>CM077595.1:87687500-92687500 GCA_039654915.1 Aquilaria yunnanensis
TATTTTTATTTGAGTGTATTTTTCTCATTTGTAGATTTAAATTAGTTAAAAGCCAAACCACTAAAAGTTGTATGTGCTTGTTTAATCTTGTCTGTTGTTCTGTTTGCACATGATGAGTTATTGAAGTTTTTTTTCTAACAAGTGGTATTAAAGCTAATGATTTGGTCTTAGTAAGGTAGAGCGCATGGTAAAATGTTTGGTAGGATGGAGTGTTTGGGTCATGCGATGGAGCCTTGGACAACCATTTTAGGGATGTTTGATTGTGGTTGTGCATGGCACTAATGACTCGATATATGATGTGATGTTGGCATTGGAAGTCATGTTCGTGTTGTTTATACTTGTTTACTTTTGTTGTTGTGTTTGTGTTTTGGCAATGTTTTGTGAGGTTCATGTTTGTGCTTGTGATAAGGTGTTTGTAGTGTTCATGTTCATGATGAAATATCTGTGCCAAGGTGGAAATCTGTTGGGCTTGTTGGATTAAATTCAAAAAACTTAAGGATTTTAATTTTGTCTAGGATTTAGTTTAGTTTTTCTATTTGTTTATGGTTCATGTGTAGCCTATAGAGAGATATGTTGTGGTAGGATTTTAAGTATGAGAAAAAGGCTAATGCAGGAAACAAATGAGGTGTGAGAATTTTCAAAAGGCAGATAAGTTTGAAAGTGGGGAGGAGTAGGGTAGGAAGGCATTTGATATTATCACATTTTACTATTGTGTGTATACAAGATATTGGAGCTGTCAATAGTGTGTAGGGATTTATATGTTATCGTAAGTACTAAGAGCATACTTTTACTATAAGTTCTATATTTTGTCAAAGTGGGTTTTTATCATTAGCATATATAGGTTAGTTAGGGGCCGAACTACATTAAATTTATGTGTGATTGTTTGATCCTGTTTATTGTTTTGCTGCGCGTGATAGGTGATTGAAGATATTTTTCCTAATACAGTCCATTGATTGAATTTCCTAAAATAGTTGAAGCTTTAAAGTCAAAGTTAAAGGACCAAGTTGTGTGAGTTGGTATATGTTGGAGGACTAATGACCTTTCTTTCAAAATGTCTAAATAGTTAGTCCTACACTATTATCCACGTGTTCTGAGATTAATTTTATCGCTAATTGTTTATACGTTTTGTAAGTTTTAAAACTCAAATAGAAATTTTCAAAGTTTTAAGACTTCATTATAAATTCGTAAAGTTTTAAGATTTAAATAGAAAAATTGCAAAAAATTTAGAACTAAAAGTAGTATTTCCTCTGGCTTTTGTTTTGTTAGCATTTCAAAACCTTTTAAGCAAATACCGTTTATCTTTAACTATTTTTTTTCCCTTCCAAATGCTTTTCAAAATTGATTTTCCATTTTCTTAAAATGAGCAAAATAAATTTTTTTTTTCAAACTTTTTAAAGAAGATAAGTTATTTTTTTCTATTTATATTTCAAATGATAAAAAATCATACTTTGTGAACGATTTCTTTATTGTCAATGTTTAAATTAATACTAGATTGGCTTGGTTGGTTTGAAGCATAATAGGCATACAAAATTGGTTCTTATTCAATATGTCCTATTAATATTATTTTTCAATTTGGGGAAACTATTACTTGTTCACCCTTTTGAAAATTTTTCAAACTCATTAATAAAATTTTTATTTTTGTATGAATTCAATGGAGATTATGTTTAATGATTAAAAATATTTATTTTGAAATATTTTTTGTTCTTTGAAACTTTTAATCATCCTTTAAGATATTTTCAAAGTGTTTTTTAATTTTTTGTTTTGTAAAAAAAAATATTTTTTAGATTTCTTCTTCTTTTTTTTTTTCTAAGATTGAAAAACATAAAAAATTATAAACAAAAATCTACTCAAATACAAATTATAAAATTATAAAAAAATTCTTACTTCTGAAAAAATAATTTTCAAGTGTGAGAGGAAAGATTAATTTTAGTCCTAAATCTTTTACAATTTTTCTATTCAAATCTAAATTTTTATTTAAGTTCTAAAACTTACACAACATACAAACATTTAGTTATAAACTTAACCATATGTCAAGTAGCTAACGGTTTACTGTTTAGAATTATCTGTTTACAAACTGAAATATACATTTATAAAGTTTTAAGTTTTAAATAAAAAATCAATTAAAATTTTAGGGCTGAATATGATCTTTCACCGTTCCAAGAAAGACTTGCCCCGCTGGTTGATCATGTCAGGCAAAAACATTTCTTCAGTCAGGGGATAATCAAAGCAGAAAGCAGTTGAACTTCATAATTTGTTCTCTGGCTTTCTCTAGATATCGATCGTCAAGTCCATTTCTTATATAGCTCAAGGAAACAGCTTGCCGTAGAAATCATTGAAACGATGATTTCCACCGTTAAGCTATTCCAGTTGAGCAAATGTATTGTAAATCTAGGTGAGCTTTAGAAATCAGGCGCCACCAATTAAGTTGGTCGCAGTGCCCTGCCTGCCAGACTCAAATGGGCAGTCTTGATTCGGGTTTGCTTTCATAATTCTGTTTCTTTTCTTTGGGAATCTTTTCGCACATTCTGAAACAAAATCCAAAAGGTAGAAAAAATGTCCGAAAGTTTGACCACCGAAAAGCCGAACCTGAAATTAGAAATCAGAATCGGAATCGGACGATCTATTTCCGATGTTGATTTCCGAAGGCAAACTTGGACTGAAGTGCAATTTAAATGTCGGCACCCCATCCATAGGTCCTTCGTTCCTTAAAGCTTTGTTCAAAATCCAAACAAAAATCTCATAAACATTCACCGAGTCAATGAACCGACGCTCAGAGAATACGAACCAGATATTAAATGAACTGATTCACCTAGCCGGCCGGCATCAATCCGACCAGCAATCATCACCACGCTGACGCGTTAATCATCACCGCATCGATTGAACCAATCAAATTCCTTGTACAGAAGGAAGAACGGGAGAGGAGAAGTGTCTGGACTCTGGAGCAGCTACTCGGATCCGAGTCTTACTCGAATCGGAACCCTAGAGTGGAATTTATAGGAAGTTTTCGGATTATGGGCTTCGCTCTCTTGGGCCGAATAAAATACTGGCCTGATAACTGACGCGGTAACTTTTCGTTTTAAGTGCTACTTCTATTTATTTTATTTACGCACTGTACAACTATAAACGGCGTTGTTGTCCGTAAGCCAAAGTTTTGCCGTTATAAGTGAATCCGGTTAAGTTCCGTTTTTGGACACGACCACAATCCGCCAAATTAATTTCTCGGCCTCTGGGTGGAACCTAAAAATTACTCTCAGATCTACCAGCAAAAGTGAGAGTCTTCTCAATTTGATCATCTTCTTTGTAACGTAATCGATTTGATCATCTTCTTTGCTAATTTATATGAGCAAGTTGGATTGGCTCCAGAAGACTTCGAATTCGCAGGATGTGGGGTTCGATTGCCAATCTCAAAGAGAACTTGAACAAGATTGCTCTCGATGTTCATGATGACGACGACGAAGAGCTCCGGATCTATGGCGCCGCCCACGGAGAAGATTCCTCCGTTTCTGATCGGAGGAATTCCCACAGATTTGCCCAGTCCATGTCTGTTTCTCGATCTTCACTCCCCAATGGGATAGATTCGGCGCATCATTCCGAGGTACTGTTGGTAATTCTGTTTCTTTCCGGGGTTTTTAGTTGTCTAGAATTATGATTTCGATGCTTGTCCATTGTGTTTCGTTGTTTCTTGTGTAGTTTGTGATGAGAGTATTGGGAATGTTTCTCCCTTTTCCCGATTTTAGCTGATAGATTTTAAGCAATCTGGAGTTGCATGTTTTGGTTATGTTTTGTGCAATACAATACACTTTAGTTCCCGAAGTGGTTTATTGAACCAACTGTTTCGCAAAGCTATTTGGTTATGTGCTCCTATTACCAAGACTAAACCACTATGCTGCTGGGTCTAAATACCAAGTCATGATACAGATAAGATTATTTCAAGAATTTTCTCTGTTCAGGTTCTACTTTGCATACGTGATAATCCTTAACTTGGATACAGTACTTTAAAGTACTTTATATGTATATAGTATCGTTTTCTAGCTGAAGATGACCTGAATGCTTTATTGTAAGATGACTTTAACTTCTCTCTTAAACACAAAAAGACCTATATCAAAATAATTACGGAAATCTGAACTTGTGTACAAAAAATTTGGGCCATTTACTTCTGTGAGAAACCAGATGCATGAAAAATAAATATTATATAACTACCAGTCTTGTAAATTTTAATTGAAAATTTATATCGGTGGTTTTATTTTGACTTTGTAGAATGTTTTTCAATTAGTGTGATTGATCATGGCCATGAGGTTAGATACTTGATATGAAGTCCTTTGGTTTGTATTTTGCTTACTCTGGGGTTGGGGAGTTAAGAGAAAATTAAATGCCACTCACTACTTACTAGGACATAGATATGTAAGAGGCCATTTTACATTTGGTTAAGTTTTACTCTCAATTTACTCTATTATAGGTAGGTATTTTGTTTTTGGTACTCATGTGGAAACCCAGAGCGTTTAGTTGGATTGCAAACCTCTCCCTTAGTCCTCCTGTCTTTAGTGAAGGTGAGATTTGATCAACAACAAAAGCCTTTCTAAGCTAGCTGATCTTTCATATGTGCATAGGTACCAGATTCATGCTAGGTTTTTTTGTTACTATACAGGTTATACCACATGGTATACAGCTACAGCTTGCACAAAAAAATTATTGATAGTATATTTAAAATGATGAATATTTTTGATAAATCTACTACTACTACTACTCCTGGGTACAGACTCAGTCTATATACCTCTACTTATGAGGCAAATATACTACAAATTTGTAGATTTATGAAAATTAGGAAACATGTGGAATATATTTTTACTACATCAACACATATTAAAATTTGAGCATGAAGAACAAAATGAATATTATTTAACAAAAAAAAAAGTCCATTAGCACATGAATACACCCCATTCATTTTTTAGTCTACTATCTAATGTGAAACATGTGTGAAAACAATTATTTAGCTTTTGATTGATGTAAGTGTAGCGTATTGCACGTTAACTGCAGTATGCTGCACACTTAGTGTGTGGTCTACTATGATAAATTGAAAAAGTAGACAGAAAAACGTGGTGTAAAAAATATTGAATAGTCAGAATGACAACTACTTTATTATAACTTCTGTGCTAAGTATATTTGCTTCTCTGGTATCTTAGAATATGCATCACACACTGATCTGGTCTGAAGTGCAATTACTCAGTTGAGTGATAGTCTTTTTCGTTTTTCCTTTCTATAGATTGATCGATACAAAGAAGAAATTAAGAGGCTTCAGAAGTCTGAGGCGCAAATCAAAGCATTATCAGTTAATTATGCGGCTTTGTTGAAGGAAAAAGAGGTATTACATTTCTCTTATAATTCATCTCTCATCTGTAGGTACATCTATTATTTCCCTCACTTAAGCATATAGTTAAGTAACTTTAACTGTATATTATGTGGTTATTTATGTGGAATGGTGAATTCTTAATTTTATAAATCTCGGGTTATTTCTGATTTGGGGATCTTTCACGATTGAACGACAGATTAATGTGAATTTCTATGGTGTTTATTTTGACATCTTTATTTGTTTGAAAGATGTGAGAGGATCCTTCCCAGGTTATGGTGATTTCTTTGCTATACATGAATATTGAGGATATATATATCAACAGTTTTGTTGTTTAGTCTTCTTTATTTCTTTTTCCTTTTCTGTTATGGTGTTTCTGTATCACATACTGAAGTTATGTCCATCACGAGTCTTTACGCGTGCAGAATTCAAGATCCCACTGATGAGCTGTTCCCTTTAACTATCAGAATCAGCTAACGAAATTATTACAGCATGAATAGGCATCAGTGTAGCTGGTGTTATCTGTCTTCATATATGATTCTGTGGAATTGTGATATAGTCAAACTTTTTTATTATATTCTATATATTTTTACTTAAATTGATTCAAAATCATTTTCCTTAGGAGCAAATATGCAGGCTGGATCAAGAAAATGGCTTACTAAAACAAAATCTGAATGCAACAAACACAGCTCTAAATGCAGCAAGGAGTGAAATTTCCAGGGCGTCAGCTAATGGTGCTAATGTGCTCAAGGTGGGTGTGTATGTGCATGGACGTGTTATCTTTTTACTGTCTTTACATTGGAGAGCATTTCAATATGAGTTTGTTGGGGAGAGGACAACAGGTGGAGTCCACCCAAGGAAAACCTGAACCTATGGGTTTAGGTCTCTGAATCCAGATTCGTAAGCTGATAGACCATTAGTTCATCATATATGCGTATCTTGCTAGTTGCTTCTATCAGATTCTTCCAATATGGGATTAAGTCACATGTGGCTATCTCATGAAAGGTGATTCTAACAATTCTTTCATAATTTATCTAACTAAAAGGCTATGCTATCAGCTAAATGCAACCAATTCCATGTGCTTCTGATGTATTCTGAATGTCCTTGTGACTTTCTGAACATGCAATTTTCACAACAGTGTCATTCAAAACCTGTTTTAGCAGGGAGTTGATTCTACCATCACCTTCTTGTTTATATCATGCTACTAGTTGTTGTTTCATGACATGTGCATGTGAAAAGCAGAGTACTAATTTCTATCAGTGAGGCATTTGCTTATCAGGTTTGAAATTTGCACAGGTAAATGTTGAACTATCACCAAGTCGCCAACACAAATCTGCTGCTCAAGCCAAAAGTAGATTTGCTGGAAGTCAGATAAACAATGGTGCCATTTCTAAACAAGAAGTTGTAGGCAATGGAAGTGTGAATCTCAGTCATCAGTCTGACATCATTGAGACTAAACATTTAAATATTCAAGCAAAGGAAAAGGTATCATCCATATCATCTCAATCTCCTCACTTCTCTGCGTTGTGGTTCTAAGTGCTAGATCCTCCTAATACTAGCTTATCCACCTCAGTTCTTGTATTTATTCCTTATTTATTTATTCTGGCTGAAGCAAAGTTTTGCACTTGGTTTATCTTCAAGTATTTGTTTGAATATGAATCTGAGAAAGCGATACACCACTGCCTTCAGGAGCTTGAATATTTGGTGGAGGAGAAAAATAGGTCTCTTGCTTCTATTGAAGCTACTTATGAATCACAAGTAAAACAACTCAGGATGGAACTTGAAAAGGAACGTGACAACTCTGCAAATTTGGAACTCAAATTTCAAGGTACATTTTTGTAACAACACAATGCAATTGTGATTTATAGACATTGATATTGCCAGCATATGTTAATCTATTTAGGCAAAAAGCCAAAATAAGCACCAAACTTGTTTGCTTTTGTCAAATAAGCCTCTTATCACATATTGAAGTTGATTTATTTAATTTTTCCAATAAGAATCTTTGGGATATGAATCATAAAATTTTTTCCAGGGGTTGATGTTTCATACCCCAAATGTTTTCTTACACGAAAAATAACTATTTGGAACATGAATGGGAAGAACATAGCCAATGCCGGAAACAGAAAATATCGTGCCCAGAATACAGAAGAGGTCTTTCTATTGCTTTTTAGATAGTATTGATTCTTCTCGATTTCATACGGGACATGATAATTTAACTTCTTTCCATCATCTGAAAAATTATTTGTATTTTGTTCTTCTGCTAGGTATTAGCACTTAAGTTTTCTTATCGCACTCTTTGGTCTGTGGCACATTTTTTTGTTGGTCCAAATCAAATATCCACAGCTCGATATGTATCCCTCTTCATAGTATTAGACTTCAATTCAAGGTAGAAGATTCATCGTATAGTTTTGGTAGTTGTGAAGTCTTCTTGGGTTTCAATCTCTATGACCTTGTGTAAACCTTTTGATACCAAAAACGTAGTAAAGAAACTTATACATCTTAATTTCTCAAAGCATTTAACTTCCTAAAACTTTTTAACCTGGGATTTTTCAGTTTTCCCTTATGACCCCTTCAAAGAGGATGTTACAATGGTTCCATTGAAAGGTGCAATGAGGAGGAATGAGGTCATATGATTGTCTTATGCAACATTTTGCGATCCATAGATGCCAATCTTTGCTTTATTAGTAGATATGGAAGTTTTTTGTTTCACTTCCACCTCAACATTTGATATACGATATTTGCCATTCTCATGAGCTTTATTGATGACAGTTACTTAATTGAGAAAACATAAACAATCAAAGGATTTATTGACTTTAATATACAATTAGGGGCTTGTCTGACAAAATGAGACAAGTTTAATGGCTGATTTGGATCTTTGGGTGTTATTGCCCAATGAAATTTCGTTCTTTTGATCAACCTCATTTCTGATGATCAAACTTCCAGAGGAACACAGGGTTAACAAATCTTTCAGTGAGGAACTCAACTCAATGAAGTTGGAAAAGGACAAAGTGAGTTAAATCCTTTCCTTTGATGACTGTTGTTTTTGTTGTTGAATCATGTTTATATTTGTTTCTGTATGTATGTATTATTGTTTTGGATGATGTGGACTGGTATTTACGCAGTCTTTTGATTCCTCTTGCTTGAAAGAAATTATTGGAACCACATGCAATAGTACTAGAATTAATAAGCTCTGCAACTAACCCATTCCCCCCCCCCCCCCCCCCCCCCCCCCTCCTTTCTCTTCTGAAAGGCCGCATTCCACCCTTTGAAATGAAAAGCGTGCACATGATGAATGATACTGCTCTTGTGTTTCTTAATTGGCCTCCATGTTTGTTGTGCAAATTTTGAGTTATAGTTCATGGTTATTTTATCATTCTTTCTCGCACAAACAGTTGCATTATTACATGCTTTCATCTGTTGAACATTTGCAGATATCCATGGAGATGAGTAAATTGTGTAATGAACTGAATGAGAAAAAATCTGAGTTAAGACGATTGCAGTTGGAATCAAACAGAAGAGATGCTAGAGAGGCTGGAGACATTGCATCAGATTTGAAAAGAGCATTGACAAACCTACAGAAGGAAAACACTGTGCTTAAGGTTGACAAGATATCTAATTGCTTATAATCTGAAAGACTTTTTTCTTTTTGCTTTTTTTCTTGTTTGTGATACTGTGAACTTAATGTGGCTCTAATATTATGTCATTTAACAGATGGAGAAGAGTGAACTTGAGGCTGCTCTTGAAATGATGAAATCCTCAACTGGCAAGATCTCTTCAGAATCAGTAAATATCCAAGTTGTTTAGTGGGTTGTCTTTTGCCGTTTCTTGAGAGGGGAGATAGGGGGTCATTTACCAGATATCCTTTAATGGTCAGGTTTAATAATATTCTCATAGACTTGTATGTTTTTTGTTTCTCCAGAAGAAGGATTCTGTGGGAAGTTTTCCAGAAAAGGAAGAAATGGAGCTATCACTGAACAACCTGAAAAAGGACTTGAAGGAAACATGCCATGAGAGAGATAAGGCATTGCAAGAGTTGACTCGACTTAAACAGCATTTATTGGAAAAGGTTTTTTTTCCTAGCTTATGGGCTTTTGCCTCTTTTTCTCCCCCAACTCTGCATCAACAGTTCATACAATGCCGGTTGTTGAAATGAAAAATCAAGGTTTTGCGTCTCACTCAGATGAAATTTAAGAAAAATAGTGGATGCTGAATAGAAAACCAGAGGAAAAGAGACAGCTAGCATTGTTGTCAATGGTTATTTATCTGAATGTCTTTTGTCCTGAATACAGCTGTTGCTGCTTGTTATGTTAAATGATTGGTTGTAATTTCTCCTAAAAAACTGCAATGTCAAGCATCATTCTAGGTAAATTGTGAGCATCTAAATCACCAGGGAGTCTAAATTATTATTTTGGCCATATCAAACAGATGATGGGAAATCAGTAAAGGTATCTTGTTTATGGGCCCCAGAATCCTATTGTTGAAATTACTCACAATCTAACAATGGGATGTTTGCTCAAATAACTGTCATTTTGTGTTTTTTGTGGTCTTCTTAAGTCAATAAATTTATGTCATTGAAGTAAATATAATCTCTTAACACTATGCAGTCAAATTGAAGATGGTTTCTGTTGCTGCACTATTGTCTAGGAATCAGAAGAATCAGAAAAGATGGACGAGGACAGCAAGATTATTGAAGAACTTCGTCAGACTATTGAATACCAGGGGGCTCAGATGGTACATTTGGAGAAAGCTTTGCAGCAGGCAATTGCAAGTCAGGAGGAGGTTAAGATGATGAACAACAATGAACTTAATAAATCTAAGGAAATCATTAATGATCTTAACAAGAGACTTGCAAGTTGTTTGAGAACAATTGATGAAAAAAATGTTGAACTTCTGAATCTTCAAACTGCTCTGGGCCAGTATTACGCTGAAATAGAAGCAAAGGTGAATAATTTTTGTTATTTCTCATGTCAGCAGTGATCTATTTCAATAGATAGGAACATAATGCATTATGTCAATTATGTTATTATTCCTAAAACCGACAATTGACTTCTTGGTCTTTTTGTCTTGTTTGATGGACAGGAACATTTGGAGCGAGATCTGGCTATGGCAAGAGAAGAAGCTGCTAGGCTTTCTGGTGTTCTGAAAGTATTGGCCTCCTTGCTTTCAATTTTCCAATGTAATTGGTTGTCTTGAGTCACACCCTTGCACCAGTTAAAACATAGTGAAAAAATAAACCATCGAGGCTCACAAACTAGGAACTAGATACTCATTCTGTCCCACATTTGTTGACCCTTATTAATTTTATGGCTGTACCAAATTACTTAGACTCCCTTTCCTCGAGAAGCAGAAAATTGCCTCTATTCACCATTTGTCTTCTATAAAATAGCACTTAAAATAAAGTTTTCCTGAACTCCATGAGAAGTCGAAAGGGCCATCTTGTATGGGATGGAGGGAGTATAATATTTTGAGAAGATAGAAAGTTCTTTCAAGTGGGAGGGACAAGTCTGGGTTATTGTAATGTCTTTTTCATTCAGAGATGGATAAGAGCATGGTTCAGTGTTTTGGGCTGATTTATTGTCCCGCAGTAGGAAGATATGATGTATAAGAATTTCAAACTTATTTAACCTGAATGGATAATGCTTCTTCTCCTGGCAATTTGCTGGTCTTCTTTCTTCCCTAGTTAATGATTTGCTGAGAGAAGTTAGAATTTACTAAGTTCTTGTTAAGGATTCTCCTTTTATTTCTATCCAGTGGTGATTGTATGGATTGTGAAATAAATGCAAACTGCAACTTTACTTTTCTAAAAGTTGCATCTGCCTCGTTTCTCCTTTCTATCCACCGTTCTCTTGTTTCCCCTTCCATTTTGACCATATGGGCCTGATTTGTTTTGCAGAATGCAGAGGAACAAGCAGAGTCATCAAAGAGAGAGAAGGAAGAAATTTTGGGAAAGCTTTCTCAGGCAGAAAGGATGCTGTCAGAAGGGAAATCTAGACTGAGCAAAATTGAGGAGGACAACGCAAAGTTACGCCGTGCTCTTGAGCAGAGCATGACGAGGCTTAATAGGATGTCAATGGATTCAGATTATCTTGTTGACAGGTGATTGATTTATATTTAGTAATTAACATCTGTTTTCAGGCATTATCTTCTGGTTTGAGTTTACCAATGGGAAGTTGTTTCTTAGTTTATCTAGTACCAGCAAAATATGATAGTGTGCTCTTATTGATACTCCAGCATGCTTTCTTTTGAGGCTCTCATGGAGAGATACCATCCTTGCTGTTTTCCGTGGTTAGCACTGCACCATATATCCATCAAAACTAAGATATTGTATAAATATTTCAATACTCTGATTTAATTTTCTTCATTCATGAATTTCCTGCCCCTTTTCTTAATAACATTTTCCAATGCTTCAGACTAAGAACAGATCTCTTCAAGAGTTATTGACCAAGAGCACTTGCATAGAAAGCAACAGCACAGCTTTCTAGTTTTCGGTAATGAGTGAAAAGCATCATCCTCACTAATGGCATCTATCACTAGCAAAATTGCTACTGCAATACTGTTTTTTTCCGAGTTCGTAAGAAAGTCTCATTACAGGTCTAGATTTTACATAAGCAGATACAGCTTTCTCACTTCTTTTTGTCCACCCCATTGATGGTGGGATTGGATTCCCAAAGGATGTTTGTTACACCATAGGTTTTATACCAACTTACTTAGTTGCAGTTTTCAACTATAATCATTGGAGTACTTGGAATCTGAATCTAATTTACAGTGGCGCTTGCATTTTCCCTTCTTTGCAGTTTCAATTTTGACAGTGAATAGATCATGCTCAGTATAATTCTGTCATTACTTTCATTTCATTTTTTTTTGTCTTCAGCATAAATTCTTTTTCTTCTTCTTTTACAGAATAAAATAGATTTGTGCATTGTGCAGGCGGATTGTAATCAAGCTGCTGGTGACCTACTTCGAGAGAAGTCACAGCAAAGAGGTATATTGGTCTCACTGTTGAGTTATCAGGCAGGCATATGTTTCTCCTCTATCAATGTTAGCAAAGTGATTGTGCAAAGCATGTTGTGAGCAAACGTAAAAGGTTGATGAGAAACATTCGCTGGACTTCAAGTCCCTCATCAACCTTGGTTTGTCTTCTTTTTGTGGATTTGATGTACAAAGCCCCTTGAGGTTTCAATAAAAGTGATTCTTTTACTGGCCAAAAAAACAATGTGAGCAAAGTAGTCAAAATTTGAGATCTCATTGCCCATGTTGTTGGATAACTTTCATTTACAGCTTCTTGGTGTAACTCTGATAGGACAGTTGCCAGCTTTTTGTAAACTTAGGACTGGTTTATTTGGAAGACTTAACGTCTTGTTCATTGTTGTCCTCTTTGTACACCTCAAAAATGACTATGGATCTCAATGTTTTTTTGGTTTACATAAACTGTAGAGAGGAAAGAATGGTATTATAACAGAGTTGGGCTTGATATGCAATGGCAGAATATAAATGAATTTCACCAATCAAGTGATGATTGCCAAATTAGTAAATTAGTTAGAATAATAATTGATCCTAACAGGACTCATTTACTGTTTCAGAGTTTAAGTGATTGACTTTATTGCTTTATATGTTGCTTTGTGCAATTCATCATTTGCTCTTCATGTATATATGTTTATCTGGATTCAGGTTCTGGATTTAATGGTTCGGATGCTGGGGTTCTCTAATGAAGACAAGCTGAGAATAGGCCTTGCTCAGCAAGGTGCTGGCAGGGGTGTTGTTCGGGGTGTTTTAGGTCTGCCTGGTCGCCTTGTTGGTGGTATATTGGGTGGAAATTCAGCAGCTCAGGCCAATATGGCATCTGATAATCAGGCAAGTTTTCTCTCAACTTACCTCGTGCTCCGCTTGAACTTGAAAACAAGTACTTATTACTTGAAACCAGAATGAGAACAAACATAGTATTGATGTGAATCTCATACATAAAGATCAAGAAACCTGTGGACAAAAGAGGATTGTCCGATTCTTTAGTATTGTTCATCATTATATCTTCCTTTTCAAGTCACAGGTTGATTTGGGGTGGGGATTTCTCAATCTGAAATAGCTTTTCTGGGACGATCCTGTTTTGTTTGCAAGTTTCTTGGTCTTTATACCAATGGGGTTTGCGTCAAGTATTCACAAGAAGGGATTCCATAGCATCTACTGTTTCTTTCCTCCTCTTTTTCTTGTGATAAAAAGTACTTGTATCCCAGATAAATGCAGAGTTTGTTTCTAAGAATTCTCTTGTACCTCAGTCTTTTGCAGATTTATGGGTTGATTTTCTACTCAAGGAAGGTGAAGAGAGGGGGAGAAGGGAGTCGGAAAATGCTGGTAACCCAAAAGAAGAACCACGCGGAGGAAGTCCAAATGCTGCCAGTGCCAATACATCTGCACCAAATGTCCCCACAAGTTTCTCAAGGTCTAATTTTTCTCTTAGCCAGATTCCTGGTGTTCTTCCGAGACACGGAAATTTCCGGCCCTTTGAACATACTTCTGATTCTGAGTTTGCAACTGTTCCTCTCACTTCACCAGTGACGACATCTCATTCCCCAAGATCACTTCCCAAATACTAAAATGTAGCGTCATTGTGCAATTAATCAGATGTATAGGGGTTTCTTTTGTTTGCTTTCCTTTCTTTTTGCCTCTTCTTCTTACGGCCATGCAATTTGTTCAATTCATTGTTTCGACAGTAAGCAGAAGGATATGTGGCACTTGTGTGCCGTTGATTCTGTATATTCCCTAATCAATAAAATCTAGAATATGATTGGATTGATTTTTGATGAAAAAATGTATATATATATACTCGAAAGTCCATACATTCAATTATGCATACGAATGAGCAAGGTGTTTTTTTGTTTTCAGCCAAATTTGTCATTAGCATTTTCGTTGTGGACAATGTTACTATTAATGGTATGGCAGTAACATCTCGTTTGCTTAAAAAATATTTTAGGACAAACTCTTAAACTAATTTTTAAAAGTTTTCTTCTAACCTCTAATTGTCCAAAACTTTTACAATACTTACATAAGTTAAAACTCTGTGTTTGACCATACACTTCAATTACTGTCTTCTTGTTTTCACCATTTTCATTGTCAGCGAGTAACTGTTTACTGTTGTTGCTATCAATTCTTTATCCTATAACTGCAGTACCTCTAAATTTAGTCTCATTTACATCAATTGAGCTCTGTTTAATTGAGATTTATTCTAATAAGTGTTTTCGGGAGCGTTACTGAGATATGTAGAAAAGTGGAGGTAATGCTTGTGGTGGAAATGATGGAGGATTGAAGGGTACATGGGTTTACTAAAGTGAAGAAGATAGCAAAAATGATAGATTCAGAAACCTAGAGGGCTAGGATGTTAGGTAAAGAAAGCTTGAAATTAAAACTTGTATTTTTCTCATTTTTTCACGTTTATCACGTTTAGCAATTTTAATGGCAAATAAAACATTGATGCAACTTTGTATCTTTTGAAAAGAGTAATAATAAATTTGCCAACAAAAAAAGTTTAGTGGCCAAATTACTCTACTCATATAGTTTAATAACAAATTTACCCCTTTACCCTTTAAGATTATTTTAGGTACTTTTGAAGACCCAAATTGAAGGATAACTTCTACTTTAAGGACATCGTCGCTTCAAATTCAATGATAACCATCCAATTCGCTTATCGTTGTTTTTACCACTTATCGTTTCTGGAAAACATTGAGATTAAGCAAAAGATGATTTTAAAGGATGGAAGCTATGAAGTTTAATACCTAAACAATTCGTAAACTAGGGCTGTAAATTTTAGGATTAAGGTCGGGTTCATGTCGGAATCTGAAAATTTTCAAGTAACTTCTCCATCCAAAAAATGTAACCCACCCCAATCCTATTTATTGGCTCAACCCTAACTGACCCTAACGAGAAAATATAGGGCTAAGGTCAGGTTTACCTGATACCCTACTGCTAGCAAGGGCATTGAGAAGGACATCGATGGCTAGGCAATGGCGATGGTCCCGTGTGGCGTTGAGAAGGAGATCGACAAAAGACGATGACAATGAATGAACCAAAGGACGACGATGACCAAAAGGGCAACGAGGAAGGGCAGTGGGCTAGCAGGCAAGGCGAGGGAGGATGGCGAGAGGGCAACGCTAGGTAGGGCTAGGAAAGGGCAGAGGATAGAGGTAGGGAGACCGAGCAGGATGGACAGGCAAGACAACGGCAGTGGGTTTGTGTTCGAATAAACGAAGTTGGAGTAGATTTCGAGCAGAGCAACAGATGCACAGAGGTGAAAGCAGTAGGTGCTGCTACGTGCAAGGCAAGCTGCAAGCTGGGAGATGGGGATTGGGATGGGAGGTCATTTAGTTTTAGGGGTAGGCTTAGGTTTAAGTCTAATGGGCCCAAGCAAGCAACTTAGGGAATGGGTTGGGTTGATATAAATATTATGGATGGTGCTTACATTCAGATCAATCCGGTGATTTCAGGTTTACTCGAACGAACCTGACTTTTGCGTCCTTGAATAAAGTCGGGTTCGAGCTTAGCCCAAATACATATTTTCCTCCTTACTAACCCAACCCTATACATTGGGTTTAGGGTTGGATTTCAGATTACAACCGAAAGCTTTCACCCCTATCATAAAACCATAGACATGCGGAAAAATATGAACTTTGCAAATAAAAAAAAGGATTAGACGAATCATTGTTAAGTCAGTCAGGATGGCCGAGTGGTCTAAGGCGCCAGACTCAAGTTCTGGTCTACGAAAGTGGGCGTGGGTTCAAATCCCACTTCTGACAGTCGATTTGAAGTGTGTTTTTCAATTTCCCACTCAAATGTGTTTTTTCATTTTCCCACTTGGGGATAAAGAAGTCCACTTCTGACAGTTGCTTTCAAATGTGTTTTTCATTTTTCCACTTGGGGGTAAGAACTACTTCCGTATCTTGTTTCAGTTCATTATTATAAAAAATTAAGAAGTATTTAATTAATATAAATTTATGGGCTGCTAATTAATTTATAGTGACTCTAAAAAACGTAGAAAAAATAAAGAAATAAAATGAAATAACTTTTTTTAGGTTGATCAATATATATTCTTCATAAAATTTTTAAAAATGTGTTTTGTTTGTTTTTATTTTTGTATAAAATTGATGTCATTAGAAGCTAATATTATATATTTAGTGGCAGATCCAGAAATTTTACAAAGGAGGTCCGTAAACATATACAAATATCAAACTCAAGATTAAGTAATAGAACTTATAGATTTGCATATGTAACATGAAATTTAAACTCATATACAAAATAGATTTTTTTGGAATAAAATCCAAAAAATGCTTGAATTTAGCATCATTGTCGAGCAACTATAATAGCAAGTATAAAACAATATTTGAATTATAGAGAAGATAAGTGAGATGTACATGTTTTATAGAATATAAAAAAATTTCCTTTTTAATCCTTCGTTTTATTCTGTGTCTAACTATTTACTTAATTTTTGTAAATGTTTAAACATAAAAGAGAGTAAAAAAAAAATCTTTAAGGTCTGGTTGGGAAAATTTATGAAAATTTAAGGTCTAGTATAGACTTTGTCCATTAAAAAATTTTTAATACATGCAAAAGGCTGATTCATTTTTTTGTCCTTCTTAAAGCAATAGATGTTTATTATTTTATTCTAATAAATATTATAAAAATTATGGGATCAATTAAAATTTTTAAGGGATTTAATTATTAAATTATATATGTCTTATTGCCATTGGCACTTTGTTTAAAAAAGGGGGTTCGTGGATCCCCATATTTCAAACATAGATTCGCCTCGTATATATACTTAATAATCACTTAAATGATATTTTTAAAAAGATAATTTTTATGAACTTTTTAACTTTCCTAGCCTAAAAATAGAAAAAAAAAATGTGTTATGACTACATATGTCAACTTAGAGGTGCCACAGACATAATTTGAGTAGCTACTAAACAAAAGCGATGATCTAAAAGCAGCTGTTGCAGTTGATCGCTATGGGTTTTGATAATTAGGTATCCGTATACCAAACAAACAGTAAGACATTGAGAAACTGTCATGACTTGTATAAAGAAAGGCAACAAACCTTTCCGTGCTGATTTACAAAATATATATATTTCGTTTACCAATATATATATGTGTGTGTGTAAAATCATTTTATATATTTTTTTAAAGTTTTATTCTGTTATAGATTTTTTTCCCCACCATGAAGCTTCCCCATTGACAACAGTAGGGGTGAACATGGTTCAAGTTAATTCGGTTTTATGGTAGGACTGAACTAACCCGAAATGAAATCAGTTTTAAAATTTTCCTATCCAACTCGAGAACAGAGAACAGAATAGAACCAAAATTATGGTTTTGAGCTTTTCAATTCTGGTGTTCAGATTTTTCGGTTTATACCATATACCTATAACAACATCAAAATTTAATAAAATTTCATTCATAACCAGTTTATGAAATATTCAATATAATATACAATTAAATTAATATTTAAATACATGTACTTAGATATATTCAAAAGAGTTTAACATGATGTTACCAAAATAGTTCAAAAGAGCTATTTGTGTGGAGAATCTTCTATCTCAACCAATTTACATTTTTCTAGTAATTTTAACATTGACACGACATTCAAATATGAAAAGCTGAGTCTTTATGACCATCTTATTCAGTATCAAAACCTGAAATATATTAATGTTATAAATTTTCAGTTTCACTTGACTCATAAATGAGAGAACATGAGGATTGTGTTGTAGATAGTGGTTTGGAGTAGAGAGATTGAAATTAGCAAAATAACATAGGAGTAGTTGGTCTAAGAAGTGAAGTGATTCAAGTGAATATGAAGAAATTTCGTGAATGATTCCACAATTTTCATATTATTTCAATTTGGGACATCAGTTTAGGGGTTTAATATAAAAACATAATATGACCATCATAATTCTTCAAAGATATATATATTAGTAATACTATAATTTTTATTGCACACACACACCTCGGGTTCAATTCCACATGGGTTAGTTCCATATGAAACTAGAACCAACCCAAAAATAATCGGTTTTCTTATATGTACGTGGAATCAACCCGTGAACCATAATATATTTTTATACAACCTAACCCAACTCAATGAGGGTGGTTTAGGTTGGGTTTTGGGTTTATCCAACTCATACTCCCACTAGACAGCAGTGTAAAAAGTCACTATAAAACATCGTTAAAATATGGTCAATGTGGCACTTTAATCCTCAAACTATGAAAATGTTGCAAGGTTGGTCCTCAATTATATGTCTATTTCTCTCATACGTTACAGAAAAAAGAAAAAAGAAAAAAGAAATATAACTAAGTACTAGTTTGGTGGGATTAATGGAAGGTAGCAAGAAGGTGCGGCTAAACTCACAAACCTCTTGATCAAACCATATCTGGCATTTAGGTGTTGCATGTAGTATTATCAGCTCAGCCGTTCACCAAAGCAAAATATATAGAATGATTTCGTCCACTTGACAACCATATTCTCATTAATTCAAATTGCACATGTGCTATAGTTTTTTGTAGTTAATAAACTATCCAAATTATCAGTTTTTCATTTTGTAAATCAAAATTTTTATGTAACTTGGTCTAATTTGGGGCCAAGGATGAATTTGTAATGGAGAAAAAATGTCTGAGACTATTAAACAACAACAGAGAAATTATGGGTAAATTTACAACTCAAATTAAAGATTTAGAATTTTTTATGCAACTTAGACAAAAATGGAGAATATACTTTAGGTAGGAAACAACCTAAATGGTTGGAGCCAAACACTACTAAAAAATCATGATTTACCAATGGCTTTATTACCAACTGCTTAGCCGTTGGTAAATACCAACGAGGACAACCGTTGGTAAATTTTTTCCAACGTGCAGGCGTTGGTGGAAAAAAAATTTTAATGTAGCTTTTTTTCCAACGGCCTAGCCGTTGGTAAATACCAATGGGCTTGACCGTTAGTCAATTGTCCAACGTGCACGTGTTGGTGGGCTCGGTCTTGGAGATGGGCCTCATTTATTGGGCTTTTTTTACCAACGGCTTAGCCGTTGGAAAATGTGTTTTAAAGTCTCGTCCACCTTATCCAGCCATTTCAGTTTCGTCGAGAGGCTGTGAAACGAAACTTCAATGCCGTCCGCCGGGTTGGTTGCCATTGCCGTCGACGGAGCTGGGTTAGGTGGGAAATGCTTTTTTTGGCACCATTGGACAGATCTGGTGGGATTGAATCCCGAAAGGCATAAAGTCTCTGCAATCAGAAAACTGATACTTAGTCTTCTGCTGGACGGAGGCTAGAGAATGAGCGTGAGCCTTCTGGTTACGGATTCTGTGTGGAAGACTATCGAGTCAACTCGTTCAGGTCAATTTTCGTGTTTCCGCTCGCGTTCTTTTTGCTTTCTTCGTTTCTTATACTGGGTCTTTTAACGTTTTAATGGCATCTCAAGTGGAGCAGTGACGGAGGAGCAATTGTCAATGTAAGCTTATCCCTTTCCTTTAACGATTATTCTTCATTATTGTAGCTTAGATTTGGACTGGGGTTCCAATCAATCGCTGTTTATGTTAGTGCAGTCTGCATTTCTTGTTTGGTAAGAACTTTGAGAAAGCAACTCGGATAGTGGATCAAAAGCGTGTCAAAAGGATCTCTGGAGAGCCCAGTGGCTGCTTCATCTGTCAGGTTTTTTCAGTTATCGATGGTTGCATTTTTTTATGGACGAATGTGCTTGCGTTGTCTAAGTCTAGATGATGAATCAATAGTTCTCGATTTAATTTGGCTCATTTTTGCGGAATTTTCACTGTTCCAATCGTCTATACCCATGTTGCCGTTGATATAAACTATTTCCATTCTAGTTCCTTTTGTTTCTGATTGATAGAAAGTGGAAAGATCTTTAATATTTAGAACAGGAATGATGGGTTAGTGGCCTAATGGCTATCAAGCCCAGAAGGGGAATGTGGTGTTTGTGTGTGCGTTGGATGGCTGGGGTTTTGAAGTTGGTCAGTTTGCTGAGTTTTATGCTTCCAAGTTTGGAGCAAGTGCAGCTTCACTTCGAAAAGCGTTATGGGGTCCTCGGTATTTTGATCTGAAGACCAAGATGATTGTGGGCAAAAAAGGATTAGCTGGAGGAAGCAAGGCCAAGCCCATGTTTGTGCAGTTTGTTCTTGAACAGCTTTGGCAGGTTTACCACTCCACTTTGGAGCCTAATGGCAATAAAAGGTTGCTTGAGAAAGTTATTAAGTCATTCAATTTGTCAGTGCCTCCCCGTGAGCTCCAGAATAAGGATCCAAAAATTTTGCTTCAAGCTGTCATGACTCGGTGGCTTCCTTTATCAGATGTAATCTTGTCGATGGTCGTGAAGTGTATGCCAGATCCAGTTGCTGCCCAGTCATTTAGGATCTCACATTTGCTTCCTAAAAGAGAAATAATTGCAAGTGATATCGACCTTAATGTCCTTGCGGAGGCAGAAGCTGTTAGAAAATCAGTTGAAGCATGTGATTCCAGTCTTGGAGCACTTACTATTACCTTCATTTCCAAGATGTTCGCTGTTCCAGTGAAATTGTTGCCCCGTCGTTTGCAAGGAGAAATTGTTAACAATCTCTCTGAAGAAAGTGCGAATGGTGAATCCGATGAATGCTTCCTTGCATTTGCTAGAATCTTTAGTGGGGTTCTTTCAGCAGGCCAAAAGATTTTTGTGCTTTCTGCTCTGTATGATGCACTTAGAAGTGAATCAATGCATAAACATGTACAGACAGCTGAGCTTCAGTCATTGTATCTAATGATGGGTCAAGGCCTAAAACCAGTAACATCTGCAAAGGTAGCGAATATTGTAGCAATTCGAGGGCTAAGCCAGCATATATTGAAAAGTGCAACTCTTTCTTCAAGCCGGAATTGTTGGCCTTTCTCAAGCATGGTATTCCAGGTTGCCCCGACACTGAGGGTTGCAATTGAGCCTTCTGATCCTGCAGATATGGGTGCTCTGATGAAAGGTCTTCGGCTTTTGAACCGAGCTGATCCATTTGTGGAGGTCACAGTGTCCTCAAGGGGGGAACATGTCCTTGCTGTAGCCAGAGAAGTTCATCTAGAAAGATGCATAAAGGATTTAAAGGAAAGATTCTCAAAGGTGAGCTTGGAGGTCTCTCCACCCTTTGTGTCCTATAAGGAGACAATTGAGGTTGATTCAAGTAATCCATTGGACAATCTGAAACAATTAAGTGCGAGCTCAGATTATATTGAGAAGATGACACCTAATGGAAGGTGTCTCATTCGCGTTCAGGTTATGAAACTTCCACCTACAGTTACTAAGGTGCTTGATGAAAATGCTAACTTGCTTGTGAATATTATTGGAGGTAAGTCGGGGCAGGGCAGTAAAAGCTTGGAAATTCAGAAATTAAGTGTTGGGGCAGACAAGAATCTGATTGAAGCATTCAGAAAGCGCATAATTGATGCCTTGGAGAGTGATATATCATCTGGTAGTGAAATTGATAAGGATCGGATAGAGAAATGTAAAGGTAAGTGGCTTAAGTTTCTTCAGAGGATCTGGGCTCTTGGTCCAAGACAGGTTGGTCCTAACATCCTTTTCACTCCAGATTCGAAAAGTGAGAGCACAGATTCCGCTTTTCTCATACGGGGTTCCTCTCATGTATCTTCGAGGCTTGGTTTTCTTGATGATTCCTTTACTGTTAATTTAGAGACTGAGAAATTCATGGAATTAACTCAAGCACTAGCACAGAAGCCGAGAGTCTTGAAAGTAGCATTTTATCTGGATTTCAAATTGCTACAGCAGCTGGTCCCTTGTGTGATGAACCAATGTGAGGATTGGCTTTTGTTGTTGAAGCTTATGTGTCTCCCCTTACAGGACAGGTAAGTGAGTTGGAACCTGTGCAACAAGCAGACCAGTGTGGTCTTTTTACTGGGCAAGTTATGACAGCACTGAAGGATGCATGTAGGGCAGCAGTACTCCAGAGGAAGCCCAGGGTTGTTGAAGCTATGTATTTTGTTAGGTTAAACTGCCCAGCTGAATATCTGGGCCCCATGTACAGTGTGCTTACTAGGAGACGAGCCTGTGTGTTGAAAGAAGAAATGCAGGAAGGATCTCCACTTTTTACAGTGCATGCTTACCTCCCAGTTGCAGAATGTTTTGGATTTTCTGATGAGCTGAGGAGATGGACATCTGGGGCTGCTAGTGCGCTTCTTGTGCTTAGTCACTGGGAAGCACTTTCTGAGGATCCCTTTTTTGTGCCAAAGACGGAAGAGGAGATTGAAGAGTTTGGTGATGGTTCTAGTGTTCTTCCCAACACTGCAAGAAAGCTTATTGATGCTGTTAGACGGTGAAAGGGTCTTCCTGTAGAAGAAAAGTTGGTACAATATGCGACGAAGCAGCGGACATTAGCTCGTAAAGTGTAAAAATTGTTTGTTACATGGATTATTCTTTCCTCTAGAGTGAACGTATGCATGATTATTGATGCACTTGAAAATTGTGATTGATTTTACACAATTGTCTGTTGAAACAAAAATTTGCCTTTTTTCATTTTTCGTATGACATCCATAGAACACTTGATGATCACATGTAATGATTACGTTGGAATATCAATAGTTGCTGTTTATCCTGTTTCACTTGTGTTGTGTTGAATTTGAGTGACACCTGACAATTTGTTGCTATAATTCTTTATTTACGTTTTAGCTATGTTGTGCGTGTCAAGGGTCTTGTTAAGAATGATTTTGCATTTGCCAAGTGTGGCAATGTGCGGGTCTTCGGGAGTCGCCACCAATCAGTTTTCGCTCAGGTGGATTGGACACCTAAAAATGGTCTGTGAGAATTCAAAGGTTCGGGAGTACGGTTACGCTAAAACAACTATGTTATAGCGCCAAAAAATTGGTACTTTAGTTGATTTCAATTTTATTTTGTTTTGCTTTTCAACAAATTCAGTTAATTTTCAAAACTAGAAATTTTAACTAAAATCGTCCAGATGTGGATTAATGCATTAATGTGGATTTAAAAAAAAATCTTGATAATTAATTTGCGCAATTTTATAACAAACTTGATATTTCCGAACCATGGATTCTGTCGAATCACCCGAACACGGAATTTAATGAAATTTTAGTTAATTATTAATTAATAATCTATATCATAAATTCTGCCGAATTATCAGAATATGGATTTTATTCTGATACTTAATTTTATTCAATTAAAAGTTTGTATTTTTCCAAACCGTGAATCCTGTCGGATCATCCGGATATGGAAATTAATTTAATATTTTAATTTATTATTAATTATTAATTATTATTTTTTTATTAATTTAATTATTAATTTAATTATTAATTTTGTCATAATTTTTTTTAGATTTTTTTAATGAAATTTTAGATTTTCTTAATGATCTTAATGTTAACTAATTTTAAAAAAAAAATATTATTTTTTCTCTTTTTTTCTTTTCTTTCTTTTTACTTCTTTCCTCTTTTTTTTCTTTCTTTTCTTTTTTTTTTTTTATTTTATTATGTTTTTTTGATTGTTTAGTGAAAGATCTCTCTTTTTTTTTTTAAGTAATTACTTAATTTATAAAGGAACCAAAAAAGTAATTATTTAATTGCCTAATCAAGATTTTTATTTATTTACTAAAGAAACCAAAGATTTATATATATATTCTTTAAAAATAAAAGAAAAGTCTTGATATTTATATATTTTATTATTTTATTTTGATAAAAAAATTTTAAAGTAATTATCTAATTTATAAGTCTAAAAATATACATCTAATTAATAAGTCTAAAATATTTAAAGAGAATTTAATTCTTTTCCTTTTTATTTGTATTTTTGAAATCATTTGGCTAAGATTTTTATTTGTTCAACAAAGGAACCAAAAGTTATATATTTTTTTTTAAAATTTAGAATAAATAAGTAAAATATAAAGTCTTAATTTTCATATATCTCTTTTATTAAAAGATTTTTTTTTGTTGTTTTTTATTATTATGATTATTTTTTTTTACTGGATGAAGAAAAAAATTTAAAGTAACTATTTAAATAAAATTAATTTTATTTTATATACTTTATTTAAAAATATATTTTTTGTTCTCTAAACCATGCATCCTATCGGATCATTTGGATATGGGATTTAATTTAAATTTTTATTTATTTAATTAATTATTAATTTTAATCATAATTTCTAATATTTTTAGTATTTTGTTATTATTATTTTTTTCTATTTTTCTTGAATTTTAATTATTATTACTTTAGAGATATATTTAAAAAGAATTGATTTTTATTTTTGGAATTATTTAATTATGATTGTTTAATAACTTTAATAAAAAAAAGAATAAATGGTTAACTTTTTTTTTTTTGAAAGAAATAAATAAAAATATGTGTTCCAAAATAATAAAAGATGATCGGCTTTTGTTAAAGAAATGATTTTTTTTTGTTAGCCCTTAAAATAAATGGAATAAAGTTAATTATTCACACATAAAAAAAAATCTTCTTTTAATTTGTTATTATTTACTTGTTTATTTTATTTATTTTTTTATGGCTAAAGGTGAAATAAGTGAAATAAGTTTAACCATAAAATAAAATTTTGCATAAAGTAAATAAAGGAAAATTAAATGAAAATAAATAATTAAAGTAAAGTGGAGCTTTTTTTTTTTTTTTGGTTTGGACATCCATTTAAAAATATAAGGTGCATAAATTAAATAACACATGCAAATAAATAAAGAGAAAACACATAAAGTAAATAAAGGAATATTAAAAGATAATAAATAAATAAATAAAGTAGGGCTTTTGGCCATCCACTTAAAAAAAATAAATAAATAGGAGGTATAAACTTCTATGAATTATAGTAATAATAATAATAATAATAATAATAATAATAATAATAATAAAATTTGGTTGTTAGTAATTAGTTGTTAGTATAGTTAGTTGTTAGTAATTAGTTTTTTGTAAAAATTAAAAGGTTAGTGACTTGAATGGAATAATAATAATAACAATAATAATAATAAAAGTTAGTTGTTAGTAAAGTTAGTTGTTAATTATTAGTTCTGAAAAAATTAAAAGGATAGCGACCAAAAGGAATAATTTTGAAAATATAAAGGGTTAAACCAAGATTTTACCTGAAGAAATAAGTTTCGAAATTCCTGTTACAGGAAACACGAGAAGCGGCGGCTGGGCGACGCCGACGTGCAAGGGAGGTAGGCAGGCAAAGGGAAACGGTGGCGGCAGCCGGGGACGAAGGCAGGCTGGAGGCGACGCCGAGGCGGTGGACGGACTCGGAGGGCGACGACGCAGCAGGGGAAGGAAGGAGCGAGGCGGAGGTCGCGTCGGGGGGAAAAGAGAAGGGGAGCGGCGAGCGTGGCGGTCGGGGCGGAGGGAAGAAGGAGGGACAGCGAGCGCGGCGGAGGGAGAAGGAGAGAGGGAGAGAGGAGCGAGGGTGTGGCGAGCCGAGAGAGAGAGCGAGAGAATAGGAGAACGGACGGCAGGCGACGGGTGACGGCGTGGGGGGGAAGACGATGGCTGGAAATTGAGAAACAGGAAATTTTTGGTCTTTTGGGAAGAGGGAGGAGAGGCCAGGGACTAAGCTACAGTTTTTATTTTTTTAAAATGGAGCTATAATCTTGATTTTTCTTTCTTTAATCCTCTTTATTTACAGATTTGGACCCCTATTTATAGGGGAAGAAGTGCTGGACTGTTAATAATTAAAAAATAATTAAAATCAAACTTATCTCTTAATTTGGTAAAATGACAGTTTCAGTCCTTTCCGTCTCTTTTGACTTTGGGGATATTCCTGAAACTTCTGATCGAGACAATTTTATCTTTTTCTGTCAATTTGGGCCAGAACTGTCGGTCTGGCCCAAAATTCATGTGACAAACTACCAAATGCTCCTGGAACTTTTATATTTTGTCAAATTTTACCAAAACTTCTTAATTTTGTCATTTTTACCCCAAACTTTTCAATTTTATTATTTTTTTTTATGGAGTTTTCTTTTGTAATTCCTACATACATACATACACACATATATTATTTTTAACTAAACCCTTATAAAACAAAATATATTTTAAACTAATTAATTAAAATTTTTTTAGTAATAATAATTAATTAGTTAATAATAATAATTTTTTAATTAATTTTTTTTTAATTTTAATTTCTTTGGATATACACACATAGATATTAACTTAACAAAATTCCCCTTCCCCAAAACTATTTAATTTAATTTTCTCTTTGTATAATTAATTAATTATAATTTTTATATAATTATTATTTTTTAATTTCTAACTAATTTTTTTTAATTATTATTTTTTAAAAAAGGGGTTGGACGAAATTGGGTGTCAACACCAAGGTATAAATTAGTGTCATAGAACTTTTTAGTTATGAATGTAGCATCTTTAGCAAATCTTCTGTATCCTGTGACTGAATTTCTAACTATCTAGCATACAGTAGCCTCTAGCTTAAGGTGATTCTTATCTGTTGATGCTTTTGTCAGATTTATGGTAATTCTTATAGGTTTCAAAAGGTTGTTCTTTAGAAACATGATTTGTATTGGAGATGGAAAATGAGCAACTCAATACTACCATGTGAAGTGACTCCGTTACAATAATTTTTCTTGTTCTTACTAGTTCCATCTTTTAGTCAATGAAGAGTTTTCTTCATGTTTTTGCTCATGTAAAGCTTATTTAGCAAATCAGTTATTCTTGGGATTGGATTCCTGACTGGTGCCATACTTTGACCATTTTCCTGCACATGATGTTGGATACTTTTAAAATTGACTTTCTTAAATTGCTGAATTATTTTGCAGCGAGGAGGAAATGCTAAAGAAGCTAGGTGAGCTAATGAATGAGAGCCACTACAGTTGTAGTGCTCTGTATAAGTGCAGGTATGACTTCCAAAGTTCATATGAGATTATGTTGGGAAAATCATACGTTAGCAATGTATTTTTTTCATGATGTAGAGATCATGCCCATTAGTCATATGCATTTTCTAATCTGTGGGTCATATTTCCGTGTTTTTTTTTTTGCTGCCCAGAATTGGAAGAATTGGTGAAAATTTGCAGAGATAATGGTGCTCTGGGGGCAAGGCCAAGTGATTGGCAAAGAAGGAATCGATGTCTCTGGGATCTGTTGGTGTTTGTTTGTTTGCTGGGTTGTTCTGCGCTTTGAATCTGTTTGAGCTCTTATTTAATGGGTGCGTTTGGTGGTACTTAAATTTTCTTTTTCTTTTTTAAAAAATTAGATATTGTATGGTTTGTTCCAGACATATATGTACTTGTTTTAATTATGGTGTATTAGAGAATATTTGATGGAAATTACGTGTGCATATCTGTGTAATCTTTATTGCTGAGCAAGGCTGGGGGAACTTTGGAATTGGTATGTCCGCATCGAACATAATACCCACCGGGAAAAACACGAAACAACCGCAGCCTGAAACTGAAAATGTACATTATCAACGCGCAACTGCCGTTTACCAACTCACACTAGTTGGTAATTACCAACTGTCATCGGTGTTGGTACTTACCAACACTTTTACCAAGTGTCTGCAAGTTGGTAATTACCAACGGCTTGCTACCAACTCGCACGTGTTGGTAATTACCAACCCCCTTACCAACTGCCATGCGCGTTGGTAACTACAACTACGCGTTGGAAACCAAGCCCGGTTCCTGATCGTTGGTAATTACCAATGTGCATTTTACCAGCGTTTACGCGTTAGAATTTACTAATGTATTATTTTTTACGCGTTGGAAAAATTTTTTCCAACGCATCGAATACCTACGTGCGTTTACCAACGGCTGCCAGTTGGTGAATTCATTTTACTAACGCGCAACAGTTGGTAACTGGCAGTTGGTAAACTGGAGATTTTTAGTACTGAAATTACTCGGGAAAAGTTTAAAAAAATCTCTTGAGATTTAGTGAATACTTCACTTACTCCCTTTTATTTGGAAATCCTCCACTTTACCCCTTAAGGTTTAATAGATCTTTCACTTACCTCTCTCCCATAATAGTGAGGACCAAATGCCCTGGTATGCTAAATTGACCATAATGCCTTTAAGAGACAATAACATTTTGTTAAATTAACTAAAAACTTGTACAAAATTATATGTGACAAAAATAATTTTTTTCAATTAGTAGCAACAACAACAACAATAAAATAACCCAATTCAACAAAAAAAAAATAAGAACAAAGAAAAACATTTCTATGATTTCAATAAAAAAAATGAGTTATAGAATATAAAAGAGGGGTCTATTAATATTAGTGTCTGACTTTCTATCACCATAATAGACATATTACATTCGTCTTTTTATATTTCATAACTTATTTTTCATTGAAATCTTACAAATTTTTTCTTTGTTCTTATTCTTTGTTGAATTGGTTTAGATTATTATTATTATTATTATTACTATTGCTGCTGCTGCTGCTGTTGTACTCTTAATGGATAGTTTACTTCTTACTTAATGTAACAACTATTTTGTAAGACACTTTTACTTATTAAATATATATTTAATTGTTGATTTGTCTCACATATGTCATATTTAATTACATATTGATTAGCTACTATATTTCAAATACTGCAATTGAGACACAATTATGAAAGAATAATGTTATTTATACTAAGTTTGACCAGAAAAATTTTATTGATACTAAAAAATGATTTTTGTCACACAGGAGTATAATTTTGTATTAATTTTTAGTTAATTTAGCAAAGTGTTATTGTCTCCTAGGAGCATTATGGTCAATTTAGCCTATATAAAGAGATAAGGAAAGGGCGTTTTGGTCCTCAACATTATGAGTGGGAGTAAATGAAGGATCTATTAAATCTCAGGGAGTAAAATGGAGGATTCCCAAATAAAAGGGGTAAGTGAAGTATTTAGTAAGCCTCAAAAGGTTTTTTTTGAAAATTTCCCAATTATTTGAGTAGTGTTAGATATAGGTTTCCGAGGAAGGATTTGAATTAGTGCCCCAACTTTGAGTGAAGAGCCAACAGAAGTCGCCAAGTCGGGTGTGTTTTGCATGGAAAACAAGAAACTGAATCTAATACAGTGGATACGCTATACTGGATCAAAGACTAGTCCTCATGAATGTGAATTTTTAATTAATCAACAAACATTCTCAAAATGGGCAATAACTTAATTAGCCTAGCTACCTTTGCACATGAATATTTGAATTTAATTTCTTACGACATCTCAGTTTAATAATGGGCTACATATTAAGCCAACTGATGATCACTTCAATCATAACTCCATAATAAAATCTAATGTTCAAAACTAATTTATGATTATCCTGATCCTGTTTAATTTGTAGAATAAACTATAGTTTAAGTGCCAAGTAGAGGAAATAGGGTTTTGGTCCCCCCAGGGCTTAGCCTGAACTTGGGAGAGAAACAAAATTATATGGGGTTGATAAGATCAAGAGAATAAGCTGAAGGTGTGTAACGATGGAATCAAAACCTGGGTTTTTCTCCCGGCAATTTTTGTCTCTGTGTTCCCTACTTGTCCTTCTAATTCCGTACAACCAAACTTCCGATTGATTATTATTCTTATTAGGTCTCCTCAGCTTCTTCATGTTTGAATGCTATTAATTAGTAACAGAACTGCTGGGTTTTCATCAGATCAAACTGCAGCCTGCAGAAAGCTCAGGGAAATTGCGCTGGTAGAATAGAATGTTCATAATATTGGACTCGATCTAATTAAGTTGTTCCTGTGGTCTAACTCGTATCCGCCCTTAACCTCTCCTATGCAAAGATTTTTTTTTTTTTTTAAGAATAATATGTGTTTTTGGAATTAAGGTCTCAATAGATAAATTGTCTGAGAGTTGAATCACAACAAAATTCTTAATTAAATCTATTGCAGAAAACAACAAGATGGTTCTAGATTTATGAGACATTAACTTTATAGAAAACATGTAATTGTTCCAACAGTTGATCTGAACAAGCATATATAATGTTCCAAACAAACACAATTTTTTTGAAAATTAAATAAAATCTATAAAATTAAAAGAGCAATTTTTGCATGGGCTAATGCCCAAGATGTCCGAAGTACTCAAGTGCCTAATCAAATATTAGAGTAATTATTCAATTATCTTGCCTAGCTGATTTTTATTCCCCAAGCAATGAGGCCCATTACTAGCCTCAAAGTTTTCACTGTTTATCCAAGGAATAATAACCTGCTATTAAAGAGTTTCCTTATCACGTTACTTAACAATGTCATATTGATTTGTTTCATACTAAGCGATAAGAGGAGCAAAATTTCGATTCTACGTGAAATAACTAAATAACTATAAAAATTTTAATTTTTGGTTATCACTTTTAGGTTTAATTTTTTAGTTTTAAGATTGATGTACAAATTCGGTAGAGTTTTTGGTTTACTTGAATTAAAATTTGGCTAACCAGACAAACAAACATTTTTCTACGTACTAGTATTTATGTTTAAGATTTGGAATGAATTATGTGATTGAAATATGCATTTAGATTGAAATGTATGATAGATGTTTGATATTTGAAATATGTGTGCATGCAATTCGGTTATACTAATTAAAAATAAAAAAACTGATTTTTTTAATTATTTCAATTTTCCGCTATAATTCAGTTCCGGTTAAAAACTAATTCACCAATCATCACCCCTGAAAGAGAACCTCCAACAATATGTAAGCTATAGTGAGAAAATTAAAATCTGTGAAAATTGTTAGTGAGATACTGACACAATGGTTAAGATTTAATGCTTAAGAATGTAATAATCAACTCATCATAGATAGCTATACAATGAATCGAGACATTATATCATCTACCATGGTGTACGTCTACCACTAACAATGAAACTAATGGTGTTAGGCAGTTATTATTAACAGAATACAAGTTACCATTTAAAAAAAAATACATAATTATTGAGTAAATAAGGTAGTTATTATTAGGGGAGAGAGTTACCATTTTAAATAATTTTCTATAATCATAGAATAAATAATACCTAAAATTTTAATTATTTATGTAGAGAAAAAATATACCATTTTTAAACGAAAATGCTAGCATATTCACAATTGTGGCTTATAGTGTATGTGAAATTGATGTCATATATTGGCTGAAGTGGTGTCTAGAACTGTTGTTTTGGTGTCTATAACTATTATTCTAGTGTACAGTACTACTTTTTTTATGTCTAAGTATATTACATTTATATATAATTTAGTTAATTTGGTGTCCAGTGCTGCTCTTCCAGTGTCTCGTACTGTTATTTTGGTGTCTAGTACTGGTGTTCTAGGTATCTAGTAATACTTTCTCTGTGTCTAATTATGTTATATTGATGTATAAATTTATTAATCTAGTGTTTAAGACTGATGTTCTAGTGTCTAGAACTACTATTCTAGTGTCTATGACTACTTTTATGGTGTCTAATTATGTTAGTTTCATGTCTAAATTTATCAATCTGATATCTAAAACTGTAGGCAAAAATTTTAAAAATGGTATGATTATCTTCTTATTAATTTTAAATTCAAAATATCATAATTATCTGTAAAATATAAAATCAATATACACTTTGTTTTCTAATTAAAGCCCCATTTTCCTTTGCTTGTGAAACCCAAAACAAGAGAGAACGAGAGAGAGAGAGAGAGAGAGAGGAGGAGGAGGAGGAGGAGGAGAGAACGAAAAAAAAGAAGAAAAATTGTAAATTGTTTTAAATTATAATGATCGTGGAAAATGATCATTATTGTTAATGGAGATAATCTTTATTGTTAATGGAGATAATGAGATATAATTATCTTATTATCAATTTTAAATTTAAAATATTATAATTATCTTTCTAATTAATTAAAAAATTTAAAAGCTAAAAAATTATCTTATCTATTTAATATTAACACCGTTAAAGTTCCATCTAGTGGTGTACGTCCACCAAGATGGACACAAGAAATTCCCCAATGAATCTGATCTATGCGTTACATACATGCTTTCACAATATTCACAAACTACTACTGCGACTTGAACAATAAAACAGATCAGAAACGAACATCACTCATACAAGACAGTCACCTGTCTTGAATAACATAACTTATGAAATAAACACCACTACATCAAACAACATCTTCCTGTAGAAAGAACATCACATTATACTAAGCTGCAAACGCAGTATTATTGTCAAATTATTTACAACATATTACAGAATAACACATCTTACTAAATAAACAGTATAATAGAAAACATTACATTTGTATGAATAGAACAATACTTTTTACTAAATGAAACATTATTTATGAACAATAAAAAGTGTTGTAATACATTTCTTTTGTTCAGTAAGAAGAGTTGTCATTTTTGTAGGATGTGTTATTCAAACATGATGATATTTTTATAAATAATGTAAAAATTGGGTAAATAATATAAATATTATTCGTAAATAATGTTGTTCGGATCAGACAAATATATTGTTTTGTAGTATACTGTTTATTAATTTTATAAGATGTGATGTTCGTAAATAATATTATTTCGTTCAGTAAGAAGTGTTCTTCAATTCTTACAAATTTGGTTTTGTGTAAAATATTGTTCATTTTTTAAAAAAAATACTATTCATAAATAATATTATTTGATTTATTTTTAAAAAAAGTGTTTTTTCTTAAGATAAATGTGTCATTTAATCAGTAGTGGCAATTTCATAAATATGATAAAAATATAAGTGTATCGTGTAGTGCGAGTGTATTCTATACTTATGCTTTCTCGTTAATAATTTTTGTGCATAGCAAATTTTTTTATTTATCTCTATCTTCTAGCTTATATTTGTCCACTAGTCGCGTATAAACATCGTTATAGATTATCTTCTTTTGTATTGTAGTCTTGTAGATAGTCTTTCTTTTCCGTGAAAAATCCAAATCTGTAATTATTGACGAAATTGTCAAGCTTATATATATGAGCAAGTCGACTTAATTTTTTTTTTCTCAAATAAGAATAAATTTGTGGTAGGGCACCCTATTGAATCGGACATACATCCTTCCTTGCAAGATTCAAAACCGGCACGGCACCCCACAGAAATGACCCGGCCAAAAGAATTGGAAGATGACATGTGACCTGCAAGAGGGCCCTAGGGCTTTCTACCCACAAATTAGAGCCGGCTTTTTCTTTCTTCACTATATTAAATCAAACTCTTTGAAAGATTCTTTCTGCCATACTTTGTCATGGCTTTAGGACATAACAAAGCCTAATTCATATCCTTCTGTCCTTCAAGTTCCTGGCCATGTTTCTCCACCTTTATATATACAACAAAAGAGTCGCCCTCAAATAAATATAAAACATTTATTGTTAACATCAACATAGAAAAAGAAAAATTATTGCAAATTGTATGTTTGGTAAGCTTCTTATTTTCTTTTTAAAAAATGTGATACATGATGCATGGGAACAAACAACCATTATTAATATGAAATTTGTTGTCACTGTTGGTGCTTGCAAAATGAACGAGGCACAACAGTATCAGCATGTAATTTTCTGCCATTGTTTGATTAAAAAAAATTCCAACAGCTTATAATTATCATAATTATAATTATAGTAGCTAGTGGCCTCTGGGATTTCACTAATCTCCATAAAAGAGAGAAATGATACATAAACATATACAAGAATTAAGAAGAAGAAAGACAGAAATTAAGTTGAGGTAGCTGATGATCTGCTACATTCATTTCTACAATTTCTTCTCCACTTCTTTGATCTCCAATAACGTGCATTCATTTTTCTGAAAATAATACGAGAAAAAAAGGAAAAGAAAAAGATAAGTAAACAAATATTAGTGCAATTAAATTGTTGAGAATTAATTAATTTTCCTAGCTATACCCAAACGATAAGAATACTTGATTTTGATTTGTTTCGTAGATGTGTGTGTGTGTAGTACCTATTGATCTTTTGCAGTGAAGAACTGCTTCATAAATTGAGCTCTCAAGATCACACCAATAATCATCAGTTGAAGAATCTAAGGACTTGGTGCTTCTTAATAATAATGGAGATGCTCGAGGTGAAGTGTTCAAGCTCCTAGCTTTAAACTCTCTCCTATCGATATCATCAACCCTTGTGCTTTTTCTTGACCACCCAATTCTGTGGCAGAGAGGTCCGAGGCTTAGGTACCGGAACAGGCTTCTCAGGACTCGGTTCGTCGATTTCCTCCACCTCCTGAGGAAGCAGCAATGGGTTGATCCGATACTCGGGACGGCAGCTCTTGACAAAATTAAAGAATTTGTGGAAGTATTGGTGTGGACAGAGTTCAAGTTGTAGCCCGTTGAAGGGTCGACAAACACGGGCTTGATAAGACCATTGCAGAAGAGCTCGTCGGCGTGGACAAGAGCGTGATCAGGAGAATGGTTGGGAGGGACATCAAAGTTGAACTTCTGGGACTGATCTATGAGAAACAAGTTCGATCTTGTCCTGCTGTGATCGAACTGATCTTCATGATCAGAAGCAGAAGAGGCTCTACGGTTTGTCAGCCAACTGTATGAGAAGCTCTCAATGGCCAGAGATTGTTGTGACTGTGAGGCTTCCATAGGTCTTTTTTTTTTTTTTTCCTTGGCAGAGAGGAATTAATTGGTGCCTGAGATTATAAAAGCATGGTGGGGGTGCTGTTTTAATTTTATAGTATTTGTTATGGGGGCAAAAAGACATTATTGGTATCTCGTACGTAGCGAGCCACATGAGGATGAGGGAGACAGGAGACAGGAGCAAAAACACATGAGGGACCAAATGGACATTAATTAGGTTTCTGTAGTTTTAATTCCTTGACTCTTGTTATAGGAGTAATGCGTCGTGTAACGGTTTGTCTGATAGGGGTTGGCCAGGCTGATCAATACAATTGTTTGACTTGCCATCTTTTTCGTATGAGGCTGATCAAGTCAATAATTTTATGCTAACGGAAAGCTACAGCTTCCCCATTATGTACGTCTAATGGTCTTGTAAAAAAATGATAGTTGTCGTGGATGTGGGTTTACCTGGAACTACATATATATTTAGGAGTTAATCAAGCTTTAAGATTTGTGATTAAGAAAGAGGTTTACGTGTTTGATTTGGGTTTCTGTTGATGCATGAAAAGAAATGTGATTGACGTGGGTCAGATCTTGTGATGCCATTACAAATCTGCATAATTAACCGACGAAGCTGTTTTCTTATAATAACAAATTATATGTTCAGGAAACAGGAATTTTCTATGTACCAAAAAACAAAGGATACAGGAATTCTCAGAGGCTCCACAACTGTAACTATATGTGGTATCTTTAATAGTAGGCAAACATAATAAAAAAAAACCACTTAATAATAGGCAAACATAATAAAAAAACCACTAATGTTCTTTACTTGGCCCGAATCTGTCACTATTAAATTTTTTTAGGCTAAATAAACCACTTATTTTTTTAAAATGGGCCAAATAGCCCACTCACCAACTGAGCAAATATTTCATTCGAAATATAGCATTTTCTGTTAGTAGGCGGCTGATGTGGCTTTAATAAAAGCCAAATATGTAAAAGACCAAATCAAAATTGTGTAAGAGGCTAATGTGGCTTCAGATTCAGATTCTGTCCATCGGCACCCACGCTACCATCCCCGCCATGCTCTCCGCTACCACTCTCAATCTGCAACGCCATGGCCGCCAGCCCTTTGCTGGCACCAGCCTTCACTCTCCTCCGACACTCTCAATCCAAGATGCCCTGTCGTCGTCCTCTGATATCCATCGCAATTCACCGACCTTCGCTCTCCTTGGCCTCTCCTCCAGTGCTCCGACCGCTATTTGTGTCTTGCTCCGATTGGCCACCGATTGCCACTGTCTATCCCTTGCTCTGACAAACCACCACTGTCTTCCCTTGCTCTGATCGACTACTAATTACTGTTGCCTCTCCCTTGCGTCATCGAAAGCTCCAGCTTCACCTTGCTCTCCTTGAACCCCTTGCTATCTTCGGCCCCAACACTAGGTTCGGGTGGGCGTCTGATATCCTTGTCATCTAAGAGATCAGCATCATCAGACCGTAAGCAAGCGACCGAGTAAAAATTAGCCATGCATATGGATATGATTTTGATTCGGCTAACTTGATCAGCGAGTCACCGGAGAAGTTGAGGAGGCCTTTGATCGGGATGTTGAGTTCCTCAACCAAATCTAATGTGGCTAGAGGGAAGCCACATGGACTTCATTTTAACGACAATGGGCAAATCGGCTTGACTCAGAAACGTCAGCATTTTTTTTTGTCAAAAAAAAACATTAGTGGGCTGATTGGGCTAGGTTATAAACATTAGTAGTTTTTTTGTTATTTTTGCCTTAATAATATTTTCCTTATCATGATTTTTTTTTTTTTTTTGTATTCAAAATCAATATTACACAGCATAGAGTTTGAAGGGCTATAATTATAGTAGAAAAATACCAATTTATTCTAGATCAGAAGGTCACCAAACCCAACATGAAAGCATTGTGAGAGTTAGAGAAGAGAAGGAGAAGTGAAGATTTGAATGTCCCTCTTTTCTGTCTAATTAGGCGCTGGGGGGACAACTTTACCATGCATTACTTAGGATGTTTAAAAAAATATTAAAATATTGCACGAACTACTATGATACTGTACAATATTTTACAGTAAATTGCATAGTATATATGTAGGTTTTCGATATATTTTCTCAATTTGCCAGCATATTTAGTGCTTATTGTGCAATAATAGCGTAATGCCAAATTTAACATGATCCCCTAAAGAAATTAGTTAATGTTACAAACACTCAATGAAAATCACGTACCACTACATTAGTTTAAAATAGTGTTTATTTTTTTCTGGGTTTTGTCAAATTACTTTAATACGATTTACAAACTAGAAATTGAGGAGATAGAGGGGGAGAGAAATGCATATTATTTATATAGAATATATAGAAAGTAGAAACGAAAATTACCTAGGCCTCCCTGAGGTACACACAAACCTACACTTATGTCCCTCCTGTTTTAAAAACTTACATTTTCCCCCCTAAAAACTTAACTCCGTTATTCACTATTACTAGAAAAAAGGGAACCCTCCAAGCATTCATTCATAGAAAATTTACCCCCAACTTAGTAAAAACAAAACCCATAAACAAAAAACAAAATTTAAGACATTCAAAAAACCAGAACTCAAACCCAAATTTAAGAGATTTAAAACACCAGAACTCAAACCTAGAAGGGCCAGCTAGCTCGTTCACATTGCCAACCACAAAACCATCACCCATCATCATCTGGCCCTGACCACTTGCATCCATGAACCCTCCATAAGCGGCCTAAGATGATGCTCCAACATTAGCTATCTCATTCAGCATTTTGCAGAAAATGTTCCTCATCTCCTCGACAATGCCAGCTAGCTTTTGCAGTTGATCATTGAACAGATCCACGGGCTCCTTGTATCTCTACTTCTCGCCTCCACAGCACTTGGGTTGCTGACAACCTAGGCTCCCGCGCTCCCGTCGACGATTCGAGACTCAAACTTTCTGTTACGGGCTTTTGCCCAGAACGACACACCAAAGAAAACAATTATCTACCCGATTCGCACCGTCGCCTCCTCCGATTCGGTTTCCCAACCAGTCAAACAATCATTTCAGTCTAACGATTCTGGTTTCTGTCTATGATTCATCCGATTCCGCCACCGGAGACGCGGTTTTCGTTGACGACGATCCAAGTCGAAGGATTAATTCATCCGATTCTGCTGCTGGAGCCTGGAGGCATGCTTTCCTGATGCAGGCTTTCGAATCGAATGAACTAAAGGAGGGTCTTGTCGATTCTGCCGCTCTTTGCACAGGCGACACTATAGTTGACTAAGAAAATTCAATTTCAATGAGAAAATCAGAGAAAGATTGGGGGTATCTGATAAGGAGTGGGATCTGATAATGATCGATGAGCCGATGTCGATCGGAAGGTGGAGATGGTGTACGCGGTACAACACACGTGTTCTTGTTGATCAGAGGGTGGAGAAGGTGTACGCGGAGGAGTTCGTAGAGGCTGGCCAGTTCGTCGAGGAGGGGTTCCAAATTGCATGCAACACCAGCCCCTTCATCTCCGAAATGCTATTTCTGCAGCCTTGCCACCTGAAAATGGTGGCTGACCTGATTATGTCGGTCAACGCCGGCAAGTTCGTGGAGGAGGGGTCAACGCCTCCATGGACGAGGAATTCAAAGAAATGGATTAAGAATATAGATTGGAGAGTCCTGACGAGCGATGCTTTGATTTGTTTTTTTTTCCCCAACTTTTAAATTTAAGCCTCTAATTTGTTCATAGGGGTGACTTGTGTTGATGCAAAAGTTGGGGGGTAAACATTCTAAAGAATAAGGGCTAGGAGGATAAACTTAGGCATTTGCTCTTTTCTTAAATAACTGTGAGTCACAGTGTTAACTTTTCAAGGAGATAAGTATAGGTATTTAAAACAAGGAGGACGTAAGAATAGGTTTGGCTAAACCTCAAGGAGGTTTTTGGTAATTTCCCAAAGCAGAAAGTACTTTAGTTCCTTTTCAGGGGTAAATTGCACAGTTTGTCCCCAACCTTTAATTATTGTTCCAGTTTTAACCCCAACCTCCAATTTGCTCGTTTAGACTCCCTAACCTCGTTAAAACGTTTCATTTTAAACCTTTGGGTGACAAAAGTCGTTAATTCTGACGGAAAATGCCACATCAGCGTAGTATTCTAGGGAAAAATACTAAGTTTAGCCCTGAAAACTTTTCTCTTTAATAAAAAAATCCCGAAAACATTGAAATCGAATAACAAAGTTTCTACCTCATCTCAATCTTACTCTCCGACATTCCTCTCCCCACCATCCCTCTCTGACCTTCCTCCCTTGCTGCCCTCGTTCTCCCTTCCCTTTGTCTCGGCCTCCCTTCCTCTCCCTGCCGAATACTCTCTCCCTTCCCTCCGTCTCAGCCTCCCTTCCTCTCCCACCTTTGCTCTACCGCCTCCTCGACGGTCACCACCAACACCCCTATCACCTACCTTATCAATGCCACCACCATCCTCCTTAACTTGCCCAAGTTCATCCATTCCTTGACTTACCTCACAGAAGGAAATTAAAGCATCAGATTGAGGAAAATGAGATTTCAACCATCGAAGCATCTGATTGAGGAACTGTGACTGGCAACCGGCCACTGTCCACGCCATTCGGGGGAAGAGCCCTCTACGATTCTCCCCCTCCCGTTCACCATGTAAACCTGCCCTTGCCCATCATACTGTCGACCTCCACATGAACTCGATGGGGGAGGTGATGAGCGAATCGGGTGAGGTCGAGAGGGAGGGAAAGGTGGGGCGGCAGGGAGAGGAAGGAAGGCCTGGAAATTGCGAGATCTAAAAATTGTGATGAGAATTGCATGAGGGAAACATGACGATGGGGGAGGTGATGAGCGAATCGGCCGAGAGCTGGAAATTGCAACGAGAATTGCATGAGGGAAACTCGACGATGAGGTAGGTGATGAGCGAATCGGGTGAGGCCAAGAGGTAGGGAAGGGTGACTGCGGCGGGGAGAAGAAAGGAGGCCGAAAGGGAGGGAAGGGAGAGTGAGGGTGGCAGGGGAGGAACGTCGGAGAGGGAAGGCGAAGAGAAGAAGGCCAGAGAGGGAGGTTGAGATGAGGAGGGGATTTTGCTGTTAGATTTCAATGTTTTCAGGATTTTTTATTAAAGAGAAAAGTTTTCAGGGCTAAAGTTCATATTTTTCTCTAGAATATTATGCTGATGTGACATTTTCTGTCAAAATTAGCGACTTCTGTCACCCAAAGGTTCAAAATGAAACGTTTTAACGAGGTTGGGGAGTCTAAATGAGCAAATTGGAGATTGGGGTTAAAATTAAAACAACAATTAAAGGTTGGAGATAAACTGTGCAATTTACCCAAGCTTTCAGCCACTTCACTTGCCCCTAAACTTTTCATCGTGACCAACTGTCATAAACTTTTCCACATGGCTGAAGGCAAATGGGATCCACTACTAGAAAATTGGGTATTAGCGTTGAATTCAACAATAAAATTCGGCGCTAGCATGTCGATAAGAGGCAATTCATCAGTAAAAACCTCATTACTAAAAACTTGGTTGCTTAAATTTTAGCGAGAGATTCTGTTGGTAATCCAAATATATGGTCCATAGGCAATCCGTAAAAAAATAAAATAAAATAATAATAATAATAATTGTTGACACCCAATTTCGTCCGGCCATTAAAATAAAAAAAAAATTAAATAAAAAAATTAAACAAAAAAATGTATTATTATTATTATTGTTATTATTATTACTAAATTTTTTTTAATTAGTTTAAAATATATATATATATTTTTTGTTTTGTTTTGTGAAGATTTGATATATGTGTGTATATGTGTATGTTTGAAAGAAAAAAAAAGAAAACTCCATAAAAATGACAAAATTTAAAAGTCTGAGGTAAAAATGACAAAATTAAGAAGTTTCAGGTAAAATTGACAAATTCTGAAAGTTCCAGGAGCATTTGGCAGTTTGTCACATAAAATTTTGAGCCTGCCGACGTTTTTGGCTCAAATTGACAGAAAACGACAAAATTGTCAAAATCAGAAGCTTCAGGAACTTATCCAGAGGCTGAGAGACGTAAAGGACTAAAACTGTCATTTTACCAATTTAAGAGATAAGTTTGAAATTTTTTATTAATTTATCCATCAACAGTTCAGCTAAACTTCCTCTATAAATAGCCCCCCAGATTTTGTGCTGAACACAGAAAAAAATAGCAAAAAAACTTAGAGCTCCGTTTTAAAAAAAGATAAAATTACATCCCTTAGACCCAGCCCTCTTCCCTTCTTCCCCAGAAAGCCAAAACTTTTTTTCTCTGTTCCGTCTCTCTTTCTCTCTCTCTCTCTGTCTCTCTCTCTCGCCGTGCCCACCACCGCCGTCCGCCGGCCACCACGCCTCCGCCCAACCGTCCTGCCGCCGTCGTCCGGCCGTCCCGACGCCGTCGCCGTCGTGCCTAACTCCCGCCGCCGCGCCGCCCGCGTTCTTCTTTCTCTCCTTTTTCCTCCGCCGGACACCTCCGCCGCGCCGCCTTGCCCGTCGCCGTCGCCCTGCCCCCGCCGCCGTCACCGTGCCGTCCGCCCTCGCCGACGGTCTCCCGTCGCCCCCTGCCCTTCCCCTCGCCGCCAGCGCCACCCCCCTGCCTCACGCCGTCATCGTTTCCTGGGATTCAAAATTCAAAACTAAAAGGGTAAACCCTTGTTTCACCCATCATCTTTTCAATTTCTTTCTATTAGGTCACTAACCTTTTTATTTTGTCTTTGCAGAAAATTAATTAACTAACTCATTTATTTTTTTTTACTTGTTTATTTGTTTATTATTGTTATTATTACTAACCCTTTTTTTTTTTTTTTGTTATTAGCAACTAACAACTAACTTGCTAATTTTTACTAACCTTTATTATTATTGTTGTTAATAATTAATTAAATTGTCTAACTTTTATTTTTGTTGTAATTAATTAACTTAATTAAACTTGGCTAACTTTTATTTATTTGTTGTAATTAATTAACTTAATTAAACTTGGCTAACTTTTATTTATTGTTGTTAATTAATTAACTTAATTAAACTTGGCTAATTTTTATTTATTGTTGTTAATTAATTAACTTAATTAAACTTGGCTAATTTTTATTTATTGTTGTTAATTAATTAACTTAATTAAACTTGGCTAACTTTTATTATTGTTGTTAATTAATTAAATTAATTAAATTGTCTAACTTTTATTTTTGTTGTAATTAATTAATTTAATTAACTTGACTAACTTTTTATTATTGTTGTTAACAATTAATTTAATTAAACTTGGCTAATTTTTATTATTGTTGTTAATTAATTTAATCTAACTTTTACTAACCTTTTTATTGTTATTAACTAACTAATCCAACTAATCTAACTATATTAATTGTGCTAACTTTTATTATTATTGTGTTATTAAAGTGGATGGCCAAAAAACCCCACTTTATTAATTGAATTTTTTTATGATTAAAAGATAAAAAAAGGAATTTTACTTGAATAATTTTCTAAAGGCTAATAAAAATTACTTTTTTTTTATTTTGAAACAAAGTTTTTATTCCTTTTAATAAACAAACATAATGAAATAATTCAAAAATAAATAAATAAATAAATAAACATAAAATCATTCTTTTAATACATCTTTAAAATTAATAATTAATGAAATAAAAAAAATTAAAACTCCATGACCAAATGATCCGCCAGGATCCATGGCTCGGAAATATTTTTAAATAAAATATATAAATAAATTTTTTCTTTATAAAAAATAAAAAAAAAACTTTAGACTAATATATTAATTATCTATTAATATATAATTTTTTTTAGTTTTCTTTATTAATAAAAAGAATAAAAAGCGTAAAAATTTTGGGTTAATATTTTATTCAGTAATATTTTACTTATTAAATTATATAACTTTTTGTTTCTTTTATAAAAATCTTAATCAAATAATTTCAAAATAATACAAAATAAAACAAAAATAATTGAATTTTCTCTTAAATATTTTTGACTTATTGATTAGATATATTTTCAGAAATATAAATTAAAATTAAAAAAAAAAATCTTTCATCAAACAAAGAAGAATATAAAAATAAAAATATCAAGACTTTTGTTTTAAAATACATATAAGTTTTCGGTTAAATAATCTTTTATTCCAAAATAAATTAAATAAATATCAAAATTTTCTTCTTTTGTTTAAAATTTTTGATTCTCTTAATAAAAACAAAATAATAAAAAAAATAATAAAAAATAAAAATAAAAAATTTTTAGTTCATGGTATATTGGCTGGAAACTGTCTCGTGCCCGCTTTTGAGCTGCTTCACCTGGTGAAGAGGGTCTGGCTGAGTAACAACGCCCCGTACCATGATCAAAATTTTTATTTTTAAACTCTTTAATTCTTTTAAATTAACTTCTTATTAAATAAAAATTAATTATTATTTTTTTTAATTCTTTTATAAATTGAGTAATCCTTTAAAATAATAAATATCTTTCATTAAACAAGAAAACAAAAAAAGTAAACAAGAAAAAAAAAGAAAGATAAGAAAAATAAAAGAAAGATAAGAAAGAAAAATAAAAGAAAGATAAGAAAGAAAAGAAAGATAAAAAAAATAAAAGAAAAGATAAGAAAAAGAAAAGAAAGAAAGAAAAGACAAGAAAAATAAAAGAAAGATAAGAAAGAAAAATAAAAGAAAGATAAGATAAAGAAAAGAAAGGAAAGATAAGAAAAAGAAAAGAAAGGAAAGATAAGAAAAAGAAAAGAAAGATAAAAGAAAGAAAAAGAAAAAGAAAAGAAAGAAAGAAAAGAATAAAAAAAGAAAGAAAAGAAAAGAAATTAAAAGAAATTTAAAAAAAGAAGTAAAAATAAGTAAAAAAGAAGAAAAAGAAAGAAAGTAAAAAAAGAAGTAAAAATATAAAGATAAATTTTTTTAGTTAGTATTAAAAATCATTCATAAACAAAAAGAATTACCATTTAAAAATTAATTTCATAATAATAAGAATTAAATAATTACGATAAATCAATTTCCATATCCGGATGATCCGGCAGGATCTACGGTTTGGAAAATATCAAACTTTTTAAAATAAATAAATTAAATAAAAAGATAAAAATCCATATTTTTTACAATATGGATAAAATTGTTTAAAATTTCACCAAATTCCGTGTCCAAATGACTCGGCAGAGTCCATGGTTCGGAATCAAAATCTTCCGTGTCCAAATGACTCGGCAGAGTCCATGGTTCGGAAGTATCAAATTTTATATAAATTAATTAAAAAATCCACATTTCGACTAATCCAGTTAAAATTTCTAATTTTGAAAATTAACTGAAATTTTTTTTAAAAGCAAAGCAAAACAAAATTAAAATCAACTAAGGTGCCAATTTTGGGCGCTATAACAAAGTTGTTTTAGCGTAACCGTACTCCCGATCCCCGAACTCTCGCAGACCATATTTTAAGGTATCCAATCGACCTGAGCGAAAACCGATTGGTGGCGACTCCAGAAGACCTCGACGTTGCCACAGCTTGGCGACTCCACTGGGGAGTCGACGTTAGTGAGTCGAGCCTAAAGTTGATTTGTTTTTATTTACTTTGCTTTACTATTATGTGGATTTATATATTATATTTACTTAAGTAAACATGCATAATGCATTCACAAAATGAAGCTCTATACCCGAGCTTCCTTAAATCAAACACGATTCTTTCTAAGCGGAATTGGTGTTGCTGTCCTTGTGAGGCCACGGTCTCCAAGCCTTCACCGGTTTCAAAGTAGCAAAGTAGTGTATTGCCTTCTGAGACGGTTAGTCTCTGCATGGGCCCACGAAAAGCTACGACTCGAATTAATCCATTCCTTACATAAACCCTAGAGGGTAAGGAATCGGGCCGTCACTATGATTCAGTGACGGGATTCGGGAACTATCCCTTGCCTTTTTGATAAACCACCTTCTGCATGTAGAATTCCTTACTCCACCTTAGAACCAGCCATTAAGAATTTTCCATACCTCGGTTCCCATTTCCATAGGTTTTGTTTTATCTATATGTTTGTATGATCCTATGTGTTATTTTTTTTTACTAACTCTATTTTTCCTTATTTTTCCGGCATATACATTTCATCATTAAAGATAAGTATTTGGTGAAAGAACTATTATCATGGATATTCTCGATTATCTTCCCACGGCTGTTACTGGATCATGGAATGACACGGTAATCGAAACTCAGCCTGAAGCTATGGAATATTCCGAAACGGCTCAAAAGCTTCACGGAGATGCTCTGACATCCCATTCTCACGTACAGCTTAAGGACCAGGTATCGGTCCGGATAAATCAGAACGACACCACGGAATTATTGCAAGTCTGGAATAGTTGGAATTCTGCTGATCGGGAAGCTTTTACGGCAAAATATGGTCACATCACTTGCCTACTAAAGGTTACCGTTGATGCATCACTTGTCCGGGCTCTAATACAATTTTGGGATCCATTTTATCGATGTTTTTCTTTCGATAAGATGGATCTGGTTCCAACCATTGAAGAATACAACAGCCTCTTGGGTTGGTCCTCCGACTATCCAATCGAGACTTATCAACATGATAGAAGAACGGAGCCTCATCGAGCCCTAGCAAAATTATTGGATATGCCAGCTTCCAGTCTTCAAACCAAGTTTGCAACAAAAGGATCTCGAAAATTTATCAGTTGGATCGACTTAAAACAATTAAGTCACGTTCTCCCTCAGAAAAATCAACGACGCAAGCTTTTCGCCTTGGCAATATATGGCCTGGTAGTCTTCCCAAGAATTGTCGGATTCATTGAAGGAGACATCATTACACTATTTGAGCAAATGTGCAATGCTCAAATAAATCCGACCTCAGTAATATTATGTGAAACTATCAGGGCATTAAACTTTTGTCGCCAAAGAGGGGGCAAATTCATAGGATGTTCACATCTCCTCAACATTTGGATCAAAAGCCACCTTCCTTGTGAGAAGCAACATTTTGGAAATCGCTTTTCAAAGGACTTCATCCCAATCGAAGCCTTTTTTGAAAAGTGAAACCATTCATCACGACAGCAAGGAAGAATGGGTTGATTATTTCAAGAACATCACCGAATTCCAAATTGAATGGAGAGCCCCCTGGTCTACCTCCACCCGCGTTGTCTACCGTTGCGGCAATTGCCCGTGGGTTCCTCTCTTAGGTATATGGGGAGGAACAAGTTATGCCCCAGCTCAAGTACGAAAACAATTTGGGTCCATGCAATTTATACCCATGACGCATAATCTGAGTAAGTTGGAATTTTCACACGAAGATCCAAATTCAAATAAGCTCGCAATGGGTATTTCAGTTGCGTGGAAAAGAATTTTCATATTGAAGTCGGGGCCTATTATTTCTCCCACTGCTTATTATGAATGGAGAAATAACCGGAAGGAAGGAATAGTTCTATCTGAAGAGGTCATCAGAAAATTGGCGAAAAGAGAGTTGGAGAAAGAACTAGAGGAAGAAAAGGAGAAGAACAAGAGGATGCTCCTTGACATGCAACAGCTCGGTCACAAAACACAACTCCTCGAAGAGAAAGTTGAATACCAAAAACAAGTCATCTCCCAATTGGTTGATGAAACCGATCAAAAAGAGATGAGAGTCAGATACTGGGAAGATCAATACAGATTTTCTCAAGATCAATTGCAAACATTTTTGGTAGAAGTCAGAAAAGTTACAGAACAAGCCCAACTAATGGGCGAAGAAGCCAAGGAGTTAGAAGAACTGAGCTGTCCTACTCCATCAGTAAATGTTCAAAGAATGATGGAGTTCATATCTAAGGCCAGAAAGCAGTATTGTACTTTGGGTCGTGTCTTTTAAACAAACCTTTTGCTGAATGTAATTGAGAAATTCCATTATAGTTCTTCTTTCACCAAATATTTACAATATTCATGCATGCATCCATCACATCAATCATACACACATAGAATCTAATAAAATAAATATTCCTTTAAAAGGGGTAAAATTGGACCTCAACACCGATATTCAACTCGACTCCAAACAAGATTAATGGCAGAACAAGCCGAAGGACGTCTCATGGAGATGGAGTCCAAGATTGAAAGTATGTCAGAACAGATGAGACAATTGATGGAATTAATCAAAGGGAAAGCAACTCAAGTCCCCATCAAAGAAGTACAAGACCCCACTTATCCCCCGGGATTCACCCCGCAACGAGTCTCAGTCCAAGAAAACCTGTTTCAAGAATCAGGACCGTCTGCTAGTGTTCACCTGAAACAAGACACTGTACAGGAAGAGAAGAAGACATTACCAAAAGAAGAAGCAGAATCTCAAAAACTCGAAACAATAGAAAAGCGACTGCGAGCCATTGAAGGAGGCACTATATTCGGATCTCTCTCGGTGGATGACCTCTGCTTAGTGCCAGACGTTGTAATCCCTTCAGATTTTAAGGTGCCAGATTTCGTGAAATACGATGGAACGAGTGATCCCATCACTCACATCACATTGTTCCTAAGGAGACTACAACCACTCACAAAAGATGAAAAGGTGTGGATCGCACTTTTTCAGGAAAGTCTCACAAAATCAGCATTACAGTGGTATCTAAGCCAAGGTCCAAGGAACATAAAAACTTGGAATGACCTTGCTCAGGCCTTCATCGGCAACTATAAACACGTTATGGACTTGGCTCCGGATCGCCAAACTCTCCAAAACATGGAAAAGAAAAAGCCAGAAACTTTCAAGGAATATGCGCAGCGGTGGAGGGACTTAGCTGCACAGGTTCAGCCACCCATGACAGAAAGAGAAATGGTCACTTTGTTTGTCCAGACACTGAAATACCCATATTATGACAAACTTATTGGCAATGCGGCAACTAACTTCTCCGACGTAGTAATGTCTGGAGAAAGGATCGAGCATGGTATCAGGACTGGGAAGATTACTGAATCCTTTAGCGATCCTATGAAAAGAGGAGGACCTTCCAGAAGAAAAGATGAAGAAATACAACAAATAGGAAGAGGAAGAGGGATTCCCTTCGTGGGCACTGTGGCCACCGGACCTCGCCTATCCTATTCTGCCAATAAGCCCAATTATTATCCTACCAATAGGCCCAATGATTATCCTCCCAATAGGCCCAATGATTATCTTCCCAATAGACCTAACAATTATCCTCCCAACAGACCTAATCAGTTACGGCCACCTGTTCCAACTCCTCCAGTACCTGCACCAAGACCAAGAGAAATCTTCGCACCAATTCCCATGACTTACACTGAGCTGTATCCAAAACTCATCGAAAGTCAACTTATTCGCCCAATTCCTACAAGGCCATTGGAACCCCCGTATCCAAGGTGGTATGACCCTAACATAAATTGCCCATATCATGATGGTACCGTGGGCCACGGACTGGAAAATTGCATAGCATTGAAGCGTATAGTCCAACAATTAATTGAGTCAAAGTGGTTGGACTTTTCCGATGAACCAAACGTCACTCATAATCCATTGCCTCCTCATCAAGCCAAACCAGTCAATATGATGGAAGAATACTGGCCGATGAAGAAAACAGTCAATGATATCATAACCCCTCTTAAGCATGTATATTCATGCCTTGTGAAAGAAGGGATTATCATAGGAAAGTCTTCTGGAAATAAAGAAGTCGAGGATGAGGAGTGGTGCAACTTTCATAACAGTAAGAGTCATTCTATCCAAGAATGCCCAGAATTCCGTAAAAGTCTACAAAGTCTCATGGACTCCTCCCAAATCATCGTTTTTATGTTAGATAAAGAGGATGACGTGAATGTGATAATTAAAGAACAAGAAGTCAATATCATGCCAAGACCACTAGTCATTCCAATCTCAAAATCTGCTCTCAAGCCTTTAAGAATTCAAGTTCCAAAGCCATTCCCGTACAAATCAGACAAAACTGTTCCATGGAACTATGGCTATACTTCTAACATCACATCAACTCCGTTAGAAGTTGGGGGCATGACTAGAAGCGGTCGGTGTTATTCTCCCGAGCAAATGAACAAACTCCAACAAGAGAAGAATGTTACGGATCCAGCAAATGGACCTATTAACACATCTAAAGAGCAAGAGATGCCTCGAGCAGTAACAGATGAACAAGCTACTGAGTTTCTCAAACTCATAAAGCAAAGTGAATACAGTATCGTGGAGCAGTTGAACCGTCTGCCAGCAAAGATCTCCATACTTTCATTACTCTTAAGTTCTGATGCCCATCGAGAAGCTCTTCTCAAAGTCCTGAATAAGGCTTATGTTGAACAAGATATCTCCGTGAACAACTTTGACCACCTTGTCAACAACATCACGGCACAAAATCTCATCACATTCACTGACGATGAGATACCAGCAGAAGGAAGGGGTCACTCTAAGGCTCTGCATATTTCGATTAAATACAAAGATCGGATTATGGCCAGAGTTCTTATCGACAATGGGTCAGCTCTAAATGTAATGCCACTCGAAACCTTACATAAGATTGGTTTAGACCCATCATACCTCAACAACAGTCATATTGTTGTTCGAGCATTTGACGGAACGAAGAGAGATGTTGTTGGAGAAATAGAGCTACCAATAGGGATTGGTCCCTGTCTTTTCAACATCACATTCCAAGTCATGGATATTTGTCCATCTTATACCTGCCTGCTGGGAAGACCATGGATCCATATGGCCGGAGCAATTCCCTCTTCATTACACCAGAAAATGAAATTCATTATTGAAGGAAAGATAATCACGGTCTTCGCTGAAGAAGACATCCTTCTATCAAGACCTGCGGATGCTCAATATGTCGAAGTCAATGAAAATGTACCTGATTGCTCCTTCAGGTCTTTTGAGATTGTCAATGCTGCTTATGTCAGCGAATATGAAGAAGAACCCATTCCTAGCATCTCTAAAACAAGTCGCATGGTTGCCAAACTCATGATAAAAGGAGGATACTCACCGGGGTTAGGACTGGGACAAGATTTACAAGGAATCACAGAACCATTGAAAATCACCACAAATGAAGGGAAATACGGCCTAGGCTTCACACCGACAAGACATGATAAAATGAAGGCAATAGCTGAAAAGAGAGAAAAGAGGATTGCACGATTAACAGGGCATCCTCTCCAGGAAAGAAATCTGGATATCCCTGAAATCACCGAAACGTTCGTGAGTGGTGGTCTCATTCCAAAAAATGACAATGAAGGCAAGCTGACTATCAACATCAACAAGTCTTTTGAAAGTCTTTCTATTCAGGCAATCATCAGCGATTCACCTGAAGAGGAGGAGCTTGTTCAACCTTGTGGCCCACGGGATGTGCTGAACAATTGGGAGGCGATAGAACTGCCTGTTATAATCGAAAGCTTTCCAAAGTAATCTAATAGTAAAAACCTCCTAAAGAAAGGTTCAATCAATAGGGTGTAGTCTTTGTTTAAGTGAACCTTTTAGTTATTGCTTTTTATTCCAATAAAGTTGTGATTTATGCACATTGTAAATAAAGTACCAGTTTGCATCCATCTCATTCGTGCCATTTTTTCTCTTCTCTTTCTTTTCTCTCTGGATAATGCAGACCCAAGACTCTCTTTGATGACAATGAAAGAATGAACTTTGATAATCCTGTAAACACTACCGACTCGGATGACGAAGATCTTCAAGTATCTCCTGAGCTATTAAAAATGATTGAGCGAGATGAAAAAGAAAGAGCAACAAGTCAAGAACCAACTGAGGTATTCAACATGGGAGACAGTCAGGATGTAAAAGAAGTCAAGATTGGCACTTTATTCCCTCCTGAAGAAAAAGAAGAATTAGTCCATTTATTGAAAGAATATGTGAATGTGTTTGCTTGGTCATACCAAGATATGCCTGGCTTAAGCTCAGACATAGTACTACACAAAATACCCTTGAAACCTGGGGCGAAGCCTGTCAGACAAAAGTTACGAAGATTAAAGCCGGATCTAATCTTAAGAGTGAAAGATGAGATTCGAAAGCTGTGGTATGCAGGATTCCTTGGGGTCGCTGAATATACAGAATGGGTGGTTAACATTGTTCCAGTCGAAAAGAAAGAAAGCGGGAAACTAAGAGTTTGTCAGGACTACCGGCCATTGAACGAAGCCAGTCCTAAAGATAACTTCCCACTTCCTCACATTGATACGCTGGTGGATAATACCGCAGGAAACTCCTATTTTTCCTTCATGGATGGCTTCTCTGGATACAATCAAATCAAACTTGATCCAGATGATATGATAAAAACTGCCTTTATAACCCTTTGGGGTACCTTCTACTACAAGGTGATGCCTTTTGGGTTAAAGAATGCTGGTGCTACATATCAAAGAGCCATGGTTGCATTATTCCATGACATGATGCATAAAGAAATTGAAGTATATGTAGACGACATGATCGCCAAAACTTTCACTGCTAAGGGGCATCTAAAAGTGCTAAGAAAACTATTCGATAGACTTCGCAAATATCAACTGAAGTTGAATCCTGCCAAATGTATTTTTGGAGCCTCTTCAGGAAAGTTATTGGGTTTCATGGTCAGCAAGGATGGGATTCGAGTTGACCCGAGTAAAGTCAAAGCAATACAAGAAATGCAACCCCCGAAGACTCCAAAACAAGTAAGAAGTTTTCTGGGCAGAATCAACTTCATAGCAAGGTTCATTTCACAATTGACATCCAAGTGTGAACCTCTTTTCAAATCACTGAAGAAGAACAATCCGATCGAGTGGAATAACGAATGCCAAGAAGCATTCGAGAAAATCAAGCAATATCTATCAAATCCACCAGTCTTGGTACCACCCCGATCTGGAGAATCGTTGATTCTATATTTATCCATACAGGATTCTTCATTAGGATCCGTATTGGGTCAACGTGATGAGACAGGCAAGAAAGAGCATGCAATTTACTATTTGAGCAAGAAGCTTACCACATATGAAGCGAAATACTCAATAGTAGAAAAGTCCTGTTGTGCCCTTGCATGGGTAGCACACCGACTACGACACTACATGCTCAACAACACCACATTGCTAATCTCCAAAACTGATCCCATTAAGTACATTTTTGAAAAACCAGCTTTATCAGGCAGGATCGCAAAATGGCAAATGCTGTTGTCTGAATACGACATACAGTATGTCACCCAAAAGGCTGTAAAAGGGAGTGTGATTGCTGAATATCTGGCTGATAGAGCATTGGATGATTATGAGCCAATGAAAATGGAGTTTCCTGATGGAGATATAATGACAATAGAACAAGAAGTCTCTAAAGATGATGAAACATGGAAAATGGCATTCGATGGAGCATCTAATGCTTTGGGACAAGGGATTGGAGCCATACTCATCTCTCCAAGTGGAGAGCAATTCCCTCTTACAGCAAAAATTACATTTCCTTGTACCAACAATATAGTAGAGTATGAGGCATGTGCTATGGGACTCCAAATGGCACTGGAATTGAAAGTGCGAGATCTCCGAGTTTATGGGGATTCCGCATTAGTCATATATCAAATCAACGGAGAATGGGAGACAAGGGATTCAAAATTGATCCCTTACCAAAAGCTCATACTAGACTTGGCTCGAAAATTCAACAGTATAAGCTTCCATCATCTTCCAAGGGAAGATAATCAAATACCGGATGCTTTAGCTACTTTGGCTGTTATGTACAAGATCAGTGACCCCGAGCATACTCCTGTGTTCGAGATGAGAATAATAGATTCTCCAGCTTATTGCATGAGCATCGAAGAAGAATTGGATGGAAAGCCTTGGTATCACGATATCAAGAAATACCTCCAAGAAAGAGTATATCCACCAGAAGTATCAGAAAATGACAAGAAATTTCTACGAAGATTGTCAATGGGTTTTCTTTTAAACCTAGACATACTTTACAAGAAAACCCCAGACTCGATGCTACTTCGCTGTGTAGATACTCATGAAGCACGAAAGATCATGGAAGAAGTTCATTCTGGAATATGTGGAGCACACACTAGTGGTCATACCATGGCAAGACAAATAATGAGGGCTGGTTACTATTGGCTCACATTGGAAAGTGATTGCGTCAATCACGTAAGAAAATGTCACAAATGCCAAATATATGCCAACAAGATCCAAGCTCCACCTGTTCCTCTTAATGTAACAGCAATACCTTGGCCTTTTGCCATGTGGGGAATCGATGTTATTGGAGCGATTACCCCTAAAGCTTCCAATGGTCACAAATTCATCCTAGTTGCAATTGACTACTTTACTAAATGGGTAGAAGCTGTGTCTTATGCAAGCGTAACTCAAAAGGTGGTATGCCGGTTCATTAAGAAAGAAATCATTTGTCGCTATGGACCGCCAGAGTGTATCATCTCAGACAATGCCACGAACCTGAATAATGCAATGATGCAGACTTTGTGCCGGCAATTCAAAATCAAGCATCTCAATTCAGCACCTTATCGACCGATGATGAATGGTGCAGTAGAAGCGGCCAATAAAAATATCAAGAGAATTGTTGAAAAGATGATCGTCACTTACAAGGACTGGCATGAGATGTTACCTTTTGCACTGCATGCTTATAGAACTTCTACCCGTACTTCTACTGGAGCAACACCTTTTTCTCTGGTATACGGTATAGAGGCTGTATTGCCTATCGAAGTTGAAATTCCTTCATTAAGGGTACTAATGGATACTCAATTAGGAGAAGCAGAATGGGTCAAAGCTAGATACGAGCAATTAAATCTAATTGATGAAAGAAGAATGATAGCCCTCTGCCATGGGCAACTTTATCAAAGAAGGATGATTCGTGCTTACAACAAAAAGGTTCGCCCACGACAATTTCACGAAGGCGACATAGTGCTCAAGAAAATTTTACCCATGCAACATGATTCAAGAGGAAAATGGACACCAAATTATGACGGGCCATATGTCGTGAAGAAAGCATTTTCAGGAGGGGCACTAATTCTGACAGAAATGGATGGACGAGAATTACCGAAGCCAGTAAATTCGGATGCAGTAAAGAAATACTTTGCATAATGAAGAAATTTTCGAACAGAAGGGGAGAAGTGGATACAGGGTTACCAAAGTTTATTTGATCAAAGTTGTCAAAGAGAGCTTTCTTCCCTTACACTTTCATTATCTATCTGTACCCAAGATTTTTATATTCTTTTACCCATAAATAAAAGCCAATTCTCTTTAACTTACCTTAGATTCTCACGTTCAAAATGCTAAAGTCGCTTCTATCCAGTTCTTTTCCTTCAAATCTCACATTCCTACTAGCCTTAAGTGTGCAATAAATTGTGACTTTTGAAGGAAGAATAGTAATAATTAAAACTTAGAAAAAAACAAAGACCGTAGATTACTTTGATAAGCTTTGTGAATTAAAACAGGTAAGATTGAGGTCCTGCTTTGCGAGCAGCACAGAACATAGGCTAACAAAGAAGAAGGAGTAACAAATCTTTGGGAGATAGCCTTGGTGGTAGCCTGAATGATCATTTCAGAAGTCTTAACATGTCTATGTCAGCAGGAAAGAATCATGCTCACGAATATTTCAACAGGGACAATTATCCAGAGAAGCATAAAATATGAGGCGGGCATTAAAGAAAATTGAGGTCAAAATTCAAAAATAAGGCAAGGAAAGAGGATTTTTGAACAGAGTTGGGCTTTTGAGACAATGGACAACAGCTGGAAAGCATAAAGAGATTCAATAATAGTCCGAGAAGGAAATCACAAAGAAGATCCAGTAAAGTAAAGCAAAGACATGAAGAGTTAGATTAAAAAAAAAAAAACATCAGTTACACATGCCTTGCATTCATGCATTTCACATCATGCATGCATGGCTTTTACATAACAGGGATCAAATGAAAAGCATGTCCGCAGCATGATTGCAGCAGTATAAGCGGAGATCTTAATGACCTCAGTTCTTACTAATTGGACGCATAGCTAATACGCTGGACCCAGCCCCATCAGGAATCCAAGGATAAAGCATACAATATCGTCAAAAGCCTGGCAATTGAGGCTACACCTAAAAGAACAGAATTGATGCCAGCTTAGCAGCATCCAAGATGAGTGATAACTATCGTCAAAGATAAGGCAGACATCAAGAAATATTGTCGTTGAAAATTCGTCAAAAGCGGACAATGGATTCAATAATCAAGGACTGAATCGACGTCAGCTGGATGGAATATCTATCACATCAAAATAAAGTAGGATTCACTTTTCCGGTTAAGCGGCGGATACGGTACTCCGTGACTCTCAAGTCGGTTCTCTCAGTTGCCCATAATAACTGATCATTTCCTCCCTCCTTTCTTTTACTTTCTCCTAGAAAATGGATCCTACTTTTTCTGCCTTGCGAAAATATTTTCCTTCTCTCCCAATGAATATCCTCAAAAAGATCTACCAAGTTCGCTGTGAACGATTAAGAGCTCTGATGCATAAAGGAATCCCTGAAGATGTGCGGTGGTTAATTGAAGCTAAGGTTCGTCTGGCAGGTGAAATCCCAGAGGCATTTGTGTCTCACATGCCTGGTGTAGGCAAAAGCTCTTATGCCAAAAAGCGAAGAGCGAGGAGACTAGGCGTCTGTCATAAATGCGGACGCTGGACCTGTAATACTAAATGTCGTTCTTTAGGGATGATCTCTGATAATCGAGAAGATAAAATACGATTCATTAAGAATGGCCTGAGTAAGGACTCATTGGATGATATCCAATTGACTCTTGAGACGCATTCTTGTGGATCCGTGCAACGTGAACTTCTCGATTTATGGAGCATTTTTCATGAAGAACGAGAACGATACAGTCCCGGGAATCTGACGTTAAACGACCCTATTTGTCAGCTTGTAAGAAAACTGGATGGGAAGCAAATCCTCGACTCATAGAAGCCATTAATCCCGTTACTGGACGTAAAACCAGTGGAAGATGTGAGCCACAGTCACAATCACTGTACATACAATTTATCATATTTAAAATTTTCCATTTTTCTTTTAATAATGTATTTGCTCCCGTAAGTGTAATCGACACGTTATCCATTTCATCGCTATAAATGCATGTTCTTCCAGTCGGTTATCTAAGTTTCCTTCAATAACTGATTCATTTCCCTCTTCTCTCAAATTCTTCTCTCATCAATGGATTCTACTCTTTCTGCACTGCGAAAATACTTTCCTTCCTTTCCAATAAAAGTCCTTAAAAAGATCTACCTTGCTAGATGTGAAAGAATCAGAGTTTTTACACGCAAAGGCATTCCCGATAATGTGCAGTGGATAATTGAAGCTAAGGTCCGTCTGGCGGGTGAAGTTCCAGATGCATTTATGCCCCGCATGCCCGGTTTAGGTAAAAGCCGTTATGCCAAAAGGCGAAGAGCAAAGAGACTAGGCGTGTGTTATAAATGTGGGCGATGGAATTGTATTACTAAATGTCGCTCTTTAGGATACATCTCCATAAATCGTGAAGATAAAAGAAAATTCATTAAGAATGACCTGCGTAAGGAATCTCTGGAAGATATCCGAGAGACTCTTGAAACGCATTCTTGTGGAAAAGTGCAAGGTGAAATTATCAGTTTATGGAGGACTTACCATAAAGAACGAAACCGTTACAGTCTTGGGAATGTGACTTTAAATGATCCTGTTTGTCAGTTTGTAAGAAAACTGGATGGGAAGCAAATCCCCGACTTATAGATGGCATTGAAGCCATTACTGGACATAAATCAGGGGAAGATGAGAGCCACGGTCATGATTCCTGTACATATAAGCTGTCATTTGTCTTTTTTTTTGACAATAATATACTTGTTCCTGTAAGCGTAATTAACACGTTATCCTTTCATCGCTATAAATGCGTGTTCTTCTTTCCGGTTAAGTAGCGGATGCAATACTCTCTGACTCTCATAATCGGTTATTTCAGTTTCCTACAATAACTGATTTCTTCATCTCTTCTCTCAAATTCTTCTTTTATCAATGGATTCTACTCTTTCCGCCATGCGAAAATACTTTCCTTCCATCCCAATAAATGTTCTTAAAATGATTTACCAAGCTAGATGTGAAAGGATTAGAGTCTTTATGCACAAAGGCATTCCTGACAATGTGCGGTGGCTAATTGAAGCTAAGGTTCGTTCAGCTGGTGAAGTTCAAGAAGCGTTCTTTCCCCGTATGCCCGGCTTTGGTAAAAGCGCTTATGCCAAAAAGCGAAGAGCAAAGAGGCTAGGTGTCTGTCATAAATGTGGACGATGGAATTGTAATACTAAATGTCGCTTTTTAGGATACATCTCCAGAAATCATGAAGATAAAAGAAAATTCATCAAGAATGGCCTGCGTAAGGAATCTTTGGATGATATCCTATTAACTTTTGAAACACATTCTTGTGAAATAGTGCAATGGGAAATTATGGATTTATGGTGGACTTTCCGTAAAGAACAGGATCGTTACAGTCTTGGAAATCTAACTTTTAATGACCCTGTTTGCCAGTTTGTGAGAAAACTGGATGGGAAGCAAATCCCCGACTTATAGAAGGCATTGAAGCCGTTACTAGACATAAATCAGTGGAAGATGAGAGCCACAGTCATGATTGCTGTACATATAAGCTGTCATTTGTCTTTTCTTTTGACAATAATGTACTTGCTTCTGTAAGTGTAATAAACGCATTATCCCTTTCATCACTATAAATATGTGTTAGTTATGTTCGTTCCCTACAATCACTAATTTCTTTCTTTGCCTCCTTCATCAATGGAGTCTTCTCTTTCCGCCCTACGAAAGTATTTTCCTTCCTTCCCAATAAATGTTCTTAAAAAGATTTATCAAGCTAGATGTGAACGATTCAGAGTATTTATGCACAAAGGCATTCCTGATAATGTGCGGTGGCTAATTGAAGCTAAGGTTCGTTCAGCTGGTGAAGTTCCCGAAGCGTTCTTTCCCCGTATGCCCGGCTTTGGTAAAAGCGCTTATGCCAAAAAAAGAAGAGCAAAGAGGCTAGGCGTTTGTCATAATTGTGGATGGTGGATTTGCGGCAATAAATGTCGTGCTCCAGGAGTGATCACCAGAAATCGTAATGATAGAATAAGATTCATTAAGAATGGCTTGCGTAAGGAATCTCTAGAAGATATTCGAGAGGTTCTTGAAGCGCATTCTTGCGGAATAGTGCAATTTGAGATTGTTGGATTATGGATAATTTTCCAAAAAGAACGAGATCGTTACAGTCTTGGGAATCTGACCCTAAACGACCCTGTTTACCAGTTTGTGAGAAAGCTAGATGAGATGCAAATCACCGATTCATAGAAAGCATTGAAGCCATTACTGGACGCAAAGCCAGTGGAAGACGAGGATCAAAGTCACGATTACTGTACGTGCTAGCTGTCGCTTTTGAAAATTTCCTCCCCTTTTGGTAATAATGTATCCACTCCTGACGTGAACCAAAGTCACATTACTGTACGTACTAGCTGTCGCTTTTGAAATTTTCCTCCCCTTTCAGCGATAATGTATCCACTCCTGACATGAGCCATAGTTACGATTACTGTACGTGCTAGCTGTCGCTTTTGAAATTTTCCTCCCCTTTGGCAATAATGTACCCACTCCTGACACGGACTACTGTATATAGCTGCCACTTTTGAAATTTTCCTTCCCTTCCAACAATCACATACCTACTCCTGACGTAAGCTACAGTAGTGACTACTGTACATACTAGCAGCTATTTTGAAAATTTTCCTCCTCTTTTAACGATAGTGTACCCATACCTGACCAGAGTCATACTCGTGACTACTGTGTATAGCTGGCAATAATGTATCCACTCTTGAAAATAAAATTATTGCCTTATCTCTTCATCTCTATAAATATATCCTCTTTTCTCACAAGGATAAGGATAGGAATGGAGAAAACCCCAACTCGTAAATCCCGAAGTATTTGTGTATTTTCTGGGGCTTTTCCTGGAAAAGATGAAGAGTATTTAAAGGCAGCCAACCATTTGGGTAGAGTATTAGCTGAGCGAAAAATACATTTAGTTTATGGAGGAGGTAGTGTCGGATTAATGGGAGGTGTAGCATCAGCAGCATCTTTAGGAGGAAGTCAAGTTTTGGGCATTATCCCTGGACCTTTGAAATTTGTTTCTGGGGGCACGATTGGAGAAGAATTAGTGGTTAAAAATTTGCAAGAGCGTGTGTTACAAATGCTTTTAAATGCTGATGCTTTTATCGCTCTACCAGGTGGTTTTGGCACGTTGGGAGAAGTCTTTCAAATTGCTTCCATGGCCCAACTTAATTTGCATAAGAAACCCATTGGGCTTTTAAATGTTAACAATTTCTTTACAGGTCTGATAGCTTTTATGGATTATGCTATGCAGAAGAATTTCATATCAAGAGTGGCACGGCGAATCATAATATCCGCAACAACTGCTGAAGAATTGCTAGATAAAATACAAGCTTTTGTTCCTGAACCAGATCCAGCAATGATTCAGATAGACTGGACACGACAGTCTTTCCCGACCAGTTCACTCCCATAATGGTCCTCTACTCACCCTGTTGAAGTATTGTGGAAGAAAGAAGCGATCTGATCCGTTTTTCTTGTCCTTTAGTTTTATTATCAGCATTTTCTTTCGCGTTTCAGTTTTTCTTTTCAAGGAATTTCTTTTCTTATAAGATAGTTTCGTCCATGCTGATATTAAAACCATGGGACAATGCCTTTAGGTTGGAATGGCTGAGTAAAGAGTAATTTTTATTACTCTTGAGACGCATCCTATTAGGTCTACTAGGCATAACATTTTGGGGTAGTTAAGCTTTAACCTTATTTGGATGACATATCTCACAAGGGAATCTATATTTACTGAAGAAAATATTAGATGAACCTTGGATATTGATTCCAAACATCCGTTCCCTTTACATAATTTGTCAGTGTTATTGTCATCATCAAGATTCACTCATCTTATCGAAGTTTAAATTTTTGCACTCACCTATTATGAAAATTCACACTTTCGAAGAAAATTATTCCAATTTCAATTGCTTTAATATAAATTTCGCTCGAGGTCCTAAGGAAACCTCTTTAGCCTCAAAATCAATCAATCCGGGGTTTTAAGGATGGAATCTTTGCCTCGAGATCAATCAATCAATTCGAGGTTTTAAGGATGAAACCTTTGCCTCGACATCAATCAATCAATCCGAGGTTTTAAGGATGGAACCTTTGCCTCGACATCAATCATTCAGTCCATCTTACAACGATAGAACCTTTCCTATCGTTAGAGGTTCTAAGGACCTTCCCTTAAACCTCAAACAAACAATCAATCATTCAGTCCATCTTACAACGATAGAACCTTTCCTATCGTTAGAGGTTCTAAGGACCTTTCCTTAACCTCAAACAAACAATCAATCATCCAGTCCATCTTACAACGATAGAACCTTTCCTATCGTTAGAGGTTCTAAGGACCTTTCCTTAAACCTCAAACAAACAATCAATCATTCAGTCTATCTTACAACGATAGAACCATTCCTATCGTTAGAGGTTCTAAGGACCTTTCCTTAAACCTCAAACAAACAATCAATCATTCAGTCCATCTTACAACGATAGAACCATTCCTATCGTTAGAGGTTCTAAGGACCTTTCCTTAAACCTCAAACAAACAATCAATCATTCAGTCCATCTTACAACGATAGAACCTTTCCTATCGTTAGAGGTTCTAAGGACCTTTCCTTAACCTCAAACAAACAATCAATCATTCAGTCCATCTTACAACGATAGAACCTTTCCTATCGTTAGAGGTTCTAAGGACCTTTCCTTAAACCTCAAACAAACAATCAATCATTCAGTCCATCTTACAACGATAGAACCTTTCCTATCGTTAGAGGTTCTAAGGACCTTTCCTTAAACCTCAAACAAACAATCAGTCATTCAGTCCATCTTACAACGATAGAACCTTTCCTATCGTTAGAGGTTCTAAGGACCTTTCCTTAAACCTCAAACAAACAATCAATCATTCAGTCCATCTTACAACGATAGAACCTTTCCTATCGTTAGAGGTTCTAAGGACCTTTCCTTAAACCTCAAACAAACAATCAATCATTCAGTCCATCTTACAACGATAGAACCTTTCCTATCGTTAGAGGTTCTAAGGACCTTTCCTTAAACCTCAAACAACCAATCAATCATCCAGTCCATCTTACAACGATAGAACCTTTCCTATCGTTAGAGGTTCTAAGGACCTTTCCTTAAACCTCAAACAAACAATCAATCATTCAGTCCATCTTACAACGATAGAACCTTTCCTATCGTTAGAGGTTCTAAGGACCTTTCCTTAAACCTCAAACAAACAATCAATCATCCAGTCCATCTTACAACGATAGAACCTTTCCTATCGTTAGAGGTTCTAAGGACCTTTCCTTAAACCTCAAACAAACAATCAATCATTCAGTCCATCTTACAACGATAGAACCTTTCCTATCGTTAGAGGTTCTAAGGACCTTTCCTTAACCTCAAACAAACAATCAATCATTCAGTCCATCTTACAACGATAGAACCTTTCCTATCGTTAGAGGTTCTAAGGACCTTTCCTTAAACCTCAAACAAACAATCAATCATTCAGTCCATCTTGCAACGATAGAACCTTTCCTATCGTTAGAGGTTCTAAGGACCTTTCCTTAACCTCAAACAAACAATAAATCATTCAGTCCATCTTACAACGATAGAACCTTTCCTATCGTTAGAGGTTCTAAGGACCTTTCCTTAAACCTCAAACAAACAATCAATCATTCAGTCCATCTTACAACGATAGAACCTTTCCTATCGTTAGAGGTTCTAAGGACCTTTCCTTAAACCTCAAACAAACAATCAATCATCCAGTCCATCTTACAACGATAGAACCTTTCCTATCGTTAGAGGTTCTAAGGACCTTTCCTTAAACCTCAAACAAACAATCAATCATTCAGTCTATCTTACAACGATAGAACCTTTCCTATCGTTAGAGGTTCTAAGGACCTTTCCTTAAACCTCAAACAAACAATCAATTATTCAGTCCATCTTACAACGATAGAACCTTTCCTATTGTTAGAGGTTCTAAGGACCTTTCCTTAACCTCAAACAAACAATCAATCATTCAGTCCATCTTACAACGATAGAACATTTCCTATCGTTAGAGGTTCTAAGGACCTTTCCTTAAACCTCAAACAAACAATCAATCATTTAGTCCATCTTACAACGATAGAACCTTTCCTATCGTTAGAGGTTCTAAGGGCCTTTTCTTAAACCTCAAACAAACAATCAATCATTTAGTCCATCTTACAACGATAGAACCTTTCCTATCGTTAGAGGTTCTAAGGACCTTTCCTTAAACCTCAAACAAACAATCAATCATTCAGTCCATCTTACAACGATAGAAACTTTCCTATCGTTAGAGGTTCTAAGGACCTTTCCTTAACCTCAAACAATCAATCAACGAGTCCATCTTACAACGACAGGAGCTTTCCTATCGTTAGAGGTTCTAAGGACCTTTCCTTAACCTCAGAGTTTAGGCGGCGAGAAGGTTTTCAATGCCTAGCTAAGCTGGACGAAATTTGGTAACTAACTTTGCATACATCATGTCCCATGAAGCATGCAAAGGGGGGCAGCTGTTGACACCCAATTTCGTCCGGCCATTAAAATAAAAAAAAATTAAATAAAAAAATTAAACAAAAAAATGTATTATTATTATTATTGTTATTATTATTACTAAATTTTTTTTAATTAGTTTAAAATATATATATATATTTTTTGTTTTGTTTTGTGAAGATTTGATATATGTGTGTATATGTGTATGTTTGAAAGAAAAAAAAAGAAAACTCCATAAAAATGACAAAATTTAAAAGTCTGAGGTAAAAATGACAAAATTAAGAAGTTTCAGGCAAAATTGACAAATTCTGAAAGTTCCAGGAGCATTTGGCAGTTTGTCACATAAAATTTTGAGCCTGCCGACGTTTTTGGCTCAAATTGACAGAAAACGACAAAATTGTCAAAATCAGAAGCTTCAGGAACTTATCCAGAGGCTGAGAGACGTAAAGGACTAAAACTGTCATTTTACCAATTTAAGAGATAAGTTTGAAATTTTTTATTAATTTATCCATCAACAGTTCAGCTAAACTTCCTCTATAAATAGCCCCCCAGATTTTGTGCTGAACACAGAAAAAAATAGCAAAAAAACTTAGAGCTCCGTTTTAAAAAAAGATAAAATTACATCCCTTAGACCCAGCCCTCTTCCCTTCTTCCCCAGAAAGCCAAAACTTTTTTTCTCTGTTCCGTCTCTCTTTCTCTCTCTCTCTCTGTCTCTCTCTCTCGCCGTGCCCACCACCGCCGTCCGCCGGCCACCACGCCTCCGCCCAACCGTCCTGCCGCCGTCGTCCGGCCGTCCCGACGCCGTCGCCGTCGTGCCTAACTCCCGCCGCCGCGCCGCCCGCGTTCTTCTTTCTCTCCTTTTTCCTCCGCCGGACACCTCCGCCGCGCCGCCTTGCCCGTCGCCGTCGCCCTGCCCCCGCCGCCGTCACCGTGCCGTCCGCCCTCGCCGACGGTCTCCCGTCGCCCCCTGCCCTTCCCCTCGCCGCCAGCGCCACCCCCCTGCCTCACGCCGTCATCGTTTCCTGGGATTCAAAATTCAAAACTAAAAGGGTAAACCCTTGTTTCACCCATCATCTTTTCAATTTCTTTCTATTAGGTCACTAACCTTTTTATTTTGTCTTTGCAGAAAATTAATTAACTAACTCATTTATTTTTTTTTACTTGTTTATTTGTTTATTATTGTTATTATTACTAACCCTTTTTTTTTTTTTTTGTTATTAGCAACTAACAACTAACTTGCTAATTTTTACTAACCTTTATTATTATTGTTGTTAATAATTAATTAAATTGTCTAACTTTTATTTTTGTTGTAATTAATTAACTTAATTAAACTTGGCTAACTTTTATTTATTTGTTGTAATTAATTAACTTAATTAAACTTGGCTAACTTTTATTTATTGTTGTTAATTAATTAACTTAATTAAACTTGGCTAATTTTTATTTATTGTTGTTAATTAATTAACTTAATTAAACTTGGCTAATTTTTATTTATTGTTGTTAATTAATTAACTTAATTAAACTTGGCTAACTTTTATTATTGTTGTTAATTAATTAAATTAATTAAATTGTCTAACTTTTATTTTTGTTGTAATTAATTAATTTAATTAACTTGACTAACTTTTTATTATTGTTGTTAACAATTAATTTAATTAAACTTGGCTAATTTTTATTATTGTTGTTAATTAATTTAATCTAACTTTTACTAACCTTTTTATTGTTATTAACTAACTAATCCAACTAATCTAACTATATTAATTGTGCTAACTTTTATTATTATTGTGTTATTAAAGTGGATGGCCAAAAAACCCCACTTTATTAATTGAATTTTTTTATGATTAAAAGATAAAAAAAGGAATTTTACGTGAATAATTTTCTAAAGGCTAATAAAAATTACTTTTTTTTTATTTTGAAACAAAGTTTTTATTCCTTTTAATAAACAAACATAATGAAATAATTCAAAAATAAAATAAATAAATAAATAAACATAAAATCATTCTTTTAATACATCTTTAAAATTAATAATTAATGAAATAAAAAAAATTAAAACTCCATGACCAAATGATCCGCCAGGATCCATGGCTCGGAAATATTTTTAAATAAAATATATAAATAAATTTTTTCTTTATAAAAAATAAAAAAAAAACTTTAGACTAATATATTAATTATCTATTAATATATAATTTTTTTTAGTTTTCTTTATTAATAAAAAGAATAAAAAGTGTAAAAATTTTGGGTTAATATTTTATTCAGTAATATTTTACTTATTAAATTATATAACTTTTTGTTTCTTTTATAAAAATCTTAATCAAATAATTTCAAAATAATACAAAATAAAACAAAAATAATTGAATTTTCTCTTAAATATTTTTGACTTATTGATTAGATATATTTTCAGAAATATAAATTAAAATTAAAAAAAAAAATCTTTCATCAAACAAAGAAGAATATAAAAATAAAAATATCAAGACTTTTGTTTTAAAATACATATAAGTTTTCGGTTAAATAATCTTTTATTCCAAAATAAATTAAATAAATATCAAAATTTTCTTCTTTTGTTTAAAATTTTTGATTCTCTTAATAAAAACAAAATAATAAAAAAAATAATAAAAAATAAAAATAAAAAATTTTTAGTTCATGGTATATTGGCTGGAAACTGTCTCGTGCCCGCTTTTGAGCTGCTTCACCTGGTGAAGAGGGTCTGGCTGAGTAACAACGCCCCGTACCATGATCAAAATTTTTATTTTTAAACTCTTTAATTCTTTTAAATTAACTTCTTATTAAATAAAAATTAATTATTATTTTTTTTAATTCTTTTATAAATTGAGTAATCCTTTAAAATAATAAATATCTTTCATTAAACAAGAAAACAAAAAAAGTAAACAAGAAAAAAAAAGAAAGATAAGAAAAATAAAAGAAAGATAAGAAAGAAAAATAAAAGAAAGATAAGAAAGAAAAGAAAGATAAAAAAAATAAAAGAAAAGATAAGAAAAAGAAAAGAAAGAAAGAAAAGACAAGAAAAATAAAAGAAAGATAAGAAAGAAAAATAAAAGAAAGATAAGATAAAGAAAAGAAAGGAAAGATAAGAAAAAGAAAAGAAAGATAAAAGAAAGAAAAAGAAAAAGAAAAGAAAGAAAGAAAAGAATAAAAAAAGAAAGAAAAGAAAAGAAATTAAAAGAAATTTAAAAAAAGAAGTAAAAATAAGTAAAAAAGAAGAAAAAGAAAGAAAGTAAAAAAAGAAGTAAAAATATAAAGATAAATTTTTTTAGTTAGTATTAAAAATCATTCATAAACAAAAAGAATTACCATTTAAAAATTAATTTCATAATAATAAGAATTAAATAATTACGATAAATCAATTTCCATATCCGGATGATCCGGCAGGATCTACGGTTTGGAAAATATCAAACTTTTTAAAATAAATAAATTAAATAAAAAGATAAAAATCCATATTTTTTACAATATGGATAAAATTGTTTAAAATTTCACCAAATTCCGTGTCCAAATGACTCGGCAGAGTCCATGGTTCGGAATCAAAATCTTCCGTGTCCAAATGACTCGGCAGAGTCCATGGTTCGGAAGTATCAAATTTTATATAAATTAATTAAAAAATCCACATTTCGACTAATCCAGTTAAAATTTCTAATTTTGAAAATTAACTGAAATTTTTTTTAAAAGCAAAGCAAAACAAAATTAAAATCAACTAAGGTGCCAATTTTGGGCGCTATAACAAAGTTGTTTTAGCGTAACCGTACTCCCGATCCCCGAACTCTCGCAGACCATATTTTAAGGTATCCAATCGACCTGAGCGAAAACCGATTGGTGGCGACTCCAGAAGACCTCGACGTTGCCACAATAATAATAATAATAATAATAAGAAAAAGAAAGAAAGGCTATTAGCAATAAAAAAAATTTGGGAAAAGATTCAACAACGACGGATTGTTTTCTTAGGTGATGCTCTATTTTCCGGTAGTGATCAGAGTGGCAAAAAAATTAAGATCCCTAGTTGGGAAGAAAAATTAGTCAGAGACCAAAAGAAAGCTTTAATTTTACCCAAAAAAAATTGTTTGAATTAAAAAGAGAGCGATCCACTTTTTATCTTTCATATAGGTAGTAGGAACTCATTTTTTTCATTCCAATAGATATTATAAATAAAATTGTGCTTCTTAAAAAAATAAAGATGGTCCAATTGCTAAATTATATTACTTCCGGCACAAATTCTCTACTCTATTTCAGTTTTGTACTTAAATTTGACTTGAAATTATTTATATTTTTACTTGCTAAAAAATTCTAAAAGAGACATTGTATTAGAAACTACAAAATTTATAGTTTTTAAATAAATTTTCTTAAAAAAAAGTTAAATAATAATATAAATAAATTTAAATCAAATTTAAGTCAACATAATTGAAAGGAAACAAAGGAATTGAAACGGAAAGAGCACATTTCTTATTAGCATTTTTACTAAAATAGGGTCCATGGACAATGGACTTTCATATTTTATGAGTGAATCTATCATTGATCATGTTAAGATGAAAGGTTAAATATAGAAAACAAGTCTTAAATCTAACATGTTTTTCTTTTAATTAAAGTAGGTTGATTTAGTAGCTTGCATTGTCCAACAAGGAGTTCTTAAAAGGCTTTATGTCTAGATGCTCAATTCCTTTCACTCAATTAATTATTTGTTTATTTTAGTTGAAGCAATTAACATAAAAACAAGCCTCGCTCAGAGATTTATTTGTTAGATGATTGTGATTTTGCTTTTAAGCAACCAAAAATAACAGTCATGCAAATGATCGATAAAACTTTAGTCGCTCCGTGGGCATGAGCTAATCGCGAACGATTTTGTGACAGAAAGATCTTGTTGCCAAATAGTCGTTGTCGGTGATTGAAATAGCGGTCGAGTTACAGTGAACAAAACGTCAACTGAATGATCAACTCACACTCACTAAATAAAAAAAAAAAAAAAGCAAGTTTTTATAAATTTCGAATTTCCAAGGTGAAGCATATATTGGGAAAATTTTGTTCTTTAGTAGTGACTAAATTTAATGTAATGAAACTTACAGCTGTTTCTAAATGGGTAAATGACGAAAGTCTAATGTAGTTTGACATAACCTATACTTTATCTTTGCTATTTTAAAAATACTTGTACTTTACACTTTACTTCTTTTATAGTATTCAACAACAATTTCTGAAACCCTAAATTAAATTATCTAATAACAATATTCTAGTAATTTCAAGATTTTTAATATTTTTTTCATAACTAACCGACCTTTAAAAAATACTACTATGTATTTATAAGAAGGAAAATGCATTTACAGAAAGAAAAAAGTTAATAATTTAAAATGTATATTAACTATAAAAAAATATTAAAGAGACCAAAATCACTGGAAGATGATTATCTTACAGTTTAAATTATAATTTTAAAATTTATTATTGGACAATATAAAAGAACTAGGATGTAAAGTGTAGGTTTTCAAAATTAAACGGATAAATTGTAGGTTAAAGTAAACTTTATGAGGGTAATTGTAACTTTCCCTTCCCAAATTTAGTTTAATTTATTTTTGGAAAGTATAAGTAAGAAGTAGTTATAGCCTAATTTGTATAATTCTTTTATTTTGGATTACCACTCCCACTCTTATGTTCTCACTTTTACTCTCAAATGTCGTTCATGCTTCTGCTTTTACAATCTTTTTACTTACTTAAACTTAAAGAAGTGACATTTTTCTGCTCTTGCTCTCACTCTTCACTCCCACTTTTATGATACTTTGTGCAACTTAAGTTATAGCTAGCTAGTGATTAATTATCCAAAATGTTCTCTTGAAAAATGTAGGGTGTGGCTGCTAGTGGGAAGTAGTTATAGCAAGATATGTATGGCGTAGGGGGTGAGGGCTTGGGGAACGAGGCTGTCCATGAGATTGTTTGAAGTTCTTCGATCTCCAAGAGCTGCTGGGTTTCGACAGCGCCAAAAAAGGCCCCAGAGCATCTGCTTGCAAATGCCAGAAAATGCCATCAACCGGCTCGCGCTTGCCTAGGGGAAGAAGCTGCTGGACTCTCGCGGTTTGCCACAAAAGATCCTGGGCCGCGGAGCAGGATGAAAAGAGCAAGTCGGAGGAGAAGAGGAGAAGGAGAAAAAAAAAACAGAGATGAAGAAAGAAGAAGAGAAATTTGCAACTGAACAATTTTCTGTCACTTTTTTTCATTTCCTTTTGTACTTACTATTGGATCAGTAAACATTGAATTTTATTGTTTTTTAAAAAAATAAATATACTAGTACTGATGCAATGTAATGAAATAGATCATAAAGTTCACGATAATTGGACAATAATGTTACACTAAAAATGTTTTTTAAGAGAGTTAACACTATATAAAGTATAAACACACGTTTAAATTTCTCTTACCTACCCTTAATTGGGCTTCTTCCAGGAAAATTATTAAGACTCACAGTTGAATAGCTGAGCTCATAACTAGTGTTGTTCAATAGGCCAACCAAGGTGGGCCTGGGCTTGGGTTGGTGAGGCTCGAGCAATGTCCGCCTAAAAGAGGGCTAGGTCAGGCTAGGCTTGAACCAGGTTTTAAAAAAAAATATTTATTTAATTAGTTTTGCATTATTATTTCTTTTAAAGAGGGAAACACCACCATTAGACTATATTTTATTAATTGAAAAGCTGATACTTACAAAAACTGGAATGTGTAATATATGAGGAAATGACAAAATATCCCAACAATTAACAAATAGGAATACTAGTAATCCTCGTCGGATAGGGTCTCATCATTAGAACTAAGACCAGCATTAACCAATCATAGTTGTACCAACATACTTCTTCAAATGATAATCACATCGATTTATCCAGTTTTTATATTTTTCCCGAACTAAAACTTGTTTCGGTCACAACAGTTGATTGTATGTGCGCATGTGTCATTATTTTCCCATAAAGCTTGCACATTTTAGACCTCACATCCCTTTCAAAATGAAATGTGAATTTCGACTACGCTGAATGTGACCTTTCCCAAGATTTTCCAGCTTGGATGTGAATGCCTTTGTTTGTTGGATGATATTTCTTATGGAAAAAAGACTCGTTTCCAATCATATGAGATGAGGAGTTTGTCACACCCTTGCTCTTTTCTTGTCCTCTTAATACCATTAGTGAAAGAGTAATAATATAGATGAAGAAGAAATTTGGAAGAGATATTGCTGATATTGATGTAAGGAAGTATAAGAAATGGGCTTCTCTATTTATAGAAGATGTCATTCTTTTTTGACAAAAAAGACCTTAAAAACTAATTGTTACTAATTGCTAAAGTGGGTAAAATGATAATTTGAGGCCAAAAAGTAAGCTGGAGTCATTGGAGGGCCTTGAGATGTAATTTGCCCACTTTTAGCATAGTTTGAAATTGGTTGTTCAGCTTAACCCGGCCAGGCCCTAGCTCTAATGCAGGCTAGGCCGAGCCGAATTCACTTAAGACCCCCTCCTCCCTCAGGGCCATAATTGTCTTGCCTCTCTCGTGCCTCTCTCTGGACTGGGTCAAGTCGGGCCTTGACCAGGCAGGGCCAAGTAGGCCCAACCCACTGAACATCTTGACTCATAACTGAGTACAATATAATTGAGGGCCTTTAACTTATTTCAAATAGTTTGAGCATTTTGTTGAACAAAATTTTGGGCCTTTTCCTTCCTTTGGGCCTTTAAATAGGGGGGAAAAAAATACAGTAGAAGTACTAAATGTTAGAGAAAATGGTTAGACCAGCCCTAAATGTCTTTGACGATATCATTAGGTCTTAAAACGTTTATGATTTGTATAACTTCAGTCCTTTAAGTCTTTCTTCGGTAATCCCCTAGAAAATATATTAAATTGTTAAAATGATCCTGAATTACACCCTCAAAAGCATTTGAAATTTTGGTCTAATGATAATTACCACTTTAAAGTGCACCGGGTTATCCCTCACCTAAGGATTATAATTTAAGTTTTTCTGGAGGCAAAAAACACACCCTTTTATTATGTTATCCCCCTTCCCTTCTATAAAACTTGTAATACCTTGTATTTTATTTTGAAAACCAATATGTACACACACATTTAGAAATTTTCAATAAATATGTTTCATTTTTGAAGAATTTTGTGTAACAATGTCAAATCTCAAATTGGGAAATCTATAGAAATTCAATGTTATGACAAAGCATAAATGATGAAAACTGCAACAAAATTATATTTCCCTTAAAATGAATAAATTATGGTTCAATACATAGAGTATATGACAGAAGTTTTTTTTATTGCACTAAACCTTAAGCCATGTCATTCTAAGAATTCTTAAACTTGTCATGATTAAAACTTTCAATCACGACCTAAAAATATATAATTAGTTCTATTAACCTCATGACTTCTTTCCTAATTATTATACTCAATCTCCCACAAAATCAGTTCTTGCAACCACAACCTAAAGTTATTAATTTAATTACAACTTCTCCAAACAATATTCTAAAATATATAATTTATTCAACTTTATCTATTAATTAAGAGCACCTAAACTTCTTTCAAGCTATAAAGGCTTTACCATAAAACATAATATTCAAACAAAAATCACTTTCAATTTGATACTACTCATATTATTTAGTTGGCTCTCACAGTGGATGGCCTAACCCTATGTTTCTTCTTGGTTATAATTATATATCTTAAAATTTTTGAAGTAATTACAATTTATTCTTAATATGAACCATTCAGAAAAAGGTTCAACCTATGTAAGAAATATTTTCATGGTTAGCTTTCAAAGGTCATTGGTTCTAAAAAAATTAGTGAAAATGAAAATAAGCTTTAATATAATTTTTCTTAAAAAAGAGTCAACTGCTAAAAATAGAAATTTATGCTATAATATTAAAAAGGATGAACATGTGGAAAAATAATACTAAAAGTTTTCTAGCATTTTAGAACTATAGGAAATGTCAAAGAAAGTTGCTGCTAAAGTCCCTTCATGTGTAGTGTAAGCAGCTTGCATTGCAAGCAGCTAATTCTAGGAACCAATAAAATTTTTCCTACAATTTTTTTAATTTGACCTTTAATAGGTGTGGGAAGCTACTACCTTGCCTCAACGGTAGATGCTAAACAAGTCGCCACTTGTGGAACAACTTTCTTGGGGGAAAAGTACGCTATCGTCCTTTAGATGACGCGGTATTGGATGGTATAGACTTTGACGTTGAAGGTGGGACTAACCAATACTGGGATGTTCTGGCAAAGACTTTATCAGGATATAGCAAGATGGGAAGAAAGTGTACTTAACCGCAGCTCCGCAGTGCCCTTTCCCTGATTATTAGATTGGAAATGCTTTAAAGACGGGCGTTCTCAACTATGTTTGGGTGCAATTCTATAACAATCCACCATGCCAGTATTCTGGAGGGAGCATAAGAAACCTTGAGGATGCTTGGAAGCAATGGACTACAAGTATTCCCATGATGAAAATATTTTTGGGGCTTCCTGCGGCACCTGGTGCGGCTGGGAGCGATTTTATTCTCGCGTCTGATCTTAAATCCAAAATTCTTCCGGCCATTAAGCGCTCTGCAAAATATGGAGGGGTGATACTTTGGTCCAAATATTTTGATGATCAAACTGGATATAGTTCTTTGATCAAGAACAATGTCTAATTAAATCTCATGTTTATAATTAAATAATCTGTGTAGGGCTTTGTGTAATGTGATAATTAAATAATATGTGGCTCTCATCATCATGAAGTTCATGTAATGTTTATCTTCATGTTTTAGTACCCAACCTTCAACTTGTCTTTCTCTCTTTCTGTTTTTTTTTTTTTTTTTTGCTTGTTCTTTTATCTCCATCAAATGTTGTTGTCTTTGATATATAAAATTATAAACTATCAAATAGGATACCCAAAAACCTTAGAGATGCGTGAGCTTGCAACCAAATACAAGGTTAGGGAATTCTTGGAAAAACTCTATGATATTTAAGTCAGTAATTGCCCATGAAAGTGGGGAAAGCCAAATCAAAGTTGTAGCACAGAAATCTCTCATAAGGCCACATGTAGAGTCTTTATTATGGTGATTGTGGAAGGAATACTCCCTTTGTGCTTCCCATTGTGAGTTTTGGGATTCGTGCTTTTCCTTGTGATTTTTTGGATCCTTTCCTATCGTGATCTATATCCTCAACAGTTAATTCGTTAGGGGACTACTCCATGGTCTTTTATGGGCAAAAAAGGCCTGTCTTTATTTTTGAGTAAATTTTATAAATGGTCTCTAATCTTTAGTTATTATTTCTTTTTAGCCTCTAACCTATTAAATATTTTATTTTAGTCCTAAACCTAGTAAAATGTTTTATTTTAGTCCTAAATCTAGTGAAAACATTTTATTTTGGTCCCAAATTGATGAAATTTGTTAACTCAAACTGTTTGACTGATAGATGTTAATTTTTGTGACCACCTCAATTTTGAATCTAAGCTTCCTATTGGCCAAGGGTTTCTATCCAAATGGGTTAGTGGGGTGAAAAGGACATATCCAAGAGTAGAAAAACCTGGAACCTAGCAAAAGAACTCGTTCTTCATCTTCATCTTCTCATCTTATACTTAGGTTTTTCATCACCATTTCTTGTATTTCTTCATATTCCTTGGCAGCACTTGTGGATTCTTGTTTGGAGAAGACTTGGAGGACTTGAAGACTTGTAGGAGCCTTGAGGAATCAAGTATCTAGAGTCTATTGGGTTTCTTTTTTCCTTCTTTTATCTTATATTTAGACATGGATGCTCTTTTATATATTCTTATGTTTATGTTTAGTTTGATTATGGAGTAGTTTTCTCTACACTTTCTATGGTTGTAGCTACTTGAATTGGTTATGTTGGTTGGATTAATGGCTATTTGACTTTGGTTTTCCTTCATTGCTTGTTTACTCTTCTCCTTGAGCTTATTGCTGTATTGATTTATTAAGGGCCCTAGTCAATTGCACCTTAGATTTCTTTTAAATTCTTGGAAAATATTAAAATAAATTGGAATTAGGAGAAATGTGTAGTGGCCATAGGCTTGTTGGAAGACTAGTCTAGGACACTAGGTGAAGGTAAATTGAACTTATAATGCCCCTCTTGAACTAGCAATTCGGATGAGAGTCCATTCTAGTATAAACTTGGGAGAGTAAGGGCCTAATTAGTTAATTTCATCAACAAATAGAAAAACCAAACTATTAGCCTTAATTCACTAGCTAACTAAGTCAAATAATGAAAATCATAGGAAGTGTGTTGTGTTAATTCACTAGAAAACCCCTAATTTGTATTGTGTTTATTGTTCTTGTTTAATAGTAATTTAAGTAGAGTTGCAAACTTAGTTATTTTCATAGTGAGTAAATCATCAATTGTTGCTTATTTAGCTAAAATAAGTCTCAAGATAGTGGTAATTAGCAAACAATACAAATCAATCCTCGTGTCCCACAATATCTTATTCACCCTATTTACACACATTCCGTGCGCTTGCAGATTAGGGTTGGAACACTCCCAACATTGTCTGATAACAACTTTTTAGATCATAATTTAAACTATCTGGTAACTGTCTTACAATAAATTTAATCTGTATAATAATTTTTTTACAGTTAATAAAAAAATTCAAATTACATTTTTTTCCTTTGTAAACTGAACTTATTTTATTTAGACAGAAAAAAAATTATTTATTTAAGTTGTCTATTTACTGTTAAAAAATATTAAACTATTTAAATTTACCAGAAGACTATTACCGAATATTTAAATTAGGATTTCAAAAATTTTTATTAAACAATTATTCTGAGTTAATGAATTTCATCTAATAAGAAATCATAATAAAATAATTTTAATAAGTTTATAACCAAAATAAAAAATTTAATAAATTAAGGACTAAATGAAAACAATGATAAAAGGTTAGAAACCATTTATATAATTTACTCCTTTATTTTCGGTGGGCTTCATGGCATAATTGGCTAGAGTCCATTTCGGTATATCATTGTTAAAGGAATTTGGTTAAAACCAACGGAACATACCCTCAGCATTGGTTTTGGTGCATAGCTTTAGCGAAACGATATTCCCAAAAAAGAATACAATATTCGATTTTATCTACGGCAGTTATAACTTTAGCACGAAGCCTTCACAGTACAAAAGCATATAGCTGTAGCTGTTGATGGCCACTAGCTAGTAGCTATATGCAAAAACCAGTTTTTTTTTTTGTCCTTAACTATACATGGCGATGGATTTTTTTTTCTTTTGATACCCAATCAATATTGATATGAAATTTTGTTTTAGTTTAGTAAAATTCAAAGCGAATGATCAAAATGAAATGTTTTTAAAACATCATAGACTAAAATAGAATGATTTAAAGGTTGGGGACTAAAACTACAAAACAGCTATAAAACTAGGGATCAAAGGTGCAATTTACTAAATGCGAAAAAGAGGGGAAAGAGAACGTTTGATATTCTCAAATTAAGTTAAAACAAGTCTTTATTTTTTTTATTCTTTTTATTTTTATAAAGAGTTAAAACAAATACTCCTTTGGCTCCTAAACTCAATTAACCATGACATTTACCCCATTAAACTTCGACTCAGTCCAACTCAGCCCATAAACTTTGTTAAATAGGTCAGTTAACCCATTTAACTGTCATGTGCAAATCACGTGATAGACTGCTCATTCACATCATTTGTCTCTATTTGCTCAGTTATGAAAAATGGCAAGGCCCGTAGTTTAATGGTATATATAAATATTTAAGGTTATAGTTATAACTTCAGATGAACTATAGAGAGTAATTACGTAATTATTTTATAATATAGCAAGAAAAGAAAAAATAACAGAAAATATCCTAAATTTTATAATATTTTACTGATTTACCTTGATCTTATAAACATTAAAAACAAACTATCATCTTCCTCAGGCCTCTCTACATTCTCTTAATAGATTCTCTAATCCATGTTTCAAGCTATGCCTTCCCATGATACATCCAATGGAACCGATCCCAAGTCTTATAATGACATTAATTTTAAAACTTCCTGATCAAACCAACCACTCTTCTACCAAGAAACAGGAATAAAATTGAGAGCATGCTCATCGAATGCCCAGTGTTCCAAGTGAGCCAGACAATGGAGAAATGACCCTAACCGACCTTGGTCTGCACAATATACCGACCATTCCTGAACATGCTTCTAATTCTAACTACTTGGCATTTGGCAATAGCCCAGGCGGTACTCCTTCATGGCCTTGTCCTTTGATGTGCAGTCACCACTCTCTATACTACTTCAGTCCTCGTCATCGTGCTCGTCGCCCATTTTTTCAGAGAACTGATCAAAATGAAGGAGAAGCAGGTTTCTTCTGCTATTAGTCTAGAGATTAAAGTTGGAGCTATGTGGACATAGACGCAAATTATTGTTCACGAACACTGCAAAATTAATGCCACATTATAATGAGACATACGTTATTTTCAACCATATGAGTTCGGGTTTTGTTTTTTGCTTTATTTATTTGCTAATATTTGATGTGATTGCCGACACTGTGATATTTATTTCATAATCATCCTAATGGAGAGACCAGATCATTGTTTCAGATCTCTAGACATGCCCACTCCACCAATACTTCAAGAAGTAGGTGATAAGAATAACTACTAGTAATTGTATTTACACAGTACAGTGTTTGGGACGCCAACATTCACAATAAATGCGGTAATAAATAACATCTGGTTTTCCTTTTTCTTGTGAAAAAAATTCTTAAGGGCAATTTTGATCCTTGAATTGATTGGTATCAGACACTTTGTCCCTTCGACTTAGTAAACAGTCACATTTTAATCCATTAACTTAGTAAGACCCACAAATAATGATAGTTTTAGTTTTACTTTTTTACTTTTAAATAATAATGCTAACAATTGAATTATGTTTTAATAAAATCATTTACTATAGATGGATTTTTAAGAAGTATATAAAAGACCAAAACTATCATACTATTTATGAGTCCATTGATTCAATGAAGCAAATACCATTTGCCACCTTGGGGGCGAACTGTACATCCTTTTACTTTAGGGCGTCAAAATTGTCTTTAGGCCAAAAAGAGCCCTCATAAGTAGAGCGCAAAGCAGAGCGTAAAGTAACTGCAAAGAACGTGTCAAAGGAACACGATTCAAACACAAAAAGAAAAAAACATAAAATAAAGAAAGAAAAAAAGAAAAACGTACACCTAAAGGAAACCTCGTAATGCACTGGCTTTCAACACGCTCGCTCGGCCTCTATACGCGTAAAAGGAACGCGTTTTGTGGTCGGGTCAAATTTGACCCAAATGGTGCTTTACAGGAATAGACTTGTTTTTAACGGAAATTACATCATGTACCAATTGACCTCAGTCCGGATATGGTCACTGGATGTCCGTGATTCTGTGAGGGAAATCGAGCTTCGGCTGGCGGAGCTCGTATGGCCCGTTAACATCCGGTTTGCCTTCCGCGGCATTGCTTGCCTCACGGCTAAAGGACGATAAACCAATCTAAATACTAAATAAAAAAAATTAATTTTAATCCAATTCAAACTAAATAACCAAATAACTGAATGATTTTATCTAATTCAGATAATCCATCTGGATTATTCGTCTGTCGATAGAAGTTGGTTGAACTTGGGAGTTGCCCATAACGGGTCGGTGGAGACCAGTGAATCCACCAGGCCCGACCCGGCTATACCACGTAGCAGAAAACGAACCGCTTCCAACTAATGATGTGCAGTATCTTTACTATACATAGTCCTCCGTTAGAATCGTTTCACCAACAATCGCGTTTATTAATCCCTCCCCTCCTGTTCCAGTTTCCATCTTCCTAAAGTAATAGGAAGGTGAATCATCAGAATAAGTTCTCTTTTTCTTCCTTGCATCTATGGAGGTTGATCGGAAGTATATTACGGCTGAGGAGTTGAGGACTCACAACAAGCCTGGCGATCTGTGGATCTCTATCCAGGGCAAGGTTTACAATGTCACGGATTGGATCAAGCTTCATCCCGGCGGTGACAGGCCGCTCCTGCATCTCGCCGGCCAGGACGCCACCGACGCCTTCATTGCTTACCATCCCGGCACTGCCTGGAAGCACGTCGAAAATCTCTTCACCGGGTACTACGTCAAGGACTGCCACGTCTCCGACGTCTCCAAGGACTATCGCCGCCTCCACAACCACTTCTCCAGATCCGGAATGTTCGACAATAAAGGACATGTCACGCTTGTCACCCTTGCCTCCGTCGCCGCCATGCTCGCCGCCGTCGTCTACTGCGTTGTATTCTGCAACGGAGTTTGGACGCACTTGTTCGCCGGCATGTTGTTGGGGATGCTCTGGATCCAGGCAGCGTACGTTGGCCACGATTCCGGCCATTACCAGGTGATGAAAACTAGCGGATACAATAAACTGGCGCAACTCTTATCCGGGAATTGCTTGACCGGGATAAGCATCGCTTGGTGGAAGTGGACCCACAACGCTCACCACCTCGCCTGCAATAGCCTCGACCACGACCCGGACCTCCAACACTTCCCTGTGCTGGCCGTCTCCTCCAAATTCTTCTCCTCCATGACTTCCTACTTCTACGATCGGAAACTGGCATTCGATTCCTTGGCAAGATTTTTGATCAGTTACCAGCACTGGACTTATTATCCCATCATGTGCGTGGCCAGAGTCAATCTCTATCTCCAAACACTCCTCTTGCTCTTCTCGAGGCGGAAAGTTCCGGATCGGGGTTTGAACATATTTGGGATCATGGTGTTCTGGATTTGGTTTCCGTTGTTGGTTTCTTGTTTGCCGAACTGGGGGGAGAGGGTGATGTTCGTGATGGCGAGTTTTGTGGTGACGGCGCTCCAGCACATACAGTTCACGCTCAACCATTTCTCAGCGGACGTGTACGTGGGTCCGCCGACGGGGAACGACTGGTTTGAGAAGCAGGCAGGGGGGACGATCGACATTGATTGTTCGTCGTGGATGGATTGGCTTTTTGGGGGCCTCCAGTTTCAGCTGGAGCACCATTTGTTTCCGAGGTTGCCCAGGTGCCAGCTGAGGAAAGTGGCGCCGTTGGTGAAGGATCTGTGCAAGAAGCATGGGCTGCCGTACCGGAGCTTTACCTTTTGGCAGGCGAATCGGCGGACGATCGCGACGCTCAGAGCTGCGGCGCTTAAGGCGCAGGAGAATTTAGTTTGGGAAGCTGTTAATACTTACGGCTGAGATGGGCAGATGGTACAGAGATGGAGGATTTGTTTGTTTTGTTCTTTGGCATCCAGTTTTTTTAGGTTTTATTAGGCCTGATTTTGATTAAATACGAAGACACAGGAAGCGATGTTTTATCGATTAATTCATTAGTTTCAAGTGTTAAATGTTGAAGAGGATGGGCTTTTTCATGCGTTAATTAGTTTGAATTAATATAAAAGATGGTCTTAATTTGCCTTTTGTTGATTTCTAATAACATGACCTCCCTTAATGTCAACGGCCTGCTTACTTGGTTTGACTGCGGTTTAAACTAATTTTCACGTATATACTCCCTTCTTCATTTCATGGAATTGAACATTCTTGAAATTTTCTTCAGTTGTTTGGTGGAATGAAAAGCTACCTCCTGAACTAATGATATGTTGTTCACTCTCTCCATACCAAGCTACAGCTCCCATATCGAGTGATTGTCGCCAAGACCCATCAATAATAAAGATTTCCCAAGAGCGAATCAATTGTTGCCGTGTGTTGAATTCTCAAGTGTGACATAGAGTAGAGGGTGTGGCGTGTTGACATAGACTTAAAGGTGTTTGGTTCGGTACTCCCAAGCTGGTTGGATAAGGTCGTTTGCATGGAATGATATGTTCTGTAATACACATTCATTCCTGCCTAATCAAATAAGCCAAAGAGATATTGCCCAAAATTCTGTTTCTTCTGTTAAACATGTACAGAAGTCTCACGTGTACCCACTGGATAATTTCAGCGAAGTGCCTCTCTGATTAGATTGCTATACTTACCTCCACAGCCTACCCACCCACTACAAGCCCTTGCCTGTACTACTCATCACCTCAGCCACGATTGTCACCGCCCGCAACAGGTCAACTGTCGATACAGCCATATGCCTGAAGGCAACCCGAGATATCGACAACATCAGAAACTTCAGCTGGACCGTGCACATGACCTTATTGAAATACGGCAATGGCTGCAACAGGTTTGGAGTGAGAGTGACCATTGCAGAACAAAATATTGCCATCTTCCCTATCAATCATATAGCCACTAGATGTACTTCTAATTTAAAAATTAAAAAGTTATGGATACTAGCACCTGCTTGGAATTAAGTGATTGGCAATCCATTCATAACTTTACAGTTTTCATTCACATAACTTTACAGATGTGTTCGAAATCACACCACACAAAACTGGGGTTGGGGAGCAACAGACCCTCCTTGTATTCCTTGTCGCCGAAGTCTGCGCGTCTTAGTCTTCTCTTATAACTCTCTGTGGCAAATTTAGGATGAGCCCTGGCAATGGATACCTGCAATTTCACTCTCACAACAGTTTGTTTTTCTTTTTCATCTATTTGAAGAACAATGTTCAAAGTACAACTGAAATAGCAACAAGACAAGATGCTCACCAAATGCTTCCTTCCTATTTCAAGAAGCCAAAATCTCCAACTTGTCACCGGCAACCCATCAACTTTTACAGAAATGTTCTCCCAATTAGTATGATGAAATTCAACTTTCTCCAATCCATACCCAACTCCACTTCCTATGGCTTTCACATATGCTTCTTTCAAGCACCAATATCTGCACATATGAAGAACAAAGAGAACTCCATTGTGAACCAATATTACTTCTGCCTGTTTCAACTTACGAGTAGCATCTGAATTTAACATCCAATACAAGAGACTAATACGAAACATCAGTGGAGATTTGTAATGAAAAGTACATGAATGGGGAGCTCCACAAATGGAATTACCAACAATGATGCAGTAAAACAATAGTCAGGATACATAACCATCAATGTGAATTCAAAATTGAACCTCAAGAAACTGCTCCAGAAACATTAAAAAAAAAACACTGTCGCACAATGAAAAGAACAAAAAAAGCCAGAAGCAGTACTGACACATTAACAGAAATGTTATCTCATATGGAGCTGTTCCTGTTGCTTACAAAGGGCGGGCTCCTATTGCTGGGAGCAAAGTAACTAAGCCATACAAAGGTTTCAATATCACGGATTTCTTTACTTGGAACAGCCTTTGAGATTCTTTGGCAATTCACTGGGAGAAGGAAAGCTTATGAATTCTCTTGAAAAGCAGAACAATAGCATGATAGACCGCCACTATTATACTTTAATGTATGGATAAGTGTGTGAAAATTGAACATTTTGGCATCTCAGAGGCCCAACGAGTTATTCAAGTAGAGAAGAGGAAGAACTGATGATGATAAAATAATCACTAACCTAAGATTGAAATAGGAGGCTACAGTCTACAATGCTATATCTTTATGCCATAGATGGTAATGTATGATGCACTGAGTGCTCAAGAAAAGTTTGTAAAATCAGGCATCAGTAATGGTATATCTTTTGCAATCAAGAGCAGGCAAAAAAAATAATGTATTTTGCTTTAAAGTTCTCATTCTGGATTTGGAAGAAAATCCCAGTTTAGCAGTTATTAGCAAGAATATGATGAGCTGGAAAAGAGAAATTACATATAGTTCACGAATAAAGGCGTGAGAACCAGCAGACAGCGAGAATTAGAGACCCTTTGGCAGCAACAATCAACCATGTCCCTATCTGGTGTAAGAAATGGCAAAAATTTTCGGAACAAAGGTGGCATGAGCTCTGGCAGTAGTCGAAAATTTTCAGACAGATGTCTATACAGTAGTTAAAACAAAAACCTAATTTAAGTCAATGTTGAGATACCAGATTAGAAGGTGAAAAGCGGATGTGTTTCACTCTTCCAAAAAATTAGTTGATGTTGCAATGGTGAAATAGTTGACTACCAATACCTTTCATCACTGTCACTCAGCTGAACCAAGTTCATGCAATACAAATAATTGGAAAAGGGACTCCTAAAGTGGGGGGATAATGATGATTTGTTTACCTCTATTTGGTGAAGAGAAATTAACATATACAGGCAACATCGGTTTTGACTCTTAAAACCATAGTTTCATTTCAAAAAACATGACAAAAAAAGGGATCGAGCATGTAAGTACCTATAAAACTCGGTTAAAACATCATCTTCACCTCCTGCATTTACAATGCGATCCCATTCCAGATGTGTGAAATAGGAGTAGAAATTCTGAATGAACTCCAAAACGCTCTCTTTCTGGGGAGCCACACAGTGGACAATATCCAATCCCACAAGACACAAAGGCTCAGACGCTATGGCCACAAAGTCACCATGATGAGATACATTGAAATTGAAATTGGGAAATTCCAACCCGAGTCTTCCGTCACATTCCTGAACATGAAAGTGAGCAAATTTAAAGATTCAATATAGGAGCAGAGAAAAAAGCAGGGCCAGTTGAGTGCAACGCTACCAAATAGGGTTTGCCCTCGAGAGTGCGGTTGATTTGGATTTGGTCAAAGGGGATGTTCAAAACCTCATGAACAAGAGAAAACTGAAGAAAACGGCTAACAAGAGCTCGTTTTCTGTCCTCCATTTTGATGAATCTATAAACTTAAAGCAGCTATTGTAAAACAAATTCTTAAAACGTGATGCTTTGTAATTAAATTGAAAGGAATAAATGAGAAACAGAAAGACCTGGTAATGGAGGGCTGGTTGTGTTGGGGAAGAAGATAGAGAGCAGAAGAGAATTGCTGGGGAGAAGGGCTCCAATTGGAAATGTCCACTATCCATCTCTGCACTCCCCTCTCCATCCTATTCGCCTCTACAACGACGATGGTCTAGCCCGGCGCCTTGTAACCAAGGTTTAACTCCGACGAGTCATCGGTCACTCCAGAGAGGATGAAAAACCCAACCGGTGGAAGGACATGGAGGTTGTGACGGGGTTCCAGGGTTCCATCTGCTCTGTTTCTTTTATTGGATTGGCCCCGCGAGAAGCGTGCGCTTCTTCTTATTTTTCAACTTATACTATTAACTCAGCAACTAAAAACGTAAAATAAAAAATAGTTTCGAATCGTAGTTTCGAAATAAACAAAAGATTTATTTCTTCTTTCTCATTTTCTTGGTTCCATTTTACTTTTTAAACTAGATTAACTTGAATTTATATATATTATTATTTATTAAAAATATTTTTAAAAAATATATTTAGAAACTATATGCGTTAATTTATTATTCATGTTAAAATATTAAAAATAAAAAATCACAGATTAATTACTAAAAAGTGAATGACTGAGGGAGTAATTATTAAAAGAATTTTATTTAATTTTTATTTTTTTTAATTTTTCTCCTATCTATTGAAAAATTATATGTAAGGTCATGGACACTTTTATGATATTTCCATCAATATATCTGAGTTAATGGATAAACTCATAAGGTTTTCCAAAAGTTCATGGACTTGTATTTACTGATTGCAAAGTTTTGGATCAATTCGTGCGAGTTGGGCAGGTTTGAGACGCCAAATGCATGATTAAGTCTAACAATTACCACATCATATGAAAATCTAGTGCTCTTTATATTTTATCTCTAGTAGTTGCATACTCCTTTTCACCAAATACAGGTTTGGTAGAGTTTCTGTCCTAAAATGGGATTTGATGTGACTTTTAGGACTTGATGCGGCATGATCCAAATTTGTTGATGTCGAATGTGCCTACAATATAGAAGAGGTGCTATACAAATTCAAAAAAAAAAAACCTTCTTGGGAGAGTACAACAAAGTTGAAAGATAATCTCTAAGTAGCTGACAAACTAAGCTGCAACAAATAAAATATTATTTATCCTTTCATAGGCACGTCAAGAGTAAGCAATTAGAAACTAATTATGCTAAAGCTCGATTGCATTAATGTCATAAACCCATCTTGATTGACCCAACATAACCAACTAAACTCAAGCTTTGGTTTAGTGACTAATATTTTGAACTTACCATGTATAAAAAATTAAAAATTTACATGTGGTTCGTTTTAATTTAAACTATCCTCGTTAAAGCGTTTTATAAGGATTCACTTTACCATAAGTTAAAAAACTCCCGCAAGTTGTAAGTAATTACAATTAGCCCGTCTTCCCTTCTACCTTTGCTCGTATATTCATTTACCCGTCTGCCACCATTTTGCCGCACCTTTCTAAATCCATCTACCATCGCTTCTTCACATTTCTTTTCACTTGCTCTATCTCCCCACCAGATTTCTTTTTAATTAATTATTAATTTTATTTGTTTTAAGGGAGAAAAGTAGAGTGTTTTTATTTTCTTCTACAATAGTAATACTTTTATTTTCCATCTCTAGTCATTTTCTCTCTTTTAGAAAAGTAAGTCCTTTCCTGGGTGTGTGGCTAGGCTGGCTACTTCTCAAATGTTTGCTCCTTGTCTTCGCATCTTTGGATCCTCCTTTGCTGCTTTTCACTCCCATTTTTCCCCTTTTTCATTTTCATTTACTATTTATTTGTAACCGAAGAAGAATGTGGTAGTGATGATGGTGATGATTCATTTTTTCCTTTTTTTGATTTTTCATTTTTGAACTTTTGACGAAGTTTTTGTTCGATTTAGCTTGATCAATATCTCTTTCCACCTTTTTGGGTTGTAAATGATTCAATCTCAACTAGAATACTTTGATTCTTGAATTCATCTCTCTTCACTTTTCCTGTCCACCACCGTTTTGCCCCACTTTTCTAATGATCCAATTTTGACTAGTGCTTGATGGTGACAAATTTTTATTGTTGAACTACTGAGCTGGAGTAATTAAATGCAAATACAAAGCAATGAAGAGTACAATGAAGGTTCCTTCTTTGAAGGGATATTTAGCTGGGCGGTGGCAGGGGCAGGAAGGTTGAGGTTTGCCGTGATCTCATACGGTGGACAGTAAGATACATGATCGATGGACACCAAGGTCGCTAGGGGCCAGCTCGAAGATGGGTTTGGTTTTGCGATGGCAATTTGCAGAGAAGATGGATGGACATGGTAGTGGAGAGTTGGGATTACTGGCTCTACATATAAATTGGACTAACTACAGAAGCAATTTACAACCCATTTCCATGCTTATGCCCACTAACACGTTAACACATTTATATTAACCCAAAACAAGCCTCCTACTCGCCTCTTGACTTCATGCTCGTCCATTTAAAAAAAATCCCTATTTTAGGCACTTTTGGCAAGTAAAATTGATTTAAGTCAAGGTATTATTACGTCTTTAATTATTTTCATAATGTGTTCCTTAATCCCTCAAGTTTAGCCTGCAATATCCTAAAACTTTTAATATTTCATCAACACACGCACACACACATGCACACACACACACACACACACACACACACACACACACACATATACTAGGAATTGTATGGTAATTGAAATATAACACTTTAAGAAATTTGAAAATCATTACAATTTTCTTTTTTCACAAAAAATATTGTTATTATTTTCGAACTCCAAACAAATGTAAGAAATATACTAGTAAGAAGTTACTAACCATCTCTAAAAGATTTCGTTCAAGTAATAATCTATAAATCTATAAATAGATATGAAAGTAGGATATTTGACAAATTTGTCATTTCATAAATTTACAAAATGTTTAAAAAATTGCCAAGCCGCCATATAGAATTTCAAATGCACAATAGAGCAACATGTGGTGACTTTCATAAATGCCCCTAAAGAATTACGCGTGTCTTGCTATGATTCGTTATTCATTTAACTTCGCGCACAATAACAGATATTTTCAATTTTATTACTCCATCTTCCATAATGACATGTGCCCCACTTTTTCAATATTTTATTCGAAACCATGCCACATTCGCTTACAGTATAGTTATGGCACTTGTCAAACTTTTTTAAAAATTATTATCTTCATCCGGAAGATTCATTGTACGCCAATTATACACTTTATTTTTGCCGCTTTGGCCGACCAAAAATTTTCATCTTTATTTGCCTCTTCCCTACGTTGATTAACTTCACACCTACACTACTCCATTACTCAAATTACAGTTACATAAGTATAAACTCCCCCACAGATTTTCTTTCTTCATTTCCACATATTCATTTCCTCATAAAAATCATGCTGTGCATTGAAGACTAAGACTACAAGCACGGACTAAAGACAGAAATACTGGAGACTGAAGCATACACCAAATGGTCGGCCTCATTGATTTGCAACTATGAGCTTCATTCACCTACAAGGTAATATGTTGTGAATTGTTAAAACTAGCAAATATTTTTTAGAATACAAAAATATATGTTAATCTCCTTTTAAATATTTTATTCTGCAAACATTGAATGCAGCAAGGGAAGGGCAGCAAGCTCTATTCGGCATTCTTCATTTCTCCGAACCACAATTCGGATCAACTACAACGAAAAAAAAAACTAGGTTCCATTTTTGTTAATGTGATGCAACTTCATTTTATTGTCAAAATTGATTGTTTTGTTGGCTGCTGCTTACATTTACCCTCATTTTTCTTGACATATCATTTAGATGTCAACTCCATCATCGTCAAGCTACAAAAGTAGGTTCCTATAAAGGTGATGCACTTATTTTCATTATGATATAACTTGGAACATGATTTTTCATATTTTTACATGTATGTGATATTTGAGTTATCAGTACAATGGCAAATCAAACATTGAATGATGAATATAATGGCAAATCAAATATTGAATGATGGTGTTATAACTCATACAAAATTTGCTATTTTCAATGACATAGGGATTTGCAGCAAGTAGTATAAGAAATCAGGTATTTAACTTTCCTGTTATTTACAATCAACCTTTTCACTATCTTATCTAACATCTTTTCATTGTATTTATTTAACCAGAATCAATAAGAAAGAACTCATTCCAATAGAATCTTTCTAGCATGATCATGCTAGGAACACAAAACACATTCCAACAATAGACAACTAATTCCAACAGAGATTTGCCCTCAATGGAATCAACAATTAGCATTGAAACTATAAGGTTCTTATCAAATATTATGTTCATGTGATTCACTATGCTTATCTGGTATAATTCTTTTGTTCTTTTGCTTGCTCTTTGTATTGCATTTTTTCCTAGCTATTAATACATTTCTGAAAAATAAGACTAACATAAATTAGTATGTTGTTTCTTTTTAATCTTTATCTGGACATTACTACTTTTTCATGTCAACCTATATACTATTTTTTTAACAGTTCTACCTGATTAATGTTATTACTCAATCTAATGTTAATAGCTAAGTAATTAAACATTGAAAAGTTTATTATTTAAAAAGGGAAATTATGTTGTACTTACCCCTGTTCTTGGGTCTCAAAATTGTTAGTCGCAAGTGTCAGAGTTGTTGGATTGATAACTCCCACAAACAATGGTTAAGAAACAAAAAAGAATAGATATTAGTTTGTTATCAAGATTAGAACCCGAAAAAGGTACTCATGTAAAAAGATTAAATAGAGAAAGTATACCTTTCTACGCCATTCACAGTGGCCCCACAGCCATTAAACTGGGTACACCCGACTGCCAGGTGCAATAAGCAATTGTGGTTTGCAAACCGATATGCCATTACAGAAGAGTGAATGGTTCAGGCAGTAAAAAGAAAAAAAAAATGACCGAAGGTTTCAGATAGATCTACAGAAAAAATATTTTGATTTTGAGGAAGTGACTAAAGAGAGAAACAGAGAAAACAAAAATGAAACCTTTTAGATCAACAAAAACCAATTTGTTTTTTAGCGAAACCCGACATTCCAATTAAGAAGGGAAAACAAGGTTAGGTTTTTTCTCCACATATCATAGTACCCCGGTCGCCAATAACTGGAATGACATAGCGGTTAAGCATAAGAGGTGGCTTCAGATCCACAACAACAAAAGATTACAAGCCACCGATTAAAACAGAACAGAGAGAAATGCTTAGATAAAAAAAAAAAAGATGTGAAAACTAACCAAGTAACAAAAACAACAAATGATTCTTGATTTTGCCTGTCAACAACGATCGTGCCAATGCAGGAACAATGAGCCATGCAGCGGCAAACAACGAACCTGACGTGCTCGATTTAAAACCAAACCCAAACCATGTTTAGTGTTTGAGAATAACATAAAGAGGAGATGGAGAGAGTGATGGTCATGAGAAAACATGGAGACAGTGGACTCCTTGATGGCGAGGGAGGAAGACATAATTAATTGTGTCTAGGGTTTGTACAAATAATGTATATTTATTTACACTCTTCATTCCCTTAATGCTTTCATGACTGCTTAATGCATCCCCACCCTTGATAATCCACCATTTTAAGTACCATGTTCCTTTATTTCCCCTTGCAAACTATTCGTATTTGTCGTTTGCTAAACCATTATTCTTTTTGTCATTTTTTGGCCAGCTTGAAGTTCCAATTTGATGCACGAAACAATTAGGGTGTAAAATTTTTTTATTGCCTTTACATACTAGAAACATGTGATTGACTGGACATTGTTTTCAAAGGTTTTATAGCCACTATCAGCAATTTTTGAGACACTTAATGTAATACTCTGTTCACTAATAATCACCTTTGTAATAATTTTTTGAATAAATTTTTTAATTATTTCCACTAATAATCACTTTAATAAAATAATTTTAAAAATTCACAAATTTTTTGTACCAACTTTAAAAAAATTAAATGAAACATACATAATTTTTAAACAAAATATTTTAAAAATACTACTTTAGTTTCTAAAATTGTAAAATTTATTGATTGAATATTCATTTATTCCTTGGCTGCACTTTTTTAACTTATTATTAATTGTGTATATTGTTAATGACATCATTTACCTTTAATCCCGTAGTCCCCTCATTTGCACAATATGTAATATTGAGTGTATTACATTTTTTTAATTTAATATTTAAGATCGTAGGTGTACATCGAGTAGAAGATGTATTTAAGATCGTAGGTATACAATGAGTAGAAGGTGTATATTTTAATTTTCATACTCCTCATTATTATGCCCAAGTCCCTCTTATTTGCTCCGCTTTTCATTAATCCTAAAATCTCCCCAGAAATTGACACATGCACCCTAACCTTAACAAAGTTACAGTTTAGTCACTCGATCATATAAGTTCAACCAATCGTCATGGACTAGGCCAAATAATTACTGTTTTCTCCCTTTTCCAACCATTTATTTTATTTTTTTATGAATCCAACCATTTAATTTGTTCTTACTGGATACCGAAATTGGTCTTATGTGAATTTAAGTTTGGGCCAAAATTTTTGCTATTTTTTAGTTATATTAATTAATTATCACTTTTCAATTGTGCTGCCATATTTTTTTTTTTATAATTGAGCAACATTGTTTTTTTTTCCAATTTACTTTCATACATTTTCCAAATATAACGTTTCCGTACTTAATAATTTCTTCAATACACTAATTTTTAAAATTAATTAATTTTCAACAATTTTTTTCTAAGTTAAAATTTTTTCTAACATCTTTTTTGTCCCTATATATTTACCCCTTAACTAAAATTATTTCTTGCCCATTTCTAATTTCCAAACTATTTTTTTTTCACACTCCTTTTTGTCCTTTCATATTTTTTTAAAGTTCATCACTAAGCTGGTTCACCTTTATTCTCAAAACTTTTCAACCAATTTTTAGGATAATATTAGATCTTTTCTTGGGTCTAGTAAACTTAGTTTTTTTTTTCTCACTTTGGTTGGGCTGAAATCAACATTTTTTTTTTGCCTTTTCATATTTATTCTCCACTTAGTTATTTTTCTTGGACTTTTAAAATATTTGTTTTTGAGCCAATTTGAGTTAACACTCCATTTTTTTTCTCTCATTAGGGGTTTATTTTTATTGGCAGTGAATGAGAGATTACTTACTCTACCATATACTTATACTCAACTCCTCAGTTTTAAAGAATATTAATTACTATTTTATAGTTTTATTTTTTCCTTGTACTTTTTTAACCTATGTACATTCCTTTCACTCATAAAATATTATTTTTCCATGTGCAACCAAAAAATCTGACCATAGACTCATTGCCTTTATAGATTATTATTGTTATTGTCTCAAAAGCTCTACAGTAAAATCCTTGACAATCCAAAATTTTACATCGACCATCTTGTATTTACTTTGATGTTTACTTGTCTTGCAATATTTATGTCGGTTAATGTTTCATCGGTCATTTGGGAATGGTACATAAATCAAGCTTCTTATAGATTCACATAGTTTAGGGATTTTGGCCATCCCATTGCCATATTTGTCCATGGTGTCTTTCAATATTTCAAATATGGATTGTTTACTGAGGTGTTATACTTTATGTATATTTCATCCATATGTGGGATCTCGGTGGCAAAGTACCTTTATGGTATTACGTCGGTCAACCAAGACACTAATTTCATAAACGAGAGCATATCCTGCATTTGAACATTGAAAGAATAAGAAGGTGGAGGTTGGGAAAAGGTTATTTAAAAGCTATGCATGCAAGTTGGTGGCATCACATCAACGATTGTTGAAAGGTGACCCGTCGATTGTTTACTCTATTTATTAAACCTATAAATCCTAATTCTTTCATCTTCAATATGGATCTTGTATGAGTAAATTCATTCAAGCTCCACCTATTAGCAACTAAGAGCCAAATTATTACGAGATTGATGATAAAAAAATGTGTGAGGAATGTGTAGTAGAGGATAAGTTATGTTTTTTAATTGTAATGCTCATTGGGTTCAAGTAGACTTTTGCATTACCTTCTTAGTTATATTATAGGCATTATCAAAGTATGTTGATAGACACATTTTATTTTTATGATATTCATCACTATTAAATATCATTTCTATTTAATATATTTCAAAAGTTATACTATTATTAAAACATTCAAAAATCTTTTGTATGTAATGAGTGAAATATACGTTTTTATATGAACTATTTTTTCGTCCATTAGACGGATTATAAAACGAGTTGGCATATAATGCTGTAACTTTCAAAGAGTCTATCGTTTTTAAAAGATATCCTGTCTCAAGCATGCCACATGATTCATTGCAAAAAACTGCCTGTGAACAAAAACAGCCCCGGTGTATTGCTTGGAAGGCATTATCCTAACCGCTGGATTACAAACGCTCTACGGTCGGTGGTGCATAATAAACTCAATATTATTGAGCATGGAAAACTCCAAAAAAAGGGCGATTACTAGTTTATTAGGGAAGAGGGGGGGGGGGGGGGTGGGGGGGGGGGGGGGGGGGGGGGGGGGGGTCAATTGATGACATGGTACGGCGAATATTGGTTAAATTAAGACGAGATACCCTGTCCATTTACGCCAAACCAAACCATTTATTTCTTTTGTTTTCTATTCCATATCACTTGTTTATTCTAATTCATCCTTCTTTAACTTACCATCACATTTTTGCCGCCAGAAAAAAAAAAGAAAAGAAAAATGTTACCGCTTCCCAGCCATGTGAGCAAATCTTCCTGCAGGTTAAATTTTCATAATTAATGTGTAGTTCCTAATTACTAGGTAGCAATGTTTTTCTTTTATAAAAGCTTATTTCTTTACTCTTCCATTTCTCTAATAACATCCGCGATAATAATATTTTATGCTAGTGTTTCCTATTATAGTAGTTAATAAAAAGTACGGTCATAGAAAGAACAGATTTTAGGAGGCTGGAAAAGCAAGATCCAGACACAAAAACCCGACTACTAGAATAAAAGACACCGGAAACCGGATAAAAGAAATCATAGATTTTTCTCCCCGAAGTTTAAGCTGCCTCAAATCCAGCTGAATCATTCTCACCTCCTGCTACTGAAAAAAAAAACCAAGAAAGAAAGCTCTGATTCTTTGCTTTTCTTCCGAGTAATTCTGCCGAAAAATCGATTCTCGTCTGTCGGTTTCAATCTTTTGACAATTTAGTCCACATCGATTTCTTGGTTAGTATTTCTGTACCTATCCATTCCATCGCTTTACGAGAGTCACAAGCATCTTGCGCCTGCAGTCTCTACCTGTACCAATTACACGCTCGCCTCAAAATTTCCACTCTTCACTTCCACAGAGCTCGTTTTCTGATTGCGTATTTGCATGTAATAGGGTCGTCCCTCTGGAACGATTTCTGGGTTCAAATCCATGAGAAAGTAGATGGGTTCCTTGGAAACTGGGATCCCGCTGAAGAGAGCTGCGAGTAGAACCGATAGGACTGCTTTCAGCAGACCCAGATCGAGATTTTCTCGTTTTTTTCTGTTCAAGAAGTTCGATTACCTGCAATGGATTTGCTCGGTTGGCGTCTTTTTGAGCTTCTTGGTGTTCTTGCATACGTTTTTGCCTGGTTTGGTGATGAAAGAATCGGGAGGTTCAATGGCCAAAGTAAGAAGGGATTTGGATTACCTGAAGGAGGTCGGTGGGCTGGATTTTGGTGAAGGCTTCAGATTTGAGCCTGCGAAGCTATTAGAAAAGTTGCAGCGAGAAACTAGAGAGCCCAATTTCTCATACTTCTCTTCTGTCAATGTGAGTCAACGACGTTTCGCGCACAGGAAGCCTCAACTTGCATTGGTTAGTGATTCAGTTCATTGCAATCTTCTTTCCAGTGCTGAACTGTTAAAGAGTCTCTAATGGCTCCCATTTGCCCCCCCCCCCCCCCCCCCCCCCCCCCTTCCTAGCTTACGTGTATGTGGCATATCGTTTTTCTTGATTCTTGGAATTTCCCTTTGAAGGTGTTTGCCGATATGTCTGCTGATCCACTGCAATTGCTAATGGTGACTGTTTCAATGGCATTGCGAGAGCTGGGCTATTCTATTCAGGTATCGCCATTGTTTCTGTATTTTCCACATTTTCCAGGGCGATTCTCTTGTTGTCTTCTGGTTCAGAAAGAGATGACTCTAGTCCTTATTCCACGTTGTTCCAGTGTGAATTTGCTGTCTTCTTTTTGGTTCCTAGTCACTTCTAATGTACTGACTTGTTGATGGTAGTGTTACCCTATGCTAATTTCAGAAATGGTGGAAGCTCATCTTACTCTCTCATCATGTCTTTACTTAAGACCACATTCTACATGCTAAAACTATTCATGTCTTTTGTCTAAGAAGATGAAAAGCTGTCAGTTCATAAATGGACTTCATGGTGCGGGCTTTGCAATTATCCAAGGAATTCATAAGGGACGTCCATAGTAGAATGTGGTAACTTCTATTCCTGAATCATGTTGGGGCATCTTAACCAAATTACATGGAATTGCAACTCATTGATAGTTCATTTGGTTTTAAAATGAACTGTCAATTAATTATAATTCAATATGATGCAGTCAAGTAAGCATGGCCTTGGATGTTAAAAACTGGAAGTTCAGTAATTTCAAAGCAGACTAATCGTGCAAGAGTTTGCAAAGAAGGATGTTTGTTTGTTTGTTTGTTTGCTTGGTTGTTTGTTTTTTCTTTCCCCTAACCAGATTTGATGTGCTTGGGTTTAGCTTTCATTTTATAAACATATGCTTTTAGCTTGAGCTCATCAAAAGCTTATATGTGCTTCAATTGCAATGGAAGGTTTACTCACTTGAAGATGGACCTATACATGCTGTTTGGCAAAAGATAGAAGTCCCTGTCACCATCCTCCGGACAATCCCAAAGATGGAGATCGTTGTTGATTGGCTGAAGTATATGTTCTGATTTTAGCTTCTTTATAACCAATTTTAGATTGAATTCAATTTTCATGAAAAAGCCTACTTATCTTTATGCATATTAAATTATCAGATTGATTGTGTATGCATGAATGAAGTTATATTATGCCTTAGAAACCTTGGGAGAATGAATTAAAAAAATCTTAGTTTGTTCTGCAATCATTCATGGGTGCTTACTATCTCTTCTTGGATAATTGGGCATTTTTATCTCCAGTTATTCGGTTATTTCTGGTTGCATCTAACCTGGAAGTGTTATTTTGCAGCTATGATGGTATCCTTGTAAATTCTCTTGAAGCAAAAAGTGGCTTTTATAGGTATAACCATTACTTGTATGTTTCAGCTGCAAAAGCACTTTGTTATAATGTTCTTTTAACCCTTATTGATTGAGAGAAGCTTTATAAGAAGAGCTCTTATATGTGTGTCCTTAACCTCACTAGATTTATTTGTCCAGATCAATTTACATGTACATGTTTTTTAGTACAGTTTTGCGCAAGAACCTTTTAAATCTGTGCCTCTCATATGGACCATCCATGAGAAAGAACTTGGTATTCGTTCAAGACACTATAGTTCAAGTGGACAGATTGAACTATTAAATTATTGGAGAAAAGCATTTGCCCGTGCTAGTGTTGTAGTCTTCCCCAACTATGCCCTTCCGGTAATGACTTCTGACCCGACTTAAAGTTTTCAAGAAATTAGCAAGACCACATCAACCTTTTGCACTAACATGGGCTGAATGAATAATATGTTTCTGTTCGACATTAATCTTTCATTGTCCATATACATTCCTTCACTTATACTGCCACAGCAGTACCGTAAAATGTAATAGGTGGAATTCACGAGGGCAAATGCACTTAAAAAGAAAAAACATAGCCAATCATCCAAGTTTGATATTAATCTAATGCTGGTTTATGCAACTGTTGTAATTATGCTCTTATTATTTAAGAATATTTATGATTCAGGATTGATTTTGAATATCTGTTTTCATGAGCTACCTGCAGTTATTGTATTCTGAATTTGATGCTGGGAACTTCTTTGTTATTTCTGGCTCTCCCGCTGAAGCATGGCGATCAGATATTACAATTGAATCTGGAGACAAGTTACGTAGCAAGATGGGATATAAACCTGATGATGTTATCATCACTATTGTTGGAAGTCAGCTTTTATACACGGGTTTGTGGCTGGAACATGCTGCTATATTACAGGGCTTGTTACCAATCTTTCCCAATCTCTCATCAGATAATAACTCAAAATTGCATCCCAAGATCATTGTTTTAGGTAGTGATTCAACCAGCAACTACAGTGCTGCTGTAGAGGTGTGGCATAACCATATCTCCTCAATTTTGTTGCTTAACTTATACTTGATTTATCCCTTTTAAGCTTCTTATTGATTGAGGGACCTTCTTTTGCTCCCAGTCTATTGCTCTTAGGTTGAAATATCCTAGAGGGGTGGTGAAACATGCAGCTGTTGCAGATGATGATATGGTTGGCATTATTAACATGACAGACATTGTTATATATGGATCCTTCTTGGAGGAGCCATCCTTCCCTGAAATTTTGGAAAAAGCCATGTACCTTGAGAAATTGATCATAGCCCCAAATCTCTCCAATATCAGGAAATATGTATGAACCTAACTTATTTTGTATTTTGTCCATATTAATGTTTCATTATGCAACCTACTAACAGTATTGGCAATAACAATTAGGTTGATGACAGGGTTAACGGCTACCTTTTTCCTAGGGAGAACATGAAGATTTTGACAGAGATTGTATTACAAGTGATCTCTGAGCGAGGAGTGTCTTCCCTTGCTCGTAATATTGCCTCAGAAGGAAGATTAACTGCTAGAAATCTGATGGTTCCTGAAACTGTCGATGGTTACGCTTTATTACTTGAAAAAGTACTCAAGCTGCCATCAGAAGCTGCATCTCCTAAGCCTGTCACAGATCTTAATCCCATTCTGAGAAAAGAGTGGCAGTGGAACTTGTTTGAGGCTTTTCTCAATTCAACAAATGAAGAAAACCGTGTGAGAAATAAATTTATTGATGAATTTGAGGAGCATTGGAATCAAACTACTAGACAGGGCTCTGGGTCTGCAACTGCTATGGATGACTCATTCGTTTATGAGATTTGGGAAGAAGAAAAGAGTTTGCAAACAATTTATACCAAAAGGAGAAGAGAGGAAGAGGAGGTGAGAGTTGCTTTGCACAGTAATAAGTTGTCCATAAATTTAACAGGCCCATCTTTAGGCCTTTGTACTGTTGCTCTTTCAGTTTTCTTGTATTTCATGATTCAAATATTACATCTTCCAAACATAATACAGTTAAAAGATAGAGGTGATCAAAATCATGGAACCTGGGAGGATGTGTATCGAAGTGCCAAGAAGGCTGACCGGAACAAAAATGACTTGCATGAAAGAGATGAAGGCGAACTGCTAAGGACAGGTCAACCATTGTGTATTTATGAACCATTTTTTGGTGAAGGAAGCTGGCCATTTCTGCACCATAGTTCACTTTATCGTGGAGTTCGATTGGTGAGCTAGCAAATTCATCTTGTTCTCGAATTGTAATAGATATCTATATGCATTTGTTTAAACTGATAGATTAATGCTCTATACTTTCTTTTTCTGTGTTCTCTATCATTCCCTGGATAAAGTCTGCTGAAAATCTGCAGATTAATTCTAAAGTTCTGTCGCTGGCCTCATGAATTTGTGAATTTCTTCCAGCATACTCCATAGAGCAAAGAAGTTGTCCAATTTGATAGGTTTGCAAGGGGAAACATAGTTTGGAGTTTTATATACTTCCTCTACTCCGAAAAGACCTATGCTTGTTAAAACTTTATCTGTTCTAAAATTTGGTCATATGGTTTTCCAACCTTACCCATAGTATTTAAACCACTATGGCATGATTAATATAGTTGACATCCACATTGGACAAAGCAATGAAAAGGAAATCAATGCTTAGAGTGCTAATGTGGCAAAATAACCTTAAATTTTTTGAAATGAATAAAGTGTTGTTCTTTTTAGGATGAAGTATGATTTTCTGTCTTCTGCTTTTAATCTGAAATATGCCCCCATAGTGTGTCTTCTCAAGACAGATGGAACACTGTTTCTTGAGTTCTTTCTTTGTTACTTGTGGTTTAAAAATTTTAAATCTTTGCGTGTCAGCTTGGCTGCTTATTTTTCTAAAGGTTAGACTGGCTTTCTGTTCCTCCGTCTGCCTCTGTAGCATGTCTGGGTATGCAGGGTCATCATTGTTTCATGTGTACTACATTTTTTTTTAACATCCATAAGGTGTTTACTTATAGCTTACACTATTCTGCATTTTGTTACACTTGCAGTCTTCAAAAGGTCGAAGACAAGGGATGGATGATGTTGATGCAGCTTCACGTCTGCCACTACTTAACAACCCTTACTACCGAGATGTCCTTGGTGAGTTTGGGGCCCTTTTCGCAATTTCCAACCATATTGATCGAATACACAAAAATTCCTGGATAGGTTTTCAGTCATGGAGAGCTACAGCTAGGAAGGTACAGGACTGTCCTTGGTGTGGTTTGAGCTCTGTTTTCATCACTGCATTAGATATTGTAATCCTTTTTTTCCCCTACAACTGAATTGCACAAATCCTTGTATGACTAATTCACTCATAAATTCTGCGTTTTGGTTAACCAGACTTTAACCAGAAAATGGCCCAAACAAGGTTCTGATTAAATATACTGCATTTTGCCATGTTGTGTCCTGGCATGCATGTTGCATTTAAGGCAACAGAGGATTAACTGTCAGCAGATGGCATACCAAGTGGCTATGTTCTATGTCCGGTTCAATCATTTGATATCTCCTACCCCTCAACAGATCATATTACTGGATAGTCTGAATACTGACTGAGGTCCATATGCCGTGATTTTTTTTCTTTTTCTCTTTTGGATGAATATATTTGTGCCATTGACAGGAGTAAGGCTTAGATGAATTGCGCTAGGTATTTACGTCATCATCATTATTGATTATTTAATTATTGAGCATGAACAGGCATCTTTATCAAATATTGCTGAAGCTGCATTGCTGAGTGCCATTGAGACAAAGAAGTATGGAGATGCAATGTACTTTTGGGTTCGGATGGACTCGGATCCAAGGAATAACATGCAATTGGATTTCTGGTCATTTTGTGATGCTATAAATTCTGGAAATTGCAAGTAAGGGCAGTAGTTAGTTACATTGTACATATACCAAGATAATCTCTACCTCAGAATCTCTAACAGAGGGATCACTGATCTGTTTGTTATAACTTCATGGCAGATTTGCCTTCTCAGAAACTCTAAGGAGCATGTATGCAATAAAACATGATTTTGATTCTCTGCCACCCATGCCAACTGATGGGGGTACCTGGTCTGTCATGCAAAGCTGGGCGTTGCCTACAAAATCATTCTTGGAATTTGTAATGTTTTCAAGGTTTGATCTTATCTGTGCACTCACACAAGGTAACGGAAGAATCTCATCAGTTAGCATGACTTAATATGTCGCTTTTGCAGGATGTTTGTGGATGCATTGGATGCACAGATGTATGATCAGCACCATCAAAGTGGTCGTTGTTATCTGAGTTTATCCAAGGTTTGGCTTGATCGATCTCTCTCACTTAAAGTATATATACCAAATGAAATGGAAGAAGTGAGGTTATGTGCATCTGTTCTGAAAGCTATATCTTGAGAAATACTATATGAAGTTGGCCAGGGAAGTACTTGCATTCTTCGTGTCAGTGGTTGTTAGGACCATCTGAAGCAACTGTCCCTGCCTTTATTTTTGGCAAACGCTACCATCCCTACTTGGAATAGCTTACAAGGAACATGCTCCTGCAATTCCAAGTCCCTCCCTTGAGACTACATTCTCTTGATCTAAAAAAAGTTAAAAATAGAAAATACTGAAAAAAAAAAGGAAGAGAAGGAAAGGAAGCAACATTTTTTTTTAACAAGATTGAAGGTACTATAATTAACTTAAGCTTTGATTCTTTACAGGACAAGCATTGCTATTCACGGGTGCTAGAGCTCCTTATAAATGTCTGGGCATACCACAGTTCACGGCGGGTGGTGTACATTAACCCTGAAACCGGTGATATTCAGGAGCAGCACAATTTCAAGGGCAGGAGAGGGAAAATTTGGATAAAATGGTTTTCTTTTGCAACTCTAAAGAGCATGGATGAGGAGTTTGCAGAAGAGGCAGATTCAGACCACCCATCAAGGCGGTGGCTGTGGCCGTCCACAGGTGAGGTAGTTTGGCAAGGGCTCATTGAAAAAGAAAGGAACACGCGCATTCGACAAAAGGAGAAACAGAAACAGAAGAGCAAAGATAAGCTGACAAGAATGAGATCTCGGCACCGGCAGAAAGTTCTGGGGAAATATATCAAACCCCCTCCAGAGGCAGCAGAGGTGGAGATGTCAAACTCAACGCTGGTGACATCAAACTAATTCTTGATAGGCTAGCCTAGTGTTTGGTATAACATCAAACTAATTCTTGGTAGCCTAGTGTTTTGCACCCTTTTGCAGCTAGAGCCCAACTCTTCCATTCTTTCATTTTTGATAGTCCCTTCTTTTAACTTTGTGCCAATTGTTATTCTTCTCTGCTGTTTGGAGGGTGCAAAATTTTGTATTGCTTTCAACGTGTTTGTAGTATTGATTGTTTTGTATGTATCCAGCTGTTTCCAAATTTACTAATTTCCCAAAACTCTTCCTCCTATTCCATTGCATAAACAATGTCACACTAGAGAAATTTAATTAATTAGGTCCATTAAAAGCTCTCAAGTTATTTCACTTTCAATCCCCTTGAACCAAACATCGATTAGACTTAGCAAAAGGGCTCCTGTTCTCCAATCACTACGATCAACCAATGCACATATAGCTCAAGCTTCACTGTTGATTTAAGGAATTCTCAATTTGATAGGTATTTTAAATTCTAAAATCGAGTTAAGGAGTTAGATGAAGAGGAATATGCAAAGCGACATCAGTAGAGAGACATTTTGGACAGTCTCATTCTAAAATTTCTCAGGAAACCGTGGCACTTTTCATAGGAACAATTTTTGCCAATAATAAAATTGCCAAACACAAAATTTGCAATAAATTCAAAGAGGCTTTTGTTTCCTACTCTGAGGCACACTTATTCATACTCTTGGTGGTGCTTATTGTGACCGGCGACATTGGAAGCATTGCAGAAGAGAGAGAAGGTTCGATTGATGAAATGCTCCTGCTGCTTGGGTTTATATAGGTACTAAATTAACTGTGTTGTGTTTTGTGGGAGGACAAGTGGGATTTCAGCTTGGAAAAAGTGGAATGCACGCAAGCTGGTTCCCGGACGTACCTCGTAAGTATGACCATCATAAAAAGTCCAAAGTCTGTATACCCTATGCAGTGAAGGATTTGTAGCAAGCAATGTGGAAACTCTGCTGGTTCCGGGACACAATGCCAACAACAATCGTCCAAAAGCAATACGAGTATACGTTCATCATGAGCTCTGAGAACCCACTCGTAACTTCTAATTCGATCATCTCCAATTCTTTGACTCAGAGCCCATATCTTCAAGCAATCATCATCCAGAAGCGCAAAATTCACTTGGGCTTGGTTCACGCCAATGTGTCCCCTCCTAATATTGGTGTTCGATGCATTGGGGGTTCTTATGGCACGAGCTGAAGGTCGGCTCTTTTCGCCAACCCAGAATCTTACGACATGGCACGACATGTAAATCGCCCCTTCCAGGTACACTGATGACTTCGACCACTCCTTGGCCACCAGCCAATCCCCTACTCATACCTTGAGATGTCCCAATCCCCTATCCGAGAACAATACACATTCAAGCGGTTGCTGCCGTTGAACCGGATGATCTTAATGAACAGTGACTTGTGAGGATCATATGCTAATGCCGTGTGCCTCAAGGGCAGAGTCGGTTCGGGCTCATCAACCTCCATAGATTGGTTGATCAAAGCGTTGATAACGTAGTATTTGTGATGATGGCGTAACAGAAGCAACCAATTTCAAGAATCAATCAAATCGCGTGGTCCTACACCCGGTGCAGCCACCATGAACTCGCCCGTCGTCTCGAGATGGGAACTCCAACAAACTTGGGTGCACGAGTTGGTGTCCCTCCGATCAATCTTGAGGAAGAGGCCATAGTAGGAAGGGAACTCTTCGAGGCTGCAACAAAGGGTGGGGAGACGGGAGTAGTCCGATCAACCGTTGCCATGCTTTCGAAACACATCTCAATCTGGCCAGGGTTTTTACAGCCCACAATTTGTGAAGAATGGCCACAGTCAGATCCTCTGGTATACCCCATCTTCTTCTCCATGGCTTGTGATTTGTGCCAGGCGTCTCCTTCTTGGTAGATATGTAAGATTTGAATTCCTTTTCTAATGCAACTAGGAAACTGCACAATAAGGAAAGCAAGTATATTGATATTATATGAGATGTTATAACATTCGTTTTTCAAGGTAACTGCACAATAGGATTCGTTTTTCAGGTAGACTTCACGTAAGAGCAAAAAAGCATCTCTACTTGGAATATTTAAGATGCATTATTAAATGAAATTGAATGAAATTTAAATTTATATTAGTGATAGAAATTAAATTTCTATCCTAAACCTATAATCCCACATGATGTTAGTAATCAGAACCTGCAGCTCGAATAAACAAAGAAATAAACCAAACAGACAAAGAAAGAAAGGAACAAAAATAATGCTATCGCTTATCAGTGACTGAATTGTAATATCGATAAGACCTAGAACTAAAACGAACAGAATAAAAGAAGGTCAGGGGCTAAACGAGGGTTCTACCGAAAAGAGATGGTTAACCGGAGTCAACCTGGTCCTGCAACGGGTCGGGTCGCGGGTCTCCTTCGATTCTTTCTTCACCGGCAACGACTGAGCGAGCGGCTGCCTGGGCTCTGATGGGGCGACAGCGGCGACCCTAGGGAGTGGGGACGACTTTCTAGGCGACTGGTAGGGGCTGGCAGTGGTGGAACGAAGACCGGGGACCGCGCGTCTCGTGTCGCGGGGCTCTCACCTTTCGTTTCGGCGTCACCGGTGGCTCGTGATGCACGGGGGAAGCTTTGCAGCGTTGGGCTAGACGACGGTGGCCGACTGGAGAGGCTGGAGACGGTGCAGCGATGGCTAGAAGTGGCGGGCTGGGCTTGAAGGACAGCGTCGGCAATGGTGAAAAGCTTGGGGTTCAGGGGACGGGTATCGGAAAACCAGGGGGCTGAAACTGCAGCTTCACCTTTTTGTTGCTGGAGCTTGGGGTTGAGAAATTCTTAGCCCTTTTTTTCTTATTTTTCTCAAATGATGATCCATATTTTTAAAGCATAAACGTGATTAACAATCTTTGGAGAGATTAAACCTCATCAAAATTCAATTTAAAGGGGTTTAAATCTGTTAGGATATGTCTGTCCAAGTCCATAAAAACAAAAACTCTTAGGCTGCTGAATTGGCCCTAGATTTTAGGGAACATTTCAATTCAACCGTAAAGTTTTAAGATTTGTTAAATTTTTCCAAAACTTTGTTAACTTTTCAGACTTTTCCCAGATCTTTATAAATTCGCCAGATTTACCTCAAACTCTTGGGAGTTGACAATTTTTCCCTAGAATTTGCATTTTTGCCCAAAAAAATCTCTAAACACCCTCAATTCACAACAAAACTCCTCCATTTTGCTTAAACCAACCCCAAAAGGCCTTTAGGACCCCCAAATTAGTAGCTAAACTAATTTAAATCCTATTTTAACTCTAAATGACTATTCTAAATTCCTAAATATTTATAACACGAAATAATAACATGATCTAAATGGAACTAATCCTATTAACTTTCTAAGTTCTAAAGTAACCAAATTGACCCGCATGTCCTAAAAAGAAAGCCCAAATTGCCCCCTAAACACAAAAATGTCCCCTTAAGCAAAATTTTCTAATATAGAGCTAAACAAAATTATTGTCTGGACAAAATTGAGTGTCAATATATATATAAATTGTTATACAATTATCAACTAAACATAATCATCATATATTTTACTTAAAAATATCAAAAACTAAAAACAAAATTTTAAAAAGTGCATTTTTTCTTGGTTCCAAGCCAATGTGGTATGGTGCGAGATAGGCAAAATGCCTAATGCTAACTGGTACAATCCGGTATAAAGGATGGAATAAGACACACTATTTTCATACCATTCTTTGATCGGTATGAGATGATACCAACCGATGTGGTAAGAGATTTAAAACTATTGTATTATGATAAAATAATTTGTTAAATGTAAAAATGTTGCAAAGATTTGTGATGGTGCCCTTTTATTAGCTTGTGCCAATTTTTGTTCTTCTGTGACTAAGTTGTTTGGAGGGTACAAAATTTTGTAAGTTCCAAATTTACTAATTCCCCAAAACTCTTCCACCTATTCCTTTGCATAAACCGTGTCACACTAAAGAAGTTTTTTTATTAGGTCCATTAAAAGTTCTTAAGCTATTTCAGCTTCAACCCCCCTTAACTAACATCAATTGACTTGAAAGGCTCTCATTCTTGTTAGTATAAATTGTGCTGAATTGCATACCTTTGCAACAAACTTTAATGGGGTTTTTCACAGATTTTGTGCAATTTTATCTCCAATCACTACGATCACACACACATACACACACAAGCACGCTGGCATATATAACTCATAGCTTCATGGTTGATTTAAGAAATTCTTAATTTGGTAGGTATTTTAAATTCTAAACTTGAGTTAATGAGTTAAATATGGAGACCAACATGTAATTAAAGTGACATATAGTGGTATAGGTTTGTGTGGCCTAAAATTTCTTGAGAGAGACATTTTGATTCAAACTCTTTTAATTGCATGGCCGAATCTAGAAATTCTCAGGGATTATGGTACTACCTGTCAAAACATTTTTTGGTGATTATATTCCAAACACAAAACTTGCAATGCATTTGACCGAATTTGGAAGATTAAATTGGAATATCATATATGATAAAGAAAAGTAAGAAAAAAAGTTAAGCATCAGTTGCCAACGAGAAATAAGGTGGAAGACAGGGCCAGAGATGATTAAAGGTGCTCAAATGGTGATGCATGTATACTCCAATTCCAAGTTCAGGAAAGCCAACTGACTAGAGGATATTAATGCTTCTAAGGTAATGTGGAAGGCAAAAATCTGAAAGAATGCGACAATGGCTATGCCTATGCTGGCGGTTGAACGCTTCCAAGTTGAACGCTTCCAATGGCGGAAGGTGATGTTAAAGGCTTTGTCTGAGAACAATATCAATATTTAGCATTAGAGATTGAAAAAATTATCCAACGGCAGTTTTTAGCATTGGGAGTTTGAAAAAATTGTCACACTCATTGATACTTTAACACTAATTAATTAAAGATGTTATACCCAAATGAAGAAAAGAGACATGGCAAGGGACTCAATTTGGGGATGTCAATTAAATAAAGTGGTAGTAGGAGACTGACGATGAAAAATTTAATATAGAAGTAATATATATAAGGCTAGAGTAATAAAGGAGCATTTTGAGAGGAAGCCATTAAATTAGTGGTTCTCTTGTCAGAGTGTATATATGGGGCTGGCTAAAGAAGGTCAGGTGGCAAGGTTAAGAAAATATCCAAATTTAAGATTAAAAGATTTGTCATAGACCAGGTGGTTCAAGTGTTTCTTGTTGCTGTCTGGTAAGGTTGGATATATATATATTTTTTATAGCTTTGTACTATTCTAGCTCATGACTATAACTTATTGTTATTAATGAATTTTCTTGCTATTAAAAAAAAAAAGTTTGGTGAGTTTAAAGTGAAGACCTTTGTACAAAAATTCCACAGCAATTAATTCAAGGTACTTACTGCCCATTTTATTTCCTTCCCCAAAGCATCAATTGGGTTACATTATTTACATTAACCGTTGATATTGATACATATGGCATAATTCCCATGGTTCAAGTCCCCCCATATATACCCTTCGGGTCTCTTGTAAAAGGGAGATTTTGAGTGATACAAAACATTGTCACACCAACTATATATGATAGCTCATTCGTTATTAAAAACTCATCGATTATTTCTTTTCCTTGCCAACTTCTACCATCTCTTATGTACAATGCTTTACTTTACTTTTATCCAGTTGCACTTATTCTAGAAGTGAACAATAATTCAAACATAATGTCAACTAAACACTAACATACCAACAAAAAGCTGTCATTCCTTTCTAAAATCAACAAGTTCTACAAATCCATTCAATGAGTTAGCTTGTACTTAAATCATCTAGGTCTAAAAAGTTTCCCAAAAATTGCATGTCATGTCTAAGCTTGGACCTCTTAACTTGAAGCAAATATCCCACAAGAATATGGGAAACATAGATGTTCTCACAAAGAGATATTAATACTATATAATGAACAAAAATGATCATCTGGTCTCAAACTTCTCAACCTAAATCTAAATCCATTTTCCTTTGGACCAAATGAATGGGAAAATGCATGTTCTTTAGATAATATATTAAGAACAAAAAAAATTTACTCATTTCAGAAATGAAAGAAGACCCTCCAATAATAACATTAAAGCCTATCAGTATGCCTTTAAAGAGGAAGAACCAATCCAGAAGCTCAAAAGGATTCATTAAGGAACAAAGAAAAGTAGAGGCAGTGAAAATCAAATTAGCTACAACTCAAATGCCTTAGCTAGTCATACCTTGAACCCTAGAAAAATCCATTGGAACATTTAGGAGAAGTTGCTCCGCCAAAGCTTGATAGGCATGGCAAAGTTGAATTTTTAATTAACAAGTTCACAAGTTGAATTCTTTTGAACCCTTAAACAAGTTAATAAAGAATTAACTAAGATTAATGTAAAAGAAAGTTCAAAAGTTAAATTCTTTTCAAGAACTGAAGAATTTATTAAAGAATAAAGCAAAACTATATACTGGAAATGAAAGACAAAGAAAGAATAAAAGACAAACTTTGTTTGCAATACAAAAGAAAGTTAGCATGTTTTGCTACAAAATCTGCGTGTCCATTTTCATCTCTATATGTAATAGAAATCCACATCTCTTATCTATCTCATGCTAACTCTATTCTAGTGTGCAAGGCTTGTGATGATACCCTTCTAAAAATTTGTGAACAAAAATAAGGTGATACAAAGTAAAGAATCATATACTATTTGTGAAATTAAGATTTCAACTAACTAAATACAACCAAATCAATGTTGGCCAAATCAATGCTTTTGACCTTAAGGTGTAAAACCTTATGGAGATTGTGAATCATGATGGAGTGACATCTAATGAGAGTAGCAGAAAACGCTTGTCGTTATTGATTGAAATATGATATGTGCACAAATGTAACCATACATCACTGCCTCGACCTCAAATATTGATCTTTAACCTCTAACACATTTTCTGCCTACACCTAAGTCCGTGGAGTACTCCATTTTTGTGTCCTTAGAGTTGCTCATTTTTTTTTAACTTATATGCAGTATGACCTAAATCTCTTTACCTTAATTTTACCCATACAAAAGGCTTTTGGGGGATCCAACATAAGTTGGAATAGGCTAGAATAGTTGTTCTTGGCTATGTTCAAAATCCTAAGCCTTTGCCATTTAATTTTAATGGTGATAGATGAGATAGTCATTCAAATTAAGAAAAGAAGCTTGTTGCCTTTGTTTCTCCATAATTTGGTCCCTAGGCTTTATCCATTTATTCACTTTACTAAATTTTGAATTAACTAGATTCTTTTATCCGTGTGATGCACGAGGTTATTATGTAATTTTATTTTATTATACAATTTAAAATTATTTATTTGAATTTTATGATAATTTGAAATTATAAAATATTTTTAAATACTTTTATAGGAAAATCTTCTTTGACATGGCTTATTTATTAGCTGCATTTTATTTAAGGAGATCATAAGGAAATTTTGTGGTATTGTTGTATACCTCCAAATCTTTATATTTCTTTGTTATTTGAAAGCTTCTAGTATGGATTCTTTTCATCTGTTTTTTCCTTCCAATAGTTTCATATGTATTTTTATTTAAAATAGCAATTATGAATTTTGAATTTGGTTGTATTATAGGTTGCTTAACGGCTAGTCATTGGACTGTTAAATTATGATGGAATTTGAAAGACTACGATTGATTAAAATTTTAATATATGGAATATATATATATATATATATATAAGTTGGGTTCTAACAATAAATGCTAGCAATAAATATACTAGATGATTTAATTTCATGTTAGTTCTTTAATTTTTAAATATCATACTATTTTAGTCTATAAATTATTATTCATTTTATTTTTACCCTAAAACTATTAAAAACGTTTTAGTTTGGTTCATAGCCAAATGATATCACATATTATACTTTTAAAAAATTTTCATTCTAATTTTACTTTCTTAAAAATCATTTCTTCAATCACATATTATATTATATAAATGTTAATTAAATTTTTAGATTTATTAATTTAATTTTTTGCAATATATATTATATGAGTAAATTTTATGAACAATTCATGAACTTTAAATAGCGTACTATTCTAGAGTCACTAACCTATTAGCCGTTCTGTTTTAGTTTACTGAGTAAATTATATAAAAAAACCTAAAATTTTTAATTTGATTTGCAAATACATCTTTAACATCTCAGTTGTTACTTAATAGTCTCAAACATTTTTCCTTCATTGCAAATTCATCTCTGGCTCTAGCTTAAACCAGGTTGGTGTAGAAATTTAATTTATAAAGAAAAAAACTGATAATTTACACAGTCTATTAACTATTAATAGATTATAGGCCTAAATGCACTATTGATCCTCCAACTTTGTCAACTCGCACGAGTTGGTCCCTCAACTTTGACTCAGTATGGCTTTGTCCTCCAACTTTGATAAACCATGCGACTTTGTCTTCAAACTTTGAGAAACTACGCAACTTGGTCCCTTGGTTGATAGAAAGAGCGCACGAGGAGTCACGTGACCTAAACGATGTTGGTAGGCTGCTTGTCGTTCAATCGGGAAGAGCATATTGGGCTAGCGTAGGAGAAAAGCGAGCAGATGAAGGATCTGGCCACAACTATCGAGCGCAATCGGATCTAGCAATGACTGGCTAGTGCAATTTGATCTCGCAACGGTTGGTGACGGGCGACGGGTGATGGGCGACGGATTTGATGAAGAAGATGTGGCGGCTAGGAGCGAGGGAAGAGAAGAGAAAAGGGCAACGATGTCGGGGAGAGGGAGGAGAAGAGGCTGAAGGCGAATTCGACGAAGAGATGCCGACGGCGAATTCGACGAAGAGACGCCGATGGCGAGGCCGGATTTGACGGTGAGGGCGAGGGGAAAAGGCGATGTCGGATTTGATGAAGAAAGGAGAAGAGGCAAATTCAATGTCGCACTCGACAAAGAGAGAGGTGATGAAGAAGGGTGAGGCCGACGGTGAGGAGGCGGGGCCGAATTCGACGGAGATGGCCCCAGGTGGTGGCGAGGGGAGGAGAGACTAACGTCGTTTGTTATTCCGTATAACAAGGGACTAACTCACTCAATTTTTTGAAGTTGAGGGACTAAGTTATCCTGAGTCAATGTTAAAGGACTAACTCGCTTAAGTGAGCAAGGTTAAGGGACTAAAGATGCATTTTGGCCTAGATTATAATACAACTTTGAATTTAGTAAAAAATAGTTTTCAAGCAGTTTGAATTTGTTAGATCTCACATAATTATTTGAGATCAATTTTTTAATTTTCAATTTAAAATATTTAGTAATTGTATTTTCATTAATTCACAGTGTGTCATGATAAATGTTAATTTTGTGGTCAAACATGTTGACTTTTTTTCAACTTTGACCACAATTTTCTACCTTATCACTCAATATTTTTAGCCAATTCTTGCTTTGACCCTTCATTTTGTAGGTTGGAGAAGCAGACCATAGCAGTGGAATGGCACCGGGACAAGCGGAACTAAAAACGGGAACGCAAAAGTCAACGGACATTTATAACTGTGGCGCCTAGGTGCCAGGAGCAAGGCTTAGGCACCACAGTATAAAGTCCTCTGCCAAAAAAAGTGCACTTTGGAGCCTAGGTGCCCAGACACCTCATTCTGGCTCCGTGGCGCTAGACACCATCGAGCTCTGGCGCCAGTCACCCGGGAAAGTGGTCCCCTACCTCAAATTTGAACTCAAGCTTGCTATTGGCCAAGGTTTTCTATCCAAGGGGTTTGGTGAGTAAAAGGGACATCCTCAAGAGAAGAAGAATCTGGAACCTAGCAAGAAAAAGGGGGATGTTCATCATTTTCTTCATCTTCATCTTGACTTGCTATAACTAGTTTTGGGGTTTTATCCACCATAGTTAGATTTTTAGTTTTTCTTAGTTTTTTCTTGGTGACCATTGGAGCTAACTTGGAGATTGCTTGGAGTGCTCAAGGAGACTAGCTTGAAGACTTTGGATTCAAGAGCTTCTAGCCATCTTGGGTTTACTCTTTCATCTTCCTTGTAGTTCTTCATGGATGTTATTATGTTTACTTTCATGATTATGTTTCATTTAGTTATGGAGTAGTTTTCTTAGCACTTTCTATGAATGTAGCTACTTAGATTGATTATGTTGGATGAATTTATGGTTATGTGATGTTGGTTTTCTACTAACTGTATGTTTATTCTTCTATTGAGCGTAATGTTGTGTTAGCTAGTTGATGGTCACAATTAGTTGCACTATAAATTGCATCTAAACTCTTGGAAAAGATTAGAAGCTATTGGACCTATGAGAAGAATTTAATGGCTATGGACTTGTTGGAAAATTAGTCTAAGTCATTAGGTAAAGGTAAATTGAGCTTTAATGCCTCTTTCTAAACTTGTAATCGGGTGGAAATCCGTATTAAGTTTAGATTAGAGAGATTAATTCTTTCACTTGGAAAAGTAAGAATTTAGTTGAATAGCTTTATCAACATACATTGGAAATTAACCCACTCACCTAAGTTCACCAACAAATCAAGACAAGTAGTGAACCCATAGGAAGTGTTCTTTCATGATTTGATAAAAACTACAATTTTTACATTGCATACTTGCATTCTAGGTTAATAGTATTCCATTTAGCTAAGGTTAGTCATTTGTTTAAGTTGCCTACATTTTCATCCAACTTTGGTTGGTTAGCTAAAGTTTACTTTGAGTAGCGGTACTTGGCAATCAATTTAATCAATCTTCGTGGGAATGATACCCACTCACCCTATCTACACGTCTACTGTGCACTTGCGGAATAGTGGTTTCAAAATTTAACTACATGTCATAATTTTTTTTTTAGTTCATGGACTATATAAAATATTTTTTCTACCCCACAAATCAATTTTCTATACCAACTTGGTCTAGAATAGGGCCATGGATGTATTTTAATGAAGAGAAAAGCTTTAGGACCATTAAACAACAAGTCAAATATTAGGGATGATTTGCAACTCAAAACATAAAGGTTTAATATTTTTTGTACAATTTACCCAAGTTTAAATTCATTAAAAATCTTTCACTTTAGTTTTTTGCCAAATGGAATCACATATCATATTTTTTTCAAAATATTGGTCTTAACTTTTACTTTCCTAAAGACCATTTCCTGAATGGCATATTATCTATAAATGTTAATTAAATTTCTAGAATTATTAATTTAAGTTTTAGAAATAAATAAATCATATGAATTATAATTATAATTTTATTTATATTTATTTTACATTATATAATCAATATTTTTTAGTTTTTCTTTATCTATACAGTATGGATTTAATGGTTTCTTGTACTCCCACAAATCACGTATGCACCGTGAGATAATGTCATTTAGGAATCCTTAATACATTTATATTTATATATATTTAATGAACAAAGAAAACTAAAGGTTAAAATACAAAGACTATTGACAAGTGCATAATGTGTTGGTCAACATAGTTGACTTTTTATCAATTTTGACCATCAAATTTTTATCAACTTCTCCTTGTTTCTTGCTTTGTTCCTCCTTTGTGTAGATTAGAAAGTCTTATGGATGAGCCAGAACAAAGCGGGATCAAGCAAAATAAATTTTGGATGTGAATGAATCAATGCTACAAGAAGCATGTGGTGATGCGTTAACAAGGTCAAGGATGTGTTGCCAACGTTATAAAGGGTTTACAAACTGCTAGTGGTGACACACCACATTGCCACTATTTAATGACTTGGCAATATAGCACCACATCATGCTTTATTTTGGCAACACGGTGCCATTGCCACTAGATTTTATGGCTCCCACCCCCATGTTTGAATTCTAGCTTGTTGTTGGTGGAGCAATTTTATCCAATAGGTTAGATGAGACGAAGATATGATTTTTAGCAAATTGGAGGCCATTCTCTGCAATTAGGATTGGAGAACAAATGATAGGGTTTAAAGTTTCTTCTTCTTGATTTTTCTTGAAGACACCATCATCATCCCTTTTAGAGGAGCTTGGGAGCATTTTTTAAGGAGCTAGGAGACTAGTCTTAAAGGGTTTCTTGGGTTTTTCCTCTTTTTTTTTTATGCTTGAAATGTTTATGGATATTATATCACATATTTTCATGAATGTTCTTAGCTTAATTATAGAGTAGTTTTCTTAATCTCTATAAAATATGGATTTGACATTTGCTACTTAATGTTATTTTAAGGTTATGTATGGAAATTGCCTTGGTATTTGTTATTCTCTTGAGCTTATTCATGTATGTGACTGATCACCTCATACAAGCTTTTAGTCACATCTTTGTCTTGAGAAAGCGAAAAGAGTGGTGGAACTAAAGAAGAACATGTTGGGATAGTTAGATTAGAAACAATCAAGCTTCTCATTAGGTGTAATTGAAGGGTTAGGGTTTAAACTACCTTAATTTAACTTGTGAGCTTGAGGAAGACTCATAATTATATTATAGGTAAGCAAGCCTTTGTCTTGAGAAACACGGGTTTTGATTTTAGAATCCTTACACAACACTAAGTAACAACAATGTTACTTATTGTTCAATCTAACTTAGGTAGCAATGTTAAGTAGTGTCATCCTAAGGGGATTATTTAGTTTATAAGTTAGTTTAATCTAATTAGGTTCAAATTATAGTAGAGAAGAATCTCATTCATATTGCACTTTGTTTCCATTCTTGCATTTTTATATCTTTCATATTTCAACCAAAACAACCAACACTTGCTATTGTTTTCTTTTCATTGTTCGAGCGGTTAGGATTTATTGTTCATTGTATAATTAAGTTGTCTCTTGAAATGACACATATATTTACCACTTATGCACAACACCATACACTTATGAGTGAACATGGGTTTACAAATTTAAAACTCTTGTGTTTCACAACAACTATCTTACTATTTCATGAACATTGAAATGTGTAATTTAAATGTTGTTTACAAATCTCTAAATACATACTTATACATAATGATAAAAAAAAATTATTGTGGAAGTAAAAAAAATTTGCTCTTATCAAACCAGTTTGTCTCATTCTTAAAGTATTATATAAGTTATTAATCATAATATCCTTCAAATCTAAATAAAATCAAACACTTTTGTATATAATTTTTACAATACATCTTCATCTATAATTTCCTTTTGAGATTTTTTCTTCCCGAACAAAATGCTCTGAAATCATTTTCATTTTAAAGAATTTCAAAGAAATAAGAAATTTACATTTCTTCAAACACCTTATAGTTACCATCTTCTTCAACCATGAACAACTGAACTATTAATAATTCCTGCTAATTTAGTTAATTTGAGAATAATTCATAAATTTGTTTTTTATCTATCAACAAAGACAACTTTAATGCCAACAACAACAATTACTTTAATTTGATGTCAACTATTTCACTTCTGTAAAAGGCAAATTTTTTTCTTTCTTAGTTTTAGCTACATTGCAAACATGTCCTTTTATTTCTTTTACGATAATTTATGAATTAGCTAATACTATGAATAAAGTGATTAAAAACTATTACCTAAAGTCCTACAGTTGATTCAATAGCTATATTTTTATGTTTATTTTCACAACACGTCCCACCTTCACTTTTAGCTTTTTTTCTAAAGTCCTACAGTTGATTTAATAGCTGTATTATGTCTGTTTTCACAACACATCCTGCATTCATTTCTAGCTTTTTTTCTAAAGTCCTACATTTGATTTAAAAGCTGTATTATGTTTATTTTCACTACACATCCCACTTCACTTTTAGCTTTTTTTTTGCATAAGTAAAGCATGTCTTTACCACCTATTTTGAAATGTATTAGTATATAAAGTAGTTTTTTTCTCTTTACATGTGTTGATTTAAAAAAAGATACAATTTATGTTGCTCCAGAATCACGTCACTTTATCATAGTTTCTAAACTTTCTATAGTTATTAATAATCAAGATAAAATTCATAATCAAATAAATATAAATTCTTAAAACATTGAAAAAGTACTAGTCTCATTCATCACACAGGCATGTTTACCTTGTGTGTGTGTGTGTGTGTGTGTATAATTAGGTTTTAGCAATAAATGCTAGCAATTAATGTACCACATGATTTAATTTTATGTCAATCCTTTAACTTTAAATATAATATTCCTTTAGTTCCTAACTTATTAACCATTCTGTTTTTATCCTACACCTATTAAAAAAATGTTTTAGTTTAGCTCATCGCCAAATGGTATCACATATTATGCTTTCAAAACATCTTCATTCCAATTTTTACTTTCCTAAAGATCATTTCACCAATCACATATTATATTATATAAATATTAATTAAATTTTCAGATTTACTAATTTAAGTTTTAACAATATATATTAGAGGAATAAATCTTATGAACAATCCATTAACTTTAAATAGTATAGTATTTTAGTCAATAACTTACTAACCATTCTATTTTAGTCTAATGAGTAAATTACATAAACAATCCCAAGTCTTTAATTTCGGTTGCAAATACTTCTCTAACTTCTCAGTTGTTACTTAATAGTCCTACCTTCTATTGCAAATTCATTTCTAGCTCTAGGCTTAACCATATTGGTATAATGATTTAATTTATAGAGAGAAAAAAAAATAGATAATTTACATATCCCATTAACTATTAATAGATTATAATATAAATTTGAATTTAGTAGAAAGTAGTTTTCAAATAATTTGAATTTATTAACTCTCACATAAGTATTTGACATCAATTTTTTTATTTATAATTTAAAATATTTTGTAATTGTATTTCCATTAATTTAGAATTTGCCATAATTTTTTTTATATTTAATGAACTATATAAAATATCTATTTTCCTTCATGTAGATTAGTTTTTTGTGCCACCTCGTTCTAGAATAGGGTTGTGGATGAATTGTAATAAAGACAAAAGGTTTTGATGATTACACAACAAGTGAGACATTAGGGATGGATTTGCAAGTCAAAACTTAAAGGTTTGAGATTTTTTGTGCAATTTATCATCATTTAAATTCATTAAAAATGTTTCAATTTAGTCATTCACCAAATGTATTCATATATCATACTTCCATAAAATATTGGTCTTAACTTTTACTTTCCTAAAAATCATTTCCTCAATCACATATTATCTTGAAATGTTACTTAAATTTTTAGAATTGTTAATTTAAGGTTTAATGGGGAAAAAATCATATGATATTACAATTATAATTTTATTTATATTTATTATACACTATTTAATCAATATCTTTTAGCATTTCTTTATCTATACAGTATGAATTCAATGATTTCCTTTGTATTCCTACACATCATATATGTATGACGAGAATGAAAATATAATGCCGTATAAGAATCCTTAATACATGTATATCTAAATATATTTAATAAACAAAGAAAATTTAATGTTAAACTACAAAGATTATCCTACTATTCCATAAACAGTGAGATAGATGATTCAAATGATATTTACAAATCCCCAAAAAGCATGTTTAGGCATAATGATCAACAAAATTTTATGGTGGAAGTATAGAAATTTTGCTCTTATCCAACCAATTTGTCTCATCTTAAAGTATCATATAAGTTATTAATCATCATATTCTTCCATTTAAATTAGATAGTTGAATACTTTTATCTCCTCTTATAACACTTCTTCATCTATAATTTCCTTATGAGATTTTTTTCTCCCAAACAAAATGCCTCAAAATCCTCTTGATTTTAAAGAAATTCAAAGAAATAAGAAATTTCCATTTCTTCAAACACTTTGTGCTTACTTTTTCTTTTCAATCATAAACAACTTGGCTATTAATATTTTTTGCTAATTTTGTTAATTTGAGGATTAGTCTCTAAATTTGTATTTCCTCTATCAATAGAGACAGCTTTAACACTAGCAACAACCTTTACTTTAATTCGATGTCATCTATTTCACTTTTTTTTAACAACAATTTATTTCACTTTTGTAGAGACAATATTTTCTTCTTCCTCATTTAGTTTTAGCCCTTTTATTGTGAATACATTGTAAATATTTTCTATCATCTCTTTTATGGTAATTTATATAAATTAATAATCAGCGGATATCATGAACAAAGTGATTAAAAACCTACTACCTCAAATCCTATAGTTGATTCAATGGCTGCAATTTTTAAGGTTTTTTTACAACACAATCTATCTTCACTCTTACTTTCTTTTTTTTTTCACAAATAAAGCTCATCTTTGCCACTTACTAAATAGTTTCTATATTATCTTTATATGTGTTGATTTAAGAAAAACATAAAATTTATGCTATTCCGAAATCACCTTACTGTATCATAATTTTTAGACTTTCCATAGTAATTAATAATCAAAATAAAATTTATAATTAAATAAAGATAAAATTTAGAAATATTAAGAAAAATACTAGCCCTATGCATCACACAGGCATGTTTAACCAGTTTCTCCTTTAAATTATTCGGTAACTGTCTTATCATAAATTCAATTTGTGAAATAATTTTTTGACTGTTACTAGACCATTTAAATTATTTGTTTTTCCTTTCTATAAACTATGTATTTCACTAATTTAGTCTTAGCTAATACTAGGGATCAATCTATAATGAATTATAAAGATTTATGACTTATTTTTTTTATATATAACGGTTAAGTTATAATTTTGATTTCAATGTTTGGGATAGGGTATTCAACTTAAGCAAACTAGTACGATACTATGTGTTTGTGGTGTTCGATAATTTAGAGTTTTCCCAAATGGAATTACAAAGAAAAAATAGAGATAATCATAAATTGCATATATTGTACCAAATGTCCGTCAATAGAAAGGATCCAAAGAAAACAAAAAAAAGCAAAGGAAAAAGAAAAAGGAAAAGAAGAAGAAACGAAAATCAGTTTAAACGAGAGATTAGTAACTTCTGTCTCTGGGTCTGAACCGAGCCCAGGCCGCAGTCCAGCCCACCAAGCCCCTATTTCCATTAGCCGGTAATTCCTGCTTCCAAACATCACCCTCTCTCTCCCCAACTGTTCATCTTCTTTCCCTAGCCATCATAAGTCATAACCCATAAATACAGACCTAATCCAATCCCAACAAAATTCGTTCTTCCCCCAAATCTTCCTAACTCCCTCACAACCCCAATTCTCGGCGGCGATGATGCGCCTCTAGCATTAGCCGCCGGCCGATTCGACCTCCTCCCTGTTTTCTTTTCTTGATCATTATACGCAATATTAGTCGTCGATTCTTTCCAGAAGATTCAAAGAAAAGAGAGACATGGAGGCGAACGGTCAGGTCTTGGAGATTACCTTGATTTCGGCACAAGGACTAATGAAGGATTCCTCCAAGGCGAGGTCCCTGAAGACGTACGCCCTGGCTTGTGTCGACCCGGCCAATAAGCTCCGGACCCAGGTCGACCAATCCGGTGGCCCTAACCCTACTTGGAACGCTAGGTTCACCTTTAGGGTCCGGTCCGAGTTTCTCGCCAGCGAGACCTCCGCCATCTCCTTCGAGATTTACAGCGTCGGTCTTCTCCGAGACAAGATTATCGGCAGCGTTCGTTTCCTCATCAGCAACTTCCTTCCGGTGAGCGCCAGGTCCGGGTTCATTGCCCCGATGAAAACTCCCTCTTTTACGGCCCTACAGATCCGGCGCCCTTCTGGAAGCTTCTACGGGGTTCTGAACATCGCGGCAATGGTTCTCGACGGCCCCATTGTCCCCGCTCTGGACAGATACGGGGCCTCTTCTTTGCATCACCGAGAACTCGCTGGCCGTGGCGGTCACGAGCGGCGGCAGCACCCCCTCGAGATCATGATGCCGAAATCGATGAGGAATACGATGCCGGTGAGATATAACGACGACGGCGGATCGAGCGAGAATTCTGTCGCGGGCTCATGGGACGGATCTGACGGTGGAGGATCGACGACTTCTTCGTCGTCGTCCGCCGCGTCGACGGCGTTGAAGGACTGGAACGGGGTCGCTAGCGTTTTGGCGGGAAAGCATCACGTGAGGAGGGCGTCGGAGGGTGGAAGGATCCTGTGCGGGTTGCCCATGCACAGGAAAATGTTCCTCTGAAGGGAAAAAGGGTGAGCTGGAATGGACGGTAAAGATTGGTGGTGGGAATGGCCGATGAAGGGTCCAGATCATCTTGATCACAAACAGAGTGCAGATATGGCTGCATAGACGCGCAGTATTTGATTCTTTTGCCATGTGAAAGTAATGTTTTTTGGTTTTCTGTTTTTGGGTTTTCAGTGCTATGTAATCGGATGGCTTCCGTACTTCTTTTGGCCTTCACGTTATTTCAACTAATGGATGCTCCCCCCGCCCCCCCCCCCCCCCCCCCCCCCTTTTCTTTTACTATGGTTCAAAATGCACATTATTTCACCCACTTTGTAACACCATTTACTCCTCCACAAGCTTTTAACATGCAAAATTTTCGGCCCAAGCCAATTTTAGCTCGCGAGCTCGATAAGGCGTTGGAAAATGGTAGAATGAGATTGTTCATCTCTTAATCCTTCTATTTCACCCATAGCTTTCTCACTCTTCTTCCTTTCCCCTTCTCACTCTCATAACATTTAAACTCACTTATGTATTAAGATGTAACACCATTCCACTCTAAACTTTCATTCACTCGTCACTATGAGAGTGACTAATGTCACTTATGTCTACCCCTTTTATAGCATGTGATGATAGTCAAGCTGTTGGGAAAAAAATCTTCAATTACTCATCATGTGTAGTAAAATAACAAAAACGATCAAGTTAGCATTCATGAAGTTAACGTGATTCGACTCTTAACTAGCCTACATCCAAAGATGAAAGAAATTCACTCAAACAAAATAGAGATTACAGTAGATGTATGCCTTTAATGCTCACACTGACTTATGGATCCCTTACACACCTTTGATAACTTCAATATATTGTCCTCACACAGTTACTAGATAAGAGAAATCACAAAAGGCTTCTCATTCTAACCCTCTCCAGCCTCCGAACCTCTCTTCTTTCTTGAAACCCTCACATTTTGTCTCTTCATCACATTGGCTTTTCTTTCATACCCAAACCCTAACACAACAAGCTTTTTTATATGTCACATACAAACGCAAATCATAACAAATAGGAAAATTAAATCCTAGACAAATAAGAAAACTAGTACCAAATTTTAAACAAAATTGAAATCTTTAACCTCTTGAATTTGAGTCAATAAACCCAGTAATCTCCACATTGGCTTAAATTCTTCGCCATGAACATATATATTAGGAACACATGATTACGATCACAGACACGAACACTACGAATATTACCAAAACACGAACACAGCAGCTAAAACAAACAACTACGAACAACATGAACATGACTAAGAACAACAAACACCACCAAGACACAAACACAATAGCGATAAAAAATGACCACGAACATCACGACCATCAATATCACGAGCATCAACACACACAAACAAAATCTTCAATCTTCAAACTTGTACTGAGTCGTCGGTACCACGCCACAACCCTTGTCAAATATCCCTAAGACGATTCCTTATGGCTCCACCAAACAATCAAAATGCTCTGTCGTGCCGAGCATCAAACTTTATGCTCCACCATGCTATGAACAGACCACAAGCTCTACCATACCAAGAACGCATCACAAGCTTCACCGTGTTAGGACCAAACCGTAAGCTTTGATATCATTTGTTGGGAAAAAATTCCCCAATCACCTGTCACGCGCAGCAGAATAACAAAAACGATCAAGCAAGTACTTACGAATTTAACGTGATTCAACTCTTAACTAGCCTACATCCACAGAAGAGAGAAATTTACTTAAACAAAATATAGAGATTACAATAGAGGTATACCCGTAATGCTCATGTTGGCTTTTGGATCTCTTATACACCACTGAAAACCCTAATATCTTACTCTCACACAATTACAAGTTATGAGAAATCGCAAAAGACTTCTCATCCTAGCCTTCTCTGGCTTCCAGACCTCTCCTCCATCTTGAAACTCTCATATCTTATCTATTCACCCTGTTAGCTTTTCTTTCATATCCAAACTCTAACACAACAAGCATTTTTATAGACTACATACAAACCCAAACAATAATAAAATAGGAAAACTAAATTCTAAACAAATAGGAAAACTAGTAGCAAATCCTAAACAAAACTGAAATTCTTAACCTCATTGAATTTGAGCCAATAAAATCAACACAATCGACTACTAAAAATAATCAATATCCATTATTATGTAATGCGATTCTCTCATGTATGGGTGATTATTAGGTTTGTTCGGTTCAAACCGAACCGAATTATTCGGTTTTCGGTTTTGGATACTAAGAAACTGAAATAACCGAATTAGTCCATAAAACCAAATTCAAACTGAACCGAAATATTTCGGTTCGTTTCGGTTTAAACCGAATTAACCAACAAAATGGTAATTAAATTCTATAATAGATGAAATGAGATAAAAATATTGTTTTTCTTTTCAAATTTCATTTAATATAGAAGATTCATTGTCCATGAAAAGAAAAAAAAATAAGAATCCAAGCTAATTTGGGTTACTTGGTAGCCTTATTGTTCATGAAACAAATAAAAAAAAATTGGTATAAAAAATTTCGGTTATTTCAGTTACCGAATTAACCGAATCCTAAAACCGAAATCGAACCAAATTACCGAATTAACCGAACCAAATTTGAAATTTTTTTCGGTTTTTCGGTTTCAAACGAATACTGATCACCCCTACTCTCATGTTAAAGTAGAAATCTCTTTCAACTAAGTCTTTCTATATACAAGTCCCTAAGCCAAGCCTGATATATATTGCGAACTACTTCCACTTGGATCCATTCTGGTTTTTCTGAGAAAAGTTGGAACCTTAATTTTTACTTGTGGCAGGAGTATCTTAGATTGGGACATTGTCCATTTTTTGTGGCAGGTTAAAGACATCGTAAACTAATCGAAAGGCAGAAAATACGTCTAAATCGTGTCAAGTAAAATCCCATAAAAGTTGTATCTGTATTGAGATTTAGAGATCCCTTATGCTTGGCTTTCATGTTTGATCAGTATATGTTTGTTGTCTTCTTGTCAAATTAATAACCGAAAATCTCCTGTTGTAGGTGCAAACGATTTTTTTTTTTTAATTTAGAGCATATGCATTAATAAATAACAGAAATAAGTAAATCATGTAACCAACCAGGCAAACTATTTCGATGCAAGTATAAATTAGTTCGATTAAGGTTTCTTTGCTTTTCTTTTGTTTGTATTATGGGCATCTTGGGATGAATTTGTGCATAGGTGGCGGATCCATGTTGATACTATGGGGTCCATGGACTCTTTTTTCTAAAAAAATGTTAATAAGAGATGCATAATTAAATAATTGGACCCCTTTAAATTTTTTAATGGACCCTTTTTCTAAAAAAATGTTAATAAGAGATACATAATTAAATAATTGTAACCCTTTAAATTTTTTAATGTACCCTTATAATTTTCATAGTATTTATTGGAACAAAATAATATGTCTCTCTTATCTTAAGAAAGGAAAAAAAAATGTGTCAGTCTATTTTCTCCGCTACCAATTAGGATAATTGCAAAAGTTACATACCGGTCTTTAATTTTCACACAGTTTTTTATCTAGTCCTTAAAGTTTTTTTGCCACTCATTTTTCTAATTCAAACATAAGAAGAATTGTGAAGCTAATTAGATACAAGATAAAGTTAATAAGCTAAGTGGAAGATGTATATAAGGGCTAAAATGAGATATTCTTGTATTTTAGATTCTTTGAAACATGAATATTTCGCTCATCTTCTACATATATAGTTTATATAATTTTCTAGTCGTTTGACTAATGACAGAAAAAAAAAATGTTAAATTAGAGCATGTTTTTAATTTTCTTCTAAAAGATATTTTTTCAACATTACATTTAGTATATATGAATTTATAATCTTTATTATTTAATATTAAAATTTTATAGTTATATATGGATATAGATCATCTTTGTAAAAATTTTGAATCTGCCAGCATGGTGCTTAGAACATGGTCAACCCTTGGCCCTTCCTTTCTTGGAAGCCCCAGCTAACCAGCTGATTCAAATTGAGATGAGGTCCTGAAAAATAAACAATGAAACTTCCTATGAAACCATATTCTACGAATTGGTATGACAAAAAAAGATTGACAACGTCAACATTTATAGACTATGTTGTGTGTATCAAGATTTTAAATCTTGTATTGGATACCGTTTTTCTAATGATATTGTATAATACTGGTACCTTATCAGATTATTTCAATGTACTGGTTTTAAATAATTTAGATATATATACATATATGAAAATAAAGTGTGTGTGTGTGTGTGTGTACATATAAATGCATAAAACATAAGAACATTTGAAATTATAACAGTGTGAAATATAGGTTATATGTTTGTAGATTGATTAGACTTTTTGTCAAATAAAATTTTCACTATGTATAATAAAACCATAATTTTTAAGATATAAAAAATAAAAGTACAAGATTTCTTTCAAATAAAATTGGCCGGTACCAAGACAGCACCCCAATATGGTGCAAGGTGGTTGGTACATCCAATATCGGCTCGTACAAAAGACAACATTTCTCTCAGCTGTCTTGTATTGTTTTCATGTACCATTTGTAAAAACTAGTATGGTACGATATTTAAAACCATGATATATATGTATTTCAGGAATAAATATGTTATATACCGTTTTAAACTCGCATGTAAATATAATATATATGTCATGCTGGGTCAGATTTATATTCAACAAAGTGATGTCCACTAACCCTACTTCTATTTAAAAAATATAAGTAAAAAGTGTATAAAATTAAATATGAATCCCACTTCATTTTTTTATTGAACTCTACTATTTGAAATAAAAATCTAGAAAGAAAAAAAATAAATACATTAATATATTTACAGGAAATTGTTGAAACAAAAAAATTTAAGTCACTCATTAGAACCTTTTTTTATTGTTCTTCTATCTTATCTTAAAATCATGGTTTAAATGCAAAATTTGCTTAATTGGTTTAGTTTATCTCACAAATTACTATTTAGCATATAATTATTAAACTTCATGAATCAATATAAGTATAAAATTTCAAACAAATCATGTTAATCATTCTATTTTAGTCATAGTTTTCTCGGTCTTTCTTCTATTCTCACGTTTACAACACTTTAACTTAGATATTAAAATGTAACATTTTCCCACTCTAAGCACTCATTCTCACTCGTTGCTCTGAGAATGAATAATGTAACCTATATATACCCCTTTGATAGCATGTAACCATCATGTGACTCCTAAGAATAATCAATATTCATTATGTAATGCTAATCCCTCGCGTCAAAGTAAAAATCTCTTTCAAATAAGTCTTTCCATATACAAGGCCCTAAGCTAAGCCTAATATATATTGTGAAGTACTTCCTCTTGGATCCATTAGTATTGGCTTTCCTGAGAAAAGTTAGAACCTTAATTTTTACTTTCGGCAGAAGTATCTTAGATTGGGACATTGTCCATTTTTTTTGTGGCAAGTTAAAAACATCGTAAACTAATCGAGAAGCAGAAAATACGTCTAAATCGTGTCTAATAAAATCCCATAAAAGTTATATCTGTACTGAGATTTAGAGATCCCCCCATACTTGGCTTTTATGTTTGATGAGTATAGTTTGTTGTCTTCTTGTCAAATTAATAACTGAAAATCTCCAATTATTGGTGTAAACAATTGTTTTTTCCTTCGAAATGTAGAGCATCACTATGCATTAATAAATAACAAAATTCAGTTATTCATGACACCAACCAGGCAAACTATTTTGATGCAAATATAAATTGGCTCGATTAGGTTTGTTCGCTTTTCTTTTGTTTGTATTATGAGCATCTTGGGCTGAATTTGTGCATAGCCTTTACAAAAAGGTCAAGCCCTCCTTTATTGGAATCCCCAGCTAAGCAGCTGATTCAAATTCAAATGAGGTCGCGGAAAAAGGAATACGAAACTTCCCATGAAACCATATTCTATAAATTGGTATAACAAAAAAAAGGTTGACAACATCAATATATATGGATTATGTTGTGTGTACCAAGATTTTAAATCTTTTACTAGATTATATAGCTTTTCTGATGATATAGTATAATACTAATACCTTATCGTATTATTTCATTGTACCGATTTTAAATATATAGGTATAACATACAAACACATAGAACATATATCAAAATTTGAGATTATAAGGATATGAAGTGTAAGTTATGTCTATGTTGATTAATTAAGATTTTTTATTTCATATAAATATTTCACTATGCATGATAAAATCATACTGTGTCTATCATATAAAGAATGAAACAATTTTCTAGATATGAAGATTAAAGTGTATGTAATTTATAAATTTTTTTTCAATTTTACCTATGAAACTAAAATTAAAAAAGATTTTTTTTTGGGTTTTGTGTAGTAAGAGTTTAAATAATTATTAAAAAATAAATGATTCTTTTTTGAATTTTTTATAGTGAGAGTTTAGATGAAGATTAAAAACAAAAGATTCCTTTTGGATTTTTTGTATAAAGAGTTTAAATGATAGTAGTAAGGTAAATTAAAAATTAAACATTTTCTAAAAAGGAAAATATTATCTTTTTATGACAAGCCAAAAAAGAATACAATTTATCCTTTTTGAGACACAGGAGTAATTTTTAAGATATGAAAAAAATAAAAGTGTAAGATTTTTTTCAAATATTGGAAAATATTTTTTTATAGAAATTAATTATACATATTTATAGCAACGTGTTTTTAGGAGTCACTATCAATCTGTTTAAACCTAAATCAACCGGATACCTTAAAATGGTTTATGAGAGTTCAAGAGATTCGGGAGTATGGTTACATTAAAACAACCTTATTTTAACACTAAAAAATTAGCACCTTAATTTGGTTTAAATTTTATTTTGCTTGCTTTTAAATATTTTAATTAATCTTTCAAACCATAGATTCTATTAAACTACCCGGATATGAATTCTTAAAAATTACTACTTGATTGTACTTACTTTGTGTACATTGTAATGTCTCCAAATCATGAATCCTATCGAATTACTCCGATATTGATCTAAAATCTTAAATTATTTTTAATTAAGTTTCTTTTGAGGATTTTAAATAATTATCTATCCAAACCATAAATCCCATTGGATCACTTGGATATGAATATTGAGATTTATTTATTATTATTTTTTAAAATTTTTTGTAATCATCCAAACCATGAATCATATCAGATCAACCGAATATAGATCTTAAATTTTATTGTTAATTATTTTCCTAAATTCATTATATGGTTTTATTAAACTCACGTGAAATTGAATTTTTTTTTAAGGCAATCTTCGTGATAAATTGTGTGAATTAAATAAAAATTAAACTTATATTAGTTATAAAAAATGATTATCTAACCTAAACCTGCAACCCTCTTAATGTTAGTGACTGAAATAATAACAATTAAAAAAAAAACAATGCTGTCAGTGACTAAATTGCTGGGATCAGAAGGCGATGGAAGGAGCGACCTCCGGACAGACTGGCGGCTGACGACGGAGGTGTATGGTGGCAGACGAAGCGTGGCGGAGATGGCTTGGACGATTCGCGAACAACTTCCCCCTGCGGTTTGCGTTGCCAGAAGCGTGTGGGAACGCCGAACGGAGCGAGATGAGGAGATGGTAGCGGGTCGGGACTGTTGGCAGCGTCTGGTGAAGCAGGGGCGGCGATCTAGGACGGTTGGCGGAGGCAGGAGTGGCGTCGGGCAGGGGAAGGAAATGTCAACGGTGATGGAGGCTCAAAGGAAAATTTAAGCTTTGTTGGTTGTGGGTGAGCTTTCGGTTGGTTCGGTTTGAAGCCGATCCAAATATAATAATTTAATTAATTTTTAATTATTATAAAGTATATCTAAATTATCTGAATTATATGTCAAAATCAATCCAAACCTTTTGAATTATATATCAGTTTATTCGATTCTTTTTCTAAGAATTAGAAACATAGTAAATGAAGAAAATAATATACATATTAAAATTTTTACCTCTCATATCTAAAATTAAAGAAAGATGGATAATATATTGTCCAAAATTAGTATGAAATAACTTTATATATGTAAGGTTATAATGAATAATGGTAAAATATTTATTACTATTCAATTTATTTGGTTTTAAGTATATGATCAAATTAACTGGTTCGATAATTGAATATGAAATTTAATTTTAATTTAAACCGACTGAATCAGAAAGGAAACCAAATAATGCTTACCCTATTCTTGGTGAGGAGGGAGGTGAGATTAGGGACTAAAGTTGCACTTTGACCTTTTTTTGGCTGAAGGGTTGCGAATTTCTCAACTTTTCCTTGTGATTTCTCTCGACGACTAATGACTCATATTTATAGTAGGGGAGATATAAACATAACTAACAAAATGTTGAGACATTGAACTTCATCCAAATCCAATTTCAAGAGGTTTATATTTATTAGGATATAATTTGGTCAGAATATCAATCCAAGTCTACAAAAACTCTTAAGCTACTGAATTGGCCTAGAGTTTTAGTAAAATTTCAATTCAACCCAGATCTTTCACAATTTCTCAAATTGGCCCAAAACTTTGTAAAATTCTTAGATTTTTCCAAATCTTTATAAATTTTTCAGATTTGCCTAAAACTCTCTATAGTTGACAGATTTGCCTCAAAGTTTCTAATTTTGCCTAGAACCTTCTAAAAACCTCCAATTCACACTCAAACTTCTCCTTTTTACCTAAACTAACCCCAAAAAACCTATAGGACACCAAATTAGTATCTCAACTAAATTAATTCCTATTTCGACCCTAAATGATAATTCTAAATTCCAAAAAATTCATAACACGAAATGATAACATAATCTAAATGCACATAATCCTACCAACTTCCTAAGCTATAAAATGATCAACAAAAAAAGCTCTCTAAATTAATTTTTCTAACCTAAAACTAAAGAAAAATTAAAACACGAACAAAATTGAGTGTCAACAATACTTATAATATATTATACATAAAAATATAAAAAACTGAAAAAAATAAAAAAAAAATTAGCCAATGTCGAAATAGTATTACCAGTACGGTGGAAGATGGCTGATATATCTAATATCGGCTAGTATAAGGGACAACCTTTTTCTCGACTGTCCCATACCACTTCTGTGTTAATATTGATATGTACCATCCGTACTGACCAATACGGTACATTATTCAAAATCATGGTGTGTGTATTCTGAGAATAACCATGTATACATTTTAAACTTACATGTAAATATAATAGGGTAAAATCCACTAAGGGTCACCTAGCTTATTTTTTTTGTCCTGTCCGGGTACCTCACCTTTATTTTGTCCTGGAGAGATACCTTACCTTTTATTACGTGTCCTATTTAGGTACTTTCCGTTAATTTCATGGTTAAGTTTGACGGAACATGATGGCATGACATTAAATAATACCAAAATAAATTTAAAACGATAACTTTAGTGCTTAAATTTTTTTCAATTACTAATTCTAGCCACGGACTTCCACCAAATTACTTCTACGGTAAAACCCTAGCCCTCAAAAGCTTCTCTCCTACCCACCATTGTCGCCTGCCGCCACCCCAACCGTCATTGACCACCCTTCACCCCAATTGCTGCTGACCGCCCTTCAGTCACCAACCCAACTGCCTACCCCACTGTTGATTGTCCTCCTAAGGACCCACTCTCTTCTCCCCAAGACCAACTCGATCGGACGTTGACCATTTCCCCCAAATTGGACTCCGACTCCGAATCCTTCATTCTTTTCTTCCCCAAATCCCTCGTCGGTCTCATATTTCCCAAGCCCGCCACCCAAGCCCAGCAATCGTCCTAAATGTCACCCGAGCAAATCTTCTCCCGATTTCCCAAGCTCGGATTTTCTGGCTTCAATTCAATGTTTCATTTTTTGAGTTTGAAATTATGGGTTTGATTCGATGTTTGATTTATTGGGTTTGATTGTGGCTCGGGTTTGATTCTACACTTGATTTCCTAGGTTTGAAATTGGAAATCGAAGAATGATGGGGGGGGGAGGATCGTGAGAGGTGGCAGTGAATGGAATGGGAAGGCGATTGGACAAGTTGAATTGAGCTGTTGGCAGGGGCTGGTTGCGGGGTTGGCGGCAAGAGGGTGGTTAGCTGCTGGGTTGGTGGCTGGAGGGTGATCGGCGACAGTGACTGGGTGGGCAACTTGTGAGGTGGTTGTAGTAATGATGAAAGATTAAAAGGTTTTGGGGGTAGAATTGGCTTAAATGAAATTTTAAGGGTTAGAATTAGTAATTAAAATAGTTTGAGGACTGAAGTTGTCATTTTAAGTTTATTTTAGTATTGTTTAATGCCACATCAACATTTTCCAACTAATTTAGCAATAAATTTGACGGAAAGTAGTTAAACAGGATGCGCAATAGGAGGAAAGGTACCTCGCTAGGACAAAATAAAGATAAGATACCCAGATAGGACAAAAAAAATAAGCTAGGTGACCCATGGTGGATTTTACCAAAATATAATATATAAGTCATGCTCATGCTGCGAATAATTATTGTACGAGCCACTAAAATTAAGGATCCAATCAGAAAATTTTCAAGGTTAGGGAGTAAAACGGAACATAATTGAAGGTTAGGTACTATAGACGAAGTTTATCCCTTTGTCCACCATCTTCAATTCTCCCCTCCCGGTTCTCAGCTCTCTCTCTCAACTCGCCAATCCCACGGCCAACACCGAAATCATCTAACCTCCCTTGCTCACATTTGTTTCCTCTCAAAAGCTTAAAAAAAAATGGCGAGTAGGAAAAAAATGTTTCGCAACCCAGAAAGAATTTTGAACTCATTAATAAACAGACGTGAGTTTGAGACTGATGAAGCAAATGAAATCTCCGACGAGTTGGCGAGGAAGGGCCGTAGTCAAAGCTTGATTGTGGCTGATGGAGCTGCAGCCGTTGTACGAGCAGCGCAAGTACTCGAGCTACCACTGTACCTGTCTCACCACCGTGAAGAGCAGGCAAAACACGGCTGCACAAGCTAAACGATGTTGTTGGTCGATATTTCGGGTGCGAGATATCGATCCAGTGCGGGCACAGAGGAAGATCAGGGGCGGCAGCTATTGCCGGAGCTGGACACGTCATTCGATGACCTTTATGTCAAAGCGAAGGAAATTGCAGAGAACTGGTATGGATGAAGAAGAATCAAATTCCACCAAAATTAAGCTTTTTTCACCTCTCGTGTGGCTGTGGGCTATTATTACATTATCCAAAACAAAAAACTGTGGGCTAAGGATTCTCTTCTCCGTCTTTTATAACGCACAAGGAGATTTTGCCATGTTTTTTCGTCCACTTGGTTTAAGAGGAAATAAACAGTCCATAAGGCGACAGAGACAGATGATTTTGCCTTTGCCTGTGGGCGTGTGGGACTTGGGTGGGACTGGGACGGGTCGAGAGGTCGAGAGATGGAATATTGGTCTTGAAGTGAAGAACAGAACAGCCCTGAAATGGTCTCACAACCCCTGCTGATAAGACATTAATCCGCCTAATCTGACACTAAATGGGCCAACTCATATACATATGTTTTGATCAGTGGAGGAACTGGGATTTTAGGCTCAGGGGCGAGGGTGAGACGAGTGACAGAGCAAGAGCAACCAAGGACGGTGGTAAGGTCGAGCAACGAGCAGAGCATGTCTGGTAAATGGTAATTGGAAATTTGTCAAATTTAGGGGCTCGCCTGCGACTTAGGAGTTATTGAGAAGGTTAAGGGAACAAAATAAACAACATCGTTTGGGTTTAGAGAGGGGAGGTATAAATACGATATCGGTCCTCATAATTTTGAATGTGTGTCTCACTGTCCCTTATTTTTATATTCTTCCACCATTTTGGGGAGAGGGAAATTTCAAACATGGTCTCTAACTTCTCACAAAATAATCAACTTAGTACCTCATATTTATGCAATTTCAAAACTCTTGGGAGGCGGCAGCACCCTCACCTCTATGTGGTTCCGCCACTAGTTTCCATTACTTGGTTCAGCCAAAGGTGATGCTCTAAGAACCCCGACATGTGCTTTTGCATGACTTTTGTGAAAAATGAGAATCAACCATTAAAGTCTTGCACTTCAATTTCTAGACAGTGATTAAATTTACATACAAATTGAAAATAAAGAGAGTTGTGACACCAGTTTATTGTCTTGCAAGCATATAAGTTGTTTAGGTGTTTGAAGCCATGGATTTTATTCTAAATAAAGGTGCAACTGTCTACAACAATTACATAAAATTGAAGAGACATGTCAGCAACTTGATGGGAAAGTTGGAAGAGCTAAATAGCTTGAAAGAAGACACTGTGTCAAGAAAACATGTAAAGCTACGCCTACAAGAGAAGCTCAAGAAAAAAAGTTGAGGCTTGGTTCAAGAATGTTGAAAGGGTTAACGGTGAAGTTCAATGCCTTGAAAAAAAAGTTAAAGAAGATTCATCTCTCGTAGGCTTGTGGGAGGAGAAGTCATGGAGACCAAGGGGGAGGTTGAAGAGCTCATTCAAAATGGAAGATTTTCTGATGGATTGATTGCTGAAGACCATGCAAGAATTAGTGCACTACTAAAATATAAGCAATTTCCAACTGTTTAATTATCAACAGTCTGACCGTTGATAATTACCAATGTATTAGACCTTTAGCAATTATCACTAATAGTCATGCATTGGTAAATGGTGAGGTGGCTTGGGGTGGTTTGGTTGGACCTATTACCAATGGCTCAGACCATTGGTAAGTTGCTAATGGTTTAGGTTGTTGGTAGTTACTAACGGTTAGGCCGTTGGTAAGTGAAATTTAAAGTACCAACGGTCTAAGCCGTTAGAATTTAAAACAAATGGACCAATTTGATGCAAGGATAGAATATGTGGGACTAAAGAAGGAATCTTACTAATCTTTCCAACATAAAACCTTCCCTTTTAATGCTTTGCCTGCATTTTTCTTCTTCTTCTTCTTCTTTCTCTTCCCCCCCTCCCCCCTCATCTCTCTTTCTCTCTAAGTTGCTAGATTTTGGGCTGAGCGATGGCACTGCTGTTATAATGATTTTTCCAGCGGTATCAATTGCTAAAAAAATTTTTTGCCCGAATTTTTTATCGACTTGCATCCCAATTTCTTGTTTTTTCTTCTTTTAACTTTTTCTAAAGCCATTTTTAAGAAACGCAACCATTTTTCGTATATCAAGTTTCACAGTTTCGGTCTCAATTTTCTTTCCCTAGAAATTTGATCTGTTTATATAGTTTTACTCATCTTGTTCTTTTCTTTAACTTTCTTTAAAGAAGTTTCTTCAAAATCACATCCAATTTTTGTACATCATTGTTTGAAATTTTGAATCTCTAAATATTTTTGTTTGATTTATAGGTTTCCTAACGATTTTCTATGTCAGTTCTTTTAGAAACTTTTGTTAGCAGGGTGGAGAAGGGTCGAACACCTCTATCAGCAATATGAGGCCCCCCAAAAACAAAGCGTAGTTGCCACGCACCTTCCTTAACGGCATCACACCCGGTTGCCTTTTTTTTACTAGAATTATTTATTTGTCTAGCATTATTAATGAGAATAAGATAATGAGATATTGTTCTTTGCCTTCTAGGGACCTGTGGCTTTTGGACCCTTTGCTTATTTATCCGTCTACAATATTAGTAAGGGAGAACGCTATCATTGTGAGTCTCCAACATATAAGGTAAAATTGTTTGAATCACATATCATTATGTGTAGCTAGGCAATTTACCTATTCCAATTTTTGCAGATTCTCTTATAAGATTTGTGGTTGATTAAAGCAGAGAAGGATTTTGAAGGGAAGAGGTTGGTTGTTGCGAGTTAGGAAAGGTCCCAAATTTTAAGACCTACGCTAATTTTGTACTTTATTAATATTTTCATTTTAATTAGTCAATAACTGTTGGTTCAAGCAATTTAGAATAGGAAGATATATTTTTCCTGTATGTTTGTCTTCAATATAGGCTTCTCTTAACAAATCACTATTTTTCTGGTTTTAAAATTTAATTAATTTTGTCTTTTCTAGTCTTTTAATTGCTTCATTTAATCTGTGTTTCATATATCTTCATTTTTGAAATCAACAAGCACAATGACCAAGGAAAATTAATTGGAGTGAAGATATTTTTGAAATTTGAATCCATCATGTATCTTACTATAAACTCTTTCTTGCTTGCTTACTTTGTTTTTTGAACACCCAAGTTGAAAAGTTACCAGGATCTCATATTTTTTGCTTTCTGTCTTATAAGCTGTACTTTGGGATTGATGGTAGTTTGGACTTAGATCAAACATAAGAAATTTCTAGAATTCTTAAAGGGTGAAGAGCTGAACTTTCATTTAATTTAATTACATAATTTAAAGTTGTTTCAAATTATTTTTTAGTTCTTGTACTATTTGCTAATAAATAATTTTAATTTTTTTCACATTTTTATTTTTGTCCCTAAATAAAAATAATTTTTCTAGAAAAATAAAGGCAGTTTCCGGTGTGAATCACGTTGGAAACTACCTTAATTTTTTTTAAGACAAAAAAATTTACCAACGGCCTTAGTTGTTGTCAACTAACTAACAGTCAAACATGTTGATTAAAATGATTGATGGATGCAGAGGTTGGACTAATAGGATTTTATATGATGGGAGTGGTAGGCAAAACAACAGTCATGAAGCATATTAATGACCAACTCTTTCAACAAGATGGATATCTTTTATATTATGATAAGATCAGGCTACAAAAAGATATTATAAATCAATTAGGACTTGATCTTTTCAAAGGGTGAAAATGAAACAATAGGAGCAGGAAAGCTTTTTAAATATTAGCTTAAACATGATTTACAAAAATTTTGGATGACTTGAGGGATAAACCTTCACTCAACAAAGTAGGGATCCCCAAACCCTCTAAAGCGAGTAAACTAAAAAAATGTGATTTTTGGAGGTCTATAAATAGATGAAATATAAGTAAAATAAGGTGCAACAACTTCTAAAAGATGAGGCTTGGAACCTCTTCCATAAGAAGGTAGGGAATATTTTGAACAACAGTAATCTAGAATTAATAGCAAAGCTTGTTGCAGATGAGTATGGTGGGTTGCCTTTGACAATAGTTACTGTGGGTAGTAGTATGAGGGGCATTTATGAGCCTTTTAAATGGACATATACAATTAATGAACTGAGGAAGCGTATAAAAAGTGCCAGCAACATCAATGATCTTGTTTTTCAACATTTATGATTTAGCTATAATCATTTAAGTGATGCTAAAATCCAAAGTTGCTACCTTTGGTGATGCACATCTCTAGAGCACCCTCGTGCACATTTTAGGAGTTCTTGAGGAAACTAAAGCTAAAGAGCTCAACTTGGCATATTTAGGCATCTTTTGGAGCTCTCATACCAAAGTTCAAGCAAAAAAGGCTTTGTTTGTGTTCTTTACCCTGCAAGTGATTTCATCCATTAAATTCCAGCCTTTCCATCTAAGAAAAATAGCCTATGCATTAAAGGAAGACCGTGGCACCAATGGAAGCCTCAAAGTACTCCTGCAAGCCCTAATGGTGGAAGTTCAAGCTAAAAGGGTTCATCGCCATTCAAAAGGAGCTATTTCAAGTCAATATGCATTTTTTATATTATTTCTTAGCGGTTCAGGCCAAAAGAAGGCAATATACTTGAAGGGAAGTTTTTGTTTCATCACACTCAAATGAGGCCTAAATGAGCTATTGAGGGAGCAACAACCTTTTATGAATCTAAAGCATACAAGGACATATTTCCAGCAATATTTAAGGTGAAATATCACAATTTCATCAAGAAATATGCTAAGGAGTTGATTTGCCACTAGCAAACGTGCATTTGGAGTAAATTGTGCAATTTTAGCATGAAGAAGCCTAAAACATGCAAAGACATGTCTAAGGAGCTAGAGTTCATGATCCCTTCATATTTTTAGATTATGTAACTCATGTTTTATGTGGAAACATGTTCAACACATATAGGACACATTTGGGAGAGTTTAGGTGTGTTTGGAGTCCAATTCCTAATTGAACTAGTTCTTTTCATTGTTTAGCAATCCTTTTCTTTTCAAGTTTATTATTTTTGGTTTCTTAGGGTTTTCTAAGGCCTAGAATATATTTAAATAGGCCAAATTTTACTGCTATACACATATAGAATATATTTAAATAGGCCAAATTTTACTGCTATACACATAGACTTTGATTAATTAAAATATTACTTATGAAGCTCATTCTCTTTGGTGCTTTGTGAACTTATCTTGGTGTATAAAGAAGCTAGGTTTCTTTGTGTTCCTTCTATAGTTCTCATTTCTAGCCATAGGTTAGTTAGAGGTGGGGTTTAAACCAGTCTCTTAGAAAGTCTTTTGTGGAGCTTGTCGCATCTTGGGTGCATTTTTTGGTCATATACTAATGGGGCTCGTATCATTTGGTGTGTATTGTATCTTGAAGACTTTCTCATTCATGAGAAAAGGTTGATCAAATATTGAATTCGAGGTGGACTATTGGATGAAATGGATAGTTTAAAAGACAAATGTGATTGAAGATATGCTATAATCAATAGATTCATTAACAATTGCATGTCGGGGAAGGTAGGGAATCAGGTAAAGAGTCATGATATTGTAAGAGACATAACATTACATATCATGGGGTTAAGATTTATTTTAAAGGCTAGCAGGCAAATCAAGAAACTATTGGTTGCACAAGAATGGTCAGAAGAACTTGAAAAGGTTTCATTTATGAATAATATAATACCAGAAATAACCTTCTCGGTGCCTTTTTCTAATATTCAGGTGCTCACAGCCTTGTTTTGTGTTTTAATCTTATAAGTTGGATTTCAAAATGCTTAGTTGAGCATATGCCTAACCTAAAAATCCTTGATTTTTCTCACAATCCTATTGTAAGCCTTCTTGAATCCACTTGTAGTTTACATAACTTCAAGATACTGATTCTCCATTATTGTAAAAAACTACAAAATATTCCATCTTTACCAAACCTTCAAGCTTTGGAGGATTTGGACCATTTGCTCACAAGGATTAATTTTGAATTCCTTAATTTGATAATAGAAAACAATTAATGGAAGGTTTCAAGATCTATCTCATGGTCTGTAGGACATAATTGTGCAAGATAATCCATTGGTCCAATATGGAAAGAGGTAGCAAGATTGAAGAGATTGAACTTCTTTGTAGCAAAGTTTGGTGATCTTCATGAGTTTAGCTTTTTTGTTGTTCAATGTCTTCACCATAAAAAAGATTCTCCTACTATATATATGCTCGCAAAAGTTGGGTCATCTACCTGTGATTCTTGTGTCCATGCAAGCAGTCGGAGTATTTTCATCTCTTAAAAGTATCTCAGTTTTAGAGTATGGAAAATTATATAAAGCATTCTCACCTAGGTGGCTGCTCTTATGGGCTTCAGAGCTTAGAGGTTTTTTAGCAGATGCCTAGAAATGGAAAAGATAATATAATCTAGGGGAAAAAAACACCACTCTTCAAATTTAAAGACATTTACCTTATAGAATTTACTGGAGTTGAAGAGCATGTGCAGAAGGTATGAAGTATTGATTTGCAATCTTCATGTTGGAACTATTAGGCTTGTTGACTCAAATCCAAAAAGCTTAAGGATTTTGATTTTGTTTAGGATTTAGTTTTCATTTTTCTATTTGTTTAGGATTTAGTTTTCCTATTTTGATATGATTTGGGTTTGTGTATAACATATAAAAAGCTTGTTGTGTTAGGGTTTGAGTATGAGAGAAAAACTAATGTGGTTAAAAGGCAAGATATGAGGGTTTCAGGAGGGACGAGAGGTTCAGAGGCTGGAGAGGGCTAGGATAAGAAGCCTTTTGCGATTCTCATATTTTGTAATTGTGTGAGGGCGAGATATTAGGGTTATCAGTTGTGTGTAAGGGATCCATAAGCCAACGTGAGTACTAAGGGCATACCCTTTCTATAATTTTTATATTTTGTTCGAGTGGATTTCTCTCATCCGTGGGTGTATACTAGTTAAGAGCCAAACCATGTTAAATTTATGTGTACTTGCTTGATCGTGTTTGTTGTTCTACTGGTCATGATGGGTGATTAGGGATTTTTTTACCAATAAGTGGTATTAAAGCTTCTGGTTTGATCTTGACATAGTAGAGCTTATGGTGCATTTTTGGCATGGTAGAGTATTTGGATTGTTTGGTAGAGCCCTAGGGATGTTTGACAGTGGTTGTGGCATGGTACCGATACCTCGGTATAAGTTTGAAGATTGAAGATTTTGTTCGTGTGTGTTAATGCTCATAGTAGTGTTGATGTTCGTGATCGCTTTCGTTCGTTGTAGTATTTGTGATGTTGATGTTCATAATGTTTATGATCATTTCCATTTGTTGTTGTACTCTTGTCTTGGTGTTGTTTGATGTTCATAGTCATGGTCATTCATTTGTGGTTGTAGTTACATGTACTCGTGTTTGGAAGCATTTGAACCAAGGTGGAGATTGTTTGGTTTGTTGGCTCAAATCCAAAAAGTTAAGAATTTTAATTTTGTTTAGGATTTGGTTTTAGTTTCTCTATTTTGACATGGTTTGGGTTTGTGTATGTCCTATAAAAAAGCTTGTTATGTTAGGGTTTGGGTATGAGAAAAAAAATAATGTGGTAAAAAGGCAATATGTGAGGATTTCAAGAGGGAAGAGAGGTTCGGAGGCCGGAAAGGACTAGGATAAGAAGCCTTTTTAGATTCTTATATTTTATAATTGTGTGAGGGCAAGATACTGGGGTTATCAGTAGTGTGTAGGAGATCCATAGACCAGCGTGAGCACTAAAGGCATATCTCTGTTATAATGCCTATATTTTGTTCGAGTGGATTTTTTTTATTTATGGATGTAGGCTAGTTAAAAGTCGAACCACGTTAAATTTATGTATATTTGCTTGATCGCGTTTGTTGTTCTGCTGCACGTAATGGGTGATTAGGGATTTTTTTTTCCTAACATGAACAAATTGCTCTTTTTGGATTGCCTAAAGCTGAAGAGGACATTGACAAATGATCGACTTTTTCATCTCCAAAAAATCATAGTTCAACTATAAAAATGGTGGAAATCGATGGACTGGGAACCTCTTAATGCTAAATATCTCTTCTTCAACCCATTGTCAAATTCAACTAATATTTTCCCCAGATTAAATTAGATCATATCAAATAGTCAGATATATGACCTTAAACTATGGTAAATTTTTAATCATTCTTTCCCCTTTGTTTTTGCAATTGAACTCACTCACAATTGCACCTACACTACAACACAAAAGTAGGATGGTGACTGAGGAAGCAGTCACTTTCAGTCATTAGTTACGCTAACTAGCAACTAAATGTGTCAGTTGCAAAAACCTTAATTGCTAGATAGCTAGCGATTAGAACTTCAGTCACTAGTACCAATTTATATATATATATATGAAATGTACTAAAGATGGTAATGAATTGTAATAATAAAAAAAGTTCAATTAAAATAAATATAGAATCTAAACATAATACTATTAATTTGAAAATGAGGAGGAAGAAGAAAGAGAAATGAAGGAGGAAAAAGAAGAAGAATGAGAAGGAGAAATGAGAAAAGAGAGGCCGAAGTTGAGAAAGAAGGAGAAATAAAGAATGAGAGGCCGAAGCTGAGAAAGAAGGAGAAATGAGGAAGGAGAGGCCAAAGTTGAGAAAGAAGAAGGAGAAATGAGGAAGGATGAAGAAGAAGGAGAAATGAGGAAGGCGAGGTCGGAGTTGAAGAAGAAGAAAAGGAATGAGAAATGAATGAGGAAGAAGAAGTAACAATGAGGAAGGAGAGGCAAGATCCCAAGTTTTTTATTTGTTTTAACGACTGAAATAATGACTGAAATATATTAGCGATTGAATTTTGAAAACTAATATAAAATGTATGACTGACTAGTGACTGAAAATTTAAAATTAGTGACTGATTAGCGATTAAAAACTATTAGTCACAAAAATTATATGGTCCACAAGCTAGCGACTGACTGACAACTGAATTAACTAACAACTGAAATTCACTTGCTAGTTTCAGTTGCTCTATCACTTCTTTCTTATAGTGCTAACTATTTAATCATTCCTTTCTCTAATTATGGCAAAATCTCAAGTCGAAAATTTTCATTGGTGCTGGTAGTACCTGCCTCTTGCTTCATTAGGCCTTTTGAAGCCTCTAGAATTTTGAAAAAATATATGCGTATATGAAAATAAGCATGAAACTAAAGTCGAATTCATAAGGTGTCCTACATGTAGGCTGATTTTGTCTCAAGACAATATTAATTGCAATTATTAAGATAGCCTTTTTGATATTTCACAAGAATGGTTAAGACATCATTGCATTATAACAAAATCTGGAGTTTTTTTTTATTAACAAAATACACACTTTTCTACCGGCAGGTTATGTGAAAGTTACTGAAAAATATGGCAGCCTCCTAATACTAGTAATTAGGTAGGCTAATCTTTACTTTGACCTTGCATAAGTAGACCCATCATCATTAATCTTTGAAACCAAATGCAAGCTCCATTCATTCTGCCCAAAAAGAATGAATCGACTACATCCATAATTTCACATACCTTATACTTTGTTTCATTCAATTACACAAATCTTGGTGCGTTCCCAGTAGTTGAGTTGTTAATATGCGACTGATCATAGTCATCATCACTAAATTAATTGCCGATAAAACGAATTATTAGTAAAACGATGGATCGATTTTGAAGATTTAATAAGTAAATTACTTTAATAATTTCATCCTATATTTTGACTGTTTATATTTCTTTTCCTCAAACTAATTGAGACAAGTTTGTAACCTTTTTGAGTTTACGGATCACTTTGCAATAAATAGCATGGTTTAGTGACCAGTGGTGCAATGTTTCGTTTTCTTAAAAAAAAAAATATGGGTCTCATAAAATAGAATTTGTTATGTATAATTCCTCTAATTTTACAATCTCTCTCTGTTATTTTTTTCTTAACAAACAGGAGGGCTTTTTCATTGTTATTGCTCGAATTCTAAACTTCAGGTCAACCAAAAAATTTGGAAATTTTACTATTATATTAAAACCTAAAGTTACTAACTCCAACTGTTTTTTTTCCTAGAATTTCAAAATTTTCACCAATATTTTGGGTTGGAACAAAATTTGCTACTAAATGTTTTTTCCCCGTGTTTCCTACTAATATTTTGAAATTGCTTTGACCATTAATGTTGTAAATAGGACCAAATGGGCCATTGACAACTAAAAAGTTCATAAAAAATAAGAAAATGATAGGTTTTGAAATTTTATGATGATAATATAATTTGTGACAAATTTTAAGGCCAATGACCATTCAATCTAGCCTTTAACTTTTACCAAGAGGAAAATTGTGAACTTAGCCATCTTAAATCTTAATTTCTCTTGTTTGCAGCCTATGCATTGGCCACTATGATACAAGCCATCTTAAAAAACCTTTTAGTGCTAAATTTGATCCCACCCCAAAACATTAGTAAGAAATTTGTGACTTCTGTCTTGTTTTTTCAAATGTAATAAGTTTGTGTTGTGAAAAGAAAAAATATTTTAGAATGTATTTTTTTAAAAAAAAATTAAATTTTTCATGTGTGTAAAAAAGGAAAAAAAATTAAAATGAATTTTATAAAATAACCTAGTCTTTATCTAAAAGGAACTTACGAAACGAAAATGAGAAAATTTTTACCGGAATAGTTCGTTGGTGTGAGTTTGTTTACTCCTTTCCTTTTGAGACTGACTTGACCGATGTTGCTGGGGTGACCGCCTACCGTAGACATCGAATCCGAAGAACTTACACTAAAAAACAAAAGAAGAGGTACCACACCTCTCGCGCTCGCACATGGCGGATGGAAATTCGAGCGCAGCGACCGAACAGAGAGACAACATGAAGCTTTTCCCCTGCACGAGCACTTCCCTCGAATTCAAAGCCCCAGGAAAAGTGTGAGCGAAAGCAGAGAAGAAAAACCCGGACTTTGAATTTCGAAATCGGAGCGAGCGTGGAAGGAGGATGGAGAGAAGAGAAAACAAGCAACTAATGCTGAGAAAATGGACGCGAGGGACTCTGATGGGGAAGAGGGCCGGACCTTCCACTCCGTCGCCCATATGGAGGCTCGAATTCTATTCCCAGAGCGAGGATCGAGAGGACAACAACAACCACGGAACTTCGGTTCAAGAGTTTCTCAACTTCCGGGGAGCGACTCTTTCAGCCAGAAAGCTTGGAGCCAACTTGTGGGAACTTCATCCTTTCTACCAACTTGCTGATTCCGGCGGCGGAGGCGCTAAGCTGCGTCAGAAACCCCGACTGAAGCTGAAAGATGAAGGATTTGAGTCTAATGTTGCTCCTCCTAAGACCCCACTTGAACAGGTAACTTTGCTTCATTCATCATGGGTTTAGAAGTTATTTTGTAAAATATTTGATCACCTTTTGCTTGTTTTGTTTGTGGGATGCGGCTGGTTTATGCAATTGTCAGTATGGATGAGCGATTGGCCCTGGCGAGGGGCTTTGAATGGGTTGTTGCCTGTTCTTAAAAGAACGCACCAGCTTTCAGTGCCTAACGATATAATGTCTTTTTGACTCCGCGGGGTGCAGTTTATTTTATTCGCTAGTAATGAATAAAGATCTCACCAGATTTCAACAATGGGCACTGTGAAGTCTCAACTGGAATGTCTTGTAGGGTTCCATTTCATGCAATATTCAGTAACACTCTTAAATTGTATTTAACTTATGAACTAAAGGAGTTATATCTGTATGTTGTGTTGCAATAGTTCAAATGATGCCATCATTAGTGTTGCTTGTGCTTGGTTAGGTTCTTGGATCCGTTTCAGCTGAGTTACGGCACACTGTTCTACTTGTTTTCTCTAGTAGTTCAGTCCATTTTGTAATTGTCTGCTCGATTTGCTCTCCAACTTTCACTGAGAAACTTCCTTCATTCTTGGTTTTAGATTAGGATTGATTCACAAGGCATGTGTTTTCTTTGCTTTACTTTAGTGTCCTTATGGATTTGAAATTCCTCAACCTGATCTAAGAAGATGCTCGTGCTCATTCAGGTGTCTTGTTGTTACACATGACATGTTAATAGGGGACATAGATCTGCAGCGAACTTGGGGGGAAGGTCTTTATGATTAATGACTTAGAAAAACTAGCTATGTGACTTTTGAGGCTGTATGATTTTAGAGCATTATGATATATTAGCTTTTGTTAGCGGTGAAAAAATTAGAGCAACTAATCTTTCATCCGGCTCTCATTCAGCCAGAAGATTCTAGTAGCTTAAAGAGGTATAATGCAGCTTCAGTGATGCAGCACCCTCAATCAGTTAGAGGACATGCCCACTCTGCTATACGGCCTGTATCTTCATCAAGTTGTAGTAGCTCAATGGAGGTGAGACTCTGTTTTCTTCTAGATCAATCTAGTTTTCCCCCCGTTGTTTTATCCAATGCTGTGAAATGAAAAAGAGAAATTCCATGAGGTCTGTAGCTTGCAGTTGTATGCGTTCGGCATCATACATGGGAATTTTATGACACAACATCCAAACCTTAGAACCTCAAGAGTAAGTCCGTGGACATGAACGAGATTCAAGTGCTTGATCACATATTCCAATAAATGATTCTTCTTGAGTATGGGTCAAAAGATGTAACTTGCAGCCCTTTCTTTTTGTTGTTTTTCTTCCGTTCAAATTAGAGGAATCTCCTATCAGTTATATTATTTTGGGGGCTAGCTGTCTTAAAAATTAGGTAAGAAACACCAAACAGGAATTTCTTCTCCCCCTTATTATGGCCTACTCATTACTGATATACACATCCAAAATAATTCATATGCAAAAATCTCTGCACCGGATTTTGATGATAAGAAATATAGCTTCTTAACACCTCTGCAGTTCTTCTACATAATTCCTCAGCTGAAACCCCTTGAGAGCTCCACACTGTGATTATGAAATAAATAATGCAGAGAGGAGTGATCAATGATACTATGCTGCTGAGTGGTTATTCTTCAGTTGTTGCTTATTTCAGCATCTTTTGAAAGTTTGATTATATTCTTTCCCATGGAGTTGTTAACATTAGAAACACCATTACATACTTTTGGCCAATTTTGAGTATTAAAAGAAATATATCTATACATATACTTGCAGCTTTTGCACCTTTGTAATAATGTCCCTTGACTTGATTTAGGTTTCCCCTCTTTGCAGCTGGCACCTTATAACCGTGATGGTGCTCCATCTAATTCTTTGCGTTTCAAGGGAAGGATTGGGGATTCAAGTTATAGCTTCAAGACATCGACAGAACTTCTCAAGGTACTTAATCGAATATGGGCTCTTGAGGAACAGCACGCATCCAATATGGCATTAGTGAAATCTTTGAAAAAAGAAGTGAATCATTCCCATGCACAAATTGAGGACTTACTGCAAGCAAAGCAGGAAGAGAGGCAGGAAATGGATGACTTGATGAAGCAAGTTGCAGAGGATAAACTCATGAGAAAGAACAAGGAGAAATCTCGAGTGGAAGCTGCCATTCAGGCTGTGAGACATGAGTTAGAAGATGAGAGGAAGTTACGCAAGCTCTCCGAAAGCTTGCGTAAAAAGCTATCACGGGAGCTCTCTCAGGTCAAACTTTCATTCTCCTATGTACTGAGAGAACTTGAAAGAGAAAGGAAAGCGCGAATCTCACTTGAGAACTTGTGTGACGAATTTGCCAAGGGAATAAAGGAGTATGAAAACAAGTTACGAAACTTAAAGCACAAGTATGGGACTGGTCATGTCGATGGAGAAGAACCTGAGAAGCTGATTCTTCATATTTCAGAGGCTTGGCTTGATGAGCGGATGCAAATGAAGCAAACAGAAGGTCCTACAACTAATAGTGGTGAAAAGGACATGATTGTGGACAAGTTAGGCCTTGACATAGAAACATTTCTTCAAGCTAAACGTGCAACTGGACCAAGAGGAAATTCTAAACCAGCTATTAATAAGCTTGAAGATAATATCTTACGTCGACATTCCTTGGAGTCCTTTCCGTTGAATGAGGCTGCAAGTGCTCCACAAGGTGCAGTTGATGATGAAGAAGATTCATGTCATAGTGATTCTTGGTATGATGTGCTAGACAAAAAGATTAATATTTTAAACAGAAGAGGGAGCTCAAAGCATGTACCGTTGATTAGTTCCACAAAGAAAAAGGTGAGGTCAAGGGATATTTCTAAGGGTGGTAAATTGCAAGGCTTGCAACGAAAGTCTGACCATGAGGCTAGAAACAAGATTGAATTTGCAGAGAGCAACAGGGAGCAAGCAGGAGGAGATAATGAAGCTCTTGTAAGTGGGTACGAGATTCATGAGGCTACACTGGAAGATGTTCAGGTTAGAGGAATCAAAGCTGGTGGGAGTAGCTCGAGTTATCTGCAGAATGACATGGTCAGAAGTCTGTCATTGTCATCGGAAGGTGATAAAATACACCCTGAGATGAATCCCAAAGAAGATTCATGTTCTCACTCTGCATTCCCAGGCCACACGAGTCAGCAGTTACCCAAGCTGACATCTCCTGAACTCGGAAAACCAGAATGTTCGTTGAGATTGCCGCCTGGTGTGAAGGAGAACACGTTGAAGGCCAAACTACTGGAAGCAAGACTAGAAGGTCAGCAGTCTCACTCAAAAACCTCAAAAGCCTCTACCTAGGTTTAGTTTGGTAGGTACAATTAGCTGAGCTGGGACCTTGTGGTCGACTAAGAAGTGGAAACATATTAAGAAGATGAATTTTCGATGACTATAGATGTGGGGATCTTTCAGTGATGTAGGGCTGGTAGTGGAAATCCAGGGAAAAGAAGAATCCTTGTATATTAAAAAATGTTGTATCTAATTTTGAGGTAAGAGATGTGACTGGAAAATGTAGTATGGCATCATCTAGCTTAGAAAGATCAACATCTTCTGGCGTAGTTGAACTCGCGCTGAAATCTGGCCCTTTTCTCAGCCATTACATAACTTTTGACCTTTTCAAACAAGAAAGAATGAGTTATGCATTTGAGCTGTGAAGCAGTTAGCTTAAAATTAAACTTCCCTAAAGGGATAGATCAAGTTGAAGTTATGGACAATTTTTTGTATAGAAATAAATAGGGCAACAATCACCCATCAATATATTAACATGGTGAGAGAGTAAGTCTCAAGAAAGGTTAAAAATATCAATTTTTATGTGACAGATGACATGATATGTACTAATTTTTATTTAGAACAAAATGCAACAAGAGCCCCCCAACTCAATTGACCAAGACACTTACCCCCCTGAACTTCAACTTAGGGTAATTCAGCCCCCCAAACGGAAAAAATGGGTCCTCAACCCTCTTGACCCTATGTGCACCTCACATGACTCCAATAAAACAGGCACCATCCCTTCTCCGTTTCTCTAGCCACGAGAAAAGCAGGAAAAAAGTTGAGTTTCATGGGAGAATGGGAAAGAGAAGCATAGGGAAATAAAAAATACATAGTAAATGAAGTAAAATCCAAATTTGGTCTCTTAACAATTCAATTTGTCCTAAAATAGTCCCATAACCCTAAAGTGACTATTAAAGCCTATTAACTCAAACAACGCGTTCAATTTAAGTCACATCTGTCAGTTGAGCTGTTAATTTAGATGGAACTTGCTTACTTGACATCATAATGCCACATGACTTCCTCTTTAACTAAAATGGGTGACCATTTTGTACAAAAATGAAAATTTAAACCCAAACAGATATAAATACAAAATCTTAAAACTTAAAGCATAAATTAACCCCAATTCTCAAAATTGATGATGGCGGCGATTAACCCTTTATGGACAATGGTGTTGGATTTGAGGGCAGAGGCAGAAGACTAAGGACAGAGATGGATGGGATGGAGGCCGACAACTAGAGGAGGTAATTGGCAGTGAAATCAAGGGTTCCAAAATCAAAGGTTCCATGAGTGAAATCTTTGACCCAAGTTTTCTCCCTCTTGTCTAGCTGTCCCCCTGAAGCCTGATAATTACATTTCAAATTGGCACCTCTTCATTGAACCATGACACAGACGATGATGACAATGATTGGTTAGATGCCATTGCTAACTGATCAATTTCAGTTTTTGCAAAGCTCACTCAATCTCGTAGTTTTTTTCTTTTGACTTAGGGTTTTAAAGTTCAAAAATCCCTAAATTTGCAAGATGGGTGCGTTTGAATTGTTCCACTCCTTTTAATGTTCGTGGCTGAAGAAACAGAGAAGGGATGGCATCTGTTTTAATGGAGTTACGTGAGGCGCACAGAGGGTCAAGGGAGTTGACTCACCCATTTTTTTTTATCAAATTGAGGGGCTGAGTTGCCACGATTTGAAATTCAGGGGGGAAAGTGTCCTGGTCACCGAGATGAGGGGCTTTTTCTGCAGTTTGGCCTTTTATTTATGCCCGTGAGATTGCAGGGCCCGAAATTTGAAAATGAAAATTGAGTGGATTGACAAGCGTGTGTTGTGTTGGTCTATCCTATGAGTGGGTCTGGGTGCCTAACTTTTGTTGGACTTGGCCCATTTGGGGATGAAGCCGAGACTCTAGTTTCAGCTACCAAAAAGTATTGATAAGTAACAGACCAATTTTATGAATACAGATTTGACAATTGACCAATAAAATATTGCTTATGAATCACACAAAAGAAAGAAGGAAAAAAAAAAAAAAGAACTACAATAGGCTTATATAAATAATGTAAGATTTAAAAATCTGTATTCAAGCACTAAAGCGCATACACGCTTTTGTCCGAAAAAAAACATAAACACACATGCACATGGATATGTACATAAGTGGGATGCAAAACGAAGACATACATAAGCAAAAACACAAAAGAATAACAAAAGTGATCTCACAATTATATATTTGTTTGCATAATATATACGAACCAGTTGCTTAACGTAATTGATTTTCAATTGCTTTTGAATATATGTAAAAAAAAAACTCAAAGTATATATGTGTCAATTTGTTGAAGGTAAGAAAGTTTTTGGAAGCACACGTAATACTAACATCTGATATGAACCAGAAAATTCTGTCTACGCATTGTAATTTTCCTACAATTAATAATCTAAATTAATCGTTACTAACCAAATGCAGACATGTAGCCAAGTGATGGGAATTGGAGTAAAAGTTTATGAGTTTATTGGACATCTAGAACAAAATAATATACCTCATGACCCACCACCATCAGCAAATAAGTGTGCGCCCAAGTGTCTTATATATATATGTTTTGTTCTGCAACAGATTAACATTTACTGGCTTCAGATCTGATTCCTTCTTCCTCTTATTTTGTTTTTCCTTTTTTTATACTTAGAAGAATAAAGAGGTGGCATTAGGATCAATTGGTTGTAACTTGCTCTAAGGTGCCTATTTTTTATACTTGAGCTATGCTTTAGGTACGGTTGGTCGATTTATATTCAGAGTCTCAGAGTCTTATAGAAGTTTCTTTTTGTAGAGCATGAAATAGTGATTAGTATCAGAGTTTATAAAAAATTATTTAACAGTAATTTTTAATTTTTAATTTTAGCAGTTTAATTTCTGCTGATAATAAATCATTAAAATCTTTAACGGCAATATATCCCTTATAATTTTGAGGCATATATCCCTTTGGTTATCAAATAAACCAACCCTTATAATTTAATTTGTTTCTAGACAATGTTAAAACCACAAACAAGTTCAAGTAAAGACAGTATATATGCACATACAAATGATTGAACTATCTACTATATCGAAATTTAAAATTTATTTAAATTTAAATTATACGAGAACTATTTAACCATTAAATTTATGAAATACGCCTATTTTCTTTTTCGTTGTCGATAGTGTACAGGTGTAACATATATATATATTAGTCATTTGTTTATACCATTATATGTAGCTAGTGGAACACTAGCTAGGTCCGTATATTGAATGTGAAGCTCCCTAAAGCAATCCGATCTTGCTTAGATTCGGGGTGATGTAATCATTAATAATTATGCTTTTAATTTTGCTTTAGACAATTACACTTGCAAGCCCAACCTCAAACTCAAAGACGCAATTTTTTTGGCCCTACGCACGTCTTGGCCTGCAACGAGTAAAGCGAAGTCCGAGTTTTTTGTTCCATTTCGGTTTTGGAAGCGAGCCTCTGCAGCTTGGAGCACATTTGCAAGCGAGGCAGAGCTGTATAACATTTCACTTTTCAGCTGACCACAACGCTAACAACATTGATCCTAATTGTCTAGAAGAATAGAGTGATAAATTTTGTTCCAAAATAAGTTTGCGAAACTAAATAACAGACAAATATTGGGGAAAGGTCAACAAAAATCCTATAACTTTTACAACTTTTCTAAGTAAGTCCTATATCTTCACGATTTTATGTTTGAATCCTATATCTTTGAAAATGTCTTTGAAAATGTGATCTCTATCAGCCCTATACCCGGAAAACTTAACAGAAACCTTACGTGGTAGATAACACACGTTAAAAACAATAAGAAAATATCAAAATTAGTCATCTAATATTGTAATTTTTATAATTAAATCACTAGGTTCCTATTTTCTCACAATTCACCTCTGGATTCAAAAGAAATCTAGAACTGTGTAACTCTAATTAGAATGTGCAGGTTGAGTTATTGCTTTGAAATTTTCATAAAATGTTTAAAATAAACCATTTATTCTTCTTCTTCTTTTTCTTTTTATTTTTCCTAAATAAACTATTATATTTTCTATGTTTTAAGGTCATTGATTGCCATGACGTCAATAGAATATATCATGAGAATAAGGATATCATGTCACTTGAGCCATTTAAAAACTAGCACTTTACCTACTTAACAATCACTCGAAAAAATTCTTTTAGAACATAATTAATTATTTACGAGTTATCCAACTCAAAAATAAAATTTTAAAAAATACTATATTTTAAAAATATTTTTTAAGCTTATTAGCTTATAGAATTTCATTTGATGTACAAGTCAATTGAAAAATTAAAAATATTAATTAATAATAGTGTATTAAATAGCTCATTATTTAATATTTCACAGCCAATTTTATAATACTTCATTGTATATATATTTCATTGTATTTTATGGATTCCATTATAAGACGATATAATCTTTTTCATATTAATTTTTCATGCTTTTATAAAAGCTTGGAAGAATAAACTACAAAATTTTACAAAATGTGCCATAAGTATACTACATTAAGGATATTTATATCGGCAATAACAATGTAATAATGATGATTTCACTTATGAAAAAAAAATGGATTTATAAACTAATGAATATATAGATATATAGGAAGATTAATTAATTATAAAATTGTGTGGTAGTATAATCAAGCCATCGGCATTTGCATCGGGATTGAGGTCATTCAGCTCCATGCTTTCTCGCCAAAACATGATTCTGCTGTTGCTTGGGAGGAGGTTTTTATTCTGCTCCTTGTTGGGAATTCTCCATTTCCATAAGCATTTTATGTTTTTAATTTTTTAATCATGGTTAGTGTTTTCACTTAAAAGTCTATATTTTTTTATTGAAAAGTATGAAAACTGTTTCTTCTTCTTCACTCTTAGGGAGGAAAGAGAAAAGAAAATGCAGTGAGTTTGTTAAAGGACAACGGCACTAATAGAGAATATTCAGGGTTTTAGGGGTGAGTTGCAAACAACTAAGAACCTGGTGACTTAAATATAAAAGTTATGAAGTTAGATGTCTAATTTAGATTGCTTTTTGCCCCTTTATTTTTAACGTCCGTTTTTTGCCACATTGGATTTCCATCACGTTTTCCGTCTATATAACTAACTTAGATCACGTTTTTTAAGATATAAGATTTAAATAGAAAGTCATGAAGATATATGACTTATTTAAAACAGTTACAAAAGTTATAGAACTTTTTTTTACCTTTCCTTGACAAATATTTGTTGCAAACATTGAGCACCGGCTAATTCAGATTAAGCTACATAAGATTTTGTTAAGGGGAAGCTCCCAAAACTTGTTTCTCCATTAATTCATAAAACTCGAGTTTGAGACTTCACTTAAGGGAAGTTCATTTCAACTCCACTTCTCATATGTTTGATAAATAATATAAACAATTATAAGTAACTTTTTTAATAAGGGAAAAAAGAGCACTTTTGCCACTCATGTTTGTATGATTATTATACCCACTACAACAAAATAGTTTTTTAGTGACATTTTACTAGTATCATTTTTTATAAATGTTACTAAACACAATTAATAAATAATTAAAATGACATTTAATATAAACATCATTTTAACTTGGGATTTTTGTAATATTTCTTGGATAATTTGTTCAAATGTAATTAAAAGGTGAATTCGTTAAATTTTAGAAATCTAAGTGTCTTTAAGCATTTTTTTTTTTTATACAGACTTTTAAATATTTTCCCCAGATATAAATATTGTTATGTTCAAAGCATTCCAATAAATCGAATTAGCCACCTTTTGTATGAAATACATATTTTCTTTGTCCCAAATTCTTTGCAATAGTTCAATTTGTGAACTTAAATTTAACTTAATATTTTCTAAAAAAATTAAAATAAATTATATTTAGAAACTAAAATTTTTTTACGTTTTATACATAATTTTTTAAAAAATTTTAACAAATATTAATAAAAATAAATTTAAATGAAATTTAAGTTAAAAACTTGAAATGCATTAAAGAACTTTGGACGGAGGTTATTTTCAATTTTTTAATATTTCAAACAAAAATATAACTATGTAACAAATTGTCTTTAATTTTATTTTGATCAAATATAATTAATTTTATTATTATTTTTAATAAAATATTTTTAATAATTATTTAAATACATCCACACACCCCACTAGCTACTTAAATCACGTCCAAAACTTAGAAACAAGAAAACAAGTAAAAAAGCTACGGTTATGGCGCCCACATTCTTGCCATTTTTTCAATTACTAATTAGTGATTACAACCTTTTTAACACTATTTCGGTTCTCTGCCGTACAGTTTCTCTTAAATTTTGGTTGGCTTTTATAAATTAAAATCAGAAGTTTGTGCGAAAAAAGAAGAAGTGGTGAGATGGCAAGCATAGTGAAACTTTTGTGGGAGGTCTCAGGTTCAATTCTTTGATTTAATTAACAAATTCGATACTTCTACTTAATTTAGTTAATTTGAAAAATACTGTTAAATTACATTAAAAAAATATGAAAATCAAACAAATAAGTACTAATGGAGGACATTTGGATTCGATCGTCTGGGTTAGTGTGTATACAATAAAGGATATAAACGCCGATCTTGTCCCACGTATGTTATATAATTTAATTAATCTTACAATATTGCATTATTTCTTATAATTATATAATATAATATTTTAAAATGTATAAAAATAGGGTAGCAACGTTTATTTGAAATGTCACTTCAACTTTAAGTGACACTGGATATAGTAACATATATATGACATTTATAAAAAATGTTATAACAATTCTATTGTGACATTTTTTTAAGTTACTGTGACATATAACAAATGTATTTGTAGGTCTTTTTTATTGTAGTGACCCTTTGTGCTCATGCCGGCTTATGGGTCACATTCACACTACTGACAACTTAATAATTTATCCTCATATAACTACAAAATATGAAAATCACAAAAGTCTTCTCATTCTAGTTCTCTCTGTTCTCTTGACCTATCCTCTCTCTTAAACCGTCATATATTGTCTCTTTACAAAATTAGTTTTTCTCTCACATTGAAATTCTGCAATAACATGTTTTTTTTATAGAGCACACACAAATTCAAATCATATAAAAATAGCAAGATTAAATCCTAAACAAATTATAGGAAGTCAAAATTGTTAAACTTATTATATTTGAGCCTACAAACCCAACAATTAATATATACGTGTAATGGTGTAAGTGAAATGTTTCAATTAGATATATGTACGTATATATATGGGCAGTTACTTGTAAGTTGTAATCCTACGCTGATGGACTAATTGTTTGTAAGTTTGTTTGGAATCCCACCACCGAGAAAAAGATTTGGTCGATGCAGGCAAAGCTGATGCAAATATGTGCCTGTGTATTGGTTCCAATAAAAAAAATCAAAGTAGATTGTGATGAACTCTGATTGATTCATATAAAAACGAAAAAGAAAAGAAATGATTCAAGCAGCTTGTTTTTCCAAGCATCAGTAAGATTGATTGGTAAGGATTTTTTTTTTAATATTTGAAGTAAAGTCTCGGGATTATGAATGGAGAAATAACAAAAAATAAAAATGAAGAAGTACGTTTTAAGAGAGCTTCTGCTTAAAGAGCTCATTCGACTCAACTTTAAACTAATTGCAGCATAATATAACATATTAAAGGTTTTGGATAAAAAATTGAAAACAAAAAATAAAGTAGCTTTGTTGACACATACCGTTGTCTTAATCCCAATGAAATAGTGTCCTTGGTGACGATATATATACAAAGGGATGGTGGAGAACAAGTTTTCTGCGATGCCGATCCCACATTCCAGATAACTATGGAAAAGAATACATGGAAGTGCTATATGAGGTTAGGCTTGCGCAACTTTATTTCCATTAGTTTTTCAGTCACATACGAATCCGAAAAGCAAACAACCTTTTTCCCGAAATTATAACCCACTTTGAGATTAGAAAATTGACCCAGCCTTTAAATATCATTTAGACTACGTTTTGTTTTAAAAAAAAAGGAAAATCAGTATGCCCAAGATTTTAATGCCATATATATATATATATGATACTCTTGGTATACCATGTGTATCATTATCAATTTCCCAAATAAGTTGTGTCGAAATTCGCATAAATCTACGTACTTAAATTTTATGCCAAGTGTTACGGTAAATTTTATAAAAAGAGAAAAATAGTGGGGAGTACTGTAATTCCCCATAATTTTTCATGTCATAATCTGTCATATGGTGATGCATGTTAATTAATGTTGGCTTAATTTATAAATAATATTAGTGTTTAATGTTAGAAGTTGGGAAAACCATCTAGCTAATTGAAACTTTTAGTGTTAAGGTCTAGAAAAATTCCCACAACTGTTAATAATTTATTCTAATAATATCTAACGTTGATTTTAAACGTCATTTCCAAACGAAGTCATCATCTCATCTAAATACATTATAGCAAGCCGGGCGTGCACGACGCCTAAGGAGAGATCACTAGGGTGATATATATATAAGCCCAACCTATATAAATAATTACTCAAAGATCAGATAATCATTATGGCTATGTATTTTTTTACAAAGCGAAAAACTCACTAATTATATACACACACGCACAAACACGCACACATATAACTGTAACTAAGAGCACGCTTCATCATGTCTTTAGAGCATAAAGTCTGAGACAGTTTAGCTGCATGTACATGCTATATATATTGCTTATCCGTTTCATATTAGTTGATCATTTTATCTTTTTAATTAAAGTTTAATTTAAATATATTCATATTAATATATATTAAAAAAATTAAAAATAATATTTACAAACTATAATATTTAAAGTTTCATTTTCATATAAAAAGTTCACATTTTATTATAAAATTTTAAAAAAATAAAATTATAAATTAATTATTATAAATAATAAAAGAGTTAGCTTTTGTGGAACAGGGAGAGTATATTATAAAGCCAGATCATTTCTTCACGATCGAGACATTGAATTTAAAAACTTGATTAGTCTTTCGACCTTCTTCCTAGTATAGTATAGTACACATGGAAGAGGCCAGGGGCAAGTGAGCATATATATATATATATATATAATTCAAGTGCTTTGACTAGTCTTTGGAATTAAATGGACACCATAGGGGTTTGGGAGCCATGAAAACAATAAACCACATTAAAAAGGAAAAGTTAGAAGGAATCCTAGAAGGGAAGATTAGCAACTCGTACACATCACTTATAAGAGAAATGCGAAAAACTAATCAAACGAGCAACCGAATTATTGGTCATAATTATTTTGATCATAACCTAGTTGCTAAAAAGGCATTTAGCGACTGATTTCAATCACCAATTAGTCGTTAAGCCGATTGCCTAGACATTGGCAGCCAAAGTTTTAGCAATGAACGGTTTAATTACCAGTCAGTTATCAAAAAGTAAATATTGACTAACTAGTGACCAATTCAAAGGTCAGTTTTTCTTATTTCTCTTGTAGTATATTGGTCATGATAAGAAGAAATGTAATTATATAAGATCACCAATCAATTACATATGAAACTGATATGTAAAGTTAAGAGATTCTCATCATCACTAATTAACAGAAATTAATTCCCTTGATTAATTTGGAAGGAGGATATCGCATCCCGGAATATATTACTTCCACTCCATATCAAATTGGACGGTCTAGATGGCTCCTAAACCCCTTGATCACGCCTATAAAAGGAGTCGAGATGACACCAAAGCTCCACAAGACAAACATGGATCGATCTCATAAACTTCCACATAACTATACATACAAATATATATATAGTGTTTTTTTGTTAATTTCTCTTCTTCTCTTCTGTTCATATATTTATGATCAATTTCGTTCCGTGCGTGAGTTATGTATAGACATTGAGATGTGTTGGTTTTAATTTTAGGGTTGGAATTTAATAGGAGCTCTCTTTGCTCCAATTCTAAGGGGAAGTGATGGTAGAGGACGGCTGCTGGTTCATGGTTACCTCTGAGAGCGCACGATAGTGCATCGGCGGTGCGCAGTTTAAGGGTTTGCATGAATCGGGAGACGTACTTACCTTGATCCTTTTGGCATTGGAGTGAAGGGAGCTCCAATCCCTCATTCAATTTCCCTCTTAATTATTCTCTTTTTTCCCTTCTCTCTTCAATTAGTTTTTTTTTTAATTTATTGACCTTTGCCATGGTTCAATTCATATATATGTGCATACAAATATAATTGTTTATATTTAAAAAAAAAAAGACTCGAATTAATGTTGTGCGAGTTTTATATATTCATTTTATTGGGATTTAGATGCATATTTCTTGAAATGATTTGTTTCCCCGAAATTAATATCTAATTTACTTAGTGAATCGTTCGAGGAAATAAAGATTATATGGTATGTGGTAGAGATCCGGTCGTTTAAATTCAATATATCCTCACAGAAAAAAAAAAAAAACCAATACTTCGTTTTCTTTTTAGTAGTTTTATCGAATGTACTTACAGAATCCGTGACTGCTGTGCTGCCGTAGGTGAGCTCATTTCTTGGTTATGTTTGCTTCGTAAGATCGCGCCGGAGATTGCTCGGGAAGGAGGAAGAGTAACTTTGTTACTACAAAATTTGGATTCATTTTCCTAGCTAGTTATTCAATTTCAGGTATATTACAATTCAATTTAATTTGATTATGTTTAGGGGAACGTATTGGCATTTAAATTTGGGGTAAAAATCATTTGAAATTCCTAAGACATTTTTATGTTGTTTTAAACAGGTCTCTAATTTTCATTTTATCTTCTTAAAGTACTTAATATGCTAAATTTTTTTTGTCACTTTTTATTGTTTACTTTGATAGATTTTTTTTTGACAAATGTTAACTCCAATTCATACATTTTCTTCCTCCTACTAAAGGCATCCCCAACCCAATTAATCACGCAGATGCACCATCACCATCACTCTCACTATCAAATCTGACAACCTTTGCCGCTGCCAACATTGCACCCACCGCCCCCCCCCCCCCCCCCTTCCTCCTCACTTGTGTTTTTACTCTCCCGATTGCTTCCAAAATCCTAACTCTGCTGCCTCATGCTAATTTGATCTTGCCACCTCCTCCTAATCGTTCAAATTAAAATCAGATCTTGCTGCCTTCTAACTTCCTTTAATCTCGATGTTGCTGCCAAAGTTGTATATCTAAACCTTTTCAATGTTTGAAGCGATTTCCTCGCCATGCTTGAGGATCTTGACTTGACTTATCACGAGGTTCTTACTGTTGGGCCTGGAGTAACCCACTAGAGGAGAGATACATTCTTTTTGGGAGCAACAAGAAGAACCAAAGGCAATATGTTGCTATACCTAAGAAAGGAGATTTCAGCCTGGAGTGGGGAAGAGGCAGATCAGTTTAGCTACTAAAAATAGCTCATCTTTGCCAATTTCTTTGACATTGCTTAAATCGACAAATTAAGCTCCATGCTTGTGCTCTAGCTTTGATCTTTGTACATCTTATGATTGATTTGAGTGCAAGGAATTTTTTCTTTCAATTTTCAAGTGTTTGTCACAGTTTGTTTTTGTCTCTTTCATTAAATCCGGCACTTTGGGGGGGGGGGGGGGGGAGTTCACTTAACTTCAAATCCAATTGGGGTAATTAGGTTGGATAAGAATCAAATCTGGACTTGATGAGGGAGCAGAAGGAGAAAAAGAGTAGAGAGAAGAGGAACGTGAAAGGGTTGGTGAAGAAATGGGAAGTAACATGACAAAAGATTTGGGAGGTGATGCAAATGTGGGTGAAGCAGAGAAGATCAGTCATGGTAGCGATGGGGGTGGTCATATCCGAGAGGGAAAGTGGTGCATTTGCATGAACGACTGGAATAAGGTGCTTTTAGAGAGAGGACGAAAATGTATGGACCAAGGTTGGCATTTACCACTTAAATTTCATCAAAGTTAACTATGAAAATGATGGAAGAATCACAACTGAGACAAAATTTGTCACATAGAGGACTTTGAAAGAACAAAATAAAAGAAACCCGTTTAGGACAATATGAAAAAATTATGGACCACAAATAAATTTTACCTTTTAAATTTACCACCAACAAGGCCCCTGGAATTTAGTATTCAATAAATTATTAATTTGAGTTGCCTAAACTTACACGTGTGTCATGGTTATCTATAATTTCATGATACTTAAATGAGTTTTGATGGAATCACAATCAATATGTAATACATATAACACGTACTTCAAAGTTTGTTTGAGGAACAACTTATATATGTGTATCACGGTCATCCATGACCTGATGATGAGACTTAATTTAGAGCCTTTGGCATCTAACTGAATCATGATCAGAAATATATATAACATGTACTTAATGTTTATTTAAGTAAAAACTTACACGTGTGCTACAGTTATCCATAATCTGACTAAAACTTAAATGAGTTTTTGATGAAATCACAAATAATATGCCTGTAAGACACATAACATGTACTTACATCTATTTAAGAAAAAATTACTCATGTAACATTAAACCATGACATCATGAGACTTAAACGAGTTTAGTATCTAATTAAATCATGACCTAAAATACACATAGCATGTATTTAAAGTCTGCCTAAGTAATAACTTACATGGTGTATCATGGTCATCCATGACATGATGAGACTTAAATCTGCTGTTGCCTTCGAATTGAATCATGATCTGAAATATATATATATATATATATATATAACATGTACTTGATGTTTGTAAGTATACAAATAACATGAAATTGTTGGAAGTAACAATGCGAGCAACATGTTTGTTGATGTAACAATGCAAAGCAACATGTTTGTTGATCTCGTGAAATTTGCACTTATTTGAGCTTGCAGGCTTAGCTTATTCACCTTTCAAACACATAAATCATGTCTTGTGTGTGTGTGTGTGTTAACGTTTAACTTTTCTAGCTATTGACCCAGATCTTTCACACAAACTGAAACTGGTATATATTGAGGACGAGGTAATTTGACTAACTCTGGGATCCAGAAGATTCAAGAGTTGTCGTTTCACATATACTCCTACATGGTTAATGTGGACCAAGTGGTGGTCACAGTTAGTCTCTCCTTTTCTCCTTGTTTTTCTTTTTCGGTTTTGTTTTCTTGAAAGAGGAAAATTAATGAAGAAAGAGCAATTGACCGCCACTCGAGGCGCTGTTAATTTCCCAAAACCAGCACGTAGAAATTTAAATATGAATTTTGTCAGAAATAATTAAATGAATTAATTGGCGTCCACCGGCCTTCCTCAACAAAAGAGTAAGGAAATCTAGCCCCTTAGATCTGCTCACCCTCCCCATTTAATGCCCATTAATTCAATTTCGTCGCTAGCCAGCGTTTCTCTTCCTCCCCCACACTATATATATCTACTCATTCTCTCTAGGGTTCTCATCTTCTTCTCTGTACAGACTTTCACCAACAACAATCCTCCATTTTTTGTTTTGAAGCAGTCTGTGATCAAACTAGTTCTGATTAATTTCATCGTTTGCTAGCCCTAAACCCTAAACCAAGGGAAGATAGATCTTGGTTGGGTATCTTTGTTTTGAATATATTTATAAAGAGACTGAGAGAGAGCATTACTCATTTTTTCTGAAATCTAAGCATTGAAATCTGTATCTGTGTAGCTGGAATATTAATTAAGGAGCTCCCTTTGGTTCAAAACGAAGAGAGAAAGGTGGCGCAACACGGCTGCTGGGTCATGGATGCCTCTGGGCTGCCAGTGTTCTGGTGTTCCTCGGCGCAGCCTGAGGGTCTGCATGCCCCAGGAGACGAGTTCGTCTTCTTCTTTCTTTCCTTGGATTGAAGGGAGCTCCTGTTCTCTTGTTCGTTTTCTTTTTCATCTCCATCCATCTTGCTCACTATTTCTTTTAGTTGATTGATTATATATATATATATATATATATATATATAAGCTTTTTGCTTTTTTTTATTCATCTGTTTATTTGCAGGTAGCAAGAAAGATGGATTAATTTGACAAATTGATAAAATTTTATTGTAAGGAGTAGTGTGATTCAGATATATATGTTCTAGGTGACTGATACATAATGTATGAATTAATGCTAGTGTTTTTTGTTGAATCTGCATCTTATGGCAGTAGTGCATAGTTATATCCAAATTAAACTCGTTTTCTCCTGCGCTTGAAATGAACCATTTGCCAGCGGTTTATTGTAGTGTAGGATGAAGAGGACTGGAAATAGGTAATGGGAGAATCAGATTAATATTGCTAGGGGCAGGGCAGGGTTGGGTGGAGTTCAATTAGGGACACGGCAAAGGACGGGAGCTTGGATTGAAGCAATTGAGGTCCCCCGATTGGCGTCAGTAATCGATGGTCTTGGTCTGGGCACGGCCTGCGAAGACCACGGCGTTGTGTTGGCATTTGCCTTTTTCTTAAAAAATATTTTGTTCCAAGTTTTCTTTTTGCCCTTCTGTTTCTTACATGATGATCCTGTCCCTGTTAATGGGTCTGTATATTGATTGGAGACAAGAGAGGAGCCAGAAAAAATTGTAAATGGGGCAATGATTATTTTTTTATAATATATAAATGTAAATTTTAAAATTTATGGGTTAAATTATAAATTTTATTGAAAATATAATACTAAATATGTAATTTTTTTAAAATTCAGTGGGACAATTGCCCTATCTCACGTGAACGTGGCTCAGCCACTGATTGGAGAAGCTTTTCTAGTCCCAGACCTTTGATCGTTTTGCACGTTCAACCACCATATCGTTTTTTTTTTCTCAATTAAGTATGCAATTTTAGATAAATAATCCCCATATATGCACTTTATTTCATTGTTAATAAATATTCGCGTACTAACCGGATTATTTTATATCTTCATTAAATGTGTAAACTTACCAAATGAGCTGAAATTGTCCACTTGCAATTTACTGAATTTGCTGTTTGGCTTACGTACAATTAATGTTGATTAACTAGATGAGTATGGATAAAGTTTAGAGAGAAACTTTTTTGTAGACCAGACTTATATGGTGCGTCATTCTTGAAAAATATAATAATTGTCATTTTGATTCCGTTTCTTAAAAAAGTAAGCAATCATGTCCTTATGAAATATAATAGATTTTTCTTGTTCCGCAACCTAGGGCAAATTATTTGGTTGGGTAGCATAGCTGATATTTTAATTTTAGGGGAAGCTGGGCAATGGATCGAATGTCAACATCCATCTTTTCATTTTTTTTAAAAAATTTTATTTTCTTGTTCTTCTCTTATTCTTCTATTTCTTTCTTTATTTATTTTCATTTTTTTTCTTTATTTTTTTCTTTGTTTAGTTTTGTTGTATATTTACCTTTTCCATTTTTATTTTCTCATCTTTTTCCAGTTTCCCCTTAATCTTTTTCTTATTTTAGTATTATTTCAAGTTTTGTCTATTGTTTTATTTCATGTTTTACTCCTTATTTTCTTAAAATATTTTTTTTCACCTTTTTTTACTCAGATTATGATATTATTCTTATTTCTTCCTGTTCTTTTATGTCATATGTCTACCTTTTTCCTTTTTTTTATTCTCTACTGTTTGTTCTTTTGTTTCTTCGTGCTTATTATTTTAAAATGATATGTTTGTTCTTTTAAAATATATTGTTTATTTTTTTAGAAGGCATTGGTTGTTTTTTTTTGTCTTCGTGTTTGTTTTTTTAGAAGAAATTGTTTGTTTTTTGTTACTTAAGTGTTTGTTCTTTTGATGAGGTACTGTTGTCTTCTTTTATGATGTGTTTGTTTTCTATTCTTTTAAAAACCTTGTTTGCTCTTCTAAAAGGGTATGCTTGTTCTTTTACATTTTCAGGCATTGCATAAATTACTTGTTCTTTTATGTTTTGGTATTTATACTTACAGGCCTGTTTGTTCTTTTAGAATGCAATGTTTGTTTTTTCTTGTCTACATGTTTGTTCTTTTAGAAGGCATTGTTTGTTCTTTCTTTTACATGTTTATTTTTTATTACTTAAGTGTTTGTTCTTATACATGACCCTGTTTTTGCAAACTTTTTGTTCTTTTGTTTTCTGGTGTTTGTTCTTTCAGAATGGTATGTTTGTTCTTTTAGAAGGCATTGTTTGTTCTTTCTTTTACATTTTTATTTTTTGTTACTTAAGTGTTTGTTCTTATAGAAGATACTGTTTGTTCTTATACATGACTCTGTTTCTATAAAATTATTGTTCTTTTTTCTTCTGGTGTTTGTTCTTTCATAAGGGCATGTTTGTTCTTTTAGAAGATATTGTTTGTTCTTTCTTTTACATGTTTATTTTTTGTTACTTAAGTGTTTGTTTTTATAAAAGGTACTGTTTGTTCTTATACATGACCCTATTTCTGTAAATTTTTTATTCTTTTGTCTTTTGGTGTTTATTTTTTTAGAAGGTATGTCTGTTCTTTTAGAATGCATGTTTGTTCTTGTAGAAGGCATTATTTGTTCTTTTTTTTACATGTTTATTTTTTGTTACTGTGGCAACGTGCGTGGTTTTCTGGAGTCGCCACCAATCAGTTTTTTTAGGTCGATTGGTCACCTTAAAATTGGTCTGCGAGAGTTCGGGGATCGGGAGTACGGTTACGCTAAAACAATATTGTTATAGCGCCCAAAATTGGCACCTTAGTTGATTTTAATTTTTGTTTTACTTTGCTTTTAAATAATTTTCAGTTAATTTAGAAATTTTGACTGAATTAGTCGAAATGTGGATTTTTAAGTTAATTTGTATAGAATTTTATACTTCCGAACCATGGACTCTGCCGAGTCACCCGGACACGGAATTTGATGAAATAATTTAATCCATATCGTAAATATGGATTTTTATCTTTTTATTTAATTTATTTATTTTAAAAGGTTGATATTTTCCAAACCGTAGATCCTGCCAGATCATCCGATTATGGAAATTATTTTAATTTATTGTTAATTATTTAATGAAATTAATTATTAGTATTATGAAAATTTTGAATTTTTAATAATTTTAAAAATTATAAAGTATTTTATTATTCTTTTATTCTTTTTTTGTTTATTCTTTTTATTTGATAAAAGTTAAGCCAAAAAAAGAAATTATTTAATCAAGGTTTTATTTATTTAATGAAGAAAACTAAAGATGTATATTTTAAAAATAAAAGTAAAGTCTTAATATTTTATTTATTTTATTTTTTTAAGAAAAGGTTAATCAAAAGTGATCATTTAATAAAAAAACTAAAAATTTATATGTATATTTCAAAAATAAAAGAAAAATCTTAATATTTCTTTTATTCATTTTATTTGGTAAAAGGTTAGCCAAAAAGTAGTTATTTAATTATTTAATGAAATTTTATTTACTAAAGAAAACAAAGAGTTATATATTTAAAAAAAATCTAAGTGAAAGAAAAGTCTTGATATTCATAAATTTTGTTTTTTTTATTCTTGATAAAAGATCTTAAAGTAATTATGTAATTTATAAGTCTAAAATATTTAAGAGAAAATTTAATTTTTTTTATTACCTTTATTTGAAATTATTTAGGTAAAATTTTTATTTTGTTTAATAAAGGAAACAAAAAGTTATATCTTTTTATTATTTTAAGAGAAATAAGTAAAATATTACTGGATAAAAAAAATAAGTAAAATATTAGCCCAAAGTTTTTCAATCAAAAAGTAAAATATTACTGAATAAAAATAAATAAGTAAAATATTATCCCAAAGTTTTTTTTTATTTTTTAATAATAAAAGGAAAATTTATTTATATACTTTATTTAAAAAAATGATTTATATACTTTATTTAAAATATTTTCCAAGCCATGGATCCTGGCGGATCATTTGGTCATGGAATTTAATTTTTATTAAATTTTATTTAATTAATTATTAATAAAATCATAATTTTATTATTTTTTTTCTTGAATTTTTTTAAATTTTAAATATCATTACTTTAAAGATGTGTTTTAAAAAAAAATTGATTTGTATTTTTGGAATTATTTAATTATGTTTTTAATAAAAGGAAATAAAGGTTAACTTTTGATTACTTTAAAAGAAATAAAAATATGTTCCAAATAATAAAGGATGGGGGCTTTGTAAAAATTGAATTCTTGATTAGTCCTAATAAGTAAGCGGAATAAATGGTTAGTCCATAATAATAAAAGTTAGCGGTCAGTACAGTTAATTGTTAGTATAGCAAAAATTAAATGGTTAGTGATAACAATAATAATGAAAGTTAGTGGTTAGCACAGTTAATTGTTAGTATAGCAAAAATTAAATGGTTAGTGATAACAATAATAATGAAAGTTAGTGGTTAGTACAATTAATTGTTAGTATAACAAAAATAAAAGTTAGTGATAACAATAATAATAAAAGTTAGTGGTTGGCACAATTAATTGTTAGTATAACAAAAATAAAAGTTAGTGATAACAATAATAATAAAAGTTAGTGGTTAGCACAATTAATTGTTAGTATAACAAAAATAAAAGTTAGTGAAGTTAGTTAGTTAGTAACAACAATAATAATAAAAGTTAGTGATGTTAGTTGAGTTAATTGTTAGTAACAATAAAAATAAAAGTTAGTAATGTTAGATCAATTAGTTGTTAATAACAATAAATACAAAAGTTAGTAAAGTTAGATTAATCAATTGTTAAGAACAATAAAACAAAAGGTTAGTAATAATAACAATTAATAATGAATAAACAAGTAAAACAAGTTAGGATTTTAGTTTTCTGCAAGGATAAAAGAAAAGTTAGTAACTCAAATGAACAATAATGAAAAGATAGAGGATGAAAATAGAATTTTACCTATAGAAAGAAAATTTTGAATTTTCAGAAACGGGAAAACGCGACGGACGACCACGGCAGGGCTGGGGAGGAAGCGACGGGCGGCGTGCAGGGGTGAGGCGGAGGAGAGGGGGTCAGGTGGTGGCCGGCGGCGATGCGACGGCGGGGAGGGGGGGCACGGCGAGGGACGCGGCGGCTGGAAGGAAGAAGAGGAAGGGGCAGCGAGAGAAACGGAAGAAAGAGAAAGGAAGAAGATGGTCTGATCGTAAGAAAACAAAGTTTGGGACTTTCTGGGCAGAGGGAGGATAAGCTAGGGAATAAGGCTGTAATTTTATCTTTTTTTTAAAACGGAGCTCTAAGCTTTCTCTGTATTTTTTTCTGTGTTCAGCACAAAATTTGGGGGGCTATTTATAGAGGAAGTTTAGCTGAACTGTTGATGGATAAATTAATAAAAAATTTCAAACTTATCTCTTAAATTGGTAAAATGACAATTTTAGTCCTTTACGTCTCTCAGCCTCTGGATAAGTTCCTGAAGCTTCTGATTTTGACAATTTTGTCGTTTTCTGTCAATTTGGGCCAGAAACGTCGGCAGGCTCAAAAATTCATGTGACAAACTACCAAATGCTCCTGGAACTTTCAGAATTTGTCAATTTTTCCCGAAACTTCTTAATTTTGTCATTTTTACCTCAAACTTTTAAATTTTGCCATTTTTTGGAGTTTTCTTTTTTTCTTTCAAATACACACATATATCATTTTAAATCAAATATTCACAAAACAAAAATGTATTTTAAGCTAATTTAAATTTTTAGTAATAATAATAATAATAAAAATAATAATTTTTTATTTAATTTCTTTTAAAAATTTTTTTATGGTCGGACGAAATTGGGTGTCAACAGTTACTTAAGTGTTTATTCTTATAGAAAGCACTATTTGTTCTTATACATGACAATGTTTCTGCAAACTTCTTGTTCTTTTGTTTTTTGGTGTTTATTCTTTTAGAAGGGTATGTTTGTGTTTTTAGAAGGACAAGTTTATTCTTTTAGAAGACATTATTTTTTTCTTTCTTTTACATGTTTATTTTTTGTTACTTAAGTATTTGTTCTTATACATGACCCTGTTTCTGTAAACTTCTTATTTTTTTTTGTCTTCTGGTATTTGTTCTTTCAAAAGAGTATGTTTGTTCTTTTAGAATGATATGCTTGTTCTTTTAGAAGGATATGTTTGTTCTTTTATAAAACATTGTTTGTTCTTTCTTTTACATGTTTATTTTTTGTTACTTAAGTGTTTGTTCTTATAGAAGACACTGTTTGTTCTTACAAATAATCTTGTTTCTGTAAACTTCTTGTTCTTTTGTTTTTTGGTGTTTGTTATTTCAGAATGTATGTTTGTTCTTTTAGAATGACATATTTGTTCTTTTAGAAAACATTGTTTGTTTTTTTTCCTTTGTGTTTGTCATTCTGAAATCAAAAGTCCATTTTTTATAAACAATCTCATTTATCTATTTTAGGAATATTCCAATTTCCTAATTTCTTTTCAACATATTTGATTAATATAGTTTGTGAGTTCTTTATTATTCTATTCCCCATAATTTCTTCTTCATCTTGTCTCTTTGAAGCAGACTTAGTTAAATTTCTAAAAATTTTATCCATTAGTAATTATCAATTAGTATTAATATCTTTATTAACTTATCTGTCAATATTTTACACAATCTTACTGTCCTTTCACATCAACTATGGGTCTTACAATTGCTATGCAACTTAGGTGATATTCTGAAAATTTTCTAACAATAATATTTAATTACTAGTAGGAGAAAAGTTTTAGAAATTTGACCATTCCTTAAATCAAAGACATGAGATAAAAATTAAATTTTAGGGACTAAATTGTACATAAAAAATAATTTTGGGGAGTTGGCTTACGCGTGCACCGGGCGCATAGAAGAATCAGCCAAGTTTATAATCTTCATTCTCTTTATTTTGCTCATCCCAGAATCGATACAACCTATGGTATATCAAAATTATATTTTAAAAAAAGGTGAGAGAAGTGTCCAAAATTATTTACAAAGAATAAAGAAGTAAAATTAAACAGCATCACATGTTGCCTAATTCTTAATTGACAAAATTCCTGCTGCATAGAGCTGATTGTTTTATATATCCTTATCAAAATTCGAACATCAGTGAAACAAAATATTCAAGTTACCAAGAATAAATTTGGATTTGTTTTACTTCATATATTAGCAATAAGAATCCATTCCTGAGTTTGTATGTATTCCACAAATGGTTTAGATTTAAAATATGAAAAAAGATAAGATTAGCGAGAACTTAAACACCAAAGGAAAGGAAAAGTTGGTGGAATGCAAGCCAAATTTTGTCTCAAGCGAGCTTTCTGTTTGAACCCTGAGTCCCTGACTAAGGCATTCTATTTGTATTATGTTTTTCTTTAATCCATTCCCCTTTTACTGAAAAAAAAATGCCCATAACTTTTCTTTCAACAATTCAGTTCACTCGCCAAGGTGAATTGTTTGAGATCCAAATTAGTCTTCTCTCTTTTATCCTCCTCGCCTTCAGCTTCTGCTACTTACATCTACCAACATTTGCCTAAACCAATTCGATTATCTAAGCACCCTCTCATCATTTCTCGACCAAATAATAAAACATTCGTTTGAACCCTTTTTTTTTTCCTATTTCATTATTTCAAAAGGTTGACTAATTTGCACAATTGAAGCCCGTTAATTCCAAAGTCAGAATCAAATAATAACACTTAAACCAAATAACTAAGCAGAGCGGCAAGAAAAATTTAAAAGAAGTGCAACCAGAACATCTAATCACTATCTTCCCCTTCCCTTATCTTCCTTATCCTGACTGTTGATATCGCCACCAATTCGAAGAACTGAAACCCGCCAAGCTTAGAAATTGGCCTTGGTTCTTCATGCCTCTATGTGAAATTGGCCACTTCCAAATGGGATGACCCACAGCATTGTCGTCCTTAAAGTTGCCATAAAAAGCAAACTTCCTCATCATTTGTGACACCTGAAAATTGATAATGTTTAAGATTTCTCCCGTTGATGAGAAAAGCAAATGGAGTAGTAGAGCATAGAAATTGAAGCAGGGACAAACAATGAACGGGTTAGACAATATTAGCCCCAAATTCAAGGACATGGATAGCCAAATTTTAACCAAATTGAATTTCTCCTCCACAGCAAAATCAACATCACCCTTGAACGGCAGTTGCAAGACAGAGAATGGTGAAGGGTGGAGAAGAAGAAAGAGATCAAGAAGGACTGAGATTTTCACGCCACGTGCCGCTTCAGCTTTTCTCTTTGGCGACCACATCGAAGAATGAAGATGAAGAACACAGACACATACACCTTCATGAGGAAGAACCGGAATAATCATGAACCATCCATGGTAATCATCACACCAAAATGCAACCATGACGTCTCCATCTAACACCAACCGCTAGCTAATGTTCCTCTCCCCAACAAGAAATAACCGTCACCTACACTGAACTGCATAGTTCATAGACTTGGTGCCTCAGTTGGAAGCAAATAAACTTATTAGCGCCTTAAGTTAAATTAACCCAATAAACACATCCTTAACATCTCATCACTCCCCCTTGTTTTTTGCCTGAAAAAAACACCCATATAAAATCACACAATAACAACAAAACAATGCGAAACTAATAACACACATAAAATCACAATGATCGTACTAAGACCCAATAACGCACAACAAAAGAGAGACAAAAAAACAACCCACAAAACTAATAATTTTTCACAGTACCATGGTTGAAAAACCTGAAAGGGCAATGGCCTAAGTGAAAGCAATTATTCCACTGCCTTGAGGATACGGGTTATACACAAAGTGTACATGAAAAAGTAAATTCCCACAAACACAGGGACAACTTCACAGATATAGTCTAAACATGAGGGCTAAAACTGGCATTGACCCAACAGGAGAAGGACATGTGTCACAACCATTTGAACTTCTTCCCCTTTCATGTATTATACAGATTGTTATTTTTTAATGGTTGAAATACCAAATTTAACAGTAGCTAGTATTTGAGGTTACGCTAGACTCTCAAAAATATTTATTTTCAAATTTCAACCCAACCAGTAGAACACAAGGGCCAGGCCAGGCCTGCCTTTCCTTGCCAGCCCAACACCAGCCCGTCACAGTACAGCAACCACACCACAGAAGAAAATACAAGCGAATAAATATAAAAACAGTCCGACGTAAACGTTGGGGATTTGAACCGATCGGTTGATAGGATAGAAGCTAAACCAGCAGCAAGCGGCGGCACCTAATTTCGCTTCATTTCCTCCCTATTTTTATGGAATTTTAGATTCGTCAGATTACGCGTTTCATTGTTCTTCTTATCGTTTCTCTCTTTGGCTGTCCCACCTCCGTTTTCCTTTCCCGACCTCGAGGACGGACGGGAACGAAGGGTTGGGATGAGGGATCATTTCAACTCCGACCTGTTTGACCCGAGACCGGACATGGACTCTGATTTCTCTCGCTCCCCCTGCGATGCCGACTTCGGCTTCGCCTTCAACGATCGCAATTTCTCCGACCGGGTGCTCCGTATTGAGGTCATGGGCGATCCACCCGAGTTGCGCTCCCACGGGGAGGGCTGCTCCACCGTCGTCGACTGGGTCCGTCACCGCAAGAGACGCCGAGGAGATATCAAGAAGGATGATGGTTTTTATTTTTCCCTCCATTCGCTTTTCCTCCATGCTTCTTTCATTTCATTTTTTAGTCTTGCCACTTGCACGAAGAAAATTGGGAAATTCTGCTTTTGTGCCAAAAATTTAATCTTTTGGTGTGGCATTTTTTACTTAGGCTAAATAATAATCTGGTTTTGGGAGTTGTTTAATTTCTTGCCCAGGAAAACATTATGATGTCTTTTCCCCTGATTTTTAAGTGCTTGAGATTGAGTTTTGAGCTTCCAAGAGGCTAAGAACAGACTACACGGAGGTGTTCTGCTTTTATATTTGTTTCATCCTTTTTCTATTCTGCCATTGGAGATTACTAGGTTTTAAAGCTTGTTCTTATATATTTAGAACGTTTTTTTCTTCTGTTTTTTTTCATGTCTCGCATAATTTTTTTTCCGATTAGTAACAAAAAACCATAAGAACTTGTGTCATATTCTCTGGAAGCTGCTCGTACCCATTGATCTGTACCGGGAATTTTGTGGTGGGTTAGGTTCATAGCTACCTGTAGTATATTGTACTTTAGTGGAATGAAACAGAGTGAGGTCGATCAGAAATATTCACAATATGTTGTTTATGCAAAATTTTCAAACTTTTCTCAAGAACTGATTATTTTAAAGATTTATGGAAGCTAATTGAGCAGTGGAATTTAAATTTTGTTTGTTATAGTGAACAACTTTTACATGATATTACCTGGGCAATGTCTTCTATGTTAGTAAGTTAAGTAAATCATTGTTGAAATTACTCAAACTAGTTCGTCACACTCAGGCACTTGGATGAAGCCCTTTTAACAATTTTCCTCGTTGTGGTTGCTATTCTGGAGTTGTTTCTTACTTCATTATCTTGAGCATGTATCATGACATTTTTCCTCAAATGCCTGTATATTGCATTTTTTTGGACAGATACTTATGCCTCTGGTTCCTTTTTTGCCATGATAGACCTGTCTGCCTGCCCTGAGGAACAGATCATTAATGAGAATCAGTCTGATATGGATGATGGTGGCTGTGACAGCCAAGATGAAGAATCAGATATTATGGTCGAAGAGCCACCTTCAGGTATTCATGTTTCTGTTGCATTTAGTAGCACTTCAGTCAAATTTTCCTCATTGATCTTATCTAGGAAAACCTTTCTTGTTGCAAATCAATCAGCGTTCTTGTAAATTTTATTCACTGAAGAACAGGTGAGCTTCAAATAAAAAATGTTGGCATATAAACTGTAGTTGCTGGAGTAGAAGTAATCAGATTATCATATAAACTTATATTGTGGTAGAAACTTGGGTTGATGTTTTGGTACTGGAACCTCCACGGTTTCTTTTCAAGTTTTTGCTGCTTGATCTGAGCTATTGACTATTTTATTTTAACACTTTGCTCGTATTGCAGCAAACCCTGTGGTTATTTTCTTCTTGCACAGTTTTGACCCTGTTTTAGGACTCTTATGATGGTGAAGGTGGCAGTAGTGATGAATCAGCATGGAGCAAGGAGGCCCCCACAGTTCTAAGAGTTCAAACATTGCATATCAGCTCCCCAATTTTAGCAGCTAAAAGTCCATTTTTCTATAAGGTATCTCACTTGTTTTCACTCGACAGTTTTCTAGATCCATTTGCTTGTGAGAGTCATCAATCAGCATTGATCTGCTTTTTATCCTTTCTCTTGACTTTCCTTTATTGATAAATTGATGGCAGCTTTTCTCCAATGGGATGAAAGAGTCAGAGCAGAGACTTGTCACTCTTAGAATTGATTGCTCTGGTATTTCTCTTAAATGCCTGTTTAAACTCTGATGAAACAGGATCAATATCACTAACTTTTCTGATGCTTTGTTGTTGTTATGAGCAGAGGAGGCTGCCCTTCTGGAACTCATTAATTTTATGTATACCAACTCTTTATCTGTCACCACAGCTCCAGCTTTGCTTGATGTGCTGATGGCTGCTGATAAATTTGAGGTTGCTTCATGTATGAGATATTGTAGCTGGCTGTTGAGGAATATGCCTATGTCTCCTGAGTCTGCTTTACTGTACTTGGAGCTCCCTTCCAGTGTATTGATGGCTGAGGCAGTGCAGCCATTGACTGATGCTGCAAAACAGTACCTTGCCGGTCGTTACAAGGACATGAACAAGTGAGTTTGTATGAGAAATTTTCATGCCTGATGGTTGACCTTATTTTTTTTCTTCTGTGGATAACAAAAGATTCTGCTTTTCCATGATATTTTGTTTATAGGTACTCCCTCTATCCTGAAAGAAGGAAAATTTTCTCTGTTCACAAAACCTAAGGCTGTTGTGCTTGCCATTAGAGCAAGTTTCCCCTTTACTCCCCATTCGATGTGTGTGTTTGCTTGATGGTGCCCTGATAGTTTACATCTTCTGGGTGATGTTGGTAGATGATATGACAGATACACGTTGGTGTAGAAGTGTCATTCTTTTTGTTTTTGAGGTGAAGTGTGTGTGTTTGGCATTCAAGTTTCAGTTACAAGTTGGTGTCAATGAAGATCTTTTTCTTTTTGTTCTCAAATTTTTTTTCATGTTCTCAAAAAATTTTTATTCAACTCTTTAGAACATGTTACAGTCACTGTCCTCTTTTAGATGGTTTCATCGATTTTTGCATTTTGCTAGTGATGTAACTATCATTTTTGGAGTCATGTGTGTGTTTTCTGGTGCATTTTAGTAGGTTCCAAGAAGAGGTGATGGCTTTGCCACTGGCTGGAATTGAGGCAATATTAGCAAGTGATGATCTTCAAATTGCATCAGAGGATGCTGTGTATGACTTCGTGTTGAAATGGGCTCGAACTCAGTACCCAAGATTGGAGGAGCGCCGAGAAGTGCTTGGCTCACGTCTTGCACGTTATATCCGCTTTCCTTACATGAACTGTCGGAAGCTTAAGAAAGTTTTGACTTGTAATGATTTTGAGCACGACATTGCAGCAAAACTTGTCCTCGAGGCCCTCTTCTTCAAGGCGGAAGCTCCACATAGGCAAAGAAGCCTGGCTGCGGAAGAAGCCGCAGCCTTGAATCATCGCTTTGTGGAGAGAGCATACAAGTATCGGCCCATCAAGGTTGTGGAATTTGAACTTCCTGGTCAGCAATGTGTTGTGTACTTGGACCTTAAGCGAGGAGAGTGTGCAAATCTATTCCCATCCGGACGGATCTATTCTCAGGCATTCCACTTGGGTGGACAAGGGTTCTTTCTCTCAGCCCACTGCAACATGGACCAGCAGAGCTCTTTCCATTGCTTCGGATTGTTCTTGGGAATGCAAGAAAAGGGTTCAGTGAGCTTCGCTGTGGATTATGAATTTGCAGCAAGGTCAAAGCCGACGGAGGAGTTTGTGAGCAAATACAAGGGCAACTACACATTCACCGGCGGCAAGGCAGTCGGTTACAGGAATTTATTTGCGATACCGTGGACAGCTTTCATTGCAGATGATAGCCTATACTTCATAAATGATACCCTCCATCTTAGAGCTGAGCTAACTATCAGACATTGATCCGTTTGTTCCTATGTCACCGCCCAGTAGTTTTAATTGATTGATCTATGTCCTACTAACCCTTTTTATTTCTTTTAAACGAGTGTTCACGTGTTTAAATACGGAAATTAGATTCATATTATTAGAAAATTTCTAGTTATAGCCTTGTTTGAGTTCAGTTGCCTCGTGTTGAATTTCAGCCCAACTCCCAGGAAACGGAAGCAAAGCTGATTGGATTGATAGGCAGGTCGGTGCAATTCATTTTATCAAGTCATTAGAAAATTAAGCACATTCTTTGTCCTTTTTAATTTTTTAATAAAACAAACATGTTCATTTACTTCTTGAAAATCTAAGCAAAGTTTTAGTTATTTTGGTTCTTCAAATTCTCTTCTCCTTTTATCTCGTCTTTGTTATAACCTTTCTTCTAGTTGAGATGTTCAAAATTATTGTAACATTTCCAAAAGTAGAGATTTTTTCCCTCAATTTTACCCTCTTTTTTGGAAAATGTCAAAGTGATAGACTGACGGATGTATCTCGTACGTCCTGTGTTTATCAGTCTGTCACCTTGTTACTCAATAAAGACCTTTTTTGTTATATGTTTTTTATTTTTTATGTGAAAATTTTTGAATGCTGCTCTTAGGGCAAAAAAAAAGTCCCACAAAATGAACAAGCTTCTTAATATTTAAAAGTATTATAAAGAAAATAGAACTAAGATATTAGAATGTTAAATTAAATTCGAATAAAATCTATCGAGGGTATCCTACCTTATTTTTGTGCCCTAAATGGGTACTTAATTTTTAGATTTGTTCTATCAAATTACATAAACTTATATAGCATGAATCTCAATGAAATATTTTCTGTCAATTTAACCGTTAAATGAGATAGGAAATGTTGACATGTTATTAAATAGCACTGAAATAAATTTAGAATAATAAGTTTGGCCCTTAAACTTTTCTAATTAATAATTCTAAACTTTAAACTTTTAAACTTAATTTTTTCCGCGAACCACCACTGCTTTTAAACCAACAACCCAACATGAATTCTCTCATACTTCAACTTGTAATCCTTTTTCATGTTCTCTAGACTATACATCTTGCCCCAGCTTTCTCCTTTGTGCTCATCGTCTTTCTGTCTCTTCAACTGTGACCTCAACTGTTCCTCCCCAATTATCATTCATCTCCTCCACAAATCCCTTCATCCTTGAATCGACATTCAATGACAAAGTTTGGTTCTTGGATTCCAACTTCAAAGTGAAATTTGTCCATTCTTCTTTGCCACTCGATCCGTTTCAATTCACTAATGAGATTGACACCAAAACTCTGAGCACATAGTTATCACTATCGGAATGCTGGTATCATGACTGGCTCTTCTGAAACAGTAAGAAGGGTGAGCTAGGTTTCTTGATTTCAAACAGAAAACAAAAGAAAATTTCAAATTGTCATGTAAAATTCAGATGAAAAATGCGATTTCAAGGGACAAAGGTCAGTCACCTAAGATTTTTCCAAATCCTCCATTCCTCCTTTGTACTCTTGTTTTCATCTTATGATTTCGCTTGCTCTTCTCTCTAGGTTCTAAACTATTGCCGTTTTCGTCTTGTCCTCTGGTGTCGATTAAAAATTCCATAACCAAGGCGAAGGAAGATGCAATATGATAGGGAAAATGAAAAGGTAAGTTGGGCTCAAGAGCTTGGTGAACAACAGATTAGAATCCTGCATGAAAAGATAGCATCAGAGCCCTAGATGTGTTCTCGTGAGAAACCCTTTGATGCTTAAGTTAGTTTTTCTATAAAGAATAGTAGGGAGCAAGAGAAGAGAACCAAGATCCTTTACCTCGAGGTTGGTGAGGGGTTTTTATAGTCAAGGTGTACTCTGGGTAGTTCGCTCTTAGGGTATAAATCTTGTAACTTATCATGTATTTACGGGATATAGTTTTTTTCTGGGATGGAATTCCCTTTGGGGTATATCTGGGCTACCGAGGATGGCATAACCCCTAAACATCCGAGTTTGGGCCTTCAGGTCCATTTCCTACCACAATCTAAACCAAATGTTTACGGTCGATGACTAGGAGAAACAAACATAAACCAAAATTATTGAAGGAATTGATCTAGGTTTCAAGTTTTAGGTTCTTCTTAAAGGAGGCGTCACGGGGAGGGAGGGAGGGGTCATACATGGCCACTAGGGGTAGGTCAAGATAGAGGTGATGGGAAAGAAATCGAGGTAGCTGCTGGTGGTAGTGGTGATGGGGAGAGGGTGGAACAGCTTGTGGCGACAAGGTTTGGCAGGATGGGTTGATTTGAGAGGGGTCAGACAAATGGGGCGGAGGAGTTAGGGGGTAGAAAGGGTGTGGGAGATAGACTCAGGAGTTTAAGATGTAAAACTAGTGATTGGAAAAGTTTAAAGAGCAAAGTTGTTATTCTAAAGTTATTTTATTATTATTTAATACCATGTTAGCTTTTTTCGTTCGATTTAATGGTCAAATTGAAGGAAAGTATCCATTGGAACACGTTATATGAGTTTATGTAGTTCAATAGGAAAAATCTAAAAATTAGGTATTCATTTAGGAGATAAAAATAAGTTACGATACCCCTAGTGGACTTTATCCAATCAAATTCTTAAAGATCATGCGTGATAATGTAGGTTTTGAAAAGATAAGCAAAAACAATTGAGATGTTTGGTTTTAGCCCTAGAGGTAGAAACGAGACAAACTGGGCCCCAACACCTCGGGCTTGAAATCCAATTAGTTAATGATTGACTCATTTTGAGCTCGAGTTTGAGTTTGACGAGGTCAATAAACAAGCCTCGAACCTCATCTTTGTTGTTCGATAGACTCAAACTCAATTTGATGAGTGTATTAAGATTATGAGGGTAAAATCATTTTTTATAATTACATTATAATAATATTATAATATTTTTATGTTATGCTCGATCAGGATTGGTCCCAACCATTATTGGGCTTAAAATTAAACTCGTTAAGCATTTCAATTTTAGATGCAACTCGAGTTCAGGCTCAATGCTTGTTAAACTCGATTTAATAACAAAAAAATTGAGTTTGGGTTAAAATTATTTGGTCAGGGATTCGAATCATTCCCACCCTAGATTTGACTAGGAGAAATCCGTGTTGGTAAATTTGAAGAGACAAAAACAAGATAAAGTGATCTACTTGTCAAATGGTTGCGATTGCATGATACTCCATAATTGAAAGAAAATGTTTATTGGTGTGATTGAGAAAACCGAAACGATAATGATCCAGAGAGGAGAGTGACTTTAAACTTTAGTGACTATTTCGTCAGAAAGAAAAACCTTACTGACCGTTAACGTAATTTAGTCAATCTAAACCGACACGGAGATGGAGATGGAGATGGACCTGCTTATTTACAAGGCTCTAACGGCGCCCACAGATTCATACCAAACCGAACCTCCTCAACCATAGAGTCGCAGAGAGAAGGCGCAACACAAAATTTCCCAAAAAGGATCGATCTGGAATCTAGGGTTTTCACAGAACAAGTCGGCCGCTAGGTTTTCACCATGCCGAAGAACAAGGGTAAGGGAGGAAAGAATCGGAAGAGGGGAAAGAACGAGGCCGACGACGAGAAGCGAGAGCTCATCTTCAAGGAGGACGGCCAGGAATACGCACAGGTCCTCCGGATGTTGGGCAACGGCCGCTGCGAAGCCATGTGCATCGACGGTACCAAGCGTCTCAGCCACATCCGTGGCAAGATGCACAAGAAGGTCTGGATCGCTGCCGGCGACATCATCCTCGTCGGCCTCCGGGATTACCAGGACGACAAGGCTGACGTCATCCTCAAGTACATGCCCGATGAGGCTAGGCTCCTCAAGGCCTACGGCGAGCTGCCGGAGAACACCAGATTGAACGAGGGTATCGCTGGTGGGATGGACGAGGAAGATGATAACGGTGGCGATGATTACATCGAATTCGAGGACGAGGATATCGATAAAATCTAGATTTCTTATCGGTATTCGCTTGCTTGTTATCAATATCTCTCTTTTTCTTTTTTTTTCTTTTTCCTTTTCCCTGCCCTCAATTATGACTTGGTATCATACAGGCTCCGTCTTTCGGTTCTGTTGTGTATGGTGGATGTTTTTCATTAATACAAAATAACTATGAGCAGCCATGATTTTTTTGGGTTCTGTAAATCTTTAGGTGATTGGTTCTTTGATGAGGGAATCGAAGCACCCTTGATTCGATCGAAGCACCCTTGATTCGTTTTTCATGTGGACTGAGCTATGATTTTTGTCAATTGAAGCTTTTAGAGACAATCATCTTATTAAGTAGTGTTCTTTGGTGTTATTGTGAGACTTGGAAGGAGCTATCCATGGAGATGTTCTTAAGATCTAAGTTTCGATTATAGTTTGTGATAGGAATTGGCCTTAACTAGTTCACCAAATGCTAGATTGGAGACGGTTCCCTAAGCTGCCAATGGCATCTTTGAAATGATTTTATTGGTCCTCTAATTTCTTGTAATGAAGTTGATTTATTATGATTGTTGATTGCAAAACCATACCTATTACTTTAGCTGTAGACGATGAACGAGTTGAGCAGATGCCTTCTGATGTACCCTAGTTTCCTGGTTGTTTTGGGGCCCTTATTGTGGCTTTCTCTGTATACTTTTAGATGATTCCTTTGAATCCTTTGTTCCCCTGTGAGGAAGACACTATTGGTTCCAATGTTTCAAATGTACTTGATGTAAGATGTAACCCTTCCATCTCCAGCGAGATGGAAATAGTTTGTTTTTCGCATTCATTTTTCAGCCCTTTATTTTAAGAAAAATTGCATATCCTCGTGTCTGTCAATAGGAGTCCTCCTTTTAACCATAATCTACGTTGGGTGATGGCTCAGCCTCGATGGTTTGCACTATCCTGTGTGTGTTGCGAAGATTTATCGTTGCCCCTTTAATGCTAGGTTCTCTATCTCAAACTTTGGTTGATTTGAAGCAAATCTTTGCTCGGAACTTAGAAGTGATTTGGAGGCTTTAAGATTTCTATTTATGTGGTTGTGATACGTTATGGATCTTTATTCCCTTGGATTACTTTGATGGATATGGGTGTTTGTTCGCCTGGAGAGGTTCTAGTGGGTGCCCTTATCACTAGTAACTAGCATTTGATTCCATATTATGAGCGCGGAATGGTCATCGTTTTCACCTTTCGTTGTCCCCACTTTGTACGTCTGTTGAGACAACTCTGGAAGGGCCGAGAAAGAACAGCTCGGAGGATAATGAGGAGACAGCTAAGGACCTGTAAAAAAAATAGAAGACAACCAAGGATTATGTCTGTCACGAGACAGTTTTGTTTTACCTTGAAGAGAATATATCTATAGACGGACCAGCCTGAATAACCAACTCCAACCAGCTCCATAGTCTCTGGTAACTGAGCAACGCGGGCAATTGTTTTTAGATGCTTGGCATGAAAGCGAACGATTTCTTTTCTGATACGAAAAGAACTTCATTGATAAGGCAAGAGGAGGATACATAAAGATTATACAACCTCAAAGGGAGACGGCCATAAACCTAGCTATCAGTAGCATCACTTGTAAGTAAGCTCAAAGTAGACGGTATTATCTTATCATCAACATTCTGAAACTTTGATATGGTCTATCCAAATTGATCATCATGACAAGGGCTTACTCACTAAGGGAACTTAGTTAAAGAGCACCAACAAGGATGGATGCCAGCCAAACGGCGACTATTGCCCCACCACCATAGAGAAACACGTACAGTATTCGACTTGTCCTTGCATCCCATGACCAGTGAAGGTAAGTTATTCTAGTTAACATCTTCAAGAGAAGCACATGAGTCAGATTGGGTGCTTGGGAATTTATGCTGCAACATCGCAGCTGTGTTGGCTAAGGGCGTAGAGTTCTGGACCTCACCTGTCCCTTCAGACCCGCAAGAAGCCCCCTAGACTCGATGAAGCTCTAGTGAGAACCCTGTACAGGCTTCTGGATTCTGTAAATAGTTTGGATTCAGATTAGTTGAGGAGCTTGTGCCCCTTCGTCTGCTACTAAAAATTCACAACATTCGAACATAAATCACGAATTCGGCGTCACACTCTAGCTTGTAAGGCGAAGTAAATATATAGTGACGTAAAACAAAGACACTAGGGTTAGGATCTTCACAATGCTGCAGCAGATAAGGCACAGGCATATTCCCGCGCAGCTCAAGCTCAGCTGCTTAACGAAGTAGCACTTGAAAAATAGTAGTAAACAGTCTGCACAAATACAATACAAGTAGTAGAAAGAATAATCTAATATCGCTTTAAAGATTTCAATTCTCAAGACAGCGGGGAAGGATCTACTTACCCTATCGTGCGCGACAAACGAGCTCGAAGTTTGAGTACCATTTGCCCCAATATATACACATCAGAAATCCCACAGATCCTTAGAATCATATCCTTGGAGTTATATATATATATATATATATGTAAATAATCATATAGACTTTCTATGTGTGATATGAGGTGTTACAATTTACTCTACTTATATGCCTAACATTCTCATTGAGCCACAAACATATAAAAAATCGTGAGCCTTGTAAGTGATAGATATAAATAATATGCAGAACAGACAAAATAAAATTGCGTCTCAGCTCACACAGAATAAAAAATACAGCCCACTTCATTACAGTACTAAATTGGCTTTAATATCCTTTATAATAACCTAAGTTCAGAACCGGTTCATGAAACATCCGTTCACACTAAATAGCCTATCCTTCGTAAAAAGAATAAATACTGTGTAATCAAGCTCTTATCCTTAGAGTCATATACACACATAAGAAATCACATAATTTTACCACATTAAATAGAGGGTGTCACATTCCCTTTCCCTAGAGACCATTTTCGAACCTTGAACTCTTCAAAACTCAACACCAATAAAATGGCAAATGAGGCGGCAAAGTATATTTTCGTCACATATTTGGCGAAATTATAACCACACCACAGCCCTCTCTCCTTCCTCCGCTTCAAGGAGGCAGGAATGCTCATCATTATCAAAAGAGCCAAAGAGGAAGACATTGCGTCCGAGAGAAAGGAGGCCAACCGAGGATATGACAGAGGGGAGAGATGCGTGTGTGAGATAATACGGGTAAAATATGAAATTAAGCATAAAAAAGTTACTAAAAAAATATTCATTCTTTCTAGGGCATCCCAAAAAGAAGTATTAACCAATGTGTTAAATACTGTTACCGCTAGGTATATCGCACCCCAAAATTTTAAGGTATACCGCGCCGCATATCGTTACTGTTATCACAAAAATTAAATGTTAGAATATTATTTTTAGAAGACATAATTTGTTTAATAATTTATTTTTACACATTTTATATGTATTCTAATTTTTCTCATCATAAATTGTCAAATATAAATAAAATATATATGAAAGAAGATATTTAGTTAGGCTAGCATGCACCAGAAATTCAATTGAGGGATATTGTTCAACCCCATAGGGACCTTTAAACTGTTACCATCCATTAAATTGTTATATTAATTAAGAAAAGTAACCAAAAAATAAAAGTAAATGTTTATTTTATGATATGTGTATTATTTATATTTTAATTTTTTATATATTTATGATATTATTTATGTAAAAAGAAAAAAAATAGGCGCAAAAAATTAAATATTGCGGTACGTATCATGCGATATTTGTGGTATACAGGGTTTTTTTTGAAAAAATACATACAAAAAGTACACGGTATGTGGTATACCCCGCGATAAAATAACAAAACATGAAAAAATTAGTACCGCATACCCGCAGTGTTTAATTCAGTGGCATGAACCATCAGTTGTGCCAAAATTTTCATAAAAATCAACATTTACTGATTTTCTTCAACTATTTAATTAATTTTATTTATTTATGATTTTAGCACCTATTATCCAATCTATATATGTCGAATATTGGTTATAAGAAAAATGGTAGGTTCATTATTTTATATATACTGATTATTTGCTAAACATGTGTGTCGATAGAAACTTTCTTTTAAAGGATTTTCAAATAGAAAGTATTTTTATTAATTTTTATTTCTTTAATTAGGATGAGGAAGAAATTTATAAAAATTAATTACTTTGTAAGAAGAATATGATTCAAGTGATTATTAAATAAATACAATACTAGTTTCAAATGAGATTAATTCTAAAGAAAAAATAAGCAAAATTGATGATAAGTGATTTCATAATTGCGTATTTGAGTTACGTGAAACGCAAATTTCTTTTTCTTTTTTTTTTTTTAATGATTTTAGCATCTTCAGACTAGATAAGGAAAAAATCATAAAAAATATTCATTTTCTTAAAAATAATTTTAAGTGATTATTAGGTAAATAATATGATAACTTTCAAATAATATTGATTTTAGATTAAAGAAAAGTAAAGATGTAAATAATGTTCTTTTCATACTCAAATAGGAATTAATTGCATTTTAAGTACCTATATTATGTATTTGTGAAAAACATTCCTTAAATTTTAGATCTAACACCCCAATTCGTTTTAATTTAAGTCAACTGACTTATTTTTACCTTTATATTTTTTTTGCCTAAAACTCATTTTATTTAAAAGTCAATGTTATATAGATGTAATTATTAATTTGAAAGTAAATTTTCATGATATTATTAAATTTTTATAAATTTTTATTTTTTTAAGGCTTTAAAATAGAAAGATTCATAAAAATTTAGTAAGATTACAAAAAAATTATTTTCAATGGATTATTACAACTACATAATATTGAATTTTAATTAAAATTAGTTATGAGTAAAAAAGACGTAAAAATAAAAATAAGTTATTTTACAGTTAATTGACTTAAGTTAAAATGAATTGGAAGCAACCAAGTCATTGATTGCAATCCCAGTAAAAAAAGGCATCCAATTTCCATCCACTATAAGGACGAGTTAGAGAGTTTAATGGTTGCTAGGGTCTCAGTTTTAGTTGAAGAACCAACTCATATAAGTTGGCAAACTTTAGGTGGCCATAGTGTGCTTTGGCCATGCCAAATCCTTAACCCCTTGAAAACATCAAGCCCCCATTCATCCAATTTTAAGGATGTTCGCGGGTCTGATATGACCGGGTTTCAGCTCAATCCAACCACACCTATATCATTGACCGAGTTCCCCAATTCACTACTGTGGCAACGTGCGGAACGTTTCGGGAGTCGCCACCAATCTGTTTACCTAGGTCGATTGAACACCTTAAAATTGGTCTGCGAGAGTTCGGGGATCGGGAGTACGGTTACGCTAAAACAACTTTGTTATAGCGCCCAAAATTGGCACCTTAGTTGATTTTAATTTTGTTTCGCTTTGCTTTTAAATAATTTTCAGTTAATTTTCGAAATTAGAAATTTTAACTGAATTATGTGGAAATGTGGATTTTTAAGTTAATTTATATAGAATTTTATACTTCCGAACCATGGACTCTGCCGAGTCATTTGGACACGGAAGATTTGATTCCAAACCATGGACTCTGCCGAGTCATTTGGACACGGAATTTGGTGAAATTTTAAACAATTTTATCCATATTGTGAATATGGATTTTTATCTTTATATTTATTTAATTTATTTAGTTAAAAAAAAGGTTGATATTTTCCAAACCGTAGATCCTGACGGATCATCCGGATATGGAAGTTAATTTAATGTTAATTAATTATTTAATTCTTATTTATTATAGAATTAATTATTAAATGGTAATTCTTTTTGTTTATGAATGATTTTTAATACTAACTAAAAAATTTATCTTTATATTTTTTACTTTTTTTTTACTTTCTTTCTTTTTCTTCTTTTTTTACTTATTTTTACTTCTTTTTTAATTTCTTTTAATTTCTTTTCTTTTCTTTCTTTTTTATTCTTTTCTTTCTTTCTTTGCTTTTTCTTTTTTCTTTCTTTTATCTTTCTTTTCTTTTTCTTATATTTCCTTTTTTTCTTTATCTTATCTTTCTTTTATTTTTCTTTCTTATCTTTCTTTTATTTTTCTTGTCTTTTCTTTCTTTCTTTTCTTATCTTATCTTTTCTTTTATATTTTTTTTATCTTTCTTTTCTTTCTTATCTTTCTTTTATTTTTGTTTCTTATCTTTCTTTTATTTTTCTTATCTTTCTTTTTTTTCTTGTTTACTTTTTTTGTTTTTTCTTGTTTAATGAAAGATATTTATTATTTTAAAGGATTACTCAATTTATAAAAGAATTAAAAAAAATAATAATTAATTTTTATTTAATAAGAAGTTAATTTAAAAGAATTAAAGAGTTTAAAAATAAAAATTTTGATCATGGTACGGGGCGTTGTTACTCAGCCAGACCCTCTTCACCAGGTGAAGCAGCTCAAAAGCGGGCACGAGACAGTTTCCAGCCAATATACCATGAACTAAAAAAAATTTTTATTTTTATTTTTATTTTTTATTATTTTTTTATTATTATTTTTTTTATTAAGAGAATCAAAAATTTTAAACAAAAGAAGAAAAGTTTTGATATTTATTTAATTTATTTTTGGAATAAAAGATTATTTAACCGAAAACTTATATGTATTTTAAAACAAAAGTCTTGATATTTTTATTTTTATATTCTTCTTTGTTTGATGAAAGATTTTTTTTTAATTTTAATTTATATTTCTGAAAATATATCTAATCAATAAGTCAAAAATATTTAAGAGAAAATTCAATTATTTTTGTTTTATTTTGTATTATTTTGAAATTATTTGATTAAGATTTTTATAAAGGAAACAAAAAGTTATATCTTTTAATAAGTAAAATATTACTGAATAAAATATTAACCCAAAATTTTTATTCTTTTCATTCTTTTTATTAATAAAGAAAACTAAAAAAAAATTATATTTTTAAAAGAAATAAATAAAATATTATTGAAAAATATTAACTCAAAAATTTTACGCTTTTTATTCTTTTTAATAAAGAAAACTAAAAAAAATTATATATTAATAGATAATTAATATATTAGTCTAAAAAAAATTTATTTATATATTTTATTTTAAAAATATTTCCGAGCCATGGATCCTGGCGGATCATTTGGTCATGGAGTTTTAATTAAATTTTTTTATTTCATTAATTATTAATTTTAAAGATGTATTAAAAGAATGGTTTTATGTTTATTTATTTATTTATTTTATTTTTGAATTATTTCATTATGTTTGTTTATTAAAAGGAATAAAAACTTTGTTTCAAAATAAAAAAAAGTAATTTTTATTAGCCTTTAGAAAATTATTCACATAAAATTCCTTTTTTTATCTTTTAATCATAAAAAAAATTCAATTAATAAAGTGGGGCTTTTTGGCCATCCACTTTAATAACACAATAATAATAAAAGTTAGCACAATTAATATAGTTAGATTAGTTGGATTAGTTAGTTAATAACAATAGAAAAGGTTAGTAAAAGTTAGATTAAATTAATTAACAACAATAATAAAAATTAGCCAAGTTTAATTAAATTAATGGTTAACAACAATAATAAAAAGTTAGTCAAGTTAATTAAGTTAATTAATTACAACAAAAATAAAAGTTAGACAATTTAATTAATTTAATTAATTAACAACAATAATAAAAGTTAGCCAAGTTTAATTAAGTTAATTAATTAACAACAATAATAAAAGTTAGACAATTTAATTAATTATTAACAACAATAATAATAAAGGTTAGTAAAAATTAGCAAGTTAGTTGTTAGTTGCTAATAACAAAAAAAAAAAAGGTTAGTAATAATAACAATAATAAACAAATAAATAAACAAGTAAAAAAAATAAATGAGTTAGTTAATTAATTTTCTGCAAAGACAAAATAAAAAGGTTAGTGACCTAATAGAAAGAAATTGAAAAGATGATGGGTGAAACAAGGGTTTACCCTTTTAGTTTTGAATTTTGAATCCCAGGAAATGAGAACGACGACGGCGCGAGGGGGGGAAGGGAAGGGGCAGCTGGCGGCACGGCCAGGGGCAGGGGGCGACGGCGTGGGGCACGGGGGGGGGGGGGGGGCCGGCGGCGGGCAGGGGCGACGCGGCGGCGGGCAGGGGTGGCGCCGGGCAGGGGCGGCGGCGGCGGGCGGCGAGGGGCACGGCGGAGAGAGAGAGAGAGAGAGAGAGAGAGAGAGAGAGGGAACAGCAGTGAAAAAAAATTTGGCTTTCTGGGGAAGAAGGGAAGAGGTCTGGGGCTAAGGGCTGTAATTTTCTCTTTTTTTTGAAACGGAGCTCTAAGTTTTTTTTCTATTTTTTTCTGTGTTCAGCACAAAATTTGGGGGGCTATTTATAGAGGAAGTTTAGCTGAACTGTTGATGGATAAATTAATAAAAAATTTCAAACTTATCTCTTAAATTGGTAAAATGACAGTTTTAGTCCTTTACGTCTCTCAGCCTCTGGATAAGTTCCTGAAGCTTCTGATTTTGACAATTTTGTCGTTTTCTGTCAATTTGAGCCAAAAACGTCGGCAGGCTCAAAATTTTATGTGACAAACTGCCAAATGCTCCTGAAACTTCCAGAATTTGTCAATTTTGCCTGAAACTTCTTAATTTTGTCATTTTTACCTCAAACTTTTAAATTTTGTCATTTTTATGGAGTTTTTTCTTTTTTTTCTTTCAAACATACACATATACACAAATATATCAAATCTTCACAAAACAAAACAAAAATATATTTTAAACTAATTAAAAAAAATTTAGTAATAATAATAACAATAATAATAATACATTTTTTATTTAATTTTTTTATTTAATTTTTTTTAAAATTATTTTAATGGCCGGACGAAATTGGGTGTCAACAGCTGCCCCCCTTTGCATGCTTCATGGGACATGATGTATGCAAAGTTAGTTACCAAATTTCGTCCAACTTAGCTAGGCATTGAAAACTTTCTCGCCGCCTAAACTCTGAGGTTTAAGGAAAGGTCCTTAGAACCTCTAACGATAGGAAAGGTTCTATCGTTGTAAGATGGACTGAATGATTGATTGTTTGTTTGAGGTTTAAGGAAAGGTCCTTAGAACCTCTAACGATAGGAAAGGTTCTATCGTTGTAAGATGGACTGAATGACTGACTGTTTGTTTGAGGTTTAAGGAAAGGTCCTTAGAACCTCTAACGATAGGAAAGGTTCTATCGTTGTAAGATGGACTGAATGATTGATTGTTTGTTTGAGGTTTAAGGAAAGATCCTTAGAACCTCTAACGATAGGAAAGGTTCTATCGTTGTAAGATGGACTGAATGATTGATTGTTTGTTTGAGGTTAAGGAAAGGTCCTTAGAACCTCTAACGATAGGAAAGGTTCTATCGTTGTAAGATGGACTGAATGATTGATTGTTTGTTTGAGGTTTAAGGAAATGTCCTTAGAACCTCTAATGATAGAAAAGGTTCTATCGTTGTAAGATGGACTGAATGATTGATTGTTTGTTTGAGGTTTAAGGAAAGGTCCTTAGAACCTCTAACGATAGGAAAGGTTCTATCGTTGTAAGATGGACTGAATGATTGATTGTTTGTTTGAGGTTTAAGGAAAGGTCCTTAGAACCTCTAACGATAGGAAAGGTTCTATCGTTGTAAGATGGACTGAATGATTGATTGTTTGTTTGAGGTTTAAGGAAAGGTCCTTAGAACCTCTAACGATAGGAAAGGTTCTATCGTTGTAAGATGGACTGAATGATTGATTGTTTGTTTGAGGTTTAAGGAAAGGTCCTTAGAACCTCTAACGATAGAAAAGGTTCTATCGTTGTAAGATGGACTGAATGATTGATTGTTTGTTTGAGGTTTAAGGAAAGGTCCTTAGAACCTCTAACGATAGGAAAGGTTCTATCGTTGTAAGATGGACTAAATGATTGATTGTTTGTTTGAGGTTAAAGAAAGGTCCTTAGAACCTCTAACGATAGGAAAGGTTCTATCGTTGTAAGATGGACTGAATGATTGATTGTTTGTTTGAGGTTTAAGGAAGGATCCTTAGAACCTCTAACGATAGGAAATGTTCTATCGTTGTAAGATGGACTGAATGATTGATTGTTTGTTTGAGGTTAAGGAAAGGTCCTTAGAACCTCTAACGATAGGAAAGGTTCTATCGTTGTAAGATGGACTGAATGATTGATTGTTTGTTTGAGGTTTAAGGAAAGGTCCTTAGAACCTCTAACGATAGAAAAGGTTCTATCGTTGTAAGATGGACTGAATGATTGATTGTTTGTTTGAGGTTTAAGGAAAGGTCCTTAGAACCTCTAACGATAGAAAAGGTTCTATCGTTGTAAGATGGACTGAATGATTGATTGTTTGTTTGAGGTTTAAGGAAAGGTCCTTAGAACCTCTAACGATAGGAAAGGTTCTATCGTTGTAAGATGGACTGAATGATTGATTGTTTGTTTGAGGTTTAAGGAAAGGTCCTTAGAACCTCTAACGATAGGAAAGGTTCTATCGTTGTAAGATGGACTGAATGATTGATTGTTTGTTTGAGATTAAGGAAAGGTCCTTAGAACCTCTAACGATAGGAAAGGTTCTATCGTTGTAAGATGGACTGAATGATTGATTGTTTGTTTGAGGTTTAAGGAAAGGTCCTTAGAACCTCTAACGATAGGAAAGGTTCTATCGTTGTAAGATGGACTGAATGATTGATTGTTTGTTTGAGGTTAAGGAAAGGTCCTTAGAACCTCTAACGATAGGAAAGGTTCTATCGTTGTAAGATGGACTGAATGATTGATTGTTTGTTTGAGGTTTAAGGAAAGATCCTTAGAACCTCTAACGATAGGAAAGGTTCTATCGTTGTAAGATGGACTGAATGATTGATTGTTTGTTTGAGGTTTAAGGAAAGGTCCTTAGAACCTCTAACGATAGGAAAGGTTCTATCGTTGTAAGATGGACTGAATGATTGATTGTTTGTTTGAGGTTTAAGGAAAGGTCCTTAGAACCTCTAACGATAGGAAAGGTTCTATCGTTGTAAGATGGACTGAATGATTGATTGTTTGTTTGAGGTTAAGGAAAGGTCCTTAGAACCTCTAACGATAGGAAAGGTTCTATCGTTGTAAGATGGACTGAATGATTGATGTCGAGGCAAAGGTTCCATCCTTAAAACCTCGGATTGATTGATTGATGTCGAGGCAAAGGTTCCATCCTTAAAACCTCGAATTGATTGATTGATCTCGAGGCAAAGGTTCCATCCTTAAAACCCCGGATTGATTGATTTTGAGGCTAAAGAACTTTCCTTAGGACCTCGAGCGAAATTTATATGAAAGCAATTGAAATTGGAATAATTTTCTTCGAAAGTGTGAATTTTCATAATAGGTGAGTGCAAAAATTTAAACTTCGATAAGATGAGTGAATCTTGATGATGACAATAACACTGACAAATTATGTAAAGGGAACGGATGTTTGGAATCAATATCCAAGGTTCCTCTAATATTTTCTTCAGTAAATATAGATTCCCTTGTGAGATATGTCATCCAAATAAGGTTAAAGCTTAACTACCCCAAAATGTTATGCCTAGTAGACCTAATAGGATGCGTCTCAAGAGTAATAAAAATTACTCTTTACTCAGCCATTCCAACCTAAAGGCATTGTCCCATGGTTTTAATATCAGCATGGACGAAACTATCTTATAAGAAAAGAAATTCCTTGAAAAGAAAAACTGAAACGCGAAAGAAAATGCTGATAATAAAACTAAAGGACAAGAAAAAACGGATCAGATCGCTTCTTTCTTCCACAATACTTCAACAGGGTGAGTAGAGGACCATTATGGGAGTGAACTGGTCGGGAAAGACTATCGTGTCCAGTCTATCTGAATCATTGCTGGATCTGGTTCAGGAACAAAAGCTTGTATTTTATCTAGCAATTCTTCAGCAGTTGTTGCGGATATTATGATTCGCCGTGCCACTCTTGATATGAAATTCTTCTGCATAGCATAATCCATAAAAGCTATCAGACCTGTAAAGAAATTGTTAACATTTAAAAGCCCAATGGGTTTCTTATGCAAATTAAGTTGGGCCATGGAAGCAATTTGAAAGACTTCTCCCAACGTGCCAAAACCACCTGGTAGAGCGATAAAAGCATCAGCATTTAAAAGCATTTGTAACACACGTTCTTGCAAATTTTTAACCACTAATTCTTCTCCAATCGTGCCCCCAGAAACAAATTTCAAAGGTCCAGGGATGATGCCCAAAACTTGACTTCCTCCTAAAGATGCTGCTGATGCTACACCTCCCATTAATCCGACACTACCTCCTCCATAAACTAAATGTATTTTTCGCTCAGCTAATACTCTACCCAAATGGTTGGCTGCCTTTAAATACTCTTCATCTTTTCCAGGAAAAGCCCCAGAAAATACACAAATACTTCGGGATTTACGAGTTGGGGTTTTCTCCATTCCTATCCTTATCCTTGTGAGAAAAGAGGATATATTTATAGAGATGAAGAGATAAGGCAATAATTTTATTTTCAAGAGTGGATACATTATTGCCAGCTATACACAGTAGTCACGAGTATGACTCTGGTCAGGTATGGGTACACTATCGTTAAAAGAGGAGGAAAATTTTCAAAATAGCTGCTAGCATGTACAGTAGTCACTACTGTAGCTTACGTCAGGAGTAGGTATGTGATTGTTGGAAGGGAAGGAAAATTTCAAAAGTGGCAGCTATATACAGTAGTCCGTGTCAGGAGTGGGTACATTATTGCCAAAGGGGAGGAAAATTTCAAAAGCGACAGCTAGCACGTACAGTAATCGTAACTATGGCTCATGTCAGGAGTGGATACATTATCGCTGAAAGGGGAGGAAAATTTCAAAAGCGACAGTTAGTACGTACAGTAATCGTGACTTTGGTTCACGTCAGGAGTGGATACATTATTACCAAAAGGGGAGGAAAATTTCAAAAGCGACAGCTAGCACGTACAGTAATCATGACTTTGATCCTCGTCTTCCACTGGCTTTGCGTCCAGTAATGGCTTCAATGCTTTCTATGAATCGGTGATTTGCATCTCATCTAGCTTTCTCACAAACTGGCAAACAGGGTCGTTTAGGGTCAGATTCCCAAGACTGTAACGATCTCGTTCTTTTTGGAAAATTATCCATAATCCAACAACCTCAAATTGCACTATTCCGCAAGAATGCGCTTCAAGAACCTCTCGAATATCTTCTAGAGATTCCTTACGCAAGCCATTCTTAATGAATCTTATTCTATCATTACGATTTCTGGTGATCACTCCTGGAGCACGACATTTATTGCCGCAAATCCACCATCCACAATTATGACAAACGCCTAGCCTCTTTGCTCTTCTTTTTTTGGCATAAGCGCTTTTACCAAAGCCGGGCATACGGGGAAAGAACGCTTCGGGAACTTCACCAGCTGAACGAACCTTAGCTTCAATTAGCCACCGCACATTATCAGGAATGCCTTTGTGCATAAATACTCTGAATCGTTCACATCTAGCTTGATAAATCTTTTTAAGAACATTTATTGGGAAGGAAGGAAAATACTTTCGTAGGGCGGAAAGAGAAGACTCCATTGATGAAGGAGGCAAAGAAAGAAATTAGTGATTGTAGGAAATGAACATAACTAACACATATTTATAGTGATGAAAGGGATAATGCGTTTATTACACTTACAGAAGCAAGTACATTATTGTCAAAAGAAAAGACAAATGACAGCTTATATGTACAGCAATCATGACTGTGGCTCTCATCTTCCACTGATTTATGTCTAGTAACGGCTTCAATGCCTTCTATAAGTCGGGGATTTGCTTCCCATCCAGTTTTCTCACAAACTGGCAAATAGGGTCATTAAAAGTTAGATTTCCAAGACTGTAACGATCCTGTTCTTTACGGAAAGTCCACCATAAATCCATAATTTCCCATTGCACTATTTCACAAGAATGTGTTTCAAAAGTTAATAGGATATCATCCAAAGATTCCTTACGCAGGCCATTCTTGATGAATTTTCTTTTATCTTCATGATTTCTGGAGATGTATCCTAAAAAGCGACATTTAGTATTACAATTCCATCGTCCACATTTATGACAGACACCAAGCCTCTTTGCTCTTCGCTTTTTGGCATAAGCGCTTTTACCAAAGCCGGGCATACGGGGAAAGAACGCTTCTGGAACTTCACCAGCTGAACGAACCTTAGCTTCAATTAGCCACCGCACATTGTCAGGAATGCCTTTGTGCATAAAGACTCTAATCCTTTCACATCTAGCTTGGTAAATCATTTTAAGAACATTTATTGGGATGGAAGGAAAGTATTTTCGCATGGCGGAAAGAGTAGAATCCATTGATAAAAGAAGAATTTGAGAGAAGAGATGAAGAAATCAGTTATTGTAGGAAACTGAGAGTCAGAGAGTATTGCATCCGCTACTTAACCGGAAAGAAGAACACGCATTTATAGCGATGAAAGGATAACGTGTTAATTACGCTTACAGGAACAAGTATATTAAAAGAAAAGACAAATGACAGCTTATATGTACAGGAATCATGACCGTGGCTCTCATCTTCCCCTGATTTATGTCCAGTAATGGCTTCAATGCCATCTATAAGTCGGGGATTTGCTTCCCATCCAGTTTTCTTACAAACTGACAAACAGGATCGTTTAAAGTCACATTCCCAAGACTGTAACGGTTTCGTTCTTTATGGTAAGTCCTCCATAAACTGATAATTTCACCTTGCACTTTTCCACAAGAATGCGTTTCAAGAGTCTCTCGGATATCTTCCAGAGATTCCTTACGCAGGCCATTCTTAATGAATTTTCTTTTATCTTCACGATTTATGGAGATGTATCCTAAAGAGCGACATTTAGTAATACAATTCCATCGCCCACATTTATAACACACGCCTAGTCTCTTTGCTCTTCGCCTTTTGGCATAACGGCTTTTACCTAAACCGGGCATGCGGGGCATAAATGCATCTGGAACTTCACCCGCCAGACGGACCTTAGCTTCAATTATCCACTGCACATTATCAGGAATGCCTTTGCGTGTAAAAACTCTGATTCTTTCACATCTAGCAAGGTAGATCTTTTTAAGGACTTTTATTGGAAAGGAAGGAAAGTATTTTCGCAGTGCAGAAAGAGTAGAATCCATTGATGAGAGAAGAATTTAAGAGAAGAGGGAAATGAATCAGTTATTGAAGGAAACTTAGATAACCGACTGGAAGAACATGCATTTATAGCGATGAAATGGATAACGTGTCGATTACACTTACGGGAGCAAATACATTATTAAAAGAAAAATGGAAAATTTTAAATATGATAAATTGTATGTACAGTGATTGTGACTGTGGCTCACATCTTCCACTGGTTTTACGTCCAGTAACGGGATTAATGGCTTCTATGAGTCGAGGATTTGCTTCCCATCCAGTTTTCTTACAAGCTGACAAATAGGGTCGTTTAATGTCAGATTCCCGGGACTGTATCGTTCTCGTTCTTCATGAAAAATGCTCCATAAATCGAGAAGTTCACGTTGCACGGATCCACAAGAATGCGTCTCAAGAGTCAATTGGAGATCATCCAATGAGTCCTTACTCAGGCCATTCTTAATGAATCGTATTTTATCTTCTCGATTATCAGAGATCATCCCTAAAGAACGACATTTAGTATTACAGGTCCAGCGTCCGCATTTATGACAGACGCCTAGTCTCCTCGCTCTTCGTTTTTTGGCATAAGAGCTTTTGCCTACACCAGGCATGTGAGACACAAATGCCTCTGGGATTTCACCTGCCAGACGAACCTTAGCTTCAATTAACCACCGCACATCTTCAGGGATTCCTTTATGCATCAGAGCTCTTAATCGTTCACAGCGAACTTGGTAGATCTTTTTGAGGATGTTCATTGGGAGAGAAGGAAAATATTTTCGCAAGGCAGAAAAAGTAGGATCCATTTTCTAGGAGAAAGTAAAAGAAAGGAGGGAGGAAATGATCAGTTATTATGGGCAACTGAGAGAACCGACTTGAGAGTCACGGAGTACCGTATCCGCCGCTTAACCGGAAAAGTGAATCCTACTTTATTTTGATGTGATAGATATTCCATCCAGCTGACGTCGATTCAGTCCTTGATTATTGAATCCATTGTCCGCTTTTGACGAATTTTCAACGACAATATTTCTTGATGTCTGCCTTATCTTTGACGATAGCTATCACTCATCTTGGATGCTGCTAAGCTGGCATCAATTCTGTTCTTTTAGGTGTAGCCTCAATTGCCAGGCTTTTGACGAATTTTCAACGACAATATTTCTTGATGTCTGCCTTATCTTTGACGATAGCTATCACTCATCTTGGATGCTGCTAAGCTGGCATCAATTCTGTTCTTTTAGGTGTAGCCTCAATTGCCAGGCTTTTGACGATATTGTATGCTTTATCCTTGGATTCCTGATGGGGCTGGGTCCAGCGTATTAGCTATGCGTCCAATTAGTAAGAGCTGATGTCATTAAGATCTCAGCTTATACTGCTGCAATCATGCTGCGGACATGCTTTTCATTTGATCCCTGTTATGTAAAAGCCATGCATGCATGATGTGAAATGCATGAATGCAAGGCATGTGTAACTGATGTTTTTTTTTTTTTTAATCTAGCTCTTCATGTCTTTGCTTTACTTTACTGGATCTTCTTTGTGATTTCCTTCTCGGACTATTATTGAATCTCTTTATGCTTTCCAGCTGTTGTCCATTGTCTCAAAAGCCCAACTCTGTTCAAAAATCCTCTTTCCTTGCCTTATTTTTGAATTTTGACCTCAATTTTCTTTAATGCCCGCCTCATATTTTATGCTTCTCTGGATAATTGTCCCTGTTGAAATATTCGTGAGCATGATTCTTTCCTGCTAACATAGACATGTTAAGACTTCTGAAATGATCATTCAGGCTACCACCAAGGCTATCTCCCAAAGATTTGTTACTCCTTCTTCTTTGTTAGCCTATGTTCTGTGCTGCTCGCAAAGCAGGACCTCAATCTTACCTGTTTTAATTCACAAAGCTTATCAAAGTAATCTACGGTCTTTGTTTTTTTCTAAGTTTTAATTATTACTATTCTTCCTTCAAAAGTCACAATTTATTGCACACTTAAGGCTAGTAGGAATGTGAGATTTAAAGGAAAAGAACTGGATAGAAGCGACTTTAGCATTTTGAACGTGAGAATCTAAGGTAAGTTAAAGAGAATTGGCTTTTATTTATGGGTAAAAGAATATGAAAATCTTGGGTACAGATAGATAATGAAAGTGTAAGGGAAGAAAGCTCTCTTTGACAACTTTGATCAAATAAACTTTGGTAACCCTGTATCCACTTCTCCCCTTCTGTTCGAAAATTTCTTCATTATGCAAAGTATTTCTTTACTGCATCCGAATTTACTGGCTTCGGTAATTCTCGTCCATCCATTTCTGTCAGAATTAGTGCCCCTCCTGAAAATGCTTTCTTCACGACATATGGCCCGTCATAATTTGGTGTCCATTTTCCTCTTGAATCATGTTGCATGGGTAAAATTTTCTTGAGCACTATGTCACCTTCGTGAAATTGTCGTGGGCGAACCTTTTTGTTGTAAGCACGAATCATCCTTCTTTGATAAAGTTGCCCATGGCAGAGGGCTATCATTCTTCTTTCATCAATTAGATTTAATTGCTCGTATCTAGCTTTGACCCATTCTGCTTCTCCTAATTGAGTATCCATTAGTACCCTTAATGAAGGAATTTCAACTTCGATAGGCAATACAGCCTCCATACCGTATACCAGAGAAAAAGGTGTTGCTCCAGTAGAAGTACGGGTAGAAGTTCTATAAGCATGCAGTGCAAAAGGTAACATCTCATGCCAGTCCTTGTAAGTGACGATCATCTTTTCAACAATTCTCTTGATATTTTTATTGGCCGCTTCTACTGCACCATTCATCATCGGTCGATAAGGTGCTGAATTGAGATGCTTGATTTTGAATTGCCGGCACAAAGTCTGCATCATTGCATTATTCAGGTTCGTGGCATTGTCTGAGATGATACACTCTGGCGGTCCATAGCGACAAATGATTTCTTTCTTAATGAACCGGCATACCACCTTTTGAGTTACGCTTGCATAAGACACAGCTTCTACCCATTTAGTAAAGTAGTCAATTGCAACTAGGATGAATTTGTGACCATTGGAAGCTTTAGGGGTAATCGCTCCAATAACATCGATTCCCCACATGGCAAAAGGCCAAGGTATTGCTGTTACATTAAGAGGAACAGGTGGAGCTTGGATCTTGTTGGCATATATTTGGCATTTGTGACATTTTCTTACGTGATTGACGCAATCACTTTCCAATGTGAGCCAATAGTAACCAGCCCTCATTATTTGTCTTGCCATGGTATGACCACTAGTGTGTGCTCCACATATTCCAGAATGAACTTCTTCCATGATCTTTCGTGCTTCATGAGTATCTACACAGCGAAGTAGCATCGAGTCTGGGGTTTTCTTGTAAAGTATGTCTAGGTTTAAAAGAAAACCCATTGACAATCTTCGTAGAAATTTCTTGTCATTTTCTGATACTTCTGGTGGATATACTCTTTCTTTGAGGTATTTCTTGATATCGTGATACCAAGGCTTTCCATCCAATTCTTCTTCGATGCTCATGCAATAAGCTGGAGAATCTATTATTCTCATCTCGAACACAGGAGTATGCTCGGGGTCACTGATCTTGTACATAACAGCCAAAGTAGCTAAAGCATCCGGTATTTGATTATCTTCCCTTGGAAGATGATGGAAGCTTATACTGTTGAATTTTCGAGCCAAGTCTAGTATGAGCTTTTGGTAAGGGATCAATTTTGAATCCCTTGTCTCCCATTCTCCGTTGATTTGATATATGACTAATGCGGAATCCCCATAAACTCGGAGATTTCGCACTTTCAATTCCAGTGCCATTTGGAGTCCCATAGCACATGCCTCATACTCTACTATATTGTTGGTACAAGGAAATGTAATTTTTGCTGTAAGAGGGAATTGCTCTCCACTTGGAGAGATGAGTATGGCTCCAATCCCTTGTCCCAAAGCATTAGATGCTCCATCGAATGCCATTTTCCATGTTTCATCATCTTTAGAGACTTCCTGTTCTATCGTCATTATATCTCCATCAGGAAACTCCATTTTCATTGGCTCATAATCATCCAATGCTCTATCAGCCAGATATTCAGCAATCACACTCCCTTTTACAGCCTTTTGGGTGACATACTGTATGTCGTATTCAGACAACAGCATTTGCCATTTTGCGATCCTGCCTGATAAAGCTGGTTTCTCAAAAATGTACTTAATGGGATCAGTCTTGGAGATTAGCAATGTGGTGTTGTTGAGCATGTAGTGTCGTAGTCGGTGTGCTACCCATGCAAGGGCACAACAGGACTTTTCTACTATTGAGTATTTCGCTTCATATGTGGTAAGCTTCTTGCTCAAATAGTAAATTGCGTGCTCTTTCTTGCCTGTCTCATCACGTTGACCCAATACGGATCCTAATGAAGAATCCTGTATGGATAAATATAGAATCAACGATTCTCCAGATCGGGGTGGTACCAAGACTGGTGGATTTGATAGATATTGCTTGATTTTCTCGAATGCTTCTTGGCATTCGTTATTCCACTCGATCGGATTGTTCTTCTTCAGTGATTTGAAAAGAGGTTCACACTTGGATGTCAATTGTGAAATGAACCTTGCTATGAAGTTGATTCTGCCCAGGAAACTTCTTACTTGTTTTGGAGTCTTCGGGGGTTGCATTTCTTGTATTGCTTTGACTTTACTCGGGTCAACTCGAATCCCATCCTTGCTGACCATGAAACCCAATAACTTTCCTGAAGAGGCTCCAAAAATACATTTGGCAGGATTCAACTTCAGTTGATATTTGCGAAGTCTATCGAATAGTTTTCTTAGCACTTTTAGATGCCCCTTAGCAGTGAAAGTTTTGGCGATCATGTCGTCTACATATACTTCAATTTCTTTATGCATCATGTCATGGAATAATGCAACCATGGCTCTTTGATATGTAGCACCAGCATTCTTTAACCCAAAAGGCATCACCTTGTAGTAGAAGGTACCCCAAAGGGTTATAAAGGCAGTTTTTATCATATCATCTGGATCAAGTTTGATTTGATTGTATCCAGAGAAGCCATCCATGAAGGAAAAATAGGAGTTTCCTGCGGTATTATCCACCAGCGTATCAATGTGAGGAAGTGGGAAGTTATCTTTAGGACTGGCTTCGTTCAATGGCCGGTAGTCCTGACAAACTCTTAGTTTCCCGCTTTCTTTCTTTTCGACTGGAACAATGTTAACCACCCATTCTGTATATTCAGCGACCCCAAGGAATCCTGCATCCCACAGCTTTCGAATCTCATCTTTCACTCTTAAGATTAGATCCGGCTTTAATCTTCGTAACTTTTGTCTAACAGGCTTCGCCCCAGGTTTCAAGGGTATTTTGTGTAGTACTATGTCTGAGCTTAAGCCAGGCATATCTTGGTATGACCAAGCAAACACATCCACATATTCTTTCAATAAATGGACTAATTCTTCTTTTTCTTCAGGAGGGAATAAAGTGCCAATCTTGACTTCTTTTACATCCTGACTGTCTCCCAGGTTGAATACCTCAGTTGGTTCTTGACTTGTTGCTCTTTCTTTTTCATCTCGCTCAATCATTTTTAATAGCTCAGGAGATACTTGAAGATCTTCGTCATCCGAGTCGGTAGTGTTTACAGGATTATCAAAGTTCATTCTTTCATTGTTATCAAAGAGAGTTTTGGGTCTGCATTATCCAGAGAGAAAAGAAAGAGAAGAAAAAAAAAATGGCACGAATGAGATGGATGCAAACTGGTACTTTATTTACAATGTGCATAAATCACAACTTTATTGGAATAAAAAGCAATAACTAAAAGGTTCACTTAAACAAAGACTACACCCTATTGATTGAACCTTTCTTTAGGAGGTTTTTACTATTAGATTACTTTGGAAAGCTTTCGATTATAACAGGCAGTTCTATCGCCTCCCAATTGTTCAGCACATCCCGTGGGCCACAAGGTTGAACAAGCTCCTCCTCTTCAGGTGAATCGCTGATGATTGCCTGAATAGAAAGACTTTCAAAAGACTTGTTGATGTTGATAGTCAGCTTGCCTTCATTGTCATTTTTTGGAATGAGACCACCACTCACGAACGTTTCGGTGATTTCAGGGATATCCAGATTTCTTTCCTGGAGAGGATGCCCTGTTAATCGTGCAATCCTCTTTTCTCTCTTTTCAGCTATTGCCTTCATTTTATCATGTCTTGTCGGTGTGAAGCCTAGGCCGTATTTCCCTTCATTTGTGGTGATTTTCAATGGTTCTGTGATTCCTTGTAAATCTTGTCCCAGTCCTAACCCCGGTGAGTATCCTCCTTTTATCATGAGTTTGGCAACCATGCGACTTGTTTTAGAGATGCTAGGAATGGGTTCTTCTTCATATTCACTGACATAAGCAGCATTGACAATCTCAAAAGACCTGAAGGAGCAATCAGGTACATTTTCATTGACTTCGACATATTGAGCATCCGCAGGTCTTGATAGCAAGATGTCTTCTTCAGCGAAGACCGTGATTATCTTTCCTTCAATAATGAATTTCATTTTCTGGTGTAATGAAGAAGGAATTGCTCCGGCCATATGGATCCATGGTCTTCCCAGCAGGCAGGTATAAGATGGACAAATATCCATGACTTGGAATGTGATGTGGAAAAGACAGGGACCAATCCCTATTGGTAGCTCTATTTCTCCAACAACATCTCTCTTCGTTCCGTCAAATGCTCGAACAACAATATGACTGTTGTTGAGGTATGATGGGTCTAAACCAATCTTATGTAAGGTTTCGAGTGGCATTACATTTAGAGCTGACCCATTGTCGATAAGAACTCTGGCCATAATCCGATCTTTGTATTTAATCGAAATATGCAGAGCCTTAGAGTGACCTCTTCCTTCTGCTGGTATCTCATCGTCAGTGAATGTGATGAGATTTTGTGCCGTGATGTTGTTGACAAGGTGGTCAAAGTTGTTCACGGAGATATCTTGTTCAACATAAGCCTTATTCAGGACTTTGAGAAGAGCTTCTCGATGGGCATCAGAACTTAAGAGTAATGAAAGTATGGAGATCTTTGCTGGCAGACGGTTCAACTGCTCCACGATACTATATTCACTTTGCTTTATGAGTTTGAGAAACTCAGTAGCTTGTTCATCTGTTACTGCTCGAGGCATCTCTTGCTCTTTAGATGTGTTAATAGGTCCATTTGCTGGATCCGTAACATTCTTCTCTTGTTGGAGCTTGTTCATTTGCTCGGGAGAATAACACCGACCGCTTCTAGTCATGCCCCCAACTTCTAACGGAGTTGATGTGATGTTAGAAGTATAGCCATAGTTCCATGGAACAGTTTTATCTGATTTGTACGGGAATGGCTTTGGAACTTGAATTCTTAAAGGCTTGAGAGCAGATTTTGAGATTGGAATGACTAGTGGTCTTGGCATGATATTGACTTCTTGTTCTTTAATTATCACATTCACGTCATCCTCTTTATCTGACATAAAAACGATGATTTGGGAGGAGTCCATGAGACTTTGTAGACTTTTACGGAATTCTGGGCATTCTTGGATAGAATGACTCTTACTGTTATGAAAGTTGCACCACTCCTCATCCTTGACTTCTTTATTTCCAGAAGACTTTCCTATGATAATCCCTTCTTTCACAAGGCATGAATATACATGCTTAAGAGGGGTTATGATATCATTGACTGTTTTCTTCATCGGCCAGTATTCTTCCATCATATTGACTGGTTTGGCTTGATGAGGAGGCAATGGATTATGAGTGACGTTTTGTTCATCGGAAAAGTCCAACCACTTTGACTCAATTAATTGTTGGACTATACGCTTCAATGCTATGCAATTTTCCAGTCCGTGGCCCACGGTACCATCATGATATGGGCAATTTATGTTAGGGTCATACCATCTTGGATACGGGGGTTCCAATGGCCTTGTAGGGATTGGGCGAATAAGTTGACTTTCGATGAGTTTTGGATACAGCTCAGTGTAAGTCATGGGAATTGGTGCGAAGATTTCTCTTGGTCTTGGTGCAGGTACTGGAGGAGTTGGAACAGGTGGCCGTAACTGATTAGGTCTGTTGGGAGGATAATTGTTGGGTCTATTGGGAAGATAATCATTGGGCCTATTGGGAGGATAATCATTGGGCCTATTGGTAGGATAATAATTGGGCTTATTGGCAGAATAGGATAGGCGAGGTCCGGTGGCCACAGTGCCCACGAAGGGAATCCCTCTTCCTCTTCCTATTTGTTGTATTTCTTCATCTTTTCTTCTGGAAGGTCCTCCTCTTTTCATAGGATCGCTAAAGGATTCAGTAATCTTCCCAGTCCTGATACCATGCTCGATCCTTTCTCCAGACATTACTACGTCGGAGAAGTTAGTTGCCGCATTGCCAATAAGTTTGTCATAATATGGGTATTTCAGTGTCTGGACAAATAAAGTGACCATTTCTCTTTCTGTCATGGGTGGCTGAACCTGTGCAGCTAAGTCCCTCCACCGCTGCGCATATTCCTTGAAAGTTTCTGGCTTTTTCTTCTCCATGTTTTGGAGAGTTTGGCGATCCGGAGCCAAGTCCATAACGTGTTTATAGTTGCCGATGAAGGCCTGAGCAAGGTCATTCCAAGTTTTTATGTTCCTTGGACCTTGGCTTAGATACCACTGTAATGCTGATTTTGTGAGACTTTCCTGAAAAAGTGCGATCCACACCTTTTCATCTTTTGTGAGTGGTTGTAGTCTCCTTAGGAACAATGTGATGTGAGTGATGGGATCACTCGTTCCATCGTATTTCACGAAATCTGGCACCTTAAAATCTGAAGGGATTACGACATCTGGCACTAAGCAGAGGTCATCTACCGAGAGAGATCCGAATATAGTGCCTCCTTCAATGGCTCGCAGTCGCTTTTCTATTGTTTCGAGTTTTTGAGATTCTGCTTCTTCTTTTGGTAATGTCTTCTTCTCTTCCTGTACAGTGTCTTGTTTCAGGTGAACACTAGCAGACGGTCCTGATTCTTGAAACAGGTTTTCTTGGACTGAGACTCGTTGCGGGGTGAATCCCGGGGGATAAGTGGGATCTTGCACTTCTTTGATGGGGACTTGAGTTGCTTTCCCTTTGATTAATTCCATCAATTGTCTCATCTGTTCTGACATACTTTCAATCTTGGACTCCATCTCCATGAGACGTCCTTCGGCTTGTTCTGCCATTAATCTTGTTTGGAGTCGAGTTGAATATCGGTGTTGAGGTCCAATTTTACCCTTTTAAAGGAATATTTATTTTATTAGATTCTATGTGTGTATGATTGATGTGATGGATGCATGCATGAATATTGTAAATACTTGGTGAAAGAAGAACTATAATGGAATTTCTCAATTACATTCAGCAAAAGGTTTGTTTAAAAGAAACGACCCAAAGTACAATACTGCTTTCTGGCCTTAGATATGAACTCCATCATTCTTTGAACATTTACTGATGGAGTAGGACAGCTCAGTTCTTCTAACTCCTTGGCTTCTTCGCCCATTAGTTGGGCTTGTTCTGTAACTTTTCTGACTTCTACCAAAAATGTTTGCAATTGATCTTGAGAAAATCTGTATTGATCTTCCCAGTATCTGACTCTCATCTCTTTTTGATCGGTTTCATCAACCAATTGGGAGATGACTTGTTTTTGGTATTCAACTTTCTCTTCGAGGAGTTGTGTTTTGTGACCGAGCTGTTGCATGTCAAGGAGCATCCTCTTGTTCTTCTCCTTTTCTTCCTCTAGTTCTTTCTCCAACTCTCTTTTCGCCAATTTTCTGATGACCTCTTCAGATAGAACTATTCCTTCCTTCCGGTTATTTCTCCATTCATAATAAGCAGTGGGAGAAATAATAGGCCCCGACTTCAATATGAAAATTCTTTTCCACGCAACTGAAATACCCATTGCGAGCTTATTTGAATTTGGATCTTCGTGTGAAAATTCCAACTTACTCAGATTATGCGTCATGGGTATAAATTGCATGGACCCAAATTGTTTTCGTACTTGAGCTGGGGCATAACTTGTTCCTCCCCATATACCTAAGAGAGGAACCCACGGGCAATTGCCGCATCGGTAGACAACGCGGGTGGAGGTAGACCAGGGGGCTCTCCATTCAATTTGGAATTCGGTGATGTTCTTGAAATAATCAACCCATGCTTCCTTGCTGTCGTGATGAATGGTTTCACTTTTCAAAAAGGCTTCGATTGGGATGAAGTCCTTTGAAAAGCGATTTCCAAAATGTTGCTTCTCACAAGGAAGGTGGCTTTTGATCCAAATGTTGAGGAGATGTGAACATCCTATGAATTTGCCCCCTCTTTGGCGACAAAAGTTTAATGCCCTGATAGTTTCACATAATATTACTGAGGTCGGATTTATTTGAGCATTGCAGATTTGCTCAAATAGTGTAATGATGTCTCCTTCAATGAATCCGACGATTCTTGGGAAGACTACCAGGCCATATATCGCCAAGGCGAAAAGCTTGCGTCGTTGATTTTTCTGAGGGAGAACGTGACTTAATTGTTTTAAGTCGATCCAACTGATAAATTTTCGAGATCCTTTTGTTGCAAACTTGGTTTGAAGACTGGAAGCTGGCATATCCAATAATTTTGCTAGGGCTCGATGAGGCTCCGTTCTTCTATCATGTTGATAAGTCTCAATTGGATAGTCGGAGGACCAACCCAAGAGGCTGTTGTATTCTTCAATGGTTGGAACCAGATCCATCTTATCGAAAGAAAAGCATCGATAAAATGGATCCCAAAATTGTATTAGAGCCCGGACAAGTGATGCATCAACGGTAACCTTTAGTAGGCAAGTGATGTGACCATATTTTGCCGTAAAAGCTTCCCGATCAGCAGAATTCCAACTATTCCAGACTTGCAATAATTCCGTGGTGTCGTTCTGATTTATCCGGACCGATACCTGGTCCTTAAGCTGTACGTGAGAATGGGATGTCAGAGCATCTCCGTGAAGCTTTTGAGCCGTTTCGGAATATTCCATAGCTTCAGGCTGAGTTTCGATTACCGTGTCATTCCATGATCCAGTAACAGCCGTGGGAAGATAATCGAGAATATCCATGATAATAGTTCTTTCACCAAATACTTATCTTTAATGATGAAATGTATATGCCGGAAAAATAAGGAAAAATAGAGTTAGTAAAAAAATAACACATAGGATCATACAAACATATAGATAAAACAAAACCTATGGAAATGGGAACCGAGGTATGGGAAATTCTTAATGGCTGGTTCTAAGGTGGAGTAAGGAATTCTACATGCAGAAGGTGGTTTATCAAAAAGGCAAGGGATAGTTCCCGAATCCCGTCACTGAATCATAGTGACGGCCCGATTCCTTACCCTCTAGGGTTTATGTAAGGAATGGATTAATTCGAGTCGTAGCTTTTCGTGGGCCCATGCAGAGACTAACCGTCTCAGAAGGCAATACACTACTTTGCTACTTTGAAACCGGTGAAGGCTTGGAGACCGTGGCCTCACAAGGACAGCAACACCAATTCCGCTTAGAAAGAATCGTGTTTGATTTAAGGAAGCTCGGGTATAGAGCTTCATTTTGTGAATGCATTATGCATGTTTACTTAAGTAAATATAATATATAAATCCACATAATAGTAAAGCAAAGTAAATAAAAACAAATCAACTTTAGGCTCGACTCACTAACGTCGACTCCCCAGCGGAGTCGCCAAGCTGTGGCAACGTGCGGAACGTTTCGGGAGTCGCCACCAATCTGTTTACCTAGGTCGATTGAACACCTTAAAATTGGTCTGCGAGAGTTCGGGGATCGGGAGTACGGTTACGCTAAAACAACTTTGTTATAGCGCCCAAAATTGGCACCTTAGTTGATTTTAATTTTGTTTCGCTTTGCTTTTAAATAATTTTCAGTTAATTTTCGAAATTAGAAATTTTAACTGAATTATGTGGAAATGTGGATTTTTAAGTTAATTTATATAGAATTTTATACTTCCGAACCATGGACTCTGCCGAGTCATTTGGACACGGAAGATTTGATTCCAAACCATGGACTCTGCCGAGTCATTTGGACACGGAATTTGGTGAAATTTTAAACAATTTTATCCATATTGTGAATATGGATTTTTATCTTTATATTTATTTAATTTATTTAGTTAAAAAAAAGGTTGATATTTTCCAAACCGTAGATCCTGACGGATCATCCGGATATGGAAGTTAATTTAATGTTAATTAATTATTTAATTCTTATTTATTATAGAATTAATTATTAAATGGTAATTCTTTTTGTTTATGAATGATTTTTAATACTAACTAAAAAATTTATCTTTATATTTTTTACTTTTTTTTTACTTTCTTTCTTTTTCTTCTTTTTTTACTTATTTTTACTTCTTTTTTAATTTCTTTTAATTTCTTTTCTTTTCTTTCTTTTTTATTCTTTTCTTTCTTTCTTTGCTTTTTCTTTTTTCTTTCTTTTATCTTTCTTTTCTTTTTCTTATATTTCCTTTTTTTCTTTATCTTATCTTTCTTTTATTTTTCTTTCTTATCTTTCTTTTATTTTTCTTGTCTTTTCTTTCTTTCTTTTCTTATCTTATCTTTTCTTTTATATTTTTTTTATCTTTCTTTTCTTTCTTATCTTTCTTTTATTTTTGTTTCTTATCTTTCTTTTATTTTTCTTATCTTTCTTTTTTTTCTTGTTTACTTTTTTTGTTTTTTCTTGTTTAATGAAAGATATTTATTATTTTAAAGGATTACTCAATTTATAAAAGAATTAAAAAAAATAATAATTAATTTTTATTTAATAAGAAGTTAATTTAAAAGAATTAAAGAGTTTAAAAATAAAAATTTTGATCATGGTACGGGGCGTTGTTACTCAGCCAGACCCTCTTCACCAGGTGAAGCAGCTCAAAAGCGGGCACGAGACAGTTTCCAGCCAATATACCATGAACTAAAAAAAAATTTTATTTTTATTTTTATTTTTTATTATTTTTTTATTATTATTTTTTTTATTAAGAGAATCAAAAATTTTAAACAAAAGAAGAAAAGTTTTGATATTTATTTAATTTATTTTTGGAATAAAAGATTATTTAACCGAAAACTTATATGTATTTTAAAACAAAAGTCTTGATATTTTTATTTTTATATTCTTCTTTGTTTGATGAAAGATTTTTTTTTAATTTTAATTTATATTTCTGAAAATATATCTAATCAATAAGTCAAAAATATTTAAGAGAAAATTCAATTATTTTTGTTTTATTTTGTATTATTTTGAAATTATTTGATTAAGATTTTTATAAAGGAAACAAAAAGTTATATCTTTTAATAAGTAAAATATTACTGAATAAAATATTAACCCAAAATTTTTATTCTTTTCATTCTTTTTATTAATAAAGAAAACTAAAAAAAAATTATATTTTTAAAAGAAATAAATAAAATATTATTGAAAAATATTAACTCAAAAATTTTACGCTTTTTATTCTTTTTAATAAAGAAAACTAAAAAAAATTATATATTAATAGATAATTAATATATTAGTCTAAAAAAAATTTATTTATATATTTTATTTTAAAAATATTTCCGAGCCATGGATCCTGGCGGATCATTTGGTCATGGAGTTTTAATTAAATTTTTTTATTTCATTAATTATTAATTTTAAAGATGTATTAAAAGAATGGTTTTATGTTTATTTATTTATTTATTTTATTTTTGAATTATTTCATTATGTTTGTTTATTAAAAGGAATAAAAACTTTGTTTCAAAATAAAAAAAAGTAATTTTTATTAGCCTTTAGAAAATTATTCACATAAAATTCCTTTTTTTATCTTTTAATCATAAAAAAAATTCAATTAATAAAGTGGGGCTTTTTGGCCATCCACTTTAATAACACAATAATAATAAAAGTTAGCACAATTAATATAGTTAGATTAGTTGGATTAGTTAGTTAATAACAATAGAAAAGGTTAGTAAAAGTTAGATTAAATTAATTAACAACAATAATAAAAATTAGCCAAGTTTAATTAAATTAATGGTTAACAACAATAATAAAAAGTTAGTCAAGTTAATTAAGTTAATTAATTACAACAAAAATAAAAGTTAGACAATTTAATTAATTTAATTAATTAACAACAATAATAAAAGTTAGCCAAGTTTAATTAAGTTAATTAATTAACAACAATAATAAAAGTTAGACAATTTAATTAATTATTAACAACAATAATAATAAAGGTTAGTAAAAATTAGCAAGTTAGTTGTTAGTTGCTAATAACAAAAAAAAAAAAGGTTAGTAATAATAACAATAATAAACAAATAAATAAACAAGTAAAAAAAATAAATAAGTTAGTTAATTAATTTTCTGCAAAGACAAAATAAAAAGGTTAGTGACCTAATAGAAAGAAATTGAAAAGATGATGGGTGAAACAAGGGTTTACCCTTTTAGTTTTGAATTTTGAATCCCAGGAAATGAGAACGACGACGGCGCGAGGGGGGGAAGGGAAGGGGCAGCTGGCGGCACGGCCAGGGGCAGGGGGCGACGGCGTGGGGCACGGGGGGGGGGGGGGGGGGGCCGGCGGCGGGCAGGGGCGACGCGGCGGCGGGCAGGGGTGGCGCCGGGCAGGGGCGGCGGCGGCGGGCGGCGAGGGGCACGGCGGAGAGAGAGAGAGAGAGAGAGAGAGAGAGAGAGAGGGAACAGCAGTGAAAAAAAATTTGGCTTTCTGGGGAAGAAGGGAAGAGGTCTGGGGCTAAGGGCTGTAATTTTCTCTTTTTTTTGAAACGGAGCTCTAAGTTTTTTTTCTATTTTTTTCTGTGTTCAGCACAAAATTTGGGGGGCTATTTATAGAGGAAGTTTAGCTGAACTGTTGATGGATAAATTAATAAAAAATTTCAAACTTATCTCTTAAATTGGTAAAATGACAGTTTTAGTCCTTTACGTCTCTCAGCCTCTGGATAAGTTCCTGAAGCTTCTGATTTTGACAATTTTGTCGTTTTCTGTCAATTTGAGCCAAAAACGTCGGCAGGCTCAAAATTTTATGTGACAAACTGCCAAATGCTCCTGAAACTTCCAGAATTTGTCAATTTTGCCTGAAACTTCTTAATTTTGTCATTTTTACCTCAAACTTTTAAATTTTGTCATTTTTATGGAGTTTTTTCTTTTTTTTCTTTCAAACATACACATATACACAAATATATCAAATCTTCACAAAACAAAACAAAAATATATTTTAAACTAATTAAAAAAAATTTAGTAATAATAATAACAATAATAATAATACATTTTTTATTTAATTTTTTTATTTAATTTTTTTTAAAATTATTTTAATGGCCGGACGAAATTGGGTGTCAACAACTACCTAACCATACTTGCATACCTTTAACTCCATTTTGACAACCCAAACGGAATAAAAAACCTGTTCGGGTTAGTTTGGTATAACCAGGTTTTATATTCTCTTGTAAGATAATAATTTTTATTCAAAATAGGTGTAAATAAGTAAAAATAACAAATACAATTATACTTCAAGTTTTATAGCCAATTCGTTTTAAATTAAGTCAACTAACTTATTTTTACTTTTATATTTTTTTGCCTGAGACCATTTTTAATTGAAAACCAATATTATGTAAGTGTAATAATCCATTTGAAAGTAAATTTTCATGATGTTTTTAAATTTTTATGAATTTTTCTTTTTTAATGCCTTAAACGAGAAAAATTCATAAAAATTTAATAAGATTATAAAAATTGTATTTTCAATGGATTATTTCAATTACATAATATTGGATTTTAATTAAAATTAGTTATGGGTAAAAAAGACATAAGAATAAAAATAAGCTATTTTGAAGTCAATTGACTTAAGTTGAAACAAACTGGGTTTAATTTCTACAAACAATGTCAAAATCCAAATAAAATTTTTTGTGCCTAAAATTCTCAGAAAGAAGACAAATCAATTGTATAACAATACTACAAAATGAAAAAAACATACGAAAAGCAAAAAGTATGGTTTAAATCTACTTTGGTTTCAAATAATAATCTCAAAACTCAAATAACCTTGATATTAATAAGTAAACAAGAAAAGTCAGCTATAAAAACTCACACTTACCACCACAAATTTATATATTATAAATAAAAACTAACTTGTAATAACCCACATAAGTAACTGAATAATTTAGCTCTTCTCTCTCATTTTCTGTCTATTTACTCCTAAGCCTATATTTATGTCATGTTGGCCAATTTCTATACTTAATGAGGGAAAGAAAAATGAATTGGGTGATGCGTACAAAACAACTAAAGTCTCACGTGAATTTTTACAAAAAAAAAATGTCTCAATTCAAAATAATTATAAATAAATAAATTCAAAACAAATCAAGTGACAAGAGAGAAAAAAGTAAGTTCTGAGTACTGTCATCATGTTATTAGGGATTAGAATTTATGAATTATGAGAGGAAGCAGGTCGGGTCGGGTTTATGTGGGTTTTATAATTGGAACCCATTATGCCCCGCATGAATGACTGGGCTTATATTTTCACTACCCACCTCGGCCCTAACTCGCATAAAACCCACATTGTTATCAGTTTAGTTCGGTTTGGAGCAAGCAAATTTGCGGGTTGACTGGGTTGGATAAACACCTTTACCTAACTTTTATCTCACTGTAACATAACCAAATACGGACTACCTTCTTTTATCTGGCAGATGATAGTTTAAAGATGGATCATGACCCAATTTGACTTTATTTTAGACTTGGGTTGAAGAGGTAAGGCCCACATTCAGCCTACACCAAGGTTGGTTGGGCTTATGCTGAGCTTGACCATAGGCTAGGCCTGGCAAACTCTTAACTAGGCCGAATTTGGGCCCAGTGTGAAAAAAATTCAAAAATTCTAAAAATGAAATAAATCTTATATAGTATTAAAGCTTAAATTGTTTTGGCAAAAATGAGAACAACTTTCACTAGACAACAGTCACAACACAACCTTTTTTATTTAAATGTATACATATGTATTCATTTATCTATTTTTGGAAAGAAAAAGTTCTTTCCAAAATGACGGGCCAAGCTAATGGTCTTCTTACCATGCCCATATTTGGTCTAAACAGAAAATGGGCTAAACTGAATTTGAGTAGGCCCATGCCAGTATTTGTTGAACTAATTTTCAAATGTGTGATAATAAGGGTAACATTTACCTAATTCATATGTATATATTGTAATTTAGGAGGTGAAAGTCGTGTTTAGATTGAACCCAACTTTGAATTATGACTACTCTTGTCTGTTAGAAGCAACCTGAACTTAACTCGATTAACTCATTTGACTATATACTAGGGGTGTAAACGAACAAAACATTCGGTAAACTATTTCCTTGGTGTTCCTCTAAATGTCTATGTGGGTGCTCCTTAGGATCATATCAGCTAGTATAGAGGATGGAAGTTGTGCGATTTATGGCGGAGAAAGAAGCTTTGTGGGTTAGAGTTATGAAAGGTATTTACGGTGAAAGTGGGGTTTTGGTAGAAATAGGGAAGGAAACCTTGGTGGAGGGATGAACCGTTTGGCGGGAGTTTGTTTATGTTCGTTTATTAAGCTAAACGAACGAACACGAACACAATTTTCTATTCGTTTATTTAAACAAATGAACACGAACAAGCCTATATTCGTTCGTTTATGTTCGTGAACAATTTGATTATTGTTTGTTTATGTTCGTTTGTTTATTCATTAATACACACACACACACACACACACACACACACATGTGTGTGTGTGTGTGTGTGTGTTCGTGTATTGTCGTTCATGAGCGAATTCGTTTGTTTGGTTTGTTTATTGTTGTTAACGAACATAAATGAACGAACATGACTAACCGTTTTACACTAAACGAACGAACGAACATGAACAATGCTTGTTCGTGTTCGTTAAAAACTTAAACGAACGAACACAAACAACTCTTGTTCGTGTTTGTTCGATTCATTTACAACCTTATTATATACTTGCTTCGTCCCACTGAACCTGCTTCATTTGGGTTTATATGTATTAAAAAAATTTGCTTTTTCACTTCATCTTTTCAATTTTGCTATTCTAATCACATTCATTCCCCTTTCATCACCCAATTCTTCTTCATCTACTTCTACCTATGCTTCCATGGCTACCCTCTCCCCAGGTACTCAAATTCAAGAACTCTTCTTGTTTGCTCCGCATGACACTCTATTCCAGACCTATGCCAATATTAAAGACTACGGATTTTCCCTCGATTGGGTTGACCCTAAAAATTTGCTCTTTCACTAGGTTTATTCTTCCTCATTCTGCTCACCATCTTCCTCTATTTTCAACAACCTTGACTCATCTTAGGCCAAATTCAAAATATCCGATGAAGTCCCCACTACCACTTAAGCCTTTTCCTCCACCACGGCCTCTGTCCATGCTATCCTCAAGACTTCCTTGAACGTCAATGACAATGATCTTTTGTCCACCCTGGTGTCACCGGTCACGATGGTGCTTAAGGGTTGTTGCATCTGCCACCACATCAACCTTATGACAGTTAGCAAGAACCATTTTAATTTGAGAAAGGTGAAGATGAAAATCCAGGAGCAATCTGACAAAGATGAAGATCCATGAACTCTACATGTTGTCTATCTCAATCTTCCAAAAAAAATACAGCAATTAGGAAACAGCTTTTGATGAACATGTGGGTTGGAGAAGATTTCGTGCCATATGGAAAAACAACAGAGGATTTTGTTGATTGAAGATTTTCTGAATAAGGAATTGATCGAGATGGTATGAGATAAAGGAAGATTTCTAAGCGACTCTCAACCCTGAGCTGTTACGGACATAATACTTATTAGTTACTCCCTCCGTCTCACATTCTCTGCACCATTTGTGTTTGACACAGTGTTTAAGAAATGATGAAAATGTATATTTTTTTTCCAACTATACCCCTGTTTTTGTGCTTTCCCTTCCCTCTTTCGTGTCTATATAACCTAACTATCTCCGCAGCCACCGTCTGACGTTGCCGTCTCACTCTATCGCCGATCTCACACCATCTCCATTGCCGATCTCACGCATCTGCTACCCCTGTCGATTTGTCAATCTTACGTCGTCCTCATCGCCGATCTCACACATCTACTAGCTCTGTCGATTCTCATTTCACCAGCACTGCCCCGTTGTTTAGTTGCGCCCTACCATCGATTCCAGCGGCACAATCCTCGAGTCGTCCTTCACCATCCTCTCTTCGTCTCAAACTCGCTGATCGCCTCACACGACAGATTCTTGTCTCCGTCCCCGACCAATCTCGCTGTCTTTGTCTCCTCTAGTCCTACCATCTCTTCTTACTCCGATCGCACCCTTCTTGGCTTCCACTTCTCAACCTCCACCTTCGTCCTCATCAAATCAATCACCGTCAATAACGATTCTCGGCTTCTCACTCTGATATCGGCCTTACTTTGATTTCGCTGGCCATCGATCAGACCCCCATTTCGCCGTTCGTTTCGTCCCCATCCTCATTCATCCAGTCATCATGTTGATTGCCAACACCATTGTTCAATTGAGCAGTGCGTGGAAAAAGGAACAAATGAGTTGAGTGGTGAGAGGATGAAAAGCATAATGGTAAAGTTAAATGGTAAAATTTACTTAAAAATAAAATGTTATAAAAAATTTGAAATAATAAAAAAAATATAGTACAAATAATATAGAACAAATGAAGTATTTTATTTACTAAAGTTATCAACAGATGAAATGGTGCCATCATTTTGAGATTTTAAAAAATAAAAATAGAGCAAGATTGGATTAGAGAAAAAGCGCTAATTTTCAAATGTGTTGAAATAAGTGTGATACTGTTTTCTGCCTTACACGCTTTTTCTCCTTCTTCTTTTTCTTTTTTTTTTTTTTTTGTTTCTAATCGACCATTAGTGGGCCATTTGGAGGACAACTTCCTCCTTGATCCAGGCAAAGCCTAGGTCACGCGGATGGTTTTGGTTTTGATTTTTCTTTTTCTTTTAATACTATTGCTTTGACGTGGGTGCTCTACGTCCAATAGATTTGCCTAGTTATGGATTGCCGTTGGATTGAAGCGATACTTTACTGACTTCATGTGGGCCCGCGTTAGACGTTGTCTAGTGCGCTGGAATTTTCAGATCAGATGTGCGCGTAGACGTGGTTGTTATACAAGGCTTGACATGGAAAAGCGTTTTTGACTCAGCCTGCACAATCGACGGCTCAGATTCCACTCCTCTTTCCGTCACTTCCAATATTCTTTTCATTTTTCATTTCTTTTTAGGCCAAACTATGCATTTGACCCCTAGACTTTTGCAACTTGATCAAGTTAGTCCATAACTGATTACTCATTATATATTGGCCCCTAAATTTTGTAAAAGTTTGTGAGTTAATCTGAAGCATACTGGAGATGACTAACAGTGTCAGCCTAAAATACCTTTGCAGCCCCTTTACTTTTGTTTTTTAGTCTAAACACCCATAACTTATGAATCTAACAAAAATACTATCTTCCTCAATTTACCTGAAACCTAAACCTAGTGGGGAGTGTGCTTTCTTCGTTTTTGACCATTTTCATTACCCACTCCCTGAATTTTGGATTTTATTTTTTCTTATCAGAGAAATGAAAAGGTTTGTCAAAATGGCAATCTCGGTGATTTAGAAAACAAAAGAGGACTCCTGAGCCTACTCTGTTCTTCAATATTCTGTAGATACAGATGAGGCTTAAGAGACCGAATTTTGCCATCTTCGAAGAGCTCTTTAGTTAAGAGCGAAGCACTCTCCAATTCCTCACTAACATTGAATGCAAAATTGAAATCCAACCCACCATCTTTGTCTTCCTCTGACCTCTCCTTGACTTACCTTGCCTTGGATGATTTGGGTGTGTTGGCCTTCTTTTCCTAATCGAACAGAACTGACATAGAATTGCTTCTCCAGCTAGCCTAACGATGATCCATCCCACAAAAACAGTTGAGTTCTCTATAAAACTCCAAAATTCTGGTGGGGCATGTGGGAGTGCTGAAAATACAATTGCCTATGCTTTTCTTTTTCCTCCCTCTTTTTCCTAGTCACAGCTTGTGATATTCTAGGAAAAGGAAACATAATAATCTAATAAATCTAATTTATTACAATTGATTATGGCAAATTGTGTTACCATTTCAACAGGTTTACCCGCTATTTGGATTTGATTGTGTATTTGTGGAGTTCAAGCTAATAAAACTCTAAATGCATAGAATTCTAATACCAAAACTAGGCTAGCTTCTCAATTTTTAGGATAAAATCATTACCATAAAAGCATATTTGCAACTGGGTTTATTGTGTTAAGTCACAAATAGGTTTCAGTAAATTGAGGATGATAGTATTTTTGATAGATTTGAAAGTTATGAGTATTTAGGTTAAAAAAAACAAGGTAAAGAGGCTATAAAGTTATTTTGGACTGACATTGGCAGTCATGTACAGTACATTGAGATTAACTTCCAAAATTTTACAAAGTTCAGGGATCAGTATTTAATGAGTAGTGATATGAACTAACTTGCTCAAGTTGTAAATTGTAAACGTTCAGGGGTCAAATGTATGGTTTAGCCTTCCTTTTACAGATCTTTTAAAAACGATTTTTTTTATATATTTTTTAGGACACTTAAGTCGATACATCTTTCTTTCTCGGTGGCAGAGGCATCCACCTTTGGATTGATTATGGCAATGCTGAGTATAAGACTGGATTTGTTTTAACTTAATTTAATTTAATTTAAATTTATTTATTTTTATTATTATATTTTCTTAGTATCAACTTTATTTAAAAAGTATTATTATAACCTACATAATATTAATTTTTTGAATAATATTAATTTCAAATAAAAATGGTGTAAAAATAAAAAAATTTTGATGGAATATCATCTCTCGCCCCAGCAACAAAAATGCAACTTTAAAATGTGGTTTAACGATGTTCTGGTTTTGAAAAATAGACAATTAACCTTTTGTCTTTCGAATACAAAACAATACTTGTTACTTCCCTCACTTGTTGCATGTTTGTTATTGTAAAAAACTACCAGATGTTTAACCAATATAAAAGAACAACTATTGTTAATAAAACTAAAGTTAAGGTCATATTTCTCACATAAAACATCGATTTTATTAAAGAATAATGTTGATCTCACCTTTTAAAGTCATTTTGCGTTTAAAAAAGGATATTAACAAATTAATATTCGCTTACTTTTAGTGATTAAAATGTTTGAGTTTTTGGAATTCACATTGATACAAACAATTATATTGCTATGTTACAAGTAGCGAAATTTGTTGAAACGTTTCAGTCAGTTATTGAACTTATATTTTTAATTCGATGGAAATTATATGCACTTATAAATTTAACGTTAATGCATTCATAAAAGAGATACACTCTAGAAAGAAAAAATTACAAAAAAATTCCTGTGGTTTGCTTAAATCTACAATTTTATCATTACTGTTTCAAATATCTACATTTATCTTCTGCCAAGTTAACACGGTCACTGTTATCATAAAAAATGAGAAAAATGTCAGGCTTTGCCCTCATAACCTTCTTCGTTAGAGACTTTACCCCCAACTACTAAAACTCATTCAATTCAAATCAATTAATCTAAAAAACAAATCAACCAACATAATCAATTGCTTCTTTTCCCAACCAATTAATCTAGAATGTCGGCATCAATTGCTTCTCTTCCAACCGATTCATCTCCCTTCGTCCTCTTCGCCACAACCAACAACCTATTCACCATCGTTGCCTTGTCCGTAGACCCCAAACTTCCATGGGAGACAAAGAGGAGGAAAACAGCAGCTTCAAAACGGCGATATGAGGGCAAATCAAAATCGGGCTTCAAATCGATGGTCGGCGGCATCGAACGATGGAACATGGTGGCTATGGGCGATTGCGAATGGGGCTTCAATCGGACTTTTGTTCGTTCGAGGAATACAGCGATGGAACACGGCGTATGAGGCTTCGATCGGACTTTTTGCTTGTTCACCAGGCTAGCGGCGTTATCCAGGAGGGTTTGCTTGTTCACTAGGCTAGCGGCTTCAATCGGACTTTTGCTTGTTCACCAGGCGGAAGTCCAATTTATTTCGTTGTTGGTTTGCTTGATTTGGATTCCCAAATTTGCATTCTGTGAAATTTGTTGTTGGAGATTTTGTTTTGTTGCCTGGGTATAAATTACGGGAAGAACTTTCAGATTTGTTTTGTTATCTGGTTACAAAACTTGGAATTAGGATCAACTCTGTTTTGGGTTTCAAAATTGAAGAACGAATGATTTGATTGCTGGTTTAGATCTATTCTGAGATTCTGGTTAATTTTGTTTTTTCAGATTCGTCCCGGTTTGATTTGAACTGGTTTTAGTGGTTATGGGCAAAGTTTTCAAGGAAGAAGATTAAGAGGGCAAAGTTAGTCATTTTTCCCTTTTTCTGTTGACATTGATTCAGTGAATGATGGTTTACGGGGATAATTGTAGATATTTGAAACAATACAGGGAATAATTGTAAGTATTTGAAACAGTGAGGATAAAATTGTATATTCGAGCAAATCTCATGTAGTTTTTTTATAATTTTTCCCTAAATTTAATAAGTTAAATCCAAGGTGTAAAATACTACACTTATGTCTCACTTCTTAGGTGATGAGTGTGAGTGATAGGAATTGTGGAATTCAAAAGGATGCGTTCATCGGATTTAAATCCCGCTCCAAATTCCGCTAATTTAAATCAAATGAAAGAGAAGCGAACACGTAACCCATGAGGCCCACATGACGGGTGGGAACAGGTTGGATCATGCTGACCGGGTAGCGCGTAGGTCTACTTAGATCCGACCACGTGTACGGCCCAGGTGACGTCGGAATAAACTATGTGGCCAGCTCAACAACCATCGTATCATATACGGTGTGTCCGTACACGTGTTTGATGACATGGATGCTTCCTTCCTCCTTCCTCCTCTCTCAAATCCTCCCTCCCTCCCATCTCATCGCCCAAACCACACACCAAAAACCACCTCAACTCTGTTTCCTTTTTCTTTTTTCATTCCTGTAACTTACTGGCTTTTTTCATTGCCATCTTTTTTTTTTTTATTTTCTGCTACTTGCTTCTCTTTGATTCTGCGTTTCTTAGGTATGCTGAATTCTCTTTCTATTTCTTACCGTTGAATATGAATTTCTATGCTTTATTTTGCGGGTGAAGCTCCTGTTAGTTTCTAAGAAGATGTAGAGAGCTCCTCAGAGAATTTCTTACCAGTTTAGATCAAGGGATTTGGAGTATTTATGGTTTTAGTTTTCCCCCCTTCAAATTTGGAGCTGGAACTTGTCTGGATCTGGCAAATTTATAGCATTATTTTTTCCTTCAACATTGTGCGGTATTTGGGATTAAAAATTCGAAAATGAAGGATTTTAAACTGGAATGTAAAAGACTAGTTTAGTTGTAGAAAATTTATCCATTTTGTTTCTCTAAATTTCATTCAATAAAAGTTGTAGGATGGTGGAAAATGTTGTTTGTTAAATTCTGGATGACAATTCTAATAAAATGAAGAATCATAGAAAAAGATGTGTTTATTTCATCAAAGGAATTTTCTGGATATTCTAAAGCAGGATTTTCTACAACCATAGTTTGATTGATTTGCTATGCTACCAGGCTTTGTAGCAAGAATTTTGGAGAAGAAAAATGAGAAAGTTTTCGCAAGTAAACGAGCTCAAAGTGTTTCTTTCTTTGATTTATGGAGCAATTTTTAGATATGAAGGGTTTAGGGTTTTAGTCATCCTGTTCTTAACCGGCGGCCTTGACTAAAAATACCTTTGTGTGTTCTTCTAATTTTTAGCTCAACTATGGTGCATCCTCATGAACATTATGTAGAATGAAAATTTTTGGAGTGCATTTGCCGCATTACATAATTATTTCATACTTAAATTCCTTTTGTTGTTGTTTCTTGAACTTGTTGTGTATAATTAAATCTTGGAATCCATGCATGCCTTCTAGTTTTACAATTCCTGACCCGTGCGAAAGGCTTGAGTTCCTAAGTAATTCTGCAGTAAAATAACTTGTGTATTGCAATTCGAGGTAAGGCAATGCCAAAAATGGAAGAAAACATTCTTCTGCAGTGCTATGTCTGTTTGCTAATTGCAAGCTCATGTTTTCCGCAGACTTGGGTCCTTGAAGAAAGCAAGCCGTTGAAGCATTTACTGTATTTCTGAATCAACTTAGGGTTCCAGTATTGGTCCCTGAAGATGGGAAACAATGGAGAAGGAAAATCATCAAAGTCTGAGAAATCATCGTTACCTCCATCTCAGGTACAAGAAAACCCATGTCACAGTTTATGTTAAAACGACTATGAGTAGAACTGGGATGGAAGTATTTAGATCAGTTATAGATGCAGGATAATTGTTTTCTTTATTTGCTGGTGATAAATTACACATTTTGGTTCATGTCTTCACAGGACCAGACCAGTGTCCATATCCATCCTGATTGGGCAGCTATGCAGGTTTTATCTTTGTTTACTTTATGAATGTTTTAGCATTTGCTGAGGCATGCACATAATAACAAACAATTTCAGGCATACAAGTAATATTCTGTGATTTCCTATAAACTTGCAGGCATATTATGGCCCGCAAATGGCAATGGCGCCATATTACAATTCAGGAATAGCTCCTGGCCATGCTCCTCCTTACATGTGGGGTCCAGCACAGGTATTGGTTGGGTTTTTTCGATGTTTGGTTTTAGCTCACTTTTGCCTGAATTTCTTCTGCTAGCATTATGAGCACAGGCACAAACTGAGTAATTGTCAACCTTACAGCTTCTCAAAAACGTTAACATACTTCTTTGTTTATTTTCAGCCCATGATGCCACCTTATGGAGCTCCTTATGCAACATTATACCCGCATGGAGGAGTTTATACACATCCAGGAGTCCCCCTTGTAAGCATATGCACTTCTCCTTTTGAGACAGTATGTTAGGAGGGAAGGACGTGGGTGGGTTTGGTTGGGGTAAAGGTTTTATTTTGACTTGTTTATAACATGTCTGATCTGCTTTGAGCCACACAATAGCACATGCACAAACATATATGCTTTACATAATTGCACTCAGACTATTATATGTGCATATGGTCCTGGTGTTTGAGAGATGAAACCTGTGAATTGTTTACAAGGCTTGGAAAATAATCTTAAAACGTGTTGTTTATTCATATATGTAATCTCTGTTGCACCTCTCGTTATAGGGTTCACCTCCACCTGGTCATGGCCTTCCATCATCGCCTATGGTATGTCATATATCTTTGAATCTTTTAAAGCTGTTGCCACTTATCATCTTCTTTTTTTGGTTCCATTTTCTTATTTGAAAATTTGCCATCTTTAGATAATTGCCAAACTAATGTTAGTGTAACTAATGGCACAGGCTACAACTCCCTCAAGTGTAGAAACACCCAACAAGTCTTCAGGAAATAATGATCAAAGTTTAACAAAAACAGTGAAAGGATTCAATGGCCTCAGTATGTCAACAGGCAAAAATGTTGCGGTTAGGGCTAAACATAGACCATCACAAAGGTTTGTTAAACCAATTCTTGAGCATGTTCTTGACATCTTAGTAGTTAATCATTCTGATTTGGCTGATTATCTAAGTTTTTATCTTGTTGCAGTGTGGGGACTGAAGGTTCTAGTGATGGCAGTGATGGGAATACGACCGAGGTGAGAAATCTTCTCTGCCCTTCATTCTCTTTGATCTTTTTCTTGGGCATTATTCAAAACATTTTGTATTGATAATTATGTATCAAAAGTTTCTAAATCCACAATCTCTGGTGCCCGCCATCTTGCTTCAGACAGATGAAACCAGAAAGAAAAGAAGCAGGGAGGGAACACCAACTACCGGTATGACTTCTGTTCTTCACCAAGTAAATCTTGATGGATAAATTAGTTGGCCTTAAAACTGAACTGGGCCAGTCTATCAATGAATGATAAAACTCACTGGCCTTCTTCATGACTTCAGGACGGTGATATCTTTGTAAATCAATAGTTTTTCTACAGTTTTTTCTTGTTTTCCATCTTTAGCTGATATATCAAGAGGGTTAAAAAGAGTTTACTTTTGTTGCTTGCAGGTGGAGAAGGGAAAACAAAGGCGAAGTCCAATTCGGTTCCTCAAGGTGAGGATCTAGTCTCGGAAAAGGCATTGAGTCTAACTGTTCCTCCTATGAAGCCTCTAGCATTCGCTCCAGGTTTGGAACTTGAAAACCCCCCTAGCATGAATGCCAGGTCCAACCCGTCTGAAGCCTGGTTTCAGGTATCATCTCATGAAACGGATTACTTTGTTTCCTTTGGTTCCTATCTTACCACATATCCTGCATTCCATCTCATTTTGGTTAGGGAGTTAATGCATTTAGGTGGCAGCATTCTGAATACTTTGTCTTACAATTGAAAGCGAGTTTTCTTCCTGCACTTTTTCCAACTAAGATCCTAACCTGGCTGAGGTGGTAAAGGTCTTCCACCTAAGTTTTTAGGATCTATTGTCCCAATCCCATCCCCACTGATGTATACAGAAATTTTTTCCCTCTTAACTCATTATACTTTTGTCCAGGATGAACGAGAACTCAAAAGAGAGAAAAGAAAACAATCTAATAGAGAATCTGCACGGAGGTCAAGGTTGAGGAAGCAGGTAAAGGAGCATGTCGAATATGTTTTGCATGGAATGCTGTTCTCTCTCTCTCTCTCTCTCTCTGTCTCTCTCCAGCCATTCTGTCCAGGAAATTAAGTCGGCTTAAGCTGGTAGTCTTATGTCTTCATCTGGTTAGGCCGAGACAGAAGAACTTGCACGTAAAGTTGAAGCCTTGCAAGCTGAAAATGTGGCACTAAAAGATGAATTAAACCAATTAGCAGAAAAAGCAGAGAAGCTGAAGGTGGAAAATGCTGCACTAGGGGTAGGAAGATCTGCCTGTAGCTGGCCTTTGATTCTTTTTCTTTTTCCTTCTTTCTTTCGGTGGTGGGAGGTATAAAGGGTTTATCTGTATTCTGTTTAGCCTTTCCCGTTTGATTCGTGGTATTTAAGTCTTACCACAATATAGTGATGTTGACTGCAGGAGAAGCTGAAAGGCACTGAATCAGGACAAACATCGGAGACAATTTTGAGCAGCCCAAGTAGCATGGGGGCTCCTATAACCACAGAGAACCTTCTTTCAAGCGCCAATGATTCAGCTTCAGCTGATAGAAACATCGAGGAAGGTGAGATGTTCAATAAAAACCGTAAATCTGGTGTTAAGCTGCATCAACTCATGGATACAAGTTCTCGAGCTGATGCAGTCGCTGCTAGCTGACTAAGAACAAACCAATTCGCTGTGCTGCATTTGGAGGTAATCCATGTGACTTTGCAACTATTACATGACTAAAACTGTGCCAAGAAGCAATCTCTGTCCTGTTAGACGGGCTCTTTGATATGTAAGTTAGGTTAGGCGTCTCAACGAGACCTTTTACTGGTAGGTTAGGTGTCTCCCGGTCATGGCTGAAGTAATGTACTTTTTTTCCCCCTTGAGATAAGATTGTAGAGATGGCCACCGTCTGGGACTACAGTTTAACAAAGCTAGCGATTCAGGGATTCGTTTTAGTCTGTGTGTAAACTTGAACTGCTTCGATGCATCTCTGAAATATGCAATATGCTGTCGTTTAGCTTGCTTTCATGATGTCCTCAATCTGCATCTTTTTAAGACTTTTTAAATCATTGTACTAGTTTTGCTCTATTTTAATAATGTTGGTGGTAAACTTGCACTTTGGAAAAATGTTTTGTGGCAAATTCACATCAGAGCCAAACCCAATTTTCTGTTGCTACTTCTGCTATGAAAAATTATATAGATATGCTTCTTTTTTTCTCAACCTATTTTGTAACCTTCAGTTCTAGTTACTGTCTTATGGACACTATTGCTATTTGTTAGACATATCATAAATGAGATACAATAAGCCAAAAATAAGATGGAAAAGAGAGAAACAAAGGACAGGCTATTAAAAAATCAAGGTTCAAAATTTTAAGTGTTAAGTGTCTATCATCGTAATTCCTTGTCTTCTTCCTTCCTCCCTACACCTTTTCGCATGCTTCAATTTATTAATGTATGTTAATCCTGCAATTTTGAAAAAAAAAAAAGATAGAGAGAGAGATCAATGAGCACATAACATATATATTTTTTTTAAAAAAACATTAATTGAGCCTAGAAATTAATGGAGGAGGAAAAATAAAATGGGAAGCAATTGGTAGTACCCAAGCACAGAAATGTGGCATTGTGGGGTGCCACCAGCTTCAACCTGCTTCATCGGCAGCCCGCCGCAAATCGCTTCTGCTTGGAACATTCCCACTTTCAAACCCCAAAACCCGACCCCGAAGGAGGTCCGAACCTCCACCCATGGTGCCAGAGCTTTGCTCTTGTACTGATTCCTCAGCTTCGCCACCACCTGATCTTCCACTGGCTGGTTTGACACGGTCGTGTCCACCGTCAAGCTCGTCGTGTTCTCGGGCCCCTGGCCGAACTCGCCCAGAGTCGCCGATCCCAAGTCGGTCTCGCCGCTGTCACCGACTCTCACAAGCACCTCCGTCGTGCCGTAGTAGAACGTAATCCTCTTGTTCGGGTTCGCTAGCTCGACCTGGCTCCTCGTCTGCGCGTTGAGGAGGGTCCCGGAACGCTTCGCGGTGACGTCGAATTTTTTGACCTGGAAGGACTGGAGGCGGAAGGACGGCGGCTTGGGATCGAACCAGAAGTAGAAGAAAGCGGCGAAGATGGCGATGTTGATGACGAGGAAGAAGAATAAGGCGCAGCAGCAGCAGCAGATGCCGCAACAGCTCCGCCGCTTCTTCTGGGGCTTGTAGCCGGTGGGTGGAAGACCCGGCTTTCGGTGCGGCTTTTTGATGGCGGGGGGTTGGGACGACTGAGCGTTTGGGTCTCTATAGCCCGGCGGCTTCTGAAGTGGCCCTCCGGTTTCGGCCATTTCTTGGATTTTGGGTCGACCCAATGGCTGCAGAGCAGAGCAATTGATTAGATTACATAAATTCCAGCTAGAGCGGGAAAAAGAAACAGGAAGGGCGGAGGGAGTGGAACGGGCCTTGTTAATTCTTTCTTTCTAATGAAGAAAGATGTTGGGGATTGGTGGGAGAAATTCTCGAGATTCGACCGAAGGTATATATATGTTTTGTGTTTGAATGGAAGAAATGAATGAAGGTAAATGGAAGTGAAAAGATTAACGAGGAAGGGGAGGGGAGGGAGATAAACTCTAAGATTGACGAGAGAGGGAGGTGGCGTAGCATTCTCCTCGGGCTCGGGGAGGGGAAGCCAACAACTCAGTTGCCGCCAATTCTTGCTCATTTTACACCTTTCAAAGTTTATTTGTTTTCCCTTCCCTTTTTTCCTGTTCCTCCCATTAACAACTACCACTGTTATGGTTATGGTTGTGGTTAGCCAAAATAAATATTGTTGTATGTTTTAAATCATCGACCAACACCCATCGTCATACATGTTTAAAAGTACTGTCTACCTTTTCTATTCGTTAACATATCTATAGGCATTTTTTTTTCTAAAAAAAAAACAAAAACAAAAACAAAAACAAAACATACCTTATAGAGATTGATGATAAAGCAGTTTAGTTCAAATCTTGACCATTTTAAATGAATGCATGACCATTTGGTTCGGTTCAAAGCCGCAAGTTAAGGGCAGTTTAAATCGTAGTTAAACCTAACAGCACCCCTACGGTTCAGATTTGTTACTAACAAGTTGGTTAGGGACTTAGGGTCGTAAATAAAAGGGAAAATGAGTCAAGCCTCTTATCAAATAGTTTGAACTCGACCTTCATTTTTTTCTGTTAATGGGTGGGTTTGATGCCAGCGTTGAGAAATGACAATGAAGATGATGTCAAAGATGGGAGAGCTCCAATGAGTCAGAGATGTGGGCGAAGCTAGCAGCCTCGCCCATGGCCTTATCAACTTGGTTCTTAGGTTCCACCCTTTTTGCTAAATCCGTCTTTTCACGAGAAGTTTAAAGGAGAGATTGAAAAGAAATGGGAGAAGCATTGGGAATTGGAGGTTGGGGGCAGAAGTAGAAGCGAGGAAGATTGAAGAGAAATGAGAGAATAGGCGAAAATGCAACGTTAAGGTTTAAAATGTAGATTTAGAAGTTTAAGGGTCAAGAATTATTGATTGAAAAAGTGTGAGGATTAAAATTTTTATTTTACATTTAGTTTAGTATCAATGAATGTCATGTCCATTTTTTTTTTTCCATCCAATTTAACAGTAAAATTGACAGAAAGAACCCAATTGGGATGTGAAAATGAGGTAGGGTATTTTAATAAGATAGATTTAATATAAGCATTATTTTAGGACACAAAAATAAGCTGAGGGAACTACAGAGTAATTTACCTTTTTTAATACAGTTCGACAGTAATTTTTAAAATTTTAATTTAGATTGTACGATACTTATCTTCAAGTAATTTTATTTTTTTTATAGTTAATCGATATTTAAAATTTTTTTTTTCATTTACAGAAAAAAAAATTGATAGTTTAAAACATCCATTAACTGTAATAAAATATCATATAGATTGAAATTATAGGAAAATAACTACCATAATATTTAAATTAAGATTTCAAAAGTTACTGTCAGACTGTATTAAAAAGGTATGGGTAAAATGTATATTTTTCAAATAAAATGAGATAAAAGTGTAATTTCACCTAAATACCAAGCCCTCTGGAAGGCATTTCCTGCATATTTCCCAATTTATTGCGCATTGGAAGGTGGGCTGTTTTTTCATTTGAACTAAAAATCTATAATTTCCATCTTCAAATATCTTAAAATATAAACTCTGATTTTTTCTAGTTTTGAATTAATTAAACTATTTATCTTTGGGGCATTATGAGTTTCCTTTCTTGAGTCCAAGACCTGTTGCTTTGACAGCTACATTGAGTCCCGAACATTTTAGAGTTGAGATGAGTTGTATTTTACTTGAGGAAAAACCTTCTCCTAAAGCTCTGCTTCTTCATTGATTCGACTCGAGCTAAAGATCTTTTTAAATGGAGGAGTTTCTTAATACTTCATCTCGTATGTATTCAGGACATTGTAATGATGTTATAACTTTGTCAGTTACATTATGAGCTATTTTATGGAGAGAATAAAATAAGACATGTGATGGATTAAGAATAAGTGCTTTGAAAAATAAAGAATAAGATGCTTACTTGTAATAGTCAAACTCCTTAGGTTCCAAGCCAGATGGTGAAGTTCTAAGCTAAACAGTGAAGGCCCTTGATTATTAGCCCGCTTTGGTTACTTGCATACAAACACCTGAAAAGGCGTGTTATGAGGCCTTAGGAATGTCTCAACCCTTGATAGTTTAAGTATCAATTTCATTAAAAAAAAAAAGAAAAGGAAAAAAGGCAAATAAGCCACTCCAGTTTATGAAAATTGACAAATTGGCAATTTTATTTTTTTTTGCAATTAAATCGGTCATCAACGTTATCTTTTTTGCATATTTGCCCACTACCATGACATGCTTCACGTGAGATGAAGACATGATACATGTTGTCCACATGGATGGCGAATGTAAATGATGAAGTGGCACATATTATCCTAACTTAGCCCCTAAAATTGCCCAATACAACAAATTCGCCCAAAATTACAAGCCATCCCCATTTTCCTCTCTATAAATCCATGGACATCTGGGACACTTTCCACAAGTTTCTCGCCATCCAAACAGGAGAGATTACCGCCAGCATACTTGCCTGTCTTTCTCCTCCACCTTCCTGGACACCATCTACGCTCCATCAACGAGCCCAACGTCGCCCACTAGATGCCACCTGTCATCTCCTCCAACGCGCAGTCTCCTCTCCCTGTCGGCGTCGAGCCTGGGAACTTGAGGTGATTCTCTCTCGGCACTCATCTTCGATGCGTTTATGTCCATTTTCAGCTTTGACCACTCATGGCTCCGTCTACCTTCTCACTTCAACTATTCCGATCCTCCGCTGAACCAATTGTCTTTCCATAAATTCCAGAATTTTTCCGGCATCGTTTCATGGCACTTCCTCAGGAACATGTCCCAGCTGCAGCGGCCAGATCTCTCCAGCGACTTGCTTCAGGGTTCTGTCCCTAATTGGATTTGGACTGTGCCCACTATGGTCGAGGTTGACTTGCACAAGAACAAGCTAGGAAGGAGTGCCGCCAACCACCGTCTCACTGCTGTCAATTTCTCAGCTTCCTTGCTAATCCAACTGTTAATCCTATATCACAAATTTCTGAAAATGATTTTAGGAATAATAAAATCCAAAAAACAGACAGGTTGATCTTGAAAAAAGAAGCCTTTTAGACCATTCTTCTGCTACTGGAATACACGGACGATTCACCAATCCAGAGAATGGTCGATGTATGTTGATTATCGGCTGGACAAATGGAGCAGCTTGCTTACTTATGAGGCCAAAACATAATCTTGCCCGCCAGAATCCAAATGCGGCCATGGCTTGTTAGCTCAGAGCGATTCAATCAGGTTTGATATAGTAAAGCCCCAGAAATTTTCCTTTTTTCTCGACAATTTTGCTACATAATCTTACCTGTATTCCAGAAATTCATTTGTTGGACCTCACACCCTTATCACTTTTGGTGTCTCCACCTGAAAGATAACCAGCATCGGAGATTATTACCTACGGGGAGAAGGCTGTGCGTGAGGACGGCGGAGGAAGGCAGGGTCCGGGAGCACTAGGCTGAGAAGTGTTATTCTTTTTTTGTTTGGGGACCTATGTGCATCTACGAAAATTGTTCAGCAATAAACATTGTAATTTACCTAGGAGAATTGTAATTACGTGGATTTTTTTATTTATATTATTCAACAAATTTAACGGAATATTCTTTTTATTAGTTTTGTAGGTAAATAATAATCGTCCACATTTAAAATAATATTATCAGAATTCACTCACTCCCAAATTTGAGTGGCAAATTTAATTGTAAAAAAGTAATAGTGGGTAATCTATACTATAATGAAAAATTCATTGAAGGATTTGCCACATTTGCCTTAAAAGAACATGTCCTTGCAATGACATTTAGTATATCCAAGTCATTCATGGTCCATGGTCTGAAAATCAAATCATCAACTTGTTACAACAAGTTCTCTCAAAATATCAGGAATCCTGGTTGTGTACTTGATTTCTCAGCCGTTTTCTCTAATTTACCTATAGGATTAATTACAATTTTCCTAATGAGGTTTAGATAAAATTACACTTTGTCCTATCCTGTTTAAAAAATAACACTTTACTCCATGTATTTTTAATACAACAAATAACAACTTCTGAAATATTAATTTAAATTATTTGATTGTCATCTTCAAGTAATTTCAATATATATGGTACTTTTTTTTACAATTAATTGACAGTTAAAAAATACTATTTTAAAAATTAAAAAAAAATACAAAAAGAAAAAACTAGTAACTTGAAATGTTTGTTAACTATAAAAAAAATAACATATAGTATGAAATTACTAAAAAATGACTATCATAACATCTAAATTAAAATTTCAATAGTTGCTATTGGACTATATTAAAATAGTATGGGGTAAAGTGTAGATTTTTTAAATACAAGAGATAAAGTGAAATTTCACCTAATACTTAGGGGACAAATTGTAGTTATCCCTTTCCTATATGCTTTATTATTATTATTATTTTGATAATGAAACGAAAAGGCCAAGACAATGGCACGGACAGAGGCACATGTGTTCATCACGAACCGGTCCACATCCGGACTTCATATTTTCGAAATTAAGACGGGAATAAAATCACAGTTCCTTCATCCTTTATTGTTCCCTTTCACTTTTTTAATATAAATTTGAATTAAATTTATTTATCTTATTATTTATAAAAAAATATACTTAGAAACTATAAGTTTTCACTTACCATTTTGATATAAAAATTTTGGATTGATATTATGAAAATAAAAAATAATATTGATTATTGCTATAAATTTGTGATAAATGAAATATTACTTGCATATGAAAGTTGACCAAGTTTGGTAACAACTCTAGGTATTATTGTTAGTGAACAGAAAAGTGTTCAACACCATTAGTTTTTAGCTTGGCAATAAAATTTAGGCCCAATTCATTTTGTGAAAACAGGGTCAAATTAATGTGTTAATCGAGGTTTACTATTTAAACAATTTCAGACTCCCCCTTAAAAGTGTTATTAATTATGTTTGTATCACAGCTTTGTAATTCCTCCATTTCATTATCTCCTTGCTGCCATTGTTATCTTCATTGTTTTCTCTTTCAATTTTTTGGAGATTCATTCTCTCCACGATTCATTCGGTGTTTTTCAGGGCGATCATAACACTTTCCATCCCGCCTTCCCTTTATACCACTTTGTCACTGCCAGTTGTCGCCTTCCTTTACCACAGGTACACTGTCACTCCATATCTTTTTAGCATTGGCCACGAAAGTGGGTAGGCTCCAAGCAAGGAAGTCAACAGGGCAAATCCAGGAGAGGGAGTCGGTGAAGTCAGAGGATAGTTAACCAGTGGTGATTCTATTTAAAATAGAGGCAATGATGGTGATGAATTGAAAAATGATGATTTCAACAGATATGAAGATGAAAAGGCAATGAATCGAACAACAGAGATTCTGTAGGCGGCACAAAAGCAAGTTGGGGTGAAGAATCCGATTCAAATTGTGGGGGAAGGAACCGAAGATGGTGAATCATTGGCAGAAGTGAGTTCTTTGATGAGGAAGAGAGTGAGAGCTTCGACATGAAATGATAAGATTAATGAATAAAATATCTAAACAAAATCGGGTGGTTGTGGCGGTTTTGACATGGAATGATAAGAAAAGTGGCTTTAGGGTTGACAATGAGTTATGGATCATGGGTATTGAGATGTGACAATAGGCAACTTTAGGGGAGCTTTTGTACTCATTTTAAAATTGGGATCATATAACGCATTAATAGGAATGTAAAGATGCAAAACAAACAGGCTGTAGCATCTCAATTGAGATATTTCAAATGAGTGACCCATTTCATGTACGTGAAAAACACCCACTTCATTGTATTTACAGCTAATATCACTGTCACACACTAAAACAAAATAGGCAAATGTGTTGCCCTACTGCGACGATTTATTTTCTCACAAATTGTAATCATCATAGAAATATCACAAAGAGGTCATTGACTAGTCCACGAGTTGATATTGCGATGATTTTAATCATTGCAATATGACTTGATAGAAAAGTGCGGGAAAATTAGAAGGGAAAAATTGTTACAATTATGCAATGATGAAGTCGCTGATTTATCAAAATTTGCTCGTTGTTCATTTTGGGTGCGAGAATCTGTGAGCAAAGCTCTCCCAAGCTCTCGTTGCTTCTCTCCACACTTGTAGGTGCTTCTGTTATTGTTTTCCATCACCGTTGTCGCCAATCTATCAAAGTTTGATCTTTGTTCATTCTTTCTCCATCAAGTTCCACATTTGTTGCAAATATCTTTTAATTTTTTGAGTATATGTTGGTATGGATGCGTTAGTGGCATATTTTTTTATTCATAGGTGAATATATTGATTAGTATAAGTTTATGGATTTAATTGTACACTTTCCTAGTATATGTTGATTTGGATGTGTTAATGACATAATTGTAACATATTTGAATATGCATGGATTTAATTATTAAAAATATATAATTCTAGAGACTTAATTGCAAACAATGCCAAACATGTGAGCTTTAATTAGCATAGTATTTAAAGATGTAGGAGTGAATTATAAAATATGTTAAAAAATGTAGGAGCTTACCTACTAAATATTTATTTTTCTAGATTCTCATTTTCAATATTTTTAGTGCCTCACATAAAAATTTCTTATAATTTTTAATTATATTTGATATCTGGAAGGATGCATGCATTTTGCGGATCATAAAAAAAAAACAAAAAAAAAAAAAAGAAAAGGTACCCCGATCCTGGAATTTCCTTTCCTCTTCTGATTGCCCCTCTTAAAAACTGAGCTCCACCCTCGCCTCAATATCCAAACCACTTCACCCTGAAACAAAGAGAAAGCAACTTTCCCCTAACATGGAACTGATCTTGAATCTCCCCAACAACATCGCCGCGAGTGTCTTGCACTGGTTCCATACGCCCTGTTCCCCTCCGTCACCCTCACCGGCAAGCGGTGGAAGATGGGATTCGCTGGCAGGAGTTCTCCCGCCATGACGACCGCTTTCCCTCAGCCGAAAACTCCTGGTTCTCTCTCCCAATCGAGGTTTGTTGAAGCATATAAATGCTGAGGTCGTCGACAAAGAGTACCATATTGTAATTTTGCTAAAGTTGGGGGCGAATTTTGCAGTTGTGGTCGGGCGGGTCACGTTAATCCCGTTTACCCGACCCTTGCAGCCCCGACGACTTAATGTTGCTTTTAAGCCAATCTGAATTAATTAGTCCATAAATTTTCTATCTTTTTTTTTTTAAACAATAAAATGGGACAAGAGGAGAGGACCCATTAAAAAGAAGGCAAGTAATAGTCCCGTGAAGGCAGTGAATGAGAATAACAAGAGGCAACACATGAAATGAGAAAAACTCTTCTCGTTTCCCACCTACCTCTTTCTAATGAATATCCCGCTTTTTCTTGGTCCCCAAGCATCAACCGCACACGCCCTCCATTTCTTTTCCCTCTAGTCTCAATACCATCTCTTACTCAGCAATTTATAAAATTTAGTGATGGGATTATGTGCACTAGTGGTCTTCCAACTTAATCAACACATGCAAGTTGGTCCCTCAACTTCAATTTACCATTACCTCACCCTCCAACAACCAACATGGGGGAAAAAGAAAGACTGTAAGGTTTTATTGAAGTTTTGACACTTTATATAATCTTTTAGACTATTGAGAATTATCTTTAGAGGAAACAACATATGAGGTCTCATTATTTTTCTTAATGTTCCAACCAAGTTTCTAAACTTTATTATGCATCATATGTGAATTCGGTATCCATCATCCTCTAAATCTATGCTTGATTTTATTTGTCCATGGACTAACATGCCCTACTTTCTCAAGTTATTGGATGAATTCATACCGAGTTGGAGTTGATGGACCAACACGTACGAGTTGGTTAAGTTTCAAGAGCATTGATGCACTTAAACCTTCCTAATATTATAAGTTCATTGAAAACTGAAACAATCTGCACTTTTCCATACATGTCTGTGCCTGTGTTCCTGTACTCAGGTCAACGTCTTTTCTTCACCCCTAAATTAGCCCTAATTTTTAACGTTATTTTCAACCTTAAAACTAAAAGATTTTTCCCATTAAAAATACTTCATTATTTTCTTATTGGTTTTTATCTAAAATTAATGCTATTTGATAGCTAATACCAGATCTACAAATAATCATTTGAATTAATTTTTTCATAAAGCAATTATTTTTTAATGATTTTTTAACCAACAAAAAAATAATAAAAAGAACCAAATTTTTTAAAAAAAATTATTAAAAAATAGTTTTTGCTATTCTTTAAGTGAATTTTGAATTTTGTATATAAGTTGAGCAAATAATCACTATAAATCAAAATAACAACACTGACCTATTTTTGAAAATCAATATCAAACACATAAATAACACCACCATTACTAGATTTGGCCTAATCTACACTAACATCTTATTTTTGGAAATCCACACTTACTTCCTCTCTATCAATCTCCGTTTTATCCAAAAAAAAAAAAAAAGGAAGAGCACTCATAAGGAGGGTATGATAGATTCACCCTAAACCCAAACTGACCCGTATTATTGAGCGGATTGCCCAATCTATTATACCCAAACTGACAATATACCCTAAAATTTGATTAAAACCCAAAATTCACAAAAATGATTTGGGGTAGTTTAGTATGATGAGGTTTAAAAACTTTCATCATTTGAGGGGGGGAAAACGTTTTCCTTATCACTTGTGTGTTTTTTTTTTATTTTTAGTATTGAATTACATGCTTTATAAAAATAGGGAAACAAAAAAATCTTGGTAGCGTATTAAAAATACATGAGTTTGTCTCAGCTCTCAGAGCCAGGTTTCACAAGAAAAGTAGAAGTTGTTGCAACTCAATTTTGGGACGGGATACAGTTTTAATGGTAACAAAGGATTGAAATGGTAGTGAATTTTATTTTCCAATCCAAGGGGGCGAACAAGGTTACTTAATAAGACGTGACGTTGGATCAAAAGCACCAAGCATATTGGCCAATTCGGATTAACTAGCACTACAAGAATGCAGGCAGTGGCGTCGTAAAAATTTTTGGATCGAGGGTGAGGAATTGGTTTTTAATCTTTTGTTCGTTACTTGATAGCTTTCAATCATTTTTTACTTTTATTAAGTCTTTTGTCATCTTTAACCAGTAAATCCGATGAGAATTGTAATAAAATTTTTACCACAAATAAGTTTATTATATAGAGGCCTATCTATGTAGAAACAAAAACTAACAGCTAAATTTGTAAAAAAAAAAAGTTAGCAAAGTGTAAGAAAATTATAATTTTTTTTGAAAAAAAATTTGTGAAATATAACCAAAGAGTCAATTTATAATTTTTAACAGAACTATGGGATCATCAAGCCATTGAAAATAAGTTTGAGATGGATTTACAAAAAGAAATGGAAGTTATGGACTTTTCACACAATTTACCTAGTAATAATATATGGTAATTCTATATCATTAGAAAAATATTAAATTTTTATTAAATACTTTTTCTAATGTTTGCGATATAGAAAAATCATTACAACCACACAATTTTTTTTTTTGTTAATTAGAAAGATAGTACTTAGTAGTGCACTAATATCATAATAATATGATACTACCTCCGTCCCACATTCTTTGAAACAGTTGACTTTTAGCCATAGTTTGACTTAAATTTATTTATATTATTGGTTGTTAGAAAAAAAATTTAAAAAAATATATTTAGAAACTAGAGGTCTTTATTTATCATTTATATAGAAATTATTTTTTATTTATATACTAAAAATAAAAAATAAAAAACCATAGATTAATTGGTAAAAAGTGAGTGTTTCAAAGAATATGGGACAGAAGGAGTAATAAATTATGGCATAGAAGTTCTTTAAAAATGTGGTATAAAAAATTTATCTTGTATGTTTTTCTATTAATCAAGAGATAAATTTGCCTTTTGAGCACTAAAATTAATTCATTAATTAAGCACATTTTTATATTCCAAAAATAATTATTTAAGGATAATTTATTCTATATAAAAATTGACTAGAATCTACCTTTAGTTATTATGTTACAAGTGAATTACTCCAATATTGTTGGGAATGAAAAAAAAATGTTATATATAAACGTTGAGAAACAAAATAAACTAATTTGATTTAATAACTTTAGTGGCTTTTTTTTAAAATTTATTTTTACCAATACATCCTATAATTTATTTTTTCGAAATTATTGGAGGTGTTGCTGCATGCACCTTTCTGCACCATAAAAACTGAATCATAAGGGAAAAAAAAACCATTGAAGATTGTAAGATAAAAGGAATGATATATATAAAAATGTATTATATTATATTATTTAAGAAATACAAATAATTAAATAATTTATATATTAAAGGAAAAACTTAAACAATGACTAAAAACCAGCCGTTTTTAACATATAAAGCAAAACACTCCACTAGGTACGTTTCAGCCTTTCCTTGGTCCATATTTGTGTTCTTTTTTCCTTCTTGAGAAAAGAAAAGGAACACACATAGACACGTTGCATATATATACACTTTGCACACGTGATAGATTTGCTAAGGATCTGCTAAGGAAACTTTTTGTTTTGGGGTCGAGTTTCTGAAACTCGAGCATTTTCATCCATAACTGTACAAAGCGCATGTTTTTGCTATAATTGTGCTAACACCCTTTCTTCATTTCAACTGAATATATGAGCGCCTATTTTTACTGACGATTTTATCTCTCAAATTGAACACTTGCGATAAGTAAAGGATATATAAGTTAATTAATTTTCTCTCTAATTTCAGTACGTATTAGTGTATAAACAAAATGTTTGTACTGTTATGTCTGCTTGGACATTAGTTATGAAAGTGATGTATTACCATTGTTCGAAGATTGGTCACATCATAGTCATAGATAATAAAATTTCTAGTCAACGCACAATTTATTTTTTTTTTTGTATCGAAAAACAAAACCAACTTCTGGTAATTCTGTATTGAATGAATCTTATGACTACTGTTTGTTCTCATTTTCTGCGGTCAAAACCTCAACCGTAAATATGGTAAAATCCTCAGGAGATTTATTCTGTTTCCCTTTTTTCTTTTGTTAATTGTTTCCCATGTGTTGAGAAAAATCCGGTACTTGGCGGGCAAGTGTTGAGCTGTTTACCTTTTTTAAAATTTTCTTTTCTAGAGAGACTGAGCTGTTGATAATTGTTTAGCTAAAAAAAACAGAGAGTCCTGAGAGAGATAAATACCGATTTATCAAAACTAATATTTATCGGCATAATTAGCTCAAAATTAATCACGTAATTAGTCAAAAAGGATCCGCCCGGCAAGCGGGCAACTGAATGATTCTATAGACGTGTGAAACAGAACTTGTCTTTTTTTCTCTCTCTCGGGTGAGACACATATACTTGCCACGACATTCAATCAGATCAAAGCGTGTCTCAAACGTCAAGGGCCCGCGCGTGGGAGCAGAATTTGTTTCTTGGGTGCCAAGGTGAATCGTAGTGCCCAGAAGCATTTCCGGGTGCATACGGACACGTGTCACCAATCGGATGATTGTCCAGATGCGGCGGGTCGTTTGGGATCTCCGGTGGTGACCGGAATCTCCGGTTGGCATGTTTCCAAACAGATGAAAAAAATCTCAATTTGACTAATTTAAACCTTATTTACTTTAAAAAATTCTTAATTTAGAAAAAGAACGAAAGACAATAAAGCGAAGGCGCGATAAACAAACAATTAATTAAATTATTTTAAAAAAGCTTTGCCTTTTTTTTTTTTTTTTATATATATAGAAAAAGATCAGCGATTTATGTTATGACACTTCTACTATAAAACTGAGATTGTTGGCATTTTTTGACTCTTCCTTGCAAGGAGAGCACGAATTTTTGGCTTTCCCATCTCTTGGTTCTCTCACTCCAAACACGCTCGGACCTCTTTTCCCCGCTCTTGTTTACTCTCTTCTACTTTAGATCTGAATTTCAAGAAAATCTTTTGCTTTCTGGAATTTTCTCTATGAATTTGACCGATCAATGTTCAAAATGAATCCACCGAGCTGCCGAATCAAGTACACGGAGCACACGACAGTGACCAAGAAGCTGCTGAGTCCCTCGAACAAGTGTGCCGCCATGGATTCTACTCCCGTGGCCCCTAAAACAGTCCGTATTTCGGTCGTCGACGACGACGCAACGGACTCATCGGGCGACGAGGACGACGGCCGGCCAAAACAGAGAGTGAAGAAGCACATCAACGAGATCAAAATCGAGGATTTCTCAACCTTCTGTTTCCGGCCAAACAAGCAAAACAAGCCGGTGACGAAGGTTAACCCTTCACCGGTCCTTAGATCAAAGAAACAACAGCCGTCCGGAATCAGATACAGAGGCGTCCGTCAAAGGCCATGGGGGCGGTGGGCGGCGGAAATCCGAGACCCTGGTAGGGGCGCCCGGGTTTGGCTGGGGACGTACGACACCGCCGAGGAAGCAGCTCTGGTCTACGATCGCGCGGCCATACGGATCAAAGGACCCGACGCTCTGACCAATTTCGTTAAACCCCCGCTTAAACCCTCGCCACTGCAGGAGATCGACGTGGATTTGGAGTCAAATTCCGGGTACAGTTCGGGCAGAGAGTCCCAGCCCCTCAGTTCGCCCACCTCTGTTCTCCGATTTCAGTCGAACGAAGAGTCCGAAGAGGCGAAAACAGAGTTGGAGGTTTCCGAGACGGAGCGGAGACCGGTCCAAGAGGAGGAGGATTTTGCTAGTCTTTCAGATGATTTAGGGTTAACGGATCCGGGTCTGAGTGACTATTCGGAGTACGAGAATCCGGCGCCCATATTCTTCGAGGAGATGAGATTAATGGAGGAAACAGATCTGGAAGATAATTGCTGTGATATTTCGGTGGAATTAGATGTGGATTTCGGGTCGTTTGCGTGGGACGTGGATAATTATTTTTGAGGTCCGGGCAGGGTAGGATGGTCGTCCATTTTGTTGGTAAATAGTGTAATCAACGGTTACCGAGGGTTCTAAATTATTTTAACTGATGGTAAATTTCCGAGCGGAATTTTGATAGCTTCTAAGCTAAAGTCTATTTGGTTGGTCCGTAAGTTGCTATAAGTGTGTAAAGCTTGATGAGTGGGATGGGAAGAGCTGTAAATTATTGGGTCTATTCTATTAAGTATATTGGATCTTATTTTAAAGTGACATCATCGGGGTTTGTTTATATTTATACCATCGTCAATTTGTATTAGCGTGGAGTTGAAAAGTGCTGGTGTCCTTTTGTTTTTCTTTTAATTCATATAATGTTGAAATTAGATGATTTTGAATAATTAAAAAATAAAAAAGTTGAGATTAATGGGTTGGTGGGATATTTTATTGGGGTTGGGCTGGGCGGGAGGGGAGGGGGAGCGCAGAAAGGCTGCCATGCCAGGTGTTAGCTAGTGGGACTCCATGCCATGTTAGATGGTTCAACAACTTGCGCTGTGGATCGAGTGGTGAGGCCCCCTTGGCTTCTCTAGTTCTCTTCCATCTTCCGTGAGCCACTCTTTTTTCAGCGTCTACTCCCTTATTCCCACCCTCCCCCTTGTTTTTCATTTTCATATGCTCCCCGCTCCCTACATTTCAGAATAAGTTCATTTATGTCTGCAATGTTTGAATATATGCACACTTATTCAGTGTGATCAACAATTACGATATTTAATCTAGTTGAAGTAAATATTATCTCAGGATTATATCTCAGATAAAGATACATGTATGCCCGTGCTTTTTACTACTTTTTTTTTTGTTTACTAAATAATTTTTTTTTATTACTCAAAATTCTTTACATTAAAGTTAAGAGTTTTTAAGGATAAGGGTCTGACGTGTCTTGAACTTGAGCAGTGAACATCAGACTGTTTACTAAATGATTAAAAATGTACTATACTATGATTAATTGTAATATTCGCTTGAAATCGAACCTAAGGACCTCCTACGAATTACTCATTAGATTACTTTTTAATTGATCTTGGATTTATTGACTTGAAGTCAGAAAATTACTTGCAGCAGATGCTACTTGTTCGTGGGTATTTGTCTATGAATTTTCACTTAATTTAGTGATGAAACGCTTCTTTATTCGTACCTGGCTGTTTCTTTTCCCCCTTCTCACATTAGAAAAGAGAAGAGGATCGAGGAATTTGACGCATCAATTTTAGACCAGGAGTAGTTCGAGTTAGTATTTTCATTAGAGCAGTTTCCATTCCACGAGTTTTGACTCGTTCCCCGATCGACTTCCTTGGCTTCATTAAAAAAAAAAGCATATTGCATATGGGAAACTCCCAATTGCGATGAATGGCTTTTTTTAACAACCAGGCCCTAGTTACTAACCAGTTTTTAATTGGTAAAAGAGACGAACTGAGAAGGAGGTTTTCAGAAAAACAAAAACCAAGCGAAAAATGGGGAAAAGAAATCAACTGGTAGTCAAGCTGGTTGGTTTACTGTCCACTTGGTATGATACCTACTAGTAGCTATGCTTTATAACTGAACAATATTCAAGTTCCAACTTATGCAAAAAATTTCTTTTTTACTTTTAAAGCGAAAAGATAAATTTACGTAAGGTAGGGTGCAGCTGGGTGAGTGTGGAATAGACTATATATATATATATATATATATATGATTCAGCAAAAAAAAAAATATTTATGTAAGGTAAAGTGCGGCTGGATGAATGTAGGATAGACTGGCTATATATATTAATGTGATTCGTCACATAACATTATTTTATAATATTATTTTGAATAGAAAAAATAAAAATAAGCATAATGTGTGGTTAGAAGTTGAAAAGAAAAATCTAGTGAATATGGGGCGAAAGTTTGAGGAAGAGGACTTTGTCAGAGATTAGATTACTGCCCACTTAGAAGGGGTTTGGAACATGGAAGCGGGAGAGATGGTTCTTCACGGGAAAGGGACGCACAACAATATTATCGAGCGAAGTGAGAGACAATTTAAGTTGACACTTGACAATAGATATATAGAAATTCCTAAGATCCAAATCAGGGGACCCACCAGGAAGAAATCAGTCTCGTTTATGGCACAAGCGTTGTCTGGTCAAGGCTCTGGAAACCAGAAAGAAATTAAAGTCGGGCGTGTAACCAAGTGTTGGAATTGGCAACACAACACTAGTTTTTTTATTTTCACCATCGATGTCTAGCTAGCTAGGTGGTCAGTGGCCTTTTCTAGGAGTAGGCCGATTTCAGGCTCTTGTGGCTTTTCAGGTCAACAATCTCCGGCTTCACCTCCATTCTCCGGCCGGATCCGGGGATGTGTCTCCCTTTTAGGTTCTAGTCGTTTTCTTCTGCGTTTCAAAGTGATTCGGACTGGGAATTGCAGAGGGAAAAACTTTGGTCCTAAAGCGCACAGGATTGCAGCCTTTCGTTCGCAAGTTGCAGGATTGGAAACAGTCTGTGTCCCCTGTTTCCCTCCATGCAAAGGCAACGAAAGTCTTTCTTTATCTTTTCTTTGGGTTTCCCCTTTTTTTCCTCAGTAAAATAATAATAATAATAATAATAATTCAACACAAGTCTTTGTTCATAATGGTACTATTAGTCTATTATGCAAGAGTTGTCAAAATGAAGCTTCCTGTGTCGTGTGGTGCAAGCATGCCAGTGGCTACCCATAAATATGTTATCATAACAAATCATTCTATTTTATTGAAACAAATAGTGTAAATAACACAAATTGTCCCCGACTTATAAACCATTCATTAACCTTCCTTAAATTTTAAAAATGTTATGATTCTAGTCACCCCAAGTTTTGGAATTGGCTGTCTATACTTTATATCAAGTATATGTAGAATATTCAGCAGTTTGAGGCACAAATACTTTATATCATCATATATCTTGCTTTCGGTTTTTCACACTTCAAAGTTGACATGTAGTTGACGCAATTGGCCGTGGCTTGATGAAAGTGAGTTGCAACATTTGTTGAAGTTGAATAATGATTATGCAATATTTCGTAATTTAAGAACAACATAGCAACAAATTAATGCGTAGTTCATATTTAGTGGTAACCGCCGCACATTGCTGCAGCGATACTTTGTTCATGGGTCCAATCGTGAGGAAGCAATATTTATGGACCGGGAGGACAAAGACCTGCAACTGAGAAAGTTACTTGCCAAATTAGACAGTTTGATGACCACAAAATCAAAGAATGGTATCTCATGGATTATTTCATAATTCTACCATTATTGTTTCTGGGAAAGACTAGCCATTGCTCACTTGTGGGCCAAAGTTTTGCTGCGAATTGGTGGGTAACTGTCATTTAAAAAAGTTTGCTGACAACAACACTATTGCACCATATACCAAGGGCCAATTTTGGAATTATACCATTTTCCATCTTAGAACTTGTATGCCGTCTTGTTCACACACTTGGCCGAAAGTCGAGGTTAGTGATATACACAATTGGTAAGTGGAGATGAAGATTGCAGAGTGTATTTTCATATCAATCGCCTTCTACTAATGTTTCAAATAGTATTGTTTCTACTATTTAATCTTGGCTGATTTTTCTGTGTGCCAGTGCATGCATAAGCCACGCTCCCAAAGTAATTTATCTTGTACAATCTAGTCCCTAAGATTTAATTTTTGTCTTATTTCTTTGATACAAGAAATAGCTAAATTTTCAAAAACTTTTCTCCTTTCAGTAATTAAAGATTATTATTAAAATTTTTACAGAATATCACCCAAGTCGCGTAGAAACTATAAGACCTGCAGTTGAAGTGAAATGACAATAAGATTGTGTAAAATGTTGATAGATAACTTGGTAAGATATTAACATTAATTGATAATTACTAATGGATAAAATATTTAGAAATTTGACTAAGTCTGTATCAAAGAAACAAGAGAAATAAGAAATTATGAGGAATAAGAAATTGTTTATTCTTTTATTAAAAATAATTTATTTTTTTATTAGTTTCTGCTTGTTCTTTTAGAGAAAATAAATTTGTATTCTTTTAATACTAGTTAGGTACAAACTAGTTTTTTATATTTATTTGTGTTTCATTTATGTAGATCATATTTGGATTGTCTTTTCATGTTAGATTTATGTAGAGCACCTGGGTGTAAGAGATGACTGTAGCAAACAATGAAATAAAAATTTACTCTAAGAGAACGAACAAGTAGGAAAAAAGAACAAACACGAAGAAAAAAAATAAACAATGTTTTCTAAAAGAACAAACATGCCCTTCTAAAAGAACAAACATACCTTTCTAAAAGAACAAACACCAGAAAACAAAATAACAAGAAGTTTACAGAAACATGGTCATGTATAAGAACAAATAGTGTCTTCTATAAAAACAAACACCTAAATAACAAAAAATGTAAAAAAAAAAAAAAACAAATAATGTCTTCTAAAAGAACAAACATACCTCTATAAAAGAACAAATATCAGAGGACAAAAGAACAAGAAATTTACAAAAATAGGGTCATATATAAAAACAAATAGTGCCTTATATAAGAACAAATACTTAAGTAACAAAAAATAAACATGTAAAAGGAAGAACAAACAATGTCTTCTAAAAGAATAAACATATCCTTCTAAAAGAATAAACATACCCTTCTAAAAGAACAAACACCAGAAGATAAAAGAATGAGAAGTTTACAGAAACAAGGTCATGTATAAGAACAAACAGTGCATTCTATAAGAACAAACACTTAAATAAAAAATAAACATGTAAAAGAAAGAACAAATAATGTCTTCTAAAAAAATAAATATGTAGACAATAAAAAACAAACATTGCCTTCTAAAATGAATAAACAGGCCCATAAGTATAAATACTAAAACACAAAAGAACAAGTAATTTATGCAATGCCTGAAAATGTAAAAGAACAAACATGTCATTCTAGAAGAGCAAACAAGGCTTCTAAAAGAACAGAAAACAAACACATCATAATAAAAGACAAACAGTACCTCATCAAAAGAGCAAACACTTAAGTAACAAAAAACAAATAATGTCTTCTAAAAGAACGAACACGAAAACAAAAAAAAAAAAAACAAGCAATGTTTTATCAAAGAATAAACAATGCCTTCTAAAAGAACAAACATACACTTTTAAAAGAGCAAACATGAAGAGACAAAAGAACAAACTGTAAAAAATAAAAAAAAATGAAAAAAGGTAGACATATGACATAAAAGAACAAGAAGAAATAAGAATAATATCCTAAATCTAAGTAAAAAAAAGGTGAAAAAATTTATTTTAAGAAAATAAGGAATAAAACATGAAATAAAACAATAGACAAAACTTGAAACAATACTAAAATAAGAAAAAGAAAAAGGGGAAACTGGAAAAAGATGTGAAAATAAAAATAAAGAAAATAAAAATGGAAAAGGTAAATATACAACAAAACTAAACAAAGAAAAAAAATGAAGAAAAAAAATGAAAATAAATAAAGAAAGAAATAGAAGAATAAGAGACGAACAAGAAAACAAAATTTAAAAAAAAATGAAAAGGGGGTCACTGGTATTCAATCCATCGCCCAGCTTCCCCTAAAATTAGAATATTAGCTATGCTACCCAACTAAATAGTTTGCCTAGAGGTCGCGGAACAAGAAAAGTCTATTATGTTTCACGATGGTATAATTACTTACTTTTATGAGAAACGGGATCAAAATGACAATTATTATATTTTTTAATGATAGCGCACGATATAAACCCGGTCTACAGAAAAGTTACTCTTTAATCTTTTAGTTTCATTATATCAAGCTGCAAGTGATAAGTTATTAGTGCTGTTTGAAAATAATTCTTATAATTTGGGTCTGAGTTATGGATAATTTGTCAATAGTGGAGATCAAACCACTGGAAGTAAAAATTAAAAGTCATGTTTAAATAGTTGTTTAAGTACTTTAATGTTAATCAATGAGGTTAGAAGGAGAGGTGGATTATCTCTTCAATTCTTCATGTTCACTAACTTGCTGATGCACCCTCAAACTTTTGCTGTACGCACTAACTCCTAATTTGACTAGGCAGGGGTAAACCATGATTAGATAGTTGATTATGTCACCACTTACTACAAGTATAATCACTTAACTTGGAAGGCTGACGATTAAAGCAGTCAATTACAGTTTCAACTAACATTGGTGGATTTTAAGCATGATTATGCTTCAATCTAAACTTATCATGTGTATTAGTAAACGCTATACTTCAAAAAATCATTTGTAAGTACTTCTCCTTCCAAAAAAAGATGTAATATTTTTTATTTTCAACCGTTTCAGAATTCTGTAATATTTCTATATTTAATAAATTATTTTACCATATCATTCTTTCAATCATTATTTCAATATCCATATTTTTTATCTTTCTTGATTTTTGTGAAAAAATGAAAACAACAAATAATTTTTTTTCTTAATTTTCATATTAATCTCAAACGTTTTATTCAAAATGGTATGAATGAAGTATATAATTACTCGGATTCTACTTGTACTAAAAGAACACAAATTTGAAGTTTTGCTTGTCAACACCGCCCAAAAGCAAGTAAACAAAAGATTTTGCAACTCCAATGCAACACCAATTCGAGGTCTTTGAATGACATTATATTATACTATATTCTAAATAGGAGGGTTCTACTCTTCATCAACAATACCCTGTGCCGCCGTTTTTTTTTTTTTTTGGCTTTTTCTGGTTTTGTGGTAAAACCTCTCTTTTGGTCCTTGAATATTTCACATCTTCCATACTGATCCCCCACTTCCTCATGATGTCGCAGGATAGGGTGAAGAGTGTTTGTTGATGTTGATGATGGTACGACAGGCAGATAATAAAGTGTGGGGACTGCTACTTGCAGAAATTAATAATTCAGGAACTGAAGATATATGTCTCCATTTTATGGAAAGTCTCCCCTGGCCGTATCCTTTTTCTTTTTTGCCATCCAGGGGAATGTTCAAATCCCCTTTTTGGTCCCTCAATATAACGATTTTGCCATAGTGATCCCCAACTTTTGCAATATATTAGGAACTTCAAAAAAAAAATTGGATGGTTTATATAAATTTAAAATGATAGAGCCTTAAATAAAAATGAGAGAAATGATTTTATTAACCATATTAAATATCAAAAACTTTCTCTTTTACATGATCTTATTCGGAGGTTTAATTAGATATGTCAGATTCAAAGTTTTGATTAATTGAAACAGATACACAATTTGTATAATGCACGGGTGCTTTGCATAGGTTTGATTCAGAGTTTTAATTAGTTAAAATAGTACACAATTTGCATTACGTATAGCTGATTGATTCTTAAAATGTTTCATTTTCTCACTAATTCATTAGGGAGTAAAACTCCGGAAAAACTTATGTATATATATTATGCAATGCTATCCTACATTAAAAATAGCATAAGTTTTTCTTTCTCTTAATAGTTTCATTTGAATTGGTTAATGAAATTGCTTTGACACTTTTTCGTTTGTTATCTTTAATATTTTTTTAAATATGTAAACATATTTTCATTTTGTTATTATGTATGTTTACAATAATATATACCCGGATTTTATTTAATGTAAAAATATATCTTATCTTTTTATATTGTTCTATCAATTACTTGCATTATTACACTGTTTACCACATACCTCACTTATCAATTAGTATTTGTACTATTCATTTATGGTGAATTTCATTATACATTAACAGTGCTTCCCCCCCCCCCCCCCTATTTTCTTGGATACTATTGACTCTTTTCTAAGTTTGATCCCCTCTTCACAAGGTATTCGCCTTTTTGAGACCATATGTTGTAATTTCCCATTTTTTTGTTTGTTTATTTTTTGTTTTGGTTAACACTCGATTTTAATCCCTGAATTTTCACTCTTTCTTAAGTTGGTCCCTAAGTTTCATCCATGTTCCATTTTGGTCCTTAAATTTAATAACTATTGAACTAGAATTTTTCTGTTTGCTCTTCTGGTCCCTAAACTTTTTTTTGTTGTTTTTCATATATTATCTTTCAAACTAAGATATTAGTCACCATAATTTGTTTATTTTTTAGTTAAATTATTTTTTGAATTCATTAAATCAATTATTAAACCTTCAATACATAAATTTTTCCAACTTTTATCTTCGTCTAAACTTTTTTTGTCACCTTTCTTTATTATTTTTTTCTGAAATGAAACTTTAATCATTATAATTTACTTACTTTTGACTATGGTTTTGGTTGATTCGGTTTAAGTTGATTTTTCTTTTTTTATTTATTTATTTTTATTAAGTTAATAGTTAAACTATTAATTGATTGACATAAGTTAAAGACAATTTTGTGTTTTGGTCATTTTTTCATTATTGATGATTGAATTTTGCAACATCAGTTATTTACTTTAAGGTCTATAATTTACTAAAATAATTTAGTTCATAATTGCTGAAATTTAAAGTAAATTTTTCTAGATAAATTTTTCATTGATATTAAAAATTGGAGTTTGAATTAATAAGAGATGAAAAATTTTAGTAAATTGTTTTTTAATAACAAATAAATTATGTATAGATTCAAAGTACATACAACTTTTTGTTTCACGACGATATGTTTCAATCAATTCTAATCATTTTAATGATAAGAAAATAATATAAAGAGAACCCAACTCAAAACTGAAATAAAGCAAAATTTTAGTTGATCAATGTGAATTTATGAGTGAAAAATTTGTAACCATTTATAACAAAAAATTATTTTAACGCTAAATTTATTGAATTAAGTCTCCGTAGTAACGTACAGGTCATCAAAACCTCATATCAACTAAACTAGGTTCCCAACCTTAATGTTATTATGGTGGTGGTTAAGTTTAAATTGGGCCAATAATTTGTGATGCAGTTGAGTCGAGCCACTTACAACCCACAAAAATGTTCCAGCTTGGATGCTCAAATTATCCTTTTTAATGTGCGTTAAAGTGAAATGTATCGGTTTGAAGTTAGAATTGATTGAAATAAGTAATTCAGTGAAGTGTTACAACGAAATACATATAGTTAAGCTTCAACATGCATTCAAGGCGCATAGATGGGTTGGTTGGTAGGGGCCTAACTCACCTAAAATGGTAAAATGTCTATTACATTCTTTAAATTTTTTAGGTAAATTTATTCTCTTTCATTCTTAAAATTGTTCAAATCCCCTTATAAATACAACTTAAAAAAATTATAAATCCACCCTCTATAAAACTGCCCTTATTGGGACTATAGATTAAAAATATATTTTTTTGATGCCTCATTTTTAAAAATTATGAATCCACCCCTACATGTGTTTGACATGATTGGGGAATACTTCATAAGTAGAGATGGGCGTCAGGTCGACCCGACCTAGGACTAGCATGGCCTAGCCGGTCCTGGGACTAGGTCAAAGAGGACCGGGATCGGCCCGGTTCCAGGTGGGGCAATTCTGAGTTGGTCCTAGGGCAAGGTGGGTCTGGAGGTTTTTTTTTATTTTTTAAAAAAATTAGAAACATAATTAATTGTATATCTAATAAATATTTTTTAAAAAAACACCACATCTGGTGTAACTTTTATTAATTTAAAAAGTTAAACGACACTTACAAATAATTGGAACGGGCCTTACATTTTGAAATGGAAAAAACATTCTGAAAATGATGAAAAATAGAAACCTATGATCTATGTTTAATAGCATAATCAGATCAAATACAAACTATATGTATGATTGAAAAAAAAAATTCAACTCTCAGTACTAAATATTACCTCGTCATTTGAACCCTTTTGATTTTGATGCCGGAGCGTTGCGAGGCCCTAATCTCGGTTGCACACGTATACTTCTACCGCCTCTGGTGTCAATCTTGATTGTTTCTCCAATATCAGCCATTTTCCTACATTAAACGTTGCCTTGGATGATACAGTTGAGACTAGAACGGTAAAAATCTCCTGTGCGATTATTGACAAAATCAAAAACCTTGATCACTTTTGTTTCCACCACTCTAATATGTCGACATCGCTTGACTCGAATGATGTGTTGATATAGTTATCGACCTCAACTAATCCTGATGTCGTCGGTTGGGATCGTTTGAGCATTTGGAGGGCTAGGTTGAATCTTGATGAGATTGATCTCATTGGAGGCTTGGTTTGAAGAACTTCAAATCTTACCTTATCCGAATGTCGCTCACAATATAACTTGTATAAAAAATGCAAGTACTCGAAAGTAGTAGCAGACATAACCAAAACATTTATATGAGATATTTCTAAATAAGTATGAAAAATTTCTTTAAGCAATATTGTTGTGCTCGTTAATTTGACATATGAGTCAAGTAAAGAAGCAACTAAAAAGATAGGTGAAATGTTTTCAAAATACTGAAGCCACTTAGCCCACATGACTTCGACAATTGGTTTTAACAACTCATCATCTTTAAACTGATGTAAAAGCATATGTAATGTACACTCAATGAAGCAAAACTTGATGAATTGTTGGGTAGTAAAGACCAGAGAAAAATTCAGTAGCCTCGTAAAAAAACTTAAGCAATTCACTGGTTTTGGAACATTTTCCCCAAATTTCAGTCGTAAGAAATTCACAACCCATTTTTTAGTTCATAAAATGCGTTAACAAATTTGCATATGGGAATGTATCTTACAACATCAAATATGTAGAGTTTCAGGGGGTTAGACAATCCAATTTAAACCGTTTCTAAGAAATTTCTTTTTGATTTTCAAAACAAAAGCTTTTAAATTCACGAAACACAGCAAGTCTTGATTTCAAATACATCAATGAGTTCCAAATAGGTAAAATTTCATTTTGGAGAAATTCTAAACTCTTTTGCACACAAAGGTTCAAAATATGACACATGCTTTTAACGTGAAAGAATGCACCGTTGAAAAGTGGTTTTAATATTTGACTCAAAAGGCGAACGACAACATCATTATTTGAAGCATTATCAAATGAAATACACAGGATTTTATTAGCATAAAAATCATCACGTAAAGTTTTTAAGATGCAATTGAATATGTGATAACCAGTATGATCCGTTTCAATGACTCTAAATGACAAAATTCATTTTTGCACAAACAAATCAGAATCAATCCAATGAGAAGTAACACAATAAAATGATTGACCTATAGGTGATGTCCACATATCAGAAGTGAATGCCACACAATGATCAAAGGCAGAAAAATAGGCTTCCAAATCTTATTTTCCAGCTTCAAATAATCTAAAACTTTCTTTCCTAGTGGTTTTTCTAGACATTTTTTAAATGCAGTATTTAATTGTGATTTTATTCAAGATTTTATGTGCAAATCTTTAGCTTATGAAAAAGATTTTTCAGTAAGCATCATCCAATTTACCGTGCTTTCTTTACAAGATTGTTGGCTAAAACGGAATATACCTTGCTTGCTGGTGCCAATTGTAGACCTAAGTTGTGTTTGCCCTCTAGAAGTAGTCTTGGCACTGGGGAGGACATTAAGATGTTGATTTTTAATATGTTATTTTAGCGTGCCAGTGCCGGAATTCTTTTTATGCACCAATTTTTTCCGGCAACGTTTGCATTTCTCGTACCTTGACTCCCCTTCGTATATGAGCTAATAATGCTCCCAAACCCAAGCAATTAGTCTCAAGGATTTATCTTGTCCTTGGGTTTTCTCCACGGCGGGTCCATGACTTGTCGGCGTCATTTGTGTTGATAGATTCTCAGCCACCAAATCATCCAACTCTTTAACTTCATCATCCAATAATTGATTGCCAAGTCCCAATTTGTAATTCATCATATTGATTCCGGTATCATCATCGTGCAACTCTTCAATTGAGATGCTTTTATTGGCGAGCCGAGAACGGAGATCAAATAAGCATTGGAAACCGATGGTGCAGAAATATGAACTCTCTGTTGCCTTACCCTTTCCTTTTGAAGCCATGAGTCATGAACTAATAGTAGTGATTAATGCAAATTTAAGATGAAATTATGAAGATGTTAAGGGGAGATTAGTAAGAAATTTGGAAGAGATTAAAAAAAACTCGAATGCTTGAGAGAATATAGTAAAGGAAGAAGAGAGATTGACCGATGGTGTGAGGATAGAGTGAAAATGGCATTGGTATTTATAGAGGAGGGCCAAAAATTATTTTGACCAAAAGGTCCTTAAAATTTAGTTGTTGGGAGAGGTAAAAATTGAATTTTTTGGGCTAAAATGGAGCAAAAAGCCGTTGGAGAACCTACTGTGTAATTAACCTTTTTAAAAAAGGTTTTTTTAGCAGGTTTCCGTTGGAGGCTGTAGTTAGTTAGAGCGCTCACAGGCTTGGACCAGATCAGACTGGACCGGCTAGTCTGTAAGGGTGGGTTCTGGGCCGGGTCGGTCCATTTTGCACTGTAATATCCTTTGCCCATATTTGGCCTATATATTTACATGTTTTGTCCGAGACGAGGTGAAGAGGGTTTGACCGGGCTTGAACGGGTTTGACTTGTGGGCCGGTCCTTAGTTACATGAAAGCGCCTAATAGGGGCACGAATTATGCCACAGTTCGTGAACTCCCGCTTTGGGAGCGAATTCACCAAGAATTCACGCACTCAATGTGCCTAATTCACGAAATTACAAAAACCTTCAGAAAGCACTTATGTCAAGTTTCAAACCATGGCAGGAGAGATCTCTTAAGTTGCATGTCGTGCTCCTGCTGCCATTCAACTGCTACTTTCCATATGCTACAACTTTCATTAAATAATTTAATAAAAGTTTATTCAATGCAATTCTACTTTTCATTTTGGGAAAAAGATGCGCAACTTCTTTTTTGGTTCTTTGCATTTTCCTCTCCCCCCAAAAGATACGCTAGCTACTTCTTTTATACTTCAAAAAAATATGTGCAACTTACAGTAGAAAGGTTAGAAGAAAAAAATAAAAAAAATAATTTATAATATAACACACATACATACAGTACAAAGTTCTCAAACCAATCATGCTTTAATTTTTAATAGTTTGATAAATTCATGTTATGCCTACTTAGAGAAATGTAGGGAAATTAGCAATTTGGAATATATATATATATGTGTGTGTGTGTGTGTGTGTGTGTATGTGTAAACACATGTAAATAACGTTCTCAAGCCACTCCCGCTCTCTGCATTTTTTTTAGTTCTACGAATTTACGCTCCTGCTCCCGCTTATGCTCTTGCTTCCAATCTCACTTTGTGTGACTTAGGGCCAGTCCCTATGTGTCCCACTTTTACTCATAAGACACACAACAGTATTAATTTGACTTTTTCAAAGTTTTAGCTCTTCATGATAACCTTATAAGGGGATGTTGTTACGTGTTCCTTGTTGTAACCAATATAATTAATAGGATTAAAAAGATTTATGTAAAAATCAAACATAATTAGGAGTAATAAGATTCTTGGAGGAAAAAAATTTAGTAAACTCCTCTATAAGTCCCATGACTTATTTTCTTATTATATTCGGGTTACGTAACTCTATCTTATTCTAACGAGTTCATTTATCTTATATAGTGCATCTTATCAATATATTTTCAGTCATTTTGACTGATAGTTTTGATAGAATTTTAGCAAAAAATAATAACTTCAGCCCCTAAATTTTCTTCATCCTGCTTCTAACATCTTACACTTTATTCATCCTGCTTCTACCACCCAAAAAATTATTAATCTAACAAATCAACCACACTAACCCTTTGACCTTTTCTTTCATAGCCTTGCCCATTCTTTGTCCTTAATCCGCATTGGAGTTAACATTGTTGTTGCCATCGTCACTTGTAAGCCTACTGGAGTTAACAAAAACGTGGCCGAGGTCCACAATGACAAAGTAAATTGGTCTGAATCTTTAATTCATTAATCTATCAAAATTCAATGCCATCACTACTACCGCCCTAGAAGTGGAACAACTGTAGTAGACTTGTCAGTGGTTCCCACCTGCTTGAGCAGTTGTCGCCTTCACACCTTCTGCCAGACTCACCTTACCTTATCTAGAAAACAAGCCACGCAATCCACTACCTCTAATTCAAACACCGCCTCCAAATCTATTGGCGATGACCCCCTCGTTACCTCTAATGGCCAACTTATCATCGACGTCGAGAGCAAGTACCATGACATATACCACCTTATCAATTCATCTTTATGTGCATCCACATCGTTAATCAAGCAGTCAACATCATCGTCGCCGCCTGTCTTGGGGTCGATCTCACTCATGGTGGGAAATGACAAATCCAGTCACTTGATTTTCTTCATCCTACTATTAGTACCTTAAAACTCATAGATCTAACACATCAATCACTATTTTCACCTCATTCGCCCTAAATTTGGCTGAATTCAACAAATAGAAAATGAATCCAGAACAAAAAAAAACCATGCAAATTACACTCTTATCGTGACTACATCATCGACATGGCCAATTATATCCACTGCAAGAACCAAAAGCGCCTCTTATGCACCAATGCCTGCAGCAGCTCTCTCAATGTACAATCATCCCTGGGAGTCTGTTCCCTTCAAGTATCAAAGTACTCCAAAAAAAAAATATATTCAACCATTCATTACACACATGCAGAATTAAGCAAAAATTGATCAAACAAAAAATATATAAAATTTGATGTAGTTCAAGTTTTGACTAATCCATACTATGGATAGGAGAAATCCATACTCAGAAAAAGGTTTAGAGATTATGGTATAAGTATATCCTTAATAATTACACTGACCAATAAATCTCATACTACTAATAATAATATCTATATCTTGCTCTTATATAACTACAAAATATAATAATAGAAAATGCTTCTCGTGCTTACCCCCTCAGCTTTTGAACCTCTGATCCTTATTGAAAACCTCATATTTTACCTTTTCAGTATATTGACTTTTCTTTCAAATCTAAAAAAATGAAAATTAAATTAAATCGTGAAACCTACTAAAAAACCTGAACTTCCATACACACACCAAATTCTAAAACAGTGATGACAAAACTATCCACACAAAACTTGATGCTTGATAAAACTATCCATACAAAACTTGATGCGCAAGCAAAAGATTAACTGCCGCACAGCAAAATGAAAATCTCTGAGCCTACATTTCAGAATCAATAATATTTTGAGCTCAGTTCTCATCTAAGTCCTCAAGCTTCTTAAACCTGAGCCACTACACCCAACAGGATCCATAAACTTGTCAACTTGCACTTACAAAATAAATAAAAAAATAAAATTAAAGACTGATCAGCTTGAGGTATGCATTCCAAATTCCTACCCTTTTCTTATTACATTAGTATAAAATATTTACATTGATGAATACACAAATAAACTGGCCAAGAGCCCCCCGCCAAAAAAAAAAAAGGGAAAAGCAATTCGGCCAATGAAAAACATGGGTGGTAAATGGACTTACCCAATCAATATACTGGCTGGAGATTTCTTACAACATTGCGTTTCAATAATTTTTTTGTTATTTTGTGCAGGTTGGTTGCACTAAAAAATTAATAAAAATAGTACTTACTTTTAACAAGAAAATATCTTAGAATTACTTTATAGACTATTTAAAGAATAAAGTTTCAATAAATTAGTAATTTAGACAAATAATTGCTTTATATAGAAATAATGCACAGTAATACTTAAAGTTATGCAAAACGAACTCGTTCTAGCTCACTAGGTGATGGGCATCAAGTTAACATATTTAAATAATATAGAAATTAGGATTAGACAATACAATCTTTGGATTACAAAATTCTATTTATAAAGTGGATAAACCCAAAATCTAGCTCCAACCACTTCCATTGGATTGGGTGTAGTTAGGTAAAAAAGATTAGAATATATGAGTTGGTTTTATATATGAGAGTACCATCAGTTTTTTTGTTGCGGTTCCATATACAACCAATACGAGGTGGAACCAAACCTATGGTATACATATAAATACATATAATAAAAAATACAATATTTGCTAAACTGGTCATATATTTATGTATGAACATATGTATTTAAACATATATTTAAATGTGTACATTAGTAAATTGTTCATATCTTTTTGTATGAACATGTAAACATGTACATTAGAAATTATGCTATTACTAAATTGGATGTACATTTAAACATATATATTTTCATAAGAAATATTACTAATTGCTCATATACTAAGAACATGTACAATTAAATGTGATTTAAGTTGTGTATTATGCCGCTGAATATTTCTTAAACTGACTGTGGATTCAATTTTATTATATTACAAAGTTATTAATTGCTATATCCATATAATAAAAACCAAGAACCAAAGCAAAAAAAAAAAAAAAAACCAAAATTTTTGGTTTTATACAGTTCTCGATTTTTGGGTTGGGTAGCATTTTTTGGAGTTATCACTATTTTTTATTGGTTTGATTCTACTAGAAAACTGAATCAACCCAACTCATATACACCTCTAATGGACATTGTACAATAATGTTTTACTTGTCCATAAGTAGTATTTAAAATCTTAAATTGGACTCAACAAATATGGATGTAACTTTGCATTTTTGTTATTAGTGTAAATTATTACCCGGATCATACAAGTAGTAACCAAAGTTCAAACAGTAAAGTTTCAAGTTGGAATAATAAAATCTGAATTGGACATATCTTGTAATTAAACGCGTAGTTAACATTGGCAGGGTAGACAAGAACCTGGTGGATACCATACTATTATCTAAAAGCAAATGACCAAGTTATTAACATAAGACAATTTAATTCAAAATAACTTATTTTTATTTTTACATTTTTTGCCTAATACCAATTTTATTTAAAATTTAATATTATGTAGATGTAATAATCTATTTGAAAGTAAATTTTTATTCTGTTATTAATTTTTTATGAAATTTCCTTTTTAATGCCTAAAACTAGAAAAAATTATAAAAATTTAGTAAGATCATAAAAATTATACTTTTAATGGATTATTACACCTACATAATATTAAATTTTAAATAAAATTAGTTATATGTTAAAAAGATGTAAAAATAAAAATAAGTTATTTTGGATTAAATTAACTTAAATCTAAATTAATGGATTCATGCTCATATAGCGCACAACAAAAGTAATGACCAATTAAGAACTAGTTAATAGACTCATATATATAGGGTCTAACCAAGCTGATCTTAAATTAAGAAGGCTGGCAAATCGAGTTAATTAATTAATCAACATTGTGTAAGCAAAACTAATGTAATGTTAAAAATTTACAAACTAATCCACTTAACCATTCAAACTCTCATTCATTTAACAATGGATTTCACTCCCTCTTTAACTTGTAATATTCAGATGAACATAAACAAAATTACCAGTAATTCAACAACATGAGCCTGCTCACAGCCACCTCATAACTATTAATTGGCCACATAAGATAAGAAGAGAACACAATGGACCAGCTCGTTAATATTGGTAAAGTTTGGGGGCTAACAATTACTAGATTTTGAGTTTTAGCAAGTTAGTCAAGTTGAGGGGCTATTTGTATATTTTGGCCTAATTTTATTTTAGGGGTGTGCTAAAGTGAGGAGATAAGGCTGGGCCCACAAGATCTGAGTTGGCTCAGAGGTCACATGGACAAGGACTGGACGGGCCGACCTTGTAATTTACCGCGGTCATGCGGATGGTTCGGCTTCTGCTCCTCCCCAATGAATGAATCACGAACTCAGCCGCCTTGGGTTTTCATGAACCCAAACACGTAGGGTCCATTTAGCCCATCCTGCTTGCTTGCTGCCTCACAATCAATACGCTCCTTCCCTTATTTTGAAAATGAAAAACGATAATACCATTAACAAAAGAATCATTTAATCCAGTTTCAAATCAAACCGGGGCCGTACTTTTTTTAACTTTCATGCATAACTGATTTGATAGGAATTGGGAATTAAAAACCCGACCTTAAATGGGGACATGGGGAAAAAATACTTAAAAACAACCAAAATTTTGCAGCAATGAAATGACATTCTTGCAATGGTTATCTGTATTTTATATCCGAGGTCTTAAGTTCAGATCAAGTCTTACTTGGTACCAGAACATGCCGGTGCTCGTTGCTGCGGGCATTTTAGCAACTAGGGTTCAGTTATATTATACACCCATTATGTTTCATATTCTTTAAAATATTTATACACTTTAGTCAATTAACTATAAAATGATTTATTTTTATTTTTACATCTTTTTTACATAAAACTAATTAAAATTTAATATTATATAGCTACAATAATCAATTAAAAATACAATTTTTTATAATCTTACTAAATTTTTATGAATTTTTCTAGTTTCAAGCCTTAAAAAGAAAAATTCATAAAAATTTAACAACATCCTAAAATTTTACTTTCAAATTTATTATTACATCTACATAACATTGGCTTTCAAATGAAATTAGTTTCAAGTAAAAAAGATGTAAAAGTAAAAAAAGTTAGTTGACTTTAGACAAAAATGAATTGGCCCTTAACTTTTTTAATATTTTAATTTAGATTTATTTATATTATTATTTGTTAGAAAAAATTTTAAAAAATATATTTAAAAATTACATGCCTTTATTTATCATTTATATATAAAGATTTTTCATTTATATACTAAAATGTTGAAAATAAAAAAAAATTATAGATTAATTCTTAAATTGTGAATGTTACAAAAAATTTAGGATAGAATGAGTATTACAAAACAAATGAAGAAAACACGGACTAATGAAACTTGTAAATTAATGAGGAAAACACTACTAAAATTTTGGGATTTTTCAATGGTGTAAACTGTTAGTAATTATCAATGTAAATAGCCATTGGTAAGGCTTAAGTCATTAGAAAGTGAAAAAAATGAGTCATTTTGAAACAATCATGGAAAATTTGAGACTGAAGTAGAGTTTTTCCTTTATTTCAATTATATATCTCACACATGCACACACGCGCGCGCACACACACACACACACATATATATCATCTAATATAATATGTCATTTAGGCTTAAGTTGTTTCTGCATTGACTGTTCTTTTAAGGATTCAGGACTAGTTGCAGCAGGATTATATGAATAGGGCTTTGTTGGAGAAGGAAAAATAGCCTAGATCGCATTAATGGAAGTTTGAACATAGTTTTTTTAGTTAGAAAGCCCATGTAAAATGGCTAAATGAGGTTGACTCTAATACCAAGTACATTTTTGCCAAAATGCATCAACAGTGGGCTCATTCTTTCATATGGGAAATGCATGAGCAAGCTGGGAACGTAAGTGTAGGTCATATCTAGGTGGTGGATGCTTTTATAGCTTTTTATAAGCGTCTGATTGGAACCAGAGATGTGATCTGTGAAAGGTTGAATCATGAAATCATCAAAGAAAAACACTGTTTAATAGATGACCATCATTCTATTTTGCTACAGCCCATAATGCAACAAGAAGTTAAGGATGCAATATGGGCCATTCTTGTTGATTGTGCTATGGGCTCGGATGGTTTCTCTGTTAGATTTTACAAGAGAGCTAGGGGAAGTTAGGTCTACTAATGTTGAAAGGCTGTTGAGGAATTTTTTAGAATTGAGAAATTGTTGTTGTCTGTTAACTTAACAAAAATGGTGTTATTACCAAACAAGAAAAATGCTTCTAAAGTTGGGGATTACAGACCAGTTGCATGTTCTAATGTCATTTATGAATGCATTACTCAAATCTTGATAAATCGAATGAAATTGGTGGTGAATGCCATTGTAAATCCTGCCCAAGCCATTTTTATCAGTGGGAGGTTTATCCAGGAAAATATTTTGATTGGGGCTGAGCTTTTACAACATTACTCAAGGAAAAATATCTCCCTTAGGTATATGATTTAGCTGGACATTAAAAATACATATGATTCAATTCATTGACCCTTGTTAGAAGATGCTCTTATTACTTTGAATTTCCCTTTGAGGTTTGTTGATTAGGTAATAATGACTAGGTAATAACATGTGTTTCTTCAACTATGTTTTCTATTTGCATTAATGGTTCGGTTGAAGGTTTTTTTAAAGGTGAAAAGGGACTGAGACAAGGAGATCCATTCTCTCCTTATCTCTTTGTCATTTGTGTGGAAGTTTTCTCATGTTATGTCTCTACTGTAAAGGAGGTGGATAGGTTTTATTTTCATCCAAAATGTGATTGATAGAGGCTTACACACCTGGGATTCAATGAGGATATGTTATTGTTCTGTAGGGGAGATGTGCACTTTGTTGATACTTTATGGTCTTTTATGACTAAATTTTCTACTATTTTAGATATGAATCTAAGCCAAGATAAGACTATTATTTATTTTGGTGGAATGGATTTGGCAATGAAAACAAAGATTCTTTCAAGGCTTAAATTCTAGGAAGGTTCCCTTTCTTTTCATTACTTAGGGGTGCCTCTAAGCTCGGCTCGGTTGAAGTGTAAAGAGTATGATGGTCTCATTAATAAGATTACAACCAAAATTTATTCTTGGGGAGCTAAATTTCTGTCTTATGCAAGCCATTGGCAACTTATTCAATCAGTTCTTTATAGCTTAACTATATAGTATATGTTTGTATTTGTTTTCCCAATTCAGGTTATTAATAAAGTGGAAGCCATTTGCAGGAGTTTTTTCTGGAAAGGGAATGCTAGCATTAACTATAGCCTGGTATAAGTTCACATTGCCCAAAAATGAAGGTGGTATGAGAATCAAACAAATAACAGCTTAAAACCAGTCATTTATTTTGAGGCTTCTTTAGGCAATTCACAAGAAGAACAACTTGCGATGGGTCAGATGAGTGCATCCATACCATTTGAAACATAGAAATGTGTGGTTGGTGAAGAAGATTTCTATTAACTCTTCAATTTGGTAAGAATTATTGAAAGTGAAAATTCAGTTTTGCCCGAAAGTTGGTTTGGTTGACAAAGCCGTCAAAATAATAAATGTTATGCCTTCTAGTTCAAAGATGCAAAGGCAAACTTATTATTTACTTAAAAGAATAGGTGATCCAATAGGTTAGCATAAGATTTGCTGGGAGCTAGTGGCTACTCCAAAGCATAACCTGAATCTATAGTGGATCATACATGCTAGCATGCATGTTTAAGACCGCTTGAAGAAGTGGAATGTTAGTGTTGCTAACATGTGTTATCTCTATGGAACAGTTGAGGAAACTTTGGGGCATGTGTTCATTGGATGTCATTTTTCTTCTTTAGTCTGGGCAAAGTTAGCTGTGTGGCTGAATATTCAAATGGTTTCAGGTAGCATGTTGGATTGGCAAATGTTTGCTCCTTCGCTTCAAGGGTAGTACCTGGTTCGGAAGATTAAACGTGCATCGTTCTCAACTAATTTTTATCACAATTGGTCTGAGCGTGATTGTAGAAGTCATGGTAAAGGCATGATATCCTTGGAATAGGTTGTGTTGAATAATCAAATCGATGTATGGATTAGAGTTATGAGGCTTCCTAGTTTTCGATTGTCAGCTTCAAGCTGGTGTCAATAGCTTTTTTGCTTTCACTGATTTTTTTTTTTTGTATTTTCCCCTTGGTATGCCTGGGTGTATTTGTTCTTTGAGAATTTGTGCTTAATTAAATTTTTCCTTTTCTTAAAAAAAAAAAAGTAGTATAATCAATGTCATATATTTTGCAACTCTTAAAAGAAAAATGGATGGGAGAACATAACAGGAAATAAATTGAAAATTAAGTATCAAAGCTGCTTTGGTACAATGAATGGAAAAGCATATCACAAACTTTCTAGCAAAAACTTGTTGATGGAAGTATTGCAAATACTCATTTCTAACACTAGGGCGCAAGTGTTCAAAAGGACTTTGATAAAACTAGCAAGAAATCAATTGCTAATTAGAAGCAGTTTGTAGTACACCAAATTTCTACTAATGAAACATCGAAACACCAATGGAGCCCCTTTTATATACACTAAACAAAAGAAGACATCCACTAGTAACTGCTAGTTCATTTGTTTAGCATAACTCAAGTACTTTTGTGAACTGGTTTCACGGGTCATCATATTATCCCCCCATTTTTCCTCAAACACATAACACAAACCAACTCGATACAACTCCACCCTAGTTTACATCAGGTAACGAAGACCATTATTCTCAAAATTAAGTTAGTGCAAGTGAAACAAAAAGGAATTAAAAAAACAGAGCAAATCCCTCTTACTGAAGTGAGATTCCACATTTGCATATATAGCTTCTCCCCTGCACAACTAAATGTCTCCCCCAAAATAAACATGAATCAATTAATTGAAACAATGTAACTCAACACTCTTCTCAAAACTACACCGCCATAGCCAGAATAAACGCCCCATTATTTCTCGAGCACAGGTGACACATCCTCAACTTCCCATAAACCTTTTACTGTATAAAATACATAGTCATTATAATTTCCTCCTTACCCTATATTGAACAATGTAATTATGGCACTTATGTAGCACGTTTAAAATACAATTAAAGACTAGACAGTCTAGACTTGACTTGGAGTGAATTTAGGAGTGACATGATGGCGAAAGTTCACCTAAAATATTATCAATTGACATTGAAATGAAGCTGAGAAATGAATCATAGTAATTTGTTTTGTACTAGATATGCATAATTTTAAGGTCCATACACTTGCCTGCTCAGACTCAGAGTAACAAGTAACAACTACCACCCGTTTTGTCACTGGTGTCTACGTGTTTGTCTTGTTTCCTAGCAAGAATCTGTGTATTGTTTGCCATTGTCCATGTCTAATTGATTAAGCACATAATTCACGAGGCAATTAATTATTAAAAGCGTTGGAAATGTCATGAAAAGATGCGTGATGATCATTGTGTTGGTACGTGGTCCCGGCGGCTGCCTGCCCTGCCCTTCTTGAGTTCTTTCATCTTCACGGACCTTCTTATGTCTTTATACGCCTAACCCCTAATTTTATTTATTTAAAAAACTGCTATTGTGCTTCAAATTTTATAAATTACGATGACCTCAGGTGTCACAATTCTCTACCATAGATTCTGCTGCGATTTTCTATAGATTATGAAAACACCACCACATATAACGTAATTGTAAGTTATTATGTGGTAGTATTACCGTAATTTATAAGGAATAGTTGCACGGTCTATAATATAAAGCTTTGATACGGTGATATTCTTGTAAGTTATAAAAACTTGAGGCATGTCAATTTTATAAATGATTAGGAATTAGGAGTCATGATATTGTTATTCTAAAATAAATAATATTCAATAAAAAAATTAATTTATTGATACATAAGAATCTGTGTATGAATTAGGCTTTTATCGTTTTTATATGGATGGTCCATTAGCAGTTACATTTTAAACATTTATTATTACTAAATACGTTATTTATGTAAAAGAATTGTGCAGCCATATTTGTTAATTTTTCTTTTAATTTCCCTACAAAGTCATACTCTGTTTTTATCTCGTAGATTCAAATATTGAAAGTTTTACGACTCCAACCGCTACTTTACAAGATTAAGGGCTTAAATATTAAACACTGCCAAATTTTAGGACATGTTTCATGTTTATCGCAATTAGAAGTCTAAACGTTTCCGAGCAAAAGATAAAGTGTTCACGATACGTGTCTTTCTTCACATCACAAGATCTTCTTACAAGATTTTAATTTTCGTTTGTCCCTCCAAAAAGCTCTTCTCGGGCAATGGACAAAACCTGTTAAGTCACTACATTTAAAAGCTCAAACAAAAATATTTCCGTATCATGTAGTATTTTCGATTTCATCTACTCAATTGCAATGGACAAAGAGAAAAAACAAAACAAAACAAAAGCTTTCACAAGACCATTAATGTTAATTGTTCCATCCATCTAGATCAAGTACAACTGATGAATTCATTCGGATTATGGAATTTTGATAACGGAAGGTGTTAAAAGTAAAAATAATAAAAGCATGTGTGGGAGAAAAACAAGGGTATAAGAAAGAACCAAATGGGAACAAATCCGGTAGGGTGGAACCAGATAAACCATGTCAGTTCTTCACAAAACTTCACTTAAAAGCAAAGCTGTCCATTCAATCAAAAGGTTAGAAAAAGCAAAAGAAACCAAAATGATTTTGTCCAAACACCAAACTTAATCCCCATCAGGTAATCAGAGGCCAAGTTTCCATTCCATTCTGTTTCCATCTTTCCACCTCAAGCACCAAATAAAGAGCAACAGTATTCAGAAACAAGCTACAGCACAAGGACATGAGCTTTAATAGCTCTACCCCATGAAACATGTGGGTTGGGACATTTGAAGAGCTTGTCAAGTTCCAGATCTGCTACTTCCAGAAAATGCGCAGCAATAAACTGCAGTCACTTATTGAGAGAGCATGCACTTTAAGTGATTGCCTGAATGATGATATCGAAAAGAACATTGGCTTCTGCAGGTTCTGTGCAGAAAATGGTCGGTTCTGTGACTTTCAACAGACCCCATCAGAGGAGAGGGGCAGCTTGATTTCCATTAGAGATTCAGTGGACAGTACTAAGAACATGCTTATGCATTTCCAGGTAGGGCCTCATAGTTCCCTGATATCCAAAATTTTATTTTCCAAGACTTTACAAGCATGTAATGTGGCATACTAAACTGCACATCATACATGCATGTGCAGAATTTGGAGGCCTGGCAGCTGAAAGAACGGGACAGAGTGCTCAAGTGTTTGGAGGACAGAAGCCAAGTCCTCATAAAACACGAAAGGGGATACAAAGGAAGAGCTTTAGGAAATTTGAAAGAGATAAATTCATGCTTTGGTGATGAGATGAGAGAGATCCGGGAGGGAAGTTTTGTTCAAAAGATCACAAGAAACATCCTGGGATGCATCAGGGTTCTGTTCAGAGCTCACAAGTGGCAGCAGATTGTGGCTGGTTTCAGGCTCAAGTTCATTCTAATTTCCGTCAGTCTTTCTTCTACATTCATCACTATCTTGCCAAAACACAGGCTCTCAATTCACAAAGGAAAATTCCTACAGTTGCTGGTTCAACTTCAAAGAGAGAAACCGAATTCACACCTATTCTAAGCAGCTCAAAGAACCCCTTAGATGTTCTCAGGGGCAGGGGATGACTTTTGCAACAGTTCACATGCTTCTGGACTGTTTGATTTTCTCATCATCTGTTAGTTTGGCCAATGCATTCATTATTGGGGTTTTTATATCCTTTGGTATTGGTGTTCCTGTATAAAAAGGCACACACTTCATATTACAGGGTGGTTTAAGAGTGCAATTATTTTGCAAAAATTATTGGCTATTTTTGCTATTTTTATCAAGCCAAAAGACTTTAATTTTGACATCTAGAAAGAAATGTCATTAAGTTCCTGAAACATCTTATCGCTCAAACAACACCTGTCATTAAGTTCCATAAAATTGCATCCCTGCTATTCTACAGGTGACAAACACAAATGAAATATTTACAGAAAGATTAAAGCCACAGCAACTGTAAGAACATATCCAAAGCCAAATTTTATTTTCACATTTTGGCAGGTTCTTAACAACAACATTAGCCAAACAAATTTTCCAGGGAACATATAACAGCCTACTTGGTCAATGACACCCTCAATTGAGGATCCATAGCTCGAGTAGCATTTTCTTCTCCAGTGATAATTTGGTCCATTCCCCACATATTGAATTCAACAACGAGCTATATTGGCTGAACAAACTAAATGGCAGTACGCATGATTAGCAGGGCAGATATCTCCATCGTCCACTTGATGCAGATTATTTACTTACAAGCCTTGCATTCATCCACAAAACTTCAATAGCGTCACTTGATTCATCAAATCTGAAAGATCATTGTCCTGTTCATGGAAGACATTATCTTAGTGTCAATTGGTTAAAGTGAGCCAAGTAATGTGGTCTCATGGCCAATTGGGGCAGTAAAGTGATGGAATGTCTGAAATTTGATGGACTATCAGTTGGCCCATAGTAAAGAAGAGTTGGCACAGATCAGGGAGTGGAATCTTCTATAATTGGAGAAACAAGCATGTAGATGTAGAAAAGCAGCTGCAAAGTTACACTGACATTTTGTTTTTGTTTAACGAGATGCATTACATATAAACACGTCTGCACAAAGGTTCAGTATTTAGTCATGTAAACAAGATGCAGGAAGCCTTGCTAACCCCTTTAATTAGACCCTGTGGGATTTTCCCACTCAATATGCTCTCAACAGCAATGGCTGGGGCTGCAGACTTCGGGCTCTGATACCATGTTAAAGCATCAAACCAAAAACCAATTGGCTATGGTGGAAAGGCTCCAATCACAATATAAAGTCTTGTTAACCCATTTACTTGGACCATTTTCCCACTTAATACATGGAACAGCTCCCAAATGCCACTTTGTGTAACAAAATACAACAACATAAAGGTGGAAACATAAAGGAAAGACATAGGTTATCCCCTAAGGGTAGTCTGAGTCTATGGGGACTATCTATAAGGGCTGCCTGCAAACAAAATTGAAGAATAAGAAAGTCAATCAAGGAATGTAAAACTGATCAATTAAACAGATACAATCACCTGAATACCTGCAGGACCCCACTCAGTTATGTCCACAAGCATCCTTTCAAGAATTCCCTGCAGACTTTTATGTTCCTGATAAAAGGCAGAAGGCAGATGAGATACATTTAAAAGAACAAACTGAAAACAATAACAAAAGAAAATGCAGCAATATAAACTAGTTAATATATGAGAAGCTGACAAAACTAACATGTCTAGTCCATTAATCTTGTGAGGAAATGAATCAGGGACAAAGAACATCTGGGTATTTAGCATTCCTTTTGATTTACGGATATTACAGTCATACTTAGATCGATCCTCTGAGTATGTTCTGCTTCCGGTTGAGCAATATTTGTTATTGGAACATACTTTGCTTGAGTCATTTCCTTTGTGCGTGCAAGATGAGGATGTACTTCATCAACAAGAACTGCAGTCAGAAACATATGAACTATCTTTTGAAACATTACAAGCTAATAATCTTACATGGAGGAGTCTTTTCGTAACAACCAAAACAGTAGTTGTGTTAATTATCACATTAGTCTGCAAGGTGAGAAACACCACAGCATTACAGGAGCTTAACATAAAGTTTTCATCTGGAAGGACAAATTTTTACAATAAACACATAACACACACACACACACACACACAAGAACATGCGCAGTCGCATCAGACTCTCTATGTAAATTCGAAACTCAGCCGGTTGATGATACTAAAATAGGCTCCCATTTCCTGGATTTTTTTTATTTTCCAATTAACATGATTGTTGTAAAGAACAGTGAGGCAGCAATTTCATAGAGAAAGGCACAGGACCAGCGTTGCTCAGCATAAAACATAAATTTGAAGAGAAGATACCTCGTGCTCCACTGTGACTGGTGTGTACCAGTTGGTTTTGGTTTTGGGATTAAGAGGCAAGTAGACCAGCCAAGTCACTGTTCATGTGTCCTCCGGAAATGAAATGGCACAGAAAAAAAAAAAATTCTTCGAGGCTATTTCTTCCGTCAGCTTCGCTCAGACAATGTCCATTTCCCACGAAAATTGTATGTCCAAACGCACCCACCCCGCCCCCCCCGGGCGCCGCTGCCGCCTTCTCTCAAGCGTCGACGTTTCAGCATGCCTTTAAAAGGAGAGCCGAGACCCCACCGGCACCGGGTTTTTGACCGACTAGCCACTACGCCCGACGCCAGCCGTTGGCGGTGGGGGGCGATCCCGCCGGGCCAGCCTACGAAGGCGCGTCTATGATGCAATCTCTGAAGCCGGTGAGGCGATTTTGTTTGGCAACTCGCACTACCTGTCAACAAAAAACTAGGAAAAGTTTAACGTAGTGTTTAGATGTAGTTATTATACTACAAATCTATGTCTAATTAGACATGCTAATTTAACTCTAATTTTTTTATATATAATCTATAATTTAATAAATAAATTAACTAATTTACTTATGGACCAAAACTCACTCTCACTCTTGAAAACTCACCTCTGTCGCCGCTTCTGCTGTCGTCTCATCCTCCTAATCTTATAGTCATCATCCACTTCTAGATCTCGCAGCTGTTCGGCTTCGGATCTCGTTGTCACCTGCTGAATCTTATCGTCACCCTCCAGATCTTGTCATTCACTAGCCGGATCTTGTCATCACCCACCGGATCTCATCGATTATCCGCTGGATTTTGCTTTTGATCATTTCCTCCAAGCACGTCATTGTTACTTCCAAATAACAAAAGTGTCTACAATAAAATGTAAATGTGTCTAATATAGTATGTGGAAGTGTCTATAAAGTAATATAAAACAAATTATTATAAGGTTAAATTAAAAGTGTCTAAAGCTATAAGAATAAGTGTCTGATTTTGTAAAATATCTAAATAAATATGTAAAAGTGTCTGAACAAAAAATGACAGAATTGTTGAACAAAAAAATGACATAATCAACTTGTGAACAATTTATTATATTTAAAATATAATAAAAAAAGTATATGAATCAACAAGTAAAATTGTCTAATTGAATATTGAAAAATATCTAAAGAAATATATAAAAGTGTCTCACTAAATAACTTTTAAAAAATTTGTTACCTTTAGGAAAAAAATGTCTGAAATAATTAAAATAAGTGTCTGACTGAAAAAAATGTCTGAAATAATTAAAATAAGTGTCTGACTAAATATATAAAAGTGTTTAAATCAACATGTAAAAGTGTCTAAATATTTAAAAAAATGTTCAAATAAAGGTATATGATTCAATGTCTAAAAAAGTGTCTAAATAAAAATTTAAAAATGTCTAAAATACAATAGAAAAAGTATCTAAACAATAATAACTAACAAAAAAAATATTTTTGTTTTGGAAAATCAAACGCCATCTCTCATCAACAACCCTCCCTCCACGTTGCAACCCTCGTTCCACAACCCCCAGCCACCATAGACCACCCTCCCTCCTGCTTAGACTCCGACTCATCGCTCGCGCTGCCGTGCCTCGCCTCACGCCTTGCCTCACACTGCCATGCCTTAACCCTCACCTCGCACCGTAGCGCCTTGCCCCTCGCCTCTCCTCGCGCCTGGCTTCGCCTTGCCTTGCTACTAGCTATGCTGATCTACCTTCACCGTAGTCTCATTCATCATCATCGGCTTCATCACTCTCTCAAATCTTCCTTGATTAGAGCATTGTCACGGGCCGCCGTCGGGGTCGAGTATGGAGATCAAAGAGGACAAAGGTTCTGGAACTCTTTGAATTTTGGTTTTATCTCACAATCTAACCTATGGGATATGGCAATAATTAGATACAATAGCTAGGGGTAAAAGTGTCATTTACCTACTATGTTCAAATGAACATATGCGCACGGTATCTGTAGTAGTTTGGATGTAAAAAGAAAAAATTCTCCTTCTTATTTTTAATTTTTTTAATAAACGTTGAGTTGCATGTTTCGCATTGATGTGAAACTTTTATTATCTAATATTTAGAGAACTTAAGTGTTAGAATAGAAAATTTGTTCTAAAAGTTGTGACTTTGTCAAATAAGTTGCTCAATGTTTAGAAAATAAAATTTTCATACTTTTATCAAATAAAATTTGAAAAAGGAAAAAAAAAATTTTGTTTTTGTATCCAAACATCACCTTAATGTCTAAATTATGAACTATACTATTATTACTCATTTCATCTCAAAATGTTTGTAAATATTTTCTTTTCTTTTCTTGTTTTTTTTTGTGTCCCAAAGTGTTTGTTACATTTACCTATTTCTATAGCTTCTTTCAAATTTGATCATTCCCGCTTTAGTAGTTTATATATGTTAAGGTTTTATGAAGTATGATAAAACAAGCATGCAAATTTAAACCAAATTTCAAGCTTCTAAGTTTACCTAACTTGCTTTTGAGATATACATTATGAGGCATAGTTTTGAACTTTTTTCCCCCAAAATTAGTGAAATTGTGATTAAATTATCTATTCAAACATTTATAATTTTTATAAAAAAAAACTGAAAAGTATCAAAGATGTTCTGATGGAAAGTATTAGAAATTAGGCAAAAGCGGCAAATCACCCACCTATGTATATGCTATTACGTAGATTGTTCATTATTATTATTATTTTTTTTTTGTAGTTAAATCGGATACCCTAAGTTTTTTTTAAAAGTAATATTGGCCACTACTAATTGCGATTCGGACAAATACTCCATTGGTGAAACTAATGGCCAAAATATGTCATCATTTTATGGAATATTCTGTTAAATATGGTGATGACATAATTGACTAAAATGGTAAATTACACAATTCATCCTTGAACTATATGCTTTTATGTACATCAATCCATGAACTTTTCTTTCATAATTTTGTTCTGAGTGAAAAAGAAAACTCCTACACGAACAACTGGTAATTAAACCAAATAAGTAACTAAGATTGAAGCTGGCAACTATTGGTGAAACAATTAACAGATAGCACACAATAAGAAAATAGACATACATGTTTAGGCTCTCAATTTTTGCCTCCAATAATTGTAGAAATAGTTGATGGAGCAATGATTTCCTAAAAAAAAAGCACCAAAGTCAAACAATTTGAGGAAATTGAACGTTAAGACCCAGATTTAAGAACTACTAGTAAATTAACTGGAATAGATACAAAAACCTAAATGAATCAAGCTAAATTCACACAAAAAACACTTGACCTACTTTAAAGTGGCCAAAAGCATCATTTCATGAACATCAGAAGAACAAAAAAACATCACTATGCCCAAGACAAAGTCTACCAGAGTTGGATTAGTCAAATTAGAACTAGATTGCAGAATTTTTTCCAAAAGAACAAGCCTGAAAGCAGGTCAAAGTCATTTTTTGGTTCAGGCCTTTTGTTGAACAACTGGTAATCGCTAAAACCTAACATCCAAAATTAGCCAGAATTGTTATGTTGTTTTTGTCAGTGATGACCAAAATCATGCTTTGATATTATTTGTCACAAAACATATAAAATTCTATAAGTTTTTTATCTTGAAATCAATGAAGAGATATAGCCATAAAGAGATATAACCATAGGTGCATGGTTCAGTTCAAGGAATCTGATACATTCTCGTTACTGAACGTTGGAAAGAAGTTATGAACAGAGGAAGAAAAGAATAAGGAAAGACTCAAAGAAGAAAAAGGAGAAGTGGAGAGGAAGGAAATTCTTCATATTCATCAATGATGATTTTGGTACATCCCTTGGACAGGTATAATCCATCTCTTCTCAATAACAAACTAACACGCATGAGAAAGATCAAAATTCCTTTACATGGATAAACAACAATAATACAGAAAAATTGAAAAGAAACAAATGACGTAAGCAGGCAGGCAACACGAGCGAGCTAACTGGTGAGCTGGTGACCGTTATAGGAGTTAGTGATCGTTGGTCCTGATGTCATCTGAGACCAAAATGCAGCGTTTAGATTATTTAACAGAGATATAAAACAAGGTCATATCACTGCCCTTCTCTCAGACAATCCTTATCCTTAAGGATTAAAATGTGGGAATCTCTATTGCAAGGATTAGGGATCTTCCTAGGTGGCATCTTCAAGAATAGCATTGGACAACCTTACAAACACCTGAGTGGTAGCCTGGTTTCATTTTTTTAACTGTCTTCCCATTCATGATTTTCTCTAATTTAGATAAAGCTTGGGATAAATCATTAACTTAGGGTTAGGGTCATGGCGTATGGCAATTGCTTGTTGTGTACCTTACGCATAGAGACATGAAACACGAGATGAATTCTACATACAGTCGGCAATTCGAGCTTGTAAGCTACTAGCCTATCCTTTGAACCACCTAGTAAGGTCCAAAATATTTGGTAGCTAACTTGTTTGATGATCGATGAGCAACAGAGGTTTGCCTATATGGTTGAAGCATAAGCCATGCCCAATCTCCTATCTTGAATTGTTGTTCGCTCATCTGACAATCAGCCATTTACATTATCCTGCTTCAGGCTCGTTCCAACTTCAATTGAACTTGGTTAATAAGTCATTCCCTAACCTACAAGCTTCTATCCACCACCTTAACCGGAGAATCTCCTGTAAGATATGGTATAAGCAGCAGGGGTGGCTGACCATAAAGCACTTTATAAGGCATCATTCCCAATAAGCTATAGAAACTCGTGTTATACCAATACTCCGTAATAGATAGATATCAAACCTATTCCTGAGGAACATCTCCAGCCATACATCGAAGATAGGATTCAAGACAATGATTGTGGACTTCGGTCTGCCCATCGGTTTGTAGGTGATAGGCCGTTGATAGCTTCAACTAAACCTGGAGCTTTTTAAAAAGTTCCTGTTAGAATGTACTCACAAAAATAAGATCCCTATTACATACAATATCTTTAGGCATCCTGTGTAATCAGTAAATGTTGTCTAAGAAAGCTTGTGCAACCATGAAGGCAGTACATGGATGAGTGGGTGTGATAAAGTGGACAAATTTTCTCATGTTATCCATAACTATAAGGACAACGGTCTTACCACAAGAAGCCAATAACCCTTCAACAAAGTCTATGAATATGGAGGTCTATACCGTCTCCGGTACCAACAGCGGCCAAAGCAACCTTGGGTTAGCTACGTTCTCATTTGTGTACCTTTGATAAGTCACACAAACCCACATATACCTTCTGATATCACTCTTAAAATTTTTTTTAATAGAAATGTTGGTGAACTCTCTTCTTGGTGGCTGTTATCTCTAAGTGGCCTCTAAAGGGTCCATAATGCATTAGAGATATAATCAAGGTTCACAAGCTCTCGTTGGCCCCAACCATGATTTTCCCTTTCCTTTGCAATGTATCTTACTGCCACGTGTACTTGGAATGTAGCTGAGGGTCTCATTTGACTTCCTAGATAAGCTATTAGAGTGCTGGATCAGCTTGCCAGCTTTGGTGTATTTGTTGTAACAAATCAGAAGTCACCATGGTCAAAGCCATTAAAGTGGCTTTTTCGGTCACTTTTACTAGTGGCCTAAAAAGGGCATCGGCAGTTTTGTTCTCTTTTCCTCTTCTATAGTTTATGCTAAAGTCATATCCCATCAACTTAGTTAACCACTTCTCTTGGGTGGGTGTAGCAATCCTCTATTCCAGTAATATTTAAGACTCTGATTGTCTGTACGAATCAAGAACTGTGTGCCAATTAAGTAGGGATGCCATTTTTGCACGATGTAAATAAACCGCTAGCAACTTTTTTCATATACTAAATAGTGCATTCTTTAGCATTCATCACACGGCTGAGGTAAGAAATAGGATGCCCATCTTGTGATGAAATAGCCCCAAGCCTTTTATTCGAGGCAACAGTTTCAATAACAAATGTTCTAGACTAGTTGGGTAATGCAAGCATTAGTACTAAAGTTAGGGCCTCATTCAAAGCTTGATAAGCCTATTTAGCTTCCAATGCCCAAACAAACTCCATTTTCTTGAGTAAGCACATTAAAGGTTGACTAATAACCTTGTAATTCCTCACAAACCTTCGATAGCACCCTATTAATCCAAGGAATCTCCATAACTCCTTGACATTCTAAGGCCTCAGCTAGTTAATCATCACCTCAATCTTCTTAGGGTTGACCGTGATGCCTTGTTGCCTTACTGGATGCCCCAAATACTCAACTTGTGGTGCACCAAATATAGATTTACTCTTTTTTACATATAACTTGTGACTATGTGAAATCTAAAAAATTAGCTCCAAGTATCTTAAATGCTCATTCTAACTTGGGCTATAGGTGAGGATAGTGTTAAAGAATATTGGAATTAACTTTTAGAGGTATGACCTAAAAATGTTGTTCATCATTCATTGGAAGGTGGTTAGCACGTTCATCAAGCCAAATGACATAATGAAGAATTAGTAATGCCCATCATTTGTTCGAAATGTCATTCTGTGCATGTCTTTAGGCCTCATTCATATCTGGTGATTATCGATTAGAGGTCTAACTTGGATAAATATTTGACATGACATAGTTCGGCCAACAACTTTTCCGGCACCAAAATAGGAAATTTCTCCTTTACTGCGTACCTAGTCAACAAACGATAATCCACATAAAACCTTTACGAGTTGTCCTTTTTGCAAACCATCATTTTAGGAGAAAAAGAACTCACTCTGACTAGGACGAATAATGCCCGCTGCTAGCATTTCTCCCACAAGCTGCTCAATCTTATTCTTTTACATGGTCGAACAAGTGTAAGGTCAAACCTGTATGGGGCATTGACCTTTCTTGAGTGTGATATTATGATCATGGAACTTGGGTGGAGGAAGACCTCTGGGTTTGTGAAATAGATCTTTATATCGTGCCAACAGTTGGTGCAACTGTCCTTCGTCCTCTTTGCTCATCAACTCCATACTATAAATCTACACCTAACCTGGTGAGTTCTTGACTACTTGGTAAAAGAATGCCACATTTTTCTTTGTGATCAACTTAGTGACCCGTGACTGATTGACAAGCTTGCTAGTTGGCTTTATCCCAATTAGTGTCACGGGTTATCCTTCTCAATCAAACCTCATACTCATGTCATCGAATTTGAACTAGATGTCACCCAATTTTTTAAGCCATTAGACTCCTAATACAACATCATAGTTGGCGACAGATAAGATCATCTTTACTACTAGATCTTTGAGCACATCATAACATTTTGCCGACTAGTTCCATCCGCTACTTGGACCATCGTAGGCTTAGTTTCCACCACCGCACTTCGCAAATGTTTCATAGCCTATGGGGTGATAAACTTATGGGTGTTGCCAGAGTCTACTAATATAACCACTATTTTTCCCTATGTCATTCCATACAGCTTTAGTGTCTGCAGCGACTTTTAGCCCATTAAAAGCCCCTTAGCTATGGCATGAAGGGAAATCATTGGCAGAGTGCCCACATCTCCTTCACTCCCTTCTTCAAGTTCTATAGGAGTTACCCCGTTATCCTCCTTGACTTCATCAACATCTGCGATGGCATTGGGGTCGACTACATTTATGTCCCACGTGGAACTTGTCATTACACCAAAAACATAGGCCCTTGGCCATGTGTTCTTCAATCTCTTAGGCCAAGAGTCTTTGGCAGAAAGGTTGAACATTTTGGCCCTTAGGCGCTGACTCGGGTAGTGATATGAGTTTTGATTTGGTCACTGGTGGAGGAGGCATCAACAATTTAGCGGTTGGAGGTAAAACAAGTAAGCCCTGCCTTTGGTATGGTGAACAGTTGTAGCGGGTTTAACCATCTTAAGCCAGGCATGGTACGTCACCTCCTGAAGCATATTTAACCCCTGGGCCTATTGAAGGTTAGCAGGGTAAACCATTTGAATAAGGGTCTGGATCTCCTCATTTAGGCTATTCAAAAAGAATATCAACCTCTGTTCCTATGTAATGTTAGCTCTTGAATACAAGAGGTCAAAACTATTTTGATAGTCTCATACTGTATTCGTTTTCTTGAGATTAATTAACTCAGCAAAGGGATTAGGGTAGGAATTATCAGCGAACCTCTCATTTAAAGCTTGGAAGTATTCAACCCATCCTACTTATCGAGGTTCTGCATCATTCATGTATGATTGGTGCCATTGCAAATCTGTGTCATCTACGTCAATTATTACTAGCCTAATTTAATATTCTAACAAAGTATGATCAACATCAAAAAACTGTTAGACCTAGTATTCTTATTCCTTCTCATCATTACCATCGAATATTGGAAAATCAACCTGGGACAACCACATAGCTAAGCAGTAATCATCACATTTGAAGTGTCTTTCCCCATCTAGATGTCCCTTGACTAGGGCAGCAATGTTGGGCCCATGAGCTTAGATCTGAAGGTGCGTGTCCATCATTTACCCCAAATCAGTAACCCTCTGGTTGGTGATCTCCAGCCCCTAGGTGTTAGTATTGGCTACCCTAATAGAGTTCTAAACTTCGAGTGTCAATTGATAGATTGACAACTGCATCTGCCACTTGGTCTCCTTAATCTCGTCCATTTCCATAGTGTATCGATTTTCTATCATCACTGTCAATGTTGCTAGTCTAAGGACCAAAAGCTATGATACCAATTGATAAGTCCTCATTACCAAACATTAGAAATAAGTTATGAGCAGAGGAAGAAAATAAGGAGAAAGGACTTAGAAAATAAAAGAAAAAGTAAAGAAGGACATTTTTCACATTCACCAGTGATGATTCTGCTACATTCCCTAAAGAGATATAATCCATCTCTTTTTAGTAACAAACTAACACACATGAGAAGGATTGAGAATTCCTTCACATAGATAGAAAGCAATAATGTGGAAAAATAGAAAAGAAACAAATGTTGTAAGCAAGCAGGCAATGTAAGCAAACAATGCGAGTGAGCTAGCTGGTAAGTTGGCAACTGTTATAGTAATTAGTTACCGTTGGTGCTGACATCATTTGAGACTAAAATGCAGCATTTAAATTATTTAATGTGCTTAATAGAGATATGGAGCAAGGCCATTTCAAAATTACAGGAAAAAAAAATCATCTCCAAGAATTGAGAAAGAACTAGGAGGAAGGGCAAAGAATCAGAGGATAAAAAGAGAGAAAATTAAGATTCCTCATTTAAAATTCATGTGTACAGTAATCTTCAACCATTTCTCAATTGAATGAGATGTAGGATTGCTTGACTTTAAAAACGTTAGTGCTATATTTGCTTGGAAAAAAAAATTATACTAGGAAATTTATGACCCATCGAACCGAATGCTCTAGGTGGCAATGTTTAGGTAAACAAGGAGGCAATTAAGGATTGCGAGGTGAAAGGGCTTGTCTTGATTCTTGGTGTTAGTACTATTTTGTTTGTTGCCACCATTGACAAAGGGTTTGGCAGTGCTCTTATCTTCGTTCTCTTCATCATTGTTATTGCCATGGTGGTAAAAGTTATTTCCCTTGGAACTACTATTCATATAGTTCGATAAAGCCAAATTAATAGAATTCAAAAAGGAGAGACAAGAATTTCTAAGATTGAAGAAGAGGATGGTGGAAGAGAAAATTAACAAAATATAGGGGAGATTTGTAGTGTCAGACAAAAGTTTATGAGCTAAGTGAGGACAAATTTGCCATATCATCATCCACCTAGCCTTACCATGTCAACAACATGTGCTACATTTTCACTCAATTTGGACGACATAACGATGATGGGCTAATTCACAAAAAAGATAACATTGATGAGGAATTTAACTGTAAAAAAAAACAATGGTGGCCAATCTCTCTATTTAACAAACATGAGTGGAGCCCCTTTACCTTAGAAGTTACTATTTATTAATTACAAATGTTTTTCAAAATATCAACTAACCATAGTTCTAATTTTAGTCCTTAAACAAAAACCTTTTCCTTCAGAAAAAATCAATGTTTAGGGTGGAATACGATAATTAAAATTATCTTACTACCACTCTTGTCTGGGGGTGTAAATTTTAGGTTTAGGGTCGGAACCCAAAATTTCCAAGTAATTTCTCCATCAAAAAAATGTAACCAAACTCAACCCAATTTATTGACTTAACCCGAACCAACCTTAACCCGAAAATATAAGGTTAGGGTTAGGTTTACTACACATAAATCCGGCATCCCGCCGATGAAGTAGACGACAACGAGCTCATTCAAATTAATGGCAAATGAACAACGATCCACGGGCTGACGAGAAGGCTGATGGGGGATGAATCAAAGGCTGATGAGAAGGTCAACAGTGGAGCTATAAGCAAGGGAGAGTACAATAGTGAGAGTACAAAGGAAGGAGCAAAAGAAAGGGAATGGGCGGAGCTACTGCAGCTGAGCAAAAGGACGAAATGGCGGAGCTGCTCAACGGAGGGAAAGAAAATAGTAAATAGATAGAGGCATAGAGCGAGGGTCAAAGGGCAAGAGCAAAGCAGCAACAGCTAGCACACAATGAGGGGTAGTGGGAGCCGGGGGGGAGGTCACTTAGTTTAGGGTTAGGCTTAGGGAATAGGCCCAAGCAAATTAAGGAATGAGATTGGGTTGGGTTGGGTATAGGTATGAAGGAATTTTGAGACATGCTTAACATTCAAGTCAATCGAGTTGGTTTCGGGTTCAACTGAACCAACCTGACTTTTGCATCTTGTAATAGGTTCAGGTTTGGGTTTGGGTTGGCCCGAATACACGTTTCCCTCTTCACTGACTCGACCCTGTATGTTAGGTTTCGGGTTAGGATTGAAACCTTTTACCGGCTACTCTTGTCATTTATTTTTCAGCAAAATAAGAGCAAAGATTTGTTTATATTGGTATAAGTAAGAGCAAACCAGCCATTGGGTTTAAAGAGTTATATATTTAGATCATATTTGTTCATTTTTAAATTAACTAAAAATCTTTAATATCTTTATTTATCAAAGGTTTAAACTTTGTGGAATAAATTTACAAAGACATACAAATTAAATAAATTTAATAATTTTTCTATATAATTTTCATGATTGAAATATTCAATCAATAAAAGCCCTTGTAAATTAATTCGCTGAAAACTCAACTCTTTATTCTCAAACCTACTTCTTTGCAACCTCCCTTACTATCATTTGCTGTTTTCGGCCAGATTCGAATTTTGATCTAGATTTGGCTAGTTGCTTTTCATTCATTTCATTACTTGATTGACCTTATCCAATATTATTTATCAGATTTTATGGTAGATATAATCTCTTTCAAATCCTGGTATTTCAAAGTTATTCGAAACTTTCATAGGATAGATCTTTAATTGAATGTTGACAACGATGTATCTAAGTTTTCTCTTGGATTCACTGAAATCTCAGTCCTACTAGAGTATTATGACATTTGGCAACAGATATGGAGGCAATTGTATAAAATAACATCAATATTACCTTTTTAGATTTTATTGGCTATTTTTTTTATTTTCATATATAGTATTATTAAGGCCTCTGATATCTGGTTGATTTCAGCGTTGCTTAGTTTTTATCGTTCTGCCCTGAGCTTTGTTTGAGTTATTTATGAGTTATATATCTCAGATTTATTTGGACTTACTTGAAATGTTTGGCTTGACCCGATTTTCTTTCCTTTATTTAGTACCGCATGAATGAATAGTTTTTTTATGACCAGTTTTATATTCTTGTTATTCTTTAGGATTTTGTGTTATTGTTAGGTTGGAAGATGCTATTTAACTCATTTTTAATTAGAATGAATTATCTTTTGTCAAAAAAATATTTAATCCATAAATAAAAAATTATTGAATGAAAAAAAAAAATGGTGTCAGCACTTACTTCGATGTAAAGGGGCACTTGCTCTTTTAAATAACATGTCTTTTCGAGAACATTCATTGGCCATTGACCAACTTCTAATTTCCTAACAGCATAGATTTAATTTGGACCCAGAAGCAGATTGACTTGATTAATCTTAAGAGATACAATAATGAACAAACAAGTTAGAATTTTTAATAATTTTTTTTTGTTTCATGTTCTTTATATTATTTATTATTTTGGGTATAGTTTCAAATTTTTTGAACCATTCTCATATCTCATAATTTACTTTACCATAACCGTAAAATTATTATTTCAATATTTATTCTTTTTAACTTTCTTAATGTGCTTATAAAAATAGAAGAGCAAAAATGTAAAAAAAATACAAACGTTTTCTTCATTTTTAACTCATACATATATACATTTAAAATAACATGAGATTATGCTAATTAAAAAAGGTAATTGTCATTGCTTTCAGCCGACATTGGGATTAAAAATGAGTAAAATTCATAAACGGTCCCTAACCTTTAGTCATTGTTTCCTTTTAGCCCCTAACCTATTGAATGTTCTGTTTTAGTCCTGAACCTAATAAAACGTTTCATTTTAGTCCTAAATCTATTGAAAACATTTCATCTTGGTCCCAATTTAATGAAATTTGTTAACTTAAAGTATTTATTTGATAACAACTTTTTAAATCATAATTTAAACTATCCGATAATCATTTTACAATAAATTTAATTGGTATAATAATTTTTTTACAGTTAATAAAAAATTCAAATCACTTTTTTTTTCTCTCTGTCAATTGAATTTATTTCATTTTGAATTTATTTCATTCAGAAAGAAAAAAGTATTAATTTAAATTGTCAATTTACTGTAAAGAAGATATTAAATTGTTTAAATTTATTGAAAGATAATTACCGAATATTTAAATTAGAATTTTAAAAGTTTCTGTCAGTCAATTATTCTAAGTTAATGAATTTCATCTGGTGAGGGACCAAAATGAAATAATTTTAATAGGTTTAGGACCGAAACAGAATATTCAGCAGATTAGGGACTAAAAGGAAACAAGGACTAAAGATTAGGGAGCATTTACGCAATTTACTCGATTAAAAATGTTGAGGGCCACAATACCAAATCCAAAATTCCAAATGTATCACATTGGGGTACGGCCCCTGGGAAACGTAGAAGAGAGGCGGATGCAGGTTGGGTGTTTTTGTCATTTCAAATATCCTAATCAATTCAAGCCTAGCCTGGCCCTTCGTTTTCAGTCTCTGTCTCACTCTCACCTAAGAATTCGTTGAGCTTGTCAATACAGGTCAGACTACTCCTCCTGCCGCCTTATCAACGCCCAGTCTCCATGTATGATTAGTGGCATTGGCTAACACCAGACGACATGACAACGAAATTTAATTTTTGTTCCATGTCATTTGGCACAAGGGTACGTTGTGTTGTGGTTTTTCAATCAGATTTGAAGAGAAGCTCAGATATAAAAGATTAGTATTAATCATTAAGAAAAGAGGCATACAGATGATGATCATGAGATGAGATGAGATGATGGGGGAGGGAGGTAGAGAAGGGAAGAGAGCAATAACAATTACCAGTAAATAAGCTTATATGTGTATAAATATGATCATGCACTGTACTAGTGATGGGGCCAGAGGAAAGCTCCGATGGCGAAGTTCCTCTTGTGGTGGAGGTCCCCAAGGATGGGAAGGCCATATTGTGTGAGCAAGCAATCCAGTTTCCACTCGGGCATGGCCTCGTACTCAGCTCTGCTGTACCTCGGGTAGTGCACCGGCATCTGGAACTGCGACTGCCCGCAACGCTCTCCGCCGCTGTTCACAACCCCTCCGCCCAGGGCTGAGCTCCCTCTCGCCACCGGCTCCATGCTTTGCCTCTGCATTGCAACAATATGGGATGCAGGTGGCCTTTATATGCAGAGGGGCTTTGGGGACTTCAATACTGGTAGTAATGCAAGGGTAGAGAGGGAGGGAGGGAGAGAACGTGCGGAATCTAGTGATGGTGGGGCAAGCATTGTCTATAGAGGTCATGCAAGATTACTTATTGTAGTTGTTGACCAACTGAGAAAACAAAGCTCACCGACGGGGGCTGCCCTCATAAACAAAGAAATTTTCGACACTAATTATGACCCAGAAGCTTTTACTGATGGGGAGGACAGAGTCACGGGAATAGGTAGCTCAAATGGAATTGAATATTACTGGTATATGCCAGCGCCAGGCTTCTTTGTATGATATTCAAGAAAGTTAAAGTAGTAGTAAATAGAAATTAGTCATAATACTTCTTTTCGGCTTTAACAATTCATACTCTTGAGTAATTTAACCTGCCGCCTTAGTTGTTTAAGTGTGGTTGGCCCATCAGTCTCTAACTTCAACATATTTTTCATCCCTCAAGAATAAATTCCAATTTATCTAACCAACATTCAATCAGGCAATAGCACCAACCTTTTTATCTTTCGCATCTTTTCACCACACCCATCGTAGCTATCGGTTTCCAAGTGTGAGAGCTGGCTGGCGCTAACACCAAGGCCTTGGTCAGATTTTGGTGCAGGAAAATAATAGACCAGCTGAATAAATTGATCGAGGTCACGATTGGGTGCTGTAGTTTGGCTCTGCCTTTCTACACCCAATTTCAGTCACAATAAGTGGACTACAGCTGTGCCATTGCGAAAAATCATCGCACCAACCAACAGACCATTCAATAAGGGATGCCCTCTGCTCTGAGTTATAATGCACCTACGTTAAAAACGAAGACCGAGCAGAACAGTGGGTGGAACCGGGATACAGACCAGTCACGTCACGTTGGCCAGAATGCCAGACAATATCTTGTGGCAACTGGCAAGCAAGTCAGCAATATCACTTTCTAGGCCGATCAACAAGCAGAGCTCACACTAGTTATAGTCTTTAAAAGTGGGCCTCAAAATCTAGAGGATACTAGAGCTACATTACCTTCCGTGTGGGGACACCTTGGTAACTGGTTCCCTGTTTGTGATGCAACTTGGGAAACATCTAATGAGATCACATAAGATTAACATTAATGAATTGGATTAGGGTCAGCATTGTTACAACAATGTTAAGAGACTTCAAAACCCTATGAATCTGTCTTACAACTGACAGGAAGAGAAGAGAGGCTCTCCGGATCTGATTTCATAGTTGAAGCAGATGGCATGTCCACAAGCCTGCTTGGAGGGGCAAAGTACATATGCAGCGACATCATGCAAACAATGATGCCAAGAAATAGCTGCAGCATGCAACAGGAGAGGAAGTCAAAATCACCCATCACACAAAGGACTGGAGTTTCTGTCGATGACGTTCTAGGATATTAACAAAAATTAATAGCTGGAAATGCATGTTAGCAGTCTCATCATATCAAGGGCGGAGAACAAAGGAGCAAGAGATGGATCTTTTAACGAAGAAAAAGCAGATCCACAAGAAAATGGAGAGAAGGATTTTGTTTGAGGGTCTGGGACCCTGATAGCCTCAGATGTCAAATAAATAAACGAACCAATAACCTTAACAGGCAATTGTGTACCTGCAGTGTTGGCCTGAAACTGAAGAGGAACACAGAGAGAACCATTGTCAATAACATTGCCATAGAAGTTGAATACACCTGAGAATAGAAAGGAGAAAATACTTGGAGGGTCCGTTGATTCTGACAAAAATTCCTATTCACGGCAGCATATAATTGGAAGCTATGAAGAGCTTCATGAACAGAATAATCAAAATCTGCATATGAGATTGCTAGAAGTATATAGAACAACAAAGGAAGATACCTTGACTATATTGTCAGCATACTTCATTAACCAAGAAACCAGAAGCCCCGTAGATCCTAGATTTAACACCACCATCCAGGTTGTAATGCTGTATCCATTGAAAAGGCGCTGCCACCATGGTCCTTTCTCAAACCCACCCCTAAAGTCATCCAGCAAAAGCCGTGCCATATTGAATATTGCACCAAACCTGTGAAAAGACAGTTTAATTTGGTATATGGGAAAAGACAATTTAATTTGGTATAGTGAGCAATCTACTTAGCAGCTTCTCACCAACTCTTGTCAACAATTTTCATTTCTTTAATTTCTCACCATGTTATTTTCCTGCATCCCAGCCAAAGTTAAAGCAATCTTCTTCACCTAGCATTTCAATTTAGGTGCGCTGTTGTGCCATCTTAATAAACATATTTGTCCTATTATCTGAAAGGCTTGAGTTAATTTCCCCTTCTCTGTCAGCTTGGCAGTTTAAAACAGACTTTTCAAGTACATTCCTATTTGGTTCTGAAGAGGAAAAAAGAAAAAAAAAGCTCATCCTCCGTGAAACTATCTTCCACTATGAGCACCATTTGTTCCTATTTACATAGACAAACAATCTCAAAATTGATGAAAGAATCACAAGAAGAAATGGTGAGAACTGAGAAGGCTTAATTAAATTTTACTCTCAATTGCCTTTGAGAAGAATAAAAAACAAAGAAACAATACCTACGTGTACAGCTGGACATTTTGCCAGTACAAGCTGTCATTGTTCTTTTTCATCAAAAATTCTGTATAAACACCAGCCAACGCTGAGAGACAAGCTGACAAAATTCCTAACATGTATCCTTGAATTGGTGCCGAAAAAAGGGAGTCACATGAAGCTTCCCCACAACCTTTGACCTAACAAAAAAAGAATGGCTATCATTTCCATTCCCCAAGCCATGATAATACATCAGTAAATACTAACTATCATCACCCGTTTGATTTGGGCAGAAACATAGTTCAGCTCAATCAATTAAATCCCTGCTAATTGAACCACCACCTCAAATTTCATCAAGTATTGTACATAAAGGTAACGCTGCAGAAAACCGCCACTTTCACAAAAGCTTGTCAAAACTGTTCCCTAATTATGTGTCCAAGGAATCTTTCTACAGAGTCCACAAAGTAATGCAGTCAACTTCAGGAAGCCTGAGTTGAGAAATAAGTCAGAACAACACGGAAATGATTTCCATCCTCCAGCATGCCGCCACTCTTTTCTTGATCCTCCTACGTTCACACTCCACAGGCTCTGCCCACCATTACTTCCTTTTCTCTTCTAAGTTTGAATGATTTGAAATCTTAGTTATCTCTCGATTCGAATCACATTGATTTGATTCTAAACCACCTTCTTGATTCCAATATTATGAGTGAATTAAAATGCGTACAGAGTCACACATGAACAGTTGCTCCTCATGTGAATCATACAACATTTTCCAATTTCCTTAAAACTGATAAATCAAGTTGAAGAGAAATTAAATCAAAATATTTTAAAACTCCAAATATTTTTTTTTTGGTCTCAAATATTATTTTAAAAAGCTAGAAGTTACTCTCAAATAGTTTAACTGAAATCAATGGATTTTACCATTTAGTTTCAGCCTTCAGAAATTATTAACCTCAATTATTCATAACGGTCTTCTGAAAAATGCAATGCCCATCTTAAAGCCCCAGGAATATTTATTTTGGATGATATATATGTTTGATTAGTTCTTTTCTCTGTAATACTCCTAATCCGAATACACAGCTTTTCATATGTCTATTTATTTTTCATATGTACATATTGTATTTTTCAAGATAAATTTGCATTACCATTACATGAATGCCAACATATCCTGGTGTTACACATGTGATTCAGTTTGGTTGCTGAATGCTGATTCATAAGATTGCTATTTGATTTTTGATTCAACAAGTACGATATAAATCAATTATGATAACTATTTCTACGTCGAGTTCAACCACCACACTATCTAAAACTTCCCATCACTTCTATAATTTTATCAATAGTCTTACAATTTAAGTTCTATTTATACAACTTACAATATAAAAATACATGTGCAAAGCATGCATAAAAAAATACTAGTATACACATATCTTGGTACCTGGCTTGTAGTTGTTCCAACAGCCAAAAGAACAATTGCCATCCACTGAAGGTTGGAAAGCTTCCTCTTAAGAAACAGCCTAAAAAGTAGAAATGAAACAAACATCAGATCATGAAAAAAGGATTCAAAATTGACAGAAACAGAGCTCCTAACCTCTGTATGATAAGCAAAGTAACCCAGAAGATCACCTGAACAAAATTCCAGTAGTGACAATCTTCAAGTTGCCCATAATCTGATACGTTGACGTGTCCAAGTACATCAAAGTAGCGAACTGAACATTATTGTGGATCAAGTATATGACAGAAGGAATAGGGAACTGACGAACACTTTTCCAATCCATGGTCATCTTTGGAGGAGGTGACCTACGGCACTCCCTCCACAAAAGAAAACTTGACAATATAAGCTGCAAATGAACACAACAAATTGCTAATGGACTCACTCAAAATTGAACTTTAAAACAGAGCGTGAACAATCAAATCAACATCCTAAGCACTAGTTAGGGGAAACAAACAAGTTCAAGCACCTTAAAAACCTCAGCAAGAAAAGGAACTGTGGCGTAATCATACTTGTATCCGCCATTACTCTGAGACAGAGAGGTTAAGATTCCCTGCAAAAGCAATAATAAAATGAGAAATCAAAACATAAGAAACAGGAAATGGTGGTCAAATTGATGATTCAATCTCAGATTTAAGCAAATCGAGTCAGGTTAGGGCTCAGAATCCGAATGAGAATGAGGAAACAGGGCTAGTTATTGAGAAGTGAAATGACCTGAGAGCTGGTGAGGATGGTGAGAAGCGCAGCGACGAAGTACCACTTCATTATCTCCGGCTCCGATTCCGATCCACACTGCAGGTAACGAATGCCACTCCCAGCATTCCTCCTGCTTTTAGCTCGCATCTAAACGCGCCGCGGGGGACTCATTTTCTACATTTCCTCCTGTACGCACCGTTTAGCCCGTTTATCAGATTAATGTCTTTGGTTCAGAGGATAAATTGCATCGTTGCTCCCAATCTTTTTGGGATACTTGCGAATCTTTTTCTTTGTTCTTTTTATTTGGAGTAAAATCCATTGGTGATCTTTTTACTTTTACATTTATCCTAAAGTAGTTCCCTTCCTCAACTTATACCAGATAAAGTCTCATTCCTCTTAGCAGACATCCCAACTGAGTCCCTTTCATTAGTTTTTTCATTATCTTTTATGGAATTTGATAATGTGACATCTTCTAAGTTGATACAGTAATCCAAAATAACAAGTGGACTTCTCTTTTGTAATAACAGATGACAAGACTAGAAGAGCAAAGAACTTTTGGCTAAAATTGACATAAACTCATAATATTAGGAACTTAAAACATAAATTAACCCAAAACTAATTTCTTCCCCAAATCACCGTCGACTCCTTGTCTCCACCTCCTCAACCTTCATCCTCTTCCCTAAAGCGCCGTAGCAGCTCCTACTGAAACCCACGATCCTCCTCCGCCATCTCCTCCCACTCGTTTCCCAGACCTCGCTGCATGTACTGGGAATCCCTGCCGACGCTGAGCTAGGCTTTTTCTTCGTTGTTTTCTCCTCTTCAGCAATTCAAGGTAGTCTCTCGAGCAGCTTATTGAGACACCAAAAATGGTTTTTGTGCCGGCAATTAGATCTTTTGGGGCAAAATCTAGTTTTGTTGGCGGAGATCGTGATGGGAAGTGTGGCTAATGGCAAGGACGTTGATGATTTGGTGGCTGGGCTGGTCTGGTCGAATGCTGGAATGGGTCGTTGTGGCCGGGTCGGAAGCCAGAATGGGTTGAAACGTGGGTTCCAGCAACAGCAATGGTGGCGCTCTGGGGAAAAAGATGAAGGTTGATGTGGTGAACAGTACACGGAGGGAGTCGACAGTGATAAAGGAAGAAATGAATGTTTGGTTAATTGATGTTTTAAGTCCCTAAGTTTATTTGTTTGTGTCAATTTTTACCAAAAGTTTCTTTTTCTTCCAGTATTGTAATTTGTTGTTATGAAAGAGGGGGTCACGTAGCATTTTGAGCTACTACACTAGCTAAAAAAATGCCATGCCATCAAATTCTATCAAAGATAATGATGAAACTAGTGAAAAGGACTCAATTGGGACGTATGTTATAAGATAGGAGACTTTATGATTACATAAGTTGACGAATAAGACCACTTTAGGACAAATGAAAAAGTTAAGAGACCACAAATGAATTTTACCTTTTTTATTTGTATACAAAAATTTAGTTAAGGAAAAAACAACGAGCCCAAGATTATGACAAATCACAATGAGGATTGGAAATTATCTACCAAATAAAACTTAAATTTAATGAAGTTGAAACTCATAGCTCACACTTGACAAGCAGGGATTGATAATGGTGAGTATCGTTCAAATTGGGTTAGTTTTCTAGTGAAATCAACCCAAATTAAAATACTCCTAAGTAGGGGTCATTATTCGGTTTATTCGGTTTAAATTAAACTGAATTAGTCAGTTTATTCAATTTTTTAGTTTTGGATGATAAAAACTAAATAGACTGAATTATCATTTAAAACCGAATTCAAACCGAACAAAAAATGTTTCGGTTCAGTTCGGTCCAAACTGAATTAACCAAAAAAAGTTGGGTTAAGATTCTATGAGAGAGAGAATGAGAGAGAGATATTGTTTTTCCTTCCAAATTCCATTCAATATAAAAGATTTATTGTCCATGAAAAGAAAGAAAATAATAATCCATGATAATTTGGGTTAGTTTGTAGCTTTATTGTCTATGAAAAAATTGAAAAAAAAAATCTGACAACAAAAATTTTGGCTAATTCGGTTATTGAATTAACCAATATCCAAAACCGAAAAATGAAACCAAAATCGATTTTTTTGTAATTCGATTTCAACCCAAACCATACTGAATTGACCGAACCAAATTCTCAAATTATTTTAGTTTTTTCGGTTTGAACTAAACACCAATGTTGTCAAGATCGAGATTTTACCTAAAATCGTTTTTTACAATGCATGATCGGGATTGTAGATTATAAGATCATACCAAAAACTTAAAATTTATTATCTAAATAATATAATTTATATAAAAAACCAATTATATTAAAAACTCAAGTAAAATTTAATTGTCATAACAATTATACAACATAATTATTCATACAATACAAGTAAAACTCAAACTTTAATAAAGTATACATCAACATAATCAATAAAATAATCAACATAAATCTGAAAGAAATTTATGAACAAACACATTATTAACAAATAAAAAAGAGTACAATGTACATAATTTAAATATTCATTAATTAACTTCCAATAAATTTAAAATGTATAATGATTTTTTTACAGTAAGTAAATATTTTAAAATTAATAGTTTTTTCTTCTTGAATGAAATAAGTTCAACTTACAAAAAGAAAAAAAAAACTGGTAATTTGAATGTTCATTAATTGTAAAAAATATTATTATATATATTAAATTTACAGCAAGACAGTTAGTGAATAATTTAAATTATGCTTTAAAAAATTGTTATTAGATAGTTACCTTGAGTTAACAAATTTCATCAAATTGAAAACTAAAATGAAATGTTTTTAATGGATTTGGAACCAAAATATGACGTTTTTAATAGGTTTAAGATATAAACAGAACATTTAATAAGCTAGAGATGAAAGTATAATGAAAATTAAATATTATGCATCATCCATGCAATTTACCCGCAAAAAAAATCAATACCCGGGTAGGATCGGTAGGATTTTTCAATCCTATTATCCTAATCACAATCCTATGATTAGGATCGTGATTTTAACAATCTTACCGAATACTGATCACTCATACTCCTAAGGTCTTGGAAAATTTTACATAATTTGAGAATTAAAAAACATCAAAACCAATGGCTTGGTTTTCTCATTTGTGGTTCTCGACTCTTTTCAGTTTCAAATGCATGCCTATGACAACTAATTTTTTTTTTTTTACATAACAACCACAAAATTTAATAATTTTTCATTCAAAATATGAATTGAAGAACTAGAAATAATCAAATCCATCATAATTCACTATATTAAGAGATATTAATAGAATTCATAATTGAATCAAATTTAGATACACTACAGATAATAGTACAATTTGGAAGAGTAACACATTAAATCAACAAAGAGAGTTTGTATTAGCTCTTCTGCTTAGAAGACAAAATCATGTAAATGAATATCGTGTGTAAATATGTAACATATAGAACTTTCAATGAGTTTAGTAGTAGAACCAAACCATGAATCATTGTTGATTTCTATCTTACCCAACTTAGCTCAATAGAAATGGTTCAGGTTGGTTTTTATTATACCCAACCCGTCTTGACTCATAAGATTTGTGAAAATTTTGTAATTAGTTATAAAAAATAATCAGGCAATTTACTGAAGAAAAATGAAAAAGAAAAAATGGTGATGATGATGGTAGACACAAAGGACTAGTTAGAAACAAAATTAAAACTTCAATACATTTGAAAAATGACTTATAGTTTAAATTTTAAATACTTCATATTTTCTATAACCATGGGATAAATCACAATTTAGCAAGTAAAAATCATGTGATATTGATGAATAAGACCATTGGTAAAATGGATCAATTTTTTCTTTTACAAAAAATGTTTCATTTTAATGAAAAATGAGTCAAACAATATATTACAAATCAATGACAGTATATGGCTCTAAAAGATAATAAGAATATAAATCTGGTCATTAAAAGTCTACTTATTCCTTCTACACTGAATAGAAAAAGAAAATCAGATCAAGCTGAATATGTCATGTAAACTAGTGTAAATCTAGAATAGAAAACTAAAAAATAATTTAAACAAAGCCCAAATTAAAAAAAAAAAAGCATATATAAAAATTAAAAAATACTACTTATAAAAGCTAAAAAAATAAAAACTAATTTTATTATATACAATCATCTCTATATCTGTTGTCAAACATCAGGACACCCATTGGGGCTGAAATTTTTGTAAACCAAAGAAAAAATATAAATCTATTACTACGCACTTTCAATTGAAGATTTACCTTGTAAAAGTCTTGAACCATTATTGAACACTTGGATTTGAGAGAAATTTTTTCTTCTACGTTAAATAATGTAAGTCGAGCAATAAAAAAATATTAGCCAAATCTTAATTAAAATCTGAATCTATCGGAACAAAGGTGGGGGAGATAACAGATGAGAACAGGTTTCGGAAGCTGAACCATTATATTTTCACAGCTACCAAATATTAAATCTATAATGGATCAATTTAAACAGAGTGTCGACCTTTCAACGTATAATGGATTGAACCCAATTAAACAACTAACCTCATATACTTCATTCCCTAACGAAGAAAAGAAAAACTAAAAACAAAACACGGAAAAAAAAAATACAAAATCCAAACTGTATCCAATTAAAAACAAAAAAAAAAAAATCCGCAAAAAAAAACACGAAAAGAAAACAAGAAACTCGAAACTCGAGGGAAAAGGAAACCACCCTAACCTTTCTGACAGGTGTTGGGTGCTGTCACTCCACCCCTTACCGGCAGAAGCCCAGAATCGAACACAATTCCGTCAAATTTCCAGGGAAACTTCGCTGATTCGTTTCCTTTTCCGTTTGGTCTTCATCACTTAATAGTTTCTTTATTCCTTCCTCGATGTTCATGCTCATATTCAATTTTCCCAAATCACACTGCTAGATCTCTGGGGCAGTCCGTCGAAAACTAATTGGATATGCCTCATTGATCCGGCGGTGATTTGTTATTGATTCTGGGATTTCTGGAATTTTCTTGAAGGCTTCTGCTTTGTGTTGAGAGAACAATTTTTTTTCATTCCTCAGGATTGTATTTGACGGGGTCTTCTAGGAGGGGAGCCTATCTGCGTTGCTTCCATTTTGGACAATCTGAAACTTGGCCAAACTTGTTCTGGTAAGAAACTCAAGGCCATTAACAATCCTGTTTGATAATTTATGATGCCCTGGTCTTTATGTGACCGTGTCATAATTAAAAGCTACCCTTTGTTTCTAGTCCAAAATGGAGCAACTCCAGAAGATTGGGAGGGTTCTTGGAGGTCTGAAGGGTCTAATGGTATTTCGAGACAACATACAAATCAACCAGAGGCAATGCATTTTGTTGCTTGATATTTTCACCTGTGCATTTGATCTGATCGCGGAGGAAATGCGCGACAACCTGAAATTCAAAGAGAGGAATTTGAAATGGAAGGTTCTTGAACAGCCTTTGAAGGAGCTCTTGAGGGTGTTTGAGGAAGGGGAGGTTTACATCAGGCAATGCTTGGATTCCAAACTCTGGTGGGCTAAGGCCATCAGTTTTAACCAGAACATGGATTGTGTCGAGTTTCACATTCATAACTTGCTCTGCTGCGTCTCTATAGTCGTTGAAGCAATTGAGAATGCAGCAGAATTGTCAGGTTGTGATCATGATGAGATGCAAAAGATGAAACGAGTACGCTCGAACAAGTACACTAGGGAGTGGAGTGATCCTCGTATATTCCAGTGGAAATATGGAAGGCAGTATCTTGTTACTCCCAATTTCTGCAACAGGTTCGACTTTGCCTGGAAAGAAGATAGATGGCTTCTTCTGAACAAAATCCATGAAAAGAAAAGCTCTTCCAAAGATCACACGAAGCAGCTGGGAGATCTCCTTTGTCAGAACCTGAATGGGTTAGAGCCTCTTAAAAGGAAGCTTCTGCCGAGATCAATTCTGATTGGGTCCAAGGACTATCAGGTGAGACGTCGACTTGGAAATGGAACTGAGTACAAGGAGATTAGTTGGTTGGGTGAAAACTTTGCCATGAGACACCTGGTAGGAGACGTAGAAGCATTGGTTCCAGAAATCTCTACTCTACTCTCCCTCTCCCATCCAAACATAATCCAATTCCTTTGTGGATTTACTGATGATGAAAAGAAAGATTGCCATTTGGTCATGGAGCTAATGCATAGAAATCTATGCAGCATCATTAAAGAGATGTGTGGGCCGAGAAAGCGAACCATTCCTTTCTCCCTACCTGTTATTGTCGATACAATGCTTCAGATTGCGAGAGGAATGGAATATCTCCACTCTAAGAAGATCTACCATGGTGATTTGAACCCATCTAACATTCTTATTAGAACAAGAGGGACATCAATAGACGCATACTTGCTGGCCAAGATATCTGGATTTGGCCTGCCTAACCTGAAGAACACTGTACAAAAGGGAACAGCTAATCAGGACGAGACCTTTTCATTCATCTGGCACGCTCCAGAAGTGCTAGAAGAACATGAGCAGATCAGGAGCTCGGGCAGTTGTAAGTACACAGAGAAGTCGGATGTGTACAGTTTTGGAATGGTTTGTTTCGAGCTCTTGACAGGAAAAGTCCCATTTGAAGACAGCCATCTTAAAGGTGACAAAATGAGTAGAAACATCAGGGCAGGAGAGAGGCCACTATTTCCTCACCATTCACCCAAGTTGTTGACAAACTTAACAAAGAGATGCTGGCACGCCGAACCAAACCAAAGGCCAAGCATCTCATCCATATGCAGAATACTCCGCCACATAAAACGCTTCCTTGCCCTGAACATTGACTATAACACACAGATGGAGCTACCAATGTTACCTGTGGATTACTGGGATATTGAGTCGAGGTTTCTGCAGAAATATCCCTCCAAGGAGTCTTCTGAACCACCATCCGTATCAGACGTCCCTTTCCAAATGTTCGTATACAATGTTCTGGAAAAGGAGAGGACAAGTCCTAGCACTTCTACTAGCCACAGAGATACTTCAGAATCAGGAAGTGATAGAGCTTCAGTTAGTGGTGATGAATTTCTGAATGTCGAGGAGCCACTCACATCTCGACAACTTGAGAGAAGGTCAACAATATCAATCCCATCCGAAGCATTCCCCAAGAAATCCTCAACAGCAAAGAAGGCTCCAGATTTGAAAGCAAAACTTACCGGTAATTTCCAATTTTCACTTCTGGTCCCCTTTTCTTTCCGGAAATATAGTGTCCCCTCAGAGAGCCATCAATCACGCGGAGGACCAATGTTGAAGCACAGCCAAGATATTGGCTGCAGCAATATGCATATGAACTAAGATAATCTGGGTATGGCTTTGCAGGGACACCAAGTCGACGATCAGTGAGACCTCCTCACTTGGGCGGTCATAGACAACACAGTATGCGAGTTTGTTCAGAGAGCCGGTTAACATCACTGGTGAGCCCAAGACAACTGAGTCCCAGGCCACGAAGATTTCCATCAGGTCATGCCTCAGATTCTGAACTCCCCTAGACCTCAACCTACCAAGAAAACTGAAGAGCGGATGAATGTTGTTGGTCTGGCACTAGAAGACTGGCCCTGCTTCCATTTAATGAGCGCGAACAGCTTGGGAATGATGGGAACTGAATGATCAAAAAATTGGTTGTGGCTGGTCCAAATTGTGGGATCCAGCGCTGATTCGTAAGACCTTGCTAAGGGCTGGCAAAATGAGCTTCATACTGACCAAATTCGAAATCTGTATATTCTGTACAATATATCTTCAATGCAAACGAAAATCTTTATATGTCATTTGATCAGATGTTCTTAGAAATTGGTTTTAAAGCCTGGAATACAGGGAAAAAAAAAATCTTCTGTACGAGCCAGAGATGATCCATAAAACCGAAAAAAGCAACCAATTTATGCCAGGATCATGACCATGTCTTCCATATTTGTGCAAAATAGCCACAAAAGATTAAATAACGTTAGCTAACAAAAACTCATAAATTTTTTACCACTAGACATGCGGACATAATTTCAACATGACGTTTAAATTATTTTTATTAACTAAACGCACATGTTTCAATTCTGTCTAACAAGTACAAAAATGTTGCTCTTTTGTGTCACACTGTTCGTCATTCAGCAGAAGTTTTTTTTGGTAAATTACAAAAGCTCCCCTTGTGGTTTGATCCAACCTACACTTTGCCCCTCTTATTTCAAAAACCTACACTTTACCCTCTACTTTATTTATAGTGTATGAAAACAACTTTTGAAACTCTAAATTAAACTATATGATAACTATGTTCAAGTAATTTCAAGATTTTTGATATTTTTTTCATAGCTAAACGACTTTTAAAAAATATTGATATGCATTTACAAGGAAAAGATGCATTTACAGAAAGAAAAATTGATAGTTTAAAATATCTACTAAATTTAAAAAAAATATTGGAGAAACCAACATTACTGGAAGATGACTATCGTATAGTTTAAATTATAGTTTCAGAAGTTGTTATTAAAAGAATTAGGGGACAAAGTGTAGGTTTTCAAAAATAAAAGGGGCAAACTATAGGTTAAGATAAACCTCAAAGGGGTAATTGTAACTTTCCCCATTTTTTTTTTTAAGGTTTATGTAGAGGTATTTTAAACCCTTCCATTCACTGGTTCATTGTCATAAAAAAAAATTATAATAATTCTTAAAATAAACTACATACGTAGAAAAGAACATTTGTAAAAAATGTAGACAAACTGTGTGGCATGTGAATATTAGAGAAATTTACAAAAACCCCCATTGAGGTTTAGTCTAACCTACACTTACTCCCTAGTCTTTAGCTCCATCCATCTCTATTAAGCCATACAAAGAGCAAAATACCAACTTTCACAATGGTCTTCTCCATCTAGTAACTCTAACCCATAAACTTCCAGATCTAACACTTTGCCACTAGTATAATCCCATGTTGACTAGATCCCAAACCTTCAGACCTTGTATCTCTATAGCAACTGGCTTATTCGGTGCAACTCCATCAACCCACTCCATTGTTAACACTTTGTCACTAGTATGATCTTAAAAAAATATCTAGTACAAGAATATTTTCAAAGCAACTGAACCTAACGTCACCAAGATTTCTAGAGTCCTCTGCACTACCTAATCACTTATAGTTCCATCTTTTTATCAATATAGTTTCCAATCACTTAAGTTGTGAAGCATTCATCATAGGAAAACTAAAAGTGAGCAATTATCAAGGAAGTGGCCTAAATGGGCCGTGAACCATACTTGTGAGATAAGAATTCAAGGCTGTAGATGGAGGCATTTGCCACTCGCGCCATGGCTTTTGGCTCAGCCTAGAAATTCTTAGCTCAGTCCCCTTCTACTACTTGCACGACCACCAAACCATTTGGTATCAATTTAGTCTCGACCATAGCAGCTCTAACGAACAACTTCTTGGACCCTTTCCTCAAAACTTTTCCACAAACTTAAACCTAACACGCAGCAGCGGAGGCTTTTGACAAAGACAAGAAGACTCATGACTACCTTAAAAAGTAAAAAATCCACAAAAATCCCCGAAGCTCAGGTCACCTATCACCAGAGAAGAGCAACTTCTCAATCTTGCATTTATGAATTTTGATAAAAAGCTTATAAATTCCATTGAGAGAAGCAACAATCTCCAACGGGAGTCTTTCAAATCGGGCAACAAGGAATAGGAAAGATGGCGATGAGGCATGGGCAACGAAAGAATGGTTAAGAATGGTGTGTTTTAGAATTGCAGCTATGGAGGCTCCATGGTTTTTCTTGTTGTTAATAAGTACCTTATTGATTGGCTGATGAATGTATAAATTACAGAAATCATATATTCTCCTGTCTGTCTATTTCTTTTTTCTCTTTTTTCTTTTGACAACAATGTAAACTAATTGCAGTACTAATTAACTTGGATTATGAACCAATAGCCCAAGTAGGTTGATATTTGTTTTGCTTTGTTAGTCAATCTCAATAGACTATAGGCCCTAAACCTTGAAAGGCAAATGAGGCCACCTATGAAATTGGTTAGTTGGGGTAAAAGGCTAATTTGTTACATTAAAAAGTTTATGGTGTCAAAGTTTTTAGACATGGAAGGCAAGTGTCAAAGATGGGCTTTTTCATTTTGTGGTCTAACGGAGCTTCTCATTCAGGGGGGTAAGTGTAGGTTTCTGAAAATAGAGGGGGGCAAGTGTAGGTTAACTGAAACCTCAGGCAGGGTTTTGTAAATGGCCCTTAATATTGTGCACCACATTTTCTGAATGGACCCTGCGGTCCACCATAGAGGATCTCAAGCCCTCGATAGATCTGAATCATCTGATCTCATTTGCTAATACCGGAGGCCCAAATAAAACTAAAAAAAAACAAAAAAAAATTGTTGATAATCGAGACCAATCAAGTGTAAGGAAGTGTCCTCTTTTGTAATCGTCCCGAAGAATCAGGCCCTGCAACAAGAAATTAGGAAAAAGAAAAAGAAAAGTCGACCACAAATGAATTCTATCTGGAGCCATCCACTAAAAACGGCGGTTGATTGTACCTGTGGGAGGAATACGAGTGGAATATGATATGAAGCCGATCGAACGCGAAATTGAGTCATCAGGTGAAGGTCTCTTTCTTCCCCCATCTTACAGTTATCAGAACATTCTATATCGGATCAGAAGAGATGGGGTTTTCGTGAACTCGGGGCAAGAAACGGAAATGGCAGAACAAGCACCTATCGGGACGGAAGCGGCGGCAGCGGAAGACGAAAGCTTGGACGGAAGCCACGGCGATTTGGTGCGACCGGACGCCGCCTTTTTTGCGGAGCTGAATCTCGTAATTTTGCTCCTCTGGTTGGCTTCTCTATCGAACGAGGATCGTTTGGATTCCGAGGGCGAGCCGAAAAGCTCGAAACAAGACGAGGCGGAGGATCACATGGTTCAATCACATGTCAAAGCCAAACCCAGACGAAGCCAAGCTAACGACTTCAAGCTACTGCGGCGAACCCATCAGAGGTGTCAACCCAAACCCAAAGATTTGAGGTCGTTCCGGTTCTATTGCCCTTCACCTTCTTGCCTCCAAAATTATTGCAGAAAGGAGCTGGTTCTTTTGTGAGATTTGATTCAGAGAAGTTTGTTGAAGGGTTGATTCGTTTCCGATAATTAAACTGATTGTTTATCATGCTCTTCAGGCATTGCAGAAAGATGTAGAATGCGAATTCAACCATCCGTATATCAGATTAGGATTCTGAAAGAACGGCTTGTGCGTGATGGGAGACTGGGGAAATGTCGGTACATTCTGCTTGATGTCGCCTGTGTTCACGTGAACATGTCAAGCTAGCTGTGACTGAAGAGGCTTGTGAATATGCCACACCATGTACATAATACATAGGAGTCACGTACTCTGTTACATACACAACTCGAAGCTCTTGATGTAGAAACAGAGGCCACTGTTTCGGTGCATTATTCGTAATACTTATTGGCAGTACATGAATCAGGGCAACTTCATGCTCAATTGTGCACCCGGACAAATTATGCGGGCAAAACAGAGAACCTGCCCAACTAATCAATTCTTAAACAGATAACACAACTAAAATCGGAAATTCCCTACTCCATCCTCTTTTATCCCCTGCCCTACAAAATTAACTAATAATAAGCACCACTGGTTGACGTGGATGAGGTAAATTTTCAGTCTGATATTCTGACCTCCACTCCTAAAATGTCCTTCACCACCTCGTATGTCACAAATGCAATAGCTATCGATGGAACAACCTGAGTGAATTAATAAATAAAACAAAATAAGGAAAAACATACATAACCTCCCTTCATTAATGAAGCTCTACTCTGCAGGTTAAAAGGGTGTATCCAACCACCCAGTCAAACAACTGCAAGTCAGGTTGATCAGTTTTACCCATTACTCTGGCAAGAATAACAATCTAAGCACGCGGGCCTGAACTTTGGTATAACTCACCAAAAAGGTACTAGTGTAGTGTCATAACCCATGCATAGATTACGTTCTGTATTGACTTGGAAGATGGACAAAGTCCATGCCCAAAATTTTTCCCACATCCAGATTACTAAGGTCAAGTTCAAGTCATCTCAACTTTGGTTCCAGGTCAGCAAAATTACCAGATTATTCAGGCAGTTTTGAGCACAGATCTTTTAAGGTCAATTATAAAGTGACCATCAACCAGATTGTTCAGTCATGTTTTGACTAGGACGATGGACAATTTCCTTGCCAAAATTCTTTCCTAGATCCAGATCTATTAAGGTCAAGTTCACGTCATCTCACCTTTGGAGTCAACTTTGGTTCCAGGCCAGCACAATTATCAGATTAGTCAGTCAAGTTATCCAACTTCAGATTGAGGAAAAGATCTCTAAGGTCAATGATAAAGTGATAGATTTTAGCTTTACTTAAGGTCATTGTGGGTACAAGTTAATTTGTACAAGGCCTCGGGTTCATTCAGGTTCAAGTTCAGGTTGTTTACTTTCTAGGCCAACTGTATTGCAGTTTACACGTACGGCATGTCCTCTCCTGATTAATCGGGAGATTGTTTTAAATCACAGTTATTCCTATTATCATAGATAAATTGACAATGAAAAATAGTTAGACTGACCTTCACAGAATTTGGTACAAGTCCCTTGTACAATGCTCCAACACCCTCATGTCGAACTGTCTTCCTGAAAGCATCTATCATGCCCGTATACTCAAGAGGTGCCTTCCGCCTGACATCACCTGTGACTACTGAAGCAGCATCTTTCCACCCCACCATCTGCATTCTTCGGCGAATAACATCAAGAGGGTAAGCAACAGTTTGGCCAACAGTTCCAGCCACAGCTCCACAGGCTAGCCTTGTGGTGACACCCAATTCTGAATCTTCTGCCAGTCCAAATGGTTTAGATTTGACTAACCAATCTTTAAGAGACTCATATACAGCAAAGTTGAGGCCAACATAAGGAATCTACAAATAGAAACTCAAGGTTCAGGGAACAAGCTCAAGCATCCCAGTGTTAAGAAGATTACATGATGATAACTGGAAAATGGCTAATTAAATACTTGAAAGAAATCAAGATTGCAAAGAGTCAAGATGATGCATCAAATAGAACTGGCAAAACACCTCGCAACTTTAGGGTAACAAAATGGTCAAAGAAGTCGGTGCTACCGGCAGACCAACAAGCAAACAAGAGAAATAGAAATGAAAAACGATGGATGTATATGTGAGACTTTTTTGAAAAAGATGAAAATCTTAGCAGATGTGGCGATACCATATGAAATCAAGAAATGAAAAAAGAAAAAAAAATACACACACTCAAATGAGAATCATTTACTTTGTATGCTTATGATAGCATCTGGCATCATCAAGTCGTCACACTAATAATCTTGTTGAACTATTACCACCAAAGGTAAAAGAAAGGACTTACAACTCCTATGACTGAAGGAAGCCAGCCCTTGTATAATGCCCGGGGACCTTCTTCCCTCAAAACTGTTGACAGAGCGTGGAACATTCCTCTGTACTGATAAGGAGAACTCTCTGTCTGTAAATGAATAGTGACAAAATGATAAAATACCCGTGGTCTAACCACTTCCACTTACAACAAAGAGAAGTTGACGCACTCTGGAAGAAACTTATTACATAGTTAAAAATGGCAAGATCTTTATACCAGATAATATCAAAAACTTATCATCAGTAATCAATTTCTTACAGTGTACCCAACCTGAAGTCTCTTTCGAAAATGGCACTATGAAATATTATGTACAATTATTCCTCTTTCAGAAGGTGACTACCTGTACAGTGATCCTGCCTCGGACCATGTCCATTGGGTATGTAGCAGACATGGCAATTATTCCAGCACAGGCCCCAGCTCCAAGGCGTAGAACAGGAGTGAGTTCTGCATCTACTGTAGAAATAGAAGACACACAATCTATGAGATCTGTCACTCTAGGAACTTACATACAGTCAGGTTCAACAAGAGCACCAACCCACACATTTTTTTATAATTGTTCATTGGCTGTTCTGTTTAGAAAACCACATGACATGCACTGACAAATCCCTCTAGCTAACACAAAGGCTTTCCCAGTGTCAATCATGGTCACCAGGAAGCAACATATAAAATTCCATACATGTTTTCCGAAGCACAAGTCTGCATATGATTACACATACCATTTCCAGTTTGCTGTTGATACATGCATAGTATTCCCCTATCAGAAATGACAATGGTGAACAGTCAGCAGACGAAAATCCTTGCATTTGATTTGCAACAGGAGAACAGCAAAAGCAAGAAAGATGTTGACCCTAAAGGCTGAGAAGGTGCAAGCACATGACTATTAAATATTTTTCTACACCATGATTGAAAAAGAAAACTCTTTGCTTGTCCAGATCATATTGTGATTACAGGTTCAAGTACTAAAGTGGAAGTTGGGTCCAGTGTAAAATCAAAAGTGAGTAAAACAATTGACAGTAATCTAAACAGCCAGCCCAAACTTTAATGGTAGAAAAAGTAGCTTAGGCCCTTAGCAATGTCTTGCATATCAGAACCCAATTAGCATTTCAACAACGACATGCAGCTAAGAAGGTGATGCATGACTATATGCAATATTTATAAAAGAAAAAGTAAGCAGTTCGAAGAATACATCTGGTAGTAGTAGATGAATGAAATAAAATTTAGCTTGTTAAAATAAACAAATTCCAACAAACAAATCATCTTCAGATATCTTACTTAGAAGCTTGTTCATAACTGAAGAATTTTACAGCCGAGTTTGGAACAATGCGGGCACAGTTGGTACCATTTCCTTTAAATAGCCCACAAAAACCCTCGGTTCTCCATATATACTTCAATCCTTGAACTGTCCCGTTGTACTTTATATTATGGGGGTTCTGGACCTACAAGATATGGGAAGCAATCCTGTCAGCACAACCTCAACAATGCTGCACCCCCATTATAAGACATGAAATTTCAAGTTGAATATAGGTAAAACAATCAATTACTGCAACACCTGAAGCAATATTTTCAACCGCTCTAATGGAGCCACGGCAGTTCGAGACCTGCATAGAAAAAATTCGTTATGTAGGAACACGTGCATTGGATTACTTTTATAAGTATTGCCAATAATACTTGACTGCGACTGAATAATCATTCCCAGATGCCCAAACGGAGGCATAGATAAAAGGATCAAGTTGTCAATCGTAACAGCTGCAATCCTAATCTAACCCTTAGAGCGCAGTTTCCATCTTCCCGCTGCCGATATCATACAGAATATGAAAAAGTTCAATCTGCAATGACAGATGCTAATAGACGAACTTTCTTGCGTTTACATCGCAACGTAAGAGACGGAGGGCAAGGAATTGACGATGAAAGGAGGGGAGAGGGGAACAAAATCTCACAATCCACCGGCGATGCCTCCGGCGACAAGGGACTTGCAGGTGCTGAGAAGGGCATAGCTAGGGGCCTTAACGCCCTCTCTTGCGAGCTTAGCCTCCTCCGCCAGATTGACGATCGTCGAAACCGCTGATTCACTCGCCTTCACATCCTCGGAAGCCATGGATTCGGACAACCGTGGTACGCTATCCCAGTCTTGCCGGATCCCGACCTCCTCGGATCGCGGATCTCCGGCTGAAACTTGTAGCAATTACAGCGTCTGATCTATCAGCGGCGCCGAAGTAGATAGAGAATTGTCATTTCTCGTTGTGTCTCGTTTTTTTGGCGGTAGATGATTGCTGGCTACGGCCGTTGAGTCGGGGACCTGAAGGAGTGAAAGTGAGACCTCGACAGCCAGCTATATAAAAACTACTGAGCACCGAGGTTTGGTGAGGTGGCGGAAAATGATTTTAATAGGCTTTTTCTGGGTTAATTATGTCCATGGCCTATCATTGTTCTATTTTGACCCTAATCTCAAAATTTTGTATAGAAAATCTTTAACATCAATTTATTGTTTCATTTTAGATATTTAAAGAACAAAAGATATTAAAATTAATAGAACTAGCCTTGTGGCATGCCAGAATGGGGCAATTGGCCACATTGACACAGTGAATCAACTTCTACTTATAATATGTAAAAGGAAGAAAAAAAAATTAAAAAATTAAACTGAAACATAGATATCCACTACCAGCAAATTCTTTACTAGAGGCCTTCCACCTCCTCTCCCGCTCCTCTGCTCATCACCGGCGAATTCCTCTCTTTCTCCCTTAATACCCTTCATCGACACCTAGCCCCCAAAGGCTTTAGCCATCAAGGGCTGAGCTTTATAGAGTTTGAATAAAGTACAAAAGCCCCATGATTCGCCAGCCCAATTTGAAGAACCAAGGATTTGAAGAACTTTGATCTCAATTTGAAGAACCAAAGATCCACCATTCCTCGCTAGCCTAACGACTAACGCCCTTATACCAACGTCGCCCAATCTAAATTTGCCCCCAAATTTGCTCAATCGTTTGACGTCAGGCGATAGGGAGAAAGCAAATAATGAAAATTAGATAGAATTTAAGAGGCAAAGTAGCAAACAGCGAAAATCAAGCAAAAAAACATACAACAAAAATCAAGCGAGAGAGTAGATGGCAGATGTGTCCACCATATTTTGCGTTTCTTTCTTTTTTTTTTTTTTTTTCTTTTTTTCCTTTTTCTCTTTTTATTTTCCCTTAGTTTTCTTTATTTCCACATCATTACTAGTAATTGATTTATTGTGTCAACGTGGGCAATCGCCTAGCATTGGTGTACCACGTGGCCAGTTCCATCAAATTTAGCATTTTTTTTGTCCTCCAAATGTCTAAAATTGAACAATAAATTAAGGTTAAAGACTTTCCATGCAAGATTTTAAGGTTATGGTTTAAAATAGAATAATAATAAAAGGTTGAGGGCCATAAATGCAATTAACCAAAAGTTCTTAATCAACTCTTTTGTTTTTTTTTTTGCCAAAATACCCTTTTAGCCCTTATACTCAGTTGACAAGGATACTTAACCTCTTGAACTTCAATTGGTTTGACTTAATCCTTCAACTTAATTAAATGAGCTAGTTTTCCCTTTGATCACACATGCGCACAGCATGTAATGGTAATGAGAGAAGCCGTATGCAAACCGCCAACTTAAGGAAGAATAATCAATGTTTTATTGTTTGTCTAATTCTTCTGTTTGTTAAAACACTCTCTAGTTTTTGACAGTTTTTCTTGACAGTTGCCTATGCCTGTTTCTCCTTCAATACCTAAGACAAGGCTTTTTTCCTCCCCTTCATTTCGATCTTTTCTTCTAAAATAGTAGCTTTTTACTTTTCAATGGAATTAGAGGACCCCGAAATGGGTTAGAGACGATGCAAAATGTGAGCTTCAAGCACTTTGATTTTGGGTTTAGCCATGCTTCCGCCATTGGTGGTTGGCTATTTTCTTCTCCCTTATGAGAAGGCCTTTCCATTAAGCCATCGTATTCATCTTGGTAGGCTACGAGCTAGCAACTAGGCAAGGTATGCTCAAATCTTGCAAGGCTCCATCTGCGGCATCGTAAACTTCTTGGTCCAAGGTTCCTCTGATCCTTTAATTGTCAGTTAATTTGAATATTTTTTTTCCATTGGTTTATTTGTGAATTTAGTGTTTATAGGTTCTCTCTTCTGTGAGCTAATTTGTTCCTTTTTTTCCTTTATTTTCCCTTACTGTTCTTTTCCTAATCAATTGTTTTAATAAGTTTTAATTTTGAAAGGAAGATTTTCTTTTTTTTTTTCTTTTTCTATTTGATTTGTTATGCTAAGGTCTTTTTATGAGTTTGATGGTTTCCATCAATTCCTTTAATTTTAAGAGCAATGAATGAACTTTTATTTAGAGTTTTCAATTATTTTTGTGTGTTTGGAGAAAGTAATAAAAGCAGAAGAAAAATGAAAAACAAAAGACTTGATATGGAGACAAGATGAAAGCCATAATTGTCAAATTGTAGGGTAATAGAATAGCAAAATGATAGATGAAGAATATAAAAAGCATAAGCCAGGTCGGGTGGACGAGAAAATAATACATTATTCTTCCCTTAGTTGGCTGTTTGCAAACGGCACCTATCATTACCCATCACATGATGTGCACATGTACCCACTTAATCAAGTTGAAGGACTATGTCAATCTAAGTTAAAGTTTAGGGCTTTAAATGTTGTTGTTAATAAAGTTTAGAGGCCGAAGGGCTATTTTGGCCCTTTTTTTTGTAATAAACTATTTTTTTTAACCAACAATTCTAATAATTAAGTACAAAATGCATTTGAGAAAATATAGGGTTCTTTTTTTGGATAAATGGAGGCTAGTAGTCATTCAGGTATAATGATTAACTAGTTTACATACTCGGCATTGCAACGAGGTCCAATGTTGTATTGAATTCTTGTAAATGCATAAATATTTAAATATTATGAAGATATTACAAAAATCAACAATTTTAAATACAATAAGATGTTCTAATATAGCATCACCAACAAATTTATTTGTCTTGTCAAACTGTAAAAGTTATAAATAACAATAAAATTAGGTACATATATTATCATCATTCAAATGCTTTTTTACCACTTGGTCTTGAAGTAATGTATTACAATAGTTATTCATAAAAAAGAATGTGTTACAAGGAAATAGAAAATTTTGAAAAATTAGGTATTGAACTTTTTCTTTTTTTTTAAAAAGATTTGAACTTGGGTAGCGACTCAATCAATTCATTATTTATTGATGAACAATTTATGATAGAATTTATCAGATAACTACGCAATTCATTCCAACTAAAACATATACAAATATTAGGTTTTTTAGAAGAGATATTAATGTTCATATAAACATACGTAACAAAGTTGTAAGACATATTATATTTTCACTTCAAAATTGTTATGATAATGATGTGTTCAGTGGGTCTTCATGTAATGGAAAACTATTAATTATGTTGTCACTAACAGTACTACAAAAATTAAGCCCACTATATATGTTGCATATGAAATGAAGTTCAATCTAAACACGATATTAACAATAATATAATCAACAATTAAAAATATTATAGATATGATAAAAAAAAAAGAAATTATTTCAAGAGATTGTAACCCAAGGTAGCATTATCACTGGAAATTATAATAATAACAGTATCGTAATTAGCCCATACAAGTCATTTATATGTAAGAAAATAATTATATAGTTTAAATGTTAATATGTGGGCATCTAATACCTTGGAAATCATATGTTGACAGTAAATGCAAAACGTATGTTGTCATGGTTATACTTATTTATCTACACCTCCCACATAAATGACATGTCCATTAATTGTCCAAATATCATTTGTAACTTTTCTTGACCTTCCATCTAGTTGTAGAGAAATAATGAATAAGGCTAACATTTTTACACTTTAACATAAAATCATTGTACTAATAAATGAATACAAATGTAAAGGTGAAAGAACAGGTTATTTGAAAAACTCACAATATCCTTTGCCATGTATACATCAAAGCTGGACATCCATACAACTATCAGCAACTATGTCAAATATAATAAAGTATGCCAAACATAAATGGTCTGCAACTCTCACACTTTATACCTACACATAAAATACTATAAGATAGGTTACAAGTTTGTAGCATGACAGTTAAAATATTAGTAATCAGAATAAAAAATACTATTGGCAGTGATTCATAAAACCCTTATAACAGGGTTATGAGTCACTGTATGACATTTATCATAATACATCGAGCCTTGTGGCTGTACTTTTCTCAATCAAACAGTTCATGCTTCATTGTACTAAGAGTGCTGTTGATCATCAATAACAAATTCATGAGAATTTAAGCTAGTAAAATTCAAGTTAAATTTATCTCCAATGAAAGGTCCAACAGTTTGTTCTCGATATCAAGCATTGTTGAGTGCTCAGTGACCCCCATGTCCCTTGATTAAAGCACAATTTGTTGACCTATTATCTCATGCATAATGCCAACCTCGCCAATGTCTGATGTGTAAAATTCTTAACCTAATAAAGCGTACATTATTCATAATAAATTTAGAACAATAAATGTAGGCAATGTATCAGGTTAAGGATATTTTTGGGTTTGTAAGCATTATGGGTAAATACAAGTGGTTAAGAAATTTACCAAGATTACCTTTATTCATAACAGCTTCATATTCAAGCTCTAGCATGAGAATTGGGTCACCTTTCTATTTCCCAGAATCTGCTATAATTTAAACTATATTGGGTCTATTTTAGGGCTGCATAAGTGAAACTCTTTGATTAGATTTTAATATTTAAATATAATACTGTTAATTTTTTTTTGAAATAATAACAATAAAATTTTAAAAAAATAACTTGTCTTATTTTTAACAATATTATCCGTATAGTTTATTTTTATTTTAAAATAAAATTCAAACATAAATATACGATAAGTGGACTGCGCCTAATTTAAAATGATGGAGGAATCTTCCTTTAATTTTTGGGTTTGGGGGCAACTAGGCTGAATAGACAGTAGGAAAAAAATTAAAATTGAATAGTAGACCCAAATGATCTTAAGAATTTGAATTTTAAATTTTTTAGCATCTTGTCAAAATTTAGTGGCTTATTTTTATTTTTACATTCTTTTTACCTAAAATTAATTTTCTTTGAAAGTCAATATTATGTAGATGTAATAATCCATTTGAAAGTAAATTTTTATAAATTTATTATTATTTTTATATTTTTAAGCATTAAAAAGAAAATTTTTAAAAAATTTAATAAGATTATAAAAATTGTATTCTGAATAAATTATTAGACCTACATAATATTAAATTTCAAAAGAGATTGTTTTTGATAAAAAAAATGTAATAATAAAAATAAGTTATTTTATATTAAGTTGGATTAAATTGAAACAATTTGGCTCTAACTTAAACCAATTTAAAATTGGATTAAAAACTTAAGTTAAGGCTCGGCCAAATGAATTAAACAAAAAATAATTCCAATGGTCCAATTTTGTTAATCCAAACAAAAAGTACGAACGGGCCCAATTGGCCCAAAATGGTCTTAAGAATTTCAATTTTAAAATTTTCACCCTCTTGGTCAAATTAAATTGAACCAACTTAAAATTGGATTAAAAACTTGGGTTAAGCCTGAGCCTATTGAATTAAAAAAAAAAAAAGATCTAATGGGTCAACCGGCCCCAATTTTATTAATCCAAACAAAAAGTACAAATGAGCCCAATTGGGCCAAGGCAAATAAACTCCAAAGATCTATACAAGAGTTAATGAATCGCGCCTAATCAAATTTTATTAAGGAAAAAGGTTATGTAAACGGTTTGAGCACAAATGAAATGAATAAAGGGCCCAAGTTTTTTAGACCCAAAAAATAAAGAATTAAACCAAATGAAAAGACTGGACTCAATTGAATTTATACCAAAGTAAAAAAAAAAAAATACTGGGGCTAATTGAATTAAGCATTAAAAATTAAATTAGTAAATGCTTGGCCAATTGAATTAAAAAAATTAATTCTATCTCATATTGGAGTGTTAATGGATCGCACCAAATAAAGACTATAATATCATATGTATGATTTAATGAGGTAATTAAAATTTAATTTTTAAATTTAATATCACTTATAACTTTGGGCCAACAATTTTGTCCTTAGAATAGCTACGTAAGAAAAAAAAAATAGTAACTTGTTTTCATTTTTTTGATTTTCTAGATTAATTATTTAAAATAGTAGTTAATTTTTAAATATCTTGTCCATTATTTTTTTATGAAAAAAATATAATACATTAATACACTTAAAAAAGTGAAACTAAAATATTAAATAGTTTGTTGGAAAGAATGTTTGAAAAGTTAAGTAGAAAGAGACGGATGATACAGAAGCTTGGAGCCTACTTTTGACAGATGCGAGCTATTCACAGCGGTGGATCGTGCTTCAGTGCTTTATAAGTTGTGAAAGGTATGTATTTAAAAGATATATATACATTTTTAAAATATGAGGACTTAAGCATAAATAATATAAACATTTTGTCCTTCATTCCTGATTGGTCAGTTTCAGAGGTAGTGTAATTATATTAAATTTGTACGGGTATTTTTGTAAATTCATAGTTTGCTATATATTTATGAATTCTTACTTTTCTTTCATTTGCACACAATGATTCTCGCTCTGTAAGTCCCACTTCTCTACCTTATCTCTTTATGTAGGTTGATGAGGTGTGTTTTACTCAGCAACCCGTAGCCTTTTGCCACTGTGCATGGGTTTTCCGGTGACAAGTTCATCCGTTGTTGGTCATGATGTTTTTTTTTTCATGTTAGCTCAATAATTTTTTTGGTGTCTGATGTGTTTCTTTACTTTTTGTTTTCTGTTTTAACTTTTCCTTGTTTGATTCTTAATAAAAAAATGTTTTGGATCTCTGCATTATCAATGGTGGATCTTTGCTCCATGTTGTTTATCTATTTTTCTTCGATTTAAACAATTTTTTCACAATTGAATGAGGTTTTTTTGTTAAATCTGAGATTATTTTGAACAGATCCAAAATGGATCAGTAAAAAACTAACTCGTGTTTATGCCGATCTATTTTGTTTCAGTTCATACAAAATTACCCATGTTTTTATATGATCTTAAGTATTTTCCATTGGATACACACTCGATTCATGCAAAATTGTCCTATTTACGCTGATCGTGTGGTTTTCTATAACATTGAAACATCATTATTCGGACTCCTACTTCACTTGTTCTGCCATTGCAGAGATTGAGTTGCACTTTGAGTTCCATTATAAGCCTTTTCAGCCCCTCATTCTCATCCTCATTTTCAATCGCAAAATTGTAAAGGCCTGATAGAATGTTTGCGTAACATTCTAACTTCCATTGAGGGGTTCCAGCCTCCAATTTGTGGAAATGATGCTTGGTTATTGTCATATTTATAGTGGTTTGGGAGCTAAAATTATGTTTGTAATTATTGAATTAATTGTAACTTTTCTAGTCCAATGTGATAATTAACTTTCCATTATTAAGAACATATCATAACTAATGCCAAAATTGATTATTGAGCTACCTTGAGTGAATGTTGTGAAAGGAGGGTAGGCTTGTCAGATTTTCATGAAAAATAAGTTCTAATTTCCTGAAATAAAAAAACTACCATGTGTAAATTTATTGTTTCATTTCTTAAGTGAAGAGACAATTAACTTCTTATCTTAAAAGGGTTCAAGAGGTACACTCGTCAATTTGTAATGTGAACACATGGTTTTGTTTCCTTAAATAAGAAAAATATCATGTGTCAACTTGTTTATTTATTCTGTTAAGTAAAAAGACCTTTAACTTCTTACCTGTATCTTGCTTTACACACACACACACACACACAAACACAAACACACACACTAGATTATGAAATTCACTTAAAAAAATGAACTTTAGCCAGAAATAAATATTGGGTCAAATTGAACAACTTAGGCCCAATTCATTTCTTGTATGTACGCTTGTGTTAATGCGTTTTGGGTTGGTCTACTTTGACTTACTTTGGGACAACTCTGAATATGGACTTCAAATCACCTAAAATTTCAACCTCTATCATTCGACCTAATCTCACAATCTGTCTATTTTCCTAGTCACACCGCCACCCCACCTCTGCATCTCACCCTGGTGAAGAACGAGTCCGACTCTGAAGTTGAAAGCTGCCATTGTATCTTACCCCGCTACATCTACTAGAGCAATTGGACTGTTGGCATCTCACCTTAAGCTTCTTCATCATCAAACCCGTCCAAGAACAATGACAAATTGGTCCAGCTGTAAGAGGGAGACGATTTGCCACATAGGTTTAATCGCGATTTACCGAATGGAGATGTTAGGCTTACTAGAGTAACCGGAGGGTTAAATCTGTTGGGTGGTGGCGAGGTGGGGAGCAAGGCCAGGCGTGAGTAGGCAGAGGTGGCGGTCACTAGCCACCTAACCATCGCATTTCAACGGGGGCAGTATGGGAGTTTCCAAACACGTATTGAGTAAGACCCGGGAATCAATCCAATCCGATCCATCCTTAACACGTTAACTCAAGCGTGTATATTCTAAATGAACAGATAGTTAATAATAAAGCATTTTGCTTCGTTCAATATTATATGTCATGATCAAGCAATTGTTTGTGACATGTATAAACAATTACTTGGTCATTTTATTGAGATGAAACATAGTTTTCATGCTTAACTAGTTCTATTCACTAAAAAATATGAATTGCTAGTAGAATAAAATGCAACACTTTTGCCCTTGCATAAGCCCAAATTAACACATTCAACTTCTAATCAGATAGTAATATCGTCATTATAATAGACTGCATATGATGACTTAAAAAGGTTAATTTTTTTATTTTCAGAATGTGCAATTTGATTTTTAATTTTTATTCCATATTAATTATTTTCGTTCTGTTCTATATATGCCCTAAAATTAATTTAGTCTATGTGTCTTTTCATTTTTTGAGAGAACAATAGCAAAATTATTTATAAGCGATATTAATCGAAATGAATCTTGATGGCAAGATACGTGGGAATGAAAATGAAACATAATCTAGATAATTATTCTACAAGTCCTAAAAGTCCTTACCCTTCAATATTTAAGCTATAAATCTTCAAGAAGTTCAAGATAAATCTTAAGATATGTACTAATGTTCACCTCCATAAGTCCAACATGAAAATGGTAGTACAGTTATTAAAACAAGGATGTACTACCATCATAAATCATTCCATCATGACACGTCATTTAAGGTATCATGATTAGATGTTTATAACATGTTTATATAGGTGTTCAGTTGACCAGGTCCAACCCGAGCCTGAATTAGGGTTAAACCAGGCCCAAGCCAGTCAAGGACTGGCTAGGCCCAGTTCAGGGAGAGGCATGAGAGAAGATGCGTGGTTATTGGCCTAGGGAGAAAGAGGTGTAGTGTATGCCCAGCTCGGCCCAGCCCTTAATGGAGTTGTGTCCCTGATAAATATCAATTTACATGGTCAAAATTGTTGACTTTGTGAAAATTTCAAGTGCCTTTTTCTACATCACCACATCATATTTTCTGTCATTTTTTATTTTGGACTTTCATTTTATAAGGTGGAGAAGGGACCTAAAGCATCAGATTAGTTCGAAAGCAAGCGTAGTGAAAAACAAAATAAATGCAAATAAACAGTTCATTAGGGCTGTGGCCCCAGTGGCACTTTAGGCCCATAGTATAATCATTTTGGAAGTTGGCCTTATGACTTGAGTGTTGCGGCACCAGTGCCTTTTATGTCCTGGGTGTTGTAGGACCTAAATGGCCTCCTCTAGCGCCCCTACACCCAGATAAAAGTGATCTTCCACCTTTAATTTGAATTTAAGTATGTTATTGGCCAAATAATTTTATCCAAATGGGTAAGTGAATGACAAAGACACCTTCAAGAGATGAAAAATCTGGAACCAAGCATATCATATAGGACATTCCTCACATTCTAAGGGAGAGTTAGGTTTTTTTCTTCATCTTTTCTCTCAACTTTCATCATCTTGTGGAGGTATTTTATGGAGAATTGATTGGAGGAGGCTTGGAGCTCCTGAGGATTTGTTGAAGACTTGAGGAGTCAAGCTCATTTAGTCCACTTTGTTTCATTTTTTCCTTTTTCTTGTAGCTAGACATGGTTATGGAGTAGCTTTCTCCACATTTTCTATGGTTGTAGCTATTTAAATTGGTTATGTTGGTTGGATTAATGATTATTTGACTTTGGTTTCCTCCATTGTTTGTTTACTCTTCTCCTTAAACTTATTATTATGTTAATTGAATAAGGGCCATAGTTAATTGCATTCTAGATTTCTTTTAAACTCTTGGAAATGATTAGAAAGAATTGAAATTAGGAGAAGAGTGTAGTGACCATGCGCTTGTTGGGAGACTAGTCTAGGACATTAGGTGAAGGTAAATTAAACTTGATAATGCCTCTCTTGAACTAGTAATTTGGATAAAAGTCCATTATAGTTTAAGCTTTGGAAAGTAATCTTTTCATTTGGGAGAGTAAGGACCCAATTAGTTAACTTCATTAACAAGTAGGAAAACTAAACCCTTAGCCTTAATTCACTAGTTAACCAAATCAAGTAGTGAATCCATAGGAAGTGTGCTTTAGTAATTTGACAAAAATAAAAAATTTGATTGCATTCTTACACCCTAGGTTAGTAGCATTTCACTTAGCTAAGTTTAGTTACTTGTTTGACTTGCTTAAATTTTCATTCAAATTTGATTGTTTAGCTAAAGTTAACTTAAAGTAGTGGTACTTGGCAATCAATTCAATTAATCATCATGGGAACGATACTCTTTTTTGCCCAACCTTAATGTTCGCCATGTCTTTGCAGTTAAGGTTTAAAACTCACAATAAGTTTTTTGTGCCATTGCCGTGGATTGATTGTATTGAATTGTTTAATATCATCACTAGGACATTAACTTTACACTAAGTTTTTCTTTCTTTACTTATTTGTTGCCTTTGTGCTTGGGTTATTCTTTGCCAGGTACCATTGGTGTATGACCCAATCTCAACACTTTACTTTATTATCATTGATACCAGAGATAGAGAGACATCTTAAAGAGCTTTGTGCTACATCACACTTAGGTGAAGCTAGCTCTACTTCTACATATATAGAAGGTGGATAATCTTAATGGTAATAGAGTCAACAATGGATTTAATGGTGGAATGGATCATTAAGATGGAGTCTACCCAAGGAATCCACAAAGGCCAATAAGGGAATATATTCGATCTTTGGTGATGGAGAATTATTCGGGTATTGTGAAACCACCAGTGCAAGCCAACAACTTTGAGTTGAAGCAAGCCTTGATTTCTTTCATCCAACAAAATCAATTTGGAGACTTGGCTTTAGAGGATCCTAGCATACATATAACGGACTTCTTGGAGGCTTGTGACACTTTCAAGGCCAATGGGGTCTCCACCGATGCTACTAGACTTCGATTATTTCTTTTCTCACTTCAGGATAAGGCCAAAAGATGATATCAATCACTTTAACTGAGGAGTATCACTGCATGAAATGAAATGACCGAAAAATTCTTGAGCAAGTTTTTCCTTTCATTCAAGGCTGCCCACTTGAGAGCTTTAATTGTGACATTCAAGCAACATGAGATAAAATCTATTTCAAAAGCATGGGAGAGATTTAAAGAGTTGCTTAGGAAGGTCCCTCAATATGAATTCTTGGATTGACAATAAATCCAAATTTTTGATAAAGGTTTGGTACCCACTTCAAGATTTATGATTGATGCTTTAGCTGGTGGATCCTTGAGCTGGTGGATCCTTGATGTCAAAGGCGGCCGGCGATGTCTTCTAAATTCTAGAGCAATTAACACTTAATAGAGAGCAATGGTCAGGTGAAAGAGCTCAACCAAGGAAAGGGGTACTTGAGGTTGATCAATTGATTGCTTTATAGGCACAAATGACTTCCCTCATAAGTCAAATGTCCATGTTAACCAATAAGAAGGAGTCAACCATTGAATAAGCTGCCGCTTCTACCTCCAACATATATGATGCACATATGGATATGGAGCTTGAAGAAGTAAATTTCATGGGTAGTTAGAATTTTAGGTTTAAAGGCAACCAAATGGGAAATTAATACAACCCAAATTAGATGAACCATGAAAATTTTTCTTATAACAACACAAGGAATATGCAAAAACCACTATCACCTCCCGATTTCAACTAAGCTCTAATGGAGAACAAGCCTTCTATGGAAGAAATTATATTACAATTCATGAAAGAAATAATGGATAGAATAGAGAAAAATGAGACAAAGATTGCAAACTTAGTGGCTAACTTGGCAAATATGAAGGCCAACATGAGTGCAAGTATTAAGTATCTTGAACACTAAGTGGGACAATTGGCGAACTCCATAAAAACTCTTCAAAAAGGCAAATTTCTTAGTGACACTGAGTTGAACCCGATGGAGTAATGTCATGCAATTACATTTAGAAAAGGAAAGAAGCTTGAAGATCCCTGAATGAAGACACCCATTGAAAAGAAACTAATATTGGAAGATGAAGTGCAAGTTCAAGAAGAAAAAGAAATGGTAGAGCCACTAAAAGAGCAACTCCAAATAGTGCAAAAATTCTTACCCAACCTCCCCTTACCATTCTCACAACGGTTCCAAAAGAAGAAACATGATGATCAATATGGCAAGTTTTTGGACATTTTTAAGAAGCTTCATGTTAACATTTTTTCTTGAAGGTTTTAACTCAAATGCCAAATTAGGGTAAATTCTTGAAAGAAGTTATTGCGTAGAAAATAAAATTTGAAAGGTTTAAGACCATATGCCTCATGAAAGAGTGTAGTGCAATTGTCCAACAAAAGCTTCCACTAGAATTGTAGAATCCCAGAAGCTTTACTATTCCATGCATAATTGGTGAAGTTGAGTTCAATAATGTATTGTATGACCTTAGTGCAAGTGTAAACTTGTTGCCTTTGTCTATTGCCAATAAATTGGGATTAAAAATGAAGTCCTCCACAATACAATTACAAATGGTGGATAGGTCTATCAAGTACCCATGGAGAGTAATAGTAGATGTTTTGGTAAAAGTTAGAAAATTTGTCTTTCCCATGGATTTTGTGATTCTTGTCATAGAAGAAGACTACCATGTTCCCCTAATCTTTGGAAGATCATTCTTAGCCACCGCTGAAAGAACTATAGATGTGAAGGGAGGCAGGTTTATACTCAATATTGAGGATAAAAAAGATAGAATTCAATATATTTGATTGTAGCATCCCCCTTCCTAAGATGAAAGTGTACATGATTGATGTGGTAATAGAATCCAACCAAGAAAATTCTTGTACTTTTGTTATGGGTGGTGACAAAAAAAAATCACTGAATTTAAGCTTTTTAATTTGAAAGAGAAAACAAAAAATGAGATAAGACACTCATTGATGGAAGAAAAAAAAAAAGAAAACAATGTAGAAGAAATGAGTAGCAATTTGAAATGGAAATGTAAAGAACCATAAAATGCTTAAAGAGGAAAGAGATAAGAACTCAGGCATGGAGATGAGCACATCTTATTGGATGCATATTGGACTTTTTAAGTATTGAAAGCATTTTTACAATGGTGAGGGTGTGGAACCACATCACCCACCTCAGTGCCTAAAAATAAAAAAGTTGGTGTCTGGCTAGAGACAATAAATCAGGCACTTATTGAGAAACATCTCAACATCTCTTCCCTTATTTGTGTTTTTAATTATCTTTTAAATAAGTTAAGTTTTAGGAAAAAAATTTCTTAATTACTCTTTGTGTTTATTGTAGGTGCATGGTGGAAAGATCAAGAACAAACATAAAAAGATGAAGTGTCACAATCACTAAGAGTTTGAGTGGGAGTAATTGGAGGTAGGAACGTCCAACTCTTAGGTATGATTTTTTAAACACAATGTTGGTTTCAAGTTTGGGGGAGAAATGTGTTGTGGATGATACTTGTTTGAGTGTTTTCCTACGAATTGGCATTTAGTTGTATGTTATTTCTTTTAGACTAGTTTTTGGTGATTTTTTTCTTTTCTTATGACATTATATGCATATCATATCTATTTTCCTTATCATTTATGACATATAGTGGATGAATGTAGAAGCATATAGTTTGCATTTAGGTTGTGTGAATATAAAGAACCAATGCATACTCTTTATTATGTTCGGAGGAATTCATTTGCAATTTAAAGTCAATTGTATGTTTTGTGAAGGAAGGAAAGGTTTTCATTTTTCATTAATGGTAAAAACTTTACCCAGTGAGTCTTTGTACCTATGGATGATTTCTTTCATTGGATGGTGCTTGTTTTGTATATAAATTCTCTAATTTGCTTGTGGACCTCTTCATATCCAAGTTAAGTGTATGCAAATAAAAGGATGAAAAATTCGGGCTAAACTACATACCTAAAATGGCTAACCTTTCATCATAATCTTTAGATTAACCTTATTTGAGCATTTAACCCATATTTATTGTTCAACCCACATAATTGAGCCATATCCATTATTATTTATCTTTTATTGGTCTTTGAAGTAAGTTGAGCATTGCATATATGGGGCTTAGGAAGGCTGAAAAATTATGAGTTATATGAGTGAGCAATGGACAAGTTTGGGGGGAAAATGTTAGGTTATGAACTTATTGTTGAGATTATGTAGTTATGGTTTGAGTATTCTTTGGATAAATCATGCACATTTTTTTGAGCTTTAAAGATTGGATGAATTTATAGTTTGTTAATTATTACATTTCCCTCAAGAAAAAGGTAAGATGAGTCAATGTGAAAAAGCCCTCATTAATAATAATAATAATAATAACAACAACAACAACAACAACAAAATATTAAAAAAAAAGAAAAGAAAAGTAGAATTACTTCATTCATTTGATAGGAATTCACTCAAGTGTTTGTTAAAATTATGCATGTGGGGGGTTGTTTAGGACGTCGCTTAGAAGCTAAGAAAAATTTTTTTTCTTCAAAGTTTGGATACATTGGGTGGGACTTTAAATTTGATTATTAGGATTGCCCGTGGTGTTTATATTTGAATTAGTTCTTTAGGTCCACCTAAAAAAAAGCCTTTTTACTTATTATTGTCCATACCATACCTGGCCACAAATACAACCTTTAATATAAGTCAAGTCCATTGGACTTTAAATTGCATGCATATTCTGTAGGAATAATTAGTGGGTAGTTTGGGTCATTTTGCAAAATTGTGGATGAAGTAGCATTATGAGCCGTAGATACACTGGGCAACCATAGATTATGGAGTGAAACACTTATAGAACAAATGTTTACCATTAGTAATAAGGTTTTTCTTTCTTTACTTATCTTGACTTCTCTTGAGTTGATTTTGTGAAGAAAATGATTTCATGATATGGTATTGCGTATGCATTGTTAGCTTCTTTGTTTTGGTTATTTTTCATTTTTAGTTAGAGCATGTTAGGGACTAGCATCATCTTAAGTTTGGGGGAATTGATAAATGTTAATTTACATGGTCAAAATTATTAACTTTTTGAAAATTTTAAGCGTCTTATTCTACATCACCATACCACATTTTCTATCATTTCTTGCTTTGGACTTTTATTTTGTAAGGTGAAGAAAGGAACTAAAGCATCGAATCAGTTCGAAAGTGAGCAGAGTGAAAAACAAAAAAATGCAAATGAACAGTTCATTAGGGCTACGGCTTCAGTAGTGTTGCAGTCTTATAGTGTAATTATTCTGGAAGTTGGCATCGTGACTTGGGTCGTGTGGTGCCAATACCTTTCTTGTCATGGGTGCTACAGCACCTCTGCACCCAGATAAAAGTGGTCATTTACCTCTAATTTAAATTTAAGCATGTTATTGGCCAAGCAATTTTATCTAAATGGGTAGATGAGTGATAAAGACACCTCCAAGAGAAGAAAAATTTGGAACCAAGTATATCACATAGGACATTCCTCACATTCTAAGCAAAAGCTAGGTTTTCTTCTTCATCTTTTCTCTTAACTTTCATCATTTTGTAGAGGCATTTGTGGAGAGCTGCTCGGAGAAAGCTTGGAGCTCTTGAGGATTTTTTAAAGACTTGAGAAGTCAAGCTCATTTAGTCCACTTTGGTTCCTTCTTTCCTTTTTTCTTGTAGCTAGAGATGTATGTTGTTTTGTGGATTTTTATGTTTATGTTTAGTTTGATTATGAAATAGTTTTCTCTATATTTTATATGGTTGTAGTTACTTGAATTGGCTATGTTGGTTGGACTAATGACTATTTGTCTTTAATTTTCCTCATTTTCTTGTTTACTCTTCTCCTTGAGCTCATTGTTGTGTTGTTTGATTAAGGGCCCTAGTCAATTGTACCTTATATTTCTTTTAAATTATTGGAAAAGATTAAAAGGAATTAGAATTGGGAGAAGAGTGTAGTGGTCATAAGCTTGTTGGGAAACTAGGCTAGGACATTAGGTGTAGGTAAATTAAACTTGTAATGCCCTTCTTGAACTAGCAATTCAGATGAGAGTTCATTCTAGTGTAAGTTTAGGAGAGTAACCCTTTCACTTGAGAGAGTAAGGCTCCAATTAGTTAACTTCATCAACAAGTAGGAAAACCAAACTATTAGCCTTAATTCACTAGTTAATCAAGTTAAATAGTGAAAATCATAGGAAATGTGTTTTATTAATTCACTAGAAAACCCCTAATTTGCATTGTGTTTGTTGTTCTTGTTTAGTAGCAATTTAAGTAGAGTTGTAAACTTAGTTATTTTCATAGTCAGTAAATCAACAATTATTATTTGTTTAGCTAAAGTAAGCCTCAAGCTAGTGGTAATTGGCAAACAATACAAAATAATCCTCGTGGGAATGATATCTTACTCACCCAATCTACACATGTTTCATGTGTTTATGGATTAGGGTTTAAAATACACAACAGGCCCTAGCTGGGTTAACATGAATGCGGGATTTCAAATTCTGCCAAAAAGTGGACAAATTACACTTTAAGGCTCTTCAATAGCTCAAACTTTCTTTTTTATCTCAAATTACCATTTTGCCCACTCCAATAACTAGTTTTTTAGGGCCTTTTGGTAAAAAAAAATGATTATCTCCTATAAATAGAGACTTTCATTTTTTACACTTCCTCACACCAATATCCACAATCTTTCTTTCAAATAAATATTTCAATTCTACTACTACTCCCTCACTAATGACATCAAAAGGAAAGAAAAAGAGCAAGGGTTTGGTGGACTCCTCATCCCACACCACTGGAATTGAGTTTTTTTTTCATAAAAAAAGCTCATTTGACCAATAGAGGCACCCATTTGCAAGCTGCAAAATTCGGGGGAAGGCCACATTGGGCATGGTTGGAATTCATATTTCATTTTGAGAAGGATGCAAGGTCCAAAATGTTCAAGTTTTGCAAGAAAAATAATAGTGTCTGTGGGCATACAATCAACCATTATATCTGAAACAAGATTTAGTTATGGGAAAATAGAAAAACCAAATAAACGAATGTGACTGCCATATGAAGAGGTATGTTGGTGCAATTATGATTGGTCTAATGCTGCTCTTAGTTCCGACGATGAAACCTTATCCGATGAGAATTACAAGTATTTCTATCCAATAATTATTGAAATGTTTCGTCATTTCCTAATGTATTACATGTTCTTGTTTTTGTAAGTGTCGTTTTGTTTTTCAATCAATAAAATCTAGTATGGTATTGGTGTCTCCCTCTTTAAAAGAAATAATAATGTAAAATTAACTACCCGCTTAACTGGGCCAGTCCCGAGCAAGGTAAGCCTACTAAACATCGTTAGCGTTTGTTAACATTATAAATTGAAACAATATTAAACATGACTATCTATCAACAATTAATTTTTTGTCATGTGCTTTAATAAACCAAAAAATAAAAGCTAAACTCTTAAAAAAAATGATGAAAAACTACTTAATCCCACTAGCAAGATGGTCTTGGAATGACACAAATCACCCAACTTTAAGCAAACTGATTTTTTTTAGGGGTTCAAAGACGAAAGTTTAGAAAGCTTATGACCTACACCTAAGTGCGAGAATACCTTGACAGTTATCCAATATTAACAAGCCAAGACATCATGACATCTACTCAAAAACCCAAAACTCCACATTCAAGAAATGCCCTTAGTTCGCCAAATATCTGTTCGCTTATTTCCCTCTCGGAGGATATGAGACACGTTAAGGGTTTATAAAAAATTCTTGGATGACAACTACAGATGGATGCCAAATGCATTACAATTAATAAATGAAACGTTAAGCTGTGAATCCATCTCAACCATTAACCCTTGAACTCCAAATCATGGTATAATGTTTTAAGACAGCTTGAATAGCTAAAATTTCAGCCATAAGCACATAGGGCTAAAAGAGCTTGGTAAAGAAGCATGACAACAGTTGCATTTGATTGTTTCTAATTATCCCAACAAAGCCCACCTCGACTCCCTAAACTAAACCATCAAAATTAAGCTTCAGACAACCTAGAGGTGATCGATTCTAAAAGACTTATCGAGGCTCTCAAGCAAACTGAAAGATCGAAGGACCATGGTTGGAACTTGATCATTCTTCAATCACTTTTTGGCAAAAAGGAAACCATCTTACCCAAATTGGGATTCGAGACTCACTTTTCACATGATTTGTTAGCCACTTTCAGCAATGTATGCTTTTAGGCCCAAATCACTTTTGTTCCATTGAACTTTATTAACTTGGTTAAAATGAGTCCCTAAACTTCAGTGCAGTGCAGCCTAGTCTTCAAACTATAAAACATGGGGCCATCAACCCCTTTGACCTTAACTCTGTTAATTGACTATCCATAAGCAAGAGAGAAATTGCACGCCAACCAACTAACTTCTTATTTTCTTTCTTTTGTACTGTATATTTTACCATCTACCACCTATGCCCCTACACTTTACTCATCTTCCTCTCTTCCCTCTCTATGCTGTTAATCTCTACCCTAATTCGCCATTGCTTCTTTACCTAAAACCTTAAATTCCAAAGTTTTTTGCAAATTTTCTTTTATCACTAACAATTCCTCCATTTATTTGTACAAGGTAAGGAGCGAAAATGAAGCAGTCCGTCTTCTTATTCCTGGCTTGCATGTCCTTTTGGCAGAAGACCCTTGTGGATTTTGGGCACAGTCAGTGAATTCGAGGAAAAGACATTGGAAGTTATGGATAATGAGGTTGGAGCAGTGGTGGGTGAAGTCGGGAAATGTGGGAGGCAGAGGCTATTGGTGAGCTTGGCATAGGTGAAGGATAGGAGAACTGAGTTATCGTTGGGACTCGAAGGAGACGCCAGCGAGGCATGTGATCATGCTGGATATGGCGAGGCTGAGGAATAGGGAGCTGAAGATTGAGGTGGAGCAAAACAAAATGTTGAAAGTGAGCAGAGAGATGAAGAGGGAGGAGGAAAAGAGAGGAAAACTTGAATTTGGTGATTTTCTTAGCAAAAGAGTTTTTTTTAATAATTCTCTACAAACACGAAACATATTTTTCAATTACATATTATTTTTTTTTCAATTTCATCAAAAGTGTTTTTAAATTTTTAAACATGAAAGTAAAACAAAAAATTATGAAAACTAAAAATTTTACAAAAAATATAAAAACATAAAAAAAACCCATTCAATTAATCAAGAAGTTCTGTTTTGTAATTATATTTATTTGTATTAATTTATTTTTAACTAAAGAAATGTATATGAAAAGAAAGTTGACTCTGGTGATTATTAATTAAATAGAGTATTAATTTTTAAATGATTAGTTCTAAAAAATGAAAAATTGATTTTGCAATTGACTATAGTACTTGTGAAGAATGTAGTATTATTTATTTTTTACCATTTGCATATACTTCTCATTAAGTGATTCAAGTTATATATTTCTGTGATTTAATGACTAAGATTTTAAATTTTTACAACCAAGTTGCTTAATTGTTAGATATATGACAGAGTTAACAATAAGTGGACCAAGTTGATAAATTTAAATGGCTAAGTGTCCAACTATGTATAATTGGAGGATTGAGTTGTACCATGCTAAAATTGAGGGATAAAAATGGTTGAGTCAGCTAAATTCGAAAGACCAAAATTGATAGGTAAATAACATCAATCGTCCCTAAACTATAACCCATGATGCTTATTCATACTTAAACTATCAATTGTTGCATTATTCATCCTGAAACCATTATAATTGCACCATTGGTCCTCCATTAGTCCTACGATTAAAATGGGCCAACTTGAGCAAATGAACTAAACTAGGGTTCTAAAATAGTAATTTGACCACAAACATAAAACTTTCGAGTTTTAAAGTTCTGATGAGGATTCAGAGGTGATAGGCTAAGATTTTGGATTTAAAACTTTTGTAAAAGTTATAGAGCAAAGCAAGAGGAATTGAACAATATAAACATTTTAAAAATCCAAAAAAATTTCATGTTCATGGACAAATTCCCTTTTTAGACCCCCAATTTATTTAATTTGCTAAATTTGGCTGACTTTAATGACAGAACTACAAAGGACAAATAGTACAACCTTAATGGTAGTTGAATAATAAATGGTGCAGTGATTAATAGTTAAAGGACAAATAAGCAACATGAATATTAGTTTAGGGATGATGAGTGTCATTTAGGTCTTGCCGTTTATGCTTCAAGAAAGCAATTCGCCTGCTTGGCTCAACTCTGAGGGAGCTTCTGAAAATGGCTTTTGTTTGGCCCAAAACAAATTTAGCACCCACCGTTTAGTGGTTGTTTACTAAAATCTGATTATACGACTAGCAGATTTATTCCTTGCATTGCATATAAGAGGGGGAAAACACTTTGCCCGGTCATGGGCCCAATGCAAGCCCATATCAAAATTTCCATATATGCTTCGCCATATTTTATCATGCCATGGACGTTTTGAAATATAATACTATAAAAAATAAATACTTGTAAAATTTTATATTTTTATTGAAGTTCTAAAACTTGAATCTAAACTGAAATCTGTCCGTGATGTTTTTTACTTGAGACTAAGAAATACGTTTATTGCTTACGAAAAACTTAAGATCATGTATACTTAGTAATTCCCCCCCGGGGGGGGGGGGGGGGGGACTGCTAATCCCAAAACGTATTTTACAATTAATTTATAATTTATCTGTTCAGTATAAAAAGAACAAAATTAATTAGTATAAGAACGAACATAAACTACAAGGATAAAAAACAAACACCAAGAACAACGGGGTTTGGAGACGGCCCAACTAAAACCAGGCCCGAACTCATGCAAAGTCCCATCAACCAAGTTTTTTTTGGGGGGGGGGGGGGGGGTGGGTGGGGTTTGCAATTTCCTCATGTGTGCGTGAGAGATTATTTCAACGAAAAATAAAATTGTCATATTGATTATATTTAAGAAGAAAAAGTATTAAAGAAAGTTATAAATTCAAAATAAGTAAGCATCAATTCAAAATTCTAAAAATTTTGAAACATTTGAAAGATGTATTCATATTAACTTACATTTTTTAACTAAAATTTAACTTAAATATATTCATATTAATTTTTATTTTAAAATTTTTTTAAAAATATATTTATAAATTAAAGTCCTTAAGGTACTATTTTAATTTAAAAAATTTTATATTTGTACAAGAAACTTTGAATGAAAGAAAATCATAAATTAATTACCGTGAATAATAAAAAAAACAAATATTGTAATACTAATATAGTGAATTTAGGATTCCATTACAAATTGGGCCTTGAGTGTCAATCATTAAAGTTCGGGGGAGGGGGGGACTAAAACACAAAAGCCAAAAGTTTAGGAAAACTTGGTAAAAGTAGCTACTTTCAGAACTTGAGGACCAGAAGACATCTACGTAGAGAAATAATGAACCAACTCTGTAGTTTATCCTTTTTTTCAGGGGAAAAAGCATTTGCAATAAAAAAAATTAAGGCAAAAAAAATAGTCAATAGATTTTTTTTTTTAAAAAAAACAACAAACAAATTGCACTAAAGTATATCAAAGAAATCAACAATTTCAAAGCTCACCCTTAAGGCTGTAAATGAACTAAACGAATACGAATGAACTTTATTTGTGCTAATTTGTTTAGGTTTTAACTAAACCTGAACATGACAAGCCCTATATGTTTTTGTTTTTTTCGTTTAATGAAAAAAATTGTTCATGTTCATTTTTATTCATTCGTGAACAACACTAAATGAACCAAACAGACAAATGTGTTTGTGAAAAAAAAATGAATGAGCGTGTTCGCGAACAATGTTTTATGAACAAATTCGTGAACAATTTAAACGAATATAAACAAATGAACTTGGTCTAAGTGACTAATGAAAACCTAAACTTGAAAGATGGTAGGGATCACATGTAAATAATTTATATAGACATAAATGGATATATACATATTAGTATAAATAATAAATTAATAAACAAACAAATGAACAACGAAAAAATGAACAAATAAACGAATCAAAATACATGAACAATGATCGAACTATTTGTGGACATAAATAGGCAAACTCAGACTTGTTCATGTTTGTTTGTTTAAATAAATAAATGCAAATTGTGTTCATATTCATTCATTTAGCTTAATACATGAATATAAACAAACTTTCACCGAATAGCCCACAAACGATTCACCAAACGCTATATTCATTTACAACGCTACTCACGTTGAAACATTATCATTTTGGACATTTGCTTTGTGAAATCTCACTCTAGCTACTTTCGCTTGAGTACCCTTATTGTTTTACAACTAATTCGCATACCGTCCTCCTGTTGTTGTAGTTTTCCTCTATAAATCAAAGCTTGACTACCTTTTGTAGTCTTTTGCAACTCCTAGTGGTTGATTGCATGGTTGCAAGAATTAGATTGAACCAGTAGGTCAAAATGGTTCTATTGCAAACTATGAAACTTACTAACCCAAGTGTCAACTCATTATAAGAATAGTTGAGAATTGGACGAAATTGGTAAAAACCGCTCAGAACCTATAAATTGTTGAGGTGTAATCAAGAGAAATTGATGGTCTTTGCTTTTTTTGTGCTAATATTTCTTTTAATGGATGTTTTTCTTTGTGAATAATAGTTCTTGTGATAAACTAACTTGGAGAATTTTCATTTTCATTGTAAAAATAAAATAGTCATTATTATCATAAATATGCATTTTCTGTACTTGGCACATAGGAAAAAACTTATAGTGACTAGCAACAGTTTTTTAAGGAGTGTCATTTTAGCCTGCAACTCAACCTGTTGAACCATACACAAGAAGCTTGAGCAATTCCTTCATGGTCCGGTTATAAAAACCATGGTTGATTAAAGAAGATGGCTCCAAAATTGGCCCCTAGGTTGCTTGACTTAAAAAATGCGAACTTTAAATAGCATGGCTATCATCCTTGTGGGTTTGGCCTAATAGCTAAAATGTTGGGACCCTGTAAGGAAGTTGAGGGTTCAACTCACTAGTTTGGTAACACTCCAAGTCCGAAAAAAGCTGGTGTTCCCTTACTGTTACTTACAAAATTACTACTTCTTCCCTTATATACTTTTAAGTTTCATTTGGAATACCAAGAAAAAAAAAAAAACATGTGTGTCTTACGTGAAAAAGTTTGATCTCTCAAATATTACACTATTCCTTATGAGAAGGATTATTCTATTTGCCTTTCACCTTGAACCCTTAACACAAGGCAAGTAAGGCTACTCTATTTGCTAACGATTGTAAGGAGTAATTTATCTTTATGGTCGGAGCTAGAAAATTATGTCAGTATGGGTAATGAAAAATATTGTTAATAAATAATTTCACACTTACAATTATACACGATGATGTTTCATTATTTGAAAATGTCATATGGCAATATCATTACTTGTACTACTAAATATATTCTTTTCAATATTTTAACGGGTTATTTTTAGTATCAATACTTGTTCCTTGAGTGGGCAGAGCTTCTTTTGATCCTTTTCAAGTATTTCCCTATAAACATAAATTATATAAAATTAAAATTCAAAAAACAAAATAATACATTACTACTTTTTATTCTATAAATTGATGTACTATGGTTCTGGATTTTTGGAATTACTTGATAATTGACAGAGAAGTATACAATGTAAATTTAGATTTAGGAAGGATTTGTGATTTATAATACCTATAGAGATTATATTTGAGACAATTCTTTTTTAGTACGAAAGAGAAAAAATGGGGATAAGCTTAATGGTAGAGATGAGAAAAATTTTCTCCGCCACCAATTTTGATTATTATTTATACTTTTGAATGAGTCTTTAATATCTAGCTGGTGGAATTTTTCTTTAGGTTAAGCTTTTTATTATCATTATTTCTATTTTTTACTAATGTTTTTATTTTTTTTTTAGGAAGTGAAAGACACAATTTTCTCCTTTTTACTCGGCTTGTGTATTAAATTCTATAATTATACCAATAATTCTTGTGGTTTCTAGTTTCACCATTAGTTTTTACTTTTATTTTGATCATTTATCAAAATTAAGCACATACACTTTTTAGTGAATGAGGGCATCATAAAGAATTTGTGAGTGTAGAACAAATATTTCCTAAAAATCATACACCGGTTATATACTTTTTTCCAAAACCCAGTGATAACAATTACCACCACTCATATATAGGTGGAGTCACCAATATATAAGCTTGTCTTATATGCGTTCGACTGCACATATGTCTTACCCATGAAAAGTTGTTTTTATCCTCTGTTTTAATTTTAATTCCATGCATATCCCTAACATTGCATTAGAGTTTTAAAAAAGTTATCCAATGGTAGCTTTTAACTTTTAACTTCAACGTTTTCATCTCAACCATTAAATAAATCATCCAAAACTTTAACATTGATTGTAAAAACTATTCCCAAACAGGCCATCATTTCGTTTTTCCTCTCCATCACCATCGTTCAACACCGCTGCTTTGTCACTATCGTTCACTACCAAAATCATCCGCCATTGTTTCTTCTCTTACCGTTGGCTGTTGACTTTGCCAAATCTCTCTTCTCTTGTCCATGCACGCAAAGGCCCGATTTAATTTCCAGGAATGTTTGCAGTCATCACCAAGTTCGAGTCCTATCTCCAACAGGGGCATAGCCAAGATTCTCAACTAGGGGGGGGGGGGGGGTAGGGGCTGCTTCACTTACTTGGAAAATTAGATCAGCCGAACAGTGTAAGAGACCAAAGACAGGCAGAGAACGAGTTGGATTTGGGGGGGGGGGGGGAGGGGTTGCTGTTGAAGGGTGAATGAAGATAGCGAATCGGCAATTGTCGAGTCACTTTGCGTCTACAAAGTGACAGAGAAGCTTCGCAACAAATTGCAAAACTAGGGGCAAGGGGGGACGAAGCTCTGTGAAATTGAAAAGGGTAAAGAAACGCATTGAACTGGTTAAAAACATTAAAAAAATGTTAAAACGTATAACAGTCCCCCATTAATTTTAAAACTTACACATAGGTACCTAACTTTATTTTTCCTACAATTATATCACATATATTACCTATCCTATATATTTTTCCAAATTTCTAGGAGGGGCGGCTGCCACCCCTGTCCCTATAATACTACGTCCCTGAACTTTAGTGAGGTGAATTGCAGTGCCACCAACCCCATCTCACTTGTCTACCATCCCGAGTTCCAGAGGAGCCGTGTGGTGGCAAAATCAAATCCAATCAACTGGCAACTTGGGATGGCAAGAGATTGGGCTGGGAAGGCTATGGCGTCCAAAGCCCTAAGTGCTAAACCTATTTTCTATCCTTCATGTTTGTATATTTTTCAAATTGAATACCTAGTGTTTTGTTTAGGTATATATATGTACACATGCAAAAAATGAAATGTACGATGTCATAAAACCATATGCACAAGAAAATAATGTACAGGCAATTTCTTGAAATTAATGTAAGAACAGTTTTATTCAAGTACCAAAATATAACATGTATAAATACATAAACACAATCATATTAGTATTTAATCACATATATATAAACGAATTAACTCATTTTATACAAATAATGTCAAAAACATTACTATTCATATGTAAAAATTTATTCCCCTACATATCTGTTATATATATCTTATATCATTTTTACATATGTATCATATGTTTTATACATATCCATCACTTGTTTTATACGTTGAACTTCATATATATCTATTATCTCATTTGTATATATATCTAATTTAATTGAAAAATGGAATTTGACTCATTCAGACCTATTTTTATATGGGAGGTTAAATTTACTAACAGATCTTATTTGTATATAAGTCACATATTATTTATACATATCTCTAATTTTGTGGAAATAAAATATTTGATATATTCATACTTATTTTATACTATAAAGGGCAATACTAGAATACAAATATATATAAATATAAGGGATATGGTACATACTAGACTTACCCCTACACATTTATCTGTTTCACAATAATTATGGCTATTAGCCCTTGAACAGAAAAAAAAATTAGCAGTAGTTGACGATTTCATTGTAAATCATGACTTTATCAAAGCATGTCGTTAACGGCAACAGTCAAATAAGAACCTCCAAGTTAGAGATTTGTCCACTTCAGACTCAAAAGACAATAGGATGTAGGACCTGGAAGCCGATCGATTTCCCTTTCTCTATGTTTGTCTCCAGTTCAACTGTTCTTTTTGTTTTCCAATCTCAACAACATTCACTATTACAATTTCCATCCCAAGTCCCATCACTAGATAACTTAATTACAATTGGCTGATAAGCTCTTACGAGCAGATCAATAGAAAAAGCAACTCAATTTGTAGCCGGTAGAGGGAGGAAATTATTAAAAATTATATCTTACTTTTATGATCAATGATGTATTTTGGAGCATTAGGTTTAGTCAGAATTAATGGCCAAAAAAATGGTATAAGCTTATAAATCTCATACTAAATGGGTATTCACCTCTAAAAAAATACTATATCTGTCTTATATTGTTTATTTCATTTCAACTTTTTTATTTAAATTTGATTTAAATTTATTTGTATCATTATTTGCTAATTATTTTTTTTAAGAGGTATATTTAGAAATTACAAGAATAATAGTTTTAAATATAATTTTTTTTTATTTTTTATCAAATAATAATATAAATAAATTTAACTCAAAATTAAGTCAGAAAACTGAAATAGAGCAAAACAATATGGAACATATTGAGTATTATATTAGTAGCACTTTTAATCATTTTAAAAGATATTGGAAATTGAAATAATTAATGAGATTAGCCGATCTTAGATATTACCTTGGCCACCAATATTCCCACATCCCACATTAAAGAACTGGGTAAAAGGGGACAAATATGTTATTAAGATCAAGTCGATGGACAATTTTGTCATTATTGCTTTTTTTTTTTTATAAAAAATTTCCATTGACATTATCTATTGGGATCAATTTTGACACTGACCTTTAAATTTTCATGTGTGGCAAACGTGAAAAAATGGAGAAAATACATGTTCAAATTCCAAGGTTTCACTCCCTCAACCTATAGCCTTAAGTTTTTGAATCTATCATTTTCACCATTTCATCATTACTTTCTTTTCCTTGAAACTAGGCTAGGTGTTTCTAGTTTTTTGAGATTCTAGGGCTGGGAATCAATCAATAAAGTTGACGAGGTCAGCTCTACTTATTTGGGTTATGGGTGGGAGAATCCAAATATGATGTTAAGGAAGACAAAGAAGGTGATAACGACGATCGTGATAAATGCAATAGTGGGCATGGGGAAAAAGATGAGGTCTGTGACCAGTAGTCGGATTCTTGTGGTGGTGCCCTTGGCCTAGTAGCGTTCAGGTCCGTTGGAGAAGATGGTCAAAATTGGACATTTGCAAAGTTGGGTTCCTATTAGTTAAGGACTAAATTTTTAGGGGCTAGCTTAAAAATTTTCTCAATTTGCTAATTGTTGATATGACGTTGGGATGTTGCAGACATGACATGAAATATTCTTATTTTAGACATGATAATTCTACTGTTAGACAACCTTTGGATGCTAAGTGGCTATATTGCTATTTTTTCACAACTTCAATGGTAATTTTGCATAAAAAACAATTAAAGACAAAATTGTTCCATCGACCTAACAGTAATGATGTTTTTGCCCTTCTCCCAAAGTAAGAGCTAAAAAGTTATCCTATGCTAAAGGAAGATGGGAAATATAATGTAGGGTTTTTGCGAGCCAGACAACATAGTGGAATTAATTGAAACCCTTTAGGATTCAAGTAAAAATGGATAAATCATGTGTTTAAAATTTTCATACATAGTAGATTGAGGTTTTTCGCCCAACTGTTGATCTGAATTACAAAACTTGAACAATTCAAACTTTCTATGGTATCTATACGAACCACTTGAATAACCACGTCTCCTTCAAGTTTCGGCAAGAACATTCTTCTTGTGCTCACAGTGCTAGTTTGCGTCATCTAAGAAAATACAAAATGAGGTGCAGATGAAAATCTCATAACCCTTTCTGAGTTTCGTCCGGAGATACTCTATTGAAAATAACACTATATATATATATATATATAGTGATGGAAAACTTCCAAGTCAAATAGGTTTCATATCCTAATTCAATTATGCCTAATTTTGGGCTTAACAATAGCTCAAATTTTGGGCTAATAATTAATTCAAAATTATCATGAAACCAAAACCAAATAATTTGGTCAATGTACTAAAAAAATCCAATTGTTTCTAAGTGTGCAATCTTTTAGGCTCTTATTACGTTGGTAATGATCATACATAATTACCAGTGTCTAACATCACATTATTGTACCCAAATGACAAGATAGTCAGTGATTTGACATTGATCATTATTTGTACATACCATTGTCTATTTGTTCAAGATATCAAGATGGAACACACAACATGGAACGTGTCATTCTTGTATAGCCCAATTATTATTTCTTAATTCTCAAGTAGACTAACTTAAACTGATAACATTGATATCCCATATCAACTTATCCGAGTATGGTCATGCATTTCCTCAGTCTCACTTAATCAATGGGCCCAGAGATGTCACTCCCGTTATATAGGAGAGACAAATCTCATCTTGATCATACAAATCTCTTCACATAATATGTGACATATTCAATGATCACCTTCATGTTCACTTTGTTGCAAGCAACAAGGATAAGTGTTAAAGTATGTAACTCACATGTAAGGAACCTTGATGACCTTAGGTCAAAAGACTCATTATGAGAATCGCTTATGACACTCATATAACAATTCATGTAACGTTCTTTGTAGCAAGCAACAATGATAGGTATTAAAGTATGTGACTTACATGTAGGGAACCTTGATAATCTCAGGTCAAAAGACTCATTATGAGAATCGCTTATGGCACTCATATAATGATCCATGTAATGTTTTTATGATGAATCAGTTTAGTATACAAGTTCTCCAATTTGTACCTATATGTAAACGACATATTTCATAGTAATCTTCACATATACTGGTTTTTATGTATTATTGCAACCCATTCAACAATAAGACTTAACCAGATACATTTAAGAATATTATTATTTTAGGGTTATAATTATAATTAATTATATTATATAGAAACAAATAATAAACACAATTAATCAAATAATATCTCAATAAAATATCATGATTTAATATGCAAAATATAATAATCTCATGATTGGCTTTTGGGCATAGCACTAACGTATGACAAACTAGAAGAGTGCCCCATACTATGCTTTGGGAGGATAGGTGTCCTCATCCAGATGAAGATACAACTTCAACCTTAAAGGGAAAAGGAGCCACAACGCAATGACCACAAAAATAGAAGGGCCAAACTTGACATTAACCCTCGCCCACTCCAAAAAAACAAAAAGAAAGAAAAATAGCACACGTTTCAAAGCCACAAATCCCTCTTCTCTTCTATGTATTATATATAATTTCTTATTGTTAGAAATCAGTTTAAACCCAATGACGGACAAATACGGGAAAATAAAAAAAAAAGAGGGTCGATATTATACTATAAACTAAAAGCCGTGCTCGGCTACTGTTCAAATGAACAGTAAAAAATAGTGCCTTTACCGTTTTGCCCCTTATCAGTTTTTTTCTTTTGCGTATGTCATTTTTTTTTTTTTCTGGATATGATTTGATTTTTTTATAGTTTGATCCTCTTTTTGCAAGGTTCTGAATTTTATGAGGATCTGTGTTGCAATTTTACGCTTTCAATCTGTTTCATGTATTGTTTCAGTGAAAACACGGTTTTAGTCCCTAACTTTCTAATGCTTCCATTTTAGGCTCGAATTTACATCAGTGTTATATTTTGGTCCCCAAATTTTATAACTATTAATCTACCTCTTCTATTTGCTCTCTTTATCCCAAGCTTTTTTTTGTTGTTGTTTTATGTACTATTTTCTAAGGAAAGACATTGGTGAGCATAATTTGTTCTCTTTATCTCTATTTTTTATTTATTTATTATCTTCTAAAGTAAAATCTTGGTAATCATGGTTTGTTTCTTTAACTTGAAGAAATAACTTTTGACATTAAGGTTTTAATAATTGACTTAATAAAGGTTAAAAAAAGATAAATAAATTGAAGATGGATTTTTCTAAATAAATTTATAAAGAATATTAAAAATTGAAATTTCAGTTAATAGGAGATAAAAATTTTTAGTGAATTAATTTTTAATAAAAAATTTTATCCATCATTTCAAAACATGTACAATGTTATGTTTTATATTTATTTTCAATTTTGAAAAATATGGATCGATATATTAAATTACTTTATTAAACTCTAAAACTTTTGAGTGAATTTTACTAAATAATTTCTTATCGATATTAAAAATTGAAATTTAAATTAATAAGATATGAAACTTTTTAGTGAATTATTTTTTGATGAAAAAAAATATTTATCATTTCGAAGCACATGTAGCATTATGTTTTGATCACAATTAATCATTTTAATAATAAGAACATAACATAAAGAAAACCCAATCCAAAATTAAAATGAAGCAAAATTTAATTGATTAAAATCCATTTATGAATGAGAATTTTTTAATATTTTATTATTGGCATTTGTTTTAATGTCAAAATTTATAAAAAAAAATGTTTGCTACAAAGTGTGCCTAAAAAAACTATCTATATTTTAACCATCGTTTTATTTATAGTAAACTATAGTTTCTTTCTGCTTTTACCCTTTGGTGTTGGGCTGGGTTGTGACCCGCTCTATTGCTTGTCTTTTTTTTTTCTTTTTTTATGTGGGGTTGGGCTGTTTCTTTTGGAATGTTGGTGAAATTTTTGAATAAAAATATCTTTTCGAGGGTCGATCTTGTTATTCTCCTACTTTCACTTTTCTTTTTTGTGAAACACATTTCTAGTCCTTATATTATTTCTGTTTTTGATATTAGACCCTAAGTTTAATAAATTATAGTGTTTTTGTTTAATCTCTTGGTTCTTTTTTTTTTTTTATGTTTTATTTTCTAAGCTAAAATATTGGTCACCATGGTTTATTTATTTATTTAGTGAAATAAGACTTTTTTTTCTTAACTTTTCCTAAGTTAATTGTTAAACTCTTAATACATAAAGTTTTTACATTTTCTCTCTTGGTCCCCAAATTATTTTTATTATTATTTTATTTAATATTGTAACATTATATAATCACCGCAACGCGCAGGTCTTCCACACCTCATTACTTCTATTAATAGTTTGTTTGCACGTTTAAAGCAAAAGCTGCATTATTGAGCCGGCTAGATAGAGCAATTTATCTATACCAAATCTATTAATAAATTAAAATATAAGTACGGCCGAATATTATGTGGGTAAAGAAGTCGCTAGTGCGACTTCCCATGTATTCTCAACCCTCTAAATAATAGATATATTATACTGTATATTGTTATTATTCCTACAAAAAATAAAAGAATATATTAAAATATTATTTTATTATGAAAAATGTTAAGTATTATTTTTTTTGCACATTAATTATAATTATTTTTTATCATAACTTTGCTAATATAAATAAAATGTATATGAAAGACAATATTTTTTATATGAAAATAATAAAAATGAAATATATAGAACAAAATATAAATTATTCATAAAAAACATAATTGCTAATGCATGAGAAAAAAAATAATACTCTAATGATAACAATAAATTTTCTAATACCACATTAAGTTCTTAGGTGGTTTAAAGTGTTTTGCTTATATTCTATCTTGTTATTTTATTATTTTATATATGTATGTATGTGGTGAGTTAATGTAAAATGGGGAAAAAAAATTTATAAATTGCATAATGCTATATGGCAGATGTGTAACGTGGTAAATTAGCAAAAACATAATAAAGATTAGTAGTAAGTTGTATACCCATAATAAACGCGGTATATTGAGAGGTACTTCGACAAATTGCAAAGATTTGTGTACTGCATGCTGCATACTCATGATAAATGGTATATCACAATATTTAATACATGTGTGTTAGAAGTTAAGTATAGATGGAGTGGAGCGGCTAGGGTTTTGTCACTATTAAAACCTAAATTCACTCCACTAGTATCTTATTAGGTGAATTGAGATTGAAAATTATGATGTTGGAAAACAGAAATTAGTAGGATCATTGTTTTTTTTTTTTTTTGGGAAGGCTAGTTGAATAGTTGCTATCTTTAAGATTCAGCTTGTGTGGGACATTAAAGATAAAAGGAGAAAAGGAAGAAGCAATCTATAATGAATATACATCATTGGATTGTACCGAGACAAAGGCACAAAACCACAATACGATAGTAATGAAATGTCCCAATCGATTTGCTGGTTGAGTATTGAAAAATTGGCAATTCCTGAGTCGTGGTAGAAAAGGCATCCCAACCTAATGTCCAATCTTAATTACGGCTATGGCAGAGCAGGGTCGCCTACCACCCACCTGTCCGGTCCGGAAACACCCACCTGTCCGGTCAACCACAAAATCACCAACGAAACTGGGAGTGGAGGACCATACACCGGCCGATTTCCGTCCTCTCTATCATAATTCATAACCAGGCGCCTGATATAAGCCGTGAAACGCCGTAAAGATGATTGCCTCATTGGCATCATGTGGATTAGATCTTGTAATTAGCCAGTCGGTTCTAAGTCCAAGTCGGGATTTTTTTCTTTTCTTTTCTTTTTTTTTAAAAAAATGAAAGAGTAATGAGAGGGTGAAGTAGGTACATATTTTTTTTTTTGAAATAAAGCTGTATATTTTTCTTGTATGCTTACCGAGTTACGAGTATAGAATGGAGGAAAAAAGCCACAAATACGGCGCCGTTTAATCGAGGATATTGAGCTGGCCAATTTCCTCATGTCGCTGTCACCGGAATGGATCAATCATGCCGACGGAGACCGATTTGAAGTTTGCGGCTTCCGACCTACGTAATTGTATTGGCGGAAAGGGTGGCCATACAAAGAGCCGACTAATTCCTTTTATTTTTCGGCCCGATGGGTGGTCGGCCTGCCTTACTCCTAAAAGCCGGCCGAAATGCCTTGCCTGTCTCAACACATTTTTGTTGCTTCGGAAAAAACAAAACACTTTCCACTCTAAAATTAATATATTATAACAAATGAATAAATTTTCATTCCAAAGTAATTTATTTTCTCGATGAAATAAAAATAAATGATTGTTTTAAAAACACAAATAATTTTTTTTTAAAGCAAAACTACTAAAAGTCTGGAACCTAGTTCTCCAAAAAAATGTACCCGGTAAGTATGAATAGATAGTTGCAAAACACAATGCATTATTTATCAAAACAAGAAAAAGTATATAAAAGCCGCCCTTGTAATCTGTATTATAATCAAATACACACACTTAATAATTAATTAGGAATCAGTTAAAGTTTCATTATCGATTTGGTCAGCTTGCTCATTCTGGTAATCATGTACATGTGGAACGAAACTCTGGCGGATCGCTTGTGGAGGTTGCGATTCCGCATGCGCTTTATAAACTAATTAAATATATTGACTAGGTTGCCTCAAATTTCTATTGTAGAATCGCAACAAATCTGTGCACGAGCACAAATGTTATATCCCATATAGGCTGGCGGAGGCAATCAAAATATGGTTTTGTAATTGGGAGTCCTTGATTCCTTCTGTCTCGAGGACTTCGGATGTAGCTCAGTCCTCTACTCGGTCAGCCCCTTCTCCACGATATATGAAGATATTAATGTGGATGCCGCTATTTCCTCTTCACTTCATAGGAGCTCAACTAGGGTATTGATGCGCGACTTAGAAAATATTCCTTTACACATCTCTTTGCTTTCATTTGAAAGGTGATGCGATCATCTGGAACTGGTGGAAGTTTTGGCTGCCTTGCATGAGTCATGACTTGCGGGAGGCAAAGTTAGGAGGGTTCCAATAGGTGGTGGTGGAGTCCGATGCAACTGTATTAGTAAATGAGTTGCAATCTCAAGCACCATCCCTTTGTCCTTATAGTGTGCTGCTTGATGGCATTGGAAGCTTAGGTTCATGTTTTTGTTGTTGTTCGATTGTTTATATTTCACGTTCCCTAAACTTTGCTACTTATTCCGTAGTCCATTTGTGACTGTCAGTTATCAGTTATCTTTGTTGGTTTCATCTGTACCCTTTATAGTATTGGCTTCCGCCCTTTCTACTTAATATAAGTTCTCTTTTACCTAAAAAAAATATATGTGCTAATAACTAATAAACTATAAATTTTATTTCATTTGTTTTTAGAATTTCGGGTATTGATGAATGCAGATAGATAACAATAATATGTAATTTATTTTATTTTATATGTTTTTAGATTTTTTAGGTTTAGATGAATAAAAATACATAGTAATTGTTGGGAAAAAATTTCTCAATCACCCATCACACGTGACAGAACAACAAACACGATCAAATAAACACATACAAATTTAATGTGGTTCGACTCTTAACTAGCCTATATTTATGGATAAGAGAAATCCATTTAAAAAAAATATTTAGATTATAGAAAAGGTATGCCTTTAGTGCTTATGTTGACCTATGGATCCCCTACACATTATTGATAATCCCAATATTTTGCCCTCATACAATTACAAGATATGAGAATAGTAAAAGGCTTATCGTCCTAGTCTTCTCTAGCCTCAAAACCTCTCATCCCTCCTGAAACCCTCACATCTTACTTCTTCACCACATTGACTTTTTTTTCATACCCAAAATCCTACCATAGCATGCCTTTTTTATACGCCACACACAAACTCAAAACATATCAAAAAAGGAAAACCAAATCCTAAACAAATAAAAAAAACTTGCACTAAATCCTAAACAAACTAAAATTCTTAAGTTTATTGGATTTGAGTCAACAAACGCAACAATCTCCATTTTAACTTAAATCTTCTCAAACATGAGCATATGTAACGCTAACCATGAAGAAATGACCATAAATATGAACAAAAAATACCACCAAGACATGAACACATCAACGAAGGGAAATGACCACAAACATCATGAGCATCAACACACATGAATAAAAATATTCAATCTTCAAACTTGTATTGAGTCATCAAAATCACTCTTCAAACACTGTCAAATATCCCTAGGTTGATTTTCTGGGGCTCCAGAAAAGAATCCAAATGCTCCATCATGCTGACCATCAAACTATATGCTCTGCTATGCGAGGAACATGCTACAAGCTCCACCATGCCAAAAATGCATCATAGACTCAATCATGCCAAGGCCAAATCATAAGCAACTCCACCATGCTAGGACTAAATTGCAAGCTTTGATAATACTTGTTAGGAAACAAATTTTCCAATTACTCACTATGCGTGGCGGAATAACAAACGCGATCAAATAAACACACATGAATTTAATGTGATTTGACTCTTAATTAACCTACATCAAAGGATGAGAGAAATTCACTCGGATAAAAATATTGATATTACCGTAGAGGTATGTTCTTAGTGTTCATGCTGGCCTATGGATCATCTACATATCACTGATAACCCTAATATCTTGATCTTAGACAATTACAAGATACGAGAATCATAAAAAGCTTATCGTCCAAGTTGTCTCTAGCCTCCGGACCTATTCTTTATCCTGAAACCTTTACATCTTCCTTCTTCACCACATTAGTTTTTTTCTCATTCCTAAAACCCTACCATAACATGTTTTATACGCCACACACAAACCCAAATTACATCAAAATGGGAAAACTAAATCCTAAACAAACAGAAAAATTGACACCAAATCCTAAACAAACTAAAATTATTAAATTTCTTAGATTTGAGCCAACAAACTTGACAGTAATATATGTTAAGTTTATGCGTAGATGCTTCTCAGCTTGTACTTTAATAGGAAGTTTCTGAATTAAAAAAAAAAAGAGAGAAATTGGTTGTGGATTTATATTGGCACTAGAATGAATCTAAGGCGCTTAGAATCAACCCAACCCAGGGTAAAATCCAAATTTGGTCCCTTAACTATTTGGTTTATCTTAAAATGATCCCCTAACTCTAAAAGTGCCCATTGAAGTTCCTTAACTGTCGTATCGAGTTCAATGTTAGTCCCTCCAGTCATTTTGGCCGTTATCCAGGATTGAAAATGCATACATGGCAATTAATACTTTTTTCTGGGGCCCAAAAATACACAGTGGCATTGTCTAGATGATAGAAGGGTAATTGGGCAGGGCGGGAATAGGTTTGGTTGAGGGTGGGAAAGTAATAGAGGAAGGGATATTTTTTATGAGAGGAAAAAGAGGATTAACTGAAGAGAAATTGAAGAAGACTTACAGTGGGGAGACATGGCGAGGGTGGATGACAACAATGAGATCTCGCACTGCTACTGTGGCTTGCCTGCAAAGTTGAAGATGGCGTGGACTGACCAAAATGTTGGAAGGAGGTTCTATGACTGCTGAAATTATAGGGTAGATTTTATTTTTTATTTTTGTTTACTTTGGGAATGCTTGGCTGTGGTTTTCTTTAGTTTTCGCTGACTAGTTGTGTATTTGGTTGAGACATAGGGCAATCGGTATTGTCAATTTAGGTAATGGTATGATGACCCAATGCCTGTACATTGTAGAATTGTGATAAGGGGCTGTTGAGAATAGTAGATGAAGTTGAGACAGAAATGGAGAAAAGCATAGCTAGAGTAGATGAAGTGGAGACAGAGATGAAGTGAATGTGTGGGAAGAAGCAGAAAAAGAAGACTGTAGTGCAATTAAAAGAAGTTAAAGTAAGGAAACTAAGAGGAAAGAACAAAAGAATGCTGGCGCTTTTGCAAGTCTTTTGGGTATTGTTCATTTGGTACTTGTACGTGTATATGAGTATGAGATGGATGGTCATTGATGTGAGGAAATGGGGTGTTATGGTATTTTTTGGGTGTGATTTATGACGAGTAAGTAGGGAGGGTTGGGGTAGTAATGGTTGTTGTCGGTGTGTGATATTTGGGGTGTGACAGAGGTAGATATTGGGTAGCCTTTGGGGTGTGACAGAGGTAGAATCATCTCAATTATGTACTTACTCGAATTCAATGAAAAGAACTTTGTGTCTGTTGGAAGTAACTATAGTTTGACAAACACAACTTCTGTGCTTAAAAGACGGCATAATGTTTATAAATTTTACAACTGCAAGGAAGTTGTTTCATTCATTATGGGTCAAAAGGGTCATTAGTTTTCTACATGCATTGTCCATAAAGAGTATTACGAAGATCCACAAAAAATAGCCAACATACAACATCCAAAGGCATAAATCCAATACAAAAAACTGCACAAAAACATCAAGTTTGGCCTTCATTGTTGTCTTTTACATACATCAAACTTGTGTGCATCCCTTATTTGAAAATGAGTGCCCCCTGCCACCTGCACGACTCCTTCCCCCTCTTTCATCACTACGTTGTGATCCAACATACTCTAAATTCATAGACCTCTGAGATTGTCTTGCAACAAAAGTAGAACTTTGCTATGAAACTGAGGTTCGTTGGGATGTAGGAACCTGTTCATGTTGGCCAACAGTTAGTGTAAAAATCTAATTGTAGTATAATGTACATCAATCTCATTAATATTTACATTTTGCTTCATCTGTGATGGCTACTGCCTCTATGATGGCTGTCCTCCTAACTTTTTTGTTTTTTTTGTTGAACTTGCACTTTCAGCTAAAGTTGGTCTTGATTTGTAAGTGCTTTTATTATGCCCTTTTTGCTTGCATATAGAACAATGAATGATCATTCCCATTTTTCTCATTTTTGAACCACTTTCAGGCTTACTAGGTTATCTTCTTTTTTTTCTTCTCAACCCTTCCTCTCTTGACCAGCCCATTGTTTGGAGGTTTAATAGGATTATGTTTCATGTCCTCCCATTGCTCCACACTCCTGATTGGCTTTATTACATTGTCATACATTTCCTTGTGTGTTTCAGTCCAATAACATTGGTCAACATATTCTTCAATGTTGCTGTGGTTTAGGGCAAAAGCAGAACATGCATGGTTGCATGGGATTCCAGTGAGCTACCATTTCGTACAATTGCATGTCCTCTGCTCTATGTTAACTACATGCTGTAATGTAGGAGTTGTAACTTGAAACTTTGTCCCCCTTAACTCCATTGGCCAATAGTTGCTAAAGTTATCTATGTTTTTGTTCAATTTCTTTGTAATCTTGAGGCATAGTTTACCGGTCCACTTTGCCTGAGAATATCTTTTCCTGGCTATTCTAACCATGATCTTACATCTAATTACTTTTAACATGGTCAAAATAGGTTTATCCCTAGTTTCAAGGATGAATCTGTTGAAGCATTCACATATATTGTTCAATAAGATATCACATTTAGAGAACTTCTTGAAAGAAGGCCTAGTCCAATGTTCAAAGGGTATACTATTCAGCCATGTCCATACATTTGTATCAAAAACCTTAATTACCTTCATGTTCTTCTTGAATTCCTCTTCATATGAGCTCCTTGCTGCTTGCCAAACATAGTCTCTTAACCCAACTCCTGGAAAGCATCATTTCAAGTTTGTGTAAAGATGTCTGACACAAAATCTATACTCTGTATCTGGAAATAGGTTCTGAACTATTGTTATTAAACCTTATATCATCAAAGCATCATTAGTAACACTGATTAAAATTATAATATTACAAATTAAGGTCAACAGCCTACCTTCTATCTGTTTGACATAAATGTCTAGAACTTGGACTCAATAATACCAAGTTCTTATGCTATATGCACTAAAAACCAAGCCCAAGAATCATATGACTCAACCTCAATAATTGCATAGGCAATTGGTCATATGTAGTCATTGGCATCTATTCTAACTGCTGCAAGTAATTAGCCTCCATATCTCCTTTAAAAAAAAAACACCCTCTAAACTTATGATGGGCCTGCCATCAGTAAAAAAACCTTTCTTACATGTAGCCATGTAGATGAAAACCCTCTAAAACATCAAATTCTCCTACCCTAATCGAAATTGTGTTCTAGGATTGCTTGCCCTCAATTCTCTACCATCGTCTGCAAGCTTAGCATATTGATCACCTTTATTACCCCTAAGCATCATCCATGCTAAAGTTTTCCTTCTTCCAACCTTAGACCTATGAATTTTTATGTTATGGTGCCTTCTGATTAGGTTAACAAGGGCAGCCAGGGGTATTTCAGGATTTGATCTAATAGCCTCAAGGTATTCCTCTACTATCCACTTGTAGGTTGTAAACTTATTAGTAACCTACCTTGCACATGTATGCTTGTCCTCAAACCTTCTTATTTATGATTTAGGTCCATTTTTGTATTTTCCAGCAACCAATAGCCTAGGGCAACCTGCCTTGTATACTACTATTACTCTTCTTTTATCATTTTTTTTGAAATCAATAGGCTGTCTTTGTAAAACAGAGTATGCTCTCACAGCTTTTTTAAACACATCAAAGAAGGGGAAAACCATTTTTAGCTTAAACTTAGGGTCTTCCATATCTGTTATGGGGTTGAATACAGGGACCCTTTCACCTTCATCAGCACTGGACTCATGCATACTAAGCAACTCACCATTTGAATCCTTAGACTCACTTTGAACATCCTTAAAATTATACCCCATAACCCTTCCACTACTGCCTACAGTAGGACCTGCCTCTTGTTGATTGTTTTGAGTTAGAGCTACCTTTTGTTGACTGTTTTGGGTAGGAACATTAACCTTCATCATCTGCTCTAGCTTAGCATCAACTTGTACTTCAACATTTATCCCATTATCATCATTTTGAATTTCATTATTTGTCTTATCAAACTCAGTGTCACAGCTCCCATTTTCTATGTCAGGGGTGGTCTATAGTTCTCATCATCACTGTTATTAGATTCAGACTCTGGTCCATCTTCCTCCCTAAAATCCCTCTCATTGTCTTTTTCTTTTCCTAACTCCACTACATCAGCAACTTCTGCAGAAAACCTTTCCCCCATACACTCAGACTCTTCTATACTTGCATCTATGTTCTACATTGTCTCCTCAACTCCCTGATGCCCATCCTCCCTAATAGGTTCAGCCTCTTCTCTGCTTGCATCTAAGCTTTGCATTGTTTCCCCAACTCTTTTGTGCCCATCTTCCCTACCAGGTTCAGCCTCTTCTTTGTTTGCATTTAAGTTCTGCATTGTCTCTCCAACTCCTTCATGCCCATCCTCCTTAACAAGTTCAGCCTCCTTTAAGTGCCTTTCTTCATCTGTCACCTGTTCTATCATGTTTGAAGATGAAACCTCACAGCTAGAAATAAGAAGTCTCTTAACTGGCACACTTTTTCTTATAGGTGCCTTGCCACCACTTACCCCACCTATTACCTTCCTACATGCCTCATTAGAGCCATCTTCCAGCTCTATCTCAATAATCTTAGCCTTTGGTAGTGTTAATGAAGCCTTAATGTGCTTTATATAGGCCAACTCCTGTTTTGTGATTTCCTCAGGAGTCGTTTCTACAATGTAGACCACCATTTTGTGCTCGTGTTGGAGATTGGTAAAAACCATGTCCATCACGTCTTTGTCTGTTTTCAACTCCCTTAGTATATCCTCCAATGACATTGTGTGAAAAGGAAGAGTCCAATAGTAGTTCATGAATCTACTGTATCCCAACTCTTCCACCATTTGATTAATGTCAACCATACTAATCTTGTCCATATCACAAGCATCAAAATGATCCACCAAACCTTCCATATATGTCTTCCATGGAAAATTTGCAAAGTAATCCCCATGATACATTTTGATTGTAAACCAAGTATCATTGGGAACTGCATCATAACAAATGAAGGAATAAATCAACACATTAAAAAATACTTGAATAAAATACACCATACTAACCCACATTCTTCTTTAAATGGACCCTTGGTCCATTGGCCCCCTCCTCCACAACACACATGGTGCCTTACTACAACACACACTTACCCTTTTCCATGCACTTTCAACAATTGATAAATACACAACAGAAAACAAAACTATTTTCATTTCAGTGCAAAACTTACTATAGTGCCAGTCCCCTTTGTTCCCTTTCCTTTGTCTCCACTCTGTTAATCGAATGTTTGCCTTCATCTTCACCTTCCCCTTCATCGTATTTTTGTCACCTCAACCACTGAAACAACCGCCAATTACACAGAATTTTCCCTCGCATTATTGCTAGGGTTAACAGTTACTAGAGCATTAGCAAGGAGAAGAACAAAGCTTAGAAACCCAGGGAGAGTGGAGGCAGTTGGCGGTAATAAATGACTCGGGTAAACTCATCTACTGTGTATTTTTGGGCCCTAAACAAGGGTATTAATTATCACGTATGCATTTTTCATCCTAGATAATGGCCAAAATGACTGAAAGGACTAACATTGAACTTGATACGATAGTTAAGGGATATCAATAGGCACTTTTAGAGTTAATGGACAATTTTAGGACAAATCGAATAATTAAGGAAACAAATTTGGATTTTACCCACCCAACCCAGGATCCAAGGTTGTTATAACTCCTGTGTTCAACACGACTTTCATCCTATAAATGGCTCTACAAACCTATCGATCAATTAATAAAATTTTATAAATTTGAAAGTGGATTTAAATAATTCTATTTTTTTACAACTATTATACGGTAATTATCAAGAAATTAAATAATACCGCTCTTTATAAATGGAGAATGAGATGAAATCGATGTCCCCTAGTTTTTTAGGCTGGTCATGGTACAAATTTTGGCTCATATAACATGTTTCTAATATTTGCAAACAAGCATTGGTGGGCTTTAATAAGTAAAATGAGATGAAACAAAACCTCTACAAATGAATTATACTCATGACCTGTGCATCATTGACGAAAAACACATGACTAGGAGAGTTGGCTGGTACTTGACAAGAATGCAGAAAGTTAGGGGGAAAAAAAAGAAATAGATAGATAGATCATCATTGTGAGAGGTCCAATTCCATTCGTCCAATAACCTTAGCCTCAGCAAACTATTTAGAGCTTCAACGTCATTTAATGATACAAATCAAACTTTTTGATGTGTTACAAAATTATAACATAAAGTTTTTCTCTTTTCGTAATAAAAAATATATTATAAAATAATATTTAGGATTTAAAAGAGAAAAAGAGAGCTCTAGTTAAGAAGATGAAAAATCCAATATCTCACAACTGCATTAAAAATACGGTGATACCACCTAAAATCAGAAGGCTAAAGTGCAACTTTAAGAAAATGAATGAAAATTTTCAACAAAAAACTCGTACGTAACAGACGACAAACATTATGGATAAATTTGAGTTGCTTGTAACTGTACGATCAACATCTATTATCTGTTACAGCATTATGACCTATTTGAGCCCCAAAATTATAAATGGCTTAAGTTCATTCGTGGCGTTTATTATTTGTCACAGAATAACAACATATTTTCAGCCAAAAAGTTGTGTAGTGTTACCCTACACTTTATCACTAATCATCACAAAGCAATGAGTAATTAATACTGCAATTTAACCCTTAAATCTCATATGGGTCCCAACAAGTTAACTTGTCTCGTCAAATTGTGAGATGCATGAACTCTCATATTTAATAGATTTAGAGGTTGTAGGATTGTAGCCAAAGTGTCGCATCATAATATCATTTTGCGTGATTCTGCTTTGTGCATCTTTCTCTTTTTTCTTGTGCTGCTTTGCACCTTCTCCCCTTTTCCGACTGTAGTTTTTTCCTTAGGATAATAAACATATAGTTAGAAATATTAAATTTATCATTGATATTTTAGATTGAGAGCAGATATGTTAATATAATTTTTTTTTGGTATAATCTCTCACTAATATTTTAAAATAAGTTAGATATGTCATTGAAGTTTTAAATTAAGAGTAGATATGCTACTGACCATTAAAAAGTTAATGGAAAAAGTTAAAAAACTAGTGAAAAATATTAAAAATAACAAGTTTTAAAATTTTAAAGTGATAATGTAAATTTTGACAAACTTTAAAAAAATTTTATAATTAGACTCTATCTTTCTTTCCCAAATACTGGTAAGGAGATTAGATAACAGAGAAAAAGGGAGGGCGGTGACAAGAATAGGGTATTGGTGATGGAAATAGTGATTGAGCTGAAGCTCTGATAACAGAGATCACACTTTCCTTTGGAAAAAATATCAAAGGTCTTAATATTTTTTAAAAGATGCATAATAATCCCAAAATTTCAAAATTTACTATTTTTACCATTTTTCATTATTTTCTAACCGTCGGTGGCATATTCGACTAATTTTAAAACATTAGTGGGAGATTGAGCCCCAAAAAAACTATAGTGACAAATCTGCTCCCTACATAAAACATTAGTGCCAAATTTGATATTTTTTCCTAAATATACATAAAAACTTTAAGATTTGCTTGAAAATACAGTTTACCGTCCTCAATTTCAAAAATTTAAAGTCAATTCATTTTAACTTAAGTTAACTAACTTATTTTTACTTTTATATTTTTTCCCCTATAACCAATTTTATTTGAAAGTCAATATTATATAAATATAATAATCCATTTAAAAGTAAATTTTCATGATGTTGTTATATTTTTATGAATTTTTTAATGCCTTAAACTAGAAAAATTCATAAAACTTTAGTAATATTACAAAATTTGTATTTTCAATAGATTACTGCAGCTACATAATATTGAATTTTAATTAAAATTAGTTTTGAATAAAAAAGATGTAAGAATAAAAATAAGTTATTTTAAAGTTAAATAAAAATAAGTTATTTTAAAGTTAATTGACTTAAGTTAAAACGAACTGGGTGTTGTATTCTACGTGCAAGTTTGAAATGTAAATGATTTGTTTTTATAATTTGTTAGTTTCTTATATTAATTTTGGAAGATTATAATTTAAATTATTTTGTAATTATAGTGTTTTAATAAATTTGAACAACCTAATAATTATTTAATTAATAAAAAATTAAGTTATCTATTTTTCTATTATCTAAATGGTTAATTACAATTTACCCCCTGAGGTATAGGTGAAATTACACTTTGGCCTCTCTTGTTTTAGAAATAAACACTTTGTCCTTGCCTTTTTAATGCAGTTTGACAAAAAATTCTAAAATTTTAATTTAGACATTGCGGTAGCCATTTTTTTGGTAATTTCAATCTGTATGATATTTTTTTATAGTTAATGAATATTTTAAATTATTAGTTTTTTCTTTCTGTTTCTTTTGTAAATAGTAAACTATATTTTTTGAAATATCAATTAACTATAAAAAATATCATACAGATTAAAATTACTTAAAGATAAATATCATATAGTCTAAATCAAGACTTCAAAAATTATTGTCAAATTATATTAAAAAGTAGGGGGTAAAAAATATATTTTTGAAATAGAAGATACAAAGTGTAATTTTATCTGAACCTTAAGGGACAAATTATAATTATCCCTTATCTAAAATTAAAACAGACCAAAGCAGTCAACATATTTAGTGGCAAAAGGCTCCGACGTTCGTCGGCCCAATCGGTTAGGCGCCAATACTGTCAATTTTGTAGCTTTACAGTTAAAAAATAAAAATTATAAAAAACCTTGAGATTCACTGAAAATATTACTTACTCCGTTTCATAAAATCTATCATCCTTGGTGATGTATACAAATTAAGACTTCTCTATATTTTATTTTATTAATATAAAACTATTAGTTTATTTAAGTACATGTACTTATCTAAAAAAAGTTACAACACATATGTACTTTTTAATTGGGCATTTGTACTTTTACTCTTCAATTTTCTTAATTTCTCTTCTTTTATTGATTGATATATATATAAAATAATAAAAATTTTACCTTATTCAGAAAGATAAGAAAATGACAACCGTTTTAAAACTGTAAAAAAAAAAAAAAAAATGGGCCAAAAATTGTGAGAAAAGGGAGTAGCATTTACTATCTATTATTCCATAAACATGTGCTTCACCTTTAAAACTGTATCATTTTGACACAAATAAATAAATAAGCTGTTTTATATTTTTTTAATACTCAAAAGCAGTTACAAGTTATACTAGAGTACGAGAAGGTGCATATGGGCCTAGAGCTTTGCCGAAGACACAATAGTCCTGGTTCCTAACGACTAGTAGTTGTTTTTTGTGACGATTCTCTGACAATCTAGGCTGAGCGCGCTTAGGAATGATGCCACCTCACCAAGATTAGGGGAAATTAATCAACTCTTCTTGTTGACCCTATAGATTTCTTAGGTGAATTCTTACCCAACCGTGACAAGGTAACGGTTGCCACCCTCTCTGCAACTAATTTACAAGCCATCTAGGAAAGCAAATAAACCACGCTTATTTTTGTTGGGAGCGGTCAACCTTTGGAAGGAGGAGAAAGAATGGGGAATTAAAAAATAAAGCATTACAAGTTGGAGTGAAGTTTCCTTACGCGAGTGATGGAGATTGTGGAGTATGATGAAGATAAGTGGTAGAAGACTCCGTGAACGGTCGATGAATAGCAAAGAGCGAGTGAGAAAGTCAAGAAAATTTGAGAATTTTTGCTACATAAATAATGAAAGCAGTAAATGAGATAAGGTAAAAACGGATATTTATAACCCAACAAGGTCCCTTCACCTTCTCCAAATCAAAGATCACCAACTCTTCATTATTATAGTGTAGTAAATCAAGCCAACGGCAAACGGCCGCATGGCCCTTGAGTGCTACAAAAGTCCCCCACATGCAATTATGATGAGACACATATTCAATGGACATTGTTTCAGCTACTTTCATTCGCAAATGGACCATTCAATAGACATATTCGACCCAAGGGCTTGGAATTGACGGCAGAGAACATGAGAACCAGTTCGGAGGGATGGAGGGGAGTGAGTAGAAGGAGGACGGTTAGAAGAATGTGGTTTGAGTGTAAGATGTAACAGTTTTGAGATTTCTAAGGTTAATAGAAAATTTTCAAGGGCCAAAGCTAGTTTTTTTTAATATTTTTTTTCATATATTTTAACAATTGCAATTAATAACCGGATAAATGATGTAATATTTTTATAGTTTTGAGGGTGAATGATGTAAAATTTTGTAATTACAGGATGAATCCATAACTTGGGTCTTAGTGCAAAGATAATGACTCTTGTTTACCCTAAATTATAATTGATTATCGAGGATAGGTGCTCTAATCAACTAGCAATCGAGCGCTTATTTCACTCTTAAACACGAGTTTAGGGGTTGTCTATCATTTTCTTTTGTTTTTTCTTAATTAGAATATTAGATAATGGGTCTAATTGAGCTATGTAATGAGATAAATTGTAGATGTTTCCCATAGCTTAGTAACTCTCTTAATCCTAATAAAATTGAGACTTATCACTACCTTAGTTTTAGTGTCAAATTTTGTTATTAAGGTAGCCACCAACTTCTAAAATTGTTTACTTTGTTTTGATACGTGACATGAAGGACATAAAACCTTCAGTGTCTCAGTAAAATGGTTTAGGCATTGGAAGACATTTGACAAAGATACTTGAACCCTGCTTCCGTTGTACATATGTTTCTAAGTAACAAAAAAAAAAATTATATGGATATGTTTTAATAACAAAAAGGATAGTAATAAAGTCTTGTGTGGCCATCCTACGGAAAAGCTCTTCCAAACTAGCTGTAGGCTTGGATCGCGACAAAGAAAAAAGTTTGCCCGATGAGATATGAGTACTCCCAGTGGGAATCTTTGTTTGCATGAAAAACATGGGATTGGGAGTGTGTGGCTGCTGCCATAAAACTCCAAAACATTTCACTCCACTCCGTGATTTAAAAATAAGACATAAAGCATAATTTAAAAACAAGATTGTATTGAATGAAATTGGAACAACATTTCGAATTTTTTTAATGGTTATTATGAGTATTTCATCGATCAATTGCAATCTAACTCATTTATTAATCTTATTCGAATATTGCTTGATTTCGATTTTTGTAGTGCTCATGCTTGAAAGTTTTGGCTCTACCAATATCACTAATTTCTGGTGGCATGTTAACCGTAGGCCCCGTGCTTTCAATATTTGCAAGAGAAGCACATCACATGGGCAATGGGCAAACAAAAATGTTATTTGGTCAAGGTTTCAACAACGAGTTTAATTTTTATATACTAACAAATGAAGCTAGGGTTTAATTTAAATCTTTTGTAGAAAAAACAAACTGCCACTATAAAAAAGACCATCCTTTCACAGCGGTTACATGTTATAGAAAATGGGCATCAAGTAGAGCAAGTCACAACTTATAAATTTAAGAAACATGGTAGAAAATATAAGACACAGATTTTATGTTGAAAACTCCTTCAAGGTAAAAAACCACAGACTCAGATAAAAAAAATTCACTATGGGAAAAATAGGAGTTATAACCTCTTTAATTTAAGAAGAAATAATGATAATCTCTCTTAAATTAAGAGAAAATATGAAAACCAATCTCTCTATAGAAATGCTCCAATGAGCTTCTAAAGTGAGATTTGGGACGGATTGAAATGATGAAGTTTAAGCCTATTTATAGGCAAACATCCACGTGTATCAAGCTAGTTTCTGCCAGCTTCCCCCTCTTAATTTGCCAACTTTCATTTTTCTCTTCAAAATTTGCTGCTTGTGATTTGTGTTTTCTTCGTGTGGGTCCCACATATTTTGTCTTGTTTTTTTCATTTTTTTGCTGATAATCTCCCACTTGAAGATATTGATTAAGAATAATCATATCTTCACTTCATTCTTTATGTTCTGCCAATTCCATGCTACTCATATCTTGATCAGGCCACAAGACAATCGACACTAAATGAACTGGTTAGTGGTGATTGTCTTTGTCTTGAAATTTGCTAAATTTTCTTTTATACGAATCTTGTGTATATCCACTGCTTTTCTTCTACTTTATCATGAATAAAGTGGTACTGAAGTCATATGTGTTTTGTCTTTAAACGAAATGTTGGATTCTTTGCAAGATGTAAAACACTTTGGCTTTCACAAAATATATATATCTTCTTATGTTTATAGTCTAGCTTATCCAATAATAACTTCAACTATATTGCTTTTTTACTAGCTTATGCCATTGCTATATATTCTGCTTCTGTTGTTGACTTAGCCACAACTGACTGCAATTTTGAAACCCAATTGACAACTTCACCAGCAAGAGTAAACACATAAGCAATGGTGGATTTACTTTTATTAAGATCATCTGCATAATCTGAATCAACATATTCACTGACAATAAATCTGATCCTTCATAGAATATGGTAATATTAGAGGTTCTCTTAATGTATCTAAGGATCCTCTTTACATTATTCCAATGCTCTTTACCAGGATTCACCATGTACCAATTAACTACTCCCACTACGTGAGTAATGTTGAGTCTTGTACAAATCATGGTAAACATTAGACTTCTTATTACTGATGCATATAATACTCGAGAGATTTTTATCCTCTCTTATTCTTTGCTAGGATTCATATTGGAGGATAACTTGAAATTAACAGGAAGAAGGGAAAAATTTGGCTTACAATCTTGCATATTGAAACATTGTAAAAAATTTGTTCAAATAATTCTTTTAAGAAAGCTAAATTTGCATCCTTAAAATATTGTTTGCTGGTCCCAAGTCCTTCATCTCAAATTCCCTAGCCAATTATTTCTTTACTTCTTCGATGTAACCTTTGTTGAGGCTTGCTACCAACATATCATCCACATGCAGCAACAAAATGACAAAATCATTTTTTCTAAACCTCTTGAAATATGCATAAAGGCCTACACATAGTCTACTGTATCCAAGGCTCATTATGAGGAAATCAAATCTTTTGTACCAACATCTTGGTGCTTACTTCGTACAGAGATTTGTACAACAGATAAACCAAGTTTTTTCCTTTTTCTTTAAAACCTTTTGGTTGAAGCATATAGATTTCTTCTTCAAGAACTCCACGAAGAAAATTAGTTTTCACATCTAACTAATTTAAATATAGATCAGACGATGCACATATCACCAAGACTACTTGGACTATAGTAAGTCATACTACAAGAGAAAATATTTCATTAAAGTTTATTCCTTGTTTCTAAGCATAACCTTTTATTATCAGTCGAGCACAATATTACTCCACTTAGTCATCGCCATTTCTCTTAATCTTATAGACCCATTTATTACTAATAAGTCTTATTCCTTGTGGTAATGATACAAGTTCCCACATCTTATTCTTGTGAAGAGCTTCAATTTCTTCTTGCATTGCTACCATCCACAGGGATGCGTATAAAGACTTCATTGTCTCTTGAAAAGTTAATGGTTATTTATCCTCTATTAAGAGATAGTATGTAAAATTGCACTCTATAATATAATTGGAATGCCAATCCGGTGATCTTGTGCTTGTTGAATGGCCAGTTTTTGGAGCATTTGACTCTGTTAGATTTGATGTCTTATGCTCTGGAACTGCTTCAGAAGAATCATTTCTTCAACTTCATTTTCTGTCTATATCATTCCAGTGTTTAAAGTTTCATCTTCTCCCTTATTCTTTTGAATATTATCATTTATGAAGATAACATCCTAGCTGATGATAACTTTGTGGGCAGTGGGATCCCATAAGTAATACCTCTTTACTCCATCAGCATATCTTAAGAATATGCATTTATTGAATTTTGGATCTAGCTTTGTAGTTTTTTGGGCATTTTACAATATGTTCATAGGGCTTCCAAATATATAAAGTTTTGAATAATCGACTAGTTTACCAGACTATATCTCTATCAATGTCTTTAATCTGATTACAGTTAATGGGGATCAATTCGCTACATAACATACGGTATTGATTGTTTCTGCCCAAAAGCTTTTGCTTAAGCCTGTAATTCTCAACATTGCTCTTGTTTTTTTCTAATAATGTTTTGTTCATCCACTCGACCACTCCATTTTGTGAAGAGTGTATGCCATAGTGAATTGCCTTTTAATGCCTTCTTGCTTGTAAAATTTATCAAATTCATCTCTAGTATATTCTCCTCTATTATCTGTCCTCAAACACTTTATCTTCTTTCCAGATTCAAGTTCTACTCGCACTTTAAAAACTTTGAATACTAAAATTACATCTGTCATCCTCGTGATAGGAAACACCCAACATCTTCTGGAATAGTTATCAATAAAGGATAACAAGTACTTTGCTCCTCTCAGAGATATAACCAATGCTACCACACATCAGAGTGAACTAATTACAAAGCAATTTTGCTTCTAGATTTCGATGTGTTAAACTTCAAGCAATGCTACTTACTTGTAATGCAATGCTCGTAAAAAGGTAAGGCTATTTTTGTGAGACTTGGGAGAAGTTCTCTTTCCATAAGAATCTTCATTCCTTGCTCAGATATATGACCAAGCCTTTTATGCCACATCATTGAACATTTTTCATTAGAATTACTAGCAGCAACTGATGCTTCTGCCTCTTGTAAAGTTTCTCCTATAAGCCTGTCCAAGTTAGCTATTATCTTTTTCTCCCTTCATAAATACAAGTGCTCTTTTTGTAATTTTCATGATCTTGTGCTCAACTTTAATTTTGTAGCCAAAATCATCTAATTGTCCCAAAGACAATAGATTTTTCTTCAAACCTTTCACATGATGCACTTGTTGTATAGTATGAATTGTACCATCATACATATTCAGTTTACCAATCAATCATCAAAGCATGATCATTGCAACTATAGGCAGATTCTTTAGAGATAGATTCATAATGATTGAACCATTCTCTTGGAGGAGTCACATGGTCTGTAGCTTCTGAGTCGAAGAACCATTCGTTAGCAAATCTCTTTTTGCTCTTTGTTGTCATCATTACTTTATTGCACAAAGCATTTCCATCATCTAATACACTTGCAACATTTTAGTGAGGGTCGGCATTTTTCTTGTTCCAACAATCCTTCTTCAAGTAACCTTTCCTTATGATGAAGTGACATTTCAAATGCTTCTTACTTTTTTAACTTCAATATTCCCTGGTTGAGTTTCCTACCTTGGCCATGTTCTGTTGATCTCTCTTTCATCACTATCAAAGCCTTTATCTATTGAGAAGTTACTTGCCTATCTTCCTTGTTTCTTTGCTGGTTTTCGTCTTTTAAGATAGTTGCCATAACATCCTTAAAAATGAGGTAATTTCATAGGACAATATTTGTCAAGTTGATGACGAGTTAATCATACGAATTAGGCACGATTTAAAGCAGAAGCTCAGAATGTTCAGAAGCCTATCTTTTATAACCCAAAGATGTGAGTTGAGAAAATAAAGTATTCAGAACATTTATATGCTCTATCACTGAAGTATATTCCACCATCCGTAGGGTGTAAAGTTTTTTCCTTCTCTTAAGGAAAATTTGGTTGTGGAATGATTTGATCTCATATAATTTGTTGAGGTGATCCTAAATCTTTTTTATTGTTTTCTTTTCCTTAATGTTGGATAGCACTCCATCTACTAATGCTAGATAAAGGTCTACTATAGCATTTCCATCCATTTCATTCCACTTTTTCTTATCTGTGAAATCTTCTCAAGATAGTCTTTATCTTCAGCTTCCATAGTGAGAAATTGTTCCCGTTGAATTTCTCGATCTCACATTTTCCTACCATCACTTCTACCATAAATTATTTCAGCAAAGATGAGCTTTCATTATTTTCACTTGAACAATGATGTGAATAGTACCCAACACCTTTCAAGAGTAAAGCAATAATCTACTTATTTTTTAATGTGGAGGATTCACCTTTTAGAGGCAACCATAGAGCATACGATAAGAAAATTATAATAAACCTAAGTTAGGCTATAATACCACTTGTTGTAGAAAATAGGCATTGAGTAGAGTCAATCATAGCTGATAAATTTAAGAAATGTTATAGAAAAGATGTGACACAGATTTTACGTGGAAAAACCTTTTTAGGGTAAAAGCCATATACTCGGATAGTAGAAATCCACTGTGGGAAATATAGGAGTTACAACCTCTCCAATTTAAGGAGAAACAATGATAATCGTTCTTAAATTAGGGAAAAATAAAAAAATCAAACTCTATATAAAAATACTTTGATGAACTTCTAAAATGAGATTTGAGACAAATTGAAATGTTGAAATTTAAGCCTATTTATAGGTGAACCCCACCATATATCTGCCAGGTCCCCCCCCCTCAATTTGCCAGCTTTCATTTTTCTTTGTATGGACCCCACATGTTTTGTCCTTTCTCTCTTCTTTTGTTCTTTCTTTTTGGCTAACATTACAAAAATACAAACAAAGTCTCTCTCCCGCAAATATTTTTCTAAGAAGTGTGTTTGTGTGTATATATATATATATATGATGTACATTTTATGAATTATTTTAGAGAATTAAATAATACTCCTTCCGTTCCAATTTACTTGAAACATATTTTTTTTTTATGTCCCAAAAGGTTGAAACATTTCCTCTTTTGGAAAAGTTTAAACAATTAAATAATTCTTTTACACAAAACCCAATAACGACTCTTTTTTAAATATCCACTCAATCTCTCACTGCACAAAACCCAAAAAAGAATCTTTTATTTTTTAATCATTATTTAAAATTTTACTACATAAAAAATTAACTCAAATTACATACACCTTAATCTCCGTGCCCAGGAAAATGTTTCAATAAAACTGGGACGGAGGGAGTAAAAAATATATATAACAAAATATATGGTAAGGAAAGTAGAAAAATACTAACTATAACTTTTTCATGTAAAAATGTATACCTAGTATTAATGAATTAGCCTTAATTTTTTACTTGCAATTGAAAATCTAATTGGTTTTTAGAAATTGGTTTTTAGATTTTCTTATTCTTAAATCAGAATTGGTTTATGATATGAGGAAAAGATAAATGGTTGTATTGGCTCACATATAAAAGCGGTAGAATTGGTTTTATTTTTTGGGTAAAAGAAATCAAGATTGAGACATGAAGTAATAAAGCCGCAAATCATCAGCTAGCATTTTTTTTTGTGATATTTTTACTTGTATGTTTATCGATTTTATCTAATGGGTTTGATAATGATTTTTTAGATTATCCAAACAATATAAAATCTTTGCTGCCGTGCTCAACAAAAAATAGTTTCACAGATGCCACAACAATTTTTAAGAGTAGGAACTTGTAATTTCAATTTTTCCATTATCCATGCTGTCCACCACTCAATTTTTGTGAATTACTTTGTAAGTTTTTTATTTCTTTGTCTTTTTATTTTTTATTATTGACTTCAATAAATTTTATGCTAAAATTGCTGTATGACCGTAAAGATATAAATTAGTAAGTTAAATGTTTGTAGTTGTAGGGCTCGATTTGTAATTTTACTATATTTTTTTTATAATTTGAATAAATTTTTATATAAAAGTATTATAATAAAAATTCTAAAATCTTACCTTCTTTAACATAAAATCTTGTCTCTACCCCTAGATTAGCGTGATCAGACAATCCATACATATCCATAATTGTTAGGACGCATTTAGGAAACAATTATACCAAGGTACACATATATGAATTTGATTTTTCATGGAAAAGGGGTAGAGCCAAAAAAAAAAAAAAAAGACAAAATAATCTTCAACGGAGAATTAATGTGTGGCGATAAATACAAGTTTTTCCTTGGAAAAAGAAAAAAGGGGACAATGGACGGAGGTGGGGGGTGGGTTGGCACTTGGCAGGGTGAGTGAAGGAGACTGTTACGAAGTCCAAATAACTGAACAAGGGATAGACGTAGAGGCCGGCTACTTCAGTTTCTCCGGCGTCTCCCTTCCTACTGATTGTGTCGACATGGACTGCATTTGGCGGGCGCCCGCGTTCGCACTACAAGTCTCCCCCACTCCTATTGCTACTGGGGAAGCTTGAGCCAATTTATTTTAATCTAAGTTAATTTAATTTAAAATAATTTATTTTTATTTTTATATATTATTTATTTAAAATTAATTTTATTTAAAATTTAATATTATGTAGGTGTAATAATTTATTTAAAATATAATTTTTATAATATTAAAATTTTATGATTTTTTCTGTTTTAATGCTTAAAAAAAATAAAAATTTATAAAAAATTAATAATATCATGAAAATTTACTTTCTAATGGATTATCACATTTACTTAATATTGACTTCAAATGAAATTGGTTCCGGATAAAAAAAATATAAAAAATAAAATAAGTCAATTTTCTCATGTCGTTAATTAATCTATTATATTATTATAAAAAGGAAGTAAAGGAAATTTTAATAATTATAGTAATTATTATAGTTTATTTGAGTGTCGTCTCATTTTTACCTCTATAAATAACAAAATTATCCTTAAATTTCTCTTTCAATCCCATAAATATTAATCAAATATTCTTCCCAATTTTTGCTCATGTTTGACCATCAATCCAAATTTTTTATTTTTAACCCAGTACTTTGTGTTTTTAACAAAAGCAAAAAACCCATTTTAACTGGTAAGCCGTAAGCCACATTTTCAACATTTATTAACATATCTAATTAATTGTAGAAGTCAATCATTTACCCGTATATTTATACATCAAAATTAGGAAAAAAAATATAACTTCCATCTATACCAAATCTATTTATTTTATCACTCATATTATATTAAATGTATTCTGGGAAGTAGTGTATTTCCTTTTACATTTTTTTATATATGTGTAAAGACATCTTGATATCACAAAACCTACTCCAATGTAAGTTGTCTCCACTTTTCATTTGTAATGTACACATTTCTTTAACTTATGTCGTTTAACTTTTTTTTTTTTGTTTGTATTATTTGTTTAATTACTTTTATTTTATTATTACATAGCCAAATTGGTTTAATGTTTTTTCTTACGTTTTTATTTACTTTTTATATTATTAATGATTATTTATTTTCCTTTTGTATACCAATATATGGCCATTTTAATATTTTCTTTGGTATCTTCTGTATTTTAAGTTTATAAATGAAAATTTTTCAACTAATTTATTTTGGTAAACTTGAGCTTTTTGAGAAACATAATATTCAATTATTATGTTATCCTAAGTCATACATATTTAGTTATTTTTTCTATTTGTAGGAAATCGTGATCTTTTGTCAACCGATTACGTTGTATATGAAAATAAAGTTATTTATAACTATACATGAATGTGTGTTCAAGGACTCACTTTTGTGTCTCTACAACACACTTTCCAAGTTCCAACACCTTTTTTTTTATCGATGTTTTCTTTTAACCAACAGAGAAGAGCTTTCACCATCAATGATCAAGCAAGCACATATATATACACTCTATGATTTTAGCTGAAGATATGGAGAAAAATGTGATTCTAGTATAATTTATTATTGATTGAATTCATTTTTTGTATGTTGGCTTCGTAACATATGACATATATATCCGCATCTAAGTAACTGATTTCTTCTCCTAAGTTTCGTGACGTATATTGCTAACTTGAAATCCAGTCCAGATATAAAGAATAAGTGAAAGAATATAACGTCAAATTACTAGACAATACGAATCTTTTTTTTTAATCCTAAACAGAAGAAGAATTCATCTCTAATTATCCCCTACAAAAGCATTTTCCTCCGACAATAACTAATGAAATGAAAAAATAATAAAAAAAATGGTCACTGCGAGGTTTGGGATAAGAGGCCTCAAAATTGGAAAATGGAAGAAAGGGACGTATATGTCCATCAGAAATAGAACCCGTCCAATGAGTTCATCAATGGAGAAACATTCATTGACATTTCAAAATCATCATTTAAGTTGACTAGCTAAATGAGTTTATTCTAGGATCTCCAAATATTGTACTTAATCTCAATAGTTTGCCTTTAAAGCTTTAAGCAATATTTAATGTTGGTTTATTAATTTCCACTTAAAGAGAGGTGCTTACCATTTGAATATTATTAGATAAATTAATGTTATTCTCAAAAGAAAATTTCTATATAATGTGATTTGAACACATTACACATTTGAGTTACTCCAATGCAAGTTAATCTATTCCTATTCTTTTTCCTTTTTCTATTTACTTTCTACAGTAATAGGTATGAGTTTTCCTCCAATTAACAATTAGAAATTTTCTATTAATTTTTTTATAATAGCTATTGGATTTTTTTTCATCTCTGTTTGTAAGGGCATATTTACAGATAAAAATAACATTAGGTGACTGAATATGATCGACCACCAAAGGAGTGGAAAGATGTAACGGGGTTACGACAATGGCAACCTCCATTTAATCTCATTGATTATTTCTATGTAATTTTGTTTCAAGTGCAATCACTTGCTATTGGTAGCTTTTCCCTCCAGGTACTTTTTTCTGCTATTTATTTATTTTTTGTTCAAGTTTATTGTACTTGTGGCAACGTCGGGTTTTCGGGAGTCGCCACCAATCTGTTTACCTAGGTCGATTGGTCACCTTAAATATTGGTCTGCGAGAGTTCGGGGGTTCGGGAGTACGGTTACGTTAAAACAACTTTGTTAAAACGCCCAAAAATTGGCACCTTAGTTGATTTTAATTTTGTTTCGCTTTGCTTTTAAATAATTTTCAGTTAATTTAGAGATTTTAACTGAATTAGTCGAAATGTGGATTTTTAAGTTAATTTGTATAAAATTTTATACTTCCGAACCATGGACTTTGCCGAGTCATTTGGACACGGAAGATTTTGATTCCGAACCATGGACTCTGCCGAGTCATTTGGACACGGAATTTGGTGAAATTTTAAACAATTTTATCCATATTGTAAATATGGATTTTTATCTTTATATTTATTTAATTTATTTAGTTAAAAAAAAAGTTAATATTTTCCAAACCGTAGATCCTGCCAGATCATCCGGATATGGAAATTACTTTAATTAATTGTTAGTTATATAATTATTATTTTTATGGAATTTATTATTACTAATTTGTAAGTATTTTGTTTATGAAAATTTTAGATTTATTAATAATCTAAAAAATTTTATTTTTTATTCTTTATATTTTCTTTTCTTTTCTTTCTTTTCTTTCTTTCTTTTCTTTCTTATTGATTTTATCTTTCTTTTAGTTTTATTTTTCCTTTCTTTTCTTTCTTTTCTTTTCTTTTCTTTTTCTTTTCTTTCTTTTCTTTTTTTATCTTTTCTTTTTCTTTTCTTTCTTTTCTTTCTTTCTTTTCTTTTTTTTTATCTTTTTCTTATCTTTCTTATCTTTCTTATCTTTTTCTTATCTTTCTTTTAGTGTTTTTTTTAGTGAAAGTTATTTATTATTTAAATAATTATTCAATTTATACAAGAAAAATAAAAATAATTGATTTTTTGAAAAATGATTTTTATTAGGCTTAATAATTAATTAAAAAAATAATCTTCTTTTAATTTTCATTTATTTATTTATTAGTAAGGGTAAAGGTGAATTAAATAAAAAAATTATATAAAGGAAAATTAATAATAATAAAGTGGGGCTTTTTGGCCATCCACTTTAAAAATAAATAATAATAAAGGTTAGCAAAGTTAATTAAATTAATTAACAACAATAATAAAAATTAGCCAAGTTTAATTAAATTAATTGATTAACAACAATAATAAAAAGTTAGTCAAGTTAATTAAATTAATTGATTAACAACAATAATAAAAAGTTAGTCAAGTTAATTAAATTAATTAATTAACAACAATAATAAAAAGTTAGTCAAGTTAATTAAATTAATTAATTAACAACAATAATAAAAAGTTGGTCAAGTTAATTAAATTAATTAATTAACAACAATAAAAGTTAGCCAAGTTAATTAAATTAATTAATTAACAACAATAAAAGTTAGCCAAGTTAATTAATTAATTAATTAACAACAATAAAAGTTAGCCAAGTTAATTAATTAATTAACAAAAATAATAAAAAGTTAGACAAGTTAATTAAATTAATTAACAACAATAATAAAAAGTTAGCCAAGTTAATTAAATTAATTAATTAACAACAATAATAAAAAGTTAATTAATTGTTAACAACAATTATAAAAGTTAGTAATAATGCAAAAATTAAAAGGTTAGTAACAATAATAGTATTAAAAGTTAGTTGTTAGTAAGTTAATAACAACAATAAAAAAAGGGGTTAGTAATAAACAAATAATAAACAAACAAGTAAAAATTAAAAGGGTTAGTAATTAATTCTGCAAGAACAAAATAAAAGGTTAGTGACCAAAGTGAAAGAAAATTGAAAAGATGAAGGATTAAATGAGAGTTGTACCCTTAAAAACTGAATTTGAAATTCTGGAAACGTGAAGAACAGAACGCACGCGCGCGGGGGGAGAGAAAAAAAAAAAAAAAAAAAAGGGTCAGAGAAGGTTTAGGTTTTCTGGAGAGGAAGAGAAGAGGGCCAGGGACCTAGGCTATAATTTTTTCTTTTTTCAAAACGGAGCTCTAAGCTTCATTTCTATTTTTTTTCTATGTTCAGCACAAAATTTGGGGGGCTATTTATAGAGGAAGTTTAGCTGAACTGTTGATGGATAAATTAATAAAAAATTTCAAACTTATCTCTTAAATTGGTAAAATGACAATTTTAGTCCTTTACGTCTCTCAGCCTCAGGATAAGTTCCTGAAGCTTCTGATTTTGACAATTTTGTCGTTTTCTGTCAATTTGAGCCAAAAACGTCGGCAGGCTCAAAATTTTATGTGACAAACTACCAAATGCTCCTGGAACTTTTAGAATTTGTCAATTTTTTCCGAAACTTCTCAATTTTGTCATTTTTACCTCAAACTTTTAATTTTTTGTCATTTTTTCATGAAATTTTATTTTATTTCAAACATACACATATTCACACATATATCATTTTAAATCAAATTTTCACAAAACAAAAATATATTTTAAACTAATTAAATTTTTTTTAATAATAATAGTAATATATATTTTTTTTAAATTAATTTTTTTTAATAAAATTTTTTTCAAAATTTTAAAACACCCGGACGAAATTGGGTGTCAACAGTACTCTTCGTATTATGTTTTTAAATTTTTTACTTTAAATAGTTTTTTTTGTCAAACTATGATTATCCTGGTAAAAACTAATTTTCTTAAACTACTGTTGAGCCTTGAGAAGATATGTTTTGACGTATTAGGCAGGGTACTCTTAAGCGCACAAATGAAAAAAATATATATTCATTTAAGGTAAAAATATTTTTAACAATGTAAGCTTGTGAGAAAGTTCCCATATTGAGTGAATAAAAGGTTGGGTCTACATTAAATTTCTTAACAAAGGGGGAAAAATATAAAAAGAAATCCTATTGAACATGTAATACAATTTTCAATTCGATCCAATGAAGGATATGGTAAAGTTGGGGGACAAAAAGAGGAAGAAGAAAAAATGAAAGGAAGAAATTAATGAACATGGATGACCTATTATTTTTCTCATTATTAAACATAAAGGGAGGGGAATATTCGAGCTGTTTAAAAAAAAAATAATATTTCCTGCTTATTTCAGTCTGAGAACTATGTTGGTACTGTATTGTTTCATATTAAATATTTAACTTATTTTTTTATTTTTAAAAATTATACTTTTCTAACAAGTATTACATTAAAGGTGAACTACAGGAGATTTTTGTAATTGTAGAACCAATTAATGCATATCTGAGAGAAATCTTATATTTCATTCCATAAAGTCGCAAACCCTCAGTCTACACAAACAAAGCTGTAAATGCCCCCTAATCTTCTTCCCAAATTTGAACAAAGTTTGACCTCCAATCCAAAATTTAGATGAGAAGTATTTGAAATTATATTGATATTTATGAGGTTTTTTTTGTTGATTTTGTGAGAAAATTTGAGATTTATGAATGAAAAATTAGATCACTACTAAAAACTAGCTTTTTTTCCAACGGCAGTTTCCAAAGGCTTTGCATTGGAAAATCAAGTTTTCCAGTTCGAAGCAATTGAAAATAGGCTCATTGAAAAATGCTTCATTGGAAAAAAAATTTCCAACGATTCATTTTTTGGCCATTAGTACTTCCAATGGCCAGCAGTTGAAAAATGAGCTATTGAAAATTCGAATGTCATGTAGTTTTTTGGCTTGTATAAGCTGTTGGAAGTTTCTAGTGGCCAAGCTGTTGGAAACTTTTTATAAGAAAGTAAAAAAATATATAAATTATATATTTTATATATTACTAAAAAATATTTTATATTTTATAATATGACAATATTTACAAAATTTAAAATTAGAAGGACTACAAAATTACAAAAATAACAAAATAAAAAAAATCACGTAAATTATGAGAAATTAGAAAAATTATACTTAAAACAGATTTCCACAAAATATAACGCAAAACACAAAAAATACAACAAAACTACAAAATAAAATCAAATCCGCAAAATTTAAAAGCAAAGTACAAAAATTCAAAGCCTAGATCTGCAAACACAACGAGCGGAGTAGGGTGGTGGAGCGAGGAGCCAAGGTGGACAATGAAGAATGGTGAACGGAGAAGCAAAGGTAGCAGCAATGAGCAGCCATCGCAGAGAGAATATTGTGCACGGACGATCGGTGAGCAGATTTGGTGCACGAGTGGTTGGCGTCCGGATTTGGTGCATAGATGGTCAACGAGCAGAAAAACAAAGCATGGGTGTTCAACTTGTGAACAATTGGATGAATGACGAATAATTGGAAGATTGGGCAAGAACAGCGAATGATAGGATGATTGGGCAATGGCGGATGATCAACCAACGAGGCAAACGATCAGACGAATAGCGACGATGGAGAATGGCAGAACGACTAGGTTGGTCGAGAATAAGAGACAGTCCCAATGACGGTGAGTAGGGAGAATGGTGGCCGAACGGTTAGGGTGAGGTGAGCCTAATGGAGGCGAGGGTTGGGGTAATGCGGTGGAAGGAGAAAAGAAAGCTTGGTCATCACGACGAGAAGGAGAAGTGAGGAAGTTGCGATAGGGAGAAGTGAAGAAGAGAATGAGGAGGGTTAATAGAAGGGTTTTTATATGGGTTAGACTAGGGTTTTGATGGACTGGGCTTTTATGGGTTTTTATGGGCTTTTATATGATATGTGTGTGTGAGTGATATAAACACTATATAATAATAATAATAATAATAATATGTATATTTATATATATTCTTATTGATAGACTTATAATATTATGTATATTATCATTATCATTATTATTATTATTATTATTAAGAATATATATAAATATACATATTATTATTATTATTATTATTATTATTATTATTATTATTATTATTATATTTTTTAACCAAATATTTTGAAAATACTACTTTACTTTCTAAAATTGTATAATAAAAAAGATAAATATGACACACACACAAATATATATATACAATATATAAACATATATAAATATATCTATATGAATATATATAATATAAATATACATATTATAATTATTTTTATTTCTAATAATGTGTATATGTATATATATATATATATATATGTACATATGTTATTATTATTATTATTATTATTATTATTATTATTATTATTATTATTTATAACAAAATATTTTCAAAATACTAATTTATTTTCAAAAATTATAAAATTCATTCCATATTCCAATAGCCTAATATTTCCAACAGTTTTCCCATTAAAAATTTCTAATGTGAGAATTTTCAACGGCCTTGTCTTGAAAATTTCCAACGGCTTTCGTGTTGGAAATTAAATTTTTTGAAATTCCCAACCGATTGGTTTTCAACGGCTCAACGCATTGGAAATTGCTATTGAAAATTCATCTCCCATTTTTTCAATAGCCAAGCCATTGGAAATGTGGCCGTTGGAAAAAGACATTTTTCTAGTTGTGGATGTCATTCAATTATGCATCATTTGGTTTTGTGATTATAAAATCAACCCCAACTCTCTTTTATAACAATATAATAGATTTATACAGTAATATCTATTCTTCACTAAGAACTTTTTATGCAACAATTAACATTGAAAAGCATTTTCTTTTTCATGCATTTAGTTGCAATGGAAACCATACATTTTGTAATGTACAGATGCAACGTCTTTAGTCAACTATTGATCAAATAGTTTATAACTTCTTCATAAATAGAAGTATGATTTTATATTTTTTTTGTTCATGAAACGGGTATAAAACTAGTTTGTCTGTTAGTAATAATTATTTCGATGTTGAAATTAATCACTCTACTCTATTGGTTGGAAAGAGGAAAATATAACATGATTTTGGCATAACAATTCAATCATTGACTTTAGAAGAGAATCAAAGTCGTAGTAGAGATAAAAATATCTCATTTATTATTAAGAAATTATTTTCAATGATTTTGAGCACAAAAGTTTAAATAAATAAAAGCCTTAATTGCCTATTTAACTCATGTAATATGGTGACTTGGCCATTCGCTCTCCTGAACTTTTAGGGGTCATAATCGAGCCCTAAACTTTAATGACCGGAACACTTCGCTCCATTGACTCAGTAAATCGGATGTTTTCTGTTAATTATGTAACATAAGTGCATCTAATTTCACAATTTTAAAATTTCAGGCCTCTAATTGTACAAACTAATAATTTTAGGACTTAATCTGTAATTAAACTCGTAGAAACCAGAAACTGCCAAGATTTCAACGTGATTCTGACGTGATTTTGATGGTCTTGGTTCCAGTCTCAATTCCGGTGTGATTCTGCACGATTTCAACACCATCCGGTATGATTCTGACGCAATTCTGATGGTCTTGATTTTGACTCGATTTTGGGTGATTCCAGCAGTCTCAAATCTGGCGTAATTCTAACACTGTCGATGGTCTTGATTTCAGCACAATAGAGGTTGAAGCGAGCCGGTGAATTGAGGCCAGATAAATGAGGATGGTGAATTGAGGCCAGCTAATTGAGGAACAAACGAAAGTGAGGATCGATCGATGAGACGAGGATAAGACAAATTGAGGAATAGCCAAAGGTGAGGAGGGATGAACAGACGAGCGATGCTCAATGGATGAGGCTGGCAGGATGAGACAATTGGGAGGAGTGCTACAAAGGGAGGGAGTGCTAAAAAGGGAGGAGTAAAAAATATTTGGGTCTAAAAGATAAAAATTTGGAAACTTAAGTGGCAATTATGTAATTTTTTTACCCTTTTGAAATAAATGGAAGTTAAGTAAATGGAGTAAAGTGTCCCGGTTATTAAAGTTCAAGACTTGATTATGACCTCCCAAAAGTCTAGCGGAGTGCATGGCCGAGTCACTATAGTACAAGGGTCAAATAGGTAATTAGGTCTAAATAAAACTGTTATCTTCTCCGTCTATGTGCTCCAATTAAGCCTTCTAAATTTTTCCTAAAACAATTAAATTTCACAATCTTCCATTTGCATCAGATCATATATATTTTGTTGGCTGCCTGGCCTCCCTTGCCTCTACCATGCCTGCTAATTAACCCTATTTCGAATACACACAATAAAAAAAAAATTATACACACTTAAATTTTATATTTCATCAGACTAAGAAATAATTACTAATTTTTATTTTAATTCTTGAATTCAAAAAATGGATGGAAATATACACCTACACACACAAACACACACTTGTGGTGGAACATCTTTGGTGCCAGGGGTCCTTGCCCAAGAAATTTTCAAAAATACTTTTTAAAATTTATTTTTTCCAACAGCCAAGTAATTGCAATTTATTGACCAAACTGGAGAAGAGTCAAAATAGATAGAAGTACATGAGGTAGACTAGCCAGGAGCTAGACTGCACACATAAATTACAAAAATGCAGCCTCTCTAACAAGAAACCTGCAAGTTCTTAAACTCAATTCTTAACTACCGATATTGGATTTATCGCCCATTCTGCCCATAAACAATTCAATTTCTTACATCTATTGTCCACCCATAAAGATGAGAGAACCTGAACAACATTAAATAACTTAGCATCTGATTGTTATGTACCTTTAAAAACATAAGCATTCTGTTTTTTTTTTTTTTTCCATAAAGCCTAGGAAGTGATGAATAGAATTGCATCCCATATCTTTTCATGCTCTGACGACACTTTCCAATTTGGTCCATCATGCTGGATTTCTTGTAGATGTAAAAATGCCACTAGCAGTGACAAGTCTCCAAATCTGAGTAGTAGAAGTACAGTGCAGAAGGATATGGTCTAATGTTTTCACGCTGTTGTTGCACAAGGGACACAATAAGGTGTCTATAGGAATTCTTTTGGAAGACGAATTTGTTTTCGTAGCCTCCCCTTCACCCTTCCAAAGAAAATGATTATGGATACTCACACACACACACAATTCTCTCTCTCTCTCTCTCTCTATCTCTCTCTCTCTCTCTCTTCTTAATTTTCTTGTTTTTTCTAGCTCTATTTACATTTTGTCTACCTCTTGCTTCAGTCCAAGAATCAAAGCAGAGAGTCCTCCGCATAACGGTATGTTTTCTGATTCTGTTCCTCTTGTTGTTTCTTTTACCCTTTTGACAACAATTTTTTACTTTGCTCAAATATCATACTTCTTCTTGCATCGTTGAAAGTGTAATTGCAATTTGTTGGATTTTTTTATAGTTACTTTACCAATTGTCTTATTCTTATATTTGGAGTTTCGATGGGCTGGTTTATACTTCTTGAAAATTTGACCGACCAATCTTAAAAGTCGACTTGCAAAGATTATACAAGCAAGTTTTGAGCATAAAGTTCAATATTTGCTTGTGTCTGTATTTGTAAAATTTGGATATGCTTGTATCTATTGAGGTTGAAATTTCAAAAAAAAAACTTATCTGTAATTTTATTTTTCTTGTAATTTAGTTATTTGTATAATTTTTTTTATTATTTGTGATATTATTTGTGTAATTTTATTATATGTAATTTATTGTCTATAATTTTTCTTGTAATTTTATTTTAGGTGATTTTTTATTATTTGTAATTTAGTTTTTCTTGTAATTTATTTTTGTAATTTAGTTATTTGTGTAATTTTATTTGTATTATTTTTTTAAAAAATATTAGTTTTCAATGGCTTCACATTTGAAATTGCTTTAATTTTTTTTTTGAAATATCAAGAATTTTACTAACAAATTACCAATAGTCAAACGAGTTGGTAGCTACAAATGCTTTAGTGCATTGGTAAAAATTACACCATTGATACAAAGTCTTTTAAGTTAAATCGTTGGTAATTTTCTGCTTCCTTACCAACAACTAAATATTGGAAATTTCTAATAGCTTAATATTCAACCACTGGTAAAAAAATTTTCAATACATCAATTACCAACGGCTCACTAAAATTACCAACACGAGACCGTTGTTAATGACCATTAATAAATTATCTGTTTTTAGTAGTGAAACAAAGATACATCCTACTGTCCATCTCAATTCAAATAAAACAAAACAAAACAAAAAGCTAGCAGATGGCAATACAGACAGCTGAGAGAGAGAGGTGAATTGAATTGGGTTGCACCCCATCACACAAGCCACAAGGTCCCCACTCCCACCAACAATCGAATGGAGCTGCTGTGTGCGAGTTTTCTACAGAGTACGCTACAAACTGTTAAGTTTGGTCTCAAATTTTTTAGATTTTTATTTCTTTCAATCTCTTTATTGATTATATTTTATTTTAGTTAAATAATTCTATGATTTTATTTATATTTCCTACATCTATATGATATCTGTGTTACATTTTGTACATGAGTCTGTTTCAATAGGTGAATATGTATCAATTTTTAATTCATTGCAATACATATATGTAGGTCTTGAAAAACCATTAGAGGAAAGCTTGAGACACTTAATTTTTTTTACAATAGAAAGCTCAGTGATGCAACAGATAAAAATACGTGTAATTGATTCGAAATCTGTAATCGATAATTTTAAAAACCTGAGAGGACATGCAGCTGAGCTATAACTTTACTTTCATTTTTTAATATACAGTTGCTTAAATGCTACTCTTTCTCTCTGCAAAACTTATTCACTTTACTATATTTACAGCAATTAATTTTTAATTTTTAATTTTTTTTAATTTTTTTATAGAAACATAATATTTTTATATAAAAATTGTATTTTAAAAAATCTAGTTTATAAATATAATTTTTTAAAAAATTTTACAATATAAATTAATATAAATATATTTAAGTCAAATTTTAGTTTAAAAACAGTAAAAATGTCATCGTTTGCAAAAACAGAGAGAGTATGTAATAAATTTTTGCCCCCAAAAAACTTTACTTCTACTAAAAATTTCACCTCATCTTTAAATCCGTCCAACTACCAAAAATTCATGGCTTCGAGGTTGTTTCCAAGGATCGAACGGATTCCATGAATTCTGCCAACATGACGCCTTGATGGATGCGTCCATGTCTACGAATTGCTCAGTTGCCTGCTCTTTTTACTTTTTAGCTGTTGGTTTACTCTTTGCAGGCGATCATGACAAATATGTGAAGCGTTGAGTTATACACACACAACACACACTATTCAGCTGCAAACCTTTTACATATAATTATTCCCTTTTTGCATACAGAATCCCAAGCAGAAACACCCAAATCTTACATATAGTTTTACATATAATTATGCATTTCCATATAGGTCATTTGTAATATCCATAAGAAAATTTTAGTTTATTTTTTAAATAATCATACTATATACTTTCATAATTCACTAGGTTAGACCAATTTTCGTTTGCAATTCATGCTTTTGCTAGCCCAAAAGTATGCAACCTTTATAGATAATGACGTCGTTTGATATCTAACAGTAACTTTTAACTTTTAACTTTTACAGTTTAATCTCTATCATAATAAATCATTAAAAACTCTAGTTTTCCCAAACAAGGTCCATAGCTTCTCTTGGGATACAAGGCTACCACAAGTCAATCCACTTACGTTTTATTCCTTCATCTTCCAAACACAGAACACAAAACATGCTTAAGGTATTGCATGACAGAACAAGCTCCCATGTTGGTCTCTTCCTCCCATCAAGGCACAAACAGTCACAGGCCTATTATCTTTGTTGCAAGTCCATGAATATTCCCCTTTTCCACTTGTCCATGTCTTCCTCTCAGTAATTTGCTTTGCAAATAAGACTTGCACAAAGCTTCCATGAAGGTTGCTTGCTTCTCTTTTCAAGCTTCTACATGTCAAGTAAATTATTCTTTGTTTAATTCCATAAATGATGATGCCATGAATTTCTTCGTATCTCACCAACTTAATTTATTGATTAGTTGGCAAATTATTTGTTCATGCTCCACAACTTGCATTATTTGTACGTACATTTGACTCCAACTTAACATATGTTTTCACTTTAGCCCTTGAACTTAAATTTGAACTGCTTCTTCGGTGTAATAAATTGCAATTTCTAAAGATTGGGTTCAGCTTTTTTTTGGTAATTTAAAAGCCAATTCATTCTTTCATGTCTCTAGTGTCTCTATGTCTCTTTCGCTGTTATGTATGGCCAACCATATACTCGTAAATTTGAGATCCAACTCAGGACCTTAGTTTCAATGTGAAAACCTTACTGCTAAATTAATTGACATTTGCATGGAGAACTCTGAACGTTAAGAGAAATGCCCGATGGGCCTCAAAACTCAAAATTTTACCTCCCGAATTGGGATGTCAGCAGGCCATTGAAAATTTAAGGCAGGCTTGGTTTCAAATGTCTCATTTAGTAATCTTCTAATCCTATAAATGTAGAGAACAAGAAATTTACGCTAATAATATTTTTGATTTTAAGAAACATTACAGGTATAGTTAGTTAAAAAGTACTATAGCGAATTTAAGAAGGGAGTGGCTGCCATGCAAAATCAGAAGAACTCTGACCGCAATTTGTCACTCCTAGAGTACCTTAACGGAGGAAAGTGCTATGCCTATTGCTAGAATCTAGCCTCTAGGCCAATCTTGCGGATGTCCCTTATATCTACCAGCTTTAGCTGGTAGGTTAGGACTGGATCTAAACTCTATCCAATAAATTTGAAACATTGGAGGGAAAAAAAACAAAAATGGCTTATACGCTCCATATCATGGTTATTAAAATCGCATTTCAAGTTGTAGAAATGTACGTTTTTACAACTTTAGAGATGGAGAATGTTTAGAAACGCAATATAAATGCAACTCTAGGTAGAAACACGTTTCTAGTTGTAGAAACGTAGAAATGTTGAGATTTTACGACTATAGCCTTGTTGGGTCAAATCTGTAAGAAAATATAAACTGGGACTAAATTGTACGTTTCCGGAAGCTGAGGACTGGAGCTGTATTTACGTAGTAGAAGGAATCAGGCGCGACCTAATTCCAGTTCTGGTTCTTTATTCTCCAGCGTGTTTCATAATACTCCCATATTTTTATAATTTCCATTTAAGGCACCAGATGGCAGATGCGTGACAATTTTAAGGATTAAACTGGCCAAGCTTCTTCTTCTAGCTTTAATCAACCAAAACCTGCATCCTCTCCACATAAACACCAAGACCGAACCCTGAATCTCCAGCTAACCTAGAAACATGTTTTATTCCACTAAATTAAGCACAAAATCAATGAAATTTTGGGTACAAAACATATATTGTTTTTAATACTTTTCTAAGACAATTTAAATGATTTTATATTTTTTATAATTTTTCTTTAAGTGTTTTTTTGTAGTTTTTGTAAAGTCTTACAACTCTATAACTTTTTACAACTCTACAACTTTAGAACAACCAAAACAATTCTAGGTAGAAACCTATTTTTAACAACCTTGCTTTATATCTTATATGCACCCTACTCTTGTAATTACCTTTTTATTCTAAGTCAAAACTTCTAATTACCACCATGTCCTCGACATTCTCTCGCTGACTTCGACGCTCGTCGCCCCTGTCTCGCTGGCTTCGATGCGTGTCACCACTTCCCTCACCACCGACTTGCTCCAACTGCTCAAATGCCGCCGCCATCTCTGATGGCGTCTCCAACCAAGCCGTCGCCATCTCTTATGGGATCTCTCGGATCTCTGCTAATCAAGAGACGAAATCAGAGTTTGATCGGTAACGGGCATGGGGAATACAGGACCAGGGAGCGGTGAGGGATTCGGCAATTGGGAGGAGGAGCTGGTTTTCTTGCTCACAGGCGATGGGGAGGGAAGAGATGGACCGACGATGCGATTTGCAGTGGGTGGATTTCGACCAAAAAAAATAAACAAGGATTTGGGGTCAAAACCTTGTACTATCCTCCATTTGTTCTACTTTTTTCAATTGAGCCCCTAATATTTTTTTAGTGTGTGTGTGTGTGTGTGTAAGTAGTAAATAACTCCTATAAAATCATAAAATTATATGTAGCCAAAAATAATTTAGGAAAAATTTTATTATGAAATTTTAATATGTACAAATACATTAGCATAATAGCATAAATATATAATCATATATGTACAAAAGAATAAACTTATTTTGTATAAATAATCTTAATCAATGGTGCATCTTTAACATACAATAATAAAATTAGTAGGTGTTAAATTAATATTCAAATAATTAAACTCGTATATATAATTGAATATATCTGTAACAATTTTCAAAATTTTATTTATACACATGTCTTACATGTTTATACATGTCTCTGATTTTCTTTGTATATTAGATTAATACACATTTATTATCCAATTTGCACATATATTAGATTTTGGTAGGAAAAATAGTTTGGCATGTTTTATTTTGTACATATCTATAATATTTTTTGTACATTAAGTTCATACATATTTAACATATCATTTGTACATATATATCACTACTGTGTTATTATTGATTGAAATTTTATTCTAATTTTCATTTCATTTACAAGAAATATAAATCTATGCATAAATTTTATGGATGAAAATATGAATAATACATGTTCAAATGAACATAATTTATATACACTAAAGAAAAATTATATGCATAAGTTTGCATATATTTGTAATACATTTGTAATTAACATATCTTTGATCTTATTTATATATATGTAACATATGTTTTGTAAATATCCATTACTTCCTTAATACATTAAGTTTCATATATATCTGTCAATCTTTTGTACATATCTTTAATTTTAATGGGAAATGAGATTTGACATGTTCATACTTATTTTTTTATAAGAGGTTAAGCCTATAACACACATGTGATCTCATTTGTATATATATAACACATTGTTTGTACATATGTTTCACTTTCTTTGCATATCAAATTTATACATATCTCCAATTTTGAAAGAGACACAAAATATGATGTATTCACATTTATTTTATATTACGAAGAGTAGATTAAAATGTAAATATATATAAACATAAGAAGTAGGGAGCACATTAAGAGTTAATTCATTTTAACTTAATTAAAAGTCAACTTAATCCAAATTGGATTATTTTTATTTTTACAACATTTTTATATGAAACCAAATTCATTTGAAAGCCAACATTATCTAGGTATAATAATCTATTGAAAATATAATTTTTATAATCTTATTAATTTTGTTAATATTTTTTTCTTTTTTAATACCTAAAAATTTATAAAAATTTAATAATATTATGAAAATTTACTTTCAAATAGATTATTACATCTATATTATATTAGTTTTTAAATAAATTGGTTCTAAATAAAAAAATATATAAAAATAAAAATAAGTCATTTTGAATTAAATTGAATTAAATTAAAATGAATTGGCTCTAAACTTACTCAAAACAAATCATCATCGCAAGAAGTAACTCCTTTCCCGGAAAAGAAAGAGTAGAAATTTCCTCTAGTCCAAATACTGACATTAACCCGGGAGCATAAAAAACTATGAATAAAAGTAACACGATAACTAGTTTAAAAAATTAATCGGTCACAGTGTTATTCATGAAGAAATAATTAATTGATATTACATCCTAATATAATGAGATTAAATCTCACACAATGCTAAGACAAAATTTCAATTGTAAATATTTGGTTTTTTTTTTATCAGCCAGTGAAGATCAATCTTCTCAAGCTGCTGAAGAGCGTAGAAGTGAGAATATATTTTTTTTACAATAAATCTATTTTAAACACAAGACACTTGATCAAATTAGAACCCGTAGATAGACTAAGGCCAAGTCGACTTACTTTAAGTCAGCTTAATTAAGTCACAAACTTAGGAAACTTACAATTATCCTAAGGTATGTCCTAACTTACATTTTATCCTCTAGTTCTAGAAACCTACATTTTGTTTCTTATATTTTTTATATTGTCTAATAATAACTTCTGAAATTGTACAAATATGATAGTGATTTTTCAGTAATTTTAATCTTTTTAATATTTTTTTTTATACTAATAGATATTTTAAATTATCAGTTTTTCCTTTCTGTAATTGTATTTTTCTCATTGTAAATGCATATCAGTATTTCTTAATGGTCGGTTGACTATGAAAAAAATATAAAAAAACCTTGAAATGACTATAACATGATATTCAGATAACTTAAATTAGGGTTTTAGAAGTTGTTGTCGGATACTGTAAAGGAAACAGGACGTAAAGTGTATGTTTTTAAAATAAGGGGCAAAGTGTAGGTTAGACTAAATTACAGGGGGATTTTGTAATTTTTCCCCCCAATTTATTATGGGAATTTACTTTATTACCCTCTATAAGAGCGGCACCTTCCACCGTATGATTATATAGTTCATATGACTAGGGTGGGGAGACGGCAATGATAGTGGGTTGATCTATGGGCAGATCTATGGCACCAACTGGACATTGAGGAGGTTTGCTCTGATTATGGTGAAGATTAGCAGATCTATGGCGGTGCAAGGGTGGGAATGGGGAACGAGCTGCGAAGGGGGTGGTGGACCCCAGGCGGAAGGCAGGTGTCAGGGGTGGTGGCTCGCGTGCAGTGCGCAGGCGTCAGGAATGGTGGATTGCTGGCTGACTGCTAGCGATAGGGGTGGTGGTTGCAGGCGGATCACAAGCGCAAGGGCTGGTGGTCTCGGGCGGACAAAGGGCACCGGGGGTGGTGGGTCGCAAGCTAAGGGCAGTTGCCGGGACAAGTGAACGGCTTGCGGAGGGCAGGGGGTAGGCAGTGCAGGGGACCAAGCTGGTGGATATGGACTATGGAGGGGAGACCCTATTTTTGACTGGGGAGACGCGTGGATGAAGACAATAGTTAAGTGGGGGTATGGTATGGGTGTAAATAAAGGGAAGATTGGGGGCTTTGACTAGGGCAGACTCACCTATGAAAATAGCGTAAGTCCAATTTAGCTCGTCCGAGTTGGGTCTAATTCTTCTACCCAACAAATTCACATTGACATTTTGATATAGAAACTGAGCCATTATTTTTAACTAAATACCAAACTTTTGGTTAAAAAATATTAAAGTAAAAAATGTTCTATAACTAAGAATTGAGTTAATATAAATAAAAATAATTTAAATTTTTATTCTTTATTTACATATGAAAATTGATACTATATTTAAATTTTAATTCTTTATTTGGAGACTTAAAGTCTTATCTATTGTGAAATATTGATACCTATAATAAATAAAAAATACGAAAAAAAACTACACATATATATCATCTCATGTAATGATCTTCACTATGATTATATATACATAGATACAAATCAAAGTCATGAGTTGATTATCATTCTCATTCAACATTCAGATGCATAGTATTGTTGTCATAAGCTTAATTTTGCATTATGGGAAAAAACTTCTAAATTTTGTTTGTCTGGGTTCAAATCGTGATCATGTCTTTTGGTGAATCTAAACAAATACCATTTAAGAAAACTATATTTGATATCCTAATTATATTTTCCCATTTAGCAAACTAATAATAGAAACCATTATTTAAAAAGTAAAGCAGAGATTGGATGCTGATATTATAATATTATCCATACTAGTAACATTTTCTTTATAGTAGCAAACTATGTAGGAAATATCAAGCTATTTTTTTTAGTTAAATAATAGTTCCGTAAGTAGGAAACAACTTTATCGATGATAACTTAGTGCTAATAAATAACATTTACTACTACTACTACTACTATTACTTCCACCACCATCACTACCACTACTATTACTACTATTATTGTTATTATTATTATTATTATTATTATTATTCATGTATTGTTTAGACATTTTACAAATAAAATGCAATCATCTTAGTTTTCACTTTGAATTTTTTCAAATAGCATTTTTGTATGGTTAACAATTGTATTTAATCACAGCATTTGAAATACTATGTTTGACAACAACTTTTCACATGTACCATGATGTGACATAGTCATACTTACTTGTATTACATATAGTTAAATTTTTAATTTCTCACCCACAAAAAGTAATAAAAAAATTTATTGTAATTTTTCTCGATAAAACATATTAATTAAATATTTTTTAAGTATATAATTTTTCACTACATATATTAAAAAATATATTGTTCTTATATATTATAATATTATGTAAATCATTTACTGAGATATATTTAGTTCCTTTAACTTAAAAATATAATTAATTCAATTGGAGTCATGCAACATTGATGATGCAATTATCATCATTTTATTTTAAATATCCTAATTAACTTCTGTTTATTTTTGTAATCGCTTCACTGCACTTGTTATGCATACTCATTGCAAACTTTATTAAATAAATTTTTATTCTTTTTTCTATTTTCAAGTGGTTACGCAATAAGCTTAAGTTAATTCTTACCAAAAAAAATCCATTTTTTCTACAAAAGATAAAGAAAACAGAAAAGATAAGGAAAACAAAAAAAAGAAAAAAGAAAAAAAATTACATTTTTACAATTATGAAATGAAATCGATATAACATTAAGAATTTTCAGATTTGGGCAATAATACAATGTAATAATTTAAATGAAATTACATATTTTTATTGGCTAAAAATTTAATATGTCATCAATATACTTAGTAATATGTACAATTAATAATATAATTTATTTATATTATAATATGAGTCAACTTTTTTATATACAATAATCAACTAGGTATATGGGTAATTCTATATGGGGACCTAGTTGCCAAGAAAAAAAATTGGAGAACTTAAAATTTTGCCATTTGATATGGAACTATTTATTTTGTGGTCAAAATGTAAGGTCATGATGTCTCAAATTCTGAAATTTCCATATTTTTCTTGCTCAATTTCCATGCCAATTATGGGATGAGATAAATTCAACTAAAACTTATGTGGAAAGAATATATTGCTGCCTTCCCAAATTAAATTCTTGTGTCGAAACTTGGTGGCTAAGTATTGTGTGATCAAAATTGAGCCAATAAATTAAAAGGTAAAATTGGTGTTTGATATAAAAATTTGAGGTGACATTTAATTAGCTTATCAATTAACTTTATAATTATTAAAGAATCATTAGCTTCTACTTTATAATATATATAACCGATTGTCAAGAATTGCTGTTGTTGGTGCGCCTTCTAGTAAAATTATACTCCCTCTATTTTACAAAAACTGTCCTCTTTACTATTCATAACATTTAATTTATGATTTTATTTCTTTTAAAATTTATCATAAAAATATGAACTTTTTACATGAAAATGGAACTTTAAAGATTCTAGTTTCTAAATATCATTTTTAAGAATTTTTTTCAATTCATATTAATATAAATATATTCAAGTCAAATTTTAATAAAAAAAGATAAAAGGGACAGTTAATATGAAACAAAGGGAATACATAATAAAAGTCACAAAAATAAATTCACATAAATATCAGCGTTTTCAGCTGTATTTATTCCATATTCAACAGCAACCTTTTTTGAAGAATTTATTTAACATCATTTGAATTCATTTGTTCAAATTATATTTCTAGGAGTACGTAGTTATTACCCTAGCGACTTTGAATTTTTGATGTTGCATAATAAGAGCAATATTCTTGATGTTACATAATAACAGCAATATTCTCCTTCTAGAGAATATAAAAAACAAAAAGAAAAGCAAAAAAGAAAAACAGCAGAGTGGTTTTCTCCCAGAATCTCCGTTGCCTTGAGGAGGGCCCCACCCAAATCCTGTGTAATTAACTTGTCATTTTTTCATCCAAAAAACAAATTTTGTTCCCTTTCTGCAAAGTCGAGCGTTTACCTGTGATAGCCGCAAATTTCACTAGAACCAAAGGTCATAATAGTCATTTTGTCGCAAACATACCTTGCAAACCATGATTGTTAAGATCTCGATCCGGATCTTAGGATCTCTTGATCCTATAATTCAATATCATGAAACCTTGTCGGAAAGTAACAGAATCAGTGATATAGTAGAATCGGTAGGATCCCGATTAAGATATTAAAATCAGTATGATTTTTTGATCCTATCAATCCTACTTGATATTGATTTTTATTGGTTACACTTATATTTTAACCCAAATTAGAAATTTTAAGTGTTTGGACCCTTATTGCCCAAGTTATACCATCTAAACCGGTGGTTATATGACTTAAATTGTGAAGTAAACCAAAAAAGAAAAATAACGTATCTTTTTTTTTATTTAGAAGACAAAACTCGGCACCTCCATAAGTTTATCATTATTGTGATAGTTGTGTTTGTTCACAAATTTTTTTTAGACTTGTGTTGGTTATTTATATTTGTTATGTTGATGTATGCATTACTAGGGCTCTAGCTGTACACTAATTGTATTTGTATCATTATTATGGCACTCGAACTTTATTAAGTTTCTAATATAAGTGGTATATTTTATGAATTATATTATTTCTTACAAAAAATTTGATCTTTTAATAGGATCTTATGATCTATGATTCAATTTTATGATTCTAATCTTGTATCATGAAAATAATTTTGGGTTCCCAATTCTAACAACCTTGTTGCGAACTGCAGTACTGATTGAGGGGCATGTTCGAAAATTAGAGAAAATCCAGGGGCCCGATGGGGAGGGAAAAATGGGAACCGGAACTGGAGGTGGACCGCATCGGCTCGGGCCTATATATATCCCGGGGGGAAGAATCTTTCGCCACGGCCAAAAGCAATCGCAATCCGCCATAGCCAAATGAGTCAAAAGAAAAGAAAAGCCATTTTCTTGCATAAATAAATAAATCACTCATCTCCCTCCCTCCCTCTTGCAAAGTGCGTGAACTTCGAAATCGCTGAAATCCGTAACGTTTCTCACCAGTCTTTCTCTCTCTCTTTATTTTCTCATTTCTTCTCTTGTCTTCTTCCTACAAAATCGTTGCTCGGAAACCCAGACCTGGTCACACACTCTACCTCCATTCCTTACCAGCTTCAGCTTGGCCCTCCTTCTCCCGAGCTTGACCAGCTTTCAGGTACTGTTTCGAATCCTCTCTTCTCTGCTATTTTCTCCTCCCGTCAGAATCTTGAATTCCTTTTCTTCTGTTTGATTCGCTCGAAGCTGCTGGAGTTTTGAATTTCCTTGTCTGGCGAATTGACAGTTTCCTACTTTTAGTTTGTGCTTGATCCGGCGTGCGTTCAGTGGTATTTCATGTTTTAGTTTTGGAATTTCAGAGAAGCCTCTTTCCTGTAAAGTTCTGGTGGTTGACTTGGTGGACTGCCAGTCAAAAAGATGAGGAAAAGCTTTCAATTCCTATCCCATCCAGTGCCCTTTATTGCTTTACACAAAGTTTCGGCAATTTTAACTTCTGTTCTGCGGTTTCTGGATACCTCAGAGTAATTATATGTGTATATTTTTTTTTACTGAGATCAATTTCGGTACAGCACCGTGGTTTCTTGGAGATTGCATGTTATCTTCACTGAGTATACTTGTTTCGGTTATCTTCTTGGAAGTTGAATTTGTAGCCAATCTCCAGCGGCCGAGTTCAAATTCTCTGCTATTTGCTTCACTCGAATCGTAATTTGATTCTTGATGCAGGAAGGATGTTGGAGAAGATGGAAGCCCTGGATATAGATAGCGTGATAGAGGAATTCGAGCAAATGACGATAGATGCGGGGAAGGTACAGAAAGAGACGCTGAGGAAGATTCTGGAGCAAAATGGCTCTGCCGACTACTTGCTCAAGCATGGTCTCGATGGGAGGACAGACCCTGAATCCTTCAAGGCCTCCATTCCCCTTGTTACTCACAAGGAACTGGAGCCTTACATTCAGAAAATTGTCGACGGCGATTCTTCGCCTATTCTTACTGGAAAGCCAATCACAACCGTATCTTTGAGGTGGCTCTTGTTTTCTTTCGTATAATTGTTCCTGAAATGATGAAAAAACAAACATTCGATGGGAAGACTTCTGAATTTTAACTCCTTGTGAGTTGCAGTTCTGGTACCACACAAGGGAAACCAAAGCACGTTCCATTCAATGATGACTTGATGGAGAATACTCTGCAGATATACCGTACTTCTTATGCCTTCAGAAGCAGGTACAAGTACATTTCTATCTTTTTGTATTTCTTTATTTTTTTGGATTTTTTTTCTGTGTTTCATCTAATTGGAGACTATAAAATTATATGATGTTAGAGGGGCGGATTATTTAGTGTTCATTTCGTTTCAACTTGTTGCTTGGATGCTTTTTGTGCTGACGTGATTGAATCAATTGATTTGCAGAGAATTTCCCATTGGAAAGGGGAAGTCCTTGCAATTCATTTACAGCAGCAAGCAGGGCAAAACAAATGGGGGCCTGGTAAAGGGAACTGCCACAACCAATGTCTTCCGCAATCCAAATTTTAAGAGTGCTATGAGATCAATGCAGTCACAATGCTGCAGCCCCGATGAGGTGGTATTTGGTCCTGATTTCCATCAATCTCTGTACTGCCACCTTCTATGTGGGCTGATTTTCCGCGAGGAAATTCAATTCATTTCCTCAACCTTTGCTCATAGTATTGTCCTTGCATTCCGAACCTTTGAACAAGTCTGGGAGACGCTCTGTACCGACATACGAGATGGTGCCCTCACAACCCAGATTGCTGCACTTTCCATCCGCTCAGCTATGTCAAAACTTCTGAAGCCAAATCCTGAATTAGCTGATTTGATCCATTCAAAGTGTTCAGGATTGAGTAATTGGTACGGTTTGATCCCAGAGCTTTTCCCTAATGCAAAGTACGTTTACGGGATCATGACTGGATCAATGGAGCCTTATGTGAAAAAGCTGAGGCACTATGCAGGGGATGTACCCCTTCTAAGTGCTGATTATGGGTCTTCAGAAGGATGGATTGCTGCAAATGTGAATCCCAAATTACCTCCTGAATTGGCTACCTTTGCCGTGCTTCCTAACATAGGGTACTTTGAATTTATTCCTCTAAAGGAAAGTGGTGAGGACCTGGACTGGAAGTGCAAGTTTCTTGATCTGACTGAGGTCAAGGTTGGTGAAGAGTATGAGATTGTTGTCACCAATTTTGCAGGTACCAAGGTTTTCTACAGCATGAAATTCATTTAGTGCATCCAATCCTGAGACATATGGGACATCTTTTATAGTGTCTGGATTATTTGCTTGAACTATTTAGATCTCAATCACATGCATCTGAGAATTAGGTAATGCAATTCCTTGACTTTTGATGAGGCATTTATCTTTACATGATATGTGGCAGTGGTGACATGTTCCAATGTCTAGGTGTATTATCAGCAAACATTTTAAATCTGGACATGACTGACCCAGCTGAGGCAAGACAAGTGCATTCTTTATTTGTTAAATATGAATTTAGTATGCCAACCAATCAATGACTTAATTTGATAATGTATTTCCTGTTATGGTTCCCAGCTAAATTAGTTTAAGATACTACTGCTGGCTCCTTGGTTGTTGTCCTTATGTAGCACAAAATAGGTGACAGCAGTCCGCTCCCCAAGATGATCCATGTGGCCTTGCCATTCAGCTCGCTGTTTCATGTTTATTTTTATTTTCTAGTCATACACTGTTCAGCTGCTCGGTGTCAAATCCTCTTTAATTGGGCATGTCTCACTTCCCGTATCTTCACTAATTTATTTTACTGCTGAAGCCTGAAGATGTGCATCAGAGTTATCATATCCCTTTACTATGCGGTTACATGCTTTATGGGCTTTTCTTTCTTCTTCCTTGGTTTTTTTCCTCTTAGGCTCGCATTCGATCTCTGTCTTGTCCCCCAATGGTCCTAGTTACCCATGAAATGTTGACCACACCATTTCTGGCAATTATATTATGAACATGCGTTCACACATGGCACATGTGCTCTCATTAAATTTAGCATGGTCACTGTGTGAAACTTTGAACCGCAGGTCTTTACCGGTACAGGCTTGGAGATGTGGTCAAAGTGATGGGGTTCCACAACTCAACCCCTGAACTCAAATTTGTCTGCCGCAGAAACCTCTTGCTCACCATAAACATTGACAAGAACACAGAAAAAGATCTACAGCTTGCTGTGGAAGAAGCGGGGAAGCTGATATCAGGGGAGAAGCAGGAAGTGGTTGATTTCACAAGTCATGTGGATACATCAAGCGAGCCTGGTCATTATGTGATATTCTGGGAGATTAGTGGTGCAGTGGGTGATGAGGTGTTGCAGGAAGCATGCAACACTCTGGACCGTTCGTTCTTGGATGCAGGGTATGTTAGTTCCCGCAAGGTGAACAGCATTGGACCCTTGGAGCTCAGAGTTGTTTGGAGAGGAACCTTCCATAAGGTGCTTGACCACTACATAGGGTTAGGTTCTGTTGCTAGCCAGTTTAAGACGCCAAGATGCGTTGGAGCTAGCAACAAGAACGTCCTGCAGATCTTGTGCAGCAATGTGGCGAAGACTTACTTCAGTACAGCCTTTGGGTGAAACCGTGGGAACAGAAAAACTAATATTCTAGTAGTACTATATAGTAATAATTCGAGGTTCGCAGTCTTCTTAGATTAGTTGACCACATCGCCTCTCTCTCCCCCAGCACACACACACAGTAGTCTTTGTATCTGATGCGTCCTGCAGTAAATGGTACTTGTTACAAATCTAATGTTGGCTGAAAATAGTAACTGTTTTATAGTGGAACAAAGCTTATCCAAAGAAACCTTACTTTATCAATAGAATAAAGTTGCATCGAAAAAAGATACTAAATCATTTGCTGCTATGACCACTTAATTAATCATTTGCTACGACCACTTACTGCTATGACCACTTAATTAATCATTTGCGACGGCCACTTTATTTTATCATACTTAGATGAAAAGCGGGGAAAAGTAAGAGGATGACTGGGATCCAGACAAGAGGGGTTACCAGAGGAGAGGGATGAGTGGCCGCGGTATATATTGTCGTTTCAGATTAAGGATATTGTGAGTGCACTAAAAAGACAGAAAGACCGCATGCATGCGCAGGAGTGGGAAAAGACCTTTGATTTGAGTGAAAAAGAACTCTTCTTCATTGCTATTGTTTTGCCTCTATATTCCTAAACAACGAATAAATTAAATTACCCTTTTTATCTAGATAATATTTTAAAACAAAGTTTTGCTAAATTTCTTTTTTGTCTTGCATAGTTTAGTTACTTTACTAGTCATTCCGATATGATTGGCTTCTCATGAATTGCTAATGAATATTAGTAAATTATATAAATATCAATATCTTATTGTAAAAAGCATACTCAAATAAAATAATTAAAATAGTACGTACTACTAAATATTTCCCATCCGTGCACCATGTAATGTTCCAATAGGAATAGGAGTTTATTTTATTGATTCTAATTAAGACTTTCATTACAAATAATAATTGTTTATCACTATCCATTTTTGTGTGACATGATTCATCTAAACTTGGGTGAAAAAAATATATTATATTTTCAGCCCTTCATGGTTTTAGTGACCTCTCAAGCATCAAATTACGGCCATACTCTTTTCATGCACATCACATTCACATATATGTAACCACTTTGGACAACAATAAATCTAAAACATGAAACACATAAACATTTTTTATAAATAAGTATTTTTTGAATCATATGATAAATCTAAACTTGGCCTGAAAAATAATATGTATTTTAACATAATTAAATGGTATCACTCAAATTGACCATATTTCTATACTAAGTCCGAAAATTAAAAATAAAAAAACCAAAGAGCCCAAATTAATAGGAAACTGAAATTAAAAAATTATAAAAAATGCATTATCAGAGAAATGCATAAAGAAATTAATTACCAGTCAAATTTTGTGACGAAATATATCACGTCAAGCATTATTTTTCATAAAATCTACCTCATTTTCGGATTTTAGTATGGGAAAATAAAATATAAAAAAACGTACCTCTTAGCTAAACAAGAACTTAGGGGAGACAATGGGCAAGCTCAAACACCGTGAGCATAAGCAAACAAACGAAAAATATCAAGCTCAAATTTCAAAACAAAAATATCTAACAATGTACAAAGAAAACGATGAAAATACCTCAATATCCTACAATTTCGGCACCGGATCTAGCGAAATCAAGTCATTTCCTGCGTTGATAGGTGCCAAATGAGCTCCGACTATAGTATGGCGACGATTGGGGCTGCAAAGAGCAGAACCAGGTGAGGGATGAAGAAGATTCAAGCTTCTGGAGGAGGAAGGGGAGGAAGGCTTTTAAATTAAGATTACAAACTGCTAGATCATTGGTAACATTTTAAATGAAACACATTTTTTCACTTAAGTGCAACACACTTTTAAGTTAAACGCACCGGTTCACTTAAAAGGTTACCAACGGTTTGGCTGTTGGTATCTAGCCCACCTATAGATTGTCTAAACCGGATAATCTAGTTGCCAACATGAAGCTGTTGAAAAATTTTAAAATGTATTTCCAACAGTTTAATATGTTGGTAATTATTATTGATTTAATCATCACTTCTAAAAAATGAAGGTTTTCCAACGGCTTCACGTTGGAAATTTAAGAATTTTTAACCCAAAACTGTTGGAAACAGGGCCATTGGAAAAAAATGCGTTGGAAATTTTTTTCTAACAATCTAGTAGATGGTCGTTGAAAATTTCAATGGTCAGTCGTTGGAAATTGGGCCGTTGCAAATTTCCAACGGCCGAAGTTCATATACTTATTTGGCCCATGTAATAGGTTTTTCCAACGGCTTCAGCCGTTGGAAACTTTTTATACGAAAATAAAAAAATTATTTATATATATAAAACATATATTTTATATAGTCCTAAATTTTATTTTTTATTTTATAAGATAACAAAAAAATTAAAAATTATATGTTATATTATACAAAAAAATTCAAAACGAGAAGGCAAAAAACCACAAAATTATAAAAAATACATAAAAATACAGAAATAACAAAATCAGAAAAATTACATAAACAGAAAAAAATAAGAAAAACTATACTGAAAACAAGTATGCAGTAATATAAAATAAAACACAACAAATACAATAAAAGCACAAAATATAACGAGATCCCCAAAATTGAAAAAACAAAGAACAAAAATTGAAACGGCAGATCTGCAAATGCGGCGGTCGAGGAGGGTGGTAGAGTGAGGAGCCAAGGTGGATGGTGAGTAGGAGAGAGACACGGTGAATGGTGAATACCAAGCGATAGAGAGCATAGAGGAGAGCGACGGCGATGAACGGATCTAGAACAGATATGGGTGAGGAGCGACGAGCAGAGAGGAAAACAACGGATCTGGTGCAAATCTGGGCGATGACCGTCGAGCGGAGCGTAGCGACGAGGGAGAGACAGGCGAGCAGACGGAGAGCCGAGATGGAGAGCAGCGACAAGAGAGAGACAGGTAAGCAGGCCAAGAGTGCAGACGAAGAGAGTAGATAACGGAGAGAGGCAAGAGCGAAGAAAGCAAAGGGAGAGGGAAAGAGCAGGGAAAGGAGAGAGGCGAGGGAGAGGTCTAAGGCGGAGAAGAAAGCAGAGGAGGCGAGAGGGTGAGGGAGAGGGAGAATGTATGTATATATAGCTAGGTTAGTTTTGGGCCAATTTGGGTCTAATAAGTTGGGTTATATAGTGATATAGTTATTATTATATTTTCATAATAATAATAATAATTAACAAAACATTAATATGTGTGTGTATGACATATATACATACAACATAAATACATATGATAAATATCAATATCAATATAATATATATATAAATATTATTATTTTTATTTATAATTAACATATGACTATAATTATTATTTGATTTATAAATATTTATATATGATATATTATGATAAATTATGTATTATACTAATATATTATGATACATTTTAACATATGATATATTATATTATGATAAATTATATATTATACTAATATATTATGATAAATACATATTATGACATATATATACGTAGTAATATGTTCATAAGTATTTACATTATTATTATTATTATTATTATTATCAATAAAACCACGTGTGAAAATTATCATTTAATTATCTATTATATTTATCTTAAGAAATAATTATAAATATAATTATCAATTATATGGGTTGGGCTTTAATATTTGGGTTGGGTTATAATATATATGGGTTAAGTTATATTATAATATATATATATATATATATATATATATATATATATATATATATATATATATATATATATATATTATACATTATATATATGAAACATTATAATATGTTTATATACATTAATATATATGTTACATACATTATAATATATGAAACATTGTAGTATAATATATATGATACATTAACATATGTGATACATACATATATATAATAATAATAATAATAATAATAATAATAATAATAATAATTAAATTATTATTATTATTATTAATTATTATTATTATTATTATTATTATTATTATTATTATATATGTATGGCATATACACCATATATCATATACTATGTATATGTTATTATGATATGTTTGAAATATGATATGCATTATAATATGTTTAAAATATACTATGTATAAATATAATAATAATGTGTAAGATATATATACGTATTAATATAAATGTATTATGATAAATATATATTATGATATATTATATAAATATATATAAATATCAATATCAATGTAATATAAATATGCATATATATAAATGTGTGTGTATGTATGTGACATATATATATCAAAATATTTAAATTTTTTGTTTGGCAGTTGGAAAAATTCACAAAAAAAGTTTCCAACGGCCTAGGATATTGGAGAAATTCACCAAATGTTTCCAACAGCCAAGGCCGTTGGAAAAATTTGTAAAATATTTCCAATGGCCTAGGCGGTTAGAAAAAATTAGCAAAAAATTTTCCAACGGCCTTGGCTGTTAGAGAAATTCACCAAATGTTTCCAACAGCCAAGGCCTAGGCCACTGGAAAAATTCATCAAATATTTTCCAACGGCTTTGACCATTAGTAAATTGTCCATTGGAAATTTTGCACACTTCCAATAGCTAAGCTGTTGGAAAGTTTTTCTTACATCTTACAAAAAGTGTATAGAAGTTAATTTGTATATATGGGCAATAACCTATATTTATCAGATATAAAAAAGGAAAAGATCATGAGAAAAAACTAGATCAATGTATGTATTACATGGACGTATAAATAAATAACGCAATGATAATGGTAACATGATATATTATATGATCGATAACATTGTCATTTATTTGGATTAAAAATAGATGTACAAAATTAAAATGTAATTGGTATAAATGGTTCAGTTGTCTTAAGTTAGCTACGAGATTGGTTCTAAGGTCTATTATGAGTTTCGTCAGGCTGTATAAAAAGTTGGTCAATTAGCATGTAGAAGTTAATTTGTATATATGGGCAATAACCTATATTTATCAGATATAAAAAAGGAAAAGATCATGAGAAAAAACTAGATCAATGTATGTATTACATGGACGTATAAATAAATAACGCAATGATAATGGTAACATGATATATTATATGATCGATAACATTGTCATTTATTTGGATTAAAAATAGATGTACAAAATTAAAATGTAATTGGTATAAATGGTTCAGTTGTCTTAAGTTAGCTACGAGATTGGTTCTAAGGTCTATTATGAGTTTCGTCAGGCTGTATAAAAAGTTGGTCAATTAGCATGTAGATGTAAGTGTAAAGGGGAGGAGACTGATAGTAGGAGCTTAGTGTCTCGCTAGTCTCCTCTGTTTGTTTGTATTCATTAATTAGTTGAATGATCATCTCTTTTCTGCAGTTAAAAATAATAACAATAATAATTAAGAGCGTTACATTAAGAAGAGTACGTATCTAAACAATAACACTTTACCTTTAATTTGTGGAGTATCAAGTTTTAATATTTATTAACTTTCAATAGATAATTGAGATTATATAAGTAAACGATGTAATGTAGGTAGGTGAGATTAAGATCTAAGCATGACGATGAATGCACCCAGGAGCCGTACGTCAATGGGTAACATTTTGGAAGTTCACTTATTGCCATGACGAAGATCGGTTGACTTGATGATTATATATATACTTAATTTACACGGGGAGTTGATGATAGTTGAATGAAATATACAATATTATATATGTTATATTGATAATTTAAAGATGCAAATTCGATGACAGATGTGGTGTTTCTTGAAAAATGCCTAACACATGATTGTGGGCTTATGGTTGTGGCATTTTCGGGTGGAGGACCTCTCTAAGAGATTGGGCAGCAACCAAACCAATTATGCAAGAGACACGCAGACAGATCAATAAACCCACGATTAGATAGTCTAGAGGATGTTCATTACCAATACACACAGTGACATGCACAATGGCTGGTTGGTTAATTTGTGCGGAGGATAGAGTGAGTGAGTGGTTTCGTAGAGCTACCAAGGAAGAGAACCTTGTTTTTGTCGCCATTTGTTTTGTCCTTTGTGCTCCCTTCAAATATATACCATTCGAACTGATTATATATTCATCTGTAAAAAGAACATTTATATAGTTTAAAAGAACATAAACTTAGTCTAAAACGAATATAATTCAATCAAAGGAGTGTGGTTGGGACTCCAGCATAGGAGGCCTCACCGGCGTTGTTCCGGCCTCTAACCACCGTGCCGTCTTTGATTAACCTCTAAACCATTGCCACCATCTCGCTTGCAAAACCAATCTCTAGTTGTCGAGCGTAACGTTAGCTCTTTGCCAAGTAGAAAAACCATTAAAAAGTCATCCGAGTCCCACCCCCATTTCACTTGAGCCCTAACACTTATCTATTGTTTCAATTACACCCCCGATCTTTCTCTATTCATTCCAATTTCAACGGCTTGACAGTTAGAAACATTCATGCCCATTTCCCAATGGCTCAGTGTGTTAGAAATTTCTAATGGCTAAGTCAAATTGACACATTGCAAAATGAACTACCAATCTTTGTTGTTTCTTGCCGTACCACACCGTCTTAAAACTAGGAAAAATGAATTTTTGAAATGTTTCTTTAGTTTTTTTTTAATATTTTTAAGTAAAATATATAATCATTATGTTCCATTGATTACTTTTATAACAAAAATTCTTTTGATATTTGAAAAAAAATTGTCTTTTTATTTCTTCTATGACTTCAAATTATGTTTTTATTTTTTAAAATTTATTATTTTTGTGTAAAAAAAACTCTTAATTAATCTATATACATGTCATATGCACTTCATATCCACACACATGTAATAGTTGGTATGTCATTATGTTCATATGTTATATACACACATAAAACATATGTGTGTGTGCATGCTTACAATTTATCAATTTATAGTATCGTATTCTGTGTACGAATACTTTAATTTGACATTTTTTTTTTCAATTTACCATGACATGCCACGATATATCACACAGCACATGGTACATGGGTTACATTTTTTATTTCTTATTTATTTTTAAATCATATATATCAATGCATCATATGTGCTATATAAAATCACAAAAAATAGTCATTGATATAGGTAGGCTAACAAAAATATTGATGTTATTTCATTCTTTTTTATTTTTAAAATGAACTTTCATTCGTAAATCTTAATGTGATTTAGATTTAAAAATTGTTTTGATTCTCTTCTTTTATTTTTATCTTTCACTTGTCCGTATATTGTTTTTCATATATATTTTATTTATATTAAAAAGAATAGGAATAGACATAGAAGGTGCAAAAAGATTATATTTAATGTTACATAGTACAATATAGGTAGTAGTAATAGTATTAAAAGCATTGAAAATCAAAGAGAAGGAAGAAATTACAAGTGATATACAAAAGTTATTGTCTTTTTTTGGAAGGATGCAGCTAGTTGGGGGGCCAATGGATATGACAGAGTACTCGCATGTTAATGGAATATTCTATAGATTCAACTAGTGTCATGGTTATTAAAAACACGACTTAAGTCATAAAAATGTACAACTTTACGTCTTTAGAGATGAAAAACATCTCAATTCATATTAGAAACGCATTTTGGGGTAAAGTCGCGTAAAAACACCACTATAGATGACATAGAATTGTATGATCTCTTAGACTCTACATTTCAACCATAAACCCAAACAAAGTTAATACTAAACTTTTAAATATGAAACTAAGGACACAACTCAAAGGCCCAATAAAATAGATGACATAGCGTGGGTGAGGCCATTTTTTTATAACCCCCACATACTTGTTCTCTCTCTTCACCTATCCATGTGGAAGAAAATGGTAAATTGGAAGAAATGTGTTACCTCCAACCTCTTTCATCATTAGTAGCAACACCCCCATAGCCACCCAAAACTGGAACCCATCTTGTCAAACTACCTGCAGCCTCCCTCAAATGCATAACCTAACTATATCCTCTTTTGGTCTGTCCCGTTGACCTCTGCTCCAGAATTCTAGTCTAGTTCAACCTTATAAAAGCCATCCAATTGTATGTTATTCTTACTTGAGAATTAATTTTTTACATGTTCCAAAATGATAACCCAAAATAACTATAGAAGTATTTCAATTTTCAATTAAATTGACAAAACACATTTAAATCTTGATTCATATATCTTATATTTATGATATGACTTATACTTTGTGGTATTAAACACTTAATGAAGAAAATGTTGTGAAGCATGAAATTTTAATGAAAATTTAGATGGTTATAATTTTTTTAACGACTATCAAAAAATTAAAATAACTCTAGGTAGAATTCTGAATCTAATAATCGTGGCTAGTATGCCATTTGGGCTTATTGAATGACACAAAAATAGAGAGACTTATTCGACCATTAAAAAGAAAAAGAAAAGAGAACAGACAATAAGCACCAATGAGGATTGAGTCACAAAAAATAGAATGATTTTAGTTATCTCATGGGAATGTGTAACTATTTTCTTCTTACATTAAATTAAACCATACATTAATAGTGTTGCAGCTCAATTTGACATATATTGGTTTGACTAAATATAGCATTTCAATTATTTCGTATACTTAAACCCAATGATGCTCAAATTTGTTAACACAAAGATAGACAAAATCGACAGAAACAATAAAAAAGACAAAACTTGACCACATGCTCCTTCCGCATGCCTGAACAATCAGATTTGGGTAAAAAATCGTAGATTAATTTATGATTAAAGAAGAAATTCTATAAACTATATATATTCCTGTCTGTATTTGTTGTCATTAATCAGCTTAGCCTAGCTAATTAGGTTGTAATCAAGATTTCCAAAAACACAAGAAATTTCAGGAGTTAACCCCAGATGACGAGAACTAATTTTGAAGAAAAAATGAGGAGATTGGAGACGGATGAGAAAGAAAAGAAAGTAGCTCCATCGGGTATTTGGAATTGTGAAAGCCCATTATATGACGCGTGTGAATTGGTCATGCTCGGTCATTTAATCGAACAGCACCTGACGTCTTCCCCGTCATCTCATCATGGATCCACACCTAACAAGGATGTCTCAGCTTCAGAGCTCTGCATACCGTTGGATGATGGAATGTATGGCCGCCGACTGGCAGACGGTAATGTGAAGAATGCATTTGGGGGAGTGCCCGCCATTGCCAGTGGTGGCAGGAGGAATAAAGCCAAGGGCAATAAGCTCAAAACAAGGCTATCTAGACTATACATTGGCATTCATTTTTGGAAGAAATAGGCAGGCAGGCAATTGTCCAATATTATTTCTTCTTTACCTTTTTTTCATTTGTTTAAATTTTTGTTAGAGATAAAATTTCCAGTTGCAATTTTCTTGGTAAGGTTGGTGGTGGAATATTTACCTAGACTTTTTTTTAGATGTATGTTGAAATTGGTGCCAGGGAAAAAAACATGAAACTTATGAGAGAATTAATCTGATTAAAAATTGCCTAAAATGAAAAAAGCCATTAGAAATAAAAATTAGCAATAAAAATAAAGAAAAGAAAAGGCTAATTTTGTACGAACGTTATAAATTTCATGGCGTTCTTCATGCCTATTGGCCAAAGCATAATCAATTTTCAGATTATATATTCAAGTTGTAGAATCAAAATCCTAAGGCCTAAATACCCAAGTCACCCTTTAACTTTAAATTGGTCATCTGGTCCCTTGTACATTTTTGGGGTAATAATTGAGCCTTAAACTTTTATCATGGGGACACTTTACTCTATTAACCTAGAAACTCAGTCACGTGGGAGCATGTAACAGAGTTGATGGTAGGAGTTGGTAGTTAAAGGGCATAAATTCCCAAATTGATGAAAAACTTTAATTTGTAACCCTAATCTGGAAATCTAACCATTTTGGAATTTCAGTGAAATTAACTGGTGCACTGGTTATGTCTAGCTATGAATCAAAGTTGGAGGGAAGTTCAAAGCAATATTTGGGATTGAATGAGAAAGACAATTGTGTTCTTATATGAGAATATGGAGTGAAGACTGTCCAATTTGTGGTAGGGTGAGACAATGAGAATTGGGGCAGACAGTTCTTAACGTGTAGAAATTTCAAGGTAAGGGTTCAATTTAACACTTGTATGTGGATAATGTGGATGACACCATGCTATTTTTGATAGGAGACATTGTGCAGGAGAAGCCTAAATGTTTTTTTTTAATGGATGGATTATTCATTCAGTGATCGTGGAGTAGAGTTGATAAGGCAGTTAAGAGGTAAAGAGAGAAAGTTGGAAGCAAAAGTTTTGGAATTGAAGATAAAGATGAAGGACTGAGAGGCCAAATGTTGTTTGGCAGAAGTTGAAATTCTGAAGTTGAAGTTGAAGATGAAGGATTTAGATGCGGAGATGACTCCAAGGGTAGAAAAATAGAAGTTGAAGCAAAAACAAGAGATGGTTGAAGCCCAAAGGCAGCTTATCCAAATTAGGGTATACATGTAGGGGTTATTTGGGTTGTTTGTGATTGTAATAACTAGTACGTTCTGTTGAGTATGTACGTGGACATTAGGATGCTGGAATAAGGAGTGCTTGTTGTAGTAGGCAGTATATGGTATGTTGGTGTTTAGGAAATTGGTTTTGATATGGTGGCAATTGTTATATGGATGCATGTTAAAAGTGTGTGAGTTGTGTGGACTCATTGTGAAAATGTGCGAAGTGTGGTGTGGATGCTTTGTGAAAGTCTGACAATTTTTCAATTTGGAAATAGCAGTCCTTCATTCATGTTTTCAACTGTGGTACAATCATTGAACACAGAGTATTCATACAATACTAAAAGTAGCCAATAATTGTAAGCCCCAAAAGTGATAAGTGCCCAACTTTGATTACAATATCAAAATATATCCTAAGAACTGATTTCAAGTGCATCAGTCACCAAAACCAAAAAGGCCTAGACATAGAGTATTCATTTATAAAAAAAAAAATAGTTTGACTAATGAACAAAATGCATGATGTCGGGCATCATTACTATCCTTCGCATTGCCTGTAGCTTATCTTTCATTGAGTGCAAGGCCTCCCCATTGTCTTCCTTCACTTTTATTGACCATATGAACTGCCCTATGTGGATGAAATCTCAGCAGTTTCTTTTCTTCCCTTAACAGCAACCTCTCCCAACTGTTGTTGATCCCTAGAACTATGGGCATGATTAGTCCGACATCAAAGAATTAGCCAGCATAAACTACAATATTTAATAAGTACTAGATTGACAGGTTTACAGATTTGGTGGGGCAATTCCTTTGATTGTGAGTTTCACTTATACAAATATGACAATGCATTATCCTACCATATTTGCTAAGCTTTGTGCTTGATTTCCTTAACTCATTTTTTTTCCTTATCATTTTAGTCTTTGGCCTCACTGGCATAGACCTATGAATGGTGGGTAACATAAGACCTAGCCCATTATCTTCTCAAAATTCTTGACTTAGCATTGGCTGGATGGCATAGTTATATGCTGGCATGAATATCTCCTTCTTAAACCAATGACTTCGGTAGTCTTTTGGGTTCTTTCTCTTACTCAGATTTGCTTTTGCTGTATAAACACATGGTTTTCCATATTTTTGCCCACCTAAGACATGTATAGCTATTGTTTCCAAGATTAACAGCATGGGATACATGACCTAAACTAACTTCATATCCATCATCAGCATTCCACTTCAAGTTCCATTTGTAACACTCATAAGTGTTGTAGTCTAAAATACCAATAATGTTCTTATCATATTCACACATCCATCTTCTAGCAAACAATTTTTTGTCAGTTGTTCTCTCCATCACATAATCCCTTATTTCTTTAAACATTGAAATGATAGGCTTTCTCCTAGCAGAAATTAGAACAAAGTTAAAGGCCTTAGTGTTGTTATTATCAACAATGTCTACCTTAATTGCATGGCTGGAATATGCTCTGCACTAACTTATATTATTCCTATTGATTAATGATTCTACAGCTCTTGGTTGCAATTTATTAATGGCCTTAAGCTGCCTGTTCAAGGTATACTCATTTGGTGTCTTGGCTACTGCATAAAAAGCCTGCTTCATTTATTCCCTCTTGTAGTCATAATAACAATTACTATAAATGTGTCTTGCACATAAATGATGCTCTGCCTTAGGAAGAAGTTCTGCAACTGCATTGAGTAGTCCCTGTTAATGTGGTTCAGATAACATTGTTAATACCAATCACTTAGTGAGTACCATGTCAAAAAAAAAAAAAAAAAACAAAAGTGATAACACTGCTACCACCTTTTGTTAGTCAGACATAAAGCATCAACCATCACCATCTAATGTTCCAATATCTACTTTCACATGGCCCAGGAATCATAGCCAGGAATCAATGGACTTTAGGTCCGCCACTGCCCAAATAAGTGGGTACATTTGGTTGTTTTCATCCTTGCCTACTACAGTTAATAGTTGCCCTCTTAATAACACCTTTTAAAAAACAACAATCCAACCCTAGGTAAGGCTTACATCTCTCTAGAAATCTCCTCCTCACAAAATCAAAGCACTCATAAAATCTTTTGAACAAGGGAACTGTGCTATCAATACTATATTCCACCTCTAGATCAACACGGTCACCAGGTTTGGAATCCAACAAAGCATGAACATAGTCATGTAATTTTGCATACTCTACCTCCACATCTCTATTCAATTTCTTAGAAACCCTTGGTTTGGCTATTTTGCATTGATTTCCGCTCACATCAATTTGCATTTTAGACTTAACTGTCTGAGTTAAGAAACTAGGCTTGAGGGCTAGGTGTGCACATATTAGGTCCTTATATGTTCCAGCTATCCATATGGCCATTAGTTTCACTAAGCTTAAACATTTTTGTGCAATGATGATTGGAAATATGGGTTTTCACCATGAAGTACTTCTTATCTAGGTGTTCTTTATAAGCCACATATAGTCTCCAAGGATAGTTTGTGTCTTTATAGCACACTCTCACACATTTGGACTTATTTCTAAGGTATGTGTAATCAAGCTTCTCTTAGATACAATACTTAGTCAATGCGCTCTTAAACTGATGGTGATTTGTGAACACGATAGCCACTGAGAATTTCACAACCTTCTCTTTCTGATTATACCTAAGAAATTTGTGTGGCCTTTACCTTAAAATCGTTTCAGCTTTTTCTTCACTCTTACGTAAGCTAGCATCATTTGAGTTGTCTAACCCTTCCACATCATCACTAGCATACTCATCATCATCCCCATCATTATCTTTCTCACTCTCCTACTGTAAAAGTAGAACCCCTTTCTATTTTCCTCTTCATAGAACCAATAGAAAAAACCCTATGAATTGCATCTATTCCACTTATTAACTCTTCATCACCTTCTGCAGATAAGTTGCATCTAAGCCTTCCAATTCTTCTTTACATTCTCTATCTAAATCAACTCATTCCTCATCATTATCACTTTCTGAACTACTTTGGTCAGCTTCCTCATCACTATCCTCTATCTCCTTATTCCCCTCTACATGGCCAACAACATGTTCTTTTCTCTTGGTGGTGGTCCCCTATACTTGGTCATCCAACAATTTCCTATGTGACCTCAACCAATGAACACTATGTTCAACAAAACAGTATACCATCAACTTCTTACTTACAAGTGAAAACATAGCCAATAATACACCATCATCGTTTAAACATTTTAATACGGAATCAAGTGACTCAGTAGGGTCATTATAGTAAACATTAGTAAATTCCTCGTCCTCATAACCCAACTCATGCAGAGCTTTGCTTAATGACCATTGACAGAACTTAATCTTCTCCACTTTAATTACAGATGTGCAATGGTTTAAGTACATTTTAATTGGCTCATTCACTAATACCCTACAATGACAAATCTTAATGTTCACTGCCTTAGACAGTTGCAACCCAAAAATCCAAATGTTACACATACAAGTATGTTTATATTTTATTATAATGCATTGTCAGATTTTAAACAAAATCATAAATTAAAAACCCTAAACCACCCACAACATCACTGCTTGATTTGGGTTTTAATGCACATAATATCATTGTTCATGAAAACCATGCACCATGTGCAAGTAATGTTATTGACGCATTGTCATAACCACACACAATTATTCATATACATATTCAATCCACCAACCCTCACTCCTATTTAACCCACCAACTTGTCAACAATGCCCCAACTTAAAATGATCAGTTCATTTATCTTTACAGCACTACCCACATCCTGCCTCTATCCCTGAGCTGTTGGTTCCCCAAATGATGCGGAATCTTGATGGAATCGTCCTTTCTCTGCTCCTTCAATAAATTATTTTCTATTTTTTTTATGTCTTTATGCTTGCTTCATTCAACCATCACTATACTTTACCCTAACCAGTACCCAATTCTTCACTTCCCACCTCGACGGAATGCATTACATCATTTTCATTTAAGGCATAACAGAGGCAAGCCCACATGCGACCAGGTGAGCGAGGTTGTGGCCTGATGGAGTAAAGTGTCCCGATTATGAAAGTTTAAGGCTTGATTAATACCCAAAAAAAGTACAGGGGCTGAATGACTGATTCTTTAAAGGTGAGGGGTGATCTGGGTATTTAGGCCAAATGCTAATAGAAGAATATTTCTAACTCATTCACTCTCTCAAATTGAGTTCATTTGACATTTTTCAAATTTATATCCAAATGTTGTTTAGAATCTTATATTTTCTAAATATTATATTAAGTTACTTTATTTTTTGGAATGTCATGAATTACTTTTTTTTTGGAATGTCATGAAATCATAAAATATTTTTCTTATATTGATAGCAATTTCCCCCCCCCCAAATTTTCTATTTTTTCCATAAAAAATTGATGTATGAAAAATATTAATTAATTTTTCTAAAAGTAAGTTGTGAAAACATATTATTAAAAAGTAGAAAGTTATCTAATTTATTGTAGGTTTGTTGCTCTATTTTATTAAACAAATCAAAGCAGATACAAGGTGTTGGTCCACTGGCAAAAATGGAGAATTTTCGGTCAAAGAAGTAGCTATGATGTTAGATTCGTTGACGCTTCGAGTACAGTCGGATGCCAAAAAGAAGTGCTGGAATAGACTGGTTCTACCTAAAGTCAACCTCTTTATCTAGAGAGCTCTGAGTTCTACAAGACTACATTCCTAGTAGATCAAATCTAATTATAAAAAATGTTAATATTGATAGCTCCTTTTGTCCTTTGTGCAATATTGTGGTGGAAGATCTTCAGCATGCTCTGGTTTTTTGCTACCAGCTGTATAAGCAGTCTGGACATCGATTTTTAGTTGGTGGAATGTTGGTGACCCTTTGGGACTACAGCGGCTGGAAATCTTGTCTTTCAAACCTACTCAAGTTTTGAAGAAACTTCATATTATTGCTTGGCAAGCTGTCCTCCTAATCACGACTTGGATTTTCTGAAAATGGAGAAATGAAAGAGTCTTCAATGCTAAGGAGAACTGTCCAAAGGAAGTTTTCTTTTATATCCAGTCCATATCATTTTTTTGGATTAATAGCAGCTGTAGTAAAATAAATTTGCTCTTTCTCTGATTGGTACCAAAATCCTTAACTAGCCATTTTCTATTTCGATAGGCTGATACATGAGGTTTGGTCTTGGAGTAGTCCAGCACCTTGCTGGCTCTGTTGTTGTAAATTGTTCCATATCATCTTTCTCTGATTAATAAAATTTTGTCTGTCTTGTTGTTAAAAAAAAAAATCTAGCACTTGTTGAAAATGTAAACGCGTAAAAGAAACTTTGACGGATTGATGAAGTAGTATGATTAAGAATTTTTAAAAGTGAAAATAAAGGTGAAACTCAAATTTTAAAAATAAAAAATTAAGTGAAAATGGAGTACAAAATATACATCGTTTTTAGACTCTTCAGGTTTGTCAATTGGAGCAGGTAGGAGGACAAAATTTCCTGATAGGATAGGTAATTAGTAAGATTAGATTCGAGCAATTTTTTTTGAATAAATATGGCCTGCAAAGTGCAAAATGCATATATGTCCACCCATGCCTTTGTAAGCCCTAATGCCATTTTATATTAAGCGCTCAATTTAATTTCCTAACTTTCATCGCACAAAATTAGTGTGGAGGCATATCGAGTATTGTAATAATTTCCTTTCCTGCAGCAAAACCTAAACTTTCCTCTGCAAACTAAAAAAATACGTATAAAGCTTTCAAATAATTGCATGCCTGGATGAACTTTCCACAACCAAGAAAGAAAGAATGAAGACGTCGGATAAAACAATAATAAAAACATATCCGATTAACCTTAGCCGCGAATATTCTCCCTCTCCTAAAAAGTTTCTCTAACTTTGGTCTAATTAACCGAATTAAACTGGTTTTTTAGGTAGACTTAGTCATCCCTCCTTACCTTTTTTATATATATTTTTTCAAATAATTAATTTTATCAGTTATGTTAGTTATGTTTTTTCTTTGTTTTTATCAGATCTAGTTTTTCTCTTCTTGATAGGAAATACGGAGGAGTTACAGATTAAAGATGTAACAATAGAGCGTTTCATTCAATGGGATCGGTGGATTAGCTTTTTCATAATGGATCAGGAGCTAGCATTTATTAGTCTAAGTATTATGTTAGGTTTGTGTCACTTATTTTTTTGGATTTTTTTTGTATCAGCTTATATATTCAAATACCATATATATCTATACATTCTCTTTCGTTTTCCTATTTAATACAGTACTGCCTTTGTGGAGTTCAACGTTTATATTTTATTGATAGATACTATATGCTTACAATTAAGGGAAAAAAATATTCACCAAAAAAAAAACCGTCGGATACTGAGCTGAAGAAGAAGAGACCGAGAGAAATTAATATGTGAATTGATGAGAAAAAATTGAATAGAGAACTGCAAGAAATTTCCCGAATAAAATTTTTTATTTTAACCGTTTTAAGCCTCAAGTGTATAAGTTAATAGTTCAAGGACCCATATCGCAAATTTCCCCTAACAGTGGATCAATTACACACCAGGCACTTAAACTCTTGAATTGAAGCTAAAAAAAAACCAACTGTTAAACAATTATTCCAAGAAAAAGGGTTAACTGTAGAGAAAGCTAATGTATAAAACCTTCATTGACTAAAACCTATATATAATAAAAACAGAAAACTTTATTAGGAGAGAAACTAAAGAAGAAATAAAGTAAATAGTAGAAGTGAGGAACGATATATTAGAATAGAAGGGGCTTCATTTGCAGCAGCAGTCGACGCGGCCAGGCCGAACGGTAAGGCAAGCTCCGCTGCTGTAACGTTTCATGACGCAGTCCACATTGCACTCGTAGGTTCCATAAGAAGCCGAACACGTCGCGTAGCAGACATCCTGAGGAACATCCACACCTCCCAATAACCCCACCTTGTTAGGCTCGCCATCTGCATCCACAAATCAGCACATTAAATCACACATATTTTGGAACACAAAAGCAGGCACGCCTCTTAATTTTCCTCCCAGTGTTCGTCAATCTTCTCCAAACTCGGTCACCCAAATTTGAATCAGGTTAAAATATGACTTGTATGGGTTTCCCATATACATACCCTCTTCAACCCATGACATATAACCGGTTTGTACATGACCAAAGAATAAAACTTATGTCTAAAGGAATTGATCTTTCATAAAGCCAAAGTCACTCTCTTGTATTCATAATCAAAGTTTAATAGTGTACAAGAAGAAAATTATAAGTATAATGAGATAACTAAAGATGGTAACTGATATATACAAAGATAAATGTAAGTAACTATACCGGAGTAGACTGAGGAGATGATAAAAAACGTGACTATGAGAAAAGGGACGAAAGCTTGTGCCTTTGCCATTGTTATTGTGTATGTAAGTTTTGAGCTGAAGTTGTGAAGATGGAGTGGTGAAAATGGACACAAATTTTGCAATTTATAGTTGAAGTTAGTATAGGAATATGTGAGTTGTGTGTGGAAGGATAAACAATCGCCAAGCAGCACATTTGCCTAACAAGGGATGGGATTGGCAGCATCGGAAAACTTCCTTTTTGTTTATGGTTTCCGTTTCTAGCTATCACTCTTTCAAAGACAGCGTAAAAAATACCCTTTCAAACCATTTATTTTTCAAATTTCTTTCCCTGTATTCTTAATTACGACTGTTTTTTCCCCTTCCCTTTCATAATCGCATTCTGAAATCTATACAAGAGAAGATTCCAATCCACTAATAATTCCTCATTCAACTAGAGTTGGTCTCTTATGAAAATTTCCGTTTATGCGTACGTTGATTAGTCAATTATACCTTTCCCTTTTTGTTTTTTTGTTTCCGTTCTGCTTATCCTTACTCAAATTACTATTATCAATAGTAGTAAATTATTAGTGTTTAAAAAAAAATTTAATATCTAATGATTGAGATCATGCATGTAAATCTAATCTAATCTATATAATTATATATATATACATAAAACAGGACATTCTCTATAGAGATTTTGGTCTTTTCCTTAATTAGCATCCTCATTGATTGACAAATGTCTTTTTTTTTCAAGGGATTTTTTTGGCATAGCTGTATATTGGTCGATTAAAAGTTGAAATCTAATATTATCCTTCATTAATAAAGTTAACAGATTTCTTAACACCGTTACATGAATTTAACGGAATAGCATTTAAAAAAACATGATCAGATAGTTATTATATTAGGTTAATGGATCTAGAAACTTCTCAATCACTGAAAAACCATTAAAGGAATCTCAGAGTTTTGAACCATACAATCATAAATTCAATTTGGTTGTCACAAAATTAAAGGAAATAATCAGTTAAATGTAATACAAAAATTAAACCGAAACATCTAATATGAAATGTATTACAATTTAACCGAACAATAGTTTATAGAATGTAAAGTCAATAGTTTAATGTCCATTAACACAATTGGAAATTAAGGAATGAATACTACATAATTACCATAGCAATCAAATTAAAAAGTCTACACATATATTAAATAAAATATTATCAAAGTTGGTAATAAAAATATTAATTATTTTTCTTTCAATTTAATTAAAAATTCTATACATATATTGCCATAATTAAACTTCGAATAATTACTTATTTAAAAAGCACCATTATTACTGTTTAATTATTTATTTGATACATAATTAATTATTTTTATAATTAATTAATTATGGAAAAAATTTAGTCTATGAATAGAAAATAAAATTAAAAAGTCTATACATATATTAAGTAAAATATTATCAAAGTTGGTAATAAAAATATTACCATAACAATATTTTAGCTCCTTAAATTTTTTCCTTTCATTCACCATTATTAACTTTGATACAATTTGAAAATTGTTACTGAAATGTTATGATTGTATTATTATCCATTTTATATTAAATAAAAATTATGTCCATATATATCTAATATAATTATAAATATATATAAAGTGTCCTTTTTTTTTCAAAAACTTTTTTTTGGCATAGTTGTATATTAGTTGATCAAAAGTTGAAATCCGATATTATCCTTCATTAAAGTTAACGGATTCCTTAACACCGCAACGTGAATTTAACGAAATAGTATTAAAAAAAACATGGTCGGACAATTATTATATTGGGTCAATGGATCCAGAAACTTCTCAAACATATATATATATATAAAGTAGTACAATCATTATGGAGGTTTTAGTCTTTTTTGTAATTGGTGCCTTCATTGATTAACAAGTGTCCTTTTTCCTTCATAGGTTTCTTTTGGCATAGTTGTATATTGGTCGATTAAAAGTTGAAATCTAATATTATCCTTCATTAAAGTTAATGAATTCCTTAATACTGTTACATGAATTTAACAAAAGAGCATTTAAAAAAAACATAACTGGGCAGTTATTATATTGGGTTAATGGATCCAGAAACTTCTCAAATACTAAAAAACCATTAAAGAAATCTTAGATTTTTGGACCATGTAATCATAAATTCAATTTGGTTATCGCAAAATTAAAGGAAGGAATCAATTAAATGCAATACAAAAATTAAACCGAAACATGTAATATGGAATGTATTACAATTCAACTGAACAATAGTTTATAAATGTAAAGTCAATAGTTTAATGTCCATTAACACAATTGGAAATTAAGGAATAATTACTACATAATTACCATAACAATCAAATTAAAAAGTCTATACATATATTAAATAAAAATATTATCAAAGTTGGTCAAAGTTGGTAATAAAAATATTAAGTATTTTTCTTTCAATTTAATTAAAAAGTCTATACATATATTGCCATAATTAAACTTCGAATAATTACTTATTTAAAAAGCACCATTATTAACATTGAATTATTTATTTGATACATAATTAATTATTTTTATAATTAATTAATTATGGTAAAAAGTTAGCCTATACATAGACAATTAAATTAAAAATTCTATACATATATTAAGTAAAATATTATCAAAGTTGGTCAAAGTTGGTAATACAAATATTACCATAACAATATTTTACTTAAAATTTTCCTTTCATTCACCATTATTAACTTTGATATAATTTGACAATTGTTACTGAAATATTATGATTGTATTGTTATCCATTATATGTTAAATAAAAATTATGTCCATACATATTATTTCCATTTAGATTTATAAATTGTTAAGTAAGCTGAAAATAAAGATAAAATTGAGTTCAATTATTACTAAATCATTATGATTTAATTATTAGCCATTTTATCTTACATTAAAGTTATGGCCACAGGCCACATATATTATTTCCATAAAGATTTTTAATTGTAAAATGAACTAGAGATCAACATAGAATCGAGTATAATTATTAATAGAATATTATGATTTAATTTTTACCCGTTTTATCGAACATTTAAATGATGTTGAGTTATATACTTTTCATATATAATGTTCAATTGCAAATTGAATGAGAAAACAGGGTAAATCGCGTATAATAATTACTAGAATATTGTGATTGTATTATTACCCTGTTTTATCTTCCATTAAAATCATGTCGAGATATATGCTTTCCATATAGTATATTGAAGTGGAAATGGATCGAAAAATCAGTCTAAAATCATGCATAATTATTACTAAAATATTATGATTGAATAAGTACCCAATTACTAAACCTTTTTTATTGGCGTTTTTTTTTATTTCTTTCTTTTTATGAACTATATATTCTAATATAAAAAGTTAAAATCCATATATACCATTCATTAAAACTAATGACACCTTAGTCGGTATTTGTCTTTTTTAACGGCATAGTTGGAAAATGAAAATGCTTTTTGTTATGTTAGGTAATTAATTACCGTATCAAAGAATTAACTACAAATCAGTAAGCAAAAATTAAGGAACAAATCAGCATAAAATTGAAGACTTTAACTGTTTTCAAGTTGGCAAAATTAACAGTATAAAATAACTAAAGAATCAATTTAATGTTCATTAACAAATTATGGATGCACAAAATTGGATAATTTAATTATTTCCAAGTAGGCTGCCTATTAGCAATATGAAATAACTAAAGAAACTATTTAATGCCCATTATCAAATTAACAAAAATTAAGCAAGTTAACCATAATTAAAAGAATAATTTTTGGAATGATACCATGGAAATACTCAATTATCCATCATTATCAATAAGTTAAGAATACTCAATTATATGAGAAAATTTAGGTCATTAATAGTTTGACTTTGAGTTTTGAAGATAAAAATGGAAAAAAAAATTAATTGAAGATAAAAGATATGGTTCACTATTAATACCACCAAAATTCCAAATCAAAATTCCTAAATTCTTGATCAATTCCTAAACGTTTTAATCATTTTTATTTCAATTTTGCACAATTCTTATTTTTTTTTTATTTATACATTGGCCTGTCAATAATTTTTAAAAAGAAAGCTAATATAAAGGCATTATTTTGAAACCATTTTTATTAAAACGAATTAGAAAAATGAGATTCAAATTACAGCCAAAATTAAGATATCTTTCCTTAATTATAGTGCAATTAAGAGAAAAATACCTGCCAAAATTATAAATTACTATGCAATCAATGTATATGTATTTACATTTTCCATATATTAATATTGCACAAAAGTCAAATGAAAAAAAAAATTAAGGAGTAATAAAAATCAAGTTTTCATACAAATGGACACAATAATAGTATAAAACTCATACTTTCTCCATTGGTTATGAACACAATTTCATTTCAAAGTAAAATAATTATTGTCTATTTATTCCTATGCAAATTGCACAAAATATGTGATTTCTTAGGAACAGTTGTCCTTTAATGAAACAGCTTCGGTTGTGGGTGATGAAAAATAGAGGCAAAGATCAAAGAAAAAATACTACTATGAAATAGAACGAGACAAAGATTGTGCTAAAAAAATGAAAACAATAGAAATGGGGTAAAGATAAGAAAAAAAATAAAAGAAATCACATGAGAAAAATAAAAGCAATAGAAGAATGGAGAAAAACCAGATCTACAAGAAAAGTACAAAAATAAATACGAAACATGAATGATAGAAAGATTGATAGATAGATTATGCAAGGAAAAGTAAATTAGTTGTCGCATAGCCACATAATAACTGGTTGCTAAAACGTATTTCTCTTATAGTAATAGTACAAGAATAAAAATTCCCAAATCAGCATAATTTGAAAGACCAAAAGTATATCATAGTAGTATATTATAATACATTCAATGGACGAAAATTTTTTATTGAATTTCATATGGTATGTTATAGTATATTATATTAGTTCTTAATATAGAATATAAGTTTTTATGGTTTTTTTTTGTTGTTAATTGTGCTAAGTTACATGCATGAATGAAAAAATTAATTGGCAAAACTTCTTCAAACAATTTATAGGATAAATATTTTTCCCTACTTACTACTATGCAGCGATGGTGCTCATAGAAATTATCTAATTTTGTATAGGTGAAGGAGAATATTTGCATAATTATAGGCAAGCCAAATTCAATTTCCAATTTGTACATAATTCCATTATTCTAATAAACTTAAATTTATTTTATTTTTATTCAAGAAGATTTAGGTCAACTGGATTTTTATCAATTGGACTAAGTTATTTATTATATTTATATCATCACAAGTTATGTTATTTTCTCATTTCAAGATAATTTTAAACGGGTTAATCGGGTTCTATTTAATTCAGGTTCACTTATTAGGATTATTATGATAAAAACATTTTAGCAAATTTGATAGCATAATATTGCAGAATTTTTTTAATATATAATATAAGTTTGTATTGAATTTTTTTTTTGTCTAGATTACTGTATATCATCATTAATGATACAAAAACAAAAATCTATTAACAATTTTTTTTCAAAAAATTCATATCAATTACAATAATTTATACTATTTAGATGGGTTAATGGGATAAGAACTTTGTCCCACTATCTTAGTATATGTACTTTTTAAGTTTTTTTGCACTTTAAAAATGTTGAACTCAAAATATAACATTCTTATGGTTCATGTTATTATTTACAGTTTTTTTAAAACAAAATAATTATTGTAAATTTTTTTTTTTCATCTTTCTGAATTTTTTAACCTCATGGCAATGCCAGGTATTTAAATTAGTTATTTTTTAATCGAGAATATACTTGTAAGCTTTTCTATATTTGTTAATAAAATTTAGGCTCCATTCCTTCGAATAACAACATATCCGGCCGCTATCTATTGACTTTTTATAAGTCACAATTCACAAGAAGCCATACTGGGCTTCGGCCCAACGGCCACATTAGAGTCCAATACATTAGGAGAAACAAATTTTTCGTTTTTTTTTGACTTGATCTGTTGATCAACACTAGAGTCTCCAGATTATCAACATCAATCTCATTGGCTGAACCACCTTGAGTCACATTCGGATTCTCCAAAGCACACTCTACCAGATTTGATCCTAGAGAACTTCCCCACTTCCACAAATGATCTGTGCGAAGAATCACTAGGCCTCCTTGATATAATCTATCACATGTCTCAAACTACTCCGATCAATCGAGAACATATGTAGCATCCTTATCTTGACTTCTCACCACCACTTTACAAACTCTCAGCTTCAACAATCGGTCAAATCCAGATTTCGCTCAACTCCTCTTCGGTCCTGACCTCCAGTGGGGCGGTCCGTGCACCCTCAAAACACCCTAATTCCCATGTTCGAGAAAATCTGCAAAACTGGGAGTAATAAATATGAGAATCGATCGAGTATCTTAAACGAGAGGGGAGAGGAGTATTTAATTTATAGGTTTGGGATGTACCCTCCAATGCCTAAATTAGAGAGCGAGTAATAAATGTAGGAATGAGTATCTTAAATGAAATGAGATATTTATAGGTTTGAGAATATATATATACAACACTCATCGGAATTCTTGGAAGGGCAACATGTGCACTGGTCGGGTCGGATCTGATCTCCCCAGGGGTTTGGCATGTATGATGGTTTGATGTACGTGTGCGAGCTACTTCCACAAGTGCCTCTTCTACCGAAGCAAGTGTTCATCACTTAGTGTTCAGCAATCACCTAACCGAGCCCCAGCACGTACCCATCATTGAAAACCCCTTAAGAGCTCATATGAGGTATTGTCCGCTTTGACATGAAAGTCTGCACGATTCTATCCTCTAGAAGGCGCTTTGAGTGGTAGGAGAGAGGCACTTGGTATATCAAGCATTCAAACTCATTGCTTCCACCTAATTAATGTGATATAGTCCTGGTATATATATCATCATTACTACCAAAAATATTTCTATCTTTTAATCTTTTGAAATTGAGTTTAATCTGAATTTTTTTAATAGCTAACACGTGTGTACGTACTTATGAGAAAATACAGGTAGATTCCCTTGTGTTCTCTTCCTATATTATGTTTAATAAATTCTAACTAGAATTTACATGGGGAAAATGAGTTAAACTGATCAATTCGAAAGGATAAAAAAGAATTAAGTGTCATACATTTGGTGAAAAGGAAGTACCAAATATGTGTTTTTCAGACTTGAAGCAGGCTTCAAGGTAGAGCATGTTGTAGGAGAAAGCGTTTCTTTTTTGCCGAAAAACTTTTGGGCAATGTGGAGACCGGAAAGTAGCAAATTGAGAGGACCAATTATCAGTGTGGAGAGTTCGGGGCCAAAAAAAAAATCATACTGTCGTATATCTCAAAAACCGCTACCTTAGCGTTATACATTTTTCTGTAAATTTCAAAAAAAAACTTTGGCACACTATTTATTATAAAGAGTAATTTGTGTAGGAAATTAGAATATAGTTTAATTATATACGAACAATTTTTTGATAAACTATGAAGTGTAAAATGCATATATATCCACACCTATGACTTTGTAATTAAAGGCTTATGTCACTTTATATTAATTACTCAATTTAATATCCTAATTTTTAATTGGAAAAAATTAGGCCTTGTTAAGTTAAATTAAGGAATTATGGTTGTCACTACTTAGTATGGTATAGGGATTCTAAAATCAAGGCCCCTATTTCTCAAGATAAAGGTTTGTTCACCTGTAATCTAATTATGAGTTTTCTTAAGCTCACAACTTAAATTATGGTGGATTAGGACCTAACCCTTTAATTACACCTAATGAGTAGCTTGATTGTCTCTAATCTAACAAACCCACTATGTTCTTCCTTGGTTCCACTACAACCTTCTCTCTCTCTCAAGACAAAGATGTGATTTTGATGCATGTATGATGTGATCAATCAACATGCACGGATAAGTTCAAGAAAAGGAACAACACGAGCAATTTTTATGAATTTTCTCAAAATAACATTAAGTATCAAATGTTAAGTGTACATCCTATAGAGATTAGGAAGACTAGTCTATAATCACGCTAAAAACATCCATAGAAATGAAAAACACAATATCCATAAAAAATACAAATGAAAAGATAGAAGAAAAACCCAAGAAAACCTCCTTGAAAACTAGCTTCCTAGTTCTCAAGTAGTGCTCCAAAGCTCCTCCAAGAGATAACAACAGTGGCTTACAAAGATGGAAGATGAAGATGGAGAAGAAAAACCTAGCACCTTATCTAAGAAGTTCCAGTTGCAAAATTGGCTCTCTAGATCCGTCCAAGATTTCCCTTTTTGTCTCACCAACCTCTTTGGATAAGATCCCTTTCTCCAATAGTAAGTTAGGATTCAAATGTGCAAGTATAGGACCATAAATCCCGGATGTAGTGGTACCACAACGTCAAAACAAAGCATTTGGTGGTGTTGCAATGCTAGGAGCACGACCTCCTGGCACTGTGGTGCCGTTAAAGCATAAAGGAGATAGATTAGTTCCTTCGTTGGCACTGCAGCGCTGTTACTGGCACTTCAACATGACAATACCACCTATGTTTGACTTTTTTTGCACTCGAATCTTTCTCTACTCGCTTTTGCTTCATTCTGGAACTAACACAATCTTCTTCAACCTACAAAAAAAAAAAAAAAAAAGAACAACGTAAGAAATCATAAGAAGTGTGGTCTAGTTTAGTAGAATTTCATGGCCAAGGTTGACAAAAAGTCAATAAGTTTGACCAACCCAATAAGCACTCAACAAATAGATTCAAAAAGAAATGGACTATAAGAATTAAGAGCATGTGATCGAAACTTAGAAATGGAAATAGAAAAAAACCCTATAAAATTAAGCGCGTATTTTAACTGGTAGGTTAAAGTGTGAGCAAATTTCACCAAAAGTTTGAAACATTTAGTTCCTATTACAAATCAGTCCTCAACCTCCATTTCATTACATACTAGTCTTAAACCTTTATAATTCATTACATATTTGGCCATAGTCTTGAAAAAAATTCAATTGCCAGAAAAATTTAATTTATAGAAAGGAAAATTGATAATCTAAATGGTCCATTTGCTATAAAAAAAAAAGGAGTATAATGCAAATTAAATTTATGACAAGATAGTTACTGAATAGTTTGAATTCTAATTATTCTCATGTATTCATTTGATCCTAACTTTTTAAAATTCTAACTCAAACTGTTTTGTAACTATCTTGACATAAATTCAACATGTGTTATATTTTTTTTATAGTTAATAGATCATTTAAACTATTAACTTTTTTCTTTCTATAAATTGAGTTTTTGTGTTGGTTTAGTCTTTAGTAGGGTTTTGGACCAATATCCAAAATAATGGAGGTTATGGACCAATTTGCAATGAGAATTAAAGGTTTAAGATTTTTTATGCAATTTACATATTAAAGTAATAACTTAATTTTATCTAAGAAAATGTCTCTCCTTGCATACTATGCTTGCACTTATCGTAACATAAGTAATTGTTTTTATAACAAATATGTTCTACCTTGCCCGGCCACAATTATGTCAGTTGCTACCAATTTTAAAAAAGGATCACCCGGATCTATTTGTTATAAGCACCAAATGAACTAGATGATACTTCTACATATGGAAGTAAAGGAATTTTGTGGAGAAGGAAACAAGTGGTGAAAAATACAATAGATACAGGTGATTATTGAAGATAATAAAAAAATGAAGATCAACCGGCAAGCCTGATTAGATACACCAAAAGCAGTATATGGAGAGTTTGAGAGAAAGTGCGGCTAGAGTTGAGAGCTTTGACAAGAAATTGTTTACGTCTTTTATTAAATTTCTTGGATAAAAAATAATGCACATTCCAAACCCAACAAACTGGGGTAATCTCATGTTAGTGGAGGTTTTATTTGAAGTAAGATCACACATATATGAGTCTGAGGTGCATTTACATGACATTCTTAATTTATTGAATTGAATCTCTTCATAATGAACTATATCAAGAAATTCATTTTAATGAATAAGCGTTTATGTTGCTATGAAGAAAAAATACAAACTATTTTCTAGTTTGGTCTCATTTGTTTCAAGATTCAACAAGGAAGGTTGTGAACAAGTGCTTGCTTTTGCTTGGATCAAGTTGATTACAAGTCTTGCTTTTGGTTGATGGATTGATTCACTTTCCTAATCCCTTTTCTAGCATCAAGAACATGTTCATCAAGATCTTGGACCAAGGTACGCTTCCTTGTTCCTGAACAAGTCATTAAGATTCTGGATCAAGGTACGCTTCCTTGTTAATGAAGCAACCTAGAATTAACCAAAGGCCAAACTTGTAATCAACTTGATCCAAGCAGAAGCAAGCACTTGTTCACAACCTTCCTTGTTGAATCTTGATGTAGATGAGACCAAACCAGTACGTAGTGTGTATAGGTGAAATATGGGGAGATTTTTCTTTAGGAATGGCTATTGTTAGTTTCGTAGCTCACCCTACGGGTTTATAGACAATTGTTTTTGTCATACTTACATAAGCGCTTACATAAGCAAAATGTCATGCTTAATTATATGTTGGACGCATCCGGTAACAAATTTCAAGCGCAAAATGATTAGTAAAAAATGACATTAAAAAATAATGTGGTTCACCCTTGATTTTTGTTATGTCCATGGAATAAACTTTGAGACTTTCTTTCACTAATAAAATAGAGGTATGAGATAAACTCAAAATAATGATATTTTTCTTACACACAATTTCTTCAAAGCACCCTAAATAGTACTATTTCCTAAACACCCCAAATAAAACATCTTACTATTTTGTCACTCCAAAAAATGAATCTTTCTTACACACAATTTCTTCAAAGCAATTTGTTTTGTCGTACTATTACTAAAAAATTGGATGAATGAATTGAGCTAGTATGGCTATTTATAGTCACTTCTCTTATGCCAAATTCAATGAATTTGTCTCTTCCTATTGACAACTTGTTGGTATTTGGCAATGAGAAGGAAGACAATTTTAAGAAGAATTCTCTTCTTTGTGTTCTTCAATTTCTTCTTTGCTTTTAGGACAAGCAACTCAAATGTTCTAGTTTCTTCACCTTTTTTACTACCATGAGCTACCATTTTTTACTAGAAAACAAAGAGAACAGAAGAGAATTTTGAGAAGAATTCACTTCTTCACCTTTTTTAACAAAATCACCACCTAGCACCATTGTTGATCTGCACGTATCAATTTAATTTTATCCACCTTCCAAATTTGACAAAAGAAGGTAAAAGAAGGAACCGCACATGGGTGGGAAAATGTCTACAATCTCCCCTTCTTGCCCCTTGTGGGAGATCCTTCTTTTACCATCTTCTTTTATCTTCCTTTGTCAAATTTGAAAGGTGGACAAAATCATATTGGCAAGCAAAGCCCAATAATGGCGGTAGGTGGTGGCTTTGTTAAAAAAGAAGAGAATTCGTCTTGAAATTCCTTTCTTTCTCTCTTTATTTTCTAGTAAAAAATGGTGGCTCATGATAGTAAAGAAGGTGAAAAAACTAGAACATTTGAGTTGCTTGTCCTAGAAGCAAAGAAAAAGATTGAAGACCACAAAGAAGAGAATTCTTCTTGAAATTGTCTTCTTTCCCCATTGCCAAGTAGCAACAGGGTTGTCAATAGGTAGAGACAAATTTATTGAATTTAGCAAAAGAGAAGCGGCTATAAATAGTCATACTAATTCAATTCACTCATCCAATTTTTTAGTAATAGTAAAGCCAAAACAAATTGCTTTGAAGACATTGTTTAAGTGAGATGCATTTTGCAAGTGACAAAATAGGAAGATTTTTTTTTTTTTTTTTAGTATTTAGGAAACACTTGTGTGTCACTATTTTAGATTTATCTCCACCTCTAGAATTTTATGTCTAGAAAAGTTACTCTCTTCGCAAACATACTATTTTATTAGTTAAAAAATATTCAGAATTTGTCCGTGCACATAATACAAAATTAATAAGCGCTTACATCAGAAGCTTGTTATGTTTATATAAGCGCTTGCACAAGTAACTAATGAGTATATAAATGCACACACATCATCGGAGGAGTCTAGACCTGGGCTTAACAAGCTCTGGTGCAAATGCACTGCAAATCGCGGCAGCTTCCGTCCACAAAATCTGAACCAGCTCTTCGGCAAAGAAAATAGCACTGCCTATTGGCCATGTCCCCCAGGCAATCGCCCTCTAACAGCCCCCTTAATGGCACCGGGCAAAAGTTTTGTGCCTCCGTCTTCAACACCAGTTCTGCAATATTATTGCATACAATTAATCATGTATAAAGACATAGCTTACAACTCCAGCATTAATGAGGCTGGTGATGGTCAAAGTTATGATGCTGTAACCCGCAATCCAAAGCAAAATTATATTTTACATAGTTGAGGACCGTACCCTTGCGGATTGTTTGAAGTTAACACACAGAAAAGTTTGTGAATTACTTACGAGCACCGAAGACGAGGAGAAAGAAGAATAGCAGCACCATTGATTTGCTCCCCATGTTCTTGCTCTAGCTCGATTCCTAGGGATATGTCCTATAATTGAGTGGGTTGGGGTATTTATACAGGTCTGGACGTTGTGGCCAGCTTATAGCCCAGACGTCAAAATGGTAGCTAGACCAGATAAGGCAAACTGTCAAATTAGTCCGCCATGGTGATGAGTAATCAAATACACGTGACCACACTACAGAAAAGGGAAAATCAAGAACGTCTATGTACCTACTTCTGACAATGAAAGTCAAATAAATAAGGACTCCAATTGTGTGACGGACTATGGACATAATAGATACTTCTACACCGTATGATGCTATGATATTCGTGGTGGAACCAGGATTTTTGGTTCGGGGGGGCAAGCCCGGAGGAGAGTCGGCGGAGCCCAGAGGAGAGAGACGACGTCGCGGTTAGGTAAAGCTGTAAATTGTGACTTGTTGGATTTGTTCCAAGAAAATATTTAATTTTGATGATGACAAATGTATTGTGGTATTGTGTTTAATCTCATTTTATTGTGTTAAAATAGATTTGTTAAAGTTGTGCTTAAATTTCAAGTATTTCAAGTGTTATTTCAAAAAAATATGTTTTAAGTTTGATGATGAAATTTATTTTTAAAGAGAATTTGGTAGGTCATCAAAATAAGTTAATGTTTGAATCAAGTTTTGATTTCCAAATGACAAGTGTTTTGGAGTGATTTTAAGTTTAATCCATTAAAGTCACAGTTTAACAGGTATTTGTTTAAGCTAAATTTACACATTAACACGTTAAACTGGGTTAATTCGAAAGTTAAGTTTCCTGTGATTTTTCAAGCTTCAGCTGACGCGTTAAAATTCGGTTTTAACCTGTTAAGTTGAAGTCTGAAGGCTTGGGGTCAAATGTTTCGACTGGCGTGATTTGAGTCAAGATTTAAAATGTGACGCGAACAAATCAGAGGACGCCACCTGGACATTATGGCAGAGCTTTTAATGAGCTGTCACTAGCCCTTTTTTACCGTTGGAGGACGAAATCGAGTTTAACCTGTTAAACTCAGAACTTAACGCGAAATCTGGGAGTACTGCGTTTTTCACGCAAAACAGAGCAACGGCTCTCCAGAATTTCAGGAACTTTTCCAAACTTCCCCAACAGGTTTCCAACGTCTCTTTGGCCCCCATATGAGTATAAAAGCATGAAGAAACACTTTGGAAACAACTCTTGGCAACTAGAAAAGAGAATCCATCATCAAAGAGCTCAAACTTAATATTTGCCAAGAACTTGTGCTTTCACTTGTTTATCTAGCTTTGAGAGCTTTTATTGTTCTTACCACTTTGTAACCTTGTAAACACCATTTGGTGAGATTGAGTTGGTGAGGTTTCTAGTTAGCCTCTAGGAAAACTAGTGAGAGGAAGGGTGTTGGTGAGGTTTCTAGTTAGCCTTTAGGAAAACTAGTGAGTGATTGTGGTAGAGAAAACTACCAAGGAAGTGTGTACACTTGTGATTTATAGTGGAGAAGAAAACTCTCAAGTGGTGAACTTGAGGAGAGGAGTAGGCTCTCAAGAGGAGAGACCGAACCTCTATAAATTCTTGTGTGCAAGCTTCTCTTCTCCTACTTGCTTGATTATTGCTTGGTGATTTGTCTTCATTCATTGGTTGAAGTTGTTTGTTTTCAAAACACTTCAAAGTAAGTTTTCAAAGCAAAACTTAGGATCATTGTGGTAGTATTTTCTGGTTAGAATAATTTTATTTGAGCTCCTTGAATTGCATTTTGGTTTAAGAGATTAAAAACTCATTTTCGGTGATTTTTTGAATTCAACCAATTCACCCGCCCTCTTGGTTGCACCTGGGCCAACACGACTAATTCACACTAATTCAAAGCTCAAGGAGCAAATCGTACGAGTTGGAAATGTTTGAGGACTAATAGTGCATTTAGGCCTTGTTAGAATATCCTCTTAATGTGGAGGGAATAACTACTCACTGGGTCCCTACTTTCTTCAGTGCCTACCTTATTCCCCCCCCCCATCTTTATATTTTTTCACAATATTTGGGGGGCAAAATGCACACACAATCCTTAACTTTTAACAAAATCATCAAATTACTACACCATATTTACATTTTTTCAAAATTCCCGGGGCCCCCCTCCCCCAGCAAAGCGTAGCTTCGCCACTGATGATATTGCTGTTTGGTGTTGTCCGTCGTTTGTCATGATTGCATTTTCCAATTAATAAGTACTTTCAATTTGTATTGAAAATTGCCTTCCTTGTGCATTATGTTTCTCCGCCTACTTAATCTAATAAAAGCAACATAAAACGCTTGTACGAAAAAGGCAAAATACCCTGCCATAGAAACTTGGTTTGTGCTCGCAATCATAAATTGTGGTTTGCAAATATACGTAAAATGCGTCGTCGATGTTGAATTCAACATATTCACAAAAGTTCAAGGCTCAAAGCCTTGCCACATGACGTGGAGAATTTTTTTTTTTTTTTGTTTATAATTGGAGGCAGGTGTTTAAGTTACTGGAGGTCAAATTTTATTTTAAAAATGTTAAAAGATTGAGAGGCTATATTAAAAATAGTTTGATTCTTTTCATTTTTATATTTGCATACACACATAGCCAACATACATATAATTTGCAAGAATTTTTTTTTAGGGGCTCCCACTAAAGGTGGGAGGTGGGCCGGGTTGGCCCGGACCGAACCGGGACCGCGCGCCGGACAGGTCAAACCCGCCCCACCCCGCCCGGAAAGAGGCCCGCAATTTTATGGGCCAAATATGGGCCCAATAGGAGGAGGGGAATGCAAAAAGACCGGGCCGGACCAGGAGAAACCGTCAGCCCAGACCGTGCCCGAACCAGACCGGACTGCTGGCCCGCGCACAACTGCTCCCTGCATAACGTAAACCTGCAAAAAAATTTTAAAAAAAGGGGCTAATTACACAGTAGGCCCTCCAACGGTTTTCTGGTCCATTTCAGCCCCCAAAATTTCATTTTTGCCCCTCCCAACAACTAAATTTCAAGGACTTTTTGGTCAAACTAATTTTTTCCCTCCCCCTATAAATACCAATGCCATTTTCACTCAATCCTCACATAATCACTCAACCTCTCTTCTTCATCTACTATATTCTCTCAACCATTCTCCTTATTTTCCTAATTTCTTCCAAATTTCTTACTAATCTCTCCCTAATATCTTCAAAATCCTCTCTTGATTTTGCATTAATCACTACTATTAGTACGTGAGTCATGACTTCAAAAGGAAAGGGCAAGTCAACAGATAGTTCATTTTCCCGTAACATCGGCCTCTGAGCCTTGTTCCGTCGTCGATCTCGGCCCGCTGATAAAGGCATTTCAATTCAAGAGTTTCATGATGATGATGCCGGAATCGATATGACGAATTACGATTTGGGTCTCAACGATCAATTATCCGATGATGAAGTGGAAGAGTTGGATGCGATGGCGTTTGGGAATCCGTCAACAGAACCGACGCCTACAAGTCATGAACCCGGCGTGGAGGGAACTCAAGCACAAGGTAAATCCACGAGACTAACTGCTTGGGTTTGGGAGCATTATGAGCTCATAAACGAAGGAGAGTCGAGGTACGGAAAATGCAAACATTGCTGGAAAAATTTTGTGCATAGAAAGAATTCCGGCACTGGAACACTTAAGAGGCATCTTGAAAATCAACATGCTAACGTCCTCCCTAGTACCGGGACTAGTTCTGGAGGACAAACACAACTTGGGTCTACAACTGGCGTCGGTGGACCAGGTATATTTTGTTTTAACCAACAATCTTGTAGAGAAGGTATGGTAAATTGGATGATGCTTACCGAAAAACCTTTTTCACAAGCTAAAGATGTCCACCTAGAATCTTGGATAAAATCACAATTAAATCCTGCATTTAGAAAAGTATCTAGGAAAACTGCTAGGAAAGAAAGCTTTAGACAATTTGAAACCGGAAAATCAGATTTGCAAGCATATTTTTCTGCTCTTGATCATTGTGTAGCATTTACTTCTGATATGTGGACATCACCTATAGGTCAATCATTCTATTGTGTTACTTCTCATTGGATTGATTCTGATTGAATAATGCAAAAATGAATTTTGTCATTTAAGGTTATTGAAACAGATCATACTGGTTTTCAAATATTTAATTGTATCTTAGAAACTTTACGTGATTATTTTTGTATTGATAAAGTTCTGTGCATTTCATTTGATAATGCTTCAAATAATGATGTTGCCGCTCGTTTTTTGAGTCAAAACTTAAAACCACCGCTCAACGGTGTATTTTTTCACGTTAGATGCATGTGCCATATTTTAAACATTTGTGTGCAAAAAGGTTTAGAAGTTCTCCAAAATGAAATTTTGCCTATTCGAAACTCATTAAAATATTTGATGTCCAGACCTGCTATTTTTCGTAAATTTAAAAGCTTTTGTATTGAAAATCAAAAACCATTTTCTTGGAAACGGTTTAAATTGGATTGCCCAACCCGCTGGAACTCCACATTTTTTATGTTGCAAGATGCATTACCGTATGCAAATTTGTTGTCACATTTCATGAATTTACAAATGAGTTCTGAATTTCTTACGACTGAAATTTGGGAGAAATGTTCCAAAACCGGTGAATTGCTTAAGTTTTTTTACGAGGCAACTGAATTTTTCTCTAGTGTTACTACCCAACAAGTCATCAAGTTTTGTTTCATTTAGTGAACATCACATATGCTTTACATCAATTTAAAAATGATGAGTTGTTAAAACCGACTGTCGAAGCCATGCGGGCTAAGTGGCTTCAATATTTCTCAAACATTCCACCTATCTTTTTAGTCGCTTCTTTACTTGACCCGTATGTAAAATTAACGGGCACAACAACACTGCTTGAAGGAATTTTTCATACTTATTTAGAAATGTCTCATATAAATGTTTTGGCTATGTCTGCTTCTGTTTCCGAGTACTTGCATTCTTTATACAAGTTATATTGTGAGCGGCATTCGGATAAGGTAAGATCCGAAGCTTCTCAAACTGAGCCTCCAAGGAGATCAATCTCCTCAAGATTCAACCCGGCGCTTCAAATGCTCAAACAACCTCGACCGATGACATCGGGATTAGTTGAGGTCAATGACTATCTTAACACATCATTCGAGACAATCGACCTCGACATCTTGGAGTGGTGGAAACAAAAGAGATCAAGATTTCCGATCTTGTCGATAATCGCACAAGAAATTCTTGCCGTTCCAGTATCGACCGTCTCATCTGAGGCAGCGTTTAGTGCCGGAAAACGGGTGATAACAAAAAAACGGTCAAGATTGACACCTGACGCGGTAGAAGTATGCATGTGCAACCGAGATTGGGGCATCGCAGCACTCCGGCATCAAGACCAAATGAGTTCGGATGATGAGGTAATATCCGATACCAAGAGTTGAATTTTTTTCTTTCAATCATACATGTAGTTTGTATTTGATCTGATTATGCTGTTCAGCACAGATCATAGGTTTCTATTATTTATCATTTTTGAAACATTTTTGCCATTTTAAAATGTAAGGCACGTTCCGATTATTTGTAAATGCCGTTTGGCTTTTTAACTTAATAAAACTTACACCGGAGGTGGTGTTTTTTCTTAAAAATATTTATGACTTATATAATTAATAATTGTTCTATTTTATATATATATATTTTTTAACAAAAAAAATGGAACCCGCCCTGGGACCGCCCTGCCTAGAGCCGGTCCGTGCCCGGGCCTCAGGACCCAGGCCCAGGACCGGCAGGGCCCGGGCCGGCCTGGTTCCCACCTCTAGCTCCCACTAGTCCCTCCATTCCCTCCATCACTGGCATCCAATCTCGGATGTCAATCCCACCGTCCCATCATTAATGAACCTTCCCTCCTCCACTCTGAAAGTTGCCAACAAAATCAGCATCCAAAACAGGGAAATTGGGTAAATTAAGTCAAATCTCATTGTCGGAGGATAACTACGTGATAGGGTATAATTGGGTTAGGTATGAGACGACTCTAGGACCTTTTGGACATGAGAGACATACTATCAGAGAAATGTATAAAATTGACTAAAAATTGCAACTAAATTTCAGTCATAATTATATTCAGTCACTATTTAATCGCCCGCATGCGGGCCATAAGCAAAAAGCAACCATGACTAAAAAAGTTAGTTGCAAATAAGTTGGTCGCTATTCAATTGCTATTCAATCGCGGATTTAAACCAATCATGTAAAAAACAATCGAATAACAACTGAAAAAGTCAGTCGGTATTCAGTTACTAATTCAAATCAGTTACTGCTAACTAGTATTTTTCAAAAAAAATTCATCCCCATCAGAATTACATCCTTCTTCTACCGAATCCTACCTTCATCTCCTCTTCCAATCCCATCACAAACCTTTTCCAACTACTTCACACCCCTCTTCCATCTCTTTTCCTTTTGATTTTCTTAGAAATCCTTCTCGTTCTCCTTCTCTACTTCACCGTTGTTGCTTCAAACTTCACGATCTTCCGCTTTGTCACTATTCTCACCATTAAGTTCTCCGCCTCCTTGCTTTCCAGGTGAAGCTTCTCTGGTGCTGTTGACACCACCACTCACCTTCTCCAAGAGTTGAATCTGTTCTTCAATCACCCAGTTATCATATTCACACCACTCAACCTCATAATCACCATCCTCTTCTTCTTGTTCGTCTGAAAAACTACATCGTCAAACATTTATGACAAGTACGTCACTATTGGATCTCACACTCAAGAGTCACTGGAGGGGTTGAAAAAATCATTCTGATGACAATGCTGCAAAAAAAATTAGGAGAAGATAAAAATAATTAAAAAATATATATATATATCACAATTACTAATTTATGCTATATATTTTATATAATTAAAAAATAGAAAAAGAGACTGACTTTTCAGTCACTTTAAAAAATGACTGAAAGTTCAATCACTAAATCAATCATTATTTCTAGTTGCTTGTCAATTGCTATTTATAGTCACGTTTTAGTTGCTTTCCAAAAATGACAAGGAAAAAAAAGCTGATTCTCTCAATCACTTTTCAGTAACCTTTTATGATTGACTACAACTGAAATTATTGTCGCTTTTATGTTTTTATCATGTAGTGATAGAGGAATTGAGCTTAAAAACAAGATGCCATGGATCAATTAGTTGATCTTGGTTAACGGTCTGGCAGAGGTGCTATGCTGAAGAGCCTTGTTAGGAGTGCTCATTTGGTTGAGTGCTAGAATTAATAGAGGCCCGTCATTCATCCATAATAAAATTTCATTTTCAGTTTGTTTCCTTGCATCACCAATGAAGGGGCATCAGCGATATTCATCCACAGTGAAAGAAAAACGGAGTTAGGTTCATGCTATCATCCGTGAGTTCAAGGGCTTACTCATACCGATTTCAAAAGTTTGAGGACTAAGCTAGTTGGGCCATTTTGTACTTTGTGATTAAGTGTCCTAGTAAATAAATTATAGAGTAAAACATGTAATCAGGCCGACATACAACTCTTCCTACAATTGTTTAGGAGTCTATCATGGAACATGAAATTTTACTTTGCCGTTGTGACAACTTGCCGTTGGCATATGACAGATACAACATACAAGAAAAAAAGTAGAAAAAAATGTTACCTGCTAAATCGGCTTGGGTGGTTGCAGGGTTGGGAAGAGAATATAAATAAAGGAAATCATGTTGAAAAATTATAAAAAATGATGAATAAGTATCAAGTTATTGTGAAATGTAAGTAAATAAATTAAACAAATTTTGAAAAATTAGTTCTTTTTTTGCGAAATATTATTGTTGGGCAAGTATGTTGAGAATTAATGATGCTTTCAATTTAATAGGATTAGAATTATATGTCATGATAGATAATCAATGACCTTGAAAAGAATGAACAAAAAGAGAATAAATCAACTAACAGAAATCCTATTATAAATAAAGTAAAAAGATGTTGGAAGGAAAAAAATATATAATAATTAATGTAAACATATATAGACTAATGTAAAGATTGAGAGTTAATGTAATGATATGATAAGGGAAACAACAATGATAAGCCTACATTTGTAATTTTTATAGCTTTCATATTTAGTATGTTTTAACCTGTATTGAACCTTAAAGATCTATTTTGAGTATGTTTTGTATCTTAGAGTATATATGGACTCAGTTGATTAAAAATATATTTAATTTGTAATTTTACAAGTTTTAATTTGGTTGTATTCTTTCAGGATTTTGACAAAATGACAATATTCCACTAGAAAAATAATATCTTGAGTTACAGAGATTGAGTGATTCTTGATTCATTGGAAAACTAACATCTAGAGCTACAAATTATACAAAACATGAAACCCAATTCGCATGTTAAGGGGGTTAAATTCATCCTCAAAATCGCAATTTGTGCATCATTGCTAGTTTAGAAGCAGTTGTAGTATTTTGGGCATATTTTTTGTTGTAGATATCCGTTTCATATGATTTAGTTGTCATTTCAAAGCTAAGAAAGAGTTATACAACTTTCATGCTTTGGGTTTTGAGAGATAATGGCTACATCAAGGTCAAACTTCAGCTTGAAGTTGCTATTGATGTTCTAGAGCATTTCTTGGCTCACAGCTTTGAAACCTTCTAGTTATTTTTTAATCTTTTTTATTTGTGTAGGGTAATTTTATAGCAATATAAAAAGTTTAGGGAGATTTTGAGAGTTTAGTACACTAGGTTAATTTTTTTAAAGGTTTAAAGGGAATAACTGCCGCAGGTCCCCTCTCTTCCCTTACTCTCTTTATCTTTTTTCTTGTTTCTCTTCCTTTCTTTTCAGTGATTTTTAATAATCATGTCTAACTGATCCTTTTTATTATTGGTTGAAAGAAATTGAAATCCCAAATTTTTCAGTACTGTAAGATCAAAATTGTTTTATTCATTCAATTAATACTTTGAGTATTAGATGTTCTTTTATGATTAATTTCATGATTGTTTTATTTATATGCTAGAAGGCTTGCTAGTTGTTATTCGGATTCAATTTATTGCTGGGTTAGAAATTAAATTCGTAATTATTTAGTTTCTTTAATTTGTGAAGTAACTAAGGTTTGTTGATTTGTTACGTCAGAAATCATTAAGTCTTAAGGAGAACATTCAACTAAACTAAATACAAACACTTCAATTTAATCTAACAATTGCATTAAAAATTATAGAGATCAATGAAACTAAATAACATAAATACAAGTTGTATTTATGTTATTTAGTTTCATTGATCTCTATAATTTTTAATGCAGTTGTTAGATTATTGTATTTATGTTATTTAGTTTCATTGATCTCTATAATTTTTAATGCAGTTGTTAGATTAAATTGAAGTGTTTGTCTTAGGTTGTTTAGCAATTAGGGTAAATTAGATCATTTTTTTCTGATTAACTACGACTAAGGAGATGTAAGAAAATAGCTCTAACGATGAATATTCAAAAACTTGCTTGATCTATCTATGCATCGATGATCAATTGTAGGAATTTAGTAGTAGATGTTGATGAATGCAAATGTTTAAATTCTTGATTGTTTCATTTTATTTCTTACTTGATAAGTTTCTTAATTTTTGTTCTTTGATTATTTTTAATTTCATTGTTGATTACAAACAATCCCACCCCCATAATTTTTTTTTTTAGTTTTTTATCAGGAAGCTTTTGGTTAAAATTTTTCTTGGGATTTGATTTGGATTTTGCCACTATAATATAAATTTATATATTTTGAGCTGTTTGTGAAACCAAAATTATTTTCTACGGTTTCGACGACCAACCAAGAATTTGGCACCGTTGCCAGGGTGATTTTTTTTTCTGTTAAAGTTTCCATTTTTTTCAGTAGATTCATTAATGCTAAGATCTTCTCGCATAAGTAAATTTGTGTTTGATCCAAAGATCAAGAAGACAACAAAGATAAACAGAAAAGTGAAAAGGCAAGCAGTAATTCTTACAGCTTCGACATCTGTGAATAGTGACTCTGAAAATGAATAAGAAACAGTAGTTTTTGTAGAGATGGCGGTGCAAAGAATGCTAAGGGAGTTGGCAACTCCCGACATTATCCAGCAATCCTTGTGCACCAATTTTCCTGATATTGAAGTAGCTTTTGAGTTAAAATATGGATTTATTCGTTTGTTGCCTACCTTTTGTGGACTCGCAGGTGAGGACCCCTGCAAATACTTGAAGAAATTTCTGATCATTCGTTGCTGTAGTACTTCTATGAAGGGCTATTGTTTATGAACCGGCATATGTTGGATACTGCAAGTGGAGGGGCACTTATAAAAAAGACACCTGAAGAAGCCAAGGACTTGATTTCTAAAATGGCAGCCAATTTGCAACAGTTTGGGATAAGGGTAGACCATGTGCCGAAGAAGGTAAATGAGGTAAGAACTTGTAGCATTGAAACTCAGCTTTCTTAACTAACCTCTATTGTTAGACAAGTTGCCTTGGGACAAGTTCAAAATCCTAGAGTTTGTAGCATTTGCTCTGCTCAATGACATCTTACTGACTCATGCCCACAACTGCAAGAGAATACAATACCTTAATTGAATATGGCAAGTGGGTTTGTTAACCAACCAAGAATGTATAACCCTATGCCAATCAATACAATCCTGGCTAGAGAAATCATCCGAATTTCAGATATGGGCAGCTAAGTAACCAATCACAGTACTCATCTCCTGGTTACAACAAACTAGCCTATTCAACACAAAACTAAGGACCAAGTTTAGGTATGGCTTTAGAGGATATGATTAAAACTTTAGCCATTAATGCTCAAATGTTTCAGTAAGAAATAAGTGTTAGCATCAAAGACTCAGGGAACCAAATTTTACAACTAATAGCCTCATTAAACAAAATTAAAGCTGAAAAGGGAAGACTGCCATCTTAAGCTAAAATCAACCTGAGAGAGCATGTTAATGTTGTGACCTTTTGATGTAGAAAAGAAGTGCAAACCACTACATAAAAAATGACAATACCTAAAAAAGAACAAGATGGCTCAAAACCAGCAACTTCTGATGCACAAACTGATGAGGCAAGTAATAAGTCAAATTTTGCAAAGCAAAACATTCTGATTCCACATCATTTGCTTGATAAGTTGGCAAAATCAAAGAAAGAAGAGATAGAGTAGGAAATTCTTGAGGCTTTTAGAAAGGTTGAAATCAACATGCCCTTGCTAGATGCAATTAAGCAAGTGTCTAGGTATGCCAAGTTTCTAATAGAGCTGTGCATAAAAAAAAACTGCCAACTAATGAGACAATCAAATTAGGTGAGAATGTGTTAGCAATAATTCAAAGAAAGTTACCTCAAAAGTTGGACCTTTAAATGAAGTTGATGTTGTGATTTAATTAGCTGATAAAACCAATGCCTATCCTAGGGGCATAGTTGAAGATATTTTTGTGCAAGTAAATGATTTAATTTTTTCTACTGATTTTTACGTACCTGATATAAAAAATAGTGACCTAACATTACTCCTATTTTGTTAGGAAGATCGTTTTTAAAGACATCCAAGACCAAGATTGATGTGGATACTAGAACTCTCACAATAAAATTTGATGGAAAAATTGCACAGTTCAATATTTTTGATACGCTGGAGGAAACTGACAATGATAATTCTGTTTCTTTTGTTGAAAAAATTGATACTTTAGTGCGTAATGGATTAAGAAAGAATTTTAAAAGCTAAGCAAAATGTCAAGCTGCAGCAAGAACATGATATGTCATTTGTGGTTGGACAAAAGGTGTTGCACAAACATAGAAAAAGATGGAAAGTGTTACTTGGTAAGTCTAAGCTTAATTGGATTGGACCATTTGTTATTACTGATATTTCTACTCATGATGCAGTCGAGCTTAAAAATTTGAAAACGGACAAAGTATTCAACACTGAAATAAACAAGTTAAAGCTTTTACATGAGAGATTTTCAAAGCACCTTGGTTGATGGAAAAAGGGTTGTCTAGCCAAAGACAATAAAGAAAGGCACTTTTGGAAGGGCATCCAAGTGTGGTTTTATACCACAAACATTTAGGATTTCTTTTCTTTTATTTTTATTTTTATTTTCTAATTTTTCTTTTTCAAGTTTCTTTATTCTCCCTAATGTTTTTCCTAGGTATGCATTATCTCTTTCAAGCTAGAGGTGAACTGAACCATATGTGACAGCAAAGCTAAAGTTGAATTCCAAGTTGCGAATTACTGTGAAAGTGCCTTTCAGGGTAGTACTTTTTCTTTTATCCATCTATATGTTTTATTGTAAACATTAAGGATAATGTTTGATTTAAATATGAGGAAGTGGGTAGCACGGTCTTAATTTTCTATTTTCAAAATTTTTGAACTAAATTTTTTTAATTCACACTTTTGAGCATTGATATGAATTATTAGGATAATTCTACTTTTTAGTTCTTGAATACCCAGCTTGAGTATTAAGTTATCAATTCATTAGTCTTTATGCAACTTTCAAATCTCATTTTTAATTTTTTTTTTTTTACAATTTTTGATCTAGCAAGTTGATGGCTATCTTAAGAAGTTGATTTTTGCATCAAATTTTGTGTTTAGTACATTGATTTAAACCTTGTTAGATTATGAGCTTATTAAATTGATATGTGGCTTCTTCAGTTGATAGATGATTTGAGTCGCTTGAAAAAAACAAAAAAAGAAATGGGGAAATTGTTGCATTCTTCTGATAAAAAAAAATTGCTACTTTGCTGTTTCTGAGTATTGAAATAGGTACGGGTCTTTTCCTAAGGTAAGAGTTGATCATTGCTTGAAAAGGTACTATGAACATAAGAATGGTCAAATATCACTTTAGAGTTGTATCGAGTTAGTAGCTTGGATATGGCAGAGCTCCTGTTATATACTCGCCGAACTGCAGTACACAAAAAAAAAAAAAGACACAAAAAAGAAAAAAAATCAAGTAAAATTAGAACAAGAAATGAATTCTCAATTGATTTTTTATCTTCCATGGGTTTGCGGTAAGATTGGTTGTACTTTTTTAGTTCTTATCTACTTAATTTGTTTTTTTTACTTGGTGCATAAGTTTGATATTTTTATCAAGTTTTGAAAAGTGATCATTGCTAGCTTGTGAAGAAATTTTTTTAATAGACTTATTTTGCTTTGAGTTGTTATTGACTAGTAGGTTGTATGCTTAATTTCCTTTGTTGAGCTTTCAAGACCTTTAGATGTAAAATTATCTTACTCTATTTAGTTCAAAAGTATGTTTTTTTCTTCTCAAATTTTTTTATTTTGAGTTTTGCCCAAGGACGAGTAAAAGCTACGTGTGAGAGAATTTGGTAAGCTTACATTTGTTATATTTATTTCTCTCATATTTAGTATGTTTTAATGTATTTTGAACCTTAAAGATCTATTTTGAGTATATTTTATAGCTTAGAGCATATCTAGACTCAATTGATTAAAAATGGATTTAATTTATAATTTTACAAGTTTTAATTTGGTTGTGTTCTTTCAAAATTTTGATAAATTGACGATATTCCAGTAGAAAAAACATATCTTAATCTACAGAGATCAGAATTAAGTAATTCTTGATTCATTGGAAAGCTAACATCTGGAGCCACAAATCATATGCAAACATGAAACCCAATTCGCATGTTAAAAGCGTCAAATTCATCCTCATAATCATGATTTGCAAGTCATCACTAGTTCAAAAGCAGTTGTAGTATTTTGGGCATATCTTTGACTGTAGATGTATGTTTCATGTGATTTAGGTGTTCTTTCGAAGCTAAGAAAGAGCTCTACAAATTTTATACTTTGAGTTTTAAGAGATAATGACTACATCAAGGTCAAATTTTAGCTTGAAGTTGCTACTAATGTTCTAAAGCTTTTCTTGGCTCACAACTTTGAAACCTCCTAGTTATTTTGAATCTTTTTTATTTGTGTGGGGTAACTTTATAAAAATATAGAAAGTTTAGGGAGATTTTGATAATTTAGCACACTAGGTTAATTTTTTTAAGTGTTTAATAGGAGCAGCTGCTGCAGGTCCTTATTTTCCCAAACTCTCTTCGTCTCTTTTCTTGTTTCTTTTATTTTCTTTTTAGTGATTTTTAATGTCCATGTCTAGCTGATTTTTTTATTCTTGGTTGAAGGAAACTGTAACCTCGAATTTTTTAGTACTGTAAGATCAAAATTATTTTTTTCTTTCAATTAATACTTTGAGTATTGGAAGTTCTTTTATAATTAATTTCATGATTGTTTCGCTTATATGCTAGAAGGCCTGTTAGTTGTTATTCGGATTCAATCTATTACTGGGTTATAAATCAAATCTATAATTGTTTCATTTCTCTAATCTGTAAAGCAACTAAGGTTTATTGATTTACTGGATAAAAAATCATTAGGTGTTAGGGAAAACATTCAACTAAACTAAATGCAACCGCTTGTGTTTATGTTATTTGGTTTTATCAATCTCTCTAATTTTTAATGCAAATATTAAATTAAATTGAAGCATTTGTCTTAGGTTGTTAATTAATTAGGGTCAATTAGATTACTTGTTTTCTGATTAACTACGACTAAGGAGAGATAAGAAGATAGCTTCAATGATGAATATTTAAAGGCTTGATTGATTTATTTATGTATTGATGATTAGTTGTAGGAATTCGGTGGTGGAGTTAACTGATGCCAAAGTTTACATTCTTGATTGTTTCATTTTATTTCTTACTTGATAAGTTTCTCAATATTTGTTTTTTGATTATTTTTAATTTTATTGTTGATTGCAAACAATCCCCCCTAATCTTTTATTTCAGTTTTCTATCAGAAAGCTTTTGGTTAAAAATTTTCCTTGTGATTCAACCTAGATTTCACTATTGTAATACAAATTTATATATTCTAAGCTGTTTGTGAAACCAAAATTATTTTTTACAGTTTTAACGACCAACCAAAAAACAACTTAGATAGATAGGGGACAGAAGTCTATAATGGAAGAGGGGTTGGGCACAGCGGATAATAAATTTCAAGCTCAAAATGATAAGCAAAAAATGACATCTGAAAATAATGTGATTCACGCTTAATTTTGGGTTACATTTGCGGGACAAACTTTGAGATTTTCTTCCACTAATAAAATAATATGCTTATAAAGAAAGAAACTTCTCTATACATAAAATTTTAGAGGTATAAGATAAATCTAAAATAATGGCACTCAAGCGTTTTCCAAACAGCCAAAATAAAAATTCTCAATATTTTGTCACTCCCCAAATTGAATCTTTTCTTACACACAATTTCATCAAAGAAATTTGCTTTGGCCTACTGTTACTCAAAAATTGGATAAATGAATTGAGCTAGTATGGCTATTTATAGCCACTTCTCTTATGCCAAATTCAATGAATCTGTCTCTTCCGATTAACAACCATAGTTGTCAAAACCGGACAGTACCGGATGGTCGGACCGGTTTGATCCAGGAACTGGAGGCTTATCCGGTCTGATTTCTAGCTAATATTCAGTTGAGTCAAAAACCAGAAAGAACCGTCAAAAACCGCTCAAATTGTTCAAGCCGAACGGTTCAGAAAGCCGGCGTTTTTCTAATTTGATGCAATCTTCTTGCCTCTTCCTAGTTTTGCTTAGAAAGATGGGAAAGATTGAATGAAACTATACAAAACAATGAAAAAAAAATGAAGATTTCCAAATCTAAGCACGTATTAGTCAATGAAAGAGTGCATAAAATGCAAAGGAACTAAGCAATCTAGTGAGAAAAAAAAATGAGATTAATTTGTCTATGGATTATTTTCATGAAAGAGAGAACAAGAGCGAAGAAGAGAAAGAAAAGATGAGAATCGGTAGAAACTCAAAAACCGAAAGAATGCTGAAGGCTAGAAAGTGGAGAGAGATGAGAGAAGTTAGTGGCAGGCTGGAAAGTGGAGAGAGATGAGAGAAGTTGCCGGCGGTTGAAATTTGTAAAAACATGTTTTAATTGCAACTAGCCCTTATATTATTTGATATTTGCTCATATAATCCTACCACTTTTTTAAGTTACAATAAGGTCACCCATTGTAAATGAAAAATAAGAAAAGGAATCTGACCTGGCGGTTTAACCATTTGAACCAGTTAGACCATGAACTGAACCCTATAACAGTTTTTTGCATTGTCTGGTTCTAACAACACTATTAGCAACTTGTTGCTACTTGGGAATGAGGAAAGAAGACAATTTTAAGAAGAATTCTCTTCTTTGTTGTCTTCAATTTTTTTCTTTACTTCTAGGACAAGCAACTTGAGTGTTCTAGTTTCTTCACCTTCTTTATTGCTATGAGCCACTATTTTTTACTAAAAAAACAAAGGGAAAAGAAGAGAATTTTAAAAAGAATTCTCTTTTTTGCCTTTTTTTTTTTTAACAAAACCACCTCTTAGCCACCATTGTTGATCTTTACTTGCCAATTTGATTTTTTCCACCTTCCAAATTTGGCAAAAGAAGATAAAATAAGGTAAAAGAAGGAACCCCATATGAGTGGGAAAATGTCAACAATCTCCCCTCCAGCCTCATGCGGGAATTCTTTTTTTACCTTCTTGCTTGCCAACAATGATGGCTAGGTGGTAGCTTTGTTAAAAAAAGGGTGAAGAAAAGAATTCTTCTTAAAATTATCTTCTTTTTTTTTTTTCTCTTTGTTTTCTACTCAAAAAATGGTGGCTCATGGTAGTAAAGAATGTGAAGAAACAATAACATTTGAGCTCCTTGTCCTAGAAGCAAATAAGAAATTCAAGAGCACAAAGAAGAGAATTCTTCTTAAAATTGTCTTCCTTCCCCATTGCCAAGTAGCAACAATATTGTCAATAGGAAGAGACAAATTCATTGAATTTGGCATAAGAGAAATGACTATAAATAGCCATACTAGCTCAATTTATTCATCAAATTTTTGAGTAAGAGTAGGCCAAAACAAATTGCTTTGAAAAAATTGTGTATAAGAGAGATTTATTTTGAGAGTGACAAAAATAGTGAAATTTTTATTTGGGATGCTTAAGAAACACTTGTGCCATTATTTTAAATTTATCTCATACCTGAGAATTTAATATCTATATAGGTTCTCTCTTTGTAAACCTATTATTTTACTAGTTGAAGAAAATCTTAAAATTTATCTCGTAAACATAACTCAAAATTAAGGATAAATCACGTTATTTTCTGATATTAATTTTTGCTGATCATATTGTGTTCGAAATTTATTACACGCTGTGTCCAATATTTTGTAGGTACTTACATAAGCAACTTGTTATGCTTACCTAAACACTTACATCAGTAGCTTGTTATGTTTATATAAGCGCTTGCATAAGTAAGTAACTATATAAATGCACACACATCGGTGGAGGAGTCTGGACTTGGGCTTAACAAACTCTGGTGCAAATGCACTGCAAATCGCGGCAGCTTCCGTCCACAAAATCTGAACCAGCTCTTCGGCAAATCCAATAGCACTCCCTATTGGCCTGGTCCCCCAGGCAATTGCCCTCCCCTATCACTGGCACCGGGCAAAAGTTTATTTTTTATATATAAATAAAAAAAATTTATATATAAATGATAAATAAAAAATTATAGTTTTCAAATGCATTTTTTTTAATTTTTTTCTAACAATTAATAATATAAATAAATTTAAGTCAAACTATAACAAAAAATTAACTATTTTAAATAATATGAAATGGAGGAGTATTTTACATAGCTGAGGACCGTACCCTCACGGATTGTTTAAAGTTAACACAGGAAAAGTTTGTGAATTACTTACGAGCACCGAAGACGAGGAGAAAGAAGAATAGCAGCGCCGTTGATTTGCTCCCCATGTTCTTGCTCTAGCTCGATTCCTAGGGATATGTCCTATAATTGAGTGGGTTGGGGTATTTATAATGGTGGCTAGACCTGATGATAATGCAAAATCTCAAATTAGTCGGCCATGGTGATGAGTAATCAAATACAAGTGGCCTCACTGCAGAAAAGGAAAAATCAAGCACGTCTGCATACCTACATCTGACAATGAGAGACAAATTAATAAGTACTTTCAATTTGTATTGAATCTTGCCTTCCTATCAACATTATGTTTCTCCCCCTACTTAATCTAATAAAAGAGACACAAAACACTTACACGAAAAAGGCAAAATACGCCACCATAGAAACTTCGTTTGTGCACGTAATCATAACTTGTGGTTTGCAAAGATGTGTAAATGCGTCTGTCGATCGATGTTGAATTCTACATATTCAAGAAAGTTCAAGGTTCAAAGCCCTGGCACATGACAGGAGCGGAGGCAGAAACTTTTTTTTTTTTTTAATAATTGGAAGTAGAATTTTAAGTTAGTGAGGGTTAAATTTTAAGTTAGTGAGGGTTAAATTTTATTTCAAAAAATGTTAAAAGATTAGAGGAACATACTAAAAACAGTGAGGTTTTTTTTTATCTTTATCTTTACATATATACATGGTCGGTCGTCGAAACTGACAAAAATAATTCAGATATCCCTAACAACTCAGAATAAATAAATTTATAGTCTAGCAGTGAAAACGATGTCGAATCCCAAAGGAAATTTTTTTAATGAAAACTTCCTGTCAGAAAACTGAAATAAAAGATTGAGGGGGTTTCTTCAATTAAAAGCTGAAATAAATTAACTGTAGAATTAAAACAAAATTAGCCAATACTAAAAACACTTAGTTCAAGGTTGATTATACATTCCAATCACGCAGTTAATCATCGAAAGAAAATATTTCTTCAATTCAAGCAAATAAACATGACTCTTTTTAAAGCTAAAAAGAACTCTAAGAATTCAGCAGTAAAATTAACTAGAAAAAGCTTCAAATTAATTTCTTAATTTTGAGTAACCAGATATTGAAAAGCAATTTCTAATTATCTCAAAATCAACATTAAGATCAATGAACCAAAAAGTTTATTCCAGGCAACAATCCAAAAACTTGAACAATTTAACATGTCTTACTTCTTCGTATGAACTAACTAGAAATAAAAGTAATCTCCAATCAATTCACTTGCTTCTAATTGAATTCTTCACCTAAGCAGTTGAAAGAAAATCAAGCAGATTTACAATTGCAGAACCAATTCAACAAGCGAGAACAGGAAAATTAATTGCAATAAATCTGAACAACAAAAAAGTAAATACTTGAATTTGAAAAAAGTTTAAGCAAGAAAAATTAATCCTCACAACCGGCGTTGGCGATGGAAATCGTCCCTAGAACTGAATCAGAAAATTACTCACTCATGATCGGAAGAGAAACAAAGAATAATAATAGAAGAAAAGCAAAAAAATAACAGTAAAAACAAGAGAGCTGGAGATGGGGGCCCTAAAAACCAAAGAAAACTAAAACCTATGGCTAAACTCATAAAAACTCCCTAAACTTTCTATATTGTTACAAAATCACCCTAAATAAATAAAAAGATTCAAAATAACTATAAGGTATCAAAGTTGTCAGCCAAGCAATGCTCCAGAACAGCAACAGTAACTTCAAGCTGATATTCGACTCTGATTCAGCCATTATTTCTCAAAACTCAAAACATAAAAGTTGTAGAGCTTTCTTATCTTCGAAATGACACCTGAATCGCATAAAACGGACATCTACAGCCAAAGATATGCCCAAAATACAGCAATTGCTTATGAACCAACAATGACTCACAAATCGCGACTTTGAAGCTGAATTTGACCCTCTTAACTTGCAAGCTGGGTTCCATAGTCTGAATGTGATTTGTAGCGCTAGATGTTAGCTTTCCAATGAATTAAGAATCACTTCATTCCGATCTCTGTAGCTCAAGATATGATTTTTCTACCGGAACATCACCAATCTGTCAACATCCTGAAAGAGCACAACCAAATTAAAACTTGTAAAATGGAAAATTAAATTCACTTTTAATCAATTGAGTCCAGATATACTGTAAGCTACAAAACATACTCAAAACATACTAAATATGAGAGAAATAAATATAATAAATATAAGCTTATCAAATTCCTCCACACTTAGCTTTTGCTCGTCCATGGGCAAAACTCAAATTAGAAACGTACTTTTGAGCTGAACAGAGTAAGAGAATTTCATATCCAAGGGTCTTGAAAAACTTAACAAGAGGAATTAAGCATGTAATCTAATTGGCAATAGCAACTCAAAACTAAATAAGTCATTGAAAACAATTTCTTCTCAAGCTAGTAACAATCACCATTGAAAATCTGAGAAAAACATCAAACTTTTGCACCAAGTAAAAAGAACAAACCATGTAGTTAAGAACTTAAAAAGCACAACCGGTCTTACCACAAACCCATGGAAAATAAGAAATCAGTTGAGAGTTTACTTTTTTTTTTTATTTGACTTGATTTTTCACTTTTTTTTTCCTTGTTGTGGCAACGTCGGGTTTTCTGGAGTCGCCACCAATCAGTTTTTTTTCTTAGGTCGATTGGTCACCTTAAAATTGGTCTGCGAGAGTTCGGGGATCGGGAGTACGGTTACGCTAAAACAATATTGTTATAGCGCCCAAAATTGGCACCTTAGTTGATTTTAATTTTGTTTTACTTTGCTTTTAAATAATTTTCAGTTAATTTAGAGATTTTAACTGAATTAGTCGAAATGTGGATTTTTAAGTTAATTTGTATAAAATTTTATACTTCCGAACCATGGACTCTGCCGAGTCATTTGGACACGGAAGATTTTGATTCCGAACCATGGACTCTGCCAAGTCATTTGGACACGGAATTTGGTGAAATTTTAAACAATTTTATCCATATTGTAAAAATATGGATTTTTTTTATCTTTTTATTTAATTTATTTATTTTAAAAAGTTTGATATTTTCCAAACCGTAGATCCTGACGGATCATCCGGATATGTAAGTTGATTTAATTTATAGTTAATTATTTAATTCTTATTTTTATGGAATTAATTATTAGTTTAATTACTAATTCGTAATTCTTTTTGTTATAGAATTTTTAGATTCATTAATAATCTAAAAATTTTTATTTTCTATATTTTTCTTTCTTTTCTTTCTTTTCCTTCTTATCTTTCTTATCTTATCTTATCTTTCTTATCTTTATTATCTTTTTCTTATCTTTCTTATCTTTTTCTTATCTTGTTTTAATTTCTTTTTGTTTTCTTGTTTAATGAAAAATATTTATTATTTTAGTGGATTTAAAAGTTGTATTTTAAATAAATCAGTAAAATATAAAGTTTTAATTTTCATGTATTTTTTTAAACAGGTTTTATTTTTATTTTTTTATTATTTTTACTGGATAAAAATAACTATTAAAATTAATTTTAACTTTTTGTTATCTTTAAAGAATTAAAAACATGTATATAAAAATAAAAATAATTGGCTTTTTTAAAAATAATTTTTATTAGCCTTAATAATTAATTACAAAATAATCTTCTTTTAATTTTCATTTATTTATTAATTAGTAAAGGGTAAAGGTTAATTAAATTAAAAAATTATATAAAGAAAAAAAATTAATAATAATAAAGTGGGGCTTTTTGGCCATCCACTTTAAAAATAATAATAAATGTTAGCAAAGTTAATTAAATTAATTGTTAAACAACAATAATAAAAAGTTAGTCAAGTTAATTAAATTAATTAATTAACCACAATAATAAAAAGTTAGCCAAGTTAATTAAATTAATTAATTAACAACAGTAAAAAGTTAGCCAAGTTAATTAAATTAATTAATTAACAACAATAATAAAAAGTTAGCCAAATTAATTAAATTAATTAACAACAATAAATAAAAAGTTAGCCAAATTAATTAAATTAATTAATTAACAAAAATAATAAAAAGCTAGCCAAGTTAATTAAATTAATTAATTAACAACAATAATAAAAGTTAGCAAAGTTAATTAAATTAATTAATTAACAACAATAATAAAAGTTAATTAATTGTTAACAACAATTATAAAAGTTAGTAATAATGCAAAAATTAAAAGGTTAGTAACAATAATAGTATTAAAAGTTAGTTGTTAGTAAGTTAATAACAACAATAAAAAAGGGGGTTAGTAATAAACAAATAATAAACAAACAAGTAAAAATTAAAAGGGTTAGTAATTAATTCTGCAAGAATAAAATACAAAGTTAGTGACCAAAGTGAAAGAAATTGAAAAGATGAAGGATTAAATGAGAGTTGTACCCTTGATTTTAAATTTTGAATTCTGAGAAATGGAAATAGAGGGCGCGCGACGGGGGGAAGAAGATGGCTTAATCGTCAAAATGAAAAGTTTTGAGATTTTCTGAGGAAAGGAAGGAGAGCTAGGGACTAAGGCTGTAATTTTTTCTATTTTAAAAACGGAGCTCTAAGCTTTTCTTTCTATTTTTCTCTGTGTTCAGCACTGAATTTGGGGGGGTATTTATAGAAGGAGCTTAGCTGAACTGTGGACGGATAAATTAATAAAAAATATCAAACTTATCTTTTAAATTGGTAAAATGACAGTTTCAGTCCTTTACGTTACTCCAGCTCTGGATAAGCTCAGAAGCTTCTGATTTTGACAATTTTAACGTTTTCTGTCAATTTGGGCTAGAAACGTCCGTTTAGGCCCAAAATTGACGCGAAAAATTACCCAAAGCTCCTGAAACTTTCAGAATTTGTCAATTTTGTCCGAAACTTCTTAATTTTGTCATTTTTACCTCAAACTTTTAATTTTTTTGTCATTTTTTTCTGAAATTTTATTTTTATTCCAAACACATACATATTCGCACATATATTATTTTAAATCAAATCTTCTCAAAATAAAAATATATTTTAAACTAATTAACATAATTAAAATTTTTTAGCAATAATAATAATAATAATAATAATTTTTTTAATTAGTTTTTTTTTAAAAATTTTTTAAAAAAAAAGGCCGGACGAAATTGGGTGTCAACAGCTGCCCCCATTTGCATGCTTCATGGGACATGATGTATGCAAAGTAGTTACCAAATTTCGTCCGTCTTAGCTAGCCTTTGAGAACCTTCTCGCCGCCTAAACTATGTGGTTAAGGAAAATTTTTTTAGAGCCTCTGCGATAAGAACTCTCCTATCGTTGAAGGGAAAATTTGATAATTTTGAGGTTAAGGGTCCTACCTTAGAACCTCGACGATAGGAACTCTCCTATCGTTTGAAGTAAAATTGATTGTTTTTGAGGTTAAGGGTCCTACCTTAGAACCTCGACGATAGGAACTCTCCTATCGTTTGAAGGAAAATTGTTTGAATGAGGTTAAGGGTCCTACCTTAGAACCTCGACGATAGGAACTCTCCTATCGTTTGAAGGAAAATTGTTTGAATGAGGTTAAGGGTCCTACCTTAGAACCTCGACGATAGGAACTCTCCTATCGTTTGAAGTAAAATTGATTGTTTTGAGGTTAAGGGTCCTACCTTAGAACCTCGACGATAGGAACTCTCCTATCGTTTGAAGGAAAATTGATGATTTTGAGGTTAAGGGTCCTACCTTAGAACCTCGACAATAGGAACTCTCCTATCGTTTGAAGGAAAATTGATGATTTTGAGGTTAAGGGCCCTACCTTAGAACCTCGACGATAGGAACTCTCCTATCGTTTGAAGGAAAATTGTTTGAATGAGGTTAAGGGTCCTACCTTAGAACCTCGACGATAGGAACTTTCCTATCGTTTGAAGGAAAATTGATGATTTTGAGGTTAAGGGTCCTACCTTAGAACCTCGACGATAGGAACTCTCCTATCGTTTGAAGTAAAATTGATTGAATGAGGTTAAGGGTCCTACCTTAGAACCTCGACGATAGGAACTCTCCTATCGTTTGAAGGAAAATTGATGATTTTGAGGTTAAGGGCCCTACCTTAGAACCTCGACGATAGGAACTCTCCTATCGTTTGAAGGAAAATTGATGATTTTGAGGTTAAGGGTCCTACCTTAGAACCTCGACGATAGGAACTCTCCTATCATTTGAAGGAAAATTGATTGTTTTGAGGTTAAGGGTCCTACCTTAGAACCTTGACGATAGGAACTCTCCTATCGTTTGAAGGAAAATTGATTGTTTTGAGGTTAAGGGTCCCACCTTAGAACCTCGACGATAGGAACTCTCCTATCGTTTGAAGGAAAATTGATGATTGAGGTTAAGGGTCCCACCTTAGAACCTCGACGATAGGAACTCTCCTATCGTTTGAAGGAAAATTGATGATTTTGAGGTTAAGGGTCCTACCTTAGAACCTCGACGACAGGAACTCTCCTATCGTTTGAAGGAAAATTGATGATTTTGAGGTTAAGGGTCCTACCTTAGAACCTCGACGATAGGAACTCTCCTATCGTTTGAAGGAAAATTGATGATTTTGAGGTTAAGGGTCCTACCTTAGAACCTCGACGATAGGAACTCTCCTATCGTTTGAAGGAAAATTGATGATTTTGAGGTTAAGGGTCCTACCTTAGAACCTCGACGACAGGAACTCTCCTATCGTTTGAAGGAAAATTGATGATTTTGAGGTTAAGGGTCCTACCTTAGAACCTCGACGATAGGAACTCTCCTATCGTTTGAAGGAAAATTGATGATTTTGAGGTTAAGGGTCCTACCTTAGAACCTCGACGATAGGAACTCTCCTATCGTTTGAAGGAAAATTGATGATTTTGAGGTTAAGGGCCCTACCTTAGAACCTCGACGATAGGAACTCTCCTATCGTTTGAAGGAAAATTGATGATTTTGAGGTTAAGGGTCCTACCTTAGAACCTCGACGACAGGAACTCTCCTATCGTTTGAAGGAAAATTGATGATTTTGAGGTTAAGGGTCCTACCTTAGAACCTCGACGACAGGAACTCTCCTATCGTTTGAAGGAAAATTGATGATTTTGAGGTTAAGGGTCCTACCTTAGAACCTCGACAATAGGAACTCTCCTATCGTTTGAAGGAAAATTGATGATTTTGAGGTTAAGGGCCCTACCTTAGAACCTCGACAATAGGAACTCTCCTATCGTTTGAAGGAAAATTGATGATTTTGAGGTTAAGGGCCCTACCTTAGAACCTCGACGATAGGAACTCTCCTATTGTTTGAAGGAAAATTGATGATTTTGAGGTTAAGGGCCCTACCTTAGAACCTCGACAATAGGAACTCTCCTATCGTTTGAAGGAAAATTGATGATTTTGAGGTTAAGGGTCCTACCTTAGAACCTCGACGACAGGAACTCTCCTATCGTTTGAAGGAAAATTGATGATTTTGAGGTTAAGGGTCCTACCTTAGAACCTCGACGACAGGAACTCTCCTATCGTTTGAAGGAAAATTGATGATTTTGAGGTTAAGGGTCCTACCTTAGAACCTCGACGACAGGAACTCTCCTATCGTTTGAAGGAAAATTGATGATTTTGAGGTTAAGGGTCCTACCTTAGAACCTCGACGATAGGAACTCTCCTATCGTTTGAAGGAAAATTGATGATTTTGAGGTTAAGGGCCCTACCTTAGAACCTCGACAATAGGAACTCTCCTATCGTTTGAAGGAAAATTGATGATTTTGAGGTTAAGGGCCCTACCTTAGAACCTCGACGATAGGAACTCTCCTATCGTTTGAAGGAAAATTGATGATTTTGAGGTTAAGGGCCCTACCTTAGAACCTTGACGATAGGAACTCTCCTATCGTTTGAAGGAAAATCGATTGTTTTGAGGTTAAGGGTCCTACCTTAGAACCTCGACGATAGGAACTCTCCTATCGTTTGAAGGAAAATTGATGATTGAGGTTAAGGGTCCCACCTTAGAACCTCGACGATAGGAACTCTCCTATCGTTTGAAGGAAAATTGATGATTTTGAGGTTAAGGGTCCTACCTTAGAACCTCGACGACAGGAACTCTCCTATCGTTTGAAGGAAAATTGATGATTTTGAGGTTAAGGGTCCTACCTTAGAACCTCAACAATAGGAACTCTCCTATCGTTTGAAGGAAAATTGATGATTTTGAGGTTAAGGGCCCTACCTTAGAACCTCGACGATAGGAACTCTCCTATCGTTTGAAGGAAAATTGATGATTTTGAGGTTAAGGGCCCTACCTTAGAACCTCGACGATAGGAACTCTCCTATCGTTTGAAGGAAAATTGTTGAATTTGAGGTTAAGGGCCCTACCTTAGAACCTCGACGATAGGAACTCTCCTATCGTTTGAAGGAAAATTGTTTGAATGAGGTTAAGGGTCCTACCTTAGAACCTCGACGATAGGAACTCTCCTATCGTTTGAAGGAAAATTGATGATTTTGAGGTTAAGGGTCCTACCTTAGAACCTCGACGATAGGAACTCTCCTATCGTTTGAAGTAAAATTGATTGATTTTGAGGTTAAGGGCCCTACCTTAGAACCTCGACGATAGGAACTCTCCTATCGTTTGAAGGAAAATTGATGATTTTGAGGTTAAGGGTCCTACCTTAGAACCTCGACAATAGGAACTCTCCTATCGTTTGAAGGAAAATTGATGATTTTGAGGTTAAGGGCCCTACCTTAGAACCTCGACGATAGGAACTCTCCTATCGTTTGAAGGAAAATTGATTGTTTTGAGGTTAAGGGTCCTACCTTAGAACCTCGACGATAGGAACTCTCCTATCGTTTGAAGGAAAATTGATGATTTTGAGGTTAAGGGTCCTACCTTAGAACCTCGACGATAGGAACTCTCCTATCGTTTGAAGGAAAATTGATGATTTTGAGGTTAAGGGTCCTACCTTAGAACCTCGACGACAGGAACTCTCCTATCGTTTGAAGGAAAATTGTTTGAATGAGGTTAAGGGTCCCACCTTAGAAACTCGACGATAGGAACTCTCCTATCGTTTGAAGGAAAATTGATGATTTTGAGGTTAAGGGTCCTACCTTAGAACCTCGACGACAGGAACTCTCCTATCGTTTGAAGGAAAATTGATGATTTTGAGGTTAAGGGTCCTACCTTAGAACCTCGACGATAGGAACTCTCCTATCGTTTGAAGGAAAATTGATGATTTTGAGGTTAAGGGTCTTACCTTAGAACCTCGACGATAGGAACTCTCCTATCGTTTGAAGGAAAATTGTTTGAATGAGGTTAAGGGTCCTACCTTAGAACCTCGACGATAGGAACTCTCCTATCGTTTGAAGGAAAATTGATGATTTTGAGGTTAAGGGCCCTACCTTAGAACCTCGACAATAGGAACTCTCCTATCGTTTGAAGGAAAATTGATGATTTTGAGGTTAAGGGCCCTACCTTAGAACCTCGACGATAGGAACTCTCCTATCGTTTGAAGGAAAATTGATGATTTTGATGTTAAGGGTCCTACCTTAGAACCTCGACGATAGGAACTCTCCTATCGTTTGAAGGAAAATTGTTTGAATGAGGTTAAGGGTCCTACCTTAGAACCTCGACGATAGGAACTCTCTTATCGTTTGAAGGAAAATTGATGATTTTGAGGTTAAGGGCCCTACCTTAGAACCTCGACGATAGGAACTCTCCTATCGTTTGAAGAAAAATTGATGATTTGAGGTTAAGGGCCCTTCCTTAGAACCTCGACGATAGGAACTCTCCTATCGTTTGAAGGAAAATTGATGGAATGAGGTTAAGGAAATCTCCTTGAACCTCGAGCGAAATTTATATGAAAGCAATTAGAATTGGAATAATTTTCTTCGAAAGTGTGAATTTGCATAATAGGCGAGTGCGAAATTTTAGACTTCGATAAAATGAGTGAATCTTGATGATGACAATATCGCTAACAAATTATGTAAAGGGAACGGATGTTTGGAATCAATATCCAAGGTTCATCTAATATTTTCTTTAGTAAATATAGATTCGCTTGAGAGATATGTCATCCAAATAAGGTTGAAGCTTAACTATCCTAAAATGTTATGCCTAGTAGACCTAATAGGATGCGTCTCAAGAGTAATAAAAATTACTCTTTACTCAGCCATTCCAACCTAAAGGCATTGTCCTATGGTTTTAATATCAGCATGGACGAGACTATCTTATAAGATAAAAAAAGAAATTCCCTGAAAGAAAAACTAAAACACGAAAGAAAATGCTGATAATAAAACTAAAGGACAAGCAAAACGGATCGGATCACTTCTTCTTCCACAATATTTCAACAGGGTTAGTAGAGGACTATTATGGGATCGAACTGTTCGGGAAAGACTGTCGCGTCCAGTCTATCTGAATCATTGCTGGATCTGGTTCAGGAACAAAAGCTTGTATTTTATCTAGCAATTCTTCAGCAGTTGTTGCGGATATTATGATTCGCCGTGCCACTCTTGATATAAAATTCTTCTGCATAGCATAATCCATAAAAGCTATCAGACCTGTAAAGAAATTGTTAACATTTAAAAGCCCAATGGGTTTCTTATGCAAATTAAGTTGGGCCATGGAAGCAATTTGAAAGACTTCTCCCAATGTGCCAAAACCACCTGGTAGAGCGATAAAAGCATCAGCATTTAAAAGCATTTGTAACACACGCTCTTGTAAATTTTTAACCACTAATTCTTCTCCAATCGTGCCCCCAGAAATAAATTTCAGAGGTGCAGGGATAATGCCCAGAACTTGACTTCCTCCTAGAGATGCTGCTGATGCTACACCTCCCATTAATCCGACACTACCTCCTCCATAAACTAAATGTATTTTTCGCTCAGCTAATACTCTACCCAAATGGTTGGCTGCTTTTAAATACTCTTCATCTTTTCCAGGAAAAGCCCCAGAAAATACACAAATACTTCGGGATTTACGAGTTGGGGTTTTCTCCATTCCTATCCTTACCCTTGTGAGAAAAGAGGATATATTTATAGAGATGAAGAGATAAGGCAATAATTTTATTTTTCAAGAATGGATACATTATTGCCAGCTATTCATAGTAGTCACGGGTATGACTCTGGTCAGGTATGGGTACACTATCGTTAAAAGAGGAGGAAAATTTTCAAAATAGCTGCTAGCATGTACAGTAGTCGCGACTGTAGCTTATGTCAGGAGTAGGTACATGATTACCAAAAGGGGAGGAAAATTTCAAAAGCGACAGCTAGCACGTACAGTAATCGTGACCTTGTTCCGTCTTCTACTGGCTTTGCGTCCAGTAACGGCTTCAATGCTTTCTATGAATCAGTGATTTGCATCTCATCTAGCTTTTTCACAAACTGGCAAACAGGGTCGTTTAGGGTCAGATTCCCAAGACTGTAACGTTCTCGTTCTTTTTGGAGAATTATCCATAATCCAACAACCTCAAATTGCACTATTCTGCAAGAATGCGCTTCAAGAACCTCTCGGATATCTTCCAGAGATTCCTTACGCAAGCCATTCTTGATGAATTTTATTCTATCATTACGATTTCTGGTGATCACTCCTGGAGAACGACATTTATTGCCGCAAATCCACCATCCACAATTGTGACAGACGCCTAGCCTCTTTGCTCTTCTCTTTTTGGCATAAACGCTTTTACCAAAGCCGGGCATACGGGGAAAGAACGCATCTGGAACTTCACCAGCCGAACGAACTTTAGCTTCGATTAGCCACCGCACATTATCAGGAATGCCTTTGTGCATAAATAGTCGGAATCGTTCACATCTAGCATGATAAACCTTTTTAAGAACATTTATTGGGAAAGAAGGGAAATATTTTCGTAGAGCGGAAAGAGAAGGCTCCATTGATGAATGAGGCATTTAAGAGAAAAAGAAAGAAATTAGTGATTGTAGGAAATGGAAATAACTGAATTTGGGAGTTATGGAGTACCGTATCCAGAAGGAAGAACACGCATTTATAGTGATGAAAAGGGATAACGTGTCGATTACACTTAGGGAAGTAAGTACATTATTGCCAAAAGAAAAGACAAATGACAGCTTATATGTACAGCAATCATGACTGTGGCTCTCATCTTCCACTAATTCATGTCCAGTAATGGCTTCAATGCCTTCTATAAGTCGGGGATTTGCTTCCCATCTAGTTTTCTTACAAACTGACAAACGGGGTCGTTTAAAATCACATTCCCAAGACTGTAACGGTTTCGTTCTTTATGGTAAGTCCTCCATAAACCGATAATTTCACCTTGCACTTTTCCACAAGAATGCGTTTCAAGAGTCTCTCGGATATCTTTCAGAGACTCCTTACGCAGGCCATTCTTAATGAATTTTCTTTTATCTTCACGATTTATGGAGATGTATCCTAAAGAGCGACATTTAGTATTACAATTCCATCGCCCACATTTATAACACACGCCTAGTCTCTTTGCTCTTCGCCTTTTGGCATAACGGCTTTTACCTAAACCGGGCATGCGGGGCATAAATGCATCTGGAACTTCACCCGCCAAACGGACCTTAGCTTCAATTATCCACTGCACATTATCGGGAATGCCTTTGCGTGTAAAAACTCTGATTCTTTCACATCTAGCAAGGTAGATCTTTTTAAGGACTTTTAGTGGGAGGGAAGGAAAGTATTTTCGCAGTACAGAAAGAGTAGAATCCATTGATGAGAGAAGAATTTGAGAGAAGAGGGAAATGAATCAGTTATTGCAGGAAACTGGAATAATCGACTTTAGAAGTCACGGGGTATCTTATCTGTTGTTTAATCAGAAGGAAGAACACGCATTTATAGTGATGAAAAGGGATAACGTGTCGATTACACTTAGGGGAGCATGTACATCTGTCAAAAGAAAATGCAAATTTTTCCAAATATAACAAACTGTATGTACAGTAATTGTGACTGTGGCTTACATCTTCCACTGGTTTTACGTCCAGTAACGGCATTAACGGCTTCTATGAGTCGAGGATCTGCTTCACATCTAGCTTTCTTACAAGCCGGCAAACAGGGTCGTTTAAAGTCAGATTCCCGGGACTGTAACAGTCTCGTTCTTCATGAAAAATACTCCATAAATCAAGAATTTCACGTTGCACAGATCCACAAGAATGCGTCTCAAGAGTCAATTGGATATCATCCAATGAGTCCTTACTCAAGCCATTCTTGATGAACCGTATTTTATCTTCTCGATTATTGGAGATCATTCCTAAAGAACGACACCTAGTCTTACAAGTCCACCTACCACATTTATGTCAGACTTGTAATCTTTTCGCTCTTCTTTTTCTGGCATAAGAACTTTTGCCAACACCAGGCATGTAAGACACAAATGCCTCTGGGATTTCACCTGCCAGACGAACCTTAGCTTCAATTAACCACCGCACATCTTCAGGGATTCCTTTATGCATCAGAGCTCTTAATCGTTCACAGCGAACTTGGTAGATCTTTTTTAGGATGTTCATTGGGAGAGAAGGGAAATACTTTCGCAAGGCGGAAAAAGTAGGATCCATTTTCTAGGAGGAAGTAAAAGAAAGAAGGGGTGAAGGAATCAGTTATTATGGGCAACTGAGAGAACCGACTTGAGAGTCACGGAGTACCGTATCCGCCGTTTAACCGGAAAAGTAGATCCTACTTCATTTTGATAGATATTTTTTTTTATCCGTTGATCCAGTCCTCGATTATTGAATCCATTGTCCGCTTTTGACAAAGTTTCAACGACAATATTTCTTGATGTTTGCCTTATCTTTGACCACAGCTATCTCTTATCTTGGATGCTGCTAAGCTGGCATCAATCCTGTCCTTCCAGGTGTAGCCTCGATTATTGAATCAATTGCCAAGCTTTTGACAATATTGTCTACTTTATATTTTTTTTTTATATCTGCCTTATCCTTGGCTATAGCTATCTCTTATCTTGGATACTACTAACTAGCGTCAATCCTATCCTTCCAGGCGTAGCCTCGATTATTGAATCGGTAGCCAAGCTTTTGACAATATTGTCTACTTTATCCTTGAATTCCTGATGCGGGTTGGTCCCGCATATTAGCTGTGTATCCAGTGATAGATTGGTAAGAGCTGATGACATTGAGATCTAAGCTTATACTGCTGTAACTGTGCTGTGAATGTGATTCCCGTTTGGTCCTTGTTATGTAAAGGCTATGTATGCATGATATGAAATGCATGAATGCAAAGCATGTGTAATTGATGGTTCTTTTTTATTTTTATTTTTATTTTATTTTTTTATTTTTTATTTTTGGTGAATCTAGTTCTTCATGTCTTTGCTTTACTGGATCTTCTTTATGATTGCCTTCTTGGACTATCATTGAATCTCTTTATGCTTTCCAGCTTTTGTTCACTGCCTCAAAAGCCCAACTCTTTTCAAAATCCTCTTTCTTTGACTTGTTCTTTGAATTTTGGCCTCAATTTCTTTAAGGTTGGCCCACCTCATAATTTATATCTCTTTCGAATACTCATCCTTTGTCATGGATTTGATACCATCAAAGGCTTTACTTTCAATGTCTGCTTTGCCCATTTTCTTGTGGCCATGCCGACACTTGTTTACCCCCATGTTACAGTCCGAATGATTGTTCTTCCTTAGACTCAGGTTCTGATCCATAAGACTTGCCCCCTTGTCTATTGAGCTTCTTTCTTGGCAGTACTTTTCTTGCGCTTAGTAGAGACTACTTTGCCCCCTTGATTATGGTGTTTATGTGGAAAGAGATATCATCTCGCCTTTGATTTAACAGAAGGTTGAGGATTTCTAGACCTTTGTGATGGCACTTGATCGTAAATTTCTCTTACAAGAACCACATCTTATTAAAGAAAGACTCAAGCTATCTCCTTACTTTTAAGTCTACATACATTAATGAATAATGGTTTGGCCTTAAAGAAAAACTTTCATCAATTTGCAAAGCTTGACAAAGTAATTTACGGTCTTTGTTTTTAATTAAAATATCCTGCCATTCTTCCCTTTCCAACTCGAAGACATAAACTGTGCAAGGCAATAAGGTAGAAACATGATTCACAATAATAGCCTTTTAACTGAATGAGGATGATATCGAGAGGTAAATGTTAGGTGTGAGGAAAGTTAAGTTTGAATGTTTTTTTTTTTTTTGTGGCAGTCTTTTAGCTGAATGAGAATAATATTAAGAGGTAAATATTAGGTCTGAGTAAAGTTAAGTTTGAGTGGTGTGAAAGAAGGGTATTTTAATACTACTCGTGAGCAGTATTAAATAAGGTAGAAACATGATTCACAATGATAGTCTTTTAACTGAATGAGGATGTTAGGTCTAAGGAAAGTTAAATTTAAGTGGTGTGAAAGAATGGTCTTTTAATACTACTCGTGAGCAGTATTAAATAAGGTAGAAACAAGTTTCACAATGATAGTCTTTTAGCTGAATGAGGATGATAAGTCTGAGGAAAGTTAAGTTTAAGTGGTTTGAAAGAAGGGTCTTTTAATACTACTCGTGAGCAAATTTGATTATGATGAAAAACTCAATAGTGATGACCTCAAACTTGCCACTCTTTCCAGAAAGTTAAACCTCATCTGTTGCCCCCCAACTATCGTGGTCTTTATGTATGCTTGGCTTGAAAGTTGCTTTTGTGTTCTAAACCGCCTTTGCAGGTTTTCAGTCTAGAATCCATAGCTCACTTTTTTCTTTCTTTTTTTTTTCTTTTGCTCTAGTTTGAGCCCTTTTTCCTTTTTTTTTTTTTTTTGTGAGCTATGGTGATGACATACTTAATAACTCTCTTGAAGTGAGATGACTCAAGTGGCCTTGCTTGCTCGTGCTTGTTCTCAGTTCTTTTTTGTTTTGAATTTTCCCTTGTTGGCTTTTTGGTGGAAGGGATGAACTTTTTCCCTTTTTTTTTGGAGTTTGTGTTATGGAGAACCGAGATCATAGCCTTCTTGAAGTGAGATGACTCAAGTCTCTCTTTTTTTTTTGGATTTTTTTTTGTTTGGATTTTCTCTTTAATGGCTTTTGATGGAAGGGAGGAACTTCTTTCCTTTGTTGGAATTTGTGTTGTGGAAAACTGAGAATTTTTTTTTGTATTGAGCATTTGTGAGAATTGGGAGGCCACTGAAGTCATTTAATATGAGAGCTAACTTCTTTGGAAGTTAATCCCGGACTTCTTGCAAGGATGTTGATAACCACTGTGAATTTTTTTTTAAGAGTTGGGGTGCAACATATGAAATCATTCTTGCTAGATTTAGTAGTACTTTCCAGATCATCACTATCAAATCTCCCTTAACTTTTTATTTTCACCCACGAGTAGTATCATTTAGAAAGCAAAGTATGATGGCAATAATAGTTAGTGCAATGGCAAAGATTGAGAGATAGAGGTAAAAATGAAATTTTTGGTAAAAAGTGGTAGAATGTGTAGGTGTAATAATTGAATTAAAAAGTGGTAGAATGCACACATAACATCTTTTTGTTGGAGAACAAAAAGAATTACCGGTTGTCAAAAAGTAAAGTGTGATGACAATAATGGATAGTATAATGGCAAAGAGTGTAAAAATGGAAAGTAGTAGAATGCACGCATTACATCTTTTTGTTGTACCAGAAAGAATACCAGGTGTCCATCTAACAAAGACTACACCCTAGATTCTGGACTAAATCTAGGAGATTTTTACTATTAGATTACTTTTGCAAGCTTTCAAAGATACAAGTTTATTCAAAGGATTCCCTGTCATTCGAAAATGTATGCGGACTGTTAGGTTAGATCTGACTTAGAGGCCTTCCAAAGTCAATGTAATTCTAGCTCGAAATCTTCACTTTTCAATTATCAATCACATCGGGCCTAGCAACTTGGACTTGGTTTTGCTTGATGAGGCGGCAATGGATTGTGGGTGACATTTGGCTCATCGGAAAAGTCCAACCACTTTGACTCGATTAATTGTTGAACTATACGCTTCAATGCCATGCAGTTTTCCAAGCCATGGCCTGGAACGTCATCATGATATGGGCAGGTAATGTTAGGGTCATACCACCTTGGATATGGGGGTTTGAATGGCTTTGTAGGAATTGGACGGATAAATTGTCTTTCGATGAGTTTTGGGTATAACTCAGTATAAGTCATGGAAATTGGTGTGAAAACTTCTCTTGGTCTTGGTGCAGGTACTGGAGGAGTAGGAGCAGGTGGCCATGACTGATTAGGTCTGTTAAAAGGATAATTGTTGGGCCTATTGGAAGGATAATCATTGGGCCTATTTGGAGGATAATTATTGGGCCTATTCAGAGGATAATCATTGGGCCTATTTGGAAGGTAATTATCGGGCCCATTGGCAAAATAGGATAGGCGAGGTCCGATAGCCACCGTATCCACGAGGGGAATCCTTCTTCCACGTCCTATTTGTTGTACTTCGTCATCTTTTCTTCTGGATGGTCCTCCTCTTTTCATAGGATTATTAAAGGATTCAGCAATATTCCCAGTCCTAATCTCATGCTCGATTCTTTCTCCAGACATGACAATGTTAGAAAAATTAGTTGCCGAATTGCCAATGAGTTCGTCATAATATAGGTACTTCAGTGTCTGGACAAACAAAGTGACCATTTCTCTTTCTGTCATGGGTGGCTGAGCTTGTGCTTCTTGAATTGCTTTCGCCTTGATTAGCTCGATCAATTATCTCATTTGTTCGGCCATACTTTCTATCTTGGACTCTATCTTTATGAGACGTCCTTCGATTTGTTCTGCCATTAATCTTATTTGGAGCCGAATTGAATATCGGTGTCGAGGTCCAATTTTATCCTTTTAAAAGTAAGGTATATTTTATTAGATCCTATGTGTATGTGATTGATGCAATGGATGCATGTAGGAAAAATGAGATTATGTTTTTATCAGACTTTGTATGCACGTGATTAATGTAATGGATGTATGCAATGAGATTATGTTTTTATCAGACTTTATATGCACATGATTAATGTAATGGATGTATGCAATGAGATTATGTTTTTATCAGACTTTATATGCACGTGATTAATGTAATGGATGTATGCGATGAGTGAATTTGATTATCCACTATCGTGGAACTTCAAGACTTTTAGTTGTTATTAAAAAGACCAAAAAGTTAGCATAGTTTGATGCGTGGTTTTGATGCATGAAGAATATTTGCACAAAACAGAAGTATAACAAAAGAAAGATAAGTTTATTAATAACTTAAATAGCAATTAACAACTCATGAACTATTATGGAAAAATGAGTTAAAACCATAAATACGAAAATAAAAGTGTAGAGCAACAACACAGCATAACAAGGATATGCTTATGGCGTTGGTAAATGGGAGGAATACTATGGTCAGTTCTATGGTTAAGTGGGGAGTTCTATATGCATAAGGTGGCTTATCAAAAAGGCAAGGGATAGTTCCCGAATCCCGTCACTAAATTATAGTGACGGCCCGATTCCTTACCCTCTAGGGTTTATGTAAGGAATGGATTAATTCGAGTCGTAGCTTTTCGTGGGCCCATGCAGAGACTAACCGTCTCAGAAGGCAATACACTACTTTGCTACTTTGAAACCGGTGAAGGCTTGGAGACCATGGCCTCACAAGGACAGCAACACCAATTCCGCTTAGAAAGAATCGTGTTTGATTTGAGGAAGCTCGGGTATAGAGCTTCATATTGTGAATACATTATGCATGTTTATCTAAGTAAATATAACATATAAATCCACATAATAATAAGCAAAGTAAATCAAAACAAATCATCTTTTAGGCTCGACTCACTATCATCGACTCCCCAGTGGAGTCGCCAAGCTGTGGCAACGTCGGGTTTTCTGGAGTCGCCACCAATCAGTTTTTTTTCTTAGGTCGATTGGTCACCTTAAAATTGGTCTGCGAGAGTTCGGGGATCGGGAGTACGGTTACGCTAAAACAATATTGTTATAGCGCCCAAAATTGGCACCTTAGTTGATTTTAATTTTGTTTTACTTTGCTTTTAAATAATTTTCAGTTAATTTAGAGATTTTAACTGAATTAGTCGAAATGTGGATTTTTAAGTTAATTTGTATAAAATTTTATACTTCCGAACCATGGACTCTGCCGAGTCATTTGGACACGGAAGATTTTGATTCCGAACCATGGACTCTGCCAAGTCATTTGGACACGGAATTTGGTGAAATTTTAAACAATTTTATCCATATTGTAAAAATATGGATTTTTTTTATCTTTTTATTTAATTTATTTATTTTAAAAAGTTTGATATTTTCCAAACCGTAGATCCTGACGGATCATCCGGATATGTAAGTTGATTTAATTTATAGTTAATTATTTAATTCTTATTTTTATGGAATTAATTATTAGTTTAATTACTAATTCGTAATTCTTTTTGTTATAGAATTTTTAGATTCATTAATAATCTAAAAATTTTTATTTTCTATATTTTTCTTTCTTTTCTTTCTTTTCCTTCTTATCTTTCTTATCTTATCTTATCTTTCTTATCTTTATTATCTTTTTCTTATCTTTCTTATCTTTTTCTTATCTTGTTTTAATTTCTTTTTGTTTTCTTGTTTAATGAAAAATATTTATTATTTTAGTGGATTTAAAAGTTGTATTTTAAATAAATCAGTAAAATATAAAGTTTTAATTTTCATGTATTTTTTTAAACAGGTTTTATTTTTATTTTTTTATTATTTTTACTGGATAAAAATAACTATTAAAATTAATTTTAACTTTTTGTTATCTTTAAAGAATTAAAAACATGTATATAAAAATAAAAATAATTGGCTTTTTTAAAAATAATTTTTATTAGCCTTAATAATTAATTACAAAATAATCTTCTTTTAATTTTCATTTATTTATTAATTAGTAAAGGGTAAAGGTTAATTAAATTAAAAAATTATATAAAGAAAAAAAATTAATAATAATAAAGTGGGGCTTTTTGGCCATCCACTTTAAAAATAATAATAAATGTTAGCAAAGTTAATTAAATTAATTGTTAAACAACAATAATAAAAAGTTAGTCAAGTTAATTAAATTAATTAATTAACCACAATAATAAAAAGTTAGCCAAGTTAATTAAATTAATTAATTAACAACAGTAAAAAGTTAGCCAAGTTAATTAAATTAATTAATTAACAACAATAATAAAAAGTTAGCCAAATTAATTAAATTAATTAACAACAATAAATAAAAAGTTAGCCAAATTAATTAAATTAATTAATTAACAAAAATAATAAAAAGCTAGCCAAGTTAATTAAATTAATTAATTAACAACAATAATAAAAGTTAGCAAAGTTAATTAAATTAATTAATTAACAACAATAATAAAAGTTAATTAATTGTTAACAACAATTATAAAAGTTAGTAATAATGCAAAAATTAAAAGGTTAGTAACAATAATAGTATTAAAAGTTAGTTGTTAGTAAGTTAATAACAACAATAAAAAAGGGGGTTAGTAATAAACAAATAATAAACAAACAAGTAAAAATTAAAAGGGTTAGTAATTAATTCTGCAAGAATAAAATACAAAGTTAGTGACCAAAGTGAAAGAAATTGAAAAGATGAAGGATTAAATGAGAGTTGTACCCTTGATTTTAAATTTTGAATTCTGAGAAATGGAAATAGAGGGCGCGCGACGGGGGGAAGAAGATGGCTTAATCGTCAAAATGAAAAGTTTTGAGATTTTCTGAGGAAAGGAAGGAGAGCTAGGGACTAAGGCTGTAATTTTTTCTATTTTAAAAACGGAGCTCTAAGCTTTTCTTTCTATTTTTCTCTGTGTTCAGCACTGAATTTGGGGGGGTATTTATAGAAGGAGCTTAGCTGAACTGTGGACGGATAAATTAATAAAAAATATCAAACTTATCTTTTAAATTGGTAAAATGACAGTTTCAGTCCTTTACGTTACTCCAGCTCTGGATAAGCTCAGAAGCTTCTGATTTTGACAATTTTAACGTTTTCTGTCAATTTGGGCTAGAAACGTCCGTTTAGGCCCAAAATTGACGCGAAAAATTACCCAAAGCTCCTGAAACTTTCAGAATTTGTCAATTTTGTCCGAAACTTCTTAATTTTGTCATTTTTACCTCAAACTTTTAATTTTTTTGTCATTTTTTTCTGAAATTTTATTTTTATTCCAAACACATACATATTCGCACATATATTATTTTAAATCAAATCTTCTCAAAATAAAAATATATTTTAAACTAATTAACATAATTAAAATTTTTTAGCAATAATAATAATAATAATAATAATTTTTTTAATTAGTTTTTTTTTAAAAATTTTTTTAAAAAAAAGGCCGGACGAAATTGGGTGTCAACACTTGTTTTCTCTTTTTCTTGTGTTCCGCCGTTTAGCAAGTGTATAATAGGGGCTCTACCATACCCAAGCTACTAACTCGACACAACTCCAAAGTGGTCTTTGCCATACTCATGTTCCTAGTACCTTTTCGGGCAGTGATCGACTCTTGCCTTAGGAGAAGACCCCAACCTACTTCAATACCCAGAACAGCAGAGTAGCAAATTTCTTTTTTTTTTAGCAAAATGCAACAAGTCAAACAATTTTTATTTTTTTCCTCAAGTAATTCAAATCATCCATCAACCGACAAACCACATATTCAACTTAATAAGCTCATAATCTCACAAGATTTAAATCAATGTACTAAGTACACAAATTTGATGAAAAAAATCAGCTTGTTAAGATAACCATAAACTAGCTTGATAAAAAATTGCAAAAACAATTTAAAAATAAATTTTAAGAGTTGTATAAAGACTAATAAATTGCTAACTCAACACTCAAGCTAAGCATTCAAGAACTAAAAAGGTGAAATCATCTAACAATTCAGATCAATGCTCAAAAGTATGAATAAAAAAAAATTGGTTCAAAAATTTTGAAAACAAAAAATTAGGGCTTAAGCTACCCACTCCCCCACACTTAAATCAAATATTGTCCTCAATGTTTATAATAAAAACATAGATGGGGAAAAGAAAAGGTACCGCCCTAAAAGGTGATTTCACAATTATCTATCGCCTAGAATTTGACTTTAGCTTGCTACCCAAATGGTTCAGTTCACCTCCAGCCTGAAAGAGATATTGTTTGACCAAGAAAATCAGTTGTGAGAATAAAGAAACCTAAAAATTAAAAGATGAAAAATATAAAAATAAAAATAAAAGAAAAAAAAATCATAATTGTTCGTGGTACAAAACCATGCTTGGGTTGCCTCCCAAAAGCGTCTTTTCTTTATTGTCTTTGGCTAGACAGTTTCTTCCTACATCAACCAGAGTGCTTTGAGAATCCCTCATGAAAAGGCTTCAACTTATGCATCTCAATGTTGAACACTTTATCCGTTTTCAAACTTTTAAGCTCGACTGCACCATGAGTAGAAATATCAGTAATAACAAATGGTCCAATCCAATTCAGCTCAGACAATTCAGCTCAGACTTACCAGATAACTCTTTCCATCTTTTTCTGTGTTTGTGAAACATCTTTTGTCCAACCACAAATGACATCTCATGTTCTTGGTGCAACTTGACATTTTTTTCTTTCCTTTTTGTGCAAACCTTACTTGGTTTTCAACCTTTGTTCCTGATTCATTCTGCACCAAAGTATCAATTTTTCCAACAAAAGAAACAGAAATATCCTTGTCAGTTTCCTTTAATGTGTCAAAAATATTAAACTATGCAATTTTTCCATCAAATTCTATTATGAGAGTGCCAATATCCACATCAATCTTGGTCTTGGATGTCTTTAAAAATGGTCTTCCTAACAAAATAGGAGCAGTTAGGTCATCATTCTCCATATCAAGCACATAAAAATCAGCAGGAAAAATTAAATCATTTACTTGCACAAGAACATCCTCAACCATGCCCCTAGGATAGGCATTGAATTTATCAGCTAATTGCATCACAACACTAGTTTCATTCAAAGGTCCAAGTTTCAAAGAAGCATATATTGAATATGGCATGACATTCATTGAGGCTCCCAAATCTAACATAGCTTTTTTCATATTAAAATTGCCTATTACACATGGTATAGCAAACATACCACGGTCCTTACACTTCTAAGGCAACTTTCTTTGGATTATTGCTGACATATGCTCCCCAACTTTGATTGTCTCATCAACCTTCAGTTTCTTTTTATTGGTGCCCAACTCCTTCAGAAACTTGGCATACCGTGGCACCTGCTTGATTGCATCCAGCAAGGATATGTTGATTTTGACCTTCCTAAGAGTTTCAAGAATTTCCTGCTCGGTCTCCTCTTTCTTTGATTTAGCCAACCTGCCAAGGAAAGGATGTGGGATTAGAATTTTTGATTTTGGAAAAATTAGCTTGTTGCTTACCTCTTCAGTTGGTGCATCAGAAGTTGCTAGTTTCAAGCCATCTTTTCCCTTTTCAGGTGTTGCCACCTTTGATGTGGTGGTTTGCACATCTTTGCCACTTTCAAAGGTCACGGCATTAACATGCTCTCTTGGGTTGATTTCAGCTTGAGATGACAGCCTCTATTTTTCGGCTTCAATTTTGTTCAATGAGGTTGCCAGTTGTGAAATTTGGTTCCCCAAGTCTTTAATGTTAGCCCTTGTTTCCTGTTGAAACATTTGAGTGTTAGTAGCCAAAGCTTTTACAATATCTTCTAAAGCCATACCTGAGCTAGGTGCTTGGTTCTATGGTGGAGGTACTGGTTTGTTATAGCTGGCAGATGGGTACTGCGGTTGATTACTTAGCTGCCCATATCTCAAATTCAGGTGGTCTCTCCAACCAGGGTTGTATTGATTGGTATAGGGATCATACCTTCTTGGTTAGTTAACAAACCCGCTTACCGCATTCACTTGAGGTGTTGTATCCCCTTGCAATTGTGGGCACGAGTCGGTAAGGTGTCCTTGAGTAGAGCAAATGCCACAAACTCTAGAATTTTGGACCTGTCCCAAAGCCACTTGTCTAACAAGAGAGGTTAGTTCAGAAAGTTGAGCTTTAAGACTAGATGTTCCTACCTCATTTACCTTCTTCGGCACATGGTCTACCTGTGCCCCAAATTGTTGCTAGTTGGTTGCCATTTTAGAAATCAAGTCTTTTGCTTCTTCGGGCGTCTTTTCTACAAGTGCTCCTCCACTTGCAGCATCTAACATACATCGATTCATGAACAGTAGCCCTTCGTAGAAGTACTGCAGCAACAGTTCATCAGAAATCTAGTGATGTGGGCAGCTCGCACATAGCTGGTTGAACCTCTCCTAGTACTCATATAGGCTTTCTCCGTTATACTGATGAATCCCACTGATTTTCTTCCGAATTGTCCCAGCCCTTGAAGCTGGAAAGAATTTCTCCAAAAATTTTCTCTTCAAGTTATTCAAGGTTTTGATCGAACCGGAAGGAACGTAGTACAGCCAGTCTTTTGCCTTTTCCGCCAATCTTTTGCCTTGTCCGCCAATAAGAACGGGAAGGCTCTCAGTTTAATCTGTTCTTCTGTAACTCCTTGTGGTTTTATGGTCAAGCAGACTATATGAAATTCCTTCAAGTGTTTGTGGGGATCCTCACCTACAAGACCACGAAAAGTAGACAATAAAAGAATTAATCCAGATTTTAATTCAAATGCTACCTCAATATCAGGAAAATCGATGCACAAGGGTTGCTAGACAACGTCGGGAGTTGCCAACTCCCTTAGTGTTCTTTGGGCTGCCATCTCTATATTAACAACTGGTTATTCTTCGCTTTCTGAGTTGCTGGTCGCAGATGTCGAAGCTGAAAAATTGTCTGCTTGCCTTTTCGCTTTCCTATTTGCCTTTGATGTCTTCTCAATATCTGGATCAAACACTAATTTACCTATACAAGAAGATCTGGGCATAAGTTAGTTAACTGAAAAAGAAAGAAAATAAAGAAAATAAATAAATAAATAAATAAATGAAAAAGAAACTTTAACAGAAAAAGAAATATCCCCAGCAACAGTGCCAAATTTTTTGGTCGATCGTCAAAACCGCCAAAAATAATTCTAGTATCCCTAAGAACTCAGAATAAATAAATTTGTAGTCTAGGAGTAAAAACCAGGTCGAATCCCAAAGGAAATTTTTTTACTGAAAGCTTCTTGTCAGAAAATTAAAATAAAAGATTAGGGGGTTTCTTCAATTAAAAGCTGAAATAAATTAACTGTAGAATTAAAACAAAATTAGCCAATACTAAAAACGCTCAGTTCATGGTTGATTATCCATTCCAATTACGTAGTTGATCATGGAAAGAAAATATTTCTTCAATTCAAACAAATAAACATAACTCTCTTTAAAACTAAAAAGAACCATAAGAATTCAGCAGTAAAATTAATCAGAAAAAGCTTCAGATTAATTTCTTAATTTTGAGTAACCAGATATTGAAAAGCAATTTCTAATTATCTCAAAATCAACATTAAGATCAATGAACCAAAAAGTTTATTCCATGCAACAATCCAAAAGCTTGAACAATTTAACCTGTCTTACTTCTTCGTATGAACTAACTAGAAATAAAAGTAATCTCCAATCAATTCACTTGCTTCTAATTGAATTCTTCACCTAAGCAGTTGAAAGAAAATCAAGCAGATTTACAATTGCAGAACCAATTCAACAAGCGAGAACAAGAAAATTAATTGCAATAAATATGAACAACAAAAAAGTAAACACTTGAATTTGAAAAAAGTTTAAGCAAGAAAAATTAATCCTCACAACCGGCGTTGGCAATGGAAATCGTCCCTAGAACTGAATCAGAAAATTACTCACTCATGATCAGAAGAGAAACAAAGAATAATAATAGAAGAAAAGCAAAAAAATAACAGTGAAAACAAGAGAGCTGGAGATTGGGGGGGCCCCTTAAAAACCAAAGAAAACTAAAACCTATGGCTAAACTCATAAAAACACCCTAAACTTTCTATATTGTTACAAAAGCACCATAAGCAAATAAAAAGATTCAAAATAACTATAAGGTATCAAAGTTGTCAGCCAAGCAATGCTCCAGAACAGCAACAGTAACTTCAAGCTAATATTCGACCTTGATTAAGCCATTATTTCTCAAAACTCAAAGCATAAAAGTTCTAGAGCTCTTTCTTATCTTCGAAATGAAACCTGAATTGCATAAAACGGACATCTACAGCCAAAGATATGCCCAAAATACCGCAACTGCTTCTGAACCAGCAATGACTCGCAAATCGCGACTTTGAAGCTGAATTTGACCCTCTTAATGTACAAGTTGGGTTCCATGTCTGAATGTGATTTGTAGCGCTAGATGGTAGCTTTCCAATGAATTAAGAATCACTTCATTCTGATCTCTGTAGCTCAAGATATGATTTTTCTACTGGAATATCACCAATCTGTCAACATCCTGAAAGAGCACAACTAAATTAAAACTTGTAAAATGGCAAATTAAATTCACTTTCAATCAATTGAGTTCAGATATACTGTAAGCTACAAAACATACTCAAAATATATCTTTAAGGTTCAAAACATATTAAAACATACTAAATATGAGAGAAATAAATATAATAAATATAAACTTATCAATACATAGTTAATATATACATAATTTGCAATAATTTTTTTTTAGGGGCACCCCCTAGCTAGTCCCCTCACTCTCTCTGCGTGCCACTGGCACCCGATCTCCAATGTTAATCCCACAATCCCATCATCAATGAACCTTCCCTACTCCTCTTTGAAATTGTCAACAAAATCAGCATCCAAAATAGGGAAATTGAGCGAATTAAGTCAAATCTCATCATCAAAGGATGACTACATGATAGGGTATGATTGGGTTAGGTATGAGACAATTCTAGGACATTTTGGGCATGAGAGATGTACTACAAGAGAAATGCACAAAATTGACCGAAAATTAAAACTAAATTTCAGTCGTAACTATATTCGGTCATTGTTCAGTCGCCTGTACATGAGCCATAAATAAAAAGCGACTGAATAGTAACTAAAAAAGTCAATTATAAACAAGTCAGTCGTCATTCAATTACTATTCAGTCACTAATTTAAATTAATCAAGTAAAAAGCAACTAAATAAAAACTGAAAAAGTCAGTTGCCAGTTTAAACCAGTATTTTCTAACAAAATTCATCCCCATCAGAATTACATCCTTCTTCTGCCAAATCCTGCCATCATCTCCTCTTCCAACTCCATTACACTCTTTTTCCAACTCCTTCACACTCCTCTTCCATCTCTTTTCCTTTACATTTTCTTACAAATCCTTCTTCTTCTCCTTCTTTACTTCATCGTTGTTGCTTCAAACTTCATGCTCCTCCGCTTTGCCACTATTCTCGCCATTAAGTTCTCCATCTCCTTACTTCACAGGTGAAGCTTCTCCGGCACCGTTGACACCATCACCCACCATCTCCAAGAGTCAAATCTGTTATTCAATAACCTAGTTCTCATGTTCATGCTACTCAACCCCATTATAATCATCCTCTTCTTCTTGTTAATTTGAAAAAACTATATCATCAGACATCTATGACGAGTATGTCACAATTGGATCTCAAAGTGAAAAGTCACTGGAGGAGTTAAAAAAATTGTTCCAATGATAATGCTGCAAAAGATGATTAAGAGAAGATAAAAATAATTAAAAAAAATAAAAATATATATCACAATTACTGATTTATATTATATAATTTATATAATTAAAAAATACTCCCTCCATTTCATAATAGTTGGCCTCTATTCCTTTTTTGACAGTTTCAAAATAGTTGTCCCCTTTCTATCTTTCCAAATAAGGTAAATTTTTTATTATTTTATATATATTTCATTTATTAAAAGGAGATAAAGTTGAGAAAGTTAAAGAGTGAAAGTACGTAGGGCCCATTAAAAAGTAGATAAGTACATGTACTTTATATAAAAATAAATAAACTAATAGTTTTATATTAAAATAAAAAAGTAAAAAGTAGATAAGTCTTAACTTACGTACATTATCAAAGAGAACAAATTTTATGAGACGGGGGGAGTAGAAAAGAGACTGACTTTTCAATCACTTTAAATAATGACTGAAATTTCAGTCGCTATTCCTAGTCACTTTGTCAATTGTTATTTCTAATCACTTTTTAGTTGTTTTCCAAGAATGACTAGGAAAAAAAGATTGATTCTCTCAGTCACTTTTTAGTAGCCTTTTTAGCTAACTGCAACTGAAATTATAATCACTTTTATGCTTTTATCTTGTAGTGATGGAGGAAGAGCTTAGAAACCAGATGTCAGGGATCAATGGGTTGATCTTTGTTAACGGCCTGGCAGAGGTGCTAAGCTGAAGAGCCCCATTAGGGGTGCTCCTTTGGTCGAGTGTCAGAATTAATGGACGCTCGTTGTTCGTCCACAATGAAATTTCATTTTCAATTTGTTTCTCTGCATCTCCAGTGAAGGGGCATCGACACGATATTCATCCACGGTGAAAGGAAAACGGAGTTAGGTTCATGCTATCATCTATGAGTTTAAGGGCTTACTCATACCGATTTCAAAAGTTTGAGGACTAAGTTAGTTGGGTCAGTTTGTACTTTCTGATTAAGTGTTACCCACTCCGGGGTAGTACAGTTATGGTGCCAAAATTGTGCATTTAGATTCCCAGGATTGGTAATGTTCTGTAGGCCATCAGAACACTACCCTTAGTGTACATACCCAAGTGGCCCTCTTGGGCACTATGTAAATACATGCATATTGGTCCAACCATCACACACATATTCACATTTCATGCACACCATGGCTGCAAAGAAGGAAAACACTAGCACAAGTCTTAATCCTGGCTACCACACATTAGGCAATCTTATTAAATTCTAGTGGCCAGCTACTGCACCTGTAACTTCCACTAATAAACTGTATCATTCTAGCCACATAGCCCCCTGTTTTCTTTGCTCCATTATCAAGTAGAGACTTAGATCGAACCAAGGAATTTTGTTTTACATCAATAGCCCACCTATGGACCAAGTTATGGATTTTTTAAGTTGGTTACGAAATTCTGACCAAATGAACAGTAACTCAGCCAAATTTGCAACATCATATCTTTGGCTACAGGGCTCTGAATCCAGAAATTCCAAATCCAAGTTAACCCTCTATATGTCCTCTAGGTGTGGTCAAAATTTCATACCAAGTTTCATTCTACACATGGAGATATTAAACTTTATGTCCAGAGTCGAAATTCTGGCAACTTTTGGACCATTTTGCCCATACAAAATTTCATAGGTATGTAAACACTTCATTGACAAGGGGAAATCCCTCCAAGGCTATCCCATATATTTCCATTACACAAAGGAAGTAAATTCCCTTGCATTTAACAACTTTATGTGGCCAAAACAGAATTTACAAGTAAGCAGCCCATTATTCACACTTAGGCAGCTTTGCGCCACATCACTTACATAGCCAAAACATTACTCAAATGTTCACATACTTGTCTCATTTTTCATACACTACATGTACATGCATACATGCACTACAATATGTTCTTAACTCAGCTAAATACGCACCCTAAGTTACAGGAGTGCCTGAAATGCAATGGACTCCATAAATAGGATGCTGGACAGCTGAAATTTCAGATCAAAACTCAAACCACAAAGGTTAGTTTGAAGGTGATCATTCTGCTGGACCTGAAATGACAGAATTGAGGGGAGTAAGTTTCATTGAGAAACTTAGTAAGGGTAGCACTTGGTTTCTTAAGGTAATGTGATCCTCATTAAAACCTGCATCCAAAGACACTAAAACACAAAAACCACAATGCATATATACAAGATATAGCAACCAAATGCAGCAGCCATTCACAACAAACAAACACATGAAATGCAGCAACAACAATAACCATAGGTTAGTCCGTAAAACATGCAATAAACTTAATTAAATCACTATGGCAGCCCTCCTCAAGCTAATGCTTGGTCTTAGGAGGATTTTAACAGTAGTTAGTATTGACTTTGGGCTCTAGAAACCCTTCTTTCTTACTGCCATCTTTAGCATGGTAACACTAAGGCCGAAACCTTGCCATGCTTCTTTTCCATTAACCCATACTTGGTTCCTAGAGCTTTTTGCTCTCTTCCAAGCATGGTCTTAGCTTCATGGATGTTTGGAAATACAGTAAACAATCCAGGAAACTGTAGAAAACTCTTATTTCGCTGCCATCTTTGTACACTTGACAGTAGGTCACAAAACCTTCAATAAGTGCACTCCCCTCACTAAGCTTGGTTCATCAAGCTCATGGCTCTCTTCCAAGCTTAGCCCTTGCTCCATGGTTGCTTGAAAATTACAGAAAACAGTCCATGAGAGCAAGAGAACCCTTACCTTGAGTGTATGCTGAAATTGGAGCTTGATCCTAGGTGCACCCAAGTTTTAGCACCACATAGCTTCCAATTGCCCTTTCTTGCTTTCTTTTGCCTTCAATTTTTAATCTTGGAGGTATGGTGGCTATGGAAGAAGTGTGGGGGTGGAGAAGCTACGTTTTTTCTGCTGGAAGAAACCAAATGTGGGAGATAAAGACAAAGATAACCACTTATAAAGACTTTAGTGCACAAAACACACTTAATAGCCTTAGTTAAGCTTTATGTCATTTTCCTTGCTACAAGACCATGGTTTCTTATTCTTCATTTCTTGGCCCACATTTGACTTTCTTGCCATGCTTTGGCTAGCCATCCCTTGAGTGGGATAAGTGATTTGGCCACTTGAATGGCCTTAAATGAGCTTAAGGGCACAAAAGACACTTAACAAGCTTAACCTTGCTTTATGTCATTTTCCTTCCCATTAATTATGGTCTCTTTGTCTTAAACTCATTGGTACACATGTGCCCACCAATGTTGACTAATTATCAAGCCTTGGCTACCTCCCCCATAGTGGGAAAACTCCAAATTGCTCCATTTGACTTAAGTAAAAAACGTACACATCATAAGGCTTACACTAGGACACTTAGGTCCTTTATGCCTTTTTGTGTTTTCTTTGTCTTTAGTTGTCTTCCATGAGCAATTTGGTCCTCCAATAGCACTTTCATACCATTCATATTCCTCTCATAACTCTCCAAATCTTTTTCTTGAGAGTTTTACAATTGAGTACCCGAGTTTCCAAAATCTTACAAAAAAGTCCATAGGCTGCTTGACAAACAAGCAATCCTTAAGACTTTTCTTGGGGACCAAGTTGCCAACTTGGAACACTTTTAAGGAGGTGTTGATCATGCCTTTTACCCCCCACACTTTAAACACTATGGTGAGAATTACACAATATAATGGTTTTTTAGCCATTATGACACACTTGTAATTCTCCCATTTTATGAGGTGGTAACATTAAGTGTCCAAGTAAATAAATTATAGAGTAAAACATGTAATTAGGCACACATACAACTTTTCCAACAATTGTTTAGGAGTCTATATAATAGGAAACTTTCTTTCTAATATACTTTGGAGATTTTATAGTTTGTACACTTGTTCTTTTGTACATAATTTCTGTTCATGGGCTTGCTCTTATAGTTACCAGATTCGCTAGCCATCCTGCGTACCAGGTTCTGATATGCATGTACCAAATAGCGAGACATTCGCGTTCCAAATTGCTTGGATATGCATTTGGTTCATCCATGGTGAAGAGTCTTTTTCAGATATAGGAAAGAGAGATGAAGTCCTTATTATATATTTATATATACACATTTCATGATGGTGCATGTTGGTTGCCAGTACTTGTATTAATTCTCAGTAGGATATTTGACTGCGAAAACCTCATCCATGAGAAGGATGAACTGTGTTGTCTTGTTGGTTTCTCAAAATTTTAAGGCATAGATTTTTGTAGTGGGTCAGACAATCCAAAAAGAAGTCAAGATCACTTCCAGTCATGAATTCTTGTCATGCAGTTTAATGTCACATGGCTATTCCTAAGCATGTAATTTCATTTTTCTGATTAATGTTACCCAATTATTTTTTACATTTCCCTATATAATGTGTTGTTTATGTTAATTCCAAAATTTTTATTTCATACACCAGATCCATTTGTTAATGGGTGCTTTTTAACATGAAAGCATAGTTTAATTTAATTTCCAAACTTTTTGTTTCATTATACACCAGGTCCACTTGGTAATGCTTTTTAACATGAAAGCATAGTTTAATTTAATTTCTAAAATTTTTGTTTTATACACCAGGCCCATTTGGTTATGCTTTTCAACATGGAGCAACTTCATGATTTTCACATTGTGTTTCTTGTCTAGTACTAGCTGCAGATCACATGTTTGTAGGAACAAGCTGCTAAGGAAGCAGCAGCAGCAGCTAGGGATGCTAATTGTCCTGAGGACCTGCAAGCAGCAAAGGAGCTTGCGGCTGTGGCTAAGTCTAGGAAGGTAACTTTACTATAACTTCACTATCAGGAATTTTGTTGTGAATCATATGGTCTTTATTAGTTACTTCCTTGTACCATTTTACTTGACCTCACTACAAGAAACGGAACAGTTAGGACCGGTTTTAAGTGCCATTTAGAACCGGTTTTGACCGCTCCAAAAAAATTAGGAACGGTTTCCCCCCGCTGCGCGAAACTGCTCCAGCCGTACTCGCTCCTAAATTATTGGGAACGGTTTTATAACCGTTCCGAAATTTTGGACCTCTTAGCCGCTCCGAACGTAAAATAACATTTTGGACCACTTAGCTGCTCCTAAGGGCCTGGGCAGAGGAAGACCCATCGATTCCATGTGGGATCGATTAACCGGTCCAAAGTATTGTTGCAGAGGATCATGTTTAGGGACAGTTACCCGCTCCAAAATACAAAGTTTAGTGCGTTGATTTGGCGCAGTTAACCGCTCCAAATTGTATGGGTTTTTTTTTAAAATTAATTTTTTGAATATTTCCTTTCCGCCTAATAATATATAGTCATTATTCTTACGTCCATAGTATTTATATTAGCTATCACCAACTGAAAAAGACAAATATAATACACATTTGAACATCATAACAAAAGTGCAAACATATATATATAACATCCAAATTAATCCTCCATCTTACATAAAGTGATATCAAATATTGTGAACATAATTGGAGCAGATCCATTAATTCAAACACTTGCAAAGTAGAATCATACATTCTTTGACTTATCAATCAGCTAGCATGTCTAAGATCTATTCATCTCCTAACTCATCATCGTTGGTACCTATCTCATCACTTGATTGGGAAGAGCGGAAGCACGCATTCCTAGCACCACTTCCGGCATCGACAGCAGTAAACTGTGTATGTGCAGCAAAGGCAGTAAGCTTATTTAAAACAGTGTATGTGCAGCAAAGGCAGTAAGCTTCCAAGAATAGAAGAATATAATTATCAGAAGAATCATATTTGATCATGCTGCAACAGCCTAAACTTCTAGCTACAAATTCTCTAAAATCATGCATCTTCATGTAGATGGTATAACTAGAACTAGAAGATTTCATGGATGCCTACCAACATAGTCTAGGAGTCATGAATAGCATACTACCAAAATTACAGACAAATGTGACACAGGCCATTGGATTTTAATGGACCCTGCATGTTTTTTTTTAACTCTAGGCCGAAACTACAGAATCAGTCCGTGCACTATTTCAGTACAAAACTTGGTACCTTTAGCATTTCCCTCACAGCTAAGAAAAGAAGTCCAAAGAACAACCAACTCACGAACAAGACAACTCCATAAGAGACAATATTCATTAGAAACAGTCAGTGTGCACTATGGTACTAGTGAATAATCCACTTCTTACAGAGCTACACTAACTGCCACGGTTCATGAATCTCTCAGCTAATGTTTAGCCAACTCACAGAGCTACAATAAGATTGCAAATGCTTGCTTATTTACAACGTACAAAATCAAGGAGAACTTTTAAATCTTTCAACATGTATAAGTGTGAATCATAGAAGTGTCATGCATGAATTAATTAGAAGGCACAGAAATTCAGTACCAGCGGAAGATTAAAATGCATTTATGTTTTGGTGTCAATCATAGAAGTGTCATGCATGAATTAATTCTTTAGAAACCTGATGAAATATGGCCAAATGTATAAGTATCCAATTGTTCATACTTTTGTTATTACTTGTTTTCAGGCTATTTACCTAACCAAATTACAGCAGCAAATAACAAATGCAAAGACAAATATATTTATGTGATTTCTAACTCAATTCATAAAAAAAAACAATTAAGAGTACAATACCTGTCCCCGTTTACGTGCTATGTCCTCACTCAAAAGGCTATAGATCTCTTTAACCATCCCAGCAAGTTCATTGAATTGTTCCATTGAAGGACCATGGGGCATAGCAAATCCTTGGCTAGCATTACTACGACCTCCAGATTGAGAGGGTCCAAAATATGAAGTAGGTGTCACCCCGAATCCCATGCCCCGAACACGTCCGCTATGTTCAGCACCCCAAACTTTGTTAAAAATGTCATCAGATGATGTACTAGAACCTAAAACTCCATTAGACTTCAAGGACCTTGCTTCTTCCTTCAATACAATAAAAGGATATAAACATTTGGGAATAACTGAAAGATTGAAACAAATAAAGCTACAATAGTTTAGTTTTTTAATATATATTTTTAGCTACCACTTTCTGTTCAAGTTCTTAACGAACACATGAGCCATCTTTTTTTCGTCTAGCTGTATCAAAAAGATCAATGTGATCGGGCTCTATCCCATCTTTCTCTTCCTTTAACAACGAAAACCATAACCATTATCAATCAATAGCTGTATATAAGATGTCAATAAATGTATGAAATGCTTATCTTACCATTTCTTTGCTTAATATACCATATGTTTTTCGCCCCATTGTATGTGGCATGGTATTTTTTCCATTTTCAGCATTTTTCTTATAAATTGCCTGAAATAATTGGTAATTGAAAACTTACATATAAACACCAGTAATGAGTAAGAATAATTGCTAAACTATAACTCAAAAAATACTTGATACTCAGCATCAAACCATCTATAGACTAGTAGTGTCCATTGTGTGTTGTCAATGTAGTCAAGTTTCCCTTTAATTGTATCCTCCAATGAATTAACCTCAGGACGGAAATGGCGTCTCTTCAGGCTCCCTTTATGTTTTTTCCACAGCTCACCAACCTTTTTCAGAATTGTATGTGCAAAACCTTTGGGGTAGATAAACTTCATCTAAATACAACAAATATGATCAATATTTGTCTTAGTATAACAAATCAATAATAATAAAGTATGATAAATAAATGCCAGCAAGATGAATTACATAAATGTAACCTGAACACATTCTATTATTTTTGCCTTAAATGGAATGAAATCCTTGCTATTCCAGGCTGTGATATGCAATGGACATAAACCACAATTTCTAGCAAGTCTACCAAGAAACGACATCAAGACATGGTGTGAATATGTGTATGACCAACCATGTTTATCCAAAAAGATCTCAATCCTCTCGTTGTTAGGTAATTTATAAAAATCATCTGTGCATAAGATCCTTGGTATAAAGCGACGACTTCCATCATTTGCTGCAAAAAATATTAATTTCATTAACTTAGAGTGCAAGTCTTATAGTATATGCTCCAAGCAAGAAATATAAAACAAAGAAAGAAAGCTTGGTTTACCAATGAGCCATATTCCCTGATTTGGTTGCTGGTTATTTGTTGTTTCTATATCAACAGTTTCTTGGTCTTCTCTTGATCCACTTGCTTCACCTCTCTGTTCTCTTGATCCACTTGCTTCACCCCTCGATTCCATGGGAACTCTTGATCTGACGGGTTGGAACCAACAAAACTTGTTTGCCTTTTTTTTTTTGAACCACCTCTTTGTTCCTTCGATTGTTGTTGAAGTGTTCTTTCTGAAGCAATCCCAACATTAGAAGCATGCTTTCCAACAATAGGCCCATGCTCGAAACCTAAAGTTCTTGCTCTTGAGTGTTGGTTTTGTGAAATATGATCTCCTCGAAGGAGAATCCTCAACTTTTTAGCCCTTGTTTGGTCCATACCACTTTCATACATATTCTGCTAAAAGTATAAGTATTACAATATAACACAAATATTCATCCATAAGTGAAAATCTAGCTGCCTTTATGCGAACAGCAAAAACATGAAGCAGATAGAAACGTACAGCCCTTGTGTTGAATAGGAATGCTAGACTTAGGTTAAGTTTTGATTTGCCTTAATTTATTAGAAGACACTAAAAAAATGCCTAACCATAATTTTGAAGACAAAAGATATAATAAAACCTAAACTTTTATGTAAGTATATCTGAACTCCTATAGTAAGAAATTTTTTTGCTCTACGAAAATGGCACCAGTAATAGTTACTATTTAGTTTCTAATATTGCTAAGACAAGCATCCTTTTAATTCACAACAATCATCAAGTCATTCATGATTGGAAATCTTGTTATTGAGAAAGGGAGAACATATAAACATTTTAAAGGCAAGATAAATATCAAAATATATATCAAGTGTTAGAAGTGAAGGTCCTAACCATTGGAGCAGATCTAGAAGCACGTTCTTTGTCCATTAGATTCCTCCTTCTTATGTTAAATGGTTCTCAAATCTGCACCACAAAAGGAAAGAAGTTAAAAAATGTCTAGAATGTAATCCATAGAAATTTAGGGAGAAAAGGAGGTGAGACTAAAACCGTTTCTGCTGATCCAGCAATGGCATTTACAGTCCAGAAAACAAGTTCCGAAAGCAAGTTCGGGAACAATATTGCATAAAACAAGTCAAAACCAAGGCAAAAAGACCTACAGGCCAGAAAACAAAGCTTTTGCTAATTAAAAACAAAACAAGGTTCAATGATGACAGATATCAGCTGATAAGAAGTAGGAAGTATAGGAGCAAAGGATATCTTAAATTGACATATACTGTCTGAAGGAAAAAATGTCACACAGTTCATTGCCAAATAATATGTAAATAAAATATTTATTTAAAAGTCAAATGTATATAAAAAATCCAATGTTTTAAGAATTGGTATATCACCATGTGCCTATTAAATACCAAGAAATGCACATATGCAAAGAACATAAATGTCACACACTTCATTGCCAAATACTAGTAAAATTCAACATAAAACATATATATCATACCATTAAATAAAACTATATAACTAGCAACAAGCACATGCGAAACATATATATATAACCAAGTAATAAAAGACATAACAAGCACCTGCTGTTGAGAATAGATCCAACTATAGCAAGACCAGTAAAGGTGCGGTTTTAGAGCTAACTACAACAGCTGTAGGTGTGAAGAAGCAAGATCACCTACAAAGTAAGTTAGAGGAAATAACACTATCTTAGAACTCCTTGCATATTACTTTTATCAAAGGCACCAGGAAGTAGAAAATACACAACACATGTCAACAGAGAACCAAACCATTTGTTGGGGGTTAACTTATTTCCCCCATTTTTTGTTGTTTACAAGAAAAAGTTGTTCAAAGGAAAAAGTTATCTAACATAAAAAAAATGTGATAGGGTTCAGTTAGGACAAGGTTCATGTTCATGTGTCCGCCACCCACATCAACACAAATGAAAAATTAAAAAAAATATATCCATAAATAATCTCAACGGTATATACCAGGGAAAAAAATTAAATTCAAAACTCATATATATAGTAGATTCTTAGTATAATAGATTTTACCATGCCATTATGACTAGTTGTAGGGGAAAGAGAAAATTTGGCATTTAGTATTAAACAATCATGTGCTCTAGGAATTAGCATAATCCGAGACATCTAGAATTTACTTAACAAACCTTAAACTATATTTTCAAAAATATTTAGAAGATTAAACCAAAAAAATTAACAAAGATAAGAGAAAATCTTTTCCAGTATAGGATGATCACGAGCTCTGAAACCATTAAAACTATATGATTCAAGATCGCTAAAATTGTTCTCAACATCTCTATATGTCCCCAACTCTGAATATATATACTATTCTGGAAAGTGTAAATCTTACTATGATTGTTAGCCAATCTGTCCTAGATGAATTTTCTGCCTTTCGGTTGCAATGTCGCCTTGCCGGTTCACTGCAAGTGTTGAGAGAAAGAAACAAACAGGGAGATGGGGAGACTTCAGTGAAGCAATCACAGAAAAAAAAAAAAACAAACTTGATAATGAGTCATACAATTTTACGTTTTCATTCATAGTAACATATAATTTATAAATCATCTATGCTCAGATTGCCCAACAGAATATGAACTAGATCTTTACTTTCTTTTCCTTCAAATGTTTAACTTAACTTTAAAGGGAAGAAAACTAAGCCTTCTCTATGAAATACTAATATCCTTTGAGCTTAGTCACAAATGTTTTGCATAAGTATATAAAGAAAGCAGTTATTTGGTAGCTATTAGCTAGTACATCAATAACTACGCCAAAAGCTCAGGCCATGTACCTTTGAATGGCGCACCAGCATATGAATAATACATAAAGCCCCTTGCCCTGGTGTCATCAAGAAGCAACGATTGATCTATTCAGGCAAGAAATTACCAATTAAATTACACCAACTGCATTTCAAAAGCTGTTTTACAAAGAAAAAAGTTAAATGTTAGAAAGGCAACCATTGGCTACAGTCATACACATTCCGGTATGAATTTTAACAAAACAAATTTTAGCAATCTACAATTGCTATATTTTTAATGTCAATGGCGAACCTGAAAAACGGATTGGGCATGGTAATAGTCGGGCAAGTTAAAGGTGGCAGCAATCTTATCTGGCGCGCAATCTTTTCTGGCGGCGGCTATGGATGCAAGCGACGAATCGGTAGCAATCAATGCAAGCTCTGATTGGATGCAAGCTCTAGCGCCCAATCGGATGAACAGTTTGACATGGACCAGGGATGGATTCTAAGTGCGAGGATGGACTAGTGATCAGAGTTGCTGTGCGAGGATGGACCAGCGATCATCAAAGCTACTGTGCGAGGATGGACCAGCGATGGATTCAAAACCAGAGCTGCTGTGCAGCGATGGATTCTCTGCTGAAGAGAGAAGAGCTTCTAGGGTTCAAGCTAGCTACCCGGCACGCAAATGGGAGCGAAATTGGAATTTGGGGACATGGGGGCGGGTGGACGAAATTAGGAGCACTTTTAGGACCGGTCATAAAAACCGAGTCTAAAATTTTTGTCCCGATTAATTTGGGAGCGGTTTCAAGTAACCGGTTCCAAAAAACCGGCCCCAAATTGTTATTTTCTTGTAGTGCCTTTTTCGTTTGGATGTACAAAAATGCTTTATGTAAAATAGGAATAAGTTTTTTGTATGTCTTGTCTAGACTTGTTTCTAGTTAGTTAAATTTTCTGCTTCCACCATTCTAAGAAAATGGTTGGATGTTTTAGATTTTGAAGGGCCCAGTTCATAGGTTTAGAGGTTATCTTCCTTACATGATGCTTTGGAATGACTTGAGACATTTGAATACCATTGTTCTTCCCCTTCACCCACCCGTGCGTACATGCAGAGACACTTTTTTGTTTTTGTTTTTTGTTTTTTGGTTAGTAAATTTCCTTTATATTGATCAGCAAATAAATACTCATGGAAGGATTGGATGGCACCAAGTTAAAGATTCTCACAAACAAAATGACAGCCTACTCTGCTTTGATGTGCTTGGTTGGCTAATGAAAGACTAGGTTAGATACAAAATGAATATCAGCTTGATTGTTACACATCAACTACGCAAGAGATTTGAGTGTTCAAAACTAGGTTCCTTAAAAATAAGATCATCCGTACTGAGACACCATGTTTTGTGTACGAACACACAATTGATGGACCAGCCAGACCCAATTTCTATCATAAGGTTATGGCCTTGGTTCCCATGTCCTAAACCTGTCTATGTGCTCCTTTAAGGTGCCTCAGTCTACGAATAATGGCATATCCATGACTTGTGTAAGGAGACTCTATGAATAAGCTAACCACACTGGTTGTAGTTAAGTTTGCCAAGCAATCATCTATACCTTTGCATATCTAGATAGTACTCTCCTTAATTTGGTAGCGTTGAATCTCGCATTAGGATCCATCAATCTATCATTGTGCTTAACTTGTGGTACATCAGTTTCTTCCACAAAGATGATAAATCTTTTCTCCAGGGGAGACGCATTCCTTCTTTCAACCTTGCCACTTCAATGCCAAGAAATATATATTTCAGAGGATTAAGATATGTTCTGGGATTAGTTTGTAGAAAAGGCCGAATTCCATTTTCTATAATAAATCATCCACGTAAACAATCAAAAGAAATGAACCAGAACTAGACTGACATAATGAGTGTGAAACCAAGGTTGTGGCCTTGAGAGCCACATTTTTTAAGACCAAATTCCATGAATACTCACTAAATTGATCAACCAAGGGCATGGAGAAATTTCAAGCCACACAATGGATTCTTCAATTGGCACCACTAGCCTCTCTCCACTGAAGTAACAAATCCATGCAAGTGGTTGCTCCATACAGATGGTTTCCTCTAATTTGCCATTTAAGGAGTGCACCTTTTTATGCCAAGTTGATGAAATAGCCAATGGCATGTTGCTTCTAAAGCAAGAAACACTCGAATTGTAAACTTATCAGTAATAAAAAGAGCTCTCGGACTTCAATAGAACCACTAGAGGACTTTGAGAGTATTAACCATGTAGGATAGACGTCAACCCCCAGGCAACATTGCACCATAGAGTAGGCATATATCTTCATACCCTTATGGTGTTTGTAACCCTGAGAGATGGTCAATGCTTCAAAATATTTCTAGCCATTAAAGCTACATGGAACTACCTAGCTTTCAGAGAGGTGTAGAAAATCAGCCTTTATATAAACTAGATCCCTTTTTATTTTTTCTTGTTTGACAAATGCATTTTTCTGTTTGTTTCTGTTTGTGTTGATCTAAGTTATTGCTTGCATTTTTCTCATTTGAATCTTCAACTATTTTATAAAGGGTTTCCGTGAAAAATCTGGGATGTAAGGTTTGTTTTCAGAAATCTCTTTTTCCCTACTTTAGGCAGTGTTCCATTTCCTCTTACGTATCAGGAAAGGCAACAACAACGAGCTGCTGAACGAATAAATTCTCCTGCCTAGATTGCCGCTGAGGCAACTCGAAGGATGCTAACAAAGAAGGTAATATATGAAAAGGACATTTTTGTTTTTACCTTAACCCCTTGTTTAATACTTGTGAACTATAAGAATTTTGGCATAAGTAAATATGGTTCATATTGTGTTCTAACAATTTGATACTATGAGATTTTGATGTATTTCTATATAGTTGTGACTTCCCAATTGCCATAATACATTTAGTAGTGGCTTATGTAAACTGAACCAGGAAAGGAAGCATTTCATATGTAAAGAAAATTGTTTGCTTTGTCTTAGCGACAGGTCTTAGGTTGATTAGTGACTTGGTAGTCTCTTTTTGAAAATGGATGATAGCTTGTAAACAATAGAGCTGAGAGAAACATAGCAAGGTTGTAAACAATAGAACAGAGAGAAACATATATAGCAATCATGGTCGAGAATCAAGGAAGATAAGCCTCCTCGATGAAACCTATGGGCTATCTATGTATATGTGTTTTGGGTTTTCTACACCTTTCTATCTGCTTGTTAGGGCTCCTATTGAGTTTTAAAGATGTTTCCTAAGTGATGGTTGTTCTTTTATAGTTGTATTTGTTAACAGTCAATTTTCTTTTCCGATTTGCTTACTTTTGGGTTACATGGGATGGTACGCCTTCATCTCTTATTAAAAGAAAACATGAAAGCCTCGTAAAGTGCAGATCTATGTGGTTTAAAACACCTTTTCTAAATAAATATACATTGGTTTTTTAAACTAGGTTATTGTCTAATAACATTAGGTTTGATATGAGCTCTTGTTACAGTTACTGAAAAAATGGCTTAAGAGATTAAACAGAAGCGCAAAGTTCCTCAGAAGCACTTGAACAATTTGAATACTTATTAGGTCATTGGACTTCTGTTTTCTGGCCATCAAGCTCTCTTATCATTTGTTGGATCATTTTATTGATATATGTCAGCATGTCCCGTTTCCAGGGATTCAGCTCAAAAATAAATTATGAAGCACTGGATAAGCTGTTTGATGAATCGGTATGCCTCTCTCTCCCCCCTTTGAGACGAAGCTTTTTGTTTATTTCATTGTTGTTGTTGGGTGTTACAGGTGGGGGAAGACAAAGTGAAGAAAAAATGGGCAGAATCAGAGCTTGATACCGGTGGAATCGCCAACACCAGAACAGAAGATCATGAGGTCTATGAAACTAATGATGTGCAGCAGAAAGATACTAATGTGGATGAGGAGTGGGTGCAAGAATCATTTGTAGATGACTTCGACAATGGAGATGAAGCGTATGAATATGATGAGAGCTGTTATTATGAAGGCTTCTAACAAATGGTAACTCCCACAAGCAAGTGTTATTCCTTATGAGGCCTTTCAAAAGGTTTAACAAACAAACAAAAAAAAAAAAAGAGAAAACGGAGAAACAACACACTTATTAGTACTGGTCCTTGGCACGTTTTTCAAACGTAAATAAAATGTATGTAATTAGTGTAAATTTGTTAACATTTTAAATATTAAAACTATATTGAAAATGTTTACTAATAAAATAAATAATATTTAATAATATAGTTCAAAATTAACATTCAGTTCTTTTTAACTTAAGTCAATTGAATTTCAAATGACTTATTTTTATTCTTATGCTTGTTTTACCTAAACTAATTTTAATTAAAATTCAACATTATGTAGGTGCAATAATCCATTAAAAATATAATTTTTATAATATTACTAAATTATTATGAATTTTTCTAGTTTTAGGCATTAAAAGGCAAAATTCATAAAAAATAATTAACAACATTAGAAAAAAATTACTTTCAAATGTATTATTGAATCTACATAATATTAGCTTTAAAATAAAATTTGGTTCGGTAAAAAAAATATAAAATTAAAAATAAGACAGTTAACTTAAATTAAAATAAATTGGTCATACAATAGTCATAAATAGAGAAAAAAGAAGAAGAAGAAGAAGAAGAAAAACACACATGCCATAGATATAATAAGCACAACTTAAAGTTAAATATATCATTAGTTTTTATTTGAAATAAAATGTATAGTACTATATTTAATTTTATCCAAGTTTAAAAAATTTCTAAACATAAAAAATAGGGTAAATTTTGGAGATAGTCAATAACTTTTAGGCTTTGTTTTTTACGCAAATATGGGTTGGAGAAAAAGGAGTTAATTCAAAAAAGGCGGCGGACTGTGTTGACCAACCGGGTAAAGGTTAGCCGGGTCGGGTGAAATGTGTCGGTGAGTAACAACTGGTTTTTACTGGTTTATTATTTACAACTGTGCCACTCAGTCTATTCGAAACTCATCTTCTTCCCTTTGGTGATTTGTTTCGTCCTTCTCGGCCGCCTTTCGTCCTACCAAACCACCCTGCTCCTCCGCCTCCGCTACGTCGCTTCCCTCTTCCCAGTGTGGGTGACCATTCGTGGAGCTCTCGCATCGGGTCCGATTGCTAATCTCGTCGCCTAAGGTCAGAAATCCCACTCAATAAGCCTATGATTTCTTCTCTTCTCTCTGTTTCTGAGTTCAACTTAACCTGCAGGCAATCGATCCATTGCGTACTGCCATTCCGTTCCCACTGCGTTGCGATCGGTGGTATCTTCGCCGGTTCCATCCTCTGTGGAGCTTCCTTGCACTATTACAAAAGGGCAAAACACAAAGGCCAGCTACTGTTGAGAATGCATTAGGGTAAGTTAACGTAAGATTAGTTCTAGGAGTTTAGTTTCTACCTTTTTATCTTTGGGTTCAGAATTTTTCGAGGATGTCTTGTTAATGGTCCCTGAAGATTGGGCACCTGAAGTCTGTGCACATATCTTCAGTAGTGCTTTTCAAGTTTCATTTATTGTCTAAGGTTAAGGGCTTCAACCGCTTGACTCCACCTAGTTTCTCTAGAACCATTAGGATGTTTTCCTTAGTGTATTAAGGGGGTGTAAGAGGGTTATTCCCTTTAATGTTTCCGAGGTCACCCACTTTCCTTGACCTATGTCCGTGGTTGGTACCATGACATCTTAGGCCTCTTCTCCTCGTACATTGCATCCATTAGCATGAATTTTTTAGTGATCATGTACTATTTGGATTTTTGGTAGAACTCCCTAAGGTGTTAGCCATCTCCCTAGAGAATTCAAATGCCAATAAGGTGTTGCATCAAAATCCTTGAGTAATGGTGAGGATGCGAATCTCATTCAAATGTCAGCCACATTCAAGGCTTCTTGGTGGAAATGATCAATGTTGTCTCAGATGGACTGGCTGCTTATTGAACAATATGAAACATCTTAACTATAGTCTTCATTGTCTGCTAATTTCGGATGAATTAGTTGAATGTAGTAAAATGTTCTAGGAAACTAGAAAAAAGTACCAGAGCACAAAGCATTATTTTGAGTAGTTGTTGGTAAGAAAGATAACTTGCTCCTATGGCTAAAATGTGATAAGGAGAATTTTCGTTCTGAGGATGCTAGTTCCAGTTTTGAGTTTTTCAAGTGACCCTATCTGATGCCTTGTTGACAGCCATTTTGAAATTCAGAATGGCATCTGAAATATGTAAAAAAGAATCAGCTGTAGAACCAATTTTTTAACATTTGCTTGGCTTCCAGCTCTTTTGACTGATAGTCTAGTTAACCTTATTTCTTTGTGATACGTTTGCCAAATGAAACTTCATAATGGCGATGACCAACTGTGGAGACCTGTTTTCTTTCACTATTTTTTTGCATTTATGGGGTCTCGTACCATGTGGACTTGGAGGTTACATGAATGCTTAGCCACGGGGTCTGTGTTTTTGCAATATATAATGTTATGGTCTTCACCTTTCTGAGTGTGTGGGGGAAAAAATCTTTTGGGGGAGTTTCATGGGACGCAATCTTTCCAAATAAGTATCTGTTATTCATGATATTTCTGGTTTTCTGATTCTGGGTACTCTTGGTTCCAGCCAAAAGAAATGGTTGAGTTCCTCTTATTTTCGCTGTTTGTTTATTGAAATATATTTAAAGATTGTAATTGTTTTTTCATTGGAACTTTATGTATTAACTTCCATTTTGTAAGAGGGTCCAGTGTTATATTTGAAATTGTTATTGGCTTGAAACGGACTTTTGTTTTTTTCTCTTCGCCGTACTAATCATGTTTCCTGAATGTGGCAAATTTAGTGGTGATTTATGAACTTGTTCTCTGTCTTCCCAGGTCTATGTTAAGCATTTCCTGGCGGATAAGAAGCTTCAATTTAACCAGTCACTTCTCTCTGTTTCGGTTGGTATTGTTTTGACTTCTTGAATTTAAATGGTTTCTCTTCTCTTTAATTGCTTACTATAGAAATCTACGCTTCTAGTTATGTACATTAACCAACTACCTAAGGCTGCTGCTTTGTGTCTTACAAATTACCAAAACTGGGCTTAAGAAGTTCTGTGGTTATGTTATACATGAGTGCTTCAGAAGGATATGAATTACCAGTAGCTATAAAAGAAATCATTGCCTGGGTTTTGTTTTCATTTCCAGTTTTTTTACTGTCTTGTTTGTGGCCCAGGTTCCATCCTTTGTTCCAAGGCATCTAGCACTTTATTTCCTCTGCATAGAGGCTTCCATTTGGTTCTCTAGACCAGTAGCTGGTTAGTGAAATGTTACTTTATCGCTTCCAGGAGTGCAGTCATACTACTTACACAAAACTCATATTTTGTTTATTTTTTTCCTTTTTTTGGTTGTAGGTGGTTCACTTTACACGGTTCGATAGGTTGAGGAAGTATAGCCTAACCTGGTTCTGTCTTACGTATTGTATGAAGCTGCGTAACAGAGTGGTTTACTCTCCTCCCACACACGTTTTTGTCAAAAGCTACTGGGTAATTTCCCACTGTTATTCCTTTCTTTTTTCTTTCCTGTTTTCTGGTATCCATGAATCATACATGCATTCTCCATGCACATGCTACTTCGAAACATCGCACTTTACAGATTTTGTATGTTGGGTACATCTTACTGATTGATCAGGGTAACTGGTACAAACCTCCATACTTTTCAGCAAAAAAAAGAAGAAGAAGGAGGAGGAGGAGGAGGAGAAAACATCATTTTCTACATCCCAACATTAATTCATTCTTATTCCTTTTTTATTTTTTATTTTTTATACTCAAAATTTTAAAAGTACAAAAGTTATAAAGGTAAGATCTTATTTGAAAGTTAGGAGTGAAATGTTTGCTGCACGAAATATTGGAGGATTCCAGCCATATTTTAACCATTTTTTAATGTATGGTATTTAGGAGTGCAACGCTAATCAAAATCTAAATCTTCTACACTATCCTATGTGTTGCCTGCTGAGCTGAGGATGTGGAGCACTATTGTTATTCGTTATAGTTTAGGATGTTAATGTGTCGTTTATATAGAAAAAATACATCTTTATTTATTTCTCTTGATATAGAATTCCTTAATCGTTCTCCTTAGAATTCTAGAGATAATGTGATACGTTGGCTATATGTATATATATAGATGTGTATATATATTTATTTGTATATGTATGTGTATATATGTGTGCATGTGTTGGTCTACATATCTATATGTATTGTCTCATTTGCCTAGCTTCGGATTTGTGGTCTACGTTCTGCCAGTATTTGTCCTCCCTTGTTTTCCTTATGCCAGTGTGCCATACTTATGATCTTTCTTAAATATCTTGTTTGGAGCAGTGCATTGATACGCTGGAATAGCACCAAAAGCTGCACTTGTGAAATGCAACTATAACATATCGAGGCCAGAATTTAGATGTCAGTGATTCAGATGTTGTAAATGGATTTTTGTTAGGCGTTTATTTTAGGCGTATATGGATTTTTGGTTGACAATTATGTTGGGTTTGGCATTCTTAAATGAGTTGTTACGGATCAGATTGTACATGGATTTGATATAATGTTCACTATTGCCAATTATGTTTGTACATGGATTTGACTGAATTATCAGATGAATACATTCACCCTTATGAAAGCAATGACGTGTAGATAGAAACTGATGTTAAATGATTAAGTCAGTTCTGTCCCATAAATAGGTCTACAAGGCCACATTACATACTGCATTGATACTAATGCTTATATGGAAACCACAGAATATGGGGGTTAACACACTCCGCGCATTCTTCTCACTTCTTATTACAAAGTGGGTCTATCAGCTAAAGCTGTGACGTCCTCGTCCGCGTGACTGTTGCCGTCGCATCCTTCTCCCTTGATTCAGGGTTCGTGCAATTTCATCCCTAACGTGAGCCATTACGTTCCCATCCAAATGCACCTCATCAGAAGGTAGTGAATTATCTGTTCCCACATCATGTTGCGTATACCTCCCTTGCAGTGCACTTGCAATATCTTCATCATCAGCATTGTAGTTTCGAATGAAGTTGTGCAACGCAGCAGTGGCAACAACTAATTTGACCTGAACTGTTGCATCAAATTCATGCATCAGTCTCAGAATTTTCCATTTCTTCTTCCAAACCCCTATTGCTCTCTCTATGATATTTCGCAATGATGCATGATAGTAATTAAACTCCTGCTCCATTCCCATCGGAGGTCTGCCGTCAAAGTCTGATGGATGATATGGAGCTGTCCTATATGGAGCCAAAAGGCCAGGGGTGTTTGCATATCCGAAATCCACAAGATAGTATTTTCCTGGATAAGGGAGAAATAAACATTTTTATTATGTTCAGTTATATATAAAGCAATGTGACAAGAAAGGTAGTATTACCAAAGCAGAAATGACGGCCATTTTTTTGAACATGTACCTTCTGGTGGAAATGGGAATCCAGAAGTCGAGTTGCCCATACTATTTCGTAGAACAGCCATGTCATGTTGCGACCCGGGTGTGCCAGCATACACATGGGTGAACCTCATGTCCCAATCACACACGACAAGAACGTTCTGCGTCGGCTCTCCCTTTCGGCCAATGTAGTAGTGACGTAGATCTTCGGATTCAACTATAGCAGGAATGTGCTTTCCGTCAAGAGCCCCGATGGCATTATAAAACGGCTGGCATCTTCCAATCACATATTCCGAAACAGTATCCAATGTTGAAGCGGCTGGTTTTATAACATCCTCCGCCATTTTACATACAGCCTCCAAAACTACTTTGTACCACACATTTATTGTTGACGCCGAATGTTCATACCAGCGACCAAGTCTGCGTTGTGTGTCTCCATGACCGACCAAGCTGAGGAAAATTGCCAATGCCTCATGTGTACTCATGCTATTTGATCCATGAAACCCGTAATGTTGAAGTAAGGTATTATGCAACTCCCAAAAACAAGGCACAGTCATTCGATACTCATCAAAAAAATCATCAGGCCTTTCTGTTAATTTCCAGAACAATTGTTCCCCTGTTTGAATGGGTTCTCTATTTGTTTGTCGCTCTGATTGTGAACTCCCGGATCCATCCGCTATAATATCCTCAATCGCCGCTCTTGATATTGTGTCATTCTCTGTTACTTTACTCTTACCTAACAACGTTTTAAGTCGTCGTATAATGTTGCGTAGCCTCATTGGTGTAATTAACAACCCAAATACATAAATGGCAACACAAACAAGGTATACTTCGATTCTATGAACGGCACAACCTCGACCTGAAAAGAGTGAACCACATGACTTCAGTGTCAGAATGCCGACACTTTAAAAGAAATGAATCAAATGTATGATGAGTCGTGCATGGCTCATGCGAGTGACTGTAACACTAACACGTTACAAACAACAGTAATCTGAATTCTTTTACAGGTTCGGAACTCATTGCTACAAACTCAGACCGTGAGGTCATTACGGGACTCATCCTACCTAGTATCAGTAACAAGCAATCAGTTCAAACTTCATCAAACAACAAGGATGAATAAACATACATAGTGTTTATTGAAGGAAAACATGGATCATTCTCTACGGCAACCGATCGGGAAAACAGCTAAACATGCCCTGCTCAGAGGGCCCCTCCCCCTCGTTTTTGTACCTGAGCTCGCAGCCAATGCATCTGAGCCTCCATAGAACCACAACAACCTCGAAGAAACACAGGAATGGCTCTCTCATTCTCCATGAAAAAATCATACGCTGCCATCCAAAATGGATCCGCAACAGTAACACCCGGTAACTCCGCTACCTTGCTCATAACGACTCCCATGTCATTTGGATCGGACATTGCTTGAGCAAGCTCATTCCATTCCTCCTTTCGGCCTGTGGTGAGGTAGTCACTTATTTTTGAAAGAGCTTCTGTTCGCTCACGATCGCCAGACTTCCGCTTACGTCCGCTGGATTTTCGAGCAGAACGGGGCTCGTCATGTGAAATGCCCACGGGAGGGACATGGGAAGGGCCGGCAGCATGGAAAGGGACATGGGAAGCGCTGGCAGCATGGAAAGGGACATAGGAAGCACCGGCAGCATGGAAGACACCTGAATTCTGTGCTGCCCATCTTGGGATCGATGACCTCATACCCTCTGGCTGGTCTCTACCATTGGGGACATGATGGATCGGCTCTTGGGTCTCAGTATCCCCAACATCTTCTGCAACAGAGTCCGCTGAATCCCCATTCAAGGGATACGCAGATTGCCACCCATCTGTGCAGACCAACCAAATCCTGACAAATCTCGAACAGGAGCAAACATCCTCTCCATGTCAACCAAGTTGGGTATCCGCTTACCCCTGAGTGTAGCTGCCAGTGGGTTTTGCTGCAATTAAAAGTTACAGGGACATGTCATTTTATAGTTATTCAAAATGGAAGAAGTAGAACAAGCAGTATAGCAGTAGCCTTTAAAAAAAAAAAAAGATCGTTCTTTGTGAAAAGTTACCTGAATTCGAGCTTCCCACCAATCATCATCTGCTACTATGGTTCCCCGCTCATAATCCCACCCTAGCCCAGTCATAGAGCCTAGTAGTTTCTTAGTCTCCTTGTAGGTATTCTTTAGTAGCCTCCACTTATTCTTCATCTGGACCTTGCTATATGGCAAACCATTTTCCTGCCGGAAACCATTAAAAATGTAGGTCCAGCCATTTTTTGTTAAATGGCCACCTTTCATTAAGTTCTGCTCAGCCGCTTCTGCAGCCCACCGACAGAAAATGTCGGTGGTAGCCGGGTCCCAATCAACCCGTGGCCCTCTAACAGTCTCCTCAGGATCCCCATTATGACCACGAACATTGATGCCAAACATTATAGTTCGTCTCCTCAACTGCCAAGGGAACCCACATAGATGTGTGTCACATGGCATACTAGTCATAACACAGCATTAACAAACACAGACATCTAAAGATGTACCCAAAATACAAAATCTGTAAACTACGATGTTAATTAGCAGCATGATCATGGACAATGCATGTATGATTCATGGGTACGAGATAACATCAAAGAAAATCATGCTGCCAAACAGTGGGAAATTACCCAGTAGCTTTTGACAGAAATGCAATTGGGAGAAGAGTCTACAACTCTGTTACGCAGCTTCATATAATACTTCAGACAGATCCTACGCACGCTTATGATTCCGCACCCTATCCAAGAGTTAAATGAGAAGCACCTAAAACAAAAAACCCTGGTTATATACAGGCAGCCGTCACAGGATGCAATGAACATAAATATAATTGGTAAGCACTCTTATTCAATCATGTATAATACATCCAGAGAAATGCAACTATCGCATCTTAAAAAATTAATATAAACCATGTAGCAATGTTTTGAGCAACAGTACGCTATAATACACAAACCAGCTGGTCTTAGGTAGTTGGTTAAGGTACATAACATGAAGGGTACATTTCTACAGTAAGCAATTAAGGAGAAGAGAAACCATTTAAATTCAAGAAGTCATAGAGCCTAGTAGTTTCTTTGTCTCCTTGTAGGTATTCTTTAGTAGCCTCCACTTATTCTTAAGCTGGACTCCTGGATGTGTATATAACTGACATTGAATAGCTCATAATATTGTGAACAGTAGGTAGCAGAATATTCAACAACAAAATGAGCAATGTCAATGGAAGAAACACGTGTCTTAGTTGAGAAGTACCATACAATTCAAAAACTGGAAATGAAAACAAAACCCAGGCAATGATTTCTTTTATAGTTACTAATTCATATCCTTCTGAAGGACTCAAGTACAACACAACCACAGAAATGCAAGTACCGCATGTTTAACAACTAATATAAACCAATTCTCTGTAAGTGAGCAACTTTTCTCATCAGCCAAAATGAAAGCAATGGATATGGGAGTAATTTAACATGAATAAAGCTAAAAAACTACCTATATACCAGCAGCAAGCAAAACTGAAGATACAGGGATTTCAGAGCATCTGGCAGAACAAATAGTAAAGGTTTGCAAGGCGTGTAGCAAATGGCTCTTGGGTCTCAATCCCAGCAGCCAATCCCATTCCTGAAAAAAAATAGTGACAAAAGTTGGTAATTTGTAAGACACAAAGCAGCAGCCTTAGGTAGTTGGTTAATGTACATAACTAGAAGCGTAGATTTCTATAGTAAGCAATTAAAGAGAAGAGAAACCATTTAAATTCAAGAAGTCAAAACAATACCAACCGAAACAGAGAGAAGTGACTGGTTAAATTGAAGCTTCTTATCCGCCAGGAAATGCTTAACATAGACCTGGGAAGACAGAGAACAAGTTCATAAATCACCACTAAATTTGCCACATTCAGGAAACATGATTAGTACGGCGAAAAGAAAAAAACAAAAGTCCGTTTCAAGCCAATAACAATTTCAAATATAACACTGGACCCTCTTACAAAATGGAAGTTAATACATAAAGTTCCAATGAAAAAACAAGTACAATCTTTAAATATATTTCAATAAACAAACAGCGAAAATAAGAGGAACTCAACCATTTCTTTTGGCTGGAACCAAGAGTACCCAGAATCAGAAAACCAGAAATATCATGAATAACAGATACTTATTTGGAAAGATTGTGTCCCATGAAACTCCCCCAAAAGATTTTTTCCCCCACACACTCAGAAAGGTGAAGACCATAACATTATATATTGCAAAAACACAGACCCCGTGGCTAAGCACTCATGTAACCTCCAAGTCCACATGGTACGAGACCCCATAAATACAAAAAAAATAGTGAAAGAAAACAGGTCTCCACAGTTGGTCATCGCCATTATGAAGTTTCATTTGGCAAACGTATCACAAAGAAATAAGGTTAACTAGACTATCAGTCAAAAGAGCTGGAAGCCAAGCAAATGTTAAAAAATTGGTTCTACAGCTAATTCTTCTTTACATATTTCAGATGCCATTCTGAATTTCAAAATGGCTGTCAACAAGGCATCAGATAGGGTCACTTGAAAAACTCAAAACTGGAACTAGCATCCTCAGAACGAAAATTCTCCTTATCACATTTTAGCCATAGGAGCAAGTTATCTTTCTTACCAACAACTACTCAAAATAATGCTTTATGCTCTGGTACTTTTTTCTAGTTTCCTAGAACATTTTACTACATTCAACTAATTCATCCAAAATTAGCAGACAGTGAAGACTATAGTTAAGATGTTTCATATTGTTCAATAAGCAGCGAGTCCATCTGAGACAACATTGATCATTTCCACCAAGAAGCCCTGAATGTGGCTGACATTTGAATGAGATTCGCATCTTCACCATTACTCAAGGATTTTGATGCAACACCTTATTGGCATTTGAATTCTCTAGGGAGATGGCTAACACCTTAGGGAGTTCTACCAAAAATCCAAATAGTACATGATCACTAAAAAATTCATGCTAATGGATGCAATGTACGAGGAGAAGAGGCCTAAGATGTCATGGTACCAACCACGGACATAGATCAAGGAAAGTAGGTGACCTCGGAAACATTAAAGGGAATAACCCTCTTACACCCCCTTAATACACTAAGGAAAACATCCTAATGGTTCTAGAGAAACTAGGTGGAGTCAAGCGGTTGAAGCCCTTAACCTTAGACAATAAATGAAACTTGAAAAGCACTACTGAAGATATGTGCACATACTTCAGGTGCCCAATCTTCAGGGACCATTAACAAGACATCCTCGAAAAATTCTGAACCCAAAGATAAAAAGGTAGAAACTAAACTCCTAGAACTAATCTTACGTTAACTTACCCTAATGCATTCTCAACAGTAGCTGGCCTTTGTGTTTTGCCCTTTTGTAATAGTGCAAGGAAGCTCCACAGAGGATGGAACCGGCGAAGATACCACCGATCGCAACGCAGTGGGAACGGAATGGCAGTACGCAATGGATCGATTGCCTGCAGGTTAAGTTGAACTCAGAAACGGAGAGAAGAGAAGAAATCACAGGCTTATTGAGTGGGATTTCTGACCTTAGGCGACGAGATTAGCAATCGGACCTGATGCGAGAGCTCCACGAATGGTCACCCACACTGGGAAGAGGGAAGCGACGTAGCGGAGGCGGAGGAGCAGGGTGGTTTGGTAGGAAGAAAGGCGGCCGAGAAGGACGAAACAAATCACCAAAGGGAAGAAGACGAGTTTCGAATAGACTGAGTGGCACAATTGTAAATAATAAACCAGTAAAAACCAGTTGTTACTCACCGACACATTTCACCCAACCCGGCTAACCTTTACCCGGTTGGTCAACACAGTCCGCCGCCTTTTTTGAATTAACTCCTTTTTCTCCAACCCATATTTGTGTAAAAAACAAAGCCTTAATTTATACTTCCTTTTCATTCTTAACTTATTAATATTTTCTTTTGGTTCTAAATTTTTAAAATATTTCATATTAGTCTGCAATTGGATGAAATATATTAACTTGGATTTATTATGCCTATGTAACATCAATTTTTTAAAATTATTTTAAACTATATGATAATTTCTCTCTTAGAAATTTAAACTTAAAAATAATTTTTTGACAATCATATCAACTCTTGCATTATCAATTTTTTCCATATATGAAATAGTTATTGTGTATAATTATGTATTTATTATGTAACAACTTTCCCTAGGAAAAGAACAATAATAATTAATGTTATTTAATCACTTATATATTTGGTAAATTTTATACTAAAGTTTTTTGTTATTCTATTTAGAAAAATATATATATATACTTTCACACCCGAGAACTTTTTCATATTGAGAGGCAACAGATATATTAAACTGTCAATCTCATGTATCCAAATTGGGGCTAGTAAAACATTCAAGTCAATTCATATGTCTTCAATATTTTTACTTATTCTATTAAGTTGCACTTTTAAGTTATAATAAAAATATTTGATTTAATGTCTTAAAAAGTTAAAAAAAATTGATAAAATCTTGTATTTGAGAGCATTTTTTATAGTGACGTAAACATAAGCATGTGTTTGTTGCAAAACTTCAGCTTTAGTGGTAGCTAATTGATTTTTGCCATAACAGAGAAAAAAATTATGGGTTTTGTTTATTTACTTTTTTTCCATTTAGAGCACATATTTTATTGTCCCAAAATGAAACTTAACTGCTCCCATGCAACTTGTTCATATCTTTGCACTTTTTATTATATATAGATATTAAAATTTCACTTTTAGGTTTTGATAAAAATATTTAAAGCTTAAAAATTAAAAAAATTGATAAATATCATGTTTTTATGCATGTTTAATAGTCATATAAATAAAAAAACATGTTTTTTACAAAATTTTAAATTTAGCTACATTTTTCAATTTTTTTCCCATAAAAAAAAAAGACATGTAGAAAGCATAGAAAACAATCACCATTTTTTTTTTCTATTTTTCCTTTTCAAATACTAATCTTATTTCCTAATATAAAGACTTTGTAAATGATACGAATGGGTTTAAATTTTAAATATTAGAAATATATTAAAATTTTAATTAATCAAATAAAGAAAAATATTAATTTTAAAGAATTTTGTGTATCAATATCAAATATGAAAGTATACAAATTCAGTATTATGATAATGAAAAAAATGATAAAGTCACAACAAAATCATAGTTTGGATAAGCATGAATAAGATTTTCATCCAATACATATAATAAATGTTGGGAATTTTTTTCTACTAAAACTTATTATATGTCATCCTAAGAATCCTTTAACTTCTTTCTTTGTTATATACTCCCATATGTAGTCAAAACCTGTAATTAGGACTTAATATGTAATTTGATTATAAATTTTAAACATATAAACATCAAAACGTCTCTCCTTATTATACTTAATCTCAGATAAACTAAAAAGTTGCTATCACAACATAAAATTACTTTCCATATTTAAACAAAAATTATTTCTAATTTTTAAACAACTTATAAGATTTGATTTGCTCTAAAAAAATTTAAAATAAAAAAAATTAATATTGTTTAGTATAGAAAAAAAAATTAGTTGCTAAGAATAAAAATTTGTGTTACAATATTAAAAGGGATGGCCATGTAGAAAAAAATAATTCTTATAATTTTTTCAATATTTTAAAACATTAGAAAATGTAAAAAAAAAAATCGCTGCTAAAAGTCCCCTTATTATAATAGATGCAACTAATTCTAATAGCTAAGAACTTTTTTTCCTAAAATTTTTTCCAATGACCTTTGTTACAGTGATAATTTTTTATTTTTTATAGTAGATACTTGAGTCATACTTAAATTATACTACTGTTGTAAGATGAATAAAACATGTAAGCTTTCATATACTCCCTTCGTTTCACAACAGTTGGCCCTTTTACTTTTTTGTTTTTAACTAAAATTTGAATTAAATATATTCATATTAATTAGCATTGTAAAGATTTTAAAAAAATATATTTATAAACTAGAGCCTTTGAGGTAATATTTTCATACAAAAATTTTAAAATAAAAAAAATTATAAATTAACTGCTGTAAATAGTAAAAAAAAACTTTAATTCCAAAATACAATCCAGCATAAATGGCTAAGGCCTGGGACATTTGGAGAGATATGTAGTCTCACTTCGGTCTCTCTGCTTTCTGCACAATCACAACAACCTGGTCAATTGCCATCCGAATATCCAAAAAGATGACATTTTTTTTTCTTTAATTACAGTGATAGTATGCAATAGTATACATATAGAGAGGAGGCACGAGCACAGCGGAGGGGTGCGGTGAGGGTTTGAGGCAACCTGTTGACTGGGCAACCAAGCCACCAAAACGTGATTTTAAGTTTCTTTCCCTCCCTCCTCTGTCGCTACCAGTACCAGACCAGCTCCATAATTAAGAACCTACCTTTCTTAAAATCTTTTAATCCGCTGCAATTTGTTTTTTAAAGTTTTTATATGTCATAGGAAATATTACCATATCTAACAATAAAAAACAAATAAATAAGTACTTCAATTTGCGTTGAAATTGCCTTCCTCGTGCATTATGCTTTCCTCCTACTTAATCTAATAAAAGCAACAGAAAAAGAAAATATACAACAAAAAAAAAGGGTAAAATACACTACTCTGCAAACTTCATGTGTACATGTAATTCTAAAAAATTGGGTGATCCCGTACTTAAACCTTCTTTTATTTTCTTTTCTTTTTCACTGACATGGGGTGTCCAAATCTAATTTAATGATCCAGATTAATCATAACGTATATTTGCAAAACATGTAAATGTCTCTGTCTAACTAACTAAAGCCAAATCGTGGATTTTCACCCAGGGAAAAAAAAACCAAAAACAAAGCCAGTTAATTCGGAACATTCTCCGGCTCCGCTGGCGCCGTGTTGATATCCGAGCCAAGCAAAACAAAAAGTCATCGACAGGCAGACAGATCGCCTTCACGACAATCGGGAATGGAACACGAGGCCGGAGCTGAAGATGCAAAATCCTGATTTCCCCACAAAAATGTCCTACTTATTTCGTATTAACTTAAATTAATTAACTTCAAAATAATTTATTTTTATTTTTATATCTTTTTTATCTGAAATTAATTAACTTTAAAATAACTTAAGTTGTCACTATAATTTTCTTTTCTAATATCCCACTAATATTTTTAAAATGATTCAAAGCAACCATCGTATTATTTTATTCAGGGTTGAATATGCCATTGAAGCAATGTCCATAAAGAACATTATGTGAAGGGAAGGAATATTCAATTCAGAATGTGCTTTAGTGGCAAAACGAGAGGCCACGTAAGTAAAATGTAAAATATCTGTCTGATAGAGGAATTACAAGGTATATATTAGGGTTTGATGTTCAAAGTCTGGAATTGAGGATTTGGGGAGGAATTCGCAATTGGGGTTGGCTTACATCCTTTAGAGTCAAATTCAGTGGGTTAGAGATGAGTTTGTTATCTTATTCATCAAGTTCATCGATTTTCTGTAGAAATGACGAAGGCATAGAGGCATAAATTTTGGTGTGTGAATGCAAGGTTCAAAGTTGAACAGAAAACATCTTGAACTTCTAGAAATCCAAGGCATCGGTTTATAGCTTGTCAAAAGGCAAGTGCTGCAATGTTAGATTGTGTTGTGCAAGGATAATGTCAGTTGTACACATATGAACAGATATAGTTGATGTTGCCTTTTGTGTTGTGTGTGATTTTGTTGGCATAGAGAATTGGTGATTGCAAGTTTTGACAGTGGGTTAATGATGAATTCCCAGTGCAAGCAATTAAAAGTTTGAACATATTGCATGATAAAAAAAAAAAGGTCACATGCATATATGAACTGAATCCTTGAAGATGAGGTTGGTGCTAAACTGTAGAACATGTTGGAGGAGCAGGCACAGTCAGAGGCAAAGAAGAGTGAATTGGAGGAGAAGAATGTGAAATTGGAGAAAGAGAGGAGAAAGTTGACCACACTAGTTGAGTTAGAGAAGAACAGGGCTAGAAAAATGATGTCAAATTTCTATATAGTTGGATGCTTAATGGTTGTGACATGGATTTACATTTGTGCTGTGTGGATTAAGTGTAGGGGATAGTTGTGTGTCTACCCAAGAAACTTTTGTGAGTTAGGTGACAACTTTTGTATGGCATATTTAAGCCTACATTGAATGTATGTATTTTGAGATGTTGCCCTACTTGAAGAATATGTCAATTTATGAGATTGCAGTGTTGTACGTATTACAACTTTTTGAGCTAACGAAAAACCTGAGATTGGTTGCCAACTTCACATGTGGCCATAATGAACCACATTAAGCCTTGCTTGCCTCAGCTCCTCATCATGATCATCACCTATATCATGACTCAACTTTTCTGCAAATGCAATCTTTGTGCCCTTTTGCTCCTCCTTATGTAATGCATCATTCTCATTATCACAAGAATTTCCTCCATGATCTGAGACGATAGTAGACATGCCTCCCTTTTCAGCACCTTGTACATCCTTGTCAAAGGTAGAGGTAACACCATGTGCATTTGCATCAAAGCCAAAGGTAAAGCCTAAAACTCTGCCAATATCTCACCCACCTCCCAAGACTTTATGCTTCAATTCAATACGCTCTATGTACAAATGCAGTTGCCCTATTTCAAAAAAAGCTTAAAAGCTTGTAAAGTTGTTTCTTCCCTCCATATCAACTAAACATCTTTACGTTAACTAACAATTGTCCATGTCTTCCAGAAATAAATATTCTTACCCTTCTACATCCCTCTCCTCCAAATGAAATCCATAAAAGCATCCTAACTATTGAAATATTCAAAACCCACGTATACATCCTCTGTCCCACCTCTGCATCTATATGGGATCAATCAAAATCTTCCTACATGGTGGAGGAAAATTTTGAAAAAAATTTCTATTCATCATCAAACTTGTGATAAAACCTTGTGAGTTTAGGCTTCTTGATATGACAACTATTAATCATTGCAATACAACATGCTTCTCATTAAACTAACCACATAATCAAAAATTGTAAACAATTTTACACCCTAAGACACACAAAAATTACTACTGATTAACAAATTTGAAAAACCCCAAAACAAGGATTCTTTCCCCCCACACAGCCACACAATTTTGAGTTCCTTTTCCCCACCAATAACTACTTTCCCTCTCATTGTCGCTACTAATCCTCAAAACCAACCTCTTTGAATTTCCCAGACACTTTTTCATTAGCACACTCAAACTAATTTCTGAGATTTTTTCTTGCACAACCTATAGAATTCCAGCTTAATTCTATGTAGGATTGCTTTGTCATGATTCCATTTACATGTCAACTAAATTAATTCCTAGTGGCCATTGTGAACCATTTTAAAAATATCAGTGAGAGATTGGGAAAAAAAAAACCTGTAGTGGCAAATTCGAGTCAATGACCAAATATTAATGACAAATTTGAGATTTCTGTCCAAATTTTAGTCTTGATTTATCTTTCTTCTTTCTTTTGTTTTTATTTTCTCCCACTTGGAATCCATTACAAGCGTTTGAATGCGATGGCTATGCAGGATTTGTCGACGCTTTGGACCCCTTTTTTCAACCAATTTATTGTTGTTCACTGTGACGTCGTTTGTTCTTCTGCTGCAGCTGGGTCTTACCGCTCTGCTTTGAATGCTTCCGGCACCGCGGCTGAGTCAGCCAAGGTAATAGTAAGACTCGTTCGCTGCCCAAAATGTCAATATCTTCTCCCCAAGCTCCCTGGTTATTCTCTCCATCGCTGCGGTGGCTTTGCTGCTGTTCAACGAGGTACTCTTTCATTTTCCCCTCTTATTGTTTCTTTCTTCTCTTCGGGGATGTCTGCCTGGTTTACCAGAAATTCTGTTTTTTTTTTCATCTAATTCCAGTTTTGACTATTTTGGCCTTTTTTGAGAATCCACTCTAGCTAAAGAACAATTGAGTTAGTTACTTCTGTCTTCTGTGTTCCTTGTTATTTGTGGGATGCCTATAATTATTGTGATAATAAAGCATTTTATTGTTAATGGACCAAGGTTTCTGTCTCTGCATTCTGTGAGTGGGTTGCTTGTGTTTTTGTTTGTTTCACTGCTAAAAGTAGAAATTCTCAGTTAGATTGTTCACGTGACAAGTCAAGCGAAGAAAAGGTTGGAAGAGCTTCCGCTAAGTCTGGAAGTTCCTCTGACAAAGGGCTAGATCTAAGTGCTGCAGATATCAAATGCTATGCTGGCTCTTTGAGGTGCGGCCAAAGGGATCCAGGGAAGGCCTCGTGGACTTTGATGATTGATGTGTAAATGAATCTAATCTTACTAGTGACAAATTGGTTGCTGAGAATGGTGAGGTTATAAGCTCTAGTAGAGGTGAGTTTGATAATCCTATTGTTACACGGCATGAAGACTTGGATTTGCAACTTGAGCTTTTGGGTGGGAAACAAAGTGTGAGACATATGTCAGACTTGCGGAATATAAGTAGGGAGGACATGGAGAGATTTCGGCAAACCCCAAGAACATTTGGAGAAGGTTTGCATTTCCCAACTTCATACCACTCAGATGTGGGCCCATCAAACTACCAGTCAAATTCTTCCTATAGTTACCATGAACCATTGAGGAATTCTAAGGATCTCAATGGTGCTAATAGAGCACTACCTGAATTGGATCAAGCTGAGCTTCTTAGGCAGATAGATGAGCTAAAGGCAAGACTAAGTCAGTCTTTTGACGTGGTTGATAAACCAAAAGAAAATATTCCATTTCGTCAGAGGATTGCCCCATTGGAGACCTATGAGGGTGCTGACTCCTGGTTTCCAAATGGTTCACTGAGATCTTCAGGGTCTGATAATTCCACTGCAGGGTCTACTTGCTATGGTAATTCTCCAGACGCATTTCATTATCCTGCTGAGCGTGATATTACTGGGAATGGATATTATCAAGTGCATCATCCAAGCAATGTTCCAGGTTATGGTGACCCTTTTGGATCTCAGGTGCTCAGAGGAACTCAAAACCAGTTTGCCTGTGAATACCAAACACAGGCAACCCATCCATATTTTTCTGGACAACATATTGACACAAAACAGGTGCCATATATGCCATATGGTAGAAGTTCTTTATTTCACCACTCCTCTTGCTCTTGTTATCATTGCCACGAAAAGCATCACCAAGGTTTAGCATCTGTTGCATCCACTGCTTTTAGCAATAATAGATTTCCTGATTCACCAAGCAGCCAGGAGTTGTATCATTTTGAGAATCCAGGGGTTTCTGGCGTGCGTGTCCATAATTTGAGGTCTGAAATGGCTCCTTCAAGAAACTTGCTTGGTACACAAGCTTATGCTAAATGGCCAAGCAATATTAATTTCAAAATGAGTGATTCTGAACAGTTCCCACATCACAGGTTGGTCGTTACAAGTGGCCATCGCTTTTGCTGTCCTATTGTTGGCGGTGCCCCATTCCTGATCTGTCGTAATTGCTTTGAGCTACTGAAATTGCCCAGGAAGCTAAAACCTCAAGGAAAAACAGGACATAAATTACGATGTGGGGCATGTTCCACTATAATGAAATTTGCTATTATCAACAAAAAGTTTGTTGTTCTTGATAATGTAGAAGCAAGCAGAGTCCCAACCAAGGTTGATGAAACCAGTACTGAAATTGAAAAGGAGAATTTCCATGAACATGTGGACAGGATTGGGGCTGATTCTGATGATTATGACAACTCCGGCTATGATTTTCAAGCAATGGACATGGAACCTGTTCCACAGCCAAAAGGCCAGGCTATAAATTCAGTAGAACCTCAAGAAATGCGTTGCTTTCTTTCTTCATCATCTAGCACGTCTGAGAATGATAACAGTCTAGATGGTTTGACTACTTATGAGGAGGCTCTAAACTCCTTTCAGGAGCAAATTAAGACCCATGTGTCTCCATCACCACCTGCTTCACCATTTCAGGACCACTCTGATTATTCTTCTAATGATAGTTCATTGAACCGGTTTGGGAATGGAAACAGGAGTCACCAATCAGATCAAGAAAAAGGTGTGTCAAGTAAGGTTGCTACAAGACAGAACTCTCTGAAAGAGGCATTAATTGTTTCTGAAATAGATGTTGCATACGATCCCTTTCTAAACGTTGGAGGTTCTCAAGATTCAACAGATGCAACCAGAGAAAATGATAAGTTCCAAAAGACTAAAGGGGGTGACACCCTTTTCACATACACTATTAAGAAGAGTTTTAAGGACTTCTCCAGATCTAACCACACCGAGGAAGGTGGAAAGGGTAATGTTTCAGTTAATGAGCAACCCATAACAGAACTTGATGTTAAGAAGGCCGAAAAGCTGGCGGGTCCTATTAAACCTGGAAAATATTGGTAAGTCTAGCTGTTTTTCTTTCTAAAGCTACAAAATGTTCTGATTTTCTCAGTGCATAATTAGCTGTATCTAATGGCATGTTCCTCACCAGGTATGATTTTCGAGCTGGATTCTGGGGTATAATGTATGGGCCTTGTCTCGGCATCATCCCTGTAAGTACATCTATTTCTGACCAGTAAGTGTTTCTGTACAGACATAAACACACACATATGAATTGTTCCCTTCATGATATTGTTCCATTCTAGTGGAAAAAACATATGACAATGACATTTTTCAAAATTTCATCTCATTATTCTCTTGTAAGAGAGTTGTTTCAGAAAGAGCATAAAACGAAAAATTTGGCACTTTCTTTTTGCATGAACTTTTAATGTTAATTAACTTTAAACAGTTTATTGACACTATGAATGTCATTTATGAAGGTGTAGTATAATGATGATACTTTTCTTGCAGCCTTTTATTGAAGAGTTCAATTATCCGATGCCTGAGAATTGTGCTGGTGGGAATACTGGTGTTCTTGTAAATGGAAGAGAGCTCCATCAGAAAGATTTGGACTTGCTTGCCAGTAGAGGCCTTCCAACTGATAGAGGCAGGTCTTACATCATTGAGATATCTGGTAGGGTCCTGGATGAAGAGAGTGGTGAAGAGCTAGGCAGTCTTGGCAAACTGGCCCCCACGTAAGAATTGATTCCCCATGGTTGTTTACCGTTTTCTTGACTTGTTTAATGACCTTCCAAATCACATATGTGAATGATTCAAAATAGCATGCGACTTTAATTGCACAAAGAAGTTCCTTGTTTTTTATCATGTGCTGTTGTTCATGGTGCTTCTCCTTCTGTTTCTTCTTTTCCCCACTTCTAGGAAACAGCAATATTCTGGGGTCATGTCCTAGTTTGTATATTTTGTGCTCTTATCATTATGCTGGTACACCAGGGCAGAGTTATAGCGGCTTTAAAATTGGGCAGGCATCGGTTAACTGTTCTAGCAGACTAGTAGTGTTACATAATAGGAAGGACTGTTCATTAATCTGGAACGTATATAAAGGATTCTCTCCTTGGACATTTTACAGCTTTATCCAGTTTCTGTAGGATGTACATAAACTGCACTTGTATCGGAGATAATAAAAGAGCTGGTAGTATACTCTCTGCATCAACCAAAACACTTTTGATATTTGCAAGGCTTCTCTATGTATTTTGGTTACTCTATAGCCTGGCAGTAAAACAATGGTTACATGCCCGGGTTTTCCCTGTTCCCAGCCCTCCATTCTTCATGCCATATTAGATCTTTGATGCACAAAACAAACAATTGCACGTATTCTTTCCCTTTTTTTTAATATTTGCAGTTGTAACTTAGTGGATGATGGCTTGTCACCTTGAACAGAATCTCGAGAGTGAAACATGGGTTTGGCATGAAGCCTCCAAGGAGAGCAGCATAATCAGCTTGCATCAATTCAGGTGTTAATGGAAAGTATGGATGTGCTCTATTTGGTTATCAGAAAGCACCACATGAGGCAAACTTATTGGAAGATTCAGAAAAAAGAGAATGTTGTTCCTCCTCTTGATTGATTTTAAAACAGTTGGTGCCTGGGGTGGCCATGAACTTGATTAGTGACAGCTAGAATAACATACAAAGTTTCATACACGGTTGATCTAGATGTATTGCTGCCTCTTGAAGTAGTGTATCTTTGATCTTGGGCCGGTATTGCTCTGGGAAATGGAGGCAATGTAGCTTTGGGATTATAAATGGAACAAAAAGATAGTTTTGCGGCAATGCCTTCGCCATGGAAGATAGTGGAATTTTTTCTCTATAGCTTTTAGCATTTTAGTTTGGAAAATACTAGAGCTGCAAATGTTGCAGCATAATTACAGGATAGGATGCAAAGTTTCTACAAGGTCCACTTGAACTTAAACCGTCCTGTAATAGGCTGTCATGTAAGTTTGTAAATTTGCTTTTGTAGAGAGAATCTGTACCCGTAACCAACACCCTTTTAGGCTTTACAGGAGTAAGATTTGGTCAGGCCTCTTCGAGTATGCCCCAGCCAATCGTTTGCCCCCGAGTGTATTTTTGTACCCCGAGTGTTTTAATCTTACAGTTATTGTTGTTGCTGCTGCGTGCGGAGAAGAGACATGGTACGAGAGTTTATTTGTTCTTCAAGAGAGACAGAGAGGGATAAAGAAGGGGGGAAAGCGAGCAACTTGTAGGGAAGGGAATCACATTTGATTCGTGTTGCTGGGTGCCTTGCCTTGTTCCGTAACATGAAAAGAAAAAGCGAAAACACAGAAGCAGCGGGAAGGCCAAGCTTTGCTTCTCCATGCGTAGTCTCCTTTTTGTACTAAAAGAAATTGCATTGGCATGTAAAAGTTACGGGGTTTAAACAATTTTAAAAAATGAGGATCGTTAATAAATATTTAGTGATCAGTTACCCTCAGGGAAAAAAAAAAGTGTCAAATCAATATGGAAAATGATTGTAGTTGATTTTGCATATTATGAGGAAAATATGGTTCTCATGGGAAGTTGGTGGTCCACGGAAAGAAAGCGCAAAACAAATGCAGGAAAAAGAAATAATATGGAGGAGGGGATGGCCGGATGGGGATGACATGTGGGTTCTATTTGATGTCTTAAACCCAATTTATTTTAATTTAATTAAATTTATTTTTAAATTTTTTATTTTTATTTTTATACATTTTCTTTTTTCTTTGATCAATTTCATTTAAAAAATAATATTATATATATTGAAAATAAAATTTTATAATGTTAATAAATTTTTATAAAAATTTCCTTTTTTGTTACCCAAAAAATTCATCAAAACTTAATAACAAGATAAAAAATTTACTTTCAATGGATCATTGCACCTACAAGCTTTTAAATAAAACTAAGTTTAATTAAAAATATATAAAAATAAAAATAAATTAATTTTTATTAAGTTAACATAAATTTAACTAAATTGCATTTAGAAGCGGTGTTCTAACCTGTCGTTCGTTTATTTTGTGGGGTTACTTCTAGTATAAAAACAAAGGGAAAAAAAAACAAAATAAAATTGAAACCAGCTGTCATGATGGATGCCTTCAAAAGGAATATATAGTTCGATATTCAAACTTTCTCCCCAAGTTTGTATACTACTTGCACTTTTCTCCCCTAAGATTTGGAAACCTACCTTTATTTCCGTACCCTTAATATTGTTTTATACTTTATAATGAGCAGAAATTGATACTTTTATTTTTTTTATACTTCTAAATTGTTTGGTAACCATAAAAAAATTGTTAGGTGATTTAAATTTAACGAAAAAACTAATAACTAGTTCAAATCAAAATTTTTAAAATTAATTTTAAAACTATAAAAAAAATATGGGAAAAGTTTGAGTTTACAAAAGTAGTGTTTGGAGGTGATTTTTAAAAATAAGCTATTACTGATTATTCTAATATAGAGCGATTATTTACTCAGCTTTTGTAATAATTGAAAGCTTATAATAAAGAAGTCTAAAAACATATTTTTTAGCTTTTTTTTTTTTTTTGTAAAAGTTAAGAATTTTTTAATTGAGTTTTGTAATCTAGGCTAGGTAAGAAAAACAGTTAAAAAATATTTAATTTTTAAAAAATTCAAGTAATAATTAATTAGATAAACCTACATTTTCAAATGACTTTAATTATAAAAAACAAATCAGCAAAAATAAATAATTAATCTTGCCCGAGAAATTGTGGCATGTGGCATGTGCACCTCCTGATGCCTGCTTATTTCATTACTGAGAGCGGGCGTGCCACTCGATGCACCAACTCACTACATAAATCCAAAAACGACATATGTTCCATCTCTTATTCATGAGTGACCATCAATCTTCATTTCCCTTTCTTTTATGTCTTCAGAAGTTTTTCTCATCTTGATAGCAAGTTCGTTGAAATTTTCCTAAAATTCTATGCGGTGGAATTCAATATACTGAAAATAAATAGATTTTACTTATTTTTTCTATGATCAACTAAATCATGTCAAAACAAACATTATAATTTTACTGTCTTATATTCTTTATATTATTTGCTATTTTGAATTATCCCAAATTCTTTACATTATTTTTCTCATTTGTTTCTTCTTCTTCTTCTCCTTCTACTTCTTCTTCCAGATTTCACTAATTCTTCTATTTTTATTTCAAATCTATTAGATTCTTTTGAATCTCATCCGATCAATGACATGGGAGCTTTAGGTGCTCGAATCGAGCCATGAAGAGCATGGGCAAGTTTGTATCATTTCCATTGCCAAACACTATCATTATAAATATAAAGAGCCTAAAAGATAATCTAAAAAAAACCACAAATTAAAACACAATTGAAAAATTAAAAATATTAGGTTAAAAAGATGTAGTCATAAATATAAAATAAGTATACAAATAATCATAAACGCATAACAAAATTAAGAAAAGTATCAAAAGAAAATAATCAACAACTTCTTGGATAACAACATCAAGGAAAAATAATCCAACCACAATTCGGTTTTTTGCTTCAATTTTGCTAAACCCTACAATGCCTCCTAATCATCAAAGAACCTAAAGCTAAACAGCTAAATGGTTGATTTTAGTGCATGAAATATTCAAACCGACACAATAATGACGAGTTCTGAGATCATTCAGTGGGGCAATAAAGAACAAGTTTATTTGAGCAAGTATATGATACAAAATGGAGTACAATTTTATTACAAAGTTATTAAAACATTAAAATACAATTACTGTTATTCATTTTTGTTTTTCGAATACTCAGAAATCACAATAGTTTATTAAAATAATTTATACACCCGGTGTTGCTACGAGATTCCAAGTTAAATTGACTTTCAGAAAAGTATATATATTTAATTGTTATAAAAGTGTTATTCTAAAAATGAAAGTAATCTTATTATTTATGAAGAAAAATATAACATGCCACTCAGCTAGGCTATAATAATTAGGTTATTTGCATCATATGCCGCATTTTTATTTATGCTTCTTTACTTGTATTCATCGACTATGCATGTAGCCAAAGTGATGGAGGTCAAATTTGACCATGCAAAATGATGGATAAAATTATTTTTATAGATTGTGTAATAAGTTGATAAAGATTCAACATTCCCAATGTTTAAAGAAAATGAATTTGAGTATGAGTAATAATAATCAACTATTAAAATTTTTAATTCAAATTTGAACTCAATTACTAGATGAAGATGATTGAAAAAAAAAATCTTATATAAACAAACTAAAAAATTAGGATCCTACAAAAAAACATAAATCTAACCTTGTTCCAAATCTTGATCTCAATTTATTAAAATTGATATTTATCAAATAAATTTATTAGTAATGGTAAAATGTTATTTCTATGACATTGTGGTAAAAATTGACTAAATATAGTGAAAATTAAAAAATATGATGCTGACCAATTAAAATTAGGAGGAAAACACAATTATTCATATTTAACACATGAGGGGAAAAAAGATTCAAATTGATAAAAAAAATGTGTTGCATGCCATGTTTATTATCCTTACTTTTGCAAATAGCAAAATTCTATGATTTTCCATAGGAAGCATGTGCTTCTTATCTTATCACCACATGACTTCCTCAATACTACAAAGTTTGAAATAAATGGTGTAAATGGATTTAAAGTTTCAGAAAGTATGGAAAAATATAAATAGCTCAAAAGGAATAGCTTAATAAGTTAAATATAAAATATTTAAAATTTAATAGTAATAGATTAATGGTAATAACTTAACCATAAAAAATTTAAAAAAAACAATTTAGTGAAATGAAATATAACTAAATATAAATAGCTTAATAGTAATAGCAAATATAGTACAAAAATAAGTGCTTCCAACTTCCAAAAATGAAGTCAACTTACTAATTAACAATTTTAAATAAAATTGAATGCAGATCAATTATGTATAATTCAAAAAACTAATAATATGCAATTTATAATAAAAAAAACCAGTGCAATAAAGGAAAAAAATTTTAACTTATTAAATAATTCTTAAAATTAAAAATGCTACATAAAATAAGGATCATAATTCTAATTAAACCTATTAATACAAACATGAGAAGATAAAAATACGATTTAAATATTTTGCCTAATCACGCTTTATACCTTGCAACTATGAACAATAAATCAATAGGAAACCCTTATTTCAACCAGAAGAAATTTAGCACTCATCAATAGTCATCCCTGACCCTATGCATCTAACAATCACATCTCATTTCCAACTTGCCTTCAATTTGTATCATTTCCATTGCCAAACACTATCATTATAAATATAAAGAGCCTAAAAGATAATCTAAAAAAAACCACAAATTAAAACACAATTGAAAAATTAAAAATATTAGGTTAAAAAGATGTAGTCATAAATATAAAATAAGTATACAAATAATCATAAACGCATAACAAAATTAAGAAAAGTATCAAAAGAAAATAATCAACAACTTCTTGGATAACAACATCAAGGGAAAATAATCCAACCACAATTCAGTTTTTTGCTTCAATTTTGCTAAACCCTACAATGCCTCCTAATCATCAAAGAACCTAAAGCTAAACAGCTAAATGGTTGATTTTAGTGCATGAAATATTCAAACCGACACAATAATGATGAGGTCTGAGATCATTCAGTGGAGCATCCATTATAGGAGATCTACAAGAACAGGAAGCGCATTTGAACTTTTGATCGATAGCGAGGGAGGAAGCTAGATAGGATTAAAATAGTTGTAAACTACAAAAGTAATTCATCATAAAATTTATGTAGATAAGAGATGCATTATTCACAAAATTGCCAAGTAGAACGAAGTTTAAGCCTGATAACCGAATATGATGCACAACCATTATCAATCAGAAAAACCTCACACAATGTCACAATCAAGAGATCAAAGGGAGTACATAACAAGGAGGTGAAGTGCCGTATTTTACAGACATTTACAAACATAAAGTCATTGGAATACTTGTTAATCTGGTTCAAAGCCTTGTTAAAAATCTAATTCTCATAGACACCTAAATAAAATGGCATATCTACCTTCAGATTCTAGAGTTACAGTTGTTCCCTGCAAGGATGAGAGAAATTTCTAACCCTCGACTGAAGGCTTGGATGAACATCGGACGTGTGTCTGCAATGTTGTCACCGAACACCATGAGAAGAATGCTACTGGTATGAAGATTAGTCCTATTTCGGTGTCATATAAATGTGCTAGTGAACGAATTGACTTCCACAAGGACCACAACCTTGTCTTGTTCACCAGAGGCCTTTAAATCGCATCAATTAGCAAAAAGAAAAAAATAATAAAAGACAAAATAGCAAGAAAGAGAAGAAGGAAAACAAAGAAACTGTACAAATGCAAAATGGGAATATTATTTTCTTTCCCTAATTATCCTGTTTGCAAAAGAAGATTTGTGCTACGATTGAAAATGTTTCTTCTTCACCTTTTAATTTTGCATGAAATTTTCTCCTTCAGCCTTAATGATGTACTTTTCAAACAAAGAATTGGATCACAATTACTATAGTGAGAATGCAAAAAGGGCATTTTTGGATAATTAGAGGAAAAAAATTAGAAATTTCTTGCCATAAGTAGGATTTTTGCCACGTGTCAATTTTTTGTTAACCCTGTTAAGTGAAAGGTCTCTTTAATCCTAAAATGTATCCAGCTTTTATAATATATATTAGATATGCAACTAATGTTATATGGTGCACCAAACACTCTTATGTTCACCTTATTTACAAAAGTGCTACTACACTCAAATTCGTCTTATTTACAAAACCGTCATTATATCTGTCTTGAACAACATTTTATGAAACAATAGTTTCTTATGAAAGGAACAATATTTATTTTTTGAGGGAACAACAGTTAGCATCATGTTATTTATAGAAAGGAAAAATTACCAAAACCTCCCTGAGGTTTGGGGTAACTTGCAGTTGTGTCCCGCATTTTTCAAATATCTACACTTACCTCCCTAAAAACTAGGGATGAAAAGGGGCTGGACTTTGTTTAGGTAGCTCACGCTTGAGCTTTAGTAAGGGTTTTTCAAGTTGGACCTTTTCAAGCTCCAGCTTGACTGAAAATTGAGCTCGAGTTTATTTCAGGCCAAGCTCGAGCCTGATATTAACAAGTCTTATGTTTTATCTATTCTCTTAGGCCTTTTTATCATCAAGCTTATTACTTACCCTTTGCCCTTAGTCAATCCCCTAGCCCACTCCCTTAGTCCCTTGCCTTCGGCCTTCGGCGGTTTCATCCTACTCCTACCAAATACTAATGACCAAAATCCTCTCCCACTCACCACACTCCTAAGCCTAGTCTGTTTAGCCCCATGCATGAAGAAGCAATTGATAGCCGAACTCCACCAATTGACGGCGATCGTGTCACGCCAACGAAGGACCAGCCTTGGCTTGTCGTCTCACCAGGGAGAAGTAGGTCAGACGCCCTGAAACCGACGTAGCAATTGAGAGATTCAAGACAGCTCAAGCAGACCTGGATGCCTGGTAATCGATCAAGACACTGTTATCAAACCAGGGAATCAAGGACCAGCCTTGACTTGTGATTTGGCAGTTGCAATCGAGACACCTAAAGCTAACGTTGAAAGCTGAGATCAACAGCTCCACCCGATAACATTCATATTTGTATTCGAGTCTCGAGCCCTTTCGAGTAAAGCTTGAGCCTTACTCGAGTCGAGTTTGAGCCAAAAAAATTTGAGCTCAAGCAACTCGAGCTTAAGTTCACGTGGCACTGAGTTACAATAGAGCCTGAACCATTTTCAGCCCCACTGAAAACTTAACTCCATAATTCACCGTTAGATAAAAAAAAAAAGGGAAAAAACCTGATTTTACCCTCCTAGGTTTTTTTATATAAAATTTGCCCCTCCAACTTCTACATTTAACAAATTACCCCCTAGATTCCAGATCCCAAATCTTTCTCTGCCTAAACCAAATTAGAAATGTTTGACAGTATATATATATTACTTAATCAGAAACGTCACAGAGTTTGAATCGGAGAAAGGGAAAGGGACCGGTGAGCGATATGGAGGACGAATCGGAGAAAGGAAGAGGGACCAGAAGAGGAATCGGAGAGGGGATCGAAGTGCAGCGACTGTCAATCGGAGGTGTGACGAAATCGATAGCCACGAGGAGGTGCAGCGGCGGTGGCCACCGGCACGATTTTGTCACGATTCTGGCGCGACGAACGGAGGTGATTCCCAGGTGGATTGACCAACAAATCCATGCCAAAGAGACCACCGGAAACGACAGGAGAGAGGGCGATCGAGGAGAGAGCTGTTGGTGGCCGTCCGATCGAGGAGAAACGGCGATCAAACCGCCGTCCCTGTTGAGGAACCTGACGCGACGACCCAATGTGAACGAAGGGAGGAATCGGAGAGGTGACTGTGAAGTGAGGAGGCGTGGAAAAGAGGCATCGCCGGCCTTGAATACCAAGGGAGGAGAGGGTCGGGCGGAACCGCTAGACCTTTGATTTCCGTCTCCGTTCCTGGCTTCGGGGCGCTATTCGAGAGGTGGCGAATTGGCATGGAGGCAAATCGGCGTTGAGGAGAATCGGGCTTGTTAGGCGCTGAGGAGAATCGGCATCGGAGGAGGAGAAGGGCGGCGGAGGAAGGTGGCAGGGAGGAGGAGGGGGAAAAAGGATGGGTCTGGAGGGTTTTAGGGTTTAGGGTTTAATTTGAACCGGTTTTAATGATTAGCGGTAAGTTTTTTAAGTAAGAAGACTAGGTGCACAAAGTCAGTTAGTTTTCCCTTTTTTGTTTTAACAGTAAATGACAGAGTTAAGTTCGCAAGGGATAACTATAAGTTTTCAAAAAATGGGGAATACAATTGTAGGTTGCCCCAAACCTCAAGGGGATTTTGGTGTTTTCCCATCATACCCAAAAATCACTTTATTTATAAAAAATGCCACAAATCAAAGTTATCTTACTTACAAGACTGTTATTGCATCTAGAATATCATTTTTTTATGAAATGAACAACATTTTATGGAGTAAAATACTTATGTAAATGGAATAATATTTTTTATTGAATGAAACAATATCATATGAAACATCAATTTTTATGAAAGGATCAATAATTATTGTAAACAATTATTTGTAAATGAACAACAATTGTTCTAGAATAGTAATTGATACATGGAAAAAAATACTTGCGGCATAAAAGAACAATAATTGGTTTCTAAAAACAACAACGGCAGAACCTAGAGAATATTGTCTTTTTGATGTGCACATACACACATATATGGTAGCATTTTCTAGTACTTACCAAGGCTTTTGTTTATTTTTCATTTATCAATATTGCTATTCAATTTATTTGGTTATAGTTTTCATTTAGTTGATATTGTTGTTCCAACTTGAGATTGATATTCTTTTAGTTGAGATTGTTGTCCATTCACTACTGTTGTTCATTTGGTTGATATTGTTGTTTATTTTGATCCAAACTGTTATTCATTTAGTTGAGTATGTTGTTCCAATGTCTAATTCCTTTGTTTTAGTTGATATTGTTATTCTTTTAGTTGATCTTTTTGTTCCTTTCATAGCTATTGTTCATTTGATTGATATTGTAATTCCTTTCAGTTAAGTTTGACATTCTATTCATAATTCCTTGCTTTTTAGTTGGTATTGTTGTTCTTTAGTCAATATTATTGATCCTTTCACTATTTGTGTTCATTTGGTTGATATTGTTGTTCACTTGCTTTAGACTGCTATTAATTTACTCAATTTTACTGCTCAGCTTGAAATTCCAGCATGTAGGTAAAATTGTTATTCATGTTGCTCTAGAATAGGGGTCGGGCTTTATTCGGATAGCTTGAGCTTGAGCTTGAGGAAGAGATTTTTGAGTCAAGTATTTTCAAGCTCAAGCCCAAAATTAGGCTCAAGTTATTTTCGAGCCGAGCTCGAGCCTACACGTATTCGGCCATTTAGGCCCTCGAGCTTAATAGGCCCGATATTAAGTTTATTGGGCCTTATCATTACAGTGCCCCTTGGACCCTGTTAGGCTTGTCCCATGCTTCCCAAGTTCCCAGCCCACTCCCCTAGTCCCTTTCCCCTTAGTCCCTCTCCCTCCCTGTCCTTTGTCCAGTTGTCCTTCGGTTCGGCCTTCATTTCGCCCTACTCCTAGTCGCCCTCTAGAATCAGACCACTCGAATCCTCGTCGGAGCACTACACTGTCCATGCCCCAGCCATAATCTGCTGTTTGACGGCCCTAGGCAGAAAGAATTAGCCGGTGTCGCGGTCTCTTCTCGTCCAGAACTCTTACGCTACAAGTTTGCAACACACCAAAATCCTCTCGTCTATCACGTTGTAGTCTGCGACGCACCAGCAGGACGCACAATTAGTTGCTGTTGAACAAACAGAGCTCTCTGATGTCTACCCCAGCATCCTCCGAGTCTTGGACTCCAACCTCATCCCCTCCGCCACCGCTAACGACTCGAAGGTCTCCAAGTTTGTGAACTTTCGTTTCTGTATTCACTTATTTAGCTTCGATGTTTGTGTTGATTGGGTACCAGGATATTACGTTGGCTGATCTCTCTCCCACGCACCCGATAAGGCTGCTGCAACTTAAATCGTACTTCCAGCTTGTCTTGAGGAAGATGATGGCACATTTGTAAGATTTGTGAAATCAGGGTAAAGCTGAAAAGAAAAATTAGAAAGTTTAGGATATGATCTGTCATTTTCCCTTCTCTCACTATCTCTGTAGAACATTACAGATTCATTCCTTATCTTTTATCTAAATTATAATTCTAAGACTAAAGATTTGCATGTGTCATTCGAGCCTAACAAGCCCTCGGGCTTAGCTCAAGCCTATCTCGAGCCGAGCTCGAGCTTGAAAATTTAGGCTCGAGCAATTCGAGCTCGAGCTCAGGTAGTGCCGAATATCAAAGGGGCCGAGCTCAAGCCTAGTGGGCTCAGGCTCGGGCTAGCCCATTTTCACCCCTACTCTAGAATGTTGTTCATTCAACCTTTGTTATTTCATTTACAATTGCTACAAATTCCAAATTGAATAACACATACAAATATCAAAGCAAACAATGAATTAAATCAAAGTGCAAATTCTAAATCAAATCTAAGCAAAAAAACAAGAATCAGAACTATGAATTTGATTAAAGCAAAAACAAAAAATATGCATTAGATCCAAAAACCAAAGATACCATAGTGAACGGTAAACTCAACCGGTCGTCCTTAAACTATATTCAATATTGCTAATTCATCCCTAAATTATCAAATGTTACTTAATCATCCCTAAACTATATCCAGTATTATTTCATCGTTTTGCCGTCCATCACAACCATTAAGGATGAATAGAAAAAAGATGTGGTTATTGATGTGACATGAAAAAATGATGTGGCTGCTGATGTGGCATTACTTTTCTATTCATCTTTAACGGCAAGACAGACGGCAATACGATTAAGTGATACTGGATATAGTTTAGAGATGAATAAGTAACATTTGATAGTTTAAGGATGAATTAGCAATAATGGATATAGTTTAGGGATGACCAGTGGAATTTACTCCCTTAGTGAAATTAAAATCCTAAGCAAATTTGAACATAGACAAATGCAACGATCAACTCAAAGCAAAAATCATAACAACAAATTTTTATGAATGAAATAACAGAGATGGACAAGATTTAATAATAATGGCAAAAGCACAAAGATGACTACCGTGGTGAGAATAGCAAGGAAGAGGAAAAGATGATGACAAAGCTTGTGATGAAGCTAGAGAAGTAAAACAAACAAAATCTGATGACAACAAGAGAACCTTGAGGAAAAGGAGGAGGAGACAATGACGAAGCTGGAGACACACTGTTAACACCCAATTTCGTCCGACCTTTTAGACATTAAAAAAAATATACATATATTATTTTAAGGGTATTTTTATTCTAAATATGTGTGTATAAAAAAAATTGATTAAATTAATTAAAAACTAAAAATTAAAATATTATTAGTTAATTTTTATTAAAAAAAAAAAAAGGTGGCTCTCGAGAGGCTTCGGGAGGCTTCTCCCTTCTTCTTTTTCTAGTTAAAAGAGAAGCCTCTGGGCTCCAGCGAGAGGGGAGAGCCGTCCATCTCTCTCTCTTCTCCCTCCACCTGCTCCTTTCTCTATTCTTCTTCCCTTTCTACTTAAACAACTCTTCTCCTCTCTCTTCTCCACTCCAACCTCTCCCCCAGCTACTGCCGACGCCTTCCCTTCTCCCTCCGTCGCCTCGCTCCCCTTTCTCCCTCCTCCGATGCTCACATCGCCTCTCCCTCTCTACCTCCGGTCACCGTCTCGCCCACCAGCCTCCCTTTTGCCGTTCCCGCCTCCGTAGCGCCAGCTCCTCCCACGCTCGCATAGCCTCTCCCTCTCTACCTCCAGTCACCATCTCGCCAGCTCGCCTCTGCCTCGCCTCCCTTTTTTTTCTCCTCCTCCTACTCCGGCCTCCCCCCCTCTTTCCTTTCTCCCTCGGCCATCAGCCGCCGCGTAGGACACTCGCTCGCCTGCCGTCGAGCTCCCGCCAGCTCGTGTCGTCCCCTGCTGCTCGCCAGCCGCCGCCTCCCAGACCACCGTCGGCTCCATCGCCAGCACCCCTAGCCTTCATCGCCATCATCCCCAGTTGCTTGTCGTTCACGACCGCCGCGATGCCGGAAGAAAGAAACAGAGCTTGAAAACGAAAAACAGACGCGTTTTCATTTTGACCAGGTCAAAACTTATTTTTTTTTTTTTTTGGGTAAAATTCTTATTTAGCCCTTAGTTATTTTTATTTTATCCATCCAAGTCACTAATTTTATTTTCTGTGCAGATTGAGCATGGATAGCAAGTTTTTGTTTATATTTATTGTTTGTCTTTCCTTTGTTTGTCCTTTAGTTTGTTTCGGCCCGTCCATTAATCGAAATTACTTTTATAGTTTTAACGCCCGACTGGAGTGTTATCAGCATTGATAAAAATAAATAATATCTCTCCTTATAAACTTGAGTGATTCAGAATAATAAAATAAATAAATAATTATATTGCTGTGAAACATACATACTTGTGTAGTAATATGGACCATCTACACGCCTACGCTCCTGTCTATGGACTGATATGCGAGCTAGATTACAACGAGGTAAAAAGGGTACAAGTGTCTCAACCCGTGAGTTTGCTGTTAGTTCTATTGATCCGTGGACTTTGAAATTGCACCATAAATCATGTGTTTTGTTGCTGGACAAACCATTTTTTATGGTAATATCCCTATGAGTCTAGCTTATACAGAATTTTTTTATAGGATTGGATTTCGAGCTGTGGTTGAATTTATATGCGTTTTTACTAAACTCCATTGAATATGGAATAGGCATCAGTAGGCTTGTCTTCGTTGCTTGTTATAAAATCTATGATAAATTGTATGCTCTGTATCTAGGGATGTTATTTCTTGTGCTAATAGCCATTTGTGTCTAGTCTATTTCTACTTTTATAAAAATGCAAATTGGATTTTTATTTTATTTTATATAATCGTTGAAGTGGAGACTAGTTTGTCTCACAATTGGTTCTTTAAGTTTAACAGGAGTCCTTGATTTTAAAATTTATAGTAAGTTGTGTGTTGCATGTTTGAATTTTGGTGAATTTAATAAATGTTCATATGGATCTCTAGTGTCAGTACCGATTCATGGACTTCCATTTGCACTTATAAATGATTTTATCTAATTTCTGGAGCGAAGAGTACTTATCTGTAATTCTACCTGAGGTCTTGTCTGATGGGCTAACTTGCATATTTTTTTTTTCTTATAATTTATGTGCTGTCAACCACAAGTTGATATTGCATTTGTGAATTTATGTATGTGCCTAAGATATGTATATATATAGTTTTATATAATGGTTTGGATAACTCAATGTTTTTTTATATAAATTTGTGAATGAAGATAGGTCAATTTGAAATTCTGGGCAGCAGATATACAACTGGAAGGTTTATCTCCCACTTCAGTTCTGATACTATGGTTTTACTGGAGTAATGTATATATTGTAGATCTACTTATGCTTTTTGATATAGTCTGCTAATCCTATTTTTTGAATGCTTAGTATTGACACCCAATTAATCAGCTCCTTTTGGGTATAACTTCATCTTAGTTATCCAACTTTCTATTTTGTTCCTATGAGCCACTAACTATTTCTCTTTGGTTGCAGATCAGTCCCTGTCAGCAGATTTATTTCTTTGTTCTCTTTTTGTTTTCTTTCTTTCTTTGATTATTTAACCATGTATTAGATTTAATCGTTAAATTCACTTAAATATGTAATTTAGGATATTTATTTATTTATTTTCTAGAATGGTTAAATTTTAATTCTTGTAATGTATTTAATCTGTATCAAATTATTGGTTAAACAATATTTAAATTTTTGGAAAATCCGTCCTAAGATGGATTATTTGTTCCATATTCGGGTGGTCCGATAGGATCTATGGTTTGGAAATATAAAAATTTCAAGTAAATTAAATTAACTTCCATATCCGGATGATCCGTCAGGATCTACGGTTTGGAAAATATTAACTTTTTAAAAATTAAATAAATAAAAAGGTAAAAATCCATATTTACAATATGGATTAATTTATTTAAAATTTCACCAAATTCCGTGTCCAAATGACTCGGCAGAGTCCATGGTTCGGAATCAAATCTTCCGTGTCCAAATGACTCGGCAGAGTCCATGGTTCGGAAGTATCAAATTTTATATAAATTAATTTAAAAATCCACATCTGATTAATTCAGTTAAAATTTCTAGTTTGAAAATTAACTGAATATTTTCTAAAAGCAAAGCAAAACAAAATTAAAATCAACTAAGGTGCCAATTTTGGGCGCTATAACAAAGTTGTTTTAGCGTAACCGTACTCCCGATCCCCGAACTCTCGCAGACCAATTTTAAGGTGTCCAATCGACCTAGGTAAACAGATTGGTGGCGACTCCCGAAAACCCGACGTTGCCACACACACGAATATACCAGATTTGATAACAACGATGAAAGAACAATGAGGAAATGAGATGATGATGAAGCTGGAGAAGCAAAAATGAACTAGATATGATAATAATGGTAAGACAACAGTGATTCTGTTACTGGCACAACTACCAATTTTGTGATAGAAAGGAGAAAGAGCAATGATAATCGATTTCACAATAGAAATGACAGGGCAAATGGAAAAAATCATAAGCAAACCCAGACTAATGATGTAAGGTCTACACTAAGTGTAAGCTATCCTTAGAGATGAGAATGGGGAGTGTCAATAGTTTCGATGCTTGTTTTTACAAGCTTCATGTCTAGCTATTTTGTACTCCATCATTTCCAATTTTATTATCTCCATTTTTTTAGCAGTTATAATATTATTGTGCCATTTCTTATAATGAAAATATGTTCCTAATTATGCCATACTTTTTTTTAATTTAGTGCAATAACTTATCAAAAAATGTTAAAAAAAATACTAAAAGACAAAAAAATTTATTAAATTTTATGCCTATAAAAATAGAACAATAATAATGAAACCATCAGAGCATTTAAAATTGGCCTAAATCCCTATTGCTACTCTGAACTATTGTGATTATAACAATTTAGACCTTGTACTATGAACCGTATCAATTTAAATCATAAACTTTGAGAAATCAATCAGTTTAGTCATTTGACTCAGTTATGCAGTCACGTGGGAGCACGTGAGAGAGATGCTGTGAGACATTTAACTTCATCGACACCACCCCACCTACTCCCCCTCATCTTCTTCCTCTCCGCCACTCAAATCTACCACTGACATCATAAGACCATCGATGACACAACATGACACCCTTTCCTTCCCTTACCATTGCTATGCCTTCCTCATCCATTTGCCCTCGAACCTCTCACTCTCTGGCGTCTGGCTGCCCCACCTTCATAAACACTGGTTCCAATTGAGTATGTCGCCAACTCATTTTTTTTCTTGCTAAGACTTGCCATCCTTTGTCATTCTCTCCCTTAATCTCATCAAAGTCTTCAATATTTCCTCTTTAATTAACTTTACCATTGAACCACTGCAAAATTTATATCCAGCGGCATCCTAATCAATTGCTTTGCCTCCACCACAATCACTACAATTTCCACTTTCTTTGCCATTGTCTATTTAGATCAAAAGCTATGGAATCATCGATGAGAATGAGACAACCGGAATGGGCATCCCTTCTAACATATCCATGGTTAAGCTCAAATCCCTTACAATTTATCATGCCAATCTCACAAGGAATCCTACTACTTAGCTTTACAGCTACTTTGCCTAATGATGTTGCATCTGGCTGATCACAACACTTAGTTGGGGTGGAACATAAAAGGGATTATTGGGGTTGCTTTTGTGCTTGATTGATCGAGAGTTGAGGCATACGTTGGCTTTTAACATCGGGCTAGCAAAGGGAAGAGAGAGCAAAGGAAGAAAAAGAATGGGATCCGAGGGCTGTTCCATTAAATGAGTGATGGCGTCCATCACACGTGAGCACACATGAGCTTATCTATGAGTTGAAGGACTAAAGTGACTGATTTTGCAAAGTTCAGGGTTCGAGTTAATGCAATTCATAGTTCAGGATCCAAACTGTCCAAGTCGCCACAGTTTAGAAGAACAATAGGCATTTAGGCCTTCAGAAATTGCTTAAAAGTTTGTACAAGATAATTATTTCATTAAAACCTACTTCATTTTCTAACAAAAAAAATTAAAAAAGATGTGCAGCAAATCATATAAGTGAATGCGTCTTTCATAAATATATAGGGTTAATTAAAATTTGCCCCTAAAGTTTAGGTGAAATTATATTTTTCTCCTTCTGTAATATAAACTTAAGATTGTATGTGGGATAACTACATTTTAACCGTTTTGAGGTTTATATATATAGGATAATTACAATTAGCTCCCTAAGGATTAGGTAAAATTACAGTCCGATAATAATTTCTGAAATCTTAATTTAGACTGTACGGTATTCATCTTTAAGTAATTTCAATCGATATGGTATATTTTTACATTTAATGGACATTTAAAATTATCTATTTTTTATTTTTGTAAATGAAAAATATTATTATTTTAAATGTCAATTAACTGTAAAAAAAAATCATATATATTGAAATTACTTGAAGATAAGCACCATACAACCTAAATTAAGATTTCAGAAGTTGCTATCGGATAGTACTAAAAAGGCAGGGACAAAGTGTATATTTCTGAAATAGAATGGACAAAATATAATTTCACCTAAACCTTAGTGGATAAATTATAATTATTTCATATATATGAACCTAAAAATAAATAAATAAATAAATAAAGAAGGTGCCACAAACTATTTTAAGATGACTCCCCAATCTTTATCTCATGAGCAGTGAGCCAAAGAAAATTTATGAAAAATTTTGAAAAGATTTTCAGAGAGGATATCAAGTATAAATGAAAAAAAAAAAAGAGAAATCCTCACATAGTACACAAATAAATGTTTAATTAGGGCTTCATCACATGGTACAATATAAATGCATTATTCAAACTTCTTTTTTATTTTTATGGTATTCAAATTAAGTATATTAATGGATATTCACTCCAACAGATATCCCCCTATATCCTATCTTTTGAATAGCTTTTTTTTTTTTTACAGTTAAATAGATGTGAAGGAGATGTGGATTTTTTTTTTCATACTCGCTGGATATGGATAAGATACGAGTTTAAGCCTACCCGTCCCGTATTTTACCCCCCCCCCCCCCACACATATATACACATATAGAGTATGCTAAATTATCTACAGTGGTGTGATTTTCCTTCTTGTGTGTTGTGGTTTGTTAAATATTGTTTCAGAATGAGCTTTGTATGATTAAATACATATTCTAAAAAGTCATCAAACAATACATTTGCCGCTCATCCCTTCTTATTATGAAAAAAAAGTTGCTCAATATGGGATTGAAGTTTGAATGTGGTGCTGTGTGGTTACAACCTGCTTTTACTAGATTTTGCTTTCTATTTGAAGTGAAATATTCAAGTGCCAACATCTACATGGCGATGATGGATATAAGTTTGGCTTGGTTACCTAAAATTGTATCTTTTACATGTATTATTTCTTCTTGTGAAGCCTCACGCATGAAATTTTTTTATTTAGGTATAGATATCTTTGTTGCACTATAAGTATCTCCTATTATTAATATTGTTTTTCTCTCATATCATTTTAATATTTTTTATTATGGTAATCTAGTATAAAATTACTGTTTTCTAATATGTAACTGGTTAATGGGTTTTACCCGATTCTATCCACTTTAAAATGAATATAATATAAATATTAAAATTATAAATTTGATGAATAGTGAATATAATACAGATTGAGTATCCAATATAATAAATACAATGAGGGTTTAGCACTATTCTATTTACACCATATCTTGTCACCAACAGCTCTTCTGAAAAGTAAGGGATCCGAAATCCATCTCATAAAGCTTCATTTAAACGCTCCTCAATGTCATGAGTAGGGCTGTTATCGAACCGAGCAGTTATCGAACTATTCGAATTCGAGCTCGAAATTAGACTTAACGAACCGAGCTTTACGAACTTCGAATACGAGCTCGAGCCATTTTTATTATTCGAATCTCTTATCGAATCGAACTCGAATATGTTAGTATTCGATTCGATAGGTTTTCGAACCTATCGAACCTATATAATAATATAAATATTAATAATATATTATTAATAATTTAAAGGATTTAAAACAATAAACCTAATAATAAGAAATAACAAATAACAAATAACAAATCGAATCTCGATTTGCCCCTCTTATCCTCTGCCCAAAATGTTGTTCCGAGTTCCGACGACCGCAAGCTCATCAGCTGAAGCTGCCGGCAGAATTGGTCCTCCTGCGGTTGCTCAATCACGTCTGTCCCCGGGAACGGCGAAGCGGACGTCACAGTCGCAGTAGAACCGTTGATAAAAGCATCGATTTCAGGGAATTGGCTCGCCGGAGTGGCGGATCAGATCGCCTCGTTAAGCCGTCCCGCCGACCATACCACGCCGACAGGGGACTCTGACTTGGAATCGAATTCATGGTTCGGCAGAATTTGGCACTCTGACTTAGATCGCTGACCAGATCGCCGACCAGATCGCCGACAGGGGAGCACACAGCCTCGACTCGCCGACAGAAATAACAATTTTGCCTTGAGAGCGCCGAGGAAGCCCTCCGCCTCGCACCCGCTGGCTGGAGCACACCGCCTCGAACGAGAAGGGTTCAATTATACTCTGGAATCTGGATACCTTTGGTTGCTGAAAGAGTAGGACTGAAAAGAGCAGTAAGAATATTGTTGCTGAAACAATATGATCGAACGTTCGAATGTTCGAATCGAGCCTGAACACTATACCGAGCCGAACTCGAGCACCATTTTCTCGAGCTCGTCGAGCCCGAGCCCGAACTCGAACATCTACCAAACTTAAACGAGCCGAGCTTGAGCCTGAGGCGTTCGGGCTCGGCTCGGTTCGATAACAGCCCTAGTCATGAGCTAAATAAAATTGATCACACCTTCCAAAGACAAATGTCGCGAAGATTCCAGATTTCAACTATAAAACAATTAAAGAAATCATCAACGTGGCACACAAACAATTTTCTCTAATTCAAATGACTCTTCATATAAACAACAGCTTATTTTCTTTAGGAAAAAAAAAAGCAATTAGTTGCAAGAACCCCAAATCCATCGCTTATAAAAATACCCCATGGAATTCTCGAAAGGTAAATTTTATACGGAGTTTTTAATTTTTTAATTTTTAATTTCATTTAGTCTTCAACCTATTAATTGTTTTTTTTCCTAAATCTTTTGAAAACATTCTATTTTTTTCCTATTAGATGAAAGCCTTTAATTTTAATTTTAAGTAACTGGTTGACTTTTACTTTTAAAATTTTAATTTAAATATTATAGTAACTATTTTTTAAAAATTTAGATAATACTATAATTTTTCAACAATTGATGAATAATTTAAGTCATTAATTTTATTTGTAAGTCAACTTGTGTGTATAACATGATTTACACCTACAGTTATTTGACAAATTCTGTCTGGCTTAGCGGTTTCCATTCAATGTGGAGCTAATATTAAACATTTTAAAAATGCTTAAACTAAATTAAATATTTTAAGAAAATTTTAAATTAAAAGAGAATATTAATAGGTTGATGATGAAAATAAAACAAGAATTAAAGGTTATACTCTAGCGTCTGAAATTTAGCCCAACTTGTGAGCGCAGAGAGAGAGAGAGAGAGAGAGAGAGAGAGAGATTCATTACGCTCACCTAAATGGTTTAAAACCACTCTCCAAGAACACTAATCTCTATTTTCATTATCCTCAACTCAACCCATCCCATTGGTTGCTTAAAACGTAAAAAAGCCAGCCCCACAGCTGAGCTCTGTTTCAGTTTCTTTGCTCTGTGACTGAGACCCAGAAATGGTGAAGGAATTGAGGTTAGAATTGAACCCGTCTTCGCTTCACAAGTACCATCACCTTCTTGTCAAATTCGCCGTCTCTTTTCTCTTGATGGGTCTCGCATTTCGCCTCTTCATCTCTGATTCCATCCGCCTTTCTTCTTCCTCTCCTCCTCTCCTTGCCACTAGCACCCAAACAGAGTCTCCTCCTCTGCCTCTTCAACCTCCTCCTTCTGCTGCTTCGACAAATGCCAAGCGGGCCTCACAAAACGGTCAGTTTCGATTCCTAAACCCATTCCCTCCATAAGCAATTTCCATTCTCATTTTCTGCCTTTCAGTGTTTTTTTCCCTTGGAGTAATGTGCTATATTATAGTTCTTGACATTTCTGATTGTTCTGGATTGGTAAATTTGGAGTCTAGTTATCGATTTCTTTGGATCGATGAACCAGGAATTCAGAGGAGAAAATGGATTCTAATATAGAACTTTTTCTATTACCTCCCCAAGGACATTTGTTAATCTGGTGGATCTGACATGACGTAGCTGCCATTTTCCTCTAACATCCTAAATCCATGTTCCTTATGATGGCTTACCACCAAAATTTGTTCAACCCTCTTTGCCTTTTATGTCTGAAACAAACCAGTTTGATGACTTGCTTGTGTCTCTAGTGACCTCCCATCACTTTGTTTGTTCTCCTATGATGCAGCTGCCGGGAAGTGTGATTTGTTCACTGGTGAATGGGTGCCTGACCCGTCCGGTCCCTCCTACACCAACGCAAGCTGCCTTGCCATTGAAGGTCACCAAAATTGTATGAAGAATGGCCGGCCGGATTCTGAGTACCTTTACTGGAGGTGGAACCCCAGGGATTGTGAATTGCCAAGGTTCAATCCGGGGAGGTTTCTTGATCGGATGAGTAACAAATATTGGGCCTTTATCGGGGATTCCATTTCGCGTAACCATGTTCAGTCCTTGTTCTGCATTCTTTCTCAGGTCTGCCTTCCAAACGTTCTTCCTTAGCCTTCATGTAATGTGCTCATCATTTTTTCTGGCCAAATGGTATGAATAATTGATAGTTTCTTGCATTGATTACCTAGTCCCTTGGAGATTAAGAAATGCTTTAGGGCTTTTGAAGTTAAACTTGACATGGAAATTGAATTAGTGAACCTATTGTTGGATGGGAGATGTGGAGTAACATTTGGATTTGGCCCTCCTAGACAACTGTTTGACTCTTTCAAGGATACAAAACTAACTAAACTTTATGAAAGACAGCTGAGACAACTTTGGCTTTTTGTGGTTACACTGTTGTTTTTTGATGTGTCCCCAAGTCTGTCCTCTTAATGGTTTACCTACCATAGATAGTGGGAAACAAAGTAATGCTATTGTGTGGAGATCATTTAAGTACGTATTACGTTTCTGATTCTCTTCAGTAATCAGTATGAAATTCTTGCACAGGTCTAAATAATGGAATTATTTTTTTTTAGAAAAAAAAGAAATAAATTAATACAGAAAACATACCATCAAACATTTGGTGGGTTCCATAGCAAAAGCACCTTCTGGCCCAGGATTGAAACTTCTCTCTCTCTGTTTTTTTTTTTTTTTTTAAAATTCTTAAGTGGGCACAATTTTCGCAACTGACCTGATTCCCAATTATTCAAAAATTATAGAGTTGATTCACCTGGTATTTTCACTAGTAACGGATGCCGGTGGCTGGTTATCAACTCAAAGCAAAAAACAAGAGTTTGGAAGTCATGTCACTCACCTAAATTCTATTGGTCTCTATGTTTGTATAAACATCAGAAACGGTCCCAGCTAGCAATTCTGATCTTCGTTTGGTTTATGTTTGTTTATCAGGTTGTACAACTTTTGTATTGATGGCCTACCACTGCCTGACTAGTCATAGCATATTGTCGAGTTTATTCTGTAGCAGCAGCTTCATGGATAACATAGTTGCTCGACTAAATTGTCCCACAGGTGGAGCAAGGTGTGGAGGTCTATCATGACGAGGAGTACAGATCGAAAAGGTGGCACTTCCCCTCCCACAACTTCACCCTAGCAGTTATTTGGTCCCCGTTTCTGTTGAAAGCCGACATCTTTGAAGATATCAACGGAGTTTCCTCGTCGGAAATCCAGCTCCACCTTGATAAGCTTGAGGAGAAGTGGACCGAGCAGTACAACGACTTCGATTATGTGGTGATTGCCGGTGGAAAATGGTTTCTCAAGACTGCAATATATTGGGAGAACGATAATGTGACAGGCTGCCACTACTGCACCGGGAAGAGTTTAACCGAGCTCGGATTTGATTATGCGTATCGCAAAGCGTTGCAGCTGGTACTTGACTTTGTTTCGCAGTCTGACCACAGAGCTTTCGTGTTCCTTAGAACCACCACGCCAGATCATTTCGAGAATGGGGAATGGTTCAGCGGAGGTACGTGCAACAGGAATGTTCCGTTTAAGGAAGGGGATATAGATCTGAGAGATGTAGATGCAACCATGCGTGGGATTGAACTGGAAGAATTTGAAAAAGCCAGAACTTTAGGAGCTCAGAATGGGGTGACGTTAAATTTGCTGGACACCACCCAGCTTTCTTTATTGAGACCAGATGGGCATCCAGGACCGTACAGGCAGTTTCACCCATTCGCCAAGCATAAGAATGCCAAAGTTCAGAACGATTGTTTACACTGGTGCTTGCCTGGACCAATAGACTCCTGGAATGACTTGCTCATGGAGATTATGGTTAATGGCGTAAAACACGAATAACCCAACAGGTTCTTATTAGGATTTATATGAGACATACTCAGTGATCAGCTGGATGAACGGAAAAACCCAACTGGCATTTTCACCAAAGCCGATCACACATTTCGGTTGTTTTATTGTGCCTATGTTCTGAGCCCTGTATAATGGGAATAGCTTCTCATAGAAATATCTTAAAGGCGGATCAAAACAAAACTCTCCGTCCCAAGTTCAAGTTCTGAGAATGTCATAGCACATTATTGTATTTAACCTACACGTAAATTTCATGCATATAAATTAGAATATTCACATAAATTCTTACCTCTTATGAAGTCATTCATTCATCTCTGGTTATGAAGCCTTGATATGGTCAGATAACGCTTCTACAATGGTCAAAAGCAAAGAACACAGTGCAACAGTCTTATTTGAGAACTGGACTATTGTTTTACCAAGGAATTGTAAAAGCCTGCTAGTGCTGATTCCAGTAAGTTGCTTGATTTTGCATTCCAGCAAACAGTAAGGCATTACACAAGACTGTTGCTCACATGTCAAACAGATTAACAAATTTATTCGACAAAAACTTCAACACTATCACAAACTGAAACTTGAGCATGCATTTCTGCCACAGAACAATCAACAAGTAAAGATCTCAGAAAAGCATCCTACTCAGTTGATGAGATTGTATCTGGCTTCTTCTGATCCGGTTTAAGGAAGGGGTCCTGAACATTACCACAGTCAAAACAAGTTGTCAGATCAAGAATCAAACACCCATTTCCATGATCAGTTAATCACTGAAAGCCACAACCATCAGAAGGGCATTGCTTTAGATACATGTTAATTTTAAGCACCAGACGAGCCACTGGTGGAGTGCGGATTTGATCCTTAAACCTTCCGGCAACAACCATAAGCTTTCTACTGTTAAACTAAGTGATGGCTGCGAGACACTACATGTAATAACTCATCAACAATCCTCAGCTTAATAATTAGGAAATAATTTTGCACATATAATGTCAATGTCATGATTTGCTAGCAGACTACCGGTCATTTTCTCAGAGTACCAGCAATTCCCCTGAAAACGAGATCCAACTTACACGCTCCAGAGGCTACATCAATTAAACCAATCCCTCCACCTGTTCCCAATACCATTCAATTTCAAAGCAGTTCAAAGAGATACCTAATTTTAACTTCATCTCAAGGAGCAACTAAACCCGCGCAACGCACACTTTAACGGGCCTGACCTAAAACTTGAATTTCCTTGAATTAATTCGATTCAATAAATCCAATCTGAGAGTTAGACGTAAACTGAACAAGCCAGTCATCCTCCCAAAGAAACGTTTCCACGGAGCAGACACGAATCAAACAACTAGCAGATGCAAGAAATTGGGGTTTCGAAACATAGATGAATAGAAGGGCAAGGAATCTTACATCCCGAACAAAGATGAAGTTGGCGACGACGGTGGCGGCGACGATACCACCGAGGATGGCGACGGGTCCCGTCAGCAGACTCCATTTACGGTAGATCATCGCCTCGGTTCTGCTTCTCGTTCCTGATATTGCTCGCTCGATCTTCGATTATTGAAGAAGCAAACAGCAGACGCTTCGAGCGATAGCTAGAGAACGGGTAGCCGTCAGAGGGGCCTAAATGGATGACGTTTTATGCGGGCTACAGTGAGGCCCATTTGAGAACTGGGCTTTCTGTTGGGTTAGGACTTCAAACTGAATGGAACAGAACAACTGCCTCTTTTCCTCTTTTGTTTTATTTTGTTTTTTTTTTTTGTCTTTTGTCTTTTATTTTTAAAATCATTCTATGTTTACCTTGAGGGTTTTGGTTCTCGAGATTTATGCTAATGCTTTATGAAGGGTAGGTTGGGAAAGAGTGGATAAGAAGTTCTTTCAAAGCTAGAATTTAAAACATCAGACGATTAATACACAAGTCGTTGTAGAAACAATGGCGACTAGAGAAGTAGGACCACGTGACATGATTCATATATTCCTTTGAAGTAGGAAGGTAAAAATATTAAATTTGTTACTAATATTTCGGGTAAGAAGCAGATATGTTACTATAGTTTTTTTTAACGTAATTTTTCATCAATGTTTTAAAATAGGCCAAATATGTCACCACTGGTTAGAAAAATAACGAACAATGGTAAAAATAGCAAGTTTTGAAATCTTGGGGTTATTATGCATCTTTCAAAAAATATCAGGACATTTGAGATTTTTGCTAAAAGATAGTCTGATCTCTGTCATCAGCGCTTCAGCTTTATTGCTGTCTCTGTCACCAGCACTCCAACCACATCACTGGTCTCCCTTTGTCTCTACTATCTAATTCCTTCGCTGGCATTCTTGAGAGAGAGAGCAAGAGAGTTTAGTTATAAAAAGTTTTTGAAGTTTATTAAAACTTACATTATTACCATAAAATTACAAAACTTGTTATTTTTAACATTTTTTGTTGGCTTTTTAATGTTTTCCGTTAGATTTTTAATGGTTAGTAACATATCCACTCTTAATTTAAAACTTCGATGACATGTCTGGCCTATTTTAAAACATTAGTAGGAGATGGCAAAAAAAAAACTATAATGGTATATCCGCTCTCAACCCAAAACTTTAGTGGCAAATTTGATATTTTTTCCAAATAGAAAATATGAAACAAAAAATAAGCTGCTGTCCATGTTCTATTGCGATTTGAAATTGTCAACCACCGCCATTTATTAGGAATGAGTATGGATTAAGTAAACTTGAATCTCAACTTGAATTATTTATATTGAGTTAGGTTGAGTTGAGTTGAGTAAAAATTGATTATGATTCATGAGTTGGTTCCGCATCTTGGAAAAGTATTGATTTTTTTATTAGTTCCTGTTTTATATAGAACCAATTCAAGATGAAACCGAACCCCAATGTGTATGTATAAATATATAGTAATTTATGATATTATTAAATTACCTATATATTTATGTATTGAAATTAAAAACTATAAGAGTGTTTTGTGGTACTATTTAATTTTATTGATTAAGATTTCTATGATTTAGAAGCTTGTATGTTAGAAAGCAAAGAAAGGGGCATTGCTCTCAATTCTTAATGTATGTCAATCTTAGGTAGTTTTTCTTGTATCTAATTAGAAGATATTTGGTTTATTGGTACGATTCCATAAACTATTGTGTTGGTTTTAGCTTCCATTAGTTTTAAAATAAGTTAAAACATTTTATTGGATATTAATACATAAATTTTATAAGAAAATTACAAAACCCACCCCTCCCCCTAAGGTTCTCTCCGATCTATAGTTTTGTCCCCTTATTTTCAAATACTTATACTTACCCTTGGAAAGTTAACAACGTTATTCACCGCTAACATAAAAAGGAGAAAATGTTTGACTTTACCTTCCTAACTTTCTTCTATAAAAACTTCGCCCCCTAACTATTAAAATTCTTTCAAATAAAACCAATTAGTTTGAAAAAAAAATGACTAGAAACTTCATAAACTATTCTCCAGCTAGCTCCTCGCCGCTCGTACTGATTCTTGTCTCCCTATTCCACCGACCACACCGCCACCTCCGCCGCCACCTTGGCACAGAATCCGTTCGCCCTCGATAATCACCTCGGCTGCCGATTCCGCCGACGATATCGACTGCCGCACCTTCGCTCTTTACCGAAAAGTTTTAGCGAAGAAATGGAGATGGTGAGAGGAGATCCTGCGAGGGTCCGATTGGCTAAGGAGATGGCGAACGGAGATCCGACGAGTGTCCGATTGGTGAGTGTTGCAATAGACGACGGGGTTGTGCTACTGTCGAGGTCGTGTAAATTTTGGCCAGAAAACGGAGAGGCCGATTGAGTCCGATTAGTTCGGCGAGAGAGAAGAGATCCCTCAATCCTGCCTCGAATCCCTCAATCCCTCAATCCTTCTGTCCCTCTAGTCGACGTTGAGCACGGCGAGATGTTGAGCACTACAATTGACCGTAGAAACGGTGGCCATGGTTCACGCGTGAGGGGTGGAGCAAGGAATCGGAGAAGAGGAGGGCAATCACAGGAGGCGGAAGAGGATAGAGAAATCAGAGCAAGAAGAAGAAAACGGCGGCGATAGGGAAGAGGGATAAGAGATGCGGCTGGCTCGGTGGAGGAAGGGGTGTGAGAGCCACTGCTAGAGGGCGGCAAATCGAGGAGGCGGAGGTGAAGGTGGAGGGGACGTCGGCGAGCAGTGGTGGCTGGGCGTACGGCTCCAATCGAGCAGGAGAGCGGTGGAAATCGTTTTAGCTCCAATCGTTTCTGGCTTGCTCATGCTTCCATGAAGACGTTGACAGCGAGCGTGTAGACTCAGTTTCTGATTGTGCCGGTGGCTGAAGACTTCTCTGATCGTCTATGGTCCCTTTCTCTTCGCCAGATTCGCATGCCCTTTCTCTTTCATCTGGTTGTTTAATTTCCTAGAATCTATTTTTTGTTTATGACTTTTGTTTTTCTTAAGATAGGGGTAAAGTTTCTGTGAATGAAGTTTAAGATGGCTAAGTCATGTGTTTCTCTTTTTCTGTGGTAACGGTCATTATTTCATGAACGGTATGTTAGAGGGGGTAAGTGTAGGTATTTCAAAATAGAGAGACAAAAATGTAGATTCGAGCAAATTTTAAGGAGATTTTTGTAATTTTCTAAATTTTATTGGACTGTAAAATTGTTAATTGTTATCCAAAAACCTAAGAACCAGAACTTATTGTGAAGCCATTCATTCATCGCAATGAGGAATCTTTTAAAACTGGGCTTTCTGTAGGGCTCCAGTAGGGCCCATTTGAAAACTGGGCTTTCTGTTGGGTTACGACTTCAAACTGAATGGAAGAGAACAACCGCCTTTTTACTCTTTTTCTTTTTCTTTTAAAACAAATCAGACAATTAATACACGAGTCATTGTAGAAACAATTGGGACAGGAGAAGTCGGACCATGTGATGTGATTTGATTACATATATTTTCTTTGAAAGTAGGAAATATGAAACAAATTATAAGTTGCCGTCCATGTTCTGTTGCGTTTTGAAATTGTCAACCATAACCATTCACCAGATTAAACACTTAACAAATCGTCAAATCCCATGCTTAGGCTAAGGTTGCATCGAAATTGTATATCTCATCTTTTCTAAATTGAATGCAATTAATTATGTAATGGAGCAAAAAATCGAGATCAAAATTAGAGAAATTAGTTATTGTACCCACTCAGCTCCATATTCTTTACACCACTTATCACTTTGGATCATCTTAAATTTTTTGTACAACCTTCTTATTAAATTTTTTTATCTTTCATTTATGATAATACTCCTACCTCATTCTCACTTCGGAAAACAATTCAACCGAATTCAAAGGCCTTGTCTCTTCTTTATTAGGATCCAATGACCTTCTCTATCCTCTGTTAGGATTTGAAGATATCTTTTCTCAAGTTCCCATCTCTCTACTATAAAAAACATAGCTGCGCATAAATGAATTACCATTCAATCCCAATCTCAAAAACACAACCAGTAATGAAGGCCAAAAATTAGATAACCCATAACAAACGAACATAAACTCGCTAGAAACCCAATCACAAAAGTCGCCTTAGATTTGTCGGCCTAAAGTGACTATAAAGGATGGGACTTGTTCCTATTGCGATTAACCTTCTCCTGGCTCGATGATGACTAATTTGACCAACTTTGCCTGTGACTCTTTGATTGCTTATTAGAGAACCCATGAGTTTCTTACTTTTGTTGTGCTTGATGGCTGGTTTGTTGATATTTCGTGTTGAGCGGCATACCCCAATCACCCATGAGATAATGGTAAAGATGGATATGGGTGATTACTATTCGGTTAAAACAGAAAAAACTGAAAAATTGAAAAAAATTGAAATTTTGGTTTGGTTAATTCAGTTTTTTGGTTTGGTTTCGATTGAAACCGAATAGAAAGAATATTAGTTTTAGTTTGGTTTCGGTTAGGGGTATCGGTTATTTTAGTAACCGAAAAAATTGAAATATTTTTCATCTCATATTTGAGGGTTTGGTGGGCTAGTTGACAGGTTTAAAAGGTATATGGGTTGAGTGGGAGGTAGATAAAAGATTGATGACTTCTTTTGGGGTTTGGCCGTCATCCTTAGCCCATCACTCACCTCCATCCTCACCCCTGCCGTCTTCCCCGCCCACACCCATCGTTGCCCCCACCCTCCAGTCACCTTCGCCTTCGCCCCAGCCTCCAGTCGCCTCCGCCCTCGCCCTCATCACCGCCCCAGCCTTCCATTCTCCTCTGCCCTCGCCCCTTTCATCTGCCTTCGCCCTTGCCACTGATGTCTGCCCTTGGCCCTCCACTCGCCTCCACCCCCACCCCCACCTTCTGCCCTCACCTTTAGCATCGCCCTTCACTCGCCTCCACCCCTCTAGCGTCTCTCTCGGACCCAACCATCTCCGATCGGCGCCTATGTTTAAGCCATCATCGTGTTTTGCTCAACTGGGGGAGAACGTACAAACCTTAGAAGGGTCCACGACTTATTGCTATGTAGTTGTTTAAGCCACTTACTTTTCTCTTTGTTACAAATGCATCACTGTATTTGGATGTGACTTTTTTTTGGTTATTTTGGTTTTAAACCAAACCGAGCTGAATATTTCGGTTTAGTTTTACTTTAGTCTAGAGGATTAGTTCGGTTAATTCAGTTTATAATCATGATAAACCAAAAATAGAATAAACCGAAATATTTGATTCGGTTTGAACCAAATAAACCGAATGATCTGCCCTAGAGATGAAGGCAAAGATAGGAACAGAGATAGAGATAGGGATGAAAGCAGAGGTTGAGAGGCAAAAGTTGGTGCTTGGGGAGAGATTAACCAGACGAATTCTAAGGGTAAAATGGAAAAAAAACTGCAAAAGAATGGAGCACCTTAAACTTTGTTCTAGAACAAAATGGAGGAGGCAAATCGGGATAGAAGGAGTAATTAATTAGGTTTATCCACATTCGCTTAATTATACTCTCTTTTAAGTCTCGTTATAATTATATACTCTCTTTATCCCAAAAAGGATGAAACATATTACCTTTTTTAATTGTCCCAAAAAGAATGAAGGAGTTATTTTTTAAAAAGTCTTTAAAAGTTAATTTACCTTACTACCCTTATTTAAGCTTTCACTACACAAATCTTAAAAAAAAAAAATCTTTTCTTTTTTAATCTTTATTAAAACTCTCATTATACAAATCTCAAAAGAAATTTTTTTCTTTTTTTAATCATCATTTATTTATTACACAACCCAAAAGAATATTTTTTTAAAAAAAAATAGATTCATGGAAAAAAAAAAAGGAAAAAAATATATATCATAAACTACACATACTTAATCTCCGTGTCTAGAGAAATGCTTAATCCTTTATAGGACATAGAGAGTATATATTTATCATATTTGACTCTTGATGTTATAAATAATAGGGTTGTAGTTTTTACTTTGTGTGACCTTATGTGACTTACACACGACAATCAAAAGGGTTGGTCGGACCACTTAATTAAATTTAGGGACGAAATCAAACCGAGTTGAAACTTAGGGAGTTAAGTATCCCAGTGAACCAAATTTAGGGTTGAAGAGCTATTTTGGCTATTTCCAAATGCAATTAACAAAAAGGCAAAAAACCAATTTGGCCAGGATAAAGCAACATTAAGCTAGCCGCCTTTTCATGGGACTTCCTAAGTCCATGCAATTGTCACCCTAAATCTCCCCGATTTTTGTATTATTTACATGAAGTTCTATTTGACCAACCGCCATGCCCACAAGCGGGACCTCCTTCTTTACATACTATGTCATTGTTGATGCAGCCTCTTTACACCATCCTTGGCCAACATTTGTAAAGCTCATCAGTAGCTCAACGGCCTTCACCTCCTCCACCCCTCTAACCACTATCTCATCATTTCAAGCCCTCCATGATCCCTAATTTGCTGGTGAATTAACATTGACGGTGCGAGGTGATAGTGAATCAACAATGTTAGTGCAGTGATGATGGTGTGAGATGGCGTCAATCAATGACAACAATGTGAAGATGACGATGGCAATTCACGTAGATAATATGAACATTAGGGATATTTAGACTACTAAAAGCATGATTTGACTGGGTCCCATGAAAAAAAAAAGTAGCTAGCTTAATCCTAACCAAATTGGCTATGAAGTTGATTTAAAGGAATCAAATTTCCTTATTTTTTTTATCTTGACTTCAAACAGTGTTGAATTGTAATGTGACTATTGAAGGAAAAATGGTGGCAAAGTTGGCACGGTGTTGCCTAAGCTTTACAATGATCTGATCTCAGCTTTCTATTGGAAGGGCCTTTGAATCCCAATGGTACCCACCTCTAATGAAAAGGCCAAGTTCAGATTGTGTGTAATTGTAATAGTCCATCTCACTATCAATATTTTCTTCTCCTAAGGTTTTCTTAGTACAAAATAAAATGTATTCAAGTGGTTTTACAGCATATCAATAAAACATATTCATAATTAAAGTTGCTCTATGACATAAATAAACTTGAACATTAAAAAAAATTTGTCTATGACATCTTACAACTATGAGCCAAAAGTGATCCTATTGACCTTTAAAGACCCATAGCTATCCTTTTGATGTATTCAGACTAGTATTCTACATTTCATAATTGAAAACTAATCAAATTAATGTATTGTCAAACATAAAAATAGGGACCTTTGCCAATTAGTTATTTTTATACACAAATCTTAGATAAAGCTCATACTTTATTACTTAAGGTGTGTATACACTAGTGCTCAAACTCCCCCTTACCTTGTGACCATTCTTGGTGCCACTAAAACATTTCTCCCAAACTTCTCTTAGTAATTCCATATGTAATCAGTGTGTAAGAGAGCTTTTGAAAAGCTCGATCATTCTTTCAACCTCTAGTTTCATGTCATCTTTGAGATAATCACCACATTCCTCTAAGGTAGACACATAAATTTTTTCTCATAAATCCCCTATAGTTTGATTCCATATATGCCAATCTGGTATATATTAAAGTTGAAACTATGGTTGAGGTAAATAAGTGGTTTTTGGCTTGAATTATAATTAAGGTTTGGGTTTTTAATAAAGGAGGGGATCTAGACATTGTTTGAACTTCATTGGTATTGCATCGAACGAAGTAAAGTGTTAGGACTCTAGGATGGGCCCAGATTTTTCTACTAAAGGCCACAAATAAATATTTTCCTAAACTATAATCCTTATAGGTGAATTTGACTAGTTTTAAGGATGGGTTAGAATGCATTACATTTAAGTTTTGAAGAGAATCGTAGGTATTTACCATTTTAGGAGGCCTTATCCTGGCCCCTGTTAACCTTTCTTTACATTCACCCTTGTTACAACTGGAGCCTTTTTAAGTGCTTGCTAGTTGACAAGGATGACACATCGATTCAATTGCCACATCAAATTATTGTATCTAATAAATGAACCAATCAACCAAAGTTGAAAAGAGTGAGTCATTAGCTATATATATATTGTAGTTCAAGGACCATCTGGCAATGTTACATAGTTTTATGGTGACATAACAACCATTACAACAAAACTTTAAAATAGTGAATGGAAAAAACCACCATTTTTTTTATGGCCAAAACAGTGGCAAACAAAATTCTAGAGATTTGTGACAACCTTTTGGCTACCATTTGTAATCAGTTACCAGGGCAACTGTCATAGCCACGAGTTCTAAAGGTCCTATGTTCTAGTTGCCTGATGGTCATCTAAGTGAAAATATGAATAATGATTTAATTGCAAGTTTTTAAGTTAAAGGGAACATTTTGGAACTATGAGGATTAATTTGATAGGCACTATAGAAAATCTAGTAAATTTGTAACATGAAAGCAAGTTAGGGGATTAAGGGTGTATATTAAGCCTAAAAGTTGTGTAAAAGCACCAATTTTCCTTTCTTTTTTTTCCCCCCTCTATCTCCCTTGCGTATACGTCTTCTTTCTCACATCTCTCCTCCAAGCCCAAGCCAATGCTTGCCACAACTGCCTCAAACAATTTCTAGCCACCATCCATGGCGACTTTCAAGGAGCTGCTTACATGGTTTGAATCTGATTTTCCTTCTTTTTAACTTTTTCTTAAAGAGTCATTTCAAGTTCTATGTAAATTTTACTAGATTTTGAGTTAAAGTTTAGTGTTATTGCCATCTTAACCATTTTTTTGGTTTAGATTGTTTTTCTTGGTATGGTCCTTTGAATAAAGTTGTTCACGAGGTGGAGGGGAGTTAATGGCCTCCATCAGTGGCAATGGCTCCACTGACTGTCATTGCCACTATTGACGGTAGAAGAGTAGAACAACCTCATAACCTTAGAAGGACATTTAAAAACATATAATAAATTTCAATAGTTTGAATTAATAAGTAAATTTAAACTATGCATTTAAATTGATGAGTAAAATTTAAACTTTGACGTGAAATTGTTATAATGTTCGTTATACTTAGTTTTTCAATTCGGTTGCCAAACGGTAGCAATTCCTTGGCGACCAAGCTTTCAGCCACTATTGGTTACCATCTTTTTTGATCTCCCAAAAGTTTGTTTGGACACCAAAAGACTAGTCATTTTAAATAAGTTTTACTGTAGTGAACATAGAGCATAGTTAAAGGATAATTTGTAAATTTTACTAGAAACATCATGAATTCATGATTATTTGTACTAGAAATTGGACTGCAAAATGTGAAATTAAAGTTTTTTTTATTGTCCTAATCAACTCCCGTCTTTATGGCAATTATTTGAATATGACGATATACATGTGGGTTGAAATGTCCGACCGAGAAACACCACTAGCCAACAGTTTTAGAACAATTAAATACAAAGCAAGGGGACGCGTCACATGTGAACAATAATTGTTTGTTAATTAGTTTCCATTCAAAATCATTAAACGGGTAAAGAGGATCTCCATTATTAGCGACACACTCCTTTCAGTCTGGCTTTATTTACCAAAGAGAAATTTAAGACACATTCAAATACTCTAAAAAAAATATTGCTAAATTTATAAAATTGTATCTGATAAAAAATAATTGAATATTGAAAAGGTTAACATACCTACTTATTTGTTCCAAGGTTAATATATGAAACTGTATCTTGGAGAATTTTATAATATTTTGTTTAAAAAAATATTTTAGTACAATAATTTTTAACACATATAATATTACTCGGAAAGTAAAAGAAAAGAGAATCAAATCCTCGTTTTGAAATTACAATATTCACGTTGATTCCTTATTGTTAACTATCCTAATTGGCTTTGACAAACATACCGAATCACTTAATTATAAAATGATTACACTCGATTTCCACTTAACACAATAGTCGATAGCATGTACAATTAATCTGACAATTTTAAACTATTTATAAATTTGAGAGATAATGGGCTCATCTGGCATCATCCTTTAGCTATTAGTATTAAAGGTTTTAAAAAATTATTTAATGGAAGTTTTAAGTCTTTAATTTCAGTGGTTTGATTTTCATCTTAATAAATTATCTAAAAATTTTAAGGTAATTACAAAAATTGTTCCAAATTCACATTCTAATACTAATAATTAAAAAACCTTCGTCAGCCATAGTTGTAAAACCAGGCCGAGCAAGACAATACAACCGATTCAACCAAGAACCAATTCTCCTGCGTGCCTGATTATCAGATCATTTTGCGTTTACTGTTTTGTCAAAACCTTAAAAAAACAAAAGTCAAAATGCTGAACTTGGGAAAACCGCTGGCACATAAATCAAACTAGTTTTATGCTCAACCTATACGGGTTAGTTTTAGAAGTAAAATTCAAGCATAAAAAAATACTATAAAATAGTATTATATAAGTATTACATCACATATGTAAATATAAAGATAAAATAAATAAAAATTTTAAAAATTGATCTAATTACCAAACAAAAAGTACAAATTAAGAGTCAGATGCATTCATGTCTTTGTTAGAATGATGGAATATGACATATGGTCCAATCAATTCAACCGGTTGGGCATTAAACTAGAGGCTCAGTTGTTATCCATCTTGGTTTAATTCTTACAACATTATTGTCATCAGTTGTATTATTAATACCTAATAATAGTCATTAACACTGTTAAAAACCTTCACTAGTTAATCTTTTTTATCATGTCATTCATCCCATATTTAGAAAAAAACAATAGAAAACTAAGATAAATCCTCCCATTTTATACTTTTCACTTTACTAACTACTCCACCTCAGTGTTTCATCTACAGATAAGAAGCTATAAAACAAACATAAGCATGTAGCTAGCAAAAGAAAACAAACATAAGCACATTGTATTATTTTAATTCGTTATTTTTTTTCTTTTTTGACTTGTTTCAAGCCCTTCTCTGAATACCTCGATTGGTAATCAATTTTAATGAATGGTGAATTACACTTATATCCCTCGAAATATCACTTTCTCCTCAAAACTTGTATTTTTGACATGGCTTTTCTTACCATTAGTTCATGGTAGTATCACATTATTTATCAATATGAAACTGAGTTTATAAGTTTTGAATTTTAGCTGGCTATTATAACTATAAAACAGTTATTTTACTTTTTATCTCCTCTATTTAAAAGGTAGGATAGTACTTTTCTACCGTTCACTAGCAGTAGAACAAGCAAAGTGTACGTTTTGAAACTATGAAAGGCAAAACAAAATTGACTAAACTAGTAAACTTTGAGCGTGTTGGTAGAATATAGTAACATAAGCCCTATGTGTGAACTGACATCAGCAAGACAAAATGGGATCCGGCTTCGAATCTTATCCCTTCTAGAAATCCGCACCCCAATATTACTAAAGTTTAAGGGCAAGACAAGGATTCAGCATTTTGTGATCATATTCCCATCCTTTCACCGAATGGGATAAAGGCCAGATGAATGGGAAAGAAGCTAGGTGTTCAAATCCCCGAATTTTTATTTTTCATTTAATGATTCGATACTAATTTGGGTATTTTCAGAATCATAAAAAATTGATATTTTCTCTAAAAAAACAAATGAATACCTAGTCTTCATATAAAATTGTACCAATCTTTTCTTTTCTTTTCTTTTCCCTCGCTCAATGTCTTAGATATCATGATTAGATTACTTTTTAACTTTTTTTTCCCTAGTAAACTATATATGTTTAACATGGTTTTTACTTGAAAAACTCTTTTGATGTAACTAAAATAGCAAAGGGGGTAAATTGCCCAATAAATTTTTTGCCATAGCGTACATCAGCCATTAATTTTTTTTTTTCTGTTAAAACAACCATTTAAGTTTTTGTAAGTGCTGACATTGACCAGTAAATTTTGTGGTGTAGGGGGATTAGTCATCCTTAAAGTTAACGGACAAAATATTCCATCAAAATTTGGAATATTCTGGGGAGCTTGGTGCTGGCGTGGACAATACAGGGGAATAACATGCCACATACATCAAAATGACATGATGCGGAAGGGGGGTGAAAGAATTAAAATGTACATAGTAGGACTGATTTGGGAATTAGGGTTTTATCTGGTTGTGTTTGGACGATAAGTGAGCTATGAGCATTTGGATGCAGGAATCGCAAAATTGTAAATGAAGGAAAGACTGATAGCTTCGTCCAAGCATTCATTGTCAACATTTCATGGAAGTAGCAAAGGTGAAGTATCTAATGTCATTAGAATGTGCAAGTGTGGTTTGAAAGCTCGCATTGACACATCATGGATAGATAGGAATCTAAGTCGCCAATTCTATAGTTGTCAAAATTGGGTAGTAAGTAAATTTATTGCATTTTTATTCAACTTTACCTGGTTGGATTAAATGTTGTTCATTGGTGGAATCTTAGTTGGTTTAATCATGTCATGTAGGATGGTAATTATTGTGATTACTTTGATTGGTATGACTTGAAATTTCCAACTTAAGCTGCATTTGTGATCAAGTAGCTGATGGGAGAAAAGCGGGCACTAAAACATGATAATAAGGTGTTGAGAGAATGGAACCAATCTTTGCAAGCTAAAATAAGGGATGACAAAATGTGTGTAGAGATGTAGGGTAATAAGGGGGTTTTATATGATGAGAATGAGATACTAAAACTGCAGGCTAGAGAGCTAAAACTGAAAGTTAAAGAGTTGAGGGCATTGGCTGAGGAGAATGAATCTTTGAAAGTAGAAATAGGGGAGCTGAAATTGAAGCTTGATGAGTGAAAGAGGAAGCAAAAGTCATGTTCTTGTAACATGGGAGGGTGTCTTATTTTGTTAGTCGAAATTATTGTAGCTGGAGTTGTATGGATGGTACCTTGTGTTGGTAATATGTAGTAGCTGGTGGCCAACTTTTGTTGGGATTAAGGGTTATGCTAGATTGTATGTTTTTGTTGGACACATTGGCTAATTCCTTTTTAATGTTTTTATTGTAACCATGTCACTATGATTTTTTTTAGAAATGGCAATTAACCATCAAATTATTATAAGTTAGTCGTTGGCTGTTTGATACAAGTATGTGTATGAATCTTCGAGTTAACAGAGAATTTCCATAATTGATTTTAAGTCTTGGTTTGCTTACAAACAAACCCATTGGCCATTTGCACAAGTACAAAAGTAGTATGCCAAACATTCTCATCTAGTCTGTAGTTTACAAAATCCTAAACAACTTATAACCAATAGTTGCCTTACAAAAAAGATGCTATCTAAGGAATTTCATAGCATAAGCCACATTTGCTAGTTCCTCTTTGATGTTGGACACATTCTCCTAAATTGTACACCTTGACGAAGGAACCTATTCCTGTGTAGTGGATCAGGTAAGCTAACAGAACTCATAACTGATTGTTGGGATCCCGATTGGGTGAAACTTGAACCTAAGAAAAAAGAGTATGGGTGAGTGCATGATGAAGGAGAATTTGATAGGTTTTGGTACAAAATAAGTTTGTAATTGATTATGCCTCTTACTAATGTTTATTGTATAATCAGGTTGGCTCATCTCCCTTCCTTCCAACACATTGGAATACAGGTTGATCTCCTAGAAATCAAAAGGAGTTATTCATTCTATAATACACTTAACAAAATCATTTGGCCATAACAATAAGAGTTATAAAGATTTACCTTCTGATTGCCAAGATTTGTTGTGGATGGGCACAGCCTCTTGTTATGACCTTGTTGGTGACATAATGACCACTTTTTGGACTTCCTCTTCTTAGGCAATGACACAGACCTTTTTTGCTTCAATAGGCTCACGTCGTATATTTTTTTTAGGTCTCCCGGGCATCTTCTTTACAGGGGGTGGCATAATTAGAATCCCATTTAACTTAGTCCACACATTTAGCCTATCAACAACATGAATTAAATGGCTATATGTAAGACAGAACTTTGCCTTCTTACAGCAATCATCTAAATAATCTTGGGGGTTCTCTTTCTTGTCAAGAATGCAACATATGGCATGCCTACAGTTCCCATAAATGCATTTTTTCAAGTTTAAATTAACTGCATATTGTTGGTTCTTAAATTTAACCTCAGACTCACCATCCATATTAAAATCAACCTCCCAGTCAGCACTTTTTAGTGTATTCTTTCTAGAGTTTAGAGAATATGATATTACCAAACTCCCTAACCCACCTACTAATAAATGCACATTTCTTAGCAAACCTTCTTATTATATATTTTTGTATGTCCTCCAACATGGAATAAATAGGCTTTTGCTTAGCTTTCAGAATCTCTTTGACTCCATTAAATGTTTCACACAAATTATTATGATTAACATCACATTTATAAAACTTACTGAAATAAGTCTTGCACCAATGTTTCAGAGCAACCTTAAGTAAGTCATCTTTAGCATAAGAAAATTGGTCAATCAACTCTAGTATATCTTCAAAGGCCCTCACACTTGTGCACTTTGTAGCTCTCCAAAACAGATTTCTTAAAACTGTTCCTTTGTGCTTGGATTGCCAGTTTGCACAAATGTGTCTTGCACATCTCTTATTTTTTGCTTATGGGAAAAGCTCCTCAATTGTAGGCAGTAATCCCTACATTAAAATGAACATAAGTCAGCCAAGTAATAATGAGATTCGCCAACCACAAAAACCAATAACAAAGACATATTACCTTCTGTTGATCTGATACTATAATCTACCTCCCATTATTCTAAATATCAAGGCCAGTAATCAGCAATTGTAGAAACTATGTCCATGATTCTTGAATCTCCACTTCTACAACTACACAAGCAATAGGAAACATTTGATCATTAGGGTCCTTCCCAACTACAATTAACATCTTACCCTTTATCAGCCCATTTAGAAAACATCCGGCTACATAAAAAATAGGTCTACAACCATTTAAAAAGCCATTCTTACACGCTTCAAAATAGAAGTGTATCCTATTGAAAGTGGAATAGGATACATCTAGAGAAGGTAACAAGTTCATTCCTACTGTAGAACCAGGATTGGTTCTAAGAACTTCTCTTGCATAATCTCTCTACAATTTGTACTCATCCTTGTAGTTCCTTTCCATTTCAAGTCTGACCATTTGTCTAGCCTTTTTAACCATATCATAGCTTACTACCAACTTTATATCATTATTTAGACTTGCCCTAATTTGGTTGATTTTAAGTCTTGGTTCATCCTTGATCATCTGGCAGTACATTTCTGCCACCAATTTGCAGTAGCCAATTTCCACTTGAATCTCCTTCTACATGTGTGTGCATTGTTGATTGATTTAATCTAGAAGGAGTCAAGCCTCCCACATTTGGATGCACAAATCTTAATCTCACACTTTTTAGAACAAGCAACTTATATCCTCTTACCTTCAATCACCTTGAAATAAACATTCATGTGAGTTTGGGTTGCATACCTTGCTAAACTGGACATAATCATCAAACTTCACACCACACTCAAACACCACCACATCAAATGCAAGGTTAAACACTAGAAATCTGCTCCTTTTGAACCTCCATTTATCTGCATTGCCATCATCATTAGAATCTTTATCTGATGACACAGATCCTATGAGGAATCATCCTAATAAATACTTAATTAATTTCTTAATTAAGCTAAATTATTATGTTGCCTAATCCAAACTCTTAATTAGGCCAGAATCGTTCATCATTTCTAGGATCTTTCGCCGAGATTTACTATGTAAATCCTAGCCACTTACTTAGCATTTAGCATTTAGTATTTACTTTTGAGTTAAGAAAAACATTTACTTAGTTCCAATAAAACACTTAAGTTTATTAAACTAAAATAGTGGTTTCACGAGATTTAAAAAAAACATGAAATAAATATGTGCAGCCTCGTAAGAAAAACATTTGCAGTACTCATGCATGCATAAATAATATATCATGCCAAACCATGGATGAAAACTACACTTATAGCAAGTAAATACTATGACAATACAATATTTAAGTGTTGTGCCTATCAACCTAAGCAAGTAATGTCATGAGTTGATAAGCCTAACCCGAATTAATAATAATACATGTCACTGCTATGCTAAATCAAAGTCAATACCAGTAGACCTCCTATTAGCTACTACCACCATGCCACATAATAGTCATGACCCAAATGGTTGGTAGGCCTACCTTTGTTTGGGAGAGAGAAACCTAAGCGAGAAGCAACCTAAAAAGTCTTTACCCTACTACTTTGCTCTATAAGGCAAACAAGTATGGAGTTAGACTCTGACCATAAGTGCATGCAACATATGAAAAATGAACATGTAGTGTATGGAAAATCTATCAATAAGAAACTAACAAACAAGTATCAAATAATCACTGTGGATTATTTGTCTTTTGGACAATGTTATCTGCACATTAACAATAAGGGTAAGTATATAAAATACTTAGTAAGGCATTTTAAAACAAACAATACATAACAACACCACACATAATAGAACATATGCACACATTGCCATGCATGCATAAACCTTGCCCATAAACTATAAGAGCGTGCCATAAGCTCATATGGCATGGAGTATTATATAATGATCATCATATCATGCCCCTTTGGGTGTATGACTCCTCATACTTCTCACATAAGTAAACAAACAAACAAACAACAAACAAATAAAATACTCATTGGTCTATTTTTGCTTCTAAGCATGCATCATTGCATTTGCCCTTGAGCTTGCCAAATTTTGCTAGCTCAAAAACTCCCTTATTATATGTAACAGGGTTTGACTCAATTTGGTGTGTGTCCTACCGTTGGATTATTTTGCCCCGTCTTGGGACCTATGCCCCATTGGGCCGATGTGTGTGTTTATTTGTAGCCCAAGTCATTTAGTAGGCTTGAGTGCAATTTGGGCCCCATGGTTTCTACCGTGGACTCCCTTTCATGGGTCATGCTCAAAGCATAACCGAAGGCCCACATGGAAACCAAGCCCCTAGGGTATGCCCATACAGCCTCATAGGTGCGCACAGCCACGAGCTCGTAGGTGTATGCATATGCATACCCCTAGGTGTGCGAGCGCCTTGGGCACACACGGCTACGTGACCCCTTAGGCGCATGCATGTGCGCCTTGTCACACCTAACTCACCATGCTCCTAGGCAGCCAAAATACTCATGCACCTAGGAGCTCATGCCACACACGCACAACCACTACTAAGCCCTTGAGCTAGATTACAACATCTACACACCCAAACTAAGGTACACCTTTCTTTTGCTTACTACCAAGCACCCAATGCTTGATCTACACACCATTTTATAGCCCATGCACTAAGGACACCACCTATTGCCCAAAAATATAAGCTAAGTCTGACCTTAGTGCCATATAAGCTTTCTTTGGCTCTATTGGTCATCTCATGCCCTTTTTGCCCTACCATTTATCCTAGCTTTTAAAAGCTAAAATGTGGCCAAAGCTTCCCAAAGAGAGAAGGGCTAGAACAGCTTATCCTTGTGTAGATCACCACCTTGCAAGCTCAAGTTTCAAGCATCAAGAGTTCTTTCTTAGTCTCCTTGGAGTCCCTTAACTACATAATAAAATAACCACTTGACCAATCAAAATTTTTGAGTCTAGGGGCAACATTTTTACTGCACATAAACAAACCAAAATGACTTCCTCACTTTGGTAGAAAATCTCAAATCAAAACTCCTTTTCGAAGCTCCACAGTTTTCCTTTCTCTCACCAAGCTTAAATTTAACAACCAAGGGTTTTTAAGAGCGAAAAGGTTGTTGTTTAAAGAAGAGGAAACCAAGGCCTAGTAAAATAGCTTTTATCACTTCAAAATTAATATCCCAAAATCGTGGCCACCTCTTGGAGAAGAAAGAAACCAAAGTCCTAAACCCTTCCTTACAACAAACACACTCTCTCCTTCATCTCTCACTTACAAACTTTTTTTCTCTTATTTTTGTTTCATTCTTTTGGTGAGTTTTTATGTTTTGAGGGTTTAGGACATGTTAAATGGGCAGAGGAAGAGAAGAAAGTGAGCTAGAGTGTTTGGGGATGAATAAGGATGGAAAATGGGTTAAAGGGTTAAAATGGTAGAGGATTAAGGTCTTTACATGGTTAGTAGTGGTTTAGACCTTTTAACCAAGGGAAATGGCGGCTCTTCCACGTTTTTAGAAGCTTATTTCTTGCCTTAAAACTAGGTTGCCCCATTCCCTAAAATTTCCAAAAGGTGCTTGGGATAAAAGTGCCTTTTAGGCCTCATAACTCTTGGTTAAAAGGAAGTTACCTTTATAAAATGCTTAAATATATCTCTATTTGCACTTAAATTCATAGATTTTATTTCCTACACTTCCAACCATGTATTTTCCTACCCTTGGCCAGGTTTGACTCTATTTTAGCAGGTTTGACTCAGGTTTGACCAAGTTTGACTAACCAAAATTACCAAAATACCCATTTTAGTTTCACTTATAAGAAAAATCTTAAACTTGGTCAATTTAACTTCAAACTTTACCAAATTTCACCAAATGGTTTCAAATACCATTTCTCACCTTCCTAGATTCTTTTTTTTACCATATTTGACCTAAAAATTACCATTTTGTCCTTCCTCACTTCCTTAGCAAGAAAAAGCCAATTTTTGTCAAATTGAATTCAAATTTCATCAAGATGTTTATTTTGCCTCTAGAAGCTCAATTATATATCTCTTGGTTACATTTTGACCTTTTATATGCCAAATTACCAAAATGCCCCTAGTTGCCCTTGTGGTCAATTCACCTTAAATTTTTAATCCTATGAACTCTAAGGACAAATTGACTCATTGACTTGACTTAAACCTAACTTGCAAGTGTAATCTTATCAAGGATTATATTAATAAAATAAAGCAATTACCTGATAAAATAAGAGTTTTCACAGATCCTGCATCTGAAGAGTCTAAATAGTCTGATGATTGACCTTCATGTCCTCTTCTTCAATCTCATAATCATTAGCATCACTGCCACCATTCTCTTCAGACCCCTTTATGAAATCATCATCAAAATCATCTTCAACTAAAAACTCATTTGCCAAGCTCTCCTTAGCATCTCTTAACTCTTCATCAAAATTAGACAAATAGGCACTATCATTTAAAAAGTCTTTACATGTGAACTCATCTCAATCCCAAACATCAGACCCATTTTTTATTGCTCTTTTATTTTCTTCATGTGCTTTTACTCTTTTGCCTATTCTTTTTTTTCTTCTGCCCTTACTACCCTCACGCTCTACACTTAAACCAGCCCCCCACATCCTTATAACCCTTTGATGTACTGATATAACCAAACCCTACTTTTTCATTTAGTACAAATGTACTCTTCACACCAGCCCTAACATCTTTATTAACTCTGTTGGCACAATCCCCTGTATCAACCTCATCCCCCCATAATTCTTTCCTCAGTTTTTCCCCCCCTCTTCAAGGTGGTCAATGTGCAATGCACCACATGTTCTTCCCATTGTCATCTCAGCAAAATCAACTACACTTTTATCATAAAAATGAGCTTAATGTCCTCATTCTCTTTTATTGGTCCCCAAATTAAATAATAGTATACCTCTGCCACACTCTTTATTTTCAACGATTATAACCAACTCATAATCTTTAAAAATCACATAAAATAAAGCTTCAATATAACATTCTTTACCTCCCCACCCTTGTATCGGAATGGTGAATCTACAAACTTCCCGTTGTAATGAATTATGTAACAAAATGGTAGTTCAGCCACACTGTTTACCATACTACATTTTGAGAAATAAAAAACAATCAGTTAATCACATATCATCTGTGAAACGACAGAGAATCTCCAATAAACAAAATGCTTCTATGCAAAAGGTCTTTGCTTTTGTGCATCCATAAGCCTGCTTTCCCTAATTCCCACTTGCTAAACAAAGTACTCTTCTTTGTATTTTGCAAGATTTGGGGCAGGAAGTGAAAGATCACTGGTTATTAGCAGTTTTCCCGCCTACTGGTGTTAATTTGCTGACTAAGACATCAACTGCTATGTGCCCGTCCACGCCACGTGTCCGTCCATGTACGCCAACCCATGTAGCCAAACTAAGCCAAATCTGTAACCAACATGGACAAAGTAACAATGGTGACCTAATTCTGCTAAAAAAATAACATCGATGATATATTTAAACTGCAAAAAAAACTTTAATGACCTATTTGCCTATTGTGAATAGTTGAGTAGCCAATTTACCCTTTTTACCAAACTAAAATCATTTTCATGATCATCAACTTTACAACAGGAATTCTCCAAATCTTATAAGACAATAATTTTCTTCATCCTAAATTTGGCAATGTATCCGTGTTTGGTAATAAAATCTTAATTTTTTTGGTAAGAATTGCAGTGTATCCGTGTTTGGTAATAAAATCATAATTTTTTTGGTAAGAATTAACTACATATTTTTTTTATAAGAATTAACTACATAGACACTAAATTTCACAGTTTGGAGATTGTAAGTCATTGTACTTTGGAATTATATTCGATATAATAATGTATGGCATTTTCCCCTTATGTCTTTCTAACTAGTGTTTTCCCCGTACGATGTATAGGTTTATTTTTTTTATATATTATATTATATTATATATATATATATATTATATTTTTTATATATATATATATGCCTAATTATTTTTATAATAATAATAATAATAATAATAATAATAATAATAATAATATGTAAGAGATTAAAAATAAATCTATATTTCACACATTTAATAAAATTTAGCTATTTTTAATTTTTATGAAGAAATGAATGTAATAATTAAAGAATAATAATCTATTTAGAATTTAAAAGGTGGGTTCAATCTTTAACATTTTTCTTTCTTAAGTTCTCCCAAAACCAAATAAAGAATAGAGTGTCAAACTTACAGGGAAAATAAAATATGTAAAATTGAGATGATATTTTATATTTTTTTATTTTTAAGCATTTAATATAGAAATTACTTAAATTAGTTGTTAGTAGGTAAAGGGAATTAAAAGGAAAATGAAAATTGTAAAAATAGATTAATTTTTTTAGCTAAGCAAAAGAGAACAGAATACTGTAGTAAAATTAAAAATAGCACAATTAATTGCTTCTATCTATATCTCAACTTATTTTATAAAACAATTGAAACTATTATATAGAAAAAGTATAAATCCATCTCCACTAATGCAAAAAGGATAGTAGTGTTAGATAGTATGAGAAGTTTCTTTCAATTAAAAAAATAAACTAAGCGAAACAAAGGATAGAAATGATTCTTAATAGAATTAGAATTACCTGAAGTTATACATTCAAATCATAACCATTTTAGCATCACAAAAATTTGAAATTTTTTTTTTCCTTCCTCTAACTCACAAGGTTAAGCTAAATATTACTAATTATTTTTCTCTAATTACTGTATAATTAATTTTAGTTTAAAGAATTGAATTACACATTCAATGTATAAATTTGGTATAATTAGTGGATCAAAATTATAGCCTAATAAATGTTAGCAATAGAAACATTAAATAAAATAATAAATAGTTATAATAGAATTACTATCATAATTCTTTAGTTGGCAACAATAACTCTAGAAAACCCCCCATAAAAAGTCTAATTATATCAATTATTAAATTGACATACCATGTGAGTAAATGACTAACTATAAGTTCATTGATGTACTTTAATGAGTAGAATTATGTTTAAGATATGTAGAAATAGAAAATGAAGGATTTATGAGGATGTCAAGGCAATAAAAATCTAAATAATAGAATGTAGTTAAAAGGTTCCTAAAATATTTTGATATTGAAGAGTGAGTAAAAAAACTTAAAAAAATCAAAGAAGCTTCATAGTTAATGATTTCAACCTATTGTTTAGGGGTTTTTTTTCCTTTATATATATATATAATATAGATGTTAAAAAAAAACAATACATAAATATAAATATATATTTCTCTAAAAAAAATGGCGTGTGCGTGTGTGTGGGTGTGTGTAGATATATTAAAGAAATTAATATAACAATATATATGTATACACACACGCACACAACGTCCACGATCTAAGTAAGTATTACCCAAATATGAATCTTACCACAGTAATTAAAGGAAAAATTTGAAATTTAGCACTCTAGTTCTTGTAAAAATCTTATATTATAGAAACCCAAAAACACCAATACTCATCAATTGTTGCTCACAAATCCAAGAAAGTGACATCCCAAATTACAAAAATATTGCTCACAACCTGGAGCAAAAATTGTTGCCGAAGAGAACTTTGCTTCGTGGCTCTTGTTGACGCCGCCACAAGCCCGTTTCAGTATTTTTTTCTCTCTGCCAAATTCTCGCGCGTTCTCTTGCTCCCAGTTCAAAGCAAAAGTTTGGCTTTTAATAAGCCAAGTCACGCAAATCCTAATTAGACTTAGAAACCAAATTTAATTTGGCTTTCACAAGCCACAGCCACTCACATAGGCTCAAAAGAAAATAATAATATTACGTATTATGGGATTGGACCACAACAATATATAGGGAGGGAGGGAGGGAGGGCGAGGGAGAGAGAGAGGGTTGGTTGTGCATACAAAAAATTATACAAAAAAATTTCTATAAACTTATAGATCGAAGCACTAACACCCAAGTTAAATTAATTATATATAAAATTCGGTGAAGTCATTATATATTATAGAATGTCTAGTTTTACGAGAATATTTATACGATTATAAGAATCCTTTTTTTTGTTTTTTTTGGATTTTCGTTTCTACGCTAGCGAATCATTCCATTTCCATTTTCTAACGACAACTGCTCCTTCTATACCCCACCTTAAAGTTTCGACCACTTTAGTGCATTACTTTTGTTACAAAATGATGCATCACTTGGCAATCACATTAGAGTTTCAAATCATTATAACCACAAGATCATGTGCAAATTATATTTGGCTAAATTACATGATTTATCCCTGGATTATATCCTATATTGCAAAATTGTCCTTGAAGTAATGAATGTAGCAAATTTGTCCTCCAGGTAAAAATTCGTTGTAAAGTTGTACTTTCATTTGCAAATCCCTGTTAGATGTATAACTAGCAATTGTAAACAGCTCAAATACAGTATGACTCTATAAGGAAACAAAAATGGAACAAAATCGGATGAATGCATAATTTTTTATAGAATTGATTTAGTTACAAATATTTTTGTTATTATACTGACTTTTCAATTTATCAGTACTTAATTAGCACTATTATAACGTTGAATATTGCAACGTTGTTGAACATTACAAAAGCAAATTTTCCTCTTAAACGGGTAAAAGATATTTCGTATTTATGCTGAAATGATACTTAATAAAATTTGGAAACTCTATAAGACCAAAATTCAAGGGGACATTCAAGTATAATGCCCCAAAAATCGGAAGGTATGTAATTAACGATGGGTTAAATATTGATGGGCTCCCTAACTGTTTATTTTTGTTTCATTTTCATCCCGAACCCACCAATTAGTTGCCCTCTTTATGCCTTCAACGTTTTTAAGGCATTTCAATTTAGTCTTGTGATAGAAGTACTATTCTTGCATTTAAAGAGAAAGGAAAACCAATAATCCAAATAGAATATATATTATCAAAAAACAACTAAATAATTTAAATTAGAATTATAAAAATTGATAGCAGACAGCCAACAGATTCAGGCATTGGGGGACAAATACAGAATATTATCGAAAGGTTTAGGGCCAAGTGTTAATAGATTAGATTTTTTACTAAAACGGAACACGAACAGAATTTTTTTCCCTTTATGAAATTACCCTATTAACCACGTGGATAAAAGAAAAGAGGAATGTGAATTTCGCTGGAAACATCTCCAACCATCAGGCCCCCAGCCCAGGTCTATAAATTCCCACATTTCTCGTCTCCTTCTCCGTCAAACCAAACAGGATAGGAAAACGACTCTCATCCAAATTCAGAGCTTGTCCATGGCGCAACCTCACACGAGTGTGGCGATTCTCCCGAGTCCCGGAATGGGTCACCTCATTCCGCTCGTGGAGCTCGCCAAGCGGCTCGTTAATCTCCACAACATCCCCGTCACACTCCTCGTCCCCCTCGACGCGCCTCCCACGAAATCCCAGAAATCCGTCCTCGATTCTCTCCCTGCCGCAGTCACCTCCGTCTTCCTTCCTCCGGCCGACCTCAGCGACCTCCCTGATGAGACTAGAGGAGAAGTAAGAATCTCCCTCACAGTCATTCGCTCGCTCTCCGCCGTTCGGGAACAACTGAAGACGAAGCTCGCGACGGGGAGAATTGCCGCCTTGGTCGTCGATCTTTTCGGGACGGACGCGTTTGACGTCGCCAGAGAATTGAATATCTCGCCCTACATATACTATCCCTCCACTGCCATGTGCTTGTCTCTGTTTCTTTATCTTCCCAGGCTCGACGAGACGGTTTCTTGCGAGTACAGAGACTTGTCCGAACCGATTAAATTACCCGGCTGCATCCCGGTCAAGGGGAAGGATCTTGTTGACCCGATGCAGGATCGGAAGAACGACGCCTACAAGTGGATACTGCACCACGCGAAACGGTACGGCTTAGCAGAGGGAATTCTTGAGAATAGCTTCGTGGAATTGGAAACAGGGGCAATGAAAGCTCTGCAAGAGAAAGCACCGGGAAAGCCACCGGTGTATCCGGTCGGCCCGCTGGTGAACACTGAACCTGGCACGAAATCGGACGGGTCGGGTTGCTTGGAGTGGCTCGACGATCAACCACATGGCTCGGTGTTGTACGTTTCATTTGGCAGCGGTGGGACGCTTTCGTCTAAGCAGACAAACGAATTGGCTCACGGCTTGGAAAATAGCGCCCAGCGATTCCTGTGGGTGATTAGAAGCCCGAATGACAAGTCGGCGAGCGCTTCGTTCTTCAAATCTGAAACGCAGAAGGACCCACGCGATTTCCTACCAGCAGGGTTTATAGAGCGGACTAGAGGGCGTGGCCTGGTGGTGCCGTCGTGGGCGCCGCAGGCCCAAGTGCTGCGCCACCGCTCAACCGGCGGGTTCTTAACGCACTGCGGGTGGAATTCGACGCTGGAGAGCGTGGTTAACGGAGTGGCATTGATCGCCTGGCCGCTGTACGCAGAGCAGAAGATGAATGCGGTGATGTTGACGGAAGACATAAAAGTGGCTCTGAGGCCTAAGGTTGGAGAGGATGGCGTGATTGGCAGAGAAGAAATTGCGAGAGTTGTGAAGGATTTGATGGAAGGGGAAGAAGGAAAGAAGGCGAGGAACAGAATGAAGGATCTGAAAGAAGCGGCGGCGAGAACGTTGAGCGATGGCGGATCTTCCGCCAAAGCACTGTCGGAGGTAGTTTCGAAGTGGAAGAGCCAGAATTGAAATTAGAATTTACCGTCCAACTTTTTCTCATTCTTACTCTTCAGTCCTCACAGTGACAAGCTACGGAATTCATATAAGTACACGTACGCACATGTATATTGGATTCCGGCGTGCGCATCTGCAAAAAGTCAATGTAGACATTGTCGTATTCTTGTACATCAAATAATACGCCATACGTCGCGTAGTGCTTCCAGCATTTGTTTATGGAGTGTGCAAAAATTTGTTTAGCATTTTTCCCCTATTTTGTTATCATGAAAAAATTTAGTTATTAAACCGCAATACTTTAACATTAATAATTGACTTGAAAATTTTATTGGAGTTTAAGGGTCACTTTACACTTTTAAGAAGTTATAATAAAATTTTATATTAGTTGATTTACTAAAATTCACCTTTTACTTTGCCGAATAATTTATCATTCATTTTAATTATTTGGTGATAATGTTTTATCTGGGTTTTATTCTGATTATTTTTTAGTTATTTATTTCATATTTATTTTAATTGACATAAAAGATACAGCTCGATTTGATTATTTTCATTTCATGCAGTGTCCTACGAACAAATAATGTTTTTATTGATTAGTTTTATGTTGATGTTATTCCTTAAATTCGTATGTTATTGTTAGTTTGTAAGATATCATTTTGTTCACTTTTGATTAAAATGAAGTATCTTTTGTAAAAAAAAAACATACATATTTAAACATTGATTAAGTTATGAATTATATTGAATATTTTTTAAACTGGTTGTAAATGCAAGTTTATTTGATTTTGAAGTTGTTAATTGTTTTATTTATATAATAAGAATTGAAAAACTTGAGAGCTAAATTCAAGAAAACCAGAATCATGGTTCTAATTTTGTTTAGTTTTTTGTTCTCGGGTTGGGTAGAATCTTTTTGTAACCATCACTATTTTTGGTTAGTTCGATTCCAATAAAAAATTAAACCAACTAGACCCATGCTCACCCTTAGGCTAACAGGTGGACTAAAGATAAATGTTTTCTTTTGTAAGGCATACGCTGGTCCCCGTTTAGAATTAGCATAAGCGATTTAGCACTAGAGTTTGAAAAAACTATCTAAAAGTAACCTTCACCCTTTAGTTTCAGCGATTTGATCTACACTAATTAATAAAATATTAAAAACTCTAATGTTAATCACAAAAATTGTTCTCAAATGGAGTCTCCATCTATTTTTGATTATTTAGCCCTTAAATTTTTTACATAGCTATAGAAAGTTTTTTGCCGAAATTATAAATGTTGAAATTAATATCTTATTTATTTTTATGGGAAAGTTAAATATTTTTGAAAAAAAAAAAACTCAAGTAATTTGAAACAAGAGATATAAAAAATAGGCAAATTTCAAGTAATGTAATGAGGGGAAGCTTTGGCGGGTGCATAGTTAAAAATTGAAACATGAGTAAGGATACAAAGGCACCCTAGTTTTATGCCCCCTCCGTATTTATGAGTTAGGATATAAATTAGACATAAGTTAAGCTATTCAGTTGGGTATGAGTAGTTCCGCACAACCAGCCTAGCTGATAAAGTGCAATAAAAACCATGATTTCAGCAGTGGCGTCGCACTCTCCTTTAATTTTGGTTCCCTAGTAGTAGCAAAATGTCAGCCGAGATGTTCTCGCTTTTGTGTAGCAGCCACTTTCCTCCTAACTTTCCTAATGTACTATCTAGCTGCTTATATTTGTAATGCTTTTGAATACAAAAAAAAAAAAAAAGAGTATGAGTAACTCAAGCCAAAATAATAAAAAAGACAGAAAAAGTGTAAATGCTTCCAAATGTTTTTTTTCTTATTTTTAAAATTATATATATATATATATATATATATATTAAATGATAAATATGTATAAATTTAATATACAAAAAAATGGCAAATATGTCTAAAATTACTAAAACATATCCACAAATGATATCACAACTTTTTTTTAAAATAGATTTTACAATTTGTTACTGATAAATTCAATTGTATGTGTGAGTCCAATCATTCAAATTTTTATTTCAATACTTACATATTTAATAGGATTTTTTCTCTTGTGTAGAGTTGGGCACCGGGTCTATTCGACCCGGGATTGGCTAGGTCTGGGTCTGGATCTTAGAGGACCAGGAATGGACCGGGTCCAAGCAGTCCAATCCCAGGCCAGTCCTGGGTCCAGTTGTGGCATTTTTCAAGTTTTTTTAATAAAACAAATGAATTAATTTTGTATTTAATATTTTTTAAAGGAAAAATAGCACATTTGCTGTAATTTTTATTAATTAAGAAAGCCAAACAACATTTACAAATACTGAAATGAGTCTTAAATTTTGAAATGTTGAAATGTTCCAAAAATTATGAAAAATAAAAACCTATGATCTGTGTTTAACAGCATAATTAGGTCAAATACAAACTAAATGTAAGACGAAAAAAAAAAATTCAAGGCTCATCATCGGATACTACCTTGTCATCGGAACTCTTTTAGTCTTATTTTTTTAAGTGCTGCAAGGCGCCAATCTCGGTTGCATATGTATACTTCTACCGACTCGATGTGTTAATCTTGATCGTTTCTCTGATATTACTCATTTCCTTGCACTAAACACTGCCTCGGATGTTACGGCAAAGACCGGAACAGGGAGAATCTCCGGTGCGATTATCGACAAGATAAAAAACCTTGATCTCTTTTGTTTTCACCACTCCAATATGTCGATGTCACTTGGCTCGAACGATGTGTTGAGGTAGTCATCGGCCTCAGCTAAACTCGAAGTCATTGGTCACAGATGCTTCAGCATTTGAAGGGCCGGGGTTGAATCTTGATGAGATTAATCTCCTAAGAGTCTTAGTTTGAGGAACTTTGGATCTTACCTTATTTGAATGTTGCTAACAATATAACTTGTACAAAGAATATAAGTACTCGAAAGCAGTAGCAGACACAGCCAAAACATTTATATGAGACATTTCTAAATAAATATAATAAATGCCTTCAAACAATTTGGTCATGCCTGTCATTTTGACATATAGATCAAACAAAGAATCAACTAAAAAGACAGGGGGAATGTTTTTGAAATACTAAAGCCATTTAGCCCTTATGCCTTCAATAGTCGATTTAAAAAACTTATCATCTTTAAATTGATGTAAAATATATGTAATGTTCACTAAATAAAGCAAAACTTGATGAACGGTTGGGTAGTAAACACCAAAGAAAAATTCAGTTGCCTCGTAAAAAAACTCAAGTAATTAACCAGTTTTAGGACATCTTTCCTAAACTTCAGTCGTAAAGAATTCACAACCAATTTTCATGTTCATGAAATGTGTCAATAAATTTACAAACAGTCATACACCTTACAACATCAAATAAGTGGAGTTCTAGCGGGTTAGACAATCCAATTTAAACCATTTCCAAGAAAATGATTTTTTATTTTTAAAACAAAACCTTTTGTATTTCGTTTTAAAAAATGACAATGAATTTCGAATAAGTTCAATTTCATTTTGGAGAACTTCTAAACCCTTTTTGTACATAAAGGTTCAAAATGTGGCACATTCATTTAACGTGAAAGAATACACCTTCGAAAGGTGATTTCAATGCTTAGCTCAAAACGCAAGCAGTAATATCATTGTTTGAAGTATTATCAAATAAAATGCGCAGAATTTTATCAGTACAATAATAATCATATAAAGTTTTTAAAATGAAATTGTATATGTGATAACCAATAAGATCAGTTTCGATGACCTTAAATGACAAAATGCGTTTTTGCATGACCTGGTCAGAATCAATCCAATGAGTAATAACGCAATAATGTGATTGACCTATAGGTAATGTCTACATATCAGAGATAAATGTTACACAATGATCAAAAGCAGAAAAATAGGCTTGCAAATTTAATTTCCTGCCTTTAAATAGTTTAAAGCTATCCTTTGTAGTTGTTTGCCTAGGAAATTTTTTAAATGCAAGGTTTAATTGTGATCTAATCCAAGATTCGATGTGCACATCTTTGGCTTGTGAAAAAGGTTTTTCAAAAAACATCAACCAATTTATCATACATTATCTACAAAATTGTTAGTTAAATCAAAATATACCTAATCCACTGGTTGTGCTCCCAAGTTGTGTGTGTCCTCCAAAATTAGTGGCGGCATTGGAAAGGATATTGGGATGTTGATTTTCAATGTGGCGTCACAGTGTTCCGGTGCTAGACTTCTTTTTATGCACTAACTTTCTTTTGCAGTGTTTGCATTTGCTGTACCTCAAATCCTCTTCAAATACGACATCATAATACTCCCAAACTCAAGTCGTTAGCCTCAAAGATTTACCTTGTCCTTGTCCTTGTCCTTGGGTATCCTCCACATCGGGTTGATGGCTTGTAGGCATTGGTTGCGTTGACAGATCCCTAGTTGGCGTCGCATCCACCTCTTCAACATAATCATTTGATAATTGATTGTCGAGACCCAAATAGTAATTATTCATATTGATTTGGTCATCATTGTGCAATTCCTTAATTGGGATGCTTTTATCAGCAGGTCGGGTTCAATGACTGAACAAACCTTGAAGGTTAGTGGTGCGGGATGATAAAGTCTCTACTAACTTGTCATTTTCTCTTAAAGTCGTGACTGACAAAATAATAATAATAATGAATAAAAAATAAAAGGAGATTAAGAAGAAATTAGGATGAGATTAGGAAGAGATTAGCAAAAAAACCTAAAGACAGTAGCAAAAATGCTTGAGAGAATATAGTAGATGAAGAAAAAAAATTAAATTTTGGTGTAAGGATAGAGTAGAGATGGCTTCCTATTTATAGGGGAGGGCCAAAATTTGTTTGCATCAAAATTTTTTTAAAATGAAGCAGAAGACCGTTAGAGGACCAAAGTTGTCATTAACCTTTAAAAAAAAAAAATCTGAAACCAGCTGTTTTTAACCTTTAGGAGCTAGACCATTAACCCTGGATTGAACTTAACCGGACCGTCCAGCCCCGAGCAGTGCCTCTTGTCAATTTTGGGGTAGGTCAAGTTTGTTTGCATGCTTCTCTTACTTTAGGCCCAAATTCAGCCAATTTCCAACAGGCCTTAATCAGGCCGTGCTAAGCTAGTCTTTTACCGGTCCATTTCGGTTTTGACGCCAGGTCGGTCCTGATCTTTGCTGGGTTTTACTAGCCCAAGTCCCACATTTATTCCCGTGCCGTCTATTTCTGTCTTGTCGTTTCTCTATGTCTTTACTTGGTCTCCCATTATTTTGCTGGTTATGGTGTGTTTTCATCTGCTATGGCTCATTCTTAGCTATTTTTTAGTGACATAGAAGTTTTTGAAGTAACGGGTTCTCTCGGTCACTTGGTAGTACAGGAGGTTGTCTTAAAATTCTTTTTTCTGTTTTGTCTGTTGTGATTTCTATTATCGTTTTGAAGTTGATTTCTTCAAAACATAGAATTTTTAGCTTAACTATTGAGGGACAAGCATTAGTGCTAATTGGAATGACATGGATGGGCAACAGGCAAATCTAGTGCTCTTACTTGGTATTAAAGTTATGATGGCTTGGATTGTGAAGTTTAGAATTCCTGCCTGACTCACTATTCTCCCCCTGTGGAAAAAAAAATTTATTTATTTTTATTTTCTAGCTTCTCCTAATCATAGGTCCAATATATTTTTGTTGGAATTTTCCTTGATTAATGCCACTTATATGTGTGCTAAAAAATGGGTCTTGGAGCTTAGACAACAAGGTCCTCATGCTTGATCATATGTGGCTAGGCAATTGACCTTCCTTTTTCATTTTCAAGCATGTAGCATTCTCATTTGCATATTATGGATGTTCCATACTTGTAGATGAGCATAAAGATGGGGGAAACTCTAAGGAATTTGATTGGAGCCATTTTGAGTATAGATCTCTCTGGTCCTACACTTAAGACTTCTGGTTGTTGTGGATTTTACCAAACCAATCCGTTGTGGTATTGTGGTGTAGATGAGTGTAGGTTAGGAATGGTATGAGTTACAATATGAGGGGCTATCAGATTTCTGTTATGCTTGTGCTCTTTTTTATCATGTCAAGAGAGATTATGTAGAGGGTGCTATCGAGGTAAAAAGGGAGTGCAATAGTACAAGCCTTAGTTATGGTTCAGCTTTTATGCCTCCGAACAGCATTCAACTCGAGCTTCAATGATTAATAAGACCAGTGCTATTAAACCTAGCCCTGCTTAGCCGGTCAAACCGATTCAACCTTGACTTGAAAGACACAACGGGTCGATTAACACTCCCAAAATTATTCAGGTGAAAATCCGGTTGACTCATTGACCCGTTTGGCTTAGCCTACTCAGGCAAAGTCATATTTATGTTGGTTTGACACTTTTTATTACCTTGTGGACTTGACAACTCTACCAGCTTAATTGTTTTGAGTTGATGTTTTGCTACTTGGCCCAAAATTGCAAAGTTAAAAAATAACAAAAATGTCATGACTATAATTGTATTGATGCTTTTATTTGTGCATGCTTTTGTAATACTAAAAATTTTAACGTTGAAATCTAAATGATTAACTATACACATATTGAAATTAAGTTTTATTTTATTATGAAATATGAAATAGTAAATTGTTATTACACGATTTATGTATAAAAAAACATGGAAGTATTTTATATTTTGGTTCGTAGCAGTACAATATACTTGGCAAGTTGCGAGAATGCTTATGTATGAAGATTGATATGTGTCTCGATTGGCTCATCTAATTTAACTAATCGAACTGGTTAACCCACCACTTGGCTACCCCTCCTAGTTACTCCTTGGGCCAAGTCTGACAACATTGAATAGGATTACTCATAACCAGTAGACCCTTGCACTAGCTTACCAATAGGAGGGTAAGAAGTGTTTCTCTTCCCATAGCTTAAGGAATATGCATGTTATTAGATCGGATGGAATGGCAACACAGGAAATACAATGGTAGCGATAAGGAAGGATGTTACTAACCAACTAGATTTTTAACAATTTCAAACGGGCACAATTGTACAAGTTTTGTCAGACATTTATACAAAGATGGAAATTGTTACGTGTAAACTAATTTTCATCATTATATATGTCTCTATAATTAAGGAAATATGTAATTCTATCACTTCTCGGTTAGAGAAAAAGAAAAAAGAAAGTAATTTAAATCCAATTACTTAACAGTGACTAGTTTGGAAAGATTAAAACCTTCAACACCTAGAGTGACTAGATGAAACAAAGCAAAGGACCGTAGTCAAGTTCTCCCCAAATTAATAAGTGAGAACTGTATCTGTATCATCTCTCTGCAGACTCAACCATGATCAATTTGTTCTAAAACGTAAGAATATTACAAGTGGCGAAACTAACAGTGTTAGGTAGTTATTATTAAAATATGAAAAATTATCTTTTTAAATAAATATATGTAATTATAGGGTCGATATGACAGCTATTATTAGGGGAGGAAGTTAGAACCATATCATCTCTCTCCTATCTCAACCATGATTGATTTGTTCTAAAACGTAAGAATATTACAAACGGTGAGGCTAACAGTGTTAGGTAGTTATTATTAAAATATGAGAAGTTATCATTTTAAATAAATATATGTAATTATAGGATAGATGTGACAATTATTATTAGGGGATGAAGTTACCATTTTAAATAATTTTCTATAATCGTGGATTTATTATTATTCTATAGAAAAAAAGTCCACATTTTCAAATAAAAATGCTATTATCTATGCAATTTGGTAAGTAGTGTATGTGAAATTGATGTCATATATTGATTGAAGTAGTGTTTAGAATTGTTTGTTTTGGTGTTTATGATTATTATTCTAGTGTATACTACTGCTTTTCTAATGCCTAATTATGTTACATTGATATATAAAGTAGTTAGTCTAATGTACAGTACTGCTATCTCGGTGTCTAATACTAATATTCTGATTCATGAAACTGTTGTACTAGTATCTAGTAATACTTTCATGGTGTCTAATTATGTTATATTAGTATATAAGTTTATTACTCTGGTGTCTAAGAGTGATGTTTTGGTGTTTATGACTACATTCCTGGTGTTTAATTATGTTATGTTGGTGTATAAATTTGTCAATCTAATGTCTAAAACTATGGAAAAAAATCTTAAAAATGGTATGATTATCTTCTTATTAATTTTAAATTCAAAATATCATGATTATTGTAAAATATGAAATCAATATACAATTCATTTTCTAATTAAAACACTATTTTCCTTTACTTGTGAAACTCAAAACAAGCGAGAAAGGGGAAAAGAGAGGGGAGGAGAGAACAAAGAAGAAGAAAAATTATTTAATGAAGTTAGCTTGTTATATAAAAATTATACAACTTTTTTTTTCTTTTAATAATCACAATCTTGAAAAACGATTAATCTTTATTGTTTAATAGAGATAATAAAATATAATTATCTTATTATTAATTTTAAATACCATGATTATCTCTCTAATTAGTAATAAAATTTAAAAATAAAAAAAATTATTTTATCCATCTAATATTAACATTTGTTAGAGTTCCATCGAGTGGTTTACGTACACCAGGTAGGCGTAATAATCTCTCATTTGTTCTCAATAGTCCAACTTATCTCGACTAAAATCGGTAAAAAGCACTGGAAAAACCTATAAGTTACACAGCCCAAATAATAATTAACTAAACTAGACGTAATGAATTAGAGAGAAAGTTGGGAGAAAGCGGCAGATCTCTCACCGACGGCGACGCGATCTCCTTACTCTCCTTGCACAACCTCTCCAGCCCAAGGGCTTCGCTGCCGGGAAACCAACTGATTTTGCCGACCCCGCTATCACTGAAGTCGTCTTTCCACCCTGAGCGCATACCATCCTTCCTTCGCAGCCAGCAGATCGCCGATTAAGATGCACTAAGGAGGCGCCAGTTTGTCTGGCTTTCGGACAAAAGAGGGATTTTGGAATTTAGATGAGGGTTTTGTTGTAATTTCACGGAGTTTCCAGGTAACGGGCATAGTTGACTCTTTTTATTCGACATGCACAACTTACGCCGTAAATTTAATTTTGTTGCTAACAAAAGTATATTTTATTGACAAAAAAAGATCAAATTGTAGCTTCTTAAAATATAGGAGCCATATTATAATTTCAATTGTGATGTTGAAATGATGATAGTATGATCGCTTAGTCATAAAAAGCTTATATTGAGGAATCCAACCAATAATACCAAACAGACTATAATAAAGAACATTATTCCAATTAATTCTCTTAATTAACTCTAAAGGGCTCTCACGCATACAAATTTCAAAACAAATCCTGTCAATAACTAGCTGGACTGACGATCTTTCTTCCTTAAAGCATCACTCATTCTGCTTACTCGGAATATGGTAAAGAACTTATGCAAAGGTGATCCTACACATTTTCCTTATGGGAGCTTTTGATTAAAATGTAGTCCCTTCGTCCCAAAAGGAATGAAACGTTTTTCTTTTTGGGCTATAAAAAAAAAATTGAAACACTTCCTTTCATAGCAATTCTTTTGTACTTAATTTCCTATTTTACCCTTATCTTTCACATGTTCTCCTCTCCCTCATTTCCTTGATCAATGTGCATCTTTATTCTTTTGTCTCTCTCGTATCCGTTTCAAAAAAATCCTCATCTATCAAACCTTGCATCTCTCTTATCTCTCACACCCATTTCAGTGATGATTGGGCAACATCTACAAAGATCAAGGTCGAATTGGGCAGCAAAGACAAGGGCACAATGTCAATTGGCTGGGGCAAAGCATGATGTCAATTGGCTAGGGCAAAGCAAAAAGTGGAGATTCATTGAAGATCAAGGTTGATTAGGTGGTGGAGACAAGGGCAAAGTGTCAATTGGCCGAGGCGTAGCAAAAGGAGGAAATATGTTGTCCTTCAACGATTGTCAAGTCAGCAGAGGTGCCGATGGTCGTGAGACGTGATGGTCATGAGATGGAGTTGAAGTTGGTGAAAAAGGAGGCGGGGGATGACATTTCTGAGGGGTTTACACAACTCATCTCAAACGTTGCTTCTGAGGTAAATGTTTGAGATAGTGGAAGACCTGGGAATCAACCCAATTGTGTCATGCTACAAGAATCAGGATAGCTTCATCATTCCCAAACCAATTGCTTGAATTGTGTGTGGTGGTTGATTATGTTGGCTTGCAGAGGGCGGTCGAAAAGAGGATAGAGGAGTAGAGCCTTTTACTGTGGTGGAAGGAGAGAGGGATTTAACAAGGGCAAAATTGGAAGACTGGAGCAAATATCTTCACCACCTAACAAGTGTGCCCACAGAAATATTGCATAATTTCCAGGATAGAGGGAATAGTTCTTAACCAATAGACCTCATCTCTTTATTCATGTGGTCTTCTATTCATTTTTAGTCATCTTATAGTTCTTGGAAAGACATCATAAGCAAATGAGCATCCAAAGGTAAGATGATTCTAACTCTCCGTTTTTTTTTAGTAAATTGCATAAATTGTCCCTAAGCTTTAGTTATTTTTTCTGTTAGTCCCTCACCTATTGAATACTCTATTTTGGTCCTAAACCTATTAAAATTGTTTCATTTTAGTTCCTCATCAAATGAAATTCATTAACTAAGAATAATTGTTTGATAAAAACTTTTAAAATTCTAATTTAAATATTCGGTAACTGTTTTCCAATAGATGCAAACAGTTTAATATTTTTTGACAGTAAATAAATAATTTAAATTAGTATTTTTTTCTTTCTGAATGAAATAAGTTCAATTTATAGAGAGAAAAAAAAGGGTGATTTGAATTTTTTCATTAACTATAAAAAAATTATTATATAGATTAAATTTATTATAAGACAATTACCAAATAATTTAAATTATAATCTAAAAATTTTTTATCAAACAAAAAATTTGAGTTAACAAATTTTATCAAATTGGGACCAAAATGAAACATTTTCAGTAGACTTAGGACTAAAATGAAATGTTTTTAATCAGTTTAGGACTAAAACAGAAAATTCAATAGATTAAGGACTAAAAGGAAACAATAATTAAAGGTTATGGACCATTCATAAAATTTACTCTTTTTTTTTTTATTTTATAAATACATGTAATTCTTGTTTGGCCCAACTAACCCCTGGGCAACACCTTTTATCCTGGGTAGGTAGCTCATCTTTCATAAGTAACCACACGATGAAACAGTGCTCTGGCATCAAGCGCTCATTCCACACTACATACTCCCGAGGAACCTTCTCACCTTAGCCTTAGATGGTCATAAACTTGTCCACTTTGCAAAGCCTCCAGAACCATCACTGTCCCCTACATTTCTTTTCCAACTAGTCCTTACATTTGATTACACTATCTAGACCCAGGAAGCCATAGAAACAATTCTTGTAACTGCTCAAAAATAATAATTATTATATGGGAATTGAAATAAAGATGATAGCTAGTTAATTACAGTATACGATATCGGTATAGAAAAATGACATTATTTTAACATCATTATATAGGTTTATCAATACTGGGATTAGTGTGATTGTTTTTCTGTTTGAGGGATTTTTTTAATCACCTTAATCATTTCAATTCAGAAAAACTTTAAAGCAACATATGATAACTTGATAAGTCGCGTTCTATTGGAAAAGCTTTTCGTGCCGTGCCACGTGTACAATATTAATTATAATTTATTTAAGAGTGGATTATACATATTCCTTCCGTCCCAATTTAGATGAAACATACATTTTAAAAAAGTTGAAACATTTCCTTTTTTAAAAAAATTTAAATAGTTAATTTACTTTATTACCTCCATTTAAATTCTCACTATACAAAATCCAATAAAGAATCTTTTTTTTAATTTTCACTCAATCTCTCAACGTATAAAACAAAAAGTATATATTTTATTTTTTAATTATTATTTAAACTCTTACTACATAAAATCTAAAAAAAATTAATTTTAGTTCCATGGATAAAATTAAAAAAAAAACATAAATTATATATATCTTAATCTCCATGCCTAGAGAGACGTTTCATCTTTTTTGGTACGGAGGGAGTACAAAACATTTAGAAATTTCGCCTGAGGGAAACTTACAATTACCCCCTAGGTATGTCATAAACTACAGTTTACCCTATTTATTTTTAAAAATTAACACTTTGCCCCTTATATTTTTTACACTGTCTGATAACAGCTTCTGAAACTGTATTTAAATTGTACAATAATTATCTTTTTGTAATTTCAATCTTTTTAACATGATTTTCAAACAGTTTAAATTAGGGTTTTAGAAGTTGTTGTCGGACATTGTAAAGAAAATATGGGGTAAAGTGTAGGTTTTTTAAAATAAAGAGGACAAAGTGTAGGTTAGACCAAATCATAGGAATTTCTGTAATTTTCTCTTTGGCATAAAAATGTACAATTGTCCCATTTTCGGGAAATACCCCTAGAGTTTTTTTTTAAACCTACACTTACATTCCCGTTATTCAAGTAAGATATTAAAAACTTGTTAACAAGTAATAAGAATATCAAACAAAAAACAACACTAAGTCACCACTAACCAAAAAATATAATTGCATACAACGATGAACGATTTACTAAGAGGATGACAGAATACGAAAATTTAGCAAAGGTGATTATGTTTTCTCTTCAATGATTCTTTTTATGATTGAGTGTGGTGGGCATGGATGAGGCTAAAATTACATTTGTTTTTATCCGGAAATTCAAATGTTGTTGATTTGAAGATCGATAGAGAATTCTCATTGATGTGAACTGAGTTGATCGGGTTTGTGTTCTACTTCTATCTGCGTTTGTAGTATCAGGTGGGTAAGGTAAGCCACTAATCATCCTGAATTGAAACGCGTACATGGGCTTACTCTTTGGTGCTTAGAACAAGCGTATTAATTAAGCGAGGCGAGGGTCTAGAAAAATTTGCCGCCCCAATTTCACTTCACGGTGAAAATGACCTTAAATTTTAGGGATTTTCTTTGGTACCTCAGGGCATTCGTACATTTCGTTGGTTGCAAGTCTAATTCAACGATTGTGAGCTACGTACGGAAGGTCATTAATTAGCTTATCATTAAAATATAATGTGGCCGCCGTACCCGTGATTAATCTTGGGGACCAGTTAATGAAAAAATAAAGCAGTGAAGAAGACGTTGGCGATTGCGGAAGGGTCCATAATGTGACGTTTAATTTTAAGTGAATTGTTTTCTGGTTTGGTTGGACGCAGCCGGACCTAAAAAGCCATGGTGGTGTTATTTCATGGAATTGGACCCAAGTGGATTAAAGCTCCCTCCTATTGGCCACAAGGACTACAGTTGATGGCAGCAATCAAGGTTTTGGTTAGTGCTGAAGATTATTTTATCTCAAGTGCTAAAGCTAACAGCTGCCATAATGTATATAAGCCAACCGTCCGTGCTTTGCTGCAAGTGTAGTTTAGTGTTCTTTTCAATATAAAAATCTGGCAATGGATATTGCTTAATAATAAATGTTGGTCGGCGGAATGGTACAGCAAAAAAAAAGTAAAAAAGTAAAAGAAGATAAACAATAAAATATTATGTAAATTTAGCATAATTTTTTTAGCACTTATCATAAACAGATCTTATCACTAAATATCAGAAAGAAATAGAGAAGAAAAACAAATACCAGTTAAGAAATAATCGAGGAACAAACACTACTAAAGAAGCAATGTGCCTCAAAATAAGCAGGAAAAGGGAAGGTCATAGGAAATGAAATAAAGCAATTGCTATAACAGTAGTAAATTGACTTTGCCAAAAAAGTTTAAAATGAACTGCAGTATAAATCAACAAACTATATATACAAACATAGTACGAATAATCTAATGGTATACACAATAGATTTAACAACACAAAAAGCATCCAATATTAAAAAAAAAAACAATTCAACCAACTTTAAGCGAATAATTAATAAAAAGAGTACATACACCATAGATAAACCAACATAAAAGAAGTATGAAAGAAACCATTAGGTGAGCCCTTAAATTATAAAAATAAATAGCATAAATAGGGATATAATGACTCAGGTATTAAGTGAATCTTTCATCTTGATGATTGCTTTGAAAATGGATTATTGTAAAAATTGAGATGAAATATAAAGATAGCAATCATAATAAAATTGGCTGACAAAGAAGCCTTTTCCTAATTTAACAATATTGTTTCCACCAACTTCATAAAGTACTCGACAAAAAGCACACATTGCACGTAGGAATTTTTTTTCCCTTTGAAAAATAAAAAGGTTGTATTGTAAAAGAAAAAATTATGAACTGAATGGTTTAAGTCTTAAGAGGAGAGTTCATATCCCAGGTCTTGAAAAAGAAAGAGTTTTATATCCTAAGTTTTAAACAACAAAATTTTTGTCATATTCATGCAAAATTAATGTTTTGAGACTTAGCTACTTTGACAATACCATTTATTAAAGCATGATTTTTATGAAGAAAAAAGTTATGGAGGGAGAGAGAAAGAAAAAAGTGAGCTTCTTTCCCCGCTCATACGCTGGCTCTTGTGGCCACCAAATTCGGCCCCAGTAAGGGGTGAGTATGGATTGGTTAAAATTGAAATCCAATATAAACCAACTTTATTAGGTTGAGTTGGGTAAAAATTGATTATGGTTCACGGATTGGTTCCACATATGTGAGAACCAACGTTTTTTTTATTGGTTCTGGTTCCACATGGAACCAACCCAAGGTGGAACCGAACCAAAATTATGATATCACTAAATTATCAATGCATTTATATATTGAAAAAAATAAAGAATTATGAGGGTGTTTTAGTCTTTTATATTAAACCCTAAAACTAATATTCATAATATTGAATATAAGTTGGAGTAGGGGATAGGAAATTGTTTACATTTTTATATTGTAAGAAATTACGATGATATGGTGGTTGGTTTAGTTTAAGTAGCAAGTGGATATGTATCAGATTGAATATTTGTTTTCTTTGTACAATTAAATAAATGAGATAAAGTATCTGATTAGTGATATTCCAAAATTTGCAATGGCATTTTGTGAAATTATATGCAACTAGATATAGTTGCCTTCTTATTACACTATGTAATAACATGTGAAGCTCGTTAAATATTATTAAGAACAAGTGTATTTAAATATAGATTTAGTTGCGTATTATGTTAAATATTTCATAAACTAGATATAAATGCAATTTGATTAAATTTAAATGTTGTTATAGGTATATGATATAAACTAAAAAACCCGAGAACCAAAACAAAAAAAAACCAGAACCATCTGTATAATATAAACCGATAAACTCGATAACCAAACTAAAAAACCCAAAGCAATGGTTTTGATTCTTTTATCTTCTTGGTTCTTGGGGTCGGTAAAAAAATTTTGGAACCGAACCTATTTCAGGTTGGTTCAGTTCTACCAGAAAACCAGCCCAAACCGACCCATGCTCACCCCTAGCCCCAATTCTCACAAACAAACTCCTATAGCCGCCATCCCTCCACCGTCTACCCACCATCTTCTCCAGCCACCACCGTTTGATCAAGAACTCAAAGATGTTGTCATGATCATCCACCACCTACACCTCCGCCCGCTAGGCCACCACCCCTTGTTTTCTATTAGTTCATAGGCAACATAGCATCTTTCAACCATGGTTTTGCAATCCATTTTAATGAAGTTTTGTATCATCATCATCATCATTGCTAGCGAATCTTCTTCGGCAACGCAAAGTCAAAGCTTTCCAATTTATTGAACTACACAGTTCGCAGACTTGGGACCTCAATCAAAATCAAGTAAACTTCTCAACACCTCAGTTTGAATTACTCCAATAAACACGTTTCTGGCACTTCATCACTCCCCCAATTTTTTATAATTACAAATATATCCATACCAAATCACACAACAACAACAACAACAAAATAATGGGAAAGCAACAATCAACATAAGATCCTAATCTACAATATTAATACCCAACAATCCCTCAAATTGACACATTTTGCACCAGAGTATAATTGCATCGTTTAAAAGGTCCATGGCCTAAATGTGAAACCAACACATATGCAGGCTCCATGTGGAACTAAGCCATTGACGACCCATTTGTGACTTGCAATAGCAACTATATCGTACCAACAACCAAAATGCAAGGACTAAAATTGTCAGGGCCCCCTAAAATTGTGAAATGTGTATAATTTTCTTTAAAATTTAAAGGTAAATATATTCTAGTCATTCTTTAAAATTGGTTGAATTTCCTTATAAGGACTATAGTTTAGGATAAAATTTATTTTGGCTCCTCCTTTATTAAAAGCCTGGTCCGCCCTGGACACACATGTGGTACTTACGCTAGAACCATGATAGCTCATGAGTAGTTCTTTAGTGTCTCTGGGCCACGATAATTTTTGAAACTGTCACATGGATGCTTTATTTATTTAAGAAAGTACAGGCACGGGACCTGTCCGTTGATTTTTGGGATTGTATATATGTAGGGAACGTTGCCATAGTTTTGCCTGCTCCTCTAGTTGGTGGATATTGTAAGAGCAGAAATTAGGGGATCAAAAGAACTAAATGGAGCAAAATTGCAAAGTTTGTGTCACAGGAGCAGCCGGGAATGTTGGCTCTCTACTAGTGAAGAAGCTCTTAGAGAAAGGATACACAGTCAATGGAACCCTACGGGATTTGAGTAATTATTCTCTCCCATACTTACTTCCTCTGAAATCTGTGTTCCTTCCCTTTTTTTTTTAACTCCTCATTAATGCCCGAAATGTGGTTCTGTTTTGTTAAACTTCAGCTGATTTATCTAAGGTTAATTTGCTGAAGAGCTTTCATGGCGCAGAGACTAGATTGCTTCTCTTCCAGGCTGATTTATATGAACCAGCAGCCTTTGAACCTGCAATTAGAGGGTGTGAATTTGTTTTTCACGTGGCTACCCCCATGTCACACTCTGAAGGATTTGAGGTGAAATTATATAGTTACAGGGCGGTCGCACAATCTTCTAAAAGTTTAGTTGTTATGTGTATGACTCTGATTCTTTAGTTGTGCAGCTGATCTGTGTTAAAACTAGATATAGGATCTATTTCTATGTCTGAGAGGGTTTATGTGGCATACCATGTATAGATTCATCTCTAGATTTTTTTGTCCGTGTCTTTCGGAGGTGTCTAAACTAATCTCATTGAATGGTGACATATTGACAGTCCAAGAACATTCAGGAGGCTGCAGTGGCTGCTGCAAGAAGCATTGCAGAGTTTTGTGTCCGGTCAAGCACGGTTAGAAAACTAATCTACACTGCTTCAGTAGCAGCAGCCGCACCATTAAAACAAGATGGGACTTACAAGTGTAATGTTGATGAAACTTGCTGGTCTCCTTCCCATCTTTCTGTTGCTTATTCCAAAAAGGGTCAGCAGGTACTTGGTCCATCTATAAATAGTACTTCCCAATATGCCTTGTTCTCCTCTCAATTAATGTCTCATGCGTATAATCCACTGTTTTTGAGATGGTAGGAAAAAAATAGGTAAGTGATAAATAAAATGAATGTAATATAGGATTACGTGGCGTCAAAGAGACATGCAGAACAAGAAATATTGAGTTATAAAAGCAAGGAGAAGGGCAATGGGCTGGAGATTGTGAGCCTCCCTTGTGGGGTCATTGGCGGAGAGACTGTTTCCAGTCGCACCCCTGACAGCGTATGGTTGATCATTTGTGCACCCGTAGACTTAGACTTGGCATTTAAAGCCCTCGGATTCGCGGAGGAGTTGCTCGGGAAGATCCCCATCGTACACTTGGATGATGTCTGTGAAGCACACATATTATGTATGGAGAATCCTTCAATCAATGGCAGATTCTTCTGTGCACAAGCCTGTGTTTCCTCTTCAGAAATTGCAGCTTATTATCAGCAGAATTATCCTGAATTCAATGTTAAAGCGAAGTAAGTGTTCTTTTTTCATTTTTTTTTTTTTCCTTCGAGAACAGGTTTGTAAAGTGGGTATCTGATTGCTAATATTAATTGGGGAGCTGCAGGTACTTAGAAAGGCCCAACAGAGAGAATATTAAATGGGATCTCTCAAAGCTTGTTGAGAAGGGATTCAGGTACAGATGTGACACAAAGACGATACTGGATGATTGCATTAGATGTGCTAGAAGGATGGGAGATCTTCCACTATGAATATAATCCAACATCCATCGACAGTATAAGTTTCAAAGGCCTTGTTATTGTATTTCTACCTCCTTATTAGGGTTTTTACGCGTTACTGTTGTGGTGCCTTCGTCTTTAATTTTCAGGAAACAAGAATCACAAATGCTTGTATAAATAATGCCCTTAATTTGGAATTGGTGCTACAAGTATTGGTACATTATTGTGTGAAGCTTACGTTTTTGGTTCTTCTCGGTCATAATTTCCGTAATTGGCATTGATTAGAGATTTAAATAAATTAAATAATTATAGCTTCCAGCAGCGTAAAGAGTCTGAGAGAATTTGTATCGGCCAATCATAAATTTCATTCCCAGAGCCTCCGTGAGATTGACAGGATTCGAAGAAATGGCTGGACATGGGAAAGGAATCGATGCAGAACTGAACTCGCTTCCAGTTTTGAGTTTTAAGTGGAAGGTAGGCGTAGGCATGTTCTAAGATGAGACCGGCACATGCTTTATAACGAGGACCCCGTGAGAGTTGATCTCGAAAGGCCTCGTCACCAGCTGCCTTGCCGGGATGGTAACATGGCCAATTCGGACCTGCTTTTGTTTGCTACCATGTCCCTTTAGTCATGAAAATCTGTCGTCCGGTCACCAACACCCATTTCATAATATTCGCCATCGACAGATCCATCCGACTTTCCAAGATCACCCTCAATTCGTTTCCTGCACGAATGATGGAGCTAAGGGTCTGCGTCACTGGTGCAGCTGGCTACCTCGGCTCTTGTCTTGTCAAAAAGCTTCTCCTTAAAGGCTACACGGTCCATGTAACAACAAGAAATCTGGGTTCGTTTCTTTTCTCTAACCCTTGCCCTTAATTCACATCTTAACATATGATCTACCAACAATGGAAGAGATAAGATATTCCAAACAATATAGTGTTTGGTTATAATAGCCCAAAGGCTACAGTATGAAATGACAAGAACTTCTATCTCTAGATTCAAGTTTGTTCATTGGCTGTACATTTAACACGAGATTTCCGTTAAATGATAAGTTAAACAAAATTTTGCAGCCGACTCAAACAAGGTGGGATTCCTGAAGAGTTTTCCGAATGCAGAGACAGGGCTTAGACTGTTTGAAGCTGACATATACAATCCCAACGAGTTCAGGAATGCAATTGAGGGCGGTCAAATTGTTGTCCACATGGCCAGCCCATTACAGCATCAGCATCAAAACTCAGATCAGTCTATCCATTAGTTAATTAATATATTGGATTTTTTTCCAAGCAAATCCTTAATTTTAATGATGACAAGTGTAATGTTTAATTAATGTGATTAATCTTATTTTAATGGATTAAAATAGATTTGTTAAAGTTGTGTCAGTTAAGTTTTTAATTTCAAGTGTTTTAAGTGTTATTTCAAAAGAAATTAATGGTTTAAGTTTGTTAAGAAATCTTGTTTTTGAAGAGAGCCTAGAAGTCTTCAAAATATATTCTTGTTTGGATTAAGTTTGATTTCTAAATGACAAGCACTTTTATAAAGTTTCACGTTTAATTTGTCAAAGGAATCATTTAATATGTTTTTTATAACTCAAGTATGCTCAGCTCTCAAATTTCTATTTTAATCAATTAAACACTTTTAATTTGAAGCCTGTAGCTGTTGTGGACTTTGTGATATCTGTTACCACGTTAAACTCAAAATATAATCTATTAACTAGAAGTTTGAAAAGTTCCGGACAATTCTCTCGGTTGGAGCAATTTAACCACAAAGTTCCAATTGATTTCGTATAAATCAAATGATGCCACCCAGAAAATTGGGTAGAGCATTTAAGATAAAAGAGAGTTCTTGTTACTATAAGAGGCCTTGATTTTATTTTCGACTGCTATGGGCTAAAATATGGGTCGAGGAAGGCCAAGATACAACATTAATTCTAGTGATTTCTCTTATCTATTCCCCATTGATTTCTTTTTACCATCTTTTCATGCTAGAATTGATTAAAGCACCTTTGTGATGTTTATTTGCATTTTTTCCTATATGGAGATTAAGAATTTGACCTCCATTTAATTTAGTGGCAAAAATTTATATGTTATTTTTTGTTCTCTTGATTGGTGGTATTTTCTATTAGAATCAGGCTGAAAATCTCACAAATGTTTTTCGATTAATTGTTTTTGCAAAGGATGGTCAACAGCTGTTTGATAAAATGATTAATAGAAGTATTTCTTCTCACAATGCCATGATTAGTCTGCAATTTCTTGTTAGATTATTTGTAGTTGTTACTCATTTGCCAATTGAGATAGATACACTTTCAACTTCATGTTAGTTAAGAAGATATAGCTCTATTAACTCAATTTGCTCAATTGAGGTATATACTTTTATAAGCTCATTGACTTGAAGAAAAACGTGGTAACGGAGTTGGCCAAGCAACTTCTCACATTTGAAAGCAAAGCGGTTGGAAACCTTGTGACTGCTTTCAAAAAAACCCTCAATAGTTTGTGCAAGTAACAAGTAGTTTACTTTTTCCCCCTCTTTGTTACATAAAGTTAAAATTAACTAATGCACATTTTTTGCATTCTTGTAGTGTTTAATTACTTATGTTGAGGAATTGATAAATGACAAGTGAAGTCGGCAACCTTTCCCAAGGTCAGCGATCTTCTAGACTTATGTTGTTTGTGTTTCTTCTGTAAAGAACTACTATGTAGGCTACAAATTTATTTTGCATCTTCTTGGATTTGGATTCAGACTTGTAAGGTTGGATAGCTTAGCTTTTAAATGATCATTTGCAAAATTAGAAAAGGCTTTATTGTTTTAGTCCAACTTCTTTAATTTATCACTTGTTTCTTGATGTACTTAGGTACTTAGGTTAGTTCTAGTGATTGTTGGCAGAAGGAAGAACTAAAGTAATGTTTTGCTTGTCAGCACTCCTAAGGTAATACTCCTTATTTACATTATGATAATATCACTATTAAAAAAATGGAGTTTACCAACGCGCATTTCCAATGATTGCGCATTAGTAAATTTAAATTTCCAACGTGTAGCCCTTGGTAAACTTGTATTGGTAAACCACACGTTGGAAATCCAGTTACCAACACACAAAATTTCACCGGTTGGTAATTTCCAACACATGGACATTGGTAACAAATGCGTTGGTAATTACCAATGGTCATCCACTAGCTATGTATTCCAGTGGGCGACCAAATTACCAACGTGCACGCGCGTTGGTAACACTTTAATATTTACCAATGTGCACTCGTATTGGTAATTACCAATGTACATGCGTGTTGGTATTTATCAACGTGCATGCGCGTTAGTAAATACCAATGGTTTCCAATGGGAAGCTGTTGGTAATTATGTCAAATTTTTTAAAAAAATTAAAGCAATTTCCAACAAGGAGCTATTGGAAACTACATTTTTTTGTAAAAAAAAAAAAGCAAAAAAATAATTAATATTAAAATTATACATTACATTAACTAAAAATTGTATTTAGTAAAAATATATAGCAATGATTTTATTGGTACACAAAAAATTTAATAATTCAGTTAAAATTCAAAAATATATAATTTCAAAAAAAAAATAACTAAAAATTCACAAAATTGAAAAAAATTCTGAAATTCATAAGAGCTTACTAAAATTAATAAAAAAAATTAAAAAATTAAGAATAAATTTGAAACTTGAAAATTAAAAATATCTTCAAAATTAAATAAATTACTAAAGTTCATGCACGAAAATTGCCGTAAATTATATACTTAATTTAAAATACACAAAATTTGCAAAAGTTATAATTAATTAAAAAATGAAACACAATATTAACTAAAAAATCATAAAATGAAAACAAAATCAACAATCAAACAACAAATCTACAAAATCATACAACCAAGTGCTACAAATTCACAAAACCAAAACCAAATCAACAATTAAAAACCAGATCTATAAAATCAAATAAGCAAAAACTACAATTTGACAAAAACAACAAAATCAACATAATCAAAAACTGAAATAATGGAGTCAAGGCGGTGAAGAGATGCGAAGGGAGGAAGTAAGGCGTTGAGGCAAGGTGAGGCATTGAGGGAAGAGGGACGTGAAGAGACGGGGACAGGAGGAGATGGGGACGCAAGGAAAGGAGGTGAACCGTCGGCGGTGTACTAAGATTGACGCCTAGGGAAGAACGAAGGGAGATCGGCGAGGCAAGGGGGACATAAGGAAATGGGGAGGCGTGACGAGGACGTTAGATGTCGGCAATGTACTGGGATCAGTACCTGGGGAACAACGGACGGAGATCGACGACTGCGATGGACGAAGGGTGATTGGCGGCCGAGGAGAAGGACGGCTAGAGAACGGACGAGAAGGAGGAGAGGGTGAGAGACGAGAGCAGAGCGGGGTTAGGGACGACAGTACAGAGGGTGGATAGGGTGACTCAAGAGCAAAAAGGGTTGAGAGAAGGTGAAAGCGGTGAGGATGGAAGTGGAAATGAGAGGTGAGATAAGTTAGGGTTTTTATATGAGATGTTTTAGGGTTATGGGTTTTTTTGGGTATGGTGATTAAATATAAATATTATATAAAAAATGATATAATTTTTTATCGTATAAATTAAAGCCATAAATTTTAATTTCACTATAAAAACTATGTTCATATATATGCTCATATAAATTATAAATTGTATATATAACTGTTACAAAAATATAGTTATTACACGCACACATATAAATAAAAATATTATATAAAAAATGATATAATTGACAATATCAATATGAATATATCAAAGTATAAATATAAATGTACATATTATTATTCTAATAAAAAATATAAATATGATACATATGATACATTATTATTATTATTATTATTATTATTATTATTATTATTATTATTAAAAATACATTTATAATTATCAACGTGCACACGGGTTGGTAATTACCAATGCGATTTGCCCTTTGGAAAGTAGTCCAGCGCATTGGTAATTTACCCGTTGGAAAGCAGTTGATTTACCAACGCATTGAACCGTTGGTAAATTACCAATGCGTCGGCGTGTTGGTAAATTTCAATTTTTTTTTACCAACGATTTGACGCGTTGGTAAGTCGTTGGGAATTTGCTCGTTGGAAAATGTGATAGTAGTGTATGTCTTGGGACAATATATAAAAGGATTATTAATTGTTAGCTCTGGATGGCCTTATTTCCATGAGGGAAGTCCAATATCAAGAACTTCTATCATGAAGTGGTATAAGCATACAAGGGTAAAGCATTGTTGTCAGTCCAAGTAATAGAGCCGGATTGCTAGTTTGACTATCTATCTTTTAATTACAAGTTTATAGTTTTTATTTGTATTAATTTTCATCTATAACTTCTTTTACATCTTGGCTAATTTGCAATGAGGAGTCTGCTTGAAAGTAGCTTATGGCAATGCTACAGAGCTAATTATTAGAATTTTAGCCCTGGCTAATCACAAAATAGATTTAGTTAAGTATTCCCTCTTCAGTTTTGTACCTTCAAACTTACTCCTAGTTGTTAGGACCTATCTTGTGATGGAATTGCCAACTTAAGAAAGGAACAAAATATTTATATTGATCTTTCCTATATTGTATAGGACTTGACCGTTAAATGATATTGTTGATGTACTTCGTATTTTTGTATGTATAAAATCTTTTTCTATTTTATAATTGTTGGAATTGTAAGAATAGGATAATATGGTAATGTATGTAGGATTAAGACAGAGAAGACGAGAATATATATATATATATATATATATATATATATATATATATATATATATAATTTAGTGATGGCTTCACGTCACTAAAAGTAATCGTTGACTGGTGAAGGCTTACTATAACTAATTTAGTGATGGCTGCTTATTGCTAGATTTAGTGAAGGCAAGCCATCACTATATTAGTGACAGTGACAACTAGACGTTTCTTCTGTCAAAATCTTAGCAACACCCAATTTTCATTAAATGTAGCGATGGCCCTTTTGTAAGTTACTAGCAACAACTAACTGTCACTCACTTGCCGGCAATAGGCCAATGCTAGAAAATTAAAGACTGTTGCCTTTGCGAAGGTTGACCGTTACTAAATAGTGACAATAACTATTGCTAAATTATTAGCGGCTAGTAAGTTAACCCCTTATTTTAGTAGTGCTATTTATGTTGAATCCACTACATTATGCTTAAAATTCAACTTAAACCCTAAAATAGCCCAGACATCGAAAGCTTCTATAATATTCTAATTTTAGGGTTTAAGTTGAATTTCAAGCATGATGTGATGCAATTCAACATGAATGTTTTTGTTGATATGAAGAATTTTTAGAATACTATAGAAGTTTTCAGTTTTTTGGTCAATTGATATGAATAATTCAATTTTTTTGCATCTATAATATTCTAGATAATTATTTGAATGGATTGGATTCTTTAAGTTGGGAAGAGAATGTTGAATTTTTTGGTTTTTTTTCAATTTTCTTTCAATTTTTTTTCATTATTATTTTTTTTGCTATTTTTGGGTTAAAGTTGGGAGAAAAAAAATAGATAAGGGCATCAAATTCAATTTTTTGGCCTCTAATATTCTCCATGATTATTTGAAGGGATTGGATACTTTAATTTGCAATGGTCATATTGAATTAGTAGGTTTTTTTTCAATTTTTTTCTTCTGTTTTTTGGTTTTTTGCTATTCTAGGGTTTAAGTTAAGAAAAAATATATAACGGTGTCAAATATAATTCTTGGCATTTATAATATTCTCTATAATTATTTGAAGAAATTGGATGTTTGAATTTTGGATGAGCAAGTAAAATTGGTGGTATTTTTTAGTTTTCATTCTATTTTTCAATTTTTTTTACTATTTGAGAGGTTATTGGTCACAAGTTCATGTTAAAGGGGTTTTGTGTTCGTTTTGCTAGAATTTAGGGGCTCATTTAAGGTTTGGCCTTGAAATCCTGTCAATGGTAATGGAGATTCATAGATGAGAGACATTTTTGCTGCAAAAACATTAGTTTAGTTCTACTTTTGCAATGTTCGATAGTTAAGATGTAGTTATGTGAAATAAAGATAGTTTGAGGTCAAATAATATAATTTGGCCTTTTGGTTTCCTAGAAATTTGCATTTTCTTTATTATTTCAGTTTAGGTCTTCCTTGTTATGCTACATAAAGGGCGTTTTAAATTGTATTTCATCATCTTATCAATAATATGATCTAGTACTCCAAATTATATCTTTTCCTTGAGATTAGACATGATCTAATCTTTTTTTCATTTGCGTCTGCTTCATCAAGTTTCATTTTCAGACCATGGGAAGAGAAATATAAAAATATGTCTTCTTGCTTCACATTAGAACCATTCTAAAATAGTTAAAACCTCTTATTGTCGTTTCCGTTCATCCTTAGATTTAAGACGATTGTCCTTCTTTAATTCTATGAGGTAACTCTTAGAGTAGCAACAAGTAGTATCCTCTTTCATTTTATGAGGTTGTCAGAGGGTTTATGATAAGGGATGGAACTAAAAAGAGGCTAGAAAAAGCGTCAGCCACCCTAAAATTGTAAAATATTTTTAATTATTTTTTTAAATTTAAAAAAATATATTTTTTGGTCCTTCTTAAAATTGGTCAAATGCCTTAGTGTGCAAAGGACCACGGGCCGCCCGCAGCTATGCACGAACATGATTTGTCAGAGATTGTTGTTATCTGTTATCTAATTGAAGTCCTAATATAAAATATACCTCTTTAGTACCTGCAATCTTTTCATCAAAATAATACTTCATGACATATTTACCGTTTGTTCAAAATCTTTACAATATTTTTATATTTAATAAATTATTTTCTATATTACTTTTTAAACTATTATTTCAATACTTTCAACAAATATGCCCTAAACATTCTATTACGAATAAAAAAGATATTTGACATTTGAACAATAAAACGCAATCTAATTTGGACATTCTTTTATCTAGATGAAACATCCCAAAACTTAATATTCTTTTTATTGTTTTTTATTTATATAATTTATTTTATTACTTTCGTCGATCATACTTTTTAAGCCAATGTTTTAATCGATCGGTTAAGGTTGATACAATTATCAATAATTATTTTTTAATGAACTTCAGAAGTAATTAGTTTTTTTTTTATTTTTTTGGGAAAATGCTTGATGTATGTACTATTTTATTTCAACAAAACTAGCCGAGCAAGATTTACATAAAAAGATCCATGGACCTACTTAAGGAAACAACAAGCTTCGATCAAAAACAAAATGTAAATTCAAACTTACTCCTCTACTTCACAGCATAATCAAAAGATTCAATCTATCGAAATAAACTCCTAAGCTCTACAAGTTTTATAACTTGAATTTATCTGCAGGCATTTTGTACCACTGACCTCCTTGCTTTGATGCTGAAAAATGCGAGCATTCTCTCCCTCCAAATGGCATAGACGCCAGCAGCGCATAAGCTTCTTCTAAAGTTCTAATCCCATTTTTAGACCTTTCCCCTTAGTAACTCTTAGTAACTAGATACAAACTCGCTCCCAAACATGTGTGCATCTCTTAGCTTAACCATCCACAATAAATCTTTCCAGTATATATCAAAACGAAAATTCACAACTAAAAAGCAACAGATCTCTTGTTTCATCATACCAAAGGCACAATGAGCAAAGAGTTGCAGAAAGCTTCACATGCCCTGCAATCCTAACCTTTTACTATTAAAAAACAGACATTTTCCAATAGTCATACTTTGAAAAATTTAAAATTACCAGAGTATAGCCGTTGGAAGTAGCCTATTTGTAAATCAATCATTGAAAACTATATTAGCAATGATCAAAATTTGAACCGTTGATAAGTTCTCACACAAACACGCTAAAAATTTGACTATTGGTGATTACCAACAGTCATAGATCAGACCTGTTTTTCAATTGGTGAAGTTTTCTTCAACGCGAAACCATTAATAAAGTACCAATGGTTCAAGTTGTTAATATTTACCAATGGGTGAGGCCATTGGTAATCTACTAATGCTCCAACTTGTTGGTATTTATCAACGGTTAAAGTTGTTGGTAAAATTGTAAATATTTAAAAAATATATATAACAATTTCCAACGTGAAGCTGTTGGAAACTAACATTTTTCAAAAAAGATAAAATAATTCATTCAAAATATATTTTATATTTTACTAACATTATATTTTATATTTACAAAAAATATAATTTATATTTCTAAAAATTACAAAATCAATCCAAAACAAGATAAATCAATAAAAAAAATTTCAAATTCAATACAAAATCACAAAAATTAAAAATTCAAAGTCGTATCAAATCTGCAGAAAAATAAAAAAATAAAACCGAAATTCAAACATGAAACCTAAAATAAAAAATTAAACCAAAATTCAAAAATGAAACCGAAATTAAAAAATCAAACCAAAAATCAAAATTAAAAAATTAAACCAAAATGAAAAATCAGATGAGATATGCACCAAAATCAACACAAAAATTCAAAAATAAAACCAAAATTTGATCAGATCTGCACCAAAATCAAGCCAAAATACAAAATCAAAATGAAACTAAAAACAATTAGAAATGCAGAGGACGGCTGAGGAGGCGACGAGCGACGGAGACTTCACCCACTGACGAATGATGACGATCAATGTGAGGAGGATGGCAGACGGGGAGTGAGGAGTATGAGGAGGACGGCGGCCAGAAAGTGAGATAGGACAACAGAGAGAGACGCGAACAGAGGAGACCAAGGACGGACGTCAGGCAACACAGGAAATGCGACACGAAAGGAGGAGAGAGGAGGACAGAGGAGATTCGGAGGCTAATCGAAGGAGCAGAATTTGAGGTGAAGCGAACGAGGCTGAAGGCAAATTGGAGGCGTGAGAGAACGGCGAATTGAACAAGGCCAAATGGCGAGCGAGGCGAAAGAGAACGGCGAGCGAGGCGGAGGGCCGAAGGGAAGAGCAGGAAGAATCGAAAGGAAGAGGAGGTGAATCGGAGGGAAGAGTAAGGCAAAGGGAGGTAGAGGGCCGAGGACGGCGAAGGGAGGCAACTGAGCGGTCGAGGCGACTGGGCGAGGACGGATGAGGTGGATGAGAGACGAGAGCAAAGAGGTAGAAGAAGGTGAGAAGAGGCAGGGCGAGGGGAGAGGAGAGGTGAGAGATGGGTTTGGGTTTTATATGGGCTAGATTGGTGTTTTATGGGCTTTATAGGTTTTTACACATACACATAAAAATATATAATATGGGTTTTTAATATAAGATAATAATAATAATAATGATAATAATAATTATAATATATTAGGGAGATTTAATCTCACCATATACATTAAAACCATAATTATATGATACATTCTAATATAGAAGATACATTATATTATGGTACAAATGATACAAATTATATTATGATATATATTTATACGTATAAATATATATATATTATGATATATTTATACATATAAATATGTTCATACACATTATTATTATTATTATTATTATTATTATTTATAACAAAATATTTTTAGAATACTATTTTACATTCTAAAATTTTAGAATAAATATGATAAATATGATGTGTGTGTGTGTAATTATGATACATATGATACATTATATTTTACAATTTATATTATAATATAAATGAGACATTATATTATACATACATATATGATACAATAATATAATATGATACATACATACATTAAATATAATAATAAAATGTTTATAATTAATACATTACAATAACAAATAACAATAAATTATTATTATTATTATTATTATTATTATTATTATTATTATTATTATTATTATATGATACATTATTATGATATGTGTGTGTGTGATATATAATTGAAATAGAGGAAAAACTCTACTTTAGTCCTAAATTTTTCATGATTGTTTCAAAATGGTCCATTCTTTTTACTTTCTAATGGCACAAGCCTTATTAACGGCTATTCACGTTAGCAATTACCAACAGTTTAAGTCATTAGAAAGTGGAGAGGTGAAGAAAAGTGATGAGATTCCCATGGAGACAACAACGAGATTTTTAGGGCAACGACAATGAGATAACTAGGGCGACGACCTCAAGTTCCATTTTCCATTCAATTCTCTAGCATGTTTTTCTGTTCAGTTGTTGGGATTCTCGATGAATTGTGAGCGATCAATTGCTTCTTGGCCTCATCGGTTTTTTGGTGGGTTTTCTGGGTTTGATTTTCTTTTTTCAGATTAGTTAATGTTGAAGCTAAAGCGAAAGTGCTACGCAAAATAAGGGTCATTTACAGAAATAGAGATTGGTTTCATTTAATCAAACTGTGGGGTCACGCACGGCTAACTGATGAAGGACGATTTACAGAAAATGCTAGGCTTAGCTCCAAATTCTGAGTGCTGATGATCGACTGGTTTTGATTTGGTTTAAATGGAGAAACAAATTAAATGATAATTCAAATAGTTGAATAAAGACTGGCCGGGGTAATATAGTATAATAGGTTGGATTTTTAATCTAATTTAAAGGGGGGTTGTTGCCTTTCAAGTAGAAGTGGGACCTAGGCTAGGTTGACACGGCCCAAATTGGACCGACTCGGCAGTCAAACCCTTCGTACCCCCTAAAAAAACTGCCCAAAATTAGGCAGAATATGGGCCTAAGAGATGAATATGGTACAAAACTGACCACCATGGCCCAATTTCTGACCTGTGACCCTACCAGCCGCAGCCCGGCCAAAGCCTGATCTAGGGATAGAAAAATCGGACCCTACCCAATGACTTGGCCCAACAAACCTGAACCCAAGCCCAACCTGACCTGATTTGACTAAAAATGTCAACAACATGAACTCGACTATGCCCAACCTGACCTAAACCCGAACTCGATTAAAGAGAAACCCGAGAAAACCCGAGAAAACCCAAACCCAAAATACCCGAACCTGAAATGACCAGAGCCTCCATTGACTTGAACCCGAAATGACTCAAACCCGATATTGACTTGACCTTGACCCGAGATGACCTAATGACTAAACCCGACAAGATTCGATTTTAACCTTCACCCTAAACCTTAGTTTTTCTCTTTCATTATTTTCGATATTAAGTCAGTCCTAAATATGAAGATTTCCATATTTAGTAACTTCTATTTCTTGAAACTTTCATATTCAGTATATCTTATATTTAAGAATGGTGACTTCCGTAATTAGTAACTTCCATTTTTTGGTACTTCCATATTTAGTAAGTCTCATATTTAGATATGAGACTTTCATATTTAATAGTTTTATTTCTTTTTCTAAGATGTTCATATTTAATAATTTTCATATTTTGAGAAGGGATTTCCATTTTTAGTACTCCCTCCGTCCCAATTTACTTGAAACATTTATCTGGACACGGAGATTAAGGTGTATGTAATTTATTTTATTTTTTTATGTAGTGAAAGTTTAAATAATGATTACAAAAGAAAAGATTCTTTTTTGGGTTTTGTGTAGTGAAAGATTGAGTGGAGATTAAAAAAAGAGTCTTTATTCAGTTTTGTGTAAAATGATAATCTAATTGTTTAAACTTTTCTAAAAGAGGAAACGTTTCAACCTTTTGGAACATTTAAAAAAGGAATACGTTTCAAGTACATTAGGACGGTGGGAGTAACTTCTATTTTTTGTTGACTTCTATATATTGCAAGTATCTTATTTGGGGAAAAAACATTCATATTTAGTGGATCCCATATTTGGATTTTTCCAGCATAAGTAATTTTTATATTTACTAAGTTTAATGATTTTAATAGGCAATTGTTAAAATTACAACATTCATCCCTAAACTTTTAAGTATAGTGCAATAAGGTACCTAAATTTTAAAAAAATTCATTTTGGTCACCCATAACAATTACAACATGGGTCCTAAAATTTTTGAAACCTTTGCACTTTCACCCAAAATTTTTCAAATTTTACAATTTAGTCATTGATATTGAACTTGATTTGCATTTCATTGTAATTTTAAAGAAAATTCATTGAAACATAAGCATAACAATTGTCATTGTGTATGTCTAAGTGATAGTTGGTTGAAGATCTGAATAACCTGTACAATGATAGTTAAAAGGTATGGGTTTAGAAAAACAATCAAATATTATTAATAATGTTAAATTACTTAAATATGTACTAAACTATAATGAAGAAGATTTTTATGAATATTTTAATTAAATATACTAAAAAATGAAAATTTAAATTAAATTAAATTACACAAAAAATCAAATTATTTGATTTAAATTTTAAAAAAAACTGAATCGATTCAATCATTTTAACTTCACACCAGTAACCCACGTAAACACAAAGGTTGACCCGAAAGTTGGCCTGAAGTTACCTGAAACTAAAATTGACTCGACCTAAAGTGAATCCAAACCCAAATAAACTCGGCCTAACTCAACCTGAACCCGAAATCAACTCAACCTGAACCCAACCTGAACCCGAATTCATGCTAACTCAACTAAACCCAAACCTGAATGACCTGATTCAAACCTGACCCGACCCACCCAATTGCTATCCTTAGCCCGGTCTAGGACCTGCCGGTTTGGTCCAGGCCTGGGGCCTCAACGGCTAGTTAACAGCAACTTGCAAAAAAAATCAAAAAAATGGGTTAATTACAATATAAGTCCTCAAACGGTTTTCTGCTACATTTTAGCCTCCCAAAATTTCATTTTCACCCCTCTCAACAACTAAAATTTAAGGACTTTTTGGTCCAAATATTTTTTGGCCTTCCCTTATAAATACCAATGCCATTTTCACTCTATCCTCACAACACCACTCAATCTCTCTTCTTCCTTTACTATATTCTCTCAAGCATTTGAGATTTTTTAATCTCCCCCTAATATCTTCATAATCTTCTCTTAATTTTGCATTAATTGCTACTATTAGTTCGTGACTCACGGCTTCAAAAGGAAAGGGTAAGGCGATAGAGAGTTCTGTCACCGTTCTCAGCCCGCCGATAAAGACATCTCAATTGAAGAATTGCACAACGATGATGCCGAAATCGATATGACGAATTACGATTTAGGACTCGATGATCAATTATCGGATAATGAAGTTGAAGAGTTGGATGCAATGGTGGCGGGAAATCCGTCAACATAACCGACGCTGACAAGTCTTGGACCCGTCGTAGAGGAAACCCAAGGACAAGGTAAATCCTCTAGACTAACTGGTTGGATTTGGGAGCATTATGAGCTCATAAATGAAGAGGAGTCGAGATACGAGAAATGCAAACATTGTAGTAAAAAATTGGTGCATAAAAAGAATTCCGGCATTGGAACACTGAAGCGACATATTGAAAATCAACATTCTAACGTCCTCCCCAGTGCCGGGACTAGTTCTAGATGACAAATATAACTTGGGTCTACAACCGGCGACGGCAGGCCAAGTATTTTTCGTTTTAACCAACAATCTCGTAGAGAATGCATGGTAAATTAGATGATGCTTACCAAAAAACCTTTTTCACAAACTGAAGATGTGCACCTAGAATCTTAGATAAAATCATAATTAAATCATACATTTAAAAAAGTGTCTAGGAAAACCACTAGCAAAGAAAGCTTTAGATTCTTTGAAGCCGGAAAATTAGATTTGCAAGTCTATTTTTCTGTTCTTGATCATTGTGTGGCATTCATTTCTGATATGTAGACATCACTTATAGGTCAATTATTTTATTGTGTTACTTCTCATTGGATTGATTCTGATTGGATTATGAAAAAATGAATTTTGTCATTTAGGGTCGTTGAAATATATTATAGTGGTTATCACATATTCAATTGCATTTTAGAAACTTTACATGATTATTTTTATGCTAATAAAATCTTGTGCATTTCATTTAATAATGCTTCAAACAATGATGTTCCCGCTCGCCTTTTGAGTCAAACATTAAAACCATCTTTCAACTATGTTTCATGAATTTAAAAGCTTTTGTTTTAAAAATAAAAAAGAGTTTTCTTGGAAATAGTTTTAATTGAATTGCTCAACCCACTAGAACTCCACATATTTAATGTTGTAAGAAGCTTTCCCCTATGCAATTTTGTTGACACATTTCATAAACTTAAAAATGAGTTGTGAATTTCTTACGACTAAAGTTTGGGAAAAATATTCCAAAACCGATGAATTGTTTAAGTTTTTTTATGAGGCTACTGAATTTTTCTCTAGTGTTTACTACCAAACCATTCATCAAGTTTTGCTTCATTTAGTAAACATTACATATGCTTTACGTCAGTCTAAACATGATGAGATGTTAAAACCAACTGTCGAAGCCATACGAGCTAAGTGACTTCAATATTTCAAAAACATTCCACCTATCTTTTTAATTGCTTCTTTGGTTGATTCATAGGTCAAATTAACGGGCACAACAACATTGCTTGAAGGAATTTTTCATACTTATTTAGAAATGTCTCATATAAATGTTTTAGCTATGTCTACTACTGCTTTCAAGTACTTGTATTCTTTATTTAAGTTATATTGTGAGCGGCATTTGGATAAGGTAAGATCCGAATCTCGTCAAACCAAGTCTCTAAGAAGATCAATCTTATCAAGATTTAACTCGGCCCTTTAAATGCTCAAATGAGCCCGATGGATGATATCGGTATTAGCTGAGATCAATACCTATCTCAACACATCGTTCGAGACAAGCGACGTTGACATATTGGAGTGGTGGAAACAAAGGAGATTCAGGTTTTCGATCTTGTTGATAATCGCACAGGAGATTCTTGTCATTCCAATTTCCACCGTATCATCTGAGGTAGCGTTTAGTGCAGGAAAAATGAGTAATATCGGAGAAATGATCAAGATTGACACCCGATGTGGTAAAAATATGCATGTACAACTGAGATTAGGGCCTCGTAGCACTTCAGCAACAAGATCAAAAGAATTCGGATAACAAGGCAATATTCGATACCACTACTTGAAAAAAAAAATTTCAGTCATATATGTAGTTTATATTTGATCTGATTATGTTGTTAAGCACAAATCATAGGTTTCTATTTTTCATCATTTTCGGAACATTTTGCCATTTTAAAATGTAATGCACGTTCCGATAATTTATAAGTACCGTTTGGCTTTTTAACTTAATAAAACATACACCGGATGTGATGTTTTTTTCTAAAAATATTTATTACGTATACAATTAATTATGTTTCTAATTTTTTCTATAAAAAAAACCTTCAAACCCACCCTGCCTGGGACCGGGCCGATCCTGATCCTCCTTGACCTAAGCCCAGGGCCGGCCGGTCTGGGCCAGTCCCGGGTCGAGTCGGCTCACCGCCCACCTCTACTTTCAGGCACAGATTATGACTTGAAGGAAATAAAGTATTGCCGCATTTTGTGTGCCTGCCACTATAACCCAACCTCGATCAACATCAAGTTTAAAGCATGAACCTTTGTTATTGTAAATTTGTATTTTACCAATGTTGGTAATGGCCGGCTCTTAGCTCGTCAAACAGCTTCTCCTTAGAGGCTACATGGCCCATGCAACCGCAAGAAATCTACATGGGTTGGTTTTGGTTAATTTCTTCTTCTTTTTGTAACTCTAGCTAGATGCCCTTCAGCTCAGATCTTCCACAGTCCCTGTTACAGATTGTTTTTAACAAATTTTTCTTTTTTCCTGAAAAGGAAATACTTCAAGGACTCTCAAAATCTTGGGAACGTGAGATTCTTGTGTAAAGCAAAACTTGGAAAGTTAGTTACATTAATGCCACAACCACAAAGGATAGAAATGACCAATAATTGTAGAGGAAAGTTATTCCGAACAAATATCACGTTTGGTTAGAATAGCCAAAATAAGACTAGTAAGAAAAATGACAAAAAATTGTAACTCTAGATTTAGGTTTGTTCATTGACAAGTGAAGCAAAAAGTTTGGCAGGTAATTCCTGAAGTCTTCCGAGTGCAGATCAGACAGGGCTTAGACTGTTTGGAGCTGACATATATAATCCCAGCGAGTTCAAGGATGCAATTGAGGGCTGTCAAATTGTTGTCCACATGGCCACCCCGTTCCAGCATCAGCATCAGAAGTCTCAGGTCAATCTATACATTAGTTAATCAACTATAGCCGTAATCATAAAGAGCTGGGGCCAGCAAAACTTTGTCAGAGAAAGAAGTGCTGAAGAGCATTAATGGTAGTGAATTAGAAGTGGTTAGGCTTGCCCGTGGCCTGGTTGGGGGGGGGGAACAATTCTACCAAACCTGCATTCAACTGCAACCTTTGAAATGGTCATTTCACAAGCTACAAGACAAGCCAAAGTACCACATGCTAAGGTTTTTGGAGGAACTGTTAGGAAAAGTGCCCCCGTCCACATCCAGGACGTTGCTGGCGATCACATTTTCTGCATCGAGAAGCCTGGCATTAGCGTTAGATTTCTGTGTGCTGGTGCCAATCTGAGGTCTGCAGATATTGCAAATCAGCTTCGACAGCTTTTTCATCAAATGGAGACAGCAGAAGGGTATGTTCCCCGGAGCAAACTCAAGGTTTTTTAGTTCAAATGTTAGGGGTAATTTGATGCTTGATGTCACTTGTGTTCAATTGCAGGTTTTTTTAGGACTCTAGGGGAGATATACAGCAGGGTTCAAAGAAGGTAGAGGAGTTCAGATTTGCCTATAGATATGATGTGAAAGCAATCTTGGAAGACAGCCTAACGTGTCAGCTGAATATTGGCTCGAGTCCATCAGCATCCCAAACATGACTGAAGCACATAAACAAGTTCTTGTTTCCTGGTATGTTCTTGTTTCCTGGTATAGTCTTGTTTCCAGCTACTGTAAGGTTACAACTGAGTGGTAAAAACATCTTGTGACAAGTTCAACGAGAATGATTACTCGAAAAACATTTTACATAAAGAAATGTTACAGTTACTTAGTAGCGTGGCTTACTATTGAAAAAAACGAAGTTACTTTGGAAACAGAAACATCATTTAGCATTCTCAAAGGTGGAACAAAAAGGGGCTAACAGGGGCATAGATCCCCCTTAAAATTGTAAATGCATACTAGTCCTTCCTTAAAATTGATCAATTTTCCTTATAAGGACTATAGTTTAGAAAAATATTTGTTTTGGCTCATCCCTTATAAAAAAAACCCAGGTCCGTCTATGAGCATTCTGATTCTGCCTAGATAGCAGAACACAGGAAAGTGAGAAAATACGTACAGAGTGCTTCTAATAGATTAAAAGGTCAACAGCTGTTCATGGAAAATTCCCCAGACAAGCACAAGACCAGATTCTGCTATGGATCCACATAGTGATCCGCACAGAATTTGGAATATTCTGCTATCTATCTTACCATGTTACCTACAACTAAGTGCTATGTCCATCTCTGTTAGAACGGAGAGTTACAATTTGCCCATATCAACAGAAAATTTCTGGATCATCCAACGAGAAACTCTGGTCGAACCCCCCTTCATCAAGATGGAAATCCAGGCAACAAGTGACTGGAGCTGGTGGCGAGATTGTCTCTGTGAGATCAGATTCCGAACTGTGGCCATTCAGGCCTCCTCCATGACTGGGAGACACTGAAAAGTAGTTGCATTCAGAATTTTCTGCAGACATAAATGAAGAATTGAAGCTTCCACGCATTGCTTTCTGATTCTCCACCGTAGAATCCTTGAAAATATTATCACTTCTCATTTCTTCCTGCTCTATTTTCGGACTAGGAAAAGTGAAAAGCGAGAGCATATCTTCCCACGAGGCCAACTCTCCGTTTTTGACATTAGAATCTGCTCCAAAACTAAGTAATACCTCTTCTGGTTTTTTCTGTTTCTCCTCACAACGTTGAACAAGATTCTTATTGTCTTCCATGGAACTTTCTGCTGCCATAGTTTCTGGCGGCACGGTTGGTTCAGAGGTTTGTTTACACGTGTGTCTTCCTCGATACGTCACGCCAAAGACGGTTGGATCATCATCTGATCTTTGGATTTGCTTGGTGGCCAAGCAACCTTGAGTCAGGCGATGAGTGCACCTGTAATATCCCCTGTAATTGCAAGAGTTGGCTCAATTAAAAGGGATAATTGTAAGAGATCTACATGTTTGGCACAATAAAGCAAGAAGAGAGGCTGCGTCAAGCAATATAAATTTCGCACCTACCACCAAACAAAAAGTACATAATAATTTGGGGGAGGGTTTGATATTTGCAGCCAAGTTGGTGCCTCTTAAATATCTTTGTTTCACTACGTACCACAAAGAGAAAAGTATTCGCAAGTCATTATTAGCTGTTTCTGTAGAATCGAGTACCATTTCTTCACCAACACCATATGAATCCGGATAAGACCAAACTTCCCTATTTTTCTTCTTCGCTTTTTTTTTTTTGAAGGAATTATGTGTTTTAAATCAGCCAAACATGATTGGATCCGAGTATGAAACACTAAGAAACAGTTACAGTAGTACTCAGGGAAAAAGGAAAAGGAAAGAAGGAAAGAAAAAACAAGACACATACCTTGGATAATTGGATCCAAGAATGTCTTTTTGGCCATATTTCCTCCAAGAAAACCCATCATTAAGAGGACCGTCTGATGACCCAGAACAGACCTTCAATTGATCGTCACATTTCTTTGACGCCTTCCTGCAAATTCCAAACAAACCAAAAACCAAAGTCACATCACAACTTCTCTTTTGATTTTTGGCTGTCACAAGAGAGAATCACAAACTACAATATACCTCTTTTTGAAGACTAGATGTTTATCAGAAACCTCATTCACTGGTGATTCCACAGGAACCCATTTGAGAGAGGAAAGAGCTTTTTCATATGAAGATAGAATCTGGTCAATCAAGAGCTGGCGAGTTTGGTGAGAGGAGGAAGAGAGACGGTCCCTGAGCTGCTCGGCTAGCCGCTTCCCGTGAGTAAGCTCATTGAATAGAGTACTCTGCCCCATATCCATGCTCTTCAGATAAACTTCTCTAACGCCATCAAAAGGAAAATGACAAGTAAATCTAATTGCCCAACGGAGAGGGCAATATAAAAGCTAAAAGGATATCTGGAAGCTGGACATGAGATTGTCAAGAAATTAAGTGGAAAAACACCAGTGATGGGACAGAAGATAAAACAAAAGAAAAAGAGGACACTCTTTTTTGTTGGGAACTGCTTCTTTTCCAGCAAGGCGAGGACTTGCGGCTCTGGAGGTTTTATGAGGCTGGGGACTGGAATTAGAATTTGGATTTTTTTTTTATATAAACTAGAAATTGGGATTTTGACGACTTGACCTTTTCAAAACTGTCATTCTGAGTCCGGCAGACACGAAAGTGAATTTAATTGGGTATAAAGCTCCTTTTGTTACTCAAACTTTTTCAACTCTCACACTTAACCCCTTGAACTTCAACTCAGATCAGCTCACCCCTCAAACTTTACAAAGTCAGGCATTTTACCCCTTCAACTGATAGAAGCTTGGCATGTACAGCCACGTGTCTGAGTTCAATTCCATTACAAAAATAATGCTTTAGTTATAAAAGGACAGAAACAAATTAAAAATAGAAGACAAAGGAGCTGAACGGTGTGGTTAAGTTGCAGTACAAAGATGTCAGCTTAGTTTTCTTTCACATGTAAAAATGTACATTTAAGCCCTTTCTCTTTTTTTTTTTTTTGCATTTTGTTTTAGTCGTCAATAAAAATTCTAATGTCCATAACAAAAACTTGTCACTTGCTTGCACATGACACATTTTAAATGCTTGAGGGGGTAAAACGTAACGAGTTACCAAGCTAGAGGGATGAGTCTGCCTGAATTATAGTTCAAGGGTACAAGGTACAAGTTAACAAAGTTTGAGGAATAAAAGTATAATTAGGCCATTTAATTGAATCAAATTTGAGGGAGCAAAGAAGAAAAAAGGAAAAAGAAAATAGTAAAGTAGTCCAAGTAGATGATTTGAGGAGAGAGCTGGAAAATGGTAAGTCAGGAATGAGAGAAGAATCTTCCGAGCCGCTTCCGCGTTGTTGCGAGCGAGAGTGATCGAAAGAGCGAGGAATCGAGCGATGACGCTGAGCGGTGGCGTGAGGAGCAAACCCGCTGCTTACGTTGGTATTGATTTGTCGTGCATGTGGGGTTAGCGCTTGTTGGCCTGATATAGCATCTACATGCGCACCGACCTTGGCTTCCACGCTGGCCTGGATAAATAAAATTACATTAATTATCCCTGAACTATTCCTGTGGGCAATATAATATCGTTGTTTAGCCCTTAAACTACAAAAATACTATCCTTTAAGGCTTTAACCATCATTGTTTTCTGTTCAATTACCAAAAAGAAAACTACTTTTTGGAAGCTACGAAGTTTGACATTCTAATATGTTATATCTTCCTTTAATTTGTTTTTCACACCTCACTTCACATAGCTTACATGATGTAAGAAAAAAGGGTCTTGCTTCCAAAAATTATTAAGAATTAATTGGTAGTATTGATTTAACTTACGTTTTGTAGTTAATTTGTGATTGAAATAATAGCGTTACCTATAGTTTATCAATACTAATGTGATTGCCTTTTCCATCCTAATATCATACCCTAATTTTATACCTAGATAAAGTTACGACAACCCCTAGGAGTTGGTATGATTTAATATTTAAGTATTAAACCCTTTAAAATGTTGTTTTTATTTAATATTGGTCTTATATATAAGATTATTTCCCAATAAATAAATTCGAACCGTTAAACGGATAGGACAAGTTTAGAAGGAAACAAAAAGAAAATCAAGGGTGTGCTTAGGGAATATATTTTGAAAAATGATTGTAATTCACTCAGCTAACATGCAAAATTTTATTATTGTTTATTGTCATGCTGATAATTCAACTTATTAGTGCTTGTAAAGAGGAGAACTCTGTGGGAGGGGTTCAAGATTGGAAACTATTTTGGAGACACCCGGTGCCCCTCTACCCCAACTATTCTACAGTGCACTATAGCTAATGCCTTGCCGATGAGAAATAATTTATAGGTAAGAATGTTCAACCCTCATGTCTTATGTGTGGTTCAGATCTTAAGTCATTGTCACACATTCTATTAACTTGTCCTTACACACTTAAGGACAGAAATTTTTTGAATGTTCAAACATCTTTCTTTCCTAACATATCAATGTTCGAAGTGATTTTTTGTAGAAGCTTCAAAATGAGGCTATTTTTTTTGTTATTATGGGTTGGTATTTGTGGTGGAATAGGAATAAAACAATGCATGAATATAAGTGCATCATCCCAGGGCATCTAGCTAAGGCTATTAAGGTTTGGTGTGCAAATTGGGAAAGCTCAAATCCCTCAATGTCCAAGCCACTTACTACACCCCCCTCTTCAAAATGGTCTCAACCCTTGCCCGGTCCTTTGAAAGTTAATGTAGATGCTGCCACTTCTACCCCTTTCCAAAGAAGCTCCATTGGTTTGGTATTTTGCAATTCTAAGGCAGTACCAGTCCACATAGTACCAGTTTCTTTTAACATGTGGTGTGATCAATTGGCTCTTGTGGAAATCTTGGCCATATTGCACGGTTGAAGGAAGCTTAGGCATTGGGTTGTCAGCGGATTGTGGCCGAATCAGATGCAGTGGTGCTAGTCAATGAGTTACAGTCTTCGAGGCCTTCTTTATGTCCTTATGGTGTCTTGCTGGACAATGTTAAATCTTTGATTTCCTCTTTTGAGACTTGTTCTAATGTTTATATTTCGCGTTCTTTAAATTCTGCTGCACATTCAATTGCTCGAAAGAGGTTGTTTGTCGTTAGCCGTTTTTGTTGGCCTCGACCTTACCCCTTTGGCTGGATTTAGATATTTCCTAATATAATTGCCTTTTTTACCTCAAAAAATAAAAAGATAATTCAACTTATTAATAGTTAATTTGGTGATAACAGTTGCTTATATATATTTACTTTTAGCAAAAAATTATGTGCATTTAATATGTTCAAAAAAATAATAAATGTCTATTAAAATTTATGTTTACAATAGAACTAACATTATAGTAATAATTATTAGAAAATTAAGGACTTAAATATTATAAACTGCCCAAATTTTAAGACTTTGGTGTCCTTATCCGATTTTATAAGAATTATTGTGATAATATATTAATTAATTATTTCCATGAGAAATTGTGCGCATGCTGAACAAAACTTTCCAGGATATATAGTTTAACACGATGTTTGATCTGAGCTCGACTAATTTTTGGTAGGATAGATTAATTTAATACGATATAGATCAGAGCTCCTCATTTCATTTCATTGTCCGCTGAACCTGAAGGAACACATTGTTTTTTGATGTTTAGGCCAAAACCACAGCTGAACTTCTAATTTTTTACGATGACACGATATATATATATATATTATCGAAGTTTACTGTTCTTCTATTTTTCCAGATAAAATAGTTGAGCACGATTCTTAGAGCAGCACCACTCGTGTAACAGTTTTTCTTTTAACAATAAGAATAAATATTATTAATTAATAACAAATAGAAACTACAATTCACAGCTTCAGAAAGGTACCAGAACAACTCAACTCTAGAACTATCCATAAAGTATAAACGTACATCGAACTCATACTTTTTGCATCAAACCGGAAGGCCTTTTTCTACATCTTGTTGGATTTTGGTTCACAAGAATTATTATAGAATTTGATAGACGCGCTAAGATATACTTATTTTATATCTACTTGGTGTGGTCACACCATATATTGGTGTTATTATATTAACTCATATCGTCGCTCGTAACATTAACTAAAGATAGTTAAGTAGTTAGGTTGATTTGGTACATATGTGTGACACGTTATCACATTGGAACCAATAGGAAGTTGGCAAATGGCAATTGCGTGACGTGTATATGTACACCTTAATACATGGGATAATTGCTCAATAACTACTCATTATTATAAAGGGGCATGACCTTTAGATGAAAGGATATATCTATCCCAACATATATGAAATTTAAGAAGTAGTTATGCACCATAACTACTCTGGTTAGTGAAATAATATAACTTTTAGTAAAGGGTCATGTTTTATGTGAATTTAACAACCTTTAAAAGGTGACTATATATGGCCTTAATTTAACACGACACAACTCTTAAAAGACTTATGACTCTATGACCAAACCAGCACATCTCTTTTAAGGGTAGTTATTGCCTTATTTTAAGGGAAAAGGTTATAGGTAGGAAAATGTACCTCTTGGCGAAGTAGTACAACATTTTATGAAGAGTTGTAAATTTTTATGAAGGGTTATAACCCTCCATAAGTACTACTTCATCCCCTATAAATAAATGGCAATAGAATTGTGTATGGAGAGATTGCGAGCATAATTTCTAGAGGCCCTACTTGTTCTATTTTACCCTGCACATTTCTCTATCACCAAAAAGAGAATTTTAGTCGAGTATTAGGTGTAAACCAGCATATTTAGTTACTTTTATTTTTAAGTTAATTAAATATTTGGTCTTGGGTGTTCACAATAAGTCACGTCTTCCACAACATGCATAAAGAAGCATTTTATCAAAGAGACTATCACTCAGTTCCTCTGTGATAAACAAGTACACCCTAATTTCTGCATTTATTTTATATCATGGGAATTAATGTGTTCATTAGTTATACACTTAAATTTCTTTCATTGGTATCAGAGCCCATAGATTCAATATACATGCTCCCTAGACAGCCTTTGGTTGTTTGAAAATTTTTTGCATGTGATACCAATATAATTGACCTTCTCTCTAATCTATGTGCTAAGATTTAGTTTTGGTTACTAAATCTAAAATCTATATGCATGTTTAAACTTGCATTGGTATCAGAGCCCATAGATTCAATATACATGATCTCTAGACAACATTTGGTTGTATGAAAACTTTTTGCATGTGATACTAATATGATTGACCCTCTCTCTAATCTATGTGCTAAGATTTAGTTTTGGTTACTAAATCTGAAATCTATATGCATGTTTAAACTTGGTACATATATTAAGTTAACCAAAACTTATGATGATGAGAATATAGATTATTTTGGTGTATCTGGCCTTGTGTTTATCCAATTTGTGCATCTTTTTGAACTTTATGTTCTTGAAAGTTTTTCTGGGTATATTGGCAGGTTGGATTGCATATATGTTTTTGTTTGACTGTATTACTGACTTTGTGTTAAAAATGGCTATATATATATAAGGCAATTTAAGACAAGTAAACTAAAATAATGAAAACTTGTCAAAATATATTTAATTACATGTGCATGCACATGTTTTTTGGTTTATTTTGGCATGAATAAGTTGTTTTATTTTGCTTGTGCTTAAAATTGTCTTATTGTGATAATATATGCACCTATTTAATGTACTAAATATTACATGTTGTAGATTGCTAACTTCATAAATGGAGTTATCAATTACTTCATCCTATATTCTTTGCACCATTTGACTTTTTCACATAGTTTGACTTAAATTTATTCATATTAGTACTTATTAGAAGAAAATTAAAAAATATATATTTAGAAATTATATGTCTTGATTTATCATTTTTATATAAAGGTTCTTCATTTATATACTAAAATGTTGAAAATGAAAAATTATAGATTAATTGCTGAAAAATAAATGGTACAAAGAATATGAGACAAAGGGAGTAACTAAATTTTGATCTGAAACTTAATGATGACAAAGAAGTCATCATACACAAAGATGTTTCAGGAAGTGTTAAGTGAAGTAAAGTTATCAATCATCATACTTGAAGTTTTTGGAAAAAAACAAACACAAGAAAAAACAAACCAAATGTTTGGTTTGTGATTGCGAAGAAGCCTAAGCAAATTGTTGCTTAGTGACTAATGTACATAACTTTTCGTTCTCTTCAAACTATACGATATATGTAATATATATATTTTAGCCGAATCAAAATTCTTTGTGAATTAGTGATTTAAGGGTCAAAAGTCACATTTATCATGAGAATGATTGTTTAAAAGTACATATGTGTCTATGGTGAACAAAACTTCAAGTTTAAAGGTAAAGAGTTGGTTATGTGAAACTCTTTAGTAAAAATGCACATTAATTGTGTAATATGTACTTAGTTTAAGAGAATGTGTTTTTCTTAAATTCTTTGTATAGATCTTACTTGCCATGTAAGTTTCCTATGTACATGATATTTTATCTTAGTGATAATAATAAAAATTCCTTGTTTCTTAAATTATGGCCATGTGGTCTTAATAACTAATTTTTTTCAAAAATTCTAATAAATTTTTACTAGGATATCAAAAGTGATATTCTAATAATGCGCATTTAGGCTAAGAAAAAGTATTAGTGTGTTATAAGTGATTCACTTTGTTCTTTTTATGAAGTGGCCTTACAAATGTATTTAGTTTGCATATGTGCAAAATAACTAAGATTGGTCATGTTTTGAGAATGTTTCAATTGTCATGTCTTTTAGACAATTTACTTAGAATCTTTTGAGATTTAATGAATATCAAGTCTAGATTAAATTTTAGATATAATCACTTAAATTTTACTTCATACTTTCTATCATAAAATATGTTCCTTTGGAAGAAGTTTTGAGTTTGTCAGATCTAATGCTCAAGGAGCATTGGATACAACTTATTTTGTATGGGAATAGTTGAAGCTAGCGGCAAATATGTTGTTACCACCATTTATTGAACATAAAAAGGTTGGTCATCAAAATCATCGTGATTATGGTTATGATGGTTAGATTGATGATCACCATAAAAAAATAGGGCTATAACATGAGGACTCAATACCCTTCAAATGTCAAAATAATCAAGAAAATGTGTAAGATCAAGATATTTTTTCCTTATTAGTCTAAGTTGAGATGTTCAAGTAGATAGCTATACCACAAAAAAAAATTGTTGATTTTTGTTAAGAGGGAGGTACATTTGGTATTATCTTGATATAGATGAACCAAGTAATGTCTAAAATTGACATTATGTATTTTGATGCAATTTTCGCGCTTGCTTCTCAACATTTTGACAAAATATGAATATGAGCTTGATTGATCATGTATTCATGATTTGATCATGAGTATAAAGTAATTATCAACAAGATTCAAACAGTGTGTATATTGTTATAAAGGTAGCCGATGCATGCACACATCTCAACTAAGTTAGAAAGCATTAACAATAATTATGTATTCTTTGTGAACAAGAAATATTCTAATTTAAGTATCTCCTATTGTGGAGAATATCTTGTTCATGGTTATTCACAAAGTTAGAATAAAATGTTTTCTAATGTTAGTTAAGGTCATACCTACTGTGATATAGTTAAATGACTCTCTTAACAAAACTTTAATATCCAAAAAGCTGTAAAAGTTTGATTTTAGTGTCATTGCCACTCTTGTAGCATGCACATACCAAGAGTAAGAAAATGTGTCTTCCCAGGTAATAAATTAACATTTAAAGAAGAATGTTAATAGACATGGAATGTGAAGAGGATCATAATCGTGAATCTTGAAAAGATGTCATCTTAGTTAAGTTCTAAGAGGCTGGTGACTATGAATGTTCATTTTAGTTTTCTTATTTAGACACTTTAATATATGTAGAGCTTATGAATTTTTTCTTTCAAGAAAAAATGATACAAGGCTTATTAAGATATTTGGTTCTTTCATGTTCTTGATCATTCAGTATCTTATCAAAACCATATATTATCAAAACCATATATTGGTCATATTAATGGATTTTGTATCTAGCATAAGTGCAAGACCAAGGATATCAAGAAATAAGTTTAGGACATGAGGTTATGCACCTCATATCGAATCCATTGATTTGGCATAAGTGCTAAATCAATTAAACTTTCATAAGTGAAAGTGGCTCTTTACTTGTCCAAATTAGAAAGATAGAATTGCCATAAAAAAATTATCTGGACATCAATTTTAATAATCTTGTATTTAAACGAAGTGGCTACATGAGAGCTATTGAGTTCTAAGTATCATTAGTTAATCCTAAACACAATAAGGGCTCAATGAGGTTATATCTAAAAGTTGAAGATCAATAGGTGGATAACTTCACATTTTTAATGAAATTTGTATCCATATGATTCATTATAGTAATAAAAGTTATATTTGAATGTGACCATACATCTAATTGATGATAAGCTCAACCTTCCCCAAATGGCAAGGAAGTTTTCATGAAAATCATATAATGTTTTCATGACTTTTGCCCTTAAACTCACAAAATAATTTAAGGACTATATGGTATAATATGCTTCGAGACTAAGGTCTCAAAGTATTTTATATGCAGTTTTAAACTTGGTTTAAGACAATGAAAAAATGGCCATTTTGTTCTTGGGTCATACTTCAAGTCTAACTCATGGTTGTTACTCATAACCCATTGAACACTTCTTTTAGAATGGAAGAGTTTGGATTAGTTCTTCATTTAAGCCTGATATGTATCACGAGATGTACATGATCAAGTTAGCCAAGTTGATCAGGATAATTAGTTCAAGTATTTATTTTGAATCTACCAAAGAACCATATTAATATACAATATATGTCATATTACATCATTCAGATGTAATGAGACAATGAAAAATGTTATTAAGTTAACATTACCACACTAAAATATGGTGAAGTTTAGAAATGAATACACATTTACATTTATGTAAGCAATCTATTTGTGTGGTACTTGTTTCCATACAAAGGGGCTTACCTTCATGAAATATAAGGGTCATTAATGACTCATGTAAACTAAGCACCATCTTAGTGATAGTTTTGGCATTCAAATATCTTAGTAATAGCTTAGGCATTATTGGTGTTCATGTTTCATGAAAATATAAAGCCCATGATATAACTATTAAATTGTGATAGATGGAAATGAAGTTAATGTTAATTTAACTAACTAGTTGGATTAACTTCATATTTGTGTTTTATTTTTGTATGAAGATATGATAAGTCGTGCAACATATGTGTAGCACATGTTTATCATATGTGTGCATATACTTATATGATGGTTGTATTACATGTGTGTCATGCATATCATCATATATATAGTTTATATCACAACAAAAACCAAATATATGTCTAGACATAGGTTGAATGTTGGTTTTCTTGCACAAATAACTTGCCATTGTTCATGGAGTTTGAACAAGGATAAGACCCCTAAAGTCTTGAATGTATGTCGTTATTTAAATTAGTCATATGTGATTTAATAAAAACTTACATCCAAGTAAGAATCACATAATCCAACTTATGACAACTTTAGCATAAAAGTCATCTTGATCTAAATTATTTGTTTAAGATCAAGGTAAGGTATTAGTCACACCCCATTTGTATGCCCATACATATATCCTAACCTATGTGACCAAGGGTTTTTTTATATGTGAGAAGTTTGACATTTGCATGGTTTGTTAAGGACATATGCTCAGAGTGGGAGTCCACATAGAATCACACAAACAATGCTTGAGAATGAGATAGATACCTTCTAAATAGTGATTGTCAAACATTATGATTGTGTACACTAAGATACCACAGCACTTGTACATATCTTATGTGTTTTTTTACTTGCTAAATTGACCATAGAAAGAAAATAAGTAAGTTTTCTCTTATCTTACTTATGTATGAGTTTCTTTTGCTATGCCCCTACTCACTATTGGCTACTATTTAGTGATTTAAAATCATAGTATTACTTTGGTGAGCTTCCTATAGCTATGGTAATGCAGTCAGATATGTTTCTCATTAGGTAATCACTAGGTTTTAAGTTATTATATAGTGAGTGCGATAGAAAAGACTTTATAATGAGTTTGTAAATTGTTGTGAATTACGATCTGATTGCATGTGTTATAATTCAAGTAGTTGATACAATGCCATCTATACTTAAATACAATATTATATTACTTAATGTACTACACGATTCAAGCATAAAGTGACTTCAAAAATGGATGCATCTCAAGTTTGGTACATGACAGAGAGTTTATCAGTAAACTCATAAAAGAGACATGTTGTAGCCAAACTATATATCAACAAAGTCTTAAGGCATATAGGCATGATTAATGATATATGTATCATTAATGAACTTTGATTTGTTTAAAGATCTTTGATTGATTCAAGGATTTGTGGTGAAGACAATTCTCCTATATATGTTTAACCACTACATAGTGAGGAGATTTGTTGTCATGCCTAGGGTCACACGCCCAAACTTGCATATGTCAGTTTCTCTTTTGTCTTAATATGTTTTAGGTGTTCCTTTATCCACTATCCCTGTGTTCTATAAAGTATATCTAGCATAAGTGGGAGTTGTTGGATTTTAGTTCACAAGAGTAATTACTGAATTCTATAGACGCGCTAAGATATACTTATGTTACATCTACTTGGTGTGGTCACACCATATGTTGGTGTTGTCGTATTAATTTACATCGCCGCTTCTAACATTAATTAGAGGTAGTTAAGTGGTTAAGTTGATATGACGCATATGTGTGACACGTTATCATATTGGAACCAATAGGAAATTCGAAAATGGTGATTATGTGACGTGTATATGTACACCTTAACACAAGGGATAATTGCTTAATAACCACTTAATAACTACTCATATTATAAAGGGATATGACCTTTAGATGAAGAGAAATGTCTATCTCAATATATATGACCCTTGAGGAAGTAGTTATGCACCATAACTACCCTGGTTAGTAAAATAACATGACTTTTAGTGAAGGGTCATGTTTTAGGCGAATTTAATAACTTTTAGAAAGTGATTATAGCCATGATTTAAGGTGACACAACTCTTAAAAGAGTTGTGACTCTATGGCCGAACCAACACATCTCTTCTAAGGGTAGTTGTTACCTTATTTTAAGGAGAATAAGTTATAGGTGGGTAAAGACACATCTTGGTGAAGTAGTATAATATTTTATGAAGAGTTGTGACTCTTTTTATGAAGGGTTATGGCCCTCCACAAGTTCCAATTCATCCCCTATAAATATAGGCCAATAAAATTATGTATAGAGAGGTTGCAAACATAATTTCTAGAGACTCTACTTGTTCTATTTCGCCCTCCACACTTCTCTATTACCAAAAAGAAAATTCTGATTGGGTGTGAACTAGCATATTTAGTTACTTGTATTTCCAATTTAATTAAATATCTAATTTTTGGTATTCACAACTAGTCACGTCTTCCGCAACATGCGTAAAGAGGCATTTTATCAAGGAGACTATCACTCAGTTCTTCTGTAATAAACAAGTACGCCTTAATTTTCATATTTATTTTATATCATGGAAATTAATGTTTTCATTAGTTGTACACTTAAATGTCCTTCACTTCCTTATCTCTAATAGATCCAACAATTCATACTAACACCAAGAAAATACAAGCTTTAAAACTAATAGCTACCAAGACCAAGAAAATACAAGCTTTACAACTGATAGTTACAAACCCCTAAGATCAAAAAATTATTAAAAATATAAGTTCAATCCTCATTACAGTTTTTTCAACTCACATTTCACCACCAATTTTTTTTACCATAATCCATCTTTTTTCTTTTTTTACCTTTTCCTGTGATCCTTAGCCTTATTGATATTCTCTAAAATACCTAGTGATAGTTCATCACAATCATCAAAGGACCCCCAGTATTATTTAAACTGAGTTTACTCACTATATTTCCAAAACCTACCCACTTTTTTTTTAAAATGTAGGTGTTTTTTGTATAATGTCTATTAGTAGTTGATATAAAATTTTCAAATCCTAAATTCAATTGTACAGTTTCTGTATTCCAACAAGTAAGATTCCTAATAATATATAATTTAAAATATCACTTTTTATGCAGTTTCTTCCCCTGCCAATATGGCACAAGTAGATACTTTTAATCGTTTTAAACCTTTGCTCCATACTAGTATCCAGTAACTTTTCCATATTTAAAATTGAGTTTGTTATAATTTTTTCAAATTAATTGTCTTTTCATATAATAATAACATTTCAAAACTACATGATTTTAGCTATATTTACATATTTTATTTTATATTTATGCGTTATGTATCCAAACAATTAAATAGTTACGTGTCTTTTACAAGAAGATTTTTTTTTCATTGAAAGTCAATCCATTTCCACTACTAAAGTCACAAAATTTTCCAATGGCCGTTATCAATAGATATGCATTGGAAAATTTGAAATTAACTTGATATTCTCTTCGTTGGTAATCAATTTACCAATGTTCCAGATAGTTGGCAGCTTACCAACAGTTTCACCGTTGATAACTTACCAATGGCTTATACTATTGATAAGCTAACAAAGGTTTAAACCATTGGTAATCTACCAAAGGCTTAAACTGTTGATAAATTACCAACGGCCTAAATTGTTGGTAAATTACCAACGAAATTTGCATCCAATATCCAATTTATACTTTTCCACCCATTCTTAAAATTAATTTGGTTGTGTTACTTATTGTTTCCATAAGTAACTTACACATACAAAAAATAAATCTACACTAATATTAATACAATCAACGTGCATCTATTGTTTAGTAATACATCATAATAAAGTCGAATAGTAATAAGTTAACAACAGTTCATACAAGCTTGATAATGTAATATCTAAGAATATTCTAACAAGTATCATAGAATTGGAATCATATGATGATTTACCCGTTCCAAACTAGAGTCTAGAAAACCCTATTATTCGAGTCCAACTTATCTGTATACTATGGAACTGGTTGAGGAGGTGGGCAGGACAGGTTCAACTAGGGCTGAAAATGGGCTGGGCTAAGCCTGAGCCCACTAGGCTCGAGCTCGGCCCCTTCACTGTTTGGCACTACTCGGGCTCGAGCTTGAATTGCTCAAGCCCAATTTTTTTAGGCTCGAGCTCGACTCGAACTCAGATCGAAAGCCCGCCAGGCTCGAGTAACACATAAATCCTTAGTACCCTAACTGCAATTTAGATGAAAGATGGGGACTGAATATGTAATTTTTCTTACCTAGATAACCAAATAAGGAAAAATTTAAGAACCGATCCTAAACTTTCTAATTGTTGCTATTCTACCTTGATTTTGTAGACTTCACAAATAAGCCATCATCTTCCTCACTTTGACAATGGAACTGGAGACACCATAGTCCGTCCTCGAGCTATTGATCTAGGTCTCCAACATTTGCTTAGAGCGTCAGCTGCAGCGGCGGTGGCGATCTTGGTAGGGTTATCGTCGATCGTCACTGAACCATGGGTGGGGCTATCGTCAGCAGCGATTGTTTTTTATCTCGGGGCTGCTCTTGTTGTTAATCATTGTCATGCTCTGGTGGGACTAGTCGACAGCCGATTGGGTGGCTGTGAGCAATCGTCGGGCAAGGGATTCCATTTACAAAGCTTGGGGTATTGATTGTGCGTGGCTGTCGCTGGAGCTTAGAGGTGTAGGGTGGGCAAGGCTAGAGGCATCAGGTTCGCAAGGCTGGAGGTACGATCCTTCCTGGTCGACGGCATTGTCATCGAGCATGCTTTAATCAATAGTGGCCGACTGGGTAGGTGGTGTGAATGGGATTTAGGCACGAGGCTCGGGCGCTTGGGGGAGAAAGGAAGTAATACGGGTTTGGGCCTGCTGGGAAAGAAACAAAGGGTAAGGCCTGTTAGGCCCATGAGTTTATAGGGCCGGATACATTCAAGCTCGAGCTCGGCCCCTTTTAGAGTTCGAGCCCATTTTCTGGCTCGAGCTCGAATAAGCTTGACTCGAAATGCCTCAACTCGAGCTCGAGCTCGAGCTACCCCAAAAAAGCCCGGCCCCTTTTCACCCCTAGGTTCAACGATCCACAAATAAGCTCTAACTAAGCTCGATTAGACTCCAAGGTGACGCTATTCACCTCCATCTCTACTCGTTGTCTCCTTTTGAGCCACTCCAGCTTACTCTCATACTTGACGTCCCTTTGTGCAATCTCTACCATCATCTTTTGCACTTGCTCATTGAACTATGGCGTTTAAGTAAGGTCAACATGTGGGAATACACTAAATCCGAGCCTTTGGCGTCCTGGCACAAAGCACTGCTTTAATCCTAAACCGAAAACACACTCTCTCCTTTTTCCACCGGCTGCAAGACTAATTATTGCAACTTTATCAATCTTCTATGATGACCCTATACCGTCATCTTGTTGTGTTTGCTTCTCAATCTCAGCACTGATCTAGGCCTACACAAAGATATTAAATCGTTTCACTTAATGAGATATACTATGGAATGAAACTTAATATAAGATAGAAAAATTGTTTATTATCCTTATAGCAACTTCCTCCGACCACTTACTAACATATTAGGCATTCTTCATTGCATATGGAAATTAACAGCCCATGAAATTAAAAACCAATGTAAGAAAGCCCATCAAATTAACACATAATTGCATAATTGTTTCTATTTTTTTAAATTATGCCAGAAATTTAAAAAAATAAAAAATGCAGATTAACACATAATTGCATCTAGAAATTAACAATACATGAAATTTCAAACATATATACAAAAACTGACCATACATTAGACATAAATGCATAGGTCTCCCTATTTTTTTAAAAATAAACCTAAAATTAAAAAATTAAAATAAATGAAAATATGAAATTAGCAGGTAATTGTAAATTAAAACCAATGAAATTTGCAGCCTGTATATGAAAACCCTCAGACATAACATCGAAGCATAATTTTCACAAATATATATCATGAAAATTTTATGATTTTTAAAGGGGGGAAATGAGATAAATTAAAAACTTGCCTTTAAATTGATGAACAATCGGTGAACTCACTTTACAAGCTTTAACATTGTGAGGAGTGAACAATCAAAGCAAATTAGTTACAAAACTAACAAAACCCAAAAATATTGTACATCACAAAATTTGTTAACAAGTTAAAGAAATCACGTATTTACCTTGATAATCTTCTAGAACAACTGTAGATCTACTTTAAGACATGGACTCCTGAGCTTAGGTGGATCGAAAATGGTCACCAATGGCGAAACGATAGCAGCTGGGGCAACCAGGCAAACAACCATATAGTTGGGCAAATGTATTTCAAGTTGCTGAAGGATAAGGGTAGGGTAGGTTTTTACAATACCATTACCAACAGTCTAACTGTTTGTAGTTGCTAGAGGAAAACAACATTGTTTCATTTAATGTTTTTACCAACAATTAAAGCCGTTGAAACATACAAGGACTAGACTGTTGACCCATTTACCAATAGCTGACCATTGGTAATTAGTATTATATGTTGCCAATGGTTTAATACATTGGTAATTATCAATGGTTTGGCCATTGATAAAATGACAGTTAGAAATCCCATGGTTTTTAATAGTGTTCAACTAGCATTTATAAACTAATATAAAACACAAACTCGACATAGACAGTTCACTTTAATTTTGTCTTTTTATGTATTATAATTAGAAAAAGAAAATTTGTGAATAATCACTCTTACTGACCAAATATAAATCTCATGAAAACACAAGCACCAAGACAAAATTGGATGAAAACAACAATATAAAATGGAATGAAAAGACAAACAAACCTAAAAACAAAAAATAACTCGACTTAAAAGAACCAAAGGCAACAATCTCACTCCGATACCAAAGCTCTCAATCCCCATCAGCTCATTGACATCAATTTTGAATGTCGAAATGTCTAAGAGCACCTTCAATTTGCAGTATGCTATAGTCCAAAGATAAGGACAAAACTCATTTAAATCACCACGAGTAACTAACAAATAGCATATCTCGGAAAGAAAATGCGAGAAAAGAAGAAGGCAAGGCTTAGGTTGTATTTGAATATGGAAAATTTTCTTATTTTCTTTTCTAAATTTTTTTATAAAATTTTGATTATATAGTTTGTTTAAGGATGTCAAAAAACTTGTTTCTAAACTTTGAAAAACTCGTGTTATAAAACAAAAAGTCTTGTTTTATATGTTTTTATTTTAAAACATAAGTTTTCTAAAATTTAAAAAGCAAAATTTTTTAGATCCTAAGAACTTGTTATGCCCTCAAATTTTTATCAAAAAAATTAAAAAATATATATATATATAAATATTTTTCACAACTGAACATCATCGTTTAGGGTCGAGGAAAATTAGAGGAGGAGGATGTCAACCGAAGTAAGTCAAAGAACCAAGTTTGGCTGGTTAAGGGCAAGGGTAGGTTTGCTAAAATGAGAGAGAATGCTTAGGATTTTTTTTTTTTTGTGAAAAAGGTGTTTGTTTTTTTTTAGGTAAAAGGAAATTATATTAAGAAAAAACTGAATCCAACCACAAAGGGTATAGGCGAGGTCAACAAACACGGCCAGTGGTAAACAGCCTCATTCGGGTAACAAAATGTGCAACAAAGTTTAAAGAATGCAAAACATAAATAGCAGAAGAGGACTCAAAAGAAGAAATCAATGTTCTAACATCATCTAGCAAGACACCAAATGGGTGCAAATAGGGCTGTGAAAACTGCAGCTCCTTGACTAGCACGGCTACATCTAATTCTACCATAATCCACTGACATACCAATGCCTTAGCTTCCTTTAAGTCATACAAGATGACCAAAATTTCCACAAAAACTGGTTGATTACACCACATGTAAAAAAAAATTGACACTATGTGAACTAGTACTGCTTCGAAGTTGTGAAAGACCAATTCGATAGAGTTCCTTTGGAGGGGAGTAGAAGTGGCAACAACATCCACATTAACCTTCAAATGACTAGGCGAGGGTGGAGACTAGCTTAATTTAGGGGTTCTCGCTGGTAGCTTTGATGCTAGGGGATTTGAACTCTCCAAATTTGTACACCAAACCTTAATAGCCTCGGCCAAAAGCTTTAGAGTGATGCACTTATACTCGTGCACAACTTTGTTCCTATTCAACCACAAGTGTCATCCTATAAAAGCAAAAAATGACCATTTAGTAACTCCTACAGAAAACCACTCAAATACCGATATGTTAGGAGAAAATGAGGCTTGGGCATTTAAAAACTCCCTGACCTTAAGCGTATAATGACATGTCTATAGAATGTGTGACATTGACTCAAAATTCAAATTGCACACAACGCATAAAGGCTAACATCCATGCATTTAGACAGTAGATTATCCCTCATCAACAAGGCATTAGCTATAGCACGCCACCAGAACAGTTGAGGCTGATGGGTCGCCAAATGTCTCCAGAATAGTTTCCAATCTTGAGCTCCTTCCCAAGGAAATCATTCCTTTAGAAACACAAAAGCAATGTGTTATGCAATTTCGACTGAAAAGTGACCTAAAAAAGTCTTGCCCCAAGTAATTAAGTTTGTCTTGCATGCCAATGAAAGAAGTATCTAAGTGATACTGGACACATCCATCGAGTGAAATAATGCCTATAACATAGGTAGCCATCAGATTGTACCATCCTCCGTCATCAACTATGATACTCTTAAGTGTTCAAGACCTAGTAATTTTATTGTGATTAGGTGTAGGGAATGACCAAAAGGTAGCCAATTATGCATCCAAATATTTATTGACACCATATGACCCTGTTGGGTTTCGGGAGCCAAACAGCGCAGCGGAATTTAACCGAAACCCTCCAGGATCCAAGTGAAACGGGGTAAACCGGGTGTTCGAAAATTTCATACCTAATTTTCGGTTGAGATCTCTCACTCAACTGTAGAGTCGAATCACAAAACCTGAACAGTTGGCGTGTTCAGGCTCTCTATGGTATCCACACGAGCCTCTCGGGATCACCACGCTTCCACCACGTCCCTTCAGATGCGTTTCTCTTGCGCTCGCAGTGCGTCCTCCAAGGAATTGCAAGAGAAGAGTGCGGCTGTCCTTTTGGGAGGCTAGGGCAAGGAGACCTGCAAATTTCTCACTTAAAAGTTGTATTTATAGTGAGACTCAACTTCCAGGCCTAATGGGTTTCAAAGCCCTAATCCAATTAGGATTTAATTTCGGGCTTAATAATGGCTCAACTCCTTGGCTCATTATTAATACGAAATTAAAGTGAAACCATAACCCAAATAATTAGCCCATGCACTCTAATGATCCAAATAGCTCTATGTGTGCGACCCAATAGGCTCTTGCCATGTTGGCAATGATCATAAATCACATTTATGATCATAAGCAATGAGCGGTGTCTAGCAACACATCATTGCTACCCAAGTGACAAGATTGTCGGTGAATCGACTAAACATTTATGATCATCACCGATATATGCCATTGTCCCTTTGTCCAAGATATCAAGACTAAGCACAAGACATGGAATGTGTCACTCTCGTATAGCCCAATCTTTGGTTTCTTGATTACCGAGTAGACCAACTTAAACTGACGACATTGATATCATATACCAACTCATCGGAGCATGGCCATGCATTTTCTAAGTCTCACTCTATCAAGGGGCCCAAAGATATCACTCTCGTTACATAGGAGGGACAAATCCCATCTTGATCATACAAATCCCTCCGCATGATATGTGACATACCCAATGACCTCCTTCAAGTTCACTCAGTTACGAGCAACAAAGGAAAGTATCAAAGTATGTGACTCACATGTAGGGAACCTTGCTGATCTTAGGTCGAAGGACTACATATACCATGATCACTATGAGAATCACTTATGACACTCATATAACGATCCATGAAGTGTTCTCATGGTGGGTCGGTCCAGTACACAAGTTCTCCAACTTGTACCCATATGTAGACTACATATCTCATATTAGTCTCCACATATGCTAGTCATTATGTATTATTGCAACCCGCTCCACAATAATACTAGACTAGGGACGTTTAAGAATATCATTATTCTAGGGTTACAATTATGTTTATTACGTTACGCAGAAACAAAACAACAAACAAAATTGCTGGATTAATGCCTCAATAAAATATCATGACTCAATGTGCAAAAATACAATCATCTCATGATTGGCCTTTTGGGCACAATACTAACAGACCCACATGCCAAACACCACCCCGCTATAAAACCTTTCTGCCCACCATAAATCTTTTCTAGAAAAGGAAAATTACGGCACAAGGCACCTCTTTAGCCTGCAAGAAAATCCGAGGTGGGAAAGTATTTACCTCCAAGCACCTTGTACAAAAGAGTGTTTAAATCGTACGAAAGGCACCAGCCTTGTTTCATAAGGTAAGCACGGTTACAAGCTTCAAAATCTCATAAATCGGAACCTCTCTCTCCTTTAAATTACACAACTAATTCTGAAAGCACCAGGTAGTGGGCCGTTTGTCATACGAGGAAAAGACCAGAAGAAGTGAACTACTAACTGACACAATTTGTCACATACCTATTTAGAAAGCAGTAAACTACTCATGAGATGGTTTGGCATGGCTTAAATAACCAACTTGATTAACACCAGATGACCAGCTTGAAAAAGAAAAGAACCTTCCAAGCAGAGAGCTTTTTAGATTGACACACTCAATCAAGTCATCACAGATTGAGTGCCCGCTAGAGTGTTAGGACTAAAAAAAGTTGCTAATTTTTTAAGATTCACTAGTTGGTCTGAAATTGCTCGATAGGTTTCTAATATAGACAGAAGTTCGAGAAGTTGCTCCTCGGAAAAATGTAACAATATAAAGCTATCATGGGTGAAAAGTAGATGTAATACTAGGGGGCTAAGTCAACTAATAGTCATGCCATGAATGAGCTTTTAACTCTCTGCCTCTTGGAGCAAATAAAGATAACCCTTTAACATAGAATATGAATAAATAGGGTGACCAAGGGCATCCCTGTCGAATACCACAGGATGGATTAAATCTGCTGGAAGGTTCACCATTAACCAAGATAGAGAAAGAAACAAGTGTAACATAACTAATTACCAAATCCATCCATTTTGCATGAAAACCCAAGAGGGACATTGCGCGTTAAATAAAAGGTCACTCCAATCAGTCATAGGCCTTTGACATATTTAGTTTAAAAGTCATCATACTAGAACTTGCATCTCTTATGTTATTCAGGTGATAACACGTATCAAGGGCCATATGAGCATTATTAGAAAGAAGCTGACCAGGACAAAAGCACTCTGGTTTGCAAAAATGATAGAATCCAAGAAGGGTTTTATGCAATTAATCAAGACTTTCACAATAATTTTTTATAGGACATTGCATAGGCTTATTAGCCAAAAATCAGAGAGAGTCTTCGGGTGTTGCACTTTCAGAATCAATACAATGTATGCATAGTTTAGCTCTCGAGGAGTTTCACCTAAATTAAGAACACTAACAATATAATGAAAATTATCTTTATTAATCAAGTGCCAATATTTCTGATAGGATAAATTTCATTTATAGCCCATAACCTTTTCACGTCATCCTAAATGGGTCCCTAACATTTATTTTGTCATCTTAAAGTCCCTTACATCCATATTTTTTATCCAATCGTGGTCCTTCCGTTATTTTCAGGGTTAACTTTGATAGAATTTTTATGAAAAATGACAGCATTGGTCTTACATTTTCTTATTCCTATTTAAATTACCCTCATGCTAATAAATTTACCACTACAACCATCATCTCCCATTCTCTCCCTCTCTCACAATCTTCAGCTGCCACGATCTCAGTCCATTTACCTAAAATCACATCCTTGTATCCTCATCCCTATTTGCTACCCAAAGTCGGCCAATTTACCACTACATTTGTTCTAGTTTGCTCAAGATCAATCTAGATCAAACACGGACAAAGAATTATTGAAGTTCAAATTTAAAATCCAAATCTCTCTTTATAAACCCTAACCCATTAACCTAGTTCCATCCGGTCATTGAATTGAATGATAGGAATGACAAAAAATATAGTGGTAAATTAGGAAAAACATTTTCAGATATCTTAAATACATTTGTGATTTTTTCTTTTTTACAAAAGCATATATGTTTTATGATTTTTTTTTTATTTTTTATGCTGGATAATAAAAAAATGAAAATTAATTTCAACCGGATAAAACCTTAATTAACCCATAATTTCAAATTAACATCTAACTAGAGCTTCAACATAATTCTAAAATGGAAACTATCTCTATGGAACAAATTTAGCATAAAAAGTTTTCAAATTAGCCCTAATTATCAAATTGAATAGCAGACATAAATCCATTACCAAAAACCAAATCATTCCCATATATATCATTTTTTTCCCAAACTTGTCAAAATTTCTGAAAATGGCAAGGAAAAATCCACCATGCACACGAACAGATTCCAAAATTCATGTCAGAAACATAGAAACCATTATAAATATTATGGATAAGATTCAACTTTCTTCACCAACAAGTCATCCAAAAAATGGTGATCCAAACCGTAGTAAACCTTCTCTGCCTCCTAATACCTTCCCAGCTCCAACCGTCTGCTTCAAACCAGTCTCAGTTTTAGTATTAAACTCATCCCAAGTTACTCCCTACACTTCCCTTTCTTCCCGCTCAATCTCACCTACCATGAACGTCCCGAGCAGATGATCAAATCCTCCATGGACCAAGTTCGGAACTCCAGCTCCTTGAGCTCCAAAATGATCCGTCTGTCAGTGTCGCGAGAGCAATTTTACTTCGTAGTTGAAGTGAAACTAGGCAGGGATCCTACTGTTGCTTTGCTGTGCATAGACACTAACAGTGGGCTTACCTGGACATAGTGTAAGCCTTGCATCAATTGCTTTCAGCAAAAGATCCCCAAATACTCACAAGATGTTTCTTCTACCTACTGGCCTCTTCCCTGCAACCACCCTCTTTGCCAAGGCCCCAACCGCTGCTACAACTGCATTGACAGCGCTTGTCACTATAACATCAGTTACATTGATGGTTCGAGAACCGAAGGTATTGCTTCTCTAGAGACCTTCTTCCTCCAAATCAACTGTTGGTTCTAGTGGTCAACGATATCACCTTCTTCTCTGGAGACCTTCTTCCTCCAAATCACAAGTGCAATTAAGATATATAGATTGATCTTTAGCGAACTTGGACAAATTTAGTGGTAAATTGGCCGACTTCGGGTAGCAAATAAGGATGAAGATACAAAGATGTGATTTCAGGTAAATGGACTAAGATTGTGACAGCTGGAGATTGTGAGAGAGGGAGAGAGGGGGAGTTGATGGTTGTAGTGGTAAGTTTATTAGCGTGACGGTAATTTGAAAAATGTAGAACCAATGTTGTCTTTTTTTATAAAAATTCTGTCAAAATTAATCTTGAAAATGACGGAATGACCACGGTTTGACAAAAATATGGAGGTTAGGGACTTTAAGATGACAGAATAAAGGATAGGGACCCGTTTAGGATGACATGAAAATGTTAGGTATGATAAATGAAATTTATTCATTTATGATAAAATAAAGGTGGAAAGGCATTATGCGAGAAGATTATGTAGGATAAATGAAGAATAGAGCAGTAGAAATGTCCTCAAAATTAAACGGCCTAGGTAGCCTCTCATTCATATTATCAGTTTCTCAACGCGGGATCTCTGAAAATTTTGACAGAGCTTGCAAATAGATGGTCGAGTGAAAAATGTAACTAGAATGCCTCACAGCTTTAGCCTAAATGTCCCCATGAGCTGTCAAAATGTGTCCCGAAGCTGCTTCAAGAGAAGCAATGTGATTTTTCCTTTAACAACCATTTGCTACCTGCTGAAAAAATTTGAAGTACGGTCACCCAATAAGAGCCAATTGGTCTTGGAACGCTGCTGCTAATAAGCTTCGTTGCGCAAATAAAGAGCATGAAGCTCGGCCTCCAAATCTAAGCGAGCATGAACAAACGAATCAGAAAGAGGTAGTCTATCTATAATCAGAAAGAGGCTAGATTCGCCACTGTCCGATCCAGACAATCATATACTCAGACACCCCCTAGCAGACTTTGTTCCACATGAATGTCACACTCTGAAAACCTAAATCCTTCAGCTGGCAGTCGAAGAGAGCATCCCGAAAGACCACCATCTGAGAATCCTACCTAACATTGCCTCCGTCTTTTTCTCATACCCACATAATCTCATTGAAATCCCTGGCCACTACTACGGCTCCTAGGGGTCTGATGTAACTGAGTGAAGGAAAGCCCAAGATGCCTTTCTTTGATTAGTGATTGGATCGCCCTAGAATCCAGTAAAGTGGCAAGAACCTAGAGGCAAAACCATCCGACAATCAATATGTGATAAAGAGGATGGGGACACCTGAATAATTTCTTTTAACAACCATAAAATTGCAAACCCTCTACTTCGCCGACACTCTACACAGCAAAAAAACGAAGGATAACCCAAAGTACAAGAAACCCTAGCTAGCCATCTCGTCAAAGCTCTTCCGAGTTTTGTTCAAGAAAAGCACCAATGGGGAACGTCACATGGTAACCCTCTGCAGGGCTTGAACTGTCCGGGAAGTCCACAGCCCTTAACAGTTCAGACAAATTAGCCTCACTTGGATGGGCAAGGTGAGTAACCGCTCAACACTGCCATAGTCTGATCATCCAAGGATTTTTGCTTCTTGCTTAAGGCTAGAGGAAACTGAAGCCCATCATTCAGCGGCCTTTTCAACCCTAACAGTAAGTGACCATCCTTAGCCCCCCTTTGCAGGACTCCGAATCCCTATGTAAGCGGAACCATGCCCTCTTCCTGCCTTGCAGCGCCCCCTTCCCAAGCTATCTCTGCCAGCCCTTGAACTTGCCCAAAAAAGTCCTAAACACACCATCAATCATCAAATTCGCTTTATCACTGGATTCAGTCTAGAGTCCCCAAGCACTACTTGAATAGGCACAAGGTCCATCGGCGCCAAACTAGTTTGAGCACATCCAGTACCATGATTAGTTAAGTAATTACTTGCTTCGGTTGTATTTTAATATCTTTACATGATCACCTTATTTATATATTCAATCTATAGTACCTAAAAGAATACAGAATGTAAAATGTTCACAAGTTGTGATAACAGATTTAACTGTTATATTGAATTTTGTGTTATTAATATTATTAATTTGGAACATGGTGTCACAAACAAATGATTGACCTTTAGTTTTTGCACTATACCATTAACTTCATCTGTTCTTAATTTTCTTTAGCAAAACAATATGACCATCGCATCTAATTTTGAAATCATCTCATCAAATTTATAGCAAGCCATCATGTTTTCTTTTTCTTTTTTTCTTTTTGAAAAAAAAAAATACAACGACATATATATATATCCGTATTCCACCTTAGGAAAGAAAAGCAATAAGAAAAAAGTTGATTCTAGACTTCGCGCGCGCCCCGTGACATGAGTTGCAGATTGAAATGTAACTCATATTAGCAAAGATTTTTAATGGTTATCTTATCACTTTTTTTTATTAAGTATCAATTTTACCACTCTAAATTAATTAAAAGATTAAATTTAACATTAAACTTTTAAAAGTACCAAATTTACTACTAAACATTATATTTGAGATCAATTTTATCACCGACATTACTTATCCGTTAAGTGCTTGTCAAATTAAAGAAGGAAAATAACAATTTTTGTCCTTAATTCTTCAAATTTCTTCTACTAGTGCCTTTTGCTCATCTAATGAGCATACCATCTTCTTCAAAATACTAGAATTTGAAGGTGCTGAAGGAGACTAAGGATATCTAGAATCCAATGATGAAGTAGTGATCCATGGTGGAGACAACACTTTTAACTAATTCCTTTATCAGACCCTTTCCCTCGAATCAAAATCATCGAATTTCAGTAGAAGTAGAAGAGAATGTTGCAAACCCTATTTCAAAATATGAAACAAAATCAGACAGTTGAACAGTGAATAGTACCCAACTGGATTTGGACACTCGAATTCTGGCTTTTTTGAAATGAAACCCAAATTTTGCTTTACTAATCATGTCCTTAACGAGCCAATGTGGCGTTGGATTTCGTGTCTCGTAGAGTAATATGTTAACATGATCATCGAGGGAGTTAATTCTGAAAGACTTAAGGATTTGAAGAGTTAAGGGGATTTAATAGTAGGGTGGCAAGATTAGCAGCTTTCTAGCTCTTGCAAATGTCGACAGTGCAGAATTGATTCTCAAGAAAAAAATTTCAATGATTTTCCATAAGATCCTGTGAGGAAGATTGACCAGTCTCTTGAGTTATAGATACTAACTAGGACAGCATATATCATCTTGTCTAACGTCAGCCTTTGGAAAATGGTTCTGTCATCAGCAAAATGCAGTGTTTGGTCAAGTTTGCCACGCTTAATGCCTATGAATGCCCGACTGTTCAACAGATAGGTGAAGAAGATGACATTATCATCAAATGAGCAAAGTTAAAGCAGCAGTAGAAGAAATATGGCAAACCAAGGATCAGAATTCAAAACTCTTATTTTTCCCCATCATTTGACGATCAATTAAAGTTTGTGGTAAATTTAGTCTCAAATGTAAAGTTTAGCAGCGAATTTGGTACATTTGAAAATTTGATGGTAAATTTGGCCCTTTCACTAATTTATATTAATAAATTTGCTACTTAATCTCTTTTTTTTTTTTTGGTTAAAACCAGTATAACCTACAAAGTGGCTATAAGTTGGAAATTATCTCTTCTTCTTTAAGCATTAAATTTGAACATTACAATTAAAGAATAAATTTTGGGAGAGCTTTCCTCTAAATGGAGTCTGATACAGCTCAGTCATATTAGTCAAGTCACAATGTAATGTAATTATTAGATACCGAAGATATTGCCCCCAAAAAATGAGTTGGATCAATGGTTAATTAAATCGGTTTCTCACCTTGGTTTTGGTTGATGTGGAACTTCCAAAAGTTTCGGGGGTCATTTTGGTGGAGATTTATAAAAATTCACTGAAAATATTTATTTATACATGTATTGATGATTTACCTAAAATTCATAAACTAATTGAAGTCATATACTTTAAAAAACTTAAAAAAAAAACATTTTGTACAAATTTTTTGGGTAAAACATTAGTTTTATTTTATAGAATGGGCCTTAAATTTTATTCCATTAATTATTAATTAGATATAATATTAAATTTTAAATGATATTACTTTTGAGAAAACGTAAAAATAAAAGTAATGCTTTTTCAATGAATTTGGACCTGAGCTAATATGTGTTTTATGCCTTTCAGGCTTGCGGTGGCCCGGGACCAGCAGCTCCACCTAGCGCACGTATAGATTAATGGAATAATTACAACCTAACTACCCTTAGGTTTAGACGACATCACACTTTGCCCCTCTTATTTCAGAAATATACACTTTAACCCCTATTTTTTTAATACAGTTCAACGGTAACTTCTGAAATCTTAATTTAGACATTACGATATCATCTTCCAGTAATTTCAGTCTACTTGATATTTTTTTTGCAGTTAATGAATATTTTAAATTATCAATTTTTTCTGTATTTCTTTCAGTTTTTAAAACAATATTTTTTAAATGTCAATTAATCGTAAAAAACTTACTATACAAATTGAAATTATTTGAAGATGACTACCGTATAGTCTAAATTAAGATTTTAAAAGTTGTCATTGGACAATATAAAAAAACAGAGATAAAGTGTAATTTCATTTAAATCTCATAAGGCAAAATGTAATTAACCATAAATTACTATATGAGCCCAAATTGAGGCCCATATGATAGCTGTAGTCTAAAAGCTTGTTGCTCCTCCGCCTCTCCATTGCACGTAGTCAATGGCTAGAATATCCTCATTCTCATTAGGTGTCGACCTGGCAAGAAATGTAGGATTTGAGGTGCCAAGTGGGTTCTTGACATTTCATCTTTTGTCCATAGGGTTCATCGGGATCTCAAGAAAATTTTCACCATATACAAGTGAAATACATAGAGCTCTTATCTAAATGGGAAAAAAAGATTTGATAGCTAAATTTGAAAAAATATTAGCAAAGTGTAAGATTTGTAAAAAAAAAATGTTGATAGCTGAAAGCCTGAAACAAAAAATCTAAAATTTGGTTAATGTAACAAAAGAGCCTATTTGTAATGCTCAACAAAAATTGGGAATTACCAAGCACACAAAAAATAGCTTATGGACTTTTGACATGATTTGTCTTAATAACAATATGTTGTAATTCTACACCGTTATAATACTAATAAAATTTATAGTAAATATTTTTTACAATGTTTTTGATCAAGAAGAATCATAATTATTGACCATTTTAAATTTTTTTATTTGTTAATCAGAAATATAATAGATAGTGATATCATAACAATATGGTAATAAATAGTAGCCTGAAAATTCTTTAAAAATATAAGTGAGAAATATTGATAATGATACAAAAGATTTATCTTATATTTTTTATTAATAAATAAATAAGTTTGATATATGAGTACTAAAACTAATCCATTAATTAGGAACATTTTTATGTTCCAAAGAATTTGTTTAAGGGTTTGTTTGTTTACATAAAATTAAGTAAAAAATGGAACAAATTTTAGAAATTAGTAGCTTTCCCGGATTACATGTTATATTACCAAATAAATTATTTCAACATCCTTGGGGATACAAGATTGTTGAATATTAAAATTGAGAAACAAAGTAAACTAATAAACTAATTTGAGAACATTTGTAACTTTACTGGTAATTATACCTTTATCTACATACTCTATAGTGTTGTTTTTTTTTTTTGTAATTGTTGGGGTTCCTCCTTACACCTACGATATTGGCTGCATCACAAGGCACTCATCCACCATTATTCCCACTGCAACATATCTTTGTTTATCTCTTCTTCATATGTCATGTCTCTAATTTCCTGCCCTGCAATTTTTAGATTTGTTTAATTTTGTTTCTAAAACCCAATTAGTTGTTGCCCATTCGTTTGTCATATTTTTCTTTTTCCAATTGAAGGTTTGGTTCAAGTTCTCCATTAGTTGTAGCCACTCATTTCAATTTGAAGGCTTGGTATACATTAATCAGTTTTGAACTCTTGGGCGGCTGGGGTAGGGAGCAACAGAGGTGGGCAGGAGAGTGGTTGAGGGGTGAAGCAAGTGGTATGGTGTGTAATTTTGTGTACTTTGAGAGGGTTCCATCTAGTTGACAGCTGGTTGACGTGTTTGACCTCAAAACATATTAACATGAATGCAATAACTCTAAGCGAACTGGGTATTATTAAACCATTGCCTCCTAAAACAAGTTTTAGGAGTTGTAATATCTGTTCTCACCAACAAATTAGGTGTAAAGAGGTTTGGGTGTCTGAGTGAAGTTAAAGCTTCTCTTGTAATAGTTACTCCAACTATAGTGAAATCTTTTTACCTCCACTGATGGATGTAGGTCATATTAACCGAACCAATCAGACCCTGCCTTTGAGCGGTGAGCACTAAAATTTTCCATTGTTGTCTTTTTTAACCAAATTGACATTGCGGATCGCTTAGGCAACTGAATTATATTGGCTTGTCCTGGTCCTAGTTGAGAAATAAAATCCATGTTGTTCAATTTGGTTAAAATCGGACGAACCAAATGAGCATTTTTTGCAAGATCACATGTCCCACTTGTATTTTATAAAAGATAAATAACACCAGCTGTCCCTAAACTATACCAATACTACTTAATCATCTTAAAACTATCAGACGTTACACCAATCGTTCTCAAACTATTTAATTGTTGCTATTTCGTTCTGCCGTCAACTAAATCGTTAAAGATTGATGGAAAAATGATGTGGCAGCTGATGTGACATGGAAAAATAACGTGGTTGTTGATGTAGCACCACTTTTCCATCCATCTTTAACGATTTAGTTGATAACAAGACGAAATAATAACAATTAAATAGTTTTAGGACAATTGGTGCAACGCCTAATAGTTTCAGGATAATTAAGCAATATGAGATATAGTTTAATGACAACTTGTGGCATTCACCCTTTTATAAAGTAGCCACAAACTTGATTGTTGTTGCATACTCAAAGATTGGTGATATTCAACAAAAAGATCCCACCAGTCAACTCGCACAGGTATGTCAGGATTTAAAAGAAAAATTATACAATAACATATGATAGATATTATGGGTAGATTTGGGCCTTCTTATTAGACATGAAATATCAACAAAAAAAATGTTAATTTAGTGAAAGTGTATTATCTACATGATCAAATATTTATATAAGGTGGATAAAAATCGCTAGTTGTCCCTAAACTATATTCATGTTATTTAACCATCCTGAAACTATTAGGTATTGTATCAATCATCCTCAAACTATTTAATTGTTGTACCAGTCATCCTGTTGTTATAGTTGATGTTAAAAAATGATGGAAATAAAAGGGAAAATGCACAGTTAGCCTTAAAACTTCATAAAAAAAATTCTATTTGAGTACTAAAACTTTACAATTTTCTACTTCAGTCATCCTAAAATTATGAAATCCAAGTAGAGTATGTGAAGATTTCTCAATACAGGCTTTGACTTTAAGCTGATGAGTTGCTGCTTCAGACTTCATAAGACTTTTATCAAACTTTAATGTTTCTTGAACAAAATAAAAAAACATGCTCCAAATCTATATAATTATTCTGCATTGTTAAGAAATTTTGTGAGGCCTTTGATTTTTTTTATCAAGTGGACAAGGTTCAATAGGTAACTCACTAGTTTTATCAGGAAAAGAAACCATAACTGCTCTTGACATTAGATCAACAACCTAAACTTTATCTCCATGCACTTGTGAGTGGCTTTTGATTGAAACATTTGTCACTAGACTTGTTGACATGTTACAAAGTGATGACTTTGAGTGTCTAGCATGAACACTAAAAAGATCATCCTTGAACGCATGGTTTACTTCAATTTTCATGTTGGCATAAGAATGTGTTAGATTCTGATACATGCAAGGATTAACATCTTTAAGAATCTAAGGACTCTTGATTTCACGAGTAGTAGGAGCCATATATTTGACAAAAAGGTCATGACAACATTTCGCGAATCTTAGAAAGGTAATAAAAAAATCAAAGTAAATAAAGGATCGACAAAATAAAAAATAAAAAAATGACTGGTAAGGATGAGACAGTAACAAAAGACAAAAAGAAAGAAAGTCTTCAAGAGAAAAAGATTTAAAAATTGAAGTGAAAGAAAAGAAATGAAAGAAACTAAAATAAATGCTTAATTAAAATTCAATTTTAAAAACTGGTCCTGCACCTTTGGCCTAATGGCTAAAGTGCTTGGGCTATTGTGGGGAGGTCCATAATTCAACTCTGACCTCCCCACTCTCTCCCCCTGAATATCACACAAAAACTAGCATTCTCTTTTCATTACTAAGGATTATTACTTCGATTCTCATCCCGACCCTGATAATTTAGTCAATGACACTCTTTATCAGTAATTGTTCACCTCCTTGTTTTTCTTTAATTCTATTTGTTGCTTTTAAAAAATGAAAAATGTCACATAAATCCTAGTAATGGTTAATATAGGTTCTTCAATAAATCAACAAAAAAAATTCCCAAGAAGCAAGAAGAAAAAAGGACAAAAAAAGCTTTAAAATGGAAAAAAGACTTACAAGCCTTAAATTAAAATCTTAGGTCAAATAGAAAAGTTTTCTAAATATTAAGACTGACTGTGTAATTTTTCCCTAAACTTCCATCACTTTTAATGGTTGGTATAACAACATGACGACAAGTGTAACAATGTGGTATTTTGAGGACAACTAATACAACAATTTATAGTTTCAAAACGATTAAGCAACATTGAGAGAATTTAGGGATGACAAGTGTCATTTATCTTTTTTATTTTGTATTCAAACTTATTTACAAGTACATATTTGAGAGTTTGTAATAGTGGGATTGATTAATTTTCTAAAACCTGGAGGGTGTTATACCACTTTTTGACCATTAAAACTTGTCATTTCAATGCGATCTATAAATAAATATGAAAGCGAAAATATTGACAATATTGTCATTTCACAATTACTAAAAATTAAAAAAAAAACTAGATGCCACCACATGTTATTCGGGAGATACAAATGTCCACCATTTGTCGATTTCCAGTTTTACCCCTTCAAGAGTCCACGTGTCAGTATATGATTCGCATTTGATTATTATTTTCAACGAATAAGTTAATTTGTATCTGCAGATTGTTATCCGATAGTTAACCAAATGCAATTAAAGGGAAAGAAGATTTGAAAAGCCTGCAAGTTGGGAGACCATAGATTCAACCAACTCACTTAGGCATCAGGTACCATTTTCTAAATATATATATAGACATGAATAAATATATTTGCAAATAAATAGTAACATATAAGCTTGTATTTATATGTGAATTTATTTATATAAATGAGTTTATTCATTTATATATATGTGATTATATGTTTATACAATTAAACCTTCTATTGACATTAGTTACATGTGTTTTTTACCTAAAAAGAAATAATTAGAACAATTTATCATCCTAAAATCTGTATATACTCAATGACAGATATGTATAAAGTTAATATACAAAGAATGTGAAGAATATATACAAACTGTGTGAGACTTATGCACAGATAAGATTATAAAAACTATTATTGGTACATACATGTGTACCTAATAAAAGAACATTAGGTACACATAAACATATTTATTATATTTCATTTGCACTCATATGTGCACCTAAAAGAACAATAGGGATTGATTTAGAAAAAATGAAACAACAATGGAAAAAAAAAAATTCAACCCAAAACCTTTTTTTTTTTTTTTTTGCCAAAACTCTTTGACTTCAGTAGATTTAATTACTATCATCACACTAGCCTCTAAATGCCGACGTCGGCCTAAATTCTATATGGCGCTGGCGCACTAACCTCATCGTCTTTAAGCTGCATGCACAAATCATCTCCCGATTTTGTTGCATCCAAAGGAAGAATATCTTGTGGTTTCATGCATGAATTGCACCACTGTTGCCATGACCCAACCCATGACCATTGTCGTCGGTGCTTGGCGACTCCCAAAAACAACAACGTGGGCTGAATTGGGATAAAGGCAGGGTAAAGGGCGATTAACAGTGGCGGGTCTGCCTAGACGAGATGGTGGTGTAATTAGCAAGGAAGGGATATGGTGGGGATTAATAAATTAAATTGATAGTAGAAAAGTCATTATAGAGATACAGTGCACATCAAATAAAGAGCACACTTGACGTTGTTTTTTAGTAGGAAGTAGCAAATTGTAATCATGGGAAAAATAAAAAAAAATGATTAAAAAAACACACACACACACACACACACATAAATATTTAAAATTGCTCATGCTCATATCTGAATAGTTGAAACTAGAAACTTCCTTTGAAAAGAATAGTAGTTGAAGACCTTTGAACCAACACGAAAGTCATTAAGGCATTCACTTCCTCTCTTATCTTGATTTGATTTTATTGAAGAGTCCAGAGCTACTTTTGTATTAAGTTCACCCCCCCCCAAAAAAAACTAAGTATTTGCCCCAAATAGGGACCATTTAATTTGATTTTCTGGTTGTTTGAATATGAAAGCATAGAGTCACTACATATTTCTGTTATGATGAAGATAGTGGTAGTAAAATATTCTTTATAATTTTATAGGAAAATGTGCAATTTTATCACTGAACTATTGGCAATAGAGCAATTTTACCATAAAAATTTTTTTCGTCTCAAATTTATTATTTATCTTCTCTGTTAGAGCAAATTTACCATTATCCATCCAAAATGCCACAGTGGCTAACGGAACATATAACGTCGCAAAGACAATGTTGAGTTTGGAGGAGTGACATAATAGAGATGAAAAATTGTTCAAATTTATTATTATCATTTTGGCTATAAAGCGATTTTGTGATTTATTTTTTTTCATAAAAAATTTGTCATTGACATTTTATATTGGGAGTAAATTTAGAAATTAATGATTTGGGAAGAATGAGTTAGGGATTAGAGATTTAGGTGTCCTACGAAGTCCAAATTGGCACTATGTTTTGTGAATTGAGAGGAAATGTGTGACTAGAGATGAGTTCATAGGAAATTTTTAGAAATTCATAGCAGAAAGAACGCAACTTCCATCCACTTCAAGTCGATCATTTAATTTGGGAGGCCTGTTTTTTTTGAGATGTTGGAAGTATAAACATTATCTAGCTTAAAGGGCCAGTAACTTATACATATCATTATTCATGTCTTCACACTCATACCAATTATCGCCAATTTGAGCAAATAAAACCTAAGGCCACCTTCAACGGGAAATGCCCAAAAGGAAATGACACCAACAAGGAAAGTCAGTGCGTAAAATTGCTTCAAAGTAATACTTCAGTGATAAAATTATTTCAACAGAAAACATAGATGATAAATTTGAGGCAAAAAAAAAAAGTTCTCTTTCCCATGTCACTCCTCCAACTCACCATTATTTTTGCCACATCACACTTTCTATTAGTCATTATGGTGTTTTTTTATGGACAATGGTAAATTTGCTTAAACAAAAAAGATCAGTGGTAAATTTGAGATGAAAAAAAGTTTGATAGCAAAATTGCTTTATGGCTAATAGTTCAGTGGTAAATTTGCACATTTTCCCTAATTTTATTGAATAAAAGGTCATATGCAAAACCTAATATGTGAACAATCTATTAATGGTCCTCTCCATGCCTTTAACCTATGACTCCTAATTAAACTTTCATGAAAGATTTTTTTTTTATTTAAAGAAAAAGACAAAAATATCAAATTTGCCACTAATGTTTTGGGTTGGGAGTGGATATACCACTATATATTTTTTTTTGCCTAATCACCCACTAATATTTTAAAATGGGCCGTATATGCCACTGAAGTTTCAAATTAAGAGTGGATATGCCACTAGTCATTAAAAATCTAATGGAAACTGTTAAAAAGCTAACAAATAATAATAATAATAATAATAATAAGTTTTGAAATTTTAGGATGATAATGCAAGTTTTAACAAACTTAAAAGACTTTTTATAGTTAAACTCTCTCTCTCTCTCTCTCTCGATCTCGGTCTTGATCTCGATCGAATGTCAACAATGAGATTAAATAGCAGAGACAAAGGAAGGGTAGTGATGAGGTTAGGGCACTGGTGATAGAGATAGTAACAAGGCTGAAGCACTAATAGCAGCTATCAGACTTTCTTTTGGCAAAAATCTCAAAGGTCCTGATATTTTTTCAAAGATGCATAATAACCCCAATATTTCAAAACTTGATATTTTTACCATTTTTCATTATTTTTCTAACCGACAATGACATATTCGGCTCATTTTAAAACATTAGTGGGAGATTTGGGCAAAAAAAAAAAATATAGTGGCATATCTGCTCCTTACACAAAACATTAGTGGAAATTTTGATATTTGGGCTAAAGAAAAACTTTCCACATCTAAGGGTAAAGATGGCCACTGGGCCAAGTTGACCCAGGCCTGCCCTGGACCTAGCTCGGGTCAAACTTGGCACCGCTTTGCCAAACCTGGGCTCAGATCAGCACGAAGTGGACTCGGCATGAGATGAGGCAAATATGGATCAGGAAAAGGATGGAAGCCCAAATCAGCTCTGCCCAGCCACAAGAATGGTTAAGCCGCCCCAGCCCGACTCAGCCTAGAACTTAGTTGAGCTGAGCCGGGTCGACTGTTTCTAGCAAACCATTACAATGTTGTTAGAGTTTTTCGGGCAAAACCACTTTTTTCCTTTGCTATAAATAGGCAGCTTCCTCCCAATACTTCCTTACGCCAAATATCTCTTCTTCAATCTCCATATACAAATATTCTCTCATTCTCTCTACTAAGTCTCTTCAATATTTTTAATCATTCACTAATATTTTCTTAATCCCCTCATAGTCTCATTCTAATCTTCTCTTCATCTACAATTATTTTCTATCACTCATGACTTCACAAGGAAAAAACTCCGGCAATGGCAAGGGTGTCGGCAGCACATATTTTAGGGGGGTTTTTTCATTTTTTTTACTGGAACATTTCACAATTTTCAAGTGTAAATCATGTTACAAATGATATATGTGCAGTTTAGTTTTTCATTAATAAAATTTACACTGACAATAGTGTTTTTCCTCAAATAAAAACATGTTTATTTAAACTACACTTGAAGAATGCTTGAAACCATCTTTTGGGACTTTTTTTTACAATAGGAAAAACTTGGTCCGGCACAAACCCACCCCGGCCCAAGCCCGACTCACCTAGAGACTGGGCTCATAATTCCTAACCCAAGCTCGGCTAGGCCAGGTTGGCTCATTGGCCACATCTATCTAAAGGGGCCATATAATTCAATTTCTAGGTTTTTTCTCCTTAAAAAATTGTTACTTTTTATTTTATTTTATTTTTTAAATACCATACTATACAATACAGGTACATTAGACATACTTCCTCTTCGACAATTTACCAACTACTATAATTATGATAATGAACAATAGTGCATCCATAAACTTTACAAAATGAAAAGAATATATGCCCAAGAATGTACATCACTAGATAAAAATAGCAAGTATTTTGGGACACAAAAAAGAAAAAAAGTAACTAATAAATGTTTTGAGACGAATGTAGCAATCATATGAGAAATTGCCAAGGCCTTGCTACCAATTGTCCAACGCATCATTGACCCAAGATCTAAGAGGTTTGGATCAATCGAAGGGGTGTTACATGCGTGTGATATAAGGAATTAAAATTATCTTAATAATTCATTTCATTCTTGCCAGATCAAAAAGGGAAAAAAAATATCATTTCATTGTATTTAATACAATACAATGGTACCAAATAAAAAGATATCCGATTCTTAAGAAAACGAGACATCAAAGCCGGGAGATTTGAGGAAAAGAAATTTATGCGAGGGCCACTGGGCGTGGCCTACGCTTATGCTACCTATCTTTCCAGTTCCTTCCTCCTGGATGCGAATAGCTCCCCGTGTCTCATGATCCAGAACCGTTCTATTTCTTCCGGTTTCCGCCCCGGAATCCGACCCGCAATTAAGCCCCACCTGCCATAAATTTCCGGTTCCACCTCTAGTTTTGTCACCGACCAATTAATGCACCAAAATACGAATGCTACTGATAAATATGGATCACAATCGCACGGCAGAATATTTGTTTTGTTTTTTTCGTCAGCCTATCCGTGGCCCTATTCATACTCCTTTCTACTTGTCTATAAATAAGTTAACAATTTGGTGGGTTAGGTTTAATTTGGGTCAAGTCAATCAAATTTAAATTTAGTCAGGTTAGTATTAATTTAGATTCAGGTTAGATTATTTGGATTTAGATTTATTTTAGGTTTAGTAAATTTTGGATTTGGGTCCATATTATTCGGATTCGGATTTAATTTAGGTTATGTCAATTTTGGTCTCGGGCAACTTTAGGTTTAGTTATTTGGGTTTTTGGTCAGATTCGGGTTGACATTTGAGTCTAATCAAGTTATTGTTGCATAAGTTGAAATAACTAGATTAATTCAATTTTTTATTTATATTTTGTTAAAATTTAAATTAAAGAATTTAATTTTTGATGCAAATATTTGAAAAGTTTAGAGATCTATGTTGCAATTTTTATGAGTGACTAAAATGAAAATTTCAAAATTTAGGCACCTCATAATTGAAAATTACTAGGCATAAAAAATAATCTAAAAATTTTAATCTAACTAGATATAAATATATTAATGTATAATTATTTGAATAAAAATGCCTAATTCAAAACTTTACAAATTCGATTCCTGAAATTATAAACTTGGTCATTTTAGAACATAAGAAGTTTGCAGGATTAGATACATTTAAATTATGTTGTCACTTTGAGTTATAATTTTTAGGAATTTAGAATAATTATTTAGAGTTAAAATAGAAATTAATTTAGTTTAGGTACTAATTTGGAGCCCTAGAGGTCGTTTGAGGTCAGTGTAGGCGAAAAAGACGAGTTTGGATATGAATTGAAGCTTTTTAGAAATTTCTATGTAAAATTGAAAAATTTTTAGTAAATCTGTCAACTCTTGAAAGTTTAAGGTAAATTTGATAATTTTATGAGGTAAATCTGATAATCTCATAAAGTCATGGGTTAATTCAACAAATCCTAGAAATTCGGTATTGTTGGGTTTAGGCTTTGGTCTTTTCAGGTTTAGGTCATTTCAGGTTTTGGTCAATACGGATTCAGTCCGATTTGGGTTCAGGTTATTTCAGGTTCAGGTATTTTTGAGTTTTGGTCATTTAGGTTTTAGGTTTTTTTTTTGTTTTACTTTAATCGAGTTCAGGTTCCGGTTGGGTTGTGTATAACTGAGTTTGGGTCATTTACTTTTCCGGTCAAAATCGGGTCAGGTCAAGTTTTGGTTCGGATAGATCAGTTCAGGTTTCAGGTTGAGTCAAATTTTACCACCCCTATCTATAAACGCATTGGATTGGAAAATCAATCCAGGAGTCTTTTTTGTCATTAACAATTTTGTTAGATTAAATAAAGGAACAAATCATGATTAACTAATTCAACAACAGTCAAGCATAAAAACAAGAATATAGTACTCATAAAAAGTGAGCTAGCTAGAGAGATTGATCGTTCTGGAGTTGTGTGGACCAAGTGAAGTGAGGTTCATTAAACAATATGGAGTAAATAAAACATATGACATGAAATTGGGAGTTTTTATCCTTAAGTCATACCAAGATTAAAAACCTCTATTCAATAACAATCTAAGAAATAAATTTATGAAATTTATATTCAAAGAAGATTTTTTAGGGCAAGGGTGGAGTCAGGATTTTGAATTAGGGACACTAGACTTTATTTTGAAAATATTTGAGAAATAATGCACTTTTGCTATATATATATATAATACTCTCTCTATCTCATAATAGATGAAACATTTTTTTGGGCTCAAGGATTAAGTTGTTTGAGTAGTAAAAGTTTAAATGATGAATAAAAAAATTCTTCTTTGGGTTTTATGCAGCGAGAATTTAAATAAAGATTAAAAACATATTTTTTATTGATTTTTATGTAGTGAGAGTTTAAATGAGGGTAGTAAAGTAAATTAGAAGTTGAAAACTTTCTAAAATGGGAAACTTTTCATTCTATTTGAGACATTCAAAAAAGAAATATGTTTCATTTTTCTTTGGACAAAGGGAGTATTATTTTTATTTTTATTTTTTAGGATTAATATCATTTCAAAGTTAATATCCTATTCATCTAATATTCAATTGAGTGACATATTTTTTCAAAAAAATATTTTGTTGGACTTTTTTTCATACCCAGCTTTAAAAAATTAAAAATCATTGTCTTTTGTGGAAAAAAAATGTTTTAAAAGTGATTTTTGAACTTTTAACGTGTAGAGTCCGATTGGTGCATACAAGATGAACAAATAATCTCCATACATAAAACAATCACTAATAATTATTTTTCAATAATTTTCATCAAATGCAACCTAATAAATAAAAAAAATTGAATAAGAAATGGTCCAACTAAGGTAGACAATAAATAAATTATTATTTTTTATTGAGAAAAAAAAGAATTTAAAATGATCCATCATAAAAAAAAGTAAAACTTAATACATTATTTTTCATAAGATATAAAAATTGATAATTAGAAAACTTCATGAATGAACTATAAATAAAAAATTACCAAAAGAAAAACCATCAAATAATCTATTGAAATAAAAAATAATTAAAATAATTAACTTTTAATATTCCACTTCTTACAAAAAGAAAAAAAGGTCTCTGCATGTATGAACAAGGGAAAGTTTGAAGAGAGAGTTTGGGGCTAAGGATGTAGAACCAGCAAGAAGGAAATGAAGAGCCATCTGCTTACATTCCCATGTATTTTAAAGATATAAAATACTTAATTTTTATTGAAAGGATAAAACTAATTATTTCATGTTATACTTTTTTATCTTAGTCACAAAAATTAGTATATTTAGGAGAATGTCAGAAAGAGAGAGAATTATTGAATCTAAGTGTTACTTTTATTGCTTAAAATTTTTAAAGAATGCTTGCTAAAAAAGTTATATGGGGACCATAAGAGAGTAAATAGGTTGTATAAGCTTTATTCCATATGACATATATACATTTTGCAAAAACTTAGGGGTGGGCCAGACACCCCTAATCCCTCTATTGGCTCCGCCCATGTGTAAGGAAACATAATTACTATCTCAATCTTGTAAAATTTGTTATATTTATTACTTACAGTAATTAATTCATGATTTTTTTAAAAAAAAATTCTTATACAAATATAATTTTTTTATATGAAAATAGTACCTTAAAGATTCTAGTTTATAAATATATTTTTTAAAATTTTTTTATAATATAAATTAATATGAACATATTTGAGTCAAAGTTCAGTAAAAAATGTGTAAAGGAGTAAACATCTGTAAATCAGAGGGAGTACGTGTTTTCATAAAAGAGATGAGAGAGGCTGTTGCTGGTCTTGGACCCTTGGTCAGTGGTAGAAAGGGTTCCAGAAGAAAGGGAGTAAATGGCTAGCGTGTGTGGTGTAGTTTAGTACTGGACTTGTACTACTTCATTTATTCAAGCGACTCCGGGTCCGAGGACCTGCTCCTGGCCCGGCCCACTTCCTCCTCTAATCTACTTGTCTCACTCAGCACCCCTCTCAATTACATAAATTCACTCCTACATTTTATTTCGAATTTAAATTTCAAGAAATATTTACACTTCCAAAGCATTTCATTTTAGTTACTAATACTAGTTTCTTAGTAGTATTTTTTAACAGATTTCAAAACTAAACGAAATAATGGCGTTATTTAGGTTGGTTTTCATTCGCCAGGAATCTAACAATAAGTAATAAAATAAAAGTACTCTTATTATTTTATTGTTCCTTAGCATACATATGGACCAGTTACCGTCTCGTGCTAAGCTAGTCATATGAAAAATGAAATTCAGGCAACTTAAGCATCAATACAATAATCAATATTTTGAAATATTTTTTTACGAGATTTGAGGTTCAACTCCCCATCTCATCTTAGACAACCTTCCTTGTGCACTAAAAAGTAAAATAAAAAAATGAAAGTTCAAGTCCGTCTTATAATTGAATAAGCTTCGTAGTTCTTTTCTCAGATTGGGAAAACAATACTATTAGGGTAATCGTCTTAAGGGCCAAAAAAGTTTACCGAGGAATGTTTGGGGCAGCAGACAAAGGATGTTACATATACTGCTTCCATACCTGTCACCGACGAGCTTGTACATTCGGTAAATGAGATCCTCTTCTTGCTGAGACATGTTTATGAAGTCCCACTCGATACTGCTCACTTCTGCTGCCCAGCCCAGATCCCAAACCCAAAACAATTCATCCACCCATCAGTATTATTTTGTCAAACAGAAAGCAAAATCAAACTTCAACATTGAATATTAATTGCTATGAGACGAATATTATAATTTCACCTTCGGAGCAGCTACTGGTCTTTTGCTGTTTCCGGCGGCGTTTGTCCATTCTGAACTCACAGCTGGCCTGAGCAAGAGAGAGAGAAAGAGAGAGAGGATGAAGAAGGATTTCGAAGAGAGTTATGGAGGTGGGTTGCTACCTGCTGCTATGGAGAGAGAAAGGACAGTGGCAATATATATTTGAAATGGCGGAAGCTAGCTGGCCTGGCTAGGAGGGCGAGATGCTAAATTGGGGTTTAGAGGTCTAGTGGATTGAATGAGCCTTGGAAGCAGAGGTCCGGCCATGGGATAAAACAAAAAACGAACGACAGGTCTAATGGTCCAACCTCCAACCAAACTGCGACTGCCTGAATATAATAGGTTGACTTGCAGTTAGTTTAGTTGCCCCCTTTCCCATTATTCTCCTCTTACCCGATTTACTGGCCACACCTACATAAACAATTGTGCAACTTCATCTTAATGTATAGTATATACCCTACTTTTTTAAGTTTCCTCACCCAAAAGTGAACCATACCACCATACTTTTTTTTCTCATATGATTGCTTAATTAATACCCAAGTGATAAGAAACTTGATTTTTCTCAAATTATATATATATATATATATATATATATATATATACTAAAACATAGTTACATTTTACTATAGACCTACAGTATTTTTTTTAAAAACTTTGTCCTATGCAATGGCATAACTTTTCTTTTAGCCTATGTAGATTTTATTTCTTTTGTTTTAGTCCCTAACTTTTATATGTTTGCCATTTTGGTCCTTTTTCTCTTTTCTTTTCCTTTTTTATTCATGCAAATTCAATAGTAAACCCCTTACTAACTGTAAGGAGGGAGTTATGATTTTGTAAAATAAGAATTGTCCATGTCAGTGTACAACAAATCTATCCAATGTTGGCTAAGTAGCATGTTGTTCTTCTACTTTTATAAGCCCCAGCTTTGATGAACAAAACTTTCAGTCCCCTCTTAGGCAATAAAACTTTTTTGAAATGCTAACAATCCAAGCGGTGGCTACCTATTTTAACAAACAAGCAGGCATTAATTATGCTAACCTCCAATCACCAAATGTGCAAGTATTGTCTTCATAAGATGACATTCATTTGGGATTAAGGGATGTAGTGGAGAATAAAGTTTTTAATATGTTTATTTTTTTGGTGAAATTTTTAAAAAGTTCATGCTTTGAAAAAATCATTGAGAGGGAAGAAAGAATATATCTATAATGAGCTTTGACAACAAAAGGGGCCAAAGAAAAGTATTTTTCTTGAATTTCTATTTAAAATTGTTCTTTTTTTTGTGTCAATAGTAAAACACCAATTTTAGTTCCTAAAATTTCGCTCTTTACCCTATTAATTTTGAAACTTTATTGTATAAAAGATTATACCTGATTTTATGTCAACGCTAAATCTCAATTTTTTTCATGGAAAATTTTATTTTATCAATAATTAAACTCATTTTTAATTACTAGAACTCTAAATTTTTCTCTCTTTAGCTCCAAACTTTATTATTTAATAAATACTGTACTATATTTATATTAAATGCTAGTACATATTGAATCACTGTAACTTTAGAATTTTATACTTTGCCTTTTTGGTCCTCAAACTTTTCTTTTAAACAATTGATCCTCTGTTTGAGTTTCTAAAATATTGTTATATGTCTTCATAAGTCACAAACTTTGGTTATTTATAATCAAATGTCCAAAAAATAAATTGTTGTCACAAAACATGGCCAATTCACCTAGTAAGGTTCTAATGTTCAGAGTCTTATAAAGAAATATATAGTACTAAGAAGGCTTTACCCTGTAAAATGGTCATTTTGACCCAATCCAAACTAATAGGTGCCCAATTGAAGCTCTTACCCAATATCATAGATAAAAAATAATATAGATACATACATACATACATACATACATACATATAAAGTATAAAGGTGCATAACTATTGAATAACCTTTTTACCCTTACATTAGAACTTATTTTATTCTTTTAATGAAATCTAATTTTGTCATTATCTATCTAAGTGGAGTTATATTGGCACTAAAACACTAAAATGGATCTTTAAATTGCCACAAAACCTTTTTTTTTTTGCTTCAATTTTGCCTGCACATAATTCTATATTACATAATCAAGTATTGTATGCATTTTTTGTGTTAATTTTACTTTTAATGCTTAAAACTCCTAGATTGCCACTAAATATTTTAATTTTAATTTTTTTTGCATCAAACATACTGCTTTTGATTCTATATTACTATCAAATAATTGTATCAAGTATAATAAATATTTTATAAAACTTAAAATTTCAACTTAACAAGAATGACCTAAGTAGTTTGTTCTCCTGTAAAAAATGTCTTTAAATGTAATTTTTTTAATTAAGCTTTTTTCCAACTTAAATGAATATATACTATATAAAAGCTTACATATCTGGTCTATCTTAGAGTAATAATATAATTCAAGTGTGACTCAAGTACCTATTATAAAAAAAAATTATTATTGTAGAAAAGGCCATTGGGAAAATTTCAGAAAAAAAAATTGAATATTAGAATTAGTTGCTTATATTATAATGAGGGGACTTTTTGCAACAATTTTTTTTTGTTTGCATTTTTCAATGTTTTGAAATATTGAAAAAATTAAAGTAATTATTTTTTCTAGATGGTCATCCCATTTAATATTGAAATACAAATTTTTATTCTTAGCAATTAACTCTTTTTCTAAACAAAATAATATTAAAAATATTGTGTTCATTTTTTTTAGAGCCAATCAAATAGGTTGTTTAAAAAAATTAAAAGTACTTTTTATTTGAATATTATATTTCATTATAGTGGCACATAGCTTCAAAGTATTTAGAGGTGTTAAGAGTTGAAGTTAATAATTTTATGTTATGATTATAAGTTTTTATAATAATGTATTTCAGTATTGCCATGTAGGAACTTTTATGCAAGAACTGCATTCCAGATGCACCCCATGTATTCTTTGAAATTTTGAATAAAGTTTCACACTTCTACCTAGTCCATGAAAAGTTTGAAACATAAGGAGAAACAAAAAAAGTACACACACGAAAAAACAAAATTAGAAAGTGAAGCTTGTAACTCTTCTGAAGTTTTTCTCTCTTCCAGTGGGAAACGTCTAGTGAACCCTGATATTTGCCTAAATTCGAGTGAAAATTCACCACATCTGTGTATTTCTTCGCATTTTCGTGCCTTCTACCTTACAGATCTCACCCGATTCTCGCTATCCACAGTCTAATAATTGTGTTTCCCCTTTTTACAGTACAAATCTCTAAGTTAACCTGAGTAATTTTCTGTCAATTCAAAAGCAGAAAATTCAAATTTCTACTAGATTTCCTTCGAGTTCTGCAACAAGGTGCTATTTCAGGTTCTATTTCAGACTTTTTTTTCATTTACTTTTTTCGGCTTTCCGAATAGTTAATGTAGCGACTAACGGGCTATTCTGTTTCTCTTCAACTGGGTATTTTCTCTGCTTTATGTAATTCTATCTAAGCATTTGGGTTTCTCTTGACTTACTGTTATAGGTTTCGTTTGGTATTAATATTAGCCATTAGCATTAAAGTTTTACAAATTTTATTCAAAGGTAATTTTTATCTTTTAACTTTTAGCTTTAGCATTTTCATTTTAACTGTTGAAAAAATTATTCAAAATTCTAACAATAATCACAAAAACTATTCCCAAACGGGGCTATACTTTTCTCAGCGGATTAGTTATTTTTATTTTTTGCTTGTGGATTTCTATTTGTTATCTGTGCGTGAGAGAGGATTGGTGTTTTATTTTGATGAGAATTAATAGTTGTGTTTGAGGTATAGTGGCTGCTCCAGTGCATAGGATTCCCCCATGACTCCATTGGTTAGAATTAATAGTTGCGTTTGAGGTAGATTGGCTACTCCGATGTTTAGAATTCCCAGTGAGTCCATTGGTCAATGAGCCATGGATGATATCTCATCAGACTTATTGGTGCAATAGGGATTATTCATTTCACTAGGTCATAAGTTATCTAAGGATATTGAAAGTACAGTGCATAATGCTTTGATTATAGAAATTATTGACAAAAAAGTTCTTTACTTCTACTTTCATTCAATCGCATATTGATCGATTGAAGCCAATTGAAGGTCAAACAAATGTTATTGGAGTGCTTGGCATGAATAGATTTCTTGTGACCTTTTCTTAATGATATGAGAAAAGTGCTTGCACAAGCCCCATGAAATTTTGACTATGCTCTTATTTCAGCTCAATGCTTCAATTCCCAAATTTCGTATAATGAGTATTGTAGGGTTTTGAGAACCAAAAAAGTGCAACGACAAGTAACCGAAACCCTCAAGGATCCAAGTAAAATGGAGTAAATCGAATGTTCAAAATTTTTACCTAGTTGGCTGAAATCTTTCACCCAACTGTTGAGCCAAATCACAAAGACTTGAACAAATGACATGTTCAAGCTCTCTATGGTATCCACACGAGCCTTTTGGATTCCTACGCCTCCACCACATCCCGACAGATGCATTTTTCTTGCACTCGCAGTGATAGCTTGTGTTCTCCAAGGAAAGACAATAGTAGAGTGCGGCTAAAACCTTTCAAAACCTTCTGATTTCGTCCTTTTTGGGAGGCTAGGGTTAAGGTGTGAAAATCCTTACTATATGATGTGTATATAATGAGGCTTAACTCCCAAGCCTGATGAGTTTTAAAACCCTAATCCAATTAGGTTTAATTTCATGTTTAATAACGGTTCAACCTTTGGGCCAATTATTAATCCGAAATTATCATGAAACAAAAACCAAACAATTCGGCTCATGCGCAAAAATAATCCAATTGGCTCTAAATGTTCGACCCTATAAGCTCATACCATATTAGTAATGATCATAAATCACATTTATGATCATAAACAATGAGCGATATCTAGCAACACATCATTGCTACCCAAGTGACAAGATAGTCAGTGATTCGACTAAACCTCTATGATCATTATTCATATATGTCATTGTCCCTTTGTCCAAGATATCAAGACCAAGCACAAGACATGAAATGTATCACTATCATATAACCCAATCTATGATTTCTTAATTCCTGAGTAGACTAACTTAAACTAACGATATTGATATCATACATCAACTTATCCAAGCATGGTCATGCATTTTTTTAGTCTTACTCTATCAAGGGGCTCAGAAATATCACTTTAATATATAGGATGGTCAAATTCCATCTTGACCTTACATATCCCTCCACATAATATGTGACTTACCCAATGACCACTTTTATATTCACTCAGTTACGAGCAACATACAATAGAATTAAAGTATGTGACTTATATGTAGGGAACCTTGATGATCTCAGGTCAAAGGACTACATACACCATGATCATCTTATGATTGGCTTTGGACACAACACTAACAAGTATGACGTTGGAAGAGAATCGCTATGGATTCAAGTTTATAATCTCCTTGCTCTTCATATGACACATTTTACTACTAATCTAATATGTGGAAAGCTAAGTGCTCTTTAGGAAGTTGATCTCGCCTCTACCTTTATACATAGGTGGAACTTTTTATGTGAAAGTGATGATTGATATCTTGAAGCCTTTACTAACTTGGCTCCTATTCTGTGATCCTTCAGGAGGCTATTTTTTTGTTCAACTAAAATATGAAAAGGTTTTTAAATTATGTAAATGTTGTGCTCAGATAGGTCACTCCCATAATAATTGTCCTATTTCAGAGACTCAGGCTCAACAACAACTTCTAAAATAGCTTCACACTATGCTCACACAACAAGATGCTCCTACCATAATTATGCCTACAATCTCACCAGTAGTCTTTTTTTACATGGATGAACACCTATAAAAAATAACACCATTAGGTGCAAGAGTCAGTTTTCCATAATATTGTGCTTGGTTTTTATGATATTCATACAACAACATTGAAATCTAATGATGAGAAGATCCATGATAGTAGTGATAATAATTTTGTGGTTGAAATCCCTAACCCCCTTGACCACAATATAAAGTTTTCTCTAGAGAATATAACAGCTGAGCATAATCCATTGAAACATATAATAAGAGGATGAGACTTGAATTTATGCTCAGATGCCATTCCTGCTTATTGTAAAAAAGTAAGACTTCAGCCATTGGATTCTTTGTTATCAGGCTTTGTTGGGGTTCAACACAACCACTGCAATGAAAGGGCTCATCTAATAGCCAAGAAAGCAACGGTTCATTCTGGTAAACAACTTTTTTCTTCTTATACAAGGAATAGTGATAACTTTATAGGACAGAGAATGAGTTCCACTAGTCTAAAACGTCTCTGATCATTGATTGAGGCTAAGTCACCAGATCCCTAGAATATGTTATCAACTAAGCACGTTAGGTCTTTTCCTTCTTGGTGTTTTTAGGTGGCTAAAAACCAGACTGTTCTTGGTTTCTCAAGTTATGATCCTTATCCGATGAGTGATAATTCATCCACATTTTCCCATTTAAGAAACTATATAGTTTATGAGAATCAGTGCCCAATTGATCTCCCTGATGCTTCTATCACTATTAATCTACCTGCCTTCGCTGGTGATAGTCTAGACTCTATATCTGCAAATTCTCTAATGGATGGGTTTGGGAGCATTGACCCTAATCAACCTCCATGGTTACCATAAAGGATCCTAAGCTTTAACTGCTAGGGGCTTGGCCATCCTTCCACTATTCATTTTATACGATGCCTGTTCCAAAAACACTCTACTGGTCTTGGATTTTTTATGGAAATGAAAAATTCTAGTCTTGAAGTTACTAGGAAACTGGTTTCTAGTGGCTTTTCACATGTAGCTTCTGTGGACTCTAATGGTAGAAGTGGCGGGCATTAGGTTGATTGAAATAATAATATTGTTTGTTCAATGCTTGAAGCTTGGTTGAATTTTTTTCTCCTTCAAATAAGGTATGAGCATAACCAAGAGTAGTTAGTTGGACTTATTTACTGCAATCCGGCCACCCAGCTTCATTTAGGTACCTAGACTAAAGTTAAATCAAAACTATTATGTTATTCATTTCCTCTTCTTCTTATAAGCAACTTTAATCAAGTTCTTAATAGCTTTAAGAAAACATGAAAAAATACCCACTCCATTCTAGGCGTTGATCATTTACAAGAATTCATCAATGATCTGGCCTTTGTGCCATTGTACTGTCATGGGTCTCAATTTAGTTAAACCAGCTCCCAAGTAAAAGAGATTACAGTATTTAAGGTTCTTAACATACACCCTAATGTTTCCTTTTGGAATTTGTCAATCCAGCACTCAAACCATGCTCCTTTTATTGCTAGATTCTTGGCCACTGAATAAATTTTATCATAGGCCGCACTGATTTTAGGCCTTTTGGTCACGATATCTTAAGTGTGAAAAAGTTCTAAGGAATGCATGGAATAATCAACATTTAGGCTCTTTTATGTTTAAATTAGTTTCCAAGTACAAAATGGCTATGCACAATTTGCGTACTTAGAACCGTCAACATATAAAAGACATCTTGAGGTGTATTCCTGATACTCAACAAAAACTTATTGCTTTACAATCTTCCCTAGATTCTTACCCAGTGGCCGATGAGATTAAGTAAAGTCGTGACCTTTTAAATCAGTTATATGAAGGCAAAGAGAAGCTATGAGTAGAGGTGGGAACCGGGCCGGGCCGGCCGGTCCTGGGCCTGGTTCCTGAGGCCCGGGCACCGACCGGCTCTAGGTAGGGTAGGGCGGGGCAGGGCGGGGCGGGTTTTATTTTTTTTGTTAAAAAATATATATATATAAAATAGAACAATTATTAATTATATAAGTCATAAATATTTTTAAGAAAAAACACCACCTCCGGTGTAAGTTTTATTAAGTTAAAAAGCCAAACGGCACTTACAAATAATCGAAACGTGCCTTACATTTTGAAATGGCAAAAACGTTCCGAAAATGATAAATAATAGAAACCTATGATCTGTGCTGAACAGCATAATCAGATCAAATACAAACTACATGTATGATTGAAAGAAAAAAATTCAACTCTCGGTATCGAATATTACCTCATCATCCGAACTCTTTTGGTCTTGATGCCAGAGTGCTGCGAGGCCCCAATCTCGGTTGCACACGCATACTTCTACTGCGTCGGGTGTCAATCTTGACCGTTTTTCTGTTATCACCCGTTTTCCGGCACTAAATGCTGCCTCAGATGAGACGGTCGATACTGAAACGGCAAGAATTTCTTGTGCGATTGTCGACAAGATCGGAAATCTTGATCTCTTTTGTTTCCACCACTCCAAGATGTCGAGGTCGCTTGTCTCGAATGATGTGTTAAGATAGTCATCGACCTCAGCTAATCTCGATGTCATCGGTAGAGGTCGTTTGAGCATTTGGAGCGCTGGGTTGAATCTTGAGGAGATTGATCTCCTTGGAGGCTCAGTTTGAGAAGCTTCGGATCTTACCTTATCCGAATGCCGCTCACAATATAACTTGTATAAAGAATTCAAGTACTCGGAAGCAGAAGCAAACATAGCCAAAACATTTATATGAGACATTTCTAAATAAGTATGAAAAATTCCTTCAAGCAGTGTTGTTGTACCCGTTAATTTTACATACAGGTCAAGTAAAGAAGCGACTAAAAAGATAGGTGGAATGTTTGAAAAATATTGAAGCCACTTAGCCCGCATGGCTTCGACAGTCGGTTTTAACAACTCATCATATTTAAATTGATGTAAAGCATATGTGATGTTCAGTAAATGAAACAAAACTTGATGACTTGTTGGGTAGTAAACACCAGAGAAAAATTCAGTTGCCTCGTAAAAAAACTTAAGCAATTCACCGATTTTGGACCATTTCTCCCAAATTTCAGTCGTAAGAAATTCAGAACCCATTTGTAAATTCATGAAATGTGACAACAAATTTGCATACGGTAATTTATCTTGCAACATCAAAAATGTGGAGTTCCAGCGGGTTGGGCAATCCAATTTAAACCGTTTCCAAGAAAATGGTTTTTGATTTTCAATACAAAAGCTTTTAAATTCACGAAAAATAGCAGGTCTGGACATCAAATATTTTAATGAGTTTCGAATAGGCAAAATCTCATTTTGGAGAACTTCTAAACCTTTGTGCACACAAATGTTTAAAATATGGCACATGCATCTAACGTGAAAAAATGCACCGTTGAGCGGTGGTTTTAAGTTTTGACTCAAAAGGCGAGCGGCAACATCATTATTTGAAGCATTATCAAATGAAATGCACAGAACTTTATCAGTACAAAAATAATCACGTAAAGTTTCTAAGATACAATTAAATATTTGAAAACCAGTATGATCTGTTTCAATAACCTTAAATGACAAAATTCCTTTTTGCATTATCCAATCAGAATCAATCCAATGAGAAGTAACACAATAGAATGATTGACCTATAGGTGATGTCCACATATCAGAAGTAAATGCTACACAATGATCAAGAGTAGAAAAATATGCTTGCAAATCTGATTTTCCGGTTTCAAATTGTCTAAAGCTTTCTTTCCTAGCAATTTTCCTAGATATTTTTCTAAATGCAGGATTTAATTGTGATTTTATCTAAGATTCTAGGTGGACATCTTCAACTTGTGAAAAAGGTTTTTCGGTAAGCATCATCCAATTTACCATACCTTCTCTACAAGATTGTTGGTTAAAACGAAATATACCTGGTCCGCCGGTGCCGGTTGTAGACCCAAGTTGTGTTTGTCCTCCAGAACTAGTCCCGGTACTAGGGAGGATGTTAGCATGTTGATTTTCAAGATGCCTCTTCAGCGTTCCAGTGCCGGAATTCTTTCTATGCACAAAATTTTTCCCGCAATGTTTGCATTTTCCGTACCTCGACTCCCCTTCGTTTATGAGCTCATAATGCTCCCAAACCCAAGCAGTTAGTCTCGTGGATTTACCTTGTGCTTGAGTTCCCTCCACGCCGGGTTCATGACTTGTAGGCGTCGGTTCTGTTGACGGATTCCCAGACGCCATCGCATCCAACTCTTCCACTTCATCATCGGATAATTGATCGTCGAGACCCAAATCGTAATTCGTCATATCGATTCCGGCATCATCATCGTGAAACTCTTGAATTGAAATGCCTTTATCGGCGCGCCGAAATCGACGACGGAACAAGGCTCGAAGGCCGGTGTTGCAGGAAGATGAACTATCTGTTGACTTGCCATTTCCTTTTGAAGCCATGACTCACGTACTAATAGTAGTGATTAATGCAAAATCAAGAGAGGATTATGAAGATATTAGGGAGAGATTAGTAAGAAATTTGGAAGAAATTAAGAAAATAAGGAGAATGGTTGAGAGAATATAGTAGATGAAGAAGAGAGGTTGAGTGATTGTGTGAGGATTGAGTGAAAATGGCATTGGTATTTATAGGGGGAGGGGAAAAATTAGTTTGACCAAAAAGTCCTTGAAATTTACTTGTTGGGAGGGGTAAAAATGAAATTTTGGGGGCTGAAATGGAACAGAAAACTGTTGGAGGGCCTGCTGTGTAATTAGCCCTTTTTAAAAAAAAATTTTTGTAGGTTTACGTTATGCAAGGAGCCGTTGCGCGCGGGTTGGCGGGGCGGTCCGGGCTGACGGGTTCTCCTGGTCCGGGCCGGTCTTTTTTGCGTCCCCCTCCTCTTATTGGGCCCATGTTCGGCCTATAAAATTACGGGCCTCTTGCGGGGCGGTCCCGGTTCGGTCCGGGCCAACCCGGCCCACCTCCCACCTCTAGCTACGAGCCCAAAAATCTAGAATTAATTAGCTTGCCCTGGGTTATTTGAATACCAAATTTTTTCATACCGTCACCAACTTCTAGTGTGGCAGAAATTGCATCCATGCCTTCAAGGATTCAACAAATAGTTAGTGGATTGTTTAGTAGGATCTGGTCAAGGCTCATATACACCAACATTTTGTCCACTATTATGATACTCAAGCCAATCCAAATCCCGAAAGACAAATATAAATATGTTGACACATCTAAAGACAGTTTAGTTGTGATCAACTTCAACTTTTTTAAAGCCTTTAACGGATACAGAGATCCAATAAACACTCTTTCAATTTGGCAACTTTAAAGCCCGAAGACCTAACAGGTTTTAACCCATTGTCTTCAAAAAGTATTGGTCGTTCATGGGACCTTTAATCCTCAATACCATCAGATTTTTTGTGCAGAGAAGATTTCTTCTAAAAGAGCTCAACAGAATGCATATTACTCTTATTCCCAAAGTTCAATAGCAAGAGACAATCCATGGTTTTTGTCCAATAAATTTATGCAATACAGTTTATAAAATTATAGCAAAGTTTTTGGTCAACTATATGAAGCCCCTGCTAAATAATCTAGTCTCTGAGAACCAAAATGCATTTATCCCTAGGCATGCTATTAGGATAATATTATTATAGCTCAGGAACTTTTTCAAGCCATCAAGAGTACAAGCAGAGTAGTGGCCTTCAGGGTTTCAAGGTGGCTCTTAAACTAGATATGAAAAAAACATATGACAAACTTCATTGGAGTTTCATTAAGACAGTACTTTGAATCATGAACTTCCATGATCAATGGGTCAACATGATCATGCAATGTGTTTCCACTATATCCTTTTCTATTCTAGTCAATGGCAGCCCAATAGAGTGATTTAATCCAAAATGGGGAAGTAGGCAAGGAGATCCCATGTCCCCTTAGCTTTTTATTTTTTGTATGGAGGCTTTCTTGAGCTATCTGATCTATCAACAATCCATTAGACATATCCCTAGTATCAAAGCGAGCATTTCTAGGCCCATTATTAATCATCTGCTTTTTCCAGTTGACTGTTTAATCTTTTTAAGGCTAGACATTAGAACGGTTGATAGCCTCAAGCAATATATTCTTTTGTTCCAAGAAACAACAAGATAAAAAATTAATTATAAAAAATCAGAGTAAGTATTCAGTTGGAATATTCCCCAGAGCTTACTTGGTCTGTTTTGCCTAGGAATTCCTTTTGATTGTGGCATGTCCCAGAATTCCTCTTTTGAGTTGTTAGTATCAAAATTTGACTCTGAATTTTCTTCTTAGAAGTGGAAGCTCTTAAACCCTACTAGAAGACTCACTCTTATCTAGGCCATTTTGTCTTCTATTCCTATTTACATCATGTCCTTATTTCACATCCTTGTTATGAAAAGTGATAACCATTCTAATCTATGGTTAAATTGGCAAGGTTCAAATTAGGAGAGTGGTATTTATTTTCATAATAAATTCCTTCTTTCACTTCTTAAGGGCAATGAAGGATTGAGTATCTAAGACAAGAGAATATTTAATCAAGCTCTCCTTGCTAAGTCCTTTTGGATAATCATGCATAAGGATCCTAGTTCACCGGTGTTTCATGCTTTCTAGGCTAAGTATGGTAGAGACGAATCTGGAAGGCAAGTGCAGGTTCTAATCCAGTTATGTTGTGGAAAAGTTTGCTTATTGGCAGTGATTGCCTTAAGCCAAAATTTTGTTGGAAAATTGGCGATATAAGATAAATAGATATTTGGCACTATTACTAGATTCCTGGCTTCCCCCCAAACAACCTTGTCAATAACAAGTGTAATCCTTCTAACCTTAACCTTGGATCCCTTTCTAGACTGATTACTAAAGTCAAAGATTTTTACTGAACCTCATGGAATATTCAATTATTATACTTGATTTTTTTCAAAAAATTGGTTTGGGCAATCATTAGAAGAACCAGGAGAAGAGGGGAGGGATCGAGCTATAGGAAGGGTCCCAAGATGGTATGTTCACGACAAAAAAAAAAAGGCTATGTCTTAGGTTAGCTCCAAAGCATCTCACAAAATTTGAGTTTTTCATATCTGCCCAGCACTCATAAATTTCTGAAAAGGTTATGGGCCTTAAACATTCTAGCAAAATATAAGACTTTTGTCTGGAAGTGCATTAACAATGCCTTGTCGAATGAATCTAAGCTGCTAAAGAAGGGAATTCCAATTTTAGCCTACTATCCCCATTTTGATGCCTTGGAAGAAGATATAACACATTTTTTTATGCGTTGCCCAACATCTAGAAATGCATTTCTCAACCTAAATTCAATGATGACTTCCTTTTATGGATAATCCAAAACCTTTCAGACAACCGAACTTGGCAATCTGAGGCTCTAGACAACATTATTGTTACTCTTTGAAGCATATGGATTGCTTGTAACTCTAAGGTCTTTCTAAATATTGTTGTGGATTCAAAACAAATCATTCAAAATAGAGATTTCTTCATCCATGAAACAAGGTTAGTAGTTCAACATAAGAGTCATATTACCAGAACTTTTCTTCTAGACCTCCTCCTCGTGTTAAATGCTGGGCCAATAATCTAACCACCACCTACCTAATAATCTTCCAAGTGGATGAAACTTGGAATCCTAGGACAGGGATAAGTGTGATGGCTTGGTCTTTTCGAGATCCTTTGACTACCTTTTCTTGTGATTTTTACTGCTTTCCTGAGGAATGTCCATCTATGATGTGCATGAAGATTAGAGCTTTTCTTACTGCAATGAAGGTCGCCCGTTATTATAGCATGCATAACATAATTATATTAATAGATTGTCTGGCTAAATTCCTTCATATTACATATTATAATTATATCCTTTTGGACATGTCAATGGGATTCATCAGCTAATTAAGCAATTTGGAAGAGTTTTGATAGTGGTGGTTTGTCAAACAACATAGATCGAGTACACCGATTGGCCTCAATGGCTATTAGGTTTTCTTCCTCTGTTTATTTTTTTTTTTTTTTGTTTTTCATTTCTTGTTTGTCTACCCAAAAACACAAATCTGGATGGACAATGAGGGAAGAGAAAAAAAATGGCTAAGAAAATAATTAGCAATGCTTAGAAAGTTAATTCACTTTAACTTAAGTCAACTTTAATTCAAAATCAATTTTTTTTGCATTTTTTAACCCGAAACCAATTTCATTTGAAAGCTAATATCATATAGATATAATAATTCATTTGAAAGTATATTTTTATGATATCATTAAATTTTTATGAATTTTCTATTTTTAGGCATTAAAAAATAAAAATTCATAAAAATTTAATGAGATTATAAAAATTATATTTTTAATGAATTATTACATTTACATAATATTAGCTTTCAAATGAAATTGATTTTAGGTAAAAAAAAATATAAAATAAAAATAAGTCATTTTAGATTAAAGTTGACTTAATTTAAAATAAATTAGCTTTTAGCAGTGCTTATAACCTTATATATCAAGTTGTCAGCTGATTGAATAAAATTAATGTAACAAATTTCAGAGAAGGACCACAAATGCATGCCTAAGTAAATAAGAAAAACATGTTTCTCCACCATTTAATCACGTAGAAATTTAAGGCAAATTATTAATATTATCTTTTTTACATTTTTCTACACCTTTTGGAATTTGGAAAATGATAGAAGATTACTATACAACAAACTCAAATCTAGCTGCCTTCCACAACTGCCACAAATTAAGTGGATGCAAACAAAGTGAACCATAAAACAATAGCATCCAAGATTCATTGGCTATGAGATAAAAATGAGGTTTCTTTTCAACCGCCCGATACATACAAGTAACTAAACCAGGTTTCCATGGCGAATGCAGCTGATGCTTGTGATTTCGGACACAAATTCATGTAATCTTTTGCTTGTATTCATAGAGTATTCTTTTTGTTGGGTTTGTTGGCTCAAATCCAAGAAGCCTAAGAATTTTAGTTTGTCTATGATTTGGCTGTAGTTTTCCTATTTGTTTAGGATTTAGTTGTCTTATTTTGATGTGGTTTGGGTTTGTGTGTGACTTAGTAGTGTTTGGATTTTGAATATGAGAGAAAAGCCAATGTGGTGAAAAAGTAAGATGCGAGGTTTCAGGATAGATGGGAGGTCCGGAGGCCAAAGAAAGCTATAATGAAAAGCCTTTTGTGATTCCTATATCTCATAATTGTGTGAGGGCAAGATTATGGGATTATCAATAGTGTGTAGGGGATTCATAGGCAAGCGTAAGCATTAAAGGCATACCTCTAGTATAATCTCTATATTTTTGTTTGAGTAGATTTCTCTTATCCGTAAATGTAGGTTAGTTAATAGTTGAACCACATTAAATTTATGCATGTTTGCTCTATCATATTTTATGTTTCCTTGCGCTTGCTGGGTGATTGATAATTTTTTTTCCCAACAAGTAATATCAGAGCTTGCAGTCTTGTCCTGACATCAAAGCTTGTGGTTTAGTTCTAGCATGGTGGAGCTTATAATGCATCCTTGGTCTAGTGGAGCTTCTATTTTTATGTGTTGATGTTTTTTATGTTTGCGATCATTTCCGTTCATTGATGTATTCATGTCTTGGTGGTTTTTGTTATTCGTAGTCATGGTTGTTTGTTCGTGGTTGCGGTGCTCATGTTTAGGAGGATTTGAGCCAATGTGAAGATTGCTGAGTTTGTTTGCTCAAATCTAAGAAACTTAAGAATTTAAGTTTATTTAGGATTTGAGTTTAGTTTTCCTATTTTGATATGGTTTAGGTTTGTGTGTAACCTATAAAAAAACTTTTTGTATTAAGATTTTGAATATGAAAGAAAAGCCAATATGGTGAAAAGGTAAAATGAAAAGTTTCAGGAGGGAAGAAGATCTGGAGGCTGGAAAAGGCTAGGGCTAGGATGAGAAGTCTTTTATTATTCTTATATCTTATAATTGTATGATAGCAAGATTATGGGATTATCAGTAGTATGTAGAGAATTCATAGGCCAGTATGAGTATTAAAGACATCATTCTACTATAATCTTTATATTTTGGTTTAAGTGGATTTCTCTCAACTATGGATGTAGGTTAGTTAAGAGCCGAATCATGTTAAATTTGTGTGTGTTTGTTCAATCACGTTTTCTATTCCACTGCACATGATGGATAATTGAGAATTTTTTTTCCTAACAATTTTAATAGCACATTCGAATTTAATGACACACCCCTCTAGAATACTTCCTCAAATCTATCATGCTCCAGCAACATTTTACCATAGAAGTTGTTGCCTACTTGCTTGAGCTCTTCGTTGAGGGTAAAAGAAAGGAAGACTCTGAAGCATAACTGAAGAGTCATGCGCTTGAGACTATTTAGGTGCCACCTTTGTCAATAATGTTGTTCTCTCGAGACAATATTTCCCAACGCCTATCACTCTGAAGAATGGTCAAATGTCTAAAGTTTAATTGTTAGAAATTCTTCCGAAAAGATTGTTATTAGAGACACATGACGCACGGAGATTGTTATTGGTGCTAGGTGCCACCTTTGTCAATAATGTTGTTCTCTCGAGACAATCTAGGTAGGATGCTAGTTTGCGGTTTAGTTGCCCAACATCCGATGTGTGTGTGTGTATATGTGCGCGTGCGTACGTGTGTGTGTGTGTGTGTGTGTGTGTGTAGAGAGAAATAGGGGGAGAGAGGGAGAAAGAAACATGTACAAGGTATATTATGGTATTTAAGATTTATAAAAAGAAAATCTACATGTTTTTTGAAATTTATAGGGCATTAAGTCACAATTTAGCAAAAAGTAACATATAATACACTTGTAGAGAATCGAATCCCAGTGAAGGCGAATGCCAGAGATGGGTGCCGAGGCGACCCAACCCAAGACCGACCAGGCCTAGGTTTAGGTTGTGAAGGGCTGGAAATGGACCAGCTTGAGGTAGAGCGGTCTTGGGCCGGTCCCGAGTCGGGCTTGCAGGTTTAAAAAAAAAAATTTTAATTGATTAATTATATATGTAATAAATATTTTTAAGGAAAACACCACCTTTGGTGTAAGTTTTATTAAGTAAAAAATTCAAATGGCACTTATAAATAATAAGAACGAGCCTTACATTTTAAAATGGAAAAAAATGTTCCAAAAATAACAAAAAAATAAAAACCTATGATCTGTGCTTAACAACATAGTCAGATCAAACAAACTGTATGTATGAAGGAAAAAAAATTAAAGTCTCTTCATCGGATATTACCTCGTCTTTCAAACTCTTTTTGTCTTGCTTCTGAAATGCTACAATGCCCCAATCTTGGTTTCACACACATACTTCCACTGCCTCGGGCATTAATCTTAATCGTTTTTTCAATATCATTCATTTTCCTGCACTAAACGCTACCTTGGATGCTACAGTGGAGACTGGAATGACGAGAATCTCCTGTGCAATTATCAATAAGATCGGAAACCTTGGTTTCTTTTGTTTCCACCACTCCAATATGTTGACATCACTTGGCTCGAACGATGTGTTGATACAGTTATCGACCTAAGCTAAACCCGATGTCATCGGTTGGGGACACTTCAGCATTTGGAGGGCCGGGTTGAATCTTGATGAGATTGATCTCCTTGGAGTCTCATTTTGAGGGACTTTAGATCTTACCTTATCTGAATACCGCTCACAATATAACTTGTATAAAGAATGCAAGTACTTGGAAGCAGTAACAAACATAGCCAGAACATTTATATAAGACATTTCGAAATAAGAATCATAAATGTCTTCAAGCAATGTGGTCTTGTCAGTTAATTTGACATATGGGTCAAGCAAATAAGCAACTAAAAAGATAGGTGGAATGTTTTCAAAATACTGAAGCCACTTAGCCCGCATGGCTTCGACAGTCAGTTTCAACAATTCATCATCTTTAAACTGATGTAAAGCATATGTAATATTGCACTAAATGAAGTAAAACTTGATGAATGGTTGGATAGTAAACACTAAAGAAAAATTCAGTTGCCTCATAAAAAAACTTAAGCAATTCACCAGTTTTAGAATATTTTTCTCATACTTCAGTTGTAAGGAATTCAGAACCCATCTTCAAGTTCATGAAATGCATCAACAAATTTGCATACGGGTATGCATCTTGTAACATCAAATATGTGGAATTTCAGCGGGTTAGATAATCCAATTTAAACTGCTTCCAAGAAAATGGTTTTGATTTTCAAAACAAAACCTTTTGAATTCATGAAACACAGTGGGTCTTAATTTAAAAAACATTAATAAGTTCCGAATAGGCATAATTTCATTTTTTAAAACTTCTAAACCTTTTTGCACACAATGGTTTAAAATATGGCACATGCATCAAACGTGAAAGAATGTACCATTCAGAGGTGATTTCAATGTTTGGCTTAAAAGGCTAGCGGCAACATCATTGTTTGAAACATTATTAAATGAAATGCACAGGACTTTATCAGCATAAAAAATAATCACGTAAAGTTTCAAGATGCAATTATATATGTGATAACCAGTATAATCAATTTCAATGACTATAAATGATAAAATTCATTTTTGCATGACCCAATTAAAATCAATCCAATGAGAAGTAACATAATAATATGACTGACCTATAAGTGATGTCCACATGTCAAAAGTAAATGTCACACAATGATCAAGAGCAGAAAAATAAGCTTACAAATTTGATTTCCTAGCTTCAAATTGTTTAAAGCTTTCCTTCCTAGCTGTTTTCCTATATACTTTTTTAAATGTAGAATTTAATTGTGATTTAATCCAAGATTCTATATGCACATCTTCAGTTTATGAAAAAAGGTTTTTTAATAAGTATCATTCAATTTATCACACATTCTCTACAAGATTGTTGGTTAAAATAAAATATACCTGATCCATCAGTGCCAGTCGTACTCCCAAGTATGTTTGTCCTCCAGAACTAGTGGTGGCACTGGGGGAAGGACATTAAGATGTTGATTTTCAATGTAGCACTTCAGTGTTTCGATGCCATAATTCTTTTTATGCATTAACTTTTTCCCGCAATGTTTGCATTTCCGGTACCTCGACTCCCCTTCATGTACAAGCTCATAATACTCTTAAACCCATGCCGTTAGTTTCGAGGATTTACCTTGATCTTTGGTTTCCTCTACAGCGGGTCCACAACTTGTCAGCGTTGGTTGTGTTGATGGATCATTGGCCATCGTAGCATCCACCTCTTCAACATCATCATTGGATAATCGATAATCAAGACCCAAATCGTAATTCGTCATATCGATTCAGGCATCATCGTCGTGCAACTCCTCAATTGAGATGCCTTTATCGGCTAGTCAAGAACGATGACGGAACAAGCCTCAAAGACCGATGGTGTGAAAAGATGAAGTCTTCATCGACTTGCCCTTTCATCTTGAAGCCATGACTCACAAAGTAATAGAAGCAACTAATGCAAAATTAGGAGGAGATTATGAATACATTATGAGGAGATTAGTAAGAAATTTGGAAAAGATTAGCAAAAAAAGGTAAAATACTTGAGAGAAAATAGTAGAGGAAGAAGAGAGATTAAATTTTGGTGTGAGGGTAGAGTGGAAATGACATTGGTATTTACAGGAGATGGCCAAAAATTATTTGGACAAAAGAGTCTTTCAATTTTAGTTGTCGGGAGGGAATTTTTTGGGCCAAATTGAAGTAGAAAACCATGGGGGGATTGAATGTGTAATTAACCCTTTTTTTATTTTTTTTGTTGTAGGCGCTGTTGGAGAAGGCATTGGGCAACGACAAGCCCGGACCAAACCGGCTGGTCCTGGGCTAAGTTAGTCTCGATTCGAGCCAGTTTTGGGTCATGTGCGTGTCCGTTCCATTTTGAATCTTCCTCCCCTTTCAGACCTAAGTTCAGCTCACATCTTTCATGGGCTCATTCCAGTCCAGGGCACGGTGGTCTTTGGCATGGCCAAGCTGGGTTTAACTCCAGGGCGGTCCCGGTTTGGGCCGGATTAGACAGGCCCATATCCCACCTTTAGCGAAAGCTGTCCGAACTCCGAACGCACCTTACGGACAATTAATAATATATTGACTTCCACGTCTAAGATGTACTCGTATTAATTTTTTTGAAAACTTCTAGTGCAAGCTCGTAACTAAAAGTTATGAGCAGTGTCCTGCTATCAACACGTCTAAATTTGGAAGACACAAGTGTGTGTCTCGTTCCTTTTCGGTCAATGGTAAATGAAATATCAATGCACCGATAACATATGCACATGTAATAAAAAATGGAGTTGCATGAAATTAGTTATTTGTATCTCAACCACAACCACAAACACAAAAATGCAAAGAACAACTTTATCTAGACCCATAAAAATTAAAGATCCCTAGCGGCATGATTCATGATCCTAGTGCCCTTTAAAATGTGTTGTGACGTTCATTTTTTGTACGTGACAATTGATTTCTATATGTTTTGGACAAAGACTACAATAGTGGGCTTAGCTGACCAATCCTTTTATTGCACCAAGCAAAAGCTATTATATCATTGTGCGAGATATGAACAAATAACAACTGTTAAATCAACAGCCAGCTCCCTAAATTGTCAATAGCCCATTTCCTGACTCCATCAGACAGTTATCCTGTGCCATTTACCAGTTAATCAATTACAGACCGTGACGCGACCTTAGCCCTTGCATAAAACAGGACAATTTGAACAACAGGCTAATGCCCTTTTTTTTTTGTAGAAACGGAAATGCACGGCAACTAGAAGAACGCAGGCGCCTCCTCAACATAAGACAAAAGAAACGAGGCAGTTATAATCTCAACTGACCGGGCTCAGTCATAAGCCCCATAACTCGTAAGTTCACATCATTCACACCATCACTGTCTCTAGGAAAGAGTATATAGAAACAACATTTGACAACATCATCACAAGATTAAGGAGCGGAATACTAGTTATCAAGGTGAAGTTAAGCTTTGTTGCATTCAAAATTCTGTAACATTGCTCTGAGGAAACAACATCCTCCAAGAGATCAGAAAAGATTAAAAAAATAATCCAAACCTTGTCCGATTTCCCAAATTGAAATGCCAGTTCCCCATCTCCGTGCTTCCTCTAATCGCAAGTTTATTGACATCAATGATGGATAGAACACTGCATGTTTAACACCGTGATCATCAACGTAGACGAAGAAATGCTCTGCACTGTCCCTTTCCCAATGAATTTGGGGCCTGTTCTTATCCAATAATGAGAGGTAATCTCGTCCTATGATAGTGCCACCACCACCAGTACCTGCTAAGAGTGAACAAACTAAGTCCTATAATTCCACATATAAGACTAACTCCAAAGTATTCCTACCATTTTCATGAATAGCATCTTCCATCTTCTGGAACTTGTTTCTCATACAAGAATGATCAAAGAATTCTTACTAGAGTCATTGCTTATGATCTCTAGCAAAACCAAGGGTAACCTACATAGGTTCCACAAAGTGAATAAGAGCACCAGAATTTTGAGGAAGCTCTTGGATAATTGAGATGCTGAACAAAGGAAACGCTACACAGGTAATCTTAGCTACCTTTTTCACAAATTTGTATTCCTTAGTTCCTCGAAAAACAGATATTGGCATTGCAGGTTTTTTATTAGTTTCTTGTCTTAGCTTGGGTTTACACTGAAACTCTTCATACATGCCACTTTCTCTTGGACTAACAAGATGCTATAACTCTGGTGACAGGAATACCTTTGGGGTTGGGGTGTGGGGCGCATGGATTAAAATCTAGAAAGAAGGTGTCCTACCTCCAGAAACAGTGAAATCATTTCCGTAGAAGTTGATACCAAGAAATATCTTGCGAGCTATACTTGGAGCATGGCTGCCACTTGGACCAAGAAGCAACTGCAGGATTAGGCGAATCCATTGAAGAGGAGCATTTGGACCTGGGCTGTGAGGACCAGAGAAATCATATGTCATGAGCGAGAAACCATCCACAGCATCAATTAAGCTCTTAAGATCTTCTGGTCCAAAATCATATTGCTGGAGCTTGTCTGAATGTGGAGGGCCTATAACATAGATCAACTGAAGATGATGCTCATCTTTCCAACTTGATTTTGCAGAATGCAATGCATGTCCAAGTTGTTTTATGAACTTCAATGCCTGCATGGAATGAGAAAGAGATTGGAACCGAAAAATCAGAAAACACTACCTAGGTCAAAAGCAACGACAAAGGAAGCAGGCTAGCATGACAACTAAACTATTAACCAACATATCTGCCTCATCTGTCCTGATAATTGATTTGTGATATCACATAAGTAAGATTACCAAACTTCGTAGGTCTGGATAATGCACGATATATGATGCCCATCTGGACCAAGACTCCAGAACTATGCCATCATATTCCATTTCCCTGGTCCATTAGCAAGACCACATGCAAAGAGAAATAAGTTACCCAAAGAACAAACAGGTCTCTGGAAATGGTTGATTACTAGAAGAAGGCTACTTGGTGGAGGTGCCATTTGGCAACAAAACGCAAAGACTAACCTGCACTCTGATACAATGAGGTTGATAGCTTTGTCCATCTGTTTCTTCTTTCTAAGCAATTCCAAAGGATTGGCTTCAATAACAACCCTAGGCAACACCTATGCATCAAAGGAAGTATTAAAAAACATAAGAAAACAATGACCCCCAGGCTAACACTGATACATTTATGATGAACTCGAGGAAGAGAAGAGCCCATATTTTCCGGAATCAGTCATAAGTCCTGAATGATAAATGAATTTTCTGCAACTCTCCAACAGCATTTGCCACAATTGACAGAGTTCCTTTACCTCCAGCTTTACCCACTGCTGAATATCTCCTCGACTTTGCAGACCATAGAAATAAATTATGGGGCCTGCATTTAGGACCCCCTGGGGGACAGCAATCAATGGCTTGCCATCATACTCTCAGCACGATGTTCGGGGAGGCTCACATACCAGCGTGACACATAGTTCCATATTTTATTATTCTGGATGAGGGCTGGCCAGCTGGGGGCACACGCAAGCTCAGTAGCACAGCACAAGGAAGCATGTTGTTTTTATAATTCATACCACAAAGAATGACATCCACAACCTTTGCACATGTCCAAAGGAAAGTGACGAAAGGAAGTGCATTTACCAGAGCATCTCCATTCATTCGAAGTTCAGACATCCATCCTTTATCAGCATTATGTCTTCCCTCCAGAACTAAGCTTGTTCCTTCACTGGCAACAGATTATACACTCGAATTCAAACAGCTTGATTCAGCCAAAAAATCAAAGGAAAACTTGCATTCAAGTATATTTAGAAGTACTCCAAAGTCAAATTTACAACAAATTGTCCAACTTTACAATCGCTGACTCACCTCTTCAGCTCATACCACACAGGCGACAGATGAGTAAACTTAGAATTGAAGAGTTTGGCCATTTCATAGCCCCGAGAATTCCTGCAAAATATTTTATGGCCTGAATAAACAACAAAAGCATCTGAAAAATGTAAAGATAAAAAAAATCTCTGCATCCCCAAATGAAAATAAAAGCTAGAAGACATGAGAGCCTACCAGGGAGTAATATAAGCCAGAACCGGGTTCGTGAAATAGTGGCTCGAAACATTTTCTCTCACCTTAGAATTTTCCTGAATTACTTAAAAGATACACGAGAGTGGATTCCTTCATAACAAGAACAAAGAAATGAAAGCGAGTAATTGAGATCTTGGGAAAGCCATTCTCACGTTTAAAATCTCTTCGTACGTGACTTGGGTTTTGATGAGTCCTCGTTCAGGCACTGGTGCTTCTGACGGAGAATTCTTAGTTGAAGCGTATTTGACACTGTATACGAGTACAGATGTTGCGGGTATGACGACGAAGAAGACAACAAATATGGCCAAAAGGTTGCGATCCGAAGCCGAAGCCGAGTGGTTGGGTTTTTCTTCCGGCGCTGGCGTGTCAGATCGTTGGCTTCTCGGGTTTTGTTTAGGTCCGACCCGGTGCTCCCGCCGTCGAGCCATTTTCTAGTTCCCAGTTTAGTCTATTTCCTGCTCAACACGGACAGGCCCGGCCGACCCCAGTCGGCGAGTAGAGTTCAAGTCATTAGAAGCCCTTAACCGTTCACACCTTCGAATTTTATACGACTAACAAACTGACCACTCAAACAAGCACTCCCTCGGGAAAAAAAAAAACTTGGCCTCAAATGTTAGTCAGAGTAAATGCGTAATTGCCACCTTAAACTGGCTGAGTGCTGTAAGTTCCATGTACTTTCTGTGTAAGAAAGACCCAGCGTTTTTATAAACAAGGGATTAAAACATTTTTTTCTAAAGTATAGGCTTTACAAAAGTATTTGACCAATTTTAAGGACATGTAAGAATGCATTTACTATTAAAATCTAAAAAAAATTATAATTATTTTACAATTTTAAGGGACTTTGACGTTTGCTAACCATCCTTTAGTTCTGCATCTGCTTTCTTAGATGCACATAACTAGGGTTACATGTCAATAATAACTAACAAGGTTTATATGTCTTGCACGTTGGGGGCAATTTAATATGTAGTATCATTTTATGTAAATATAAAAAAATAATCATTAAATAATAAATGTTGGAGATAAAAAAAGCAAAAATTGGAGTTCTAACAATTAAACTGGATTTAACCACTGATGGAAAAAAAAATTCCATGAAACAAAAAAAAATGAGATTTAGAATTGAAATAAAATCATGGTCTAATCTCTTTACAATAAACTTTTGGGATTAATAGGGTATGAGCAGAATTTTTTAGCAGTTAAAAGTGGTGTTTAACAATTGGCAAAAGAAATAAGTAAAATCCACCAGGGATCTCTTAATTTATTTTTTTTGTGTCAAACAAGTACCCTATCTTAAGATTGTTCTACCAAAATACCCTACCTCATATTGTGTGTCTCAATTAGGTATTTTTTATTCATTTTACCGTCAAAACAAACAGATTTTGCTAATATCGCATTAATTAATATTAAAATAAATATAAAATTATAATTTTTGTGCTTAAAATTTTTTCAATCAATCATTTTAACCCTCCAAAATTTTTAAATCTCAAATTTTCTCGCATTTCTCTCTTGGTCTCCGCCGCGGCGAGGCGAGGAGACGAGCCAATCGCAAAGAGGCAAGGCGAGCGATTGAGGAGACGACGAGAAACAGTTGCCAGCAAAATCGATGGCAACCCATTCGTCCAATTTGCTTCAGCCTTGTCCAACCATCTTCGGCCTAAAGAGCTATTCAACAAAGATCTGGACGCCATCTTCCTTGACCAGAACAACAATAAAAAGAAAATGAATCAAAGGCGAATCGCAAATTCTTCTACAAATCAGAGGCGAATGGCAGATTTGGCTTCGATTTCCTCCAAGTCCGGTGAAATCAATGGCCGCCTTCTCCTCCAACTCACTGCCTGGGTTTTTTTCCACTGTTGCCGGATCTGGTCGAAGTGGCTGGAATCGGCTTCGCCCTTGCCCTCACCGTCACCGCCCTCATCGACGCTCACCTGAGAGATCGATTCGCACTTGCTGTTACCGCCCTCACCGATGCTCACCCTCACCGTCTCGCCGTCAATGCCCTCTTCGTCAGATTTCATCACGAACCATCGCCATGAATCTGAGGTTTAAAAAGCAGTAGAAAAGCGGCCTGAAAAATAGTAGAATCGTCGTGAATTGTCGAATTTCATCGCCGACCATTTCGAATAGGCCTGACAAACGGCAAAAAAGATGACGATAGGTTGGGTTGAATATGAGGTTTCAAAATTTTGAGGTTAAAATGATTAATTGGAAAAATTTAAGGACTAAATTTATGATTTTATATTTCTTTTAGTATTAAACAATGTCACGTCAATATTTTTCATCCAAATATGAAATTGACAAAAAACACCTAATTAGGGCACTTAATATGATATAAGGGACTTTGATAGAATAATCTTAAGGTAGGATATAAGCTAATAGACCCCCTGTGGATTTTATCTTATTAAAAAGTAATAATAAATTGTATGAATTAGGGGTTTAAACTGAAAATTCCAACTAAAGTCTCAGAGCAATCCAAGTCATGGCTAAAATTAGACAAACTATAGTGACCAAAATTTTTTTGGAAGAGATAGAAATAACCTTCCTAAAAAAAGTGATGTTTAAGTATTAGTACAAAAATCAAACTAAAGTTTCAGGACCAATAAAGAAAATGAAAATACTATAGGTAATATGGGTTTAACATTGATCCAATAAACAAAAAGAAAAAGGCGAAGAATGACCAAAATAGCAAACATATAAACGTTAGTGACTGAAATAAAAAGATTTGATAGCTTAGGGACTACAACAAATTTAAGCAAAAAATGCCAAAAAGGCCAAAAAAATGGAGAAAGCCCTTGTAGTTTTTATCTTTGACAACTGCAGTCTCCAAACTTACAGATTTATCGACCTTACCACTGCCCTTGTATTGTCTCTCAAGACTTGATCCTCAGATAAAATAGCTTAGGGTCCAAAATGAAAGAAAGGAAATCTGTAAAGGGTTAAAATGGGGTTAGACCATTACTTAGGAAAAAGCAAAAAAAAAAAAAATTAACCATCGACTGAAAAAAATTCCATTAAACTCATATTTGGAGTTAACATAAAATAAAGGTCTAATCTCTTTACAATAATTTTTTAGATTAATTGGGTAAATAGTAAGATTTGTTATCAATTAAAATTGTGTTTAATTATTGACAAAAAAAAAGTAATAAAAACTTTTACAAAGTGGGAGTTTAAACTAAAAATTTCAAGCAAAGTCTCGGAGCAGTCTACATCATGGCCAAAATTAGACAAATTATAGTGACCAAAGTTTTTTTTGTATAAGATATAAATAACATTCATACAAAAAATGATATTTAAACATTGATACAAAAGTCAAAGTACAATTTTGGGACCAATAAAACAAATGGAGATACTATAGGTAATAAGGGTTTAACATTGATTTAATAAACGAAAAAGAAAAAAAAAAAGGAAGAATAACCAAAATGGCAAAATGATAAAATTTAGGGACAAAAATGAAAAAAAAATTGACAACTTTAGAGCTAAAACAAATTTAAGCAAAAAATGACAAAAAGGAAAAAAAACTAGAGAAAGTCCCCAAACTTGCAAATTTATCGATCTCGCCACTGCCCTTATATTGTCTCTCAAGGCTTCATCATCATATGGAAGAGTTTAGAAACCAAAATAAAAGAAAGAAAATTTGTAGAAGACTAGAAAAGAGTGAGAACATTACTTAGTAAAAAGCAAAAAAAAAACAAAGGTATTGTTCATGAATAATAACCCAAGTCAGCAATTAATATATAGTTATAACAAGGTGCAATGACTTATGCGTTGCTGTGAATTCATTTTATGGTACCACTAACTGGAAATATAGTTAAAATAAGTCTTTGGCCACAATTCTTCCTTTAAATGATAAGCTTTAATAGTGATTAAACATAAAATTTTCAGAATTTTTTAAATTAAATCATTAATTAACCTATGTGGGTAGAATTTTCAAAGCTTTTTTTTCCCTCCCAAACTAGAAAATCAATATTTGTTCCACCAAAACTTGCAAATATATGACAGAAGAAAATTTTTACAACAAAAAGGTTAATTAAGATTCATTCAACAGCTAAATTTAATTATAAAAATAAATTGAGGAGAAAGGAAAATAAAAACATACTCATTTTGAATTTGAAACTATAGGGTAAAATGTAATGCAGCATTTAGAGCTTGCTAGATGCCTTTTATGCTTACATTTGATGAACTGTCATCACCATATTTCAATTTTCATCCTACTCAAACCTACAAAAGAATTGTTGGAGTGACTAGATGGAAATAGGAAGTTGTGTGGAGCATAACATATGAGATTATTAAACATGATACATCAAAAATCTCACACCGAAAAAGTTACCAAAATAGCTGTTACTCAATGCTCATGAAATTTCTTGGACATAAAAGAGCACATTTACTCTAAGATCAAAAGCTCTAGGTAAGAACCAGATAACGGTCCTATGGCTCTTGTGACTTAAACAGTGTCAGCTCCATATTTAATTACTACAGGGAAATAGGAGAACGAATAATTAAGAGAATGAAACATTTGTATGACAGTCTATTCATGATGTAAATTGAATGGGAACAAAAAAAATAAGCATAAGGAAAAAGAAAAATGCAACCAATGATACAACAGTGTGGTAAGAGCACTCAAATCAATTTTGAGTGTGCAAAGGTATTCATGTAACTCTTCACAAGTATGGGTTAGTAAAAAGAACTTGTTATTAATAACCAATATATCAAATAAGGCGCCTGATGAATATTAGAAATCAATGAAGGAGGCGAATATAGAGTTGATATTATAATTGAAAAAGGGGGATAGGATAGCGGAAACACACTAGAGTGCTTGTAGGAAACCAATATTGTAACGGCTCTCAAAAAATCCGGACATAATTACTGAGGTAACTTCAGTTATTTTAGTAATTTAATGTACTTAGAATATTTAATGCAAGCAAATTCTCGGTTTAATAAAATATAGTAACTTAGAGAGAACAAAATTGATCATTTAAGTAAACCGGACCAAGAAGGGCATTTTAGTTATTTCATATAGTGACCCATTTTTTATTTCACGGTTGGGTAGAGGATGAAAATTTATTAAATTTAAGGTATCACCGTTTTTTTCGTGATTCCCATTCTACCCTGGTGAAATTATGACTCGACTAAATTGTCTGTGAATGATTTTATGTAACCTTCAAAAGTATCAGGCCTAAATTGCACGTCTGTCAAATCTGAGGACTGGGTGTGTAATTAATGTAACGAAGGATTCAGGGGCAGAATAATTCCGTTTTTGGTCCTAATTTTTATGGGAGGTTCTGGATAAGTATCCAACGTACTATTGTGTACAAAGGAGGCACCATGTGCGTGGCATGTGCAATTAAAGCCTACATAAGTTAACTTCTCATTAATTGCTCGGCCAACTTCTCCCACAAGTTCCAGACCACCCGAGACCACTCTCTCCTCTTCAAAACTCCATTGCTTAACCAAATCCAAGCTCTAATCCATCAAATCCAAGCATAATTAAGCAAATTTTTAAAGAAAAATCAAGTATGAGACCATCCTAGGCTTGAATTTCAAGCTATTTGTTCAAGTATGTTTTGTTTTGTTCTTCCCCTATTTTTGACCTTCATAAGGCTCTGTAATTGCTGGATCTACTGATTTGAGCTTAGTTCTTGTTTGTTTTTTAAGGGAAAAACAACAAGAAAAGCTTGGAAATTAAGCTTAAGTAAGAAAGGTAAGAACTAATTCAATTTTTCTTATTTTTGATTAATTCCAGAATTTTTGTGGGTTTATAAATCTGAAATTATGTGTGTTATAATCAGTTTTTGTTAGCTTGTGAAAGCAAAAATACGTTTAAAACCCATTTGAACCAAGTTATTGAAAGAAGGCTAAAAGTCTAGTTATTTGTTGATTCGGTTCGGATGTGTCTAGATTTTTTGGGTTATTTGTGCTGAAAAATGGTTCGATTTAATGTGTTTATATTGGTTCTTAGTTGATTATAAGAGAAATAATCAATAGGAACCTAGATTTTTCGGTCTTGGATTTGAAAGGATACAACACCGAAACCGATGTTGTTGTGTGTTGAGTAAAGGGCCAATTAATTGGAATCCATTGATAAGGTTATTCCTAACCATTTAAACCATAAGGATGTTGTAATGTTGTCCTAATTATGGTTTATTTATGTAGCTAAATGATCAATTAAAAAAGAAATACTCAAGCTACTATAAAGGTATAAAGAAGGATACAAAACCGAGACCATAAAGACACTGAAGTTGGTGTTTGCTTGCATTAATTATTCAAGGTAAGGGATTTTAAGTTCAAGTTTAAATTGATGCATTATGAATTTTTCTACAATGCATTAATTAAGGGAGTAAGATGTGGACAATAAGTGACTTAAGGATAAATAGTCCTTAAGTAAGTATACAGGGTACTAAGTATTCAAAATGAGCTTTGATGCTCAAGAGTACCCTAGCTAAGCTACCAAGCTTAGTAAGAATGAGCCACCAAGAACTCCTATACAATGTGAATAAGGGCAAGTAATGGCAAGCCAAACTTGCTAAGGCAAGAGTTAAGCTCTTGTAAGAGTAAGGGAAAGTAATGGCAAGCCAAGGTTGCTAAAGCAAAAGTTAAGCTCTTGTAAGAGTAAGGGAAGTAATGGCAAGCCAAGCTTGTTAAGGCAGGAGTTAAGCTCTTGTAAGAAGGACTAAGTTGAGGATGAGTTCCCCGCCATAGAACCCGTACTAGTGACCATTAGTCAAGACCTCATAATGTTTTGAGCTCACGTTAAGATGCGTATATATGTTATATATGCTGGGTCCTAAAGTTTATTTTGCAGGTATTTAATTCCTTACTGAGAATTTATGATTATCACTCCCTTAAGTATCACATTATACAGATACTAGTAGTGCGAAACCTAACACCCACTGAAGGGTTGTTAAGCAAGGTTTTGGTGCAGGTACTTAAAATACCATGAATCTTTAATGATTCTAAGTTAATGGTTAGTAATATTATTGTACTAACTAAGTTATTTAAAATAGCCTTGACAAATACAGGCAAAGTGCACAAGGAGAGGTTGAACCTCTCATTTCTGGAGCTTCTGTGCTCAGGTAGGAGTTATTTTGATAATCTCAGACTTTGTACATATTGGGTACTTAGATACCAAGGAAATGCCTCTAGTTTGACAAGTTTATGCATAGACTTATTTAGCGTATATGTCTGTATATACACTGTGGTTGCTTATGGATGTACATAAGTTTAAGTGATATGTATACATAAGCTAATGCTTGGAAGTTTAAATAAATATGTTTATATGACTTCGGCATGTCTTTCAAGTGTTAAATGAATGCCGAAGTTAAGCACGCAAGTATTAGCTTAGCCATTTGCAACTAAGAGCAGGAATACTAAATCCTGATTATCCTAAGATCCTAGGAACACCCTATATCAGGGTAAACGAGGAGGTTCCCTCACAATGGTATCAGAGCAAGACTTATAAGTCTTGTAAGTGTCTTACTATAGGCAAGTATCTAAGATCAAGTAAAGGTCCTTGTGCAAGTATAGTAATATTATGATATATGTATATGAATTGTTCTGGGGATGTTTTCTGGCTTTGTATTTCAAGTAAAATGGAGGAAACAAGAAATGAAGTTTTTAATACACAGGAACCTGGTGAAGGTTCAAGTGACCCAATATTGGGTATGCTTAAAAATATAACAGGGTTACTGCAAGGTATGAACCAGAACCTTGTGCAGTTAACTCAAGGAATGATGGTTCTCTTAAGTGACCGTCAGCGGGCTTGGGATGCAGGATATGCTCCCGAAAGGAATAACAGCACGGGGGTAAGGACTGAAGTGTTTCAGGGTGAGCCTGAACACCAAAGTCAAGGGAGGCAAAACTTACCCCAAGAACCTGAAATAGAAGAGGATTATGATGAAGAAGATGAAGACTCTGAGGAGGATGTACACCCTTGAAAAAGAAATAGCGTGTCATTCCCAAACAGATGGAACTATTTACAAAGTTCCAAGGCTATGGAGCACCAGACTTTCATGGTAATGGAGATCCTGATGTTGCTAATGAATGGATTACTTCCATGAAGAATCTTTTTGGACATGCCCATCTAGACTCTCGTCGAAGAGTGGAGTTAGTGCCATTTTATTTGAAGGGTAAAACTTCCTTGTGGTGGAAAGCAAAACTCCAGAATGCTGAGCGACAGAGGAAAGTCCTAGATTGGGAAGATTTTGAGAGAAAGTTTAGGAAGCAATATATAAGTGAAGATGCTTAAGATCAGAAAAGGATCGAGTTCGAAGAACTAGTCCAAGGAGAGATGACTGTAACTGAGTATGAGCATCAATTCAGTTCACTTATAAGGTATGCTTCTTACATCTCAGATGAAGGAGAGCTAAGGGCTAAGAAGTTTGTACATGGGCTTAAGCCAGTTCTAAGAAAGTTCATAGTGGTGGTAGGAATCAAGAGATGCCACCAAGTTGTGCAAAAGGCCTTGGCCTTAAAAAGGGAGCTAGGTGAACCTAGGTCCAAAGGTAAAGGTATTGAACCTTCTGGAACTGGCCAAAGCAAAAATTTAGGCAAAAGGCCCATGGTTGAAGGGAGCCAAGACCCAACCAAAAAAGGCAAGCAAAACAACAAAGAAATATGTCCTAGGTGCCATAGGTTCCATGGCACTAAGCCGTGTACTTATAGGACGAACCTTTGTAATATTTGCCATCAAAGTGGACACTGGGCAAGAGAATGCCCAAGGAACAGGCCTAATCAAAAGCAAGTGCTGAGTGCAGCCTCAATTACTACAAATGCACCAGCAAACAGCGTGGTTCCACCCTAAGTATTCACTTTAGCAAGCCCAGTGACGAGGAAGCCATCTACGGTGCAAGGTAACTTTATATTTCAAAATAGTAGTGTTAGAGTTCTTTTTGACACTGGTGCTACTATTTCTGTTGTTGCTTTGTCCTTAGTGGATAAGTTAAAATTGCAAAAAGAATATATGAAATAGATGAAACTCATTAAGACTGCAGGGAAGAATATAATTCTAACTAATGAATTAGTTAGAAAGTATCCTGTGGAATTAGATGATCATAAATTCTCTTGTGATTTATGGGTCATGGATTTAAAATCCTATGATATAGTGCTGGGTATGGATTGTCTAAGAGAGCATAAGGCCTGAATCGACTGTGGAAACCACCAGGTAACCCTTGATGATGGAACTGGGGTAAGGGTGATTTGTACAGGAGGTCTGGCGAGTGATACTAAGAGTATGCACCTTAAGATTTTGGATTCCATTCCTATAGTGCAAGAAGAGGATTATTATGCACTAAATGGAGTGGTTATTGAGGAGCAACTCAAAGATATACCAATTGCCAATCAATTCCCTGAAGTGTTTCCTGTGGATTTACCGGGTTTACCACCTAATATAGATATTGAATTATCTATTCACTTACAACATGGTGCAGAACCTATCTCGATACCCCCATATCAAATGTCAGCTCCTGAAATGGATGAGTTGAAGAAGCAGTTGGAAGAACTGCTAGAAAAGAGGTTTATACGACCCAATATTTCACCTTGGGGAGCATTAGTGTTGTTTATGAAAAAGAAAGATGGCACGCTGAGATTGTGTGTCGACTATAGGAAATAAATGCTGTGGCAGTGAAAAACAAGTACCCACTGCCCAAGATCGATGATCTATTTGACAGATTAAAATGGGCAAAAATCTTTTCAAAAATTGATCTAAGGTTTAGATATTTCTAGATAAGGGTTAGGGAGGAAGATATCCCTAAGACTACGTTCAGGACTCGATATGGACATTACGAGTATACAGTAATGTCATTCGGAGTTACAAATGCTCCTACAGTGTTCATGAATGCCATGAACAGGATCTTCAGTCCACATTTGGATAAGTTTGTTGAGGTGTTCATTGACGATTTTTTGGTGTATTCAAAGTTACCACAAGAACATGAGGAACACCTTAAGATAGTTTTGCAAGTGCTGAAAGAAAATCAATATTATGCAAAATTATCTAAGTGCCAATTTTAGGCTGGAGAAATTCCTATTCTCGGGCATATTATCTAAGTGCCAATTTGTGCAGGAAAAGGCAATGTGGTAGCTGACGCATTGAGCAGGAAATACACCGGGGTAATCCTTTCAAAGGATCAAGTGTCTAGTACCTCGGAAGGTATTTTAAAAGAGCAATTCTCAGTTTTGCATGAGTTTTGGCAAACCTGGGAAGAAGCACAAGTGTGTGCTCTTGAGATCCAATCAGCATGGTTGGCTAAGGTTAAAACTGCTCAAAGTAAGGACCCTGATCTAAAAAAAATCTCAGGGGAAAAGAAGCATGGTACGGTATCGAAGGGGTTTCGGTACAAGGAAGGAATGTTACACTATGGAGAAAGGCTATATGTGCCTAATGTAGATGAACTAAGGAAACAAGTTCTCCAAAAGGCACATAATAGTAAGTTAAGTATTTACCCAGGTGTTAACAAAATGTACCATGACTTAAGGACACACTTTTGGTGGCCCAGACTTAAGAAAGATATCGCTGATCATGGAAGTAAGTGTCTTGCATGCCAAATGGTGAAAGTTGAACACCAAAAGCCTGCAGGAACACTACAAAGCCTACCATTACCGAAAAGGAAGTAAAGGTCCATAACGATGGATTTCTTGGTAGGGCTACCAAGTACTAGAGACCAACATGACTCTGTGTGGGTAATAGTCGATAGGCTGACTAAGTCGGCTTATTTTATACCGATCAAGGTTACCTACACATTGGAAAAGTTAACGCAGTTGTATATAAAAGAAGTGGTGAGGTTACATGGCATCCGTGATCAAATAGTATCAGACCGAGATTAAGGTTTGTATCTAAATTTTAGATGTCTTTTCGAAAGGCATTAGGCACCAATGTGAGCCTAAGTACCGCATACCATTCTCAGACTGATGGCCAATCTGAAAGAGTAATACAAACCTTGGAAGATATGCTGAGAATGTGTGCCATGGACTTCAAGGGTGATTGGGATCGTTATTTACCACTTGTAGAATTTGCCTATAACAATAGCTACCAAACAGTTATAGGTATGGCACCATATAAAGCTCTATATGGGCGAAGGTGCATGACTCCCCATTGTTAGGCAGACTTGACAGACCAAATTTAAGTCGGACCTAAAATCATTGCTGAGACAACAGCAAAAATTAAATTGATCCAAAAAAGGATCAAAGCCGCCAATGATCGTAAGAAATATATGCAAACAGAAATAGGCAAAAACTAAGTTTTGACATAGGAGATAAAGTGTTATTGAAAGTTTCTCCTATGAAAGGGGTGACCAGATTTTGTCAAAGGAATAAACTTGCCCCAAGGTATATAGGCCCTTATGAAATCCTTGAAAAAGTAGGAAAAGTGGCTTATAAGTTGGCTTTACCGCCTTACTTATTGCACGTGCATAACGTGTTTCATATAAGTCTGTTAAGGAAATGTTTGACAGACCCGGGACAGGTGATAACTTCATCCTCAGTCCCAATAAGGGAAGACCTGACCTATGAAGAATTCCCAGTTGAAATTCTAGATAGGCAGGTAAGGAAGTTAAGAACCAAGTGGATACCTATGGTTAAGATCTTGTGGTCAAACCATATAGAAAAAGAAGCCATTTGGGAAACTGAGCAGGATATGCAAGTTCAGTATCCAAGAGAATTTGCTCAGTTACAGCAGAATTTGGAGGACCAAATTTCATAAGGTGGGGAGAATGTAACGGCTCTCAAAAAATCTGGACATAATTACTGAGGTAACTTCAGTTATTTTAGTAATTTAATATACTTAGAATATTTAATGCAAGCAAATTCTCGGTTTAATAAACTATAGTAGCTTAGAAAATTGATCATTTAAGTAAACCGGACCAAGAATGGCATTTTAGTCATTTCATATAGTGACCCATTTTTTATTTCACGGTTAGGTCGAGGATGGAAATTTATTAAATTTAAGGTATCACGATTTTTTTCGTGATTCCCATTCTACCCTAGTGAAATTGTGACTCGACTAAATTGTCTGTGAATGATTTTTATGTAACCTTCAAAAGTATCAGGCCTAAATTGCACGTCTATCAAAGCTGAGGATTGGGCGTGTAATTAAGGTAACGAAGGATTCAGGGGCAAAATAATTCCAATTTTGGTCCTAAGTTTTCTGGGAGGTTCTGGATAAGTCCCCAACGTACTATTGTGTACAAAGGAGGCACCATGTGCGTGGCATGTGCAATTAAAGCCTACATGAGTTAACTTCTCATTAATTGCTCGGCCAACTTCTCCCACAAGTTCTAGACCACCCGAGAGCACTCTCTCCTCTTCAAAACTCCATTGCTTACCAAATCCAAGCTCTAATCCATCAAATCCAAGCATAATTAAGCAAATTTTTGAAGGAAAATCAAGTATGAGGCCATCCTATGCTTGAATTTCAAGCTATTTGTTCAAGTAAATTCTGTTTTGTTCTTCCCCTATTTTTGACCTTCATAAGGCTTTGTAATTGCTGGATCTATTGATTTGAGCTTAGTTCTTGTTTGTTTTTTAAGGGGAAAACAACAAGAAAAGCTTGGAAATTAAGCTTAAGTAAGAAAGGTAAGAACTAATTCAATTTTTCTTATTTTTGATTAATTCCAGAATTTTTGTGGGTTTATAAATCTGGAATTAAGTGTGTTATAATCAGTTTTTGTTAGCTTGTGAAGGCAAAAATACGTTTAAAACCCATTTGAACCAAGTTATTGAAAGAAGGCTAAAAGCCTAATTATTTGTTGATTCGGTTCGGATGTGTCCAGATTTTTTGGGTTATTTGTGCTGAAAAACGGTTCGATTTAATGTGTTTATATTGGTTCTTAGTTGATTATAAGAGAAATAATCAATAGGAACCTAGATTTTTCGGTCTTAGAGTTGAAAGGATACAACACCAAAACCAATGTTGTTGTGTGTTGAGTAAATGGCCAATTAATTGGAATTCATTGAGAAGGTTATTCCTAACCATTTAAACCATAAGGATGTTGTAATGTTGTCCTAATTATGGTTTATTTATGTAGCTAAATGATCAATTAAAAGAGAAATACTCAAGCTACTATAAAGGTATAAAGAAGAATACAAAACCGAGACCATAAGGACACTGAAGTTGGTGTTTGCTGACATTAATTATTCAAGGTAAGGGATTTTAAGTTCAAGTTTAAATTGATGCATTATGAATTTTTCTACAATGCATTAATTAAGGGAGTAAGAGGTGGACAAGAAGTGGCTTAAGGATAAATAGTCCTTAAGTAAGTATACAGGGTATTAAGTATTCAAAATGAGCTTTGATGCTCAAGAGTACCTTAGCTAAGCTACCAAGCTTAGTAAGAATGAGCCACCAAGAACTCTTGTATAATGTGAATAAGGGCAAGTAATGGCAAGCCAAACTTGCTAAGGCAAGAGTTAAGCTCTTGTAAGAGTAAAGGAAGTAATGGCAAGCCAAGCTTGCTAAGGTATGAGTTAAGCTATTGTAAGAAGGACTAAGTTGAAGATGGGTTCCCCGCCAAAGAACCCGTACTAGTGGCCATTAGTCAAGACCTCATAACGTTTTGAGCTCACGTTAAGATGTGTATATATGTTATATATGCTGGGTCCTAAAGTTTATTTTGCATGTATTTAATTCCTTACTGAGAATTTATGATTCTTACTCCCTTAAGTATCACATTGTGTAGATACTAGTAGTGCGAAACCTAACACCCACTAAAGGGTTGTTAAGCAAGGTTTTGGTGCAGGTACTTGAAATACCATGAATCTTTAATGATTCTAAGTTAATGGTTAGTAATATTATTGTACTAACTAAGTTATTTAAAATAGCCTTGACAAATACAGGCAAAGTGCACCAGGAGAAGTTGAACCTCTCATTTCTGGAGCTTCTGTGCTTAGCTGGGAGTTATCTTGATAATCTCAGACTTTGTACATATTGGGTACTCAGGTACCAAGGAAATGCCTATAGTTTGACAAGTTTGTGCATAGACTTATTTAGCGTATATGTCTGTATATACACTGTGGTTGCTTATGGATGTACTTAAGTTAAGTGATATGTGTACATAAGCTAATGCTTGGAAGTTTAAATAAATATGTTTATATGACTTCGGCATGTCTTTCAAGTGTTAAATGAATGCCGAAGTTAAGCACGCAAGTATTAGCTTAGCCATTTGCAACTAAGAGCAGGAATACTAAATCCTGATTATCCTAAGATCCTGGGAACACCCTATATCAGGATAAGTGATGAGGTTCCCTCACAAATATACTTGATAATCAAAACTATTAATTAGGATTCTAAAGAAGAGTATATCTCTCAAGTAAAAACAACTAAATAGACTATAGACCACACCATCCTTCATATGATATAAAGTATTAAAATTGACTTTCTTAACTTTTAATAGATATCATCAAGGGTCCAAAACTTATGGAGGGAAAAGAGATCCTTGGACCATTGGCAAAGGCATAAGGTTAATTGTGCAACAACTTGAGAACATGGAAGTTAAATAGAATATGCACATTGAGAACTTACAAAATAAAACAATAAGAACTGAAGAGAAAATGCACTCTTTTATTTCATCTGAAATTAAAAGAAGTAAATAGACATAAATAACCTAAGTTAATTTAACTGCAATAAAGAAAATAATAAATAGTTGGCAAAATATAACAAAAGAAAGACAAATACATATAACCATCTATTACTTTTAAGAATGAAAGATTTACTTTTGCTTCTCTTACTTTCTTTACCAACATGCAACCTTCTCCACTTGGTGTTTGAAATCTAATTATTGGAAACTAAAAAATGTAAATAAGGCAATACCTGTGGTTTTCAACAAAATGACAGTAAAAAAAAAGTAAAATGAGCAGATAAATGCAGTACAACTATTTATTTGAAATTGGATAAGTAAAACATAAAAATAACCTATTGATTTCGCACAGTTGATCTTGCAAAACCTAAGAGGAAAGAACTTCATAGCAACCAACCAAATATACCTACCTTATTTGATCCTTGAAAACTTGATCTTCTAAAAAACCCAAGTCCTCAACTAACAACTCCCACCTAGATGTGAAAGTTAGACATCAACATTTCTTCAAGAATTTCATTAAATAGCTAATAAAAAACCAAAAAGAGAAGTTAAACCGAAACTCCAAATCACCTATTTCACTTCATCTTCTTCCTCTCGCTAGTGGTTGATATTGGTTTACCATCAAAGAACCATGACACATTGCATACAGAGAATGGGCTACTTCTATGACATTGGACAATTGTTGACCACCTATCTTTTTCTTGATTGACCAATAGAGTACTCGACTCCTCCACTTTTAGGGTTTTCTCCTTGATGACAATGATGACTAGTTGTTAAGGTTAACCACGTTGGATAATCGATGGCCAGCCATCATTGTTTGGATTGACAAATAGAGAACTTGACTCCTTTGTTTCCCTTCTCCATGACAAAATGATAGGCTGAAACTCATGGTAAACGTGTGAGTTAAGGGGTAAAATTGGAAGGCAGAATGGGCCAACAAAAAACAAACTTTGGTTGGTAAAAAGTAAGTTAATATTAGCCTAAAATATGGGACTATTCATCAACAATAACAAATGTTGGTATTTAGAATATAGTAATAATGTGTTTTTTGAGAATTAGTATGGGCCTTCACTCATGGGATAAGTTAAATATGCTCCCTACCCTTAATGTCTATATATATTTACATTCCAATACTACCTTTATAGTATAAAACAAGTGTTGACATATTAAATCTTGTATTTCCCTTAAAACTGAAGGTATATATAAGTTAAATACCAAATATGTACAAACTCGATATATAAAGGAAGTGAGGAATTTATATATATGATGTTGACATATATATAAATGAGATAACATATATGTTACCAATATATTCAATGTTAAAGAAAAAAGTGTGAACACTTAAAATTTCGCTTCTTACAAAAATTAGATATATAAACAAATTGGATGACATACATGTAAGAAACTCATTATACAAAACAAGTGATAAATATGTATAAAACATGTGAAACATATGAACAAATAAGATTAGAGAAATGTTATAGATATATTTAATTGTATATATGAGTTTAATATTTCATCCCCAAAATATATGTAAACGCATTAAAATATGTTTCCCGCCAAAATCAGAGATATACATAAATTAGGTGATAAATATGTATGAGTTTCAATATACAAATAAAATAAGAAACAATTCAAAAAATTAATGAGAAATATGTATAAATTTTGGAAGGCCTATGCACAAATGAAATTCTGAAAATTATTATTAATATATTCAACTATATGCACTTTGAATATTTTCTTACATAATATTTTATATGCATATTAGACTTCAATTATTTAAATATTCAACTGCATGAGTTATTTCATAACTTGCACATATATTTTGTCTTATGTGTACTTAAATTCAAATTCATTTTAACATAATATATGTGTATAAATCATATGAAAAATATGCATCACCCTGACGTATAAAGAATATGAAAAATATGTATTAATTATGTGAGATATATATATAGATGAGATCATAACATAGATATGTATAAACTTATTTATGTACATGTGATCTAATATCTTTACAAGTAAGATCATTGGAATCTGAATACACAAGTAAGGTCACTGATATGTAGAAAGAGTTTCAAATATATGCACAAAATATAACTTTAACTCCATTACTCTACATAAACAATTTTTTTATTGAAGATTAAAGTTTGGGGCAAATTACAAATAACTAGAAAAAAGATGGAAAAAAGTATAAATTTACCATTAACGTGTTGACCATGGAACAATTTTGCCATCAAACTTTTTTTCATCTCAAATTTACCTTCTATGTTTTCTGTTGGAACAATTTTATCACTGAAGTAGTACTTTAGAGTTTGAAACAAACTACTCAACCCATCAAGTCATCAACTAATGATAAGAATATTCCATGGGAGTAGAGAATATTCTTTAAAAAATGGAATTTTGTGGCATTTGATACTTAAAATGACAACTAACTCATCAAGACACTGTTGAAAATTTAGAAATGAAAAAATGTGCAAATTTACCATTTTCATTTTAGCTATAGAGCATTTTTGCCATTGATTTTTTTTTTTTGCCGCAAATTTGCTATTGACATTTTATGTTGGGAGTAAATTTATAAATCAAGGGTTGGGATGAATGAAGTGGGGATTAGGGGTTTAGGTGTACTACAAACTTCAAATTGACATTGTGTTTCATGAATTGAAATGAGATTCATGATCGGAGATGAGTTCATAAGGGAATTAGATGTTCAACTATGTTTTGATCCACTCATGGTATGGAATTGGATGGTCTAAGTTTAGACAGGCAGTGGCCGTAAAAATTCTCAGAAATTTCCATAAGAAAGAATGCAACTCCTACATACTTCAACTTGATCATTAGATTCATAAGCCTTGCTATTTTTTGTGAGAGGGTAAATAGCACTTATCGTCCTTGAACTAAGACCCATGTTCTGTATTCATCCCGAAATTACAAAATGTTACACCATTTATCTTGTCATTAATTGCAACTATTAAAATGGACAGAAAAAAAAAGTGAAAAGCTAATGATGACCCTTGAAAACTTTTCATCTACCTTGGAACCTTGAAACTTTCCTTCTTAAAACTCTTGAGAATTCCATAAAACTTAGCCCTTACAGTTCAAACAACTCTTCAAAAGACATAGCAAAAGCTTAGCAACAAAACAACTTCATATTTCCTAACTTCTCTTTTCCATAAGAAGAGAACTTAAAAAATCTTCATTGAAAATGAAACTAAAACCTAACTTGCTACCTTGGGATAGTTCCTTGCTCCTAAATATAGTTAATTTTCCTTTTGGTCACTATCTCCAAATTAAGTTGAAAATTTAAAGACCTAAATTTTACCTAATTCTTTAAGCTAAAATTTTTTAAAAATAAGACAAAAAAACCAGTGTACCCAAAAGTAATTTTGTCTCTAAAGCAAACCTTTGTGCAGAAATTAGTAGATTTGGTCATTGAAGAACAAGTATTAGGTGCTTTGTCTTTGGGAGAGAATTAGACCCATCGAATAAAAATCCATTTACCGTTCACTCTGGTACAAGTTATATGCACCCACCGAGATCAAGGAATCCTTAGGAAGGACTTGCAAAGCTGGAAGCCTTGGCAGAGATGGAATTGTCACCAGCGGTAGTGGCTGTTGGCACTGTGGAAGAGGTCTGGCCAAAAGTAAAGTCTGAAGCAAATGACCGACCTTTATAACCATTTATAAAAGCTCCCCATTTTTTAGGAGTGGCTTATTCGGGACTAATTCTATGGCAGCTTATTCAACAACCAACGTGTGGCATCAGAACTGGATCAAGATATGGGAAAGAAATGATGCTTTCTTTGCAATTAGATGAGGAAAATGCATTGCTAGAGTCTATTCCTCTTTTGGGCTTATCTTTTATGCTCAAAATTATGGACAGGGGTTTGGCTAGTTTAGGGCAAGGGTGGTTCTTTGCGAGGTGCAAATATTTATAAGAATGCGAGGGGAAATGAAGCGAGTAGGTCGTCTATGGCTAGGAGTGGATGATCTGATCAGATAGGGGCAAATCGTCGAATTATAGGGATTTATGATATGAGATAGGAGAGATGAGTTTTGTTTTCGCTCACCACCTAGTCCTCCTTGGCGTCCAATTAGAATCAGCCCGTTTGAAGGCAAAAATGCTTAAGCTCCGGCCAAGGGTGCTTTTACTGCAGATTTGCCAATGATTAACAGGGAGCAAAATAATGCCTCAACTTAAGGGCTTGGAATTAATGGCGAAAGATGCAAGAACCGAATGGGCAAAAATGGTGGATGGTTAGGAGAAAATGGTTTCATTGTGAAATGTAAAAGTTTTGAGTTTTCGAAGGAAAATGAAAAGTTTTCAAAGGTTAAAACTAGTTTACCACCTTCATCAAGAAATAGCCAGAAAGACGTGAGTCCAACGAGGAAGGTCGGTCTGTAACCAAAATCCATGGTGGTTCGGCTCAAGGATTTTGGTGCTTTCTTTCTTTATTGGGGAAGAATTGGCTGAAGTCTCAAATTCACATCACTCATCTGACTAAGCATTCTCTTTGCCATGTCAAATTTTCTATTAGCCACTGTAGCATTTTTAAGATCAAGTGGTAAAACTACTTTCACAAAAAATAAGGATGGTAAATTTAAGATAAAAAAAAGTTTGATGATAAAATTTCTCTATAGCTAATACATCAGTGGTAAATTTATACTTTTTTCCAAAAAATTGGAAGGTTAAAGCCATAATAAGTCCAATATTCCCTTTCTTCCTCCTAGCTCCTAAGTTGCAAACTTCAACAAGTTCTCCATTAAAGCTGCAACTCCCACAACCATAATTCCCTACTCTCTACCATTGTCCTCATCACTATTAAAAATTTTATACCTTACTTTAAATTTAATTCGACATATGCACAAAGCTTTATTTGATGGGGATACTGATCTGGATCCTCAAAATCAGGTGCTTTAAAAGCTACGCCAACATCCACTAATTCTTCAATCAACAAAGTTTTGGAACTTATTTGAGAGGCCAGCTAGCAAGTTCAATAATTCATAAAAACTAGATCCTAGACACCTATTGGAGCATCCTAAAGTAGTGGTTGTAACAGGTGATATAATTGGTGTCGTTTATGAAGCTTGGCTACCAAAGACGAGGTTCATGATTGGAGAAAAATAGAGGAGTTTAAAACTTTATCTATATATGCAATCAATGATCAAGGACATATAAGGAAATAGATTAAAAAATAATGGATAAAATAGTAATTTTGCACGTAGGACTTTTGTAAGTAAGGATGATCATTTGATTTATTCAGTTTAAATAAAATCAAATTTATCAGTTTATTTGGTTTTCAATTTTAGGTGATAAAAAACTAAAATAACCAAACTAAGGTATTTAACCAAGTTCCAACCAAACCAAATCATTTTGATTCAGTTTTGGTTTAACCCAAAATAACTTAAAAATCATGCTTTAGGCTCCATGCTATTAGATTAATGGCAAGCTCAAGGCAACCTTACTCCTTTATTGTGTTGCTTTCCCTTTCCTTAGCACAACTGATAATTCTTCATTGTTGTTTTTCTTGACTATTTTCAGATCCAGTGAATTTGGCCGTAAAGTCATAGTGTGCCATTTCTATATTGATTGCTGCCATTTAATGGCCGCAGCTGCCGGAGTCAATAATGCCATTGAGTGACTGTGGCTGATTCTTAAAACTAATGGTGAGGGACACCATTTAGTAGAAGGAACTGAAGACAATGAAGAGGAAGAATGGATTGAAGATGAATAAGTTGATGGGATGATTAATGAGAAAGGTGAGATTGAGGTGAGCAGTTAGCAAGTGCCGTGAGAGATGTTGGGACTTAGGGTACATATGATATAAGGTGTTGGTTACAGTTATAAGTAAATTGGGCTAGGGCTAGGCTAGGAAAATTCCAAATATAACAAGGATAAATTCAGTTATTTTGATTACTAAAATAACCAATACTATCCACCAAAATTGAACCAAAACCAAATTTTTGTATTTGATTTCAACAAAATCAAACTTAAAAACTAAATTAACTGAACCAAAATTTTTAATTAATTCAATTTTTTAATTTTTTCAGTTTAAATTGAAAAATGATCACCCTATTTGTAAGGTCAAATATATTTTTACCTTCCATCGCCATTTGCTTGTTATCCTTTTTTCTTTCTCTCTCATTTCAATTTATCAACAAATTAACCTTATTCCCCTTCTCAATTTTTTACCCACTTCACTAAATCTTCTATAATTTGACTACAAGACGCTACATCTAAATTGAAACTAATCAACTATTACAATGAATTAAACCTATAAGTCGTTCAAGTGGTTGGATAATGGCAAATCCAAGCGTGACAATTCGGGTGATAGTTTACCATAACGGTCAACGATTGCATCAGTTCTTTGATGCCATCTCAGCTATAGTAATAGAGGCAGTAATGGTGGTGTTCGCCAAATAGAATAAGTTTGTTTTCCAAAACCAATGTCTTCTCTAAGGAATTCTTAAATTCTCATTTCTCAACTATTTATTCTTAAAGCTACACAAAATTGTGGAAACTTGTTTAAATTACAATTTTATCATGAAATTGGCTTTTCCAACTATTCTTTTTTAAGAAACAAGAGACATCAAATTTAGAAGGAAAGGTAAAAAGGTAAAGGTTATGGAAAAGGTAGCTAGCACTAATCATGTTAATATTAGGTTTTACCTTCTTCAAAATTGGAATAAAAAGTATCCTCCAAAAGTTATTCCACAAAATAGTGCTAAGCATTACTTCAACATCTCAATTAGGTTGTGCTTTTTTTTTTGGTAATAAAAAACAAAAAAAGATGAACATAGTTAAGGGAACATAGAGACAACAATATTATGAACAAGGGAAACCTAAGATCTTGGGACCATTATCACGTGGCATCGATCCATAAAATTCATTAGGAGAAGCATGTGTTGCAATAAATTTGCAATAATAATGTTGATTGTGAGGGTGTCAGACAACATCTCAATTAGGTTGTACTAGATACTTTATCTTTGCTCTTAAAAGTGGCACATTCTCCCCCAACTTGGCAAATTGTACATTGCTCTATTGATTCAATAAGTCATAAAAAATACTAATAGTTTTAATCTTTTATTTACATAAAAAAAAGTTTCAGAAGAGAATTAAATTATTAAAATTATTTTTTGAAAGTAAAAAAAAAACTAAAATTTTCATAATCTATTAATTTTACTCGGTTAATGAGGCAAAGTATACTATTTGCTAACTTGAGAGGACAAAGTGTCTACTTTTTTAATTTAAGGGATATAGTGTCCAGTATATCAAACACTCAGACTTGTCTTTAGGCCTATTAGTTAAATTGACAATCATTTATATTTTAAATAATTTTTTAACCTATTTTAAGGCATTTATGTGGGAGATTTTGAAATATTTTTCATCATAAATTTTATTAGAAAGATCATGATTATAGCTCAATTCTTGCGATTTTGTATCTAGCATCGTGGTGGTGGAATTAGGGTGATGGATGAATGGAATTACTTCTTCCATTATGAATTAGTACTTGTATTACTTGAGCTGTTTCATGACACACTTGCCCCTATAAAATTCCTTAGCCCAACCCAAGCATTTGGCCTTGCCCAATCAAATAAAGCTAGTTATTGATCGGTTGAAGTTGAATTGCGTTATTTAAGAATGATCTTTGAAGCTAAATTCACACCTAGGGCCCCCGATAACCATGTTAGTTGGGGAGACAAGACATCAACCCCATGGGTTCCATTCCTTTTCCTACTTCCCCAACACAACAAAAAATGCAATTGTTGATGATTTGATTACCTTTTGGATTATAAACAAGTAGACACTTCCTTTTTATATAACATAAAAAACTAAAGCGTAATAGACAATAGAAGTCTATCACACAAGGTTATCAAAGTTGGGATTCTAACTAGAGTTGTTTTGGTTTTTGTACAGTTGTAAAGTCATAAAAAATCATAGAGTTGTAAGATTCTACCAAAAAGATTTAAAAAAATGTAATTATTTGTTTTTTGGTATATAATGCATCAGTTCAAAAAATTTTAATTTTTTGTTTATGTAGAATGGGTGACAAAATTAAATATTTTGGAACAATACATGTTGAAATAAAAAAAAGAACTCATCCAAAAAAATATAACAATCTAAATAGGAAAGTTCATATGTCACAACATTTTTACTTATTAATAATATAATATCATAAAAAAAGTATCACGTAACGTATAACATTAGAATTAGGATATAATGTGTTGTTAGCTATCTAACCTAACTTAGATGTTTTGGGTTAATACATGTAAGGATTTTAAGTGTGGAGATTAAACTAAAGTTAAAATATAAGGTGAAAGGCTTCTTTGGCATTTTTCCATTTTTTTGTTACAATTTAGAAGAAAATGAAGATTTCTCTGCTACAAAAACAGAGGTGAGATCCCAACCATGGCCGACTACTGCCTGGACCAGGCTGGTGAAAAAGCCATAGAAGATGTCGATGGGCAAAGTTTAGATGAGAGAGGAACCAAGAGAGAGAAAAAGAGACAGAGAGAAACATAGATATGTTGATGATGGTTATGGGAAGAAGGTGCTAACAAAGTCAATTAAGAGGGGATAAGGGAGCTATGGGTGGCTTAATGACATGTCTCCAAGCTTAGTTGGCGAAAAGTAGTGTAGTTGTTGATGAAGGAGGCTGGAGATGGTGATGTTGGTGGAGGAATAAGATTTGGGGCAAGGGAGAGGAAGAAAACGAGAGTTTCTCTGCAGTGACTCTTTCATCCTACATGGTATAAGTAAAATAAGAAATCAGGAACTTGGCCTATATAAACAAAGCTGCAGCACCTTTGAAATCAGAAATTGTATGCTCTTTATAAGCATGGGCTTAGGTGGTATGATGTAACATTAGCCCAAGCTAGAGTAGTAAAATTTTATTTAGTCTTAACCCAATAAGGTGAAGTTGTAGAATCTTCTAGTTCCTATGTTTCCACTAGTAAAGTCGCGTTTCTGCACGACTTTATTGCCAAAAACATTTTTATGACTTAAATCGTATTTTTAATAACCATGTTGTCACACATTTATTACCATCCATGATGGTAGGCCCCACCAATAGCCTATATATGTGACAACTGTATATTTTTTATCATTATGCACTAGCCTTCAAAATGAAATAAGAGCTAGTTTTTAAGATAAATCAAGTGAGAGTTGCAAGATTAAATAGTAAAAATAATAAATTTTTTCACCTAGAATAACATTGTAAGAGAGGGTAACAAGAGAAATCCTTAATATCTTTACCATAAATCCTACTCACAATTTAGCTGTAGAAAGGAGAAATTTCTTGTACAAGTTAGAATTTAAATCATAGCTGACTATAAGAAATAGTTGGTACCATGTCAATTGACTAATAAGCCATTAATAAAAGTAACAACTAAAGCATAGTAAGATTTGTCATAATTTCTTTTAATTATAATGGAATTTTTCTTATAAGTGAGACTTGGGCTAATAAGTAAAGACATTTAATTATTACTAATAAGTTTGTTGGTTTAATGACGTAATACATACATTTTTTTTTTCAGGGTTTTAGTTTGTGTTTGTACAAGAGGTTTCTAATTCTTGTCACTCAGAAATAGACTTAACTAAGCCAGGGATGCTAAATTATATATTGGGAGTTCATGATAGTTTATATTAATTGTTCTGTATAAAAACTCAGATATATCATAGTTTTGAGTGGTCATGGTACCTTTTTTATTAACCTTTAAATAAATAGTATAGTCTTGTTGTCGAGTTTTATGAATGGAAAAGTTTGTTGTAGGATAATTTACCCCTCAAGGGAATTTGGCCTAACTCAATCCTAAATTAATTAGGCTTAATATTGTTATTAAAATATTTTTAACAAATAAACCTAGAAAATTAATTATCATGAAGGTCCAAAATTCAAATTATTACTCGCACTAACTTCTGTGTTATGTACCAAAATAGTGTAGTTAATTATTTTTAATCCTCCATCCATTCATCTCTGTCGTCATCTCTCTTCTCAGATTCTGAAATCCCCTTCTTTCCAAAAACTTTTGCATTTTAAAAATCTATCAAAAGGAACCCTGAAAATTGAAATGCTCAAAGCTCCCTCGACCTCAAACGCCACCTAGTTCTGGAGCATCGCATTTGCCTCTCGTCTCCACAGTTTTCTTATTCCCTTTCCCTGATACCCCTCTCTCCCCTTCCCCCCTGTCAATTCCAACATTTTTGTCTTCTTCTTTGGACCTCGAAGTTTTGCCCTTGAATGTTTCCGCCTTTGTTCTTTCTCTATATCCTAATTAGGGTTTTGATTCCTCGCCGCCCATTGTAGCGCTGCCTTTTCTGTTCTTGTTGCTTCCCTCTAGGGTTTTTTAGGTTCATTTCTGGGGTTATTGAACAAGTGGAAAGTGATTTGTAAATTGTAATTGGTCGGTATTTTCGAGAGCCTGTTTTTTGGAAAGATTCCGAGGACTCCTCATTTGGTGCGGTGCTGTGACCGGTCCGTTCTTCGAGGAAACTTTGAACCCACCAAAAACACGTTTCCGGTTCAGAAGAACAGAGTGAAGGAAGTGCTGTAATTGGTCTGGGTGCTGCTGATCGTGCGGTGTTTAGTTGCGCTTGTCAATCACGGGCCGTGTCGGTGTTTGGATTGCATGGGCGAGTATGAGGGGTGGGCGCAGCCGGCGAGCGGGCTATTGCCTAACGGCTTGTTGCCAAATGAAGCGGCCTCGGTAATCCGAGCTCTTGACACAGAGCGGTGGATGAAGGCTGAGGAGAGGACGGCGGAGCTCATTGCCTGCATTCAGCCCAACACTCCCTCCGAAGAGCTTCGAAATGCCGTTGCTGATTATGTTCAACGCCTTATTATGAAGTGCTTCCCGTGTCAGGTGCTTTTTTCTGTTTTTGATGTTGTTAATTGTTTGGGTTGTTTCTGGTTCTCTTATTAGCAAACATGCGGGGTCGTTTCTAAATGGAAAACAATGAGGTACTTCATCCCCGGTGCATTAAGTGAGTTGATGCTGCTGTTTCTTTTGAGTTGAATGCTTATTGGTATTCGAATAGAATGGAATTTGGATCACCATATGAGCAGATGAAGACAGCCTTTAATTGTTCACTGCTATATTCTGTGAACATTTCTTTTGGGGCACATTTCACCTTCCAACATATTCTTCAATGCGCATATTAACCCAACATACATATGTCAACAGGTTTTCACTTTTGGTTCTGTACCACTGAAGACTTATTTACCTGATGGGGATATTGACCTGACAGCCTTCAGTAACAACCAAAGTCTTAAGGATACTTGGGCTCACCAAGTTCGTGATATGTTGGAAAGTGAAGAAAAGAATGAGAATGCGGAGTTCCGGGTAAAAGAGGTTCAGTATATACAGGCAGAGGTAAGTCTGTTTGCCATGATCATTTAGCTCCTAATTTTAGTTCAACTGCGTATACTTGTCCACTTTGGTTCCTCATCCATATAATTGTGTTGATTTTCACTTTGATTCTGCACCCAGCCCCGTCTGCATTCACTTGTAGTCAGCCAACACCATAGATGCATATATGTATGTATGTATATTAATCTTCCTTTTAGGCATTATTCACATGATCCAGTTTCTGATGAGTAACTGTTTCTTTAACAATCAAGCCGGTGAATGATAAATCAATGTCTGAAGTTTGAAAGGGGATGATGAAAATTAATCAGACTATTGAGAGAATATATGCTAGAATATATATTTATGTTATATTTGCTTTTTTGGGATCAGCGTTTAGCAATTAGTCTTCTAGCATGGTGGTGGCTTTACTGCTTCCTTATAAGAAGTAAGAAGTCTTTGCTTTTTTCAATTTGCTGTTCTCAAAGAGAGAATTGCATACCTGCTCATGCCCACATACATGTATTCAACCATTATCTCATAATAGAGCAAATGAAAAGAGAGGAAAAGGTTCCTTTTGCTTGATCAACTACTATCAGATGCTAGCCCTTTTTCTTATATGTACCCATGCATACATATATACATACATGTGTGTGTGTGTGTGTATTCTTAATCTTATCTCTTAACATGATGCAAACTTATGTTGAACTCTTTCATGTTAGGTCTGAACAGTTGGAGTTAGAAAAGGGGGGGGGGGATTTCTGATTGTTTTGTTAAACTTTTAATTCTATAAGTCCTAAGAGTGATAGAATTCCATTATCAGTCACTTCTGATTGTGTTGTGATGTTCTAAGGATTTCTTTCCATTATTCTTTTGGTCCAGCTATTTCTCAGAAGTTCAGGTGGATGCTTTCTTCCCCTTTTTCTATTCCTTTTTTTTTTCTTGGGGGGAGTTAGGGTGGCTAGGCTAATAGCATTTGTAAACCATGAACGACACCGTGAATAATTCAACAGGAAAAACATAAGAAAGCTTTTGAAAGGAGTTGAAAGCCCCCTGACCAATAAAAAGGAGGTGGCTGGAGTTCTCTAGATTTTGGATCTTTGTATATAGTAAAACAGAAGCTTTTGAGCCTTTCTGGCTGAATTTTGTATATAGTCTTTGTATGACATGGGGACAACGCTTTCACACTTTTTTGATACATTATATTTTGATGTTGAAAAATGTTTATCTCAGTATCATTTGGTTTAGCCATGAATACTTGTTATTCTTTTTCTATTCTTGTTGTCTTATTTAGGGACTCCCTGTGTTTTTATTTTCCAGGTCAAGATAATCAAGTGTCTTGTCGAAAATATTGTGGTAGACATATCATTTAATCAGCTTGGTGGATTATGTACTCTTTGTTTCCTAGAAGAGGTGAGTGTGAAATTTGCTAAGACTAGAATCCTATGGGCGTTAGTGATATATGATTAACTGAGTGCTTGTTCATGTAGGTTGATCATTTGATAGATCAAAATCATTTATTTAAGAGAAGCATCATATTGATAAAAGCTTGGTGCTACTATGAGAGCCGTATTCTGGGTGCTCATCATGGGCTTATCTCCACTTATGCCCTGGAAACCTTGGTTCTTTACATATTCCATGTTTTTAATAATTCTTTCTCCGGACCACTTGAGGTAACTGTTTTTATTTGAATTTATTTTATCCTTTATCCACCTTTGATCTGATTGAGGTTTGTTGCTTCCCTTGATTGACTAGGTCCTTTATCGTTTTCTAGAGTTCTTCAGTAAATTTGACTGGGAGAATTTTTGTGTTAGCCTCTGGGGTCCTGTACCAATCAGTTCACTGCCAGATGTAACAGGTATTTGTAAATGTGTAGTTGGTTTAACATGTTCTCTTGACTTTGAACGAGGCCAACTGCTTAACTTTTTTAACTTATGATTACGAATGGAACATCTTGCAGCGGAACCACCAAGAAAAGATGGTGGCGAGTTACTATTGAGCAAGTTGTTCCTTGATGCTTGTAGCTCAGTGTATGCTGTTTTTCCTGCTGGGCAAGAAAATCAGGGACAACCATTTGCTTCTAAGCATTTTAATGTGATTGATCCGTTGCGTATAAACAACAATCTTGGACGTAGTGTTAGTAAAGGTACTTATATTTGGAACCTTGTGGCAATTACTTTTATGATTCTGTCATGAGAATTTTCTCCTTTCAGTAGTTCTTTTCTCATTAGGTTCTGATAAGATATGTTCTTCTAGTGTAGCGGTGGAAAGTGCTACTCATCAGCTTCTCCTATCTTCTAACATAGATACTGCACAAAGATAATTATCAACATTCAATGTCTCTCTCAGTGTGTCTTGTTGTGTGCAAACTTTCTCATTTTACTTCTTTTTGTAGGATTCATGCTGCCAACCCCAACTAGTTGGGATTAAGGCTCAGTCGTTTTTATTTTTTATTTGATTCATGTGAAAAAGCATGTTAGAATTCTTTTAGCAAGGTCATATTATTGCATCAGTGTTATACTTTGATATACCTATTCCTACAAGTTTAATTGACTTCTCTTGTTGGGATATGCCAACATTATCTTATTGTTGATGATTGTTATATGGTTGTTTAATATCCTTTCTTCAGGCAATTTCTTTCGAATACGAAGTGCATTTGCATTTGGGGCTAAAAGGTTGGCGAGAGTACTTGATTGCCCTATAGAGGACTTATGGTATGAAGTGAATCAGTTCTTCATGAATACATGGGAAAGACATGGTAGTGGCCATCGTCCTGATGTTCCCAAAAATGATTTGTGTACCCTGGAATTGTCAAATCAAGACCACATACACGACTCTGACAGTTCTAGGATTACTTTGAACAGGAGAAGTAAGATTTCTTCTCACCGTGGCATGTTAGTCGATGACCTGCAAGTACATAATTTTCCATCTGTGCAAGGCAATTGTCCCATGGAAAGAACTAGGACGGCTGATGTCTCTTCAGTTTCTCGTACTCAAAGCCAAAAGCTATATGGAAACTCCAGCATCCCGCAGATCTATGATCAAACAAGACCAGATGCAAACTCCAGTCAGAAGCCATATAATGACAAAAGCAGTTCTCAATCAGAGAATTTAATGAATGATATTCATGGAAGATATCTTTTTGTCAGGACTCGTTCTAGCCCTGAGCTCACTGATAACTATGCTGAAGTTTCTGGGAGGCTCAATACTGGTAAACCACAGGTCACTTCTACTAACATAGATATGAGCATGAGAAAGAACACTGAATCTGATAGGACTCCGAGCAATAGTAATAGGTCTTCAACTGGTGATTCTTCCCCGGCTAGGCAGGCTTCACCACATCATCAAATTGTTGATGCATCTGCCAACACAGTCGTTCAATTAAATAGTTGCCACAGTGATCTAGGATTAGTTGGTGGGCGTGCAGAGTTCACATCTTTTGCTGGGGCACAGGGAATGCATCAGGAAGAGCAGGATCTTGTCAACATGATGGCATCTTCTGCAGCTCATTATTTTAACGGGCAAGTGCATGTTCCACTGAATATAGCGTCAGGTCAACTGCCTCTTCCTATTAGTTCTTCTGTTCTGGCATCAATGGGATATGCCTCAAGAAATTTTGGTGGATTTTTTCCTGCAAACATCCCTTTGGTTGAATCTCCTTGGACCACAACTATGCATTTTTCTCAGCCCATGGTTTCCCCACAGTTGGCTCAATGCTTTCCTGGTATCGGGATGGCCCGAAATGCAGAAGATTCACCTGAGCCTGGTCTTGAAAACTTTCGTCCAACAGGTATAAACCCTGGGGAAAGGGAGCATGACTTCTTTCATGAGCAGGATGAGAGCTCTACTACTAGTTTAGACCTTGATAATGGAAGTTTTGAAGCCGTTAAGTCAGATAATAAGCATCATTCAGCTTCATCTGGTATTCCTGTGTCTAGGGGAATTAGCTCTGGCACCTCTACAAGAGCTGAACAAAAGTTCACTAAAGGAACTCGTGGATCAATGAGGAAAAACCATCAAGACAGTTTTCAGTATCAGGATAACAGAAATAATAATCTTTATGTTGATGAAAGAACAAGAAATTCTAGACCCACACTTGCTTCAAGTAATACCTCCATGAGAAGTAAAACCTCATCAGAAAGTTCTTGGGAAAGTCCATCAACAAAAGAATCAAAGCCCTCAAGGGATAAACGAGGTAGGAGAAATACTTCTGGTGTACAGGCTACAGCACATACTAAAGGTAAGAGCGTATCTGAACACTCTTCTCAGACTGATGATGATAGCAGAGAGTTGAATTTGCAATCAACCTTGGGGACTGAAATGGCAGAAAATTCAGGATGTCAATTGCTAAGCTCATTGCATGTATCAAGACTTGAAACCCCTGAATTTGAGCAGGGTCAAACAAATGGCAGTGGTACTGATTCACTTGTACCTGTCACTCCAGTCATATTGGGATCTGGTTCACAGCAAAAAGCTGTGGATGGCTCTGGTTTTGTTCCTTTTGCATTTTATCCTACAGGACCACCTGTTCCCTTTGTTACAATGCTTCCATTGTACAATTTTCCAACTGAAACAAGACTTGATGATCTGTCTGGCCATTTTGATGGGCATGATGGCCTGGAGCACAATGGTTCTGGTCCAAATTTTGATATATCTGAGGGACTTGAGCAGTCTGATGTGTTTAGTACTTCTACATCAACAGGGTTAGCTTCTGTTGAGCAATCTAAGCAAAAGGCTGACATTCTTAACGGTGACTTTGCTAGCCACTGGAAAAATTTGCAGTACGGTAGATATTGTCAAAATAATTCTCGGTATCCTGCATCGTCATTGTTTCCTTCACCTGTTATGGTCCCACCTGTCTATCAGCAAGGCCATCTTCCATGGGATGGTCCGGGGAGACCTGTTTCAGCTAACTCAAATGTCTTAACTCAGCTTATGAGTTCTGGACCTCATCTTGTACCTGTTGCTCCTCTACAATCTGTTTCTAGTAGGCCAACTGCCAGTCCTTTCCAAAGATATGTTGATGAAGTGCCAAGATATCGTGTGGGGACTGGGACTTATCTGCCAAATCCTGTAAGTTAACTTTCCATTTTTAGTTAATTTAGTATCTTAGTTACTTTATGAGTTCAATTTAACATTCCTCATCTCTTAAACCAGGAAGAGATTAAGAAATGAAAATGAGAAGCATCTGATTCAAGTTTTCCCACTTAAATTATCATGTATTCCCACTGTCTCACTTGAGTTTCTTTGTAGAACATATTTCCACTAGTCACTCTACTAACATGTTGTCAAGTAGATAGCTTTCTGTTGTAGAGTTTCACATTTCTATTTCTCAGTGCTTATCTCTTTGTAGGTTTCACATTTGTTCTATAGTTATTCTCTGTTGGATACTGCTTAATCTTCAATCAGCATTTCTGGTTGAAGTATAGCCCTGGCCATTAATTTGTCACTACTCATGTAGCGGTTTCATTTTGCTCCAGAAAGTTTCTGTCAGGGAACGTCACCCTGCAAGTACGAGGAGGGCAAATTATAGTCAAGATAGAAGCGATCATCATGGTGATAGAGAAGGAAGTTGGAATATCAATTCAAAGTCACGTGGCACCCCACGCAACCATAATCGTATCCATGCTGAGAAACCAAGCCCCAGGTCTGACCGGTTCATGGGCAGTGAGCGCCGAGCTGACAGGCCATGGAGCTCTCATAGGCATGACTCTTTTTCTTCAAACCAGTCTCAGAACAGTCCAGTCAGAGCAGATCCTGGACAAAGTGGCCCTTCTAGCATACCTTATGGTGTGTATCCACTTCCTGCCACAAACCCGAGCGGCATGTCATCAAATGGACCAGCTATTCCATCAGTTGTTATGCTGTATCCTTACGATAGTAGTGCTGTCTACCGTTCCCCTGCAGAACAACTTGAGTTTGGGTCTCTTGGTCCTGTTGGTTTCTCTGGTGTTAATGAAGTTTCACAAATGAGTGAAGGATCCCAGTTAGGTGGCGTATTTGATGAGCAAAGGTTTCATGGGGTGTCTGCCCAGCAGGCTTCGCTAGATCAACCTTCTTCACCTAAGCTTCGGAGGTAATATTCAATTGGGCTCTTTCGGGTGGTATCTGATTTGCAACATTTGTCAGTTTTCTCCTGAAGAAACCGTTCTTGAACACAATAGCCAGGGTGCCAGTTGTCAATGGTGTTGGTGGATGGTAAACTTAATGAGCGATGATAGAGGGGCTGTATAAGACTTGATGATTAGTTCTAACCCAGTGCGGCCTCAACACAACATAAGCCTTCTGCAATCACTCTCTTTCAGCAGGTGTTTCTTCTCTTAGATTGTGGTGGGTCATCGCTCATTCCTTCCAAACAAACCTGATGATTTTGGTACAATGAGCATGAATCTCCATTGGCTGCCAAATCTTTTATCGTTATTGCTCTTATCCATTGCAAGCTACCTGATCTTGTTGATTGGATTCCTTTCTGATGGATCTAATGTCTCATCTGGACAGGGGGCCTTTGATCTTCATTGCCGTATCAGATGGTTTTGTTGAAAATCAATTCAAAGATGAGAATTGCTCTCATCTTGCTTTTTACAGATGAGAGAGTGATGGTTGTCATTGAGCTGATGGTAGATTTCAGTCTTGGAGAGAAGTCAGCTTCTCAACTGAGTTTTGATTATCCTGGGAAATTGTCGCCCACACATACGGTGTGTGATTGTATGTACATTATGAGTCAGTCGATACTTCTCATTAGGCGCTCATGGTGCAAGGATGTAAACAGAGTAGTGCCGAAGTTGGATGTTGGGACAAGGGGTTCAATTCTAAAACCAAGGCTCAACACCTTGTCACTGAAAACAGGAACTTAGGTGTACAAGTTAGCTCCAATGTATCAGCAACGGTATTTAGGATTTCATACACAGGTGGTTTTAGATTTTGGTTACAAGAGCAGTCAACTAGCTTACTTTCGTGAATTTACCGACTCAACAAGTTAGCAATGTAACAGTAACATGGAAAAAATTGAAGTAGCGCGGGAATGGGCCCTGTTCCCCCGGCACACACAGACATGGGGATGTCAGAGTGATCCTTCATTCTGTCTTCTGTTTGAAATATTTCATGGGTAAACTTTAATCGTTTTTTCTGCTTATGATTAACGGGTTGGATTCAACGGACGCAGGCTCTGTAACATGTTTGCCCTCCCGCAGTTTTAATGTTAGATTACGGATCACAAAACATGAGTAGAACTGGTCAAGTAAAATGAGAAGTGCCTCACCCAATTTCAATATCTGAAGTCTCAGTTTCCTTATGCAAGATCTGAGCTCACTCTATTTTGATTTGGGTAGATATAACAAATTTTTCGTTGAAAGATACCAAAAGGAGGAGATTTCTCACCGTTGTTTTCATGGGCCTAAATTTGCAACAAGCATTATAATGTTAGTGCAATTTGTTATTGTACCGTCAAAATGGTGCCAGCTTTGGCCACCCACCATGAAAATTTTGATTGCGGCTCTTTCTTGCCCCCACCTGAAACTAGCACTTGCCTGCCATCCCTTTTACTTCCCCAGCTCTCAATTAGACTGCTGTTGCTCAAATTCATTGTGGTATGTCATACTTCTTCCTTTACATTTTGCTTTTTATGGACATGTTTTCTTGTTTCCAAAGTTACCGCTGCTCGAAATTGAAAATACGCATTTTAGATTTTCACTCTCAATCAGGAAGTACAAGAAGGGAACAAAATGAGATGCACAGGCCTGCAAGTAACACTTTGACCCCAATTCCCTGTCGAGAGGATGTGGCTAGAACAATACTACTCGCTTGGACAATGGTATTAGTGATTGTTAGAGTTGATGCAAAATTCATGGGCGGAAAAAATCATACATCTAAATCTTTAACATAAAAGTTATTTATGGTTAGCTTTTAATGCTAATTGTTAATATTTTTTCCCCCAAATAAAGCCTATTGACATTTTGAAAAAGGGTAAATTACAAAAGCCCCCCTGTGGTTTGATATAACCTACATTTTGCCCCTTTTATTTTCAAGAACCTATAATTCACACCCTACTTTATTTGTACTATCTGACAACAACTTTTGAAACTCTAAATTAAACTGTCTGATAACTATGTTCCGGTAATTTTAATAATTTTAATATTTTTTTCATAGCTAACTTATGTTTAAAAAATATTGATATGTATTTACAGGGAAAAAAATGCATTTATAGAATGGAAAAATTGATAATTTAAAAATGTCTATTAACTATAAAAAAAAAATTGAAGAGACCAACATTACAAGAAGATGATTAGCGTATAATTTAAATTACAGTTTCAGAAATTGTTATTAGACAGTATAAAAGAACTAGGGGTAAAGTGTAGGTTTTTAAAAATAAATGGGACAAATTGTAAATTAGGGTAAATCTCAAGAGGTAATTGTAACTTTCTCTCTAGAAATTTTTTTACCCTATTTCTTTTACACTTTGCAGCCGGTGGCAGGAAAAATGTCTTAGTTATGTCAGTTAAGTGGCCATAGGATGAAGGTGGATGTTCAAAGTTCGACTTCAGCCTTCACAATTTCCCCATATAATATCAATTAATGTTGATTCGGGTGTCCTTCATCTCCTAAAAAGACAAATAACTCATTCTCATAGATTATAGAATATCTCCCACTGAAATGCTTCTATATTAAAAAAAAAAAAAACGTATTGTCTTAGAAGAAGCTGATATAATTGTTAAATAACTACAAAGCAATTGCTAGTTAGTTGAAATTAGTAGTATATAGTTACTATCTGCTTCAATCAAAGTGTTTTTATTTTTAATTGTACTTTTATTGAAGGTAAATTAGTATGTTCAAGGTGTTGACTAGCATTTGACTAAAGATGCTAAAAGAGGAGTTAGAGTAGGTTTTGAAACTTCATGGTAGTAATTGTAATTTTCACCAGACTTAGGTGCTAACCGTCATTACTCAAAACAAAACAAAACGAGAAGAAGTCAGGGTAAACTGCTCAGGTTGTCCTTAAACTATGCATTCTGTTGTTTTTCGGTCCTTAAACTTAAAAAAATTACAGCTTAGCCTTCCTAAACTTTGGAAAAATGTTTGCAATTCTAAGACATCATAGCAACTCCGTTTCATTCAGAATTGTGCTGACTCTGAGGTCTTGACACACAATATCGAATGTTGAACAAGTAGGATTTTGTGGAACCAGTTTACTACACCTCTATATCATTGTATTTTTCACAATTCATGGTTGATAACTTGTTATATACTAGTGGAGACACTTTCAAGATTTGATTACCTTGCTAATCAGAAATGTGAAAAATCTAGCAGATTTAGTGTGAATCTTGCTTGCATGTTACTGAGAATTGTGGTCTTGTAGTGTGGAAGCATTTGGCCCGTGTCATGTGTCGAGACATTTATTTATCTTTCGGATGACGGTAATTGCTCACAATGGCAAGCTTGAATGGTATATGGATCTTTCTACAAATCTATGTCCATTATGTTTTAACCGTGAAGAAACATGCCCACCACTTGTTTTTCAATTGTGAGTTTTCTTATTAAGTCTGGAAAGAGATGTTAAGCTGAGGGATGCACCTATTACCTGGGAAAGAGAGATATGCACCTATTGAAAATAGTATTTTATTATCGAAATATCTCCTGATTATGCTGTGAATTACAAAAGTAAGTTTATTTATGAGTTTCCGTTTTGTTTTGATCTAGATTTTGTCGATTTCCTTTCTTAGGCCCCTAGATCTTATTGCAAGTGTCATTCGATTATTTTGATTGAAAAAAATGGCACACCCATAAAAATATTCAAAAGGAAAAATTAAAAAATTGTAAATGTTTTCATTTTATTCACAACTCGTGTTAACCTAAGAAAGAAAACTTAAAAAGGATATATCAAATTTTGCACAATACTCATTCGATTCTAGTTGCCAAGAGAATGCTTCTCCTGTTTGACGTTGCCTTGCTTATGGTTGGACTCCTAATCTTATCCATTGAGTGTAGAGGTAGAGTTAAGGGGCTGGGCAGCTCATCCCTAAATGTTTCCCTTATTTTATGAATTATTTTGAAAAATTAAATAAAAAATTATGTATAACTTAAAAAAATAATGATTTTAACTTTTATTCATGTAAAAATTTATACCCAATGTTAATGTATTAGCCTCACATTTTTACTTACAGTTAATAGTTCAATTAATTTTTATATTTTTTTATTATCACATCAGTTAAATTGTTTCTTAAAATTAAATTAAAATTGGATTAGGATGTGGGGAAAAAATAAGTACTCATATTGGCTCATATATAAAAGCTGCCTAGTTATCTTTATTTTTTCATATAAGAAATTGAGATAGAGAGACCGTACAAAATAATGAGAGAAAAAAAAACTTATGGAAATAAAGAATCATGAAGCATCAAGTAGCATTTTTTTTTTGCTTTTTTGTAAGTTTTTTTGGCTTATATCAATTTTATCTAGTGGGTTTTGGTGGTGATTTTTTTATTCGTCCAAACAGTTCAAAATTACTACTGCTACGCTCAACAAAAAAAGTCCCAACTCCATTATCCACTCCACCCATCCCCCAATTTTTGTGAGTTATTTTTTCAATTTTTTATTTCCTTATTATTAATTTTTATTATTGATTTCAATGGATTTCATACTAAAATTATTACATGACTATGGGGTTTGAAATTAGTAAATTTAATATTTTTAGTCGTAAGGAGTAGAATTATTATTTCAGTATATTTTTTCCTATAATGTAAATAAAATTATTTTTATATTAAAAATTCACAAATTCCACCTTCCCCAACTTGAAATTCTAGCTATGCGTTTGATTAGGTGGGTGATGGTGCTTTAATTGATATCCTGTATAATTACTGGCTTCCTTAGTTCACTCCTGCTTTATCTCTATGAAGAAATCCTCATGCTACCGTTACACCTTTATGCATCAAGGACATTGTGCTTTCAAATTTTTCCAATTGAAATTTTCATTATTTATTGAGTCTTTTTTAAATGAGGGGTAATTCGAGCTATTTCTCAACTTCCTATATCTCGAAATGCAAGAAAGGCTATATTTTCTGCTTGATTGGCTTCATTACCCAATAGGATAACCTGTCATCAAATTTTCATTATTCCTCTCATATTTATAAATTGTGGGTAGTAAAGGATCCTCATAAATTTTAAAATTTTCTTTAGAAATGATTTAAAAAATGCCTTGCCTACAAGGTAAATCTTGCAGTGTGAATGCCTTCAGCCTCTATGCTATGTCCTAGATGTGGATCATTTGATGAAACTCTTTCTCACATATTCTTTTAGTGTGTTTCCTCTTACGCTGTTTAGAATCAATCTCCTCACCTACTTTTGGGAGATTACTCTAATGGTTTTTAATTTTGGTTTCAACAATTGCAAGATAATAAAACATTATGGTATTCCTAATAGTTGCAAGTTGCAAGTGGTGGTAGAAATTCTTTGGACAATTTGACTAAATTAAAATGAAACTGTCTCTAGTGATCCCTCGTTTGACGTGTCCAAGACGCTTACTCAAAGAGACTTGATTGTGGATGACATTTGGCTGTAAAAAGGATTAGATTTTTTTTAATGTACCTAGTATGCAAACGTTAAGGCTATTTTACTCTTTTTAGGGTTCACATCCATTTGCTCGCCTTCTACATATTTCGCATATTTTTAAGAGAAAAGTATGGCTGAAAACGAGTCGAGCAAAGTTGAGTAGTAGACTCATCATGTTCGGCTTGAATAATTTATCGAGCTTAATATTTTGTTCATGTTTAGATTGAAAACATTACAAACGAGCTGTGAACAAGATTTTATCTAATCGAGATCGAGTCGAGCTCGAGCTGTTCACTTAAATTAAGGAAAAAAAAATAAAATTAAACTGAATAGAGTCGAGTAGTAAGCAAATCGAGCTTTGTTTGAATTATATATCGAGCTTTAAATTTTGTTCAGGTTTAGCTTGATAAACTTTTCGAACGAGCTTTAAACTGAGCCGAACTCGAGGCGAGTTCGAACTGTTTGTTCATTTTTCATCCTTAAAGAAAAGTACCAAAAAGATCACCTTAGTTATTACGTTGTACCAATTGGGTCACTGAAGTTGTTAGTGGTTCCGATATCATTACTGACGTTAGTGTGTGTTCTAAGTTGTCCACTAGACCATTATTTTTGCTAACCTGTAAATGAAAGTGTGAGTGTGCATGTGACATGGTGTTTTTCATCCTACCAAAAGTAGAAGCTTAAGCTTCCATGTTGTGCCAAACAACTAGTTTGGTAAGGAAAATCCCTAATCTGGTTTAGAAAGGGTTGTTGGTTTGGTGAATGAGAAACAGACTTGCTTAACTTGTTTAAGATCACCAGTGGTTGGCAATCCCATTTCATCTCATTTTCTCTTAAAGTTGTCCAAATCTCTGGCACTGATCGTCGATTTTGCCTGATCATTTTCTTTGACACTAATTGTCAATTTTGCCCAATCGTCCTTTCCGGTACTGATCGTTGATTTTGCCCAATCATCCTCTTTGACATTGATCGTTGATTTCGCCCAATCTTCCTCTCCAGCATCGATCGTCAATTTGGCCCAATTGTCCTCTCTGGCATTAATCGTTGATTTCGCACTCGATTCCAGCAATTCCCTTGATCGTCTTTGACCACCCTACCGTTGAATCGCCGCTCTTGTGCTGAGCCTTCCTCTTCCACTGAATTGCCGCTCGATTCCCTCAAATTGCCAATTGAATCTCCACTTGGATCCCTCTTGAGTTGTATCTTGCTACTATCGAAGATGTTCAATTGGGATTATTTGCAAGCAGGAGAAGATATTGGAGCTGGAAATGATGTGGGGGAGTTTTGAGTTAGCGATGGTAAGAGGAATGAAGGAAGATGGTGAAGCAGGGCGGAGAGAGGGAAGACTTAACTACCTCTATCCCTAATCTTATTTGACAAATCATTTACACGTTTCGCAGAGTTCGCATGTCGTTTAATCCACGCGATCAGATTCTGACAAAATATTCATCTATTTGACAAAAAATTCTAACCATTAGTTACATTGGTATGTAAACTAGTACTCATTCAGAGGTTCAATCATAAATTTGGAACCAAAACATTACTTCAGTAACGACATCGGAACCACTCACAACTTTTATAACCTAATCGGTATAATGCAATAACTAGGGTAACCTTTTTGGTACTTTTCCCTATTTTTAATGTGGATGTTGCTTGGAGATCTACTCATCTACATTCTATATTGCAGCGGTAGCTTAGGTTCTTCTTAACCCTAGTAGATCTATAGGTTCCAGCAAGAGCTTTAGAATGGCCCCGTTTCACTCTCCATTAGCAACAGAGCTACAATGGCTACTCATACAAATTGGTTCCATGTTGTTACTATTTGGTTAGATTGTCTGTAGGTTTTTTTTAGTATGTCCTATCCCAATGACGTTTATCTGGAAGAGCAAAGTATTGTTCATTATACTTGAGGCATAGTCAATGAAATAAGTCAACCTTTTGGTTGTTCTGCATGACACAGTCTTTGAAGTTCATTCCAATGCTTTTTTTTTTTTTTGGCTTCTTGCTAGTTCTTTTCTTGTTTAGATAAAAAAGAAAAATTTTAAATTGCTCACTAACTACTCCCTCCGTCCCAAAAGTTTTGCTCTATTTATTTTTGGTAATTAATCTAGGATTTTTTATTTTCAATATTTTAATATATAAATAAAAAATTTTTGTATATGGATGATAATTCAATATATGTAGTTTCTAAATATATGTTATTTATTTTTTTTAACAAACAATAATATAAATAAAATTAAGTCAAAATACAACAAAAAGTCAAATGTATCAAAACTTCTAGGATGGAGGAAGTATTTGATAGTGAGTTTGTAAAATCTACTTCCTTATAAATCTTTACAATTGTAACATTAGTTGTTGCCCAATACTGTAAAATATACATCATAGGTCTCATTTATGTTATCTGCAAATAAGAAATATAATTGTGAAATAAGATGATACCAATATCATATTTTTCTATTATGGTCACCGTTATGATATTTAAAATGTTGTCTAAAATTTAGAAGACTTTGCACCTTCGATCATAACTTCTAAGTGTGTTTAGATTGTGGAGTGTTTTTTTTTTCTTTGCACATAAAATTTAATACAGTCTATTATAAAGGTGGTGGTGATGTTGACCAATTTTACACCTAAGAGATGACAAAATTTGTTACACAAAGCCCAAAAAACTTTAGCTACAATTAGTCCAGTTTTAGACTCCTCAACCCTAACTTAACCTGTGGTGCCTCTTTACATCCCTACTTTACTGGCCAACACAAGATGCGGGGCTACTTGAATTTAAAATGGCCCCAGAGTAATTGTCTTGTAAGTTGTACTTTTACTGTTGCGGACTTTGCAGCCCGGCATTGTCCCAAGAAAAAATTGACGGTGTAATAATTTGTAAACCCGGGACAGGTGCTACAAGAGCCATAGTTATGGGTGTAAGAGCGGTTTGCCCTTTTCTTTTCCTCCGTCCTCTGTCTTCATCTCTCTCTCTTCTCAGATTCTATCATCCTCTTCCTTCCAATAAATTTTGCATTTTTAAAACGAAGGAACCCTGAAAATTGAAATGCTCAAGCTCCCTCAACCTCAAACGTTCTGGAGCATAGTATTTGCGTCTCGTCTCCACAATTCTTTTTCTTCCCCTTCCTCTGATCCGTTATTGTTCCTCTTTCATTTCTACCATTTCTGTCTTCTTGTTTTGACCTCAAGCTTTGCCTATTGATTGTTTCCTTCTTTCCTTCCCTTTTATGTCCTAATCGATTAGTCGAAACTTCAGCTACTGTCAGGATTTTACAGTTCCCATTAAGGTTTTGATTGCCTCGCGGCGCATTATACATAACGCTGCTCTTTCTGTTGTGTTGCTACCCCTCTAGGGTTTTTCTTGTATCCATTTTTAGGGTTATTAAAGAACTGGGAATTGATTTCTGAATTTTGATTGGTTGGTGCTCTTAGAAGTCTGATATTTGGTAATTCTGAGTTGCTCATTTTCGTGCGGTTTTGTGACCGTTCTGTACTTTAAGGGAACTCTGAAGTGCCCCAGCCAAGCGATATCCCGGTTATAGAAAAGAAAGCACTGCAATCACGAGCCAGTCGGTGTTTGGGTTGTATGGGCGAGCATGAGAGGTGGGCGCAGCCAGCGATCGGGCTATTGCCTAACGGCTTGTTGCCAAATGAAGCGGCCTCGGTCATCCGAGCTCTAAACATGGAGCGATGGATGAAGGCCGAGGAGAGGACCGCGGAGCTCATTGGCCGCATTCAGCCCAACCCTCCCTCCGAAGAGCTTCGAAATGCCGTTGCTGATTATGTTCAGCGCCTCATTATGAAGTGCTTCCCATGTCAGGTTCGTTTTTCTGTTTTTAACAATTAGAATAGTTGCGTCGTTTCTGGCTCTGTTTTTCTGTTGTCAGGTCGCATATGCAATTACATGGTAGAAGGACTAAATCATTTGTGCGATATCTGGTGCATTGAATAAGTTAATCTTACTATAGTTCGAGTTAAATGCTCTCTGGTAGTCACATAGAAAATGGAATTCGGATCATCAAATGGAGAGACGGAAACAACCTCAGATTGTTTACTGAGTTTGGTGAATGTTTTCCATTACACATTTTGCCTTCCTATATGCTATTTGATGCTCATGTTCATCCACATTTATATGTCAAGTGAAAACAGGTTTTTACTTTTGGTTCTGTGCCACTGAAGACTTATCTACCTGATGGGGATATCGACCTGACAGCCTTCAGTAACAATCAAAGTATTAAGGATACATGGGCTCACCAAGTTCGTGATATGTTGGAAAGTGAAGAGAAGAATGAGAATGCAGAGTTCCGGGTAAAAGAGGTTCAGTATATTCAAGCAGAAGTAAGTGCTACTGGCTTCCTATGACCATTAGGACTCAATTTTGGCACAATTATGTATGCTTGGTCACTCTGGTTCCACACCACACAATTACATAACTTTTCATTTTGGTTTTGCAACCACCCCCGACCACATATGCTTCCAGGGTACCAACACCATCTATGAATCTCCCTTTCAGCATTCTTTGCAATCCAATTTGTGTTAAGTCATTTTTTCTTTTCCTTTAAAACCAATGAATGATAAATAGATGTTTGAACATTGAAAGTAGATAGTGAAAAGTTGCCAGACTCTAGGATTCTGATAAGAGAATATACTAGCATTTATCTTGATGCTTTACATTCTGTTATCAGCAATCAGCATTAGTCTTAAACTGAGGTGCTGGGTTTACTGGCTCCTTATAGCAAGTAAAAAGTCTTTGATGTCATTCACTATTCTCAAAGAGAGGTGCGCGTGTAAATACACACACTAGCACAAATATTAACAATGAATGCACTAAATGTAAAGAGGGCGAAGAGTTCCTTTTTCTTGATCAACTATGATGAATCTTAATTATTATTAAAAGATAACTATTTGATCCTTCATCGCTGAACATGGTGCAACATTGCATTCAATTATTTCATGTCGAATTTGAAGAAGATAAGTGAATAATTTTGGTTAGGTTGGGATAATCAGTAAATAATTAAAAGATTTCTGATTCTATTGCTTAACTATGTTTAGTACTGAGTCTCGTGAGTGATGGTCTTCCATTATCAGCCACTTGTAATATGTAATTTTGATGTTGTAATGTCTAGGCTATATCCTTTCCTGTTAGCAACTTCTTGTGGGTTGTTTGTGGATGGGTTTTAATTTTTTCACAGGGGAGGTGGGGGTGAGGTTGGCTGATGGCATGTGTAGGCTATGATATGAATGATGCTCTGGATATGGCAAAAGGAATGAAAACAGAAAGCTTTTGAAAGGAAGTGAGAGCTCCAGGGCCCTTGAAACAAAGGTGGCTGGGGTTTCTTAAATTTTCAATATAAGAACATAAAACAGACGTTTTGTAGTCCTTTTGGCTAAATTTTATATATCGTCTGTGTGAAATGGGCTTAAACATTCAATGCTTTTATAATTACATCTTATTTTTCTGATAACAAAGTTTAGCTCAGTGTCATTTGGTTTGTCACTGAATACCTTATCATTACTTTTCTTTTCTTTTCCTCCTATTTATGTTCTCCTTATTTCTATGTTCTCCAGGTCAGGATAATAAAGTGTCTTGTGGAAAATATTGTGGTAGACATATCATTTAATCAGCTTGGTGGATTGTGTACTCTTTGTTTCCTAGAAGAGGTTAGCATGACATCTGCTTATCCTTTTTCTTTTGGATATTAAAGAAAACTTAAGTTATTTCATTAACCGGTTGTTTGTGAATGCAGGTTGATCATTTGATAGATCAAAATCACTTATTTAAGAGAAGCATCATATTGATAAAAGCTTGGTGCTACTATGAGAGTCGCATTCTGGGTGCTCATCATGGGCTTATCTCAACTTATGCCCTGGAAACCTTGGTTCTTTACATATTCCATGTTTTCAATAATTCCTTCACTGGACCACTCGAGGTGACTGTTTTCTCTTTGAAACCTTTTTAATCATCAATCCTGCAGTTTACTGATTGAAGTGTTGTTACCCTTGCTTGGCCAGGTTCTTTATCGTTTCCTAGAGTTCTTCAGCAAATTTGATTGGGAGAATTTTTGTGTTAGCCTCTGGGGTCCCGTGCCAATTAGTTCACTACCAGATGTAACAGGTAGGTGCAAATGTGTAAGTCATTTAAGGTGTTTGCTCCACTTTGAAAAATGGGTCCTGCTTACCTTTTTGTAATTTATGATTTTGAATGAAACATCTTGCAGCGGAACCACCACGAAAAGATGGTGGAGAGTTACTACTGAGCAAACTGTTCCTTGATGCTTGTAGCTCAGTTTATGCTGTTTTTCCAAGTGGACCAGAAAATCAGGGACAACCTTTTGTTTCTAAGCATTTTAACGTGATTGATCCTTTGCGTATAAACAACAATCTTGGACGTAGTGTTAGTAAAGGTATTTACATTGCTGTGACTCTGTCATTGAGAATAGTCTCTGTCTTTAGTTCTTTTCCTTATTAGGTTCGGGTATTGTTCTCAACTTCTCCTTCTAGTGTTTTTGGTCAAAATTTTGCTCATCAATTTCTCCTATCTTCTATGTTCTATACTGCATTCAGATAATTATGAATGCTCCCTGCTCTCTGTGGCCCATATAATTTTCAACCCTGTTGTTGTGAGCATGTCCTTGGGAATTTTCTCCGGTCATCAAGTTCTTTTGCTTACCTTCTGATAAGATCTGATCTGATTCTATTATAGCAGTGAGATGTCCTTTTGTGTTTCATCTATTTTTGGTACTGCATCCAGATATGCCCCCTCCCCCCCCAAATCTCTACCTGTTTGTGTGTGTGCATGCACTAAAAAATGTTGTTGTGCTCATGCGCCTAAGTCTTTCAAGATTGTTGCAGGCTGATGTTGTTATGGTGTGAATGTTTGTTCTTTCTTTTCCATCTTCCGTAACTTTTTTATAATGGTGCATACTGGTTGCAATGTGGGAGCATGTAGTCATTGTTTGTAATTTTTTTTAATGTATTCTTATATGCTTTCTCCAGGCAACTTCTTTAGAATACGGAGTGCATTTGCATTTGGGGCAAGAAAGCTGGCGAGACTACTTGATTGTCCTCAAGAAGACTTGTGTTATGAAGTGAATCAATTCTTCCTGAATACGTGGGAAAGACATGGTAGTGGCAATCGCCCTGATGTTCTCAAGATTGATTTGTGTCCCATGCAATCATCAAATCTAGATCACGCAGATGCCTCTGAAAATGTTAGAAGTACTTCAAACAGCAAAAGTGAGAGTTCGTCTCATTGTGGCACATTAGCTGATGACCTGCTGCAAGCACATAATATTCCCTTTGAGCAAGGCAGTCATCCAGGGGAAAGAACTAGGGCTGCTGATAGTTCTGCAGTTCCTCATATTCGAAGCCAAAAAATTTATGTAAACTCAAACAATCGAAGGATCTATGGTCAAATCAGACAAGATGGCAACTCCAGTCAGAAGGCACAAAATGACAAAAGCAGAAGTTCTCGACCTGAGAATTTGTTAAATGAAATTCATGGAAGATATCTTTTTGCAAGGACTCGTTCTAGCCCTGAGCTGACTGATAACTATGCTGAAGTTTCTGGCAGGCTGAATATTGGAAACCCACAGGCCAATTCTACAAATTTAGATATGACCATAAGTAAGAATACTGAATCTGATAGGACTCCGGGCAATAGCAATAGGTCTTCAACTGATGATTCTTCTGTTAGGCTGGCTTCACTTCATCAAGCTGTGGATGCTGCTGCCAGCACAGTTGTTCAACTAAGTAGGAATCCCAGTGATCTAGTTTTAGGTGGTATGGCGGCAGAGTTCCCATCTTTTGCTGGGACACAGGGAATGCATCAGGAAGAGCAAGATCTGTTAAACATGATGGTGTCTTCTGCAGCTCATGCTTTTAACGGGCAAGTGCATGTTCCTCTTAATATGGCATCAAATGAACAGCCTCTTCCTATTACTTCTGTTCTGGCATCAATGGGATATGCCTCAAGAAATTTTGGTGGTTTTTTTCCTGCAAACCTTCCTTTGGTTGAGGCTCCATGGAGCACCACCATGCATTTTTCTCAGTCTCTAGCTTCCCCACAATTGGCTCAATGCTTTGCTGGCATTGGATTGGCGACAAATGTAGAAGATTCAACTGAACGTAGTTTTGAAAATTTTGGTCCAACTGGAGCAAACCCAGGGGAAAGGGAGCATGGCATATGGCGTGAGCAGGATGGGGGCTCTACTACTGGTTTAGACCTTGATAATGGAAGTTTTGAAACCCTTCAGTCAGATACTATGCATAATGCAATGCCATCTGGATACAAGTTTGTTCCTTCATTGAGGGGAAGTAATTCTGGGACCTCTACAAGAGCTGGAGAATTGCTCAGTAAAGAAAAGAGGGAAGACCTTCAAGAAGATTCTCAGTATCAGGATTTTAGAACTGATAATCTTTACGTTGATGAAACAGCAAGAAGTTCTAGATCCACACATGCTTCAAAAAATACTTCTCTGAGAAGTAAAACCTCATCAGAAAGTTCTTGGGAAATTCCATCAGCAGAAGTCTCAAAGCCATTGAGGGAAAAACGGGGCCGAAGAAATACTTCTGGTCAACAGGCTACAGCTCATCTTAAAGGCAAGAGCATGCCTGAACACTCTTCTCAGACTGACTATGATATCAGAGAGTTGAATTTGCAATCAACCATAGGGCCTGAAATGGCAGAAAAAAATTCGGTAAGTCAATCAATCAGCTCATTGCATTTAACAGGTCATCAAATGCCAGGATTTGGACAGGGTCAAACAAATGGCAGTGTCACAGATTCGCTTATGCCTATCGCACCAGTTATGTTGGGACCAGGTTCACAGCAAAAAGCATCGGATGGCTCTGGGGTTGTTCCTTTTGCATTTTATCCTACAGGACCCCCGGTTCCGTTTGTAACAATGCTTCCACTGTACAATTTTCCAGCCGAAACGAGGCCTTCTGATAATCCGTCTAGCCATTTTGATGGAGATGATTGCCTGGACCACAGTGTTTCTGGGCCAAATTTTGATACATCTGACAGAAATGAGCAGTCTGATGTGTTTAGTACTTCTACCACAACAGGGTTAGCTTCTGTTGAGCAATCAGAGCAAAAGGCTGACATTCTCAATGGTGACTTCGCTAGCCACTGGAAAAATTTGCAGTATGGAAGATATTGTCAAAATTCTCAATATCCTGTGCCTTCATTATATCCTTCACCTGTTATGGTGCCACCTGTCTATGTGCAAGGTCGTTTTCCATTTGATGGTCCAGGAAAACCTGTTTCAGCAAACTCAAGTCACTTCACTCAGCTTATGAGTTCTGGACCTTATCTTGTTCCTGTTGCTCCTCCGCAGTCTGTTTCCAATAGACCTGCTGCGAGTCTTTTCCAAAGATACATTGATGAAATGCCTAGATATCGTGTTGGGACCGGGACTTATCTGCCAAATCCTGTAGGTTTGCCTTTCCAGTATTTTAGATAACTTGTATCGTAGTTACTTTGTTTCTTAATTGAAATTCATATTCCTCATCTCCAAGAGCAAAAAGATTCAGGGGAGCTAAAGGTGCATTTGATGCGCATTTTCCAAATTTAAAGTTATTAAAATAAACTCACCATGCAGGCATTTTCATATTGACACACTTAAGCTGAACCTCACTCTGCTTAAACGTGGTTGAGAAGAAAATTTTTTGTTGTAGTGTTATCACATCTCTACTTCTCAGGGTTTATTGCTTTGTAGGTTTCACATTTGTTTTCTAGCTATAATCTGTTTGATCAGCTGGTTCTTAAATGAGAGTCCTTCAGTTTCAGTGATTAGCCCAGGCCATAAATTTGTCACTACTCATACACACTTTTGTTTTGCTGCAGAAGGTTTCTGCTAGGGAACGTTACCCTGCAAGCGGAAGGAGGGGAAGTTATACTTATGATAGAAGCGATCAGTGTGGTGATAGAGATGGGAACTGGAATATAAATTCAAAGCCACGTGCCACTGCACGAAACCATAATCGTATCCACACTGAGAAAGCAAGCTCCAGGTTAGACCAATCGGCAGCCAGTGAGAACCGAGCTGACAGGCCGTGGAGCTCGCATAGGCATGATTCACTGTCTTCAAATCGTTTTCATAGCAGTCCGGTCAGAGCAAACGCTGGACAGAGTGGCCCTTCTAACATAGATTATAGCATGTATCCACTACCTTCCACAAACCCAAGTGGCATGTCATCTAATGGACCAACTATTCCATCTGTTGTTATGTTTTATCCTTATGATAATAGTACTGTCTACCATTCCCCCGCAGAACAGCTTGAGTTTGGATCTCTTGGTCCAGTGGGTTTCTCCAGTATTAGTGTAGTTTCACAACTGAGTGAAGGAACCCGGTCAGGTGGGGTATATGATGAGCAAAGGCTTCATGGTGTCTCTGCCCAACAGGCTTCACTGGACAAAGCTTCTTCACCCCACCTGCGGAGGTAATATGTCTTGCACTTGTTCCAGATAGTTTCTGATTTGCAACATTTATCAGTTTTCCTGCGAAGAAACACTGCATCAATCCTATAGCATAGCTGCCAGTCGGCAATTTGGTGGGTAGAACCTTTAGCTGAATGGTTGTTCAGAGAGGCGTTGTGTGAGGCTTGCTGATTGGTTATAATCCAGTGCAACCCTGACACAACATAACTGCCTGTGATCACTCTCTTCCAGCAGGTGTTCGTCATTTTGGATTATGGTGGGTTAACTCTCATCCCTTCCAGACATTCCTGATGCTTTTGGTGCAATCAGCATGATTCGCCATTAGTTGTCATGTTATCTTATAAGCGTTTTTGCACTTGTTTTGTGAGTCTGATCTTTTGGATTGGCTTCCTTTCTGATGTGATGTAATTTCCTACCTGGACAGGGGCTGTTGATTTTTATTGCCATGTCGAAGCTTATGTCTGGAATCAATATATGGTGAGGATTTCGGCCCTTCTGCTATTTGTCAATGAGACGGATTGATTGTGGCTGAACTTATGATGAGAAGACCGGGGGACTAGAAACTGTGGATATTCTGACATTTCAGTCTCACGAAAAAGTTAGCGTTCCAATTGAAAAGGTTTTCTGAGGAGATTGTCAGCCTCAATACGGGTACATGCTTGTATGTACATTTAGGAATCAGCGGGTACCTCTCATTAGGTAGTCATTTTGGAAGGTGGTAAGCAGAGAGGTGCCAAAGACAGATTCAGGGATCAAGAGATTCAATTCTAAAACTAATATTCATTACGTCGTCACTGAAAATAGGTACTCAGGTTTAGAAGTTAGCTCCATGATATCAACAATGTGGGTTAGGATTTCATACACAGGTGGTTCTAGAATTTTGGTTAGTAGGAGCAGTTACTCCCTTTCATGGATTTTCCTGTCGACAAGTTAGCATTGTAACAATAACAGGAAAGTATAGCTTTACTAGCACGGTTGCACAGGTCCTGCACCAACTGTAAACTGGCATTATATCCTCAAAACTCTTTTGAACGAAATAGATTTAACGGAAGCAGTTTTGCGACGCTGTAATTTATCCTCTTCCCTACGCCAAACGGTACTAGGATTGAGTCGCAAAACATCAGAATTGAAAAATAGTGATCAAGTGCACAACAGAAAGTTCGTTTAAGAAATATACCGAAGTTGTTAAAAGTGGTTGAACATTTATTTTACATATATGAAAATGAGTTGAGCTGAGTCTACTAATCCATGTTCAAAGTTTAGCTTGAGTTTGAGCTCGATCAGCTCGGTAAACAGGGCCTAAAGGTTGACTTGGAGTAGCTCATATTTGATTTGGCTGTTCAATAGGCTTAAAGCTTGATTTTAGGATTGAGCTCAGTTCAAGGTTTGAGCTCAACTCAAAGAGGATATTAGAATTTTTAGAGTAGGATTATTTTTTTTTATAGTTATATTATAGAGTAAGATTATTTTTTTTATAATTATATTATTTTATCTTAGGCTCGTTACGGGGCTTGACTCATTTCTACCGCTAGCACAGAATCTTACAATTTGCAATGAGTACACTAACTTTTCATAAAATTACACAATTTTCATGTGGTTTGATATAATTTACATTTTGCCCTATACCTTTAAATACATGCACTTTGCCCCTATTTTGTTTACACTATTTGACGACAATTTCTAAAATCATAACTTCAATTGTTTTGTAATTATGTTACAGTAATTTTCAAATTTTTAATATCATTTTTCACATTTAACTGACATTTAAAAAATATTAATATGTATTTATGGGGAGGAAAATGCATTCATAGGGAAGAATAGATAATTTAAAATATCTATTGACTTTAAAAAAATATTAAAGAAAATGAAATTACTGGAATATTGTTACTATACAGTTAAAGAATTTTAGAAGTTATTGTTAGATAGTGTAAAAAAAAAAAAGGCAAAATGTATATGCTTTTAGAAATAAGGGAAACAAAACAAAGGGTAGGTTCGGTCAAACTACAAGGAAATTAGTGTAAGTTTCCCTAACTTTTTTATATAGCAAAAGTTTGGTTCACTTTGGAACTTATTGTAAAATAATAATAATAATAATAATAATAATAATAATAATAATAATAAAGTTTCATTTTTCTTAAGCCTTATTCAGGGAGCTAAATAAAAAGAGTGTTTCAAAAAAAAATTTTTGTTTGAAATTAATATATGAAACTTAAGACTCGATTTAGCTACTAATGACTTGAATCATATTTTTTTTTCTAAAAAAAAATTATAATTTTTATGCATTTTTTTACCAGCTTAAAAATTAATATAGAAAGTGGTTTTTGAACTTTAAACTGTAAGATTACCTAGTATACAAGTTAGATAAATAAGCATTATATTTAAAAATAATCAATATTAATTACTTCCTCTACCTAAGTCCTTTCCATTATTTACTATTCATAATAATTAATTCATGATTTTTTATCATCAATATTTTAATATATATATAAGTACAAAATTTTTATATATAAATGATGAATGAAAGCTTATAGCTACATATATATTTTTAATTTTTTTAATAAATAATGATATAAATAAATTTAAGTCAAAATTAAGTAAAAAAATAAAATAGAAGCAGGAACAAGGAAGGAGTATTTATCAATAATCTATCCCAGATATACTCTCCAAGGGGTCGCTTTCATGCTCGTGGTAAAAGCTAAAAATAAAGGGCATTATAAAAGTTTGGTGCCAACCATAAGGAGAATGTTACAGTTTGATTATTTTGAAAGTGTGGGCGAGGCACGATGAAAATTATATTTTATTTTCTTAAAAGTTTTGTATTTTTTCTGTAAGTAAATTGTGTTTTCTCGAGAGTTCTTGGTTTTTTGCCTCTGGGGGGATCACAAGATTAGTATATACAGCTAGCCAGTACTCCCTTAACTTCAAATCTCGCCCAAATACAGGGGAATCGATCCAGAAACCGCTATTTCCTTTTTCACCTTCATAGTTGATCGGCGGCATCGGCCAACCACAAGTCCCAACGAATCAATCCTCTTAACCCTTAGGTCTTTAGGATTATACTCAATTAGCGTTCACAGAAACAGCAAGATTGGAGCTACACCCATAGCAGATTGAGACTAGATTGAGCAATTCTGCTCATTTAGATCCTTGGACTAGAAGGCTAGTGTTTCCCATCGAGCTCAGACAAGGAGGTCAAGTTGGAGGGAAAGGTCAATATTGGGGATGTGGCTGCAGAAGGCGAGGAGGTGAGAGATCAAGGGACAAGGTTGGGAAACGAGGTGAGGAGGCGGTGGAGAGGGACGATGAAGGGAATGGCAGAATCGGGAAGATGTGGGAAGTGGTAACTTTTCTTATTCTACATGCTGAATTGATGTGGAGCAAGAAAGAGGGACAGAAGAAGCATATCATTATGAGCAAAAGATCAATTTAGACTGGTGTAATACTTACACTCTTGTTGTCATTCGATAATTCTTTATCTATTACCATAGTGATCGGTCTAACCATTAGATATGATATTTCAATCATGAAGATCATACGCAAAATTTTTTAACTTGATTTAGTTTGTAAGTTGTCATAATTTATCCAGTAAAATTTGAACCTTTGAAGTTTATAGATAAAAATGCCTTTATTAGCAAAAGATATTAGAAATTTTCAGTTGATCTAGGAATTGACATATATAATCTAGATGATTGATATTTTAAATCCAATCATTGGTTTATTATAATTTTAATTCTACTTGAAATTATTAAATAGTGTAACTAGTGTGAGAGGTTACATTGGTGTAAAATGATCGATCTTTGTTCTATTCTTATATTGTTTTCACCTAAGATGATGAAAGAATAACTAGTATGATTTCATTGTTTGGATAGGAGAAAATAGAGAAGGATAAAGAGTTGTTATCTACACATTTTTGTCCTTTATACTTTCTTTTTTCACCTCTCTAATTTGTGGAAATAACTTATTCTTCTTATTCTCTTCTATTCTCTCTTGTTTAGAAAAAATTCTCAAATCACCCATTATGCAAAGCGGAATAGAAAACTATAATCAAGTAACCACACAAGAATTAGCGGTTTGTAACTAGCCTATATCCATGAATAAGAGAAGTTTACTCGAATAAACTATAAAAAATATAGTTGAGAAATGCCCTTATTGCTCACACTAGCTTATAGATTATTTATACATTACTGATAACTATATAATTTTGGCTTCACACAATTATAAGATATGATAATTAATCACAAAAGGTTTATCATCCTAGCCTTATTCAATCTCTGAACCTTTCCTCCCTCCTAAAACTCCTCCTAAAACTCTCACATCTTATTGTTTCATAATAATTGATTTTTTTTTCTCATACTCAAAACCCTAACATAACAAGTCTTTTTATAAGTCCCTTACAAATCCAAATCATATCAAAATAGGAAAACTAAATTTTAAATAAAAACTTAAACTCAATCCTAAAATGAATTGTGTTGGCCCAAATGGAACCAAGAGGGGGGTGAATTGGTTGAGTTCCAAAAATAAAGCACAAGTGAATCCTTGAAACCCCAAACTCAAATTTAATTTGAGGAACAATGATTAACTCTATTTTACTCAGAAAATGACTTCGACTTTAATTTAATTTGAACGAAGCTCTCAGACTTCGACTTAACAGGTTAAAACTGAATTTTAACGCATCAACTGAAGCTTTTCGAAAAGTCACAGGAAACTCAAACTTCGGATTAAACCAGTTTAACGTATTAAAGAATAAACTTGGAAGCAAGTAAGACTTGGGTGAAAGAAATACCTGTTAAACTGTGATTTTAATGGATTAGACTTGAAACATCTTAAAAACACTTGTTATTTTGAAATCAACCTTGATTCAAATATTAACCTAAGTTAATAACCTATTAATTTCTTTTCAAAAGCAATTTTCCTCAATACTCTTTAAAACATATTTTTTGAGATAATACTTGACACACTTGGACATTAAGGCTAAGTTCCATTTACCTTATTTTGACCAAGGAAGTGAGATTAAAAATATTAACACAAAACACTTGTCATCATCAAAATTAAAGTTTTCTTTAGAACAATTCCAATAATCTCCCCCTTTTTTATGATGACAAAACCCTTTGGAAATAAATATTTGAGGGAGTCAAGTGTAAAGATTTTGGAAAAATTTTGCCATAGTTTCCCTTGAAAAATGAGCAATCCTTCCTGTTAAAAGACAACAAAACAACCACAAATATCCAGCATATATAGAAATCCAATCACTTCCACAAGTAACAACAAGGAAATATAATCATGCTCCCCCTTTCTTTATCATAAATCAACAACACTCCCTCTCACTTCTTGCAGGCAATTTTAAGAACAATTAAAGCTGAAACACTTGAAGCCATAACATAAAGTTTTGCAAGAGTAGCACTATTTTCTCCCCTTTTTTGTCATAACAAAAAAGACCAAGGATGAAGAAGAAGGAAAGAAAGCACAATCAACATGAAGTACTTCCATAAAGATACATAATCAAGAACAAGGAAACATAAGTTTGGAACAAATACATCATGATAGAGATCAAACAATTACTTTGGGTTGCTCATTCCAACTTCCCTTCTAATAAAGATAAATCTTTCTTCACACAAGGGTTTGGTAAAAATATCAGCCAATTGATGTTGAGTATTTATGAATTCAAGAACAATATCACCTTCATGCACATGTTCTCTAATAAAATGATGCCTAACTTCTATATATGCTTTGCTTTAGAGTGAAAAACCGGATTTTTAGCTAGACTAATGGCACTTGCGTTGTCACATTTAATGGGTGTCTTTTTGAAATTAAAGCCATAGTCTTTCAATTGTTGGTTCATCCACAATATTTGAGCTACACAACTTCCGACCGCTATATATTCGGCCTCCGCAGTGGATAAAGCAACCGAATTTTGTTTCTTTGAAAACCAAGATACAAGACAACACCCAATAAATTGACAAGAACCACTAGTTGATTTTTGATCCACTTTACTCCCAGCATAATCAGCATTGGAATATCCCAAAAGATTAAAACTAGTGTCTCTAGAGTACCATAATCCTAGGTTTGGTGTATCAACTAAATATCTAAAAATCCTTTTTACCACTTTCAAGTGTGATTCCTTAGGACATGATTGAAAACGAGCACACAAGCAAACACTAAACAAGATATCCAGTCTACTAGCGGTCAAATAAAGCAAAGAACCTATCATGCTTCTATAGAGTTTTTGGTTAATAGGCTTACCATCTTCATCCTCATCAAGCTTAGTTGTGGCACTCATTGGAATGACACTCGGCTTTGCATTTGAGTAGCCAAACCTTTTTAGTAGCTCTCTTGTGTACTTAGCTTGGTTGATGAAAATACCTTCCTTTGATTGTTTGATTTGAAGTCCAAGGAAGAAGGTAAGCTCACCCATCATGCTCATCTCAAATTCACCTTGCATTAACTTAGAAAATTCTTTACATAAAGACTCATTAGTAGCACCAAATATGATATCATCTACATAAATTTGCACAATTAACATATTATCCTTAGAATGCTTAATAAAGAGAGCAGTATCAACCGTATCTCTAGCAAAACCTTGATCAATAAAAAATTTACTCAACCTATCATACTAAGCTCTAGGAGCTTGCTTTAACCCATACAAAGCCTTCTTCAATTTAAAAACATGGTTTGGAAAATTTGGATCTTCAAAACTGGGGGGTTGTGAAACATAAGCTTCTTCTTTGATAAATCCATTTAAAAAAACACTTTTCACACCCATTTGAAATAGCTTAATCTCCATATAACAAACAAAGGCACAAAGTAATCTTATAGCTTCTAACCTTGCAACGGGTGCAAAGGTCTCTTCAAAGTCAATACCCTTTTCTTGATTATAACCCTTTGCAACTAGCCTTGCCTTATTTCTAGTGACAACACCATTTTCATCAAGCTTGTTTCTAAAAACCCATTTCGTCCCTATAATGGAATGGTTTTTTGGCGTAGGCAGTAGCTCCCAAACCTCATTTCTACGAAATTGGTTTAGTTCCTCTTGCATAGCCAAAATCCAATTTTCATCTCCAAGGGCTTCATCAATGGTTTTAGGTTCTATTTGAGACAAGAAGGCATAGTAACTACATAAGTTTTTCAAGGAAAATCTAGTCACAATACCTCTTGAAGCATCACCTATTATAAGGTCTCTTGGATGACTAGATTTATGCTTGCACTTCCATTCACTAGGCAATTCTTGATGTGAGTGCTCTTCTTGTTGTAGGTATTGTTCTTTGGATTGATCTTGATTGTCATGCAAAGGCTCTTGACTTTGTATATGCTCTTGTGCATCATTAGGCTCATATCCTTCAAAGTTGTCATCTTTTTGTGGAACATGAGAGATTTTCTTCTCATTGTGATTGATTTCCTTTTGATGAGCTTCATCTACAATATCATCATCACTACAACACTCTTTTCTAGTAGCATTGTTAGTCTCATCAAATATAACATGAATGGATTTTTCAATCACAAGGGTTCGTTTATTAAAGACTCTAAATACTTTGCTTGTACTAGAGTACCCAACAAATATAGCTTCATCACTCTTTGCATCAAACTTTCCAAGATTATCTGTTCCATTGTTTAAGACAAAAACACTTGCACCCAAATGCATGAAAATATGAAATGTTTGGCTTTTTACCTTTCCAAAGCTCATATGAATTTTTATTGAGAATGAGTCTAATCAAAGCTCTATTAAGAATGTAACATGCGGTATTTGTTGCTTCGGCCCAAAAATACTTTGGTAGACTACTTTCACACAACATAGTTCTAGCTATCTCCTCAAAAGTTCTATTCTTTCTTTCCACAACACCATTTTGTTGAGGAGTTCTAGGGGCCGAAAAGTTATGAGAAATGCCACTAGATTCACAAAATGAAATCATGTCATGATTAATGAACTCTTTACCACAATCACTACGAATTAAGCTAATACATGAACCTTTCTCTTTTTGAACCCTATGAGCAAATGAAATGAATACATCACAAGTGTCACTTTTCTGAGCAAGAAAAAATACCCAAGTGAATCTAGAATAGTCATCAACAATTATAAAGCAATATTGTTTTCCACCCAAACTCCTAGTTCTAATAGGTCAAAACAAGTCCATATGAAGAAGTTGAAGGGGCTTAGAAGTTGAAATACAATTTTTTGATTTAAAGGAAACCTTTGTTTGCTTTCCCTTCATGCAAGCATCACATACATTGTCCTTTTCAAACTTCATTTTAGGCAAGCCTCTAACTAAATCACTTTTTACTAGCTTTGAAATTGTATGCATACTAGCATGACCAAGTCTTCTATGCCATAACCAACTACCATCTTTATTTGTGGCCATTAGACATTTCACATTAAAGGAAGACAAGTCATTCAAATCAATCACATAAACATTTCCTTGTCTTCTACCAATGAACTTAGTTTGATTGGAAACAATATCAATCACTTGACATACAAGGCTTCAAATATAACTCTATAACCTTTATCACACAATTGACTAATACTAAGCAAGTTATGCTTCAATCCATCAACAAGCAACACATTGTCAATTGAGGAGGAGTTTTCCTTACCAATTCTACCTATACCAATGATGATACCTTTGCTATTATCTTCAAATGAGACGGTTCCTCATTCTTTTTGCTTGAGGCTTATGAAATGAGACTTTTCACCGATCATATGTCTTGAGCATCCACTATCCAAATACCAAGTCTCTTTTCTTGCCCCCTACAAATAAACAATCACTTGTTGGATTTTGATACCTAAATTTTCTTAGGTCCTTCAATGTTAGCCACAACCTTGGTTCCTTTAGGAACCCAAATCATCTTATAGCCAATTTGTGCATTTGGTTTCCTAGTTATGCAATCATATGCATAATGACCCATTCTACCACAAGCATGACAAGTTGTGAATGGGCTATACATAGTAGATGATGCACCAATAAATCTATTCCCAAACTTCTTTTCTTTAACTAAAGGATTGTAGCCTATTCCGGCCCTATCATAAACACCTTTTTGTGCTCCAAGTAATAAGTCTAATTTTTCTTTTCCTTTGACAAATCTAGATAAAGATTGTGTGAGATCAAAGTTCTCATTTTTTAGCTCATCTCTTTCTTTTGTCAAGGATGCATTTAAAGCTTTTAATTCACCAACATGTCTAGCAAGCTTTTGAGAGTCCTTGTAAAGACCATTAAAATCATTTTGCAACTCTAAATACTCACTACCTATAGATATGTATAAGCTAGATGAATCATTTGAGTAGTTGTTTACCTCATCTTCCTCATTTGCCATGAGACACAGGTTGGAGTAACTTTGGCTTGATGAGGAGGCTACACCATCATCTATCAATAAGAAAAGATTTGCTTGATCACTTGAGCTATTGGATGAAGATGAACCTTCACTTGAAGATGAGTCACTTGCACTCCAAGCCGCCATAGCTTTTCCACTCTTTTTCTTGGAGAACTTCTTATACTTGTTTGGTTTCTTTTTCTTCTTCAATGGACAATCGAATTGAAGATGTCCGGACTCTTTGCAATTGTAGCAAATAACTTCATCCCTCATTTTTGAATGCTCTCCTTTACTCTTTTCATGCTTCTCCTTTTTGAAATTTTTACTTCTTGACTTCTTGAACATCTTACTAAATTTTCTTGCCAAAAGGGCCGCATCAATTTCTCCATCTTCACTTGATGATGTGTGGTCCTCTTGAGTCTTCAAAGCCATTGACTTGTTCTTCTTGATGTATCTTTCCTCAACTTGTTCCTTCATCTCATAGGTTAATAACTTTCCAAAGAGCTCATCCACATGCATTGTCTTAATGCTTCCTCCTTCATTGATCGCTTTAACTATACTCTTCCATGATGGAGGTAAGCTCCACAAGATCTTTCTCACCAATTCCTCATTTGTGTACTCATTCCCAAGTAATTTGAGTGGTGTGAGGATCTCATTGAATCTTCTAAACATTTCTTGAATGCTCTCATTTGGCTCCATGGTAAACAACTCATATGCCCTTACAAGCCTGTGCATCTTGGTGTCCTTCACTTGTGTGGTTCCTTCATAAGTCATCAATAGCTTGTTCTATATATCCCTAGCATTTCCACAAGAAGAAACCAAATTGAATACATCGGGGGTTAGTGCACAATATATGATATTCATTGCCCTTGCATTCATAGTGCACATGAGATCATCCTCTGGTTCATATTCCGTTTGATCTTTTGGCACTTGGTTTCCATTAACCATTTTTATGGTTATCCTAGGACCATCCTTAATGATCCTCCAAAGAGCATGATCAATAGCTTGGATATGAATTTCCATTCTAGTTTTCTACCAATTAAAGTTTGTGGAGTTAAACAAAGGTGGCCTAGAAGGATTTTTCCCTTCAAGATGCATACTAGTGGTTGCCATGGATCTTTAGGCTTGAAAATCGTAGGATTTTATCAAAACACAGCCACTAGCTCTGATATCAATTGTTGGCCCAAGTACAACCAAGAGGGGGGTGAATTGGTTGGGTTCAAAAAATAAAGCACAAGTGAATCCTTGAAACCCCAAACTCAAATTTAATTTGAGGAATAATGATTAACTCTATTTTACTCAGAAAATGACTACCACAATCCACCTAGAATTTGCTTTGAAAGCTACCTTTGAAGTAGTTTTAAAAACAAACAAGTTTAACCAAAATAAGTTGCATAAAACACCCACCAAAGCTCAAGTATGTAGAGAGAAGAAGAAGAAGCTTGGACAAGAGAATTTTTATAGAGGTTCGAACTCTCCTCTTGAAAGCCTACTCCTCTCCTCAAGTTCACCACTTGAGAGTTTTCTTCTTTACTATGAAACACAATGATACACAATAGCTTACAAGGGCACACAACCCTTTGGTAGTTTCTTCTACCTTCACCTCTCACTAGTTTTGCCAAAGGCTAACTAGAAACCCTCCTAACCCTCTTTCCCTTACAAGGAAATCACTCAACCACTCAAGACAAGCTCAACAATTCGTGGTTACAAGGTAAGAGCTAAGGAAACACTCAATGCTTAGGTAAGCCAATGAAAGCACAAGCACAAGTTTTTGGCAATTTTTCTAATTCAAGCTCTTTGATGAAGGATTCTCTTTTCTAGTTGCCAAGTATCGTTTACAACTTGTATCTTAGTGAAATTATACTCTTTAGGAAGCTATTAGACCGTTGAAACCCTGTTAGAGATGCCTGAAAAGGTTCCTTAAAAACTGGAGAGCCGTTGCTATGTTTTTACGCAAAAAACTGATACTTCCAGACTTCGCGTTAAGTTCCAAGTTTAACGGGTTAAACTCAACTTCTCCCTTCAACGGTCAAAAGCAGCTGGAGACAAATCATTTAATGCGCGGCAGGCCTATACAAGTGGCACCCTCTGATTCGTCTGAGTGTCATTTGAATCTTTGACTTAAAACACACCACTTGTAGAATTTGAACGAAGCTCTCAGACTTCGACTTAACAGGTTAAAACTGAATTTTAACGCGTCAATTGAAGCTTTTCGAAAAGTCACAGAAAACTCAAACTTCGGATTAAACCAGTTTAATGTATTAAAGAATAAACTTGGGAGCAGGTAAGACTTGGGTGAAAGAAATATCTGTTAAACTGTGATTTTAATGGATTAGACTTGAAACATCTTAAAAACACTTGTCATTTGGAAATCAACCTTGATTCAAATATTAACCTAAGCTAATAACCTATTAATTTCTTTTCAAAAGCAATTTTCCTCAATAGTCTTTAAAACATATTTTTTGAGATAACACTTGACACACTTGGACATTAAGCATAAGTTCCATTTACTTTATTTTGACCAAGGAAGTGAGATTAAAAATATTAACACAAAACACTTGTCATCATCAAAATTAAAGTTTTCTTTAGAACAAATCCAACAAATTGGATCACCAACAACTTCAAGTCCTCTTCTTCTATGAATTTGAGCCAATTACCCCAACACCTCCCCTTGCCTTCATTTATTAATTGAATCCAAGCTAGTATTTGACATTTAAGTATTTTAAAAAATTAATGGACAATAAAAGACATTTGAGTCTAATCTTTAAGAAATTTGATAGAAATAATAAATCTTTCAATATTTATTTTTAAACTTCTATATGCGACTAATCTAGCCATCAAATGTAAAATAACGAGAAAAGGGTACAACTTCAAGAGGGAAAGAAAATAAAAAATGCACGTATAATATTTTTCGGCATATAATATGATGGACGAGTTGTTAAAAATCTAATTGACATGTCTCAGAATTGAAAAAGTTGTCAAGACCTTTTGTCTTCTAAATTAAAGGCGGTTCTCAAACAGCTTCTTAACTTTCTAGCCCATGCATGGCGGTAATTATTGCCGTTGACGATGAATTAGATTGTGATTCAGACGAGAAATTTGGATAGGTGGGGAACAGAGCAGATATCCTGTTGTTGTTATTTTATAAATGAATTGTCTCTCTTGAATTTAAAGAGATATATTAATCAAATTGAAGTTAGAAGTTAGAGGGTACAGATTAGGGCCAAAATTGATAAGGCCAATTGTCGGGCAGAGTTTAGGTTTGAATGGCATTGCCATGGGTGGCCACGCATAGGCCAGTTGGGCATAATTCTCAAAATATAGAAGCTGCATGGGAACTAGCTTTAGTTTATGGACTAAAATGTCGTATTTGTTATTCTTTAGGGGCCAATTAGGGAGTTAAGTCTTCGAAATTGAATTTTTTTTATTTTCAGGGACGATATTTGACAAACCAAAAACATCACTCCTTTGGATTTTTTCCTAACAATAATGCCTTCTAAAAATTAAAATTTATTTACCTTATATTAAAAGCATTTTTAAAAAGCAATTGAGTTTTTCTCAGCTATAAAAAATAATTATATTTCACAAAAAAAAAAATTTAAGTATTTTCTGAGCTTCTTAAAAATTTAGATTTCAATTAATATAAACTTGGATAAAAAATTTCAATACATAGAAAAAAAATATATCACTTCTCTAAAAGTCTCAACCAAACCAGCTGCTAACATTTTTAGACCAACAAATCACAAGTTAATGTTAAGCATTGACAAATCGGGCTCACAAGATTGATAATAAGCATTTCATAGGGTAGGTCTGATACATTTATAGTTCTGTACAAGTGTACATGTTATAATCGGATTGCAACAAATCTTTATTAGTATGTGCTTGAAGTACAATTGACTCATTAGAATCATTATTATAAGGTTACAACTTAATAAAGATTTGTTACAATTTATACTGATACCTATGTTCGTGCATGGTCATGCATAGTGGTGATTGGCTCACATGCTTGCTGGCTTGGGACGTCACTCGTACGTGGGTGTTGGTTACTGCCTTTATGCTGACTCAACTTTTCTTATTTTTATTTCTATTTTTCTCTTGTTTGTTATTTACATAACCATTGTGTCAACTCCAGTATATGTAACAGACTTCCATATTGCGTGGGAATTACGAATGAATTGTTGATCATCTTCCTCGTTATTCTCTTCTAAATGTTCCTCTGGTTGTAAGTCTGTCGAACCTCGGAGTCCATTCTTGCTGAGTCTCCCTGGCTGATACCTGCCGCCTTCATTTATCTTCCACCATTTTTAGTTTTATGGCACCAGAACGTTGCTTGGTGCCCGGAAGGATCTTGGAGTGCAACGGTTGAAATTCCGTCACTGACCCAAATCTGGCAACTCCGACGCCACGAGATCTCCGATCTGCTCGTCGTCTGATCATGAGGATGCCACAAGCAAACTAAGACGATTTGGGTTTGTGGGTTGGTGGATGAAGATGCCGAGGATGAGGCGACAATTTGGGTTGGTGGCTGCGAATTGCGATGAGTCGGGTTGATGGCGAGGGAGAGGTGGAACTGAGATCTTGTTAATTTTTTGCCTGCTTGGAGTTAATTGTTTTATAATTTGGGTTAGTTCTTGATGTTTTTGTGATTGAAAGGAGAAATCTTGAAAATTTAGGTTTGGTATTGATATTCAATAAGTTTGAAATGTTTAAAATTTTTAATTGAAAAAGTTTAAGAACCAAAATTATTATTATTTATTTATTTTAGTATTAATTAATGTCACATCCACAATTTTCATCTGATTTAATAATAAAATTGATGAAAAAAACCCAATTGAGTCACAAAAGTGACGTATGATGCTTTGAACAAATTTAACGTAGGGTACCATTATATAATCAATATATATATAAGAGAAACTCATTCATTCCCCAAGACTACTTCCTTTAAAATTACTTTCATAGTACATTTGCAGTATTAATTTTAGAATTTATTTGTACTAATTAATACTTAGGTCCTTATATAACTCACTCAAATTCACCCATTCTCCAAGACTGTTTCTTTTACCATTAATTGCATAGTGTGTTTGTATAGTTTAATAACTTAGGCCCTCATATAGTCATGATTCCAAAATTTAGATTTGAATTATAATGCTTAGTGAGCTCTTTCTATCACAGTAGAGAGTCTTTGAAATTCTATTTTTCATACATTTTAGTAATCAAATATATATATAAAGGAGAGATCCACCCATTTCTCAAAACTAATTCTTTTAGTATTAACTTCATAATACATTTGTAACATTAATTTCAGAATCCATTTGTGATAATTAATACTTAGGTCATTATATAGCCCTAACTCCAAAATTTACTAATTCTCCAAAATTACATATTTTATCATTAATTGTATAGTATATTTGTATTGTTTAATAACTTAGGCTCCCGTATAGTCATTGCTCCAAATTTTAGATTTTAAATTATAATTCTTGGTGGGCTCTTTTTGTCATAACAGAGAGTTTTTAAAATTCTATTTTTTTTATACATTTTAGTAATAGAATTTAAATTCCTATCATATTAGTATAATAAAACAACATTAGCTTTTATTTTCTTTTTAAAGACTCATTAATATTATTGTCCCTTAATCAATTGTTTTAAATAGATTCTATCTCTTTGTAGTCATTTAGTAGCTTTAATTTCCATTAGAATGCTTTGATTACAATTTTATTTGATTTTAATGGTATTAATATTGTTCATCCAACTTCCCAAAAAATACTTCCTTTAGCATTAACTTCATAGTACATTTGTAGTATTAATTTTAGAATTTATTTGTAATAATTAATACTTAAAGTCCCTACATAGCCCTCATTCCAAAATTCACCAATTTCCCAAGATTACTTCTTTTACCATTAATTAACCAATTGTTTTAAATAGACTCCATCTCTTTATAGCCATTTAGTAGCTTTAATTTCGTCATTACAATTTGAGTTGGTTTCAATGTTATTAATATTGTCCATTCAACTTCTCCAAGAATACTTCCTTATATTTGTAGCATTAATTTCATAATTTATTTGTGATAATTATTACTTAAACTCTCCCTATATAGCCCTTGCACCTATATATAGGTTCTTACATTTTCTTTCAACACACACTCAATATTATCATTCATTTCTTTCATTTCTTACTATCGTGTCTTGCTACATTTCTTCATTTCTTCACTAATTTATATTTTTAGATTTTCATGAATACCAAAGATAAGCTAAGTTAGTTATTTAAAAATAGTAATAGTTTTCTTAATTTTTTTTATTTCTTTGTCATTGAATTCCTACAATAGATGAACATGTTTTTTTATGAATCTTTTCTTATTTTTATAGCTCCCCTGACGAAACAGGTTACATTAGAAAAATTGTCTCCTGAGAGGACTAATTGAAATATTCAAGTAAAGGTGTGTCATTTTTGGGATTTTTTTTTAATTTTTCAAAAGTGACCAATGTATCAGTACCAATTTTATGCTTGTGGATGAGAAGGTATTTTTCTCCTTATCTATTCTATTGAATTTTGCAATTTTTTCTTCTCTCCTTACTATAATAATATGTTCATGATTTCTTATTGGCTACTATGTCTTTTGTTTACACATGAAGGGTGTGACAATTCATGGGTCTATCAAAAATTTTTTGGCATACAAGTTTAATGAGAAGCTTTGTGAAGAAAGTATGTATATCTTCAAGAATTTCACAATTCTTTCAAAAAAGAAAACTTATCAAATAATAGATATACACTCATTTATGATCTATCTTACTCATAACACACAAATCTATGATGTGAATAATGAGTCTCATGATTTTCCCATGCACAAATTTGAGTTTGTTGCTTTTGATCAACGTAACACATGTGTAGACTAAGAATAATTTCTTACAAGTTTATCTAAAAGTTTTAAAAAATATAATAAGATGCTGCGTATACTATCTATATATCAAAATTACCATTTATATTTGCATGTTAAATGTTGTGGAAGTTGCCATAGAGGTTTATTCTCCAATACTACTTCTTTTAGCATTAACTTCATAGTATAATTATAACATGAATTTCAGAATTTCTTTACAATAATTAGTACTTTGGTCTTTATATAGCCCCAACTCCAAAATCCACTCATTTTACCATTAATTGCAAAGTGTGTTTAGATTGTCTAATAACTTAGGCACTCACTACTAAAATCCACTCATTTTACCATTAATTGCAAAGTCGTTGGAAACACAACCATTGGAAAACTATGCGTTGGAATTTGTCATTCCAATAGCATAGATGAGAGCCGTTGGAAATTCCAACAATTAGCTGTTAGAGAAATAACCGTTGGAAAGTATCTTGTTCAGGCAGTTGGAAAATTTTCCAACTGCCAAAAAATAAATTCTATTTATTCCAATACTGTTTGTCTCAACGTCAAACCATTACAATCCAGCTGATTATATCAAATGTAATCAAATATTGAACTGATATAACATAAATGTAGTCATAAATCCACATAAAAACATATATAATTCAAATTACAGTCGGTCCATTATCCTAATAAGTTTCTTATTGACGCTAAACACGCATAGTTGCATGATATACCTCATCTAATCTTCATCCAATCCCAAGACATCTATACCATCTTCAGCAAGCACGAGTGGAGGAATGTCAAGTGATTGACATATGTACTTCATCTCAACTCGCTGTCTCCTCTTAAGACGCTTTAGCTTCCACTCATAATATGAAGCTTGTTGCGCGGTATGCTCCGCTACCACCCGCTATACTTGTTCAGTGAACTCCAGCGTCTAAGTGACATCAACATGTTATGCAGGAGTATTCCCCGGTAGTCATCGTCCAACCACAACATGTTGCTCTGATCCAAGGCCAAATACACGCCCTTTCTTCTTACCACTAGCGGCTACACTCATAATCGCAACCTCATCAATGTCATGTGAGCCTTTTTCCTCATCCATTTGTTGCGTTTATTGATAAAGATAGGTTATTAGTGACACTCTCATAAATGATATGTAAAAAGCTCATATATAACTAGCATGATAATTACCGTCACTTGTTCAGTCCGTCTATTAACGTATTATCTAATCTTTTTCTTATGAGTTTGCTACATTACCTTGAACAAGCCAAGGTCCCTCTTCTCCTGATCTTTCTCCCGCTACATTAGTTGTTAGTAAGATTAATTTTATTACAACATAAATAACTTGAATTATTTGTAAAAGAGGTTGATAATTTTATCATTTGCTCTCGGTGTGCAGTAATTGAAATAGAGCCTCTTGCATATGTAGCACTGAATTTGCCAGTATAGGAAAAGTCTTGCGATGATGATGCTTGAATTGTCTTACCCTTAGCCGATCGCTCGTGAAACTTCGATGTAGCCCACTATTCCTCCATTTCTGCATACTGTGCATCGGTCATAAAAGATGCCCTTGCTCGTCGTTTCGCAGGATCTTTCTCACGGCGAAGGTTTCCTAACTTCGATCAGTAATAATTAGCCGCCATTATATGCCAAACGCGATACACCTTGTTATGGTGGGCTGGATCCCACTCACATAATCCTTGGACGTAAAATAAATTTGACGGAGTCGAATAGTTTCCAACATGATTGAAAACATTAAAATTGTGAAAACAAAGTGGATACTTCAAATACATGCCACCACGCCTAAATATCTGTTAGGCTTGCGCTCGTCCAGTCATGATATGGCTTGAAATGTGTGGTGAAGCATCTAGTCACCAACCGTGTTGCTCTTGCTGGAAGAAAGCTACATGGAGTGCATGTTCCAACACAATATATATAATTTTTTTGGTACTAAACATACTATAGGTAACATAAACTATTATTGTTGAAAAATGGTGCATTACTTACGTGTTATCGTGTGGTGTAATCCGTAAGAGTGCCTGAAACGGGGCTTGGGATACCAATGACTGACCATTGGAATTTGCAGCATCAGGTGAAGCTACAGAGGCCGAAGTAGATCGACTTGCAGTACCACCGACAAACTCAGTGCGAATATCACCTGTAGGAGGGTTGGGATGTGGAACAGTTGTTTGGTCTGTTGAGGGATGTGAAGCTGAATGGTGGGAGTGCGATTGGCCTGCCCTTTCATGTTTAGTAATTGGTTCTACTAACACTTCTTTTATGTGCTCAAATAGACCTTTCCCTGGATGACGTTTATACGTCACGTCTTCTTTAGGTGGCATATGCATTAAATTAAAAAACCATACAACAGTTTATGAAGATAATATATGGGAAAAGGTCGTTCCATTGCCATTACACCTACCACAACAAAGTTGGACTTAGTATTTACATATTAAAAGTAAGTCCACGTTCACATTACATATTATAAGTAATGTCAAGTTTACATTACAGTCAATGGACATTATCATCGTCAGATTGTACCTCTAAATTGCTATTCTCAGTATCCCTAGATTCAAATTCATCTTATTCATCACTTGCTTCAAGGGACTCCTCTTCAAGAGAATTATCGTCATGTGGCAAAGTTCCTTCCCTGATCGGCATGTCATCCTCTACAGCTTCCCCTACTATTGTTTATGCTAAATTGTCGATTGAGTCATCCATAATTATGGGAGAATTGTTTAAACTGCCCAATAATTCTTCATGAAATGCATCTTCAACCTCATATACATTATAATGAACGATGCGTCTAGGTTTGATTTTCAAAACGGCTAACCACCCTGTATTTTCATGTGACTTTGTTGGGTAAGGGGTGTAGTAAACTTGATCAGCTTGGGAGAAAAGAATGAACGGGTAAAACTTCCCATATCAGCGATCGTCACGAACCTCAACTATATCATATTGTTTATGAACCCAAGTCCTACGATCTGGTGTAGGGTCATACTAGGCACACCTAAACAATACAACATTTTTCTGTGGCCATCCAGGATATTTGAGTTGAATGATTTCTTGTAACACCCCATAAAAATCACTTTCAACCTCACTTGATCCTGAAGTCCTTATACATATTCCACTGTTATATGTTGCTTTGTCGCGACCCCAGTCGCTAATATAGAACTTGTACCCATTTATAAAATAAACAAGCCAAGTCTCAACACAACATGATGGGCCGCATGCAACATCCCACAAGAAGTGGTCCATGATATTGTTACGCACATCATCCACCTAGTTACATATCAATAATATGAATAAGTTTTTCCCTCAAAGCGAAGAATGGCTCAAGTTCAAGTGTAGGTAACTTACATAGTTTCTAAGCCATGTGCCAAAGTTATTATGAATGTAGACGTCCAGCTCTGACATAGCTAAATTAGGTTCATGTCTATGCACTTCATCAACAAACAAACTACAAGATATATATAAAGGTCAGTACAGCATAAACTATTTGAATAGAGTATATAAAGAAAAAAAAGGTGTTATGGCTTAAGGTTTAATTAAAGTTTAGGGATATAATGTATCATATATTATAATGTATGTATCATGTATAATCAAACATATTATTATTATTATTATTATTATTATTATTATTATTATTATTATTATTATTATTACATATATGATATATTATTATTATTATACAAATAATTTATACATCCCTAACACATTAGAAGTAATTTCGGTTTTAATACATATTGTAAGCTTGGATCTCCCTAATGTATTATTATTATTATTATTATTATTATTATTATTATTATTATTATTATTATTATTATTATTATTATTATTATTTACATATATTATATTAAAATTAAAACTTAATCAAACAAACTTATTTAAATATAAAAATATAGTACCTTTATATTAATTCCCTAAATTAAAAAATCTAAAAAATAAATCCGATTAAACAATGTTAGTTAAAACTAATAATATACTAATTTTCAATTAAATCCTTAATTTAAAAAATTTCACACATAAATATCCCACCCAATACTATACAAACTTATTTAACACGAATAGTATACTAATATACTATGAAATCCCAAAATTTAAAAAAAATAAATATACTACCCAATTAAAAAAATTAATTAAAAGTAATTATATCCTAATTTTAAATTAAACCCAAAATTAAAAAAATTAACAAAATCGGCAAAAATTCAAAATATCAATGGGTAAACTAAATACTTCACTTCCAACCATCAACAACTACAAATCACATACATTTCACATATGTGAAACCAAATTAACTCAGGAAAATTTGGATTTACTTGCATTTTTCATTAAAAAATATTAAAAATGAGAAAATAAATATTTGAACAACTAACCTCAAATCCAAAAATGAACTTCAAAATTGCATGGGAATGGCTTCGAATCTAGAACCACAAGCAAAATCTTGCACCCATTATCATGGTAAACTTCAAAGAAGTAAAAAACCCGAAAATCCGAAACAAAAAAGAAAAAAAAATAACCAGATTTAATTAGAAGTTTGAACCCCAAAAAAAGCCAATGCCGACGTCGAACAACCTGTTTATGTCATCCCTCAAGCTAGCTTTTTTGAAGTGTGTGCGTGTGGGAAAGGAACAAAAATGAAGGAGCGAGACAACTAAAGACGAAATGAACTAGAGCTGGAGGTTGAAATCGATTTAAATTTTTTGTTTAGCCGTTGGAAAAATAAAACAATAAGTACCGTTTTATTTAATGAGTTTCCAACGGTCTAAGCTGTTGGAAAATGGCATTGAGGCTTCATATTTTCCAACGGCTTAAAACACAATAAACATTCGTTGGAAACAGTCAATATGATTCAATGAAAGATTTTCCAACGGCTTTAGCCATTGGAAACAGAATATCCAAACAGCATTTAATTTAATGCTTCTCCAACTGCCTAAGCCGTTGGAAAATGGTCAATGAATGATCTGCTCTCAAATATTTTTCAATGACTTAACCTGTTGGAAATAATTCAATTATTTTCCAACAGCTTTGGCCGTTGGAAACATTAAGTATGAAGAAGACCTTCTCAATGAAATATTTTTCAACGACTAGCCATTGGAAAATATTTCATTGAGAAGGCCTAGTCGTTGGAAAAGGCATATCCATAACACACCATTTATATTCCGCATGGTTCCAACTGCTAGACCGTTGGAAAATTCTTTTGATTGTCTCCAACGACTTTGCGCATTGGAAATTTCCAATTGTGTGAATGTTGGAAAATTGACCGTTGGAAAATTTGGTTCTTTTAGTAGTGACTCATATAATCATGGGTTTAGGGTTTAGGGATTACTGTTTTAGGCCAATCTCATTTTTTATTTTTTATTTGAAGTCTTTCTCAATATTTTTTTATTATTCTTTAGTATTTTTTTTGTAGTATTGTTTGAGACTTTTTTAAAAGCTATAAAAAATGACAATAACAAGCTTCAAAACATGAATTAATAATATAAGTCAAGCTTATAATTTTTCTAATAGTTTTAATTACTTTTTACCCCAATCTTAGGAACCTATTCTTACCTAAAGTTGTTTTAAATATAAATTTCCTAAAATAGACATATTTTTATAAGTAAAAATTTATTTAGTTTCAATGATATTGTCCAACCAACTCCTATATGTATATGTGTATATATATATATATATATATATATATATATGTATATATCATACTTGCTTTCAACACATACTCAATATTATCATTCATTCATTTCATTTCTTTCTATCATCTCTTGCTACCTTTCTTTATTTTTTCACTAATTTATATTTTTAGATCCTCCCTAATGCCAAAGATGAGATAATTATTTAAAAAGATTGATAGATTTTTTTTTATTTCATAGTATTTGAATTCATAGACAAATATGTTCTTTTATGAATCTTTTTTTCTTATATATATATATATATAAAGAAGAAACTCATCCACTTCCCAATATTTCTTCCTTTAGCATTAACGTCATAATGCATTTGTATCATTAATTTCAGAATTCATTTACAATAATTAATACTTACGTACTTATATAACCTTCACTCTAAAATTCACTAATTTCCCTAAGACTACTTCTTTTATCATTAATTGTATAGTGTATTTGTATTGTTTAATAACTTAGGCCCTCATATAGTCATGACTATAAAATTTAGATTTTGAAATATAACTTTTAGTGAGCTCTTTGTGTCATAATAGAGAGTCCTTAAAATTATACTTTTTATATATTTTAGTAATTGAATTTAAATTTCTATCCACTCAGCATAATAAAACACCATTAGCTTTTGTTCCCTTCTTAATGACTCATTAATAATATTGTCTCTCTTAATCAATTCTTTTAAATAGATTCCATCTTTTTGTTACCATTTAGTAGCTTTAATTTCCATTAAAATGCTTTAACTATAATTTTATTTGGTTTCAATGGTATTAATATTGTCTAACACCCCTGAGACTACTTCCTTTAGCATTAACTTTATAATACATTTATAGCATTAATTTCAGAATTCATTTATAATAATTAATACTTAGGTCCATTAGAATGATTTCATTAAAAATTTATTTGATTTCAATAGTATTGTCTAACTAACTCCTATATATATATAGATTTTCACACTTGCTTTCAGCACACACTCAATATTATCATTCATTCCTTTCATTTCTTCCTGTCTTCTCTTGCTACCTTTTCTTTATTTCTTAACTATTTTATATTTTTAGATTCTTCCCAATGTCAAAGATGAAGTAGTTATTTAAAAAGATTGATAGATTTTTTTTGAATTTCATAGTATTTGAATTCATACAATGGACAAATATGTTATTTTATGAATTTTTGTTTACTTTTATAGTCTTCCGACAGAACATGTTACATTGGAGAAATTTTCTTTTGATTGGATTGAATGGACTATTCAAGTAAGGGTGTATCGTTTGTGGGATGTTTTAAATTCTCGAAAAGGTGGCCAATTTATCAGTATCGATTTTATTCTTGTGGATGAAAAGGTATTCTTTTTCCCTTTTTTTTTTCCCTTCCATTCTACTGAATTTTGCAATTTATTCTTTTTTCCCTACTATACAAATATGTTAATGATCTATTATTGTGGACTATTCAAATAAGAGTGTATCGTTTATGGGATGTTTTAAATTTTTTAAAAGGTGACCAAATTATCAGTACCAATTTTGTTTTTATGGAGGAGAAGGTATTCTTTTTCCTTTTTTTTCCCCCTTATTCTACTGAATTTTACAATTTATTCTTTTTTCCCTATAATAAATAGATGTTCATGATCTATAATTGGCTACTATATCTTTAGCTTACATATGCAAAGTGTGGCAATTCATGGGTCAATAAAAAAAATTTTGACATACAAGTTTAAAGTAAAGTCTCGTAAAGAAAGTATGTATATTTTTAAGAATTTCACAATTCTTTCAAAGAAGAAGATTTACTAAATTGGAGATACACATCCATGTATGATCTACCTTACTCATAATACACAAATCTATGATGTGAATTATGAACCTTATGATTTTTCCATGCATAAAATTGAGTTTGTTACCTTTGACCAACTTAACACACGTGTGGGCCAAGAAGAATTCCTTACAGGTTTTTCTAAAAGTTTTTCAAAATATAATTGGATATTGCATGTACTATCTATATATCATTATTTCAATTCCTTTATGCATGAAAAATGTTGTGGGAGTTGTTGTGGAGGTTGGTACAATAGAGCAACAGATTGTTAATGGTGATTCAGTTGATACCTTAACCATAAAATTACAGAATTTGAGATATTTTATACACCATGATGTTCAATGTTTTCCCTTGGACCATTTGTGTCAAAGAAGAAGATTTACTAAATTGGAGATACACATCCATGTATGATCTACCTTACTCATAATACATAAATCTATGATGTGAATTATGAACCTTATGATTTTTCCATGCATAAAATTGAGTTTGTTACCTTTGACCAACTTAACACACGTGTGGACCAAGAAAAATTCCTTACAGGTTTTCCTAAAAGTTTTTCAAAATATAATTGGATATTGCATGTACTATCTATATATCATTATTTCAATTCCTTTATGCATGATAAATGTTGTGGGAGTTGTTGTGGAGCTTGGTACAATAGAGCAATAGATTGTTAATGGTGATTCAATTGATACCTTAACCATAAAATTACAGAATTTGAGATATTTTATACACCATGATGTTCAATGTTTTCCCTTGGACCATTTGTGTATATTTTTTTTTGTTGCTAATTTTCATTTTTTTTATAGCAGGAATAAAATTCTATTTACATTATAGACAAAGTTCTCCAACATTTTTTTGGTGAAAAGGGAAGAAAATGAATTATCTTGTGTTGTAGGAGTTTTCACTTATTTAGTTGTCAAAACTTTTCAAAGTTTCTAGCATATTATACGTTCTTTCATCCACATTTAGCTTTACTTCTCATTCTACTATAATGGAACTTTTTTAACTAACTTATTTTTGTTTATAGGTCGACCAAGCTTAGGAACTTCAAGATCGAGCAGAATTTATTTAAATATTCAAATTCCTAAAATTGACAGTATAAGAGATTATTTTATGTAAGTTTTTAAAATCAATTTTTGATTTACAATATATGTCTTACTTTGATTAATAACTTACCAACCATGATTTTATATTATAGATTTAAATATATATATATTTATATATATATATATATATATATATATATATATATATATATATATATATATATATATAATGGTTAAAGCACTGCAAGATTATGTAGATGAAATTAAGAAAGATTTGTAATCTTAGTAGCTAAGATCTATTTCATTACAATTACATGTTTTATAAGGAGTAATGTCTTACATCGAATAATACTATTAATAGAAAGTAAGAGTTTGGATAAGTTTTGTATTATACAACTAGACTGGTAAAAGTATCAAATTTGCCATTAATATTTATGTCAGCGCTCGAATTTGCTACTATAGTTTTTTTTTTCTTTTGCCCAATCTCTCATTAATGTTTCAAAATTGGCTCAAATATGTCACTAAAGTTTCAAATTGAGGGTGAATATGTTACTACTATTAAAAAAGTTAACAGAAAACATTAAAAATAATAAGTTTTAAAATTTTAAGGTGATAATATAAGTTTTAACAAACTTCAGATATTTTATGTAATTAGTTTCTCTTTCTCTCTCAAAGGTCATCTACTAACGCCGCCTTCTACAACTTTTTCTTCTCCCATTGCCACCAGTGAGATTCGAGAGTAAGAGCTGTCTTTCTTCCGCACGAAAGCACTTCCTCCGCTATCTTCAATGCTTCCCTCTGACATCTCTGATGCTTTTTCTCCTCTCTTTCCTTTTCTTCACCTCCACCGGAGGTGGAGACCAATCTTCCAAAATCTCCAGTACAAAATATGAAGCTAATGCTCCTGGAAACTTCAATTGTTACATAAAAACTAAGTCCAAAGAAATTCTCGAGATTTTGTCAATTCTGATCCCGAAATCAATCTAATAGAATAGCTGGCTGCATGCATTGCCTATAGTCCTCTAATGGTGCTCATTCCTTGGTCTAATGAGATGTTACCGGAGGTAAAGCTAGACTGAGCACGATTTTGGTAAATTTGAGGCTGGAGAAATTCCTGACATTTGAGGTGGGTCAAATTACCTATTACTCTTGTAATTTTTTAAAAATTATATTATCATCCTGAAATTTCAAAACTTCTTACTATTTATGTTTTCCGTTATTTTTTTTTTTTTTAACAACAGTGATATATTTAAGCTAATTTTAAAACATTAGTGAAAAATTAAACAACAAAAAAAACCCATAGTTGCAAATTCAAGCCATAGCCTAAACATTAGTGGCAATTTTAATACTTTTGCCCAACTACACATACAAATAATAAAAACATAACCTACATTCTAACACAAATCCAATTTCAATACAAGGAATGATTCTCATGCATCACATGGGTTGTTCAACTAGTATAATAATAAGCCAAGAAACCCCCAATGAAATTTATCCTTTTCCAAAATAATGCATTTTAAAATACATTTTAATGGAACCAATCATAATTACAGTTTAGTCACACCTTATAGGTAAAAAGAACATTAGAGCGTACAGTAAATTACCTGCATTTATAGAATGGCGCTGAAGTTTCAGGATTGCGAAATAAAAAGATAAAAAGAATTATATAACAGATTTTCAGTACAATTAATTGATTCAGAATGCTGCGACTCTCGTATCGAGCATCTTCCGCGGGAACGTCAAAAGGATTAAAGGGCTAGCGCTTGCTAATAAAATGTGTAGTTCGGTAAGAAGCATTCATTTGGAACGCAAACCAGGGACGTTCCTAAGACCCATCTTGTTGAGGACGAGCTTGGGAATTGCTGGGGGGGCATCAAGCCCCATGCATCGACTGAACTCATTCGCCAGTTTGACCAGTCCGCTTTTGTCCCTCCCCACATTCTTATCTGAATTGTAGTAACCAAGCCACGCTTGGTACGCCGCCTCTTTGCTCTTCATTTCCACATGACAGAGAGCCTTCTCCACCTGCTCAATGGTCATTTGTTAGTATGCTCCAACGTCTGTAAAGCCCCCCTTCTTTTTCCTCAGAGAAGCTCATGATTTCAGTTCATTAAAACCCCCATGCAATGAAGATAAATTCCATAAATGAGAGCGAACAAACTACTAAAAGATAAAAGCGTGGTGTAATTACCTTTTTCTTTGTCTCCAGATCCACCAAAGGTAAAGGAGCTTTTGTTATCGGCAAATCCTTGATGGTTGATTTGAAGAACTCCTCCCACGGTGCAAGCAACAGCATGCCTTCACCTTCTTTACCTTTCCGACCAGTCCTGCCTAGCCGATGTATGTACTGTTCTCTACCAGATGGCAAGCCAACCTGCAATTGCAAACAAAAAAAGGTACTGAACCGTCAAACTTAGATAAGCAAAGGATACCTCAGGCACATCATATCATGATCAGCCCACAGTTTAGTAAAGTCAATCTAGTCCCATTTGTGACATGAAGTTCAACTTGTCAATTAACAGCCACAGTGACATAAACTTGTGCAAAAGAAACATGAACATCAACAAGTTGTTATGCTGGATGCGTTTCTTGAAGCAATCCTAGAATGAGTGAATTTCATTTGGTTGCATGATAATGTTCATACTATAAATCATCTTGTGCAGCAGAATGAAGTAGCATGGACTTCCAAGTCCAAACCACATAATGGCTGGTACAAATTTTTTTACCTGGATGACCAGTGTTATATCTGGATAATCAACTCCACGAGCAGATACATCAGAAGTCACGAGAATGAGACCCTTGGACTTCCGGAATTCATCAGAAACCTTAGTTCTATAACTTTGCGACTTTCTAGAATGGATCTCCCTAACATTCAAATTCAGCTCAGACAGCAGCTCAGCTACCAGCTTTGTCATCATAGCAGTTGTGCAGAATACAATAACCTACAACAAATATTTGTTATGTCACAATTGGGGAACATGAATAAATAAATGCATGTAGAACTAAACATCTAAAATATAATCAGGGGTTGCAGCGAACCCCATAAAGAAGTGCTAATCACAAGACAAAATTTCAAACCTTTTGTGAACTATGTCTCCTCCACCTACGGACTCCCTATTAAAATCCCAAAATCTCATCAAACTGACTCAACTACTCTGATACACTGAACACATCTACCAAGAATATCAAATCCAAGATTTTTTTTTCCATTTCTAGGGGCATATATGTAACATCACAAGATAACATAAATTTGCCACAAGTGTCATAAATAGAAGATGATATGGTATTGAAAGTAGACCGACATCTATTTTAAGCTGTATACCTAATCAACTGAAAATGAAGAGTTAAAAAAGGTTATCACTGGCAGCCAGACTAGGAAAATTTGAGAGGAGTTTAACAGAAGTTTTGGACCAAGGCAGGTTCTACCATCAACTCTGCTGACCTATTCAATTCAAAACTTGAATATAAGACAATCATTGCGATTTTAACTTATAAGACATCTTGCATATTATTTACCAATAAATTGTATAAGTTCTAGATTAGGACATTATGCCATGATAACTTCGGTTTTGTTCAGAAAATACCCCTACAACTTTACTTCTCCACATTATAAAGGGCATGTGAAGGATCTGCTTGTGTCCACACAGTAAGGTTTAAACTTTAGGTGGAGCTTTCACCTTCCAAGCAGAGTGCAAGAAATGTTTTGCTGACCAATGCTGACTAACGTAAATCAGGCCTTCTAGCAGAAGTTTCTAAACCTACACCTTCCCAGCTATACTTTTCCCATTATTCACTACAAACAGTTTTTAAGTCCATAAAAATGCCATTACTTTGTATTTAAAAAGTCCACAAAACAACATTACCCAAGCTCTAAACATATTCTGTATTGCACTGGGAGCAGGTAAGCCATACCTTGTAGTCAACATTATCCGCAACATGATCTTTCAGAAGAGCATACAATATGGGGAAATGGTTCTCTAGTGAAGCTACCATATATGTTTGTCTGACCTGCGAGGGTTTAATTGTTAGGAAAATTGTATATTCAAGCTCTATATTAACAGAAAAATTGAGCAAAAGATAAGACTCTACCTGAGAGTTAGTCTCCTCACTGCCTTCTTCAACTGTATTTATAAATTCATGATCTCTTTTCAGAGCAATGTGACACATTTGGAGAACCTTTACATCACAAGCAAATTCAAAGTTATTTTGAAGTTATGCCACCATGTATCTATAGAAACCAAGAGATAAGGACCAACACCTCTCTAGGAACAGTGGCAGAAAACAAAAGTGTTTGTCGTTGTTTTGGAACAGCAGTAACTATCTTCTCAATCTCCTTACGGAAACCCATGTCTAGTAGACGATCAGCTTCATCCAGTATGAGTACTTTCACGCCCATCAACCTTGTAGCAAAGCCCGCAGTATTCTCAATATGGTCTCTGAGCCTTCCAGGGGTCGCAACAAGAATCTAGGGATTTAAATTAGTTGGGAGAGGGGGGGGCGGAGAGAGAAGAAATCAATAGAAATCAATATTCCCCAAGAAAGATGCCACAATTAATTATAACCAATACTGAGAATCAGAATATAGATGGCTCTATAAACGCATACCATCATCCCACCTTTCTTTTACAGGCAAACTAAAGTTCAATTTTCTAGCATTAAATTCTCATACTATCTTGAACCAAGAAAAATTATCAACGTAAGTGCTTGCAACAGGAAAACTCATTCTTGAAAAGTAATGGCGCCATTGATCATAAAATCACCTGACAAGGGTTTGCTTGCATGCGCTTCTGTTCGACAGCCAGTCTTGTACCCCCTATGACAACTTGAACTCCAATAGAAGGATGGTACTTCAATAATCTATTTGCTTCTACAGAAGCTTGAATAGCAAGCTCTCGGGTTGGACATATTATAAGCACAAGAATTGGTGGTCGCTTTACATCACGATCGATAGGAGGTGATTTTTCCACCACTTCAATTGATGGAACCTATGATCAACAGTCATGTAAACACACCCTAAGTCTTGACACACATGTTTATCATTAGTGAATGAAGGGAATGAATATTTGATACTTATATGAAAAGACAGGATAAATTATTAACACGAAAATAAGACTACATAATAGAAAGTCAGAATGAAACATGGTTGAATCTGATAATGCATGGAGAATTTACAACTATATGAGGCATCTTTCCTGAAAGGATCTATGCAATTTTATAGCAGATAATATTCCTTGCACACTCAAAATAGATGGTACCTTACCAAGAAAGCTAAAGTCTTCCCAGTGCCAGTTTTGGCTTTAGCTAACACGTCCTTGCCTAAGAAAGTTGAAAAGGATAACAGCTATCAATGTATTAGCATTTACAATTACCAAATTAAAGTAGATAACCACTGGAAGAATGAAGATTTTCACGGCAAGTAGGGAAGACTTTGTCCCAATATTTGCATCAAAGGATTGACCCTGATAAATGGTTGGCTATTTTACAGGTAGCTAAAAAATTGCACCATCACATAAAATTGTTGGAAAAAATATCAGAATATTCTAGGCCATTTAGAGAAACACATAGTAACACTGAATAATTCTTTTCAGCAACCTAATCTCAAACGAGTTTTATAACCATATGGAATTTCTTTAATCATGCCCAAGGAGTCCAGCTTCCTTCAAAATAATGTCCTTGGGAGGGAGGAAAATGCACCCAAAGACACTAGTTGTCATCCCATTATACATTCTGAGTTTCCAAATCGTATCTGAGGCTAAATATAAGGAATCGTGTTCAAATAGCTCTTGTTGATGAAACTTAGAGAAGACTGTCTTAGAAGCTTTGGGCATACCCAATTGGGGTGAATATCTTTGCTCGGGCAAAATACACTAATAAAAATCTTGTTTTCTAGAGTTCATCGAAGAACTTGCCTATAGCCAGGTAGCCAAGAAGACAAGGTTCAAGGGCCAACCAACTGGTTGAGATTAAGCCCTAGTTGAATGGTTGGTTAACTATCCATAACTTTTTCCCCATTATACAGTTCAAAGATTCCAGAAAACCACAGAACTCTAAATGCTGCCGTTTTGCCCTGAGCCTGTGATGATAAGTACGATAAATACTTTTGGTGCATATAGCATCCCAGGGGTAGCGTTTCAAATAGCAGGCTGTCATATTCACATAAGTTCCTTTTTTAAGTTTTTAAAGTACCAAAAATGGAAGAGAGAAACCACCTTTCAGGATTACAGGAAGAGTTGCTGCTTGTACAACAGTCATCTTCTCAAATCCAGCATCCTTGATTGCCTTTAAGGTCAAGGGTGAGATCAAACACCGGTCGAACCTGCAGGGATACCACAAATTAGATAATTGCATACACTTGTAAATTGTAAGTCTTCTCAACACCTTAAGCACGTATGATAAGTGATGTTAAAATGTTAACATAAATGCTCAGCCAACTGCCAGTTCAATGTTAACGATAACATTTTCCAACAACTTATTGTGGCATTAGCAAATCAACTCATTCATCTTTCTATGGCATGAAACAATATAGCTGATCTAACAACCAACCTGTTGTTGCTTAAATAGGAATCAGATTTAACAGGAGAAGTTGGCACATTCAGCTTATCACCCTTATCCAATCCAAATGCAGAGCTAACTTTCTTCTCCAAAGCTTCTCCTCCAAAGTTGCCATCTTCATTGTCACTAGCATCTTCTTCGAGCAAATCTGTAATCCCACCCATCATTTTTCTTCCATTATCATAGGACTCATCATCGTCATCATCTTCTTCTGCTTCTTCTTCCTCTTCAGTCACATTCAGTTTTCTACTAAGATTTATCCCCTCTTTCACAGATTTTCGAGCACCTAAACCTCTCTCTCTCCCATTTCCCTTCAAGTAATCCATATTACCACCACTTTTCATACTCCCGCCACTCTTTCTCCTCGGATACAGCTGGTCGTTCCCAGAATTGTCATCGTCTTCTAACTCACTATCGACCAGCTTACTGAACCTGGAATTTCTCGAAAATGAATCGAGAGACCTTACTCGAGAGCTCCTCCCATTAGAATTCCCAAAATCATTCGAATCACTCTCTCTCCGCCTCTTCATTGAACCCCGATTCCTCTCTTTATCTCTACTCCTCGTCCTGTTGCGTGACCTACCTTCGTCCATATCCTCCTCGTCACTAGTTAGCCGGCCTCGCAACGAGTTGGTCCTCAAATCGCTGATCCAGTTGCTGAGTTCGCCCTCGTCCTCGATCAAGCTCTTCGAGGCGCGAACCTCTCTGCTTCCTCCACGAGAGAATTCGGAGGTCGATTCAGCCCTCGGTCGAAAAGGTCGAGTCGACAACCGCCGTACCACAAAAGGTTGGTTCGAAGAACCAAGAAGCCGGTCCTTGACGGGGAAGATCCGACGGAAAACGGATATGGGGCTGCGAGAAAGAACGGCGGGGCCTGTTCTAGCGAAGGGAAGGGACGGACCGGCGAGGCAAAGCAGCTTTAAGTGCATTAATGCCTATTCGCGGGTCAGTTCGCCGGATTTCGGTAGGCGTTTGGAGGAGGAGAGCAGGTTGCTTTCGAAATGCGGCGGAAAGATGTGAGAGCTGCTTTCTCAGGGTTTAAGCATTAAGGTTTAAGCTTATCCTCGTCGTCCCTGGACCTTTCGGCCCAAGTTCATCTCTCACCCCCAAACTTTTATAACTCAGACACATTCATCCACATGGCCCGCAGTCATAACTCGGTATCACTCAGCCCTCAAATTTTATAAATTAGAGTATATAAGGTTATGTTTGACCCACACATTGTAGAGGGTAATTTTTTTAATAAATTTATAATTAAAATAAATATCAATAATAATAATTTAAAAATTCTAAGTCATAAATTTATGTTCATTGATTAAAATTTTGAGTTAAGATTTTTTTTATATTATGTTCTTATCATTAAAAATATCAATTATGATCAAAACATAAAAATGTAAAACATAATATTGTACATTATTTGAAATGATAGATTTTTTTGGTGATTGAAGAATAATTGAGTAAAATTTTTTATCTCTTATCAATTTAAATTTCAATTTTTAATATAGATAAAAAAATTCACTTTTAATTTTAGGAATTATTGACCAAATCACTTCATTAAACCATAGAGCTTTTTATTTTTACCTTTACTAAGTTAATGGTAACCAATGTTTTACTTTAGAAAATAATACATCATAAAAAAAATATAAAATTTTGTTGAATTTATATTAATCAATGAATGGTTTAACCATTAATATAGTAAAGGTAAAATAAAAAGAAAAAAAATAAATTGACTAAAGTTATTTCATATTAAATACCAAAAGCTGATGACAGAAAGCGAAAGTCAGGGAGCATTAGGGCAGAAGTGAAACATCTAGGGACCAAAAGAGGGGAAATACCAAAAGCTGGTGACAGAAAATGAAAATTGGGGAGCATTAGGGCAAAAGTGAAACATCTTGGAACCAAAAGAGGGGTTTGACCATAGTTGGATGAAGCAAAAAAAAAAAAAAGGCCGCAACATGTGAAGGATGAAGGGCAAAATCGTCCATACACTGTTTATCACTGTAGTTCGAACAGTGGAGCCTTAACGGCTTTTAGAATATAGTTTAATAAGCACCTTAATCGAAAGAAATGTTGTTTTTATTTATTTTTGAACACAAACAGAAACTATAGTGCATACACCATAATGATGCTTAGGAGAGGGCCAAGAGTTTTGCGCACAGTTGAAATGATTTCAATTCTTCATTTCCTACAACACAATAATAGTAATTCAAGATCATATCTGGACGATAGACCCCTAATAATTTCTCTAGTTCGAATTCCATTTCTTATAGAGATTTCCTATTGTAGGTTAGGAAAAAAATAGTTTTAAATTTTATTTTAAATCATGTATAAATTACCATACATACATGTATAAATTTTTTTTTAAAAAAATGTACCATTGGTACATATATTTTAAAACAACTACTAATTTTCTTTCATTCTTTTCATTTTAAGAACAAAATTCGATTGGTAAATTTTAACATAAATATTTATATTGTTCTATATATTTCATTTTTTACATGTTTTTGTATCAATATATATATTACATAATTAGAAAAATTATAATGAAATTAGAGTACATATAAAAAGGTGTAAGAAATTATTTTTAATATTTTTCATCTTAAAATAATATTTCAATTTCCCATACTATACATTTAGCCCTTAACTTAACCAATTGAAGCAAGTTGGTCCACAGTTTACTACTTGAAATAATTGGTACTTGAACTTTAAGAAATTATGCTAGTAAGTCCAATTATTAATATAGAAAATGGACAACGTTGGATGGAAGCTGATGGGGGGCACTCCCCGTTCTTGGACGAATGGTGATAGCAACGCCTTTATTCTCAGAGCGACACATGTCCTCGGCCAAGCTTAAAACTGCTCGGGACAAACCGACCCGATAACAAGTATGAACAACTAAGCTACCTTACATGTGGACAAGCACCCGTGTTTGCAAGGAAAATGTATACCTATGAGGCTATAAATACCCCTTTGTTCACATCGCCAAAGGGGGCCAAATCACATTTATTACAGAAACCTCTAGGCTACAAGCATCTTCTGAGATCCAGGTCAATGGGCAACCCCGACCCATGGAAGCCAAGTTGAATGTCGACCAAAGGTTACCTCTTGAGAAAGAAGCCCACATGCCACAAACGGCTCATAGGCCTGAAAGGGCTACTAAACAGTCATGGCCTCAACTTCTCTATCATTCAACAGAAAGACAATTGGAGGCCCAAGACCAATGATTTACAGTTAACCAACTTGGGACCCTTTTGGCGAAACAGGAAGAGCAACTTGTCCAATTCTGGTCCGAGCTTGCTCGAGCACAAACAATGAAAGGAAAAGAAGCTAAGCCGACCTTCTTATGTCCTGCCATACAGCACGCACCTATCCCCGACAAATTTAAGCTTCCACCCCTGGAGTTATGATAGAACCATTAACCTACACGATCACGTACAAGCTTTTTTTGACAAGATGAAATTTATAATTACAATGACTCTGCGCTCTCCCAAGCCTTCCCAACCACCCTCAGGGGCCCCAGCACATAAATGGTTCTCAGGCTTACCTTATGGCTCGGTTCAATCTTTTCTCATCTCAAGAGACTATTTGTCAACCACTTTGTGGGGGGGGCAAACATTAGGAAAACAGTTCTCAACCTGAGGACCATAACCTAATAAAAGGGTGAAAGCATTAAGGAGTATATTTTTTAGTTCAACAAAACTACGGTTCATGTCCAAGGATTAGCAAACAATGTAGCCACAGTATTAATTGTTGGAGGACTCAACACAACATCAGCCTTCATCAAAAGCTTGGCTGGGCAGGAACCAAAAACCCTACAGAAGTTCTACAGCGGAGCTTATCAACATTGATGATGTCATATCAGCTCATCGAGCTGAGAACCGCCGAGGCCTTAAAAATTTGAAAAGTAAAAAATAGAAAGCTGATTCTAAAAAGAGTTAAGGACGATTAATGAGAATGCCTCGAAGTGACCAAACTATATGTCGAGAATCCTTGATACCCCGTCTCTATAGGTCTGTGCAGAGACTAGATGTATCTTATACGCTCTTGAATGCACCCCAAAAGTAGATCATCGCGATCATGGAGAAATACTGAGATTTCAGGAGACCTAACCATATAAGAGCTCCCTCAAAGAGCCAGAACCCTAGGTTCTACTACAAATTTCATCAGGTAAAAACACTAGCGTAATTCGACATCATTTCGACCATTCGGTCCCTAGTTTAACTCTTAATCTGTAGGACCATGACCACTTGACAAAACATTGCATTGGGCTCAAAAATTCCATTGAAGAATTAATATAGCATGGGAAATTAGCCTAGTTAGTCAAAGTGACAATGAATGAACCATAGTGCGCCTATAGAAGCATCACAAGAGATGAAACCGATGGCAATAAGCCTTGAGCCAATAGTGGTCATTCTACCATTCACATGTTGATAAACCACCCTCGTCATGTGAAGACACATTTAATGTGCATTATGTGACCAAGATCCCTGAGAGCTTGAGATGCTCCATCTTTTTCTCAGATCGGAGACTTCAGACAACTAATTGTATTCCATGCCACCATAGCAAGTCACCTTGTTAAGAGGATATTTGCTAGATATAGGGGCTTAACTAGACGTAATCTACAAGCATGCATTGCACTGGATCACATGGATCTGTACATACAAGCCTTATTGAACTTGTGCGGCAACAATGTGTATGGAGCTGATAACCAGCCTGTACCTATTGAGGGAGTTATCGTGCTTCCCATAATTGTTGGTGAGCTGCAGAAAGGCGAGGTGAATATGAGGCAAATGACCATCCTAATGAATTTCAAGGTCATAAACTCACCATCTCCATAAAATGTGCTTTTTTTACTTTCACTACCAATTGGCTTTCAATGTTCACATCCAATCGATGACCCTTGAAGTCAAGTTTCCTACCCCTACAGAGAAAGAACGATCTTGTCAATCAATCTAAGAAGGTTGGGTCCCCCCGACCACTTGGTAAAACAGCTTTGCCAATTTTGTGGATACGTATGAACGAATGACTTAACTACACTAATGTTAGAATTGTTCAATTTTAGAGATGAGGAGAAATTTTGCTAAGGCTCTCCGGTTGATTAGGTAAAAGAAGCAGCCATTGATTTGTCAAATCCAAACAAAACAGTGAGAGTGGGAGTCAGCTTAACACCAGAATTGGAGTCTGAGTTGACCGTGTTGTTACAGGAATACTGAGATATGTTTACATGGTTCGTGGTTGATATGCTAAGAATCAACCCTTAGGCCATCATGCATATATTGAGTGTGGACCCCAAAGCCTGACCAGTTGTTCAAAAAAAGTGATCTTTTACCCCGGAAAGGTAATAGGAGGTACAGGCTGATATCAACAAGCTTCTGGCCCCATACTTCATTACTGAAGTCTTTTATCTGACATGGTTAGTTAATGTGGTGTTGGTCAAAAAGCATGATGGCAGTTAGAGGATGTGTGTTGATTTTACTGACCTAAATAAGGTATGTCCAAAGGATAGTTACCTACTCCCCCGCATTGATGCATTGGTAGATGCCACTTTAGGGCACGAATTGCTCAACTTCATGGATGCGCACAGCGGATATAACCAAATCTTCATGGACCCCAAATATGTCAAGACAACCTTTGTGACCAATCTTGAAACATTCGGATACAAGATGATGTCATTTGGCCTAAGTCTTCGATAGACATAATGGCTATAACATAAAGATGTACATTGATGACATGTTGGTGAATAGTGTAAAGAAGTCGGACCACATATCTTACCATAAAGAAACCTTCAAGTCACTAAAAAAATTCTAGATAAAGCTGAACCCTAATAAATATGCCTTTGGAGTTTAATATGGGAAGTTTTAGGATTCATGGTCACGGAGAGAACGATGGAAGCAAATCTTGAGAAGGCCTAGGCAATCCGAGAAATAGTGGTCCTTATGAGTTTGAACACGCTGCAAAAAACTACTAGAGTGCATGGCAATGCTCGAATGTTTTCTCTTTAACTTCTTAGCATGATGCTTGCCCTTATTCAAGCTCCCTGGAAAGAAGCTTTTTGGATAGATAGCTGAGCATGATGAGGTGTTTGAAGGAATCAAGTCTCATATACCCCAACTCCCAATTTTACGTAAACCGAGTCCTACAAAACCACTATTGTTGCATGTTGCCATCTCTTAAGAAACCAGAGTGGCTGTCCTTATCCGAGAAAAATAGAAAGTCCAGCTTTCGGTATATTTTATCAGTATGGTCTTCTAAAGAGTGGGAACAGGGTATCCAGTGGTGGGAAAGACTACCCTAATGATAGTGATGTCAACCCGTAAACTTAAAGCATATTTCTAAGCACACCAAATCTTTATCGAGATAGACCTTCCTTTAGGTTGGTGCTAAACAAGCCCTAGTTGTCCAGGAAAATGACGAGATAGAGTATAGAACTCTTGGAGTACGACATTGAGTACATACCCCGTAATGCCATCAAATCCGAAGTCCTCACAGACTTCATATGTATTGGGAACCCGATCAAAGACGTATAAAGATAAAGAGATTGGATGGCCTATGTTAACGATTCTGCAAGTCAGACAGGTTCAAGAGTAGGGATAGTCATTGGTGTTATCGGACGATGAACATATTGGTTAGCCGACTGAAAAGGCAACATACTAAACAATTTATGGAACATAGATTGCCTTAGAAGATATTTTGAGTAAGGTTCACCAAAAAGGCAATGTATTTAAGAACTCATGGAACATTATTTGCCTTATTTGAGTAAGATTTGAAAAAAATTAATTGTCATCATGGTTCACTGACCAAAAAAGCCATGTGATGAAGAATCGTGAAACTTAGGTTGCCTTATGAATTAGTTTGAACAAACATGTAGAAAAAAGCTGATAAAAATGTAAAAAAAAGCATAATATCAAAAGATTGTAAGAAAAATTAAGCCCTCTCCTCTGTGTGACCCAAATCCCCCATTCTAAATTCTTAGCCTAATAAGCGCTATAAGAGGGCACTGGAGCAAACTCTTCATTGAACAAAGCAGTCTTAAGGGGAACACAAGCTGGGCATAACTAGCACGAGCACCGTCCACATCTGAAAAAAATAAGAAAGGCCAAGATCGAGCCCAGGGAATAGATGCTGGAGGACATCACATTAGTCACGTCCCTCACACCATTCGTGTATTTATTGGCCACAAAAGCTGTCCTCTCAACCTAAAACTTAACACCCGTCTTACAGTCATCCACGACCTTCCTTCTCTCCTCTTCAACTGATGTCTCCCGAGCTTTCAAGCTTCCCAGCTCTACCCTTCCTAAATGCATTTTTTCCACCGTTTTGCTCAGCTCCTCCCATGCTTGGGTGAGCTCGCTCCATAAAGTATTGACCTTGGTATTGCATTCAGCCAACTACTAGTTAAAGATTCAAAATGCCACCTCTACTCATTCTCTAGCATCCAACTCCCCTTTAGAATTGTCTTTTTAGTTTAGTAGAACTCATCCTTACAAATCCCGAAATGAGGTCAGATGCCAATAACCCCCACAAAGTTACCTTTACGAGATCCTAAGATGAGTAGAAGATACCTAACAAAGGAAGAAATAAAGGTTTACCTAAATCTCCATGGGACGAGGATGAGGGTTCCACAGGGCCTTCTCATCCTCAGGCAGGATAGGCCCATTAAGAATGGTCTCCCCCAAGCTGAGGTCCCTATGCCTAGAGCTGCCTTCAATAACTATCCAATTTGGATAGAAAACCCCTGCCCTAGTGGGGTTAACACGTGCCTCTTGGTAAGCGAGGTAAACCAAGTTCTGTATAAGGTACGCTGATGAGGGTTGTTCTGAAGAGGAAGTAACTAGATTCGACGGAGGAGTATTCAAGATGACATCGGGCTTGATAGAAGTAATCCTGGGAACCGTGTAGGCCCGTTTGGTTGTAAGGTCAAACTCAGAAATGATCACTAGGGATCGAGAAAACAACTTGCTTCTTGATGGTCTGGGGGAAATATCACTAAGGGCATTAGCCCGAGGTGCCTAGGGCTCCCCAGCACATTCACGCTCTTTTCTTCTTTATCTTTCTACTTCAGTAGCCCAAGCCTACTGCCTCTACTACAAAACGGTTGTTGTCGGCACCCACTCTTCGTCAATAATCACCATATCCCTAAGAATTCGGTCTTAGGCATTCACGCACTTGAGGACTAACAGATTCTTCAAGTCTCAACACTCCTCCCTACCCCGTGTAGTGATGGTATGCCTCCAAGCTAGCCACATCGAGGGGAAATCCCGAGTGTTGGTGCCATGAAGGAAATTAGACTACCCCGGCTCAAAAAGGACGAGGTAACCTATATCATCAGGGCCTCCCATGATGAGTCATTCGGACATTTGGCATACAATAGGTGGTTCTTCCAGTGATGCATGGAGAAGAGAGCATTGTTGATGAACTTGCTTTTGGCATGGGCAGTAAAGTAAAGGCCACCTTCAATATCTGCCTTGATGGAAAACAAACTCTTAAAATAGCTTTACCGAGCGCTCAAAGCCCAACTTAGGGGCAAATTATGGGGGAATTCCCTGTTCTCGAACAAATGGTGATAATAACCCCTCAATTCTCAAAGCGATCTGCTCGAGTGCATGAGAAAAGCAAGCATCCTTGGCCAAGCTTAGAACTGCTCAGGATTAGCCAACCTGAGATAGAAAACCAGGACAACCTACACATGGAAGGCTCCCCATGTTTATAAGGAAATCGTACACCCAAGAGGCTATAAATACCCCATGTTCCCATTGCTAGTGGAGGCCACATCGCTTTTATTGTAAAAACCTTGACCTCGATCCCCGAGCCTGACTATTTTAAATCCTTTTGCTGTGACCACAGCTCGAGGAGGACTTCCTAGAAACTTACTTTCTCCATCCACTCACTTCATTTAAAAGTCAGACATCATTAGAAGCTGTGGTTGTGGCTAACACTCACTTAAAGGTTCTCATAGAATGGTCGCTCATCTGAGGGTCTCGTCAGGTTGGGTATTCTTGCAATCATTGAGACAACCATACTCGACCATTATGATGTCCTTTCATTCTCCTTAAATGGCGGATCCAAGCCATATTACCTTAAGCCTATCATGGTTAGCTCGTTAACAATTGCGAAAAAAAGAACTTTCATATCTTGCTCCACCAAGAATAGCTAGCCCACGAGAGTGGCCAATGTCATGCCATGGATCATGACAGTTTGTGCTAGAACACTAGACTGAAATTTCCCAGCTTATGCAATTCTTGGAAACATCAACTCTTATCTTTACAACAAAAAGCAAATAGGGAAACAAAACCACCACCGGTTTGTTTTATAGTGCTAAATGAACAGTTTAAGCATTTTATGCTTGCCTGGTTCTTTTGACACAATAATTGTTCAAAGGAAAGTGGTGGTATTTGACCGAGGAACAAACGTACAAGTGGAAAATCATTTGTTAATTTGCATTTGCTTCACAAGGCTAACGTTTGCTATATGGGTGTCAGCCATAGTGCTCGTAATGTGAGTTTCATGTTTATTGTAGTCCTTCCACGAGTGGAATTAGTTCCAAAACTTCAATCACTTTTCTATTTAAGTTTTAAAATTTTACAGGGGAAAGGTAAAAAAAAGTCCTATAACTTTAGCAATGTTTCTAAGTAAGTCTTGATCTTCACGACTTTTTGTTTGAGTCCTATATCTTAAAAAATGTGATCTCTATTAGTCTATAGCGGAAAAATTGTTGGAAATCCTATGTGGCAGATAACGAACATTAAAAATAAGGGGGGAAAATCAAAATTAGACATCTAACTTTGTAACTTTTCTAATTAAGTCACCGTGTTCTTATTTTTTTCATAACTCACCCCAAAAACATATTCTTTCTTGGTGCCATTGTCCTTCAAGCACAAACCCGCTACATTTTCTCTTTTCTTTCCTCCTTGAGAGTGAAGAATAAGGAACAATTTTCTTACTTTCCAATAAAAAAATACCAAATTTTAAGTGATAACACTAATCATAATCCAAAAATTAAAAACATATAAAGCTTCTGGAAATGAAGAATTCCCAGTAGAAAGCGGAATAAAAACCCCCTGCCAAACAATCGTCGAATCATGTTCCAGCGAGAAAGTTAGAGCTGAATGACCTCAATCCCGATCCAGATGTTGATGACTTGATTATACTACTGCACAATTTTTAATTAATTAATCTTTCTATTTATCGATATATTCATTAGTTTATAAATCCATTTTTTCATTATCAGCAAAATCATCATCATTATATTATTATTGTCAATATAAATATCCTTTTTATAGCATACTTATAGCTCATTTTTGTAAAATTTTGTCATTTATTCTTTCAAGCTTTTATAAAAGCATGAAGAATTATTATGAAAAAGATTATATCATCTTATCATGAAATCCATAAAGTACAATGAAATATTACAAAATTGGCTGTGAAATATTAAGTAAAGAGCTATTTAATACACTATTATTAATTAATATTTTTTATTTTTTATTTTGACTTGTACATTAATTGAAATTCTATAATTTAATAAGCTCAAACAATATTTGTAAAATATTTTTAAAAAAATAGTATTTTTTTCAAATTTTATTTTTTAGTTGGATAACTCATAAATAACTAATTACTTTCAAAAATAAATTTTTCAAATGATTGTTAAGTACGTAAAGTGCTAGTTTTTAAATGACTCAAGTGATGTAATATCTTCATTCTCATGGTATATTCCATTGACGTAACAGCGATCAATGAAATCAAAACATAGAAAATATAATAGTTTATTTAGAAAAAAAAAAGAAGGCAATAAGAAGAAAAAGAATAAATGGTTTATTTTAAACATTTTCTGAAAATTTCAGGCACAAAAGCAATAACTCAACCTGTACATTTCAATTAAAGTTACACAGTTCTAGTTTTCTTTTGAATCTAGGGGTGAATTACTAGAAAATAGGGACCTAGTGACTTAATTAGAAAAGTTAAAAAGTTAGATGACTAACTTTGATATTTATTCATTTTTTTTAATGTGTGTTATCTGCCATATAGGATTTCTATTAAATTTTCCAACTATAGGACTAACAGAGATCATGTTCTTGAAGATATATGACTTTAATAGAAAATCGTGAAGATATAAGATTTACTTAGAAAAGTTGTAAAAGTTATAGGACTTTTTTCTTACCTTTCCCCAATTTTTATGAGTTATTATTTAAGCCCTAAAACTTTCAAAATGTGAAGGGAATGTTAAAAAAAAGTGTTATAACTTTTGTAATTTTTCTAATTAAGTCCTATATCTTCATGATTTTCCATTTGACTCCTACATCTTTGAAAACATTATCTATGTTAATCCTATAGTCGACGGTGTTGACGGAAATTTCATATGGCAGATAACAAACATTAAAAATAAGTGGAAAAATATTAGAATTAGGTATCTAACTTCATGAATTTTCTAATTAAGTCATCATGTCCATATTTTCTCTTAACTCACCCCCTAGAACCATATATATTCCTTTCTACCACCACTGTCCTTCAAGCATAAAACCGCTATATCCAGTCGCCACTCCACTACCACCGGCCATCTCTACTCACCATCACCGCCCCATCTCACCCTACGATATTATTTCTAGGTATTGCCACCCACAAGCAACACCGTCTTGAGGAAAAAGAGATCACGCATCATCCCTCATCATTACTTTCTTCAATCTATTACCATTTGATGACATTGACCGTCATCCACCCCTTTAAAAGATTGCCACCATTACCCAAACAAAACCCAAGCCTTCGATCACTTTATTGTCGCCGATAAAAGGGAAAGCACTGCTTCTCTTTGAGACGCACCTTTTCCCTGATATTGTAGAAATCAAGTAAGAGTTTTAAAATGCAGGAAAATGCAGAAAAAGGTGTTTAAAATCAAGCAAGAATTTTAAAACATAGAAATGTGTTTCCATGTTTACATATTTACAAGTGAAATAAATATGATAGATTTTGATAAAATTGCTGAAGTTTAATGAACCGAGGAATATGATTGTTTTTGGATTACTAGTGACTTAATATTTTTGGGTGTCAGATGATTTTAAATTGGTTTTTGATGTATATATGAACTGATTTGATGATTGTAAAATTTAACCTGAAATACAAAGAGTTGTTGGGCACGTGCTAGAGCTAACCAGATAAGGTGGAGCCATCTTGGGATGTAGAGTTCTTGCTCCAAAAAACTTAATTAGACAAGTTACAAAAGATAGATGACTGATTTTAATGTCTATTATTGGCTACATAGGATTTCCAACATGGCCATCGGCTATAGGACTAATAGAGATAATGTTTTCAAATATATAAGACTCAAATAGAAAATTGTGATGATATAAGACTTAATTAGAAAAGCTACAAAATTTATAGGATTTTTTTTTTTTACCTTTCCCCCCAAAATGTGTAAACAGTTAGCCATAAACCATTAGTCACTTATTTTCGGTTACTTTTAGGAGTAACTATTTACACATTTTGCAAATTTTAGGACTCAAATAAAAATTTGTAAAATCTTAGGACTTAAGTAGAAATTTGCAAAAGATTTAGGATTGAAAGTGGTCTTTCTTCCTCTAACTTGAAAAATATTATTTTTAGAAGTAAGAATTTCTTATAACTTTTTAATTTTTTTTTATAATTTTTACATTTTTTAATTTAAAAAAAAATAAAGCTAAAAATATATGTTTTTTGTAAAAAATAAAAATAAAAATAATTTTTGAAGATCTTAAAGAATGATTAAAAGTTTCAAAGAACAAAATATCACTTTTAATCCTAAATCTTTTCCAACTTTTCTATTTAAGTTCAAAATATTTCATGAATTTCTATTTAAGTTCTAAAACTTTGTGAATTTCTATTTGGGTTCTAAAACTTGTAAAATGTGTAAACAATTAGTTTTAAGGTTAAAACTCAAAACGGGTAACTAACAGTTTAGGTTTAGTGATTTACACATTTTGAAAGTTTTAGAACTGAAATAGAAACTCACAAATTTTTACGACTTAAATATAAAAATGATCAAAATTTTATGACTGAGTATGTCCCCCAACTCCGTTTGTTTCTTCTAGAATGTTCCTCTCAAGAAACTTGTTGCTCTGATTTTGAAACCCTCATTTGTCTGTTGTTTTGCAGTTTTAATCAGTAAGTATTCGATATGGGCTTTCAGGGACGTCAACATGGTGCTTGGCCTAAGCTCATCGAGACTTGTTAAAGCTAGCTCTTTGTTTGCGAAGAAAGTTAAAGTTAAAGATTGCAACTGGAAGGTTTTTTTGTTTATGGGCTTTTGGTTTTTGTGTTTGATCATAAATAACATGTGATGTGGTATATCTATTTTTTATAGGGTGTGGTATACCTTATAGTAATGATCTTAAAACCCTAAGCCTACCTTGTTCCAAATTCAAGAATAACACACTCATTTTAATTCTTTTGTGATGTTTATTTACAGGTTACGAATTTAGGCCTTCATAACCTTTGTAGTATTACTCCACTTCGTAGTATACATAAACGAACAACAATTTGTACTAACATACAATATACAAACAAAAACATGAAACAAAACAGTTAAATTAAATAAATCAAATAATTGCACAAGGTGAAATTGCTTTGACGTTAATTGAGTAAATTGTATAAATGGTTCACAACCTTTAGTTATTGTTTCCTTTTAGTCCCTAACTTATTGAATGTTTTTTTTTGTCTTAAACCTATTATAATTGTTTCATTTTAGTCCCTCACTAAATAAAATTTATTAAATTAGAATAATTATTTAACATAAACTTTTGAAATTCTAATTTCAATATTCGATAACTGTCTTATAGTTACCTCGAAAGATCTGATAAGGATTGAACTAGAGTGGAAACTCTTCGTCGATGGAGCCTCAGGCGCCGAACACCAAGGCGCTGGAGTGGTTCTTCGAGGGCCCGAAGGCATGGAAGCCACCAAAGCCATCAAATTCGATTTTGATGTCACCAATAACGTCGCCGAATATGAAGCCCTCATAGCAGGACTAAAACTGGCCAGAAGAGTCGGTGTAAAAATCCTTAAGGCCCACAGCGACTCGCAACTAGTAGTCCGGCAAATGAAAGGAGATTACGCTGCAAAGGATCCAACCTTGGCAAAATACCATGACCTCGTCAAGAAGCTCATTAAAGATTTTGACTCGGTACAAATAGAAAACGTGCCTCGAAGAGATAACGCTCAAGCCGATACCCTGGCCAAATCCAAAGAACTCACTGAGGTGCTAAAACAACCTAGCACGGAGTTAATGTGCATAGCAACCTCGGAAGAAGGATGGAAAGATTCCATCAAAAAATACCTGGCAACTTCGGCACTCCCCGAAGACCCTACCGAGGCCGCAAAGGTGCGAAAGCGCTCCGGGAGATACTTCTTTATCGGGGATGAACTATACAGACAAGGGCATGCAAGTCCCTTGCAGAGGTGCATAAGTGAAAAGAATGTTAGAACAGTCCTCGAAGAAGTTCATGAGGGGGCCTATGGTTCCCACATAAGAACAGACGCCCTCGCCGGAATGATACTTCGCCAAGGTTACTTTTGGCCTACCCTAAGGAAGGATGCAAGACAATTTGTTTGAAAATGTGACAAGTACCAAAGACACGCCAATGTCCAGAGGTTACCCTCGGAGTTAATAACCTCGGCTAATTATCCCTGTCCCTTTGCAGTATGGGGGATTGACCTTATAGGGCCGTTCCTGACTGCACCTGGAGGAGTGAAGTTCTGCGTGGTCACAATGGATTACGTCACTAAATGGGTTGAGGCAGAGCCCCTGGCAACAATTTCGGCGAAAAACATACAAAAATTCGTTTAGAAGAACATCATATGCCGATTCGGCATACCGAGGGTAATAATGGCCGACAATGGTACCCAGTTTACTGACAAGGGGTTCTGAGAATTCATGGCTAACCTCAACATAAAGCTACATTTCACCGCGGTAGCTCATCCTCAGACCAACGGACAAGTAGAGGTGTCTAACAAAACCATAAAAGATGTCCTGAAAAATAGATTGAGGGAGGCAAAGGGAAAATGGCCAGGGGAACTTTCTAGTGTGCTATGGAGCTACCGGACAACACCCCGAAGAGCCACAGGTGAGACGCCTTTTTCGCTCATCTTCGGCACAGAGGCCATTATCCCCATCGAGGTAGTCCAACCATCGGTCAGGGTACAAGTGTTCAACGAATGAGGGAATGACCTCGGATTGAGAACTAAGCTCGACCTAATTGATGAACACAGAGAAGTGGCCAAGCTTAGGAGGAAAGCCTTCCAGCAAAGAGTGGCTATGACCGCGAACTTACGCGTTAGGAAAAAAGGAATAAAAAATGAAGACCTCGTTCTCCGAAAGGCTGAGTTTGAACCCCGAAGACCGTCTCATGGAGTACTTGGATCAAACTGGGAGGGACCTTATCTGGTCCTTGACGAAGTCCGGAAATGAGTCCGTAAGCTCGGCGATCCTGAAGGTGGAGAACTGAAAAATACCTGGCACTCGGATACCTTGAAGAAGTTCTACACTTAGAATCTTGTCTGGAAATTGTACAGTTAGAAATTTTTCTAAGTACAGAAAATTGTCTGGAAGAGTAACTCCACCTAAGAAATCCTGCCGAACAAGATGCAAACAAGTACTTGTGAAAATGGCATATTTCCTCCAAAGTTGGTTGGGTCATTTTCCCCAAAGGGTGCATCGACCGAACATGGCTGATGAAAATAAGTCAAACATTGACTAAAGGTATTCGCCAAAGTCAGCGTTTTCCCGAAGATGATCAATAAAAAGAGCAAAAAGTATCTTACCAAGGGTCTCAGACCGAAAATGGTCAAGACAACCCTTGAAGACGAAAATTTTTGCTTGGGGACTTAGCCAAATTTTAAAAGGAGGAAAAGTGTTATTAAGAATGCCTTATTACATTAAGGAAATTACAAGAAGAAGATTACAAAAAAAAAAAAAAGACAAAGTGAAGCTCTAGACATCTAAGGGACCCCAGCATCATAAGAAGCTCCGTCCCCAGCATCCTTCGGCACCGGAAGAGGGACAAAGGGCAAGTTGAAGAACTCAATCTTTGACCAAGTCCAGCGAGGTCCTTCGGGGATGTTCAGGGCAGCCAGGAAGGAGAAGACTTGGTGTCGAGCTAGGTAGAAACCATCTTGGAAGCCAACATTGGTTGCTTGGTTAGCCTTATCCAACTCGACCGACAGGTCTTCCACTTCGTTTTGCAGATCGACCACCTTATTCTCCAACTTCATCATCTTCTTCTTCTTCTTTGTTTCTTTCTTCAGGGCCGCAACCTCTGCTTGAAGAACGGCATTGTCGATGAGGGCCTTCGTCAGGATAACAGAATTTTCTTCCTTCTTCTTTCGATAAGCCTCGTTGGAAGAATTGAGCTCGATGACCTTCGCGCCAAGGTCAAACATCTTCTAGGAGAAATTCTTCAAGAGCTCCTCTTGGCCCTTCAGAAATTCCTCCCGAAGTTTGGCGACTTCCTCCTTGGCAATTCTGCTTAACTCAGTGTTCTTGACGACCGAGTTAGCACAGAACACCTTGGCCTTCTCCAAACGTTCTTCGGTCCAAGTTTGGACCGAAGACTGTTTTGCTACCCAAGCTCTGAAGTATCCGCTATACGCCAAGAGCTGCAAAAAATAAGGAGAACAGAACACTTGGTAAAGTTGCACAAGGAAAGCTAAACACTTAGAAAAATTGAGAGAAAGAATAAAGGGTATAAAGGAGTACCTAGGCAGCATGCTCGGCCATCTTCGCGGTGAGGATCTCCTCATTCGCGCACTCTTCGGCCACAGACTTAAAGGTAGCCTGGGTGAGCACACCCCTCGCCATTTGGGGAGCCATTTGCTGGCTGTCTTCGGAGAACAAATTCATGTCCTCCGTGAAAGACCAGAAAGGCTCCGTCGGGACCTTATCCTTCGGGATGTAAGAGTCCCGAAGGGCCCGCTTTCGGGCATGCTCCACCATCCACGCCGAGGGCGCCAATTCATTTGCAAAGTCAAGGCACAGTTCCATTAAGACACTGTTCCTTAGTCATATATCAACAAGATTGAGAGCAATAAAAATTGTCTAAGGGACAAACCTGGTGGCACCTCGGTGACGTCATCGTCGGAGTCCCGAACCTCCTTCACTTCGACAGGGACGTGTTTTCCCTTGCTTCTTCTGTGCTCTTCAAGTTCCTCAACAGAAGAGGCCCCTGCCGAAGAGCCTCAAAGGTCCGCCGAAGTAGTGGGACTCCGGGGGATAGAGCTGACGGCAAGCTCCGGTTGCAGGTCGGCCTGGACCTCGGGCTAATCCTCGGCCTCCTCAACATCTTCCGGAGGCGGGGGAAGGGGATCCGTTTCGGAGCCCCCTTCTTCGTCTGTTCCCCCTTCTTGGCTTGACCAAGGAAGAGGGATTTATAGAAAGCGGCCGACTAATCGCCCATCTCTGAAAAAGCAGGAAAATATCAGTGTAAGTCCAAAAGGATACTTATACTAAAAACTGGAAAGAAATTTACTCTAAAAAAGGGCTTTGTAAGAGAGCTCCCTCCGAATGAGCGTTACCAGCCAGGACTTCTTCCCGTCGGCGGCAGGAGCTGGCATGCCGAGGTCTGTCTTATGCTCCTTGAGCACCCCCAGCTCCCGAAGAACCTCCTCATTCATGAGGTCCCACTTAATGGGGGAAGGGATACAAGGAGCGTGGTGGGACCTCGGTATCCCAATCGGCGACAGCCCGGATACGGCTGTCGAAGTCCCCAAACCTCGCTGCCAACTCAGGAATTAGCAACTTTTTAGGGTCAATGACGTCCGTCTCCAGCTTCCCCCGAGCCCACCTAGTCGGCATGCCCGACCATGCCTCCACCACCTTCAGGAAGAAGAACTTCTTTTACCACCCTCGCCAACTGTTTTTAGTGCCGAAGGTGAACATATATTTTTCGCTCCCAGATCCCCGAGGTAGCATGAAATAGAAGCCACCCTTCGAGACCGGATAGAGCTTGTAGTATTGCATGAAAATGATGAAGTAGGGTTCTACCTTGAAAACCCCACACATGTAGAGAAATGCGTTGAAGTAACAGTAAGAGTTGGGCGGAAGCTGATTCACGGCTATGCCATGGAATTGGAAAAAGTCGCAAATCATCTTTGGCGGAGGAAACCGAAGTCCGGCCTTCAGTTGGGCACGGAAGACGGTAACCTCATCCCTATTGTTCATAAAGCTAAAGTGGCCAGGATAGGGCAGCCTGGTGGTGGCATAGGAGGGAAGAAAGAATTTGGTTGTCCACTTCGCTAATTTTTCCTGGGTAGAGCAACAAGGGTGAGATATGAGAGGCTGCCAAGTCTCGGGGATGGATTGGATGGGCATAAGAGGAACAAGGGAATACATGTTCGGCAAGAGAGAATGACTTCGGGAAAGAGAGCCAAAGGACTTCAGGAAAAAGAAAGAATCTTCGGGGAATAGAAAAAAAAAAAAGCACAGAAAAAACAGAAACCGAAACAACCGAAGGACCTTTGGAAAAGAAACCCACCAAAATGTTTGCCGAAGTCGGGATTAGAAGACGCCGTCGTAAATGATCGCCGGAAATCGCTCCGCCATTTGCACCGCCGCGAAAAGAGAAGGAAAAGAAGGAAAAGCTCAAAGACAGATGAAAGCAAGAGAAGGATAAATGAAAGCAAATGAGGGGAAGGAAGGGTTTATATAGGCCGAATAGGGGTAGCCAAATCGTCGCCATAACTACCCTGTGAAGGCGAACCGTCGCCATAATTGCCCCTCGAAGGCGAAAGGACGCGGCTGGTGTAACCGACGTGACTGCCCCCAACCATCGTGTGCCACGTCTCATCCAACGCGAGAAACTAGGACGCGTTTTCTGACACCGCGAAAACCCAGGCACGCCTATCCAAACTAACACGCCTGGTTACGAGATGCGACGGTCCGCTGACCTGCAACAGAAAAAGTAAAAATAAAGGGAGTGCGCACCCCGAGATCGCCAAGGGATTGACCAGAGGGCAAGTGATGACGCCTCGGCTAGGAAGGAACGCCTTCGGGTGCCGAAGCGTCTCCTTGAACAGCGTCCCGCTCGGAGTCCGGCAAGATGTCCTCAGAAAGTCTAGAGCCGAAGTCTCCACTTCGACTTTTCAAGGGAGAGGCAAATGATAGCCGAAGTGCTATCACCCATCAAACCCATAAGCTCGGGCAAAGCACCACCCTCGGAAAATAGAGCATCGACCACAAGGAACGTGAGCATCGACTTCGGAAAGAAGGGTGTCTGGCCCCTCTTACATTCGACCTCAGCGATCCTTCATCACCCCTGGAGACGACAGTACCAACCTCGGGAGTACGGTGCATCACCATCCTCGGTAAGATGACCAAACCACCTTCGGCCCCGAACGGGACCACCCTTGGCGAATATATTCCTGGATTACTGAAATGATCTCAGAAGGAAGTCCTCCTGTTTCGAAGAGCTTTCTTCTACCAAAGGGATCTCAGGAGCACGGTAGAAACAATTAAGGAGCTTTTGACACACCGTACTCGTATGTTCCCCGACACGCCGCCCTCAGACACGCTCTGCCACGCCGCCCTCAGACACGCTCTGACACGCCGCCCTTGTACGACTTAGGCTCCTGGCCAGGCAGCCTGTGGTAGGCTAGATGCTCCCCCTCTCCCTGAAGGTACAGATCGCATCTGACCGAACACATGTCATGATCTGGGCATGCTGTGTCGAACGAACTTCTATTGTTCACCTCCCTATAAATATTTGGGAAACGTCCCAGGTAAAAGGATCCGACAAAAAGGGGGAATCACTCCACTCTTTACTTACTCTCCATTTCCAAACACTAACTTGGGCGTCAGAGGCTCCTCCCCGGAAAAATACTCCGGGGACATCCTAACCTTTGTTTTTTTTAGTCTTTGCAGTCCTTTTCCCACCAGAGTTTCCTCACCCAGACGTTCTCTCACCGGTAGTTCCTGCTCTAGGCTCGCCATGTCGCACAATGATGATGTCGAAGGGCATCAGGTAGAAATCTTAGTCCTCTCTTGTCCATGATTATGTTAGAAAGTTAACTGGGGCCTTCATGTTCACTCTCATTTTTGTTTGGGTCCTAAAAAAGTAAAAGTAATGTTTCTATCGATCAGGTGGAGTATCTATCCCAATTAGCAAAATTTGAGGGCAGAGTGGTACTAAGTTATAATTGAAGGGGTTATAGATTCTAGTTACAAAAGTTTGGGGGTGAGATATGAATTTTGGTCGATTCTTTTCTGCATGGGGCTGAAAGCCTGAAACTGATGTGACAATGTCTGTATATAAGAAGTGGAACACATCATTTTGCATATTGCAAGTGCTATTTTCCCTATCTTCATTTGTTTTTTTTTTTTGGAAAGTTACAAAAACCCCCCTTGATGTTTGGCCTAACTTACACTTGGGCCCTTTATGTTAGAAAACCTACACCCCTTGAAATAGTCACAGTATTCAAATTCACTATTATGCAAATGAGTCAAATGCCATGATTGCCCAATAAAATTTTCAAATTGTGCAAATCAACCATAATATTCATTTCATACCACCTTCAATCCATTTTCTCTAAATATATGATATATTTCTAATAAATTTTTTGTTTCTAAATGATTTATATCTTTGTAAGTTTACTCATAATTTCAAGATCTATAATATATTTCCATATTTATAAACCAATAATTAATGATTGTGATTAATATTAGTATTTACTTGTTTAACATTTTATTGATTTTTTAATCAGCTCAAATAGAGAAGTATCATCTTTTTTTATAAATATATTTTAGCTAATATCATTTTATTTTGAAAACTAATTTTCACCATATGAAAGAAATCTACACATTCTATAATTTTTTATCATTGAAAAAAGGAAATAATATACTCCCTCCGTCCCATAAATTTTGATACATTTGACTTTTTGTTGTATTTTGACTCAATTTTATTTATATTATTGTTTGTTAAAAAAATCAAAAAATATATATTTAGAAACTACATATCTTAAATTATCATTCATATACAAAGATTTTGTATTTATATATTAAAATGTTGAAAATAAAAAATTATAGATTAATTGTAAAAAATAAATGGAGCAAAACTTTTGGGACGGAGGGAGTATTAGTTAAGCACATTATTAATTACATATCATTATATCATTAATTAAGTATATTTTTTAGCCAAATGGTAATTAATGTTTTGTAACTTTCTAGCATATCCCATAAAAACATTAACAAGTTATACTTATTTTTTTTTCAAAAAATTAAAATTTTAAAAATTGTTAAAATATAATACTTTAATAAATGTGAAATTTACTTATGTATTCAATAAATGTATTACACATTTATTTTTTTAGTTACCATTTAGTTATGTATTTAATAAGTTCAAGACTTTTGTTCCCGTGGAAGACCTTAAACAAATTTTTAGTTCAAGCCATAAATTGAATCATCAAGGAAGCCATCATCAGCCTTCTAAGCATAAAATGATAATATTAGGTGGAAATTCATTGTGGATATTTTTTTTTATTTTTTTCTTTTTCTTGAAAATTTATGGTCTTTTTTTTTTCTTGAAAATGTGTCAATTTTGGTTTCGGCTTCCTTTCTCCCCTTATTCCACCAATTGTATCCTACAAATATTGGTAATCTTGGTTTTGCCTCTCTTTTCTGCCTTACATCACTAATTGTATCCACCATGAATTTCCACCAAACATTTCAATCTTATACCTAGAAGGCTGATGATGACTTCCTGATAATCAGTTTATGGCTTGAACTAGGGATCAGCTTGAGGTCTTTTACAGAAAACAAAAGCCTCAAACTTATTGAATACACAGCTAAATGGTAATTAAAAAATAGTAAATGCATTATATATTTACTGCACAACTAAATTTCACATTTTTTAAAGTAATATATTTTATGAATTTTTTTACTTTTAATTTTTTTCTTTTGTAAAAAAAAGTATAGCTTATACATTTTTTCACTCGGTAGGGTAAAAAGTTATAAAACATTAATTACCATTTTGCTAAAAAATTTACTTAATAAATGATATAATTTTATGCAATTAATAATGTGCTTAAATTAATATATTATTTATATTATATGTTGATAAAAAATTGTAGAATGTGTATATTTCTTTCATGTGGTGAAAAATTAGTTTTCAGAATAAAATGAGTTTAGATAAAATATAGTTGTCCTGAAAGATGATAGTTCTCTATTTGAACTAATTGAAAAATGAATAAAATGTAAACAAGTAAATATTAATGTTAATCACAAGCATAAACTATTGGTTTATAAATATGGAAATATATTATAGATCTAGAAATTATTAGTAAATTTATAAAGATAGAAATTATTCAAGAATATATAATTTAGAATAAATATATTATATATTTAGAGAAAATGGACTGAGGCAACACGAAATAAATATTGTGTTTGATTTGTATAATTTGCTAATCTTATTGGGCAATAATGACATTTGGCCCCAAATATTCGAGTTGATCCTTCAATCGGTACTTATTTATATTGACGATATTTTATTGTTTTCTTCTTGTACATGTTTTCACTTAAGGCTACTAACCCAGTTTGCTCAGATAGTCAAAAAAGCCTTTATTCCTTGACAGAGAAGAAGGCAATACGAAAATCTTCTTCCAAAAAGAAGAACCCTCCTCCAAAGCTAATGTTTTCTCGGCACTAACAATTTTGACCATAATCAGAGAACACCAGGAACCTCTTTAGGTTCTTATTGAGTTTTTTGACTCCCATGGCAATCCAATCTACTCATTCTAAAATGAAAAGGGTCACAAATACTTTGATATATGTGATTATCCATATTGTTATCAGTCCCCCATATGATGAAGAGGAAACTACCAAGCAGATGAAGAAACCCAAAAGGAAATCATCTCAGTAGTTTCTTCGTCAACGGTATGAAGATGGTGATCCCGAAGTTGGATTACTTGGAAAACCATCTGGCAAGTATGACTATTATGTCCTCTACTCCAAGGAAGAAGAATCAACGGAGGATATCCATTTGAACATCCTCCTTCATCTACAGAAGTTAACATGTCATGTCATCCTTACTACAAGAAAGCAGTCAAACAACTCAGGAAGGAACAACCTCCAGTTGTTACCCCTAAGGTCAACATGTTTGAGCTAAAAATAGAGGAATTCCCTTCTCGTAAGTTTGAAGACCCTTTTACATCAATAAAGCATGTCTGGAAAGTCTCTTAACCTACATCAATTGATTTAAAAGGAAAAAGAAAAGAGAATTCTGCAGCAGAACAAGTCCTCAATTAGCAATCTAAGAACATGATGTCTCAGAACAAAGTCATCAGCAGAATTAAGCACAATCAAGTCAAACTGGAGCAAAATATGGATCAAATGATAATTGATCCCTTGGCACAAAGCCAGCAATGGATGAATTATCTTCACCATGAAATTCTTGGGATGATGGTTAGACAAGAAAATTTTACAACCCAAGAACAGGAGATCCGTCACTTGAAGGAACAACTCAGGTACCTTTAGGACCATCAAAGGCCCAGATATCCTAATTCATTCTCTTCAATGTTCAGGACAGTTGACCTATTTAGCCTAACTCCAAGCCTAGTCTATTATCCCCCGGCTGTGAGCAATTCATTCTTCAAATCATTGCCTCAGTTACCTTTTAAGCCGGTTTACACCGCACCAACTTCTACTGTTGCTTACACTAGGCCCGCAAGGACTAGTTAGCGTATTAGGCCCAGTCCTCCTATGGACCAGAAGATGAAAGGCCCAGATCAGCAGCCTCATTGGCCATTAAAGATTTAGGAACTTGAACCATCTCATGAAGTGTGGACTCTACAATCCAATCCAATTACAAGTTTCCTTGATCTTCAACTACACCGTGCCCGAAGTACTCCTGCCGTTTTAGCAGTAGTTCAAGACTTGAGATCTACTTCATCAAGTGATACAGAAGATGTTGATACTTTGTCAACCTTTTCCTCATCAGAACTCCAAGTCTCTATGGCTCAAGGTTCTACGAGTCATACTCGTCCAGCAGAATCAGCCACTACAGAATGCCGAATCAAATCAGGCTCCTCCAGAACCTCAGCAGCAACTTCCACCAGCTGCTCCGCCACCGCCACCACCCGATCCTCAACCTCATATGGCTATGGAAGAAGATGTTCCCTTTGTGAACATCAACAATCCAACATGGAATCCTCTATCACTACTAGTCACTCTATCTTTATATGGTATTCTAACGGCAAAATGGCATGAGAAATTCCTTGAATTTCATGCCTGGTGTCTTACACAAATGCAAAGAGAAGAACCTATCCATTAAAAGGTTATTTTAGCCTTCGTTGCCGGTATGGCTAGTATTCTCAAACATTGGTATATGAGTATTGGAGAATATCGGCAGATGCAATTGCTTCAAATTGGTACAACAAATGAATTCATCATCAAGCTTTATCAAGAATTTATTGGAGATCTTGTAGCCCTCCTTGATGTAGCTCGTGAAGAATTCTTCAAGATGAAGTGCTATTTTTACAACAAGAAAGATCTTGTAAAGCCTTACAAAAATATGCTCAAGCACTTTTTTCTTATCTGCATTAGCTATAAAACCGACAACAACTTGAAGCAGGCTTACTTAAACTCAGTCCTTAAAACTATTGGCCAAGAAGCGCTTCGTATAATCCAACAGAGTGGGCAACCACCCAACAACTATTCATTTGGAAAGTTCCACCAGACACTCATGATGGCTCTCAAAAAATTGTGCAATACTCACCCATTTTTTAAGGAGTTTAACCAAACACAAAGTCTGTTTGACAAAGCTTACCAGCAGCTAGAACTATCTATTAAGTGCAAAGATAAAAGAACTTGTCACTGCAACACACCTCAGAAGAAGCATCATAAAAGGAAAGTTTACTCTCTAAACAAACCTCGAAGACTTTGAAGAAAAAAGAAAAGATTCTTCTGATATAAAAAGAATTCGGGAAAATTCAAAAAGTATTTCATTTGTAGACAGTCTAGACATTTCGCCAAAGACTGTCCAAAGAAAAACACTCAAACCAAGAAGAAGATAGCTCACACCATTTCCCAAGTTATTGGAGTAGATCTTTTCAATGATGACATAGAATTGTTCTTCTCTGAAACCAAAGATGAAGCATCGACATTATTTGCCATTGAAGCTTACTCTTCAGAATCCAAAGCTGACTCTGATCAAGCTTTTTTCTACACGGTATAGATAGCACCCATACAGTCTTCTCTCTTTGCTGCCCAGATCATCCCTTAATCCAAGATCAACATTCTTCTAGACAAGTATGCAAAACTAGTTCTGGTTATTGCACTGTTTGATACTGGTGCCACAAACACCATTATCAACCCTTCACTTCTCCTTAAAAGAATGTGGCGACCCTATAATGAAAGATTCAAAACAGCAAATGGTGCCTTCTATGTCACCAGATAAATGAACCCATCTGAATTAGTTTTTCTCCAGCAAAGTACATTGTCACTACTGTTTATGGTTATAACCATGGCAGAGACATGATTCTTGGGTTTGACATTATCAAAAAGTTATCAGTTTAGAGATGGATTGATAAGGGTCTACAAATGCATAAGTTTTTCCTTCCCTAGACATCTACTCCAAGACTTTACTCGACAAAAGGAGAAACTCTCTCAACAAGTCAGATACAATTTGAAAGTGGCCTGGTATATGGCTCAATCATGCAAACTCTTGTCCAGCAGTCTTGTGCCGAGTCCTATGCTGAGTTTGAAAAGAAACATCTTCTACCATTATGGAAGAATATGAAGTTCTTTATTGAAATTCCGTTTAAAAAGAATGAGGATGTTAATCCTACAAAAGCTACCCATTCGGGTATGAGCCTAGAGGAGAAAAAGATGGTGATCCAAGAGCTCCAAGACTTAAAGGCCCAAGGTCTTATTGAGCCCACAACCTCTTCATGGGCTTGTCGGGCCTTTTATTCAACAAACACTTAGAGCAGAAAAGAAAGAAGCTCACGCTTGTTATTGACTACAAGCCTTTGAACGAGTTTCTTACTGATCGCAAGAACACTCTCTTCGTCAACCTGACAGATGCCAAGATATTTTCAAAGTTTAGACTTAAATCTGGATTTTGACAATTATCAATCTCTCATTCAAACAAGTTCAAAACTGCCTTCTACATTCCAGACCACCATTACCAATGGACAGTGCTTTCTTTTGGTCTGAAGACAACACCCTTATTGTTCCAGAAAGTGATGATCCAAATATTTGAGCCGATCCTTCAATAGGCACTTATTTCTATTTATGATATTTTATTGTTTTCTTCTTGTACAGGTTCTCACTTAAGGTTATTAGCCCAGTTTGCTTAAATAGTCAAAGACAATGATGTCATGCTCTCCCAGAGCAAGATGGTCCTTGGTCAGACATCTATTGAATTCCTTGGTGTTCAAATCAAGGACAACAGGTATCATCTTCAGCCGCACATTGTTTCAAAGATCATGAATTTCCTAGATGATAATATCACAAAAAGACAAGTCCAACAAATTCTTGGGCTCGTCAATTACATCTGAGAATTCATCCGGAAGCTATCTGCCATTCTCCATCCTTTACATGTGTACCTCCAAAAGGATTCATCGCCCTGGTTCTTCCTGCACCGATGAGCTATCCTCAAGCTTAAAGAAGTGGTTCAGTATTTGCCATCTCTCAAGATTCCCAACAAAGGAAAAATGATACTCTAGATGGACGCCTTAGACAAGTATTGGAGAGCGGTTCTCCTCGAAGAAATCAATGATGTGCGACACGTGTACTGCCACAATTGTGGAGAATTCAACGAGTTAGAGAAGCACTACGACTCCACCTACAAAGAAATCCTGGTCGTCAAACGTGGAATCGAAAAGTTTCAGTTCCACCTCATTGGTCACCATTTCCTAGTAGAGATGGACATGTCAGCATTCCCACAAATGCTCAATTATAGGCAGAAACAACTCCCAAATGCCTTACGACTTCGCTAGCAACAATGGTTCATCCGATTCAGCTTCGACGTCAAGCATATAAAGGGCACCACCAACACACATGTTGATATCCTGAGCAGACCATCCAAATCCTTCCTTAAACCACCAAAGCCTCCCAAACCAAAAAACTGAATGGCCTCTTCCTCTTCCTCCTATCCCCCAGTTTTTGACAAGGATAAAAATCTCCCGGTTGATGTTGGGCGTTCTGAACATCAATCTTTCACCTTCACCTAGAGACACAAAGTCTCCCATTACCATGTTTCTCTCATTGAGAGGTATAGTTTTGATGACTGCCCTGTCAAGCCTATTGGGATTCATCCCTAGTATCCCTTTGCTCATCTCTTCCCCATTCCTGATGTTTTCAGTTTTCCTCTCTTAGCCTTGTGTTTCTTCTCTGTCCACACCATAAGTATTATTTTCAATATCTCTCAACTTTATTAGCTCATCTATTTTTCCCAAAATTTCCATTCTGATTTCTCCTCAGACCTTCCCATTTTCCTCTCTTGGTTTGATCTCATTTGCAAATGGATTGATAATCTTCATCAATCCTATAAGTTCTTAAACCCTGTCATCCCTGATCGTCGTATTAGCTATTATTTAAATAATATCTTTCCCTCTAACTCCTCCATGCTTTATGGAGTAGGCCATGTAATATATTTCTTCCACCGACGCATTACCTTTACTAAATCTGCTAATGGGTTAAATTTCTTTCTTTCCCTTTCCTACCACCATTATAAAAACCTAGACTATAACCTAGCTTGGGTTCCATGGAAGCACCCTGCAGACTATCGTGATTTTCTTCGTGAAGCCTATCGGTACAATCATTCTCTGTTCACCATGGAAGTATGGCCTCCATGATACTCCGGAATGGCCTTCCTAGCCAATGGACAATCAAGAAATAATCCACGAAGCCCTTCAGTATTTTGATGATCTTCAACGACTTCGCCGTACAAAGGAAAGGTGTGAAAGGGCCGAAGCATCCCAAAAGGCTCTTGATCAAATTAACTGTCATGCACTAGCGCCATCTTTTCCAGTTACCATTGAAGAAGAAGAAGATATCCCGCTAACCCAACAATGTGAACACCTTATCATGCCCGATTGTGGTTGCGGATTCATCTACATACATTGGATATTTTTGGCAGGAAAGACAAGATGATGATTTCGGTTCAAGTTACAAATCAAAAGATTACAACTCGAACCATTCAGATGCCTCACCACTTTGTGATGGATTTGTCCCTTATCCCAACAACCTTTAGTATGCTACAGTGGGTCCATAAATTATTGTGAAAAAGTATATTCCAGGTTAGTGGCTTGTCACTTTCGGTTTAGAATGATTTACTTTGACGTAAGCTCTTACGTTAGTAAGTTTGTTTGTTTCCCTTTGCCTCCGCCTCTATAAAGAGGCCTAGTTTCAGTTTGTGATCATCCCAGAGCTAATATAGAACTCCTTTCTTATATCTTCCTAATGCTTCATTTATCTTTCTAAAATTCTAGTCAAGTAGTGAGGCGGAAGTTCTTAGTTTCTCAACTTTTCTTGATGTTCTGAGTTGCCACTTTTGTGGATCCTCTTAGAATAAGATCATCTTCAAGCTTATAATAATTAAGCTTGAAGTTAAATGATAACTTCAGAGTTGCCACTTTATGGATCTTCTCCTTAAGTCATCCTCTGTCTTCAATCTTAATTGTTGTAAACTACCGACTTCGATCCCCGGTGATATCTCCGGATAGTCCAGTAATGGTTTCTCAAAAGGTTTTCAAAATATCTTCAGAAAAATTTGCATTAGTGTGGTAATGTCTTAGAGAATGCCTCTGTAAAATTTGGTGCTCGGGGCCTCAATTGAGATTTGAAAGAAGGCTAGAGCTTATGAGTTTCTGCGTGTTTTCAGACTATATCACTATCTAAACTTCCCTGTTGATCTAATCATTTTTTGCGGTTCTACTTATTCTTGGTATATTAGGTTGGAAACTGCCTCTCACCATGGTTCGACGTACTATTGGGAAATTCTTCGAAAACCCCAGTAGAAGGTCTGGTTGATAACAATGCCACGTACCAAAATTAAAACCTAGTTTTCTTAAAGATTTTATTATTGAGCTACCTCGGAACCCATTCAACAAATTTGACTGATTTGACTATTTCAGGGGGCAAAGTGTAGGTTTTCTAAAATGGAGGAGGATAAGTGTAGGTTAGGCCAAATGTCAGGAGATTTTTGTAACTTTTCCTTTTTTTTTTTTTTGCATTATTTTAAAACTGTTTTGTCTTTATTAAAAGTTTACGATAGATATACAATACATAATACATTTCTTTTTCAAAAATAAAGTAATCAACCTATTTTTGTAAAGGTATTTCTTTAAGAGTTGTTATACTATAAGACGGGACATGTACAGTCTTTTGGAACAAAAATGTAACGAAAGAAAATTTAAAAGGAATAAAAACATCTAAGATAAGTAAAATAAACATGTTCTTTTCAAATATTTAGATATTCTCTTAAAGGTGCATATTTTATTTAAACATGTAGTTTAAATATGTCCACAAACAAAACAGTAACGTTAAAGTTAACGACTATCCTTATATATATAAGTTGAGTTAATTAAGTTTAGCAAGATTTAAGGAATTTCAAAAAGGAAAATGTCAAAGATAATATTTTGAATTTGAATTTATTTGAAAAGATAATCTTAATGAAACTAATTATCGTGTAACTTCCTTTTATTGTAACTTCATTTTATTTATATTTTTTAATATGGTGATATTGTGGTTGGAAGGTTTCATACATTAGAACCTCAGTTTTGTATAATAGATAACTAATTTCATGCATTAAGAATTTGATTTAGTACTAGAAGAGTTTTCTCTATACTTTATGGGAAAAATGATGATTCAATTTCGTATAATAGGAACTTATTTTTTTTTATGACAGTAACTCATTTACATTCAATAGGAAACCAATTTCATTCAATAAATATCTAGTGTTACATAACAAAGTTTTTTATTTTATATAACATGAAACCTCTTTTCGTACAATAGGTAAGCAATTGCATATAATAAAATCTCAATTTCATAAACAATATATCAATTTCATACATGAGGATTTAAAAAACTTAGTTTTATCTGTAAATTGCCTTCAAGTTCTATTTTTCCTATCAACTGAAATGTTTGATGTATCTTCACGTTTTATTGTTGTATTTGTACACTAAGTTCTAAAAAATTTACTTAGTTTCGCACAAATAGTTCTTAACTTATTACAAACAATTCTTATTTTCTTTCAATTTATTTCAAGTTTTATACATTATTTAAACTCAACACTCATGTAGTAATTTTGTACATATATGAACCAAGTTTTTGTACAATCAAGGGTGAGCGAAATTCTGGTTATATATGAAATAACCAAAAAGCCAAAAAAAAAATTTCAATTACTTTTTTTATGTGTAATTTTGGTTTTTGGTTGTAACGAAAAGCTGATGTACAAGTTTGGTTTGATTTTCTGTTTGCTTTAATTAAAATTTAGTTAACAGAATAAATCAATTCTTCCCTTTATTGGTATTTGAGTTCAAGATTTGTAAAACATTATTTATATGATAAATGTTTACTATGTGTATATGTGTGATGTTTGGATTTGAAATGTGTATGCATATACAATTGGATTATCCTAAAAAAAATTGAAAAGCTGAGTTATTTCTATTTTTTCCTACAATTTGAGTTATTTGATTATTAGTACACAAGACAAAAAATGAACAAATTTTGTTATTGAGTTTCAGTTAAAATAGAAAAAACCAATATATATATATATATATATATATATATATATATATATATATATATATATATATATATATATATATAAACATGCTCTTTTTAGTTTTATTTGAAAAATATAAAAATTAACTGAATATAAATGAAATATAGCTAAAACAAGAAAATTAAATTAAAAATATTTTTTTTTCATTTTAGTCTTGTTCAATGTTCATTTGAGTTATTTATTTATTCTTTTACATTTTTGTTTATAAATGAAAAAAAATATATGAATAAAGAACATGATCTTTTTAGTTTTATTTCTTGTTCATTTAAGTCGATTCCTTGTTCTTTTTAGTTTTTCCTATAATGTTCATTTTTCATGAATGAATCTTTCCTTTTTAGAATAAATCAACATGCAAATAACAAGAGCAAGAGAAAGAAAAAAATTTTAAAAAAAGTGGAAATACAATTACCCAATAAACAAAAAAAAATCAAAATCAAAATAATAAATAAAAAGATGTTGGAATTTTTTTTTTATGTTATGAATATGTTCTTTTAAAAGCCATAAAAAATCTAAAGGAAAGATAAAATTGAAAAAAAATAAAGAAAAAGGTAGAAAATTTTGAAAAAAAAAATAAGAATTATACAAAAAATGAAAAAAATAATAAAAATGGTAAAATTTTGACAAGTTTGAAAAAAATGAGATGTTTAAAAAAGGATTAAAACTAAAAAATTTAAATTTAAATAGAAAAATGAGAAAAGAAAAAGATGAAAAAATTTGGAAAAATAGAGAAATGGGAAAATAGGCACATAAATAGGCTTAGCAGCAACATTGTCGAACTTGGCCTAGAGGCCAATCTGAAATGGTGGCTGAGTGGCGGGTTAATCTGTTGGACCGGTTCAGGCGGCTGTGCCAACCATAACACATATCAATACGCAAGCATCCTCGCACCCCTGCCAAGTATGTCTTGTTGCTATTTTCCAAAATATGCTTTGATGGCAGCTACAAGAATAGAATATTCCAAAGAATACTTCAATTTTTTTTCATACATAATGTATTTTATATTAAAATAACACTTAATTTAAATATGTGTATAGTCAATCATTCAAATGTCAATATTTTAAAAGCATGCACTTATAAAAGTATCAACATAGTTATAGTCATGCCCTTTTTGTTTTTTCTTTTAACTTTAAAAATTTTGGTCAACCAGTAAAGCATCAACTCAAAATAATTGATTCAGCGAAATGGCCAAGCCCACATAGTAAAAAGAAAAGTTCCAAGCCCATAATAAATTCAGTCTTACCCAGGTAAGCCGTGCTAAATGGGTTACCAGTCTTCTAGAGCTTCCAGGTTTGTCCTAAGCAAGTTTAAAAGTGCTACTCAGTTTGTAGTGCCCTCCATATCGTGGTGAAGTCAGGCTAGGTTTGATAACATTGCTTAGCAGAGAATTAGAACAATGCCACCACCAATATCCTTAAAAACATGCTAACTACTAGATCAAATGCAGAGGTTTGTCTAAATCTTGCATAATTAGTAAAGTACATTTTTTGTGCATTAGAAAGCACACAAGTTTGACCCCTTTTTCTAACAGATATAAGATATAAACACATATATAAAGAAATTATTTTTTAATTATCTGCTTGACAGTAACTTTGACACAATGCATTATGTGACCGTTTTATTTAGAAAGAACGAGGTACAAAATGACTTGAGCATTGTGACGGTCACATAATGCAACAATATCAAGTGTAAATAAGATGAAGTGTAATTAAGGACACATCATTTTGATTCAGTGGCTATATTGACATCTAGAGCCTATATTGGTGGTATCATACATAAAAAGAGATGTAAAAGGAAGGAAATCATAGTAGTTACATAGGCAACTGATTTTTTAGGCAATTTGCATAATATTCAATATGCATGACTTATATAGATATTTGATATGAATAGTTTGATTGCATATATGAAAGGTACATGATTATAACATAAACTTGTGAAAAAAATAAATTAATTTATGGAAAGAATCAAATATATGAAGGAATTGATTATTAATAACAAAAAGATAAGACCGAAACACAAAATTATGTTTAATTTATATTATTCAATTAATGGTTTAACCATTAAAGTAGTAAAGGTAAAAAGAAAAGAAAAGAAATAAATTGACTAAAGCGGAACCAACCAAAATTATACAAAATAATTGAAAAATCATAGTACTAAAGTTTTGTTTGAGAAAACAACAATGAAAAAAAAAATAGTTTGGGGACCAAGATAGAAAATGTAAAGCTTTAGGTATTAAAAGTATAACAATTGACTTAATAAAAGTTAAGAAAAAAGCTCTATTTTACTGAAAAAAACAAACAAACCATAATGACCAATGTTTTACTTTAGAAAACAATATATCATAAATAAAAAAAAGAACTAAGAGATCAAACAAAAACAATATAATTATGCAGTTATTAAGTTTAGGGCCCAAAACGTCAAATCGATTAAACTCAGGGTTTAATATGGGAAATGGAAACAATGTAGGGACTGGAAATGCATTTCACTAAAAAGGAATGTGAATCAAAATGAAAGTAAGAGAATAGCAAAATATGCCTTAAAAAAGCTATTATTCTTTGAAAATTTGACCAAAATTCCAAAAACAAACAACCGCATAAAAAAAACGGAAAAGAAAAAGATTCAGATGAAAGAGCAGGCGATAACCTAGCCCAACATCAAGGAGCAAAAGTACAAACACACTATAATTTACTGTATAAATGAACAATAATTCAAAACGGCAATTAGAACATAGTATAATAGCTTAATTGAGTCATATTATTGGCTTCTTTCACCATTTTTTCTGGTAATCCTCACCAATTTTGTTTTTAAATTCTTAGGTCTCCAATTGTTAAAAACTTAAAATGACATAAAACCAATAATTTATGTTAGAAAAAAAACCGAGAAAAATAACTAGGAACACAAATAAGTGAAATTATACTATATTCTAAAGAAGAAAAGGTTTCTACTGTTCATAAACAATAATTTTCCATCGTGGTTTTTTTTTTTTTTTTTGCTTCTTCTAATTTATGTTCAAACCCCTTTTTTGGTCCTTAAATGTGTCATGTCTGCCATAATACTCCCCCACTTTTGCTTGTCGTTGCCAGTTAGAGGGCAGACTATTTGCTGATGGTGACATGATTGCCATATCATAAAAATTGGAGAATATTACTAGCTATAATAAATATTATAGGGACCCAAGAGTATTTTGTCTTTTTTTTTTTACATGTCAGGGTTTTACTCTCCTGCAAAATGGTCAAATCTCTTCTTTAGTTCCTGGATATAACATTTTTACCATAATGGTCTGCAACTTCCATGATCTGTCATAATCCATTTTTTCTCTTTTGCTAACCAGAATTTTTGTACATACTAGAAGTTAAAGGTTTTTAAAGAGAAGGGAAGAGGGTCATCTTGATCCCTAGCCGCAGGTGTGGCAGATTTTCAGATATGCATTTATTAATCATATTAAATACCAAAAGCTTTTTTTTTTTGCATGGTTTGACACAAATTTTTAATTATATAAGTTTGATTCAAAGTTTTAATTAGTTGAAATAAATGCATACTTTTTATAATACATGAGCGTTTTACACAAATTTGATTTAGAGTTTTGATTAGTTGAAATAAGTAAACAATTTGTATTATGCATGAGTACACAATTCTTAAAAGATTTTATTTTATCACTAATTCATTAGTGAGCAAAAAATTTGGAAAATCTATGCATGTATATTGTGCAATATTATTCTACACTATAAACACTAGAAACTTTCGGAACACCAGAAACTTTCTTTCTCTTAATGGTTTTATTGAATTGATTAATAGAATTGCTTTAATCATTTTTCGTTTGTTATCTTTAATGCTCTTTTGATGCTATATAAACACATCTTCAGTTAACTACTCTATATGCTTATAATTATTTATACTCAAATTTTACTTAATGTCAAGGTAAGTCTTAATTGTTAAATTGTAAATCTATTAATATAAATTAAGCACAATTTTATGTTTCAATCATATTATTTTGTTATACATGATTGTGTTTTGCAGTATGAATTGTTCTCTATGGTTTAATAAAATAATTTGGTCTATAATTGCTAAAATTGAAAATAAATTTTTCTAAATAAATTTCTCATTAATATTAAAAATTAGAATTTAAGTCTATAAAAAAGGGAAATTTTTAGTGAACTATTTTTAATACATATGATTTTATATTTCTATTTACCTAATTTCAATTATTGTTCAAGTCAATTCGACTTTAATCAATTTTTTTTTTCATATTTTTTAATTATTTATTATTTAAATTTTTTTACTAAATTTATTGTAAAAAATACCCGCTACATAGTGCGCACAAACATACCTCATTATACTATATTCTAAAGAAAAAATGGGTTTTACTATTCATCAACAGTAAAATCCACATGGCCCTTTTTTTTTTTTTTGTTACTTCTTTCAACTTATTGTCAAATGCCTTTTTTGATCCCAAAATTTTTCACATCTGCCATAATGCTCCCCACTTTAGCATTCTATTGCCAGGTAGAGGATAGACCATTTGCTGATGGTGACCTGATTGTTATATCATAAAAGTTGGAAAACATTACTAGATATAATAAAGATTACAGGGACCCAACATTATTTTGTCCCTTTTTTATACATCCGTCTACCATTATAGTTTTGTTTTACTCTCCAGTAGAATGGTAAAATCTCTTCTTTAATCTCTAGATTTAACATTCCTGCTATAATGATCCCTAACTTTCATGATCTGTCATAATTTTTTTTTTTCCTTTTTGCTAATCAAAATTTTTGTGTATGGTAAAAGTCAAAGGTTTTTAAGGAGATGGGAATAGAGCTATCTTAATCCCTGGTCACAGGCGTGGTAAGCTTTTAGATACATGACATGAATTTTCAGGAAAATAAAAATTTTGATGACATAGTTAAATTCAAAATGATAAAATCTTAAATGAAAGTGAATGATATGTTTTTATTAACACATGTCAAATATCAAAAGCTTTTTGTTTTGCGTGGTTTAACTTAGAGTTTTAATTATATAGGTTTGATTCAAAGTTTTAATTAGTTAAAACAAATGTACACTTTTCATAATATATGAGCGATTTACATAGATTTGATTTATAGTTTTAATTTGTTAAAATAAGTGAACAATTTGTATTATGCATAAATGCACAATTCTTTAAAGGTTTTATTCTATCACTAATTCATTAGTGAGCAAAAAATTTGGAAAACCTATGCATGTATATTATGTAATATTATCCTACACTTATGTATACTATGAACATCAGAAACTTTTTTTCTCTTAATAGTTTAATTGAATTGATTAATAAAATTACTTTAATTATTTTTCATTTATTATCTTTAATGCTTTTTTGATACTATACAAACACATCTTCAGTTGACTACTCTATATACTTATAATTATTTATACTCTGATTTACTTAATTTCAAAGTAAGTCTTACACTTTTACATTGTTCCATCAATGACTTATATTGATTATATTACTGTTAACTCACATACCTCGCTTACTTCTGAAAGTCATGGGGTTTTTAATGTTCATCATTGAAGATAAATAATTTTTTTCCTTCTTTTCAAACACAATTGACTATTCCTTAAGTTCGATTCCCTTTTCACAAGGTACTCACATTTTTTTGGGCCTATTTTACAATTTCTCCAATTTCAAGTTGTCTGGTTAAATGTCAATTTAATCCCTAAGCTTCTACTCTTTTCCACTTTGATCCCTATTTTGCATCCATCTTTTTATTTTGGTCCTAAAATTTAATAAATATTTAACTAGATTATTTCTATTTATTTTCTTGGTCCCTAACATTTTTATTGTTTTTATATACTATATTCTAAAGTAAGACATTAGTTATCATTATTTATTTATTTTTGTGTTAAGCCATTTTTGTACATTCATTAAATCAATTGTTAAGCCTTTAATACCTAATATTTTTTCATTTTCAATCTTGGTTCAAACTTCTTTTGTTGCTTTTATTTAATTTTGGTTTTCAAAATAAAACTTTAATCATTATAATTTACATCATTCTAGCTATGGTTCTGATTGATTAGGCTTTAATTAAATTTTTTATTTTTATTTTTATTAAATTAATGGTTAAATTGTAAATTTATTAACATAAATTAAGCACAATTCTGTGTTTCAAGCATATTATTTTTTTATTCATGATTGCATATTGTAGTATGAATTGTTCTCTATGATTTAATAAAATAATTTGGTCTATAATTACTAAAATTGAAAGTAAATTTTTCTAAATAAATTTATTATTGATATTAAAAATTAGAATTTAATTTGATAAAAGAGAAAAATTTTTAGTTATGTTATGTTTCTATTTACCTAATTTTAGTTATTGTTAAGGTAGTTCGGCTTTAATCATTTTTTTTAATATTTTTTAATTATTTATTATTTAAATTTTTTATACTAAATTTATTGTGAAAAATACTCGCTACATCATGCAAATAAGTATACCTCGTATAAAGTATTTACCAATCCAAAATTTTTTATGTTATTGTATTAAAATTTTTAAATTATCATCCGACTGAGTTAGCAATTTAATAAAGTTAAATGGCCCACAAGTTTGGTGCAAGTGGATATTTCTGAACAATAATCTCTTTTATTGAAAGACTGAAAATAATAGTCAGGGTTATAATTTTCCCTAACAGGAAAGAAACTAATTAACAGAATTTCACATTAAAATTTATTCTAAAATATATTACTAATTCAGAAAAATTTAAAAATTATAAAGATTTAAAATATTTAGTTAACGAATTCTAGAATGAGTTTTAAATTTTAGTGTCAAATGAAAAATAAAACAACCGACACAAGCGGAGACTTGACGAAGACACTGGACGTAAGATATTTAACAACGTAGAATCGGCCCCATGGGCTTATCTTATTACTTATTACTATTAGCGGAAGGGTGGGCCCAGCGGTTGTACGTATCAATTAACATGGAGGCTTCGCGGGCTTGACTCTTTCCATGTCCTGCGTGGACTCTGTCTCCGTTTTACGCTGACTGGTTTTTTTTTTAGTTTTACTCCCTCTTCTATCAAGTATCTATTAAATCATTTAATTTGATACAGAAATTAAGAAAGTTGAGGAAATTTATTTATTATTTTTATTATTTTTAATTTTTTTTATAACTTAATTAAAATTTGAAAAATAATATAATAAAATAATTTATTAAATATATAAATGTTATGAAGATTTGAAACTGTCGAAGATGGAACATGTTGAATAGTTTTGAGACGCTTCTCTGAAAAATAGGAAATTATTATTATTATTATTTTTAAATTTACTGCGCATTTTCTCGTCTCTTTCCCTCTCTTTTCCATCTCCTGGAAAGAGAAGAAAACGGGGACCAATCTATCCTGCGACTTCCTCCGCAGCAATTTTTCCTTCCGGATTTTCTGTCGCCTTTGAAAGGTATAACAAATTTTACCCGTTGAAGTCATTTAAGGTTCTCACCTCCCGATTGTTGTTGGGACTTGGGATGGGACACAATAAAGGGCTCTGTTCCTGCCTGGTTTCATGCGATGATATCTAGGTAACGACCCGAGTTTCATTACAAGGGGAAACACAGATGTGCTGGTGAGAACATCTGTTGTCGACTTTGTTGAGGTGGGCGGGTTTTACTGATTCCCGAGACTCAGAGCTGTGGTAGCCTCTCCCACATGAATTATTTCTTCTTCTTGTAATTTTATTCTGTTATTTTCTTCTTTTAATCTTTTTCTACCTTTCAGTTCAATTATTGATGAAGTGAACTGAAATAAGTAGATGTTGTTGAGGTCATGTCAGAGAATTTAGCTTTCGGACTGATGGTTGCTGTTTTGACCTTCTCAATTAGCTTTCTTCAAGGCTTGGCTGCTGATGGGCTTAATTTTGCTACAGTGAATTTGTACGCCTGATTCTTAAGTTGGTTTCTTCGTCGGGGAGTTTGTAGCCAAGGTTATGGCTTCAAGTGGAGGCAAGTTCGTAAGGTAAGAATGCAGTATTTGCTGGTATGTGGTTCAAATTGGAGAGTTCCTATCTATGGTATTGAGCCAGTAGAAAACGTTTCAAGGATTTGCAGTAGTGGCCATCTAGGTCTCCTTCGGTTTGTCTGATTTATCTAAGTTAGGTTGCATGTTTCTTGGATTTTGGTTGTTGTTACTTAATTGAATCCTTCATATATGCTGCCTTAGTTTTTAACATTCTACTTTCTGTTGATCTATTCAGGTTTGAAGATTTTAGTCCAAAAAGTTCTTTTAGTTCGGAACCAAGGTCTTCCTCTGATACATTGTTGCCCGGGAAGGGCAATGGACCTTTAAGAGCTGTTATGGACAGGATCCACAGAGGATATAAAGCAGGTTCTGCAAGGATTAAGAGCTTGAAGAGAGCAATTAGCTTCAGCTTCCATTCTTTTGGTAGTAGTAGAAATGGTAAAGATTCAGTCAGCAGGAAGAAAATTCTGAATCCACAGGGACACTTCCTTCAGAACTGGAATAAGATATTTCTACTTGCATGTGTAATTGCTCTGGCCTTGGACCCATTGTTCTTTTACATCCCTGTGGTTGATGGAGTAAACAAATGTCTAGACTTGGACAAGGGGATGGAAATCAGTGCTTGTTTGCTTCGTACATTTATTGATGCATTTTATGTGCTTCATATGATCTTTCAATTCCGAACTGGGTTTATTGCTCCATCTTCTCGGGTTTTTGGTAGGGGCGAGCTGATTGATGATCCTTGGACAATAGCAAAAAGATACTTGTCCTCGTCCTTTATCATTGACATTCTGGCCATTCTTCCACTTCCACAGGTATGTGCCTCAGCTACGGCCAATGCAATGGTTTTCTGGCATTATGGCCAACCTGATTTTGATCTTTCATCTAACTTTTGTGTTGTTATGCTTAGTTGGTAATTGTGGTTGTCGTCCCCTCACTGGAAGGCCCCATCTCACTATCAACAAAGGAATTGCTGAAATACATTATTTTTATCCAATATCTGCCGAGAATTATCCGAATCTTTCCCCTTTACAGAGAAGTCACAAGGACTTCTGGTATTGTCACTGAAACAGCTTGGGCAGGAGCTGCTTTGAACTTATTCCTCTATATGCTTGCTAGTCATGTACGTTTGACATGGATTGTGAATAGCTAATGTCACTTCAATAGATGGTTATTGTTATCTGATCAGTAGCACAATTTGAGAGTTCAGGTAGTGGGAGCTGCATGGTACCTGTTCTCCATAGAACGGGAAGATAGCTGTTGGCGGGAAGCTAATCACCTGGGTAATGCAAGAGATCTTTACTGTGGTAAAAAGGGTCAAAATGAAAAGTTTAACCAGACATTAGTGGATCTTTTGAATCTACATTGTCCTTTTATTGATCCTGGAGACATAACAAATAAAACTGTCTTCAACTTCGGAATATTCAATGATGCACTTAGTTCACAAGTGGTGGAGCATAAGGACTTCCCAAAGAAGTTCTTCTACTGCTTTTGGTGGGGTCTACGCAATTTAAGGTTTGCAAATATGTACTTTTCCATAAAGTTTCTATTTGTTTCTGGATTTATGTTCTTGATGTTGCTGAATATAACCAGTCTCTTACCCATTTTTCTTCCCTTCCAGTTCTTTGGGTCAAAACCTTAAAACGAGCACGTTTGTGGATGAGATAATTATTGCTGTCTGCATATCCATCTTAGGACTTGTTTTGTTTGCTTCACTTATTGGCAATATGCAGGTACATTTTTGTAAACGCCACTACTTTTAAAGCTTGTATCTAAACATGCAGCTCTTTTTTTGACATTTATCTAAGTATGCAACGTATTGTTTATTTATCTTTACAGAAATATCTACAGTCAACAGCAGTAAGAGTAGAAGAGATGAGAGTGAAAAGGCGAGATGCTGAGCAGTGGATGTCCCACCGAATGCTCCCAGAAGACCTGAAGGAACGTGTTAGGCGCTACGAGCAATACAAATGGCAAGAAACCAGAGGGGTTGAAGAAGAGTTTCTAATTCGTAACCTTCCTAAAGATCTTCGGAGGGATATAAAGCGTCATCTTTGCTTGGACCTACTCAAAAGAGTGAGCGTTTTCTCCATCAGGACTTGCGATACATTTGTTTCACATTAATAAATGTTTTAGTATGCATGCACAAATATAGATATCAAATCCTTATGTCAAGCCTTCGCTCAAACTTCCTTGATAGGTGCCTATGTTTGAGAAAATGGATGACCAATTGCTAGATGCAATGAGTGATCGTCTGAAGCCAGTTCTCTACACTGAGAAAAGCTTCATTGTTCGAGAGGGAGACCCAGTAGAGGAGATGCTGTTTATCATGAGAGGAAATTTAGCAAGCATGACTACAAATGGTGGAAGAACTGGCTTCTTCAATTCTGTTTACCTCAAAGCTGGAGACTTCTGTGGAGAAGCAGTCCTTACTTGGGCATTGGATCCTCAGTCCTCTTCCCATTTGCCTATCTCTACAAGAACAGTACAAGCAAGGACAGAGGTGGAAGCCTTTGCTTTGGGGGCCGATGACCTGAAATTTGTGGCAACTCAGTTTCGACGTCTCCACAGCAAGCAGCTTCAACATACTTTCAAGTAAGGCTTAATAACTACCTCCTGTCGTGGATGGCTTTTCTCGTGGCTTTTATTATTGGCAGGAAACTATGGTTCAAAACCGTTTGGTTAGGAATTTGCTTCGATGGACCAGGACCAAATACCATGAAAAACTTAACAGAATTTCGTCAGGATAAGGCCCCCAAATACCCTAGAAGTTGATACCTTTAATATTTAAATCCTAAATGTTTTAAGATTTCAAAAGAAATCGTAAAACTTGTCCTATTCAACTCTGTTAGTCCTATATGTGATAACAATTCAATTGGAAAATGTGGAAGTTAATATTTTGATATTTATTAGATATTTTTTCTGAATATTAAATTCACATAATTTTAGTATAATTGACTCACATAATGAGATGTCAACCGGCTAATCAAGTTGTCAATAAATCAGCAATCAGGTTTTGACAACTTACTAAGTAAATTCCTTCCCGAAAAGATTCTTTGTCTAGCTTTATTCTTTTTTCATTTTCCTATAGAAAAGTGTACTCCATTTTAATTGTCGAGTTTGCTGAATGAAACAGAGTCTTGTATAGGACTTACAAAAATGAGAATTGAAAATGTTAGGACTTACAATTGAAAATTTAAAAGATTTAGGACTTGAAGTTGAATATAAACAGAGCCAACTTTGAGGGCTTTTGTTGTATTTATTCCAGATACATTATGTGTGCACCCCTCTTAACCCCAAAGTTAAGAGTTCAAGTCCCAAGAATTGCAATTAAGTCTACAATGCTACCTAACCTAAGTCTTCAAAGTTCTCTTCAACCCTTATACTTAAATAACGATTCAGTGTACAGAAAAAAATAAAAAAGAATTCGTTGACAATATAAAGGTTTAATTAAATAAACAGAAAGTATTTGGTTCAGGTTCTGTTGTGGTTTGGTAGAAACCAAAGGGAACTGAACTGAACTGGATGATGGTTTGTTTCAGTTCTTTGGTTTTTCTTGGTTTGTTGAATTCCCTAGTACAAAGAAAGCATTTAATGTACTAAAGGTCACAACATTGTGTACCTTCCACCTCTCCCTTCATCACAGACAACTTCCATATCATTCTTTTCAGGTTACATTCCGTGCAGTGGAGGACCTGGGCCGCATGCTTTATACAAGCAGCTTGGCGCCGGTACTGCAAGAGGAGGCTTCTCAAGTCCTTGAGGGAAGCAGAAGATAAGCTGCAAGATGCCTTGGCAACAGAATCCGGTAGTTCAACAAGCCTCGGTGCCACTATTTATGCGTCAAAATTTGCCACCAGTGCACTGAGAAATTTGCGGCAACATGGTTCTCACAGCACAAGATTGCCGCCGAGGTTGCCTCTTCTACCGCAGAAACCGGTGGAGCCTGATTTCAGCACTGAAGGTCGCTGAAGAAAGTATTCCAGTTACCGCACCTGTAATAGTATCAGAAAGAAGAAATAATAGATGTAGCAAGTGTACGAATGCTAGGGAGCTTGCTTGTGATCCAAGCACAGTATTTGCAATGATTTCCTTGTCCTCCTAAAATTGTATTTTGTGGATGCAACTTGTAATTGTAAGGGTCTAGAGAGAAAAAAAGCAATGCATGTAAATTTTATTAATGTCTTATTTTGGAAAGAAAATAACAGAATTTATGATTAAAGTGAAAATATGTTTGGCGCGACAAATTTGTTGTTATTGTTATTATTGTTAATCAGAAGTGAGAATTGCGTTGTTGTTATGACAAAATTAACGGGAGGAAGATATAGCTAATATATTTGTACGAGGAATTGTTGAGAGATGGCTGAATCAAAGGGGCCCTTGTGATGAAGCTAGGATTTTGGCTCATTGGGATGGTAATTTTATCGTAATATGGGCATGACTTGACCTGATATTACCCTACAGTGACCCTTGCTATAATACGTCTAGCCTTGCTACGTTAGTTTTCTATTTGATCATATACGTGACTCTGCATCCTGTCCAGTATCCTTAAAATACCAAAGTTTCATATCTCCAGCCAGAGAAAAACTATAGCTCAGAGAGATGATTAGCTTGAACACCAGAATCCGAATCCATTTTACGGCTTTTTTATTCGCTTAGTTTGGCAGGTCTATAGATTCAAGCATGAAAGATGGCACAAGTACAAGTTCATGTATGTATGAAGCCTGGGAAACCGGAAGCTGTGGAGATGATGACAACAAGTTAACCTACTTATAAAAGTCAGCGGTTAGCACTTGCTATTCTAGTGATTCAAAGTCAGGGGGATCGTGAAGAAACAGATTTGCCGGAATCTGACAAGCCACTCAACTTCAGTCAGTTCAAGTCACCATAAGCGATGTAATAAGGTTCTTTATTACATAGTACAATTATTTGGACCAATAGCACAAACAGGTGAGTGCTGACCTTAGAAGTTCATAGAGACATGAAGGGATAGCCTTGAAGAATAGTGTTCACAAGCAAGCACTCTACTAAAACCAATCCTGATTAAAAAAAGTTTGCACATTAACTGCTAACACTTGGATGTCATTTATGCAGAACCCACCCAGATAATTCTCTTTTCATCAAATGATACTTTTCTCTTTTTTTGTAAAATTTTAAAAGTTCATTGCCATATTACTGCTGTTAACTATGTTGGTTCTGATTCCACCCTCTCATTCCATGCGCATAAATGTCCGTTTGAGTCATCGTGCTGGTGCGCACATTTATTACCACAGATGCTTTCACTCTCCTGCTGGTTTTTTTTTTTTTTTAAATTCTTTTTGTTCCTTTTATGCTGTACTATGTAGGCTTTCTGCTTCACGGGTACAGCCACTTGAAAAACACAAATGTGGAATATGTTACATCTTAAATGAATATGTCTACAATATGGATTCTATTGGTAGGTATATTCCATCTGAATCAGACACACCAATGATATTCAAAACACAAAAATCTAATGATTAAAATTCTACAACGACTATCTTCTTTCCCTTTATGCAGACTAAGAAGTTGGGATGAAATATTCTGAATGTTAGGAGTTGAATCCTAAGATAACAAAAAAGGAACAAAATATTCATTAGTACCTATAACCTTTGCATGTTGAGAGTTGGATTGTGCAGCTTATACAAGCTGCTGAGAGATTCTAATTGAAACAACTTCTCCTTCGGCTCCGGCTTTCATGCAAAGGTACTTGACAAGCAGTCCTGCATATGAGTGAAAGAATTGACTGGATAGGAGAGTTAACTGAATAATATTAATAACTCAAATCTATGACAGGAGCTGCCAGGTCTAGCAACCAAGACTCGTGTGTTTGGATGTTCCGGACTTGTAGTTGGTAACTACCTTCATTTGGTTGTAAATTGGTGTTTATTGCAACAGCATGCAGAGCAATTATTGCCTTCGGTTGGTAGTCCTCAGGTTTTCCAATCCATGATTTCAAATCAAAGACTCCTGCAGGTTAGTTTGGAAATTAAGAATTCTCAGCTTCAACAACAGGAAAGAGCATTTGAGCTATACTTGTTAAAACTTCTGGATAACTGGGGTAAAGTAAATGAAATAGAGCTGGAGATTATGGAATTACTATCATGATTGCTGTAAAAGGAGGAAAGGATTTAAGGTGTTACTAGCAGTTGTCTTTTTGCTGAGGTACTTCAAGTCAAAAATCCCACCAGCAGCTTCCCCGACATGCTTTCTGACTTCATGGGATCCAATAGGCTCATATGTCCAGCTCCCATCCAGGTAATCTTTATTCAGGAACAGCTCAATATGCCTTACGTCCAACATCTGCATAGTTCCTGCAAGAATTCTCATTTTGAACTTCAGGTCAGTATTTCGTCAAAGTTTGTAACTCCCTAAAGTTTTCCTATTACTTGGCAAGTAACTGCTAATGAGCAACTTCTTGACAACTAGCACTAGACCCTTCCAATTCTGCAGCATGCAGTCATTCTTCAATTGCAGCATCATCCTGTCTGTGCAGGACAAAGCTGTGAAGAAGTTTCTACGCCTCATTATAGACTTAAGGCCTACCTTTGCTCCACGGGAAGAGCCCTCTCCAGCACAAAAAAAAATACTCGGGCACCATTGAGTGGCTTGCTTACTTTTGTTAAATATTGGTTACAGTCAAGTAACCTGTCCCTTCCCCTCCAGCCCCAGCACACACGCAGACTTAACGTTGGACCAGAACAAACACTGGTTAGTAATTTCTCAGAAAGGCCCTGAGCAATTTATTGCTTACCTTCACAGTTTTCTTGCTGGCAGACGGGGCATCTAACAAGTTGTAGATCTGAAACATCAACCACACTCAACTTGAGTGCACGCTGGTTTGTACTTAAAAATGCGTGTCAAAATTCTGCAACCTCCCTACTGCAAAATAAATTGGAAAAATAAAGAACTAGGAGATACCTGCAATCCAGATCCCGGTTTTGATGTTTCTGAGTACACATGCCCCAGAAGACTTCAGCATATCACTAACTGTGTTGTCTCTGGGAATCCTCGGTGGAGGATGCAGCTTTTTGGTAAGGAACGCTATCTGGGAGTCGAATGAAAAAGCTCCAATCCTCATCCAATCTGACGATATCCGATGATAAACGATCAGATGCAATGCTCTCTAGTTTCAATAAGGACAAGCATTTTGTATATGTAGAATGAAGAAAAGCTCCTCGTCATCCACCTCATTAAAGTTTCAGCAAGATAAGCGCTTGATTGCAAAGATTCGAGTTTACTCGTGATTGGATATGGAACTACTTATTGAAATAGAGATGCTGCACAAGGCTTGGATTTAGAAACTAAAAACATAAACAGATAAATTTGCTTCGAAATCGGATCAGCTGTTCCCAATTATTGATCATATTTCAGCAGCAGCATAATTTGCTACCAAAATCTCAAAAGGCAGAGGGCTGACAGAGAGGAGAGAACTGACCAATATGCGTCTTCTGCTCATGGAATGCGTAGGAGTGGCTGTGTCCATCTGCATAACCACGCTGATCAGAGCAACAAAGACCAAGTCCAAAACTAATATGATGTTCTTATAGGAAGCACAACCGACTTGTGCCAGATACTAACGGATATGATATTTGGATTTCATTACCAAAAGCTGAACCATAGAGCTTAGACCAACTGAAGGACGTCTGCCCTGGATCGAGGACTTGAAGATCACGCAAACACGCATGTTTCCACACACAGTCATGCATCACAACGCTGTAGAACCACTTGCTGACTGCTGCCAGCTTCACCAAGGACTTCGCGTCCAAAAATTTTGCTACATACGTCCAAATATCCTCCTCGTAACTTCAGCGAAAAGAGAAAAAGTATTAGACATAAGAATTTCAAGATTGTATGGAACTCAAACATTAAATTTCGCTATAACTTCCAAATATCTCCTCGAAAATTTGGAGAATAGAGAACAAGAATTAGACCTAAGAATTTCAAAATTGTATGGAAATGACCATTAGCTTTGAAATGAAGATATGAACCGCGTCCCGGCGAGCGAATTAGAATGATCCAGTTGGTCACCAATCCAATTATTCTGTTTCAACTTAATACCAAGAATCCAAGACTAATTGCCAGTAATAGTTGCAGAGCTTAAGGCTAATTTCAAGCTAATAATAAAAACATAAGCTCATTTCAAGGCCAGGAGTTGAAAATCTAAACAGACGAGTTTGAAACTGAGCTTCTCTGTGTATCGATCGATCCGGATTGTAACCGATTTTTGAAATCCTTCGCAACATGCAAATCTTTTGGCCAATTTCATTTTCTCAAACCCCCTTGTCTATGTTAAAAAAAAACTACAAGCCTTAAACATTGATATTGTTTCACAACAAGACGGCAATGAGATCAGCTTCGGTTTTCAAATGGAGTAGCTTATATGCTTGACAGAGCTCAAAATCACCCGAAATCAGATGAAAATATAGTTGTTGGGCTCAAAAGTCCAAAAGAACAATAATAAAAAGAAAATTTCGATTTCGAATTGCAATAACAGATCGAAGTCATGAATAGCTAAAGGCGGAAGAGAGAGATTACCAGTTAAACACAGAACGAGAATCATGAACAACGCAGCGGGGAGACGAGCAGCTGAAAATTCCAGTTGTTCTCTTCAAGCGCTTCGCCATTTTCTACCTCTTCGCTCTCTCTATCTCTGGAATTCGGTCATTCCAAATTTGATCGGACTTCAGCTCTAGCTTTCTCTGTTTCGTCACGCATGTTATATTCGTCTCGCGCGAAACACCGAAAAAAGCAAAAATTCAAAAAAATGATTTGAGTTCGTTGATCGGGTCGCTCCCATTTCGAATTATGGGCTAGGCCCGTTTGGAACAAAACGACGTCGGAATGTACTTGCATCGAATCTAACTAAACCCTAGAAATTAACCAGCTCCGAGTATTCTCGACTCGAGTCTCCATTTCTGCAGTCACCTGAGTTCTCACTTGTCATTCTAGCAGGAGCAGCGGCTAGAATGAAATTCTGTTTGGTTGCCGAGAAAGAGAAAATCACGATGACGGTAAAGGAAATGATGGAAGAAAAGTAAAAGGTCTGAGTAGGAAAAGAGACGTCGACGGATGAGGGGAGAAGAGGAGAGGGCCCCGGTCGTTTGCTCGGAGCAATGGCGAGCGACCGTCGCAACTTCTCCGACAGAAAAACACAAAAAAGGTTGAAATAAAAGGCGTGGGCTGCATTCTAGTATTGAATTATAGCCTAGACTTCTCCTTACATCTTTCACACGTTTGTTTTTCGTGTGCGTCCCCTGCTTTTCATCGTCTCTCCTACGCCGTCGACGTTCCTTCCTGCGTTGATCAAACCTTCCCGCTGATCCTTCGGCCGTCGCTTGTAATGTCAATCTTAGAGGAGGCTCTTTTTCATTTTCTTTTCTGGGTCTGCCTTTTTTTTTTTATCAGAACTAGATGACCTTAATTAGATCAATTTCTAGGGTGACTAGGTGAGCTTCTCGTCATATCCCTCGCTTCCTTACATTTATTGCAGCTGTAGAAGATGTGAGGGATATCTTCCACTTCCATGGAACAAATATGACAGTTTGGCGGGATGTTAATACCTGGAGCTTGGCATGAAGAGAAATCCTAAGACATTGTTAGATCTTTGGTAACTCCAAGACCAATTCTCGTTGCAGGCGCAGTTTTCTCGGACTTACAAAGATGATGAGCAGATTCACAGAGTTTACCATCCTTGAAAGTTTCCAAGTATTAGTATCAGGAGCAATGGCATTCACAGTCACATGAACAGATCTGATTTCAGATTTTAAATCCTCAGGTAACTCCATGGAGATCACACACCATAGCCACTTGTACTACCATACAAATGTTCAACAGTAAAGTCCTCTTCTTGCCTAACAAAAGACCCTGCATTATGGATCTATTGCTTCCTGTTCCAGCCAGTCATGAAACCACCAAATGGTATCATTACCATTACCCACCGATCTTTTTAGCCCCTTATCACGGGTGTTATTATGATCAGTTTCTTTCCAGGTGAAAGAAGTAGCCATTGTTTGTTTCTTCTATGCTTATTTAAAAACACTTGGCTGTGAAGCTTTTGTTTATTTTGACTTGTATCCGAGACCAGTTTAGTGAGCTGGGCTTGGTTAACACAGTTAGATTTCCTAAGTCACAAGCCACCTTGCCCTTTCTGATCTGGTCACAGTGTTTCAAGCAACTAAGTGAAGTTTCTTTTTGTCATCAGTGGAACCCAAGTGAAATCTCTACTAATTTTATCAATATTCTGAAGGGTTTTTGCAGGAAGCTTATGAATCTGCGTGTAGGAGTAACTCTCCCTACAAAAGAAAGACATTTTGGCTTTCCAACCAGGGATTGGTGCCCATGTTTTCCAGGACTGAATTGCACTCAGCATTGGTCCTTTTTCTGTGAAAATGGGTTTTTCCTGGACTAATTTATCAATATTCTGAAGGGTTTTTGCAGGAAGCTTATGAATCTGCATGTAGGAGTAACTCTCCCTGCAAAAGAAAGACATTTTGGCTTTCCAACCAGGGATTGGTGCCCATGTTTTCCGGGACTGAATTGCACTCAGCATTGGTCCTTTTTCTGTGAAAATGGGTTTTTCCTGGACTAATTTATCAATATTCTGAAGGGTTTTTGCAGGAAGCTTATGAATCTGCATGTAGGAGTAACTCTCCCTGCAAAAGAAAGATATTTGGCTTTCCAGCCAGCGAGTTGGTACCCATGTTTTCCAGCACTAAATTATACTCAGCATTGGTCCTTTTTCTGTGAGTCATGGAGAAGCCCAAGTAATTCCAGAAGTTATTGGATTCACGGGTTTAAGGTTAGAAGCACAGGGACAGCTAACAGAACTTCGCCAAGGTGTCATTGGTAGCACAACACCTGGTATCAGTAGTTTCAGCGATGAGGACAAGGTTGTCAGCTAAGAATGAACAAGTTTACCCTTCAAGCTACCCACTTTAAACCCTCAACAGTCCCCCGGCAAAGGTTTTATGATTGTCCAATGACCATTCTGAACAAAATTTCCATGCAAAGAATAAGAAGATACAGTAACAGGGGGTCTCCTTGGCTTACTTCTGGAGGGTTGGAAACTTTCAGTAGTAGCTCCATTTATAAGGACGGACAGTTCAGTTCTGGAGATGCAGCTCATTATTAAATTGACAATCTTAGGAGGGAAATTAAAAAAAAAAAAAAAAGAAGAAGAAGCATATTGCACCGATGAGATTCCACTCCAGCTTGTCATAAGCCCTTTCAAGGTCGATTTTGTAACCATAAAGCCTTTCTTACCCTTCTATTTTGAGAGGAATAAATGGGTTATGGGACAATTAATTTGTGTCACGGAGAAGTTCTCAAATATGTCATTCTTTTTGGACAGATCCACAACAAAACTAAATAATCGATACAACCAGATGAAAAAGTACTGAAGCATGGAAGTTAAAATAGGTGTTAATTTTATTAGCATCTCTGTGATTCATAGAAGCAACTGAGCAGGTTCTGTGAAGCATGCAAAATGATCTCTGTAGATGTAGGCACTACTCATATCCAATATGTTGACAAGGATAATGCATGAAAGGTGTCGGGGTGGCATCTAAACCAAGATATAAAAGGCTTTTCATTATCTGACAACATCGGTTCCTGTTTCATAAAAAATGTGAAAATTCATATGGTTACAAGGAGACCTGACCCTGTCTTCAAAAGCTTCGGGTACAAGGTGATCGGCGTTGCCACTATCAAAGTTGGTAGGGATGCCCAAACAAAACTATGTGTCCACTCAACTAATTACCCTTTGTAGGAGTATTAAAGAAATTATGGCAAACTTAGAGAAATGCTAGACATACATAATTCATTACAAAAGGATCTTCTCAAAATCATATATGTATGTAGTTTATTCTTTTAAAAAAAATGTGTGTAGTTCACTGATTATTTGTAATACACATGGATATTTGTGAACCTTTGAGCCCTTGAGCATAAAAATGAGCTAAGGTATCAAGTGTTAGTCAGTGTTGAGAAACTCCCAATTAATCAGAACCCTTGTCCTGCTAAAAACAACATCCAAAGAGACTAGAGGCTAAGAAAGCTCAAAATAGGCCTAAAATTAGAAACACAGTGCTAAAAGCTTGAAAATAGACTCGAATTAGAGCTATCCTTTGAAACTGAATCCGTACCCAGCATCCTATTTCAAATGGGTTTGGGGGAGTTAGCTAGATTAAATGACCATAGTGAGCTCATAAATTAGTATTGTAGTTAAAAGCATAATGGCCTTGTTTGGTATTAGCGTCAGCGATTAGCGTTAAAGTTTTGAAAAAACTATTCAATTGTAGCTTTTAGTTTTTAATTTTAGCGTTTTCATCATAACCGTTAAATAAATTATTCAAAACTCTAACACTAATTACAAAAGTTGTTCCCAACCGGGGCTAATAACTCTCGTGATTTAAATCTTTATCATTTTGAGCCTATGGTCTATGGAGGGGTCAAGTGCACGCAGCTTAATCATTGCTAGAGATTCTAAATACCTTTGACCTCATGACTAGAGGTGGGCATTGGGAGGGGTTGACCCGATCCAAACCAAGACCAGCACACCGTCAAACCCAATACAATCGATTCAGCATGGGCCCAGGTGAGACATTGTTAAGGGCACATCCCAGTCACTGTTTGGCCTAGTCATGCTTGTCCTGAGCTGGTCCTACCCAGGCCTAAGCTGCGATAATCATCTAACAGATTTAAAAAAAAAAAAAAAAGGTACAATTACACAGCAAACCCCCAATAGTTATTTGCAAAGTTTTTACCCCCATAATTCCACTCCCTCACCCCCCCCCCCCCCCCCCAACAACTAGAATTTGAGCACCTTTTTTGTCCAAAAAAAAATGGCCTCCCCTCTAAATAAGGAGGCTCATTTGCACTCCATCCTCATACCAACAATTCCAATCTCCCTTCTTTCTCTACTACGTTCTTTTTTAGTTTCTCCAAATTCTTAAGCATTTTTGTTAATCTTTTCTTAATCTTTTTTTAATTTCTTCCAAATCACTTCTTCATCAATACTATTATTCTTTCACTCATAGCATCAAAAGAAAAGAGGTCCACTTTGAGAATGTGTACAATGATGACCAATTTGACATGACAAATTTTGATTTAGGTCTCTACAACCAACTATTGGACAATAACGTTGAAGAGGTAGAGGTGGCGCCAACTGATATTGCAGGAGGGGACAGGACCCAACCAATGCCAACAGGTCATCACCCTGGGGCCGAGGATTCCCAAGCACAAGGTAAATCTTTGAGGCTAACTACTTAGGTATGGGAGCATTATGACCTCATTTGGGAAGGGGAATCGAGTTTCAGGAAGTGCAAACATTACAACAAAAAATTGATGCACAAAAAGAACTATGATACCAGAAATATGCGGCATCATACGAAAAATCACCATACAAATCTCTGTCTTGGTGCAGCCACCATTTTCATAGGACAAACACAACTTGGGAACACTGTTGATGGGTTAGGTCTATTTATTTAACCAACAATCTTTTAAAGAAAACAAGATAAATTGGAGGATGCTCACTAAGAAGTCTTTTTCATAAGCTAAGGATGTGCATTTAGAATCTTGAATTAGATCACAAATAAATCCTACATTTAGAAAAGCATCTAGGAGCACAGTGAGGAGAGAGAGCTTTAAATTATTTGAAGTCAAAAAATCAAACTTGTAGGCATATTTCTCTGTTCTAGATTATAGTGTGGCATTTACAAGTGACATGTGGACATTGCCTATAGGACAATTATTTTATTATGTGATTACTTATTAGATTTATGATGATTAGGTGATACAATAACATATTCTGTCATTTAGGTGCATAGAATCTAATTACACTAGATTTCACATCTATAACTGCATTTATGAATCTTTGCATAAATATTTTCATGTTGATAAAGTTTTGTATATTTAATTTGACAATGCATCAAACAATAATGTCTTCGCTCACCTTTTGAGTCAACAATTGAAACCACCTCTTGAAGATGCATTATTTTATGTTAGATACATGTGTCATATTTTAAACCTGTATATACAAAAAAATTTTAGAAGTTTTGCAAACTGAAATTATGTTTATTAAAAAATTATTGCAGTATTTGAAATAAAGACTGAAAGAATATCGTAAATTCAAAAGGTTTTATTTTGAAAATAGAAAGGTGTTTTTTTGGAAATGTTTTAAATTGGATTGTCCAACCCGGTGGCACTCAACTTATTTGATGTCACTAGATGCATATTCGTATGCAAATTTATTGTCTCATTTCTTAAACATGAAATTGAATTGTGAATTCCTCACAACTGAAATATGGGACAGATGTTTTAAAGCAGATGAATTGCTAAAGTTTTTTTACGTTGCCACCGAATTTTTCTATGATATTTACCACCCAACCGTGCATCAAGTTTTGTTTTATTTAGTTAACATTACATATGTTTTATATCAATTTAAAAATGATTAGTTTTTTAAACTCACTGTCAAAATGATGCAGGACAAGTGACTTCAGTATTTCAAAAATATTTCACAAATCTTTTCAGTTGCATCTTTGCTTAACCCATATGTGAAATTGTCTAGCACAACAACATTTCTTAAAGGCATTTTTCATAGTTATTTGAGCATGACCCATGTAAATGTTTTAGCTATGTCTGCTGTTGCTTTTGATTGCTTATGATATTTGTACAAGTTATATTGTGAGAGACATTCAGATAAGGTAAGACATGAAACTCCTTAAACCAAAGTCCCTAAAAGATCTACCTTATTAAGATTCAATCCAACTTTTCAAATGCTCAAACATCCCCAACCTATGACTTTGGGTTTAGCTAAAGTGGATAATTACCTCACCATATCATTTAAGCCAAGAGACTTAGAAATATTGGAGTGGTAGAAATAAATAAAATCAAGGTTTTAATATTATCCATCATTGCCCAAGAGATTCTAGCTGTTCCGATCTCAACCTAGCTTCTGAAGTAGCGTTTAGTATAGGTAAACGAGTAATATCGGAGAAACAAATAAGATTGATGCAGAGGCAGTAAAAGTCTGTGTGTGTAACCGAAATTGGAGTCTCCCTGCACTCCTTCGAACTTTTAGTTTGTAATAATGGAGAAACAAGTAAACGAGGCTTGATTTTTTTCTTTCTCCTTCGAATTTTTAGTTTGTATTTGATCTGAATATACTGTTAAGTATCGATCTTAAGTTTTAATTTTCAGTTATTTTGAGAACAATTTTCCATTCTTTCTTGTAAAGCACATTCCAGTTAATTGTAAGTGTCTTTTGACTCTTTTTTTTTTTCTAAAAATGCTTTTTCTTAAAAAAAAAAAAAAGTAATTAAAACTTAATCTTAAAAAATTATTAAAAAAAAAATAACCTAGCACAACCCAGCCCTAGCTCAAACCCAACCCACATTTTCCCAAGCCCAACCCACCTTTTCCCGGGCTATGCCTTGGCCTTGTCAACCCAGGCCTAGGTCTGGTCGAGCTAGGTTGGCCCAATGCCCACCTCTACTTCTAACATCTTTTATGTATGTCATTTCACTCTATTTAGACTTGGAAACTTCTCCTTATCCCCAACCTTTTTCAACTCCAATAGAAAAGGAGAGAAATATTTTATATTTATAGAGAATAAAAATTAATAATTTAAATTAATTATTAAAAATTACAAAGTGTGAAGTAACCATGTAATTTAAATTCTGATTTCAAAATTTTGGTTCAGATAATATGAAAAAATATATGATTAAATGTAGATTCTCAAATTTAAGAGATGTAACTTAGTTACTGATAAATATCAAGTGAAAAAAATGTGATTTATCCTTTCATGAAAAGTATAATGTATCATTCTCGCCACCAGGCTTGGCGAAAACGAAAACGCAAGTTCAGGCTGCCGATCTGGGTTCGAATCCTTTCTCTTTTTTGTATCATGCAAATAAATATCAAATGTATCTCAATGTCCTTCAAATTTTGATAAACACCCTTATCCTTAATATAATATCATAAATATCATTTCCTAAAATATTCTTATAAGATGCATAATATCATTTTCTAAAATATACTTGTAAAATGTTTCTAAATTGATAAAAAGAAAAAAGAGGTTTTGCCATACAATTGTTGGCTTACGCTTGTCTACTAATTGGTCGGCGGTAAAAGGGGTAATGCTGTAACTCTATTGGGCTCACAATTCTTCTCTTTTTCTAGACAAATAATTGGGCCGCAAAAAATTTGGCCAATCCTAGATCACGAATTGTATTATACTTTTGCAATATTCTTTTAATTTGTCCAACTTCCGACACCATAATTTTATATAGTTGGCAAATGACTACGTGGAACACAACTTCAAATTGGCGAGACGAACAAACGAGACTCGCACATTAGTGGTAAAAAGAACAAATTGTTTAATATAAAGTCCACCATCACAGGAACAAGCTCGAAACTATCGATTACCGCCCCCAATTTATTAATTTTAGTGGAAGAGTAAAGTCCCATCAAAATAAGAAGATGAATTTTGCGTTGAGGTAGGGTGTCCTACTTTTTTTTTTCTCGCAATAAACGTCAATGCATTATATCACATGTCATTAGTGTGTCATTTTTATATCATATGTCATTTTTATTTTAAGGGCTTAAAGCCCCTTTGGCACCCTGCACTTTACAAACTTGGATCTTTTGTCTCATGTACTTTGATTCGGGTTCACTCGTCTCTCAAACTTTAAACATTGGTACCTTTTTCCCCCCTAATCCACTTGGATGACTACTTTGCTTATATGAGAACCGAAATATATATAAAACGAAAGATGAAGAACTAACTGGTCATTTTTTTCATATAAACCTCCAGTTCTATGAAATGAGTTTGGTACTATAATTAAATAAATTATATTTCGGTGCAGAATGTTGATTAGATATTATATATTATATAAGCTTGATGGTTCCCTTAATTATTCAAATCGAGAATATTGACGTAGATAATAGAAATAATGTAAAAGTCAAGTCAGATGGTTTATTAGCCCTTTATTTGCATTTATCTTTATTTCAGTCTTCATATAATTTAAATAGCCATTTATATGAGTTAAGGGGTAAAAGGTACCATTTTTCATAATTTGATGGGTGAGTGAACTTGAGTCAAAATTCAAGAAGTAAATTGTCCGAGTTAGCAAAGTCAATGGAGTGAAAGGATCTTTTGGTCTTATTTTAAGACATAGTACAATATTACAAATGTGCGAGGGGATGAACTTAGAGTTAGGGAGAGGATGAAGTATTAGATTGTTATTTTTTTATGTTTACACATTTATGCGTTAAATGGCTAATGAACTGCATAATATTTACTCATTTACTTTCTGTCACATAATTTTGTGAAATGTATTTTTCTGTAAATGTCACTTAACATCTTGGAAGTATGCCTTATGTTACATATTCATCCTAGAAGTACAAAATGTTATACCATTTGATCTAAAAGTACACAGCTATTGCACAATTCGTTCTTCTGTTAAGTCTTATCGTTCAAAAGTGGTGGGAAGCTGACTTGGCAAGATGAATGGTGTCATGTAAAGCATACTTCTAAAATGAATAATGCAGCATAAGACATACTTTCGGGACGAATGGCATAACATAAGATATACTCTTCAACAAAAGAGTTGACGAAAGGACGAATGATACAACAATTACACACTTTCAAGACAAATTGTACAAGATTTTATACTTCCAGGACGAATGTGCAACATAAAGTATACTTTCAAGATGTTTGGTGATATTTACCCTTTATTTTTCTAAAATCTTTTATAAGTCAGTGTTAGTCTTTAATGGAGAAAGATAAAAAGAGACATGCGGAAGAAATGATATCCCCTTAATCCATTGATCTCTATTGGTTAATTGGCTGACCAGGTAATTGATAATATTATAATACGATCACAACTTGCATAATTCATATGAAGCACTTGTGCTAGCATTGTTTCAGTTCGGTATAAATAATATCTGATAATCCCATAATCGTTTTAGATAATCTATATTATCATCTTTTGGGTTCCCACCAGCTAAGTGAGTTAGCACAGGTGAACATGATGTTCTCGCAAAGTTCAGGGCACCACTTATAAATGGTCCAATTACACCCAGAGCTCTTTAGGTTTAGCGTAGCAGGCGTTTCACCCCCAAGCTTTCCGATACTAACTTTTTATGCCTTATACTCATAACAAATTTTGAATATTTAAAAAAACTTTTGGGAACAAAGTTGCCTAAAAAAACTGCACCGTTTAAAAACTGCAAGGAGGGAGCAAGAATTGACTTAAATTGCAAGCTCCCGAATAACTTAATCTATTATGTTACTCTCTTTGTCTCATATTTTTTTATACATTTCATTTTTTTATTTAAATTTGGCTTATATTTATTTATATTATTTTTTTCTAGAATTTTTGTTAGAATATCATGTAGAAACTATAAGTCTTCATTTATTATTTTATATAAAAAATTTTCATTGATATACTAAAATCATAAATTAATTGCTGTGAAATAGTGAATAGTGTAAAGAACTTAAAATGGAGAGAGTACTATAGAAAGAAAGTAAAGTAGTACTCCTTCGTCCAAAAAACAAAGGAAATATATATATTTTTTGGACTATTTTGAAAAGATTGAAACATTTTATATTTTGTAAAATTTTAACATCCAATTCATCTTACTACTCACATTTAAACTTTTACTACACAAAACTTAATAACGATTTTTTTTAATCTTCATTTAAACCCTCACTACGCAAAATAAAAAAAAATTAAAGATCATTTAAATTCTCATTACACAAAACTCAAAAATAATTTTTTTAAATTTTAATTTCAAGGGCAAAGTTAAATTACATGCACTTTAACTTTTGTGCCCAGAAAAACGTTTCATCATTTATCAAAGAGAAGACGTAATATTTTAGTAATTATTCAAATTATTAAATTCTAGTTGAAATGAATGTAACATCATATTTTTCTTTGTAAATAGTAAAATTGACATAATATTTTTCTTTGTAAATAGTAAAATTGCCCTAAGATTTAGAACGTAACACAAAAATACCCAATTCGTTTCAACTTAAGTCAACTTAATATAAAATGGTTTTAAATTTTTTTCATCTAGAACCAATTTCATTTGAAAGTCAATATTATATAGGTGTAATAATCCATTTGAAACAAAATTTTTATCATGTTATTAAATTTCTATAAAAAATTCTTTTTTAATGTTTAAAAAATAAAAATTCATAAAAAATTAATAGTATTATAAAAATTTTACAATCAATGGATTATTTTACCCAAAATAATATTGAATTTCAAATAAAATTGGTTTCAAATAAAAAAGATGTAAACATAAAAATAAGTTATTTTGAATTAAGTTGGCTTAAGTTAAAATGAATTGGCCCTAAATATCTATTAAATTTTATTCCTAAATTTGATATTATTTGACTTTCAATCAAAATGCCCAAGCTTAACCTAATATTACTATAAAATATCTCTTATTTACAATTTGTATTATCCAAATTATGGCATTTTTCGGTGGCATACATTCATTGCTTTCTCGGTTATTATTTATTGGGAAACTCACAATAATCTTCCTATAGTTTGGCTTAACATACACTTTGCATTTTCATTTTTGAAAACCTAAACTATAATCATACTTTTTTTATACTGTCCGGCAACAATTTCTAAATCCTTAGTTTAAGTTATACAATAGTTGTTTTTCAGTAATTTTAATTATTCAAATATTTCTTTAAAGTTAATAGATATTTTAAATTATCAATTTTTCTTCTCTGTAAATGCATTTTCCTCCTTGTGAATGCAAATTAATATTTTTAAATGTTAGTTAACTATGAAAAAAATCAAAAATTTGAAATTACTGGAATATAATTACCATACAATTTAAATTAGAATTTTAAAAGTTGTTGTTAATTAGGCCAAACCTTAGGGATTTTTTTTTTTAATATTCCATTATTTGTATATTTCTTCTATATTCATGATCTTTTGTTTTCAAATGTATTCTGATATATGGTTATGTTTTCTTACGGCCTTCGTATTTGGGTTAATATACATAAGTTTTTAAATGCAATGAAGTACTCCATCTTGTAGCTTTAGTTTATGTTGAACGATATAGTATTTGATTCTTACATTATCTTAACTTATAACATATATATATATATATATATATATATATATATATATATATATATATATATATAAGAAAATTATGGTTTTTGGACAACCAATTACATTGTGTATGAAAATTACAATGTTATCCATCCATTACTACAAATAAATTAATGTGATTTTAAGTACCCAATTTACATCACCAACGCTCCACACTTTTTTGCTCAAGAAATTTTTTTAGACCCAAAAAGAAAATCATTCCCCATCAATAGGTACGTTCGTGGTCCATGAATGATGAATCGTTGCTGGAGTGGCTAGAGGAGTTTAGACCGTTGGGAGGAAGATGGGGTTGATTCTGTCCGTTTCTGAACAGCGAAAGACTTTCTGTCAAAGCGTCTGAGGTTGGGGTTTAGACCATCGTTTTCAGCCTTTTTTTTCTCTGAACAAGAATGTCGGTTTGCAGCCTACTTTTTGATATAAGGTTGTCCAAGTCAGATTTTTACGCCTAGAATCATTTTTGTTTTTTTTATAATTGTAAAATTATAAAAACCATAGAGTCGTAAAATTCTACAAATTTTTTTTTTAAAAAAAAAAGATGAAAAAATATAATCATCTAAAGTATTGTAGAAAGTTTATATTATACAACATTTTCAATTACTAATACTCTAATACCATAAAAATCATAATTCTATAAAAACATAATACAAGAAAAATAAGTTTTATAATCCACAATTCATAATGAGAAGTTAAAAACATTTTAATCATCTAATGGAACACTTGGAACATCATGACCAATGGAAGTATCAATATTATTATCATATTTTAAATTCATATATTTATATTATTCTCTTCACAATTCATTATTTGAGAGGTCAAACTCATATATGCAAACACTTGTACTATTATGGACATTTTCTTCATCTATATCTATATCTATATAAATTTGATAACCAATGTTATCAAAGTCATATTGAAGAAGAGTGATCAAACGACATAGAGAGTCTAAGAAAAAAAATGAGAGATGATTTATATTTTATTTTTTTGCTATCTTTAAATTTATTTTTTGTTTTAACTCTAAAAAGGTTGAGTTTTATTGTATAAATATTAAGTTGAATAATAGATTTGTATATTTTTAGCTTACTATAATTTTTTTAGCTAATTTTAGTAAATCTGATATAATAATATTGAAACATAGAGTCCTAAAGTTTTCAAGTTTCTAAGACTAAAATCAATACTTTATCCATTTCTTCTTACATATAAATTTCTACTAAGACTTGAAATATTTTTCATTTTTAGAGTCATATAGAAATGTAAGTTTCTAAAACTCAAGTCAGGGCCTTAATAATCATTTTATTATATACTCCCTCTGTCCCATATTCTTTGAAATACTCACTTTTTAGCAATTAATCTATAATTTTTTATTTTCAATTTTTAGTATATAATAAAAAAAATTTATATAAATGATAAATAAAAATCCAAATATATTTTTTTTTATTTTTTTCTAACAACCAATAATATAAATAAATTCAAGTCAAACTATAGCCAAAAGTCACATGTTTCAAATAATATGGGATGAAGGTAGTATATTATTATAAATGAGGAGCAAAGGAGATTTATATAATGAAAGGAGATTTATATAATGACTCAAATCATTAAAGGCTATCGAAAGATACTATATTTGACTCCATAAATAATAAAAATTCTTTTAAGTTAATAATGTTCTTCTCAAATTCAACTTATAATTTTCAATATAAAATTCTGATATTTAACCTAATGAGTTTGTTTAAATATTGTAAATACACGGTTTAAAATACCTCACTTGTGTCGCTGAAATTTAACCTAAAAATTTTTGTTTATTAACTAATGTAAAAAAACACGATTTAAAAAAAATACTTCACTTGTGAGGCACTTTCCAACTAAAACTTACATTTCAAATCTTCTAACCATATACATGCACATAAATATAAGACAAAAAAACAATAAATTTTATACACTACAAATATATTTATTTTATCGCATTGTTTGAAACTAAAATATTCCCTTTTATACTTTTATCTATATATGTAACTCTCATAATATTTCATATCATAACCTTTCCTTACCATTTTCTTCTAAATTGACTATTTTTCATATTAGACAAGTTTCTCTTTTCAAATTTCATAAGTATTTAAGGCTTCTATTTTTACGAATGTTTTTCTCATTATATGTGTGTCTTTTATTTTTATGCAATTCAGTTAGAATATTAAAATAATCAAGTGAAGTAACAGGATAGGAACAAGTCCACTACCACATAGTATTTTAAAATTGTTGTTCTGGTGAATTAATTGTCACTTTTAAAACTTAAGGTGTTAGGAACCAAATTGTTGTTCTTATATTAGTGAAATTCCTATTAACCCATCTCATAATTCTAGAACTTTTGCATATAAACTAATAACCTGAACAAAAGCAACCAAACTTCACGAGGTTATATAGTTTAGGGAGAAGGGCAAAAATGCCATTAATATTTGGTTGATGGAGCAATTTTGTCATTAATAATTTTTTTATGCAAAATTGTTACTGACGTGACTTGTTGTGAGCAATTTCGTCACAACCTGTTAAAATTGCTTGCATGACAAACATAAAAATTTGGAGAAAATGTAAGTTTTAAATTCAAATTTTCTTTACATAAAACTCTAGCCCTTACATTTCTAAACTTATTATTTTCACAATTATCTTCATCATTTCATTTTTTTTTTAAGAATTAGATTAAGTGTTTCTAAATTCTAACTTCTTGAGATTTATGAAGTTAAAAATCAATTGGCAAAGTTAATGAGGTCGACACCGCTTGTTTAGGTTCTTGGTGGAAATGAAAAGTGACAGCAACAATGGCAATAATTGATATTTGAAAGAAACGAGATCAATGACAAGCAATTGGATTTGCATGAGGTAGCCCTTGGACCAGTTAAATCATGCCCATTTGAGAAGATGGTAAAAATTACATATTTGTAAAGTTGGGTACTTATGAGTTAGGGGCTAAGGACAAAAATTTTAAGGGCTCTAAAAGTTCTCTTACTACTTGCTGCTATGGTGTTGACTTGTTGCGGACGTGACACGAGATTTTTTATTTTAAATGAAATATTCTTATGGTTAGATAACCATTTGATACTTGGTAACTATATCACTATTTCTTTATAATTTTGGTGGTAAAATTGTTACCAACAGATAATATTAGTGATGATTTTAAATAAAAAAAATTATTAACAGAAAAATCACTTCATTGACCTAACATTAGTGATATTTTTCTCCCTTCTCCCTATATTTTTTTATTAAAATTTAGTAAGTTTCTTATTTATACATCTCATAATTTGTAAACTATTCGCATATAAACTAAATAGCTGGAACAAAGTAAACCAAACTCCATAGGATTATACGGTTTTCATTAGAATTTAATCCCCTGTTTGAAGCACTGATCTATGACCCAAGTTTTCCGCTGTCGAAGCTTCTGTTTGATAAACCATCGTCCGTCGCGTAACTTGCCTTCAAAATTTGATGCGCCAGAAGATTCTCGAGAAACATTTCACATATCTAGGACCAAGCAACGACAATTTTGAGCTTTGCTTTTCGGGAAAAATGCCAACTTGAGTCCTTCACTCTTTTCAATTGATCCCCTGTGCCACAAAGATTTTCCTTTTCAAGTTGGTCATATTTTTTCTTTTGAAGCATTAATATGTTAAGTACATTTTAGAAAGCCATATATCCTCGTGGTGTTTATTTTTGTTTTATGAAAATTCTGAAAATTATGATTTGTATTGATAGGAAATGTTAACAAAAATATTTTAACTCGGTGATGTTTGGTTTCCTTTGTTTACGTTATTCAGTTTATATGGAAACATTTTGAAATTATGAGACATGTCAATAAAAAAAAATATTAAATATTAAAAAAACTGTATAACCTAGTGGAGTTTAGTTCTCTTAATTTTTTCAGGCTGTTTAATTTATATGTGAACATTTCGTGAACTATGAGATGTGTTAATAAGAAATTTATTAAATATTAATGAAAATTGTATAACCTCATGGAGTTTAGTTCCTTTGTTCACGCTATTCAATTTTTATATGAATATTTTTGAAACTATGAGATATGTTAATAAGAAATTTATTAAATGTTAATAAAAACAGTATAACTTTGTGGAATTTAGTTCCGTTTGTTCAAGATATTCAATTTATATGTGAATATTTTGAAAATTATGAGACGTGTCAATAGGAAATTAACTAACCGTTTGTATTTTAGGAGATAATGGCTGAGGGGTACTTTTGACTTGAAATTATTAGGTCCAGGATGCACATAGGTTCATGGGATGGACTCACCCGAGTCAACTTTGTATTTTGTTACATTCAACTCCTGGTAGGGGTGCTTGGAATCATTCTTCTAGTAGGGGTGCGGTTGGCTGAATGTATAGAGACTCTCATTCTAGTCTTACTAGCATCCCTCAATGCTATCTGCTGAAATCAAGCTATTTTGGTGCTATTTGAGTTGCTAGTATCGATTGTTTAGATAATATCCATATTTTTACAAATTGTACTCAATCTTTCATCCAGTTTTCATACTATTCACTTATTTATTTAGATGTTGAAGCATATATCAGAAAATTCTAGCACATTATCAACCTATTCTACAAGGCCACCTTGCTAGTCATTTGTCACGTTGGTCTAGTGTGGAGCAAGCTCATAGGGTGCCCACTTCGGCCCTTAGGTCTTCTCCCCTAGCTGTTTTGTTTTCTTTCCTTTTCGAGTATACAAAAAAAGCTCCTAGGTATAATAGCAGCTTAAACACACAAGTACCATTTAGATTTGCATATATAATACTGTTATGACCAATAAATCTATGATCAAATTTTTTTTTTGTATTTGCAAATTATTGAAAATATTCTTTTAATATCTCATTGTTCTGCTTACCTTATGAAATATTTTAAGTTTTTACGTTTTAAGTTATATTAACGTTAAAATAGTAATCTGTCCAAGGGAAGGGGTTAGGACTAGTTTATAAGAATAAGCATTACAGTCCAAGGTTTGGGTGATACTATTGATAATGTGACCTTAATGATTGTTTTTATATGTAACAATTATTTAATCAACTTGTATATTAAATGAAGCTATATACTTTATGAAACTCAAAAAATCATTTTAAAATGCTTTTTTGAAAAAAAAAGAAAAAGAAAAAGAGATACATTTTTTTATTAATTTTCATTTTCTAAAGCTGAGTAAGGAAAACATTCGTACTTATTTGAGAAACAATATAATTGAAGTGATTATTAGATAAATAGAATATTAATTTTTAAATGATATTAATTCTAAGAAATGAAATTAAAAATAAGGTGTAATAAGCGCCTTTTATAACTTTAGTGGTACGAAGGAATTGCATAAGCAAGTGTTAATTGTATTGCTACTATACCATCTCTTGTTATTTAGACTTTCTTGTGCAAAGAATACTAGCATATCTTAGTCGAGGTAAGCCATGATTTTGGAATGCATGCTGGGAGTGTGGTGCACTTCAAGGCAAATTCTCATTGCCAGCATATGGAGAACCCTCATGTAAATTGGGCTACCACTTGAAAATGAAATTCACATTTTTTTTCTTTTTTCGACAGAAATATTACAAGGGTTTTTTAACATTATTTCTAATTCAGGTATGCTCATGTGGAGGTTTTCCAAATATAAATAATAATTTTTTTACGATAATCAGTAAATTAAAGGACCATCAAGTGTATTTAGATGAAATGTTTCTCTGGGTACGGAGATTAAGATGTTTGTATAGTAAGGGTTTAAATAATGATTAAAAAAGAAAAGATTTTTTTTTAGGTTTTGTGCAGTAAAAATTTAAATGAAGATTAAAAAAAATTCTTTATTGGGTTTTGTGTAATAGGTGTTTAAATGAGAGTAGTAAGGTAAATTAGAAATTGAAAACTTTCTAAAATGGGATACATTTTATTCTTTTTTTGATATAAAAAAAAAAGAATAGATTTCATGCTTTTTGGGTCGGAGGAAGTATTATAATCAGCCCCATGGTACAGAATAACCTATGGTACCCAATGGATTTTATAGGATTTCCCCAAATAGTCATACACAATAGATTTTAATTCATAAGATAACAATATCTAGTTCTCTCACTTGCTACTTTGAAAGATTTTAATCCAATCTCCTAGCTGCCCATGTCAGGCCTTATAACTACTTTATTCCCCTCCAAAGACCACATGGTTATGGTTGTTTCAAAGCAGCCACACAACCACAAAAAGAAGTCCCATGATAGTTCCAACTAGAGCGAATTAAGCCGTGAAAACCATATCAGGACTGAGCTTTGATTTATAAGGGTATTATTGTAACACAAAGAACTATTATTTATTTTCTTCTCCCTTCTTTTATTTAAACTATCTAAATAAGGGGAGGCTAATAGATACCTCTTTCATTGCTTTTCTTCCCTCATTTTCCTTTCTTTTCCATTAATGAGTGCAATCCAAATATCTATCGACAATCGATACCATGTGCTATAGTGACACTCATCCTAACCCTAATGAGTCAACAATCTCATCAACTATACTCAATAAAACTTAAAGCCAAATAAAAGAACTATTCTCAAAGCACATGGCTATGATTGTTCCAAAGCAACTACACAACCACAAAATAAAGTCCCATGATGGTTTGAACTGGACCGAATTAAGCTGTGAAAATCACATCAAGACTGACATTTGGTTTATAAAAGGTATTATTGTAATACAAAAAACTATCATTTTTTTTCTTCCTTCTTATTTTATTTAGACTATCTAAATAAGGGAAGGTATATACCCCTTTCATTGCTCTTTTCCACTTCTTTTTCCTTTATTTTCCATTAATGAATGCACTGAAACATCTATCAACAATCATATGATATAGTGATGCTCATCCTAACCCTAATGAGTCAATAATCTCATCAACTACTCAAATAAAACTTAAAGCCAAATAAAAGAACAATTTTCAAATGTCTAAAAATGCCCAAAAGTTCAAGTGGAAAAAATGTCCACAATTCTAACAAAGTTCTAGCCATGGAATTAAATATCACGGTATACAACTATATACCGCTTAATGCAGACCACGGTATTTTGTGGTATTTCACATACCACTCAATTTTTTTTGTACATTTTGTCAAAAAACTGGGATATACCGCAAATATTGTGATATTTTATTTTTTGCGGATGCGTGTGAGATTTTTTTTCCATTTTACATCAAAATATCATAAATATATAAAATATTAAAACATAATCAATACATATATCATAAAATAAATATTTACTTTTATTCTTTTGGTTACTTTTCTTGGTTAACGTAAAAATTTAATGGTTACTTTGAGTCACCTAGGAACTTAATGTAGTATTAGAAAATGTATTGTTATTATTAAAGTATTATTTTTTTCTCTTATATCAATAAATTAGTTTTTTTCTAATTATTATTTATTTTTCTCTATATATAACTTTTTTTTAATGTTTTTTGTACAAAATTTGTTATCATATATATTTTATTTATATTTGATAAATTATTATAATAAAAATTATAATACATATAAAATGTGCAAAAAAATTTATTGAATTTATGTCATCTTAAAATAATATTCTAACATTTATTTTTTTTATGAAAACTGTAACAGTATACGATGCGGTATACCTTAAAAAATTGAGATGCAGAATACCTAACTTTAACAGTATTTAACACCTTGGTTCTAACCCAAGTCATCTTTTGGAAAATGGTTAACCGTGTTAATGTGATAATTATTGTCTTCATCTAAAAGGATTATTAAATTTGAAGGTTTGCCTCAATGGCAAGTCTGAGTAGGTAAGGATTATAAGATTCATAGTTGCTGCCCACCATCCTAAAGAAAAAATATTTCAATTTATTGTTCACCAGTTTGAATGATTTTAGGTGGTTTTGATGGTTTTGATTAAATGTCTAATGAGTCGATAGTCAAACCATTAAAGGCAATTGTTCATGGTCAAACTAGTTGAACTAGCTGGTCCAATCCATCTCTTACTACACTACTTGTAACTGGTGGTGATTGTAAGATTTTTTTTCCTTCAAGGCCAAAGCTAGAACTATAATTCTCATATCATCGATAATTATAATACACCAACTAATGAGTACGTACAATACATCACTGGGCGATTAGGTCTATGATCTCTGGTTACAGCGGTGACTGATGAGGCTTGGACATACACTGAATAATGGAGGACCGCAGCTGTGATTAATGTTGAAGCCACTTGATTCTTGTCTCCTGCCTGATGTGTTTCTCTCGTTCTCATAATCTTTTACTATGTTCGTCACATGGTGTCTAATTAAGAAATAGGAATTGGAACTAGAATTTAGGATTATGAAGTAGACAGTCAAAAGATAGTGGGAAGTTAGTTAATTACAAGTCAATCATTTAAGTTTTTACTTGTTGATCAACAAATGAGCGCATAAGAATAGGATAAGGGCTATATTAATGAACTTATTACCCATATGTTTTAAAACTTTAGAGAGTTTGTAGGGGGTATTTGTAGGTAAAAATATCAAACATTGACCTATTTTTTGAATATATGTATATAACTAGCCAAAGATTTACAAAGCTTCAATGGGGGCAAATGCCTCCATTGCCTCAACTGTGGAGCTACCCTTGCTAGTAACATGTATTGAGCTTAAATAATACTCAATTTGTCCTTAGTTCTCTGCTCCATTTCAAATTTTTTAGTTAAATTTGACTTAAATTTATTTATATCTCTATTTATTTTTTTAAAGAAATATATTTAAAAACAACAAGCCTTGTAGTTTCTAAATATAATTTTTAAATTTTTTTTAGAAAATAATAATGTAAATAAATTCAAGTTAAATTTAAATAAAAACTGAAATGAAGTATAAAAGTTGCGAATTTGTTCTTGAAAAAAATTAATTAATTAAGAGTCAATTTGGTTTAACTTAAGTCAATTTTATCTAAAATGATTTATTTTTATTTGACATCTCATTCAATTGATATCAATTTCGACTGAAATTCAATATTATATAGATATAATAATTTATTTGAAAGTAGGTTTTCATGATATTATTAAATTTTTATGAAATTTTCTATTTTTAGATATTGAAAAGGAAAAATTCATAAAAATTTAATAAGATTGTAAAAATTATATTTTAAATGAATTATAAAACCTACATAATATTAAATTTTAAATAAAATTAGTTTCAAATAAAAAAATATAAAAATAAAAATAAAACATTTTAAAATTAATTTAAATTAAAATAAATTCACCTAACATCCTGTGCTTGCACCTATGAATCCCCTCTCCACGAAAATAGGAGAAAGGACGGGAAGAGAAGCATGAATGGGAAATTCCGAACGGAGGAAAACACATTCCTCGGCAGTCGTAACTCGTAAGAAGTTAGTAAAATAAAATATAGTAATTGCGTAAGTAGTCCTTACACTTTAATTCATCACTTGCATCCTCAGTCTACTAACTGTTTTCTTTTGGTCGTAAACAGTTTTAAAATGTTTTATATTAGTTTTCCACAAGATAAATGTATTGATCTCAAAAGTTGGTAGATCAGACAATTACTCAATCAATAATATGGAATATTTAAAAAAAACTTTTAAAATAAAAAAAACAACTAATAAGTCAAGAACAACAAAATGCAAATAAAATGTCAGGAACGCCGAACAAAAATTATTCAATCTAATAATCAAGTCTACTCTAATTCATGAAATCCAAACTCAAAAACAACATAAGTAAAAATTGTTTGTGTCTTCACCAAACACAAAGTGCAAAAAAGCCCGTGGTAAAAAGAGACAGTTCATGAATAGCATAGTTTAGAAGATAGTGTCTGCCTTATTTGAAGTGCAAGACAAAGAAGTTCTTTAATTTGTGACCAAAAGAAAATTCAAACATCTGTTGATTAGAGGATTCGTGTAAAAGATTGTGTTAAAAATCATAAATATTGTAATTTACGGTACAACTATTTTAATTATAATATCACGTTATTATACAGGGAGGTGAAAGACCAAAACTATTTTATACGCAAGTGCTATTGTCCGATTAGCGGTGGTGTGGACTAGGGCTGAGCATTGGTTGGATAAACCTGAAACCGAAACTAAACCACTCCCATTGGGTTGGGTTAGGTTGGGTAAAAATTGATTATGGTTCTCGGGTTTGTTCCATATATAGGAGAACCGACGATTTTTGGGTTGGTTTTGGTTTCATATAGAGCCAACCCGAGGTGGAATATATATATATATAAATAATTATATAATAAAAATTATAGTATTACTAATATATCTATACACACACACACACACACACACACACACACACACACATATTTCTTTGAAGTATTATGATGGTTATTTTGTGTTTTTATATTAAACGCTTAAACTGATGTTCCAAATTGAAATAGTATGGAAGTTGTGAGATCATTTACGAAATTTTTTCATATTTACTTAAATCACTTTGCTTCATAGACTTACAATTCCTAAATCATTTTTCTTTTAATCTTTTATTCCAGACTATTCTTTACGACACAATTATGATATTTTTTTCATTTGAGTCATGCAAAATTAAAAATTTATGACATCGACATATTTTAGGTTTTGATACTAAAGAATATGGTCTTAAAGGCTCAGTTTTCTATATTGAATGTCATACCAATATTGGAATTACTGGAATGAAGTAAATTAGTTGAGATAAAAGATGCCCCACAAGCAACTCTTTTGAACCAATTTTGTAAGAACAACATTTTAAACTCTTTTGAATGTATCTAAGTACTTATATTTAAATATTAATTTAATTGTATATTATGTTGAATATGTCATAAAACTTATTATGGATGTAGATTTATTGAATTTTGGTATTGTTATAGGTATATGGTATAAACCGAAAAACCCAAGAACCAAAACTGAGAAACCCAGAACCATGGTTCTGGTTCTGTTCGGTTCTCGGTTCTGGTTGGGTAGAAAAATTTTAAAACCGAGACCATTTTTGATTGGTTTGGTTCCACTATAAAACCAAACCAACCCGACCCATGCTCACCCCTAGTGTGGACCAGTAAAATCGACAAATTCGGCTAAGGCGTATTCAACTCTGCAATCCGTTTAAGTACTACTCTTTCCGGTTTATTCTCTCTGTATATATAGTGTAAAAGAAATAAAATATACCATAGAAAATAAATATAAGGCGACTCCGAATTCAACCCGTTTATCAAATATTAGGAGTGTTGAACTGAAAAGAAAATAAAGAAATAAAATATTGGTATAATTAAACTGCTGCGGAATATTTAATTAGATGAAAAATCACAGCAGAGAAAAAGGATGATAATAATCGTTGTACACCCCAGAAACTGCCATAAAACGCCATATTAGCATCTGACTCTTAAATCTCCGCCCTTCCTTCCTTATCACTCCCCCACCCACGCTCCCCTCCCTCTATACCTCTCTCAGCTCTCTCCCCATTCCCGCAAGAGGCAGTGGATTAGAGCTTCACCGATTCATCTCTTTCCTTTGTTTTTTATCTCGTCCAAGTTCCGTTTCGTTATCTTATCTTTCGAACTTCACTTCTTTTACTCACCGGTTTCGGTTTTCTTATACCAATAAAAATTACACATTAATTCTCAAGGTCGCCGCATTAGACTCCCTCTCCTCTCTTGTTTAATTCTTGCTTATTCGCTCTTGGTAAACTCTCCGGTCATCGAGTTCTTCCCAGTGGTTCCGGCTCTGTTTTTCGTTTTCTATATATGCAACTCTCCAGACTTTGATGACTTCTCTATAAATTTCTCGTTTTTTCAGCTCCTTCCCAGCAGAGCTGTCGAAAATGGCTCCCAGGAACAGTCGCGGAAAGGCCAAAGGAGAGAAGAAGAAGAAAGAAGACAAGGGTATTAACATTATTGTATTATTAGCACCAGTATTACTTTAATAATTAATTATAATAATTGTTGACTTTTATCAGTGTTGGCTTTTAATTTGTTGTTGGTAGAATAGAAAAATCTTGCTTAATAAGTAGAGTATTTGGTTAATCAGTTAATTTACGAAATAAATATCTGAGCTAATTCTTCACGGATTTTCGCAGTTCTCCCAATTGTTATGGATATCGCTGTAAACCTTCCCGACGAAACTCGTGTAATCTTAAAGGTTTGCATCTTAACAAACTTGTCCATGCCTTGTGCCTTCTTTTCTCTTCAATTTGTTCATGCTTCTCGAGCCTTGCTAGTATTATTTTTTATTTTTATTTTGTTGCTCATTTCACATAAAAATAGTTTATGCTTATTAGTTTGCTCATTGGCCGAATGTGAATCCAACGGAATTTCACGACCAGAAGAAAAAAACAGAAAAAAACAGAGAAAATTTACTCATATTGTCAAATGTTTGCTCCCTTTTGTCAATAGCCAGGATTTAACTTAAGGCCACTCAATTCGTCAAAAATTTTATTTTGAAATTAACAAACAAAAATGTCGTAGACTTCCACGACTTGTAAGAGAAATGATTTTGTGGTGTTATATGTTCCGTAAGGGTCTAGCCAATATAATTATTTTGTCTTTTTCTTATTCATGAATGGTTTAAGTAAGTTGCGTTGAATGATTTAAGTAGGTTGCGTATTTTAAATATTATAAATTTATCAGTCAATTTAAAAAAAAATTATTTATCATCAATAAAGTCTTAAATTATAAAAATATGATTTCAAGAAATGTTTTCATTTATTTTAATATTTTTTGAAATATTTTATTTTGATATTTCCTCACTAATGGGTTTATTTTATTTTTTAAATTAAAATTCTATTATTTAATTGTGAGCAGGGAATATCAACGGACAGGATTATAGACGTCCGTCGGCTTCTATCGGTGAACACTGAAACGTGCAATATCACAAACTTTTCATTGTCGCACGAGGTAAGGCTCACATTCTGTCACACAAATCCAATTCTACATAATAACTTTTTGGTCCAAATAACAGCAACTTGCCCAAAGTATTGGGGTTTTCCTCGGCTGGAGTTGTTGAGTGGCTCCATAATGCAATCCGCTCTAATCTCACCGCAGCATTTTTTTTTTTTCCCAAAGCTGTTTCATTTTTTTCCCTTTTATAATCATCAAATTAACCCCTGTAAAATTATTTATTCACTTAGTTCACTCACAAATATTTTGAGCCTATGCACAAGATTTTTCAGTGAAAGGCTAGTTGTGTAATTTTAATGTAAGTGGCGGCCCAGTTTATTGGTTTGATTGATTGAATGGAGGCCCAGTTTACCGATCACCAGGCCCATATCGACTTTTTTCTTTTTATTTAAAAAATACAGGTCAGAGGGCAGCGCTTAAAAGATACCGTCGACCTCTCAGCTTTGAAGCCTTGTGCCCTGACTATAGGAGAAGGTAAGCTTCTTATAAACGGCGTCGTTCTGAAATTGGTAATATAATAGTGTTCATTACATTATGCACTACCACTAACTGGGAATGTTTCTGTGCCGGTGTTGATTGGCCAGAGGACTACGATGAGCAGAGTGCAGTGGCGCACGTTAGGCGAGTGCTTGACATCGTCGCCTGCACCACATGTTTCCGTCCATCTGCCGCCGCAAAAGATCATCAGAAGGCGGACGCCGGCAAGAATGCGCCGGATGGGGGGGATAAGAGCGGTAACAGCAAGAAAGACGCTGCCGGCGTCAACAACGCGAGCAAGCAGTCGTCAGCAAAGGAATCGGCGGTGGACGGTGAGGGAGAGATAAGCTACTGTTCCCCCAAGCTTGGCAACTTCTACGACTTCTTTTCTCTCTCTTACCTCACTCCTCCTCTACATTGTATTGCTCTCTTTCCCTGTGTTTATTTCCGAAATGTTTTCCTTTATCTCGTGGAATTTGAACTTATTTGGATTTTCTGAAATATCTCTTTATCTTTTTCTTGCTTCAGTTATAAAGAAGGCGACGAAGCGGCAGGTTGAGGAGATTTCAGCCGATGACCATCTATTCTCTTTGGATGTAGAATCATCCTTGAACTTTTTCCTTTCTTCAACTTCAAAATTGGATGACCGTAGAATTTTATATTGTCTGACCCGATCATTTATCCGACCATTGTGCGATTGAACAGGTGAAACTTTGTAATGGGAAGCTAGTTTATGTCGAAGCGTGCAGGAAAGGATTTTACAGCGTTGGGAAGCAGCGGATCACGTGCCACAATCTTGTCGATTTATTACGGCAGCTTAGTAGAGCCTTTGACAATGTTAGTTTCTGGTTTCACATTTAGAAGCATAATTTAGAACTGCGAAATTTGAGGCAATATTACCGTGATTTGCTTGTGACAATAGTAAATAAAGTATTGGCTATGCAATGGGAAAGATCGGTGTTAGCTGTTGCCTTTTTGCCTTTCTGCCTTGATATGATCAGGATACATCTGCTCAGAAGTACCATTATAAATTTAGCATTATGTATGAATTGCTGGTGCTTCAGATTGGCATTAATTATTTGCAGAATCCAGAAACCGAAAACTGCATTTTTTTCTGCTTGTAATGAACTTGTACAAAACGTTACACTAAGCCTACGTGCTTTCACAGTCTTATTTCCAGAATGGGAATTTCCTACTGTGTTAATTAAATACTCTTGTCTTTGATAGAAAACACAGGCGCAATGTGTGCATGCATGCATCATACACTGTTCCATCTTTATATGGTTGAAGCTGCCAATTTTGGTCAGTGAAAATAACTTTTCCTGAAGTCCTGATTTTTTTTTTCACTCCAAACTGCAGGCTTACTGTGATTTAATAAAAGCATTCTCAGAACGTAACAAGGTATGGATTTTGCAACGTTCTTTTGTCGAAGTGGCGGAAAAATAAATGTTGTTCTATCACTTCTTTTCAACTATTACAGTTATGCTTTTCGGTTCAGTTATAACCTTGCACATCTTTTACACTTTCATTCCCTTCAATTGCAGTTTGGGAATCTTCCTTATGGATTCAGATCAAACACATGGCTCATCCCTCCGATTGCAGCACAGTCACCATCAACTTTCCCACCTCTCCCCATGGAAGATGAAACATGGGGTGGCAATGGAGGGGGCTTAGGAAGAGATGGAAAAAGTGATCTTATTCCCTGGGCCAATGAATTTATGTTTGTTGCATCTATGCCTTGCAAGACAGCGGAAGAGAGAGAAGTCAGGGACAGGAAAGCTTTCCTTCTTCACAGTCTATTTGTTGATGTGGCCATTCTCAGGGCCGCTGAAGCTGTGAAGCATGTAATGGCACAGCAACATTCAAATTGTGGTGAAACTTTGTATGTGGAAAAAGTAGGCGATTTGAAAATTATCGTCACGAAAGATGCTACAAATGCAAGCTGCAAAGTGGACATCAAAATTGATGGAATTCAAGGAACTGGAATCAATGAAGATAGGGTGGTTGAATGGAACTTATTGAAAGGGATAACTGCTGATGAGAATACTGCTGCTCGTGTAAGGTTTTTTTTTTTCTTTGACATTATTATTTCTAGATGGCATTTTCTTCAAAGTTTTACATTTCCTTATTGACTTATGAATGTGTGAAATTTGATGCATGCTAACTTATTTATTTGACAACAGGATGTTTCTACTCTTGGTGTTGTTAATATGAGATTCTGTGGCTTTGTAGCCATTGTAAAAGTTCAAGGGATAGAGAATAAGAAAGGCACACAATCATATCAAAGCCTAGAACTTGAACAGCCTGAAGGCGGTGCAAATGCCCTAAATATTAACAGGTTAGTGTGATACATGTGGCATTTTCTATGTGTTTTCTTCTGTTTAGTTGCTTTTTTTTTTGTGCAATTTGCATATAAGAATAACCATAATGTCACAACTTCATCCAAACTTGATGGTTTTGTTTTGATATATTTCTGAAGTCTGCTGATTGGACAATCCTCCTCCTGAAATTTCCCACTTCAAGATGTAAGCTAGAGCTAATCCTTGTGAGAAAAATTATGTAGGGGAATTTCTTGGCATAAATACACGAAAAATCATTTATCATCCTTATAGCTTCTCTATGGTTTATGTATGTTATGTTGCAAATAATGTTGAATCGCTGCAACATACTTCTGTTTTGGGGGTTCAACAGATTGATGGACATGTAGCATGGAAGAAGATTCATGAATGGGCTTACAATGAATCTTATATTCTGTACACAAAACTCATGTTAGGTATTAGTTTTGGATTAGTCTCTAATTTTAGTAGCGATTATGCGCTTTTTTTTTTTCTGATGGGACATGAAACAAATCTTCGCTTGATCCCAATGATCTGATTTTTATTTTTTATTTCATATTTGTGGTTGAGTTAGATCAAGATTATGTTGGTATTGTATAATGACTTAGAGAATTGGTGCTCCGTTCATAACTTCACATGGTGAATCATCAAATCCTCTTAATCATTGTGAGTTGACATATGGTCTAGGTAAAGCTTCTCGTCATCAAATATGGGAATGGTTAAACTAGTAGTTGCTGCTTTATAGTTAATGTGGTTTGTGACACTTGCTAATTTGGTATAAATGTTGTCCACTGTATCAAATATGAGGTAGCAAATCTGATCTTTCAGCCTAAAAGTTTTTACCCCTCATAATGGATAGAAATACTTTTTCTCTGGTTTCGGCAGTCCAATGGTTACAATTTTGTTTACAGTTTGAGATTGTGCCTTCACAAAACAACACATTTAGAGAACAGTAAAGCAACTTTGAATGTGGAGCACGAAGAACTTATTTCTGCCCAGGCTTTTGTGGAGGGACTGGTGAAACAGAGTTTAGCTAAGCTTGAAGAAGAGAAGCTACAAAGCAATCCATTTTTGAGATGGGAACTTGGAGCTTGCTGGGTACAACACTTGCAAGACCAAAAGAATGCAGATAAAGATAAAAAATCATCTACTGGAAAGACTAAGAATGAAATGAAGGTTGAGGGACTTGGGAAACCTCTCAGGTCTTTGAAGAAAGGTAGCAAGAAAAGCCCTGATAGTAGTTGTCCGAACAGGGAGTTTGAAAAGTCAAACTCCCATGAAAATGGCACAATAAGGGGACATGAAAACACCACATCAGCATCTTCAAAAGATCAGCTTGAAGCCAGCGGTAAGGATAATGAACATGCACTAAAGAGTTTATTGTCTGAAGATGCCTTTATTCGATTAAAGGAATCAGAAACTGGACTTCACATAAAGGTAGATGTTGTGGGTTTTGTTTTTATGCGTTTGATGTATGTATGTTGTTGACTGATACATGGTTTGTATTAAACAGTCTGTGCAAGAACTGATCAACATGTCGGAAAAGTACTACAATGATGTTGCTCTTCCCAAGCTGGTAAAGTCAGATGCCATTTTCCTAACTTCTTTTCAAATGTCTGTATGTTGGTAGTTCTTGAAATTCTTACTTGAGTGTTTATCATGAAACAAAAGGTAGCAGATTTTGGTTCATTGGAACTCTCACCAGTTGATGGCAGGACTCTGACTGATTTTATGCATACTAGAGGTCTTCGGATGCGTTCCCTAGGGCATGTTGTAAGTAACTCAAGCCAACCCCAGCCTTGAAATTATGCCGTATTAGACACCTAGTCTCAGTGGGTCAATGGATAATAAAAGCTAAAACATAAATTTCATGCTATTATGGTTTCTTCTCCTCCATCAGGTGAAGCTTTCAGGAAAGCTAGCTCATGTACAGTCACTCTGCATCCATGAGATGATAGTTCGTGCATTTAAGCATCTTCTTCGGGCTGTAATTGCTGCTGTTGACACTGAGAAGATGGCTGTATCGATTGCGGCTGCCCTGAACCTGATGTTTGGAGTTCCAGCAAAAGACAAGATGCACAGATCTTGGAAAACTTATCCCCTTATTTGGAGATGGTTGGAGGTGTTCTTATTGAAGCGATATGAATGGGATATAAGTGGCTTCAATTACAAAGATCTGAGAAAATTTGCAATCCTCCGTGGACTGAGTCATAAGGTATATGGTGAAAGATATGTGCTAAAGATTAAAATATGATCATGGAAAGCCCGGCTTATCCAGTTCTTGTTCTTTTGTGGTTATATTTAAGGTGGGACTTGAGTTGGTTTCAAAGGATTTTGATACAGATTCTCCCATGCCATTCCAAAAGTTGGATGTTGCCAGCCTTGTTCCGGTGCATAAGGTAATCTAGACCATCAGTTTTTGGTAAGCTTGATCCAGGACAATGCTACTTGTGCCAAAACAATATTTCTTTCTTGTTTCTTTTTTTTTTTTACAGCAAGCTGCATGCTCATCAGCAGATGGGAGGCAACTTCTAGAATCATCGAAAACAGCTTTAGATAAAGGAAAACTTGAAGATGCAGTGACCTATGGATCGAAGGTGTGGTAATTTTAAATCATGAACTATTGCATCACCAGCATACCCTGGAGTGAATATTTGCTGGAATTTTTACCAGTTGCGCTATTCTGGTTGCTTGCAGGCTCTTGCCAAACTGGTTGCAGTCTGTGGTCCCTATCATCGAATGACAGCTGGAGCTTACAGCCTTCTTGCCGTCGTACTGTACCACACTGGAGATTTTAATCAGGTTTTTCTTCCTCAGCAGAATTTCTTTGGAAATCTAGAATTGTACTTTTTAAAATGTTCGACTCTCACAGTTTTACTCATTGAAATGTTATGAACTATCCATAGTAGAAGTGTCTACTGTCTGTTTCTCTCCCTCTAATTTTTCAACAAAATCTAATCAGTCACCTTCTACATTTCAGGCCACTATATATCAGCAGAAGGCATTGGATATCAATGAGAGAGAATTAGGACTTGATCATCCAGATACAATGAAGAGTTATGGTGATCTTGCTGTGTTCTATTACAGGCTGCAGCACACAGAATTGGCTCTGAAGTATGTCACATCTTTGTCATAGGAATTATAAAAAATTTTGGCTCACTTAAAGTTCTGAGCCTATCAAGAATTTTTGTCTCCTATTCATGTAAGCTATTTTTCTTGATTGTCCTTATTGAATTTTCTGATGCAAGGTTTATTTTCCAAATTTGATCTTTATGCTCAGGTATGTGAAACGTGCCCTATATCTTCTACATCTAACCTGTGGTCCATCTCATCCAAATACTGCTGCTACATACATCAATGTGGCAATGATGGAAGAAGGCCTGGGCAATGTACATGTTGCTCTTAGATATTTGCATAAAGCTCTCAAATGTAACCAAAAGTTGCTGGGTCCAGATCACATTCAGGTTCAAATTCGTTTTTCAAGTTTTTTGCTTGAGCACTATTATGTCATTACATCTTAAGCCAGTGTTGTGATCACATGAATAAACTCAGGGATATGACTTGATATAGAGTTAAATTTTGTTTGCTCAAAAGCTGATGGTTTTTACTACAAGGTTGTTTTTCTCTGTGATCTAAATCTGTTTGGCATGAAACTTTTCACAATGTTTCTGCTAGTTCTTAGAAATCATGGACTAGTTTTTCATTGGTTTGATGATTGTACAGATGCACCTAACTATAGAGATTCTATAGAGGTTATGTTCTTTAGGACCATTTATATTTGGAGATACCGTATTGATTTAACAATTCTTTTGGATCATATCTAATTGTTTCTTCCATTAATGGCACCAGACTGCAGCAAGTTACCATGCTATAGCCATTGCACTTTCATTGATGGAAGCATACCCATTAAGCGTTCAGCATGAGCAAACAACACTTCAAATCCTCCGAGCAAAGCTGGGACCAGATGATTTGCGCACTCAGGTATTTTTTGTATGAGAATTTAATCATAATTATCGTCTTCCTTTGATGCATCTATGGCATTTTTGTTACTTAATATTGACAAACAGTCATCTAGAGTTGCTTACAAGAAATACTTGGTGCCCTTATTCAGGATAAGATTTTAATCATGTGACTTTGAGTTTATGTCAGGGCACCTGATAGATGATGAATTTTTATGGGATGAAAGAACAATAGAACTAAGATGTTTATAACCTTGATGGGAGGATAGCTAGTATCATAAGCAGATTTCTGATCTTCTATCTAGAAATTACATGCCCTTGTTTCCAACTGAATGAACCAGTTGGGGAGGGCATGACTAGAGATTAAAGTTGTGTATAAACTTCTTTCTGTGGACATTTCTTATCTTTCTGTCAATTTTTGCAGGATGCTGCTGCATGGCTCGAGTACTTTGAGTCCAAGGCTTTTGAACAGCAAGAAGCTGCTCGAAATGGTACTAAGAAGCCTGATGCATCAATCGCCAGCAAGGGTCACTTGAGGTAAGTCAGGATGGATGGGGCATTAAAATTTTGGACCATAAGAGAGTAGAGTGCTTTAGAAGGTCTACAAAATGTGAATTCTTCCACTTCTGGTACCATTTACGTGCTGGAGCCTTAGATGGCTTATTTTTGCTATCAAGGCCTTCAAAGTTTGTGAGGACTATTAAGTACATACGGGATATTTAAAGGCCAGAGTCTAGACTTAGATTGTTCCTCTGGGACTTTCCAACTATCTCTGCTTCATTCCCTGCACCAAATCAATCCTTTTAGAAATAACTTCCAACCTGTTTAGACTGTATGTTTCCGCTATTACTAACAATTGTCCAGGTTTGTTGTGCTTCATTGAGAAATCTTTACTTTATTGGTTTATTGAGAAACATAGAAAACAATTATTTTTAATAGCTGATTTATTAGATTGCTCTGAAAAATTCTCACATTTATCTTTCTGTGTCCTGTAATTCTGTATGATGCGGCATCTATAATACAATGGTGAATTGTGCTGATAGTTACATTCTTTACCACTTCGCAGTGTGTCTGACTTGCTGGATTACATAAATCCAAATCATGATGCTAAAGAGAAGGATGTGATGGCAGCCAAGAGGAAAAGTTTCATCACAAAGGTAGGGTTAGAGTTTGACTTATCATTGTTGGAAAATCTTTGGTGGTAATAGAGTAATTAAGAACAAAAGAAAAATCTAGTTCTGTTGACTAATGATGTTGGATGATATAGCTGACATATACTGGTTTGTTAAAATTTGCTGAACTAGTCAATTGTTTTCTTTAATAGTCTTGAAGAAAAGTAGTGCAATTAAATTTGTCTAACAAGTTGTCTATTTGAACACTCAAAAGGTAGGAATGTCCATTTCTTAACCTACTAGGAAGCTTCAGTCTCCATTTATTTCAAGATGGCCATGTGACCATAAAAATTAGACTGGATTTACTTTGGCACCTTATCTACCCTTTTAATCAGCCTGTGCAGGAAAAAGGGAAATTCTACCAGACTGTCAGTTCAGTGAGTTCTGATGAATCTGTAAAAGAAGCTGCAAAAGAGGCTTCAGCTGAAGATCATCAATTACCAGAACAAGGTAATGAGGATGCTACTCCGGAGGCAAGCACTTCACCGCTCAAGTCAGAGGCTCCTGTTGTAGAACTGATATCTGAGAGAAAGCCAAGCATGGATGCTACTCCGGAGGCAAGCACTTCACCACTCAAGTCAGAGGCTCCTGTTGTAGAACTGATATCTGAGAGAAAGCCAAGCATGGTAAACAATAATCATGCTGAATCACATGCTGATGGGGATGATGGCTGGCAATCAGTTCATCGGCCCAGATCAGCTGGATCAATGGGACGGCGACTGAGGCAGCGACGGCCAACAATTGGCAAGGTCTACGGTTATCAGAGAAAGACCGCTGAAACAGATGCAGAGGTCCCTGTAGAAAGGTCTTCTCATCGAAACAGCAGGTATTACGTTTTAAAAAAACGTATGTTATCTCATGGGACCTACACAGACCATCCGACAAGTGCCTCGCAAGGTTCGAAGTTTTCTGGAAGAACCATTAAAACTGTTACTTACAGGGTCAAGTCTATCTCTCCATCTGCTAAAATTGTGCCTGTAGAAGACTCCAGAAGTGGTGCAGATGTTCCTTCTCAAACAGAATCTGGTCCTACTTTAACGTCGGTTGAGGTCCATCCAACAAAGAATTCTATAGTCAGTCTGGGGAAATCTCCCTCTTACAAGGAAGTGGCATTGGCCCCACCTGGTAGTATTGCTAGAATGCAGATAAACTTCTCTTCAGATAACCAGGAGTATAATGAGTTAAAACAGCAAGATGAAATGAAAGAAGAAGATGGTGAACCTTGTGCAGATATAGGAGTACCAAATGTATCTGAAGAGAAAAATGAAAGCTCAGTAACAGATGACATAAGAGGAGATAATGGTGTCATTGAGAACAAAGACGATGTTCGACAAAACAATGGGATGCAAGATAACTCTTCTGGAACATTTTGTGCAGGTGTTGAAGAACATAAGCTCACTGAAACCAAGGATGATGAAGATGGAGGGACCAATAAATTGATTAATGATGTGCCAAATTTAGTTGATTCTTCTAAAATGGAACTCTGCAAGGAGTCGTCATCTAGATGTTTTGAACCACAGTGCAGTCCAAACTCCACTTTGCAAGGGACAGAGGATTTGAGAGACAAACCCTTGGTTCTGAATTCAGGGGATGCCCGAAATTTAGCAAATAGAAAATTGTCTGCATCAGCAGCTCCATTCAATCCATCCATCTCACGTGCTCAGCCAATCAACATGAACATTCATATTCCACCTGGTCATGGAGCTGTTCCACTTGTTGCTCCTTGGCCCGTGAACATGGCTATCCACGCCAGACCTGCTACTGTTTTACCAAATCCAATGTGCTCATCCCCTCACCATCCATACCCATCACCACCTCCAACCCCAAATATGATACAGTCTATGCCGCTCATGTTTCCTCCTTACAGTCAGCCCCAGCAAGTGCCAACCAGCACTTTTCCTCCGACTAGTAGCCCCTTCCCAGTATCCAACGGTCCTTTTCATCCCACTCCTTTCCCATGGCAGTGTAACGTCAACCCCGATGTATCCAATTTCATTTCTGGAACAGTTTGGCCTGGATGCCATCCAGGAGAGTTCTCCGTACCACCACCTGTTGGTGAACAAATTGTTGATCCCATTCTGGAGATGAAAACAGAATGCGAGGAGTCATTGAATCTGAGTACAATGCCGGTTGTGCCTTCAGACATTGAAACTGTGGAGGAAACTAATAAAGACATAAAGCTTCCAGCACCTGAGATGACAAAAAACGCTAATCAGTTCATCGGTGGAGGAGTGAATTGCCTGAAGGAAAATGGTCATCTAGATAAGTGTTCAATAAAAAATTCTGGGGATGGATCTAGTCACTGCAATGGTGGAGATGAAATCTCTAGGGGAAGTGCTGAAATGACAAGTGATGGTGAGAAAACCTTCAGCATTCTGATAAGAGGCAGAAGAAACCGAAAACAGACTCTGAGGATGCCTATTAGTTTGCTCGGTCGACCATATGGCTCACAGTCTTTCAAGGTTATATGTAGCAGAGTAGTCCGAGGCAGTGAATCTCCCAGGGCTGCAAGCTTTTCTTCAAAGAATGATTTCAAGGCTGATGCCACATAACCCAGGAACTCTCAGTTTTCAGTAACCAATTAAGGACAATAGGATTATCATTGAATATAGAAGGAAAGAGCACTGGTTCTCTCAGTATACAGAACGTTCTGGTGTGCCTCTTTTGTGGTGCATGCCTTGCTTTATCAGTTTTTTTACCTCAGAGACAGAAATAGGTTGGTTATTTACAATTTAATCTATGATAGCATCATTTTCCATGACTTTGGGGGGGAGTAGATTGGGAGGGTCCAACAGTGGGAGTTTGGTTTGGTCTCTCACAAAGTGCACCTGTAAAGGACAATAGGAATCTTCAATACACTATACTTAAACCTTTTTTGTTTACACACAAGTTGTCTTTATGAAACAAGCATATCGACTGTTGGATATATTTGCAGATGCTCTAGGTGAAGTTAGTTTGAAGTTTTGAGCATGAAGATGGTGGTTTGTGATAGCAGGTATTATCTTTAACCATGCAAGGCATGTAATATTAGAGTTAGTGGTTAGATGCTATTTCTTTAGTACTTCTCATCTCTGTGAACTTGTCGAAAAAGAGGATATGCCTTTTATTGTTGCAACCTAAAAGGAAGCATCCACCCTGTTTGCCGCAGCATTGGATGTCGTTAGATGATGCTTATGTTTCCTTTTTTCAGTGAAATATCCTATGAAATAACATAGAAGACTGCATCATCGATTAGCCCATAGTGTTCTGAGGCCAATGAGTTTGTGGATCCTCGTTGGATGCTGTTATCTCATGTAACCTGATTGTCCTCTGAATCATGCTAGTCGGTTTTTAGTTCTTTCCCTCTTCCCAGAAAGCAGTAGACAGCATTGCCAAATGCAATGTGGGTTTCTTCTCTCTAAATTGGGTGGGTTCGAGGGTTGGTTCTTCTGACACAAAGGCATAATGTTTCTATGAGGCCTTATCCACAAATTTGTGCATAACATTGTAAAGACGTGCAATACAAGGCTTAATAATGGTTTTGTTTCTTTTGTTTGCAGGTTCGTTGCGCGCCAGGGGATACCAATTTGTAGTTAAGGTTGAAATTTTGGTGCACGTGGTTAGGATTTCTTCTGTGATGTTTTGAATCCAAGAATCTGAGTACTTTATTCACCAAATCTCGCGATTGCTGGATGATTTAATTCGAGTGCAAATGACCTTTTTTTTTTTTTTTTCTAATAATCTCTCTTCAGACCCTTTGTTCATCGAAGTAGCTTAGCACAGTGGAGTTACATGAGGAATTCAGTTGTTAGACAGTGGTTAACTTAAGGAGGCGTTTAGTTGCGGAAAACTTGATACCCTTCTTCTTATACAATTCTATTTAATGAAAGTGAGAGATAATAGCTTAATAATAAAGTGGAAAGTATTTAAGACAGGGTATTCCGTTTTAACAGATGAGTTCAAGTTATGTACTCAAACTTCCAAGTTTGATGAAAATTTGAAGAAGAAAAAGTCAAAATCCTATATAGCGATAGCAAAATTTAACCTGACTTGATGAGCTAGATCAACTTAAATCCAAACATGATCTTTCTTGATTTGACTAGAAAAGTCATTGATCCAAATCTGATTGTGTTTAATCCGATCTGAACTTATATCCAATTGAAATAAAACCTGAACTCAAATAACTAAAATTCAAAATACTAAAACTCAAAATGACTCAAATTCAAGAATGATCTCACTTGAACTCAAAATGATCCGATGACCAGACCCAACATAACCTAATTTTAACTAAAATCAACATAAATATATGGTCAGCAGAGATTTAAAAAATTGTGATTTTTTATACATTTCTTACTTACCTAAATTACACATAAATTATGACCATACAATTTAAGCAACTTTAAAATACTATTCCCTCCGTCCCATATTGTTTGAAATAGTTGACTTTTGGCTATAGTTTAACTTGAATTTATTTATATTATTGGTTGTTAGAAAAAATTTAAAAAAATATATTTGGAAACTATAGGTTTTTATTTATCATTTATATAAATTTTTTTTATTTATATACTAAAATTGAAAATAAAAAATCATAGATTAATTTCTAAAAAGTGAGTGTTTCAAAGAATATAGAATAGAAAGAGTATAATTTTTTTATTTGGGGGTTTTTGAAGAATAAATTAACAACATAATATACTTTATGTAGGGGCTTTCTGGAATTTAATAATTTAGGAATTTGCTATTCATTCTTTTGAAGTATGCAACTAAAACGGTGAGTTTCATCTTATACTTAAATTGGACGTTGACTAATCCAGATAAAGTAGCAAGATCTATTTAGGGAAAACTTCGGTAAAAAAAATTTCTTTTTATTTTTTTTGTAATCATGCACAAAATTGTTGAATTGTTAAATACTTGGATTGATTATTTGTGTTTAAATTTTCAAGTTTGCTGCACAAACTTCAATTGGTAAATACAATGTTAATTTAATATAGTTAATTGTTTCAAATAAGGGTATTTAAATTTTGATGTAATTAATATGGTTCTCTTCTCTGCTTGAAATTTGATTCAATTAATTTTAAATGTTTTAGATTAGGGTATTTTTATATCTAGTCAAATTAAAATTTTTAATAGTTTTTCTTCTACTAGTATTAACATTCCCACCCTGCCCCCTTATACTAATATTCATGTCTTGTATTAGTAGAAATAGTAAATACAAAATTAGTCTTTAATTATTTATTTTTGAATTTGAATTTAATTTATCATAAACCTTAAACTCGAAACCTAAACCTAAAACCCTAAACACTCATCTTAACCTAAACACTTAATCCTAACCATAAACACTATATCTAAACCTAAATTCTAAATCTTAAACCCTAAATCTTAAATCTTAACCTTAATTGAAACATTAACTTTCACCATAAACCTAAGCCATAACCTTAACCATAAACCATAAACCTTAAATCTTAACACTTAATCTTATTTCGAATCCTTATCCTAAACCTTAACAATTTACTCTAACCTTTACCCCTAAACTTTAACTTTCCCTTTTTATTACCTTCCTTGTTTAATAAGTTTTATATTTTGGGGCTTTCATATTTAATAACTTCCCTTTTTTAGGTACATTCATATTTAGTAGGTCTCATATTTAAAGATTTTCATATTTAATAAGTTCCATATTTGTGTTCTTTTTTTTTTTTTTATAAACATATTTGGGTTCTTCTAAAACAAGTACTTCCACATTTAATAAGTTTAATGATCTTGGTAGTCAATTCTCAAATTACAACATTGGTCCTTAAACTTTTAAGTATAGTGCAATAAGGTACCTAAGTTTTGAAAATTTTCATTTTAGTCACCATAATTATTACAACATGGGCCCCCAAACTTTTCAAATTTTTTGCATTTCCATCCAAATTTTTTGAAATCTTACAGTTTAGTCACTAATAGAGTAATAGTGAATTAAAGTTATATTTCGTAGTAATTTCACATTAAAAGTTGGATATTACAGCAAATTTTCCAAAACATTAAGAAACTTTTTATGAATTTTTTAATTTAACATACTTAAAAAAGAAAAATTAATGTAAATTAATTGCACCAAAAATTGAATTATTTAATTTAAATTTTAATAAAAACTAAACAAAAAAAATTGAATTGATTAAGTGATTTCAACATATATACTAGTAACCCAAAGAAACCTAATTGGTCAACCCAAGTTTGGATTGAAACTTGACTTGAAATTACTCGAGACTAAAATTGCCCTAACTTGCTTTGAACCCGAACCCAAATAAACCTAACCCAATCCAACCAGAACCCAAAATTCACTCAACCCGAATCCAAATGGCTTGACCTTAACCCGACCTAGACCTGAATTCATGTAAACTCCAACTAAATTCGAACCTGAATGACTTGACCCAAATCATCCAATTATCATCCCTAATAAACCTATACAACATCAAAGGAATTAAATGTTGCTTGTTTACAATGTGGTAAACCTTTTGCCATGGTTATGTAATACATGGTTATATATTTTTCACATTTTATCGATTTACCATATAATATACTGTGATATTTCATATTATTTTGAGTATTAATATGTTTTTAAATTGTTTTTCCTATGTACTACTGCTTACTATGGTATAATGTGCGTCTGTCACGCCCCCAAACCCACCCTAGGAATCTCGGGATGATGACACGCCGCATACTCAAGAAAATAATTTCCCTAAGCATGCAAGGCTACATATTTCAAATAATTCCAAACTTATAAAATTCTCTTAGGAGAATAAGTGACAGAGCAACTACAATTCTTGAAACTGGAACATAATCCATAAGATATTAAAGCTCTAAAGAATGAAACAAAATCCAAAGAGTTTTCTAAACATAAATAAGTTTCTAATAGTAGTACTAACGAAATAATTTTAATTGTCTTGAACTGTTGTTAGTCTTGTAGTCGCTCCCACTAGCTAACTTGAACTACTCCTGATTTGTGTGAGGGGGTGAAAACGGGGTGAGCACGAATACCCAGCAAGTGGCGGATTTTGAAAACAGAAATACAATATACAAAATATATAAGGATCAAGCAGAAGACAATTCTTGTAAAAATAATAACATAAACTTTAGCAGAAGATATTTGAATAGTCAGAACATAATCAATGTAATAGCAATTTTGAGAGCTGAGCAAATAATATTTGTAAATAAAATCATTAATCAAAACAGAGTAGTTCAGAGCAGAATAGCAGAACAGAAATTTAGAGTAGAATGGGTGGGGTGATCACTGTGACTACACTTAAACCGCTGTAGTGCGTCCAGAATCGTCTAAGAATCGCCAACGATCGAGCACCCTGAAGGACTAGTCCTAAAAACAGTGCACTGTGAAACAGAATGGAACAAAATACTCTACGTGGAGGGCCCAAAACTACACTTTCCCAGTAGTACGGACACAAAACCAACACCCACAAAAACCGAGTCAGAACAGAAATTTAGAGCATTACGATTGTTATAAAATTTCAGTACAAAACATCACAATCAAAACATACCTGATCCCAACTTATTTAATTAAATATAATATATTGCATAAATAAGATAAAATTCGAATAAGTAGATAAACAAGTAAATTAATCAAATACTTGGAAAACAATTTCAGAATAAAACTTGTAATTGAAAACTCTTATTCTGATTAAAAATTTATTTAATGCAAAATAACTTTAAATCAAAATATTGAAAAATTACTAAATTGGAAAACTTAGCACTTTGAAGAAATAATATATATATATATATATACATAATATCAAAACAATTTAATTTTTAGAATAGTAGTAGCCACTTCCCTCAAAATGCAACTTTCAAACTCCTGAAATAATTCTTTAGCCGCCTAAAATAATTATGTAAAATTTTATGTCAAAACATAATCAATTCAAGAAATAACTTAAAATCATTTGCTGACAGTGACCCAAACGAACGCTTCTGGAATCTAAGAATTCACTGAAGTAGTGTTAGAAGCCTTAGGGACTGATACTGTGATTAACCCGCTCATATCCTTCAGCATTTTACTTCCAGTGACTAAGTTGTAGCATTTTAGACTATTAGGTGTATATGAACCCGTCTCCAAACTTAAAGGACCTAAACTGTAATTATACCAATTTACACCCAGAAATACGATTCCTCGTCTTCTCTTATTCGCACCTCCTGTTACTCTTTGATTTCTACCATGCACAACCAAAACCTCCATAAATTTGTTTCTAATCCATTCGAAACAATCCAAATAATCAATTGACCCTTCCAATCATCAAAATAAATTATCATCAACCATGTCATTAACCTAAATCTTTCTTCAAGTTTAAAGAAAAGCTAGCCTATATATTAAAAAAATAACTAACAATCCTCAATTGATGATTTCTTGTTCCACTTCTTCAATATAAAGGAATAGGTAAATAAGATTGTGAGAAAAATACCCCAACCCTAATTATTTCTTATTTCTCCATTTTTTTTATAACCTATTTCGAGCCGTTATCTTTCTTTCTCCTTTTCGTACCTCCTGCCCCATTTTTTTTTATCCCCTTGCTCCTTTATTATTATTTTTTCTTATTTTTATTATTATATTTATTTTTTCTTCTCTTGGGCCTTAACCTAAATATCCAAAATAATAAAATGGACTAAATTTGGTTGAGTCATTACATTGTGGTACATGAGTTAAAATGAAATAAAATGTAAGTTTTTTCTTATTTCATTTTAAATCATACTACATCAAGATACTATACATACATACATAAATCCACAAGAGCTTTTTTCCTTAGGTATCAATAAATTAGTCTTTTTGCTGAATAATTTTAGTTTGTTCTATACATTCATTTCCTATATGTATTTGTATAATATAATACTATATTTTGTAATTTTTTTTATTTATATTAGGAAAATTATGATGAAAATAATTAGAATAGATAAAAAGAGATAAAAGATTATATTGAATGTGTTTCATCTTAAAATAATATTTTAATATTTTTTTAAAAAAATTGATAATGATATACGGCGCAACATACAATACAATATATCTATTATATATATATATATATATATATATATATATATATATAATTTAGAGAGTATGATATATCTAATGATACCGGTATTAAAAACATAGTAGATTCCACTTAGAATTTGTTGCTTAACAACCATTGTGAAGTAAGCACAGATTTTATTTGGCAATGATGTTGATGGTTGTTACAATGGTAGAATTGGAAGAGTTATTTAATTATAGCTTTTGACTTCAGCTATTAGAGAGGTGATATGTGGTTGCGAAAAGAGCTGAACGCGCGGCTTTTCATTAAGTATTTCAAATGGTTAACTACATTGACACTTGCAACAATGTAATTTTTCCTATGTTCACTCAGATTGATACAGACAATACCATGTACATACATATTACCATCAACTCATGATCCTGCTAAAGAAACTGTAGAACGTCTCGCCGACGCCGACGCGATGGGCTTCACTTCGCTCCCCGGCGAAGTCTGGAATGATACAAAACGTCGTAAGATTGATTAATGCTGAGGGGAGCGATAGATGATGGTAGTCTTAGCGCCTTAGGCCAAGTAACAAGTTGGCTGGGAGGTAATTATAGCAGCAGTCCAACAAAGCAGAAATGGTTTTGTAGCTCCGATCGAAGTGGAAAAAAACCAATCAAAATTGCTAGCTGAAAACGAATGGTTCCGTCAAACCTCCTTCAAACTGGATCCATATGGAGGGATGTAGGGATATTGGATTTGCGTGATCTTCTCATGTAGGATAATGCTTCTAGAACAATTACTGCGACCAAAACCAAGGCCAAAACAAACCCATATCCGATCTTCCAATCATTGCCAGCTTCCGCTATATGTATTCCCAAGACGATGTTCACGGCTCCGAAGAACAGTGCAAGCCTTCCAACCCAATGATGGTACCAATTCCAGTACCTTCTTATTTTGGAGTCCTTGCTTGGCCTCAGAAAAAATGCTAGCACCTGAAATTTCAATTTCCTTGTCATATCAATCACTTCGCTCGCTCCCATGGCGGAGTTAGAAAGTGCAATTAGTATTGGCTCTTGATACTATACATTGAGAATTTCCAAATTCATGGAAGGTTAGATTAGATTATTAGGTTCAATTTTAAGATTGAATGTTTTACTATAATGCTTTTCAGGTTTGCTTTCTTCGACCGACAATTTATTATTATTAATAAGTGATCTGCCGATATCATTGTACGTAAGTTTCAATTATATGCCGATAATATCTCTAAATCCTCAAAATAGTAAATTTTTCTGGTAATATCTCTCTGTCCTTGAACTCTTTAAGCTTTTACTTGATCAAAATTTATACAATTTTTCAAAAATTATATGAAAGGTTTCAAAGTAAACGGATATGATTACCATACTAGTACAACCTAATCTCTTCGACAAATTAAATATAAGCTTCTTTTACAAGGAAGATGAAGTGTTGAGGAACTAATTTTAGTTTTTTCCCCCTTTCATTGAAACGTTTTTCACAGTTAAATGCAAATGCTGGGGAGTGTTTGAATTGACGTTTCCAAACCTGGAGAATACTGAGGACGAGGAGGAAGATTCCAATGCCTCTGTGGGATGGGAAGTGGGCGTTGATCCTTTTGTATAGCTGTAGGCCTAGAAGAACACCGGCAAGCCCAATAACAAAGCCCACTAACTGGAGGCCGGCGTGGAGATAATACCACAGTGGGTCCTTGTGCTTGAAGTATCTCGCCACAATTGCCCCCACAGGGAGGATTAAGCCCCATCCTATCACTCCCAGTGCTCCATGATTCCTCTTCTCCTTATCAACCCCAAGTATGCCCAAACCGGATGCTGCAAAACACAAACCTCTACTTCAATTTCAGTTGTAAAGTGTCTGTTTAATTAATATTATAGCGGTATAATAGAAATCAACGATCAACTGCATACAGTCTATATTAAATGGAAATAGTTTTGTCACTTATTTATTCCAATCCCAGAAATTCAACACTTCTAATCTTTTTTCAACCTCCAATCCTTCCAACATTTTACAATGCCAGAGAGTCACCCTAATTGTATGTATCACTATTTGAGTGTAGTGCAAGTAATGAAAGAAAGAAAATAGTGCGTGGCAATGTACCTTGACCCCGAGAGAAATCAAACCAAATGGTGGTCCTATCAACATGTTTAGTAAGGTGATGGAGCAGAGGATGCTTGGTCCCAAAGGCAAGGATGAGAGGTTGGCGGTGCAGGTGTGGTTCCAACTTCAATTGGAAAGCCAGGTAAATCATGGCACCGTGAAGCACCACCTGAGGTGGCGCATTAGGAACCAGCGGCAAATCCCCTTCGTCGGGTTTCACTTGCGACGAGTGGTAGCCCTTTAAATGGTATTGTTTCACCTTGGCGTGCCCTTTTCTGTTGATCCAACCCACCATTGCGCTGGACCCGATCATGGACCCATTCTTTGAGAAGCCTATCCCCACCCACCCCCTTGTGTACACCGCGGACAAAACGATTGTCATCACATTGTCTTTGCTTTGCGAATACTGCATCAAGACATGATTTTGGTAGGTAAAACTTTTCTAGGTACTTGGCATTATTAGCAGCAAATAAAACGACCAACCTAAAGTAACTCGCAACAACCGAATAGATCTTACCCGCAAAACAAAGGTGTTCCACACGGGCGTGCAAATCATGTTGGAAATATTTCCGTAGGGAGGACCAAGGAACCTGCTCAGATCAGTGCTACTACCGCAAAGCTCAATTTCACCGGTATTAACGGCAGCTGGAACACTACCGGAGCTGCCGCCACTGCCCGCAAAAGCATTACCACCCTGAGGCTGAGGCCGCACCTGATTCTGGTGGGCGTCATCTGCTGCAGCGAAAGCCTGGAGTCCAGCCAGAAGAAACAACCCCGAAGACAGAATCAGAAATGCAGGCGTTTTAGCCATTGAAATGGGAAGGGCATGATCTGCCGACAGAGCAGGGGACAAGACAGGCAGCAGCTAGAATTGTGGAGAACAATAGTGTGAAGGGGAGAGACAAGTAATGCGAGTGGTTGAAATGTTTGTGTTTCTTGAAAATTAAGGTTGCATTATGGGTGTTGATGGTGATGGGGAATAGTGGTTGGTGGTGGCGGGTACCTGTCTTGATTCCCATCTGAGAACTACTATTTACTTTGCTCTTACATATATTGATGATTGAGTAGAAAATAAGCTGGGATCGAGCTCTTCTTTTTAGGCTTAAAATGGGGGCAAACACCTACACTTTAACTTGCAGATATAGGTAAATGACTAAAATCACACCTTGTCTCTAAGGCAGTTTGTTAGCCAAGATTATTTGCCACTAGAAGGAGAATAGACTAGTAGAGCTGAGCTTCTACCTGGAGAGACTAATCAGATATATTCCAATCATCAGATGAACAATCATTTCCGGCAACCGAAGGCGAAAATAGCTGTCCATCTCTTGGCAGCAGCGGACGGATGCTCTTCCTCAGCCCACCCCCTTCTCGGGACTTATCCGAAGAAATGTATATGGATGTTGCTCGCCACCCTCCTCATCAACCATGGAACAACATATATTTCTATTGCAATGACGAATTTAATTGGGAGTGATGCTGGATTTATAAAAGAAATCTAGGAATGATTTCACTAAACCAAGATGCAGACAGTGAGCATTTCTGAGTTACAACAACAAATTCTGCAAAATTATCTTATTAAGAAAGAAAGAAAATCTGAAAACTTATTCCGAGCATCCAATTGGAGGACAACCTTATCCACTCCCTATTCCATTGCCAACAGAAGTCCCTCCAAAACCGCACTACTCTCCGCCAATCTCCATCGTATTCCAAACTTCAGTAAATCCCGGCCATGGAAGAGACTCCTCTGTCAGTCTCCTTATCTTGCACAGTAAAGACACTAGGGGTTGCATGGTATTTAGCCTTAAGGGTCCTCGAAACTAATGATGTCATTCTTAAGCGGCATTTCACTCTCCATAATATATATATATATATATACACACACACACACATACACACATGTGTGTGTAAGAAAAATAATAAAACAAAGAAACAAACAAAATTTACTCGCCCAGTAGCAAATGATCTATACATGTTTTGTTTTTTCGGAAGGAATTACGACATGTTCTTAATCATCAAAAACATTGAAGTGGGAACAACAAAAATCTGAATGAGACAAGAATTCTAATCCCCTATCCAAAAAGAAACAAAACAAAACAAAAAGAAATACCTGATCTAATTAGCAAAGGTCTGTACAAGATGTCTTTTAATTAAAAAAAAGTAACATGGAAAAAGCAAATAATAATTACGGAGAGCTTTTGATTAACCTTATCGTGCCACCTTGGCCCCTTCAAACGGGCTCTCTCCGACGTAATTCCCCAGCAGATCACAGGAGTAGATGATAAAAACTCCACCGGTTTGACAAACAACGCGTGCACAGCCAAGCCTGGTGCCATCCTTCTACACAATCTGCATGTAATGGCTATTGCAATTTAGTTAGCAAGAATGGTTGCTAAATTTCATTGACGTACTAAGATATACTTTCTCTGTTCTATATTCTTTACACCGGATTTTTTTTTTTTACCGTCCTAAATTCTTTGCACCGTTTCCTTTTTTGGTAAATTTAAGCAGTGAAAATGTCTATTATACCCTCACCCTAAACCCCTTAATCTGACCATTTCTTTTTTGTTTTCCCTTGCCCAATCTCCTGTCCAAGGATCTTGTATTCCAAGTCCTCCGGTGAGGTCCCTCCGGCGACATCCCACCAGCAATGCACGGACTAGGAGGAGGCAGCAAAACAAATCGAGCGAGAGGCAAGTTCGAGATGATCGGCGAGGCTAGTTCAAGATGAAGCGAGAGGTGATTGAGGATGGTGGTAAATTGAGGAGGACGGAAGATCGAGGACAGTGCGGACGATTCGCTAGCAATTTGACAATGAGGTGTTGTTGAAATTGTGACGATCGATTCGCTGCTGGAATCGTACTCCGACAATGAACGACAGATTAAGCCAACGAATCGTGACAACAGGAGAGACTAAGGCAAGGGCAGCGGATCGACTGAGGCGAGGGTAACAGATCAACAGATTGACGACAAAATCGACTGAGGTGAAGGCAGCGGATCGACGGTGACCAAAATGAAGCTAGTCTGCTCTATTGTGCTTTCTTGCTAAGGGAAAACGTGGGCAAATCAATAAATGTACAAGGGAGGACATGGGCAAATTAGTAATTTCACAAGTATTCTTAAACTGCATGCCAAATAGAAATGGTGCAAAAAATGCGGGGCGAAGGGAGCACTTGTTTTACTACTGGTTAGTATGGTCACACCATAAGCTGGTGTTGTCACACCAATTTACATCGCCGCTTCTAACATTAATTAGAGATAATTAAATAGTTAGGATGATGTGGCACATGTGTGTGACACATCATCACTTTGGAATCAATAAGAAGATGTCATGTGGCGATTATGTGATGTGTACATATTTACCTTGATATATAGGATAATTGTTTAATAACCACCTCATAACTATTTATATTATGAAGAGATGTAACCTATAGATGAAAGAAAATGTCTATTCCAAAATATATGACCATTGTGGAGGTAGTTATATACCATAACTATCCTTATTAGTGAAATAATATGACTTTTAGTGAGTGGTCGTGTTTTAGGCGAATTTAACAACCTTTGGGAGGTGATTATAGCCTTGATTTAAGGATATAACTCTTAGAAGAGTTGTGACTCAATGACTGAACCAATACATCCCTTCAAATGGTGGTTATTGTCCTATTTCAAAGGAAGAAGTTATGGATTAATAAGGATACCTCTTGTTGAACTAGTACAACTTTTAATGAAGAGTTATGACTCTTTTATAAAGCATTATGACCATCCATAAGTGGCAATTCACCTTTATAAATAGAGGACAATAAAATTGTGCAAATAAAGTTTTTGTATACACAATTTTTGGATGTTCTACTTATTTTTCATCAAGGAGATTATCACCCAATTTTATAGTGATAACCAAATACGCCTTAATTTCTACATTTATTCTATATTCTGGAAATGAAAATGTTCATTAGTTGTGTACTTAAATTTTCTTCAGTAGCCATAAATATAACCTTTCTTGCATTGGTTAGTGGCAGAATCGTAAAAATGTCATTTGCCTGACCATGATTTGACAGCATCTACCGTCATCCAGTGGCTTTGTCTTTCCCATAAAAGGTTCTCACCATAGGGATCATAGAAATGGATCATTCGGTATTCCCTGGCCCGTTTCGTGCCCATGCGTGCACATAATCCTCCAGCGTCACCTTCCACAAGTAAAGCACGTGGCAACCAACTCATTGTGGGAGTTCAGGAATTTATCCCTGTCGATGAGGCTACTTGCCGAGGTAGATTGATGTGGCGGTCATGCGTGAGAAAGCGGCTCATCCCGAAAAGTCCCTCATAAATCATTGTTTGGCTACAACATGTTTTTTTGGGAATGATAATGGTTGGCTGCAGACTCTAAATGGGCCTAGAGAAAAGAGAAAGATGAGGGTTAGAGAAAAAAAATGGTTTTTGGACATTGAGAACTTCATTTTTTTTAGAGAGATTTTCCTCTAAGGTTTGTTATGTAAGGGGGAATAAAGAAAAAGTAATGTCATTATGGATGGAAAAACGATGTTTTGGGACCAGTAAATGATGAAATTGGTATGTTAACGAAACTAAATGCTTAAAAAATGGTGACATAGAAATCTACCACCAAATAACATATATTGTTCATTAATAACCTTGCAATATATTCTTCATCAGCCCAATAACCCTCTTCAGATGAGAAGAAATAGTAGTAGATTGATTGGTTAACCAAAGTAAATTCGTCAAGTAGGACAAGGTAAGACCCTTAAGTAAAAGATCATGAGTTCAATTCAAGACATTATGTATGCAAAACAACGTAAGGAAGATCTTCATTTTGACACCTAATCATAACTCGGGAGAATTAGTTTTTACCTAATCAAGCATTGAATCCTCCTTGGTGCATAAAAAGATATCTAAATATAGTAACATTGGGAACAAGTGACTTTCAAATTTTGAAGATCAATGTGCCAGATCATATAATGAATTTGAAAATAATGATTAAATTTATCTAAAAGATTCACTTTTCTGTGGATCCTTTATTCTTCCATTTCTATTACTGTAACTAGTTAGAATCTCAGCCAACCCAAGCTGCATGCTAGGAACAGCCTGTTCGGCATAATTTAAATTGAACACATTAACACGTTTTTGCAACCAATGATAGAGACTAAATATAGGATCTATCTTTTTTAGCCCTATTTGCCCTTATAATCAAGGCAAATTGCATGGCCTCCCTTCCCCAATTTTCAATTACATGGTAATCTTTAATCCCCAACTACCTCTTCTATCTGTCTCAGGACCATGTCACAAATGTGAGTTCCTGAGTCCAATGAGTGCCTTATCTTTTAATTATTATACTATACACCTATGTCTAATTAGACATACTAACTCACTCTCAACTCTCTCTATATACATCACTTCCATTAAAATAAATTGACAAAATTGTCCTTCACCAAAACTCTCTCTTTCCCTTTAGAAATCCTACCCTCAATCCCGCCGCGGCTGAGGTTATTGGCATCATAACCGCTGCTGCCACTGCTGCCGCTACCGCCGCCAAATCTTCTTTCATTACTCATATCTACATAAATATCAAAGACAAAGATAAAAAATGTCTTAAAAAATTAGGAAAAGTATGTGAACAAGTATATATAAATATCTAAAATAATATGCAGATTATTTGTTCTTTTCAATAATATGCAAACTATTTATTTTTTGCCAAAACTGTGAAGTAAAAGTACCCAAAGTAATGAGCAAATGTGTCTAAAAATAATATGTGAAAATGTCTAATGTAGTATTTTGCAAGTGCCTAAAATAATCTATAAATAATTTATTATTATTAAAAAATAAGAAGTATCTGAAGCAATAAGAAAGTATCTGATTGAATATAAAAAAATGCCTAAAGAAATATTCAAAAGTGTCTAAGCCATTACGTAAACAATTTATTCTCTTTAAAAATAATTATCTAAAATAATAAAAATAAATGTATAAATAAATGTGAAGTGTCTAAAGAAAATTAAAAAATACTTGAAGTAATATACAAATAATTTGTTTGCTTCATAAATAAATGTATGCAAAAATAATAAAAAAGAAATGTCTAGGTAAATATTTAGAAATGTCCAAAGTAAAATATAAAAATGCCTAAAGCATTGTTTGTTCTATAAATTCATTGTTTTGAGTTTAAGTGTTATTTCTCCCTGGCTTTGTGAGAGCTAATTCTCTCATGTCACTGTCAGGTTCGCCACAGGAGAATAAGGGGAAGCAAAGGCAACTGGAAACAATGCGAGGATGAACGGAATGAGCAAAGATAAAGCAAAGATCTTCCATAGCTAATTCTCCCATCACCGACGATCTTCGCTCTGATGTGATTCAATCTCTGATGCAGATGATGGCAAATCGACCATTGTAGCAGAGAACGGAGGTAAGAGGTACACAATTTGAAGATCAGAGGTGCGCAATAGAGATAGGAGGCGCAATAGAGATCAGAGATGCATGACGGAGTGACGGAGATCAAATATGCGCGATGGAGATAAGAGTCCATAGCGGCAATCAATGAAGGTGGCAATTTAAGGGGGAGAGAGAGAAAAAAAAAACGATTTGAGTGAAGGGTTTTAGGATTCCTAGTAGCTTTAGGATCCTTGCTGATTAGGATATCTTTCAATCTCAATAAATCTATATTTAATAGGTGAAGTTGTTTTTCTATTTCTGTTGCATATTTTTTAACATGGGCTATAGTTACTTCTTTCTATTAGTTCATGTAAGGCTATATAAAGGCCAAGTCATCTTTCAATAAAGAGTATATTCACTTTTTTCTGTTAGTTCATATAAAGCTATATAATAGCCAAGTCATCTTTCAATAAAGAGTATATCACTCTTTCAAAATTGTTAAGCTTGTGCAATCAAGATTCCTTAACATTCTGGTATCATAGCTCCTACTAGGCTTGTGAAAAAAAAAAACAAAGTGACAGTCTTTGTTTTGCAGCAGCAAGAACATGGCATCAAAAGAAAGCTTTGTGCAACCAGTCATTCCCCGCTTCAATGGTCACTATGACCATTGGGGTATGTTAATGGAGAACTTCTTGAGATCTTAGGAGTACTTGAGTCTTATGGAGACCGATTACACTGAGCTCAAGGATGGAGTGCCACCGTTGACAGAGGCACAATAGAAGCGATTGGATGAAGCAAAGTTGAAAAATCTAAAGGTGAAGAATTATTTGTTCCAAGCCATAGACAGAACCATTCTGGAAGCTATCCTTCAAAAGGATACATCTAAGCAAATTTGGGAGTCCATGAAAAGGAAGTACGTAGGCAATGAGAAAGTAAAGCAATATGTTCTTCAAGTTCTTCGCAAAAAGTTTGAAACACTAGAGATGAAGTCTGGAAAAGGCATTTCTGAGTATTTCTCTAGAGTGGTTGCAGTAGCAAACAAAATGAGAATCCATAGAAAAATGATGAAAGACGTCATAATAATGTAGAAAATATTGCGCTCTCTGACCGAAAAATTCAACTATATCATTTGCTCCATTGAAGAGTTAAAAGACATTGATCATTTATCAATTGACGAACTACAAAGTTTGTTAGTTATTCACAAGCAAAAGTTCCACAAGCATAATGGAAAGGAACAGGCGCTGAAAGTGACTTATAAAGAAAGAGCAGGAGGTAGAGGTTGTGGTTGAGGTCCCTTTCGAGGGAGAGGAAAAGGTAGAGGGCGTAAATCATTCAATAAAGCTCTGGTGGAATGTTACAAATGTCACAAACTTGGCCATTTTCAATATGAATGTCCAAGTTAGGATAAAGAGGCAAATTATGCTGAGTTTGGAGAAGAAGAAATGTTGCTAATGGCCCAGGTAAAATTGAACGAAATAAAGGACATGTGGTTTTTGGATTTCGAGTTTAGCAATCACATGTGTGGGAATAAAACCCTTTTTTGCAATCTTAATGAGAGCTATAGGCAGGATAGGAATAACTCAAAGATGGAAATAATGGGAAAATGTGATGTAAGGCTGGAGGTGAATGGGCTCAATCATGTAGTGACTGATGTATATTTTGTGCCAGATTTGAAAAACAATTTATTGAGTATCAGGCAACTACAAGAAAAAGGCTTGACAATTCTCTTTCAGCATGGCTTCTGTAAGACCTATCATCCTGAAAAAGGACTTATTATTCAAACAGCAATGTCTGTCAATAGAATGTTCATCCTGATGGCTACATCACAACCAAGCAAACAGGCATACTTTCAGACAACGTCAGAAGATGTACCACACCTTTGGCATTGCAAATATGGGCACTTAAGTCATAAAGGGTTGAAAACCTTTCCATCCAAGAAAATGGTGCTTGGACTACCCTAACTGAAGGCTCCAAAAATTGTCTGCACTAACTGCTTCATCAGAAAACAACATTGAGATTTGATTCCAAAAAATAGTAATTGGAAAGCAACACAGAAGCTTCAGTTAATCCATTCTAATATATGTGGTCCTATTTCACCTGTTTGAAACGTTCGAAAAGGTACTTAATCTACTTTATTGATGATTTTAGTAGGAAGACATGAGTTTGCTTCTTGATTGAAAAAGCTGAAGAATTGTTTACTTTCAAGATTTTTAAAAGTTATTTTTAGAAATAAGCGGGTGCTTATATCAAATGCTTACACATTGATCGTGGGGGTGAATTTACTTCACATCCTTTCAATGAGTTTTCCAAAGAAAATGAAATCAACAGGTAGCTGACTACAGCCTACACTCCACAACAGAAAGGAGTTTTTGAGAGAAAGAATCGGACTCTCATGAATTTAGTTCAAAGCATGTTTTCATAAATGAAAATGTCCAAGGCCTTCTGGCCAGAAACAGTGAAGTGGGTCATGTACATCCTGAATCGAAGTCTGACGTTGGCAATAAAAAACATGACTCCAGAAGAGGCTTGGAGTGGAGAAAAACCCTCAGTTGCACACTTCCACATGTTCAGTTGCATTGCCCATGTCCACGTGCCAAATGTCAAAAGAACCAAGTTGGAGGGTAAGAGCATTCTTTGTGTGCTATTAAGAGTCAATGAGGAGTCTAAAGCCTATAGGCTTTATGATCCACTAGCCAAGAAGATTGTTACCAGCAAAGATGTAATCTTCGAAGAAAACAAGTCTTGGGAATGGGATGAAAGCTATGAGCAACAAGTGATAGCCATGCTAGAATGAGGAAACAATGAAAAAGAGGTCATTATGAGTGATGAAAATGAGGCTGTGATAAATGATGAAGGTGAAATTGAGAATGAAGATGAAGTTGCTTCTTTGAATGTAGTAAGAGAAAGAAGAATTCAAAGGCAGCTAGTATGGATGGAAGATTATGTAGTAGGGGAAGGTTTGTCTGAAGAAGAAAATGAAGCCAATCTGGTTTTATTTTTAGCTGCTACAGATTCTTTCTACTATGAAGAAGTTGTGAAGTCTACTAAATGGAAGGATGCAATGGACTCGGAGATGTAGTCAATAGAAAATAATAAAAAATGGGCGCTAGCTGATCTACCTAAAGGAGCAAAGAAGATAGGTTTCAAATAAGTTTATAAGACGAAGGTAAATGAGCTAGGGGAGGTTGATAAATATAAAGCACGTCTCGTGGCAAAAGGGTACACCCAACAACATGAAATAAATTACACAGAAGTCTTTGCTCCTGTAGCAAGGATGGATTATGTTCAGTTGATTATTGCCTTGGCAGCTCAAAAAGGTTGGTCAATTTTTCAACTTGACGTAAAATCGGCATTCTTGCATGGAGAGCTAAGTGAAGAAGTGGACGTTGAACAACCAATAGGCTATAAGCTGCTAGAGTATCCACATAAAGTCTACAAGTTGAAGAAGGCTTTATATGGATTAAAATAAGCCCCAAGAGCTTGATTTAGTCATATTGAAGCTCATTTCTTGATTGAAGGTTTCAAGAAGTGCTATGATTAGCATACACAATTCATCAAAACAAGCAAAGGAGGTAAAGTTTTAATTGTTTGTTTATATATTGACTATTTAATCTTTACTGGGAATAATGAAGCCGTGTTTGAAGAGTTCAAAAGCTCAATGATACATGAGTTTTACATGATCGACTTAGGAAGGATAAGGTACTTCTTAGGAATCAAAGTTTTACAATGTGGTGCTAGAATCTATATGAGCCAAAAAAAGTATGCCTTGGACATACTAAAGAGGTTCGGGATGGAAGATAGCAATCCTGTTCAAAATCCAATGGTTCCTAGTTTTAAAATCACAAAGAATGAAGACGGAAAGAAAGTTGACACCACATTTTTCAAACAAGTGGCGGGGTACCTCATGTATCTTACAACCACCAGGCCCGATTGAATGTTTGTGGTGAGCTTAAATAGTAGATATGCAGCACAGCCAACAAAGCTTCACTTACAAGCTGCAAAAAGAGTGTTAAGATACTTGAAGGGTACAACAAACCAAGGGATCTTCTACAAGAAGGGAGGGACCTGAGAACTAGTTGCTTTTATTGATAGCGAATATGCCAGTGATATGAAGGATAGAAAAAGCACCTCAGGGTATGTGTTCATGTTGAGTTCGGGTGTTGTATCTTGGTCCTCTTAGAAGCAATATATTGTCATTTGCTCAACAACTAAAACGGAGTATGTAGTTGTTGCATCTTGTGCGTGCCAAGCTGTGTGGATAAGAAAGATCTTAGAGAAGCTCTGACATTCACAAGGTGAATGCACTACTATCTTTTGTGATAATAGTTCTACAATTAAATTGTTAAAAAATCCAGTAATGCATGGATGCAGCAAGCACATAGATGTTTGATTTCATTTTCTACGTGATCTTACTAAGGAGGGTGTTGTGGAGCTAGTTCATTGTGGTACACAAGATCAGATTGCTGATATAATGACTAAACCGTTAAAGCTTGACCCGTTTCTGAAGATAATAGAGCTGTTGGGTGTTTGTGATATTCCCAATATAAACTGACTGCAAATTGCAGTAAATTTAAGGGAGGGAAAATGAAGGGTTTTAGGATTCCTAATAGCTTTAGGATCCTTGCTGATTAGGAAATCTTTCAATCTCAATAAATCCCTCTTTAATAGGTGAAGTTGTTTTTTTGTTTCTGTTGCATGTTTCTGAACGTGAGCTACAGTTGCTTCTTTTTGTTAGTTCATGTAAGGCTACATAAATGCCAAGTCATCTTTCAATAAAGAGTATGTCATTCCCTTAGATTTGTTAAGCTTGCGCAATCAAGATTCCTTAACATTGAAAAAGGGGGAATTAGGGTAAGAGGTAATATTGTAAAATCAACACTATGTCTAATTAGACATACGTCCACAATGTTCATACATCTTATCTTTGCTGATGGGTTTTGTTAGCTTCTGTCGGTGGCTTGGTCAGCCAGCGTTGTTGAAAGTGAAGAGGATGAGATTCACGTCGAATTCGATTTCCGCATGGCCTCTTTTTTTAACATCTTAGATTTCAATTTCAAGGAGTTAGTTCAAATGATAAGCCCGTTTATGGTTTATGTAGAAGATGCGGGATGACATGGTCCTGAAGAATGGATTTGTGCCTTTGATTTTACTAGATCGAAATGTAGTTATGGATGACAAATTCTCTCAAAGGCTTCGACTGCTCGCCGATGATTCTTTGACCATCGCGCCTGTAAAACGCCTTCGGAACTTTCTTCTGGTTATGGAGTAAAAGCTAGGTGTAGACTTGCTCTAGACAGATTTTATGCTGCTAACTTAGACAGGGTGGATCTGCTTTCGCGGGTGGCGGCCTGGGAGATGGAGCGGGCAAGGGGATAATTTGCAGGAGAGGCTTTTTGGACTTCTATGAAACCAAGTCACATGCGACCCGCTGGGACAATCCGTTGAATCACTCTGTCAACTTGAAAGATTATTGCTATAAATTACAATCAGGCAACTCCAAAGGATTTACAATGACCAGCTATATAAAGGGTCATAAATATCCGGAGGCCGTCATCCGCATCCAGCCGCTGAACATCATGCATTAGGTTGGAGCAATTACAAGCCACAGTTTGCCAGAAATGAACGAGAACAATCGTATACATCTGATGCGTGTGTAGACTGAGGCGGTTCATTGCCCTGATTCGGCATTGACGTTCATTCAATAGTGACATATACATATGGATGGTCCTGGCCCCAGAAATGTCGAGTACGTCCTCCACCTTTCCTCAAGAAAATCTATGGAGGCATTAGCAGGCACTATCACAAAGACTGAACAGGACTTAAGCAAAGACTTTGATGTTCTGAGAAGCATTAGCCTATCATGGTTGACAATGCAATGGACTTACGAGGCCACAGTCATCCATGGACTTCTTGAATGCAAATATTTTGCTTCTCAGCAGATGAGAGAGCCCAAGCCCGAGGTTTACTTCTCAGTTGACCTACTCAGCTTCTTTTTGAGATGCCTCCTACAAAGGCGACAACCAGATTAGATTGTTTCACAGGAGATGAGGGAAAATAAAGCCCACATTTGTTGGATTAGCATTTGGTTGCAATTCATCATGCATTATCTAAAAACCAAAATGAACTAGAATGAATTATAACTCCATGCAAATGAAACACAAAGAAGTAGATATGCCCAACGGGTTGGTTTCTTCCTCAATGAAGAGGACAAATAATAATAGAAGAAAAATTGATGTTCCCTCCACCATAACCTAGTATGGACAACACACGATACAAGAGCTTAATTTCAACGAGGATTTTTATGCTTTGATTCAAAATAAATGAACGAGATGGTACAGTATACCTCCTCACTGAAACCAGCTATATTTTCGTTTCAGAGTCAATTTGGAGGCTACAAAACTGATTGCTGATGCACAGCCAACTCGACACATACTTTAAAGGCATAAACATAGAACTTACCTCCCCTGAGGTTTGCTGCTAATACCAAGTGCACCCTTCATCACTGAGCTTATATCTACAGAACGTTCTCGCATAATCATGTCATGGTACATTTTGCTCCCTATCTCACATAGCATTTCTTCCACCTCTTCCAATGTCAGATCCACATTGAGTTGCAACTCCCCTTTCCTGATAACAGTTACATTGAAACCATTCTCTTTGGCTTCCCGAAATGCATCCTGATAAGAAATCCAGGTTACAAGTGAGAGAGAGAGAGAGAGAAGAGGGGGGGGGGGGGGGGGGCAGATGGGATTAGTATAGAACATAGCAGGTCATCAATTAAAATCTGGATTTCTGAGTCTTGAACTCCTAACTACTGCAATGGGTATGAAGATTAACTTATAAAATGAAAGATGATGTGGCCCATGGCAATTAGCATTTGAACATGAACGCATGAGGTCTTCACACTTCTGGGAGTATATCCTCTCTGTCAAGCCTTTATTACAAGTTCCTCAACAACTTGATAAAGGATGAGAAGCTGACCCACTTCTGTTTTGTTTTGTTCTGTTTTTCAGATCATCACACACAACTAAGAAAAAAGTCAAGTAGAATTTCTACCTTGGGTGACCTTGGAACAACAAACACATGGCCATTTCCAAGCATCTCCAAATGTGCCTGAATTATGTAGCAGAGTTTTCTGCAATCACCTGCATCCTCAAAAGCAATCACATGGTGTGGTTTAGGTTCCAATTCGAGATCTTTTGCCATCTCCAGTGTATAAAATCCTATTCTGTTTTCGCCATTTTCAACTGTGTATAATTCAATGCACTGAAACATAAAAGCGAAACCAAGTGAGAAACGTATTTGCAACAGAAAGTGTTTCAGTAATGATATTATCACATCAATTCAAAAGCAAGCCAAATAACAAGTAAAATGATATAGCTAAACACCATAAATTTCCATCAAAATGATATCAACTAGACCTGGCAGGCACAACATCAGCAATAACAATGATTAATGAGCTATTTGCAAGATGATAACAATGTAAATCAACCAAATAAAAACACCATAACTAACACGAAACAATGAGATAAATTCATCAAAGTCTTGATTTCAAGCTTGTAATGAGCAACATAAATCCTATTTTCATGCTCCATTTTAAACACATTTTTCAGAAAGCTCCAAGGATCCTAGAATCATCTTTCACTTTCTCATCCCTTATTAATCCATAATGTCCATCTAGCTTCTCTTTCCAAAAATCTTCAGTATCATATTCAAGAAGTCAACAAAAATCTATGGATCACATTCATATTATCGACGACAAAATTTATCAGAGGACAAAGAGAAAAACATGCAACAAGATCCCTACACCCAATCCCATTCTTAACTAGCACCGTTCTTTAAGTATTGGAGAATACAGAATATTCATGTAATTACCAGTATATGGGGAAGATCTAACCACCACAAATAATCTTCTTCCTTGTCTTCAGCATATTCACGATATTTGCTGACTACAGCCTGTGGCCCAAATAATTCCATTTCCCTTTTAAGCTTGTTGAGTTTCTTTTCCAAGTACAGCTTATTTTTCTCACCAAATTTTGTCATCAATTCTCCCGCTTCCTGAATCTCTTTTTCAGTAATCCATCGATCAAGATCCTTCCCAATGTCCTTCATAATAGATTTTACTTCTGGATCAGTTTCTGAATTGTAGGATTCTAGAAACCCACGTGACCATTTCTTTGTGTGCTGCCAAAACTCCTTTCCTGATTTTTTGCCCACTCTGATGGAACCATCACTACCTTCAACAACTGTCTTAGCATTTTCCTTATTGCTTACACTCCTATTTATATCACCCCCAGCTGATGAAATACTTGAACTCAGATCTCCTACAGATTCTATTGATTTGTGAAGAAACTTCTGTTCACCTTTTCTTCCAAGAAATGGTGTGTTTGCATCTCCAGGAGAGATGGCCTTCCGTTGTTCAAGGAAATTGTTGAGAAATTCAGGAATTTGCTCAAATGCAGACCCTTTCCAGCGTGGCATGATTTTCTCAGGCAGATCATACAAACTGATACCATCTGGAAGATGAATCAATAACAAAAAATCAATTGATTACCAGATAGCCATTTCAACACGCAAGTATCTTTAGAAGTTAACAGTAATTAGCATACAGTTTTGAGCAAGCTCAGAAGCAGTTCAAAACAATAAAGAAAATGATAGGAAAATATGAGTAAATGATGTAATCAGCAAAATACAGTCCAATATAAAAACAAAAGTATCAGTACTGCACAAGACATAACATATTCCTGTTCAATGTATCACGCTAAACTTGCAATTTTTTTTCTTTTAACAAATCAATTGTACAAACCAATACTCAAGATTGCCATAAGAGTCTGGAAAGCATGCAAGGTCAGCCAGAGCTTAAAGATAAAATTAGTTGCTGCTGCCTCATATTGTAAAATCACATTCATAAAGAAAAAAAAATAATACTAGTAGGTATAGCGGCACTAATTTAGGGTTTAAAATTAACAATTACCAGCTCCATAATCAAGATTTTCAATGTTCGAATGAAGCCACATGTGTAAGTGAGAAAGATTCTCATTTTCTCTCTCAATTTTCTTCTCCAGACCCTGGAAGAAGGCAAGTTTATCATCAGCCTCCATCAAATGAAATGGATCTCGACCAGCTAACTCATTTTCTCGCACTTTGAAAACAATTTCTTTGAGTCTATTGTCTTCCATCCACTCAAATTCACTGTCACCACCATCAAAGCCAAGCTGTCTAATCTCTGTGCTTACAGCTGAATCTTCACCTGCTTTATTTTTTGCAAGCATGTAATTCTCTCTAAATCCATCTTCCATCTTCTTAAGTACAGGTTCAACCTCATGAAAATTATTCCGTATCCAATTATCGGTCTTTTCCATTGATCCTATCTCCTTACCACTGCCAACATTTTTATGATTAATGGTAGACCTTTCTTCTACACCAGAACCATATTCTTTATCACCAGTGGTATTCTTCTCAACAGATTCATTATCTGGCACAAAATTTTGACAGGATTTATCCAGATATGTACACTTAACAGGACCGTTGTCATCCAGGAAGGTAGGCACATTCCCAATCGGAGTAACATTCTGAAGATCATTTTCCACAGGAGTAGATTCTGATGCTCCAGAAGAAATGAAAGTTTTGTTCGCTTCGGTCTCCCCTTGTAGTGTCTGCCTAGTGATTACACTTTCTTTAGTATCAATAAATAAACTTGAATTGACCTGACTCTCTCCAACAGAAACAAGGGGTTCTCTTTTATTTTCTATGTTGCCAGATTTCCTGGAAAGATACTCCCTAGCCTCCTGTACCGACAGAATAACCCTTGGTTTTCTTCTGGATGAAGATTCCCCTGAAATATGTGATCCACTACCAGGCATATCAGATGTTTGATATAAATCCTCTTCAGCCATTAAGGGTAAAGTACCCTCAATTTCTTTCAACTCTTTTACTTTGTTTTGACAATCTCTTGACATATCAACACACGCAGTGATAGAAGTTTGCCTAAACACAGTCTCTGATGGCTCAAAATCCATTCGAATAGCATTATTTTCATCTATTATTTCAGATGGAGCTAACACCACCGTGCCCTTGTTATCTACATCCTTCTGTGGACTATCCAGTGAGTGGCTTATTGCACTTGGGTCTTTAATTTTATTTTTTCCAACTTCTTGATCGTTAGTATCAAAAAGCACCTTGCCTTCCACATTTTTTGATCCTACAGATTGTTCTCTACTCTCAATATCCCGAGCTTCCTGGGCCATTGACTTAATCTCCTCAATTTTATCAACTATGTTAATAGATCTTCTATTCTCAGAGGTTGAAGAACTGGACGGTACTAGCTTTTTCTTTTCAGCCATTTCTCTTGATATATTATTCATAAGTTCTTGCTTATCCAGCATGGGCTTTTGAAAGACTATGCTTGGTGATTCTACAGTTTCTTGAACAACTTCAACTCTACTCTTCTTCACTACTTCTTTCTCTTTTCTAGATTTTATCTCCCCCCTTATCATTTCCTTCTCCAATTGTGTTAATTCTATCTCCTTATTTCCAAATGCCAACAGTTTCTTCACCGCCAACAGTACCATGACACCACATAACAGGGAAGTCCCAATCCTTGTAAGCTTTGGAATAAGCTTCAGACTTGAAACTGCACCACGAATTGCAGTAACAAAACTGGCCCCCTCATTGGCAACAGCAAACTTCGCAACTGAACTATTACTAGGGATTACATTCTTCCCCTGCTCCATCTCTCTAGCCAACTTCTTGGCATGAAGAATCTTAGAGTTTGCTTCTGTCAAGTCTTCGAAATCAAGCCCATAAACTTTGCTTCTTTTCAAAACCTCATCCTCATTAACAATAACTTGCTTCACATTTCCTTCCAAATCCTGCAAAACCATGAAAATGTGACCAGTTCCGATCCCCCAAAACTCAGCATCTTTCTTATACTGATCAATCCAGCTCTCCAATCTAGCCAACCGAACAGATTCCCCTATACTCTCGGCACTTAATTTTCTATCACTCCCAAATTCAACTGCAAAATGATCACTCGCATTTAAATTACCCTCTTCGGCTCTACCGCCACTGGTGGTATCTTTGAACGTGTCAATTCGATCGAAATTGGGACCTAGGTGTTGAGAATCAGGACTGGGTATCAAAGAAGAGGGATTTCGACGCACCTTTTGGTCATCGATGAGCTTCCTCCTGAGCGAGTTCCGGCGACCCGTCCTTTGATGGAAATGTGCTGAAACACGAAATGACTTAACTACGTAGATGGGTGAAGAGAGCTGAAGTGAAGTAGCTTGGCGGAACTTTGATATGCGGACTCTCTGAATGCAACTCTTTGGCCGAATTGTGATGGAAAACGGTGGAGCGGAAGGCGAGAAGCAGAAGAAACATGGACATGTGTTCGGAGTAGAAAGATTGAATAGCTCCATGAAAGGCTAGTGAAGCTCCACTCACATACAGAACGAGGGATAACCGGCCATCGGAGTAGGAGACAGTACAGAGTAGGCAGAGGGACGACAAGGGGTTTTGCAAACGGAGACGCCAAAACCCCGCGATGGGTAGACGGACACACGTTTCTGCTAACAGCTTAAGTATGGTCTGCCATGGGATTAAATACCAATTTTACCACTGGAAACTTGCGAAAATACCATATTTACCACCATACTCTCAAAAGTACCAAATAACATACTAACGTTACTCAGTTAGACTGCTTTTACCATTATTCTATTAATGTTGCCATGTAAGCTGACACTAAGCTGTGGGGGGTGAAGTGATGGATGATGTAGATTGATGACACAGATAAATGCCATGTCATTCATGTTAACCCACCAAAAGTAGAAGAGGAAATGTCAAAGTGGGTTTTTAGAGGATGTTTGCCTGGATTAAGGAGAAAGAAGAAGAAAGCGAGCTGAGTGAAATGCATTGCTCTTGAATAAATTATTAGAGTTTTGGAGCGATCCTTCTGCAAAACATTGGGAAAGTTTGTTAATGTTGAGTATAAGTACATATAATTGTCGATTAAGTGTCTCTATTTTAAGGGTTTGGGAGAGGTCTAGTTTTGTCTTTGGGGAAGGGTTTATGGAGAAGGTTATGTGTTTTATGTTTGTAGGATGAATGTCAAAATCCCCAGGCTGTGAGCATGAGGTTTAAGATGAGGGCCAAGCCTGGGAATTGTTAAAGTTAGAATGATATGGTTGGTGAAACATTGTGTTTGAACTAAATAGATGGTTTCTGGTAGTGAAGAATTTTGTTAGTTGTTGTGTGTGTTTTGGTGAGATTAAGAGTAGTTGGTAACATATATTCAAAAGTCATGCTACAAATTGAAGGGCAAGCAGCTTGTTTATTGTGAACACTGGTGATCCAAATATAATTGTGTGGTGTTTGTGTGTGTGCAAGATGGCACAATGAAAATATGATGTTCAAATACACATTTCATCATGAAGGGAGGTTTAGGTACTTTCCCTTCATATATGAGGGGGCAAGGAAAAAGTGGTTATTAGTTATGACTATTTCACCTCATGGCATGCATTTGTTGGGTCATTAAAAATCATGGTTTTCATATGCTAGAAATGTGTATCGATAGAGAACTTGGATTGTTTTGAGAGAGTTTGAAGATGTTAAGCTAATATGGGATGAAGATTCAACTGTTGAGGCTTTTCAGTTATTGTGTGGAAAAGGGCAATGTCACTTTTATATAGAGCATAATGAGTTAGGTGGTTTAAGCAATGCTCCTACCATAGATGTGATAAATGATGGTCGTCCAATTGAAAGTCCAGAGGATATGGATGAAGGTGAGAAGGGATAGAGAGATAAAGAAAGAGGTGATGATGGTTCAGAGAAGTAAGTATATGGTAATGAGGCAAAGGAGGTTCAAACAAGACAGGATCCTACTAAGTATAATGGGGGTTAACTGTTGCTGAAGCAAATCTTCAAAAGCTTGTGGATGAGCTGACAGAGATAAAAGACAGATATGAAGATAGTGAGAAAGCTTATGAAAGCTTCTAGGATAAGGATTTCATCCCTTTAAGTGAGGAAGAATCAGATGATCATGAAATTAAAGCAAGGGAAAATGAAGCTAATGCTGGAAATGGCAATGATGGTGATCAGACTGAGTACATAGACTTTAATGATGCTGGTGAAGTTGGATCTGATGTTGATGTTGGTGACATTAATGATCAACCTAATATTAAGTTTAGGAAAAGCAGGTACCCAAAATATGACCCAACAGTAATTCCTCTTATGCTTGAGGCAGGGTTATGATTTGATGACTTGGAATAGTTTAAGGAGGCATGTACTGAGTATGCTGTATTCCACCAATGAGACTTGTGGATTTAAGGTTAGTGATAGGACAGGGGTTGGTGTTAAATGTGACCTTATTGCCACTTTAGAATATGGGCATCTTTTTTCAAGAAAATATATTAGTTTCAAATTAAATGAATTAGGAAAACTCACCAATGCAATCATGCATTCAAACTTAGATTAGTTAATGCAAGATACCTTGCACATAAGTACTAGGATGTGATTTGAGACCAACGAAGGATAAGGTAACATGATTTGAAAAAGTGGCTTAAAAATGAACTGAGGTTGAAGGTCATCAAGTTTATGGTTAAAATGACTAAAATAATTGTTAGGTATGAACTTTATGGTAACATTATTCATGAACATTCACTTCTTAGATATGGAGAACAAAAGTTCTTAGACATGGTTTTTAATTGCTTTGCAATCTGACCTTGAAATGAGTGATGACTATGGTTGGACTATAAAATATGATCAACAAAAGGTACATTATGTATGTACTTTGTCATATTTATTGTGTATCCTAGTTATATAGGTTAAGTCTAATATACTATATTGTTCTATTTCATTCATAGGGGCTTGTACCTACAATCCAATAAATACTGCCTAATGCTGAACATAAGCATTGTGCCAAACAAATCTGTAGTAACTGGCAAGTTAAGTATCCTGGGGAAACATTGAAAGAGATGTTCTTGAAGGCTACACATAGCACAACAAAAAGGCAGTTTGTAGATGCATTGAATGTCATTGCTGAACATGCAGGGAAAGAAGCAAAAAAAGCAGTGTTAGGAGTTGACCATCATTTTTTGTGTAAGGCTTTCTTCAACAAAGACATTAAATGTGATACAAATCAAAACAATCACTGTGAAGCATTCAATGGTATCGAAGAAATAATTGAAACATGATAAAAACCAATCTACTATTTGTTAGAAGGCATCTAAAAGTATGTAATGGAAATGATGAAAGAGCCTATGCCAGAAAATGGTTAAAAGGTCATGGTCTTCTTTTTATTGATAAAGTGCAAGAATAAGAGAAATATTTCCCTCTTTGGGAAATTATTTGGTATGGAGATGATGGCTACGAATTGAGAAATGATTTTCAAAAACATGCAATTGAGCTAGACATGAAGGAGTGCAAATATGAATACTGGCAGGTCTTGGGTGTTCCATGCACTCATTCTATATGCTGCATTGTTGAGAAAGGTCATGATTTAGTTGATTACCTGTCTGAATGATTCACAAAGGAAAAGCATTTAGCATTTTATTATTATCTTATCATGCCTATTTTTTGGCCCTAATGAGTGGGTTAAGTCAGACTTGATTAATATCACACCACCTAAAATCATAACCATGCCTAGAAGACTAAAGAAATTAAGGAGGAATGCACCTAATGAACCCAAGAACAAGTTAAAGGTTTCAAGACATTGAACAAAAAACAATTGTTCCATCTGCAAGCAACCTGATCACCAGTCCACTAGCCAAAATAAAGATATGTGTGCAACATCTCAGAACATGGTTAAATATTGAATATGACTAGTGCTCATCTAGTTTTTTACTCATGCCATAAACTAAGTGTAACATTGTAGGAAGTAATAGCAATCGCAAGCAAAAGAGGCCAAAAAAAGAAGATGTTTTCTTCATCATACAGTGACAACAGAAACCAAGCCAAAACCAGTAGACATAAGTTTGAAGCATTGAAATATACATTAACTTATCCACTAGTACCCAAATTTTGAATGTAAGAACACTGCTATCATACTTCTCCTTATTGTATTTTGTGATGAACCATTTTATATTCAAGAGACACTTTGTTGTTTGTAATCAGCCTAGAAGAACTAGCATGGTAAGACTAACCAAATCAAACTTAACTCCAGCTGACCAAACACAAGCATAAGCCCCCATTTAAAAGACATCATCAAGTCAACCTGAAATTATTACTATTAGATTAAGTGCATTATTAAGCATAATGAGGAATAGCAGTAAACCATAGACTCTAGTTATGGATTGTTTTGTTCAAAGTAGAATAATAGGCACTTTTGATGTTAAATAGAATTGGTTGCCTTTATAGGGATTGGATTTTTTGTGAAGTTGAAGGAAGCTATTTATGCAAAAACTAATCTGGTTTTTTTGCTTTGTTGCCCTGTTGAGACATTGTTATTGATGGTAGTTGTTATTGACAAGTATGTAAATATAAATACATTTTCCAAGTGAATACATTTCTGGTTTCCAGTCACTGCCTTCTTTTTTTCGTTCTTTTTATCAGCATTTTACCATTAAGTTGGCCAAAACAAAGTATGTACAAAATGGAGATAAACATTGATTTTATATAAACACCAAGTTACATAGACCAACTACATCATGGAAACTATTATGCAAAATGTATAAACACAATTATGGACACCATTATTCAAAAAACCTCCTGCAACTCAGTCACCCCTTCTCAGAACCTTCTTAAAACACTATACATGCAATACATAGAATAGAACACATGATATCATTAACACAATCATGGATACAAAAGCAACTGCTCCAACCTTCGCACTCATTTTCTTCTCCAATCTAAGTTTCTCCTCTACCTTCAATTTCTCATTTTCCAGGACATTTATCTTCATCTCAGCCTCTTGTAGAGCAACACACGTCTGGTCTTGTAACTTTTGTCTTTTCTCTTTCGTAACTTCTAATTTAACATGAGTTTCTGTATTGGCACAATGAAGTTCCTCCTCCACCTTCCTTATTTTATCTTCTACAGCTTTTACCTTCAATTGTGCTTTCATCTCTACACAACATAGCTCTTCTTTAATCCTTATTTTCTCTTTTTCTATAGCTTGGACCATCATCTCTGCCTCTAATTTTAGAACCTTCAGCTGCTCCTTACCATTTTTAACCTCTACCACAACGTGTTATTCACCACAACAAATCTTTTCTTTGATGCCAGCAACCCATTTATCACTCTTGTAGCATGAGTTAAAAATTCAAAGTCTTCCCAATGAAAATACTTACACCCATATACCCTTTGTACACTGAATAAACCAGATACACTTAACACATTATGCCTAACAATTTTACTTACAAATTATCCAAACATGCTAATGAAAACTCACACATTTATACATTCATGCACACAAAATAACTTACATTCCATGTTCGACATCCAACAAAGCATCTACCTAGATTCTAAAGTGTTCATGACGTGTTCCCAATAGCCCTCTCACCACATTTGCAGACAAAGTCCGTAACCCCTCTTCTCTAGAATGAGCTAAGTGAAATGTCTCTAATTGAGGTGAAAACGTTGGTTCACTCATCTTAATTTACCAATTGTTTCATTCAATTTTGTTGATTAATAAGAAGAACAAGAGTCACCCAAATTATTTCTTAATCTGGTTTTTAGGGTTCATCAGCTATTAAACCCTTAATTCCAGTTCTAAACTGATCTCACTTATGTGTACTGCCCTTTATCTACTCACTACCACCATGTCATATATATACCAAAATATGCCCTTTTTTTACTATATCTATTTGATCATTTAGTGTGTCATATACCCCAAACATGAACCTTAGTACTATAATTGCTTCCATTTTAAAAGTTTAATATGTTATTCGGTACTTTTGAGAGTATGATGGTAAATATGGTCTTTTTGCAAGTTTCCATTGGTAAAATTAGTGCTTAACCTATTTGAAATGTATATTTTCCTAACCTATAGTCTATATAAACTTTTGCCCAATTTTTAGACCTCACCTTTAAAATTTACTATAACTATTATCTTATCATTCTACAAGTAATTACTATAATATAGTCATATTTCTAATTAGACATACTAATTCATCGTTAATTTTTTAAATACAACTAACAACCGAACCCAACCCAAAATTTAACAAAATTGCCCTTAGACCAAAACTTCCCCCTCCCTCCAGAAACCTTACCTCGCTATTGTCGTCACTTCTACTGAATCGTTATTGCCTCCAGAACATTGCCTCTGAATGTCGTCAACATTGCTCTCCTCCAGATCATATCGTCACTGCTCATCTCCAAATCTCACCACTACGATTAGTGTTTCATTGTGTTGATCATCACTCACCTCTATAATTCGATTGTCACCGCTCACCTCTAGATCATGCATTATCATTTTTTGCCTTCGAATTGTGCTATCATCACTTACCTCCAAATCTGCCAACTATTACCTTAAGATCACGCCTGTTATCACCTTTGGTCTTCACCTCTCGTTCGCCTCAATCACTGCTACTCCAGGACACTACTAGGTCATTCCTCCCTCATCTCCCCTAATAAACTATGCACAGCAAGAAATTGAACAATTGACACTCAAACAATAGGTAAAAATGTCTAAAGAAATATGTAAAAGTGCATGATGTGATACGTAGACACTTTTTTTTCTTCAAACAATACGTAAAAGTGTAAAAGTACCAGAACATGTAAAAGTATGAAGCAATATGTAAAAGCGTATAAAAAAATATAGATATAATTTACTCCCAGAAATAAAAGTATTTACAAAAATAAGTAAAAATGTCTAAATTAATATGTAAAAGTGTTTCAAACAAAATATAAAAGTGTCTATATGAAAATGTATAAAATAATATGCAAATAATTTATTATCTTGAGAAAAGAAAAAGTGTCTAAAACAATAAACAAAAGCATCTAAATGAATATCAAAAAGTATCCAAAGAATGTTTAGAAATCTCTGAACCAATATGCAAACAATCTATTATCTTCAAAAGTAAATGTCTGAAAATAATAAGAAAAGGTGCCAAAATGAATATGTAAAATTGTCTAAACAAAAATATAAAAGTATCCCAAGCAATATGGGAATAATTTGTTTTTCCTTGAAAATTAAAGTGTCTAAACTAATAAATAAAAGTATCTAAACAAGTATTTAAAAGTGTCTAAAGCAATATATAAAAGAGTCTAAAATAATATCTAAACTTTGTTTATTTTTTTGCATAACAAATCGCGACCATGTGGTCTCCTCATCTGTTTCCAAAATCTGGTTTTGAAATTGGCAAGAGCAACCAAACGTTATTGCAAGATCATGCCTTCTCCATCCAATCATCATCTTCAAATCTTGCACCAGGCCTATCACCCATCACATCCAGATTACATCATCGCTACTAGCCTCTAGCTCTCACCTCCAAATCATGCCACTCACCTCCACATCGCGTTGATTGTCGCTTACCTCCAGGATCTCATTATCACCTTTCACTTCCAATCCCCATTGAGACTTGATATAGTGACATCTTATCTTTTCTAACTGTGATCTTTCATTAGTGTCATCATCTTGTGTTGTCATCATTTATCTCTATCGCATATTTTACCTCTTCAGCAAGAACGGCAATGGCCTTATCACCATCCATAAGTCCCTCAATGAGGCTTTCTTTGAGATGATGAAAACAAGCACTTGGCCACCTTACAAGCTGATCAGCCTGATCTAGATTTGATAGAGGTGTTCAGCAAGGATGGCGATAGGTTCATCTCCCTCAACAAGTTACAAGCAACTAGAAAATGAAGAAATTCTTTTGATATGGTTTAAGGCGTATGTTGGAAACTAGGTTCACTAAGGATAAAAGTGAGATTTTCATGCATATGTCTAATGTGCACCATATCTACAACATTTTACAGGAGTCAACTTCATGCCTATCTGTCTCCAGGTCTATAGCCCTTACCTTTAGGATCCTAGGTTGGCTTTGACATGATATATTATGTTCTATGTCCAAACATGTCGACATGTCATTTAGTTACAAAGTATAGTAGGCAATTTGAACAATGACCACACATGAGCATAAAGTTTTAAAATTTTCATAATGATGAATAGAGGGCTCAACTTACATAGATTGACAACATACAAGTTAGGCAATTATGGCATTTGTTAGGCTTTTAAATAATTTCTCACTTGTGAAGTCCATAACCAAACTAGATATTACCTGCCTAAAATTTAGAGCATCAGGCAACGAATACAGACATGTGATACATAAAGCATAAAGAATGAGAAATAAACCCCAACTTTCATATATTTATAAAACCCTATTCATAACACTACACGTTTAAAAATATTATGGTATCCTTTATTATGGTTTAAGTGCAAAATTAGTCCAAAATATGTCCATAAAGAACATCTTCATGTGGTGTGGACCATAATTTGAAAGATTAAAAAAAATAGTGATTTAAATTTTGAAACTTAAAACTCTAGCATCTCATATGAGATTTTAAGTGTTACATCAACCAATGTTAATAACATGTAGATTAATTTAGGTGCATTTCACTACAATAACGGTGAGTCAAACATGCTTCATACTCTTATACACACACATACACACACACACACACACACACACACGACCCTTTATAGTATAAAACATATGTGAATGAATCAAATTTCACTACCCGTCAAAATTAGAGATAGATACAAATCAAATACCAAATATGTATACAAAGAAATGAGAGATCCTTACAAACAAAGTGTGACATATGTAGAAATGAGATGATAGATAGGTTATCAATATATTTAATAATATATACAAGTTCAATCTCTCATAAAAAAACAGGTGCGAACACATAAAATCCTATTTTTCTCCAATATTAGAGATAAATACAAATTGAGTGGCAGACATCAATCTCAATGTATAAAGCAAATGCTAGATATGTAAAAACATGTGACACATATGTACAAATAAGGAAAAAGGAAAAACTTCTAACATCATCCCTACTTTTTACTACCCTACCCTCCATAACTCTAAACTTCACCCATTGTAACCATCATCCTCTAGATGCCACCACCACCTCACTCCCTATTCTATTCCAGCCAACCTTCCTAGCCTTCTCAAATCGTTTCTGCCTCTTTTTTATTTCGTGTTTCCAAGTATCGCCAACCAACAGTGCTGCCAAATCGTCTTCCTGATCCATCCCAAATATTCGCCACTATCTGCACTGCCACACGTCATCGTTCGCTCATCTAGTGATTGTCTGCGCTGCCCCATCATGACCTATATCACTGCCAGTCATTGCCAACATGAATCAAAAAGATGAGAAGGAGAAGTTGTCATTGTTTGTCTTCCACCGCAAATACAACCATAACATGGACAAAGTAAAATAAAGGACAAGAACAAAATTACCATGATTTAATGAGGGCGTGACTGTAATTTCATAGGTATGGTTTTGGCAAAACTAAGGTCCAGTTTATTTTTGGAGGATTGTATTATTGGAATGGATTTGTTTTTAGGATTAAAGATAAAAACCATAGTCCAAAGCTAAATCACATAATCCTTTTATTTTAGGTCGTTACTTATGTTTCCACTTTCAACTGTTGTTTTCACTCTTAATTTTTTATTTACTTTAATTTTAAAAAATAAAATTTTCTCACTATCAATTATGCTCTCTGCTCCCATTTTCAGAACACTTTATGTAACTTAGCTCCAATGACAACATAAATACACTCCCAGAAAATGAGAGAGATCTATTTTAGGAAAAGACACAAACTTAAAACGTCAAAATTTAGCCCAATTGGACTCCAATTTGAAGCCCGGGTTCAAGCTAAAGCCTTAAATGGAAGCTGAGGGGTTCGGCAACGGAGGCCTAAAACACATGCTGCCTTTGGACCGGACCGTAGATATGAAAATAAAAAAATTGTGTCATTTTCATTTTTGTTGCTCATGTTTTGCACATACAATTAAGAAAAATGAAATAAAATAAAATACTAAAATAATTGTTTAAATGGTAATATGTTAAAATAATTACTAAATATAAAAATGTTGTTTTACAGAATTAAGGTTGTCCAAGGGATTAAATTTTAGAGAAAAAATTGTGGGAGGGGAGTTTTATTTTATTATTATGTTTTTGGTAATCGCAAGGTAAAATATAAAGCAAAAAAAGAATAGAGAGAGAGAGAGAATCAGAGAAGCAGACCAGACAGGACAGCACATGGTATGGAGTGGAAATTCCACGAGGATGTGGGTTGGTGTCTTTCTTTTTGGTCATTTCCTAATCAAGTCTTTTTTTTTTTTTTTTGCGTGCTTCCCAATACGAACGATCCGGACTCGTCGCACCTCGCTCCATGGTCACAGTCATAGATCTTCAGCAATTCACACCCCGCCCAGCACAGGAATTATTGGTTCCAGATCTCCAGCTCCAATCATACCCTTCATCCAAAGATTTTCCGGTGGCAGCACAAGAAGAAAAGAAAAACAAGAAAATTGGACTATTCATGTGCAGTTGTACGATGCCAGATCGATCAGTCGGGAGTCATAAATTTTTTGGTACATTCCCACTAGTTTTATTCTATTATTCACTACCAGTACCAGACCAGTCTGGCTAGCTATTCAAATTTTAGGTCGGATCATCTGGCCGGCCAAAAGAGAAAAAAATGAAATACTAGCACTAATAAATTATCAGATATGGGAACGATCCATCACAATATTTTATAGGCAGAGAAATATATATCCCGAAGACATCACCATTTCACTAGACGACCACGACCCTCCCACTCGCGTTTCTTTTTTCGTTTTTTACACTAGGCAATATTCCTGTCGCCTAAAGTGATGGTTTATCTTTTTTACTTTGGATTCTGAAACAGAGAGCTCTCAAAATCTTCCACATAGATAAAATGTCCTGAATTTATTCAACCCAAAATTTCATGTACTACATAGTTCATATTACTATTTGAACCACGAATGATACTGTTCTCTGATATTGCATAATGCTTATTTAGTTCTACCATTATATTGCCATTATGACCTTACAATTCCTTGTTCATTCAATTCTCTGTCTGATTTAAAAAATGCATCATACGTCATTTTCGGAATCAACCAAGTCCAGTTGATCTCCCAATTAGTGGTCTGCTGAGTTGGGTAAAAATAGTACAATTAGGTCATATATGACATAGAAAGGTAAAATTACAAAAGAAATTATCATTTTGAATTGCCCGATGAGCCTCGAAAGAAATTAAGCAGATAAGAAGAAGAGGCATTAATATTAGTAGGGGGTACCTTCCGAAATTATTCATGAAAAGGACTGATGAAAGGAAAAGGCATGCATCAGCAATTGGCAGCTAGCAGTAGCAGAAAGCAACGCGAAAAGCAAAAAAGGGACGCTAGGCGCTGGGTTGTGTACTTTGCGTTGGTGTCGTCAGGAAGAGAGCGCTTGGTGTCCCCTTTGGAGGACTGCCCCTTCCACCGCTGTTTGTAATTGCAACGCATGTCATGTCATGTTATGGGCAGCTTCCTATCCCAATTATCACCATGTGCCGTTCAATTAATTGATCTTTAAAGACGTTTTTCCTCCTTTCTTTTTGGTCCTTTTTTTTTTGCACATTTTTTAAATGTAATTGGCACATGAAATTTTATCGGGCCATGATTTTGACCCCATCATGTGCCATTCGCATTATGATTCAAACTATATTTGGACAAATGGCGCCCGAAGGTCATTAAACCTTTATTTTTTTCACAAATTGATCCTGAACTTCCTATTTAGTGTTTGATGAAACCTTATTTTTAAATCAGTTTCTTTCCTCTTTTTCATTCCTAGTATTATTTTTTTAGTCATACTAGAAAAAAAATAATACTACTTGTCCCATATTGTTTAAAACATTTTGATTTGCTGTGAAAATTAAGAAAAAAAAAATAAAGTTTGCTTATCTTTTCATTTTTGCCTTATACTTTTGCAAGCAAACTAAGTAAAATGGAAAATATGGATATTAAGATGATAGTTTTAGAGATAATATAGAAAAGTGGCTTACCAAATATGAAAATGATGTAAAGAATATAAGAGGGAGAGAATATCTCTTACAGGCTATTCGGGAAAATTTAATAAGCCCAAGTTAATGTGTTTTCACCTGTAAGCTTGCAAAGTGGAAGTGGGGTCATTATTTTTGTATTATTATTGCCACTGAAGTTAGGTTTATTTACAGTGTTCTACCAATCCCACTTCCTTGTCACATGTGTTGGCTAGCTCCCAAACAACCCATCCTACCTACCTCGTGGAGGTTCTCGATCATCTGATCCTTTGGCCATATTCCCCTGAGAATGTTGGCTTTCGTTTCTATTCATCTTTCAGCCCTGAGGTCATTCTTTCAAGCTTAGTCAGTCTCGCCCAGAAGATTTGCCAAAATTTTTATTTCTTTCATTTAGGCACTGCAAAGGAAACTAATTAAATTGAAATAGTTGGGTAGGGATCATACTTTCACCTAGATTTTTTTTTTCATTTGTTGGGCTATGATCTTTTTTTCTTTTCCCATTTCATGTCACGCATGTTTCAAGAGCGATTCCATTTGAAAACCTGAGCTCCAATAGTTTAATTGAAAATCGCACCATAGTTCATGCCTAGAATCATCATTGGATGGCCGGGTGGTGAATGCCAGGTTTGCAAAAGTCTAGTTGGCATGAATCTGCTATTAGGAGTGGCGGCCTAACAGAAGAGGGCGGATGGGTGTGATTTGCAAAATGAGGGCACTTGGGAGCAAAGGTTGGGGTCGGTGTGATTTGTAGGAGAACAGGGCACTTAGAGCTAGGGAGCAGGAGGGGGATTTTGGATTTTTTTTTTAACCGGATCGCACATGGAATCTGACCCAAAATGAAAAAAAAAATGTGTTAACAAGGCCGCATTAAACTAAAATGAACTAAATAAGTAACTTATTATCAAGTAACTACTCCTTCCGTCCTGAAATTTTTGCACCATTTTCCTTTTTAGGTTGTCCCAAAATCTTTGCATCATTACCTCTCTTAGCAAGTTTTTATAATAAATTTACCATATTACCCCTATTTTATCTTTTACTTTACCATATCCCCAATTCCATCATCCCCAACCGTGGAAACCAAAAACCAGGTAGTTTGGGATGGAGATTCCGACGAGGAGACCCAGGTGGTGTGGAGATCAGGGTGTCACAAAAGCCGATCCGATGAGGCTCCAGTGGGATTTTGGCACAATTGACAGTAAAGTATGAGGCAATCAATGAGGTGATCAACGAAGACAAGGACCAGCAGGGCAAGATCCACGCGACATGGAGATTGATGGAGAATGGTGCAATTAACTCCGACGATGAGGTGACGAGGCAATCAGAAGAAGCAACGATGAGATTGAGTTGACGTGGCGACGAATGCAATTGACGGAGGAGAAGAGAAGACGGTGCGAATGAGGACGGTGAATAAGGACCACAAGTCGAGGACAAACTGAGACCTGCAAATCAACAACGGAAAATGAGGATTGCGAGTCAAGGATGGAGCGAAGCCCTACGAACCGATGATGACACGATTGACAGAGGATGAAGGACAAGGGGAATCCGAAAGAACGTGTGAATCGAGGGAGGAATTAGGTGAGGAGGACAAAGGGAGAAGGACACAAAGATAGAGGACTGGTGAGGAGATAGAAGTCGAGGCAAATTTGGAAGATTAGTGCAAAAAACACCCTCCACCTAAAAGCACGTGCAATATCAAATGGAGTAGAAATATAATAGTTGCGCGTAAAGCTTTACAATATATTACCTTGAGAATTAATGACTTATTTGAATATAAAAAATGTTAATGATTAAATTTATAAATTTGGAGACAAGTATGAGACTGGTAATAAAATGTTGCCTCAACTTCGTTTTGGTATTGACGCTCAGATGTGACAAAACAACAAATTTGCAATGCTGAATTAAAGTCTAGCAACATAAAGCAACAAATAAGACGTTGGAGGCCAATCTTCAACTGAAAATAAATATTTGGATTTTTGGTGCAAATCATCTAACTCTAATCCATCGCTTAAAAAGGTCATATACCATATCGTATGCAAGATTAAGGTACATATCACCAAATGTCTTAAAAGTGTGCCATGTATTACACATTCATCTTTGAAGTATAAGCATCATTCATCTTGAAAATATGCAATTGTTGTATCATTTGTCCTTTCATTAAGTCTTATTGTTGGAAAGTGACAAAAAACTAACCTGACAGGATGAATGGTGGAATATAAAACATACTTACGGGATGAATAATGTAACATAAGACATATTTCCAAGATGAAAGATGTAACACAATACATATCCTCTAACGGAAGAGTTGACTGAAGGACAAATGATACAACAATTGAATGCTTTTCAGATGGATGATGTAATATTTTGTACTTTTAAGAAGAATGTGTAACATAGAGGATACTTTAAGGATGTTTGATACTATTTACCCCAAAACTTAAGATAAAAGAAAAAGCGAGGGGACAAGGGTCGCAGGCTGGACCTTGAAATATGGCCCATTCGGACGAAATTGCTCCTTTTGTTTCGTACCATCGATTGTCCATGTGCTCGGTGCACTCAACCACCACTTGACAAAATCTCCCCGTGATTGTTGTTGAAGCTGCCCTCATTCCTCTCATTAATAGTATAACTCGTTAAAACTTAAAACCCCTCACCATCAACTGAAAGTCCTCAACACATCCTTGCTCTTTTGCTTAATGGCTAAAATGTTAATGGGATATGGAGATTAACAGGAGTTTGAAACTACAGCAGTTTGAAACTCCACCTTTCTATTTTTATATATAATACCCTAAAAAGTGTACATTCTCCCATTTTATTACATATAAGTATCTCCTTAAAAAAGCAAAAGAAAATCATCACTGCTAGCGTTTTAGATAGTGGATAAACAGCAGAAGTCAGACATCTAAACCATTCCCTAAAATGGCTCCATTTGAGAACATTTTCTTTAATTAACAATAGAGTTATTATGAATAATTTATTTAATGGAAGAAATGAAACCACCGAAGTAAAAAATTAAAAGTTATTATTGAATAACTTTTTTAAAATTCTAACACTAATAACTGACTTTATTACTAAAGAGAGCCATATATCATAACATAATTTTTTCTAATCTCTAATACACACTAGTACGGTAGACTAAAATAAAAGATTTATCTATAAATATTTCTAAAATACTAAATTGCACTTTTTAAGTGTTAATAGAAATATTTTGTGGAAGTTAAATCATAAGGAAATTGGTAAAATCTTGTGCTAAATGTTTTATTTAATAATAATGTGAAACGAAGGAGAAGTTTGTTGCAAAAATAAAACTCTATTAGCAACTTGAAAATTTTTGTCATTAAAGATAAGATTAAGGAATATAAATTACGCCTTCTTTTTTCTTTGTATTTTTCCTTTTAAGGTCTTAAAACTAATATAACTCTAATTAAATAAACAATAATAAGTTAGTCATCACTAAACAAAATAACATAACTTATAATTTAAGAACCAAAAATATCGCACAACGGTTTGACATTTTCATATACATAGAGAGAGAGAGAGACATACACACATTACAGTTTTTATATATGATTGGATAATTTCTTCTAACCACTGAAATTAATTACTGAGGCTTTGACAAACATGTCGGAATTGAAGTCCTTAAATTAATTAGAGCATCTCCAACAGCTTCCCCAAAATTTCTATAAGATGGGGAAGTAAAAAGTAAAATCTCTATAATTTTTTTGCTCAAACTCCAACAGCTTCCCTATTTTGTAGAATTTTTTATTTATTACGTAGCAATTAAATATTATGGATTTAAAGCAAATTCAAATTAATGACTAGATTAATTATTGTATAATTAAATATTATTAAAAATGTAAAAAAATTACTCCGTTCATTTTACAAAGAATGACTCTTTTACCTTTTTTACTAAAATTTGACTTAAATATATTTATATTAATTTATATTATAAAAAATTTTAAAAATTATGTTTATAAAATAGTCTTTAGGTTCAATTTTCATAAAAAAAATTATAATTATATAAAAAATTTTGAAAAAAAAAATGAAATAATTGTTGATAATTAAATATTGTGCAAAATATAAAAATTTACTACCTTTATTTCACAAAAAATGACTATTTTAACTTTTTTAACTAAAGTCTGACTTAAAAATATTCATATTAATTTGTACTATATTTTTTTATAAAAAAAAAAATTTATAAAATAGAGTCTTTAAGATACCATTTTCATATAAAAAGTTTATATTTCTATTAGAAATTTTGAAGAAAATAAAATTATGAATTAATTGTTGTGAATAATAAATGGGATAACCTTTACAAAAAAGAGAGAATGTTATTTTTCATTCCCCAAAAATTTTTGGAGTTTCTGTAAAAATAGGGAATGAGATCTTCTCTTTCATCTCATTCCCCATTTTAGAGAATAGGATGGGGAAACTGTTAGAGTGAAAAATGGCTTCATATTCCCCAAAACAGAGAAAAACTGCAAAATGGAGAAGCTGTTGGAGATGCTCTCAGAAAATAAAAAAGGTGAACAACATACGATTTTTTTCTTACAGGACTGTGTCCCTTTCGTCATCTCTGAGTAAGAGAGAACATATTGAATTCGTACAGAAACCCCTGAGGTTACAGACAATTACACGGCTCGGCAGTTTGCCAACCTGGGGAGGAGCCATGGAAGTTGGCAAATCTCAGAGGAGTTTCTAAAAACTATCAAGCAAAACCAAAGAAGGTTAGCAAAATCTTTGTCTTAGTCTTACCATCCGGTTCGGTTGTCTAAACCCAGAACCAGAAGGGGCAGGCCAAGCAAGGAGGAGAAATGAGAAATTGTTACAGCTACAAAGGAAAGGGTTAGGCAGGAGAGCTTGTTCTTTCATCCACACCAACAGCGTCGAATTAGCGCTCAAAACGCGGACATAGTGAGTGGTCCTCTCCCGTCCACTAAGCGCATGTTCCCTCATTCCTCATATAGACGAGCGCAAGCCATTGCCTCATCACACCTGCACCTTACCTTAGATGTGTAGATGTAGTACTCCAATTGAACATAAAAAGGAAAAGATTGGGATCAAACACTTGGGCCGGCCAATTCTCAACATAGTTGTAGTATTAATGTTAATTGATTTTAAGAATTGAAAACCGCTGAGCAATCATTCAACAATCTCCCAACTTACAATGTCTAGTGACTTGGATCAAATCAATGTATGTTATTCTACTTGTAACCAGCAATAACCCCTATATTTGGGTGGAGATCCAAATTGAATTGTTGAGCAGATCAGGTGACAAAATGTAACACAAAACTCAAACCACAACATTCCCATCCTAACACCTTCCGCTGTCATCTATTTTCATCATCAAACTTGAATCCTAGCCGGATTCTTCTTCTTTTTGGGACATTTTACACTTTCTTTTTTAGAATTTAAACGAGAAATCCAAGCAGGGAACTCCGAACAAATTTTCCCCCATACCAAAGCAGAGAAAACCATGGCTATATCGACTCTCTTTCTTCACAAGCATGCTCCCGGGGCAAACCCAACCCTAGAAGCCGCCAGATCGTATACGACCCGAAAGCCCTGCTGCTGGATGTTCCCGATGATCGACAGCCCGCTCATGGTCCCCGCAAAAGCAAAACAGAATGTTCCGCTGCTGTCCACCGGAATCAGGTAATTTGCAGCTGGCAACGACACGTCTGCTCCCCGGAAATGCAGCACCACCGTCGGCACTTTCACCTCCGTCTTCCCCGACAAGTTGAAGCATGTGTCGAACAAGGAAAAATCGGGCGCCCGCTTCAGACTCGCCGCCCCCACCCGGAATGCGTCCCTCAGAGCGATGTAAGCGGTTCGGGTCAAGCGGGTCACGGACGTGCCCGAGTCCAGGATGACTCCACCGTTCCCAGAGGGATCAAGTTTGAACAGGGAGGAAGTTATCCCAGCAACACGCGACCCTCCCACGCTTATTCCAAGCAGTTCAACGTAGTAGAAAGTGTCAAGCTTTGGGTTGGTCAGCAATGGAGTGAACCGGGAGTTTCGGGAAACCGCTGCCTCGCCAAAGATCATGGACGACGGTTTTGATGATGCTGAGCGATCTACCAAACAGTATGAGAACTTCCGACTAATTCGCCGACCAGTTTGCGATGGAAATGACAATCTTCCACGGCCAAGACCCAGCAGGCCGGCGGCGCCCACAAACAAGCCTTCATTGTCATGACCGCAGCCCAGAGCTACGCGCGCCACTCTAGCTCTACGGAAACTAAGAGTTTCAGTGGAGAAGTCACCGACGGTGAAGGATCCATCTCCGTACGAGACCTGATAGAGACATGTCCGCCGTTGATTGCATCCCGGCGAGTCAAGCCGGTTGCAGAGCCGCGATCCACAAGGAACGCTAGCGTAGGAGCGTGATTTGGTCGGGTCGAAAACCGGATCGGACTGGGAATAGCATTTCTTGCACGGGGCACACTGCATCCAGATGATGTCACTTCCAGTGTCGAGCACCATGTACACATTCCTCGGAGGCGTGCCGACGCCGATGCGAGTGAAATACTCGCCACTGCCCTGAGCGAGGCCGGAAACGACGGAGCTGCTGAAGCCGGGGCGACGACCTGGGCGCGTGGCGTTACTCGCAGCGGTCGCCAGGGAGACGAGAGCCTCGACACGAAGTGCGTCTCGGAGGAGGCGTTGGCCGAAAAGCTTTACTGGGTCGGCGTCGGAGGACAAAGCATCAACGTGGTGGAGCTGTAGCTGTAGGGAGATAATGGTGGCGTTGGTGAGGTCGGTGTCGGTGGCGACAGAGGCGGATTCGAGTTCGGAGGCGGGCCAGGAGAGGGTAGGCGGAGCGGGTAGGGGGCGGGGGAATAGGGTTTGGATTTGGAGAGAAGAAGATAGAGAGGGGGAGAGAGAGAGGAAGAGGAAGAAAGAGAAGAGGAAGCCATTTTGCGGGTTTCGGTCCATCGATCACAGAGTGCAACAAAGAGACCGAGGGAAGCTTTGCAGAGGTGAGAGACTATAAATAATTGTATCGGGCAAGTGGAAACAGGAACCAGACCGCTGATAAAAGTAACAGAGACGTAATTTTACCAATTTTGTCAACAAAATTCTACGCAACATGAATTGGTTAAATGAAAAAAAAAAAACAAGTTAAAAAATCTCATTTATTTTCTCAATTGAATCAGTTACAAAAACTATAAAATTTAAGGAGATATTTGTAGTATAAGGAACAGAGAAAATATCTTGGAGACTCAAATGCAATCGAACCGGCGTTTAATGGCGTTGTTTGGGATTACGGGAGGGGGAGGGGGAGGGGGAGGGGCATGGGAGTGGGCCTTGAACCATGGCAGTGGCCAGTGCCGAATTGATATTAGCGTGTGGGACCATTCTTATTAAAGTATACCGCATAGAATTTTACATGGTTTTTACATATAGAGCTACTAATTTTACATGTACCATTCCAAAACTGATTACTAAACAAATCATAAGTGGTGTATTTGAGTCTTCAGATTATCTGGTGCAATAATTTTCAAATGTTTTAGCCATGTAAATTTATAAATAGTATTTAAAAGAAGATAATTATTGAATAATTTAAATTATAATTTAAAAATTGATATCATATGATTATTCAGTGTTAATAAATTTCAATTAATTGGAGACTAGAATGAAACAATTTTTTTTAAAAAAACAGTTTTAATAAGTTTATAATCTATACACTTTATCTATAAAAAAAACCTCAAGCAAAAGCTTCATTTGCAATGGCCAGCGGAAGATTGTGGCACCATTTGTATAAAAAAACACTTAACTTTTGGGCATCTATGAATGATCCAAAACAAACTAATAAACTAAATTTTGGAGAATAATTTATCCACACAATGAGCTACTTAGTTTAAAAATGCGATCATTACGAGCTCACCATAATATCCAAACTGTAATATTAAACACAACATCAAAGGAAATAACCTAATCACCCTTCCGAACTTGCTATGTTGAGGTTTTTCAATGAGCAACGGTCCACACTAGCAGAACAATCAAGAGATCATCACTGGTATACTTCAAACTGGATAGAAGATGCCACTATACAAAGAGCTAGAACATGGTCAATGGAATCTGACATGCTATGGTAAATAGGATAGATATCATCATCCAATGCGACTCCACAAACGATCAAATTCTACTTTGTAAGTGGCTTGTCTTGAATGGCTCTCCATAAAAAGATATTAACTTTAAGGGAGATTGCATTGTTCCAGCACTCCTAACATCGAAGCAACCTTATCACAATTTTTTAAGAATAAAAAAACTGCACTATTTCACCAAAAACTTCCCAAAAGTGTTTGGCAACCAAGAATAGAAATCTTCCACAGATGGTGTAGGATTAGCACCATTAAATAGTTGAAGGAAGGACTCTAACTCCCCACACTCATTCCCTCTAACATTCATCCTCCAACCCCAATTATATATCCATCTCTCATCTACCTAGCACCTTATCTAAAAGACCTTTGCATTCTTATTTGTTTCTAAACTAAATAGCCTATGGTTTAGAATTTAGAGTTTAGGGTTTAGAAATATGACTTTTATGGATTAATTTACAGTTTAAGGTTGAAGGCACATGGTTTTATTAAGGTTTAAGGTTTATGGTTTAGAGTTTAGTAGTTAATTAATGACATAATTAAAGTCAAATATCAAAGTGATGATCTTAAATTAAGCATTTTATTCAAGTGCACATGGTTTGACCCAACACTTAGAGTATGGTCACATGAATCAAATGGAGTAATGGATTTGAAGTGGAAAACCATCATCACACCTCTAGAACTATTTAAATTTGTGATCCAAGGACAATTTTAATTACTTTGCACATTGATCATATGATGAGGCTAAGATGTTGAATTATTAAGACTACGTTGTTATTATTCTTTGATACTTTTTGTAGGCTAGCATTGATAAATGCACCGCATAACTTGCTACTAAGTTAGGACAGTGTCAGGAATTTTAAGAGTATTTGAACTCTAATTGCTGGAAAAAGATCAAGAAAATATTATGCTTTGAGCTAAGATGACAGAGATGAGGCATTGACAAGATGAGGTAGTGAATGACTCTTAAAGCGTGCATTATATGGAGGATCTACTACCCTTAGTTAGGCCTATCTCATTGGTTAGCTTCCTTATGCACCACCAACTACCATGCTCTTTGTCGACTTCTAGTTCAAAGGATGCTAATTTCCACGAGCATGTATACTGGAGCTCAAATTAGGTGACTTTTAGCTAGTTTTTTAGTGCCTCTTTTGGTTATATGTTGCTCTAGGTTTTGTTTTGGTGCCTCCAAGTTAGTTATAGTTTGTTTCAAGTATTAGTCATAGCCTCATTAGGTGCTCGAGCACTTCAAGCTGTAGTTTATGCAACTAAACATTATTTTTTATCTATCTTTTGGATTTATTATGCATATAATAATTATAATTATTATCTATCATCATCATCGTCATCATCACCATCATCATCATCATCACTGTTGTTGTTCTTCTTTTTCTTTTTCTATTTTTAATATTTTAATTTAGCTAAAATTCTTTATTAGAAATTTAATTATATGTGGAAAGTGTATGTAACTATAACATAAAGCAACTGAAATGATAAAAGCTATTTAAATATAACTCAACAACTGAAATGAATCTGTTATTATAATTCAAAGGGAAATCATCTGTAAAATTAACAACTAAAATTTCAATTCCTAAAATGATACTTATCTTCAAAACTAGAGCTGCAATTGCATCCATTTTTTCAGTTGCTTTTTGTATTATGCTTGCTTGAGTCTAACAAACTATAAAAAAATCCACTGTCTTAAGCTATTTTTTTTACAGTTGCTTTTTTTTTAGTTTTGCAACTTGTTATCAGCTATATTGTCCGTGATATAAAGCTGTTATTTATGTAGTGTGGTTAGAATGGTTCATTTATTTTTGTGTCTTCTTATGTATTTTGTAGTGCAAAACTAAAACTGATTTTTATTTCATAATAGTCAAGCAGTTTACTAAAATTAAACAAATTATTCTTATATCTTGTTTTATCACTTATTCTTCCTCCTTATCATTCTCAAACCCTATTCATTACTATTGACTGAAGTATTGTTTGGTTATTCTGACACTATACGACGAATAGATCTAGGTGATCCATTTCCAGTGTTAAAGAGCCAGAGGGAGGCCAGAGGTTGAACAACAACAAATATTGATGATGAGACATTCTCGCATAATAGATCGAGTGATGGTGTCAGAATTTTTTTTATCTATTTAATATATTAAATTCTACGTTGGTTGATCTGCTATTAGAGGTTGATCCATATTTTATTTGGTCAAATTATCTATTATTCATTTTGACTATTTCGTTATACTTTATATGAGCTTTATTTAAGTTATTTGTGAATTATCTATTCTAGATCTATTTTGGTTTATATGAAATGTTTAGCTCGATCCAATTCTCTTCATTTTACTTGGTGTCATAGTAGTTAGTTTTATATTTCTGTTGTTCTTTAGAGATCTATGTCATTATTGTGTTGTAAGATGTCATTTTACTCATTATTGATTGTAATAAAGCATCTTTTATATAAAAAAAATTAAAAATTTATCAATATCAATAGACTCTTTAATTTTTCATACACACACCTTTGTTCCACAATTTCTAAAACTTTTGAGTTAAAATGGATAAAATTTTAAAAAATTTGATGATAAAATTTTTAAAAATTTGATAGTCAGATGGACTTGAAAAGAAAATGTTCGATTGCTGTGATGAGCATATTTAAGAAAGTTTGAAGAGCATCTGGTATTTAAACCTTGTTATTATTAACTTTTTGTTATTATTGTTATAAACTTTAAGCAGTATTGCGTCACACTAAATCATAATTTGCTAATATGATGGAAAATGTAAAACAATAGAGTTTTATTTAATTTTTCCTTTCTATATGAAATTATCAACTTATCATTTTTTAATATAAATTTTTAAAGAAAATTTTGAACCATACAGTATTTATTTTCATAATTCTTTTTTATACTTAAAAGCATCCGTAAAAATATTTAAGAAAGAATGTTTATGCAGTATATATGTAGAAGGTAAAGATTAACTTTAATATTTGTTGAAACTTAGAGGTTTTGCGATACATATTTACCAATTTAGAGGAAGTGGGGATTCGAAACTAGAGCAGTATTTTTGCAATAGTCGAGGAATGATCTTACCACACGTAGACTAAAATGACTTGTGGGGGAAAAAAGAATAGTTACGCTCTCTAAATTTCACCTAAAAATATGCATTCACTTACTTCTTCTTTTTCTTATTTAAAATTGATGTTATTTTAAAATTTTATTTATCTTACGATCACTAGCACAAGTTTTCATAAAATAAAAAAAAAAGATGATTTTTTATAAATTTGCTTTCTTTCTTGATTTAAAGAAGAAAAAATAATAAAACTACTTAATTTTTATACTGATGCTTTAAAACTACTTTTTAAATCTTTTAAAGTGTTGAATTTCAATGGATGTATAATTTGGAAAAATAACCAATTTATATTATATGCACTAGACAATATTCTTAAAAAATCTTAGTTTATTTTACCAAAAAAAAAAATGTTAGTTGAAATCATCTTTTATAAACTGGTAAACTCACCACTTTGTAAAATTATCGTGTCGATTGTCTCCTGTCCGCATGTGTCGGGAAACCCCAAAAAATGTACTAGACTTGTACGATTTCCGGTCAAAATTGTTTAGTACTGCTGTTGTCAAGTGTCAACGTCATTCCTTTTTTGCTAGGCAATTCATTATTTTTATTTCTGTTAATTTTTTATCTAAGTTAATACAATTGGCGTAAATGACACTCTGTCATCCCTAAACTATCTCAATGTTGCTTAATTATTTTAAAACTATAAAATGTTACTTAATTATTCCAAAATTATTCAATTTTTCCCAACTTCCATCACTTTTTAACAGTTAACATAATGGCAGGACAACAGGTTCAACAATTGGATAATTTAGGGATGGTGATGTATCAATTGGGTAGTTTGAGGATGATGATGTAACAATTCATAATTTTAGGATGATTAAGTAACATTATGCATAGTATATGAACAATTAGTGTCATTTACCCTATAATTTAAAAGTTAATACTATCAGAAAGTTGATATGACCTAATTAATAATCACTTAATTTTTTTTATACCAGCTAAGAAAAAAATAATAAAGAAATTACTATTTATCTTCAAATATTATAAAAATAATTTTTAAAGGTCTTCAAATATAATGTTTCGATTGTTATAAATGTTGACTAAATTCATTAATAATTTACCTTCAAGAATCACTTTCGGAAGCAGCACAAATTTGGTAAGGCACGTTATGCTTTGTTTGGCTAGCAAATAATTGTCGCCTATTGGTTGACCGAGCGAGCGGCCACGAGAACGGCAAGCCAAGCTCATATTATTCTCAATCACTGTCAACAAATAATAATGTATCTATACATGAGAAAGATAAAAAATACTTCATCCGCCCCAAAATATATGAAATATTTTTTTAGGTATGGAGATTAAGGTATATATAATTTATATTATTTTTTTTAATTTTATCTATAAAATTAAAATTAATTTTTTTAAAACTTTGTATTTTGAGAGTTTAAATAATGATTAAAAAGGAAAAAATTCTTTTTTTTTTTATTTTGTGCAGTGAAAGATTAAGTGAAGATTAAAAAAAATATTTATTGGGTTTTGTATAGTTAGAGTTTAAATGAGGGTAATAGGGTAAATTGATTGTTTAAAATTTTCTAAAAGAGAAAATGTTTCGACTTTTTTGAGATCTCGAAAAAAAATATGTTTCATCTAAATTGAGACAAAGAGAGTAATAAAAGTTAACGACACCTTGAAGTAAGAAAAATTAGGGAAGAGTACCAAAAAGCTCACCGAAGTTATGGACCTAGATCTATTTGGTCACTAAAGTTTGGTTTTGCTTCCATTGTCATCACCGAAGTCCCTACAAAGTGCCTACCATAGTTTTAAAAATGGGACCAATAAAATCACTCATGTAACTAACAGTGAGAACTTACCGTCAAATGGAAGAATATTAATCGAAGCTAATAGTGGATAAAATGATGTGCCACCTCGTCAAAACATAAGAATGATGTGGCAATTAGGCATTTGGGGATGCAATTGATTTAAGGATTTTAGCAACTTTGGGTTTATGGGTTTAAATTGATGATTTGGGAACAACCGAGAAGCAAACATTTGAGAGAAATTATGGTGGTGATTGAAGATGAGTTCGTTGTCGGCATTAAATGCATCTTTCGTTTTCTTGTTTGGTGGTGTAAATGCAGAGAGAACATACCTCTTTTGTTCTTGTAGGCTAAAAGTTGTAAGGAAAACTTTGTGGAACAATAGGAATCCTAAGTGACATTTCGTAACTTGTCTAAATTGGGGTGTTTTGTTGTTTACTTGAGCTATGATCGTGTAATGCCTCAATTATTATGTTTCGTAACTTATCTAATGAGTTCCTAGTTTAGGCCAATGCAGTGTTAAATGGTTTTCTTGATCAGAAGAGATTACTTGCATTCTTTTATAACACCTTTGTAGAAGAGGTTACCATTTTGCAAGAAATCTTGGAGGAATAAAAACTTGTGTCAGCCAAAGTCGAGGAAGAAAATGTTAATTTGAAAGAAAAAATCCAAGCTTGGAGGTAGATAAAATGAAGCTTGAGGAAGAAAATGATCATTTATAGGCAGAGATGGTGAAGTTGGAGGAAGAGCTAAATATGCATGGAAACAATACTTGTGAGATTAAGGGCGTAAGTGTAGGAGCTACTGTGTTTGTGGTTGTACTGGTATGGGTTACAGTATGGTTTATAGGGCTTGCTTAAGTTCCTAAAAATGCCTTAGTTGTGTGAATGTTTTGTGTTTAGTGGCATTGTTTCATGTGTATTTTGGCTTAAACCTTGTTTTTATTTATTTTGATATATGAACAAGAGCACAGTTTGTTTATTTGTGCATTTAAGTAGAACACATAAGGAACATATTTTGGTTGACTCACAATTTGGTCATTGTTTGACATTCAAACTTGCTTAAACATTTCAGTAAGGCATTTACAAAAATAGTTCATATTCATTTAGGCTATGGCTTCACATTATTTCCCATTGACTGATTTTCTCTTTACAAAAGAATTGGTATCTATTACAAACTTCCAGATTCAAACCTAAGTCCTAAAATTGGTACTAACAAAATAATGTTCTTATCTAGACTAAACCTTTCAAGCTACAAAAGTAGTTCATATTCACTTAGACTATGGCTTCACATCATTTCCTATTGACTAATTTTCTTTTTACAAAAAAAAAAAATGGTATATATTATGAACTTCCATATTCAAACCTAAGTCCTAAAATTTGTAATAATAAAATAATGTTCCTATCTAGACTAAACCTTTCGAGCTACAAAATAGGCATGTCAATCTAATAGTTGGGCTATGGTTGGCTTATGCTACCAGTAGTTTTCCTTCCATGCCTCCCAATACTTAAGATCCGTTGGCCTTGCCTTCCAGGCTACATATGTAAAAGACATAGCCTTAGTGTTGTTTCAAACATCAACTAAATAACAAATGAACACAGTTAAGGCTCATCACACTTACATTATATATTGTAAAAACTTTGTCAATAATAGTCATGATACCTATTCTCTCTGTACGTTTCCTAGGCTTAGTTCCCTTACCCACACTTGTCATACTTGCAAAGCGAATTGGGAGTTTTTGTCTCCTTAAAGCTGATACTCCTATATCCATTGCTGGGACTTGCATTTAAGCATTGTTTCATGTCATGGCAAAAGTTAGTCGTTGTAAACACTTGTTTATAATTGAGTATTTTGATCAAATAAATACTTACCTCAGTTGAGTTACTGCTTTGACCAATTTTTAAATGACATTTAGTCTTTTTGTGGCCTAGTTGCTTACACAGATGACATGTGTTTTCTGGCCCTTCTTTGTCATTTTTCCAGTCCTTACTGCCTTATTTTCCTCACATTTCCGTTTTGTTGTAGGTCTGCCAGGTATTTTCCTCACAAAATGAGGGACAATTAGTATTAAATTGGTTTTGTTCCAACCATTTGGTCTAGTCAAAGGTTGTACGGAGAGTTGGTATACTGCATCATATTTTTCCTTCTTATACCGATATGATAAATAGTCTTTTGGATTGTGGCCCTAAGAATATAAGCAAGTTATTCCATGAGAGTATAGATGCCAGATATGTCCTAACTTTCAAAGGAGCGGCTTCTTTCATTTAGTTTTACTGCAAATTTGGTCATCCAACAGCTGACTTCAAGTCCATCTTCACCATTCCATACAATATCCAAATGAATATGGTCTCTAACTTATTTTCCTAACTTTGTTAACATTGTCTTCCTATATTAACCAATCCAAGTTTATGATTCTCCATGTTTCTCTCCAAACATTTTCATTATATATCTCCTAATATCCTCAAGCATATAGTAGATAGGCTTATGCCTTGCTGTCAAAACGTGTTCAACACCATTGAAGGCCTTACAAATGTTGTTCTGGTTGACATTACACTTGATCTCCTTATTAAAAAATGCTTTGCACCATTGTTAAGGATTTATTTTCAACACATCTTCTCTTGTATTGGGTACATATGCATCAATTGCTTCTAAGCAATCTTGGAACTGAGTCAAGCTTGTGCTGCTTACAATTGGCCAAAACAGACCTCTGAAAACATCCTCAGGATAGTTGTGCCCCATGTAGCACATATATGATGTGCACACCTTCTATGTTCTACAATGGGAACAAACGCTTTAAGAGCTTGTAACAGACCCTGCATTTATACACATTTTCAATTAGCAACATGAACTTATATTGGTAATAACATAGATTTCAAATGAAATTAACTTTTTCCAGTCACTTATGACTACCCATCCAAACCCATCTCCTATGTTCAGATCAGCAAACAGTCTTTCAAAGAACCATGTCCAGGAATTAGGGATGGTAATGGGGCGGATCGGATATAGATACTCTCCACCCGCCAATCGTACCCTTGATTTTTTTAGTACCCACGACTTCGCGAGTATCCACAAACGGGTGAAAAATTTCACCCCCGGCCAGAACTTGCGGGTAATTCGCGATTTTAATCTATGTTTTTTAAATTTCATAAAAATAAAATATGAAAAATATATACAAAGTTATTCTCCACATATAATACAACAAAATCATAAAATACACAAAATCATAACATACATACAAAAAAATATTCTATGAAAATTAGTATAAAATATTAATTAAATATAGGTGTTGCATCCATTATAATTAATAAGTAGGAAATTTACAATCACAGGTTTCACGTGTAGACGGGGAAGATTTACCCATGATGGATACCCTCTACCCGCCACCTACCCGTACCTGCTAAATGGGTGTAATTTGCTACCCATGTCTGCCCCATCACAGGTATCTTTACTTGTTTACCTACTTGTCATGGGCAGATATTCGTGGGTGATAGATTTCACTTGCCCATTTGCCATTTGTACCATGAATCCCTATTCTCAACGTCCACTATTACTCATGCAATTGGAAACATCCCGTCATTTGCACCATTCCTAGTTGTAGTTACCAACTCTCTTTTCATAAGTCCCTTTAAAAACAACCATCAAGGCCAATCAAAAGCCTACAATTGGCAAGGTAACCTTTTTTGCACACATCAAAACAAATGTACATCCTTTTGAAAATAACACAAGACATATTCTGTTGAAACTAGGTCAAACTCAATAGTACTCCCTAGGTTTAACCTCAAAATCTCACATGCATAGTTTCTCAACATAATATAATTATGCTCATAACACCCTTCTATCTCATATATCACCAATTCCTTAACCCTCTTAATCATCCTAGCATTTATATATAACTTGATGAATACTCATAAATGTATTACTATTAAGTATTTAAATCATCATTATATACTTTGATTATGATTAATTTCTCTATTCTGAGCATTTTTTCATTAGGTTATTATTCACGCATTTTTACTATTCACTGGATTACTATTCAATAAGTCACTATTCATTTAGTTACTATTCACTAAGTCACTGTTCATTTAGTTACTATTCACCAACTTACTATTCATATGCGTATTTCACTGTTCATACAAATTTTCACTATTCATTAATATTAAATGATTATTTTTTATATAGGTAAAATAATCACTTAGCGATCCTTCATAAAAAAATCATATCTGGAGTTGTAGATGTCGAAACTGAGTGATTCCAAATTCACCCGGAATCCAACACATAAATATTTGATCTGTCTTCATTCTAAGAGCTAGTTTGGTCATTTTTATTGCTGAAATCTGATTATAGATGAGATCTTTCATTATTCCATGTACTGAAGAGCAATTTCGGTAGAAAAATCATAACTTGAGCTACAAATGTCCGATTTGAATGAGTAAGCTATCATTTTGAAGATAAAAAGAGATCTACAAGTTTTGTGCTTTGAAGAAGAGCTGATTCGATGTGTACAGTGGTAAAAAAATTAAAACAAGAAGTAGCCCGCCTTTGTTGATTTGTATTTACCTACATTTTACTATTTTACCATTTCACCCACCCCAAAACTCTATAAATATGCACCTTTGGGAGTTGACAAATTCATGCCATTTATTAAGCCTCATTTATGTTCTTGTATCATATTTAGTTTTTCTTCTTTAGTTTTGTTCTCCTTTTCAATATCGAAGCTTTGTCCAAGTGTTTTCTCGTTATTCTTCTTGTTTTTCCTTTGATCTTTCAATTTATGTTCATTTCATCTTTCTACATGTTATTTACTTTTATCCTGACTAACTAATCTTCCTTTTGCTAAGGTGAAAGGGTGAATCTTTCGGTATAAAGGTTATGATTAATTTGAACGGATCACAACGTTAACCGTATTTTCTTTCTTAATCTATTTAATTTCCCCCTTGTTAAATAGGATTTTTGATTCATCATACTAAATCATTAGCACAAAGGCTACTTGATTCCCTCTATAGAACGTGGCTTGCCAACTATATTGGAATCTTGAGTTATTGTGGACAAAGGTTAGCATGATGGATACTTGAACTCATTAGTAAGTGTTGGCGTTTTAAGATCAATGAAAGCTAATGCTAATTAAATTCTTTAATTGGGACCTCCTCTATGTGTGGATCCCAGTTGAGTGGCAAGATAGACTAAAATTAATTATAACCGATATATTAAAAGTGGATCCCCTAACTTTAGCTATTTATTTGAATTTAAATTTTTAATCAACACCTATTCACACCTTACACCAAAATTTTTTCTTATTACCAAATTTGTAATTTGAATTTCTTAATTCACTTCTCTATGGTTCAACACTCAGACTCCCGAGATTTTATTAATTGCGACAACCTACACTTGGGTCACAACTGCTAGAGTACAACATAACTTCAGTTCATCTTTAACTTTATATTAAAATTGCTTGATTCTCATCTCTGGTTTATCTCTAAGTGTCCTATAAAACTTTTGGGCAACCTACTTAATTGACACAAGCCTTAGCTTATACTTTTTTCCATAATTATGTTCAAGCCTTTTCCTCTTGATTTGCATACCTATTAGTAATTTGTTGTATGACACCCACATATGAAATGGGCAATTGATGCATACCTAAGCTTAAGAATTTTGCCGTTATTTACTTTTTATCATATATCTTTGTGGTTTTGTACTGCATATTTAATTGCAGCAGCCTTGAAAGCCTTACTGTTATCAAGCCTCATGCTAATGTGAAAATTAACAGCCTTACTATTGGAATTGTATTTTGGGTAAATACTCCTCTTGAATCTGAGGTGCTCCTCTGTCCTTTCTCCACCATCTGAATCCTTTTCACCATAATCATTAGAGTCAAAATATTTAGTCTTGTTTGAATCACTTCCTTTACATCACCTTCATTTAAGTTAATTTCATTATCTGACTTTATTGCCTTATCACCATTGGGATTAAAGTCCTCATCTGACTCAAACTCTAAGCCTTTTATTTCTTCAACATCATTATTCAACTAACAATCCTTTTCATCTTCACCTATACCTCTGTCTGAGGGCCCTACATCATTGCGAATGTTGTCAATCTCCTTACATTTCCTTCCAACCATCAACAATTTGGTTTTCAATCCATATACAGAAACATGTTCCTTCTTAACATTATTATCCATTCTCTCAATCTTGTTAATTCCAACCACAACATCAACAATCAAAGAGCCATTTTTAGATGATTGTCCCCTTCAACATGGGAGCCAATTCAACCTAAGGTATCATAATGTTCTACATATAAATACAACTGTCCCCTGTTATACAGAAGCTCCAAATCTACAATAGCTGAATCTTCATCATAAATTAACTTAACATCGTCATGTACCCTATCACTGACCAAGTCTTTTGGAAGTAATTGACTTCATATTCTTAATACTTCTCCTCTTTATGAATTCTAGATAACCTAGAGAAATAATTAGCCCTACAAAAGTTTTTTTTTTCCCTTTTCATATCTGAAAGAAAAATACCAAAATCTTTCACTAATATAAAGAATGTATTTGAATAACATGCTCTTCTTACAATTAGGCAACCTGCATTGATGATCAAACAAAGCTCAAAATCATGATCACTCATATAAGACTTAGAATCATGTTTCTTTTGTGCAACCAAAGAACAAAACAACATACATATAACCCATTTCAGAATAAAAAAATAGAAACAATCTCAGAATGCAAAAACCTTAATCGAACAAACAAACCAAAACTTATCATAGCCACTAAGATTTACAACCATAGTGGCCACTTGAACTTTTTTAAAACAACTACATATTATATTCTTTTAGCATCTTAAACTATTGAATATGGTCGATTTCATCACACTTAATAACAGAGTATAATTCATTCTTCAGACGAGCCTTACCTATCTGTATCTTACTCGCCTTCCACTGAATTAGCCTTATAATGCCCGTAAAATCCTAAGTAATTAAGCCTCAGACTATGAGGATTTAAGGCTTAAGAATTTTTCCTAAATTGGGAATTAAGCTCATTGAGTTTGGAAGACACTAAATTAAGTGGGACTGGGAGTATAATGAGTGCTAGACACTCTTAGAATTTAAACTTAGCCTAGGCTAAGTAAAATAATGAAAATTTAAGGTGAGTGACTCAATTGGAAAAAAAGGACTTTTGGTGGTTGGGCTTAATTGCCCAAATGCGAGGAATTGAGGGACTAAGAGGGGATTAGCCAATTTTAAAGACATTGGATGCCATGGCTGCCACCTTTCTCCATTTCCTATTAATTTAATCCACCTTTCATTCAACTCATCACTTAGGATTCCTTCCTACACCTACTTGTCCCCCCACTTTTGACAAATTCTCCCAATTTTCACCAAAGTCTTCCAATTTGTCCCCCACTTGTCGCCCACTCATCCAAGAACATGATACACTCATTCTCCCCTCCTAAATTCATCCATTACATGCCCATTAAGCTTTCAAACTTCATTCAACATATTTCACTCTTTTTCTTCAATCTCTCTCTAAGTCTGCTCTCAAACTTTTGCAACTCTTCTCTCCCAAATACCATTCAGCCATAGCTCATTCTTGAGCATCCTTAAGCTTTTACCAAGTGTTCTTGGTGTCTATAAGATCTTAAGAACTTCTCAAGAAAGAATCAAGAAGAATATTGAAAGAATGAGACATTTTTGGAAGCCATCAACTAAGGGAAGTTTTGGCCAAGTCTTGTTTTTGGTATTCTCATGTTTGAAGCTTGTGTTCTTGATGCACATAAGCTTCTAAAGCCTTCCAAGGCTAAGAATCAAATGGTGGATTCAAGAAAAGATGAGCGGGAGCTCTAAGGAAATCAAGCCAAAGGATTCGATCATACCTCATTTGGTTGAGGTATTGTGTGTTCCACCAAGTTTTCTTGGTATATGTAAGATTTTGAACTATGGTAATGCAAGAATATACTTGCTAATAATTCAGCCATTATAGGTTCTCAAGCTAGAAATTAAGTTCTAGCTACGACAAGCAAGGAAAAGACAAAGAAACAAGCTTCTAAAGCTTTTGGGCAACAAAGTTGCTAAAGGTTTTGTAGTAAGGATTCTTATACTCTTTGAGTATTCAGTGCCCTTAGGTGATGGATAAAGAATGCCATGTGATCTTAAGGTGCTACAGAGGGCTATGTTTTGTTGTTTAGGCAACTCTGTGCTAGCTAGCTCCACGCAAGCATTATGGTTAAGAATTGAATCGGTCAACTCAATTCCCAAGCATAAAGAGATCTTATATTAATACGGATTAATAAATGGTTAACCAAAATTAAAGAAAATATGCCCATGCTTGCTCTACCCTTCATGGGATATGGTGTTAAGTGGTGTGTATGTTTGTGTGCTTCTATGTTTAGTTTTACTTGCTGACCCCGATTATTATTATATACATATATCATGTATTTTCTTTGTCTTAGTGTTTTCTTTGCATGAGCTTGGATTATATTTTGCCAAGATATACTTGTGCTATGTTAGACTCTATGAGCTGTACATAATCTTTACTGAGTTTTACTCACTCCCTTCTCTATTAAATGTAGGAAAATGAACAATAGAACAGAACTAAGATCAAGAGTATTTTACACTTTTTCTGTTGGTAAAAAGGTTTGTGTGTACACATGTGTTTGCTCAATATTATAAGTATTTTAAGTGTTATGGGTAGCTTGTGAAATAAGCTAACTAAGTATGGACTTTATGTGCAGGACTTGGAGTCTAGATTGTGGGAACAAAGTCTCTAAGGTGGAAATGTGTTCTATGTGCGATTTGCCATGTATAAACATGTGCTATGTATTTTGGTTTGTCTTAAAAACCAAATTTGTGATTCTAAGTATTTATGGACCCTTTCGGGTACTTAAGTAAAATAGCATGCTAAAATCAAATCTAAGTATATTCGGCCATGTCGTATGTCTATGGCATACATGTGAACTCTTGGACATTCTAGTTGATAATCATCTTTAGGCCTAAGTAAAAAGTTGATAGATATGCATGATCATGTGTTCTAAGCTCATGTTTGAAATATGGAATCATGTATGTCTAGGCCTTATATGAATGCGAAATAAGAACATTAAGTAAACATAAACTAGAAAGGAAATGCATGCCTATAACGAGTTTGAAATGAACACACAAATTCCACATAAGTACTAGCTTGTTTTCGAGAGCACAATATCAATCTTTAAGTAAATCATTAATGAGCTAGTGCTAGTAATATCCTGGGGTTCATGACTGTTTCGATAAGGATTAAATGCCTCTTATGTGGAATTCCACTGCATTATTAAGTAATTGGGCCCGAATGGGCCAGGGGCTAGGCTGGGCATGACAAGCCTTGTTTGCCAAACACCTGTGATCTACACCAGGAAAACAAACGATTTGATTTCTACCTCACCAAACAAAGATACCTTAAGAAACTAGATTATGGATTTTTCCTTAGCACAATTCTTGTTACAGACAGTGTAAATGCTTTACCTTTTGCTTTTGGCGAGATAAGAAATGTCATGTCACTCCCTAGGTTATGTTATGTTAGCCGCCCATTCAAACATCCGTTTACACCTCAGTTTGACTAACAGACCAATGATCACTTCGGGCCTAATTGGTGATTTTTGTGATGACAATGCAATCATAACAAACTTTAGTGACCAAATTGTTCCAAGCCCATAACTTTGGTGAGTTTTTTTGTACTTTTCCCAAAAAATTAATATTTTATCTCTCCCAAAATTATTTTAATACATTTTATTTTAGATAATTTATTTCATAAATTATTTTTTCATACTATACTCCAAATTCAATATTTATTTTCACCAATTTTCTCAATTTATGTTTAAAAAGTTAAGAGTAAAAGTGAAAATAACACATAATTTTTTTTTTACTTTCTTAATTTCTGTGCCAAACTAAAAGGTATAATCTAGAGACGAGCAATGACTATGTGATCCAAAAGTGATGATCAGCTGGAGAAGTTCCGATATGGATGCAACGACCAACAGAGTGGGAGTATAAGAGAAAAGTCAGCATTGTGAAGAGCCAAGATATGATGATTTCAATAGGAAGAGAGGTACGAAGGTTGAAGAAGTTTAGGACAATAATTTTTTTTGTATATACCATATTTTGCAATTATGTGAGGGGCAATTAGTAATGGTAATGGATCTATATGTCCATGTGAGCATTAGAGGACATATATATATTGTAATATCTATATTTAATCAAAAGGATTTTTTTTCTTCTAATGACTTATGTTAGCTAAGAGTTAAAATGCATTAAATATTAAGTGTACTTGCTTGATGTTGTTTTACTTTTGCATGCTTATGATTAATGATTGAAAATTTTAGTGAAATTCTTATGTGCGCCCGGCTTACAAGCGAATTTATACTAATTTTGCAGTGCTTAGACAAGTCTTCGTGTTCTGTGGAATGGTAAGCTTGTTGATGTGAGAAGTTTGGAGAGAAGCAGGTATAGGTTCAAATACCAGTGGCTTCTATGTTTCCCCCCTTTTTTTTCTCTTTCATTTTTTTTGTAGTCTCTTCAAGTTTTGATTGTTTTTTTTTTAACGTCTTGCCTTCAATTTTTTCATTTCCTTCTTTTTAACAAGTTTTAGTTTCTTTATTCTTTTTGTTTATTTTCTTTTTCACTTTTCTATTTTTTTATCTTTTCAATATCTTATTTATGTTTTTCCTTCTTTCATTTTTTTTATTTTTTCATTTTTCATGTTTTTTTTGTTTTTATTTTCTATTTAATTTTTTTTGTCTATTTTCATTCCATTTTTGTTCTTTTCCTTATATGTATATGTTCGTTTATCCATGTGTTTATGTTCATAATATGTTTTAATATTTGGTCTGTATAGGTATATATGTAAAGGTATATGTACTTTTCTTTATATGCATGCGTTCTTTTCTTTAACTGCATTTGTTCCTTTGTGTATGTGTGTTTTGATTTTCTCTTTGTATATATGTTTCTAAAGGTATATGTTGTTTTAGTTATACACATATGTTTTCTTCCTTACATGGATATGTTGTTATATATATATGTATATGTTCTTTTCTCTACAGTTTATGTAACTACATTTATGTTCTTTGCATTATCTGCATATGTTCTTCTCCTTCTATGTATCTATTTTTTTATAAGTGTATATACATACATGCGCATGTACATGCAAATTTGTTCTGAATAGATATTTCTGAACGTATGTGATCTTTTTTTTACATATACATGTTCTTTTGTACATATTCGTTTGCACATCTGTGTATGTTCATAATGTGTTTGGTATTTGTTCTTCATAGGTATATGTGAAGTTATATATTCTTTTTTTTACATGCACATGTTTTTTTCTTTAAATGTATTGGCTTCTTTTTATATATGTGTTTTTTATATTTGTTCTACAAATATGTTTTTGAATGTATGTATTGTTTTACGGCATATGTTCTTTTATTTATATGTATATGTTCTTTTATACATATGTGTATGTTCTTCTCATTATAGTTTATATAACTACATATATGTTCCCTGCATTATTTGCATATATTCTTATCTTTCTATGCATATGTTCATTTGCAAATGTGTCTATGTATATTTACATATACATGCAAATTTGTTCTATATAAATATTTCTTAACATATGCAAGAGAAGAGAATGATACACAAAATGAAAAAGAAAAGGAAAAAACTAGAAAAATAAAATTTTAAAATAGTGATAATTAAAAAAATGATACAATGATTAAAAAAAACTAGGTAAATAAGAAAAGGTAAAACAATGAGAAGAAGTAAGAATATTACAAAAATAAAAAATTGAATAAAACTGAGAAAAAGAGCTAGGTAAAAGTGATATATGAAAAAAAAATTGATACACAAAATGAAAAAGAAAAGGGAAAGACAAGAAAAACAAAAATAAAAAATGGGAATCGTTAAAAAAAATTTGGGAAAAGAAAAGGAAAAAAGTGGGAATAAGGATTTGAGCCCCCACACAACCCACTATTTTGTGCTATATATTTGTGCTAGGCTCACTCAGAGGAACTCAAAATTTTATTCCAGACAAAAGAAAATTTGAACAGAAATATTACACACAGTTCATTTTAACTTAAATCAATTAAATTTTAAATGACTCATTTTTATTCTTTTTTTTTTTACCCAGAACTAATTTTAATTAAAAGCCAACATTATATATGTGCAATAATCCATTGAAAATATAATTTTTATAATCTTACAAAATTTTTATAAATTTTTTTAGTTTTAGCCATTAAAAAATAAAAATTCATAAAAATTTAGTAACATAATAAAAATTTACTTTCAAATGGATTATTGCATCTACATAATATTAAATTTTAAATAAAATTAATTTTAGATAAAAAAAATTATAATAATAAAAATAAATCAATTAACATAAGTTAAATTGAATTTATCATAAACCATCAATCATATGAATTCAAGTTTGTGCGCTGTACATTAATCTCTACTCCACCATATTCATTCATTGAGTTCTGCTCTTTCCAAAAGTTGGACAACTGGTACTTTAGGCTTTCACTTTTTTGCTTTGGGAGGGTGGGAGAGGAGTTGGGAAAGGGCCCAGTTGAATAGTAAATCCAGAAGCGGTGGCGAAGTGGCCAATAGCTGCCCATGCCCTTGAATATCAACAAACAAAAATCCTTTTTTTTTTTTTTTTTTCTACCTGCGTGAATTAAGGCCGCTTGCGGCAGTGCTGGCTGCCGCATATTAGTTGGAAATAATTATAATTTACTTTCTCAGATTTAGATTAAATTACACTTTGCTCTTTTTTATTTTAAAAATATATAATTTATCTTCTATTTTTTTAATATAATTTAAAAATAACCTTAAAATATTAATTTAGACATTACGGTAGTTATCTTCAAATAATCTCGATCTATATAATTTTTTTTTACAATTAATAGAATTCTAAATTATTAGTTTTTTCTTTTTGTATTTCTTTCAATTTTTAAAATAGTATTTTTTAAAGGCTTAAATACCCTACCGATCCCTTAACTTGACCAACTCACATGAGTTGGTCCCTCAATCAAATAATCAGTTTCAGTTAGTCCTCAAAGTTGGCAAAATGTGCTAACTTAGTCCCTGAAGCGAGTTGGAACAGCATGTGTCTTCACATAGAATAACACCGTCACTCCACAATCAATGGGCAACCTCCTTTTTCCAGCCTTCCTCTTACTAGTCACCATTGTCCCTCTTCGGCCTTCCTCCCACTGCCACCCTTTCACTCGCTTCCTTCTCTCTTAGCCTGCCTTTCTCTCCTTGCCAACATCACTTTGCCTTCCCTCCCTCTTAGCATCACTTGATTTGTGCATCCCCGTCATCAGGATTTCCCCATCCTTCATTGGCCTCCATCTCCTCCAACAACCTTATACTCCGTCCCCAATTCACTTCCTCTTTCCCATCTCCGACGTTAATCTGTCAATTCACTCTATCCCTCATATCCGACATCAATCTTTGGTAAGTCTCAGTTTCTTAATAGGACGCTTCAACCATTGAAATCTCCTGTTCCTTAATCGGCCACTTTGATTTCCTTCTGTGGGTTGAGTCAAGGAATGGATGAAAACAGGCGAGTCAAGGAAGCGGCAGAGTGAAGGTTGGAGAAACAGTTGTGGGAGAGGCTGATAAGGAGGGAAGGCAGAGCAATGGAAGCGGGGAGAGGAAGGGAGGCCGAGAGGGAGGGAAGGGAGAGCGAGGGCGGTAAGGGGAGGAAGATTGACTAGCTTGAAATCGAGGCTGCTATTATCTTCGCCGGTGTAAATACAGTGTCAGCAGCAATTACTCACTTCAAGGACTAAGTCATCAGGTTTTGTCAAGTTTGAGGACTGACATAAACCGATTTTCGGGTGTTGGACCAACTCGTTCGAGTTGGTCAAGTTAAGGGACCGGTATAGTATTTTAGCCTTTTTTAAATGTCAATTAATTATAAAAAAAATACCATATATATTGAAATTATTTGAAGATAACAATAGTACAGTCTAAATTAAGGTTTCAAAAGTTGATGTTGGATTGTATTAAAAAGACAGAGGTTAAAGTGTATATATTTTCTAAATAAGAGAGATAAAATGTAATTTTACCTAAACCTCAAGAAACAAATTGTAATTCCCTATTAATTGTCTCAACTGTTATATATGGTGCAATTCAGCTGAGCTTGGCGATAAGCTGGAGTTTGATCAAATTTTTATTCCCCAGACCCCCTGAATCTTTTATTATCTCTGTTAAATATTAGCAATTTTTTAAATTATTTGAACTGGAATTTATCAGCAGATAATTTCACTGATTCCAGAAAATAATCGTAACGAAATACAAGATTGATTAATTAATCCTTACATAAACAAGCTGAAATCCAATTCAAATTAAGACTTAATTAGCATTTTATTACAGAAATCTCAAAAGTCAATTTAACATGTCATGCTTTTTTTTTCAGAAACCTGTTGCTCGAGCTCTTTGACTTTGATAAAACCTCGACTCGTCTCCAGCCATATGAGGAGTCCTCGAGTAAATCTATGCCCTTTAGTGTCTCTGTCCTGTAAGAGAGAGATAGAGAGAGAGAGAGAGAGAGGAGAGAAGGGGAAGCGTCAGGAGTGGTAAATGTTTTCATGCATCGGTACTTCCAATTTTAATTTGGTTCACAATTTTCTTGCTGGTAAGTTTTTAACACCAGGATGACGGACTGATGGTGAACTCCTGTCGAGTTTTGTGGACGCTGTGTGTTTAACTTTGTTCAGTTTTATATATGGAGCTTTCAATTTGATTCTCACTATGTTTACCATTTAGACTATAAATTTCAAGAATTTTTATCACTTGTTTTTTTTCATAATATTTGATTTAGGAGAGCCACAAAAAAAAAACTACCACAAACCAATAAACATGTCTACACTGTACCAGGAAAAGGGAAAACATAAATACATCTATATAATTGGGTTGGGCTGGTGGATCGTGATATCGAGGATGGTGGACCCAAAAGATATTACATCGCAGTTATTGCTTTTACTTGTTGCCTGGGGGCTTCCTGCTCCAGTGAAAAGCTTAAGAAAGAAAAGGCCCAAAATAGATGCTTATGAACAGTGTATAAATTTGTTGGAAGATGGCCTTCACTGCCTAAGGTTCCATGGTCTAGTGGTCAGGACATTGGACTCTGAATCCAGTAACCCGAGTTCAAATCTCGGTGGAACCTTTTACCCTTTTTCTTTTGTTGATTAAGAGCATGGGCAGCCGTTTTTCAACTTTCGTTATTCGTTTCTATTCTGGGTTCTCTTATTCTCTGTTCTCTGTTTGAGCCAACAATAATTAATTACTCGGCTGAATTTATTAAAGTATACCCGACAAGCGTCAAAATGCTGGTATTTCCGTTATAAACCAAGAACAAAACTGTCCCCTGGGGATATCTACGTTATGTATCAACCATGGCAGAAAATTTTAGGTTCATCTATCTACAGTGTCTGTTTCTCCCAGCCAAGCAGAGAAGTTAAAGGGGAACCAAACCCAAATGCTAGTCTGTAGTCCCACCAAATTTACAAGCAAAGATTCTGGAGCCGAGTTCAGACTTAATAACTCAAGTAGAAGCACCAAAAGAGGGGGAAATATAAACTTTTGTGAACAAAACAATTCATGTTCAAGACATATACTTGAGGACAACGACGTGCCTGAACCCCAGTTTAGGTGAGGTGACAAAGCATTCCCCGTTCAATTCGTATGATGATTGACTCAATTTATGTTGCCTCTCAAGTTAAGTGATAATATTTCTACTAAGTGAGGCTACGACCAGAATGATTGACAAATATTAAACCTTTCGCCATTTTATTAATTATTCCTGTAACCCAGAAAAGTTGATGGATCCTCCGTGAGGGCTAATTTGGGGTCAATCTAGGCTGGGCTCGGTTATGATAGCTGGCTTCAACAGTCCAAAGTATAATTTGTCTTCGTAGTTCGTTTCGTACAATCAACCTGGAGAACATTTGGGCCTATGCCTCTGTTTCCCACTCCAGTCCGATACTACTGTGCTTCGGTTGAGTAGGCCAGCAAAATTCTTATTTCTTAGCACGTTCCCCCCCCCCCCCCCCCCCCCCCCCCCCCCCATGCACTTATTTTTTGCTTTTTCTTTTTCAAAATATGAAGTCTATTCAATCACTAATGATCAGTCATCAGACCAAGAGATATGGGCACTTCTTGACAGAGATTATGTGAAAAATCCATGCTTCTAAATTTTTTGCACTATTTCAAGTTTTTAACTCAATTTTAATATACATTTATTTATATGATTATTTGATAAATTTTTTTTAAAAATTTGTATTTAAAGATTATAAGTCATGTAGTTTTTAAATTTAATTTTTTAAAAAATAATAAATAATATTATAAATAAGTTCAAGTAAAACTTAAATAAAAAGATTGAAATGGTGTGAAGGGACGAGGTAGCACATTTTAATTTTTAGCTTATGAAGTCTTAATTTATGAAATGATTTTCTTTTCTCTAGAAAAATCATTTAGTGTACGAAGTCTTCGTCGAACTTGGACAACCACCCGCAATAGCCAACAAGATGGATTTGATGAACATTTAAAATCCTAAAACTTCAGGCAAAAATTTGAATTAAATAAATAGGCTATATTTTAATCATAAAAAAAAAATAATAGTAATAAATTTGCCCTGGACTGAGGCCGGTGGAAATGCTAGCAGTAGTATAACTATAAATCAATTTCACACTGCACCGGCAAGTTCTGAGTGGAGTAATCCTATTGCTGGTCAAAGCGCATTTTATACTTCCAAGTTGCAGCTCCTCTGCTAAATGCTAATATCTGCTCTGGTTGCTTGTTTGGAGGGTTTAAGGTTTCTCATATGATAATATGTTACTTTTCGTGTCACGCAGCGCATAACTAAAATTTAATGTTTTCTCAATAATTCGCTGATGTTTTACGTTTATATATTCAAACTTAAAAAAAAAAAAAACATTTTAAGAGCACTTTTACAAAATTAATCTGTGTAGAAGGACACATTTTAAATGATTTTGCAGGTTTGCTTTTTGCGCAATAAAATAAAATAATTAAAAAGAAAGACTATTACTATTGAGTGAATAAAGAAGGTTGTATTAGTTCATATGAGCATCTTTTTTAAAAAAATATATATACTCTTGAGTCAAAAGCAAGTGAAAGCAAGTAAGAACTCTTTATAAAGTTTGAGATACATGAGTTGAGGGACTAAATGAAACTTATTGATTAAGAGAATGTTCAACCAAGAGACACAATTTTTGTCATTTTTCAAGGAGATAGAATTCTTTTCATGGTCCCAGCCTCATCCCGAGTCCCACAACAATAGGTGTGCTCAGGAAGGTTGCCTTCATTATCAAAGGGTTGACTACTAGTAACAGTGGAAGACTTGGACCATAAAGAAGATTAAAGAGAAGTAGAAAGAGGGGTTTTAACGGGGACCATGAGATGAGAAGTCTAAATATTCTTGATAATCTTCTTTTTCTTTTGAAAAGATTATGAGATAATTCATTTTAACTTAAGTCAATTTAATTTAAAAAAATAATTTTTATTTTCACAGTTTTTTAACCTTAAATCAATTTCATTTAAAAGTTAATATTATGTAAATGCAATAATTCATTTAAAAGTAAATTTTTATGATATTATTACATTTTTATAATTTTTCTTTTTTTAATGCATAAAGTTAGAAAAATTCATAAAAATTTAGTAAGATTATAAAATTATATTTTTAATAGATTATTACAACCTACATAATATTAAATTTTAAATAAAATTAATTTCAGGTAAAAAAATATAAAAATAAAAATAAATTATTTTGAATTAAGTTTAAATGAATTGGCCATTTGACTTCTTCATCCTCCTCTTCTTAATCTGATTATCATGATAAATTAGCTATTGAGCTCCAAGTCGAAACTTATCATGATTCTGAATTGAATCTTGGAATTGATTTTATCTTATATATTCAATATTCTACACATTAGAGGTGTGATGAAGATGATTCAATTGGTATGTATAAAACTTCAGTTGGGAAGTTTCCAAAGTTTGCAGCTACTGCTGGGGCTTTCTAACGTGGACCTAAGTTCTCGTGGACAAAAATATTTTGTTCCTAAAATACCCTTATCATTTTAAGTTTTGAAACTTTATTCAATTTTTCATATAAGGAACTAGGTTCAAGATGCATCAATGACAAATTATCAATAGGTCATGGCTCTAATACCAATACGCCCAGGCATATGAACAGACTAACAAAACACAAGCAAAATATAGATTAAGCACAGATGTAAACTGAAAAATGTGCACACACATAATTTATTAACTAGAAATACAAACTTATAGATAACTAGTGAAAACTAGTTTACCACATAAAGATAAAGAACACTGGGATGAATACAAACTTGAACTGCTAGAAAATAAGACTGAACTTCAATAGAATTGACACCACTATCATATAGGTACAAGCACACCACTTTAACACTAGAAAATAAAATGCAATTCTAGAGGAAATAAAAGGGGCATCCAGTTCATGGGCTCTAAGAGAGAAGTAGAGAATTTTCAAATGCTTCAACTCTAAATGAAGGCTTCCTTAAATGGGCAAAGGTCTTGAGCCTTAGTAATAAGATTTGGCAAAGCTTCTCCAATCAAGCAGAGGAATTTGGGACCACCAAGGCTAACGACCGACTGGAGCAATTATTCTAGTTGGTGGAGATAATAATTTCGGGCTAACTGTTTTTTCTTCTTTTGTTAGGTTCTGCTGACACTTGGTTTCTTCATGTGAAAGTAAAGGTATTGAGTTAGATATACCTTTACTCGAATCTTGTTGAGCTATTCTTGTTAGATGAGGATCCGATGCTTTCTTGATTATTGAGTTACTTCTAGGCAGGCTTTAGAATTCTTTCATTCATTATTGAGATAGGAATTTCAATATCTCTGCATTAACCTCCTTGGTAAAATCTATTCAACATAATATCCAAAAAATCTTCATTTGGATTCTCTTCTTTATCAATTTTATCAAATTTAATGTTCTTAAGCAGGTGTTGATTAAGGACACATTTGTCCCACCACTTTGATTCCCAAATGCATTCTATACAATAAGTAAAGTGGATATCATAATCCACTTCCTGTTTTTAATAGTGCCATTAGAGGATCTATGGAATATGATTCATAACCATAAAAAAAAGTTTGGGAATGGCACTCTTTGACTTTTCTTGTAGAATTGTTCTTGAAACATATAAAATCCTTTAAAGGACTTAATAATTTGTTCTAGGAAAGAGTCTCTAAATAAACCCTTTCTAAAATACCAGTTATAAAACTAGTTAATAAATTTTCTTTGCTTGGTCTTGAATAGAAGCATCCATAAGTACTGGTGGTCTTTGTTTTGAATATGGAAAACATCATCCTAAACTTTGACATAGTCCCAATATGAGAATAACATATTGTCATATTTTCCTCAGGTTAAGATTCCTCTTCTTCCAAATGAAACTCCTTATTCTTCAAATATCCAAACTTTAAGAATTTTAAATGAGAAAATCCCAATTTCTAAAATATATATTTTTTTTAAGGTTCTTCATCACCATTTTTAGGATTAATGGTGATCTTACTTCTTCTTAGTTTATATTCTGTTTCAATAGAACCAATCTCTTGTAAAATTAATTAAAAGAATAAAGGATTCTTGAGTAGCAAGAATTGCCACGGGGGATTCTAATGATTTGGCCAGTATTTCTTTGCCAGTTCTATGATAGAAAGATGATTTATGTCCTTATCATCTAGGGAAATAAGACATTTCCTATCAATTTCTTGATATACCATTGGTATACCCAAACTATGCATGAAAATTCTTGAGACTTTTGGGGCTTTAATTGAATATTCTTTCGAATGATTGTTTGGGGGTTACTCTAATAATTTCTATGATTTTTTTTTAGAAGGCAATGATTCATCATTACCATTCAAAAAATCTATCTTTTTTATGATTTTTCCTCAAATTCATTCTGGGAGGAGGATTTACCTTTCTCATGGTTTTCTAGATGCACATGATGCTGAGCTAGATTAGCACTAGACATGTCTGCATCCATTTTCATGTCTATTTCTATCATGTCCTCCTTGATTTCTTGGTGGAGAATGAGTTTGTTTTTCTGATTCAAATTCTTTGCTATCTTCTCTTCCTTGCAAAAATTTTCTGATAATGAAATCAAGTAAAAAGTTGGTTTCTCTAGTACTATATACAATATCAAAATTGAAAGCAGATAATATAGCTTGTCATCGAGCAAAATTTTGCTTAGAAGCTAAATCTTTAATATCTTTTAACAATACATCCTTAGCTGCTTTACAGTCAACTCTAATTAAAAATTTCTTATTAAGGAGATTTTTCTCAAACTTTATCACACGAAGCACAGTTGCCAAAATTTCTTTCGTAATGGTAGTATAATTCTTTTGAGCTTGATTCTAAACTCTTGAAGTTGATTTAAGCAATTTTTTATTTTCACCTATTCTTTGTTTTAATATTCCACCATAGCATATATCACTCTTATTTGTCTCAACTATTTTAAAGGCTTCTAGATTTAGAATATTAACACAAGAAATTTCTTTTATTCCTTTCTTAACCAGCTAGATAGCTTTAATTTGTTCTTTAGTTTAGTCTGGAAGATTTTTCTTTAACTTATCAAACAAAGGTTTGCAATTCTTAACAAGATTTTCATAAAAATTTGTAACATAATTCAAACTTTATCAAGATACTGATATAGAGCAATTTCTTCTTTAATGCAATTTCTATCGGCTCCTGAATCTACTGAAACTACTGCTATCAATTTGAATTAATTTTTTATTAACAAAGTCATTTTACTAGTAAATCTTTGATTTGACATAGAATAAACTGCATTAATTTGTAAAGATTTATCTTGAGAAAAATCTATTTTTTATTCTCTAGGCCTGTTTCCGAAACATCTTTTCTTTTTTTTTTTTTTTTTTTTGTTTTGCTTTAAAGCTAAATTCTTCAATGTCTTCCATGATTAACTTACCTTCTAAAATATTCTGAGAATATCTTTAAAAATTTTGAAGTTCTAAAATCTCAATTCTATTTCTCAAAGATTTTTTTCTATTTTTATTTCTAAAATTTCTCATTTCAATTATGCTATTGTTGGTTCTTTATAACTTTTCTGTGCTTAGTCTATTCTCGTAAGAATTTTATTCAGACTATAGACATGTTTTGTTAATTCTTGTTTATCAACTTTTTTCTTGGAATTTATTATACCTTGACTTGATTAGTGTTCTTGCTTACCAACTTTATCAAAATATTTAAATAATTTTTTTTCTTACTTATAAATCATCAATTTGATGAGTAAATTCTAGGATTCTTTCATCTTCTTTACTGATGACGTTAATTTGAATCATGTTTAATTGAAAATTATCAAATGGATTTTGTAACTGACAAGAATCACCACCACAATTAAAACCACAACTTTTTGATTTAGATTCTGAAATATCTGAAAGACCAATGACATTTATTTCTTCGAAACTTTCCTCATAAGCTATCTCTTCTTGTTCTTCTTCAGGTAAACTATCACTATTAAGCAAGATTTGCATTAAGCTATTTTTTAATTCTTCATCAATTTCTAAAGAGTTTATCTTTTGCCTTGTCTTGCACTTATTAATAAAATGTTCTAGTTTACTATATTTCTAGCAAACCTTTTGATCTTTTATAGATTTTCTCCTGTTAGATTTTTTAGAAGGTCCTAGTTTTTCTTTTAATTTTTCTAATATTCTTCTCCTATATTTTTTATAGGATTTATGTTTCTTTTGTTTTCTAGGCTCATACTTGGAGTATGGCCTTGTGATATCATAACTGAATTGAGAGCAAAATTTACTCATTTTTTTTTCTTCCTACTAACCTTTCTCTTTTTACATGTTTTTGCCATTTCATTTTATGGCAGATTTTCAAACCAACTTCTTTAACTTCTACTATGATTTGACTATAGGTATAATTTTCTAGGTTATGATGACCTTGGTTTTTCTCTTTAATGTGATCCATGACCAACTGACCAAAATTTTTTGGCAATCCCTGAATGAATTTTTCTTTCTAGATTGAAGATCTACAGCCTTCTCATTCATAGACTTTCATAAGGAAAGTGTCTTTATGCTATTCTAAATTTGATAAAGTTCTACATCTCATATTTAATAAAAGTTTATCATTTCTACTTTCTTTACTTACTGCATTGCTAACAAAATGACAATAAATAATACACAGCAAAGTATTTACAATATCACGTTTAGTTGTTTGTATTAATTGGTTCTCATGTTGTACTATAAGTATTTTTTTTTTTTGCATGTTTTTTTTCTTGACTACCTTGTTTCGTTAAATACTTTTTCCACCAATTTTTTAACTGACCTATAAATCCAATTATAATTATTTCTTCTATATTTGGGTTTGAATTATTAACTTTTTTTTATTGCAATTATATGGGACTTTGATTTTTCTGGCAAGAGTTCTAGTTTAAAAACTAAAGTATTTGTAAGATCAAACTTATACTTATTCAACATTGTTTTAATTCTATTCATTTGTTTACCTATGGATTGTATGTAAAGATTTATGTAATTATTCTGTTCCATGATATTTTAGAGATCTTTCTTATCTATAGATTGCTTGGCAGTCTCAGGATTTTCTACATCAAAAGCTTTAAAAGGTGAAGCAGATGTTTTAGTTTTTTTCCCATTATGATCGTAGTATTTGGAAAATGTAGAGACATGATTTCATTTTCATCTTTAGTCTTGTATATAGACCAAGTTTTTTCCAACACATCTATTGTTATTTCTTTGTCAAACACTATAGCAGGGATAAACCATTCAAAGAAGTATAAATTCTTTTTAGTTCTCGTTTGTTTTTTTATACCAAAGATACTTTTTTTTGTCTATCCTCTTGATATATGTATCAAAAACCATTTTCTTTTATTTTCATTTATTTCTGACCAGAAATCCCCATTTAAACTTTGAGGGTCAAACCTAAATGGTTTTATTAAGATATTCAGTTAAAAGTCTAAAAAACTAGGAGTGGGTGATTCTATGGATACAATTTTGGTTTCCTCTTTTTGCGATCTAGAATTTTGACCTTTTTCTAAGACAATTAGGCCAATTCTAGATACAGAAAGTGACACTTGTTCTATGAATTTTCTAACTTCTGCAAACTTTTTATGTTCAAATTCTAGCACATAAGAACATGAAGCTCTATAGGGTTTATAAGAAATTCTTGATGGAAGTCTTTTTGGTTTCAATTCTGAAAAATCAATTTTTGTAATTTTGTCTTTTCTAAATCTTATTCCAACCCTTCCTTTTTCATATTCAACAATCCTTTATAATTCTTGAGGTTTCAAAGATTTCATGATTTTTCATTCTGAAAAATCCATTTTTTTTTAGCTTTCTGTGTCTTCATTTTATTGGCTTTGGTATGACAACATGACTCTTTTCTATGTTGGCCTTTAACAATACAGTTTCTCCTTGTGTATCAAATTCTAAAGTCTTATGTTCAATTTGTGTTATTACTACTTTATTATAGATTCTATAAACCAAAGCATGATTTTGGGATCCTTAAAGCATATCAAATCCAGATGTCATGATATTTGTAGTTAAGACTTTTATGATATAGGGTTCTTTTAAAGAAACAGTAAGATTTAGATGGAAATGAAAATAAATTGGTCCATCACATTAACTTAACTCTACTATGCCTAATAGAGAATCAAAAAATTTATTATGTCCACAATCTCTTATGATAACAATCATAGAAGTGTTCAAATCATTTCTTATTAAAGGATTTAAAACAATTTGCACAAAACTAACATGCCAATAATTGTAGTGGTTTTCTAGATGAACCTTGATTATATATTTTGATAACAATTCAAATTTATGGTCTTTTTCCATTATTGGAACAATTTTTTCTACCATTTTAATGACATAAATTATTTGATTTTCTAATTTTTTTTCTCAATATCTCTGATCAACACAACTTGTGAATCCTTAACTTTCGATTCCCCATAATTTCTTCTTCCTCCTGTGTCTTTGAAGCAGGTCTAGACAAAGTTCTAAAGATTTTATCCATCAGTAACTATTGATTAATATTAATATTTTAATTAGCTATCTGTCAATGTTTTTATGCGATCTTACTGTCTTCTCACTTCAATAACAGGTCTTATGGTTGCTACGTGACTTGGGTGATAGTCTGCAAAGATCTTAATAATAATCTTTAACTAATAAGGAATAAAATCTTTTGAAATTTGTCTAACTCTTAAATCAAAGAAATAAGACAAAAAAAATACTCCATTCGTTTCACAATAGCTGACCTCTATTCCTTTTTTGGCAGTTTCAAAATAGTTGTCCCCTTTCTATCTTTCTAAATAATGTAACTTTTTTATTATTTTATATATATATCATTTATTGAAAGGAGAGAAAGTTGAGAAAGTTAAAGAGTGAAAGTACGTATGGCCGATTAAAAAGTAGATAAGTACATGTACTTTATATAAAAATAAATAAACTAATAGTTTTATATTAAAAAAAAAATAAAAAATATAGAAGCCTTAATTTGCGTACATTATCAAAGAGGACAGGTTTTATAAGACGGAGGGAGTAAACTTTAAGGACTAAAATGGAAAAAATTAAAAGTTAGAAGGCTTTGACTTAGCTTGAAAATACCTTTTCTCATTAAGGATTTTTATGTCCAGAAAAGATCCGAACAATGTGGACATATGTCCGCAATAGAATTTGCGCAGCTAGCTACGGCGGTGATGCTGCAGCTTGCCGGGCCGGTTGGTTGGCTTGGCTTGGCACGCAATGAAATCAAACAGGACACGCTTTTTCGGTAAACTTCAATCTCTGGTCAAACCAACTGGAAGACCCGACTTGAATCTATTAGGGAAATTAATTTATTTTTATTTCATCAACATGACGTGTAGGCTCGGCTTTCACACTTGTTTGGTACTTCCTCCCTCGCGTAAAGATTGGCCATCTTACTTTTTTATATTAAAATTTAACTTAAATATATTTATATTAATTTATATAATAATTTTAAATTAAATATATTTATATTAATTTATACAATATTTTTTTTAAAAAAAATTATATTTATAAATAAAATTTAAATCTTTATAAAAAATTATATAAGAAAGTTGAAGTTAATAGTATTTTTAAATTGATGTAAATAGTAAAGAAGGCGAGCTTTGTAAAATGAATTTAGGATCATTGTTAAAATGTTGGAGGGAACAAGCACCAATAGACCAGACCTAAATATTTAGCTGTGTTTGCAAATTTATCTGCAACATCTATTTAATCGTAAAATTTTCCGACTAGCATATTGGTTCTTAATTCCTGGTAAATTTGAGTTAGTAAGAAAATTTTAATTTATACAAAGAAAAAACTGATATTTTAAATGATTTATTAACTATCAAAATATTGTGACACAATTGATTAAAAAATAATTACTAAATAGTTTGAATAATCTAACTTTCATGTAACTGTCTGACTTTAGTCTTTTAAATTGTAATTTATACTGTGCAGTAACTATTATCTTATAAATTTAAATTACATCATAATTTTTAAATAAATAATTAATCATTTAAATTATTAATTTTATTTTCTATAAATCAAGTTTATGTGTTCACGTAGTTTGACTAATATACTATAAATTAGAAAAAACATTTATACTAATTTAAAATGGAATGGAAATTAATAAGCAATTTATAATAACATTTAAAGGTTTGAGTCCAAAAGTTCTATTTACCCGAATATCAAATGACATGAAAATGCTTCCAGGTCCAGCAAGCTGTAAGCAATAAAAGGTAAAGAAAAACCAGCCATGGAGGGACTGGAGGAGGGCGGTTAGGAGTGCTCATTCGGTTGCTTCGGTTTGGAACCGATTTAAATGTAATGATCCGATCAATTTTTAGTTTTTACAAGGCATATATGAATTATCTAAATTACTTGTTATAATTAATCCAAACCATCTGAATTATATTTTAGTTCATTCAATTTGGGTTATTTGGTTCTATTTTCAAGACTAGACACATGGTAAATGAAAAAAATAAGATACATATTAAAATTTTTTACCTCTCATATCTAAAATTGAAGAAAGATAGATAACATATTGTCCAAAATTCATATGAAATAATTATATATATATATATATAGGGTCAATATGGATAATGCTAAAAATAAGTAGAAAATAACTTTATATATGTAGGGTCATTATGGATAATGGTAAAATATTTAGTGCTATTCAGTTTTATTCAGATTTAAATGTATGATCCAATAACCGAATATGAAATTTAATTTTAATCCGAATCGACCAAACTAGTAAAAAAACTGAATCATTTTATCAAAATATAATCAATTTTTTCCGGTTTTTTTCCTGAATAATGCTCATCCTAAGAGCGGTGTCATGTGGTGTGGTTATATTTTCTTTTCAAATACCAAAAAGCTGAAACAAACACAAGGTCGAAACATGGAATTAAATATTGTGGTATGTCGTGTAGTATGCCACTTACCACAGGTAAGCGTCATGTAGTATAAATGTTTTCTTATTTTTTATTTTTTTTTGCGTGAAATATAGCGGTATATAGCAATATTTTTCGGTATTTCACATATTAGTAATTTTTTATATATATTTTGTCAAAAAAATCATGGTATACCACAAAAACCGCCAGGTACGTACTACAGCATTCTACTTTTCGTGGATATGTGTGAAATATTTTTTTGGTCATTTTATATCAAAATATCATACATAAATATATAAAATAGTAAAATATTATTAATACACATATTTTAAAATAAATATTTACCTTAATCTTTTGGTTACTTTTTCTTTTACTTTTTTTTTTCTTTTTTTTTAGTATTAGAAAATGTATTGTTATTATTGAATTATTATTTTTTTCTCTCTTGTATCAATAAATTATTTTTTATAAGTAATATTTATTTTGCTCTATATATAACATTTTTTATGTTTTTTTGTATAAAAACATCTTCTATCATATACATTTTATTTATATTTGACAACTTATGATGAGAAAAATTAAAATAAATATAAAAATATACAAAAAAATTATTTAATTTATTTCATCTTAAAATAATATTCTAACTTTTATTTTTTTATGAAAATGGTGACAATATATAATACAATATACCATGCAATATACTTTAAAAATATGGTGTATGATACACCTGACAGTAACAATATTTAATACCTTGAGTAGAAAGGCTCTTATCCTACGTGTAGGCACCACAAGATGTGCCAATTTCTTTGTTGCTCTGGTGTAGGCTCTAGCACACCTCACTATTAATTTATTGAAGGCTAATATTACATGTGTTAAGATTTTTGTATTAAAATTTTACGAATTGTTATATTATATAGTTTGATTGACTGAAAAATCAAGTGAATTCAGTTAATTTTTTTCATCCCCTCAGATATATGTGTGCGTGTGTGTATACACTGACTACTAGAGTTTAACAATATTTTTAGTTTTATTGAGTTTGGTATATTTTTTAAATTTGTTTGCAAGAGTAAAATTCACGATTGTAGATTCAATGTAGTAAGTTGTAACTGTGCTGTTTAAATATAAGTAAATCATGTATATAATTTTACTCAAATCACAAGCTACTAAACAGGTTTTATAGATTTATTTTTATGAAAGTGTTTGGATTTCTAACATTGTTCAGTCGAAGAAAAGCGAAAGCAACGCATCTAAGTATAACAATGTGGTAAAAAGTTGTAAAATTGGTCCCGAATGTTTTGTTGCTATTGCAAATCAGTCATCAACCTCCATTTGTTTTGCGAAATGGTTCAAACCTTTATATTTAATTGCACATTGGTTCCTATCTCTAAGCACGCACAAAAACTTGATTTATAAAGAGAAAAATTGATAATTTAAAATGTGTATTAATTATTAAAATTTTATGGCACAAATTGAATTTCTCGGAAGGTAGTTGCCTAACAATTTAAATTAAAACTTACAAACATGATGCCAAATAGTTACATGAGAGTTAAAAAATTCCAACTATTAGGTAGCTATCTTCCAATATATCTAAATTATACCATAATTTTTTGATAGTTAATGAGCCATTTAAATTACTAGTTCTTCGTAAATTGGATTCTGTGTCTGTTGAAGGCTAGGGACCAATATGCAATTAATTGTAAGAATTTGGACCAATTTGCTACATAATGGAGCTTAAAGACTGATTTGCAATGAAAAATAGAGAGTAGGGACTATTGGTGCTGTTTACTTGTAACAAAGTTGTACGGAGGGTTTACAGGTATGGACTATGGAGCCTGTGGCCCCAAATTCCACCATTTGTTTAATCACTTATTCGTTTCCTGGCATTGAAGCCTTAAACCAGGTTTTGGCCAAGAAATGACATAAAGAAGGATGTACCAAACACATGCTGCGTTTTAATTTTCGGTTCATGCGCACGTTTGCTTAGGCCGAGAGGGGGTTTGTCAATTCTTTTTTGCAATTGCTAGATGAGTTTGGATCAAGTACCGAAGTGGAATAATTTAAAGGGTAGGTACCACCGGGTCCCCCCGGTGGTACTATGGTATAATTATTAATTAGGGTGCGTCATGATCAATCCTAAAATTCGATTTCATTATTTATATATGTGGTCTATAGACTATAGCACCAAATATTATAGGTTGGAGACAGGACCAATTGTTAATTGTACTTCATCTTCTTTCTTATTCATGGTTTTACTATATTATTTATTTTTAATTTTTAGTTCTCTAATCCACTAAACAACATTAAATTCATTTCAACAATTTATTTATTTATTTTTATCTTTGTTTAGTTTAATGGTTTCTTCTAACAATACATACATACACTCTTCTCCAACTCAAACAATCCCAATCAATAATTCCATAATAAATACGTGAAACTTTTTTTTTTCTTTTCTTTTGGAAGAACAACATAGCCTTCGAAAATTTGTTTTGTTTCAAAATATAATTTTGATTTTGGGTGGATAAGATGTTGCGTTATTTGTTTTTAGACTTTGTAGAAAATTCTACTTTGCTAGTAACTTTTTCGAAATGACTGCCACCTAGTCGGTTTACATTTCTAAAATGAATTATTTACATTTTTTGATCTAGAGTCAATTCCATGTAAGAACTAATACATATGTCTAATAATCAGTTTGATAGTATACTTCTAGAAATTTATTAAAATTTTATGATTTTTTACTCACACAGCATAAAAAAGAGAAAAATAATAATAAATATTTGTGATTTTTAAAAAAATTATTTTAAAAGTAGTTTCCATGTTTATTAAAGTACGGGCTTTTAATATATATATTTTACGGATAGCGGCCTAATTCACAATCACACGAATTGCTGGGTTTTTAAGAAATTTGTAAGCTCTCAAAAAGCAAAAATCGGATCCATCAATTTTTTATGTGAAAACTGTTTCCTAAAATGTTTTAATATTAGCTCAACCAATCATAAATCTTAATTTTTCCATTAGTAGGTACTAACAAGAAATGATTTCAAAAGTAGTTTTTGGAGGCTAAAATTTCTTTCTTTTTTTTTCCCCATCAGGAATCTCTTATAGATTTTCCCCCAACTAAACAATCTTCTTCTTTTTCTCTTTAAAGCTATAACACATCAAGGCAAGAATATAAGTAGCTGTTGCATTAAACAAACAATTTTCTTTTTAAAGAAAGGAAAACCAGTTCTTTCAGGCATTTGCCCTACTCCTACAAGAGATTTCTTCAAATCTTAAAACAAAATTCACATCTATAAAAATTAAATGTACATCATCACAAGGGGGTGATCACGGGTTGGTTTAAATTGAGTATAATTAAGAATAGTTGGTTATTTGGCCTAAATCTGTAATTCACCTCCAAGCTTTGCTAACTCTAACACTTAGCCTCTCAACTATGACTTGGGAAAACTCAACCCCTAAACTTTGTAAAGTTGGACACATAACCCCTTCTAACTAATTGATGGACATGTTCTTTTTGGTTTTCAAGAAACTTAAATGACAATAGCATTGAATAAGGAGACCAAATTTACCATTTTAGCATATTACTGTTTGAGAGGTAATCTTCCTCCACAGCCTCGCATGCAGGAGGTCGGAAAGTTCTTTGGAAAATTGGGAGCATCCTTAACATGCCAATTAGAGCTGTGGAGGAAAATGACCTCTCAAACAAAAAAGAACATTATCAATGGTCAGAGAGGTTATATGTCTCAATTTATAAAGTTTGGGGGCTAAGTTGCCTCAAGTCATAATTAAATGTCCGAGTCAGCAAAGTTTAGGGTGAATTATGGATTTATGCTTTTTTCAAACCAATCCAATTCAAATGACGAGACATGATGCTGGTTTGGTTTGAATTTTTAGAAACCATGTACTTTAGGTTTGGTTTCGGTTTCACTATCAACCAAACCGACAAAATGCAAAAACTGAGGGCCAGTTCGGGTGAATTTAACTTAACCCTGTTAACGTTTTTGGTCTAAGACCCATAAATTTATTCATTTTTTACCTTCATTTGTCTTTTTCCCAAAATTCCCAAAACCCAGCGATAGTCCCGTCTGTAATCTTGCTCCGATCTTGCTTCGACCATAAATCGACTTGCTCCGATCATTGCCGATCTCAACTCGATTATCTCCAACTTACTCTGATCTTACTTCGACTGGCTTTGATCATCGCAAATCTCATTTGATTATCTCCGATGTGCTTCAATTTTGCTCTGATCATCGTCGACTTCAACCCACTCATCGCCAATTCCAAGCCCCTAGGTTGAGGCCTTCCTTTGCTCCTCATTAGTCGCTGGCAAATCAGCAATAGAAGCCTTGATCTCTCTACTCGATTTGCTGCTCTCAAGGCATTGTTGTCTTCTTCCTTTTCGGCTGACGATAACAAAAATAAGAACAGGGTAAAAGCAGTTGTGGTTCCAAGTAACTTTAGGGTTAAAAGCGTCATTCATATAAGTCCAGTTAGCAAAGACACATTAATTCGAGGCTATTAACTTCAAACGAACTAACAATGAGTGTATTAATAAACTTACTAATTTACCCTTCCTTTATTCAATAAGCTAATATTTTGATTTGTTCTTATCTCGGGATTCAATTTCTAGTTCTAAGATGCTAAGGATCAACTGTGTTAACCAGCATTATGTGCAGGAATTTAAATGCTCTCTTATGTTTTAAAGATTTAAATTGCAGTTGATTAGTTGAATGTGAGGAATACTATAATATGTCAAATTTATAAGGATTCTAAATGTGTTATCTTTTTGCTACTCTAGATTCATTACTATTTTGTTGAATTGGGGGTAATGTTATCAAAGCTGAATCGGACCGTACGGTTCAACCAGCTTGACCGTGAACCACTACTTCATATGGTCTTGGTTTCGGTTTGATTGCGCTAAGGTCAAAACCGGCGAAGACCATGAAAACCGTAAGCAGTAAATTGTTCAGACCCAACAAAAGCAAAGAAAAGGAAAGAAAAATTTGAGCCAGAAGAGATGGTACAAGGTAGAGATGCAAGAGAAATCATGCCAAGAAGATATTGCCACAAAAGAATCCCAGCATACCCCATTTCTTGAATGTCATGATATGAGCCAGTCGCTCTCTTAAGCAAAGAATTTATCCGCTCATACCATTCTGTCTAGTTGAAGAATAAGAAAAGCAATTTAACCTTTAAACAATCAAGATGTGCTGTGAATTCTTCAACTATTCTTGCATGTTCCTTCAACATTTGGAATAGAGGAGGAAAGGAAAACAAAAAAAAAAAAAACAAAGGGAAATAAAAAAAATAGAGGCAGAAGAGGAGGAGAAAATTGGGGAAGAAGGCGCCATCAAGAGAGTAGGAAAGGGAGAGAAGAACTCTGATATGCCTACTTTTTAGGGTAAAATATTGAGATTGAATAATTTACAATGTTAGTCTTTATAGTATGATAAAATTTTCTTTATATAATCCAGAATACTTTTCAAGTCACAATAAAGTCACTCCTAAATCCCAAGTCATGAAACAAAAATGTAAATGTATTTTTGACTCGACGGTATAACTAGTTGGACCTGGAACCAGAAGCTTTTCCAGTTTAATGAGCGGTCCGTCTTTAAAAACATTGATTGGGGGAATGGTAGGGGAACTTTTTGACGTTTGGAGTATCATGAATTTTGCCCTATTACTTTGCACGTATTTATGTAGTATGGCCGATAAATTTAAAAACAAAACAAAACAAAAAAAAATCTTTTGGAACCTGCGCTTAAACTGTATAAACTGTGAAACCCCCAGAAAAAAAAAAAACTAAACCAAACCAAACCAAATAGTTTGATTTCACTTGATTTTGGTTTAGGTTTGGTTTGAAAAAAAAATGAAACAATACATATATATGATTTTGATTTTGGTTTCAACCTAAACCCAACCAATCCAAATCATACACACCCCTAATTATCGGTGTCTTAATTGTCACGAAAAAAATATGCTAAATTTGATACTAGTAATGTCTTAAAACAGACATCACTGTTCTTTTTTCCTAGACCAAGAAAGGTATAAAAAATATCTTCACCCTCCCATGATTAATGGTGTGTAGCCTCAAAACTGTCCAAGGCCTATGAAAGAGAACGTTCAGCAAACCATGAACCACTTTAACTACACATTTACCACATGTCACTTGTGTTTTAACTGGCTCTGGGCGTCAACATTCATTTCTTGGACCACTCGAAGCGGGGCACAACTGGAGGCTGGACCACCCAAATTGTTTCTCAGCGTTTAAATTAAGGACGTGACGGTGACAGAAACAGACAGGGGATAAATGTGAAATAAAACGAAAATGATTTAAGAATCTTTATTTGATCGCGTCAAAGGTAGAGAAGAAAGGGGTAAATAATTGAGCCTTTATAAATCCACCGGGAGAAATATGTGCATCAGATTAGGGATGGATGGAGTGGGATTTTTTGGGAGAGTATTTAGAATTTGCAAGCTCTAACTTTTGATCATGTGCCTCCATAATTGCAAAAGAAGCTTCACTCGGTTTCCAACTACTAAGACAACATGTATAAAGAACGAAACAGAGCAGCTTAAAAGGCAACTGAACAGACTTCTAGATTCCCATCACTTCCCAACTCAACCGGCAATTCTGGACTTAGAATTTCTTTTCAATCAACCAAGATATTTCCCCGTTTTTTTGTTTTTTTGAACCAAACACAAAATTTGATTCCACTTCTGGAGTCCGGACCCATTTCTACCCAGCAGCTTTGCGCGCTGATACAAGTACATATTCTGGCAGATGACGATCCAAACGCCTCCCCACAAATACAACCAAAGGAAAAAATATAAAGCCGTTTCATCGTTGTCAAGCTCGAACATGAATCAATAGACCGGTTTTAGTTTTTTGTACACCTGAATCAATGAAGCAGCGCACTACTGGACGAACAAATTCAGAACCAGCAGAATATCTTCACTTAGGTAGAAACAGTGATGAAGCTGATTAAACTACAACAGTTTCATTCATCTTGCAAAAATAATTCTTCATTCTAACAGAATATGTATGACTATGAACAATCAGATAAAATTGCTATTCTACTAGGCCCTAAATCTAAAGACACTAGTACTAGTTGTTTCCTACTTCTTGCATAGTATTTTTCAGCCACTTTTCAGGGTCCCCAGTTATATACTAACAGAAAAAGGAACCTGGGAAGCTTCTGAATGGTTTCTTGCTACAATTTTCACCTGAACAAAAGGTAAATGCAATACCTGAAGAAAGGTAAGGAATCTAAAAATCACGAGAAAGTGCTGCAATAAGCTTTTCCTTTGTTAGCTGCTCGGATCCTTGAGACTTGATCACAAACGTATGGAACAACGTGTCCCCCTCAGCAGCAACCTTGGAATCGAGGACCATCATCTGAGTCTCTCGAAATGCTTGGATGACTCGCGATGCTGGATGCGAATCCAGAGGACACACTACTCTCACAATAACACCATCCTTGTTAGCTTGAACATCAACTACTGGAGGTTGGTTGTAGCTCTCCACATTAGCATTACACTCCAACCCAGAAGAGTCTCTTGAACAGCTACCAGGCTTCTCCCTCCCTGCTTCCATCATCTTGAGCTTTGCCTGAAGCTCGTTAATATAGGAAATTGCATCTCCCAACAAGGAGGCCTTATCCATCTTTGATATGTTGGGCACCACAGCCCGCAATGCATAGAACCGCTGGTTCAGCTTCTCCCGCCGCTGCCTCTCCGCCTCAACGTGATTAAGGGGCTCTTCTCTTCCATTTGCAGGCTTTCGACCACGCTTCCTAGGCCGCCTCTCGTCTGTTACAACCGGCCTCTCTTCCTTATATGATGCTTCAGCATCCGAATGCTCAGATTCAGCACTCACCGATCGCACAGGCCTTGATGTAGCACCAGAAAAGTCGATCTGCATTTGAGCCGGCCTCTGTGACTGCAAGTTGTTCGGTAGGAAATCTTCTCTAACTCCATTGACAAGCCCCCGAAGATGATTAACCGTCCTCCGAGTGGTACAAATTTCTGCTGGAGTGACTTGCTTCACACCATTAACATGTGCCCAACTTGAAACACCAGTTCGATTGCCCGTAAACGAAAGCCTTCCTCCATTGGCATAGGATTCCCACATCGTCCTATCTTCCATCTTCCTTACAGCAAGCTTTTCTCTGTGATGGGGCTGACTGCGGTTCGTGGCATTTAGATCATGCCCAAATATCTTTGGCGTCCCCTCTACTCTTTCCACAGCTCCCAGACTCGAAGAGTAATTGTTCTCATCTTCCTTCTGACCCACTACCGGTACAGCTGCTACCATCGACTTCGCACCAGGTGCCACCAGGTTCGACGAAAATAAAGTTCTTATCGTCCGCAACAATTCTAAGCTTTCAGGAATAGATCTAACCGAGCCTAATTCAACAACACCCACATCCGTAGGAACCAAAACAATGGTCTGAATTTTAGCGGACTTTGCCAGAAGCGTTCTGAAACAGTAATCCGAGCCCGATGTCAGTGCATCAGAGATCCAGGAATGCTTCCCAGAAGCAAGACACTTTCCCGGACCGCCTTCTCCTCTGGGGAACGAAAAATACATGGACGCTAAAAAGAACATCTCCGTGTCGGTAACTCTGTCCAATCCAAGAGCATAATTGTCCTCCTCCGACCCGCCAAAGAGCGTGTGAAGTCTCTGCAACGTCCTCTTCCTCATTCTCTGCTGGGTCTCGTCCTCCAGGCGCAGACTGAGGATTTGCGCGGCCTCTGGCGCTTCGCGTTCCGTCGGCTCTCTGCAACACCCATCACCCCATCCGAGGACCCAATCACCTGACTTCGACTGCGAAATTTGCCAGAATATAGCGTAGTTCCAGCTGAAATTCGAGGCGTTGGGCTCGTCCACCAGATTGGAGAGCTTGTTCTGGAGATTCTCGTCAGTGGTTAGAGTCATTAAGAGATTCTCATTCGAGACCGCGCTCGATATCAAGTACTCGAACGCTCTTGTGCCCAGAACTGCAGCAACGATGGCCCTATCGTCGTCGCTCCACACCCCACCGCTCATAGCCACTTCAGTATTAATCTCCAAAACCAAAAACCAGAAAGCCGACTCCTAAAAAACCCAGATCAAATCACACCCCAGACAACAAAATTAAACAGAACAGAACAAACTATCTTTCTTGTTTGCTTAGAGAACAGAATCTAATCTATACCATTACATAAACCTTTAAAACAACATTCCTTCTGATTTCTGCGCCAGACACTTCAATAACTATGGTCCCAGATCTCGCCAGCTCCCCAGCGAACTCACATGGAGGAACCATGAAACTAAATGCAACGGTTCAACCCGAAAACTTAAAAAGAATCGAAAATGAACAACAACACACCAGTTACGGCAGGGTAAAGGAGGCAGCAGAGCAGAGTGAGAGTCACAATCACCGTAGCGGAATTCTCCAGGAAACTAAAGAAGAAAGCTGACAAAACAAAATTTCCGGGAAAATAAAAAGGGAAAGAACAAGATCAACGAGAGAAGCAACGAAAAGAATAAGGAAGCATGTAGACTTTTTCTTTCTCTTTTGGGAGCAAAAGCGAGAGAAGTAGCAGTAGCATTTAGGAAGGGGAGGAGACGGGGAAGCGAGAGGGGTGGGATTTTAACGCTGCCAAGCAAAGTCTGAATCCCAGAACAAACCCAATCCGCGCAGGGGTTAAAGATTTAAACCGTGGTTGAGTTAGGAAGTACCCGCGGTTAAACATGTTGGGGTTGGGTAGGAGTTAAACTGGTTGAAGGTTGAGGGGGCGATAACGGCAGCGTTTTTCATGCGACCTTATATAGTTAAATAATACTTTAGTAGTAATTTTAAAAAGGGGTGAAAACAGAAATGTTTATTTGATGGTTTTAGTGGGGAAAAAGAAAACAAGAAAAGGAAAGGGGAGGAAAAGGTATGCAGCTCTCGTGACAGCGGAAGGGACGTATATTTCGTGACTCGCATGCGAAAGAGGTCCACGCATTAAGTTGGTCATCACTCTTTAGACACATGGAGTAGTTCGCTGTTTCACGTGACCCGTCCATCCTCCTCTTATCCCCCATTGCTCCAATTTAAACGTTTTCTTTTCCTTCCCTCATTAAGATTTCTAGAACCACCTCTACTTTTTTTTGAATCTTTTAAATTTCAGTTTGACTTGAGTTGTTTTCTGGTAAAAAAGATCATGAAACCAAGTAACAAAATTTCCTCTATACCATCGATGTCATATATTCGAGCATCGTTTAAATTAATCAAGTTACTTACTAACCAATTTCTAAACCCACTATCGTTTTAGATTTAGATTAAACGAGGTACATAGAGGTCTTGTGTTGTAGTGATTTATATAATTATTGTATAAATTTTTGGAAAGATATAAAGATTTGATATAATAAAAAAATATATTTTTAAGCTTCAGCCATTATAATTTTCAAACAAAATAGTATTCTTTCAGCCATTATAATTTTCAAACAAAATAATATTCATACATTGCTAGGTGGAGACTGAAGTAAAAAAATGCTACTACCAGAAACATAAAAGAAACAAATCATGGTTACTAATATTTTATTTTAGAAGATAATAAAAAAAATGATAAAAAAATTAGAAACCAAGAAAACAAATTGAAAGGTTTGGTAATCTGCACATTGTAATGAATATTTTTTATAATAAATTTTAATAATAACAATACGACACAAAACACATTACGTACTTTGAAACAATAATGAAAGAATAATGATAAAAATATGATTAAAGCTTTATTTTAGAAAACAACAATAAAGAAAATCAATAAAAAAAGTTAGGATCAAGAAAAAAAAATGAAAAAACTTTACATATTAAGGATTTAATAATTGACTTAATAAAAATAAAAATGGTTTAAGTAAAAAATAAAAAAAATTAACTAAAAAATAAACAAATTATGGTCACTAATATCTTATTTTAGAAGATAATACATAAAACAAAAAAAAAGAAAAATTTGGGGTGAAGAGAATAAATAGAAGATTTAATTAAATAGTTATAAAATTTAGAGACTAAAATGTAACATGGACATAACCCAGGTCCCAAAAAGAAAAAATGAGAAAGTAAGGGAATGAAATTGCATTTTAACCGAAAAATGAAAAAATTGCAACATAGGCCATGAGAAAGATAAGCACTTTACAAAATGCGATAAAACTAAAAAAAAGAGCAAATCGCACCCTAAACAATAAAAAAAAAAAGTCAAACGCAAAAAAAAAAATGCTAAACCATGTCTCAAAACTAACTGGGCTTAACCAACCCAAAACCGAGTTATTGTTCATTCAACAGTACCAATGTTTATCTTTAGAATATAGTAGTAATTTGGTTTAACTTAATCTAAAATACTAATTTATTTTTATTTTTATTATTTTTAATAAAAAAATTTTCATTTGAAATATAATATTATTCAGGAGTGGTAATTCATTAATTGTAAAATTTTTATGATTTTTTTGTATTAAAAAATAAAAAAATTCATAAAAATTTAATAAGATAATAAAATTTTTATAATAAATGGATTATTACACCTACATAATTTTGGCTTTTAAATGAAATTGGTTCCAGGTAAAAAAATTATAAAAATAAAAATAATTTATTTTTTAATTAAATTTACTTAAATTAAAACAAAATAACTATATTAGGGTTGAAGTTTGTTTTATTTTGTTTTAATTTAAGTCAATTGACTCCAAAATGGTTTATTTTTATTCTTACATTTTTTTATCTAGAACCAATTTCATTTGAAATCTAAAATTATTTAGCTGCAATAATCTATTCAAATTATAATTTTTGTAATTTTAATAAATTTTTATGAATTTTCCTAGTTTAAGACATTAAAAAAGAAAAAATTATAAAAATTTAACAATATCATGAAAATTTGCTTTCAAATTGATTATTATATTTATATAATATTGGCTTCTAAATGAAATTTGTTTCAAATAAAAAAGATATAAAAATAAAAATAAGTAAGTTGAATTTACTTTTTTTTTTTAGTATCAAAGAAAGAGAAAAATTCGCTTATTTATATTTGAATTTTTCTATTAAGACAAACTCAAGTAAACAGCAGATAATACATCCATTAAAGGAGAGCGTATAAAAAAATGTTGATAAAAAATAGTATTGTCATTTCTTTTTGTTACCTTTCAATATTATGCTTCCTGTATAACATAATATATAGTAGATATGTTTCTTTGAGTTTACGCTTTGTTAGATAATATAATTGCAACAATGAAGATTTCTGATTAAGCTTATATGGTGATGGTGCATAGAGAAGAATATCATTTAAAATATCAGAAAAAAAATTATACATATTTTAGAATAAAAAATTAAAAATACATTAAGACACAAAATTAGTATATATATGTTCTGTTTGTATAAAATTGTACTTAATCCATATTGTCTTTTTTCCCCCCGCTGTAAACTTTACAATACTGACAGTGCTGGCCGAATAAAGTTAAACGACAAGATGTGCATGTCAATGAAAGTGATATGAAGTCCGAAGTATGAACACGAAAGGCACATGAAACTTGGATTGGAATTTAGTAATTTATTTTATTTTTCCAGGTGGTTAGATTGTTATTTTATTTAGTTTCAAATTTATTAATAATAGAGATAAAAAACGCTGGCACTGAAAGCTGCACTAGTTACCCCCAAGTAACTTAAAAAAAAAAAAAACCGTAAGACTAATGCCAAATGGGTATATGACAATAAACAAATAGAATGTTTATAATCGATTTGTGAAAATTCATTTATTTTTGTTTATTTAGTTAAATGAACGGACACTAACAAAGTTTTACATTCGTTTAAGTTAAATAAACAAACGTGAACATAGTATCTTTTCTTCGTTTATGTTCATAAACAATTTAATTAATGTACGTTTATTTGTCCATTTGCTTGTTTGTTCTTTTGTTTACTCATTTATTTTTTTGTAAGTTAATTTATCCTAACAATTACTTGTATTTGTATGTTTATATTGTTCATGAATGCATTCATTCATATTATTCACAAACATGTTCATGAAGCGTTCACTTATCCTATTCGCCTAGTTAGAATATTATTCTCAACTAACAAATATGAGCATGTTCATCTAAAAAAAAATGATCATGAATAGAAAAAATATGTTTGTTTATTATTTATATTCGTTAGTGTTCTATTAAGGTCAAACAAATAAACACAAATACAATCAATTCAAATTCATTTGATTCATTTATTGCCCTGAATGTAACAATAAGTTTCACTTTCTACCATCTTCTCTTACCTGTTCTCCATAGCACTTGCTTGAAAAGAAAAGTAGTAAAAACTAAGGAAGCGTTTGGTTGTAGAAAACAATTTTCTTTTTCATTTTATGATTTTAGTTTTCATTTTTATGTCAGTTTTCTAAAATGTTTGTTGGAAAACATGTTCACTTGTTTTACAATAAAGTAAAGTTGATATTATTGACATACGTAAACCCAAAAAGTTCTATGACTTTGTTGGGAATTGAAAAACAATTTGTGCACTATAAATGGAAATTTTTCTAAGTCTACTTGGAAAAGGATAAATTTGAAAGTTAGACCCCAGCCTTTTGCTTTATGCTAATTGGGCCCCTAACTTTTCCATACCTTATATCTATATCACCATCTCCATCATCCAAAAAACACGACACTCCAGCGTTGTAATCATCTTCAACTGCTGAATTGCCCATTTCTGACCATCACTGCGGTCTTGTGTCACATCGTTGATACGGAATGGCATTGTTTGACAGACGATTAAGGGTCTAATTGCAATCTCCATTTTTCGTCGCCGATTCAAGTTTCCAAAAGCATTGTAGTCACTTGTTGTTGCTGCTTTGCCGATCTCGATGAGGTTAGTTAGTCGGTGGTGAGCAAGAGATTGGCTAGGCAGTGGCAATAAGGAAGAGGTTGGCTGGTGACGCAACGGCGAGAGAAAATGGAGATGTCAAGAATGAGATGTGAATGCGAGGAGATTGAGGAAAAATTAAGAAAACTATAAAAATAGTGTTTTCTAATTCTTCATAATGTGAAGAACTGTTTTCTTCGAAAATGGGAAAAGAAAATTCAACTCCTAAACATGTTTTCTTTTCATTTTCTAATTTTCAAAAAAAAAATTCAGAAAACTTAGAAATTTTTTTGAACCTAAACAAGGCCTAAGTCATTCTGCCTATTCGGCCTTGTTAAATAAAAATAATTATTTTTTTCTTTAATTTTTAAAAATATTCTTTCATATATCTCTTCAATTATCATTTCAATAATTTTTTAATAACTTATTGATTCTTAATAAATTTTTCATGCTTTCCAGATAAAAAAAAAATGCAAATACATGCCTTTGAAAAAAATAAAATTTTTTTGGGCATTTAATTTTTTTCCTTAAATTAGTGTATAAGTATTAAAAACGTGTAGAATGTAAATATCCAAATAAACAATTTTAGTCACTTAAGAAAATATTTTTCAAACTAATCCTAAAAAATTAATTTTACTGAAGTCACTTCTATTAGTTTCCTATTTTTAAAAAACCTAAATAATAATAAAATATCACAGTTTCATAAGTTTAAAAAAATTATCTCTCTTTTCTTCTTCTCCTACAAGTTATTTTTAACCGTTTGGTTTAAATTATTGACTACTTTGCATATTTAAATAATGTCATGGGTCGTGAGTATTTAGACCCTAAACCTGTCGAGAATTTATTGATAAATAAATCGCTAAATTAGTTTTGGGCAAACATCACCAAATGTCCGAAAAGTATGTCCTATGTTGCACTTTCATTTTGAAAGTACAAAATGTTGCATAATTTATCATAAAAGTATGCAATTGTTGCCCTATTTGTCCTTCCGTCAACTCTTCCGTTGGGGTGCATATCTTATGTTGTATCACTCATCTCAGAAGTATATCTTATGTTGCATCATTCGCTCTAAAAGTATGTCTTACACTATACGTACCATTCATTCTTTTGTAAACTCTTCTATTGGAGGGCATGTCTTATGTTGTCATTCGTCCTGAAAGTATGTCTTATATTACACCATTTGCCTTGAAAATATGTCTTACATTGCAGCATTCATCCAACTAGGTCAGCTTTTCGTTACTTTCTAATGATAAGACTTGACAAAATGATGAATAGTGTAACAACTGCATACTTCTAAAATGATTGGTGTAATATTTTGTACTTTTAGGATAAATGTATAACATAGGGTATACTTTTAGGATATTTGTTGATGTTTACCCATTAGTTTACCTAAGTTGATTTGTCAAATTTTGTTGTGTATACAGCAGAACCACCAGTATCACATTTGGTTTCAGTATGACTGGGATACTGAAATTATCGTGCGCCATGTTTCTTTGCACGTTTCCATTTTTTCCCATGGAAATATCATTTTTCTATTTAAGTAACTAAATTCAAAATTTTATCAAAGTTTTTGGTATCGGTTTGCAAATTTTTTTGTAAAACATAATGACTAGAATGTAAATAAAAAAAACGCAAGGACCAATTGTAATTTCTTAAAGTTTAGTTACGATATTGACGTTGTGCCTTTAGTAAAATGAATGCTGAAATGAGGCTATATAGTAAATTGGCTATAGACGCTTTCAAAATATGAAACACTAATTATTTTAGAACCGCTCAAAATAATACTTGCTGCAATGGATATAGGACAAAATGAGCAGCTGGGTGGAAAGTAAAGAACTTATATATTTTATAGCAAGTGTTTTTCAATAAATAAACATATTAAAATTCATTTGTTATTGTATTATTTTTATACATATTCTATTCTAGTTAATGACAGTCCGATTGTATAGTTTGTCCCAAAATGTGGTATTCGATAAGGGGACTCATTATCCCCATATTTGTTTATTTTTTATGAGGAGGTCCGTATCGAGTTAACTGATGTATCAACAACATGAAGGCCTTATTCCAAATGTCAAATCTAATATATTTGGGTCAAGGATTAACAATCTACTCTTTGCAAACTATTGTCTGATTTTCCTCAAACCGAAGCTTGCAACGATTGACAATTTCAGACAAACTTTTCTTATGTATCAGGATGTAGTAGAGCAGCAAGTAAACTATCGCAAATCTAAATGGTTATTTTGTATGAATGTCCCTTTTAAGCTTGTTAGTTCTTTTTGTAAGGTGCTTTCTTTCCCAGTGAATAAGGTTGTAATCAAATATGTGAGGGTCCCATTTGACTCTGATATGTCAAAAAAATACATCATTTGAATTCTTGGGTTACAATATTGAAGCCAAATTATCCTCTTGAAAGTGGAAGCTCTTAAACCTTGCTAGTAGGCTTACCATCATTCAGGCTTCTACGTCATCTTTGCTTATTTATATCATGTATTTGTTTCATGTTCCCGTCATAACAAATTGATGATCTCTCAAATTCCATGGTGAAATGTTGGTGGCATGGGTCTGAGCAACACCAAGGTATCCACTTCTATAATAAATGTAAGATTTTAAGAGCCAAACAATGCAATGGAACTAACGGAAACCTTTCAAGGATCCAAGTGAAATGAGGTAAATCGAGTGTTTAAAATTTTTATGTTGAGATCTTTTATGCAACTATTGAGCCGAATCACAAAACTTAAATAGTTAACGTGTTCAAGCTCTCTATGGTTTCCACATAAACCTCTTGGATCACCACACCTCCCTCTGGTTCTGACAGGAGCATTCCTCTTGTACCCACAATGCTAGCTTGTGTTCTCTAAGGAAAAATAAGATGGTAGTGCAGTTGGAGGTTTTTAGAACCCTTTCTGAATTTTGTCCTAAGGAGACACAACAAAATTAACACTATATAGCATATATATAGTGAAGCAAAACTCCCAAGACAAATAGGTTTCATAACCTTAATCTGATTAGGCCTAATTTTGGGCTTAACAATTGCTTAACTAGTGGGCCAATAATTAATCCGAAATCATCATGAATCTAATCATGTGACCCTATAGGCTCATATCACGTTGGCAATAATCATAAATCACATTTATGATCATAAATAATAAGTTGTGTCCAACAACACATCATTGCTACTTAAGTGATAAGATAGTCGACGATTTGGCTAAACCTTTATGATCATTATTTGTATATGTCATCATCTCTTTATTTAAGGATATCAAGACCAAGCACAAAATATGGAATGTGTCACTCTCGTATAGCCTAATCTTTGTTTTATTGATTCGCGAATAGACTAACTTAAACTAATGACATTGATATCTTATATCAGCTTATCCGAACATGGCCATGTATTTCCTTAATCTCATTCAATCAAAGGGACCCAAAGATATCACTTTCGTTACATACGAGGAATAAATCTTATCTTGATCATACAAATCCCTCTGCATAATATGTGACATACCCAATGACCACCTTCATGTTCACTCACTTATGAGCAACATAGAAAAATATCAAAGTATGTGACTTACATGTAGAGAACCTTAATGACCTTAAGTCAAAGGACTACATATACCATGATCACTATAAGAATCACTTATAATACTCATACAAGTCATGTAGCGTTCTCACGGCAGATCGGTCCACTACACAAATTCTCCAACTTATATCTATATGTTGACTATCTATTTCATATTAGTCTTCACTTGTGATAGTCTTCATGTGTTATTACAACTTACCCCGCAATAATACTAGACCAGTGATGTTTAAGAATACTATTATTCTAGAGTTATAATTATATTTAATTATGTCATATAGAAACAAACAATAAACACAATTTTTGGAATAATGGCTCAATAAAATATAATGACACAATGCTTTTGGGCACAACATTAACAATAACTTTCCCTTGTCTCTTTCAAAAGGCTATAGCGGTTTAGGAATCCTGGACATAAGAACCCTTAATCAAGCCTTGCTAGCCAAATCCTTTTAAAGAATCATGCACAAGGACGCTTATTTTCTTGTGCACCGAGTGCTTCAGGCTAAATATAGTAGAAGAGATTGTCTTTGGAAAATAGGCTTAGGTTCTAAACCAACTTCAATATGGAGAAGACTATTTATTGGTCATGACTTTTTCAAGCCAAACATATGTTGGAAAATTGGTGATGGTAGCTCAGTAGATGTATGGTGAAATTTCTGGATACTTAGGTTTTCTTCGGACAAGCTTGCCCTCAACATAAATGGTTTCGTTGACCATTCTTCCTTGTCTTATAGAGTCAGCAAGGCAAGTGACTTGATTTATCCCAACTCAAACTCATGGAACCTACCCCTTCTATATGATATCTTCAATAATAAAGTGGTGGAGGCCATCATTCATCGAACTAGGAGATGACCTATGTACTTGAGTGACTGGTCGGTTTGGGAATGAAACAATGATGGTGCTTATTCTATAAAAAAGGCTATGTGTTGTCCAAGCTTGGGAGTATATCTCAAATCCCAAGCTCCCTAACCTCATTGTAAATAATAAATTCTTCAAATGGCTGTGGGTCTTAAACATCTTGCTTGAGAACAAGACATTCATATGGAAATGTAGTCATAATGCTTTTCTGATCGACCGAATCAGAGCTTGTTAAAAGGGATATTACAAACTCAGCTTACTGTTCTTATTGTCATTCTTCCAATGAAGATTTCTCCCATTTATTTTTGCATTACCCTAGACTTAATGAAGGTTTGGGAAGAGATTTCAGGAGTTGTGAAGCCTAACTCTAACGAGGAATTTTCCCATAGCTAAATCGGTGTCTTCTTGATCGTTCCTTGTGGCCATCGAAAATGAAAGACCAACTCATTGTTTTTATGTGGAGTATATGGCTGGCTCGAAACTCAAAGTTATTCTAGAACACTGTGATCAATTATGATTAAATCATCTAAAACAAGGACACTTTCAATTAGGATTTCTGGATGACAAATCATCATAAGGATTACATTGTAAGAACATGTTTTCTAGGTCCTCCCCCTAGGTTTAAATGTTAGGTCAATAGCCACCCTACCTCATACTCAATTGTTTCCCAAGTTGATGGTGCATGGAACCCTATATTTGGTGAATGTGTGGTGGCCTGGTTCTTTCAAGATCTCTAGTCTACCCAATCTAAGGAATTCTTTTATCGTGTGGGGCAAGTAGTCCGTAAGCTCTATATATGATGATCAAGGCAATTCTCTCAGCAATGAAAGCAGTTGCTTTAATAGACATGGATAATGTTACTATCCTCACAGATTGTTTGTTGGATTTTGCAAATGGTAGATTATAACTCAGTCCACTTGGATGCCAAGAAAGACATCAGTGAGATTCAACAGTTGGGCAGCTGATTCAAGAGATTTTCCATATTGGTAGTTCATCACTTGACGGTCAATAGAGCTCATCAATTGGCCACCATGGTCCTTATATAGTATGTTGTATATTTAAGAAATAAAAATAGAGATAATATTACACAATCTTCTTTCCATTATTTGAATGCTAAAAGCATATAATTTTGAAAACATGATAGGTAAACTACAACTTTATCAAAACTTTGGTAAGATTTATTGTAATTTATAGCCATACCTTAAAAGCTACATAAGTCACACACTTACTCCTTAACTTTAATTTTTTTACTTGAATGAACCACACCTTTATTTTTTTTCATGTTTTATCATAGTTATACCATAAATAGCTATAAAATATAAAGGACTTTTAAATAATTTTGAGAGCCAAGACCCATCCCTCTTACAAGTTCCCCTTTGAAAGACATTAGCATAAAGTTTAGTTGACATGAACATGGACATAGTTAGCCGCCTAAAGAAAATTCCCTATAACACCATATGAAGGAAGATTTCCATGATATCGAACCATAACTTTTAACAAAGCTATATAGAAAAAGGCAAAAGGGACTAATATGTCATTCATAATATATGAAGGGATAACTCATCCATTGATATATTTTTTAAACCGAATATGTTATCAATATTTTCTTTTTGGGCAAATAAGTTATTATCACTAAATATGTGGACTCATATAGACATCATCAAAACAAATTATTGTCGGATAAGAGATGAGTTTTGCTCGACTATGTATAGGGATCAAATGCCCCTATCATTTATGGTTCTAATTGTTAACTATGAATATTTAATGAAAGCTTAAATTATTTTAAGATTTTAAAGGTTATTTAGGGGGAAGAGGTAAATATCATTAATAAAAGAATATATGAAACATATTTTCCTTGGCATTCCAGGGTAATACAAAATAATTCCTAGATTAAGAAAAGATTTTCAGGTTTTGGTTATACTTTAGCCTTAAATTTATTCAATTCATGTAAAAAAATGAAACCAATTTTGACATATTCAAAGGCTAACCTACACCAAAAAGAAAATTTTCCTTGTTGTTAAAATCATTTGGTAATTTATTCCTAATATAGTAAATTAATGACATATTTACCTATTTTTTAAGTTATTTACTTATTTCAAAAAATATTAGTAGCATATTTGGCTAACAAAATGGGCAATATCTCCCATTGATTTAATTAAGTGACATATTTGTCCTATTTGCTCTTAGGAAAAACATGCAAAGATAACTTGGAGCTTATTCATTTCAATTTAATTCAATGGACATAGCACATTAATTAGACTGGGCCTACATTTGGTGGTGGGTCTTTATCATTTCACTCTCTTTAGCCTTTGAGGTTGAGTTTAATTACGTCTTTACCAGCTGAAATTTGCCCCTTGAGTCAATCTGCCTTGTCTTGCACTGGCACCTTCTTCTCCACATCCATCAAGAGTGAGTTGGGCCATCCCAATCTCTCTTCAGCTTAGTTGTAGGCACATTTACCCGTGTTCTTTTACTTGATCATTAATCTCCAGGTCAAGAGAAGGGATTTGGCTGAATCGGGTAATTGATGAAGATGACACTAGTAAACTGGCTGCGAGAGGCTCAATGGGTTACTATGGGGATTGGAGATCTAGGCAACTGGGGATCCTAATTAGGTTAGGCCACTGTTGATGTTTGATTAGTCTACACAACTTGGAGAATGTGAGTCGAGTGAAGTGGAGACAGAGTGGAGCAGGGGCGAAGTGAAGGCAAACTTGAGACCATAAGCTGAGTGGGGTAGAGGCATTCAGAGGTGGGTTGGAGAGTGCAAGCCGAGCAGCCCGAAAGTGGTTTGGAGATGGTTTAGAGACAATGGAGAAGCTTTGGGAAATAGTCAAAACGTTTGATTGGCTTACCATGTAAATGTTGGCAACTTAAAAGGCAAATAAAATTTGGATTGACACTTTAAAAATCCAAGTCCAAAAAAATACTTGTTAAATCCATCACATTAAACTCATCCAAACTGAGCTTTAATGTTGGTGGAAAGAAGTTAAAAAGCAAAGAAGCAAAGAAGTTGTGTGTTGGAGTAAGTGCACTTTTTTTTTTTCATTTAAATGATAGGATAGTTATAATTGACCCATTGAGATTTAGGTGAAATTATACTTTATCCATCATGTTTCAAAAATATACACTTTGCCATCTACATTTTTAATAGAGTGACAATAATTTCTAAAATCTTAATTTAGACCATATGGCATCATTCTTCAAGTAATTTTAATTTGAATGGTACTTTTTTTATAGTTAATTGACATTTAAAAAATATTATTTTTCATTTACAAAAATAAAAAACTACTAATTTAAAATGGCCATTAACTGAAAAAAATACTATACAGATTGAAATAATTGAAACATTATTACCATAATATTTATATTAGGACTTCAGAAGTTGTTATCAGACTGTATTAAAAAGGCAGAAACAAAATGTAGATTTCTGAAACAGGAGAAGAGAAAATGTAATTTCACTTAAACCTTTAAGAAAAATTGTAGTTAACCCTTAAATGATTTGTTGTGAAATTTAAAAATTGTTGTAATGCATATTGATTTTTGTCCCATGTCTTGATCTTTTTCTATTTCTCTTCATAGCAGCACTAAGGGCGGCAATATGTATGTTCTTTCTCTAAGATATGTATTTTTAATTTTTTAAACATTGAAGATAAATTTTTAAAATAATTAAAAAAGTTTGCTTGGTTGATTTTTTTGTTAAAAAAATAAATTATTTTATAAATTGATCAATGTTATATTCTTTTTGGATGAGTGAAATGTGGATGAATGCATAAGAGAAAGGGATATGAGAATGTCCACCATGATGTACATCCATCAAGATGCTTTATGTTAAATATATAATGTCTGTTTAGAATTTGATCTACAATGTGATTAAAATATTTAGGTGGCAATAGAGATATTAAGATGAAAAATAGGAAATCTTAAGAATTTGAATAGATATTAATTTCTTGAGGGTAAACTAATTTCTTTGTGATTTCAAAGTTTTTGAGTTGGGGTCAAGTGCTTGCATTTTTTGTGACAAAGATAAGTGGCGCATGGTGGCCACAGATTCTGAAATGCAACCAGCTACTGATCTAGAAATTTTTTTCTATGAGGCCTATATATAATTAATTTTTTGTATACAAAAAATTTGTAAAATTATTTTAATGTATTTGTAAAAACTTATAAAAATATATATATAATTTAATTTAATTTTAATGCATTTATAGAAAAATATTTTTAATTATTTTTTATTTTATTTTACTTATGTTTTTAAATTATTAGAATCATTTTTAGATTTTAGTGGGGTCCACATAAATATTATTTAACATTTTCTAAGGAAAAAAAATTAATGGGGTTCATAGACCCTATACGAACACACATGGATCGATCCATGAGTGTGACGATGAGGTAAGAAATCTTGGTTAAGCACAACACTTAGACTATTGAAGTATGGCAAGGAGACGCTGAAGCCTAATGAATCACAACAACATGCATCCCTTTTCTTTCATTTTCTTATGAATATGGAGTTGGCTAATGTTTTGATGATGCTATCAATGATGAGTGGCGAAGTGTACTTTAGGTGTGACTTTCTAGTTGTTAATTTTTATTAGGATTTTGGTGTTAGGGCGTTGATTAATGATGTCCACCTATGGGTCTCGATTGTCTAGTGTTGTTAATTGAGTGCCTTCTTTTATAAAGGTTTGGTGATTGATAGTGGTGTCTAATGTTGTCTATAATAGTGTCTAGTTTCATTTATAATTATGTTTAATCTTTTCAAAATGGTGTTCAATGTCATCTTTAATGTTGTATGATTTCACAAATTCATGAAATATGTTTTGGATTCCATGGGCTTTTTTGTCTACTACATTTTTTTTGGCTTTATGAAAGTGTTTTTGTAATATGGTGTAGTTATGGGTTTATTACTAGTGTGGATTTGTCTGATTCAAGTATGAATTTTGATGGTCATTTATGTGTATGATTTGGTTTGTTAATGATTGGTGAATGGTAGTAGTATCTAGTATCATCAATTTTTTTTTTTGTAGAATAGAGAAATTTAACCAAATATAGGGTCTAAGCCAAGAGCTTGGATATCACCCAACAAAAATAACCCCAAATAACCAGGAGGCCGCTTAAAAATCTAGAGCTCTGAACTCAAAGAATGACCCAAGTTTGCTAGATAATCAACATAAGCATTTCCTCCATGGAAAGTGTGATCAACCTGAGAAACTGAGAACAACTCCATCAGTTGAACATAATCTTGGATGACCACACCATAGGGGTGTGCAAAGCATTTATCATTGATCAACTTGATGGCCACCTGGGAATTTGATTCCACCACGCACGGAGAAGCTCCATGATGATAGAGAAACTAGAGGCTTATCCAAATAACTATTAGCTTTGCCAAGAGAATAAATGGCTCATCACTTGGAGTGGAGTAAAGTCTTATTTAGTTTATGTTGGAATCCAATATTGTTGATGTCTAATGTTATCTTTGATGGTGTCTGCATTTGCTTATGTTGGTGTTTAATTTCATTTATAATTGTGCCCAATGTCATATATGGTAGTGTCTAGTTTTGACTAAAATGGTATCCAGTTCCATTTTTTGTGCTATTTGACATACTTGGTGATGTATCGTTCAATATGTGATGATGCCTAGTTTCATTTATGGTGATGTCTAGTCTTTTTTGTGAAGGTATCTCGATGCGTCAATGGTGGTGTATAGCTTCATCTATGGTGGTATCTAATTGTGATGTCTATCTTTGTCTATGTTTAATTGTTTGTGTCTAGTTTCATTTATAATAGTATTTACTACTGAATTTTGATTGCCCAAAACTATGAATATGGTGTTTATTACTATGCAATTAATGTTTAAAGAAAACAACAAATTTACTAAATAGCTTTCAAGACGAACATTTACAATAAATCTATCATATGTATTAGTGAAATTAAAAAAATAAAAAAAACACAATGTATTAGTGGAAGTTCAAAAAACAAAAAAAAAACAATTATAAAAGGATTAAAAAATTGTGAGGTATTGTAATTAAAATAGGAAACTTGTTATTGATTTAACCCAAGAGACGTGTGTGTGAGTTAAATTTTAAACGAAAATGATAGAGAAAAATCATGGGGAACCATTAAAAAGGAAAACACATAGTGTAAATATTCCATTCAAATAGAAAAACCTTAAAAATGACATGATTATCCTCTTATTAATTCTAATTTGAAAATAACATGATTATCTTCCTAATAAAATTTGAAAATAGAAAAATTGCATTATCTATACGATGTTAACACTGTTAGTGTTTCATTTAGTGGTGGATGTTCATCAGGTGAATGCAAAAAATTTCCTAAGAAAGAGAAATCATCTTATTAGTCGGAGGCAACAACGAGACACTTATATTGGATCCTACTGTAAAGTATGTTTAATCAACTGACGACCCTTAATAAAATCTAATTTAGTTACACATGCAAAAGAAACTTTAGTATGTATTATATAAAAAGTAATACTTTTATACTTTTGTACATTTTTTTCTAACTTTACTACTACCAATATATGGTTTTAAAAATATTTCTAGATTTCAATTATAATTGAGTGATTTGATAAAGGCAATATAATATAATATTTTTTGTATGGAATTGCATCCTTAATTTCTACAAAATAATAAAAACAGTAATGTGAAATATCTTCAAAAATAAAATATTAATGTGAGGATAGAGTACCACTTGATGTACACCAAATTCGTAGATAATTCTAACAGACATGAATGTACCCAAGGTTTTATATCATGAGCAACTATAAACATCAATAATGATTGTTTATATATTTTAAGTACAATTAATAACACCTACTATGTACCCTTTTTTAGATTGGAATTGTTCCATGTATTTTAGTGACCGACCCCTCCAACAATGTAAAGCATAACAAGGTATTTAGCAATGTGGATAAAAAAAAAACTTACTTAAGCCGGGGATTGACTATTGATAGGGGAAAACTTTAATTATATGATAATCATCCGTATGATTTATGCTCATTCTCCTGGGTAGCATGATGGGGAAAGCAGAATAGAAAAGATTTTGGGCATGTTTTTTTTTATAAGTTCGAGCTTTTAAGGTTAGGTGGGGATTAGCTTTGTGTTAGAGCAATAATCAACCAACATGTATGCCTCTTCCCTAGGCCCTAATTGAGTGGCATAGAAGGCAATAAATGTTTTTGTTTTGTAATTAGAATCAAACTAAGTGTAGAATTGAGAGATAAAAAAAGTAGCTAATAGATGTGCTAGAGTAACAAGTTGGTGAGGCATGATCACCAGAGTATAGCGATTCTAAGACTCTATATCTGCTATGACAAATTGAGTAAAGTTTGCCATAAAGGCAATCAAAAGTTAAAAACAATACCAAACCAAACAAAATTTGAGTTCCTACTTAATGGTTTTTATGCGCCAAAGGGGTGATGCTTTTCAGATTGAAATGGAAAGCATTAGTACTAATTAGTTTTTTTTGTAACCCAAACCCACCAACATCAGAAGTGATACATTATCATCATTTGGTCAGTGTTAACTAAGAGAGCAACAATTAATCCCAAGATTACCAGTCCAAGCAAATTAAGGTATTTGAGGCACAAGGCTTGGGCTGTTCACATCAGCTCAATAGGTAAGGAGGCCTAAACTCAAGGTGTCACCATCCTACAAGCTGCAAGCCAAAGGCAAGTGAGTAGGGACTCAACCCTTAGACATCTTACTAATTGAGACAATGTTTTTATTATTGCATCATGCCCTTTAAGGCTAGCAGTTTTTAACCTTTCTTTCTTTTTGGGAAAGAAAAATTGCAAAGTTAAACGTTATGATCAAACAGTGAAAAACACACAAGTGACAACATATAAGTGAGTATTGTCCTTTAACCCATAAGTTTATAGCCGTTTTATGAAAAATATAAGTCACAATATAGCTTGGAGGAAAATAAATATTTTTATTTTCTTATCAAATAATCATGTTACAACTATAAAAGCTAAATTATAAGATAATTTCTATTATGAAATCTACCCTTTCACTCTAACTCAAGATTAAACCCTATTGATAAAAAAAATAGGTATAATGTGGATAAGATACCAGACCCATCTACGTAAGTTTTGCTTTTGATATGCCTTATTTATTCACATTTGATCATACTATAATTAACTAACAAATTTTTACCATAGCAATAATAATTATAGTAGTAGTAGTAGTAATAATAATAATAATAATAATAATAACAACAACAACAAATTCTTCGGTAAAAAAAATCTCAAAATCACTTTTATTGAAACATACAACAAAAGGGAGAAAAGTTTAATTTCACTAAGTTTAAGCAATAACAATTATACTCCCAACTTTGATATATTTAATAATTCTAGATTAACTTTTTTAGTGTTCGAAAAAATCACCAACAACAGGTTTTAGTTGTGATAGTTTTTACTAATCAACAAAATTTTCTTTTATTTATATTACGTTGCACAAATTAAACATACACAATCACACTCTGTTTGTATATATGTGCATGCTCGCATGTGTATTACCCATACACCTTTTTAGCTATAATATCTTAGTTCTTTGTCATTTTCAATTAATTATTTTTTTTATTTATACAGAAGGTTCTTCTAAAGCAAAAATATAGTAGCATATAATAACTGAGATATTTGTCTTTTCAAAAATTTAAGTGCACGTTATAAATGTGTGTTTGAAATTCAGTGAAATGGATAGGATTGTTTTGTGTTGTCTATAGTACCCTACTAGACAAAAGTAATTTAATGATGGCTAAATTAGCAATGGCTAAAAATTGTCACTAAGTAGTGAAGGCGTATCATCACTAAAAATCCAACAACACTTTAACAAAGGTTAGTCATCACTAAGAGTTTGGCAAGATTTAGCAACAGCTTGCTGTCGCTAAAAAACTATGGGCTAATGACGGCTAGCTGTTACTATGTCACTAAGTTATGGCCCAAGGTAGCAACGGTTTGCTATTGCTTACTAGGCCATAGTTTAATGACGGCTTTATCGATAGCTAGCACATTGCCTCCATGTTTGCGTCGCTCCTGTCGTGAAACATGTCATGCTCCCATTAGTTGCAAGTGTTGCTCTCGTCGTGAACTGCTTGGAGTTCACCAGTGCGCAAAATGCCGTTAAACGATAATGGAAAAGAGAGGTTTTGCTTTCCTAAGGTCGATGAACACAAAGAAACCAATCTTTTTCATCAATTTTGCACACACAACATTTAATTTAAAAAATCAATGTTATGGTTCATAAACAATTTCATAAACTCCAATCTGATTCAAACCATAAATTGAATCAATACAAGCAAAAATAAAGCGCTCAATCCATAGGGCTATTGTTATGCAGTCTTAACATTATAAAACTGAGTCATCCAATAGTGACTTTCAGATTTTGTAGCAGCCAAAGAGGGACGTAAGTGTGATGGGTTATGGAGATGGTGGTTCAATTGTTATATTAGAGAGTTTTAAGGTTTCTAAGACAAAGATAAAATGTGCAGGGATAAAAACTAGGTCTTTAACTTTTTTCCCGTCCAATTTAACTTCTCAAGTTAACAAGAGGTCCAAAATGGAACATTTAAATAAAGTTAGGGATGTTCTATGCAAAGTTGTAAGGTTGGGGTCCAAACTGGTACAATAATAAAAGGTTAGGGGTCATAGATGCAATTTACAAAAAAATTCTAAAAAAACATATTAGGGTGATAGGTTCTTAAAACATGAAGCAATATTGGTTAACTTTACTGATCTAATCATATATTAAGAATTAGGATTTAATAAATTTTCCATATACACTATTAGCATTTTCCTAATTATTTTGTCAGGCTATGACTATAAACATAAATTAAATGTCCCTGAGGCCTTGCATGGCAGGCACTCTAGCTATGCATTAGAATGTCATAACCAGGCTAAGTGTTGGGGTGGATTTAAGCTCTATATAAATGAAAGGTCAAAATAGATATTTTTTAAAATTATAATTCTTATAAGTGAATAACTAATTTTAAGAATATGTTAAAATGCATTTATTTTCAAAATTAAAAAAAAATACAAATGTTTTGCATTTTATAAATGGCAGTTCTCCGCTTACCTCCATTTGAGTCCGTTCATGGTCGAGTGGTTGGAACAACTACTTGCCAGGGTGTTTTTTCCGGATATGAGGTATGCTATCACTAACCCAATATTACGTTAGTGTAATTGTACAAAACCCCTTTCCTCTAAATTTTTAATTTTGAGTTATTTTTTTTTAAAAAAACCATAAACTAAATGAAAGTTTCAATTAAAAGAAATATCGAATTAACTCAAATGAATGTAACCATCAAACATGTCTCTTCTGTTGTGTGTTGTGCCACTCTGTTGTATTTTTTTTCCTATGTTTTCGTGTTTTCTTTCTATACTAGTACTACTGGTTGCTAGGTTATCACTAGCCTAAGCCTACCTTTTTAGTTTTCCCTTTGTTCCATTTTATTACTGTAAAATATCCACAGGATGTCTCTACCAAAAATGATGAAGAAGAGGAACTAGGGGTAATCGGTGGTGAAGGGCAGTGGCCGAAGAGGGATGTGAGTGTTGCGGGTTATGGCGATGGTGGTTCAATTGTTAGATGAGAAAGTTTCAAGGATTTTAAGACAAAGATGAAATGTTTAAGGGTTAAAACTAGGTTTTCACTTTTTTTTCCATCAAACTTAACGCGTCAAGTTAACGAAAGATCCAAAATGGAACACTTATACGAGGTTAGAGACATTATGCAAAGTTTTGAGGTTAGAGTCTAAAATGGTATAATAATAAATGGTTAAGGGCCACATATACAATTTACTTTAGAATTTTTGTATATAAATTTTAGTGTATTAGCACCATTCATAACTTTATGTCATCTAATAATTAATCTATGGGTTTATTATCATGAAATCCTTCTCTCAAAACCCTTTACCACATGTCTTTTGATTATCTACCTTCTTCTTCACCCTTATATGTCTTTTCCGGTTATATTAGAACTTTAGTTTGGATTTGACTGATTCTTTTTCATTCCTTTTATTGCTTGATTTACCTTATTTGATGTTGTTATCGAATTTTATGGTAGGTGCAATCTCCTTCAAATCTTGGCATTTAAGAGCGATTAGAGACTTTCATAAGGTATATCTTCAATTGGTGGCAAAAAGTAATGGCTTTAAGTTTTCTCTCGGGTTCATTGAAATCTTAGCCATACTGGGGTCTTCTAACGCTCAATTACATATATGAAGGCAATTGCATAAATTAAATTTGGTCTTTATTTTTTAAAAAGTTTTATAGGTAGTTTTTTGTTTTTGTAGATAATCATTTTTAGGCATTTGATGTCTAGTTGATTCCAGCTATGTATGGTAATTGTCAATTTGATTTGGACTTTATTATCGTTATATGTGAGTTCTTTATTCCAAATTTATTTTGGTTTATATGGATGGTTCGACTTGATTTGATTTTATTCCTCTCTTTCAGTATTGTAGGAACAGAAACCTTTTATTGATCAGTTTAGTGTTCTTGTTGTCCTTTAGAGTCTTATGCCATCATTAGGGGTAAAAATGAGCAGAACAGAGCTTGAAAACCTTAGGCTTAAGGCTCAACTTGTTAGGGATTAACTTAGCTCAGGCTTGAGCTGAAGCTTAACAAGCTCGAAATATGAGGCCTGATACTTTACTCAAAAAGGTTCAAGCTCGGTTTAGTGGCACAATGGGCTTAAAGCTTGATTTAAGGTTTAAGATCAAATTAAAAAAAAAATAAAAATTTTAAGGTTTAGATATAGTAAAAAGTTAAATTAATTTTTTTATATTAAAAAATTATTAGCCTCGATATGAGTTCTAGTCAAAGAATACTAGGTTTGAAGTTTGACTTATTAAGAATTTGAATATAAAATAAAGCTCGAAGCTCATTAGGCTTAGCTCAATAACAAAAAAATAAAGCTCGAGCTCGAATTATTCAATAAGAGATTCAATTCGTTTCCACCCCTAGCTGTCATTAGTTTATAAGATACCATTTGACTTACTTTTTGTTAACGATAAGATTTATATTTAACACATGTGTATATCTTCAACTTCTATCTTAAGTTACTACATTGTATACCAAAGATAAGTCTTATATAATTGGTTTGTGGGGAAAAATACAAAAAAAAAAAAACCCTTATGGTTTGGTCTAATCTATATTTTGTTATCTCTATTTTTAAAAACCTATACTTTATCTCTTGTTTTCTTTATAATATCCGATAACAATTTATAAAACTCTAATTTAAACTGTTTGATAATTATGTTTTTGTAATTTCAAAATTTTTAATTTTTTTTTCACAACTAACTGACCTTTAAAAAATACTGATATGTATTAATAGAGAGAAATATATATTTACAGAAAAGAAAAATTGATAATTTAAAATGTATGTTAACTATAAAAAAATATTGAAGAGATTGAAATTATTGAAATATGATTATTATATAGTTTAAATATAGTTTCAGAAGTTGTTATTAGACATTGTAAAAAACATAGAGGGCAAAGTGTAGGTTTCTAAAAATAGAAGGGGTAAAATGTAGATTAGGGCATACCTTAGAGGGTAATTGTAAGTTTTCCTAGTTTGTAAGATATCATTTGACTCTTCAATGCCCTAGTACCAAAGCTACACAACAGTGTAGTATATGTGGACTTGGCTAACGAATCATTGTTGGACTTGCAAGAAAGATTCTCCCAATGTAGTATACCAAGGGTTTATGAGTTAAAACGAAAGATTCATTCATGTGGCATCAAGACTTTAGTGTGTGGTATATTATCCAAGCTTAAAGCTCTATGGGACTAATTGGCAACATAAACAAATGTTCTTCAATGCAAATGTGGAACAGTGAAAAGCTTTTTTTAGAATGAAGGTAAGAAATTGTTTTAATTTCTTATGGGACTAAACACCTAGTACAATGTTATTAGCTCTCAAATTCTCAACATGGACCCCTTACTGAGCTTGAACAAGGCATGTGCCCTTGTAGCTAAGAATGAGAAACAACTAAGCATTGTAATGTCACAGAATGAGATTGGGGAGGTTGCTGTCTGTGTTGCCAAACAATCTAAAGGTCATGTCTCTAGCCTTAAAACCTAAGATAAAAGTAAACCTCACGACTCACACTTTGAGAAAATTGGACATCTATCTGAAGAGTGCTTTAAGCTCATAAGATACCTTGATTGATGGTAAACTAGGGAAAATAAGCCCTTCAATAAGACAAACTAAAAGAGAGGCAAGGTTTCTACAGAAAAGAAACATGACTAGTGAAACTTTTGGTGGTTCACTAATTAGGTGACAACAACTTGAACATTATGTAAGACCAATTAAAGCAACCAATGGTCTTATTGTCTAATCAAAACAGTACGACTAATTTTGCTGGTAAAGTCCTCAGTTATTCTTTAAATTGGATCATTGACAATAATGCCTTAAAACACATGTCTTCATAACAATCCTTGCTCTGCAATTGTCGATTGACTACATTTTTTATGCCAGTTCAATTGCCAAATGAAGCAACCTAAATATCTACTCTTACGACCAAACTTTTTTATCCACTAGTTTGAAACTTAATAATGCCCTTTATATACCCTTGTTTACATGCAATCTTTTATCTATCAGCAAATTGACTAATTCCTTGAATTGCTTAATGACCTTTTTCCCAAACTCTTGTGTTACACAAAACCTAAAATCGAAGAAGTTGATTGGCATATCTAAGGAATGTGATAGCTTGTATTACTTCCAGCAATTCAAAGCCTATATGATCACTCCTAATGAGCTTGAAAATTTGTTTGTTACTTGGCATAGATGGCTCGGTAATGTACCCTTTGAAAAATTGTCTTTCATTCCTCAACTTAGTGTTTGTCTTCTAGAAATTTCAATAAATGCTGTGATTCTTATCATCATGCAAAACAAACTCAAAAATATCTTAAAAAAAGTTTAATTGTTAGTGCAGTGTGACTTGATCTTATTCATATTGATATTTGGGGGCCATACAAAACATCCTCTATATTTGAAGCACATTATTTCTTAACTATTGTTGATGATCATAGTTATGGCATTTGGGTATACTTTCTAAACTATAAGTCAAAGGCAGTTAAGTATCTTGCAATATTTTGTGCTATGGTAAAAAACTAATTTGGAAAAAAGTTTACTTTAAGTCAGAAGTTGTAATTAATGCACAGGAGTTTATTGATGGTTCATTACTTTCTTTCCTTTAACAATATGGAATAAGTCTTCGAACTTTATACGTAAGTACTCTACAACAAAATAGAGTGGTTGAAAGGAAGTATCACCACTTACTTGAAGTACTATGATCCCTTAGCTTTTAGGCCACTCTTCCAATTAAATTTTGGGATAAATGTATCCTGATAGCTACAAATATGATTAATCATACAGACTCATTGAAATTAAGAGGTAAAAGTGTTGTCAAGTATTCCAAAAGGCATATCCCACATGGCTTGGACAATGAGAGTTTTTAGACTTTATAAGTTACCATACTCAAGTGGGCTAGATAAGAAAGAAAGTGGTAATGGGTTCGCGCGCACAAGATGGGCCAAAACAGTGGAATGAACCTGATTTGCCCCCCTGCGTGCAAAGTATCACGAGGCCCAGTCCAAGTCAGTTTTAACATTTTCCTGAATTTACTTTTTTATCCTTACCCGGAAAACTTGTTTTTCACGAGTTGGAAATCAAAACGGGCTCAATGTACATAATCATAAACCAAGATTAATTTTGTAACTCCCAACATTATTACACATTATTGCCCCAACGTTTAAATTCGAACCCCTGTTACCTATAAATACCCACTCCCATTCCACTCTCTGGACACACCGCTTTCAAGCTCTCTATTCTCTCCCCCTCCTGCTCTAATCTTTGCTGGTTCTTGTGTTTCTGCTGATTCCTGGAGTATCCTGGGTGTGAGTGCACACTTCCCGGAAAACCCATTATATCCTGGGGGATTTTCGCAGACCTGTTATCCTGCACGCTTTGGAGAGTCGCGAGGTATAATCTTTGAGGATAGTGAATACACGCCTCGGGTCACTGGTGGTTCGTGATTGTTACAGCTTAATTTATACAACAATCTCAAGGATTATATCATGAATCTGAACCACAACAATGGTGCTCTAATCATCAATCCTTTGAACATTGACCAGGAAGAGCCTGCTGATATCGAGGCTGCAGCTGCCAACTGTGAGCAAGCTCTTGCAACTGCAATTGCACAAATCGATTGAGAGAAGGATCCCAACCTTACTGCTGCTTGTGATAGGGCACTCGCGGATGCTCACTTCTACATGAAAGCTGCATCCAATGCCAGGATACCGGTTCCTCCAACCCCTCCATCGACATTAGCAAAGCCATTTCCTGACATTTCAAAGATAGAAGTGTTTAGTGGAGAAAACTACAAGAGGTGGCAGGAACGCATTTACATGCTTTTGGATGTGCATGGAGTTGCTTTTGCACTGAATGAGTCCAAACCGAATGACCCCAAGCTACAGCAGTCTTGGACTTATGCTGATAAGGTATGCCGTCACACAATAATTTCAAAATTATCTAATGAGTTGTTCGATGTCTACATTAAGTACAAGGAAACAAAGGAAATATGGGAGTCCATGCTGCTCAAATACACAGCGGAGGATGCGGGCAAGCAAAAGTTTGTGATTAGGAAATTCTATCGATGGGAAATGGAAGATGAGAAAGGTGTAAAAACACAAATCAATGAATACCACAAGCTTCTGGAGGACTTGAAAGGAGAAAAAATCACACTGCAAGAAGAGTTCATAGCTGGCTTGTTGATTGAAAAATTGCCACCATCATGGAGAGAATACAAGCAACAACTAAAGCACAAGCATAAGCAGCTGTCTTTGGCTGACCTAATCACTCACATCATCATCGAGGACACCAATAGGAAAGAGCAACGCATAGCCAAAGGGAACCAATTGACCTCCAGTGCAAATCTCATCAACTCCAAGAGGTACAATCCAAAACCATACATTCCAAAACCGAAACCCAACAATAACTTCAAGCCAAGACCAATGCCAGCAAATAATGAGGAGAAAGAAGTGCCGCCTTGCTTTGTCTGTGGGAAAAAGGGGCACTTTGCACGACAGTGCCGAAAAAGAAAGCACTTTGATAAACCTCATAAGCCAAGGGCAAATCTGGCTCATGGGGATGACGATGATGATGACATCATTGTTGCAGTAGTTTCACAAGCATACCTTGCTGCTAATTCAAAAAAGTGGGTGATAAATTCTCGTACTACCGACATATTTGTGGTAACAGAAATGGATTTTCCTCCTATACTCCACTAGGAGAAGGCGTTGAAACAGTGTATCTTGGTGACTCCTGAGGTACACCAGTTCTAGGCAAGGGCAAGGTACTTCTGAAATTGACCTCTGGAAAAACACTGGCTCTAAGTGATGTATTGCATGTACCCACCATAAGAGCCAACTTGGTCTCCGTGTCTTTGTTGATGAAGGCTGACATCAAGGTCACATTTGATTGTGACAAGATAGTCATGACTAGAAACAATAATTATGTGGGCAAGGGTTATTGTAACCAGGGTCTCTTTGTACTGAGTGTTTCTAATATTATCAATAACAATAATGCATCATCTTCTGCTTATTTGGTTGAGTCTCTTGATTTATGGCATGCTAGATTAGGACATGTGAGTATATCTTATTTAAAAAAGATGCAATTATTAGGTTTAATCACACCCCCTAGTAACACAAGTTTTGATAAATGTGAAATATGTGTTGAAACTAAGTCAACAAAGAAAACTTGTACTTCAATTGAAAGAGAATCAGAATTGTTAAGTTCAATTCACACTGATCTTGGCGATTTGAAACATACTATGACTAGAGGAGGAAAAAGGTATTATGTGACTTTCATAGATGATTTCTCTAGATTCACCAAGTTTATTTGTTAAGAAACAAAGATGAGGCTTTTGATATGTTTTTGTTGTATAAGTCTGAAGTGAAAAATCAATTGAACAAAAGGATTAAAAGAATTAGATCAGATAGAGGAGATGAGTTTTTATCGTTTAATGATTTCTGTGAAAAAGAATGGATAATTCATGAATTAACTCCACCATACTCTCCTGAATCAAATGGTGTAGCTGAAAGGAAAAATAGAACTTTGAAAGAAATGATGAATGCCATGCTTGTTAGTTCTTCTGCTCCTGATAATCTTTGGGGAGAAGCTATCTTATCTACTTGTCATTTGCAGAATCGAATTCCTTATAAAAAGACTGGTATAACTCCATATGAAATATGGAAGGGTTATCCCCCAAACTTAAAGTACTTAAAAGTTTGGGGATGTCTTGCAAAGGTTATGCTTCCTGAACCAAAAAAGCGTAAAATTGGATCAAAGACATCCGATTGCATGTTTATTGGATATGCAGATCATAGTGTTGCATATAGATTTTTAGTGTTGAGAAGTGATGTGTTGGACTGCAACACCATAATCGAAACAAAAAATGCAGAGTTTTTTTAGCATATCTTTCCTTTGAAGAAGGAAAAGATTTCTCGTGCCCCCACTGATGAAAATATCTCTGAACATCAAGTGGAAGATTTGAGAAGGAGTAAAAGGAAAAGGAAAGAGAGTTCCTTTGGACATGACTTTTACACCTACCTTGTAGATGATCCCATAACTTTTAACCAGGCGATTTATTCGAAAGAATCTGTTTTCTGGAAAGAAGCCATTCAAAATGAAATAGATTCTATTTTACAAAATCAAACATGGGATTTGGTAGATTTACCACCTGGTGCTAAACCCATTGGTTGTAAATGGATTTTCAAAAGAAAACTTAAGCCTGATGGCTCGGTTGACAAATATAAAGCAAGATTGGTAGCAAAAGGATTTACTCAAAAAGAAAATGTTGATTATTTTGACACTTTTGCACCAATTTCTAGGATTTCTTCAATAAGAATTTTATTTACCTTGGTTTCTGTACATAAACTTATTATACATCAAATGGATTTTAAAACTGTTTTCTTAAATGGGGATCTACAAGAAGAAATATATATGGTCCAGCCAAAAGGCTATGTTGTTTCTGAACAAGAAACAAAGGTGTGCAAGTTACGAAAATCCTTATATGGATTAAAACAAGCACCTAAACAATGACATGAGAAATTTGATCAAGTCTTGTTAGGTAATAACTTTTCAACTACTGGAGTTGATAAATGTGTTTACACAAAACTTGAAGATGGTGAATGTGTAATAATTAGCCTCTATGTGGATGATACGTTCATTTTTGGAACTACTCTTGAAATAGTTGAAAACACTAAAAGCTTCCTATCTTCACAATCTGACATGAAACATCTAGGGGAAGCTAGTGTAATTTTGGGTGTTAAAATCATAAGGAAAGAAAGTTGCTTAATGTTGTCACAGGAGCACTATGTTGAAAAACTTCTAATGAAGTTTAACTATTTTGAGGTGACACCTGTGAGCACTTCTTATGATGCAAACACACAATTAAAGAAAAATAAAGGTGAAAGTGTTGCTCAACAAGAGTATGCACAAATTATTGGAAGTCTGATGCACCAATGAACTTCACTCGACCTGACATAGCTTATGCTGTGTGTAGATTGATTAGATATACTCAAAATCCGAATGAAGAACATTGGAATGCTTTGGTAAGAATTATGAAATATCTAAAAGGTACCATGAAATGTGGTATCATGTATAGTGGTTTTCCCGCTGTACTAGAAGGGTACAGTGATGCTAATTGGATTTCTGACTCTAATGAAACCAAATCTACTAGTGGGTACATTTTTACTCTTGGTGGTGGAACTGTGTCTTGGAAATCTTCAAAGCAAACCATCATTGCCAGATCCGCTATGGAGTCAGAATTTATAACCTTAGAAATGGCTGGAAGTGAAGCTGAGTGGTTGAAAAACTTTTTAGCAGATATACCGTTGGGTATAAAGCTAATGCCTTCTGTGTCTATGCATTATGATTGCCAAACGGCAATAGCAATTGCAAAAAATAAATCTTACAATGGCAAAAATAGACACATTTGATTAAGACATGATGTTATAAAGCAGCTGCTTAATGATGGTGTTATATCGATCGATTATATAAAGTCAGAAATGAATTTGGCCGATCCTCTGACTAAACCTCTGGGAAGGAAAATGATATATGAAACATTGAGGGGAATGAGACTATTGCTAACCTGAGTCAATAATGATGGTAACCCAACCTATGTGATTGGAGATCCCATGAATTAGGTTCATATGGGTAATAACAAGTCACTGTTAGACCTGGAAGCATTATCAAAACTTTTCCTTAAAAGGTCCCTCCTATGGTGTAGATAATGCAAATACTGCATTTACTAGAGGATGAGCAAAAAGCTCTTAATGATTTACATAAACCATGATGGGTAGTGTATTTATGCAGTATACACTTGATGGAATCACCTATATGAGTGTAGGAGTGAAGCCGCTCCTATGAGATTTGTGGCAGAATCTCTAAAGCACTCATGAAAACCAGGACATGCGCATGACCGATAAGCGCAACATCGCGATGAACAGCAGAAATTGTGGGGGTGTAATGTGATCAATGAATATCTTAAATTACAAAAGGGTATTTGGTTCATAGAAACTAAATGCTTCACCAAGTACTTTGTAAGTTAAGTTTCATTGGCTCTAAGACTGGTTCATAGTCTAATAGACACCAGCCACGATGCATTGCACTCTTGAGCTTGAAGCCAGCAAAGAAACCTTGAAGTAATGCCTTTTGAAATATGTGGGGGATTGTTGTCAAGTATTCCAAAAGGCATATCCCACATGGCTTGGACAATGAGAGTTTCTAGACTTTATAAGTTACCATACCTAAGTGGGCTAGATAAGAAAGAAAGTGGTAATGGGCTCGCGCGCACAAGATGGGCCAAAACAGTAGAATGAGCCCGATTTGCCCCCCCTGCGCGCAAAGTATCACGAGGCCCAGTCCAAGTCAGTTTTAACATTTTCCTGAATTTACTTTTTTATCCTTACCCGGAAAACTTGTTTTTCACGAGTTGGAAATCAAAACTGGCTCAACGTACATAATCATAAACCAAGATTAATTTTGTAACTCCTTACATTATTACACATTATTGCCCCAACGTTCAAATTCGGACCCCTATTACCTATAAATACCCACTCCCACTCCACTCTCTGGACACACTGCTTTCGAGCTCTCTCTTCTCTCCCCCTCCTGCTCTAATTTTTGCTGGTTCTTGTGTTTCTGCTGATTCCTGGAGTATCCTGGGTGTGAGTGCACACTTCCCGGAAGACCCGTTGTATCCTGGGGGATTTTCGCAGACCTGTTATCTTGCACGCTTTGGAAAGTCGCGAGGTATAATCTTTGAGGACAGTGAATACACGCCTCGGGTCACTGGTGGTTCGTGATTGTTACAGCTTAATTTATACAACAAAAAGTCCTTGTGAAATCTTGTTTTCTAAATATCCTTCACTTGATCACCTTTGTGTGTTTGATTGTCTCAGTTATGTTTACTTAAAATCAAGAGACAAGTTTGCTTTTTGGTCTAAACCTTGTGTTTTGTTGGATATACAACCTGTCAGAAAGGGTATAAAATGTATAACCAAGAAACTCATAAAGTTTTTGTTTCTCATGATGTAATCTTTTATGAGGACTGTTTTCCTTTCCAAATGCCTAGTGAACATTATGACAAACTTCAACCCATTCATGAAGTAATGTGTTATGATGTTTAACCAACACCTGACACAAATTAGATTCTTTAAAACAATTTAAGTGCTCAAGAATCAAATTTCCCAAAAAAGACTAGTCCACAAATCCTCAAACTAAACCAACATAAGGACCTCAGAGAGAACGCAGGCCTTGCATTTACTTGCAGAACTATGTGCATGAGTTTTATAAAGTCAACAAGTCATCACCACATGTTGCAAGTCACGTCACATCAAATAAACCCTCCTATTTGATCACACATTTGTTATACTCACTGTTTACTCCTAGCCATCAAGCTTTCCTTGTAGCTATATCATATTCTTTAGAACCCAAATGCTTTATTGAGGCCAACTAAGATGTTAAGTGGCATGAGGTTATCTAACAAGAGATACATGCACTAGAGAATAATTGAACTTGAATTTTAGAAATGCCACAACTAAATAAGAAACTTATTAATTCTAATTGGGTCTACAAAATTAAATATAATGATGATAGTACCATTGAACGGTACAAACCATGGCTAGCAGCAAAGGGTTTTAGCCAAGTGAAAGGTATTGACTACGAAAAAACTTTTGCTCCTACACTCAAGCTCACATCAGTCATGTGTTCATTGACTATAACTATAGTTAAAAATTAGTATTTTTATCAACTTGATGCGTATAATACTTTTCTTCAAAGAAATCTGAATGAGGAAATCTACATGCTGCCTCTACCATGGTTGATCAATGAATGAGATAATTGGGTGTGCAAGCTTAGAAAATCACTTTATAGGCTTAAGCAAGCACCCTGTTATTGGTTTGAAAAGTTTTCTACAACATTAGTTCATTTTGGGTTTGTTCAATCTAAGGTTGGCTATTCCTAATTCACACAAAAATTTGGTGACTCCTTTATTGTCATACTATAATGTATGTCAATGACATGCTCATTGCAGGAAATAACAGTGAATATATTGAATAATTGAAGACCCACTTGGATAACAAGTTCCATATCAAAGACTTAGGGAAGATGAAATACATCCCCATATTAGAACTCACTAGATCACCAAAAGGAATCTTTTTCTCCAAAAAGAAGTACATGGTCGATATTTTAAAAGACATTGGGATTGCAGGTTTGAAGCCGAGTTGTTTTCTTATTCAATAACAACACCGACTTAGTTTTGTTGAAAGCCAAGAATTGAAGGACCCTAGCTAGTATAGATGATTAATTAGCAAGTTCATTTATCTCATCATTACCAATTAGACATCACCAATGTAGTTAATCTACTCAGCCAGTTTATGCAGGTACCATGTGTTACTCCTTATAATATCAAAATGGATGTGCTTTGATATTGAAGCACATATATTACTTAAACTCCATGCTTATTATGATGCTGATTAGGCAGCCTGCCAAAAAACAAAGATATCCACAATGACTCAACTCGGCAATGCTCTAATTTCTTAGAAGTCTAGAAAACAATCAACTATTTTTCTAGTCATCAATTGAGGCTGAATATTGGTCCATAGCTGCTAGTGAGGTTGTGTGGCTTAAATTGTTATGTAATGATCTCACCATTTCTTAGGATTAACCTATGAAGCTCTATTGTGATAATCAAGCTGCTTTACACATTGAATGAATCCAATATTTCATGAACACAATAAACACATTAAAATTGATTGTCATTTTGTGCGTAATAAGACTCTCTCTAAATAGATTGTTTCTTAGCATGTTCCAAGTAACTTTCAGCTCGTTGACATTTTGACCAAAGTATTAGGACGAGCACAATTTGAGTCCTCAATAAGCAAGTTAGGCATGTATAATCCACATGCTCCAACTCAGGGAGGAGTGTTAATAATAAGTACTTATATTTAATACATGTGTGTATTTTCAACTTACTTCTATCTCAAGGTACTATTTTGTATACTAGAGATAAAGTGTTTCTTGTAGTTTTTGTTCATTAGGAACTCTTGTAACATGTACATTTAAATGTACATGTTTCAACTAAAATGAATACAAACTTATGAAAAAATAGCAAGTTTTCTTTTTTAATTAGAATGAAACATATTTTTATTAAAAAATTATATCATTTAATTATGAAATGAAAAATAGACGGATGGAAGCAACTTCTCTTCCTTGTCACTATCTGTAATGATTCATGTAAGTAACGCCAAAAATCTTCAGAAATTCGATATGGAATTTAGCTTCACAAGCTGGCCTAATCATGTTGAAGTGTGTCTTTCAATGATGATTTGAGTATATCTCTTATCTCATTCTACTTATTATTCACCATATACAATTTTATCTTTATTGTTAATATTATGATTATACCAATAATTGACTATTCAATGATTCAATCCTTCAGTTTGGCATCTTTTTTTTACCAAAAAGGAAAAATTACACACTTACACACATAATTTTCTATTGGAAATTTTTTTGTTTATTGACCAATTGCTTTTTTTTAATCGTAATCTAAAATGTGTATGGTAAATGAAATCAGAAAGTGGATTTTGCCTCCTAAGTCAAGTTATAATACTTGTAGCAAGTGTCAAAAGGCACGAGAAATGCAATTAAGATGTGAATGTTGCGGGGTCTTTTTTTATGTGTTTATCATTGCTTTGGGTTGGGCACTGTTGGGCTTAGAGGTATTACTGGGCTAAGTGATGTGAAAGGTGTGGGCATATATGTTGAAATCATGAGCTAATTTGGGTTTTGGGATTGGGTTAGGTTGATATTTTAGTTGTTTTCTAGATTGGGTAAGACCAACCTAAAAAGGACTTGTTTGATCTTTGAACCCAGTTCCAGCCAACCAGCAAAAATAACAAATTAACCACTCATATTTTCGGTTGACCGGATTTGGCTACAAATGTTTTTTGGGAACAAATAAACTACTGAAGTTTTTTAGTCAACTCAAATCGGCCACTTGATGACAATTTATTCATTCGATGAGATATTCTTTTTGCTTTAAGGCAAAAAATAATGAAAAAATAACTACAATTTTTTTGTTGGCCCGATTAGGCAATTTATATTTGTCTTTTAGCCGAATAAACTACCAATATTTTTAAATGAGTCAAATTACCCAATCTCTGTTAAATTTAATATTTTGTTCAATCTTTTATAGAGACCAGGTTAGCATTTTACATATAAAATTAGAAATATTGAAGGCTTATTTTATTTTATTTTATTTTACGGAGAAATTTGAAAAAATTAGTGGCTCATTTCATTATTTTTATCTTTTGTTAAAATATGAGATATTCTATTTAAATGATTCTTAATAAATTCCTCCTCTTACCAAAATAAGACAATAGCTATAATACCCATAATATGATTAATTTGACTAACTGAGATTGAAAAATTATCATCTTCAGCCACCACCATTATCTATGGAGACAACTTGAACTTTGAGTCTACCTTCTCATTCCTTGAGACCCAGTACCATTGTTGATGTGAAATGTGATATATCCAATAGCAGAGAGAAAGGTCGATAATGAGGTTTTAGATATCGACTTTAGAGTATGGAGAGAGAGAGAGAGATAGAGAGAGAGAGAGAGAGAGAGAATTATCCACTATTGATCAAAATAGTAGCAGAGTTTCCATTGTGATAATGAAAATAACGTATTTGAACTATTTGAAACTAACAATATCAATTATACAAAATTAGAAAGAAGGTGGTGAGTTTTGTAATTTTTCATTGGATTTTAAAGTGTAGTAGGTTAATTAGGCCATTTGAATAACACTAGTGATTTATTTAGCCATTTAACGTCAATGATTTATTTGAGTCGTAAAAAATATAAATGACTGATTTAGGACAAATTAAAACATAAGTGATTTTTTTTAATGATTTTTGCCTAGCCTATATCGCAGAGTCACTGCTAATAGATCATCGATACTAGTCCTAAAAAAGGCCTAAATCCACAATTCAGCTCTAAACTTTGTTGACTCAAACACTTAACCCCTTCGACTATGACTTGGGGCAATGCAACCCCTAGATTTTGTAAACTAGGATACATAACCCCTTATGTCTAATGGAAATGTTCTTTTTGATTTCTAAGGGGTTTAAATGATAATAACATTGAACAAAGAGACTGAATTTAACATTTTAACATATTACTGTTTGAGAGGTTGTCTTTTTCCGTAACTTCACATGTAGGAGGTTAGAGAGTTTCTTGAAAAATTGGGAGTATCCTTAGTATACCAATTGGAGTAGCGAAGGAAGATGACCTGTCAAACAACAATATGCTAAAATGCCAAGTTTGACCTCCTTGTTCAATGTTATTGTCATTTAGGCTCTTGAAAAACCAAAAAGAATATTTCTATCAATTACAGGGAGTTATGTGCCCCAGTTCACAAAGTTTGGGGCTAAGTTGCCCTGATTCATAGTTTAAGGGGTCATATGTCTGAGTCAGCAAAGTTTGGGGGTAAATTATGGATTAATGCCCCTAAAAAACCTTCCCAAAACACCCGAAACAAGCATTTTCATGGAAAAATAGTGTAATTCTGGGGCAACTTGAGCGTGTTAGGAAACCTCCCAGCACGGATAGGATAAGCCTCCGGCCCTCCGGGCGCTGGCAGCAGACTAGTAAGGTGCACTTTCGTCTTCCACATTGCTCTGTGGCCAAAACGATGGCGCTTCTATTCGCAAAATCCGTTTCTCCAATTCCCGCGCTCTCTCCCTTCCGCCCCCATATTGGCTCGCACCCTCCCCCACTTCCCTTTAATCAATCTCGCTCTTCTCCGGCTCCGCCTCGCCTTGCTTCTTCCTCGTCGACAGGCCCTACTTTCGGACGACTAGACTCCGGAGATGCCACCCATGACGAAGATAAACTTGTTCTCGGCGAAGAAGATGAAGGCGAGGCCGTTGAATCTGACGAGGACTTCGTGTTTGATCCCGAGGAGTTTGAATTGGAAGCCGTGGACGCCGTTCGCGAGTTTTCGTCTAACTTGTCTCGCGAGCTGATAATAGGTAAAAGAACTAAGGTTAGAGTACTTCGTTTTTGCTCTTGCCGTTTCTGTTCTTGTTTAGTTTGATTTCCTTTTTTACTTAATCTCTGCAATTAAATTGCTGAATCAGAGGACGAGGCGTCTGATCCAAAGAAGTCCAGTGAGAGGAAGAAGAAGAAGAGTAAAAATACAGCTAGAAATGTGAGTCACCGCATTTTCTCGCGTTATTTTCCTCAAAAAAGTCGTTGTACTTAATATAAAATGTCGAAGTACCATTGAATATCTGTAGATCAATGTGTTTCATATTTGTTAACTAGCGTACTTGGCTCAAGATCTCAGGACTCTTTCTTATGAATACAATTTAGTCCATTGTGATTTATTGACGTTACTTTGGAGTCTGCAGATACCTGATCATCTTCTTCCCAAGGTTGCAATTGTTGGACGTCCGAATGTTGGTAAATCAGCACTGTTCAATCGCCTAGTTGGGGTAATTATGCACTTTTCTAGTTCTTGCCTCTAGGTTGTTTTGAATGATCTTTTGAGTTAATTTGTTCTCAGTTTCTTACATCCATTAATGTCAGGTGAATAAAGCAATTGTGGTTGATGAACCTGGTGTTACTAGGGATCGCTTGTATGGACGGTCCTACTGGGGAGAATATGAGTTTATGGTGGTAGATACTGGAGGGGTCCTCACTGTTTCAAAGTCGCAGGCTACTGTTTTGGAAGAACTAAATGTTACAACAACCATTGGAATGGATGGAATTCCTCTAGCAACCAGAGAGGTAGCCGTCGCAAGGATGCCTTCATTGATTGAAAAGCAAGCTGCTGCAGCTGTTGAAGAAGCATCTGTTATTATATTCCTTGTAGATGGGCAGGTATGCCTTCTTGTTGAATCAGTACTCAGATATTTTTATTTCCCCCCAGTTCTATTTTCTTTTAATCTACTGCATCATTTTTCATTTTTATTTACATTTTGCATGTATTTAGTTTTTGCCTTCTGTATTTTTGCTGCAGACCAACTGACTATATGCCAGTCTCTCATTCTCCCACATTATGTAATTTTAAAGAAATAGATTGATATCTGACCCAGACCTCTATTTGCTTCCTTATAATTTTTTTTTTCTTGAAATACAAGATGCTTTGTTGTTTGGACTTTGATCAACTCCTTTGAGCTTGATTTTAAGTTAACCTGTTTCATTCAGTTTACATTGGCTTATGTCGCTAACTCCTTATGCCAGTGGGCTAGATGCAAGTCCTATTACAGTAAAGGAAAAGGCATTCATATGGACTTAGGAATTTTTTTTTTTTTTTTTTGGGTTTTTTGAGCTACCTGCTTTTGGGAATTGCAAATTACAAAATTGGTAAAAGTCATGCATGCACACACATGCAGATTTAAGAATTGATTTTTGTCTGTCAAATCCATAAGATACTCATCTTCGGAACCTTAATGTTCCATCTAAATTTGCAAAAATGTGGAGTTAATCCAGTTAATTGCTGTGGTCTTCCCAGTAAGTCAAGTATGCTCATTGTTTTGGTGCTCCCCAAAGTGTTCCCAGAATGCCTCAAGGAAGTCCTATGTTGCATCTTTTATCAGTTAAACATTTCATGGTCATGTGAAAATCTTGCTCATCATATTTTGCTAAATGAAATCATTAATACTGAATAGGCAGGTCTAACAGTGGCTGATGTGGAGATTGCTGATTGGTTACGCAGAAACTATGCAAACAAATATGTCATTCTTGGAGTAAACAAATGTGAATCTCCACGAAAAGGTGTTATGCAAGCTTCAGAGTTCTGGTCATTAGGGTATGTCTTCAGTTATCTTTGAGTACTGTTAGAACTCAGTTGGTGAATGCTTGAGCTTATTTCTGATGATTGTTTTTTTAGTGATATAATAGATTCTAAAATCGTATTCTGGATTATGTCTTTCAAACACAGACACACAGACTCACAAAAGAACTTGTGTACACAAGTGGTTGTGCATTTGTGCATACTTTTGTAATTTAAACTGTACTGTGTAACTCTCCTGCAATATGAATTTCGTTGAGCTATTATTTGTTGAATTGGATTTATAGAACTTACAGTTGAGCCAATTAGTTCCTTCATCAGCAGTTGTTGACTTGTTGTATAAGAAATACTCACTCAATTGCTTAAACAGATACACGCCACTTCCTATATCTGCTCTGTCTGGTACTGGAACTGGAGAGCTTCTCGATGTTGCTTGTTCTGGGCTGAAAAGGGTTGAGGTTTGTAAGTTTATGCTCTGAAATTCAGCACTCGTATAGTTGTGCCACTTGTACATGAACTTCTGATAAGCAAAATAATGTGTATTCTTGGTCTTCACTTCACCTATTTACTGGAGTTGCTCTTGAAAACAAAAACTACTTGACCGAAGTTGAAGAAGAGAGCTGTCTTCTTCAAGATCTGTCTTGCATAAACTTTTGTATTTATCCTCAATGCCTTACACATCCTTTTATGCAGCAAAAAATAATCTCTCGAGTGTTTTCTTTTTAAGAACTACTAATACGTTTCCTTTTGAAAATTTGATAATGCATTTGAAAGGTGTTCCAGTTTTGGCGAGTGGTTTTCCCTGAGGTACTTGTTACTTATTGCAAGGGATTGAAACCACCCTACCAATTCTAGTACACTGTAACTGTTTGAGAGTGCTTAGAGTCTTGTTCCAATAGGTTATAATGCTTTTCTAAATTTATTAATTAAAATTTGTTTGACTTCCGGGTTTTTCTCTCCCTCCTATGCAGTTTTTAGGTTTTGTTGCTGTGCTCTTTTTGGGGTTGTGTCAGTTTGTTTTTTCATTTATGGGCCCTAGTGTGTTTCTTCCTGCTGTAGTTTGGTTTGTTTCTGTGTCTTCAACTCACCTGCCTCCTCCGCCCTCCACGTGTTAGTACAATTATTAATACAATTGTTGCTGATAATAGTTGACATATTATGTGTCATATGTGTACCACTTGAAACCACCTAGCAGCTGTGTTTTGTCCCACTATAAGGAATTTAATTATATTATGATGCCAATATTTATGTTAAATATTTAGTTCACTTTCTGGTTGAGTGGTAAGTGCAGTGTTTTGAAGATTTTTCTAGGGAAATAAAATGTCACACAATGCATTTATTCACTATGGATGTTTTGCTTTCTTAGGAAAGCTTTTTTTGTATAACTAGCTTTTCATTTTTCCATGACAGGGTTCAGAAGATTCTACTGAGAATGAGAATTACATCCCTGCTATTGCGATTGTTGGCAGACCAAATGTTGGCAAAAGTAGCATTTTGAATGCACTTCTTGGAGAGGATAGGGCGATTGTAAGCCCAATCAGTGGTACTACACGTGATGCAATTGACACTGATTTTGTTGGACCTGGTGGCCAGGTTTGTCATGTTCATATGTGTGTGTGTGTTGGCCAGATTTGTCATGTGTGTATGTGTGTATTGTCAAGAACTAAGAATTTTATGGCTACTTTTACTTTTACTTTTCATTTTATTTCACTGAGGACTTGCTGAGTTTAATCTGGAAGTCTAATTACAATCTTCCATATGGCTGTTTGTGTTTTGGTGTGTGCATCCATGGACTCATGAGGTAGCAAGCAATTGACAGTCTTCAAGCTTGTGCCGTTTTCTGAGAAAACATTACATTTTGGCTTTTAAAAAATTATTTGACTTCAATTGATGTCACAATTTGCAGAGTATGGAAATTTTTGTTTTCATTAGCTTAGTTAGCTTGTAGTCAATTTTTGTTCATGGTTTCTAAATGAAATGCGCAAGCCAGTGTAAATGCACGTTCTAATTGTGATTATGATCAAGCACAGTGCTTGTTTTTATTTTTATTTTTTTGTCCCTTTATTTTTCTTGAGGTGAGAAGATTAGAAAGGGGGAAAGCAGAAAACAAAGATACAGAGATCTAACTCCCATTGTTCATTTGAATGTTAAAGCTACTCTTTTGGCTTCCCTAGCAATGACGGCAATCTAAGAATATTTTTTACCAGAGAGCAGAGAGAGATCGAGAGACAAGACTAGGGACATCTTGGGATAGCATATGCTCCTCCTATTTGAATAGGAGGAATACTGGTTGGTGAGATTAGCATGGCAAATATTTTAGGTCAGATGAGGGTTGGAATTTGCATCCCTTTTTTTTGCCTGTTGACTTCAGAATCTCATTAGAAGTTTATGGTTTCTAGGAAGCTTAAAGGTGCATCGGAAGTGAAATTTAACATCAGAATATGCTGGCTCCTGGATTCTTCTGTTACTGAAATTTAACTGTGCTTTCCAGAATCCCATAAATCATGGTATCAGTGTAGCTTCACTTTTAAGTTTAAATTACTTGGGAAACATGGCAAGAACTTGTCTGTTTGCAGAAATTCTGCCTTACTGACACTGCTGGGATTAGAAGAAGGGCAGCCATAGCATTATCAGGCAGTACCACAGAAGCTTTATCAGTAAATCGAGCATTTCGAGCCATTCGCCGCTCTGATGTTGTTGCTCTTGTTATTGAGGCCATGGCTTGTATCACAGAACAGGTATTTTGTCTACTATCTTCTTATGAGAGGAAAGGCTAATAGAATAAATGGATGTCTCGCACTCTAATCTCCATGATTTCTGCCTGTCTTTCCCCCTTTTTATCCATTCCTGGTCCTTTGTTGACTGAATTGTTTGTACTAATTGAAGCAGAGTTGGATAATTAGTTTCTTAGAGCAAAAGTTAGTGATCATGGTTGTACATACCTGGTGCCATTTCTTTGCTATTGTTATTTTTATTCTTTTGGGTTATTGCTCTGGCTGTTGAGCAGCTATTTGAGGTAATTTATTCTGTATGCTATTTCCTTTTGCCTAGTTTGATTGTTAACTATTGTGTACAGCTAATTGTCTAACTGTCCTAGGATTTCAAAATTGCTGAAAGGATAGAGAAAGAAGGCAAGGGTTGCCTGATTGTTGTAAACAAATGGGACACAATACCAAACAAAAATCAGGAAACTGCGACTTTCTATGAACAAGATGTCAGGGAGAAGCTCCGCATTCTTGATTGGGCACCCATTGTCTATTCAACTGCAATAGCAGGTCATAGTGTAGAAAAGTAAGGATGTTGTGATTTGGTTTAATATCTTGTATTTGACCATAACAATCTTTACTTTATGCCATAAAGCACTCCTTGCATATTTCATATATTGCAGAACAATGCCTTCTAAAATATCAGTTAGTGTCCTATAACATCAGTTATGTGTATACGACAGGATGCTCCATCTATTAGGGTTTCCTATTTATTTTCTTATCCTGAATACTGTCATAGTTCTTGCGATTACTGATTGTTGGCTTTCCAGTAGATTTAATCGATATATTTGCTATGTATTCAGGATCATTGTTGCTGCTGAGACAGTTGAAAAGGAGAGATCAAGAAGGTTGAGTACTGCTATAATGAACCAAATTGTGCAAGAAGCAGTAGCTTTTAAGCCACCCCCCAAGACACGAGGTGGCAGAAGAGGACGTATTTATTATTGTACACAGGTATTATTAAAAAATCTTCAACCTTGTCATTCCTCGTTGAAATTAGGCAGGAGGAGTAAATATGCCATTGATTTTAGGCTGAAAGGACAATTTGGCCTCTGATCATTTTTTTAGTAGGTTAAATATGCCACAACCACTAAGAAAGTGTGGGGGAATGACAGTTTTAAAGTGTGGGGATATGACAGTTTTAGTCCCAAATTATATTTTGAAATATAGTTCCTAAATTTTATCCACTTGTCAACTCAGCCCTGCAATTTGTCATTCGTTTTCCCAATTTAATTATACTTTTGAGTAATTTTTTAGCATGTACTTGATCATACAGGTTTGGGAATGACTGTTTTACTAGATACAAGTTTTACTTTATAGTTTTAAATAACATTCTCCTCTTTATTTTAGTATTTAGTCTTGGTTACATCTTATATCTCAATAAGCGTGACACTTTTTCCCCTTTGCAATTGAGAGTGTTTTGTCACATTGGGAAAAATACAAAAACCCTCCTGTGGTTTTATCTAACCTACACTTTGCCCCCTGCTTCCTTTACAGTAGTTGACAACTTTTGAAACCCTAATTTAAGTTGTCTAGTAACTATGTTCCAGCTATTTCAAATTTTTTATTAGTATTTTTTTACAGTTAAATGACCTTTTAAAAAATACTAATATGAATTTATATTTTACAGGAAGCAAAATGTATTTATAGAGAGGAAAAACTGATAATTTAAAATGTCTATTAGCTATAAAAAAATGTATTGAAAAAAGTGAAATTACTGGAAGATGACTACCATACAATTTAAATTAGGGTTTTAGAAGTTGTCATTGGACAAAGAAACAAGGGGCAAGGTTTAGGTTTCCAAAAATGGGTTTTTCGGGGGGGGGGGGGGGGGGGGGGGGGGGGGGGGGGGGTGTTATGTTAGGGCAAACTTCAGGGGATAATTGTAAGTTTCCCTTGTCACATACCATATTTAATGTTTGATTCCCTTTCTCCCTTGTTCAATATGTACTATAACTTGTGTTTGACCTACTACGATATCTGTTGGACAGACATGGTAAAAATAGTATGCATTTTTCTTTTGACATGGGATTTTGTGAACTGGCCTTTTATCAGGAGTTGTTCCATAGAACAATAAACATGGTATGGCGTGCCAGATAAATAAACACTCGCAACTTATATTCTTGAATGCCTAACTTAATCAGCCATGGGTATCTCTGGTGCTTCTGTCCAATATTAGCTGTACTTATTATATGATGGTAAATAACCATTGTATTTCTTTTATGCAGGCTGCTATAAGGCCTCCCACGTTCGTTTTCTTTGTTAATGACGCAAAATTGTTCCCAGAGACTTACAGACGTTACATGGAGAAACAACTCCGCTCAGATGCTGGATTTCCTGGCACACCAATTCGACTGCTTTGGCGGACTAGAAGAAAATCAGGGAGGAATGAAGGTGTGAAAACAGTCTTCAAGCAATGACTTGTTTGTTGCTTGTATGTGTAAATGCAGCCACCACCCGCAACAATACATTCTCTTAGTATAACATTTGCCTTGCTGACTTGCCTTCCATGTGAATGGGGTGTCAAAGAAGTCTCCATCACTGTGGCCCTTTCATGTTGCCAGTTGCTATGTATGGTTATAGCTGCATAATGCAGTATTTCCTAAGTTTTCTTTGTCATAGCATAATCGTGTGTGGATAAACACCAATTTGCTGCATGCTCTTGTTGGGTGTAGCATGTATTTGCTGAACATTTCCCAGTGAGGACATATTGTTAATTGACCTCTTCCGGATGTTGCTTAAGAAATCTATTTGCTTTTATGCTTTAAGTAGTTCAATTCCTCTAATGCTTTTGTTGGGCCTATTGCAGGTAACATGGCAAACAGAAAACAAGCAAATCTCCCAGCGCGTGGTAGAAATCTTGCACCGGCAATGTGAAGCTTGCTTCACATGTGTATGACAATGGTTATTATGACACAAAAATGCCTGAAAGTTTAGATTATGTGCGAGTATTTTTGGGTGGTCGGGGGAATTGGCTGCTCTCGTTGCTCTATGACCACCATCCAAGGTAACTAAATGTATCTAGTGTCAGCAATCCGGGCAAGAAGCAGCAAACTTATCAGAGTTACCTGTTACGTTTTTGCGTATACACAAACACGCCAGTGATGATGTTGATCGATGGATGCAGTAAGTGAAAATGCAGCCATTGGAACACCGAATGTGATGGTAGCATTTTTTTTTTTTCCTTTTTTGGGGAAAAGAAATTATTACCAGTGTTTTACAAAGGCTAGCCGTTGCCCTTGCATACGGTAAAATTGGAATGACACAAAAGGCTAGCTGTTTAACTAATATGAAAGTTTGTGAGCACCCAAAGGTGAAAAAACTGATATGCTGCTTTTGAGAGTTGTATCTGTCACAACTCCTCAACCCCACTGCCTTAGAATGGCATCACTATAGATTGTAGTCAGGATCAACTGGCCTTCCCCTTGTTTTGAATTCCCTTGTTTCTACATTTTTGCCCTCCTCATTTGAGATGCATTATAACCACTACTATTTCATCTTTTCGCTTATATGCTATCCGTTGGTTAAATCACAGAAAAATATGCATGAGTTGGATCTCTCCTCTCTGATCAATATATATAGTTTATGCAGAGTCATGTTTCGTCTGCCTCTTGTATACGTATAATCAAAACGAGCTATTCACCATGAACAAAAAAGTGATAGCTTGAAAAGTGGCTCTTGTATTGACGGAATCGAATACGAGCCAGATACTGATGCAAGCTAATCATATATACCGTAACTCAGACCATTCACGATCGTGGAATGGGAATTCCCGCGCGGTTTGTTGCGCTTGACGACCCAGCCAGCTGAACCCATGAACCACCGATTTCTACGGACTCCCTCTGTCGTCCGGATTGTCTCAACCCAACACGACAACCAGAGCGGCCACTCGGACAGGCCCGAATGCTCTCCCATTGGTCGCCTTCTCTTCTATTTCATTTAGTTGATCACTTCCTAAAGCCTATGACAAAAATATTGAAAAATCAATTAAATTTAATGTTTTATTTGGACTTTTTTTATTTCAAACAAATAGTATATCATTAATTCAAAGATTTTGTCCATTTTAGGGAAAGTATATAACTCGGCCACTGCGTCTGGTGCCAGCAAGCATAGGCCTTGCCTCTGGCTTTTTTGGCTGCTGCTTTCTCGATGATGCATTGGCGATAGCCTTATTGCGGTGGTCGTAGGCAGTTCTCTTCTCGGCATTGGAGATGGGCATCCCAAAACTGTATATAGTTCCGCTCGCCACTGTGTTGTGTTCCAGCTGGGCTAAGCCTTGGTTCTGGCTTTTCCGGCTGCTGCTTTCTCGATGATGGATTGCCGGCGAACTTAATGCCCCGGTCGTAGGCGGCTCTCTTCTTCGTGTTGGAGAGAATCTCGCAAGCCCATTGAACATCCTGAAGGACCCATCAGCGGCCACGGATCTCTTCTTGTAGTTGTAGGGGTGAAATATATGGAGTATTTATCAAATAGTACCACTACAATATTATCACTGAAAATATTTTAAAACTACTTTTCAAATAAGCATGATGTGATTTCAATACGTACATTTCAACGAGTAAACATTAAATCTAGGAAAACAATATTTTTAATATATTAGTATTAATAATACAAATTGTCAGGAGAGCGAAATAAAGCAAGCACACGGATTCTTTCTCCATTTTGGGTCTTTAACTGTCCGATCAACTTGTCGTTTTGGTGATTTTTGCAAGTGTACGAACCGGACTACTTGAAGCAAGGAAAACCAGTCTGTCGGAAAGAAAATTGAAGAAAAAAGAGAGCTTGGTGGTGGAGATATGGGCCTTCTATTGAAAGGAACTCTTGCGCATTCTAGTGTCTAGTTTGGTAGGCATTCATCATTTCAGCCAAAATGCTCAATTCAACCCTTCAAGGGTTTTGTCGTTTAAATTCGAGGAGTTTATGGGTTCAAAAATAAAGAGGTAGAAGTAGCAAATGTGTCACTAATGTTAGCGAATTGAGGAGGATATGCCACTATTGTTTAATTATTGGGCAAGTACTTCACCAATGTCTTTGAATCAGAACAAAGTGAAAGGAGATGTTTTATTATTTTGGTGGTTATTACGCTAAGTTGGTGGGTGTTGCTTATAGTATTAAACCAAGCAACTATATCACCAATGTCTGCCAACTCTTGCATATATGCCCCTATAGAATTTGAAATTGCATGCGTATGCAATCTTGTTTGAATCTCCAAGACCATGTCATTAATTTGTGAGAGATGATTTTTTTTAGTGGCCATTTGGTTTCTCTAATTGATTTAGATTATGAGGTTGCACCTGGGAAAAAAATAATTTAAATTAGTTGAATTAACTTGATGAACCCGAGGCATAAGTTATGGGCCTCCCCACCCTATATGGGTGCTTGTAATGTAATGAAATACTGAAAGTAGGCATACATAGAAAACCAAGAGACAGCTTTCTTTCTCTGCTGTGCAGGGCAGGCCGCAGCCCATCGCCATCAGCCGAAACAGACGAGTCAATATATAGAATAGAACCAAGTGGCTCTATTCATATCTATCTGTGGCGGACATTTTTATTATATTTGCGAAGCTTTAAAGTAGTATTCTATATTCTTCTCCCGGTCCTTACCGTTAGCTTGCAAGCCCATTATAATATTCGGCCTACACTAAAGTGCTCACTGGCAGTGGGCACTGGAGCCAGCAAAACAACAATCGATGATGTTGTTGGTCTCTACACACTACGCTTTCGGACCAAGCAAAATACAACCCTTTTTGTTCTTTTCTCTTTTTAAGTTTTTGTCCTCCTCTGCTCCAATTATACTGCATGGACCAACACACAATTCCACCGCACAGCGTTTTTCTAACGTCTCTTGCTTCTTTATTCTTTCCAAAGTTGATCTGTAATTACTAGTACTTGATTTTATTGAAATTCTTGAAGTTGTTAGAAAGAACAAACTATTGTTTTATAATCTTTCCTTTTTCTTTGATTAGGGTGCTTTCATGAGTTGTCTTAGCATAATGGATCTGAATACCCTTGTGATTCGAAATTGCTACTAAGCCAAGAGTCTTGTTAAGTTGGGAGACTGCAGGTACTTTCAACCAAGGTTATCAAAGTCGTAATTTTGGTTTTGTCGTAAAGTCATAAGATTCTACCAAAAAATTTTTAGAAAAAGATGAAAAAAATATAATCATCTAAATTATCTCAGGAAGTTTATATTACATAATCTTTTCACTTACTGATATTTTAATACCATAAACAATGTCATGGTATAAACATATAATACAAAAAAAAAAGTTTTCAAATTCATAATTTGTAAATGAGAAATTGAAAACATCTCAATTATCTAATGAAACACATAGAACATTATGATCAATAACAGTATTAATATTATCATCTTCTAAATTCATATTTTCATCTTCTTCTTTTGTCATTTTATCATTTGATATGTTGAACTCATTTATGCAAATATTTGTACTATCATTTACATTTTCTTCATCTAAATCCCACATCTATATAAATTTGATAACCAAGATTATCAAAGTCACAGTGAAGGAGAGTAATCAAATAATAAAGCCTAAAGGAAAAAACAAGAGATGATTTGTATTTTTTCTATTATCTTTAATTTTTTTTTTATATTTTAACTCTAAATGGGTTTAGTTTGATATATTTTTGGCTTACTATTATTTTTTAGCTCAATTTCAGCAAATCTGACATAATAATGTAGAATCATAAAGTCGTAAAATTTTTAAGTTTTTAAGACTAAAATCGGGATTTTATCTATTTCTACCTACCTATAAGTTTTTACTAAGACTTGAAATATTTTTGTTTTCTAGATTCATAGAAACGTAAGTTTCTAAAACTTAAGACAGGACTTTAATAACCATGCTTTCAACCATCAGTTCCACATGTTCCGGTGATATCAACTATGTGATAGTTGAAATGCCAAAAAGTAAAAGGTGATATCGTTGGTTGGTGCATCCATCAAGCACACAACTAACTTCTTTAAGACTATGTCAAAGCATGCAATAAGCTCTATTCCCGGTGAGATATCATTGGGACAGGATGGTATGAAATGTTTTTAAATAGTCCTAATTTTATTTATTTCATAAGTAGTTATATGATTATTTCCAATGCTAATATGCGATAAAATGTTGTAGACCTAACAAATGGAATTTGCAAGTGCCCCGCTTTGAGGACTATAGGACTGAAATGCATATATATGAGCAAGAAGACTGGCTAGCCCATCATTAATTAGTAGCAGTAGTAGTAATAGTAGTAGTAAAGTGAGGGATTACCTTAGTTATTCGATTCACCAAAGAAGCAGAGAGCACAAAAAATCCTATGATCACTAAGGACAATTTTTGAGCAAAGAATGAAGCGGTGAAGAATTAGTTGATAGAGATAAGGGGTACTTATAAACCCAAGGGTCTCCTTACCATTGCCAGCCCATGATCACCCACGATCATATTAAGTGCACCGAGCAGCTAATGGTGGATGCCACGTGGCCATCAACTATAAAAAATCTCGCACACATACACGCATGGTGTTGGTTACATGAAATATGTGTCATTTTAGTAGTTGAAACCGTTATATCAGCCAAGAAGATTTATTTCATCTAGAGGGCATCATTTAAGTATCCTCGGGCCTCAAAAAATGTAAGAGCCCAAATCCCACATTTTCTAAGGAATGGGACATGTTGGTACCATAATAGGTCTAATACATTTGGGACCTAGGCCCAACACTAATTAATAAGAATTGACTCATGATGACTTTTAATTAAGGAATTATTCCCATTAAGGGAGATATCTAATAAAGAGAGAATTTTTAGGATCAAAATAATCCATCTTTAACTACATTCCGAAAGGCCTACAATGCTGGCACCTGCCAAACATGTATAAAAATAGGACTTCCACAGTGTACAAGGTACACACTACATACTGCTCTAAACCTTAGCTACTTTTACGGTCACTAGAGGAGTTAACTTGACTGTTGGGAGGTTTTCCCAAAGATAACCAACAGAGAAATCAACAGAAAAGAGTGTAGAATTACCTCAGTTGTTTGATTTGCCAACTAAAGAATGGTTAGGAGTATTGCAAAGCTGTGGAAAACAACTGAGGAACCAGCAAATGTCTTACAAAGAGGTAAAGAGCACAAAGCTATCAGCACTAAGGATATTTTTTAAGCAAGGAATAAAGCAGTAAGAAATTAGCTGATGGAGACAATAAGTGCTTATAGCCCCCTAAGTTCCTTTCACCACCCACAACAAGTTAACTATAAGCCTCACAACTGCCCATGACCATGATGAGTGCATGGAACGACCTAATCACGAAGCCAGTAATCTAGCATACATAGTGTTAGTGCCATTAAATAGGCATCATTTCAGCGGCCACAACCGTTACATCAATTAGCAAACGCCATTTCATCAATAGGCATCATTTCAGTACCCTTAGCCTAAAAAAATATGAGTGACCAAATCCTACATTTTGTGTAGACATGTTGATACCATAAATAGGCCTAACCACTTAGGGCTTGGTACCTAGGCTCGGCCCGTAATAAAAACCGACTCATGAAGACTTCTAACTAAGAAAGGATTCCCATTAAAAGAAATACCCAATAAAGAAAAGATTCCTAGGATTAGAAGAATTCAAAGTTAACTACATCCGTAAGGGGCCGCAGTGTTGACTCCCCCCCTCCCATACACACACACACATAAAAATAAGACCTGCACGGCATACAAGATGTACACTACATACTATCCTAAACCCTAGATACTTCTATGCCACCAGATAAGTTAACTTGATCGTCAGAGGATTTATTTCTAGGGCTTTGATGTTATCTTTGATCACAAGTTCGAGTTCCTAGTTCGCTCAGTTAACTAGTTGAAGATACGATTGAACAACTCCTGTTGGTTATTTGACTATCAACAACCACAACAACAACAATAATAAAAAACAAAATAATCAATTTTTACTATTGTCACATGTGTGGTACTAGGTAAATAATTGTTGTAGTTATGTTGCGTGTCTATTATGTAAGAAATAGTCACAAATGTGACGTCATAAAAACATCATAGATCTATGATTGATACTTTTTATTGCAATATTCCCTCGATTCTACGACATTTCTTTTACTTTAAGACACAAGATTTTCCCATGTTTTTTCGTTGTGACTTTTAATAGTGTAGTTAAGACTTTTTTGACAAGTTCGTGACACTATTGACCATCTCATTTATCTTGTTCTCTTATGGTTATATATATCATATGGGCAATTATTTTAGATGCACACCTCCACAGAATTTTTTGCTGTTCACTACTAAAAAAAATTGATTTTTGCCAATTGGCAAATTACCAACGACCTACACGTTGGTAATTTCCAATGTGTCAGATCATTGTTAAAAAAAATTGAAATTTACCAACGCGTTGATGTGTTGGTAAATCAACTATTTTTCAATGGGCAAATTACCAACACAGCTATATGAACATATTTTTTTAGTGAAATTAATGGTAGTAAATTTTCTTAGTTTATAACTCTTTAGTTGTAATTAGTCTTTAAGTGTTTTTATAATTCCTCAAAAAAAATTATTTCTATAAAATACTATCAATTATATGATACTTTGCAAATAGCAAAAACACACATGAAACTAAATAAATTTAACCTAGACATGGACTAAAACAACAAAAAAATAATAAGTATATAAATAAAAATAATAACTATATATATACAATTTATAACATGTATGAACATATTTTTATAGTGAAATTAAAATTCATGGTTTTAATGTATATAATAAACTAATTATCATTTACAATTCATATAAAAACTCATAACCCCAACCTAGCTATAAAGCCCAAAAAGCTTAAAACCCTAACCTAGCTATATAAAAACCCTAATTACCTCTCTCTCATTTCCACTCCCCCTCTCTCTGCCGTTTTTCACCTCCCAGTCTACTCGCCCTCATCTCTTACCCTCTCATTCCTCTGCAGAAATTCGTCCGTCGATCTCCATCCTCGCGATGCCTCCTCACCTCTTAGCCACCGCCTTGCCTCCTCTCTTCCTCCCCTCACCTCACCGCCTACCCTCCCCTCCTCGCCTTGCCTTGCTGCCCCTACTCCCTGATTTTGATTTTGACCTTGTGTTGATTCAGTTGTTTTTGTGAATATTTAGCTTTTGCTTATTTAATTTTGTAAATCTATTGTTTGATTGTTCATTTGGTTTTCATTTTCTGAATTTTTTTGTTAACATTGTGTTTGATGTTGGAAGTTATTATAACTTTTGGAACTTTTGTGTATTTGAAATTAATTATATAATTTAGGGCAAATTTTTAAGAAATTCAGCAATTTCTTAAATTTTGTAGTTATTTTTTATGATATTTTAAAATTTTCAAGATTCAAATTTATTCTGAATTTTTGAATTTTTTTTGTTAATTTTAAATTTCTTTATCAATTTTGGTAAGCTCTTATGAATTTCAATAATTTTTTTTTCAATTTTTTGCATTTTTAGTTATTTTCTGAAATTATATTTTTTGAATTTTTATTGCATTATTAAAAAAATTTTATACTAATAAAATCTTAATTATATAATTTTACTAAATATAATTTTTAGTTAATATAATGTATAATTTTAATATGAATTATTTTATTTTTATTTTTTTTTAAGAAATGGCAATTTCTAACGGCTAATAATTGGAAGCTATTTTAATTTTCTTTAAAAAATTTAACATAATTACCAATGACTCATCGTTGCAAACCATTGATATTTAGTAATGCGTGTGCACGTTAGTAATTACTAACACGTGAGCACGTTGGTAATTACCAATGCACACGTGCATTCGTAATTCGTTTGGCCATTTGAAAACAAGTCTAGTACATGATTGTTGATAATTACCAATGCGCATATTATCAACGTGTTTGCGTTAGAAATTATCAACGGCTTAAATTTTGTGCGTTGGTAATTATATTTCCAAAGCGATTTACCAACGCATATTTACCAACGGCTACATGTTGGAAATTTAAAATTACCAACGCGCAGCCGTTGGAAATGCGCATTGGTAATTGGTAGAATTTTAGTAGTTGTTTCGTTTTATAATAAAGAGTGTTACTCGTCAATTAGAATCAAATGCTTGATATCATCAAATAAGTTGGAAAAAAAATTATCCAACTTTAGCATATAGCTACATGCTTTTTTTTTTTTTTGTCTATGTATTATAGTTGAAGCTAGAGGTGTAAACGTGCCGAACCGAGCTTGAACATGCCAAGCTCAAGTTCGGCTCATTTAATATTGAAGTAGGAGCTCGAGCTCGACGAGTTTCATAAACAAGGTTCAAGCTTGGCTCGTAGTAGGCTCAGGCTCGATTCGTTAGCTCGAGAGCCTCAACGATCTTCATTCATGAGCTCAGATAGTAGAGCTCAGTTCGAGCTCAAAAAGCACGGTTGAGCTCATTAACAAGCTCGATTCGAACTCTAAACAATCTACAAATCTGGGCACCCTATTATACTGGAATAATATTATACCAAAACTAAAATCAATCAAGCAAAACACTACTACTAACTCTATTATACGAAATCATCATAATTTCAACACAAAATAATCAAAATTTCAGAAGAAAAATCATCAAAATTTCAACATAAATGCATGATGATGGTGGCTGCTGGTGTTGACCTGCTGGATGGTGGGGGTAATAGCGCGACGACTGCACGAAGGAGAGAAGGATCGACGGTGCGATAAACGGACGATGGAGAGAGCGCTCAACGGCATGCCAACTAACGGCGCAATGGTGAGAAGACATGACAGCGATATGGCTAGAAGGGGCGACACGGTGACAGTTAGCGGACGCGGCAATCGACGGTGAGGCAGCGACAGACAACGAGGTAGTAGATGATGGAGAGAGAACGGCAAAGGTAAGTTGCGAGGGTGAGGGAGGGTGAGTGATAGCCTGATAAGGTGAGGCAAGAGTCGTGAGATGTGAGCGTTTGATCCTTGTGGCAGGGGCGGGTCGCAGCCCACAAGTCTTCGGGTCCATAATCCATATACATTAATTAGAATTTAAGAATATATTTGTTATTTTATTAAATAAATTATATTATATAAATATTGTACCAGGCTCGTTAAGCTCAATAAGAGTTTATGTCGTACATATTTGGGTTCAAGCTCGATTTGTTAAGGGTTCGAATCTAAAATATGACTTAAGTTCGAGCTTGATGCTCGTTAGGCTCGATTAGAAAATGAACAAAATGAGCTCGAACTCGAACTATTTGATAAGGCTCAATTTGTTTTACATCCCTAGCTGAAGCTACCGAATGGTCAGCACTGTATGCGTCCAAGAAAGATTCCACGGCCAGTTGATTAGGTCTTGTTAAAGTATTTAAAACATAGAGTTTTCTCCAGGATTAAGTTTCGAGGAGTACAACTTAATTATATACTGAAAAACAAAAATATGATTATTATTATTATTATTATACAATTCTACCCCCTTTTTTTTCTGGTAGATATTTCATGTCTGGGTTCAAAATTCCAAGATGCTGCCAAGAAGTAGTGATGGGGATGCAAATTAATTAATAAGGCTAGCTTGGTTTAATCGACTCGTTAATAAACCAACTTCTAAATTCACTGTAGTGATTCTCTTTAGCCCATGTTGATGGCCAACTATATGTATACGTCCTTATGATATCTATTACTCCCTCCGTCCCAATTTAATTGAAACGTATTCCTTTTTGGGAAGTCCCAAAAAGATTGAAACGTTTCCTCTTTTGAAAAGTTTAAACAATTAAATAATCCTTTTACACGAAACCCAATAAAGACTCTTTTTTTTAATCTCCACTCAACCTCTCACTGTACAAAACCCAAAAAAAAATCTTTTCTTTTTTAATCATTATTTAAACTTTTACTACATAAAAAATTAACACAAATTACATACACCTTAATCTCCGTACCCAGTCAAATGTTTCAATTAAAACGGGACGGAGGGAGTATTATATTTATGCATACATGTACCAGTTTAGTTGATATATATATATATGTACATATATATAGGTATGGCGTGAGTTGGTGGTGAATGAAATGAAGCTAGGTGGCTGCTAGTGGTAGTAGGCCAAAATTAAATATCTTAATGGAGACGAGTGAATTGTGGTCACGGATCAGTACGGAGCGGGGTGGATGGACACACACACATATACATACATATATATATATATATATATATATATATATAGGACTGGTACATTACATGTACTCCCAAATTATTCCACTCTTGTGCTTCAGTTTTACGTGACCCTCATTTGCCAGAATCCTAACAAATTAACAAATTAACCAGATTACCCAACTGTCCATTTCCCACTGGTTCTACGGCGCCACTGCTCGTCGCTTTGTTCTTAATTAATCCTGTACTCTGATCTGTTGTTTATTACTTCATCTGTACTGTACTTAAGACCACACCACTTCTTGTCTGGTTATTTTTTTTATTTTATTTTATTCTTTTTTATAGTTGTAGTCTTTTTAGGTGGCAACGTATAATCAATTGTGGGCTGCCTCTTAGGGGAGAATTTTTCTTAGTGCTGAGTTTCAGTATTTTTAGTAGGAGGATCGAGCATGTGTTAATTTATACCAAGGCATGTGCATTGCATACACTATTTACATCTTTTGATTTTAAAAGACAGGGGGAAAAATAGGTAAATTTGCTAATGTTGTTTGTCTGAAAGGGTAATTTTGACCCTTGCCTTCTTTTTTTTTTTTTTTTGTGTGTGTGTGCACATTTGTCACTAAAATTCTAAATTGAGAGCAAAATAGCCACAAAGTGTGTACTGATAAGAAGATTCCCTCCAAAAAATTAATATTCCTTGTCATGTATCAGTAACGGCTAGCTAGGTTAGCGAAAATCTAAACCTAGTCCTCAAAAATTTTTCTTATTGGCTCCTAGCTACTAAACATTATAAATCTATCATTTGGACCCTCCTACTTATAAAGTCAAAATTGGGCTCATCTAACAACGCGTCATTCGTTACAATCTCACTGAGCAGTGGGCTAGGCCACATCAAACGTTCAATGAAAAACTTGTTACCTTTTTTGATGCAAAGAAAACTTTTTAAACCATGGATTTTTATAATTTGACAACGTTGAATGATTTATGATCTTGGTTGTTTGTTTGTGGCTCTATATAACTTGTGTCAAACTTGAATGAAAACTTCCTTAATTATGCACTTGGTAGGATGTGCCTTGATTATGTAAGTTCTACGTTATTATTTTTTTTTCATCGTGAATTTAACAGCTTATTCAAATTAGGTTCAAAACTAATTCAACCATCTGAACTAATCAGCCCAGTGATTGAAGCCAATCAAACTAATGAACAGAGCCCAAGCCTTCTATCAGTCGAACTAAAGCTTCGTTTAACAAATTAAAAGCTCGTAGAGCTCGAGCTCAAGTCTGTCTCAACACAGAACAAGCAGAACTCAAACGGTCTTCCTGTTCGGACTTGATTTATCTGGGCTTAATTATTTCCACCCACATGCTGTAGTTCATCATCAATTTTATACCAGCAATCAAACGACATATATAAACAAGCTGGTTTCTGTCCAACAAAAATATTTGCTATAGCTGCATGGAATATGACTCCTGCAGGAGCGGGACAGATGGCGGATCCAAAAGAGGAGTGGAGGGGAGAAACCTACCGACCATTCCCAAAACCCGGTTGATTTAATTAATATAAAAAGGGTAACTAGGTTGATATTTTGTGGACAAGTAAGAGAAAAATCTGTTGGCCCAGATTTCGTAATCAACACAGGTATGATTAATGATAGACGAATGAATAATTGAAGTTAAATAAAAATAAAACTAGCTCAGTTGGCTGGCTAGGGCTTCGGTGGTTCACATTTACACGTACACATGTACTGGGTATATTGTGGTCCGCCAATCATTATCCAAGCAAGGTGGAGGTTGCAGTGGCATGGAGCTGGGGGGTATAATTAATTTAATTAATTAATTAAATTCTCCTCCAAAGAAAATGAAAATAACAAAACACAGAGCGCTATACATCTGGCTAGTACACTGCTTTGAAAACGGCTTGCCCGCCTTTGTCAATATCAAGCTTTACTGACATTCTACCTACAATATATATATATATATATATATATATATCATTACCAATTTCATCACCTAACAAATATCATGCAAATCAATTTAATAAAATCCACCCCCAAAAAAAAGGCCTCCACCAATAAAAAAGCAACTCACTCCTTTCCCGTGTTAATTACCGTCCACCATGTGATGGGGGAACCATCTCCCAATATTTAATTAAATGCCAGTACTGTTTTTTATGGACTGAAATTTCCCCCGGCCCCGTGTACTTGTAATTGTGAGTGATAAATCTCACATAGATTAAAATAAGAGGACCGATCGAGGCCCATCGATCAACTGAGGATAAGATGATTAAAACGTCGTTATTTGGTTTTGGGCCTATACATTCATTCCAGCGTTAAGTTTTTAATAGGGAGGTGGTGAATGAGAAAGATGGAGGCAGTCGTTATCGCGGCAAAGTTGAAGTCTTTGTTTTAGGGGGGGGAACCCCTTCTGGGGTAGGGGTAGGGGTAGGGGTAGACTCCCCACAATTATTGAACAAACCACTAACTACGAGCACGCGCTAGTGCGTTACTTTACCTTTAGCCTTTGCTCCATCCATCCACCCATTTACCCCAAGCAATTCCAAAGCCTAATTATCTATTTATCTATCATCATTATTCTACTACTATCAATCTTCCTATATTTAACTTGTATGTGTAGTTTCTAGATTTGGCCTATGTATTTCATGATGCATCTCATCATCACTTCAAATGGCAAATAATGTCCATTAGTGCCATCTATTAATGACTAAAGTAGACGGTCATACCATATATACTTACAAAAAGAAAAGCTATATATAAGGCTAATACTGTAAAATTGTTGTGTGAACTTGTGATTTGAATTTGGTTTTGCATTAATTTTAAGTGCACCATTCTTATAAAAAGTGGTTATCTACTCAAATTGTCAATTTATTGAATTTTTACATTTTAAAAACTCTAAAAAATAAGTTATGGTACTGTTGTAAAAAGTAAGCCTTTTTTATATTTTTTTAACTTATCTAAAAAAAATAAAAAAATTAATAATAAGTATATTCTCACACAAAAAATATTTTAAAATTATTTTGTTTTATTTTTTAAATGCAATGTTTTAATAAATTAATTATTTGAGTAAATAATCAATTTATATAAAAATTATACTACCTTCATCCCAAGTTCTTTACACTATTTCAAATTCTTTAACTTAAGTTTGAATTAAATTTATTTATATTAATATTTTCTAAAAATTTTCTGAAAGTTCTATATTTAAAAACTATAAATTAATCTTGTACTTTCTAAATATAAAAAAAAATTAGCAGTTATTAATATAAATAAATTTAATTTGAAAAAACTAAAATGATGCAAAGCACTTAGGAAGGATAGAGTACATGGTAATACATTAAAGGCCAAACTACAGAATTAGCCCTCAAACTTGACTAACTCGAACAAGTTGGTCCAAAACTAAGCACTCAGTGAACTTTGGCCCCTAACCTTTGAAAAGGCTAACAGTTTAGTCCATCATACACAGTCATAAACAAAAATTGTTGAGGTGGATTTAACGGTAGCCCTGCTTTGTCTTGTGAATCCCCAATTTTGTTGATCCCGAAAAACTTGCCTTTTCCTTATCGTCACTGTTCAATGTCTGATTCATTCTGTAGCACGAGAACAATGTTAGTCACAAGTTTTAGTTAGCATGGGTAGAAAGGAAACGTGAAAGTTGACAAAAGAAGGGATTAATCAAAGTCGGAGGGGCGGGGGTTGGGACTCAGGGAGGTGCCGAAGAGCAGAAATGCCATGTGTGGAGACAAGACGATGCAGTGGCAGGGCACTGACATTCGGGGGTGGTGATGATGTCGCTGCCAGCGAGCCCAACTTTTGTGCTGTAGTATTGGATCTTTACTCCGATAGATTTGGCCATTTTTGCTGGTATAAACGAGCGGGATGGTGGTGGTTTTGATCTTGCTAGGAGCCGGGTCGATTTGGGGATCCGATTTTGTTTGTTTTTTCCACATCCGATTTTTTAGACGAATTTTCGAGAATGCAGGAGTGGGCAGCCACAAATCACTCTATTGCTCCTCTCTCACGGCAGTGATTCGTTTCCTAGGTGAATCGAGCTTCCTAGTTAAATCGTGGTGGCGAGGAGGAGACAACAACATGGTGGTGAAGGGGACAACAATGCGCTAATGAAATTGTGTGAAATTGAAAGCGTCAGACTGAATCGAGGTCTTAGACATAATTAATCGCAACGAGGAGGGCCGTGGGGAGGAGGCCACTCAATTTCAACCTCAGCCCAACATCGTTTGTTCAAACAGTAGAAAAATGGACTAAAATGTATAGTTTTCCAAAGTTAAAAGGTCAAGTTTTAGTAAGTTCTGAGTTTTGGACCAACTTGCTCGAGTTGGGCAAGTTTGAGGGTTATTCCTGTTGTTAGGCTACATTAAACTTAGGTCTAAACAAAACACCTTTAAATTATATAAAAAATCCAGTTAAATTCAAACTACTTAACTATGTGTTAGTATTGCTATAAGTTGAGTTAATTGCATCTCTAGGCCCCAACATTTTATTATTGTATCATTTTAAATCCTAACCATGATTTATTGCATAAAAAGTCTATAACCTCATTTAAGTATTTTGTTTTAGACCTTCTATTAACTAGAGCCGTTAAGTTTAATGGAAAAAAGTGAAAACTAGTTTTAAAGGGAAAAAAAAAAGCAAAAAATTAGTTTTAACTCCTGAAAATTTTCTTTTTCTTAGAGAAATCTTAAAACTTTCTTATCTAACAATCGAACCACCTTCTACTAACCTTCTTCCCCCATTTGCCTTGCTTCCCCTATCACTATTATGGTCCACGCTTCATCCCATGCTCGCCTCTAAACTTTTCCTCCAACTTGCTTCATTTCCATCCATTAACCCATTGGCCGTCCAAGGCAAGAGCCACGACAAATTGATCTAAAGATAGTGAAATGGGTTAAGAACCTATTCTGGCAATTAGACCCTACTACTCCTATCTCCTTAAATGGTGTGGTTTAAAAGCTTGAGGCAAAGCTAGGTCAGGTCCTCTTCCATAATACTAGCCTTAGCAAAGACCAGATCAACCTCATCCTGTGCTCCTACCCAACCCCAACACTGAGCCCCAACCTAAACATGCACCCATATCTGCATAAGAACCATTTCAGCTTTTAGTAGCATTATCACCCAAAATTCCTTGCTTAAGCGATGCCCCAGTTCACTCCTCGCTTCGCCATCTAGTTCCAAGCCAATGGTGATGAAAAACTTTAGAAGCGCTATGTTAAGGCGGTTACAGTGTTGTTGTCATTATGGGCAGGGAGTTGTGGTAGGGCAAAGGGTGGTTTTGTATTCAAGGATGGCGGTTGTATGGTGTTGTCAAAGGGGCCAAACTACTCTTGTAAAATGTTGCCCCCATTGCGACTCCCCAGATGCCTAAAGAAAGGTAGGGTTTGTATTTGGTTGAGATGATTCCGGTTCCAAGGGTTTTTGTGAGCTCAATTTGGGGATTAGTTTTTTGGGTGAAAGGTTAGGAGGAAGGGCAGGTTAAGGTGGGAGTTAAGAAGGTGAGAGGGAAGCTGAGGGTAAAGAATGCAAGGAAGAAGAAGAAGAAGAATTGAAGGTGGTGGGTAGTAGAGGATGGTGGCAGAAGAGGGATGTAAGTGTAACTGGTTATGAAGATGGTGGTTCAATTATTAGATAAGAAAGTTTCAAAATTTCTAAAACAGAAAGAGTTTTTAAAGATTAAAACTAGGTTTTTATTTTATTTTTCTGTCTAACTTAATAGTTCTAGTTAACGGAAAGTCTGATATAAAATATTTAAATGAGGTTTGAGACTTTTTATGCAAGAAATAGATATTATGATCTAAAATGGTATAATAATAAAAAATTTGAGGCATGGATGCAATTAGCTCTTATAAGTTTATGAAATTCACTTTTATAAAATATATTATAGTTCAGTACCAATCATCTTCTGTTTATGCTTTACTATTGATTTAATAGCTTAATTGTGCTTATTTTATTATGAAAAAATTTACTGTAGAATTTAATCTTTGTCAGATTGTGTTTATAATTATTTGTTAAACGCTTTTTTGTGCTTCTTTCCCTCCCACTCGCGGCAAACTCACATGACAGATGAGGCAAGGGCGCGACAAACGTACATGTAATCCTCCTAATAATAACGTTTCGAAAATTTAAAAATAATAATAATAAAAAAGTCCTCATCATCGAACGACAAAATGAATGACTATGTCATCAAACGCTAATTCCTAATCACCCTCAAATTCCGTTAATCTTACGCAGCAAAGCAGCGCGTAGAATGGGTCCCGCCAACGGGTGCTCTAATGCTGGTTCAAAATCCTATGGGCATTATCGTAACTTCAAAAACCGTTGCAACGTCTAGCGCTAATGTAGTTATAAATGCCTTCAGGACGCTCCAAACCCAACGGCTCCTAGAGCAAATGGAGCACCAACAACCACCCACCGAAGATGAAGCCACCGCCACAACCACCTCCTCCTCCACCGAGAACCACCACAAATCCGACTCCCATCGAGGAGGTACCCGCCACCCAGTCTACCGCGGCGTGCGCAAGCGCCGGTGGGGCAAATGGGTCTCCGAAATCCGAGAGCCACGGAAGAAGTCTCGCATTTGGCTCGGCTCCTTCCCGGCACCGGAGATGGCGGCCAAGGCCTACGACGTGGCAGCGCTCTGTCTCAAAGGCCGGAAAGCGCAGCTGAATTTTCCCGACGAGGTGGATGATCTTCCTCGCCCGTCGACGAATACGGCAAGGGACATCCAGGCTGCGGCGGCCAAGGCAGCTCATTCGGTTATCACGACAAGGAAAGGTAAGGTTACGGAGAGTGAGGAAGATGATTTTTGGGGCGAAATTGAGCTACCAGAACTGATGAACAGTGGGGGATGTTATTTGAGTTCTTGCGGCTGGACGACGTCGTTAGCTGGAGAGGCCACGTGGCTCGATGGAGAGATTCAGCAACATCACCAGTCCTTGGCGTGCCTCCGATAAGTGCTCTTCCAAGGCCGGTGATTACCTAAAAAAAAAAAACTATCTATATAATTGTTTAATTGCATAGTATTATATTGCTATTTTTTGATAGTTGAATTATTATTAAAATCAACTATCAAAGAAATTCAATACAAATACAGTGCAGTGATGTAAATAATATAATCCGAAGTTTAGAAATGCCGTTACGTTCTCTTTTGGTAAATATATAGTAGTATAATATGTGGTTTTATTAATTAGTCTTTATATGCGAATAGATATTCTCTTCTTTTGGTGGTTTGATTGATTATATATAATACTTTGCGTGCGAATACTGAAAGTAAGCTCCCCTTGTGTTAATTATTCATATCATTTTAATTCCCACTTAACTTCAGGTTTCTTCGCTCTTTATTTATACCTCCTCTACCCATTTTTCTTAATCTTTTAGACTAATCGTCCTACTTAAGAGCTTACCCTAGTTTAGCAATATTTTCAATAATAAAATTCAATTGGCTGCACTGGTAGAACTGGCGAGCATATAGGGAATTCCCTTTATTCAACAGTACTGCACGATCGATGCCATTAAGTACTACTCCTTTGTCCCAATTCTTTGTTTCGTTTCCATTTTTCACTTAAATTTAACTTAAATTTATTTAACTTATTATTTGCTAAAAATTTTTAAACAAGACTCACAACTTTCAAATATAATTTTTTTAAATTTTTTTTTTATCAAATAATAAGATGCATAAATTTAAGTCAAAATTAATTAAAAAAACTAAGAACTAATTCATTTTAACTTAGAGTTAATTGACTTATTTTTACTTTTACATCTTTTTTTTATTGAAACCAATTTCAATTTCATTTGAAAGCTAATGTTATGTAGATGTGATAATCCATTTGAAAGTAAATTTTAATGATGTTGTTAAATTTTTTTAAAATTTTCTTTTTTAAGGTTTTAAATTAGAAAAATTTATAAAAATTTAGTAAGATTATAAAAATTTTATTTTTAATGGATTAATGTAGCTATATAATGTTAGCTTTTAATTAAAATTATTTTCGAGTAAAAAAAACTTAAAAATAAAAATAAATCATTTTGTAGTCAATTGATTTAAGTTAAAATGAATTAAGTATAAAATAGAACAAAGAATTTAGGATAGAGGGAATATTCTTTATTGTTGTGATTGTTATAACAAACATCGTTACTGCTATTGTGACTATTATTACAAATATTATGTTATCATCAAAGATAATTAGAGTTCGGCTGTATTCGGAAAGTGATTGCGAGTGGGGATGGAAGAAATTAAAAGTCACATGGGTTTGTTTGAATTTAAAAATAAGAAACCCTCATGCTGGATATTCAAATAGAAGATACGGATTTAGATGGTAGTTGAAGTGTTCAAATTATAGTCGGAATTCTTTAAAATTTTGTGCAAAGACACATAACTGGCTTAACTTTTCTATAGTAGTACCCCTGAACTCTTGTACTTATAATAATTTTGAGTATTAAAAAATCAAAACAACCCACGACGCTAGACAAAACAAAATGTTTATATTTGCAGCCTTCAATTCTCAAGATGTCTTAATTCTTCTTTTTTTCAATTGTGTGGGGCACAGAATTCTGGGAATCTTTCATTCCATGGAAATTTTGGCGGAATTTGTTTATATCCAGCCCTAAAAAAAACACGAATTTTCAAGAAAGCAGTCGGCATATATAAATATCTTGGAAGAGTATATTTATGCACTGTAGGATCAATATCTGAACTTTTGATTTGGTAGTCAGAATTGCTATTGTAGTTTTGGCAGCCGAACCTAAAAATGTTGTCTAATCATGAAATGTACGAAGGATTATTTTGATAAATTATGTAATATTAAACGTTCTCTTTTTTATGTTTTTCTTATTGTCGCAGGCTATTTGTAACTCTATACATGCCTCTTCTTTTCCGTTGCAAGCAATCTTACCTTTTTAGGTATAAAAAGAAAAACTTATAAAAGTTTAATAACATTATAAAAAAAATTGTATCTTTAATGGATTATTACATATATATAATATTAACTTCCTAAATAAATTAATCCTAAATAAAGAAATATAAAAATAAAAATGTAAAATTATATATGTTGACATGGGTTAAAATGAAGAGTGTAGTATAATTAGCATTAGGAATTCTTCTGCTAATCGACCTGAAAACGGTGAACGTGCAAGTGAAAAGGCTAAAAGTCTGGCTCCGGCACCACAAAACTCTAATGGGACCGCACGAAATTAAACTCGTCGCGGTTGCGGTCCCGGGACTAATTTATTCGTTGAAAATAAGCGTACCGCCCTAATTTCGACATCAGTTTTGTCTTCCCCTCGTCGATTGACCGGAACGGAAATTTTTTTTGCCCGTTGGAGACCGTAACGGCCTAGAGGATTTGAGATCTTGAAATGGTATTTCACAACGACCTCAAAAGTCAAAACGAAATGCCTAAGTTTAGTCATCAATAAATTAACAACAGACTTGGTATAGTTTTAAACTTCGGGGATTAATCCAATTTAAAGAAAACAATAATAAGAGATAGTAATATGTAATATTCACTCTCTCAGGACTTCTCATTTGGACCACGAGGGCATTTATACACAAGTACAAACACATGAACGTTCTTAAATCCTAGATCATGTAGGTTTCATAGACTTGTTCTAGTAATTTATAGATCTTTCCCGGGCATGGACCTTTGAGTTTTTTAGCTTCAAATTTGTTGTGCCCGGCTTAGCCTAGGTAAACATATACTTTGTATTTGTTTGTGTTGGCCCAAGTGCAACCAAGAGGGGGTAAATTGGTTATATTAAAAATTTTAGAAAAATTAAATTTTATAACAAAATTTACTTAACCAAAAATCAATAACAAATCAAGTAATGTTAATCACAAATAAAACAAGTAAATAAAAGAGGATAAAGAAAAGAATGCACCGAGATTTATAGAGGTTCAACTCCACCAACTGGAGTCTACGTCCTCTCCTCAAGCTTTCTCACTTGAGATTTCCTCCATTATCTCTTGATCAAGATTACAATGGTGTTTTCTTCAAGGTACACACCCAACCAATCTTTAGTTTTTTTCAAAGCTCACTAGAAACCACTATCTAGTTTTTTTCAAGGCTCACTAGAAACCAATCCACACTTAAGACATTCTAAGGTTTGAAATATTTACAAACTCACAAGCTCACACAATAGCACTCTTGCTAGATATACAAGTGAAAGCACAACCACAACAATAAATTTCTCAAGATAAGCTCTTTTCTATTAGATTTGATGATGAATCCTTGATCTTATGGCCAAGAGTTATCTCCAAGGTGTTTCTCCATGTATTTATACTTATTTAGGGGCCAAAAAGACGTTAAAGAACTGTTTGAAAGGTCAGAAAAGTCTCCAAGAAAACAAGTGACCATTGTTGTCAAATTTGACAGAATTTGACAGGTTTTTACTTCTGTCGCCCAGTTTCATACAGCTGAAAAACTTTCACTTGGTTGAAAATTCGGTCTCATAGCGAAACCTCACGTTTGAACTCCAACAGCTAGATTGCTCGTTAATCACATGTCAGCACTTGGTCCACATGGCAATCTGATGTGGCATGATTTTAAAAAGATTTTTCAAAGAATTTTTAAGCCAGAAAATCACACACAAGTCTTGAATCAACATTTCACCCGGTTGAAAAATTTTCACTCGAGTGTGCTCCAGTTTCAACATGTTGAAATATTTTGACTCTATTGAAACTGTAACTCCAAGTTTTTCTCACTTTCAAACTTTCAAACTTCAATAAATTTTTCTCAAAAAAGATTTCTTCCTTCATAAACAATGCTTGAATCACCGTAAATACTTCAAATATACTTAAGAAACAATTTTTCTTCCAAAGTTTAAAACTTTATCAACAAGAGATTAATGTATAAATCTTTAGGTAAAACTTTGAAATACATAAAATAAATATGTTTTGTTATCATCAAAATCAAATAAATGCAAGCCATGAATGGAACAAATTCAATAGTTTGATAGCAAATATTTGACGTATTTGGTGAAATACCAAAATCTCCTTTTATGATGGCATTTGAACCATTTTTTAACAGTATTTTGGAAAAAAAAATAGTACTCAAATTTTTTTGTTACTCAAAATAAGCTATACATGACTACAAGGCATAGAGAGGTGATCTATATTATATGGAAAGAATATCTTACATGCATTTTGGATCTCAAAAGGCAACTAAAGTAACACTTAAGACATTTGTGAGATTGGGGGAGGGGAAGGGGGGCTCAAACCCAACACGTCGGATTCGGTGTCCCCAATACCTTACCATTATGCAGGCCATGCAAAAACAATGGTGCTCAATTCTAAGATTGAAGATATCAAACTTGAATCAAGAAATCTACCATTACACATGAAAATACTGAAGTCGAACATCTACAAGGGAAGAAATTCAATTATATATACAATTGAAAACATTAAGAAAATGTCTAGGTGGAAAAACATTTTCATTTTTTTCCTAATTTTTTAATAAAAACTTGAGTATGTAGTTTGTTTTTAAAATGTGGAAAATCTTATTTTTCTGAACTTATTAAATAATTACTTATTTAACATAATATTATTCACTATATACTAATTGAAATTCTACACTTCAAGAAACTCAACAAGTACTTTTAAAATATTTTTTTAAAAAATAATTAATTATGTTTATTAATTTTTTTATTAACTTGAGTACAGGAAAAATTATAGAAAATTTCATTACTTTATAAAATATTTTATTCAAGAAATTATGAGGTAAATAGAGTGTTAACATTCAACTAGCTTTGATTTCAAACAAAAAAAAATTCAACAAACTTAAAAATAATACATTCATTATCTAGTTGATGCTCATGATAGCGATGAGTTTTTTAAAAATTAAAAAAAAGATTCACATACTTATGATAAGTTATACATTCAAACTTTTATCCAAAGAACGTCTGAGAAAGAAAAAATGGGAAAAGAATTTTCAGATTCAAACATTATCTAGCCTTGTGGATGAAAATGTTAATCTTTAACTAATGGAATACTTCAATTATGATCTTAGTTGGACAATGGTTTGTATTGAGGGAGCTATCTTGTGTGTATTTGAGACATTAAAAGACAACCAAAGCAGCACCTAGGACATTATTGTAAAAATGAGGAAGTGTGAAGGGATTGAATGTAGGACCCTAGGTTCCATATCCCTGCACCTTTGCCAACTAAACTTGCAGTATGGGACAATTAATTGAGTTGAATAATGGAACAGATATTATTGGCTACAACTGGTTAGTCAAAATAAAATGGAAAACATCAAGTTTCAATTTAAACTTTTCAATTAGTGCAGATGAAATTTTTTATTGTTGACACAAAAATTGAAAGCTAAGATTTACTTTAATTTCTTGAAATTGAGTTGGCTCGGACATTTTGATAACACTATTGAGATCAACTAAGTCCTCAAACACATTTTGCCCATGAACTCACCAATTTGGTCATATGTCACTGTGAAATGAGATTCGAATTAAGGATGCCATAAATACTCTACATGCCCCTATTCTTCATGAACCTAGTCATTCAAACCCGAATTTGACTCTATCGGCAAAGTCATGAGAGGGTGCGAATTTAACTAATCTGACGACCTTGTGTGCACCTATTCCAAATTTGTGTTTTTATATTTAAAATATTATTTTACTTCAAAATAAAATTATAATTTAACATAAATTACCATACATTATTTTAGTTTATGATTTTTTTAGTTATTAATTAATTGTAAACATGCACATTCTTTTGAAAATATACATCAAAACATAAAAAGAAAAAAAATTAAAAAGGAATACGTCCTTGTTAGTTAGTTTACCTACAAATGCCTCTACAAAGTATTTGAACTTTTGTAACTTTAGGATGTCTAAGTAATTAGTACATTATATAGTCCTTATACTAGCATTACCTTCATTTGTTGATCAACAAGTAAAAAATTAATGATTGACTTGTAATTAACCCACTTTCCACACTCCATTGACTCTTTCCTTTGTATTCCTGAAATTTCAATCCCAACTCCTATTTTTGAATTAGATGTCACATGATAAGCACAGTAAATAATTATGAAAATGCGAGAGACGTATTAGTTGGGAGATGAGAATTAAGTGACTTCAACATTGGTCATAACTCCTCCATCCATTTTCCTTGTTTTGTCCAAACCTTACCAATTACAGCCACAATTAAAGGTCATAGATCGGGTTAGCCTCGCAACTCTAACTTTGTGCCCAAAGAAAAAAAGTTATTGCAAACATCTTTGATTGAAAAAGTGTCATTTTTGCAATTTCTAAAAAGTAAGAAAGCATAGTGGCATTGTTAATTGTAATGTAGCTACAGCCTACAATAGACAAATTCTAGTAGTGCAAATGTTTCATGGTTGAGACCAGTTGGACGATAAATGATAATGTTACACAATTAGTTTAGAAAATTATCTTAGTTAATTATAAATAATTTTAAATTATCATATCAAACTCCCAAATGTTAATCCTAAATAAAGTTAAAAGTCAGGGAAAACTGTTTAAATGTAGCTTTAAATGTTAATGGTTCCTAGATGATATATCAAGGATGATAATAAATTGTTTGACGTGTTGGTTGTAGATAGTGCCACAGGTGAAACGCTAAATAGCAATTCTCCTTGGACTATATTTAGAAACAACATCAACATTTAGGTGGCGTTTGGTTGTAGAAAACAAGTTTCATTTTTATTTTCTGTTTCTAGTTTTCATTTTCCATGTATAGTTTTCTAAAATGCTTTTCAGAAAACATGTTTGGTTGTTTATACAAGAATACAGTTTTCTGAAAATGAAAAATTGGAAAATATGTTTAGTTAAGAAAATTTTCTTCACAACAAAATTATATATTTTTACATTGTTAAAACATTCAAATGCAATACTCATATAAAAGAAAAAAAAACGTGTTCATATGATAAATACAGTTTTCTTAGTCATAGTACTTTTCAACATATAATACAATTCCAAAGAGAGCATGTATCAAATATAATTAGATACAATAAAGTCAATGCCTATGTGAGTGAACTCTGCGCCGCTGGTAATCGTTCCACATACAGGTGGCTATCTCATCTCTTACTTTAGCCATTTGGGTTGTTTGAGACACATCAACCTCAACCATTTGTTGTTCAACTCCCAAACCTTCCTTACCTTCAACTATCATCCCTTCCTTTCCGAAATGAGTAAATATTTCATCTGCTTTATCTTGTTGTCGGATAAAATTGTGCAATACACAACAAGCAACAGGAATTAATAGTTGCGTGCGAAGTGGATAGTTGGGTATCTTTTTTAAAATTGGAAATCTACCTTTTCATCCATCAAAAACCCTCTCCACCACATTACGCGAAGAAGAGTGTCGGTGATTGAACAACTCTTCTTTCCCTCTAAATCTAGTTCTCCCACGAAAATCTCTCAAATGATATCTTTGGCCTTTATAAGGAGCTAAAAACCCTGGAATATTTGGAAAACCAAAATCCACCAAATAAAAATGATCTGCATAAACTAACCTTAGCAATGGTTAAACAACCTTCTAACCCTCAATAGATAAAAACAAATTGTAACTAAAATAGCCCAACAGAACATGTAATGCAAGTCAATAGCCCTCAATTTAAGCTAACAAAAACCCAACCCTCAAGTCAAAACACTATTGTGTCCTCTAGGCATATAAATTAGTAGCATATATAACAGAAATCAACCATAATTAACATGTTTCTCATGCATATAGAAATTAGTAGCAAACTTAAGTACGAGTGTCTCCTTCTAGAATAATAGAAGAGATGGGTTGAAAAAAACATGTCTTTCATGGACAAAGGAAATTGATTTTCTTTTCTTGTAATTGCATCCATGAATATGCGTGAGTCATTTGCCGTGCCTTCCCATCTCGTATACACAAATGTGAACATAATGTCATGCGAACAAGAAGCTAAGACATTCTATGTAACAATAGAACTTTTTCTACCATGAAATTTGTTTTGCTTGGCAACTGGAGTAGATGTAACAACATGAGTACCATCAAGTGCACCGATGCAGTTCTATAGCAAAAGAAAATTAGATGGTGATTAGAAGATTTAAAAATTACTACTCATATGTGCATAAACACAAAAAGTATGTCATATACCTTGAAATAAGGATACCAATTGTGATTCTTTTGAATTTCTGGTTGCACTAAACCACCTCTGTTTATAGGTCGAATTATATCCTTCCCCATAGTTGCCAAAGCCCTCAAAACCTTATTAAACCAATAGCTTATAATGGCTGTTGAATGTTGAAATCTCTTTTCCACATGCCTTTGGCTATCAATGTTACACAAAATAGATAAACAGATGGCAAGAGCTTCTTCCACAGATACATCCCTTTCATCCTTTAATAGATTCAACCTTTTCAGTCGATCACATAAATTCAGAAATACATGAGGCCTCATGCGAAAGTTCTCAAAACATCTAGCCGGATGGCCTTGCAAGACTTCTATGACATAAGCTTTACCCGTTAACATTAATGTTCTACAAGGGATCATTCTAAAGAGGGATCTTTCAAATTCCAACACATATGAAGCAAACATCATATCTCCCAAATAGTCTATATCATCCCAAGAATCATTTGAGCTAGAGCTGTTGGAATCATAACAAACAACAGTAGAACTACTAGCACCCAAGCATGGCTCAATAGCTGCACAACCAATTAATACGAAACTAAACTCACATATAACATGAAACTCATAAAATCGAAGAAAAAAACCCATTAACTTTGATTGATAAATAATTCATAAAGGTACTTAATACAAAATACTCAAATATTCATAGTTCATCTAATAAAGCATTACAAGCCACTAAAGTACTTAAAACTAAATTCATGAGCTAATCCTCTAAACCATTATTCACTCTAAACTCTTCAACCGTTCCTTTCGCCTTAAAGGTGACATCTTAACAAACATTCGTCTCCAAATGGGATCATGAAAGTGAATAAGTGCCTTGTTATAAGAGTTGGAAGAGACATCTTCTACACTTTCAAGAAGATCCATCACATTTTCAACAAAATATGGGTCAGATTCAGGACTAGTAACATATTTATTTTTCGATTGAATTTTAGCTTCAAGCAGTTTGGCTCTAGCACTCAAGCTCGATGACCACATATCTAAGCATGCCTCCAATTTCTCATATCTTGTTTCTTTTTTAGCAAGTCGCTCACCCGAAGTATTACTGGTAGCATGCTTTTGGCCAACTTGCTCACTACTTTGAGCTCCTCCACTCAAAAACTCACTCTTAAGTTCACGCTCTTCCTCCTCTGTAGATGGAACTTGAGTAGATGCATAATGAAACTTTCCAGTAGCTGTGGTGGGGTTAAATATTTGGGAGAGCATAGTGTAATGCTTGCAGCCAGATTTGCGATATGTCTTAAAGTTCTTTTGATCTTGCTGCAAATAGAGAAAAAAAGAACATTAAACAAAATAGTAAGGAGCATCAGAAAAAATAGTAAGTGCAACTTGATTCGAACATTACTCAGCTTTTTTAAAAATAGTAAGGAACATTAGAAATAGTAACAAGACAATGATCTAAACACCAACATTATCTTTGAGTCTGGTTTGTTTTTATTGCGTAAAAATGATTAGGTTCTATTAGCTTGCAACAAAAGTAGCCGAGTATTTTACCAAACTAATTGTTTATAGAGCATATTTTTATAATTGTTCTCAAGAGATCATTTTTTAAGAGTTCAAATTATTCCTGTTCATTGAACAATTCAGTGGTGCACGAAACTCTCCTTAACTTAATGTTGGGATCTTTCATTTAAAAAAAAAAACAATATTAAGCTATTTGGATGTTGTAGAAGAAAAAAAGTTACAAACACCTTTGCAAAAACTTTTGTACTCCAAAGATGCTATGACACAGAATGTGCTACATCATGTAATTTTAATTTGTTTGATTATTATTATTAGAGAACTGGCAGGCATATAAGTGAAAGCATTACTACCATGTTGATCTTACACCTATGCCAACAAAACTTAACAACATAATTCATACTAAAGTCTCAAGTTATAAAACAATCTTCATTGATATAGGAATGGACATTTGCCATTGTTTCCTAGTTTGAGTTACCTTGCACAAAAAGATATGGACTTGTTCATGTTTTATAAATTTACAACCATTTGGCATGAGCATGTTAAAACTACATTCAATAATCACCAGTGATAAAAATGGGGTGAAATAAAAAAGCAATTTCGTTGTAGAATAACTGAACAAGACTACGCCAGAAAACCTAATTTACAATTGAAAAAGGAAAAATTATAGTTTACAGACTACATTTCAAAATACACTAGTACTCTATTTCTCTTAGCCTTCTTTCTGCTCTTTGTTTTCCTTAGATAAACAAATGTATGGAAGTGAAGGTTAGTTAAATGATCAGTATTTTCAAGAAAAATGAATTGCAAGTTTATACTGTTTCAAAAACCTATAATTTCTACAAACCTATAATTTTTACATTGATAAAGTTGGTTGGGAGATTAGTAAGAAGGGTAATAATCTAGGCACCAGCCAAAATAAAGTTCAAATGAACAGAGGAGTGTGTAGAAGCAAATTGAAGAAATGTAAACAAATTGAAGAAATTTTTTTCTTTTCATATGGAAAATTACTCTTCTACTACAGGAATAGCTCCAACACATCTTAAACATGTCTTAATCAAGTAAAAATATAATATAAATCTTAATCAAGCAGCAACTGTAAATGCCAATAATTCAAATAAGATCAACAATACTAAACCAAAATACCTTGAAAAAATGTTGCCATGTTTCCTCCGAAGCATGCACAATGTTGGAATCAGCATCTCAAGTGACTCCGGTGTGTTCTAATAGCTGTGTGAACTGACGAGTCTTAATCTAGAGTCGATGATATTTTGCTTTCAGCTTGTCACCACCAAAACTCAATCCAGTAGCTGCAAACATGTCCTTGTTCGTGGCTTCCCAATCACTTGGCTTAAAAATAGGAGCCTTTTCTGGGTGATTGACAATTCTCTCGTACAAAAGTTGAAGGAAGGAGAATTCATTTTTCTCAGACCACTCTTTCTTATCATCTCCTCTTTGATGTTCTGAGCCATCTATTTCAGAAAAAAGAAAATACAACAATATCACAAGGCTGTTCACACAAAAATAAAGAAAAAATGCAACAGATACATAGAAAAGATATAACAATGTCGATCATGCTAATAAAATTGCTGCATTTACAAGGCTGTTCACAAAGAAACAGAGTAAAAAAGCAATCATTTATCAGAGATTTTAGATTTATGTGCTCCAATATTGTTACAAATTAAGGAAGTTATATGGAACAAAAAAAAACAAGGATGGTGAAACTAATTACAGTAATATATATAGTACAGTAGTAATAAGATGAAACTAATTTCACGATTACCTCTACAAATACTCTTATTCAGAAAAATGCTAAAAACGGCTAGTATGACTAAAGAAATAAGTATCCAGACCAAGCCGAAGCAGTGACATCAGGAAATCAAACTCGAAACTAATTCGATAACCACCCAGACCACAGAATTCATCCAGTGAAAGTAAAAACACACTAGAAAACAAAAGAATCGACTCAGCGGATCGAAGAAACCCATCAATGGTTGTTGATTAGCCTTAGAACATACATATGATTGAAGTGTCAAATATCATCTTGAAGACCAAAAGACACGTGAAATAAAGGCTGCCATCATCTAGATTTATACTGAATCACAAACATGGGTAATTTAGTAGAGATTTGAGTTGACATAAGGACTGATAAATACCAATTTGGTCTTAAGTGAGGTCAAAGGAAAGTTCAGAGAAAATGAAAAGACCTCCATATAATTTTGTAGATATATGACTTCTAAGGATTTAGAGAAAGCATAAGATAGGTTTCTATGGAAAATATCTGGTGATGTTAACACAAAAACAAATTTCACTAGGACATTTAACTACTGCTCAAGCCATGGGTGAGAAAAATTTTTGTTAGAACTCTCCAGCGATACTCAATGAAGTAACAGTCTCCAAGGTTTTGTTTTGACTATTTACTTTCTTACCTTTAGTGATAAACTTCACGATAAATATTCAAGGTTCCATATTGTTAATAATATGTAGATAAATATTCCTAATTGAAGAAACTGTGTGGTTGGGTGAATCATAAGTTTAAGCTCAAAAGAATGCCTTAGACTTTAGAAGTATTAAAATAAATTGATCCAAGACAGAGTGGATAAAGCATAACTCTAGTCAACACTAATGACAAGCACTAATGGCATGTTTATGTTTTAAGGCCCAGAACTTCCTCGAATGAGTCTTTATAACTACTTGAGCTCAAATGGCCATAGGCAAAGATCTTGAACATAAAATGGATCCCTGAATTAAAGAAAGGCTAACAAAATCAATAAGCCACTCCTGATAAGTTACATTAGGTAAGAAGATGCCACAAAAGTTGCAAGTGAAAATACTATGGGATGGAAATATGGCTGCCATGCTTTTTAGTACTAAGCAATGGCAGGAAAAAACAACTTGGAAACCAAAGGAATGAAGCAGAGATGAGAACACCTACAAGGGAATTTCTCTTTGATCGAGCAAAATGGATACACAAAATTCAAGTGACAGATGAATGTTGGCTTAACTACTTGATGATTGATTCATGTCAGGGCATTTCTTATTTAACAAAAAGGAGTTATTATCCCCTGAGTTGTTAAATTGAAAAGCTTAAAAAGAATCATGCCTTGAGCCAAAACATATATTTGTTTTTTTTTTTTTTAAGAAAAAATATAGTAGACAAGAGTCTTGTGCAACACAGACAACCTGAAAAATAAGCACGCAGACAACACAAACAGCATAGATGGAAAAACGTTGACGATCTTCTTCCACTTACTTGGATAACAGTCTTCGACCCAATAAACGCCTCTATCTTCTTCCAATCACAATCAAACCTGAAGCAGATTGCAAAAACACGAAATAATCAGCCACCCAGTAATTCTGAACGAAATATTGTGAATTAAAAACAGGTCTAAGAAAATCCAATCTGGACACAAGCAAATTCTGGTCAGGCATGCTTGGATTGACCAGACCATCCCATGAAAATCCAAAGAGAAATCAATCTAGAAAACGAGATTGAGAAGAGGATGGGGGAGAGACAGATAGAGGGACACAAAGAGAAAGACAGAAAGATCGTACCGGAGGAGAAGTTCGAAGGCGCTGGGAGGGAAAAGTCCAAAGGCGCCGGGAGGGAAAAGTCGAAAGCGCCGGGAGGGAGAAGGTTGAAGGCGTTAGGTGGGAGGGGGCCGATCGTGCGATGAGAGAAAGCGAGCCCGATGGTTTTTGGAAAATAGAAAACGACTTAAACCCAAGTTTTCTATTTTTTTACTAACATAGAAAATTATTTTCTAGGAAAACTGAAAAAGAAAATTATTTAACTAAACACATTTTCGTTTCATTTTCTAATTTTTGAAAATTTTTTTGGAAAAATTAGAAAATTCTCCACAACTAAATAGGGCCTAGCATTCTAAATTAAAAAAAAAAACTATTAAATGGTTGTTTTTAGCAATAAATTATTTGAGAAGTTGTTATAAGCGTTCGAAAATCATCATAACATCTGATAGAAATCTCAAATGTTATTCCCAAGGGAATCATTATTCCCACAAATTATGCGTTAGAGAAAATAATGTTCTGAGATATCTTTACTGAGAAAATATATAGCTCTCCAAATGTTCTTAATAAAATCATATACTAATCAATTGAATTTGAAAGTGAAAATGTGATACTAATTGATTCCATATACTAATCACTTGAATTTGAAAGTGAAAATATGATACCAATTGATTCCATATAATAATCACTTGAATTTGAAAGTGAAAATGTGAGCACTTAAGTGTAATTCGAGAAAGGTGAAAAGTGACAAAAGGAAATGTGTTGTAGCTCTTTGAAAAGACATGCTGGTCTCTGTTATTAATCAAGACAAATTCCCGAATGCTCATGCACAATCTCATCAAACTGTCAAAAATCACCCACGTGTCTTTAATACCGGTAAAAGAAATGGAGTCCCACTGCCAATTACATATATAAACCAAAATTTTGTCGTGGTGCTGTGAGCACCAAAAGTATTTTGTAAACGCAAATGTTAATCATAGAATAGTTTTAATCCGAATACTTTAACTTCAATTACCTTCTACTGTTGCTTTTTTATTGATTTGTTTATACGAATAGATAAAAAAGATAATTTTATTACTAAAGTATAGGCTCATAGTAGTTTTTCTATTGAAGTTTTATTCTAGAGAAATTTACTACTAATGTTTTTGAAATGGACATATTTACCACTGCCGTTAGTAACATGTCAAAGCATGCTAACAGAGTGATGATGTGACATTATTTTGTCAACGTAAAGTACACGTGGAGAAATAGATGAAAATGGTAAAAAGAAAAATTTATTATATAGTTACTCAAGTTATATTTTTTTTCTTAATTTTCACCTTAATCTTTCATCTCCAATACTAAAGTCACAATCTCCAACTTTTTTTCCTCAACCTGCTATAAATGGAACAGCAAAGAAGTGTACTAATGAATTTTTTCACCACAATTTTCCTTCAACACGCTCACACAACCGCCGCATCCTTAGCCCCAGCCTTGGCCCTCACCGCAGCAATCTAAACTCAAAGATTTGCTCAGCTCCAGTGGCATTAATTATCGGCAATTGTTGCTTGCCCTCTGTAATTGCCGGCCAATTGTTGCTTGTGACGTATCGTGCGTGGTTTGCCGTCATTAAACAACCCCCCCCCCCCCCCCACTTTGTTCATCCCCTCTAGATGTCGCCACCGTCACTGGTGTTAAAACTTGATAGCAAATATGCCCATTTTAAAAACATTGATGGCAAGATTACCTATTTTGAAAACATTAATGGCAAATACATCATATATTGGTAGATGTGCTGGTAGATTATCCAACTCACCCTCCACTCTAACAGAATATTCTTTGTGATAGTAGAATATTCTCACCGTTAATTACTATAGTGGTAAATATTCTCCTATTTTAAAACATTGATGGTAAATATACTCATTTTCAAAACATTAGTAATAAATTTCTCTAGAATAAAATTTTAGTAGCAAAATTACTCTGAGTTCTATATTTTAGTGGGAAAATTGCCCATTTTACCTATACGAATATGTAAAGCTTTAAGGTCGTGCAATCAAGGACCTACCGTTGATGCCATATGTTTTGTTCTGTTCCTTGCGTGAAACAAGTAGCGTTGAGTTAGAAACAGGAGAAGTTGTTTTCTGTTACAGGCTCAAGGGTCAGAGACAAATTTAAAATGAGACAGCGAAAGGATTTGTGGTGAGGAGAGATGGGGATAAGATACAGAATCTTAGAGATATGTGCTGGTGCTGCTAGTAGATAATTGGTCTACGACTACGAGGGAGGCCCACCAGAGGTGTGGAAGCAGGTCCAGGGATGGGATGGGCTTCTGCGCGGGCGTGGGCGTCGCCTTCTTCCCTGTGGGGGCTCTCCAGTTCCAGCCGTCTCACCACCACACAAAACTAGATTTCTCTTGGACTTGATCCACGCGACAAACCTTTTTATTGGGCTGTCAAAAGTGAAACATATCTTCTCGGGCAAGATTCCGCAAGTAATTCCCTTGGATACTTTTAGTCCCGATCTGAGTAATTCTGTTCAAGTTAAGGGCGCAAATTAACTTAGGGTCCATACAATGACGTCATCTAAAATATCCTTATTGAAATTCCAAATATTTCTTTCGCAGGGCTTAAAGCATAGGAAATGTTATAGTTTTATTTGCATCACTATTTTTTAGATGCTATGGGAAATACTTAAGAAGTAGTTTATATGTTGAGAATATATACTAACGTTGTTATTCATCATAAACGTTGATGTTGGTCTCAGTCATCTATGTTGTGATCAGACCAATGTCACTGGCCAGATAATAGTGATTTCCCCCCTCCCCCCCCCCCAAAAAAAAAGAAGAAGAGAAGGAAAAGAAACATATATAAAGCTAACAAATAAACTCAATTGTTGAGCGTACAGGTCAAGAGGAAATCTGGGCTAGTTCGAAAGAAAATGAGATAAAAATGTGGCTGGTCAATATGCCTACAATAGGTCGGTTTTTTTCTTCCCCTAAGACTTATATAATTAGTCTTAAAAATCTCTCTTATTGTCAAATTAGTCCTCGAACTTTGTTTCTAACAAAAAATGTTGAAGTTAAGTTATTTTTAGTGACTAACTTAATATTTTTCAAACTTTGCGGAGATATTTAAAAATTTTGATCAAAGTTTAGGAGTTACTCTACAATTTTTCAATAAAAATAGGGACTAAACTGAAAATTTTCAAAATCATAAGGACCAAATTGTAATTTCTTAAAAGTTAGGGATTTTTTGTTATTATCCTAAGTTTACAAATGAAGGAATTTGGAGCTCAATGAACTGAGTAGAGCCATGTTATTTGAAATATTAGAAGCTGACCAAACCCACTGTACTCCATCGTCAGTAGATCAACAAAAAATCTATTTCACCAGAGTATGGCAGATAAAGTAGGGTAGAATGCTCATATGAAAAATATCGAGTTAAGTTAATGGCATTCACATAGTCTATCGAAACTATGGACATGTCGATTTCACTAGGGTGGAATTTATTGTTGATCCGTGAATGATGGTTGGAATAGGAAGTTTTGTCTATTTAAGTCAACTTAATTGAAAATGACTTATTTTAATTTTACATATTTTTTTTATCTGGAACCAATTTCATTTGAAAGTCAATTTTATATAGATGTAAAAATCCTTTTGAAAGTAAATATTTGTGATGTTATTAAATTTTTATGAATTCTTTATTTTCATGCATTAAAAATAAAAAATTATAAAAATTTAACATGACAACAAAAAATTATGTTTTCAATGGATTATTACGCCTACATAATATTAGCTTTCAAATTAAATTGGTTTTAGGAAAAAAGAATGTAAAAATAAAAATAAGTTATTTTGAATTAAGTTGACTTAAGCTAAAATGAACTGACTCTAGATATTGGAGTCTTACTTTTAGCATCAAACTTTAAATTACTTCATTCGTCCCAAAACTACTGCAACATATTCTATTTTATGCAGTTTTAAATCTTTGTGATATTTTTATATTTAGTAAAATACTTTACCAAACTACTCTTCAAATGATTGCTTCAATATTCATTTTCTCCAACTTTCTTGATTTATGTGTAAGGAATTAAGAACAAAAGTGGAAACAGCACATAAACTTTTTCCACTTCTTAATCTTTATGCCAAATCAAATAGGTCAATAAATATGTGAAGAAGGCTGTACTTCATTTCAAAATTTGAAAAATAATAACAATAGGTTCCCAATGTTTTTAATATACAACTTGGTCCCTATATTTATCTTTTGAAAATTTTCATTTTAGTCCTTATATGCTTAATAAAATTATAAAGTGGCCCCTAAACCTTGATAAAATTTTCAAATAAGCAACTAAATTTTGAAAACTACCATTTTAGTCACTATATATAACATTGTTAAGTATCATGTAGCATTTTCCGTTAAAACATAAGTTTTAGGACAGATTTGGTAAAATGTGAAACTTTTAGAACTAACAAAGTTAACAGGCTAACAACTATTAATGGTTTTGTTTTTTTGTTGTTAACTACGTTTGCTGAACGTGGTAATTCAAAAAGTGACAGGTACAGCAGCTCGCGGGTCAAACGGTGGACCAAACGGGTCAGGAGTTGGGCATATCAAAAAAGGCTCCAAATTTACCTGTATTTACAACTTATGCCACAAGGGTTCTATTCTCACACGCCCACTCATCTCACACGGTCACCCCCAATTTGATCCCTATCCCTCTCAGACATTCCTAAAATCCGATCCCAACATGAAAGCGAAACTCTGCACACCGACCTCCGCCGGTTCCTTCGCCATGCGTTTCAGCACGCAGTGAATAGAAGATTTGCCCAACTTTGATCCGCCTCCGCCTCTCACGGCCACTCACTCCGATCTCAACTCTGAGGCCAATCGAAGCTGTGAACACGGACCTCCGCCCCCTTGGCCAGTGTTTGCTCCCACAGTGAACGAAGCTCCGCGCCGCCACCCGACCATCAATTCCTCCCATCGAAGAACGAAGGTGAGTTTGTCAATCTGGGGATTCAATCTCCTCTCGCTTAAATTTCCCAAACCATTCTTCTGCGCTCAGATTTGTCAGTCCCTTTGCAGGTGTGTGTTTGCGATTCTCAGATTTGTCAGTTGCTTTGGAGGGCCTTTTTATCCTAGTTCGTGCTTTCGAGAAAAATTGAAAAGCTCCGTCCAGAAACTACAACAGAGGGAAGAGGGCAGAGACAATGGCGACGGCAGACGCAAGCTCCGGTATGCCAACAACTCCTACTAGAAAAACGACACCATGATCGCTGTCGTCAAGGAGTGCCGCTGTATTATCACCGAGAGTGAGCTCGCTGCTTGTTCCATACTATTTTCCCTTTCAGTAGCATATCTGCGATGCCAGTGTTAGCCTGTGTGCTTGAATTTGTCCCTTTATAGTCGATTAGGTTACTGAATTTTATGGTTTGACATTTGAGCTCCTGGTAGTTTTATTTGATATCTTTGTTTGACTGGTTGGGTAATGTTCTATGTGGAGTTTGCGCAGATAGCATGTTAGGCATGGTATGCCATAAGTTTAAACCCCAGTTGCTAACCAATTTTATCAAGTCATTGAATTCTTGGTGGTGTAGCTGATGAAAATTGAAGTCATTCGCTTTAAGTAATGAACTCTGTTGGAAGTTAATTTTTGTTAGAGAAGCTAGCATAATGTCTGGAGTAAATTTAAAGGATATCTGGATTTCCTTTTACAATATGGTGCAGAAGAATATTTTAGTTATCTATATTCTTTGCGTTGTAGAAGGATTCAATGGTTAGAGGTTAAATCTTTTCAGAGGGACATTACAGGGATATTAGGTATGCATTTTTTTAGTTGTCATAGAGTAATTTGGGGAAATAGGTTGTCTGTAACCAACCTCAATCCATTTTGGGTTAAGGTTTAGTTTGACGAACTATGGATGCATGAAAGTGAAAACTGACTTGTATAGAAACAAATTAATTGCACTTGGGAAAAAAGGGCAAAGCCTTAGAAGAGAGAAAAATCTTTGAATTTTATTGATAAAGGTAGGAATAATCTGTTATGTTTGTTGTGCATCCAAGGCCTTTATATAGGCTTTAGTCAACAACTCCTACTACATTGCTAATAGGATTAGGTATACTAAATTGAAAAGGCTTAATAGCCGCTGGTGTAAGTGTAAAAGAAATTGTTTAAGTCCTCAATAAAGTCTAGGAGGATTCCCAAGGAGAAATGGAAAGAAATCTACGGATCCTAATTGACTTCAGAAGCCTTACTTATTGAGGTTGCTAAAAAGGAATCTATATAGCCTAACTAAACTAAAGAAATTAAAACCCCTAAAAATAATTACGAAAATTAATATAAAATAGAAAATTGTTAATTTTCTGGGTTGTATCATAAGCTGATGGACATGGACTATATGCTGAACTAAATTTTCAGCTTTCATATTTTGATGAAATTTTTGTTCCTTATTTATGTTTCCTGTGGGGTTTAAGAATGATGGGTTGGTTTCAAGAAGTGTTTAAAATTTCTCTGCCGACCAGCGTTGGAGGCTTTCAAATTGGCTGACAACTCATATTATTTTGTGATATTGCTTCTATTTTGTGGGTACTTTGTTGTCGTTGGATTTGAAATTTGATGTTTTTGTGCACCGAGGGATATTAAGATGAGATTTGGAGAAATGAAAAAAAATCATAAAAGAAACAGGTGGACACAGCACCATTACACAGGGTGCTTTTTGTTACATACTAGGCAGTGATAAAAATAGGAAGAGTTAGCGATTCAGAAAAGGTAATGGGATTTAAGGCATGGGGTGGAGGATGTGAAGTGATAGTAATTGTATTTGAGTCCATGAATGGTACTACTACTCACTTTAGTCCTAGTTTTCCCCATATTATTGTGTTCACCTTTAGCTCCCTGTTCTCTGCTTCCCTACTTCTGCCATAACTTAGTTAACCTGATACATACAAATTCCCCTGAAGAAAGCACAAGTAGCTTTATTTAGTTATCTTTGAAGACCTATTTACTTCTTTTGTTGTCATTGGCTGGTTGCTGTTTTTTTTTTACATGCCTTTTTACCTGGGGGCAACTTAGTTTTTAGATGTCAATCTTTTCCTCTCTGTGCATTAATCCACTTATAATGACAATTAACAATTCTTCATACATCCACCTGTCTCAAATATGGAGGGTCTTTTTGTGTTCTGGTAATCTTTTCAATGTCTATTGTTTGAAGTTCTCTTTTTTTATTCTGTTATTGGAATTAGCTTCGTCATTATTTGGTGATCGACTTAAAATTACCACTGAAGGATATTTTATTTGCAATTAGCAGTTAGAGAAAAAGAGAGTTGATCATGAAAGTGATAGAGAAATTTTGGTGGTCATGGAAAATTATGAAACTCTAATTAGGTTGCAGGGGTAAATTTGTTTTTTCAGTTCGAAATGTTGACATGTATCCAATTTTATATCCTATCGATGTGTGATAGTAGAACTCTGTGGTCTACATGAAAACTCGTTGCTGTTCAGAAGGTTCTGCTTTTTGAGAACCACATACAACTTAAAAAGTTGGTGGGCTGTGTTGCCCTGTCGCTTTATGCAATGTCTTTTTATTTGAATAAGTATTCTCCTTCTAATCTATTGCTTGGTGTTGGTTCTGAAACGTATTGGCGTTACTTTCTCAATTTTGCTAGGTGGACATGCTGACAACAGTTTCAAAGTTGTATCTCCAGATTGAACGAAAACATTAGAAATTGCTTTTGGGCACTGTGCTCCTGTCACTTGCCTTGCTCTCTCTTCAGACAGCAAGTACCTTGTGACTGGATCTAGGGATGCTACCGTGTTGCTTTGGAGGATCCATGATTCATCTTCTCACTCTATTAGCGTATTAGAGTCAATTTCTGGCTCAGGCACCCCATCAACTAGGAATAATATTTGACAAAAGCAGGAGGCGGCGCATAGAAGGTCCTGTACATGTCCTTCGGGGTCATCAAAAAGAGATTCGCTCTTGCTGTGTCAGCACAGATCTAGGTGTTGTCGTTTCATGTGCTCATTCACCAGATATTCTCTTGCATTCTGTGAGAAGGGGCTGCTTGATCCAACGATCTTAATGGAGCAACGCCCAAAGATTGTTTGCCTTTTTTACTGAAGCGTTGTTAAAGGTCCTAAATTTTTTGATTTCTATTGTATGCCAACAACTACTACTACAATAATGTGGGATGTGGTTAGAACTTCTATCGTGTGTTAGTTGAAGTGACATTTGGAATAACAATTTTATCAAGTACCAGCATTTTTTTTTAATGGCCATTTGTAGACCTTTGTCGATGAACCTCTAATGACTTATCTCTTGTCCAACAAATAGGTTGATACATGTATAGTGTGTTGTGTCTCTTTTATGGCTTTCTCCATCATAATTCAATACTACATAAAGTTTGATACCTATGTACGCAATACCCACATGAACGTCTACCAAATTGAGAATGTTATGTCAAAATCTGAGCGCAGATTCGTGTCTGCTGATAATAATACATGGGTATTATGTTAGCACATTGGTTACCTCACCATGGGTCAACTAATGCTATGTCGTGGTTGTTGTCGTCTCATCCTCCACCCTTGATGTAAGGTTCGTGCAATTTCATCACGCACGAAAGCCATTTCATGTCCATCCAAATGCAACTCGTTAAAGGGTAGCGGGTCATCTGCCGCTGCATCATGTTGCGCATATTGCTGATGTATCGCAGCTGTTATGTCTTCGTCATCCAAATTGTGCGTCCTTATGAAGTTGTGCAATGCAGCTGTCGCAACAACCAACTTCACTTGAATCGTTGCATCAAATTCATGCATAAGTCGAAGAATTTTCCATTTTTTCTTCCAAACCCTTATAGTACGCTCAATGATGTTGCGTAACGATGCATGGATGAAGTTAAATTCCTGCTCCATTCCTCGTGGTGATCTGCCATTGAAGTCAGATGGATGGTATGGTGCAGTTCTAAATAGAGCGAAAAAACCTGCGCTGTTTGCATATTCGGAGTCGACAAGATAATATTTCCCTGCGTAATTAGCCCGTAACACTTCCCTTGGTATGTTATATTTAACACAAATTTATCAATAATTCGATCTAGTTTAAGACTATAGTAAAATAATGCTAAAACGCATATACCTGGTGGTGGAAATGGGAATCCTGAACTATCATTGGTCATACTATTCCGCAGAACAGCCATGTCATGTTGTGACCCAGGTGTTCCGGCGTACACATATGTGAATCGCATGTCAAAGTCACATGCAACAAGCACATTCTGGGTCGGTTCGCCTTTCCAACCAATGTTGCGTATCTCTTCTGTCTCAACAATTGCAGGAATGTGTGTCCCATCAATAGCCCCTATTGCATTATGAAATTGGGGGCATTTACTCATAACATAGGGGGGGACTGACGCAAATGTCGGATCTGTTGGATGTATCACATTCTTTGACATCTTACATATAGCATCCAAAACAACTTTATACCATGTGTTAATTGTTGACGCAGAATGCTCGTACCATCTACCAAGTCTACGTTGTGTGTCTCCAAGTCCGCACAAGCTAAGGAAAATGGCCAAGGCCTCATAACTGGTCATGCTAGTCGATCCTTGTAACCCATAATGTTGTACTAATGTATCGTGCAACTCCCAAAAGCAAGTGACTGTCATTCTATATTCATCGAAAAACTCATCTGGTCTTTCTGTTAATTTCCAGAACAGTTGTTCCCCTGTCTGAATGGGTTCCTTATTTGGCCGTCTTTGTACTTGTGCACTGGTTGAAGCTTTCGGAAAAAGTTCTGTCACCAATGTTCTTGCTACTGTGTCTTCCTCAGTAACTGTCTTATTTACTACTAATAACCTTTTTAGGCGACGTAACAATGGAGGCATGGTTTCAAGAAGTGTTGCCTCTAAGAGAGTCTATTAAACACCTGGTCAATATGGCACATAACACTGTGAGCATGAGTTACATAAGACAGTGAGCATGCGTGCAATGGATGAATATGCATGAACTAGTGAGTATGCTTATCTAAACTCCGTACATAATATGACCGAATTTGCGAAATGGTGAAGCCGTTACATAGGAAGAAAACTAAACTTAACACTCTTAAGAAAACTAAACTCAACACTCCTAAGCAGCCTTAAGGGCAACGTCTGTCATTATTCCCCCTAACTCAACACTCCTAAGCAGCCTTAAGGGCAAACATTCTCAAGCAACAGATTGATAGTACAAGGTATCACAACTATCCTAACTCATTCCAAATGGCAGTTTGAATCCGACACCCACTGAAGGGAGGAAATTCTGATACAACACCGCAATTTAGACTAGTACAATTTTCTCAGCCAAATTCACCCCTCTTTTTTGAAGCTGATAACGCAACCATTGTAACTGGACCTCGGGTGAACCACAACCACGCAGAAACAGGGGAATAGCTTTTTCATTCTCCAAAAAGTAGTTTGAAGCTGCCATCCAAATAGGATCTCCTGCAGACACACCAGGAAGCGCTGCTACTGCACCCATAACGCTACCCATATCATCCCGCTCGGTCAAGGCTTCAGCCATCTCCTTCCATTGCTCTTTCCGGCCACTGGTGAGGTAGTCACACATCCTTGAAAGTATCTCCGTCCGCTCATCATCGCCTGACTTACGCTTACGTTGTCTGGATCCCATACTAGAACGAGCTGCTGCGTTTGACATGCGTGCATTTGGATTGTATGAAGGACCGGCAGCGACGTTTTCTCCTGCTGTTGGTGTTCCTTGATTCATAAACCCAAAACCCATACCGCCTGCATCATTGCCTTCATACGTAAGACCAGTTGGGACATTCTGCATAGGCTCATGGGTATCCCTGACATCTTCCTCAGGAGAGGCAGCGGAGTCTCCATTTAAATTGGGTATGCATGGATTGCCCCCCATCTGAGCCGACCACCCAAACCCTGACAAATCTCGTACACTTGCAAACATCCTCTCCATGTCAACCAAATTTGGAATCCGCTTACCCATAAATGAAGCTACCTCAGGGCATATCTACATTTGAAAGTATAATGATAAAATCAATATGTAAATTGAGAATTTGACTTATCAATACACAAAACGAACAGTTGTTAAAAGCAACAAATTTCTAGCAAATTTAATTTGAATTACAGCCATCCTACAGTTTTGTGGACAGTTAATTTTTGTGGGTTGTTCATTGTTTTTACTGTTTCACTCAAAATTAATAGAGTTCCAATGGCACCTTACTTGCATGTCTTAACAACTCCAAGCCATTAATCTATTCTTTACAATTTTATTATGTCCGAGAAGTGAATTTCCAACCTGTTACGCATGAATTCTCTAGGTGCAAGCAATTCAAGGTCATCTTTCATGTGTGCAGAATGTTTAGACAATCTATCACGTCAATTGCACACATATCTTGTATGGATTCACCACAATGTATAGATTTACAATGAGTAGAATTTTTCAGAATTTGATTTATCAATATAATAGAACCAGAAAACTCTACTGGACACATATACCATATAAAGCATGAATCAATTACAAGAAACAAATAATTGAAGTCTCATATTAGTTACCTGAATGCGAGCCTCCCACCAATCATTATCAGCAATTATTATTCCCCGCGCTGTGTCCTAGCCCAAACCGGTCATAGACCCAAGCAGTGCCTTTGTCTCCTTGTATATCTTCCTAAGTTGCCTCCATTTATTCTTGATCTGAACCCTTGTGTACTGTAAACCCGTTTCCTCTAGAAATCCTTTCATAAGGTAGGTCCACCCAGCCTTCGATAACGTGCCCCCTTGTGTTAATCTCTGGTCAACGGCTTGTGCAGCCCATCGACAGAAAACATCAGTGGTTCCCGGGTCCCAGTCAACCCTTGACCCTCTAAGAGCCTCATCTTGACATCCAGGCTGAGCATGGACATTGATGCCATACATTATTGTCCTTCTCCTTAACTGCCATGGGAACCCACAATAATGTGTGTCATATTGGCATACTAATATGTACACAATAGGTATCACCACACTCATACCTATTACTGAACATGCAGATGTAACATCTAGGATGTGCCAATGTGTGTATCTATGTGCCATGCGATGAAGAATGATGCATATGCAGAAATAGATAACTTATGAATTTTTCAGGACAACGCAGGAATGTGATTAAATAAATTAACCAATTACCCAATATCGTTTGGCAGCAGAAGGAGTGGTAGGAGGGTGGACAACTCGACTACGAAGCTTCATACAACACGATACACAGCACAGTGACACCCAGCCTTATAACCATATCCTAGTTGAAGATATAAATAGCTGGAATAGAAAAATGGGGTTCTGTGTAAGTCATTTATCAGAAGGCTTTCAACAGGAATGAGGAGACAAACTGTTGAGTATACATGTAAAGGAACAATGGGGTCAGATTAAAAACTTTCCAGAAATGGATAGAGAAAGAATCTCAGGAATGATAGTTACACATTGTTACACAACATCGAGAGTGATTACAAGAACAAATTGCAGTGATTGAGTAACATTGAGCATCTAAATCACATAAACGGTGGCCACAGGACATTATAGTATGATGACAAACACAGGAATTAATACAATTCGACATATGGTTTCACTGCTGAGTGACATTTTAAAAAAAAAAGTTAGAGAAATGTACATTTACATAAATATAGTGAATAAAGTTTCATCCTTAAGAAAGGCAATATGTTTCTGGACAACCAAGGACACAAATTATCATCTTTACCCAAACAAATGTTAATTACTCACTGACAAGCATAGCGCATAGACATGTTTTCACAGGACACCAATACGTTTCAGAACAAACACCAAGCAATAGATTAGAAGGAGAATACTTATTCAAATAAAAAGACATTGCATAGAGCGACAGGGCAACACAGCCCACCAACTTTTTAAGTTGTATGTGGTTCTCAAAAAGCAGAACCTTCTGAACAGCAACGAGTTTTCATGTAGACCACAGAGTTCTACTATCACACATCGATAGGATATAAAATTGGATACATGTCAACATTTCAAACTGAAAAAACAAATTTACCCCTGCAACCTAATTAGAGTTTCATAATTTTCCATTACCACCAGAATTTCTCTATCGCTTTCATGATCAACTCTCTTTTTCTCTAACTACTAATTGCAAATAAAATATCCTTCCGTGGTAATTTTAAGTCGATCACCAAACAATGAAGAAGCTAAATCCAATAACAGAATAAAAAAAGAGGACTTCAAACAATAGACATTGAAAAGATTACCAGAACACAAAAAGACCCTCCATATTTGAGACAGGTGGATGTATGAAGAATTTTTAATTGTCGTTATAAGTGGATTAATGCACAGAGAGGAAAAGATTGACATCTAAAAATTAAGTTGCCCCCAGGTAAAAAGGCATGTAAAAAAAAAAACAGCAACCAGCCAATTACAACAAAAGAAGTAAATAAGTCTTTAAAGAGAACTAAATAAAGCTACCTGTGCTTTCTTCAGGGGAATTTGTATGTATCAGGTTAACTAAGTTATGGCAGAAGTAGGGAAGCAGGGAACAGGGAGCTAAAGGTGAACACAATAATGTGGGGAAAACTAGGACTAAAGTGAGTAGTAGTACCATTCATGGACTCAAATACAATTACTATCACTTCACATCCTCCACCCCATGCCTTGAATCCCATTACCTTTTCTGAATCGCTAACTCTTCCTATTTTTATCACTGCCTAGTATGTAACAGAAAGCACCCTGTGTAATGGTGCTGTGTCCACCTGTTTCTTTTATGATTTTTTTTCATTTCTCCAAATCTCCTCTTAATATCCCTCAGTGCACAAAAACATCAAGTTTCAAATCCGACGACACACAGAGTACCCACAAAATAGAAACAATATCACAAAATAATATGAGTTGTCAGCCAATTTGAAAGCCTCCGACGCTAGTCGGCAGAGAAATTTTAAACACTTCTTGAAACCAACCCATCATTCTTAAACCCCACAAGAAGCATAAATAAGGAACAAAATTTTCATCAAAATATGAAAGCTGAAAATTTAGTTCAGCATATAGTCCATGTCCATCAGCTTATGATACAACCCAGAAAATTAACAATTTTCTATTTTATATTAATTTTTGTAATTATTTTTAGGGGTTTTAATTTCTTTAGTTTAGTTAGGTTATATATATTCCTTTTTAGCAACCTCAATAAGTAAGGCTTCTGAAGTCAATTAGGATCCGTAGATTTCTTTCCAGTTCTCCTTGGGAATCCTCCTAGACTTTATTGAGGACTTAAACAATTTCTTTTACACTTACACCAGCGGCTATTAAGCCTTTTCAATTTAGTATACCTAATCCTATTAGCAATGTAGTAGGAGTTGTTGACTAAAGCCTATATAAAGGCCTTGGATGCACAGCAAACATAACAGATTATTCCTACCTTTATCAATAAAATTCAGAGATTTTTCTCTCTTCTAAGGCTTTGTCCTTTTTTCCCAAGTGCAATTAATTTGTTTCTATACAAGTCAGTTTTCACTTTCATGCGTCCATAGTTCGTCAAACTAAACCTTAACCCAAAATGGATTGAGGTTGGTTACAGACAACCTATTTCCCCAAATTACTCTATGACAACTAAAAAAATGCATACCTAATATCCCTGCAATGTCCCTGTGAAAAGATTTAACTTCTAACCATCGAATCCTTCTACAACACAAAGAATATAGATAACTAAAATATTCTTCTGCACCGTATTGTAAAAGGAAATCCAGAAATCCTTTAAATTTACTCCAGACATTATGCTAGCTTCTCTAACAAAAATTAACTTCCAACAGAGTTCATTACTTAAAGCGAATGACTTCAATTTTCATCAGCTACACCACCAAGAATTCAATGACTTGATAAAATTGGTTAGCAACTGGGGTTTAAACTTATGGCATACCATGCCTAACATGCTATCTGCGCAAACTCCACATAGAACATTACCCAACCAGTCAAACAAAGATATCAAATAAAACTGCCAGGAGCTCAAATGTCAAACCATAAAATTCAGTAACCTAATCGACTATAAAGGGACAAATTCAAGCACACAGGCTAACACTGGCATCGCAGATATGCTACTGAAAGGGAAAATAGTATGGAACAAGCGGCGAGCTCACTCTTGGCGATGATACAGCGGCACTCCTTGACGACACGATCATGGTGTCGTTTTTCTAGTAGGAGTTGTTGGCATACCGGAGCTTGCGTCTGCCGTCGCCATTGTCTCTGCCCTCTTCCCTCTGTTGTAGTTTCTGGACGGAGCTTTTTCAATTTTTCTCGAAAGCACGAACTAGGATAAAAAGGCCCTCCAAAGCAACTGACAAATCTGAGAATCGCAAACACACACCTGCAAAGGGACTGACAAATCTGAGCGCAGAAGAATGGTTTGGGAAATTTAAGCGAGAGGAGATTGAATCCCCAGATTGACAGACTCACCTTCGTTCTTCGATGGGAGGAATCGATGGTCGGGTGGCGGCGCGGAGCTTCATTCACTGCGGGAGCAAACGCTGGCCAATGGGGCGGAGGTTCGTGTTCACAGCTTCGATGGGCCTCAAAGTTGGGATCGGAGTGAGTGGCCGTGAGAGGCGGAGACGGATTGAAGTTGGGCAAATCTTCTATTCACTGCGTGCTGAAACGCATGGCGAAAGAACCGGTGGAGGTCGGTGTGCAGAGCTTCGCTTTCATGTTGGGATCGGATTTTAGGGATGTCTGAGAGGGATAGGTGAGAGGGATCAAATTGGGGGTGACCGTGTGAGAAGAGTGGGTGTGCGAGAATAGAACCCTTATGGCATAAGTTGTAAATACAGGTAAATTTGGAGCCTTTTTTTATATGCCCAACTCCTGACCCGTTTGGTCCACCGTTTGACCCGCGAGCTGCTGTACCTGTCACTTTTTGAATTACCACGTTCAGCAAACGTAGTTAACAACAAAAAAACAAAACCATATATAAGTTTTAGGACTTGTTTCGTAAATCTAGGAGTTTAGGACTGATTAGAAAAATTTCAAAAGCTTTAGGACTTAATGTATGCTTTCTCCGTTAATAAATAATAGGCAAAAATTACTAAAAATTCCCTGAGGTTTGCTTAAACCTATAGTTTTGTCCCTGCTGTTTGGAAAACATATACTTACCCCCTGAGAAGTTTAACGTTGTTATTCACTGTTGTAACAAAAAAGAGAAAATACCTACTTTTGCCATCCTAAGTTTGTTCCCTAAAACATTTGCCCCACCACCTTCTACATCTAACAATTTAGGCCCGATCCTATGCTAGACACATCCCCAATTTTGTACTTTCTTCTTCGATTCACCATAAACTGCACCAACCCAGAATGGCATGGGTCACGTTTTCTCACCTGAAGTGGTGATTCCTTCGGGCTAGAATCGGATCAAAACTCAGTAGGCTTCGTTGAAGGAAAAGTCGTGTCTGAGACCAAACGACTTGACTGAGCTCGAAACCCATTCAATTGGCCGCCGTTCAGTTCAATCTACCCTTTTCCTCTCCTCCCCCCCGTTCAATCGGCACTTCTCCTCTCTTTTCCCAAATCCTACCCTTATGACGCCAATAGCCTGTAGCCCAAGCGCCACCGCCACTCATACTGCCGCCGTCATCACATCCATCGTCGTCTACTTCCTCTATCGACCCCACCGCCCGACTTCACCGTCTCCTCCCTCAGCATCAACATCACCGCCAGAAACCCAATAAAATATGCAGAGCCAATAAGGGCTTTGCTCTCTTCATCTGCCCGACTGCATCGTCTACTGCCTAGTGTTTGAGCTCTAATGGTCCCAATTCACAAGTTTTCTCTGATTATTGTGCAAAAAATTGATATGTGTTAACTAGAATTAGGACTGCGGTCTCCGAATGCAATTGGGGCAACGCTGCCGAGGAGAATCGGAAAAATCTTCATCGAACAGAGAATCACTGAAGATTGTGATCTTCGAATCGGCGGCAGTGGCAAGTTGTCAATTAAATCGGCAGAGAAATCCACCCAACCCAGAAGCGAAATCGCGTGCCTCCGAGGGGATGTGATCGGGCCATGACTTCTCTCCTTTTGAAAATCCACCCAATCCCCCCCTCCCCCCCCCGGCGCTCATGTCGAGAATTCAAATCTCAAGTTTGTTATCGGGGACGGGTGGTGGTGGCGCACGACAAAAAAGCGAAGCTAGGAGGGTTGAAGCCAGAAACGGGTATGAACGCGATGGAGATGAGGCTCTGGTTGGTGATGTGACAGGAGTAGGGAAAAAGAGCTGCAAAGGAGGTGGATAAGAGAGGCAAGAAAGTGAAGAAGATGAATTGAATCTTTTAGGATTATGATGAGTGAACTGGTTCGATTTTTTCACAGAAGGATTTTTTTACTTACGCTTCTAATTTATTAATGGGATTGATTTGTATTGATATAAAAATTGCAGGCAAAGTTTTATTGAAAGAAGGCTAGGAGGGCAGAAGTCGGTATTTCCCCTTTTCTGTGGTAATGATGGATGATGCCATGGAGTTAGGGGTGTGCACAATTTGACCGAAACCGAAAGAACCGAAGAACCGAATTGATTCGGTTTTTCGGTTTGGTTATTTCTGTTTTTCGGTTCGGTTTCGGTTAAAACCGAGTTGTTAAAATTCAGTTTCGGTTTGAAGGGTCAGTTAATTCAGTTACCGAATTAACCGATGATTTTTTTTTTTTTTTTGCTTCTAACCTGCTAACATACTGGTTTTGGTACGCTAATGCTCATTGTTCAGTTGTTTTCAGCCCGAAAATATGGCCCAACAACTCTAACCCAAATCAGCTTCTGACCCAATTCGTTTCTCAACTTCTTCTTGGCTTCTGAAACATGGCAACTCCAAGTCTCCAACCCAAATCGCAAATCGGCACTACTCTTCTTCGGTGACTCAGCCGTGCCCTGCCCCTGCCCACTCTTCTTCTTGGCTTCTTGGCCACCGAATCGCGATTCGCGAACAGGCTTCATCGCTGAGGTGAAACTGACGTCTCCCGCCGGCGGCCGCCATCCCTGGTACGTTTTCCCCTTGCCTGATGCCACTAGCCGCAGGCTTGCAGCCACTGATCCTCTTTCGCCGCTCCGGCACCTCGTCTCGCACCACATAAACCGAATCGCGATTCGCAAACAGACGAAACACCTTGCTGGTTGAGAGGGTACCTGATTCTAATTGTCGCCGGCCGCTGCTGACATTGTGGAGAAGGACTAGACGTTGAGGAGAAGGCTGATCGACATTGCACATTGGTATTCTAAATCCATTCCTTTGAAGTTTATTTTTGAGATATCTATTATGTGTGCTTGAATCTTCGTCTTCAATGCTTTCTCTTCTTGTTTTCCTCTGTGACTGTGATTGCTTAACATTTCCTCTTGTCCTACTTATTTTATTGTTCTGATATGGTTGGAGTTTTTGGGCATCGAAGCTGTAGGATATTGGATGCTATGTCTCCAGCTTAGTCTTTGTTTTTTTTTTTTCGTTTGATTTTTAACTTTGTATTTTAGAAATAGGCTGTAAGATATTGGATGCTATGTCCCCAGCTTAGTCATTGTTTATTTTTAATTCAAGTGAGGAACTGATTTGTTTCTGGAATCCTCTCATTGTTTGATATTTTGATGCTTCTGTGAGCTAGTGCCAAATCATGCTTTTGGAGTTGCAGTCTGTATTGAGCTATAACCAAATTTAGGAGTATCAGTCTTGGAAATAGCTCAATGACCTATCCTATTAATTCTGGCATAGATTTATTGTCTAATGTCTTGATCAAAGAAATGTAGGTAAGTTACGTAAGTAGGCAGAGAATATTATCAGAATGTGAAGAGTTGCAGTCTAATTTAGGTCCAGCCGGCCATCGCTTTTGTGGTTGGAATTGGCAATTCAAAACTTCAGCTACTTAATCTCAGCATCTTGGCAAAGATAAAAAAAAAAAAAAAGACTTAATCTCAGCATTACTTGATAATATATTTCGCAATGAATTATCACAAAAAAATGTTGCATTAAGACACAAACCCATTTATCTATATATTTGTAGAATATTTTACTTTAGTTAATTCTTATACATATGATAATTTCATATACATATCAAGTTGGTTATTTCGGTTTGAGTCGAACCGAACCGATACATTTCGGTTTTGATTTATTCGGTTTTCTTAGTGTATTCGGTTAATTCGGTTTATAATAGGTAAAAACCGAAAACCGACCAAACCGACTAATTCGATTCGGTCAAAGTTGAATTAACCGAATGCCCAGTCCTACATGGAGTTAACTTGTGAGGGAGGTAAGTCTAGGTATTTGAAACAAAAAAAGACATAAATGTAGGTTCAATCAAATGTTAGAGGGCTTTTGGTAATTTTTCCTAAATAATACTACCGGTAGCTGTCTAGTCTAGCTGACCCTGTTTGTGTTTTTGGGCTTTGCCATCCTGTCCATTTATGTATCCGACCGGGTCGAGCAGAAACCGGATCAGATCACCAGGTCACCATTATTGGGCCGGCCCATTACATTTCTCCGACGAGCCTCTTCCACCTTCACTTTCTTTTCGTCACTTCAAAACCCCTGAAAATTTTCCCCCTCTTGCTCCTTTTGAGTTGGCTACTTTTGCCTCCGGCAACTCGCGATCGTCAGTCCCAAACCCTAGACATCTTCAACCATCTGCTTCTCTTGAAGCTTCAGGAGTCTTGCTTCCGTCTGGCAATGGAGTGGAATCAACAGACTCTCCAGTTCCTCTCTCAGTGCTTCCTCAACACACTCTCTCCCCTCCCCGAGCCGCGTCGTGCCGCCGAGTCCTCTCTCTCCAATGCAGCCGACCAGACCAACTATGGCCTCGCGGTGCTGCGCCTTGTCGCCGAGCCCGCGGTCGACGAACAGATCCGCCACGCCGCCGCCGTCAACTTCAAGAATCACCTGCGTTTCCGGTGGGTCACCGACTCTAGGGATGGCATCGCGCTTTCCCCAATTGTGGACGCCGAAAAGGAACAGATCAAAACCTTGATCGTTTCCCTTATGCTGTCTTCTTCTCCTCGCATCCAGAGCCAGCTCAGCGAGGCCCTCGCCATTATCGGGAAGCATGATTTTCCTAAATCGTGGCCCAATTTGCTGCCTGAGCTCATTGCGAATCTCCGGAATGCTGTGCAATCTGCCGATTATGCTTCTGTCAATGGAATTCTCGGAACCGCCAATTCCATTTTCAAGAAATTCAGGTACCAGTACAAGACAAACGATCTTTTGCTTGATTTGAAGTACTGTTTGGATAATTTTTGTGCCCCATTGTTGGAGGTATTTCTCAAAACTTCTTCCTTGATTGATTCTGCGATGAGCTCCGGTGGGGGTTCTGCCACAACCCTTCGATCATTATTTGAGTCTCAGAGATTGTGTTGTCGGATATTTTACTCTCTGAACTTTCAGGAATTGCCTGAGTTCTTTGAGGATCACATGGGGGAGTGGATGGGCGAGTTTAAGAAGTATTTGACCTCTACTTACCCTGTGCTGGAGAATAGTCCTGATGGGCTTGCACTCGTAGATGAGCTTAGGGCTGCTGTTTGTGAGAACATTAGTCTGTACATGGAGAAGAATGAGGAGGAGTTTCAAGGGTATCTGAATGACTTTGCTTCAGCTGTTTGGACTTTACTCACCTCTGTTTCCCAGTCCTCAAGCCGTGATAAGCTAGCTGTAACGGCCATGAAATTCTTGACGACTGTTAGCACGAGTGTACACCATGCTCTGTTTGCAAGTGATAGAGTGTTGATGCAGATATGCCAGAGTATTGTTATTCCTAATGTGCGGTTGAGGGATGAGGATGAGGAACTTTTTGAAATGAATTATGTAGAGTTCATTAGGAGGGATATGGAGGGTAGTGACATTGATACTAGGAGAAGGATTGCATGTGAACTGCTCAAAGGAATCGCAACTAATTATAGGCAGCAGGTGACGGATATCGTTTCTGTTCAGATTCAAAGCTTGTTAAGCTTGTTTGCTACTAATCCTGCGGCGAATTGGAAAGACAAGGATTGTGCTATTTATTTAGTGGTCTCACTTGCTACAAAAAGAGCTGGTGGAGCTTCTGTTTCAACTGATTTAGTAGATGTTCAGAGCTTTTTTGCATCAGTTATTGTTCCTGAGTTGCAAAGCCAGGATATCAATGTGTTTCCCATACTCAAGGCAGGAGCACTTAAATTCCTGACAACGTTTAGAAGCCAAATACCTAAGCCTATTGCATTTCAGTGGTTCCCCAATGTAGTTCGCTTCCTTACTGCTGAGTCAAATGTTGTTCATTCTTATGCTGCCAACTGTATAGAAAAGCTCCTCATTGTCAGGGATGAAAGGGGAATACCAAGATATACATCAGCAGATATAACTCCATCAGTTCCATTGCTCATGACCAACCTTTTCAATGCCTTGAAGTTTCCGGAGTCTGAAGAGAACCAGTATGTAATGAAATGTATAATGCGTGTTCTTGGGATTGCAGATATTTCCACTGAGATTGCAGGACCGTGCATTGCTGGGTTAACCTCTATTCTTAATGAAGTATGCAAAAATCCCAAAAATCCTATTTTTAATCATTATCTTTTTGAGTCAGTGGCTGTTCTTATAAGGAGGGCATGTGAGAAAAATTCCTCTTTAGTCTCTGCTTTTGAGGAAAGTCTCTTCCCAAGTATCGAAACTATACTTGCCAATGATGTGACAGAGTTTTTGCCCTACGCATTCCAGCTGTTGGCTCAACTTGTTGAGCTGAATAGACCACCACTCTCATCGAACTACATGCGGATTTTTGTGCTGCTTCTGTCTCCTGAGTCATGGAATAGATCTTCCAATGTTCCAGCACTTGTTCGCCTACTTCAGGCTTTCCTTCAAAAGGCTCCCAATGAGGTTAACCAAGAGGGAAGACTGAATCAGGTCCTCGGTATATTTAGCATGCTTCTAGCTTCCCCTAGCACAGATGAGCAGGGATTCTATGTTTTGAACACAGTTATAGAGAACCTTGACTATGGTGTCATTGCTGCTTACATGCGAGACATTTGGCATGTACTTTTTAGCCGCCTTCAAAATAGGCGCACTGTAAAGTTTCAGAAGTTTTTTGTTATTTTCATGTCCCTGTTTTTGGTGAAGCATGGTGTTATGAACCTTGTGGGCACAATGAATGCTGTTCAAGCCAATGTGTTCTCTGAAATTGTAGACAAGTTTTGGATACCCAATCTTAAGTTGATTACTGGTCGGGTTGAGGTTAAATTAACTGCAGTTGCATCAACCAGACTTTTGTGTGAGTGTCCTGTTCTATTGGATCCTTCAGCTGCTAGAATCTGGGGCAAGATGCTGGATAGTATTGTTACGCTTCTCTCAAGGCCAGAGGAGGACAGGATTGAGGAAGAGCCAGACATTCCTGATGTTGCAGAAAATGTGGGATATACTGCCAGTTTTGTTAAACTTTACAATGCTGGCAAGAAAGAGGATGATCCTCTTCCGAATATTAGTGATCCAAAGCAATTCCTAGCAGTTTCATTGGCAGGGCTCTGTGCTGCCACCCCTGGGAGATATCCTCAGATCATCAGTGAAAATCTTGAGGCAGCAAACCAAGCAGCTTTGCTTCAGCTTTGCAGTGCCCATAATGCGTCAATAGTTTGAGTAAGTTGTGCTCCTTGCTTGTCTTTGCGACCTTGTTGCTGCTATTCCGGGATATGACAATTCTGTTCATAGAATGAATATGATTGAATCAAGTTGGATAATGTTTTGGGGAATTATTTTGACCAGGATTTAAACGTGTTGGAAAGTCTTGCTGGATTCTGCATTAAAATTTGTTGATGTAACTGGTTTATTGTTGATCAGTAGTTAGCAATGCTTCTCACCCTTGGATACTAGTGGCTTTGTCATCATTGCTCGAGGATTCGTATCTACTGTACTTTTAAGGTTTTTATGTGGTTGCTTTTGTAGGCCTTGCAGCGTTTGAGAATTTTTGTTAAGCTTGCATTTAGCAGAGGGTGAACACCTTCAGATTCTAGTTGGATGACTGGCAGTGATATATCCAACGGATAAAATTTTGCAGCTCCGAGGGCATAGTGGGTCATTGTTGTGGGTTATTTTATGCATTGACTGGGGATGAACTGTAGCTCGGCCATTCTGCTGGTAGAGGACAGGCTGTGTATGCAACTTTGGTCTCTCGCATCATGTAAGAGTCTTGAAAACCATGTCTTGTTATTTGCTCAACATATTGTAGATTCGTACTGTTTATTGGCTGGACTTTGAAAATCTTGTGTTTTTATTGGGCTGGGTTTTTTTTTCATGTGGTGGGTTGGGGGGTCCAACTTGTTTCCGTGTCATCTCAAAGATTGCAGCTGAAAATTGTTACCCCCAGTCCAGTCCTAATCTCATTTTCTTTCCCCGCAACTTGAGTCGAGCCCGAAGTTGGCTAGGCTTCATTTAACTTGTGGCCTGTTATTTAAAGCACGATTGACTGAAGCAATTATCAGAGTTGCATGATATGAAGTGATTGCTTAACAGGTCTTCATGTTACCTGACGGTTCCAGTAAACGTTTTTCTATCTATCTATCGAGAGCCATATTATACGGATGTATTGTCTCCTTATGTAGGCTACACATACACATACTTGATTGCGTTGTATCGAATCATAATGTGTTGCAGTCTGAAATGAAATAAGAACAAGTCTCAGGTCCCTAGAAATGCAACGAAATGAACATGTTCACTACACTTGGGAGGAGCATTTTATTGTTGGGGTAAACACTTGGGTTGGGTCTCACCTCCAGCCTCATGCCTAAAAGAAGATAACCTATAATTTCTCCCAAGTTGCAGTACTGTACTGTGTGCCTGTGAGCCTGCCTGCCATGAGTGGGGGTGGCACCTTGTCAGAAACTGGGCACCAATGCTTGTCGTGTTGACTGTTGACCGGAAGAATCAATGACACTGAGTTGAGCCTGAGGTTCCCAGCTTAACCAGACGCGGCCCCTTCCCCTTTAACTTTGAAGCAGAAACCGTGCAATCACCTCTACCTCAAACAATCCCAAGTCTCCTACCACAACCAACACTTCCGCTTTTTTGTTTTTTTCCCGTAAAACGCGTTTTACATGTTAAATTCAAGTGTATCTTTCACTTTTTTCTTTTTCCTTTTTTTAATTATTCTATGTCTCTCAAGATATTATTGATTCTGACTTTTCTATAAATGCTATTGATGTTTTGTAAAATAAACATATTCCTTTCATTCCCAATTATTTGTCCAATCAATTTTTTTCAGATGTCGCAAATTCGTTGCCCATTTTCCTAATTAGAAGATTAGATTTATTATTTTACTGTCCAGAAAAGTTGAATCACAAAATTATAGAGACATTAAATAGGGATAAGATTTGGTACAATAATCATTTTGGCTAATAAGAGACTGCACTTAATTTTACGTTCTTAAAACATGAGTTTTTCTCTGGTGGACAAACAATCTGGGATGGAGAGTGTTAGATATGGATGTGTCTATTCAATGTTACTCTTTACTGACTAGTATAATTAAATGATGAACATTTATAAATTTTAGAAAAAGGGAAAGGGTATATTTAAAAAACTATCATAATTAGAAAACAAGCGAGAATATTGAAAATATAAATATTTTAGGACATAGAGATTATTATTATTATTATTATTATTATTTGTTACTCCACGACACTTAGCACATGAAAATTGATAAGTGAGTCTGTTTCAGATTATTGAAAATTTATTATTCTTACTAGCCTTTTTTTAATTAAAAAAATACATTTTCCAAAGAATACTTTTTAGGTTTCTTGGGCTTTAAATTGTCTAGAATCAAGACAAACAATTTCCATATATAAAAATAACAAACTAGCTCACTTTTCAGAAACTGAGCCTTTAACAACAAAAAAAAAATCATTTTTGTTTAGTGTCTCTCTCTCTCTCTCTTTTTAATCATCTCCAAACGTTGCCTAGCAATGGAAAATAGCGAATAGCCAATGTACTTTAGTGTGATTTTCCAATTGCTCCATCATACCATCATCATCGTCGTCATCATGCTATTTTTTTTTTTTTTTTTGTTCTCTCGGTCTTTTTGACACTAACTATTGATTTGGAGCCTATTAGGAAACTACAATCTGCAAAACATGTAATTCTTTAAATAAGCAGCCGCCCACTAATCCCCCGCTCCATCTCGTATAGAAGACAAAACACCAATGTAATTTATATATAATTAGCTCAATCCCTCCAAATTATAAAGTTAATTTGTTGTTTGTGTGTGGCTCTGCTCTGGGCTGATCACCATAACTCGATGACCAATGATGATGTACAGAATTGAGGAACACATAACAGTCCTGCAGGACCCCAAATCGACCAAATATTTGGCCAGGAATTTTTAAGATAGCGTTTAGGTTAATAGATAGTTTTAACTGGAAAATTAAAGTAAGCACTTAGCATGATGCATCATTACAAAATTCTCCGTCCACTGGACGCCGTGGATTGTGTTAGACTGCCTAACAGACCTCCACTAAGACTATTTTCTCACAAAAAAAACTGGACTAACAACTTGAAGGAGAAAGAGGAATTGTAATTAATTGATATATATACATCATATCAGAACATAATGCATTGATCTTTTTATTTTTTTTTTCTTTTCAGATAACAGAAAGGAAAACCCTTTACAATTATATTATTATTATTATTTTGCGTGGTCTTGGCTTTTATGATTGCTTTTTCTCACTCTAAAACATTGATCCCCTGCCAGTCCTTCCCAACGATGATGCAGACGATGATCATAAGTTTCCACTCACTCGTACATCATCAAATGGTTCAACCATAGCCATTGATCTGGTCCCCTCCACTCCATGTATTCTCACTACCTACTTTTCCAGACCAATCACTACTATTCTGAATCACCATTTCAAAAATCCTATACCCATATATTTTAAATATTGGTAGTAGTAGTAGTAGTGTAGCACTACTTATATGTCACTTTGTTACATTTTTAAGTTGAGTTTGATGAATTTTTCTTTGTATATTGATTGTTGTTGAGACTTCTCTTTTCTTTTTTTTTTCTTAAAAAAAATGTACCATTTAGAAACCACAAACCTTTGATCTACCATTTGTTTTAAATGATAATATATACAGCATAGTTCTAGGGTTTATGCTTTACCTACTTAATCTGGTGACCAATGTTTCACCCTCCACATGGCTTGCTTTTATTTTCTGCCTCACAGCTACAAATGGAGATGCATGATGGTTGTATTACTAGGAATCATGCTTTAACCATCATTATGACATCCAAAGGAAAGGTTAAGGAAGTTGCTTGCTTGATTTTATTCCCATAAATGTCCAATTATGTTTTGGGTGTAAATGTGATGAGACCAGTTAATGCTTATGACTGCCTAAAAAGGCTGGTTACAACTTTTTCTTTTAATCCTTGGCATTATTTACTCTTTCATCCCTTCAGGTTGGAATACTGCATGTCAACTCCTACCATTTTTTTTAATACCAAATGGGAAAAGACTATTTTGTACCTAAATATTAGAAAAATTTACTATATAGTTTTTTTTTATTAAAAGTTAATGCAAGCAATTCACCAACAGAACAGACGGAAGAAGCAACGGAAAACCTATGGATTTCCAAACTTGGGGTTGAAGTGTAAATGGAGGAATTGGTAATTAATTCTAAGAAAATGTCCACAATTAGAGAAGAACATTTGACAATGTAAGTATTAGGTATTTTTCATATTTTTTTGGAAAAAGCGTAGGGCGTGCATAGCATAATTTAAAAAGAGGAAATAATATTTTTCAAACTTTGTAATATCTATTTTATAAATTAATTGGAAATATATGAGGAAGACATCTGAAACTATATTTTTTACAATATTTTTATTTTATAAAATTGGTTCTTTAAATTTTAAAGAACAAAATTTTTCATTTTCTAAAATAAATTATACACTCAATTTTTTACTAAAAAATAAAAATAAAAATAAATCTATAACTAAACATTATCCTAATTCCTAGTAATATATTCAAGCCGCCCGCTTCACTGTCCACATTAGGGGTCTCGTCCTTTTCTTATTGGTTTGATGAAGTGACATGAATTGGGACGTTCATTGCCCAAAACTAAACAACGAAAAAGAAACGGAAAAGATTGAAGGGCCACAGGATGTAAAAAGGGAAAACTACAAAAAATCCTGTAGTTTGATCTAACCTACAATTTACCCTTTTACTTTTAAAAATCTACACTTTCTTCCTGTCTCCCTTATAATGTCTGACAATAAATTCTGAAACCCTAATTTAAACTATATGATAATTATGTTTCAGAAATTTCAAGATTTTTGGATTTTTTTTTACAACCAACCGACCTTTAAAAGATACTGATATACATTTATAGAAAGGAAAATGTATTTATAAAAAGAAAAAACTAATAATTTAAATTTTTTATTAATTATAAAAAAATATTAAAGAGATTGAAATTACTGAAAAATGATTATCATATTATTTAAATACAGTTTCAGAAGCTGTTATTGAATAGTGTGAAAAATATAGAAGGTAAAATGTAGGCTTTTATAAATAAAGGGAGCAAATTATAAGTTAGGGCATAATTAGAGGGTAATAGTAAACAAAAAAGTGAAGATTAAAAGGAACAACATCAACATTGGATCTAAAGATTCCCAACTCTTAAGTTCGATCCCGGGGCTGAGAAGGTGTCAAAGTGACGTCAAAAGTCAAGTCCTCCGTTGTACGGAAAAAACTCCAAATAAAAATGTCCCACTTGTTGTCGACAGTGGCCCTTCTCGTCTCTGCCTTTAAGTCAGTTTCAATTGGATCCCGACCTATCTATAAAATAAATAAATAAATAAAGTGGATCTTATAACGTCTCATTTTCAATTACTACATAACTGAATACAAATTTTCGAGTCAATCTATCCTGCAAAATACCAACCAATAAGGTCATTGCCTCGTTAACATTTCTCCAATTCAAATATTAAAATTTTTGAGAATTTCATTTTTTTAATCAATAGTAAGCTCCACTCCACACATCCAATAACAGAGGGATTACAAATAAAAGTTTTCCCTGCCCACAAATTAAAAATAAAAATATTGGGAAACCCTTTCTCTTTTTGTTAGAGAAAATTCCATCTTAGGTTTTTAACTTATTTTTTTATCATATCCCAATCACGTAACCCCATTTTATCCTAACGTGCTTCTTTATTTCATATAGTGAGTCCTATTAGAATCTGTTCTATTATTTGTGGTGTTAACTTTAATGGAATTTTTGTTAAAAATTACAACTCCAGTCTCTAAGTTTTTTTCATCATATTCTTGGGATTTTAGACTTTATTCATTATACTTCTAACACTCTAAAATTTATAGATCTAACACTTCAACCACCCTCTTCATATCACTCAAACACAATTTTTTTTCTTTCCCTTCACACTAACCCGATCAAACCCACAAAGCATAATAATTAAAGAACCAATTGCCAGGCCTTCGCCGCCCTAAGCTTTGTCCCTCAGCCCCAACGACATCCTCAATGACTTTAACTACCAAGCGACACCACCCTCCCCATAATTACCCCATCAATATCCCCAAGCCCATCCCTGACAACAGCAGCAACAACTTTTTAGCTCGGCCACTAGCAATACGATCTCCACTGCAAACCCCCACCATGGCCCTCAGCAAGTCGTTGTTTGTTACCAGTGCCTCAATCACAAATCTCCTCTTCTCCAAACGAGATTCAAAATTATAGATCTTGTCATTTGTCTAGGCTGCAAACAACACGATGCTGCGAAACTTAACAAAATAAAAAAATATATATATAAGTCGTCTGATTCTTGCTCTTTTGTGTGATGACCATAGTTGTTGAGTTTATGGCATTGGAGATGAACGGGGAGCGGGGGATGAATTAGCAAAGGCGAACAGAGGACTTAAGATGAATGAAGGACCGGAGACAAACTAATCCCCGCGCTCCCTTGACCTTGAGCTTGAGCCCAGATTTAACATGACCTTCACCGCCTTTGACCTCACCTTCTGTTGCCAGCCTCAAATTCAATCTCTCATTTCCCATCATACCCCCCAGCCTCGACTACTCCCTCTGTCTCTGTCATCCCCACTGCCCTTGACCTAGAACCCAGATCCACCGCGACCTTTGTTGCCCATTGTCACCTCAGCCCTTGATTTTTCCTTCCATTGCTAATATCAATCTCCCATTTTCCATCACTCCCTCGACCTCGACCTCAACCTCGACCACTCCCTCCATCCCTCGTCATCCCTATAGGCCTCGACCTAGAACGCAAATTCGACATGACCTCTATTGCCCATTATCACTACGGCCCTAGATCTTTCCCTCCGTCACTGGCCTCAATATCCCATTTTTATCGTCTCCTGACCTCAACCTCTCCATTGATGCAAAAATGGGAACGACACATTGAAAAGGATCCGAGGGTTAGTGTTTGTTGGTTTTGTTTGTCGATCTATTAGATTTATAATTTTTAGGATGTTAAAAGTGAGATGAATAAAGTCTAGGATGCTAGAATTGGAAGAAAAAATCTAAGGATTCGAGTTGTCATTTTCCACCAAAATTTCATTGAAGCTAACCACCCAAATGATGAAAAGGATCTCAATAAGACGTGTTGAATGAGTTAAAGGAGCTCATTAAGACAAAATGGAATTAGGTAATTCGGATAGGGCAAGAAAATAAATTAAGGGACATATGGTAGATTTTACTTCATTTTGTTAACTTGATCCTTCATTTCTTATTCTATATTCCTAGCTTAGCTTGCAAAGGTGCATGGACATGGAACCCAGGCACCTGGTTTCATTGTCCCCCCTCCTTCCCACGTTTTCCACAACAATGCCTTAAATGTTACTTTGATTGTCCTTTAGTCCCCAGAAACATACCAATATCTCTCTCCTATAGTATATAGTTGATTACGTCTACCAATTAAAAAAGAAAATCCTCCATTTCTTGGTAAAATTCGGATGCCTTTGATTACAACTTCGGTTTTAACACTAAAAACCCTCTCTTTTTTTTAAGTGTAAAAAACCAATTAACTTTAATCTACGACTTAAAACTATTATGTTTCTACTTGAATTTAGATTACATATATTTACCCATTGGTTAAGACGTCAATTTGCTTTGCTTTAAGTTATTGTGGTTTTCTTCTCCTGTGGAGTAGCACTACACGGTGCATTATTTCTCTATATACGCAAGTACAGAGGTTTAAATACTGAAAATCAATGCTCTGTTCCTGTCCACATTCGTTTGTTTCTTGCTGCTGGCCTCTGTCCTCCGCAGTGGTTTCCTGATATTTTTAATGCTCATAAATGGGCTGAATGAGATGTGACAAATCCTAATTTTTAACCCAAGGATCTCCATTTCTGGGGCTGAAAAAAATAAAAACAGAGGATATGAAAAAAAAATATATATATATATATATAGCTGACGAGTGAAATAGTTGTTTTTTCCTTTTTATATTCAGAAACAGCATATAAATATACAAGGAAAGATATACTATTAATTACAGATAAAGAAAGAGACATGTCAGTTTTTTTGAGATTAGAATGACAACCAAATAAGTTTTTGAATCGCATAGTCAAAAAAATAGGGAGGTCATGATTTAAACATTAAATCTCCCTCCTCAAAGTCCTTAGCTATTGGACAAAAAGTTGGAGATAAAATTGATATTTTCTTGCACCAAAAAAACATGCTTTTTCTAGAGCTGAATGCTGCTAAATGTGCATGCACAACAGAATTGAATGCAAAAAAACACTCTTGTACATATCCTAATAACAAATCAACAAGTCCATCTCGGGTTTAAAAGCCGTTGAGGTATTCATTTCCTCTTAAAATTTGACTTATAATCGATTCTGTCTGCTAACAGGAAGGAAAACCAATACTTTGAAAGTTAAACTTTTGTACATTTTTTTACAATAATACAATATACTATATAAGTAATGAAAATGCATCTATAAAAATAAAGGTAAAGTGGCTCAATATAAGCCACTATATATATTAGACTGGAGACTGGACCCTCGTCTTATGTGACTGTGACATGTGAGTACTGAAAAGAGGAAAAAAACACATCATCAATAACAACATTGCGGAGGAAAGGATAACACTTGTGGATATTTATGATCCCTGGCCTAATGCTTCTATGCAACATAATGTGCTCTTTCTGGCCAAGCTTTCAATACTCCTGTTTCTTTTCCCACTACATGACTCCTGCTCTGCTCTGCTTCAACCTGAAGCGCAAAACTCTTGTCATGGGGCCTTTCTCTTTCAGCTATGAGCATAGAATTTTTATACAAGGCAATTTAGTCCTCTTGTCAATTTAGTCACTGTCCTTTTTACTAATATTTACTCCTCTTGTCAATTTAGTGGTCACTAATATTCACTCCTCTTGTCAATTTAGTCCCTGCCCTTTTACTATGTCCATGGTTAAATGACTCACTCGATGAGACTTGATGAATTTCTTGGTGAATCCGTAAACAAGCAGCAAATGTGTTATTAATTAGTACATGATCTCCACTAACCTAAGGGGAAGGGATAAAGTCGATTCCGTATGGCAATTTGAACTATGATGCTTACAAACTTATACCCAAGGCAAAGTTATATGTTTAGAAAGTGTATAATCGAAAAAGAAAAGTTTTGAAAATAAAGATGAAAGTAAGTGGTGTATAAAATGTTTTAGATATAGTGAAGTATCTATGAGGTGGAGCAGAAAATAGTTGTTCTCCGTTAAGTAAAGTATTGAGTGCGAGTCTTCTGAATGAAAAAAACATGCTTTGGGAGAGTTTACTCTCCTTAATATAATCCTACATAGCTTAATCTGGCCTAGTCGAGATTCAATGTGATTATCAGATACAACCAAATGGCTGCAGATGGAAGAAAATAGTTACTCATCATAAAATATCGAGTTTTTTAGTCTTGTGAATATGAAAACTGGCTTTAAGAGAACTTCCTTTTCCTGATGGAATCCTACATATGGTCTAATCTGGATTAGTCGAGACTCAATCCGGTTACCACATAGTAGAGATCTTAAACAAAAAAAAATGATTAATTAGAAACAATAATTTATTAGAAAAAAATATTAAATAATCATATTAGTGTTAGTATAATAATTATCTTTGACAAGGAATATTTTTTAATTATGTAAACTATAAAAAGAAATACTGAAAGTAAGTGGTGTATAAAACGTATTAGATATATAGCAAAATACCTGCAGCAGAAAATAGTTGTTCATCCCTTAGGTAAAGTATTGAGTGCGAGTCTTATAAATGAGAAAATAGGCTTTGAGAGAGTTCCCTCTCCCTAACAGAATTCTACTTGGCTTAAAGACTCAATGTAATTACAAGATACAACCAAATACTTAATTATGAGGTGTAGTGGAAAATAGTTAATAGTTGCTCCTCCATTTTATCAAAATATCGAGTGCAGAGTCTTGTGAATATATATAAATATATAAAAGCCTTTAGGAGAGCTTCTTCTCCCCAATAGAGTCCTACACGGTTTAATCAAGAGTAATCGAGACCCAATGTGGTTACTCGATATCGTATATCTAGAAAAAAAATATTTTAGATACAATAATTTATTAGAAAAAAAGCTAAAAAATCATATTAGTATTAATATCACAATTAGTTGTGAGGAGGAATATTTTTTTAGTTATGTAAATGATACTCTAGAACATTTTCGATGTAGGGCATGTTGACCTTTGCAGATGCTTCACTTAAATGATATCTGCAGCACTGAAAAAACGGAGGTTAGGGGGTCCTCCGAGTGTTTTCTAGGGAAGGGACCTTTGACGCCCAAGTTAATGCATGAAGGAGAGATATTAACCGAGGTTGGTCATGAGAATGTTACCAAGGTTAGTCGTGTTACATTCCTGAGGGTGGTGTCGGTACTACTTTTCCGAAGGTCCTGTGGGTGATAGCCCTTCGGCTATCAGTAAACTAATAAATGAAAATGTTATTGATGCATTATTATCATCATTATCATTGTTGTTGTTATTGCTACTATTACTACTCACAATTGATGCTTGTTCCCCTACTCCATAGTCTTTGTGATTTTTACCTTTTCTATAAAAGTTATGGATAATGTGCAACATGAGCATAGTTCAATGAAAGATCTTTGTACTAATAAGAAGACAAAAATGAAGTTAATCCAACTAATTAGTTAAACTAACTCTAACTTCATTTCCATAAATTACATTTCAATAGTTATATCCTTAGCTTTACATTTTCATGAAATATGAACACCAATGATGTATAACCTATTGCTAAGATAGTTCAATGCCAAAACCAACACTAAGTTAGTACTTAACCTACATGAGTCACTAATGACTCTTATATTTCATGAAAACAAACTCCCTTGTATATAAACAAATACCACTTAAACATATTGTTTACATAAAGCAATTTCTTTTGCACAAAACAAAATGATATAACAAAATGTAGATGCGTATTCATCTATAAACTTAATCATATTTTAATGTAGTAATGTTAACTTAATAACATTTGTCATTGTCTCATTACATCTGAATGATGTAATATGACATATATTGTATATTAATATGGTTTTTAGGATAGATTCAAAATGAATACTTGAACTAATTATCCTGATCAACTTGACTAACATGTGATCATGTACACCTCATAATACATATTAGACTTAAATGATGAACAAATCCAAACTCTTCTATTCTAGAAGAAGTGCTCAAGGGATTATGAGTAACAGCCACAAGTTAGAGTTGAAGTATGACCTAATAAAAAAATGGCTATTTTTGTATTATCTCAAACCAAGTTTAAGATTGTATATACCGTACTTTGAGACCTTTGTCTCGAAGCATATGATACTATATAGTCCTTAGATTATTTTTTGAGTTTAAGGCCAAAAGTCATAAAAAATTATATGATTTTCATGGAAACTTCCTCACCATTTGGGGAAGGTTGAGCTTATCATTCATCAAATATATGCTCACATCAAAATCTAACTTTTGTTACTATAATATACCATATGGATACAAATTTCATTAAAAGTGTGAAGTTATCTATATATTGATCTTCAATTTGTACATATAACCCCATTAATCCCCTATTGTCTTCAAGATTAACTAATGATATTTAAAACTTAATGGTTCTCATGTAGCCTCTTCATCTAAATGAAAGAACATCAGAATTGATGTCCAAATTATCTTTTTATGACAATTATAGATTTATAATTTAGACAACTAAAGAGTCAGTTTCACTTATGAAACTTTAATTAATTTAGCACTTATGCCAAATTAATGGATTCGATATGAGGTGAATAACCCTATGTCCTAAACTCATTTCTCAATCACCTTGATCTTGCACTTATGCTAGATACAAAATCCATCAATATGACCAACATATGGTTTTAATAAAATATTGAATGATCAAGAACAAGAAAGAACTAAATATCTTAATGAGTCTTGGATCATTTTTTCTTGAAAGAAGAAATTTATAAGCTCTATGTATATTAAGGTGACCAAATAAGAAAACTAAAATGAACATTCATAATTATCAGCCTCTTAGAACTTAACTAATATGACATCTTGTCAAGATTTAAGATTATAATCCTCTGCACATTCCCTATCCATTAACATTCTTTTTTAAATGTTAATATGTTGCCTAGGAAGACACATTTTCTTCCCCTTGGTACATACATGCTTTAAGAATGCCGATAACATTGAAATCAAATTTTTACAGCCCTTTGGATGTTAAAGTTTGTTAAGAATGTCATTGAACCATATTATAGTAAGTATGACCTCAACCAACATTGGAAGACATTTTATTCTAACTTTGTGAATGACCTTGAACAAGATATTCTCTACAATAAGAAATACTCAAATTAAAATATTTCTTATTCACAAAAAATACAGAATTCTTATTACCAACTAAGTTGAGATATGCGCATACATCGGCTACTTTTATAACAATATACACACTACTTGAATCTTGTTAATAATTACTTCATACTCATGATTAAATCATGAATACATGATCAATCAAGTTCCTATTCACATTTTGCTAAACTGTTGAGAATCAAGCATAAAAATTACATCAAAATATATAATGTCAATTTTAGACATTACTTGATTCATCTATATCGAAACAATATCAAGTATGTCTCATTCTCAGCCAAAATCAACCATTTTTTTTTTTTGTGATAGAGTTATCTACTTGAACATCTCAAGATAAACTACCAAGGAAAAAACATCCTGTTGTTGTACATTTGCATGATCATTTTGGCATTTGAAGGGTATTGAGTCATCGGATTCTAGGCCTATTTCCTAATGATGATCATCAATCTAACCATCACAACCATAAGAACCATCATAACCATAATCACGATAATTTTGATGACCAAACTCTTTATGTTCAAGAAATGACGGTAGCAACATATTTACCATCAGCCTTAACTATTCCCATATAAAATAGGTTGTATCTAATGCTCCTTAAACATTAGATCATATAAACTCAAAACCTCTTCCAAGTAACATTTTTATGATTGATAGTATGAAATAAAATTTAAATGATTATATCTAGAACATAATCTAAACATGATGTTCATTGAACCTTAAAATATTCTAAGAAAATTGCCTAAAAAACATGCTAATTGAGACATTATCAAAACATGGGCAATCCTAGTTACTTTGCACATATGTAAAATAAATATATTTGTATGGCCACTTTATAAAAAAAAACCAAGTGAATCACTTATGACACACTAGCACATTTTTATCAGCCTAAATGTCATTATCAAAATATCATCTTTTATATCTTAGTAAAAAAACTTACTAGAATTTGTGAAAAAATTAGTCATTAAGACTATATAGTCATAATTTTTAAGAAACAAAGAATTATTATCATTATCATTAAGATAAAACATCATGTATAGGTAAAATTTGCATAGCAAGTAAGATTTATACAAAGAATTTAAGAAGAACACATTCTCTTAAACGAAGTATATATTACACAATTAATGTGTATTTTTCACTAAAGAGACTCACATAACCAACTCTTCCTCTTCAAACTTGAAGTTTCATTCACCATAGACACATATGTACATTTGAAGAATCATTCTCATGATAAATATGAGTTTTGACTATTTAATCACTAATTCACAAAGAATTTTAATTCAACCAAAATGTATATATCATCTATATTATATTATTTGAAGAGAACAAAAAGCTATGTACATTAGTCATTAATCAACAATTTGCTTATGTTTCTTTGCAATCACAAACCAAATATTTGGTTTATTTTTTCGTGCATTTGCCTTTCCCAAAAATTTCAAACATGATGATTAATAACTCTACTTTGCTTAACTTTCCCTAAAACATCTTTATACGTGATGACTTCTTTGTCATTATCAAGTTTCAGATTAAAACTTAGTTCATTAATAACTCTACTTATGAAATTAGTAATCTACAATTTGTAATAATTAGTATATTAAATAGGTGCATATATTATCACAAAATGACAATTTCAAGTACAAGTAAAATAAAATAACTTATTCATATCAAAACAAACCAAAAAACATATGCATGCATATGTAATCAAATTGACTTTGATAAGTTTTCATTATATTCGTTTACTTGCCTTAAATTGTCTTATATATATATATATATATAGTCATTATTGACACAAAGTCAATAATACAATTGAACAAAAACATATATGCAATCCAACCTATCAGTAAGCCTAGAAAAACATTTAAGAACACAAAATTCAAATAAAATGATGCTCAAATTGCATACACACAAGACCGAATACACCAAAATAATCTATATACTCTTCACCACAAGTTTTGGTTAATGTACTGTATGTAGCAAGTTTAAACATGCATATAGAATTCAAATTTAGTAACCAGAACTAAATCCTAGCACATAGAGTAGAGTTAAGGTCAATCATAGTGGTATTACATGCAAAAGGTTTCAAACAAGTTATGGCTGTCTAAGGGAGCATGCATATTAAACCAATGGGCTCTGATACCAATAAAGTGGATTTAGTGCACAACTAATGAGCACTTTAATTTTCATGATATAAAATAAATACGAAAATTAAGACGTACTTGATTATCACTGAAAAATCGAGTGATAACCTTTTTTTTTACAAAAAACGTCTCTTTGAACAAATTGCGAAAGACATGACTTGTTGTGAATACCTATGATCAAATATTTAATTAACTTGAAAATACAAATAACTGCATATGTTGGTTCACACCTAATGCTCGATCAGAATTCTCTTTTTGGTAATAAAGAAGTATGTAGGGTGAAATAGAATAAGTAGAACCTTCAGAAATTGTGTTTGTAACTTCAATTTGCATAATTTTATTGTTCTCTATTTGTAGGGGATGAATTGGCACTTATGGAGGGTCATAACCTTTCATAAAAGAGTCATAACTCTTCATAAAATATTATACTACTTTACCAAGAGATGTCTTTTTCCACTAATAACTTCTTCCCTTAAAATAAAGCAATAACTACCCTTATAAGGGATGTATTGGTTCGGTCATAGAATTACAACTCTTCTAAGAGTTTTGTCCCCTTAAATCAAGGCCATAACCACCTTTTAAAGGTTATTAAATTCGTCTAAAATATAACCCTTCACTAAAAGTCATGTTATTTCACTAATCAGGGTAGTTTTGGTACATAACTACCTCCCTAATGATCATATATATTGAGATAGACATATCTTTTCATTTAAAAGTCATAGTCCTTCATAATATGAGTTATTAGAAGGCAGTTATTAAATAATTATCCCATGTATTAAGGTGTACATGTGCACCAACATATGATGTGACTACACCAAGCAGTAATAAAACAAGTATATAATCATTCTTGATAACTAAATTACAACATATATCAGTTGAAGTAATACCCTTTTTCCCTAATAATTACTTAAATCACTTTTTTTTATTAAAAAAAAGTAATAATTCTTCTTAGTTTTCTTTCTTGCTCATCTCTAAGAAAAAAATCCTTACTACAAGAAAAATGCAAAATTCTAATCGAAGAGAACGATCAAACTTTGTATTGTTAGATTTTCAATCACTAATCAGTACCCAAGATGTCTTTAGCGGCCAATATCGGTTTCTAATCAATTGATAAATTCGCCACCCTGAACACTAATGGTGTACAAATTGGGTAAATAATCACATTTATAAAAATAATTACCAATAATCATTAATCAATAATCTCCCTCAAATGCAACCCGCAAAATATATATTGGCCCCGTTTGGCATTAGCGTCAGTGATTAGCGTTAAAGTTTTGAAAAAGCTATCCAATGGTAGTTTTTAACTTTTAGTTTCAGCGTTTTCATCTTAACCGTTTTATAAATTATCAAAAACTCTAACGCTGATGACAAAAGCTGTTCCTAAACGGGGCCATTATGTATAGCGTTTAGCCCCACCAATTATTGGGTGGGATCACAACATTAGTGAGGACAATATAGATTATAGATTTGGTTAGTGACAACTGATTTTAACATTTTACAATTTAAAATTAAGCTGAGTCTTCTGAAAAATTTCTGCAAGTTTCAAACTAGCTACTACATTTATGGAGTACAATCCTCCATTATGTTAACAGTGCATCTTTATATCGTTTTATCGATAATACCCTTTGGGACTTACATATAAATTATGGATAACTACAATTTGCCATATGAGTTTTAAGTGAAATTATACTTTATATTTCATATTTTAGAAATTTATACTTTTTTATCTATTTTTTTAATATAACCCGAAAATAATTTCTGAAATCTTAATTTAAACTATATGATACTTATCTTCAAGTAATTTTAGTCTATATGGTATTTTTTTTATACTTAATTGGCATTTAAAAAATATTATTTTTTATTTACAAAAAGAAAAAACTTATAATTTAAAATGTTCATCGACTATAAAAAATGTCATACAAACTGAAATTACTTAAAAATGGTTATTATAATATTTAAATTAAAATTTCGGAAGTTGTTGTCTGACTGTATTAAAAAGACAAGGGGTAAAGTGTGTATTTCTAAAATAGAAGAGGCAAAGTGTAATTTCACCTTAACTTGATGCCTCAAGGTGCAATTTTTAATTAACCTGATAATTTATAGGGATAATTACAATTTGCACCTAAGGTTTAGGTAAAATTACACTTTGCCCCTCTTGTGTCAAGAATATACACTTTGTCCCCTACCTTTTTAATACAATCTGACAATGACTTTGAAATTTTAATTTAGATATTACGATAGTTATCTTCCAGTAATTTCAATTTATTTGACTTTTTTTACATTTAATAGATATTTTAAATTATTAAATTTTTCTTTTTTATTTCTTTTAATTTTTTAAAATAGTATTTTTTAAATGTTAATTAATTATAAAAAATACTATGCAGATTAAAATTATTTTAAGATGACAACCGTATAGTCTAAATTAATATTTTAAAAATTATCATTAAATTATATTAAAAAGACAGAAGTAAAACATATAGTTTACAAATAAGAGAGGTAAAGTGTAATTTTACATAAATCTCATTACACAAATTTTCATTAACTCTAATTTATATGTTACTGCCAGCGCAGGAAGGGCAGGTTGTCCAGGAGGCAGAAGAATGAGAGGTCAACTTCTGATTATAATTTTTTATAGAAGCATCTCTCTCCCTCTCTCTCTCTCTCTCTATCGCTCTCTCTTTTCAATTCATCAAAGTTTCTAACTTTAACGGTGCCCAATGGCGATGAGGATTCCTCCAAATGGTGCAAATATATATTTTATGATGACGATTTCTTTTATTGAAAAATATAGCATGATGGTCAGTGACAATGAGAAAGCTACAATTTATAAAGAGAAAATCATCAACTTAGATGTTTTCTGGAAAGAGCTTACTTGTGAGGCTAATAAAGTTCGCTTCAGCCTAACTATACTTTTTCGTTGGTTAATTTGTGATTAAGCTTCCAGGCAATGAACAATTCTTTAATCATTCGCGACACCCAGAGTTCACACGATCACCGGGCCGGAGGCCTAATTAAAATAACCCGTAGTAGTGGGAATAATTTGCAAGATTCTGCCAAGATTCCAAATGTTAGGTTTTTTAAAAAAAAAAATTCACGATGAAAAAGTTAATACTATTTATTTATAAGGCATAGAATAGAATCAATCAAAGAGAAACGCCTAAAGTCAAGCTTTAGGTTGAGGATCATCTCCTTTGCATTGTGATAAGAAATCCTCATTTTTTTTTTACCTTTTCCTTTTCTTTTTTCCTTTTTTTTTGGTCGATTTTTGGGATCTAATCTCTAATCCTAATGGCATCTTATAAGATCATAAGCCTCAAGTTTATTCCATACAAGTTTAATACAACTTGCTTTGGCATGGAATTTAGAAAATTTAAGCCTTTTGGAGAAGCAAGAGTCATTTCTAATGTACGTACTACGACCAGCATTTAATACCAAACCCAGGGGCTGACCCACAAATTTCAAGTGGCGGATAAATGCTCCAAATAGCTTTCTATATATGAAATGTAATTGTAAAATTTAAATTTTGTAGGGTCAAAATGTCTGTGTGCATATAAAGGTGGGAGCATTTGCGAGGCTCACTCAGCGCAGGTATACTCTGTGGCAAATTATATGTATGACGCAATTTTCTCGTAAGTTCTAAAATTATTGGTGAACATTTAATTTGTTTGGTTTGAAATCGATCCAAACATAATAATTTAATTGATTTTCAGGTTTTATAAAATGTAATTAAATTGTCTGAATTATATATTAGAACTGATCTGAATTGTCAGAATTATTTTTGGTTTATTCTATTCTCTTTCTAAAACCTATATACATAGTAAATGAAAAAAAAAAAGAAACATATCAAAATTGTTACCTCTCATACCCAAAATTAAAGAAAAATAGACAATATATTACCCAAAATTAGTAGAAAATAACTTTATATATGTAGGATCATTATATATAATAGTAAAATATTTATTACTATTTGATCTATTCAGTTTTAAGTGTATAATCCAATAACTGATCCGATAACCGACTATGAAATTTGATTTTGATTTGAATTGATTGAACTAGAAAAAAGCTAAACCATTTTATCCAAATGTAATTGATCTTTTTACTATTTTCAATTTTATCGGAATAATGTTCACTCCTATCTAAAAAATCTCAAAACCCATTTGAATTCTATTGAAGAGAAAATATCGACAGTGCAGGCTGAAGGACCTCATGAGTCATGACCATTACGAATATTGGTCTTACAAATACGGATGGGGCCGGCGCTTTAAAGAAGCAAGGGCAAAAAAAAGCAATTTTCTCAAACTATGATTCTCACTATCAAAATTTTCTAATTTGTGTTTAGAATTTAGTTATTCGCTACTGTTAAAAAGGAGATATCGTAGCGGACGGTGATTTAAGGACCATTACGAGTAACAATTTCTTGCAGGTTTCAAGGGGATTGAGTGTAGTTTCTAAAGCAGAAAGGGAATTACTGTAATTTTTAACGAGCTCTCAAGGAAAGGATGAAATTCAACCATTTCATTTGGTTCTAACTGCACTTTCAACCCCAAGTTCAATCGAAATTGCCATTTCAGGGGTTAAGTTATTCTCTAATATCAAGCGAGTTCATTTCAGGAAATGGGTTGTTGTTTTGACCCATAAATAGTGTAAGTAATTTAAATCAGTTTAAACCCAAACAGACTCACCTTAGTCGATTGTTAATTAGCAATATGAGAGCGACTATTTACCCTGTAAAATAATGAAGTAACGGATAGCTAACTGTTAAGCAGTTTTTTTAACAAATTAAATTCATTTGTAGATAATTACCAAACTATTTAAATTAAGGTTCTTTATTACTCCATCGATTTCAAAATACTTGGTTTCTATTCGTTTTAGAGAAATATCAAAACACTTTACACCCTTTTCTAAAAGGTAATAAAAACATTGTTGTTCAAAATTTGTCATACATGAAAAAATAATATTAAAAGAGAGATTTAAAAAAATTGCAAAAAATCAAAGAAATCAACTAATTTAGGATGGATAGAATATCAATTTTTTTTTCTGTATTTGAGCTAGAGCAGCCTTTTCATGCTATTGGTTAGCTATTGCTTATTGGTGTTAAAGAATTAGGGTTTGATTTTTTAAACCGTACAGGAAGTATAATTTCAACAAAACCTTGAACGTAATTTTAATTCACACATAAGTAAAGTAATTATATAGTGCTGACTGCTGACTACTGAGCATGCCAAGGAAACTAGGGTGAAAAACAATCGACTTATCAAAGATAGAGAGCAAAAGGATCGATGCAGATGATTATATATCAATCAATAACGTTTTCAATTAATCCGATTTTACCATCTCTCGTTCTATAAAAAACGACTAAGAAATCCAAGAATATTACACCAAATTCTCCGAATCTCCGGTTGATCAGATATGTGAACTAGTTTAAATGGTAATCGACTAATTATGAAGAAACATCATGTCAACTCAATGAAACTTAGGCACTAATTGCGCCACGTAAAGTTTATGGCGGGACGCTTTCTCTGTGTTTTTTTTTTTTTGTTTCAACTAGGTTATGTAACTTAATTTTATTGTAGTAAGGCCCCTTAACTCATAAGTATGTTCTGTTTAGGTCATTTTTGTCAGTTGAATTGTTAATTTTAACAAAATTTTAGTAAAAAATAATAACTTCAGTCCCTAAATGTTATTCATCCTACTCCTAACATGATAGATTTTATTCATTATACTTTTAACACTCTAAAAATTTTAAATTTAACACATCAACCCAAATTAGAAAAGGACCAAATTTTCTCTGTTTTGTTTTTCATTAACGAAAAAAAATCCGTGAATCACACAAAGTTCCTATCGATGAAAGAACAACTTGTTGGCCATCATACTTGCTCCGGCCATCAATCTCCTGCCGAACAATTCCCAGGCCATCATTCTCACCCCCGTCCCCCAATCGCACAAAGTTCCTGTCGATTCCATGAATCGGAGACCTTAGCTTCATCGTCGCGCTCTTGGCTTCAACAGAATTGGACGCTTGGAGCGAGATCGGTGAAGAATCGCGCTCCAGCGGCGATTTGATAATCGTGATGGGCTTCTCTCCCTTGTTCTGGCATCATCGCTGGCGTTGGAAAAAGGTCTCGCTGATGGTTGAGCATCGCCACCGCATCTGGATTCTCTCTTCCTCCTCATCTCCCCACCCCTACCTCTGATTCTCTCTTCCTCTTCATCTTTTCGATTTCCAATCTCTGTTCGATTTCCTCCTCTCCCCCATCTGTTCGATTTCCCCTCCGCTCCTGCGACGTTCTTCGCTCCCCTGTCTCTTTGATTTCCATTCCAATCTCTCTCTTTGATTTCCAATTTCTATTAGAATCTCTCTCTTTGATTTCCCCTCCCCTCTACTTTAAGTTGTAAATTTTGGTATTTGAACAGGTATTGGAAGGATTTTTGTTTTGGGAAGGGGAACAGCAAAACTAGAATTTTGAAATCTTTTGTGGGGAGGAACTACTGTGAAGGTCGGAGAGAGAGATTGGAATAGAAATTGTATGAGTGATGTGAGAAGGTGGTTGAAGTGTTACATCTATAATTTTAACAAGTTGACACTTGACAGTAGAAATCAGAAAATCTAAGGATTAAATTAAGCATGTTCTATTAAAATTCCGTTAAAATTAATGGAAAAGCTGATGACAGGAACCCAAATATAACGTAATAGATGAGTTAAGAGACTTTGTTAGAATAAAATAAAGTTATATGACTCGGTTGGAAAAAAAAATAAAGAAGAGGATCCACTGTGAATTTTATCCCTAAAATATGTTAACATTAGGTTAGCTTACGTATCAGTGAGATGAACACATGGCAAGTTCATGTTGTTTCTTAATTTCCATGATTATGGTGTGACTTAGTCTCCTCAGCAACTTTGTCCCAAAACCATTCCATGTTTATCATCTCTTCCCCTTTCTCTTAATATATTTCTAATTGGAAAAAAAAAACATGTAAATATTTAATTAGTTGATGAGTACTAGCTTGAACAACGCGCTCAAATAATGCAGAATATTTTTGTCCGGAAGAGATGGTAGAATGGGAAAAAAAAAAGAAACTTTTTTACCGGCCCGGAAACATGCCATTATTTTGTTATGAGCTAGATGTGAAGCCGAGTAAAACTTCCTACTTCTTATTGTAAAGTTATATGTACATAGAAAAGGCCGCAAAGATATTTTAGGTGCACTTGCACTCTTATATTTTAGTTTTATGACCTTTTTGTCTGAAATTGATATCATTCGGAAACATATTGGCAGACACCTGCTGATGAACTTTGCCCTTCAGCACACGTGTCAGCCGATGCATGTCAACAGGCTTAGAGCAACCAATTATTCTGGCAGTTTAATTTTAACGATACATAAGTGGATTATTACTGACTCAATCAATAAAATTTGGATTACCATCCAGGAAATTGTCCATCACCACAACAATTAATACTTAATTTGAAAAATTCTAAACTCCTGGCGCTTCACGATGATAAAATGACATGAGTTTGTCGATTTGTGATGGATCCCCGAATCTCATTAAAGCCCGTTGTGGATAGGTGACTCACGTCGATGACTCATGATGGATGAATTACCTAGATCGGTCCACCATAATAAATGTACTGTAGAGTAAATATTATTTAAAAAGTTTTACGGCAAATCATACTTTTCCCTTGAGGTTTAGTATTAATTTCACTTTTATTCCTATATATAGCTTGGAAACTTACCTGTTGTTTTCAATTTTCTTATGCTATTAAACTTCAATTTTTTAATTTAGGTAAAAGTTGGTCACTGGATTTTTGGGTTCAAAACTGTAATTAGTACCAAATCATGAGGTGCGTGTAATTTATCCTACATTTTTTTGTCGGTATCCTAGATTTTTAATGATATGTAGTTATGCATTTCTTGTGCATGTGTACGCAGCCTAATACGGCAATTATTCGCATTAGGCGCGTAGTGCATTGCGTTTTCTAGCTCTGTGGGATAATTTTTTAACTAAAAAATAATTATTATTATTTAAGATCATTTTCATTGATGGGTTCCAAGATTATTTGATTTATCGTATACACAAAGTAATTAAATTAATTTTACTCAAAATCAGTTGGGAATCTGTGTTGGAGTAGGGTGCTGCCGCTCTCCAGAAAACTTGAAAATATATTGAGATTAGGTACTAACTTGGTCATTTTGTTAGAAGTTAGAGATCATTCCCCCCCCCCCCCCCCCCTCCTACCCAAATTGGATATGGTAGAAGAATATAAAAGATGGTGGACTCAAAAGTATCGGAACTGCATGTGCAATTCTCCTCTTCACAATTCAAATAACAACTCATAGCAGAATGATGCTCATTTCAAAATCTGCCTCCTTCCCTCTCTAAAAAATGTTGTATGTCCAATCTTTTACCCCCTCAATCTCTCGCAGGCATAGGCATCTCAAACCCAAAATCCCCAATTTGCTAGACCTGCATAGTGCATCTACTTTCATTTAGTCATCCGTATTATTTGGCATCACCACTGTCTCATCGTCCATTCTTCTCTGTCTATTATCCTCAATTACTCTTGTTTCGTCTTGTTCAAACACTGTCCATTGCATCTCACCATCCACTTTCCTTCGTCCATTCTCCTCGATAGTTCACTTGAGTTGATCTTTCATCTTGTCCTCCTTTTTTATTTAATAGATTTGTGTTTTGTAATTGTGTTTTTCCCTAATCTTCATTTTTTTTTCTTATTGTAATTTTTTTTTACAATAGATGCTTCATTCAAATAAAAAATAAGTCAAATGATATTTTACAAACTAACGATGACAGAAAACTCTAAGGGACAACAAGAATATAAAATTGGCGACTAAAAAACTGTTTGTTCCTACAACACTAAATGAAAGAAAAAAAATCAGATCAAGCCAAACATTCTATGCAAACCATAATAAATCTAGAATAGAGAACTCATAAATAATTAGAATAAAACTCAAATCATATTGATGATAAATAAACAGAGCTGGAACTAACCAAACTTCAAAGGTCTAGAAAAGATTATCTATGAAAACAAAAAGATTACTTATAAAGCATAAAAAAATTGACTTTATTCTATGTAATCATCTTTATATCAGTTGCCAAGTATCGGGACACCACAATATGTTTGAAATTTCAGTGAATTCAAGAGAAAACTTAGATCTATCATTACTCATCTCCAATTGAAAGATCTATCATATAAGAGTCTCAAATCACTCTCAAACACCAAAATTTTAAAAAGATTGAATTCACTATAAAATTTAATAGATAATATCAGATAAAACTTGTCAAATAATAAAAGGGATAAAAAAACCAGCTAAATTCAGATAATAGTCAAAATTTGGCCAGAAACGGCAGAGGATGATGGGAAAAACAATAGATAAGAAAAGTTTAAGAGGGGGTAACAAAAAGTTTAGGGAGTATGATGCCGATCAATATAGATATTTTCTTCTTCTAAATTTTGTTCGGAATAAGTTCTGGCCTCAATATACTTGTGGCCTTTTGCTTTTTTAGTGTTGAATTATAGAGGTTTTTATGTTTATACATGTGTTGGCACTAACTTATATCTGCCCTATCCATTTTTACACGATCTAGTTATAATTAAGTGATTGTATAATTTGACATTTCGTTCTGCCCTCACCTCGAGCCAAAAAATCCTGGTTTTGTCACTGTTTAAAATGGTCTTAAATCATTTGTTATTTCGATGGCTCAAATTCGAATTTTTAGGCTGTTATTCCGTTTAAAGTTTTTGTTTCATCACTTACTACGAGTCCTGAACAATTGTAAACGTCATTTAATTTATCTTTCTTTTTTCTACACCTATGGCTATTATCTCTTTGCAATTTCTTTTCAGTTTTTAATATCTTTGAGCCTTTTTCACTTTTCTTTTCAGTTTTTAATATCTTTGAGCCTTTTTCACTTTTCATTGATATCTTTATTAAGTAAATATTAAGTAAATAGAGTATTAAGTAATTTTAAAAGGATAAAACCTCATTGAAATTCATAAAAGAGTAAAAGTAATTAAAGCAAATAGAATTAAAATTATTTTTTCCAAAATATATTAAATTTCAATTAAAATCAAATTTGATTGACACTTTATTTGCATAAAACGTTAATGATCTGTAATGCCCATTCCCCAAAGATATTCCTAATTAATTTGACATATATAAACACATATGTTTTGTTGCAAAAGAAATTACCAATTCTTAAGCATAGATCTGATATACTTACTAATAAATTTTTTGGTGAATTAGTCAAAAGGGTTGCTTAATGTTGGAAATGATTCAAGGATGGAATAAAATCTGTCATCTTTTGTTTAATGGAGCTAACTCTCTTGACTTTGTCCCCGCGCCACTTGAGCTATCTTTATTCCATTATATACTCTTCCCTATCGAATTAATTAAAATATTTAGGTTTGATATGAAGATTAATAAAGATGAAAAAAAATATTTATGTCATTTCCTGTTATTTATTTATTTTTTGTATATAGTAAAATAATTTTTTAATATAAAAATAGTGTAAAGATTTAAAAATATCAAAAATAAAATATGTTACAAACAAGTTGGTATGGAGGAAGTAATGTTATTTATGTTTCACGGAACTAAGCATACCGGCGGCATATGAGTATTTTTCTTTCTTTCACACAAAAGCTTTTTTTTACAAGTATATATAGGTAAAGTGTTAAATACTGTTACCGCTAGGTATACTACACTCTAAATTTTTAAGGTATACCGCATAGATTACAGCGCCTCACATTGTTACCGTTTTTATAAAATAAAAATAAATGTTATAATATTATTTTAAGATAACATAAATTCAATAATTTTTTTTTCACATTTTATATGTATTCTAATTTTTCTCACTATAATTTTTCAAACATAAATAAAATATATATGGTAGAAGATTTTTTTTAATAAAAAATAAAAAAATGTTATATTTAGAGCAAACTAAATAATACTTAGAAAGAAATTAATTTATTGATATAAGAAAAAAATAATAATACTTTAATAATAACAATGCATTTTCTAATAGCACATTGAGTTCTTAAGTGGCTCTAAGTAACCATTAAATTTTTATGTTAACTAAGAAAAATGATCAAAAGAATAAAAGTAAATATTTATTTTATGATATATGTATTAATTATATTTTAATATTTTATATACTTATGATATTTTTATGTGAAATAAAAAAAATATCTCACACACATCCACAAAAAATAAAATATCATGTACGTACCTCGCAGTATTTGGGGCATGACACGGTTTTTTGCCAAAATGTTCACAAAAAATAAGCAATATATGAAATATTGCAGTAAAATGACAAAGTACGAAAACACCTGTACCGCATACTGCTTACCCGTGATAAATGGTATACCACAGTATTTAATTCCATATATATAGGATAGAATGAGAGAAAGCTAAACATCTAGTTTTTAGGTGTCAAATAACACTTGAATTAGCATTGTTTGCAAAAGTGAAAGAGTAGAACCGAGATTCAAACACCTAACCTTCACCCCCATTTAGTGTCCCACCAATGACTCGAACTAGATGGCAGGGGTGGCATATGAGTATTTGAATTGGTCGTATAGTCTACCATGTGAATCTATTTTTATAGTCTCAAACTTATTCATTGTTCTATTTGGTCCTTAAACTTATATTAAAAGTTTTTTTGTTTTAATCATTTATTGAATGGCATGGAGTCCATTAAATCAAAGTAATTGACTTTAAGTAAATTTAGACTATGTAATAATTTCTTGATAGTTAGTTGAATGGGTTAAATTATTATTATAGTTAATTGAATAGGTTAAGTTATTATTTTTACTTTTTGAATGGAATGAACCTCATTTACAAACAGTATAAATGTAAGTTTAAAATGCTGATCAGCTATGGAAAATAAATATTGCACAATTTAATTTACTAAAAAAATAGTCACCAAATAGTTTAAATTAGAATTCTAGAAATTAGTGATAGTTATTATGAGTTAATAGATTACATTCGATGAAGGACCAGGCTAAAATATTATTTATAAATTTAGGATTAAAATAAAATTATTTTTAATATAATTATGACCAACAAAATAATTTTTAGATTATAAACTAAAATAAAATAATAATTAAACATTATCAACTATTTTGAAAGCTTAGGCGAAGGACCCAAAGTTGCTACTATCTGTTAAATTTTATCTCAACAGTAATAACAGTGAAATAATTTAACAAATTATCTGAAACGTTGAAACGTTTTAGAATAAAAAAATTGTCACTTGTACTTTATGGAACGTCCGAAGACAATGCTAGGATTATTAAAATCGGATACATGTGTAATTCAATCATTAGCTTGGCTAGTTGAAAAAATCGTCCACAATGTATACTATAATAATCTTTGGGGCTGAAAAATATGCAACCTAGAGCAAAGTGCACATAGAGTCCTAATATTTTGTTCATTTTCAAACGAGTCCTAAAACTCATCAATATGACAAATAAGTCTGAACACTTATAACCCCTTGTTAATCTTAAAAGTTTTATTTTTTACAAAATCAGTAATAAAACTTTTATTTTAGATATAAAATGCTGATGTAGCACTGAATGTTGTTATTTTTAGTGACTAAACTGGCACTTTTCAACTTGAGGGACTTCAAAATTTTATCAAAGTTTAGGGATCATTTTGTATTTTTCAAAAATCTAAGGAATAAACTAAAAATTTTCAAAAATTGGGAGGACTGAATTGTAATTTTTAAAAAACTAGGAACTTTATTGTTATTGTCATTGGTTTACAATAAAACAATGTGTAGCTAAGTGAAGATAGTAGAGCTATGTTATTTAACATTTTAAAAGTTTATAAGCAAAATGGACAAATAAATCATTGATCTTTTCACTTCAACGTATATCATCAATTATAGTTTTTTTATAGTTAAATAGCCTACAAATATCTTAAGCATTAATGATAGTTACCATTGATGTTTATGAGTTAGTAGAAAGAAGACATTGCTTATGTTAATGGCCAATATATACCGTGAATGGATGAAATATTCTATCAAATAGAATGCTGAGTAGGACAATGAAACAAAATGACATGCCACATAACTAAAACGACAAATGAGGTGAAGGTCCCTTTCAGTATTGAATTGGGAACTATGGTTTTGATTTCGATTTGGTGTAGTTTAATCCAACCAAATAATAGATCGGTTAGGGTTTTGATTGGGATTTCGATTTGGGCATAAGTTTGAACGCAAAGGGTGATGGCTTTGTCTAGGAGTGCATCAGCAACATCTCGTGCAATTGGCAAATGTGTTGGTTCGAATGCTGTTAAAATGTGCAAGTATGGGTTGAGATCCCCAATTAAGACATCATAGACGAAAAAGAATCCTAAACACCAGTTCTATAGAGGTCAGAATTGGGTGATAAGTAAATTAGAGTAGTTTTATATATCAGTTAGGAATGTAGTTTAAGTGGATGATTCTAACATTGTTTGAGTAATTGTTGTAGGATAGTACTCAATGTGATTATTTTGATTTATACAACCCGAAATTTCAAAGTCAAGCTACATGTTGTGTGTCATTGCGAACTGATATGAGGGTTGAGAAAAAAGGTATGTGTTAGTAGAACAAATGGTGGCTGAGATGAGGGCTAATTTTGGTGCTACGATTAAAGAGAATAAGACACAGAAATTGAAGGCAAGGGACTTGAAATTGAAGCTTGAGGAGCATATGGCCAAGGGTGAAGAGAATCAAAGTTTGAAGTTGGAGCTGATGGAACTAAAATTGAAGCTGGATGATTAGAGGAAGGGGCAGAATACATGGTGCTATAATAAAGAAGGGAGATTAACTTTTGTTTTGCTTTTTATGTTAGCTAGATTGGGTTGGATTGTTGGTATGAGTGCTTACATGTGTGTAATAAAGGGGATGGTTAAAAGGCATTTGCTAGGATGTATGAGAGCTATGTCAGGTGTTTGTCACTGTTAAATGACATTGCCACTGTTTTTGTTTTGTTTTTTTTTTGTAATGAAAGAAAATGTAAACGTTGGTTATTTGGAATGAGATTTTAAGTTTAAAACATGTTGAATGGCATTTGGATTGGCATTTGGAGAATGTTGGCTGCATTGCATGTATATAGGTTCAAATGTTGTCTATATATTGGGTGATAACAAAGGAAGTGTTTGAAATGAACACAAATTGCATATAATTAAGATAACGCCAACATCATTCGGTCTAAACATTGCTATCATACAAAAGTGCCAACATCATTCAGAGTTTACATAGCTACTTGAACTTAGTTTCACTATGAAAGTTGAGACATAACAAAATTCATTTCCCTCCAACTTATCATTTGTGGGCCTTGTCTGAATGTTGCAGTCTACCAAATTGTGCACCATCGTTAAAAAACTTGTCACTGATACGGGAGTTTGGTAGGGTCATAGGTGACATCACTAATGTCTAGGACCCCAAAATGTGTACAGGTACATGTGGTTGCACATTTGTATTATTGATAGATTCTATTGAAGTCTTCTACTACAACATTTAGGCATTAATTTAACTCATTATATGAAGGTGTAATGAAATAAAGTACAAGTGAAAAAGATGCAGGGTTATCTTACAATTTTGGAAGTTGTTGCATCAAATTTTCTTAGTCTCTTTGAAGGTAGTTTACTTCCTAATGTCCTCCAGTGTGGAGAAAATTGACATCTGTTTAGCCTTCAAAATTTTCTTTACCCCATTAAATGCTTTACACAAGTTATTGTGATTTATATTACACTTGGGAAATGTCCTAGAAAAAGCTTTGCACAAATATTTAGGATTAATCCTTAGCAAAATTCCTTTGTACTAGGGAATTTGTCTATCATCTTAATTGTAACATCAAAAGATCTTCTAGTTGTACATTTTGTAGCTTTCAAGAATATATTTTGTAAAAACTGTACCACTACATTTCTGTTGAATATTGGCACTTATATGCCTAGCACATCTTCCATGCTTTGCATGAGGCAAAAGCTCCTAAATTGTAGGTATTAAACCCTACACAACATTAAATAACATTATGTGAATAAGGGTCATGTCTTCTATTGGTAACATTAAATAACATTATGTAACTAACATTTTATGAATTAAAGAGTGATACCTTCTATTAGTCTGACACTATAGTCCATCTATCACTGTTCTGAATGTCAAGGTCTTCTATTAACAACTTGAGGACCCAAGTCCATGACTCATGGTTCTCGATTTTTACAATTGTCTAAGCAATAGGAAACATTTGATCATTTGTATGATTGTATCCTTGACAACAACAATTAATAGTTTTCCCTTAATCAGCTGTCTTAAGAAACATCAATCCACACCAAATATAACTTTACACCCATCCAAGAAAACCTATTTTATATGTTTCAAAATAGAAGTAAATCCTATTGAATATGAAAAATGATACATTAGCTGAAGTAATAAAGTCCATTAGTACAATTGAGCCTAGATTTTGCCTACGAACCTTTCCACTATAATCCCTTAGAAGATTATAATCATCCTTGTACTTGCCTTCCATTTCATTTATAACAATCTGCTTAGCTATTTTCACCATGTCATAACTAACACTTAACTTCATAGTTCATATCATTCGTCAAACTTGCTCAAATTTGGCTAATTTTAACTGATGGCTCATCCCTTATCAACTGGCAATACATCTGGGCAACCAATTTTACTGAAACCAACTTCATCTTGAACCTATGACTATATGTGGGAGACTTTTTAATGGATTTATTTTGAAAACAGTCAAGTCTTCTTCTATGTGATGCCCAGATTTTAAACTGACAACCTTCACAATAGACAACTTATACACGCTTATTTTCATTCACCTTGAAATATACATCTCTATGTCATTGTGTAGCATATTTTGCAATTGAATCTTTAAATTACACATTATCAACAAATTGCATACAATTTTCAAACATAACAGTCTTACCTATAGGGTTGAACATTGGCCATCTACTTTTCCTGAACCTCTGTCTTTCTAGATCCTCTTCATCATTAAAGTCAGGATCTGAGTCTACACTTCTAGCACAAGTCCACACTTTTAGCATCTGAAGAGTCTATATAATCTATTAACTCTATCATATTTTCCCTCTTTGCTTCCTCATTAGCAGTAAATTCACTATCATCACTGTCATTTTCATCTTCCAACAAATCATCATAAAATTTTAACTTCTTAGCCAATATCTCCCTAGCTTGTTACAACTCATCATCAAAGTCAAACAGGTAAGCAACATCATTCATAAAATCCTCACATATGAATTGTGAACCCCCAAAAGATTGGCCCTCCTCACTTTGCCCTTCCCCACTTTTGACTGTTTTTTTTTGTTCTTTTCAGCTGATTTTACTCTTTTACCTACTTTCTTTTATGTATTACTTATACTGCCCTCAAATCCCCTCCTCATAGTTGAACCTCCCTTATATATATCCTCCACATTTGCCTTGTGAAATTTACTCCTACTAACCCTCACATTTTTATTTACTCCATATGCATTACCCATTTCAGCCCTACCATCAATAATTACTTCTTCAATCAATACACCTGCCTCCTAGTGTTCAATATAAATGATACAATATCCTATTCTGATTATATGCTTCTCAAAAGCTATTGTAGCATTATCATCAAATAGAAGTTTTATATCTTCATTTTTTGTTAACATCTCCCAATTCAAATTATACCAAACTCAAGCAACCTTTCATAACTTTAATGACTCAATCCATTTACAAATTTCCCCATACTTAGTAAAATACTTATGGGATACAATGTTTTTCACCTCAGCCCCAACATATCTGAATGGTTCATCCTTGAACTTCCCACTTGATGGATTGCATAGCAAAAGAAGCCTCTCATCTCTTTGTCCCTTAAACTGCATTCTCATAAATGAAAATTAGTGACCCATAAACTAAATTAGAATCAACCAAAACCAATGCTTTTGTTCAACTTTAGTTGTACATAAACTTAGAAAAGTACACAATTTTGCACATTCCATGAAACTTAAGGAAAACAAATTAAAAAATGAAATCAGTACTCCCCATTACCTAAAACCAGTTGAAATTCTTTCAATGACAGCCTAAGCAACATATCTCTACTTTGATGTTTGCCTTTGTCTAATTTTTCTATTACTCGACAAAACTCCTATTTGTCTCGTCATATTTTTTGTACAAGTTGGGAGGGCAGTAGCTTTCATCGCCTTTTACTCTTCTTCCTGCCAATTACAACCTATTTCCCACCTAGGAAAAAAAATATGCCACATGTAAATCCACGTATGACTGCCATGTTAGCAATAAATCCAACAACATCATTCAACATGGATAAAGTTATGGTGATGATCTAATTCAGCTAGAAAAATGATGCTAGTGAGCTATTTAACTATAAAAAAACTATTGAGTAATATACACTAATATGAAAAGTTAGTGGTTTATTTGCCCCTTTTGTCAATGCATTTTAAACTGAATCCACTTCATCATTAGTGACTCAATAAAAAATCTACTTCATCAGAGTGAGTCAAGGCAATATTCCAAAATAGTAGGTAGAATATCCATCTTAGAAATATCATATTAAATATAATGAAATCAACATAGTCTATTAGATTTTTGAACAAGTCCCCCAATTAAAGTGGATTTTATTGCTAATCCATTAATGATTGTAAGGAGCAGGTTAAATAAGTTTTTACAACTTTAAATGTTAGAATCTTGCCCATATCTATCAAACTTTAAATTACTTTATTCCAAAGTTTGGAAAAATAATAACATAGTCCCAAATATTTATAAATTTACAATTTAGGCTTTTTTTTTTATAAAAAAATTTAAAATTAGTCCTCAAATTTTCTTTAAAGAAATACAAAATAACCCCTAAACTTTGATAAAATTTTTAAGTTATTAAAATTTGAAAGTTTTAGGTTATTCACCGGAGATAATAGTTTTAAATGCTTCATCAACATGTTTTATGAAAAACAAAATGTTTAGGATTGATTTGGCAAAATGTGAAACTTTTAGGACCAATGGAGTTAAGAGTTATAAGTTTTAGGACTTGTTTGGTAAGTTGATGAGTTCTAGGACTGATTTGGTAAAATATACAAATTTTTAGGACTTAAAGTATTGTTTGACCTGAAGCTAGATATTTACACCCAATTTGTTTTAATGTAAATCAATTAACTTCAAAATGATTTATTTTTATTCTTATGTCTTTTTTGCCTGAAAATAATTTTAATTAAAAGCTAATATTATTTTGTTGCAAATAATCCATTGAAAATATAATTTTTGTAATCTTACTAATTTTTTACAAATTTTTCTAATTTAAGTTATTAGAAAAGAAAAATTCATAAAAATTTAAGAATATCATAAAAATTTATTTTTAAATAGGTTATTACATCTACATAATATTAATTTTTACATAAAATTAATTTTAAATCATAAAAATATAAAAATAAAAATAAATTAATTTACTTAAATTAAAACAAATTTGGCAGCCATATCACGGAATTCTTTCGTTGATTTGAGCCCAAACGCTGAGATCGAGACAATGAAGTCAAGTACAGTAGCTTCAACCACACGTGTGAATCAGCATAATTGACAACCTCTTTTGCATGTCGCACGTTAAATTAAAAAGGAGTCGAGGAATGGATTGATTGATTATTGTTAAGTACTTCAACAAAAGCAATTGGAAATCATTTGCGGAAACAAAACCTAATGTCAAGACATAGTGGCTCTCTAGCGTGGACAGTGACAATCTTTTGAGCCATGTATTTCGGCCGAAGTAGTGGAAAACTTGTGGTCGCGGATAAAAAAAAAAGTAATAAACGAAATTGATAAAAATAAATTACAACGACACGCGTATTATATCATATTAACTGTATGATTAAAAAAATTTTAAAATATATAGGAGAAATAATTAAAGCAACAATTATGTTTATGACTTAGTAAAGAAGATTGGTCACTATTATTTTTATTATTTTTTACTCAAATAAACGATTGAAGTTATCAAAATATGTCAAATTACCCATTCCTCGTGAAAAAACTACAAAAGCCTCATTATCACAAAGTAGACAGATATAATATGCTAGATATATATATACATAGAATCTATTTTTAAATATGTCAAAATTAATGTCACAAAATCAAATAATTATGCTTTCATCTCAAGCTCTTCACACTATTCACTATTCACACAAATTAATCTATGAAAAATTTTATATATAATGGATAAATGAAGACTTATAATTTTTAGATATAATTTTTTTTTAAATTTTTTTCAGCAATTAATAACATGAATAAATTCAAATCAAACTTAAGTTAAAAAGTAAAACATATCAAAGAACATGAAACGAAGAGAGTAATTAATAATTAAGGGATGGATGAAGTATGTAGTACTCTAAAGTCAAAATGATTAAGTGATTATACAACATTTTTAAGCTATGAAAACTTTATTGAGCTACAAGTTTAAAGAATAAGGACTTGTTTACTAATAAATTTTTCTCCCTTGATTTCCCAAGAGATCTCTAGCTGCAAGGGCAGTGAAGACTAATCTCTGATGGTAAGATCAGATGCCAGAAGCAAAGACCTCTCTAAGTAGATTATTTTTGATTCACAGCCTCCAAAGTTAGAACTGTAGATGTATTGTTTAAGGGGTTCAATTAGCTGTTTCTAGTTGGGCCAACTGATGTTAGCCCTACCATCAACATTCGTCTTCATGACAAATGCTGACTTTTATATGAATATATAATATGTACTAGCTGGGATGGTATCTATGTTGGCCAAGGCGCGTTGGCTAAGAGCCTAGCTAGGACCAACTACGTGTTTTAACAAAGATGAGCTAAGAATATCCAAGGGGTCCTCTATTTCTAAAGTTAAGGTTCATACTTCAAACCCTCCTTCATTATAGTGTTGATAGGGTGACATGGTGCTTTGTAAGTGTAAAAGGCAAATTTTGATAATAATAGTGAAAGATATTAATTTTTGAGTTTAAATAACTAGTTATTTAATATATTATTTTTATTTTTATTTTTATTTTTGTCTAGAGGTAATGTCATTTAAAATATAATATTTATTCATATAATAAACACTATTTTTTTAGAAAGTAATTGTAAGTGTTATGAATTTTATCCATACGCAGGCCAATAAAATAATTAAAAATCGATATAAATTCTTTTAAAATTTTTTTAAAACAATTTCTAAACATTATAAAATGTGGAGTTTAAATTAGTATATAGGTTGAGCGAATAATCACTAAAAATAAAAATAATATAATAAGTAACTAATTATTTAATGACAACAAAACATAGTTGCTATTTAAATATGAAAGAGGATGCAGCTCGTATATTTCTCCCCTTTTTTTTGTTAATTTTTGTGGTTGCCGTTTTGTTTCTTTTCCCGTAGCTTGTTCGTCTTTGGGTGTTTTCCTTGTCCCTTGTTTCTGATGTTGTTCTTCATTTGCTTGACTCCTTAGAGCTGGCACTCACTTTTCTGTCTTTCTTTATTATAAAAAAAATTATACTCTATTCGTCTCGAAATACTTCCAACATCGGCTAGTTGCTAAGATTAAAATATGTAATTTTTTTCCCTTTTTTATTTCACTACTTCACAAATTTTTTATAAATATAAGGACTGAAACAAAGTTACTTGAAAAATATATAGACCAAATTATAATTTCTTAAAAATTATGAACCATAGTATCATTTTAAGGTGAATGTTGCAATGATTATAGTATGATTTGATAAATTAATTGTGAAAAACGTACCAATATTGCATGGTTCTTTTTGGAACTGCCTAAATTACAAGAAAGTTTGGACAAATGAAATATTCTTCTCTTGCCTAAAATAATAGATAAAATAACATGAACAAAAGCTATAGAACGAAAGCAAATATTTACTAGCTGATAAAATTGTTTTCTTGTGGGTTTGTATCTTATTCCCATTCCTTGAGGAGGAGAGAACAATTTTTCACATTATTGAATTGCTTAAAGAACATATGTGTATAATACCAAATTCGCATCTCATGGCTTTGTTGAAGATCATACATTTCTTCAACATACTCATTGAAAACCAATGTGCGAACGTTGTGCCCGGCTTAACTTGGGCTACCTCATTCTAACCGATTTTCTGCAACTCGAAGAGCCGCCTTGTGAAATAGGGAATCTACTCCTTACCAATATGCAACAAGTAGTTTTTCCCCCCCTCTTAATTATTAACAAGTATCCGGCACCACCTAGTAATTGAAGAGCAAAAATTAATTTTAAGCATTCTTATTAACTAATCACATTACTTAAAGCCCCATATCTGTCAAATCTTAGAGTCCACCAAAGTAATTCTCGAGGGAATGATTTCTTACAATGTATGTTTTTGGTATTTTGGGGGGGGGGGGGGGGGGTTGTGCTTCTGAGATCTGAATAATTTATAAAGTTAATTATAATTTGCCTACGAGGTTTAGGTAAAATTACACTTTGTCCTATTCTATGTTAAAAATATGCACTTTATTCTTTTTTTTTTTTAAATATAGTCCAATAGTAATTTTTGAAGTTTTAATTTAAATCATACAGTTGTCATCTTCAAGCAATTTCAATCTATATAATATTTTTTTATAATTAATTAAAATTAATTTTTTTAAAAAACCCGAAAGAAATACAAAAAGAAAAAAACTCATAATTTAAAATGTCTATTCAATGTAAAAAAATATCATAGAGATTAAAATTACTGTAAAATGACTACCGTAATGTCTAAATTAAGATTTTAAAAGCTATTATTTAATTGTATTAAAAAGATGAGAGGTAAAGTGTATATTTTTAAAATAGGAGAGGTAAAGTGTAATTTCACTTAAATCTTAGCGACAAATTGTAAGTATCCCTAACTTATATGGTAATTTAAAAGTAAAGTAGAGTACTATAGAAAAAAAAAAACTAATATATGCACGTTAGCATAAAAAGACAATTATAAACATATCTTAAACATTTATGAGAGTGGGCATGTAATATGACGGAGGTCATCACCTATAAATGACTAAAACGTGTTTTCATTTAATTTTAATTTGTATAACCTCATTTTAAAATTTACTAATACGTTTACCATTTAAATAAGGGAGAATTACAATTAGCCCCCTTATGTTTACCCTAAATTACACTTTGCTCCTCATTTTTCATAAACCTCTTAAAAGCCTCATAAGCTTTTAAGAAACTTACACTTACCCCCTTACAATCTTGTTTGAATATTAAAACCAATGAATTAATTACACTTTTAGACATCAACTCCAATTTTTGTTTAAGCTTTTTTTCCTTAACATATAAATTATTTTATTACCATCTTTTAGGTTACAATTCACCAACTATTTATATTTATATTAATCCAGAAAGCCTTCCTTGTCATTATGCTCACTCAAGAGATGGTGCCACTCAAAGAACAAAATTGCTCTTTGTTGCATTCCACCTTGTAGCTATCACCATTACTCCAAGAGCTAGTGTCTTTTTTAGTTTAGAAAATCAAGAAATATTTTACTAAATGAGGGTTTCTTAAAAAATAATTAATCAATCAATAAATATATATAAAACTAAAACTAAATTAAAATTTCCACATGCTTCATTAACTTGAGAAAAATGAATTTTAAAATTTCTATATTATTATAAAATGAGTTGTATCATTTCTTTGATTTTTGCTTTAATAGTTACTGTTACATGTTTTGAAAAAGTTGAAGGGAATAGAAAGTAACAACCAATTCTAAAAACTAAAATGACATTATTAATTAGAGGTGATTGAAAATTTTAAAATATAAAATAAATTACATATAAACAATGAAAGTAAATAAAAATTAAATCATAAGAGAAAAATAATAAGTTAGTAAAAAGGAATAATGCATATAAATATATTATGTCACTTGAAAACAAAAAAAGTAATGAAGCAATTTATATGTCAAGTAGAAAACTTAAAAGAGAATTAAAAGTTAGGGTATCAAAGTATTATTCATCCATTAATTTTAAATCCCAAAAGAAATAGCAGAGGATGAATGTAGATTTCTTAAAATATTAAGGGTCATCTAAGAGGTCTCTGGAATAAAAGACACAAAGTGTAAATTAGGATAAACATAAGGGCAAAATGTAATTCACCCTTTAAATAAAAAAAAGGGACACAAGCAATTTTTGGTTAAAAGTGTAAACAGGTGTGTGAGAAAGAAAGAGGGAATGAGAAAGGAGGTTCAATAATTCCAGCAGGGTGCTGACGTGGCGGAGCCAGAGATACTGGGGAAGCGATCACATGATGTGAGCGAAAGGGCGGAGTAAAGAGGGCGAAAGAGAGACTATACTGGACTGTGTCTGTGGTGAGAGAAACCGGAGGGAGTGAGCCAGAGACAGGGAGAGAAAGGGACTGGAGAGAGAAACAATCAGAGGTTTTTGTTTTGGGATTTGCCAGCGTCTTCTCATCAGCACCTGTTTTTAGAGAAAGGGCAACTGAAGCACCAACACGAAGGAGGACGATACCAACAAGAGCAAGGACAACAAGTCTTCTGCTTAGCGGTTTCATTTGGTCGGGCAACCGGACAAATGTAGAAAAGCGGTTTTGTAACTGAAACAGAGCAAGAAAGAGAAGCCCTCCAGAGTTAAATTAAAACCAACCCTTTTTTTTTCTTCTCTCTTCCACATTCGTTACAGAGAAACTACCCCGATAATGAATCCCCACATAACCGTCATGTTGTCTTCTTTTTTGCTTTCTTCCCTCTCTCTCAGCTCTTTGTCTGCTCATTAATGGGCTGCGCCGAATAGCTTTTTTTTTTTTTTTTATCACCGCTGCCTTCTGTTGCTTCGTCTGTTAAAAACCAGTGATTTTACTTTCTTGGTCGTGTTTCATGCTGCTTCGTTCCCATGGCTCTTGTGGAGGGTAATTCGAGGGGTCCGTCGGAGACTGGTGAGTTTCAGCGAAGATTATTTCTGGGTTTCGCCATGTTTGGTATGACTGATGAGAAAGTTGTGGGATTTAGGGGTCTCGTATGCGTCTACTGTGTGAGAGTCATGGCTCTGTTTGGTTGACGGGAACAGGATAAAGGGAAACAATTGGGAATTTTGTCTGATCTTTCAACCGGAGCTCAATTGCTTCTATTTCTTATATTGGCTATTGTCAGCAACCTAGCAGAGCTCAAAGGCCCGATTTTTTTTCCGTTTTCCCCGGGCTTTCTCAGTTGCCAAATCACCAGACTTGGTGCTTCTTCATCCTAATTTCCCTTGAGTTGATAAAGTTGGTCTGTTTGATTTGGCTGTACAGGTATGGGCGGAACTGATCTGTACACAGAGTTGTGGAAGGCATGTGCAGGCCCGTTGGTGGAGGTTCCTCGCGCCGAGGAAAGAGTTTTCTACTTTCCTCAAGGTCACATGGAACAAGTATGGCTTTTCATTTCTTTTTCTTTCTTTCCTTTTCTTTTTTCTTTTGTTTTTCATTTTTGTTTACAACTCCTTTTCATTTGTACCAAATCAACTGAATTTTTTCGGCTCTTATTTTTGTTCATATTTTGTTTTGCCTCGAACACTTCTTAATTTCAGTAGTTCCGATGTTTTGTTTTTGCAGTTGGAAGCATCTATGAATCAAGAACTCGATCAGCAAGTCACCATGTTCAGACTTCCTCCTAAAATTCTTTGTCGCGTCGTTCACGTTCGGCTCCTGGTAATTTTTGAGCTTCGCGTTTCCTCCGTCTCTTTAATTAAACCTTCATCTATGGCTGTGTGATTTCTGGAATCGGTCCAATCTGTAGGCCGAACAGGAGACAGATGAGGTCTATGCTCAGATAACTTTGCTCCCAGAAGCTGATGTGAGTCTAGGCCTTTATTATTCTCGTTCTTTATCTATTTTTGGTGAATTTTGTCTTCTTCATAGTTTTAGTTTTATTTTTTGGCGATTTCATGGAATTAGAGAGTAAATGTTTTGTGGCTAATTTAGTTAGTTGTGAAGTTACTTCAGTTCTTTCCATGGGTTGTAGAATATTCAAAATTCTGACAAACAGGTTTCTTTAGAAAGAGTTGTAATAAGCAAGTTAAAACGAATTGGCTCCTAATGATTTTTGCAGCAAAGCGATCCTACAAGTCCTGATCCAGTCCAGCTCGAGCCACCAAAGCAGCCGGTTCATTCATTTTGTAAGATTCTGACAGCATCAGATACAAGCACCCATGGAGGGTTCTCTGTTCTTCGGAAACATGCAACCGAATGCCTGCCGCCACTGGTACGATCTGTCATGTCTGGTCTTCTTATTCCTTTTTACCTTTCCCGGATGATGTTTGATGCAATTGCCAATTCTTTATTTTTCGTAGGACATGACTCAAGCAATCCCAACTCAGGAGCTTGCTGCCAAAGACCTTCATGGTTATGAATGGCGTTTCAAGCATATATTTAGAGGTATTTTATGAGAGATTGTCCTGTAAAGTTCATAGTTTTTAGCTGAGAGAGAGCCTCTGAGCTGAGCTTCTTTTCCTTTTTCTTTGTCTAAAACTTTTTATCTGCAGATAGTTTGCAACTTTTGCATTTACAACTTTCTTTATTATTATCTGCTTTTAAATCTTGTGAATAGGGCAACCAAGGAGACATCTACTTACAACGGGGTGGAGTACGTTTGTTACCTCTAAGAGACTGGTTGCAGGAGATGCTTTTGTGTTCCTGAGGTTGGATTTGCTTTTAGTTCTTTATAAACGGGATTGAAAAACTCACCGGGAAGGTGTTAACTTCTCTTGAATGTTTTCTAGGGGTGGCAATGGTGAATTACGGGTTGGGGTTCGGCGCCTCGCACGTCAACAGAGTAGCATGCCTTCATCTGTCATATCCAGCCAAAGCATGCACTTAGGAGTGCTAGCCACTGCTTCTCATGCTGTCACCACCAGGACCCTCTTTGTTGTCTACTATAAGCCAAGGTCTATGGCCTACTCTAATTTTATGTGGTTGGCTTGATTGACCACTCTCATTATCTTAAGATTTTTGTTTTGGATCTGCCTTTGTTCAGGACAAGTCAGTTCATTATCAGTGTAAACAAGTATCTAGATGCTGTCAAGAATGGATTTTCTGTTGGCATGCGTTTCAAGATGAGATTTGAGGGAGAAGACTCTCCTGAGAGAAAGTACTTGTTTGTTCAAACATGGCATATATTATAAGTACCTTTCATCTGAAATGAGATCCACTTTATGGTGCTCCTTAATCATTTATTTTGTTCCTTTTTTCCATCAGGTTCACAGGGACAATTGTTGGGGTTGGAGACATCTCCCCGCATTGGTCAGATTCTAAATGGCGCTGCTTGAAGGTTGATATTTGTTCATTACGGATATCCAAGCTAAACGTTTCTTCTTTTTGATAGTCTTTTGTCCTTTTAGATTCAATGGGATGAACCTGCAACGACTCATAGGCCAGAGAGGGTTTCTCCTTGGGAAATAGAACCTTTTGTGGCTTCTGCTTCCGTCAACCTTGCCCAACCAGTAGTGAAGAACAAACGGCATCGACCTGTTGATGGAGCTGCTTCTGGTATGGGAACTGTTTTCACAAATTTTTTAAGCATTGCTGCTAACTCATATCTAGTGATGTTCATATAACTTGTACCATCTATTATTTGTAATGTAGATGTTGCGATCAATCCAGTTGCCTCAACCTTCTGGTATCATGGATCAGTGCAGTCTAATGACCAAACACAATTTGGAAGTTCGGTGGAAATCCAAGGTAGCGAAAGCCATATTATCTGGCCAATGATGCGGAGAGAAATTGGCAATGATGTTCATGTCAGTGGTGGCAACTCAAAGACCACACCTGATAACAGACGACCGCCTTCTCATGTTTCACTGAACCTTTTCCCAGACTCAATGGGTGGAAGTGACAAAATTTTGGCTTCTCAATCAATTCTCACTGGTTACCCGTCCCCCATTGCATCCAGAACCAGCAATAGCCTGATGCATGAACAGGCTGAGAAGGGCCAAAAATCTGAGTCTTATACAGGTTGCAGATTGTTCGGAATTGATCTCTCATGTAATACTGGTGTCAGCACCCCTCCAAGAAATCAACCCTCATCTGTATTTGTTGATTCTGCTGGTCCAAAATGTTCTTCTCGATCTGCCGCAGATTCCAACAGGAGCTTAACTCTTGATCATCCAAAATTGGCCACTGATTCTGGCAGGAGCTTAACTCTTGATAACCTAAAAACTGGTAAGGAACAGAATCAAGTTGCACCAGAGGCATCGCCTAAGGAGATGCAGAATAAAACAGTTCATACTCCATCCACAAGAACCCGTACAAAGGTGAACTCTGGTTTCTTTTCTTGTTTAATTGTTGGTAACAACTCTTGAGAATACCTTGGGACTCACTTTCTTATTTTTTGGAATTCTAAGGTGCAAATGCAAGGGATAGCAGTTGGTCGTGCTATTGACTTGACTGTCCTGAAAGGATATGAAGAGCTTGTAAATGAGCTAAGGCAGATGTTTGATATTGATGGGGAGCTTTTCACCGGTGAGAAATGGTCAGTTGTTTTTACTGATGATGAAGGTGACATGATGCTTGTTGGCGATGATCCATGGCCGTAAGTATATTTGAAAGGAGAAAAGAGAAACAGAATCCATTCATTCTTCCATGGGTCAAACTGCTCACATTAAAGTTTGTTTCCATGCTGATTGCAGGGAGTTCTGTAAACTGGTTAGAAAGATCTTAATATGCCCCAGCGAAGAGATGAAGAAGATGAGCAGAAGATGTAGACTTCCCAAGACATCAACAGAAGGTGAAGGGGCCGCTTTAAGTTTGGATTCAGAGCATAGGTCTGGGGCCTGAAGCTTGAAAGCTCATTTAGTTAAAGTTTTCCTTTAGGCTGGTAGTAGGAGTGTGTCTGGTAGGTTTTCTTTTTTTTTTTTTTTTTTCTTTTGGCTAAAAAGCTGAATAGAAGAGTGAATGAATGGGTTTGGTTTTGGTGGAAGTAATGACTTATGCTAGAAGAGCAAAAGTGCCATTAGGTTTAGAAACGTGACTTTGTGTATACCTTGTGAGATGGTGTGGTTTTAGGTTATGGGCATGTCAAAATTATCACCATCTGAAGCTCACTTGCACCTGTCATGTATATGCTCTTCCCATGAAGTATATATAAATCACTGTCTAGATTACCTAAACTTGCTCCGTTGACATTCTAGAACTCGACACATTTGGTGCCAGTTTTATCTCGTGTCGTGTCTCGTTGATTGAGATTTTACTGTTATCATAAGCTGGTGAAGAAACGTTAGTGGGAAGAATTTGAGATGAAGAAGGCAAATGATGTACACAGGTTCAAGTGCATGCTCAGGTGGGTTGATTGATCAAAATAAGGGGGCAAACGTTGCTTTCGTGGAGATCACGCTAGGACAATAAGGGGGCAAACGTTGCTTTCGTGGAGATCACGCTAGGATTAAGGGGGGCAAGCAAATATCCGATCAGAATTGAGACAATGGAGATTGAAAAGTTGAAAAATCCACTTGATAATGACATAAAAGATTTGGATTCAGAGTCATTTGAAAGGTCTGGCTTTCGGCTATTTTTACGTTTCTGGGAGGAGAAAAAAGGGGGCTCTGAATTGGAAATTTTAGGGAGGAAAAGGCGCTACTATTAGTCAAAAAAGTAAATCAATCCAACCTTTTTTTCCAATGAAAGGCCAGAAAAAGTCACAGGTTGAAATGCTTGAGAATAAGGCCAGCACTTTTGCGGACAAAGCAATGGTGTGTTGAACTGTTGAAAGAAAGGGAACAGGCAAGTGGAGTGAAACACTCTTCACGCAACATCTTGGAAAAGGCCCTTTGTCTTTGTGGGAAAGCGTAAATAAATTGTCACAATGGTAAGGTCAAGGCTCGGGGTTGACTCTCGATTACTGCAGGATGATTTCCATGTAATGTTTGATTCTCGTCCTTGGGATGTTAATCCCTGTGGTCATGGTGTAATGTAAGACTTAAAAGAGAGCTGAGCTGGCGTAATTCAAGTCACTTTGAATACATCGATTTGCCTAAGAGCAAAAATTTTGGGACAAATTCATATTCCCCCATTACACCAGGTCATATGAAGAGGGTACTCAGAAATTGATCACCCATTACAATGACCATCATTATTTGTTAGGGTTTTATTTTAGGTTAATAAGGGTTTTGAGAGGTCTAATGGTGTCTTGTTTCTTGAAGTTCAAAATTATTGTTTTCCTTTTCCTTTTTAATTTGTTATTTTGAAGTGAAGTTAAAATGTTTGAGCAAGATAGACTTCTTTTGTTGTCATGGCAGGGCGGGAGTTTGATGCATTTATCACTCAATCGTAGTCCTTATATTTTGTTTCCTAAGTTTCCCATGATGCATTTTTAATTCAATCATTTAGCATGGAATTATTCATTATTTTGTTGGACTAATCCTGTTGATGGTTAAAAGAGCATTGAGCCAATCCATTTTTGGTGATGTGGAGTGGGAACAGAGCACTTGCCCTTGGGTGAGGTGGTGAAAACTTTGTGTTCCCATCTTTATGGTCAGGCTTACAATATCCTCAATGTTATCAAAAAAGAAAAACGAACGGGCAAATAAGCTGCTTGGGCAAAAGGCCCAAATGGGTCCAATTCCATTCTAAGTGATCTACGTTGGAGAGTAGGGCTAAAGGCTACTTCAGTTCTTAATGGCCATTAAAAGTGCCAATGACATGTCGGTGGCTTGTCTCAAAAGCCAAGTGATTGGAAGCCCAACTAAATTCGAGAACAAGTCCAGATCTAGTGGCGACATGGGATCCGCAACCCTATTATTCAAGCTCAATGTATCTTCTGATTGATAATACGAGTTGACATAGGTGGGTGAACACAATAGTTAACATTTTTATGTGGTTTGGCTTTTTCCACAATAAGTATTTATCGACAATGCCGCTAAGGAATCACTCTATCATTGATAATGAGAGATTATATATATATATATATATATATATATATATATATACAAAAATAATGAAGGTACTACTCTCGCACCATATACTATCTATGTATTTTCTCCTAGGAAAAGTCACCCCTTGGCAAATGCTTCATCTTAGGTGTCTTTCCCTACCTAAGAAAAGCCACTATCTCTCATCACCTTGTTGGGAATCCGAACGAGTTTCACGCTATTAAATTAGCATGCACCAGGATCGGATTGCAGAAATAATCACACGGGTACCTTGTTTTCGAAATTCCACAAACGCAGAATTCTCCAAGCTTAACACGCTCGAATTCCTTCTCTTCCGGTTGCACTATATGAGTGTTTGTGCTATTATTGTTTTTGGACTAATTATCTCTCTTTTCAATAATACACAACCACTCCTTTTTTTTATAGGCAAATAGTACAATAGCTTCTCTTGGAAGCTAAAGTACAACTTCTCTCAGAAGTTAAGTACATAGCTTCTCTCAGAAGCTAAAGTACAACTTCTCTTAGAAGTTAAACCGGGTAGAGTTCAGAATGTGGCGTGGGACCCTTGGGATCTCTTAATCCTGTCAAATTAGTCCCAACTAATTTATTGTTTACAAGTCAGTACAACATCTTGTACGACCTTGTAAAATCTCCCAGGATTTCAGAGACAATTCACAAGTACCCATTTTATTCTATTCCGTTCACCGTCCAATATTGTTGCACATAATCCGGACTAGACCAACCACATCCAAGTTGTGGTACTGTCAATACGGAATTAAATATGTGCACGTCTCTTCAAGTTTATTCGGACTCTAAACAATTTAGAAAAACATTTATAAAATCTATATATACCATATATATAATTTTATATATAGAAAATAATATTTCCAAAACAATATTTTTCTAAATCGACCACGTGGATTTCTTAATCCGAAAAACCAAGAGACTTACTCCACAATATTCACTCTTATTTCAAGAGCGGTGAATTCTATGTTGAATAATCATGAACTTAACATGTTACATTTATGTGATCCAACATGTCCAAGTATATCCTATAGTAGGCATCATTGGTTGACATATCAAAATCACATAAAGTATACATTTAAATTCATATTATTCTCAAGTCTACGGAATAAATAACATTTACTCTTTCTCAACAGTTGAAGGTCTAAGAGTAATTGTTTTGGTCCTGTTCAAATATTTATCTCCATAAATATCCACATACGCATTAGGAACCAATATTCCAGTGATTGAGACAAATCACTCTATCTCATATAGTAATGTCATATGTGCAATCTTTTATGAGTAATCAACCCATGTATATACTCATAGATTGTGAACACCTTTTTAAAGAACTACAAAAATGAATTAAGTCTCATGTGACATGATCTCCATCATCCATCAATTCATATGTAATATAGTTCTTATGGGTTTATCACAGTAGGAGATAAGTTGGCTTTGATGAGCACAACAAATCTTTCAATCTCCCACTTGCGATTCAAAGCCAATCAGCAACTATTCTAAGACCCATTTCCTTTACATGCTTCTCAAAAACCTTTTGAGACAACGGTTTAGTCAGTGGGTCTGCCACGTTCTCCGCTGAAGCAATTTTTATGATGCTTACATCTCCTCTTTTGACAATTTCTCTTATCAAGTGAAATTTCCTCTGTACGTGCTTCATGCGTTGATGAGCACGGGGCTCTTTGACTTGAGCAACAGCCCCAGTGTTATCACAGTACAGAGTAATTGGAGATTCTATGTTTGGAACAACTCCAAGTTCCTGAATGAACTTCTTGATCCAAACAGCCTCTTTTGCTGCTTCAGAAGCGGCAATGTATTCGGCTTCAGTTGTAGAGTCAGCTACAGTACTTTGCTTAAAGCTCCTCCAACTGAAAGCCCCACCATTTAGTCCATAAACGAATCCAGAATTCGATTTACCATCATCTGGATCAGATTGGAAGTCAGAATCAACATATCCTTTTACTTCCAATGAACCACCACCATAGACTAAGCAATAATGCTTTGTCCTGTTAAGATATTTCAAAATATGCTTAACAGCGGTCCAATGACCTTCCCCAGGGTTGGATTGGTACCTACTTACAACACTCACTGCTTGTGCTATATCGGGCCTAGTACACAACATTGCATACATGATGCTGCCAACAGCAGAAGCATAAGGGCAGCGTTTCATTTTATCCAATTCCTCATCAGTCTTAGGAGACATCTTTTCGGAAAGGATGATTCCATGACGAGAAGGCACGAAGCCTTTCTTGGAATCTTGCATGTTGTACTTAGCCACGATCTTATCAATGTAAGTAGATTGAGATAACCCCAACAATCTTCGGCTTCTATCTCTATAGAGCTTAAGACCAAGGACATATGATGCCTCACCCAAATCCTTCATAGAAAAATGAGTGGACAACCATAGCTTCACTGCTGATAACATTTCTACATCATTCCCAATGAGTAGAATATCATCAACATATAGGACAAGGAATGTGATAGCACTCCCTTGTGTCTTCTTATAGACACAAGCTTCATCCGGATTTTGTGAGAAGCCAAATTGTTTAACTGTCTCATCAAAACGGATGTTCCAACTTCTGGAAGCCTGTTTAAGTCCATAAATGGACCTATTCAGCTTACATACTGACTGTTCCTCCCCACTAGATACAAATCCTGCAGGTTGGTTCATATAGATATCTTCATCAAGATACCCATTCAAGAAGGCAGTTTTTACATCCATCTGCCATATCTCGTAGTCATAGTATGCAGCTACGGCTAACAGAATTCTGATGGATTTAAGCATGACCACTGGCGAAAAGGTTTCCTCATAATCAATTCCTTCTTTTTGATTATACCCCTTTGCCACTAATCTTGCTTTAAAGGTTTCCACCTTTCCATCAGGTCCTCGTTTTCTCTTATAAATCCATTTACAACCAATAGTCTTAATATTGATTGGTGGATCTACGAGAGTCCAGACCTGATTCTTATGCATAGAATCCATTTCTGAATTCATAGCATCAATCCATCTATCCCTGTCAATATCCTTCATTGCCTCATCATATGTTCTAGGATCTCGTTCGCAATCTTCTGAAATCATCATGAATGATTCATTCAGAAGTGTCAACTTTTGAGGCGGACGAATGATCCTTGAACTTCTTCGAATAGGCTCTAAAGGAATATTAACTCGAGTACTATCATCAGAAGCAGTACTATCAGATGTTTCAGTTAACTCTTGTAAGATAATCCCATTATCTTTCCTAGAGTCAACCACAAAATCTTCTTCCAAGAAGACCGCATCTCTACTAATGAACACCTTTTGTTCATTTGGATTATAGAAATAATAACCCATAGTGTCTTTTGGGTATCCTACAAATAGGCATCTTTCTGTTCTAGATTCCAACTTTGTAAATTTTTGCTTCCTGACATGTGCAGGACAGCCCCAAATTTTCAAGTGTCTCACACTCGGTCTTTTGTTAGTCCATAACTCGTATGGAGTTTTTGGGACTGATTTAGTTGGAACTCTATTCAACAGATAGACAGCGGTCTCTAACGCATAACCCCAAAAAGACACTGGCAGATCGGCCATGTTTATCATTGAGCGCACCATATCCAATAAGGTACGATTTCTTCTCTCAGAAACACCATTGAGTTGTGGTGTTCCCGGTGGTGTCAATTGTGAGAGAATTCCATTATCTTTAAGATAACCTCTGAACTCATCGGAGAGGTACTCGCCTCCTCTATCGGAGCGAAGGCACTTGATACTTCTACCTTTCTGTTTCTCAACTTCATTTCGAAATTCTTTGAACTTTTCAAAGGCTTCCGATTTATGATGTAACAGGTAGATGTACCCGTATCTAGAATAGTCATCAGTGAAAGTGATGAAATAATAGATACCACCTCTTCCCATGTGGTTCATAGGTCCACATACATCAGTATGTATGAGATCTAATACATTTGAGCTTCTTTCACCTTTTCCAGAAAAAGGTAATCTAGTCATCTTTCCTTGAACGCAAGATTCACAGGTTGGATAAGTTTCTAATGTTAAGAAACTCAAAGGACCATCCTTAACCAACCTTTGAATTCTTTTGGCGTTAATATGACCAAGTCTCAAATGCCAAAGATAAGTGGGAACTATCTCTTCCCTTTTTCGCTTTGTTGAACCATTTCCATCACATGGTTCAGATTCAACATTCATGCTGCTTTCATGAAGGGTATGCAAGAAATAAAGACCATCATTTTTGAAACCACTTGCCACAAATTTGTTACGAAATTTAATCGTAACTTTACTACGAAATAGGAATGAATATCCCATATCATCCAACTTCGAAATAGAAATCAAATTTCTTCTAACTTGCGGCACATAAAGACAATCTTTCAAATAAAGAGTGGTTCCATCTAAAAGAACTAATTTAAAAGTTCCTAAAGAGATGGCTGCAACTCTTGCATCTGATCCCATCAACAGTGAGATCTCCCCTTCACTCAGCCTTCTTGTTTCCTGGAACCCCTGCCATGTGTTACACACATGAGTGGTTGCCCCGGAATCAAGACACCAGGAATTCGTAATTCCATGCATTAAGTTTGTCTCAATGATAAAGACAGAAGACTTACCATCTGATGGTTTCTTGTTCACTGTAGCAATGTAATGTTTACAATTACGCTTCCAGTGACCTTTCTTTCCACAGAAATGACATTCATCTCTGGACTTGTCCTTCCCCTTCTTTTTAGGCTCATTCCTAACTTGAAGAGGGTTCTTACCTTTGTTCTTTTTATTGTTCTTGCGCCTGGTCGTGGAGGACTGTCCTTCCATGACCATGATGGGCTTATCCTTCTTAAGCAACTCTTCCGCTCTTTGCAACATATTGCGCAGTTCAGGAAGTGTCACTACCTTGTCATTCATATGAAAGTTCAAAACAAAGTTATTGAATGACTTAGGCAACGAGCACAAGATAATGTCTATCTTAGTCGTATGGTCCATCTCAGCGCCAAGGGAATCCAACACATTGATATACCCAATCATGGTCATCACATGATCATGAATAGATGTTCCCTCAACCATTTTGGTGGACATAAGCCCTTGCATGGCATTCATCCTAGCAGAACGATTCTGCATCTCAAACATCTCTTTTAGGCTATTCATAATTTCCTTAGCAGTTGACATCTTTTCATACTGCTGCTGAAGCCTATTCTCGAGAGATGCCAAGATATAGCACTTAGCCAAGGAATCATGCTCATGCCAAACATCATATGCTTTCTTTTCCTCTTTATGATCATTATCAAGAGGGGGAAGTATAGGTGGCAACTCGTTCAAAACATGTGCCAACTTCCCTGCAGTGAGCGCAATGTCAAGGTTTCTCTTCCAATCACAATAGTTTGCCCCATTAAGGCGGTTCTCTTCCAGATTCTTAGCAAACTGAGGACTAATGTTGTTCATGATTCTATCAAAGAACACACAAACAAAATACATAAGGCATAGCGGAGAAAATCAATATTTTCTTAATGTATCATATACAAGAAAGTACTAATTGCATTCAAAGTCACCCTCATGACCATAACATATCACATATGAGCAATTAGAAAAACAAGAACTTCATTTAATTGCAAGACTATTCCTTTTGGCATTAATCTAACAATAATGAAGCAAATATCATGCTATATTTATCTTACAACATTTATAAGATTCTTGTTTTTAATTTTGGCTTCTAAAGACAATATACCCGCCATCCATTTTAGATCGGCATATCTCTTTAGTCAAGTGTACACCCATTGTCTAGATGTATCATATTGCTGTGAGAAACTAAATCATTTTAATTAAGCCCCCACTTGGCTATAACACATCCATTATCACCATAAAGTAAATCAATAAGCACAAATTATCATCAACTTAATCATCTCCTTTTGGTATCAAACTAAGTCAACAATATCCATACTTATTATTTACGACAATGGAAAGCCTTTAGAAAATTAATCTTCTAAAGATATAATTTTCTATCTCTCACACTTGATATTTAAATACTGAGGGAATTTATTTTATATTTTGAACAATTCAAAAACACAAATTAATTTTCTCAATTATCACCATAACTGTAAAATATATTGCAACACTTGCACAAGCATGCATAATAATTCTCAACAATAAATTCAAGCAATTATCATGCATTCATCCATATTTGCAAAATTTCAATAAATGAAATAATCATGCAAATAAGCTCCCACTGAATAAAGCATCCAATTATTCAGAAATAAAACATTCCAGAAAAATAAATATTCCAAATATTTAATTTCTGAAATAAATAAATAAATTGGGAACTTGGAATAAATAAGTAAACAAATGCTTATGGGCCAATAAAACGTTTTTAAAGTAATGGCCCAATTGGGCCTTTTTCAAAAATAGGCCCGAAAACCCCTTTTTTTTTTTTTATTGGACTGCTGGACTTGTTCCAGCTAATGGGCCTGCAGCTGCGCGGCCCACTTCCCCTTTTCTCTCCCTCTTCGTGTCGCAACCAGCAGCAGCAGGAGCTCCCCTTCTCCTACGCGACGCACACCAGCAGCAGCCAGCAGGAGCTCCATCCCGCCAGCCGCCGCCGCCAGCAGCAGCTACAGCAGCCACCAGTAGCCACCAATCGCCGTCGACCGGAGCGGTGCTGCGTCTCAGGCGACCGGCGACCCTATCGGTGTCATCCCGGAAGCCGCGACCGTCGCAACTTTTCCGGCGACGAAAACGCCGTCAAACTACTACAAATTTATATGGGTTTTGTTCCTTGAAGGCCGATGATCACAATGGAACAATTCCTTTTGATCAATTTCGCACACACAACACTTAATTTCAAAAATTAGTGTTAGGGTTCTTAAACTTTTCATAAACCCAGATTCGAAACGAATCAAAATTCAATCCGATTGAAGCGAAATCAAGCCTCCAAACCATGGGGCTATTGACCTTCGGCCTTGATACTTCAAAACCGAGTCATCCGCCAGCGACTTTCACGGACGGTGGTGGCCGGGGAGCGTCGGGATCAAAACGGGCAATACTTGGTCAATCTCAAAAAACAACCAGATCTTCTTTTCTCAAAAACAGAGTTGTTTCGGTGTATTCTTGTTCTCAACAAAAATCCAGTAACATCGAAACAACAAGATCATTCAAAAACAAGCAAGGATTCAGATCCGTGTGGGTTTTGTGTGTTTGTGTTCATCACATGAACAGTACACGAAAATCAAGAAATTAAATTCGTGAAAAACACACAAAAGATTATTCTACAATCATAAACATGCTCTGATACCACTGTTGGGAATCCGAACGAGTTTCACGCTATTAAATTAGCATGCACCAGGATCGGATTGCAGAAATAATCACACGGGTACCTTGTTTTCGAAATTCCACAAACGCAGAATTCTCCAAGCTTAACACGCTCGAATTCCTTCTCTTCCGGTTGCACTATATGAGTGTTTGTGCTATTATTGTTTTTGGACTAATTATCTCTCTTTTCAATAATACACAACCACTCCTTTTTTTTATAGGCAAATAGTACAATAGCTTCTCTTGGAAGCTAAAGTACAACTTCTCTCAGAAGTTAAGTACATAGCTTCTCTCAGAAGCTAAAGTACAACTTCTCTTAGAAGTTAAACCGGGTAGAGTTCAGAATGTGGCGTGGGACCCTTGGGATCTCTTAATCCTGTCAAATTAGTCCCAACTAATTTATTGTTTACAAGTCAGTACAACATCTTGTACGACCTTGTAAAATCTCCCAGGATTTCAGAGACAATTCACAAGTACCCATTTTATTCTATTCCGTTCACCGTCCAATATTGTTGCACATAATCCGGACTAGACCAACCACATCCAAGTTGTGGTACTGTCAATACGGAATTAAATATGTGCACGTCTCTTCAAGTTTATTCGGACTCTAAACAATTTAGAAAAACATTTATAAAATCTATATATACCATATATATAATTTTATATATAGAAAATAATATTTCCAAAACAATATTTTTCTAAATCGACCACGTGGATTTCTTAATCCGAAAAACCAAGAGACTTACTCCACAATATTCACTCTTATTTCAAGAGCGGTGAATTCTATGTTGAATAATCATGAACTTAACATGTTACATTTATGTGATCCAACATGTCCAAGTATATCCTATAGTAGGCATCATTGGTTGACATATCAAAATCACATAAAGTATACATTTAAATTCATATTATTCTCAAGTCTACGGAATAAATAACATTTACTCTTTCTCAACAGTTGAAGGTCTAAGAGTAATTGTTTTGGTCCTGTTCAAATATTTATCTCCATAAATATCCACATACGCATTAGGAACCAATATTCCAGTGATTGAGACAAATCACTCTATCTCATATAGTAATGTCATATGTGCAATCTTTTATGAGTAATCAACCCATGTATATACTCATAGATTGTGAACACCTTTTTAAAGAACTACAAAAATGAATTAAGTCTCATGTGACATGATCTCCATCATCCATCAATTCATATGTAATATAGTTCTTATGGGTTTATCACAGTAGGAGATAAGTTGGCTTTGATGAGCACAACAAATCTTTCACACCTCACATTTTATTTTTCAGAGTTTTCCTCACCGCCAATTTTTCCACTACAATATTTGCCTATAAATAGGCTACACACAAAAAACCTGTTCTTTATCACCAATCAAACATAATTCAAAACATCTATTTTCTTTTCTTTGGCCACCACAATTATCCATGGGGAAGACAAATAGGTGCTATAAGGGAGAGCCTTATGTGATATGAGAGAATCGGAGAAACTCTTATACTCTCATTATTTTGTATATGTGTAATTTTTTAAAATTTAATTGCCCCCACTCACTTAAACGTTGCTCCGCCACTAACTAACTCAATCTACTTCGAGAAGTTTGAGGATTCATCTGCACCAAGTTCTGCTTTAAGGACTAACTAGTTCAAGCAGATCAAGTTGGAGGACTAGTGGTGCACTTTGCATAAAACTTTATCGAATGCGTGCGTTGCATGATCTACGTACTCAACAACACAAGGCATAATACGGATGAATAATGCTTTGTTTTTTAGCTCAATTTAACCATTAATTTCATCAACAACATAGGTTGAGCCCACCACCTACTTGATGCCAAAAAACTATAAAAGCCCCAATTATTTATCTTACTCTGGAAAATTTCCTCAACCCCAATTTTTCCACTACAATATTTGCTTATAAATAGTCTACGCACCAAAAACCTGTTCTTTATCACCAATTAAATATAATTCAAAACATCTATTTTCTTTTCTTTGGCCATCACAACTATCCATGGAAAAGGCATATAGGTGCTATAAGGGAGAGCCTCATGTGATCCCAGAGACCCGAGAAACTCTTATACCCTCATTACCCATAGAGATTGTGAATGTAGCCTTATTGTTGAACACATAAAAATATTAGATTGTGTTGATTTAAGTGTTTTTTCATAATGTGCATTTTGTGTGGGTGATTATGAGATCGATAGTCACTACTAAAAAAAGCTTAATTTCCAACTGCCAACCGTTGGAAACGTAATATTTCCAACGGCTGGCAGTTAGAAATCAATTCGTTGGAAGTTTTCTTTCCAACTGCCCAGGTTTTAGCAGTTGGAATTTCCAACTGTCAGCCGTTAGAAAATAAGCAGTTGGAGAATTTCCAACGGCTGAAGGTTTTTTTTTAAATTTTTTTTGTTCCAACTGCTAAGGCAGTTGGAAAATTTGCTAGGCAGTCGGAAAAAGCAGTTGAAAATGTGGGCATATTTACTTTCCGTTTCGAATTATTTTGTCATTGATTGAACAGTGCATTCACATTGATTGTTTGCTTTAAACTTCAACCTATTATATTCTAGATAATTATATCGATTGTAGTCAAATTTTTTACTACAATTACATAACAATAAATTTTAAACGACCTAAACACATACACAATTCAAATTACTACGTCATTATATAAATGTACTTATAAATCCACACATAAGCTTTTATAGTAGAAATTAAATTGCTCCATTATCCAACTAAATGTTTGTTTGTTAATAAACATACATAGTAGCATAATATACCTGATATATTCTTAATCCGATTCCGAGTCATCATCATTATCATCATGAGGCGCGGGCGATGGAATGCCAATTGACTTACATATGTACTCGAGCTCAGTCCATTGTCTCTTCTTCAGACGCTTTAGCTTCCGCTCATAATGTGATGCTTGTTGTGCAGTTTGTTCTGCTACGACTTGTTGTACTTGTTGCGTGAACTCCGGAGTCTATGTGACATTGTACGTACTAAGAAAATAAATAACCCAAACAATTAAGTTCAAACTACTAAAGATTTAGTATTTTTGACATATGCAAACTAATTTCACACACAAATATACTACGTAAACAATACACTTAAAAGAACATATTTTAAATATACAAACTAATTTTACACAACAATTAAATATAAAACCTAATCAATTTACTGACAACTTATTATTAACTATTTGAAATTAAACTAAATAATTTCACAGATAAATATACAACCTAAATAATTTACTTCCAACCAAATTATTTATTATCCACAAAGTATACAAACTAATTTTACAGAAATATTAAATATACTACCTAATCAATTAACTTACAACTAATTTTTCAAAATTTTTAATTAAACTCAATATTTTGACATATACATTATTACCCACACATTTTACTTAAAAGTAATTATTTTCTACTTTTAATTTAATCCCAAAATTTAGAAAAAACTAAGAAAATGTACATAAATGTTAAATTATAATGGGTCACCCAAATAGTTCAAATCCAACCATCAACAACAATACATCACCAATATTTCACAAATTTTACTACAAAATACCATGAAATAATTGGAATATTACCTATTTTTTGGTAAATAAAAAAATTAAAAATACGTTCTAAACAAATAAAAATTTAAGTGAGAGTAAATTTAAGTGTAGATTACTTACATAGTAATTTTACACAACAATTAAATATACTACCTAATCAATTTACTTACAACTTATTATTAAGTATTTTAAATTAAACTAAATAATTTCACACATAAATATACAACCTAAATAATTTACTTCCAAAGTACTTATTTATTATATCTAAATATAGAAACTAATTTTACAAAAATATTAAATATACCACCTAATCAATTAACTGACAATAAATTTTTCACTATTTTTAATTAAACTCAATATTTTGACATATACATATATTACCCACACATTTTAATTAAAATTAATTATTTTCAATTTTTTATTTAATCCAAAAATTCAGAAAAAACTAAGAAAATGCACATAAATGTTAAATTATAATGGGTCACCAAAATAGTTCAAATCCAACCATCAACAACAATAAATCACAAATTTTACTCCAAAATACAATGAAATAATCGGAATATTAACTAATTTTCGGAAAATAAAAAAATTAAAAACACGTTCTAAACAAACATACCTTAAATCCGACTTCAATTGCTTCAAATACCTCCAAATAGCTTCAAATCAGCTACAACAATGAAAATCAAAACCTATTATCAACAAACAACCGATCCAAATTTGATAAAAATAATTGAAAAAATATTCACACTAACCTATAGATCAATGAAATGAAGACTAGATCCACATTTTACTAAGCTCAACGAAGCAATTTCACCCCTTAGTTTGTCAAACGAACATGCTGTGTGTGCGTGTGGGAGGAAGGAAACGCAGAGGGGGAGAGAGGCGAAGAAGAAGAATAGAAGAAGAAGAAGACGATGGCTGCGTTTCCGGGGGGGGGGGAATTTAAAACAGAAAAATCAAAACGCACCGTATGCAATTAATGATTTTCCAACGGCTCAAGCCGTTGGAAAAAGTAAATGGGAAAAAAAATATTTTTTCGTCTCAACTGCAATAATTGCACCTTTCAAAAACCAATTATTTCACCATTTTCCAATGGCTTTAGCCGTTAGAAATATTAAATATTAAGCAATAATATTTTTTTGTTCAAAAAGTAATTATTTAATCATTTTCCAACGGCTTAGCCATTGGAAATATTAAAAATTAAACAATAATAATTTTTTCACTTCAAAAACTAATTATTTCACCATTTTCCAACGGCTTTAGCTGTTGGAAATATTAAAAATTAAACAATAATATTTTTTTCGCTTCAAAACCCAATTAGTTCACCATTTTCCAACGGCTTTAGCCGTTGGAAATATTAAAAATTAAACAATAATATTTTTTTCGCTTCAAAACCCAATTAGTTCACCATTTTCCAACGGCTGTAGCCGTTGGGAATATCAAAAATTAAACAATAATATTTTTTTCGCTTCAAAACCCAATTAGTTCACCATTTTCCAACGGCTTTAGCCGTTGGAAATATTAAATATTAAACAATAATATTTTTTGTTCAAAAATCAATTATTTAACCATTTTCCGACGGCTAAAGCCGTTGGAAATATTAAATATTAAACAATAATATTTTTTCCCTTCAAAAAACAATTATTTAACCATTTTCCAACGGTTTTAGCCGTTGGAAATATTAAATATTAAACAATAAAATTTTTTTTGCTTTAAAAATGCAATAATTTCACATTTTCCAATGGCTTAAGCCGTTGGAAATACTAAGTATTAAACAATACTATTTTTTTTCGTTCAGAATGCAATAATTTCAACATATATACTAAATATTAAACCTCAATATTTTTTTTTCATTTCAAATGCAATAATTTCACCATTTTCCAACGGCTTTAGCCATTGAAAATTAATTTATGTTCCTTCCAACGGCTCGGGCAGTTGGAAATTTCCAACGGCTTTACCGTTGGAAATAATGACAGTTGGAAATTCATGGTTTTTTAGTAGTGAGTTTGTAAGATTTATTTGATATATTATTCGGTCTATGATAAATTTAGTCATAAAGAATTTGCTCGTTTAGATATATGTGTTGTAAGATTGTCAAAAGAACTATGACCTACCAACACCTATAACGCTGGATCAACCTTCAAAGATGATTATACCCAAATAGTTTATGCAAATTAACCGAACATGAGTCCGATTTTTTTTTTAAAAAAAACCATTTACAAAATTTGTAGAACATTTACAAAAATATTTCTTACCAAATAATGTGTTAAATAATCACTAAACAATTTAAGTTTAACTCAGTCGTGCACTAATTTTATGCTCTAGTTACTGTTTTTCATATCATTTAATTAATATCATTTCATAAGAAAAAAATGTATGAAAATTTTAGCGGCGGCAACATCTATATTATACATTAAAGTGGAAGAGGCAGGTTTGGTTATGACAACCGTCATGCTTTATGTGGGCTAATTATGGGGGTTGGCCTCCTTTTTTTTGTTTCGTAGTGTGTCTAGGCATTTGGTTTAGTTTAAGTTCAGTTTCAGCCCTACATAAGCGAATCTTACATGGCCGTATATAGATGTTTTTGGGCTTTATTCTCTTGGACGCTGTGTCAGCTTTATGTTTCCTGTCAAATGGGGTTATTATTTTTCTACCTTATTTGTTTTCAATTTTTTTCTTAAATTGGGTTACTATTTTTCTACCTTATTTGTTTTCATTTTTTGTTTCTTCCACACTTACATGTGTTGCCTTTATATGCGCTACTGGGTTTACGTGGCTGTATGTGAATATGGCAAGTGATACATGGATGTAAGGGAGAGCTTGCATGGGATAAGGGATAGTTTTATCTGCCACCTATTCATTTTAATACTCTCTCCGTCCTATATTCTTTGCATCATTTACTTTTCAGTAATTAATCTATGATTTTTCATTTTCAACATTTTAGTATATAAATGAAGAACTTTTATATAAGAATGATAAATCAAGACATATAGTTTCTAAATATATTTTTTTTAATTTTTTTTGAATAAATACTAATATGAATAAATTTAAGTCAAACTAAGCAAAAAAGTTAAATGGTACTAAGAATATGGGATGGAGGAAGTATTATTCAGGCATAATTGCTCTATTCTCTTGCTATGTATATATATCTATGCCCGGTCAACAATCGAAGTACAAAGGCATCTCTGTTTTTGGCTCTTATCATATCCATACTTCGTTTTTGGTCCTTTGTTTATTTTCAATATGTTTCTGACATTTAGTCTTGAAATTTGTATTTTAAGCATCCGCTGCTTGTGCCTAACTGTATTGCCTTATACTTATTCATCATTTCTTCTTTCCATTACGGTTGTCAGTAAGCTACCAACTGAATAAAACAAAAAAGCAGAATCTCGCGGCTAAATCCCAGATCATTACAATAGATACCAACAACACCATCGAGAAAAGGATCTACAACTGTATATATTTGTTACTCTATGTAATAATTACCAGCATGTACAACTTTATCATACTATAATAAAATGTATACATTTTTCTAAACAAACTGCTATAAAAAATGATAATCAAAGAACCTTATACCCGTTGCGTAGCATGGGTCACGCAACTATTTTTCTTTATAGCTAAAGCAATGGTTTGGATGTTGGTTCGCATCAAGGTTTGTTCTCCTCTCCAACATCCAATTTCTTAAGTTCATTTTTAGTTTTCCTCAACTGTCAGCAGCTTTAGGAGTTGCAATCTAAGTTTCACAAAGCATCTTAAAAGCGGAATCAAAGAATAAGAGCAAGAGCGGAAAAATGTCACTTTTTTAAATTTGTGTAAGTAAGAAAGTTGCAAAAACAGAAGTGGCAGTTGAAAGCGAAAGCAAAAACACAAGAGCGGAATGATGTTAAAAAATAGAAGAATTATGTAACTTAAGTCACAATTTTACGTCACATGTTAGAATTAGAAATAGCCGAGTGTATAATTTATAAAGCTCTTCTTGACCCAGTTTTTTTGACCGGCTCTTGTTGACTGATTTCGAACACCACTTTGAGTGGGGAAAAGAAGGCAAACTGTATTTGGGCTCTTTAGCCTGTAGCCTATGTGGAAACTGCATGTGCAATATACAAAGCAACCCAGAAAATGTTTTAACTCTCACTTATCTTGGGCCTAGTTTAATGATCTATCTACCCATTGAGAAACCCGTTAAGTGACGAAGGCCGACTTCATGGTTCAGTGGGAATCATTAGTGAGCCTAATTGATTTAGGCCCATCTGTAAGAATATTAAAATAAAGAGAATTTGACGTCTGGCCCACATAATGGTTCAGTGGGAAGCATTAGTGGGCCCAACTGATTCCGACTTCACCTGCTACGGGCCCATTTCTATTTCTATCAACCAACAATAGTTGCGAATCGGAGCTCGTCGGCCCACTAATTATTATTATGTGGGTGAAGCTAATCAATAAAATTACTAAAGCAGCTGGATAACAACAAAAAGTGATCTCACTCTAGATCTCTTCGAATGAATAAATGATTGGTTGGACGACACTATACTGCCATCTTTTTTGTCGGATTACAATGTTTCCCTAAATTTTAAAATTCTATGCTTTTTTTCCCTCTCATTATTTTTTTTTCTGATAATAAAAAATATCTGTGCGTACGAGTTAGTAAGTACTCATACATAACAGATAAGGAGAATGCCCAGTTTTTTTTTTTTTTTTTTTTTTTTTATAGCGTTAAAAGAGTGCTATGGCATCAAATAGCAAATAGTAATAATAACAATAGTAACAATACTAAGTATTAATTTCAGTTCTCTAATAAAAGTCTTTCTTTTTCTGGATATTCAAAATTAGAGACAATTGAAGGGAGAAAACCTACTAAAAATTCTGCCATTTAAAGCTATATAACACAAGCACTTGAAAATGTTATGTAATCCCAATAATCTTCACTAGATGTGAGAATTTTTGTTTGCCGGGGGCAAGCAGCTTGAGCGACTTGATGAGAAGTTGAGAACTCTTGACCAGAAGACAGTTAATTGAGGAATTTATTTTTTGTTGCTTCGTAGAAAGCTAGAAAATATTTGATTGTTTTCAATTAATTTCGATCCTCATGACAACAGGCCTTACTCATTAATCTGGTGCACTCATCATTAATAGCAGTTTGTTTTTTTATTAGTTTTTACTTCTTCATTTAAAAAAAAATAGTTATTTTTTATTTTATCAAAAGTTAGTTGTTTTTTTAACCATAACTCATTTGTTGATTCTTCAACATTTGTCGGTTTGGACCTCCGCTTAGTTTCACCCAAACTTCATCCTGGTCATGGATAGATCACCAAGGTTCGGCCCATGAGCAGTGAGAGTTGCTCCATTGGTAGTATTTTATTATTTCTTTAATTCTTAGTTGTCCTTTTAGATTAACTAATTTTTGTTTTTTTATTAATGGGTCTTTGTTCTTTTGTTAGTAATTATTTATTCTTATGTAAAAATTAGTTATTTGTTATTTCACTTATAAATATCTATTGCCGTATTAATAGTTTTTTGTTTTATTATCAATAGATGTTTATTCTTTTATCAAGTCCTATTTATTCATTTATTAGAAATTAGTTATTTATTCTTTTACTAACAGTTGTTTGTTGTATTATTGTTTATTCTTTTTTTAGTAGTTATTTATTCTTTTAGTAATTTATAATTGTGTTTTTATTAGAAACTAGTTTGCTTATTTTTTTATTAATAGTTATTTATTATTTTATCAGTAGTTATTTACTTTTTTATCAGTTACTATTTATTCTTTTAGATAAATTAATTAGTTATTCTTTTATTAGTCACTATTTGTTCTTTTGAGTTAGCTTCTTATTCTTTTCTCAATTATATTTGTTATTTTTGATAAACTAGTTGTTCTTTCATTTGTAACTGTTTGTTCTTTTACCTTAACTTTTGTTCTTTCTTTTATCAACTAAATTAGTTGTTTTCTTATTAGTAACTATTGTTCTTCTCGTTTAACTTCTTATTTGACAAATCTATTGTTATCATTTGTTATAGACGCAATTTTAGAGTAAGATGGTCTATAACATAGATCTATGAACCAATATAACTAATCATTAGCAATCCAACTCAGAAAAATGTTGTTGCTCATAAGAGATAATAGAAATAGAAATTGCAAAATCTTTTTATGTTGTGAATATATATTCTTTTATCTTGTAAGTTTGTTCTTTTTCTGTTACAAATTTGTTATTTTGTATTTTCAATCTATTTTCTTTTTGCGGTTTGAATATGTTGCTTTAGAATGATTTCACTACAAGAGGGGGGTGATGGAGCGATTGAATTTTAGTCACTAGTCAGTCACACATTTTACAATATTTTTTAAAATTAGTTGTTATTCAGTCGCTAGTTTGCTTCAATCACTAAATCAAATTAAAACCTTCAGTTTTTACCTCTCCTTCCCCATTTTTCCTTCTTGTTTCTCTTTCTTTCTTCTATGTTTCTCTCATTGTTTTAGTTAATCTTCGGATGCCACCGTTGTATTCCGTCTGCACCTCTGAAGTCAACACCACCATCGCCACTTGAGCCTTGCTATTTGGTTGTTTCGAAAGTGCCACTATTGAGAAAATCAAAGCTATAGTTGATCTTAATATGGTCGGTGAAGTAGTTACACAACAAGATCATACTTCTTTTTCAGTAGTTGATGTCATGGGTGAAGTCAAAAATTCAGGGGATGAAGATGTTGGAGATGTTTTGGTTGTAATAATAATTTTGGTTGTAATAACATATTTATACTTATATATATACTTAAAATATACATAATGTTATATAAAATATATCATTAATTCAAAAATCAGAACTTAAACTTAAATTTAGTCTAATAATTAACGACTAAAATGGCTAGCGACTGTTTTAAATGTATTAGCGAGTGAACTTTTAGTTTTTATTTTAATAAAGCTCAAAATTTTAGTGATTGATGTATTCGGTTACTAGTTAGTCACTAACAACTAGCGACTAATGATTTCGTTACTGAATGATTCAATCGCTAGTCAGTCACAGTTAGTGATTTGCGATTGACAACAACTGTTTCTTTAGCGCTAATATGCTTTTCTCTTGTAGTGTTTGAATCGGTTTTTTTTATAATATGAATTTGTTCTTTTTAAATCTACTATTTTTATGATATAAACATATGACATAAAAAAAATAGACATAAGGAGCAAAATTAAGGGGGTAGCAGCAAACGAAATAAAAGCTGCAGCAAACACAATTCGGAAAATTTAAAAAAAAAACGAAAAAGGAATGGAAAAAGCAAAACGCTGGGAATCTGTTTTTTATTAGTTTCTCTTTATGCTTCTAGATAAACTATTTGTTCTTTGTTAAGTTGGAGTTTAAGTTCTTGATGCAAATAAGAGAGATAAAAGCTACAAATTCTTGTTATGTTATGAATGTATACATACACACACACACACACACACATATTTATACAATCTAGCAATTTTTTTTTCTTTTGATGTTGCAGATTTGTTATTTTTGTATTTTCAATTTGTCTCTTATATAAATAAAGAGTTTACATTATCTTATTTCAACTTTAATGTAATAAAGAGTGTTTATATCGTGAATCTACAAAAAAAAAAAAAACAATGATACAAATAGTGAAAAATAAAAAATGAAAATAGGAAAAGGGTATATGAATAGCCTAAGAAACAAGAAGAAACATGAATCATACAAATTTTTTTAGAAAAACAATGAATGAAAAATAGAAAAAAGGTTGATGAATGAAGTCGTGGATCCAAAAATTTTGTAAAGGAGGGACCGTTTACATTTATAAATACTAAATACTCTTTCTATTTTGCATTAGTGGCTGTTTTACCTTTTTTTTTTTTTTTACTAAAGTTTGATTTGAATATATTCATATTAATATTAATTAAAAAATTATTAAAAATTATATTTATGAACTACAATCTTTAAATTTTTATTTTCATAAAAAATCATATTTTATGATAAATTTTAAAAGAAATAAAATCATAAATTAGTTACTGTGAATCGTAAAGAGGTTAGCTTTTGTGAAATAAAATGAGTATTAACATTATATAATAAATCTTATAATTTCATATATAAAAAATAATGATGAAAAAATGATGCTTAGAAGAAAATATGAAAAATATGCTCAATTTTAGCATTTATTTTTCTATTATTGGTCAAATAGCTTCAACTAAAATTATAAAATTATGAATTATAGAGATGGATAGATGAGATGTGTATCCTCCATATAATATAAAGAAAAATGTCCAAATTTACCCCATAAGCTTATAAAATTTTTTCCTATTGGCTCATTGACTTTATCTTGTATCAATTAGCTTCATAGTTTTTCCATATATTTGATGAGGAAAGGGAGTGATGAAAAATTTTCAACATCGAGGTGGAAAAATATATGAAAGTTTAGGGGGCAAAATTGGACTTTTGCATTTAGAAAATTGTTTGTAGATGGAGGTAGGGGCTGACCCTTTTTTTGCATTTTTTAGATAAGAGATGTTCATTTATTTGTCCCATTAGATGTTATAAGAATTAAGGCAAGTTAAAATTACCCCATAAAATTTGCCCTAACCTACACATCTTACCCCTATTTCTTTTTACACTATCTCATAATAACTTCTGAAACTCTAATTTAAATTGTACAATGATTATCTTTCATTAATTTTGACCTCCCCAAATTTTTTTATAGTTAATAAATATTTTAATTATTAGTTTTTCCTCCCTGTAAAAGCAAATTTCTCCTAATAAATTTATATCAGTATTTTTTAAAGGTCAATTGGCTATAAAAAAAATATAAAAAATTTTAAAATTACTGAATTATAATTATCAGAAATTTTAAATTAGAGTTTCAAAAGTTATTATTGGTTAATATAAAGGAAGCAAAGGTAAAATGTAGATTTTTAAAAACTGATGGAGCAAAGTGTAGATTAAAAAAATTTACAAGGAAGTTTTTATAATTTTTCCTAAAAATCCATTAAAAAAATTAAAGAGGATTCAACCACTAAATTATATATATACTATTAACAATTTTGTAGAAACAGGCGTTTATTGCACATATGAACCTGGCACTAGATGAACGAGCCTTTATATGTGTGTGGAACAACTAGCACCTGGTTCACCTCAACTTTAAAACTATTACAACATATTATCTTTTAGGCAGTCTTAGATCTTTTTAATATTTTTATATTTAAAAAATAATTTTATTATACTATCCTTCAAATGATAATTAGAATATTTATTTTTTTGGGTCTTAATTTATATGAAAAAAAATAATGATAAGAAATTGAAAATAATATACTATATATTTGTACCAAACCAAATGCTACCCAGTGAGGGGGATTTGCATAAATTAAAATGGAGCCAATATTAGCTATTCTGTACGACCGGTTTCGCTTTTTCTAGTAAAGCTATTAAAAGGGGTAAAATCTAAATATGGCCCCCTAACTTTAAGAATTTTTTTAAAGTGGTCCACTAATGCTTTTTCATTTTTTTAACATCCCTTAACTCAGCTACTATGTTATATTTTATTCCCTACCATCAGTTCAATAGTTATTTTAGACAAAATTGTTTACATGGCACCCATATTGACACGTGGTAGTAGGGGTGGAAGTTCAGGTTAATGGGTCAAGTTCAAGTAGAAACCCAATTTTTACCGTTTGTCTTTCACCCGAAAAATTTCAACCCCACCCAACCCCAGGTGCATGTAAAAATCAAACCAATCCTAACCCGAAAATTTTCGAATTAAGGTCGGGTTTTTGCTTCCTTTCCCCTTCACGTGCTCCTTTCCTTTACCCACATACCACTATTCTTCACGCTCCATAACCTGATAACCATTTTGCACTGTGCCGCCCTCGCCTTCATCGCAATAAAAAAGTCATTATGACGAAAGCGACCAAGAGATGAAGGCAAGATATTGACTACCGAGAAAGCATGCGTGACGGCGGTGAGCCGAAAATGAAGGCCAGATAGAGAGGCGAATTTAGAGAGGGTGGTGAGAATGACGACGAGAGAGCAACGACAAGAAAGCGACGAAGGAAGAATGACAGCAAGAGAGCAATGGAGGGAGAATGATGGCGAAGATGAAGAGATAGGGTGGTGGCTGAGGCGTGACTATGTGAGAGAAGTAAAGCGCACGCACAAAAACAATTATGGTTAAATGTGTAAGGGTGCCAAATGGGTTGGGTTCTTAGGAGAAGTAGGATGGGTCTTGTTATGTAATGGGCTAGGGGTTGGATAGGATTAGGTTGTAGGGTAGTAAGCTGGGTATAGAAAATGGTATCAAAACATATTAAAATCGGGCGATTTTGGGGTAACACTATTCAACCTGCTTTAGAATTCTTAAAATCGAATTGGGTCAGGTTGGCCCGAACTAACGTTTTTCTGCATTACAACCCAATTCAAACCCAAAATTTAGGGTCAGATTCAAGTCTCAGGCTGCCACTTACACCCTTATGTGGCAGCTTTTTTATGACAAGAAATGACTAGATTGAAAGAACAATAGATTTTGCGCTAAAATTGACATAAAATATAATTTTGGGGACCGAAAATGTTAGTTAACCCAATCTTCTCTGGTCTTGATGCCGCCTCTCTCCTATTCGATCACTGCTCCTGATCCACCATCTCCTCTACCCTTTAGTCTAATGGTCAAGCTGTCACAACTATCCCTAGCCCACCACCTTTGCTCCGCCTCATGCGTGCGCGTACTTGGTCCAACGCCTCACATCGCTTCCTGCCATGAAAGCTAGCGATTTTGCAATGGCTCTCCAATTGGTCAAGTTCCTTGATCTTTCATATCAACAAGTGCATGAAAAAGCTCAAATCCAATACCCGAAAAGCTAGAAATGCTAGCTTAATTGGACGATTAGGCTAACAATGTGAAAGAAGTTCCGAATTCAGAAAAGAAATAAACAATTTGAGGGACTGAAGTGCCCACGACTCAACGCAAAAAAAGTTTTGAAGTTGCCCCGTCGGCTAGAGGTTGACGAATTGAATCTGGCTAGATGGGTTGGTTGAGTCAGGGCTTTTAATTTCAGTCAAAATAATAGGCGGATTGAAGCAGCGGAAGACAACGCAAATAAAAATAGGGGGAAGAAGATGAATTGTTAGCTGATATACGTTTAAGTCCTAAGACTATGAGTTTTTGTTAATTTTAAGTTGAAATTATTTATTCATTTAATATAGTTATTAATTATTATAAAATAGAATATCATGGGTCAAAACAAATGTCATACAGGCATTTTCTGGTCGTGTTAAAGGTCAAGGGAAATCTGGATACTCTTTGTTTTGGACCTTTCCTCGCGCTTGTTGCTTCCCCACGTTTTCTTTTCTGTTTTTCTTTGTCTTTTTCCTTCAAATGCTACAATTAAAATGATTGAATTGGGCTTTTGACTTTGGCGCCTAGCTAGCTGGCGTGACTCTTCATTATTGGCTCACAGAAATCTGTACAAGTTTACTTTACTGTCTCATCTCATATCGCGTTAATATTTTCAACATTTTACTGGTTCGTTTCTCTTTAAACCAATTAATGGACCCATTAAATATGGGTTAACGGCGGGTCAAGTCAGATTACTTATTGGGTCAAATGGGGTCAGACTCGGACATTAACACCTAATTTATTTTAACTTTAGTCAATTGACTATAAAATAATTTTTTTTTTATTTTTACATATTTTTTAGTTGAAACTAATTTTAATTAAAAGTCAATATTATGTAGCTACAATAATCAATTAAAAATATAATTTTTATAATCTTACTAAATTTTTATGAATTTTTCTAGTTTCAAGTCTTAAAAAAGAAAAATTCATAAAAATTTAACAACATCCTAAAAATTTACTTTCAAATTGATTATTGCATATATATAACATTAAATTTCAAATGAAATTGATTTCACATAAAAAAAATGAAAAAATTAAAAAAAGTTAGTTAACTTTAGACAAAACGAATTACAATTGTTACCATTGGCAGAAGTTTCATCTCTCTCACCCGGTCTCCGATGGTCTCGGCTCTCATATATCTAACCTCCCCATCCTCAAATCATTTTCCGCTGCCTCAGATTCGTGCTTCCCACCATCGGTTCCTCTCGCTGTGATTCGTCTCTGGTTCCTCTCGCCTTTGGTCTGCCGGATCTCGCTGGGTAGAACTGGCCCAATGGTGCGACTGGGTTAGGTGAAAGATGCGGCCGATGGCTGAATAAAAAGGGGCTAGTGACATAGTGTTGTAAATAAGCTAAAAATAGGGATAAATTCACAAACTATCGGCTTGACCCACGCAATGAACCGACCCGACCTGGTTTCACCCCACATTTAATGGGATCTCATTAATTGGTTTAAAGAGAAACGAACTGGCCTTACATTTTCACTTCTCTTTTGGGAGGGTGATAATAAGGTAATGAACAGTTAGCTGTTGCTGTGATCATGACATCATCAACCATCCGATGGATGAATAAAATCCTGTAATTAAGGGAAATGAGGACGTGGACCAGGTGTGCTTGGAACTCGAAACCCGGCAGGCGCAGGTGAGGCCGATGACCGGGCAAAGCCGATTTCCCTGTTCGATGATGGTAAAAGTTAGGGGAAAAGGTTAAAGCGCAGGTAATTTTGGTGGGGGTAATTGACTTGACTTGCATTTTGCTGGGGAACAGCAAGTAAACAGCACGTAAAGTGGAGGTCGCTGGCAGGCCTGTGAAAATAAACAGCAACCAGCAGGCATCCAATGAAAACTGCATGCCAAACCTTATCATCCTCTCCTCCCCTTGCCACTACAACCCACTCTCCTTTTCAGCACACACAAATCAGTTAACTTTGTGTCCTTTTTTTTTTTTTTTTCTAGCTCAAATAAACCCCCATTGTAATTTTCAAATAAGCTCAAGTGCTCACCTATTAATCATTAAATTAATTAGGTTACAATCCACTTATCGGCACTCAAAATCGGCTGCCATAACCGAAATTGATTAGTACCGGAAAGAAAAATGAAAATCGAATCTAATTACTTATACTTTGAAGGGAAACGTTACAAAAAAATTTTTTAGATCAAATCAACTGTTGATGGCATTATGAATACTTTTTGCTTTTCAAAAAGATAATACCGCATGTTAATTGTTCTACTGATGTGAATAGTAAATTTTATAAGAAAAACTTGAGATGAAGGAAATATATATATATATATATATATATATAAATTGTGTCTATAATGTAAATGAAAATGAACATATAGAGAAAGAAGCTAAAAAAAAGGAGATGATTGTAGCGTTATACAAAGATAGGATTTAAGTTAGTTTAGTTGTTTGACCACTATTATGTTTTCTAATACGGTTGTTAACGGGTATCCTTAAGACACTTGTTATGGATGTTTCTTTCCCTAACTTTTTATTGTAATAGTTAATATCAAAATTTTATATTATTGGTACGTAAAGATGTGCGCCTTAACTATTTCCCTACAATCTCATTATCTCATTAGTTCGGGGACAAATCACACAATTATTCTCTTCTCTTCTTTATTTGTAGTTTCGGGTTGCACCCTTCACTTCCCAAGCCCGTTTTCCCCTCCATTTTTGTTTTTTTGTTTTTTCAAATGTTTGGTTTCTGTACGTCCACCCTTTTTTTCCACTACTTGTGTGTTACAAATTACATGCATCGTTTCGCTCGCTCCTCTCTCTTTCTTCATGCTTGTAGGCTGTAGCTGCAATGATATATTTTTTTTTTTGAGACAAAACCCAAGTTTGTTTACCGTTGTTTGTTCTTATTCATGGCTTAGAAATATCAAGTAAAGACATAGTATTAATGAATAAAAAATAAAAAAATAATTCTTAAGTGCTATTTAAAGAAAAGGTTTGATCAGAACAATATCAAGTAAAGACATACTATTAATGAAGAAAAAATACATAAATTTTAAAAAAGACTAGTATAAAAATTAAAGACGAAATAAAAATAAGACGAAAAACGAGAAAAATAAAAAATAAAATAATAGACAAAACTGAAAATAATACAAAATAACGGGAAAAAAAAAGTTTGAGAAAAATGAAAAAAAAAACTGAAAAATAGAAAGGGGTTGCTGCCAGTCAAACTTGTGCCCCACCAAGCTTGCCTCTACACTTTTAGCAGGTCCGTGAAACCCGGACTCTTATTTGAAACCGTTAAAATGAATATATGAGTATTAGTAACATTTATCCTAACGCACGGAGTCATTTTTAGCCGATCTAAAAATAAAAATAAGTAATTTTATATTAGAATGACTTGAAATGAATTACGGGGTGGCTAATCGACTTAAATGCCCTTCAAGTGTTATCGCTAGCACCTTTTCCTTTTTCGTCCCACTTCTCCCTCGTCCTCCATTTTCACCCTTCTCTCTCCTTCGTACTCGCAGCAAACACAGTAGTGGAAAATACACCCTCTCCTGACGTGTCCATGGTTGGATTCGACCCGGAACACGACCCACCACCCTTCCCTCTCAACCCCCCCCTCTTCACGCTCGCCCACAGCCACCTACCGCCTCCAAAAAGGCCGGGGACGCTGACACCGCCTATTTATTCACCCGCCACCGTCCCATTCCGATGGGAAGAGTCTCCCGGCAAGCCCAAATCCTGCACGGCCATTATCACCGCCGCCGCCGAATTCTCCCGCAAGTCCTTGGACCTTCCGCCCAGGCTCCTCACAAACCAGTCCCCGCCCACGGCGGCGTTGGATGCAGCCCGTTCGAAATACCAGTTCCAGTCGTCGTCGTTCCGGATGGTAGCCGGCGAGTGCTACGGGTCGTTCCGGGACGGGAGCGGCAGCCCGGAACCGGCGCCCTATGGAGCTCTGGTTGTGAGCAGAAGAGAGGTGAGAGGGAAGGAGAAAAGGAAAGGGTTGCTGGGATACTGGAAGAGGAGGGCACTGAAGGGAAAAAGGGAGGCCGGTGGGGGCAGTTACGTCTTTCCATCTTCTGCGGATAGAGAAATCGGCTGCATTTACGGCGAAGAAGGCGAGGATGAAGATGGTATTCGCAGCGGCACAAGTGTGAAAGTCACGAGGATCGGCAGCTTTTCTCTCGCCTCTAGCAGTTGCGCCAAGTCTGGCTTCTGGGTAAGTTAATTTTACGTCCAGCAATTTCTATTTTTGTCATGCATCGGAGGAAGTTTTTACTGGGAATAGGCCACAGGTTTTTACTTGCCATTTAATCGTCTTAAGTTAAGAGTTAAGACACCGTGTGGGTGAATTGGGATGAAGTGACTCGTTGATGTTAACGGATGAAATGGTTTGATCTGGCAAATTAGAAGCAGAGCTACTTACGAGTGTGCCCGAGTCGGACCGACTGGAGGAGGCAACAGGTGAGGTACCAAAATCGTTTTCAAGGGGTCCAGTCCAGTTTGCTTAAGGGGTTACTGAATCAGTTGTTCACGGGTTTAAGTTGTCCTCCGGTGCAAGTTTGAGGGACACTCGGGTTTTTTTGGCCTTTTCTTTATTGACCACTTATTTATTTACGACGAGGTTATTATTATAAATGTGTGTTGTGTGTCAGTGAATTAGCAAAATTTCCAAAGGTGTGGGCGTCCGCCATTGGCCGCTGCCTTTCTTTAATCCTCTGTGGTTAATTCCTCCGTCGTCACAATAACAGAAAAATAAAACAAAACAAAAAACTTGCCTGTTTCCTTTCCTCAGTCGTCACAGTGACCTTTTTTTTCTTACCTTACAAAAGGGAAGAAAAGGAACAAACTTTCTCGTAAACATAGGCATAGAGACATTTTTAGGAACTGATGTTTGAACATAACATCCATGAATATATATATTAACCCTTTTCACAAAAGGGAAGAAAAGGAACAAACTTTCTCCAAATTAAAGTAGCAGCACTTGATTAAGATGAGACAGCTGACGGGTTTTGAACTTGGCATGAACAGGCTGGTATGTACGAGGGGCTGAAGCAAGCGGTTCCATGGAGGACCAAAAAGGCGAAGAAAAGCATCATCCCCAAATAAACCCAAAACCAAAACGGGACTTAATTTCACATTAGCCTCCTTGTGTATTCGTAGCTGTGGTGTGGGACTACCTGCTGGCAGTTTTCTGTTCCTATGGAGCCCTTTGGGAAAATTGCATGCTAACTAAACTTGTTGCTATCGTTGTCCCTCAAAATTATTTCAGCTAGTGGAAGTAGTGCTGCCAATTAATACTTGGTCACCCTCTTTATTGTATGAATAAGCTACTCACTGAATTTGTGGATTTTTTGGGGATGTACAGTACAAGCCTCTTCATCATTTTCTTTTCTCTAGTCTTAACGCGGTCGATCCAGATCGAGATTGACACGATTCACCAAGGTCGATCAGAAAAAGTCACTGTCTCAAGCAGTTGATAAAGTACAGCTTCGGGGCAGGGCGTAGCAGAACTTAATTTTGTTTGATTCAATAAAGAGAACATGAAAATCTCAAAAATAAGAATCAATGGCCCTAGTTTTGCAGTCATCTTCGATGATCCAACTTCTTATGGTGATACCCCTGAAAGTCGATTCTATATAATCCTCGGGTTGATTACATGAAACTATAACTGAACAGTCGGCAGTCTGGGAATGTCGGCTGAACAACTTACCTTGAACCTTGAAGGACTCCTCGCCGCCTCCACGCAAAAATTTGACTGCCGTTTATAACCGGAAAAACCACAAGGCCCTCCAGTGCCCTATTATGTTGGACTTAAATTTTGCTCTTTTAGCTGTTCCAGAATAAGGTTACAACTGTTCATGGTGCGAGCATCAAGCAGACCGTGATTCCACAGCTTAATCATAATTAATCTCCAACACCTGCCGATACCATAAATTAAATTCATGGACAAGATCAGTGCTAAACATTGAGCAACACATGCAAAGGATTTGGCATTAGAAAAAAAAGCATTCAAAAAGTATATGAAGCATCATAGTGTCTAAAGCTTTAACGGACTGCTTCTTGAAAGGTCCAAGATTTCTGTCCAAACAAAATATAAGCGGACTAACCAAGGCTTCAGAAAGGTGTCATGTACAGGAACATTATCAGGAAGTATGATGCTGGTCACATATCCTTTGAATAATTTGCGACGTTCAAGCAGTTTTTAAGCCTAAAAAAACCCAGTATTGTACATTTTAATTTTATTTGGTTCTAGTTAGATCCGTAGTGCATTCACTTAATCTAAAAACAAAGACACTCGTCTTTTCATCAGAATTGAAGTATCACACATCTATATCATATTTAATATTTGGTTCTCTTCCTAGCTTAGTACAGCATTTCTACCACCCTTGGCATGGTAGTTTCCATATCATGAGTTGAGCCGGGAACAGTAAATTATGTCTAGTGTCTACAAGAAGCTATTACAAGAAGAGATGGTCTAGAGTTCCAATTGTTTCTACTTTAGGACTCAAGATTAAAAAGAGACATTCTTTTTGGGGATGAAGGAATAGTAACGAAAAGAAATTACTGGAACTGTAGCAACAATACTCCTTCCAGCTAAAATGCTTGATAGGGAGGATGAAAAACATTTACATCAAAGGGCTTCACCAAAGTGTTGGAAGATGTGTGTTATGACAACCGTTTCATGGAAGACTTCTCCTAGCATATTCTCTACCAACTTGAACAATAAATAGCTAGAAGAATCCCAAACAAAAGACAAAACTATATAAAATAAAAAAATAATAAATATAATGAAAAAAATAAAGGGAAGTGAAATTGCGTATTTCCTCAAAAGATTCAAACCGAGAATTTCACTTTCAAAATGGAAATCAAGAAAAACACGTGTGTACCAAATAAGAGCTGGAGCTTTGACAAGGTCAGGCCCATGTAGTTTTGAAAATGCTTCACATGCCCAAGGAATGTGACCATCCGCCAACACCCTGCCATTGCCAAAAGGTGTATATTTGAAATTTAGCACAAATTCGACAGTGTCAACAAAATAGTAGCTGGAAATGAACATGAAGCAGTTCATGATGTAATATCTAGATGATGTCTGCTGAGGGTGGAAAAGACCTATAGTAAATAACAGATCTTGATAATGACTGCCCCATAAAGCAGGCAGATGCAACTTCACTTCAAATGACCAAGGTTACGTTGGATGTCACAATATGTACCTCAGACATTGTTCAAATGATAGGACATTGCCTACTTAGAGTTGACACCAACAATATGATTGCATATTTGCGTGGACTTTACCAAGAATACTTTAACACAACAGAAGTAGCAGAAACAAATTAACAGAGTAATCAGATATGCAACTGCATTAATTTACAAAGAGTAACCTCAACGTCAAAATAGAAACAGAATCCGTTGCAAACACGAAATGAGATGCAAAAGCAGAAATACAATGCATGCAGACGTGGCATTAAATTTTCTGAGTGAACTTTAGCAGATTACTTCTACTTAGAATGGAAGAAAAATGCCTTGACATTTATAAACTAAATTGCCACCCTTGTATGGTACAAATTCAAAAGGCAATGCATTTGATTGCCTTAGCAACCAGTACAATAAAAGAGAGCACACTTAACATAAATCATCCAAACTAAGGAAATAATATGGGAAGGCACCTTCTATCTGGAAGATGAGGATAGATAGGAAGGGAGAGATCATAAAAATTACCTCTGTTTTCTCACAAAAGAGTTCCACAAGTGCATTATTTGCTTCTCATCTTTAGTCACATCAACAAAGTCATCAAGCATCTGGAACACACTAAATGGTGTCAAGAAACATCTCACATGACCGAGCCAGTAGAAACAGTTGCATCCAATTTATGATACAGAACGCCCAAATTTAGCAAATATTTCATGCAAACAATTGCAACAGCCCACACAATTGAGAACATAAAATTCATTACATTTCCTCAAAGCAATACCCCCAGTCCAGTAGCACCAAAATGATTATCCAGTTTGAACTTCCGGGTCAAATGCAAATCTTACCTTGGAATTAAGGTTTATATATGCATGCGAATTGACCAACCAATGCCTTTATGGACACGATAATGAAATTAATATAAAAGCAAAAAGTTAAGGCGTGGAGGAAGAAAACTAGAAATAACTAAACATACCCTTCGATCTTCAAAATCTGCAACATCATCATCTACCTCATCCTCACTATCCCTGTCTGACATTACTTGTTCCACAGCCATTGGCTAAAAAACACGAGACATTATTTTGTACCAACTTAGATTCAAGTAGTTTGAATAAATATTAATGAACATGAAATGACATCCAACAGTCAGGGGACCAAAACTAAAAGCAGTATTAGAGCACTATGGAGACTGAAGTTTGTAACACTGCTGGCGAAAAGAAACACATTTCCATAGCAAGTGACAGCTATCTAAAGAAAGAAGCTACAGTCATACAACGAGTGAGCAAACGGCTTTTGAGTGAGCTCAAAGAGATTCACCTTTTTAAGCAAAATTTTTGAAACAATTAAGTACCAAAGCAGCATGCAATGCAATAACAATATCACATCCCAATATCAATTCAGGTTACTGGCACAGATGTTCCTGCTATACTACAGGAGGCAGCTCTCCTCTTCCCATAATCCTCCCCTTGGTCCTCTCTCCTAGATGGAGGCAGATTGGATCCAAGGACATATATACAGCTAGACTAGCTGGTCAATTCCACATAAATTTTTTTAATGAAAAGGGAAAAAAACATTAAATACAATTCATTAAACTCATGAATAAAATGGCAGAAATCATTTTACATAACAAACCAAAAAATTCAAGAGCTAATTAACTAAAGAAAATTCAGCAACTGCAAATCAGGATATATGGTATCATCCATCAGAGAACAGAATTTGATCACCTGAGCTCTACGGGAATGGAAGAACTGCCTCTTCTGAAGAAGTGTACGGCTGGAAGAAAGAAAATTCCCATTTAGAGTATATTTGTGTTGGTAGAGAAGTCAAAAGAAGACTAGGAAAAGAACAACTTTATGATAAAATTGGGAGAATCAAATGATGGAACTGGTCACACCGCAAGAAACATCATACCACAGAATAAGACAAGATTTATATGGCATGATAAACAGACAATGGTTGTAACATACTTTCTTGGTTCAGACCGTTCAATGGATAACTTTCTTGATTTTGCAAATTGCAGAATGGTCGTGGGTGCAAGATTAGTTCCAGTATGGAGTTGTTCAGGATCAGAACACGAATGTCCTGCCATGCTTGACGTAACTGGAAGGTGTAGATGTTCTGCACACTCTGCAGCACCAGTGCTAGCATTTTGCAGATCATGCCTGGCTGAGAAAAGAAGTCTTTGGTTAGTGACATAGAACAGCAAGAAGTTGCTCCTCACAACATGATCACAAATAAATCGCACCAAGATTTTTTTTCCCTGGAAAACAAAAAAGCCTGATAGAGTTGTCCTATGAGAAATATGTATATATCAGCAATCACAACTGCTAAAAGTCTTCTTATCAAATGATAGATGCACTATGAACAACTAGCCAAATGATGCAATCCAAGTATCAAAAATTTCACTGCCAAAGCATGATTGAATTATTCAAACCAGCAAAAGAGAAACAACTTCTTACTTAAAGAAAAGGAAGAAGAAGGGCAACTTTTTCAACTGCAAATTCTTAAAAGAATATAATTCCACATTCCATACAAAGACGATGATCACAAGCTTCCATGCCATTCTATAGATACCATTCAGATAAAGAATTTCAGTGACATACAATCAGTTGCATAGGCACTAATATACTGGTGAATTCCCAAATGTCCAAGTTTTTTGCTTACATAAATACAAAAAACAAAGACGCAAAGAAGAAAACAGAGCGAGGGGGCAGGGGGTAGTGTTTACAGTCAAGGACCATTTTAAGACAAAAAAAAAAAAAAAAAACTATGCAGTTGCGATAGCAAACAAGACAAACAAGATTTTGGCCATATTTTTTTTGTCAAAAAAAAAAAAAAGACAGGATATGCAGTACCTTTAGACATGGAAAGATGCGAAGTAAAATGGAAACAAGAAACAAATCATAATGGGATGAGAAACAAGCAGCCCAAAATATGACACTACTTCAAGCATTTTTGTCCTGTCAGGGACCTTAGTAGCAAAATGAAGTACCACAAATTCATTTTTCATTCTGAACAGTGAAAGGCCTTTGGAGTCTCCATTGGCAATCTTCCACTCCATTACAGAAACAGAAACGTCAACACAGGTACAATTTTACCTACCACAACCTTTGTCAAGCTCAGAGACTCCTGTAGGCAGATTTGACTTTAAAAGAAGTGGATGTACATGCCTTACATGAACTAGATGTTTCAGTCTCCTGCGCCTCAATTGTTTTGAGCTATGAAACACACATAATTTTATCAATTAGTTCAGTAGTTGCACTTATCAACTTATACATGGAAAAAACTTATCAACTGGAGCACGAATGCGTACCAAAAGAAAAACGTTTGCTGTTTAGGATCAACACCATCTGCAACCATCTGAAATGAATGTATCCAGACATAAATTCATAATGTAACAAAAATGAAACACAAGGCCTAACACCTGATAATAATGTTCATTAAACTCTCTAACTGATGGCATCCAAAGCCTTTATATTTCGATTTTCACCTAATTTTTATTTGATTTGCTCACACGCAGGAACAGACAACATCCAGTATTTTACAGCATCAAGTAACAATCAAAGACTACCCTACAGTTGAAACAGTAGTTATTGCACTAACTTGAATATGAAATAGAATTGCGAGAAAACAGAGCCAGCAAGTATCCAGCTCCAAGTTCACTGTTTAACTTTTATCGGGTCATGAATCTCTGAGAGGATGCAGTATTCAGTAGGTGAGAATGCCAGGAAAATATAAGTAGAGAACCCCACTTAAAGGGTAGGGTCTGCTTGGTTGAATGAATATTGACCCTTGAGGTACAGAGAAAAAGGTGAGGTTGAGAGGATGGAAGAAAGAAAGCTTTTGCTGAAACAAAGAACAAAATCACATGTTCCATAAGAGTTGGATCAAGGGAGAACTGCTTGGGTAAGGTAGCTGAAAAGACTTGTATTTTGCTATCTTCTAACCAATACACTGCACTACTTCAACCAGATTGACGCAACTTACTTACAGCAGAAATCCAACGTAAGTATATAAAAATGACAAGCTAATTGATTAAGCAGGAAAAATAAATGCTAATATTAGGCAAGAAATGTTAGCACCTCAGATCTCCAATTATCAGTCTTTACTGATACATTAACAGCTTGATACTCTTCAGTTACCTGCAAAACATCCAGGGGCTTTAGCAATTATCACTTTTAAGAATGATTAATAAAACAATGATCCCTGAGGTTTACCAACCCAAAATTCAAAGTTGAAAAGATCATGGGATGAAGATAAGTGATATCTCAGGCCCTACATCAAATTGCAATCAAATGTAAGCATCCACAAATAAGCCAAACACAGTAACAAAACATGCAAAGACCAACCTTATAGCTTCCACACTTTACCAAGCAAAATGGACAAGAGAAATCTTCTGTCACTGCAAATTACAGAAGATCATCATAATGCTGTCCATGGATATGTTAAATCATAATTGCTTAAAAACTAGATGCTCTTAAGAAGAGAGACTGCAAGAGGCACTTGACATGATCTGGTAGGAAGCTTCAAGATTTTTACTTTCATTCAGACCGCTAAAACAATGTGTCACTCTAATCCACTCATCTCTCATGCTCTCTCCCTCTAATGATATTGAATAGGCAAGATAAGAGTGGCAACAATACAGTTGGACCCCGCCATGCAGGTTAAGCTTTAGGAATATAATACCTTCAGTCCTCTGCAACCTATTGTTGTAGTATCTGTAATTGAAAATAACATTACCAGCTCGCAACCTAGACAATACAAGCAATCAGATTAGACCTTGAAGCAGCAAACAGAGGCCAAATAGGGGTAGGGCCGAGAGAGAGAAAGGGAGACAGAGCAACAACCGAATAAGGCGAGACAATGATGAAGAAGAAATGTCACCAAAAGTGAAGGAATTATAGGGTGATTTTTCCTTTGCCCCAACCTCTTCTGCAGAAATGATGACATGTAGCACCTGCGATGCATTCTTCCAAAATCAACATTAAACAGGAGAAAAAGTCAATTAAAGCCACCAGGAGCTGATTCCACAAATGCAATCGCTGACTGGATATTGAAGAGAGGCAAACCATTTCCAAAGAATTGCCTGGACTTTGAATCATGATGCATTTATCATTATTTAGAAAATTTAGCTGCAGGAGATGGAAGAAAAAAGTAAGCATGTGAAAAGAATCTCAGATAGCTGCTATTTGATGCATTCCATCATTAATATACACACAGAAGAAACACAATAAGATGGTTGAGAAATTATTGATAGATGAAGATATAATTAAACTAACAAAATTTATTTTCTCGTTATTAAAATGAACAATGATTCTTAAGGTCATGTTTATCTTCTTAAATTAAAGGGCTTAAATATGAACCTGACAAATCGGGAGACAACTTTTCTACAGGTAAGAAAAAGAAAATGGTGAAAAAATTTTAGGACCAAATCACCATGATGATAAAATCCAGAAGCATTTAGCACATACCTTAATGAAAAGCCAAAAAAGAAAATACATGCAATAAAGCATCCCTAATAGTAGCCATAGCTTGTACCTTAACCACTCTCAAGCAACTATAAGGACATGGAGAATCCAGATAAACCAATCTATTGTACTGTGAATAGAGAGAACCCAAAAAAAAAAAAAAAAAAGATCTTTTAATTAATGTACACCAAATCAACTGGACACAATAAAGAAGATAATGGAACATCTCAGAGAAATTTATAGTACCCTGTGCGGAACCCAAAACCATGATAAGGAAACCAAAATCCTTAGATGTTGACAATTCTTCTTTGCTTTTCTTTTTTGCCCCCTTTTTAAATCAGCCAGAAGTTAAACAGTGAACACAGATAACCACAAAACCAACATACCTTGACTAAGCAAGACCGCATACCAACAGGTGACATCATTTCAGCTCTTTGTCCCAAATCCAAGTGAGGGGATTTCTCCCGTGACAAATGGAGTGATTCAACTGGCAAACTACCCCATAGGCAGCATCCTCCATTTGCTGTCACACGAATTTTAGATTCATAAATACAGTAAAGTTCTGAAGGAAGTCAAACATGAACATTCAAAAGGAAAACAGTTATACAGTAATCAGTTATGGGCATAGCTTATACGTCCATGGAAAACATTTTCTATCACAAGACTGCGGAGATATATTTACCTGTACTTAGTAGGAAGAACAAAATAAAGAAAATTCCAGAACAACACAACCATGTCTACTACTGGTATTAATTTTACATATAAGATCACCAGAGCTTTGTAATACCAACCGAAACTGAAAAACAGTATGACGAGAGATCCAGATTCTGCCTCAGTAGCAAGCTTATTGATCTCAGGAAGAGTAAAATTGGCTTGAGATTGGTTGCATCCCCCAACAGCTGTGAAATTGGTCAAGCTACAAGCACGACGAAAACGATATACTGCAGAATACTGCATGAAGAACTCATGATCATAAACTTCTCACATATGAAAAACAAATAAAAGATATCACCAAAAAGAAACGATACTTGAACTTTAAGGGGGTTGCAGGAAATTCCAACCTCTGAATCAGAAGTGACAGAAACTATTCTTGCCAATAAAACATGTAGGGGAAAAAGACCTTGCGTTTGAACACCTTCATTAGCACCCCCTGGCAGGGAAATGGTCATTTGTATCCTACACGCCAGCAACATGGAAATTTTCATTAGTACCTCAAAAAGTTACTGAAGACAAACAACATAAATTTGCAGAAAACACATCTGCAAAACATCACAATAAGACAGTGAAATCAGTTTGGTAAGTGATTATTAAATCACATGGAAAGAAGAATTGTCTTAGATAATAGCTTCAAAAAGTAACTTGTTCACACCCCAAAGACTTTGTTATACAATTTTTTTTTTGTTCATTTAGTGGAGAGAAAAAATAAACAAGCAGTCGTGTGCCACAAGATCCTCACAAGGAAGCCCAGCAGATGGACCATCATCGACATTAACATCTCCATGCACATGCTGAATATTAGCCTCCATACTAAAGATGTTTAAAAAGGTGAATAACCTTTTCAACAAAACCGTAACATCTACCAAAGAAAGAATAGTGTCTCCAGTAACCCCCAACCTCTCTCTCTCTCTCTCAGGAATCCATTAGTAGCACACAGAAACAACACAGAAAATACTTGCAAAAGCAATATTTGAACTTTGAACTATATACTTAACAAAGACAACTATTACCTTGTTCCATGTTTTGCCTGAATTTTATATGATAAACATCTTTGAAGAAAAGATGGCTGCATACAAAATAACCAGATTGGTAAAATTACTGCTGAATTTGAAGAATACAAAACAGTACATAATAAAAATCAAGCTTTGCCAAATAGTTAAGGTTCAGCTGGTTATTCCCTTGATCCAAGGTTCAAACTTCAAATTATCATCCCCACTGCACTTGACCTCAACATGCTTACCAAAAAAGCACATGATAAATTGAAAATGCGTGATGGCATTGGGCTAATATATGGAGTACTAGAAGCATAATGCTGGCCGAAATATTGTTTAGAGGTGCCATAATCTTTTGCAAGAAAAAGAGCAAGGATGCAGAGATACCGGCTTTGAAAAAAAAAAAAAAAGAAAAATCTTAACCAAAACAATATATACAACCTAAAACCCTTTGATAAAGTTAAGTTCACAATAAAGACACAATAAGTCCCAATATTACATTTTTAATGGCACGTCTCTGAAGGATGTTGTATAGTTCTACAGGCTTGCAATATACTGATAAACTTTCTTCAGCAACAATTTCCTCTTCAGCAGACAAATGCACACGGGAATCTTCACGGCACATCTGATCTGCGCTTCTAGAATATCTGCCAATCCAAGCAAAACTGATTAATATATAAACTAAACAGTTTATCCACCATAACACGCTTTGAAGAATAATTATACGTAAACAGGCAAAAAGTATATGCAAATTCCTAGTGACAAGATCATACAGCATGATAAATTGAGTCATCCAACTAAAGAATTAATAACCAGGACAATTAATCATCAGATTACAGCATGATGAACACAAAGGAAGATTCCTCATACAGAACACATTGTAAACCAAACACCATAAACCCCCAACAAACTGAAAAGGGAAAAAGAAAAAAGAAACAGTGAAGAAAAATTTGACAAAAAAATGAATGTGATTCTTCAACCAAAGGAACTCATATGCATCTTCAAGCTGTGGTTTTTTTTTCAAAAAAAAAAAACTTTGACCAGACATATAAGAAAAAAAGCACCAGCATATGTAATCAAGTAAACAATGAAGACCCACAAGTTTTGATACAAGGGAACGTACGAGGTTTCACGAGCCACTAGAGGTATGCCCGGCATTCTTATCATGCAGTCCTCAAGTATATCATAACTTCAAACCTCAAGCTCATAGGTTCATACCTGCAAATATTCCACGCTCACCAACATATTTTAACAAAAATTTCTAATTGGAAGAAAATAAAGAGAGTTAAGGCTGAAGCGAGTGAAGCTTGAACACACAACAAATTAAAGGCTATAACACTCTCAAGTCATTTACTTTATGCTTATTCCAAATGCGTCAATGAACTTCAATTTTTCACCAATTAGGACACTCTTCAGAAAACTTCAATCACGAAACTAAACCATATTTCAGGGATGTCAAATTGCATCCTCAGGGTTGATTGGATATCTTCTTGAAATGAAAAGTTCATCAGGCTCCCAATTTTGCACTCATAAAAGCTGGTTGCAAGGTTTAAACTTAAATATGGAAGTCAAATTGCATCCTCAAGGTAATCTTCTTAAAATCAAGAGTTCACCAGGCTCCCAATTTTGCACTCATAAACGTTGGCTTCACGGTTTAAACTTGAGCTAGCATTCAGGTCCACCTTCAGTACTATTTACCCATTTGGACTGGACCCAAACTGAGCAAGACCTTAGGGACGGAACTGCTTCATACGCCAAACTAGTCACATTTTGGATTGAGAGAACATGATCTCAAGCTTCTTCCGTCGCCGAAACCAACAGTTGTTGCCAGACACGGAGGCATCTCTATGTTTTGCGCTTCTCACATTAAGTACAGAAAAGGGTATGCTCCTCAAATGGCAGGAACCCAGAAAATCGCAAGAAAATACAAAACGGGGGAGAGAGGGAGCAAGTAAACTTACTACTCTGGGCTAGTACCTACCGGACTCTAAAAAGTCCCGAACAAATATTGGGTGTATAGAGCCGGTGAATGCAAGGTTCGATACCAGCTACACGGCAGTGCGCTGGTGTACCGAGCAATAACTTCTGAAACTCTCGCCACCGCTCTGAAGTCAGTCTCAGGCCTGCGGCGAAATTCTTCTTTTTTCAGGAGATGGAAAGATGAGATTAACCGGCGGCGAGATCGACAGAGATGATGTATTATTGGTACTCGGCAGCTAATTAAACCTACGTAATTTGAAAGGAAAAAAAAACGCTTTGTACCAGGTTTTTTTTAAAAAAAACAAAAAACAAAATCGTAGCTTTTTTATTTTTATTTTTTCAAACTTCTCATGCCATCCAAAATCTGCATCATTGTACCTATCAAAACGATGCATACAAGTTAGATCGATGCAGTCAGCAAAATTTTGTTTATATTTGAAAAAATTGAATAGTTAAATAAATTTGTGGGTCTTCAGTTATCAATTTTAAGTGTAATTTTAGTTTTCAATTATAATAAAAATTGATATATGAGTTCGATTCGGGTTTTCAATGTGATTCAATCAAAATTTAGTTAACTAAATTAACTGAATTTTTTTCTACTAATATTTTTATTTAAATTTTGTAAAGAATTATGTACATGATTGATATTTGCTATGTATATGTATGTAATGTCTAGATTTGAAATGAATTATGGATGTTTGATATGTGAATAAAATATATATTTAAATTAAAATATGTGATGGATTTTGAGATTTAGAATGTGTATGCATACAAATTGATTATTCTAATTGAAAACTGAATAACTGAAATTTTTTTCAGTTATTTCATTTTTTAATTATTTTAATTTTCTCTTATAATTCAATTTATTTAATTATTAATATATAAGATTAAAAATTAAATAAATTCAGTTATTTAATTTCGGTTAAAACAAAAAAAAAAAAACAATTGATCATCTCTAGATGCACCTGACAAATAAGTCGTGATAAATGCTATACATTAATAGTTAATTGTTTTACCAGTGCACCATTTTTTGAGGTATTTTCAGCATACACATATAAAACCTTTATTTGCAATTTATCAACATGCTAGAAACCAATTTAACATAATTATTTAGAAAAATTATCAAAACTCCGCCTGAGGTATACCCTAACCTACACTTGTGTCCCTCTATTTCAACCACCTACAATTACCCCCTAAAAATTTAACTCTGTTAATGACCATTATGACATAAGAGAGAAAATGCCTGCTTTTGTCCTCCTATCTTTTTTTCCTAAAAATTTGCCCACCAACTTCTACATCTAATAAGATACACCCTGTCTCCCTCCATCCCTCCCACTCTCTTCCTCCTCCACCTCCACCTCCACCATCCATCATCTTGCACACGAACCATCTCTGCTACTTTCTCCACCCTCAACGTCTCCCTCCGCAACAGTGAGTCCACCATCTCACTGCCAATCTCACATTCTCACAAATGAAACCAAAGTCGATTCAGGAATCAAAACAATCAGACAAAAGAAACTCTAACGTGACCAGGCCGCCAATTCGGTGACACAGATCAGACGCAATTCAGGAAACCAGATGTGATTCATGAACCTCTCTGCCTTCCCCAATCCAAACCTTAGTCCCAATTTCCTTTCCCCAGGATTAATCGGCCAATCTCCCTAATCGAAGCCAAGACTAGAGGGAGGCGGCGTTGGAGAAGGAGAATGACAAATTCGCGAACGATTCGGAAAAGGAGGACAGATTTGTGAACGATTTGTGTCGGAGAGGGAGACGGTTTCACTTATTCGCAAACGATTCGAGTTCCGGTTGGTCGAAAAAGTCCATTCCGCTAGTACATCTCCACCAATAAGATTCAGCCTGAGGAAATCGGAGCTGAAATCATCAGAATCGGTGGTGCAGGCTGAATTACTGAGATCTCCACCCATAAGGTTTCCTCCACTCTCCCCAGTTTTCGCTTCGCCCAGTAAAGTTCTGATTAAGAGACCACATGAATTCGATGGCTTCAGTGGAGCTTTGAACTCGTCTCCTCCCTATTCTTCATTTTCCTCAGGTTCTAGTTCATCAGACTGAAGTTAGGGAAAAGGGCCCGGATGAGTCTCCATTGATGACAACGACGAGGCCGCCAACGAACCAAGCATGCGATTTGTTCCTGATGATAGCAACCGAGCTTCCTAGGCACCGTTGATGCTCTCCCTAATCGAAACCAGGGCTTGGGTTTCAGATGGCTTGGGCATACGGGGACGTAGGGGGCGGGTCGGCGACAACCAAGCATAGAGAGCAGAGAGCACAAAGAAATCGGAGAGTGAGCTGAGAGAGAGAAGCGTTTAATTTGGTCGAGAAAATGAAATTACAAAGTTTGGGGACAAAAGTTTCTAATGAAGAAGACTAGGATGGTGAATTCGGGCATTTTTTCTTTTTTCTTTTAACGGTCATTAACAGAGTTAGTTTTGGAGGGGGGTAACTATAGCTATTTGAGACAGGGGAAGACAAGTGTATGTTATGGTATACCTCAGGGGGGGCTCCAAGTAATTTTCCCTAATTATTTACTTTACACTTACAAGTGCAAGAAGGATACACTTGGGTTCAAAGACCAGTAAAACATACTTATCTCATTAAACTTCTCTTAAAATAATTTTACTATTTTTCTTAATTTTCTAAACATTCCTTGAATATAGTTTTGAGTACTAGAAAAGAAAATGACTTTTAGACTTTATTTGGATTAAGGGAAAGGGGAAGAAGAGAGAAGATAACTGGTATGACTTGTTTGTTTCTACCCGAAATAAAGGCGGTGTAATATGACTATCCCTCCACTTTCATTCTAAAGAAGGTTTTTTCTTTGGAGTTTCATGCAAGTTGGGAGATATTAACTTGTTTTTTTATACTCAAAATTAGGTATATAAATATAAGATTTGAAAGAGATATTTGTACAGTATTTAAGAAGAAAAATATCAACTCATTCAGAATCAAAAAAGTAATCAAACAAACTAAATGCTATATATGATTTTTGAATAACCACACGTGGATACTGTGATTCCCTAGTATTAGCATCAAATAGGCATAATAATATTATACTACACCTGTCTTAAACTGTTTGCAATATATTTTATTTTATGTTGTCTAAATTCTTTTATAATATTTTCATATTTATTAAATTACTATACAATATTACATTTTAAACTGTTATTTTGATACCCAATTTTTACATTGTTCTTGTGTGCTTCATGCAAAAAGTGAAAATCACACACTAATTTTTTCATCTTTATTAATTAATATGTCAAACTCAAATGATTTACCAATTCGCGAAGTAAGAAGTACTAATCAGTAAATAGCAAACTCTTAGATCTTAGTTCTCCACTATTTCCCCACATAAAATACCACTAATGCTACTAACAAGCGTTTCCTTTTTTTATTAATATAAAGTACATCATAATCATAATGTTGGACATTGTAAAAGTGTTCAGAATACGAAAAAAAAAAATTGAAACAATATTTACTAATTTTATTAAACCATTTTTCAAATGAATATACTATATTTATTAAAAAATGTTCACGTCCATTAATATCCGGAAAACTTTTAATAACATGTGTTGGAATAAAATTTGTTACAATTTGGCTTCTGATAACTACGAAATCGACTTCGAATGAAACAACATATAAGCAAACAAATAATAAAAAAAAAGCAGGAAAAAGACGCAAACTAAAAAGAATAAGGAGCAAACACTCCTTAGCAAGCAGTGTAAACAGCCATTAATGCAACTTAACAAGTTTATACTATAAAAGAAAAGACAGAGACTAAAATATAACTGGCACACACACAAACCACACAGACTTTTAGCTAGTTTATAAGTTTGTCATCACACCTTTTATATATAAGTATTTGTTAGCATCCGCTTTATCTATTTCCTCCTTTCTCTCTTTTGATGCTCATACCATATTCATCCACCCAATTAATAAAATTCAAATTTGAGTGTATGAATAATTATTTTAAGAGAATAGGAAAAATCCAAAATACCAAAAAAGAAGAATATCAAACTTTGACAGGGTTATTCAAAATATAAAAATTAAGATTTGAAAGAGAAAAATCAATGGTTCAACACCAATACATTTTCATATAAACATTTTTTTTTCCTTGATATTTACGTTGTTCTTATCCATTTCTTTGAACTAAACTCTCTTTGCTTGCTTTCCTTTTTACCTTTAGTTTATTTGATTTTCATCCTTTTAAGCTTGGTCTATATGATTAAACAACACATGCAATTTAATTGTTAGTAGGCAAAAAGAAGGAAAAGAATAAGAAAGAAGTTATACAAATTATTTTAAGAATAATTATTGTGTTATCCTGTTCAATAAGAAGTATTGTTCCATTTAACAAAATATGTTGCTCTTTAATATTTTATTGAATGCATTCATATATTTTAACAAAAAGGAAAAGAATACAAGAGAACTTATACAATTTTTTTAGAATGACTATTTTACTATTACGTCTAATAAGAAATGTTGTTTCATTCATACAAATATATTGTTCTGTAGTATAATATTCATTATGTAAGATGTGTTGTTAATAAATTATAATGTTCTATTTAGTAAGAAGTGATGTTCCATCCATATAAATGTGTTGTTCTGTGATATGTTTTTCATTTCGTAAAATGTACTATTCATAAATTATGGTGTTCTATTCAATAAGAAATATTGTTTTATTCATACCAATGTATTATTCTGTACTATACTTTTCATTTTGTTAGATGTATTATTCATAAATTATGGTATTCTATTCATCAAGAAATGTTGTTTTATTCGTATAAATGTGCTGTTTTATAATATGATGTGATGTTCATAAATTGTGATGTTCTGTTCAGTAATAAGTATTATTATTTTCATACAAATGTGATATTTTTCAATATATTCTTCATTTTGTAAAATGTGTTGTTCGTAAATTATTGTGTTTTGTTTAATAAGAACTGTTGTTCTGTACATATAAATTTGTTGTTCTGTAATATGATGTTCATTTCCTAAGATTGTTATTCGTAAATTATGGTGTTATGTTTAGTAAGAAGTGTTGTTTGATTTGTATAAATATATTGTTCTATAATACGTTGTTTATTTTATAAGATTTATTATTCATAAATTATGGTGCTCAATTCAATAAGAATTAGCTGATGGAGTACGTTGGTAGTAGTGCTGAAGAACTCAGCTTCTACTTGGAGCCAAATATAGTTTTATTCCATAGTGCTGTTCCGTTTAATGATAAATGGTGTTTCATTCTTACAAATGTGTTGTTCTATAATATATTATTCATTTTGTAAAATGTGCTATTCCGTTTAATTGTTCTATAATATATTATTCATTTCATAGGATGTGTTTTTCATAATAAGTGTTTTTTCATTCAGTAATAAATATTATTTTAATCATATAAATGTGTTGTTCTATAATATGCAGCTCATTTCGCAAGATTTGCTATTCATAATAAGTGTTGTTTCATTCAGTAATAAGTGTTGATTTTTTTAGTAACAATTGTTATTTCATTCATATAAATGTGTTATTCTATAATATATTGTTCATTTCATAAGATGTGTTATTTGTGATAAGTGTTATTCTATTCAGTCATAAGTGTTGTTCATTTTAGTAAGAATTGCAATTTCATTTTTACAAATGTGGTGTTTTGTAAAATATTGTTCATTTCGGAAGAAATACTGTTCATAAATAATGTTGTTCAATTTAATAAGAAATATTATTTCATTCAGATAAATGTGTTATTCTGTAATATGTTGTTCATTTTGTAAGATGTATTATTCATAAATAATGTTGTTTTGTTTAGTAAAAAGTGCTATTTCATTTTTATAAATGTAGTGTTTTGTAAAATATTGTTAATTTTAGAAGAAAATATTGTTTATAAACAATATTATTTGATTCAATAAAAACTGTTGTTCCCTTCAAATAAATGTGTTGTTCTATGAAGTGTTATTCTCTTTAGACAAATGTATTGTTCTGTGCAGTGATGTTCCATTCAGACAAATGTACTGTTTAAGATATGATGACATTTTTATAAATAATGTGAAAGTAATGGGATAGTAAGCTGCACCAAATATACCTGATAGCTACTCAAGAGAAAATATCAAATTGATTTTCTAGGTGACAACGTTTTGAGCCAAATTTGTTGCTTGTTGTCATCCATTTTATGAAGAAACAAAATCTGCCGTATATACTTTTAAAATTGCCATCATTGTATGCTTTCTCAATTTAGAAAGAAGAATAACAGGACAAAGATAAAAGAAACGTTATTACATGAGAGGTAAGAGTATTACGCTACAAATAACTGGAACTTTCACCAAATTGGAAACAACAAACACGAAGACTTAATTTAGAAAGCAATGATACTGCCGGCCGGCCACCGAGGACACAGCCTGGGTTTGATCCCCTCCTCGCCCACCAAGCTCGACACCTTACAGATTTCGAGACACTAGCAATTTACATCTCATTATTAACGATCACTTCCTAGCACCCTTACTTGCTAAAGATACTTCTGGGTTAAAAAAATGCTGGTAAAAAAAAACAGAAAAAGCAGACCACAGTGTCGTTTTAGAGCCAAGGGAGGAGTATAGAGGGTAGAGCTTAAACATCAGTCAACAACTCTGAAGTTAGCCGCTAGGCTAATATGTACAACGCACACATTCAATCTAATTTTATCAGGCTCAGCACATTACCGTCCAATATTACATAGCAAGCATCCAGCTTCCCGACATGGTCGACCACTACTTACAGCAGAATCATGGAGAACTTACAGTAACGGTTAAATTTAAAATTGTAAAGAAAGAGAAAAAAAATTGAACCAAGCTCTGTTCAACTCTAAACCCCATCCTCATAGCATAGAAGGTGATCTGGTTGATGGTGAAGTTGTCTAAAAGGGCAGCATCCATCCCACTGTCCATCCCAACAATAGACCAGCACCGACCAGACTTAGACCCAATGCAAAAGCAAAGGCACACCTAGCTACTTCTTGTTGTGCTCCACCTGGTTTTCCTCGCTTTCCCTTCATACCCCTACGCAAGTTCTTCCTCAGTTTCCTACCTTTAAAAGGCATCCACGGAAGTGCTGAAGGGAACAGAGTTGAGATTTGTTGCTCGTTGCTCCTGATCTGAACGTAAAGGGCTTCCAGCTGCAGCATTCGAAACCACTGCTTGTAAGCAAATAGTTGTGACGCTTGCCTAAAGAAGAGCTTGATCACATGCTCCTTTTCTGCATACGCTCGCTGTGCTGCTTCCTCAGCTTCCCTAGCCCGTGTTTGGGAGTGACAGAGCGCCTCTAACAGCCTGGCCTTTGCAGGATCATTTTCACCAACCCGAGCTTCTACAACATCCTTCATGGTTGTGCTATCATATTTGTATTGAAGTTGCATAACAAAAGCAACATTGATCAACAAACTTGTAAAGTATAGCTAACAAATCTTGTCAGTTGCTCAAATTATTAAGTGTGAAGGTGCAGAAGAATGTTCAGGTTTCATTTTCTGACCCGTTTTATTTCATTCATTCATTCTTTTTTTTTTTTTTTAATGATCTGTTCAAAGAAATTGAAATATACCTTGATGACTCACTAAAACCAGATTGTACAATTGATTCATCCATCAAAGCCCTTGGTGTTATAGCTGTTCTTCCAGAATCAGAGGAACCACATGCTTCAAAAATTGGATGAGTGATACTTCTGGTTTCGTGCTTTTGGTTCAAAGCTAAGGTGTCATCACAATCCAAGCAACCAGCACATTTATGTGAATATTTCTTGCTGTGCATTTTCTGAGGTGGGGGCAGATCACAGTTCACAATATAGTCAACTGACTTTTTCGCTACCAAATAGGCCAATTCATCTTTGTCTGTAGTTCGCCACCATGGGTCAGCCTTCCCACCCTCAACCCAGGGAAATTCAGAATCCAAACAGAAGTCACTGGATATTTTGAAGTCCTGACTTTCAATTGTATCTGTCCATGAAAGTTCACAATCCTTCATAGTGTCCATTAACCCAAGAAACTCTTTGCTAGTCTTATATGATGGAGCCTCAAACTCTTGTTCTCCCACTTTAGGATTGCAGTGACCTTGCAGTGGTTTAACTGCACTTTCCATAGAGGAAGGGTCCAAGGCCTCCAAGGCCTTTAACTGCTCATGTGTAAGACCTTCCGAGGACCCATGGCTGGGTTGCAACTGAAGCCACCACCTCCCATCAGGGGGCAAATCTGGATAGGAAGGGTTCCTATTGAAAGGCATGAAACCTACCATAGGATGATCTTGTGTATCCGGTGCAGTATTAGGGCTCAAATCAGCTTGTTTACACGATGAAGATGATGACTGGCAGCAAGCTAACTTTGGAGCTCTTTTGGCATCTTCCTGAACAAAGCAACGGTTAACTGTTCTTTGCCAGGCTGCCCTAGCCTCAGCTGCTGCCATCACTCTTTTTCCCGTTGAAACATCTAGATGCACAAAAACCTACTTGTCACAAATGAAAGCCAGAAGGTAGGAAAACCCAACTAAACTTGACTCAAAAATAGCTGCAAAAAGGTGGAAGAGAAGAAATACTAAGTTGTAGCCGGAAAAACTAATATAACTATTGATTTTTCAGTAATTTGCAGCCATATCTGCCGGAAAAACTAAACTTGAATATTCCAACAACTATGCGTTTCAAAAACTACATCACTGTGGACAATTCTAGCTACGGTTGACAGTTTTCAACAGAATTTTGAACCCGAATTCCAATATTCATAATTCACAGGGCAAAACTTTTACAATGTATCAATGGAATGATTTCGGTTTTTTTATAAGAAAAAGAAAATTCAAGGCGAAAAACATGTAAACTCATCTGATGAACATGACTTGACACTGAGATCTCACACCGAATACAATCACAAGTTTACCTTTTTTTTCTTTACCAAAAAATAAATGAGAGACAGACTAAACTCAACTCCAGAAACAAATTATCTAGAAAACTACAAAGAAAATGCAGAGAGATGAGAACGTAATAAAAGATGAAGTGAAGGCAAAAACATGCCATTAAGGGACCAGATAAACTATATAGATGAAAAATGAACAAAAATATTCTCCTAGAAACACACCAACATGTTAACTCCTCCACAAAGATACCCAGCAGAGGAGTTAAAATTCCCGGCAAGATTAAGACAGTCCCCAACATTAATACTCTACCAAACCCAGTTCATCAGACATACAATATAACTTGTGCAAGAAAGACACTTACACCCTCACCACAATACCACTACTAAAAGATAGCATCAGAATCAAAACTGCCCAGAAAAGAAACAAAGTCTGCGATCAAGGATATAAGAGAAACTTGATTGGCCAAATATGGTAAAGAACGAAAGGCATCAAGAAATCACAATAAAAACTAGCACAAAATTATCAGCCAAAAGAAACCAAACTCCCAACCAGAAGAATTATAGTTCACCCGTAACCAACCAGAGCAAGGAACAAACGGGAGGGGACAAACCTGAAAGAGAAACGGATATGGGCAAGTTGGGAAGACACAGATCTGAGAGAAATTAACGCAGAAAAAGCTAAAAGAGAAGCAACGCAAGCGTTAAAGAGAATCTAGAGCACGAGAGCGGTGAAGTAGATGTTTGGATTTTTGTTCACATTGCAGTTATCATCACCATCCTGGCAGAGACGACGCAAAGGCTTTTTTCGGAAGGGACGCAATCAGCAACAACATTTGGGCAGAAATCTCAAATTTACAACTAATGTTTTTGGATGGGCGCGGATGTGTCACTATAGTTTTTTTTCGGCTCAAGCTCACACTAATGTTTCAAAATTAGTCAGATATGCCACTAAAGTTTTAAATTGAGAGTGAATGTGTCACTGCCTGTTAAAAAACTAATAAAAAATATTAATATTAGCAGGTTTTAAAAATTTAGAGTGATAATGTAAGTTTTAATAAATTTCAAGAACCTTTTGTAATTAAACTTAACACCAAAGAATAGATCAGACAGTGTAGACAAGGGGAGGGTAGCAATAAGGATGGGGCGATGGTGATGGACACAGCGATAGGGCTGAGGTGCTGTCGGTAGAGATTGAATCCATTTTTTGGTAAAAATCTCAAAGGTCCTGATATTTTTTTAAAAGATATATAATAACCTCAATATTTTAAAATCTGTTATTTTCATCATTTTTTGTTATATTTTAACAGATGGTGGCATATTTGAGCCATTTTTAAAACATTAATAACAGATTGGGTCAAAAAAATTATAGTGGTAAATTTTAGATTTCTGCCATAAAATTTGTCCAGATCGAAATTGGATTAAAGCAACGGCGTTTAGGCAGAGAACACGACCGCAGTAATGTAACTTTCTTTCTTCGGGACGCGTTGTCCGGACTCCGGAGCTGGCCGACTGGGCGAATTGCTTAGAAGCTTGGCCCCTCGGCCCGTAGCTCTATCTGGGCGGTCGATGTTGGACACGTGTGAGATGATTAGGATGAATAGGTGATACGGATGGGGCCCAGTTTCAGATAAGTGCTGAGGATTTTGTTTAATTGGAGGAAAATTGAAAAATCTTGAGTCTGTTTTCACTCTCCTAAATAAATAAAAAAAATATCTGACATGCTTAGAGGCGAGAAATATAGTGTTATGTTACATGCTTGTATATAAGCAACAAATTTAGGCCTTCTACACTATCCTATAAAAGTCTGTTTTTTATTTTGTTACTAAATGTTACTCTTTTATGGGGAATGATGTATTTTTCAGGCATAGAAATCAAGCTATATATAATTTATGATATTATTTATTTATTATTCTTAAAATTAAAATTTAAAAATTTTTGCTTATGTGTAAGTAAGAGTTTAAATAATAATTAAAAATTCTCTTTGAGATTTTATGTAGTGAAATTTTTAATGAAGATTAAAATAAAAAAATATTTTCTTTTTATTCTTTTCAAGATAAAAGGAATATTTTATATAAGCTTTACATGCTTTTATCTGAGTAACAAATTTAGACCTTTTCATCCATTTTACAAATTTCTTTAGGATTTTTTCCCCCTATATTCTTACCATCATTTCACAATTCTGTTTTTGGGTGCTGGTCCAACCAACCCGATAACAGCGACAAGTCGGCTTTTGTTGTTACTTTCTGGGAGAATTAGGAAAACTCCTCTATCGTTGGCTTCATCTATATTTTGTTTCTCTTATTTTTTTTAAAATTTACACTACATTTTTTTTTCACAATTCAATAAAAAATTCTAGAATTATATTATAAAATATATTATAGTTATTTTTAAATAATTTCAATCTCTTTAGTGTTTTTTACAGTTAATAAATATTTTAAATTATTAATTTTTTATAAAAAAAATAATAAATGCAAAACAATATTTTTTTAACATCAATTAGCTCTAAAAAAATATGTCAGACAGCTTGAAGTTACTAAAATATAGCTACCACATAATTTAAATTAAAATTTCAAAAATTATTACCAAACAATGTAAAAAAAATTATGCATAAAATATAATTTTTTAAGATAAGAGCGTCAAAGTATAGGTAGAAATATGATATTGTCAACTAGGGTGGACATTTGCCACTAACAGAAAAATTAACGCAATTAGTGTCTAACCATAGATAAATAGTCTCTATTTTAGAGTGTCTGAAACTGGGTTATTAGTGTCTCCATCTAGTGTTTGAGTGTCTGTTTTTAATATATGCATGTTTGTAAGTTGTTTTTCTATTAACGAGGATAAAATACTTTAATTATTCAAATTTTACCTTTAATTGAGAGTATAATAATGTTATTTTAAAGGATATTTAATTGAAAAATTATGTCATATTTTTATAGTTTCCTACATTGTTATATTTTGTTTACATGTAGATGAACTTAAATACATTTTATATAAACTAAACAACATGCAGATATAGTTGGACATTTTTTTTAGAATTAGATATCTCATATATAAAAAATGACATTAAATCATTCATTTTTATTCTAAGTACAAGGTATTTAACTTCATTTGTTTTATTTTTGTATTATCCAAGTACCTAAATGTGATGATTTGATGTCTAGTATAGTGGTTTAAATGTTTGAATAAAGAAAAAAGGTGTCTGTCTCTCAATTTGAATATAATGTCTCAAGTGTTGGATTGAAGCATCCAAATCTCTTATTATAGTGGTTGAATATCTAATATGATAAGTTAAGTGTCTAAATCTGATAAAAAAATTTAAAAAAATATGACAACTATTTTATATTTTTATGCAAAAATATATATATGCTGATGTCTAACATAATCTATAGGAGTGTCTAATTTTATTTACAGTGATGTCTGATATTACATACTGTGGTGTCTAATTTCTAATAAAAAATAAAAACGTAGACACTGTTTTTTCATTTTATATTATCTTAATCTGTGTGTTAGTTAGAACATTAACATTTTAGTGTGAAAATATAAAAAAAAAATTGCAACTAATTTGGATACCTACAATAGAAATAATAAAAGAAACTTTGTAAAATAAGAGAATTGTTTGACGTTAAAAATAAAAAATGATAATTGACTTAATTCCTTAAAATATGAAAGAAAAACTCTCAAAAATAATTTTTTCATAAAAATATATTTAGAAAAAAATATAATTATTTTCTAATTAATTCTAAAATTAAAAAAGTAATTGGATTTGGGGAAAAAAAAAGAAAAGAAAACAAACAGAGTTATGCGTTCCGTTGCGTACGTCCGCCCTAGTCCGTGTAGGTTAGGTCGATTTTTGTAATTCCGCTTACTCATTAGCTAACGCAAACAGGTAACAAAAGTGTCAACCACCCCCACCCCCTCCCCCCGGGGCGGGGGAAAAAAGAAAAGCAAATAACGAGGTTTGACTTTGGCGCTATTTTTTTTATAAGGGCACCGTCACAATTACCCCTTAGGTTTACCATAACTTATATTTGTCTTTGTTATTTTTGAAAATTTATATTTTATTCTTTAATTTTTTTATACTATCCAATAATAATTTTTGAAACTATAATTTAAATTATTGATCTTTGCATAATTTTTTTTATAGTTAATAGATATTTTAAATTATGAATTTTTTCTTTCTGTAGATGTATATTAGTATTTTTTAAATGTTAGTTAGCTATAAAAAAATATTAAAAAATCATGAAACTACTGAAATATAGTTATTAGATAATTTAATTTAAGGTTTCAGAAGTTGTTGTTGGACACTATAAAGGAAGTAGGGGTAAGGTGTGGATTTTTTAAAATAAATGGGGCAAAGTGTAGGTTAGATCAAACTGCAGGGGGCTTTTGTAATTTACCCTTTTGATAAATTTAGCATTAAAATAAATATCAATACTAAATAGTTAAAAAGTTTTCACTCATAAATCTATATTAATCAATTAAAATTTTAATTTATTTTAACTTTGAGCAAAACTTTGTATATTATATTGTTATCATTAAAATGACTAGTTATGATCAAAACAAACACTGTAAAATATAACATTATACATGCTTTAAAATTATATATATTTTCTTTATCATTGAAAAATAATTTATTAAAAAATTTATCTCCTATCAACTTGAATTCTTACTTTTAATGTTAATGAAAAATTTATTTAGAAAAGTTCACTTTCAATTTTAGCAATTATGGAGAAAATTACTTTATTAAAACATAGACTTTTTGAAGTAAATAAGTCACACTACATAACTCAATTATCAATGACGTTAAAAGGATATGACTGAAATAAAAAATTGTGCTTAATTTATGTGAATCCATTTAAAGTTTAACCATGAAATTAATAAAGGAAAAAAGGGACCATTATGTAGGAAAAAAATAAAATAAAATCATATAGTAATGTTTAAGCATTTACACAAAATTCAAAGTAAAGTTTTGGTATGAATAGAGAAATTAAAAATATTATAGGCAGTGAGGATTTATTACTTTAGAAGATAGTACATGAAAAATTTAAAAAAAAATTGGGGACTAAGAGAGCAAATAGAAGGAATCTAGTTAAGTACTCTCTCTGTTCCATATTTCTTTAAAACATTTGATTTTTTTGAATAGTTTGACTCAAATTTATTCATATTATTGTTTATTAAAAAAAGTTTAAAAAATATTTAGAAACCATAGGTCTTTATTTTTTATTTATATATCAAGGTTTTTCATTTATATACTAAAATGATGAAAAAAAAATTAAAAAATTAATTTTTGAATAATGAATGTTGTAAAGAATTTGGACGGACAGAGCAGTTATTAAGTTTAGGGACCAAAATGCCATAGGATTCAAGATTAGGGACTAAAGTGGGACAGAGTAGAAATTCAGGAACTAAAAACATGGTTTAACCAGAAAAGGTGAAAACAGACTGATAATGTGGGAAATGTCAAACCAGGCCCTCGAAAAAGGCCATTAGATGTGAAAAAGGGACCAAGCTTCGAAAAGAATCAATTTCGGAAAAAGGCAAAAAAGGGCATTGTCCATGAACAATACCATTTCACGGCTTTTGGAATATACTTGATGAGCTATCTAATAAAATAAATTTTGAATGATAAATGTAATAGAACATTACTTAGTGTCTTTTCAAGTTTTGATTATATATATATATGATACATAGTCTTAAATACAGCAGTATATCATTTTCTGTAGATATATGATATGTCGTATACCAATTTTCACGGTATGTAAGAATACTGCATGATATACCGCAATATATCATACCTACTGCAAGTATAAGACCACTTACTGCTAATTTTTAATATGTTATGGATAATTTACAGCTTTATATTACATACTACAAGTTAGAAATCTTCTGTTTTTATTTTACATTAATACACCCCCCACATATATATAACACCAAAATATAATTAATAGACATATATAAATCAACAAAACATAATTAAAAAGTGTACTGTTACTTCTAAGGTATTAATTCTTTTTTCTCATGTATTAGTAAATTAGTTTTATTACTAAATAATACTTATGTTGTTATATATATTCCTTTTTTATGTTTTTGTATAAAAAATATCATCTGTTATAAATATTTTTTATATTAATAAAATTATGTTAAAAATAATTAGAGTACATATAAAAATGTGAAAAAAAATATATTTAATGTTTGTTATCTTAAAACAGCATTTTAATATTCTTTATGTGAAAAGGATAATGCTATGCAGTGTAATATTGCATGCGACATACTTTTAATTTACAAGATATAATATATCTATTGATAACGTTATTGAATAGTTTGACATAATGCAGAGTAGGTAAGAAGAAAAAGCTAAGAAAACTTGCCGCAAGCAATTCAAGGAAATACGAACGCAACGACATTGGGACTGAAAGAATTCCATGGACACTGGCACCGTGGTTTCTATCGCTTGTACGGCCAATGTACTTGGCTTGATATTGATTTTTTGGATATTTTTTTTCCCGTTTGGGGCGTACTTTCAATTCTTTAATTCTTAAAGGGTAAATTACAAAAGAGTCCCCCTATGGTTTAATCTAACCTACATTTTACCCCCTCTATTTTCAAAAACCTACACTTTACCCTATACTTCTTTTATAGTGTCCGACAACAACTTCTAAAATCCTAAATTAAACTGTCCAATAACTATGTTTCTGTAATTTTAAGATTTTTAATATTTTTTTTTTCATAACTAACCACCTTTAAAAAATACTTATATATATTTATAAGAAAAAAAATGTATTTATAAAAATAAAAAAATGATAATTTAAAATAATTTTTTACTATAAAAAAAATATTAAAGAAACCGATATTACTAGAATATGACTATCGTACAGTTTAAATTACAGTTTCAGAAGTAGTTGTTGGACAGTTTAAAAAAGAGGGTAAAGTGTAGGTTTTCAAAAATAAAGTAGACAAACTATAGGTTAAGGTAAACCTCAGGTAGTAATTGTAGCTTTCCTATTCTTAAAAAGTATATATATATATATATAAAGAATTATCTACATCACAATTTTAGTGTTTAAGTAAGGGAAGGATGAAAGGTATCTCAAACCGAAACTTGAGTTGTGGAAAGGGAAAGGCAAAGCCTTATCCATCCTGTTGAGGGTTCAAAGGCATTAAATAATACTAGTATATTCTTATTTATTCAAATAGGTAATTAGGGGCCTAGCTAGAAATTCAGTCTAAGTGGCAGAGGCAGGTTATTAGCATGTATAAATTTACAATTAATAATAAAAAATATTAAATAATATTATATATATATATATATATATATACACACACACACACACACATAAATTTTAAAAGTTTATAATAATTAAGTTCATTTCAAAAGTTTATGACTCAAAATTCAATAGATATTTTACATATATAGACACATGGAATTTAAAAGTGTACAATAATTAACTTCAATTGAAAATTTTAATTTTAATTTAGTAGTTTTTTTTTTTTTGTGAATGAAATAAGTTCAATTTATAGAGTAAAAATAGTTATTTGAATTTTCTATCAACTATAAAAAAATTATTATACAAATTAAATTCATTATATAATACTTACCTGATAATTCAAATTATGATCTAAAAAATTGTTATCAGATAAATACTTTGAGTTAACAAATTTTATGTAATGGAACCAAAATGAAACATTTTTAATAGATTTAGGACTAAAATGAAATATTTTTAATACATTTGGGACCAAATACAATTTTTAATAGGATAGGGACTAAAATGAAATAATAATTAAAGATAAGGGACTATCATGCAGGATAATATATACTAGAGCCCCTTATTAATTACAAAACTTACAGATAGGTACCTAACTTTAGTTTTTCTACAATTTTATTACATATCCAACAAAGCCAATAATAATTTTTAAAATTCTAGGGGGGCGTCTGTCCCTTCCCGCCCCTAAGAACTAAGAAGCTATGCCCCTGCAGGCAATATTTGACTTCAACCATTTCCAACACAAAGGACCATAATCCAGAATAATTATGGAGAAAAAAGATGTTATCTACAACTATGGGAAATCAGGAACACAATACTATATATATATGGTCCTTGCCAACCCAATTCAGGTGGCAACAGGAACATTTAGTCCCGGCAATGGGTCAGGTTTGAATAAATTTCACACCAATTCTAAACAATATCATTAAAATATGGTTCGCTAGACTTTAAGTCTTAAAAAATTAGGTTTTCCCAATTCCATATAATATACAAATACCTTTTCCAAATCCTATATTTATGTATGCAATTTTTGTTTTACTTTTGTGTATACATAACAATTTTGTTCATTGATATTTTTTTCTTGCGTTTGATACATCACCGTAGTGAATCATTACCAAATCTCAATCGAACATCCACTTCAAACTGAAGTAGCCATGGAAAACCTTGTTTTTTTTCCACTGCCCTTGCAACAACAAAAGAAAGGGGATAAAATTCTAGGGACAATTTGGATTGCTTTATACCATTAACCTGACTACACTATTTCCTTGGTCAAAGGAGGGTCAAACTAAAGATATAAAATTAGCTTAGTGTTGGTGTTATTTGCAAGCTTTTGAGGTCAAGTCAAAAATTTCATTATATGCAAAACCTCAGTACAAAATACACCCAGGCTTCGTCAGGGAAAAAAGAAGGAAATTCAAAGACACATAAATGTTTTACACCAACTAGATGCTAATAAATAGGGGGAAGAAATCTTAGAAACAAATATCCACCTCGATATCCTGAGCAATCTCTGTAGTCAATCTTGCACATTTACCATGACTTGGATTGCTTATTTCCCTCCATGTATAATAAGTTGAAACCAGTAGGCCTATACATTTAATTTTCCTGATGAGATGTTTGCCTTGGACTTCCTTTGCAAAATTCCTCCAATTTTGGATGTTGCCCCTTACGATTCACTTATTCATCCAAGTAGCCACAGTCCCACACACTTGCTTGGAAAATGTGCAAGAGAAAAACAAATGCTATAAAGTTTTCTCATCATTTTCACACAAATAACACCTATTTGCAAGAGAAATGCCCCATTTCTAAAGCCTTACTATCATTGAGATACCACCATTCATAATTTCTAGAAACACATCATAACCCTTGGTGCAGCAACTGAATTTTAACAGATCTGATGCCAACCAACCTTAGGGCATTTAACTCTCATAAGCTCATAGGCTGACTGTTGAATTTTTGCACTAGAATCAGCAGTATCTATAATACTTTTTGCCTGAAAAACAGAACCAGCTTTTGCACAAAATATCCACAAAACCTTTAAAAGATCTTGCCAAACTGTAGAGTCAATTTATGTCTTCTTGATCTTCCACACTTCTCTTCCTTTTAAATGATAACTATGCATCCACTTGACTTAGAGAGTATCTTTCTTTTTTTGAATTGCCCAAAGCAAACGAATAACCAATGACTGGTTCCAAGTTTGTAATTGCTTTACTTCCAAACCTCATTCACTTTCAAAACTGTAATATTCTACAAAACAATAAATGGGTTTTTTTAGAAAGAACATTACTTTTCCAATAAAAACTACTACGCTTAGGTTATACCTTTAAAATGACTTCTTTCGGCAGGATAAAAACTGACATGTAAAAAATCGCTAGGTTCTGCAAAATAGATTGCACCAACTGCCAAAGACCAGCATATGAAAGGAATTTCACCCCCTAGGAATCAATTCTTTAAGTAAGCTTGTCAATTAATGCATTATAATCACCAATCTTCAACTTAGATGGGCTTAATGGCACCCTTAAATATCGAAAAAGAACATTGCCTTGCGGGAAATTTAACTTTTCTAAGATCTCTTACTTCACCTCATTGGCTACTCCATTGAAATAAATCTTAGTCTTCTTATTACTCGACTGTAAACCAGAACTCCTAGTAAATTGCATCACAAATAACCATAAAATATATATAGACTTCAAGTCACCTCTGTAGATCAAGAGAACATCATCTGCAAACTCCAGATGAGTGATTCTTTATTAGGAGCATTTAGGGTGAGAATGGAAACCCTCAACCTACTGTATTGACTTAGTATACTTGGTAAAAACTTCCACACAAAGCATGAATAAGTATGGAAACAAGGGTTCTTCTTACCTCAAACCTTTTTCCTTTTTAAAAAACACATCCATCCAGCCATTAACATAAATAAAAAACATAGGAGTAGGCATACAAGCCATAACCTAAATAACGCAAATAGCAAGAAACTTAAAGGCTATTAGCACATCTTTTAAAAAACTCCAATTAACTGAATCATATACATTTTTTATGTCTGATTGGATCATGCATATAAGGGAAATGCACTTCTTGGTATAATGTTTAAGCAATTAACAACCCATCAAAATGTTTTAATGGATAGTTCGGCCCTTAATAAAAGCTCCTTGAACTAGGCTAACAATATGCTCCAGAACCCTTGCCATACGATTCATTGAAATTTTTTGTCAGGCACTTGTAGATCATGTTACAACAAGCAATGAGTTTAAATTCTCCTACTTTAGTAGCATCATTTCTTTTCGGAATTAAAACCAGGTTAATCATGCTAATATTTTTCAAAATTTTACCTAAGTTAAAAAACTCTTCAACAGCTTTAAACACAAGAAATCCAGTTAAATCCCAGGTGGCTCTGTAAAATTTAGCGCTCAACCTATCTGGACTAGGGGCACTATTTAAGGGAATAGACCACATGGCCTCTATAACTTCCTTAAATGAAACTGGTCTAATTAGCTGCTCATGATACACATCTTGAACACAAGGACATTGGTGAATAATATAAGAATTGATCATAACATATTACTACTAGTCCTTAATAGCTGCTTGTAGAAATCAATAAATGCCTCTGTAACCTGATGATGCCCTATTCTGATATGACCAGAAGAATCCCTAATTTCCCAAATTCATGAGTTGGCTCGACATTGCTGCATCTTAGCAAAAAATATTTAGTGTTTGCATCCGTCTCTTTCAACTAAGCAATTCTTACCATTCGTTTATAAAAACTACATTTAGCCTTTATGTGCTTCTAAAAGGTTGTTCTAGCTTATTGTTCTTCCTTCAATAGCAAAAGATTCAGCCTATTAGCATGGAGATTGCCCTAGATCCGCATGAAATTTGCCTCAGCAGATCTCTGTAATATTTGAAAACTTTGCTCGATTAAGCTTTTTTAGATGAAACTTCACTTGTTGCAACTTCTTAATAAGAATAAACATTTTGCAACCCTTAACATTAAATGTGATACCCTCCTCAAAACATTTTTTAAACTAGGGATCATTCTTCCAAAGGTCTAAAAACTTGAATTGGCCCTTACCGTTAATACAGTTTTCATGGATATTCACAATCTTGGGAGCATGGTCAAACACACTCAGTTAAAAAAATTTAACCTAGGTATCCGAATGTTGTTAAAGCCAATCCATATTAGAAACTACCAGTCCAACTTACTCTATACAACATTAGTAAGCTCCTACTAATTATACCAAGTAAAAAAGGTTCCAAAAATGGTAAGCCCTCAAGACCCAACTCATCAAAATAGAAATTAATATAATTGATTTCCTTATCTCTGACAGGATTTGAACTTTCCTTTTCCAAGATCCTTCAAACAACATTAAAGTCACCCATCATTATCTAGGGCCCTTGCACATTCAACCATGATAAAGCTCTCTATAGAGGCTTCCTCTCTTGCTCTGAATTGAAAGCATAAATAAAAGTATAGAAAAACTTAGCATTAGGAGGCAATCCGAACCTTTAAAGTAATCATCTGGGCTAAAGATGCCACTATAATCAACTTCAGAGATGACTTCGAAAAAAGAATAATTCTTCCATTGGCATGAGTATTATGGTTAGTAGTACATTCCCACTCCCCCCACCAACATCTAGCCAACTCTTCAATCTTACTACTTTTAATTATACTTTTTAGAATAGCAAAAATTTACACCTTATTTACAAAAAAAAAAATTTAGAACTTCATAAAGTTTTACAGGCTTGTTGTAGCTTCTCACATTGTAAGCTACTATAATTATTTATGCACAGATGATGACCCTTCTTTATCAACCATCATATTTTTCATAGGCTCAGTCTTTGAAATCAAGCCAGATTTAATAGTGGTCTGTTTACCCATCCTCTTTTCCATGTTCTCTAACTTTTCCAATGCTTGAAATCTATTTGAAAAGTTAATTATAACCTTTGCAGCCCCTACCTTCCCCAATTCCCTTGAAGCACTCTTAGATGTAACATGAGTGTGAGGCTCACTTAATTCACTCATCATAGGCTTCTTGCCTCAACCTCTTTTTAAGTGTCCTCTTGACTAATAGCCACAGTTTGTTGCTTCGGAACCCACTGTTGCTGAGTTTGAGGAGCTTTTTGGCCTTTTTTCCTCTTTCGAGAATTTTCTAGCGCATGCCCCACCATACAATAATCCAAGAAAAATTTTGAAATATTCTCAAACACAAAATAAACTTCAATCTGAGAACCATTAGGCATTTTAACAACAATAGATTGCACTAATGGCCTGGCCAAATCCATTCAACTAACATTCAAGCATATGCAATTTTATCTTTAGAAGCTAAGAGCTTATCCATAACTATCGGTTACCCCACCCTACTTATAATCTTGCTTAAAGCTTGAGCATTCTAGAGGACTAGAGAGCACTTAACTTGAATCTAGATAGGGACATTTGAAGCATCTTCATTATGAAAGTTAAGCATAGGAGTCCGTCTCATTAGGACCTAAGGGTGAGCACCTATAGTCCAAAATTTTTTTTTGGCAAACACATTCTCGTAATCAACTAGTTGTGAAAAAAAGGAATACAGACCATCCAGAGGGGTGTGAATAGATATCTGGTTTAATAATATCAATAGTAGCCTAATTCTCATCAACAAATTTCTTAACTCGGGTAAACATCACCAAGCCACCTACCAAGTACCCCACCAAGCTATTCTCTCTTCCTTTAATCTCTTATTTAATATCCCTTGACTCAATCTCCACTAGTAGTTCATTTTCTTGAGTAAAAACAAACTGGAGCTTCAAGCCATTTTCTAGTTTTCTATTGTCAGCCAAGATTTTATTGTACAACTTCCTTGATTGAGATGAAGCCATCTCCAATTCACCTGGTGCCACCACTTCTTCCTTCTGGGTATTATGCTCTTTTATCTCAACAGTATCAGTCTTATCCAATGCCCAATCCTTTAACTGATTCAATCTTTCAATGTTAGCATGTTCCGATTCAACCTTCAACAGATAAACATTCTACTTCTTCTAGTTATGAGAACACCTCCTGAGGAATCAACCGAATCATACCTTTTTTTTGGGATGGCCACATTTCTGAGCCATTAAGTGTTACTCAGGCCAAGATCTCTACCATAGATTGTGGTGCAAAACCTTAGCACCCATGCGAGCTTTGGTGAACCATTTTCTTAGCCCTTTCAGAGAAGAATGAAGAGAGCACTTGTTATTTACAAACTTTTGTCATTGATTAAATAAACAAAAAAAGTTGTTTCTCTTTTCTCTCTCTCAGACCATTAACACTAGAGGTTTGTTATTTACCTGCATAAAGATACATAGCGGTGGTGGACAAAAAAAACCAAAGACAAGCTGATAGTGACCTAAGGACAACCAACTGGTTGGGCCTAATTCCCTAGCAATGGATTTGGCTTTGAGGAACCATATATGCTAAAGTTTGCCACTAGAGGTAGCCTGAGGAGGTCATGGCAAGGAACTGGACGAGAGTGCAAATGATGTAATCTGAGAGTGAGGAGAAAGAAGTAGCACTTTTTATTTTATTTAATAAGTGGCAAAAACTTGTAAACAACATTAATATTAACCCCATTTTTATATCTTTAGTTTGACATGCCTTTGAGCAGATGAATAACACAGTAAAAGTGATGGGATTAAAGCAATTTGAAATTAGGAATGACAAAATTGGACCTGACCTGATAATCTGGTCTAACCCACCTAAACTCAAACCTGACTTAATCTGATTTAACTATAAAAGTTAATGACCTGAACTTGAATGTTGCAACCTGTCCTGAACTTGAACCTAATTGTAATGAAACCCGAGAAAATGAATCCAAATGACCTAAATCTGAAATACTCGAATCTGGAATGGCTTGAGGCTGAAGTGACTTGAACCCGAAATGACGTAAACCTAAGACTAACTTGACTTGAACCCAAAATGACCCCGATGACTAGACCAGATATAACCTAATTTTAACTCAAATCAACATAAATATATTGTGGTGGAGATTTAAGAATTGTGATTTTTTATATATTGCTTACTTATACAAATTATAAATTAATTATGACAATACAATTTAAGAAATTTTAAAATACTATAAAAATATTTTTTATTTATGAGTCTTTGAAGAATAAATTAACAAAATAATATGCTTTATATAGAAGTCTTTTGAAATTTAATAATTTATGGATTTACTTATACTTCATTTTGAAATATGTAACCGACACGCTGGACCTCATCTGATAATTAAATTGGACATCAACCAATCCAAATCAAGTAGCAGTATATCCATTCAGGGAAAAACCCATTTGCTACATAATTTTTTATTATTTTTTTGGTAATCCCACACAAATTTGTTGAATTATTGGATACTTAAATTGATTATTTGGGTTTCAAATTTCAAGTCTACCGCACAAACTTCAATTGGTAAATATAATATTAATTTAATATAGTTAATTATTTTAAATAAGGGTATGTGAAATTTTATTTAATTAATGTGGTTATCTTCTTTGTTTGAAATTTGATTCAATTAATTTCAAATGTTTTGAATTATGGGATTTTTATGTCTAGTCAAACTAAGTTTTTTAATAGTTTTTTCTTCCACTAGTATTAATATTCTCACCCAACCCCATATTACTAATATTCCTGTTTTATATTAGTAAGAATGGTAAATCTAATATTAGTCTTTAATTATTTATCTTTGAATTTAAATTTAATTTACCATAAACCCAAAACCCTAAACAATAAGCTCTCAATCCTAACCGTAAATACTATACCTAAACCTAAGCCTAAACCCTAAACCCTAAACCCTAAACCCTAAAACCTCACCCTAATTGAAACCTTAACATTTACCGTAAACCTAAACCCTAACCTTAACCCTAATCTGCAGTTTAGTCACTAATAGAGTACTAGTCAACTAGAGTTATATTTTGTAGTAATTTCACAGTAAAAGTTGGGTATCATAGGAAATTTTTCAAAATATAATTATGAAAATTTTTATGAATTTGTTAATTTAACATACTAAGAAAAAAATTAATGTAAGTTAATTGCACAAAAAATTCAAATTATTTAATTTAAATTTTAACAAAAGCTGAACAAAAAAAATTGAATTGATTAAGTTATTTTAGTATATATACTAATAACCCAAACAAACCCAACTGGTCAACCCGACTGAAACCTGACTTGATATTATGTTAGACTAAAATCAACTCGATATGTATTGAACTCAAACCTAAATAAACCTGACCCAAGTTAACTTGAACCCGAAATGTACTTAATCTAAACCTAAATGGCTCGACTTGAATCCAAATTTATGCTAAACCAATTCAACATGAACCTGAATATCCTGACATAAATCTGACTCAACCCACCTAATATCAATCCCTATCAAAAATCAAAACCTGATTCAGATGGAACGGAAGAGGATAACTGAAAACTTTCGTTGGATGCTATTACCCATTTTAGTAAATAAGAACATGAGTACCGTATTTTAATTTTTCGTGCAGCTGGAATATTCTCACGAAATATACTCATTTGATAAATAAACTTAATCGTCTTAAGGTACTATCAGTGGCTAAATAATGGAATTTGATATTTTTCTACTTTTTTTTGTTTAGCTTAAGAATGATGTTGTCAGCCTTCATGTGAATGCTCTATAGACATTTGCATCACTTGATTATATTCAGCGTATACAGCTGCAGAAAGCATATATGCTATTTCCTCCGTCTTAAAAAAATGAAATATCTTTTTTTTTAACTGTTCTAAAAAAAATAAAATATTTTCTTTTTCAGTAAGCTCTCAATTTCTAATTTATCCTACCACCCTCATTTAAATTTTCACTACACAAAATCTAATAAACATTTTTTTAATATTTATTTAAACTCACTTCACAAAACAAAAAAAAAAAAATTTTTTTTTTAATCATTATTTAAACTATCACTCTACAAAATCCATTTTTTTTTTTAAATTTTAGTTTCATAGACAAAATTAAAAAAAAAAAGAGTATAAATTACATACATTTTAGTTTCATAGCCAAAGAAACGTTTCAATCATTATGGAACAAAAAAAAAAATAACATATTTATATATGATAAGTTTGAAGAGAGAATGCAACATCAATATGCCTATATTTATTTGCTTGTACAACATTTTGAAAGTTCTGAAAGTGTTTATAGATCTTGCATGATATGCTCAAGGTCTTAAAAAGTGTGATGGAAGTCTGCATGAGTTGTCAGTTTTAGACATGGCTTAAGCGATGTAGATCACCACATGGCTTTCAGGTTTCAATAATAAATATTCTCTAATGACTGAGAAGGTCTCACTCCTTTTCAAATACTGGATACTGATATTCTCATCCTCCCACGTACCTATTCACTAACAAATTTGAGAGATCCCCTGGTCATGAAAGGTGCCAGAACTCTCCCCGTATATAACATTAACCAGCGCTTAAACCTCCGTCAACTGCATGCCCCACTCTACGAAGAGCGTTTACGATCTATTAAAACCAAATGATGACCACCATCTCTTCACGATATCCTTCTTCACTCCTTGTAAGTTGGTACCGAGAAGACTTTCCAATGATTTTCCCTGCCGATTCCGCACTTTTCCTGCTTCTTTCAACAACTGTGCTAGCCTCTTTCTTTCATCCTCCACCTCTGGATTTGCTGTTCCAAGCTTCTCTTCCCTCACCTTGAGGATGTATTCCAGTATCTCAATTGCTTCTTCTACCCTGCATATGATAAATGTGACTACCATTGTTCAATACCGCAAAACCTTATATTAAGAGATTGAAAGTGGAAAGGATTGTAATGAGTGCCACATCAATCAACTGGTCCACCAGGTCAGTTATGATTGATAATCCAAAAGAGATTCAGTGGATGGAAGGTGCAGGAATGTGATCACACACACTAGAACTAGCAAATGTAGGACAGAAATTGATTATGACATTAACATCGTAGGGCTAATGAAAGCATCAATGGTAAAATACCAACCATAACAATAAAACTCTTACCTCCCCATGGCATCATATGTAGCGGCGATATTGCTATAAACACCGAGAGTATCTAGGTGACATGATCCGCATTCCTGTTCCAATATATCCTTTGCTTGTTCAAACAATTCCACAGCCTCATCCAATTTATACAGTTGCAAGCTTGCCAATCCCATCTGATTTACTACAATCCCAAAAAAGGTTGATTTATCCTCCCCAATAGCCCTAAGCTTGTCTGCAGCACTTTGGAAAAATTCTCGGGCATCTCCATACCTCCCAACCATGTAGAACATGACACCCATCTGGGCTTGTATTCCAGCAATTGTGCTGCGGCTCCCAGGCTTGTCCTCCAATAGTCTCACAGCTTTTTGGAGGAGTTTTAGAGCCTCATCAGCTTCATTCAAGGTCTCATATATGGCTGAGATTTCTGTCAAGCCACTGGCGATCTCTTCCACTGAGGCCCCTGGTGCAGGTTTTGCATAAATTCTCAATGCATTCTCGCAATAGGATTTTGACTCCCTTAGCTTGCCTGTCTTGCAATAAAGATCTGCAAGGCGAATCAAAACTGATGCTACAGAATGGTGATCGTCACCCCTTGTGGATTTAAAAACAGTAAATGCCTTCTGATAGGCAAAGATCGCTTCATCGTATCGACAGAGGATTAAATATACATTGCCGATACTGACATCAATAGCTGCAACCTCATTTTCTTGACCATTTGCAATCATTGCCATACTAGCCAGGACAAGATGCTCGAGGGCAGACTCATAGACGCCCTTTGCCTCACAAACAAGAGCCATAAGCCTGCGATCAGTAGCTTCTTCAACAGATGACGGCGCAGCTTGCTTTCTATGGATTTCAAGAGTCTTCTTACAGAGTGGTTCTGCTTCATCAAACCGCATTGCTTGGATGTAGGCTTCAGCTAGATACCTGTGGTTCCCATAGCCAATACTTCAATGACACCTATATATCTCATTCAACTTGCAAATCATTACATTGTCAACAAGAGTAATTTAACACCACCAAACATATGCTTATGAACCACTAACATTTGTTTCCATTCTTATCTGGAAAGAGTTGTTTGCACCCTTTCTTCACGACAATGGCTTGAACTTTGAAGCACAAGGACTATACAATCTGTATTGCACAATTTCGGGGAACTGAAAATTTAAACCATTTTCTACTCCCTGTTCTACTTCCTTTCTGATTCGCCCATATCAAAAGATTATCTATAGACTTTCCCTTGCGTGTGAATGAAGGAATTGTTCAATAAAGAATCAATAGATCAGCAATTCCTTCCAAAAGAAGACTATTTTCGCACCATATCCTTGCAATAACAGAAGAGCATGAAGCAAACAACTATTCGTAGCTAGAATTTATCCGGACAAAAATCAACCAACTCACCTGCAAGTTTGCCCAACTCTCGGATCCGAGTCGCCCAGAGCTTCAATCTGGACCCTCAAACCCCACTCGTAGCACTCTGTAGACCGCTCTGACTGACCCATAGCAGAGTATGTGTCTCCGAGCTGCATATACCCGGAGAACTTAGCCAGGGCATGATCAGACCCGTTTTCCGTATCTAGTAACTCGATGGAGCGCTCCAACACCGGAACAGCTTCCTCGAACCGCCCCAAGCTACAGTATATCGCGGAGAGGAGATGAAGACTCAGGGCCAGCTCCAGACCCGAACCCGAACACCTTTCGAATGATTTCGATGCTCGAATTGCGTAATCCAACGCCTTATTCGGGTTACCACCCGATGCAACAGTGTCTCGGGCCAGTTTCAGGAGAAACGGACCCAAATTCGGGTTGTCTAGAGAGGAATCCTCACGCGACTTATTCACCGTCGTTTTAACGGCCTCCGACACAGAAACGGAGCTCAGTGGTGACGACGGTCGGTCAATCACCGGAGGCGGGGCCTTGATGATGACGCTGGTGCCGCCGTTATCGGTTTCAGATACGAGAATCTGCAACGGCGGCGCGTTCGGTGGGGTTTTGACCGAAACGAGACCCGGCATTGCGAGTAATCGGTTGTGGCAAGAAGAGGGTCCGTGGCTAAGCGGGTTGTATTGAGTGAAATGAAGTAGAAGATAGTTCATATTCAGAAGAAGCCATTGATGGGCGGGTTTAATAGGAGACAAAAAAGGTGATTAGTTAGGGTTGGTGATGGTGATAATGACGGTGGAGGGTTGCTTGGAAGAGACGGGTCATGATAAAGGAGTTGGGGTACTTTAATTTGATGAAGAGCTTGAGAAGGAAAAAGGGAACGAACAGGGAGACGAAATCCATCGACTAGGTCGCTGCAACTGCAGGCTTTCAGGAGCTCCCTTCCAACACGCTTCTTGTTTACTCGTTCTCCGGCGGGTCTGTTTTTCGTGAAAAACCCGCGAATAAGTCACTCAGGTTTATGAATTATATTACGGTTTATTCTACCCTTCTTTTAAGATTCAGTTACATAGTAAATGGAAAAAAATATACATATTAAAATTTTTTACATTCTTAAAATTATAAAAAAATAGGTGGTATATTATTTAAAATTAGTAGAACATAATTATATATATATATAGTGTCAATATAAATAATAATAAAAATTAGTAAAAATAACTTTATATATATAGAGTCATCATTATGAATAATAATAAAATATTTATTAATATTTAGTCTATTTAATTTATTAAATTTTAAATGTATGATGTAATAATGAATTTGATAACTGAATATAAAATTTAATTTTAATTCAAATCATTTTATTTAAAAATAATAATTATTTTTTTAATTTTTTCAATTTTATCGAATAATACAGACCAGTACATAATTTAGAGAATGTTCCGGGCTGGCGGCCGCTTCTCCTAGGTAGACATAAGAGTGGCCCAGGAGCTAGTTTTGAGCCAAACGACAATTCTCCTAAAAAGTCTCGCTCCTACTGGATTTGTTTTTCTGGTTTTGTTTCCTTCTTCATCTTTGGCCTTGTCAGGGTCGCGATGATCCATCATTTCCTTTCCAGTGGTCTGGCACGAGTGACTGCTGGCTTTGCACTTGCTTTATTCATGGACTTGTAGGCAAAATTAAGGAAGAGGAGAGAAAGCAGTACGGCCAAGAAGTTAGACCAATTTGACTTGACGAGTCACTTCCATGCTTCATAATTGTTATCTCAGCATGCCTCCTCACGCTTTTCGTCCACATGCATCAACTTTTCCATGACTAACACTATTTTAGGGGCGGTTTGTTTAGAAGTAATTCAATTAATTTGGGTCAAATATTCTTTTACTGCCCGATTGGATTGCTTTGACTCAGGGACATTAATCTGTTTTCTGCTAACGCGTTCTCGTTTTAGTGGAGTCAGCTGATTGTATGACTTAATTGCTCTTGTTCTTTTATCGTATTACAATATCAATGTCCTCCCAACCGAATTTTTAATGCCTTTTATTCACTATCCCCACCCACCCCGTTTGTCATCGTACTGTGACCTTCGTGTGATCTCCCCACCCATCTTACCTGCCATTGTACTATGACTTTCGTGCGATCTTTTCATTGTAATCGCTCCATCCAAATGCCTCGAATCCAAATACCTGATGTATTGTAAAGGCTTTTCGTTCACGCCCAACAACATTCCAGTCACTGGAAGTAGCATGGGACTGAGGCAGAGTGGAGCGGCAATGAAGTGAAGGTCAGTGGAGGCAAATCGAGGCAGAGGCAAAGCGGGGTGGAGGCGGATCATCATTGTCGGCGAGAAAAAGTGATTTAGAACCGAGCACCTTGGCGACTCCCTAATAGGTGAATGTTGATTTGCTCTCCGCCCGAAGAATCGAAAGGCATCCGGCCTCCTGTTGGCCACCTCCGTTGTTCGTCCCACCAATCCTCTTTGATCCTTTTTGCCCGTTATTGCATCCCTCTACTCCCTCGATTCATATATTGTCCATGACCTATAAAAAAATGGTGGTTTATCTGGGTGTCGTTTTAAGGATAGAGAATTGTTGTTTATTCTTTGACTTGTTGCTTCCATAATTAAATCCCTGTGAGACATGGGCACCGGAGGATGAGAGATGAAGATGGATCAACCATGCGTCTGATACTCAACGGAAGAGAGTGACATGTTGTAATTAATATGAACATTGAGGGCAACAGATGTTTTGGTTTAAAACGTGTTTTGAACGAAATGCCAACAACATGTTAACTCAGTAGAATTAAAGTAAAATGAACCGGGCCTTAGTCAATAGTCGGTCAAAGATGGAATACAAAACTGGGGATAGGGTTAGGCTTAATTACACTGGCTGCCATCGAGAGTGAGAACAAATAAGTTGTCTTTTATCTCCTTACTCCAGGCAATTTCATGAGAGGACTTGTTTTCTTTCTCCTTACTCTTGTCAACTTGTCAAATGACGGATCATAAGTGGGTTGAATCACAGATTCGGGTTCTCCTCCTTTGATTCGGTGGCAGGCGGTGTAGCGAGGGTGGCAATGGCTCGAGTTTCAACGGTGATGGCGGGGGCAACATTCCTGTAAGACTAATGATGAGCAAAAGGGACAAATGGCAGCCGTATACCGTAGCGAGCAAGTTATGAGCTTTTCTTCCTTGGCTTTGCACAAATGGCAACAACAACTCCACAGGACGGTGGTAGGGTGTGGGGCACAGCAAGGATGGTGGACGAAGACTAGTGGTGGCAACTGGAGGAGTCGGGATAGGAAGCCTGGAATCATAGGGCAGGGGGAACGTGGCTGTCGGGGGTTTTGGCAATCACCGGATTCACTCATCTGCTCTATCCTTGATGGCGATCTTCAATTCTTAGCCATCAAAGGTTAGGATCCACTCATCCATTCATCTGCTCTATCCTTGATGGCGATCTCCAATGTCCGATTCCTAGCCATAGATGGCGTTCTCCGACCAGTGGATCTTTGATCCATCCTCGCATCCACGACGAGGGTTGCCGTTCGGGCGCTGAAGGGGAGAAACCTCCAAGGAGCGAGGGGCACACTTTGTAAATATTTCAAAATTTGTGGCTAACTTTAAATAATTACCCAGACCCACGTAAAAACCCAACCCAACCCGCTATTAGTAGGATCCCTTTAATTACATTAAACTGAAACGAACTGCCCTTAAATCATGAACAAATTATCAAGTTGGGGATAGACTTAAGGAATACAAAATATTAAATATTTATGTCAATAAGTCTATTTGTTGATATTCTAAATAAAAAAATATAAATTTAGCATGAAATTCTTCAAAATCAATCAGTGCCTTCTAATAACAAAAGCCATTTGAAAGACACCAATGGTCCAACAAGTTGAGTTCACTTGGCTCAAGGGACATTTAGCCCTGGTCACCACCAAGGATCCCATCCCCCACTTACTAATCCCAAATAGTGTCATTAACTACCTATTCATTTTAAATTTTTATGACTAACATGTTTTTGTAAGTTCCAACAAAGTGGATGTAGGATCCATTTCTTTTGTGCCTTATCTGCCTTTGAGTAAACTCATCCCAATCACCAAGTGCCTGTATCATTTCCTTTGCCTTAACCTTGCCGTGGGCATTTCTCTGTGTGTGTAACTAGCGTCGATGCCGATGGCCTTCACCAATTCCACCAGTACGTCGTAACCCTCTCGCTTGGAGATTCTTTCGAAGATCAGACATTGATTTGATTAAGAATAAGGTTTAGCTGTGGCAAATTGTTATTCGCCATTCCTCCACAGTTGCCTGAGAACCACCAATGGCAAATCAGGCGGCTCGAAAATTAGCTCAAAATACATCTCAAGGGTCAAAGCAGTAAATCAAAAGCATTGAGACGGGAGATGAATGACAAAGAAGCCTTTTTTTTCTCCCCTCTGTTTCGAATAGAGATAAGGACAAACAAGTTTGGGGAAAAAAATAAAAAAATAAAAAACCAAATTAGATGCAGTAAAGCGGCTAAGGCAGATTCAGTTGGCTTTGGCCGAGGATTTTGCATGGGACTATGAGTGGACTCGATCCCATTTTCCCTCAATTGATGGATTCAACCAAAGTGAGCAAGTTGGAGTCTCGGGATGAGGACAAAATTGGCCAAGGACGGATCTTGTCGGAGCACTACATGGTGGCACTTGGGGACAACAGGATGAGGAGGAGTTGGGCACATAGAAAGATCCATTGACTCAACTTGTGGTTTCCAGATACCAATTGTTGTTCAAGAGGAATAAATAAATTAGTTCTGGTGATGGGTAAAGCGTAAATACAATGAGGTTTTTGTCTAACTTCAAGCTCTTAATGACTAACTTTCAACATGGACCCCACCAAGTGCAAATTAATGCATTAACACACCTGTGAATGCACAAAATGAAATGGGCCTAAATGTTGGTTCGGTCACCTTTGGAGCTTGAAAAAGCAGCTACAAAAAGGATAAATACCCTACTCAATTTTTTGTTAGAGGCAGATTGCCCACTATTGTATTTTTATAGTTAAATCAGTCACCAACATTATATTTTGAGTAGATATTGGCCATTACTGTTATTTTTGTCCAGCTGTATGATGATTTGAAATATTATGATGATGTGGTAACATACATGGTAAACTTATGTATAAAAAAAAAAAAAAGGTAAAATACCTAACTTAGCCCCTAAACTTTTATCCAACACTTACAAATCTCCTCTAAACTCTATTTTTTCTCTCTTTCACCATCATCTTCCTCCTTCCTCCTTTCTCTCTCTCTCTCTCTCTCTCTCTCCGGTGAAACCAAACTAGTAACTGAACCATCCATGGCTTCGACAGGGACCGCCGCCGCGAAAATTCGGGTCCAGGCAAAAAGGAAGACCCTGGCTTCGACAGATAATGCCGCCACAAAAATCTGAACTAGATATATTTTTGAACCATATGCATTAAACCAGGGCAAAACCCTCTTGTTCGATTAAAGCCTTCCTTAGAGGAGGCCAGAATCACCAAACAATTGGAGGCCTTCTCTTGAGCCGCGATTGAGGTCGAAACTAGCAACTGAACCAGATCGACAGGCTTCGATCAAAATCGATACTCACCGCCACTGCAGAGGCTGCTGCTACTCAAGGAGGAGCGCCGGGCTCCTCCATAATTAATGACAGCAAGACTTCAATCCCCAAATTCAGAGCTGAAACCCTAATCCTAGTATTAACCGCCGAATCAATACCAAGTCCTGCCCTGCCTGTTTATCGCGTAGACCACATCCATCGCCGTCACTGTCTTCCTCTAGGCGTGCTTGGTGTAGGTCACGGCGTTGCGAATCACATTCTCCAGGAAGATTTTGAGCAAGCCACGAATCTCCTCGTAGATTTTGAGCACGCCGCTTTACGCTGCGACGACGGGCAAGGCGGCGAATCGACGGCTTCGTGATCCCTTGGATGTTGTTGCGGAGGACCTTTCGGTGGCGCTTCGCTCTGCCCTTTCACGAACCATTCCCTCCCTTTCCTCTTCCTGACATTTTCGGGGATTCAGAGAAGCTTCAACGGAAACTTCAAAGTTGATTTATTATTATTATTATTATTATTATTTATTTTTAAGTGTTATTATTGTTAGAATAGGGACATATGTGTATCAATATATATAGTTCGGGTATAAATGTTGTAATTTACCCATGAAGATGGTGATTATGTGGTTTTTTTATTTCTATTATTCAACAAATAAAACAGTATATTGTCTCTGTTAGTTCTATAACTATAAGTGGCTAATTCGCTTACTTTCAAAACTAGGGTAGTCAATATCATAATCAACAAAAACTTTAATAGTCCTTTTAACTGTAAAAAAACTTCAGTAACTGATATCCACTAGAATAAAAAATTGAGTGGGTGATTTACCCATTTTGTCACCCTATATTTGTATACTTGATTATGAATAAAACAAAAAAAGACACTAATGGATTAATTATCCATCCATATTTTGTGACAATGATGGTGGCTATTCTATTTAGTAGGGGTACTTTACCATTTTCTAGCTTGGGTAAAAGCATATCTAACAACTTCATCTTTTATAGATTTTTTTAGTTTGAAGGAATACTGAGTTCCTTTACACTCTAACACCTATCATATCTATTTTAACACCTATCATATCTATTTTCTAAAATAGAGAATGAGATGAAAGGGAAGAGTAAATTTCCTCTATTCACTTTTTGTCTCTTTTTCCCCTCAATGCTTTGAATTTTTCCGCTTATCTTCAATAATATAGAATATTATTGTTTTAAATATGAGGTATTTAATTATTGTAATAACTAAACTAGCCATTGATTTAAATTTGCTTTAAATTCATAATATTTAATTTTTGTAAAATAAATGCAAGATTTTACAAAAATATAAAAGTTATAGGAGCTTGAGTAAAAAAATTACATAAATTTTGATTTTCACTTCTCTATTTTATAAAAATTATAAAAAAATTGTTGGAGATACTCTAGTGCCTATGTGCCTTGTTGGGATCTAAGAAGAAAGTGGAAGTTAATCTGTTACACTATTCACTCATTGATATCCTTTTTCTGTTTCACATTAATTGACCATTTTATTTTTTTTCCTTAAGTTTAATTTGAATATATTCATATTAATATGTATTGGAAAAAAATTTTAAAAATAATATTTAAAATTTCATTTTTCATATAAAATATTTATATTTTTATAGTAAATATTAAAAGAAATAAAATTATAAATTAATTGTTGTGAATGGTAAAATGGTCATTTTTTATGAAATGGATGGAGTAATTTTTATGATCGTCAGAATTTCCTACTTTATGTTATAAATTTCTCATTTTTAATACAAAAAAATGATTAGGATTACGTGAGGTGGGGATGGAGGTAAGATGTTCGTTGTAATATACTTTCTATTGTAACGTCTATTATAATTTAATTTTGAGTGAAAAAATAGAGCATACTTATAACCTATCATGTAATGTAATCATGAGTAGAAAAACACTTACTAAAAAATAAACGAATGTGGAAGACAGACAGGATAATGGACTGCGAAAGGAAGCATAAAGCGCTAAGAGTTTTACGTAAAGACTCATTCTAATCTAAGATGCATTTTTTTATTAATAAAAACAAACAATTTTGTTTTCTTTTCCCCTCCCTTTTACACAGAAGTACAAACTGTCTAAATTCCCAGGTCTAGCATCATCCACAACGTTGTCAGCAAATAACTGATCCGAAAAACCAGAAAAAAGAATCACAAAATAAAATACTCAGTCAAGGGTTGATGCTCTGTGAGGTCCAGACGTTCATTCCATCTGAATTCACCGTATAGGAAAAGCAGATTCTTTGGCTACTCTTCAAATTGTAATAGTCGACCTGGAAAGAAAAAAAAGCAGGAGGGTAAGGTGCAAACAAGAACAAGATGATCTGTTCCTGGTTTCCACTTCCATCAAGACTAGCAGAAAAGAAGAATACAAGAAATTGCACCTGTTCTGGATCTAAAACCAGCAGACAGTATGTACCAACTGGACCGGACGAAGGATCAAGAGAAAATTCCTGGTTTGATTGCTCGCTTAAAGGGAGACCTGGATGAGGTCCCAAGTGTTGCAGTCTCGACTTAACAGAACTAGCAAACCATGACTTCTCTCTTTCCTGCATTAGCAAATCCATCCATAAAATGAGAAACTGGATTACGATTTGATTATCCAGTGAAGAAACCAATAGTCTCCTGATTTGTTTCCGACCAAAGTGATTGCAGTAGCTGATAAACTCAAAGAAAAGGTAACATTATGCTTTGCTGCAGAATGGGACATTCATCTCAATGGTGTGAACAGAGAGCCAGTCCTCCATGGTAACTTTTCATTTCCAATCCAGGAGAAATGGATGCAAAACTTTAACTTGCTGTAACTGGTCTTTCATTGTCAATCATTTGTCCCACTCACACCCAACATTCTACAAAGCCACAAGTTAAAACACATTCGGTCTCCGGATAAAAAACAGTATCTCCAAGTTCCAGTGTTGTTCTTCCATGTCAGCCCAACCAAAGATTACTAAATGTGTTTGCGAAAGTTTAAGGAGGGTTTCTTCATTTTTCTCCTCTTTTCCATTGATTTTTTTAATGCATTTTTCCACACTAAATGAGCGTCACATGCCTTCTATATAGTGACACTCTATTCGCATGTCCTTCATCAGTTCATCCATCTTTTAAGCCCGCAAAGCATACATGAAGCAAAGCGGCCTCAGAAAAATACATGTCCAGTAAACAAATGTTAAAGCGCTCAAAGGCCTTACCTGACGTTTAATGGGATCAGGATTTGAGCCATCAATAACATCCATTTTTCCACTTATCCTGAATTGCTCCCAAGAATCAGTGAAATACCAACACAACTGTTAAAACAAGAAATTCAGTTCAAAAACATCCATTAACCAATTCACACAATGCAAAGCACTTATTCATCATAAATATAAGCAAATTAAATCTTAGAAAAGTTTTACTATCTAGAGGGTAATCACCTCAGCAAAAGGGCAATGCTTCAGCTCTTCGACCTGCAGATTTCCCACAAAAAACAAGGCTTCCCAGTTAAAGTTAAGCAACAAACACCATTCGAAACTTACGGGGGGAAAAAAAAAAGAAAAGAAAAGAAAATCACAGGAATATAAAAAAAGGACCTTTTTACTCCTGGTGTCGGTGTTGATTTGTATCTTATCACTTTCGTCCTGAAATCCTCTGCAAATTCAAGAGGTAATTAACGAAATTCGGAGGGGAAGGAAAGAAAGAAGAGGAAGAGTGAGATAAGACGGAATGGGTGCCTGAAAACAACGGTGCGATTCGAAGGTCTTCCATTGGATCCGATTGTTGCCTGCAAAAATGGAACGCAAAAGGAGTCGAAAACTGAAATGTAAAAAGGACGAGAGTTGGTGGGGAGAAGAAATGGGAGGCATACAAGCTGAAGGAAGGAAGACTGCTTGAGGTGGGAATTGCACTCTACTGCGTTCAGAAGGAGCTGCTTCCATGGCGACGCCCCGCTCCCCATTCGATTGCCTTTCGGCAATTAGCGAAACCTAACCCAGCCGATTTGCGGTAGGAGTTGGTGTAGAGTTGCATAATTTCTCTCAACACCCTGAGGCTACTGATTTCATTTCAATTGAATCCCAAATGTTTAGGGCCTTCCGCTCATCGTCAAATCATTTTTTTTTCCGGTAGTATTGCCTTAAAGCAACACTGCTAAGCCTAGCCTCCCTAGTTCTAGTTACACCAGCAAAAGAAGAGTATCCAAAATACAGCCAGGCCCGCTCCAGTACACAAGATTGCCTTCTGAGTCCTGATTTGTTGTAAGTTCCGCAAGGGCATAAGCCACTGCGTTACTTTCTCTAAAGATATGTTGAACTTGAGGAGCCTATCCTGTGTTTTTGAGGGACTCGTATTTAGTGGCAGATTTAGAATATTTTAAAAGTGAGGTCCATATATAAGCTTAAATTACAATTGGTTTTAAATTTAAATTGGTCAAAAATTAAATTTTAAACTATAACACAACCACCTAAAGAGAATGTCTTGCTTGTAACCCTTCTATTGTAAATTTTTGAGTGTAAAAAAAAAAAACCATTTAAGTAAAAAAACTTTAAGCTAATTCCTACTAGTATACATACAAATAAAAATTATTTTGAGTACCCTTTAGTTTTAATTTGAAGTAAGTTATTAAGTTTTTTTAATTTTTAAAATAAAATACTTCTAAGTCATTAAATATATACGTTTTGTTTTTAAGTTTGAAATGGATTAGTCTTTAAGATTATTTAAAAAATTTAGAAATGAATTTTAAAAGAAAAATATTATTATTACCTTTTCAGGTAAAATATGAAGATATTTAGTTAATGTTTTAAAAAATTAAATGGTGTTATCCCACTTCTCAAAGTGAATTACCTACAAATATACTGATTCTAGTTTCTTTTAAATAAAATAATCTAAACATATAAGAGTTTATAATTTCACACTAAAAACAAGTAGAGAAAAGTTTATTTCTTTAATGACATTGACACTTCTATTAATATTTGACATGACTTAGTTAGAACATTTGAATTTAATTTGGTTTGACTTCATTGACTAAAATAGGTTGACTTGTAATTTTATGGTTAATTATAACAATTAAGTAAAATTCAAAAGGTAATATTGCTTTTAATCTATGATTTTAATATAACAAAGAAAAATGATAAAAAAAGGTTTGTAATGAATGATTTTTAATTTTTTTTTCTACATTTTTTTAGTAGTAGGGTGCAATAAAAATTTAAAGTGGTGTCACTCACATTTTTTTAATACTTAAATATATATATGTCTGTCTCTACCGGCATTCTGAAAGAAGTAGCATTAATTCAAGAGAAGTGCAGTGAGAAGAATTCAAAAGGTAAAATCCCCACTCATAAATCCATCTCAACGTATAAAGGAAATGTGTCTAGTTGATGGGCCAGCTTTAGGCTTTCTTTTAAGGCCAATAGTTAGGTTGTAGAGCACTAGTAGCTCCCTGAAAGCTATCACAAAATCACCTTTGTTATTTCGTATGATGCTATTAGCTCTTGCTTTTATATATCAATGGCTTTACAGGTGCTATCTACGTTCAGTTTAAACATGTCAGATGGTAGAGGTTTTCAATTGACATTGATGGTAATCTTACGGTGAGAAAATAAAAAAAAAATCATTTTGTTTTACATATTCAGAACTTTATTTTTATTTGTCTATTTATTTGTTTATTTATTTTGGGAGGGGAGATGAACTACTGTAATTTATCAGAGTGCACCAAATCACCCCATTTGACGTTAAATTTTTTTTATTTTAATGGAAACAATAAGAAATTCTCCCATTATCTATATTTAAGTTAGCAAAAATAAGGACTATTAATTCAAAAGAATATATATAATCATGCTAAATTCTTTCTCTTTTTCCCCAATTTTTTGGTGGGGGTCTTTTTAGAAGAATTTCATAGGTTTAAACATCTAAAAGAAGTCATAGCTATTTTTTTTTTTTTGCATAAAATTTAATACATTCTGTTGTAAGAGTAAGAATAAGAGTGAATAATTCTAAACCTAGGGGGCGAAGGAGTTTGCTGCATGAACACTAGAAAGCCTTGGCTACAATTAGCCCATTTCTTGGTGCTTGTTTGTGTATAGTGCGGCGCTACTCATCAAAAGCTTTGCCTGTTTTGCATTAGCAAAACTAACACAACACGTTATATATGTTTCGTCTATACACGTATCGAGACATTTGTCCTATACTTCTATTTCTTTTTTTTTGGTAAGCAGAAAGATAAAACAAAAGAAACTTAAAAGGAAGGAAGTCTAATAGCCAATTCAGTGGAAGTTAACTCCCATCAGTTAACGTATTTTTTCAACAACCTCAAGTCTGGATATGGGGGCACTACAACAAAAAGGTTTATAGGTGACATACATTTACCGACGTTTTCAAAACAATGTTGGAAAAAACATATTATTACTGACATGTTTAAAAAAAATGTAAGTAAAGAACTATTTAAACCCGACAAATTTAAAAAAATGCAGCTAAAATGACCTATTATACTTGACATGTTTAAAAAATTATAACAAAATATCTATCCAAGCGCAACAAAGTCCTAAAAACACAGTTAAAAGTCCACCTAAGGCCGACTAGTTTCTAAAACGCAGTTAAATGGTTCGGCCCACTAACAAAGCCCTACCCGGTCCAAAAATTAAGAAAAAGGGTTTGGGGGGGTGAAAAAGAGTTTGGGGGGAGAAGGAGACGCGTACGGCGTGCGGCGAGAAGAAGGTAGACGAGCTCAACGTCTAATTGCCGGTACGCTCGATCTAATTGCCGGTTGCTGACTTTCTCGGCTGCAGCGAGAAGAAGGTAGACGAGCTCAACGTCTTCGGTCTCGTCGTCGGACAAATCAGGGAGCGCAAAGCCCAAAGGGTGCATCACCATGGAAGAATCGTCGCACTGGAGCTGTCTGCAACTGATATCTCCTTCAGGTAATTTGTGACTCTATTATCATGATCTCCTTTGGAACTACAGCTTAGTGTAGTCGCAGTCGGGCTCGCTGTCATTCTCCTAAAGCCGTTTTCGGGGGTTTTAAGAAGCTTCCATGAAGGCCTGGTCAATTGAGGCATTTCGTTGGTTAGTGGCTCGATGATTTGTTTGTTATCCTGAAACCCGAAGATATTTTTGCTCTCTGGGACTTCTGGGAAGGATGGAGGTTGTTAAACCCCATGAATAATGTGTCTTCCTGGTGCTGTTGTTGGAGCTGCCCAGGTGTTATGTCTCTATTCTCTTGTTTCCAAACTACCTCGTCAAGGCCAAATGCGGCCAAAACAAATCCAGTAACTGACGATGGAAGCAAGAGCAACACCACCGAATGCGGCCGGGGAGGTGGAGAGATTCCAATAAGACTTGTTTCGCTAAATGAAAGCAAACAGCTAAATGAAAGCAAAGAACAGATTTCCTTTTAAGCATTTGGGTTCTGATTCCATAAATGAAACCAATTATTCAGAGAATTTAAGTTTGATAAATTTTCTTATGGGATGATCGAGGTAGACCAATGGAGGTAGACTAATATGCTGTTTTAAGACTAATTTTCATATTGTTTTTAGCTAACTTTTTGGTATGAGATGGTTATGTTGTTTGCTTATTGAGATCAAATGACTTCTTAATATTTGCCCCCTCCTTGGTACTAGACTGACCGAGTTTGTGTTGTTGCCTCTGCAGCTCCATGTGCTCTCGGGCATACCTATTCTAATGTCGTTCTGCATCCACATTCCAAGGTGAGTTTATTCTCTTTGTTTGTAGGCTTCTAGCTATTAAATTCTTAAGACTTTTGGCTGTGGGGGAACCCTTAAGAGTTACTAATGAGTTTGCATTATTAGATGAGGCTTCATTCTCTCTATCTTTGATTCTCATTCATTTCTGTTTCTGCTTTGTTTTGGATGCAGTAGCTTTGCATTGAATGACTTTTGAAGGTTTGTCTTGTTGATGTTGCAGTGCTTCTTTTGGATCTCTGTTTCAATGAGATTACAGTAGGCATTTCACTGTTTTGCTTATTCAATTGGGAATAGTTAGCTGTCCTGCGTTCATTTGCTCATTTTGTGCCCTTTTTTTTTTTTCCTGGAAAACTAGCCACATTTGCCTCCTTTATATTTCATAGTCTCAAGTCGTTGGATTTCATTAATTGAGACTTGTGTTACTTCATTTACTAATCTTTTGCATACATATAAAAAAATATTGATTATTTAACGAAACAATATTTGTATCTAACGCAAGGCCCAATAACAAGACCAAGAGTATTGAAAGATTTCATTAATTGAGAAGAGCTTCTACTAAGATATGATCTTAATTTAAGGAATAAGTTATGAAATTTTGTTGATAAGATGCTTAAATTTATTGAAGAACTGGCCTGCTACAAACACAAACAAGCTTGCTAGCTGATAAACACACATGATCTTGTTCACTAACAATGCCAATACAGCTTGCTTCTGTTTGGGCTTGGCTCCTTCTGTAAATGAGTCCAGTGCTTCTGTTTGGTACTGTCTGTTTACTTAAACAAACGAATGCAAACAAACTTTCATTCAAGTTGAATGCAAATGAATAGAGTTTTTGGTAGCTCATTTTCTCCATTTCCAAGTTGTCAGTTTTTGGTACTGCAGGTATCATGCCCCTGAAGTGTTGCTTCAATTGAATACTTACACTTCAAAAGTTGGTGAGTTCATCATCAGAAAACTTATTTTGGAGATATTGTCATAATAAATGTCAAAGTTGATTTTATTGAATTTTCCGGTTTTGAAGATATGTGGGCAATGGGCGCCATTATGGCTGAGCTATTCAGTTTACGTCCCCTTTTCCCAGGAATTAGGTACACACCTTGTTCTTTTTACATCACTTCTCATTCCTAGACTCAAAGTTTTTGTGTGTGTTGCTGATGTTGCCCAATCTCATACTGCCTATTCTCCTGTGTTTCCATACCATGAACTATTTTTTGTTCAATGCAATGAAGCGGATGAGATATCCAAAATTTGCGGTATAATAGGTACCCCAACCAAAGAGTCTTGGTTGGATGGGCTTAATCTTGCCAAGGCCATAAACTATCAATTTCCGCAGGTTTGTGGGAAACATCTCTGAGTCTTGGATTTTATTGCATTTTTGTGAACTTGTGCACACTTAACTTTCATTGTGCTCAATTATTTTGCAGTCTGCTGGTGTGTATTTCTCAGGTTTGCTACCATCAGCAAGTCATGATGCTATCAACCTTATAAAGGTTGGTGTCTATTGTTTTCTACTCTTGTGACCTTACCTTTTGCTATGTGCTTTCCTGACTATGACAAACTGGGGATTTGCATATACTAAATTAACTTATGAGGATTTTTGTTACTAGCTTACTAATATGTAGCTTTTGCATCAGTCATTTTGTTCATGGGATCCCTCAAAATGACCAACAGCTGCAGAGGCCCTTTAACATCCCTTCTTCCAGGTAGTGTTTCTGGAGTGATTTGTATGTCCTGACCATTTACAGAGTTGTATGTCCTGGAGATCAAGTTGAGATTGCTGTATAATGCATGATTGATTTACGAGATTGGTTGTTGTGGCAGAGCTGCTTTTATGTTCCACCATCTCTACGTCCAAGAGCAGCTGTGTGCAGGACTCCTCCATCAGGTCTGAATGTTTTCTTCCATTTTCTTGACCTTTGGTGTTCAATAATGCTGATAACCTACTTGTAATCTGTTTTGGTAACCCGTATACATATTCTTTGTTTGTAGTTGGTACAAAGGGAGCCCTTGACCAGCAATCTGGCAGAATGTGTTCTGGGGCCATGGCAAATACAAAGTTTGCTAACAGATTTCTTCCAGTGAAGTCAAATGCCATGTTGAGTGCAGGTAAACTGATCTCATAATAGTTATTTATGAGTTGAATGTGATTGACCCCAGCTGTTTCTGGTTGACATTCTTGGTTGTTGATTAAGAGATGTATTGCTGGTCTTCGCACCTGTTGTGGCTTGGAACTCTATCATGTTTTTATTTTGTTTGCTACTTTTAACTGAATTTATCAGAAACAGAATGTTGTCCTCTTGACTGTGTTTATTTTTTATCTTTCAATTACTGTGTGTGCTTGCGGTGTACTTGTCTGAAGAATGGTTAATCGGTCCTCAAAGTACAATTAATTTTATTGCAGGTGTGCAAAGGAAGCTGGATATGGTGAATGAGGTAATGCTTTGATCACGTGTTGTTATTTTTGTTTCTTGAAGTTAGGAATGTTGGTTGTTTCTGTATTTTTATTTCCCTGCTAATGTGACACTTGCATATTTTAAAGGATGTGAGTAAGAATGACAAGTCATTGGAAGGCCCTGGCAGACTCCCAAAATATCGGCCACCAGGAAGAAAGAGCCCAAGTGAGTGGACTCTCTATTTTGTCTAAATGTTGAAGCCATGCTCCTGTCTACTTCATCTCAATTTGGTTTTAAGAGAACGACAGTACTTAAATGAAACTAAGTGAAAGAATTGTCTCAAACAGCCTCCTTTAGCAAAGAACCAATGGCACGTGGAGTTTCTGAGACAGCAGTGAAGTTGGCAAACATGAGTGTGGAAAGCCGGAAGCGGTGGGGGGTGCAGTTGAGAGCAGCACCTGCAATGAAGACTGGAGTCCAATTTTGAGCCTTCTCCTCTATTATTGGCGTTACTTAGTTCATGCCAATGACATGATGTGGCGGAAGGAAGAGAGCCACCCAGAGAAGTGAGGCCGCCGGACTTGAAGTCATTTTTTGATTTAGTAATTCATAATTTTTTAAAGTTTCTACATGTATGAATTTATTACAATTTTTATTAATTAAAAAGTTTCATTATTCAACATAAATGTTCGTGCAATTTTTATTGATGATAATAGTGTAGTATTATGATCTCCTACTATGAAATAAGTGAACAATGATATACTAGGAGAGAAAATTAATATTGCAACTATCCTTTAATAGCAGCGTTTTTTTACAAAAATGCTGGAAAATTCATGTACATTGCCGACGTTTTTTGAATAAAAATGCTATTGAGTGCAGTACATTAGTGACGTTTTAAAAATAAAAAAGTGACTAAATATGATAAATCTACCGATGTTTCTTGTTAAAAGCGTCACTATTGGTTGTCCTTTACTTGCATTTATAAAACGCAGGGAAATACTTAAAACTTTTACCAACGTGTACCTAGACAACATTTTTTGGCGGCATTTTTAAATTGTCGGGGAAGGTGAAGCGACGTTTTAAAAACGTCACTAAAAGTTGAAAAAAATGTCTCTAATGAACCATTTTGTTGTAGTGGGGCCATGGTCAAACTGTCTTATTTTCCCTTCAAGTTTAGTCTTGTCATATGACACCTCATCTCTTATAGCCAACGAAAAACCTCATTCAAACAAAGAGTCTCAGAGAACCATGAAATTTTTGGAATTTGGCTTTCATATTTGTAGCAAATTCCCCAACTTTGGTGAGATCCAGCACTTTTCTTCACTTCTCCTCGTAGATTACGCTCAATTGAGCTGACAAGTAGATCAATGAGATGGAGTGGCACTTCCCTTGCACCAGCCTATAAGCCCCCTCCGCGCTCGCTGCATCTCCTATCCGACAATGACTTTGGTTCTGGAATCAACAACTTGCAGCTGGGATGAGCTATTTGGCTACATGGGTCCATCGTCGATCAATCGGTTCCATGCCAATCTAAATGGCAGCAGCAGTGGCAGTGTTGTGGGGAATGACGATGAGATGGGTTGGTAGGTTTGCAGAAAGGGTTTGTGGCAGTGGGCTTGCAGGAAGGGTTGGCGGGAGGTTGGACAAGAAGGGGTTGGGTAGTGGCGTCTTGGGGACTGCGGAGTAGGGAGGCAACAGTGGGCAAGCCTGAGAGAGGGATGGGTCGAACCGAGTGGATCAAAGAGTTTGGGTGAAAGGGTTGTCCTGGGCCAACCATAATTAATTACAACTCTAGGGGCAATTCAAAAACAGTTTAGAAGTGGGTTATGTCCATGGCCCAATAACACATTAATGCATTTGTATTAACTTAAAACGAACTAAGCCTAAGTGTCATGGTGGCCAATTGATAAGTTTGATTAACTGTTGAGTGACGAACTATCAACATACAAAGTCTCCTGAACTGGCTGGTATCAATTGACAAATTTCATTGACGTCCTTCTCAATATCAAGATAGATAGGGTTATGATATGCAATTTGCAGGAATCCTAGCATACAGTTTGTGAGACTATCCATGTATCGGTTGACAGAGCTTCCTTTATTACTATGAGAATCACCCAATCTCTGTGCTTAGAGCTAATGGACTTACCGCAATAGGTGAAAAAAATTTTCAAGATTAGGTAGATCAAAGATCTTGAAAGAACCAAGCGACCATTTTTTTATGTCCAATAAAGCTGCAATTTGCCAAAAAAGTGCTTGCTGTAAACACTAGGACTTGCATAACTCAATAAATAATAAAATTCATGCACTCAAATCGTATATTAGGTTCAAGTAAGTCTTTAGACTTGCATATTTGCATGTTTCAGTGAGGTTATTAAATAACATTATTGCTAGGATAACGCACATCTTAAATTATAGGTATATTGTTTGGTATACCGTACTACATGTCGTTACTAATTATATATATATATATTATTTTAAGATGAAATACATTAAATATCAATAATCTTTTTGTATCTTCTTATATGTATTCTAATTTTTTCATCATAAATTTCCCAAATATTAGTAAAATATATATGAAAAGCAATATATTCTTATAGAAAATATAAAAAATGAAATATATAAAAAACAAATATTATTTAGCAAAGAATAATTTATTGATACATGAGAAAAAAAATACTCTACTAATAATACTACATTACTCTACTAATAATACTACATTTTCTAATGTCACGTTAAGTTTCTAGGTGACTTAAAATATGATACTCTAGTCATAACTTATTCTGCAAAAGCAGTATACTTATTTATAATCCTAGCTTATTCAATACCAATTGTATATAAAAAAGTAGAATTAATATTTATGTCAAAATTTGTGTATTAATCACATTTTGTCATTTTATATATTTATATATGGTACTTTAATGTAAAATGGTGAAAAAAAAAATACCACACCCATGTATCGCTATAAACTGTAAATTACAGTACATGACACGTGAAATACCACTGTAAACTGACAAAATATACATAAAAGCTTAGCAATTACGAAATACTACGGTATATTTCATAAACTGATAAAATATATATACAAGCTCGGCGGTATGTGAAATACCATATATATAACAATATTTCTTGTCAAAAAATAGCAAATTATGAAAAGTTTTATATATTGCGTGCCACATATCCGTGGTAAATGAATTCCCGTGCAAATACTGCAAAATTTCATGAAATTAAAAATTTTTGTTTTAGAGGCTTTGTTTTCTTTGTTTTTTTTTTTTTTGTTTCAATTCACTTCCTTAATCAAAGCGAGAAAAGCTGTAGCTAGAAGGGAAGACAGTATGCAAGTTTCGATCCAACCAGCTAATACGGTGATATTGAAGTTCATGTATAACTTGAAACTTTAACCATGACTATCTAAGATCTGTAAATATTATCTTGAATCCTCAATTTAAGTTGTTGAGACTTAGGACACTAATGTACATATTAAAGATTTAAATATTGCTTCCACTAAACTTCCCATAAATTACCAATCATGCACATTTTATATCCGACTTGACTTTGTTTTTAGCCTCCTGGCCCTAGGCTACCCATTATATAATTCCATCTACATACCAATAACGATTCAGGTAGGCTGAGCCTATTACTATACTTTGCTAATTGTTGGTTTTCAGAAGCTCCAAATACTCCTCGTATAGCTTCTCCAAAGAGGCATCACTTGACGGGAAATCAGAGCCCCTGATGGCACCATCGCGGTCATCATAGCTTCCAAGAAATTCAATCATACGATCTAATTCGGGCCCTGCGTCATCCGACCAAGTATTAGCAACCTGTGTGACCTCCGCACCCAGTCCTCCCTCCCCGCGCCGACTTGACCAAACTGGGGTCAACGTGTTGAAGCTATCGTTTCCTGCAGCAGGCAAATAGAAAGACCTAATCCTACCGGGTTTGGGAAGATGGATCTTGGGTCTTTCAGGTTCTTCAGATTTCGATTTCTGCCTCTTGTTTTCTGGGTTCCCTTCCCGCTTGCGGACGGGTTGCACTTGCACCTGCTCAGCTGGTAGCCTTTTGTGGGTGTTGGGATCATGAGTTCCTTGGCTGACAAGTCTTTTGCTGAGATGGGTGTTCCAGTAGTTCTTGAGCTCGTTGTCGGTGCGACCAGGGAGCCGTCCAGCAATAAGGGACCACCGGTTCCCGAGAAAGGAGTGGAGTCTTATGATAAGGTCGTCCTCATCGGGAGTGATATTCCCTCGCTTGATACCTGGTCTTAAGTAGTTCATCCATCTCAACCTGCAACTCTTTCCACATCTCAAAAGCCCTGCATCACATATTGAACACACACACACACATATATATATAAACAGAGAGATATATTTATATTCCATCTTAAATCGACATTAACATTAATCAAGCTACTAATAATTATGATCTTCTTTCGTGCTGGTATAATATGTGTTTTGCATATACGTCAGCCTGTGACTCTGGATGAAGGGAAAGAAAGGGGAGTGACCAGCTTTTTTGGGGAGGGATCTCCAATTGCCTTCGCCGTGAGCCTGAATATAGTTGATGAGCGACTTGTCTTCCCTCGCCGCCCATGGACCTCTGTGCAGCCCCACCTTAGAGCAACAAGGAGCTCTCCCCATTACTCTCCCTCCCTCTCTCTCTCTCTCTCCCTCCCTCTATCCCCCTCTCTCCCCCTCAAAAAACTGAAAACTGTTATATATAGCCACTGCAGGCATCATATTACATGTGATGCTGCTTTAATTATCATGGGAGCAGAAGATGTAGGGGATCTGGTAGTACTTCTGATGGGCTTTATATTTTTTTTAAGGAATCTAATGGGCTCTATAATAGTAACACTAGTAAATTGTACTCATGTCGGCTTCAAATAATATATTTACCATATTGTGTTGGGACTTGTGATTAGCACTAGTAGCACTCTACTGATGTTCAACGCAAGTGACTGCTGAAATAAGGGAAAATATTGTAAATTATTTGCATATTACTACTCCATCATTTTTATATTTTTTGAAACATTTTAATTTGGTATAAAGACTAAAAAAGAGGGGGGGGGGGGGGGAAATGAAATTTTGTGTTATTTCTATTTTTTTAGTTTTTTACACGTAAATTAAGAAGGATGGAAAAAGTAAATATTAAAATTGTAGTTTGAAGAGTAATTAATATGATCAAATATTTCCTAAATAAGAAAATATTATAAAAATTTAAAATAATGTAAATAAATATTGTAAAGAATGTTAGACAAATAAAGTATTTCATGATTGTGAGTTAGAGAGGATGCGCAAGCAAACCTTCTCCGGTCTGCCCTTCTTATACTGCCTTGACTACCATTCTGATTAGGATCAGTAGTAATTTTTGTTCCCCAGCCGTTTATCGATTAGGAACGCTCATCACGTGGATATATATATATATACCCAAAAGTCAGCATCGTGCATTTTACGGTATTAATATAGCAGTGCTTAGTGCTAATTTTTCATTTGATCAAAATTCATTGGAACAATAAACTATGCATCCACGAGAACCATGTCAGTATAACGGAAAATAATATAGTACTCCTTCCCTTTCACTATTTATAATAATTAATTTATATTTTTTTATTCACAACATTTTAGTATATAAATTTAAAGCTTCTACATAAACATGATAAATTATGAAAACTTATAATTTCTAAATATATATTTTTCTAAAATATTTCTCATAAATTATTATATATATAAGTTTAAATTAAAATCGAGTAAAGAAAGTGAAATGAAAGAATAAAATGAGACATAGGAAGCGTAATTAAATTAAAGAATGCTAGTTGTTTAGAAATTATGCTATTGGCCTAAATTTACATTTGTTCCTGCAACTTTGAACACTCACACAAGTTAGTCCTTTAATTCTGGCTCATGATGTAGTTCTAAAACTTTGATACACTACATGTGACTTAGCCCTTTGGTTGACACAGAAAACGTGTATGTATACTCACATGACTTGTATTACGTTACTAAGGTGCTAATTGGTCAAGGGTTTTGAAATCCCCAAGTTGTAAAATTGCCCTCTTCTTCAATTGCAAAGCAATTGGAACAATGGAAGACCAGGATTCAATGGCTTGTGCAATTTGATAGTGTTGGGAATAAATGCTAATGACAATCCGATGGGTTGGGCAATTCAATGGAGCTAGGAAAGGGAATTTGATGGGAGAAGAAGAAATCAATATGACGATGCTAGGGAGAAGAGGATGCTAATGTGATAGTGTTGGGGAGAAGAGGTCGATAGTGAAAGCCATGAGGAAGCAAGGTAGATATCGGGGGCATATTCTATGGGAGAAGAGAGCATCAACGGTTCTGGGGAAGACAGGTCGATGATGAAAATGAAAGGAAGTAATGGTTTAACTGTCACACAAAAAAAACTAATGTCATCTTCCATTCCATATAATGAGGAACTAACTTGCTCAATTTTTTTAAAGTTGAGGGACTACATCACATTGAGTCAAAGTTAAATAACCAACTCGCTTGAGTCAGAAAAATTGATTGACCAAGTGTGCATTTCGGTCGTCTATTTCTATAGACATTGATTATTTACTTCAATCGTACATTAATTAGTAGCACTTACGGATGACAATGGGTTAGATTAAAAATGTTAATTGCAGATATCGACCCATGGGTAGCGAGTATTTGGCTTAAAATTCACCCATCTAGTAGGCACTATCAGGCATAAATTTGGAGCTATCCATTCTACAAAACCCGTGACTTGTGAGATTTCTTATTACACAAGAGTGACGTACTTGTTAAATTTTAATCTAATAGGCATTTTTTTTTGTAAAAGGTAATAAAATAGAAGGAATGAAAATAAACTTAACCCTAAATTAATAAATAATTGGCAAAAATATCAAAATTTTCACTAATATTTTGGGTTGGGACTAAATTTGCAACTAAAGTTTTGTTTGCTCCCAAATTCCCACGAATGTTACAAAGTTGATGCAAATTGGCCACTGACCGTTAAAAGTTGTAGGTTTTCAAATTTAAGGGTAATAATACAAATTTTAACAAATTTAAAGGACTTTAAGTAATTTATATTTTTCTTTAACAAACTTTGATCCACCTTCACCAACACCTCTAGTGCGCCTATAGACCTTAAACCCGTTCACCACCAATGTAATCCATCATCATTGTCATATCTTTGCCCCAACTCCTTGCACCCATATATACCTGGTTCAAGGTTCTCCTCCTTGTCACAAAACCCAACCTTAGATGCGGTTTGTCAATCCATCTTCAGCCATTTGATAACTAGGATGACCTTTTTCTCTCTTTTTTTTTTTTAGAGCCAAAATTATACTGGGAAACGAAAGCCCATTCCCAATTTGATTGAGAGAACATAAAAAAATCTGGTGGATAGTCAGGGCATTAACAGGAGCTTGGGTTGATTGCGCAGGTGCCAGTGAGCTGATATGTTTAAAGTTAGGGTTGGGACTTAAGATGCGCTGCAACTACATCACTGAGGAGAGCAATGAATTGATAAGGATTGGCTTAGGTGTATAGCAAGTGAGGATGAGCATGCAGTAATAGTTTGTAGGAAGATGCAATAGAAGAATGCGAGGATTGACAGTGAAGATGTTTGGCATTGGTGCTGGAGGGTTTGGAGGCGACAAGTGCAATGAAGGTGTTGGTGAAGGTGGAGTAAAGTCTATTAAAAGAAAAATGAAAAATCAGCTAAAGGCTTTACAATTTGTTCAAAGTTACATTATCACCTTGAAATTTTAAAAACTTGCAACTTTTAAAGGTTAGTGACTAATTTGAGTAAATTTCAAAACATTGGTGGGAACTTGTGGAAAAAAAACCTTAGTGGCAAAATTGGTCCCAATCAAAAACATTAGTAGCAAATTTAAGATTTTTGCCTAAATAACATAAGTCAAACCATATTTTTTCCCGCATAGCCATTATCGTCATGTCTTTGTCTTTTTCATGCCTCTGTGGATCCATTTATTCTTCCACTAAGTACAAGAAGTCCAAATCCAACTCCAAGAAAACTCCTCCATATCCTAACATTGTTCACCATGATGATGACTCCCACTTGGCCAAATCTCTTCTAGCAAAGGCGATAACCTTCCATCATGCCAATGCCCACCAGGAGGCTTTGACGACCATGGTAACATGAAGAAGAGTTAGCCTTTTTGTGGATTCCTATTTGAATTCTAAAAATTCAACCAAATTTAGATCACTTTATGGAATTGGCTTGGTTAACTTAGAGTGGTAGGAGATTATTGAACTTGAATCAAAAGATAATAGTAAAGGCTATCAAAATTCAAATCTAGCCTCAATGGGTAAACCACAAGGAACTCATGACTTGTGGGTGGTAGGCACAAGCACCGTTTTTTTGTCAAACTCTGGTGAGCAGTGACGAGAGTTGCTAATATGCACTTGATCCGCCACGTTGGGGTCCTTAATGGCACTGGCTATGCTAAGAGCGTGACTACATCAACAACATTATTTTGGGCCATGGGATCCAAATTAGAAAAGTATAAAAAAATCCATTGCAGTTATGAGCTTGAACCAATTTGGTCATTATAGTTTTGAGTGATTCTAATTACATCACTAAGTCATAATTTGGGCTCAAATTGGCCACTAATATTATAATTGGGTACCAAATATGCCACCAGTCGTTAAAAACCTAACGGTAAGCATAGAAAGTTGTTGGTTTTAAAATCTCAAAGTACTTATCTAACTTTTAACAAACTTCAAGAACTGTAAATAATTTACTATTTTTATTTTTTTGTACGACAAATCACATCTATCCTTTACTGGATCTGCAACTATTCTCACTAGAAATAATATTTAAATTAGTCACTACATTCTGATATTTTAATACTACAAATAACCCAAACCCCGATCAAATTAAACTCACTTATCCAATATAGATATGTTTCTGATCATCTGATTTTTGGTATGACCGTTTTTTTATTAACAAATAGTGATGTCCAATACTACATTCTTTGGCATTGCCTCCATCACTAGTGACAAATCCGGCGGTGACTGATGCAGTAGCTAGCATGCAAAAAAAATAAAAAATGAAAATGATAAATTACACAAAGTTCCTAAAATTTATTAAAATTCATATTAGTACTCTAAAATTTCAAAACTAAGAACTTTTCTTATTTATAGTTAGTTTTTAATGGTTGGTTGCATATTCGGTATCAAAATATAATATTAATAACCAATTTTAGACCAAAATTATAACTTTAATGATACAATTTTTACCATAAAAAACTATAATGACCAAATCAGTCTAAACTTATAACTATAACAAATTTTTTTGTACTTTTCCCGATCCAAATCTACCTCGACAGCCCCAACAAGTTTAGCAGATTTCGTGCTACTCCAGGAGTTGGCACGCGCCGCTTATCTAAGGTTGCGTAGACCATAAACTATGGTCCTAATAGACAACGTATATATTATTACATATATATGATTATATTATATTCACAAAATTATAAGGCATACCATTCTCTCTTTCTTTGTTTTTTTTAATATTCCGACCACACTTATATATATATATATATATATATATATATATATATATATATATATATATATATATATATATATATATATATATATTATAGGTGAGGATCTTATTCATAATTAGTAAATAAGATATTTGTGCATTATAAGTATAACTCGAGTTAAATCCAGGTAAGACCAAGGTTTTTAATACCATTACTGTTATGCATGCCTCACATTATAAATAATAAGTATATTATATGATATGCCCGTCGTGCCACAAATAGTTACCACAATTTTGTAAAATAATATATATTAAAATATTATTCTCAGACAAAAAAATCAAATATATTTTTTCACATATTTTTTTTATTTTCATCATAATTTTCCTAATGTAAATTAAAATGAAAGAAAATAAATATAAAAATTTTCAAATCTCAATCATGTTAACATCATTTGCTAATTAAATTTTATTTTTAAATAAGAAAGATGAAATAATATCAATACTTATGTCAAAATGTGTATTAATTTTTTTTTTAATTTTATGTACGTGATACCTTGATATAAAATGCAAAAATAAAAAATAAAAAATCTTAACCCATGGTACATTGTATATTGCTGCTATACCACATAGTATATCACTGCAAATTGAAAAAAATATAAAAAGTATCAATATGTGAGATACCGTATGTGATAACTTGACAAACTATAAAAACTTGCATAGCGTATCCCGCATACTTACGACCATTATTTAAGATATTATAGCACTCCTTCCATGTGGGTTAGAGATATGAGTTCGAGTGGAAAGGGCAACCTAGCTTGGTTCATATTGGTTAGGCTTTTTGTAAAAATCCTAAATTTTAAAAATAAATAAATAAATAAACACAAGTATATATATATATATATATATTCATACCCAGTAAGGGTGAATGAGCTGGACCTACGATCAAAGATATATAATGTTGGCCTCGGAATTCTGTATTTGGGAAAGACCCTTTTATACTTAAGTTAGCTCGATGAGAGCATAGGAGATTATGTAGAGAGAACAAAACATATGGGGCCTTTCCATAAAGATCCTTCATATATGCTTGATGGCTTGTTTGTTAAGGTGAGAAACTCCGCCACCTTCAAGGATCAGAATCCCGCAGCTATGGGAGTTCCTTCATTCTAGAACTCAATTATTAACAGCAGTGACTAATACTGGTTGAACACATGAGACTACCTCCAACGGGGATGAACCCATAAAAATGTTTCTAATGACTGCCAAAACTCTTGGCCTTAGCCCAGTCTGATATCACGTGTAAATGCTAACAAACTCATAAATAACAAACTAACCTACATGGTCTAGGAGCTACTTGGATATTTCCTCGTGGTGAGGTTCTTCACTGATTTCCATAGGAAGAGGTGGGATGGAGGCCTTCACTGACATGAACAAGCTGAAGAACATGTTGTGGAGGCTGGCTTATCATGATTACTTACCTTCACGATCTAACCTGGCGGTGCGTAAGGTGGTGGAGGACACCTCTTGCCCTACATGTCAAGCGTACGAGGAGACTTCGCTGCACACTGTTCGAGGCTGTTATGCGGCAAGGCACCTATGGAAAGCGCAGCAGATGAGTTATGTTTTCTCGGTAAGGGGTGAATGATCTCCTTTTGACTGGTCTCAGAAATTCAGAGGCATGAGGACCTCAGCTGGCAACGAAACTGGGAGTTGATAAGGTTGTTCTCGAACTGGATGCGCTGAATTTAATTCATACAATATCTTGTTTGGAGTGGAGGGTTATTTGGAAGCTTTTGTGTGTATAAGCTCTGCTGGGGAGATCTTAGGAGACTTCAAGGCTGAGCTGGTGTTCCATACTGGGCGTGAGGCGAACCGTGTAGCTAATGAGCTCGCCAAGATGGGCACATCAGTGGGCCGAACATGTTTATGGTCCTCAAACTTCCCAGGTTCCATTTTGTCTATTACTATTTCAGAAGATTGTAATGGTCGTTCATTCCGGTCCAATAAATGATTTACATAAAAAAAAAAAACAAAATAACCTAATACACAGTATTTTAATATGATGAAATTTACTCTCGAAAGTAAGACTTAAACCCATAATGTCTGAAAGTGTTTTGTGCAACTGCAACTTATGATCACTTAGAAGATTATTGTAGTACCGCTAAAAAGAGTTGCTTCGCAAAATAAGGAATGAACCAAATTAGAATAACGAGCTAAAAAAAATGGTGTGTCTTTTCTTACCTGCTCTACTCTGACCTGAACTATTTGAATGCTTGCCTCTGTGTAAATGCTTTAGGAGCCCCCATAGCCTTTAATTTTTCTCCTGCAACTCAAACATGAGATGTTCCAATTAATGATCATTTCATGTGACAGTATTATGTACTTTTTCTCTCTCAACTCACTTTATATCCTGAGTTTTATAAAAAGGAAAGTACATGTTTGTACTTATATACGATAACTATCCACATAAACTAGGTGGCACACCATTTTATCTTGTTAAAAATGTGGTTAAAAAAAAAAAAGGTAAAAAAACACACACACACATATATGTTATTCAGAAGCATGTGTATAAGTATATAAGGAAAGAGATAATAATATTTTAAATAAGAAAGACATCTGGTTTGACAAATTTCATGTCTTCTTAAAAGTAGTAGTTTATTTTATACTAGTAAGGTTCTAAAAATTATTAGTGTACAAATGAATTAATATTTGGGAAAAGGGTCTATTCCTTTCCTGTATCGATCTAGGAGTTCCTATTGGTGCTTCTCGTCTGAACATTCAAGACTATCACCATTTGATTGATCGGATCACTGCAAAAGTTAACTCTTGGAGTTCAAAGCTCCTCTCATGCTGGTAAGTTTCAGCTTGTACGCTTTTTACATTTGGAATCAAGCTCTTGTGATAAAAATTTTTTAGGCCATATATCTCTCAGAAAAAAAAAAAATTCCGTATAGATCAGATGGGTCAATAGATAGCTATTATCTGGGAGCCTTCGATTGCTGGAATATAATAAAGAAGAGACAACTTCAGATGCTTGGATTTGGCAAAACAATTTAAAACTTAGAGATGAGATTTGCCTCAAGCTCCTGGGGGGCACCTCATATATATACAGTTGTTTTCCTTAGTAATCTTTTTTGGTTGGGCCGATTAAAAGAAAAACATGAACAAGCTGCAGGTTTGAGGAGAGCTAAAGAAGAATAGCTAGGGGGTTTTCCGATCCTATTTTTCAGTATGCAGCAATAATTAAGTACTAACATCAATAGCTAGAAAAGAAGCAATTATATTTACGTGTTATAGAACAGTAGCTAGGTTGGGCGGTTGGAAGGTGAAGGGAGAATGTGGGTCGTTGGCCGGCGGGTTTGGAAGAAATTGGAGGGCAAATGTCGGGAAGGCCAGAAAAGAAAACTGATCAAAGAAGATCCAAATCCCCACTCCAACAAACAGAATTATAATAAGCAGCGGCAACAAAACAATATCTTTTCAAATTTGGTCCGGTCCTTCCCTTCCCATCTATCTTGTTGCGCATTATCTGGGTCCTACAACTCCTTCCTTTTCTCGCCTCTTGTCCCCTCTCCCTCCCTCCCTCTTTCAATTTTTATTCTTCCCTCACCTCTTCGATCTCCTATATACATATCTATACAAATTGTATTATATTATATTATATATTATATATTATACAAAGTTTGAATGTGACTAAATGTTAGATGACATTTTTTCTCTTAAGTTGTAAGTTATTTAGTTTTTTTAAAGAGATTTAAATTTGTCATTCCCTATTTGATTAGATATTTAATAATATATTAGACTACAAAAATATAATAATTAAGGAGAAAAAATTAATAAAAAAAAAAGGAAGTTTGCTTGAGTCCGTGCCATGTGCTTATGCTTTTAGACCAAAGTTCTTGGGAAAAATTATACTTTCATCGGTTAATTTGAAAAAAAAAAAAGGTCTAATTTTGAAGTATTATTAAAAATGTATTTGAACATAAATTTTTGCCCAATTAACTTTCTCTTTCAACTTGGATTAATATATATACAGAAATTAATTTAAAAAATATATATATAGAGACAAATTGAAACACATCAAATATTTTGTCATTAATTATGTATAGAGTTACTAATAATAACTAATATTATTTAAATCACTTTTATTCTTGGAATATTTTATATTAAATTTCTATAATTTTACTCAGAAAAAATAAACTTTGTAACACAAGAGTCTTTTTACACTAGTAAGTGATATGGCATATTATAAAGAATGTAAAAGTACCAACCATTTTGCCATTAAGTTATAAGTTATTGTTATTTTAATGGGACCAAAAATTTATCATTATCTATTAATAAAGTTTAAAACCATTAAAACATCATAAATACAATAAGGAAAAAAAATACATGTGGAAGCGCTTAAGTCTTATTTTAGGAAAACAATATTTTTGGACTTAATGGAAAAATGAAAAGAAAAAACAAAGAAAACTAATCTGTGAATTTCATTAAAAGAGTGTGAATCTCTTTATCATAAAATCCTATGTGTTGCCACTAAAATTGAAGTTTTGAAACAAACATGGCTGAACTTTATATTACAATCAAGCATGCTCTTAAAAGAAAAATTTTCCATAGTTTTAAAATTCTGGAAAACGTTTAAGGATTATTTTCCCCACATTTTCAACCCTTTCAATATTATTAATCATTTTTTATTCAAAATTATTTAAAGCATTATTTTCATTTCCACTATTTTTCTTTGTAGAGCCAATGGAATAAACATCAAAAAATATTTTTTATATATGATGAAGCTTTTCTAAATGGTTTATATTAAGAATAAAACTGTAACTACTTCATAAAAAATTGGAATAGAATTATAACCAACAACGAAGATAGGTTCTGGAAACTTTTCTTTATTGTTAGAATTAGCTGCTTACACTATAACAAGGTGACTTTTGGCAGTAAGTTTTTGACATTTCCCACGGTTTTTAAATTTTCCTGATATGGTGATCCCTTTGAATATTATAATATAAATTTTTATTCTTAGCAATTGAATTTTTTTATCCAAACTTATATTAGAGCATTATTTTCATATTCTTTATTTTTTTGTTCTAGAATCTCTAGCCTTTGAAAGGTAACCATAAAAAATATTTATTATATAAGTTAGAAGGTTTTATTATTGGTTTATATTAAGAAAAAAATTGCAACTACTTTAAAAAATTTGGAATAAAATTATAACCACCAACAAACGAACATAGGGCCGGTCAGAGAACTTTCATTGGACTTTTAGCACTAAGCTTTTGGCATTTCTCAGAGTTTTAAAATGCTAGAAAATATTTAAAGATTATTTTTCCCACATGATTATTATCCTTTTTTAACATTATAACACAAATTTTTATTCTTAGCTAGCAATTGAATATATTTTAAAATTATATTAAAGCATTATTTTTATTTTTACTATTTTTTCTAAAATGAATGGCCTTTGAAAGGTAATGATGAAAAATATTTCTTATATAGATTAAAGCTTTTTTAAATGGTTTATATTAAAATAAAATTGCAGCCATTACAAACAATTTGGAATAAAAATAATTAAGACCAACAATGAACAAAGACATAAATGACTAGAGCCAATCAAATTTTATAAGTGGAAGTAAATTTTATTTGAATATTATGCTTTATGATAGAGCCGTATAGCCTAAAGGAAGTTAGGATAAGAGATAAAGTTCTAAATATATATCTTTAAATTTTTTAGGAAAGATGTGATTAAAGTAATAGCTTTAAGTTGCGGTTGCAAGAATTAATTTTGTGGGAGATTGAGAATGAAAAGAGAAAAAAAGTTTGGGGGTTTATAACAAGGTTGTAAATCTTGTACTAGATGTCATACAGTTTTTAGTGATACGGTATAGTGTTGATACTATATTACTATGTCTCAAATATATCAGTTATATATTACTCCCACTTTTTCACAAAATTTGTCTCATTTACTGTTTATTGCAATTAATTCATGTTTTTTTATAAAAAAATTCTTATAGAAATATAAAATATTTATATGAAAATAGTACATTAAATACTTTAGTTTATAAATATATATTTTTGAATAAGTTTTCACTATAAAAATTAATATAAATATATTTATATCAAACTTTAGTAAAAAAATATAAAAGGGCCAAGTTTTGCAAAATGAAGGAAGTATTTATATACATATGAACATATAGAACCTAACAACTATTGAAAGTGTATGGGTTTAAAATGCATATAACTTGTATCTAGATTTTTTAAATATAAATATAAATATATATATACATATATATATATATATAAAATAAAAATATAAGTTTAAGAGGCATAGGATACTAGTCCATACTCGATAAGAATATTGACATCGGAATAGGCCCATTGAGATGGAGGGAGGAGTTGATCGAATTGGTTTGCTAGAAGGATAGAGAGCAAGTCGATTGTAAGTAAAGTTTATCATGCAGCCTTTGTATCTTTTGTTTATCATGTTTGGGCAGAATAGTTGATGCTTCGACAAACTAACAATATTGTTGAGTAGTTGTGATGCCAAATTTTGTTTGAGGCCTGTGCTCACGTGAGCCATCTTGATTTTGAGAGATTGGGTGGTGTAGTTCCGTGATTTGATCTTAAGTTAGTCGTCTCTTTCTTTACCTTGGGATGCTAAGGTTTGTATATATTCATTCATTAATGATATTTACCATTACAAAAAAAAAAACAAAATTCTATCAAATATAAAAAAATTTTGGTATACAAGCATTTAAGTTAACATAATGATTATATATTTTACTTGAAAACATGTAAAAACTAAAAATAAAATTTTAGAAAGATGCATTTTTCCCGGTTTTAAGATATTGCGGTATGGGTCAAGATGATCGAGTTGTCTAATACTTACCGATACTGTCCAGTACGAAGGGCGGAATGAGACATACCTTCTCATACTATTTTTTCTAACCTATATAGCCGGTATGAAACAATACTAGCTGGTACAATGTAAGATTGAAAACCGTGGTTTATAAGATTAAGTACGTATATAGTTTTTTTGTTGTGATTGCAAATTCTAACATGTACTCTATGTGTTGAATCATGATTCTATTTATTTTAACTCAAACTCTAATTTTATTGCAATTTTTATCATTTTTCACTTTATTATAATATTGAATTTATATAATTAATCTATTTTTAAATTTGACGTTGTTACACAAAATTCTTCAAATAGAGATATATTTAAAATTTTCTAATTTTGAAAGTAATATTTTTCTATTTTATTTACAAAGTTAATATTTGTCCTTATTTCATTGATCAAATTCCTTTATTTATTTCTAACATTTAAAATGCTAAACACATATATGTCATTTACAAGCACTTTATCCACATACAGATAATGTGTCAGCAACCAGTATATTAATATAATATATGTTACTTTCTATATATTAATTGATTTCTACTTATAATCGTCAACTTAAATCCAGTAAGTTTTAATGGACTTAATTCTGATATATGTACCACATATCTATTACCAACTAAGCTAGTTAGCTAGAGAAATTAAACTCAAATTAATACTAATACATATATCTTTTGTATGAAATTAGTGAAATGTTTGACTAATATGTACGCAGTTAAAAGACTTTTTTGTTTCCACGCGGCGATATATTCATCAGGATATTCAAAGAGGATCAAATCTCACTCTAAATTTTCTTTAAGAACGAAACTCACTTTGCTTGGGATCCGACAATTTAAGCAATTGTACAAGAACCGATCCCAATGCGCTTCTCATGCAATATGTCCAAATTAATAAAATAAAGGAAACACCACTGATTGCTTGGATTGCAAGGAACTTTAATTTATCTGTAATGGAGATGGAAAAGTTGATGCAATGGGGCATCTCTTTTGGTGAAATGAATTAACAAGAGAGGAGGGAGGGGGGGATGCTGAGTGATCAAATCCTCTTGCTTTTTGACAGACCAAACAAACAAAACCCAACCCCTCTTTACACATGAAGAAGGGTCCTAGAAAACACTGAAAAGTGGTGACAAGAAAGGAACAAGAATAAAGACTTTTCCCACTACCAGGTCAAAAAAGAGAAACCCACTACAGTAACCACACTCATCAACTTCCTATCCATCCAATCCATTTATAATAAACTACAATCCCATCCTCTACTCTACTACTTCAAATTCCATCTGACAAAATTTCCACCCAATTTAAACAATACCCACTGCTTCACGTATGAAAATATCCATATAAATTCTTAAAAACTTTCATAATGGTAGGGACGGAGTCTGAAATTTTTTTCAATGGGTAAAAATTGTGTATATTAAAAATAATGAGAAAAAATAGTTACATATTTTAAAGAATTATGGGGTCAAAATGTTAAATTGTCATACTATATACCTGATATATGTGATCTTCTCAAAATTGAGTTTGGCAATTACCTCGCTTAATACTAAATGGCACCGCTGCTCATAAGGGTATATTTCATAATTTTCTTATACTCAATAAATATAACTAAGTAAGATCAATATATTGACTCCATTCAAGTTTTTACATTTCATTGAACTGTAACATATAAATTTTTTTGTACACTTTTTAGTACGCGTAGGTCCTTAACAAAGGAGTAAAATATGCGACCCAACATAGCGTTAATTTGGGGATGTTCCACAGTAGTAGTCAAAACAAACGCACCTAGCTCTCTTTCTCTCTCTCTCTCGCTCTCTCTACATCAATCTCCACTTTAAGGTTCTGTTTTTCTTTTAATCTCTCTCCAGTCCACCGTCATTAAAAATAAAGTGAGAGCCAACACATAAGGCCATCAACCAAAGTACGTACAAACAGCCTCAGAAAAAACATTCTCTCTCTTACACTAAAGAGAGCTTATAGCAGCTCCAGACAAAGGGCGGTGAAGTGAAGCTACCTCTCTCTCTCCATTAATATTTCTCAAGTCATCACAGACCGTTGCTTTTTGATTCTCTCACTGGTCACTTCTTTTTGCTTTCCCTCTCATATCAATTTATGGATGCTGCTAAATGGTCACAGCAGGTAGGTTGATGCTTGGTGTTGTGCTCATACGCTTTGAGCCATATCTTTATCCACTTTGTCTTTTCTCTTTTGTTAATTTTTGGAACCTAACAAGACCAAGGCCACGATCGAGATCAGATGTGATCCTGATGCTTTGAAGCTTGCAAAGTTCGTCTTATTATACTGCACACACATGATCATGTTATTAACTTTGCATGATCAACTTCTTTTCATCATCCAAATTAAAAATTAGGGCTTCATATTCTTATGTGTTAGTTTCTGTTCTTGTTAATATTAAAGCTAGCTAGCACTGGCACTGGCAGTGCACTTTCTCTTTTTCTTTTTCTCCCTCCTTTTCTCTTTGTGTGCCAACTGAAAAGGGAAAGAGAAAAGGTTTTATTTGTTCTATGAATTTGATCTCTTGTTACCTTATTTTTTTTTACGGGAGATCTACAATTGATATTAATTAGTGTGATAAGTTACCAAAAATTAATTGATTTTCTGAGTTGGTTTGAACTGATCTTCCAGGGGAATCATCATCAAGAGATAGGTCTGATGAAGCCTATGGAGGAGATAGTTTCAAGTAACAGTGCATGCACAGGAAGACCAGTTTTGGAGAGAAAAGCAAGGCCTCCTGAGCAACTCAACTGTCCAAGATGCAACTCCACCAACACCAAGTTCTGCTACTACAACAACTACAGCCTGACCCAACCAAGATACTTCTGCAAGACTTGTAGAAGGTACTGGACTGAGGGAGGCTCCCTCAGAAATGTCCCTGTTGGTGGAGGCTCTAGAAAGAACAAGAGATCATCTTTGTCATCAACATCAGCACCAACACAAGCTTCCTCTCATCTGGCCCCTCCCAAAGTTATTCCAGATCTAAACCCACCCAACAATCTCTCTCACTTGTCTTCTTCTCACTCTCCTGCAGCAGACAAGATTCCCAAGGGTCAAGACCTGAACTTGGCTTTCCCTGCAATGCAAGAAAGTCATCACCAGCAGGCTATGTCTCAGTTCTTGCAACCCCCCAAGATTGAAAACAACGGAAGTCACCATCAGGAAAACAATCCGGTTCCTTCTTCTTCTTCTTCACCTCATTCTGTGGCCTATGATCCTTCTCTTTCAGCTTTGGAGCTGCTCAGGACTGGGATGGCTGGTAGAGGGTTGAGTCCTTTTGTTCCAGCTGGTCCAGTCATGGATTCGAATACCCTCTATTCAAGTGGTTTTGCAATGCATGATTATAAGCCAAATCTTGGTTTCACAATTGAGAACGGACTTGGGAATAGAGCCGCCATGAATGGTGTTCATCAAGATAATAATGGAGGTTCTGCGGGGAGGATTAATTTCTTCCCTTTTGGGGAAATGAAGCAACTTTCGGGCACAAGTAATAAAGCAGATCAAAGCAAGGGCCAAGGAAATTCATCAGGTGGGTATTGGGGCAATAATGGAGTGTTGGGAGGAGGACCATGGTAATTAAGATTAAGTAAGACAATTAAGGGTATTAATTGATGATCCATGGTCAGAGTTGATGGAGGTGGCAGGAGCTTGAGATTAATTAGGTTGTTCAAAGTTGTCTAGAACTGACACATAGATATTAATACATATGATAATGTGGGGTTTCTTTCTCTTTTCTCTTTCTTTTCGGATTTGCTTTAATTTGATGATCTAGCTAGCTTTCTTCTCCCACTTTTGCTAGCTGTTGGAGTTAATTAAACAATATATTGTACAAACAGTTTGATGAGAGGCCATTTTGTGTTGGCATGATCAATGGATTAGAATGATCTTTCAATTTGTGTGGATATATGTGTATGTTTAGTAGACCAACTTTAATTAATTGAATGAATCACATTCATATATATTCTCTCACATAATTAGCTAGCTAGTGACAAAGGTAAAAATAAAATGGAGTGGTAACTAGTCTACTGCTGGAAACTGGGAAGGGAGAAGGGTAATGGGAGTTAATTAATACTAAATAACAAGTGGAGAATTGAAAGAGGGAATTAATATTATGGAAAAAGAAAAGAAGAAAAAGGCCAGTTTACCTGCCCCAACTAAAAGAGGCTCACCTAATTAGATTATCATATAGAGCCAGAACTGTGGCAGTGCATGCATAAGATATTATCCATAGCATACCATGCGTAGATCCAGGAATGCCCAACTCCTTTTATGTTCACAGACTGAGACTGACTCCCAAAAATTCCACCGGACAGCCATCATATATTGGAAGTCAATCCCAACCATGTTTTCCTGTCTTTGTTTCCAATCTTTCATTCTTTTTCCCACAAACCTTATAATTTACCAAGTTTAAAAAGTAGTATTTTTCTATTTTACAAAATGTAAGATTTCAATAAATTTACATTCTAAAAATAATTACTTTATATAAGAATAATGAATAATAATATATTGAAATTAATGTAAAACCAACTTATCCAATTAAAGGTATTAATTTTAATATTATTCCTTCTTTTACACCAAAATATTTGTCACTATTTGCAACACAGCAGCTTAATGGCTACATGTTCGGACATCCCCACCGTGAGCGGGGTACGAATTTTCACTGGCATATTGTGTGCCACTCTCTAGATTTCAAGAAATAGACAGACTTTCCCCCAACTTCCTTGGTACGTAACTCTCTAATATCATACCATAACTTGCACATACTTCTGAATATCAACAAAAAAAAAATTGTCACTTCACTTTTTTCCTTGTGAGGTTAAAAGTTATGGAGGTTGTATAAATAAAAAAATGTGACATGCATTTTGGGAAAAAATAGGAAACCTGATCACAAACATTTTGACATGGAAAGAGTAATGAACTTGCATGATCAATTTAAAATTTTAAATAAAATTTATTGTTCTAATATATCTTATTAATGGAGTTGCTTCTTTTGTATACTTGTTTTTTTTTTTTTACAAAAGATGCTTTATTCCAATTAAAAATGTGTCAAACGGCATCTTACAACTCAACGATAGCATAAAACTCTAAGGAACTACGAGAACATAAAACTGGCCATAAAAAGGCCACTCATTCCTGCAACATTAAATGAAGAGAAGAGAATTGAGTTAAGCCAAATCTTTCAGCTAAGCCATAATAAATCTGGGATACAGAACTCACAAATAATTGGAAAAAAGCCCAAAGCAGAATGACAATAACTAGTTGGAACCAACCAAATATTAGAGGTCTGAATAAGACTATCTATGAAAATAAAAAAACAACCAATAAAACCTAAAAAAATAAAGACTGACGTTATTCTCTATAATTGCCTCCATATCTATTGCCAAACATCGTGATACTCCAGTAGGACCAAGATTCTAATGAATCTAAGAGGAAACTTAGATCCATCACTGTACAAAAAAATAGGTGTTTTGAAGCATAACACTTGAGGCGGTTACTAAAATCCGCTTCAATTTTTCTGAGCACGCTTTTGTTAGAAATGGCCACCATTGACCATTTCAAAAATTGCTTTGATATTGGGGTTGAATAGAACATCAACAAAAAGCTTGGGAGAGAAAGGGGTAAATATGGGGAAAAAAAAACCCTTAACATGTGCCTCCTCCCTGTACGCCACATATCCTAAAACCTTTTGGCCATCCTTCTCATGAATGGCAAAGTTTTGCTTCACATCTCCCGTCTTCCAGTTCTCGCCGTCCATTACCCATCGTTCGTTGCCTTCAATTGATTGGGGAAAAAAGTCGTGTTGGAGCATGAAGAGATGGAGTAGCTGGAGCTTGAAGATCGTGATCAGGTGAAGGGGTGGTGATGGAGACAAAGAGGCTAAGGGAGTGAGGTCATGCACTGAGAAAGTGAGTGGGAGCAAGGAAATGGGTCCACTGATGGTGCCTTGCGTCACAATGAGGATGAAGCAGGAACAAGGATGGGGGCGATGATGGTAGTGGTTAGGGCAGTAGAAGATGAAGTCGGCAGGGATGAGGATGTTGTTGCTTTGGCAATTGACATGTTCGAGAACGGCAAAAATGGAAAGATGGTGAGGGAATTGGACATCGTAATACTTTCTTGCCTATCTTAATGTTTATTTTTTATAATTGACTTCAATTGTTCATTTCCTTTGTATAATTCTGGCTGATTTTGGTTTTACCATATGTTTCATCACTTTTCAATTACAATGATCTTTTGTGCTTATTTCATTAAGCAGTTACTTGTCCTCTTAAAATTTGCACAAAGATAGTGGAAAAATCTCTTGTTGTTTTTCATGTTGTTCATACAAATAATTAAAATATTTTCTTTTTGAAAAGAATGCATACCTCTTTTTACTAGTGCTGTGTTCGAAATGGATATGAGTTTTCCTTTTAATTTTGAGTTACTTATTCATCTCTCCTATTTTCTATAAACTTAACACTAGTTGTTTTCATGTTATTTCTATTCTTTTCTTGGCTTTTTGTGCATTTTGGCACATTGTTTGTTGACCTCTAAATGCTAAATGGTGATTTGCACTATTTTTATTAACATTATGAAGTTCTAGTTAATCTAATATTAGTTTTTAACTATTTTTATATTTGAATTTATAGTCACTTGCAATGTGGGTACCATAGTTTCTAGGATTTCAAGAGAAGAGCATAAGTTGGTGAGGAAGATATGGTAATTTATGATCCTTTTCTATTATAGTATATGGCCTGGAATGAATTTAATGTTTATTTGAGAAATCTTATGATTATTTGAAGGACTTAAGTGAAAGTATCCTTACTTCTGCTGATTTCATAAAGGTTAGTTACTTATGGCTTGACTAATTTTTAGTTCTAAAATTATGTTTTCAAATATAAAATGGGAATTATTAGAAGTTGAGAACTATTGGTCTCTCATAGATATATATCTCAAGTTCAAGCAAAATGAGGTAACTAGACATATCTTTATAAGTTATTCTCTCACGTCCTGTATGTTATTTTGACATTAATGGATTATATGTCACTATAATTTCTTATATAAGTTTTACTAATTTTAGCTGCAGTCATGGATTCTTTAAGAAATAATTTGTTTTGTAGGTTAGTTCTATTATGCTCATTTTTCAGGGTAAGAAATGCAAGATATTGATGCAATGTTGTGAACTAATATGCTCTTGATTTCTCACTTTCAACTTGTGCTTATTTCGCAGAGTTTGACACCTCAAGTCATGGGTCCAACACTACAATAGAATTCTTTTGGAGCGACCGGTCATTTGTTAGCCAAATGGTGACTAAATTAACTTTTAGGCGACCAAAAAATTTGATGGCCAGATGGTCGCCAAGGATTGGCCACATTTTTTTCGGTCATTATAAGTGACCTTTTTATTTCGGTTATCAAGAATGACCGTTTATTTCGGTCGCTACACCATTTTAGTAATATTAGATTTTAATTATAATTTTTTTTTGCTCTTTTGAATTTTTTGATAATTATTGTGATTCATTTTTAATGTTTCTATTTAGAATTGTCAATTATTTTAGTAACTAGTAAATTAATAGTAACATCTAAAAGTCCTCACCACCAAATTTTCATTTTCAAGCATTTTTTAAGAAAAGGGCTGGACATAAAATGTTTGCCGAGATTTCATGGATGAATAAAAATATATTTGGCTGGAAATGAGATGAGAGCTGAGACTTGGGAAAGAATGGGTGTGCTGCCTTCAATTAGAGAAGAAATTGGAAGGGAATACTCATTTTGGGAAATAACAAATGGGAAGAAATAAATTGAAAAGAAAGGTGAGAGAATGGGTGCGTTGAAATTCACCCATCACCATGATCCTCTGTCTTCTTTGAAGTAGGCATTTTCTTCAGCCGTCAAGACCACAAATTAAGAAGTAAAACAACTAGAGAGAGACAAAAAAAAAAATAAAAAAGAAAATAGCTATAAATAGTGGAATAAAAGAAGAGATTTAAGGGGAGAAAATGTTGGGATAAGGGACTGGGTGTGAAAGAGGTGGTGGAAAAGATTGGGGAAGAAAATTAGGGTTGAGATGGTGAGGAAAATTTGAAGGATTTTTATAAAGGGATTGAGAGGCTTTTAACCAATGTGAACCATTGATTTGTTTATAGATCTACGGCCTAAATCATAGAGTGAGTTAACACACGGATTGCTGACATGGAAAGAAATTGTGGGCGACCGTCTTGTTGACTGCAAAAAACGGTCGCTATCTGGGGCAACCATATGGGCAACCGTTCTGGTAACCGATTTGAAATTGTGGCTATTCATTCTCTATAAAGGTGTTCTACATTTTTTGCTACCGTTTTAGCCACCAATTTTTTTTCTACCAAATATATGGTCGCTAAAACCTATTTCTCTTGTAGTGCAACAGTTGTGTGTGTTCGTACATTTAGAGTGTCGTTCTATGATGAAGTTCTTACTTCCATTTATTGAGTCCATTTTTCTATCAATGATACTAAATTTTCTATTATATAAGTACATTTTATTCTTTGTCCATGTATCTAAACCTTTATTGTCCCTTAATGATGTGAATTTTGTTATATTTGTAAGTTAAATGAATTTATACTGATTATCTGGAAAGTGAAACACATTCACTGGCCATCACAAACTCAATAATGTAAAAATACAACTAGAAATGGTAATCTCTTTTGTTTTTTTTTTTTCACTAAGCTTTTCTTTCTTTATCAAACACCTTTATCTTGTATCTACTACACATTGTTCTCAACCCAACTCACTTGAATATAAGATGGCTGAAAAGTGGTGCTTGCTAAAGAGTGAATATGAGATCAAACTAAATAGTGAATTTAGAAACTTGCATTACACTGATGATAATATTTTATTCTAAATTCATTTGTTCTAGGCTTGCTTTGCATAGCTCCAAGTTTAATGTGGAATGGTACCTTTTACTTCAGGATTTCCTTGACACCATCATACTTTTGCCAAGCTTGGCCATCAGCAGCTTTATTGTGGCCAGTATACACCAAATTTGCTTCCTCCTTAACCTACTAGATATGGATTCCCACTAAAGATACAGCTCCTCAGCCATGTCCAATCCGCCCATTACCATCTGTGAAATAGTGTAGTGTCCTTAAGACAAGCTAAAAGACGTCGTAAGCAAGCTTCATCTGTAATGTGTAAATCAAGTTAAGTACTAGTTGAGAATAAGACTGAAAATGCTTTCTTGGATAATATGAATGTTGCGGATGTTAGATGTCATGTATTATGGATATTATTTTTTTTATTGTCATTTTGTTATTTTGGCATTTTATCTATATCTCAATTGTTCATATTACCAACACAAAGCAACATGTGATTGTCATAGTAGCAACAAAATAATACAAAAAAAAAAACTAACTCTTAAAGAAAACAAAATAAAATATAAGCAGAAGTGGACAATTATTAAAGCATATAAACAATAAAAATGGCTAATTGCTTCTAATTATTGAATAAGCTTACGAACATTAGAAGCAAGTTTCAGTGATCTGTTGGGAATCCCAACGAATTTCACGCTATTAAATTAGCATGCACTTGGATCGAATTGCCGAAATAATCACACGGGTGTCTTGTTTTCGAAATTCCACAAACACAGAATTCTCCAAGCTTCACATACTCGAATTCCTCCTCACCTGGTTGTACTACAAGTGATTTTTCTAGTAGAGAAAATTTCATGTACGTCTATGTGTTATTTTTGTTGTTATCAATACATAAAAACTCCATTTATAGGCAAATTCAGGTAGAGTTCAGAATGTGGTGTGGAACCCCATGGTATCTCTTAATCCTATCCAATTAGTCCCTAACTAATCTATTGTTTACAAGTCAATACAACATTTTGCACGACTTTGTAAAATCTCCCGGGAGTTCAGAGATAATTCACAAGTACTCATTTTATTCTATTCCATTCACCTTCCAATATTGTTGCACATAATCCGAACTAGACCAACCACATCGAAATCATGGCACTGTCAAGTGAGCTCTACACGGCCTAAGGTAGAAGAGGGCTCGACACGGGAGAGGCCCAGCACAGGGACCTGCTCGGGACCAGACCGGCCGGTCCGGTCCGGTCCCAACAGTCGATTGTTGCTCATAACGGCTCCAGATTAAAAAAAGAAAAAAGGGAAAATTACACTGCAGGTCCCTTTAACGGCTTGCAATTTTTTTTTAACCCCCAGAATTACTTCTTTTCTTCTCCCAACAACTATATTCTAAGGGTTTTTTAGTCCAAAAAAAATAAAAGCCTTCTCCTATAAATAGGGAGGCCATTTCCACCATTTCTTTACACCACTCTTAGCAATCTCTCCCTCTCTACTAATACATTCTCTCATTTTCTTCAAGCTCTCAACCTTATTTTATTCAATTTTTTCTTAATCATTCCTTAATTACTTCCAAAGCTCTTCATCTTCTCAATTTATTCTCACACAAATGGCATTAAGTAGAAAAGGAAAGGCCTCAAGCTCTTCATTCTGCACCAATTTGAGGACTTTTTTTCGTGGCCTTTCCCAATCGACAACCCCTGGGGCTCAAATCCAGCAAACTGATGAGGACGAGCAATTCGATATGAGTCAATATGATTTGGGGCTTGACAATCAATTTTTGGATGATGACGTTAAAGAGGTGGAGCCAACGGCAACAAAGAATGTTGGTGGAAGAAATAGTTCTCAACAGACCCCGACAAGTCATCAACCCGAACTTCCATCACAAGGTAAGACGTCAAGGCTCACCGCATGGGTTTGGGAGCATTTTGACCAAGTTTTCGAGAATGATGGTCATGGCAATGATGCGAAGTTCGCAAATTGCAAACATTGCAACACAAAGCTCGCGCACAAGAAGACCTCTGACACAGGAACACTCAAACGGCACATAGAACATAAGCACTCGAATTTATGTCTGGATGAAGTTGTCAATACTGGCGGTCAGACACAACTTGCGAGTACTGCCGACGGATCAAGTATTTTAGATTTAATCAACAAAATTGTAGAGAATGAATGGTAGAATGGATGATGTTAACTGAAAAATCATTTACACAAGCGGAAGATAAGCATATGAAAAAATGGATTAAATCAGAATTAAACCCTGCTTTTAAAAGAACATCTAGGAGTACTGCAATGAGAGAGACATTTAAAATTTATGAAGCCAGTAAATCAAACCTACAAGCATACTTCTCTGTTTTTTATCATTCTATCTCATTCACTAGTGACATGTGGACTTCACTATCAGGACAAGATTATTATTGTATCACTGCACATTGGAATGATGATAATTGGGTTGTTTAAAAGCGTATAATTGTATTTAAGTGGATGGAGGTCGATCATACTGGTTGGAACATATTCCAAGTTATTTCAAAAAAATTTAAAGAATTTTTTTGTCATGACAAGGTTTTTAGCAAAACATTTGATAATGCATCCAAGAACGATGTCGCGGCTGAGACATTGAAGGAATCATTAAAACTTGTCCGAGATGCCGTATTTTTTCATATTAGATGTGTATGTTATATTTTAAACTTAGCTGTCCAAAAAGGTCTTCAAGTTTTGAGTACTAAAATTACTCCAATCCGGTGGGCAATCCATTATTTGAAGTTAAGGACCAAAGTTTTCAAATATTTTAAGCTATATTGTCTTGAAAATGGCCTCGATTTTAGTTGGAAACATTTTAAACTTGATTGCTCTACCCGATGGAACTCGACTTACAAGATGTTGATGGATGTGATGTCATTTGCTGCACACATGACATGTTTTATAAATGTCAAAGAAAAGAAAACACTTTTGAAACAAGAGATGTGGGATAAATTGTCAAAAGTGGTTGTTATGCTACGATATTTTTATGAGGCCATTGTTTTTTGCTCCAGTGTATACTATCCCACATCTCACAAAGTTTTAATACATTTGGTCAATATTGCATGAGTTTTTAACCAATACAAGAATGATGAGTTCTTAAAAGACATGGTTAAGACAATGAAAGACAAATGGATTTCAGTAGTATACCCCCGATCTATTTACTTGCATCTGCACTAAACCCCACTGTCAAAATCACGGTTACACAACAGCTACTTGAGGGTTATTATAGTTTCTTAGAAATGACACATATTTATGTTCATGCTATAATTGCCATTATTGAGAAGTACTTGCATGATTTATTTAAGATTTATGCCGACCAATATAGGGATAAGGTTGCGAACACTACTTCTTCTACCATCAGGTGTTCATCATCGTCAAGCTTATCATCATTCAATCCAACCCCATGCTGCAGCATTCGGTCTTAATGAAGTAGACACATACTTCAACTTGGTTTGGGAGAATAGTGAAACCGACATTCTAGAATGGTGGAAAACAAAAAGCAACAAATTTCCAATACTCTCTATAATTGCCAAAGAAATTCTAGTGGTTCCCGTCTCAACCATTGCATTTGGGTCGGCTTTCAGTGCTAGAAAACGTGTAATTTCAGAGAAACGTGCAAAGTTATCACCAGATGCAGTTGAAGTTTATATATGCAACCGTGGTTGGGGTCTTACAGCTTTAAGATTACAAGACCACAAGAGTTCCGATGAAGAAAACCGTGATGAGATAGATACTTAAATCCACAGCTTGTTCATTATCTTCATAGTTTGTATTTGATCTGATTTTGCTGTTCAACACAGATCTTACCTTTTATTTTACATTTGCTTTTATGGAACGTTTTGTTATTGACTCATGTAAAGCCCGTTCCAAGTTATGTAAGTGTCGTTTGGCTTTCAAATTAATAAAATTTTACACCGGTGATAGTGTTTTACTCTTAAAACAATTAGTTTTTAAAAAATTTATTTTAGAATCAAATTCTAAAAAAAATATAAATAAATAAAAAAATAGCTGGCCTTGGCCCGAACTAGGCCCAGCTCAGCCCAGGACTGGGTAAGACCCGACATGCCTTAACCTGGGTCATACCCGAGCCCTCAGAACCTAGGACCGAAACAGGCTGGGCCGGGCAGGTCCTAAGCCGAGTCAGCCTAGTGAATACTTCTAATCAAAATCACATAATGTATACATTGAAATTCATATTATTCTCAAGTCTACATAATAAATAATATTTACTCTTTCTTAATAGTTGAAGGTCTAAGAGTAATCGATTTAGTCATGTTCAAATATTTATCTTCATAAATATTCACATACACATTAGAAATCAATATTCCAGTGATTGAGACAAATCACTCTAGCTCATCTAGTAATGTTATATGTGCAATCTTTTATGAGTAATTAACTCATGTATATACTCATAGATTGTGAACACCTTTTAAAGAACTATAAAGATAAATCAAGTCTCATGTGGCATGATCTCCATCATCCATCAATCCATATATAATACAGTTTTGTGGGTTTATCATAGCAAGAGATAAAGAAAAATCACACAACTTTATTAAAACAATAACAAAGTTTAATTGGGTTTTGATAATCACAATAAATCTTTCATTAACCACTTCTAATGACTGAATATAGGTTGATGTACTCAAAGCGATTAACCGCTTCAAAAGTGACCGATACAAAAATTGAAACAGTTCTTAACCCATTTAGATTCTTTTTAGTCGAGTCTCTCAGAAACGGTTATCTAAAGTAGTTGGCAACCATTTTTATTTTTTTTGAAGTGATCAAAACCGCTTCTATGAGGTACTAATAACCACTTCTAAGGATCTATTTTCTTGTAGTGTCACTATCCGTCTTCAATTGAAAATTTATCCTGTGATAAGTTTGAATCACTTTGGAATACCAAAATTTAAAGGAGATTACATTTATTATAAAATTCAATAAATAACATTAGATAAGGTCAATTAAATAATAAAATGACTAAAAAAAATAACCAGATTCGAACTGGAGTTTAAATTTGACCAAAGATGGCAAATAATAGTGTGAGAGATGGTAGAAAATTAAGTTTGGGGAGAACCAAACGATTCTTATGCCAACGACAACAAAGAAGTTATATTGTATACACTTGTTTTTAGTTACTCATATAGACAACTTCTAATTAAAGTAAGTCGAGTTTATATTTTAAGAAGTTTTAGGCCGGGTGCTCAACTAATTTTTTTGTTCCCACCACCAAGATAAGTTGGCAAAAGGCAGCACTAGCCCTGGCTAAGGCAAAGGCTCAAGGGATGGCCACTCTCTCCACAAAATAATAATGATGATAATAATAATAATAATAAAATTTAGAAGTAGTCCAATTATAGTTGGAACTCTCTAAATTTACCACAACATACATTTCACCCCTGAACTTCCCATAATAACTTTCTCTACCTTATACATATAAGAAATTCTGAGTATAAAAAATATAATAATTTTTTGGCACCGGTGCTTAACTAGCTCAGAATTATTGCTCGACAGTACATGCTAAAATGCACGACATAATTTTTAACGTTTTTTTTCCTTAAACAATAACGTTCTCGTTTACTTGAAAACTGAATTTAATTTGATCAGACAAATCGATTCAATAATCTTCTAAACATTACTTTGCTAGGACAGTACACGTAATCTGAAAACAGTGAATATACCCTATGAGTTAATTAATTGCAATGAGATTAATTTAAATGGTGATGTGCTATAATATCATGCTAAGTGTGAATGTGACAGTTTCCAAGTGGTGAATCTCATAGTTAGGGGCTAACCGTATTCTATAATTCTTTTGGTTAGATGGACTTCTCTTGCTTGTTGGTGAGATTAATTAGCTAGGGCCTTTTGCAAACCAACAAGGAAATTTTTTGGGAACTGGTGGAGAGAAAAAAAAAATTTAATAATAAAAAATTTCTCATATTAATGATCCATGGCCAGTTACCTATGACGATCACAGTATGTCAAGGCCTAGTCATTCTATTTGATATTTTTTATACGCTATCAACTCATGTACTTATTGAATAAATTGTATGGATGGTAAATTAACTTTTAATTATCATTCTGTTTTAGTCTTGACCAGTTGAACATTTGGTTTTGATCCCAAATCTATTAAAAGTTAGAGGCTAACAAAGAGCTAAATTGAGTTGTGTAGTAGGTTGATCATGTTTAACTTGAAATAGTTATTGGACTTGATATTTTGTTTATGTTTAGATTGAAAATAATAAAAATAAGCTTTTAATCAATCGAACTCGAGTTGTTTGCTTAAATTAAAGAAAAAAAATTAAAATTAAGCCAAACCGAGCTGAGTAATAAGTAAATAGAGCATTGTTTAAATTGTATATCGAACTTGAAATTTTGTTCATGTTTGGCTTGATAACAACTTGAACGAGTAATAAACAAGCTTTAACCCGAGCAGCTCAAGTTGTTCTTAAATTTTTTTCACCATTATTAAAAATCTTTCATTTCAGTCTCTCATTATGTAAAATCCATTAATATAGAATAGTTATCAGGCACAAACTTATGAAATTCTAAAATATTTAGAAATTGTCTTCCAATAAATTTAAACTATTTGATAATTTTTTTATAGTAAATAAACAATTTAAATTAGTAGTTTTTTTCTTTCTAAATGAAATAAATTACATTTATAGATAGAGGAAAAAAAATTAATTTGAATTGTCCATTAAATTTAAGAAAATTTTATACAAATAAAATTCATTTTAAGACAGTTATCGAATAATGTAAATTATGAGCTAAAAGTTGTTATCAGACAAATTCTTTGAGTTAACAAATTTTGTACATTGGAGACCAAAATAAAACATTTTTAACAAATTTAGAATTAAAACCAAACATCTTCAATAGGTTTAGGACCAAAACAAAGCAACTAATAAATTAAGTACTAAAATAGGAGGAAAGGTTAGTGACCATCCACACTATCTATTATATATATATATATATATATATATATATATATATATATATATATATATATAAAGCAAGACACAGGTAAGGAGTTAAGAATTTTTTTCACTTAACAAAATAAACAACAAGTTGACACATATCACTATTTTTTATTTATAGAAACACTCTAATGTGTTTATATTGCAGAAAGACTAATATACCCACCAAACCCTTTAAACACATGGATATTAATGTATTTTCACTTAACAGAGTAAACTACAGTTTGACATATGACAATTTTTATATGTTAGGAAAGAAAATTTGATTATGTACCAGTATGATACCGATTTTACCCCTCCCCATTCAATCCCCTAAACCGTGTTGCTTACAAGCAATCTTCTTTCTCAAACCGGAAAATTAGGGAAATAAAATATTCTCATTTTGCATTTCCACAATTACTTTTTTTGCTTTCTTCTCCTTCATTTCCTTCTATCTCCCTTTGGCTACAAGGTACAGTTTTGCTCACCTTCATCTACCACCAACAAGTTTATGTCTAAAAAAGCTGAGGGCTTAGCACTAGACAAATCGAGAAGAAATGAGAAGTAAGACGTATATTGAGAGCTGAAACAAAAAGATGATTTATGTTATCGGGGGTTGGCTAGTGTGGAATTTGTGCTTCGTCTTCTTCGTGATGCTTACCCAATAACCCACTGAGCCTAACTTTCGTCATCTTCGGCATTCTCACAGTCGTCATAAGAATCTTCATGTCTTAGAACTGAATTGGTAGTGACAGAGCCCATGGTAATTGCTTCTCTCGACCCTTCTACTATTCTTCTTATTTGTTTGATGAATTTAATAGATTTTTTGATTGATTTGTTTGTTTCTTTTTTTGTCATGACTCAATGATGTTTTTCATGATGATACTTGAATCGTGTATTTTGCATAGAAGGTATACAAAGGCTTCTTTTTATCTAATATTCCTTTTGTATAGAGAGAATTACACTACTCGTGTACAGAGCTCATGTCTGAGAATGTTTTTGATTTATTGTGCTATAAGTTTCTGCTTTTGAGTTAAAGATGAGATCTCTATATGTGGGATTGGTTCTGATTTTTTTTTCACTATGTTTTTTGTTGATTGGTTTGTTGCTTTGATATGGATGGACATTTTCTCATATGGGTGTTTGTTATTTTGGCTTGGTCTAGGTGAGAATCCAACTGATCTTCAGTCATTGTAAGGAAGAATATGCTCAAAGAGAAGGATGTTCATTCATTTTTAAGGTTTGCTTCTGCCTACCTTTCCAAAATTTAGGCTTTTTGATTTTTTCTCTATTGATTTGCTATTCTACCTTTGGATCAAGGTAGTGTGATCTTCTTAATATGGTGGAATGACATTATGTTACAGAAAAATAAGCTAGAGATGACAGTGGGTAGGGTAAAATTCGTAAGCTGCAGATACCCGGCTGATGGGTTGCGTATATTTTTGTGAAAATTGCACACTTCTGGCCATTATGGATTTTGATTTTACCCCATGGGTAAACCCGCCACGCCCGCAACCCACACAAGTTTCCTTTATTTTTCAATGACTTAATTGTAACTTTTCAAAATAATAATCTATTATGAAAAAAATAAGTAACTCAATTGATCAAAGTGTAATTTACCAAATAAAAATAAACATAAACACTATATAATATAACCCAGATCCTACTTTTTACTACACTGCCGCTAATCTTCTTTCTTCTGCTGCTTACTTCTCATTATTTGATTGGCTTGAGATTTTCTGGATTTCTGTTTAGGGTTGTTTTTAGTGCCAATCTTTTTTCCAACCTTTAGATTTTTGTTCCAAGGTTTTTGTTCATTTGGTTTTTAGTGGTGTCTTAGCTTATTGGTATTTGAAGAATAATAATGTGTGTCTTCGTGGAAAATCCGCAGGCAACCCATGACCCACAGGTGGCCAACATGGGTACGATTTTCCACCCGCTAGCCTTGGCGGGTAGACAATGGATATGGCAAATCTACGCCCAATCTGCCTTATTACCATCCCTAGAATAAGCTGATAGATTTTTTTTTTTTTTTCCCATTTGGTTAGTCTTTTGCCTGTAAGCATATTTTATTTTTCTTATTTATAAGTAGAAGATGATTTTCTGTTATTCAGTCTGATTGATTGCATTCATTAGACTTTTGCATCCCAACTGTCCTTGCCTGAAGATGAAATTTGTAAGGTAGAAAGAGTGGCTGTAAGGCCCTTATCTGTATATGCTATTTTATTCCAAGTTCCAATGTTATCACTATACTCTCATGGAGTGAATAGTTTCCGAAAACCACTTTGTTTGGTTGGAGGAATTGAAAATCTTGTGAAAAAGATCAATTATTTTTTTTACTATGTTCTATTATATGGAGGATGTCTAACTCCAAATTGTTACTATAAGATTGCATCAAGGTAGTATGTCTTTGGTGGCTTAAATCTCTCACATGGCTACTAACTTCACTCGTTTGATTATCATTCTGATGCAACCTTAGGGATGTAAGCTTAGAGTCTTGGACATCCTACATCAACACCTTGAATCTATCTGTTGCTTGCTTCGTTGTGTATTTTGCCTACTTGGATCTGATCTTGGAATTCCACATTTAGATTGTTTCTCCAATCTAGGCTTCTTATCTTATAGTTTGTTGGCTCTAGCTTATGGACTCTTATTGGCCCCTATTTTCTCTCTTAAAGGGTTTAAGTTTTAGATGCTGAAGGAGTTTTATCAATACTTCTATGCATTGGATATGGTTGACTGGGATGGACCTTAAGGTTATCAGGTCTCAAGGCTAATTCAACAGTTGATTCTTCTTAACCTTTTCATTTGTGGCAGTGCAAAGTCACCTTACTTAGCTTGCTGAAGTTTTTACTTGCACTAGTTAATGGTTTGGAATTGGTAGCTTTTTGTGCAGCTTAGTGGGTTTCACGACAGCTATTGGAGATTTTGAGTTGTTAAGCAAGACCTTACTAGAACTTGTAACATTGGTTTCAAGGTTTCCTAAACCTACTAGTTTTGGACTTTGGTCTAGGCTGTTGTCTCTTCTCCTTGGAAATGCACAACTTTTGAGTTTTGTGTAAGGGCTTTGAGATCCTTGCCTGACTTTTTACTTAAAGTTCCAATATTTTCTCTATTTCACTGTAAATAATAATCTATCCTTGCATGTAGGATATGAACTGTGTGAGATTCAAATATTTTTAGTCATTTATCATTTTTTTATATATCTTTTATCCTTATTGGTGTCTCTTGTGAAGCAATCTTTGTCTACATTTCATGGCTAGTTTTTCTTTTAATATTTTTGGTAATTGATTGTGTTTGGAAGTATATGAATATTGTCAGAGTTAAGTCAAATTACCAAGCCTAATTGATGTTAAGTGTACCATCAACAAAGACTTGACAAGAGGTGGAGAAAAAAATTTCTAAGGAAAACTGGTAGAAAATTAATAGTAGGTCCTAATGTTTTGTAGTGGGCAAGAAAGAATTTTTTGGGAAAGTAAAGGAGAAAAGGAAAAGGCAACTAAAAATGACATATTATTGTAATGTTACCATGGTATTTATAAAAATGTTGTAGAAAGAATTTTTGCCAAAATACATCTATTAGAAATTAATAGACAGAAATCTTCACACAAAAAAATGTTAAACTTATGAAAATTATTGCTTATAATCTTATGCACTAATTGACATGAAAAATTAATTGGTACCAGTAGTAAGCAGAAAATTCACTATGTCCGTGTGATTGCTTGTCACAAGAAAAATGGTTGAACCTCTAGATTTTAAGAAGGTTAAAAAATATTTTTAAAGCATTTTTTAAAAAGTAAGTATCTTTTTATTTCCATTTTTATTAATAATTTTTTTGCCATTAAAAAAATTATTTATTAAAAAAATATTCAAATGATTATTAACTAGATATAATAACAATTTTCAAAGCATTGGTTCTACATGGAAAATTTACAAAAAATGAAAATAATATATTAATGAGAGGTAAAATTCACTGGGAGTTACCTAATTTATTTTTGTGCCCTAAATAAATACCTAAATTTTATGTTATCCTAGCGAAGTACATTTACTACTATTGTACATTCTATTCAACTACTTTCTATCAATTTGACTGTTAAACTAGATGGAAAATGATGACATGATATTAAATAATGCTAAAATAAATTTAAAATACCAACTTTAGTCATCAAACTTTTCCAACATTTAATTCTAACCCATGTAAATATAGAAACCATTAACAATTCCCTATATTTCTTATTTAACCAAAATCACCACCAAAATCACTAACAAAACTAGCACAGGACAGACCAAAAACTAAAGAAAAGCTAGAACAGAATCTAAATTTAGAAACCTCATTGTGAGATCTAACAAAAACCCACAAAATCAAATGACCCAAATATGCACATAGAGGGTCCTGGAAGCTTCAAATACCTTGAAGGAAGGGCTGCCATGGTGGTACGAACTGACACTGGTGGCCGAGGTAGAAAATAGGCTATAGCTCAATGCAAAAGCTTCGGCAACTTCTTGAGCGACATCAATTTCAACCCCAAATCAAATCAGAAGGGTGACCCTCTTCCTAAAATCAAACCAAATCTGAATCAAACTTTTAAAATTGCTCCAGTTTCACTATCACCTCCGTAATCGAGGCATTGTTGCCTTGGAACAATTGAAATTAATTCAGCGTCCACAAGATCTGCCATTAAGATAATTGAAACCCATTGTTCTGGCAACGCAACAAGTTGGTAGCCACCAACATGGCGCACCAAGATCCTCCTCTCTTCAATGGGAACTTCAATGGTGGACTTTATTTGAGAACCGTTGTTAGATTGGTATGATGAGAACCAGGTTTCTGGGGCGCAATGGTCCAATAGGTTGCGAAAACTAGGTCCTCGATTCTCTCAACAGTGATGTTCGCGCTGAAGGTCTAATCGGAGATTTGGGTTGCGTTGAACCATCTAGAATTGGTGGAGAAAAAGCTCGGTGGCCAAATAGTTGGCGGAGAGAAGGCTTGATGTTCACATTGAAGGTCCAATTGGGGAGCTCGTTGGCAGAGAGAAGGCCCGATGGCAGGCTCATTGGCAAAGAGAAAAAGCTTAACGATTCTCCCGGGTCATCCTTCCGCTACTCCGAATCCCAGACGGCGGCGGTGTAAGCATTTTGTTGATGGATTGTTGTCGAATTGGAGAAGTGAAGAAATGAGAAAACATGAGACTTAAAATCAATGAGCTCAAAAAATTTTAGAAATTTAGGTGCCCAAATAACAGATTTCAAACTTTAGGTTTAAAATTATTAATAGAAAAAATTATAGGATTATAAACGTTATTTTAATTTTTATTTTAGTATTTTTTTTATACCACATCAGTATTTTCTGTCAAACTTAAAGCTGTAATTGACGGAAAATAGTTGAATAGGACACGCAATAGTAGTGAAAGTATCTTATTAGGATAATATGAAGTTCAAGAACCCATTTAGCACACAAAAATAAGTTACATGACCCATGATAAATTTTACCCCATTAATGAGTTACTGAACAATTTTAAATTATTAACAAACAGCTACTAAAGTGTTTAAAAGTCAAAACATTTTCAATTTTAATGATGTTCAATTTTCATGGCATATTTACAGGCAATATGTCTTTACATTATGAGGTTGTAAATGTAAATTGAGTTGATTGCCTAAAAATTGTTTTCATCAATGCGGAAATTGTCAATATTTGCATTTGCATAAGGAAATTTGTCTTCTTTTTTTTTTTTATCGGTATACAAAATTTGTCTTCTTAAATTTGTCCCAGTTTGAAAGTTGAGATGGATAGCTTTCTCTTCTCAGCCCTTTGCCTATGGGGTTGTCTTTGTATATTCTTGATTCTTTTCGTCCCCCAAAAGCAATTTTTATGTGTTTTTCTTTAGGAAAAATTACAAAAACTATGCATTGAGGTTTTGCCTAATCTACACTTTGCCCCTCTATTTTAAAAAAACTTATATTTTACCTCTACTTCCTTTATACGGTCTGACAAAAATTTTTAAAACTCTAATTTAGACTGTCCAGTACCTATGTTTTAGTAATTTAAAAAAATTAATATTTTTCATAATTAACTGACATTTAAAAAATACAAATTTGCACTTTCCAAGAGAAAAATGTATTTACAAAAAAAACATAATAATTTAAAATGTCTATTAATTGCAAAAAAAAAATATTGAAGAGATTGAAGTTATTGAAAAATAACTATCACATAACTTGAATTAAGTTTCAAAAGTTGTTGTTAAACAGTATAAAAGAAACAGGAAACAAAGTGTAGATTTTTAAAAATACGAGGGTAAAATGTAAGTTAGATCAAATTAGAAATAGTTTCTTGTAAGTTTCCTTTTTTAAAAAAAAGGTTTGGTCATAAAAAAAATTATGTGTTTTTGTTTTGTTTTTTTTTTTTTTTGGTTATTTCATCTAGACCCACTTGATTAACTCTTTTGTCATTTTTTACTTCAATATCGCTCCTTATTTGGTTTGTGATTGTTTTTTCAGATAAACTGGTTAAGTAGTAATTAGTACTTTAGTTACAGTTTCGGAAACACAATCAAGATGATGCCGATAATTTTCCTTTTTGATAAAATTTTTAGGGCATTTATTTAGATAGTTATTTAGATTTAATATATATGATAATTGTAAAACTTGGAAAATTAAAGATTCAAGAAAATAATTATAATCATTCTAATTTAAATTATAATATTTTATTATTACTAGAGAAATTTATAAAGTTAATAAATTTATAAAGTTAATAAATTGTTATGATATTTGTATAATACAATGTTGAAAGAGTTTGTTAATTAATAAATTTAATAATTAATGAAGTTTGACATAATGGATAAATTTGTTAGTGACACTCAATACAAGATTAGAAGAATTTGTACTTTTTAATTGTTGGTTTTATTGTAATATTTTTTTATAATAACACTTCTATAACATTTAAATATATGTATATTTTTCTAGAATTTAATATAACTTAAAATCTCATAGCAATACTGAGTATGTAAACTAATTTACTCTGTATTTAAAAACTGAAACAGTAAACAAATATTTTTTCAGCCCAAAAGGAAAATTAAAAATTCGACATAAATACGTGAAGAAGGAACAAACTTCAAGATTGTTTTGACATGGATCTAATAAAATTACTGTCATATTCTGATAATTATGTGGAAATCGAATTTCTACACATTATCCAAGTGTCTGACCATTAACAGAGGGAGGGGTGTACCACAAAACCTGCGCATAACTTCATATCAAATTTTCTTTCTATAGAACAATTGGCAACCTGAAACATACTTGGGAAGAAATGCAGAAAATATAAATAATAAATCGAAATATGAATAACAAAGTAACAAAATTGTAGGTTGAAAAGCTAGTATCAAATCGAATGACCTAACCATTGACCGGCTCGGGCCACCCTCCAATACTAATTATGTGAGGGGTCTACTTTGAAGTTTGAACCGTAGCTTTAATTTGCTACCACAAAGAGATTATTCACGCATGTGAGATCACAGCACAGGCATGTGAAGGAAAGCTAAAGTAACAAGCTGATCATAGCATCAACAAAACAATACCACTACATTTGAACGTCAGCTGTACCTGTACACAAGCAAATAATACTACCAGCACAAATTAATTCTGCAATTCTCGGAGGGAACAGCTCGTATGAACACAGCTACAACACTCGACACGCGAACTAGTACATCTTTAAATATCTTTCTTGGCCAGTTTATATCATTTAGGTAGTGCGAGTGACGGATGTATGGCTTCCGAAGCACGGGAGCAGGAGACCAACTCTTCTTAAGATGGTTACCTTTCATGAATCGGCATTGATCCCGAATATCCGCACCTTGTGCATATTTGGGAACTTGGCAACAACAAGGACGAGCACCGCCAGCGTGTTGAGGAATAGCATGGGATTCTGGTAGTCTGTGGTATGCGAGGCTATCAGGTAGCTGCAATTGCCCCCCAACAAGAACAAATAATAAGTACACTGCAAGTGATGAGAAAAACTCAAGCTAATGGTCCTAACTAAGTCATATACTCTAGAAGAAGCCTGTTTACAAAATCAGGGATGAGAAATAGAACTGTGGGAGAGACTATATCATGAAGTAAACGTCTACTGCTTCTGTTGCCATTTTCCAGCCTTAAGGAATGGTCAGGTTATTCGTAACATATTTGCGAAATTTGCTTTTCTTGTCTGGTGGTGGCATAAACACCAAAGTACCAATTAAACAATCTATAAGGAAAATGAGCGATCACTCAATTAAGAATAAATAAAATAGCCTTGGATTTTCTATGCCGCTAATCCTAACCAACAATCCTTTCCTTTGCTTTTTTTTTTTTTTTTTGGGTACTCAGAAACAACAATCCCCTTAACTGCTCCCAACCTCCCTCATTCTACCTGTCACTTGCTATTTTTTTCCTCTATTGACTTTTAGCCCACCCAGCCGTATTTACAAAGGACTTGCTGTTTCAAGGGTACACCAATTAGACCTCTTCCAAGACTATATAGGCATACAAGCAAAAAGACAAAAACAAACAAACAAACAAATTAGGATGACAAGAAGAACAACACAACAAGAAAAAGGCAAAAAGCGGTCAAAATGTAATATACTGAGACTTACAGTACAACAGGTACAACAGTTAGGAACTTTCTATTGCGCGTAAGCTGTTTCCCATTGTCTATCTGCTCCCACCAAGTCAGACGATTATAAATCCCTTGGTCTTCGGCAAATGGAGTTCCCTTCTTCCAATGAAAGAAGTGATAAGTAATCTGCCAAGAGCGGAAGTATCTCCTTAGTCATGCTTCACAGAGATGTAAGACGGCATTGCAATAAAAAGAACAATAACACCCATAATCAAGGAGGAATATATATGACAGTATCAATCACAGTCCCTGTCTCTGAAAGGTGCTCACCAAGTCCAGTTTGTTTGGGAAACAATCACATCTTATGATAAGATCAAGCTTCCCATACAAGGATGCATTTACATGCCAAAATTATTGATCAAGCTTCCCAGAAGGATAAAAAAAAACATCCGAGCAAGCCAGCCTTCTGAAATCCAAATGGATGCCCAGCATCTCTTGCTCGGAGCCATATCTAAAATTAGGAACTAGAAAGTCATTCTGAATGTGGATGTTCTAGAAGGGTACTTGATCTCAACGGCACCTCTCTTCAATTGCTTAGAAAACTAGAAAGGTGAAGAAGTAAATCCCACAGGTCAGAGTTTACTCATTCTCTACCTCACCCGGATCAAGCAACCATCAGCCAAGTGAAAGGGTTATTGAAAAGGTATATCTCATAGCATCAATTACTCACACATTTACATATCCAAAACCTGCTTTATCAAATGAGGCAACGAGCATTAAGTACTAAAAACATCATCCTAAGAGCGACCACTAATCAATTCCCTCTTTTAATTAGAGAATCAGTCTTACCCGAAGAGGACAGAGAAACAATTATTTAAAACCCCCTTAAACCCAAACCAGAATCATCAAATACCCATCACGCAAGACATAAATTCAGCTACAGTAATGCCTTAATATCAAGACTATCATATAATCAAACCCTTAAACATTAACACAGTAACGGAAAAATTTGCAAACAAAGGAAACAGAGGCCAACTGGCTCACCAGCATTTAGACATAGTAAATAGGGAAATGAAAACCTACGGCGAAGTGGGCGAGGTTGACGATGGTCCATGCCATGCCAGGAGAACAACCAAAGACGGAGAGAACCATGAGCCAAGAGAAGAAAAGAATAAGAATATAGCTTGTCCATACTCCCGGGTACATAAACCACTCTGTGTTCCTGTTCAGATCCGCCGGCCGCACCGCCGTGACGTACAGATTCGCCATTTCAGACCCTCGCAACGCGCCGATAAGATCAATCGCCGACGACCAAATTCGAGGGTCTTCTCGCGAATTTGAGATAGCTTTGTGGGAGTGGAAAGATTTGTTCAAGAGGGATTTGATGATTCGAATCGATTGCGTTGGGGATTGAAAAGTGAAGCACTAAAGCTATGAAACTTGAGATTAGAATCCACCACGATCAATAACCACGGCAACCATAACAACTGGCTCTTCCCTGTAAAAGAAAAGAGGACAAGCGACTGGACATTACGACGACGTTTCTCTCTTTTTGCTACTCCCTCCATCCCAAAATTTTTGCACCATTTTCCTTTTTGGGATGTCCCAAAATCTTTGCACCATTTCCCTTTTTAGCAAGTTTTTATAATAAATTTACTACATTACCCCTATTTTATTTTTTACTTTACTTTTTAACTTAAGAAAAACAAAATTCATAAACAACAATCTGGGTAAAGACAAGGATGATGGACGATCAGAGAAGCCTCGATTTCCTCTTCTTCGATCCCTCGCTCCACCCCACGCACAAACCATGGCTGCCGTTTCTACGGCCAATTGGCCGCCCAAATCTGTTGCTTGATTAGGATCCAAAGAAGGCAGAGAGGAGGGAGAGGAGAGAGGAGGAATGAGGCAGAAAGGGGGGAGATCGACGTGGGCTTAGGGCAAATGGGTGTCTGAAATTCGCTAGCTTCGGAGGAAGATCGACGGAGAACGAGGACCTCGATTCTCCCCTTTCGGCGGCGCTGAGGTGAAAGGCCACCTAGGCTTGGCTTGCCGGTGGCAGGTGACCTTGGAGAGGGTGACCGGTAGCTGGTGGCGTTGAGGACGGCGAGGCGGAGGGAGGACGAGATTGCGATCCGTCTTTTCCTCGCTGCTTCGACGTTCGACAGCAACGGGGGGAGTTGGGCAAGGTGGCGCGATGCCGAAGGAATCAGAGAGAGCGTGTGAATCAGAGAGACAGGGAGAAGGACGGGGAGAAGGATGAAGACAGAGGACCGGCGAGGAGCAAAGGTCGGGGCAAATTTGGAAGATTTGCGCAAAAATGCTGCTCGCCTAAAACCACGTGCAATACTAAATGGAGCAAAAATTACGGGACGGAGGGAGTATTTTGTATTAGTGCCGGGTCCTTCTACGGCAAGGTCACATTTTTCACTACCGAGTCTCTTATGTATAATTCTCTAAAAAATCATATTAAATGTTTGTGCAAGACATTTTGCCTACAAAATAATTTCTACAGTAAGTTTTTATAGATTTTCCATAGACGAGTAATTTGATAACAATAGTTATAATACTTAAGAGATTTGTGAATGCACTACTTCTTATTATTTTATAAAAGAAAGCAATTTTGTACGGATGCAAGTAAAAACTTAAAATTTTTATGTACTTATTAGCCATTATTATTATTTTTATAGAGGCCAGTGATTTTGCAAGGATATGAGAAACTTTAAAAGGTTTATGAATTTATTACTCATTATTATCATTTTATATATGTGATTAGTTTCGTAAGAGTGTGAGTAAACTTTAAAGGGATAATTATAATTTACCCCCTAAGGCTTAGGTAAAATTACACGTTGCCCTCCTATTTCAATAATATACATTTTGCCCCTTGTCTTTTTAATACAATCTGACAATAACTTCTAAAATCTTAATTTAGATATTACGGTAGCCATCTTCCAGTAATTTTAATCTGTATGGTATTTTTTTACAGTTAATGAACATTTTAAATTATCAGCTTTTTCTTTTTGTATTTCTTTTAATTTTTAAAACAGTATTTTTTAAATATCAATTAATTATGAAAAAATACTATATAGATTGAAATTGTTTAAAGAGAATAACAATATAGTCTAAATTAAGATTTCAAAAGTTACTATTGGACTATATTAAAAATGTCAGGGGTAAAGTGTATATTTTTTTTAAACAGAAGGGGAAAAAGTGTAATTTTACCTAAACCTCATGAGGCAAATTGTAATTAACCCAACTTTAAAAGGATTATATACTTATTATTAGTTATTATTTTTATGGAAGCAAGTGATTTCATAAGAATGTGATTAAAACTTTGAAGATTTATGTATTTCCTACTTACTATATTTTCTTTTATAAAAATGAGTAGTTTTATAAAAATATGAGTAAAATTTAAAAGATTTGCATACTTTTTATCATGTTTATAGAATTTAGTAATTTTGTAAATGTATGGAAGAGAGTAATTTGATAAATATATGAGTTAAATCTAAAAGATTTGTGTATTTACTATTTATTACTCACTCTATCCCATATTCTTTACAACATTCACTTTTTAACAATTAGTATATGATTTTTTTATTTTCAATATTTTAGTATATAAATAGAAAACCTTTATATGTAAATGATACATAAAGATCTATAGTTTCTAAATACATTTTTTAAAATTTTTCTAACAAACAATAATATGAATAAATTCAAGTCAGACTATTCAAAAAAGTCAAATTAGTTTTACTAAAGTCAGTAATTCCATAAAAAATATGATTAAAAATTAAAAGGTTTATGTGTTTATTGCATATCTTTATTATTTTTAAGAAACTAAGTAGGAGTACTTTGATAAAAATGTGAGTAAAAATTATAAGATTTGTATATATACTAATTATTTTTATGGAAGTCGGTAATTTAGTAAGATTTTGCGCAGAAGTGAATGTTATTGTCATTAGTTACTATTTATTTGAAATAGAAACTCTGATAATCACAATCAGTAAGTAGAAATTTCATGATTTTCATCCGCCTATAATAAACACACTTTTTTTTGCCCCTGAGATCCATGGTTATTTTTATAAGTTATCACTTGTACGTAACAATTTAGTGATAAGAAAGTTCACATTTAATATAGTGATTTTTGTTACTGATACACATAATGTTTTTCTAAAGTTCACTTTTTATTATTAACATCTCTATAAAATTATCTTACCTCATATTTATTTGTTTATGGCCCGTTTCAAACCTGATTGACTACGTACTCCTTTTTTCTCCTATTTCATTTTTGATAAATCCATATCCTGCGACCTGCAAGCTTTCGTGTTTTGTTCTTGCTTGGTCAGGGGGGCAAAGATGTTCTGATCCAATGAGAAGTTGCCGCAAGCAAGGAAAATACATGGAAGAAAGAACCCATTAATGTCGTTTTCCATATAGCTAGCAAACTACTGGTCAAAGGTTTCATATTTAACCCAACTGAGAACTAACCACAGGTCCATTGACGGGATGTGCATGAAAATGACATACAACTGAAAGCGAACTCTCACAATAAGCTAACTAATGGCAAACAGGGGGGGCAAAGAAAGTGACACGCAACCAAATGGGTTCCATATTGGCTCAACCAATGCTTATTCATGGCAACAAATTATGTTATGTACACAAGTTCTCCTGCCAAAGATGGTATTCTTACATCCTTACGATCTGCTGGTTAGAAGAGTTTCCGCTCCCTTCATATGCTTCGTCGTGGGGGTCTGCCCAGCCGAGGTTTACAGCCAGGTCCTCGACGGCTACCTTGGTCACATCGGTTCGAACACCTATATCAGTCGCATACCTGCTCATACAATACATTCCAGCTGTAACAGTAGCAACCCCAACAGGGCTGGGCATGAGCAACTTCAATGGGGAAGAGATAAGGGCAGCCAAAGGAGCACCAATTACAGATGAAGCCTGGCCGCTTCTCCCAACCCCTTGGTTTTCGACTATGAGAAGGCCCGTTTTGCAATACATAGCAAAGTCCTCGCAGTTGTTCTCAAACACGTCGTAATTTCCAAACCCCTTCTGTAGGAGATACATTGCCCTGTGAATGACCATTTCTGGTGGGTCAGATGCTGCGGTGGTGCATGTTCCTCCACGTACTTTGGCAAGAAAAAGGGAAGGGCTCACCCCATACTCAAAGCAGTACAGGGATCCTTTCTTGAGGAAGCAGTCAAGACAAGAGAGTACCACCCCGCTGTTTGGTTGTCGGAAGCCGCAATCAGGAAAGATGGAGCAGGAAGATGAATCAGATGATGCGGCAGCGTCGTTCAGGTTCCTCTCAGGTCTAAAGTGAACCACCTTGCTGCCCCCAACAAATATGCCTGTATCATTTGACAGTAAACGCAGAAGCACAAAAAATTAATCTCGGTCCAATATAACAACCAGATATAGAAACACTGGATTCAAACAGGCATACCGGCAACTGCTACGGATTCAAACAGGAACAGTGAAACTTAAAAAGGAACTCACTTGCATTGAAAATTCTAATTGATGTGCATGTATGAGTTATGTTGTTGCAGTAAATCATTTCTTAAAATTCAATTAGATCATTATTTCAAGGTGGCCATGGTAGTGGAGCGTAGCAGATAGGTAAGCTTCATTTGATGAGTCGCATGAACCCTTAAGTTAATAGTTATTATAGCAAACATGTATGCAACATGTTGTTGTTGAAAATCATCTAGAAATTTCTCAACCCAGAGCAATAGAACTCGTCCTTTTGTCTTGGACAAAAATGATAGGAGGAGGATACCTCGATAGAGCTGAACCAGCAGGCAAATTATCAAAACAAAGCCCTCTGTGAATGATTGATTGCCATTTTACATAAAAAATGGCGAAAATTTTATGAGGATTTCGGCCACCTGCAGCATAAGCATCAAAGTTTTGCCTGAACCTATCTGACCAAGGGAAACAAAATTCTAGCAGTGTCGGTATCTACAAGTCCTTGATGGATACGTTTTCTAGGCTGGAATGGAATACAGCTTCTTCTAAACCTGAGCACTGCTTTGCTGCTATTTCTCAACAATAACCAAAGGAAACATATGAACTGTGTCGGTGACAGAAGGAACCAACTGCAGAATGCTTGCTCGAATCAATGCACAGACATCTAAAAAAGGACCCCATTTCAACATCAATCTATAAGAATAAAGTGACACTTGACCTGCTCGCAGAATATGTACGGAAATAGAATAGAAATCAGATCTCAACTGGAATCAGCTTGGAAAGCAAAGAGATTAACCTCAGACACGTATGAGAAGAAGTTCATATCCCAGGAAACAGCGTGATTCAGCAGAGAAATCACAGAATCTAAATCTGGAGAAACAAACAAACGCGAGGATGGGAAGAGAACCACAAAACCCAGAATCCAGAATCAAACAAGGAAAAAGGGAAAGCATAATGGTAAGAGTCTAGAGTGAAATGGCAGTGAAATAAAAGCTCAGGAAAGACGGAAAAAGGAAGAAGAAGCGGAGGCTAATGTAGAGAGGGAAAGCAAACCATGGTGGGAGTAGGCGAAGACAGCCCTGTAAGTGTAAATGTGGTCGCCTGGCTTGATCTCGTTTCTCTCCACTCTGTTGGTCAGCAAACCCATCTTATCTCCTCTGCCCTCCGCTGCTTCCTCAGTTCATCTTCTCTTCACAAACCAGGCAAGACGATGATGTGACTAAGGGCGGATCGTCTTCGGTTCAACAACCATTACCGACCCATCTTCTCAGTCTATTTGTTAAAAACCTGAATGGTGGGGTAGCCAATAATTTTGCTTTTTTTTTTTTGGGAGTGGGGGACGATTGATTTGATGGGTATTGATTACGATTTGTTTCTGTTTTTTCCTGGGTTGAAGAGTGGGATTACAAGAGCAATCAAGTCAAGTCAAGGATGCCGTAGAGCAAGGGAAGGCAAAGGAAGGGGAAAAGAACTTCGGATTCCATATTTCCATGTTATTGCCAAGTTAGCGACTACGCTAACGGTGCCTCCTCCTAAGTCCTACACCTACCTTTGTTAACGGCAATGGCAATATTCCTTGTCAATTAAACGAAACTCAGTAGGAGCCCTACCACGTGGCACTGGTGTGGTGCATTGGAGTTATTTATTTTAAACTGAAACAAGGAAACCAATTTTCTCTTCAGCAACTGAGGAGTACACTATTTTAACACCAGCTATCGTACAACGAATTGACGATAAGTTTTAGAGTTGGTAATGGTAAAGGTGTTTGAAATATTAATTTATATAAAAATTCTACACATTCCATGTCATAACCTATACTTATTGGTTAGTAATGAAAAAAATATTTTTTTAGCTAACTCTTTTCTATACTCAAACATACCCTCATACCCTTACATCAAACATTTGGTAAGACTTAAATTTCATACTCTATTTTTATTACATTTGCTAATTTTTCTTTGTTGGCATGTTTCGGTTGTCATTAGTTTCAACTGTGGGAGAACACTCTACTTGGACGGTATAAATTTTGCTAGATGGAAATTCATGGTAGAGTGACCATACAAATATTCATGATCATTAGTACTATTTTATAACATGAATAAAGAGAAATATCTACTTTTTCAGAATTTATAGAGCACTTTAACCAACTTGGCATTAGATGATAAAATGGCAAAGGACGAAGTTGAACTTTGAACCTATACATCCTTCTTTTGAACTTAATAATGTCAAACTCGTACCGTCCTAGACAGTTGAACTAATCGGATAGTGATCCAATTGCTTGTCTAGGTAGTGTGAGTACCTCAACTTGAGTTATTCAAAACTCTGTTAAACCCAAAACACTTGCGTGATTTGATAGTCTCATTGATCTGATTGACTCAGTTGACTTTTATTGTCTCATCATCCAACTTCTCTTCCTTCTTTCTAACATGCAGAAGTCGCCTTCACAATGTTTGAAAGAGTCGTCGAGACACCTAGAAGAGCAAAATTAGATGATTGTCTAGCCTTGTCAGAGAAACTAATAGAAAAAATGGCAAGTTAATGGACTTCTAGAGAGAAAAATCTGAATAAATGTTATATAAGTAAACTTGTTTTAAGGAGTCAAAATAGATTTTGGGGAAAAAAAGGGAAACAAAATATGAGAGAAAATGAAAAATAAATCGATAGTTAAAAATGAAAAAAATTACTAAATATAAAAAAATGTAAAAGAAAGACATTGAGATTTATGCAAAACTATTAAAAGTCAAAATTGGAGATAAGTCAAGGTCTAAGTTTTCTGATTCCCTAGAAAAAATAAAAATTATTATATTATATACATATGTCTAATTAGACATATTAATCCAACCCTTAGTTCTCCATATATTAGCCACACTAAACCTATATTTGGGCCAAATTACCTATTTCTCTTGAAAAAGAAAAACCTAGTAGCTGCTGCCACCTCCTACCATTGTTCCTCCTACTTCGCCGGTGGACGTTCCACTTTGGACTTTCTCCGGTCGTCGTTCCTTTTGCTCCAACAGTTGATACTCTACATCAGACTTTCTCTGCTGATTGTTGCCTTTTGATCGCAATGTTATTGCCTTGCAAATCACATCGTCGTCCTCTCCTTTTGTCGCACACCCGGATCTCACGGTGTTATTGACCTCAAGATTTCAGTGTTATTGCTTGTCGGATCGCATCGCTTGTTGCTTCTAGATCGCCACAGTCACCACTACTGCAAACGGTACTGCTAGGCCACGTCTCCTCCCCTGCCTCTCCTGCCGGACTGTTCATAGAAATAACCTATAGAACTGTCTAAGACAAATATGAAAAAGTGTCTGATACAATGTATAAAAGTGTCTATAATAAATGTAAAAGTGTCTACTACAGTATGTGAGAGTATCTAAAGTAATACAAAGACAATTTATTATCAGGGAAAATTAAAAGTGTATGAAGCAATAAGAATAAGTGTCCAAGTTAATATAAAAAATGTCTAAATAAATATATAAAAGTTTTTAAACTAACTTATAAAAAATTTATTATCTTTAAAAAATAACTGTTTGAAATAATTAAAAAAATCTGAATGAGTACGTAAAAGTGTTTAAATAAATATGTAAAAGTGTCAAACTTATAAACAATTTGTTATCTTTGAAAAACAATTATCTGAAACAATTAAAAAATGTGTATGAATGAATATGCAAAAGTGTTTTAGAAAAAATATAAAAATGTTTGAAATAATATCCAGATAAATTATTTTTCTCAAAAATAAAGGTGTGTAAACTAATAAATAATAAGTGTTTAAATAAATATCTAAAAATATCTAAAGTAAAATACAAAAATATATAAAACAAAATAAAATCTATTTTTTAGGGATAACAAGTGCAATGGCAAACTCTCCCTCTCTCGCCAATCTCTATTTTTCTTTCCAGGCGTCTTCCAATCCATTGTATCCACCGTATTGGAAGCTTTCTCCACTAAGACTCAATTAGAAATCTAAAACTCTCTTCACCGTCGCCTTGTCCTCGGAAGCCATCTCTGCCATCATCATCACCACCATCCTCAGAAGCTCTTTCTGCCTTTGTTGCCACTGTCTCATTATCCAAGCTGAGGAGATCTAAATGCAAGACTCGATTGGAGATCTGAAGCTCTCTCCATCACCGCCTTGTTCTCGTAAGCCAAGCCAAGGAAAGGAGATTTGAAGCCAAGACTCGGTCAGAGATTTAAAGCTCCATCTGTCATCAACTTATTCTCAAAAGCTATCTCTATCATCATCATCCTCTTTACGTCTCGCTGTCATCATTGGATCTTAGTCATTACCATCCTGTAAAAGTCTGAAGCACTGAAGAGTGTTGGCAAAGAAAGTCTAATAAGCTGACCAAGTGGTACTTTGGAAACTTAAGTGGGGACAGCGATTTGCTGCTCTGGAAAAACCACTGGAAACATGATTTAAGGTAAGAGTGTGACTGAAATTGTGTAGAATAATGAAAGACAAATTCAAAAATAAACTACTATGTCTAATTGGACATATATCCACCGTATCCACTGTATAAAAATAGTATATATATTAATTCTACTTCCAATTATTTTGTTTTCAAAGTTAACAATAACTCTACTAATTATGTAAGTCATAATTTGAACAATATTAACCTGGGTTAGTTGGATAAGTTGCTTCGCAAGGACCACAACTCATTGGTCTTACTGAGCTAAACTCCTATCCAAGTTCGAACTACTCATAAATATGAGAACCATTTTAATTGGAACTATTCTCAACTTTGTCAAATTCTTATGGAGTGGCCTACATACAATTTGTGGTGGACAAGCATTAAACCAATCTTTCCTATCGTATACCTTTTATATAAAACTCAATACTTGGACTTTGAGATTAAACATTTCAAATTTATATGAATAAAGACAACTTTATGGACATAAATATATAAATAGAATTATAAGAATTTCCCCTGTTTTATATTTTATCATTTTTTGAAAAATTACATTTTCAAAATATTATAGGATTTGAAATTACTGTGTAATAAAGAAAATTTAGCATGTATTAATGCCCACAGGCTCGGATTTTATAGACTAGGTATGCTTCGCTTTACTCTATATGGTTTCCAAATTTAAGTTGCAAATATGTATGTATTTCTTAATGAGAAACAGAGTTGTTAATAGTGGTGGCTGGTGGGCTGCCCCGACCAGGCCTGGGTAGGGTTTTCCAGACCCGGGCACGGCTCTCATATAAGTAAGGTGGGCCTGGGCCGGGTCCTATGCAGGCCCGGGGCGGGTGGGTCAAGTCTGAGCTGGGCTGAGTTTATCATATTATTTAAAAATGTGTTTTAATATGTTTTGAATCATTTTTTGTGAGTAATTTTATGAATTATATTTTTTTTTATAAGAAACACCACCAGCGGTATAAATTTTATTAATGAATAAGCCAAACAGCACTTACATAGTTTAGAACGTGTCTTATACTTGAAAATAACAAAACATTCCAAAAAAAAAAAAAGAAAGAGAATGTAAAATTAAGATATGTGCTTAACAGCATAATCAGATCGATTACATTCTTTAAATTATAATGAAAACCTACAATCTAATATTGCGGGTCATCATCGTAAGGGGCCTTATCATCCAAGTTTTTCATATTTTGCTTCCTAAAAGTAGCAAGGACCTAATCCCGGTTATAAACACAAATCTCAATAGCCTCAAGTATGAGCCTTGCTCGTTTCTCCGAAATGATTCGTTTCCTAGCACTAAAGGCAACCTCGGAGGCGACGGTAGAGATCGGAACTGCTAAGATCTCTTGCACCAGTATGGATAAGATTTGAAATCTTTCTCTTTTGTTCTCCCACCACTCGAGGATGTCTTCTTCATTATTTTCAAATGAAGTGCGGAGGTAATCATCCCATGTGGGTCTCGGTCATTTGAGGATATTTGCCGCTGGGTTGAACCTTAATAACGATGAAGAGGTGGAATGTCTAGCGGATGTTAGATTGGATGACCTAACCTTATCAGAATGTTTAACAAAGTAGAGTTTGTATAATTCTTTCAAATTGTGGTCAGCTTCAGCAGAAATAGCACGTGCAAAAACTTGTGGTTGACCTAAATATATATGATAGTATACTTCTAACAATTGCAGATAACCCATGATTTTAACATTTGGATCTAATGCACATGCAAAAAAATAAATTTGCAAGATTTGTTGAAGATAATCAAGTCATTTCTTTTGCATTACTTTAACAGTTGATTGCAAAAACTCATCATCCTTGTATTGGTGGAAAACATAGACAATGTTTACAAAATATAACATTGCTTTGTGTACTGTTGGGTAATAAACCTCAGAAAAAAAGTCTGTTACCTCGTAAAAATATCTAAGCAACTCAATTAACTTAAAACATTTTTCCCAAACCTCTTCCATTATCCAATCACCTTACACTTTTGAGTTCATAAAACGAGTCAAAATATTTGCCCATGGTTGAGCGTCATTTAATATTTCAAATGTTGAGTTCCATCGAGTGGGGCAATCAATTTTAAACATTTTCGAAGAAAAATTCACTCCATTTTCAATACAAAAAAATTTAAATTCACGAGCCAATTTGTTCCTTGTTTTAACAAAAAGTTAAGTATTCCGAATTGTCTCGATTTGCTTTTGCAGTTATTGTAAATCATTTTGAACACATAAATTCAAAATGTGACATAAGCAACGAAAATGAAAAAAAATTCCATCAAGTGGTGGTTTTATTTCATTTATTAATTATATTATCGTCAAATCATTGTTTGAAGTATTGTAAAAAAAATGGACAAAACTTTATCGACAACAAAAAATTCACGTAGACTTTTGATAATGCAATTGAAAATGTTCCAAACCGTATGATTAGATTCCATACATTTGAAAGCAATGATCCGTTTTTTAATAACTCATTCATTATCTATCCAATGAGCAGTGACACAATAGTAATTTTGTCCCATTAAAGATATCCACATATCATATGTAAATGACAAACAATAATCAATGGTAGAAAAATATGCTTGCAAATCACTTTTCCTAGCTTCATACAGTTTAAAGCTTTTTCTTCTAGCTATTTGCCTAAACCTTTTTTTATAAGCAGAATTTAGATTTTCTTGTATGAATCTTTCTAAGTGTTCATCCTTAGCTTGTCTAAATGGTTTTTCTATAATCATCATCCAATTAATTAAACATTGCCTAGCAGTTTTGGTATTAAATCAAAAAATACCTGGACCGTTGGAGTTCCCAATATCCATCAATTGTGTTTGTCCACCGAATATGCCGCCAGTGTCTCCATGGACTTTGCTCAAGTGCTATGTCAAGGTGCTTGTCTCGAAGTTCAATTTGTGTGCAAATTTATTGTCGCAATATTTGCACTTGGCATACTTCATATCGCCTTCCCAAACTTGCTCAAAATGCGCCCAAATGGAAGCCTTCAAATTCCCAATCTTGACTTGAGTCCCCTCGGATTGCTCGTTTTATGGTGTCAGTTAGGACCATTGGACGCCGACTTGGGTCGGTGGAATTCCTCAACATCATCATCGAAGAGTTGATTGTCAGGGCCTAGGTTGTACGTTGCCATGTCGATGTTGGGATCGTTGTTGTTAATTTCTTGTGAATGCAGACCTAGGTTTTTTCAGAACAAACGTCCTCGCAAAAATGAACTGATTCCGGTGTCGGAGGAGGAGGAGGCAACACCCTTGCCCTTGCCGGAGTTCTTCCCTTATGAAGCCGTTAATGGAAGAAAATAATTGAAGAGATTGAGAGATGATTAGGAGGAAATTAAGAAAATATTAGTGAAAGATTAAGAAACTTGGAGAAAGATAGTAGAGAGAATGAGAGAATACTGTAGGAGATTGGAGAATAGATGATTGGTATAAAGAAGTATGAGAATGAGGCTGGTTATTTATAGGAGAAGGAAATTTTGGTTTTGCCCAAAAAACCCTAAAAAACTAGCCGTTGGTAGTTGTTGGGTGAAAGTAAAAAAGTTTGTAGCAAAAAAAAACTATCTAGAGCCATTACGGGGGCATGTTGTTATTTTACCTTTTTTTAAAAAAGAAAATTGAAAATTGCAACGGCTCTTGGAAAATGTTCGACCTGCCCTGGGCCCAGCTCAGCCAGGTCATGGGCCGATCCGGTCCGGTCTGGGTTGAACACACTAATGGGCCAGGCCATGCTATTTTGGGCTTCCCTTTTTTTGCAGACCCATGTTCGCCCCCACCACTTCCCGAGCCTATTCCATATTGGGCCGAGCCCAGATTTGACCGTGTTGGGCTGAGTTTGACCTGAGCAGGGTTCTAGTTGGGCCCAGTTCAACCCGGCCCATTGGCCACCTCTAGTTGTTAATGTGATTAAGAGTTAAATTACATCTTAGAGTATTTTTTGAAGGTGTGTATGGCATTTCATATTCTTGTGCTCTTGTTGCTCTAGTCCCTTTTCTTTTGTTATCTTCTTATAAAATAAAAAATCACAATTTTATTTCTGAACAAACAATTTTCTCCTGTCCTTTTTCGGTCACTCAATGGGAAATAAGTTGTGATATTATTGTTTATAGGATGATTATTATTACTACTTTGTTAAGAATACATATGCCACACATTTCTCTTCATCTAGCCTCAAGTTTCCCTTGCAACCCTTTCCTATTCACTGAACTTGATTTCTGTGGTGTACCTTTTATAGTTTTATAATTGAACTAAAAAACCGTCAAATTTAGGACTTAAATAAAAAAGTTTCTTAAATATTATGATTAATTGTGTACCCCCCAAACTTCCATCACTTTTTAACATCTAGTACAATGGTACAATTAGATAGTTTGAGGATAATTACTACAACATTTCATAGTTCCGAGACAATTGTGCAATATTGGAGATAGTTTACCAACGACTCGTAACTTTTACCCATTATTTTCCGATACTTGATATAACTTGAAACCTCATGCAACATTAGATATGCAAACTATTATTTTTTTAAAAAAAAGCATGGTGTAAGTAAAACTCATATCTCAAAAAATTCTCAAAAGCTATCTTTAAAGTTGATAGTATATATTGCCACAAGCTAATAAAATATATTCAGGTGCTTATAAATATTTTCTTATAAAACGGAATTTTTAATTTGGTATTCAGAAATATGCTTCTAAGTATATAAAAAAAATGTATTAGTATTCTAAGTAATATAATGGGAAATACCAAATTTTTTTTTACTCAAAGCGTAACCTAAAAAAATTTGTATGACATTTTTCTGAGAAGAAGCGAGAAGGTCAAAAGACCTTCCTATAATGTCTCAAACACTTTAGCTAGGAGGTGAAACACACCACCCTGAGACTATTTTATTAAATTAAGTATAAAGAATTTTTTTTAGGGTTGAATAAAACTTTTGTTAATTTGGTACAATATACTAGTAGTTACTACACTTTTGTCGAATTACGTTTTCATATTGCTATTTTACTTTTATTGCCCTTATTCGATTAGGTACGCAATAGTATATAAGTATTTATTATTATTTAGCATTCTATATACAGATGATTGAATTGTAAAACTGCCTGTTTCTTAAAAAATAAAAGTAAAATTGTGTTATTATCGGAGCTTTACTGCATATCTAATTCCTAAAACTTAGGAATTGACTTTAATTCATTTATTTCATTCATTTAAACTCTGATGTATTGGTTAAGGTGTTAAATGAATATGAAATAAATCTAAAGTTTGAATTCTATCACTCTAGCTTCCATTTCAAACAAAAAAAAAAAAAGAACTCTGCCCTCTTATATCATGCTGTAAAGAATGATTTAAGAAACACATGGTATATTAGTTGGAAACTGTCTCGTGCCCGCTTTTGAGTAGCTTCACCTAGTGAAGAGGATCTGGCTGTTAACAACGCCCCGCACCATGTTTTCAGGAAAAATTGCATGATTTAAAAAGAAAGGTCCTTCTTTGAAAATTTTTGAAAAGTTTGAGGAAAGAAGAAAACAGGTGGTACCAGTACAGGTTATGTATTTTAGAACGATCCGGGAAAAGAGCTTCGGATTCCATGTTTCATTGCCAAGTTAGGGACTAAGCTAACGGTGCCTCCTCCTAAGTCCTACTCCTACCTTTGTTAACGACAAGGGCAATATTCCTTGTCAATTAAACGAAACTCGGTAGGAGCCCTGCCATGTGACACTGGGGTGGTGCAGTGGAGTTATTTATTTTAAACTGAAAAAGAAAACCAATTTTCTCTTCAGCAACTGAGGAGTAGTATGTGGATTGATCACGCCATAATAATCTCTTTAGTTTTAGCGTAAAAAAATGAGTTGGTAATGGTAAAGGTGTTTGAAATATTAATTTATATAAAAATTCTTCACATTTCATGTCATAACCTACTGATTGGTTAGTAATGAAAAAATTAATTTTCTTAGCTAACTCTTTTCTATATTCAAACATACCCTCATACCCTAATATCTTAAATTTCATTCTCTATTTTCATTACATTTGCTAATTTTTCTTTGTTGGCATGTTTCGGTTGTCATTAGTTTCACCAGTGGGAGGACACACTTCTTGGACGGTATAAATTTTGCTGGACTGAAATTCATGGGAGAGTGACCATACAAATATTCATGCTCATTAGTACTACTTTATAACATGAATAAAAGAGAAATGTCTAATTTTTCAAATCTTTGTAGCACTTTAATCAACTTGGCATTACATGAGAAAATAACAAAAGACAAAGTTGAACCTCGAACCTTTACCAACATCCCTACATCCTTCTTTTGAACTTAGTGATGTCAAACTCGTCCCAGCCTAGCTGGTTGAACTGATTAGACTACGATCCAATTACTTGTCTGGGTAGAGTGAATACCCCAACGCGAGATAGTCAAAACTCTGCCAAACCCAAAAAACTTGCATGACTCGATAGACCCGTTGGCCTGATTAACTCAATTGACTTGTTTTGTTTCATCATCCAACTTCTCTTCCCTTTTTCCAACATGTAGGAGTTACCTTCAAAATGTTTGAGAAAGTCATTGAGACACCTAGAAGAGCAAAACTAGATGATTGTCTAGCATTGTCAGAGAAACGAATAGATAAAATGGCTACAAGGACTGCAAAAAAAAAACCATAAGTGGTAGCAAGTTAATGGACTTTTAGAGGGGAAAAAACCGGAATAAATGTTAAATAAGTAAACACATTTTAAGGAGTCAAAATAGATTTTGGGAGAAAAAAAAAAGAAAGAAAATCTAAGAGAAAATGAGAAATAGATCGATAGTTAAAAATGAAAGAAATTACTAAATATCAAAGAAAATGTAAAAGAAAGACGTTAAGATTTGTGAAAAACTGATAAAGGTTAAAATTGAAGATAGGTCAAGGTCTAAGTTTTCTGATCCCACAGAAAAAAATAGTAATTATTATATTATATACATATGTCTAATTCGACACACTAATCCAATCCTTAATTCTCCATATATAAGTCATACTCAACCCATATTTTAACCAAATTACCCATATCTCTTGGAAAAGAAAAACACTACATCGTGGCCGCTGTTGTGAAGACAAGAGTTTAATAATTTATAACCCTTTATCACTCGCACGTGTACGATTAATTTCATTGTGTGCAAAGATGAGGAAGGGTATCGTCCCAAGGAATAATGTGATTTTACCAATGAATGAATATTAGTTATCTAAACTATTTGACTACTAAAGTAAAAGTGAAAAGTAAAACCTAAGACCAAATGGGTGAACAAGTGATTAAGGAGTGAGGGGAAGGCCAAATGAACCCATTAATTACTTAGTTAACTCAAAGGTGGAAAGCTAAACAAAGAACACTAGTTACTAAAAGAGATTAAACTAAAGTGGTTAAAGAAGGAAAGGTTATATCCCTAGAAATCCACCTTATTACTTGCTACCCAAGTCTTTGAAGCCCTAGGATATTTACTTGCTTATGTGGTGTAGGAGTCTAAAGTCCAAAAACTCACTTTTTTAAACTATGTCCTTGCTCACCTAAAACCAAACAAGGCATTTCGCAAGCTTTTGCTTTAATCCAAGGTTGTGTAGTCCATAACCCTCTTTTAATCACCTAATGAAACTATAGGTTATCTCTAGACTCCAATACCCATTACACCCTATTTCTCTATTTTATCCTTCATTCTTTTTCTTTCAAGAACTAAGTGGAATTTGTGAGTGTATGGAGTGGCCAATCAATCACACAAGCATTAAGCACAAGAATGAGTGACATAAAAAGATCAACATCCACAAGAGATCAACAAAAAATCCATTAGATAGTAAGTAATAAAAGTTTCATCCTAGAAAGATGTAATGATCTACTCAAAATCCATTCTTTCTTCCAACATTAAACCCATAAATAAATAATCCATAAAAAAATCCACTAAATAAGAAGAGGAAAAGATGAAACCCAAGATAAATCCTAGTGGCCTAAGTCTCTTTGGCTCCTAGTCTCATTCTTCAAGCTTCAAACCTTCTTCAATAGTGGTTCTCCCAAAGAAGAAATGATAAGAAGAGTCTACAAGTATTTATGACGTGTTCCTCATTTCTTCTTGCTATTTATACCCAAAGGCTTTTTTTTCTATCTTCTTTTAACTCTCAAACCTTAAAGGGATAGAAATCCCTCATCCAAGAACAGCTCATCAAGTGGGATGAAGTGGGGGGCCATCGAAATGTGAGGTTCGGGCGAAACAGTAGGTGGTGATGCATCACAAATGGGTCGAGTTTCTGGCGACATGTTGCCAAATGGCCAAAATTAATAGTGTGTTCGCAACTCTGGCGATGTATCGCCAGCGCCTATTTTTTCAACTTTAATTTGCATGCCCAAATTCCGTCTATCTCGATCCCACTCCAAACCACTATATCCGCTATGTAATTCAACCTGTACGAAGCCAAGCAAAACCAGAAATTACTAAGAGATAGTGGAAGAAATGCAAGCAAATGACGGTCAAAGTTGCCGAAAAGTCAACATCTTTGACGGTTAAATTATGCTCTTAACAGCCGCCGCCTTCTGTCATCATTTCTCCCGCTCCAATGGTTAATACTCCACATTGGACCTTCTCTAATCGTCATTCCTCTCGCTCTCCTGGTTGGTGCTCCACATCAGACTTTCTCCGGCCAATCGTTGCCTTCTGATCACGATGTTACTACCTGTCTGCTAATCACCCCGCCGTCCTCTCCTCTCATCACACACCAGGGTCTCACAGTGTCATTAACCTCCAAATCTCATTGTTATCATTTACCGGATTGCGTCACTTGTTGCTTCTAGATCGCCATAGTCACCGTTGCTGCAAATGTCACTGCTAGGCCACATTTCCTCCCCTGCCTCCGCCACCAGACTATTCATAGAAATAACTTGCAGAACTGTTTAAGAAAAATATAAAAAAGTGTCTAATAGTATGTATAAAAATGTCTATAATAATATGTAAAAGTGTCTACTATAATATGTGAGAGTATTTGAAGTAGTACAAAGACAATTTATTATTAGGAAAAATTAAAAGTGTATAAAGTAATGAGAATAAGCGTTGAGTAAATATAAAAAAGTGTCTAAATAAATATGTTAAAGTATTTAAACTAACTTATAAACAATTTGTTATTTTCAGAAAATAACTGTCTGAAATAATTTAAAAAATATCTGAATAAATACATAAAAATGTCTAAACAAATATGTAAATATGTCTGAACAAACTTATAAACAATTTGTTACCTTCAAAAAATAATTATCTAAAACAATTAAAATAAGTGTAGGAATGAATATGCAAAAATGTTTAAGCAAAAATATAAAATTGTCTGAAGTAATATCTAGATAATTTATTTTTCTCAAAAATATATGTGTGTAAACTAATAAATAAGAATTGTCTAAATAAATATCAAAAAATGTCTAAATTAAAATATAAAAGTGTATAAAACATTACTTAATAAATAAAATCTATGTTTTTGGGATAACAAATGCAGTGACAAACTCTCCCTTTCTCGCCATTCTCTCTTTTTCTTTCTAGGCGTCTTCTAATCCACTGTATCCACCGTATTCGAAGCTTTCTCCACCAAGACTCGATTGGAGATCTTAAACTTTCTTTGCCTGTCTTGTCCTCGGAAGCTCTCTTTGCCATTGTCATTGCTGCCATCCTCAGAAGCTTTCTCTGCCTTCGTCGTAGCTGTCTCATAAGCCAAGGTAAGGAGATTTGAAGCCAACACTCGATTGGAGATCTGAAGCTTTCTCTGTCACTGCCTTGTTCTCGCAAGCCAAGTTGAGGAAACGAGATCTGAAGCCAAGACTCGATCGAAGATTTGAAGCTCTCTACATCACCGTCTTGTTCTCAAAAGCAATCTATGTCATCGTCATCCTCTTTACATCTCACCGTCATCATTAGATCTTAGTTGTTGCCATCCTGTAAAGTCCGAATCACCGAAGAACGGTGGCAAAGAAAGCCTAATACGCCGACCAAGATGTGCTTCAGAAACTCAAGTGGGGACAGCAATTTGTTGTTCTGAAAAAACCACTGGGAACCTGATTTAAGGTAAGGGTGTGACTGAAATTACGTAGAATAGTGAGAGACAAATTCAAAAATAGACTACTATATCCAATTGGACATATATCCACCATATCCACTGTATAAAAATAGTATATATATTAATTATACTTCCTATTATTTTGTTTTCAAAGTTAACAATAACTCCACTAATTATGTAAGTCATAATTTAAACAACATTAACCTAGGTCAGTTGGATCAGTTGATCTGCAACTCACTGGTCTCACTGAGCCGGCCTCTTGTCCAAGTTTGAACTATTCGCAACTATGAGAACCAATTTAATTGGAACTATTCTAAACTTTGTCAAATTCTTGTGGCATGGCCTACATACAATTTGTGGTGGACAAACATTAAACCAACTTTTCCTATCGTATACCTTTTATATAAAACTCAATACCTGGACTTTGAGATTAAACATTTCAAATTTATATGAATAAAGACAACTTTATGGACATAAATATATAAACAGAATTATAAGAATTTCCCCTGTTTTATATTTTATCATTTTTTTGAAAAATTACATTTCCAAAATACTATAGGATTTGAAATTACTGTGTAATAAAAAAAATTTAGCATGTATTAATGCCCACAGGCTCGGATTTTGTAGACTAGGTATGCTTTGCTTTACTCTATATGGTTTTCAAATTTGAGTTGCAAATATGTATGTATTTCTTTATGAGAAACAAGGTTGTTAATGCAATTAAGAGTTAAATTACATCTTATAGTATTTTTTGAAGGTGTGTATGACATTACATATTCTTGTGCTCTTGTTGCTCTAGTCCCTTTTCTTTTGTTATCTTCTTATGAAATAAAAAATCACAATTTTATTTCTGAACAAACAATTTTCTCCTATCTTTTTTCGGTCACTCAATGGAAAATAAGTTGTGATATTATTGTTTATAGGATGATTATTATTACTACTTTGTTAAGAATATATATGCCACACATTTCTCTTCGTCTAGCCTTCAGTTTCCCTTGCAACCCTTTCCTATTCACTGGACTTGATTTCTATGGTGTGCCTTTCATAGTTTTATAATTGAACTAAAAAACCGTCGAATTTTAGGACTTAAATAAAAAAGTTTCTTAAATATTATGATCAATTGTGTACTTCCCCAAACTTCCATCACTTTTTAACATCTAGTATAATAGTTGGATGATTGAAGCAACAATTAGATAGTTTGAGGATAATTGTTGCAACATTTCATAATTCCGAGACAATTGTGTAATATTTGAGATAGTTTACGAATGACTCGTAACTTTTACCCATTATTTTCTGATACTTGATATAACTTGAAACCTCATGCAACATTAGATATGCAAACTATTATTTTTTTTAAAAAAAGCATGGTGTAAAACTCATATCTCAAAAAATTCTCAAAAGCTATCTTTAAAGCTGATATTATATATTGCCACAAGCTAATAAAATATATTCAGGTGCATATAAATATTTTCTCTTATAGAATGGAATTTTTAATTTGGTATTCAGTAATATGCTTATAAGTATATAAGAAAAAATGTATTAGTATTCTAAGTAACAGAAAGGGAAATACTAATATTTTTTAAACTCAAAGCGTAACCTAACAAAGTTTATATGACATTTTTCAGAGAAGAAGCGAGGAGGTCAAAAGACTTTTGTATAATGTCTCAAACACTTTTGCTGGGAGGGGAAACACACCCACCCTGAGACTATTTTATTAAATTAAGTATAACGAATTTTTGTAAGGTTGAATAAAACTTTTGTTAATTTGGTACAATATACTAGTAGTTACTACACTTTTGTCGAATTACGTTTTCATATTGCTATTTTACTTTTATTGCCCTTATTCGATTAGGTACGCAATAGTATATAAGTATTTATTATTATTTAGCATTCTATATACAGATGATTGAATTGTAAAACTGTCTATTTCTTAAAAAATAAAAGTAAAATTATGTTATTATCGGATCTTTACTGCATATCTAATTCCTAAAACTTAGAAATTGACTTTAATTCATTTATTTCATTCATTTAAACTCTGACGTATTGGATAAGGTGTTAAATGAATATGAAAAAAATCTAGAGTTTGAATTCTATCACTCTAGCTTCCCTTTCGGCCGAAAAAAAAAAAAAAAAACTCCGCCCTCCCTCACCTCTTATATAATGCTGTAAAGTAAAACTTGTAATATTATTACTAGCATATTTCTTTATGTGTGGTTGTATGATGCTTATGTATCCTAAAAATAAAATTGTGGCAATAATAGTTAAATAGTGCACTTTCATGAGTCGAATAGCCGTTCAAATTCTAAAAATATTAGTTCTACTCTATTTATCGCTTCTTTTTTATTTTATTTTTTAATTTTGGGTTTTTCAGAAGGGAATTAAAAAGGAAAAGTTAGCATTTGAATGAAATACTGAAAGGATAGCGGAGAGCGTAATGTTAGAGTTGTACAGTAATTGCAATTTGGGTGGTTCAAACTTTGAATTGAAAGCTTATAATCCGCGATCTTTTCCTTTACCCTTCTCTCCTTTTAAGCATAATCCAGTAATAGGGCCCTCTTTTTACCCTTTCGTTCTAATTTTCTTTCCTTTTACTTAACCTAATTTCTTCTTCAGTTTCCGTTCTCCTCCTGCGTCTCGATCTCTTTCTCTCCTATGATTTTTTCTGTTTTGTAATTCTTTCTCTAGGTTTTTTCGCGTTTCGGGTTCTGGGATTTTCTCGGCCGGGGAAATCTTGTTGAGAATGATATATAGGAAGCGGGTGGGGTTGGTGTGAAAAAGAATGGGGAGCTTGAACAGCGCACAGGCTGGGGCTATGAATTTTCCCGGCGCATTGCCCCGGAAAGACGCCGTCGAATGCCGATTCCGGTTGAAATCGGCATTCGATTCTTTCTCCATTGCATCCGAAGCGTTTTCTGAGTGTCGCCTTCGTTGTGCGCTCTCGTGGCGTTTGCTTTGATCGCTCTCTCGATTTCTAACCCTCCCCGCACCCCCAACAAAAAGGATTTTCAATTTTTGTCGCTCAAAAACAAAGAAAATTTGGCAAATAAAATTAGTTTGTTTTCCTTGTCTTTTTGGTAGCTGTTTAGCTCTTAGCAGGAATGAGTTCTGCAGCTGGATGCCTAGTGCCGGCGCCCAACGCCGCCGACGCCGACGTAGTTGAAAGAGATCCCACCGGCCGTTACGAACGGGTACTATTGCTGGACTATTTGTTGCGCAATTGGTCGCTTCTGTTTATGTTAATCTGTGATTCTTACAGAATCAATTTATTAGTTAGTATTGTTCGATGAAAAATGAATTTTATGATTGATGGTTAGTAGTGTTTTTTGGGGTTTGCAAAATGTTTGTGTTAGGGAAGTTAGGGAAAGGAATGTAGATTATACATTCTTCCTTTGTTCGGATAACTAAAATCATAATAAGTGTTGGAACAGTTGGTGTATACAGAGATTCTTGTTTGCTTAAAGTAGGAAAACAAAGGAAAATAAATGTTTAATTTGAATTGTGAGATGTTGCAACAATACTGATGGTGTCTACACGTTAGCATAACATGCATGTTATGTTGGTTTTGTTGTTTGATTTGACGATGGAAGATTTGTAATACAAGGGCTCCTTTGTCAGATATGATCTTTTTACCTGCAAAAATTCCAGGCTTTCAGTATATTAGGGAAAATGATGAGGTATTGAAAATCATGCAATCAATGCTGAAAAGAAAAAAATCTTCAGCTCTTCAAACAACACTGTACATGATTTTTTTTTTCTTTTCTAAGAAAATGTCCATATGTTCCGTGCTTATTTTCAAATAAATACAATTTAAAAGCCTTTTTAGTAAATTAGAATTAATTTACATAAAGATGAAGGCCATTGTTACATAATATATGTGAGGGGCAGTGTAGTTGAAGCACAAGGAACATTATACTTACTCTCATTCCCTTGGGTTTCCCCATATTTGCTGGGAATTCTGGTAATTAGTGTGTAAAAAGAACTGGAGGGATGACATGCCCTTTATTTTCCTCCCTCTGCCCCTCCTAACTAATGTTACAGAAATATATACCTTGGTTCCGAAGGTTTCATTTTGCCTTCCTTCTTAGCTTTGTCTGGATGCAGGGCCTGAAGTAATTGGGCTTAATGCAAATGATTGAGAAACTTGGTTGGATAGCCTTATCAAATTGCCATATTTTTAAATGATGCTCTATGTTGTTTTTTATAGTGGAGGCTTAATGTGGTTTTTGGCATGACTTTTTCTTTAGAATTCTAAATCATGTTTTTCTCTGTTTCACCATTTATCTGCTCTTGACTCTTCTTTCCTGCAATGTGCTGTAACAGTATGATGAAGTCCTGGGTAGGGGCGCGTTTAAGACTGTGTATGGCTCTCCTTCTCTACTAACAGAAAAAGTTATTTCTATTGATTTTTTATTGAGCCTCAGTGTGAGCTTCTCCACATCCTTTTTTGTCTTTCAGATACAAGGCCTTTGATGAGGTTGATGGAATAGAAGTTGCCTGGAACCAAGTAAGGATTGATGATGTCCTGCAGTCACCAAAAGATTTGGAGAAACTGTACTCCGAGGTTCATCTCCTGCGATCCTTGAAGCATGAAAATATTATAAGGTTGTATCATTCTTGGGTGGATGAGAAGAATAAGACAATTAATATGATCACAGAGTTATTCACATCTGGGAGTTTGAGGATGTACGCTTTCAGACCATTGTTCTTCCTTTTCTTGTGCTGTCTTTGGCATTCAGTTCATATAATATTTTCTTGCCATCACAGGTATCGTAAGAAGCATAAGAATGTGGATATGAAACCCATAAGGAACTGGGCAAGGCAGATTCTTCGAGGCTTAGCTTACCTTCATAGTCATACCCCACCTGTAATTCATAGGGATTTGAAGTGTGACAACATCTTCATTAATGGAAATAATGGAGAAGTTAAAATTGGGGACCTTGGCTTGGCAATTGTGATGCAGCAGCCTACTGCTAGGAGTGTAATTGGTAAATTCATTACTAGTAGTTTCAACATTTCATGAGCTAATGCAAAAGAATAAAAAAGAGAAATTTAAATAAATTCTCATTCTTTTCACTAGGAACTCCTGAATTCATGGCTCCTGAACTCTATGAAGAGGAATATAATGAGCTTGTTGATGTATATTCTTTCGGGATGTGCTTACTGGAGATGGTGACTTTTGAGTATCCATACTGTGAATGCAGCAACCCTGCTCAAATATATAAGAAGGTTACTTCTGTAAGGACTACTAATACCAGACTATTTTATTGTACGCACTACTGATAATACAGTTTTGTGCCTCAAACTCTCACCATACTGATACTCTAGGTGTTTATGCGGTGTTTATGCATTTCCCTGTAGGGCATCAAACCTGCTTCTCTTGGCAAGGTGAGTGATCCACAAACAAAGGAGTTTATTGAGAAATGTCTGCTTCCAGCATCCCAGAGAATGTCTGCGAAGGAGCTTCTAAATGACCCATTCCTTCAATCTGAAAATATGAAGGAACCAAGTCGTCATCCCTTGCTCCCTCCTAATCTTAGTTTGAAACCAATAAATATGCCTACCTCTCAACCCTTGTCCATGGAAATTGACACGGAGTATAAGCAGCTTTCTTCAAGCACATGTACTGGGAGTGAAAACGAGAATTTACAGTGTCCAGTGTTGGAGTTTCAGAGGAAGCATAAAAATAATGAATTTAAGCTGAAGGGGAAGAAAGAAGATGACAATTCGATATCCTTGACTCTGCGTATTGCTGATTCTAATGGTCAGTAAATTTTCTCTGAACATTCAGTTGGTTCCTTTTCTGTGCAAGTATAATAACACTGTTTTGTGTTATCAGCAGGCCGGGCGAGAAATATACATTTTATGTTTTACCTCGACAGCGATACAGCACTCTCAGTAGCAGCTGAGATGGTTGAACAGCTGGAGTTAGCCGATCATGATGTGGCCTTCATTGCTGAGTTTATTGATTTCTTGATAATGAAAATTCTACCTGGTTGGAAATCTTCTTCTGATTATTCCACAGGTGTTGCAGCCAGTTCATCTATTGAGCCCCTAGCTTCTCAGAATTGTGAAAGCTTGATAGCATGCCCTTGGGACTCAATGCTGACTACTACCTCGTCATTGTTTGTTGAGCAACATGATGTATCTGGTTTTCCAGCAAGCAATAAACGTGGTGGTGTTACAGTCCAATTTGGTTCTCAGTGTGGATTTCCTTCTCCAAGTTTGACTAACTGGGAAGATCAAGGGTCACCAGTATCTGATATTTCTGAGATGGTGATGGAGGGTGCTTCTGCTAAAATGGACAAAGCATTTGAAGCTGCATATTATAATACTGCTGGAAGCTGCAAAGACTCAAGTGGTTCTGCATCTGAACTTGAAGTTGGGGAATCGTGTTGCAATGGATGCAATTTAAGGAGATCAGAGAACAACAATGATACGTGCATGTTCATGAATGGATGCCTGAAAGTTTCAGAGGTGGCGTCCCTTAATCCAGTTGAAGATTCACATGCTAGGAGCTTAACTACAAGCTGGTCTTCTCTTTCTCTGGTGGACAAAGATTGTGATGCTGAGTTGAAGTTGGAACTTGAGGCAATTGATGAACAGTATCAGCATTTTTTCCTAGAGCTTTCTAGGATGAGAGAGGAGGCATTTGAAGCTACGAGAAAGAGATGGTTGGCAAAGAAGCAGTTGCCCATTAACTGAGCTGTGGAGCAGGAACAAGCTTTTCTTTTGGGTGTGTTAGTATTTTTTTTTTTATTTTTTTGGGTTTTTCCTTCAAGTGTCGTCATATTACATACGCAGACATCAAGTAGTGCCTGCGGCTCGGTTTTGAAGAAGCCATGTGTTTTGGGACCTTATTTGTGTTGGGAGGCAACTTCTCATTGTATTCGTTTTGATTGATTGATTGATTGATGTAGATAATTTTTTTTTTATCGTTTTCCAACATTTCTACATTGTGCTACACAACAGTCTTGCATGTCACTTCTGTTGGACTTGAGGTTTACTTGCACCATGACATCAAAAGGCCAATAGTTTTTGCAAGGGATGATTAATTGAAACGTAAATCTGGAAAAATCATCACAGGCGTTTGTAAGAGCTGATGCTAGTTCGTCTTTTTGGCTAAACCACAAACAAAATTGTTTCATGAACCTTGACAGAAGACCTAAAGAGGTCTCAGGCACTACAGCTGACAATAAATTAGTCCTCTCGCCACATCTTTTCACACTTTATGCATTGGTAGAAAGTAGTTGCCGGCTCATCGGCTGATCGGATCTGAACCTGTGTGAAGAATGCCCTTCCATGGCTGCAAAAAGGGCACGTTGCTGCCACGTAGAAAACATGATTTGTTAGGAGAGTAAACCACAGAAAGAATAAGGCAAAGAAACAGGATTCGCTACAAGTTTTGATCATAAGAATGCAAATCTGATATTCACATTATCTACGGATGGGTTAACACCTAGAGCAATTACTTAATGTGTCTGCTATATATGCCTGTGGCTATGTTAAAACAAAGTTCCCTAAAGCCATGAAACACAAACTGGACCATCTTTCTAAGAAGTGAGCCTTTGTTCAAAGATCAAAGTCCAACAGATTAGCTTGTTGTTCAAACAAAATTTGAAAGATTTAAGCCGACGCTTGTTTGATTACATAAAAACAGTAAGCATATCAAGTCCATGAAACCACTGTGAAAGTTCTTGGTGTCCTCTGCTTCAAAAAAATAATCTTGAAATTGAGAGCTTTATGATCTGTGTATTGTTAATGATCACTAAGGGGTACTTCAGTAGATGGAATCAGGAATCCAAACTTGAGAACAAATGCTTTTAGATTCTTCACCAAGAAAAAGGAACATCTTGATTGAAACGTTGTAAGGAGTAAAAAAGACCAAATTTAGGGATTCATCAATAGAGAATGTTGCTCCAGCGCCCAAGTCCCAACAACTCCAAACAGGCCAGTGCAATACCAATAAACCACTATAATATTAATGATCACCATTTGCAACCTTCATCAACTTACATACATCCAAGATCTACTTTCAGTTGTTTGGTTTGAATCGAACCAATGATCACTCAAACTACAAGCCAACGATCGCCGATATTTTAACCAAGGTTAGTAGATACAAACATCCATAGACTAGTTTACCCATTAAAAAGTCACTATCAAACTCCTCTAGACTCATCCTAACTGCTAAGCACAGTGAAGAGGGAAATACAATTCTTTGGACGGTAGGAAATGCAAGACAGAACACCGGAAACATAAAATTAAAGGTTGCTTATCAGCAAAAATACAAGAGAAATCAGATAGCATCGGCAGAGAAAACCCTAGCTAAACAACAAAAAATGCACGAGATATTTCAAGTTCGTGCCTCTGGTCAGCTCCGGTTCCACAAAATCAAGCACCCAATGTTTCAAACTAATCAAAACCCAAATGCAATTGGAAAACAACGAGCGAAACCAGTTGAAATAAAAAACCAAAAATAAGTGGATCGAGAAAAGAGACAGACCGTCGGTCTCGGACCCGCCAACTTTCATGTCCTCCTTATTGAAAACGGGTTCAATTTGTTTCTTGACAAGAAGTTGTCTTCTCTTTATCTTAACCTGCCGAACCAAAGCAACAGAAATTATTCGAAAACTATATTAGAAAATGCAGAGATTGAAAATTCTACTAGTATGAAACATAGAAATTAAAGGTAACTTACACCGGCTTCGATCTCGCAGACATAGGGACAAGTTCCGCAAAAAAATCTCGCGTGGTGGTTCGTGTTCGGCAATTCGTATCGTAATATGTTGCCGCAGGTCGGGCAGAATTCCATTGCTCCGGTCACCGCCGACTACTAGTTCCTGGGCTCTTCTTCCACACTCGACTTCTCCGGCCCTTTGTTTTCAAGTTTTCAAGTTTTCCTGTTTTAGGCCCATGCTTATCGTGCCTTTCAAGTCCATTCTTTTCATGCCAACAGAAAAAAAAAGCTTGTCATTTTTTTTTCCCAAACAAGTTAGTTTGTGATTTTCTATCTTTAAAACTTTTATTTTTCCCCTAAAAATTCATTCCAAAATATATCAATTTAAAAAAGTTTACTTTTTCGCTTTTTTCATGTTCATAAGAAATTTAAAAATTTAAAAATTAATGCATTTCAAAATGGACAAAATTATTTTAGCCCGCACATTGTGATGTATACTTTTATGATAGAACGAAAACATTCATAACTTAGTTAGAATAGAAATATTCAATACTTTGTTAAAATAGATATATTCACAATCTGGTTAGAATAGAAATATTCACTATTTGGTTAGAATAGAAACATTCACAAGTTGATTAGAATGAAAATATTCACAACTAGATTAAAATAAAAACATTCGCAATTTACTTAGATTAGAAACATTCATAACTTGATTAGAATAGAAACATTTACAACTTTTTTAGAATAGAAACATTCATTATTTGGTTAGAATATAAACATTCACAATTTGCTTAAAATAGAAACATTAACGACTTGGTTAAAATTGAAACATTCACAAGTTGTTTAAAATGAAAATATTCACAACTTGATTACAATAGAAACATTTACAACTTTGTTAGAATAGAAACATTCATTATTTGGTTAGAATATAAACATTCACAATTTGCTTAAAACAGAAACATTCACGACTTCATTAAAATTGAAACATTCACAAGTTGTTTAAAATAAAAATATTCACAACTTAATTAGAATAGAAACATTCACAACTTGATTACAATAGAAACTAAAATTAAAAATTTTCACTCATAAATTTAAGTCAGTAAACTAAAAATTTATTTTATTTCAATTTTAAGTTTGATGTTATGTTCTTACCATTAAAATGAATAGTTATGATCACAACATAAGATTGTGAACATAACGTTGTACATTTTTTGAAATTATGGATATTTTTTGTCATTAAAAAATGCCTCTAAAAAAATTCCATCTCTTCTTAACTCATATTCTAATTCTTAATATTGAGGAGAAATTTATTTTGAATAACTTTGTTTCAATTTTAGCAATTATGGACTAAATTGCTTTATCAAACCATAGAGCTTTCAAGTAAATGACTCAAGTTACAAAACTTAATCATCAATAACGAAAAGATATGATTGAAACACAACATTGTATTTTAATTTATGTTAATAAATTAATGATTTAACAATCAACTTCATAAAGGCAAAAAGAAAATAAAAGAAATAAATTGACCTAAGCTAAATTAACCGGAACTATATCAAAAGTGAATAAGTCATAGTGACTAAAGTTTTGTTTAAGAAAACAATAATGAAGAAAGGCAACAAAAATAGTTTGGGGACCAAGAGAGAAAATAAAAAAATTTAGATATTAAAATTTTAACAATTGACTTAATAAAGATTAAAAAGAGAAAGATAAATATTTTGCTGCAAAACAAACAAATCATGGTGACCAATATTTTACGTTAGAAGATAGTACATAAAAAAATGAAAAAAAAAACTAATTGAACAAATAAAAAGACTATAATTAAGTGCACAGAGGGACCAAAATGCCAAATGAGTGAAACTGGGGGACTAAGATAGGACATAGAAATAGTTTAGTCACTGGAAGTGGAAAAATAGCAATACAATGGCTCAAAAAGATAGTCTTTCAAAAAGCTAACCAAGCTTTTAAAAGAAGCAATAGTGTAAAAAAAAACATTAGGGGGAGGTAGATGAATACTGCATGCCTCAACCTACACCAACATTAAGGGGTAAAATACGAAGTACACTGTAGTTTACTATTCTATGAACTGCACCCATTTACGACTTTTAGTATAAAGTATGTTTTTCTATAAAAAGAATGATTTTTAATTTTTTTATATAGAGGAAAGACTTAGAGCCAGTTCGTATGATTTTTAATTTTTTTATATAGAGGAGAGACTTAGAGCCAGTTCGTATAAGATTAACACATCCGTATTAATGTGTTTAGGTGCTAGCTTGTTAGACCCACTTACAAGCAAAATAGAACACCCCCTCAAGTGCTCATTATTTACAATTATACCCCCAGTCATTCCCATTGTATCTTCCCCCAAGTTGTTTTCTTCTTCCTTTCTCTTTTTGCCTAAATCTTTGACTACCATTATTGGATCTAGATCCAAAAGAGAAAGGTAACACATAAACCTAAAAGCGTCAAAATATAACAATAAATTAATCAAAACCAAAAATTTGATAGCGGCCAATCTTGTTGTCTATACATTTCTTACTAGAAACATCGAATCAAGGTTGATCTACATGAAAATTCAAAGCCATTTTCCCCCAACTCATCTAAAAGGCAAATTTGAGGGAGAAATGGAAGACAAAGAAAGATGTATAGAATCAATTACAGGAGAAGACAAAAGCAGCTACTGCCTCAAGGAAGTAAAAAAAGAAGTTATTTCATCACTGCTGAAAGTTGAAGCCATTTTGAGCTTCCGGTGTTCATCTCATCCAACATATTAAACAAATGATCTTGGATTCTAGGTTTAGGACGAGCAAATATTTGCGTTGTTTGAATCTGGTTCGGAACAGTAAAACTCAATTAAGTTAACTTCTAGGTTACAGAGGAGTTAAGTTAAGATGCAAGAGTTTTGGCTTTGGATAACCAACAAGTGTCCACCCAGAAGAGATCGGCCTCATCCAGGTTGAAGCTCAAGCAATCTTACTTATCTAGGGCTCGCTACTTGGGTGATAAGTCCAGTTCAGTCTCCCATTTAAAAGTAACAAAAAAATTGGGAGGGGTAAATAAGGCAACAAAAAGTTGGTCTCACATCTGGTTAGAATCTAGCTCGGATAATCACATTAGCATGAACAAGTTAACTTTTTCCAAACTGGCTATTGATATTTTGTTTCCTCTTGGGAAGTCATTCAACCTATACCTCAACAAGGTTTATGACCTCGGCATTTTCTTTTAGGGAGGAATAATTAATAGAGGTGAGCATAGTCAAGTTGGTCCGATTTTTTAGTAAAACTAAGCCAACGCAAAATAGTAATAGTTTCAAAAAAATGTGGCCCAACTTGAGAATCGAGAATTAAATAAAATCAAAATCATGAGTCTAGCTTTTTCTGTTCTTATCATATAGATATAACAATTAACAACTCTTAATCTAATAAAATTGCATCCACAATCAGTTTAAGAATATTTAACATAATACACAACTTACTTCATGTTTAAATGTAATATATGAGTAATTTAGTAATATCATAATTTTTAATATACATGTTTAATTTTACATGTTCATACATAAATATATGAGTAATTTAGTAACGTACACGTTTAAGTATTCAAGTTTTAATATATGAGCGATTCATTAATATCATAATTTTATTATATATGTATCCATATACCTTTATCATAACTTTTATAATATATTTATATGGGTAAATGCCATCAGTTGTCCCTAAACTATATCCCATATTACTTAATCGTCATGAAACTATCAGGTATTGCACTAATCATCCTCAAACTATTTAATTGTTACTATTTCATCTTGCTGTCAACTAAATCGTTAAAGATGAATGGAAAAATGACCACATCAATAGCCACGTCATTTTTCTATACCATATCAATAACCACATCATTTTTCCATCTATCTTTAACAGTTTAGTTGACGGCAAGACAAAATAGCAACAATTAAATAGTTTGAGGACAATTGGTGCAACGTCTGATAGTTTCAAGATGATTAAGCAACATTTGTATAGTTTAGGAACAATTAGTGTTATTTACCTTATTTATATATATACCATAGGTGACTATGTCCAGTTCCACTTTGAGTTGGTTCTATATAAAAATGAAACCAGACAAAAGCACCAAAGATTCTCTTAAATGTAGAATAAACTTTTGAATCATGATTCATTTTTAACCAACTTAACCCAGTAGGAGTGCTCATACTAGGCTTTAGGTTTATGGTTTGCCCCAACCGAAGCCTACCCTGAAGACTAGCATGTAAAGTCATCACATGATTTAATTGGTAGATTCCTTTAGCATTGATACTAACGGCACTGTGTTACAGACTTTATTACACGCATTCGATTGAAACAAAAAAAAAAAAAAAACGTTTCAAGGTGGATTAAACTTTTTGAACGTCTCAAAACTTAGAAGCTAAATCATATTCAGCCCCACAAAAGCATTCAGAAGGTCTTTCCCACATTCAAAGTTTCTTCAGTTAATTAAATTTAGAAGATTCTGTCCTCAACAAGAAAATGAAAGGTACACAAAATGCTACATGTTTTTATTTCTTTTTACATCTCAACATTTAAAAAGTTAGGTTGCTTTCCATCCGTTTTTTTTTTTTTTGGTTGGTCGAGTCCATGGGCCTTATATGCCCACTCTGTCCCTGTCACAACCCATATTTAATTCCTTGTTCGGTAGCTTCACTCAACCATATTCATCTGAAGTTTGATCTTTCACTCAGGATATCTGTCAATGATTGATCCGTTTTAGATGTACACTTTCTCCTTCCAGACATTAAGTCTTCAACAGAAACAAACCTTTTGTTCTCTTCTCTTTTGCCTTTCTGGGCAGTGGGCAGCGAGTGAAAGGATATTTGTTCAATGGCAGAGCTGATGGTGGGAAGACTATACTGCTGTTTCAGGTGTGGAAATCCGGTCTCCTGTCACGACGACATTGTCTCTACTGCCTTTCAGGTAGGAATTTATGTGATGCTAACGATGGAATTGGTCTTAGTTTATGGACCAAAGTGATGGGTTTGGTTGACTGTTTTGTTGTAGGCAAGCAACGGGAGGGCTTTTCTGTTCAGCAGTGTGGTGAATGTTGTTGGTGGTCCTAAAGAGGACAGGCACCTTATTACAGGTCTCCACACGGTGGCTGATGTCTTCTGCTGTGATTGTGGGGAGGTCCTGGGGTGGAAGTATATAAGAGCTTATGAGGAATCTCAGAAGTACAAGGAAGGAAAAACTGTTCTTGAAAAGTACAAGATTACTAGGGTTAATAATGGGTAGCCTCTGGCTGGATTAATCTCTGGTCAATTTAATGTTTGTACAGATATTCTGATTTACAGCCTTATTGTGTGCTTGCGCATGATGCCTGATTGGTGTCGTTATCCAATTTAGTACATGTCATATGCAGAGGACACAGAAATGTAAATATGTATTCTTCAATGATAAAATAAAGCTGATTGATGTTTCAGATTTGTGGTCAATCCAGTAACAGAGCATTTTAAAATGATTAAAGTTTCCCCCTTTTTATTTTCCAAAGGAGAAGTTTTCATCTTTGATTCGGAGGTCAGGAAAAGCAAGGACAAGGCAACTCCTTTGAAATGATCGTTTTGGATGGAATTGGGAGGCATCGTAATTCGCTTCTTTCTTCATGTGAATACGATCAGACATAGATGAGATGCTCACCAGCCAGGATTGTCTGGGAAAAGGACTGGCTTTTGACTTGTAGAAATATAGTCGGCAAAGTGCCTTCAACTACCCAATAGATTTTCTTTTCTTAGTTGGGTTTTGATTTGTGGAACCATGTTGCGTCTTGAGAAGGACCATATACATTCTCTCCAACTGCCTCCAATAATTAAGTCTTAAATACAATTAGCCGCTAGTCAAGACCCTTGGTTAAATCTATCAAGTCTCTGTCTGCTTTGGAAATGCAAAATGCTTATGAACAAACATCATGATTGGTCTGAATCTGAATCTGAATGGAGAATAATTTTGAACACCAATTTTATGTATTAAAATTGATGAAAAGCGGGACGGGATAAACATTTGGTATAAATATCACGAGGAAGATTAAGAATAAGATAGCTCCAGTTCTGAAATGTGGCAATTATCTTGAATGGATAATAAGTGAGATAAGAATTGAGGAGTTGAAGGGGGACTTGTATGGATCTCCTAATCTTAAGGCCTGAGAATATAATTTAAACCAAAGAATAAGAATGTGCTTACAAAACCAAAACCTGAGCTGGGTGGGTCGTGAAAAATGTTGGCACTTGATGTTGTTTGCTGGGAAATGGCGGATCTGGCAGTGCCACAAATGAGGCAACCCTGTCTGCTTCCATGATGATGTCGCCAACAAACATTATCTGGTAAACTAGACATACATAATCAAATCGAATCATTTTCTTTTCCCTTTTTCCCTGGGAGATGCCATGGCTTTGCTAAACACAATTGAATTGAGTTCATTGCATGCGGAGATGGGAGAGCTTTTCTGTTTCTCGCATGCGATTGTGGGGAACATACGTCTGGTTTGGAGGTGGAGGCAGAGGTGAAGGAGGTACCGATTAAGGCCGCTCTTGAAAGATTGTAAGTTTAAGCCACGCAAATTTGTTTAATGATGGGATATGGCCTACAGAAATGTTCCAAAAAAAAAAAACAAAAGGACTGTGGAAACGTTGTAAACAACTAGATTGATTTGTTTAACGTAGTACACAAAACAACAGGATGGGATGGGGTGGGGTGGGCTTTATCCTTAGCTGTTGGATTTTGGGATTTATTTTGAGTATATCTAGTGATTACTACAAATGCACTGAGGTTGATCTTGACTTTTGTAAGGCTTGTGATTCCTTGGATTCTTTTAATGTCACGGACTTCATGTCAAATGTGAGTTATATGCATAAGACATCGCTTGATGGGAGAGTAGGATATTGAGTTAGTTTATTCATTTGTAGCTTAATTAAATATATACGGCAATGGAGTGTAGAAATACTCGTATAAAGTATATTGGGATGATGGAGATTTGAAAGGTGGAGGGGAAAGTGACATCATGAGTTGGGGAAGAAGGGAAGAACAAATGCAAGAATCCAAACAAGTGGTTGATTTGAAAAGGAGAGACAGAATAGGAACTTTCACGGAAGGCCAACGGCCGCTGATTTAACCAAATTCCTTTTAATTCCCCAACCTAAAAACAATCACGTCTGCCCTTATCTCATTTCCTTTTCAATTCCTCCACCAACTACGCTGCACCTTCCTCTTCAAAACCCTTCGCCCAAAATAATACTAACAATAACAATAATAACCCACTGCACCTTCCTAGAAACCAACCCCACTATGTATTCAGTACTTGATGGATTCTGTGAATTTTTAAATTTTAGTTGCTAGTTTGTATTAATAGTAAAAAGTTGCTTTTTCAGAATAACTTAAAAGTACATAACACTGCTATCTATTCAGTGCTTGATTTAGACTCGACTTATCGGAGCCTAAAATAGCTCAATCCCAAAGGAATGAGATACTCCTTCGTCCCTTTTAGATGGTTCTTTTATCTTTTTTTACTAAAATTTGATTTGAATATATTTATATTAATATATATTAAAAAAAATTAAAAATAATATTTAAAAATTATAATCTTTAAAATTTTATTTTTATATAAAAAAAATATATTTTATTATAAATTTTAAAAAATAAAATTATAAATTAATTACTATAAATAATAACATGGACAATTTTCACGAGATAGAGAGAGTATATCACAACAAACACCCCTTCCCCGTCCCCCTCCCCCTCAAAAAAGGTTTAAGAAGACATCTCATTTACATCTATGAATTACATTGTTAAATCAGTTTGAACATAAATTAACTTCCCCCGAGGTATCAAATATTTCGAGGGAAAATTACAAAAATCTCTTCTATGATTTGATCTAACCTATATTTTTCCTCCTTTATTTTAAAAAATATACACTTTACCCCTTATTTCTTTTACAGTGTCCAATAACAACTTTTGAAACCCTAATTTAAACTATCTAATAATTATGTTCCAATAATTTTAAGATTTTTAATATTTTGTCACAGCTAACCGACATTTAAAAGATACTGATATGAATTTATAGGGAGAAAATGTATTTACAGAAAGAAAAAAAAACTTATAATTTAAAATGTCTATTAATTATAAAAAATATTGGAGAGATTGAAATTACTAAAAGATTACTATTGTATAGTTTAAATGCAATTTCAGAAGTTGTTATTGGACAGTATAAAAAATATATGGGACAAAATGTAGGTTTTTAAAAATAAATGAGAACAAACTATAGGTTAGAGTATATCTAAGGGGATAATTGTAAGTTTCCCAATATTTCAAATTTACTTTTGTTTTAGACAGTTGAAATGTTGAATCGTTTCATTTCACCTCATTGTACATAGCACAATGATTATTTTTACCATATATCAACCAAACGTTTCTAGTCCTAGAAAGTCAGGAAGATTAGCCGAAAAGGCGGATTCATATTATATGGGTTTCCTTTTTTCTTTAAGAAAAAAAAGAAAAGAAAAAGAGAGAATAGATTCATAATTTAGTGATTGGACTCCATTTAAATTTTTTTGGAGGACTCTCATTATTTTTGTAACATCTAATAGAAAAAAAATATATATCATCTCTTATTTTATCAAAGAAAAAAAATGGCTTAATCTCTTCTTTCTGCTAACAGTTTTCTAATGGCAAAAGTAATATGTTGGCTCCTCAACTTCCGTATATTTTCTCACTAGATCTTGAACCTGTTCTTTTCTCTCTTTTCTATTCAGACATTTGGAAAAACTAATGAGATACTCGTATTAGATAAAATCTAGGAGCTAAGTTGGAAAAAATGTATAAGTTTAAAGACTAAAAGGGAACAATTTGCTTTTACATTTTATACAGCATGCACATCTAATTCATATTCTTCATAATTCATATATAATTTTTTAACTTGTGTTGAAATCAATAGGCCAATGACAATAAAAAAAAATGTTAAATTAGATCATTTTTTCAGATCTTATTAAAAAAAATATTTTGTTAGATAATTTTTTAACTCATGTCGAAGTCGGTCAACCAATGACAAAAAAAAATAGGTATTAAACGAGAGCATTTTTTTAGATTTTATAAAAAAAAAATACATTTTTTTTTTGTTATGTTGCATGTGTGTTTAATTTTACGTAATACATGTGAATACTATAAGTTTCATTATTTAATATTGGGTTTAATATTTGTAAGTATATATGGGCCCCTTTGTAAAAATCCTGGCATGAGTCACTGCTTTCCCTACTCTGGACGAGCCCCTATAAATAGATATTCTTCCTCCTCATTCAACCGTGCAGCAAACAGAAGCTCCAGTGTCCTGAACCCTCAGCCATGAAGAACAGCCACATCAACAGTGGAGAGGGCACAACGACTGTGTACCAGGATTTGCTACCAGTGATGGCGGAGAAGCTGGACGTGGAGGCCTTCATTTCTGAGTTATGTAATGGCTTCCGCCTGCTGGCTGAGCCGGAGATAGGGCTGATCACCCCAGAAAGCCTGAGGCGAAATGCGGCACTCTTGGGCATGCAAGGAATGAGCAAAGAGGAATCAGAGGGGATGGTACGTGAAGGAGATCTTGATGGAGATGGAGCACTGAACCAGAAAGAGTTTTGCATCCTTATGGTAAGGCTTAGCCCCGGCATGATGCAGGACGCTCAGGCATGGCTCCATAAGGCTCTTGATCAGGAGATGCGCAGATCATCAACCTAATTTTTGTTCGGCTTACTTCAGTTCTCACTTCTCAGCTTAATGGCCATGTGACTGTTGCAAAATGTAATAAGTTCTTAGCTGGCGCTAGTCAGGTTCATTGAAGAAAGATTTTGATTCAAAAATACGTTTGTTCTGTTGAGATAATTAAAATAAAAAATTCAATCGACAAACTAAAGTACCACATGAGGGCACAGACAGTAGGGGCCAAAGCTTCTAACATGAGTTTTTCCACATTAACAAAGGTTACTAAAGTTTTGAAAATGATTACACAGCAGATTGTTTGATAGAACTACCAAACTCCAATCACCACCCAATTAGAACACAAGACTATTTTTCTACTCATTGCATATTCTAAAGAAGCAACTGAGATTGATGATACGCCGGCATATGATGGCTTGACCGTTGCGTAGGAAGTAGCAACCCTTCAAGTCCCTGATCTCCGAGCCGGTGATCGGCTGCAACTCCAGAAAAAAAGAAATACATGAGATCAGAATCATATGGGAACATGCACCATTCTTTATCATTACTAGTAAGAAAAATCAGGAAAAATATCTCAAACCAAAAGCTGACAAAGACAGAAATCAGCAACTGGCTTAAAAACAACTACCTGCGGTATCTGCCGTACTCAGGACTCCTATGCCTCCCATAGTCAGGACTCCTGCGCCTATCGTAGCCGGGACTCCTGTCATATGCAGGACCATTGTAACGGTCATAAACTGGGCTACGAACCCTACCATAGTCTGGGCTTGCACGCCTACGATATGCTGGGCTTGGAGACCTCCTATAGGGACTATCACGCCTACCATAACCCCTTTTTGGACTGTCAAATCTCTCGTCCCTCTCATCATCATCCCTTAAAGCATATTCAACAGACACCACCCTGTCCAGTATCTTGCTGCAGAAACACAATGCCATCAGCTAGAGAGCACTTTCATTATGATGACAAAAGATGCTAGTATACCTCCTCTGTGTAGCCTCAAGAGCTTTGGTAGCATCTTCTTGGGTTGCAAACTGCACAAATGCAAAGTTCCGGCGGATTCTAACAGAAAGAACATCTCCATATGGTTCAAAGTGCCTAGAGATATCACGCTCTCTTGTACGGATTGGATCAAAGTTAATTACAAACAAGGTTTTTGTAGGCCTTTGATTTCCCATTGACCTAGATCCATCACGAAGTCGGCCACGTTCACCCTGAAATAGAGAGGGAAGAACTGATTAGTAACCAGGTGAAATCTTGATTCTGAAAGCCTAGGAACCAAAGTCACTCTTACATATGGTAGATGAGGATAAATTATACAGAAACAGCATCATTCAGATACAGGGGAAAAATAGTACACAGATACCTTTGCCCACTCCACAGACAGCCTACGCCGATCATATCCAAAAGGAACACTATCAAGTGATCGAATGGCATCCTGAGCATCGCGATCATCCTCAAAATAGACAAATGCAAATCCTGCAATCAAATAACTACATCAGCAGCAGAAAGAAAATATCAGGATGTCAGCCTGATATCCACAACATCACTACCAGGGGCAATCAAACAAAACATGTGATTTATTTTCCTCACAAGAACCATAGGAGATACAACACCTGCAGATATATGATTCTGATGCTTAAGGGTGTAGAACCGTTGCATGATGAACTAAATCATGATGATGGCAAAATAAGGATTAAAAAACCATTGTTTCAGGTCTGAGACGTCATTGCTACTTCGCCAATCAGACAGCACAAATTGAGTAATTGAGATCATGGCATGACAGATTTCAGAATTCAGTGATCCATCTACAGTCAGTGTTGCTAGGCATGATATGATAATTTGACTGCTCCCCACCAGGCAGTGAGGAGGGTGAGTGACAGTTGATTCAGGGAGAAAATGAAGGTGATGCCATCTGGGAGGAGAAGGAGAGCAGTCAGGCAGGAAATTTTCCATTGCAATAGAAATTTTTTGCAGAGAAGTTGACGAGCCAGAAGAAGCTCAGTGTCCCTTAGACATTTCCTGCGTCAAAATAAACACTTAATAGAGGTTTCTCCAAACAAACTACAATCTTCTGTCCATTTCAAGATTTTTACTGATAGCACAAATCAGAACCCAATGTCCCCTTTACACAGGGCACTGTTTCTTTAAGAACTTGCATACTATATATTAAACTCTCAATGAAATTCACATGACCCCCTTGGACTTAGGCTTTGACATGTTACACCAGATTCATGTGAAAGTATTACCTCTCCATTTTCCGCAACATGAAACGACATAAGATGAAATTTAAATAACAGAAACAAGCCCAAAGCAGGTACTTAGAAATTCAAACCTTCGAACAAGTGAGGAGAAGACTGAATGACCAAATGTTGAATATTACTACCAATGGCATATTGGGAAGCCTTTAAACCATGAGACAACTACCCCTAGATGATCTGAGAAGTGAGCATTCATAGTAATTATGCTCTTAACCTACATTCCCTAGAAAAAGGTGAATATTTCCCTCTGCATGATATTGAAAAAATTTAACAACAGTCTGTTTCATAAGTTCAAAAGTTCACGGCATGAAGAATATTATTGTGGAAACCACAAAATTTTCTCCAGAAACAAATAATCGTTTCACCATTCAATCTAAAAATGGTATCAGTCAACTTCCAACCCCATACAAATAGATATCATCAACAAGCTGTATAAATTACATCCACGGCATCACGAAGGAAAGGGAAAGAGTCGATACCAGATTTCATATCAATGCGCTCGATCCTGCCGTACTTGGAGAACAAGCGCTCCAGTTCGGACTGGCGAGTATCATACTCGAAGTTCCCGACAAATATTGGCCTGCTCATCGCGTCCCCAAGGAGACTATCTCCAAGGAAAAACCTAACCTAAGCAGCCATCGAACCAAACGCCCTCATTACTCGCGTTTTCCAATACTTGGTTTTCTCGATAAACAAACAGAAAGAAGCAAGAGAAGACTGCGATTGATAAACAAGAAAGGTGGCTGCAGGATTACCTTGCGAAGCTCCGAAAGAAAGAACACCTGACGAGAAAAAACCCTAGGAGAGCGAGAGGAAAACAGATTATTTTGTCTGACGATTTGCTCGTCTCGATCGTGTTATATTAGAGACAGAGACTAAACCCTACTTGTGCCTCTGGTGCCGTCTGATCGACTATTTTCTTGCCTGGCACTCTGACGACCTTTCGATTGTCAATGTCATACATCGCCCTTTGCAAATTTTGGACCAATGTAAACATGGGCTCATTATGGGCCGAAGATAAGTCGGTTTGGGTTTGTGCCCAATTGATTTAGGCATGAGCTCGGCTTTCTCTTCATTTCCATTAGGCCTAAATCCACAATTTACCCCCAAATGTTGCTAACTCACACACTTAACCCATTCAACTATGACTTAGGGCCACTCAGCCCCTAAATTTTATAAACTGAGACACATAGCCCCTTTTATTTTATGGAAATATTCTTTTTGGTATCCAAGAGACTTAAATGATAATAACATTGAACAATGAGACCGAACTTGGCATTTTAGCATATTATTGTTTGAGAGGTTGTCTTCCTTCGCAACTTTACATGCAAGAGATCAGAGAGTTACTTGGAAAATTGAGAGCATTCTCAACATACCAATTGAAGCCGCAGAGGAAGATAACCTGTCAAACAGTATTATGCTAAAACACCAAATTTGGTCTCCTTGTTGAATGTTATTGTCATTTAAGCTCCTGAAAAACCAAAAAGAACAGTTTCATCAATTAGAGGGGGTTATGTATCTCAGTTTACACAATTTGGGAGCTGAGTTGAAGGGGTTAAGTGTTTAATTCAGTAAAGTCCAAGGGTGAATTATAGATTTAGGCCTTTCCATTATTAAACATAATTTTCAATGAGTTTTTGAAATAAATGATAGACATATCATCCAAGTAATGCTTGATATTCGAACAAAACATTAGAACTTTGGTAAAATTCATTTGTGGTTCTCTATCTTAAAGTGATCCCCTTTTTGAATTTATGTAACTATAAAGTTTTTTACATTATAGCATGTGTCCCACCTAAGTCTCTTTTGTCTGTTTCTTTGTGATCTTTGACGAATTTAATGATGTGATGCATTTTGAGTCGATGTGATGGTGCTCAACACCCTGCTTAGGCCCTAAATGAACATGACCTTCTCTTCCATAACAAGAAAGAACCATAATGGAACAATAAGAAATTTCAGTGTAAAATTAGCATAAACACATAATCTTAGGTACTTAAAACATAAATTAGCTCAAACTTCGCCTTCTTCCCATTATCTTCTCTCCCCCAATCTTGACCTCTATGGTCTTAAATTCGGATCCAAAAGGCTTCTCCCTGGATTTTCTTACCACCAACCAACTTCTCCCACCAAATCCTCGCTGCTGGCAACAACGTCTTATTGGGCTCCAATGCTCTTTTTTGGCAGAAATGTTACTTCGCTTGCAATCCTCTGACTCGGCAATGGATGGCCTTACCTCGACCAGTCCTCTCCATAGAGTAGGCCATCGTTGGTCTCATAACTAGGCAAGAGCCTTTATTGGTTTTTAGGATCTAAAAAATCACAGAAGATCAGAACTTCTCATGCCCAATAAAATCAAAACTTTGAGTTCCAAAACAGGACAATGGCAAGATTCAACGGTTGAATCCTCCATTGTAGACAACCATTTTTGCATCAAAACCGACAGCCTTTTTATCGAGCGCAAAGGGATTCTACACTGGTCGGAATCAGACCACAAAATCATCACTTGCAACCCAAAAACAGACCAAATCAGATCAATAAAATTGTCCAGAGAAAACCAGCATCCAAATTTTGAGCAGCTATCTCTAATAGGACTATCTGAAGGGCATTTGGGTTACTTGAAAACCGCAGATTCACCGCGGTTGTTCATGACTATGGCAATGTAGGCATTTTGGATGATGATGACAAAAGCATAAGCAGTCGCACCAGAATGTTCCTCAGAAAACTCGGCCCATGGCAGGCTTCAAAAGCCTAGAACCACAGCCACAATTAAGGACCTTGGTGAAGAACCGGCAGAAAGAGGCCTCCTCTTTGTTGTATTTGGCTTCGGTAGTGAGTCCGAATTCAAGACCATTGAGGTTGAGATTGGGGATAGAATATTTCGGGAAGAAGATGAAGTTTGGTCTAATTTATATTTAAGTTCCTAGACTATGTATTTCTGTCAATCTTAACCTGAACTTTCTTATTCTTTCAGTATAGTCCTTTGTTGTTAAGGAAGAGAAGGCCATATGACACTTTAAGCCCGGGCAGGGTGTTGGGCACTGCCACATTGACTCAAACACCCTGCCACATTGACTCAAAAGATACCATATCATCAAATTTCGTTGAAGATGACAAAAAAACTGATAGAAGGGATTCTACTGGGGCACATGTTATGAGGTTTTTGACTTTATGATGACATAAGTCGAGGAAAGTGGCCAATTTAGGACAAACATAAAAGCTAGAGACCACGAATGGATTTTAGTCGTTAAACACCCTATAAATGAGCTTCGTAGATATCAATTTTCACAAAGTGATCGGGAAATAAAGGTCATTACTATCGTGAGGATGTTTATGTTTTTGTGTGTGTGTGTGTGTGTGTGTGTGTGTGTGTGTGGGTGGGTGGGGAGGGGGTGATAAAGGAAGGGAAAAACCAAGACTTGCTAAGTAAAATGAAGAAAATAGAGAATAACAGCTTCTAACAAATTACTTTCAAACAAATGCATAATGCCAGGTAAATCGAAGAATGTGAGTGTTACTAAAAAAGAAATGGAAATAAATTTGATGTCATTTAGTTCAGAACAAAGTTTGCTTGGTGACTTAGGTCATCTGACTCACCCAAATAGCCATTATGGAGGTTGTACTATTTTCAAACTGGAACTTAAGACTTTCAGGTTTTGCTTGTTAGATAAGATAGGACAAATTCAATAGTATGGTAAAATGTCTACTTCTTTGGTATTTGGAAGACATCCAACCTAATTTTTAATGGAATTGTGTGAGGAAGTTACAACTCAAACTAGAGCAGCTAGACACTATGCTCTCCCTTTCTAATTGCTTCTGGTTGCCATGTCTTCTCATTTGGACTTCATTGTGCCATACTCTATGCTCCATTCCTGGCTGATGTTTTCAGTACCTCCCCGTGGAGCCCTAGCGAGAGGTTACTGGTCATTTTGGTCACAGCACCTGCAATTCTCATAGATAAGGCTCTCGAATTTTTGGCAAGGAATGGAAGATAAAACACCAAGGAGAAAATGGCATAACTTGCAATTAGGTGCATTTTCTTGACCGCATATTTCTTTGTACCTTGTAGGATCATGTGTTTCAAATGTACGTACAACTGCCTCTTGCTTGTGTGGCCAAAGATTTGTGTATTAACATTGGTTGCATAACCACCAACCCCACAAGCTTTCCTGACCCGGCAAGAGATAATCCAAGCTCAATTATATGCTTAGTTTGAGACTTCATTTTAATTCTTCGTCTAGTGTTCCTTTGCTCAATCGATGACATTAAAATTATTATATTTTTTTGGTAATAAGAAAGGAAATAACATTACATAGGAGAAATTGTTCTAAGAGCCCTATTAGCCAGCAATGAGTTTTACTTACCACCAATCAACAAACTACCAGCAGAGAAACTCTCTTGAATTAGTCGAGCAATTGATGAATTGCATTAATCTTGCTCACAACTTCTAAGTGGACCACATTATAGCATGTAATCTATAGAAAACCAACTAAATAGTCCGTAAGAATAGTAATATTGTCTATATCATTTGATTTAGCACTCAAGGTAAGTAGAATTGCCATAATCAATGGCATTAATATTCCACTACTTGAGGGGACTTTGGTTTATTGCTAGTTTGACCATGCGTATGATGAATAAATTTATTAATATGGTAAACCAATTACTACAATAATTACAATGATCTTGAAGGTGATAAAAATAAAAAAGTAAACTTAACCATCAGGAACATAAACCAGCCTTCGCCATAAAAAAAATAAAAATAAAATTCTTTTCCCTTGTAATTACTTATACTTACTACTAATATCTATAAGGGGCAAAGCTGGAATTTCGAGTTAAGAGAGACAAGGCTTAGTACATCTTAACTTAAAATTTATATAAAAATAAATTCTATTCGAAGTACACGAAAAATATTTCAAAAGTAAAATTTGAATATTTACGATTAAAACATATTAAAACCTACTAGCCTCAATTTTCATAATTATGTAGTAATTTGGAGCATTAGCTCCATATTATATAATAAGCTTCCCTTGTCTAAAAAAAGATATTAGTTAAAATTTAAGATAATATATATGATTAAAAGTTATGGTATAAAGAATAAAAAATTAAATACATTTTACGAAATTGAGTTGTAGCTCTTAAAAAATAGAAAGGAACTCATGAAAAAGAGGGATGGGCAGATTGGAGATCGGAAAAATTGTCAACAGTTACAACTTCCAACTCATAAATAGTTGTGGTGATAGAGTTGACTGTTAATTGTTTGCTGTGAGTACAACTTAGTAAGGATTTTAATATAAGAAAGATAAAATTAAGAGAAAAAGAGACATCGACATTTAAAGATAAAATTTTAAATATGTTTTTAACTTCTTCTTATACACATCACATGAGAGCACACACAAGAAAAGTTAAAACTAGTATATATATATATATATATATATATATATATATATATATATATAAAAGTTAAAATATGCATTGAATATAAAAACTATTTATAGAAGAGTGTATCTGTAGAAGAGATGAACTTGAGTCTTAAAACGAGTGGAACCGATAACTGGTTGATAATATTCAGCTCGAGATGTATAGGGAATTTGATATTTTGTATAATTGGGCTTAAAGCCTCATTGAATATTATAATCTCCATTTCATAGTCAGGTGCATTTTCACAATGGAGGTTTCCATGCTCTCTCATTTGAGAATTCTGGTGTGTGTAAAAGGAAAGAAATCCTCCTGAATCCTTGATGTGCTTTTCTTTTGATGGACTTTTTGATGTGGTTTATTGGAGAGAGATATTTTTTAGAAATTCAGCAACAGAATTATAAATCGAAAAAAAGTCGACGAAACCTGCCTGGCTGCTTCTCCCGGGGATTTCAATAGCTCAAACCGGACTTAGGCGCGATTAATTCATCAAAAATCCTGAGGAATTCCTCCAGAGCTTCCGCCACCATCTCCAGCTTATTCCGGTCGACCAACATCTCCGACAGACCCACCAAGTGCCGATTCAAGCCCCCACTTCCGGCCAACGCCTTCACAACCAGCCCCTTCTCTTTCCGACCCACAAGCGGATCGGTCAGAAGGGCTTGAACTTCCAGGTGACGAAGACGATTCGAGAGCTTGCGGACGTCTTTCCGCATGGTGAGGAGAGAGTTGTTGGATTGGGAAATCTCAAGGAGCGCTGCGGCGTAGCCGGTGGCAGGTTTACGGTGGATGTTCAGGGCAGAGGGGCAGAAGGGTGAGGAGGGGAAGAGAGGAGAGGGGCTTTTGAGGCGGAACAAGGGTGAGGGCTTTCGGGAGAGAGAGGTGGTTTTGGTGTGTTGGTAAGGGAGAAACCGGCCATGGGCGGTGGGGGCTTTGAAGCGACGGAGAGGCTCGCGAGGCGTGGAGGGAAGAGAAGGGACCTGGAGACCAGAAACAGGGCTTGCCCTCTGTAAAGTGTCCATGGAGACGTTACGAGAGATGAAATGGAGGGGATAAGGTTTCCAGGGTCAAGGGACCTCTGCCCGCTGGCCACTGCTTTCTTTTTAATTATATTTTCGCTCCTGGTCTGCCAGTGTGTGGGGTGGCTGGCTGGTGAGTAGGGTTTGGGCTGGAGCCCAAAATAATCGGCCGACAATAAAGTGGGCCTAGCACAGTAGCAATGGCCCGGCTACACTGGATATGCCTTGTACTAGTTGCTTCAATGCCTGACGCCTCCTTTATAAATTATAGGGGTAAAATTTATATGTAGTCCTCTAACTTTAAGGATTGTCCTAATGTGGTTCTTTAACTCAAAAAGTGGCTCTTAAAGTCCCCTAACTCAACTTAAGTGTCCTATTTTGGTCCCTACCATTAGTTTTACCATTATTTTGGATGGAAATTGCCTACGTGGCACAATAAAGCCACGTGGCAGTCTTTTTTATGATAAGAAGTGATTAGATTGGAAGAACAATAAAATTCAAGCTAAAATTGGCATAAAAAGTAATTTTAGAGACCTAAAACGATAGTTAACCCAATCTTCCCTGTCGCCGCCCCACTCTGATCGATCTCCACCGCCACCCCTCCCCCTCTTTCCGCCCATGATTCATCTTCCTTCTTCCCGACTGACGCTCCACCTTCCCCTTCATCCATAACCTAAAAGGTGCAGACGAGTCGCTCTCGCCACGGAATCGCCGACGTCTGTCGCTCACCCGGGTTTCGATTCACCGAGAGACTATTCGTTCTCCGACTCACTTTTTCTCCTCTGGTCGCCCTATCGTTTTCCTCTGCCCATCTCTTCTTCACACCCGTTTCCGATTTCCAGGTTCTAATTCGTGCGAAATCGTGCGACTGCTACTCCTCTCTCGACGCCCTCCTCCGTCTGCCTGGGAATCGCCGTCCCTTCCCTTGAATCCGCCCCCACCCGATATCTCCTCCTCCTCGCCCCCACCATCGTTCCCACCCTTGGCGCAATTCGAGATTCCATCAACATTCGGCCGAGAGAGAAGTGGAGACCTTTGAGGATTCACGGATTTGCGTCGGTCACTGGTGGGACGAGGGTTTGTGGGTTGGGCAACTGTCATCTGAGCGATTTCCTAGCGAATCGAGGCTGGGCGCCATTGTTAGGCAAATTGAGGCGATTCACGGCTTCGAAGGCGCGATTCAACAACCAACTAACAGGGCTGTGGATGAAGGGGGAAGGTGGAGCGTCGGTAGGGAAGAAGGAAGATGGAGCATCGGCAAAAAGAGGGAGAGGGGCGGTGGCGGCGATTGATCGGAGTGGGGCCGCGATGGGGAAGATTGGGTTAACTATCGTTTTAGGTCCCTAAAATTACTTTTTGTGTCAATTTTAGCCTGAACTTTATTGTTCTTCCAATCTAATCAGTTCTTATCATAAAAGAGACTGTCATGTGGCAATATACCTGCCACGTAGGCAATTTCCATCCAAAATAACGGTAGAACTAACAGTAGGGACCAAAATAGGACACTTAAGTTGAGTTAAGGGACTTTAAGAGCCACTTTTTGAGTTAAGGGACCACATTAGGACGATCCTTAAAGTTAGGGGATTACATATGGATTTTACCCTAAATTATAGGCTGCATCATCGAGAATGAAAATTTTCCTTTAAAATTATATCACCAAAAATCTTTTGACAAGCATATGAGGTTGCCCGTGCTTGGGGCTTCGAACTACCTGGTTGAAACCGATTCCCAAGTGGCAGCAAAGTTGATTAATAACAGATTTCAGGCCTACATGAACTTTATGAGGCTTTGCTCAGTGACTCGTGTCAGCCATCTTCTTCACGAAGGGAATAGATTTGTGAACTACTTGGTCAATTTGGGTCATTTCTTTATCACAGATTTCTAGATCTTCAAGCAACCTTTTTGTTGTTTGGGTTTGTTTATGTTAGGAGACTCTCAATGTCTCTGACGGTTTAGGTCTTAGTCTTGCTTAATTTTCTTATTGTAGTAAAAAAAAGAATAATAAGTTTGCTCGTACTTCATCATGGATAGTTTTAACTTTCCTTAAAAATAATTAAATAAGAGTTTTCTGATCTCATTTTCTAAGTTCTCCATATGAGTTTTTAACTCATATATGGTTGCCAAAGAGTCAAATAAATCTTCTGGTTCATTATCAAGTTCATTTTCTAGATTCTCAATATATATCTTAAGTTTATTTATGTTAGCACAAGAAAATGGGCATTCATTCTAAAATTGAATCAATTGTTCTTGTAGCTCATCTTCTTCTAATTTATTTTTCGTTTGTTGCAGTCTTAAATAGGTGGCAGCGAACTAAGAACTGAATTACCACATGACTTTGAGCTTTCATGAAACTTTCATATCTCATCTAGCCATTCAATGTCATGCAAATGGAAGTTTTAAATGTGTAAGGTTCTAAACGTAACAGGGGAAACCTGTTGATCTTGGCCTTAGCCCTAAAGATGAGTGCTCATTTTTTCCCCTACCTTTTCCTTTCTTTCACACAAAACACTACCAACAAGTACAATTGAAAAAACAATGCTCCACTATAAGCTTCATAATCTCTACATACATATATACATACATGCATGCATGCATACATATACACACACACTCATATGATCCTCACATTTTGAATTCTTTGGGTATTTTTCATTGGTGTCAGATGAGGAAGATAGAGCTTAATTAGAAATTGAGGTATAAGTGTTTTTAAATGTTGAAGTATTTATGAATCTTAATTCTTAATTTTGGATATAAAATACTATTAACTGTGAATTAAGATTTTTATATTAGTTAAAATAAAAAAATTGTTCAATAGTTTTTAAAATTTGAAAGTCTAAGATTTCTACAACATTTTTTACTGTACGCTGAACAGTGTATTTTTGTTCCCCCTCCCCCCAATAAATGGACAAACCCCTTTTCACTTCCTAAATATCTTATCTCGACACTTTTGTTTCACAAACTTTTTTATCCAACGAATGGGTCCCCTTTTCAAGCACATGGCACACATTGCCTGCCATTTTAAATTCTTTGGTTACGTTTCGCAGGTGGCAAATGAAGAAGATGAAGCTTAATTAAGAAGTTATAAGAGTTTTTAAAATTTTAAAATATTTATGAATCTTAATTCTGAATTTAGGATAAAATAGCATTAACAATAAATTAAAATGTTTTTTTTGTGTATTTAGCGTGGAAAAAATGAGTTAATTCAAAAAAACAGGTGGGCTAATACAGAAAGCCGGGTAAGGGGAGCGGGTCGGGTATAAAATACCTAGACGCCCCAGTTCGCTCCCGCATTCCATACGGTGATTCACATTTTTTGGAGAAAACATCCAAAAACGCTTTTTCCCCACAAAAAAATACCGATTTTCCAAGGCCGAGCGACGGAGGAAGGCAGAGGGCATGTGGGGGTGGAGCCACGGGGGAGGGATTATGCCGGCGAGGGGGAGTTAGGAGCGAGGTGGTGATTAGGGATGGCAAAATCGGACCCGACCCGATGACCTGGACCAACCCACCCGAACCCAAGCCCGACCTAACCCGATTTGACTAAAAAAGTCAACGACCTGAACCCGACTGTGCCTAACCCGACCTGAACCCGAACCCGATTAAAGGGAAACCCGAGAAAACCCGAACCCAAATGACCCAAACCCGAAATACCCGAACCCGAAATGACCCGAGCCTGAATTGACCCGAACCTGAAATGACCCAAACCCGAGACTGACCTGACCTGAACCCGAGATGACCCGATAACTAAACCCGATAATACCCGATTTTAACCTTCACCCTAAACCTTAACTTTCCTTTTTCATTATTTTTCATATTAAGTCAGTACTAAATATGAAAGTTTCCATGTTTAGTAACTTTCAGTTTTTGAGTCTTTCATATTCAGTATGTCTTATATTTAGGAATGGTGATTTCCGTTATTAGTAACTTCCATTTTTTGGTACTTCCATATTTAGTAAGTCTCATATTTGGAGATAAAACTTTCATATTTAGTAGTTTCATTTCTTTTTTTAAGATATTCATGTTTAATAATTTTCATATTTTGAGAAAGGATTTCCATATTTAGTAACTTCTATTTTTTTAGAACTTCTATATATTACAAGTATCTTATTTGGGGAAAAAACATTCATATTTAGTGAATCCCAAATTTGGATTTTTCCAACAGAAGTAATTTTTATATTTAGTAAGTTTAATGATCTTAATAGACAATTATTAAAATTACAACATTCATCCCTAAACTTTTAAGTATAATGCAATAAGGTACCTAAATTTTAAAAAAATTTATTTTAGTCACCCAGAATAATTACAACATGGATCCTAAAATTTTTGAAATCTTTGCACTTTCACCCAATTTTTTTTAAAATTTACAATTTAGTCACTGATAATGAACTTGATTTACATTTTATTGTAATTTTAAAGAAAATTCATTGAAACATAAGTATAACAAAACTGTCGTTGTGTATATCTAAGTGATAGCTAGGTGAAGATATGAATAATCTGTACAATGATAGTTAAAGGGTATGGGTTTCGAAAAATAATCAAATATTACTATCAATGTTAAAATGCTTAAATATGTACTAAACTATAATGAAGAAGATTTTTATGAATATTTTAATTAAATATACTAAAAAATGAAATTTAAATTTAAATTAAATCACACAAAAAATTAAATTATTTGATTTAAATTTAAAAAAAAAATTGAATAGATTCAATCATTTTGACTTTACACCAGTAACCCACATGAACACCAAGGTTAACTCGAATTTGACCCGAAAGCTGGCCTGAAGTTACCCGAGACTAAAATTACCCGACCTGAAGTGAACCCGAACCCAAATAAACCTGGCCCAACCCAACCCGAACCCGAAATTAACTTAACCTGAAATCAACCCGAACCCAAATAACCTGACCTGAACCCGACCTGGACCCGAATTCATGCTAACCCGAATAGACCCGAACCTGAATGACCTGACCCAAACCTGACCTGACCCACCCAATTGCCATCCCTAGTGGTGATCGAAGAGGCAGATTTGAGCCTCACTTGTTCGATTATACTCTCCTTCCTCTCTGAGATCTGGTCTCTCTTCATTCGTTTATTCTACAGCTTCTACTCCCCGCGCTTCATTCATCTGTTCAGCGGCCCAGCCCCTGCCTTTGTTTCCCTTGGTTTTTTAACAAAGAAGACAAAATCAAATACTAAAAAGTCATCAAACTCTTGCCCCCTTTTCAATTCAATCCCACATATAATATTTTAAACAAGTGATTACTTAAAGTAAGGTTAGAAGAGACAATTCATAAATATTTAATCCCCGAATAATAACAACAGTTAGAGAGAACCATATGCTCATTAAATGATATAACAAATTAATGTTTTTGAATTGATTTATATATTAAATTTCACACTTATTTTATATATTTCTATGCAAATTATCACAAAATGAAAATCACACATGTCGCTTTTAGAACGCTCTCAAATATAGTATATTTTCTACAAGCTACTTTCTCACTCCCGTTTTATGTCACCTAGTAAAATACCATTAAATGGGAATTAAAATTTCTATATATCTTAAAATTGTTTTAAAAAATTTATATAGTTTTTTTAAAGTTGATGGTATTTGTAGGTTTTAATTTCTAATTAATAGTATCAAATTTTCTTAATTAAGATTCATAAATACCCTATATAAAAAAATATTATAAAATTCTTAAAATGAATTTTCACGTTTTAAAACAATTGTCTTCACACTAGTTCTGACTGCTCTGTTATTGTTAAAGTCTTCAATGACTCATCAAATGATTGGTGAGGATGGCAATAAATATACACATGAATCTAAATGACAATCGCCAAATGGTAACAAAATGACAATCCTGTCCCATGTATGTAAGGTAAGGTAGGGCAGGTCAAACTGGAGGTAGACTGAGTGAATGTTACCGACTTTCCACGAATTTCACCAGTCTGGATTCCTTTCAAAACCATGTATTTCATCGGTTTTCACCTTGAATAACTTTTTACGGTTAACGGCCAGGGGGCGGGGAGGGAGCACAGCAAAAGGGTCATAATTATTAATTGCCACGCCAAACACTGTTTCCCTGAAATTAATTTAATTTACAAATTGGGTACCAGGCAGGCAGCAGCAGTGCCAGCACATGGAGTCTCACATCTGATAGGAATTTCTGTCCCTCGACGGAGGCAAAAGGGCACCTCCAAAATTTTAACAAATCATGTATATTATCTATGTGTATATAAAAATTAAAGATAAAATTTTAAAAATTTTATTATCTTTACTCTGGCTTTTTAATATTTTAATCTTTTTAAAATAAAATCTAATCCCTTAATTTGAAATTCTGACTCCGCGCATGCTTCTTTTGTGGTTGCAGTATAAATAAACAGAATATCGATCTCTACCGAAGCCCATATCCTGATCTCAGTACAGTAGCGTTACAACCTGAACTTCGTCGGTGCAAAAATTTTCAGGCCTCAACCGATCAGTTCTTAGTTTCAATTGTTGTTCGCTGTATGCATGCAAAATTCACTGTTAAACAACCCGTCAACAATGGATTATGAGCCGACCAAAAAATTTAAATGGATGAATCATAAGTCCCCCACTATACACAAATAGCTTGTTTTTTGCTCATTCTAGTCTCACAAGGGTGAAAATGGTAATGGGCAAGGCTCAGGTGAAAGAATAAAAAATAAAAGAAAAAGGTGGAGTAATAGGCTCACGGGTTACTTAACATGAGGGTGAGAGACAAAAATTATTCATAGCTTGACACTGGGATTGAGTAGTCAGTGAGGCGTAGGTTAAGGTAGGTTGAAGTACAATGGAAGGGTTTTGCTAATCCCGATTTCCTGGCAGATTAAGCAACAATAATTACAAACAAAACAATTGCAGGGAGTGGTTGGTTAGACTTGGCCAGACCCAGAAGCATTATTATTCAACAAACAAAACACAATTAATTACTGCTTAATTTATGAAACAGAGACACTAGTATCAGGATGGCCGATAACTCATGAGAAAGCATTGAAAACAGGGAAAAGGACAGGGAAGCGTAGGACCGTGTTTCATGACTGGCTTCCTCTGCTTTCCACTGCTCCCTACTCACTCCAGCTCTCCAATCCCCTGTCTTGTCCGCTCTCCTTTTTCTTGCTTTCCCTTTCTTGCTCCTGGACTATTCCTCCTCGACTCTCTCACCACCAGCTCGAAAAGACTAAAGCTAAGCCCCATCAGGTCTGGACCAAGATCAGATACTGTCTGTCTGGCTTTGAATAATTAAAGATGAATCAGGAGATGAATGGAGGTGGGGCGGATCAGCAAGAGAATTTGCCTGAGAAAATTGACTACGTGTTTAAGGTGGTGGTGATTGGGGACTCGGCGGTAGGGAAGAGCCAGCTGCTGGCCAGGTTCACCAAGAATGAGTTCCATTTTGATTCCAAATCCACCATCGGCGTCGAGTTTCAGACCAGGACCACCACTATCAACGGCAAACTCGTCAAGGCTCAGATCTGGGACACCGCCGGCCAGGAAAGGTTTCAGCTTTTCTTCCCTCTCTCTCTCTCATTTCTTTATTTTTGTAGGTTTTGTGGTTTGGTTTAGAGGTTTTCTTTTCCCGACGCCAGAATCACAGCTTGTGAGCAGAGGCAGAGCACCAAATATATAACACCTGGCCCATCATCTGGGGTCTGGTCAATAGGAAGCAAGTGATAATGCTATAACTCGGGGGAATTTAGATGTTAGATGAATGGTGAGAGTCATTGCTCCGGGAAATTCCTATGGTCCAGTTGGTAGCTTCACAGAAAAATAGGTCCCTTGCCCTCGGAAGTCCAAGTATCACATCTAAGTGAGTTTTTGAGAAACCGCAGTTGTTTGATCAGATCATTTACATAAACAAACTAGGGAATTCCATAGAATTGTAAAGTTCCTAAAAAAGATGGGGTGATTTAGAAATTCATTCCAAAAGATTCCATCTTCCTGCTATGAACTGTAACATTTCGTAAAACTTGAAAAGCACTGTAACATGGGGAACCTGTCCATGTTTCAAACTCTGTGTTCAGATGGTTACCCTGACCGTCCAGTGCATTTGCAATGTACCAGAAGAAGTATTGTTCACAGGACTAGTTCTGTTTTCTGTTCCCATTTACTTGGGATAAAGTTTTGTTTTAAATGAATTACAGTAGCGAAGTAGTAATAAATGAGGGTGGACTTGTAGGTATCGGGCAGTGACAAGCGCGTACTACAGAGGAGCTTTGGGAGCGGTGCTAGTGTACGACATCACAAAGAGGCCCAGCTTCGATCACGTTGCCCGCTGGATGGAGGAGCTCCGTGCACACGCCGACAGCTCCATTGTCATTACCCTCCTCGGCAACAAGGCTGACCTTGCCGACGCCAGGGCCATCCCCACCGATGATGCTCTCGAGTTTGCCCAGGAACAGGGCCTCTTCTTCGCCGAGACGTCCGCCCTCAGTGGCGAAAACGTTGACAAGGCCTTCTTCCACCTGCTCGAGGAGATCTACGCTGTCATGTGCAAGAAGGCCCTCGGTGCTTCCACCAACGGATTGTCCAATGGAGGGGATCACTCGCTCCGCGGGGCCAAGCTTGATGTCATCTCCGGTAACGACTTGGAGATCAGTGAGATGAAGAAGATGTCTTCTTGCTCTTGTTGATTTTTGTTTCCCCCGTGTTCTGTGAACCACCGATTGTAGTTGAGTGACTGGTGAGACTTAATTTTGGCAAATACAGTTTCAAAAATTCTTACTACTACTCCCTGACAAGAACCATGGCACGGAGGAAGGTTGTTTTCAGCTCCCCCCCACCACACGCTTGGATATTTGCATTTCAAAGTATGTTTGATTTCCAGGCATTCAATGCCAGTAGTTCCATTATCATCTAATGCCTTGAGAAACAAGTAATTTTCCGCCAGTGACTATCTGGCTTTGGATTTCAGTCTCAGGAGTCTTTACCTCCTCGAGAATAACTGAATAAGCATAACTTGAGACGCATAATGGAAGGACTTGCTCCTTGAGCAAATGTTGTACAAGAGAGATTACAATTTTGCTTTACTGCCAACAGAACAGTAACAAAAGATCCTATTGATAGATTTAAAAATAGCATCACCTAGTGTAGGGGATTGACCGGGGTGTTATAAACATCAGTACCTGCTGTTTATCATCATTCTTTATCACACCTCACAAACATGACACAGGGGACATGTTTAACTTTGAAGAAGTCTTCTCCTCCGGGGACTAGTTTCTCCCTGAATGCTTTTGGCATCCATTTGACCTCCAACTGTTGAAGGTTTTCAGTGGAGCTCAGTCCATTTGGAAGCATCTTCAGTTTATCACACCATAGAATTCTCAAATGGGAAAGCTTTGGCATGGCTCCTTCATCCAATCTCCACTCCTCTAAATTGTTTTGACCTGAAAGGACTAATGACTGGAGCTGAGGAAAACCTTGTGTTGAGCAAATCATCTTCTTTCCAGTCACGGCCTTCCCTAGGAAATGGAGAATCCTCAAGTTATGTAGCTTCTCTAGCACTGGCATTGGGTCATCCTCAAGTCGACACCATTTCAGCTCGATATGGCTGATATTTGCAGGGAACATGCGAAAATCAGGTAACTTCTCCATCGCTAATCTTAACTCCAGTTTGTAGAGATCAACACAGCACCTTATTCCAGCAAAAATAGGCCTGACCTCCATCTTTGACACAGAGTCACCATGAATAGATAAGGACTTCAGGCGCTTTAACTTGAGGATAACAAGTTTTAACGTTTCTGTTAAATCTTGACTGTTCAAGAGGTCACATATCACTAACTCCCTAAGATTTTCCATACACAGGAGATCCTTTAAATTGCTTCTTTTTGCTGAAAAATTCACCAATGTACGCAAGTGTTTCAAGTTTCCGAAGACCAACTTTCCCTTGTAATCTCGTGGAAGATACAAATGCCTCAATTTTTTCATGTTTCTTATCACATTGGGAATTGGCCAATAGGTAAGAACATGCATCAAGTGTAATGTCTCCAAACAACTAAGGTTGCCAAGACTTGATGGCAAAGCTGGGACAACAACTTCCCCTAAACTAAAAAACCTTAAGTGGATCAGATGACCAACACTGTTCGGAAACTTGAGGATAAAAGCATCAAATAATTCAAGATCCAAGACCCGAAGGGATTTGAAATTACTGAAGAAAGCTGACAACAATCCCCTCTGCCTGCTATTAGTGATCAGCACTCGCTGCAGAGATGAGAATAAGTTCAGGTCAATGCCAGCTTCCTGCTCTTCTGCAGAAGAAATCTTGTCAAGCAACCAAACCGATCTAACATGTGGACTCTTGGTCCATGCCACAGAACCAGGTAGTTCACGTACTGCAATCCGACGGATAGGCCCACCAAACTTGGACAAAGGATTGCCGTTTATTCCAATGCCTTGTTGCGATCTGCCATTTACAGTGCAAAAGAAATTTTCCTCTTGCGCTTTCACCAAGCAAAGATCTCTCATAAGGTCATGCAGGTGACAAGTTTTTACTTTGAGATTTGCATCCCTTTCTCCAACCAAAACCATGCACCTCTCTATCAACTCATTTAGGTACCTTTCGGCCACATCCTCCGGTTCTTCATCTTCTCCATGAGCATTCACCCACTCTACTAGACCTTCAGCAACCCACATTTGTATCAATTTACTAACAGGTATATCACAACCCTCTGGAAAATGAGCTAGGTAAAGGAAGCAATGTTTTAAATGGGGTTTCAAGTCATCATAGCTGATAGCTAACACATCCCAAACTCCATTTTCCTGCACATGGCTGTTTCCTTTCTTTATGTATGATGTAATATATTCATGAACTACTTGCCAATCATGCAGCCTATTCTTTGTAACTAATAGTCCTGCAAGTGAATTGATGACTAAAGGTAGCCCTGAACAGTGCTTAACCATTTGCTTTCCTAACTCTTTCATCCACCTCTCCATTGCAAACTCTGCAAAGTAACAAGAGCAATTAGAGTACAAGGACCAACAAATTGAGCTCCAGAAAATTGCTAATAAGTTTACACAATCCCCCGAAGTTATAAGATAAACTGGACAAATGAAAAATATTACCCAAATTTGTTTCTGGGTAAAGAAATTACTACATTTAATTTGGGAGGGGGAAAAATAGAGGATAACTGAATGAATATTTTCTACTTTCCTACATCCACTAAAGTCAGTGTAGAAGAGGCTTTTAATATTTAGCAATGAATATCTGCACTTCTAAAACAGACTGAAGGCTTTCAAATTGAAAACTCAAGATTCCTATAGGATTTCACAGATTTATTGTGATGCCTGTTTAGGACTGTTTGACTTTCTCTATTCCTTAAGCTTAAGAAACCGGATAGGACAATGTCCCAAATTATGAAAGAAAATAGATTGATAGCACGAGTGCTATTGAACAAATTCACCAAGAATTCTTACAGTTCTGTTATAATATATGGAAGCTCACTAATTAACAAGAGTCTTCTTGATATTAAACTGTAAACAGCCCTTTTAACAAGCAAATCAACTCTTAAAATCACTTCAAAATGACCAAGAGAAAACAAAGGGTACAGGAGAGCGGCCAGAAAAGTTCTATGATTGAGAAACTATCAGTTGAGCAAGACGTTACCTGAATCGTTACTCGCTAAAGAAACAACATTTTGAAACAATTCCCAGCTCTGCTCATCATTCAAGCAGTCTGGTTCATGCAAAAACCCCCTAGGATCAGCGTGCAGAGCTACCTCCTTGTTCCGAGAGGTGAGCACTATCATGCTCCTAGTCCCTTCTATTGGAAAGGCCACTTTTAGACTATCCCAAGATTGGACACTCCAAATGTCATCAAGCACCACTAAACATCTACTTTCCTTCATGAATTTATGCAAATTCTCTGCCAACTCTTCATCTCTCAACTTCACTATCTTATCTCTCTCATGAACACCTAAGCTGAGTATAATTCCTTCCCACAAATCTCTCCTCTGGCATTGCTTGGAGACATAGGCCCACGCGAAATGGTCAAACCCACGTCTAACTCTACCATGGTGAAAAACCCTTTTAGCCAAAGTCGTTTTGCCTAATCCTCCCATACCACAAACAGAAACAATCCGGAAATTTTTACTTTCATCCAGAAGGACCGACACTAGTTCCTCAACATTGCTCTCAAACCCAACAACATTGTCCTCAATAACATGAGGAAAAGAGCGTCTTCGCTCCTTCTCTTGGGTACTTGCTCCTTCCCCATTGTCAAGTCTTTGTCTCACCCCATACGTCTGCAACCTACGAGTCAAGTCAGAGAGTTTAACGGCAATTTGATCAACTTCCGAACCAATCTTGTGGAGCGTCCGCGCTTCTTGTAAGATACAAGCTCGTCGTTTCAGAAGGTTCCAAATCCCAGCTCTTCTCCTGAACCAATCAATCGAAATGTGCCCAAATCACAAATTTATTCATAGATATTTCAAAATAGTGGCAGAAAGCCGCACCTGGAGGCGATTTTCAGAGCGAAAGTGTCAACTAAATCCTCGGCTTCGTAAGCTGTTTCTCTAATTTCAGCGACCCACTTGCCTAAAATCTCATGTGCTTCTTCTTCTGTCCCTCTCCTTGCATCGGCGTCTTTCAAGAAACACTGCATCCATCGTGCCTCCTCCTCGAGGCGCTTGATCTGGCCTTGGACCCCCAGCAAATAGTTGGCTTCTTGAAGCGTTAAGTTCGCCAGCTTCTGCACGAGGAGGGATACAACGGCATCGGCCATTGAAGCACGCTTCCCTTTCTTCTCGTAGCTAGAAGGCTAGAGGCTAGTGCGTGATTGGGAAGCTCAAGCATACAAACAAAAGTTAGCAACGACGTTCACGCAGCACAAAATTCACAAACTGTTTGACTTTCTGCCAGGGTTGACTTTGAGGATAAGCATGGAGATTGAAGTGTTGGAACTTTGAAGAAAACGAGCAATGGAAGTTGGATTTGCTCAGAGTAGGTTAATATCACTTGTCGTGCTTAGACTATTTTCATTTTGCTTAATCGTCCTACCTTTTCTTCTTATTCTATTTCATTTTTTATATCTTATATTATTCTTGTTTTCAAAAAAATTATTTATTATTTATTTTCAACTAATAAAAGAATAAATAACTAATTGAAGTAAAAGAATAAATAATTACTGATAAAAGAACAAATGAATCTTCAAAAAGAACAAAACAAATAAGAGAACTAATTTTTCTAGAAACAATTAATGCATACTCATAAGAGAACAAATAGGTGATAATAAAAAGAATAGAAAAACAAATAGTTTGTTCATTGAGAGGACTAGCCAGGAATAATAGATAAAAGTGATAAAAAGAACAAACAAAAGTGATAAAAAAAGATTAGATAAAATTGATAAAAGAACTGAAAAAAAAACTGTTAAAATAATAGATAAAAATGAAAAAAGAATAAATAAAGATGGTAAAAGAGCAGATAAAACTAATAAAAAAATAAACAAAAACTGGAAAAAGAACAAATAAAACTTATAAAAGAACAAACAGGAAATGATAAAAGAATATATAAAATAGATAAAAGAACAGATAAAACTGAAAAAAATGATAAATAAGAACTGATATAAAAACATGCTAAATTGATAAAAAAAATAAATAAAAACTGATAAAAAATAGATAAAATATATAAAATAACAAATAGAATTGATAAACAAATAAAATGAACTAACAAAAGACAAGTAAAACTGATAAAAGAACAACTAAAACTGATAAAAGAACAAATAAAAATTGATAAAATAATAGATAAAAAGTCATAAAAGAATAGACAAACTAATAAAATAAATAAATAAGAACTAATAAAAGAACATATAAGAATCAATAAAAGAACATATATAAACTAGTTGTTCTACGTCAATAACTAATTATTTTTTTACCAGTAACTGTTTATTTTTTAGACTTTAATGAGATATTTTTTCTTTTATTAGTTGAAAATTTTAAAACAAAAGAAAAAGTAGATAACTTTTATTAAAAAAAATGATAAGATAAAAAGGCCAAAAAAGAAAAGGAATAAAACTAAGAAGAAAATGTATTCAAATTAACAAACTAAAAAAACAAAGAACAAAACAAATGAAAAAGTTAAATAAAAAATAAGATGAAAAAAAAAGGTTAAAGTTTGGAAAGAGAAAAATTGGGGGAAATGGAAAAAGATGAAAAATAAAGCAAAAAAAAAAAAAATGGATAAAATATGAAACAAGGCAAGAAAAAATGAACAAAGAAGCAAAAACGAAAAATAAAACAAAAAAAAAAAGGAAAAACTGTTAAGGAATGAAACAAAAAATCAGAAACAAATGAAAAAGGGCAAAAAAAAAAAAGAAGAGAAGCTGAACAAAAAGCAAAGACGAGAAATAAAAGGGAAAATGGAAATCTGTGAAAAGATGGAAAACGAAAGATTATGAGTAAATTTCATGAATGATCTCTAACGTTTAGTCATTGTTTCCTTTTAATCCTTAATCTGTTGAATATTCTGTTTTAGTCCTAAACCTATTACAATATTTTATTTTAGTCCTAAATTTATTGAAAACATTTCATTTTGATTCCAATTTGATGAAATTTGTTAACTCAAATTATTTGTCTGATAAAACTATTTAAATCATAAGTTAAACTATCTGATAACAGTTTTTCAATAAATTTAATCTGTATAATAATTTTTTATAGTTAATGAAAAATTCAAATCATTTTTTTCTCTCTTTGTAAATTGAACGTATTTCATTCATAAAGAAAAAAATGTTAATTTAAATTGTCTATTTACTATAAAAAAAATATTAAATTATTTAAATTTATTGGAAGACAGTTATCAAATATTTGAATTAGAATTTCAAAATTTTCTGTAAGACAATTATTATAAGTTAAAGAATTTCATCTGATGAAGTATCAAAATGAAACAATTTTAATAAATTTAGGACCAAAATAGAACATTAAATAGGTTAGGGACTAAAAAGAAACAATGACTAAAGATTAGAGACCATTTATGTAATTTAATTGAAAGATTAAACGCAAAACAAAAGGCATAAAAATAGGAGAAAGGACACTAACATGGCTAGAACCCCTTACTAGGGGTATAAGCGAACAAAGTGTTCAATAAACCGTTAAGTAACAGTTCATTTATGTAGTTAAATGAACAAACAAACTTGAATAGACATTTTTATTCAATTAGTTAAACGAACAAACATGAATAAGGTCTCGTTCGTTCATTTATATTAACGAACTGTTCGATTATTGTTCGTTTATTTTCATTTATTTATTTGTTTGTTTATGTCTATTTGTTTGTTTATTTATATATTACTTGTACATTAATTATTATATATAATATATTTTTATTAGTATCTACTTACTCCACACATGCATGATTATGCCCAAGTCTCCCCCAAATTAATCTATTGCCTTTGTTTTCTCGAATATAATTAGTTATTTCATTCACGACGTAAATCTGCTACAACACCAAGTTGAGCCTCATAACTTTAATCCATAATCTCTCTCGCCATCGCCTATTACTCTGCCAGTCATTATTAGACTCGCTCTAATTCAGATTAGTGGTAGCCATCATCTTTAATTGTTCGTGTTCATTTATTAATAAATGAACAAATATGAATAGAAAAGTTGCATTCATTTATTATTTATATTCGTGTTTGTGTTCATTAAAAATTAAATAAATGAACAAGAACAATATTTATTCATATTCATTTGGTTCGTTTACAGCTCTACCATTGACATAAGGTCCTCAAATTATGCTAAAAAAAATCACTGTTATTTACTTTGTTATAATTAATTTATAATTTTTTATCTCAATATTTTGTGTATAAATTCAAAAAATTTACCATAAATGGTAAACAAAAACTCATAGTTTCTAAATATAAATTTATTAAATTGTTTCTAGTGAATCATAAAATAAATAAATTTAAGATAAATTTTAGTTAAGAAAGATAAATGTCTTATGCGGAGTGTTTTATTATGAAAAGTATAGGAGTATAATTTGAATTGGTATTGGTGGGAAATGGAAATTTATGAAATTCACGGCACAAACGAATCCGTGACAAGGGAAGAATAAATCGTGTGGAAGTTGCGTGTTAAAATAAATGGTGACAAAGGTAGGCATTTTGCCATTTTCCTCCTACAACAACCACGAGAAAATTGTACATATAACCCCTAATTTTTTATTATTGTACCATTTTATGCTCCATCTTACATTTTTTACATAAGATATCTATAATCTCCTAAAAGTGTATAATTTTGGATCTTTTTGTGGATGGAAGTAATTAATATGGATGGAAAACACCACTATAGTACACCAGTGTGCTCGACTTGCCACAGTAGCACAATAATCAACAGCTAACGATAATGTGGCTAGGAAGAAAACTAATAAAAATATGATAATATGAAAATAGAAAAATAACAAAAAAGAAAGAAAAATGAAAAAACAAAAAGCATTTACCCGCCCCTGCCGGCTTGGCCTACTCCATCCCTCGCCGCCTCCGTGCTCGGCTTCCTTCCCTCATCCGTCGATTCGCCACTCCGTTGATTTGGCCCTCCGTCGATTTACCTATTCGTCCTCTTCCTCCACGTCGATTCGCCCCTTCGTCATCGTCCTCTGCGTTGATTCGCCCCTTTCTTCCTCGTCCTCTCACAGGATGATCTCAAAGACCCCACCGACGAGGACGCATCTCTCCGAGACACCAACATATCCTCCTGGGACGACGACAAGTTTGGCGGCACCCATGCCAAGCCAGAAGACGAACCGCATCTGACCCATCTTCAAGTCCGCATCCTACACCGAGGATGCGAAGCCGCTACGCATCTCCGGTGTCTCCAGGATGGCTCAGGCAGTCACCAATGGAGACCCTAGACTAATGGAAGAGGCCGTTGGCGAGATCGAGGCGATGGCTTCAGAGAATATCCAAATAGTCTTCGAATCGTCGGGCTTAAGGCTGAGACGGCGGGGGAAGGAGGTGGAATGGGAGGCAAAAGAGGCTGCGGGTGAGGGAGGAGCAAGAAGAGGTCTGGGTGGAGGAGGTAGTGGCCGGCCGGCGGAGATGTGGATCGGGTTTCTTTTTTTTTTTTTTTTAAAATTTTCTTTTTCCCACATTTTATTATTATTATTATTTTTTTATGTCATCGCCAGTAATTGATTATTGTGTCACTGTGACAAATCGCACGCACTAGCATTTTTCATTTACATTAACGATTTATGTCCATGTAAGGTAAAAAACTGTACACTTTTAAGATATTAGGAACATTTTATGTAAACAATTATAAAACAGGGCCCAAAATGGCACAATAATAAAATATTAGGGGCTATAAATACAATTTACTCCAACAACCACATCTAACCTAGCCAATGCCCACTCAACTTTTCTGCTCTCAGTTCCCACATAATTGGGATATTGTCATATTGATCTACTAGTTTTAAACTTTTTTTTTTTTTTGTCTTTTTGTTCCAATTTGGTTGAAATTGCATATGAGCCCAGCCCAATATCAGCCTGCTCCCTAATTTTTTAGATGCCATATTTATGTTCAATGCAGGCACACAAGTAAATTTAGCTTTGGCCAATAATTTCCATCTTGTTTAGGGGTGTTCACTGGGTAGGTTTTGATAGGATTTGCAGTAAATTTGAACCGCTGTGCATAGATAATCGGGTTACACAATATAAAACTGAACCATGTCTTATACCACAAAATCCGATTAAAACTTAAACCGCATAAAATGTGATTCAGGTCAGTTCAGTTTGATCGGTTTATGTTTTTTATCATATTAAACAATTTAGGTTACCCCATAACACTTGTCTTAATGTTAATACATTGTCCTCAATATCAAATAGTTTTGTGAAATATCAATAATTCTGAACTTTAGAACATTACAATGACAAAATAACCTTAATGTTATAAGATATAAAGCTAGTATTTGAAGTCCAAAGCTTCTATCACTTTGGAATTCTTTAACTTCTTATGCATAATTTCTTCTTACCACACAAGGTTGTTGAAGCTATCAACATAGTTTCACTGCACCACTATAAGATTTTTTTGTTAGCTCGAGATATAAGATAATATTTTATAATATATTTTAGAATAACAAAATAAAAATCATTTAAACCTATAAAAATAGTAAAAGGGGGTTAGGCTTAACTTTCTCATTTGTTAGCAAAAATTGTGGTTTGGTTATGTTTTTACTGATTTTAAAATTAAAACTTGAACCACACAACATATACATCCCTTTTTTATTTTTAGAACCTGAACCATACTGTAACTTGCATAAAACTACGTAGCTACCTGGTTGATTTGGTTCAGTTCATACGGTTTCATGAGTTGAGCGAGTTGGATGAACATCATAATCCTGCTTTTCTATATTTCTTACTATGAGAAATGTTTTTTCACCAATATTATACTATACACTAAAAGCTGTTTTCCAGTTATTGTTTATTTGAATAGTAAACTATAGTGTCTTCTGGTTTTGCCCATCGATTTTGGGTTAGGTTGCGGCCTTTTCTATCACCTGATTTTTTTTTTGGAATGCGATCGCCTCTTTTAGAAATTTGGTTAGATTTTCAAAAGATAATAGCTTTTTGAGTGTCTGTCTTGCTATTCTCTAACTTTTATTTTGTTTCACGTTTCTTTCTAGTGAAACATGTTTCCAGTCTTTGTATTGATTATGTTTCCCATATTAGACCTTGAGTTTGATCAGTGTTGACACCCAATTTCGTCCGGGTGTTTTAAAATTTTGAAAAAAATTTTATTAAAAAAAATTAATTTAAAAAAAAAAAAATATATATATATATATATATATATTACTGTTATTATTAAAAAAAATTTAATTAGTTTAAAATATATTTTTTTTTTTGTGAAAATTTGATTTAAAATGATATATGTGTGAATATGTGTATGTTTGAAATAAAATAAAATTTCATGAAAAAAATGACAAAAAATTAAAAGTTTGAGGTAAAAATGACAAAATTGAGAAGTTTCGGAAAAAATTGACAAATTCTAAAAGTTCCAGGAGCATTTGGTAGTTTGTCACATAAAATTTTGAGCCTGCCGACGTTTTTGGCTCCAATTGACAGAAAACGACAAAATTGTCAAAATCAGAAGCTTCAGGAACTTATCCAGAGGCTGAGAGACGTAAAGGACTAAAATTGTCATTTTACCAATTTAAAAGATAAGTTTGAAATTTTTTATTAATTTATCCATCAACAGTTCAGCTAAACTTCCTCTATAAATAGCCCCCCAAATTTTGTGCTGAACACAGAGAAAAATAGAAAGAAAAGCTTAGAGCTCCGTTTTTAAAATAGAAAAAATTACAGCCTTAGTCCCTAGCTCTCCTTCCTTTCCTCAGAAAATCTCAAAAACTTTTCATTTTGACGATTAAGCCATCTTCTTCCCCCCCGCGCGCCCTCTGTTTCCATTTCTCAGAATTCAGAATTTAAAATCAAGGGTACAACTCTCATTTAATCCTTCATCTTTTCAATTTCTTTCACTTTGGTCACTAACTTTGTATTTTATTCTTGCAGAATTAATTACTAACCCTTTTAATTTTTACTTGTTTGTTTATTATTTGTTTATTACTAACCCCTTTTTTTATTGTTGTTATTAACTTACTAACAACTAACTTTTAATACTATTATTGTTACTAACCTTTTAATTTTTGCATTATTACTAACTTTTATAATTGTTGTTAACAATTAATTAACTTTTATTATTGTTGTTAATTAATTAATTTAATTAACTTGGCTAACTTTTATTATTGTTGTTAATTAATTAATTTAATTAACTTGGCTAGCTTTTTATTATTTTTGTTAATTAATTAATTTAATTAATTTGGCTAACTTTTTATTTATTGTTGTTAATTAATTTAATTAATTTGGCTAACTTTTTATTATTGTTGTTAATTAATTAATTTAATTAACTTGGCTAACTTTTTACTGTTGTTAATTAATTAATTTAATTAACTTGGCTAACTTTTTATTATTGTGGTTAATTAATTAATTTAATTAACTTGACTAACTTTTTATTATTGTTGTTTAACAATTAATTTAATTAACTTTGCTAACATTTATTATTATTTTTAAAGTGGATGGCCAAAAAGCCCCACTTTATTATTATTAATTTTTTTTCTTTATATAATTTTTTTATTTAATTCACCTTTACCCTTTACTAATTAATAAATAAATGAAAATTAAAAGAAGATTATTTTGTAATTAATTATTAAGGCTAATAAAAATTATTTTTAAAAAAGCCAATTATTTTTATTTTTATATACATGTTTTTAATTCTTTAAAGATAACAAAAAGTTAAAATTAATTTTAATAGTTATTTTTATCCAGTAAAAATAATAAAAAAATAAAAATAAAACCTGTTTAAAAAAATACATGAAAATAAGACTTTATATTTTACTGATTTATTTAAAATATAACTTTTAAATCCACTAAAATAATAAATATTTTTCATTAAACAAGAAAACAAAAAGAAAATTAAAACAAGATAAGAAAAAGATAAGAAAGATAAGAAAAAGATAATAAAGATAAGAAAGATAAGATAAGATAAGAAAGATAAGAAGGAAAAGAAAGAAAAGAAAGAAAAGAAATAAAAATTTTTAGATTATTAATGAACCTAAAAATTCTATAACAAAAAGAATTACGAATTAGTAATTAAACTAATAATTAATTCCATAAAAATAAGAATTAAATAATTAACTATAAATTAAATCAACTTACATATCCGGATGATCCGTCAGGATCTGCGGTTTAAAAAAAATATCACCCTTTTAATTAAATAAATTAAATAAAAAAAAAAGATAAAAATCCATATTTACAATATGGATTAAATTATTTAAAAGTTCACCAAATTCCGTGTCCAAATGACTCGGCAGAGTCCATGGTTCGGAATCAAAAATCTTCCGTGTCCAAATGACTCGGCAGAGTCCATGGTTCGGAAGTATAAAATTTCATACAAATTAATTAATTTAAAAATCCACATTTCGACTAATCCAGTTAAAATTTCTAATTTTGAAAATTAACTGAGAATTATTTAAAAGCAAAGCAAAACAAAATTAAAATCAACTAAGGTGCCAATTTTTGGGCGTTTTAACAAAGTTGTTTTAACGTAACCGTACTCCCGATCCCCGAACTCTCGCAGACCAATTTTAAGGTGACCAATCGACCTAAGAAAACTGATTGGTGGCGACTCCCGAAAACCCGACGTTGCCACAGCTTGGCGACTCCGCTGGGGACTCCACGTTAGTGAGTCGAGCCTAAAATTGATTTGTTTTGATTTACTTTGCTTATTATGTGGATTTATATGTTATATTTACTTATTCTAAACATGCATAATGCATTCACAATATGAAGCTCTATACCCGAGCTTTCTCAAATCGAACACAATTCTTTCTAAGCGGAATTGGTGTTGTTGTCCTTGTGAGGCCATGGTCTCCAAGCCTTCACCGGTTTCAAAGTAGCAAAGTAGTGTATTGCCTCCTGAGACGGTTAGTCTCTGCATGGGCCCACGAAAAGCTATGACTCGAATTAATCCATTCCTTACATTAACCCTAGAGGGTAAGGAATCGGGCCATCACTATAATTTAGTGATGGGATTCGGGAACTATCCCTTGCCTTTTTGATAAGCCACCTTATGCATATAGAACTCCCCACTTAACCATAGAACTGACCATAGAATTTCTACCATTTTACCAACGCCATAAGCACGTCCTTGTTATGCTATGTTGTTGCTCTACACTTTTATTTTCTTCGTGTCTTATATTTATCGTTTTAATTCATTTTTCCATAATACTTCATGAATTGTTAATTACTATTTAACTTGTTAATAACCTTATTTTTCTTTTGTTATACTTCCGTTCTGTGTAATTATTCTTCATGCATCAAAACCACGCATCAAATTATGCTAACTTTTTGGTCTTTATAATGACAACTAAAAGTTTTGAAGTTCTACGATAATGGATAAGCAAACTCGCTCATCGCATGCATGCATTACATTAATCACATGCATATAAAATCTCATAAAAATAATCTCATTGCATGCATTCCATTACATTAATCACGTGCATATAAAGTCTGATAAAAACATAATCTCACTTTATATTGCATGCATCCATTACATCAATCACACGCATATAAAATCTGATAAAAATAATCTCATTGCATGCATTCCATTACATCAATCACGTGCATATAAATTTTGATAAAAACATAATCTCATTGTATGCATCCATCACATCAATCATATACGCATAGAATCTAATAAAATAAATATTCCTTTAAAAAGGTAAAATTGGACCTCAACACCAATATTCAACTCGACTTCAAACAAGATTAATGGCAGAACAAGCCGAAGGACGTCTTATAGAGATGGAGTCCAAGATAGAAAATATGGCCGGAGCAATTCCCTCCTCATTACACCAAAAAATGAAATTCATTATTGACAGAAAGTTAATCACAGTTTTGGCTGAAGAAAGCATTCTGCTATCACCTATATCAATGGTAGCAAAGACCAAGTAGCCTCATCTTCCAAGTTGGAATGACCCAAATGCCAAATATGATTATCAAAAAGGTTCAATTGGACATGTAACTGAAAATTCTGTCATATTGAAACTCAAGGTCCAACAGTTGGTCGAGTCCAAGTTGCTAGGCCCGATGTGATTGGTAATTGAAAGTGAAGATTTTGAGCTGGAATTACATTAATTTTGGAAGGGCTCCAAGTCAGATCCGACCTAATAGTCCGCACACACTTTTGAATGACAGGGAATCCTTTGAATAAACTTGTATCTTTGAAAGCTTGCAAAAGTAATCTAATAGTAAAAATCTCCTAGATTTAGTCCAGAATCTAGGGTGTAGTCTTTGTTAAATGGACACCTGCTATTCTTTTTCTGGTACAACAAAAAGATGTAATGCGTGCATTCTACTACTTTCCATTTTTACACTCTTTGCCATTATACTATCCATTATTGCCATCACACTTTACTTTTCGACAAACGGTAATTCTTTTTGTTCTCTAACAAAAAGATGTTACGTGTACATTATACCACTTTTTAATTCCATTATTACATCTACATATTGTACCAATTTTTACCAAAAATTCAATTATTACACCTACACATTCTATCACTTCTTACCAAAAATTCTGTTTTTACATCCATCTCTCACTCCTTTCCATTAAACTATCCATTATTGCTATCATACTTTGCTTTCTAAATGATACTACTCGTGGGTGAAAATAAAAAGTTAAGGAAAATTTGATAGTAATGATCTTGAAAGTGCTACCAAATCTAGTAAGAAGGATTTCATATGTTGCACCTCAACCCTCAAAAAGAATTCACAGTGGTTATCAACATCCTTGCAAGGAGTCCGGGATTAACTTCCAAAGAAGTTAGCTCTCATATTAAATGACTTCAGTGGCCTCCCAATTCTCACAAATGCTCAATACAAAAAAAAAAATTCTCAGTTTTCCACAACACAAATTCCAACAAAGGAAAGAAGTTCCTCCCTTCCATCAAAAGCCATTAAAGAGAAAATCCAAACAAGAAAAAAAAATCCAAAAAAAAAAAAGAGACTGAGAAGCAAATAAAGCCACTTGAGTCATCTTACTTCAAGAAGGCTATGATCTCGGTTCTCCATAACACAAACTCCAAAAAAAAAAGGGAAAAAGTTCATCCCTTCCATCAAAAAGCCAACAAGGGAAAATTCAAAACCAAAAAAAGCGAGACTGAGAGCAAACACAAGCAAGTAAGGCCACTTGAATCATCTCATTTCAAGAAGGCTATGATCTCGGTTCTCTGTAACAAAAACTCCGAAAAGGAAAAAGTTCATCCCTTCCACCAAAAAGCCAACAAGGGAAAATTCAAAACCAAAAAGAACTGAGAACAAGCACGAGCAAGCAAGGCCACTTGAGTCATCTCACTTCAAGAGAGTTATCAAGTATGTTATCACCATAGCTCACACAAAAAAACAAAAAAACAAAAAAAAAAGAGGAAAAAGGGCTCAAACTAGAAAAAAAAAAAAGAAAGAAAAAAAGTGAGCTATGGATTCTAGACTGAAAACCTGCAAAGGCGGTTTAGAACACAAAAGCAACTTTCAAGCCAAGCATACATAAAGACCACGATAGTTGGGGGGCAACAGATGAGGTTTAACTTTCTGGAAAGAGTGGCAAGTTTGAGGTCATCACTATTGAGTTTTTCATCATAATCAAATTTGCTCACGAGTAGTATTAAAAGACCCTTCTTTCAAACCACTTAAACTTAACTTTCCTCAGACTTATCATCCTCATTCAGCTAAAAGACTATCATTGTGAAACTTGTTTCTACCTTATTTAATACTGCTCACGAGTAGTATTAAAAGACCATTCTTTCACACCACTTAAATTTAACTTTCCTTAGACCTAACATCCTCATTCAGTTAAAAGACTATCATTGTGAATCATGTTTCTACCTTATTTAATACTGCTCACGAGTAGTATTAAAATACCCTTCTTTCACACCACTCAAACTTAACTTTACTCAGACCTAATATTTACCTCTTAATATTATTCTCATTCAGCTAAAAGACTGCCACAAAAAAAAAACATTCAAACTTAACTTTCCTCACACCTAACATTTACCTCTCGATATCATCCTCATTCAGTTAAAAGGCTATTATTGTGAATCATGTTTCTACCTTATTGCCTTGCACAGTTTATGTCTTCGAGTTGGAAAGGGAAGAGTGGCAGGATATTTTAATTAAAAATAAAGACCGTAAATTACTTTGTCAAGCTTTGCAAATTGATGAAAGTTTTTCTTTAAGGCCAAACCATTATTCATTAATGTATGTAGACTTAAAAGTGAGGAGATAGCTTGAGTCTTTCTTTAATAAGATGTGGTTCTTGTAAGAGAAATTTACGATCAAGTGCCATCACAAAGGTCTAGAAATGCTCGACCTTCTGTTAAAGGCGAGGTGATACCTTTTATCCACATAAATACCATATTCAGGGGGCAAAGTAGTCTCTACGAAGCGTAAGAGGAATACTGCCAACAAAGAAGTTCAATAGACAAGGGGGCAAGTCTTATGGATCAAAACATGAGTTCAAGGAAGAGCAATCATTCAGATTATAACATGGGAATAAGTAAGTGTCGGCACGGTCACAAGAAAAGGGGCAAAGCAGACATTGAAAGTAAAGCCTTTGATGGTATCAAATCCATGACAATGGATGAGTACCCGAAAGAGATATAAATTATGAGGCGGGCCAACTTTAAGGAAATTGAGGCCAAAATTCAAGAACAAGTAAAAGAAAGCAGGATTTTGAAAAGAGTTGGGCTTTTGAGGCAATGGACAAGAGCTGGGAAGCATAAAGAGATTCAATGATAGTCCAAGAAGGCCATTACAAAGAGGATCCAGTAAAACAAAGACATAAAGAACTAGATCCATACAAAAAAAAAAAGCCATTAGTTACACATGCTCTGCATTCATGCATTTCATATCATGCATACATAGCCTTTACATAACAAGGACCAAACAGGAATCACATTCACATCACAGTTACAGCAATATAAGCTGAGATCTCAATGTCATCAGCTCTTACCAATCTATCACTGGATACACAGCTAATATGCGGGACCAACCCGCATCAGGAATTCAAGAATAAAGTAGACAATATTGTCAAAAGCTTGGCTACCGATTCAATAATCGAGGCTACACCTGGAAGGATCGGATTGACGCCAGCTAGTAGTATCCAAGATAAGAGATAGCTATAGCCAAGGATAAGGCAGATATAAAAAAAAAATATAAAATAGACAATATTTTCAAAAGCCTGGCAATTGATTCAATAATCGAGGCTACACCTGGAAGGATCGGATTGACGCCAGCTAGTAGTATCCAAGATAAGAGATAGCTATAGCCAAGGATAAGGCAGATATAAAAAAAAAATATATAAAATAGACAATATTGTCAAAAGCCTGGCAATTGATTCAATAATCGAGGCTACACCTGGAAGGACAGGATTGATGCCAGCTTAGCAGCATCCAAGATAAGAGATAGTCAAAGATAAGGCAGACATCAAGAAATATTGTCGTTGAAAATTTGTCAAAAGCGGACAATGGATTCAATAATCGAGGACTGGATCGACGTCAGCTCGATGGAATATAAAAAATATCTATCACATCAAAATGAAGTAGGATCCACTTTTCCGGTTAAACGGCGGATACGGTACTCCGTGACTCTCAAGTCGGTTCTCTCAGTTGCCCATAATAACTGATTCCTTCACCTCTTCTTTCTTTTACTTCCCTCTAGAAAATGGATCCTACTCTTTCTGTCTTACGAAAATATTTTCCTTCTCTCCCAATGAACATTCTCAAAAAGATCTACCAAGTTCGCTGTGAACGATTAAGAGATCTGATGCACAAAGGAATCCCTGAAGATGTGCGGTGGTTAATCGAAGCCAAGGTTCGTCTGGCATGTGAAATCCCAGAGGCATTTGTGTCTCACATGCCTGGTATAGGCAAAAGCTCTTATACCAAAAAGCGAAGAGCGAAAAGGTTACAAGTCTGCCATAAATGTGGACGATGGACTTGTAATACTAAATGTCGTTCTTTAGGGATGATTTCTGATAATCGAGAAGATAAAATACGATTCATTAAGAATAGCCTGAGTAAGGATTCGTTGGATGATATCCAATTGACTCTTGAGACGCATTCTTGTGGATCTGTGCAACGTGAACTTCTTGGTTTATGGAGCATTTTTCATGAAGAATGAAACCGTTACAGTCCCGGGAATCTGACTGTAAATGACCCTGTTTGCCAGCTTGTAAGAAAACTGGATGGGAAGCAAATCCTCGACTCATAGAAGCCGTTAATGCCGTTATTGGACGTAAAACCAGTGGAAGATGTGAGCCACAGTCACAATTACTGTACATACAGTTTGTTATATTTGGAAAAGTTTGCATTTTCTTTTGACAGATGTACATGCTCTCCTAAGTGTAATCGACACGTTATCCATTTCATCGCTATAAATGCATGTTCTTCCAGTCGGTTATCTAAGTTTCCTTCAATAACTAATTCCTTTCCATCATCTCTCAAATTCTTCTCTCATCAATGGATTCTACTCTTTCTACCCTGCGAAAATACTTTCCTTCTCTTCCAATAAAAGTCCTTAAAAAGATCTACCTTGCTAGATGTGAAAGAATCAGAGTTTTTATGCACAAAGGCATTCCTGATAATGTGCGGTGGCTAATTGAAGCTAAGGTTCGTTCAGCTGGTGAAGTTCCAGAAGCGTTCTTTCCCCGTATGCCCGGCTTTGGTAAAAGCGCTTATGCTAAAAAGCGAAGAGCAAAGAGGCTAGGTGTCTGTCATAAATGTGGACGATGGAATTGTAATACTAAATGTCGCTTTTTAGGATACATCTCCAGAAATCATGAAGATAAAAGAAAATTCATCAAGAATGGCCTGCGTAAGGAATCTTTGGATGATATCCTATTAACTTTTGAAACACATTCTTGTGAAATAGTGCAATGGGAAATTATGGATTTATGGTGGACTTTCCAAAAAGAACAAGATCGTTACAGTCTTGGGAATGTGACTTTAAACGACCCTGTTTGTCAGTTTGTAAGAAAACTGGATGGGAAGCAAATCCCCGACTTATAGAAGGCATTGAAGCCATTACTGGATATAAATCAGTGGAAGATGAGAGCCACGGTCATGATTCCTGTACATATAAGCTGTCATTTGTCTTTTCTTTTGACAATAATGTACTTGCTTCTGTAAGTGTAATTAACGCATTATCCCTTTCATCACTATAAATATGTGTTAGTTATTTTCGTTTCCTACAATCACTAATTTCTTTCTTTGCCTCCTTCATCAATGGAGTCTTCTCTTTCCGCCTTACGAAAGTATTTTCCTTCCTTCCCAATAAATGTTCTTAAAAAGATTTATCAAGCTAGATGTGAACGATTCAGAGTATTTATGCACAAAGGCATCCCTGATAATGTGCGGTGGCTAATTGAAGCTAAGGTTCGTTCAGCTGGTGAAGTTCCCGAAGCGTTCTTTCCCCGTATGCCCGGCTTTGGTAAAAGCGCTTATGCCAAAAAAAGAAGAGCAAAGAGGCTAGGCGTTTGTCATAATTGTGGATGGTGGATTTGCGGCAATAAATGTCGTTCTCCAGGAGTGATCACCAGAAATCGTAATGATAGAATAAAATTCATCAAGAATGGCTTGCGTAAGGAATCTCTGGAAGATATTCGAGAGGTTCTTGAAGCGCATTCTTGCGGAATAGTGCAATTTGAGGTTGTTGGATTATGGATAATTTTCCAAAAAGAACGAGATCGTTATAGTCTTGGGAATCTGACTTTAAACGACCCAGTTTGCCAGTTTGTGAGAAAACTGGATGGGATGCAAATCACCGATTCATAGAAAGCATTGAAGCCATTACTGGACGCAAAGCCAGTGAAAGACGAGGATCAAAGTCACGATTACTGTACGTGCTAGCTGTCGCTTTTGGAAATTTTCCTCCCCTTTTGGTAATAATGTATCCACTCCTGACGTGAACCAAAGTCACGATTACTGTACGTGCTAGCTGTCGCTTTTGAAATCTTCCTCCCCTTTCGGCGATAATGTATCCACTCCTGACATGAGCCATAGTCACGATACTGTACATGCTAGCTGCCACTTTTTAAAATTTTCCTTCTCTTCCAACAATCACGTACCTACTCCTGACGTAAGCTACAGTAGTGACTACTGTACATACTAGCAGCTATTTTGAAAATTTTCCTCCTCTTTTAACGATAGTGTACCCATACCTGACCAGAGTCATACTCGTGACTACTGTGAATAGCTGGCAATAATGTATCCATTCTTGAAAATAAAATTATTGCCTTATCTCTTCATCTCTATAAATATATCCTCTTTTCTCACAAGGGTAAGGATAAGAATGGAGAAAACCTCAACTCGTAAATCCCGAACTATTTGTGTATTTTCTGGGGCTTTTCCTGGAAAAGATGAAGAGTATTTAAAAGCAGCCAACCATTTGGGAAGAGTATTAGCTGAGCGAAAAATACATTTAGTTTATGGAGGAGGTAGTGTCGGATTAATGGGAGGTGTAGCATCAGCAGCATCTCTAGGAGGAAGTCAAGTTCTGGGTATTATCCCTGGACCTCTGAAATTTATTTCTGGGGGCACGATTGGAGAAGAATTAGTGGTTAAAAATTTGCAAGAGCGTGTGTTACAAATGCTTTTAAATGCTGATGCTTTTATCGCTCTACCAGGTGGTTTTGGCACATTGGGAGAAGTCTTTCAAATTGCTTCAATGGCCCAACTTAATTTGCATAAAAAACCCATTGGGCTTTTGAATGTTAACAATTTCTTTACAGGTCTGATAGCTTTTATGGATTATGCTATGCAGAAGAATTTCATATCAAGAGTGGCACGGCGAATCATAATATCCGCAACAACTGCTGAAGAATTGTTAGATAAAATACAAGCTTTTGTTCCTGAACCAGATCCAGCAATGATTCAGATAGACTGGACACGACAGTCTTTCCCGACCAGTTCACTCCCATAATGGTCATCTACTCACCCTGTTGAAGTATTGTGGAAGAAAGAAGCGATCTGATCCGTTTTTCTTGTCCTTTAGTTTTAATTATCAGCATTTTCTTTCGTATTTCAGTTTTTATTTTCAGGGAATTTCGTTATCTTATAAGATAGTTTCATCCATGCTGATATTAAAACCATAGGACAATGCCTTTAGGTTGGAATGGCTGAGTAAAGAGTAATTTTTATTACTCTTGAGACGCATCCTATTAGGTCTACTAGGCATAACATTTTGGGGTAGTTAAGCTTTAACCTTATTTGGATGACATATCTCACAAGGGAATCTATATTTACTGAAGAAAATATTAGATGAACCTTGGATATTGATTCCAAACATCCGTTCCCTTTACATAATTTGTCAGTGTTATTGTCATCATCAAGATTCACTCATCTTATCGAAGTTTAAATTTTTGCACTCACCTATTATGAAAATTCACACTTTCGAAGAAAATTATTCCAATTTCAATTGCTTTTATATAAATTTCGCTCGAGGTCCTAAGGAAAGCTCCTTAGCCTCAAAATCAATTTTCATCATCAGGGTTTTAAGGATGGAACCTTTGCCTTGAAAAGAATCAATTTTCATCATCGGGGTTTTAAGGATGGAACCTTTGCCTCGAAAACAATCAATTTTCATCAATTCGGGGTTTTAAGGATGGAACCTTTGCCTCGAAAACAATCAATTTTCATCATCGGGGTTTTAAGGATGGAACCTTTGCCTCGAAAATAATCAATTTTCATCATCACGGTTTTAAGGATGGAACCTTTGCCTCGAAAACAATCAATCAATTCGAGGCTTTAAGGATGGAACCTTTACCTCGACATCAATCAATCAATTCGAGGTTTTAAGGATGGAACCTTTGCCTCGACATCAATCAATCAATCCGGGGTTTTAAGGATGGAACCTTTACCTCGAGATCAATCAATCAATCCGAGGTTTTAAGGATAGAACCTTTGCCTCGAGATCAATCAATCAATCCGGGGTTTTAAGGATGGAACATTTGCCTCGAGATCAATTATCAATCCGAGGTTTTAAGGATGGAACATTTGCCTCGAAAATAATCAATTTTCATCATCAGGGTTTTAAGGATGGAACCTTTGCCTTGAAAAGAATCAATTTTCATCATCGGGGTTTTAAGGATGGAACCTTTGCCTCGAAAACAATCAATTTTCATCAATTCGGGGTTTTAAGGATGGAACCTTTGCCTCGAAAACAATCAATTTTCATCATCGGGGTTTTAAGGATGGAACCTTTGCCTCGAAAATAATCAATTTTCATCATCAAGGTTTTAAGGATGGAACCTTTGCCTCGAGATCAATCAATCAATCCGAGGTTTTAAGGATGGAACCTTTGCCTCGACATCAATCAATCAATCCGGGGTTTTAAGGATGGAACCTTTGCCTCGAGATCAATCAATCAATCCGAGGTTTTAAGGATAGAACCTTTGCCTCGAGATCAATCAATCAATCCGGGGTTTTAAGGATGGAACCTTTGCCTCGAGATCAATTATCAATCCGAGGTTTTAAGGATGGAACCTTTGCCTCGACATCAATCAATCAATTCGAGGTTTTAAGGATGGAACCTTTGCCTCGAGATCAATCAATCAATCCGAGGTTTTAAGGATAGAACCTTTGCCTCGAGATCAATCAATCAATCCGGGGTTTTAAGGACGGAACCTTTGCCTCGAGATCAATCAATCAATCCGAGGTTTTAAGGATAGAACCTTTGCCTCGAGATCAATCAATCAATCCGGGGTTTTAAGGATGGAACCTTTGCCTCGAGATCAATTATCAATCCGAGGTTTTAAGGATGGAACCTTTGCCTCGACATCAATCAATCAATTCGAGGTTTTAAGGATGGAACCTTTGCCTCGACATCAATCAATCAATCTGGGGTTTTAAGGATGGAACCTTTGCCTCGAGATCAATCAATCAATCCGAGGTTTTAAGGATGGAACCTTTGCCTCGAAAACAAATAATCAATCAATCAGTCCATCTTACAACGATAGGAGCTTTCCTATCGTTAGAGGTTCTAAGGACATTTCCTTAACCTAAAACAAACAATCAATCCATCAGTCCATCTTACAACGATAGGAGCTTTCCTATCGTTAGAGGTTCTAAGGACCTTTCCTTAACCTCAAACAAATAATCAATCAATCAGTCCATCTTACAACAATAGGAGCTTTCCTATCGTTAGAGGTTTTAAGGACCTTTCCTTAAACCTTACTGTTTGGGCGGCGAGAACATTCTCAATGCCTACCTAAGCCGGACGAAATTTGGTAACGACTTTGCATACATCATGTCCCATGAAGCATGCAAAGGGGGGCAGCTGTTGACACCCAATTTCGTCCGGGTGTTTTAAAATTTTGAAAAAAATTTTATTAAAAAAAATTAATTTAAAAAAAAAAAAATATATATATATATATATATATATTACTGTTATTATTAAAAAAAATTTAATTAGTTTAAAATATATTTTTTTTTTTGTGAAAATTTGATTTAAAATGATATATGTGTGAATATGTGTATGTTTGAAATAAAATAAAATTTCATGAAAAAAATGACAAAAAATTAAAAGTTTGAGGTAAAAATGACAAAATTGAGAAGTTTCGGAAAAAATTGACAAATTCTAAAAGTTCCAGGAGCATTTGGTAGTTTGTCACATAAAATTTTGAGCCTGCCGACGTTTTTGGCTCCAATTGACAGAAAACGACAAAATTGTCAAAATCAGAAGCTTCAGGAACTTATCCAGAGGCTGAGAGACGTAAAGGACTAAAATTGTCATTTTACCAATTTAAAAGATAAGTTTGAAATTTTTTATTAATTTATCCATCAACAGTTCAGCTAAACTTCCTCTATAAATAGCCCCCCAAATTTTGTGCTGAACACAGAGAAAAATAGAAAGAAAAGCTTAGAGCTCCGTTTTTAAAATAGAAAAAATTACAGCCTTAGTCTCTAGCTCTCCTTCCTTTCCTCAGAAAATCTCAAAAACTTTTCATTTTGACGATTAAGCCATCTTCTTCCCCCCCGCGCGCCCTCTGTTTCCATTTCTCAGAATTCAGAATTTAAAATCAAGGGTACAACTCTCATTTAATCCTTCATCTTTTCAATTTCTTTCACTTTGGTCACTAACTTTGTATTTTATTCTTGCAGAATTAATTACTAACCCTTTTAATTTTTACTTGTTTGTTTATTATTTGTTTATTACTAACCCCTTTTTTTATTGTTGTTATTAACTTACTAACAACTAACTTTTAATACTATTATTGTTACTAACCTTTTAATTTTTGCATTATTACTAACTTTTATAATTGTTGTTAACAATTAATTAACTTTTATTATTGTTGTTAATTAATTAATTTAATTAACTTGGCTAACTTTTATTATTGTTGTTAATTAATTAATTTAATTAACTTGGCTAGCTTTTTATTATTTTTGTTAATTAATTAATTTAATTAATTTGGCTAACTTTTTATTTATTGTTGTTAATTAATTTAATTAATTTGGCTAACTTTTTATTATTGTTGTTAATTAATTAATTTAATTAACTTGGCTAACTTTTTACTGTTGTTAATTAATTAATTTAATTAACTTGGCTAACTTTTTATTATTGTGGTTAATTAATTAATTTAATTAACTTGACTAACTTTTTATTATTGTTGTTTAACAATTAATTTAATTAACTTTGCTAACATTTATTATTATTTTTAAAGTGGATGGCCAAAAAGCCCCACTTTATTATTATTAATTTTTTTTCTTTATATAATTTTTTTATTTAATTCACCTTTACCCTTTACTAATTAATAAATAAATGAAAATTAAAAGAAGATTATTTTGTAATTAATTATTAAGGCTAATAAAAATTATTTTTAAAAAAGCCAATTATTTTTATTTTTATATACATGTTTTTAATTCTTTAAAGATAACAAAAAGTTAAAATTAATTTTAATAGTTATTTTTATCCAGTAAAAATAATAAAAAAATAAAAATAAAACCTGTTTAAAAAAAATACATGAAAATAAGACTTTATATTTTACTGATTTATTTAAAATATAACTTTTAAATCCACTAAAATAATAAATATTTTTCATTAAACAAGAAAACAAAAAGAAAATTAAAACAAGATAAGAAAAAGATAAGAAAGATAAGAAAAAGATAATAAAGATAAGAAAGATAAGATAAGATAAGAAAGATAAGAAGGAAAAGAAAGAAAAGAAAGAAAAGAAATAAAAATTTTTAGATTATTAATGAACCTAAAAATTCTATAACAAAAAGAATTACGAATTAGTAATTAAACTAATAATTAATTCCATAAAAATAAGAATTAAATAATTAACTATAAATTAAATCAACTTACATATCCGGATGATCCGTCAGGATCTGCGGTTTAAAAAAAATATCACCCTTTTAATTAAATAAATTAAATAAAAAAAAAAGATAAAAATCCATATTTACAATATGGATTAAATTATTTAAAAGTTCACCAAATTCCGTGTCCAAATGACTCGGCAGAGTCCATGGTTCGGAATCAAAAATCTTCCGTGTCCAAATGACTCGGCAGAGTCCATGGTTCGGAAGTATAAAATTTCATACAAATTAATTAATTTAAAAATCCACATTTCGACTAATCCAGTTAAAATTTCTAATTTTGAAAATTAACTGAGAATTATTTAAAAGCAAAGCAAAACAAAATTAAAATCAACTAAGGTGCCAATTTTTGGGCGTTTTAACAAAGTTGTTTTAACGTAACCGTACTCCCGATCCCCGAACTCTCGCAGACCAATTTTAAGGTGACCAATCGACCTAAGAAAACTGATTGGTGGCGACTCCCGAAAACCCGACGTTGCCACAATCAGCTTGACATTTTGGACCATAAACTTAGTAACTACTTAATTATAGTATTTTTGTTTGATCTCTTGGTTTTTTTTTCTGGTGTGTTTTTTTCTAAACTAAAACATTAGTCACCATGGTTTGTTTATTTTTTTAGTGAAATAGAGCTTTTTTCCTTTAACTTTTCCTAAGTTAATTGTTGAACTCTTAATGCATAAGGTTTTTACATTTTCTTTCTAAATTCCCAAACTATTTTTTATTGCTTTCTTTCATTATTATTTTACTTAATATTGCGATATTATGTTACCAGTGTAACGCGCGGGCCTTTGAACCTTGCATCTAATATATATTATAAAAACATGATACACTTCAGGATAAAAATGAATTTTCACTTAACAGACACAATATAGTATTGACATATGACAAATTTATCATTTTAGGTAAGAAATTTAATATTCTTTACTCCAATTTTCTAGTTGTGCCCTTGAACCAATTTGGCCTCCAATTATGTAGAATGAAACGGAATCATCTGAAGCTTTAAAAAGAAATCAACAAGTCAATGCCATTTTTTTTCTTAATTTTAAATGCTACATCAATCTTTACCATTTTTTATTTTCACCCAACCCTCGCCTAAATCCCTAATTTTCTATTTGATTTTGGCCAACAAACCTTCACATAAGTCAATCTTGTCTTCCATCCTTTTCATCTTTAAGCTAAATCAAAGAAATGGTTCTACTTTTGATTCAAATATATGATTTTTTTATGGAAGCGAGTTTTTTTCCTGGGGAGATTTTTTTTGTAGTCTTGAGGGAGATGGGTTTTTCTTCAAAAGAAAATTGGTGTCATGAGGGCGTTCGTGGTTGTGGCATGTAGAAGAAAACCATCACTGTGTACCCATACCCTGCCATCACCGTTACCGACACTGGCCATTGTTTCCTATTCATTCAATCAATTATCAGCATGCTCAACATGTGGCATGACACTTGCAAATCAAGTTCTACATTAGAATTCTGGTTTCTTTTCATGGTTTTCATTTGTATCTAAGTTGTTGCTTATTTGGTTGGTTCAATATTATGTAGAGAAAATTGAGAAGCAAATAACAAAGGATTGGGTGTGAAAGAATTCACTGACATCAGTTTGTTATGATCACACTTGCTTTTTCGGTTTCTTTCATTCTTCCGTACAAACTGATGTATAAAAAAAAATATTGGAATAAATTGATTGTGGATAAGGGAGACATATTAGTAGATGTTAATTTTGAGCTTGGTGTTCTCTTTTCTTTTAAAATTCTATTTTAGAGTTCTTATTAATAGTTTTATTTTTTAACTTTCAATGAAGCATGAAGAAAGTGGCCTTGGAGTTTAATGTACAAAGCACTTCATTTCAACAATCACAGGTAGGTGTGTGAACCCTGCTATATTTTTTCCCTCATCTTTTGGACCAGTAAATTGTTTCGACACATAACTATTTGGTTTAGGCTTTCACACTGTTGCTTGGTTCTTCTAAACAAATGTTTGTTGCTTCAAGTCTAGGTGTTTCAGTGCTCATGTGTACGTACTACCTTTTTTTGTTTTCCATTAGGTGCCTTGGATCAATGAGATGTCAATGACTCAATAACATGTAAGATGTTCATCATTATTCTTCATTTTCAGAAATGTTAAGAGGTAGGAAGTCTTCCTCAAGTTTTTCCATGGGTTAAATTTGTCTAAGGTAGGGGCAATCACAGTTGATTGTGCAAGCAAACCAGGCATTTGCCCCAATTTCTTCTTTCTTTTTTGTTTGAAATGTTCTTGGCCCATAATATATTATTTTTATTGTAATTTCTTTTGCATGTTATTAGTTTGAATGGATGGTAGAACCTTATGAATATAAAGTTTGTTATTTATTACTATTGATTTCAAATAAGCTTTTGAAAATTAGGTGTTGTTTGGTTATGCATTGTTGTTTTTATTTATTTATTTTTATTTCATTTACAAATAAAATATAAAGTGATTTTGGTATGCTGTTTTTGTTTCCTGTTTTAATAACTATGAAAGTTATAGTTCCAATATTGTTGAATCAAACTTTCAAGACCAAAGATGCATTTCTTCTACTAATGAAACTTGGTAGTCATTTTTGTTTGATTTAAATCATGAATTGATTTTACATGATTGTAGACTCTACATGTGCAATGTCATTATGTCAAGTTCAACTATAAAGTTAGCTGACATTAGATGTCATATATGTCAGAATTCTTGTTTGACATGTGGTAAGACATCAAAATTAGAATTAACATATTAGATTGTTAGGAAAGTTATAGGACTTCAATAGAAACTTAGAAGGCTTTAGGACTGAAATAGAAAAGGTATAATGGTTTTAGGATTGAATATTACTTTCCCCACATTTGATTTATGCAAATATCCATAATTTCATTTGTTTATTAAAAGTGGATCCGAATTTGATTTAGGGATTTAAAATTTATATATTTCCATTTTTTAGTTAACAATCACTTCTTTTTAGTTAGCATACAAGTTTTGTAAATCTTTGGCCAGCACATAAACTACTACTTCTCTCCTAAGGGGAAAGTGTATTTTGGTCTACAAAATTTCCAACACCTCATGCAATCGATTCACCCTTTTATCATCAAAATTGTTAAAAAAACAAAAACAACTCGTGACACAAACTATAGTAAGGTAAAATATTAAAAAGATTAACACTATTAACTAATTTAAAAGAATAAAATTATTATCATGCCTATATAAAATGGAAACCATGTGCATTCGTTCACTCAAAATACGAAAAGAATATATTTGACAAATTGCCCTTTGAATTGATTAACATATTTAAATTTTAGCTCAATCAACATTTAATTCTAAAGTCAAATCTATCATTTTATGTTACCAAATCTCTCTCTCTCTTTATATATATAAAAACCATTACATTCTAAGGAAAAGTGGACATTTTATGTAATAGGCATGATATAAAATTGACACATTACAAATTTACCAATTTATGTAAGAATGTAAGAATTACCAGTTTTCCAAGACTAATCCTAAAGTAAATCTTGGTAATATGAAAGGTAATTTTTTTTTTTTCATTTGGGTGCACTAATGGAACGTTTTCAAATACTTGGGGAAGTATTAGAAGGTCATTTTTTTAATCAAGTCAACATCTTTAATACAAATAATCATTTTTTGATTTGATTTATTCAAATATCGTTACTTTCCTTTTATTATTAAAAATATATCCCGATTTGATTTTTTTTCTTTTTCTAGCCAGAACTAATTAGGGGTTTAAAATTGATATATTTTTTTTGAACCCTTGCCCTTTCCTAACTCCTAATCTCTTAAACTTTTAGTGTAGATACTTTTGTGTAAAAGAAAATTGATACATTTCCATATTTTTAGTTAACATTCATTTATTTTTAGTTAGCATATACGCTTTGTAAATCTTTGGTAAAAACTTGAATACTATTTTCTCCAACAGGAAAGTGTATTTCGGTTCAAAAAATTTATAACACCTCATATAGTTAATTTCACCCCCTCCACACACGTACAACCACATAAAGTAGGATACACTTCAGGGTGAAATGAACATTTTATATATAAGTTTTTTCCTCAATCATCTCCATACACACGCACACATGGTTAATAAATTAAGTGAAAATGCATTAGAAAATGTCATATAAGATGCAAATATCCTAATTATTATAGCCAAAGTTAGTGGCACATTATATTTATCTTTATAAATAATAAAATTACCTTCACATTTAGAATAATATTTGTATAACAATTAAATATATATACTTTTTTAAAATTCAATCTAACTTAAAATCCCTCACAATGCGGGCTATATAAACTAGTTTAACTAATAACCAAAAGCTTAAACAATAATGTCGCACGGGGCTCAAAACTGTTAAGTACTCTGATGAGTAGGAATCACATGATTAGGTTAGCAATCACGTTCGTTCACAATCCTGTCACAAATCATGTTTTTTTTTTTAATTTCGATAATTAATGCAAATTGGTGAGATTTATGTAATTAATCAATTAATTAATTAATGTACCGATTAATGATAACTTCAGAGGCGATTCATCAATCATCATGGATCCCACCGGCCGTGGGGCGCGTCCCCGGAGTGGCTGAAAGGTTGTCTTTTGCCATGCATATTGCGTGTTCATGATGATGACGACTAGCTATGCCAGCATCGGAATGTAAAAAAATATGCTACCCACCCCTACTCTTTCAAAATCTGACCATTTAAACCCTAATGTGGCCCTACTTTTAAAGTCATGGGAATGAAAAAAGTTTAATTTATTTTACTCAACCTTACCCATCCTCATTAAAGTAGTATATTTATATTAAAAATATAATTTTATTTTAAAAAAATCATAATTTAACATAAATTACTTTATATTACTTTAGCTTATGATGTTTTACGTATTAATTAATTGTCAATATACATATTCTTTTAAAAATATATGTAAATATATATAAAAAAAAAATCTAAAACACTCAAACATATGTCTTAAAATGGGTTTGTGGATACTATCTGAACCCGATTATTTAAGCGGAGGGTTTACGATTAGCTATGCTTAGCTCAAACCTGAACCATTGACATCCCTATGCCTACACCATCATCCTAGCTTAATTGCATTTGTGGCCCCTAGTTATTTATTACTATCCTATTTGAGACTCTAACCTCAAATGTTTACATGGGAGGTTCTTGACCTAAATTTTTTATTACATTTTAAACCTTTGAATGAAGAAAACCGTTAGAAAAGATGAAATCAACCATGTGGCATGCTAATGTGGTATGATTTGCCACGGAGGCATAATAATCAATGGCTGGGGATGATGCAGAAATGAACAAAACTAATAATAATAATAATTAAAAAAAAAAAAAGAAAACATGAAAAAAAGGAAAATAATTATTAAAAAAGGCCAAGAAAAAAAGAAAAAAAAAGCCCCATCACCGGCCATGTTCCCTTTGGCACCGCCATCCCTATGCCGTCCTTTACCATATCAATGCCTCCCACTTCCTTCCCTGCCTAACCCGACACCTTCCCGCTGCCCTGCTTGTTTCAGCCGATGACTCGTTGCTCTAAGTGGCCGATGGTTCTCATTGTTTTTGGGCTCCTAATCGATTTACGATTTCAGGAGTTACGGCACGAAAAAAGGCAAAATCGAACAAGGAGGAGGTTGAAATCTAACGGTCGCACATAGGGCTGGTGCTGAGTGGATACGGGATGGAGGTGGCACTGCAACTCCAATTCATTTTTCCCAACTTCGATTTTGTTTTCCCCAACTCTGATTTTGCCACAGGGGGAGCATTTGCAGAGTGCTTTTGCGAAGAGAGGCCACCGGAGGAAGCGAAAGAGGAGGTGGATGGCCGCCGATGCTAGGCATAGGAGCAGCAGATGAGGCGGAAGGTTGGGTTTCAATTTATTCTTTTTTATTTTTTCCTTTTACACATCATTAATAGTAGGTGATTATTATGCAATTGTGGCAAAATCACGCCACGCTAGAGTGTCATGTGGTCAGTTTCATTTGTTTTAATGGTTTCCATCCTCTAAAAGTTTAAAATAAAATAAAAAAATTACGGTTAAGAACCTCTCATATAAGGTTTTGATGTTAGGGTCCAAAATAAAACAATAATAAAAGGTTAGGGGGCACGGATGCAATTAACCCTCATCACCCTTTTAACTTTAACAAGTTAGGAAAATTACCAAAATCTCATGAGGTCTACTCGAACCTATAGTTTTGTCCCTACATTTTCAAATACCTATATTAGCCCCCTAAAAATTAACTCTGTGAATAATCGTTACCACATAAAAGGAAAAATATGTGACTTAGCTCCTCTGAGCTTCTTTCACAAAAACTTTAGCACCCCAGCTTCTACATATAATGATTTACCCAATCCCTTAATAGCTTAACCTAAACCAAAACCCAAATCCCAAGACCAAGTTCATATATCAATCACTTACTTTATCTATCAAGTTTTATACATATTTGCCTTCTAATTTGTACAAATCTCAATTTTTTTGCGAGAAATGAGATTTAACTTGTTCGCACATGTCTTTTTATGGGAGATCAAACCCGTATATACTTTTGAATATATAAGTAACATATTTGTAATCTCATTTGTACATATATCACACATTATTTGTATAGATCTCTTCTTTCTTTTTATATATATATTGAACTTGTACATATTTGATATCTTATTTATATATATCTACAATTTTAGTGGGAAAAAGGATTTAATGTGTTTATATTTTTTTTATGTTATAATGAATAGTATTGAAATATAAATATATATATAGACATAGGATGTAAGGTGTATATTTGACCTATCCTTAGTTAAGACTGACTTACGCTTGTGACATCGTCAAAGATAGTTTTTATCAAGAATAATTTCACAGTTACAAATAATTTACAAATGTCAATTGGGAAATTGATGTCACACAATCATCAAACACGATTAGGTAAAAACTCAATTAATTTTAAGGTGTTGATTCAAACTTTGACTAACACATGTACTACATATAGTCAAATATCCTCGTTGTCTTTTAACATTACAATCTGTTCTAAATGGTTACACCGGTTTTAGTGGAGCTATCTATCTTGCTACAAAAAATCACTTTTATAATTCTTGTTCACTTGCATATCTATCACTAGTCCTGTCTTTACTAAGTTTAATGTAAAGAGCCATAATCCAAAATGTAATTACAGATTGGAACTCTTTTCCAGCAAAGGAAAAAATAATATTATGGACAGAGGAAAACAAGCAACCTACTCCAACTAGAATGTGATCACAAGTATACCTTCTTCCTCACCAAAAGGAATCCTAATCTGATCCTTATATTCACAAAAAAAATTCTAACACTACGACCAACATCTTTTGTCCTTTCCGCGAGACTTTAATTAACATCAGCGGCGGAGATCCTCTGCGGTCTTTTTACTCTCCACAAGCCGTAGAGTTTCCTGGGCTCCTTTGTCGAGTTTTGACTTTCCTTGCAAAATTCTCCACTTGGCCCGCCGCTTTCTTCCACCGATTTCCTCGACCCGGCTTCGCTCAAACACCGTCCAATCCGCCCCTTCCCTTCCGTCTGCAACGCGCTGATGATTGATTTCAGTGCTCTACTCGGTGAGTTTCGATTCGCTATCATTAGCTCGCCGATCTCCGCCGGGCTCAAACTTGCGCCGGTGTGGAAAATCTCCTCCACCTGCGAGAATAGCTTGTGGTCCTTGAGACCCAAATAACTATTGGCCAAAGTCTTGAACGATGTGAAATCGCACAACGGAAAATGAATGTGGACGTCGATTCGACCCGGTCTGAGAACTGCCGAGTCAACTTGATCTTTTTTGTTCATCGTGAAGGCCATAACTCGTTCCTCGCCGCAGCAAGAGCTCAAAATCCCATCCATAAAATTTAACAGTCCGGATAAGCTCACAGCGGGAGATTTCTCGGCCAAGAATCGATCTAGATCTTCGATCAGAACCACTGATTTGCTCTTCGTCTGCAACAGGAGGACTCTGAGATCCAAATCGTTAGATACTTTGGATAGGTCGATATCGTAGAGATCGTAGCCGAGGAAGTTGGCCATGGCGGCGACGAAGGTAGACTTCCCTGTTCCGCAAGGACCGTACAAGAGGTAGCTCCTCCGCCATACGCGGCCGAGCCGGTGATAGTATTGTTTGGCTTTAAGAAACGATTCGAGATCCGATTTAACCTTATTTTTGAGGTCGGGTTCCATGGCAATCGTGTCGAGAGTGGAGGGATGAGCGAAAGGGATCGATCTCCAAGGCCCGTCACATCCATTCCAGTCGCCGTTAATATTCACGTAAAGCTTCAAATCCCTCTTCTTCTGATCGATTTCGTCGGAGACTGAGTGGATATGCTGGAGATAAGGGCGAAGAATTCTACGCTTATCCGCTTTTCTGATCTTCAAAATGAAGTTTCTGCGATAATGACGATCGGATTCTGGTTGGTTGACCCAGTAAAGCCTGGCGCCGAGGAAATCGTCGTGGATGATCTGGCTGGGATCGAGGGAGAGGACAATCTCGTTGGGTTTCTTCCCGGTGATGAGATTGGTGAAATCGGAGTCTTCGACCGAAGCCAGCGAATTCAGGTAAACCAAAACTCGCGTGTACAGCGAATTTTCCTGCAAATTGTCGTCGAGTTCTGGGACCCTGAAGAATTGATAAACGTGGAAACAATCCCCCACCGCCCACCACCATTTCTTCACGGTGTATATCAACCCGGACTTGAATAGAATTACCCGGATTGCAAACAGAGAAATCACACATATTATCGATAGAAGGAATAAATCAAAAAGGATCTTCATGGTTGGTTTGGTTTGGTTTGTTTATTTCCGAGAAATTAAAATCAGACAAGTGAAGCTATTGCGGTAGGTCTTGTTAAAGAAGGAAAGTTGGTGCTTACATTTTGGGGGAAGAGAAAGGCAAATGATGCGAAAAGGACAGAGAGGGAAAGCAAATTTACGAAAATTTGGCGGAGATTCCTCTGCCGGAGGAGGTTGGAAGGGTCGAAATGGTGGCGGACCTTTTGAAGACACGGAGGCGACGGGTTTAGTGTTTTGGTTATTTGGGTTAGCAGATGCGAATCGGACGAATCTTTGTTTGTATCAGATTGGCGGTGGGGGTGAAGCGCCAAATTCTAGCTGCTCATTTATTGAGTATCTCCCATCATTTCCAGATCACAATCGTTTCGCCACCCCTGAGCCGTCTCCTCTCTGGATTGTCTTTTATAAATTTGCTCAAATGAATTGATTGATTTGGAACATAAATTTTGCTTAAAGACCATACCAAATAGAGTAAAATCAAATTTATTTTATTTTATTTTTTTGTTTTCAAGTTTTGACGACACCTTTCTCCGTAAATTAATAATTACTCCGCCTAAATCACTTTTAATCCCTTAAACGACGTTTCTTCAGGCATTTTCATCCTTGAATATTAGAAAAGTGTAATTGAGTCCCTCAACTATAAAAGATGAGGCACTTAAACCATTTGATTCATTAACTCGCTTCATATTCAATTATTTGATACTAACTCCATCAAATTTTTAATGGTTGCCATTACTTGGTTCTAAGATTCTAAAGCTTTAAGTCCTAATTAAAAATACATAACTTTAAGTACTTAACAGTAATTATGCGCAGATTTATTAGGGGTGCATATACATGTTACCAACACAAAACCATAAGGACCAAGAGTGTAATTAAGTTAAAAAGTTTGTGTGGTAGAATCAAGCCCTCTCTTTCGAAAGATTCGTGAATCAAGCCCCAGTAAGATTATTTTGCTGTGCATCAAATTGAACCACATGCTCCGCCACATCAATTCTTTTGAGTTTCATTCTTTCCACCATATTCTAAGTCCTAAAATCTGCTAATTTTTAACATTTAAGTCATAAAGCCTTTCAAAATTTGGTATAAGTCTTAAAGCTTAATTTGTTTCTGTAAGTAATATATAAGATTTTGTTCATGTTTTTTCTTTCGAAAGAGATTGCATTGATGTTAATAAATGTAAAAAATCAAAATTAAGCACTAAGATAGCAAAAAATAAGAGAATTAGATAAATACAAAATTATTTATAGAATTTATTAATTTACTTGTTAAATCTTCAAATCAAATTGTTGTTTTACCAATAATTTATTTTATCTGCATTTAATTCGATTTACTTATTGGTCTGGTGATCAAAAGTTATTACGTAAATTAATTTTTTAGTAAATATTATTTGCATGTACAGAATCATATTATATTTAGTATTTAAATTTTTTTTTCTATTTTTTTCATGTACAGAATCATATATTATTTTATTAAAGTCAATAGAGATAGTTATTTTGCAGAATTGGAAAATTGTGAAAATACCTATAAAACCTAAGAGAGTAGAAGAGCCTTTACACTCCTGTTGTTCTTGGACAATGGACTTCCCTAAGTTGTATGAAAATGGAGATTTGCAGCGCAGTTATGTTTTTGTCACATTAAAAATTAAATAATGTATTATGTTTATTTTGCTGAGCTTTTATCAGGAACCAAAACCATTTGAAAGATGATATTCTATCTATAAGCTCACTTGAGTAAATTTTGTTATAAAGTAAGTAATTTTTTATACTATATGAACTTTTTACCGTACCTAACCCAATAAGAGAAAAGTCAATTGAGCATGCACTTTTCTAGACAAATATTTTAAAAGTACATTTTAACTTTCGAAACTTCGAAATGAAGTACGAGTTAACTGAATAATGATTATGTATTAAAAATAATCACTTGTAATATATTTTCAGTAAATATTCCTAAACACGGCCGATCATATCGACAATCCCTCCTCCTTATGTAGCTACTATGACTGTACAAGTCTAGGTAACTGACAACTCAAAGCCTCACTGTCCAATTTCCTTTAAAATTAAAATAAAAAAAATTCGTCCTACTTAACAAAGAGAGAGGGGAAAAAAGAAGAAGAAAGAATACATACCAACAACAACAAGAATAATAATCTAGTCTCGTTATAAGGTTTTATTTTCATGCCAATACTTGGCCAGCATATATCCATTCGTCTCGTTATAAGGTTTATTTTCAGGCAATCCATGTCTGTGTTTTTTTTTTTTTTCAGCAGTAATTTTTATATATACCATTGTTCTTTAAATTTGTGCCTTTTGATTAAGTAATTAACTAATTTTTGTGGCTTGTTTCAGCCAAAATAAATAATTAAAGGCGGAAGAAAAAGAAAAGGCAAGCCAGGAAACTTAAACATCAAATCTGCATGGAAGGCCCATCTGATGTGTCCATAATAAAAAGTCCGGTCCTTCGTACATGGAGGTCAGGCCTGACTTTCGAGAAGCGTGTCAGTAACTGGTTGGGTTGTGGTCCAATTCACTCCAAGCCGATCTACCAAACACTCCGGCCCACCCAGCCCCTCTCATGTTTTATTTGGGAAAAAGCATTTATAGCATTTTATATATTTATTTTCTAACCTTTATTTCTTTGTTAAGGCCAAATGCCCCACAAGCCCTGTATTTGTTCTACGAGCAAGAGTTGGTCTTTAGTTCAACCCTTATTTCCATCTGGTTATTCCATATGTATGAATAAAACACAATGTTAAACCATATCAAGATTATATGTTCATAGGACGTTCACAACATTCTTACAGTACTGCTTGATATGGAAAACTGTAATATATAACATGAGTATACGTCCCCGCCACATAGGTAAAGTGGCAAAGGAACATCCGTATTAAAAGGGGAAGTCATCGTTTCAGATACTGTCTTTCTCACTTCCTCTAAAAAATAATGTTTAATGTTGGTTATAATGCTACGCATCCAAAAAAAGTAGGCACTCTCTCCTAGCCTTAGAAATAAATAAGTTAATTATAATTTGCTCTTTGAGGATTAGGCAAAGTGTTAAAATATCGTTATTGCTAGGTACGACACACCCCGAATTTTTAATGTGTACCGCGCTGCATACTATTACCGTTTTCACAAAAAAATAAATGTTAGAATATTATTTTAAAATGATATAATTTATTCAATAATTTATTTTTACACATTTTATATGTATTCTAATTTTTCTCATCATAATTTATCAAATATAAATAAAATATATATGATAAAATATTTTTTTAATACAAAAACCATAAAAAAATGTTTTATAAAGAGCAAAACAAATAATTCTAAAACAACTAATTTATTGATATAAGAGAAAAAAATAATAATTTAATAATAAAAATATATTTTTTAATACTACATTGAGTTCCTATGTGGCTTAAAGTATAAAGCTTCGTTCCTAGTTTGTTATGTAAAAGCGACACATTCATCCATTAAATTTTTATATTAACTAAAAAAATTAATAAAAATAAAAATAAATATTTATTTTATAATATTTGCATTATTTATATTTTAATGTTTTATATATTTATGATATTTTGATGTAAAATAAAAAAAATAGCCTCGAAAAGTAAAATATCACGGTACGTACTACATAGTATTTGCGGTATACCACGGTTTTTTTTTACAAAATGTATACAAAAGGTGAGTGGTATACGAAATACCACAAAATACTGCAATATACTGCGATATACCGCACAGTAAAATGACAAAAATGTGAAAATATTTGTACTGCGTACCTGCAGAAAATGGCATACCGCTTGGTATACTACGGTATTTAACACTATGCGTTTAGGTGAAATTACACTTTATCTCATCCTGTTTAAAAAATACACTTTACTTCCTACTTTTTTAACATAGTCTAACAGTAACTTATGAAATTTTAATTTACACTATACGATTGTAATCTTCAAATAATTTTAATCTGTATAGTATTTTTTATAATTAATTAACATTTAAAAAATACCCCATCTGTTTCACAAAGGTTGGTCATTTTACCTTTTTTTACTAAAGTTTGACTTAAATATATTTATATTAATTTCTATTGTAAAAATTTTTCAAAAAAATATATTTATAAACTAGAGTCTTTAAGGTATAATTTTCATATAAAAATTTTATATTTATATAAGAAATTTTGAAAGAAAGAAAATCATGAGTTAATTGTTGTAAATAGTAAAGAGGACAAACTTTGCGAGACAGAGGTAGCACTATTTTAAAAATTGAAAGAAATACAGAAAAAAATCATAATTTAAAATGTCCATTAGCAATAAAAAAAATATCATATAGATTGAAATTACTGGGATATGACTACCGTAATGTTTAAATTAAGATTTCAAAAGTTATTGTTGGACTGTATTTAAAAGGCAAGGGCAAAGTATATATTTTTAAAACATAAAGGGGCAAAGTGTAATTTTACCTAAAGCTCAGAGGTCAAATTGTAATTATCCTAAATAAATATCTCTTAACTATGTAACTTATTAGTAAAATGCTTTTGATTACCAAAATAAAAACATAGGTATACCCATTAATCACAATTGCATTTCATAGGAACAATACCCTCCACCAAAAAGGGACAAAGAAAAAACAACATAACTGAAACTTAAAACTGACAAAACAAAAAATAAACAATAAACAAATGAAACACTCGATTCATTATTCCCAATTTCTCACTGCCTTTATCTCTCTCACCTACAACACCTTGGCTCACGAATAATTGACATGGGGCACTAAATACATTTTTTTTCAATGTAAGCAACTAAATAATCATTTATCAATTGATCTCTCATTCAATTCCACAATCAATTTTTCATGATATTTATTGGAGAAAAAGCTTTCTCAGCACTTAGCAACTGGAAAAATTAATGCTAACTTCACAAGTAGATAAACAAGTGGATACACAATATGTTTCATTCTGCAAACCAACTCTTGAGTAAGAGTACTTATCCTTTTAATATTTTAAAAATTGATATCAGAGCGCATATCAATAATATAAACGTTTAACTGACTATCAAGTGTTATAAGCTCAGTTGCAGAAAATTTTGATGGGTACAACTGACCAGGACGAATTAATTTTTGCTTATTAAATGCTGAAAATGAGTTATTAGGATTTACGTATGCAACATAAAGGAGCAATTCTGTACTTGCCACTGTGAATCAATTATCAAGCTCTTGCAATTGCCTATATAGAATTTCAATGAATAAATCTATGCAATAGTGATACAAGTTTTCAATACGTGCTTGCTTTGATCGACTGTTTTTAGAATCAACATCTATTTTATGAGAGAACTGAGCTTCTTTTGGTAAAATTTTCAAGTACTTCTCCATAGCATAAACTACATAAAAATAAAAAATAAAAATAAAAATTCACACAATAATAATAATATATACTACATATTTTACAAATTGACATATTAAGATTTTAAAATTTTAAAATTACCTGAAAAATATCAGAGATAAACATAATGCAATGCAACTTAAGGTTGGAGATAGCCGAGAGGCTTGTGACAATTGAAGAGAAGGAAGAGTTGATCTGAAAAAGCCTGAGAAAGAAAAAGGCTTCCACCGCCCGCTGGCCTCCTACGGGAATTAACAGCGTATTTTGGGGGTAGAAATTTTTCAGCACCTTTTAATTTAGTGAGACTGTAGGCTTTAGGGTAGGCTTTACGTTCTTTTAGGCGGCAATACGGCAGACTTTTTATTTTGTTCCGTTTTTCATCCAGATGTAAACTTGATAACTAATAAGATTCCTCATGTGTGTCAAATGCTATATTTATACTAATAATTACTGTATCATATAGTTTAGTCACTAACTTTCACATAATTTTATCTTGATCACTCATAAAAACTAAATTCATGCTCTCTTTAATTTAGTGGGGGCATCACTAAAAATTCTCTTAGGGCAAAATGAATATATTTTAAAAAATTATATACCAAATACATATTTTCTCCAAAACTCAGTGGTGGCAGTAATTAACGTAGCGCCGCCCCTAATGATATCACAATCAATTTAAACCAACCAAAATAAGCTTAGACCACTCCTTGAACACTGCTACCTATATTAATGCCCACTGGATAGACCATCAGACGAGCTCAAAACAACTAGAGAATGCCGAACAAATTGGCCAATAAACCGATAAGATTTGATGGAACGATGTTGTGTGGAAGCTCAATAATATTAAAAGTATTGAAGATTGCTAGCAGATGAGGATGATCGGGTGAAACAAACAGAAATCAATGGGTCAAACTTGAACAACATCAAAACTCGACCAAAAAATCTGCGGATCTGAAGAGGAGCGGCAGTAAAGAAAGAAACAAGAGGGATGCAACTAGGTTTTGCATATGTTTTTTAAAGCTTATTCTTATTCCATCTCCAACGTTATGTAAACATTAGTAATTCCAGCTATTGAAATATTAATTGTCAAAGCCCTAACTTAGTAGGTAATGTACACAAGTACCAACAATCAAAATTTTGATAAGGTTCACTTTCACATATTACTAAGAAGTTCAAGCCTCCCGGTAATGTATGTATGTGTGTGTGCATATAGAAATGTCATACTCAATTAGATCATTGTGTTGACTCTTAAAGGCCCCTGGATGGTTGAACTTGCTCTTGTTCTTTTAGTAATACTATGATTAATGAATTCAATCAAATCCTACCCCCACCATTTCTTAGATTCGTTTTTCTGAAAACCTTTTTACTTTTGTTTTTTTGAAATGAAAACAGGGAGTGGAGTTGAAAAGGGAGGCGTTTGTTACGGTGGAATGTTAAAGAAGTTAAAGAACACACTGTTATATATTCCAGTAAGTTCCACACACAAAATTCTTTGCTTATGGCAATGGCGATGTTAATTGATACTAACAATCTGGACATATATTTAAACGTTTCTAGAGTATTATCGCTTAATTACAGTGGACGAGCGAGATTGATTGAGTATATTCGCGACGCCATTAGTTTTTAAAGTCTAACAAAGTTTTCAATTGCATAACTAGGTACTTTTACTTCATTTTTTAAACTAGTTATACCATAAAATTTCAGTAATTCTATAATTAAATAACTCTCTTGTGATGTTGGGGATTAAGATGATTAAAAATTACCTCAATAAGATGATTAAAAATTAAAGAAAAATTCGAGGCATAAATTCATGGCGCGAAAAGTGAGGAGTCGGGAGCATATATTTTTTTTTTCATGGTTGGAAGATAAAAATAACGACAATTACTCAATTTGTAAATCTATTGAACTTCAGTCGTGTAATTAAAAAAATAAAAATCTATTGTTAATGAGCACGAGGGGTAGAGGGATTTTTTTTCAATGCTTAGTAACTGGAACAAATACCACCAATTAATCAACAACATAAACAAACAACCGAAAACAAATTTAATTACAGGGTACTACATTAAAAAATAAAGGAGATTATTGATTAAAATATAATGAAGAGAATTGGCGAAAGAAATTTGTCTTTGTAATATTTTGGGTAACCGGGGTATATAGTTTATTTTTATGTCATAAATGGTACTGAAATTTTAAGTTTGTCCTATTGAATTAAAAAAATCTCATGTTGTGCGTTTTAATTAGATATTTTTAGTAGATTTTACCGTTAAATCAAACAAAAAGATATTGAAATGATATTAAATAATACTAAAATAAATTTAGAATAATAACTTTAATTCTCATCACTAATTTTAGCCCTTAACTTCCGCTAAAATCAATTGTGTTTTCTCTCACCTATACCCGCCACCTAAAACCCTCATCTCTCATCTCTGCCGTCGCCAACCAAGAAGCTGCCACCATCTCCAACCGCCAGCTAGCCGTTGGCACCAACTGCCTTCCAGGGCCACCCCGAGCTTTGCCTGACTATCGGCGGTGCTCTCAATTGAAGAACAGAAGGAGTGTGACCCATCCCCCACCGTGATCTATGTCCGATCCACCGCGCCCCATCGTCACTGTTCGTCATCTGACCTCCAAGGGGCCACCCCAGCCTTCGTTGTCAATACCTTGCCCCTACCCCAACTTTCTCACTCACTCCTACTTGGAGAGTACGTGTGGCAAATTTGATGCCTATGGTGGATTTGGATTCCAAGACAAACTCCTTGCGGGTAAATCTAGAGAGCATATTGGATTTGACCACCCTGAAATCGTCGATTAACACCGCTCCACTAGCCTCGACTCCTGCACTGCCTCTTCTCGTTTCACACGAATCAACAGACGCGATGCGACCACGTCTGTTTGTCTTCAGACTTGCCTGGAAAATTAAAGACCTGAAAAACAAATGCAATATTTAATGAATCCAGGCACAGCTCCCTCTCTCCCTTTGTTTTCCGCCCTCAACCCAATAATAGTCCCAATAATCCAAGGCAAAGTGAGAAAGCCCTTGATTGTTATTTCAAGGAAGAAGCTCTGTGTAATGGGAGGGTCGTCGATGACGAAGGAGGGCTATGGGCATGATAGAGGAGGGTTGGTAGATTTGGGTGCACTGGATTACCTGGGAGTACAATTGAAGTAGATTTGCATTGATTCCGGTTGCTAATCTAGGTTTTGGTCCTCTTGCTTGTGGAAGAGTAGATTTAGGATAGGAGTAGGTTTAAAAGTTGAAGGTTTAGAATTATTGATTGAAAAATTTTGAAGACTAAAATTGTTATTAAAAATTTCTTTTAATGTTATCTAATGTCATGTTAGTATTTACCATTCGATGTTTGATAGGACAAACTTAAATATTTAGTGCCCATTTAAGACATAAAAATAAATTAAGTTATGTCTAATGAACTTTACCCCAATATTTTGGCTTGCCTTTGGCTTTCCTACAATCAAAGTATATGGGCGGTTGAAGTGATTTTTTCTCCTCTGCCAACATTTGGTCGACAACCTAAATTGAGACCATGCACTATTAATATACTCCATCCTCCAAAATTATTGTAAAATATTTTATTTTGGACATTTTATAATATCTGTAATATTTTAATACCTGTACTTTATCTGTCTAAAAAAGGATGACAAATATTTTTTTTGTTTATTCAAAAAATGATGAATTGTTTCCTATTTTTTTAAAATTTTTAATATCTAATTCATTTTACTACCTTCATTTAAATTCTCTCAACATAAATAAAAAAAACTACACAAAATCCAAAAAAGAAAGAATTTTTTTATACTCCTCATTTAACTCTCACAATACAAAAATAAAAAAGGATTTCTTTTTAATTATTTTAGCTTCAAAGGTTACATAAATTACACCTATTAATCTCTGTGTCAAAAAAAAAAATTATCATCCAAAATCTAATAGAGGGAGTAAATTACTTTATCATACTACCATTTAAACTATCATTTTAATATTCACTATTTTTAACTTTTTCAATTTACATGTAAAAAATTAGAAGTAAAGGTGAAAATAACATATAAATTTTTTACTTTTTAATTTATGTATTAAATCAAATGGTTCAACAGATATGAGATGAAGTGAGTAATTAACAAACTTTAAACTTGAATTTAGATTGTTGCAACCTGTGAAGTGTTTGGTAAGGAAAAAAAGAACCATGCATAGGATATTTATGCTAAACAAAATGAAATTGCTTCAAGACCCAACCGCCGTAGAAATTCCTTTTTGAATGCTTATAATTAAATTCAAACATATAGTAGCTTGATTCTTACTGCAATTGACATACAAAGCATTATATCATGTGGTCAGTTAAAGTTTACATCTTAACTTGTGTAAGATATTACTTTTATTATAGTCAGTAGGTGGGTTTAGGTTGTGTGAGATATAATATAGAATAGATTAAGTTATGGAATCTCTTTTATATCCTTTAATTTCTCTTGTAATATTTTAAGTATAAAAAAGAAAAAAAATTCAAATATCAATTAAACAACAACAAGCAAGGTACAATTCTAAGTTAGTATGACGACTCTGCAGTCATGAGTACGTGAAACATATCACTAAGCAACGACCAAACCCGACCTTTGATATTATGTTATAATATCTAACCTAAAATTAATTGGAAAATAGCAATATGCGGAGAGATATTATTATCATATAAAATTTCCCCTTTCCCCTTTTTTTTGGGTGCAACTTTGTAGTCAGGAATGTGATTGAAGCCCATATAGAGAATCCAACTTGGTACTTATACTTGGGCTGGTAGTGTAAGCATTTCGGCTGTAATTGTGAAGGAAGCGTGAGGATGAGGTTGGTAGCTGGGTTGAAGTTGCTGGGAGACAGAAAGCGGCAAAAGGAAAAGAGAGCATCAGAAAATAAGCAATCCCAGCAAGCAAAGTAAAAAGGAAGAAGGAGACAGGAACGGCTAGAAAATCATCTGGCGATTGCAGGAATCTGGGTCACAGTTGCTAGTGTGACCTGCAAGCATGCCCAGGAATCTCATCTTTATGCAAGTCTAACTCACAAGCCGTTCTATCAACAGTAGAGCCGGAGGCAGAGATCAATAGTGCAATTGGTGTCAACGGAATAAGAAAATAAACCATTCTGAGTAACCAACTTTTTTTTATACCAATCTTGAAATTTCAAGTTTTTGTCAGCTGTATGGATGAATCGATCCCTTTCTGGATTCCGTCCCCTTCTTTATAATGTCATTCATTTAGTCTGTGCGTTTTCCGCATGCAAGTTATACCCTTTTCTTTCTTTAACATCCCTTCGTTATATACATATATCTAAGCAACCTCTTGCCCACACCATCTTCCATCTCCCTCTTGCTCGCTCCGGTGACTTGCGAGACCTATCTTATCGTTAATGGCGACCAATCAGCCCAACCAGCCCCGCCCTTGGCTGCGTTTAACATCCCTAGCCCGTCCCACCATCCCTGGACCTGCCCCAGCTGCTGCTCCTGCCCCAGCTCCTCCTCCTGTTCCACGACCCACATTGAGGCCACTGCCTCAAGCTCCACCACCAGCTGCCCCTGCTCCGCCAGCAGCAGCTTCCCCAGCTCCCGCAGCTCCTCCTGCTCCTGCTGCAGCTCCACCTGCTCCTTTTCGACCCACACTCAGGCCACTAACTCAAGTTCCAGCACCAGCTGCCCCAACACCACCTGCTCCTGCTCCAACGGCCCAGCCACCTGCGCCGGTGATTGTAGCACCCTCTGTTCCTGAACCCCGGGCCTCAGTGCTGGGCCGCCCGTTTGCATCTCCTCCCTCCCAAACATATCAGGTTCCCACCACCACATCGGTCCCCACTTCTCCGGCCAAGCCTGTGACTGCTACACCTCCCAGGGCAGCCCCTACGGCTGCTCCTGCCGCTTCACCCCCTAAGCCTGCAGCTGTGCCCCTGACTAGTGGAGGCCCCGCAGCTGTTCCTCCAGCTTCGCCCACAACAAAGTCAGTGAAAACCACTTCTTCTCCAACCGGGAGACTTCCCTACAGGCCCATTGCAGCCACCGGAAATGGAAGTCCAACTGCCTCATCAAGGACACTGAAGCCGGCAGCGGAAACTCCACCACAGTCTCCGCCGCGCAAGCCTACTGCTCCGCCGCCTTCTCCTCTTACTCTGCCTCCCGCCCAACTGAAATCCCAAGAAAAGCTCGAACCCGTAATCCCTATCGAGGCAGAGCAGAAAACAGTGCTCGTCCAGAAGACAGTCGGAAAGCCCAGCTCTCCACACATCGACGGGAAACATGAACCTGCGAAGAAACATGCCGACAAGGAACAGAAGGCCCACCACAAGAAGCTATCTTCGGATTCGGAGGAAACAGGAGTGAGGATCATAACCATTGCCGGCGAGAACAAAGGTGCTTTTATGGAGCTGATCAAACCGCCCAAGGGTCATCCGCATTATCTCCAGAAGAAAGGGCAAGGTACTCCTTTGAGCGATGGCAGTAGCGAGTTCCAGAGCTACAGCAGCAGCGACGAAGGGAAACAGCAGAAGAGAGACTTGCGCCAGAAATCGAAGACGCAGGTGCCGACGAATGCTTACATGAACAGCAACGTCCAGGGCGTGAATAACTCGATCGTGTACAACTCTTCCTACACCCACCACGACCCCGGAGTTCACGCTGTTTTCTCGAGGAAGCCGGCCGGCGGTGGCGGAGGATTTTACGTGAAGGAGCATACAAACGTCGAATGACAGACAGCTAGAAGGCACTGAAAATTATGGCAAGAAAAGGGGACGAGCGCCTTTTTCCTTTTTATGCTTTCGTTGCTCAAATTTCATGTTCAGAAAAATAAAAGAAAACTAGTACATGTGAGTGGTGGTGGATTCGGGGTTGGGGATTCTAATTCTTCAGCTTCCTTCAGATAACCACTTTAATTTCTTCAGCTTGTGATTGAATATTGTCGTTGCCCTGTCTTTTGCATGACTTTTTTCTTACGAGTTATATATGATATTGTTCCAATATGCTTAAATTTTATTCCTAAGCGGAAAGTCTAGTATAACCATTGGATTGGAGTTCCTTTTCCCCTAATTTTCGATTGGGATCATTAGTTGGACAAGGAAAATGAAGAAAAAAGGGAAAAAGAGCTAGGGAAATCGTCATGTAGGCATCATTTCTTAAAGAATTAATTGTCATTTGGTGACCATCCGTCAGCATGCAAAATGAGTTACCACCATTTTAAAATGTTGTAGATCTTAATTGTTTTATTTGTAGATCTTAATTCTACAAATACCTTAAAAAGCTATGATTAGATGAGCAGCTTCTGCTGGCCTCCCAATGAGCTCATATACTATTCTTTTTTCCAAAAAAGGAAAAAAATGAAAAGGCACGTTCAAGTTTTCAGGATAAATGCGATGTAAATCCCTTAAGTATTCCTGCAGTCATCGGGATTAAATATTGGTTTAATAAGAAAATGAAAAAATAAGTACAAAAAAATAAAATGGAAAGTTCCTCTCTATTTTGATGTAATATGAACAAAACACACACTAGTTTGTTTTGCATTAATTTTAATGTACTACTGTAAATCATTCTTATATTAAGTGGTTATACATCCAAATTTTCATTTTTTAAAGTGTAAGATTTTAATAAGTTGATAACTTGAATAAACACTTATTTTATATAAAAATATATTAAAGTTAATTCGAAATTAACTGAAATAGAAAATGATGCACTTTGGACGGACCTAATTGTTTCTGCTGATCCCTCAGCCCAGGGGCTGTGGCCTGACTTTTGAGTTGGCTACCAAATAGATGGTGCAGAACAAGGGCCTCATCGATTAAAAGTCTCATCGATTGTCTTTTATCATTTCCTTTTCTCTAGAGAATATGATGCTTTTATCAGTAATAGTTTCGAAGCTAGAAAGAAAATTTTACAGTTAAATATTTATTAATGAAAAGTTAAAATTTAAACTAATCATCAAAAAATAATTTCACAGGTAAACCGTATGACTACTACCTCTTGACCCGTATTATTTGATATATTAGGATTCGGCGCAGATATTAAAAAAGAAGAAAAAGTTTAATTTTTTTTTTCACGTCCATCACATCTACTTTTGCTAAGTTAAAGAAGATGAAAAAGGTAAATATAGAAATGATATTTTTAGGGATAATACGTTAAAGTGACTTATCAAAAAAAAAAAGAAAAGAAATTTACCTCTTGAACTATAAACTGCTGCCATAATACCAGTGCTAGTCAAACTTGAAACTTTTACTTATAATAATTAATAATATTACTAAATGCTTCATTTCTGTTTACCTTTGAAAATCAAGATTGCGCTTCGACAGAGCCTTAAGAGTAAAATTGAATAAAAAGAAATTTGAGAAATTTACTATCAAATGATGAATCTGGTCAGATAAAAATGCTGGTTCTTGGCACACTTGTGAAATAAAGTTCTGATGGGTTGATTTGATCGGTCATATCATATTAGGCCGATTCAGCCCAAAATAAAGCCCAAATAGTACAGAAACGCCATTAAGAGACCCAATGCCTTTATTAGGCCCAATATCAACGGATGCTAGCCTAGTGAGTAGTGAGAAATGATGAATAAGGAGTATTAGTACTATTAGATGCTCAAGTCAATCCCTAGGAGAAAATTTCTCCGAACTGTCCCAAAATTTGTTTTTGGCCAGAAAACTTTTCACTTGAAATGCCCTGAAATCATACATAGATAGCTTAAAAAAAAAAAAAAATTCTTACTTGTCTCACACCTTGATCAAAATTTGAGTGACATCCTCATAGCTCACTACATTTATTTATTTATTTATTTTTCACTCAAACACAAATTTTCGAGATACAATCCATTCTCTGGATCATCCTTAATTTGGAATAATGTCCTAAACAATAACAGTACCCACAGTGGTGAGCTGTAGTTAGAGAATATAACCGTAAATAAATCAAAACAATAATTTTTACCTTGAGGTTCCTTTTGAGATTGGGAATAAGCCTTGCATACACCTGGTTAATGCCGTACATCATCCCTAAAAGGTTTAAAAATTGTCATTTTGGCCCCTACAGGAATATTACTTATATCTTTACAGGTTGGTTAGAGCGCGTTAGGGGAGAAAGGAAGGTGATCCGGGGTTCGAATCTGAACGACCCCACTACTATATTTTTCGTATTTTCATTTTTTTTATTTTTGTTTGTTTATTGTTTTTCCTCACTTTTTTTTTTAATATTCTTTTCCTTTCTTGCATTTCTTCTGGAGATAAACCTCTAGCTTCATTTTTCCGTTTTTCTTCGATTTCTTGTATTTTAGTTTTTTTTCTTTTCATTTGTTTCTTGTTTTTCCTCACATTTTTTAATTTTTTTTCCTTACTTGCATTTCTTTTGGAGATAAACCTCCAGTTTCATTTTTATTTTTCTTCCAAGTTTTTTTTTTCACATTTTTTTCTTTATTTTTTTTAGTTTTCCTTGCATCTTCTTCTTGTTTATTTTCTTTTTTCCAGATTTATTTTTTATTTTCATTTTCTTTTCTTTTCTAATTTTTTCATTTTTTTATTACTTCCTCTTTTATATTCATTTATTTTTTTATAAATATTTTTTTTCAATTTCGGTATGTTCTTTTGTTTCAATTATTTTTTAGTTTTTATTTGTTCTTTTATCGGTACTTTTTTATTTTTTTATTAGTAATTATTTTTCCTTTCACTAGTAGTTCTTTGTTTTTTTTAATCAATTCTTGCTTATTCTTTAGATAAATTGTCTATCTGTTTTTTTATTAGTAGTTATTTATTTTTTTATCAATAATTATTGGTTCTTTTATGGCCTAAATACCTATTACTCCCCTGAACTATAGTGACTTGGACAGTTAACCCCCCGAACTATGAACCGTATCAACTTGAACCCTAAACTTTGAGAAAGCAGTCACTTTGGTCCTTTGACTCAAATGTCTAACATCTGAAAAACTATGTAATTGTCACTCAAATTTATATGTATTCTTATTCTCACTCTAATCTTTCATCTCCAACATCCAAGTTACCATCTCCGACTTTCAGATTTTTTAAGCAAAGTTTTTTGCTCACCACTGCTTGCCATCGTTCATCACCTTCGATGAGCCTAGCCAACGAATGCTCTGCCGCTTTTCTTCGCCTCTGTTCATCATCGCCAACGGGCCTAGCCAATTCGCGTCCCCGGCCGTCTTTTTCGATTGCATTGTCACTGGCAGATTCCTTGAGAACTTCTCCAAACGCATTGATGTCTTTTCCTCGACGCCAATTCCTTCCCCTCTCCAAGGCCTTGCCATCACTTTCCTTCGATCACCGATACACTCCCACCAAGCTCATGTTCCACCCTTCTTCCGCAAACCCCCTTGCCTTCTCCGGTGACTTCCTCTACCTCTAGGACCTCCATTCGAACCCAAACAATTCGCATCTCCTGGGCATTACCATTGAACCAAACCACATCCAACCTCCTCGTTGTGTCGCTCCTAACTTGCCTAGGCCCGTTCAACCTCCAATTGTCACCGAAGAAACAAAACTTGAGATTAGACCCGTCCCGACCTGTTTTGTTCGTGAACGATGAAAGTAACACAATTTCACTTAATCACACTTTAAGTCACTGAGCTTATGTTCTTTAATAAGTTTATCCCTGATATTTAATGTTTGTGCCATTAGACGCTAGTACGTTCTAAAACTAACAAAGTATATGTCACGGCACAGCACATGACGAATTTTCAAAGTTAAAGGACCAAAGTGACCCCTTTATCAAAGTTCAGGGTTCAAGTTGACCCAATTCATAGTTTATGGGGTAAACTGTCCAAGTCACTATAGTTCAGGGGAGCAATAGGTATTTAGGCATTCTTTTATTAGTAGTTGTTAGTTCTTTTATCAATTTTTACTTATTCTTTAAATAAACTAGATTTATGTTCTTTTATTAGTAATTATTTGCTTTTATCATTATTTTTTTTAATTTTTTTTTATCAATTCATACTTGTTCTTTAAATAAATTAATTTTTTATTTTTTTTATTAATAGTCATTTTTCTTTTTATCAGTAGTTATTTGTTTTTCACTAGTAGTTTTTTATTTTTTATTATCAATTATTGCTTGTTCTTTAGATAAACAAGTTGTTCGCTCTTTTATTAGTAACTATTTATTCTTTTGTTAGTAGTTATTTGTTCTTTTATCAATAATTATTTATTTTTTTATTAATTTATACTTATTCTTTAGATAAATTATTTGTTTGCTCTTTTATCAGTAGTTTTTTTTATTGTTTTATCAATACTTATTTGTTCTTTCACTCGTAGTTGATTATTCTTTTACCAATTCTTACATGTTCTTTAGATAAACTAGAAGTCTATTCTTTTATTAGCAGTTATTTATTCTTTTATCAGTATTTATTGGTTCTTTTAACAATAGTTGTTTGTTATTTTTATCAATTCTTATTTATTCTTTAGATAAACTAGTTGTATTTTTGTTTTATTAGTAGTTGCTTATTTTTATCAGATGTTGTTTGTTTTGTGTATCAATTTATGCTTGTTCTATAGATAAATTAGTTGTTTGTTCTTTTCTTAGTAGTTACTTATTCTTTTATCAGTAGTTGTTTGTCCTTTCATTAGTAGTTGTTTGTTCTTTTACCAATTCTTGTTTATTCTTTAGATAAACTAGCTACATGTTCTTTTATTAGTAGTTATTTATTTTTTATCAATAGTTATTTGTTATTTTATCAGTAGTTGTTTGTTATTTTATCAATAATTTTTGTTCTTTTATCAATTTATACTTATTCTTTAGATAATTTATATGTCTGTTTTTTATTAGTACTTATTAGTAGTTGTTTATACTTTTATCAATAGTTTTTATTTTTCTTTTTCATTTTTTGAATTATTTCTAGTTTTGCTCTTGTTTTTCCCAATTTTATTCCTTTTTTCATATTTTTTAATTTAAAATTTTGTTCTTATTTATTTCATTTTTTATTACTTATATTATTCTCATTTTTTAAAAATTATCTATTTCTCTATCATTTTTTTGTTTCAAAATTTTCAACCAAAAACAAAAGAACAAACAAAGTGTTGAGCTAAAAGAACAAACAATTGCTTGTAAAAGAACACATGATTCCTTAAAAAGAACAAACAATGTTTGCCAAAAAACTAACCTATACTTACAAAAGAACAAACACATAATAATAAAATAATAAAACAATAAATGGTTGTTATTTTAAAACTGATAAAAGAATAAATAAGAAATGATAGGGACTGGTTGTTCTTTTATCAACATTAATTTTTTCTTTCAAAAGAACTAGCTGTTCTTTTATCACTAATTGCTTGTTTTTTTGTCCCAAAGAGATATTTGTTCTTTTTTAAATGAAAAAATGAAAAAGTGAAAAGTGAAAAAAGCTTGAATAAGGAAGAAAAGAAAACTAAAAAAATAAAATAAAAATAAAAATGAGATGTTCTATCTATTATTTTATCAATATCTATTTGTTCTTTTAGATAAATTAGTTATTTTTTACCAGCAACTGTTTTTTCTTTTTGGCTCAACTAGATGTTTATTTTTTTATGAGTTGATAAATTTGAAACTAAACAAAATGAAGAAAAGTAACTTTTATAAAAATCAATAATATAGGGAAAAAATAAAATAAACTAAGAGGCCAAAACAAAGTGGAACAATAAAAAGACGAGGGAAAAAAAAAAGAAAACTGAAAAAAGAATTAATAAAAAAAAAGAAGTTGAAAACGCAAATAATAATAATAATAATAATGAAGATTAGTTGCTGTGGTTGGGAGACCAACCGGCGCTCTTCAGCCGTCTTCCTCCCACTTTTAGCATTCCACTAAACCCGCAATTTTGTCCAAATCTCACAAAAATAGCATACGTAGTTAACTCTATATCCTTAGGCATATAAAAGTCAGAAGCATACAAGTTTTTTCCTTAGATTAGATCAAGCAAGTCACCGATTTGGTCATTGTAATCCTATGATATAGTTGTAAAATTCAATTTTGATTCCTGCATTACAAAGTTCCAACAGCACAGAAGAAAATTAACATTTATGTAATGTCTACTTTAAGAAAGGAAATACATCATATGTTTAAATATTGCGTCATGCTACACTAACAAGAAATTACCAATTACGTCAATCACAAACCCTAATTAAACTGTGCAGCACATCAAGTCATCAACATCATTGGACAATATTCAAACACCTTATGAGCATAAGAAACCATTAGTTTATTGGAATCAGATGGTCAAACTACCGCAAAAAAAAAACGAATAGGAAGGAGAAATTTATAACAGGCAGCCCAAAAAAATGAGTAGGATCATAATTCCAATACCTTCATGGCTGGATCTTAATTCGGAGAGTCTTCAATCTTGTCTTACACTTCAAGATCAACAATCTCCTGCCACTAGAAGTTGAGAAGTTCAATTTCTAATATGACAGATCCAAATTTGGTCAATTTTGGAAATTTCAATAGATATTTGTTAAATCCATACGATGTAATGAGGAGATTTTTTGTTTTTATATATTGTGATGATGCTTCTCTACTTATCATCAATTGGTTTTAAATTGAATCATTTAACATGAAATCAGAGCTTAAGTTTCATGGACCCTAATCTCTCTCAACATCGTGTTTGATCTGGTCCTGGTTGTTAATTATGGTTTTGGTAACGCTTCTGATTTAGTTGTACATGCAAGCTAGTTGAGGGGTTGCATGTAAGGCGGAGTGTTAAATTTCACATGATCTAATGAAGGGGTTTCCTATCTCTATATATTATAATGAGAATTCTCTACTTATATATCACCAATTGGTTTTAAGTTGAGCCGCTTCTCTCAACTGCCTATAAACTGATGAGCAATGGCATTTTAAAAAATGGCTTACACTTCTGAGTACTTAATTGGCACATAACAAATTCCAGGGACCAAGAGAGCGAATACAAATCAAGTACCCAACGAAGTTTAAACTGCGCCGTTTTCAGACACTTGCTCAATCAGACTGGCCATCAAACTATCGCCTAAATCCCATAATTACCCCAAAACTAGCAAACTTATATGCATATTTAAAAAAAATGCAGACGAACACTGAAACGAAGTTTGTTTTAGAACATAGTAGTAATAGTCTACAAAGCCGAATAACTATCACCACTATGACATAACCTGTGCCAGTAGTGATCGAGGACTCGAGCGTTCTGCATTGAAAAGTTATAGCTCGAGGTGCTGAGCATTTATTTCAGAAACGTTGGAGGGCTTTAGAGATATTGTAGGCCAAGCGAAGTAACAGAACAGTAGCTAGGGAACCCGAGTGCGGTAAGAGTGGAAATGTTTGTCTAAACATGCCCGGTCCGGCCCCCAGCTGTCGGAATGTGATGAGGCTCCAGCAGGAATCCAAAGCAGAGGGCGATTGCTTTACCAGCGACAAGAGGCCGTCGTTCTCCCAACTCCCTGCTCTCAGCGCCTTTCCCTTTGCCTTTGCGTTAGGCATTTAGCTCTCCCCCGGAACCAGACAAGCTGCTAACCTACAACCAACATTCCATTCCAACAGGACCTCTTCTGTGCTTCTCTTCTTCGGTTTCATGCTCTTTCTCAATTATCAAATCAAACTCATAGACCTCTCTAATTGTTTTGTCCAGCTAAGCTCTTATTCTTTCCTCACTACCTTCTACTAGTAAATTTCTGACCATCCCTAGCCAGTCCTATAATTTCGATGGGCTGAGCTTTGAATATTACCTATTGCTTTTTGTGACACTTGCAGTTAAAGGACAAAAAAGGAATGAATGATGTTAAATACACTAAAAGGTGGTAGAATATGATTAAGATATGCAAAAGCAATTCTGTCAAAACAAACTTAAAATAGTTACTGAGTTCATTCTAAAAGGGAAATGAAAATGAATTTTGTTGGACGTACTCGAAGTTTATAACTAAAACTTTTATTAAATTATGTGTGACTGATATTAAAAGTTAATATATTCATTTAAATTATATTTTAATTAACAATTATATACGGCAACATAGAATTATATAAATAAAATTTCAACACAAATATTATCTTAGTCTATTTAGCACTACTTAACCAAAAATGCGACCCCGTTGGAGATACGAAAATAGGATTTCTTAATTAGAACACCCCATAATATATATCATTCAAAAGTTGTAAGGATCAGTGATGCTGTGACAATGTAAAATTCTAACAGAAATACTACTAACATGTTCATAGTTTTGAAGAATGCGCTTTAGCAAATGTTTATAGCTTGTGGAATTTTGGCATTTGATCCGAGCATTCTATTCTGTCACCACATTTGACATTAATTTTAATAATTAGCATTAAAATTTTAGATAAGTTATCTGAGGGTACATTTTAACTTTTAACTTTAGTTGTTTCATCTCCAATTTTAGTAAATTATCCAAAATTCTCCTCCTATTCATAAAAATTGTTTTCAGATGGAGCAAAAATTATCAATGGTTAATATCATTTAATTTGGTACTCAGAAACTAAATAAAAGCTAGGCAAAAATATCAAATTTGCCACTAAAGTTTTGGGATGGGAGTGGATATGCCATCATAGTTTTTTTTTTTTGCATAATCTCCCACTAATATTTTAAAATGAGCCAAATATACCACTGAAGTTTTAAATTAAGAGTGGATATGTTACTGGTTGTTAAAAATATAATGAAAAATATTAAAAAGTCAATAAAAAATGTAAAGAATAACAAGTTTTGAAATTTTAGGCTAATAATGCAATTTTTAACAAATTTCAAAAAGCTTTTTGTAATTAAACCCTCCCTCTCTCTCAAGAATGCCAATGAGAAGATTTGACAATAGAGATAGAGGAAGGGTGACGATGGGATTGAGGTACTAGTGATAGAGACAACAATAGAGTTGAAGTGCTAGTGGTAGAGATCATACATTCTTTTAGAAAAAATTTCAAATATCCTGATATTTTTTGAAAAATGTATAATAATCCTAAGATTTCAAAACATGCTATTTTTATTATTTTTCGTTATTTTTCTAACCGACAATGGTATATTTGGCCAATTTTAAAACATTAGTAGGAGATTGGGTAAAAAAAAACTATTGTGGCATATCCGTTTCCTACAATAAACATTAGTGACAAATTTGATATTTTTACCTAAAAGCTATTAACATCACATTCAAGCTTGATGTCTATCTCTTTCCTTTTGCTTTTTTTTTTAGTTGTGACGGTTGAGCCCAGCTTCCAGCTTTCCGTGTGTGTTAGAGGACTTTATTTCTGTTATAGTCCATCTTTACAATTGTTTGACGAGTGATGATCCCCTTGTAAGGATAAGGATGCATGCACATGATCCAACTCTTCTGTAAACTGTATCACCTACGTTCGTCGTGTTCAAGGTGATAATTTTTCGTTTTGTCATTTTCAAATGTCTTGTTAATTTCTTAAATAATATCGATATACGTACATATAATTGCATTCAATGAAAATGGGAAGGGAAATCTTCGTTTTTCTAGAGGAAAAAAAAAAAGAAACAAATAAGAACCTGATGATAAGAAGGGGCATAGCAGTGTTGGTTTTTTTTTTTTTTTGGCCCTTTTTTGGGGGTTCAAGCGTAGTGTTAGCTTTTGGTGTTATAGAGAAGGAAGAAACAGAACCACAGTAAGGTAAAGGGCAGAAGCGACCGAAGGGATGGAAATCATATCGAGAATTTCGGTCGATCGATGAAGCCAGCAAGAGCCAACATCGCGGAACATGCCACATGCCCCCTAAAAATATGGCTGTTTGAAGGACCCACTTTGCCACGTGTCGCCAGCTAACTTATCCACCCCAGTCATCCCCCCCCCTCCCCCTTCCTGTTGCTGCTGCTGCTGCTGCTGCTGCTCCCCCCCTTCAATTCGCCATATCATCACAAACGAGCCAGCTCCAGGTTTCCACCTAAGTCCCAATTTTGGCTCTCCTGAAAATGAAGGTTAGTGCCCATGTCATGCAGCTAATGCGTTTGGTTGTCTTCTTATAATCAAAAACAGAAAAACAGTATTCTATCTACAAATTAATGTTTTTTCCTCCTCTCATTTTTTGTTTTTAATTTTCTTTCTTTGTTTAGTTCTTCAATTGGATGCACCGCAAATTCAACCCCAATGTCCTTAAAGGTTCGTGCCCTTTCAATTTCTCCACATTTTCCTATCTCAAGTCAATCCGGCGTTCGATGCTCTCTCTGACTCTGTTAATTGGTGGTGTACAAGGGGACAAATTCCCTCCACCACTTTAGCGCTATATATTCTGCAACTTATTAATGCCTTTTTTTTAAAAAAAAAAAATTGATTTCCAGCTTCCCGAAATAATATAATACTCCTATTTGTGAATTTTATAAGTGGTTATTGTGTTATTGGGGGTCGGGGCAGATGGGTTTGCTATAAATGTGAAGAAAACGGAAAGCATTGCGATTGACACCAACACAAAGGCGTTGCTGGAACAAGTGGCGCTGGTGGACGTGCTCGATGGCTGGAAGAACGGCCTCCTCACCATCGGTACCTTCGGATTCGACCCTCTCACGCATTTCGACGAACACCCGGACTGCGTTTCCAGTGAAACCGAGGACGATGAAGTCGAAGATGAGCAGCCTCCATACTCATCCAGCGACGGCGACGATAAGGCGGACGAAGACAATGTTGCTGATCAAGTCGAGGAACTGAACCCGCTTATTTCGGGCACTTTTGAGAATGATTATGGCCATCATGACGGGAATTTCAAGGGCCCTGATCAGATAGTGGCCGTCACGTCAGCTCCTTGCATTGGGCCTACACGTGAGACGATGCTCGACGGTGCTGGAAACGAAGGGCTGCAGATGAGAAGAAGGAAGACCCTGCGAGATTTATTCTCCGAAGATTCCGATAACAAGAATCCGAACCTGAAAAAAGAAGCCGAGCCGGCTAATTCAGGGAAAAAGGCAGCTCCAGCTCCGCCAGCAAAGAAACCACTCCTTTTCACCAAGAAGATCATTCCTGCTGCAGACGACTCCCGGCCCTTAAAAAAACTAAACCAAGTAAGTCATATGAATTTGACAATGGGACTATTATTTTTCTACAACATTATGGCGATGTCATCGTTTATAATCTTTAACATCTTAATTAACAACTAGAAAACCAAATCTAATATGGGTCTGGTTCCGCCATAGTAATTGTATTACTTCTTCTTTCTTAAAATCCCAAAAAGCTTGCATTGTAACATTGATCTGCTTAATTATAGAAATAAAGATGAATTCAGTGCGAAATTTGTTTACTTTTTCCCCCTCATCCCAAACTAGAGAAATGTCAGTGACAAATTGTCACTTGTGAGACCTGATTTTATCACTTGAAAATTTTATCAAAATTTTGATGTGACTTTGTATTTTTCCCATAAAAATTAAATGAAATGAGCATCTTCAAAAATCACCATTATAATTCTAAAAATTTAGTGTCAGCAGTGTAAGTTTAAAGATAATATTGGAATGTAAGTAGTATAACAAGTTGCCTTTAAAAAATTTATTAGATATAAAAATATTACAAAGATTTTGCTACTTCCTATTATAGTATCCGTTGTAAGGAAATTGAGACAAAGAAAGTAGTAGTTAAACGATAACAACAAAATATCAAGATGTCAAATTATAGCTTTTAGCCTAATTATTGAAGTTTGTGTTCCAATTCAGTGTTTAATAAAACATCCTAAAAGCTATTTCTTGACAAATCAAGGACTCAGGGTCGCATGGAGTTCTTTGATGAAGCAATCATTTAAGTTAATTAATTACTATATAGTAATTAATATGTGTGATTTAATTATGTGTATCTATGCATGATTCTTAAGATGATGAAGAGGATGCTGAAGAGGAAGATACATCCAGAGCTTCAGGGCAAGCCCCGTAAACTGGAAAAAGAAAACAAAATCAGCGTAGGGGAAGCTAATGCTGCTGGCAAGAAACTTAGACCTGCCGAATCTGTTTCTCTGCTTCAAACATCAGGTAGTTTTGATTTACTTTTTGCGCTTAAAGGTTCATGTTTCAACTGATTTCAGGAATATCCTTAGTACATACTACCTTCATTCCATATCATTTGAAACATTTTACTTTTGACTTTAATTTTGTCTTCAATTTATTCATATTATTATTTGTTAGAAAAAAATTTTAAAAAATATATTTAGACACTATAGGCCTTTATTTTATCATTTATATATAAAAAATTTTCATTACTGAAATGTTGAAAATAAAAAGTTATAGATTATTTACTGTGAATAATGAATATTGTAAAGAACTTGGGACATGGAGGAAGTAGTATTTGTCCTCATTTATAGCCTTGTTTGCTTTAGGTTGGACTAGAGTGTTAACAAGCTAGGCCCATAATTAAAAGTCATTATTAATTCAAACCTCTTAATTCTCAAATAAATTTAAAATTAATTCATTCTAAAACTCATTAATATAAAAAGCACCAATTAAAGCCTTAGATTAATCTAAGATGACATTTTTTATTTTTATGATTTTTTTATCTAAAATGAATGCTATTTGAAAGTAAATACTATATAGATATATAATAATTCATTTAATAATTTATTTTCATAATCTGAGTAAATTTTTATAGTTTTTTTTATTTACTCAACCCAAAATAATAATACAAATCCAAATACACTATAAAAAAATGTTATTTAATTTATTATTTTACCTATTAATTTCAAATAAAAAGGCTGTAAAAATATTTTAAATTAATCTAATTTAAATTAAAATGAATGGAGTGATAGGTATTGCAAAGGCTTTGTTGTACATCATGTAGCATTACTAGGCAGAATTAAAGCAGGGCCGAAAGTGATTAACTAGACGCTCCATCAAGGCCTGAAACATATGTTCCTGGCCCACCTTTTAATTTGAACATCCCTTTGTCGCAAAATCCGAATATATGGGACACAAACTTTTAGTGGCTACTCTCGATTCCTTGCCTGGCTTTAGCATCTAATCATTTGGGTTCCTGCAGTTCTGTTGTCAATTTGTATTATCATAACAATCAGGGAAAATGCAAAACTTACAAAATTTTATATAACAAAGTTAAATTGTGCAGTTCAAAACCCACCAAGTACTAGAATTAACGTTTAGTGCCGATATTGTAAAATAAAAAAAAAAAGAAAAAAAAATCCTATAGTTTGTACGTGGCTCGAAAAAGATGTTTGTTGGTGTTCGAACGATGCAAAGTGTACTAGTGTGAATTACGATAGAGGGATGGCTGGCGTTTTGCCCCAGTACAGAGATGGGTTCATAGGCAACAAATTTTTTGACCGCGATGGCTGTCGTAAAGGTTAGTTCTAAGTTCCGACAGTCAAGCATGCTTGGGCAAGGTCAAGTCAAAGGAAGAGGTTAAAATTAGGGACAAGGCGAGTAAGGAGGCGATGAGGTGACAAAGCAAGGGGAATCGAAGGTGGTGAGAGGAAATGAAGGGAAATGCAATATTGCAAAGAAGTGTAGTAGCTTTTTCTTAATCTGCATGTGAAAATTGAATGGAGTAATAAACATGGAATAGAGAGAGTATCTTATTTTTTATTAATCATGAATCATAAAACTCTAGGTGCATTTTCAATTGTGACACATTCTTTAGTTTTATTTTGTCTTCAATTATAACAGGGTGGACCGAAATTCCTTATTAAAGATGAGTGAAAATAAATATTTTTATAAATTATTATCTTTATAAGACAAATCAACCAATTTTAAAAATTGGTCATACTACATTTGTCATTAAATTTTAAGAAAAATTATGGATATTTTATCATTTTAGGTGCTTGACCCCTTGTTAGCCCGCATGTAACCTTAAAAGTAATTTCTCTACTATTTATTTACCAGATGTTAAAAGATGTTAACGTAATATTCCTAGTTATTTAATATTCATTTTCTCCACAGGATAAGGACCTCAATTAACTTCATTTACCTTTTTTCTTTTATTGTGAGCAAAAGTGTTGGGAAAATAATTATAGAGTCTTATGCTTCATCTTCTTAAAGTTGGTATAATTAACTTTTGTTTAAAAAAAAAAATAGAGAGAGAGATATGTAGACTGACCATCATTGCGCAATGAAGAGTGAAGAAACTAAACAGCTTGGGAGTAGTGCCACATACATCAGTACAAAATATGACTTCATATTTTATTCCAGGAAATAATATCCCATGATCGTTGGTTCATACGTCCTCACATAAAATATTTTGAAAAGGTGTGAAACTCTGGAGTTCTTTTCTGTATATAAGGATTAATTTTTTATATTGTATACTTATTAAAATCCATATACTTTAAGATGTGTGAAAAACACTTTTAATTTTTATGTAATAAACTAAATATTTTTTTATTAATTTTTCTAAAAAATTTTAAAAAATTTAATAACTTTCTAAAAGATATTATTTAATTGACTATTAGTGTTATACAGTATTATTTTTTTTAAATTACATTAGTTTCAAATGAAAGAGAAGCAAAAATGAAAAGCATTTGGGCTATGTAGATATGAAAATGCACCCAGAGTGTAGGATCACTTGTAACTCTACCCCACACTCAATATATTCTCAGCCTCTGAGACCTTACTCAATCAGCAGTATGCCCGGTTGGGCTTCACTTTTAGTCTATGTCTGGCCAACCGATTTATTATCTTATGTCACCTGATCGGCTCTTATTGGTAATATTTCCTTCATGTATACTTCTCCTTTTGGCGATCCATTTCCTCTTCAAGGTGAGCTTGCTGACAGATATAAAGTATCATAACTAGCTTGGCAGTGGATTGTGATCTGCTGTTTTGTTGATGTTGGTTCAACTATACCTGAAGAAGATTACATGGACTTTGTAGCAACAGTGAGCAATAACCGAATAATGAATTGGGGGTTTTGTGTTACTTTTTTATTTTATTTTGGGTTTTTGTTTTCTTCAACATTTGTTCAAGTGTTGTGCTTGGATCGTGATGCATCAGTTCAATCATGTGTTGATCCTAGTTAGTATGTTGATACCTCTAGTTAGTTTGCTAATTTGTTATTTTGGTCTTTCTTTTCAAATCTATAAGCATGATTATTGAAATTAACTAAATAATTCATGGAAGTTTTTTCCCGGGTACAGTATTTTCAGGACATGCTGTAACGGCTATAATTGAGCCACTTGTCCTCTGTATTCTACTGTTTTATTCCTATTGTAGATGTTTGACATACAATTAGTGCGATGCATGATATTCCATTAAAAAAAACAAAAGGAACTCTTGTTTTGAAATGTGCCTAATGAGTAGTGCTCTAGTAACCCAACTGTCAACACGCAATGATCAGGATTTGTGGACTTGGTATCACTTTCCATGAAGATGATGGTGCTGGTATTCTGTCGGACGAAGGGACCCTTAACCTCAATGATCAATAGCAACATATCCAATTAGGAAAAGGCCATTCTAATAGGGCCGTCATTAATCTATCAATCATGGCCTGGCGATATGTTGCTTCTCCAGTTCACATGAAATTCTCTCTTATCCAGCAGGGACTGGAAGTGGACGACCAAAGTCATTTCCAACCTCGTTACACACTTACGTTAACATAAAAAACAAGATTTCATCTGAAAAAAAACATTCTCTCTTTGTGGGTGCAGGTGAGAAGGTTTAAGGAAGACTTGAAGAAAAAGAAGCAAGGGCGAAAAAGGAAAATATATACTTTTGGCGGCGACGTACGGCCCCGATTTCTGGTTCTGCGATCTCCGTAGGTGTTGTGTTTGTTGTTTCTGTTCCATCAAATGTTCTGTCTCTTCTGTTCCTTTATTTTAGTTTTGTGAACCGAATGCTTTTCATCAATGCGCATGGTTGGTTCTGCTTTTGGTATTTCAGATGTGTATACACACAAACATGGTTGTCACGGTGATAGTATGGTCCTTCATACTATGGATTTGTGTTTGTACAGCTGAAGTGATAGCTCCAAAGCATAGCCCTATATATATACATACACATACAAAAGCACACACTCATGCATACACACACACACACATATAGTTTTGGTGGTGTGAATCAATGAAGAAGACAAACTAATTAAGGAAAAAGGGAAGATGCCAAGTCATGGGCTAGTTAAACCTTTGCCTCTAGGAACAACTACGATAAATAGATATCTTATAATAATAATAAGGTGTGAAATGGTTGTCATGATTTCTTATGTCTCAATGCTAGATGTGTCAATTGATGTAATTTTGTTAAATGCATGGACACGATTGAGACAGAACATGACTCAAAACAATTGGGACAAAACATGACTCAAAATCGAGGACATAACACGCAAGTCAAAAGGACTCAAGTCACTAAGAGAAACAAAACTTATAGATGATGATGATGATTACATTAAACCTCCATATAACGACTTGATGTTAGAAAGTAGATCTTCACACACGGGCACATGGTTGGAGACAGGAGCGTAGCCAGAAATTCCACTTGGGGGGGCGGGGGTGTGATGTGAAATGGGTTATTAGAATGTATAAATTTACAATCACTAATAGAAAATACTAAATAATATTATATATAGACATATAAAATTTAAAAGTGTATAATAACTAAGTTTATTTCAAAAGTTTACAACTCAAAATTCATTAGACAATTTACATATATAGACACATTGAATTCAAAAATTTATAATAATTAAGTTCAATTTATAGAGTAAAAATAGTTATTTGAATTTTCTATTAATTATAAAAAAATATTATACAAATTAAATTTATTTTATAGCACTTACCGGATAGTCCAAATTATGATATAAAAAATTGTTATCAGACAAATACTTTGAGTTAATAAATTTCATGCAATGAAATCAAAATGAAACATTTTTTTATAAATTTAGGACTAAAACAAAATATTTTTAATATGTTTGGAACCAAAACAGAATGTTTAATAGGATAGGGACTAAAAGGAAATAATAATTAAAGAGTAAGGACTATCACGTAATTTATTCAATAAGAAAATGACTGAGACCTTAAATGGATAAAATATACTAGAACCCCTTATTAATTATAAAACTTATAGATAGGTATCTAAATTTAATTTTTCTACAATTGTATCACACATCCAAGTACCCAATAAATTTTTTTAAAATTTTAGGGGTGGCAGCTGCCCCCTCCTACCCCTGAATAGATATATAAATAGAGTTGATAATTACCACATATAAAATAATCATTTTAATATAAATTTCAATGATTACTCTAGAGTATAACCAAAGTAACTATTATTGCATGTGAGAAAAATTTTAGAAAAACTTTGAAATAAATGGTTCTGTTTTTGCTTAATTTTGAATATAGAATCAAATATGTATAAGATGTTTGCTTCATTATACTGTTTGTCCCAAATTATTTGAAAGATTAATATTTCAAATGAAGATTGGGAAAGAGGAACAAATTTATTATTGTTTCGCCTTTTTTCTCTACTTTTTTGCACATAAACAAATAAAGATTAAAAAAAGATGAATATTAAAATGGTAGGTGAAAGGAAATATGGTAAAATAACTTACCCAATATGGACATTTTTTAAATAATTTAAAATAGTAAATGTTGCAAAGAATGTGGGATGAATATAATATAAGGTTGTCTAACTTGTATGCTCTACTTTATGTGCACCCTATGGGAGAAATGCCGAATAAAATCTTTGACATGTCCCCTGATCTATTTCCCTCTTTGTGACACATTTTTTGAACGACTTCGGATAAGAATAGGTTTAGGTGGCGCTTTTTTAAATCAACATGACAAAGCTATGTCTTCTTTTTCCTTGACGAAGCTTTCTCTTATAAAGCTCTGGTGAGGTTATCACGTGATTGCCACACAGGGGCACTTAATAATGAAGATGAAATTATAGATCAAGGGTCAAGCTTGTGAAAAGGCCACAAGAGTTGATGAAGTTAAGAATGGCAGAAAGAAAGAACAATGGCAAAAGACAAGTGAAAGAGGCTTTTTTTTGTACAAACTATGTAAACACCCCAAGCACGGGGGATTCAGCATTTTTGGGTTAGGATGAGACTTAGGATTTTTTTATAAAATTTATAGAAAAATAAATCTATTCAAATTATATGAAAAAATATATAAAAAATTATAATTCTAGTCCTTACTATTGAAAAATATTGTAACCTACTAATGGAGATTGGATCATTATTGCAGAAGTTGGGAAGCGGCTTTGACAATTGCAATTTGCAAAAGAAGTTTAAGACCGTTACCTGCTGACCAAAAACAATTCAAATAGGATTTCAAGAGTTTATGTGTGTTTTGTTTTCTGTTAAGGTGTGGGTAAGTGTTGTAGTAGTAGTGATTAGAGAAAGAAAGAGAGAGAGAGAAGTGACATTTTGTATGAGTAGGTTGTGAGACATTCTTGAGCTCCACTATCTATACGCCTCTGCCTTTGAGCTATTATCACAGTTACAATATTGCCCTGAGATTCGGGAAACTACTTTTTTCCTCTTTAGGTTGGTATATTCAAATCGTATTTATATAATACTTTTCATATTTTTTACTGATATATGAATAATGTGTTCATACTTATATTTGTACATATATCTAAAACTACTTGTACAAACCCATCACCTAATTTGTATATTAATATCTATATTGATAATCTTATTTGTTTATTACGATTTATATCATCTATCTTATTTAAATAATTTAACTTATATATCCAAACCTACTTGTATATATGTTTTATGCAATTTGTACATATTCCTCATATTTTTGTGCATTGAATTCATAAATATTTATCATTCAATTTATATATATCTCTACTTTCAATGGAAAGCGCCTTTGAGCACATTCACATGTTTTTCTTTAATATTCAATAATAGTTTATGATTGTAGCAATGTCTCTAGAAGTCACTGTCAATTAATTTCCTAGGCTAATTGGACATTTTATACGGTTTAACAGAGATTCTAGGGTTCATGAATCTAGTTGCTTTGGGAGAAAACTAGGTACTCCTTTAATGCCCGAACATTGGTATCGAGAGGTTCAATTTAACTTTTTTGAATTTTTATTTATTTTAATATCTAATCACTAAAAAAATGATTTGTATATTAATTTTATTTCATTTTAATTCTAAACCCTAAATCTTACCATATCTAGCGGATATGTTTGATTAAATATCCTTGAATTTTATATCAAGAGTTTATTAAATCTACCAAGAATTTTAAAAGATATCTTGTTCAAATCATATATCTTACTAGACCAATCAAATTTGAATAACAAATCTATCTCAAGACTTTATCAAGTCCACTTAGAACAAATTCTTAGAGATTTATTAAGTATTCTATCATAATTCAACTAAATTTTCTAGTTGCAAAAAAATAAATAAAAAATTATTTGTAAAGTTTATTCTTTCTAAAAATATGTATCACTAGCTATTACGTACTCTATCTTGGAACTATTTATGGAATTCAAAAGAAAGAAAGTACAAGAATCTTAAACTTAAGGCGGAGTGACTAAAATGAAACATAAGAAACAATGGTGGGTACAATTGATATGGAGCAAAATTATGGACCAGTAGGGTAATTTTACCAAAGTGTATGGTCTTTTGGATTGTCAATCCAAAAGATGTGAGGATTGTTAATGAATTCATAACTCCCCTGAGAAAAATTGGGGATTCTTTTGGAAGCTTGGAGAAGGTGGTAGGAATTGGAGGTAATGAGCGAGAATTAAGGTTGGATAGAAGACTTGAAGAAGTTGGTTATGTGCGTGTGCAAGTGCAAGAGAAGGGAGAAATTGAGGGAGGTGAGAGAAACGCTCACATCAACTAGCTTGAAAACTAACCTTTTAATTGTATTTTTTGTTTCCTTCATGCTTGTCTTCCCCTTTGCCACATGAAACTTAGTCTTTTCCCATTTTTCTTATTGCCAAACAAACAGAGAAAGATGTGCTTCTTGTTTAAATGGGGTCACATGAAGCATACACATAGTCAAGGTTGACTGATCTATTTTTTCAAGTTTAGGAGCTAAGTTGCGTTGAGTTAAAATTCAAGGAGGAAAATATCCTAATCAACCGAGTTAGAAGGTTCAGCTATATCTTTGCCAAGTAGAAACTTTCGTAAGAAAACTTGGATTCCACAAACACAGTGACGTGGTAATTGTTTATGTGAGCTTGGCTATTCCACCTTACTACATGGCCGAGAGACAACTAAAACCAAGCCTCAGAAATCCCCAGTGCTTGACATAATTCACTTTTATTTTCTATTGCTATTTTTTGTTTCTCTCTTATTTTCTCCTGTTCTCTTTCGCATTTTTCTTCTTCTCTTTTGTTTTTTTCCCCAATCTTTTTCTTCTTCTCTTCCATATTCTGCACAAATTGTTTTTTCTTCTCTAGGTTCTATTTATATAGCGTGAACACAAAATCATGTTGAACTTGGGAGTGCTTAAAGCCCATGAAATAATCTACCAAAAACAAATTTTAGGATTCAAAATTATCACGGTAAAAAGGGCAATTTTCCTACTAAAGTTTATGTGGAGTAATTTTGCTATTGAACTTTTTTTTTTTTGTCGGTAAATTTGCAATTAACTTTTTTATTGTAAGCAATTTCACCATTGACCATTTAATATTCCATTTATTTAGAAAATATTCCATGGCATAACTTTCAAACTAAACAAAAAAAGTTTTCTCCTAAACCCTTAGCTACCCAAATATTTTGCAACACTCAAATACGTCAAACCCTATGTTTGACTGCATACCCCATTACTGAGCTTTTTTTTTTTTTTAATCTTCCTCATTATAATTGAACAATCCTCTATCCCTGCTACCATCAATCTTTTATTCTAGAATTGCACTATCTCTAGATTTAGTCTTGCATGCATAAATCAAATTGTGTTTGATCAAGGTTTATTCAAAGAAACATCATCAAGATGTGTGAAAAAGTGGAGGTAGCATTGGTGGCAAAAGGGTGGAGGGTGGCAAAGGTACAGGGGGTTGTTGGAGTAAAGACGATGGTGAAAAATGAAAGATTTAGAAATTTAGGAGCCAAAGTGTTAGGTAAAGAAAACTTGGAATTGAAACATGCATTGTTCTCATTTTTTTCACGTTTGCCACGTAAGTAATTTTAGCTACCGGTAGAAAATTTTCTCATAACACAAAATATTGATGAAAAATTCAGACATCTTGAAAAAATTAATGGAAAATTTGCCAATAAAAAAAGTTTAATCATTTATTTGAGAACTGCATTACTTTTAGATTTAGTCTTATCTACATAAATCAAATCATGTTTGATCAGAGTTTGTTCTAAGAAATGTTGTCAAGATATGTGAAAGAGTAGAGGTAGCATCGATGGCGAATGGTCGAGGGTAGCGAAGGGTCTAAGGGGTTGTTGAAGTGAAAACAATGGTAAAAAATGAAAGATTCAGAAACTTAGGAGCCAAGGTGTTAGGTAAAAAAAAAAATTGTAATTGAAACTTGCATTGTTCTCAATTTTTTTTTTCATGTTTGCCACGTAAACAATTTTAACGCCGGTGACAAATTTAGTCAGAACACAAAATATTGATGACAAATTTGGACATCCTGAAAAGATTAATAGAGAATTTGCTGATAAAAAAGTTTAGTGGTAAAATTAATATCCCTCATAAACTTTAGTTGTAAGTTTGCTCCTTTTTGCCAAATTATCACTATCCCATACTTTATCCTTTAGTTGCAAGTTTGCTCATTTTTGCCAAATTATCATTATCCCATACTTTATCTTTTGGGTTAAAATATAAATAAATAAATAAATAAAATGAAAAATCTTTTAGTTGCAGTTAACAACTTGATGTGGATAAGAATAAAACCAAGTTAAAAGATATTTCAAAATCTTAAATTATCCAATAATTTAAAATCTCAAAATTATCTTTGTAATTTATATTTTATCTAAATTTCCCAATTATTTTATATTAATTTGGAGCAAAAAATATCCTCGTCCTTCCAAAAGCTAATCCTATGAATAGAACAATATCAGTGACTTGCGTGACCCAAAGACCGTAATAATTTACTTAATTGTTCTTAGTTGACCCTAGAAAAATGCTCCTAATCTAACTTTGTCAAACCTAGACTTAAAACTAGCATTATTGCCCATAAAAAATTAAGTTCAACAATGATATCATTTGTACATATATCTTACCTAATTAGTGCATATTATTAACCTTATTTGTACATCAAATTTATACATATTTGTAAATTTTGATTTATACATATCACAATTGTCTTACTACTAATCAAATTAAAATTTCTTTTTAATTTTTTTTGAAAAATTAATTTCCATTTTTATTTACTAAGATATTTATTTATGCATAAATAATGTGAAAATATAAATAGTTTGTTCAAAATAAATATAATTTTATGTACACATAAGAAAAATTATATGCATAAGTTATGAGAAAATGCATATTAAAATATCTTAATGATTGAAGCCACAAATGTAGTTGAATATATTAACAATAGCTTTTATGATTTCATTGGTGCATAGGTTTGTGCTTATCTCTTACTATTTTTTTAATGATATCTCTCACTTTTTTTATATATTGCATTTGTGCATATTTGTTATTTGATTTATGCATATCTTTGATTTTCATGAAAGCACATTTAATTGCATTTACATTGTATTTAGGATGAAGAATTGAACTCATGCATACAATTGAATATATAGTTTTGTGATCTCATTTATGTATATGTTTCATATTATTTGTAAAAATCTCTCCTTTTTTTGTATATCAAATTCATACATATTTGTTATCCAATTTATACATATATCTAATTTTGGTAGAAAATTAACAAGATTGGACACATTTACACAAATCTTGTAGGCTGTGCAGTTGATGATAATATTGAAATGTGAATATATGGATATATGAAGACTTTTTTTATACAATGCACTATATGCTTGATGTGTTTACACATGTCCTGCAATATTGATAGTAATATTGAAATATAAATTTATATACATTTTAGGGTGCCATAGATTTTATATATAATATTTTATAGGGAAGTTAAATATTGAAGTGTCTACTATGCAAAACATTAGAACTCCGTTTGCAATTTAACTACTTTAATATACCTGTTAATTTGAAGTGTGATGTCATACTAATCACCTAAGGCTTCTACCTGGGATGTTTCATTGTATTACTAGTTGATCTAGTGATGTAGTACTAAGTTACACAAAACATCCAAAAAAACAAGAACAAAGATTGGAAAAATATTACTCCCTTAGTCCCATATTATTTGCATAATTTACTTTTCAATAATTAATAAATAATTTTTTATAACATTTTAGTATATAAATGAAGAAATTTTATATAAGAATGATAAATGAAGATATATAGTTTCTAAAAATATTTTTTTAATTTTTTTCTAACAAATACTAATATAAATAAATTTAAGTCAAACTATATGAAAAAATTAAATAGTTTAAAAAATATAGGATGGAGAGAGTACTTTTTAAAATTTAAGTAAATAAAAATTTTATAAAAATGAGAGCACGGATGACAATTAATAGCGGGAGCCACAATTTAAAATAAAAAAATATTAAGTTACTTAGATGCGGTACACGAATATTTAACTTAATCATTAGTGAATTTCAACTTTTGGGAATTATTTTCCGGAAAAAGAAAATCTGATCAAAGATGCTTGGTCCAAGTTGCCGGTCAGAAACCCCGTTTTCCGAAACCTGAAACGCAAATCTGTGGACTTGACGTCTCACAGTCACAAACTTGCAGAAGTGGATGGGCGAGACCGATACTCTTCTTCTTGTTCGTTTGTTTAATTGTTTTATTAATTTTTTTTTAAAAAGTACTCTGTGTGATCCAGAGAAATAATAGATATATATATATATTTGAATTGTCCTAAAATAAATGTGTTGTTTGGATAATTTTTAATATATAATTTACCTTAATTTCATCATTTAAAGTTTTTTCACACAAAATCCTAAAAGATTTTTTCTATCATCATTTAAATTTTTAATACATAAAACTCTATCTTTTTATTTTAATTTAGGGATAAAAATAAAAATAAAAATACAAATTAGAAACATTTTAATATTTGTACAAAAAAAAGTATATTGCTTAAAATGGGACGGAAGAAGTATTTTTTTTTTCTGTTGGTCCATTTAGCACAATAACTTATATACCACAATATATACAACTGATTAGAGTTTAAATCCCAATTTTAAAAACATGGTTAAGATGGATAGAGTGAGTTTATTATAGATTATGTTGTCTGCATTGTACTTTTACTTTTTTGTACTAATAATTTTGAGTTTCAAAGTCGTCCTTTCTTACAAAAAAAAAATCTTTCGAGAATTTATTGTGGGCTCATTTCACATTAACATTATAATTTTTAAAAAATTATTTAAGAGTGACTTTTAACATTTAAGCGGTATGATTTTCAATGTTAATAAGTTGTCAAAAATTCTCGAACAAATCATTAAAGTTGTTTAAAAATGGGGCTGCGACGATTTTCCTCTACACCCAAACCTAGGTTGGTGGGACGTAAAAACCTGATAAGGCTAAAGGTTGCCGGGTCAAAATGGTAATTGCGAGCATAAGCACGTGTTCCGCGCTTGACCCCTTGCAGCGTCAGCGGAGCTGATTAATGTAGCTGCTCTGTGACTGGGAAGATACATCACAGAGAATTGCTCGCCCCGACCGACCGAGCCTCCTCTCATCTCCTCTCGCATCGCAACTTGTAAGTAGAAGTGTGTTTTGCCTTCAGATTTCATTATTGTAATTAGTAATAACCTTGTCCTTTCTAATTCCTTGCAGGCAACTGGTTCTGAATTTTCTGAGCCTTCCTCTTCATCGCCAAAACTAGCCTCCGAAATGGCTTCAGCATCGAAAGTTGTTATCTACGAGGAAATCGTGAAGAACAGGGAGAGGAGCAAGTGCTGGCTTTTGATCTCCGACAAGGTTGGTTTAGCTCCCATGCTTATTACCTGATCTTATTGTTCCGTTGACTTTCTGTAACTCGCCTGTTTGTGCTTCAGCTAGTTAATGTCTAGATCTCTAAATTCCTTCTTTTTTATACTTCTGATTTCAAAACGTAGCTATAGCTTCTGAAAAAAATGGATCTTAATATGGTTGTTGCATGGTCGTAAGTTTCTACCAAATCTCTCATGACAAGTCGGTGTGGTTTCTGTGACAAAGTTGTGTGATTTCTGATGTGAATTGGATGCTCCAAGTCTAAGGACCTGAGAGCTATACTTTTCTTGGAGGATAACCCATGTGGTAACTGCTTAGCATACTTGGTAGAGGTCATTCCAGGACAACTTTGTAGCATGAGCTTGGAGGAACTCCAACGAGTTCTGAATCCAATCTGAAATTTGCTTTAATTTTGTGAGATATTTCATTTGGGGGTTAAATGATTCAGATTTTAGGTTCTATTCTGCATAGAGATGAACGTGAGGAAGGGACAAATGTTGCTTAGCTTATGGTTTTATCTATGCACGTTGTCTCAAAATTTAGGTGAACTTATGGATATCGACGGATCGCCTCTTTCTTCCACACATCCTTCCTACCAAACGTAGTATAATGTTGTACCAGGAGATCGCTTATTTCATTATTGTGTTGCTCATGGTCCTGGTTTTCCTCTAATGTTGTACCAGGAGATTGCTTATTACATTATTGTGTTGCTCATGGTCCTGGTTTTCCTTTTGTCCTACTTCATCAGGTGTATGATGTAACAGAATTCCTGGAAGAACATCCTGGAGGAGATGAAGTCCTGCTAGCCTCTGCTGGTACTGCCTTCTTTACATTCTTCACGCAGACATGATCTTGTCTTACTTGGCATTCCAGTGTTACATAAGTCCCTTTTCGTGGCTGGTAAATTATGCAGGAAAAGATGCAACTGATGACTTCATCGATGTTGGGCACAGCAATGATGCGAAGAAGTTGATGGCCAAATATTGCATTGGTGATATCGATACCTCAACTGTTCCAGAAAGGAAGAAGAGCAGTCGCCCTGCTCCGCCAACTTCAGCTTCGCCTTACAAGCCTCAAGATTCAGGCTTTCTGCTCAAGGTCCTGCAGCTTATGTTACCCCTCTTGATCTTGGGCGCAGCATTTGCCTTGCAGTTGTATGGCAAAAAGGAAAAGAAAGAAGAGTAGTTTGGTCATTCATGTTGTCTATTTTCTCAGCCTTCTTTTTGGTTGTTGAAGTTCGATCAATTAGGAAAAGGTACCTGGGATAAGCCTAAAAACTGGCATTTGGTATGACGGTAATAAAGATGTATTGTTTGTTGATAAGCAATGCCTGGCTTAGTGTTCGAGGTTATCTCTTGCTGTTTCAAGCTATGCAGGGTTTTGACATTGAAGTGAGTTGGGAGATCAAATTGTTTGAACACCCTTTTGCAACTTGTGTCTAGTTTTGCTGGTATCGCAATTTTACTTGTGTTTAATGGTAAAGGGAAATAAGCTTTTGGACCAAAGTGACCGGCAGACTAGTGATTGAAGCAGGGATTAATGCCGGTCAAAACCTGCGTGCTCTGATGAAGTAACCTGTTGCTAGTTTGAACTTTACTATTGTCTAATTTTGACTAAAAGCAGTCGTTAATTCAGATCAAACGTTAGTAAAACGTCAAATATTATCGCTATGTTTTAACCAGCCTCCCATATCTTCCATACAAATTATTTTCGTGCTATTCTAAGTAGTGTAGGTACAATAAATTTTACACTCAAATAGACATTTTGCATAACAAACTACGCTAAAATTACGATGCCAAATCAAATGATCATGACCTTGGAGATTTTTCAGTGGAATCCTCAATACCATATACAAGGCTCCAAAAACGTCTGGCGAGGTAGTTCAACATTCCAATGGTGACATTGGAAATCAATAGAATTACTCACCGGCGAGAGATCTGGTCCCTGGGTTTGTGTCGCCACCAGAAATGCAGGGGTTGAAGGGATCCATGGACCCAGCCATGCACTAATTCAGGATCAATCTCCCATCGCCCATAGTATCAGAGATTGCCCATGCAGCAAGCTTTACTTGATGAAGGAAGAACTCAACTTGTCTTGTGCTACAAGGAAGCTTGAGTTCTCATGAGATTTGGACTCGAGGATTCACCAAATTAATTATGCGTCAATATGAGTCAGTCTCCACTCCTGCTTATCAAAGCATGGCCCGGTTAAAAAAAAAAGAGATTTTGCAGAAACCCATTCCACCTTCTTTCTTGGCAAGTAGCCGATCCCAAGACTTCCGGTTTTCATCCCACCACTTCGATCCGTATGAGACCACCAAAACCTGTTCAAGCACTTCTGAATATCCTTCATTTTTTTTTTCCTGTAGCAACACCGAGCTATTTAAATTACTCCTTGAAAGCACTAAAATTTCTTCTGCCCGCCACCTCATCATGCCAAAGTCAAGTTTTCCTTTTCATTCAACTGGCTCAATAACGTGTAAATCCAGGACTTTGTCTCGGTGGCGCTCGTCGGCAATCGTCACCGGTCAAGATTTGGTGTTGCCAGACTGTGACGCTTCCCTAATCCGTTGTAGCGAGCCCGCAACCTATATGAGAAAAAAAATCATCGAATTGCTAGTCAAGATCGCCTTGGTGTTGTTGTAGGGACTATGGCAGCAGACTACATTACATTGACAGAATACCAAAAAAACTACTTATCTTTGTCCTTTGCTCAATTATGTCATCCAACTTTAATTTTAGTCAATTAGATCACCAATGCAATGTTTCTAAGTTGCTCCAATTATGTCTCTTTTGTCTATAAGTTGCTTAATTCACTTGTTCCCGGACTGAATTTTCATTAAGAAATTGTTGGGATCAAGTTAAGGATATTAAGTTGGGTGATGTGTGATGTACTTGGAGCAATTAGTTGTGGCTCTTCTTCTCATTCTCCTCTCTTAACCAGTGTCCCTGATTGCTAATAGTGACTTAGATATGTTACATGACATTGGAAAATGTGATAATTCAGTCCTATAGTTTAAGATAACATGTGAAATACAAAGAGTAAAAGAAATGAATTGTACGAATCACTAATGCTAGTGGTTGGATTGAACCAACTTAGTAACATTGTTTGCATAATTTTACCAACTTAGTAATTGGTGTCTGACCTAGGTTTGCGTACTTGGAAGGTGGTAGAAAGTGAGGAAAACTAGCAACCAAAAAAAAAGTTAGAGGTCATCGGAGTTGTATGCCTGGCGAAAACCTCTTATGCTTAAGCTAGCAAAGGGGCCAAGAAGAAACTTATGGGTGACTTTTAGAAGTAATGAGAACACATACGTCCTCTCTATAGGCAGGGTGCTTTGCATGCCAAGTCAGAAGTTTTCCTTCTATTCGAATTATATAATTCATTATCTAAGGGACTTAGGAGATCTTGTTTACTAGTCAATCTCAAACTCTTTATTAAGGATTTGGGCCTCCTTTTTATGAGCCAATGAGTATAGCTTCAATGGGTTCAAGTTATTTGTATAAACCTAATGTCCCTTTCCCTGCCTTTAGTAAAATAGAGAGAAACGGGTGCCTTTCATTTCAAATTACTAACTGGAAAGAGATGTGTTACTATAAAAAATCAAAGGATGTGACACATGGCACCTAAGGAGCGGTAGAGAGACCATGTTTCAGGGAGGAGGGACTTTAGGAGTCTGATTTGGTTTCTAATTGAGCCTCTCTCATTCTCTCTTCGTCCTTCGCTTTCTGAAAGAAGAGTTTTTGCCTTTACTCGTCCCTGTCACCACCGTATCAGAACTACTGTTTCCCACTGAATCCTTTGCCGATTCATGCTGAGAAAGTTACGACATTGAGTTTCCTTGTTTCTTATTTACTTCAGTTTCAATTTCATCTTTCTGGGAATAGGTCGCCGACATTTGCACTGGGTGTGTGTAAGAACCATGGTATTAGGGAATCACGGCTCTGAACTGACTCTCTGATAGTCCCTAAATAGACCCTTGGAGACTATAAAGCTAAAATGCCTTGAGTGGCTAAATATCAAGACCTACTTAAGAGTATGGTAGTAATATTTGTGTAGGTAACCATTGAAAATATCGCACGAATACAAAATAGCAAAGCTAATTCCCAATTGCTTTGTTGTTAATTTTCTTGTATTCTATAAATAGGTTATTAGGCTATTAGGTGCTGGAGTTTATCAATCCCAAGTGAAAAGACTGAAGATGCCAAAGAAGCAGAGAGGGGAAGCTAGAAACCAGATGTGAGTTACCCTTGGCGTGATGGGGGGTAAAGCACACCATAGTCCTAAAACATTTTGTAATTTTCTATTTTAGCGTTGTTGAAAATTTGGGCATTTGGTGTCTTTTATATTAAAATTTGATGTTGAAAATTTCTATGAAATTCGGATGTTAAAATAGATGGGCGTAACCCAGAAGTGCAAATTGCCCATGGGTCACGCATTGGATGAGAAATCTTACTTGTTAGTGATACCTGTGAAGTCATGGGTGAGAGAAAACCGATGGGCATGAGTGGTAGGAGGGATACCCATACTCAATTTGTCTAATTGCCATCCCTAACTATGAAAACGGGCATCAAAACCTCCACCACCTTTTACATCACCCTTATAATGTCAACACATTTTTTCGCAAAATTTTCACTAACCCCTTTTGTCACTCGCTAGAATCCTACTTGTGCTCCTCCTCTCTCCATGGCACTCCTAAAATTTGATTCCAATTTCAAAAGCAAACAAACTCTTAACAAAAAATAAAAAATATTCAAAGATTAGAACCAACTGATTGGTGATAAAAAATAAATAAACCTTTGTCATACCTACAATTCTAGCTATAGCCGGAAGTCAGGGATGGCATCATTTGCAGACCTTTTGTTATTGTTATTATTGTTGTTGTGCTTATTTATTTTGTTACACTCTTTTTATCTCGTGTTTTTTGATATATTTTTATTACTTAAAATTAACTTGAATTTATTTATATTATTATTTAATAGAAAAAATTTTAAAAGAAGTTATATCTAGAAATTTTAAGGGCAAATTTCTCGACCAAATTAACATATTTTTTCATAAAACATCTAACCCATGTGATGTTCAAATAAGTTCTGCCCCAAAAGTTGGTGGAAATTATAGCCGTCCCAAACTACTAGACGAGAATCTCCGGTCACAAGCTACCTTGGGCCAGTATTTCCGGTGGAGCAAGACACGAACAACCCCTTCTCCATGGCCGTGAAGATGCCGATTGTGACACTATCCCTGAACGATCAACCGTTCCATTCGAGATTCTGAACAAACTAGCTCCGCCCATCGAAGAGCCCGCTGTCGTGCTTGCCATGTGGGTACCGTGGCTGTCGTCGTCCATCATAGATCTGGACTCCTTGGATTTGTCAATCGCGCCCAACGTTGCCTCGTAGCACCGAGCGTTGATCACTTCCAGTTACAATCCAACGCGTTGAAATTGTTGGTACTGGTACGTGCCCTTCCAGCTGCTCAGAACGGGCCCGATTGGAGAATCAACGAAGATCTAGCCAAGCCAGAAACCGATTTGAGGGAGGAATCTTACCAGTTTCGACTGCCGCAGTCGCCGTCCACCTAAGAGCGGATATCAAGGGACCAACTCCGGCTGGTAAGACCGTAATTAGAGCCAACATCAGGGGCTAAGAAGAATGAAATAATAGAAACCCCACCACTAAAAGTGGGCCCAGCCCAATTAACGTGTTAATCCAGTAGAATTAAACTGAAACAAACTATATGAGTCTTCTTTGTCATTTATATATAAAAGTTTTGTATTTATATAGGTTAAAATGTACAATTGGCTCCTTCACTTTATCAACTCAAAGAAGTTAGTCCTTTTAAGTATGAGTCAGTTTGACTTAACCCTTCAACTTTTTGAAACATATAACGAGTTAGTCCCTTAGCAGCCTGAGCAAACTACAATCTTAGTTCATACTTTTAAACTTTTGGCAAAATGATTGTTATGTTTAGAAACTTTCATTCAAACTAAACTCATGAACTAACAAACTTTACTAAATTATTAACTACAATAATTAAATAACTAGATTATTTACATAGGATAATTCAAAAAAATTATGTAAGACATTATAAAGAATATATAATTATCTAATAATTTATATTTTGCTTATTATTTTAAATAAAATATTTTTTTTTGATCTACTAGAAAGCCAAAAATTCTATTTTTTTTATTTTCTCAACATTTATTTTTCCTATAGATTTTATTAATTTTTTTTACTAAAATAAATTCTTCATTATTAGTGGTTTATCCACACAAACAAATAATCTAACCTTTAATTTTGGGATAATTTTTTCCTTATCTTTTTCTTAGTTTTTCTTTACCTTCTTTATTTTTTTAATTTCTGGCACATTAATGGCTTCTTTTTGTAAGAGTTTTAGCTAATATCTATATAAAATTGCATAAATTTTAATATTTATTATTAAATTTTTATTTGGAGAAAAATGATAAAAAAACCAAGGAAATTATAATACTATCTTCACCAGCATGAGAATCACAGGGGATGAATTAGTTTTAAGATGATGTGGAATACTAATTCAAAATCACAAATATTAATACCAAAAAGATTAATTTAGAAAATTATTTGAAAAATAAATCTACTTAAAAAAACTCCTCCAAAAAAATGATCTCTAAATTCATAACTCCCTAATATTACACATTTTAAATGAAAAAAATTGAGAAAAAATATTTAGAGAAAATAATTAATATACATAATAATGGAGTGCATAAAAGATAATTTTTTTTCTTTCCCATAAATCAATCCTAGTATTTTTCTAAAAAAATAAGAAAAATATAAATTACTAAATAATTATAAAATCTTGAAATTATTGTATGTAATTTTTTTGAATTATCATTTTTTAAGAAATTTAATTATTTAATTATGTATTCAACAATTTAATAAAGTTTATTAACCCACGAGTTTGGTGATAATGAAAGTTTCTAAATATAAGAGTTATTTTGATGAAAGATTGAAAGTTAGGATTAAAATTGTAGTTTATCCTAACAATTGAAGGGCTAATTCACGTAATTTTAAAAAGTTTAAGGACTAAATCACATGATTTTACAAAGTTTGAGGATGAAGTCATGTTGAGTCAAAGTTAAAGGGCGAATTCGTGTAAGTTGGCAAAGATGGAGGAATATTGATACATTTAGGTTATTTATATACTAAAATGTTAAGTATAAAAAATTATAAATTAATTACTATAAACAGTGAATGATGAAATGTATTTGAGACGATATGGTAACTTATAATTGGAACTAGATTGAAGGTGTGCTAAGATTGAAAAGAATTATTCATATTGAAGATCTTCCTTATGAATCCAGCACCACTTTGCCTTCGAAAAGCACAACTTTACGGTAAACCTAGTCAGATGTGGCAGTGGTGGTGGTTGGTGGATGGGCAAATGAAATTAAAGGTACTTAGACAGGAATAGCTGAACACTTGGATTGCCAGGTCATTCAATGCCAAATCAACATGCCACAACCCGTAACCATGCCAGACGAAAGTAAACTTTGAGTCCTAAAGTCTGTTGCATTTAAAAAAATTAGTTTTAGAACTTTTCAATTTTTCAAAAACAAGTCTCACAACTTAAAATTCTTAACTTTGTTAGTTTTAAACATTTTACATTTTGCTAGGTTAATCATAAAATTTTTACTTCTAACTAAAAATACTGGCATAAAACTTAAAGTCGTTATATCCGATGAAAAAATTGACATTTTTCAAATTTTAGTGACTTACCTGAAATTTTTGTCAAAGCTTAGGGTCACTTTGCAAGCTTACGAAAATTAGGGAAAAATAATTTTTTTGAGGAAAATACAGAATCCAAAATTGCAATTCTAAAAAATTAGGCTCTTATTTTTTTCCCTTAAAAAATATGGGTGTGACTCTTATATTTTTAATCACTTTCTCCAATTGAAAATTTATAGCCTTATTTAACAAAAACAAATATAAATATGAGCTTATATAACATTCTTGGGTGCCAATAGGGTCACATCATAATGTTTCATTAGATTTAACTTGATGTTTTTGTTGAAGTTGAGATAGAGTTCCAATAAATAAGGGTAAAATTTTCATCCTAGAAAATAAAGGTGGAAATGAGCCGAGGGCTCAAGCTGAACCCAAACACCCCATGCTCGAATCTTAGTTTGTTAAGGATTAGCTCAACTCAAATTCAAGTTCTAGTTTGATAAGCTTAGTAAATGGGATCAAAGGTTGGCTCAAAAGGGGATTGGTAGTTTCATAGGCTCAATGCTCAATTTGATGTTCGAGCTCAATTCAAGGAGTGTATTAGGATTTCTTTAGGAAAGATTATTCTTTATAGTGTCATATTATAATCATAATGTGAAACCATTTCATAGAAGTTAATTGATATATTCTTTTTATAAAGCAAATCGACTTCGATTCTTGAATAATTCACAACACTTCTATTGTAACAAAATATTCCCTTTTTATGTGGAAAAGGCCCGTATCTAGAATTATGATTTTATGTACAGATGTGAAACCATTTAATAGAAGTTCATTGATATCTTCTTTTTTTAAAAGCAAATCGACTTCAATTCTTGAATAATCCACATCACTTCTATTGTAACAAATTATTCCATTTTTATGTGGAAAAGGCCTGTATCAAGAATTATGATTTTATGTACAGATATAATATAATTACAATATGATTATAATATGACACTATAAAGAATAATCTTTCCCAAAGAAATCCTAATACACTCCTTGAATTGAGCTCGAACATCAAATTAAGCATTGAGCCTATGAAACTACCAACCCCCTTTCGAGCCGAACTTCAATCCCATTTACTAAGCTTGTCAAACTAGAACTCGAACTTGAGTTAAGCTTGTCAAACTGTCCCTCGGCCCATTTCCAACTTTAATTTATAGGATGAAAATTTTACCCTTATTTATTGAAACTCTATTTCAACCTATTGTGTTAGAACAAATTTTTTATTGATCCACCAACAATAGTGCAAAGTGCTGCTCACTTCATTGAGCCCCAAATCACCTCATTTTCTAATTTACGATAATAACAATATACCCTTGATTTTTAGAGGTTACAGTTTGCTCTCTAAAATTTTTCAAAATTTTCAATTTAGTTTCCCTAATTTATTGAAAAGTTACAAAGTGACAACTTAACTTTGATAAAAATTTCATTTAAGCATTAAAGTTTATAAAGTGTTAGTTTAGCCATTGGCTATAATGATATTAAATATCACATAAACATTTTTTTGTTGGAAGTAAAAGTTTCAGTATTGACTTGGCCAAATGTGAAAATGTTAGGGAGTAATGAGTCAACAATTTCAAGTTCAAGGACTTGTTTAAAAATTTGAGAAGTTTTATGACTGATTTGGAAAAATTGGCAAACATTATATGACTTAATTGTATTTTCCTCTTATTTTCTAAAGTGAGTTTTGAGGTTTCTACCATTGCCAAAAGAAAAAGTCTTCCAAGTCCAAAACCAACAAGGAATTCATAAGTATTGAGAGGTTCATTTTAAGAGTGGAGTAAAAGCAAACTTTCGAAATATATATATGTTAAAACAATTATTGAATTGTTAAGCATATTTTATAAGTACTCATAAATTGTTAGTTGTTTAAATTTGAATGGCAATGAGTGCTATTTAACAATTTTTGTTTTCTTGCATTAGAAAGGTGGTGGTGGGTGTAAAATTCGAGCCACGGCTTGGGGAATGTCCCTTCATGCCACTCAAATTGAGCTGGTGGGATGACTCGTTAAATTTCTGTTAAAGCATCTAATTTAAAGGCATCACTGTATAGACTATCACTAACCCCATTTTTTAACCATGTGGGATTTTTCTACTGAACATGCCCCATCACGTATTGGCCATTTCAGCTCTATCATTTGAGTTATTTAGGGTAGTGGCAGACCTTGGGTTATGATACCATGTTATAGTATCCAACCTAATATGAAATTACTGCATGAGAAATTTTGAAAAGCAACTGAAATTAGCAATTAAAAATCTGTCACGAGCATTTTTAGTCACCCTTCAATCCCTCTAGTGGAACTCACTTTTGGACTGATTGAAAAACAATTAAACATTCAATCGCCACCTAGGTAGTTATTCCTCAGCCATTTATTTAGTAAAATTTTAAAATTTAGTTGCTCTCTCAATAGCACTTTCGACTTCAACTTTCTCTCCCATAGAAACACACAACTTCTCTACCTAATATCTGTGATTTTCTCCACTTATTCTCTCACCACTTTCTTTCCCACAAAAACATAAGGCCCTTCCCCTCAAGCACCTCCATTGGAACATGTGGCGCCCCCCCTCGTATGCCTCTTCCAACACATAGCCGTTGCTCGTTTCTAAGTCCAGGCCATTACCAATCTCCTCTAACCCTTTCCAGTAACCTTTGCCCCCTCACTCCGTACAGTCGACACCCTGAAATCGTATCCAACTAAGGAAATAAAACAAATACAGGCTAAGATGAAGCAGATTGCGGCCGACAAAGGCTAGGAAGGGGACAACAGTTTTTGGAGGGGGTGGTGGAAAGTGGTGAGGGGGGCAACTGACCAGAGACAGCTACCAAAGTTGTACTCGGTGGGTTTCAATTTGAATACACACACACGCACATACACAAAGAAAATCAGTCCAAATAGTTTGTAAAGAAAATCATATGAAGTAGCAATTGAACTTTTTGAGTATTTGAGAAGCTTCATTACTATATAAAGAATTGATTAACTTATTGTTTTGGACATGTGAGATTTTTCTACTTAATATGTTCCCTTAAATGTAGATTGTTTTGGCTCTATCATGTTGGTTGTTTTTGGCAAAAGGCCAAGCATCTAATTCTGTTCAATTGCTTCATATCACATCATATTTTTTTTTTTGAATTTCTTGCAACTTTAACACCGTTTTTAACCAGAGATCAGTATGCCTGGAGCGTAGGCTGCTGATACTGTTCGAGAGCAGTAATCTTGTAGGAAGAACTCGTCCCGAAGTTGGCCGTACAAGGTCAAAGGTACAGCTGTACTTGGGTCTGTGTAGGGGCAAATGTCTGTGTAATGCTCCAATGGATGGAGAAAATATGTTAACGGTGTACAAGTAAAAGGTTACCAGGACACAAAGACAAATACTGGCACAAAAAGAAATGGGCCAAACCGTAGGAAGCTAAATTAGCCCAAAAAACTGTTGCTCAATGTCCAGCATAACAGTACAATACCCAGAAGTCTCCAGTGATCCAGATTTCCCCAAAGGCCGAGTTCAAAAAGTTCACATCGCTGGCCCCTTGGGAGGATTCAGAAGAACAAGTTTGATAAAAGGCCCAACAATGCCCATAAATATGCTCGCATGGCAAGTGGCAACAGAATAAGATAATTTGAAACTGACCTTTCATATCCCTGATGATTGTACAAGGATAAGCTCGATTGTGAGAGGTCCGGCGTCTCGGCCTGACAGTAATTCGAAGGATTGGTCTTCCGGTCCCTGCCTGTAATGAAGTATTCCTCAGGAAACCAAAAGAAAAAAAAAAAAAATAATCTCGCTCTAGTATTCCGAAGGCCAACAGGCTTGAAGATCTTTTTATCTTTTGAACTTTAACAATTCGGACTTCTTTTTACCTGAATTTTAATTTGGTTCACTCATCTTTTAAAGTTTAAAAATTCATACATTTTATCCCATCCCATTTAAAATGACTATTTAAGTTATATAAGAATTGAAACGAAAATAAAACAAAATATGAGTGATTAACTAATTATTTGACTTGATTTGTACATTATTTCAACTATCTACTTTAATTTTATAGGTTCGAACAATTCAACTAACCATAAACTCTATAAAATTATATGATCCAACCAGAATTTTCACTAAAATATGACTCATTTAATTCTTGTACCTAACTTGTTTAACAGAACTAAAGATTTACATGGGGAAATGATTAGTTAGTTCTTCATTTTCTGTTTTATTTTTGTTTCGGTTCTCATATAATCTAAACAGTAATTTAAATGGGTCGAAGAGTTAAAAAGTATCAATTTTTAAAATTTGAGAGATAGGTAAACCTAAGTCAAAATTTAAGGAGTAAAATTTTTGAGTTGGCAAAGTTCATATATGAAAGTACTTTTAGGCCATTTTTTTTTTAACTCAACTGGTATTAACCTTTCTTTGTTTCTCTTTCCCGATAAAGTCACGATTTTTGAACCACAAAGATAAGGGATGAGGAAAGCTCCACGCTGCAACCCCTAACTGGGACTGATCAAGTGAAAGAGAAGAGGGTAACGTGTCACCTAAATTTTAAAAAATAACAACACTTGAGTGTGCAAAAACTGACCCAAATTGACGCAGGTAAGAAAATCCAAGTTATGTGTCTTCGTTTTCTTAACTACTCATAGCTCTCACAATTAGATACACTATAACTGATTTCAGAATTGGTTGTAAATATATATAATTAATTTGGGTAATTGGTTGCAGGGATGATGCCCCAATTATTAACCTCATCTCCTTCCACAGTCCACATGGGCAATTAAGAGCCCTATATCCAAAGTTGTTTGCCAATTCAATTCGGTTTAATTTGTGATAACCCCCTTTTTGAGTAATCTGGTAACGATTGCATCAAGATTTGCAAAAACCAACTAAACTTATCCCACTGTAGAGATTTTGTCTTTTTCCTCTAATTTCCTGATTACCAAACCCGGCCACAGTGAGGAGCTATGGTATTGCCCAAGAATTTTTTGTCTGCCCTCTATTAAAACTCTGTTCCTCTCCTCTTGCATGTAGGGCCTTTCTCCTCCAAACCTCATTAATTAGCTCTTCAACTAATCTTCTGTACGCTTTAAACCTCATTAACTCATCAACTTATCTTCTGCAATCTTAAATCCTAGCTATAGAACAAATGATGTCTAAGAGAAATTATAATGACTTTGATCCTTGAATGAGCAAGACTGCGTGGTGAGTGATATTGATTATTTTTTGTAGAATTTGTTTTTATAAAAGTAATCTGTAGTTGTAGCCAGCACTAGCCACTACCCATCTTTAAAAATTTCCAATCATTTTCGATAATGGAAAATAAAATCGCTTGTCTTCATCAAATATTGTCCTGCAACGTGTAAGATAGGTTTCAAGTTCACCAACCAGAAGTGGCAGCAAATATCACAGTAAGACGACCATTAGAGTTCCCGTGGTCCCTGGACATGGTTTTTGTTCGTACTGTTGTGTTATCTACCTAAACCATCATTAATTGGTCGACTTACTTGGCACGTACACATCAGAAACTCCACAATTTCTTTCTTTCTTGTCCTAAAAGAAAACCGACCGCGCCAGAAAATAGATCACGTCAAGCTGGCCCGTCCCATTGATTAGAGACATAGCTTTTTGTTTATGATGCTGAGCTCTTTGTTCATGCTGAGCTCTTTGTTCTTGGGGTTTTCCATTCAATCACATCATTTGCATCCATAATTATGATTGACACGTCGAAGGGGAAAGTATGCTTTTTAAGTCCTAAAACGTTTTATATTTTGGGAAATCAGTCCTAAAACTCTTCAATTTACAAAACGAGTCCTGAAACTTATAATCATTAACTCGGTTAGTCATAAAAGATTCACATTTCATCAAATAAGTCCTAAAAATTTCATTTTTGATGTAAAATTCTGATGTGGCACTTTAACACCGTTAACTCTAGTGACTAAATTGATTTTTTTAAAAAAATTTTAATGACTTACTTGAAAATTTTATTAAAGTATAGGGATTATTTTACAATTTTTAAAAATATAAGGAGTCAAGGGTGAGCATGAGTTGAATAAACCCGAAACCCAATCCGAACCACCCTCATTGGGTTGGGTTGGGTTAGGTAGAAATGGACCATGATTTGCCGGTTGGTTTCATATATAAGAGAACTAATGATTTTTTGGTTGGTTTTGGTTCCATATAGAATCAACCAGAGGTGGAACCGAGCCCGAGGCATATATATAATTATATAATAAAAATTATAGTATTACTAATATATCCATATATGTATGTATTTCTTTGAAGAATTATGATGGTCATATTGTGTTTTTATATTAAACACTTAAACTGATATCTCAAATTGAAATAATATGGAAGTTGTGGGATTATTTACAAATTTTCTCCATATTCACTTGAATCACTTCACTTCCTAGACGACTATTCCTGGGTCATTTTGCTTTTGATCTATTTACTTTAGACTACTCTCTATGACAAAATCCCTATACTTTTTCATTTATGAGCCATGTGAAATAGGAAATTCATGATATTAGCATATTTCAGGTTTTGATACTAAAAAAGATGGTCTTAAAGGCTCAACTTTCTATGTTAAATGTTATGCCAATGTTGTAATTACTAGAGGGATGTAAATTGATTGAGATGCAAGATACTCCACAAGCAACTCTTTTGAACTAGTTTGGTGACATCATGTTAAACTTTTTTTAATGTGTCTAAGGACATGTATTTAAATGCTAATTTAATTGTATATTATATTAAATATTTCATAAACTAATTATGGATGCAATTTTATTAAATTTTGATGATGTTATATAGGTATATGGTATAAACTGAAAATCTCGAGAATGAGAATTGAAAAACCTAGAATCATTATTCTAGTTTTATTCGGTTCTTGATTCTCAAGTTGGGTAGAAAAAAAATTAGAACTGAGGCCATTTCATATTGGTTTGGTTTCACCACAAAACCGAATCAACCCGAACCATACTTACCATTAATAAAGACTATACTAAAAATTTTCAAAAAAAAAAAAATTAGAGCCCAAATTGTAGATTTGAGAAATTTGGGAATATATTGCTGTGGGACGAAGTAATTTTTAAAAATTCAGTTTGGTGTCATGAAAAATTATAAAGTGACACCTAAAATTTCATAAAATTTTTAAGTAAGTCCCTAAAGTTTGAAAAGTGCCAGGTTAGTTACTAAATAATTTAGGGGTAACCATGAGTTGGGTAAACCTGAAACCCAACCTGAACCAAACTCATTGGGTTAGATTGGATTAGGTAAAAATGGACTATGGTTTGTGGGTTGGTTCCACATATAGGAGAACCGATGGTTTTAGGTTAGTTCTGGTTCCATATGGAACCAACCCGAGGTGGAACCAAACTTGGGTTATATATATAATTATATAATAAAAATTATAGTATTACTAATATACCCATATATATATGTGTATTTTTTTAAAGAATTATGATGGTCATCTTGTGTTTTCTTATTAAACCTTTAAACTAATATCCCAAATTGAAACAACATGGAAGTTGAGGGATCATTCACGAATTTTCTCCAAATTTACTTGAATCACTTAGCTTCTTAGGCTGACTACTCTTGTGTCATTTTACTTTCGATCTCTTTACTTCAAACTACTCTCTATGACACAATCCTCATATTTTTTCATTTATGAGTCATGTGAAACTGAAAATTCATGATATCAACATATTTCAGGTTTTGATATTGAAGAAAATTATCTTAAAGACTCAACTTTTTATATTGAATGTCATGTTAATGTTGGAATTACTAGAGGGAAGTAAACTGGTTGAAAAAGAAGATACTCAAGCAACTTTTTTGAACCATCTTGTTAACAGTATATTAATTTTTTTTTAAATGTGTCTAAGTATATGTATTTAAATGCTGATTTAATTGTATATTATGTTGAATCTTTTATAAAGAGGTTATGGATGCAATTTTATTAAATTTTAGTGTTGTTATAGATGTATGGTATAAATTGAAATACCTAAGAACTAAAACCGAAAAACTCAGAACCGTGGTTCTGGTTTTATTTGGCTCTCAGTTCTCAAATTGGATAGAAAAATTTTGAAACCCAGCCTATTTCGGGTTGGTTCAGTTTCAACTTAAAACCGAATTAACCCGAACCATGCGCACCACTAGATATAATGGTGTTAAGTGCCAAATTCAGCATTTTTCTGTAAGATAAAAGGTTTTAGTACTAGTTTGGCAAAACATGAAACTTTTAGGACTAAGGGTGTTAATGGCTATAAGATTCAGGACTTCTTTGATAAATTGATTGGTTTAAGTACTGATTTAACAATATGCAAAGCGTTTTAGGACTCGGTGTATACTTCTCCCAATGTCTAATAATCCATGGTCCATTCCAGCTCCTTTCCATCATCTCACACAAATTCGATTGCTTTTCAATTAATTAGTATTTTTTTTCCATCGCGTTGCGTATTCTGTCTGTGTAGCGTGTGCTGATCACGGCGCGATTTTCAATACCACTCTTTGTTGTATAAAATAAGTATTGCATCAAATACTGATTTTCACCAAAATTAGAAGTATATGCAAATTATATGAGATATATATATATATATAAATGATTTGGCAAAGTTATTATTGATATATTTAATTGTATGTATGAGGTCAACCTTTTATCTCCAAAACAAGTTTGAACTCATTGAAACACACTTCCTGTCAAAATTAGAAGTATGTACAAATTGAATAACATGTGCGTAGAAATCCTATATGTAAAGAAAGTTAACAGCAATATTAAAACAAGAACACTAAGTGACATGTACAAATATTGAGGGACCTATGCACAAATAAATCTTAAAAGCTATTGTTTATATATTCAACTCCATGCATGACTTCAATGTTTTAAAATATTTTCATACACATTATTTCAGTATGGATATAATTTTTGTTATATGTACATAAATTTATATGTAAAAATACCCTTTTATCATAAAAATATATAAGTTGGTGTTAATAATAACAATATGCAGAATGATTTAATTGTTGGGGTTATCCTTAGAGTTGCATGAGAGTCGCCGAAGAGGATCCAAAGCATGCAAACGGCGCCTGCGGCTATTGACGATATGATGAAGCCAGTTGCCCAGAATTAATTTGTTTAATGGAACCGTTAGGTGGCCTCTCTCTTTCCAAAACAAATTACAGCTACACGCAGTTGTTCATGATATCGTTATCGTGTACATGCACGCTCGGCTCACATCACATGAGCTGAAATTAGAAGTATCTGATGTGGTTTGCAGTTATATACTTTAGACAGTGTTGGACAATTGTTAACGGAGCAATTCTAGTTGCGTGTTTTGGATGATAACAGGGTAAATTTGATTCCTTCATTTCTTTCTGCATTTTGTCAGTCTAGTTTTCCGACTCATTTTTGCTTTTTCAATTGTCTCTGGCATCTTTTTTTTTTTTTTTTTCCTGTTTGTTTGGTTTACTTCTAGTTATTTATTCTTCTTTTATCCTTTTCGTTATTGTATTGATGCTTCTCTATTCTTTTCTTCAATATAAAAAATTCATTATACATCAAACTAAAATATATAAAAGAATAGATACTTCGAGCAAATAGAATGAATAAAAGAACAAAAATAAACTGACACGGAACAGTTTAATAAAAAAAAAACAGTAATTTCATAAAGAATGTATAGGAATTTAAAAAATATAAAATAAAAAAGAGTATGATAATCAGCAGTGTAAAAATAAATATAAGAACATTGAATATATTTTTTTAGCACCAAGTGTATGTTCTTTTAAATTATGCGCATATATTCTTTTACAGATGAAACTATGTTAGACAAAAAATAAGTAATGATCATTGCGGGACAAAAGGATAGATATTATTTGATGATAGAACAATAAAACATAAGAATGGACCATGCATCAAAGAGAATATATAAAAACTGAAAAAATAAATAAAAATGTAGAAAAGAACACACAAGAACTGATAAAGGACAATAATAAAAAAAACATGAGAACCAGTAGTCGAAGGGTTTAAAAAGAATAAATATCATAGCACAGTATAAATTCATATTCATTTACAAGTTAAAACTGGTGTGATTGCTAGGTTTTATAACAATCTGGGTGGAATTGTAAATCCTTGTATTCTATAAAGGGGTGACACACAACTTGCATAAGGTCTATATATAAGGCCTAGTCTACATATGTATACATGCCTCTAAATTAACAAATTAAAATTTTGTGAGCGGATCCGTACAAATTTAATTACATTGTGGGTGAGATTAAGATTAAAGCCTAATTCGTTTAAATTTAATTTGGATTGATCCAAAATAGTTTATTTTAATTTTTATGATTTTTTTCCAAAAACAATATTATTTGAAAACAAATACTATATAGCTCTAATAATCTGTTAATAACATTTTGTCTGATGTGATCTTTTTTGTTGGGCTTTTATTTTCTTGGGTTGAGTAATTAAGTAAAAAATTATTGAAAATGTCATTAAATTTTAAAAAATTCCATTTAATAGATTATTATACCTATATAGTTTTAGACTTCAAATGACAATGCTTGCAGATGAAAAATCCATAGAAATGAGAATATGTCATTTTGGATTAAACTCAAGTTAAAAGAAATTGGACCAAATTTTAGTATCCGTGTTAGAAAAAAAAAATGGTCTAGCTAGTGGTTAAAACTTGTAATTATTACTATGAGCTTCAAAGTTGAATCGCTGACTCCTCCTTTGAGCCCTTTCTTATGTACCAAAAAAAAAAAAATTGTGATGATATAAAATAAGAGAACATGTAGGTTTTGAGAGATTGAAAGGGAAGTTTTGTTTATCTAATTCTAATATTCATGATGATCTGCCGTCTATATCTACGCCAAACGAGCGACAAAAACATGGATCACCCTTTTAATTAGTTAGCTTTGGATTTTGGTCTTTTAAACTTATTGCCTGCTTGTTCCTGAGCTTTCTGATCTGTCTCATCCCTCCAGCCCCACCCTCCAAATTAATAACGTCGTTTTTTTCTTTCTTTTTTCCTCTTTCTTGTTTAATTTGTATACTATTCCTTTTAACTAAAGCCTGAACTTCATTATGTCTATATTTTTATTCGGGTATACCTGGTATTTATGGAAGGAAGTAGGCCATATTGTATGGCATATTTAAGACGTAGGAATTGAACAGTCTGTCGAATTTTTAATTGAGGCGGGAACTATATTTGAGGGAAATGAAATGGGCAGATGAAAGGTATCTCCTTGGTCCCACATTAATTTACACCTTTTTAAAAATTTTTTGGAAGAGAAGAAATAGAAGTCTGTTCAGTGAGGATATATAGAAATGTCCAATTAGACCTAATAGGGAAGACTTAGGTAATATCTTATTTGTGGGAAACAAATAGATGTTTGAAAGTGAAATATTTGTGGTCTTAGTGGGTTCAAAATCCTAGAGGGGTCATAGAGAAATTGAATGTAACCGAGTTTTTGAAAATTTAGTTTCTTGCTAGATTTGTTGTAATGTTCTGTGTCTTCTTTGTTCAAAAAAATTGTTTTCCTCCTAAAATAAATTACAGTCTTGTATATTTATACAGCTTATTCTTTCAATTTTAGCTCTTTTATTAAGTCACATATTCATTTAGAATGATTTTTGTTGTAAATAGTGTGATTTAATTAAGGGTACGAAATCCTAGAAAAAACTTATATACATTTACTATGTATATGTAAATTATTATTATTATTAATATTTACAAAAGAAGGAAAAGTGTTGATCACCAATTCTTCTAGAGACATTATATCATCCACCATGGTGTACGTCCACCACTAACAGTGAAACTAATGGTGTTAGGTAGTTATTATTAACAGAATGGAAGTTACCATTTAAAAAAAAATACATAATTATGGAGTAAATAAGGTAGTTATTATTAGGGGAGAGAGTTGCCATTTTAAATAATTTTTCTATAATCATAGAATAAATAATGCCTAAAATTTTAATTATTTATGTAGAGAAAAAATCTACCATTTCCAAACGAAAATGCTAGCATATTCGCAATTTTGGCTTGTAGTGTATGTGAAATTGATGTCATATATTGGCTGGAGTGGTGTTTAGAACTGTTATTTTGGTGTCTATAACTATTATTCTAGTGTCCAGTACTACTTTTTTTTATGTCTAAGTATATTACATTTATATATAATTTAGTTAATTTAGTGTCTAGTGCTGCTTTTCCAGTGTCTAGTATTGTTATTCTGGTGTCTAGTACTGGTGTTCTAGGTATCTAGTAATACTTTCTCTGTGTCTAATTATGTTAGATTGATGTATAAATTTATTAATCTAGTATCTAAGACTGATGTTCTAGTGTCTAGAACTACTATTCTAATGTCTATGACTACTTTTATGGTGTTTAATTATGTTAGTTTCGTGTCTAAAATTATCAATCTGATGTCTAAAATTGTAGGTAAAAATTTTAAAAATGGTATGATTATCTTCTTATTAATTTTAAATTCAAAATATCATAATTATCTGTAAAATATAAAATCAATATACACTTCATTTTTTAATTAAAGCCCCATTTTCCTTTGCTTGTGAAACCCAAAACAAGAGAGAGAGAGAGAGAGAGAGAGAGAGAGAGAGGAGGAGGAGGTAGAGGAGGAGAGAACGAAAAAAAAAAGAAAAAGAATTAAATAATGCTAGGTTATGTTTGATACATAAAAATTGTAAATTGTTTTAAATTATCATGATCGTGGAAAATGATCCTTATTGTTAATGGAGATAATGAGATATAATTATCTTACTATTAATTTTAAATTTAAAATATTATAATTATCTTTCTAATTAATTAAAAAATTTAAAAGCTAAAAAATTATCTTATCCATTTAATATTAACACCGTTAAAGTTCTATCCAGTGGTGTACGTCCACCAGGGTGGACGCAAGAAATTCCCATTCTTCCACCCAAAAACACACATTGAATTCGGTCCCAAAGTTGTTTTCTGGCCAGCAACGTTAACTATAATCTGTTATATCTTTTGGAGTTAATTATAGCTTGAGCCCTAACCTTTAATTATTATTTCTGTTCTAAACTTAACTTTTATTTTGTTCGTAACATATTCCTAACTTCAATAAAATATTTCATTTTGGCCCATTTTTTTGGATGGAAGTTATTATGTTGAATGGAAAATATCACATGAACATAAGATTGTACAATAAAACATTATTTTTAACCCTTGAGAATTTTTTCCTTTGCCAAAGACACCTTGAAACTGTTTCATCTAACGATCCGACCGTTATCTTCACATTTATTGCACTTTCCAACCACCAATAACTCACCATTCCCAAACTCTTTGGCTTTCACATTCTTGGCCATTGTTGCTCTCCTTCTTCAGCCACCATTGTGGCTGTCTGATTCTATTCCTCACAACATATATTAGACAAAATGAAAGCCCTAGGATCCATTAAAACATATTTCAGCTCCTCAAACACTATAAGAGACCTAAAACCCCATTGTACCATTGCTCCCAGCCATTTTCCATTGCCTGAGCCCTACAAACCATATCACCATTGTCATAACCCTTCCCAAGAAAGAAAGCATTAAAGAAGTTCTAGCCCTTTCCTAACCTCCGTCGCTCTCTCCTGTAAAAACCTCCCCTATATTTTGAATCTATCACTTTCCACCGCTTACTCAATGCTAAAGATCCTTGGAGAGCCCTTCCATTACTTTCTTTTTGTCTCTTCCATTGGTGAGGAGATGAATTAGACTCCACAAGCTAAGAGTCGAATTGGTATCTTGGTTGGATTTTGAGAGACAAAGGTTTGTACCTTAAGTGGTGTTGCTGGATCTAGTGCTCGGTGTGATGAAAAGTGTGAGATCTACTTTATATGACCATATTTTTTGACTAAAAAAACTTCATGTCATTTCTCTTAAACGCACGATCACATGGAGTTGCCTTCATAGCATAGCCCTCACCTTTGCAGGTCGGAGCCCAGGTAGCATAACCATTGAGCTGCTTGCCCTTGTCCATGGTTGCTGCTTCAGTTTCACTATTCTCTCATGTCTCAAATCTTAACACCTACAAAGAGCTTGACTTTTACAATATTTGATTTGGGATTTTGGCAAATTTGAATTAGGGCCATCTATTTTGCTGTATGTCCAATTTGAAATGTAAAAAAAAAAAAAAGAGAAAAAGCAGAGGTCCATATCTATTAACTTTGAATTGAGCCAATTTTTGGCCTCTTCATTCTAGTTGAAGCCCAGAATTGAGAGAATTTAAGGATTTTAGATTCTATAAATTTGTAGGAAGATGGGCTAAAAGGAGGAGGAGGGGGTTGTTGGAGGGTAGGTTCTGGCACTACAACATACTCCCTCCGTCCCATATTCTTTGAAACACTCACTTTTTAGCAATTAATCTATGATTTTTTATTTTCAATTTTTAGTATATAAATAAAAAAAAATCTATATAAATGATAAATAAAGACCTCTAGTTTCTAAATATATTTTTTTTAATTTTTTTCTAACAACCAATAATATAAATAAATTCAAGTCAAACTAGAACCAAAAGTCAACTGTTTCAAAGAACTTGGGACGGAGGGAGTAATTCATTTAAAGTGACTAACCTTTTGGTGGCTATATTGACTTTTGGGTGACTGAAAAAGATGATAGCCAAACGGTAATTAAAAGCATGGTTGCCAATAGATGGCCACCATCTGGCGACCAAATTGAAAACCAAAATAAACAGTCACCCAAATGTGACCGTTAGCAATGGTCACTAGCCTGCAACCGTTGGGCAATTGAACCTGAATTTAAAATTTAAAAAAATTATCTTAGGTCAAAATTTAAATTTGCTCATCAATTAAAATCCAAAATTTAAATTTACTCATTAATTCAAATATATTGAAATTTATTATATGTTTTCAGTTGTCATTCTGCTCTTCTACCATCAATAGCGACAGTGCTGGTCGAAAGAGCCGTTGCCACCAAGGGAGGCCATCAACTCCTTTCTATCATACTAACAACTTTCTTTAGTTAATATACCTAGAAAACCAATCTAAAAACCAAAAAACATAAAACAATGAGTTAGAGGATTAAACTTTAACTCAAAATCTATAGAAATTTAAAAACAATTTAAAGATAGTTCTTTAGGAAAAGTTACAAAGAAGAAAAATCATAATCAAATTGTGCAATCACCTGTTTGAGAGTCGCCATGAACAACATGCAAAAATTGCTCCAGTGAAGCCATTACCGATGGATCCACTACCACCAAAAGAGGGCATAAGCTCCTTTCCACCTCCTAAACAACTTTCTTGAAAGGCCAATACCTAGAAAACCAACCTACAACTCAAAAACATAAGAGAAACGATTAAGGCATTAAACTTTAGCTCAAGATCTAGAAAAATCTACACAAAACTTGAAGATAGTTATTTAGGAGAAGTTAAAGAGAAGAAAAATCTGAATCAAAGCATTTGAATGCCTCCTCGATATCCACTATCCACGTTGGCTGGAAATCACTTAGAGGCAGTAGTGGCGGACGTTGAGGAAAGACGTGAGATAAAGAAATAGACATAAGTAGGAGAAGGAGAGAAAAAAAAAAGTTAGTGCTTTTATACAACTTATATAATTAATATACATCTTTGGTTACCTAACTTGTTTCCATGTCACAAATTTACCTTAGTCTTTGTAGCACCTGTCAACAATATCCATTTTTTTTCTTAGGCAACCATCTAGCAACCAAAATGTGGGGTCCTCAGAAAATGGCAACTAATAGGGTCGTTTATGATGGCCAATTACAGAGGGTGGCTAGATGGTGGCCATAAACCTCTAGAATCATTTTGGCCACTATCTTATTGGCCATTGAAAATGACTTTTGTTGGTTGCTATTTTAAAGTTTTGTTGTAGTGTGGTAGTGGGAGAGGTGGTAGAGGAAGGCTGAGAATGGCCAATGGTCGGTCGTAGAAATCGTAAAAAATAATCCTGGTTTTATAGATAGTTTAGAATAAATAAATTTGTTTTACAACAATGAAATTTAGGTCGAATCTTAGCTTCCTTACATAAAACTAAAATAAAAGATTGGAGGGATTGTTTGCAATCATAAATGAAATAAAATAAAAAAAATGATCAGAGAACAAAAATTGAGAAACTTAGCAAGTAAGAAATAAAATGAAACAATTAAGAATGCAAACTTTGGCATCAGTCAACATCAACTAACAAATTTCTATAACTTATCATCGAAACATAGATAGATCAATTAAGACTTTGAATATTTATCATTTGAGCTATCTTTCTACATCTCATTAGTCGTAGTTAATCAGAAAAAATCGATCTAATTAAACTTAATTGCTAAACAACCTAAGAGTTTAAATTTAATTTAACAATTGCATTAACAATTAGAGAGATCGATAAAATTAAATAACACAAACACAAGTGGTTGTATTTAATTTAGTTGAATTTTCTCCTTAAGACCTAATGATTTTTGACGCAGCAAATTAATAAACCTAAGTTGCTTCATAAATTAGAAAGATCAAATAATTATAAATTTGATTTCTAACCCAGCAATAGATTGGTTCCAAATAACAACTAGTAAGCCTCCTAGCATATAAATGAAACAATCATAAAAATTAATCATAGAAGAACATTCAATACCCAAAGTATTAACTGAATGAATAAAATAATTTTGATCTCACAGTACTAAAAAATTTGGGATTATTGTCTCCTTCAACCAAAAATAAAATAATTCAGCCGGACATGCCCATGAAAAATCTCTAAAAATAAAAGAAACAAGAAAAGACACGAAAGAGAATTGGGGAAGAGGGGGCCGGCCACAGGTTTGCTATTGGCTCCTTTTTAATAAAATTAACCTAATGTGGTAAAATTCACAAACTCCCCCTAACTCCTTATATTCTTTTAAAATTACCCCACACAAATAAAAAAGATTAAAAATAACTAGAATGCCTTAATATGGCTAGGAAAATGGTGTCTTTTAGCTGGAATTTTCACTCACATGATTTAGAAGTTTTTGAAATTAATCTACATCAAAACTAGTTTTAGAGTTGTGAACCAAGAAATACTCTAGAACATCAGCAGCAACTTCAAGATGAAATTTGACATTGATGTAGTCATTATCTCTCAAAACTCAAGTATGAAAGTTATAGAGCTCTTTCTTAGATTCGAAATGACACCTGAATCACATAAAACGGACACCTACAGTCGAAGATATGACTAAAATACCGCAACTGCTTCTGAATCAACAATGACGTATAAATTGCGAATTTGAAGCTAAATTTGACTCAATGAACATGCAAATTGGGTTTTATAGTCTGCATATGATTTGTAGCTTTAGATGTTAGCTTTCCAATGAATCAAGAATCACTTCATTTTGATCACTATAACTCAAGATATGATTTTTCTACTGGAATATCACCAATATCTCAAAATACTAAAAGAACACAATCAATTTAAACTTGTAAAATTACAAATTAAATCCACTTTTAATCAATCGAGTCCAGATATGCTTTAAGCTACAAAATATACTCAAAATATATCTTTAAGATTCAAAACACATTAAAACATACTAAATGTAAAAGAAGTAAATATAACAAATGTAAGCTTAGTAGCCAAGAATAGAGGGTCCAAGCATTTTTAAAAGGCTTTTGTTGGATGAAAAAGTTTCAAGGTGTCTTTGGTAAAGGGAAAAGTTTTCAGGGTTTAAAACTAGCATTTTCCTATACAATTCTATGCTAATGTGGCTTTTTTCATCTAACATAAGAACTTCTGTAAAAAAAGGTCAAAATGAAACTTTTTATTGATGTTAGGGATATGCTATGAATAAAATGGAGGTTGGGATTAGATCAGAAATAATAATTAACGGTTAGAATCTAAGCGTGTAATTAACGGGCTAAAGCCCCTTTTGTCCCCTTAACTTTACTAACTCGGATCTTTTACCCCTGGACTTCGACTCGGTTCGACTCGCTTATTAAACTTTACAAACTGGTACCTTTTATTCCCTCAGCCCGGTTTAAATTAAGAATATGTACTAAAATAAAAAAAAAAAAGAGAATTGAAGGGTTAATTAAATCATTTGTCCATTGGTTGACCCTTGTGAGCAAACAACAATCACAAAGACTTCAGTTTCACATTTAAGATTACACATATTTCCTTTGTTTTCGCCTATAAGTTTATGTTAAGGCTTTTTATTGTTTGCTCATAAGAGTCAACTATTGGAAGAATGATTTAGTTAACTCTTCAATTTTTCTTTTATTTTCATTTTAGTACACATTCTTAATTTATTAGACCGAGGGGTAAAAGGTCATAGTTTGCAAAGTTTGAGGGGTAAGTCAAAACGATTTTAAGTTTAGGGGTTAAAAGATCCGAGTTGACAAAGTTCAGGGGACAAAAGGTGGTTTAGGCTTGTAATTAACCCATACGATTTTGGCTAGCTAGCTAGCTAATTTTATGTTTACCACTCATTTTGAAGCCACGTATTCATTTTAGTGTTGTCATGCAAAAGCCAAGTTTTGTTGGCTAACATAAAGGAAAATAATGGAGGCTGATTCTTTTAGGGAGAGGGAGGAAATTATAGACGGATCAATTAACAATAAATAATTAGTCAGTCTGGATGTTAATTAAATTTGTTTCCAAAATAGTTGGAACAGGATAGGTAATGCTTGTGATGGAGCTGGGCCTGATCTGCTGGCTGGCTGCTGGGACCCTTGACCTGACCTTGTGGTTAACCGAACCCGATGTGCTGAATTTTGGGTGCTAGCCCCCATCCAAGTTGACTGTCCTCCAGCTATCCGCAAGCACTTGCACTAACTAATCTCATGTGTAAGTAAACCAAATTAATACCACCTTGTTTTCAGGGATTAAAGCTTCAGCGCTTTGTTACACCTAAATTCTCGACCAGCCGATCCAGTTGTAGAGTAATCGATTCCAGCAATCTGATCACGGATTCACCCACGCGCGCCCAACGAACTATTCTGGAGCACTTTTGGTGCTTAGGCTTAACGACCAAAACCCCAGGACCTGAAAAGGCATAATACACAACAAAATAAGCTAGATTAGATAGATAGTTCTGAAAAACTCTTGCATGTTGTTAGCTAGGTCTGGTTGCTGTACGTTTGGGTCTCTCCGGCTACTTTTTTGTCTGCCGAATTTCGTCATAGTTGTCATATATGATATATGTTATATGTATGTTCTTAATTTTCATTTTCTAGCCAGCAGGGTGGCTGCATTTTCTTCTGGTTTCCTTTTTTTCATGTCATCTTCCCATTTGGTTATCATCTTGGCTTTCGGTTGTCTTTCGGCCTAGTGGCGTAACTAAGGGTGCAAACAAGGGTGTAAATGAACAGAAGTTTTGTGAATCGTTCGTGAACAGTTTAATGAGAATTTGTTTATATTCACTTATTTAGTTAAATAAATAAATATAAATATATTTTCTGTTCAATTAGTTAAATAAACAAACACAAATAAGGTATTTTTCGTTCATTACATTTATGAACAGTTCGTTTATGTTCATTTCTTTATTTGTTCATTTATGTTATTTGTTTGTTTATTTATATATTAGTTGTATATTTATTATTATATATATTTTATATATAAAATTTTTTTATTTGAGTCTACATATATGATTATGCTACAGTATCTTTTAAATTAATCTATTGTCTTTACTTTTTTAGACCTAATCGGTTATTTCTCTAATAGCATAAACCTGCTATCGCATCATGCCAAGCCCCGTGGCCTTAACCCATAATCTCTATTACCACCGCCTATTGCCCTATTGGCTATTATTAGACTCACTCTGATTCAAGTTGGTGGCAGTCATCAGCTTTAATTGTTTGTATTCGTTTAATAAAAAATGAATGAACATTAACAAAGAAGATGAATTTGTTTATTGTTTGCGCTCATTATACGTTAAGCCAATAAATATAAATATGACTTGTTTATATTCATTCAGTTCATTTAAAGCTCGAGACTAAAGATGTGCAGCACCCCAACATTAAAAATAAAAAATAAATTATACGATATAGCAAATGTATAATTAATTATGAGAAAAGCTACTGATATTCCGAATAATTAATTTTAGTTCTCAACATTTATATAGAATAATATTGCACAATATTGAAATAATTTATTAATATAATAAGTAGAGGTGGAATTCTAAAAAAGCTCCTAATTTCTAATTTTTTTTGGTTCAACAAAAGAAATTTATTCAAAAGCCAGCCAGAAGCTGGAGAGGTATTCCTAATTTCTAAAATCTATTTCATTTTTTCACTCAATTTTATGTAGAACAAACATACACTAATAAGTTTTTGGAAAAATAAAGATGCCCCTAATTAACGTAGTAGTCTTAAAACTCAAATGTGAAATTCGTCCCGCATAGTCCAGCATGGTCATAAAGGTGCGCAAGGGACACCGAACGCACCTGCGCTCAAATCCCTTCCCCCTCTATCCCTCCTCAATCTTACAAATGCATTCCGTACTGCTTTGGTTGTCTTCCAAAGTCCCAAATGCATGTCAGACCTCCCCTTCATATAATATATATATATATATATATATATATATATATATATATATATATGCCTCTCTATACTTTATAATCTTGTACAACTGATTCTAAATGTAAAAAATAAAAATAAAATAAAATTGTCAAAGTCATTTCTCAATTAATATGAAAAAATCTGTAATGAATCTTAAATTATCTATTATTGTTTAGTTATCACATTGTTATGATTTCGAAACCTAATCTTAAATTCCTAGCCACCGTTTCGGCCTCTACTTTTAATGTCATTGCTACATCAATTACGTGGCTTTTCTGCTCTTGTCTCTCTCTCTCTCTCTCTCTCTCTCACACACACACACTTCAGTTTTTACCTGTGCAAAAGAAGTAAATAAAATGCTAGCATAATTTATCATGCCACCTCGTTTCAAGTTTCATTACTTTATAATCATCCGAGAAGTTTCCCGTGCTCCGTGTCAACAAGCTCGTTGACATGTTCAGGTCAATTGAATGTTACAGTAATTCGTAAGTAATACGACTAAGATTTATTATTGTCAAATTGTCATTTTTGTCTTTACTTCTTAGATTAAGACTCTATTATTTTTTAATTCAAAATCTCATTAAAAATCTCATTTATTCAATTTCTTTTATTGTTTTTCTCCAGAGCCCATATCACTTGGAAACTCATCACACTCTATATATAATCACTTAAATGTTTTTTAGAAATTAAATATTTTTTAATGAATTTCTTTCCATTCCCAACTTGAATTAAAAAATAGTTTAATAAAAAATACTTAATTTTTTAAAAAGTTTTTAAAATACCATTTGTGCGTTTTAAATTGTGGAGTTTCAATTGACATATAAGTTAAGTGAAAAATTAACACAGTTAAAAATAATATTTTAAAAATTCATCATTTAATATCTCACAAACACAGTTTAGACTTTTAGCCATTAAAGTTGCGTTTATGATCATATATCAATATATTTAATTTGGTGGAAACCCCCCAACTTACTCTATCTTTATTTCTTTCAAACCTAAAAGTCCCCTAGGAGGACTCGGCGTATATACTAAAATACCAAGGGAACGACATGTTTATATAAATCCAACAATATTAAATTAATTAGTAATGGGGAGTAACTTCAAAGTTTTAAATCACTCCATCCCAATGGCACCAGCTTTCCAAGACGAAGCATAATAGTAATTATCTACTGGTTAGCGTGTGGACACTCCTATGCTCGGCCTGGAACGGGTCCACACTCATCGAAAAAACTAGTAACTTCAAAGAGATCAAATTCCAATTTGTGTCTTCCAAGTTTCGTGCAACACACACTTTATCTTGAAAATTTTCAGTTAGTAACCCCTAGTCTCTTATAATGATTGAGATAGCAGTAAATAGTTCACTTTGTCTCCAAACTTAATTTCAGTTAGTATACTGTAATCCCTAATACCTCTAATGATGATGAGTGTAAAACCTTAAAAAAAAAAAAGGTAGTTCACTCTGTTATTTTTGTATTATTTCTGTTATAAACTGATATTATGGTTCAATATCCCAAATTTGTACACCTACATCAATTATAATGTAATAATCCCAACTTCAATAAGCATAAATTATATCTTTTATAAGTGGCAGGTCTATCTTTGAGAACATATTGCTGGGCACTGAACTCTTCAAGCACTATTTGAAGAAAAGTGTTTCTCTTCGTTGCATGATCTAGCTTGACATTAAAAACACGTATGACTCTGTTCACTGGAAGTTTTTTTAGGATGCATTGTGGGCTTTTAAGTTTCTTGACAAGTGTTGCATGTGTGGAATGTGTTTTAAAACCAGATTTTCCCGCAAGTGCACAGGTCGTATTGTAATATGGTTGAGTGGGTATCGATCCTATGAAGATTGTGATTGACTTGAATAACTACCAAAGTTTTTCACAACTAATCTTAGCGAAACCAAATAACAAATGATGGAATGAACACTAGAAATAGCAAGCAAACCTAGGTTACTAAAAATTGTACTTAGATCTAACACTATTCTACTTTACTAACTCACATTTTTTAAGGGGTTTTCTTAATTTTACCAAACACACTCCATATGGTTTTGTTACTTGAATTGGTTTGAAGGTGAAACAATCCTAGGTTTTTCACTTCTTTTACTTGCTGGTGTTGTATACTAATTGTCTTTTTGCTTTCCCAAGCTAAAGAGCTCTCTCTGTAATCCTGAGATAGCAATGACTCCTATCTCTAGTACTACCTTAGGAAGATGCTTTACAAACCTTTTCTACCAACATCCTAGCAAATGAGCCAAGTCTCTCAACTATGTCCCTAGTCACTATCTTTTTTGCCTAGTTTATACTTTCTAACTAGAGCTTATTTTATTGTCTTAACCTAGATGAACCCTTTTTTTTCTTTTCATGATAAAGGGTTTCACAATATAATCTAACCCACTTTTTGAAGTTCATCACCATAGTATGGCATCAACCTTTGACCGTTGGCTTGAAACTTCATTCCATCATCTATTATGAGCTCCACTGCACCATATGGATGGACCTTCTCCATGATGAAAGAGCCGAACCACTGTGACTTGAGCTTTTCAAGAAAGAGTATGAGTCTTAAGTCATGGAGCAACAACTTTTGTACCGGGAAGAAATTCTTTCTCAAGATAATGCCATCATGCCCCTTCTTAGTCATTTTTTTGTAGAGCTTGGCATTTTCATAAGCATCAAGGCGTAACTCATTAAGCTCATTAAGTTGAAGGAATCTTCTCTCACCGGCCTTCTTGAGATCAAAATTGAGTTTCTTGATAGCCCAATATGCATTGTGCTCCAACTCAACTAGTAGGTGCCATGTCTTTCCAAAGACAAGGCGGTATGGTGACATCCTAATAGATGTCTTGTAGGCGGTTCTATAAGCCCACAAAACATCATCAAGCTTTTTTGCCCATTTTTTCCTGTTGAAGTTCACCACCTTCTTTAAAATTTGCTTGACCTCCTAGTTCAATATTTATGCTTGACCATTAGTTTGAGGATGATATGAGAGTGCCACCTCATGCCGAACACCATACTTTTGAAGAACTTGTGAAAAAACCTTCTTGCAAAAATGGGAGCCTTCATCATTTATAATTGCTCTTGGTGTGCAAAACCTTGAGAATAAGTTCTTTTGAATGAACTTGACCACCATTAAAGCATCGTTTGTTGGTGTTGATATGGCCTCCACCCTCTTCAATACATAGTTTACCGCTAAGAGAATGTAAGAATGACCAAAGGAGTTTGGGAATGGCCCCGTGAAATCAATTCCCCACACATCAAACAACTCAACCTAAAAAATGTTAGTAAGGGGTAACTCATGCCTTCTAGAGATATTCCCAACTCTTTGACATCTATCACATGTCTTCACATAGGTGTAACAATCCTTAAAAATGAAAGGTCAACAAAAACTGGATTGTAATACCTTAGTGGTTGTTCTAGAATGGCCAAATTGACCTTCACAAGGTGATGAGTGACAATGATCAAGGATGTCTGAAACATCTTCACCTGACACGCATCTTCTTGTGACTTGATTGACACTTATTCAAAAGAGGTATGACTCATTCCAAAGATAGTGCTTGACCTCCGCCATAAACTTCTTCTTTTGTTGATTGTTGAAATCTGGGGGCATCGTTCCACTGACCAAATAGTTGACAACATCAACATACCAAGGCATACTAGACCTAGCACCCCATAATTGCTCATCTAAGAAGGCTTCCTCAATAAATAGAGACTTAGCTTCAACTTTTAACAACAATTTAGAAAGGTGGTCAGTAACCACATTCTCACTCCCCTTTTTGTCTTTGATTTCCAAATCAAACTCTTGTAGGAGGGGAATCCACCATATCAATTGTGGCTTGGCATCTTTTTGGTTGAATAAGTATTGGATAGTTGCATAATCGGTGAAAACCATCTCTTTGGAACCAAGAATATATTGTTAGAATTTATCCAAAGCAAAGACTAGCACTAACATCTCATTCTTCGTTGTTGTGTATTTTTATTATGCATCATCTAGAGTGACTTGCATAATAGATTAGACACAATAGCTTGTCTTTCTTTTTCCCCAACATTGCCCTAATGGTATAGTCACTTGCATTGCACATCAACTCAAATGGTTGACTGCAATTAGGAGCTACCATGATAGGAGCATCGACCAACTTCTCATTGCTTATCTCAAAGGTTTGGAAGCAATCCTCATTGAACTAAAAAATGACATCTGTTTCAAGAAGAGAGCAAAGAGGCTTTACCACCTTAAAAAAATCCTTGATGAACCGACGGTAAAATCCAGCATGACCAAGAAAGCTGTGAATGCCTTTCAAATTGTTAGGTCAGAGAAGCTTTTCAATAACAACACCTTTGCCAATCAACTTTAATTCCCCAAAAAGAAACTCTATAGCCCAACATAATCCTTGACTTGACCATGAAATGACACATTTTTCAATTTAGTGCAAAATTTGTCTCTTCACAACTTTTTAACACTTGTGATAGATTGTGGAAGCAAGAATCAAATAAAGACCCAAAGATTGAAAAATCGTCCATAAATACTTCCATGGTCTTCTCAATCATGTCGGACAAAATTGCCATCATACACCTTTAAAAGGTGGTCAGCGCATTGCATAACCCAAATGGCATTTTTCTAAAAGAAAATGTACCATATGGACATATGAAGGTAGTCTTTTCTTGATCTTTAGGTGTTGTGGCAATTTGATTATACCCCAAACAGCCATCCAAGAAACAATAGTATTTATGCCTGGCTAATCGATCAAGCATTTGATCAATGAATGATAGTGAGAAGTGATCTTTTCGAGTAGCCTTATTTGACTTCCTATAATCCATGCAAACTCTCCACCCGGTGACTATCCTTGTGGCTACCAACTCATTATGTTTATCTTTCACCATTGTGGTTTTTCATCCTATACCCAAGAGCTATCCAAGGTGACATAAATAATTCCCCCATTAAGTAGCTTGTGAATCTTCTTTCTCACCACTTTCTCCATAACTGGATTCAACATTCTTTGATGATCAATGATGGGAGTGTAGGAATCTTCCATCCTAATCTTGCACATGCATAAAGATGGGCTTATGCCATGGATATCGGAGACTGACCAAGCAAGTGCTTCTTTGTGTTCCCTTAGCACTTTCATTAACCTTTCTTTTTTAAGATGTGACAATTTGATGAAATGATTATCGGATAAGTGTCCATATCTCCAAGATACACATACTTCAAGACTTCCAAGAGTGGCTTCAATTCTAGTTCATGTTTTACTACCTTTTCCATTACCAACAACTCTTCTAAAGTCTTCTTATTCTCCCAATCCTTTTTCAAAGTTTCCATAGCAAAAGTAGAGTAGGATGATTCATAATTAACATTTTCAACTTTATCAACACATTCTTCAGCGCTCCCAATGAGTACCTCATTGATAATAATTAAATCTTATATTTCATTCATACATTTATCTACTATATCTAATATTAGACAAGGATATACGTCATTTGGTGTCTTCATGACTTGAAAGAGATTGAAGTCTACTTGGTCATCATTTACCCTCAAAGTGAGTTTTCCTTGTTCTACATCCATAAATTTTTTCTCGGTAGCTAAGAATGGTCAATCAAGTATCAATGGGATACTTTGGTATTTCTTCATGTCTAATATAAAAAAAAATCCACTGGGAACACAAAGTTGTCATCCTTTACAAAGACATCTTCCATAACTCCCTAGGGGTATGTCAAAGATCTATCTGCCAATTATAGGTTGATAGTGGATGGTTTGAGCTCTTCTGAGCCAAGTTTCCCACAAAGAAAAAAGGCATTAAGTTAATACTTACACCAAGATCACAAAAAGCCTTTCAAGAAAAAGATTCACCAATTGAATAAGGGATAATGAAATGAAACTCCCCCCATCCTTGAGTTTTTTAGGCAACTTTTATTGGATCACCACATTATAATTCTTCGTGAGTTTGATTGTTTTAAAGTCCTTAAACTTCCCGTTCCTTGAAATCACATCCTTTAAGAACTTTGAATAGTTAGACATTTGTGTGATAGCTTTCAAAATCAAAACATTGACTTGAATTTTCTTGAAGATTTCCAAGAACTTCCCATAACTTTCATCATTTTTTTTCTTGAGGAACCTTGAGGGACATAGTAACCCTCTTGAAACTTGTTGATCTTTAGGAGGAGTTGATGTTTTCACACCCTTAGTAACAATGTACTCCAGCTCTTCATTTTCCCCTTTCACTTAAACTTCTTAAAAAATTAAATCTTTTGGCACTTGCCTTGGTTGGGTAACCACATCTCTTCCACTTCTCAATATAATGGCCTTGCATTGTTCTTTTGGATTTATTTCTGTGTCTCTAAAAAAATTACCCTTCTCCAAGACTTTTATTGAGCTTGCCAATTATCAAATTTAATATTCAAGGTTCTTTATTGAGGCTTATATGCTTTGCATGTGGGTTTTTATACTATCAAATCTAGCCTTATTCTTGTTGAACTTTTTGCTTATTTTTTGAATAAATTGTGCCAAACTATCTTCAAGTGGACCCTTCTTCTTTTTAGGAGGCGGTGGCATGGAAAAGCCTCAAAATTTGGGAGGACTTTGAATATTCTTTGAGTTGGAATATGAGAAATTCTCATGGTTGTGTAGTTTTGGATGGTGTTGGTTTGGAATGTTTTCCTTGTACCCAAAGTTATTGCTCCAGTAATTCACATATTGTGCACTTTCCAACTCCAATTCACTAATGCCATAAGGTGTAGATGAAGAAGTTACCAATTGCTTAGTTGACTTTTCCTTGTGTGGGGTGAGCTTGGCCACTTAGTTAGTCAAATAGGCAATTTGTGTAGACAAAGAGGTAAAAACATCCACTTCCAACACTCTTTTTCTTTTTTGGTGTGCCCTGTCATTGTTCCACTGATAATTGTTGACCAACATATCTTTTAGCAAGTTGAAAGCATCGGTGGTCGCCTTTGACATAAGTGTTACTCCGATTGCTGCATCAACAATGGTCCTTGTTTATGGAGAAAGGCTATCATAAAATAATTGAATTTGAGGCCATTTTTTATAAACATGTTCTGGGCACTTCCTTAGCAATTCTTTGAATCTCTCTCAAGCTTCCTAAAATGACTTTCCATCATGTTGCCTAAAGGTAGCAATCTTGGGCCTCAAATTCAAAGCTTTAGTTGGATACTTACCTAAGAATTTTTGTGTCATCTCATTTCAAGTTTTGATGCTCTTCAGTTGCAAATAATATAACCAATTCTTAGCCTTGTCATTTAATAAAAATGAAAATAAGCGAAGTCAAATTGCATCCTCGGTGACACCATTTAGCTTGATGGTGTCATATGCCTCATAGAATATAGCCAAATGGATGTTGGGATCCTATATGAAAAGGCCTCTGAATTGATTTTGTTGGATCAATGTAATGAGTGCCGGTTTGAGCTCAAAGTTTTGTACATTCATTGTTGGCGTCACAATTCCGGAGTGGTTGTCAGTCACCATTGGTTGAAAATGCTCCCTTATAAGTCTCTCACCATTTGTTCTATTTCTATTTCCATGTGGCCCATAGACTCCTTCCAAGTGCTCATTGTTTTTGCCACCATTTCTAATGACTCAATTGTTGCCATTGTTGTATTTCCCATTCCTCATTAGATTATCTTCAACTTTTTCCAAGTTGAGTAAAGTAGAACAAAAAACTTATGAAGTTGCCTTAAGCTTCCTTAAGTGCCTTTTAATTTTTGGAACAATGGGTAATAGATTGGCTCATTGAGAATGGGTCATGCACTGAAGTACTTATAAGAAAAGTAGACACATGGCACAATCCCACAAATAAGTGCGAAGAATACAAGTCTAGTTTAAAACCAATTACTAAGAAGTGATATTCTTAAATTCATAATCCTCGACAACGGTGCAAAAAACTTATTGCGTGTGTTCAATGTGCTTTAAAACCATACTTTCCTATAAGTGCATGAGTCATATTATAATACGGTTGAGTGGATATCGATCCCATGAGGGTTATGATTGACTTGAACAATAACCAAAGTTTTTCCCAACTAATCTTAGCTAAACCAAACAACAAATGAGGGAATGAATATAAGAAATGACGAGCAAACCTAGGTTACTAAAAATTTTACTTGAATATAACATTATTATACTTTGCTAACTTATGCTTTTTAAGGGGTTTCCTAAATTTTACCAAACACACTTCCTATAGTTTCATTACTTGAATTGGTTTGAAGGTAGAACAATCCTAAGTTTCTAGCTTTTTCTACTTGCTGGTGTTGTATGCTAATTGTCTCTTTGCTTTCCCAAGCTAAAGAGCTCCCTTTATAATCCTAAGATAGCAAGGACTCTCATCTCTAGCACTATTTTAGGAAGAGGCTTTACAAACTCTTTCTATCAACACCCTAGTAAATGAGCCAAGTTTCCTGACTATGTCTCTAGTCACTATTTCTCTTTCCTAGTTCCAGTTTTTCTATCACATTTGCAAGCATAAAGAGAAATCTAAAGCATTAATTGATTGTGGCCATCAACTAATCAAGCATCATTTGAAAGCAAAGCAAGGGAAGAACAAGTGTTGAAGAATAAGAATAGAAATCCAATTATGTATTCAACAACCAAAACCAATTTCAAGCAACTATAACCATAAAAAGTGTAGAAAGAACAACTCCATAACTAGAGGAAGAAAGAACAACCTTATTGGATTTAACAACTCAAGCACCAAATCAAAGAAATAAGCAAAGGAAAGAAGAAACCAAGAAGCCCTTGTAACTAATAACTTGATCTTCAATGTATTCCTAGCTCCCCTTCAAAGTAAACAAGAATTGCAATATGAACACAAGAAAAAAACTCAAAGAACCCTAACTCTCCCTTAGAATAAAGGCTACCAAAATGAAAAGTTTCATGTTTTAATCTTTAAAAACCTAGATAAAAGTCATCCAAATGTGTCCAATATCTTTATCCTCTTCCATCTTCTTTAAAATCTCTAATAGAAATGATGGTAGGTAAAGGAAGTGGGCCTTTAAGCTCCAATAATTCTGCTTTAAAAAATGTGGTCCCCTATGTGTTTGCCAAAAAATGCGATCACACATCGAAAGTGCAATCACACATCAAAAGTGCAATTGCACTTTCATCTTCTCAAGAAATTGTGAGATCACACTTTTTAAAGTGCGGTTTCACTTGGGCTTCTATGGTGATTTGGCTATAGTAGAAGTGCGATCACACATTTGGAAGTGTGGCCACACTTTTATTCTCTTCAGTTTTTTTTTTTGCTTTTTTCTTTTCCATCTTTGCTGATTCATCCAATTTAGCTCCCAAAGTTACCTCTTTGCTCCTTTTTGCTCTCCAAAGATGTAATTTGATCTACAAAGCTAAGAATGATGCTAAGTACTAGCAAAATGGAGTGAAACAAACACAAATGTGAAGAAAAATGTATAGTAACTCATGTTACTATCAACAAGTTTATTTCTTGGATTATGACTTGTGTCTCGACTCCCATGTTCTTTGTTTTCTTAAATGGCTCTATAAAGGTTTTTTTTAGAAGGAGAAAGATTTGAGACAAAGGGATCCATTATCCTCTTATCTTTTTATTGTATTTGTGGAGGTGTTCATGAGATATACAAAAAATAGACATTAGGTAGCAAGATTTCATCTTCACTCATAGTGTGCTCATCAAAAGCTCACCCATTTGTTTTGTACTTTTACAGTTTGCTGGTCTTTTTAATAAATTTCTTTTTCTTCACTGATAAAAAAAAATTACCCATTTGGCTTTCACTGAAGACCATCTCTTGTTCTGTGAAGGAAATGCTCAATCTATTAAATTAGCTCTTCTAGGTTACAAAGCAAAGATTATGATGGGTGGATGCTTGGTGTGTTAGGTTTTTATCTTATGCTGGAAGATGGTGATTGATATCCTTATTTTTACTTCCCAAGGTTGCATTTAATAAGATTGCAACAAGATGTAAGTCTTTTTTCTAGCAGGTAGGTCTTTAGCCGCAATTAGTCTTCTTATAGCTTGGAAGAAAGTAACCTTACTGAAACAAAAGGGTGGTTTGGGGCCTAAGCAACTCCAAGCCTTAATCCTTCTGATTCTTTAGGCTATTCATAAGAAAAAAGATTTATTATGGGTAAAATGTGACTATTGTTATCACTTGAAGAATAAAGGTGTGTGGGAATTTGCAAAGATTTCAATCAACTCTGTGATTTGGCAAGATATCTTAAAGGCACAAAATATGTTTTGCTTAATGTCTGGTTCTATAGGCAATGCTAAGGCTATCATGGGCTTAGTTGATTCTGCAGCTAAACTTTAGAAGTTGGAGTATGACATGTTTTGGATTAAAAACTATTGAAAAGGATGGTTTTGAATTAACTGAGAATCCTTAGTAGTTCTAAAGCATAGAATGATTTGTTGGCTGATTATGTAGAATGGCCTTTCAGTGCAACAAGCTAAGGTGAAAACTTGGGGATCTATTTGGCTAACGCATTCATTCTGTGTGAAAAGGCAAAAGAATCCATTGAGCATCTCTTTATTTTGTGTCCTTATCCGTGTCAAGTGTGGCATGATGTTGCGGCATGGATGAGCTTGTAGAGAGTTGATAGCAATGTTCAATGTTGGTGGTGTTTTTTCTTCATTCTTAAGGGCTGTCACTTTATTCAAAAAATTCATAAATCTAGCTTCCTTTATGGTGCTTTATCATGTTTGGTCAGAGAGAAACAAAAGGTTTCATGGTCAGAAGTTCAAGACCAGTTTTGAAGTTGCTAGGAAAGTCCAATTAGATCTTTGTACAAGATTGTTTCTGCATTCCCTTGCCTTGGTTGTTAGCTTCTAGTTGGTGTAAGCATATCTTAAACTTACGACGCTTATTATACGTCTTGCATACATCTTACAGCTATCTCAAGAGGATTTATATACTTCTTTGCATATGATAGGTGCTAGTGATGAGAGATTGAGTACATAAGGAATTAAATAACGCAATTTACCATATGATAAATCGATTATCATAAATATGTGGTATGTCTTATATACATTACGTATATTTTAGTATTTTATCAATTCACACATGGTATGTCATGATATTTTGCTACATTGCACATATCATTACTTTTTTTAGTTTTTTTGGTATTTCTTTGGACATGATTTAAAATGGAATAAGAATAAAATATGATTCGTTATAGTCCATGTACCAAACTTATATAAAATGATAAGATATGATTGATATACATATTTTTATATATCAATAAATTAGTTATTTTTTTTGTTGAATATTCTTTATTTTATTTTAAATATTCTTTTTTTTATTTATAATTTTTTACAAAATATAATATTATATTTCAAATATTTTATGTAAAATAGAAAAATTATTATGAAAATAATTAGAATACAAATAAAAATTATAAGAATAATATTTAATGTTTTCATCTTCAAATAATATTTTTAATACATTTTCTATGAAATCGACAATGGAATGTGGCATAGTATGCAATGTAATATACGTATAGTTGTATTCTCATAATGCCATTAATTCTAGTTCAATTGGCCTCCAAGTCACGGAAAAATAGGCATTCTCCATTTACTCTATATATAAGGTACCTTCATATGCTATAACTTCACAACTAGAAAAAGTGTTATTATTGATGGCTATTTTTTATGGTTAGCGTCAAAAGTTGCATTTTTGGATTGAAAATCATTGGAAAACGTCTGCCTTGTTTATCCATGTCAGAAAACAATTTTCCAACGGATGCTGTCAAAATGGGGTGTGAAGAATGGTCGTTGCTAGAACAAGGATCTGACAACTTTGGCCATCGAAACTTCAACCGATGGTGGTTGTTAGATTTTTTTACATATAGCCGTCAGAAATTTTTTTCCCAAAAACCTTTGATTCTATGGGCAATAATGCATACAAATTATAAGGGAAAAAAACCGAAAAAATAGTGAGAAAGAGAGGGAAAGAAAGAAGAAAAATGAGAAAAAGAAGTAGAAGATGGAGAAAAAAAATAGGGAGAAAGAAGAAGAAAATTAAGAAAAAGAAGGAGAAGATGTGAGAAAGAGGAGGGAGGAATGAGAAGAAGAAGAATAAGAATAAGAATGTAATGATAAGGGGAAAAGATGAAGGGAAGAAGAAGAAGAATAAAAGGAAGAAAATTTTGCGAGAAAGAGAAGGAAGATGTGTGAGAAAATAAAAAAGGTTTTGATGGAAAAGGTATAGATTTATAGAAGAGGAGAGAAATATTTATAGTTTCCAATGGCTAGCCATAAAAACTTGACCGTAAAAAAATTGAAATTTCTAGCCAGACAATTTGGGGGGAACTTTTCAATATCCAAATGGTAGTCATAAAAATTATAGACCATCATAAATATTAAATTTAGAAAATTTGGTTTTGGCGGACAATTTTGATTGGAAAAAAAATTCACCGGAAAATTTCCAATGGAAAGTAGCTGAAAATTTTCAACTGGAAATTTTTTACATATAGCCTTCGAAAATTGTGCATTGAATTAAAAAAAAAAACTATTTTACGGACAATTTTGAGCAGGAAAAATGTTTGTTGGCAAATTTTCGATGGATGCCCGTCATCCATCGAAAAATGACATCATATAGTATCTGATGACTATTCAACAGATGTAAGCCATAAAAAAACTGTTTATTAGGAATTAAGGAAATTTTAATGGTGTTGATATAGATACTTTTGATTACAGAAAAAGAAATTTGTGTCATTTAATATAATTTTAGGAGAAGACAGGGAAGACTTGTACTACACTTAGAGGTGGGAGGTGGGCCGGGTTGACCCGGCCCGAACCGGGACCGGGTTGCTTGTCAACCCGGTCCGCCTCGCTCCGGAAAAAGCCCGTTATATTATGGGACGAGTATGCGCCCAATAGGAGGAGGAGACGCAAAAAAGATCGCCCCGGACCAGTCAAAACACGCAAACCGGCCAGACCCGGATCGGGACCGCCCCGCCGAACCGGACCGCCAACTTGCCCCTGGTGCCGTAATAGCTCCATGCCAATAACGTTAACCTGCAAAATTTTTTTTTTTCAAAAAGAGCTAATTACACAGCAGGCTATCCAACAACTTTCTGCTCGATTTCAGCCCCCAAAATTTCATTTTCGCCCCTCCCAACAACTAAATTTCAAGGACTTTTTGGTCAAACTAATTTTTTCCCTCCCCTTAGAAATACCAATGCCATTTTCACTCAATCCTCACACAATCACTCAATCTCTCTTCTTCATCTGCTATATTATCTAAACCATTCTCCTTATTTTCTTAATCTCTTCCAAATTTCTTATTAATCTCTCCCTAATATCTTCATAATCATGTCTTGATTTTACATAATCACTACTATTAGTACGTGAGGCATGGCTTTAAAAGGAAAGGGCAAGTCAACAGATAGTTCATCTTCCCGCAACATCGGCTTCCGAGCCTTGTTCTGTCGTCGATCTCGGCTCGCCGATAAAGGCATTTCAATTCAAGAGTTTCACGACGATGATGTTGGAATCGATATGACGAATTACGATTTGGGTCTCGACGATCAATTATCCGATGATGAAGTGGAAGAGTTGGATGCGATGGTGTCTGGGAATTCGTCAACAGAATCGACGCCTACAAGTCATGAACCCGGCGTGGAGGAAACTCAAGCACAAGGTAAATCCATGAGACTAACTGCTTGGGTTTGAGAGCATTATGAGCTTATAAACGAAGGGGAGTCGAGGTACGGAAAATGCAAACATTGCGAGAAAAAATTGGTGCATAGAAAGAATTCTAGCACTGGAACGCTGAAGCGGCATATTGAAAATCAACATTCTAACATCCTCCCTAGTACCGGGACTAGTTCTTGAGGACAAACACAACTTGGGTCTACAACCGGCGTCGGCGGACCAGGTATATTTCATTTTAACCAACAATATTGTAGAGAAGGTATGGTAAATTGGATGATCATTACCGAAAAACCTTTTTCACAAGCTGAAGATGTCCACCTAGAATCATGGATAAAATCACAATTAAATCCTGCATTTAGAAAAGTATCTAGGAAAACTGCTAGGAAAGAAAGCTTTAGACAATTTGAAGCCGAAAAATCAGATTTGCAAGCATATTTTTCTACTCTTGATCATTGTGTGGCATTTACTTCTGATATGTGGACATCACCTATAGGTCAATCATTTTATTGTGTTACTTCTCATTGGATTGATTCTGAAACAAATTTTGTCATTTAAGGTTATTGAAACAGATCATATTGGTTATCAAATATTTAATTGTATCTTAGAAACTTTACGTGATTATTTTTGTACTGATAAAGTTCTATGCATTTCATTTGATAATGCTTCAAATAATGATGTTACCGTTCGTCTTTTGAGTCAAAACTTAAAACCACCGTTTAACGGTGCATTCTTTCACGTTAGATGCATGTGCCATATTTTGAACATTTGTGTGGAAAAGGGTTTAGAAGTTCTCTAAAATGAGATTTTGCCTATTCGAAACTCATTAAAATATTTGATGTCCAGACCTGCTATTTTTTGTGAATTTAAAAACTTTTGTACTGAAAATCAAAAACCATTTTCTTGGAAACGGTTTAAATTGGATTGCCCAACCCGCTGGAACTCCACATATTTGATGTTGCAAGATGCATTACCGTATGCAAATTTGTTGTCACATTTCATGAATTTAAAAATGGGTTCTAAATTTCTTACGACTGAAATTTGATAGAAATGTTCCAAAACCGGTGAATTGCTTAAGTTTTTTTACGAGACAACTGAATTTTTCTCTGGTGTTTACTACCCAACAAGTCATCAAGTTTTGTTTTATTTAGTGAACATCACATATGCTCTACATCAGTTTAAAAATGATGAGTTGTTAAAATCGACTGTCGAAGCCATGCAGGCTAAGTGGCTTCAATATTTCTCAAACATTTCACATATCTTTTTAGTTGCTTCTTTACTTGACCCATATGTAAAATTAACGATCACAACAATAATGCTTGAAGGAATTTTTCATACTTATTTAGAAATGTTTCATATAAATGTTTTGGCTATGTCTGCTTCTGCTTCCGAGTACTTGTATTCTTTATACAAGTTATATTGTGAGCGGCATTCGGATAAGGTAAGATCCGAAGCTCCTCAAACCGAGCCTCTAAGGAGGTAAATCTCCTCAAGATTCAACCCGGCGCTCCAAATGCTCAAACGACCCCGATTGATGACATTGGGATTAGCTGAGGTCGATGACTATCTCAACACATCGTTCGAGGCAAACGACCTCGACATCTTGGAGTGGTGGAAACAAAAGAGATCAAGATTTCCGATCTTGTTGATAATCGCACAGGAGATTCTTGCCATTCCAGTATCGACCGTCTCATCCGAGGCAGGGTTTAGTGCCGGAAAACGGGTGATAACAGAAAAATGGTCAAGATTGACACCCGATGCGGTAGAAGTATGCGTGTGCAATCGAGATTGGGGCCTCGCAGCACTCCGGCAGCAAGACCAAAAGAGTTCGGATGAGGAGGTAATATCCGATAACGAGACTTGAATTTTTTTTTTTCAATCATACATGTAGTTTGTATTTGATCTGATTATGCTGTTCAGCACAGATCATAGGTTTCTATTATTTATTATTTCCGGAACATTTTTTCCATTTCAAAATATAAGGCACGTTTCGATTATTTGTAAGTGTCGTTTAGCTTTTTAACTTAATAAAACTTACACCGGAGGTGGTGTTTTTTCTTAAAAATATTTATGACTTATATAATTAATAATTGTTCTATATATATATATATATATATATATATATATATATATATATATATATATATATATATATATATATATATATATATATATATATATTTTAACATAAAAAAAAAAAACGAAACCCGCCCCACCCCGCCCCGCCCCGAGACTGGCTCGGAATCGCCCCGTCTACAACCGGGCCGAGCCCGGTCTTCAGGACCCAGGCCAAGGACCGGCCGGTCCGGGGTCGGTCCTGCCCGATTCCCACCTTTAACTGCACTTGTATGTATGTATAAAAGAGAGATTAATGTAAGATCCTTACTTAATTCAATATTTGTTTCAAATAAATAAAGAACATTTTTTTTTGTACATATAATTAATAGTACAAGACACAGGGTCTAAGGAGTTAGAATAATAGTAGGAAAATGCCAAGTTATTTGGCAACAAGAGGCAACCAAACTCAACATTAAGGCACTTTAGGATTAATGGGTAGAGAGGAGGAGGGGGATTCAATCCCTAGCCTTGGTCAAGGATCTAATGTCCTTGTACCACTCCAATTGGGGTGATAGGAAAATCAATCCATATAGTATTAAGTGTATGACAAAAAATCCAGCAAACTACGTACACTGTCCATATTTAGCATTAATGTTAATTAGCATTTAAGTTTTGAAAAGACCATATAATATAGCTTTAGTTTCTAGCTTTAACAATTTGATCTCTAAAGTTCAACTATAACTCTACACTACTAAAATTTGCCTATTTCCCAACGGGTAAATGACTAACGGCCATACTGTTGGTAATTATCAACGCATTAAACCGTTGATGATGGTTACTAATAGTCAAGCTGTTGGTAACTTTCCAACAGCTTAAACTGCTTACTGTTGGTAACTTTCTAATGGCTGAAACCATTGGTAGTTATCAACAAGAATAACAGTTGGTAAGGCTTAAGCCGTTAAAAATTGAAGAGAATAGACCATTTTGAAACAATCATGAAAAATTTGGAACTAAGGTTAAGTTTTTTTTTCTATTTCAATTACAAAATGGCACTAACACATGCAACTCTTGTTCTTTCTCCTCTCCCCATATCTTTTCCTCTTTTTCTGCTTGTCTCTCTCTACACTCTTTACACACACAAATATAACGTCCATATATATTATAATAATTATATATGATATAATAATCATATATTATTATTATTATTATTATTATTATTATTATTATTATTATTATATATTTTTTAGAAAGTAGTGGTATATTTGTACAAAAAACGCTAAATATTGGTAAATTGAATTTTTTTTGTACAATAGGATTTAAAACTTAATCAATTAATTCAAATTAATTTTTTATTAAATATGTAAATTTTTTATGAATTTTATAATTTACTAAACACAAAAATAAAAAATGATAAAAAAATTACTTACATTTTATAATAAAAAAATTAATCATGCAAATTGGAAAAATGATATCAATAAATAAAAGTAAATGATAACAATATATATCATAAATATATGTGTATATATATCCTATTATATATGTGTATGTAAATATATCATATTATCAAATATATCATATATATATAAATATAATGTATCATATATAACGTATCATATATATCATAATAATAATAATAATAATAACTATTATTATTATTTATATTACTATTATACAAATATTTTTATATATCCCTAATGCATTAAAAATTATGGTTTTAATATATATAGTAAGATTGAATCTCCCTAATATATTATTATTATTATTATTATTATTATTATTATTATTATTATTATTATTATTATTATATCTTATATTAAAAACCCATGTATCATATATAAAAGCCCAAAAGCACATAAAAACCTTAACCTAGCACATATAAAAACTCTAACCTAATCTCCCATCTCTTATTTCCACCCATCTGCGGCTTGCCTCTCATTTTTCTTTTCTCTCGTAGCCCTCATCCTTCATCCCTCATCTCTCTCATCTCTTCTTCCTCATCCTCTATCGTCGTTCTCCCTCTGACCTTTATCCTCCATATTCTCTTATCGTTCTTCTTCATCTTCCGCCTTACCCTCTTTCCTTCCCTGCCGATCTTGATCACTGTTGGCCCTCACCTCTATTTTGTTCATCGTTGTTTCCTCAGTCAACTGGTGAAGTCCTTGGTAGGCCCGACGTTTGCTCGCCCTGATGCCACCTCACCTTGTTGCCTTACTCAACATCTCCTCGACTGATGCTGCATCGCCAAATGCCTCTTTGCCTCACTGCATCGCCTGACACCTCTGTACCTCACTGCATCTTGTCCTCATAGTCTCTTTACCTCTTTATTGATTTCAGTTTTTATTTTGTTTTTGATTTCATGTTTGATTTTGTACATTTGGTTGTGAGTTTGAAGTGTAAACTTGTAGATCTAGTTGTGAGTTTCATTTTTTTGAGCCATATGTATTTGGTGTTTAATCTTATTTGATTGAAGATACGGTTTTTATTTTGTGAATTTTTAGTTAATTTTGTGTTTGATTTTTTGAAAATTTTGTAAAATTTTAATTTTTTATGAATTTCAGTAAATTTTAGTAAAATATAAAATATAATTTCAGTAAATATAGCTTTAGTAATATAATTTTTTTGTACTAATAAAATCTTAGTTATATAATTTTACTCAATATAATTTTTAGTGAATATAACATATAATTTTGGAAAATATAATTTAATAAATGTTGTTAATATTAATTTTTTTAATTTTTATAATTAATTTTAATTATTTGTACATTAATTTTGTAAAATTTAATATTTTTTTGTATATTTTTTTTTTTTGGAAAAATAGATGGCAGTTTCCAATGACTTTGTGTTGGAAATTGCTTTAATTTTTTTATGAGAATTACCAATGGTTTGATGCATTGGAAATATTATCAACGGCCAAACACTTATGTACCAACGGCCTAAACCGCTGGTAATTTATCAATGGTTAAACGTGTAGGTATATACTAACGGCTTAACACATTGGTAAAAGTTAAACCGTTAGTAAAAAACATATAAACTTAGACCGTTGGTAATTTCCATTTACCTTTTTTCAAATGGCTAGATGTTGGAAAGTACTAACGGCTTAGTATTCAGCTGTTGGTGAAAAATTTTCCAACACATTGATTACCAATAACCCGTGACCAATGGTCTTGTGTTCATAATTTTGAAGTTACTAATGTGAGACCGTTGGTAATGGCCGTTGGTAAATTCCCTTTTTTAGTAGTACTAATCACAAAAGTTCTTCCTAAATGACTCCAATAAAACCTTTTAAATATATAATTTTTGTAATGTTGTAGATGAACTTTTTAGTTCACAAATATTAGTAGCTACCCTAGTATTTATTTAAAAGATAAACATTAACATTTGTTGCCATAACCATTTTAAGATCATTAACATTAATCGTTGCCACTAGTTTAAAACATGTCAAAAACTCAAAATTGTACATGTTCACTACATATGCCTTTCTAATGGAGTTAATTGTACATGAGCCCTCTTAGCTTATTTTTTTGTCCTAAAATGGTAAGTTGTCTCATCAAAGTTTCTTATTTCATATTGCACATCCCATTTGGGTCGTTTTGTTCATTATATCCTTAAATCGAATGAAAATTATTGTCGTGACATTAATTAATACTAAAATAGGTTTAAAATAAACAAGTTTGATCCTCAAATTTTTCTAATCAATAATTATAAACCTTAAAATTCTAAATTTATAGTTCCAATATATAGTTCTCTTCCCTTCTCTCTCTACTTCAACTTCTACCTTTTTTCCTACTGGCCCTTTAGGCCAGTTCTGTTTCACAGGCTACAACATCACTAGCAACATCGAATTGTTCAGCATCAACAAGCTCTTAAGCAGACTCGTTGCTCAAGCCCCCATCCGTCGGATGCCTTGCCTTATCAACAGCTGTGCCTACCGCATCGATTAGGTTGATCGGTGGGTGGAGGAAAAGGTCATTGAGTAGATGGATTGCCACTACTAACATTAGTTGGCCAGCCACTGTTGCATAAATGGAGCACAAACACCAAGAGCTAATGACATGTTTATGGCAAGCAATTAGGAAGAGTCTGCGGGCTGCATTGAGGATTGATGATTAGATACTATTGCTCGCCCAACTAGCTGACATTAGGTAAGTGGTATCTATGTCTCATATGTACTTAGACTATTAAGGTTAACACTAGGTTTTGGCCAAAATACATTTTGGGACCATATGTGATATTACTACATTGTGTATTAACCATATGTCTTCCATATTTTTTGGATATATGGAAATTGCTTCTGTTTTATGATTGTTGGAACACAGAATTGTTCCTACAAGACAACATTGTAATAAATGTAGGATTAAGAAAGGAAGTGAGCAAATTGTTGGGAAAAATTGCCAGAGACCAGTGATGCCCTATTATCACTAAATTAGTGATAGCTGGCCCACACTAAATTAGTGAAGGCTGTCCATTAGCAAAAAATATGTATGGACAGAATTAAAACTTGTTTGATAGCTTAATGACTTGTCTTGATGAGGCAAGAAAAATAGAAAGGATTGAAGCCGGACAGAAAACCAACGCTAGTGTGGAAAGTTGATGATTCCCAGAATTATAATTTTTTTTTTTTTTACTAAGAAGCATAACAACAAAATATAAGCTAAGTTTTAGAAAGGAGAGAGGTTTTTATATAATAAGCTGGAAGAAAGTGCTCCCCCAAACGATGACCACCAAGTTTGATTGAATAGTAACAACTGGCTAATTAAATGAATAAAAAGACAAACTGTACCCAAGAGTGCACAAAGATCAGCTTCTAGTGCAAACTAACAACAATGATAAGTTGAAAGCCAAATACATGAAGAGCCAAAGCCATTACAGCCCCCAAACTAGGATTTTCTTATGTCATACTTTGTTGACAACAATAATGGATGTAATTTGGCCACTAACCACTGTTCTATAAGGCCCCCAAGAATGAGGTTGATGATTTTTATGATTATAATCAAAATTGGAATAAAATGTATGGTAGTCTTAAACATGGACAATTTGTTGGAGCAAGGCATCCCTATGCACTATATTAGAAGGACTATGAAATGTAGTATTACACAAAATACATTCATCTTTGCCAACTAAGATAGAACATATGGTAGAGATTAAAAAACAATCCATTTAAATTTTCTTTTTAATGAATGTGCAAGAATAGATAGCAACCAAAATTCAAAAGAGGGAGCCTTATTTTTATTTGGCATTAAAGTAAAATTCCTCTAAATAGGATCAATTTCAAGACAATTCCAAAAGAGGTAGGAAAGAGCTTTGTTGTCCACATGGCAAATAGAGCAAATTGGATTCAATAAAACACCATGCTGAGCCAAATTGATTGCCCTGGGAACAACATCCACAACGCATTTCCAAAGAAAAATCTTAAAACTTCGAGGAATACTATAAACTCACAACCTCTTGATGTAGTGAAATCAGGATTCATGGGTAAGTGAACAGATATATTATTAGGGTAAAAAAGAGAAGTAAAGTCTTTAAGAATTGCCAAAGAATAACCCTGTTCGATGCTATAGAAGCCAGATTGAGCTCTAAGCCAATGGGATTGATCAGGGCCATTATCTGGAGAAAGAGAGTTGATGGTTTGAATATGGATGACAACTAAAAGAGGAAACAAAGAATTAAGTAAAGGAAAGCTCCACTTTGTCCTATTCCTTTAGGAAAAATCCACAACTAAGGTTACTGGAAAGTGTATAAGGAGAAACAAATCAATGGAGATGAGTGGCTTAGGTATGAGAAATCCAATTATAATCTCAAACATGAATTTTTTGCCCAATTCTAATATGCTATTGAATATTCAAAAGAAGCAAACCTCGACCACATAATAGACTTTGCTAAATAAACCAAGCATTTGGCATAGCCTTGGTTGACCAAATAGAATGATTCAGACCATACATTAACACAAAGAAGACCAAGAAGATAGAATTACTTGAAAAGATATGCAAAAAGGTTTTTGCCAACAAGGCATGATTGAAAAGGCTCCTTGATACCTAGGCCTTTTAGACTTTTTGGCAAAGTTAGAACACTTTTATTTTTCTTCAAATTGACATATTATGAGCATGGGAGCCAAACCAGCAAAACTTGATGCTAGACATAGAAATGGAATCTTGTAGGGTAACAAGGAGTTTAAATGGAGACATAACATTAATAAGAAGAAAAGAAAAGGTAGGCTAGATCAAAGTTACCTTGCTAGCATTATGCAAGGGGTTGCACTCCCACTTATTAAGCTTCTTTTAAACTTTATTAACCAATAAATAGTAGGTAGAACATTTGGACAGATCTTGAGAGAAATGGTCAGCCAAATAATGTAGAATATCTACATTAGCCTGGAAATGTAAAACCTGACAAATTTTAATTGCAAAGCCTTAGGAACATTCTTATAGAACATTTAGTCCATTTTTTTAAAAATTAATATGTTGACTTACCATCGTAGAGTAAATATCTAAAGATTCCTTGACCGCAATAACTCCTTGCTTAGTTGGCTTAATGAAAATAAAACAAACATCCGTAAAAAAAATAGATGATTGATAGTTCACCCATTCCAACTAGCTTTAAGGCTAGCAAAAGTAGCTGAGCATACAAAAAAGAGAGCCAAGTTCATAAAACTTCAGCACGAAGGATGAACTAATCCAAAGAAAGGGGTCACCTTGAGGACTACTAGCTTTTGGATTAACCAATCCACTGTTTAGCCATTGACTAGCACAGAGTAAATGATTGAGGATGATACTGCAATATAAGGTGGATCCAAAATTCAGGAAATTACATTACTTGCAAAACTTCCACAATGAAAGACCATTAGAGCTTTTCATAGGCTTTCTGCATATTAAGCTTAAGAATTGCAACCTTTACGCCCACTAGAAGATGTAGTGAGATGCACAACTTGCAAACAATTCATTGAGCAATTATAATGTTATCATGAATTGATCACATTAGGATAAAAACATGTTGATACTAACAAAGCAAAGAACCTAAAATTAATTTCAGTCAAGTGACCAAGCCTTCACAGTTATTTCATGAAAAGGTGTTGTAAAAACTAATTGGTCTTACGTCATCTACTGTTCTAACTTTCGTCCTTTTTGGAAGAAGAGTGATGAAGGTGCAGCTAATCTGTCTAATAAACATACCACCATTAAGAAAAGTTAGAGTTGCTTCCGTAATAGCTGTTCCCATTAGGCCCTAGTATTTTCTTTAAGGTTAATTACAATTTACCCCTTGAGGTTTATGTGAAATTACATTTTGCTCCTCTTATTTTAGAAATATACACTTCGCCCTTGCCCTTTTTTTTACAGTTCAACAATAACTTCTGAAATAAGTATTAATTTAAATCATACAGTAATCATCTGAAAGTAATTTTAATTTGTATAGCAATTTTTTTACAATTAATTGACATTTAAAAAATATTGTTTTAAAAAACTGAAAGAAATATAGAAAGAAAAATTGATAATTTAAAATGCTCATTAATTGTAAAAAAAATATCATACAGATTGAAAATACTGGAAAATGACTAATGTAATGTCTAAATTAAGATTTCAAAAATTGTGATTGAACTGTATTAAAAAGAAGGAGGCAAAACGTATATTTTTGAAATAGGAGGAAGTAAAGTGTAATTTCATCTAAATCTCAGGAAACAAATTGTAATTATCCCTATTTTTTAAAGAAAATTAGCTAAATTCCATCAGGTCCAATGGCCTTGAAAATTTCTTGCTTAATGGTCGATCTTTTAATTTCATTACTGAAGAAAGGGACTACCAGAAAAGCTTGTTGTTAGTAAGAAAGTGTCTAAGAAATAGAAGAACAGGAAGCATTCTAAGCTGCCTTTCAATTAACAGGGGTTGGTTGAAATGGAGAAAGAAAGTTGGAATAGATATGACTAAGAATCTCATGTTCAAAATAAAGCCATTAGCCTGACTAATATTGGATAGCTGTGATGTGAGACTTGAGACGCCTTGCTTTGGTAGAGAGATGAAAAAATCCAAGGGGTTTTACCCCCCCCCCCCTCCCTAGCCTTTTTATTGATCACTTTCGATCCCAAAGATGTTCAGTGTCTACTAAAGAGAAATATGGTATTTCTGAAGATCTTGGATGCATGCATTATTAACTAAGATGTTGGGGTGACTTTGAACTTGAAGAAGTTTAGCTTGTACAATTCGGATACTTGTGTTCAAATTCCCTAATGAGGACTTGTTCCATTGTCTCAACTGAGGGACAATCTAGTGGTAGTAAGATGATACTTGAAAGTTGAAACATGTTCAACCCAACTTGGTGTATGGTAACCAAAAAGTTTCAAACTTTGAGGACAATGATAGAAGATGGAATTGGGATTTATATCCAACAACAGTTGAGCATGGTCTAAAAATTGAATAGCTAAGTTAGACAAAGTGGCTTGAGAGACTAAAGATAACCATATTTCATTGGGAAAAAGCTTGATCAATAACTTCATAAACAAAGCCATCACCTAGTTCACCATTAGTCCAAGTAAACACAGGCATGCTTTCCTAAAATTTTTCAAGGGAAATATATCATACTAGACAAGCACCAACTATATGTTATCCCATGTGGTTTTCCTTGATTGTACATTGGGGTGGTCATAGATACAGCCAAGATACCAGAATTTCCCGCAGTCATCTGTTGTACTAAGCAAGATAAAGTGGTCTTCTTTGTACAAAAGAGAACATCGTAACCCACCACACCATCCTAGCCATAGATCACAACTACCGCCTACGATATCAACAAAAGTGGAGTTTGGGAAACCTAGTGGAGCCAATGTAATGGTAACTAAAGCTCCTCACTGCTTAGTTTCCATAATATACACCATAACGGGTCAAAAGAAGTTAATGAGTTCTTTAAGATGAAGAACTGTCGTGGGTCGACCCCGCGCAAGACAATTGAAGCTTATAGTCCTCATTGGTGGCTAGGTGCAGCAACTTGTTCCCAGCGGAAGAATCGAGGAAAGGCAGATAAATCCGAAGCAAACCATGGAGGAAGGGACCGACCCCATTTGAGCCAACCCTGATTCCGAAATAAAGTAGAGAAACTGCACAGCTCTTGGATTAGGCATTTAATCGAGGAAGTGATAAGCCACGACGGTTTGAGTCGAGAGGCAGAGGAAGTAGGACGGAGTCGTCGTTTTGACTCAGGTCATTGGCACGGCGCTCTGCTAGAAATTAGCGCTGTTGATTATAAGTAGTTTATTATAAGTGAAAATTAAATTACTTTTTCACTTCACCCAGTATCTACGATGGAACACATCAACACACGAAAGTGAAAAACCGATGATCCGTTTCGATGAAACGCGACAAATCAACACAACCAAATCCAGCCTACTTTACCAAGGGCGTTGGTGTCGACTTGTGAGCTACAGCTCCTCGCACAACTAAGATTAATTACTGCTAAAATCTACGTTTAGCCTCTCCTTTCCTTCTCTATTTCCAGCCTTGTGGGCTCGTCTGTAATCTCTTCCGTTGCCATTGAGTTTAGACACTAAACCATTCTCGGAACCGGAAGATCAATCCCTACGCCTGCCAAACAGCTTCACCTGCAGAGGCTTCGCCATTTCACAGGACAGCCTCAGCACCTCCGACAAGTCAACCGCGTCGTCGTCGGCCGGCGACCACTCGAACTCGTGCAGAAGCGACGCCACCCAGAAGGCGACGGTGGTCAACCCCAAGGTCTTGCCGGGGCAGGTCCTCCTGCCCGACCCGAACGGGGCCAGCCTGAGGTCCGATCCGAGTATGGAGAAGTCCGGCTCACCACCACCCGTGGCCATGAATCTGTCGGGCATAAATTCCTCCGGGTCCGCCCAGGAATCCGGGTCCCGGGAGATGGCCCACATGTTCACCATCGCCATGGTCCCCTGGGGCACGTGATACCCATCAATACATGTATCAGTGATGGCGAGTCGGGCCCAGGAGAGAAGTGGGCCAGGCGGGTGCAGCCTCAGCACCTCTTTAATCACCGCCTGAAGATACACCATCTCCGCGACGTCCTCCTCTTGGACGGCTCTTGATCGCCCGACGACCCGGTCCAATTCATCGTGGACCTTTGATTGGACGTCCCCGCGAAGCACCATCCTGGCCAGGATCCACTCGATCAGCACCGCCACAGTATCCGTCCCTCTAAATATCATTTCCTGTTCCCATCCGCAACCAAAAGCATTTTACCATCAGCCATTTGGATTTAGTACTAGTAGATACACTATTTATTTCCTCCTTCGTTTTAGCTGCTAGAGCCATAGATACACTATTTATTTCCTCCGTCGTTTTAGCTGCTAGAGCCAGACACATGTTTCGACAAAAATGATCAAATATAATAGAAAGGACATGCTTTCTTTTTTGTTTTCTTCTGAAAGGATTAAAATCTAATATTCGGAAACGCAACAGGACACAGGATATCGGTGATGCGTGCTTACCCAGAGAACCGCGATCATATCAGAGTCGGATAATCTGTCCCCGTCTTGAAGGGAGAGCAAAACGTCGACGAAATCACCGGTCCTTTTCTCGCCCGGTTCGGCTCTGTGGTCGGCGATTATTTGACCGACAAACCGGTTCACTTTCGGCACCAGCTTCGAGCATCTCAGCCGGATTTTTTGGGGGTCCAAATCTGCCAGCCAAGGAAGGTGGTCCGACCAGTTCACAGTCCCTAACAGCTCATAACCTTCGTCCACCAGACTTCTCAGTTCCTTTACTTCGTAATTCATGGAATCCAATCGATAATTCTTCCCAAATATGGAACACATCATGTTGCTGAGCGAGGCTCGTTTCAGAACTTCTTTGACGCGAAAGCTGTTGTTGCGGCGACTGCTGAAGATTTCCATCATTTGGGTAGCGATTTCACGGCGTTGAGGCTCCGCTCCTCTGATTTGCTTCGGGGAGAAAAGGTGGTTCGCGGCAATTCTCCGAAGCGTTCGCCAGTAAACGCCGTAAGGAGCGAAGCCTATCGCTCGGTTGAACATCAAGCTGTAAGCCGACTCCTTCACCGGCCTATCCGCGAACACCGAGCTGTTGAGTATTTCCTTGGCGACAACAGGATTGCACGTGACGATCACTCGAGTATCACCTAGACTGAACGCCATCAGCCGCTTGGCGTCGCACCTCTCCGCGGTCTCCGCAATCCGGCGGTGAGCGAGAGCGCTCGTCATGAGGCTCATGCTGCCGATCACCGGGAAGCCCCTGGGCCCCGGAATTGGCTTGTAACCGCATTTCCTAGAATACTTGCCCCAGGCAGGGCCGCCGGGGCGGGCCCAGTAGAGAAGCGCCATGGCGAGCCATGCTGTGGCCAGGATCAAGAGCGGCCATGCAAACGTATCTTGAGTCAAAAGGCGGCATTTTGAGGCGAGGGCGAAGACCCAAAGACTTTCAATGTCAGTTCTCATGATTGGGGGTGACTCGAATGAAACTATTGGGGGAAAAAGGCCGATTGCTTTTTGATTTTTGGGGCTGAAATGTGTGCCTTGCTCGGTATTTATATAGGTGGGTCGCGGGTTAGAGGGGGCGAATAAATGACAGAAAGCAAACAAAATAATTATAACCGTCATTCATATTAGAAATCGGACCGTATAACGGATTAGGGAGAGATTTTAATTATGCGTAAAGCGACCTTCTCTACTCTCGTGTATCTTCCAACTGGCAAAAAATGAAAAAATACGGGTGCCTGCCTTCTAAATTTTAGTGAAATTAGATACTTTTGAATGAAATATATAATATTTGATAAATAGTTATGAAATTATAGTAAATGGTGAAAGAGCTATATTAAACAATATTCATTTGGTTTTTTCATAGGAACAAAAATTCATTAAATGTTTAAAAAATATATATTATTTCATAAACTATATTATAAAAATATCTAATTTTATTTTTTATATTATAAAATTTAGGAGTATAAGAATACGTGGACATTATTCTCGCTCTTTCGTGAGGCAATTGATAGATCTGTATATGTTCGAACTCGTATTCGTAAATGGTACAAGGAGCGAGATTGTGTTTTTTAAGCAGCGCCGCCACGAGCGCATGACGGTATACAGAAAGGGGACCTCTGGCGTTGGAGCGCGTGAGATCACGTTCCAATGGCCTAGGATCATGTGCTCAGGCGCTTACGTTCCAGTGTCGGGACTGGGGGCCGTGTAGGCGTACATCGGTCCATATCTGTAACTAAAACAGTTTTATTAGTGTAATTATGCTTATTTGCTGACGATAAATAGCGAATTAATAATTTCCATTCGAGAAACCGAGATTAACAATTAATGGTCATGGGATTGGGTGTGGACAGTGAACAGGTGTAATTGCAATTTTAATTGAATAAAGAAGAGAAATTTTAACAGAAGATGATGGCATGTGAGGTATAACAACAATGTTATATCAGCATGAAAACGAATTGGAGCAATGAATATTTGGAACGTTTTACGCCTGTTGACATTGCTAAATTGATGGACTAATGTGAGTTTGTATGAGCGCGAGAGACTTATTAGATGCATATGTTAAATGAAAATGTTAAAATTTTTGGGCGAAGGCTTATATATGAATAGTAATAGTTTGAGAGATGTCCCTGTTTGGACTTTTTAAGGTACATGAAGGGGATTGGGTTGTGGGTCTATTGAGCAGAAGATAGTCAACGTAGGAAAAAAAGATAAAAAAAAATTGAAATTGATAGAGCACAACTCATTGATTAGACAATTCATATATTTTCGCTCAAAGTGACGTAATAATAAATGGAAATTTTCAAATTCCATCGTTGGTCTTTGTAAAGTCTATTTCGGGTTAATTAGATTATATGTATGCATAAAGGACATATACTTGCCCATAAATCTTGTAGTATATCATTTCCCAGCCCAAAAGGGGAGATCAAGCACTTGAACTCGTAATTAAAGAGGAGGGTAGGCAGCCCAGCCAGGTGAGGGAGGCGTGTGTGGGGGAAGGGGCGCGTGGGGAGTGGGGGATCCTAGGACAGGTTAACATGGGGTGAGGAGAGATCAGGTTGGAGCTAATGACACGTGTGGTGGGTGGTGGCGGATGTTGTCGGGTCCCAGAGTGGCGGGTGCACATGAGGCCCATGCACGCTTGCCCTCTCCCAGTCCGTCCCTCGCCCTCGGCCGCACATTAGAAATACAAATACACTGCTTCTGATTGACCTTGTCATGTAAGGCTAGCCAAACAAACAGTAGAGCAGAGCAGAGCAGCGCAGGCAGGGTAAGGCATGGCTCCCTAATCACATTTCCAACGGTCGCCCTCCTCCCTCCACTTGTCCTTTCCATGCACTGTCTCTGCATGCAACTGATCGCGACAACTCCTAGTACCCGCGTGACCACCTTAATTAACTTTTACTTTGCAGCCAAATTAAATAAAATGCCAGCCATCCATCCTTTACAAACAAATCATGCACAACACAACCCTTCCTGTCCTACTAACCCATAAGACGACACATACTCGGTCAATGCAAAAAAGCTTTGTCGATCCTCTCAATCTATACTCTTATCGCATTATATGCCTTGCTTTGACTCAATCAGAAACCTCCAACAACGAAAAAAGCTCTTCAGCTATGGTTCTTCCCCACTGTGTTCAAAAATTAAAAAATTAGCTAGATAACTCACGAAGGCTTGTCTCAGAACTTATAATTGATGGCTACCGTGGTTGAGTAGTGTAGTAGGACCAAGTGAAAAACATGCGGGGGTGAGGTGGTGCTTCTTGAGGGTAGCGTAGAAGGGATGCTAACATGTTGGGACTTGGGACCCAACGCCCAACGCGTGGGCAGTGTTTCAATCGTTCCTTTCAATTGTCGCTTTTGCGGCCTTGGATCCCTGACCGTCGATTTTGCTGCTCTCCAAGCAACCACCTTATTCGCCATTTCATTCCTTATATATTATATACGTCAAATAAAAATAAAATACTCCTAATTGGATCCCTTCGCTTTCATATTAGTGCAAGACCAAGACCCAAGAAACCCAAACCAGTCAATAATCCTATTGCAAATTCATTCCACGTTTACTTGCTTAAACGAACTAAGATCGCCCGATTTGGTCCTCTCCCCTGCTTGCTTATAATAATAATTTTATCCTTTCCCTCTCACACGCCTAATTTGAACGCAATTAACTATACAGACCATAATCTGGAATTGAATCCTTGGGAACCAAGAAACCAGTATATAAAGTTTGTGGTCAATTATATATAGCCAATTAATTAGAAATATGAGTAATGAAGCTTCCACGAACTTTAATCGTCGTTCGATGTATACTTGCTCTAATAATTCTAGGTAGTTTGCATTCTCGGCTTGACCAATTATTTGACCTTGCACACAATTCTCCCGGGTACATATTAGTAATCCGATAACTATATTGAATCTACTAGTTCCTTTTATGGCAATACATTGTACATATGTAATGTTAACGTCACTTTTGGGAGACAAGATATTCGGAAAAATGATGAGCTGGTCACGAATATGATAGAAAATAGATGTGCTTTCCCTTTGCACTTCCACTTGTTAATCAAAAACTCTAAGATTCCACAATAAGTTGGGGGTAATTCTATTATATTATTATTGATATTTGATAACCAAGTGGTGGAGCTACCAACCAAATCGGGTGGATCAGTCCCCAAATTGCTAGAGACGTCGCCCAAGAACCTGCTTATGAAGACACCGTTAAGTTAAGACCTAGATGGTGTTTCTTAGGGAACCCTCTGTAGTCAAGCAAAGCTCTACTGTAGGATTTTAAGTAGCTATGAAAAGTAAGGTTTGTGCTCAATACCTTGAAAGTGCCATGGGGGCCCCATTTTATAAAATTGGGTGTGATCCATTTGTGTTCAGAAAATCTCATTGATACATGATTCTCTTTCCACGTGAGACTCTTATTTGCCTAATTATCTTTTGTGCTAGGCGTGGACTTACCGGGTTGAGTTTTTTTGAACCAAGTCTTAAATGGTTGTCTTTCTCAGTCTAAGACCTAGACATTGGGCTCCATGCCTAGTATGGTACCAACATATCCCAACCTTAAATGTTGTGAGACATGGGTCCTATATTTTTTTAGGCCCATGAGCATGAAATGCATCTCTTTGAAATAGGGAAGTGAGGCAATGCCTGCGGGAGGTGCAAGACAACATTTTCTCAAAAGAGAAAAAGAGAATGATGCCAATTCAAGAGGTAGAACATGGCTTTTTAGAGAAGGGAAAGACGGAATGGTTTCTGCTACACATGTAACACTTCACAATGGTAAAGTGAGTGTCCAAATTACACCTGTTCAACGCATGTTAGGGACATCTGGCGGGCGTGTGACGTTTGCAACTGCTGATGGCCATATGACACCTCGCCATTAGCCTAAACTATCGGTAATGATGGTGGCCATTTTTAAGAGGGTAAGTGGAGAGACTCTATAAGGCTATAAAAGTGCTACTTTGTCACTTCTTCCAACTTGCTCCCAAATCCCAGCTTTCTTGTTTTTTGTTCTCCTGCCTACTCTTCTTTGGTGATCGTTCGATGCTTATGTACTAGCAGCTTCATTGTCATCATCGTCCAAGTTTTCATTTTCTAAGGTGAATGCTATTTTTTTTTCTTCCAATTTTTGTCCTTTTTTTATTAGGGTCTCAGTTGTCTTCATCTCTCATACGGGGCCTTTCTACATTGCCTCTTACAAAGTGAATTTGGATGGGCAATATACTCATTCAGCTTTCCTACCATTACCAGCTCCACATTAAGGTCCTGTAACTGCCAACATCCTTCTGTATCATGGCAATTGTCCCCATGTTAACGATAAAACTTCTTGGTGTTCTTGTTAGCTTTAAGATTCATGGTTTAAGGTCACATAGTCACCATATTATGCTTTTCCAAATTTTGCAAAATATTTGCCTTTGTATCATGTAATAGTGCTCCATTTGAGGTGGTAGCTTGAGTTCCTTAACATGTATATAGCTGGTGGCTTGGTCTAAGAGTTCCCCAATATTCCTCACAGTGTTCTCATGCAGTTTCAAAACAAACCCTGAGTTATTACAAATAAGATGTAATCCAGGGGAGAGATTATATACCTAGACAGCCTATGCACTGAAGCGCCTTATATAGCCTCTTAATGACTCATTTTTTCCTTGTTGTATCTTTAGAAGTTGAGCCACAATTTTAAAGGTTGGCTGGCTTTTTAGGTAGTGAGTGAGAAATCTCGAAAAAGATTGGAATTGGCAACCAACTATTCATCTCGAACCAAACTGTTGCCTACCCTATTAAGGTTGAACTGAAGGCTCTATAGATTACGATGTCTATGGCCAACTCCAGCCTCATCGAGATAATATATCATTGTAGGCGATTAACAGAGTTTGTCAATCCATCGTATAGATTGATGTTGGGCATCCTAAAGCATTTAGGTATTTGTACGTTATTGATGTAGTCCATGAAGGGTTGGATCCACACATAGCCAATGTCGACCATGGGGCTTAATTGTTAGGAGGGGGATTGGCTGCCTTCAATCATTCCCTTATCTAGTCCAACGTCTTAAGAATTGTATAGATATCACTTATGTTTAGGCCGCTGATCATACCTAAAATGCCTGTGGAGAATCGTTATGTAGGGGTCTACCTATGCCTTTAAAGTCCATGTGACTTTCGACTCCCTCATCTTAAGCCCTATGTAGGGCCCTTTTGATCTCTTATTGGACAATGACCTCAGCTGCTCGAATAGGACTTGTTGAAGGGATTGGAATTGATCATCCTTTGATCTAGGTAATATGACCTTTACCTTATTTGAATCCTGAGTAAGTAATGGGGGCTCATCACTAGTGCCCCTTGATTCAGCGTCTTGAATGTAGAAGTCCTTCATTTATTCCTAAGGATCTTACCATCAATCAACGGTGTTTTCATCGTTGAATTGATCTTGGTTATATCGGGATCTCTCTACATTCATCATATCATTCCCATAAACAGTGTCAAATTGGTAGCCAATCGATGGAACTACCAACCAAATTGGGCAGATTCACCTCCAAAGTGCTAGTCAACGTGAAGTAGGAACTTGCATGCAAAAAGTCCGTTAGGGCCCTAAATAGTGTTTCTATAGGGACCTCTATGACGATGAAGTTAACACTCTGCTAACGCATAAAGTAACCATGAAAGGTATGGTTTATGAAAAGCGTCACAGGGTTTTATTTTATAGAGCCAGAAATGATTCATTTGTGTTTGAAAGTTTCATTAATGTATTATTCCTTTTTCATATAGGACTATTATTTCTAAAATTACCTTCTAGCTTAGGTGTTGCCCTATTGGGCTGAAATTTATTTGAATCTTCTTGGTCCAAGCCCTAGATATTAGGCTGTAAGCCTATTATTATTATTATTATTATTATTATTATTATTATTATTATTATTATTATTATTAAATCAATATAAAATAAACAAACGTATCAGATATAAAATGAAGTATATATGATTCGTGACCAAAAAATTAAGATTCAAATAGGTTTTTCATTTAATAATAAATCAAAGTGGACATGTGCTATTGACTTCTTTGCGACAGTATATATTATGAGAAATAATAATGGATATTTAACTGAAGATAGTGTGTGTGTGTGTGTGTGTGTGTGTATGTATATGAGAGTCTAAAACTAATCATTTTTATAGAAGAATCTAAAATCACAATGTAAGGCATATGCCAAGAACAATACCCAAGCACGCACAAATGCTCAAACTCATAAAGTTAGTTTCATTATTTCTTATTTTTGTATGGCATAAGGATAGGAAAATTCTTGGAATACTTTCAATATAACTTTCATGAACATACATGTGAAATCATTGAGCAATTTTACTAACACAAGGTAGCATAATGGAACGAACTCAAGGAGCTTAACGTAGACCTATAAACTATTTTTGGTAGGATACAGGCCTAGCATGAACGTCACAACAAGTTGATCTATGATAAGCAAATCAAAGGCACAGTAGGCTAAGAAGGAAATCTACTAAGGATGGAAGCCAAATTTTAGAATTATGGGAAATAGTAAATGATTTTCATCCAGAAGTGATTTTCATAATCCTTCTCTTATTTATAAAAACCAGCTCCATTCACTAATCTTGAGGTATTAGATTTCTATTGAGCACTTATTATTGCTTTCCAATCGTCGATAGCTAACTTGATCGTTAAAGGGTTTCTTTCAAAAAAACATTTTAATGCTTTGACGTTGTCTTTGGGTGCAAGGTTGTTATTCATTATTCATCAGGCTTCTGGATCAAGCCCACACAAACCTGTTGATAATCAATTTTTGGAAAATGTGGTGAACACTTGGAGATATAGCATGGATGACCAAGATCAGCCAGCAAATAAACATGAAAGCTGATGTGAAGACTAGACTAGTTGTCCTGCAGAGTCCGTAGGACCCTCGAACGAAGGGACTAACCATAGAGTTAAAGGGGAGGAGCCCTTGGCACCACAAAAAGACCTTCACAAAGGGAAAAGTTCAGCCCCATTGAATGATGGCCAATTTCAAACTTTTCAACATGCCCCTTTTGACAAGCTAAAAACCACTGTTCAGATAATGACCTGCTAGCAGTGATAACAACGCCATCCTACATAGGCTGGACTAGATGGAGCTGCGTATGAGAATGTATGAGGCCCCCATGATAGGCTATAGTTCTATCATCTATATCGAATATATGTTGTTTTAACCATTAACGGATGGGATAATCAACGCCCGAACTCCTGATGGATTTCACATGCTAAAGGTCAACCTATACGATGACTTCACAGACCCTGTGAATTATTTACAAAGGTATATCACCTCCATGACACTGAAAACTGCCTTAGACGCGATCATGTATAGGGCCTTCAGTTTGACATTGATGGGAACAGACGCCTCCTAGTTTAAGACCAACAAGGGGTGTTGTTTCCACTTATTTAAGGACCCTTCCCGGGTATTACTCCATCACTCTTTAGGGAGTCGGCCAACCTCCTAAACAATGGCCCATCTATTGAGGATACAACAAGGTCGAGACAAGCCCTTGAGGGACTTCACATGAAGATTCAATATTAAGGCAATACGGGTGCAGGATTTGTCCCTGGAGCTAGATTTGGTAATTATCACCAAGGGTTATCAAAGGACTCCATATTGGATTGGGATCTGCACGAGAACCCCATCACGAATAAAGAGGAAATTTTCAACTAAGCCACTCAGTGAATACACATAGAAGAGTTCAATAAATTTATGGGACAAAAGGAACAACTGAAGGCTAGAGAGGGTAAACCTACCTCTAGAAAAAGAAGTAAAGGTGTAGAGTCATTAAGATCGGATCCCGTCTTGCCACGCTTGAAAAAAAGAAGGTCAAAAAATTTTTTGCATGCCCTAGAAATAAAGAACTAGATGCCTAGGTGGCCCCCGCCAATAGGTCCTTCTAACTAGAAGGATTTGAAAAAGTACTATAGGTATCATAAGGACATGAGACTATTGAAGGAAATGATTTAGGTTGGAAAGCTGAAGGAAAACTTGGTTAGACCATAGCCTATTTAAGAAAAGAAGAAAAACCTTGAAGAATAAATTAAGAGGATGACCGTGACCGAAGACAACTGTAGGAAAGGCAAGCAATTCCTCTTAAGGGACCATAGGAACCCGGGACCCCTTGCAGGGGTCATACACATGATTATTAAAAGAGAATCTTCCATGGCATGCAAATGCCAAAAGCATGAGATTGCCCAGTTAGAAGTAACTAATCCCAGTAACATTCTAACAAGTCTTAATAAGGTCTGTGTTCTTGTTCCCCATGTAGACCTAATCATCATAACCATCATAATTAACAATTTTGATGTTAAAAGAGTTGGATACCAGAGACAATTCCAATGTCCTATTTACTGATTTGCTAGAAAAGATCAAGGTTGAAAATTCTTCATTGACTCCCATTCTAGGGCTTAACTTCGAAGTTAGTAGGGGGGAAGTCCCAACACTTGGAATAACTAAGCTACCTCTCAGGCTAATGGGTACAAACAAGAATGGGAAGATTATCTACAACTCTCATACTTTAGAGTTCTTAGTTATAGATGTACCATCATCATACAATGCCTTACTCAGAAGGTCGGTTCAGGTATAATTTCACATTAGATCGAATGTCAAATGGATAATGATGGTCTTTGTAACTTCTATTGTTCATGATACTATTTACATAGACTGAGACTCGGTATGGCAAAGCTATGGAGCTAGCTTAAAGGAATCGAGGCATGACAAGTTAGTCTCGACAGAGCTGAAGAGGAAGAGGAAGCAACCCTATGAGAATGAGCCTATGGGTGAAAAGAAGCCAGGTTTTTTCAGGTAGGTCGAGCTCAAGCTAGAGTTAAGGTATTTCAACCCAGGCCTATTCGAGCTTAAGCTCAAGCTTGAGCCAAAAATTGGGCTCTAGCAATTTTAAGGTTGAGCTCTAACCTGAAGAAACCCGGCCCTATGAGCTTGTGGGCCTAATAAGCCCAACCTTTTATATTTTTCCTATCAAGCTTTAATTCCTAACCACCAGTCACCCTCCCTCTTTTGCCTTACGGCCTTACTTTTACTCGTTCAGCTAACCAACGCATCTGCTTAGTCAGCCACCATCGGAGACTGAAGGCATGAGCACACGAAGATGACCAGAGCCCTGGAGCCAAGGCCAACAACGATCGCTCAATTCATCGCCAACGATAGCCTTATCGAGTTCCAGCGGCTCTAGTGTATGCATCAAACATCAGAGACCAAAATTGAGACACTAAGCAAATGGCAACCGACCTACGTAGTAGATGCCAATGATCCAAGTTAGTAGCACTAGTCGCTAGCCCCAGTTCGCAAGCCTCACCTGAGTTTTCCAGCCGCAACCATTGCCGAACTTTTTGTCGTTAAAACCTTGACTACGAGCTCTTAAAAGTTAAACCGGGTCTGGGATTGAAGGATAAAGTTGACTACATCTTTTGAAGCCTAGAAATCGATATAGCAGCCGGTAGAGGCGACGGTGACTCCTCAATCGATGTCTTAAGGAAGATGATGGCTCATTTATAACATTTACCAAATCAGGCTAAAGCAGACAAGATTAAAAATTCTAGGATAGATTTAGTTGTTTTCTCTTCTCTGGTTATCCAGGTAGAATATTATAGATTTAGTCTTCATCTTTTATCTAAGTTGCAAATATAGCACTGAAGATTTAAAAGTGTTAGGCTACGGAATGACCTCGAGCTTATCTTGAGCTGACTCAAGCCTAAAAAAATTGGGTCGAGCATTTCGAGCTCAAGCCCGGGTAATATTGAATGAAAAAAAAAGCCGAGCTCTAGCTCAATGGGCTTAGTCTCGGCCCTGCCCATTTTCACTCCTAAACGAGCCTGGTATTTCCTTGTCTAAGAACACTGAAGCAGTGGAGATAGCCTTTGGAAAAACTGTGAAAATCAGCACAAACCTTTCCCCCTTAGGCAAAACGTTAATTTATCAAATTCTTGCAAGCTAATATCGATGTTTTTTCATTGTCTCTTAGTGACATGCCAGGTATAGATCTAGAGGTTATCACCCATTGGCTACAAGTTAATTCCTTCACTTGAATGGTCTAGCAAAAGAAATTGAACATGGCACTTAAATGAAAATACTTCATTAGAAAAAGTCAGATAGTTGCTGAAAGCTGGTATCATTCAATAAGTATGATACCCTGAATGGCCAACTAATGTGGTCCTAGCAAAGAGAGAAAATGGAAAATGGTGATTATGCATTGACTATATGAATTTGAATGACTCTTACCCCATGTCATCCATAGACCAATTGATCGATGCCACTTTAGAATTAAAAATCTTATCATTTATAGACGCCTTTAATGATTGCCACCAGATCCGCATGGATCCCAAGCATGAAGAAAAAATGTCTTTCAGCACGAGAAAGGTCGTATATTGATGTCAAAGGATGTCATTCAGTTTAAAGAACACCAGAGCCATTTACCAAAGGCAAATGAATAGGGTCTTCATAGAACAGCTTATATAGAACATAGAAGTCTACATAGATCATATGATTGTAAAAAGCAGGATGATAAGTAATGACTTGTGTGAAACCTTCCAAAGAATGAGACAATTTAATATGAGGTTGAACACTCAAAAGTGTACCTCTAGGGTTGGGGCTGGAAAATTCTTGTGCTATATGGTCTAAAAAATATGGATCAATGCCAACTACAACAAGATTGAGGAAATCATGATGATGCATGACCCTCAAAATAAAAAGGATATTTAAAATTAGCAAGCAGATTGACCACCCTTGGTCGGATCATGTCATGTTTCAGAGATGATTGCCAACCCTTCTTTCGGATACTCATGAAAGAAATGATGTTTAAAGTGATTGAAGAATGCCGCAAATCTTTCAATCATATTAAAAAGTACCTACAATGCCTCCCAATGTTGAAAGAGTTGAGGCCTAATGAACTTCTCATTTATGTTTAGTTGTGACAGAAGGCTCCATTAATGCAGTGCTCATAAAAAACCAAGAATCAAACCAATGGCTCGTTTACTACACTAGCCGAACCCTCCAAGGAGTAGAATCCCGATACTCCATCCTCCAGAAGGCAGTTCTCGCCCTTATAGTAGCATCTAAAAAATTGAAACCATATTTTTAGATGCACCAAATTATTATCTGGATGGAATTGCCCATCCGAGATATCCTTTAAAAACCTAACAAGTCATGAAGATAAGCTAAATGGTGCATAAAGCTATGAGAGTTTAACATTTACTGCAAGCCCTGAAAAGCAATAAAGACCTAGGCTGTGGCCGATTTTGTAGCAAAAATGACACCAATAGAGAGAGATGAAAAGAAACAATTAACTGAAACCCCCACTTGGGCAATGAACATCGACGAAGCATTTGAACCTGAATACCAAGGCACAAGTGTCATGTTATAAGAACGCCTTGGTATTGAGGCTTAAGATAAAATTTCAATTCCCAGTCACAAATAATGTCACTAAGCATGAAGCCCTCCTAGTGAAACTGTGAACGACTAGTCGGGTGAAGTACGACACCTACAGATACAAGCCTAACCCGAGGCCCATAATAAGTGGATCTATGATAAATAAATCAAAGGCCCAGCAAGCCAAAAGGAAACCCACTAAAGATGGAAAGAAAATCCCAGAATTACAGGGATAGATTCAGTAATTTTCATCTAGAAGTGATTCTTACGGACGTCCCCTCAGCTATGTAAACTAGATTCATTGATCAATCCTGATGTATGAGATTTCTACTGAGCACTTATTAATTCTCTCCACTCATCAGGAACTAACTTGATCGTCAGAAGGTTTTTCTCCAGGAAAACATCCTAGGGCTCTAACATTGTCTTTGGGCCCACACGAACCAGTTAGCTATCAATTTTTACCCTTGAACTTGAACTGAATCATATTGAATAATTTGCCCCTTAAACTAAAAAAGGAATTGTCTTACATGTTTTCTACTTTATGTATGCATGTAATACACCATAATTACCATTTTACCCTCATTAAAATTAAAAAATCTTTAGCACACCCTACTCCTACAATTGATGATGATTCAATTTTTCCTATTCCTCATCCTCTTTTTGATTCCTCATGGCGGCGATGGGTAGATTTGGTGGCAGTTTAGGTCACAACAGATGGGATGACGTGTGGAGTACTAGACAAGCGAATGCCATTCGACGATCTAGACAACACTGGATCTGGGATGAAAAAACACGGGAATGGATCGTGCATATTATTTGCGGTGACACTTAGAAATAGGAGACAATGACAAGGCAGGGCAATGATCTAGGCAAGCTAAGATGGTTGGCGGTAGTGGAGCAATGACTGGAAGTGGTGGTGGTGGTATTTGAAGGATGGCTGCAAAAATGGTGAAGTTTATGGTTTTGGTGGGCAAGGCAGTGAAAAAGTAGAGATGATGTTGAAAATTTTTTTTTTCCTTATTTGTACATATGTGTTACATGTTTTGGATATATCAATAACTTGCTTTATACATTGAGATTCATACATATTTACCATCTCATTTATACATATCTCTAATTTTGGAGAAAAGAGGGATTTGACATATTTATACTTATTTTTTAAAGGAAGGTTGAACTTGTGCATACTATTTAATATATCAGTAACACAAACATAAAGGTAAGGTGTACATTAAACTCACAGAAAGTGGTTATACACCTTTTCTTACAAGTGAATAAATAGTGTACTTTGTTCTATTGACTTAGTAAGCTCTTTAAATAATGATAGTTTTGATATTTTATTTGCTTCCAAAAAATATGCCTACAATGTACCATCTATTAAGTTAAGGGGGTGAAGTGTTTCGTGTTTTAATTTAGAGAGCAAAGTGTGTGGTAAAACGTAGTTTAAGTGCTAAATTTTTGGTTTTAGGCCCTTAATGTAAGAGATTTTGTGTTCATTTGTTATGGAAAAGCTTGCTTGAAAGAAGCCCCCACTTTTCACAGAAACTTGAAGAGATTACCTTTGGTCTAATTATTTACAATATGAAGATGCTCCTGGATGGACCAAAAAAGTACCAGCCAACTTGAGAAAAGATAAATGTGGCAATTATTACAAGTTTAAAAACTAATCAAGGCAATATTTAGAAATAAATAACTTTAATTAAAGAAATGCTCAAGCATGATTAACAGAAAGCTAGCTCTAGCACAATTTAATAATGAAGGGAGCTTTCCCACGTCTGAATTTTGAATTTTTTGCTAAATAGTAATAAGGCTAGCTAGAAACAAGAAAAATCAAAGTAGAGATGCCTTCTTATGTTCTGTTCTTCTAGGGATTGCCACTGCCCTCCATGGGAAGTTTCCCCATCGTGTATTCCGCCATCGATATGTTTTTTCCTTATCGTTTAAAATGTGATTTTCGTTGTAAAAAATGCTAGAGCAGAATATTAATGTGGCAAACCGCCAAAATCAGCATCTTTCAGCCGCTTCCGTTTGCATTCTCGGCCGGCTCCCGAGAGGCTGTCGCCTTGAGAGAGACACATCGCCGGAAACTCCTTCACTATTGCGTGGCGTAGGTCTTGCGCGTTTACAAAATACTCCTACGTATGTACGAGTTCCACTAAACCATTTAACCTAGCAGGCTGGCACGGATACTAAGATTTTGTATAATTTATGTCATTATTTTTGTATTTACTTCTAAAAATAAAATTAAAAAAATTACTATTTCTAAATTTGTATAATGATAGTTTAAATGAATATTTAAAAAAAAAAATATTTTGCGTTGTGTTTGGGGGTAATAATGTAATAAGCTAAACATTGGGTTAAACTTGGGTTGCACTTTGTTGAGATATATGCAAGTTTCTTATTTTCACATTATTGGTAATTATTTAAAGTGAGATATATATAAAGTAATGTCACTCATTCATTGAGCTAAATTCTTTGGAAGATATGTAAGGTCATGATCAAATGTGACATCTACCTTGGTGATATCGCCAGTTCAATTTGGACGGAAGAGGCAACTGTTGGTTCTAGGCAAACAAAATTTGGCATTATATGAGGTGAATTTTTCACCGACTAGACGAAACCTTTTAATTTCACACTTGCCTTTTTTTTTTTTTATCGTTATATAGTTTTACTTTATGGTAACTTTCGACAATATCAAAAAATTCCATCTATGCACACTAGAGATTTTCTTCTAACTGTTATTTAAGTCTGTTAATTTCAACAATATCAGAACCCTATGGTCCCTAGGATATTGTAAAGCGACAGAGACTAATCCACTCTCTTCTTCTTCTTTTTTTTTTTACCTACATACGTCATTGCATCTGCAAAGAAAGAAAAAAACTTCTCGACAGGTCCGATATTTTTTTTTTTTAAAAAAAGGAAAAATCATTACTAGAGTATAAAGTGAGTTCAAGGTGTTGAGCGCGAGCGAGATTCCTTTTCTTTCTGGCGTACGTGTTGGGTGCCCCTTTTTTTTTTTTTCTCTTGTTTGTCTGTTTTTTCTTTTAAAAAAAACTTCAATTTCTGGCTCAATCTCAAGCTGTAATAGCCGAGCGATTTGCTTTGTACTAATCCTGGACCTGGTGCCGTACTGTTTCGTCTCTCCGTCTCAGGTTTGGTCCTTTTTATGGGAGAATTACAATCTTCCCCCTGAGGTATACCCTAAATAACACTTTGCCCCTTACTTTTCAAAAACCTTTTAAAATATCCTGAGGTTTAAGAACCTACACTTACCTCCCTACAGTCATTTTTTAATATTAAAACTAATGAATTAGTTCCACTTTGAGACCCAAACTCTAATTCTTGCTTAATTTTCTCCTTAACATATAAATTATTTCATTACTTATCTTTTATAAATAATATAATATAATACATCTTTATATATATTGTCCTTTTCCATATCTGTACATTTTTTATCTTTATATTTTAAATTTTTAAAATATTTCTAATTAAGTATACCATTTTTATTTTAAAATTGATTGTAGTTATTTATTTATATATTTGCATTTGAAAGTTTTACAAGCATCCTCATTTTTTTTCAAAATTTATTATCATAACTATTAAATCTAAAATCAAAGAAATGATAAGGCTTATATTTACAATAATATGAAAACTTTAAAATCTCTTTCATTTCACTTAATACATAATTAGTCATTTAGTTAATAATTTGATTTTATATATTTATTCATTAATCAATTCTTTTGTAAGAAGGTCTTGTTCAAAAAAATGCTTAGAGATTATTTAATAATTTTTCAAGTGCTTGGATGGTTACAATTCACCAATCTTCGCATTTATATTCTTCTGGAAAATTTCCATTGTCATTATTCTTGCCCAAGAGATGATGTTATTCAATCAATTAGATTACACTCTATTGTATTCCATTTTCCAATCGTCACCATTATTCTAAGGGCTAGTGTATTTTTAAGTTAAAGAAATCAAGAAACATATTACTAAGTGAGAGCTCCTTAAAAAATAATTAATTAATCAATAAGTATATAAAAATAAAATCACCATCTCTTGAATGAGAATAATAAAAAAAATACTTTTCAAAAGAATATAAATTTGAAGGGATGTTGAATTATGACTGGAAACCATCTAAGTACCTGAGAAATTATTAAATAACCAATATGCATTTTTTTGAACAAGATTTTCTTATAAAATAATTAAATAATGAATAAATATATAAAATTAAGGTTTTAACAAGATGACTAATTATTTATTAATTGAACTGAAACAATTTTGAAGTTTTCATATTATTGTAAACATAAGCCTTATCATTTCTTTGATTTTATATTTAATAGTTATCATAATAAGTTTTAAAAAAATGAGGATGCTTGTAAAGCTTCCAAATAGAAATATATAAATAAACTACATTTAATTTTTTTTAAAAAATGATATCCTTAATTAGAAATATTTTAAAAATTGAAAATATAAAGTAAAAAAAGATATAGATAAGGAAAAATAATTAAAAATATAATCATGAGAAAAAAAATTGGGAGATTGTAAGTTGAAAGGAACAATATATATAAAGATGTGTTATATTATATTATTTGAAAAAGACAAGTAATTAAATAATTTATATGTTAAGGAGAAAACTTAAACAAGAATTAGAGTTTGGATCTCAAAATGTAATTAATCCATTGATTTTAATATTAAAAAATGACTGTCGAGGTAAGTGTATATTTCTTAAAACTTTAGGGTGCTTTTAAATGGTTCCTGAAAATAGGAGGAGTAAAGTGTAATTTATGGTTTACCTCAGGGGGACAAATTGTAATTCTCCTTTTTTTTGTTTGGTTTTCTTTTGGTCCGTTGTTAATATACATGTAAAGCAGTTTTTCAATACACAACCATTTAATCACTAAAATATTGCAAACATTCTCTTCTCAAATTAACTGCTACATACGTCACAAATTTTCTAAAACATCTGATTCTGGAACGAAAATTTACAAAAAAGAATATTTGTGTTGTTTTTATTTTTATTAGTTACTTTTTACAAGTAAATAAAGAAAAATAAAAACAGATATTAAAATAATAATTAAAAATTTATGAATAAAAAAGTGTAATAAAAATTTAGATGGAAAAACTGAGTAATATATATTATCATTCCAACTTCCCATATTGTTAACCGGTCCAAGCTATATATAGATTGCCAGAGTCATTAATTCCTAATTAAAAAGTTAAGTGAGTCATGAATCAGACTATGGACCGATTGAGGGTAAATTGCATGCGCTACCCCCAACCATTAATTGTTGTTTCATTTCTAACCCTAACATTCACTTTGCACGTTGCGTGTCCCTAACCCGATTAAAACGTTTCACTTCAACCCCTGAGCAGACAGAACTCGTTAAAATTGACGGGAAATGTCACAGAACGCTTAGCTGGCACCAAATTGTCCACATAGGCCCAAAAAATTGAATTTTTAAAATAAAAAAAAACCTCCTTGCCATCTCAGCTCTCTCCCAGTCCCAGCCCATCCCTCTCGTCGCCGCTGTCTCTCCACCTCCCACGCCCCGCCGCCGTGTCTCCCCCTCCCACGCCCCGCCGCCATGTCTCCCCCTCTCTCTCGCCTTTCTTCTCGGCTCCCTCTCGGCCCTTTCACCTTCTCTCCCTGCCACCCTCTCGCCACCCCTCCTTGCGTCGCTCCTTTCCTTCCCTCTCTACCACTCTCACCATAATCGCAATCGGCCACGCTTCCGGCCGTCGCTCACCCGAACCCACCATCGATTTGCCACAAAGATTGTGATAGGCTCACCCGATTGGTGGAAAGATGGCAACAGCCACTCCCAATTCCCGCATCCCATCCCTCATCATCGTGATCTCTGTTGCATCCCGTCCCTCATCATTTTGATCTCTGTCACGATTCTCACCGCGATCTCCGTTCGCGATTCTCATCGTGATCTTCATTCGCGATTCTCATCCCGATCTCCGTTCGCGATTCTCATCGCGATCTCCGTCGCAATTCTTGTCGCAGCCAATTCGGGAAGCACTCTGACTTGGGCTCCGATTCACAAGATTGAACGATCTCCGTCGAACGAAAGGGAGGTCAAGAGAGAAGGCGGTAGGGAGGGGACGCGAGACCGCGAGAAGGCCGAGAGGGAGAGCCGAAAGGAAGGGCGAGAGAGAGGGGGAGACACGGCGGCGGGGCGTGGGAGGTAGAGAGACGGTGGCGGCGAGAGGGATAGGCTGGGATTGAGAGAGAGCTGAGATGGCAAGGAGGTTTTTTTTTTAATTTTAAAAATTCAATTTTTTGGGCCTACGTGGACAATCCGGTGCCAACTAAGCGTTCCGTAGTATTTCCCGTCAATTTTAAAGAGTTCCGTCCGCTCAGGGGTTGAAGTGAAACGTTTTAATCGGGTTGGGGACACGCAACGTGCAAAGTGAAGGTTAGGGTTAGAAGTGAAACAACAATTAAAGGTTGGGGGTAGCGCATATAATTTACCCGACCGATTGATCGTTGAGTCATGTTTCAACCTGATCTTTCTTTTTGTTTTTTTTGAACTGTAGAAGGAACTTATATAAGAATGGACTGAAGTAGTACAAAAGCTCTTGAAAATCAAAATTAGCTCTAGTAAGATGTTATAGCTGAAACAGCTCCTCCATTAAATCTTCACCTAAATGTTTCGATCTGATCTGATATATCTAGCTTAATTAGCATATTAAATATTAATATTTTTTCTTTTGAAAGAAGAAACATAAGTATTAGCATTATTTAAATGTTACAACTAGGCAATAGAAGTGTGTAACAAATAAATAAGCAAAAAATCAACACATAATTTAAAAAATTTGACTCTTCAAATAGCCCACTTACAGGAGACAAAAGCCACTAACATCAACAATATAATAAGAATAAAAGAAGCTTCTAATACCATATCCATTCCTCTTGCCCTATGAACTTCTCTACCTTTTTTTGACAACCCACCATATTTTTTTTCCTTCATAGATTTGACTTTTCTTTTATATACATACATCTCTGACATACAAACCACACACAATTTAAGTGCTTAACATACCTTACATCACTATATACAACAAGCACCCTATTCAGCTCTTGATACCCAAAAGCACCTTTCTACATAGTACATATTTTTTACGTAACGCACATCTCTCTCTCTCTCTCTCTCTTCTTGGTGATGCAAAAAGGCAAATACTTCCTTATGATGCACAAAGCACCATTTTCCATTGAGAGCTGGTGAAGAGAGCCAAATAAACACTTTGAGAGAGAGAGAGAGAGAGAAAGAGTTTGAGGTTACAATTGAGAGAGATTGTCCTTCTTATCAAATTTTTTGGAGGATTGGGGGGCAAAACATCTGTGGCCAGTATTTAAGAGATTTGGTGTTCTCCTTGATGTTTATGTGACAAGGGAGTTAATGAACAAGTTAAGATTTATAGGGCTGGAAAGATGGGAGAAAGTTTGTAGATGTGGTTAAAGGCTGCCAACAAAAAAAAAAAGAATAAAATGATGGAGAGAAATGAACAATAAGAGTGTACGGGAATCAAATTATAGTCAAGGGAGGAAGAATTACAATGGCTTTAGAAAATGTGTTGTCACCAAAGTATAGAGTTGGAAACCATTCAAACAATTTAGAGGCTCTATAACAATGAACACTTGGCCCTACTAAAATCAAATGTGTTGGTGGATTAAGAGTTGTCTTGGAATTCTTATCAAAAGAAGTGGTGACTTTCCTGCTTGAGAATGAAGTGGAGTGGCTTAGCAATGGTTTTATTCGATTAAACCTTGGATGAGTCACCTAAAAAATATCAGTAGAGTCTGGTTGAATATAGAGGGTCTTCCTCTACAAAGTTGATGTAAATATTCATTTGCCACTATTGAGGTGCTTTGGAGCCGAATTCTGATGGTAGATTATTCAATCCAAGAGAAGGCACAAATAGATAAGGGTTTTGTTTATTTGCTAATGCAGAATATGGGACAAATATTTAAAGTTCTTAAAATAAACATTGATGATAAGTTTATGAATGTTAGATTTTTTTGAAGATCTGATCCATAGTGTTGCTTATAGTTCACACTTCATGTTTAAGTTTGATTCACAATGTGTTTCAGAATCACCTGAATTTGGTTTCGGTGATGTCAATGAGGATGAGTTCGATGATGAAAATAGGGAAAAATTAGAGAGATTCTTTCATAAAAAGGTGCAGGAAGATGAAATGAATGGTGAGAGAAAATTACTGTGTAAAGTAAATTAGTCTCAGAATTTAAAGAGAAGCTTTGGCAAGCAAAATTAAAAAGCAATGGTTACTAGCAGTAAATGTATCAAAAAAACTGGTTGTGGATATGAAGTTGAAAGATTTAAATAGAAGAAATCCTAATTGTGGGCTTCACAGACCCACTAGAGAAATGAAGGAGGAAATGGTTTTCCCTGGTAATAAGCTTGATACTGGAAATAAAGGCCTAATGGAAGATTGCTTGGACATAGTTGTGAAAAATTATATATGCACCACGAAGAGAACCAAAGTCAGACATGTTTATGAAGTAATAGAGAACAAGACAAACTTGAGATTAATAAAGAATATTGCAAGTCAAAAGTGTGAAAGGGCAGAAGACAGGCGAGTGAAGGAGGCAGCAGGAGAACAGATTTGGACAATCCAGTTGTTCAGATAAGAGAGAAAAATGTGGCTAAACAGTCATTCTAAAATGCAAATTTGGAAAATATGGTATGAATTGCTAAACAAATGGGGGTGCAAATGTAAGCAGAATTAAAGATGCAGTGTCCAAGGAAGTTGAATTAAACAAAAGGGTAGCGAATATTATGGGCTTTGGGATGGTAGTGGATTTATTGCATATGCAGGAACTGATCAAGCTGATGGATAGAGTAATTGTCCAGAGATAAATTGGATAGAGTATGTAAAGAAATAATGGAGAGGTACAATTTCCATAAGTGTATTTTATCTTTAAATGTGAGGGGGGAAGTGAATTCTATGAAAATGCATTTGGTAAGGGAGTTGTGTAGTTCTAACAAAGTTGATTTCTTAAGGTTACAAAAAATGATTTCTATGGGTGATATGTTATTGAAAGTGAGATCGATATTAGGGAATAGGAATTTGAGTATGTGCATTAGGAGGCAGTAGAGAGGTCAGAAGGATTACTTTATGTGTAGGATTCAAAACAATTCCATAAACAAGAACGCTTTCTATAGGCTGGTTTTGTTCGAGTGGTCAGCATATGGACGGGTTGTCAAGATAAAGTGATGCTGGTGAATGTCTATGCCCCTCAAAGGGCTGTTCAGAAAAAGTATCTCTAGAGGAAGCTACTAAATATCAAGATAAGCAAAGATGGCATTAGGTTATCTTATTTGACTTGAATGTAGTAAAAAAGAATGAGGAACAAAGAAAAAGTAAGTTTGGTGAAAGGGTGGCGATGGATTTTGAAAATTTTATTCATTAAGCTAAACTATAAGATCTACAGATAAGGAGCATAAGATATACATGGTATAATAAGGATGGTAAAAAAATGTGCAGATTAAATAGATTTTTTGTTTCAGAAAGTAAGTTGCTATGGAAACCTGATGCATTTGTTATGGCTTTAAACATATATATATCTGATCATTTTCCGGTTCTGTTCAAGGAAGAGATGTCGGATTATGAGCTAATTTCATTTAAGTTCTTTGGTGTTTAGATGGAGTAATAGGACTTTCAGAATCTATTGATATCACTATGGGAGGAGAATTGTTTCGTTAGTCCTCCAAGGACAGTCTTTAAAGAGAAACTGAAGAAACTAAAGCACATGTTGAAAGTGTGGAAACAAGATAAGTTTTAAAATCTGGATAAGCAAATTTTGGAGTTAATGTCTAAAATGAATAATTGGGACTTGAAAGAAAAAAATATAGATTTAGAGCAAAAAAAAAAAAAGATAAGACAAAGATAGGAGGCCAGGATTAAATATATTGAAAAGGAGAACATGGAGATGAGAGTTTCATATTCATTCATGTAGTTATGATAGGTAAGACCAGGAGAAATTGCATCAAAGGATTGTGCATCAAGAGTAAGTGACAGGAAGATCTGAAACTGATAAAGAACGAAGTGTTTCATTTTTCTAAAGAAAACTTCAATGAGCTCAGCATGATCAATGTTTGCTGTGCTACTAAATGTTTTCAGCTATCTTCAAGGTTAAAAGTAAAATTGTATAAGAGTAAGTTATATTGTGTTGGTGCTCCACAAGTAGAAATTCAAGGGCTGGCAACAAAGATAAATTATGGAATAGTCAATGTTTCTTTTAGATGTTTTGGACTCCCAGATGGAGCTAATATGAAAAGTGTTTATGCTTGGAAGCCAGTTCTGGACATGACTAAAAATAAGTTTTGCAACTTTAAAGCAAAGACATTATCACTAGGTGGAAGACTAACATTGATTAAATCTATGCATGGTAGTATTCCTTTGTTTTACTTCTTGTTATATTGTGCCCCGATGAGTGTAGTCAAACACATTAAGAGTCTTTGAAATCATTTTTTTAGGGGAGAAAAGAGGAGGGTAAGAATATTGCATGGGTGGCTTGGAACAAAGTTCTAGCTAGTTTGGAAGATGGAGATTTGAGTGTGGGAAGTGTAGAGACAAAAAATTTAACGTTACTTGCGAAGTGGTGGTGGCAGTATAAGGTGGAAGAAAAGGCTTTGTGGGTTAGATTTATTAAGACAATTTTTGGGAAAAAAATGATGGAAGGGAAAAAGTTAGAAGGAGAATAAGAAGGGGGAACGTTGAGGTGAAATTGTGATGGTGGGATTTAAAAATAGAATAGAAAGGGGTATATTTTGTTAATTCGTTCAGGTGTTGGAGATGGGAAAAAAATCAAGTTTTTGGAGGATGTATGGGTGAGGGGATATATGTTTAAATGAGTGGTTTGCTGGACTATTTAGATTAGAGAGAGATAAAAAAAGGTTACAATAAATCAAAAGGGGTTTTCAGGATAAGGTAATATAGGGATGGAGGTGGGATTGGCATTGGGTTTTAAGAAGGATGGAAAATTCAAAGTGTTAGGAACTATTAAATTGTACTGAAGATATCTCTATTCTTGATGAAATGCAAGATAAGTTATGGTGGAATGTTGATCCTAGTGATGATTTTTCAGTTAGGAAACTATCATGAAGCTAAATGATGTGCTGCTACACCTAGATGATGATTGTCAATCCATAAGGTGGGGTTTGTAGCGTCCTCGAAAGGTAAACATTTGTCTTTGGAAGTCGAGACAAGGAAGGTTGCCAACAAGAGACAATTTAATATGCAAGTAAGTTCAGCTAGAACATGGCATATGCCTGTGCTGTGGAAAAGCACTAGAAATGGTGGATCACATACTGGTTTGCTACAAAATAACAAGTGAAATATGGAAAAATGTTTACAGATGGTCGCAGGTTAATCCATTCAATGGGCCATGTGTGATAGAAATTTTAGACAATTATTTGTTGATTCATGCTAATAAGAAATAGAAAAACACATAGGAAGTACTTTGCTACATCTTTCTTTGGACAATTTGGAAGGTGAGAAACAACTTGGAGTTTGGAAATATTTAGGTATCTTAATAAAAAATTTTAGATGAAATACAAATCATGTCTTTCTTATGGACCATGAATAGGTGCTCCAGGTTTAGGTGGAGTTGGATTGAATGAGTGTTGAACCCATTACAAGTGATACACAATTGTTTTGAATGGACTAGATATGTTCTAGGCGAAGGCTTTGTTTTATCTTGTACTGAGATGAGATAATATGAATGTCTAGCTTCTAGCTAGACCATATACTTGTAAATGCTTCATTAAGTAACACAATATTTTTTTTCCACTGTTAAAAAAAAAAAATCATGTCCACCACTTAGTGCTCCAGGTGTCCTTCTACTTGGTGGACACTTTAACACAAAGCAAACACTTTTGCTGCTAGTAATGCCCGAGGCAAGCACATTTATATGATGCGTAAACCATCATCTCCACCACTTAGTACCTAAAAGTTTTCTTCTACTTAATGCACACTCTTACACAATGTACATACATTCTTTGCTTGGTGATGCCTGAGGGCAAGCATACATTAGTCATTTTCAGTAAGCCTATTTATAGCCTTCATTATTGACAAGTTCATCATGTGAAACTCTTTTAGCTTCCAAATGAATAGAACATCAAGTCTTTTACTTTAAAATTTCTTCTTCATGTGAGCATACACATCGAATTTCAAGTTTCTACATGCAACTTTTAGTCAACTATTGAAAAAATCACCATGCATTAATGAGTTGTAAAGTTCTGTTAAGTTTTCTTAATGTCTAGCCATACAAGTCAATAAATCACCATTTTACTAACCAACTAGTTAAAATACTTTTTTTAAAAAATATGGACGGCTTATGTGCAGAAATTAGTCATCTCTCATCAAACTGTAATTATTTTTCAAGTCTCTTTATCATTTTTAAAATTTAAGGTGATTTATTCAACATTAAACTTTAAAATCATCTAGTATTAAGCAAAGAGAGTGCACCACAATATATAAAGATAAAAAATCTCTTCAACACATTGTGTGAGATTCAATAATCTGAATATGTTGAACCCCCCACCCCCCATCACTTATTTTGTAACACATATAAGGATGGTAATTATGTGAGTTGAGTTAGATTTGGGTTTAATTGGATTAGCATAAATTCGGGTCCAGTTCAGGTTCAAGTATAGTTATTTGGGTTTGGATTGATTTCAGGTTGACTAGATTTTGGTTTAGTTTGGATTAGGTTGGGAATACATGTAAGATCAATTTCAGTCTTCAATAATTTCAAGTTAGGTTATTTAGGTTTCGGGCCCTATTTGGGTTGGTGCTTAGGTTGGCTCGAGCTACTAATGTATAAGCTGAAATGACTAAATTTATTCATTTTTTTTAATTTTTGTTAAAATTTAAAGCAAACAAGATTCAATTTCTGGTGCAATTTAGGTTAATTTTCCTTTTTTACTATTTTAGTTAAAAAAATTCATTAAAAAGTCTTAAATATGTTTTGATGAATTTGCTATGATTTCCAACTTTTGTTATGAAATGTAACTCAAGTTCACTATTAGTAACTAAACTGCAAAATTTTTAAAATTTTAGGTGAAAATGTAAAAAAACAAAAGTTCAAGAACCCATGTTGTAATTATTATGGGTGACTGGAATCATAATTTTTCAAAATTTAGGTACTTATTACACTATACGTTAAAGTTTAGTGACCAATATTATAATTTTGACATTTATCTACTAATATTATTAAACTTACTAAATATGGAATGTAACGAAGAAAAAAGTGAAAGTTTAAATTAAGGTTTAGGGTTTAGGAATTTAAGGTTAGGATTTAGGAGTTTAGGGTTTGGATTGATGGTTTATGGTTAAGATTAGGGATTTAGGGTTTTAGAGTTTTGGTTTTATGTTTATGGTTCAGAGTTTAAATTTAAGGTTTAGGGTAAAAGCTAATGTTAGGGTTTAAGTTTATGGTTTAGAGTTTAGATTTAGATTTAGAGTTTACGGCTACGATTGAGGGTTTATGGTTTATGTTAAGGTTAGTGTCTATTGTTTTAAGGTTTAAGGTTAGAATTTTGGGTTTAGGATTAGGGTTTAGAGTTTTGATTTAGGTTTTAAGGTAAAGGTTCTAGTTAAGGTTAGGGTTTTAGTAAGGGATAGGGTTTAGGTTTATGATTTAGAGTTTAGATTTAAGGTTTAGGGTTTAAAGGTTAGGACTTAGATTTTACGTATATGGTTTAAACTTAGAATTAAGGGTTTTAGGATTTAGGGTTCAGAGTTTAGATTTACGGTAAAGGTTATTGTTAGGGTTTATGTTTAATTAACTAGACATAAAAAATAATATAGAAATTGTAAAGATATATTAATATATAATTACTTTAATAAAATATCATAATTTAAAACATTTCAAATATTTTAAATTTATAATTATTTTATTAGTTCATTTCAGGTTTGAGTCAATTCAAATTTAAGTATTTCCGGTTTAGGTCATTTAGTTCAGTTCTAGGGTTCCATTTCAATCAGATTCTAGGTCAATTTGGGTTGGATATAGTCAAATGCAGGTCGTTGATTTTCTGATCAAATCGGATTTGGTTAAATGTGGGTTTAAGTCAATCGGCTCAAATCATCGTGTCAGATCAAATTTTGTTATCTCTAAAAACATATAAGAAATTTTGCTAGGTCGTGTGTGAGTGTGCGCGTATTGGGAATTTCCATCATTTCTGATCATAATTATGCTAATTAGAAAGAAAGAATATGAGCTTTCCACGTTGTTTCCCATTAGTCTTTTCGCCTACTTTTTCTTGTGGAAAAAAACAGCAGCTTAATCGTATAATTATTGTACGGGTCATGGTTAGTTTCATAGACATGATAATGCAAATCATTTGTACCAGCTCGGTCGCTTCTGAATCGATCGGATCCACAAGATATAATAAAGACAACACCCTTTTAAGGATATATGCATAAATCTTTGACCTACCACCTAAATTACGTTTCAAACCGAGGATCGATAGCCAATTATATTTATTTATGTCGAAATTGTCCCCGTTTAGCCCTCAGAAAACGAAAGCATAGATTGTTTAGGTGTGTGTGTGTGTTAGTATTTAAAAAATGATTACTCTCTCTGTTTTTCATTTTGTTTGTTGCAGATTCAATGAACGTAGTTTGCTACACGATATCAAAAGGCCAAGCAGGCAGCATAGTTGGTGATGAGTAGTCTAATTTCAATGCCATCAGGACCTAAAATAACACAAACTGGAGTTTCCTGATCGTTCATAAGATGGGGTTTGATAGTTAATGCACGATTGAAAATTTGAATGACTGTTAGGTATAATCATTCAGAGGCGGAAAAAGTTTTACTTGGTTTAAAATTTGTTTGTGAGTGGTTTAAACTATTAATAAGCTAAGCTTGAATTAAATTTTAGATTTGATATACAATTCAAACAACGTTTGATTTATTTATTACTTCGATCAACTCAGCTCGATTTTAACATTTTTTTCTTAATTTAAACGAATAAATCGGACTCGAGTTGAGCTCAATCAATTAAAATGTTGTTTTCGGATTCTTCATTTTTCAATTCATATATGAAAGAAATTTCAAGATCAATCAATATTTTAAGTCGAATATAATCAGCCTGCTACTCGACTCATTTTTACAGATACAAAACATGTAACCGATTAGCTTGAATTATGCAATGAGACGTAAAACAAGAAGTTTGCCATTTGTTTTCAGATTTTATTGATTAAGGTTCATGCATTAATAGTGAAATGTATAAATAATCAAGGAGGCCACTAGTTAACTACTGCAGGCACCAGATGATGAGTCAAGGCAGTAGCGGAGGCATGTATGGCTGGGGAGTGCTACTGCCTACAAGAATTTTGGAAGTCTATAAATATTAAATACTAATTTGGTTATTTTGTGAGGAGTTAAGGAGCAAGTATGATATTTGAACCCCCAAACTGGTGAAGAATATTAAAAGAGTAAATTGTGCCAGCAGTCATAAATCTTTAATTTTTATTCAAGTTGTGTCCTCAACCTCTCAACTATTGCATATTCATCCAAAATCATTGTTTGGTATTGTAAATTCGCTCTTTGACCAACAGTTAACGTTGTTAGTGACCAAATTAAGACAAATATACAACAATTAAGAATTTAGTGATGAATTTACTAAAAAAAATAAACATTTTAAATAATTATTTAAATAATTTTTTTACAAAAGTTAATTTTATAAATAATTATTTAAATAATTTTTTTCTCCTAGGTCTTGGTCGTTGCTAGTCTTGCATTCACCTAACCCCCCGAACCTAAAAACCTGGCTCCACCACTAAGTCAAGGAGTAGCCATAACATAGATATTTGATTGCCCCAACTTTAGAAAGCAAATGCTCATAAACAAATGGGAAAAATCGATATTAGTGGGATATAAGGCCTAACCCACTTGGCTTAATATATGTATTTCCCTTGCCGATGATTGGATTCGATGCCTTAAATCCTTTTTGTGACTGCCCTTTGGTGAGGCTGGATTGCCTCTAAATTAAACCAGCAATTTCTGATTCTTTACCCTTTATTTTCGCCTTCTCAAGGTTTGATCATCAAGCTCTTCATTTGTTTCTCCGTAGTCATGAATCTTTGAATGATATGGGGGAGAGGGAATATGTTTATCGTGAACAATCCGTAGTCCTTTCTAGGGTAGAAGGCGTAAATCTCACAATGACTCTCAACATTCAGAAATATGGCCACTAGGGCATCGGACTTAGTTTTCTACCTATCTAATGTTGGATATAATGTGTATTTCAAAATGCTTACTTATCTCACATTTAATGGCCGAAAGCCTTGTTATATGTAAATTACAATTAAGGATGCTTCTTTATTCCACATTGCTTACAAAAAACACTAATCTTCCTAATCACTTTTTATAAATACAAACCCTCACTTAATTTGTTTCTCGTTCACAACTCGAGCTCCTTCTTATCTCTCAAAACAACTTTGTTCTCTATCTTTGCTGGCTTGAATGTTTTTGCTAATTCTCAAGTGTTTCAATTGTAAGTGCATGTAGCTCGGAAAAACCTGTTACATCATGAGAATTTTAGCAGGCTTGTTCTTTTGCACTGCTGGGGAATCACAAACTATCACTACAAAAATAATAGCTATATGCCACCAACAATATAGTTGGTAATTAGATGCAAAACTAAAAAAAAAAAAAAAAGAAAAGCAATTGCAAAAGTGGTAGCTTGAAATAATGGCATATTCGACCAAAATATAACTGGAAAAAGAAACCAAAAAAATGTTTGCAATTGCGGTGGCTAATTTTGAACATGGTCCAATCGCAGCCACTGGGATTTCAATTGCTAATTTTACAATCGATTTCCCACTGAAATAGAGGAGCAGTTTCATTTCAGTTGCTGAGGTTTTTTTTTTTTTTTTGAACAATAGAGATTTTATTCATATGAAAGAATGAAAGTACCAACAAAGAGAACCTCACAGCGAAAAACACCAAAAATTTCACATGTACAGCCCATAAAAACAAAGCAGACACACACATTGAAGGCAGACAAGGACCAAACAAAGGACAACAAAGATCTACAGCCAATTTGAAATCGGTGAAATCCTACTAACTCATTGTTTGGCCAACTGATCGACATCTGAGTTCTTCTCTCTAGGGATATGTGCAATCCTACACCAAAGTCCACCCGAAATCATCCTATCAATATATGCAAAAACATGTAATAACCTCCACATCCTGTGCCCCTGAGCATGAAATCAATGAACTACATTTTTTGAGTCACTTTCAATCACAAGATTTGAGACATTTCTAAATGGTTAGTGTCATTTTAGTTGCTTTATGTTAGAGATATACATAAGGCATTAAAGAAAATTTATAATGCAAAATTTTAGTTAAATTAAATTTCTAATAAAGAATTTTAGTTAATTCAGCTAATGATTCAGGTGAATGTTGTTGTGGTCTTCATCTGGAACAGCTAGACCTCCATATTCATGAAATCAATCCCAAGAGAAAGGTGTTGCTACTACCGCTAACACCAATCTACCCATACCCAGATGCTTCCTCACCACTCTCAGTCAACCCAAATTATTACTTCATTGTTTTTCACTTATCTCCAGTGACTATTTCTTCTTTGCTCCTATCGACGGTGGTGTTTTGGCAAAATTTAACGGCCTATAAAACCTCCACTTCTCACCGTGTAATGAGCCCAGAGAATTTTTTTTTTTTTCATCAAAAACTAATTCATCGTCATTGAGACGTTTCTATTTTATCCTTCTCTGTCATCCTCTTCTGATTTTTTCTTGGTCTCCCCTATATTGTCCCCATGTAATGCGCGTCAATTTCTTGAACTTAACCAACAGGACCTAGAAATTTTGTAGACGATTTTTGTAGCAAAAACAAAATTGTGGTTTCTAGGTTTTAGAGTCAATTAGCGATGGAGAGGAGTCAAATGGGGAGGCGAATGTCAAGAAAATGTGGATGGTGTTAAAAGACCAAGCAGTGGCTTCCATGGGAATTAAAACTCTTGTGGCCTGACAGTTTCAAATTTGAGCTTAGGACCTAGAAACCTAAGTCCCTCTGACTATGGACTAAGAATGGAGGAAGGACTAACTAATTAATTGCCTTCGATGAATTGTGCTCCTAAAGCTTTCATGTTTCTGCTCTCTTTTTCTTGATAAAAGCAATCATTTCTTGAAGAAAGCATCATGACTGTTAGATTTATTGCTGATCCAGGTAAGGGTTTTAATATTGCATCATGAGTGTTGGATTAGAGGCTTTGTTTGGTGATTGGTGGAAAAGCTTCTAAAGTGGTCCCAGCTTTAGATAATTGAAATACAACTGATAATTATTTAGCAACTGAAATGCTACAATAACATAATTTTAGTTGCACTTAAGTTGTAGTGTTAAGAAACTGAAAGGCAACCGATAGGTATTTAGCAATTAAAATGCAATCATAACACAATTTCGGTTAGTTGTAGCATTAAGCAACTGAAAAGCGACTGGTAGGTATTTAGCAATTGAAATGAAACTGTGATGCAATATTAGTTGCATTTCGGTTGCGGAGTCGATATGGACCAATTCCTCCTTGATATCAAAATTTCTAGCTATTTGAGTTTGCAACTGAAAAACATCAGGACTTTAGTTCGGTTGGAATTCAGTTGCTAACTTTGTCTAACTTTCTATTCCTTATTCATAACTACTATAAAGCCTTAAAAAAACCAACTAAAAGTAAGCAACTAGTTTTCCATTAGCACATTGTAATTGCATTTGGCCCATTTTTATTGGAGTGATCTTGCTAGTGTTCTCATGCCTCGATTTTTCTTTTTTGTGATCTTTGGTTCAACTTTCCAACAATCTTAAGACTTATGTTATGAATCTAAGCCATACGAATGGTGCTGCTTTAAAGGATTCTATTGATCCTTTTGATATTGTTCACAATAAACCTATTGATATTGAGGCTACTACTGCTAATCATGAAAATGTCTTTGTTAGTTCAATCGCAAATATTGAAAAAGAAATAATCTTGAACTTGTCTATAAAAAAGCTTTGGCCAACACCAAGCTATAAATGAAAGCTGCCAATACTACTAAACTTGTCGCCAATATACCACTGCCACCAACACTAGTCAAGTCATCTCCTAATATTTCAAAGATGAAAATACATGGTAGGGAGAATTACAAAAGATGGCAAGACATGAATGGAGTAGTCTTTACATTGATTGAGTCTAAGCCATATGATCCTAAGCTATTATAGTCTTGGATATATGCTGATAAGGCATACTGATAAGGTTTTTAAAATCCTAATTCAAATATTAGAATCTTATGATTTACAATTCATAACAAAAAAATTGACTCAATTCAACATAAAATCTTAGTTTGAGTAAAATATTCTAGAACCTCAATTTAACTCCTAAAACCTTTAGAATCTTAAGGATTTCACAATTTCACACCATTGGTCAAAAAAATAAACTGTTATATTCAATTGAAATTATTTAATTTTGGTTCAAGTTAAACACTTAGTAGTCAAATATTGCAAGATAGAAAAAAGTAATAAACTTAAATTATTGCACTAAACACTTACTACTTATGATTTAAAACTTACATTTGTACATATTTTTTTGTGCAATTAATGTTATGTATATCTTTTTTCGTGACACAGTCTATATTTTTCTACAATAGTAACAACTTTTCTAGTATTTGATTATTGGTAAGAAATAATTTAAAAAGATTGTATCTAAAATTCTTATTTGTATTCATAAATTTTATACCTTTTTCATTTTTAAAGTATATTTTTTTCCAACTCTTTCAATTACAATATGGAAATTGAGTTTCAAACTTATTCTTATATACCAATAGTTGTCATTTACCAATTTGGTTAAAAATTCCAAAGTTAGCTGTGGTTTAATAATCATTATTATTTTAATAAAAAACCTAAATTCATTAACTTTTAAGGTTTATGACGTGGTTATATCTTTTTTATTTTTTATTTTTTGGAAATTTTTGGAAAAATTTTATGATTTGATTCGACTTTACAATTTACAGTTCATGAAAATTGGAAATAGCTTTTAGGTAATATCCTGAATTTATTAACTTGGATACATTATTATTTATTCTTTATTTCATGATTTGTTCAATATTTACATTAAATATAAGAAAAGCAAGCAGATATGAGAATCCATGTTGCTCAAGTACACAAAAAGGGATTAAGGTAAACAAAAGTTCATAATTGACAAGTTCTGCTTATGGGAGATGAATGATGACAAGGATTTCAAATTGCAAATCAATGAGTACCATAAGCTGTTAGAAGACTTGAAAAGTGAAAAGATCACTTTGCACGAGTAGTTTGTAGTTTCACCATTGATCAAGAAACTGCCACCATCTTAAAGGGATATAACCAACAACTAAAGCACAAATGTAAACAATTCTTTCAAATGTAAACAATTCTTTCTTATAAATTTAATCATACATATAATTATTGAGAACACAAACAAGAAGGACAAACACATTACCAAATGGTGGCAGTTGGCCGCTAATGCCAATATAGTTCACTCCAAATGTACAATCTAAAATATAAGCACATCAGTGACTTTAAGCCTAAAATTGTTTCTACTTATAATGATGACAATGAGATAAAGTTTTGTTTCACTGGTGAAAAATGAAGGACATTATTCTTGACAATGCCAAAATAAAAAGCAAATTGAAAAACCTCATAAGCTAAGGGCAAACCTAGCACATGGAGATGATGTTGATGACATCATTGTGATAGTGGTTTCATAGGCATATCTCATTGCCAACTCAAATTAGTTGGTGATAAATTCTAGTGCCACTAGGCATATTTGTGGCAATAGGGATGTTATTTCCTCTTATTTTCCAATAGAAGAATGTGATAAAATAATGTATCTTAGAGATTCCCGAGATACACTAGTTTTAGGAAATGAGATGTGCTTTTGAAATTAACTTCTGGTGACATATTAGATCCTCATGGTGTATTACATGTTCTCACTATGAAAACCAACTTAGTTTCTGTGCCTTTTCTTATGAATGTAAGAATAAAAATCACCTTTTAGTTTGATAAGATGGTATTCACAAAAAACAATAACCATATGGGAGGGTTTCACCCATATACAAATATTTTCTCAACACCCAACCTTATAAACGAACAAAACCTAACCCTCTTTATTATAACCAATTTTGCAACACTTGAGATGGGTTAAAGAGCCACTCAAACCAGCAACAATTTAGTTTGGATACTCGATTTTTCAATCACATAAATGAAAGTGCCTAAATCTCTAGTAAAATCTGACCATTTTCCAACCTTATCTCATTATACAAAAGTTCCATTTTCCAACCTTATTTCATTATACAAAAGTTTATTTCTTCTCCAAAATGCCTAGATTGCTATGAATTTCACTGCCTCCTATGCTCTCCTCTTTCCTTTGATGACTGAAGGTGGAAACTCGTCTAAAACATCTCGTTGAGAGATATAGAAGTAGTCATCCAACGTCCACCAAGCACACAATTGCCTCCACACCACTCTTGAAAGCCTACACAACACCAAAGCATGATCCTTCAAGTTTTCACTCTCTCTACATAACAAGCATCAGCTATCCTCTACATTTATTCCACACTTTTCTAGATTTTGCAAGGTTGGCAGTTGATGTAGGTAAGCTTTCCATGTGCAGATATTCACTTTTTATGGCACCCACGACTTCTATTTTGTTGGAACAAGCTCTTATGCTTCCTAAGAAAAACTGTCATCCAAGGCCTTCAACAATTGTCTTACTGTTGCATCACCTTGCGATCACCACTTGTCCTCTAAAACTTGTTACAAATGAATATCAGAAAGATCCTGTAATAATTTAGACAATTCTCCTTGCTCCTTACCCCTCAACTTTCTTTTCCACCTCCACACCCAGCCCTCCCCATTTTTAACCCCATATCACCTTTCTCTCACCCAACATTTTTTTCCCCTAATCTAAACAATTTAGGATATTTTTCCAGTAACGGACTCTCTCTAACCCAACTATCTGACCAGAATTCTGTTCTTCTCCCATTCCCCACCTTTCTCCTAAATGACTTTAAAAACTCAACTCTACACTTTTCTACCTCAAAGCTAGTTTTTACAATATTCCTATAAACCCCCACAATATGACATTCTTCAAATGACCTTCTTACACACTCAACATTTCCAAAAATACATTTAATGACCTTAACCTACAGTGCACTTCCTTCCATTTTAAAACGCCACCACCATTTTCTTAGTAATGGTAAGTTTTTTGCCAAAAGACTCCTTACATGTAAACCCCCCAACTCTTTTCTAGCCAACACTCCACTCCATTGAACCCAAGCTAATTTTTTATTTTCCCCACAACCTTATCAAAAAATTGTAATATTTTGTTCTCTAAAAGATATAGGATGCTCACCAAAGCTCGGAATTGTCATGCCCAAAACTAGTCCTAGCCTATGCGTACTCAACATAAAGTGAAGGTAGGCCCACGGGGGCCACCTAGGATACTATCGCTAAGTGTTTATGGTACCTACTCAAGCTGCAATAGACGCTAGTGCATAGGGCACGCTAGGTGTCCAAGACACGGCAAGGGCGCCTGGGGCGTACACCTAGGATATGGGTTGGGCGCACTTCACTAGCGCTAGACACAACTGGGATGCAAGGGCAAATGACTCCTCCATAATATAACTTCAACACACTCATGAATGTACAACTAAAAACTCATGGGATTTCGTTTAGAAAACATTTGTATATACATGCACATGTTCAAGAAGTTCATATGTAAGGTTGGTAAGCCTACTCTAGGCCACCATCACCCACACTTGGGCTCATTACATATATACACTTACATAACCTCAACACTTTTCCCTTCAAGCACTAGGGTAGCTTCAACACAGCAACTTCCCCATATTTACAGCATCTAGGTGCTTGCAAGTCAACTTAATTTAGCTTGCACTATAAGAATTAATGTATCATATAGTTCTATTGAGCATTCGTAATCTGAAAGCATTAGTTTTCGAAACCAAACCTTTAAACCAACGCAAGCACCACAAAATTAGTCACTCACACCTTTCCCTGAAACATGTAAGGACAAGGCAGTGAGTTTACATAAACTCAATAAGGATCATCAGCCATATTTTCCTACATATACATAAGAATTTCATATTGTATGAGAACTATGGCATAACTCTGAGGGACCTATAGTGAAGACAAAGAAAACAAAGAAAATGAACATACATAGACAAGTATATAATCACAAATATAGGGTCAGCATGCAACATCCAAACCACAAAAGCACACAGGAACAAACACACACCACATGCCAACTACATCTAAGCAGCTTTCGGGGCTTGGCAAGTATAGCCTTAACATAGTTTCATTTCATTTAGCCACATTAGTAAACTTAATGCTATCATAGAGCTCTAGGCTAGAATTTGAGTTGTCCAACCTAAACCCAAGCCCTAATGCTTACTCATAGCATAGCTAATTAATGCACATAATTGCCCAAGGTGATGCTAGCCCCTAACAGCCTCTTAGGTTCATTTGACTACTAGGTTATCCGCTAAGTGACTAAATCATTACTTGAATCAACACATAAACGTAGGATTCAAAGTGAGATATCAACAAAATGATGTTTACCCTTGATTAACCTCTAAACAGTAGCTTTAAAGCCTCTTCATGCTTACCAATGAGCCTCCCTTGGCTGAAACTCGATGACAACACATTCAATAAGCTTGATTTTGTTCTTTTTTCCTCTCCCACTCACTTGATTGACCTCCAACCTGCAAGAATAGTCAAGAACAATTGTAGTTTGTTGGAAATAAAGCCCCTAACATGTTTGAAAGCCACATTACGTGAATAGAGCCATGCATAATCTGAGGTTAACCAAGTGGCAAAAAAAAATTGTCCAAACGCTAGCCTTGGTGGGATTACCTTTTTTGCATGAAGTATTGCAGTCAACAAGGACCTAATCCCACAAATTTATCCATTTGATTAAATGTGCAATTAAGTCCTTCACATTCAGTATATGCTAAACACCTCCAAGACCCTTCTCAGTAACGTTTCCACCTTCACTTGGTAAGCTTTCCTTTAGTACTAGTCAACCCTTGCCTTTCATCCTTGGAGTCTTAGTATCATACTCCCTTACTTCCTAAGCCTCATAACCTCTACATTTCCCTTAGCCATAGGCCTAGCACTTAGGAAGGTTGTGACACTCCTCCCCCTTTAAGAAATTTGGTCCCTCAAATTCCTTAAGAGTCTTGGGAATACTCCCAGGTAACACTTAGTCATCTTAGCCTTCATTTCCCAAATGGCCTCCTCCTTGGAGTGGTTACTCCATTGGACTTTTACCATAGGGATCCATCTATTCCTCAACTTTCTAGTATATTGGGCTAGCACTTGAATTGAGGTTTCCTCACAAGTTAGGTTGGGTGCTAGGGAAACATTAGTGGGAGGCACCATTTGTGTAACATCCGAGACACACTTCTTAAGTAAGCTCACATAGAAGGTGGCATATATATGCTCAAGCTCAAGTGGCAAGTCCAGCTTATAAGCCACACTCTCAATTCTAGCCATCACTTGGTAAAGCCTTATGCATCTTGGGGCTAACTTGCCCTTCTTGCCAAACTTCATTACCCCTTTTATAGGAAACACTTTTAACCATACCCAATCAACTTCTTGGAACTTTAAGTCCCTTCTTCTTCTTTGGTTGACATAGGACTCCTGGCGGTCATTAGCTATTTTAATCTTTTATTGGATCAACTTAATTTTCTTGATGGTCACATGTATAAGCTCGGGTCCTAGCTCCAACCTATCACTGGGCTCTATCTAACAGTGTAGGGCCATGCACTTTCTTCCATAAAATGCCTTATATGGAGCCATGCCTATCACTAAATGATGGTTGTTGTTGTATGAGAACTCTATAAAGGGTAAATGCTGGTCCCAATCTCCTTAATTGTCCATCACACAACACCTTAGCATATCCTCCAACACTTGAATTGTCTTCTCAACTCGCTCATCAGTTTATGGGTGATAGGCTTAACTGAACTTAAACTAAGTGCCCAATGCATGGTGTAGAGATTTGTAAAACCTAGAGATAAATCTAGGGTCTTTGTCAAACACAATGTCCTCACGTAAACCATATAACCTTACCACCTTTTTTATATATAGCTTTGTAATCCTATCCATGGAGTCTATGAGGTTTATAGGAAAAAAAGTGTGCTAACTTAGTCAGACTATCCATAATGACCCATATAACATTGTGCCTCCCTCAAGTCATTGGCATTGTTACTATAAAATTCATAGCTATAGAGCCCCATTTTCTCTTTAGAATGGACAAACTCTATAGTTTACCCCCTGGCATTTGGTGCTGTTCTTCACTTGTTGGCAAACCACACACTTAGCCACATAGGCTCTAATTTCTTATTTCATATAGAGGCACTAGAAGTATGCCTTTAGATCTTGATACACCTTGTTAGCTCTTGGATGCATACTCATCTAGCTAGAGTGGGCTTCTTCCAGAATTTGATGCCCAAGGTCTTCCTTGCTAAGTACATACAGCCTATTCTAGAAGTGCAACAAGCTTTGCCCAAAGGAAAACCCTTGGAATAGTTTCCTTTTCTCCTACCTAGAAACCACAGTAAAATCCTCATCACTAAGTTATGCCCTCCTAATGGTCTCCATCCATTCAGGTGTGATTGTTAGCACACTCAATTTATTAAGCCATTACTCAATCCACTACCTTGTCAAACAAGTCAAGCTATGGCTCTTGGTCTTATTCCCTTCTTCACTAGCTTTGAGTACCTCAGTATACTTCATGCTCAATTCATCAGCCACCATATTGGCTTTCCCAACAATATACTTAATAACACAATTAAAGCCTTTCAAGTACTCAAGCCATCTCATTTGCCTTATGTTCAAGTCCTTATGTGTGAAAATGTACTTTAAACTTTTATGGTCTATATAGACCTAGAACTTATTACCCAGCAAGTGGTGTCTCAATTCTTAAGAGCAAAGACTACTACTGCCAACTCCAAGACATGCACTCAGTGGTTCCTTTCATGAGGTCTTAGTTGACTTGACTTGCAAGCTACTACTTGTTTACCTTGCATTAGCACACAACCCAGCCTTATTTGTGAAGCATCAGTATATACTTCGTAGGCCTTGGATGGGTCTGGCAACATAAGGACAGGAGCTATAGTATTCCTCCTTTTCAACTCTTGGAAGCTTTACTCACATGACTGACTCCACTCAAACTTCTGATCTTTCTTAGTTAGGTGAGTTAGTGGAGCAGCTATTATAGAGAACTTATACACAAACCTTATGTAATAGCATGCCAACCCCAAAAAAGTCCTAACCTCTTTCACATTTTGAGGTTGCTTCCATTCCAGGATTGAAGCAATCTTCCTTGGATCCATAAACTGCCCTTGATCATTGATCACATGGCCTAGGAACTTAACTTGAGCAGCCAAGAATTGGCACTTATTCAGCTTGCTATACAGCTTAGGCTCCTTGAGTAAATTGAATAACAATCTCAAGTGTTCCTCATGCTCTTTCCCATCCTTTAAGGATACTAGTGTGTCATCTATGAATACTACCATAAAGTGGCCAAGGTATGCCCTAAATACCCTCTGCATAAGGTCCATGAAGATGGCAGGGGCATTAGTAATCCCAAAAGGCATAACCATATACTCAAAGTGACCATACCTTGCTATAAAAGTAATCTTAGGTACGCCTTCTTTCTTAACCGTCAAATGAAAATACCCAAACATGAGATCTATCTTTTAAAATACCTTAAATCCCTTTAATTGATCAAATAGGTCTTCAATTCTAGGAAGAGAGAACTTGTTCTTGATGGTTAATGAATTGAGTTTTCAGTAGTCAATGCATAACCTGTGGGTTCCATTTTTTTTCCTGACAAATAGCACAGGTGTTCCCCATGGTGACACACTGGGCCTAATCAAAGCCTTCTTAAGCAACTTATCCAGTTGTTTTCTCAGCTATAAGTACAGGGATAGCTCCTAACACCAACTTGATCTCAAATTCAACTTCCTTTATAAGTAGAAGTCTAGGTAACTTTGAAGGAAACACTTTAGGAAACTCCCTCACTATGCGAACCCTATTTTACTCATCCTCTACTTTATTCCCATTAAGCCCCATGTATTCCTCTTTAGTTACAATGGGTATGTTGTCTACTACCTCTAGTTCCCAATCCTTAACCAACTCAGATGAATGGTTTAAGTTAATAGGTGCATAATCAAGCAATTAAAACCTCCTAGATTTGGCAATGAATCATCATTTGGTTCCTAGTCAACTAATCCATACCCAAGATTATATCATAGCCATTGGTCTCTAACACAATTAAGTCTACTTTTAAACTCAACACACCAAACCTAATCACACATCCTCAGACTATGTGATAAGTGAACAAGATTTCTTGACCAGCAGTCCTTACTAAGTACATTTCAGACAATGTACTCACTTATAAATTTGTTTCCCTTACTAACTTAGAAGAAATGATAGACATATAAGCACCCATATCAAAACGGACTACAACAAGTCTATCATAAAGGTAGAGTGTACCTTTCAGTGCTTTCTTGGTCAGTTTCTTGAGGCTTATCTCCCACTCCTCTAATTCGGCATCTTGAGCCCTTCTGCTTGGAACCTCTATTTGAAAAACCCTTGTAGTAGTAGGTGTACTACCTTTTTGACCTTAGGGTTGATTTGACCCTCCAGCAATTCCTCCTTTCCCTTGAGGTTCCTTCCTTCTAAAGGGAAGTAGGCTAGTCCATTGTGACCTACACCTCCCTAGAAGCCTCATATCTTCCCTCTTAATAGGGCAGTCTCACACGCAGTGCTCTTGTGAGACACATTTTAAGCAGCCTTCCGTAAGCTTATAGCAAGGATTATGCCTATGAAACTTATCGTAAATGGGGCATCGAGAACCATACTATTATGAGCCTTTCTCTTTCTTGCTTTCTTTCCTTGGCTCTAAAGGTGTTTGTCCCTCTCGAGCCCTTTTCTTCATCACTTTCTAGCCTTCGCTCATGCTTCCCAGACCATTCTTCCCCCTGTCCTTAAACTCTTACACCAAGTTGATGGCTCTTTGCACCACTTTGTAATATTCCTTAGCGCCTACTACTCAGAGTATTTGCCTCAATTCTGGTCCTAACCCTTTCAAAAACCTCTTAGTCTTCAGTTTTTCTTGCTCGTCGTATTGCGGGGCATACCTTATAAGGTTATGAAACTTTTGCTCATACTCCATTACCATCAGACCCTCTTATTCTAACTGGCCAAATCCTACTCTTTTTTTTTCATCTTTGAGGGCTTCACTAACATACTTTTGTTGAAACACTTGCAAGAATTTAGCCCACCTCATGGCCCTCTTTACAGCCTTTGGTCTACGCCCATTCTTGCTCTAATAGGTTCTCTGGACATCCCTCCACCAAAGCTCAACGTTTCCTTTTAACCTAAATATGGCCAGCAACACTTTATGAGGCAAGTTAACTTCTAACTTCTTAAATATTTTTTCCAGTTTGTAGATCCAGTACTCCACCTCCTCTTGATCCTCATTTTTCCTAAACATATGGGGTTTGAGGGCTAGAAATCCTTCTAGTTGGCCCTCTCTAAAGCCTTTCCCTTTCTAACTTCTACCTTTTGTTTTGTTGCCTCTAGACTCTTCTCCAACTTGCCTTGCTCTTTCCAGTAACCTTAATGACTTTGTCATGTCTACCAGCATTATTGCCTAACCCTTTTTCTTCTCGCTCTAGACTTATTTCAACTTCTTCCACCCTTGTCTCCTACCTGACTTCAAGCCTCATTCTCTTAGACCTTGGATGCCCTCTTTCCTCCCCACGTCTTCCTTTTGTGCCTCTTCATTCATGCTTGTTTGAGCAGCATGCATAAGCTCCTTACCAGGCCGTCTCTCCCTTCTTTGCTCTCTAGCTTCTTTCATATTTTAGTACTTCCCTATACCTATGCTTGACCTCTGGTTAAGCCCTAAATGCCTACCACCAATTGAGCAATGGTGGCTTGCATATCCTCCATCATCCATTTCATCTTTTCTTGACCACCCCTACTGGGTCCAGGCATCTTAGCTCTAGTCTCAGGCTATAATGCCCCATCAGACCTTCCAGCCCTATTTTTTCTTCCTTCAGTTTCAATCTCAAGCTACTCATCCCTTGGATGGCTCACCCTGCTTTCCACTTACCCCAAGGCTTTTCTTTCCTTGCCTCTAGTACTCATCCTGAAACAAAATAGCAAACAACATCATTAATGCTTAATATTTTCAAGTCTACTGACTTTAGGGGATATTAAGACATCTATGGTCCTAAAAATTGCTCTGATACCAAACTCAGTCATCCCAAAACTGGCCCAAGTGTATGCGTACTCAGTATAAAGTGAGGGTAGGCCTACTGGGGCCGTCTAGGACACTATTGTTAAATGTCCATGGTGCCTACTTAAGGCACAATATGTGCTCCTGCATGGGGCGTGCTATGTGTCCAAGACACAGCAAAGGCATTTAGGGCGTACACCCAAGATAGAGAACATGCGCTCTTCACTAGTGCTAGACATAGCTGGTATGCAAGGGCTTGACTCCTAGGTCCCAGTAATGGCCCAGGGCATAAGAGCATGCGCTAAGAGGCTTGGGCTACACATGACTTAAATTTTAGTTAAGTAATGCCACAAAACAACTCTTTGACAATTTAACTTCAACATACTCATGAATGTACAACCAAAACCTCATGGGATTTCATTTAGAAAACATTTGTATATACATGCACATGTTCAGGAGGTTGATTTACAAGTTTGGTAGGCCAGCCTCACCCACATTTGGGTTCATTACATACATATACTTACATAACCTCAACATTTTTCCTCTTAGGCACTAAGCTAGCTTCGACACAGCAAGTTCCCCATTTTTACAAGATCTAAGTGCCTACAAGCCAACTCAAGTTAGCTTGTACTTTAAGCATTACGGTATCTTATAGTTCTACTGAGCATTAATAATCCAAAAACATTAGGACTTGAAACCAAACCTCTTAAACCAAGGCAAGTACCATAGAATCAGTCACTCACACCTTTCCTTGAAACATGTAAGGATAGGGCAATGAGTTTACATAAACTCAGTAAGGATTGACAGCTATATTGGCCTACATATACATAAGAACTTCATAATGTATGAGAACTATTCCAAAACTCTAAAGGACCTGCAATGAAGATAAAGAAAACAAGGAAAACCAACATACGTAAACAAGTATATAATAAAAAATAAGGGGTCAACATGCAATCTAGAGCATAGAAGCACATATGAACACACACACCATATGCCAGCTACAACTAAGTAGCCTCTAGGGCTTAGCAAGCATAACCATAGCCTAGTTTCATTTCATTTCCCATATTAGTAAATTTAACACTATCATAGAGCTCCAGGCTTTAGAATTTGAGTTGGCCAATTGAAACCTGAGCCCTAATGCTTGCTAATAACATAGCTAATTAGCACACGCAATCACCAAAGGTGATCCTAGCCCCTAATAGCCTCTTAGGTTCACTTGACTACTAGTTCATCCCCTAAATGCATAAATCATTACTTGGATCACCATATGAATGTAGGATTCAAAGTGAGATATAAAAAAAATGATCCTTACCTTTGATCAACCTCCAAACAGCAGCTTAACAGCCTCCTTAAGCTTACCAATAAGCCTCCCATGGTTGAAACTCAACAACAATACATTCGGTAAGCTTGATTTTTCTTTTTTCCTCTCCCACTCACTTGATTGAGCTCCAACCTGCAAGAACAACCAAGAACAAATGTAATTTATTAGAAATAGAGCCCTTAACCCATTTAAAAGCCAGATTGAGCGAGTGGTGCCATGCTTAATGTGGGGTTAGCGAAGTGGCATAAAAAAGGGTCCAAACGTTAGCCCGGGTGAACTTATATTTTTGCATGAAGCATTGCAATCAACAAGGACCTAATCCCACCAATTTAGCCATCTTGTTAAATGTGTAATTGAGTCCTTCAGCTTCGGTATATGCCAAATGCCTCCAAGACCCTTCTCGGCAGTGCTTTCTCCTTTGCCCGATAAGCCTACCTTTTGTACTCCTTGCTAGTCACCTATTGTCCTTCATCCTTGGAGTTTTAGTTTCTTACTCCCTTACTTCCTAGGCCTCCTAACCTCCACATTTCCCCTAGCCATAGGCCTAGCACTTAGGAGGGTTATGACAGGAATAGTGAGAAAAAAAATGAGGTAAGGTTTCCATAATTGACTTTATCAAGCTCAAACTAATTGGGAGATTACTATAACCAAGGTCTTTTTGTACTAAATGTCTCTGAAATTCTCTACAATAATAAATTATTTACTTTTATGTTACTTGGTTGATTTTTTTGCTATATGACATGCTAGATTAAAGCATGTGAATTTATCTTATTTGAAAAAGATGCAAACACTTGGTTTAATTTCACTTTATAATATTTTAAGCTTTGATGAATATGAAATATATGATGAAGCAAAACCTATAAAAAAAATGTGTGCTTCCATTAAAAGAGAATTAAAGTTGCTAAGTTTCGTTCACATTGATCTTTATGACTTGAAACAAACCAAGTCTATATTCTGTTCCTAATAATCTTTGGAGTAAACCAATATCATTTGTTTTTTATTTGAAAAATTAGATTCTCTATAAAAGAGTTAGTGTAACTTCATATGAAATATGGAAGGGTTACCCTTTGAACTCGAAATACTTGTAAGTTTGGGGATTAAAGACATTTAACTTAATATTATTAGATATGCAAAGCATAGTATTGCATGTAGATTTTTTATGTTGAAAAGTGATGTGTTAGACTATAACACATGCTGAGTTTTTTAAGCACATTTTTTCTTTACAAAAAGAATAAATTTCTTGTGATCCCACCATTAAAGATATTATTGAACATCAAGTGGAAGAACTGAGTAAAAGTTAAAGGAAAGAGAATTACTTTGGAAATGACCTTTACACCTACTTTTTAGAAGATTCCCTAACTTTAACACAAACAATTTTTTCAAAAAAAATATATTTTTTCTAGAAAGAACCATACAAAATGAAATTAATTCTAGTGTGAAATTTATTGATTACAAATGGATTTTTTTTTAAAAAAAATTAGGCTTGATGGCTCAGTTGATAAATTTAAACTAAGATTAGTAGCAAAAGGTTTTATTCAAAAAAAAAATACTGATTACTTTGATGTTTTTGTACTAGCTACAAGAATTTTTTCCATAATAGTTTTGTTTGATGATTTTTGTGCATAATCTTATCATATAATAAATGGATGTTAAAATTGCTTTTTTGAATAGAAACCTTACAAAAAAAACATACATGGGTCAGCCAAAAGATTGTGTTTTTTCTCGACAAGAAATAAAAGTCTGTCAATTGCAAAAATATATGGATTAAAGTAAGGACTAAAATAGGGGCATGAGAAGTTTGGTTAGGTTTTGTTAAGTAACAATTTTTAACTGCTAGAGTTGATAAATGTTTTTACATAAAAACTTAATAATAGTAAATGTGTATTTATCAATCTTGATGTGGACGATATGCTCACTTTTGGAACTATTATTGAAGTAGTTAAATATACAAAAATGTGAAGGATCAATTTGAAGCTAGTATGATTTTGGGTGTTAAAACCATAAGGAAAAAAAAAGGTTTAATGTTATCGAAGAACACTATCTTAAAAAACTTCTAAGGAAGTTTAATAACATTGATGTGACACCTGTAAGCACTTTTTATGATCCAAATACCCAACTTAAGAAAAAAAAGAAAGAGAAAATGTTACTCAACAATGGTATGGAAAAATCGTTGGAAGCTTGATGTATCTAATTATACACATCCCAATTAGGTACTTTCTGTCCATTTCACCATTAAAACAAACAAAATTTTCTTATTTCACATTAATTAATATTAAAATAAATGAAAAATAACAATTATGATCGTTAGAACTCTTTCAATCAATAATTTAGCCCTTCCAAAATTATTGAATATCAAGAATGAGCCCAATTTTTTTATTTTCTCCTGCTAGACACAAGAACATCAAGAAACCTAATATCGTCTAAAACCCTAATCTGGGTTCGAGAACGAGGCTGATGAAGGGAAAGGTTAAGGACAGCGGAAATGATGGGTAGCAGAGGTTGCGTTGGATCTGGTTCGAGGTCAAGGTTAGAGGGGACAATGGCCAACAAATGGAGAGGTAGAGGGTGGCAAAAACAATGGGCGATCGGAAATCGGAGCAGCAGAGACAATGAAGATGGCTTTGATGACAAGAGATCCATTTAGGAGATGAGAGATGATGGGCAATGCGAGATCAAGGCAGCAGAGATGATTGAGGCAGTGGAGATGATGGATTTGGGTTCGAGAATGAGGCAAATGGAAGGAAAGGTTAAGGACAGTAGAGATGATAAGCAGCGAAGGTTGTGTTGGATCTGGGTTAAAGGTCAAAGCTGGCAGGGACAGTGGCCTGCAATGGGAAAGGTTGAAGGCGACGACAACGATGGGCAATAGGAAATCGGGGCAGTAGAAATGATGGATCTGGCTTCGGTGACAAGAGATCTGCTTTGAAGGTAGGAAATGATGGGCGATGGGAGATCAAGGTGGCAGAGATGATTGAGGCTGTGGAGATGATGGATTTGGCTTCATGAGCTCAATGGAGACCAAGCATGTGAGGCGGTGAGCAGATAAGGGACAACTAGATTGAGCTCTAGGCAGGCCGAAGTGTTGCCCCACATCGCTCCACCTCCTATTATCGTGATTGGTCACTAGAAAGTCCCATCGTCGCTTGAGGTACAAATGGTGGTGGTCGAAGACTGAGAGGAGATGGCGATGAAAATGAGGAGGAAGAGAGGGACGCGGGAGAAGTTTATGGTTTAAATTGTTAAAAGGAAAAGTTTAATGGACTATAAATGTCATTTTAGAATTTATTTTAATGTTTTCCTTTACCACGTCAACATTTTTTGTCAAACATAACACTGAAATTAACAGAAAGCACCTAGATAGAATGTGCAATAAAAGGCAAGGTACCTCGTTAGGACAATATGAAAGTTGGGCACCCATTTAGAACAAAAAAAGTAAGCTAAAGTACCCAAGGTAGATTTACCCTAAAAACTTGATTGGTGGTGAATGTGTAATTATCAATCTTGATGTGGATGATATGCTTACTTTTGGAACTACTATTGAAGTAATTGATAAAAGTTTTCTCGTTGCAAAAATCTATGTATTAAAGCGAGTACCAAAATTACGGCATGAGAAGTTTGGTCAGGTTTTGTTAAGTAACAATTTTTAACTGCTAAACTTGATAAATGTGTTTACATAAAAACTTAATGATAGTAAATGTGTATTTATCAATCTTGATGTGGACGATATGCTCACTTTTGGAACTATTATTGAAGTAGTTAAACATACAAAAATGTGAAAGATCAGGGTGAAGCTAGTGTGATTTTGGGTGTTAAAACCATAAGGAAAAACAAAGGTTTAATGTTATCGAAGAACACTATCTTAAAAAACTTCTAAGGAAGTTTAATAACATTGATGTGACACTTGTAAGCACTCTTTATGATCCAAATACCCAACTTAAGAAAAAAAAGAAATAGAAAATGTTACTCAACAATGGTATGGAAAAATCATTGGAAGCTTGATGTATCTAATGAATTTCACTCAACCTAGCATAGCTTATGTTGTATATGTAGATCAAGTAAAATCAATAGATACACCTAGAGTCTAAATAAAAAATGTTGAACTACATTGAAGAAAGTTATGAAATATTTGACATGTATCATGGAATCTGGCACTATATATAGTAGATTTCTCACCTTATTGGAAGGGTATAGTGATATTATTTGGATTTCTAACTCTGATGAGATAAAATCCACTGACAGGTTGTGTTGTGTCTATAGTCTTAGAATTGGCTAAACGTAAAATTGAATGGGTGAAAAACTTCTTAGCAAATATACTATTAGGCATAAAATCAATAACTTTTATGTTTATGCACTTTGATTATCAAGCTACTGTTGGAATTCTTGGCGTACCAAGATCCTTTTAAGATAGGATTTGAGCTCATTGAGCTAACTCTAGCTTGAATAGCTATCTAAGGTAGCTAGAAGTAGCTCCCTTTAGCTCAAGTCAACTCACTTCAGCTATAAGTAGCTCAAAGTAGCTGGACTTCAGCTCAAGTTAGCTCAAGTCAGCTCACTTCAGCTTCTGGTAGCTAAATGTAGCTGGACTTCAACTCAAGTCAGCTCACTTCAGCTATAAGTAGCTCAAAGTAGCTGGACTTCAGCTCAAGTGAGCTCAAGTCAGCTCACTTCAGCTTCTGGTAGCTGAACTACAGTTCATTTCAGCTGAGAGCAGCTAACTCCAGCTCTAGGTCAGCTCTAGGAGCTAGACCTTAGTTCATGGTGCTTGGTTGGAGCTCAAAGGAGCTCAATGGTGCATAAGTAGTATAGTGAGCTAGCTTTGTGCCAGCTCACCTTGCTTTTAGCTCAAAACCACCAAGAGACACATCTTTTGTGTAAAGGTATGTCTCTTCATCAAAAGAGATGACTATTGGCTAAAAGAACATGTCCTTTCATCCAAAGGAAGTGTTCCTTGAGTGAATAGACATGTATATTCGGCCATGGGGTGGTTATTGCACCAAGAATGATGTCCTTTGACATCAAGAGACATGTATATTCGGCCATGAGGTGGTTGGGGTTGTTATTGCACCAAGAATGATGTCCTTTGACATCAAGAGACATGTATATTCGGCCATTGGTTGGTTATAGCACCAAGAGATGTCTTTTGACCAAAGGGACATGTCTCTTAGGCCAAAGGAAGTGTTCCTTGGCCAAAGAGACATGTATTTTCGCCACCATAGATGACCCTTGGCCAAAGGAAGTGTTCTTTGGCTTAAAGGACACCTTGCTTGGTGTAAAGGTGTGCATTTTGGTCATCTATAAATAGCCTTTAGTGGCAGGCCATTTATTCCATTCCAAGGCATTCTATTTGCTCCATTTTTCTTGAGAGAAAAGTCTCCTCCTTCCTTTCTTTTAGTGGCCGAAATATTAGACACCATTTTAGAGCATTGTGGGTGGAATTACATTGAGATTATTCATCTCAATTCAAGCTTCAAGGTGCTCCTCTAAGATCAAGTTCTTCCTCAAGTTTTTGTCAAAGATAACCAAGAAGAAAGGTGCACACCCTTTCTTGGTTTAGTAGCATGCTAGGTTTCATTCATTATTTACATGAATGTTTTTAGTAGCATGCTAGGATTTGTTTGCCACAATATGTATGTAAAACTAACATGCTATATCAAATGCACAAAATATGTTAAACAAATTAGAATGATGCATGATTGTACTCATGTTGAACTCAAATGATCAAAATGCATGTGGCATGTACATGAGTAGATAACATAAAGATATGTTATCATAAGATCCTGAAATCTTCAGCTACAATATCAATTGGCAAAAATAAGACTCACAATGGAAATAACACACATATTCTTTTGAGGCATGATGTTGTAAATTATATGCTTAATGATGGTTTTATACCAATTGATATATGAAGTTAAAAGTGAAATTGACCAATCCTCTAACTAAATCTTTGAAAGAAAAATGATATCTAAAACATTGAGAGAAGGAAATTGGTGCCAAATTAAGTCAATAGTGATGCCAACTCAACATATATAATTGGATATCCATGAATTACGTTCATATTGGTCGTAACAAGTTACTATTAGATGTAGAAGCATTATTAAATTTTCTTTAATGTCCCTTCAATGGTCTAGGTAATGTTAAACTGCATTTATTAAAGGATGAACAAAAGCTCTCAATTGTTTACATCACCCTTTTTAGGTGGTGTATCAATGTAGTACATACTTGATGGAATCGCTCATATCAGTGTAGGAGTGGAGCTTCTTCTATAAGATCTGCAGCAAAATCTCTAAAGCAAGCACAAAAACCATGATACATGCATGGCCGATTAATACAACAGCGTGATGAGCAATAGACATTGTAAAGGTGTAATATGATCAAAGAACTTATTTTACAATAAGGATATTTAAATCAAAGAAGCTATGTGCTTCAATAAGTACTCTATAAGTTAAGTTTCATTGACTCTATAACTAGTTCATAGTCTAAAGAACACCAGTTATGATGCACTATACTCTTGAGCTTTCAACTCAGCAATGACCTTGGGCTAATCCTTTTAAAATATGTGGGGGATTGTTGATGTGTATTTCAAAAGGTTGACTTATCTCACATTTATTGGCTAAAGCCTTGTTGTATTTCACGTACAATTCAAAATGGTTCTTTATCTTACATTGTTCACAAAACAACAATATCTTCCATTTTTTTCATTCTATAAATATAGACCCCTATTTTACTTGTTTTTTTGTCTACAATTCAAGTTCTCTCTTCTCCCTCGAAATGCTTATGCTCTTCGTCTTTGCTGGTTCGGCCGTTTTTATTGATTTTTTTAGTACGTACACAGTTTTACGAGTGAATACAGCCTAAAAGAACTCATTATATCCTAACGGGATTTGTAGACTTGTTTTCCTGCACTATTGGAAAGTCAAAAACTATTATTCATAATGATAGTGTTCATGCACCTCGGGTTTTTCATTTTCATGGTTCATGATCTGATGTACTTAGCAAACTTTTGTAGTTCTGCATATTACACCATCTAGTAAGGCAGAGCAGGGTACGAGGTTGGGTCAATTTTAGGGTGGAACTGAGGCAACCTGAAAAGCCTCGATTCCATAAATTTCCTTCCCAACTTGAGAACTGATAATTGAACAAAACTAGAACCATGGTTATGAATTTTTCATTTTGGTTCTCGGGTTTTTTTTATGCACATACACTATAACAACTCCAAAATCCATTCAAATTCACCCACGACTAGTTTATAAAGTATTCAACATAATACATAATTGAATCCACATCAAAATACACATGTACTTAGTAAAATTTAAAAGAGTTACACATATTCTATCAATTTTTAAGCCTTCATTTAACCTATATAAGACGTCAATAATGCACCTGTTGTTGACACCCAATTTCATCCGGGTGTTTTAAAATTTTAAAAAATTTTATTAAAAAAAATTAATTTAAAAAAAAAATATTACTATTATTATTAGAAAAATTTAATTAGTTTAAAATATATTTTTGTTTTGTGAAAATTTGATTTAAAATGATATATATGTGAATATGTGTATGTTTGAAATAAAATAAAATTTCATGAAAAAAATGACAAAAAATTTAAAGTTTGAGGTAAAAATGACAAAATTGAGAAGTTTCGGGAAAAATTCACAAATTCTAAAAGTTCCAGGAGCATTTGGTAGTTTGTCACATAAAATTTTGAGCCTGCCGACGTTTCTGGCCCAAATTGACAGAAAACGACAAAATTGTCAAAATCAGAAGCTTCAGGAATTTATCCAGAGGCTGAGAGACGTAAAGGACTAAAATTGTCATTTTACCAATTTAAGAGATAAGTTTGAAATTTTTTATTAATTTATCCATCAACAGTTCAGCTAAACTTCCTCTATAAATAGCCCCCTAAATTTTGTGCTGAACACAGAAAAAAATACAGAGAAAGCTTAGAGCTCCGTTTTAAAAAATAGAGAAAATTACTGCCTTAGCCCCTGGCTTTCCTTTCTTTCTCCAGAAAATCCCAAACTTTTTTATTTTGACAGTTCGACCATCTTCTTTCTTCCATTTCCCGTGCGTTCTCTCTCTCTCTCCTCTCGTTTTCTCTCTCTTTCTCCTTCCTCTGCCGGCCGTCGCCTGCCGCCGCTCCGTCCGCGCCGCCGCCACGCCGCCGCTGCGTTCCTCCCTTGCGCCACCCTGCCCTTCCTCTTCCTCCCCTGCGCCGTGCCTGCTCCTCCCTCCTCCTCCCTCGCGTGTGCTCTGTCTCACGTTCCCAGCAAAATTCAAAATTAAAACTAAAGGGTACAACCCTTGTTTTGTCCTCTATTTTTTTTATTTCTTTCACTTTGGTCACTAACCTTTTATTTTGTTCTTGCAGAATTAATTCCTAACTATTTTAATTTTTACTTGTTTTACTTATTTGTTATTATTACTAACCCTTTTTTTTTTGTTATTAACTTACTAACAACTAACTTTTAATATTATTATTGTTACTAACCTTTTAATTTTTGCATTATTACTAACTTTTATAATTGTTGTTAACAATTAATTAACTTTTTATTATTGTTGTTAATTAATTAATTTAATTAACTTGGCTAACTTTTTATTATTGTTGTTAATTAATTTAATTAACTTGTCTAACTTTTTATTATTTTTGTTAATTAATTAATTAACTTGGCTAACTTTTATTGTTGTTAATTAATTAATTAATTAACTTGGCTAACTTTTATTGTTATTAATTAATTAATTTAATTAACTTGACCAACTTTTTATTATTGTTGTTAATTAATTAATTTAATTAACTTGACTAACTTTTTATTATTGTTGTTAATTAATTAATTTAATTAACTTGACTAACTTTTTATTATTGTTGTTAATCAATTAATTTAATTAACTTGACTAACTTTTTATTATTGTTGTTAATCAATTAATTTAATTAAACTTGGCTAATTTTTATTATTGTTTTTAATTAATTTAATTAACTTTGCTAACCTTTATTATTATTTATTTTTAAAGTGGATGGCCAAAAAGCCCCACTTTATTATTATTAATTTTCCTTTATATAATTTTTTTAATTTAATTCACCTTTACCCTTACTTAAATAAATAAATGAAAATTAAAAGAAGATTATTTTTTAAGCCTAATAAGAATAATTTTTTAAAAAGCCAATTATTTTTATTTTTCTTTTATAAATTGAATAATTATTTAAATAATAAATAACTTTCACTAAAAAAAAACTAAAAGAAAGATAAGAAAAAGATAAGAAAGATAAGAAAAAGATAAAAAAAGAAAAGAAAGAAAAGAAAAAGAAAAGATAAAAAAAGAAAAGAAAAAGAAAAGAAAAGAAAAAGAAAGAAAAGAAAGGAAAAATAAAACTAAAAGAAAGATAAAATCAAAAAGAAAGAAAAGAAAGAAAGAAAAGAAAGAAAAGAAAAGAAAATGTAAAGAATAAAAAATAAATTTTTTAGATTATTAAAAAATCTAAAAACAAAAGACTTACAAATTAGTAATAATAAATTCCATAAAAATAATAATTATATAACTAACAATTAATTAAAGTAATTTCCATATCCGGATGATCCAGCAGGATCTACGGTTTGGAAAATATCAAACTTTCAAAATAAATAAATTAAATAAAAAGATAAAAATCCATATTTTTACGATATGGATTAAAATTTTCACCAAATTCCGTGTCCAAATGACTCGGCAGAGTCCATGGTTCGGAATAAAAATCTTCCGTGTCCAAATGACTCGACAGAGTCCATGGTTCTGAAGTATAAAATTCTATACAAATTAATTACCAAAAATCCACGTCCGATTAATTCAGTTAAAAATTCTAGATTGAAAATTAACTGAAATTTATTTAAAAGCAAAGCGAAACAAAATTAAAATCAACTAAGGTGCCAATTTTTGGGCGTTTTAACAAAGTTGTTTTAACGTAACCGTACTCCCGAACCCCCGAACTCTCGCAGACCAATATTTAAGGTGACCAATCGACCTAGGTAAACAGATTGGTGGCGACTCCCGAAAGCTGCGACGTTGCCACAGCTTGGCGACTCCACTGGGGAACTCCGGTTAGTGAGTCGAGCCTAAAACTTGATTTGTTTTGTTTTGCTTTGCTTCTTTTTATGTGGATTTATATATTATATTTACTTAAGTAATCATGCATAATGCATTCACAAAATGAAGCTCTATACCCGAGCTTCCTTAAATCAAACACGATTCTTTCTAAGCGGAATTGGTGTTGCTGTCCTTGTGAGGCCACGGTCTCCAAGCCTTCACCGGTTTCAAAGTAGCAAAGTAGTGTATTGCCTTCTGAGACGGTTAGTCTCTGCATGGGCCCACGAAAAGCTACGACTCGAATTAATTCATTCCTTACATTAACCCTAGAGGGTACGGAATCGGGCCGTCACTATGATTTAGTGACGGGATTCGGGAACTATCCCTTGCCTTTTTGATAAACCACCTTATGCATATAGAACTCCCCACTTAACCATAGAACTGACCATAGAATTTCTACCATTTTACCAACGCCATAAGCATATCCTTGTTATGCTGTGTTGTTACTCTACACTTTTCTTCGTATGGTTTTAACTTGTTTATCCATAATACTTCATGAGTTGTTAATTACTATTTAACTTGTTAATAACCTTATTTTTCTTTTGTTATACTTCCGTTCTGTGCAATTATTCTTCATGCATCAAAACCACGCATCAAATTATGCTAACTTTTTGGTCTTTATAATGACAACTAAAAGTTTTGAAGTTCCACGATAATGGATAAGCAAACTCATTCATCGCATGCATGCATTACATTAATCACGTGCATATAAAGTCTGATAAAAACATAATCTCACTTTATATGGCATGCATCCATTGCATCAATCATATACATGTAAAATCTAGTAAAATAAATCTTACTTTTAAGAAGGTAAAATTGGACCTCAACACCGATATTCAACTCGGCTCCAAACAAGATTAATGGCAGAACAAACCGAAGGACGTCTCATAGATATAGAGTCCAAGATAGAAAATATGGCCGGAGCAGTTCCCTCCTCATTACACCAAAAAATGAAATTCATTTTTGAAGGAAAGTTAATCACAGTCTTTGCTGAAGAAGGCATTCTGCTATCATCTATATCAATAGTAGCAAAGACCAAGTGACCTTCTCTTCCAAGTTGGTGTGACCCAAATCCCAAATGTAACTGAAAATTCTATCATATTGAAACTCAAGGTCCAACAGTTGGTCGAGTCCAAGTTGCTAGGCTCGATGTGATTGGTAATTGAAAGTGAAGATTTTGAGCTGGAATTACATTGATTTTGGAAGGGCTCCAAGTCAGATCTGACCTAACAGTCCGCACACACTTTTGAATGACAGGGAATCCTTTGAATAAACTTGTATCTTTGAAAGCTTGCAAAAGTAATTTAATAGTAAAAATCTCCTAAATTTAGTCCAGAATCTAGGGTGTAGTCTTTGTTAAATGGACACCTACTATTCTTTTTCTGGTACAACAAAAAGATGTAATGCGTGCATTTTACTACTTTCCATTTTTACACTCTTTGCCATTATACTATCCATTATAGCCATCACACTTTACTTTTCGACAACCGGTAATTCTTTTTGTTCTCTAACAAAAAGATGTTGCGTGTGCATTCTACCACTTTTTAATCCCATTATTACTTCTACACATTCTACCAATTTTTACCAAAAATTCAATTATTACACCTACACATTCTACCACTTCTTACCAAAAATTCCGTTTTTACATCCATCTCTCACTCATTTCCATTATACTATCCATTATTGTTATCACACTTTACTTTGAAAACGATACTACTCGTGGGTGAAAATAAAAAGTTAAGGGAGATTTAATAGTGGCGATCTTGAAAGTGCTGTCAAATCTAGTAAGAAGGATTTCATATGTTGCACCCCAACTCTAAAAAAAAAAAAAAAGAATTCATAGTGGTTATCAACATCCTTGCAAGAAGTCTGGGGTTAGCTTCCAAACAAGGTAGCTCTCATATTAAATGACTTCAGTGGCCTCCCAATTCTCACAAATGCTCAATACAAAAAAAAAAAAAATTCTCAGTTTTCCGCAACACAAATTCCAACAAAGGAAAGAAGTACATCCCTTCCATCAAAAGCCATTAAAGGGAAAATCCAAAACAAAAAAAAAGAGACTGAGAGCAAACACAAGCAGCTAAGGCCACTTGAATCATTTCACTTCAAGAAGGCTATGTTCTCAGTTCTTTGGCAACACAAACTCCGAAAAGAGAAATTCATCCCTTCCATCAAAAGACAACAAGGGAAAATTCAAAACCAAAAAGGACTGAGAACAAGCACGAGCAAGCAAGGCCACTTGAGTCATCTCACTTCAAGAGAGTTATCAAGTATGTCATCACCATAGCTCACAAAAAAAAAAAAAGGAAACAAAAAAAAACAAAAAAACAAAAAAAAAAAAGAAAAAGGGCTCAAACTAGAGCAAAAGAAAAAAAAAAAGAAAAAAGTGAGCTATGGATTCTAGACTGAAAACCTGCAAAGGCGGTTTAGAACACAAAAGCAACCCTCAAGCCAAGCATACATAAAGACCACGATAGTTGGGGGGCAACAGATGAGGTTTAACTTTCTGGAAAGAGTGGCAAGTTTGAGGTCATCACTATTGAGTTTTTCACCATAATCAAATTTGCTCACGAGTAACATTAAAAGACCCTTCTTTCAAACCACTTAAACTTAACTTTCCTCAGACTTATCATCCTTATTCAGCTAAAAGACTATCATTGTGAAACATGTTTCTACCTTATTTAATACTGCTCACGAGTAGTATTAAAAGACCATTCTTTCACACCACTTAAATTTAACTTTCCTCAGACTTATCATCCTCATTCAGCTAAAAGACTATCATTGTGAATCATGTTTCTACCTTATTTAATACTGCTCACGAGTAGTATTAAAATACCCTTCTTTTACACCACTCAAACTTAACTTTACTCAGACCTAATATTTACCTCTTAATATTATTCTCATTCAGCTAAAAGACTGCCACAAAAAAAAAAAAACATTCAAACTTAACTTTCCTCACACCTAACATTTACCTCTCGATATCATCCTCATTCAGCTAAAAGGCTATCCTTGTGAATCATGTTTCTACCTTATTGCCTTGCACAGTTTATGTCTTCGAGTTGGAAAGGGAAGAATGGCAGGATATTTTAATTAAAAACAAAGACCGTAAATTACTTTGTCAAGCTTTGCAAATTGATGAAAGTTTTTCTTTAAGGCCAAACCATTATTCATTAATGTATGTAGACTTAAAAGTGAGGACATAGCTTGAGTTTTTCTTTAATAAGATGTGGTTCTTGTAAGAGAAATTTACGATCAAGTGCCATCACAAAGGTCTAGAAATGCTCGACCTTCTGTTAAATCAAAGGCGAGATGATATCTCTTTCCACATAAACACCATATTCAGGGGGGCAAAGTAGTCTCTACGAAGCGTAAGAGGAGTACCGCCAACAAAGAAGTTCAATAGACAAGGGGGCAAGTCTTATGGATCAAAACATGAGTTCAAGGAAGAGCAATCATTCAGATTATAACATGGGAATAAGTAAGTGTCGGCACGGTCACAAGAAAAGGGGCAAAGCAGACATTGAAAGTAAAGCCTTTGATGGTATCAAATCCATGACAATGGATGAGTACCCGAAAGAGATATAAATTATGAGGCGGGCCAACTTTAAAGAAATTGAGGCCAAAATTCAAAGAACAAGTCAAAGAAAGAAGATTTTTGAAAAGAGTTAGGCTTTTGAGACAATGGACAACAGCTGGAAAGCATAAAGAGATTCAATAATAGTCCGAGAAGGAAATCACAAAGAAGATCCAGTAAAGTAAAGCAAAGACATAAAGAGCTAGATTCAAAAAAAAAAAAAAACATCAGTTACGCATGCTGTGCATTCATGCATTTCACATCATGCATGCATAGCTTTTACATGACAAGGACCAAACAGGAATCACATTCACAGCACAGTTACAGCAGTATAAGCTGAGATCTCAATAACATCAGCTCTTACCAATCTATCACTGGATACACAGCTAATATGCGGGACCAACCCCCATCAGCAATTCAAGGATAAGGTAGACAATATTGTCAAAAGCTTGGCTACCAATTCAATAATCGAGGCTACACCTGGAAGGATAGGATTGACGCCAGCTAGTAGTATCCAAGATAAGAGATAGCTATAGCCAAGGATAAGGCAGATATAAAAAAAAATATAAAGTAGACAATATTGTCAAAAGCCTGGTAATTGATTCAATAATCGAGGCTACACCTGGTAGGACAGGATTGATGCCAGCTTAGCAGCATCCAAGATAAGAGATAGCTGTGGTCAAAGATAAGGCAGACATCAAGAAATATTGTCGTTGAAACTTTGTCAAAAGCGGACAAAAGATTCAATAATCAAGGACTCGATCGACGTCAGCTGGATGGAATATCAAAGATAAGAAATATCATTCACATCAAAATAAAGTAGGATCCACTTTTCCGGTTAAACGGCGGATACGGTACTCCGTGACTCTCAAGTCGGTTCTCTCAGTTGCCCATAATAACTGATTCTTTCCTCTCTTCTTTCTTTTACTTCTCTCTAGAAAATGGATCCTACTTTTTCTGTCTTACGAAAATATTTTCCTTCTCTCCCAATGAACATTCTCAAAAAGATCTACCAAGTTCACTGTGAACGATTAAGAGTTCTGATGCACAAAGGAATCCTTGAAGATGTGCGGTGGTTAATCGAAGCCAAGGTTCGTCTGGCAGGTGAAATCCCAGAGGCATTTGTGTCTCACATGCCTGGTATAGGCAAAAGCTCTTATGCCAAAAAGCGAAGAGCGAAAAGGTTACAAGTCTGCCATAAATGTGGACGGTGGACTTGTAATACTAAATGTCGTTCTTTAGGGATGATCTCTAATAATCGAGAAGATAAAATACGATTCATTAAGAATGGCCTGAGTAAGGACTCGTTGGATGATATCCAATTAACTCTTGAGACGCATTCTTGTGGATCTGTGCAACGTGAACTTCTTGGTTTATGGAGCATTTTTCATGAAGAACGAAACCGTTACAGTCCCGGGAATCTGGCTGTAAATGACCCTGTTTGCCAGCTTGTAAAACAACTGGATGGGAAGCAAATCCTCGACTCATAGAAGCCGTTAATGCCGTTACTGGACGTAAAACCAGTGGAAGATGTGAGCCACAGTCACAATTACTGTACATACAATTTGTTATATTTGGAAAAGTTTGCATTTTCTTTTGACAGATGTACATGCTCCCCTAAGTGTAATCGACACGTTATCCCTTTTCATCACTATAAATGCGTGTTCTTCCTTCTGATTAAGCAGCGGATAAGATACCCCGTGACTTCTAAATTCGGTTATTCCAGTCTCCTACAATAACTGATTCATTTCCCTCTTCTCTCAAATTCTTCTCTCATCAATGGATTCTACTCTTTCTGCACTGCGAAAATACTTTCCTTCCCTTCCAATAAAAGTCCTTAAAAAGATCTACCTTGCTAGATGTGAAAGAATCAGAGTTTTTACACGCAAAGGCATTCCCGATAATGTGCAGTGGATAATTGAAGCTAAGGTCCGTTTGGCGGGTGAAGTTCCAGATGCATTTATGCCCCGCATGCCCGGTTTAGGTAAAAGTCATTATGCCAAAAGGCGAAGAGCAAAGAGACTAGGCGTGTGTTATAAATGTGGGCGATGGAATTGTAATACTAAATGTCGCTCTTTAGGATACATCTCCACAAATCGTGAAGATAAAAGAAAATTCATTAAGAATGGCCTGCGTAAAGAATCTCTGGAAGATATCCGAGAGACTCTTGAAACGCATTCTTGTGGAAAAGTGCAAGGCCAAATTGTCAAATTGTGGAGGACTTACCATAAAGAACGAGATTGTTACAGTCTTGGGAATGTGACTTTAAACGACCCTGTTTGTTAGTTTGTAAGGAAACTGGATGGGAAGCAAATCCCCGACTTATAGAAGGCATTGAAGCCGTTACTAGACATAAACTAGTGGAAGATGAGAGCCACAGTCATGATTGCTGTACATATAAGCTGTCATTTATCTTTTCTTTTGACAATAATGTACTTGCTTTTGTAAGTGTAATTAACACATTATCCCTTTCATCACTATAAATATGTGTTAGTTATTTTCGTTTCCTACAATCACTAATTTCTTTCTTTGCCTCCTTTATCAATGGAGTCTTCTCTTTCCGCCCTACGAAAGTATTTTCCTTCCTTCCCAATAAATGTTCTTAAAAAGATTTATCAAGCTAGATGTGAACGATTCAGAGTATTTATGCACAAAGGCATTCCTGATAATGTGCGGTGGCTAATTGAAGCTAAGGTTCGTTCAGCTGGTGAAGTTCCAGAAGCGTTCTTTCCCCGTATGCCCGGCTTTGGTAAAAGCGCTTATGCCAAAAAAAGAAGAGCAAAGAGGCTAGGCGTTTGTCATAATTGTGGATGGTGGATTTGCGGCAATAAATGTCGTTCTCCAGGAGTGATCACCAGAAATCGTAATGATAGAATAAGATTCATTAAGAATGGCTTGCGTAAGGAATCTCTAGAAGATATCCGAGAGGTTCTTGAAGCGCATTCTTGCGGAATAGTGCAATTTGAGGTTGTTGGATTATGGATAATTCTCCAAAAAGAACGAGAACGTTACAGTCTTGGGAATCTAACCCTAAACGACCCTGTTTGCCAGTTTGTGAAAAAGCTAGATGAGATGCAAATCACCGATTCATAGAAAACATTGAAGCCGTTATTGGACGCAAAGCCAGTAGAAGACGGAACAAGGTCACGATTACTGTACGTGCTACCTGTTGCTTTTGAAATTTTCATCCCCTTTTGGTAATAATGTATCCACTCCTGACATGAACCAAAGTCACGATTACTGTACGTGCTAACTGTCGCTTTTGAAATTTTCCTCCCCTTTCGGAGATAATGTATCCATTCCTGACATGAACCAAAGTCACGATTACTATACGTGCTAGCTGTCGCTTTTGAAATTTTCCTCCCCTTTCGGCGATAATGTATCCACTCCTGACATGAGCCATAGTCACGATACTGTACGTGCTAGCTGTCGCTTTTGAAATTTTCCTCCCCTTTGGTAATAATGTACCCACTCCTGACACGGACTACTGTATATAGCTGCCACTTTTGAAATTTTCCTTTTCTTCCAACAATCACGTACCTACTCCTGACGTAAGCTACAGTAGTGACTACTGTACATGCTAGCAGCTATTTTGAAAATTTTCCTCCTCTTTTAACGATAGTGTACCCATACCTGACCAGAGTCATACTCGTGACTACTGTGAATAGCTAGCAATAATGTATCCATTCTTGAAAATAAAATTATTGCCTTCTTTCTTCATCTCTATAAATATATCCTCTTTTCTCACAAGAGTAAGGATAGGAATGGAGAAAACCTCAACTCGTAAATCCCGAAGTATTTGTGTATTTTCTGGGGCTTTTCCTGGAAAAGATGAAGAATATTTAAAGGCAGCCAACCATTTGGGTAGAGTATTAGCTGAGCGTAAAATACATTTAGTTTATGGAGGAGGTAGTGTCGGATTAATGGGAGGCGTAGCATCAGCAGCATCTTTAGGAGGAAGTCAAGTTCTATGCATTATCCCAGGACCTTTGAAGTTTATTTCTGGGGGCACGATCGGAGAGGAGCTAGTGGTCAAAAATCTGCAAGAACGTGTGCTACAAATGCTTTTAAATGCTGATGCTTTCATCGCTTTACCCGGCGGTTTTGGTACATTAGGAGAAGTCTTCCAAATCGCTTCCATGGCCCAACTTAATTTGCATAAGAAACCTATTGGGCTATTGAATGTTAACAATTTCTTTACAGGTCTGATAGCTTTTATGGATTATGCTATGCAAAAGAATTTCATATCAAGAGTGGCACGGCGAATTATAATATCCGCAACAACTGCTGAAGAATTGCTAGATAAAATACAAGCTTTTGTTCCTGAATCAGATCCAGCAATGATTCAGATAGACTGGACACGACAGTCTTTCCCGACCAGTTCACTCCCATAATGGTCCTCTACTCACCCTGTTGAAGTATTGTGGAAGAAAGAAGCGATCTGATCCGTTTTTCTTGTCCTTTAGTTTTATTATCAGCATTTTCTTTCGCGTTTCAGTTTTTCTTTTCAGGGAATTTCTTTTTTTCTATATAAGATAGTTTCGTCCATGCTGATATTAAAACCATAGGGCAATGCCTTTAGGTTGGAATGGCTGAGTAAAGAGTAATTTTTGTTACTCTTGAGACGCATCCTATTAGGTCTACTAGGCATAACATTTTGGGGTAGTTAAGCTTTAACCTTATTCGGATGACATATCTCACAAGGGAATCTATATTTACTGAAGAAAATATTAGATGAACCTTGAATATTGATTCCAAACATCCGTTCCCTTTACATAATTTGTCAGTGTTATTGTCATCGTCAAGATTCACTCGTTTTATCGAAGCCTAATTCTTTGCGCTCGCCTATTATGAAAATTCACACTTTCGAAGAAAATTATTCCAATTTCAATTGCTTTCATATAAATTTCGCTCGAGGTCCTAAGGAAAGCTCCTTAGCCTCAAAATCAATTTTCATCATCAGGGTTTTAAGGATGGAACCTTTGCCTCGAAAAGAACCAATTTTCATCATCGGGGTTTTAAGGATGGAACCTTTGCCTCGAAAACAATCAATTTTCATCATCGAGGTTTTAAGGATGGAACCTTTGCCTCGAAAACAATCAATTATCAATCCGAGGTTTTAAGGATGGAACCTTTGCCTCAAACTCAATCAATCGTCGAGGTTTTAAGGATGGAACCTTTGCCTCGACATCAATCAATCAATCCGGGGTTTTAAGGATGAAACCTTTGCCTCGAGATCAATTATCAATCTGAGGTTTTAAGGATGGAACCTTTGCCTCGAAAACAATCAATTATCAATCCAAGGTTTTAAGGATGGAACCTTTGCCTCGAACTCAATCAATCGTCGAGGTTTTAAGGATGGAACCTTTGCCTCGACATCAATTAATCAATCCGGGGTTTTAAGGATAGAACCTTTGCCTCGAGATCAATCAATCAATCCGGGGTTTTAAGGATGGAACCTTTGCCTCGAGATCAATTATCAATCCGAGGTTTTAAGGATGGAACCTTTGCCTCGACATCAATCAATCAATCCGGGGTTTTAAGGATGGAACCTTTGCCTCGAGATCAATTATCAATCCGAGGTTTTAAGGATGGAACCTTTGCCTCGACATCAATCAATCAATTCGAGGTTTTAAGGATGGAACCTTTGCCTCGACATCAATCAATCAATCCGGGGTTTTAAGGATGGAACCTTTGCCTCGACATCAATCAATCAATCCGGGGTTTTAAGGATGGAACCTTTGCCTCGAGATCAATCAATCAATCCGAGGTTTTAAGGATGGAACCTTTGCCTCAAGATCAATCAATCAATCCGAGGTTTTAAGGATGGAACCTTTGCCTCGAAAACAATCAATTTTCATTCATCGGGGTTGTAAGGATGGAACCTTTGCCTCGAAATCAATCAATCAATCCGAGGTTTTAAGGATGGAACCTTTGCCTCGAAAACAAATAATCAATCAATCAGTCCATCTTACAACGATAGGAGCTTTCCTATCGTTAGAGGTTCTAAGGACCTTTCCTTAACCTCAAACAAACAATCAATCCATCAGTCCATCTTACAACGATAGGAACTTTCCTATCGTTAGAAGTTCTAAGGACCTTTCCTTAACCTCAAACAAATAATTAATCAATCAGTCCATCTTACAACGATAGGAGCTTTCCTATCGTTAGAGGTTCTAAGGACCTTTCCTTAACCTCAAACAAATAATCAATCAATCAGTCCATCTTACAACGATAGGAGCTTTCCTATCGTTAGAGGTTTTAAGGACCTTTCCTTAAACCTTACTGTTTGGGCGGCGAGAAGATTCTCAATGCCTACCTAAGCCGGACGAAATTTGGTAACGACTTTGCATACATCATGTCCCATGAATCATGCAAAGGGGGGCAGCTGTTGACACCCAATTTCGTCCGGGTGTTTTAAAATTTTAAAAAATTTTATTAAAAAAAATTAATTTAAAAAAAAAATATTACTATTATTATTAGAAAAATTTAATTAGTTTAAAATATATTTTTGTTTTGTGAAAATTTGATTTAAAATGATATATATGTGAATATGTGTATGTTTGAAATAAAATAAAATTTCATGAAAAAAATGACAAAAAATTTAAAGTTTGAGGTAAAAATGACAAAATTGAGAAGTTTCGGGAAAAATTGACAAATTCTAAAAGTTCCAGGAGCATTTGGTAGTTTGTCACATAAAATTTTGAGTCTGCCGACGTTTCTGGCCCAAATTGACAGAAAACGACAAAATTGTCAAAATCAGAAGCTTCAGGAACTTATCCAGAGGCTGAGAGACATAAAGGACTAAAATTGTCATTTTACCAATTTAAGAGATAAGTTTGAAATTTTTTATTAATTTATCCATCAACAGTTCAGCTAAACTTCCTCTATAAATAGCCCCCTAAATTTTGTGATGAACACAGAAAAAAATACAGAGAAAGCTTAGAGCTCCGTTTTAAAAAATAGAGAAAATTACTGCCTTAGCCCCTGGCTCTCCTTCCTTTCTCCAGAAAATCCCAAACTTTTTTATTTTGACAGTTCGACCATCTTCTTTCTTCCATTTCCCGTGCGTTCTCTCTCTCTCTCCTCTCGTTTTCTCTCTCTTTCTCCTTCCTCTGCCGGCCGTCGCCTGCCGCCGCTCCGTCCGCGCCGCCGCCACGCCGCCGCTGCGTTCCTCCCTTGCGCCACCCTGCCCTTCCTCTTCCTCCCCTGCGCCGTGCCTGCTCCTCCCTCCTCCTCCCTCGCGTGTGCTCTGTCTCACGTTCCCAGCAAAATTCAAAATTAAAACTAAAGGGTACAACCCTTGTTTTGTCCTCTATTTTTTTTATTTCTTTCACTTTGGTCACTAACCTTTTATTTTGTTCTTGCAGAATTAATTCCTAACTATTTTAATTTTTACTTGTTTTACTTATTTGTTATTATTACTAACCCTTTTTTTTTTGTTATTAACTTACTAACAACTAACTTTTAATATTATTATTGTTACTAACCTTTTAATTTTTGCATTATTACTAACTTTTATAATTGTTGTTAACAATTAATTAACTTTTTATTATTGTTGTTAATTAATTAATTTAATTAACTTGGCTAACTTTTTATTATTGTTGTTAATTAATTTAATTAACTTGTCTAACTTTTTATTATTTTTGTTAATTAATTAATTAACTTGGCTAACTTTTATTGTTGTTAATTAATTAATTAATTAACTTGGTTAACTTTTATTGTTATTAATTAATTAATTTAATTAACTTGACCAACTTTTTATTATTGTTGTTAATTAATTAATTTAATTAACTTGACTAACTTTTTATTATTGTTGTTAATTAATTAATTTAATTAACTTGACTAACTTTTTATTATTGTTGTTAATCAATTAATTTAATTAACTTGACTAACTTTTTATTATTGTTGTTAATCAATTAATTTAATTAAACTTGGCTAATTTTTATTATTGTTTTTAATTAATTTAATTAACTTTGCTAACCTTTATTATTATTTATTTTTAAAGTGGATGGCCAAAAAGCCCCACTTTATTATTATTAATTTTCCTTTATATAATTTTTTTAATTTAATTCACCTTTACCCTTACTTAAATAAATAAATGAAAATTAAAAGAAGATTATTTTTTAAGCCTAATAAGAATAATTTTTTAAAAAGCCAATTATTTTTATTTTTCTTTTATAAATTGAATAATTATTTAAATAATAAATAACTTTCACTAAAAAAAAACTAAAAGAAAGATAAGAAAAAGATAAGAAAGATAAGAAAAAGATAAAAAAAGAAAAGAAAGAAAAGAAAAAGAAAAGATAAAAAAAGAAAAGAAAAAGAAAAGAAAAGAAAAAGAAAGAAAAGAAAGGAAAAATAAAACTAAAAGAAAGATAAAATCAAAAAGAAAGAAAAGAAAGAAAGAAAAGAAAGAAAAGAAAAGAAAATGTAAAGAATAAAAAATAAATTTTTTAGATTATTAAAAAATCTAAAAACAAAAGACTTACAAATTAGTAATAATAAATTCCATAAAAATAATAATTATATAACTAACAATTAATTAAAGTAATTTCCATATCCGGATGATCCAGCAGGATCTACGGTTTGGAAAATATCAAACTTTCAAAATAAATAAATTAAATAAAAAGATAAAAATCCATATTTTTACGATATGGATTAAAATTTTCACCAAATTCCGTGTCCAAATGACTCGGCAGAGTCCATGGTTCGGAATAAAAATCTTCCGTGTCCAAATGACTCGACAGAGTCCATGGTTCGGAAGTATAAAATTCTATACAAATTAATTACCAAAAATCCACGTCCGATTAATTCAGTTAAAAATTCTAGATTGAAAATTAACTGAAATTTATTTAAAAGCAAAGCGAAACAAAATTAAAATCAACTAAGGTGCCAATTTTTGGGCGTTTTAACAAAGTTGTTTTAACGTAACCGTACTCCCGAACCCCCGAACTCTCGCAGACCAATATTTAAGGTGACCAATCGACCTAGGTAAACAGATTGGTGGCGACTCCCGAAAGCTGCGACGTTGCCACACCTGTAAACTTTGAATGATCACCTAAGAGAGAGATAAAGCAAAATATTTCATATTTACTATATGTAAACTTAAAAATTTTATAATATATTAATATATACCTCGAGTCGATTCTTTATCAGGTTAATTTTATATAAAACCGAAACCAACCCGCAACCTGATGATTTTTTCATTTATAGAACCAACTAGTGAATATGATTAATTTTTTACCCAACCCAACATGACTCATCCCTATTGCGTTGGGTAAACCCACAGTTTTACTCAACTCATGTTCACCTCTATCATCTAGTGACTTAAAGGAAAAATTACTGAAAATGCAGACCAAAAGTGTCATTTCCCCAAATGTGAAAATTGGACAAGGAGGTGTCCAAAATTAATACTGATTTTTTCACATTTAACCTCAGATGCAACTCCCACCTTCATCTAATGAAACGCCTTTGTTTGGAAGCTTTTCATAATGGAAGGAGCGAAGCAACAAGCCGGCGACACCAAAACGTGAGAGACTTGAACTCGCTAAATACACAGAATTTGGGACGCTCAAACTGGAGCTGGCAAATGGTATCTTTATGGCACTGAAAAATCTTTGCATACAGATTTAAATCATTTGATGAGCTAATATGCATAGTTTTGGAAGTTTGATGAATAGATGGGCATGAAAAGAAGTTTCATGGACTGATGGGTATATTCCTAAACGTTTGATGGTCATTATGGGATATAGGCCCACCAAAACAAAACAAAAAAACTTTATGGAACTGGGTACGGATTGTCGGAGGTCCATCGGTAAATCAGTCTTTTCTTGTTGCTTCACATTGCTTTTACTTTGACTGAAAAAAGATTCAACAGTAGTGCTTGGAATTGGCCAGAGTGGGCCAATAACCCCCCAACTTGCATGAAACAGACGAGTTAGTCCCTGAACTTGCACTCAGTAGAGAGAAGCTCCCAAACTTATGATAATAAGTGACAGTCCATTTTGCACCACATCAAGCATCCTTTCATCGGTTGAATTGCACTATTGGCCTTTGAACTCATTTAGTTGTTCAATTTCCTTTCTAGATACCTCATACTTATAATTTAATAGCTTAAGTTGATGTTTACTTTATTTCATAATATAAAATATTCATCTTAATATTTTTAATTTTTTTTATCAGTTTATGTCCATAAAAAAAGCAGATGCTTTGTTTTTCATGTATTTTTTTTATGAATTGGCAATTTGAACAATACTCACTTTATATAGGAATAGTGTACAATAATATATTAAAATTAAATAAAACAAAATGGCACATCATACTTCAACATATCCTAGCATCATCATTATCATCATCATTATTATTGTTATGTAAAGGAATTCTCAAGTGATAACTAAAAGATGAAGTATTAAACTTTAAATAATATTAAATTCACATAAAAAAAATACTTGGTGCTTTTTTTTTTATGTATTTTTTAACACAAAATATATTAATTTTTTTAATTAAATAATGCCACTTTCAGTAAACGAAATTTCCCTTTCAATAGAGTACATGACCTATCTAATCTATAGCTAGTATGTTTTTGCAATAAAAAATACATCAAGTCATGCACTATATGCAACAAAAAAATACTACCTTTATTAACATTTGTTTATTCTTTAATGCAAAATTATACTAGTATATATTTAAAAATACTAGCATATGTTTTGCATTAAAAAATATAATGATGTAGGATGTCATTGATTAAATGGACAAATAGTACAAGATGATTACTGGTGATGAAATCATATGGATCAATTGTTTAAATCAAATGGTTTACACATAGCTTGGACTGCTAGGCATCTATTTTTTCATTATTGATAGTGAAACGCAAAGAAATGAAACAAGTAGGAAAAAAAATTGTCAAAAATTTTCACAAATTGCATACAAAAGTCTTTTTAAATTCAAGGTATCAATATATAATTTGATGAACGGATAGCTAGTTATTGGATACAAAGAAAAAAAACCCTGATATTTTTATATCTTGGTTTCTTCTTTTTTGTATTTTATTGCAAATAAACTAATGTTTCACCGAAAGTAATTTTTTTTATTGTATAAAGTACATGATTTGATGTATTTTTTACTGCAAAAATATACTAGCTATAGATTGCATGTGTCATGTACTTTATGTAAAGGAAAATTTTGTTTACTGAAAATGGTAGTATTATTTAATTAAAAAATTAATATGTTTTATATTAAAAATATATGGAAAACAAAGCATCTGATTTTTTTATGGACATAAACTGATAAAACAAATTAAAAATATTAAGATAGATATTTTATACTATGAAAAAAAGGTAAACATCAACTTAAGCAACAAAATTATAAGTATAAGATATCTAGAAAGGAAATTGAACAACTAAATGAGTCCAAGGGTTAATAGTACAGTTCAGCCAAAGGAGGGATGACTAATGTGGCACAAAATAAATTGAGTTGCCCTATTTTCATAAGTTTGAGAGCTTCCCTTCACTGAATCTAAGTTTAGAGACTAACTCCTCCATTTCATGTAAGTTGGAGGTTGTTAGCGCACTTTGGCCTTTGAAATTTCACTAGCTTAAGTTTGAGAGATTTTTTTTTTTTTTCGTGGGGTTCTGATTCTTCTGAATTAAATAAAAAAATCAAGTGAGAAAGTTCCTACCTTGCTAATGGTCTAATCCATATCTATGGGCCAAATCCATTGAGAAAGTTCGTACCTTCTTTGCTAGGCAGTCAACCGCACTAAAACATTTTTAATTCATTAATTAAGTTGTTAACGATTTCTTCTTCATCATTGAAATCATAACACTAATAATTGTGATCTTATTATTATTTGATGATGATCTTATTCTTTGTGTAGTTTGTAAGTTTCACATATATGAAAAATATATTTTAATTTTTTTAATTTAATTAATTTCTTAAATTAATTAGAATTCAAATAGCCCTAACTATTCTAACTATTGTGTCTTTTGCAAGTGACATATCTTTTCTTGAATAATTGCATCAACTCCCAAAAATATATTTTTATGAATGGTTGCATTCATTATGTGAGTAGTTGTGATTTTTCATTTTTTATATAAGCGAGTCATTTCATAAATTTGAAAGAAATTTTTTATAGAGCTTTATTTGTATCTTAAAAGCATATTCTTTGTACTTTATAGTGGAAAAATAATTTCTTTAGGAAAGTAAAATATTTTGACGCCTCAAAACGTTCTTTCTTCTCCATCCTTTCTTATTTTTATAACACTTATTTAAACACTTAACCCTTCTATCCTGTTGTTCCTTTTACTCATACTGTCCCAGCTACTGCTAAAGCATATACGTTTGCAAATTACAAACCTATATTCTGTGCTCATAATAATATATATCTCTACCTTTGAGGCCTATCCATCATATTCATAATATTCTCACTTCCTCTGAAGATTTGATTCGCGCAGAACTCGATCTAGCTAATTTTTTTTTAATTTTTTCTTGGATTTGTCTTTTTAATTGGTTCCTAACTTATGCATTTTGCAATTGGTTGCCTTTTGCCTCACCAATTATGCCCAAGAACGGTCTCCTTTAATTTAAATAACTTGCTAGGTTACAATTCCTTGCTTTCCATTATATGGTATATATACGAATCGCAATATTAAAATGGTTAGTGCTGGACAACACTAAAGATTTATATTCATAAGCATATGTATCAACATTTCCAGAGCTTAACATATTATTGCAACCCAAAATAAATCTGTTTTGATTAACACTACACTCCTATGAGCCGAATCTGATTATTAGCTGATCTGTTTTATTTGCCCAATTGTCTCCTAAATCATTTTTTTTTAATTTTCAGAATATACGTTACTTGAGAAGTACTCATACAGTTGGATTTAACACGAATATAGCAATACATAACTTCTTCTTCTTCTGTTTTTTTTTCCTAAGTTTACTTTTTCCAGTATATTAATTTGTTTAAAGTGTTCGATCAAGCAATATTACATGCCCTTCGAATGCAATTCAACAGTATATTACAAAAATACGTTCAATGAACTCTTTAGTTTCGATATTTAATTATGCGGCAAGTAAATTAAATATTCTCTTTACTTCATTATATATGTTTTTTTTATAAAAATTGTAAATATTGTGTCACGTAAATATGTTTAAAAAAATTGTCAACTTAACTCAACATAACTACAACAACGAACATTTATATATCGGCTCCAGCTAGAGACGGGTGCTGGAAAATGTTGGAGAAGCCCATAAAATAACCCTTTTTATTTTAAATATAGTTAAAATGTTTTTTTTTCTCTGAACAGCAAGAGCAAGTATTATTGATAAAAATATTATTTAGTTCATCCGACGCTTTACAACGGACAAATCTGAATGGCCCATTTTTTAAATTGGTAGCTACAAAAAAATCATGTGGAGTATAGAAAACGGTTAAGACTTATGAGTTATTTCTCCAGAATTACACTAGTTTATCTGAAAGGCTTCAGTTTGATCTGGTTTTCATTCATTTATTCAGTATCGCAGGGATACGTATTAGTCAGTTTATATGTCTATATTATTCTTTAGTATCCTATGTCATTTATTTATAAAATGTTGTTTGGCTCACTGTGGTAATTAGAATAAAGTACATTCCTATAAAAAAAATTGTATTATTGATAAAATAAAATATAAAAGTACAAATTTAAGTTCTAGGAAGTTACTGGAACCTTTTACTCCAAGAAACCCTAAAAATCATATAATGACATCCATCTCCCAATGACACCCCTTTCAATATATCCCATAACCTAAAAACACATAATAATCCTTACTAACAACAAGAAGACAAGATTTAACAATTATACCTACAATCTCGAAGCCCCAAACAACAGCAAAATAGTCACCAAACCTCGACCTCACTACAAGATAAATGCGCAAAAGTGACTGGATCCAAATGACTAAAAAGCGACTGAAATATTCAATCACAAAAAACTTAGGTGGTGTTTGGATGTGAAAATTTTTCTTATTTTTCTTTTTCAAATTTTCTTTGATAGAAGTTTGAGTACATAGGTAGTTTTAATAATGTAGAAAACCTTGTTTTCTAAATTTTAGAAAACTCATGTTATAAAATAGAAAACTTTGTTTTAGATGTTTTCCATTTTAACACATGAATTTTCCAAAGCTTAGAAAATAGAATTTTCCATATCCTTAAAATATGTCATACACTCAAACTTTCATCAAAAAAAATTTGAAAAAAAAAAATGGGAAAATTTTCTACAACTAAACGCCATCTTAGTTATTAGATAAGAGCGACTGAACAATGACTACTTTGTGCGACTGAAAAAGTTCCGTTGCTACTTCTTATGATTTCTTTTTACAAACTATTCAGGCTGATTTTCTTTTCTTTTTTTTTTTTTTTTTTTTTTGTGTCTTCAAACCAAAACCCACCAAATACAACTCTAGTAGTTGTCCTCATCCATTTTCCCCCTCACCACTTTCCACCAGCCCCTCCGACAACTGCTATCCCCCTCATAGCCTTCATTGACCACGATTTACTTCATCTCGGCCCATATTTGTTTTATTTCCTTAGCTAGATCGAATTTTCGGGGTGCCGACTATATGGAGTGAGGGGAACAGAGGTCACTGAAGAGGGTGGGGAGAGGGATTGGCAGTGGCCTAAACTTAGACATGAGCAGTGATGGTGACATGGAAGAGCGACTGAACAATGACCTGCGATTGAAAAAGTTCAATCGCTACTTCATATGATTTTTTTTACAAACTATTCAGGCTGATTTTCTTTTTCTTTTTTTTTTTTTTTTTTTGTGTGTCTTCAAATTGAAACCCACCAAATACAACTCTAGTAGCTGCCCCCATCCATTTCCCCCCTCACCACTTTCCACCAGCCCCTCTGACAACTACTATCCCCCTCATAGCCTTTATTGACCACAATTTACTTCATCTCGACCCATATTTGTTTTATTTCCTTGGCTAGATTGAATTTTCGAGGTGCCAACTATATGGAGTGAGGGGAACAAAGGTCACTGAAGAGGGTGGGGAGGGGGATTGGCAGTGGCCTAAACTTAGACACGAATGGTGATGGTGACATGGAAGAGGAGTATAAGGAGCGGGCTGCCACATGTACCAACGGAGGCGCATGAGGTGGAGGCCTTGTGTTTATGTGGGAGAGAAAGTAGAAGGAGAATAGGCGGAGAAAGTGGTAGATAATAGGTGGAAAAGTTGTGTTTCTATGGGAGAGAAAGTTGAAGTTGAAAGTGGTGTTGAGAGAGCCACTGAAATTTCAAAAGAGCAACTGAATTTTAAAATTTTGCTAAATGAATGAGTGAGGAACGACTGCCTAGGTGGTGACTGAATATTTCAATTGCTTCAAAGGTGAGCCCTACTAGAGAGCAATTAAAAGGTGACTAAAAATGCTCACAACTAAATTTAAGTTATTTTTTAGAATTTCTCTTGTAGTGTCATTAATCCTCCATTCTAATATTTTAATTCATATTTCAACGCCGATCCTTAAGCCCACAATCTCAATTTTTATGGCCCCTTCCTCTGATCCTTAGCTTTATTGAGACTTTCTAAAATCCCCAAGGCTAGTTCATCATAACCATCCAAGGACTCCTTAGTACGAATGGAAGATTTACTTCCTTGTTTATCCGCATAAAACTCTGCTCCTCCAACTGTATCCATAACAAGGTCAGAAGAACTGTTACTTTTCACCAGTTAAATAAAACCAAGATGTGGCTAGGTGTTTGTAGAAATGCTGACATGAGTTGATAAGCTCGAATTATCAATTTAAATTTTAGAAATGGGAACCGGAGTTGGGACTACAGACTTCAAAAGTTGGATTTGCAATTACTTTCTCACCAAGCACTACCAATAGCAGCACCCCTTACCAGGGCCTTCCATCTCTGCCCGTTGGGGCGGCAAGGCTACCAGGGGACCAATGACCTCTACGACACCATCCTTATGGTTAGCTACCGCTGCTCTAGCCTAGTGGCCATTCTATGAATTGTGACCATCATAATACTTCTAGCAATGCAAATGTTGATGAAATGAGAGGGTTTTACTCCCTAAAACCTGCTGTACACAAAAGAAACCATTCCCTTTTATCAATTTTGCACACAAAAATATTTAATTTTAAAATTAAAATTAGGGTTCAAAAACAATTTCAAAAACTCAAATTTGTTTTGAATAAAAAATTCAACCAAACAATGTGAAAATCAAGCCCATAAACCATGGGGATATTTTTTCTCTAGCCTTAACACTATAAAACCGAGCCATCCATCGGTAACTTTCAAGAATAGTGGTGGTGGAGAAGGACCTAAGTGTAGCGGGTTATGAGGATGGTAGTTTAATTGTTAGATGAAAAAGTTTCAAGGTTTCTAAGACAAAAATAAAACTTTCAGCAGTTAAAACTAGTTCTTTACTTTTTTCCCTTCAAACTTAATGTCTTAAGTTAATAGAATGTCCAAAATAAAATATTTAAAGGAGATTTGGGGGCTTTCTGTGCAAGAAATCAGAGTTAAGACCCAAAATAAAATAATAATAAAAGATTGTGAGGCGCGAATGCAATTAACCCCAACTTTCTCCATGCAAGAACATACAATACCCAACTGCACACAGGAAATATACTGAATTGAAATGGAATTATTTTTACATAAAGTTGATTGGAATTGGAATTGGAATTGTGTCATTTATATAATGGGAGGTTAAATTTTTATCAGGATCGGAATCCAGCAGTGACATCTTTTCTTTTGACCTGTTGCACCACAAGAGAGGGGTTAAAGTAAAATCGATTAATTCCGACGCAAGTGGGTCGATCAGTTTGCTCTTTCTCACATGTCATTTTACTTGATAGTTCAATATTTATTCCAAGTTGACGACCCAACTTTTCTTCTCTGTTCCCTCATCCTTTTCATTTTTCAACCCACTATATATTTTAATACTAATTCCTGTCGGTTTGTAGCTTTCCATTCTCATGTTTTTGTGAACATAAAGAAAGCGTTACATAGAAGCTAAGAGCGAAAACTGGTAAATTAAAAATAACTTTGTTTCAAACTTCCAAAGAATAACTTGATTTCATATTTCCATCAAAATGACAACACAAAGGGACACCTATAGGTAAAGTTAAGATTTGAGATGTAGTGCTACTTCACACAAAACAGACACTCAGATGTAGGATAATTGTAGTTGAGGTCCTCTATAATTTATTCAGCAAAACCCGTTCACCTTTATATTAAGGATTGCTTACTTTTATCTTTATATTTGTAATAAATTATATTAAATTTTGTGTACTGAAAATAACACTTGATTTCAGCTTGCATGCCTAACTAACAACTCGATTTTTGTTGCTCTTGCATCATTAAAATATTAGAAATTTTCAGAAATATGAAAACATAAAATTTAAACAAAACATTTATCCACTGGCGGCACAAAAATAGATGGTTTTTCACTATAAAATTAGCAAATATTAGAGAGTAAGATAGGTAAAAATGAAAAAAAAATATCACTAATATATCAAGAATAATTGACATGAGTCATGGGTCTACCCATTATTTTTTAGACGTTCTGTATCATATCGGTACAGCGGTTTTCATCATGCTGCCTTTAGGATATAATAATCCAACCATCTTATTGTAACTCTATATACAAATGCACTATTGTCTACATATTTTTTTACCTAGTACTATTTGAAACATATAGAAAATAATTATTTTTTATGGAAGAAATATATAAGTAAGAAGAGAGAGGGACCAAGAGATTGTGTATCCAAAACTAATTAGCAAACACATAGATACGTATGGCTTAGGCCCACTAGTCGTTCAGAATTTAGTATGAGAACAAAAAGCCCAAACGGTAACAAAGTGAAAAATAAACTTTATTACCGTTTGAGACAAAAAAAGGTTAAAAACTATCACCTCTGTTTCATATTCTTTACATCATTTGACTTTTTTATATAGTTTGATTTAAATTTATTTATATTAGTATTTGTTAGAAAAAATTTAAAAAAAATATTTAGAAACTATATGTCTTAATTTATCATTATTATATAAAAGTTCTTCATTTATATATTAAAATATTAAAAATTATAAATTATAAATTAATTTTTTAAAAGTAAATAGTACAAAGAATATGGGACAGATAGAGTAATAAAATCACAATTATTCTAAACGGCTTGAAAATTTTTTAAAACATAAGTTTTATTTCATCAATATTTTTTTTTTGAAATAATAATTTATCTTTATCTGAGCATAAATGAAGCGTCTAGATAGGACTGGTGAAATTTTAATATAAGAGGTAAGACGGGACACCGTTCAGAGATTACTTGATTTGACGCGGTAGCAACTCGAGTTCATTTTTGTGTGAAGATAAATAGAGCATGTGCACAATGTCAGATGAAATCTTAGTATAGGAGCTTAGAGAGAAGACGCACATATGTTCATTCTTTTAGCCTCCCCTTGGAAATGTTAACATGCATATCTCCACGAAATTAACACACAATTTTTTTTAATTTAAGTCAACTTAATTTAAAATAATTTATTTTTATTTTTAAATATTTTTCACCTAGAACCAATTTTATTTAAAATTTAATATTATATAGGTGTAATAATCCATTTGAAATAAAATTTTTATCATATTATTAAATTTCTATAAAATTTTCTTTTTCAATGTTTAAAAAAGAAAATTCATAAAAAAAATTAATAGTATTACAAAAATTTTACAATTAATGGATTATTTCACCTAAATAATATTGACTTTCAAATGAAATTGATTTCAAGTAAAAAAGATGTAAACATAAAAATAAGTTATTTTGAATTAAGTTGGCTTAAGTTAAAACAAATTGACCATTAAATTAAATTATCTAAAAAATAACATTAAACCTGTAGAATATACAAAAAAAATGCAGTAGGCTTATTGTACATTAATGAACACCTTTTTAGAACAATACAAAGGGTTTTATGCATAGGTATTAAAGTCTAGATTTTGGCCTTATAAACTTAAGTTTCTACAACTTTATAAGCAAAAAAAAAACAAATTCTTAAGTCTTAATAAAAACTTATATATATGTAGGTATAAACAAGTAGAGTCTCGACTTTAATCTTAGAAACTTAGGGCCAATTCGTTTCGTCTAAAGTTAACTAACTTTTTTTAACTTTTTCATTTTTTTTACGTGAAACCAATTTCATTTGAAAGTTAATGTTATGTAGATGCAAATAATCAATTTAAAAGTAAATTTTTAGGATGTTGTTAAATTTTTATGAATTTTTCTTTTTTAAGACTTGAAACTAGAAAAATTCATAAAAATTTAGCAAGATTATAAAAATTATATTTTCAATTGATTATTGTAGCTACATAATATTGGCTGTTAATTAAAATTAGTTTCAAGTAAAAAAGTTGTAAAAATAAGAAAAAGTCATTTTGTAGTCAATTGACTAAAGTTAAAACGAATTGGGTGTAACATTGTTAGATCTTATTTACTAAAATTGAGCTAAAAAATGATAGTAAACCAAAAATATATAAATCTATTACCTAACTCATTTAGAGATTAAAAAAAAAAGAAAATAAAGATAAACGAAAAGGAAAACATAAATCATTTTTTTCTTGGGCTCTCTCTGTCACCATGATTGCTCTCATTCTCTATGGCTTTGGTAACCTTGTATCATATTTATGTAGATGTTGATATAGATAAAGAAAATGTCAATAATGGTGCTATAAATAAATTTGACATCTCAAATGATGAAATGACAAAAGAAGGAAATGAAGATATGAACTTTGAAGATGATAGTATTGATACTTGCGTTAATCATAATATTCCATGTATTCTATTAGATAATTAAGATGCTCTTAACTTCTCATTATGAATTGTAGATTATTAAACTTTTTTTTTTTTTGTATTGTATGTTTATAACATGATACTTTTTTATAGTATTGGAATATTAGTAAATGAAAATTTTGTGTAATAAGAACTTTCTAAGCTAATAGATGTTATGTTTTTCTTCTTCCTTTTCTAATAGGGATATAGCTATCGAGGGACGAGTAAAGACTGTTGCGCACAAGAATTTTTTATTTTTTTAATTAGTAGTAGTTAAATGTAATTTAAAATTGTAAAAATTTTAAAGTTAGGTACTTATTTGTAAATTTCAAAATTAATAATGTCATGCCGAACCTAGCCCCTAGCCCATTCAGGCATAATTACTTAACCATGCAGCGTAATTCCATATAAGGGGCATTTGTTCATTATCAAAACATACGGGCATGAACCCTAGGATGTTACTAGTACTAGCTCATTAATTATTTACTTAAAGGTTTAAATTGTGCTCTTGGAAACAAGCTAGTACTTATGTGGAACTTCTGTGTTTATTTCAAGCTCGTTATCAAACATAGTCAAGTACATGCATGGCAACCAATACGCCAAATCAAGCTTTGAAAATTTTGTTTATTATGCACATGTTTTTCATAATCAAGCATAGGCTTATAAACATACTATTATGCAAATCCATCATCAACATAACTTAGGCCCAAAATGTTCATAACCACCAAAAGTCCAACAGTCTATATATAAGCCATTAACACATATTATGGCCGAAAGTTCTTAAAGTCAATTTTTATCATTGGTTTGGTCATTTAGACAAGATCACCATCATAGTACATGTGCAAACATGGCAAACTACACAAAGAGCCAAAGAACATACTTTCCATCTTAAAGACTTTATTCCCACAATCTAGACACCAAGTCCTACACATAAAGTCCATACTTATTAGCTTATTACACAAGCAACCCATAACACTTAGAATACTTAGAATATTGAGCAAGAACATATGTACATACACAACCCTTTTTACCAACAGAAAGAGTATAAAATACTCTTGATCTTAATGTCTCTCTAGCACACATTTTCCAACATAAAGTAGAAAGGGCAAGTGAGTAAACTTAGTAAGGATTCCGTATGGCTCCCAAAGCCTAACATAGCACAAATATATCTTGGCAAAAATATATTCCATGCTCCTGCAAAGAAAACACTAAGACAAAGAAAACACAAGATACATATAACAATAATAATCATAATCAGGGTTAGCATACACATCCAAACATAGAAGCATACAAACACACACACCACTTAACACCATATCCCTCTAAAGGGCAGAACAAGCATGATCCATATTTCTCATTTATTAGGTTAACCATTTTATTAATTCACTTTAAAATATGAGCTCTTTATGCTTGAGAATTGAGTTGGCCGACTCAATTCCTAATCGTAATGCTTGCACAGAGCGAGCTAGCACAAAGTTGCCTAAGCAACAAAACATAGCCCTCTATAGTCTTCTTAGGATCACATGGCATTCAATATCCATCACTCAAGGGCCCGAATACTCAAAGAGTATAAGCATGCTTACCACAAAACCCTTAGCAACTTTGTTGCCTGAAAGCTTTAGAAGCTTAGTTCTTTGTTTTTCCTTGCTTGTTGTAACTAGAACTTCTATTCTAGCTTAAGATCCTAAAAGGGCAGAAGTTAGCAAGCCATATTCTTACTTGACATAACTTAGAAACATGGGAAATACCAAGAACACTTGGTAGAACATCCAATACCTCAATCGAATAAGGTATGGCCGAATCCTTCGGCTTGATTTTCTTTAAGCTCTCGCTCGTCTTTTCTTGAATCCACTACTTGATTCCTTACTTTTGAAGGCTTTAGAAGCTTATTTGTATTAAGAACACAAGCTTCAAACACAAGAATGCCAAGAATAAGACTTGGCCGAAACCCCTCATGGTTGATGGTTTCCAAAAATGTCTCAGTCTTTCAATCTGCTTCTTGATTCTTGCTCATGGTGTTCTTAAGAGTTTGTAGACACCAAGAACACTTAGTAAAATCTCAACGATGCTCAAGAATGAGTCTTGGCTGAATTTAGAAGGAAGAAGAAATTTCGAAGAGTGTTTTATAGTTTAGGGTAAATTTTTTAGAGAGAAAATGAAGGAGTTGTAATGAGATAGTGTAGAGAGAGTGTAGAGAGAAATGCGGAAGAGTGACATGAAGTAAATTGGAGTGTATTTGAGCATATATAGATGAAATTTGAGGGTAGAGAATGAGGGAGATCATGTGATTCACATGGGGGTGAGTGGAAGACAAATTGGAAGACTTTGGTGAAAGTTAGGAGAATTTGTCAAAAGTAGGGGGACAAGTTAGAAGACTTGTGTGGGTGATGGATGAGATAGTCAAGAGTATGGGACAAATTGGGTGATTTTTGTGAATAGGGAATTATTTTAATGTGAGTGGAAATTGTAGTATGAGGAAAAGGGGGGAAATAATTATAATACGGTAAAAATTGGGGGAGGTGGCAGCCATGGCATCCAATGCCTTTAAAATTGGCTAACTCCCCCCTTAGTCCCTCAATTCCTTGCATTTGGGTAATTAAGCCCAACCACAAAAAATTTCCTTTGTCCAATTAAGACATTCACCTTAAATTTTTATCATTTTACTTGGCCTAAGCCAAGTTTAAATTCTGAGATTGTCCAACATTCATCATACTCCCCAGTCCCACTTAATTTAATGTCTCCCAAACTCAATGAGCTTAATTCCCAATTTAGGAAAAATTCTTAAACCCTAAATGCTAATAGCCCGAGGCTTACTTACTTAAAATTTTGTGGACATTACAAATAATTTTGTATATTTTACCCTTTTTAAATGTTTCATCCCATAATAATGCGAATACACCAATAGAGCCCCTTTATTACTCCTCAACTCTCAAACATCCCACAACTAATCATAACCAACCCCCAATTTTTTTTTATCAAATTCTAACTGTTTCATCACTAAGAAAAAAAAAAAGAGTTCTACAAACAAATATTTCATTTTAATTGTTTTGCATAATTTTAAGATCATTTAGGTTAATTTTCTTATGATTCCCAAGTAATCATGATATAAACTAATTAGATAAATTAATTCTTAAGTATCTAAAATATGATTTTCTAGGTTTTGGTGATGATATATATAACCAAGATTGTTAGATTGATCTATTTGATATTGACTCTTCCTATGTCAATTGTTACTATAAAATGTATTGTCTCAACTATAAAAAATTTTGAAGACCAATTTGAGAAAGATTGATAATGACTTTTTGTTGATAGTGTAGCAACATATTTTAGAGCCGTCAGCAATCAATTTATACCTAGGTCGATTGGATACCTGTTATGATCTACGAAAGATTTTAAGAACGGAAATTGATTATGAAATTGATACCCTGGGTTCAATATTATTTCTTCCTAAATTCTTGTTTTTTTACTTAATCATTGATGAAAATAATTTTATGAATTTTATTTAATTTGATTTAATTTTTAATTTAATTTCAAAACTTGAATCTTACCAGACCAACTAGATATCGAATCCTAAATGTCCTTAAAATATATGGATTTTATCAAATCCACCACAAATTGAAAAGAAACATTTTGCTCAAACTGTGAGTCTTATCATACCAATCAAATTTAAGCAAATTTGTCTCGAGTTTTTATCAAATATACTACGAACAAATCCTTGAAGATTTATTATTTTTATAATTTTCTTAATTTAATATCCTTCTAATTTCTAGAAAATAAGGTAAATTAAATTATCTAGCACAAAAAAATAATTTTATGTATTGTCAATTTTAATATGCATTATGAGATAAAAAGTAAACTATTCTAAATAAATAAATAAATAAAGATAGACAAACAAATATCCTACATTGTATCTTTATGCAAATTTAATAGTTAAGTTTAATGCACAGCCAAACAAACAAATAAATGAATAATACTTAAAACAAACAATAAAGAGATTGTTGTCAACGGCCAATCTGCAAAAGGGAAAAATGTTCGTGATTTAGACAAACGAAATGAGTCAGAAGGGCTAAGTGAGGCTTTAACCAAGGCTGTAAATTAGAGGTGAGCATGGGTTGAGTAAACCTGAAACACAACCTAAACCACCCCCTGTTGACACCCAATTTCGTCCGGCCATTAAAATAATTTAAAAAAAAATTAAATAAAAAAAAATAATTAAAAAATGTATTATTATTATTATTGTTAATTAAAATTTTTTTAATTAGTTTAAAATACATTTTTTGTTTTGTTTTGTGAAGATTTGATATATGTGTGTATATGTGTAAGTTTGAAAGAAAAAAAAGAAAACTCCATAAAAATGGCAAAATTTAAAAGTTTGAGGTAAAAATGACAAAATTAAGAAGTTTCGGGAAAAATTGACAAATTCTGAAAGTTCCAGGAGCATTTGGTAGTTTGTCACATGAATTTTTAGGCCGACCGATGTTTCTGGCCCAAATTGACAGAAAACGACAAAATTGTCAAAATCAGAAGCTTCAGGAACTTATCCAGAGACTGAGAGACGTAAAGGACTGAAATTGTTATTTAACCAATTTAAAAGATAAGTTTGAAATTTTTATTAATTTATGCATCAACAGTTCAGCCAAACTTCCTCTATAAATAGGCCTCCAAATTTAGTTCTGAACACAGAAAAAAATAGCAAAAAAACTTAGAGCTCCGTTTTTAAAAAAGAAAAAATTACAGCCCTTAGCCCTAGCCCTCTTCCCTTCTTCCCCAGAAAGCCAAATTTTTTTTTTCACTGCTGTTCCCTCTCTCTCTCTCTCTCTCTGCCGTGCCCCTCGCCGCCCGCCGCCGCCGCCCCACGCCGTCGCCCCCTGCCCCTGGCCGCACCGCCAGCTGCCCCTCCCCTTCCCCCCTCGCGCCGCGTCGTCGTTTTCGTTTCCCAGGAATTCAAAATTTTAATTCAAAAGGGTAAACTCCTGTTTCACCCATCATCTTTTCAATTTCTTTCTATTAAGTCACTAACCTTTTTATTTTGTCTTTGCAGAAAATTAATTAATTAACTCTTTTATTTTTTTTACTTGTTTATTTATTTGTTTATTATTGTTATTATTACTAACCTTTTTCTTTTTTTGTTGTTATTAACAACTAACAACTAACTTGCTAATTTTTACTAACCTTTATTATTATTGTTGTTAATAATTAATTAAATTGTCTAACTTTTATTATTGTTGTTAATTAATTAATTTAATTAACTTGGTTAATTAACAATTAAATTAATTTGGCTAACTTTTATTATTGTTGTTAATTAATTAACTTGACTAACTTTTTATTATTGTAATTAATTAATTAATTTAATTAACTTGGTTAATTAACAATTAATTAATTTGGCTAACTTTTATTATTGTTATTAATTAATTAACTTGGCTAACTTTTTATTATTGTTGTTAATTAATTAACTTGACTAACTTTTTATTATTGTTGTTAACAATTAATTAAACTTGGCTAATTTTTATTATTGTTGTTAATTAATTTAATCAACTTTGCTAACCTTTATTATTATTTATTTTTAAAGTGGATGGCCAAAAAGCCCCACTTTATTTTATTTAATTCACCTTTACCCTTTACTAATAAATAAATAAATGAAAATTAAAAGAAGGTTATTTTGTAATTAATTATTAAGGCTAATAAAAAATCATTTTTAAAAGCCAATTATTTTTATTTTTTATTATTTCTTTAAAAATAACAAAGTTGAATTTTTATTCCTTTTTGTTAAAATTAATAAATAGAAATAATTAAATAATTCTAAAAAAATATACAAATCAATTCTTTTTAAACATATCTTTAAAATTAAAAATTCAAGAAAAATCCAATAAAATTATAATTAAAATTAGTAATTAATTAAATAATTAAAATTTAACAAAAATTAAAAATCCATGACCAAATGATCCGCCAGGATCCATGGCTTGGAAATATTTTTAAATAAAGTATATAAATAAACTTTTCTTTATTAAAAATAAAATTTTGGGACTAATATATTAATTATTTATTAAAATAATAAAATATAACTTTTTAGTTTTCTTTATTAATAAAAAAGAATAAAAAGAGTAAAATTTTTGGGTTAATATTTTTCAGTAATATTTTACTTATTTTTATAATATAACTTTTTAGTTTTCTTTATTAATAAAAAGAGTAAATTTTTGGGTTAATATTTTTCAGTAATATTTTATTTATTTCTTTTAAAATAATAAAATATAATTTTTAGCTTTCTTTATTAATAAAAAAGAATCAAAAGAATCAAAATTTTAGGATAATATTTTATTCAGTAATATTTTACTTATTTCTTTTAAAATAATGAAAAGATATAACTTTTTGTTTCCTTTATAAAAATCTTAGTCAAATGATTTCAAAAATAACAAAAAAAAAAAAAAAAAAAAAAAGAAAACCTCCACTTTATTTATTGTTATTTAATTTTTCTTTATTTTATGGTTAAACTCATTTCATTTAAAGAAATTAGCCATAAAAAAATATATATGTAAAATAAATCTGAACCATGTTGTTAAGTCAAAAAAAAAATTTTTTTTAGTTCATGGTATATTGGCTGGAAACTGTCTCGTGCCCGCTTTTGAGCTGCTTCACCTGGTGAAGAGGGTCTGGCTGAGTAACAACGCCCCGTACCATGATCAAAGATTTTTATTTTTAAACTCTTTGATTCCTTTAAATTAACTTCTTATTAAATAAAAAATTAATTATTTTTTTTAATTCTTTTATAAATTGAGTAATTCTTTAAATAATAAATATCCTTCATTAAACAAGAAAAATCAGATAAGAAAAAGAAAAGAAAGATAAGAGAAAGATAAAAATCAAAAAGATAAAGAAAAGAAAAGAAAAGAAAGAAAAGAATAATAAGATATAAAAAAGAAAGATTTTTTTTAAAAATCATTAACAAATTTAATAAAAAAGACTTATAAGTTAAACTAATAATTAATTCCATAAAATAATAATAATTAACTTTAAATTAATTTCCATATCCAGATGATCCGGCAGGATCTACGGTTTGGAAATATCAACCTTTTTTTTTTAAAAACTATATAAATTAAATAAAAAGATAAAAATCCATATTTTTACAATATGGATAAAATTATTTAAAATTTCACCAAATTCCGTGTCCAAATGACTCGGCAGAGTCCATGGTTCGGAAGTATAAAATTTTACCCGAATTAATTACCATAATCAACATTTTCGACTAATTCAGTTAAAATTTCTAGTTTGAAAATTAACTGAATATTTTCTAAAAGCAAAAAAAAACAAAATTAAAATCAACTAAGGTGCCAATTTTGGGCGCTATAACAAAGTTGTTTTAGCGTAACCGTACTCCCGATCCCCGAACTCTCGCAGACCAATTTTAAGGGGTCCAATCGACCTAGGTAAACAGATTGGTGGCGACTCCCGAAAACCCGACGTTGCCACACCCCCATTGGGTTGGATTGAGTAAAAATAGGCAATGGTTCATGGATTGGTTCCACATATAGGAAAATCGATGGTTTTTAGGTTGGTTCTGGTTCCATATGAAATCAACTCAAGATGGAACCAAGCCCAAGGTATATATATAATTATATAATAAAAAATTATAGTATTACTAATATATCCATATATATCTGTATTTATTTGAAGAATTATGATGGTTATCTTGTGTTTTTATATTAAATCCTTAAACTAATGTCCCAAATTGAAGCAACATAGAAGTTAAGGGATCATTCACGAAATTTCTCCATATTCACTTAATCACTTCGCTTCATAGACCGAAAATTTCTGGGTCATTTTATTTTCAATCTTTCTATTTTAGACTACTCTTTACAACACAATCCTCACATTTTTTTCATTTATGAGCCACGTGAAATTGAAAATTCATAACATCAATATATTTCAAATTTTGATACTGAAGAATAAAGTCTTAAAGGCTTCGCTTTTCATGTTGAATGTCATGTCAATATTGGAATTACTAGAGCATAGTAAACTGGTTGAAATGGAAGATACTTCATAAGTAACTCTTTTTAACGATCTTGGTAACAACATATTAAACTCTTTTGAATGTATTTAAGTACATGTATTTAAATGCTAATTTAATTCTATATTATGTTGAATATTTCATAAACTGGTTATGGATGCAATTTTCTTAAATTTTGGTATTATTATAGATATATGGTATAAATAAAAAAACCAGAGAACTAGAATTGAAAAACCCAGAACCACAGTTCTGGTTCTGTTCGGTTCTCAGTTCTCAAATTGGGTAGAAAAATTTTGAAACAGAGGTCATTTCGGGTTGATTCGGTTCCACCATAAAACCGAACCAACCTAAACCATGCTCACCCATACTGTAAATGGTTGATGGATGGGATTTGGATGGAACCAGGTTAGCCTTCGAGTTGAGGAACCAAATCATCCTTAATGCGCATGATCGGCGGTGGGAGAAGTAGGAATAGTGACCTAGGACACGAGGGAGATCACGATGGTGGTCTCAAGGCAGCAAGGGTGAAAAGGGAATGGCCAATGGAGGCGATTCGATCATGGGTGCACATTTTTTTCAACTAGTCTTCATCCTCGGTCTAATGTTAATAGCAATGGGAAGAACCTAGAAACTACAGCATGATACAAGGCGTGGTGGGGGTGATAATCTTTAGTTGGTGGCTATGGCTGGAGGTGGTGTTGGAGGTGTTAGGCAGTGGACTGGAACTTCTAGAGATGGCGGCGTTTCCAGATGAGGCTTAGGGTTATAGGGTGAAGCATTGCAAAAAACCAGGGACTAAGGGTGCAATTTTACCTTTTCTCAAAATGCTTACATTTTCTATAATTTTCCCAACCTTTTCTCTCTTTTGTTTTTCTTTCAAATAGTGAACTCTATTTATACTAGAGGAGGCATAAACGTGATTAACAAGTTTTTGAAAGATTAAACATAATCCAAATCCAAATCCAATTTCCTAAGTTCTAAAATGACCAAATTGACCTTGAAAACAAAAAAGCCCTTGAAGACAAAAATGCCCCCTAAACTATTTTTCCTGACCTAGAACTAAACAAAACTTAGTACCCGGACAAAATTGGGTATCAACAACTATCCCATTTTGCATGTTTCTTGCAACATGATTCATGCAAAGCCATTACCAAATTTTATCCAATTTTTTATTTGGACAATGAGAACTTTCTCACTGCCAAAAATCTTGAAGGGAACATTTTCTCCTCCACTTTGAAACTAAGGAACCTTCCTCATTACCTCTATAATAGGAATTCTCCTATTGTTTAATAATCTAAGGAGAAAAATCAATTTCTCCTCATTTACCAGGCTTAGGAACTTTCCTGGACTTTTGTAATAAGAACTTTTCTATTACTTCATCACTCTTTTAAATAGGAACCTTTCTATTATTGCATGGAAAAGAAAACTCCTCTTATTCCATTTGCCTTTGGTAGAAAACTCATTTTTACCATGATTTAAAAGGTAGAAAACTCTCTCTTTACCACCTCTTATTGTCTTTGAGGTAGAGAACTCTATCTCTTTACCACCTTTAAATTCCTTTAAGGTAAAGAATTCTATCTCTTTACTCTTTACCACCTCTAAATTCCTTTAAAGTAAAAAATTCTATCTCTTTACTATCTCTAAATTCCTTTGAGGTAGAGAACTCTATCTCTTTCCCACATCTAAATTCCTTAAAGGTAGAACAATCTCACTTTTTACCACATCTGAATACCTTTAAGGTAGAAAGCTCTGTCTCTTTACTACCTCTAAATTCTTTTAAGGTGGAACACCAAACTTTTTGTCACCTCTAATGACACTTAAGGTGGAAATTTTTTTCTCTTTACCATCTCTAAATTCCTTTGAGGTAGAGCACTCTGACTCTTTATCACCTCTGATAATTTTTAAGGTAGAGAACTCTGTCTCTTTACCAACTTTTTATAACCTGAGGTTGAAAACCTTTTCTCATTTAAAATCTTGATTTAACCCATATTATTGAAAAACATAACTACTTTGCCTTTGAAAACTTGATTTACCCTTATAGTGAATGTGATGAGGTAAAAAAACTTTTCTTATTTAAAACCTTGGTTTGACACAAGTTATGAGGAAGATAATTACATTCTTCTTGGAACATCAATTTTGCCTTGTAGCGAGATTAAGGAACCTTCCTTGTTATCTCAAGTAAAAATTTCCAAAAAAAAATCTAAATTTAGAATAATTACATCAAAAGTATGAATTTTAAAATAGGTTGATCTGAAACTTGAAATTCAACGAAATAAGTGAATTTCAATAAAGCAAAATTTTACTAAATGAATGAATTTCAAAAAATAGAAATTCCACAAAAAAAAGTGAATTTCAAAAAGCTAAAGATTTCACAAAATTAGTGAATCTTGGAAGTGAGAAATTTCACAAAATAAATGAATTTCAAAAAACTGAAGATTCCACAAAATGAGTGAATCTTAAAAGTGTGAAATTCCATAAAAGAGGAAATTTTAAAAAGCTTAAAATTTCACAAAATAAGTAAATTTCAAAATGCTGAAGATTCCACAAAATAAGTAAATCTTGAACGTGAGAAATTTCAAAAAATGTGTGAATTTTAAAAAATTGAAGATTCCACAAAATAAGTGAACTCTGAAAGTAAGAAATTTCACAAAATAGGTAAATTTTTTGAAACTTAAGATTCCATAAAATAAGTGAATTTTCAAAGTGGGAAATTCCAAAAAATGAGTAAATTCAAAAAACTTAAAGATTCCATAAAATAAGTGAATCCTGAAAATGAAAAACTGCATAAAAAGAGTGAATTTCAAAAAGCTGAATATTTCAAAAAATAAGTAAACCTTCAAAGTAAGAAATTCAACAAAATAGGTGAATTTAAAAAAACTGAAAATTCCATCAAATGAGTGACATTGAAAGTGAAAAATTTTCATAACATGAGTGAATTTTAAAAAATTGAAGACTCTAGAAAAATGAATAAACCTCGTGGGTAAGAAATTTCACAAAATGAGTAAATTTTAAAAAGTTGAAGATCCCATAAAAAAAATGAATCTTGAAAGTAAGAAATTCCAAAAAATGAGTAAATTTAAAATGTTGAAGATTACATAAAATGAATGAATCTTAAAAGTGAGAAATTTCATAAAATTAGTGAATTTCAAAAAGTTGAAGAAATCACAAAATGGGTTAATCTCGAAGGTGAGGAGTTTAACAAAATGAGTGAATCTTATAGGTGAGAAATTCCACAAAATTAGTAAATTTAAAAAAAATCTAAATATTCCAAAAAATGAGTGAATCTTAAAAGTGAGAAATTTCTTAAAATGAGTAAATTTTAAAAAGCTGAAAATGAGAAATTTCTTGAAATGAGTAAATTTTAAAAAGCTAAAAATTTCATAAAATAATTGAATCTTGAAAGTGAGAAATTTCATGACATGAGTGAATTTAAAAAAAGCTAAAGATTCCATAAAATGTGTAAATTTTGAAATTCAGAAATTCCACAAAAAGGGCTAATTTAAAAAAACTGAAGATTCCACAAAGTAAGTAAATCTTGAAAATGAAAAAATTTACAAAATTAGTGAATTTCAAAATGCTAGAAATTCCACAAAATTGGTGAATCTTGAAAGTTAAAAATTCCTCAAAAAAAGGTGAATTTCAAAAATTTGAATCTTTCACAAAAATGAATGAATCCTAAATGTGAAAAATTTTACAAAATGAGTGAATTTTAAAAAACTAAAGATTCTACACGTTGAGTGAATTTTGAAAGTGTGAAATTTCACAAAATGAGTGACTTTTTTTTTTTTAAAAAAAATGAAAGCTAAAGATTTCTATATAATGAGTGAATCTTAAAATTAAGAAATTCCACAAAATGAGCAAAATTTCAAAAAGGAAGAAATTTAACAAAAATGAGTAAATTTCTAAAATGAAACTTGTCCTACAAATGACCTTGAGATTTGAAAATGTCTTGAAATACCTTAAAAATACCTTGAGAAATGTATTGAAAAGAGTTTTAAGGAAATAATTATTTAAATCTTGAATTGAGTTTTGAGGAAATAATGCTTTAAGAAAAAAATCTCTCAAAGATGCCTTTATGATACAAATTATTTTGGAAAATGGTGTGACAAGTTATGGATGTCAATCTCTCAAATTTGACCCCCGAGTGTGAAAATAAACCATAATTTATTTGATAGTGAAAACTTATCTCAATTTTGATCTTTGAAAACTCCTTGCTAAGTGTCCATATTGGTGTCCTTTGATCTTACTTTAATGAAACCTACCCTAAATGATTATTACCCTTGAAAATCGAACCATTTCCCGGTAACCAAGCTATTTTGTGTACTATAATGCCTCTAACTCATGCATCTTAAGAGTTTCCTTCTTGGAGATTCTACTGGATATTCCTTAAACTTGCTTTCACAAAGCTTGTCTTTAAAACTGTTTTAAAGGAGTATGCATTATGCTTGATAGTTATGTTGCTAATGATGAATGATGAATGCCTTTGAAACAAATTGACAAAAACCTCAAAAGGTGAAATGCATATCTTATATGAAAAAATCGTGATGCATGAGAGATGATTAACTCCTAATCTAGATTTGTATTTACCTTTCTCAACGTTCCTTTTAAGGTACTTGTGATTCCTTACCTCGTCTTGGGGATCATGATCCAAGAATATGTCTTCTTTGTTCCTTTGTGATCATGTTAATGTTCAATGCTTAATGCCCCCTAGTATGTCCAAGAAATGTGTCTTTTCAAGAATAGTCTTAAAGAATACTGATTTAGCCTTAAAGAAAAACTTATATCAATCTATAGAACTTGATAAAATAACTTACGGTTTTTATATTTGATCATGATGTTCTATTGTTGGTGTTTAATGCTTAATGACCCCCAGTGTGACCATTATTCATTATATTGGTATTCAATGCTTTATGCCCCCCAGTGTGTCCAAGAAATGACCCGCACACATTAATGAATAATGGTTTAGCCTTAAAAGAAGAACTTTCATCAATTTACAAAGCATGACAAAATAACTTACAGTTTTTGTATGTGATCAAGATATTCTGTTATTCTTCCTCTTTCCAACTCAAAGATGCAAAATGCACAAGATAGAAGGTAAAAACATGATGGTGTTCTTTCTATTGATGAATGGTATTAAAAGGTAAATACTTGGTGGAGGTAAAACATTAGGGTCATGTTTGAACGATGTAAAAGAAAAAGGCCAATTTTTAACAATGTAAAAGAAGAGCCTTTTTAATGCCACCCATGAGTATATATGATTGCCTTAGAAAGCCGGATAGCACTAATCCTAAACCTACCACCTTTTTCAAGTAGTCGAATCTCATTTGCTGCCCCAAACTCTTGTGATGGTTTGCTCTTGAAAAACACAATAGAGAATAGCGCCAATCATATTACTTGGACCTAAATCTTGCTTAATTCTTGAGACCTTGCCTTGAATACTGCCTTTTTTCTTCTAAATTGCCTTTACAGATTTTCAGTCTAGAATCCATAGTTCACTTTTTTTTTCTCTCTTATCTTTTCATTTTTTCTTTTTTTTTTTATGCTCTAACTTTTGCCTAGGCTGTGTCGGATGTTATAGCATAACAAGCCCTTATCCTTTTTTTTCTTTTTTTTTTGTTTGTGACTATGGCTTTAATGATTTAGGGACATACGATAAAAGAACCTTTCTGATGTGTTTAGTAGCTCCCCTTGTAATGTTTGCATGAAACAGCCCTTAGATGAAATGACTCAAGTGACATTTATTTCTCACCTTGCTCCCAATCTTTTCTTTTTTTTGAATTTGCCTTTTTGCATTTGTTTCCTCTTTCACTTTGGAGGGATTTTCTTTACTTGCTTTTTGAGGAATCATGAACTTTTTTTGGTTGAGTAATCATGAGATTACACCGGAGCCATTTAATGCTATAAGGACTATCTTCTCCAAAATCCAGTAAAAAAATCTCTTGTACTGATGTTAAGGTACCCCCCATCCTTATAAAAGCTAAGGTGTCACATCTGAAATCCTTCTCTTTAGACTTGGCAGCATTTTCAAAGTCATCACTATTGAACTCTCATTTCCACCCACAGGCAACATTGTCACATTTGTTTTTGTTTATGAAAGAAAGTATAATGGCGAGAAGGGTGAAATGAACTGTCTAATGCCGAAAATGGTGAAAATGATGTAAAATGTGTGTTTTTATTGAAAAGCGGTGAAATGTACATATTATATATTTTTATTGTAAAAGAAAAGAATAACAAATGTCCATTTAACAAATACTACACCTTTTATTCTGGAGTAAATCTAGGAGATTTTTACAAACGTGTGCAAACCTCTAGGTTGGATCTAGCTCAAAAATTCTTCTCGAATAAATACCTTAATCATCCACAAAAAGGGGCGTATAAACTTTCCTTATCCAAGAATTGCATTAGGTCTCCTTGAAGATTGCATTTGCCTACTAAATATTGTTTATGGATGTACCGACTTGGAATGAAAATTTTTCACCTTGAATGAAGTGATCATTTCATAATATGAATGCATGGAAGTGATGACTAATGTATGCATGCATTGAATGAGCTTGATTATCTACTATCATGAAACTTCAAAACTTGCTATTGATAACAAAGTTAAGAGTGAGTATAGCTTGATATATGATTTTGATGCATGAAGAAAAAAATTTACTTGAGAAAACAAAAGAATAAAAAAAGAATAAAGTTAGTAGCAGGTTATAATATAAATAATATAGGCAAACAACATATGAGCTAAAATAAGAATAAAAATTAGAATCATAAAAAAAAAACATAAAGAAAACAAGTAATTTAAGCAAAAGTGCACAAATTAAAGCAACAAATCTAATGAAAAAAAAAGTTAGTAACATTAGTCTAATAACATACAATAATAAGATTGGTGTTATAACAATGAAGCAAATTAGCTAAACAATACGTGTGTTGTTATGGAAATCCTATTAGATGGATTTATGGCCACTATATGTATAGATGGTTTTTTTGAAATAAAGATATAGGTTGGTTCCTAATTCTTTCTTACTCAGCCCTATCAAACTAGAAAAAGCCCAATTCCTCACTCATAATAGTTACATGCGGAAGGATTAATTTGAGTCATATCTTTCATGGTCCCATGGGGTAACTATCGTTACACTCGAGCAACACTACTTACTACTACAGATTAGAAAAAGCGCAAAGAGTAATATCTTACATGACTAGCCTAGTCTGGGTATTTTTGCAAAACTTTGTTGAAGTGAGCTTGGTTATTAACCCCAATATGAATGCCAAAGTATCTATGTTTGGAACCCTTAAAAAACACAATACATTAAGTCAATAAGTAAGAAACAAACCAATAAAGAAAAAAGGAAAACTAAACCTTTTTATGGCCAAACTCATTCCCAAACGGAGTCACCAAGCTGTAGCAACGGGTTTTGGAGTCACCACCAATCAGTTTACATCTAAGTCAATTAGATACCTACTATCGTTTACGGGAGATTTTAAGATTGTGAGTTCGTTATGCTAAAATAACTTTAGTATAATATATAAAAATTGATACCATGTTGTTCAATTTTATTTATTTGTAAATTCTTGTTTCTTTACCAAATCATTGACAAAAATAATTTATGAATTTTATTTAATTTTTAATTTAATTTCAAACCATAAATCTTATCAAACTAACCAAATATGGAATCCTAAATATCCTTGAAATCTATAAATTTTATAAAATCTACCAAAAATTGAAAAGGAACATCTTGCTCAAACCATGAGTCTTATTAGACCAATTGAATTTAAGTAAATTTGTCTCGACATTTTATCAAATCCACCGAGAACAAATTCTTGAAGATTTATTGTTTTTATAATTGTCTTAATTTAATATCTTTCTAATTTCTAGAAAATAAGGTAAATTAAATTATCTAACATAACAAGTAATTTTATGTATTGTGAATTTTAAGATGCATTATGAGATAAAAAAGTAAAATATTCTAAAAAATAAATAAAGGATAAACAAATAAATATCCTACGTTGTATTTCTATGCAAATTTAATAGCTCATTTTAATGCATGGCCAAACTAATACATGAAAAAAACAATAACAAGATTGTTGTCAATGGCCAATCAGAAAAAAGGGGAAAATGTTAGTGATTTAGACGAACGAAATGAAAAGTCAGAAGGGCTAAGTGAGGGTTTGACCAGATGGAACCGGGTCGGCCTGAGGGTTGAGGAATCGGATCCTCCTCGATTCGCTCGATCGGTAGCGGGAGAAGCAGGAGCAGTGACCTGGGACACGAGGGAGACGACAACGGTGGTCTCAGGGCAACGACGGCGAGCAATGGATGGCCGGTGGAGGCAATTCGATGGTAGGACGGCGAGGGATATTTTTTTCGACGTAAATAGCAACAGGAAGGGCCTAGAAATGACGACACGGTGCAAGGCGTGGCGGGAGTGACAGTCTTGGGTCGGCAGCTATGGTTGGAGGCAGTGTTGGAGGCATACTTCCAGATAGGGGTGTAATTTTCGGGTTAGGGTCGGGTCCCGAAAAAATCAACTAAGATAGTCATCCGAAATTTAGGACCCGAACCGACCCGATTTACATCATCAACCCGAACCAACCATAACCCGAAAAAAAACGGATCGGATCGGGTTGGGTCGGGTCTGAAACTTTGAAAAATGCAAAATAAAAATGTATTAAAAAAATGCACATTTTACACCTAAATGCAACTTCATAACACATAATAGTCAATAGGAGGGCATAAAAGGATAGTTGGGGGATGCTAAGGTTAGGGCTTATGAGAGTTGGGCTTAGGTAGTGGGCTTGGGTTCAAGTTATTTGGTAGGGAATTAGTTATTTAGGATGAATTTCGGGTCATTCGGGTTAATTCGGGTTGGACCCGAACCAACCCAATTTTTTATTTTTATATCGGGTCGGGTTCGGGTTAACCCGAAGTGAACTTTTTTTACCTTATGACCCGACCCTAACCCGATATATTGGTTCGGTTTCGGGTCGGGTTTCGGGTTTCGGGTATTTACTTACACCCCTACTTCCAGAGGTGGCAGTGGCTCAGGAAAAGGGTTAGGGTTTTGGGGTGAAGGGTTGCGAAAAATCAGGGGCTAAGGATGCAGTTTCACCTTTTCTCGAATGCTTATGTATGCAATTTTGCATCCTTTTCTCTTCGTTTTTCTTTCAAATGGTGACCTCCATTTATACTAAAGGAAACATAAACATGATTAACAAGGTTTTGAGATATTAAACCTCATCTAAATCCAATTTAAAAAGGTTTATATATGTAAGGATATAATTTGGTTAGAATAGATATCTAGGTCCACAAAAACTCTCTAGCTGCAGATTTGGCCCCAGATTCTATGCGAATTTCCAATTCCACCCAACACTTTGATGATTTGTCAATTGAGCCCAAAACTTTGTGAAAGGTTTCAAAGTTTCCTAGAACTTCATAAACTTGCCGGATTTGCCCTAAAGTTTTTATTTTTGCCAAAAAATTTGTAAAGACTCTCAATTCACGCCCAAACTCCTCCTTTTTGCCTAAACTATCCCCAAAAGACCTTTAAAACCCCAAATTAATACCTAAACTAAGTGAATTCCCATTTTAACCTTAGATGCCAATTTGAAATTCCTAAAAATTTATAACTTGAAGTAACAATATAATTTCAATGTGTCTAATCCTATCAACTTCTTAAGTTAAAAAATGACCAAGTTGACCCATATGTCATAAGAAAATGACCAAATTAACCTTGAAAAAAAAATGCCCCATAAAGTATTTTTTCTGATCTAGAAGTAAAAAAAAAACTAATACCCAAACAAAATTGAATGTCAACAGATAGTTTACTTTTATTTATTGAAAAAGATATTGCAAAGGTTTTAAGTGTTAATTCAATACTTTATGATTTTAAAGATTTAAAGGAGTGTCATGTTAAATTTTAAGTTATAAACTTTTGAATTAAACTTAATTATTGTAGACTTTCAAATTTAATGACTTTATATGTAATGTATTATTTCATGTTTTTTATTATTGATTGTAAATTTATATATGTTAACAACCACCATCCCACCTATGCCTCGCCCCCTAAGCTCGATTCTTAATTATGTCGCTATTTTCTAAGAGTTTTTTTTATAGAATCTTATGACTATACGACTTTTTACGACTTTATTACTGTAAAAAACCAAAATGAATCTAAATAGAAACCAAGCTATGATAACATTAGTTTCATGTGTACAAATTGCACATATGTGCACCGTATCCAATCTCATTTTAGTGAAGTGCGAGAGCAACGTCTCACCATTAGAGCTTTCATTAGGGAGTTTGAATTCAGAGATCTCACAAGAGAAATATCACATAACATTTGTTCTCATGTACTGAACCTAATTAGATAGGAAGCATTACCATATATAAATCTCACTTTAAACATTATTTTTCATCGGGTAAATCATATTATGTGCTTTCCCCTTATTTTTCTCTCGATGGATGAGATCCATTTCAAAACTTATTACAAGACCAAAAACATTTACTAACTAATTTACGTTTAACTTGTATAGCATTCCCACGTTTCCATTTCATTTCACCAATTTTTGCAAGAACTTATAAATTTAAGTAGTCCTTGACTGGTTTCACGTTAAACTGGAAATGGAACTAATAACTTATGCTCATGATTTAGTTGTCATGTCAACAAACTCTCTTTTTCCGCCTCCCCTTCGCCTCTCATCAAATTTGGGAAAAAACAAAATCATGTCAGTAAATTCATTCCAAGTTTTCGTGCATAAAAATATGTAAACATCTACAAATTTAATGCTTGGGTAACCGAAGCCCAACTGATCTTCGATGACGTGTCGGGCCCAATAAATGTCGAGAGGTGCATCTCACTTTACAATTTTTGGGCTCCTAAAGTCCGGCTGTATCATGCTTTTGGGCTAATGCAACACATTTGGTTGTTCAGCCCAAACCATTTCTTTCTCTACTGGCCTACCATTTTTAATATGTTGGTCATTTCTAAAAGCCGACAATGTTGACTTTCTGCAAATTTTTCTTTAATGAAATTAAGTAGTTGACAAATAATCTAAAATTAATTAGATTTAGTATCAAATCATTATCATTTATCCTCCATATTATTTGATAATAAAAAAATTGTATGAGTCCTTGTAATTTTATCAATTTCTTTAAAACAGATTTGGTGATGGAATTGTCAATGTACGGGTAATATTTGGTTAAAGAGTTGGGCTAAAAGCTGGCCCGTGAACCTTTTTCTCCAGGCCCCTAGAATTGCAAAAAAGAAAAAAACAATAATCCAAATAAACGGTCAACTTATCAATAGGTAAAATTCATTCGGGTCCTATTGCTTTGACAGTTGTACAAAAGAGGTCACTTACCTTTTGATGCTCATCCTACATGAGTCCATTCCGGCAATTTTTTGATTATCTCGAATGGAACTTAATGACATTGCAACTTAGATGTCGATGTGACAGTGTGTATGGGCCCAAAATGCTACATGACCTTCATTATAACAACATATGACTATATTGGAAACGTAAAAATACTTATTAACAAAAATTGACACAAACACATAATTTTAATGGCTTAAAATATAAAGTATCATAAATTTTATCCTCTTCCTCAAATCATATCTGCAAAAATCCAACCACAAATCAGTAAGAGAAATTTCTATATTTTCTGGCCATAATGAATCTAGTTTCTTTAAGTATTTTGTTCCTCTTCTCACCCTTAATTTTCTATCCCAAATGACAGATTACCAAAAAATCACTAAGAAAACTTCCATCTCCCTTGTCGACAATGTTCTCAAACCTCCCCGTTTCTCTAACGTTGAGCACCAGTATCCATTGGGACAAAAGCTTTTTTGGCTCATAAGAAAAAATACCAAAAGTAATCTCCAGGAAGCTTTCACTTCACCCCTCCGATAGCATTGGAATTTTAAAACTACTGTTTTTAAAAACAACAACAAATCCAAATACAATCCTTTTGTAGTATGTATCAAAATATTTCAAAAAGAAGAAACTTTTTCTTGGAGCAGGCAGTAGTGTTCCCAGGAGAAACAATTCATTTGGAAAAAAAAAACATTTTTTTGGGTATGCATTGCAAAGAAATTAAGGAAGGATTTGAAATAAAGTTGGGAAATAAGAAAGGAAATAAGCCCCAAGTCCAGGTCAGACGCAACGGAGAGCCATGAGGGAGAGGAGATGGAAAAAGAAGAAGTGAAAGTGAAGAGAGCGAAGAGAAGAAGGAAATATGACAGAGTGATTTGGCCTTCCTGCTACATGCACTTTCAGATTTTTATTTTGTTTAGTATTAGATTTTAGTTTTTCTATTTATTTGGGATTTAATTTTCCTATTTTGATATATTTGGGTTTGTGTGTGACCTATAAAAAGGCTTGTTGTGTTAAAGTCCGCGCTCGGTCATACTCATAACCGCATCAGGTCTCCAAGGTGAACAGCCTCTGGTCAATGGAACAATGTAAGCAAGGGAAGTCGGCAAAATGGATCCATAACCTCAGGAAAAGGCTTGGCTCTGAGGGCTGGGTATAGGGGTCCCAGTCCCGAACCTGTAGACTGTCGGCGGATTGCTCGAGTTACTCCTACGGCGAGAGCAGGTCGCTGCGTGCCAGCTGGGGGACGGATTGGGAACGGCCCCTTATGGGGCCTTCCTAGGTTGTCGAACATCCAACTAAAAACTGGTATGGAGAAGGGGAATCTAACTATTTAATTAAAACAAAGCATTGAGATGGTCCCTGCGGATGCTCACGCAATATGATTTCAGCTTAGTGCTCTGAATGTCAAAGTAAAGAAATTCAACCAAGCGCGGGTAAATGGCATGAGTAACTATGACTCTCTTAAGGTAGCCAAATGCCTCGTCATCTAATTAATGATGCGCATGAATGGATTAACGGGATTCCCATTGTCCCTATCTACTATCCAGCGAAATCATAGCCAAGGGAACGAGCTTTGGCCGAATCAGTGGGGAAAAAGACCCTGTTGAGCTTAACTCTAGTTCGACTTTGTGAAATGACTTAAGAGATGTAGGATAAGTGAGAGCCCTATCGGCGCAAGTGAAATACAACTACTTTTAACGTTATTTTACTTATTCCATGAATTGGAGGTGGGGCAATGCCCCTATTTTGTTAAGGTTTGAGCATGAGAGAAAAACCAATATGGTGAAGAAGCAAAATGTGATAGTTTCAAGAGGGATGAGAGGTTCAGAGACCAGAGAGAGCTAGGAAAAAAAGCCTTTTGTGATTCTCATATCTTATAATTGTGCGAGAGGAAGATATTGAGGTTATCAGTGGTGTGTGGAGGATTCATAGGCCAGCATGAGCACTAAGAGTATACCGCTACTGTAATCCTTATACTTTGTTCAAGTGGGTTTCTTTCATATATGGATGTAGGCTAATTAAGAGTCAAATTATGTTAAATTCATTTGTGCTTTCTTGATTGTGTTTGTTGTTTCGTTGTGTATGATGGGTGATTGAGAATTTTTTTCCCAACAAGTGATTTCAGAGCTTGCTGTTTGGTTCTGGTATGGTGGGCTGTGTGGTGCATTCTTGGCATGAAGGAGCTTGTTGTGTGTTCAAAGTATGGCAGAGTATATAATTCGATGCTTGGCATGGGGAAGTGTTTGGATTGTTTAGTGTAGCCCTAGGGATACTACACAATGGTCGCGACATAGTACTAGCGGCTCAGTACAAGTTTGAAGATTGAAGACTTAGTTTGTGTGTATTGATGCTCGTGATGTTAGTGTTCATGATGTTCGATTCATGGTCATTTTTGTTCATTGTTGTTCGTGTCTTAATGGTGTTTGTCATTCATAGTCATGTTCATTTTGTTCATAGTTGTGTTCGTGTTTTGGCGATGTTCATGGTGTTTATGTCTATGATCGTGATCGTGTGTTTATGATGGTTATGTTCATGATAAAGAATTTGAGTCAATGTGAAAATTATTGGGTATGTTGGCTTAAATTTAATAAGGTTAAGGATTTTAATTTTGTTTAGGATTTAATTTTTTGTTTTTTTATTTGTTTGGGATTTAGTTTTCTTATTTTGATATGGTTTGGGTTGGTGTGTGACCTATAAAAAGGCTTATTGTGTTAAGATTTAGTCATGAGAAAAAAACTAATGTGGTGAAGAGGCAAGATGTGAGGGTTTCAGGATGGAGAAGAGGTCTGGAGACCAAAGAAGGCTAGGACGAGAAGCCTTTTGTGATTCTTATATCTTGTAATTGTGTGAGGGCAATATATTGAGATTATTAGTAGTATACAGTCATTAAGAACCGAACCACTTTAAATTCTTTTATGATTGTTTTATCGTATTTGTTATTCCGCTGCGTGTGATGGATGATTGAAAATTTTTTTCCCAACAATCTCAAGTCCACAATACTACCATGGTGGATCTGACTAGAGAAGGAAACGGTGGCGGAGGATAAGATCAAACGAATGAGAGATAAACAAATGAAGGTGAATAAGATGATTTTGGGGAAGAAGATTGAACCGATGATGATTTTGGGAAGAAGATGAATTTGAGTTAATTAACATTTTAAGTTTTTAAAATTATGTGTTTGTGTCAATTTTAGTTTAATTTTTTTTTATTCTTTCAATATAGTGATTTGTTTTTATGGAAGAGGATATCACGTGACATTTTGGATTGCCGCATCAACATTCCAGTTGTCACGTTATTAATTTTTTTTCTAAGATAATGAAAAAACTGTCAAAAAGGATTACGGTAGGAAACGTGTTAAAAGATATGGGATTTTATGATGACACAAGATGATATAAGTGACCACTTTAGGATAATCATTAAAGTAAGGGGATCATGAATAGGTTTTAGCCATTTATCAAGTAAACTTTCATTTTTGGCCATTGTGCGCTAATAAAATGTTATTGTGATGATCCAATAAAAGATGTAGTGATATAAGACCCATGGATATGGAGGTCTGATACCCTTTTTTTTTTCCCCTTTTTCTTTTGGTGTATTTTGTTTGAAATTGTATTTTTATTTGAATGTATTTTGGCCTAAAAAAAGAAAAATGTAAAAAAAGAAAAGAAAAGAAAAAAAACACCACAAGCAACTTATTGCTGCCCCTGTCCAACTAATTCTGCTCCATTTATTTTTATTTCCAAAATCAGGCCCAATCTATAACACTGTGTTCTTTCCATTCATTCATTCCAAATTTTATTAAATCCACCATGAACTTTCAAACTTCTAATCTCCATCTCAAATAGTTCCTAAACATTAGCCATCAAAATTGAGTTTGGGGCTAGGAGATCAAGGCATATGATGGCAAGTCGTCTAGGAGGTTGGGTCGAGCCAAAGAGCAATAATGAGGAGGCTTAAGGTGGTGAAGAGGTCACATGAGCAAATTGGGCAATAGGGAGGTTGGGTCAAAGCGAGGAGTGGCAGCAAGGAGGTCAAGGAAGTGGTGGCAATGAGGTCAAAGAAAAAGACAACTGGGAGGGCAGTTGGAGATGGAATTATTAAGGTTAACATCTGAACAATAAGATTGGTCATCTGATGCGTTTTTCATCAACTTTACCAAGGCCCATTCTATGGCCGATGCCACTATTTCCATAATTTCAAACATAACACACTTAGAGCAAATTAGGTTGGAGGTCAACGGCGATAATCGGACAAGACGAAGTTGCAAGTGAGAGGCAAACTTCTTCCTCATCAACTTCTAATCTACAATTTCTAACTTCTAATCCCCAACATGACATCCTTATAGCATCAATACTACTTAGTAGTTAGTAATTTGTGTATTTTCTCCATCCAAGTGGAGTAATTCTACATGCATTAAACTTTAGCATGCATAATAATTTAGCAAAACAAGTATATAGAAGATCTTTTGATTAAACTTAAAACAACATTCTTGTTTTTGTTAAAATTAACTTCTTGTTTCTTGAACACTTATTCCTAATTCATGAGCTATAAAGATTTTAGTGGGCAGCATTCAGATAGATTGTTCGAGTTCCAACTGCAAGTTTAATAATCTAGTTCCACTGTGAAATTAAAAGGGAAAAAGAAGAAACCATAGACTTTTTATACTTTGCATAGATATATTTTGAAGAACCAAAAGAAATTTACACAAAGTTGCTATGTAAAACCAAAAAGAGAAAGAAAAACAATACTATGCAATGGCTCTAAAAACTTGGCCATGCTTAACTGGCCCAAACCGTCTTTTATGTGGGTAAGGTTAGGTACTAAAATGTGCAACCCTATCAAGATAGTGGGGCGGGTCAGGTTCTACCATAACCCGGTCAAACCTGCCTCGAGAACACCCCTACACTCAAGTAAAACTAGACTTATGTAAGCTTGACACTTTTTTTTTTAATTATTATGTGGGGTTGACAACTTCATTATCTCAATTGTCTTGGATTGATGTTTTACTAGTTTGCTCAAAATTGCAAAATAAAAAATAAAATAAAATAACCATGACAATGCCTGTGTTGTTGTTTTTATTTGTGCATGCTTTTAGAATATTAAAAATTTTAACTTTAAAATTTGAATGATTATTTCACACATTGAAATTAAATGTTATTTTATTATAAAATATGAAATAATAACTATTATTATATGATTTATGTATGAAAAAAATATGGAAGTAGGCTATATTTTGGATAGCAGCGGACAGCAGAACATGCTTGGCATATGAAGGTTGGTATGGACATTGCGGTTGGCCTATCCGGTTGAAAAAGTTGACCCGCCACTTGGCCACCACTCCGGGTTGCTTTCCAAACCGAGTTTGACAACAGTGGTTTGTTAATCCAGCTTTCTAGGCTTCCAGCAGAAGAGTGGTAGCCTCTCAAATCTTTTGAAGTGCAACTCTTCTCAGCAACCGTAGTTACATCACTATCAATGGTAGCGGTAGATGGTTTTTTTTGTAGAATCTGTCCACTGTTTACACCTGCTTCCAGCTGTTAATGCAAGCTATAGGCACATCAACAAGTACCGATGCTACGAGTATCTGAAGTACAATGTCTCAAGTGTGTGTTTGTGTGTTTCATAAATCAACAAGTGATGATTACTAGGGTGTAGAAATTGCAGCTATGTTTTTTGTACGAGCGATGCCCGTTGTGGACACAAGAATGCTCAGTTAAAGAGACCATGTAATGGCCAAGAAAGCCGGAACTCGTACAGGTCAGCCAACGCAAAGCATGAAGAAGAGCAAAAGTAAGAACTGCTGAGAGACTGAGAAAGTCTATTAAAGCACTCACACGAAAGGAAATTGCAGTGATTCAATGCTCTGCCTGCCATGGTTGTTGCTATTGCTGAATCAATTTGAGGAGTGGAAGCCGGAAAGTCTCAGTATAGATTTGCCTTGGGATCGAACAAGAAAATCATCGTTGTGCACTTGCAACTGCGATAAAAAAACTATAAGTTTGGGCCTGGATCCAATCTCTTCTCATTTTATTGTAGCGACATAAAAAGCCCATTGTTTCCTACAGTCTTAGGACTCGAAATATATAAATACCCAACATCATCTTCTTATAATCTAGAGTCCTATTTAGCGGAAGCTAGAGCCTATTGATGTGACACGGTGAACCATCTGGTCCGTCACTCGGTACGACACAATGAAAGAGTTAGAAGAGCTTCCAATTCCAAGATGTCTTTTACAGTGATAAGAGAGATTCTGGGACTGTGACACGTCGGAAGTCGAGCTGCCTAGACTAGAATCTCAAGTACTAATTTGCTTGGCTTGGTCGGTTCTAATTAAGTTCACTTTGACCAATTATTTCTTGGCGTGTTGTGTTCTTGACATCTCATCCACAATTAATAGTACGAGGCTCTCCCTCACGGTCACAAATTTATCTAGCTGGCTATATGACTTGTTCCCACACATCTTCCTGTGCTCCTCTGGATTCTCCCACTTTGCCCTACCTTATAAGACAAAAAGGTTTACCTATACTCGGTCCATCGTATTAATTTTTCAGTTTATCCACACAAAATAAATGAAAAATGACAATGGTGATTCCAGCAACATGAACCATACAAATTCAAGGTTTGATATTATTATTCCTAAGAGTTATGCCTGTTCAGCATAGTTTAACGGGAAGCAGTTAATGCATTTCCCATGCTTTTTCATAGGCCAGTTAGTAGGGCCTTGTTTTTTTGTTCCATTAATGCCCCAAGAATTCCATGTTATTACCACCAACTAGAGAGACTAATACATATCAGCGAGTTCGATGGTAAATTATTCAACTTTAAGAGGCATTTGTCTAGTGCACATGTACGAATTTAAAAGCTGGCCATAAAATCATGTTTACACTTACTTATTAAAGCCAAACGATTTGGCCAATAGTCCATAAGACTCATTGATAGGTATAAGAGAGCATGTTTATGGAAATCCCCTGAAGCACAGTGGGCTGCGAGCACAAGCAACCACAATTAATATCAATTAGTAAAAAAAACTTCTATCTGAATTATAAAGCTATTAGGAGAAAAAATTTCAGCATCTTCAAATATTGTAATGTTCAAACCATGAAAAAAATATAGTGATTCTCCAGTAAAGAAATAAAAAGAAAAAGAAAAAATAGAAAAATGTGACTTGAAATTACTCAATTGGGTGTGCAAGAAATCACCTGTGCTTTTGCTCCTTACTAAAACTAAAATGTTCATGATGGTATAGACACAAAGACATCTTTATCTTTATCCAAATCATGTAAGATATAAGATAAAATATTCACTTACTTTGTTCAACGGGGTACAACTGAATTGATTGTATCTCAATGTTATTCAATTATCAATCCCTTCTTGGTTGGTGTCATCATGACTCTTAAGCTTGTTTATGTTTTTTTAACCAGTCATAGTTATTAGGATTTGTTTTTTTAACCAGTCATAGTTATTAGGATTTTTAGTCAGAAAATTTACAGAAACCTCCTGTCATTTACCCTAACCCACATTTGCCCCTATATATTTAAAATCCTACAGATACTCTCCCATTTTGCTAACTACCTCAGCTCATCAATTAAGAGAATAGAATAAAACACCAAAATTATCATTTTACCTTTTCTTCTTGAGCTCAAGCACCCAGAACTTTCGGGTCTAATAAAATATGCATCTTCCTATTATAGTGACCATATTCCCACCATGCCAAAAAATTCAAACGCAACCATTGAAAACCAGAGAACTTGCAAGCATTCCCAAATTTGTTTTATTTCACTACAAAATCCTCCAATTCCATCTAAAATCCTATCCATTTCCTATCTTCGATCAGCTTCCAAGTTGAATTATCGTTATTTTTACCGTTTATTGGCCTTTCCCCCAAATTATGGTTAAACCCTAAATATTCATCTATCAAAATTGGAGGCTACATAAGCAAATTTACGATGGTTCTTTGTTCTTCCATCTCCATTTCAATTATAGTTTTGATTGAAGGTGACCATGCGATGCCATGATGTGGTTAACGTGTCAAGACTTATCGGAGAAAGTACATTTTCAAGTTTCAAGTTGGAAAGTTGAGAGTTTTTATGTAATCGGATTGTGGCTTCTCAAAGGCACAAACAACGAACAAGTAAGTTCTTTTATTTGGTTTCGCTTTTTTTACTTGATCATGTAGTTTGGGAATTTCAATTCATTTTGTTTGCATTTTTTTTTAAACTAGTTGCACCTTCCACAACTTTTGTTTGTTCTATAGTGGTTATAGCCTATAGTTTTTTTTTTTTGTGCTCTGAATGGGTGTGTATTACATTTTTTATTGCAATTATTTCTCATAGTTTCTCCAAAGTTTTGGTCTATTAACTTGGTTGCTCTATTCTGCAATCAAGCTCCTGGTTTGGGTGTTTTTAAGAATCTTTCTAGTTTAGCATATTCATCACCAGCATCAATTCCTTTGCCTCTTCATGTGGAACCAAAGCCAAACAGTGGAATTAGGCAGCAAGGTCTGCCAAAAATGGTCATGAAGTGAAACAAAAAAAAATGATTGTCAAGCCCAACAAATGGGAACCAATCTGCTTCATTTTCAAGTGATTTTAACCTAGAGAAGGGGCTGCCCAATGAGAAGTCAAAAGAAGGGGAAAAGGAACTCTTTATAATACGTCAGATAAGATAAAGGGTCTACAACACATACAATAGATGCTAAAAGCTTAGTAGGTTTAGCATATGGCAGTTAAAATGAGGATGAGCAATTGTTTGGCTAAAGAATGTTGTTCTCCAAGAGGTTACATTTCTTTAGACAACAAACTAGCTTGACATTTGAATTGAATTCGATGGTTGGATTTTCAAATATAAAAAATTGAGTTGGTTTAAGTTAATGACATTGTTTGTGGATTTTACAAGTTCCATGGAAATCCCTTGGAATCTCGAAGAACATTTTGGAAGCTTGAGAGTAGTGGGACAAATGGTGTTGCTCATCACTTATTGGAGAAGATGCTTATTTTGTTAGATACAAAAAATTTGGGTGTTTGGATTTAGAAATAGGAAACGCGGAAAGGTAATGTAGGCTTTTTTCCTTTTCTCTTAATTGATGAGCTGACAAAGTTAGCAAAGAAGGGAACAAGTGTAGGTTTTTTAATATACAGAAGGTAAGTGTAGGTTAGGGCAAACCTTAGGAGGCTTTTGTAACTTTTTTCATTTCTAGCCTACTATTATGGTGGGAAGTTAGTCATATTTATATATTTTTCAGTCCAAAAAGTTACTAGTTCTATTAAGATTTAAGTCAATAAATTGATGTAAGTGATCTGTAATTTTTATCAAAGAATGACAATAGCTTCTGTCCTCTTCAGTCTTTATTCTTCTTGTTCTCTTTTATAAGTTATCGGTGGTATCACAGCTATAACTATGAACAACTGGAGCAAAATTTCAGTTCTGATGTTGGATGAGAAGAACTAAAATCAATGGACTGTCCAAATAAGGGTGTTTTTCAACTACTGCAATCTGTTAGGAGTTGTAAAATGGTGCAAGTGATGCACAAAAGGTAGTCCATTGAGAGAACAAGAGAAAGGATAAGAAGGCCTTGTTCTCATACATCAAGGGATGAATGATGGAGCTTTTGAGAAGATTGCAAGTATAACTACATTAAAGCAATCTTGGGATACCTTGGTTTTGGTGTATAAAAATGTGGAAAAAGTCAAGAAGGTGAGACTCCAATCCTTAAGATGTCAATATGAAATTTTCACATGGAATCCTCTAAGACCATGGCAAATTATGCAAATCATCTTCTTGCTTTGATAAATCATGTTGAGTTTATTGGCTCAAATTCAAATAGGTTTAGGATTTTAAGTTTATTTTAGGGTTTGTTTTTAGTTTTCCTATTTGTATAGGGTTTAATTTCCTACTTGATTTGGATTTGTATGTGGCCTATAAAAGAGCTTGTTGTGTTGGGTTTTAATATGAAAAGAAAACCAATGTGGTGAAAAGGCAGGACATGAGGGTTTTAAGAGGGAGAAGAGGTCCGAAGACCAAAGAGGGCTAGGACGATAAGCCTTTTGCGATTCTCATATCTTGTAATTGTGTGAAGATAAAATATTGAGGTTATCAGTGGTGAGTATGGGATCCATAAGCCAGTGTAAATACTAAGAGCATACTTTTACTGTAATTTCTATATTTTGTTCAAGTGGATTTCTCTCATTTGTAGATGTAGGCTAGTAAAAAGCCGAACCACATTAAATTCATGCATGCTTGTTTGATCTTGTTGTTGTTCCGCCGCGCATGATGGATGACTAAGAATTTTTTTTCCTAAAAAGTGGTATCAAAGCTTAGTTCAAGATGGCTAGGACATCAAGTTTTCAAATTGATTGTTTTGATGGATCCAGAGATTTTTGTCTTTAGAAATGCATAGTGAAGGATGTGCTAATTCAATGGAAACTTGGCGATATATTTGAGAAAATATAGCCTAAATCTATAACAGATATGAGGTGGAAAAAGATGGAGTAGATAGTGGTAAGTACGATTGGATTGGCTTTTACACCACAAGTCAAGTATGATGTGTTGAACGAGATCTCTCTAACAAAATTGATGAATAAGCTTGAAGGAAAATATATGTCAAAGTTTGTTACAAATAAATTATGCTTCAAAAGACAATTATATGATTTGAGGATGAAAGATAGAAATAGCTTGATTGTACATTTGAATGAGTTTAACAAGCTTATTACACAATTGGAGAATATTGGTGAAAAGATTAAATAAGAAAATAGAGCTATAATCTGGATTAATTCTTTATTAAAATTTTATGAGTCAGTTGTGACTACATTGATAGTTGGAAGAGATATCTTGAAGATCAAATATGTGACTATTGTGCTTTTGGAGCATGATCAAAAGAGAAAAATTAAAGAAAAAGATGAAGAAAATAATGTATTTATAGTGGAGTGAGGAAGAAGTTGAAGACAGAAAAACAAATTCAAGAGGAAGATCAAATTTGGAACAGGGAAAAAATAGGAGTAATACGGAATGTTGGTACTGTCATGATTTTGAACATATCAAAAAATTTTGTCCAAAATTGGAAAAGGTCGTTGGAGAATTTTTTAAGGGAAAGGGGAAAAAGAAAGGGAAAAATTAGAAGAAAAATAAAATGTGATGTGAATGTGGTGATGCCTTGATTGGCACATCCGTGGTTGTTCTGTTCTTAACTTGAATCGAGCTCCGACAAAGGGAGTTTCAAATCTTACTCCTATAGAAGCTTGGAGTGGTGTAAAACCAAGTGTGAAGAATCTGAAGGTGTTTGGTGCCATTGCTTATGAACATGTTCCAGCTGAGACAAGAAGAAGCTAGATGATCTAGCTGATTTATTGTTAGTCTGAGAACTGAGTGGCTGATATTTTGACCAAACTATTGAAGTTCGACAGTTTTGTGAAGTTGAGAAGTATTGTTGGTCTGAATGGACTGGAGGAATGTTGGTGTAATCCCGATTCTTTCGCCTGTTTATTTTTCTGTTGAACCAATCATAGTTGTTAGGATTTAGGCTGCTATTATGGTGGGAATTTAGTCATGTTTATCTAGTATTCGGTCCAAGAAGTTAGTGACTCTGTTGAGATTTGAGTCTATAAATTGGTATAAGTGGTCTACAGTTTTTATCAAAAGACAATAGCCTCTGTCCTCTCCAGCCTTTAATTCTTCTTGTTTCTCTTTTATAAGTTATCAGGTCCTTGGGTTTATTTATATTGGCGAGAGAATTGTAAGAATTCAAAGACTAGACAAATTGAAACATAGAAAGTGCAGAATCTGGGGGACAGTTCGAGGCAACCAGCAAATCGCCAGCGGTGGTGTTTTTCATTATTTTTGGATTTCCCCCAGGTTGATTATAGACCAGATACTTCAATTCAGTGTCTCTCTCTGCCTTTTTCATTGGGCCCATACATCCCACAGCAATGCTGGCTCAGCGAGTTAACTCGGTGAACTCAATTTCATGACCCCGGCGGAGCCTCTGTTCCCAAATAACCGACAGAGGGACGGATACAGTTAGATGATCCGAACATGTTCAGTCTCGCCGGAGGCTTCAAGACCAGAAATCCCACCACTGGTAGCTGCTACTGGACTGGTCGAAGAGACCTTCTGAGTCAAGGCTGCCCCAGTCCTCCGACGATGTCATCGATGCATCCGCCGGCTCCACCATACTAATCAGATCAGGCTCTTCTTCCATTTCCAGCCCGAACAACTCCGCCTTCATCACGCTGTCGTCGTCCGACACAGCCCCCAGCGCCAGTTCTGATCTTTCCGCAGCCATCGGTTTTCCGTTCTCTGATTCTCTGTCCGTGCTGATCTTAGGTGTACCCTCTCCATGCCCCTGCTCCCCTCCCGACTTCTTCATCAATTCGTTCAACTTCTGCAGCTGTACAAACACAACATTCAATTCCATCATCGATCAATCCATGTACAAATTCAATAAAATTATATTCACCGGTTAGGTTAAGATGATTTGATTGATTGGGTACCTGGAGCACAAGTGCTTGCTTTTCCTTCTTCAAAGCCTCGAACTTGGAAGCCAGACAATTGTAATTAGCTCTCAGGACATCGTATTCTTGCTCAATCCGCTTGGACTTCCAGCGAGCTCGCTTGTTCTGGAACCAAATGGCGACCTGGCGGGGCTGCAGCCCCAGGTCCCGGGCCAGCTGCAGCTTCTTCCGGGGCTCCAGCCGCGACTCCGACTCGAACATGAACTCCAGCGACCTGATTTGGTCGTCGCTGAACCTCCTCTTGTTCTTGTAGTACTTCCTCTTTTTGGTGGCCGTCACTTGGTTTACGCTCGCGGGCGCCATCAACCCAGAATATTCCTCTCCATTTAACATCTTTAATTGGCTACACCTGCTATTCTCGATTAGAATCTGCTAATACGGTTGGTGTTGGTGATAAGAGGAATTTTTTGGGATTTGGGTTTCTCTGCTCTGCCTTATATTGATATATAGTACAACTTGGTCTATTATGAGATACACATCCCTTGTCCCGGGGGTTTGGTTTTGATAACGTGTCGTGTTTTTGGGATTTTCCTCTATCTGCCCATGAACCAGGGGAGACCTGATCATCAGCTTAGCCGAGCCGGCTTCCTCTGCCCGCTTAACTGGTTCGTGAAGTGAAATTAATGCACCTTCAGTCCTTGAACTTGGTTAACTAGGACATTTAGGACCTAACAGCACCTCGAAATCAAAATTGACCCATCTCACCCCCTGAACATTTAAATATACAAAGGCTGAGTTCAACTTCTTAGTTTTCACCAAGACGTGATGTTACATAGTTTAAAATTTGAAATCCATTTACTTTATTTCAGTTAGGCCGCAAGGTCAGATCTAGGATGTCCAATTTGCTTATGCTTTTGTGGGTTATAAGCACAAAGACATGTATGGAGTCACTTGCAAGGCATTGAGTTGTACTATACGTTCAATGACCTTCTTCAAGTTTAAACTGATCAGCTACATCGACAATAATCTTTCATCCTCCAAAGGATTCTTGCTCTTAGCCTATGTTTTGATAACTGTTCAGCCAGACCAATATCCTTTCTTCAAAGGCAAAAATAACAAATAAACTACTAACTGTTTGTCCTGGCATGATTCACACACTACTTTTTTTTTTTTTAGTAAAATAAACCATTGACGTTTCTAAGTTAGCTCACACCACACACTCTTGTAACTGTTTCCGTTAAGTCTAACGAAATCTTAGTATAAAATACAAAGTTAAGTCCTTATATTTTATACTTCTGCTCCCAGCACCTCTAAAGTTTATTAATCTAACATTTGAACCACCTTTTTAAAGTTGACATCGATCTTTGGACTTTATTTGTGGATAGTAAATGAGATCCTCTTAAACTTGCTGATAGTAGCTACAATATTTCTCCTTTTACTTTGCCTCATATTGTACCATAATCTTACGTTAAGCACTAACGTGAGCAAGACATCATTTGGGAATGGCAGGTGTGGGGTTAGAGGCATCTCATCTTGGGTAATAGAGATAGTACACTCTGACGAAGCTAGACACTGCAACGAATAGATTGTACCTAAAAAATGTAATTGTGGAAGGTGGTTATGGAATTTTATAATTGGTCAAAGGGCCTGTTTGAATTGTTTTAAACCAAGTGGAGCTATTTTATTAATTTTAAAAACTTAATGATAGAGTTTTATAATATTTCAAGAATTGAGTAAGTAAATTGGTCTATTTGATTAATGTTAGTGATTTATTTAGCTATTTTAAATAACGTTAGTGGTTTATTTGGCTGGAAAAAAACATTAGCGACCAATTCAAGCTAGGTCCAAAACATTAGTGGTTTATTCGTTATTTTTGCCTTCTTCAAAAGTTGCTTTGATGCCTCTTCTTGACTTTGAACCCCATCAGATGGTACTTGAATATGATTCTGCATAAGTTGTCAAAGCACTATAAGAAGTTTCAACCTGTTTTGATCAGAAGCATACTTTAGCTCATAAGCTTACAAAATTGGCTCTGTCTAGGGATTTATATTGCCTATGGGTGAAGTCTTTTTCTACAGGAGACATGTGTATTGGGGAAGACAAGGCCTTGTATGCTTCTAAATAAAGTTTGAGTGCTTTTTCCATCAAAAATATATAAATATATACCTATGCAGCTCTAGGAAAATTTATTTGTGGACATCATTTTACTTAAAAACCGTGTAATTTAACAAATGAGGGAAGATTCCCCTTCTATAAGGAAAAAAACATCATACAATTTATTAAAACCCTCCAAAATTTTGTAAAAATATAGTATGTGTTTATTTCTAATTAAATATTTAATTGTATAATTGTTCTCATTTTAAATGATTATTCACTCAACTTATATACTAACTAAAACTCTACGCTCTTAAAATACCCACAATTAAAGTATTTTTGTATTTTTTTATTGATTTTATTTTATTGCCCTGGATGCAAATTAAAAAATTATATAAAATTAATTACTTTCTTAAAAAACTATCAAATGAAAAGTAGCTAAACAATATATTAGCTTTCATATGGCATTTGTTTTAAACACTACTAAAATGCAACCACTTTCCACCACTCTGTTTATTCAACCATTTTACAATAGACAAATTACCAATAGCCAGAACGTTGATAATTACTAACGCATTAAACCATTAGTGACGGTTACCAACGGTTTGACCACTGATAACTTTCCAATAGTTTAAACCATTGGTAATTACCAACATGAATAACCGTTGGTAAGACTTAAGCTGTTAGAAAGTAAAAATAAGGAATCATTTTGAAACAATCATAAAAAATTTTGGATAAAAGTTTAGCTTTTCATCTATTTCAATCACAAAATCATATATATCATATTATCAAATATATATAATGTATCATATATAATATATCACACACACACACACACACACACACACACACACATATATATATAATGTATCATACATAACATATATCATATATAATAATAATAATTATTATTATTATATAATAATTATATATGCTATAATAATCATATATTACTATAATTACTATAATTATATAAATATTATTATATATCCTTAATACATTAAAAATTATGGTTTTAATATATATAGTGAGATTGAATCTCCTTAATTTATTATTATTATTATTATTATTATTATTATTATTATTATTATTATTATTATTATTATTAAAAATATAATATTATATTATATATATATTCATTTTATAATGTATGTATTATATATTACAATGTATGTTTCATATATTATAATATATGTATTATATATTATAATGTATGTATCATAATGTATTATATATAATAATATATATTTAAAGTATATTGTTATCATATAGTATAATGTATCATATATAATAATAATAATTGAAAATATATATTATCACATACACACACACATTTAATAATAATAATAATAATAATAATAATAATAATAATATAATGTATCATATGTAAGAATATAAATTTAAAATATATCATACATATTCATTGAGTCAAACCTAACTCAGCTCATATATATTTATTCATCATGCCAAAGCTAACCCAGCCCAACTTAACCTTAGCTATAAATACCCAGCCCTAACCCTTTCCCCCTCAGCCTCCCTCATCTGCCCCTCTCTCGCCCTCATCTATTCTTCCTCTCAGTTTCTTATCTGCTCTCTCCCGCACTCTCATTTGTGTCTCTCATTTGCCTCTCTCTTGGCCTCTCATTTGCTCTCCCTCAATTGTGTTTTAGCTCACCTCATCATCTTTTTGTAGTCTCTCGTCCTTTCTCCGTCAACCGTTTGCTTATTCGCTTCTAGGCCGAAACCTTCCTCTATCTCAGTTGCTCTGCTTATTACCATTCACCGTCATCTCTTTGTGGCCTCATCGTTGTCCTCTCTTTGTCATCGTCGTCCGCTCTCCATCGACGTCATTTCTCCATTGCCTTGTCGTCGTCCTCTCTTCATCTCCATCGCCTTCTCACCATGGTCCTCGACATCCACTTACCTCATTGCTCCTTAGCCTGTCGTATTTCCAGATCTGGTTTTGAATTTTTGTAAAATATATTTTTGAATTTTACATATTTGGTATTAAATTGTTGTTTTGTTGTATTATTTGCATTTTATGTGATTTTTTTGCATATCTATTTTGAGTTGTGATTTTTGTAGTTTTTCTATTTTTTTTTATTTTTTGTAGTTTAAGTGATTTTTGTGATTTTTTTATTTCCGTAATTTTATGGTTCTTATGATTTTGAATTTTATAAATATAAAATATAATTTTAGTAAATATATTTTTGTAATAGTATAAAATATAATATTTGTTTATATAAAATTCATTTTCTATAAATATAAATTATAATTTAGTAATATTTAAAAAAAATTATCAATAAATTTTATTTTTCTATAAAGAGTTTCCAACGGCTTTGAATTTTTATTTTTCAATTTTTTTGATTTTGTATTGAAAAATAAATTTATTGATTTATCTTATTTTGGATTGATTTTTTAAATTTTTGGAAATATAAAATATTTTTTTGTAAATATAAAATATATATTTTTTATAATTTATCATTTGAGTAAAGTATAAAATACAAAATTATTTTAAATTTTTTTAAATGACAGTTTCCAACAGCTTCACATTGGAAATTGTTATATATTTTTTTTGAAATATTTAAAATTTTACAAACAGTTTTTACCATTAGGCTTGGTAGATTACCAATGGGTTAGGTCGTTGGTAAATACCAATAGACTGAACTATTGGTTTTTACTGACTGTTTTGCGTTGGAAAAAACTTCGGCCATTAGAAAACAAGTCTGCTCTACGACCATTGGTAACTACCGATGGTCAAATTTTTAACGTGTTCATGTAGGAAATTACCAACGGTTCAAATTTTAACTGTTGATAATATGGTTTCCAACAATCAATTTTCCAATGGGCTACTTTCAATGGCTATATGTTGGTAATTTTTAGTTTTCCAAAGCGTGAGTGTTGGAAATGACCGTTGGAAAATGTCTATTTTTTAGTAGTGAAATAAAAAATCAATAAGAGTGGTAGGGCGGAGGAGGTTCATTATAAGATTCAAACAACATCTTATATATATGTGGATTACAAATAGATTAAACTTGGATCAAATATTATTGTTTGAATAGATGTCGAACCCAGTAAGTGTTTTAGGGGAATTGGGTGTAATGTAGCTGGAGAATCGAGTTACCTAGGTGAAACTGGACAACTAGCATGCAAATGTATTGATTATATTTGACAGGAACTCTATTGTACTCCAGCTTATTGCTAGTTTGGTTTATTAATAAATTGAAGTATTGCTCAAAAAAATATTGCTCTATTCAATTAGTAAAAAATTGATTTACTGTTTCTATATCCTATTTAATTAAAGGCCTAAATATATATTTAGCTTATGAACTTGGATGACTCGTGTGAGTTAGTTCACAACTCAGTACTCAGTAAATGTTGGCCTAAACTTTGCAAAAGCTTGGAACTTAGTCCATTTACTTAGACATATTGATGGAATAATTATAAAAGCATTCTTGATCTCTTTTAATTTTTCATAAAAAGTACTCTTATTTTAGACTCATCCAGATAAGCCTTCCATCCTCCTGGTCTTCTCCCTCTGCCTTTACAAAATTTGTTGTTTCCACCGCACTTTGTCATTGTATACCACAAAGTTATTCCCTGTTGCCTCATTGGGAACAAGGCAACTACGTCACCTCCTTAACAATCTCTAGCAAGTGGTCCACCCCTAAATTTGACTAGTCAAAACAGTGGTCACATTCTATGTTTCTATAAACAACCTATAACCTTAACAACTTCTACTTTAGCTACTTGGGATTCCACTTCATTTTCAACCTTGTTTCTCCAAAATTCCCAATCTTGGCATATAGAGACCCACCCAATAGAACATTGCTTGGCTTCAAATCATTGTGAATTATCGGCAAATCCAAACTATGGAGACATTCGATTCCTTTGAAAAAACCACAATAAAAAATTTCATCTTCCAAAGCATTCAATATGGGCATTTACGGCTGAGTAGAGTGTTTTGCACATTGTTATTAAGCATGAGCTCAAAAACTAGGATCATATGGCATCATTTCCATTCCAAGGAGAAGTTGAGTACTAGGATGATGAGCAGTGAATTAACTCTCGATGCAAAGAGCAACTCGTTTGAAAACTCGCATTACCCTTAAAGAGCAACCATGTCCTTGACCTTTATAGTGATTTGTTTGTGCAGCTCATGCAGGGGTGCCTCGGAAGATGGAGCCAAACCACCCTTACCAAGAAAGCAGTTAAGGGAAAATGAAGCAATTGCAAGGTATAGATCAGAGTAGGAAAATTAGTACAACAATTTGGTCCCTAATGGCAAAGTGCAGTCAAAACAAATTTTGCAAAGGTAGAGAGAGAGGACGAGGAGGAAGGAGTTAAATGGATGATTCTAAAGTGATAGTACTTCTTATGACAAATTAAAAGAGATGAATAGGAATTTTGTACTTTTTCCATCAACATGTCTAAATAAATTGAGTGAGTCAGAAGATTTAATTTGCAAAGTTAAAGGGCCAACATTTACTAAGTACTGAGTTATGGGCTAAGTTGTGCAAGTTTATGGGCCAAATGTATATTTAGGCCTTAATTAAAAATATACACTTAATTTATTTCAAAAACTATACCTTGATTGATATGCTACGGTAAGAAATATCATATTAAATATTGTACATGATGGTTTTAATCATAATTTTTACGACATATAATGTGTATATAGAAAATCATTTTCAAAAAATTAAATCCTATATATTGTGATGATTTGTACAGTCAGAATGTGTCATCTGCATAACATGCAATTTTTCAGTTCAAATGTTAAAAGTTCTAGTGTCGTAATCAGCTTTTATTATAATCTCACTTGTCCTTAAAATATATATCGTTAATCTCCATGAATCACGTGCCGGACCACTAGAACACTAACTGCATGTTTGTAACGTATTAAAATTGATCCATTAATAATGTTCACCTTAATTAAAAAAATTAATAATGTTCATCTACATTTCTGTTGTAAAACCCGCTAGTAAAATAGGTTTATATTAAATATTGTATGGAAGACATCGACAAATAAAATTATATTTTATGAAAGAACGTCCACTTAAATTTAAAAAACTAAACATGTAACTACTTGATAACTAGTTTATCTTTTCTATAAATTCTTTTCAACATTTAAATTCTAATACGACCCTTCTACATCGACCTGTCATATATTTGGCTAAGCCAATGAGCCAAGTCGGCTGGAGCCATGAATAGTTTGGGCCCGACAAGTGATTCGTTGTCAGGGCCATGTCCTGAACGTGCTCACCTTAGTTTTCCATCGAAGAAACGATTAACTACTGCTACCATTACAAGTCTACTGCCGGTATTTCGCTTCTAATAAACTATTTCTTCAATCGCCACCAGAACGACAAGTAGCTTTCAGCTTGTCGCACGTCAACCACTCATCTATCGCCACCTGCATAATGGTCAAAAGTTAGTGTCCCGACGATCGTGTTTTTCTGTGGAGTTTAGATGATGTGGCCGAAATCTGGTGGTGCACATAGAGAAGATTTTGTTTAAAAGAGGGACACGTGCCTTGTTGGCATTTAGTATCGTACTCTCTTAAGAGTCTCTGCCTGTGGGGACATCTCTGCGGCTATTGTCGCTCTGGTAATCTCTACTTGCTGGGCACGTGGCTCCCCGTTTCAGCTTTCACTTCTGGCCAACGTTTTAAATCAAATATCGGATTGGGTAACGTTGGGCGGTGGTCGGTATAGTATCGGTATCAATATCGTGCCGTTTTGAATGAATCATTTTAAACATGGATTCAAACATGGACGGATGGACATTAGAATGGTGGGCCATTAGATCCCACCGTCACCCAGAAAATTGTGCACTTCATGAAGAAACGTTTTGGAAAGCAGGGGGCTGTTGTGGTTAAAATAGACCTTCATAAGGTATATAACAGTATAAGTGGAGATTTTTAAGATGAGTTTTATTGGAATCTAAGTCCCCGGTGGGGCTTATCATGTTTAGCATCACATCAATGGAGCTTGCGGTCGTGTGGAATGGGGTAATGCAAAAAATTTTCAAGCCAAGAAGGGATTTATGACATGGTGATCCCATATCCCCATACATGTTTATCTTATACAAAGAGAGATTGTCCTTTTACATTCAGCATCGGGTTAATACAGGTGATTAGAAACTTTTTCAATTCAAAAAGGATGGGATGGAAATGTCGCATATATTCTTTGTTGATGACTTGATACTATTTGCTAAGAAGTCAAAAATCCAACATTTAGAGATGATGAGTTGTATTCTCACTTTGTGGACAAGTCTAGTTTGATTGTCAACAAGGCCAAGTCTCATCTCTTCTTTTACCTAAATGTTTCAGCATCTATTGCGGACTCATGAAGTGGGAGTTGTGGTATTCCTCTCACAAATGATCTGGGGCATTATTTAGGTGTGCCAATCTTACATGAATGTGTCAAAAAAATTTTGTATCAGTTTATTTTAGAAAGGTTGAGTAATAAGTTCGCTGGGTGGAAGCAAAAGCTCCTTTAACTTGTTGGGAGAAGAACATTTATCCAGTCAGTTCTTCAAGCAATTCCAGCTTACACCATAGATACCTTAATGATCCCAATTGGTATCTATAATGAGATAGACATGAAGTGTTGTGATTTTTTTATGAGGAAGTATTGTCATGTTTAAACCCTAACCTTAAGTACACAGTGAACGTTAAAGTTAGGTAAGAAATAGTATCATTCCCACGGTAATTGATTGAATTGCTTACCAAGTACCATTACTCTAAGATAACTTTAGCTAAACAATCAAAGTTGAATGAAGATTGGAACAAGTAAAATGAATAACTAAACTTAACTAAGTGAAATGCTACAAACCTAGGATGGAAGAATGCAACATAAATTTGTGGTTTTTTTAATCCTATTATGAAAATACACTTCCTATGGTTCACTACTTGTCTTAATTAATTAGTGAATTTAGGTTAGTGACTTAGTTTTCTTTGCTAGTTGGTGAAGTACCTAATTAAATTCTTAGTTTTCCAAGTGATTAATCTCTCTAACCTAAACTTGATAAGGATTCTCACCTGATTATAAACTTAAGAAGAGGTATTAAAGCTCAATTTACCTTCACCTAATGCCTTAAACTAATTTCCCAGCAAGCCCATAGTCATTAAACCCTTCTCCTAGGTCCAATTTCATCTAATCTTTTTCAAGAGCTTAGAAGTAATTTATGGTGCAACCAATTTTAGCCATCAGTTAGTTAACACAACAATAAGCTCAAGAGAAGAATAAATAAGCATTTCATAAAAAACCAATATCACATAACCATAAATTCATCTAACATAATCAACCCAAGTGGTTACATCAATAGACAGTGCTAAGGAAGACTACTCCATAATTAACTAAACTCAACCATGAAAATACATAAAAGAGCATCCACGTTTTAATATAAGAAAAGGGGTGGCAAAGAATGAGCCCAAGAAACTCTAGATGTTTGACTTCTCAAAGCCTCTAAAAGCCTTCAAGTTCTCCAAGCCTTCTCTAAATAGAATCCACAAGTGCTCCACAAAGATGATGGAAAATGCAAGATGTGTTGGCTATGGAAAACCTAAGTCTAAGTTGATAAGATTAAGAAGAATGGATAATCTTTAAGCTTGGTTCCAAATTTTTCTAAGTCTTGAATGTGTCCCTTTCATTCACCTACCTACTTGAATCAAATCTCTTACATAATAGTATGCTTAGATTCAAATTAGAAATGAGGCACCATTTTTTTCTGGGTAGTTTGGGGATGCATTGCCAAAAAAAAGGGCTTGGTAGCGATGCGTTGCCAATGTTCGAAGGTGGCGGTGCCACATTGCCAAGTTGCCAAGATGCCCAAAAGTACTCCAAGAGTTTCCTTCTTTGAAGACGCATCGCCAACCTAAAAAATGCATCTTCAACGTGCAAATCACAAGTTTGACTTCTCTGAACCTATTTGTGCTCCACCCATTCCTACTTCGTTTCAACGCTTCTATGAAATCCTCTAACCTATATAAAGACGGAGCAAAGCGAGAAGCAATAAAAAATATGGCTTGGGTGAGTGGAAATTAGTGGTCAAAGTAGATAGAAGTCAACCATTTTAACTATCAAATAATGCACTTAACAAGAAGTATAGATCAAAAGCAAAAAATGTCTTCGGTTTACTTGTGAAAAGTTTGTACGCCTAAGCATTATGATGGTCTTGGGCTCAAAAAAGCTTCTTTTATAAATCGATCCTTTCTAGTTATTGTAGGTTAGAGCTTGCAATCGACTCAAACCACATCTAGTGTCGCGTGTTTAAATCAAAATATTTGCGTGGCAACTCTTTCATGGATTATCACAAGCATGACGATGAATCTTATTCTTTTAGAAGTTTATTGAGTTATAAGGATATTCTTACACAGGGCATTTCTTAGATAGTTGGTGGCAGTATATGGGATGATAGTTGGAATGGTATGCATCCCTTGTCTTTCTCAATCTCTAATCCAATTGAATGGGAGCTTCAAAACCTAAGAATCAGTGACATCATTTTGAACTCCGGGGATTGGAACCTCTCTTTGATTCATCAGATTTTGTCTTCTGATATCTGTAATGAAATCCGAAATTTTTTTATTCCTTGTATGCATAAGGTTTAAGATTGTTTGTTTTGGAAAGGGTAATTAAACGGTAAATTTTCAGTTAGGTCAGCTTATCTCTATGTTTTAGATCTAGATGGTGTGGGTAGGAGTAAAGACACTAGCTGGATTTGGTGGCTCTATACCTTCAAAAAATTAAGTACTTCCTTTGGCTTATTCTTCGAGATGGTATCTAAATGAATAATCATAAATGTATAGCTATTAAAAGTTTAAATCATCATTATATATTTTGAGTATGATTAATTTTTCTAATTTGAGCAGTTATTCCATAGCGTTACTATTCATCCAAATTTATAAAAGATGCTAATTAATTGTTTTTACATAGGTGAATAAAATCATAATATCTCACAATTCTTGAATCAATGATTGGGGCTTCAAATGACTACAATTTTTATTTCGTGGTCCAGCCTAATTGAAAGATAGAGGATGCCAAATTTGGATTGCAAAACAGAATTAGTTCTAGCATTCGCACACTTGACAATCCTTCATGATAAAAATCGTATCTGGAATTATGGATATCAGAATTAATTGATTCTAAATTCATCTGAAATCGAACACATAGATCTTTAACTCTCTTCACATGCCAAGAACCAATTTGGTCATTGTCTTTACTGAAATCTAGTTAAAAATGAGACCATTTATTCTGCCTCACGATGAAGAACAATTTTGGTAGGAAATCATAACTTGGCCTACAGACGTTGATTTTGAATGATCAAGCTATTGTTTCAAAGATAAAGAAGATACCTACAAATCTTGTGCTTTAAGGAAGAGCTAAATTGATGTGTATGATGGTCAAAAAATTAAAAGTTTGAGCCGCCCTTGTTGACTTGTATTTACCTACCTTTACTATTCTAACCTACCATTTACTATTTGCCTAACCCAAAGCTCTATAAATAGGCAAATTAGAGAGGACAAATCTTGTACTTTAAGGAAGAGCTACATTGATGTGTATGGTGACCAAAAAATTAAAAGTTTGGGCTACCCTTGTTAACTTGTATTCACCTACCTTTACTATTCTAACCTATCATTTACTATTTTTCCTAACTCAAAGCTCTATAAATAGGCAACTTGGGGAGGACAAAATTAAGTTTGTTTCTAGGCAATTTTAGTGTTTTTGTATTAAATCTAGCTTTTCCTCTTTTATTTTATTCTTAGTTTTCAATTTCAAAGTTCTGTTCAAGGTGTTTTCTTCTTGTTTTTTCTTTGATCTTTCAATATATGTTTATTTCATTTTTTTACATATTGTTTACTCTTATCATGACTAACTTATCTTTCTTTTGCTAAGGTGAAAGGATGAAGTTTTTGATATAAAGGTTGTGGCTAATTTAAATGGATCATAATGTCATTGCTATTAATTTTCTTAATCGATTTAGCTATTCTCCTTATTAAGTGGGAGTCTTGATTTATCATAGTCAATCATTGGCACAAAAGCTACTTGATTCCTTCTATAAAGCATGAGTCTGCCGGCTATATTGAAATCTTGAGTTATTGTAGACAAAGGTTTGCATGATGGATACTTAAACCCATTTGCAAGTGTTGGCATTATAATATCAATGAAGACTAATTCTAATTCAAGCTTAATGTTTTTAGAATTTGATTATTTAATTATTTGATTAGGACCTATTTAATGTATGGATCCTAATTGAATGGAAAGACGGACTAAAATTAACTATAACTGATACACTAAAAATGGATCCCCTAGCTTTGGCTATTTTCTTGAAGTTGAGTTTTTTTAAAAAAAAAATTATTCACACATTTTGTCAAATCTTTCTTTACTTCTGAAGTTTGTATTTCTTAATTCACTTCCTTATAGTTTGACACTTGTGCCCCCGAGATTTTACTTTTTGTGACAACCTATACTTGGGTTACAACTGCTAAAGTGCAACAAGTTTTCGGTGCTGTTACCGGGGAAGTAAAATTATAGTACAATTTCATTTTTTTATCTTGTTTTTCTCTTTGTTTTGTTTTATTTTTGTTGTTGTTGAATGGAAGGCTATGCCTCCTACATTTTCTGTTCATTAAATGGAAAGCTAAGCGTCCTATCTTTTATAGTTATCCATATTGGTTTTTTTCTTTATTGTTTTGTATATACATGAAAGCTTGGTCACGTACATCAAGTGATAAGCTGGTAAGAGAATTTTCATTTTCTTCAAATATGGTCAAACACATTAATAACAAAGAAGATAACTATTCTCTACATAATAACCAAGACCGACCTAGGACCCTTAGAGAACCCATGAACTTTATAAGAAATATTGCACCATCAAGTCTAACTTTCCTCCTGATGCATTTTACTTTAACTTAAAGCTGGGTTTTATTCAACTTTTACCAACTTTTCATAGATTTGATTTTGAAAATCCATACTTAAATTTGAGGACATTTGAGGAAATTTGTCACATATATAATAACCTAAATTGTAGCATAAACACCATTAGGCTTAAGCTTTTTCTTTTTCTTTAAAAGATAAAGCTAAAACGTGGCTACAAAATCTTATGTCAAACTCCATTAATTCATGAGATGAATTATAATAACAATTTTTTAAAACATTTTTTCCTACCCACAGAACAAATTCTTTCTAAAGTTAAATCATCACTTCCACACAAAAGCCAGGAGAAACTTTTTACTAATGTTGGGATAGATATAAAGATTTACTTAATACTTACCCACACCATGGTTTTCAGATGTGGAGAATAGTCTCACAATTTTTATGAAGGCCTAACACCTAGGGAAAGACAAATAGTGGAATTGATGTGCAATTAAACATTTAAGGATAAGAATCCTGATGAAGTAATGAATTATCTATACATACTTGCTAATAATACACAGATTTCAAACAACGCTGGTACTTATAAGGCCTTAGGTAAAACTCAATCCCCTACATCTAGTGGAGGCATATACCATCTTAAGGAGGATAATGACCTTTAAGGAAAATTTATATCTCTAGCTAGAAAGGTCGAGACAATAAAAATGAAAAAAACTAGTTAATTAAAATCTATTGAAAAAGTTGTCTATCATTTTTGTGAGACCAATGACCATTCCACTAGCAATTGTCTAACCTTGCCTTTTTTTTCAAAGAATGCATTCATAAACAAGTTAATGCCTTGAACAACTTTAAGAGGCCAATCCAAAATCCGTACTCATAAACTTATAATCCCGGTTGGAGGAATCATCCAAACTTCAGTTAAAGAAATGATAATCCTGCTCAACCATCATAGCCACCTTCACACACCTAACAAAATTTTCAACAACATCAAAGGTATGCATCTTATGTTCATCTTTTTAGGAAAAATCTTGAAGATACATTTATATTGCATTCATTTATTGAGAAGTAAAAGTCTATCAATGCTTAAACAAGTCAAACCATGATTGATTTGAAAGATACTCATTCAAATTTTGCATTTACACTCAACATTCAGGAGAAAGGGCAATTTTCTTCTCAATCACAATAAAATCCCAAAGGTCAAACCATGGATTAAGTAAAATCAATCATTACACACCGTGGCAGTAAAGTTATTGAAAAATCCATTTTCTGATTCTTGTGAAGGAGACGATGAGTCAACTTCTAAGAGTTAAAAAGATGGGGTTGAACCTATACCAAGTGAAGAACAAATTAAATCTCCAACAGCGCTATTATTTCCTCAAACATTAACTGTCCCTAAAAAGGTGAATCAGAATCCTAAAATTTTTGATATTTTTTAGTAGGTAAAGATCAATATTCGTTTGTTAGATGGGATTAAACAGTTACCTTCTCATGCCAAATCTATAAAAGATTTGTGCACTATTAAAAGAAAATTGAATGTGAAAAGAAAAAAAAGCTTTCTTGGCCAAGCAGGTAAGTTCTGTTATTCAAAATAATATTGCTTTAAAATACAAGGGCCCAATCATCCAACAAGTTCATGTTTCGTTGGAGAATATAAAATTAAGCAAGCATTACTTGATCTTAAGGCTAGTGTAAACTTGCTTCTATATTCAGTTTACCAAAAACTAAATTTTGGTGAGTTAAAACCAACTGAGATAACTCTTCTGCTTATTGATAGATTAGTAAAGGTACCCAGAGGAGATGCTGAAGATATGTTAGTTGAAGTTGATAATTTCATATATCATATGGTTTTTATTGTTTTGGATACACCACCAGGGAAAATTAAGAATTCAATACCTATTTGATTAAATTGTCATTTGAAAATATGGAGTTAAATGTTTTCAACTTACTTAAACAACCACATGAAAAAGAAGATGAAAGTGAAGAAGATTGCATCATCGATGCTATTGTAGAAAACTATATTAAAAAAAGGGAGTATCGCTGATGTTTTGAAAAATTGTTTAGTTAATTCATTTGAATCGATTATACAAATGGATTAGGATACATCTGACATATATGTATTACTTGATTCTTCATAGATAGAAGAAAACACATATTAGAAATTAAAAGTCGAGGAGCTGGGACAGCCTAATGTTGAAAAGCAAGATAAAATACCCATAATAGAGTTGAAGCTCTTGCTCAAAGAATTGAACTATGCATTCCTTGGAGAAAATTCTTTTTATCCAGTGGTAATTTCATTTACTCTTACATTTGAGCAAAAAGGTAAGTTGATTGAGTTACTTAAAAGACATAAAAATGCAATTGGATGAACATTAAGGGATTTAAAGGGCATCAATCCTTTAATTTGTACACATAGAATAAACTTGGAAGATAATGATAAATCTTATCAACAACCTTAAAGAAGACTCAATCCACACATGAAATAGGTAGTAAGATTTTAAATTCTTAAATTACTTGATTTTGGAATTAATTACCCTATCTCTGACAATAAATGAGTTAGTCCAACCCATATTGTTCCAAAAAAATCTGGCATTATAATGGTAATAAATGAAAAAGGTAAGTCTTTACCAACTTGAACCCCATCCAGTTAGAGGATGTGTATTGACTATAGGAAATTAAATCTTGCCACCAGAAAAAGATCATTTTCCATTTTTATTGCTTTCTTGATGGCTACTTAGGTTATTACCAAATTCCAAAAGCTTTTGAGGACCAAGAAAAAGCCACATTACCATGTCCTTTTAAAGTATTTGCATTTAAACTCATGCCTTTTGGACTATGCAATGCCCTAGCAACATTTCAAATATGTAAGTTGAGTATTTTCAGTGACATGTTTTCAAAATATTTTAAAGTTTTCATGGATGATTTAACCGTATATGAAAATTCTTTTGATAACTGTCTTAAAAGCTTGGAAAATGTTTTAAAAAGATCTGAAGAAAAAGGCTTGGTACTAAATTGGGGAAAATGCCGCTATATAGTCACCTTTAGAATTATTTTGGGTCATGTTATATTTTCCAAAAGAATTGAAGTTGATAAAGCAAAGATGGAGCTCATTGCTCAATTATCTTAACCCAAAACAGTCAAGGAAATTTGCTCATTTTTGGGACATGCAGGATTTTATCGAAGGCTCATTAAAGGGTTCGGTGAAATATCTAGAACTTTTTTCAACCTTCTTGCAAAAAGATACTTCATTTGGATAGACTTAAGAATGCCAAAATTCTTTTGATAAGCTAATTGGCCTTCTAACATCCTCTCTGATCATGCAACCACTAGACTGGTTTTTACCTTTTGAGATAATGTATGATGCTAGTAATTATGCAATTAGTGTTATTCTAGGACATAGAAAGGAAAGTAAACCATATGTAATTTATTATGCAAGTAGAACTTTGAACAGTGTACAAATGTATTACACTATGACGGAAAAAGAATTACTGACAGTAATATTTGCATTTTATAAATTTTGCTCTTATCTAATTGGTTTAACAACCATTATTTACATTGACCATTCTACTATTAGGTACTTAATATCAAAGCAAGAAGCTAAACCATTTTTTAAGGTTGAAAATGGATTCACTAATTAAGGCTACACCCATAAATAATTGTTTTTCTGATGAATTTTTATTCTCTATCACTACAGTACCTTAGTTTGATAAAATCATCAATTTTTTAGTGATAAGATGGATGACAGGTCAATAAAGTGCCCAAGATAAGAAGAAATTTCAGCATGAGGTGAAAAAATTTTACCAAAATGACCCTTATCATTTCAAAAGCTGCCTTAATCAAATATTTTAGAGATGCATACCTGATGATGAGGTAAAAAGTGACATTAAATTTTGTCACTTAAAAACATGCGATGGGCAATTTTCGTCAAAGAAAACAGCTGCAAGAATTTTACAGTATGGATTTTACTAACCCTCTTTGTTCAAAGACACACATACATTATGCAAAGTCTATAAAAATTGCCAGAAATTAGGATCCATTTAAAAAAGATACACGATGCCTTTGACTTTTATCATTGTAATTGAAATTTTTGACTATTGAGGAATAGATTTCATGGGGACCATTTCCACCATCGTTTGGATTCGTATACGTTCTAATTGTAGTAGATTATGTTTCAAAATAGGCAGAGGCAGTTCTATGTCAAAATAATGATCATAAACCTGTACTTAAATTTTTGAAGGAAAATATTTTAAGTTGGTTTGGAATTCTAAGGGCCATAATAAGTGATAGGGGAACACATTTTTTAACAGGCCACTTGAGTCTTTATTGAATAAATATGATATCACACACAAAGTTATCACCCTTTATCACCCAAAAACAAGTAGATAAGTAGAACTGGCAAATAGGGAAGTAAAACAGATCCTGGAAAAAACAATCAACCCAAATTGAAAGAATTAGTCTTTGAAACTAACCGATGCCCTTTGGGCTGACTACGCTGCTCTTAAAACATCACCGGGTATGTCTCCCTATATGTTAGTTTATGAAGAACCATGTCTTTTGCCTGTGGAACTTGAACATAAAACTTACTAGGCTATTAGAGCTTTTAATGCAAATCTTGATGATGCTAATGTATTGCACATGCTGCAATTAAATGAGCTTGAGAAGTTGAGAAATGATACATATAAGAATTCAAAAATATATAACTTGAGGTTTGTCAAAAGGCTTGCTTTATAACTCTCAATTTCATATATTTCCTGAAAAACTGATTTTTAGATGGAATGACCCTTTTGTTGTGAAATATGTTTATCTTTATGGGGTCATTAACATTGAAAATCCTAAAAATGGTAATATATTTAAAGTAAATGGACAAAGAGTTAAACCAGTTTTTTAGAATCATGATTTGCAGGAAGAAGTTGTTCATCTTAGGGATCCTTACAATGATAATGGTAAGTAAATATCAATATGTCTTCTCTTCTTGGATAGTTTTCTTTTAAGTTTTGTTTCCTTTTCTTTTCTTATTTTCTTTTTCTTTTTTTCCTGGTTAAGTGGCAAATATTGTACTTCATGACTCTTAAGTCGGTTAGTTTAGTTTCCTATAATAACTGATTTCTCTCTTCCCTCTTTCAATTTCTTCTAAAAAAAATGGATTTTGTTCTTTCTACTTTACAAAAATACTTTTCCTCTCTTCTAATAAATGTTCTTAAAAGGATATACCAAGTTAGATGTAAAAGATTAAATTTTTTTATGCACAAAGGCATTCTCGAAGATGTATGTTGGTTAATTGAAGCTAAGGTTCATTTGGCGGGTGAAATTCCAAAAGTATTTGTGTCCCACATGCCTGGCTTGGGCAAAAACTCTTATGCTAAAAAGCAAAGAGCAAAAAGGTTACGAGTCTGTGACAAATATGGTCGATCAACTTGTAATACTAAATGTTGATCTTTAGGGATGTTGTCCGATAATCGAGAAAATAAAGGACAATTCAGTAAAAATGACTTGAGTAAGGATTCTTTGGATGATAATCGATTGACTCTTGAGACGCATTTTTGTGGATTAGTGTGAATCAAACTTTTTGGCTTGTGGAATATTTTTCGTAAAGAATGAAAGCGTTATAATATTGGAAATCTAACTTTAAAAGACTCTGTTTGTCAATTTCTAAGAAAAATTGGATGGAAGCAAATCCCTGACTCATAAAAGGCATTGAAGCTGTTACTGGATATAAAACCAGAGGAAGATGTGAGTAACAATCACAACTACTATACATATGTGCCGTTATTTTTAATTTTTTTTCTTTTGACAATAATCTATCTACTCTCATAGGCGTTATCATTGCATACATTATCATTTCATCTCTATAAATGCAAGTTCTTCTTTTCATTTTTCATAGGGTTAACGATAGAAATTGAGTGAATCTCAGCTCGTAGATTCAAAAATATGTGTATTTTATGGATCTTTCCCTGGAAGGATGAAAAGTTCTTGAGGGTAGTAAACCATTTGGGTAGAGTCCTAACTGAGCAAAAAATATATTTGGTAAACAGGGGAGGTAGTGTTTAATTGATCGGAGATGCAGCAACAGTAGCATTTGTAGGGGGTAGCCAAGTTTTGGGTATCATCTCTGCATCTTTGAAATGGATTTCTAGAGACAGTATTAAGGAAAAATTAATAGTTCCAAGTATGGAAAAGTGTTTGTTACAAATGCTTTATAATTTTGATGTTTTTATTGCCTTACTAGGAGGATTTGGTACATTGAGGGAAATTTTTCAAATTGCTTCCATGACCCCACTTAATATACACCAGAAACCCATTGAACTGTTAAATGTTAACAATTTCTTTGCATGTTTGTTATATTTTATAGATCAAAGTTGTGCAGGAGAAATTTATATCAGAAACAGCAAGATAGATCCCAATATTTGCATCAACTGCTGAAAAGTTGTTAGACAAAATATAAACTTTTGTTCCTAAATCATATCCAGCAATAATTCAGATAGATTGGCCATGACAGTTCTTCCCAACAAACTCCATCCTATAACACTGTAAAAGAGAGCAGCCTGGACTTGTGGATCTGTTTGTAGTATCATATCTTTTATTTTACCATCTGCATTCTCTTTATTTTGGTTTAAGTTATTTCAGGGTTTTGATTTTCAATAACTACCATTTCAGATAACTTCTTCTCCACTTTTCGTATTTGTATTTTGACATTGAGGACAATATCTTAATCTGGTTAGAGGGAGAGATAGTTGACACATGATTTTTTTTTTCTATTATGGTAGTTTTTCTCATGGTGATATTAAAACTATTAGACAAAGCCTTAGTTTAAGATGGCAGAGTAAGGAGTAATTTTTCTCTTAAGTCGCATTTTATTAGGCATGCTAGTTATAACATTTTAGGATAGGTTTCAACCCAAATTGGATGACATATTTAACAAATAATCTATATTTTTTGTCTCAAAAATTTCTATGTCTGGTTATAGAATTACTGGAATAATGGGCTACATTAACTTTTATATGCTTAAACTTTGTTTTGACCTAATGGTTTAATCAAATTTTAGTCACTTTTCCCTTATTCAAGTGATTGAGAAGTGAATTAATCATTGAAGAATTTTTTTTTTTAAAACTAATGCTTATTACTTTAACAATTTCTGATCTATGGTATAAAGATTGATTGAGGAAAATATTGGATGAAACTTAAGTATTGATTCCTTATATCCTTTCACCTGCATACTTTGTTAGTTTTATTTTATTCTTTTTTTGTGGTAGCATTTACTGTTGATTTTTTGTTTTTCATATCCATGTTCAGGTTCATTTATCATGTTTACATGCATAAATAGTTACATGTAGGAATATTTAGTACGAATTTAGGTTGTTTGTTAGCATTTAGGAACCCAACTTATGGAAATATTATCATTGGATGTATACCTTGTAAACTTGAAATGGTTGTTAATTTTTGAAAGTAGTTAAAGTATGTTGCTGATTACCTAAGGAAAATAAATAACTTGGTGAGCACTTTTGAGCCCTTAATGCTTATTAAAATGAGAGAATTTCTTTATTGAGAGTACTTACTTTTTGTTTTGAGCTAGACCTTACTTGAAAAGGTGGCCTTAAGGACCCATGCAAATCCATTTCTTATGTGCAAATTTAAGGATAAAGATGGCATTTTAGGGCTAACCATTTACCAAAATGCTAACCTTGTACATTATCCTTTAGTGAGTCTCTTTGAGCCTTATAACCTAATTTTTTGTTTAAACCCTTCACGTTTAACCACTTCCACTTCATTTTGATTATTTATTGTCCTTAGAACTAGTGATGCTAAGGTGATTATGGCATTAGAGAATTAAAATGAATGTGTTGTTTTCGGTAAAATAAAGAAAAAGTGTGTAGGTTTACTTTAAGATATGTTGGGTCATCTTTTGTTAAAATTTTCATAATGAAAGGTTTTGAGGTGAAATGAGCTTCGAATCATAAATTTGAGCTACGTATCATTGGATTGTTGAGTTTTGGATCTACTTTGACTCATTATTTCTGAAGATAAAAGAAAAAATAAAACCATAAGAAAAACCCTCGCGAAATAAAGTAAATAAAGTAAAAAAGGAGTAAAAAGAAAAAAAATTGATAAATTTCATTCAAGATGTTCAAAATTCAACCCTATTTGTTCTCTAAACTCATGTATTAATGTGGAATTGAATCTTAGAGATTGTTTAGGATGTCATTTTTGGAGACTTTAGGTATTTATTGTTTTAGGTGCCCATATTTATTATTGATTGCATTGCTAGTTTTCTTAAACTCCATGAAAAAAGCTTCCATCTAATTTCCACTTTCACTAAACCCAGCCCCATTACAATCTTATATAAAGACTATTGGACTTACATTTATATGCAATTCCTTTTGGGAATATAGTGGAGGTGAAGTTGAATCCCTTTGTAAGCTCCAAATTAAGAAATACAAAGTAAATCGTTGACAAACCCAGATTAAAATGAGTGCAAATACTTAGGGAGTCATCCTCTACTTTTGGTAATAAGGATTTACCTTTTTCTCCTTTCATTAATTATTCTCAAGTCAAGTTTTCAAGTGTTACATATTCATAGCATGGTGTGCCATGAATTGTTAGATTATGTGTTTTGTTTATTTTTCTTAGTTTTTTTTTGTTGCACTTGCTAGGGATTGGCAATAACCTGATTGGGAAGTATAATGAATATTCATAAGTGTATAATTATTAAAAATTTAAATCATCATTATACACATTGAGTCTGATTAATTTCTCTAATTTAAGCAGTTGTTCCATCAGGTTATTTTTCATCCATGTTTACAAAATATGTTAAAAAACTATTTTTATGTAGGTGAATAAAATTATGATATCTCACAATTCTTAGATCAATGATTGGGGTCTCAACCGTCTACAATTTTAAGTTCATGGTTCAGCTTAATTAAGAGATAGAGGAGGCCAAATTTTGGTTCACAAACAAAACTAGTTATAGCATTCACGCTCTTGGCTATCCTTCACAATAAAAATCATATCTGGAGTTCTGGATGTCAAAATTAATTAATTCCAAATTCATCTAAAATCCACATATAGATCTTCAACTCTACTTTATATGTCAAGCATTAGTTTGATCATTTTCATTATTGAAATTTGGTTATAAATGAGACCATCTGTTCTGCCATGCGCTAAAAAATAATTTTGGTAGAAAAAAACATAACTTGGGCTACATATGCTAAATTTGAATGATCAATCTATCATTTTGAAGCTAAAGAAGATATTTATAAATCTCATGCTTTGAGAAATAGCTAAATCGATAAGTATTGTTGTTAAAAAATTAAAACAAGTTTGGGCCACTCTTGTTGACTTGTATTCACCTACCTTTACTATTCTAACCTACCATTCACTATTTTTTCTAACCCAAAGTCTTATAAATAGGCAACTTGGGGAGGATGAAATTAATTTTATTTCTAGGCAATTTTAGTGTTTTTATATCAAATCTAGCCTTTCCTCCTTAAATTTATTCTTAATTTTCAATTTCGAAGCTCTATTCAAGGTGTTTTCTTCTTGTTCTTCATTTGATCTTTAAATATATGTTTATTTCACTTTATTCATGTTGTTTACTCTTATCATGACTGACTAATCTTTCTTTTTCTAAAGTTAAAGTGTGAAGCTTTTGGTATAAAGGTTATGACTAATTTGAATGAATCAAAACATCAATAATATTAACTTTCTTAATCAATTTAGCTACCCATCTTGTTAAGTAAAAGTCTTGATTCATTATAGTCAATAATTGGTACAAAAGCTATTTGATTCATTCTATAAAGTATGGCTCCACCGGCTATGTTGGAATCTTGAGTTATTGTGGACAAAGGTTGACATGATGGATACTTGAATCCATTTACAAGTATTGACATTATAAGGTCAATGAAGGCTAATTTTAATTCATGCTTAATGTTTCTAAAATTTGATTATTAAATTCTTCAACTGGGACCTCCTTAATGTGTGGATCCCAATTGAGTGATAAGATAGGCTAAAATTAACTATAACTAATATACTAAATAGATCCCTTAACCTTAGATATTTTCTTGAAATTGAGTTTTTTTTAAACAAAATTGTTCACACCTTTTGTCAAATTTTTCTTTACTTTTGTAGTTTGTATTTCTTGATTCACTTTCCTGTGGTTTGACACTCGGACTCCCGAGATTTTACTACTTCTGACAACCTATACTTAGGTTACAACTGCTAAAGTGTAGTAGTATTTTGACATAAACCTAGCTTCAAAGGAAATGAATTTAGGTTGCCCTAGAGTGTGCATCTTGCTTGTTTGGAGATGAGGGTGTTAATCATGTCTTTCGTTGATGCTAACTGGCTACCAATTTTTGGGCCTTGGTTATCCCAGCAGATAATATCACCTTGGGAGGATTTGGTTGTTGACAATTGCCCTGCCAACCAAAATAGCCTAGAGTAGATCCCTTGGCTATCGTTCTTTGCTTCAGCTTTATGGTAACTAAGGAAGGAGAGTAATAATGCTTGATTTGAGTAGGCTTTGCTTCGACCTCATGTCATTCTAAGGCAGTTGCTCGTGAAGCAGAAAAAATGATCAAAGCTTTTAAATCTCCGATTTCCATGGTGTTGAAGCCAACCCGACTAGTGCAGTGGCTTCCTCCCTCTATGGGGCATTTAAAGCTTAATACAGATGCAGTTGTATCTCATGGTGGTGGTGTGACTACTGGTGGCTTACTTCGTGATGAAAGTGGTCGGTGGTATGCTAGTTTTATGGCCAATTAATAAGTGCATATTGTAACGGTCAAAGTTATTGACTTTTTGGTAATTTTGACCATTAATTTTTATCACTTTATGCCACATTTCTTAGTATTTCTTGCTTTGCTCGCCCATTATGAAGGTTGGAGAACATTATAGATGCGTTCGAACAAAGTGGGATTAAGTGAAGCAAAAGTTGGTCGTGCACAAGTCAAAGTGGGAAGAAACTTATGGTAACGTGTCGCCAATTTTGTCAACTCTCTACCAAATTTTGCAACCATCGGTGAGGAGTCGTCAAGGGTAGTGACATAGCGTCGCCATTTCTCCTGTTTTGGCAACACTTTGCCACGGTTTCTGGATCTTTGTAGACCTTTACTTAAATTTTTAATCCAAGCTCTCCATTGGCTATGAGATTCTACCTTTTAAGTTTGGTGAAGCATAAGACAAGATTTGGGGGGGGGGGGATTTTGGACAACAACTTTTCCAAGAAAGGGTTTTGTTTTTCATTCATCCACCATACCTTTTGTCTCATCTTTTCTTAGGAGCTCCCATTTGAGACTAAGTAGGAGGTTGCTTGAAAGGCTAAAACACTTCTTGGAGGCTAAGGATCACTTGGACTTCTAGGAGTTTCCTTTGGTTCTTTCATTCCTCCTCATTTCTTGTATTTCCTTCTTTATGTTTGGATTGAATCTTAGAAAGTTGTTAATAGGTAATTTGGACATGGAATAGATTTTTTACATCTTTCTAGAATGAAACTTTTAATAATTGTTATCTAATGTTCATTTAAATTTTTTATGGGTAATGATTCTCTTGTGTTAGCTATTCTTAAGCTTAATGAATGTGTGTTGATTAGCCACTACACACAACTCACAATCTTACTAGAAGAGAGGTAGAAATGAAGAGTAGAGCATGATGGGTCATGTAGATTAAAAGTATTCTACGAACCTATTAGGTGATTAAGATAGGATTATATCTTAATCCATCTTAGATTAATCTATGAGATTGAGAAATGCGATATTTAACTTTATATGAGCAAAACTTGGTCTTAAGAAAAAGGGTTTTAATAGTTAAATCCTTACACCACATAGGAAGTTAGTACTTTGAAACTTCATTTGACTTAGGTAACAAGTAAAAGAGTGGAATCCTAGGGAGACAATCTTCATAATTAGGTCACTTTCATTGTAATTAAAATAGCTAGTTCTAATTAACTTATTCCCTTTTTGGTACTTCATTCTCACTTGTGATATTTGCATTCATATAGTGCTTAAAATTCACTTAGTTTAGATTTAAAATTAGCATTAATCCCTTTGTCACCTAATGTTGTTAGTAGATTGCTAGGACTTGACACTAGGTAAAATCTTTCCTATTCTTTAGGACGATACCCCTATTCACCACTTGCACACAACAACACCAAACATTTATAGGTGAATAGGGGTTATAAATTTAAAACTTTTGTGTTCACAAGAAAGTTTTTGACGTTATTGCCAGGAACGGTGATTTGATTTTACTTTGGATATCAAATTGTTGGTTACTCCTGTTTACTTGTTCCTTTTCCTTGTATTTAGTTGTACTTTTTATTTTCATTGTAGTTTTTCTAATGCATGACCCAGAGTCTTTGCTCTCACTTAGTGCCGTTTGATCTAGAAATTAAAAGAAGCTTAAGAGAGATGCAATCAAAAAGCAAGGTTGTTGTTAAAGAAAAAAGCACTAGTTCTTCACACTCCATCAACATGGAAGAAAACTTAGGATATAATGTTTAGAATATGGGGAAAGAAAGGAATGTGAATCCCATAGACCTCATTGGTGATGGTGAAGTTATGGACAATGGACATGAAAAGGTCAACCAGAATGGTGCAAGGCAAAGAGGTAGACCGGTACTTGACTATTTCCGTCTTCAAATGGTGGAGGACCATGTGTCGTGCCCTAAACTACCCCTGGCCCATTCGGGCCCAATTATATAAGACATGCAGCGGAAGTTTAATTAAACCGAATGGGCTTTTGTTACTCACTAAGACTTATGGGCACGAACCCCAGGATACTTACTGGTACTAGCTTGTTATGTTCTTATTAAAGGTTTAAGCTTAAATGCTCTTGGAAACAAACTAGCACCTATGTGGATTTCATGTGTTCATTTTCATGGTATTTACCAAGCTTTAGCCAAGATTATGCATGGAAACCAAAACACCAACTTAAGTTTGAAAACTTAATTTCATGCATATGCTTCGCATGCTTATGTATTTTGGTGTTCACTAGTGCACGTAATCTCTTAATGCTTTTAAAAGCAAACTAATGCTTAGGCATACATTAATTCACATATGTGCACCTATTCTTCTTATTAGCCATTCCTTACACATGCATCCAAATTTCATGCTTTTCTAAGTTTTCTTGCATTTTTTTTTAGTGTGCACATACTTAACCAAACATAGCATGTTTTCACATAAACATGGGCTTATGGGCATTTTCTGTACTTAACATGCATATGGCCCAAAATTAATAAGAACATATTCAACTTTGTCCAAAATCTTAGTTAAGCCCATTACACACATTTAAGCCCAATTTACACATGCTTCCAGTTTTCATGAAAATCATACTTCCATAAAACATGCATGGGCCTTGGTAAGTCCACCAAGCAATAAAAACACCCAAAGTGTCCATAGTCCATATTACAAGCCCAAAATACTAAGTTTGGCCAAATTTTAGCTAAGTCCATAAATTTGGTCCTTTAACTAAGACCAACTATTACATGCTTAAAAAGCAAGCCATAATCATAGTGCCAAGGAACACTAATTATCCACCTTAAGACGTTGTTCCCACAAACTCTAGACTCGTAGTCCTGCACACAAAGTCCACGCTTATTAGCTTGATTTTCAAGCAACTTAAAATACTTAGAATACTTAGTATAATTGAGCAATACCATACACATACCCAACCTTTATACCACAAAAAAGAGTACTCAAGACTTTTAGCTCAATCTTTCGAGCACACTTTTACCTACAAAAGTAGAGTAGGGCGGGTGAGTTTTAAAACTCAATAAGGATTCCGTATGGCTTCCAAAGCCTAACATATGGCCTTTATGGCCTAACATATGCCAAGAATGTAATGGCAATAAATATTCCAAAAATCCTGCAAAGAAAACATAAAGACAAAGAAAACACAAAGATACATGTATATACAATAATAATCGAAATCGGGGGTTAGCATGCACAACAAATTCATAGAAGCACACAAACACACGCCACTTAACACCTTGATTTACAGAAGGGCAGCAAGCATCCCTCAAGTTTCATTTTATTAATTTCACATACTTTTCATTTTCGGAGATCTCACTTAGCATAGGAATTTAAGGTGGCCTACTTAAATCCTAGCCCATAATGCTTGCTTACTTAACTTAGCTCATGAGCAAAACGGAATTGCCGAAGCAATAATTTAACTTAAGCCCTCATAGCACACCTAGGATCATATGGTTCTTTGACCATCACCTAGGGGCCCGAATACTCAAAGAGTATAAGAATCCTTACCAATACCGAAAGCTTCTTAGAAGCTTGTTTTCCTTCGATTTCCTCGCTTGTTGGTTTCTAGAAATGATTTTCTAGCACAAGAACCAAAATGGCCAAATAAATTAGTAATCCATAAAATACCAAGAACACTTGGTAATTATCTTAAAGAAATCAAAATACCAAGAATACTTGGTTCACACTTACGAAACCTCGACTAGGAGGTGAGACCGAATTTTGTGTGCTTGATGTTCTTCAAATTTTCTTCTTGATTCTTCCTCCCAATGAGCTTAGAAGCTCATATACACAAAGAACTCCTTGAGAAGAGTTCAAAACCTCTAAGAAATGAAGATGGCCAAATTTCTCTCCTTGGTTTTCTTTGAATCTTTTACTTGATTCTTGCTCTTTGGGTGTTTAGAGCATGAATTCCACCAAGAACACTTGGTTTTAATTTATGGAAGGGTGATTTCTAGTGATGGCAGAATTTTTGGAGGAAGGAGAAGAGTTAGAAATGTTCTTGGAGAGAAGAACAAGTGTTGGCCAAAACTAGAGAGAAGGGAGAGAGAGTTTGTAGAGAGAGATTGAAGAAAGAGAGTGAAATGGCTTGAATGAGGTGAGATGAGTGGGGAAATGTATTTTGTTGAATGGGGGAGTGTATGTCCGGTTATGGGTGTCCAAAATGGGTGGGAATAATGCCCTAGTGGAGTAATAATTCAAATGGGAAGTGGGAGACAAAGTGGGGGGACAAATTGGAAGAGTGGGTGAGGTTAAATGATGAAGTGGTGAAGGTGGGGGGACAAAGGTGAGTGGAGGTGTGGGTGGAGGTGGAGGTGGCAAAAAATATATTATTTTGAATGGACATGGCTGGCCATGGCATCCAAGGCCATGAAAATGGGTCAATTCCCCACTTAGTCCTCCAATCTTTTGAATTTGGGCAATTGAGCCCAACTTACAACAATTCCTTTGTTCAATTGAGTCCTTCATCTTCGAAATCCACCATTTTCACCATTATTTTTCTTGGCCTAAGCCAAGCTTAATTTCATGAATCCTTAACACTTAATTTAATGTCCCCTCACATTAATTGAGCTAAATTCCCAAATTAGAAAAATTCTTTGGCTCCCAATCCACTTACCCCGGGACCTAATCAGTTTGGATTTTCTGGGCATTACACCATGATATTATGATTAGACCGGTACTGCTTTGAGGTTGGACATTTATGATTCTTAGTCATGTTATCCAACTAGTATAACCCTTTTACTGGGGCTATCGATGAAAACCCTGAACAACCACATTAAGGGGTTTGTTCGGTTTTTTGACACCTTTGGGTTAGAGGGTGTGAGTGAAGATGCCAAGAGGATAAGAATTTTCCCCTTTTCTCTTGCAGATGGAGCTACAAAATGGTTTAAGAATTTGGATCACATTTATATTCATACATAACAAGACTTATATTATGCTTTCATCTATAGGTTTTTCCCATTATAAAAAGCATTCAAGCTCAAGAATGAACTATTAGCTTTTTGGCAAAATGAATGGGAGACTTTGTCAGAGGCTTGGGTATGATTTAAGAGAATGGTGAAGAGAGTGCCTACACAAGATATCGATCAAGCCCATCAATTGCACCTCTTCTACAATGAATTGAGCTCAAATACAAGATTGCAAATGGATGCCGCCATCGGAGGTTTCCTTCTTGTGAATGATGTGGAGGAATGCTTCAAATTACTAAATAATATGGCCAAGATTCTAGAGCTTAGTGGTAAAAGGGCTTCAAGGAAATGAAGTGGTTTGTATGAAGTGGATAAGGACACATCCCTTGATGCTCAACTTTCGGCTCTCACTAGCATGATATTTAAATTGGTTAAGAATCAAAATAGGATGAAGGTTCAATAAGCCATAACAAGTAGAGAATTAGAAGAAATGGAAGATGTGAATTTCGTAGGTTATCGAAATCCTTATCCACCAAGGCAAAGAGAGGGCAACTTCTTTTCTAGAAATTGTCAACATAAAGGGTTTAATTACGTAAATCCAAAAGAAGTCATGAAACCACAATGAGAGACCTTACATGAATCAGAAGCTTTATCGAATGACTTCATGAAAAGGATGACGAGAAAGTTCAGGCATAAACTGAGAAGGATGTCAAGTGGACAAAATAAAAAGATTAGTGCATTGGAAGAGGAAATGAAGACCATGGAAGCTAATACCCAAGCTTCAACAAAAAATTTGGAAATACAAATAAGTCAATTAGCTACCTCCATGAGACAACTTCAAAAGTGCAATTTCATACTAAGTGATGCGGACATAAATCCAAGGGAGTCTTGTCAAGCCATAACTTTAAGAAGTGGAAGGAATGTGGTGACACAACCCAATGAATAACTTAATCAAGAAGATTATCATTCTCAAAAATCCAATTTTATGAAAAATGTTGATGATGCTCAAGCTAAGCCACCAAGTAGTAAGGATGCTCTTCTAAAGGAGGAGGGAAAAAACTTGCCTACATAAGAAAAAAACATTGAAGTATGTGCCTACTCTCCTATACCCTTAAAGGTTTAAGTCAACTAAGGAAGACGCTTAATTCATGAAGTTTCTTGAGGTATTTAAGAAGCTAGAAATTAATATCCCCATTTTGAAGGTGATTAATCAAATGCCTACTTATGCCAAGTTTCTCAAGAAGTTGATTACTAAAAAGAGAAAATTTCTTGAAAATGAGCTCTTATTGGTTAAGGAATAAACAAGCATTATCATTCAACAAAAGATGCCTAAAAAACTCAAAGGCCTGTGAAGTTAGCAACCCTTGCATTGAATCTTTTTTCATCATGTCACAAAGACGATAACATCATAGCCAAGGTGACTTTTACTTGACTTATGTTTTTCTTAAAAAAATTCTACAAGATCTTTGGTATTTAGAAGCTATATATATCAACTCCAACAAATTTAAATCAAGGCGTGTTGGATCCTATATACAAAGAATCTTACTTGAATCCTGTTTATTACCTCTTCCTTTTTTTTTGCTCAATTGACTCTCATCATAGTTAAACCTTAAACAAACAACATATCAAGACCAAGTTTTGGCCTAGTATACAGCTGTGGTTTAAAAACTGAAGTGGATAAAAAAAATGATTCCAAATGATCAAGGCTATGGTGAGTACATATGGAGGCTATTGTTCATCTTCCATCCACTGGAAAAGGTAGTGATAATTTTATTGATGATGGATACATGATTAGACATGAATTCTATCTAAACTGCTACCAGCAAGCCCTGAACTCATTTGTTAGAATTGGCTCCCCCAATAAATAGATCGTTGCAACGTTTGTGAACAATTTTACAAGAGCTTATTTTTGTCTATTTACTTAGTTAAACCAATGAACATGAATAAAATTTTATATATATTCGAATATTTAAACAAATGAACATAAACAATGTTGTTCATTCATTGTATTCACTAATAGCTTGATTAATATTCATCCGTTTATTTGTTCATTTTATTCATTTTATTTATTATTTATACATTCATTTATTTCAACATAATTCATTCATACATGATCCCTCTCTGTTAATATATCTAATATTTTTCTATTATCACGCTGTTCATTTTGGTTTATATTTGTTTATGTTTTGGAACACATTTGTCTATATTGCCATTTATTTAATAGTGTTCACAAATGCATTAATTTGTTAAATTTCTTTAATTCACAATAATGTTACTATTAATGAACCAAAATGAAAGTCATTAATTTATAAACCCATGAAAAGAGAATATTTGTTTGTTCTAAGTTAAACAAAACAACTTGAACAGGACCAGTTTGCATTTGTTCATTCTGCATACAACTTTATGGCCTAGCTTAACACAACATCAAACCCTTTTTCTCCAAGTGATAGATCTTGAAATTTTAAAAAATTGGTGCCAATTAAGTATAATAAAATTATAGATTGTATATACTAAAATAATAGAGTGAACCATGAATACTTTATTTAGGTTTGGAAGAAAATATAATGCTGCTTGTTTGTGTTCGTTTGTTTAGGTTTTGACCAAACATGAAGATGAACACAAACAATGTATAGGAACAAGTTCATGAACTATTTAAACGAACATATAAAAATGAACAACTTAAGCAAACACACACTATACATAAACACAAACAAACATTGCTCAATCTAAGTAACCAATTAAAACCTAAACTTGAAAGGGAGTAGATATAATATCTGGATGGTCTGTGTAGATATAAATGAGTATATATATTAATATTAAATAATAAATTAATAAATAAACAAGCGAATAACAAATAAACAAACAAATAAATGAACAATAATTGAATTGTTCATAAATATAAATGAATTCTTTCATTGTGTTTATATTCATTCATTTAGCTTAATAAAACAAATATAAATGAACTCCCACTGAATAGTTCACTTAACGCTCTATTCATTTACTACATTAGGAAAGTATACTTAGTCCCTTATGATTCAAAGCCTATATTCAATCCTTAAATATCTAGGGATGTTCATGGGTGGATACTTTTTAGTATCACCAAAACTTGACTTGACCCACATTAACTAATCATTAGTCCTTAATATCTGATTGTTATTATAAATCGGTCCCTAGCTTTCATTATGTTGCATATTCAAATCAACTCCTTGTAACTCATTGTATATTAGTCTTTAACCTTAGAAAAGAGCAAGTTAGCATATAAACTCAACTTATATAAAGGACAATCTAAGAGTGTAAATAGTTTATTAACTATTCAAAAAATGTAGTATAGTTTGAATTTATAGTAATATAGCTTTGGGATAGTCTGTATTGTTAATTATATTCTCATGTAACTATCTTACACTAACATTTTGAATTCTAATTTAAACTATTTGATAATTGTGTTCTCACAAATTCAGTGTGTTATAATTTATTTAAAATTAATGGACCATTGAAATTATTAATTTTTTCTCTTTGGAAATTTGACTTTTGTGCCAAGTGTGTCATGCCTAGATAGAGAGAATAATATGAAAAAAAAAAAAAAACTATAAAGGTCTAGGATTAATGGGAAATAAATAAAGAATAAGGAATGATCTGTAATAAAAATTAAAGATTTGGGACTAATCTTGCTATTTGGCCGTGTTCTGTCACTTGTGTTGGAATATTGCATCATGGGCCAACTCATGGCATCGGTTGCAACACGGTCGGTTTTCCTGTGAAAAGAAATGACTTGCCCAATCCATTGGTTATTAGCGGGCTGGCGCAACTTGTCGGGCTCTGAACCCAAATTTCATCTGCATGTACAAAATTTTCACGTATCAGAGCCCATGTCGGCGGAGCGCAGCGCACAAGGTAGGATTTAGAGTTTTAGACTTCTCACAATTCTTGTAGCTCAAGCCCAATTAGCATGCATGTACAAGTAACAGCCCAGAATTTTGCTATTTTAAATGTTGTTACGCTATAGTCTAATACTTTTAATTGTTTGTTTTCATTTTTTATGTTCTGAATTCTGTTTACTGTTGGTTTTGAAAAAGGATGCTTCATTGAATATTTTCTGCCTTCTAATTCAGAAAAGTGTCTTGTAATATTCAGACAACCTTTTTTCTTCCCAAATTTTTATTCTAGTGATTAGACTGGGCTTGGGACCTAATACCATGGCATGGATAGGAAAGGTGCCTATTAGGGCCCGATTTGTGTGGAATTTTGTCTGGTTGACCAACGCCGACCCCATAAGGTAATTAAGCGAGCAAGAGTTCTATATGGAATGAGATCCAACATTAATTGTATAAAGTATTCAGATCACACACAATTCTATAAAATGGGACATCCACGTTACTTTTAGGTTACGTTCTACAACCCAACTTTCATATCTACTACGAATGCTACTTGAAAACAAACATGACTATCGAATGATTCACTCAAGAAACACCATCTAGGTCCTTAATGGTGTCTTTATGCACAAATGTCTTCTTCTTAGTTCACGTCTTCCAGCATTTAGGAGGCCGGTTCACCTGATAAGTTGGCAGCTTTGCTATTTAGCTATCATCCAATTTTAAAAAGCAGAAAATGAAATAAATCTTTCAATTTTTTAAGGGAAAAGGACGTTTTTTTTTCCTAAAATTTACCCTTTTATTTTAATCCTACATTTTTTTACTTTTTCTAAATAAGCCCTAAAACTTTCATCTATTTAGATAATTATTCCTAAAACTTTCCACTTTACCAAATGAGTTCGTAAATATTACAATTGTGTAATCAGTTAGTTCTAAAACTGATTACTTTTCTAAAACTAAATTTTTAAATCTGTGGTTAAAATTATCCAATAATTCCAAAATGTGTAACAATTTTTTTATCGATTGATGGATCATTTAAATTATTCTATATCAATATAGGACTAATTATTAATGCTCTACAAAAATTTTAGGATTCATTTAGATAAGTTTTTGGAGTGAAAATGACATTTCTCCTATTTTAGAACTCGACAAGCCAAAAGATTATCTTAAATTAAAGTCTTAATAATCAAATTTAATGCTTTTAGGGCCTTTACATAAGGTTAAGTAATCTTTTATTTTAAAATTTTTGGTGGCACTGTTCGTGTTTTAATAATGGCTAAACACGCAGGTTTTGCTTGACTTGATAAGAAATGTCCCCCAATTTTGAAGATAATTTTCGAACAAAAGATTGAGTATACTAACACGAGTTAGCATGTGTGGATGAGGCTTGGATGCTTTAAGCAATCAGTCTAGAGTCTTGCATATATAAAACACTTGTTTAGAAAAAGGTTGTTACTTCAACATCCGATAAATCTTTGCAAAAAAACATGGATATATCTGATACATTTAAAAATAGAGGAATGGTCTTGCGTCACCAATTCATTTAGTGAAAGTGTAGGGTTATGGGCTCCTACAACCTCATTGTCCTGAACCCGAGCCTCTCCTCTTCTGTCTCTTATCCTAAAAAACCTTTAAACTTGTCGATTAGAGATTCTGAGTACAAGAAAAAAAAAAAAGAAATAGAGAAATGACACTTGTAGTCCTAAAACCTAGCTATCATATTATTATTTGAGTCCTAAAATTTTTCACATTATAAAACTTTGTCAAGCTGTTTATAATTAGTTTTAAATTTTCTAAAAAACAATAATTGAATAAGAATACAATTTATAGAGAGGAAAAGTGATGATTCAATTAGTTTGTTAACTATAAAAAAAATATTACACATTTTGAATTTACCAAAAGATATTTATCCAATGGTCCAAATTATAATTTAGAATGAGTCGAGGCCAGAAAATTGAATAAACTAACCTAGGACTAATTTTATGTACCTTTAGAAAGGTTATAAGTAAGGACTAACTATTCATATGGTTATAAGTTATTATGACTCAATTATAAAGGTTAAAAAAAGGTTTAAGATTTAGATAGAAAAAATGAAAAATTTAAGTATGTAATGTGTCTTTTACCCGAATAAAGAGAAAATGACAAATTTTATCCTAAACCTCTTCTTTCTTTCCCTGATTTGCTGAAGAGGGGCCACTAAATTCTTCTTAATAATATTAGTAATAAGAATTTTTTTGTGAGGAAATAGAATCAATGAAGTTATGAAAAGATTTCAAAATTTGGTGCAATTCTAATACTGACATAAACAGTCGTAAGGTTTTACAATGTCTAAATTATAAATAGAAACATAAAATAAAAGTAGTAAAAGCAAAACAAAAGATAAAAGGCTATGTGGAGAACAAAGAAACAAAACAGGGATGGGAACATACGGGGATCAGGGCAAGGCTTGAAGTCAAAGGTGGATGACCAACATGTTTACTTTAGCCAACGTAGGTAGGGTAGATGTGTAGTGTAGAGTTGGAGGGGCAGTTAAGACCTAATTAGGGATGATGACCTGGATTGTCGTAATAAATTCCCCAACAATCCAAACAAAACAAACAGAAGGGACATCGATCCATGTGGTTGGTTGACGCTTACACGACTTCCAATGCTGGAGCCTATAGTCTCGGATTCAGTCCACCCTTACACGATCCTACACTAGCTAGTGCCGGTTAATTTTCTTTTTCTTTTTTTGGCCTTTTTCTCTTTTTTTTTTTTTTCCTAAGTAAACCATAACCGTACAAAAGTGTGTGCATATATGATTAATTAATTAATTACATGATTAGCTTCAGGAAATAGTAAAATACACAAAATTTAAATGAATCTTGAATTTACTTTTACTTACTATCAAATCAATTCGATAATCGTACTTGTATATCTTGAGTAATTGTATTCAGTAGGCACACACATCTGTGCCCGGCCCCAGAGGAAGATTATCTATTTCCCTAGGCTTAAATGCATGGTTATTCCCTCTACTTTTCAAACTCACACGAGTTAGCCTTAAACTTTGATTCATTTCAATTTAGTCCTCCAACTTTGATGCTAATAACGCCTTAGTCCTCAACTTCTGCTAAATTAAATGACTTAGTCCCTTGTTAGACTGAAGGCGTGCACATGATGTCATGTGAGTATGACGGCGCTACTGAGGTAGAAAACAAGAGGCTTTGGTTGATTTATTTGTTGTGCCATTCTAGGGTTAGAAATCATCTGAAATTGGAGATTGATTATGCCGAAATCGTTGAGCAATCTTGAAAAAACTTGTAAGAGTTGGAGACTGTGAATCAGGCACTTTTCGGTGTTGCGCCAAGATAAGGACCGACAAGACCCAAATCCTAAAAAAGCTTGATTTTCGGTTCCAGCATCGTGTCGATGTCGGAGAAGAGTAATCGGGGTGAGGCTTCTACGAAGGAGGCAACTTCTAACTTGGTCGAATCGTCAACAGCCAGCAACTGGGTAGAGATGACGCTGTAGAGGACTTGAAGGACTTGACGCCCTTGTGGGTGATGAGGAGACAAACGGTGACTTTGGGGAGAGAACTCCTCAGTTTTGGGAGGCAAGGACCTGGAGGGGTCATTGACGACCTCCGTGGAAGCAAGGGCAATAGGAAATGAGACCGATAGGAATAGAGGTAAGGCTAATAGGAAATGAGCTCGGTGGGAGAAGACGAGGCCGATAGCGAGGCGAGGTAGGTGGTTGGTAGTAGAAGTCAACGATGCTGGGAAGGAAGTGGGCGGAGCTGAGAAAAAATAGGCCGGCATCGATGGTGGAAAGAAATGTTGTTTATCCATCCGTACAGAAAAAGGCTAACTCACTTAATTTTTAAAAGTTGAGGGGACTAAGTCGTGCTGAATCAAAGTTAAAGGGCTAACTCGCTTGAATCAGAAAAGTTGAGGACCAAATGTGAATTTTTTCCATTTCTGTATTTTTCGTGTGGCTAGTTGATAAACACATCTCATCACTTAATCAAGTTTTTTTTTCTCTATTTTTTTCATTTTGTATTTGGAGTTGATGATATAGTCAAACTGTTATTTTTTTATTTTTTCTTCTTAAGTACGTGCCCCCTTTTTTCTGGTCGAGGTTCAGGCTTAAGCCAAATCAGTTAACTCAAAACAACAGTGTTTGCTTAACTCTATAAGCCTTTTTTTGTTCTTACTCAGGGTTTATTTGCTTCTATTTGGCTGTGATTAGAAAAGGAATATATTAAGCCGGCCCGTCTTTGTGGATCGAGACGAGAGATTTACTCGGAGCAAGCGAGTCTTAAAGCTAGCTCGGCTTTTCCACTCCTTTTCAACTGCTCCTCCCACCTTTCCCTGTTTTTTATAATCTTCATCCTTTTTACTTTAACTCCAATTTTCAAGTCAGAGCAGAGAAATTAATTGGGATATATATATAGAGAGAGAGAGCTGTAGTAGAATGCATATACACGTAAGTACATTGGGTCAAGGTTGTTAAGATCGGGATCTTACCAAAGATTGTTTTTTGCTGTGCAAGATCGGGATCATAAAATCGGATCATATATCGTAAGATCTTGCAAAAAACTTAAAATTTATTGTCTAAATAATATAATTTATGTAAAAGACCAATTATATTAAAAACTCAAGTAAAATTTTAGTGTCATAGTAATGGTAAAACCTAATTATTGATACAATACAAGTAAAATTCAAACTTTAATAGAGTATACATCAACATAATCAATAAAATAATTAATACAAGTCTGAAAAAAATTCATGAACAAACACATTATTGAAAAATAGAAAAGAGTACAATGTCCATAATTTAAATATCAATAATTGACTTTTAATAAATTTAAAATGTATAATGATTTTTTTACAGTATGTAAATAATTTAAAATTAGTAAATTTTTTCTTCTTGATGAAATAAGTTGAACTTATAGATAAGAAAAACTGATAATTTGAATATCCATTAATTGTAAAAAATATTATTATTATTATTATTACATTATACATACATACATACATACATATATATATATATATAATTTATAGTAATACAGTTACTAAATAATTTAAATTATGCTTTAAAATTTTTTTATTAGACAGCTACCTTAAGTTAACAAATTTTGTCAAATTGGGAATCAAAATGAAATGTTTTTAATGAATTTAGAACCAAAATAGGATGTTTTAAATAGGTTTAGAATTTAAAGAGAACATTTAATAAACTAGAGATGAAAATAGAATGAAAATCAAATGTTAGGGACCATCCATGTAATTTACCCCTAATAAAAATCAATAACCGGGTAGGATCGATAGAATCTTTCGATCCTACGATCCTACGATCTTAGTCACGATCCTACCACGATCCTACCATGCCTTCAATCTTACAACATTTTAACAAGGTTTTCTATGTTAGAATCGTAAGATCGTAGGCTCCTACGATCAGGATCGTGATTTTAACAACCTTGCGTTGGGTCCACACATGGACAATGCAAAATTAAAGCATGCGTCTATTATTCCAATTTGCAAGTTTCATCTTATGATTTCTGATTTTAATTTTATCCCTTAATATGATCTTTTAGGAGCACAAGTGTTCTAAGCTTGGATAAATTTCCAAGTTTTGATATCCTCACCATCGTAACACTAAAAATATTGCAAACAATGAAAAATGTATTCAACAAGAATTTAATCCTTGCAAAAGTAATACTCATATGGATCTGCAACAGGGTTTTGACATGAAGGCCGTCTCTGGTCTGGTGTCGCTCCCTGGTGTTGAAGGTGAACAGTTGAAGGCACAATTTCCGAGTGTTGGTGTGGAAATGTGGAGCAAGTGTCGTCCAATCCGTGTGTCGCCCTGATGTATGTGCACGTACTAGCTGCTGCAGCTACTATTACCCAGCGACACACTTATCTTCCAGCCTTAGCTAGCTCCTAGCTACTTAGCTTTTCCAAACTTCTCTCCCTACTTTGACTCACCAGTTGCGAATATCCACTATTCTTATACGCATTTTAATTTCTCAAGCAGCAAATTCATCGACATCAAATTGGAAGAGTCAAAGTCACATGTCGTGTTGTGTTATTGCTATGTGTGCAAAAAGCTAAACTGCTCTTGCTATGAATCGTATCATAATTCTCTATTGCTTAAAATCCCACTGAGGGTACCTTAACGTATTATTTTATCTTAAAATTATCTTATTAAAGTACTTTATCTAATTATACGTGTTTTAATTAAGTACTTTTCGGTCATTGCACCGTTAAAATAAACGGGTTTTGCTAATTTTGCATTCATTAGTATTAAAATAAATGATAAATAACAATTCTGGTCATCAGAACTCTTTCAATCAATAATTTAACCATTCCAAAATTATTGAATATCAAGAATAAGCTCAAATTTTTTATTTTCTCCTTCTAGACACAAGAACATCAAAAAACATAATATCGTCTAAAACCCCAATTTGGGTTCGAGATCGAGGCTGATGGAGGGAAAGGTTAAGGATAGCAGAGACAATGGGCAGTGAAGGTCTGCGTTGGATCTGGGTTCGAGGTCAGTCAAGGCTGGAGGGGACAGTGGCCGACAAAGAGAGAGGTAGAGGGCGGTGACAATGATGGGCGATAGGAAATCAGGGCAGCAGAGACAATGGATTTCGGTGACGAGAGATCTGCTTCGGAGATGGGAGATGATGGGCAACGTGAGATCAAGGAGGTGGAGATGATCAAGCTAATGGCGGTGATGGATTTGGGTTCGAGATCGAGGCTGGTGAAGGGAGAGGTTAAGGATAGCAGAGATGATAGGTATCGGAGGTTGCATTGGATTTGGGTTTAAGGTCAAGGCTGGGGGGGACAATGGCCGGCAAAGGGAAAGGTTGAGGCTGGCGACGACAATGGGTAATAGGAAATCAGGATAGCAGAAACGATGGATTTGGCTTCAGTAACGAGAGATCTGCTTCGGAGATGGGAGATGATGGGCAACGGGAGATCAAGGCGGCATACATGATTGGGGCCATGGAGATGATGGATTTAGCTCCACGAGCTCGACGGAGACCAAGCGGGTGAGGAGGCGAGCAGGTGAGGGACAGCTAGAGTGAGCTCTATGGAGTCCAACGGAAAAGTTTATGGTTTAAATCATTGAAAGGAAAAGTTAAATGTTCTAGAAGTGTTATTTTAGAATTTATTTTAATATTTTATTTTACCACGTTAGCATTTTTTGTCAAATATAACACTGAAATTAACAGAAAGTATTTAGATACGATGTGCAATAAAATGTAAGGTACTTTATTAAGACAATATGAAAGTTGGGTACCCATTTAGGACAAAAGAATAAACTGCGATATTCCCAGTAGATTTTACCGATTCTCTATTTGGCTATAGCAAATTCACTAGAATGATGGTTGAATATGTCCAGCTAGGGTTTTTCTCTTGTATATTTATACTACTTTCCTCTCAAGTTTTTTACAATATTTATTATTTAATAATTAATCTATAATTTTTTATTTTAATATTTTAGTTTATAATAAAAAAAATTTTATATATAAATAACAAATAAAGCCTATAATTTCTAAATATATTTTTTAAATGTTCTCTAATGTTCTCCAACAAACAATAATATAAATAAATTCAAGTAAAATTATTCAAAAAAGTTAAATGTTTCAAATAATATAGGATGGAAAGAGTATTATCTACTACAAATAAAGAGATTTTTTGAATGAGGGAAAAAAGGTAGGGGAGACTAAAAAAAATGGCCTAAAGAAATTTTTAACCCTCAAACTGATTTGACTAGGACATTTAATCTCCTGAATATCAACTTGGTCTAACTCGCTCCTTTAACTTAATAAAATGGTACACTTAAACCTTTTTTCCTCTTTTTCTCTGTTGGGCAAAATGTGTTAGAAGACCCCTACCTTTATTTTTCGTTCATTTTCGTCTCTAACCCTATAAGCTTCATGACTTTTTCCCCAACCTTTTGAAAAAGCCCAAAAATTCTTGGTTTCCCTGTTACATCTAAGGGCACTATTAGCGGGGTTCATTCTATATTATTAATGCAAAAAATGGTGATGGTCAAAACGGAGAGAGGAACGAAAACTTAGATTACAAAAACTCAAATACCCCTAAAGGAGGTTTTTTCCATGGAGCCCTTCTCTTTTTCATTTCTTTGTAACTACTCATCCAACATACAAACATCTCCAAGTCAGAAGCTGATTAATATAAAGGAAAATGTTAGACACAGTGTACTAAGCGAGGTCCTTGTCACTAGAGGGATCAAAATAGACCACTGGATCATTGCACCTTTTATTGTATTATGATCTAAAATAGACCACAGTGTAATAAGGAAATTTTTTTTGAGCTTTTTGGAAATAATGGGGAAAGAATTATGAAATTTGTGAGGTTGGGGATGAAAATGAACAAAAAATAAAGTTAGGAGGCTTCCAACACATTTTTTTCAATAGAGCAAGGATGGGAAAGGGTTTAAGTGTACCATTTTTATAAAGTTGAGGGAGTAAATTAATCCAAGTTAATGCCCAAGTAACCCAAATTTAATATCTAAAAAAGCCTTTAGATGCTCAAAATATTTTGTTATGTCATAATTTCAGAGGTATGATGAAATAATCTTTAATTTTGGAGCCTGCCGACATGGCACGCATGACGAGCCATTTGCACAGTACCATGTCACATGCCACCTGGTGCCATACTATTACTGTTTGCACACACACCTTTTTGCTAAACTTAATAATTTCGATTGTTCGAATTTCATTTTCAATTGAACAAGTCTCTTTTGAGCATCTCTGTTGGCATCAGCAATTGGCACCAGCTAGCTAGCTAGTAGAGCTATGTAGTTAACAGAATAACGCTGGGGCGATCCTAATCATATGAGTACTCTGTACATATATTATTGGAGAAATAGTTTGGTGGTGGTACGCAGTAATAATACTTAACATCTATGTTGCTGGCTGGGTTTGGAGCCATCTACCATAAATGCAGTGGAAGGAGGTAGCTCTAACTGCCTGTCCCATGACCAGAGCCCCATCCATCGGGGGCTTCTTTTCTTTTCTTTGCCCGGTAGTGAAACATTCAGTTCACATTATCCTACAAGTATTTATATTTTCTCTCAAAAATAGAAAATTTTATTTATTTCATCCCTTCGAATTAGGTTTATAGGGGTACGATTTGTACATTAAAGTACACATAGCACTACTTTTTTAGCTCGCTTAATTTCGTACGCATTCATTACCCAACAAGGAAAGAAGCACTAATATAGTACTATCTTTCTCTATGAAATTAAAACTCATTCACTATCCAACCAAAAATACAATATAATGGAGGAGTATTGTGAATGTTTAAAGTGATTGGTTTTGGGCAAAAGAATACTATTCCAAAAATGAAAATTAGCAACTAAGCAGAGTGATCAAAATTTTGTTTGTTATGGTGGTTCAGTTACTATTTAAATGACGTTTCAATTGAGCAATTGAGATAGTGACAAAAGTCGTCAATCTCCATCATCCACTATTGGTCAGTCGCCCCAAGCTGGTATTTCTGCTCTTCGGTCATCCTTAAGTGGCTATTTGAGTTTAGGGTTTTGAGATTTAGCATTTAGGGCTTTCTAAGGGTTAGGGTTTAGGGCATTGACCCCTTTTAATATATTATGCTTGTTTTTAGGCTTGAAACAACTTGATTAGAGCTCGATCTACCCGTAAAGGTCCAACTTGACTTGTTTGATTACACCTCTAATCTCATCACATGAGTTTGTGTGTGTGTGTGTGTGTGTGTGTGATTTAATTAGGGTTTAGGGTTAATAGGGTTCACGGTTTAGGGGCTCAGTGTTTCTAGGGTTTAGGCTTGACCTATTTACACTCAAAACCTAATCACATAAGCTGTGTGTTTGTAATTAGGGTTACTTTTCCTCTGTAGAGTCATATGGTATTATAAAAATAAAAATGGGAGCAACAATTGAAAACGGCTGGCCTTTCAACAGATTGGATTTTCATTCATAATTTTCCTTCAACATTGTAGTGAAAGATGTTTGAAACTCCCAAAAGGCAAAAACAGTATTTTTCCATAGCCCCCTAGGTTTGGAAGAAACTACATGTCACCCATTTTATTTAGAAAACTTATACTTTGCCCACTAAACTGCTAACATAAACTTTATAAATTTTAATTTAAACTATATAAATATTTCTCTTTCAGTAAATATAATATACTTTATAATAATTTGACAAATAGTAAATAGTAAAAATTATCAATTTTTTATTAATATACAAATAAAACAAATTTTTCGCCCTTTAATTAATGTTAACGGTAGCAGTACAACTTTAGGGAGGGCAAAGCGTAATAAAACACTTGCAATCCTAAAACTTATCTTAATTTTCTAATTGAGTCCTAAAACATTTTAAATTTCCAAAAAAATCCTAATTGTTTTCTAAAATACAAATAGTTAGTTTAATTTTACTAAAAATAGTTAATATTGAATATAAACATAATTTATAGAGTAGAGAAACTGATAATTTAAATAGTTCATTAACAGTAAAAAAATTGTTACATTAGCTATGGTTATAAAATAGTTTAAATAAGTATAACTTAAAATAAGTTGATGTCAAAAAAGTGATTTATTTTTTTACTAACTATTCACACAGTTGAAAAGTTTTGGGACTCACTTAGAAAGCTGAAGTTTTAAGTCATTATGTATGTATAGTTTTAAAACTATTTTAGAAAAGTTGAAAGCTTTTGGACTAAAACAAAAATAAAGGAAAGTATTGGGACAAAAAATGATTTTTCCTCAATAATTAAGAAACAAATCCAACAACATTCTCCTGCATTTACTTCAACATACTACAACAAAACGAGGTTTTGGTGACCTGTGGTAGAGACAAAAATAGCAATCGGGAAAGACTCGGTCGCCAAATAAGTCAGATAAAAGTTGCGCCATATTTTCAAAGAAAAGGGTCGACTACCTAGCGACCGTTTGAAATCTAGTTGCCAAGGCCGGTTACTAAACGGCTGCCATAAAGTAGTTCGGTAGGACTTTCAAAGTCAGTGAAAATTCAGGTGGCCATGGTGACTAATGGACTAACTAACTACCGACCAGCTCTTTTGTCCTATTCAATTATAAAATTGAAGAACTTGGCTGAATATCTATATTAAAAGTTTTTACACCTCTCCTCTGATTCATCTCTCCCTGCCCCTCTTCTGTTCAGAATTATCGTAGCTCGTCACTCTCTCCCCGCCTCTTCTATGCTCGGAATTGTCCTCATTCATTGTTTTCCTTTCATGTTGCTAATTTCACCGATCAATCAGCCTTGGCAAACATTGTCTCAGCCTCCGATTGAGTCCTCTCTCTATCAATTTGTTGCATATATCTGTTGTCTTCACTTGGTGGTTTCTTTAAAGAGCTCGCAAATTTGATCAATTTACTTTTTGTTCATGGGTTAAATTAAATTTGTTGTTTTATTTGATTCGAAGTTGTTCATGGGTTTCTATTTTTTGCTTTTGTATAAATTTTTATAGTTGTGCTTTCTTGCCATGCTCCAGATCTGATGATGTGCACTCCAAAAAAATGAGTCCCTATATGATGATGTATTCGCTTGCTATGCTGCTCATTGCTCCAGAGTGGGAGAAACTTGCTTTGACTATTAAAAATTAGTTTGTATACTTCTTTGTCTGCAAAATTTTTTAACCAAAGCTTAAGAGTTTATTTTCCTAGTCTCATAGAATTCTTAGTTGCTTGCTACCTTCTTAGGTTTTTTTTTCTTTAAATCATTTCTGCATTTTTCGGGCTTTCCCAAATCCAAACCAATATGTGGATGAAAAATATTGGAAATTTTTAAATTTGGCTATTTGAAAATTTTTGAAAAACATATCCTAAAATTTTGAATTTAAATTTGGGTATTTGAAATTTTGAAAGAAATAATCTAACAACTGATTAGTGAAATTAGCCGCTATAAAGCATATGGTTTCCGATTATCAAGTCAGTTAGCCCCTCTGGTAACCATTGATTTGGTAACCAATTGGTAATCAATTTTTTCAGTTGCCAAAAAGTGAAATGGTGACCAACTAATAACTGATTTGCCGGTCACCAAAATAACTTTATCTTTAGTGAAAGTCGACTAATTAGCTACATAAACCAAGACTGCAAATAAATTAATAGGTCATTACATACATAAAATATTATTATGTCTTTTTTTTTGTTATTTATTACTCTCTCAATCTTACAAATTTTGCTCCATTATACTTTTTGGGTTGTTTCACTAATCTTGCACCATTTCTTCATTTGGTAAGTTTTTTCAATACAAATGACAATTTAACCATTCCTTCACAACCCTGTCAACAATCAAGAAAGATAATTTTGTGCCCCATTGCTTGCCTCCATCCCCACTTTTTTCTTTCTTAGCAAGCTTCTTGAACTAAAGACCAGAGGCGATTAAGAGCGACAATAAGGCAACAAACGATGGCAAGGTGAGAATCAATAGTGATGTGATGAGTGATGAGGTAAAAATCAATATCAATGTGAGGAGTAGTGGCAAGGCGAAGGGCAATGTGAGGAGGTTGGGGTGGAGAAGAATCAGTTACAAAATTGAAAAAAAAAAAATCAATTACAAAATCTAGATCTGGCCTTACTGTGAGGAGAAAAATCATTGAAGGAAATCAGTTACAAAATAAAAAAGAATGAAATTGAAGAAAAGTTAGAAATGAATTTGAGAAATACGAATAAAATCAAAATTGGAATTGAGAAAAGAAGAATGAAATTGGAGAGGAATGAAGAATGAAATTACAGGGGAAAGAATAACAAAATTGAAGGTGTGGAGGTGGTTAAGATGATGGAAAGAGAAGGTGAACAGAAGGGCAAAATTGGAAAGTTAAAAAAATTCCTAACTTTTCTTAAGATGCGTGCAAATACAAATGGAGCAGATTTCACAGGATGGAAGGGGTATTACATTATTTTTTTATTTAGTTTTTAAAATTACATATACCAATATTATAGATAAATTGTCATATAATCATATATAGCCATTCATACAAATTGAAACGTTTTTTTCCCATCATTACTTTAATTTACTATAGCCATGTATGTTTTTAAAAACACAAATATTTATTCATAGGATTATAAAAAGTTACTCATAGAGTCAAGTATAGTTGTTTCCCATGTTATAAGAGCATAATTTTCAAGTACTACTCTTAAAAGAAATTTTCTTATTTTTCCAACAAAAATTAAATGTCAGTGGACTGGAGACAAAATTTGTTTGAACTAACTTAGTTATATATATTTTTAGTCAAATCAAACGAGTACAATATGATGAATCACCATACTGATCCTTGCTAATTAATTGGTTTTCTACTAGGACTATATATATGAGAGTAAAAAATCAACAGATCAGTATTGGGGAAAAATAAATAAATCCCATTAACATTCCCTCACAATATTAATATATATTGGCATGATTCTTATTCTTCTGTGGAGGGGAAGATAAATAGGTGCAGTAAAAAAGATTGATGAAATAAATTGGCAGGAAATTAGGGAGAGAGAGAGAAAGAAAACCTATCAATTGCAAGTAGCATCCAACATGGCACTGCCGCTTGCTCCATGTCCTTTTCTTCCACGCAACTCTCTTTCTCACACACACACACATCCTTTTTATTATGATAAGACTCTAAAAAATGTAACTCAATTTTAAGTGTAGTTGCCAAAGAAAGCATTTACGATGTGTCTATTTTTTAGGAAAAACTACCCATTATACTTATAAACTATGTTGATTTAGGCAGTCAAATCCTTGAAATTCCAACTGCCTCAATTTGATCCCTGAACTATTAATAATAAGATACCTTGGTGCTTTAACTTGGTAACTCGATCAAACTTTTAGTTATGTAATGGAATTTTCATTCAATTGCACAATTTAAAATTTCAAACTTACAATTGCTAAAACCTATAACATTGGGCCTTAAATCATAACTAAGCATACTCATCTAATTTTTTTTATCTAAATCATTTGCACCCAAAACTTTGGTTCTCACCAGCTAATCCCTCATCCTCGCAATAGCCCCTAATTAAGTCAGATCATTCATCCACCATTGATGCCAACAATGGGACAAGGACTTAAGGAAAGAAAATTGGTCTAGGAGCAAAGGAAGGTGACAAGAAGTAGCAAGGGTCATGCCAAGAGAGCTAGAAGGTGGTAACAATGGGGAAGGATTCGAGGATGGGGTGAGGGATGGAAATAGTGTGTATCACAAAGATGGAAGAGGTAAGAGAGAGAAATGCCACAGGAGGTATCAATGGATCAAAGAGAAAAAACTCGTCCAGATCTGGTAGCAAGGAGACTACAAGAAGGAAGGGATGGAACAACTGAAACTAGCGACTAAATTTTAGTCGCTGGTTAGTTCAGTCACTAGTCAGTTGCAATAATTTTGCATGGCCCATAAGTTAGCGACTAACTAGCAACTAAAATATCCAGTCTCTATTTTTAGTCCTTAGTTTTAAATTTCAAATGCTAGTCAGTCGCACATTTTATAATATTATTGAAAATCAGTCGCTATTTAAGTCGCTAAATTAAATTAAAACCTTCAGCTTCGACATTTCCTTCCCTATTCTCCTTCTTTCTTCTTCCTTCAATGTTTCTCTCATTGTTTCTCCTTCTTCCTTCTCTATTTCCATCATTGTTTCAGTCAACCTCTGGGGGCCATTACCTCGTTCTATATGCACATTCTGGAGTCGCCGCTACCCTCGCCGCCTGAGCCCTACTGCTCGATTTTCTCAAAAATGCCATCGTCGAGAGAATTGAAGCTGTGGTTGATTTTAATATTGTCAGTGAAGTAGTTACACAACAAGATCGTACTTCTATTTCAATAGTCGATACCATGGGTGAAGTCAAGAATTCAAAGGATGAAGATGCTGGAGATGTTTTGGTTGTAATAATATATTTATACTTATATATACACTTAAAATATACATAATGGTATATAAAATATATTAATTAATTCAAAAATTAGAACTTAAAATTGAATTTAGTCTAATAATTAATGACTGAAATGATAAGCTTAGTGACTAAATTTAAAAATGAATAACGACTAAATTAAATGTATTAGTGACTGAACTTTCAGTTGCTATTTTAATAAAGTTTAAACTGTGTTCTTTTGTATTCTCCAACAACAATTTCTAAAACTGTAATTTAAACTGTGTGATAGTTATCTTCCAGTAATTTCAGTATCTTTAACATTTTTTTTATAGTTAATAGACATTTTAAATTATTTATTTTTCCTTTCTATAAATGAAATTTTCTTTCTGTAAATACATATCAGTGTTTTTAAAGGTCAGTTAGCTATGAAAAAAATAAAAAATTTGAAATTACTGGAATATGATTATCATATAATTTAATTTATGATTTCAGAAGTTACTGTCGTACACTATAAAGAAAGCAGAGGGTAAAGTGTATGTTTTTTAAAATAAAAAGGGCAACCTATAGGTTACATCAAACAACATGGGGCTTTTATAATTTACCTTTATTTTAAGTGGATTGATAATTTAACAAAATAAAAAATTAAATTAATTATAAAAGAAAACAATAGTCAATTTAAATCCAAAGTAATTAAGTAAAATAAAGTATGTAAACCTAAAGGAACTCATGCAAATGGAATGAAGAATGGAGAATTGCTAGTACTAGGCCAAACTTGGACGACCACGCATTTTTGTTGTTCAGATTTATTGTTTGTTGTTTAGATTTATTACAATTAATTTTCCTGTTCTCGCTTTTTGAATTGGTTCTGCAATTGCAAATCTGCTTGATTTTCTTTCAACCACTTAGGTGGAGAATTCAATTAGAAGCAAGTGAATTGATTGGGGATTACTTTTATTTCTGGTTAGTTCATACGAAGAAGTAAAACAAGTTAAATTGTTCAAGCTTTTGGATTGTTGCCTGGAATAAACTTTTTGGTTCATTGATCTTAATGCTGATTTTGAGATAATTAGAAATTGCTTTTCAATATCTGGTTACTCAAAATTAAGAAATTAATCTAAAGCTTTTTCTGGTTAATTTTATTGTCGAATTCTTTGGGTTCTTTTTAGCTTTAAAGAGAGTCCTGTTTATTTACTTGAATTGAAGAAATATTTTCTTTCGATGATCAACTGCGTGATTGGAATGGATAATTAACCCTGAACTGAGCGTTTTTAGTATTGGCTAATTTCATTTTCATTTTACAGTTAATTTATTTCAGCTTTTAATTAAAGAAACCCCCCCAATATTTTATTTCAGTTTTCCGACAGGAAGCTTTCAGTAAAAAAAATTTCCTTTGGGATTCGATCTGGTTTTCACTGTTATACTACAATTTTATTTATTCTGAGTTGTTAGGGATACCAGAATAATTTTTGGCGGTTTCGACGACCGACCATTACTGCTATTGCTACTACCACCAGAGCACAATCATCTACCCCTGGAGCTGGATACAATGTCTCTCCTTTGTCATCAGTTGTCCAGCCTCCCAACAATTGCTTTGACTAAGAATTGAAGAAAGCTCACTGCCATTTCAAGTCGCGAGCCTGTCGTTCTCCATTTGCCAAGTCATACCATAGCAGAGCAGAGCCATGGAACTCCCAATCACACCATCACCTTCTCTTTGGGCATGGGAGCAGATGAAAAGAATATGAGAAATTGTGGATGGCCACTAAAAACATATAAAACAAAATTAGTTTGCTGGAGAAAAAGAAATATATTAGGAAAAAAGATAAGTTAAAGTGAAGAACTTTTAATTTGGAAGAAAACACATAAAAACTTACGTTGAAAAAATAAAAGCTACAATAGATCAATGCAAACTATATCTCTCGAGGGAGAAGATGTAGTGTAGAGTGGGAAGTAGGCAGAGATCACAAATGAAAATAGGGGTTGAGAGTTATTGAATAAGAATGAGAACGATATGTTTAATGTACGGATTGTGAGTTTAAACAATTTTGGAGATCTAAGGTAGTCCTCCAATGGTGACTGAAGACTTGAGTTGTTATGCTCCTGATCGTTTTCTTCTCAGTGACTAAATTCTTCAATCATTACCATTCTGAAGGCAATAGCCGAGGCCTGAGTGTTTGATTGTAGTCACCTTTTACCTGAATTCAATTGGAATTTTGATAATTTCAGTTGCCAAGTTTATCATTTTTCTAGAATATTTTAAAATAAGTACGAATTAATTTTTCATTTGGGTTCCTATATATTTATTTTTTCAATTTTTTATTCTAAAAATTCCTAATTTTGTGAATTCCATGTTATTATATTATGAGTGATCGGGTGCTAAGTGGCATAAATTTCTGTTTTAGATTGATACTTCCGTTGTTGTTCTTTCATAAAAGTGAGACGCGAGCTACTCTTAACTATTGCTCTTAATTTCATTTTATAATGTCATATGACTATACAACGGAAAAGAAATACTAAACACACACACACACACACCATGTGATTATATTATGGCTGTAAGTAAACAAGTCAGGCCTTTCTTGGCTGTTGAGCTCTGGCAAAGCTTGAGTTGAGACTTATCAAGCAAAGCTCTATTGAACTCAAAATTTAGCATGAAAACTAGTCTGATATCTTGAAGGGTCTGATACCTTGAACTCTAAACACACTACACACACACACATTCACATACACATAGGCGAACTTATATGTATAAAAGTGGTGTCCATGGATCCTACTTTTATTTACAAAATATAACTAAAAGGTGTGTAAAATTAAGTGTCAACACCACCTTAATTTTATATTAGACCCCATTATTTCAAACAAAAATCTAGAAAAACAAAAGCAAATTCATAATATCTTCATAAAAAAATAAATTATTGACATAAATTTGAGTCACTGGTTATATATATATATATATAGTTGTTGTTGCATTCTTTTTCTTTTTTATCTTAAAATTCTGACTAAATGCAAATTTAGTTCTTATAGTTTACTTAATTGGTTTAGTTAGCCCATAAATTATAAGTTAGCTTATAGTCATTGAACTTCATAAATCAAGTTAAGCTCAAAAGTTGTAAACAAGTCATATTAATCCCTAATAGAGGAGCTGATAGCATAAAAAAAAAATGTTATTCTTTACTTATTTTCAATGTAAAATTATAAACTCATGGATATTTCAATTATTTTACTCTAAAAATAAGAATTGGTAAACTTATAGGCAATCCCCCTTGAAAAGTGCGAGACTGCCTTTTAATTTTTTGAAAAATAAAATAAAAATCTAATGCTTTACCTATAAAAGTAACAATAATATTCTCTTTCAAAATTCATTTTTAAAATTTTTAAATATTTTAAAGGCCTATTCAATTTAAAGTTTACTGCAAAGCATATATATTTAGTGACTACATAAGTATTTTATTTTTTAAATCAATAAAAATTAATAACTTACTTCAAATTAAAATTAAAGGTTACCCAATATAATATTTATTTATGCTTATACTATTAGTAATTAACTCAAAGAAATTTTATTTAGATGGATGTTTTTATTTATTTTTTGTACTAAAAAATTTACAAGATAATGGTTATAAGAGATATATTTTATTTAGATAGTTGTGTTATAATTTAAATTTAAAATTTTGTTTAATTCAAATTTGAGGACCTATTGCAATTTAGGCTTATATATGGACCCCATTTTAAAATTTTTTTAGATCTACTATTGCATATACACGTACACGTGCGCGCGCGTGAACACACACACACACACACACACACACACAAAACGTAAGTGATGAGATTACAAGTATAAATAAGTCAGGCATTTCTTGACTAATCATGCACTCATGCTTAAGCAAGCTTGAATGGAGACTTATCAAGATGAGCTCTATCGAGCTCGACCTTGAAATCAAGCGTGATACCTTGAAGGCCCCGTGCCCCTAAACCCTTGAAACCCTAATTAAACACTAAATTACACAAAAAAAAAAACCACTAGATGAGATTAGAGGTGTAATTAAATAAGTTAAGTTAGGCTTTTCTCAACCAGCTAAAGCTTGAACCAAAACTTTTAGAGTCGAGCTCTATTGAGCTCAAACCTGAAAATGAGCACAATTCTTTAAATAGCTTGAAATGCTAAGCCCTAAACTTTAATATATTGAGTTCCAACCTAATAATCGGCTCGTTATCTCAAAAGGGCTCAAGTCCTTGATTTTAAATCATTTGTAGAAACCATAAACCTTAATTAAATTACACACACACATATAAATACTCATGTGGTGAGATTAAGGGTGCAATTAAACAGGCCAAGTTGGGCTTTTCCGAGATAACTCAAGCTCAAGTTAAAATTTTTAAGTCAAGCTTTATCAAGCTTAAGCCTGAAAATGAGTTTATTACCTTAAAAAGGCTAGTTTCCTAAACCCTAAAAAACCATAAACCATAAATCTTAAACTTAAATAGCTACTGAATGGTAATTGGATGGCCAAAATAACAGCTTGGGGGCAACTTATCGGCAACTAAATGCTATCCACTAATAGCTTCAGTCACTATCTTAGTTGTTCAATTTAAATGTCATTCTAATTGATGATTGAACCATCACAGTCATTGAAGTTTAGTCATCCTTTTTGGTCGCTATTTTGCATTTCTAGTGCAGTGTAATAGAAAGACAAATGAACCAATGCACTGTTGTAGAATTACACACCTACGCAAGGTCATATTGACACATAAAATAACAAAACAACACACAAACGATTGATCCATCACAATAAAGTATATCAATTGACCTGGCCCGATCACATAGAGCTCCTGCTACTTCAATCACATACAAAGCCACCCAACAACAATTATAAAGGATCTTCAAAATATTGCGCACAAAGTTTGCCAGAGCCAATCCCATGATACATATGAGGCGAGATGGAACTTGCAACATCAAATTCTTGGAGATGCTACCAATGTGGCAAATGAAGGAGAGAGAAGAAGCCAAAAATATTAAGGTAGCTTGGATATATAAAAACAACTAGACAAGCATCATTGAATTAATAAAGAAAAGTAGACCAAAATAGGCCAGTTGAAATCAACTTGGGACCGTTCCAACTGGAACAATGTGAATTGTAGAAGGAGAAGGTAGAAGAAGGGAAATGAAAGAGAGAGTAAAGCTAGAGTTTTGATCACTGCACGACATTTACATGCACTACCACTTTCTCCAATTATTTTCCTTTTGGGTGCAGGCTGAATGAGAGTGGGGAGATAAACGTTAAACTTCAAGTAATAAAAATATTAGCGGCTAAACATTCCTTGAAACCTTCCCATTTAGTCCATATATACGATAAAATCTCTTCAGCATCTAGTTGTTAGTCCTTTGGGACAATTATCCACAATAAAATTTTAATTTTGCAAGAAAGTTCTCATTTTATCTGCAAAAAAAAAAAGGATTCTGGCTGATGGGTTACGGTTTAGGTGTGTAGGATGGAATTTGTAGTACGATTTCTCTGTTGTAATAATCTCTTGTAATTACAATGTACCGGTACAAAATATGTTTAATTATGAGATTAGCTCAATTGTACAGTCAGTTGACAAAATAGCTCTCGCAAAACTTGGTATCCAAGAAAATTAAAACCTAGACCCCAGAAATTGTGGTAATTGCCCCTTATGCCCTCAAACTCTTGGAGTTCGAACCAATGCAGCAGGCAACATTAATTACGCCTCGGTTCTAATTGGAGTAATGTATATGCGAGCCACATGTATAACTATTTGTCATAGTATGTACATCTTGCATGGAAGCAGAAGGTGAGCAGAGCAATAAAGAAAAGGTTCCCATGTCCGCCAAAAATTTGCATTTGAAAATAATGTCGATGAGAAAATGCCATGGTCTTGTCCCTTTACCCAGTCAATTAATTTCTCTTGCTCAGCAGGAAGCCCTAAATTTGTCTTGTCAATTTCTTGCCCAACCGACTGTTGCTGTCTTTCCTTCAGAACATTTGTTTCAATGGCGAATTCGTGCAATAAGTACTGTCATGTAAGAAAATAATACATCAATAACAATCAATTCTACGACGTGCATCTACTACACATTTACAAGAACTTGTTTCTTGCTTCTAAAATTTGATTGCATAAATTACTAATGAAATATGTAGTAAAGAAATGGGAGCGTATAAAACGTACTGTGACAGGATTTACTAACAAGATGATTATAAAGAAGATTATACCTTTAATTACCACGATATTAACCCCTTTATGCAGGAAGCATAACAATGGTACGTATCATGTAACAAATACATGCAGAGGTGGGACTCGGGTTGACCTGATTCGAGACCTGCCTAGGCCCGTAGGCCGATGGCCCGGGTTTCTTTTTTCTTTTTTTGGAAAAAAATTATGACTTAATTTTGGATTTAATTTTTGTTTTAAAAAAGCACTATCAACGGTACAATTTTTATTAAGTAAAAAAAAGTCAAGCGACACTTATAACTAATTGGAACATGCCTTATATAATGAAATGACAAAATGTTTCAAAAATTAATAAAAATTAAAATATATAATCTATGCTTAACAACATATTCAGATTAAATACAAATTAAAAGAAAGAAGGAGAAAAAATTCAAGCTTCGTCATCAAATAATACATTGTCATCGGAGCGCTTTTGGTCTTGTTTTTTGAGTGCAGCAAGGCTCCAATCTCGGTTGCATATGCAAATTTTCACTAACTCTAACATCAATCTTAATCGTTTCTTTAATATTATCTATTTCCCTCCACTAAATGCAGCCTCGGATGCCACGGTGGAGACTGGAACTACGATAATCTTCTAGGCAATGGTCAGCAATAACGAAAACCTTGATCTCTTTTATTTTCACCACTCAAACATGTTGATGCTGCTTGGCTCGAGCAATGTGTTGAGGTAGTCATTGATCTCTATTAAACCCGAAGTCGTTGATCGGGGATGCTTGAGCGTTTGGAGGGCAAGGTTGAATCTTAATGAGATTGATCCCCTAAAATGCTTGATTTGACGAGTTTCAGATATTACCTTATCTAAATATCTCTAACAATATAACCTATACAAAGAATGTAAGTACTCAGAAGCAGTAGCAGACATAACAAAAATATTTATATGGCTCATTTCTAAATAAGAATGAAAAATATCTTTAAGCAATTTGGTCGTGCCAATCATTTTCACATATGAATCAAGCAAAGATGCAACTAAAGAAATGGGGTGAATGTTTTTGAAGTGCTGAAGTCACTTAGCCAACATGGCTTCAACCGTCAATTTAAAAAACTCATCATCTTTAAACTTTAGCAATTTACCGAATTTGTAACATCTTTCTTATACCTCAGCTGTAAAGACTTCATAATTCAACTTTAGTCCATGAAATGTGTTAATGAATTTGCATACGAATTTGGATCTTACAACATCAAATAAGCGGAGTTCCAGTAGGTTGGACAATCCAATTTAAAACGTTTCCAAGAACGTGATTTTTTATTTTTAAAATAAAACCTTTTGAATTCATGAAATACAGCGGGTCTTGATTTCAAATATGACAATAAATTTTGAATAAGGACAATTTCATTTTGCAAAACTTCTAAATCCTTTTACACAAAAAGGTTTAAAATGTGACACATGTATCTAACGTAAAAGAATGCACCTTCGAGAGGTGGTTTTATTTGTTGACTTAAAAGGAAAACAATGACATCATTGTTTGATGCATTATCAAATGAAATATACTGGACTTTATTAGCACAAAAATATTTATGCAAAGTTTCAAAGATACAATTGAATATGTAAAATCCAGTTTGATTAGTTTTTATGGCCCTAAATGAGAGCATGCGTTTTGGATCACCAAAATCAAAAGTAATCCAATAAGCAGTCACACAAAAAAAAAAATGATTGACCTGTAAGCAATATCCACATGTTAGAAGCAACTGCCATATAATGATCAAGAGCGGAGAAATAGGCTTGAAATTTGATTTACTGGCTTCAAATAATTTGAAGTTTTCCTTCGTAGTTGTTTTCTTAGAAATTTTTCTAAATATATAGTTTAATTGTGATATAATCTAAGATTCTAGGTGCACATTTTCAGCTTGTGAAAAGAGTTTTTCAGTAAGCTTCATCCAATTTATCATGCATTCTGTACAAGATTGTTAGTTAAATCAAAATATACCTGACCCACCGATGGTGCTCCTAAGTTGTGTTTGCCTTCCAAAACTAGTGGGCTACAAGAAAGGAAATTGGTATGCTGATTTTTTATATGTCGCTACATCATTTCAGTGCCAGAATTCTTTTTGTAGGTCAACTTTTTTCCTCAATGTTTGCACTTCACGTACCTCGAATCTCCTTCCCATACGACCTCATAATGCTCCCAAACTCAAGCCATTAGCCTCGATGATTTACCTTGTGCTTGTGTATCCTCAGCCTCAAGTTGACAGCTCGTCAGCATCGGTTAGGTTGACAGATCTTTGGCCCATATCACCTCCACCTCTTTAACATCATCATTGGATAATTGATTGTCAAAACCTAAATCGAATTCCATCATGTCAACTTGGTAATCGTCATGCAACTTCGTGATATGGATGCCTTTATTGGCTAGCTGAGATCGGCGATGGAACAAGCCTCAGAGGTTGGTGGTGTACGATGAGAAAGTCTCTGCAGATGTTCCCTTTTTTTTTTAAGCCATGAGTGGAAGAGTAATCGTAGTGATTAAGAAGGAATTAAGAAGATATTTAGCTTAGAATAAGCAAAATTTACTTGTGAAATAAGAAAAATGCTTGAGAAATCAAGAGAGTGTCTAGTAAAGGAATAAGAGAGATTACAAATTTGGTGTGAGGAGGATTGGAAATAGCCTCCCTATTTATAGAGGAAAGTCAATTATTTTTTGGACCAAAACAACCTTAAATTCTAATTGTTATAAGGGTAAAAAAAATTATGAAAGTCAAAGTGGAGCAACAACCGTTAGGGTAAACAAGGAATGATGGGGTCAAAGCTATAATTTAGCCATCTTTTGAAACTCTGCCGCATGTGACTGTTGCAATATAGGTGTTAGGCCCGAACCGGATCGGTCATGCTTGGGCCGGTTTGTGCCTAAGACGCGGCTTAGGCTTGGCCGGTCAAAATCCAATTCCCTTTTATATAAGGCACATACATGTGCTTCATGATGTTGAGTCTTACCTTGGCCAGTGCCAAACCAGGCCTTTGACTGGGGCGTATCGAGGTCACTGGTCTCGATTTGGGCCAGGTCAGACTAGCCCATGTCCTACCTATAAATACATGAAAATAGGTTCTGTTGGATTCTTGAACTAATTTACTGATGGCTGACTGAATTTATTTTCCTAGAATGTATTTGTTGAATGAAAAAAAAAAACTTATGTTGAACAAATGTATATTTAAATGATTTATGAAAAAGAGATAGGAAAAATACTCGAAAGACCAGCCCTTTAGATTGTTTTAAAAACAGTTTGCACTTATAACTAGCGCTAGTGAGGTAAAATGTGCGGCTGCTTGCCATTTCAACTCTAGTGTGCAATGGAGGGAATTAGAAATGTAAGACTTATGGCTAGCTAATATGGTAAAACACAATTGGTCTTAAAATTTAAACTGTCATTGTAAATCAGTTCTCAACCTCTATTTCATTGCAAATTGGTCTCAAATTTTTATAATTCATTATATATTGTGTCCTAACAACTAACACTAGGCACGCAAAGAAACCAAATTTATTGAGAACAAAAATTGATAATTTAAATGGTGCATTAACTATTAAAAATTATGACACATTTTCAATTTAGGTGGAAAATCTACCTAACAATTTAAATTAAAACTTTAAAAGTTTGTCTCAGATAGTCCATAAAATTTAATAAATTCAAAATGTTTGGTTACTATATTCCAATATGTACAAACTATACCACAATTTTTTTTATAATTAACTGATAATTCAAATTATAAGTTTTCCTCACCGTAAATTAGGCTTCAATGCTTGACTAAGTCTAAAGACAATTTGCAATGACTTATGTCAATTAAATATTTGCGACTATTGGAGCTATTTACCATGAAAGTAACTATATGGTACACCTGATGTAACTCGCTACTCCCTTGCTTTCATATTATTTACAAAATTGCCACCGCATTTTGAACAGTAAATTTATATGAATAGAGCACCACTATACATAATAACATGTTTGTGTAAAGAGAAGAACACTTCACATAAAAATATATTTGTCTGAATAAAACAATATTTTTAATTAGACAGAACAACACTTATTGTTGAATAGAAAAATACTTATTACAAACACTACACCTTACAAAATGAACAATGCATTATAGAATAATATATTTGTATGAATGGAATAATATTTATTACTGAATGGAAAGACACTTATTTTTGAATAGAACAACACTTATTATGAAATGAACAACAGATTATGGAATAACACATTTATAAAAATGAAACATCACTTATCACTACTGGTGGCCACTAGGCCAGGTCGACCTGGGCCCGGCTCGGGTCAAACTCGGCTTGGCACAGTCAAACCCGGGCCTGGCCTAGAACAGATTGGACTCGGATGAAGGCGGGGCGAGTTTGGGCCTAGAAGAGGAGGGGAGCCCAAAGTTGGCGGACTAGCCCACAATTCGCACAAACCGAGACGGGACCAAACCAGGCCGAGTCGACCGTTCGCATTCTCGTCGACAGTTTCAAATTTTTTCAAAAAAAATGGAAAAATTACACCCCCCAATAGCTCCAGACATTTTTTTTGCCCCTAGACTTTTTTACCCCCAGTCAACAGCCACTAACGGTTAGTTTTTTAGGGCTTTTTGGAAAAATATGATTTTTTTCTTCTTCTATAGGCCGCCTCCTTCCCACACTTCCTCTCACCAATCTTCTTTTCTCTAATCTCCCACAATATTCTCCCATTCTCTCTACTGTCTCTCTCCAAGTTTATTAATCTTTCACTAATATTTTATTAATTACCTCTTAATCATCTCTCTATTTCTTCAATTATTTTCTTCCACTAATGGTTTCACGAGGGAAGAACTCTGGCAAGGGCAGAGGTGTTGCCTTATCCTCATCCACCATAGGGGTCAGTTCATTTTTCCGAGGACGTGTGTTTCATAAAAATTGAGGCTCGCATTCACAAGAAATTCCCGAGAATGATTCAAACATTGACATGGAGGCATACGACCTTGGCCTTGATGACCAACTCTCTGATGATGAGGGGTCCCAACTGACGCCACAAAGCAAGCAACCTGAGTGGAGTCAAGTGAAGAGCGGGAAATTGAAGGTTTCCATTTGGGTGCATTTTGATCAAGTTTGGGAAGGCGAAATGAGGTATGCCAAGTGTAAACATTGCGACAACAAATTTGCACATAAATTGAACTTCAGGACGAACACCCTCACAAGGCACTTGAGCAAAGTCTATGGAGACATCAGTGGCATTTCTGGTGGACAAACACAACTAACGGGTGTTGACAGCTCCAGCGGTCCAAGTATTTTTCAATTTAATCCAAAAATTGTTAGGCAAGATTTAATTAATTAGATGATGATTACTGAAAAACCATTTAAACAAGCTGAGGATGAATACTTAGAAAGATTCATCCAAGAAAATTTAAATATTGCTTATAAAAAAAATGTCTAGGAAAACGGCTAGAAGAAAAAGCTTTAAACTGTATAAAGCTAGGAGAAATGATTTACAAGCATATTTTTCTATTGTTGATCATTATTTGTCATTTACATCTGATATGTGGGCATCTTCAATAGGACAAAATTATTATTGTGTAACTGCTCATTGGATAGATGATAGATGGGTTATTCAAAAATGAATAATTGTTTTTAAATGTATGGAATCTAATCATATGGGTTGGAATATTTTTAATTGCATTATTGAAAGTTTGCGTGAATTTTTTGTTACTGATAAAGTTTTGTTTATTTCTTTTGACAATGCTTTAAACAATAATGCAGCGGTGAGAGAATTGATAAAAGAAATAAAACCACCGCTTAATGGAAAATTTTTTCATGTTCGTTGCTTATATCACATTTTAAATTTATGTATCCAAAATGGTTTACAACAAATACAAAACCAAATTGAGCCAATTTGGAATGTTTTACTTTTTGTTAAAACAAGGAACAAATTGGCTTGTGAATTTAAAATGTTTTGATTGAAAATGGGGTGAATTTTTCTTGGAAAAAGTTTAAAATTGATTGCCTCACTCGATAGAACTCAACATTTGAAATGTTAAATGACGCTCAACCATGGCTAAATCTTCTGACTTGCTTTGTGAACTCAAAAGTTCAAGGCGATTGGCTAACGGACGAGGTTTGGGAAAAATGTTTTAAGTTAGTTGAGTTGCTTTGATATTTTTTTGAGGCAACAAACTTTTTCTCTAAGGTTTATTACCCAACAGTGCATCAAGCAATGTTATATTTTGTAAACATCATCTATGTTTTCCACCAATACAAGGATGATGAGTTTTTGAAACCAACTGTTGAAGAAATGCAAAGGAAATGACTTAATTATTTTCAACAAATCCCACAAATTTATCTTGTTACATGTGCATTAGAACCAAATGTCAAAATCATAGGTTGTCTGTAATTGTTAGAAGCATATTATCATATATATTTAGGTCAAGGACAAGTTTCTGCACTTGCTATTTCTGCTGAAGCTGACCACAATTTGAGAGAGTTATACAAACTATACTCCGTTAAACATTCTGATAAGGTTAGGTCATCCAATCCCATACCCGCCCGACATTCCACCTCTTCATCATCATCAAGGTTGAACCCAGTGGCGAGTATCCTTAAACGACCGAGACCCACAAACCTGAGATTGGCAGAATGGGATGATTACCTCCGCACTTCATTTGAAAATAATGAGGAAGACATCCTCGAGTGGTGGAAGAACAAAATAGGAAGATTCCAGATCTTATCCATACTGGCGTAAGAAATTTTGGCAGTTCCGGTCACAACCGTCACCTCCAAGGCCGCCTTTAATGCAGGGAAACGAGTCATCTTGGAGAAACGACCAAGACTCACACCTAAAGCCGTTGAGGTTTACCTCTGTAACCGGGATTAGGCGCTTGCTGCTTTAAGGAAACAAGATATTAAAAGCTCCGATAATGAGGTCCCTTCTAATGATGACCAACAAGAGTAGATCGTAGGTATGTGTCTGTAACCGGGATTAGGCGCTTGCTGCTTTAAGGAAAGAAGATATTAAAAGCTCCGATGATTGAGGTCTCTTCTGATGGTGACCAACAAGAGTAGATCGTAGGTTTTCATTATAATTTAAAGAATGTAATTGATCTGATTATGTTGTCACGCACAGATCTTAACACTACTAAAAAATGATCTTTTTCCAACTGCCATTTCCAACGGCTTACGTTGGAAATTTTGAAACCGTTGGTAATCAATACGTTGGAAGTTCACATTCAATGGCCTAAATGAGATTGGAACTTTGGCAGTTGGAAATCCTTTCATTGGAAGTAGAACTTCCAACGGCCCATATCTTAGCCGTTAGAACTTCCAACTGTCAGCCGTTGGAAAATAAACAGTTGGAAATTTTCCAACGGCTTTATTTATTATTTTTTTTTGGTGTTCCAACGGCCCAAGCAGTTTGAGATTTTTCCAACGGCCCAGGCAGTTGGAGATTTTTCCAACTGCCTAACTACTTGGGCAGTTGGAAAATTTTGCCATATTTCCAACTGCTTAGGCCGTTGGAAATAGTTTTTTTTTTCATATTTATTTATTCTGATACTGTTTGTTCCAATAATAATAATAATAATATTTTAATGTTGTTTATTCCAATATTATTAATATTATTACATAAATGATATATTATTAATATATAAATAATTTATATATCCCTAACACATTTACAAAAAATTTAAAAAATTATATCTTATATTTACAAAATAACATTCAAAAGCAGGAGGCAAAAACCACAAAATTACAAAAAATGAGCTAATAATAACAAAATCGCAAAAATAAATAAAAGTAGATCCAGAAAATACAACAAATAGATCTAGAAATAAATACAACAAATACAACAAACCCACAAAATAAATACAATTAGATCCAGAAAATTAAAAGAACAAAAACAAACAGATTTGCAAACACAGTGAATGTTGGCGGAGCGAGCAAAATCACCGGACGGCACGTGGCAGAGCCAAGGCAACCGGCGGACGGCACACGGCAGAGCCAAGGCAACCGGTGGACGGCGAGCACGGATCTAGTGTGGATCTAGGCGGAGAACGCATTTTTGTTTTCGTGAATGTATTACTGCAGTAAATGTGGCTCAGAAACACTACAGTGAATGTAGCTTGATAACAATACATTAGATGTAGCACAATATCACTCCATTAGATGTAGTTCAATACTTACAGTAGACCAGCAAAAAAGAAATAGAAAAAACAACAGAGGCAAATAACTCGAACAAAACACCTAGGTGCAAAACAAGCGCCACAATCAAACCGACCACAGATCAACAATAAAGCAAAACAACAAACAATTCAGGGCAACTGGAACCAATAAAAATAACAATTAAACAAACAGGAACATAATTAGCAGAAAGTGCAGAACAATTAAGCAAACAGATAGAACAGTTATTCAAGTAACTAGCTGGCTTCTACTAGTTACCATGGCCCAAGAAGCACTCGCATCAATATAGAAATGGGTGTACCTTTAAACACGTGTCCCCTTAAACTAAAAGATCAAAGGCAGTCTAAGCACCATCTGAAGCTCTAGCTACCAGCAGGAAGACCAAGGGGTGCACTCAAACAGGAATGTCCTTAGCCATCTTCGTTTGGCAACTGATACGTTCGAGTGATACGGATCTTAAGGAAGAATTATAAGAAAGCATGCGTATTAGAATTTAGTTCCTCCAAACAGCTAAAGTCCAAAAATATTTGTGACATGAATGTAACAAGTGAACATAACATAACAGAGACCCACATCTACAACATATCACAACTTCATCCATGAAGGACAAAAGAGAATGAGAGGCCATGGAAAGACTATGGAAGCAAAATCAAAAGATTTAAGAGTACGTTTACCTGAGAAAATGCATAAATTGCCCGCATGATTCGAGCATAATCAGGTCCAAGCATCTGAATAACAACATCGGCTAGTAATGTTCCCCAAAGCCTAAAACAAATCAATGTTATATTGTCAGTCAGCAGAACCCATAAGAAACATTACAAAAATTGGTGGAGGAAACATAAATTTTATTGTTCAATATACCAGCATTTGCCTTAACCACAGTTCTCCACATACCAATCCTCTGTTTTAACATGCTCAATTAAATCACTGACATTGAAAAGATCACTAGCCATTTAGCATATAGCCCATGATAATTTCCTGTGACTTGAGTTGAACTCAAAAGCATTCTAGAGAACAATAAATTGAACAATAAACAGTATTTTGGGCACAATTTCCAGCAGCTTAACCTGCCGTCAGTAGTATGTACCAGAAGCCAATAACTAGTGAATCAAAGTTTGTTTTTTATTACCAAGGTCACTTGATGACCACTATATCATACGATGCCTCAACTTGTTGAACACACTGTTGACACCCAATTTCGTCCGACCTTTTTTTTTTTTTAAAAAATAATTAATAATTAAAAATAATTAAAAAAAATTAATTAATTGATTATTATACGAAGAGAAAGAGAAAATTAAATTAAAAAAAAAGTTTTGGGGGGCATTTTGTTAAGTTAATATCTATGTGTGTATATTAAAAAAAAATTATTATTATTAATTAAATATTTGATTAATTAATTATTATTATTACTGAAAAAATTTTAATTAAGTTAATTAGTTTAAAATACATTTTGTTTTATAAGGGTTTAGTTAAAAATGATATATGTGTGTATATATGTATGTATGAAATACAAAAGAAAACTCCATAAAAAATGACAAAATTGAAAAGTTTGGGGTAAAAATGACAAATTTGAGAAAATTTGACAAAATCTGAAAAATTCCAGGACAATTTGGTAATTTTTCACATTATTTTTGGGCCAAACAGATGTTTTTTGCCCAAATTGACAGAAAAAGACAACATTGTCTCAATCAGAAGTTTCAAGAATATGCCCAAAGTCAAAGAGACGTAAAGGACTGAAACTGTCATTTTACCAAATTAAGATATAAGTCTGTTTTTAATTAAATTTAGATTTTTTTTAATTAAGGGAATTCAAGGCCCCTTCCCCTATAAATAGGGGGTGAAATCTGCGAAGAAAGGGAGAAAAAAAAAAAGAAAGATTGGAGCTCTTTAATAAAAAAACAAAAACTGTAGCTTAGTCCCTTGCCTCTTCTCCCTCTTCCCAGAAAACCTAAACTTTCCCCCTGTGCTGCTGTCACCCTCCGTTTGCCATCCAACAATTTCCAATCAATGCCGTCACCGATCCCGTTTCACTTTGCCGTTTCTACCTCCGTCACGCCGCCGCCTAGTCGCCGTCGCCGTCTCTCCAGTCTCGCCAGTCACGCCGTCAGTTCCATCCCTCGCCTTCCGCTGCACGTTGCTACCGTCCCGTACGCGACCTCCGTCGTCTTCATCCCACGCATCGCCACCCCGTCCTGCCGCCGTTTCCACCTCCGACTCGTCAGCCCGTCGCCGACGAAGCCAGCCCAAGTTGCCACCAGTCCCATCACCACCGGAGAAGACGAATCGAAGACGAAACCGTATCGTGATCCGTTTCAGACCCGGTCCAACCCGATTTCTAACCCATCAATGTTTTTTTCTATAACCCCGTTTTAATCCCCTTTTCCTTCTATTTCGTTCGTACAAGTCACTGATGTCTTTTATTCTTGCATATAGGCCATTAACAGCAAACTTTGAGTGTTTATTTTTTATTTTTGTTATTTTTGTTTTCTTTTTCTTTCTTTTGTTTTATTTTTATGGAAGGTTATACCTCCTACCTTTTATTTTTTTAAGTGGATGGCCAAAAAGCCCCACTTTTCTTTATTTATTTAATTTTTTGCAATTATTTAATTTATGCACTTTTATTTTTTTTCTATGGAAGGTTATACCTCATACTTTTCTTATTGGATGCCCAAAAAGCCCCACTTTTCTTTATTTATTTAATTTCATCAATTATTTAATTTATGCATGTTTATTTTATATGGAAGGTTATACCTCCTATTTTTTTGTTCTAAGTGGATGGCCAAAAAGCCCCACTTTTCTTTATTTATTTAATTTCCTGCAATTATTTAATTTATGCACTTTAATTTTTTTTATGGAAGGTTATACCTCCTACCTTATATTTTAAGTGGATGGTAAAAAGCTCCACTTTTTCCTCATTTATTTAATTTCTTGTAATTTACTTTATGCAATTATGTGGATGATTAAACTTATTTCACTTATTTCACTTTTAGCCATAAAAGATAATAAATAAATAAAGAAATAAGAAGATTTTTTTTATGTGAATAATTAACCTTATCTCACTTATTTTTAGTGCTAATCAAGAATCCATTTTTTACAACAAAGCCCCCATCCTTTATTATTTTGGAACACATATATTTTTAAAAACAATAAAAAAGTTAACCTTTTATTCCTTTTATTAAAAATAAAAATTAAAAAAAATCATAACCAGACAATAAAAAATCAATTTTTAAGTATATCTTTTCTTTTAAAAAAAATCTTTCATCAAACAAAAAAGTGAAAAGAAAAGAAAGAAAAGAAGAAAAAAAAAAGAAAGAAAAGAAATGAAAAAAATAAAAATAATTTTTTTTTCTAAAAAATTAAAATAAGTTAACATTAAAAATCAAAAATTCATAAAAATTATGAAAAAAAGATAAATTAATAATTAATTTAATAAAATAAAAATTAAAAATTAAAAATACTAATTTCCATATCCAAATAATCCGACAGGATTCAAGGTTTGGAAAATAAAAATATCTAGATAAAAATCTATATTCGGATAATTCGGCAGAATTTATGATATAGATTAGTAATTAATTAAAATATTTAATAATTAATTAAAACTTCATCAAATTCCATGTCCAAGTGGTTCGATAGAATCCATGGTTCGGAAATATCGAATTTATAAAAATTACGCAAATTAATTACCAAGATGTTAAAATCCACATCAATTGAAAAACCCACATTTGGATGATTCAGTTAAAATTTCTGATTTGAAAATTAACTGAAATTATTTAAAAGCAAGCAAAACAAAATTAAAATCAACTAAGGTACCAATTTTGGGCGTTAAAATAGAGTTATTTTAACGTAACCGTACTCCCGAACCCCGAACTCTCGCAGACCATTTTTAAGGTGTCCAATCGACCTGAGTGAAAACTGATTGGTGGCGACTCCCGAAAACCCGCACGTTGCCACAGCTTGGCGACTCCACTGGGGACTTCCCGTTAGTTAGTCAAGCCTAAAGTTGATTCTGTTTTGTTCTGCTTTGCTTATTTTTATGTGGATTTACGTATTATATTTACTTATTATAAACATGCATAATACATTCACGACATGAAGCTCTATACCCGAGCTTCCTCAATTTAAACCCGTTCTTTCAAAGCGGAATTGGTGTTGTTGTCCTTATGAGACCATGGTCTCCAAGCCTTCACTGGTTTCAAGTAGCAAAGTAGTGTATTGCCTCCTGAGACGATAGTCTCTGCATGGGCCCATGAAAAGTTACGGCTCGAATTAATCATTTCCTTACATAAACCCTCGTGGGTAAGGAATTGGGCTGTCACTATAATTCTGTGATGGGATTCGGGAACTACCCTCGGCCTTTTGATAAACCACCTTATGAATATAGAATTCCCCACTTAAACATAGAACTGACCGTAGAATTCCTACCATTTACCAACGCTATAAGCATGTCGTTGTTATGCTATATTGTTGCTCTATACTTTTGTCTTCTTCGTGTCTTATATTTATGGCTTTAACTCATTTTTCCATGATAGTTCATGAGTTGTTAATTGCTATTTAATTTGTTAATAACCTTATTTTTCTTTTGTTATACTTCTGTTTTGTGCAATTATTCTTCATGCATCAAAACCACGCATCAAACTATGCTAACTTTTTGGTCTTTCTGATAATAACTAGAAGTCTTGAAGTTCCACGATAGTAGATAATCAAACTCACTCATTGCATGCATACATTACATCAATCACATACATGTAGAGTCTAATAAAATAAATCTTACTTTAAAAAAGGTAAAATTGGACCTCAACACCGATATTCAACTCGGCTCCAAACAAGACTAATGGCAGAGCAAACCGAAGGTCGTCTCACAGATATTGAATCCAAGATTGAAAGTATGGCCGAACAAATGAAACAATTAATGAAGCTAATCAAGGGGAAAACAACCCAAGTCCCCGTCAAAGAACCTCAAGATCCCACTTATCCTCCGGGATTCACCCCACAACCGATATCAGTTCAAGGAAACCTGTTTCAGGAATTAGGTCCATTCGTTAATGTTCACCTGAAACAAGATACTATATATGAAGAGAAGAAGACACTATCAAAGGAAGAAGGAGAATCTCAAAAGTTCGAAACAATAGAGAAAAAACTTCGAGCCATTGAAGGTGGCACTATATTTGGCTCTCTCTCAGTGGATGACCTCTGTTTAGTGCTAGATGTTATAATCCCCTCAGACTTTAAGGTACCAGACTTTGTGAAATACGATGGAACGGGTGATCCCATCACTCACATCACGTTGTTTCTAAAAAGACTACAACCACTCACAAAAGACGAAAATGTGTGGATTGCACTTTTTCAAGAAAGTCTTACAAAATCAGCATTACAGTGGTATCTAAGTCAAGGTCCAAGAAACATTAAAACATGGAATGACTTTGCTCAAGCCTTCATCAGCAATTACAAACATGTTATGGACTTGGCCCCGGATCGCCAAACTCTCCAGAATATGGAAAAGAAAAAGCAAGAAATCTTCAAGGAATACGCTCAAAGGTGTAGGGACTTAGCTGCACAAGTTCAGCCATCCATGACGGAAAAAGAAATGATTACTTTATTTGTTCAAACACTAAAGTATCCATATTACTACAAACTCATTGGCAATTCGGCAACCAATTTCTCAGACGTTGTCATGTCTGGAGAACGAATTGAGCATGGGATTAGAACCGAAAAAATCACTGAGTCCTTTAATGATGCCATGAAAAGAGGAGGACCATTCAGAAGAAAGGATGAGGAAGTACAACAAATAGGACGCGGAAGAGGGATTCCCCTCGTGGGTACTGTGGCTACCGGGCCTCGCCTATCCTATTCTGCCAATAGGCCCAATGATTATCCTCCCAATAGGCCCAACAATTATCCTCTCAACAAGCCTAATCAGTTACGGCCACCTGTTCCGACCCCTCTAGTACCTGCACAAAGACCAAGAGAAGTTTTTGCGCCAATTCCCATGACTTACACTGAGTTGTATCCAAAACTGATTGAAAGTCGACTTATCCGCCTAATTCCTACAAAGCCATTGGAACCTCCATACCCAAAGTGGTATGACCCTAACATAACTTGCCCATATCATGATGGCGTTCCGGGCCATGGCCTGGAAAATTGCATAGCATTGAAACGCATAGTCCAACAATTAATCGAGTCAAAATGGTTGAACTTTTCTGATGAACCGAATGTCATTCACAACCTATTGCCACCTCATCAAGCTAAACTAGTCAATATGATAGAAGAACACCGGCTGATAAAGAAGTCAGTCAACGATATCATAACCCCTTTTAAGCATGTATATTCATGCCTTCTGAAAGAAGGGTTCATCATTCGGAAGTCTTCTTTTAAACATGAAGAAGTCGAAGATGAGGAATGGTGCGATTTTCATGACAGTAAGAGTCATTCTATCCAGGAATGCTCAGAATTCCGTGAGAATTTACAAAGACTCATAGACTCATCCCAACTCATAATTTTTATGTCAGATAAAGATGATGATGTGAATGTGATCATTAAAGAACAAGAAGTCAATGCTATGCCAAGACCACTAGTCATGCCAATTTCAAAACCTACTCTTAAACCTTTAAGAATTCAAGTCCCGAGGCCATTCCCCTACAAATCAGACAAAGCTGTTCCATGGAGCTATGATTACACTTCCAACATCACATCAACTCCATTAGAAGTTAGGAGCATGACTAGAAGTGGTCGGTATTATTCTCCGGAGCAAATGAACAAGCTCCAACAAGATAAGAATGTTACAGACCCAACAAGTGGACCTCTTGATACAAATACATCCAAAGAACAAGAGATGCCTCGAGCGGTAACAGATGAACAAGCTACTGAATTTCTCAAACTCATAAAGCAAAGTGAGTACAGCATCGTGGAGCAGTTAAACCGCCTGCCAGCAAAGATTTCCATACTTTCATTACTCTTAAGCTCTGATGCTCATCGAGAAGCCCCCCTCAAAGTCTTGAATAAGGCCTATGTTGAGCAAGATATTTTCATAAATAATTTTGACCACCTCGTCAACAACATCATGGCACAGAATATCATCACATTCACTGACGACGAGATACCAGCAGAAGGAAGGGGTCACTTTAAGGCTCTACATATTTCGGTTAAGTACAAAGATCGAATTATGGCTAGAGTTCTTATTGATAATGGGTCAGCTCTAAATGTAATGCCACTTGAAACCTTACACAAGCTTGGTATAGACCCATCATACCTCAACAACAGTCATATCGTTGTTCGAGCGTTTGATGGGACGAAGAGAGATGTTGTTGGAGAAATAGAGCTGCCAATAGGGATTGGCCCTTGTGTCTTCCACATCACATTCCAAGTTATGGATATTAATCCTTCTTATACTTGTCTGTTAGGAAGACCATGGATTCATATGGCTGGAGCAATTCCTTCTTCATTACATCAAAAAATGAAATTCATTATTGAAGGAAAGTTAATCACAGTCTTTGCTGAAGAAGACATTCTGCTATCTAGACCTGCGGATGCTCAGTACATCAAGGTTAATGAAGATATACATGATTGCTCTTTCAGGTCATTTGAAATTGTTAATGCTACCTATATCGGTGAATATGGAGAAGAACCCGTGCCTAACATCTCCAAAACAAGTCGCATGATCGACAAACTCATGATGAAAGGAGGATACTCACCGGGGTTGGGTCTGGGACAAGATTTACAAGGAATCCTAGAGCCATTGAAAATCTCTGCAAATGAAGGGAAATATGGCTTAGGTTTCACACCGACAAGACAAGACAAAATGAAGGCGATAGCTGAAAAGAGAGAAAAAAGGATTGCACGATTAATAAGGCATCCTCTAGAGGAAAGAAATCTGGATATCCCTGACATCACTGAAACATTCGTGAGTGATGGCTTGATTCCGAAAAACGACAATGAAGACGTGCTGACCATCAACATCACCAAGTCTTTTGAAAGTCTTTCGATTTAGGCAATAATCACTGATTCACCCGAAGATGAGGAGCTCGTTCAACCCTGTAGCCCACAGGATGTGCTGAACAATTGGGAGGCGATAGAACTGCCTGTTATAATCAAGATCTTTTCAAAGTAATCTAATAGTAAAAACCTCCTAAAGAAAGGTTCAATCAATAGGGTGTAGTCTTTGCTTAAGTGAACCTTTTAGTTATTGCTTTTCATTCCAATAAAGTTGTGATTTTTTTGCATTCATCTCATTATTGCCATTTTCTCTTCTCTCTCTTTTCTCTCTGGTTAATGCAGACCTGAAACTCTCTTTGATGACAATAAAAGAATGAACTTTGATAATCTTGTAAACACTACCGACTCGGATGACGAAGATCTTCAAATATCTCCTGAGCTATTAAAAATGATCCAGTGAGATGAAAAACAAAGAGCAACAAGTCAGGAACCAACTGAGGCATTCAACTTGGAAGACAGTCAGGATGTAAAAGAAGTCAAGATTAGCACTCTATTTCCTCCTGAAGAGAAAGAAGAATTAGTCCACTTATTGAAGAAATATGTGGATGTATTTACTTGGTCATACCAAGATATGCCTGGCTTAAGCTCAGACATAGTGCTACACAAAATACCATTGAAGCCTAGGGTGAAGCCTGTCAGACAGAAGTTACGAAGATTAAAGTCGGATCTAATCTTGAGAGTAAAAGATGAGATTCGAAAGCAATGGGATGCAGGATTCCTTGGGGTCGCTGAATATACAGAATGGGTTGTTAACATAGTTCCAGTCAAAAAGAAAGAGAGTTGGAAACTAAGAGTTTGTCAGGACTACCGGTCCTTGAACGAGGTTAGTCCTAAAGATAACTTCCCACTTCCTCACATTGATACGCTGGTGGATAATACCGCAGGAAACTCCTACTTTTCCTTCATGGATGGCTTTTCTGGGTACAATCAAATCAAACTTGATCCAAATGATATGATAAAAACTGCTTTTATTACCCTTTGGGGTACCTTCTACTATAAGGTGATGCCTTTTGGGTTAAAGAATGCTGGTGCTACATATCAAAAAGCCATGGTCGCGTTATTCCATGACATGATGCATAAAGAAATTGAAGTATATGTAGACGACATGATCGCCAAAACTTTCACTGCTGGGGGGCATCTAAAAGTGCTAAGAAAACTATTCGATAGACTTTGTAAATATCAACTAAAGTTGAATCCTGCCAAATGTACTTTCGGAGCCTCTTCAGGAAAGTTATTGGGTTTTATGGTAAGCAAAGATGGGATTCGAGTTGACCCAAGTAAAGTTAAGGCTATACAAGAAATGCAACCCCCGAAAACTCCAAAACAAGTAAGAAGTTTTCTGGGCAGAATCAACTTCATAGCAAGATTCATATCACAATTGACGTCCAAGTGTAAACCTCTTTTCAAATCACTAAAGAAGAACAATCCGATCGAGTGGAATAACGAATGCCAATAAGCATTCGAGAAAATTAAGCAATATCTATCAAATCCACCAATCTTGGTACCATCTCGATTTGGAAAACCGTTGATTCTATATTTATCCATACAGGATTCTTCATTAGGATCCGTATTGGGTCAACGTGATGAGACAGACAAGAAAGAGCATGCAATTTACTATTTGAGCAAGAAGCTTACCACATATGAAGTGAAATACTAAATAGTAGAAAAGTCCTGTTGTGCCCTTGCATGGGTAGCACACCGACTACGACACTACATGCTCTCCAACACCACATTGCTGATCTCCAAGACTAATCCCATTAAGTACATTTTTTAGAAACCCGCTTTATCAGGCAGGATTGCAAAATGGCAAATGCTGTTGTCTAAATACAACGTACAGTATGTCACCCAAAAGGCTGTAAAAGGGAGTGTGATTGCTGAATATCTGGCTAATAGAGCATTGGATGATTATGAGCCAATGGGAATGGATTTTGCTGATGGAGATATAATGACGATAGAATAGGAAGTCTCTGAAGATGATGAAACATGGAAAATGGCATTCGATGGAGCATCTAATGCTTTGGGACAACTCATCTCTCCAAGCGGAGAGCAGTTTCCCCTCACAGCAAAAATTACATTTCCTTGTACCAACAATATAGTAGAATATGGGGCATGTGCTATGAGACTCCAAATGGCACTGGAATTGAAAGTACGAAATCTCCGAGTTTATGGGGATTCCGCATTAGTCATATATCAAATCAATGGAGAATGGGAAACAAGGGATTCAAAATTGATCCCTTACCAAAAGCTCATACTAGACTTGGCTAACAGTATAAGCTTCCATCATCTTCCAAGGGAAGATAATCAAGTTCCGAACGCTTTAGCTACTTTAGCTGCTATGTACAAGATAAGCGACCCTAAGCATACTCCTATGTTCGAAATGAAAACAATAAATTCCTCAGCTTATTGCATGAGCATCGAAGAAGAATTGGATGGGAAACCTTGGTATCACGATATCAAGAAATACCTCCAAGAACGAGTGTATCCACAGCATCAGAAAATGACAAGAAATTTCTACGAAGACTGTCAATGGGTTTTCTTTTAAACCTAGACATACTTTATAAGAAAACCCCAGACTCGATGCTACTTTGCTGTGTAGATGCTCATGAAGCACGAAAGATCATGGATGAAATTCATTCTGGAATGTGTGGAGCACACACTAGTGGTCATACTATGGCAAGACAAATAATGAGGGCTGGCTGCTATTGGCTCACATTGGAAAGTGATTGCATCAATCACGTAAGAAAATGTCACAAATGTCAAATATATGCCAACAAGATCCAGGCTCCACCTGTTCCTCTTAATGTAATAGCAATACCTTGGCCTTTTGCCATGTAGGGAATTGACGTCATTGGAGCCATTACCCCTAAAGGTTCTAATGGTCACAAATTCATCCTAGTGGAAATAGACTACTTCATTAAATGGGTAGAAGCTATGTCTTATGCAAATGTAACTCAAAAGGTGGTATGCCGGTTCATTAAGAAAGAAATCATTTGTCGCTATGGCCTGCCAGAGTGTATCATCTCAGACAATGCCACGAACTTGAACAATGCAATGATGCAAACTTTGTGCCAACAGTTCAAGATCAAGCATCTTAATTCGACACCTTATCGATCGATGATGAATGGTGTAGTAGAAACTGCCAATAAAAATATCAAAAGAATTATTGAAAAGATGATCGTCACTTACAAGGACTGGCATGAGATGATACCTTTTGCACTACATGCTTATAGAACTTCTATCCGTACTTCTACTCGAGCAACACCTTTTTCTCTAGTATATGGTATGGAGGCTGTATTGCCTGTTGAAGTTGAAATTCCTTCATTAAGGGTACTAATGGATACTCAATTGAGAGAAGCAGAATGGGTCAAGGCTAGATACGAGCAATTAAACCTAATTGATGAAAGAAGAATGATAGCCCTCTGCCATGGGCAGCTTTATCAAAGGAGGATGATTCGCGCTTACAATAAAAAGGTTCGCCCACGGAAATTTCATGAGGGTGACATAGTGCTCAAGAAAATTCTACCCATTCAGCATGATTCTAGAGAAAAATGGACACCAAATTATGATAGGCCATATGTCGTGAAGAAAGAATTTTCAGGAAGGGCTCTAATTCTTACAGAAATTAATGGACGAGAATTACCAAAGCCAGTAAATTCAGATTCAGTAAAGAAATACTTTGCATAATGAAGAAATTTTCGGACAGAAGGGAAGAAGTGGATACAGGATTATCAAAGTTTATTTGATCAAAGTTGTCAAAGAAAGCGTTCTTCCCTCACACTTTCATTGTTATTCATCTGTACCCAAGACTTTTATATTCTCTTACCCATAAATAAAAAGACAATTCTCTTTAGCTTTCTTTTGATTCTCACGTTCAACATTTATATTCCCTTGTTCAAAAAAAAAATGATGAAGTCATTTCTATCCAATTCTTTTCCTTCAAATCTCACATTCCCACTAGCCTTAAGTGTGCAATAAATTGTGACATTTGTAGGAAGAATAGTAATAATTAAAACTCAGAAAAATCAAAGACCATAGATTACTTTGATAAGCTTTGTGAATTAAAACAGGTAAGATTGAGGTCCTGCTTTGCGAACGGCACAGAACATAGGCTAACAAAGAAAAAGGAGTAACAAATCTTCCGGAGATAGCCTTGGTAGTTGCCTGGATGATCGCTTCAGAAGCCTTAGCATGTTCACGTCAGCAAAAAAGAACCATATTCACGGATATTTCAACAGGGACAATTATCCAGAGAGGCATAAAGTATGAGGCGGGCGAACATTAAAGAAATTGAGGCCAAAATTCAAGAACAAGTCAAGGAAAGGGGATTTTGAAAAGAGTTGGGCTTTTGAGGCAATGGACAAGAGCTGGGAAGCATAAAGAGATTCAATGATAGTGCAAGAAGGCAATCACAAAGAAGATCCTGTAAAGCAAAGACATAAAGAACTATATCCATCAAAAAAAAAAAAAGAACCATCATTTACACATGCTCTGCATTCATGCATTTCACGTCATGCATACACGGCCTTTGCATAACAGGAACCAAATGGGAAGCACATCCACGGCACAGTTACAACAGTATAAGCTAAGATCCCAATAACATCAGCTCTTACCAGTCTACCACTGGATGCATAGTTAATACGCTGGACCCAGCCCCATCAGGGATTCAAGGATAAAGTAGACAATACTGTCAAAAGCTTGGCAATCGATTCAATAATCGAGGCTACACCTGGAAGGACAGAATTGACGCCAGCTTAGTAGTATCCAGGATAAGAGATAGCTATGGTCAAGGATAAGGCAGACATCAAGAAATATTGTCATTAATAATTTGTCAAAAGCGGGCAATGGATTCAATAATCGAGGACTGGATCGACGTCAACTCGATGGAATATCAAAGAAAAGAAATATCTATGACATCAAAATAAAGTAGGATCCACTTTTCCGGTTAAGTGGCGGATACGGTACTCCGTGACTCTCAAGTCGGTTCTCTCAGTTGCCCATAATAACTGATTCCTTCCTCTCTTCTTTCTTTTACTTCCTGCTAGAAAATGGATCATACTATTTCTCCCTTGCGAAAATATTTTCCTTTTCTCCCAATGAACATTCTCGGAAAGATCTACCGAGTTCGCTGTGAACGATTAAGAGTTTTGATGCACAAAGGAATCCCTGAAGATGTACGGTGGTTAATTGAAGCTAAGGTTTGTCTGGCAGGTGAAATCCCAGAGGCATTTGTGTCTCACATGCCTGGCATAGGCAAAAGCTCTTATGCCAAAAAGCGAAGAGCGAAAAGGTTACAAGTCTGCCATAAATGTAGACGGTGGACTTGTAATACTAAATGTCGTTCTTTAGGAATAATCTCCGATAATCGAGAAGATAAAATACGGTTCATCAAGAATGGCCTGAGTAAGGACTCATTGGATAATATCCAATTGACTCTTGAGACGCATTCTTGTGGATCCGTGCAACGTGAACTTCTTAGTTTATGGAGTATTTTTCATGAAGAACGAGATCATTATAGTCTTGGGAATCTAACTTTAAACGACCATGTTTGCCAGTTTGTAAGAAAACTGGATGGGAAGCAAATCCTCGACTCATAGAAGGCGTTAATGCCGTTACTGGATGTAAAACTAGTGGAAGATGTGAGCCACAGTCACAATTACTATACATACAATTTGTCATATTTGGAAAATTTACTTTTTCTTTTGACAATAATGTACTTGCTCCTGAAAGCGTAATAAAGACGTTATCCTGTCACCACTATAAATGCATGTTCTTCTTTTCGATTAAGTAGCGGATACGGTACTCCATGACTCTCATAGTCGGTTATTTCAGTTTCCTACAATAACTAATTTCTTCCTTTTCTTCTCTCAAATTCTTCATTCATCAATGGATTCTACTCTTTCCGCCCTACGAAAATACTTTCCTTCCCTCCCAATAAACGTTCTTAGAAGGATTTACCAAGCTAGATGTGAAAGAATCAGAGTTTTTATATATAAGGGCATTCCTAACGATGTGCGGTGGTTAATTGAAGCTAAGGTCTGTTCGGCTGGTGAAGTTTCAGATGTATTTATGCCCCGCATGCCCGGCTTAGGTAAAGGTGCTTACGCCAAAAAATGAAGAGCAAAGAGGCTAGGCGTCTGTCATAAATGTGGACGATGGAATTGCGATACTAAATGTCGCTCTTTAGGATACATCTCCAAAAATCGTGAAGATAAAAGAAAATTCATTAAGAATGACCTACGTAAGGAATCTCTAGAGGATATCCGAGGGACTCTTGAAACGCATTCTTGTGGACGAGTGCAAGGTGAAATTATCGATTTATGGTGGACTTTTCGTAAAGAACGAGACCGTTACAGTCTTAGGAATCTGACTTTAAACGACCCTATTTGCCAGTTTGTAAGAAAACTGGAAGGGAAACAAATCCCCGATTCATAGAAGGCATTGAAGCCGTTATTGGACGACGTAAACCAAAGTCACGACTACTGTACATGCTAGTTGTCACTTTTGAAATTTTCCTTCTCTTCTGACAATGATGTACCTACTCCTAACGTGAGCCACAATCATGGCTACTGTATATGCTAGCTGTCACTTTTGAAAATTTTCCTTCTCTTTCAACAATAATGTACCTACTCTTAAAAATATAATTATTGCTTTATCTCTTCATCTCTATAAATATATCATCTTCATTTCTCACAAGGATAAGGATAGGAATGGAGAAAACCTCAACTCATAAATCCCGAAGTATTTGTGTATTTTCTGGGGTTTTTTCTGGAAAAGACGAAGAGTACTTAAAGGCAGCCAACCATTTGGGTAAAGTATTAGCTGAGCGAAAAATACATTTAGTCTATGGAGGAGGTAGTGTCGGATTAATAGGAATTGTAGCATCAGCAGTATCTTTAGGAGGAAGTCAAGTTCTAGGCATTATCCCTGGACCTTTGAAGTTTGTTTCTGGGGGCACGATTGAAGAAGAGTTAGTGGTTAAAAATCTGCAAGAATGTTTGTTACAAATGCTTTTTAACGCTGATGCTTTTATCGCTCTACCAGGTGGTTTTGGCACATTGGGAGAAGTCTTTCAAATTGCTTCCATGGCCCAACTTAATTTGCATAAGAAACCCATTGGGCTGTTGAATGTTAACAATTTCTTTACAGGTCTGATAGCATTTGTGGACTACGCTATGCAGAAGAATTTTATATCAAGAGTAGCACGACGAATCCTAATATCCGTAAGAACTGCTGAAGAATTGTTAGATAAAATGCAAGCTTTTGTTCCTAAACCAGATCCAGCAATGATCCAGATGGACTGGACACAACAGTATTGCCCGACCAGTTCCGTCCCATAATTGTCCTTTACCCGGCCTGTTGAAGCATTGTGGAAGAAGAAGTGATCCGATCTGTTTTTCTTGTCCTTTAGTTTTATTATCAGCATTTTCTTTCGTGTTTTGGTTTTTCTTTTCAGGGAATTTCTTTCTTTTTTATCTTGTAGGATAGTTTGGTTCATGCTGATATTAAAACCATAGGACAAAGCCTTTAGTTTGGAATGGCTGAGTAAGGAGTAATTTTGTTTACTCTTGAGACACATCCTATTAGGTCCACTAGTCAGGACATTTTTTGGTAGCTAAGCTTCAACCTTATTTGGATCACATATCTCACAATGGAATCTATATTTTCTGAAGAAAATATTAGATGAAACCTTGGATATTGATTCCAAACATCCGTACCCTTACATAATTTGTCTGTTTTATTTCACATCATCAAGATTCACTCATCTCATGGAAGTTTAAATTCTTGCACTCGCCTATTATGAAAATTCACACTTCCAATAAAACCATTCCAACTTCAATTGCCTTCATACAAATTTCACTAGAGGTCCTAAGGAAAGCTCCTTAGCCTCAAACTCAATCAATTTTCCTTCAATGATAGGACAGCTCCTATCGCCGAGGTTTTAAGGATGGAACCTTTGCCTCGAAATCAATCAATCAATTTTCCTTCAACGCTAGGACAACTCTTATCGCCGAGGTTTTAAGGATGGAACCTTTGCCTCGAAATCAATCAATTTTCTTTCAACGGTAGGACTGCTCCTATCGCCGAGGTTTTAAGAATGGAACCTTTGCCTCGAAATCAATTAATTTTCCTTCAACGGTAGGACTGCTCTTATCACCGAGGTTTTAAGGATTGAACATTTGCCTCGAAATCAAAATCAATCAATTTTCCTTCAACGATAGGAGAGCTCCTATCACCGAGGTCCTAAGGAAAGCTCCTTAGCCCCAAAATCAATCAATTTTCCTTCAACGATAGGAGAGCTCCTATCGCCGAGGTCCTAAGGAAAGCACCTTAGCCTCAAACTCAATCAATTCTCCTTCAACGATAGGACAGCTCCTATCACCGAGGTCCTAAGGAAAGCTCCTTAACCTCAAACTCAATCAATTTTCCTTCAACGATAAGACAACTCCTATTGCCGAGGTCCTAAGCAAAGCTCCTTAGCCTCAAAATCAATCAATTTTCCCTTAAAGATGGGACAGCTCCTATTGTTGAGGTCCTAAGGAAAGCTCCTTAGCCTCAAACTTAATCAATTTTCCTTCAACGATAGGACAGCCCTATCGCCGAGGTCCTAAGGAAAGCTCCTTAGCCTTAAAATCAATCAATTTTCCTTCAACGATAGGACAGCTCCTATCGCCGAAATCAATCATTTTTCCTTCAACGATAGGACAGCTCCTATCGTCGAGGTCCTAAGGAAAGCTCCTTAGCCTCAAACTCAATCAATTTTCCTTCAACGATAGGACAGCTCCTATCGCCGAGGTTCTAAGAAAAGCTCCTTAGCCTCAAAATCAATCAATTTTCCTTCAACGATATGACAGCTTCTATCGCCGGGGTTCTAAGTATGGAACCTTAACCTCGAAATTAATCAATCAATTAATTTTCCTTCAACGATAGGAGAATTCTTATCACAGAGGTTCTAAGGAAAGTTCCTTAACCTCAAAAAGGAGGAGAAAAAGGGTTTTTCTCCTCATGGTTTAGGCGGCGCGAAGGTTCTTAATGCCTAGCTAAGTTGGACGAAATTTGGTAACTACTTTGCATACATCATGTCGCATGAAGGATGCAAAGGGGGGCAGCTGTTGACACCCAATTTCGTCTGACCTTTTTTTTGAAAAAAATTTTTTTAATCAAAAATTAAAAAATAATAATAAAAAATTAATTAATTGATTATTATACGAAGAGAAAGAGAAAATTAAATTCAAAAAAAAAATATTATTATTATTAATTAAATATTTGATTAATTAATTATTATTATTACTAAAAAAATTTTAATTAAGTTAATTAGTTTAAAATACATTTTATTTTATAAGGGTTTAGTTAAAAATGATATATGTGTGTATATATGTATGTATGAAATACAAAAGAAAACTCCATAAAAAATGACAAAATTGAAAAGTTTGGGGTAAAAATGACAAAATTGAGAAATTTGAGAAAATTTGACAAAATCTGAAAAATTCCAGGACAATTTGGTAATTTTTCACATCATTTTTTGGCCAAACAGACGTTTTTGGCCCAAATTGACAGAAAAAGACAAGATTGTCTCAATCAAAAGTTTCAAAAACATCCCCAAAGTCAAAGAGACGTAAAGGACTGAAACTGTCATTTTACCAAATTAAGAGATAAGTCTGTTTTTAATTAAATTTAAATTTTTTTTAATTAGGGGAATCCAAGGCCCTTTCCCCTATAAATAGGGGGTGAAATCTGCGAAGAAAGGGAGAAAAAAAAAAAAGAAAGATTGGAGCTCTTTATTAAAAAAACAAAAATTGTAGCTTAGTCCCTTGCCTCTTCTCCCTCTTCCCAGAAAACCTGAACTTTCCCCTTATGCTGCTGTCACCCTCCGTTTTCCATCCAACAATTTCCAATCAACACCGTCACCGATCCCATTTCATTTTGCCGTTTCTACCTCCGTCACGCTGCCGCCTCGTCGCCGTCGTCCAGCCACCTTCATCGCCATCTCTCCAGTCTCGCCAGTCGCGCCGTCGCCCATGCCACGTCGTCAATTCCATCCCTCGCCTTCCACTGCACGTTGCTACCGTCCCGTACGCGACCTCCGTCGTCTTCATCCCACGCATCGCCACCCTGTCCTGCCGCCGTTTCCACCTCTGACTCGTCAGCCCGTCGCCGACGAAGCCAGCCTAGGTTGCCACTAGTCCCATCACCACCGGAGAAAACGGATCGAAGACAAAACCGTATCGTGATCTGTTTCAAACCCGGTCCAACCCGATTTCTGACCCATTAATTTTTTTTGGTATAACCCTGTTTTAATCCCCTTTTCCTTCTATTTCGTTCGTACAAGTCATTGATATCTTTTATTCTTGCAGATAGGCCATTAACAGCAAACTTTGAGTGTTTATTTTTTATTTTTGTTATTTTTATTTTCTTTTCCTTTCTTTTGTTTTATTTTTATGGAAGGTTATACCTCCTACCTTTTTTTTTTTTAAGTAGATGGCCAAAAAGCCCCACTTTTCTTTATTTATTTAATTTTTTGCAATTATTTAATTTATGCACTTTTATTTTTTTTCTATGGAAGGTTATACCTCATACTTTTTTTATTGGATGGCCAAAAAGCCCCACTGTTCTTTATTTATTTAATTTCTGTAATTATTTAATTTATGCATGTTTATTTTATATGGAATGTTATACCTCCTATTTTTTTATTCTAAGTGGATGGCCAAAAAGCCCCACTTTTCTTTATTTATTTAATTTCCTGCAATTATTTAATTTATGCACTTTAATTTTTTTTATGGAAGGTTATACCTCCTACCTTATATTTTAAATGGATGGTAAAAAGCCCCACTTTTTCTTCATTTATTTAATTTCTTGTAATTTACTTTATGCAATTATGTAGATGATTAAACTTATTTCACTTATTTCACTTTTAGCCATAAAAGATAATAAATAAATAAATAAATAAGAAGATTTTTTTTTATGTGAATAATTAACCTTATCTCACTTATTTTTAGTGCTAATCAAGAATCCATTTTTTACAACAAAGCCCCCATCCTTTATTATTTTGGAACACATATATTTTTTAAAAACAATAAAAAAGTTAACCTTTTATTCCTTTTATGAAAAATAAAAAAAAATCATAACCAGACAATAAAAAATCAATTTTTAAGTATATGTTTTTTTTAAAAAAAATATATTTCATCAAACAAAAAAGTGAAAAGAAAAGAAACAAAAGAAGAAAAAAGAAAGAAAGAAGAAAAAAGAAAGAAAAGAAATGAAAAAAATAAAAATAATTTTTTTTTCTAAAAAATTAAAATAAGTTAACATTAAAAATCAAAAATTCATAAAAATTATGACAAAAAGATAAATTAATAATTAATTTAATAAAATAAAAATTAAAAATTTAAATTACTAATTTCCATGTCCGGATAATCCGACAGGATTCATGGTTTGGAAAATAAAAATATCTAGATAAAAATTCATATTCAGATAATTCGGCAGAATTTATGATATAGATTAGTAATTAATTAAAATATTTAATAATTAATTAAAACTTCATCAAATTCCGTGTCCAAGTGGTTCAATAGAATCCATGGTTCGGAAATATCGAATTTATAAAAATTACGCAAATTAATTACCAAGATGTTAAAATCCACATTAATTTAAAAACCCACATTTGGATGATTCAGTTAAAATTTCTGATTTGAAAATTAACTGAAATTATTTAAAAGCAAGCAAAACAAAATTAAAATCAACTAAGGTACCAATTTTGGGCGTTAAAATAGAGTTATTTTAACGTAACCGTACTCCCGAACCCCGAACTCTCGCAGACCATTTTTAAGGTGTCCAATCGACCTGAGTGAAAACTGATTGGTGGTGACTCCCGAAAACCCACACGTTGCCACACACATGCAAAGGCTAGACTTCTTTGCACCTGCAGAATCACATTCAAAACGAGACAGGAACCTGAGAACCAGTGGTCACTAATTCCCCCTTTCGAAACCATGATCCTTCAACAATAGTGTGTCTCCCATGGTTCCCCAACCTTCCTGATTTTCAGGCATTGCCATGGACAGTAATACACTTCCATATATCCTGTTAAAAACTTAGAATAAACCTAAGAAATGTCCAAGTTCCTTACCTGTTCTTATTGCCAAAACCAGAAACACAACCTGGAACTGCCGCCCACTTGAACTCACCACCTTGTTTGCTTCAGAAGAAACGATATTGCCTTCATTAATCCAGCAATACCCGAACCTTGAATCCTTTTGATGCCAAAGCTCTCCCCTCTGATACATTAATCCCAGCCAGAATTCATATTTTTCTGGTCAACGGCACCCAATAAACGATGAGCAGAGGGCAAGCGGATTGAAGAACGGAAATCAACTCACTTGATTCTCGGTGAGACCCATCTGAATGACGCCGGACTGGTTGCTGGATTCATCGTAAGGATTTCCGTCGTAGGCTTTCCAGCCGGCAAAGTACGGCAAGTCTTCCCCGTGAGTCTCGGCAACTGCCACTTTAGAGAGGCCAACAGAAGGAGAAGCGGACGACGAGCAGAGGGCGAGCGAACGGGGAGCAGCGACGATGAATGGCAGAGTGAGGAGAAGGAGGGCAGAGAGGAGACGAAGCACAAAGAAGAGGGCAGAGACGACGCGGAGCACAGAGAGGAGACGAAGGGCAGAGACGGCGTGAATGGCAGAGGAAGGAGAGGGTGAGAGGAGAGGGAGACGAAGCGGCCGGCGAGAGCCTGAGATGCAGAGACATAGAGGAGAGGAGACGGGGATGGAGATGGAACGGCCAGAGGAAACGGCCAAAGGAGAGGAAGAGACGAGACGGTGAGGGAGGAGGGGTTTAGGGAGATGTAAGGTAAGTGAGTAGTATTTATTGTTAGGGTTAGGCTTGGGCTTGGGCTTTTTAGGCCCAAAAGATTGTTTTTTTTGGGTTGTAGAAAATTATATATAATAATAATAATAATAATAATAATAATAATAATAATAATAACAACAATAATCAATATTTATAATATCATAATTATAAATGTTATTCTCAATATTATAAATATTTATTATAATATGTATGGCATATACATCATATATCATATACTATGTATATGTTATTATGATATGTATTATAGTATGTACAAAAATATACTAAGTATAAATATAACAATAATGTGTAAGATATATATACTTATTAATATATATGTATTATGGTAAATATATATAAATATCAATATCAATGCAATATAAATATGCATATATATAAAAAAAGGAAAAATAAAATATATAAATGTGTGTGTATTTTCCAACGGCCTAGGCAGTTGCAAAAATAAAAAAAATTTCCAACTGCCTAGGCAGTTGGAAAAATAAAATATATAAATGTGTGTGTATTTTCCAACGGCCTAGACAATTGGAATAATCAAAAAAAATTTCCAACGGCCTAGGCAATTGGAAAAATAAAAAAAAAAGCAGTTGAAAAAATAAAATATATAAATGTGTGTGTATTTTCCAACGGCCTAGGCAGTTGGAAAAATGAAAAAAATTTCCAACTGCCTAGGCAGTTGGAAAAATAAAATATATAAATGTATGTGTATTTTCCAATGGTTTAAGCAGTTGGAAAAATAAAAATAGTTTCCAAATAAAAAAATTTTAACTTACATATTTTCCAATTGCCTAGGCAGTTGAAAAAATAAAAAAATTTTCCAACGGCCTAGGCAGTTGGAAAAATAAAAATAGTTTCCAACGACCTAGGTCGTTGGAAATAATAACTACTGAGATGCACAGCCAACTTACATATTTTCCAACCTTTTAGGCCGTTGGAAAGATGCCCGTTGGAAATTTAAACTCACTTCCAACAGCCAAGCAGTTGGAGAATTTTTTTTTACAATGATCAATTTTTATCCGCAATTTCCAATGGCCTAGGCAGTTGGAAATTTCCAACGGCCAAGCCGTTAGAAAATTGCACATTGGTAAAGAGGGTTTTTTTTAGTAGTGAAATCTTCACTTGTCTCTAGTCCTAAACTTTCGAGACAATCGAACCTCAATCAAACCCGTAAAAACAAATATCAACAATCGACATTAGCCACCATGAATGCTGCCTTAACTCATTTTGTTCTTGCCTTGATTTCATTGATCTTATCTAAAATCCCCATGTTGCGCCAAACTGAAGCTGGATCACCGAATCAATTTATGAAACAAATGGCTGCATTGTCGCACGGTTTTCTCCTTTTCCTTCACACTCATTAGTGTTGCTGCCTTTGACTGGTCATTTCCTCGCCGATTGACAACCATTGAAAGCCAAAATGTACAATTTTTGCGCTTGTCAGAATCCCAATTAAGAAGCTATTTGGCGATTCATGTGAAGTCGAGTCATATGTGGTGGAAGTGAATCGGCGATGTGCCGATAGAACAAGGAATCAACATGAATCGGTGATGTACCGAGGGAATCGGCGGTGATTCACATTCTACACCCCTCTAGCTTGTGGAAGACCATTGATTGACCGTTGAACACCTCTTCTTCGCCTCTATACCCTATACTATAGAATCAATGGTACAGCTTCAGACATGCGCCAATGAGGATACAATCAAGATGACATAAAGGGCACTGGAGATGGTGGGAGAATCGATTTGGAGAGGAAACGAAAGGGCAGATATGAGGTCGGTGAAGCAGCAGTGATGGTGATCGGAGAAAGAAAGGAGGAAGAAAGAGGCAAGAGCATTTTGAAAGGATTTTTGGGTTTGATTGAGGTTGGAAGTAAAAAATAGAAGAGATGAGGTTTGAAATGAATATAAATGGTATTTTTCAAAAGTTTAAGGGTTAAAATGATTGATTAGAAAAATTTGGGAATCAAAATTGTTATTCTATATTTATTTTAGTATTAATTAATGCCTAAATTGTCCCAAATTTATGTTTTGGGATCTTGTATCCATTTTCTTGTGTTTAAGGGCTAAATTTAGGCTTTCCCCTATATTTCCGTCAACATTGACTGTGGTCACAGACAGCAGGGGCATTATTGCTACAAACCATAAATGTAAACCTACAATTGTAATGTTCAACAATTTGATAGTAAATATGTGAAATGAGGTATATTTTAAAGGCAAATCATATAATTTAGCCTAAATTTATTATAAGAGAGTTACCAAATAATTTGAATTAGTAAACTCTCATATAACTATCTAATATCAACCTTTTTAAATTTTAATTTAAACTATTTAGTAATTGTGCTTTTGTATATTCAAATTATGTCATAATTTTTTAACAGTTAATAAATCATTTAAGTTATTAGTTTTTTTTAATCCCTATAAACTGGGCAATTATAATGTAACATGGACATAGTGTATACTCACTTTTGAAAAATGACAAGTCTGCCATTTATGCTTTCCTTTGGACCAAATTTTGCCACCACAACTTTTTTTTTTTTTTTGTGCAAATTTTCCATTAATCTTACGGTTTGGGATCAAATTACCATCCAAAATTAAAATCATTGATATGGAAAATGTAGAAATAGTTGTAAATCCTGCTTTTATCCAAAACTTTATTTCCTTAACCATAGGTCCCAAAGTTTTTAAACTTATTCTCATAATCGTTTTTACCATGATGTCCAAACCTATAAGTACCATAACCCCGAATTTGTTGCTTTTTTTATCACTTCTACTGCTTTGCCTTGATCCCTGCCACCAATCTAAGGTTCACTTATCAATGATGCCAATCAAATAAAAAAATGCGTAATCCCGAGTTTGCTCATTCTATGACTTTGTCAACAATCTCGTCGACTTAATTCTAAAATGTCATTATTAATGATTGCTCAAAGGTACTAATCGTCATAAGAAAAGCCGCTGCATGGCCCTCATCGAGATTGTTGTGCATAACATGTTCCTAGAAGAGCTTAACAGGGTAACTGTGAGACTTTGTGAGAAAATAATATATTTGGAAGGTTAGGTGGCTACTAGTTATGGAGAAAATTCTAAGTGCTACGAAGAAAATTTCAGGAGTTATGTTAAAAAAATTTCCGTACGTATTACTCTAGTAAATGTTCATTTGGTAATGATGCATGTGGCAGAGTTATAGCGATATATATCATTTATTGGATGAGTTATTCTTATTGGGAGGCCACCAAGTGGCTATTTTGCTCTCTTTTTGTAACTTTAGTGGCAAATCTACTCGCATGTTATAACATTATTTGTGGTTTTGCAGCAAAAAAAAGCAAGGGTGGTAAAATTGCATTGGTTGGCAAACATGTGTGCCAAATTTACCATTTTTCTCAACATTTTTTATAACTCAATTATAGAAAGTGATTTGCGTACAGTTGTACATGGACTTAATCTATATATTATATATGCAATATATTTTGTAAGAATCTGCATGGCTGGTTATTAATTATTTAGACTCTGTTTATTTTTACATTATAAATAATTTGTTTTTTTTATTTGTACTTATTTTGTGTTAAACGAATGCAATTTGAAAAATGACATTGTATCTTCCTAATAATCATTTTTGTAATATTTTTTAAAAAAAATAAATAAGCACTAATGGTTATTTTTTTTCCTACACACCCGTACAATATTGACAAAAATGCTTACGATTTGAGGTCAAACTTATTAAAATGTAGGATCTATATTAATATGCAATTTTAAAAGTAATCACCACACAAAAGACTAAATAGTATAGTTAATTTCTAAAATTCTCAACTTAGTTGCATATTACTCCCTCATTTCCAAATTATTTATAACATTTTATGTTTTAATTAATTTTAATTTTTTTTAATATTTTCATTTTTAGTAAATTATTTTACCATATTATTATTCAAATTATTGTTTAATATTCATTATTTTCATATTTTTTAATGTATCTGTAAAAAATATCAAATGAAAATGGAAACATCATATATAAGTTTGTACTTCTTTTTGAATTTTTATGAAACTTAAATATTTTGCTAAATTTAAAACTCAATTCTCTCTCCCCAAACTTAATTCTCTCTTGACTCCCTCACCATCTACAACTTGTTTAGAATGGAGTGGAAACATTCATAACTAATTTAAAATGAAACGGAAACATTTATAACTAGTTTAAAATAAACTAGAAACATTCACAACTAATTTGAAATAAAAACATTCATAACTAGTTTAGAGTAGAAACTTTCACAACTTATTTGGAACAGAATGAAAACATTCACAACTAGTTTAGAAAAGAAACATTTTGTTACTTGTTTCGAATGGAATGGAAACATTCAAAATTAGTTTGGAATAAAAATATTCAAAACTTGTTTAGAATAGAATGAAAATATTCACAACTAGTATATAATGGAATGAAATCATTCACAACTAACTCATTCATAGCTTGTTTGGAATGGAAATATTCACAACTTATTTAAAATGAAATAGAAACTTTCATGACTAGTTTAGAATGGAAATATTCACAACTAGTTTGGAATGGAGTGAAAGCATTCACAATTAATTTGAAAATAAAATTTTCACAACTTATTTGGAATGAAATGAAAATATTCATAACTAGTTTTAAAGGGAAAAATTCACAACTTGAAAAATTCAAAACATTCACAATTAGCTTGAAATTGATATATTCATAACTTGTTTAGAATGAAATGAAAACATTCATAATCAGTTTGGAATGAAATGGAAACATTGACAATTGGTTTGCTAACTGTGAATGTTTTGATTTTATTCTAAATAATTTGTAAATTTTTTCATTTTATTCTAAACAAGTTATGAATGTTTCCATTTCATTCCAAACAAACTATGAATATTTCTGTTCCAAACCAGTTATGATAATTTACATCTCATTTTGAACAAGTTTTGAATGTTTACATTCCAAACTATTTGTGAATGCTTCTATTTCGAATAAGTTATGAATGTTTCAATTTCATTTTGAACAAATTATGACTATTTCTATTCCAAACAAGTTGATCTGTCGTTTCTGGCTAGATTCAGACTTCAGTTTAGATCTGGCTAGTTTTCTTTCATTATTTGACTGACCTTATCTGATATTTTCTATCAGATTTTATGGTGGATACAATCTCTTTCAAATCCTAATGTTACAAAGCGATTCAAGACTCTCATTGGATAAATATTCAATTGAAAACAGGCAACAATGGATCTAAGTTTTTTCTTGGATTCACTCAAATCTCGACTCTACTAGAGTATCATGACATTTAATAACTTATATGGAGGCGATTGTATAAAATCACGTTAGTCTTTATTTTTAAAAATTTTATTGATTATATTTTTATTTTTTATAGATAGTCTTTTTTCATGCCTTTATGTATCGTTGTTTTTAGCGTTGCTTAATTATTGTTGCTCTGCCTTAGGTTTTGTTTCAGTTATTTGTGAGTTCTATACCCCATATTTATTTTAATTTACTTGAAAGGTTCAGTTTGACTTGATTCTCTTCACTTTATTCGGTATTGCAGGAATAAGTATCATTTTTATAGTCAGTTTTATATTTTTGTTGTTTTTTTAGATTTTTATGTCATTATAAGATTATAAAACACTATTTAACTCACTTTTAATTGAAATGAAGCATCTTTTAATGGAAATGAAGCATATTTTGTTTAAAAAAATATTTCGGTAAATGGAAGATGAGGGAATATTTTATTGTTTGAAAAGTAGTTAGTATTAAGTACGGGTCTCCGTCATCGGGCAGCTCAAATAACTCAACCACCCCTCTGACTCACTTTTCCCACCTCCTTTACTATGATTCCGTTCCCTACGCTTTCTATTCAATTATTTTTATCATCATTATCTACCTTCCCTTTCATCATCGCCCCCAGCTTTTTAACCCATTCCGTTTCACTTCTCTGCCTCCCTCCCGAGGCCGGTGCCACCATCCAACGGTCCATGCCCGCCCTTCACTTTCACAAGGATAGTCTAGCAACTCTAGCCCGGAAAACCGGGCTGCTCATCCACCAAACTAGTTTAAGAAAATTACAAAAACCCCCGTTAGAACTTTATCTCCTCTGTATTTTATCCGTTACTTTTTTACCGTGTTTCAAAATAACTTTTAAAATTTTAATTGAAATTGTCTGATAATAATATTTTAAGAATTTTCATATTTCTTTTACAGTTGATGTACCTTTAAAAAGTATTAATATATATTTATAGAGAGAAAAATACATTTTAGGAAGAAAAAACTAATAATTTTATAATATCTATAAATTATAAAAAAATATTAGAGAAATTAAAACTACTGAAAAATAACTACCATACGATGTAAATTAGGGGTTTAGAAGTTGTTATTGAAAAATATAAAAAAAGGGGGTAAAATGTAGATTTTTAAAAAACATTGAGATAAAATGTAGGTTAAGGCAAATCGTAGATGGTAACTGTAAGTTTTTTAACTAGTTTTTTATTTTTCTTTTTTAATAAAAAATTAGTTTAGCATTTATGATTAGCCTATAATCTTTATTCTAGCCCATCTCACATTTGCGTTTGCTCATTAAGAAAATGATATATCTGGGGTAAACTCGGGTTTTTTATAAGAGGAAATATGATCAAAGGTGTATTTGATACACACACACCCGGATTAGAATTATTTCTGATTTAATGTTATTAAAATCATTAATATCTTGTTTAGCTTCATTTTCAAAATTTAAAATATAATCGAAAGACTCTTAAAACTCGAAGCATAGTTTCTAGGGAGGGAAAAATAGAAACTTGAAATTAAAATTAATAAAAGCTAGGCAAGAAAAGGGTAATTAAATGAGGAAGAATTTATTAGAGTAAAATGGGGGGGGGGGGGTAATTATTAGGAGTTATCAGGAGAAAATAGGGCGATCAGACGGCTAATGTCGATTTGAAATGAAATTAGACATGAAAGGAAAAAATGATTAATTGAGACTACAATAGTCTAATTTATTCAAGTATTTAGATTGGATATAGAGATTAAAAACTAATGAAAAAATTTATACATTATTTTTTATTTCACCATTAATTTGTAAATTGAAAAATAAAAAATAAAAGTAATTTGATAACTTGAATGATAATATTAAAATAATTTATTAAATATAAAAATGTAATAAATAATAATTGTTATAAATATGAGATTGAGAGAAGTAGAATTGAGTGAGAGGGGACAGTGGCAGTAATAAAGTAGAGAGGGAAAGAGATAGAGAGTGGTGGAGGTGCATGGAGTCGTGGTCATTTCTGGAACTGAGAACAGGACACGGCACAGGTGGTGGGCACGACGCAGCAGCAGCGACGTTTTTGTCGTTTTTGGATTTGCCATTCACTGATTATTATTTACCATTCTTTACGACATTTAATTTACTGTCTGGCAATTAATTTATAACCTTTTACTTTCCACATTTTAATATATAAATAAAAAATTTTATATATAAGTGATAAATAAAATTATATATATATATATATATATTAATTTTAATAATAATATAAATAAATTAAAGTCAAAATATTTAAAAAAACTCAAATATTTTCGAAAAAAATATAGGATAGAGGAAATAATAATAATTATTATTATTATTATATCTGTCGTCTAAATTGTGTTGTTGGGGAGTTGGGCTGGCTTGGCTCTTAAAACCCCCCACCATCATTCATTCCCCGTCTATCTCTTATCTCATCTCTATCTCCTGACCCCCCGAAAAAATCAGAAATTCACGGCCGTCTCTTTCTCTGTCTGTCTGTGTGTCTTCCCCCCTCGAACTCAGCCGAGACTCTTGGGGGATCAGATGCTAATTTTCTCAAGCGCAGAGGGGCAGCCACCCAGAGATATATAGATCAGATTAAACCATCCAAGAGCACGCCTGCACGCACAGATCCTTTTCATTAATCGGGAGCTTTTGCTTTTGAGGGGAATGTTGTCTGGCTCGCGGACACTTTCTGATGGCCGACCCAGACCGCACCAGATCTGATGGATGCTTGGTCTCTCCGGCCGGTGATCATCCCATTAAGTGTCGTCGGACCAGGCTTCATTCCCCCCAATTATTTGCTTCCCGGCCCGCATGTACAAGGCACCGCCGCCCGGATCCATCCATCCTCTTTCAAATGAATTTGGTTTGGTTGCGATATTTCATCTCACGTCTTTTCAAATTTCAATTGTTTGGTTGGAAAGTAATGGATTATTAATCTTGCATATCATGAATGGACGACTAATTACTAATGATTTAATTTGTGTTTCCTTTTGTGGGAATCTGAGGGTGGCATGTGCTATTCTGGAGAGTAGAGCAGTTAAGGTTGTTAGGTTTGTGAAGTGCAGGTTTGATTGGCGTAATGATGAAGCCCTTTGACCCTTATTTTCATGCCCTGCAGATCAGATCAGTTCACCAAAAGGCTCTCATCATTACTGCCTAGCTAGTACTGCTACTCTTTTTCTTTTTCTTGTTTTTTTGGTTTCGTTTCTCTGCAGAGTTATGATGACTCTTACGATTTTCTCATCATGCAATACTGTTAATTATTAGGAAGATACTAGCTCTGGGCTTTTTAGATTTGTCCGTTTCTTTAGTTATTTTCATCATCAGATCTGTTCAACCTTCTCTTCTCTAGGGTTTCAGATCTCTTCCATATTTTTTTCTACTAAATATTATGTAACTGCTTTTCGTATTCAGAAGAAGTAATTATTGGAACGAGGAAGCGTATATAGACTCTGTATACTACATAATCCTGGTGGTGATGGGACATGTTACTTGTCAAGGAGCTAACTTATGGTGCTGTTGTTGTTCCAGCTGTTCACCAAAATAATTTGTTTGTGATCTAAAAGATTAGAGTGGACAAGCCAATCTGAATCTAAGAAAGGATGATGTGAGATCTTCCCTATCTTAATGCTTTTTTGGTATGAACAATATAGTAATACTTCATATTTACACATATAGAATGCCCAAGAAAGTTCATTTCCAGTCTAGTCCTTTCATATTTTTCCCTGCTTTGATTTGCTTGCTCTTTGCTGTTTGTGATGGAAGAAAACAGTTGAGTTGATATGAAAGTTATAAGGGTTGGCAGACAAGTTTTCCTTCGACCTCCTTAGCCTCACACAACACCTATGGCTTAGCCATCTGATCATTCCACATTGCTCGCTCATTTTGACACCTCTCTCTTGGAAGTAGGTTTCATTGTTTTTAAATTTTCACTCTTATTAAGACCAATATGACTTCAAATGTATACAGCTTGGATTCCATGTTGCTGCATAAAATACCAAGAGCTTTCACCTAGCATTGTAGGATTGCTTACAATTACAAGATTCGAAACATGTTTAATTGTTAATTTAATACTACCAAAAGAAAATGGGTTTTTGTCTCAGGGATATATATTTTATATTGAATGAATCGAAGCACGCATTTATGTTCCAGTCCAAAACTCCAGTTTCTTGTCATGTGTGTTTTTGACCCTTGTTGACGTTGGGAAAAGGGACTGTATTTGTATTTGTGAGATAAAATGTGTCCCTAAAAGGGGAGGGTTTTGGGGAGTTGGATCTTTTTGACCTTTGCAGCAATGTAAAGTAAGCAACACATTTGCTCTTTCTGCTTCCATGTTTACTCATCATCTCTGGACAGCAACCTTGTGCTTTTCGGCACTTGAAAACTCATTCATGAATTCCAATGCAATCCCTGAAAAAATGAAATGTGGGTGACTGTAGCAACGTTTCCTCAGAAAAAGGAAAATCAACTCCTATTTCTTCAACGCTACAATTTCTCTAAATACGAGCCAATTACTCTCTCTTTTTATTATTTTTTTTAATTTTGAAAATGCTGGATGTATACTTAAGTACAAATATGGAAATTTTTCTACCATTAAAAGATTTAAATGTAGGATTGTGTACAGAGTTCATTTGAATTTTAAATTGTCCAATAATATTAAAACTAAAGGGCTTTTATAGAAAACTTTAAACTGTTGGCAATTTCCTTCTAATTTTAAAGATCTCTTATTTTTCTTACTTGGTTTGCGGGAATCGGTGAATACCAACTGCAAGGTGCGCTAGCTAGGCTCAAGGAACAGTACGATAATGTTATATAGTACAGAATCACAAAACCAAATAGTAAATTGAAATGTCAAAACTTGGGTATAAAAAAAAAATCAAACATGGTTTAACCAAGTTTTTTAACGGCAAGAGAAACTAATTCTATATATACTACAAAAGCATAAAATACGATTAAGTCATACTAACAAGCTGCTAGATACCCTACTAAACCCAAGAACAAGACTCTTAGTACCAATTCCTCACTGCTTGACTAGGATTTAGGATCCTCTCAACCCAAATATAGTTTGATTTGGAATTTACTTCCCAGTCCCACCCATAATAAACGACATGACCTGAATCTCACGAAAAGTTGAATATTCATCTCCCTGAAATGGTTAGAAAACCACATATTTCTTCTCCCACATAATGCCCAAGCAAAGATACAACTAACTGCATCCCAAACCTTTCCTTGAATTTTGTTAAGCCAGGTACTGTTGGAGCTTCAATCAGACTTTCATTGAGATCCAGAGCAGTTAATCTGTACATCTTCCACCACAGAGATCAGAATAGCATCATCTAATTAACAATAACATGATCTAATGTCTCGGTAGCAGAGTTGCATAATGGACAACAAATATTCTCAATCTCAATCTTATTCTACTAACTTCTAACAAACTTTGAAAAGGTTTAGGGTTAACTTAAAAGTCAGTCATAATTTTAGAATGTATTTTAATTCAGAAAAATCAACATCTATATATGTCTACTTGTTGAACTTTTTTTATTCCAGTCAATATTCCCCAATATGGTAGTAAAACGGCATATTCGCATTCTACTATATATAAGACTCGATCATGTGGTGCTGGCCATCTTTTGATTTCACATCAACGCATCACGATAGAGGCTAATGCCAGTTCTTAACGATTATTATTGTAGACGGTTTATGAGGAGGATCAGGGGCTGGTTCAAGTACACTTTTATATTTGTATTTTGAGGCCTATGACTATGAGTGCCTTTAATGCAAAAAATAAAACGATTTGCTCTTAAAAGAAAAAACATATATAATACAAGGACTAAGTTGATATTTTATCTAATGTAAAACTCTAGCACAATATCCTCACTACAAACCTAAATCCCTGTTAGCGCCGCCTTCCCTGTTCTCTTATTAATTCGCCTCCTCTACAAACCATGGTCTTCTCTTTGATTTTTTTTTTTTTTGTTCTGAATCCAGGTCTTCTACCTCTTTTTCTCTCTCTCCAATTTCTCATTTGGATTTGTTGCAGAGTCAGGGACTACTTTTCGAGTTAAAGGGGCCTTGCCACCAATTCGTTGGCTATTTTATTGTACCATTAAATAAGACCACTTCCAAGCCTTTCTTCATAAACCTAGAACCCTTGTTTCAAATTCGGCCACTGGGTATTTGAAATTTTGGTGATAGTAAGCCCAACAACCAATTCGTATGATTCATGTTGCCTTTTCGCTGGATCATCACATATCTTGCAATGTTTACGTACTGGCGTTCTGGCTGGGTAATTGGCCGTGTTTTTTAGATTCAATTCCTTGTAGCTGCTTTCGGGGTATTGGCATTTTCTTTGAGATCTAGGCTTCAATCGATTGCGTCTCAGCGAACAAGATTGTGTGATGCGTCGAGACTTTGAGACGTGTGACTTATATTCAGACCGCCGAATAGTTCTGGTTAGATGGTTCAACGGTTTTAGGCAGCTTTAGCCGGTGTTGACCGGCGTTTGACCAAATCCAAAGTGAGCTGATAACCGGACCGGCATGGTTACCGGTCCATAGTTTGACTGGTTAAAATTAAATAGGCCGGTCCGATCCGACTTTAAGGGCGCTGGTGGTAGAGGCACAACATGCATATTGAGAAGCAAATTCAGTTGCTGACTTTTGATCCGACGTGTTAATGATGTAGGGATACCTACCCCAAGTCTTTATAAACACTTTTGTACGCTTGCATTCGGAATTTCGGAGGGACCTGTCTTTCGCTTAATTGTGGGCAATGCTTACCCGAACAAAAGAAAGTGCAATGCCGCGGCCCTGGAAAAGTGGTGACAGGCACCATAAGGAAGGGTAAGGTGGGGGGTTTGACCAATTCCTCCCCACGTTCCTATATAATGATATTCAAATAATGATGGATATAGGATCATTTGGAGGTGTCCCCTCCATATAGGAGTACTGTTTTATACTGTTTTTTCCGAAGGTAAATACAGAAAGGCTATTCCTAAACTACGGCTAAATACTCAAACTTATAAATAACATATATGAAATAATTATAAAGAAAAAGCTTTCTTAGAAGAAAATGTTTAATAGTAAAACTTCTTCATTACAATAACGAAAACTATTAACTTTTTTATTCATAATACAATTCAAGGCATTGTAAGATTTTAGAAATTAAAGGGAGATAGGGACACGGTAGATTTTTTTGCTTCTAGAGACACCTGAACTTTGATAAACTTTGAATTAACCATTGGGTCAGATCTTCCGGTGCAAAAATATTGATTTTGCTTAGACAAATGTGCATGCATTTTTTTAAAAAATAAAGGTAAAAGTTCCCTATTAGCCCTTGAACTTGATATACTTTAAAGTAACCATTGGATCAAATCTTCCAGTGAAAAAATATTGATTGTTTGTACCTAGACAAATGTGCATGCATTTATAAAAAATAAAGGCAAAAGTGCCCTATTAGCCCTTGAACTTATATGTTTAGATTCACTTGGTCCCTTACCATTATCTTTTGCTTAACTTTTCTATATGTTTGAAGAGAAAAGTTTGTGGCAAAAAAGTTTAAGATCTGGATAGGAGGAAACTTTAAAGTTAAGAGGTTAAAACTGGAGTTTTTAAATTTGTACATTGAAGAGAGTGACCACTTTTTATATTTTTTAAGGTAAAAGGGACTCACTTTTTTGTTCAAGTGGATGCTATTAAGTTTAGGTGGTCTGCTAAGAAATTCAAGGATTTCAATTATTAAATTATATATAGTGAATTTTTTATAAAAAAAAATGTTCATGGACCTCATAATTTGTATGTAAAACCTGTCTTCGGACGGGTGTAAAAACATCTTTCTCCCTTCCCATACTTTGAAATATCTCCTACTCTCTCTGGAGTTGTAGAAATACTTCTGTCTACTGAAAAAAAAAAAAAAAAGAGAGAGAGAGAGAGAAGCGCAAGAAAAGGTAATAATGTTGTAGAGAGTGACACATAGGAAAGGCAATGTACGGCCAATGTATTTAGTTATGTATCTCCGAAGCAGGGGGACAGAAAATTTTACCAGTTCGATAACTTGTCGTGTGTGGGCAGCACTTAAAGTCACCCAAACCCAAAACCACTTACTCTAAATTCTTTTTAAAAAAAAAAATTCAATGGGTAAGCATCGTTTTGGGGCTGTGTTCATTTTTTGCGTTAAAAATTATTTTATGATACATTAATTAAAACAAAAGCAATTAAAAATTTTAACCTCTCCCACTCCTTTTATATAAACAAGGAATTTGAATTTTTTTTTTTTGAATTAAGGGAAACTTACAAAAATACCCCCAAGGTTTTATCTAACCTATACTTGTCCTTTTTTATTTTAAAAAACCTACACTTTGCCGTCTGATAGTAACCTCCATATTTGATATTAATGGGGTTAAATCCTTTAATAGGCCAAATGATTTCCAACCATATGGTTTATCCCATGCCACCTCAAATTTAATTTTTCCTAAATATATAATGTACTTCTAATAAATTTTCTACTTCTGAATAATATCTATATTTATAAATTTGCTAATAATTTTTAATCTACAATTTTTTTTCATATTTATAAATTTACTAATAATATTTATATTTATAAATATATTTGTCCTTGAAAGATGATATATATTAGTTTTCAAAATATATTTGGCCTTAAAAAATGATACTTCTCTATTTGAACTAATTCAAAAGTGAATAAAATGTTAAAAAATAAATATTAATATTAATCATAAACATAAAATTGATCTATAAAAAAATAAAATATATTATAGATTTAGAAATTACTAGTAAATTTATAAATATAGAAATTATTCAGAAGTAGGTTAGGCCAAATATTTGGGAATTTTTTTGTAACTTTTCCTAATATATATTAATACTAAATTTATAGAACATTCTTTACAAATAATCTAGTTGTTAAACTGATTATATATAAGTTACTTTAAAAATTATTGCTCCTTCCGTTTTACAAAAATTGGCTCTTTTACTATTCATAATAATTAATTTATAATTTTATTTCTTTCAAAATTTATTATAAAAATATGAATATTTTATATGAAAATAAAAATTTAAAAATTATAGTTTCTACATATCATTTCTAATAATTTTTTTCAATACATATTCATATAAATATAATCAAGTCAAATTCTGGTCAAAAAGGGTAAAATAGTCAATTAATGCGAAATGGATGAAGTATAAGATAGTGTAAGAGTAAGTGTAAATGAAGTTTTGCTTCTAACTAATTATTGAATGAACTAATCATAAGTACAAAAATGATACAAACATGAAAATCACATAAATCAACCTTAACCAAATACCAAAAAAGATGTTCATGAACGGATCGGATAATATGTTGTTCTAGTTTTATTAATTCAGCTAAAATGAACATGAATTTTTATTCACTAATTAGAACAAAAAAATATGAAGTAAATATTGGTATTAATGAAAAAAGTAAACTTGATTTATAAAAATGGAAATATATTATAGATTAAAAATTATTAGTAAATTTATAAATATAGATATTATACGGAAGCAGAAAATTTATTAGAAATATTATATATATACATATATATACATACATACATGTGTATGTATATAGGGAAAATTGGATTATAGGTGGTATAGGATAAACCTTGTGATTGATTTGAATGATTTGGAAACCTTTTGAGCAATCAAAGCATTTGACCCTACTAGCATAAAATATGGAGGTTACTATTAAAGGGTAAAGTGTAGGTTTTTAAAAATAGATGAGGGCAAGTGCAGGTTAGGGAAAACCTGGGAGGGTTTTTGTAAGTTTTCCTTGAATTAATGTATTTTACAGCTAGATGTAACATAGAAGGAACCCAGTCGTAATTTTCACAAGCAAGGTTTGTGGAGCAAATTTGGGTTAATGGGCCCAACTTCTCACAGAAAAGGTCCTCGAAAAGCAGTGCTGTCTACCCATTGAGCCCTGAGGCCCACCTGGATAATCGTACCAGCAGTAGCCTCCGTCATGAAAGTCCAAGCTCAAACTTTTGGGCTTGATCATTTTCCATCGGCCCGCCCCACTAATTTGGTCACGTGTGCAATGCTAGCTATAAATCACCTATCTTCACAAAGTACTCAAACAAGATTGCGTTCCTTCTTCTTTTTTTTTTTTTTTTGTTTTTTGTTTTTTATGTTTGTTCAGTTATATTGTGTTTTAGTTTCATTTCACAAACCCAGGGTTTTGGATTTACTTTAGTGTACTGGAATGATGGTTTTTGGTATGTGCATTCGGTATGCTTATGTGATGACAAAATTTATATGCGGAAGGGAGGAGGAGCAGGAGGCTACCAACAAGAGGCTATTTTTTTTATTTTGGAAAAAAATGCTAGTTTGTATTTTCAAAAGAAACAAAAGGTCGTGCTATTTTAATCGATTTAAGTTGGTAACCGATATTTCCACTCCCTCTTCACCCTCCAAGGAACAACTATGTGTCTAAAATTTGTTTCAACAATTTGTTGTGTTTCTTTCAGCGACCAACGAATTAAATTTGTTTTGGAAGAGAAAAGATGTCTACAAGTATTTGGAGAGGGAGTAATAATATTAAAAGGTAACTAGGGAGTTTACAGAAGACATTCAAAATTGGGATTCCCACGTGGTTAAACTACAAAAGCGATCATCGAACTCTTAGAAAATTTTCAATTCGAGCCACGATATATTCTCCAAATAAAAAGCCTTACCCAAAAAAAAAACAGAGAGAGAGGAGGAGAAGAAGAAGAAGCAGCAGCAGAAGCAGAATGACTTTTATGCATCAGGAAAAGGAGCGACCTACATATCTAAGAAATAAGCTTATATACAATTAAAGGTCTATTTTTTAAGAAGGACATGCCACGGTCAATTGAAAAACAAATTAATATATAATCCTATTTAAAAGTAGGCAGGCTACCCCGTGAGTCCGTGACCAGACGAATCAACCAAAACCAACGGGCTTCTTGGATTACTTGAAGCCTAACCACTGAATCACAGACCCACAGATCCGCTCATTGACTCGGTACTCCTTTCCGTATAATACTATATGTTGTCTTCATCGTCGTTTGCGTCCTTTTTTCTTTTGCAACAAGAGAAATGGGAAAAATCGGTCAGTGAATTTGTTATTAATTAGTTGGTATTTTTACTTTTTACCAACTGATTGATAACTGAACTGCCCATTGCCAGAAACTTGATCACTAGCATTCTGGTAACTGGCTTAATGATCGACTAGCAACCTAAATCTGGCGCTAATCGGTTGCTAAGCACTTTTTTAGCATCTGGGTTTCGACAACAGTAGTGGCTTCCAGATCTCATTCAGTTTTTCTAATAGCCAACGAGTAAACAATTCATTCTACAGTCATGATTAAATGATCATCCCACATCAATGAATTGGCCACATAGAGCTGTGATCCTAAATTTGATATGGCAATAGATGGCTGATAAGTAGAGGTAGGAGGTGGGCCAGGTTGACCCGGCCAAATTGGGACCAGACCGCCAGTCAACCCCAGCCTGCACCGGTCAAATCCGCCCTGGCTTGCCCCGGAAAAGCCTGTTATTTTTATGGGCCGAGTATGGGTCCAATAGGAGGAGAAAACGAAAATAAATCGGCCCGGACCAGCCTAGAACCACAAACCGGACCGACCCAGACCAGACTGCGCCCGCCTCGCCGACCCTCCTGGACCGGCTCACCTCGTGCCCCAACGGCTCTGCCAACAACAGGAACCTGTAAAAAATTTTTTTAAAAAATGGCTAATTACACAATAGGCCCTCAAACAACTTTTAGCTCCATTTCAGCCCCCCAATTTTTCATTTTTACCCCTCCCAACTAGGGGTGAGCATGGGTCGGGTTGGTTCGGTTTTATGGTGGAACCGAACCATCCAAAAATGGCATCGATTCCAAAATTTTTCTACCAAACCCAGAACCGAGAACAGAACAAAACCAGAACCATGGTTCTGGGTTTCTCGGTTCTGGTTCTCGGGTTTTTCGGTTTATACCATCTACTTATAACAACACCAAAATTCAATAAATCTACTTCCATAATCAGTTTTATGACATATTCAACATAATATACAATTAAATTAATATTTAAATATACCTACTTAGATACATTCAAAAATGTTTAAAATGTTGTTCTTATAAAAATAGTTCAAAAGAGTTGCTTGTGGGGCATCTTTTATCTCAACTAGTTTACTTCATTCCAGTAATTCTAATATTGGTATGATATTCAATATAGAAAACTGAGCCTTTAAGACCATATTCTTCGGTATCAAAACCTAAAATATGTCGATGTCATAAATTTTTAATTTTACATGACTCAAATGAAAAAAATATCATAATTGTGTCATAAAGAGTAGTCTGGAATAAAAGATCGAAAACAAAATGACTTACGAGTAGTGGGTCTATGAAGCAAAATGATTTAAGTGAATATAGAGAAATTTTGTAAATGATCCCACAACTTCTATACTGTTTCAATTTGGAACATCAGTTTAAGAGTTTAATATAAAAACACAAAATAACCATCATAATACTTCAAAGAAATATGTGTGTGTGTGTGTATAGATATTGTTGACACCCAATTTCGTCCGACCATAAAAAATTTTAAAAGAAATTAAATAAAAGAAATTAAATAAAAAAAATTATTATTTTTATTATTATTATTATTACTAAAAATTTTAATTAGTTTAAAATACATTTTTTTTTTTGTGAAGATTTGATTTAAAATGATATATGTGTGTATTTGAAAGAAAAAAGAAAACTCCAAAAAAATGGCAAAATTTAAAAGTTTGAGGTAAAAATGACAACATTAAGAAGTTTCGGGAAAAATTGACAAATTCTGAAAGTTCCAGGAGCATTTGGTAGTTTGTCACATAAAATTTTGGGCCTGCCGACGTTTCTGGCGCAAATTGACAGAAAACGACAAAATTGTCAAAATCAGAAGCTTCAGGAACTTATCTAGAGGCTGAGAGACGTAAAGGACTAAAATTGTCATTTTACCAATTTAAAAGATAAGTTTGAAATTTTTTATTAATTTATCCATCAATAGTTCAGCCAAACTTCCTCTATAAATAGCCCCCCAAATTTTGTGCTGAACACATAAAAAAATAGAGGAAAAGCTTAGAGCTCGGTTTTAAAAAAAGATAAAAGTATAGCCCTTGTCCCTGGCTCTCTTCCCTTTCTCCAGAAAATCTCAAAATTTTTTTATTCTGACGCCTTGGCCCCCGTCTTCCTCCTCCCGTTTATCTCCGTTCTCTCTCTCTCTCCGACGTTGCCCGCCACCATCGTCCGCCGGCTGCCACGCCTCCACCCAGCCGTCCTGCCGCCGTCGTCCGGCCGTCCCGCCGCCGTCAGCCCCTCCGCCCAGCCGTTCCGCCGCCGCGCTCCGTTATCCTTTTTTTTTTTTTCTTCCCCCGGCCGCCCCGCGCCCTCGCCGCTGTCGTCCCGGCCGCCGTTGCCCTCGCTGCCGCGCCGCCCTAGCTGCCCGCCGCCGCTCCGCCCCATGCCGTCGCCGCCCTGCCCTTCCTCTTCCTCCTCTGCGCCAGCAGCACCCCCCCCACGCCGCCGCGTCGCGTCTATTTCCCAGCAAAAATTCAATTTCAAAATTGTAAGGGTAAACCCCTATTTCATACTTCATCTTTTCAATTTCTTTCACTTTGGTCACTAACGTTTTATTTTGTTCTTGCAGAATTAATTACTAACCCTTTTTAATTTTTACTTGTTTATTCACTATTATTATTACTAACCTTTTGTTTTATTGTTGTTAACAATTGATTAATCTAACTTTTATATTTATTGTTATTAACAATTAATTGATCTAACATTACTAACTTTTATTTTTATTGTTACTAACAATTAACTCAACTAACTTACTAACTTTTATTTTTATTGTTACTAACTTTTGCTAATTATTATAATTCATGGAAGGTTATACCTCCTATTTATTTAATTCTTTTAATGGATGGCCAAAAAGCCCCATTTTTATCATTTATTTAATAATTGTTCTTAATATTTCTTTATGTGTTTTCTCTTTATTTGTTTATTTATTTTATGCATCTTTTACTTTTTAAATGGATGTCTAAACCAAAAAAAAAAAGAAAACCTCCACTTTATTCATTTTCCTTTATTTACTTTATGCAAAAATTTTATTTTATTTAAAAAAAAAAAGAAATTAATCATGAAAAAAAAATAATATAAATAAGTGAACGATAACTAATTTAAAAGAAAATCCTTTTATGTGAATAATTAATTTTATTCTTTAAGACTAACATAAATTTTTTTTTAAAAAAAAGCTAATTATCTTTTATTATTTCTTTAAAAAGCAAAAAAAAATTAATTAACTTTTTATTCCTTTTATTAAAATTAAATAAACATAAGTAAATAATAAAAAAATAATAATAATACAAATCATTTCTTTTTAAATATATCTTTAAAAGTAGCAATAATTAAAATTTAATAAAAACAACAATAAAAATCCAATAAAATTATGATTTAAATTAGTAATTAATTAAATAATTAATTAATAAAAATTAAACTCCATGTCCAAATGATCCGCCAGGATCCAATGGTTTGGAGAATAAAATTTTTTTTTAAAAAATAAAATATAAAAATTAATTTTAATAGTTACTTTAATATTTATCCAATAAAAAAAGTAAAAAGGTAAAAAATGAAAACAAAACTTTCTTTTGATAAAAAATAGATGAAAATTAGGACTTTGTATTTTATTTATTTCTCTTAAAATAATAAAAAGATATAACTTTTTGTTTCCTTTATTAAACAAAATAAAAATTTTAGCCAAATAATTTCAAATAAAGGTAATAAAAATATAAATAAACAAAAGAATATTTTTTTATTAGTTAACATTAAAAGATCATTAATGAATCTAAAATTTCATAAATAAAAAAAACCTATAAATTAGTAATTAAACTAATAATTAATTTCATAAAACATAAATAATTAACGGTTTGAAAAGTATCAACTTTTAAATTAATTGAATAAATTAAATAAATACAAAGATAAAAATCCATATTTTACGATATGGATTAAAATTTTGTCAAATTCCGTGTCCGGGTGACTCGGCAGAGTCCATGGTTCGGAAATATCAAATTTTTATACAAATTAATTACCAAAAATCCACATCCGACTAAATAATTCAGTTAAAGTTTTCGGTTTTGAAAATTAACTGAAGATGTTTTAAAAGCAGAGTAAAACAAAATTAAAATCAACTAAGGTGCCAATTTTGGGCGCTATAACAAAGTTGTTTTAGCGTAACCGTACTCCCGAACCCCCGAACTCTCGCAGACCATAATTAAGGTGTCCAATCGACCTAAGTGAAACAGATTGGTGGCGACTCCAGAAAACCCGACGTTGCCACAGATATATTAGGAATACTATAATTTTTATTATATAGTTATATATATATATATCTCGGGTTCGGTTCCACCTCGGGTTGGTTCCATATGGAACCAGAACCAACCCAAAAACCGTCGGTTCTCCTATATGTGGAACCAACCTGAGAACCATGATCAATTTTTACCCAACCCAACCCAACCCAATGGGGGTGGTTCGGTTTTGGTTTTGGGTTTACCCAACCCGTGCTTACCCCTACTCCCAACAACTAAATTTCATGGACTTTTTGGTCAAACTAATTTTTTCCCTCCCCCTATAAATACCAATGTCATTTTCACTCAATCCTCACACAATCACTCAATCTTTCTTCTTCATCTACTATATCCTCTCAAACATTCTCTTTTTTATTTTAATCTCTTCCAAATTTCTTACTAATCTTTCCCTAATATCTTCATAATCCCCTCTTGATTTTGCATTAATCACTACTATTAGTACGTAAGGTATGGCTTCAAAAGGAAATGGCAAGTCAACAGAGAGTTCATCTTCCCGCCCCACCGGCCTTCGAGCCTTGATCCGTCGCAATCTTGGCCGGCCGATAAAAGCATTTCAATTCAAGATTTTCACGACGATGATTCCTGAATTGATATGACGAATTACGATTTGGGTCTCGACGATCAATTATCCGATGATGAAGTGGAAGAGTTGGATACGATGGCGTCTGGGAATCCGTTAACAGAACCGACGCCTACAAGTTATGAACCCGCCGTGGAGGAAACTCCAGCACAAGGTAAATCCACGAGACTAATTGCTTGGGTTTAGGAGCATTATGAGATCATATATGAAGAGGAGTCGAGGTATGGGAAATGCAAACACTACGGAAAAAAATTGGTGTATAAAAAGAATTTCAGCACTGGAACGCTGAAGCGGCATATTGAAAATCAACATCCTAACGTCCTCCCTAGTACTGGGACTAGTTTTGGAGGACAAATACAACTTGGGTTTACAACCGGCGTCGGTGGACCAGGTATATTTTGTTTTAACCAACAATCTTGGAAAGAAGGTATGGTAAATTGGATGATACTTACCGAAAAGCCTTTTTCACAAGCTGAAGATGACCATATAGAATTTGGGATAAAATCACAATTAAATCCTGCATTTAGAAAAGTATCTAAGAAAACTGTTAGGAAATAAAACTTTAGACAATTTGAAGCTGGAAAATCATATTTGCAAGCATATTTTTCTGCTATTAATCATTGTGTGGCATTTACTTCTGATATGTGGACATCACATATAGGTCAATCATTCTATTGTGTTACTTCTTATTGGATTGATTCTGAAACGAATTTTGTTATTTAAGGTTATTGAAACAGATCATGCTGGTTATAAAATATTTAATTGTATATTAGAAACTTTACGTGATTTTGTACTAATAAAGTTCTGTGCATTTTATTTGATAATGCTTCAAATAATGATGTTGCCGCTCGTCTTTTGAGTCAAAACTTAAAACCACCTCTCAACGGTGCATTCTTTCACGTTAGATGCATGTGACATATTTTGAACATTTATGTGCAAAATGGTTTAGAAGTTATTTTTCCTATTCGAAACTCATTAAAATATTTGATTTCCAGACTTGCTATTTTTTGTGAATTTAAAAGTTTTTGTATTGAAAATCAAAAACCATTTTCTTGGAAACGGTTTAAATTGGATTGTCCAACCCACTGGAACTCCACTTATTTGATGTTGCAAGATGCATTACCATATGCAAATTTGTTGTCACATTTCATGAATTTAAAAATGGGTTGTGAATTTCTTATGACTAAAATTTGGGAGAAATGTTCCAAAATCGGTGAATTGCTTAAGTTTTTTGCCAGGCAACTGAATTTTTCTCTAGTGTTTACTACCCAACAAGTCATCAAGTTTTGTTTCATTTAGTGAACATCACATATGCTTTACATCAATTTAAAGATAATGAGTTGTTAAAACCGACTGTCGAAGCCATGCGGGCTAAATGACTTCAATATTTCGAAAACATTCCACCTATCTTTTTAGTCACTTCTTTAATTGACCCGTATGTCAAATTAACGAGCACAACAACACTGATTGAAGGAATTTTTCATACTTATTTAGAAATGTCTCATATAAATGTTTTGGTTATGTCTACTCCTGCTTCCGAGTACTTGCATTCTTTATACAAGTTATATTGTGCGCGACATTCGGATAAAGTAAGATCCGAAGCTCCTCAAACCGAGCCTCCAAGGAGATCAATCTTCTCAAGATTCAACCCGGCCCTCCAAATGCTTAAATAACCCCGATCGATGACATCAGCATTAGCTGAGGTCGATGGCCATCTCAACAAATCATTTGACGCAAGCGACATCAACATCTTGGAGTGGTGGAAACAAAAGAGATCAAGATTTTCGATCTTGTCGATAATCGCACAGGAGATTCTTACCGTTCCAGTATCGATCGTCTCATCCGAGGCAGCGTTTAGTACCGGAAAATAGGTGATAACAGAAAAACAGTTAAGATTGACACTCGACGCGGTAGAAGTATGCGTGTGCAACCGAGATTGGAGCCTCGCAGCACTCCGGCAGCAAGACCAAAAGAGTTCGGATAAGGAGGTAATGTCCGATACCGAGACTTGAATATTTTTTTTCCAATCATACATGTAGTTTGTATTTGATCTGATTATGCTGTTCAGCACAGATCATAGGTTTATATTATTTATCATTTCCGGAACGTTTTTGCCATTTCAAAATGTAAGGTCCGTTCTGATTATTTGTAAGTACCGTTTGGTTTTTTAACTTAATAAAACTTACACTGGAGGTGGTGTTTTTTCTTAAAAATATTTAAGACTTATATAATTAATAATTATATATATATATATATATATATATATATATATATATTAAAAAAAATGAAACCAGCCCGGGACCGGCTCAGAACCACCCCGCCTACAACCGGACCGAGCTCGAACCTCAGGACCCAAGACCAACAACGGACGGTCCAGGGCTGGACAATCCAGGGCCGGTCCTACCCGGTTCCCACCTCTACTGATAAAAAGGCTGAGTTGATACATAAAATCATGTAATTGTCTACATAATTTTTAAATTATAATTTAAACTATTTGATAATTCTACTCTAGTAAAATTTAAACTATGTAATAAAATTTTTATAATTAATTGACATTTTAAATTATCTAATTTCTTTCAATATATCAGATTTCTTTAGTGAGATCAAATTTAGTCATCTAACCTTGACTACTTTTTTTGTCCGAGCCCTATACCTTGTTGTTTTTCTATTCTATGACCTACACCTCTTATAATGTTAGTATTGTTAGTCCTAAAATTAACACCCTTAGCAGAAATGCCTATTTGGCATAAAACATCCATTTTGTTCAAGCAAGCGCTAATACGTTGGCTGTTCTAACCTGACTTCTTTATAGGAAAGGGAGAGATGAAATTGACATTGCTTTTTTTTTTTGGAACACTTGAATTTCTAATTACCATTATAAAAACTGAAAAGAGACAATCTCTTTAGGCCCTTCGTGTCGTGCCCTAAACTGCCCCTGGCCCATTTGGGCCTGATTACTTAAAACATGCAGCGGAAGTTTTCATTACACAGAAGGGGCTTTTAAAACTCACTAAGACTTATAGGCACGAACCCCAGGATACTTATCGGTACTAGCTCGTTAAGTTCTTTAATTAAGGTTAAGTTGATGTGCTTTCAGAAACAAGCTAGTGCCTATGTGGATTTCATGTGTTCATTTTCATGGTCTTTACCGAGCTTAGCCAAGATTATGCATGGCAACTAAAACACCAACTTAAGTTTAAAAACTTATTTTCATGCATATGCTTTGCATGCTTATGCGTTTTGGAGTTCACTAGTGCACATAATCACTTAATGCCTTTAAATGCAACTAATGCTTAGGCATGTATTAATTCACATACGTGCATTTAAATTTCTTATTAGCCAAACTTTACACAAGCATCCAATTTCATGCTTTTTCTAAGTTTACTTGCATGTTCTTTACTAAATGAGCATACATAGCCAAACATTGCATGCTTTTAACATAGACATGGGCTTATGGGCCTTTTAGTACTTAACATGCATATGGCCCAAAATTAACCAAGAATAAAATCAAAATTTTTAAGTTCTTATTTAAGCCCAATTTCAACATGCTTCAAATTTCATGAAAACATAACCCATAAATTCATGCATGGGCCTTGGTAAGTCCACCAAGCAATAAAAATACCCGAAAATGTCCAAGTCCATAATACAAGCCCAAAGCCAAGTTTTGGCCAAATTTTAGCTAAGTCCATAATTTGGTCACTAAAGTTAGACCAACAAAAACATGCTTAAAAGCAACCCATAAATTCACAAAGCCATGGAACACAAATTTCCACCTTAATAGACCTTGTTCCCACAATTCTAAGACTTCAAGTCCTGCACAGAAAGTCCACATTTTTTTAGCTTGTTTACAAGCAGCTTATATACTTAGAATACTTTAGAATATTTTGAGCAATACCATACACAAATCCAACCTTAGAATACAGAAAGAGTACTCAAGACTCTTAGCTTGATCTTTCAAGCAAACCTTTACCTACAAAAGTAGAGTAGGGCGGGTGAGTTATAAAACTCAATAAGGATTCCGTGGCATCCAATGCCTAACTTATGGCCTCCAAGGCCTAACATATGCCAAGAATGTAATGGCAAAATAATCCTTATTCCTGCAAAGGAAACATAAAGACAAAGAAAACAAAAAGATACATGCATATAGCAATAATATCATAATCGGGGGTTAGCATGCACAACAAATCAAAGAAGCACACAAACACACGCCACTTAACACTTTGTTCACAGAAGGGCAGCAAGCATCCCTCAAGTTTTAGTTCATTAATTTCATATACTTAATGTTTTCGGAGAGCTCACTTAGCATAGGAATTAAGGTGGCCGCCTTAACTCCTAGCCCATAATGCTTGCTTACTTAACTTAGCTCATGAGCAAAACAGAATTGCCGAAGCAATAACATAACTTAAGCCCTCTTAGCACTCCTAGGATCACATGGTTCTTTGACCATCACCTAGGGGCCCGAATACTCACATAAAAAGGCCATGGAATTATACCATGCAATAAAGTGAGTATAGGAATCCTTACCCACAACACCGAAAGCTTTATAAGCTTATTTTCCTTCGTTTTCCTTGCTTGTTGACTCTAGAAATTGTTTTCTAGCATAAGAACCAAGATGGGCCGAATTTTATTAGTAACCATAAGATACCAAGAAATCTTGGTGATTAACCCAAATAACACAAAATACCAAGAACACTTGGTGTACACTTACAGAACCTCACAGAAGAGGTAACGCCAATTTATTGTGCTTGATGTTCTTCAAGCTTCTTCTTGATTTCTTGCTTCTAATGAACTTAGAAACTCAATCACACAAAGAGTTCCTTGAGTAGAGCTTAAAACCTCCAAGAAATGGAAATGGCCAAATTTTCCTCCTTGGTTTTCTTTGAATTCTTCATCTGATTCTTGCTCTTTATGGTCTTAGAGCTTGAATTCAACCAAGAATACTTGGTTTTAATTTGAGAAATGATTATTTCTAGCTATGGACGAATATTTAGATGAGAAAAGAGTTGGAAATGTGTTTGGAATGATGAGACTTGGTATGGAAGAAAATGGAGAGAGAATGAGAGAGTTTGAGAGCAAATGGCTTTGAATGAGTGGAGTGATTATGTTTTAATGTGTGGGAAGGTGATGGCCAGCCATATGGGAAGGAAAATGAGTGTATAATGTGCTTGGAAGGTGGGAGACAAGATTAAAAGAGATGAAGACTAATTGGAAGACTTTTGGGTAAGTTTGGTAGAAAAAGTCAAAAGTAGGTGAAGAAAGAATCCAAGGTAATGATTAAGGGTGGGAGGTGGATTAAAATAATAGGAAATTAATAATGTGTTTGAAATGAGTGGGAGACAAGATTTAATGGATGGAAGACTAATTGGAAGACTTTTGTGTAAGTTTGGTAGAAAAAGTCAAAAGTAGGTGAAGAAAGAATCCAAGGTAATGATTAAGGGTGGGAGGTGGATTAAAATAATAGGATTTGGAGGAAGGTGACATAAAATATTGGGAATTGGAGGGGCATGGCTGGCTAAGGCATCCAAAGCCATTAAAATGGCATAATTCCCTCTTTAGTCCTCCAACTTTCTAAATTTGGGCAATTGAGCCCAACCACTAAAAATCCCTTTGTTCAATTTAGTCCCTCATCTTTAAAAACCATCATTTTCATTACTATTTCTCTTGGCCTAAGCCAAGCTTATTTTTAAGATGTTCAACACTCAATTATGCACATGCCATATTGTCTTCTCAATTTAATTGAGCTAAATTCCTAATTAAGGAAAAATTCTTATGCTCCAAATCCATTTAACCCGGGACCTAATCACTTTGGATTGTCCGGGCATTACAACACTCCCCTCCTTAAGAAATTTGGTCCTCCAAATTTCCTAGAAGTTTAGGGAAGATATCAGGATAATTTTTAAGCATTTCAGCTTCAACCTCCCATGTGGCCTCCTCCTCAGAATGGTTAGTCCATTGGACTTTTACCATCGATATCCACTTACTTCTGAGCTTCCTAGTGTCCTTTGCCAATACCCGAATTGGTTCTTCTTCATAGGTGAGATCTTGGGTGATGGGAACACTAGTGACATGTACCACTTGTTTAGGATCAAATACACACTTCTTCAATAGGCTTACATGGAATGTGTCATGTACATGTCCCAGCTCAGGCGGTAGCTCTAACTTGTAGGCTACATTTCCTACTCTTGCGAGTATTAGGTATGGTCCTACGTACCTCGGGGCTAATTTTCCCCGTTTTCCAAACCTCATTACTCCTTTCATAGGAGATACTTTTAACCATACTTGGTCTCCTACCTGGAACTCCAGGTCTCTTCTTTTCTTGAGGTTAGCATATGATTCTTGCCTATTGTTGGCAGTCTTGATCCTTTCCTGGATTTGCTTAATCTTCCCAGTAGTTTCTCTTATGAGTTTTGGGCCAATTTCCAACTTATCACCTGGCTCATGCCAGCAGTGTGGAGTTATGCATCTTCTTCCATAGAGTGCTTCATAAGGTGCCATGCCAATCACTGAGTGATGGCTATTGTTGTATGAAAACTCCACTAAAGGCAAGTGTTTATCCCATTCTCCTTGGAAGTCAATAACACAACACCTTAACATATCTTCCAATGTCTGAATGGTTCTTTCAGTCTGTCCATCCGTTTGAGGATGGTATGCAGAACTAAACTTTAACTTAGTGCCCAAGGCATGGTGTAAGGACTTCCAGAATCTGGAAACAAATCTTGGGTCTCGATCCGAGACAATATCGTCCGGTACACCATGTAGCCTTACTATCTCCTTAACGTATAGTTGGGCTAATTTCTCCAGGGAGTCTGTAAGGTTTATGGGCAAGAAGTGGGCTGCCTTAGTCAATCTATCCACTATGACCCAGATTGTATTACACTTTCTTCGGGTCAGTGGCAAACCCACTACAAAGTCCATGGATATGGATCCCCATTTTCTTTCTGGTATAGGTAAGCTCTGTAATTTTCCACCAGGTCTCTGGTGCTCCACTTTGACTTGTTGACAAGTCATACACTTAGCCACAGAAGCACCAATCTCTTGCTTCATATATGGCCACCAGAAATGGGATTTCAAATCCTTATACATTTTCTGAGCTCCAGGATGCATACTCATCAAACTGGAGTGGGCTTCTTCTAGGATTTGTTGCCTGATTCCATCCTTATTTGGCACATAAATCCTATCCCGGAAATATAATATTCCAGCCTTAAAGGAAAATCCTTGATACAATTTTCCTTGTTTCTGCCCAGAGATCCTGGGAATCTCCTCATCTTGAAGCTGAGCTTCCTGAATTAGGTCTTTCCACTCAGTCCTAATAGTTAAGACCTTTACTTGGTCCATTTCCCACTTATCCCAATCTTGGGCCAACCCAGATAAACTGAGTACCTCTGCCTCGGTAGGCTCTCCAGTGGCTTTGAGTATTCCCGTGTACTTCCTACTGAGAGCATCAGCTACCACATTGGCTTTTCCGGCCGTATACTCGATGACGCACTCAAAATCTTTCAGGTACTCAAGCCATCTTCTTTGCCTCATGTTCAGGTCCTTTTGTGTAAACAGGTACCTTAGACTCTTGTGGTCTGTGAAGACTTGGAATCTGCCTCCAAGTAGGTAGTGCCTCCATTGCTTCAGAGCAAAGATCACTGCCGCTAATTCCAGATCATGAACTGGATAATTCTTCTCATGAGGCCTTAATTGTCTTGATCCATAGGCTATTGCTTGCTTCCCTTGCATTAAGACACAGCCCAGCCCAACTCGAGAAGCATCCGTGTAAACTATATACTCCTTAGTAGGGTCTGGTAGAACCAGTATTGGGGCTGTAGTCAATCTTTCCTTAAGTTCTCGGAAGCTAGCCTCGCATTGCTCACTCCACTCAAACTTTTGGTCCTTTCTTGTCAATTGAGTGAGCGGAGCTGCTAGTATAGAAAATTTAGGCACAAATCTCCTGTAATAGCCAGCAAGTCCCAAGAAGCTTCTTATGTCCCTCACAGTCTGAGGTTGCTTCCATTCCAAGACAGCTTTAATTTTCTCGGGATCAACAGCTAAACCATGCTCATTGATTACATGTCCGAGAAATCCAATTTCTTTAGCCCAGAATTGGCACTTACTTAATTTGCCATATAATTCATGTTCCTTTAACAGGCTTAGCACCACTCTTAGGTGCTCCTTATGGGCTTCTTCATCCTTTGAGTACACCAATATGTCATCAATAAATACCACAACAAAGTGGTCTAAATGAGCTTTAAACACTCTTTGCATGAGGTCCATAAAAAAGGCTGGTGCATTTGTGAGCCCAAATGGCATCACTGTGTACTCAAAGTGACCATATCTGATCCTGAAAGCTGTCTTTGGGACATCTTCTTCCCTGACTTTCAGCTGGAAGTATCCAGATCTGAGGTCTATTTTGGAAAAGACCTTAGCTCCCTTTAACTGATCAAATAGATCCTCGATCCTTGGGAGGGGGTACTTATTCTTAATGGTCAGTGCATTGAGCTTCCTGTAATCAATGCACAACCTAAGGGTTCCATCTTTCTTCTTCACAAAAAGTACAGGTGCTCCCCAAGGAGATGTACTTGGCCTTATGAAACCTTTCTCAAGCAACTCATCCAGTTGCTTCTTTAGTTCCATCATTTCAGGAATAGCCATCCTGTACGGAGCAATAGATGCTGGTGCAGCTCCTGGCACTAATTTGATCTCAAACTCAACCTCTCTTGCAGGAGGGAGTCCTGGGAGATCAGTGGGAAACACTTCAGGGAATTCTCTTACTATAGGTATTTTTCCCAGCTCTATTTCTACTTCTGTTCCATTTAACCCTAGGTATTCACCTTTTATTAATAAGGGTTTGTGTTCCACCACCTTTAAATGAAAATCTGGGACTAACCCAGAAGATTCTTCCAAAGATTGAGGTTTGTGCCCAGGCAGATAAAGTTGCCTGGCATGGCAGTCTATAACCACCCGATTGGCACTAAGCCAGTTCATTCCTAGGATGATGTTATGTCCATTAGTATCCAAGACCATCAGGTCGGCTCTAAGCTCTAGTTCACCTAGCTTAAGCATGCAATCTTTTACCATATGGTATGTTATCATAACCTCATTCCCGGCAGTTTTAACCAGGTACATTTTATCTGTATTGCATACTTCTAGGTTTATATCTTTGACTAGCTTAGAGGATACTATAGATAAAGATGCTCCAGTATCGAACAAAACTGATACTTCATAACCATTTATGAAAATGGTACCTTTCAGAGTCTTCCTGACCAGCTTAGCCTGGTCTATTTCTTCCTCATCCTCCCCAGCTTTGTTGACCTCTGAGTCCTCTCGTGCTTTCGTCGTTGTCTCAATCTGGAATATTCTTCCAGTAGCCTGAGGTTGTCCCTTCCTGGCCTTATCTTGGTCCCTTCTTTGTGGGGGTGGAGGCATATTGGGCCTCCTTATGGGCAATTGCCTCTGTGCCCATCTGTTATTAAACCCTCCTAGGGTCCTCTGATCTTCTCCTCTGACAGGACAGTCTTTTACCCAGTGATCCCGGGCACCACACTTAAGGCATCCGGAAGTGAGCCTATAACATGGCTTCTAGCCATGGAATTTTCCACATGTCTCACATTGTGGTCCATAGGGGAATGCAGTCTTCTCTCTCTTGTTACCCTTTCTTGGCTCATATGCCAAGCTTTCTCTGCCCCTCTTCTTAGAGGATTTTTGCATCCCGCTAGTACTTCCAGGGCCATTCATGGCTTGCTCCCTGAATTCTTGCTCTAGGGCCATAGCCCTCTGTACAATGTCGTAGTATTTATGGGCTCCTACTGCTCTGAGTATTTGCCTCAGCTCTGGCCTAAGTCCCCGAAGGAACCTCTTGGCCTTAAGGTCCTCTCGATCATCGTACTGTGGTGCGTACCGTATGAGGTTACTGAATCTCTGTTCGTATTCCAGTACGGAGAGCTCTTTCTGCTCAAGCAGGTCAAACTCAACCTGTTTCTGGTCTTTTAGTGCTTCACTGAAGTATTGCTGACGAAACACTTGTTTGAATTTGGGCCATCTCATTGCTCTTCTACTTTGAGCAGGCCGCCTAGCATTTTTGCTAGCATATGTCCTATGGACTGCTCTCCACCATAACTCAGCATTTCCTTCTAGTTTAAAGGTTGCCAGTAAGACCTTCTGAGAAGCGGAAACCTCCATTCTCTCAAAGATCTTTTCGATCTGGTTTTTCCAGAATTCTGCTTCATCTGGATTACAGCTTCCTTTAAATGTTGGTGGTCTTAGGGCAAGGAACCCCTCTAGTTGGCCTTCTCTTAGGCCTCCACTATTATCCATATTGGGCCTCCCTCTTTGGGCCCTCACTGTTCCAGTGGTGACAGTGAGTTGGGCAGGCCCATCAATATCTTCTATGTCCAGCTCTTCTGCATCTGGACTTTCTTCTTCTTCTTCCCTCAGTTCTTGTCTAATCTCAGATCTTATCCTTCTAGCTCTTGGGTTTCTCCTTTCCTCATCCTCATCATCACCATTTTCACTGGCTTGATCATCGAGTATAGGTTCTTTTCCTGGCCTCCTTCTCATTGGTGGCTCTCTTTGTTGCCCAGTAGGCTCTGGGACTTGGGCTTGACCCTTTGCCAGAATCTGCATGCTAGCTGCTAATTGGGCCATATTGGCCTGCATAGCTTCCATCATTGCTTCCATTCTTGCCTCTCTTCTTTCTTGGGCATCAATGCTAGGCCCAGTAACATTAGCCCTTATAAGCTCAGAAGGCCTGACTTGGGCCTCTGGCACAAAGCCAGCATTTTCATTCCCCTGATGGGAAGTTTCACTTTCATTTCGGCCTCGGTTCATATTTCTGGTTCTCATCCTGGAATTAACAACAAGCAAGGCACAAAATTGCTCAATATTCATAAATATTCATTAGTGGACTTAACCTATGTGGGAACAAGTCTATACTAAGAATCATAGACCAAAACTTTGGTCCTTAAGAGCAACTGTGCTCTGATACCAAGCTGTCGTGCCCTAAACTGCCCCTGGCCCATTTGGGCCTGATTACTTAAAACATGCAGCGGAAGTTTTCATTACACAGAAGGGGCTTTTAAAACTCACTAAGACTTATAGGCACGAACCCCAGGATACTTATCGGTACTAGCTCGTTAAGTTCTTTAATTAAGGTTAAGTTGATGTGCTTTCAGAAACAAGCTAGTGCCTATGTGGATTTCATGTGTTCATTTTCATGGTCTTTACCGAGCTTAGCCAAGATTATGCATGGCAACTAAAACACCAACTTAAGTTTAAAAACTTATTTTCATGCATATGCTTTGCATGCTTATGCGTTTTGGAGTTCACTAGTGCACATAATCACTTAATGCCTTTAAATGCAACTAATGCTTAGGCATGTATTAATTCACATACGTGCATTTAAATTTCTTATTAGCCAAACTTTACACAAGCATCCAATTTCATGCTTTTTCTAAGTTTACTTGCATGTTCTTTACTAAATGAGCATACATAGCCAAACATTGCATGCTTTTAACATAGACATGGGCTTATGGGCCTTTTAGTACTTAACATGCATATGGCCCAAAATTAACCAAGAATAAAATCAAAATTTTTAAGTTCTTATTTAAGCCCAATTTCAACATGCTTCAAATTTCATGAAAACATAACCCATAAATTCATGCATGGGCCTTGGTAAGTCCACCAAGCAATAAAAATACCCGAAAATGTCCAAGTCCATAATACAAGCCCAAAGCCAAGTTTTGGCCAAATTTTAGCTAAGTCCATAATTTGGTCACTAAAGTTAGACCAACAAAAACATGCTTAAAAGCAACCCATAAATTCACAAAGCCATGGAACACAAATTTCCACCTTAATAGACCTTGTTCCCACAATTCTAAGACTTCAAGTCCTGCACAGAAAGTCCACATTTTTTTAGCTTGTTTACAAGCAGCTTATATACTTAGAATACTTTAGAATATTTTGAGCAATACCATACACAAATCCAACCTTAGAATACAGAAAGAGTACTCAAGACTCTTAGCTTGATCTTTCAAGCAAACCTTTACCTACAAAAGTAGAGTAGGGCGGGTGAGTTATAAAACTCAATAAGGATTCCGTGGCATCCAATGCCTAACTTATGGCCTCCAAGGCCTAACATATGCCAAGAATGTAATGGCAAAATAATCCTTATTCCTGCAAAGGAAACATAAAGACAAAGAAAACAAAAAGATACATGCATATAGCAATAATATCATAATCGGGGGTTAGCATGCACAACAAATCAAAGAAGCACACAAACACACGCCACTTAACACTTTGTTCACAGAAGGGCAGCAAGCATCCCTCAAGTTTTAGTTCATTAATTTCATATACTTAATGTTTTCGGAGAGCTCACTTAGCATAGGAATTAAGGTGGCCGCCTTAACTCCTAGCCCATAATGCTTGCTTACTTAACTTAGCTCATGAGCAAAACAGAATTGCCGAAGCAATAACATAACTTAAGCCCTCTTAGCACTCCTAGGATCACATGGTTCTTTGACCATCACCTAGGGGCCCGAATACTCACATAAAAAGGCCATGGAATTATACCATGCAATAAAGTGAGTATAGGAATCCTTACCCACAACACCGAAAGCTTTATAAGCTTATTTTCCTTCGTTTTCCTTGCTTGTTGACTCTAGAAATTGTTTTCTAGCATAAGAACCAAGATGGGCCGAATTTTATTAGTAACCATAAGATACCAAGAAATCTTGGTGATTAACCCAAATAACACAAAATACCAAGAACACTTGGTGTACACTTACAGAACCTCACAGAAGAGGTAACGCCAATTTATTGTGCTTGATGTTCTTCAAGCTTCTTCTTGATTTCTTGCTTCTAATGAACTTAGAAACTCAATCACACAAAGAGTTCCTTGAGTGGAGCTTAAAACCTCCAAGAAATGGAAATGGCCAAATTTTCCTCCTTGGTTTTCTTTGAATTCTTCATCTGATTCTTGCTCTTTATGGTCTTAGAGCTTGAATTCAACCAAGAATACTTGGTTTTAATTTGAGAAATGATTATTTCTAGCTATGGACGAATATTTAGATGAGAAAAGAGTTGGAAATGTGTTTGGAATGATGAGACTTGGTATGGAAGAAAATGGAGAGAGAATGAGAGAGTTTGAGAGCAAATGGCTTTGAATGAGTGGAGTGATTATGTTTTAATGTGTGGGAAGGTGATGGCCAGCCATATGGGAAGGAAAATGAGTGTATAATGTGCTTGGAAGGTGGGAGACAAGATTAAAAGAGATGAAGACTAATTGGAAGACTTTTGGGTAAGTTTGGTAGAAAAAGTCAAAAGTAGGTGAAGAAAGAATCCAAGGTAATGATTAAGGGTGGGAGGTGGATTAAAATAATAGGAAATTAATAATGTGTTTGAAATGAGTGGGAGACAAGATTTAATGGATGGAAGACTAATTGGAAGACTTTTGTGTAAGTTTGGTAGAAAAAGTCAAAAGTAGGTGAAGAAAGAATCCAAGGTAATGATTAAGGGTGGGAGGTGGATTAAAATAATAGGATTTGGAGGAAGGTGACATAAAATATTGGGAATTGGAGGGGCATGGCTGGCTAAGGCATCCAAAGCCATTAAAATGGCATAATTCCCTCTTTAGTCCTCCAACTTTCTAAATTTGGGCAATTGAGCCCAACCACTAAAAATCCCTTTGTTCAATTTAGTCCCTCATCTTTAAAAACCATCATTTTCATTACTATTTCTCTTGGCCTAAGCCAAGCTTATTTTTAAGATGTTCAACACTCAATTATGCACATGCCATATTGTCTTCTCAATTTAATTGAGCTAAATTCCTAATTAAGGAAAAATTCTTATGCTCCAAATCCATTTAACCCGGGACCTAATCACTTTGGATTGTCCGGGCATTACACTTCGAGCTAGGTATTATTTGTATATTTATGCCCTAATAAGCTATTTGCTATATCCACCAAGAAATTGTATTTCATTGAAATCAATGAAAGTCAAACTCCTAATCTTAGAGTTAGAAGGTACACATCTTAGGTAGTTGAGCTTAATTCAAGTATAAATTGAAATTGCTTTCATGTTTTATCACCTTCCTCATCTTCCTCTTATCAAAACATGGAAGCTATGCTCAAGAAGCTCAACATTTTTAGTTTTTATTATGGTGTTACAGTCCAACACATCATTTTCAACACAAAAAATTTATTTGCAAGACTATACTATGTACATCCAATAAACATGAAATTGGATGTCTTTGATCAAATTCTACACTTTTTAGATCTAGAAAGCATACCATTTGCAACAAATTACCAAACTTACAAGTACTTTAAGTTTTGAGGATAACTTTTCCATATTTCATTTGAAGTTACGCATATCCTTTTATAAGGAATTCGATTTGGCAAATGACAAGCAGATAAAAATAGAAGAACAAGCATTGCATTAATCATTTCTTCGAAAGTTCTAATTTTTCTTTTAGCTACACCAATTGATTTAGGAGAGTAAGATGAAGTTACCTTGTGTATAATTTTTTCTTTTTTTTTTTTCACAAAAGTCATTAAACAATAAATATTCACTTTTCTATCTGTTTTAATTCTTTTATTTTTTTTTATTCAATTGATTTTCTACTTCACTCTTATACATCAAAAACATATTAAAGGTTTCATCTTTATTTCTTAACAAATAAATTTTTGTACATCAAGAAGAATCATCTGTGCAAGTCGCATAATATTTTTTACCTTTTCTAGTCATGGGTTTTTTTAAACCACCAAGATTAGTGTAAACTAAACTTAGTAACTCTAATTCTATTTTAATGAAGGCACAAGTTTTCTTTATAGATTTTGTTTCAGCATATATTTCATATTTATCGAAGTTTGAGTTACTAAAAGGTAAAATGAATACAAGTAATTGTGTCTTTTTTAAATAAAAAAATTCACATGTCCTAATCTAGCATGTCATATATCAAAAGAATCAACCAAGTAAGAAGTAGTAGATGCTTTATTATTTTGATAACATCATAAATACCGAAAACAAAAAAGACCATGATTACAAATTTATAATAACCTTAGGTAACATAATTATTGCTTTTGGTTATCACTATTTTATCATACTCAAAGGTGACCTTTAATCATGTCTTCATAAGTAAAGACACTAAGACTAAATTTGTTCTTATAGTGAGAACATGTAGTACATCATTAAAAGTCAATGTCTTGCCAAAAAGTTAATTTCAAAAGCACATTTTCTATTACCAGAATTAGAGTATCTCGAGAGTCCCTAAGACACGCTGTTTCATCTTATCGCATTGGATTATAAAAGAAAAAATCATTCTTGTTACTACAATATGCCTAGTAGGACTAGAATCTATCACCTATTCCTTTGGGTCGGCAATGGAATTTGCATCTGAAACCATAATAGCAACAATGTCATCATTATTATCATCCCCATGAGCCAAGTTTACCCTTAACGTAGGAGGTTTTCACATTACTTTCTCTTTTGACACTGTCAAACATAATGTCCTTTGTTTCCATGAATGAAATAGATCTTTTTCTTATTTTTATTAGGTAAAGTTGAAATAATAGTGTGCTAGCATACCTTATTACTATATATCTAGACTGTTGCAACTTAGGATCAAATGGCTTGGACTCAATCAATGCAATGGCTACTCCATGCATGTCTAGCAACGCAAAAGTATGTGCTTGCCATATTTTATAATTCTACCTAAAAAAAAATTCAATTTATAAATTATCAAGTGATGACTTGGCTAGTGTTGGGGGTAGCTATGGTGGTCACATAGCAACAACAACTTTAGCAGTACTAGCAGCATTCATGTAGAGGTTAGAATTGGCCAAAGCTTTGTTATGGGCAGCAACAACCTCAATATGAGTAGGGTTGTTGTGGACAATATTAAGAATATCGATATAATCCTTTGTGGATTATTGTGGGATAAAGCATTTATAGGAAGTGAAGAAGGACATATGTTTTTTGTAAGTAATGTGGGATAACAAATCATCTTCAATTGAACACCACATATAACAAGGCTTTGCCCAATGCGGGGAAAGTAAACCTTTTGAAGTACATATTATTATCCTACAGGAGAATCGTGACTCGACCATATATGACTTTGGCCCTCTCGTGACCAGACAACTACCCCACAAAGGAGTAGCAGTAACTATGATGGTTACACAAAAAGTTAGAGGACTAATACTCATATTCTAAGGTACATTTTAATGTTAATTTATTCCTTGCTAACATTTTTCTTCATAAAAGGGTGAAATTAACAAAAAGGCCCTGATTATTAGGATACACTTCATGATGTAAGTGACTTTAAAAGAATAAATTGAAGCAAATGAACCCATTCAAGGTACAAAAATAAAGCTATGAAACCATTAATCGAACTTACCAGTGGTATAAAAATTTTTAATTTTTAAAAGGTTTTTTTTTAATGGATAGATATTGAAACCCTATGAGAGAAATGTTCTACAAACCTTCACGGAACAAGTGTGTAGTCTTCTCAAAATTAGAAGCAAAAAAAGAGAAAATTCTGAAAGCTGTCATTTTCTCTTTCCGTCAAATTGGCAGGAAATTTTGGCAAGGTAGATTTGCTCCTCTGGTTCCATGTTCGGCAAGAGGCACAGGAAAAAGGTTATGACAGAATGTGTACTCATTATAAACATTAACGTATTACGGTATCACCAATTTTCCTTTAGGAAAAAAAAAACTGGTACGTTAAAGTGAGATTTTTCTTTTATAAAAATCCTCAAACTTTTTCTCTGTTACGATATTAGCCCTCTAACTTTGGTTATTTTTCTATTTTGAGTTTTGCAATTGATCAATTTTCTATTTGGATTCTGAAATTTTAAAGAAAATAGCAACGTTAGTATTAAAGCCAGCGCCCTAACAGAGATGCTTAATTGGGACAAACTTATGTTTTCTTGTTCATTAACCTATCCCAAGCCAATGACATTTGTTCTGATTTTTCCTATATGTTTCATTTTGTCCTTTTGGTTAAACCTTCTGTTTCCGGTTTTTCCTGATCTGTGTCCTTCATTAAGTTATTATAATCAAACCTGAAGAAAAAGACCTTATTTTTCTTCACTCTTTTTCTGCCCGATGCATGCTCGCTCTTCTTACCATCCTTGTATCATATCCGATCAATGTCGTTTATTAATTATGTGAGTTTCTTTAAATTTCTCATCTCTTATCTATTCAGTGACTGCTTATCAAATGATCAATTTATATGAATCATAAATTAAAAATTGGAGATTCTATGATACCCACTTTGGTAATTCGATAATGGTACGCAAGTATCCTAAGATTGTGCCATCTCACATAATTACATTAGATTGCGTCATATTAACTTGTTACGCAAGTTTAAATGTGTGTGTTTATGCAATGTTCGGGAGTTTTTTCCTTAACATGTGCCTTTCAGAATCTTTATTCCCTAATAGAGGTACCTTTAATCTTATTACTCAAACTAGGGTAGTTTTTGCCAAGTTGGCACTTTTTCCAACGACCATGTCCACGTTGTCACAAAAAGGCAAGGTTAATCTACAAGATTGAGCGCTAAGTTCAAAAGACCATTTTCATTTTGGTCCATATCGTCCCATTTTTCGTTTTCATTACTAGATTACTTTTTTGCAAATTTACATTACTAGATTTTAATAATTTCTTTACTTGAATCACCATGTTTTTTCTCCACAACCATCTTCATAAAAAATATATATAGCTACAGTATAAAATGTTATTCAATGAATAGAAAAACTTAAGAGGATTTGATAATTATTTCATTCGCTCCTGAAAAATAGTTCAATTTTTACTAATTAGAGAGGTCCAAAAATTTGAGTCGTGTTTATATAGTTTAGTGCTTGTTTAATCCTAGTATGCCCATATATTTATCAGAAAAATGTCCATGCCAATTTATATATGTTTTGACTAGTAGAAAATAAGTTTTATAGGTTCTCAAAACATATAGTAAGTTGTTTAAAATTAAACCATTTTTTCAAAATAATTTTTTGGATATTTAATGATTTAAAATAAAAATAATATTTTAAAAAAATATTCAAGTGCTTGAGACAGCTATGTTTGAGAAAAATTAAATAACGAGATATTTGATGCATATTATTCTCACTTTTATTTATTTTTCACTTATCTGAATTTTTTAAATTTGATACTAAAAAGAAATCTTCAAAAATAGATGGGTATTGAGAGTAGGGGCGTAGCCAGAAATTCCACTTTGGGGGGGGGGGGGGCGTGATGTGAAACGGGTTATTAGTATGTGTAAATTTACAATCACTAATAGAAAATACTAAATAATATTATATATAGACATATAAAATTTGAAAGTGTATAATAACTAAGTTTATTTTAAAATTTTACAACTCAAAATTCATTAGACAGTTTACATATATAGACACATTGAATTAAAAAATTTATAATAATTAAGTTCAATTTATAGAGTAAAAATAGTTATTTGAATTTTCTATTAATTATAAAAAAATATTAAACAAATTAAATTTATTTTATAGCACTTACCGGATTGTCCAAATTATGATCTCAAAATTTGTTATCAGACAAATACTTTGAGTTAATAAATTTCATGCAATGAAATCAAAATGAAACATTTTTTTTTTATAAATTTAGGACTAAAACAAAATATTTTTAATATATTTGGAACCAAAACAGAATGTTTAATAGGATAGGGACTAAAAGGAAATAATAATTAAAGAGTAAGAACTATCACGTAATTTATTCAATAAGAAAATGACTGAGACCTTAAATGAATAAAATATACTAGAGTCCCTTATTAATTATAAAACTTACAGATAGGTACCTAACTTTGATTTTTCTACAATTGTATTACATATTCAAGTACCCAATAAAATTTTTTAAAATTTTAGGGGGGGCGGCTGCCCCCTCCCGCCCCTGAATAGATACGCCCCTGATTGAAAGAGAGAGAGTCTTCAAAAATAGATGGGTATAGAACGAGAGAGAGAGAGTCAGATGAATGAGGAGAGAGATTGGCATTGGGAGAGTAGAATTGATTTTTGCTAAAGTTTAAGACTTAGACTTAGTGATTAAGAAAGTTAGAATCCAAAGTTATTATTTTAAATTTATTTTAATAGTATTTAATATTATGTCAGTATTTTTTGTATGATTTAACTATGAAATGGGCTGAAATAACCCAATTGAAATATGCTATATGAGTTTATATAGTTCGATATGATAAATCTAAATGTTAGGCACTCATTTGGGAGATGAAAATAAGTAAGTTTACCTGCGTGGACTTTACCCATTTCTTTTATAAGATAGTGTTGACGGGCTTATGTGATAAAGTGCCACTTGGTGAAAACTACACCATTTTAATAAATAAGATTAAAATTACTTCTATTTGGGAATAAAGATTTAAAAGAATACCACTTAGAGAAAAAACTTCAGCCTTCAGATATAAATTATAATTTTAAAAATTGACTTCTGATAATGTCAAAATTTGCAATGGAAAAAGAGTGAAGTGGTTTCAGAATATTAGATTGCAAGCGTAAACAGTACCAAAGCATTAGAGCAAAATATGCTTAGCCCAGAAAATAAAAGAAGTAAACAGAAACTGGATTAGCCCCCAAATTTGCCGAACTTAAGCGAGTTGATCCAAAACTTAGGACTTACTAAAATTTGGCCACTGAACTTTGAAATGTTGTACACTTTAGTCCATTGCCTATACTAACTAACGGATTCTATTAGGGTGTGGGTGATGTAGCTTCAGGTTAGCTGAGGTGGAGTAGGTAGTAAAAGAGGAGGCAAGACAATTCTTTTTTTCACTGGAGTGTGAAAAAAAACTAAGAATATGAGTAGGCTTTCCAACTTGACAATGAAAATATAATTAGCCTCATTCATTTTTTAAGAAAAAAATACAGTTAGTTTTTTTTTTCACTATTTATTTTATTTTCTTGAAAGTAAATGAAATAATTATTTTAAGGTGCTTAAAAGAAAATTTTCATTTCATCTTGTGGTTCAGATTGATAGTTACTGAATAATTTAAATTAGCACATAATTTATTTTAACTTAAGTAATTTAATTTAAAATGTTTTTCTATTTTACATCATTTTACCTGGAATTAGTGTTATTTGAAAACCAATTTTATTTAGGTGTAATAATTTATTGGTTGTAAAATTTTTTATACTATTATAAATTTTTATTTTTTAGTATTAAAAAAATTCATAAATTTTTTTTTAATGAACCATTGCACTTGTATAATATTAAATTTTAAATAAAACTGATTTCGGGTGAATAAGATATAAAAATAAATATTGGTTACGAAAGCAAATAAATAAATGTGGAAGCAGTTGGCAAATATATATGTCATGTTACATCCACTTCAGCCAATAAACGTCACATTACCCTCATCCTAAACCAAATCCGTTAGTTTCTGTAGCAAATGGATTGAAGTACATATATTTACAAAGTTCAGGGATTGGGTTTTAGTAAATACTAAGTTTTGGACCAATTCGCTCACGTGCCAAGTTGAGGGGGCTGATCCTGTAGTTATGCAAAAACAAAAAACAAAAAGTTACTGTTGAATCATGTGTGTGGGCATCTGTTGAGTTCGTGCAAGAATACCGTACCTCCAAGGACCCCGCACTACGGCTGTCCCTCTCTGTCCTGTCCATATTTGATTCTTATCTTAGGCAACCAAGGTCCGGGACGACCCTTATTTTATAAACCTGTGTCTGTCCTTCTTTACTTTTTCTCCTTGCCCTTTTCAATATTTTTTTTGCCAAATGTTCTTTATTTATTTGGAAAAGGGTCTTTCGATTCTCCCCAACGGAAAAAGATAAATAAAAGATGAGAATGCCTTGAAGTCGAAATACTGTTGGAGGCTTCTCCAATTTTCATTTTTTGTACTATATAGGATATATAGGATATAAGATGTTTTATACCATACAAAAAAGGAATATTTACTTTTTTTTAACCAAAAAGTATTTGAGTCAGCTTTTAGTGACATTTTACGAAAAAATAGAGGAGGTAAAAGTCGAACGGACTCGAATTCATTCCGTTCATGTCCCTTGACAACTCAAGCTTGAGTAGTGAAATTCCGGTTATTTGGAGAATAGATCAAACATAAGCATAACCCGTTAATTAATTTTTTTAGATAAATAAAAATTTTGAATTATTTCAACTTAAAGAAAAGGAGCCACTTCGCACATATGGGTCCTGACGATCATCTAGAATTTTTAATTAATAGATCTTATGCTGAATTAGTATTCCTCATATATTTCTCTCTCATCCCTCTCCCCCTCAATTGGACTCGCATGTGAACTAACGTTACTAAACCCCCATGTTTTATATACTCTACGTTAAATTTCCATTAAATCTCTTTTAATTTTGGTAAGAGGAAATCATGTGTTACGTTAAGTCAGCAAATATAAGGGGAATTTATTTTAAAAGTTCGCATAATTTTTTTAACGATAAATATTGTAATTATCGAAAAGGAGATTTTCTAAGCAATAAATATAGTAATTATGAAAAAATGATATTATTCATTTTTTTCACGACAAAAAATTATGTTAAGACAGCTTTAGTTAGACACTCTATGAAAGGTTCATCTTCATGCATTGGGAACTCGGTTTGGACACAGTTTCATACATTAATATCTCAAAGTTGTACAAAATAAATCAATTTCATATATGAGCATCCCCACTTTGTAAAATAAGAACTTAGTTTAGTATATTAACATCTGATTTCATGTAATAGAAACTCCAAGCCAATATTACAAAAAAAATGTTATTATTTATTATTACCTTCGTGCCTAGCTCTTTGTACTATTTTAGTTTTTTTTTTAGTTTGAATTAAATTTATTTGTATTAATATTTGTTAGTTCTTAAAAAATTAGATTTAAAAACTTTGAGTTTTTTTAGTTTCTAAATATAATCTTTTTAAAAAAATAAATATGAATATAAATAAATTTAAGCCAAAAAAAACTGTAATGGTGTAAAGAACTTGAGATTGATGGAATATTTATTTTCACCACAAATAATCATTTTCAGAGAGTTTTTGGTTGATAATATGAGAAAAGTTTAACTTCATACAATTTGGAACCCAATTTCAAATGTCATTATTTCCATTTTATACAAAAGGAACCTATTTAGCTTTATATATTAGGAACCAGTTTCATATATCATGAGAAACTCCATAACATACAATAGGAACCTAGTTTTATACAACAAAAATCAAGTTTCTTATAACAGCATCTCAATTTCATATAACAGAAACCTAATCATCTATATTGGCATCTCAATTTTATATAATAGGAACCTTGTTTCATACAATTACAACTCAATTTTATACAACAGTAACTCAGTTTCATACAATAAGAACTCAACTTCTACAATAGGAGTCAATTTCGTACAATAACAAATTGGTTGTGTATGTAGCAACTCAAATTCATATAGAAAGAAGTAATACAATAGATATCAGGGTATCAATTTTACATACATACATACATACATATATATGTATATGTATGTATGTATCTGTGTGTGTGTGTGTGTGTGTAGCAAGTAACATTATACAATACAAACAAATTTCGTACAATAACGACCATGTTTTGTACAGTAGTACATAGTTTCATATGGTAACAATTAAGTTTTCTACACCAGACTTTACATTTTCAAAACTCTATGCTTATACACTTACACCTTAGATTCATATGTATGCAAATCAAATTCATCAAACATGTGATACGTTTAAAACTTCACACTCAGTCAATAGACACCCAAATTTATACAATAGCCAAACAAAAACAATGTTCAAAATCAATTAACAATTCACGCTACAAAATCAAACCCACCACAAATTTTAAACCCACCAAACTTAGTAACACATAGATTTTGAAGAGGAAATTATCAAACCTGAATCTTAATTAATGAATCCACTTTTTATTCACATTGCGTAATAGATCCCAGCCATCAGTTGATTGCATCTTTATGTTAAATAAATCTATTGACAACCCAAATTCACACCCAAACCATTAAACGTCAAACCTACACTAGTGCTGAGTTGTTGCATTCTTTTTGCTTATGTATGAGATACCAAGATGGGGGGGAAATTGGTGATAATGGAGAGTGTATTCAAAGAATAGGGAGATATTTCATATGGTAAGATTCTTTCAGATTTTAGGAATTTGTTGGGTATGAGAATTATTTGAACAAACTTTAGTGTATATATCTTTATTCTTATCCATGATTTTTATGGTTTTCTAGTGTATTTTAAAATTATCCTTTTTCATCTTGCATTTAATTAAAATTTAAAAGCTACACGACGATGCTAAAAATAGTAGGAAAAAGGCCAAAATTTAGGACCCAAAGCTAATAAAGAGCTCATACTGGAGGCCCAAATGAACCCATAAGGGAACTCCACCATGGATGAAAATAGTATCCTATAATTATAGGATAAGCTACAAAATTTCTATCTTAAGACGAATTCATTGGAGCTTCCCTAGCTATATAAACTCTTCCAATTGTTAATCCGGAAGTAGGATGTTTTGACTCTCCTCTCTCTCTACTATTCCTCATCGGAAGTCTAATTTGAGCGTCAAAGGGTTTTCCGAGGGGCACATCCAAAGGCCCTAATGCTGTTTTTGTATGGAGGGCACCAGTTTGTGATTCGCCAAGCTTCTAGGCTAGGCCTAAATGATCCCATTAACTATCAATTTGGCATTGTCTATGGGAACATGGAGAATACTTAAAGGTTACATTTGGAGAACCAAGACCTACCAGAGAATGAGGAGAAGAGCCATAGCCCTGCTCGGTCCATAGGGCCCACAGGCAAAGAAGCACCCTAAAAGGGTTGACATGGAAGATCTCACAAGGCTCCAAAGGGACCCCCGCAAGGTCAAGGGCCCCGCCCCCTGAACAATGATCATTTTCAGGCCTTGTAACATGTTCTATTTGAGTAATTGAGAGAAATACTACAATAGAAAATCTGGAGAGCCTTACTAAAGGCTCTAGAGGAGGTCGCCGAAAGTTATCTGGGGCCTGGGAATTTCGCCAGCTCTTTCATAATACTAGTCCTCGAGGTACGGGTCCATGAACGACAGTCATCCTTGGACTATTCAAATGGTCCCAAAGGCAGTGATATCAATGTTATCTTGTAGAAACTCAACCAAATGAAGCTGCACATGCAAGCTCTCGAGCCCTCAAAAGAAGGCCTTGACCTTGGCATTGATGTGGAGTACATGTAGCTTTAACCTTTTACGGATGAAATAATCAATGCTCCTGCTCTTGAAGGGTATCGCATGCCTAAAATCAACTTATACAATGGCCTAGCCGATCTAGTTAACTATCTGTAGAGGTACGTTATCTTCATAAGGCTTGAGCGGGTTTTCGATGTAATTATGTATAGGGCCTTCAGCTCTACACTAACAAAATTCATTGTCTCTTGGTTTGGGATCAACTGAGGGTTCCACTTCTCTTCATGTAATGACCTTTCCCAAGTGTTCTTGCAACACTTCTTGGGGAGGAAACTGACCCAAAAAATGGTAGCCCATTTGCTAAAGATTAGGCAATGTCATGATGAACCCCTGTGAAACTTTATCCGGAGATTTAATGCCAAGGCTATACAGGTATAAGAGTTGTTTCCGGAGCTACACCTAGTGGCCATTACCTAAGGATTAACGTGACACAAGGTTGGCTAGAGATTTCCATGAAAATCCGATAAATGATATAATAGGAATTCCTTGACCGAGCTGAAGAACTTAACTGACTGACGATCCCAAAGGACCAACCCAAGGCCAAAAAAAGCAAGTCTAGAAAAAAGAGAGGGGCGACTTAAGGCTAGAGCCCATCCTCCCACCTTTAAAGGAGACAAGATCAAACATCTTGTATGGCCTAGAAAAGAAGAATCAGGTTCCTCGATGGCCCCCAACGATGCCTCCTTGTGGTAAAAAGAACCTTAAGAAATACTGCAGGTATCACAAGGATAAAGGCCATGACACTGAAGAATGTTGGTAGTTGAAAAAGCTATTCGAACAAATGATCCAGGCAGGGAAGCTGAAGGAATATTTGTTTAGACAACCATCTCCGTTTTCCGAAGCAAGAAAAAAGGCCTCGCAGAAGGGACGATGAAGAGGACCATGATCGAGGTCGAAGGCCTGAGAGGCCTTGGTCCCCAAAGGACCACAGGAATCCTAGACCCCCAGTTGGGGTGGTCCACATGATTATCAAAGAAGAGCCCTCAATGGCTTGAAAGAGACAATGGTAGGAAATCGCCCAACTGAAGGTAGCTAACCTTGACAGGGTCTTAACAAAAGCTGATGAATCTCGAATAGCCATCCTACACTTGGATCCACTCATATTCAAGGCTCGCATCAACAATTTTGATGTTGAAAGAATTTATCTAAATACTAAGGCAAAAATCATCACCAACTTGTTGGAAAAAAAAAAAAGTCAAGAGGTCTTCTTTATCCCCTTTGACCTAACCCACCCTTGGCATAGGCAAGGAAGAGGTTCCCATAATTGGTATCGTTAAGGTGACTCTCATGTTGGTAGGAAAAGACCATAAAGGGGAACTCACCTATGACGCCCACACTATTGAATTTTTCATCCTTGATGTCCCGCCACCTTACAACCTTGATGTCCCGTCATTGTTGAATATCTGGTCCCACGTCAGATGGCTCATAGTACTCTTTACAACCCCTATTAGGGACGCCACTATATTTGTCGATCAGACCTCAGTACGGAGGGGTTATGTAGTGACCTTGCAAAGGCCTAAGGAAAGTAAGCTCACACTAACAGAGGCTAAAAAGAGAAAATTGGTGTCCCTAGAAAATGAGGCTAGCATAGCCCTGCCCAAAGATATTGAGCTCATGGAGGTGACCCCTGGAAAAATAATAAAGATTAGCAAGGACCTTCCAATTAAGCTAAGACAATCATTTATTCAATTCTTGAGAGTAAATATAGATGTGTTTGCATGGTCTCCTATTGAAATGCCCGAGATAGACCTAGAAATAATTACTCATAGAATGCAAGTAGACCCCTCTGCCTGATCAGTACAACATAAAAAGTGCAACATGGCACCCAGGAGGTGAGACTTTATTAGAGAAGAAGTTGGGAAGGTGCTAAAGGCCGGAATTATTTGAGAAGTATGATACCCCAAATAGGTCATCTATGTAGTATTGTTGATAAAGGAAAATGGGGATTGACGCATGTGCGTTGATTACACAAACCTTAATGATATCTTCCTAAAAAATCTGTATCCCCTGTCATCTATATATCAATTGACCGACGCCACGTTGGAATTCAAAATACTGTCTTTCATGAACATTTTCAGTGGCTACCAACAAATTTGAATGCACCCAGAAAATGAAAGGAAAATGGCCTTTATAGCAAGCAAGGTTGTTTATTGTTACCAGTGAATGCCGTTTGGCTTCAAAAAAGCTAAGGCCACCTATCAAATACCGATGAACAACTGAATATTTGTAAATTAGATAAGAAGGAATATTTAGGCTTATGTAGACAACATGATCATCAAAAGTAGTGCCACAGAACAACACTTTGATGAGCTTTGGGAAATCTTCCAAGGAATGGCACTGTTCAACGTGAAACTCAATCTTAATAAATGCATATTTGGTGTTGGCATTAGTAAATTCATTGCCTACATGGTCTCCAAAAGATGGATTTATGTAAACTCAGATAAGATCAATGCCATCCGCATGATGCCCGATCCTCAGAACAAAGGGGGTGTTCAAAAGCTAGCTGGAAGGCTGATCGCACTTAGACGGTTTGTCTCGCATTTCAGCAACTGATGTAAACCCTTCTTTTAGTCATTATTTCCTTTTAATCTCTAACCTATTGAATATTCTATTTTAGTCCTAAACTTATTAAAATGTTTCATTTTAGTCCTAAATTTATTGAAAATGTTTTATTTTGATCCCAATTTAATGAAATTTGTTTAACTCAAAGTATTTGTCCATAACAATTTTTTAGATCATAATTTAAACTATCAAGCAACTATCTTACAATAAATTTAATTTATATAATATTTTTTTTATAGTTAATGAAAAATTTAAATTACCTTTTTTGTTTCTCTATGTTAATTGAACTTATTTCATTCAAAAAGAAAAAGCTATTAATTTAAATTATCTATTTACTGTAAAAAAAATATTAAACTGTTCAAATTTATTGGAACACAGTTAGCAAATATTTAAAATAGAATTTCAAAAGTTTCTGTCAAACAATTATTCTAAGTTAATGAATTTCATTTAACAAGAGACCGAAATGAAACAATTTTAATAAGTTTAGGACCAAAATAGAACATTCATTAGGTTAAGGGCAAAGGAAATAATGACCAAAGATTAAGGACCATTTATGTAATTTACTCAAAGTTTTTATGTTAACTAAGCTTATGTCATAAGTTACCATCATATATATATATATATATTCTAAACATCTTCAACTATTGAAATTGACAATTAGGCCACTTAGGCAGACGCACTACAAATCGCACAAAATTACCATTTTGGCAAACGCTCTACAACTTTGATTAAATTCAGATCCATTTCTCGATTCTTCTCTGAAAGTCATCGCTATTCTTCTCCGTTCACCACCTACAGTTTATGTGTCACGCTTCTCCTCCAAAAGTTATTTGTTGCGACCATCACCCATAGTTTACCGTGATTCAAACATGCGATTTTTCTATTGTCTAATCAAATCTTCATCTTCAATCACGATTTCTAAAATCTTTGCTACGATCTTCATGTTCGATCATGATTTTCTGCGATCGTTGTTTCAATCTTCATCTCTGATCGTGATTTCTCCAATTTTTCATTTTAATCATTGTGGCAACGTCGGGTTTTCTGGAGTCGCCACCAATCAGTTTTTTTCTTAGGTCGATTGGTCACCTTAAAATTGGTCTGCGAGAGTTCAGGGATCGGGAGTACGGTTACGCTAAAACAATATTGTTATAGCGCCCAAAATTGGCACCTTAGTTGATTTTAATTTTGTTTTACTTTGCTTTTAAATAATTTTCAGTTAATTTAGAGATTTTAACTGAATTAGTCGAAATGTGGATTTTTAAGTTAATTTGTATAAAATTTTATACTTCCGAACCATGGACTCTGCCGAGTCATTTGGACACGGAAGATTTTGATTCCGAACCATGGACTCTGCCGAGTCATTTGGACACGGAATTTGGTGAAATTTTAAACAATTTTATCCATATTGTAAAAATATGGATTTTTTTTATCTTTTTATTTAATTTATTTATTTTAAAAAGTTTGATATTTTCCAAACCGTAGATCCTGCCGGATCATCCGGATATGGAAATTAAATTTAATTTATTGTTAGTTATATAATTATTACTTTTATGGAATTAATTATTAGTTTAATTACTAATTCGTAATTCTTTTTGTTATAAAATTTTTAGATAAAAAAATTTTATTTTTTATTTTCTTTCTTTTCTTTTCTCTTTTTTCTTTCTTATATTTTTCTTTTCTTTTTGATTTAATCTTTCCTTTCTTTTCTTTCTTTTCTTTCTTTTCTTTTTCTTATCTTTCTTATCTTTTTCTTATCTTTCTTTTCTTTTCTTTTTCTTGTCTTTCTTATCTTTTTCTTATCTTGTTTTAGTTTTCTTTTTGTTTTCTTGTTTAATGAAAAATATTTATTATTTTAGTGGATTTAAAAGTTATATTTTAAATAAATCAGTAAAATATAAAGTCTTAATTTTCATGTATTTTTTTTTTAAACAGGTTTTATTTTTATTTTTTTATTATTTTTACTGGATAAAAATAACTATTAAAATTAATTTTAACTTTTTGTTATCTTTAAAGAATTAAAAACATGTATATAAAAATAAAAATAATTGGCTTTTTTAAAAATGATTTTTATTAGCCTTAATAATTAATTACAAAATAATCTTCTTTTAATTTTCATTTATTTATTAATTAGTAAAGGGTAAAGGTGAATTAAATAAAAAAATTATATAAAGAAAAAAAAATTAATAATAATAAAGTGGGGCTTTTTGGCCATCCACTTTAAAAATAATAATAAATGTTAGCAAAGTTAATTAAATTAATTGTTAAACAACAATAATAAAAAGTTAGTCAAGTTAATTAAATTAATTAATTAACAACAATAATAAAAAGTTAGCCAAGTTAATTAAATTAATTAATTAACAACAGTAAAAAGTTAGCCAAGTTAATTAAATTAATTAATTAACAACAATAATAAAAAGTTAGCCAAATTAATTAAATTAATTAACAACAATAAATAAAAAGTTAGCCAAATTAATTAAATTAATTAACAACAATAAATAAAAAGTTAGCCAAATTAATTAAATTAATTAATTAACAACAATAATAAAAAGCTAGCCAAGTTAATTAAATTAATTAATTAACAACAATAATAAAAGTTAGCCAAGTTAATTAAATTAATTAATTAACAACAATAATAAAAGTTAATTAATTGTTAACAACAATTATAAAAGTTAGTAATAATGCAAAAATTAAAAGGTTAGTAACAATAATAGTATTAAAAGTTAGTTGTTAGTAAGTTAATAACAACAATAAAAAAAGGGGTTAGTAATAAACAAATAATAAACAAACAAGTAAAAATTAAAAGGGTTAGTAATTAATTCTGCAAGAATAAAATACAAAGTTAGTGACCAAAGTGAAAGAAATTGAAAAGATGAAGGATTAAATGAGAGTTGTACCCTTGATTTTAAATTCTGAATTCTGAGAAACGGAAACAGAGGACGCGCGACGGGGGAAGAAGATGGCTTAATCGTCAAAATGAAAAGTTTTGAGATTTTCTGAGGAAAGGAAGGAGAGCTAGGGACTAAGGCTGTAATTTTTTCTATTTTAAAAACGGAGCTCTAAGCTTTTCTTTCTATTTTTCTCTGTGTTCAGCACAAAATTTGGGGGGCTATTTATAGAGGAAGTTTAGCTGAACTGTTGATGGATAAATTAATAAAAAATTTCAAACTTATCTCTTAAATTGGTAAAATGACAATTTTAGTCCTTTACGTCTCTCAGCCTCTGGATAAGTTCCTGAAGCTTCTGACTTTGACAATTTTGTCGTTTTCTGTCAATTTGGGCCAGAAACGTCGGCAGGCTCAAAATTTTATGTGACAAACTATTAAATGCTCCTGGAACTTTCAGAACTTGTCAATTTTGCCTGAAACTTCTTAATTTTGTCATTTTTACCTCAAACTTTTAAATTTTGCCATTTTTTTTGGAGTTTTCTTTTTTTCTTTCAAATACACATATATATCATTTTAAATCAAATATTCACAAAACAAAAATGTATTTTAAGCTAATTAAAATTTTTAGTAATAATAATAATTTTTTTTTATTTAATTTCTTTTGTTTAATTTCTTTTAAAATTTTTTTTTATGGTCGGACGAAATTGGGTGTCAACAATCATCTTCTCCGGTGACTTCTTGCGGCCATGGTTTCTTCAATTTGAACGATTTTGCTTCAATAGTCTTCTCCTGTCTTCGTTTTGCATTTTCAGCGGTCTACTCTAATCATCTTCTCCCTTTTTCATTTCCTGTGATTTTTGCTGCAATTTATTCTTTTTGCTTTCTTGTATATTCTACTTTTTCATTGACATTTGTTCTTTTAACATTTCTCTATGTTTCTATACGCGTTATTGTTCGCTGTTTTCATTTACAAATCAACAAAAATTCATAGGAAAAATTATCAAAAACCCCCATGAGGGTTGGGACCTACACTTGCCCCCTTAATAGTTAACTCTGTTAATAGCCATTATTAAAGAAAAGGGAAAATGTTCGACATTGACGTCTTTGCTTTATTACTTTGAAACTTTGCTCCCCTAATATCTAATGAGTTTAATTGCACTCTTCCACTTATCATGATTCATGCCCCAACATCCTCTTTCCCCTCCTCCTCCCCGCCGCCCTACTCTACGCCCTTCTCCTCCGTTGCCCTCCTGCTCGCCGTGAACCATGGCTACCGTTTCCTTTTCTTCTCCGACTCCTCGCGAACCATGGCCGTCGTTTCCTTTTCTTCTCCGATTCCTCGCTCCCCCCTTGCGAACCATGGCTGACGCTCTAGATTCAGGCCGACGCTCCCGTTTCCGTCGTGGCCGTCGTCCCCCTTGACACCATGCCGTTGTCTCCTTCTCGCCACCACGATTTGACTGGGAAGCTCAATTCGCTTGGGACAACGAATCGCCTGGGAAACAAATAGCCTCTGTAAAGGAGGAGCGACCGAGAGATTCGTGGCGGCCCACTCCAGCCTTCTCGAAAATCTAACAATGACTTCTCGCCCACCTTTCTCTCGCTCTCGGAAATCGCAGGACCCAGGTGCTGTTTTGATCTAAGAATTTTTTTGTCGCGCGATGCTGGTACCAGATGCGGTCTCTTGTGGTTCAGATGCATTTCGATTTTATTTTTGTTTCGATCTCGTTCTTGTTTCAATCTCGTTCCAGTTACGCTTCGATTTCATTTTTCTTTTCCAAATTTTGATTTGGTTTCTGGGATTTTGATTTTGTACTTCCCTCTTTTGTTTGATTTCTTTCTTGTTCATGATTTGATTCGCCAGATGCGTCGTCTTCTCCGAATGAATCGTCGGAGGTGATTCAGATAGATTTGAAATGGAGAAGGGCGGCAGCTGTGAGAAGTCGATGGTGATGATTCGTTTCCCAAGCGAATTGGGCTTCCCAGTCGAATCGGACGTGCCGACGGAATCACGACGGACGGAGAAGAGGGAGGAGGGACCAGAGAAGGGCGTCTGGAGGAGACAGAGGGTAACCTCGTTAGATTTAGACATTGGGGGTCAAAGTTTATATAGAAAAAGTTTAGGAGGGCATAATTAGGTTTTTTTTTTTGCCCTTTTTTGTGTAATGGTCACTGACGGTGTTAAGCTTTTAGGAGAGTAAATATAGGTATTTGAAAAAAAGGGACATAACTGTACGTCACCCTGAAGCTTGGTGGTTTTCCCAAAATTCACACGAATAGCTACTTTAAAAGGACATAAAAAACACATGCATATAAAAAAAGATATGCTAGTGAAGAATGGAACATATAAAGGTAAAGAAAAGAATGTGTGGATGTAAAGAAAAAACATATGCGTTAAAAAATATCTACTCAAAACAGGTTTGCATGTATATACACTACACATGTATAAAAAAAATCTATGTAAAGAACACATACGTAGTTACATAAATTATAGGAAAAAGAATATAAACAAATGTATAAAGGAACATATCCATATGAAGGATAAAACATATGCCTACAAAGAAAATTACACATACTTTCAAAAAGATATATACAAAACAAATACCAAAACACATATATACCGAGGAACATATGCATTTAAAGAAAAAAACATATGTATCTAAAGAAAAGAACATGTACCTACATATATATCTATACAAACTAAATATCAAAACATATTTTAAACACACACACATGTATAAATAAACATATACACATATATAAAATAACATATGCATATGAAAAAAGAAACATGTGCATTCAGAAATATCTATACGGAACAAATGTTCAAATAGATAATATACATACACATATGTATAAAAGAGCATATGCATATAAGAAAACGAACATATGCATATAAGAAAAAGAACATAGGATGTAAAAAAAAAACATATATCTTCACATATATCTATATAAACCAAATATCAAAACATATTATGAACATACACACATGTACAACAAAACATATTCACGTAAAAAAAAACATATGCATCAGAAAAAATGAACATATGTCTTCAAGAATATCTATACATAGCAAACGCCCAAACAAATATTGTACGTACACACTTGCATACAAAAAACATATGCATATAAAGAAATGAACATATTGATATTAAGAAAAGAACATATCCATTCTTTAAGAAAAATGGGCTAGTTCAACTAGAAAAAAAAAAAGAATCTGGCTTATTGAAACGGAGAAAGAAAATAATAAAAAAATCAACAGAAGAAAAAAAACTGAGAAAAGACAAAGGAAAAAATAAGGTAAAAAGGTGAAGGAAATGGGGAAAAAAGAAAAAGAAGAAAAAACTAAGAAAAGGAAAGGGGGAAAAAGTAAAAATGAGAAGGGAGAATGGAAGAAAAAAAATCTCAGAGAAGATAAGGAAAAAAATAAAGAAAGATACATGGAGCTTGGAGGTTCTAAATGTCAAACCCCAACCCCTCAATTGACATAGAAGTGCTTAAACCACTTAGATTACTTCTTCATGTTTGTCAAAACTTACGAAACTAACATTACTAAAAAACATACATTTGGATTTAAGAATACCCCATCTAGATTATTGGAATTCCCATTTTATACTTGGTAATACAGTTGGAGCAAGGTTGAGGAATATTTTATTGTTATATTGAAATTTTATTTTAGGTTATTTTAGGTAATATTATTTTAGGGTATTTTTTATTATATGTAATTTAGGTTATTTAGGTTATTTTTTCTTGTAATTTGGTTTTTGTGTAATTTAGGTTATTTTTAATTTTTTTTTCTTTTGAAAAGAATTCAGCATTTCTTCTCTGCAATCCTCTTGCAGAAAGATTCTCCATGCTCTTTAAAAAGCAACCAAAATGGGAGGGAAAAGACTTACAGCCTTGCATCAGATTTTGGCCCCGTTTGGGAATAGCTTTTATTATCAACGTTAGAGTTTTGGATAATTTATTTAATAGTTGAGATAAAAAATACTGTTGCTAAAAGCTAAAAACTACCATTGAATAGCTTTTTCAAAACTTTAACACTAATTGCTAATACTAATGCCAAATAGGGCCTTTGTTTACTTCACTTGTTTTGTGTTTAGTCAGGTTATTATTCTGTGTTTCAAGAGAAGATGATAGACCATAATTTTTAAGTTGCATTCTTCTAATCACTAATTGCTCTTTAAGTTGTATTCCCCAACTACTTACTTTTCAAATATTGTGGCTAGCAAGCAATGACAGTTTATTATTATTATTATCATTATTATTATTATTAGTATTTACTTTCTTAGGCTATGGAAGCTGCACCTCCTTGCTTTGATAAAAGATTAGTTTCAAACAAAATATATATTTTTTAGAAAAAAAATGTATTGGGAACTGAATATTATTTTTTTTAATACCAAATAGATTTACCAACAGTCCAAACCGTTGGCATAAATATTGACCGTTGCTACAAAGTGGCTGATATTTAATTATTGGCAATTACCAACGGTTTTATAACCAACGGCTCTATTTTTTACCGTTGGTACATCAATTTCCAATGAATGGATCACCAATGATTACTTACCGAAGATTTTATGTTATTAATTTTAAAATTATCAACGTGAGACCTTTAGTAATGGCCAATGAAAAATTGTCAAATTTTAGTAGTGTAAGTATTTATCATGTGTTATGTTTGCCTAGGTGCACAAGTGCACTAGACATACAAAAGAATTGGCCTTCATTAAATTAGGTACAAATAGATAACAAAACAAATGTAAAGAGGAGAGGGATAAAGTAGAGCCAGTGTAAAGTACAAAAGGGAGTTTATAAGTCAAACAGGCACGGTCCCAATTTTGATTGAGATGAGTTCTGTTTAAGCAAAACAGGAAAAAGTGTAGCTTCATTTTTCTTTTAACTGTTGGAGCATGTAAATAAAGTCATAGGTGTGTTATGAAAAACCAAATCTATGAGCGAACAAGTTTTATAAAACAAAACCATGTTTGGATAGATTAAAGGGGGGTAGAGGGTGTAGTTTGGTTCTATAACCATTAAAAGAGTTGCAGCAAAAGCAAGGCGGTGTTAACCATCTCTAATGAGAGGGTGGCCATTTGTACCCATCTATATCCATGCCGGTACCCCTAAACCCAATTGCTGATGCCAAGCACCATCAATAAAGAAAAAAGACGGACGGGAATTATTAGCTAATAGCTTATTTATTCCCCAAATGTGGCAAAGAAGGTTAGGGTGCTGAGTTGTAGAAAACAAAAAATGATTTCTCTAACTCCTGGAAGCATGTAAAGCTGTAATGAAATTAATCTGCTCTTCAAATTCTCAAAGAATTAACATTAAAAGAAATTGATTGAAATATGCACTCATTTCGAGCTAGCTAGATGATTCAAAGCTAAAAAAAAAAAGAGCCAACTTAAATTCCATTTTCTAATGCTAAAGAATATATCAAGAAGCCACTTCTGGAATGAGTAATTGTTAAAATGAGAAGGATTAAAGCAAAAGTTATCCCAAAGATCAGCTGAGTTCTAGCAACCCTAGAAAATATGCATTGAATTTTCTTCCTAGACATTACACCGTTGGCAAATCAGACTAATGTACCCCCCATGATTAGAAAGCACTAAGGTTGATGGCAAACCATTCATAAGACATTTCCAAAGAAAAGTCTTCAATTTAACTGGGAAAGCAAAACCCCATATTAGTTTAAGAACGTAGGAAAATTGAAGATCCTGAGAGAGGCCATTGGTACTATAAATAAGATTATGCTGACCAATTTCATTATTAAGAACTTGATTAACACAACTTTCCTTTTCTAATGAAGGCCTAAAACATCCTTCTGCCAGCAAGGACGTAGCTATGTAGGGACAGGGAGGGGCTCTCGCCCCCCCTAGATTTTTCAAAATTATTTATTAGTGGTAGTTAATATGATATAAAATTGTAAAAGTTTTAAAGTTGAGGGCTTATTTATAAATTATAAAATTAATGATGGATTTGGTGGATTTTATCCTTTTTAAATGTTTTACACAAATAAAAAACTTTAGTGAGAAAATTACAAAAACCTCTTGTGGTTTGGTCTAACCTATACTCTATCCCCTTTATTTTAAAAAACTTACACTTTACATCCTCATTCGTTTAGATTGTTTGACAATAACTTCTAAAACCCTAACTTAAACGGGCTAATATTAATGTTTCAAAAATTTCAAGATTTTTGATATTTTTTTATAGCTAATTGACAGTAAAAAAATATCAATATGTATTTACAAGAAGAAAAATATATTTACAGAAAGAAAAAACTGATAATTTATAATGTCTATTAACTACAAAAAAAAATATTAGAGAGATTGAAATTACTGAAAGATGACTATTGTATAATTTAAATTACAATTTTAGAAGTTTTTATTGAATAGTGTAAATGAAACATGGGACAAAATATAGGTTTTCAAAAATAAAGGATGACAAACTATAAATTAGTGTAAACCTTAGGGGATAATTGTAAGTTTCCTAGACTTTAGTAGCGTAAACGACAAGCGAGCAATATGCTCACACCACATCTTCCCTACCCACCCCCCCGGGTATGAATCTTGGCTATGTCCCTGTCTGCAAGTGTACTAAATCATCACCAGCTTCCGCTATTGAAGGAGAAAGGGAAAAACTACGATCAGCTATCTGCGGAGGGAATAGAAAATGTATGAAATCTTTATTCCAATGATAATTTCCCTAAGAGACCAGATCGGCAACTTTAAGATTCTTGTGATCAGCATAGCCTGGGCACATGGCTCTATGTAATGCTGGAGATAAACCCAGTAACCAGGCATCAAACCAAACCCGAATAGCTTTACCATTTCCAATAGTCCAGGTGTGATCCATCTTTAAAAGCTTACGCCTGTGGAGGAGATCTCTCCAAATGGGAGAGGAATTGCCTTTATTTTTCGCTGTCCAAACTGACTCGCATGGCCATATTTTGCTGTGAGCACTCTTCAAACCAATGAGTTATATGGTTACCAGAAAAAATTTTTCCAAAAGCTCTTTGCAAGTAACGCCTGATTAAATGGGTGCATATCTCTTATCCCTAGACCACCCATGCCTTTGGGAAGTGTCAAAAGTTTTTTATTCTTGAGATGAAGGCCTTTAAGATCTTGGATATTGGACCATCAGAAGTTGATTACCCTACTAGAAAGCTTATCTGAAACAGTAACTGTAACTTTGAATAAAGACATGATGTAGATTGGAAGAGAGGAAAGAGCGCAATGGATTTAGTCCCTTCATTGAACTTAAAAAACCCAAATCTTTGACTTGAGGTTACTAGCTAACGTTGAGCTAATTTTGTCTGGTTATTAAGACATCACGCCCACGTCACCCTTGTATCAGATTACAACTATTTCAATTCCTTGTCGCCATTTATGACAATAACGTGACAATATCATGATAAACATATGCAAATAATTGAGATTGCGAGAGTATAATTATTCGATTTTAGTGAAATAATTGTCTAAAATTTATGTCTATATTTTTTGCGGTTACAAATATACGTATACATAAAAGGAAAGGATCAATGTAAAATGTCATATTATTTGCAATTCCTATTTGCTTGCCGTCACAAACATGCCACCTGCTGTTGTATCTTTTTATTATTTTTTTTTCCAGTCTTTATGGTTTTGGGGGTGAAATGATATATGCCAGCTACTTAATTTAACTTTGCAAAGGTAACAAATTTAGAGAAATATGGGGATAAAAACCCTTTTTTACCCCAATCTTTCTTCACTGAGGAGTCCCATAAGTTTTTTTTTATGAATCTCTCATGCATCGATCTCAGTGTTTTTACAGCCATGCGCAGCCCGCAACAGTGCGTGTCATTTCTCTCAACCCGCTAGTTGTTCATCACGACTGCTGCATATATCAATCAACGCCTCAATCTTAATCAAGCCGGCGTCACCACTTGCAAATTACTCCAATCAAAGGAGGACGGATGACCGGTTTCCAATTCACTAATTAATACTCCCTCTCCTAATTATACTAAACTTCCAATACCAATTGCCTCTTCAAGGTCGTCGCTCACAGAGATTATTGCTTATTGTACTTGTCAGAGGAGCCCAGCAGAGGCGTTAGAGGCTAAGGAAAAAATTACTATACAGTAACGGTTTTGGTAACATTCTTACTCTACTAGACATTGACCTAGCGCTATATATTGTAGTGTTGATGTGGGATGATTTTTATATCACTTGAGTGGCTACATTACGCTAATTTTTGCAACTTCCGCTTATGTGATATAATGTTAGTGACGGGTTAACCTTCAGGGGGAAAAAAACCCTTTACGGAAAAACTTTCAATACAATTTTTCTGCGTAGAACAATTACAGAACTAGCCTACTTCTTTCTCAAAAAGAAAAAAAAAACACTAATCTTTTTGGAATTTGAAAATATAATATCAAGTCAAGTATGACATACATACATATATATATATATATATATATATATATATATATATATATATATATATATTCCTTAATGACAGAGATTGTGCAGCTATGATGTGGCACACTTTCCTTTTTTAATAAGGTAACTGCAATTTTTTATGTATGATTTGTCAAGTATGCCCCTAACCCTATAAAGCAATATTCTAATGTCATGTGACAGTTAAAGCACACAATTATTGACTTTTATTCAAAATTTGAATTATAGATAAACTAAACATGATTAAATTGGGATTTAATTGAATTGAGTCATAATTGATCATAAACCTACTTTGGATTTATTTCTACCATTTTATGACGTTTCATGTATTGATTAAGATAATTATAAAATTTCAGCAACATAAATGAGCAAACTATAATTTTAACTAATGTCACAAAGTTTTTTAGAATATACCAAAATAAAAAATCAAAACAAGTTTGCATATTACCTACAAGTATATAGGATCCATTTAGCATTTACTATACATGAGATTATATCAGCCGCACATTGTAGCAGCCATTTTTTATAATAAAGTAAGCAATAAAATAAATTTGTATAATTAACTAAAAAATTCTCACTCATAAATTTAAGTAAATCAATTAAAATTTCCTTTTATGAAAATTTTGTGATTTAATTTCTTCATATTATATTTTTATTATTAAAATGATTAGTTATGATCAAACTGTAAAATTGCGAAACATAATATGCTTCGACACCATGGATTTTTTTATCATTAAAAAATAATTCACTGAAAAATTTTATCTCTTTTCAAATCATATTTCAAATATTAAAATTGAGAAGAAATTTATTTAGAATAATTCACTTTCAATTTTAGCAAGTACGGACCAAGTTGTTTTATTAAATGATAAAGCCTTTGAAGTAAATAACTCAAACTAAAAAAAACTCAATCATCAATGAGGAAAAGACTATCTAAACATAAAATTATTTTTTATTTATATTAATAAATTAAAGATTTAACCATTAAATTAATAAATATAAAAATAAATTAAATTAAATTAATTAACCAAAGCCAAATTAACTCGAACCATACCCAAAAGTGGACAAATCATTGTGACTAAATTTTTTTTTAGACAACAATAATGAAGGAAAATGGAAAAAATAGTTTGGGGATAAAGAGAGGAAATGAAAAAACTTTAGATATTAAGGGTCTACCAGTTGACTAAATAAATGTAAATAAAAAAAATAGAAAGATGATTTTCTAAAAATCAAACAAACCATGGTTACCAAAGTTTACTTTAGAAGATAGTATATAAAAAACAAAGAAAAAAAGTCTAGGAACCCAGAAAGCAATAAGAGAGACTATAGTTAAGTAATTATTAAATTTGGGGACCAAAATGTCGAATTGATAAAAAATAGGGACTAAAATGGGATATAGGAGCAATTTGTGATCCAAAACGTGTTTTAATAAAAAAAAATAAACGTGAAACAAAAAGAAAAGGGAAAATAGTGACATAGGCTCTCAAAATGCTATTGTCTTTTGAAAAAGTGATTGTGTTTCCAAAAGAAGCAATTGCATCCAAAAAGAAAAAAGGTCAAAAAAAAAAAAAAAAGCAACATGCACTGTTTATCATTCTTGATAAACTATGCATGCCTCAACCCAAACTAAGTATACCAGTGTAACTATAGTTTACTGTTGTTGGATGAACAGTACCCCCTTTCAACAAAGTTTCGGACCAGAATAGAATAAAAGAAATTTGCAACTCTTAGACCATCACCAACGGAAAAGCAATAAATAAATAAATAAATAAATAAAAGAGCACTACACTGTTCATGAACAGTGATAAGAGCGAGCAATTAATATATTATATAATTTAACTATTTATCTGTATTTTAATTGAAGTTATCACTATTATCTAGTCTCTCTCTCCCATCATCATTATTTCTTCTTGGTTAGAACTCTTTCTTTATCTCCCATAAAACTGAACTAATTTTATTCTTAAAAAATCTGTGGAGGCGACAATCTTAAGTCTTCTCTTATTAATATCTATAAACCACTGTAACTCTTTCACCCTATTTGTTTACTCTGGTTCATCTTTTCTTTCTCCATTTTTTTCTTCCCCCTAACCCCACTTTTTCTATTTCACTAAAAAAGTGCAGCTTCATTGAGAGAGAGAGCCAAGAAGGATGCGATCCGGGAGGTGGCAAAAGTTTCCAATTTAATAGTTAACACCATCAACAAAGACTTTCATTTCAGCAATCTGATTCAATCAATTTCAATCTATGAATACAGCACCGGTGACTTAGGAACCAAAGAGCCGATGCAGATAAAGTATAAGGGGTGACAAATGCATAATGTTTATATGACAAGTAATGACTTAAGTGATCATGGTCTTTGGGGGAACAAAACATAAGAAGAAAATTATTGTTTGTTTTTGTAAATTTTCATTTTTTTTTCATTTTTTTAAATGCTTTAAAGGTTTTGGAATGGAGAGTAGTACTTTTTATATTTATGTTTTAACAATAATTTTTAAATTATTGTTTCAGTGATAATACTTTTTCATAATATTTTATGCCATTTAAATATATATTCTTTTCTAATATAATATAACTTAAATTTTTGAGATAATACCAGGTATGTAAACTAATTTATACTACCTCCGTCCCAATTTACTTGAAACATATTTTTTTTTGGGAAGTCCAAAAAATGTTGAAATGTTTCCTCTTTTGGAAAAGTGTAAACAATTAAATAATCTTTTTACACAAAACCCAATAAAGACTCTTTTTTTAATATCCACTCAATCTCTCACTGCACAAAACCCAAAAAAGAATTTTTTTTTAATCATTATTTAAACTTTTACTACATAAAAAATTAACACAAATTACATACATCTTAATCTCCGTACCCAATCAAATGTTTCATCTAATTTGGGACGGAGGTAGTAATATATTAACACACAGTAACACATTATTTACAGGGTATAATTTGAGACGAACACAATATCTATTCAACAATTTAGATATGTTTCGTTAAAAGAAAAAAAAAAATCCCGGGACGCAAGTAAACAAGGAATTTAAACTGAACCACACGAAAAATACATGTACCCGTTCGCTGGTTACAAAGACTGAATAGGCGTCTTCGAGCAATCGACGCGACGACGACTGTGGAGACCACAGTAAGACGTCGAGTTGGACATGTTCGAGACCTGCTATTGGCTGTCTTCAGAATCCTAACTTCACTAACGACACCTCACTGTCGGCTATCTCTTGCGTGAGCCTTCCCCATCACCATCCACGTGTCCCACAGCCATCCACTTGCCCTCCACGTGACTTTCCCCTTCGATTCCACTCAAATTACCACTTTGCCACTCCCTGAAGCCGTCCGTTTCGTTCATCAACGGCCTCTTTTAACTAAATTTATCCATCTCGAATTTTTTTTTAAAAAAAAGAAACGATAATTAATTCTTTGTAAAAAAAAAAAGAAAAGAAAACCCTAGTGAATTTCGCTTTTATATTTAAGCCTCCTCTGACGGCCCCTTCACTTCCTCTCTCTCTCTCTCATACACACACACACATCAGAGCGCAGTATACAAATTTATTCCTGTTACTGGCGGAATGGTTATGGTGTACGAGACGACCATGGTCAGCTTTCCGTGGTCTAATCTATATCGGATGGAATCAGATCGCTGTCCTTTCTCTTCCCTCTTCCTTTAGAATTCTCCACGACTAGCTGTTTCTTGCGATCAGTTCTCGCCCCTCTTCGTTTTCTTTAAGAAGCAATACTAATTAATAATGGGGAGCGCAGATCAGAAGAGCCACAAGAACTTCCACATTCACCTGCCCCATCTCCACCACCACCACCACCACCACCACCACCGGCCCAAGGACGTGCCCAAGGGGTGTTTGGCGATCAAGGTTGGTCAGGGAGCGGAGCAACAGAGAGTGGTCGTTCCGGTGATTTACTTCAACCACCCGCTCTTCATGCAGCTGCTGAAGGAGGCGGAAGAGGAGTACGGGTTTGACCAGAAGGGGACGATCACAATCCCTTGCCATGTGGAGGAATTTAGGTATGTTCAGGGATTGATTGATCGGGAAAGGTCGGTTCATCACCACCACCACCATCACGTCGGTTGCTTTAGGGTTTGATTTTGATTAATAAAGAAACAAGTACTTTAGGTGCCTGCCAAATTAAGAGAAAGAGGCCCTTGACCCGTGAGATTGGACAGCCATGATTCTTGCTGGGATTTTCTGGGGGGTTTTTGTTGTAAATTTGGGAGTGATTTTAGGCTTTGTGAATGCGATGATGGATGAAGGGCTGTATTGGTGATGATGATGATAAAGTTAACGCGATGATGTCGAGAAAACAAACAAAGATTTGAAAAAAGAAAAAGATATTGGTGCTTTCAATTGGAATCTTGGCCCTTGATTTACGTTTTGTTATCGTCTCCATCGCAATAGTGTGATTAAAGAGAGAAATTAATATACCTACTTTCTTTGATAAAAAATATATACATATACCTACTTCCCTTTTTTTTTTTTTTTAGCTACTCCTTCAGCCAAAAATGATCAATAATAGTTTTTACTTTTTCCTAAATATTAGTATTAATATTGTCTTGCATATATCCTATGTATTATCACAATTAGCATTAACTAAATTAAATAAAAGTTGTTCTAAAACAATCAAAAGAAATTTTAAATTTTTTCTAAATGTGTATATAACTTAGTTCAACATGAAAAAAAATGGAATTGAAAAATGGTATAAATATGAGAGTATATCATTTATTTTTTATATATAACAATCTTGATAAGCATAATTGATTATTTTGGGATAGATAGAGCAATAATATTTGTATAGTGGTAACATTTTGTTTTGCGTCGTTATTGTGGTTTTTTCCCTTTTATTGTGGTATTGGTCCTTTGTTTACGTGTGTGAAGAATTAGGAAAGAAGGGGCATGACTGATGGATTAAGCATCATTTTGTTCATTCATTTCATTTTATTTTTATTTAACCTTTGGTACGTACGGCACTTTGAGGGAAAGGGAGAGACAAAGCAAGCTGCTGGTAGGGCCAAAGAGCTTGCTTTAAGCATTAGAACTTCCCTTTGACTCATCATCGCTTCAAATGGCCGGTGCCACAAAACCCACCACTCTATTCTATTCGTATGATATATCGTTTCTACCTTTAATTGTAGGTACACCCATTCTTGTCAATACTGATTAATTATTCATATATTTTCAGTTCTGTTGATATTTTTCAATTAATTACCACTAAACTTCAACCATCAAACTTGAAGTACAAAATCGCTAATTAAGCTCTTTTGTATATACTTGGCTTGCTTGCTCATGTACCGAGCAAACAATCTATAGATGTAGCTGAAAACTTCGCTGTGGACTCAAAATTTTTTATGCATAAAGTTAATCGGAATTACACGTGGAGAACATTTAGTGGGTAAGTAGTAATCCATTAAAGTATGGGTGGGCTGGCAAGGGGGTTGAGCTGACTACTAGACACGTGTTGTATAAATATAGTATGAGAGTCATAGGGAATGGACCATCCACTCGTTAAGGCCACTCTTCGAAGTGCGTTACCGACTATCCATTCACTGCACATCTGGTCCGTCGATAGGCTCAACTGGAGAAGTACCTTCCATTAAGCTTTGTTTTGTCTATAGGCTACATATATACTTAAGTTAATCTTAAAATATCAATTGAATTCATTAACTATAATTACTTTTTTTTGAAAGTTTCTCTTCCAGAAAGAAGAATTTTGTTGTGCCATGGTTTAGTATTTTGTGTTCTACAGATGGTTTGCGTACTCTATATTATAGGCAAAAGACTAACCCGCAGGAAATTTGTTTTCTGATATGTACAAGAATATGGCAAAACGAATTGTTCTTTTAGAAACTGGAAAATAAACAATTCGTTTATGGGTGGCAATGGATTATGGAGTAGGGTTAGGTAATAACGGTTATCATTCTTTTAGAAAGTCGGAAGTCGAGGGGGAGGCCGGTGCGGACGCCCCCCAATTCTGGTTCATGTCTGTAGTTAAAGGTAATGGGTACCGCACGTAGGGTAGGGCTGTGCCCTTAACGTAAGAAATTAAAGCCAGACAAAGACAAAGTAATTAAATTGCTAGGCAAGCGTTGAGAATTGATGGTTGAGGAAGAAAGAAACGAATGACAAGTTTTATCTACCATTTTTTAATTCGCACCATTTATGGCGCTGCGCTACCTGCTATAATTTGAAACTTCCAAGGGTGGGTCTCCTTGTCCTTTTTCTCCTTTGTGGGGTATCATTATTAGCCTACTTGCTTTCTGCTGCCTGCTTCTTTGACTCGTTTCTGCTTGAATTTATATCCAACTTTAGTTTAAATTAGGGAAACTTATAATTTTCCTTAAGTTATGGCATAACATACAGTTTGATTCCTTTATTTTTAAAAATTTATATTTTATTTTTTATATTTTTGACACTATTTAATAATAACTCTTAAAATTATATTTAAACTATATGATATTTATCTTTTAATAATTTTAATTTTTTTAGTATTTTTTATAATTAATAGATATTATAAATTATCAATTTTTTTCTGTAAATATATTTTCCTTCCTGTACATACCAATACCTTTTAAAGGTCGGTTAGTTATAAAAAAAATATTAAAAATCTTAAAATTATTGAAATATAATTATTAGACAGTTTAAATTATGACTTCAAAAATTATTTTCGGACACTGTAAAGGAAATGAGGGGTAAAGTATAGGTTAGATCAAACCATTGGGGGGTTTTGGTAATTTTTACTTAAAATTATAGTAGTATCACTAATATATAATTTTTGGATCTCCTTTTCTACATATACTAACCGAAGCTTTGCCTGTTGCACCTAGATTGGATTTGGAACCGAACCATCTCAAATTTTGGAATCCTTTGGAAATGAATTAAGTACATCTTATTTTTTTAAGTTAGTTTTAAAACTTTGTTAAAGGCATTGACGGTTAGTTCTAAATTCATTAAAAGACAGCTAATGAACAGAAATATGATTCATAAAGAGGAAGAGTTGACCTGGTAACTTAAATAATTTATTAACTGTCAGAAAGTTATTTCATACTTTGAATTTATTGGAGATAATTGGTAAATAGCTTAAATTGGAATTTAAAAGAAGCTGATATAAAAAAAGGAAAAAGTGATCAGATTTAGGACTAACTGATTATACAATTTCAAAGTTTTATGATTCATTTAGAAAATTAAAAAGTTCTAAGAATATCAGTTTACATAATTACAAAGTTTTAAAACTAATTAAAAAATTTAGAAGTTTTAGCACTAAAATAAAAGAATAGGCAAAATTTTAGGACTAAAATGTTCATTCCCCTATATAGATTAGAAACAAAAAAGAATCCGCCTGACGGATTCAGCGACATCTACTGTACATGCTTGTTTGAGTTCTTACCGTACTTTGGAGTGGACGCGGACGCGGAAGGGAGGTCCTTCTCTTTTTTAGTGAAAGCTGGCGTTACAAGTTACAACGTGCTTAATTTGTACGATATGTTTCCTTCTCCGTAAACCTAAGGAATTTTGGTCGGATGATCCAATCATGTCTCATATTTTACTTTGAACTTTTTTCCTCATCCTGTATGTTCATCTTATTACTTTATAACTTGTTCAAAATTAATTTGAGTTGATTTATCTTTTTAGGGTAAAATTCATCAACGGTACCCTTTTTTTTTTTTTGTTCTATTTGGGTGTCCTACATTTAAGTTGTTCTATCGAGGTACCTTAACTCTTATCGCTTGTCCTATTTAAATACTTTTCGTTAATTTCAAAGTTATGTTTAACGGAAAATATTGATGTGACATAAAAAATATTAAAAGAAATCATAAGCTAACATTTGTAGTCATTTAATTTTTTCTATCAATAATTTTAAACCCGTAACTTTTCTCATAAACTTCATCCACAGCCTCTCCATCTACCTCATCTCCACCACCCCCTTTGCCCAACCCGTTCTTTGCCAAGAGCAGGAACTTTTCCTGGTCAAGTTGAGTTCATCACCGATTCTCGCCCTACTCCTTGTTTTTTTTTTTGAAGTTCAACAAGCATGAAAGCAATTCTTAAATCTCAAACACAAACTCAACACTACATTGAGCAAGATAATACATACAATTTTCCAGAATACCAAAATAATATAATCTCTCAAATCTCAATGCTCAGTAACACCTCGAACAGTCGTAAACCAATGCAACGGCAACAGCAGCTAGATCCACTTGTTTGATTATAGGAATATCGCTCATCTTTAGAGCTGTGAACATCTCAAGGGTCTCCTTGTTGACCTTGATGTGGTTGACCTTGATGGCGGACTCCTCCAGAACGAAATCCATGCGGCTGTCTTTCGGATCCACTTCATGAGATGGGTCAAGATCTCAATGATCTTGTTGTGGAGGCGCTTGGACTAGATGATGGTGAATTGTGCGAGGAGTGAAGGGCAATGGCGAGCGAGGAGAGGTTTCCCAGATCAAATCATGTGAGGAGCGAGGGGCGACGACGAGTGAGGAGTAAGGAGTAAGCAACGATGGCGGTGGTGACAAACGAGGAGTGAGCAGCAGTGGCGGTGGTGACAAGCGAGAAGCGACCAATAATGGTCGTGAGGTAGGAGGACAATGGCATCACCATTGGCGGCCTTGACGGGGACGTCGCCAGAGTAGATGGCTACAAAGTGGGAGGGCAAGGTGAAGGAGGCAGAGAGAGGAGAGAGGTATGGTTCTATGGTTCATCAATTAGCCCCAATTTTCTAGATTTTTTTGGGAAATAAATGATGAGGCGGGTAGACAGAGGAGATTAGGAGTATAATTAGTATATTTAAAAGTTTAAGGGTTTAGAATTGTTTATGGGAAGAGTAAGAGGCTTAAACTGTTATTTTAATATTTGTTTAAGAATTAATTAATGTCACATCAGTATTTTCCATTAGACTTAACCATGAAATTAACTAAAAATACCCAGTTAGGATGCGTAATAAAAGATAAGGTATATCGCTAGGACAACTTAAATGTAGGATACCCAATTAGGACAAAAAAAGAAAAGCTAAGGTACCCCGGTGAATTTTACTGTATTTTTTTTATATATAACACATTGACATATACTTTTGTATATAAATATTAGATGAAATCTTTTGATTTCTGGAAGATATACTTCAAAAAGTATTTAAAAAAAATAAAATTAATATGAATGAAAGACATGTGAAACTCAATTTAAAATATGAAAAACAAAAAGATAAAATCGGTTGTGTTTGAGAATGGCTTTTTATGATTAATTTTGCAGTTTTGAGAGTTGCCTATTAGCTGTGAAAATCAATTATTAAAACCCCTAAAAACTCCGCCGCTAGGCGGGTTGATGGGGGAGAGAGAGAGAGAGTATGAACACTGCTGCTGCTTTTATCATGCTGACTGTTAGCGGTTAATGTGAGCATGGATTTAATAATCCAGTGCTCTCACGTTTCTTTTTTCTTCCCTTTTCATCTGTGTGTTTTTGTTCTGGTGTACGTATGGGGAGGAAAACTGGATGGGAGTGGGGATTTGAATGATTATAAGTGGAACGAATTCGCAGATTTGGATCTGATTCAATTTACTTGGATGAGAAGCACATTGACGTTGGGTTGAACTGAAAAAAAAAAAAAAAGCCATCGTTGACGTGAATCGAGCCAACCCATAATATATGATCCAAATTTCCTCGAATGGTAAGGGCGCGAGCCAAGTGAAGAGACAAACGCATGAACAGCAAGCTTTTGCTCGGAAAGAATGTAATGGTGCTTGGCTCGGATCATTGGAAGGGCTATTCCATGTGAGTTGGTCATGACTCATGAGCAACAACCACAGCGAAATCTTGAAGAATCGCCAATTACGATTCTGCGATGGCAGCTCTTCGTTGAAGACCTTTTATGAGAACACCAGCAACGCCCATCGTGGAGCTGAGGAAATTTTGTTCATCCACATCCAGGTTCAAATGATTATGGTTAATACATCCACACATCTTTCACTTTTATTTGCTTTTCAGGGAAGAAGAAAAACTCATCCTGTTGTACATTTCTTGATTACGCTATCTTATCTATGTTGTCTTACTAAAAAAATTAAAAATAAAAATGAGGGCGCTAGCGCACGGTACACACATGTATCCAGCCTTATCTATGACGTATTTGCCCTTAATCTACAGAGACATGTGCGTCACTTGTTAACACCATGAAACAATTTGCTCATTTCGAACAATTTGACATTTAATTTGCTCTACCTTCATTTTACTTCCAATATACCGAATTGCTGAGGAGATGATCCAAAAAATCAGTTGACAGGAAATGATTTCTTACCCGTGACGTATAATTCCACGGTTGTTAGTTGGCAGGTAAGGGTAGGCGAAATTAATACTTTTTTTATCCTTAAAATTTCCTATTGAAAATTTTCTCTTGTGGACCCTTTTCTCATGGGGAGAGGCAAAACTGTGATATGCCTCGGCTCCGATGACTCTTGATTTTCGAAATTTCGCACCAACTTATGAAGGTCCCCGAGAGCCCCATCCCCTAACATTTTTCTTCCTCTAAAAGAATCACAGCTATTTTTCCAGACACCATGAGGTTTTCTTCCCCCGTTTTCAAACAAAAAACTATATATCAAGACTAGCGTCTTGTTGAGCTTCGTAGAGTCACGCCATGTAAAAATTTTGTATACCCAAGTAGGCTAAGCTTCCCGTCTGTGTTTCTGATCCAATCTCTCAGGAATGCATAAGCGGATGGGCCGACATTTAATTCCTGTAATGAACAAGATACGAAAGCTTGTAAACAAGATCCACCTGAACTGAGCTGCAAAGGCAAACTCACCCGTGCTAATTCTTCGATTGAAATCACTCTGTTGCCTTCCTGCTCGAAATGCTCAAATGCAGTTGAAGCTATTTGCTCCCACCCCTCAAGTGCTTCCAACTGATGTGTGCTGATTGCAGCTGCACAGAACTCCTCAAAATACATCTTCCTGTACGCAAGTGATTCCATCTGAACAAATTCATGCAATGGTTAGCCGACGATAGACTATTTCCTGTTACAAGGTATCTGAGAAACCAAAGGAAAAGGAATACCCAACCAGAAAATACAAGTGCCTCATCAGCAATGCAGTTATTGATTCAACATTGACGAACCTAGCAAGGACAGCTGGGACTGAATGGTTCAAACAGATTTATAACATTCTCAGAATTCTCTTTATTACTAATATGCACATAGTACAATTGATGAAGTTGTTGCAACATGCATTATCTGTGCTCCCTCAACAAATAGAACTAATCTTTTGATACACACAAATGTAGTTCTTTTTCTATGCAACCATCCTTAAATGATTTGCATGTATCCACAACCGGTTAATATTATAGACACATCACCTAAAAGTGCTTGCACGATACAGTAACCATATCAGCATGTAGCTAAGAATATTATAGTGAAGCAAATAGAGTATGTCTCTGAACCAATCACATGAGATAAAAAGGTCATTGCACCATCCCGTTGTCTGTGCTCCAATAGATCAACCAGGTAAGCACATAATAGTATTTAGAATGCCAAAAATCAACCATAAATGTAATTATACTAATTCTAGAATCAATCTGAACATATTACCGCATTAAGAACCTCAGGAACTCGTGATTCCCTCATGGCATCAGTAGCATTTCGAGCAAGTGCCTGCACAGGCATCACCAGATAACATGTCAGGCAATTAAAATATGCTCTAGGGCCCAAGAAAGAATTACACCTTATAAATCTAGGGTTCCAAAATCTATGGCAATAACATACATATGACATACATTTTTCAACATTACCAATATGTAAAGTATTAAGCCACCACTGGCATATGTGCACGTGCTAAATAGAGGAATGGACATGCTAGAACTGGTGATGTGGCAAAACATTCTTAAACTTTGTGAAGATAAAATGTGTCATTCTTTTCTGGTGGAGAGGGGTACAATTGAGATTCACTACATCCAGCAAATTACAAGCAATATAACCAGGGAGGGAGTTACTAACTGCTCTAAAATTATCTAGGGACACACTTCCATCTCTGTTCGGTTCTAACAACTGGAACTGTGCCCTGAGATAAACCATCTCATCTTCAGTCAAGGCTTTTGATAGAGCCTGCAGTACAAGCAGAGAATGAGACGCGTTAAAAAAGTAAAAGAAAGAAAAACGGAACACTACATGGAGAAGAAAAAAAAAAGAAGAGCACTTTGAGAAATACGATCCCTAGATTTGCAACAGCAACTAACAGCATAAACCAACATGCTGCTGGAAAGGAATTTCAATTACAAAGAACGATCTTTTCTCATCTCAAATCTCAAAATTTCTACAATAAAATTGCACCCTAATGGATAATTTGGAAAATAGTCCAGAGTTCTAAGCACACTGATTTTTGGGTCAAATATGTGAAAATCCACAATTAACGTAAATAAATGACATAAGTTTCAACGTCAAAGGTGAAATTTTTACATATGCTTATCATGACTTCCACAAATCATAAGCATGCCATTAAGATTTGGGAAGGTTACAGCATACTTTGAAAATCGTAATGGCCCACTTGTAAGATAATTTAAGTCATAAATAAGCAAGACAGATTTTCTTCAGAAAGGGTCAAATTTGTCAGGATCAATGAACAATTCACAAAGAATGGCACCATTTCAGATATGTGAAAATATTAAATCCACAATTGAAAGAAACAAATAACATAATTTTCAACATCAAATGTGAAGTTCTTACATATGCTAATTGTGATTCATGACTTCCACAAATCATAAGCACGGCATTAAGATAGGAAAGGTTACAGCATATTTTGAAAATCATAATGGTGCATCTCATAAGATAACTTAAGTCATAAATAAGCAAGACAGATTTTCTTTAGAAAGAGTCAAATTAGCCAAGGTCGTTGAAGATTCACCAAGAATTGCACAATTTCAGATACAAGACACTCTTCTTCCAATCAAGAAAGAGAAGAATGTTACCCTCAGTGCAGCCCTCTTTAATGGTGTAGCATGAAGATATGACTTGACCAATTTATAGATCAATATATCAAGCGGGGTTGGCCGACTTTCATCTCGCAACCATGGGTGTGCTGCAATTAAATAAGTGCCTCTTGATTATCTATTTCAGTCTTTTATTTCTCTTAAACAAAAGTTGTTTCAACACTGGCAAATATGAATTATTACGTTCAAAAGAATTCTGTAGAAAAAGAAGCACAGGTAACAGCAATAGCATAAGAATAATGGGCAGGTGCTTACAATGTCCAAATGCTAATATCCTAGCACAGTTTTTGTGTCCTCACTCTAATGGAACATGCTTGATTAGATCATGATAGAAAAATTAAACAATCAACCCTGTCAGCATTGATTCAATAACCGCCCTTTTCTTTGGCTGGGGAGAAACAGAAACAGGACAATGTTAATTCAGAAAGTGTCATTCCAATACTTATTCCCCTTGCCCTGTTAAGAGTTTTCAACCGTATCATTTGGACTATATTTTCTAGAATTGAGAGGCCAACCTCTAGAGACAACCTTAATACAACATCTGAGTTGGTTGCTGTATATATCCCACACATAACAGCTGCCATGATTTGAAAGATCATAACATTATTGTAAGATTATTAGATGGTAATTCCTGGTAAGTGTATTAAGCTACAATGTGTCAAAGGGAATCAAACAGTTTAAAACTTACTTAGAGCTTGGACAGCTGTCATTCGTTTCCTGTAGTCCTTATTCAGCAGTCTCTTCACAAAGTCCTTTGCTTCTAGAGAGACAGAAGGCCATGGTGAATCTTCAAAGTTGGGATCAGATCTCAGCACAGAGCGAAAAATTCCTGATTCTGTTCGTGCCCAGAAAGGCCTGCTTCCACATAACAGTATATAGGTGATAACCCCAATGCTCCATATATCTGCTTCCAAGCTATATGATCGATGTAAGACTTCAGGTGCAACATAGTAAGCGCTTCCAACTATATCGTTAAGTCTTTCTTCTGCAGATAGAAAAAAATACTGATGAAGTCAGGGCAGCAATACTTGAATTGAACATAAAGAAAAATTACACTTCCTGAGGAGAACAAGGAGGCCTATTGTGTCCCAGAAAAGAACACAAAATGATATAAATGTTCATAGCCATGCAGATTATCAATGGATCAAAAAACAGAAGTGCTTTTCTCTTACCTGGTCTGTTGAAGTCAGAAAGACCAAAATCAATGAGCTTCATATCTGCATCTTCAGCGCCAGAAACAAAAAGGAAGTTCTGCAGAGCATTTGAGTAGCATGCTATCAGATTCAATATTGCGTTGGAGTTCTTCCTCAAGAAGGGGGCAAAAAGTCTATTTGCAAGTTCAAATTAAAAGTGACATACCTCTGGCTTTAGATCACGGTGCACAACGCCTTGAAGGTGACAGAATGAAACCACACTCAGAATCTGTACAATAATGGATTTTGCATCTTCCTCTGTATACCTTCCTCCTCTGCAACATATGGAAAGCAAGTTTTTCGTATGCCATCAACATGTAACCTAAGCAGGCATGCTGACTTATGTAGGACTGAATGGGAGGAGGTAAATGGTACAAAAGAAGCATTCACGATCATAAACACAATCTAAGTAACCAAAATTGTCTTATGCACAGTTGATCCTAGACAAATTTGACAATCTGAAGTTTATCAGACTTCCAGGAAGAATATAATGGACTTCAGCCACTTATCTTAATAAACAAGTCCACAAAGTTGCAAGGACTAAGGGCAAAGTTACCTTGCTAATATTCTGTCTAAGAGCTCTCCACCTTCACACAATCTGCTTGGAAACAGATATAAAAAAAAATGTTAGGACAAAAATCAAAAGCTTTTGAAGAAACTATTGGCACAATAATAGAAACTCTATATTCAGCTTAAAGTTTAAACTTGATCAGCCCTTCAAGACATTCCAAATAATAGAGAAACAGGTCTCAATAGCAACAGCTTTTCATGTCTGCTATAATATATTTTCTTTATGCAAGGCAAGATTCATTTTCATGACAATGAGACTACTTTCCACAATAAATCTGCACAAATACAAGAAAACACATACTCCATGACTATGTACACGTTATTGGCGTCCTCACATGCATCATAAAACTTGACCAGATGCTTATGTCCTGATAGACCCTTCAATATTTTCACCTCCCTTCGGACATCTTCAATTGCTATTGCCGTTGTCATCTGTCAAGATTATCTTTCAGCATTTGGTTAAGCCAGAAAGCATAAATAATAACAAATGTTGAACAATCAAATTCTGAGAGCAAACAAGCATCAAATATTATCTGATGATCACAAAATCAAGGCACTAATAACCAACCGTTGATATGGTAAAAAGAAATCTAATTTACAAGCTGCAATAACACCACATAAGTTGCTTTGGGGGAAAAGGAGCCTTTAAACACATTTTCCTTGCCCAATAAATGGAAGATGATTTCACTGACCACGAAAAGTGAGATTATGACTAACAGAATGAAAACCCTAAATCATTCCTAAAAATAAAAGAGCCAGCCAATCATCTCCCACAAACTTGAATTCGTGCTAAAATATCAGCCTAAAATCAGTAGAATAGAAAACATTCCTTGCAAGCTTTATGGTTACGACAGAAGTAGCACATAACTGTATATAGCTTAGGTCCATAAGAATTAAATTTTAAAACAAAAATTAAATACAACTTAGGAATAGATTTCACATATGGATTGCAAAAGATTTCCTAGCACAATTGCTGGAAACATTCTTACCCATAACCCTCAAAGTAAAAATGTTTCAGCCACAAAAATAAGGCACGTTTCACAAAAAATTCAGTGTCCCAAGTGTTCTTGGGTCCCATATGCTGTGAGAAAGTGCAGGAACAACTAGGTTTAACAATTTTGGACTAATAAGACAAGACGCATAAATCCACTGAATAATGAAAAGCAGTTCTGCGTCAGTCTTGTTACAATCTCCAGAAATGAGGTAGAGGCTCTCTATATTCTGAAGTGTGAAAAGACAGATACGTAATGACTAAGTTCAGTGTACGAGTTGTTGACATTTTGCTCGTCTAGGTTGAAATGGTGTTCACCTATTTCAACTAGAAAATCCCAAAGGCAGAGGCAGCTACTCCATAATTTATCAGAGCAAAATGATACGCAATGACTAAGGACATGGATCTACGGCATCCTCTAGCTCTCACTGAAAGAGCAAAAGACACAAATTTAAGACATCCGGACAACCACTTCATAATTCACTGTGTGTGAGCTGGAGCATAAACCGACAAACACGCAACTGCCTTGGAACAAAACCACAACAAACTGAAAGTTTCAGAATGCAAGTCCACAATCAAGGGAATAGGCAACTGAGTTGTATACCTTCGCTTTGGAGATGATCTTAACAGCAATTGGCTGGTCCTTGAGCTCGCCCTTCTTGCCCCTGGCAGAGCAAGTATGACCAAAGTGCCCTCGACCGACCTCCTTCCCTGGCTCATACTTGACTCCGAAGTTCTTACTGTACCCGAAACTCTTATCTAGAGCCTGCTCCTGCTGCTGTTCAGCTCCCTGCTCCTCCGGAATTGGCCCCTCCTTGGGCTTCCCGCCGAGGCGCTTCACTAGCGAGGCCTTTATGTGCTTGGCCGGTGAAGGTGGCGGAAACGGCCGCCGGAAGAACCTCCTCGGGGTGGACGCCCTGGCCGGAGACGGAGACACTCCTGAGGGCAGCGGGCTGGCGGCAACCCCGTGGGGATAGGGGCTAGGCCAGGGGCTCTGATTAGAAGAGCGGGCGGGCGTATAAGGAACTCCATTGACGGAAGTAGAGGGCGGCAAGGAGAACTGGTCCTGATCAGCGGAAACCACAAGGGTAGTGGTGTTAGAAGGCGGGACGTCATTGTCAGGCGTCGGATTAGTCTTGCCGTAGCACTGGCCCATTATAATCCCCTGCGCCGGCGACGCAGCAAATCAGGAGGGAAGTCAAAGTCCACACATGGAGCGGCGGCGGTGGAAGGTGGATCTAATAGCGCCAAGAGAAGCGAGATCTGAGGCGACAAAACGATAAAAGACGAGAATGAAAGAGAATTTGAAGTCAGAGAAAGACACAAAGGTCCCTTCGTTCCAGCAACAAATAGAGAAAACACTGCGCAACGCACAGGACAGGAGAGAGAGAGAGGGAGGGAGGATTAGACGAATCGGGACTTGGAGTAACAAAGGAAAATCTGGGGATTAATCTGAAACGTTAGATTTGGAGAGCCATTAAATGGAAGGTGAAAATCGGGAGGTTCTGAAGGGAAGCGTTGGATTAAATGTTTATTCAGAAGTACCAGCACTAGTAGCTGTCGTGTTGTTTTTATTTTCAATTTTTTTGTTTTTGGCCCTTTCTTTTGAGAAAGATAAGAAAAGAAAAAGTGATTTTAGGACAAAGGGAAAGAAAAGCGTGCTTGGCTTGGGTGCGCACTAGCGTACAAAAAAGCGATGCAGCTACGAACTCTTAAGTGTGTTGTGGGACAATCATTTACTGAATTACCCCTTCAGAAACAGCATGACACGTTTCTATTTAGCATGGCAGTGGCAGAAAATGGTGGGGGGAAACCGGTAGACGGTGGGGAGGATTTCAGAGAATCCGAGCTGGCCCGAAGGTTCGAAAAGAGCACGACTCAGATTGTAAATAGAAGCGTAGAAATTTATAATCGGACAGCCTTAATCATGTGGTTTTGTTGACGGATTACAGATTTTAAATATGAGATTGTGTTTGAGATGCGTCGCCTATGTATATTTTGGGAAGGATATCCCCCGCAATAAGACTGCTATCTTGATTTGGATCATACAAAATCTCAACCAAAACCAATTCATTTAACTTAAATTTAAAGTGGCTTATTTTGTACTTTTACATCTTTTTTAAAATTAAATTTATTTAAAATTTAATATTATATAAGTGTAATTATGTATCAAAAGTAAAATTTTTATGATATTATTAATTTTTTATGAATTTTTTTATTTTTTTATTATAGCCATTGAAACTCTTCTATATATATGCTAGCCTATAATGCACATATAATTGAAAACTCTTATACTCACATCAATTTTTAAAATTTAAATTTAAATTATTTGAAAATTATATTTCATTAATAAATTTAAAATTTTTAGTGACTTTTATGGTTAATGAGTAGTTTAAAGAATAAGTTTTTCCTTCATGTAAATGTAGCAAATTATTACATCTGAAAAATGCAGGGGTAGTTGTTGGTTTACGAAATGGAGGGATGAACTGGTAACATTTACAAAATCCCAAAAGAACAGAGGAACTGTCACTGTTGATTGGGGTAGAAAGATGATATAGGCATGACATAATATTGATGAAAGAACAAAAATAGTTGAATGCTTCATTACCACGTAAGTACCTTATTAGTTGTTTTTTTAATTTATTTGCCTATTTTTCTGATAAATTGTTATATATTATTTAAGTTACTTGTTCTACTTACTAGGCTGATGATGGATTTTTTTTATACTTTGAATTACTACAAATATATGGATTAGAAGGTATTATACAAATGTTAAGAGATGAAGCGTCTACTACGTAAAACCTTGAAAAACTCCATCTATAATTTAACCACTTTTTAATGTCTGATATTTTTTTGAAATATGGTACTGCTTAAACATTGGTCTTTCACCTGGGTGTCCATATGCAATTACTATATGAGCTAACTACTGAACACATGATGGATATTGAACCTTCATCACAAGGCTAGTCATATTTTCTCTAAGAAAATTACAAAAATCATAACACCCTCATATTTCACATTTAAAAAATGTGGGAAGATTTATAGAAATATATAAACTCAAGTTCAATAACATAAACACCTAGCACTTATCTTTTCTCAAAAGGTAACCCATATGGTGTTGGCAGATGTTCCGTTCACCAGTTTTAAACTTGGGCTGTTGCAAAAATGACACATGTGATTTTGTCTAATATACATTTTACCCAATTATTTCTTAAAACCTACTGTAAGTTATCCTATACTTCTTTCACACTGCTTAACAATAACTTCTAAAACTCTAAGTTAAACTATATAGCTATATTTTAATAATTTCAATTTCTCCAATATTTTTTTCACAATTAAAAGACATTTTAAATTATCAATTTTCTCTTTATAAATACAATAGTATTTTTAAGTGCCAATTAACTAAAAAACAGTATACAACTTGAAATTACTATAATATAGTTACCAAATGATTTAAATTAGGGTTTTAAAAGTTACTACCAAACAATATAAAAAAATAAGAGATAAAGTTTAGGTCTAAAAAAATAAAAGGGTGAAATATAAGTGAGACCAAACCACACATAATTTCAACTTTTTTGCCGTTTCTGGCCATATTTGGACTTTGGTCCAGATCTAGCTGGTTCATTTTTAATCATTTTATTATTTGATTGATTTTATCTAATGTTATCTATCAGATTCTATGGTTGATGCAATTTGCTTTAAATTTTAGTGTTCAATAGCAATCTTTAATTGAAGGTGGGCAACAATGGATCTAGATTTTCTTTTAAGTTCCTCGGAATCTCAACTCTACTGAGGTGTGCCGACACCTAACAATAGATATGCATACAATCATAGAGAATAAAGTTAGTATTTATTTTTTTAGATTTTATAGGTAATCATTTTATTTTCATAAATACTCTTATTCAGACCTATTATACCTGATTGGGTTTAACACTGTTTGGTTATTGTCAACTTGTTTTGGACTTTATTCCAATTATTTATGAATTATGTTCTCTAGATTAATTCTGGCTTACCTAGAAAGTTCGGGTTGATCCAATTTTTTTGCCCTTTATTTGGTATCGCAGGAACAAGTAGCCTTTTTGTAACCAATTTTATATCTCTATTATCCTTTATAGTCTTATGTCATCATTAATTTGTAAGATGTCATTTAACTCATTTTTAATTAAAATGAAGTATCTTTTATAAAAACACACACACACACACACGTAATTTCCCCTATTTTCTACATAAAAGAATTTTAATGGTGGGTACTCTTGCCAAGATGAATTGTACGCATTGAAGTTGACATGGGCAACTTTTCTTATGTTACAAATTTATTGCATAGAAAATTTATTCGAACGTATTTATTATCAAAAGGAGGACTACGTTTTTTGTGCATATAAATTTCATTTTAAAGTGCATTTTCGCAAAACTTTTGTTTTTGCTGCTCTTTTACACAAACAAAGAATTCGAAATTTATGAAAAAATGCATTCTAAAGTGCATTTTAGCTCTTTCCAAACAGAGGTAAATTAATATTATTATTTACAACATTCAGGAATATTATTAATAAGTGATTACTTTTATATGTAGTAATTATTTTCTTAACTCATATAATAATTAAAATTCAATATTTTAAAATACACAAACTGTTTCTAGAAGGATTTTTGCGGCAAAAAAAAAAAAGTACTTCTCATAGATTTTTAAGCAGGTGAGGAAAATTATAAGAAAATATTTTAAGAGACCAAAAAAAAGAAACAATTCAAGTGATTGTCTGATAAATAAATTATTATTTTCAAATAGTATTAATTTTGGAAAAAAATTAAACGATTATATTTTTTTTTTGTTTATACGAGTTCTTAAATTTATCTAATATATCTGATACAGTAATTATAATTACTTAAATTATATATGCTAAAGTGGTAAGGCTGATAGGAAGTTGTTAATATTGTGCATCCATGCTGCCACAATATTTTCAATCAGCTCAAAGAAATCCAAAATTAAATGGGTAAACCACAAAATCGTTCTCTATTTGTGTATGACAATATTGATTGGTTTTCAAACTTTGAAATCATACATTGTGCCACTTTATCTCAATAAACATCAAATACCCTATACTTTTGATTTATGGGTTTTAGACCCTTAACCTCCATAGTTACAATCAAGATCCCACGGTTTGTGCTTGAATTCTAAAAATAATACTTCGGTCTTATGATGTATGTTTTCTATTTACCATATTGGTTACCAACAATTTTGAATCATTTAAATTTTTTTTCCAAAATATTTAAATTGATCTTTTTTTTAAGCAACATTTAAATTGATCATTACTTAAAATATTTTTTTAAGTACTATATATTAGTATTATATTTTTTTTATAAAATGTATTTCATTCTAATTACCAGTAAATCATATAGTGTCTTGTAAATCAATAGCATAAGATACTAAAGAACAATAAAGATATATAAATTAATTAATAAAATACTATATATCCCTGCAATATTGAATGAGGAAAATAGAATTGGATCGGGCCAAAATTTTCCAAGTAAACCAGAATGATCTTAAAGAAGTAATTCATAAATAACTAGAAAAAAAACTAAATAATAGATAATATAAGTAAAAGAAACAACATATAATTACCCCAATCTATTATTCGTAAAAGTCCTATCATCTAAGTCTTAGAAACTTTTGACACCCTACTCAATCAGAATTTTTCTCGTAACCATGTTCACTATAAAAGTGACAGATGATGCTTCTATTGATAGTATCATGATAATGAAGAAATTATATAAAAGAGAAAGAAAACAATGGAAGTAATTGAAAATAATCAGATGAAGCAACAGTGAATAATTTAATCGGTAACTTGGCTGAAAGCATACACGAAAAAAAAGGGAGAATAAAAAATCGGGGAGGAAGAAGATGTTGCGGCCAGGTTAAGAAAGAAAGGTAGAGAGGATTAAAGATCAAAAGAAGATGTATTCTGGTTTTTGAGATAGAGACAAAGTATTGATGTGTATTCAACCTCAGTACAAACTACACCTAGCATGCTGGGGGAAAAATCAGATTTTATTATGGTTCTTTTATATAACCTTGGGGTAAATAATAGAAGTGTATGGAATGAGGTTTAAGTAAAAAATAGTAGTAGGATTTCACTTTGCTTTCATGCCTATATATCACGGTAGGGAAAAATGATTTTAAAATTTTGATGATTTAAAATGTTGATTACAATCAAATTATAATACATAGTTTAAATTTAGTCAAATAGAGTATAAATTGGCATTTTAGAGGGTGATCCTATTAGGAATTAAGAGGCAGTCTAGAAAAAAAACACTCATATATATATAAGAAATAATGTGCAAGTTTTCAAAATAACATAAGGCAAACTTTATATTTAGTCAAACCTAAGGAATTTTCCTGTGTCTACTAATTTACAGTTGAATAACATTTTCTAGTTAAATTAATTATTTACCATATTGTTTTCAATTTTTCGAAAGCTAAAACTTATGAAAAAGAAAATCATAAAACGTGTTCTCGAGTTTCTTGAAATGTTGAAAAGTTCTTTGGTGCAATATACTAGGATTTGTGGCTGGAAAACCTATTTTCAGAAATAATCAAGCTTTAAAACTTTCAGTAGAATGAGTTTGTCATAATATATTTTCTTCGTTTTTTGCATATATTGCTTTCTCCTACAGAAATTTCTACTGCTTTCACTTTGCCCTCTCGTTATATATTTTTAAATATGTTATAGTCACATCACGTGATTCACATCTATCTGCAAAATTTATTTTTTGCAAGTGGATCCGTAATTAATACTGCTGCACTAACCATAGCGAAATGATTATAAACTAAAATTCGCACATAAGTATATAGTGAAATAACTTTAATTAAGTCTGATTAAGCTTGATCATATCCATTAGATGCAAACTCTTTCAAAAATATTTATTCATACGATTCGGACAATATTTTATTTAAGGAATGGATATTTCTTCTTCATTCAACCTTGCAAACGTTGATACATTGAAATCAATTGTTTTTTACCCGAGTTTAATCAGTTATTAATTTAGTTGAATCCTAAAGGAGTGAAAAAAGAAAAGAAAACAAAACAAAACAAAGAAAGTGGAGGGGAAACAAGACAACTGGATAAGGTTGACCGTCCAAATAGCATTTTGTGGTGAAGTTGAAGTAGGTGGGGGTGAGTGACGAACCTGAGGGGAATACTTAATAAACAAATGTCGCTTCCATGATCAGCTCATTTGACTTTTACCAAAAAATCCAAATGCAGAAACGAACACATTTGTCTTTCTTATTTTTTAAATCTTGTACTCCTACTACTCCGTTATATTAATCTCAGTTGGAGCACTAAAAAATTGGCCACGATTTCTATTGATTAACCAAAATGAGAATGAAACCAATAGGAACATGGCAATGATGATCAAGAGTCAGCAGCCCGTGCATTTCGCATGGTTATGCCAGATCCATGCAATGCATGTACATGTATTAGTATATTCTGACCCTAGACTCTCCAATTCCTACATCATATCATAAATAACTTGTTCGGTTGTTCTTATAATAATATTTTTACTTTTTATATACTTGTAATGATGTTTTTGAGTATTATATATAATTATATGTACATTGAAAATCACTAGTAGATGAAGCATTTTGTTAGTTTCAGATGGAGCTGATGAGGACTACACAAATTTTTTATTTTTGATAATCAGAATCATTTTAGAAGAATAAAAAGTTAGAATGTAATATATTTAAGAAGTAAAGAGAAATATAGACTTGATCGGGACTCAAAGGATTATAGAACTAGTGTAAATGCTATTATATGAAGAAAGTGGGTGAAGTGGAAGTTTAATCTCTAACTCAAACTTCTCCTATGTCTCCTCTGTTACTTCACCAAGTAGCTGAGGACAGATTATCATATTATAAATGGTCATATATACATATTCTATCTTTTTCTTTTTTTCACTTATGGAGACATGTACATAGAAGAGTTTTATATTAATTTGTTTGTGTATATATATATAGTACATGCGAGAAAGCAACAATAAAATGTGGAGTGAAACTCGATCATCCTTTCTTCGGTTTTTGCTAATTCAAAGGTAAGGACAGCGAGAGAAACATGCTGCTGCAGATTAATTGTTGGCAAACTTTCAGGGTAGGCATTTTGTGCTATACCTGTAAAAATATTTTATGAAAGTGAACCGGATAAATTTACGTATTAAATCATTATTGGACAATTAGTATTTGAGTATTACAACTATATGTTCATTGCTTTTGTATTGCATAACTTTTTCCTCCCAAAAGTAATGGTACAACATACATAGACAAATTCTCCTTTATATAAACTGAAATACACAGGACCCAGTTGAATAGTGGTAGGCTATGAATATATTACCTTCACAAAATCACCGGCATAAGTCTTAACCAAAAAAAAAAAAAAAAAACCCCCACGATTTGACTGAAATTTTGCATTCAACTGCAGCCTATCATTCTCAGCCCTTAGATCTAGGGGTGAGCACGGGTCGGGTAGAACCATGGGTTTACCCAACCCAATAGGGGTGGGTAGGGTTGGGTTGGGTAAAAATTGATCATGGTTCGTGGGTTGGTTCCACATATAGGAGAACCGACGGTTTTTGGGTTGGTTCTGGTTCCATGTGGAACCAACCCGAGGTGGAACCGAACCCGAGATATATATATATATATAATTATATAATAAAAATTATAGTATTACTAATATATCCACACACACACACACACATATTTCTTTGAAGTATTATGATGGTTATTTTGTGTTTTTATATTAAACTCTTAAATTGATGTTCTAAATTGAAACAGTATGGAAGTTGTGGGATCATTTATGAAATTTTCCCGTACTTACTTAAATCACTTTACTTCATAAACCTACCACTCGTAAGTCATTTTGCTTTCGATCTTTCATTCTAGACTACTATTTACGACATAATTATGATATGTTTTTCATTTAAGTCATGCAAAATTAAAAATTTATGACATCAACATATTTTAGGTTTTGATACCGAAGAAGATGGTCTTAAAGGCTCAATTTTTCATATTAAATGTCATACCAATATTGAAATTACTGGAATGAAGTAAGCTAGTTGAGATAAAAGATACCACACAAGCAACTCTTTTGAACCAATTTTGTAAGAACAACATTTTAAACTCTTTTGAATGTATCTAAGTACATATATTTAAATATTAATTTAATTATATATTATGTTGAATATGTCATAAAACTGATTATGGATGTAGATTTATTGAATTTTGGTGTTATTATAGGTATATGGTATAAACCGAAAAACCCGAGAACCAGAACCGAAAAACCCAGAACCATGGTTCTGGTTCTGTTCGGTTCTCGGTTCTGGGTTGGGTAGAAAAATTTTGGAACCGAGGCCATTTTGGGTTGGTTCGGTTCCACCATAAAACCGAACCAACCCGACCCATGCTCACCCCTACTTAGATCTAGTGGTTGTACAGTTAGAGAAACATGGAGAAGTTGGGGGTTCAAACTCCACTCTTTCAATTTTTTTGGTATTATTGTTGATTAAGGTGTTTTATGAATTTCAAAAAATTGATAATTTTTCTATTTTCTTACATATGAGTATCTTTTAATTCTTATACTTTGTATAAATATTTTTAATTACAAAAAAAAAAACTACAACCAACCTTTTTTTTTTGTTTTGCAAAAAAAAAAAACTAATGTTTGTCCCAAAAAAAATTGTAGGTACAATTAAAACACCTTACCTAAGGATGTAAAGGAGGCCTAGATGTCAGATAAATTGGCTATCTCGGGAGCTTAATTAATGATTGTTGGTCCTGCTTTGTTTTCTTTGCTTCTTCTTTCCAGGCTTTACAGTTGATGCTCGGGTCGTACAGCCATTTAAATCAAATTAAAGCTCGCTTTGATTTTTGCTGCACATCGTCAACTGACTTCCAGAACCTAACCAGGAACGGGCCTTCATAATTCATAAGTACCAACCTTATTCAAATGTCTTCAAGGGCGTTTCCCCCTTTTTCCACATAATTATAATATATTTAGAATTTTTTATGCAAACCCATATGTTTTGAATACTCGATGCGATGCATATTTCAAATTAATCGACATTTGATTTTTTAAGTAATTTCAGGATAACGTATCTTGTAATGTTTTTATATAAAAAGATTCATTATCTAAAATTACGTGAAAAAAATTAAAGAGTTATAGACAATTTGAAACTGAAAAATATTAGTTATATTGATACCAAAATGTGGTAACAGTGAGTCTAATAAGGTGACATATAAGCTCGATTTGGATTGGCCCGTATTTTAGGGAACGAAGCTCGAGTTAGAAAGTTCATGGAGGCTCACTGACTCTAGCTGGTACGAGATCTTAATGAGCGATCAGAGTGTTCATCAAGTGTTCTTCTTCTTCTTCTTCTTCTTCTTCTTCTTTTTCGATAAATGATCGTCAAGTTTTTAAATCTTGTATTAGATGCTATATTTTTTTTAATAGCATGGTACAATATTAGTATTTATATTGTACTGTCTCAAATGTACAATTTTAAATAATTTAAGAATATATACATATATGAAAATCATATATATATAAATATAATAATATATAGGACATACTAAAATTTAAGATTTTAAGAATTAAAGTGTAAATTATATGTATACAGATTAATTGAGAGTTTTTCATATAAATATTCTATTATATACTAATAAAACCATAATTCTGAATGTATAAAAAAAATAAACATACAAGTTTTCTTTTAAATATAAATAATTATTTTTTTTATAAAATTAATCAATTACACATATTTATAATATATTTTACCTACAAACATCAAAACTAAAAAAACAAAAAAAAATTATTTAACTAATATTGAAACAATATTGCAGCTCTTTCACACTAGTACCAGTATGTACCGTCCACAACAACAGATATGGTATAATATTTTAAAACCATGGATTGGATGCCAACATTTAGTTTGAACGAGGTTGGGAAAGCCTGTGCGTTGTAGGGGTGGATTATGGTTGATAAGAAACGATAAATGTTGTATTGGTTTATGATGGATAGATAATATATACATTGAATAGCTAAATGAATAGGTGTTTACATGTTGTCAAAAAAGCATTAAAGAAAACAGACGAAAAGTGTCAAAGCAGTTTCATTAACCAATCAAATGAAACCATCAAAACAAAAAAAAAAAAAGCTAGAGTATTTATAATGTAGGATAACCTTGCACAATATATATGAATAAGTTTTTCCAGATTTTTGCTCACTAATGAATCAACGATAAAATAAAACCTTTTAATAATCAATAACCTATACGTAATGCAAATTGTGCACTATTTTAACTAATCAAAACTTTGAATCAAACCCTATGTAAAGCACTTGTGTATTAATCAAAAACTTTGTATCTGACCAATCTAACAAAACCTTTGAATAAAATCATGTAGAAGAAATTTTTTTTTATATTTAATATGGTTAATAATAGCTAAATAAACCACCCAAATTTTTTTTCTAAATTTTTCAACCGGTTGTAAAAGTTGGAGACCACCATGAAAAAATTGTTATATTGAGGAACCAAAAGGGGCATTTGAACATTCCCCTGGAAGTCAATAAAACAAATGGAAACGGGGACTTGCAACAAAATGGAAAAATATGCCTTCATTCCCCTAAATCATTGGTTTTTGCAAGTAACAGTCTCCATACTTTATTATCTACTGATCTTACCATCATCAACAAATAGTCTTCACGCTATCTCGCGATAGAATGAGAAAGTGAGTTATCAACATGGCAAATGTAAAATATTCAGGGACCAAAAGTGAGGTTTTACCATAAAACTACAAAAAGCAAAAAAAAAAAAAAAAGCGGCAGCACTAAAGTAACCAAGGGCAAAACTGTAAGGACACTGTTTTTTATTGTTCAAACGAACAATAACCCGAAAACGGGTTTTAGTATATAGTATAATGCCCTTATATATTTTTTTTTTCCTTTTGAGATAACGATTTGCTACAAGGTTATTAAAATTGCAGAATAAATGTGGCTAGAAAAAGGAGATGTAGGGCTTATTTCCTTCCTTATTATTTATTATAAGGAACTCCTATCCAAAAATTGATGATTTTAGGTCTCTCAATTAGATTGGAGATCAATTGTTTTGAGGGATGATGATCATGCCTTTGTTTTGTGCTCGTGTTAAATGCTTCAAGCCTAACATAATACCATGACTTTGGGGTTAGATTTGATAATCCTTTTATTGTTGGATTGATATCAATCTTTTACCAAGAAATTTGAATAGGAGATTTACTGCTGAAGAGACATTATTTGGCTGGCAATGGGTGTCACTGTCAATGAGGAAAAACTAAGGAGGTTAAAGGTACGAATTTGGTTGAAGAGGAGAAGATTTTAGGCAATAGAGGAAAGATGAAAAGGGCTTTTCTACTACCTTATCTCACATGGATAAACTAAAATGGGGAAAGAAGGACTTGTTGATGTTTATAAAAATGTAAGTTGAAGGTTTAACATATACATAGCAAGTCTTTAGGTCATTAGTTGGGCTACCAAGCTTTTAACCGTGACTAACATTTAACAGGCTGTTTGTTTTGCATTTTTACATTCTTTTAATGTGTTATATGATCCCAATTTTAAAATGTGTACAAAAGTTCTCCTGAAGTTGCCTATATTTACATCTCAATACTCATGATTCATATCCCATTGTCAACCCTAAAGCCACTTTTCTTATCATTCCATTGGCAGAACCGCCACCGCCACCGCCACCGCCACCCAATTTTCTTTACATATTTAATTCATTAATCTTATCACTCCATGGTGAAGCTCCCACTCTCTTCCTTATCATAGAACTCACTTCTGCCAATGATTCACTATCTTTGGTTCATTCCCTTACAATTTGAATCGGATTCTTCACCCCAACTTGCAATTGTGCAGCCTACATAATCTCTATTCTCCGATTCATTGCCTTTTCATCTTCATATCCATTGAAATCACCATTTTTCAGTTCATCACCATCATTGTCTTTATTTTAGACAGAATCACCACTAGTTAATTATCCTTTGACTTCATCGACTCTCTCTCCTGGATCTGCCCCGTTGACTTCCTTGCTTGGAGCCCATCCACTTCCGTGGCCAATGCTAAAAAGCTATGGAGTGATAGTGTACCTGTGGTAAAGGGAGGCGACAGCTAGTAGTGACAAAGTGGTATAAGGGGAAGACGGGATGGAAAGTGTTATGATCACCCTGAAAAACACCGAATGAATTGTGAAGGGAATAAATCTTAAAAAATTGTAGGAGAAAACAATGAAGATGAGAATGACAACAATGAGATAATGAAAGAGAGGAATTACAAAGGTGTGATACAAACATAATTACTAGCACTTTCAAGGAGAAGTCTGAAATTGTTTAAATAGTAAACCCCGATTAACATGTTAATTTGACCCTATTTTCACAAAATGAACTGGGCCTAAGTCTTTTGAATAATTTTGGCTTACTAAATATTGTTGTGTAGTCTTAACATTTTTTAGTTTCAATGTCTTAAGTTGTGTTTCTACATGAGTTTACCATTAATTGAGTTTCTATTAAGACTTAAGATGATTTTATTAGTAGTTCAAATATTGTTTAAAAAGTTTTATGCAGATAGCTAATTTACTTTTTTTATTGTTTAGTGTCATTCCTCCATATATTGGGGAATCTAGTGTCGGGTTAATACTCTTTTTTCATATCTATGATGGTTTGATATTATGTTCTAAGATTATTTGATTTAATTTGATCATATTTGGATTTGTAAGCAATTGAATAACTATGAATTAAAATTTCAAATTGGAATCAAATTAAGCTTTATGAAATGGGGTTGATCATTGAAATCTTATGTTTCCAATCTTATCATATTATGTTTCCAATCTTTAATAAGAAGAATTTTGGCCTAACTGTACATTTAACCCTTGAGCTTTGCTAACTTGAGTGAGTTGGTCTATAACTCATAACCCAGTAAATATTGGTACCCGAACTTAAAAAAGTATGCAAATTAGTCCAATTTGTACTGTAAACAACAGACGGCATTGATGCTAGTGCTAAGGTGGCGGTGGATGACTGATGTGAATGTGGTAGATAGGCTATAGTGGTAAACAAGAAAAGTTGACCCAATTTATTCCACCACGACGAAACTTTGACAAGCATTCAAAATCGGGATTTGCTCCAGCAAGACTAGAACTTTGACGAGCAATTAGATGGTGGTGGTAAAGTTGGTGGCAATTATAAGCACCGCTTGGAGGCAAAGGCAAAATTGGAGGCAAAATTTGATGGTGAAGGCAAAAATCTAATGAAGAAAGTGAAATTCAATGGTGAAGGTAGAATCAGACAACGAAGGAAAAATTCGATGGCAAAGGCAATCGAAAGGTGAAGGCAAAATTGGAGGTAAAGAACCGACAATGAAATCCAAGGGGAAATCAGACGATGAAATCGGAGTCAAAATCAAGAGGTGAAGGCAAAATCAGAGGATGAAGGTGATGCACTCGATGATGTTGAGGCCGATGGGTTTTTGCCGTTGTTCTCGTGATCTTTGTCTTCCTCTGGATTTTTTCCTTCAGGCTTAGGGCTCATCTAATTCCTTCATTGCCTAAAATTTCTCCACCTTAGCCATCTATTGCCACATCACCCTCTTCATAAAAGCCATATGTTAGTTATTGTAGCAATTAGACTAACTAGCACAACTTTTCAAAGTTCATGAGCTAAGTTTAGAGAGTAGTGAGTTTTAGATCAACTCATTCAAGTTGGCAAGGTTTGAGAGCTAATTGTGCAGTTAGACAAAAAAATTATATATACTAAAGCACGCAACTTTTAGGAAGGTCTTAAGAACAGTACGGACCGTGCTATAGAGTAAGTTGTTTGAGCCTCAACACTTTTCTACTGCTGGCCGGGGGATATTAGGGGGATATTAGATATCTGGAAGTAGAAATCACTAAGTATGCCTCAACTTCTATGCAATGCTATAATTTTATCAACAAACTTCAACATGAGGCATTTTTGCCACTTTGTACAGAGAAATACTAATGTATTAAATAGGGATAAATTACATGAAAGGTACTTTACTTTTCTTGTGAAAGTCGCCCAAGACCGGTAGCGTTTTCTAGCTACAATAAAACATCACTGTTTTTATAGTCATATTTTGTACTCATTTGATCACTTTTGTTGGAGCAAATAGCAATTGCTTTTTCTGGCATGTGCATCCTTAGTTCCAGAAAATTTGTGATATTCAGACCAAAATAAAGGCTTGAATAAGGATGGAGCCCGCTAAATTTTTAGAATAATGGACCTGGAGCACCAAAACCAGTATTGAGGCCCAACACTAAAAACGTAATGGTGGTAGGCCGAGTTAGGAGTTAGAACCCAATTCTTAACCCAATAAACTCGAAGAAATCAGTCAAGGTTTCACGAAAGCTAATTTTCAAGGTTGTTTAATTAAAGGTTTATCTCTATTTTGAATTTTATTTTACCATTAAATAATAAAATATATTTTTTGGATCTGTAAAAAGTATATATATTTTGTGGATGTGAAAATTCAATTCTCTAAGATTTCAACGAAATTAGGGGGCGAAGTCAAGCTCTATAAAACCATAAAGCAAGTGAAGACAAAATTAGAAGAATATATACGATGACACTTACATCACGTTGTGACGAACGATATCTTGAGGCTTAAACAAGTAGCCATTTAGAACGAGAGGATCTTTCAATTTGGTGGATTAGTTAAACTGTTATGTTGATGATTTTACCTAATTTATATATGAACCCCGTTCGGATATTATTAATCATTTGACCATTGTTTGAGTAGTTTAAAAGGCAAATCCAAAAACAAACAGAAAAAAAAGACAAAAAAAAAGGGATGTCATCGGGTTAATTTACAAGCTGATACGTAAACAATCTGATTCATATATAATATGGAACTGCATGATATATATGTGACGCTTGGCTTTATATTTTAATAGGTGCATCTAATGAAATATAATAGGTGGATGGGGAAATAATTGATAAGTGATTATTAATAATTATTTACATATAGTGCGATTTTTTACCCAATTTTTATACTAATTTGAATTGTACACTTTAAGAAACCCTAAAATCACTTTTAAAACTGGTTTTGGAAAATGCTAGTATTTTTTTTTTCAATTTTTCAATTTTTAAGCTTGGTAAGAAAATAAATAATACGAATTAATTACTTTGTTAAAAAAAGTATGATCAAGTGATTACTAAGTAAGTACAGTATTAATCTTTAAATGGTATTGGTTACTGACAAAAAAGAATTCTTTTTGAAATGAAACAAATTAGAATGTGTGATTTTTTCAGTCAGTATTTTAGTTGGCCGAATGATGCCATACGCCAAATAGGCAAATAAACACTTTTAAGCCTAAAAGTTTGATGGAAGCCATGCTTAACCACGTTTAATTGTAATGTGGTCTACAAACTCAATATTCATCAAACTTTGCAAAGCATTTTAACTTGCCCGGCCGTTTGAGTAACACATGATGTCATGTCCATGCCTAAGGTTCACATTCGCCCTTCTGGGTTCTAATAAGCACTATTTGAGCCACCATGGAAGAAACGATCATTGGTGGTGATTGGGTTTTAGAGAATATAAGATGTCCTTTAAAGATCCTAATTTTTTCACTGAGGTAAAATATGTTTTCAAGGTCAAATTGGATGGATTTGTTATTAATGAGGCTAGGGTTCCAGACATTAATATAAACATTGAATCAGATACATGCTATGACTAATGGATTTAATTCTTGCGTTTAGAACTAAACACTAAGGTTTTTCCAACAGCCATGGGAAAATTTACATTTCCAATGCAAGGCTGTTAAAAACATAACCATTGAAATTGACGCATTGGAAAAGGTTTTCTAAATGTTTTCAAGTCAACTATTAATAATTTTTGACGCATTGGAAAAGGTTTTCTAAATGTTTTCAAGTCAACTATTAATAATTTTCGACGGTTGTACATTGGTAATCTCCAATAACTGCACTTGATGGTTTTGTTTTCAAGTCAACTATTAATAATTTTCGACGGTTGTACATTGGTAATCTCCAATAACTGCACTTGATGGTTTTTAGTATACGTATATCTCAAGGGTCAAGGTCCATTTGGGTTTTTGCAGTTATTGCACCTTGATTGGTTGTTACTCGGTGTAATGATTGATTAGTGTCATGAAGTGGTGGCAATTTGTATGGGCTGCCACTACTAGGACCTTTGAGATTATTGGCTATACTTGGGTTTTAAAAGCTTCCATATGCACTGAATTAAATACCGTAGTATATCGTGATATATCATTTATGATACCATGAGTATATGATATGCAGTACAAATGTTTTCGTGTTTTGTTATTTTACTGCGCGGTATATCGCATACCGCACACTTTTTGTATGTATTTTATAAAAAAATCACTATATACCGCAAATACCGCATGGTACATGCCGCGGTATTTAATTTTTCACGCCTAATTTTTTTTTCATTTAACATAAATAATATCATAAATATATAAAAAATTAAAATATAAATAATACACATATCATAAAATAAACATTTACTTTTATTTTTTTGTTACTTTTCTTAATTAATGTAACAATTTAACGGATGGTAGCAACTTGAAGGTCATTGCAGTGTTGAACAATATCCCTCAATTGGATTTTTGGTGCATGTTAGCTCAACTGAATATTTTCTATCATATATATTTTATTTATATTTGACAAATTATGTTGAGAGAAATTAAAATACATATAAAATGTGTAAAAATAAATTATTAAACAAATTATGCCATCTAAAAATAATATTCTAACATTTATTTTTTTACGATAATGGTAATGGTATGCGACATGGTATACCATGCAATATACCTTAAAATTTTAGGGTGCAGTATACCTAGCGGTAACAGTATTTAACATTTTGCTCATATGTTCAACTGCAAACAACCATTGAATAAAAATCAATAAAAAAAGCCCTTCCAATCCCAATCAAAATACAAGTTCTAGGTTCTCCCTAAGCGCCACATGAAATTAGTAGTCTTTTGGAATTGCCATTAGGATGCTTGAGGTCATTGACACTTGGACGGCAAAAGCCTCGCTCGCGAGCTTGGTGCATTACATATCAAGGTAAAAAAACTGATCAATCGGACGCTAATTGAACATGACTCATACTATAAAGCAATTGGATTTTAACCATGGTAGGAATTCACACATGATGTCATGAGTTGGTCAATGGGGACGATTGACCCCAGTTTGCAAAAATTTGAGGGTTGAGTTCACTGAAATAGATTTATGGAGTTGAGTGATAAACTGATTAAAGTCTAAGGACTGAAAGTTTAATAGCGGACAAATATATAACGCAAAAATGCAATTGATGGGAACAATAATAGACAAATGCATTAGATTCTCATTCAGTCAATGATTCGAGCCATGGATTTATATTATCATCCTATTACAGATCCTTGTCTTCTAGTCGGTAAGACATTTGGAAATACACTACCCTTCTAATTTTTTTCTCTTATTCTTTGTAAGAGATGATTACTACGTACAACACAAAGTACAAAACATATATAGCCTGACCAATTAAAATTATGTACTAAATTAGCAAAAGCGAAACCAAAATAAAATAATTGAGAAGGCATACTAGATATGGAAAATAAAAGGAATAAAAATACAAATGTATTAGAACTAATCTCACTTCAATAAATGACTAAAGACCCTGATTATAGAAAGGAAATGCTTAACATGTTTGGCGTAATCAAAACATGCAGCTAGGTCAGACTAATTGGGAGATTAATGGTGGTATAAGATGGAGATTATGATGCTGAAGGGTGGCTACAAACAAAACCAAGGCATCGATTGTAGAGCCGAAAGAGCCCCAAAAGTTTGCAGGGTCCCGGACACGAAAGGAGCACGTCCCATGTGCATGTCCATGTGATCCATCCAGAAGAAATCTGCAAGCCAACTCTCGAAGATACTCTTACATCCTCTCCACAAATCCAACTATATATATATATCTATACATTAATCTGGGCCCGTCACTTTTAAACCATTAAGTCTGAATGTTAATTAGCAATGTACTAGGGTTGCCTTTGTCCTTGAGTTAGTATTCAAGTTTGTAACTTGTGTTTTATTAATCTCAGTATCAAAATAATTTGAAACGAAGAACAAGGCAAAAGGAATTGAAGAAAAGAGAGAAAGGGCTTAAATGTTACTGCTGACAGTGGCTGATTTAGGATTTTTTTTAAATGGGGTCCATAATTATCTGTAGTTTCACATGATAACCCAGACAATTTTCTCACCGTACAGCCACAATACACATTACCTTTAATAGCGCAAAATGTTGCAGTATGTATAAAATATATCTTGGTGAATTGCGCGATATTTTGTGCTAAATCTCCTACGTATAAGCTCACAATATGTTATGACACAATATATCAAGTGTAGTTATTTTATAATAATTGTAATTAGGTATAAAAATATCTAATTATACTACCACAAACAAATTGTTAGTTTCACGAACATTAAATGAAAATACTAAAACATTCTAGAAAAATATCTGACCAGAAAACGAAAAAAATCTTTGGTTTAATGCTTATTTTTCTAGTTTTCGTCCCAATAGCTTCAAAGTGATTTAAAAACTACAGATTGTGGAAATATATGGCAGCGAGAAGCATATGCAATAGAAAAGGAACACATCCTCTTTTAGTCCCTAACCTGTATGTTTTCACCCATTTTGACCCTTAAATTTTCCTTGTCCCAATTGGGTACTAAACTTCTCTATATTGAAGTGAAAAGGGAGTGGTGTAAAAAAGTTCATCATCTGATTGGGAAGGAAAATGAAAACTGAGGTGCTAGAATAGGACTTTTGCAAATAGATTATTGTTTGAAAAGATATGAGAGTGACCGACTTTTCTTTGACTTTCTTACCCTCTATTTTTTTGGTGGGAAAAAATTGTTGTATATATATTTCCACCAAAATTTCTGTACATTAAGGATATTATAAACCATATATACTGTCGTATATATGTTATGACTGGTTGAGAGGGAAGAATCCAGTGTGGGAGAACCTGTGTTGTCAAACCCGGCCTAACCCAACTTGTTGGATTGATTTTGATCATGACCCAAGAGCAAAACGGGCTGGGTTGCACCCTTAAACTCACTTGGGCTAAAACTCGGTCAAACTTGGTAAACTTGGTACCCGGGCAACTTAGTTAACCTGAGTTAGACCGTATTTATGTAGGTTCTGGGCTTTACATTTTTTTTTGTAATGTGGGGCTTGTAGCTTAGATCATATAATTATGTTAGATTGATGTTTAGTTGGCCTAAAGTTGAAATAAAATTAAAGAAAAACTTAGAAGTTAAAACTTCAATGATTGACTATGCACTTAACTCCTTGGATATTAAAATTATGTGTTATTTGTTATAAAATATAAAATAGTAAAATCTTACCATATGACATATGTATAAAAAAAACATGGAAGCATGTTATATTTTGGATAACAGCAGTATAATATGCTTGACAAGGTGTAAGTATATTTATATGTAAAGGCTATTATGCATTGTGATTGGCTCATTTTGTTAAACCGGTTGAATCAGTTGATCCACCACCTATCTACCTTTATGGGTTGCTCCCAGACTAAGTCTAATAACATTAGGGAGAACCATAAGCTTGTCTGGAGTCGTGACTCGTGATTGTCACCAAGCATAGCATTATTTGTTGGATGCTGTTGCATGGAGGCTACTCACTCAAGATAGGCTGCAGTAGTGGAAACTGATCCAACAACAAACGTGTGTATTTGTGGACTTGATTTTGAGGATAAAGAGCGTCTATTTTTTGGGTGTAACTGGATCCTGCACATCTGAAGTTCAATTATGGATTAGCTAGGGGTTCGGCGGTGAACGAGGACCTTATAAGAAGAACTTGCATGGCTTGCCAACAAGGTGAAAAGTAGACAACCTTCTTCACATGTCAAAAGCTACTTCTACTGCAGTTGCATATTTTATATGGAAGGCACGTAATGATAGGCTGTATGCATACAAGACATATGCTGAGGAGATAGTGATCCATGGAATTAAAATTGATATATGTATTAGAATTTATAAGTGCTCTTCAGTTACTAGTCCTATCTAGCTTGATGGTAGGTCTGATTCATAGGAGCTGATATCAAATCCCACTAGAAGGAAGCTATATTAAAACCTGTACTCTTTCATGCTCCACCTCTTAGGCATTATTGACAAGTTTGATGTAAATGTAATTGGGGTAAGAACACGGGGAAGAAGCTGAAAACATAGAGTGCGGTTTGGGGAGAATAATGAAAGAGATGGAGCCCAGGAAAAGGACAGCAATGAAACATGGAAGACAAATCAGCAAAAACATCCAAAATAACACCCGCACTTTCACGAAGTACATGTCTCCTGGTATAAAAGTCCCGCCCTCGTCAACTTGCTTTCCCCCACCGCGTCGTCTTGTCCTACAGTCTTCTCTCTCTCTCTCTCTCTCTCTCCTGGTAATGTATGTATTGGTATAATAAGCTTGGGTGGTGGTGAATGGTGACTCACGAGCCGACCGTCCACCAAAGATTTCACTCCCAAGTAACGCCATCCACAAAAAGGCAAAGCAAATCAAATCGCAGGCAACAAAAAAGAAAAAAGGCTATGTCCTCTTCACTCATTTCCCATATCCCCAACCAACCTCTTCGCTTTTTCGCTTCCTTCATCCCCAAACTAATCCAATTCCTCCTCCTTCATCCACATTAATGAAATATTCCTTACTTTCACGTCTTTCGTTTTTGAAAGATTTATTCTCTTTCCTTCATAAGCTTCATTTTCAGTAATCACCCGCCGATTTACTATATGGTTCTCAATTAATAAGGAAAAGTGTGTACAATGACAGGCCTCTTTCGATCTAAATCTTCCGGCCTTATCGGCCTCACTCACTCCAACTCGCCGCCGCCTTCGGGTGGCTTCTTCAATGGCAGCGAATCCCAGGATGCAGAGTCCACTGAAGAAGAAGAAGAAGAAGAAGAAGAAGAAGACGAAACAGAGGTGGGAGATCAGAGCGATATCGATGACGACGACGGCCGAATTACCAGAAGGCCGAAATCCAGGCTGTTTATAGGCGCCGGCCGGCGGGGTAGAAATGGAAGCTCCTCGCCCAAGGACAACCAGTTCCCGATTCTCGACATGGTGCTGGCGGTGCTCAGGAAGTCGCTGATCAGGTGCAGTGTGGAGACTGACGATGTTTGTTCTTTGGATATTAGCTGGCCGACCGATGTCAGGCACGTCTCCCACGTGACCTTCGACCGCTTTAACGGCTTCCTCGGTCTGCCTGACGAGCTCCGGCCAGAGGTCCCCAGGAAGGCGCCCAGTGCCAGGTTTGGTCCTCCGCTCCCTGTTAACTGAATTCTCCGCCTTGTTTTCCAATTTGGGCTCTGTAACTGATTTCTTCTGCGCCACTTGCTTTATTTATCAATCGGTTGTCTGTGGCGGCAATACTCTTTAGTAGTTGACTCTTAGTTCGTACCTCTCAAGTACTCCCCCAGTCCGTAGCTGTGTTAATGGAGCCTTAAAGCTCATGGATCATCAGATCATGAAATGCGTAGCTTTCTGTACAAGAAAGCGACTTGGCAACTACTTTTCCAATGTTAGCTGAGGAAGTTGGGCTTCTTCTTTGCTTGTCATTCGGTATTTGAACGCTTACCTACTGGTATGGATGGCCAGCTAGGTTCAGCCCTTGCTTCTTTGTTCTGCAGATTGTAAACATTAGATTCAAGAAACAAATATTACCATGAAAGTAGCTTCTGCTATGCAGTTATGGATAAATAGTAAAATAAAGGAGCTGAATAGAGACACATGACTCTTACAGTTGGAGTTGCTCCTAACAAGACAACGCCTCTTATCACCTCAGCTGGTTTCAGCGTATGATTCAAACTGGTTTTATTTCACCATTTTAAAATTTTTAACTGGTTCATGCATGCCTTGGATAATTGCTGCAGATCCATCATTCCCCTTTCTATATCCCCTTCCCTTGCAATGATGTTTGAATTGAACGACTTTTCATGATTCTCCAGCGCCAGTGTGTTTGGAGTTTCTGCCAAATCAATGCAATGTTCTTACGATAGCAGAGGAAACAGTGTGCCCACAATTCTACTCATGATGCAGAGACGTTTATACTCAGAAGGAGGCCTTACTGTATGTCATGCCTACACCCAAAGTTTGAACTCATAGCTTTAAGTGATTCGAAACCTCACCTCCATGTTCTGATTGTTATTGGTTATTTGCTTATTGAAGGCAGAAGGAATATTTAGAATTAATGCTGACAACAGTCAAGAAGAGCATGTTAGAGGCCAGTTAAACCAAGGTTTCGTGCCCCATGGAATCGATGTCCACTGTTTGGCAGGATTGATAAAGGTGGGGAAATAGCCTCTCTCACATTTTGTTCCCTCACCAGTAACTCCACACATACAAGTGTGTGCCTTTTGCTGTTTGCAGCATCATGTATCACATATCATGCATAGCCTGTAGGTATAGGTAGTCCCTGTTGATATCAGCAAGTCCTTTCTTATTGTATCTGACACGATTTAGTACTGCAACCAGTTTGAAGTTCATTTTGCTGGTGACATCACCTTTGCTGGTCACTTCCATGAAAATTGTAGGGTGGTTTTCTGGTCTGTCTGATAATATCCTCTTTCTTTCATCCATTCGTTACTCAGTCTTGTCTGTATATTACATACTGTAGGCCTGGTTTAGAGAACTTCCAACAGGTGTGCTTGATTCCCTAACACCAGAGCAGGTGATGCACTGCAACACAGAAGAAGACTGCACAAAACTTTCAGAGCTACTTCCCCCAATGGAGGCTGCTTTGCTAGATTGGGCTATCAACTTGATGGCAGATGTTGTTCAGGATGAGCAATTCAATAAAATGAATGCACGCAACATTGCAATGGTTTTTGCTCCAAATATGACTCAGGTCCGTTACTTATTCACTGTTTTATGATGTGACCTATGAGGCTATGACTTGTTGGTTGCAAGGCAGAACTTAAAGTAACAAAAAAGGGGAGAATTTCGAGTGGTGTAAAAGTAAAACATGGGTTAGAATGTGTCAATAATTGTTCAGTCTAAATAGCCATTGATATAATTCATGGTTGAGCAAGCATATGCAGCCTGTAGGATTTACATAGACTGGCTTCTTTGACTCGTCCAATCCCAAAGAATGACACACAGGATGCTACCCCAAATCTCTATACTCTTGTTTCTGTTATGGTCCCACGAGGTGGGCCGAATTATGGAGCACGGGGATAGAAATTGGTGCTCGTTGAATGAGTGAAAACTACTATCTGAATGGCTCTTAATTAGAACCTTCTCTCTTAAGGAAATTCTCTCTTGGAAAAAGTAATGTGCTCTTTCCTTTTTTTATCATTCATTTTACAGTACAATAAAAACTTCCCATAACTGCTCCTAATCCATAGCTTCTCCTAATGAAGTCACCAGTAATTGCTTCCAAGTTTATGACAAGGTCAGCCTACATAAACTACAGATAAGATGAGTGACACCATAGAGATAAACAAATGCTACCAGAAATAGAACCTCGAGAAAGTTTCAGCTAAATATGTCGTCCAAGTTACTGGGTCTTTTATTGTTCCACAACAATTTTCCTTATCAATTGCGTGGAAGTTACATATAATTAGTGGCTTATATACCATAGTTTGAGTTGGAAAACGAAATGCAATTATGCATACTTTGGGACATCTAAAGTTTGAAGGTCTTATTGTTTTTGGATGGAGAGAGCAACTTCCATCTGCAGGTGTGAGTTCTTGTCAATTTCTTCATCTGACCTGAGGTTTTGCCAATTTGATGCAGATGGCAGACCCTTTAACTGCATTGATTCATGCTGTGCAAGTGATGAACTTCCTCAAAACACTGATCTTGAAGACACTCCTTGAAAGAGAGGAATCAGTCAATATACTCTCTTCTTGTTCAGATTCCACCAGCAACAAGACAAACTCCAATTTGTCTTCCTCCAAACAAAGTGAGTCTTGTGAACAAGTCCTCCACGCTTGTGCAGATAAGAAAGCTGCCTCTGCCACGTTCTTGAGGAGTTCCACCCTCAGTAGGCTGGAAGCTGGACCTGAAGAAAAGCTATGGAGCTTTCACAAGAGTGACGAAGAGGATAGGTGGGCGTCTGTCTCAGGTGGCGGCTCACCTGAAGTAAACAAAATGTCTCGTCCTTCGGAAAATGAATCGTCTAGAGGTGAATGTGACAGCAGTGACTGGTTGAGTTTGAGGAAAGGAGTAAGGAAGCTGTGCAGACACCCAGTGTTTCAGTTTAATAAGCCCGTTAAGAAGACACGAAGTGTCGGGATTGTAAATACGAGGGCAGCAGGTGAAGAAGCATGGGTGTGACGCTTGTCGTGAAATGTGACTGTGGCTGTCCATTTCCTGCACATCCATCAGATCAGGCTAGATTTTAGTGGTACCCGAGTCTTGTGATCGGTGTGTGGAAAAGTTAAGATGTTTGGAAGCTCTAACTAAAGATTTTGGATAAAGAACTTTGGTGGTTTATGAGAGAGCCAGGTGCCAGCCACCTCTCTAGTCTGATATGAGAGCTCTTACAGAGCTTCGTAACGAGAACATCTTTATGACTGAATCAATCAAAGATTGGGGAACCAATTTGTGTTTGTTTCTCCCATGCGCAAGTTACTCCTGTATCCCCCAAAAAATCCATGAAAATGTCCCCAAAAAATTATGCGCTCCTGGCCCAAAAGCAAAAAACTGCATTCAGTGGCTACTTATCCGGCCAGTCTTTGCTCATCATGGGTTGGGTAAGTACTCTACTTGGATAGTGAGCTTGTCCAATATCTTGATTTTAACAGTTATAATACTGGGCTACAAATGATCTTTCACAATTCTCTTCTTTTGAGTAAAATTCATATATAATCTCGTAATTATACCAGTCATCCTAATGTAGTTCCTTATCTCAATTCGTGTATCTTAAAGTCTCCTAATTCATATATCGTGTCTTATCTAAGTTTCTTATATAATTTTCTCTATTATCATGGATGAAAATTGCTTATATGGCACTTTCTAGGTCCCACACTCCCACGTAACATTTTTTTTTTATAACAATAAATGACTATACTAAAAGAATAAAAAATTTTAGGTTAAAACTGACACAAACAAACAATCTTAGAGACTTAAAACATAATTATCCCAACTCATTCTCTCTTCCCCAAGTGAATTTGTTTGTCACCCAATCTGTTTGTAATCTCCCCTTGCCACCATAACTTTTGCTTCCCCAACACCACGGCAAACAAACCAGCCTTTTTCAACAGTGTTGCCTAACCCGAGCTATATCCATCCAAAATCACCTCCATATCCATCCAATTTTTTTTTTTAAAAAAAAAATATATGCAAATCGTATATCTACAGAAGATGAAGAAATTGTAGAGCCATAGCAGAAGGTCTTGAATCGAGGATTGAAAATCGAGCCGCGCCTTCTCGACCTTTGATCGACAATCAATTTTGTGGGCCGACTACACGGACTAGGCGTGACAAGAGATGAATGGGAAGGCATGGGCGGAGCATGGCAAGAGACGACAACGAGGTACAAACAGGAATGAGAAGGATTTTTGCAAGCACCATTACGGGGGATCTCAAAGGGGTTCCTGTGATAGAGGTACAACCACCAACGAGCCGGACGCGGAGGCAGTGCCTCTGTTATTATAAAGAACTCTCAGATTTGTTTCTTCTTTTGTTGTTACAACTTCTGCTTTTTCATTAATTAGATTTAATTGGGGAAAATTTTCCATTGAGGTCTGAATTGGATATCTAATATTTATGTGAGATTGTTTGAAATTGGACTTGAATGAAATTTGGAAGAACAAATCTGAGGCCAAAATCATTTTTTCGTTAATCAGTTGGGTGACGAATAGATTGAGTTTGGGGAAGAGAGAATGAGTTGGGTTAATTACGGTTTAAGTTCTTAAAATTGTTTATTTGTGTCAATTTTAGTCTAAAGTTTCTTATTATTCAAATATAGTCATTTATTGTTATAAAATAAAATGACACATGGCAATGTGGGATCTAGAAAGTGCCACATAATCAACTCCCATCCAAGATAATAGAGAAATTAACAAAAGAGACTTCGATAGGACATGATATATAAGTTAGGGGACTTTAAGAGACATTAATTGAGATAAAGGACCACATTAGGATAACCATTATAGTTAGGGGACCATATATAGATTTTACCCATCTTCTTTCTGTATTTTTTAAAGAAAATTACCTAGACCTGTCTCTCATTTTTCAAATATCTACAATTACCTATTCTTAAGCTAACCCTGTTAATGACCATTAAATAAAAAAGAGAAAAATGCCCAAATTTATCATCATAGCTTTTTTCATTAGAAACTTTGCCCTAAACTTTGCAATTTTATTTTCTCACTCAAATTAAAGCTTCTCTCTCTCTCTTCTCTTTCTCTATGCTCTCTGCTCACCTGCTCTTGCCCGTCAACCCATTGTAGGTCTGGCCAGTGGCACCAAAAGCTTCCATGTCCATCTGAGATTGATGATATGCCATCCTTTCAACTAAAAACTTTGAAGTCTGTCGGAGATTGACTTTCTCGGATGTCAACAATTCCGTAGCGAGATTTAATTGGAGAATCAAAGATGCTAGCCCCTTCAACGACACTTGTCTGAACTAGTGTTTAAAGGTGCCAATAGATAGAAACGTAAATGCATCTATCAATAAAGATGTCAACCCATTAGCGATAGAACTAATATAAATTAAATGATAATACAATTTAAAGGACGAGTGTTTTCTCTGGTTTTAATTTTTTTTTTTTGCCTAATCATCTTAAGACCCCTTAACTTGCTTGACTCAAATGAATTAGTCCCTTATCTTAAACTTAGCATCAATTGGTCCTGTTAGGAATCAGAACGTAAGCACAAAGAAAAGAGACACGAGAATTTACGAGGAAAACCCCAAATCGGGGAAAAAACCTCGGGCGGCAAACCGGAAGAAAGAATTCACTAAGAAAGAAGAAGAATACAATCTAAATGACTACTAGATTGTGGGACGAATTCTAATTGTCACAACTAAGCTCCTTATATAAGGAGTTGAAGGTACCAAGGCCCTTTCTATGGCCAATGTGGGATGAAGGGTGAAATATGGAGCTAAGGCATTAAGCCTTTGTTTCCTAGTCCATGTGGGATGAAGGTTAAGAACAAAGTTGAGGCAATCTTCAACAATCTCCACCTTGCATCAATTTTGTTGTACATGAACAAAACTCCACCTTCATACCAAATTGATCTGTAACCTTCTTCTCTGATCTTCACAGCCACCTCCAAATAAGTGATAATCAACAAATAAGATTTACTAAGTCCAAACAATGTTTGAACTTAGATCCAGGAAGAGTCTTCGTCATCATATCAGCAGCATTATCCAGCGTACTAACCTTCATGATCACAATATCACCTTTATCAACAATTTCACGAACAAAGTGATATTTGACCCCAATATGTTTAGTACGCTCATGGAACATGCTATCTTTTGTCAAGAAAATAGCACTTTGGCTATCACAATATATCTTCAGTCTGCGATCATCTTGAGTAAGCTCTGTATAAATATTTCTAAGCCAAATTGCTTCCTTTATTGCTTCAGTGATTGCCATATACTCTGCTTCTGCAGTTGAAAGAGCAACTGTTGCTTGTAGGCAAGCCTTCCAGCTCACAGCACAACCACCGAATGTAAAAATGTAACCTGATGTGGATCGTCGAGTGTCAAGATTACCCGCGTAGTCAGGATCCATATATCCAATCAATCCAGCTTTAGAACCGCCAAACTCAAGATAAGCCGTAGTTGTACCTTTTAGATACCTTAATATCCATTTTACTACTTGCCAATGCTCTTGTCCTGGATTAGCCATGTAACGGCTCACAACGCTAACTGCATGTGCTAAGTCGGGACGCGTGCAAACCATTGCATACATAATGCTCCCAACAGCACTTGCATATGGTATTTTCTCCATCTTCTTAATTTCTTCATTTGTTGTCGGACATTGATGCGATGATAACTTGAAGTGTGCAGCAAGAGGTGTAGAAACTGATTTGGCTTTGCTCATGTCAAACCTCTCCAGAACTTTGCGTACATAACCCTCCTGTGAAAGATAAAGCTTCCTAGCCTTACGATCACGCCTGATCTCCATGCCTAGGATGCGTTTTGCTGCACCTAAATCCTTCATATCAAATTCTACACTTAATTGCGCCTTAATCTTGGCAATTTCTGACTTGCTCTTTGCTGCGATAAGCATGTCATCCACATAAAGCAGTAAATATGTGAATGAACCATCTCCAACCGGTCTCATGTAGACACATGAATCATAACTGCTTCTCCTGAAACCAAGATTCAAAGCAAACATATCAAAGCATTTATACCATTGTCGAGGTGATTGTTTGAGGCCATATAATGACTTCTGGAGTTTGCAGACATGGTCCTCCTTCCCCTCGACCTTAAAACCTTCAGGTTGCTCCATGTAGATTTCTTCCTTTAAATCACCATGCAGAAAAGCTGTTTTAACATCAAGTTGCTCCAACTCAAGATCATCTAACGCAACAAGACCAAGAAACAGTCGGATAGAACTATGCTTCACAACAGGAGAATAAATATCATTAAAGTCAACTCCCGGTACCTGGCTAAAGCCTTTTGCAACTAGTCTAGCTTTATACCTTGGTTCTTCAACTCCGGGAATTCCTTCTTTCTTCTTGAACACCCACTTGCACTTGACAGTTCTTTTACCTTTGGGTAGTTTAGCTAGTGTCCAAGTGTCATTCTTTTGAAGCGATTCCATCTCTTCTTGCATAGCTACAACCCACTTAGAAGAATCTGGATAGTTAGTTGCATCTTTATAATTTGCAGGTTCAAAACAACTCTCTGTCTCTTCAGCAGCTGCAAAAGCAAACCCAACAAAGTCTGCTTCCTCAATTAACCTCTTTCGAGGCATACCTTGATTGCTACGACGGGGACGATTGATAGCAATAGAATGAGAAGGCTGAATGTCATCAGTTGAGACTTGTTGCTCCACCTCAACTTGTGTATCCTTGACATCCTGATCATGACTTTCAGGATGTATTTGGAACTCCACCTTGCTTCCAATCTTTTTCTTCTCAATGCTTGGATCAGCGACAGTCAACTCCTCCTTTTGATGCAACATGGATGTCTCGTCAAACATAACATTCCTGGCTGTGAAAACTTTGGAAGTATGAGGATTCCATAATTTATACCCTTTAACTCCTGTAGTGTATCCTAGAAAGACACATTTAATCGATCTAGGATCTAACTTCCCTTCATTCACATATACATAAGCAGGACATCCAAATATCTTAAGATCATTATAGTTAGCCGGACTACCCGACCAAACTTCTTCAGGTGTCTTTAAACCAATAAAAGTATGAGGAGATCTGTTTACCAGAAAACAAGCTGTAGAGACTGCCTCTGCCCAAAATTTCTTCCCCAATCTAGAGTTTGAAAGCATGCATCTTGCCTTTTCCAACAAGGTTCTGTTCATCCGTTCTGCTACACCATTTTGTTGTGGAGTCCCTGGAACGGTCAGATGGCGAACAATACCTTGATCCTTGCAGTATTGTTTGAATTCTCCCGAACAGAATTCCAAACCATTATCTGTCCTTAGCCGTTTCACCTGCTTCTCAGTCTGCTTCTCGATCAGAGTCTTCCACTGCTTAAATGCGACAAAGGCTTCATTCTTATGCTTCAAGAAATATGCCCAAACCTTCCTTGAAAAATCATCAATGAAGGTAACCATGTAACGAGCTCCACCAAGAGATGCCTCACGAGACGGTCCCCAAACATCAGCATGAATATAATCAAGAGTTCCTTTAGTGTTATGTTTTGCAGGAGTAGTAAAAGAGATTCTCTTTTGCTTTCCAAATAAGCAATGTTCGCAGAAATCTAACTTACTGACCTTTTGTTCTCCGAGTAGTCCTCTTTTGCTCAGCTCAGAAATGCCTCTTTCACTCATATGGCCTAGCCTCATGTGCCACAATTTTGTCACCTCCTCATCAGACATAGATGATTCAGCAACTGCAGATTGGCCTTCCACGGTCTTGCCATCCAAAATATAGAGCTTTCCTTTCCGCTGGCCTTTCATGACTACCAATGATCCTTTGACGATTTTCAGCGAACCATCCCTGCCAATAAAGGAACAACCATTTTCTTCCAATGTACTCAAAGAAATTAAATTTCTTCTCATATCAGGGACATGGCGAACATTTGATAGTGTTCTCACTATCCCATCATGCATTCGAATTTTGATGTCACCGATGCCTGCAATTCTACATGCATTATCATTCCCCATCATGACTACTCCTCGATTGACCGGTTCATATGTGTAAAACCAGTCCTTTTGGGGAGTCAAATGGAATGAGCAAGCAGAATCCATGGTCCATTCGCCACTCCTGCTACTTTCTGCTTGTGCAGTTATATGAGCTTCTGTGCTGTTTATAGATGAGTTTTCAGCAACTAAAGCAAAATCATCTTCATTGGTGGCAATACTAGCCTCATCTGGTGGCCTTTGCTTGTTCTTGTCTCCATTTCCACCATTTTGATTCTTCTTTAATTTGTGACAATCATCCTTAATGTGACATTTCTTCTTACAATAGTTGCAATGAAGATTCCGATGTTTTGACTTGGACCTTGAAGATGATCCTCTATCATTCTTTCTTTCAACTGATCTGCCTCTTGAATACAAGCCTTCTCCGCTTTCATCACGCTTTGAAGTGTCCATTCTATCTCTTGACAATAAACTGGAACAAACTTCATCTAAAGTTATTGTATCTTTTCCATAAAGCATGGTATCACGGAAACTATTGTATGATGTTGGCAGATGATATAATAAAAGCATAGCCAAATCCTCACCATCGGTCTTAATATCAAGATTTTCTAAATCATTGATGATCTCTCTGAATTCTTCAAGATATGATTTAATAGACTTACCTTCTGACAGCTTATGTGAGTACAGCCTGGATTTAGCGTACAAGCGACTTGCTGGACTTTTTGTCATAAGAAGCGATTCAAGCTTCAACCATAAGCTAGCAGCAGTTGTCTCCTTACTGACCTCTTGAAGAATCTCCGTTGATAAGTGCAACTGAATTTGAGCGAGTGCCTTCAGATTCTTTCTCTCCTTCTCCTGCTCTGTTCCAGACATATTCTCCATCCCGAGTAGTGCCTCATCCAAATCAAGACTTATGAGAATTGCTTTCATCTTGATTTTCCAAATTGAAAACTTTGTGCTATACGTGAGTGGTGCTATATCAAGCTTTGTCGATGTCGAAGCCATCACAGCTCTGTAACGAGCTTTCTGAGCAAAAATAAGCTCTGACAATTTCACGTGAATAGTAACCGTATATGGGAACGGTATCCGTATACGGGAATAGTGATCGTATACGGAAATAATACTCGTATACAGAAACAATATGTGAATAGTAACCGTATACAGGAATAGTGATCGTATACGGGAATAGTAACTGTATACGAGAATAGTACCCAACACCACAAGATGAATTGATAAACTACTTATTTCTGATGTGGAGGATCCGCCTATTAGGGGCAACCACAGAGCATACTATAAGCAGCTATCACTAACCTAACCTTGGCTCTGATACCAGTTTGTTAGGAATCAGAACGTAAGCACAAAGAAAAGAGACACGAGAATTTACGAGGAAAACCCCAAATCGGGGAAAAAACCTCGGGCGGCAAACCGGAAGAAAGAATTCACTAAGAAAGAAGAAGAATACAATCTAAATGACTACTAGATTGTTGGACGAATTCTAATTGTCACAACTAAGCTCCTTATATAAGGAGTTGAAGGTACCAAGGCCCTTTCTATGGCCAATGTGGGATGAAGGGTGAAATATGGAGCTAAGGCATTAAGCCTTTGTTTCCTAGTCCATGTGGGATGAAGGTTAAGAACAAAGTTGAGGCAATCTTCAACAGGTCCTTCAACTTGGTAAACTAGCACGACTTAATCCAATTGTCAATGGTTGAGCATCATATGATGACATGTGACAAATGTTAGCTTTTTTTTGCTTGGATGTGGATTGAAATAGTCAAAATTAAAGCTAGGGTTTGAAAACCCAAATCACTAGAGATGTAAATTGGGAAAATTGAAGCAGGACAAACAAAACCTTGGCAGTCGCTGCCAAAGAGCTCACAGGCGGCGATGCACATGACCGGAGGTGCCCTCTTCGCACCCTTGGAGAGAACAAAATATCTCATTGCCTCATAGATCCGTTCGGGGTACTTCACCGGGATGGCCTCGTCAAGCTTTTGGTTGATCTCATCGATAAAAGACGTCCAATAAGTTTTCAAATCGAATTGGATTGGTCTCGATTCGGTGGAAATAGACACAGAGAGGCAGCAAACTGGGAGCCAAAAGCTGTCGGGACGGTTAGGCCAACAGAGGGTTGGAGAGGAAAACAAGACAGATGAAAACACCCAGATCGTGCTGAATTGAAGGATCGGGAAAAAATGGAGAAGTGTGATCGAATTGAAGGATGAGGAAAAAATGGGAAAAGTCGATGCCGCTGACATGCCGTTCAAGACGCCAGATACTTTGGGGATTGAAGGTTGTTGTGCACTTTGGTGAAGACTCCCCATTCAAGCTTGCTCTATTTTGCTCAGGGATTGAAGGTTTTTGGGCACCTCAGGGACTGATTCAAATAGTGAAAATGTAGATTCAGCTTTTTCCTTTTTCTCTCTTTCCACTTCTCCTCTTGACCGTGCATCAGCCATCAAATAGAAGGCAAACAGCATGCCCTCTTGTGCCATCATGTGCTGCTCCTCACTTATCCTAAGGATCGACTTGTCATGAGTGACAAAGTTGGAGGTCCTACTTAGGGGTGAAAATGGGCCGGGTCTTTTTCGGGTAGCTCGAGCTCGAGCTCGAGTTGAGACCTTTCGAGCCAAGCTCATTCGAGTTCGAGTTCGAGCTTGAACCAAAAAATAAGCTCGAGTTCTTTTGGGGCCGAGCTCGAGCCTGGAGAAATCCGGCCCCAATAGCTCGCGGGCCTCACAGGCCCACCCATCCATTCAATTCCTCCTCATGGGAAGCCTCAGCTCTCGTCTGATCTCCTGGAACCAGAGGGTTCCTCCAGGTACTCTTTTCTTTGCTCTCTCCTCCATGCCCTTTCCTAGATCTGGTCACCTTTCTCCCTCAGTTTCCTGTTTCCTTCTAAGAGATCCGGTAATGTTCGAGCTGGGCCCTTTGCCTTTGCTGTTAAAGGTCTTGTTTCTTGTTAGTCTTCACGATTTAGACCGTAGAGGGTTTGGTCTTTCTTGATTTCTTGGTGAATTAGTTCGAGGAAGAGGATCTTCTCGTATTTACGGAGCTGCGATTTCGTAGATCTATGTTGCTTTGTTTGATTTTGTGTTTGGGTTGTGGGTTATTCGGGGAGATTGAAGAATGGACGATTTAGATCCGAATTTGTTGTTCAGGGTCTCTGATTTTAGTTATTTGATGAACAATTGAGCAAATTAGTGTTCTGATTCATCTCGTTTGTGGATATCACGACTCATGAGTCTTTTTTTTTTTTTAACAGGCATTCTTCTGCAAAGTCAAAGTTTATAAGGAAGATGAATCATTTTGATTTCCAGCAGAACGCCGTCGCATCATGCGAGGAGATGAAGGGCTTGCTCTCGATCTGCGATCGGAAGGGCGCAGTCTTCTGCCCCAAGCCCCATCGAGTCGGGGCTGTTGCCAGTAGTCCCGCAAGGCCATTTCGGTTGCAATCTTTCAATCCACTCTCGACTCGAGCAGTCAGCGAAGCAAAGCAAGCAGCAATGTTGAGCGCCGCCATCCTCGATAATCTCAGCAGCCACCCCCGCGGCGGAGCTTACCGTTGAGGAGCAGAACCTCACTTATTCGGCTCCATGTTTGTGTTTATTGGGTACCAGGATATTGCGCTGGCTGATCTCGCTCCAACGCACCCGATAAGGCTGCTGCAGCTTGAATCGTACTTCAGGCTTGTCTTGAGGAAGGTGATGGCTCATTTGTGAGACTTGTGAAATCAGGGTAAAGCTGAAAAAAATTAGAAAGTTTAGGATATGATCTGTCATTTTCCCTTTCGTCGCTATCTCTGTAAAAAAATTACAGATTCAGTCCCTATCTTTTATCTAAATTATAATTTCAAGACTAAAGATTTGTATGTGTCATTCAAGCCCTCAGGCCTATCTCGAGCAGAGCTCGAGCTTGAAAATTTAGGCTAGAGCAATTCGAGCTCGAGCCCGGGTAGTGCCGAATATCAAAGGGGCCGAGCCCGAGCCTAGTGGGCTCGGGTTCGGGCTCGGCTCGGCCCATTTTCACCCTTAGTCCTACTAATGCCGAGTTTAAGTGCAGGGACTGACTCGTGTGAGTTAGATAAGTTAATGGGACTCAGGTGCTGATTAGGCCTTCTTTTATTAGCGTTAGTAATTGCATCATGATTCATGTGAAATTTGGTAAGTATGACAAAATCTGACTTGACCCGATGACCTGGACTAACCCATCCAAATTCAAGCCCAACTTAACCAGAAAAGTAAACAACTCAAATTTGACTGTGCCTAACCCGACCTGAACCCTAATCCGATTGAAGTGAAACCCGAAAAAACCTGAATCCAAATTACCCAAGCCTGAAATGCCTAAACCCGAAATGACCTAAACCCGAGACTGACAATACCTGAACCCAAAATGACCTCATGACTAGACCCGACATTACTTGATTTTGATCTAAATCAACATAAATATATGGTTGACAAAGATTTAAAAATTTTTGATTTTTTTTATATGTGCTTACTTATCTAAATTACACATTAATTATGGCCATACAATTTAAGAAATTTTAAAATACTATAAAAATATTTTTATGTAGGGGTTTAAAGAATAAATTAATAAAATAATATGTTTTATGTAGGGGTCTTCTGAAATTTAATAATTCAGGGATTTACTTATACATTTTTTTTAAGCATGTAACTTACACGCTAGGTCTTATTCGATAGTTAAATTAGATGTTGACTAATCTAGATCGAGTACCAGTAGGTTCATTTATGAAAAATTTCATTTGCTGCACAAAATTTTTCTTTTCACCTTTTTTGGTAATCCTGCACAAAATTGTTAAACTGTTGGGTACTTTGATTGGTTATTTGAGTTTCAAATTTCAAGTTTACCGCACAAAATTCAATTGGTAAATACAATATTAATTTAATATAGTTAATCTTTTTAAAAAAAAGGTATTTGAAATTTGATTAAATTAAAATAGTTCTCTTCATAGTTTGAAATTCACTTCAATTAATTTTAAATGTTTCAAATTAGGATATTTTTATGTCTAGTTGAATTAATTTTTTTTAATAGTTTTTCTTCCACTAATATTAACATTCCCACCTTGCCCTATATTACTAATATTCCCGTTTTGTATTAGTATGAATGGTAAATACAAGATTAGTATTTTAGTATTTATCTTTGAATTTGAATTTAACTTACCATAAACCCTAAAACCCTAAACACTTACCTTAACCTAAACCATAAGCCCTCAATCCTTACCATAAACACCACACCTAAACCACAAATCCTAAACCCTAATTGAAACCTTGACATTAACCATAAGCCCTCAATCCTAACCCTAAACCCTACATTAAAACTATAAACCCTAAATCTTAACTTTCACATTTTATTACCTTCCATATTTAATAAGTTTTATATTTGGCTGCTTTTATACTTAATAACTTCTTTTTTAGGAACATCCATATTTAGTAAGTCTCATATTCAAAGATTTTCATATTTAATAAATTCTATATTTAGGTCTTCTAAAATGAGTAACTTCCATATTTAGTGAGTTTGACAATCTTGGTGGGCAATTGTCAAATTATAAACATTCGTCCCTAAACTTTTATGTAAAATGCAATAAGCCAATAAGGTACCTCAATTTTAAAAAGTTTCATTTTAGTCACCACAATAATAACAACATGGGTCCCTAAGCTTTTCAAATTTTTACATTTTCACCCATAATTTTAAAAAATGTACAGTTTAGTTACTAATAGAGTAATAGTGAACTAGAGTTATACTTTGTAGCAATTTCATAGCAAAAATTAGATATCATAGTAAATTTTTTGAAACATAATTAAGAAAATTTTTATGAATTTTTTAATTTAACATAATAAGAAAATAAAAATTAATGTATATTAATTGCACAAAAAAATTAAATTATTTAATTTAAATTTTAAAAAATTTAAAATTGAATTGATTAAATAATTTTAGCATATATACTAGTAACCCAAACAAATCTGATTGATCAACTCAAGTTTAGACTGAAACACGACCTGAAATTACTCGAGACTGAAATTGATCAAGCTTGTGTTGAACCCAAACCCAAATAAACCTAACCAAACTCAATCCGAACCTGAAATCAACTCAAACTCAAATGACCTAACATGGACCCAGATTCATGCTAATCCGTTTACACCCAAACCTGATTGGTTTGACTCAAACATGATCTAACCCACCCAATTATCATCCCTAAAATTTGGCATGAAGAACATCAATATTTTAACCCCCTACGTATCTGCAAATCCATTGCTCTAATCTCAACCCGATGATGTGTGCCCATATATAATTAATACTTGTTTCGTCCCAAATTAAACTTATAATTTTTTTTAAAAAAATTAGTAAATATTATTATAAATAAATTTAAATCAAATTTAAGTAAAAAAAAAAATTGAAATTGTGCAAAGAACTTGTAATATTTTTGAAGAAGCAAACATGGATTGCCGCAGAAACATGTATTTTCTATATTTTTCTCGCACATTTTCATTCTTCGAAATTAGGCTGTAATATTTATGTATATAGAAAAGAGCCTTACACACGAGATCTTCTTAATTGATATGCATAACTTACATAGGATTCCTATCCTATAATTATTCTCTCGTTGTTGTCACCAACTTATAAGTGTTTCATTAATTTTTTTTAATGAACAAAAATGTTTCACACAGCTAGCATAGTTGATAAAGTATAAGAAACGCAATAGAGATAATTTGAGTTCAAGTAGCAGTATCGTACTCTCCTCCAACTTTGGCTCTCTAGAAGTGGAAAAATGCAGCTAAGGTCCTCTAACTTTCGTACAGTAGCTGTTTTCCTCGCTAACTTTCCTAATGTACTATATAGTTCACTTATACTTGTAATGCTTCTGAATATAAAAATATAAAAGAACAAAAATGCTCATCCTAACAACTCTACACTTTCTCCTCCAAAACTTACTCTCATCTGCCATCTCCCCCACCTTTATATATCATTTTTTCTAAATTCAAATTTCGGTCTAGATCTAGCTGGTTCTCTTTCATTTCTTTTATTGTTTGACTGGCCTTGTTTGACATTATCTATCGGATTCTATGTAGATACAATCTTCTTCAAATCCTAATGTACAAGAGTAATTCAAGGCTTTCATATGGTAGATCTTCAATTGGAGATGGGTAGTGATGAATCTAAGTTTTATTTTGGGTTCATAGGAATCTTAGTCCTATTAAAGTGTCTAGATTTTTTGCAAAAAATCTAAAGACGATTGTAAGGAATAAAGTCAGTCTTTATTTTTTAAAGTTTTATAGGTAGTTTTTTGTGTTTTTATAAATACTTTTTCTCAAGCCCTTGATGCATGGTTAGTTTTAGCATTGTTTGGTTATTGTCAGTTTAGTATGATCTTTGTTCTAATTATTTGTAAATTCATTGTTCTAGATTTATTCTGCTTTACATGGGATGTTTGGCTTGAATATCTGGTTATCTTCCTTTCATTTAGTGTCATAGGAACATATAGCCTTTTGGTGGACAATTTTATAGTCTTATTGTCTTTTAAAAGCTTATAACATCATTTGTTTGTAATATGCTGTTTGATTCGATTAAATAAGCTAGTGTTCTATTTTCATAAATTTTTTGAAAACATTTCATATTAGTTTTTAGGTGAATGAAGGTTCGTTACTCTTTGGGCAATCATGAATCTTTTGAGGTGAATAATATTTCCTCCCCAAATTTTGCACTTAGGTCCAGTTTGACAAATATTAATATGAGGTCGTTAATGTGTTTTTTGACATGAGTGGGGTCCAAGGTCAAGTGAAATATGATTCCACCACCAAAGTTGGCGATATTTACATATGGAGCCAGGTGGACATGTACAGCTAGACTTTCTAGAGGCCTGTTACTTATACCACAGCTTCTGAATCACAGTATCGTCTCGGTCGTTTCTTCATTGGCAAGGAGACCAGCTCCGTTGCAATGCAGCTATTGCCCCATGTAGCTAGTCTTTTCCTTTCAATTTTCTTTTTGATTTCTTAGAATATTCTTTAATTCTAGCCATTGTTTGTTTTTTGCATGTCTACTCCTTTCAAGCTTTGATATTCCACAAATTTGTTCTATTAGAAAAAAATACTCATATTGTTGAAATTTTTTTGATTTCTTTCAATTTTTTTGATAGATCTAAGAATTATCAACTTGAATCAGTCTATCTAGATTAAGTATGTAAAAGACATTTTTCATTTGTTAAGATTCCTTATCTTGATTACCAAAGTAGACGTTATCATTTTTTGTTGCTATTGTGGCTGTGCTTAAGACAAAGAAGTGGTGGTGGTAGCACTAATGGCATTGTTACTAGATCAGATGATTCTGGTATTGTTCCTCTTCCAGTTACCATTGCCAATGGGGACATTTCTCAAAGTCCCACGTTCAACAAGTCTTGCAGAAGTAATATGGCTAAAGAGATGTTTTCCTGAAAAAGGCTAATTGGGCAAGGCAATTGGAGAAGCAGCAGGCTATGAGGGACCTAATGGGTACTAATTGCTCACTGGAAGAACTAGCGGATGTATCCAAGCCGATGGTATGTCACTAGACAGACAATGATCGAACAACATGGACCATTCTTATGGTGCTAAACTGACAATGATCGAATAAGATACGAACTCCACTAGAGAAATCTTTGTGATCGAAACCTTGCTTGTTTCAGACCGCTCAGATTGAAACTGGTTAGGATTTGTAAATAAAACCAACTTCAGTGCTAAATAAGATACCAAATAAGTGCCCCCATATGGAACCATGGTCAAAGGCGAGCGAGAAAACATGTTAACGCGGTCATGTTAACATTTGCTTAACAAGCTGCTAATTACGTGTTCACTCTCAAGTTTGAAAGCCCACTCTTATTCCCCATATCTGTTTTTCTTTTACATTATCCGATAATGACTTTTAAATTCTTATTTAAACTATTTGGTAGTTATGTTTTATAATTACTAACTGTAAGTATAATTATAAATTTTTATTTTCTTTTTGTAAAGATAAAACAGTCTTTTCACTATTGGTGTTTAAAAAATTATGGGTGTAAAAATAAGTTTCAAAACCTAGGGGTAAAACGATAATTAGTAACAATGTTGAGATGAGAAAGTGTTGTCATCACAAATATCTTCTACCCATTGATTGAATGGAAACATTTTTATACTATAATGAATTGTGGAGATTTTTTATTTTTGAGAAAAGTTGGCAATTATGTGTTAATTTTTGTGAGCAGAATTTTGGAAAAGGTATATATATATATATATATATATATATTCTAAACAACTTGAACTATAAAAATTGATAATTAGACCATTTTGGCACTATAAATTGCATAAAATTACTCTATCAGACACTTTTTCCTTCCAAAAGCAATCACGATTCTCCTCGAAAACTTTCATTCACCACCAACCATTTACGCATCATGATTCTCCTCCAAGAGTTGTTCATCGTGATCGCCAACCATAGTTTACCTGCAACACCATGTCGGAAAGTCACGAAATTTGAGCAACATCTCCGATCGTGATTTTTACAATCTTTGCTCCAATCTTCATCTCTGATTGTGATTTATCAAATTTACTGTTTTGATCATTTTCTCCAGTGACTTCTTGCAGGCATGGCTTTTTCAATTTTTACGATTTTGCTTCAATTGTCTTGTTCTGCCTCTATTATATATTTTTAACGTTTTCAGCAATTTCTGCTTAGTTTGTCTTCCCCAGTTTGCTTTTTCAATTTTTTGTGATTTTTGCTCTGATATGTTCCTTTCTACTTTCTATATGTTCTTTTTTTCATTAACGATTGTTCTTTTAAAGTTCTTATATGTTTCTGAACATATTGTTGCTCATTTTTTTTCATTTACAGATAAAAAAAAATTCATATGAATATTACTTTAAAAGAACATTCATGCTGTTTAAAAAGAACATATGCATATGAAAAAAAAAAGATATACAAATGAAGAAAGGAACATATAAACGTAAAAAAAAAAAAAAACATGTGAATGTGAATAAAAGAACATATATGTTAAGAAATATTTATTTAGAACAAATATGCATATATATATATATATATATATATATATATATATATATATATATATATATATAGATATATATATATATATATATAATATAAAAACAAATACATGTACAGAGGAACATATGCAATTAAAGAAAAGAATATATACATGTAGTGAAAAGAACATATATCTTTACATATATCTGTATAGACTATAATATCAAATAATATTATAAACTTACACACATGTATAAGTGAACATATATACATAAGGAAAAGAACATGTAGATGTAAATGAAAGAACACATATATAGAAAGAAAACAACATATGCAAATAAATCAAACACATATGTACAAAGGAACATATACGCTTACACTACAAGGGGGCAAAGTATTTCCTACATAAAATTCTTACAGTAAAAATCGTAGGAACAAATTTCGCCGGAAAACCATTGTACAAAAACACATTGACTGGTCAATGTGGTTCTTCATTGATGGTTTTCTTGTAATAAAAATGTGACATAAAAAACTGTATAATAATTGCCATAATAAGATGGAGGCAAATTCTAGTGCACAAGCGTCCAACGCTTTTGATGCGAGTTAAGTGGGTAGGGACACATGTGTAGGAAAAGTGTTGGACATATTGTCCTACGTTTTTCCTGCAATATCTATTTCCTATGCTTTTGTGACAAACAAGGATATGGATGTCTTAAAAATGTAAGAATTTTCTTGTTGTGATTTTCCTACAATTTAGTTTTCCTCATTTTTGTGATGTAAATTACTACATATTTGTTACACCCATCTTGCAGTCTGACTTTTCATATCTATCTTACAATTTTGCTCCAGATTTTGCTATTAAATATCTCCTCTCTGCCCTCTTCTCTAATTCATCTCTGTCAGCATCCATTTTGGCTTGTGCTTCAACGTTTTCTCTTACTAGATTGAGGTGTTTCAAACTAATTTAGATGTTAGTAATTTATATTAGAATTACCTATTTTTTAGAAGATACAATTATATTATTTTAGGTAGCTGAGTTATAAGACAGCATGTTGTTGCATAAGAGGTATTTGTTCATTAAATCTTAGTTTCTCCATCCATGATTGTGTTGATGAAAAATATAATATTGGTTCAATTCAGATTTTGGGTAGGCAAAATGTATTGAATTTAGTTATATTTGCGATTAACATAATTATGAATTGTTCAAGTTAGATAGTTGAAAGTTACATAAGCAATATTGCAGTTAATGTGTTCTTTTCGTAGTAACAGTTTGTGAATTTTGGTAGACTGTTTTCCAAATTGTTCCCTTAGTGTGTTTCTCAATAAATTGATATTGTTGAGAAACGCTGTGAATGGAAATTGAAAGGAAATGCTACCAAAATTTACATAAAATGCTACTAAAATGAAATAGTTAAAATGCTTTACTATTTATGTAACTTTCAATGGAGTAGAGCCCTTACCGTAATGGAGTAGGTGGTTTAGTTATGAAAAGTTGACATGTATGCATGACATATATAAGCAATTCATTAACAATAACACTATATTTATATTATATGAAATATAATATATTTATTACGTATTTATGTTGATGGTTTTTACTATTTATTTTACATGGGAACCAAATGACTGCTAATGAACGTGAATGGATGTACCAGAGGATAGATGCAAATGGGTTTAATAATCCTACATTTATGGCTAGTGTTAATGAGTTTTTACAGTTTGCGTGTAGTAGAACAGAGTCAGAAATGATTAAATACCCTTGTCGTAAATGCAATAACAAATTTTATAGAATAGAAGCGAAAGTAAAAGAGTATTTGTATTGATATGAATTTATGTCGAACTATTACAAATGACACTATCACAGTGAACAACATGATAACAATTTGTATAATTTGAGTATGACCTATAGTTATTTTCCATCATGTTCATATGGAGCAATAAATGGGGAATGAAGTAGTGTAAATGCACATAAACAAATGGTATGTAAATCAATAGGTCCATTAACATCGAATATAGGATCTGAAAATTGTGAATGAATGTTGGTGGATGAAAAGTTTATCGATGTTGATATTGAAGAATATGGTAGCATCAGTGATAATAATGATAATGTGTTCGATGTGTCTGAAATAAGACATAGGTTACCTAATTTGACTGCACAACAATTCTATAATTAGTTGGATGATGCAAATGCACCATTTTGAGATGGATGCACAAAACATACACGATTGTCTGCAATAACCCAATTGTTAAGTTTTAAAAGTGAGTTTAATATGATGGATCATTATTTTGATCGAGTACTGGAACTTATGAAAGAAATGTTGCTTGAAACTAATAGACTCTCAGAGACGCTATATGATGCGAAACAACTCACAAAAGGACTTGAGTTGCCATAAATAAAAATTCATGTTGTGAGAATAACTGTATGCTATTCTATCGGGAAAATGAAAAATTAATGCATTGTCGTGAATGTGGGAGTTGTAGATATAAAGAAAGAGTAACCTCTAGAAAAAGGAAGTTGATTCCAAAAAAATTATTACGGTATCTACCAATAACGAACAGGTTAAAGTGCTTGTACATGTCATTGAAAACAACGACTCACATGACTTCGCATACTTATAATAGATCATGCAATGATGGAAGTATAGGTCATCCATGTCAGTCTAAAGCACGACGGCACATAGACCAAACATTCCTATCATTCATTGCTGAAATCAGAAATGTTAAGCTCAGATTGTGTATAGATGGTTTTAACCTGAATAATGTTATTGGTAGAATATACACGGTATGACCAATTTTTATAATTGTTTACAATCTTCCGCTGGAACTTTGTATGAAGGAACCCTTTATTTTTATGACTGTTTAAATTCTTGGTCCAAGAGCACCGTGACGCAACATTGATGTATTTTTACCGCCATTGATTGAGGAGCTGAAAACTTTATGATCAAAAGGGGTTGTTACATGGGACAGTTCCCAACAACAAAATTTTATTATGAAAGCGTGTTTATTATGAACAATTAATGATTTTCTTGCACTAGGAAATCTTTCGGGTTGGAGTACCCATGGTAAGCTTGCGTGTCCATATTACATGGATAAAATTGATACATTTATGTTGAAGAAATGTAGAAATCCGTATTGGTTTAATTGTCACAAGATTTTTTTACCGCATAATCACATATTCCATTTGAATGTAACATCGTTCATCCTAGGGAAGAAAGTAAACGCTGTCGCTAGTCCATATAAGTCAGGGGAGGTAATTCATGACACATTGGTTGGCTATTGTTTTTTTTTGTTTGGCTATTCATATGATAAAAATTGAGTTGCGGGGTTTGAAGAGTGGCATAATTGGCTACAACGGTGTATATATATTCTTAGAGTTACTGTACTGAAAGCATTTGCTAGTTCGCCATAATTTGGACATTATGCATGTTGAAAAAATGTTTTGAGAGTATTTTCAACATTGTTATGGACATACGGGGGAAAACAAAAGACAACTCGAATTCCCGCCTTTCTCTTGAGGAGTTAAAGAATATGCGTCATAAACTACATTTGCGGAATGTTAGGGGGACCATTGTAAAACCAAAAGCATCTTATACCTTAAGTAGTGAACATGTAAGAAAAGATACTCTGTGGCTGAGAACAATAAAGATGCCTAATGGGTATGTCTTAAACTTGGGTCTTATGGTTAACATGAGTGATGGTATATTCTATAACTTCAAGAGTCACAATTGTCATGTATTCATGTATAGGTTACTTCCTATTGCATTATATGGGTACATGCCATGTCCTATATGGGAGACAATTTCTAAAGTTTGTTATTTTTTCAGAACATTATGCACAGGCAGGATCCGATTTGATGACATACAACAATTGGAGTAGAATATAGTGGTTACCTTATGTAACCTGGAGAAGATATTCCCTCATTCTTTTTTTGATTCGATGGAACATCTTGTCATCCACCCCCCTTTATAAGACGAAGTTGTGTGGTTTCGTTCAATTTCGATGGATGTATCTACATGAAAGGTAATTTTTAGTTTTTGAGTTTTACCTTCATATTTCTGTCAATAATTTTGCACATGTTATATGTCAATAATTTTTATATCTTTTTAACTTGGCAGACTCATACAATTGTTGAAGCGAAAGGCCTAAAATAAAGTTGCAATTGAAGGTTCAATTGTTGAAGCCTACTTGATCTAGGAAATATCTGCATTCTATAGCCACTACTTTGATTCAAATATTCCTACATGATTAAACAAGGTGCCACGAAATAATGATATCGATCTACTTATGGCTTATGTTGAGGGTCGATTACTATCTATTTTTAATACTAGATGTCATAATATACCTAACCACGGGCGACAACATTTATAGGATCCCATTGAGAGACATCAAATGCACATCTACATTTTGCGGAACTGCAATGAGATTATACTGATTGTTAGGTGCCATATATGCGGAAAAGTGTTGGGATTTTTTCTTTTACTCAAATTTCTTTAATTCATTTTTTGATAAATATCATTTCAGGCATTTTGACTCTTATATATTGAAAAAATTTCCCCAAAACAATGAAAGTCAATTACAAAGTTATCGAGATGAACATTTAACCTAATGGTTGTCATCATACGTGAGTATCATGGCATTATAATTTGTATGTATCTAAATGTATTGTGTTCATATTTACTTAGCAGTTATGTTATTACATTCATTATTCTTGTTAGGTTGACCATTTTAAGGATAAATTAGATCCTCGCATTGTGCAATTAGCCCATGATCTTGTTCAAGTTGCCATTTCATACAATGGATGTATTGTGAATGGCTTTCATTTCCACACACAATCCTATGGCAAATAGAAAGTGACACAAAATTATGGTGTTTACTTGAAGGGTGAGACATGAGGATCTAGTGCGTATGATTTTTATGGCATTATTAATGAGATTATACGCATTGAGTACCACGGTAATGGGCATGAAGTCCTGACATTGTTCATGTGATGACTTTCTTAGTCAATGATAGATTTTGACCAAGTAAGTATGTTTATTTAAGTGTTTTCACTTAACTACCTCAAGTTAGCATCTTACTAGGCAAGAAGGACAAGTTAAGTTTAAGTAAGGGTGAGTTCCTAAGTATGATTTGGCACCTAAAAGTCAAAACAGTAAAATAGTAATTTTGACCCAAGTGAGTGACATGACTATAATTTTGATGAAATTAGGGTCATGTAAGGAATTTTGACTAGTTAAGTCAATACCATAAGTTATCCTAGCTATTAGAACCATCATTTGAAAGGAAAGTGCAAAAAATTGCACTAAGTGCTCAAATGAGCTATTTTTGTCTTAAGTGACTTAAGTGTCCAAGAAGCTAAGTACAAGAGGCTTTTGAACTTTTTAGGACCAAGGATGGATGGTTTTGGGTATGTGTTTAGTGGCCAAAGTGAAACAAAGGATAACTTGAGGCCCAATAGGCAATAAATTAAGAAATATGCCTTAGTGGGGTAGTTATGATATTTTAGGTAAGTTTGACTTCTTTAATCCATTTGTTTCTTTCCCAATTTGGTAGCTCCTTTCCCCACCAAATTTCTAGCTTCAAGGCACCCCAATTCCTCAAGTTTCCATCAAATTTGAACGTCCTAAGGTGAATCCAAGAAGCCTCCAACTTGTTTTTAGTGTTCTTTCTTCAATCTATCTTTTTGATGCTTGTTTTGAGCTTCTTGGTTTAGTTTGACATGGTTCTAAGTTATTTGAGTAGCTAGAAATGGTCTTGATTTGATGTTCTTGGTGCCATATCGTGTTGGTTTTAGGCCTAGAACTCAAGAGAGCTAAGTTGAGCTCAAGTTGTGCTTGTGCTTTGTTCTTACTTTGTGCCTAAATTTAAGGTAAGGTCTCAAGTTAATTTAGCTCAAATAATGCATGGAAAAGTAGTATTATATATGGGAATAAAGTAAAAACAAGACCCATGTGATTTGGCTTTGGGGATAGAAAGGTTGGGCAAGTTTTGTGCAAGTTCGCGTCCAGTCATGCAATATTGAAAAAGCATTGGCAACGCAAGTTGGTGACATGTCACCGGTGATCTTCCAGGGAGGCCAAGCATTGATGCTGTTGGCGACGCCTCACCAAAACACAAGTCCCTAAAGCTTGAGGCATCCTAAGAATGTCCCAATCTCTCGGTTATTATCCCTAGGCTATTCTAAAATGTTCTGTAGCCTTGGTTGGGTCCAAGACTCATTCCTAAGTTAAGAATTATACATATTTTAAGTGATAGTTAAGTGGTGTGGTTAAGGTAGAGCTAAGTAGAGTGGCAAAAGGGTATACATGCTCAAGTTGTCAAGGGGGCACTAGAGGGATTAAGTAGGCTTTTGGAGTCTTCATTGGCCCAAGGGTTAGGTCTTAGACCATTGGGAAAATGAGGAAAAAACCTAAGGAAATCTTAACCAAACCATGTGGTTTGGTAAGTAAGCCACTAAGGAGCTCAAAGCTAAGCTCTAAAAGCTTGGCAAGTCGGGCCACATAAGATGGCTACCTTGCACAATAAGTTAAGGGTAAGACAGGTAAGTTTTAAGAGGAGGTGATGACCTACTCTAGAACCCATATATGGGACTTAAGGGAGGTAAAGGATTTGGGAAACGAAGGCTAGTGTCTCAAGTACCTCTGTCGTTTGAGCTAACGGTAAATATAAGACACCTAAGATGTAAAAAGTCCCAAGGATGAGTATGTTGCATATCATACATTCATGCATTGCATGTCTTTTATATTATTGTCTTGTGTTGAGTGTTGGTTGATTGCTTAGTTGTTCGTGTGCCATATTGCATGCTTGCTTGTTATCTTCTTTGCAGGTACCTCAAGGGACTTTTACTGAGTACATTCATATACTCACTCCTTAAGTTTATTGTGCAGGTTCTAACACCAGGCCTAACAACTAGTGGATAGTTGTGGGTTAAGTTTCCTCTTTTTTCAAGTACTTATCCTTTAGAATTTTTGAGATTCTAAATTTACTTGTGAGCTAAGCTTTGTACCAACTAAGTGGTATGCTTTTACAGTACAAAGGCTAAGTGGTGCATAAGGATAAGGAAGGGGTTGCACTTGGAGCTTGATAGCTCAAAGGTAGGGCTCAAGTAAAGAATCTTAGTTAAGGATTTTATCTTGTATGTATATAGTACCTTGTGTACTAAGAAGCTGCCTCTATTAGGATATATTGTGGTGTAAAAGCATTGAGTTTCTTTTAGGTGCATGCTAGTGATGTTAAGTGTGCACAAACAATTACTTGAAGTTGAAGTAACAAGTATTTAATTGTCTTGACATAGTTTAAGTATTTTTAAATGCGATGCTTGAGCAATGTTTTTGAAATGGTTTACTTAATTGTTTGTATCGCTAAGACAAACACATGCATATCTTTTTACAAGGTTGGGTAAAAAACTAGTTGCACATAAGTTATTTTAATTTACCTACAAGTAATGGTTAACCAATAGTAACTACGTGGGATCACAATGCCTAAGAGCCTACAAGTTAAGCAATTTGGGGCATTGGAACCCCGCTCCATGACAGTTCAAATGTACTTGATTTGATCCAACACGTGGTGTTCAAAGTTGCACACATTCTGGAGCTGTTGACATTGAATAGAAGTCCAGATTATCACCACCTGAGCCATTTAACTTTGTGTCACAGGCTCAACAAGTTTACTACTATGAATACCCTAACAAGACTCTCCATTAGTGGTAGGCAGTTGTTAAGATGAAGCCACGAGCTTTCATTGATTCGTTCATCGAATAATGTTAGTGATCTGCCTGAGGACAATAAGGAAATGTCTGATGAGCAAACACGTCTGTTAGAAACACCAACAAGCGATTTCAAGTCAAGTACCAATGATAACAACTAATGGCGTCGCCTTCAATGAGATTAATATTCTTGTCGATTTCACATGTTTTCTTAAAATCATTCATGACATGGATCAGAATATTGAGCTCACATAAGACGATAGAGATACTTCAGATGATGACGCATCATTAGTTAGTTTAGATTCATATGAAGTTGAGGATGTTTGATATAAATGTAATTGTTCAAAACATATGCATGTTTAATTGTTCACTTTTTTATTGTGCTTTTGCACGAAAATCACAAAAGATGAAAAATAAAAATTTAAATGGTAATTTAGTTGCAATATGAAAAACATTCATTTCATCCTGATTGTATTAGACTTTTTTTTTTTGTTAACTAATGTATCAGGTAGTAAGAGAATTGGTTGAATTAAAGTGAATTATGATATATATATATAATCGTCCTACACTTTTCACACATTTTCACAAAAATCATAGGAAACGTGCAGGACAAATAGAGCAATTAATAGCCTAGGGCAATGGGAAAAGGATATTTAATAACATCCGACGGTTTTGACTCAAGTAATGTTCGATGGTTTTAAGACATTTATACTAAAAAAGCATTGGAAAGGTGCAAGAAAAGAACGCCTAGGGCAGCGGGAAGGGCCTATTGTCATGTCCTACGGTTTTCAAACATTTGCTTGATGTGTCACAAAAGTGTAGGCCAAAAAGTGGGAAACAAAATTATGGCGGGATGGTTACAAGTTTTCGTTTGTTATGGTTTTCAATCATCCCTGAATTTTTGTAATAAAATTGTGTGAAAGTTTTCGATGATTTTCCTACATAAAAAAAAAATTGCATGAAAATTGTAGGACTCTTGGGTAGCTGAATCGCCGGCCATTTCCTTTAAATTCATTGGAGCCTCCTTTTGTTCTCACAACTCCTCTCCTCTATATCTGTGATGCCTTCCTCTCTAACCCTTTCCCTAAATCTCTCCCAAAGCTCTTTAAGTTAGGCAATTTTTAATGTTTAAGCAATTTTGTTATTATATAATTTATGATTTGGTATTATAGTAGTGTTTTGCATAATGCATGTATTGAATGAAATTTTTGTATACCATTTTCTATATTATTTTTTGTAGTAATTTATACCAAAATGTTAGTGTAATCAGTTAATGTTAGTACAATAATATGTTAGCCTAATCATTTAATGTTAGTTCAATAATTGAAATTTATACATAAGTATTAACCCAATAATTGTAATTTATAAATAAATTGCACTACAATATTGGTAATTTATATATAAATGCTATTGCAATAATGGTAATTCATAAATAAATGTTAGTGCAATAATGACAATTTATAAATAAATGTTACTGCAATAATGAAATTTAATATGTAAATGTTAGTGTAGTAATGGTCATTTATAAATTAATGGTCGTGCATTAATGGTAATTTATAAATAAATATTTGTGTCATAAATGGTTATGCAATAATTAAAAAAATTAGAACATGTTACCTTTTAGTTTTAGGGTGGTTTGTCCCAGATAGACAGGCTCGTGCAAAACCCCAGCCAAGGAGTTACATGACCTGAAATGCAGTCAAGGTCCACGAGGGCCTGTTGTGACACCTACCCAGGTGTCAACGACCTAGACTCATCAGCAGCAACAGACCTAGACTAAGACCCACGCTCAAACTCGGGTGCCACATACGTAGACTTAGACCCAGGTGCCACACACTCAGACCCAAGCCCAGGTGCCACAAACTTCGGTGCCTAAACCTTACGTGCCCCAAACATATGACGCATCAAGCTCCACATTTCATCACTTTCAAGGCACCCAGCTCGATGCCTATTACTTGGACATGAGCAGAATATCTGGGTTGTCTCATTACCAGTATACAGGTATCGAGCAGACCACATAGGAGCTTGATCCTAATGCATTCCTTGATCTAGATGAGATTGGTATAACCACTAATCTAGCTGGCCTACAGAAAATTCATCAACAGCAGCGATAGTAGCCGCCTTAGCAGCAGGTAGATGATGGCGCCCCATTCCCTAGAGAGCGAGACTTGTGGGTAGCTAACTTATCTCCACCTCCACCTTCGCAGGATCATCCGATGATTCTTCCTCAAGAGTAAGTGTTACTAACTTCTCTAAATTGAATTGTTGGAATAATTATTTACTATTTTTAATTACATCATATATATATAATTTAAATTTGTTACAGCTTCCTCATTGATGAGTCCGTTAGTTCCACCGTAGCCTCCATTCATAAGAAGCTGTGGGACGAAAGTTGTATGGTTTGGTCACATGCATCTCAAGCTATATGAGAGGAGCACGTCACCAAGTTAGAGGTAATTAGTTTCTGTACATTTTTAAATAATATTTTGGATATGGACTAATTCATATTTTTTATCTTTTAATATTGTAGAACTACTATACATGGGACTCGAGAGATATTAGACACATCTGTCGGCTCGTGTTTGAGTATTGTTCACGGTCCATATGAAACCCGTCTATCATTAGAGGAATGTTGCGATTTAGAAGATTCCCAACTTTTACGACAATGCCGACTACAATTTCCTACGGCCGCACGTTCCATCTTGCTATAGTCAGTAGGTATGAAACCAATTGTGTGACCAGTGGCAGTAGGAGAGATGAAAGAAGCTATCGGTGGTTGGTTCCCATGCCAAGTACGTAGCGGATACCTCAAGCATTGTTCTAAAGCACACGATGAGCTTCATCGTAGGTGAAATGTACTGGGATCGTATGATAACAACTTCTCCCTTCCATACATTACAATTTTTTTATATAATTTCTTAATTACTTAAAATTTTAATGATATGTAAAAATGTTCAGACAAAAAGCAATTGAGCCATCATTTGATGAGTGGTGGTCTCATACTCACAGATGCAAGAAGACCAGCCAACCATCGATCCGATTACACACCAGCTATAGGTAATAAATTTTCATTTACCACTACTAACAATGTTTTAAAAATATATTAAGTGTTTTACTAAATCTAATTTCTTTTTCTTGTAGGAGGGATATGTCCAACGGATTTAAGAAAAATACCAGAATCCGAATGACCGCCTGTAGTTCAATGCATAGGTATGGAGTGAGATATAAGACTCACCAAAAAATGGTCAACTACCAGGTGTTCTGCTCTAACTCATTGATGCCTACACTTTTGGACCAAATCGGGTATTTTTCATTTCTATTTAACTTAATTCATTAATTTTATCACTTTTACATTGCTAATTACTACTTACCAAATTTTTCAGGCTCCACGTGCTAATTTGGCTGAGATTGCTTAGTTGAGGCCTAAGAACACCCAGCTACAGAGTGATTTTACCCAGTTACAGACAGAGCTTCACAGTCAGGTCCAACAAGAAACCGAGGCTACAATGAGTGTCATGCTTAATGGGTTGATCCAAAAGGGGATTATACCTGTGTCAGCTCTCCTAGATGACCTACTAACTGGATCTTTGGCTTAACATTATGATGGCAATGGTACCCAGCGAGATGGTGATGATCAGCCTGACACTACATCCCGTTGATTTTATATTAGACCTTTAGTTATTTATAATTGACTTATTCTATAAAATTTGATTACTTTAATATATAGTGAGTAGTAAATTATTGACTACTTTGATCAATTGTTATATATATATATATATAGTCCTAGATAAATAATGTTTATAATATGTATATTTATAATGCTATATAATATGATTTTAATTGTGTATAAATTAATTAAAAAACATCTTTAATTTATCACAAAATCATAGGAAAAGTAGGATGCCAAATTATCGTAGGTTCATAGGAAACTAAATATTAGAAAACCGTAGGATATAATTTAGTGAGAAAAGCATATGACTTTTTCTGTCACAAAACCATAGGACGTAATAAGTCACAAAAGCATAGCACATTGGAAGTCATGATACTGTAGGACATTTGAGGTCACAAAACTGTAGAAAACATTTTTGTCAGAAAACTCTAAGATGTTACTCATCTCAAAACCGTTGGATAAACTGGGATCCACTGGCATCACAAAAAGCGTTGGACCGTTCTATGCTCATTTAACGGTTTTTATTTCCAACACTACTTTTTCATACAGTTTTGTCTGACGATTTTAGTGATAGAAAATTATTATTTCCTACGGTTTTCCTACATTTTTTCCCATCTCAAATGCCTTGTTCTCTTATAGTGTTATAGAAAAAAACATATGTATTCAAATAAAACAACATATACATTCACATATATCTATACAGATCAAATAACAAAATATATTATGAACATACACACAGCTACAAATGAATATATATGCATCAAGAAAAGAACATGTGCTTGTAAGAAAAGAACACATACGATCACAAATATATGTTTTGAACTAATTTGCATGTATATATACATATACATACACATATGTATAAAAGAGTATATGCATAAAAAGAAAAGAACATACACAAATGAAGCAAGAAACATAAACATAGTTACATAAATTATAGTGAAAGAATACACACACATGTATAAACAAACAAATATTGGAGAAAGTAAAAAATTTGAGAAAATAAAAGGAAAAAAAGGTAAAAAGAAAAGGAAAACAGGAAAAAATTTGAGGAAATAAAATTAAAAAAGGTAAAAAGGAAAATTAAAAATGAAAGAAAAAGAGAAGAAAAAGAAACTAAGAAAAGAAAAAGAAAAATGGTAAGGAAAATGAGACATATTGGGAGTATCAAGTGTCGAACCCTAACCTCTTAATTCACATGTAAGTGTTTCAGCCACTTAGACTATTTCTCTGTGTTTGTTATGGCTTTTGAAACTTAGTATATTTATATAGTGTTGTGTTTGTCCTGACAGGACGCACCACACAGGAATTATGCTTTTGGCATTTTTTTTCTTTTTATAATTAATGTAAGTATTAATTTTGTAAAAAATTACTAGGAGATGATACATAAGTGGCATTGTCCACTTGCTACATAAAATTAAGACAGTTTATTTTCTGTTCATGTCTCTCATTCAGTCATTCTCTGATATGGGGTTTTGGTTTGTTTTGATTAATTTTAACAAAGTTGATGGCAAGATGGTATATATGGTAGCTATGCTACAGAAGACAAAACTAATCTTTTTTTCGATCCTCAATTTTAAGATGGTATACACACATGCTTGGAAGTAGTTAAACGATTTGTATTATATAATCCTATCATTTTATACCTTTTTTTTACTAAAAATATGTATTATAAAGCAAGCTCAAGGGGTTTAAATACAAGAGCAGTTATGGTGTGATGGATGTATACATAAGATGGACAAAAAGTCCAATATTCTTTCTTTTGTTCTACCATCTAGCTTGCAATGCAAAAAACATTAACATTGGCCTATTTGGAAACTGGTTGAAAATGACATGATTTGAAGCCACATTTCAACACCTTAATGTCTTTCACCAAAGGAGTAGTTGTCCAGTCATCCACCCCTTGTAAATCTCTCAAGAGTCTAAAATCACAGATCCACTATGATTTCCTCTATTACAAGATCTCTAGCTACTTGAAGGCCCATTCGAATAGCTACTGCCAAAGCTACTTTCTGATTCAAAGTAGGCAAAAAACATCCCCTCAATCTGAAGAATACAGCCATTCCAATCTTTAAGTATGCAATACTTGATAGCTGACCATTTATCCTTGCTGCTGTATTAAGCTTTACACATCCTTCAGTAGGCCGATGCCACCTAAAAAAATGTCTGGCTCTAGGCTGGTGTTGTTATCTTTGGATTTCTAGATATTCAGTAGTAGCATTCTACACCCTATGCACCATATCCAAAGGGCAAATCTATTTCTGATGAAAAACAGCCTCATTCTTGGCAAACTAAATGTACCAACATATGTAGGCAACAATAGCAGCCTAATATTCATTTCTCCCTTATTCCCCCTAAAGTATAAGGAATATCAAACAACCATTGATCAAAAGTTTGAATTGCTACATTGTTAGGTTTATACTCAAGACATAAAAACCAAATTAGATAATTCTATTCACATCAAAGCAGCATGTGTTCAATTGACTCAGGATGGGACCAAAAGGGACATATTGGATTAATGGGAATATCTTTCTTTACAAGATTTGTTCGAACCGTCACACCATTCTGACATAACCTTTAGAGAAAGGTTTGGAGTTTAGGATTAAACTTGATCTTCCAAATCTAGCTCTATAATTTAGAATTCACCTAATTTGCTGTGGAAGCTTGCCTAATTTAAGGAATGAGTTGTTTTTGTATGGTATGTACTAATTTTATTGTCACATTTCTAGATTTATCATCTGGCCAAATGAGCTTGTCTTGACTTGGGAGCCCACTAAAAAGGATGTGCATAATTGCTTGTCTATCCCCTTTAGAAATATAAGCGGTAATACTCCTTAAATCTCAAGTATGCATGCTAATATTAATGAAACTGTTCACTTTTGCTTTAACTATATCGGGTGGAATTTTTGCTACAAGGTAAAGCTTAAAACTGTTTTTAGCTAGGATCCATGCATTGTGTGAAATTAAAATAGACTCACCATCTCGAATTTGGCAGCAAGCATGCTTTTGAAGGAGATTCCTTCCTTCCAAGATGCTAGACCAGGCCCAAGAGGGTTTAGAACCATTCTCTACAGTCCTGAAATCACCATCAGCAAAATATAATCCTTTAAGGACCCAAACCCAAAAAGCTTGTAGGTTTTATAGGATTCTCTAAGCAAGTTTTGCCATTGTTTTATTTCGGTGTCTATTTCATTGCTTTATTTTCTGAATAGTTATATGGATTAGTAAATTTGAATCATGAATGAAATTATAAAAATTTTTTTGTATCATATATTCATATTTTTTATTAAATAAGCTTGATTCCAATTAAAGTAAGTCAAATGACATTACAAACAAATGAAAAAAACTGCAAAGAATAACAAAGATGTAATATACATTGGCCAAAACAACAAAGACATAATATTGGCCACCCAAAAAACTATTGGCCTCTGCAGCACTGAATGAGAATAAGAGAATCAAAATGAGTCAAAACTACCATGTAAACCAGAATAAATTTGAGATTTTAACTTATAAATACTGGGAAAAAATCCAAACAAAGAGTGAACTATATTAGACTAATAAACTAACAATTGACTGGACTAACAAACCATCTAAGCACAATTGGAGATGATGACTCAAATAGACGAAAAAATGAAAGGACACCATATCACCTGATCCTTTATTTGGAAACGCCTTCTATACCTATGTCTCAATGCTTTTCATGCTCTTGCTATTGGTGAATAGAGTTTTGTGGAGGATGATGAGGGAGAAGAAATGGTGAAAAAAAATGATGGTGGTTGATTAGATGGAACAATGATAACAAATCAACTGGTCAGACTTAGATTGGTATCCAAATTCAGTCAGAGACATGGAAAAGAGAGGATGAATACAATGCAGAAAATGAGGGAACTCTGGCTAAGATAGTTTTCTTTGAATCATATATTCATGGGTAAAACTATTTTGATGGAAATAATTTATTAGAAAAACTCTATACAAGTTTCTTTTTTCATGAAATTCTACATTTTTCAACCATACTCCATTATCCATCTTTGGTTTTTTTTCTTTCATAATTTTAACCTAAGACCAAGTGTTTATTGGTAAATAAAGAAAGTACACCATATTATTTATGGGATATTACAATTCATCCCTTGAGGTTTTGGTAAAATTACCATTTGCTTCATTCTATTTCAGAAATATACACTTTACCCCTTGCATTTTTAATACAGTCCAATAGGAATTTGTAAAATCTTAATTTAAACTGTACAATACTCCATTTCAAGTCATTTTAATCTGCATTGTACTTTTTATAGTTATTTGATATTTAAAAAATATTATTTTTTATTTACAGAAAAAAACTAACAATTAAAAATATTCATTAACTATAAAAAATACCGTACATATTAAAATTATTGAAAAATGGTTATCGCATTGCTTAAATTAAGATTTTAGAAGTTACAGTCCGACTGTATTAAAAAGGTAGAGAGAAAAGTGAATATTTCTAAAACAGAATGGGTAAATGTAATTTCACATAAACCTTAGGGGGTAAATTATAATTAACTCTATTATTTAACAAACTTATACTTTTTATCATCCTTCACAATAAGCTCCTCATCCCTCGAATATAATATAAAACTCTTACTTGTGAAAACTTTTTAATATCTGAAATACTTTTGGGGTCTAGCAAGTGGGGAACATGTACGAGAATGCGTTTGGCTTCAATCACCTACATCCAAAAATAGAAGACATGGTCAAGAGGACTCCTAGGGGTGACACACCAGGGACATCTTTTCGATACTCAAGTCAGTCATGACGGCGGTGTATCAGCCAAGAAAAGTGTGAAGAAATACTCTATGTATAAATAGCCGAACGGCGGACTTAATGGGCATGTAACAATCAAGTTACTCTAGTATGACAAGTGAGCGTAGAAGGCTTCTAGATAGGTGCCTGCAATAAATGGTTTTACTTGTAGGGAATACTTCCTAGAGTGTCTTTCTAGGAATTGCATGAAGTGTACCATTTGGCATTAGTAGCTGGAGTTCCTGAAGCTAGCGAGTTAGAGGAACCTTTATCCTCTTGCCTTTTTGAAAAGGTTATGTTATGTGTTTATGATGTTCGGAACCTCTTTGAGGTTCCTAGCCTTAATATGGCAACCCAATAGCATACCTCATATAGTCCACCAGGATACAAGTCATTGTTTCCCCTAAGGCCTGGCAGTCATCCCGTTAGGCCAACCTTCTTGAGGGCTCTCACGTGTCCTACTTTCCAGGGGACTAATCCAAGTCCCTATCCCATTAAGCCTTCTTAGAGGCTCTCACATGTCCTACTTTCCAGGGGACTAATCCAAGTCCCTATCCCATTAAACCTTCTTAGAGGCTAAATTCCTGAAGGTTGTCATTTGAAAGGCCTAATTCTCAGGGAAGTCCATTCTAGTTAGGGGCTTTAATAAAAAATGCTTGACTTATAGGGAGGTTTGCTCTACGTCGAACCATCATCGAAGAGGCTCATCTTTGAGCCATCATCCATAAGGCCACTCTCCCTAGGTCATATCCCATCCAAGGGCTATCATCTAAGAAACCTATCACTAAGGATGAGATCATTCATCAGGGGCGTATGCCACTTCAAGACTGAAATCCAAGAGGCCTATATCTAGAGTGGAGGCCACTTGCTAGAGTTCACATGTTGCCCAGGGCTTGAAATCCATGAAGCCCATCTTCAAGGTCAAGCTCACTCACCAAGGATCATACGTCACCTAGGAGTTGAAGTTTGAAAATCCCATCTTTAGGGTCGAGGCCACTCACCGGGGACCACATAATGCTCGGTGGCTGAAATCCAAAAGACCTATCTTCGGGGTCGAGGCCACTCTTTAGGGATAACATGTTGCCTAAGGACCAAAATCTATGAGGCTTATCTCTGGGTCCAAGGCCACTTACTAGGGATATATCATGACATGTTATTCCCTACCTACACATAACTCATCATTAAGGCTTTACGTTAATGATGATGTGTTAAAAAATAATCAGTATGCCTTTACTAAACAAAAAGCATGTTATTATATAAATGTTGGCATGGGTACCTAATATGAAACTTTCAAAGTCTCCAAATATCCTTCTGGGGGCCACCAGATTTTAGTCCCATTTTTACTGCATCCCCAGGCCTTTGCAATATATTATGGTCTCAAGTTATACCTCTACCACACTTGAGCCTCTAGGAGCATTTGTGCCTCCTTTTTTTAGCACAACTATAATGTTGTTGGTTTCACCAGGATTTCCATTTGTCCTTCTTGTAGGAAAATGTAGCAATTTTCCCAAAAGCCCAATGTGATGCCAATTTAGGTGGGTGCACCTTCTTAGGAGATGCCAATGCAATAATAAAATGGACATTTCTCATTATTACAAGAAAAAGACCCATATAACTGGTTATTACTCAAGAGGCCATTCTTTAGGGGGTCACTCCCACCTTGGGGCTATCATATAAAAGGTTGCTCCTCAAGGGTCTTTATGCCACATGGGGGCCATCTATTAGGAAACCCTACTCACAAGGTAGTACAAGCCATTAGGTCCTTGATGAACTCCCTCTATCAAGGTCCTGCCTCCAAGATGCTAGGTCCTTGGCTGGCGAGGTCTCCCTACATGGAGCATTCCTCCAGGAGACCATAATGTCTATACGGTCTAACTCAACACTCCATGCAAAATGTAGGTCTTACTTGATACCTTTCTAGGAGACAAAACCTTCATTGATGCCGAGTTGTTGAAATCGTGAGTCAAACCCATCAGAATGTCTCCAAGGGCTGTTGAAGGTTCTAATAATCAAGTCTTGCTATCATTGCCTTTTTAGGCCTCAGACATGTCATATGCATGTCGTGGATGGCTAATTTCTAATCATTAGAATAAGACATTTTTTCATGTGACCAACATCATTTTGGTCCTTTTAACCATGGACTCTCAAGGCTCAAAGAGGTGGGAACACATGTGAGATTATGAACCAATTTGGCTAAAGTAGCTAAGATTTTGTGCACCGTCATAGTGGACCACTTGTCCATCATGTCTGCCTTTGCCAATTCAGATTAGGGTAATTGATATTGTAGAGTGCGGATTGCCTTTTGCTTGCGTATTTCTTCAAGTTCCAAAATGATGGCCTTTTACCGTGGTAGCCATCAGACTTAGTAGATCCGCAGAACCACATGAACTATGTGTCTCGTAAACCTTCCCTAGTTTTTTCTTGGTCATTTCTCATGGCTTTCATCAATAGTCATCAAAGCCACGGTGTAAGGCACAACTGGCTCCTCACTATGTGGCCGCAATCCCCCGCATTGATGCTACCTTGATAGGTGGTTGGAGGACTCTTGTTCTTACAAACAACATCAATTAATATCCAATGTACTTTTGGGGTTTGGCAAGTGGCGGACACGTACGAGAAGATAGTTGGTTCTAATCATTAGCATCCAAAGATAGAAGTTAGGGTCATGAAGATTCTCGGGGAGACCCATCCGACATTTAAGTCAGTAAGGACAATGATATATCAATAAAAAGATGTGAAGAAATACTTCTTGTATAAATAGCTAAATGGTGGGTTTGATAGGTCTATGCCCTAGTTATATCCATATATAAGCTATAGACATCCATCGTCAATTGGGCCTTAGGCTCACTAACCTGATACCTTTGGATCTAATCTAGTTGTCACTATTCAATACCGAAAGTCCTTAAAAAAACAAAAACACCTTTTGTTTTAAAAAAGTTAACTAAAGCCTCAACAAATTTAAGGGTGAAATTTAGTGGGGGACTGGGCCATATCCTTTAAAATATATATTTGGCTTAAATGCACATTTGGTCCCTTAACTTTGTTAACTCAAACAAGTTAGTCCTTTAACTTTGACTCAGTAGTAGTTGGTCCCTCAAGTTTGCAAAATGATGCGACTCAGTCCTTTGACTAACAGATTGAGTTACAACATTAGTGTCCTATTGAGGTGAAAATATGCTTTTAGTCATTGAATTTTATTTGTTCATTTACATTTGCCCTTACATATTATAGTTAGCTCTATCACCGCCCCTTGATGTTTTCTAGCCACGGCCGCCTTTTGAACTACTCTTTCTTTTGCCGAATCACCAATTCAATTTCCATGGAGGTTACCAGTGGTTGTGGATCATGCTCTCTACTATTTAATCAACCCAGAACCACACGACTTGACCTCTATCCATCTCCACAATCGATTGCTGCCTACGTCGTTCATAGTACTAGGAGCCCTCGATGTCAGCCTCACATCTCTAGTAGCGTCACCCTCCTCGCCTTCCCAGTATTACAAGCATCGCCCTTGATTTTTTGCACCGCATTGCCCTTCAATTTATCCGCCTCGTTATGTGGGTTGCTTTTTCTATAATTGATTTGGGATTTTGGAATAATTTCTCTTGAGCTTGTCTAAAACTTCCCGCTCAGCGTTCCCTGCAAATTTCGCATACATTGATCACAAAAAAAAACATGAAAATTGGCCAAAAGACGTACACAAATGACCATTGACTACAAATTAACTTAGGCTCGATCTTTCTTCATCAAAAGGAATAGAACTTTTAACAGGGACCTTTTTATAAACACATGGTGAACTAGTTGGAAAATAGATAATTCATTAGCATAAAACCCAATTGGAACAAGATTCCAGCACTAAAATACATTGCTTGAAACACCAAATCCACAGATTAAACCCTTGGCAGCCACAAAAAGCAACATCAACAAAATAAATAGCTCAAAATTCTAAGCCTTCTTGTCCCTAATACTCTTTCCACATGATAGTAACCCTCTTAGCATGAACGGAGGATAAGTTGTTGTCTTCAAAGAGATGAAGTGAACCTTTACTACCTCCTAAAGGGCAGCCACCACATTGCTCTGAAAGCAAAGATCGGTCTTTAAGTCCTAGGATATTTCCTTTACTAGTATCTGGAAACTGCAACTTCCTCAGTAGCTCAATCCAAGGCTAGAATCTATATGACTTCTTCACACTTCTCGTTGATTGCTCGTGTGTTGCACTCCAATTTTAAAAGGCAATTGATTTGCAATTTTGAGGAATGTCAAACCCTAGCCAGTGGCTCGACTAGTTTACTCCATTTTTAATCCACATCAACCCCTTATAAAACATCATCTGTGTTAGGCGTGCTCTTTCTATAGAACCAGGGACTAAGTCGCATAGTTTATCAAAGTTTGAGGATTAAGTTATTATGAGTCAAAGTCAAAGGACTAACTTGTGCGAGTTTTGAAAGTTGAGGGACCAAATATGCATTTAGGCCTATATATTTTAAAAGTCCTTTTATGTCTTATTAATTATTTCACAAATAAGACAAAGTTGCACAAAGTAAAGATGTGGTTCTCATGCACATATAAGAATTTTTAAGTTGATGACCATTTATAACGTAGAAAACGTAGCTTTTGAGAAATTATTAAAGCTACTGCTTACGCCCTACCACAAAAAATAAAAGTGGCCTCCAAGTACATTTACAAGTTCTGTAACTGAATAAATATTTTATGCATTGCAATAAATATTGCTCGAAAATATCATTTGCACTGCAATATATATCTCACATCATTTGTTTTTCAGGTGATGGGATGTTCATATGATGCAGAATTGGTGGACCATATTTATATATGATTCCTTATCTCCCCCTTTCTCATTGAGTTGGGAATGGGATGATTGGAGGCAATTAAATTAGTTACTTTATTACTGGTTATAATGTTCCCTTTCAGAGCCCGTCCGACCCTTTCTGTCCCCATACGGATTGTACGTCGCAATTATAAACTGTGCGTATATGTCCACGTTTCTGTTATTTGATTCAAACTTAGACACAGCGAAATTCCGATTGAAATGGCAACCAAATTTTCCGGCCGGTACAGGCCGCAAAACAAGCATCTCAAAGTTTTTAGCGGCTGATTGGAGGTCATAGTTGGTTGCTAGTCAATTGCTAATCAATCATCAGTTCATTAATATTCAGTTACCAGCTGATTAATAGTCAAGCTTTTTTCTACCGATCATTCAATTACCAGTTGATCACTGAAAAATAAAAACCGATAGATTGACGACCTAATTGCTTGTTTGAATTTTGGTCCATCATGTAGTGCAACGAATTTAACTGAATGCACATGGCAGGAGTTTTAGTACCCTAGGCAAAGTATGTTTACCAACACTTTAGATTATATATACATTTCACACGAATATAGCAATCATATGACTGAAATCAGAAAAAAAATTAATCTCAGAGTTATTACAAACTGCAAGTCAAGTATTGTCCTTCATTGGACGTATATATGGTGGACTTAGAGGATTGTTAGTTGGCTTGAGAATGATAGGCATCAAATCAAAGCTCTGGAGCATGGTGCGTCTAAAAGACAGCGTGACAAGTTAATTGTACGAATTCCAATAAACATAACAGTATGTTGGTGGTCAGGCGATTATCTTCCCGCGCCTCGCGGTAGGATCTGCCATAAAAAGGTTAGTAAATGACTCAATTTTAAAAGTAAACGCCCTGGACACTTTTTTGAAATTAACAGCTTTTTTTAAAATTTAAATTACAATTTAGAAGTAGACAAAGTTTTAAATTTGTCACTAATATTTAGGAGCAAACTTATATTTATCATTTAATTTTTTTTGTCCAATATCTTATGAATGTTTTAAAAAGGGCTCAAATTGGTCATTGATTAAAAAAGTTGTAAGTTTTGTAATTTTACGATGATAATGTATGTTTAACAAATTTTAAGAATTTTAAGTAATTTATCATTTTTTCTTTAATAGAATTCAACACTCACTCATCCCTCACCGAAAGAAATGGCGGCGAAGGACCTCTATTAAGAAGCCCCACCTCACACCTTTGTAAAACAGATGCTCTTTGGTCTCCACCTAGAATCCTGACCACTTCATTGGTTCCTTCTCCAATAACCGCCCCATTAGATTCATCAACACCGTTGGTGGTCCTTTGAACTTCAGCTGCTTCAGCAGAACACTGTGGAACGTCTCCTTCCTATTCTCCAATGGAGTGGAGGTGCTCGACGGCACAAAGGATCTCCAACAAGTAGAAGCAGACAACTATGGCGGAGAAAAAGTGGTCATTTTGGTGGTGGTGGAGGGCATTCCAATTGGATCCAAAATTGCTAGTTCAAGTACCTCCATCTCGGTTCTACAATGTCATTGCGGCTAAAGTCAATGGCATAGTTGGTGAGGCAGTGGACATAGTGTGGTTGTTGGAGGCGGCGGGTGTTGAAGGCAGCGGATGTGGGGCGAGTGTTGGATTCTATTAAAAAAATGACAAATTACTCAAAATTTGTTAAATTATATTATAATCCTAAAATCATAAAACTTGTAACTTTTAGTGGTCAGTGATCAATTTGAGTTTATTTTGAGACATTAGTGAGAGACTGAGTAGAAAAAAAAATTATAGTGGCAAACATGAGCTTGTGCCTAAATATTAGTTGTAAATTTGAGAGTTTTTCCTTTAGAAATATATCATTCTTAAAACCTAGTTTATAGAATTGTTAGGTATGCACCTGTATATACGATATAAAAAAATGCCGAAAACGCATTTGCTCCAATTGCTACTAACCCTGTATATTAGAAATTTATCAGTTTAGTTACTGCTAGTATAATTACATGCAAACTAGTTAATCAACTCCGTTCATAAAAAAAAAAATCCTACTATTACATGATATATAGAGGGAGTATTAACTATATATTAACCCTAGAGGTAATTAGAGTTAATTATTTTTTTTCTTTTTGGTGACGTTGGCGACGCTATCCTTATATTAAGCACGTTGTGACGACTCATAGAAGGGAAAGCAAAACTATCAAGGGTCATGTAGCTGTCTCTCTTTGCAACAAAATAGGAGTAGTATGGCGTGGTGTGTACCTCTTGTACATATATGGGACTTGGACGTATACCTGCTTTCCATTTGCAATTGCCCATCGACGCGTGATCATAAGAAGGACGAAATTTCACTTGTTCCAATCACTCATTATTTATCTATTTATTTCTTGAAAGTGATCAAACCTTAATTTGGAGGATGGGATGGTTGGTTGGTTCTTGATGGCTATTGGATACTAGGGATCTTGAATTAACCACAAAATAAAAAGAAAATAATGATTAGTTAAGGTATGTTAGAAATAAATTCATTATACTATACCTTAAAAGTGCTTATTAACGGTTTTCTAATTAGCTTTTCTAATTTCTAATTAGCATTACAGTTTTAGATAACTTATTAACCATTAAGATGAAATCATCGAAATTAAAAATAAAAAGCGACTCTTAAAAATTTTATGGTTTGATAGGTGTCACAATCCAGTTTCAGTACTGTCTAAGAGTAATCTTTGAAGCACCACTCATCTTGTTAATCTTATACAGGTGAACTTGGCTCCCGATGCAACATTTCCATTTGAGGATTCTCATGACAAATGTCCCGCTGCATCATGATCAGAAGAGAGCAGCTGATTCAAGAACAGAATATCCATCTTGTTGATGCTATTGCGAAGGCGTTAAATTGTCAGGTCAGGTGGGCTAGTGAAGTTCTTCGGCATCAGGAGGATATCAAGTTTGGAGGCAAAGCATTGGCAATTAGCACGGTCAACCATCAACAGAGTACCAAGTGTAGCAGTTTTAACAGTCACTGTTGCAGGTTTTGGTTCTGGAGCATGTTGCTCTCGTCTTTTAGGCAAATGAGTTACTCCCCTCTTTGCTATGTTATTGCTGTGGTGAAGTCATCGGGTGGCAACCAAGTCCATGTAATTTGGGGTCCTTTTTTGTTTTGTTTCTCTCAACGTCCAGTTACTAGGTGGATTTTTAGACTCTGTATTTATGTATCATTTTTAATAGTGTTTTGCCTTGTTGTTATCTATATTTTAATAAATAAATAGTTCGATAGTTAGTGAATAGTTTACATTATCAAAATTTCTTAATTTAAATGTAAAATATTCTTTTTTTTTTATACATTTCATACTTTAAAATTCTGATTTAATATTAAAAAAAATATTTTTTTAGTAATAAAAAGTGTTTAATGGTATTTTGATAGTAAATACTCCATTCGCCCAATTTTGGATGAAACATTTGGGTTTGACATAACAATTAAGAAAAAGTTATAAAAAAAAAATTGTTTCTTGCTTCCACTTTTACCATTCACTTTTTATGCATAAAATAAAAAAACACTCTCCTAAGAGTTGATTATCTTGTCTAGTTTTAATGTTATTTAATGTTTCCTTCTTTCTATCATCCTATTTTGTAGATGAATTTACTAGTGTCTAATTTTTTTTCTCGAGGATGAATTAGCCTAAGCCCATCTAATTTTAGTGGTAATCCCTTACTCTGTCTAAAACTAGATGATTTTAAGCTCAATATTGCCTATTCAGTTTCCTAGCTAAATGTTTGGATCTCTCAATCCTCAAGTTGATCTAGCCAATTTTCTCCATATCTTCTAACACAAGTTTTTTCTCTTGAAGATGAACTCATAAAAAAATAAACCATTAACCACAGAATTTTGTTAAGCACAATAGAAAATTAACAAAGAACATATGGTAATAAAAAATAAAAATCGAACATGCATTAAAACATCAATAAGATTCTCATGTACTCTAAGAGAGTAAAGGGATTTAGCTACTAAGCATCATGGAAAAAACTCTCAAAATAATCATCCAACAAGTTTAGATTAAGAAGTAATTAAAGAAAAGAAGAAGAAATAGAAAATTCTCTGTTAAGAAAAATTGATATTCTTTTTCCCTTACTGTATTGCTGTATTGCCTTCCAAAAGTTGCAGTTCTACCTCTCAATCTCTTTGTCGCACAAAAAACCCTCTCTTTTATATTTGTGTTTCCTGCTTCAAGTGGGAAATTGGGTGTACACTATGACACCAATTTGGCATCCGTGGTGATGATTTTGTCATTGATTTGTTTCATCTCTATGATTTTACGTACTTCATCCCTTACTCATGCCGAACCAGCATCGTTGTTGACAAACTCGTATACTGTGATGCCAAGTTGGTGTTAATGTTTTCCTTCTCTGCCTTTTTGCTTTTTTTCACAAATCCACCAACAAACACCAACCTACAAAATAAACATAAGACACCATAAAAATTACCTAAAAGGTAACCAAAATTAATCACAACATTCCTAAAACCTTCTCATTAAAAAAACTATATTACTAATTTACTAAATATGAAAATGTTACAAAGTTTTAGCCTTAGAATGACCTAAAATAAAATATGTTACATCCTTTTATGGGCAAATGGATTAAAAAATTAAGTTATTTATTTTTTCACTATTTAATATTGAACAATCTCTTCACTAGTTACTAGTAGTGGTGGGCAATGGCCAGCCCAGCCAGGATTAAGCTATAAGGGGCCCGGGCATGGCTTGAGTGATGGCGGGCTAGACCTCATCGGGGCCAGTACAATTCTGGGCCAGGTTGGCCTATTTTTTTAGAAAAAAAAAAAGAAAATATAGTTAAATAACAAAAAAAATTGAAAACAAATGGCATATGTATTTATTTTATAAAAAAAAATATCACCATTGGCGCAAATTTTATTAATTAAAACCATAATGACACTTACAATAATTAGAACAAGCCTCACTTGAGATAATAGCAAAATGTTTAAAAATAAATATAAAAATAAAAACCAATCTAGGATTTGTGTTTCACAGCATAATCAAATCAAACACAAATTAAGAGTGAAAATGATAAACAAAAAAAATTCATTTCTCATACTCGGTCAACACCTCATCGTCTAAACTCTTAAGAGATCAGTGTTACTTTCATTCAGTAGCAAGACCTTAATCAAGATTACAAACACAGATCTCAGTGGCCTCAAGTGTAGATATTTTTTTAATTTTGAGCACTAAAAAAGGTTGGGCTGGCCAGGTTAGGCTGAGCTTGGCTTGGGTAGGCTTTCGCTGGTTTTTAGGTAAAGTTAGGCTTGGTTTTCATGCACCTCTCGCCCATGTTCAGGCCGCCTCATATTAGGCTTTTACCGGGTTACATTGTACCAGTCTTTGAACATGTTGTTCCCAAGTTTGAGTCAAGCTGGGTCGAGCTGACATCTAGCTACTAATGTCAAAAAATTTGGAGGTAAATGTAGGCCTATAAACTTAGGGAAGGAAAATGTAATTAAATAGTAGGGTAAAACGCACTATTGATGTCATCAACATTTTTTGCATATTGGTCTGTGATCTTAGGCAAAATTAATTAAGTTGGCACTGAAATCCAATTTACAAGGAGAAAAAATGGGCAATTCAAATGGTCCATTAAATGAAAAAAATGGTATAATTTGAATTTATTGATAGACAATTACAAAACCAAATAGTTTGAATTCTAATATAATCATCTCACATCAACTTTTTAAATTCTAATTTAAACTTCTTGTTAATTGTCTTTTCATAAATTTAAATTGTGTTATAATTTTTTATAGTTAATATATTTAAATTATTAATTTTTTTCTTTTTCTAAGTTAGACTTTTATGTGTCAACTTAGTCTTGCCTAGGACCAGAGACTAATAAGCTATGGATTATAAAAGTTTAGAACCAATTTGTAATAAAATGATTGTTATGTACCAATTTACTATAAGAATTAATGGTTTGAGAATAACAGTGTTTTTTACCCTAAATAGCATCAAACTATAAGCTATATAAAGAATTTTACCAACCTAATTTGTTGAGTGCATCCACCTTGCCCCAATTTTCTGTTATACTAGTTTTTTTATTCATGATATATCCCATTAACTTATTGCAACATATACACTTCATGAAGTTATTCATTAACCACCTTTTTTTCTTTTTTTTTTGCCAATGTTTGCTTCATTTTCTTTAAACTAGATCTAGAAATGGTCAACAACCTTAGGCATACTCTTCTCCTGTATTATGAAACAGCTGACTAGGAACTAAATTATTAGAAGTCAAAATGAGTGTTTACTTACAATATTATGCACAAGTTTATCAGATTTTTTTTTGTAGAAGACTTCCTTCAAGGTGAGTGATGATGTAACTAGATATCAGGGGATCTCATTTGATCACGACCTCTCGAAGAATGTCTCATTTGATTTCTTAACTTGGAGACTGAATCCAATTTGACATCATGGTAATGGAGACTCTTAATTCCTACAGGAAGACTCACTCTCATCAAAGCCTCATTGATATTTATCCTAATATACTTGATGTCTTCATTCCATATTCTCATTACTGCGTGCAACTCTTTGTTTAAACCTTTGATTAAATTCTAGTGGAGTGACTTAACTCATGATCTTGGTATCCATTTCAAGAACAAATTTCTCCTTATGTTACCAATGGGTCATAAAGGTTTGGGTATTCGGGACTTGAGACTCTTTAACCAAGCTTTCTTGGTGAAGTCAATCTAGAGAATGATGCATATGGATTTGAATTCTCTATGGTTCACATCCTTTCCACTAAATATTGGAAAAAGTATTCTTTAATGGAAGACTGGCTTGGGAGCCAATCCTACCATGGTATGGTGGAGTTTACTTTATGGTTAAGAATTACTTGAACCAAATATATGCTAGAAGGTGGGTGATAGAAAATCTATTGATATTTGGAAGGATTATTGGATTTTAGGCTTTCCTTTAGTATATATTTAACTGGGCATAGATTTAGCCCCAAGGCCTAAAGACCTCCACCCAATGGGATTGCTCTTGTCAAGGACTTTTATATCCCTCATACCAACTCATGGAACCTCGATTTGCTTTTCACCATTTTCCATAAGGATGTTGAAACAATCATTCATATGACTTGGTGCTTGGTAGGTGACTTAGAAGATTAGCCGGTATAGGAAAGAGGTAATGATGAAATTTATTCTACAAAGAAAGGTTATATGGGAGCCTAGTTAAACAAAATGTCTCAAGCTCTTACCCCTTCAAACTTTTTTTTTATTCCTACAAGAGATTGTGGGCTTATGATCTTCTTCCCAAATTTAAGATCTTTGTATGGAAATGTGTTCATAATGTTATTCCTACTAAAGCTAAACCCTTGAAGAGAAATGTTGTGCCATTACTTCAGTGCTTTCAGTGTAATTTAGCAGAAAAAGCCCTCTCCCACCTCTTGCTCAACTGATCCAAATTGTGGAATGTGTGGATGTATCTCACCCTGATTCCAAATGAAGTCTTTATCTAATGGCTTCTTTGAATCCTTTTATCTTCTTCACAATGGCATTTTGATATAAGGGATCGGGTTTTCATTTGACTGTGGTGTGTTTGGCTTGACCAAAATGCTAAAGTTTTTCAGAACATAAACATAATGGGCTACCCGATTATCTAGAATCGGAATGTCCTTATTCATGATCTTAAGCTAACTAAGCAACACGGGGTGCACATCAGTAGCTACCTCCAACCTTGCTCATCACCTCATTTCAATATATAGGGGAACTTCTTTTGCACTTACCCCAACCTTTTTTCAAGTGGATGCTGCTTGGAATCCTTCAACACATTGAGCGCGCTATTGGCTGGACTTGTTGGAATCCTTATCTTTGTCTCTTTGCAATATCCTGAATACGTTAGTGGGGCTTGTCCATTTGCACTATTTGTAGAAGTCAAGCTATTTTGAGTATGATCATGGTAGTTAGATTGAAACACCTCTGATAATATCATGTTTTTTCTTGATTGACTCCAAGCTTCCCTTCAGAGCATGGATTATTGCACAACCCATTTGGACATAGGAAGATACCATAGAATCCGTCGCCTGGTCAACCAATTTCAGAAAGCCTCCTTCCTAATGGTTTGGCTCTTTGGAGTCATTCATGCTTACCTTTTGGCCACTGAGGCACTTAGGTTCTCTCTTCTTCCGTAGCTTTTGTTTTCCTTTTTGTGTACAAAAAAATAAATAAATAAATAAATAATTCAAATGTGACCATTCCAATTACTGTAATAAACGTATCACCATCCATTCAATTAAGATGTATGACATTATATATTGTGATCAAACAAATGGTGATACATTTGTAAACATTCTTTATAATACATAAACTTTATAGTTTGTTAAGTTTTGTACAAATATAAATTCAATTAACAAGTTAATAACACTTCTTTTAAAGTACTTTGGTCACACTCTACACTTACCTCCTAATATTAAAAACATTTAATCGATTGCTTGTGAAAATAATTTTAAAAGTTTTAAGGGTGAACCAGATAGAGAGAAAAATTCATATTATCATAGGCATATTAGTTGAAATTATAGCCAAATATCAAAATAAACTATCTTTCGATAGTGAGTAATCAATAAAATTGTTTCATATATATGAAAAATGTAAAATAGCATGCAGACGCTATCCCAGTTGGCTGGGTCCGGACATTTCCAATCCAAGACTCGGGTTCACGTACAGACAACCATGATAAGACACAATTTCTACCATTTGTGGTTTAAAATCCTCCGGATTTCAAGAAATAAAGAGGTTCTCTCAATTTTTATTAAGTATCCTTTAATATATTTTAGTTATACATGCTTCTAAGTATAAAACAGTAAAAATAAATAAAATAATTACCGTAGTACTACGCAGTAGAAAGATTTTTGTTAATATGCCTAAATGTACCAGTAGCTCTCGAACTTTGAAAAATTCGCGAGTTGGTCCCTAAACTATAACTCGATAAGCAACAGCCTTTCAAGTTTGAAAGTCGGTCTGTTTTGGCCCAGCAGCCAACAGGATTTGAGGACGAGATGGGAAGGCCGTGTAATAGTGCTACGTGGAATGGTGACATGGCTGGGGAGTGAGAGGAAGAGTGCGAGCACAGGCGGATAACTTTTTCGGGTGAATTAACTCAATCCTATTAACACGTTTTGTCTAAGGCTCATAAATTTATTTCTTTTTTAGCCCAATTTGTCTTTTTCCCCAAAACCCAGCAATAGTCCCGTATGCAATTTTGCTTCAATCGCCTTGCTCCGATTTACTTCGACTTGCTCCAATCTTGCTTCAACCTTGCCCTGAGCTTGCTTTGATCTTGCTTCAACTTTCTCCGATCTTGCTCTGATTTGCTTCGACTGGCTCCGATCTTGCTCCGATCTTGCTTCGACTGGCTCTGATCATCGCCAATCTCACTTAGGTATCTCCAATTGGCTCCGCAGGGGTAGCGGTGAGTCTGGTAGGGCGGTGGTAATATGGGAGAACCTGGGGGCTAAAAGTGTAAAAAAATCACTATTGTTGGATGAAAACGCGTTAACACATGTGCGTTAACGTCAGCTGAACTGGCTTTTTTTAGTGATTTTTTTATCAATAAAATCTCGACAAGTTTTGGGTTTAAATACTCATGACCCATGATATTATTTATATGTGCAAAGTAGTCAGTAATTTTAACCAATCGGTTGACGATAACTTGTAGGGGAAAAAGATAAGAGAAATAATTTTTTCTCTTATGAAATCGTGATATTTTATTATTAGTTAGGTGTTTGGAAATTATAAATTAGTAGAAGTCACTTGAGTAAAATTTTTTAGGATGAGTTTGAGGAATATTTTCTTAAGTGACTAAAATCGTCTATTTTGATATTTATATTCTACATGTTTTTAATACTTGTACAGAAAAAATTAAAATGCCAAAAAAAATCATTTTTTTCAAACGCATGTATTTGTACTTTTTCATCTAGAAAGCATGAATTATTTATTAATAATTAATTAGTTATTAAAAATTATTAAAATAATAATTGAATACGTGAAAGAAGATTTTTAAAAATAGCCAATTCATTTTAATTTAAATTAACTTAGTCCAAAATGACTTATTTTTATTTTTATATTTTTTACCTGAAACTAATTTTCTTTAAAAGCCAATATTATATATGTGTAATAATATATTAAAAATATAATTTTTATAATCTTACTAAATTTATATGAATTTTTTTAGTTTTATGAATTAAAAAAAATTTCATAAAAATTTAATAACATAATAAAAATTTATTTTTAAATAAATTATTATATCTGTATAATATTAATTTTTAAATAAAATTAGTTATAGATAAAAAAAGATATAAAAATAAAAATAAGCTATTTTAGATTAAATTTAATTAAGTTAAAATGGATTGGTTAGACAAAACAATTATTTGTATTTATCTAGGCCCAATAGTGAACGACTTAGTTTTTACTATTTTATTTTCAAGCAAGAGTGACGGAGAACAAAGTATGAGAAGATGGTAGAAAGGGCCGTTATTGTTCCTTTCCAAAATTTGTGCCACGTAACTTTCCACCGAAAAGGACGAAGACGGCGCTAGGATCACGTGCGCACACATGGGCACTTCCGTTAGCTGGTGGACCAAAGCGTTCTGAGTTGAAAAAATTGGAGGCTGACTGAGTTATAGTTCAGGGACCAAGTCGTTGAGTTTTCAAAGTTTGGGGGCTACTAGAGCATTTAGGCCTTGTTAATATGATCATAACTGCAGGGTAATAATTCGGAAGGGTCTGCGGATCTGGACCTGCAATTAAAATTGAGGCAATGAATCGATGTTCGATCAGGCTGCTACAGGAGCTGTTTATGGTCATTATATGCAGAGAGGCAATTTGGGTCTCTCGCTCTCAAGGCGTTCCCTTCGGCGCTGATATGTGTGCCCTCGCGGACACATTGCAATTTATGGCCTATTTATTATTCATTGCTCGATTGCTTTTATTCCCTTTCTCCTGAAAAGAATCAACAAATATTTTTATTTTACTGTCCAATAAAAATTAAACTGTTTATTTTTATAATTTTTTTATATCTAATTATTTTATAATACTAATTTAATTTTTTATTACATAAAATCTAATTGGAATCATTTTTTAATCCTAATTTAAAATTTTCTTACACAAAATCCCAAGAAGGTTTTTTTTTTCAAATTTTAGTTTTAATGTCAAAAATTGAAAGAATAAAATAAATTACATAAATTTTAACCTCTATACCTAAAGAAATGTTTCATCTATTATGAAATAGAGATAGTAGTACTTTTCACATATCCCACCCAGGTTTTTCAACACACATGAAATTGACAGGAGATTAAAAAAGGCAAAAAATTATATGTTATTTTCATCTTACACTTCACTTTTTACATATAAAACAATTTGATTAAAAAGTGAGTATTGAAATGATAATTTAAAAGATAATATGGTATAATAATTTATTAAATATAAACATATAAAAAAAATTTGAACAACCAAAAATAGTAATTATAGTAAAAAATATGAGACAGAGGTAACATAATTAAGGGCTTAGGGAGTCAAAACTTCCGAAGATTGAAATTTTTGAGCCTCTGATTACTAGATTAATGTTAATATTTGTTATTATAATGTGTTTATAATTGCACTTGCCGCTGCTTTGTCCCGCTTCTATTGCATTTGCATGTGAGACGTTTTTCTTGTTTTTTTTTTCTTTTGAAGGATGCATGTGAGACGTTTGAAGTGCATAAAATGGTATTTGATCATTCGCCAATTACAATGATTGTAAGGAGACATTATTTATTTTTTTTTGCAGCAAAAGTTTTTTGTTTCTATTTTCTGCTAAGTTCAAAAAATTTTAAAGTACCTAAATGAATGAAATTTCTATTATTGTCAATAGACTAATGTCATGTCGGTCCTAAAATTCAAAAATTTTCCCTAGAAGTTATAAAACGTACAAATAGTTTTAACTTGTGCTGGTCGAAATAATGGGGAAGTAATTCTGTAATTGCGTAGTTTTTTTATTATAAGGTTTCTTTAGAAGCCTATATATGTGATATGCTTTTTTTTCTTATTAAAAAAACATGTATATGTTTTCTGGAAAGTATGTGTTTTTGTAATTATATATCTTGTTCCTTATTCATAAATTACATATGTTTTTCCTTCAAAATTATGTGTTAATTTCTTAGAAGGATGTGCTAATAACAACTAATTATGAGGAAAAAAAAAAAGCAATTCTCTGAAATGACGAGCTATACGCTTTTATATGTTTTCTCTATTAACAAACACACAAACACTACAACGTACATGTTTTACAGATTAATCGAGTTAATACATTCCTGAGATGTCTACCTAAATCAAAGGGAATGACAGGTTGTAACTTTCAACTAAAAAAAATATTTAGAATGATTGATGGTTTATAAGTACAATTTACGTTAAGTAATTAATAGAAGGAATTAAAGCGCCAAATTCAATAATAAGCCGCCGGGCGAAGATATATAATATATAGTTTTTTTCGGTACTCGAGATCGAACATATAGTTGTTGGTTAGTTTCACATCAAGATGTTGAAAAATTGCATGCGGAGAGAAACTGCGCCAAGGCTTAGGAAATGGCGCTTTCAGATTCTGAGATTAAAAGAGATGGCCATGTGACATGTCCACAAACTGCAATAAAAAAATGTACAATAATATCTATCGAGCTGGTCAGGGGGCATGGATCAGCTGCCATTCGCTTGTTCCTGTTTCATCCATTTGATCATCGAGGGTTGTTGTCACAAGCTGCTTATAAATATCTAAAGGACAATGGTCCCAGGGCACAGGTGGATCTACAACCAGCGAGCACAATTGCCCTCATTGAAATTTTGTAAATCTTTATTTATACATGCAGGTTACTTTAAAGTATAATTCTATATGTTATTTATCAATAAATGCTCCCACAAAAATTTTTGGGTGTATAAGTAATAGTGATAATTATTTAAATGAGTCTTTATCCTATCATCTTACCTTTAGTTGTTAATAAGTAAGTAAAACTTTAAGTACTATCTTGCAGTTGACCTAGATTATCTTAAACACTGTGCCTGAGACTTACAGCAGGTTCGTTTTAACTTAAATCAATTGACTCTAAAATAACTTATTTTTATTCTTACATCTTTTTTAGCCGGAACTAATTTTAATTAAAAACTAATATTATATAACTATAATAATCCATTGAAAATACAATTTTTTTAATCTTACTAAATTTTTATGAATTTTTCTAGTTTCAGGCATTAAAAAAGAAAAGTTCATAAAAATTTAACAATATCATGAAAATTTACTTTTAAATAGATTATTGTATCTACATAATATTGACTTTCAAACAAAAATGGTTTAAGGTAAAAAAAGATGTCAAATTAAAAATAAATCAGTTAACTTAAGTTAAAAGTGAAATGGCTCCTAATATCCACCCGTACCCTTTCGAACTTTTGTTTTTTCTCTACTTATCCCATCACTCTCGGACACCATGAGTATATAATATTTATTTACTGACATCCTTAATTCAGTTAATTTCTATTTTGCTTTAAAATTTCATAAATTTTGAGGGTAATAATATTGTATAGATTATTCATTTTACTTATTTTCATTTTTTTTATCTTTCATTTTCTAAATTTCTTTTGATTTAGGTTTAAATATTTTGATTTTGATTACATGTGTTTAATTAATAGTTGTGCAAATTCAAATGTTTCTCTTGGATATAGATACTTCAAATTGTATATAGATTAGTTGATAAATAGATTGATATTTGAGTTTTGAACACTTGTTAGTTGCTATAAATTATAAAGCCTAAGTTGCAACTTTATTCTATTTGTTCTCTGGTTTGTTCATGACTATTAAAGATAGAGATAATAATACCTAAAGAGCTATGCTTATCTTTTTTAATTATCACAAGTTGTATTTATCCTTACTAAAATGTATTTACTAAAATCAATATATAAATACATATACAAGGCTAATCTTGGTGTGTGTGATCCAAGCCTTCAAATTCCTTTGTTTCTCTTACCTTTTAATGGTATCAGAGCCAAAAATTTTTGTAACAACCACCATGTCTTTCGACAAGTCACCTGCAATTTCCCACAATAAAATTTCCTTTGACTCACCCTTAACCTTCAATCCACCAAACCCACCACCATCAACATCGATGGACACCTCATCAACATTAAGCCTACTCAAGATAGTTACCTTTTATGGAAGGCTCAACTTCTGCCCTACTTGAAAGGACAAAGCCTACTCAATTATGTAAAGGGAACGGCCAAGGCTCCGCTGTAGATCATCACAGGAGAAAATGGTAGTAGTACAACTAATCTTGCCTACCAGCTTGGCATCAACAAGATTAGATTATTCTTAGCGCATTAATTTTTTATTTGTCAAAAGTGATTCTTGCCCATGTGATTAACTTCAACACTGCTCAAAAAGTGTGGGAGGCATTAGAAAAGCTTTTCTTGTCCAAATCACATACTCGCATAATGCAGATTCAATACCAATTGTCTACCATGAAGAAAAAGGATCTCTCCATAACAGATTATTTTCAAAAAAAAAAATCAAGAGCCTAGCAGGCGTTCTTGCAGCATTGGGTCAATCTTTCCAAGATTTTGATATTGTTTCTTATATCTTGGCGAGATTGCCCTATGAATAGAATCCTCTTGCTACATCTATTACAATGTGTGTTGATTATATCTCTTTGAATGATCGTTATGATTATTTCTTGAGTTATGAATTAAGATTGGAACAACACAACTCTATGGCATTGCTCCAGGCTCCCTCAGAAAACGTTGCCATGAAGAATACAAATGGCCAAGGTCAAGGTTGTGGCAACAAAACTATAGGTCATGGAAGAGGTCGAGGATGATTCCTCAACAATAAACTGACAACAAATAACACTACTCCTAAAGTTTTCTGCCAAGGTTGTTCTAAACTAGGTCACTCAACCTTAAATTGCTACCATCATTTTTTATCACTCATATCATAAGACAATAAATCACTTTGTAAGAGTGGCTACCACTCCGAATTACCAGATAAATCCTAACTGGTACACAAATGTCAGAGCAAATGATCATGTCATAGTTGAGCTCTCAAAGCTTATAACCTACAACAAGTATAATGGTTCAAATTAGGTTTATGTTAGTAATTGTACAGGTTTGAAGATAAAAAAAACATTGGTCACTCTTCTATTCGCACTAGTCCTATCCTTTAAAATTTTCAAATGCACTTTATGTTCCAAATATATCCAAAAAGCTTATCTCTGTTAGTAAATTAAACCATGACAATAATGTATTTCTTAAGTTTCACCCTAATTATTTTTGTGTTAAGGACCAAGCCATGAGGATAAAGCTTTTTCATGGCTTATGTAAAAATGGACTCTATCAACTTTCTTCAACATCTCATTTCCCAAACAGCAAGACCATCCTCCTTGGTGAGCAAGCAAGCACAGATCAATGGCAAAGACATTTTGGTCATCCTTCCAGTCGTGTCAACCATATGATTATTCATCAAAATAAGTTGCCTTTGATTTCAAATAAAGCCTCTATGGTTTGTGATACTACCCAACAAGCCAAGAGCCACCAACTTCCATTTTCTTCTTCTAGTTCAATATCCAAGTATCCACTAGAACTTATTTTTTTTTCCTGATGTTTGGGGATTAACAACAAAGTCTGTCAATGGATATTCTTATTATGTAAACTTTGTTGATGATTTTAGTAAGTTCACTTAGGTTTTTCCTATTAGTTGCAAATTTGATGTTGAGCATATCTCCATTGATTTTCAAAAACAAGTTGAGCATCTTTTCAATAGGAAAATCCTGGCCATACAAATTAACTAGGGTGGTGAGTTTCGAAAGTTGCATAATTTTTTTTCCCAAAGAATCACACAAAAACTTTCTTGTTCTCACACTCACTAACAAAATGGAACTGTTGAGCCCAAACACATGCATATTATGGAAATTGGCCTTGCCCTACTAGCTCAAGCTGGCATGCAATTCAAATTTTAGGACACAACCTTTCTTACTACATCTTTTTTTATTAATTGAATGCCTACATCTGTCCTTGGCAATCGCTCCCCTCTAGAATATATTTTTTATGTTAAGCTAGATTATAAATTCCTTAAAACTTTTGGTTGTGCTTGCTGACCTCACCAACATCCTTTAAAAAGAAGAAAGTTTGATTTTCAATTAAAACAATGTGTCTTTATTGGCTAAAGTGGTCATTCAAAGACTACAAATGTCTTGATATTGAAATAGGTCGTGTCTACAATGCAAAGAATGTTGTATTCAATGAAAGTCTCTTTCCTTTTGCCATGAGAAAGTAAACTTCAAGTCCAACCAATTAGCCTTCAGCCACATATTCACTTATAACCCCTGTAGCTCAGCCTTCAACTTAACCTCCTCCTTCGGATAGTAGCCAATCTTTCATTGAGCCTCTCTTATCTCCAGTCATTAAGTCTTTGAAGACCTTTCCTGCCAGTGTTGACGGTTCTATTTATGCTTCCTTGTTGTTGGATTTGTTCTAAAGTAAACTTTAATTTTGATGATGACAAGTGATTTGTGTTAATGTTTTTAATCTCACTTTTTTGGTCAAAATAAGGTTAATTGAACTTATGCTTAATTTCCAAGTGTGTCAAGTGTTATCTCAAAAAAATATGTTTTAAGATTATTAAGGAAACTTATTTTTTAAAGAAGTTAGTAGGTTATTAATTTCTATTAATGTTTGAATCAAGTTTGATTTCCAAATGACAAGTTTTTCTAAGTTGTTTTAAGTTTAATCTATTAAAGTCACAGTTTAATAGGTTTTTCTATCACCTAAGTCTAACTTGCTCCCAGGTTTATACTTTAATGCGTTAAAATGGCTTAATCAGTAGTTTGGGATTCCTGGAATTTTTTGAAACATCAATTAAACGCATTAAAATTTAATTTTAACCTGTTAAGTGGAAGCCTGAAAGCTTCCGCTCAATTTCTTCGAGTAGCGCAATTTCAGCCAGAATTTTAAATATCATTCGGATGAATTAGAGGACGCCACCTGGACAATCCTGTAGAGCATTAATCTCCAGCTGCTTTTGACCGTTAAATGGTGGAATTGAGTTTAACCCATTAAATTTGAAACTTAACGTGAATTCTGGAGTATTTTTTTTCTGCGTGAAAAACAAGGCAACGGTCTCCAATTTTTAAGGAACTTTTTCAGATGTCTCCAGTAGGGATCCAACGGTCAAATAGCTTCTTAAAGAGTATAATTACACCAAGATACATGTTGTAAATCACTCTTGGCAACTAGAAAAAAAAATCCTTCATCAAAGAGCTTGAACTCAAAAAATTGCCAAAAACCTGTGCTTTCATTGGCTTATCTAGCATTGAGTGTTTCATTAGTTCTTACCACATTATAACCATGAAATTATTGAGCTTTGTCTTGAGTGGTTGAGTGATTTCCTTGTAAGGGAAAAGGAGTTAAAAAGGTTTCTAGTCAGCCTTTGCCAAAACTAGTGAGAGGTGAAGGTAGAAGAAACTACCAAAGGTTTGTGTGTCTTTGTATGCTATTGTGTATTCTTGTGTTTCATAGTGGAGAAGAAAACTCTCAAGTGGTGAACTTGAAGAGAGGAGAGACCAAACCTCTATAAAAATTCTCTTGTGCAAGTTTCTTTTTTTCTCTCTACATACTTGATCTTTGGTTGGTGTTTTATGCAACCTATCTTGGTTGAACTTGTTTGCTTTAAAAAATACTTCAAAGGTCACTTTCAAAGAAAATTTTAGGTGGATTGTGGTAGTTATTTTCTGGTTAGAATAGGGTTAACTATTGTTCTTTAAATTAAATTTGAGTTTCAAGGTTCAAGAACTTATTTTTGGTTTACTTTGGAACCCAACCAATTCACTCCCCCTCTTGGTTGCATTTGGGACAACAATTGGTATCAGAGCTAGTAGCTATGTTTTGATAAAATCTAATGATTTTTAAGCTTAAAAATCCATGGAAACCACTAGTATGCATCTTGAGGGGCAAAATCCATCTAGGCCACATTTGTTTGACTCCACAAACTTTAATTAGTGGAAAACTAAAATGGAAATTTATATCCAAGCTATTGATTATGCTCTTTAGAGGATCATTAAAGATGATCCTAGGATACCTACAAAAATGGTTGATGGAAACCAAGTGCTAAAAGATCGAACGGAATATGAACCAAAGGATGATCTCATGTGCACTATGAATGCAAGAGCAATGAATATCATATACTGTGCACTAACCCCGAAGTATTCAATTTGGTTTCTTCTTGTGGAAATGCTAGGGATATATGGAACAAGCTATTGGTGACTTATGAAGGAACCACACAAGTAAAAGACACTAAGATGCACATGCTTGTGAGGGCATATGAATTGTTTACCATGGAGCCAAATGAAAGCTTTCAAGAAATGTTTAAAAGATTCAATGAGATCCTCACACTACTCAAATTGCTTGGGAAGGAGTATACAAATGAGGAGTTGGTGAGGAAAATCTTGTGGAGCTTACCTCCATCATGGAATAGTATAGTTGAAGCCATCAATGAATGAGGAAGTATTAAAACAATGCATGTGGATGAGCTCTTTGGAAAGTTGTTGACTTATGAGATGAAGGAAAAAGTTGAGGAAAGGTACATCAAGAAGAACAAGTCAATGGCTTTGAAGACTCAAGAGGACCACACATCATCAAGTGAAGATGGAGAAATTGATGCGGCTCTTTTGGCAAGAAAATTTAGTAAGATGTTCAAGAAGTCAAGAAGCAAAAATTTCAGAAAGGAGAAGCATGAAAAGAGTAAATGAGAACATTCTAAAAAGAAGGGTGAAGTTATTTGCTACAATTGCAAGGAGCTCGAACATCTCCAATTCAATTGTCTTTCGAAGAAGAAGAAAAAACCAAACAAGTATAAGAAATCCTCCAAGAAAAAGAGTGGAAAAACTATGACGGCTTGGAGTGCAAGTGACTCATCTTCAAGTGAAGGTTCATCTTCATCCAATAGCTCAAGTGATCAAGCAAATCTTTGCTTGTTGATAGATGATGATGTAACCTCTTCATTAAGCCAAAGTCACTCTAACCTATGTCTCATGGCAAAGGAGGAAGATGAGGTAAACAATTATTCAAGTGATTTATCTAGCTCATACATATCTATAGGTAGTGAGTATTTAGAGTTGCAAAATACTTTTAATACTCTTTATAAGGATTCCCAAAAAGTTGCTAAACAAGTAGGAGAGTTAAAAGCTTTGAATGCATCCTTGACCAAAGAACGAGATGAGCTAAAAAAGGAGAACTTTGATCTCACATAATCTTTATCTAGATTTGTCAAGGGAAAAGAAAAATTAGACTTGTACTTGGAGCACAAAAGGGTGTTTATGATAAGGCCGAAATAAGTTACAATCCTTTAGTTAAGGAAAAGAAATTTGTGAATAGATTTGTTGGTGCATCATCTACCATGTATAGCTCATTCATAACTTTTCATGCATGTGGTAGAAATGGTCATTATGCATATGATTGCATAACCAAGAAACCAAATACACAAATTAGCTATAAGATGATTTGGGTTCCTAAGGGAACTAAAATTGTGACTAACATTGAAAGACCCAAGAAAATTTGGGTACTAAAGTCCAACAAGTGATTGTTCATTTATAGGGGGCAAGAAAGGAGACTTGGTATTTAGATAGTGAATGCTCAAGACATATGACCGATGACAAGTCTCATTTCATAAGCCTCAAACCAAAAGAAGGAGGAACTGTCTCATTTGGAGATAATAGCAAAGGTACCATCATTGGTATGAGTAAGGTTGGTAAGGAAGATTCCTCCTCAATTGACAATGTGTTGTTTGTTGATGGATTGAAGCATAACTTGCTTCGTATTAGTTAATTATGTGATAAAGGTTATAGAGTTATATTTGAAACTCTTGTATGTCAAGTGATTGATATTGCTTCCAATCAAACTAAATTCATAGGTAGAAGGTAAGGAAATTTTTATGTGATTGATTTGAATGACTTATCTTTTTTCAATGAGAAGTGTCTAATGGCCACAAACAAAGATGATAGTTGGTTATGGCATAGAAGACTTGGTCATGCTAAAATGATTGATTTGAATGACTGTCTTTTTTCAATGAGAAGTGTCTAATGGCCACAAATAAAGATGATAGTTGGTTATGGCATAAAAGACTTGGTATGCACATAATTTCAAAAATAGTAAAAAGTGATTTGGTTAGAGGTTTACCTAAAATGAAGTTCTTAAAAGACAAAGTGTGTGATGCTTGAATGAAGGAAAAGCAAACTAAGGTTTCCTTTCAATCAAAAAATTGTGTTTCAACTTCTAGGCCTCTTCAACTACTTCATATGGACTTGTTTGGACCAATTAGATCTAGAAGTTTTGGTGGAAAGCAATATTGTTTTGTAAATGTTGATGATTATTCTAGATTTACTTGGGTATTTTTTCTTGCTTATAAAAGTGACACTTGTGATGTGTTCATTCCATTTGCTCATATCAAAAAGAAAAATGTTCATGCATTAGTTCAATTCGTAGTGATTGTAGTAAAGAGTTCATTAATCATGACATGATTTCATTTTGTGAATCTAGTCATTTCTCATAACTTTTCGACCCTTAGAACTCCTCAAGAAAATGGTGTTATGAAAAGAAAGAATAGAACTCTTAAGGAGATGGCTAGAACTATGTTGTGTGAAAGTAGTTTGCTAAAGTAGTTTTGGGCCGAAGTAATAAATACCGCATGTTACATTCTTAATAGAACATTGATTAGACTTATTCTCAATAAAACTCTATATGATTTTTGGAAAGATAAGAAGCCAAACATTTCATATTTTCATGCATTTGGGTGCAAGTGCTTTGTCTTGAGCAATGGAAAAAATAAACTTGGAATTTTGATGTAAAGAGTGATGAAGCTATATTTTGTTAGGTATTCTAGTAAAAGCAAGGCATTTAGAATTTTTAATAAAAGAACTCTTGTGGTTGAAGAATCTATTCATTTTGTATTTAATGAAACTAACAAAACCATTAAAAAAGAGTGTTATAGTGATGATCATATTGTAGATAATGCTCATCAAAAAGAGATCAATCACAATGAGGAGGGAGTCTATCATATTCCACCAAAAGATGGCACCTTTGAAAGAGATGAGCCCAATGATGCACTAGAGCATACACAAAGTCAGGAGCTTTTACATGACAATCAAGATCAATCTAAAGAACAACACCCATAACAAGAAGAGCATTTTCATCAAGGATTGCTTAGTGAATAGAAGTTCAAGCATAAATCTAGTCATCCAAAAAACCTCATAATGGGTGATGCTTTAAGAGGTATTGTGACTAGATCTTCCTTGAAAAAATTATTTAGTTACTATGCCTTCTTATCTCAAATAGAGCCTAAAACCATTAATGAAGCCCTTGGAGATGAAAATTGGATTTTAGCTATGCAACAAGAATTAAACCAATTTCGTAAAAACAAGGTTTGGGAACTACTACCTAAGCCAAAAGACCACTCCATTATTGGGAAAAAATAGATTTTTAGAAACAAGCTTGATGAAAATGTTGTTGTCACTAGAAATAAGGCAAGGCTAGTTGCAAAGGGTTATAGTCAAAAAGAGGGACTTTAAAGAGACCTTTGCACCCGTTGCAAGGTTAGAAGCTATTAGATTACTTTGTGCATTTGCTTGTTATATGGAGATTAAGCTTTTCCAAATGGATGTGAAAAGTGCTTTTCTAAATGGTTTTATTAAAAAAGAAGTTTATGTTTCATAACCCCCCGGTTTTGAAGATCCAAATTGTCCAAACCATGTTTTTAAATTGAAGAAGGCTTTGTATGGGTTAAAGCAAGCTCCTAGAGCTTCGTATGATAAGTTGAGTAAATTTTTTATTGATCAAGGGTTTGCTAGAGGTACGATTGATACTACTCTTTCTATTAAGCATTCCAAGAATAATATGTTAATTGTGCAAATTTATGTGAATAATATTGTATTTTGTGCTACTAATAAGTCTTTATATGAAGAGTTTTTTAAGTTAATGCAAGGTGAATTTGATATGAGTATGATGGGTGAGTGCTGCACTCTAGTAGTTGTAACCCAAGCGTAGGCTGTCGCAAGTAATAAAATCTCGGAAGTCTAAGTGTCGAACCACAGAGAAGTGAATTAAAAATACAAATTACAGGATTTTAAGAGAGAAAGTATTTGGTGCAAAGTGTGAACAAGTATTGATTAAAATTTTAAATTCAAATAAAATAGCTAAGGTTAGAGGATCTACTTTTGGTATATCGGTTATGATTAATTTTAGCCAATCTTACCACTCAATTAAAATCCATACATAAAGGAGGTCCCAAAAGGGGAATTTAGTTAGTATTAACTTTCATTGATCTAAAAATGCCAACGCTTGCTAATGGGTTCAAGTATCCATCATGCCAACCTTTGTCAACAATAACTCAAGATTCCAATATAGCCGGCAGAGCCATGTTCTATAGAGGGAATCAAGCAACTTTTGTGTTAATAATTGACTATGATACATTAAGACTCCTACTTAACAAGGAGGGAACTTAAATAGACTAAAAAAGAAAATACCATTAACGTTGTGATCCATTCAAATCAATCATAACCTCTATACCAAAAGCTTCAACCTTTCACCTTAGCAAAAAGAAGATTAGTTAGACATAATAAAAGTAAACAACATGTAGAAAGATAAAATAAACATAGATTAAAAGATCAAGAACGAGAAAACACTTGGACAGAGCTTTAGTATTGAAAACTAGAACAAGAACAAAGGAAAAAAGCTAAAGATGATACAAGAACATGGAAATGGCCTCAGAAAATGGCCTCCTTCACCCTCCTCCCAAGGTGGCTATTTATAGAGTTTTTGGGGTGGGTGAAATGGTAAAAAAAAATGGTAAAATGTAGGTAAATAAAAATTAATAATGGCAGGCCGCAACTTCTTTTAATTTTTCAACCATCGTAGACATTAGATCAGCTCTTCCTCAAAGTACAAAAGTTGTAGATCTCCTCTTTAGCTTCGAATCGATAGCTTGCTCATTCAAATCAGACATCCGTAGCTCAAGTTATGATTTTTTTCTACCGAAACTACTCTTCAGCACATGAAAGAACAAATTGTCTCATCTATAATCAGATTTCGGAAACGAAAACGATCAAACTAGCTTGCGGAATGAAGTAGAGTTGAAGATCTATGTGTTGGCTTTCAAATGAATTTGGAATCACTCAGTTCTGATGCCTACAGCTCCAGATATGATTTTTTTTCTCATGAAGGGCCGCAAAGTGATGATTTTTACCTACATAAAAAATAATTATTTAATATATATATTTTAATATTAATGAACAGTAAACCGTGCATGTACAGTGAAATACGTGTATGAACAATAAGTCAGTGAATAGTAACTATGAATAGCAAAAATGCATGTGAATAGTAAAAACACGTGAATAATAACCCGGTGGAAAAAATGCTCAGAATATAGAAATTAATCATACTCAAAGTGTATAATGATGGTTTAAACCCTTAATAACAATATACTTATGAGTATTCATCAGTGAGCTTACTTTCTTCCTTGGACTTCAAATCAACCAATCAAAGGATCGTATTTTCATCAATCAAGCTAAGTACACAAGAGAGCTACTCAAAAAGTTTGGCTAGTCAAATGCAAAGCCTAATGTCATTCCAATGAGTGTCACAACTAAGCTTGATGAGGATGAAGATGGTAAGCCTATTGACCAAAAACTCTATAGAACCATGATATGTTCTTTCCTTTATTTGACCACTAGTAGACAGGATATATTATTTAGTGTTTGCTTGTGTGCTCATTTTCAATCATGTCCTAAGGAATCACACTTGAAAGTGGTAAAAAGAATTTTTAAATATTTGGCTGATACACCAAACCTAGGATTATGGTACTCTAGAGACACTTGTTTTAATCTTTTGGGATATTCCGATGCTAATCATCCCGGAAGTAAAGTGGATAAAAAATCAATTAGTGGCTTTTGTCAATTTATTGGGTGTTGTCTTGTCTTTTGGTTTTCAAAGAAACAAAATTCAATTTCTTTATTTACTACGGAGGCCGAATATATAGCAGCCGGGAGTTGTGTAGCTCAAATATTATGGATGAACCAACAATTGAAAGATTATGGCTTTAATTTCAAAAAGACAACCATTAAATGTGACAACACAAGTGCCATTAGTCTAACTAAAAATCTGATTTTCTACTCTAAAGCAAAACATATAGAAGTTATGCATCATTTTATTAGGGATCATATGCATGATGGTGATATTGTTCTTGAATTCATTGATACTCAACATCAATTGGCTAATATGTTTACCAAACTCTTATGCGAAGAAATATTTATTTTTATTAGAAGGAAAATTGGAATGAGCAACCCAAAGTAATTGTTTGGTCCTTTCAAAGAATGGAACTATGTGTTCATGAAAAATTAATTTCATGATCATAAGGTTCACTTATTCATAAACTAAAGTGTGTCACTTAGTCATTACGATTTTGTGCTCAAAATTCTCTTTGTCAATTTAATTTTAAAAAAATTCTTAAAGTTATTTTTCGTTTAGGTTCAGTTTAATCAATTAATTTTTTAGTTTAATTCGAACAAAGTGCGTTTTCTTGTTAAAATACGTCTTTAATGGGTTATGTCCATTTTCTCAAAACGATTGCATTTTCAATTTAACCTATAACAATTCGGTTCTGTCCGTTTTCTTAAAACCAGTCAAATTGTTTTAACCCCCCACTGTCGAACTTCTCCACCATACCCGACACACACTATCCCGCTTCGTTCGCCATGGCTCCTTTTTCACCCAAAATTCCTCCATTGTCACCCTCTCCTCTGGTCAGCAACGTCCTTCCCTGCCGACGGCCTTCCACTCTCCTATGCCCTTCGCTTCTTTGCCTCCCTTGTACAAAAATTCCCAATTCGCAACCCTAACCCCCTGTTGCTGTCCTCGATCTGATTCCCTAGCTCTCCGACAATTGCGCGAACAAATGGGCTCGGTTCGACGAACAAACATTCACAAGGGACTGATTCCAAACCATCTTCTCAACCGGGCAAGAGATTGAAGTGGAATGCACCTCCACGTAAAAGGTACAATGCTCCAAAGCGCGACAATCTCTCTCAATCAACTACTGAGTGTGACAACCCATCTCACACAACCATTGAGGTACCTCAATCCCCTACTGTGCTTTACTTGATAGACACATCTGAGGAAACTATAGCAGATATTAGGCAGCGAAAATTTTGTCTAGGCTTTGTTGTGAATACGTGGTCTTTGCATCTTAAGCGGTTTCATGAGGTCATCAATTGGCTTAAGGGACATAATTTGGTTTTTTTTTTTTAGAAACAGCCAGAGGGTAACTCCTCCTTAGTGAAAGACTTCTTCTGCAATTTAAGAGTGAAGAAAACATGAGATATATTTTTGTTAACAAGCTTTATGGAAGGGGAAACGGTTGAAATAACCCCAGCTTTAATCTGTCAAGTTATTGGCGTGGAGCATGTTTCAGAAGCTAAGGATTTCGACATTGAATCGGAAGCTCTTAACTATTTCTTTTCCAAAATAGTTCAAAACGCTAAGGTTTTTCCCTCACATCCTTCTCCTAACTTACTCACTGCTAATCATCGAATGTTGCATTGGATTGTTAGGGGTGTTCTCCTGCCTAGAAATAACTTTAGCACAGTGACAAAAAAGGAATCTTGCTTAATGTATAAGTTGGTAAAGTGTTTTCTGATTGACTTTGGTGGACAGATTCTCAAGCACATGGCCCAAGCTCAAAACAACACAAAACAGAGGCTATTTCTTTCTTATTTTGGTCTCAGCTCCCGTCTCTTTGAACATCTTGAGGTTGATTGCTCGGGTGACACTCTTACCTCCCTTGATCAGCTTTCTCTCACTGACAAAAAGAGGTTGGAGAAGAGTGCTCTCGAGTAGAATGGCCATTTTTGGCAACAGATCCCTATCGCTTACCAAGGTATTCTTGATACAGCCCTCAAGGATAACTTCAAAGAACCTTCTTGTGCAGAAACCGTTAAGGGAATAAGTGGCAATGTCGACACTGCAGCAAATCACAAGTCAACAGCCCAACCAGCTTCAGTTTAAGAAGCTGTGGACAATTCAAGGCTACCAAATCCCCTTGAAAAGCTTGAGCGAGAGATCAAGGAATTCCGAGCGCAAGTAGGTCTTCTCTTATGTCACTTTGGACTTGGCGATGCCCACAACATTCCAGTTGAGACTGAGCATGTTGCCGCTGCCCCTGCACCGGTTCTACCGCCACCTGCTGCCCAGATGACCTCCCCTCTTCATGGCCCTTTCCCTCCTCCACACCCCACCCCTGCTGGCTCCTCCACCACTATCTTGTGTTGGTCCAAGAGTCTTTGATTTATGGTTGGCAGAGTCTAGTAGTGACACCAACATGTCTCCTAAATGTCTTACACTACTTTTGAAACTTGGGTTGTCTCTTTCTAATTTTTTTATGCATTTGGACCTGTTTCAGTTTGATCCCTATCATTGCGGATTTGTTCATGTCTATGTATCTTTGTTGAAGTACTTCCTGTTGCTTGTGATTTCTTACCCTCTTATTCATTCTTGATATTTTTTATTATCACAAAAAGGGGGGAGAAAATAGTGCTATTGTTGCAAAACTTTATGTTATGACTTAGAGTGTTTTAGCTTTAATTGTTCTTGAAAATAGCATGCAAGAAGTGAAGGGGAGTGTTGTTGATTTATGTTGGAGTAAAGGGGAGCATGATTATATTTCTCTGTTGCTACTTGTGGAAGTGATTGGATTTTTATATATGTTGGATATTTGTGGTTGTTTTGTTGTTTTTAAACAGAGAAGACTGCTCATTTTTTAGGGAAGACTATGGCAAAATTTTTTCAAAACCTTTACACTTGACTTTCTCAAATATTTATTTTCACAGGGTTTTGTCATCATCAAAATGGGGGAGATTGTTGGATTTGTTCCAAATTAAACTTTAATTTTGATGATGACAAGTGATTTGTGTTAATGTTTTTAATCTCACTTTATTAGTCAAAATAAGATTAATTGAACTTATGCTTAATTTCCAAGTGTGTCAAGTGTTATCTCAAAAATATATATTTTAAGATTATTGAGGAAACTTGTTTTTGAAAAGAAGTTAGTAGTTTATTAATTTATATTAATATTTGAATCAAGTTTGATTTCCAAATGGCAAGTTTTTCTAAGTTGTTTTAAGTTTAATCCATTAAAGTCACAGTTTAACATGTCTTTCTATCACCTAAGTCTAACTTGCTCCCAAGTTTATACTTTAATGCATTAAAATGGCTTAATTCGTAGTGTGGGATTCCTGAAATTTTTGAAACATCAGTTAAACATGTTAAACCTTGGTTTTAACCTGTTAAGTGGAAGCCTGAAAGCTTCAGCTCAATTTTTTTGAGTGGCGCAATTTCAACCAGAATTTCAAATATCATTTGGATGAATTAGAGAACGCCACCTGGCATGTCCTGCAGAGTATTAAATGACTTGTCTCTAGTTGCTTTTGACCATTAAAGGGTGAAATCGAGTTTAACCTATTAAACTTAAAACTTAATGCGAATTTTGGAACATTTTTTTCTGCGTGAAAAACAGGGCAATGGTCCCCAGGTTTTAAGGAACTTTTTCAGGCATCTCCAGCAGGGATCCAACGGTCAAATAGCTTCCTAAAGAGTATAATTACACCAAGATACATGTTGTAAATCACTCTTGGCAACTAGAAAAAAGAATCCTTTATCAAAGAGCTTGAACTCGAAAAATTGCCAAAAACCTGTGCTTTCATTGGCTTATCTAGCATTGAGTGTTTCCTTAGTTCTTACTACCTTGTAACCATGAAATTATTGAGCTTGTCTTAAATGGTTAAGTGATTTTCTTGTAAGGGAAAGGGAGTTAGAAAGGTTTCTAGTTAGCCTTTGGCAAAACTAGTGAGAGGTAAAGGTAGAAGGAACTACCAAAAGGTTGTGTGCCCTTGTATGCTATTGTGTATTCTTGTTTTTCATAGTGGAGAAGAAAACTCTCAAGTGGTGAACTTGATGAGAGGAGTAGGTTCTCAAGAGGAAAGACCGAACCTCTATAAAAATTCTTTTGTGCAAGCTTCTCTCTGTCTCTACATACTTGATCTTTGGTTGGTGTTTTATGCAACCTACCTTGGTTGAACTTGTTTGCTTTAAAAAATACTTCAAAGGTAACCTTCAAAGCAAATTTTAGGTGGATTATGGTAGTTATTTTTTGGTTAAAATAGTGTTAATTATTGTTTCTTAAATTAAATTTGAGTTTAAAGGTTCAAGAATTTATTTCTTGTTTGCTTTGGAACCCAACCAATTCACCCCCTCTTAGTTTCATTTGGGACAACACTTGCCAACTATATAAGATTCAGATAATTTTCCACCAATAGTGACACGACCCCTTGTGGGCCTGCCCAAGAATCCTATAGGAATTTATCCTACATGAGTTGTAATTGGCTAATTGATTACATGCACACTAGTTAAAACCTTTATGCTTTTAGTTATTTAATCCTACTATGCAATCATGCATGAGTTTGTGCTTTGAGTTGATCATTAAAATAAAGAAATGATACTTAAAACATTGTCATGACATTTCATTAAAAACAAATATCAAAATTGTCAAAGCATACAAAAAACATAGCTTTGGAATTAACTACACATAATCAATCATGTGTGAACATCCAAGTAAATGTAGACTATGCCACACTCAAGAGTGACTCTAAAGTAGACTACTCATACATGAACATTGGAGGCAAACTAGTGTATAAGAACTATGCACTGAACAATGCTATTGAGATCCATAACTAAGCTTCCACCTTAGAGCAAACTCCCAATGGCAACCTTCAAAGCCCTCCCTTATGCTTCACTAGCCTCTGTTGGCCAAAAAGATGACTGTAGTTAGTACCATAACTTAACCAACAAGTGAACCACAAACTAGAATCATAAAGATTCAAATAAATCAAATACCTGTTTTTGAGCCTAGCTCAACAATCCTCAATGGTTGCTAGCTCAACGACACCCAAAACTGCACAACAAAATCTAAGGGAGTGAGAATTGAAGATTCTTAGTAAAGGATTTCTTAACCTGCAGGAAAAATACTGAGGACACACATATATAAAAATATAAGAAATCTACTACACACGCTTGTAGTCTAAAGGCCTAATATATGTGCATATACCTAAGTCCCTTGAGACTCCTCTTCACCCTAGTCTTCTTATGGGCGTCACTCCTTGCCTAGCGAGTTCTTGCCACTAACTCGCTCTTAATAAGCCTTAACTTATTGATGCAGTAACTTAACCTTTCTTTGGTTGTTGTGTAAGTGAACATGGTAGATGCTCATTGCTTGCATTATAAAAAACACACTAGGTGTACTAGGCTCCCACAATAGTGCCTTGAGCCATTGGCTCACCTAGGCCATTATGATACTAAGCCTCCACCCAATTAGGTACATTAGGCTCTTACTTGGTGTCTTAAGCTAATAAGCTTACCTAGATCACCAAGGTATTAAGCCTCGCCATTTAACCTACCAAAGATGAATTAAGCTTTCACTTGTGCCTCAAGTCATAACTTGGCTAGGCAACAAGTGCACTAAGCCTTCATTCATGGCGCTCCCCTATCCACCATTACTTGGTTCACACTAGTGAAACGGTAATGACCATGGTTGGACTCATTTACTAGGTTCTTTAGAACCTACCTTGGTGCACTAAGGTTCCCGTATCGGAGCCTTAAATCTGGAGGCACAACTAGGCTTCCAATGATACTAAACCTTGCACCCACCTAATGGTGCTATATTATGGCTAAACATGCCTTCACTTTGAACTAAAATATCTTTAAACCTAGGCAATTATAGGCTTGATGAAGGCATGTATATGATAGTTCTCTCTTTTAGATTCGTGTGGAATTTAGAATCGCCTCAATCGGACACTCGAGCAAAAAGTTATGCTGAAAATACTACCATGTGTCAAAACTGTCGCGGTGACACATCACCACAATACAAAACCCTATGGAACTTTCACGAAAAGGTTGGCGACGCATCCCCAACTGTTTCATGCCCAAAAATTCTAGATTTTGAGCCAGAGCTACTTTGGGGATTTCCAAGACCTTCCAATGAACCTAAGGACACCTTGAAATGCCTCAAACCTTCAAGTACACATGAAGTAAGCCACAATACACCATTTAAACCAAGTCTATGGTGTCCGTAAACACCACACAAACCATCAAAACCTCACTAATCCAACATGTTCATCACCATCCACCAACTAATACCATTCATCAAACTACTTGAATTTAACAAGTAAACAAGCTATGAATGACATCATATATGCCTGAATCATAAATCCCATAAATCAATTATTCTTAAATTAGCTCAATCAAGCAACCACAAACCAAGAACTTTGAGTCCAAATGTTCCACTGAGGTTTCCTAGGTTCCAAAGAACAAATAAGGTTCATGGCATTAAATTAACACAATTCAAGCAAAACCCAAGCTTCCATAAGCTTAAGAAACAAGAAAACATCAAGGAAAGCTAGTTACCTTACGTATAATCCCTGCCCATGGTGGAGAAACGTCCCCACAAGCTTTAAAACACCAAAACAAATGCAAAGCAAGTTTTTCTCTTCATGGGCACCAAGAAAACTTCCAATTTTTACCAAAAAATCTTGATTTGGAGGAGAATTGAGCAAGAAATTGTGGGGGAGGAGGAGAGCTGTGAGTTTAGGGTTGCAAATGAAGTGAGTAGTAGTAGCCCCAATCCTTCTAAGAACTTAAAAAAAATCGCCAAGCACTTTAACCTCCAAACTTTTTAAAAAGTTACAAAAATACTCATTCTCAAAATAGTAACTAGGTAATTAAAAACTTTGGCAAACTTTGCTAACTTGGGCTTTGGGTTTTGAAAACTTCATTTTTACTCTTGGGATTTGTCCCAACCCTCCAAGGTGCAAAATGACCATTTTGCTCCCGGGCAAACTTAGTGCCATAAGCCACTCAGAACCTACTAAACCTTTAATAACTTACTTGATTTTGCTAATTCACATTTAATTAAGGCATTTAAGCAAGAGATTTATGGATTTGCCTTGCTCACCGAGCATTCCACTATGAGAGCTATAACAAATCGATTCAACATTTCTCCCTGTCTTACAACATCCCCTACTTACTCGCCCATGTGATCATATTGTCAAACCAAAGCAGTACATAGACAGAACCATTCGATACCCAGTCTCCTAGGCTTTACTTGTTGACAATACTAACTCTACTCATAAGCCTACTTCTTATTCTCTTGTAGTTAAGAACTATGTGTGGTATGAGGCAAATAATGATGAGTTTAATGAATTCATTAAAAATAAGACTTAGACGCCAATACCACGCCAACCCCACATGAATATCATTGGCTCAAAGTGGTTTATCATCTCAAAACCAATCCTGATGGCTCAATAGCAAGACACAAAGCTAGATTTGTAACAAAGGGATTCACTCAACAAGAAGACATTGACTATAGCGAGATTATAGCCCAGTTGTAAAAGCCACAACTGTTCGAACTTTTCTCTCTATTGTTATCTCACAAAATTAGAGCACACAACAACTTGATGTTTAGAATGCTTTTCTCCATGGTTTCCTAGATGAAGAAATGTTTATGGCTCAACATCAAGTCTTTGCACACCCTTAATTTCTGAATCATGTATGCAAGTTGAGAAAACAAATTTATGGCCTCAAACAAGCTCCACGAGCCTAGAATTCTCATCTCGGTTCTCGACTTCTAGATTATTGTTATAACATACCTAAATTGGATCCATTATTGTTCATAATGCATGAGGTTGGTGCTATTCTCTACATGCTTGTTTTTGTCGATGACATTATCATCACAAATTTAAATCCATTAGCCATTGATCATATTATTCAAAAGCTTGGTAGTGATTTTCTCGTTAACACCTCAGTGCTACCCATTACTTCCGTGGAATTAAAGTTACTTATCTCACATATGGCACCCTTTTATCTCAGTAAAAGTACATAAATGATCTATTGTGTTGTACTAAAATGGCAGTTTCTTAGCCAATCTATACACTTATGCCTGCAATAGATAAACTCTTAAATGGGTAAGGATCCGAGTTACTTGATGCGACCTTGTACTGGAGCATCATTGGTGCTCTTCAGTACCTTACACTAACATGACCAAATATCTCCTTTGCTGTAAATAAAGATTGTTAGTTCATGCAAAAACATACATATGCTCACTGGTCTGCCATCAAAAGGATTCTACATTATCTCAAGCAAATAGCTTATCTCATGTTGGATATCTGTAAGTTAAGGTCTACATGTTTGAGTGTCTTCTTTGATGTAGATTGGGCTAGTTGTATGGATGATTAGCAATCTATGAGTGGTTTTAGGGGGTTCCTCCACTCAAACCTAATTTCTTAAAGCTTAAATAAGCAGTAAACGGTCTTTCAATCAAGTTGCTGGACTCACGATTCTAAATCTGTTTGTGACCCAACGAAGACGTTGGGTATATAAGTGGAGGAGATTAGGACAACCCATATCTCATATGGGAAGCTTGTATGACTTCTGATATGTATATATAAGGGCCAATTTGTTTTAACTTAAGTTAACATGTTTATTTTTACTTTTATATCTTTTTTGTCTAAACCTAATTTTATTTAAAAGTCAATATTGTGTAGATACAATAATCTATTTAAAAATAAATTTTTATGATGTTATTAAATTTTTATAAATTTTTCTTTTTCAATGCTTAAAAGTAGAAAAAAATCATAAAAATTTAATAAAATTACAAAAAAAAATGTATTTTCAATGGATTATTATACATACATAATATTGGCTTTTAATTAAAATTAAGTCCAGGTAAAAAAGATATAAAAATAAAAATAAGTCATTTAAAATTCAATTGACTTAAGTTAAAACGAATTGTATGCAAATTTTAGAGCTTAATCACCTGGCGCTTATCATTTTCATAAAAAAATAACCCATACAGTATGAGCAGGTCTTTCATAGATAGATACTGAACTTAGGTTATCACACTCTCCTTGTACCCAATGTGTACATTCACAAAAATTACCCAAACCTGCACAATTAAAAAAAAAAACTTCTACCATTTGGGTAGGATAAAGTGGCGTACCAACTGATCCGACTTGAAATTAAAATCCCTACATTCGATATATATTAAGTTGAGGTTCTAAAGAATTCTAGAAATATATATTCGTATGCGGTTATCTTATATAGCAAAATCCGAGAAAAAATTAGCTTTCAAGGGATTGTAATTAGTCCATAATTCATGGTTACTATCGATAAATTTGAGGCCCGCCCACGTTGATTACATGTCAATTGAATATTGCCCTAACAATTAGAAACTATTAAATTAGCTTTTCCCCTTAACAAGAGTGGTAGGGATTAATTATTTCCTCTAAAATCATAGGTAAAAATAACATGACATGAGCCTTGCAGTTAATTACATTTTGCTCCTCTTATTTAAAAAATATACACTTTACCCCATATTTTTTTAATATAATTTAACAGTAATTTCTAAAATTTTAATTTAGACTGTACAATTGTCATATTTAAGTAATTTCAATCTGTATAATATTTTTTTTATAATTAATTAACATTTGAACAATACTGTTTTTATGAAAGAAATATAGAAAAAAATTGATAATTTAAAATATTTATTAACTGTAAAAAAAATACTATACATATTAAAATTACTGGAAGATAACTACCATAATATCTAAATTAAAATTTCAAAAGTTACTGTTAGACTGTATTAAAAAGAAAAATAGCAAAGTGTATATTTCTGAAACAAAAGACGTAAAATGTAATTTTATATAAACTTAAAGACATAAATTGTAATTATCCCATAAAGAAATGTTAATAGTTAAAGAAAACGTGGGTATTTAATAATTAGTATTAATGTAAGAAAGGACAGGATGGGGGCCCGGTGGGCCTCTCTCCATCAATTCAACGTGCTAGTGGGCCCAATAGAGAAACGCTTATGCTGTCCCACCAACACCACCACTGTCCAGTCCCGCCTTATATATCCTGTTTCTAATCCTTCCTCTTCCTCTCAAGGCCAGGGCCAATACAATACTCGACTTCCTCCGCACATTTTGGCTTATTCGTTAAACATTCGGACCGGAATGTTCCAAAAAAGCAACTCCCTGGCCCTGCCTCTCCGACCAATTTGTTCAACATAATTTCATTCCCGGCTGTCTTCCGTACATTAATCACATACAACTATCAAACTTTTATTGTCTCTCTCGTTTTCGCCTCTCTTAACTGCCATGGACGAGCTGATCATTTCCCCTTCGTCTTCCTCCTCGCTGGTTTCTCTCTCCCAAGAGACTCATCAACCTCCCACTCTCCAGGAGCGCCTGCGCTCCCTACTCCGGAGCCAGCACGACTGGTGGGCTTATGCTATCTTCTGGCACACCTCCAACGATGACCATGGCCGCCTCTTCCTCTCCTGGGCAGACGGCCATTTCCAGGGCACCAAAGACACTTCCCCACGACCCAGTCATCTCGCTCCGGACCTAAACTCAGAGAGAGTCAAAGCAGTGAAGGGAATCCAAGCTCTCATCGGTGATAGCCACGACATCGACATGTCTCTTATGGATAACAGCGATGTCACTGGCGTGGAGTGGTTCTACGTTATGTCGCTTACTCGTTCTTTCTTCGCCGGCGACGGGATTTTGCGGAAAACGCTTACAACTGGGTCCTTGATCTGGGTCACTGGGGCGCACGAGCTCCGCTTCTACAACTGTGAACGAGCTAGAGAAGCTCAAGTACACGGTATCGAGACTCTGGTTTGTATTCCCATGCCCGCAGGAGTTTTGGAATTGGGCTCGTCCGAAACCATCCCAGAAAATTGGGGATTAGTCCAGCAAGTGAAAACCATGTTCGAATCGGACCTTAGTTGCCTGAATCCAAAACAAAATCTGAACCCGGGACCGATCCCTTTCTCCTTTGCCGACATCGGCATAATCACCGGCGTACAGCAAGAAGATGCGGATCCAGGGGACAAAAATCAGAAGAGAGCTAAATCCAGCAGGGCCGGCACAAAAGCAGGGAAATTCTCGTTCATTGACTCGGAGAACTCTGACTCGGACTGTCCATTGCTGGCGGTGATAGAGAAGCGGCCCCCTAAGAAACGGGGCCGGAAACCGGGGCTGGGGCGGGAGACACCGTTGAACCACGTGGAGGCGGAGCGGCAGAGGCGGGAGAAGCTGAACCACCGGTTCTACGCCCTCCGGGCAGTGGTCCCAAACGTGTCGCGCATGGACAAAGCATCTCTCCTATCCGACGCCGTTTCCTACATCAACGAACTGAAGGCAAAGATCGAGGAGCTGGAGTCGCAGCTGCAGAGAGAACCGAAGAAGGTGAAGCTGGAAATGGCGACGGAGACAACTGACAACCAAAGCACAACGACAACGGCCTCGGTGGATCAGGCCCGAGCCACGAAGGCGTCCCCAGGTGGGGAGCCGGACCTGGAGCTGGAGGTGAGGATCTTGGGGAGCGATGCGGTGATCCGGGTCCAGTCTGAGAACGTGAACCATCCGGGGGCGAGAATGATGGGGGCGCTGAGGGAGCTGGAGATGCAGGTCCAGCATGCCAGCTTGTCGTGCGTCAACGAGCTCATGCTTCAGGACATTGTGGTCAGGGTTCCTGACGGCTTGAGAACCGATGAGAGCCTCAAATCTGCCATTCTGACGGGGCTCAATTAGATTATACTAGCTAGTACCTTGTAATAATTAGTGTCCTCCTTGTCGCTTCATTGTAGTAACTAATTTGTACGTACTCCGGAGTATATCTATATATAATATATATAGGGAAGATTCTACAATACCCACCCCTGAAAATGCGGTAACAATGCCCCCCAATCGTAACCGTTGATCTCGGCTTGGTAGAGAAACGGGAAATCGTGTAACTGGGATAACAGGTCAGGGAGAGAAAAGAAAAAAAGTGATAAAAAATTTTAAAATACAATAAATATTTGTAAAAAGTAAAAAAAAAGTTAAAAATTGAAATTTCTTTAAAAAAATGATTAGCTGTAAAAAAAACGTGATAAAATTTAAAAAAGTGAGAAATGTTAAAAAATTGGTAAATTTTTATAAAAAGCTATTAAAAATAAAAAAAGTGATAAATAATTATAAAATGTAATAAATAATTTTTTATTTACCTTTTAAAAATATTTGTCAATTTTTTTAATATTTATCACATTTTCTTAATTTTATCGCTTTTCTGTACATTTAATCGCTTTTTTTTTACTTTTATCGCTTTTTTTTTTACATTTAATCGCTTTTTCTTACCGTTTATCGCTTAAGTTACCTTTGTTGTTACCGGGTCACGTTCAAGGTACCTTAGACGTGACCCGGTTACTTTGAAGGTAACCTAAAAATATAACCAGGTTACATCGAAGGTACCTTCGTTATGACCAGGTCAGTTTGAAGATAACCTAAAAAAGTGACCGGGTCACCTCGAAGGTACCTTCGTTGTGACCGGGTCACGTTGAAGGTACCTTCGATATGACCGGGTCACTTTGAAGGTAACCTAAAAATGTGACCGGGTCACATTGAACGTACCTTCATTATGACCGGGTTACTTTCAAGGTAACGTACAAATATGACCGGGTCACCTCTAAGGTACCTTCGGTGTGACCGGGTCACTGTGAAGGTAACCAAAAAATGTGACCGGGTCACATAAAAGGTAACCGAAAAATGTGACCGGTTCACGTTGAAGGTACCTTCGTTGTGACCGGGTCACTTTGAAGGTAACCTAAATATGTGACCGGGTAATAATGAAGGTACCTTCGTTGTGACCGGGTCACTTTGAAGGTAACCTAAATATGTGACCGGGTCATTTTGAAGGTAACCTAAATATGTGACCGGGTCATGCTAAAGGTACCTTCGTTGTAACTGGGTCACTTGGAAGGTAACCTAAATATGTGACCGGGTCACGTGGAAGGTACCTTCATTGTGACCGGATCACTTGTAAGGTAACCTTCGATGTGACCCAGTGACATTTTTAGGTTACCTTCAATGTGACCCGGTCACATATTTAGGTTACCTTCAAAGTGACCCGGTAACAACGAAGGTACCTTCAATGTGACCCGGTCACATTGAAGGTACCTTCCACGTGACCCGGTCACATATTTAGGTTACCTTCAAAGTGACCCGGTCACAACGAAGGTACCTTCAACGTTACCCGGTCACATTTTTCGGTTACCTTCAGACTGACCCGGTTACAACGAAGGTACCTTCTATGTGACCCGGTCACATTTTTTTGTTACCTTCAAAGTGACCTGGTCACTATGAAGTTACCTTCGAGGTGACCCGATTATATTTTTCGGTTACCTTAAAAGTGACCCGATCAAAACGAAGGTACCTTCTATATGACCCGGTACTATTTTTAGATTACCTTCAAAGTAACCTAGTTATTTTCCCTATTTTTTTAAAAATATGTTGGAAGAAAAAACGTTATTGAAGCGAATAATAATAATATTATAGAATAAAAATGAGTTATGTATAAGTTTTTAAACATATAGGTAAAGTTGTCAAGTTAAATAAAATATTAGAAAAATATTTTAATTATCCCATTAATATATAAAAAAGCGATAAAATATAAAAAAAGTGGTAAATGTAAAAAAATTGGTAAATATTTTTAAAAAGCTGTTAAAAACTGAAAAAAGTGATAAATAATTTTAAAAAATGATTAACTGAAAAAAAAAACTGAATTTTTGTATAAAAAGTGATTAATAAAAGAAAAAGCGATTAAAACTGAAAGAAAAGCGACAATGTTTTAAAAAAAGCGATTACATAACGTAAAAGGCGATTGAAACGCAAAAAATGCGACAATTTTTTTAAAAAAGCGATGAAATATATTTAAAAAATGATTAAATATAAAAAAGTGATAATTGTTAAAAAAGCGATAAAAAACTTAAAAAAAAGTGAAATGTTGTGTAAAAAGTGATTAAATAAAGGAAAAAGCGATTAAAAAATGACAATTTTTTTAAAAAAGCGCTTACATATATGTAAAAGGCGATTGAAACTAAAAAAAAGCGACAATTTGTTCAAAAAAGTGATTAAATATAAAAAAGTGATAATACATATATAAATGATAATGCATATATATAAGTGATAAATGTAAGTATTAAAATTAATAACGGAATTTTATTGGGTTAATCCTTTTTAAATAATTTTGATGATACGGTGCGTTTCATTTTTTTCCTCCTTTAGTTTCACGGTCGAGAGAGTCCAGACTCCAGAGCTCCCTTGAATCGTGAATTTAGGAGACTAGGAGTACGGTGTACGCCGACTCGGAGGCGAGGCAGTCGCCGATTGAGATTTACGAGGAAGAAGGCAACCGAACCGCTAGCGTCCGCTGGCCGGCCACCCGCACCTGGCGTCTTCGAGACTTGGAATCTTGTCTCCGCTTTTCAAAATCCAGGCAATCAGGCTGAAATGGAGGGAGATGACCAATCAAAGGAGTCACATGGTAGGAAAGCTTTAAATAGGCATTCTTTGGAGCGAAAAAATGCCTATAACAGATTCATGTAAGTTTTGTTATATATTATTTGAACTTTGGTACAAACATTTAATGGATATGGTAATGATTGAAAATATTTCCACTATTTTAATGCAGTAGCAGGGAAAGGGCAAGATTTGAGGAAACTCATGGCCGTCCGATGACGCGAGATGTAAGTTTGAAGATTATACAGAATCTTTCATATTAGGTAAGTACTATTTGAATATGGATAAGAAGAAGCATTTTGATAAATTGCAGGAGTGGACGGATATGAGTAAGCGATGGAAATCTGAAGTTGATGAGCAGAGGGAAAGATTGGCCGGCTCTAAATGTAGTATTAAGGCCACTATGGTAGAAGATGGTTGCTGGAATATATCATGTCGGCCTAGGTGCTTTAGTAAGCATGTGAAAGGGTTGAGTGAAGAGCAGAAAAGACTGGCTTATGAAACTGGACTGGGGAGCTTATTAAAGAACCAAGTATGGAACTTGAAGACTGATCTCATCTGTTGGCTTGTGCGATCATGTGATTTGGGAAGCATGACCCTGTGTGTTCATGGTAAGAAATTGCACATTACTGCGGCTGATGTAACGGCTGTTATGGGAGTATCTGATGGATCGACAAAATTTGATCTCAAGAAGAAATCAACTTTGGTGCATAAATATTGTAAGTATGTGAGTCAGCACTGGGTGATTGATGAGAACGGAATCTCTGAAAAGTTGACAGGATCCAGTGGTGTTGAATTCAAACGGTTGTACATACTTCTAGCCTTGGCCACAGTATTATGTCCATCTAATCGAAAATATCTTGGATCACAGTTTGTTAATTGTATTGAAAATGAGGAGTCATTCAATGATGGGGAGTGGGGGACACTTATTTTTCAACAGCTTGTGCTTGGTATGAAAAAAGTGTTGCAGGATGGTGTGAAATGTCTTGGTGGGTGTGCATTATTTTTACAGGTAAGTCACTTTGATCACATTTGGTACTGAAAATATATATATTATTAGTAAATTTCATAATAAAGTTATGTAATGTATATTAAGCGAAGATAAAAGGATCTATTTATGCTTGCAATGATTCATGAGGAATAACGTTTAGGGTAGTGGTCACATATATACATTTAGACTTGTGTTGGGGGGGATGAAGTAAATCTGAAATATTTGTCCCATATTCTTTGTTGTAATATCATTTGTCCTTCAATTTTAGACATTGTGTTGCTGGAATGCATTTGTTTGAAGGGCTATGATTTGAAGGAAAAAAATTTTATTTATGTGATATTTTTGTCCTTACGATGACTAAAGTCAATTGTTGGTGACTTGTGCGGTAAAAAAATTTGTTGCTAAAATTATATGGGTTAACATATAGTTTATATCGAATGCAACCTGTTTATTACTTATCCTTTTTGTTTTTTAGTATGGAACGTGTTATGTCTGAGAAGACAATTACATCCAATTGTTGATGTTAGAAACCAAAAGTTGATGTTATATGCCCTTTATTGTTTAACCTGAGACTTCCATACTATTTGGCCATTAATGTTTTAGGTTTTCTACATGAATCATGTATTACTTGGAGGACAAATGGTGGATGTAAGCATTCTTCCCATAGCTTATTTCACAGATAGCAAGATGAAAGAGATTTGCAATGGCCGTGTATTAAATGAAGTTGATGAGGTTAGATAGTAGTAAAATGTGAAAATATTTTCTTTTGCTATATATTGTTCCATGGTCTGAAAAGGGGCGTTTCTTCTAATAATCGGCTATTTCCGTAGGTATGTGGCAATGAAGGAAATGTAACGTTACAGCATGAAGAACTTCAGTCATTGAAAGAAGAGCACAGACATAAAGATGTGGAAGGTACTCACGGTGTAAGAAATGAGTACAATAGTGATAGTGAAGAGTCAAATAGTCAATCTGAGGATAAACGGACCTCACCAGTTTCAAGTGAGCAACTGGATAAGCTGGTGGCAGTTGTTGGTGCGTTGTGTACAAAAGTGTCAGATTTAGCATCAACAGTTGAAGATGTTAAAGCAGAACAAGAGTGGCAACGCCGGCAACTCACGGAAATTAATGAAAAGGTTGGGATATTGATTGAGGCATTGAAGAGCAAGCGGGTGAAGGACACTCCTCAACCACAGAAGATGCGGAGGGAGGATACTCATGCGTCAAATGCATCGTATGTTCCGACAATGTTCTGCACCCCTCAACCAGTCACTAGAGCCGCTGAAAAAAATGTACCGGTTGAGAGTGATGGAGTAGATGATGTAGGTGGGCAGTGTGATTTTCTTAATGAATTGGGTGATGACAAGCCTATGAACAGATCACCAGTTGAGAAGGATGATGAACCACCTAAAGAGGAGGTGATCTCACCAAGTCAAGGCAAAGGTTTACAGGGTAAGGGAAATGCAGATGTAGTAAATTTGCATTTACTCAAAACCGATGTAGCAGTTATTGATATATTTTCGGAGTCTCAACAAACTGTTCAGGGTAAAAGCGAGGTATGTGTCCTGGGTACCTTCACCTGTAGGATCTGTTAGTTTAAACAATAATTTCCTTTTGAGTTATATTTTGTAATTGTGATTCCATGTTTCAGAGGATGCATGTGAAACGGAAGGGTGTTGATCCAATAATGGAAGACCGACGTCAACGAATTCCTTTGCTATCGAAGCTACAGACCTCACCATTCATTGTATATACGAAGTCTAAGAGAGGGGTAAAATGTCACCGGTTTGCTGCTGGACCCTATGGTCTTCGCTATCCTTTTTCTCAACGTGAACTCCAAGTGCTTATGTATGTGTTTGGTGCATCAAACAATGAGTGGTACGTGTACATTTCTCAAATCTCATATTTCTTTAATCGATGTGTGTAATAATCTAAAATTAATTCATTTCGATAGTGAGGTTCTTGTTCATCCAGGTGGCCCTTATCAGATATGTCGTACTGAGATGCTAACATTGAACCCTGGTCAGTGGGTGATGAATGTTATTATCAATGTGCGCGCCGTAATCCTTATTCTTAGAGCTCGTGCAAAATCATCTTCTGTCAGAAATTGGTGGCTACCCATTGACTTCACTGTATGTTGGGTTAGGTTTTTTACATTTTACTGTTATATGTCAATATGAACGTGTTGCAGTTTTTTTAAATTTTACTATTGCCTATGTATATGACACGGTTTGTGCTTTTTGTGTGTTTGTTTATGTCTGAGTCTACCTATTTCGGTTTGTAGTCTACGGACATGTTGTTTCAGTTTTGTGCCAGTTCATAACATGCCTAAAATGGGTTTCCACCAGTTTTTGGCAATGCGGTCACGCGATGATTTGCTTCACTGGGTTAAAAAGCATCACGTGGAGGAGCTGTTGTTTGGTGACATATCAAACTGTGATAAGGTGTGTATCAAAATTTTTGCATATCGCAATGCAGAATAACTTTACAAGCTTAACACTAGAATTGGATTAGATATTTTTACCTATTCATGAAGACGGGCACTTTTATTTGCTGGTTGTGGATACGACGCTGATGACAATTTCAGCATGGGACACCCTTGGTAAAGGGAGAAGTCTTGAGTCATATATGCTTTCCATGGAATTACAAGTACGTTCTAATCCTAGTTGGATGACTACTTATTTGTACTTGTTATTGCCATTTTGACTGCGTATTAATTCATGCTTTAATGAATTTACATTACAACCTTATTTTTCTGTAGTGTGCAGCACTTGATGTTGTCATTAAGCCTGACAATTTTAGCTTTACTGACTTCAAAAAAGTGAAACGTGAGCCATTCCCAAAGCAGCCAAATGGTTTTGACTGTGGGATGTTTGTTTGCTACTTCATGGAAAATCCCACTAAAGTGACAATGCGGCCACATACAGCAGTATTGATGCCTTCTTTCTCTCACATTTATTTCAATGTACTTGTATATTATTTTTTTCCTAAAATATAGCATTCATTTTGTTTACAAGTGGGACTCGGATGAGGAAAGGTGCCGACTCCTCCTGGATCTAATTTTGTGTGAGGAAAACCAGTTGAGTACAGTGGTGGAAGAACGTGCAAAGGTCTGGTTTGAGGCGGAGCAAGAACAAGTCCCTAATATTGATATCAAAAAGGATCTTATTCTCTCTATGGATGATGTGGGTATGGATACGAAGATAACTGCTACTCCAAAAAAATGTGCAAAGCGGAATAGGCAGTGAGGAGCAGTTGGATATACAGGTTTTGGTGTTTGAATAGGAAGGAGTTTTTGTTTGTGTACACATGAATTTTGTTTAGCGGTCGTCTATATTGTCATAGTCAGATTGTAAGCCACCGGTTAGTGTCTGTGTTACTGTCAATGTGTATACACGTAGGTTGACCGACCAGATTTGTACATAAACTCATTTTGCAATGAAAATGTTGTTTCAAGGTAGTAATGAAAAGATATGCAGCAGGTCTTGAACCGGAAAGAAACCAATTCATCTGTGAAATTACAAATGCTCTCATTTTTTAATGGATTGTGTAGTTGTTACTATCAAATTTGAGGAAAGTTGGTTAACTTTGTGCACTCTTGCATTAGTGATGTTACAATAAGAAACCTAATACGCAAAGGATAATTAATCAGGAAAGTGTATAGACATTTCGCTCAGCGAAAACCAATTGAGAGTAATCGTTAAAATGTGGATTTGAAAATGAACCAAATTTGGATAGCCTGCATTATATTAGTAGATAATGGTGAATTCAAGTATGAATCACTTTTAAATGCAGCAACCCAAATCTTTAAAATATGTATGGCATTTTATACGTTTGGTATCAATTTTATGTTGTCAATCGCAATATAAAATATTTTCCTATTTTTTAAACATTCATCAATTTTTTGTATTTATATTTTTTCAATTTTTATATATTTAATCACTTTTTATTAATTTTAAGCATTTTATTATTTTTTATCGCTTTTTTTAATGATTTATCGCTTTTTTTGTTTTCCAAACGCTTTTTTGACTTTTCCAAATGCTTTTTTTTTTTACAGACGCTTTTTTGAATTCTTTTCTCTTTTCTTTTTCATATTTAATAACATTTTATGTATTTCATCGCTTTTCAAAATTTTTTTTTGAACTTTCCCAATTATTAATCGCTATATTTTCTAATCTTAATCACTTTTTTTTGTAAACCATTTTCATTTATAATCATTTTTTCTTATTTTAATAGATTTTTTTTTATTATTTTATCACCTTTTTTTAAGGGTTATCGGCTTTTATTTTTTTCAAACACTTTTATGTTTTTTTAATCACTTTTCTTTCTAGTTGTAAAGCATAAATAATAAACTCTTCACTCACGCCTCCGTCTACAATTTTTTTCCTTCTATCCTAAATTAAACTCACGGACCATGTTATCTTTTAAAGTTAAAACAAACAGGCATATTACACATAATTTCAGTTTCAGATATTGATTCCTTTCCAAGTACGTTTAATAGATTGGTACATATTCAAAATGTCCAAAAATTATACCAATTATGTCATAATTTGACCTACATGTTTTTATCAGTTCATAACGGTTACAATGTACCCACCTCAAATGCAAAAACTTCATACAAAATGTCTGTATGCTTCATACAAAATGTCTGTATGCTTCTACACTGGCTTGTCTCTAACATCTTACTTATTTATTACTTTAGATCGCTTGATGAGTGCATTCCCCTAACGCAGGGAGAGAGGTAAGTATGGCCATTAATTGTCACTAAACATGTGGCTGGACTGAGGTAGGGTATGATTGAAATGGCCATGATGAAACAGCGGTTGTGTTTATAGCAGAAACTGAAATCGAAAGACCAGGTATTTCCAACGGTTCCTTAAATGGCCATGCGGAGGACGATGAAAAATCCGGGGCTGTAGGCACCTCAGTCTTAGGTGACATAAAGCTATCTGGTGCATAACCCAAACCACTAATAGAATTTGCATATGGCCCTTTATCAACTAAATATTCATCTTTTACCTTGGATGTTCCTTGCTTCAATGGACATGAACGACTTGTATGGCCACTCTTCCCGCACATTCTACATTTCCTTGCCCCAGGTGCTTTTTTGGTCGACCTGACCTCAACTTTTTTACCTCTCACTCTCACAGGATCACGTACAACATTTGGATGGACTGGGTGTGCAGCACTCTAATTATTGTCTTGTTTTTCTCGGGCTTGGAACAACTCCGCAGCTCTCAATGTTAACCGCCCAATCTCCCTCTTCAATTCTGTGTACCCTTCATCGTCACACCGAGATGCAAAATATGTTAACTTCTGACATATGTTCCCAATTTGTGCACGCCTCGCAGCAAATGCCGCTTCCATTGGATCGGGACTCACTCGTGCAATGTATGAGGGCTCCTGCTTAGCACTTTTCGTCCACCTTTTGAGTATCAACTTATCTGGAATTTTCGTCAGATTCTCAACCTTCATAACAGAGAACATATGGCTACAGGGGAGGCCTGGATTGAACCAGCCACAAAGCAAATATTAAACCATACTATTCAATCAAATCAGTAGTACACATAGAAGAAACCATAGTACCCAGGAATATTTTCCTCAAGTAATGCTTAAAAAGAAATTGAAAAATTGTCCATGCCTTCTACATTGAGTTTACCAGTGTAGGTTAGTAACGTGCATGTGCAATGCATGATACTGTGGTCACCATTGAAATGCACCACGTACGTTTCTGTGGGCGACGCATATTTCGAGACGAGATATCGATTTTTCTCAGTCAGAGTATCATTTCGAACCGTATTGTACAGGTGCTCATCATGAATTTGTTCCCGAACACGAACCAAGACATTCGGTGTGTACACATCACCTGCATGTTTCTCTAACAATTTTAGGTGTGTTACCATTTGTGGTTCCGTGTGTGTACTGTTGAAGTTCTACTGCAGTTCTGCCTCACGTATACGATCAATGGCAACATCCACTCGGCGCACAAAGTCATACAACTTCATTTCGCTGCCCAGGAATCGTTTCTGAAAGGAGTGCATGCCCTCTGCCCTCTGTGTACTTGTCATACCCGCGAAGAAATTGCTTTTCAGGTGCGCAATGGCCCATGACTTGCGATTATCCCATGTCTCACGCACCCACTGATTCTCCTGTAGTCCAAACTTTTCCAGTGCTTCTTCCCATTTAGCTGCTAACTCATTCGGGTCTTTAACATGTAACATCATGTGTGCAAATGCACCCACAAAATGTTCTGCCTTTTTCACATTGGTCTTGCAATTTCTCATTAGGTGCCATGAACAAATTCTATGTGTAGCACCTGGGAAGACAGACTCAATAGCTTTTTTCATGCCTGGGGCTGCATCTGTTATGACTGATTTGGGCAACTTGCCATACATACACTCTGTAAAACAGCTTAATAACCATCTATAACATTGTTCAGACTCACTAGTTACAAGCGAACAACCAAATATGCAAGTCATATAATGGTTGTTCACCCCCAATATGACGACATATGGGAATCTATATCCATTACTGTTGTACGTAGCATCCATACATATGACATCACCGAAGATTGAATAATCCATTCGCATCCCACCATCGGCCCAAAACATACCCCAAAGTGTATTTGAGTTATCTACGGCATAACGACAATAAAACTCAGGGTCACACTGTGCAGTCTTCGTCAAATGTGCTATAGCTCTCTCCGAATCTGTTGCCAGCTCACCCACTCTAGTATCAGAGTCCACCCAATTGTAAAGATCTTTTCAAAGGAAACCGACATTACTGTATCCTCCATTTACAATAACCATGAAATCCATTATGCGGGTAGTCCCAACACCTGCCCTCCTCATAGGTTCAGCTTGCTCTTTTGCAGAATCAACCACACATCTATGAGACCGTATAAAATGGACGTCACTTTGGGAAGCTAACTTGTGGTTATGAATATGCTGGAATTCACCGACTTGGTACATATTCGTTTTTGCCTTCATATGTACCCGAAACGCAGCAAGACACCCACACCTTGAAATGCGTCGAGGCTCTCTTTTCCGTTTCTCAGGAGTCAGCTGAAGCTTCATATGACCCTCTTTTGAACAAACCCACCTTCTTCGTTGTATTACATTTAACTTTGCATTCCTCCTTATATCATCTCTTCTCACACCAAATCCCATAACATATGCATATTTACGATAAAATTTTTCCGCCTCATCAATTGTCTGAAATTGTACTGTTTTGAAGTCGCTGAACACCCAGTCAGTTACAGGTTTTTTAATATTCATCACTATCTCAGACCAATCATACTCTAGATCGATCTCAACACTTGCTAACGTACTGTCTGTTTTCTCACACAAAATAGCATCTCTATTCTCACTCAGCCCAATGTGGACTGCATTCTGGCTGTCCATTTCAACCTACCCAATTCGACAAAGGGATGAGAAATGCCAATTTCCCACAACAATACGACAAACATTAAAACCCATATGAAAAAATGACACAGTAATGGACGACCAGTACATTGATTTCTTCTAATAGAACGATTGCTATAGTTGATATGTACTGAGAGAAATAAAAGACATTTCCACCAATTAAAACCCTTCCCCTGAAATGGAAAACGTAAACAAGAATGTACCTTCCTGCTGTACGCAGTAAGGAATGCGGATCAGAGCCTTTGCACCCTACTGAACACAGCAATGTCCAGCCGTTTATGCTCCTGTGCTTCTACGTTTTGTGCTCTGCTTTTTGTCACAAGCAATTTCCTTGGAAATGGGGTTTAAAGAAAATAATTTCCAATGCATAACAACTAAATTGTGTTACGTCATATTTCAATGCACCGCCTAATTTTTTTATTATTAGTAATATCTTCAAAATATCGAAATTAGTTTTCAGTAACTTGAAATACATAAGTGTTATCTTTTACGGTAAATATATTTTATTTATTTTATTTTTATTTTCATAACTAATTTTTACCATATCAAATAAATCAAAATATTCTACAATTGATCAACCGAACATAATATAAATAATATTGTATTTAACCAAATTAGTAATTTTTATCATTAGATGATTAATTATGTACATTTATTTGCGAAATGGTAATTTCTCCTTTTCAAAGCTGATAGCCTAGTCAATGAAAAAAATAAATAAGTTATACTTTTTTATTTTAATAAAATCCAAAATCATTTCCTAAATTAATTTAATATAACTGAATTTATTTTACTACAGTTAATAGTTTATGGATCAATGTTGTAATTGTAACATTAACCTGGCAATATTATTAAACTTACTAAATATAAAAATAAACCATGAACTGGAAAAATTTAACTTTACCCCTATACCCCAACTTTGAGAGTAAAATGGGGAAAGTGAAAAAGAAATCAAAATTTTGTCCTTTTAAAAAAATTTATTTGTACTAATTTTTTTCCCTTTTGGAAAAGAGTTTGAAAATTTTTTTAAAAAAATTAAATAATCATGAAAACAAATATTGGACATAAAACACTACTCCATTTTATTTAAAATAAAACAAAAGTTAGTGGGTTTTTAATGCATCCGATACGTGTCAACTTTTGCCTAAGTTGAAGGGGTTAACCCAGTTTTCTTCTAACTGATTATTTATAAAAAAAATAAATATCAATTTACTGTAATTTTAGACTGAAACAATTCCAAAAATGTATATACCGTTTCTTTGAAAATAAAATATTTTTTTTATTACTTTCTATCATCTTAATTTATTTTACTGGACACTTTAAAAAAAATTACTTTCTATAACCCTAAATCTCATACCCTACACCTACTCACAAAACCATAAAACCAAACATAATAAGTAGGAAAAAGATGATTTCAGTTCAAAATTTTTTATAACAGTAAAAAACAAACGCTAACATGTAAACAAAAGGCAATATTGGTAATTGAAATGCGAGAATATGTTGATAAAACTATTTTTTTTGTATACAAATACATATTAATGGAAACAAGAGGAAAGTAATAATAAGTATATCATACTTCAGTCTATATAAACATGCAGAGGAATAACATTTTAGCATCTACGATACATCGATATAACGAAAGATAGTTAAAAACACGTGCATATTTTCTTCAATGAAAATTCAAAAGTATCCTAGTTCCAACGACATTTACTTTCTCCTTCCCCTCTTAGATGCAGGCCTATCTTCATTGTGCTTAGCACGGCTCTCGACGCATCCATCAGATGCAGGCTCATCTGACTCTGACCCAGGTTCATAATCCGACTCTGCATCTGAGTCATCTTCCTCGATTTCCTCATCCTCGTCAATCAAACCATAAGAATGTAAACCTTCGTCACCAACAATGTCTTCATGCTGCACATCATCCTCCGCATCATCTTCTTCTGATTGGGATTCGGTACCAACTTCATCGCTCTCATCTTCATCACTGATGGAACCTTCATCCTGCACCACTTCTTTCCCACGACGATGATGTTGCATGTGTTCCAAGCCAGTGTCTCCAGTTGTTCCGCCACATGACACCTACAATTAAATGAATATATCATTAATATGTCATACATGACAACAAACTTTTATATAGACTATATACTTACACACTGTTTCAAAGAGAATTTTTTCGCATCCTTCCACATTTTGTCCGTTACAGCCTTCTTTAGACCTGCCACCAACCGCAATAACTTTTCCACAGTGTCCCTTTTCACCTATACATAACATTTTCAAATCAAAAGATCAGCGTGGAATGGGATTAAGTACAACAACATATAAGATGACAAACTTACAGATTTTATCGAAGGGTCAAGTGGTAGACCCTCAACGTCTTCATCCTCAATGCTAGGAATTTTTAGGAGTTTAGCCTCTCCTGTTTCCAGATCTGGGAGCAACATAGATGTACCTGGTAGCTGTATTTCAGAACCTTCTACTGTAGTGTCTATTTCTCGTGCAACAGTTGACATAGATGTCCCACCAACCCCACTGGTAGATGCACCTGGGTCCCCACCTTTCATGGCTTCGGCAAGCTCCTTCATCATGCCCTCCCACCACAACTGAAATGTACCAGAAAACAGAATTGTTGAATTATTATCCCATAATGATCCTGCAACTGCTGCTGTCAGTTCTGCACCATGCCACTTTTGGTTGAACATAGATGTTGGAGGTGGGTTCGGGATGGTCTTGTCATGCACTGGCCGATAGCTAATGTGTTGTCTGAACACCCTCTCACCTAAAAACCAGGCTCGACCACATGGGCTTTCTAGTAAAATTCGAGACCTTGTTGCACCTAAACTTTCACTAACGTACTGTGGTAAGTCATCCATGTACTTCTCCCATGGCCACATTTTCACCGCCGCCCTGTGTACTGTTTTAAATAGCTTTATATACACTTCAGTATCATATGGCATGCCCCCAAATGTCCCTCAGCATAGTACTTTGCTCTAGGGTATGCCCCATCTCCGCTCAAATTTAGGTTAGGCCCAATATCCATGAAATGCTCGCAGGCCCATGTCTGTGATTACAAATAATTCATATTGAACATGATCATTTAATAATATAATTTTAAATGTAACTGATGTACATAATGAAATAAAGTAATTCACATATATAATAGTTACCTGCCATGACTGCCAAAACCCACCACTCCCTTGAGCACCCCTGCTCAGACCATCCATATATAAGTAAAGATTAGCCAATGCGGCACTTCCCCAATTATACTTTCCCAGTTGGGATGTATCTGCTACAGCTGAAATCCACCATGTGTAAAAACTACTCGTGCTTGTATCACAGAATATAGTTGTGCCAAGAAAAGTTGCTAGGAAAACACGAACCAAATGATTCTTTCTCTCCATGGTATTTGATCTGTAACCTTTATACGTCTCAAGTACTAACTTAAAAGTCACCTTCCTTTTGTTATGGAATATCTCCCAACCATCACCGACTAATAGTTGCAGGCGGGAGGCATCTACACATATTTCCATATCAATAGGAATTGGATCGCCACTACAACGCAAGCCGGTTATTGCCGCAAAATCTACAGGTGTCATGGTCATCTCTCCGATAGATGGGAAGTGAAATGTGTGTGTAGTATCCCACCAAAAGTGACTAAGTGCACGAATTAAGTGTCTGTCACAGTATGTGGACTTCAATGCTTTGACTGCATTGAACATACCCGTTGTTCTTATTATATTTCACAGTTTTTGGAAACCCATCAAACCACTCCAACAATGGCTTCACGCTTCCATGTCCACGGTATGCGCTTAGCCTATTCTATAAATATCAAATTAAAATTAAGAATATAAGATCTTAATGTAAATTGAAATCTAACATAAAATAGCAAGCGTTTCACAGAGATATTCTTAAACAGAGTTTTGATATCATTATCTCATTACAAATTATATATTAAAATTATATGGTTAATGTATTCGGTTACATATCGCATTATTTGAAGTTTTATCGCATTTTTATAATACTATTGTTTTTCATAGTTACTTCACCATTTAAAATTATTCTCACTCCGGTTATATTTTACTGCCTTTTATAATATTTATGTATTCTTTTCAATTATATTACCACTTTCATAATGAATATTATCGCATTTTCTTACCTTTTTATTCTATAATTTTTATAATTGTTATCATATTTTTAGATGTTTTATGATATTTTAAAAATCTGTATCATTTTTTGTAAATATTATACCCTTTTGTAAATTAATAGTCACATATTAATAATTATTATCACGTATTTAAAATTTATAATTACTTATCATTTTTTTAATTATTTATCACTTTCTATATATGATCAGTTTTTCCGAATACTTTTCCCTATTTTGTACGTTATTATCACTTTACTTTATTTAATGGTTTTATTCAAATATTTATTATATTTTACGCTTTTAAAAAATATTTACAAATTTTTTTTCCACTGTTATTGCTTTTCTATATTTAGTCGTTTGTTTTGATAATGAATCGGTTTTCTATCAAGATTTTCATTTTTTACTGCCATTTTTAAATATTTATTGCATTTTGTACGTTTTGTATCAATTTTGTGTTGTCAATCGTAATAAAAAAATATTTTAACTTTTTTCAAGATTGCTAATTTTTTTTATTATTTTACCACTTTTTCTATATTTAATCACTCTTTTTTATATTTCCTAACTTTTTCAAGAATTATTTCCCCTATTTCCAATTTTACTCACTTTTTTATTTTTTTATCACTTTTTTATTATATTTTTCAACTTTTTTTTTATTTCGGTCCTAATTTTTTTACTCATGTTTTTTTAATATTTCTGGTATTTTATAGGTTTGGTATGAGTTTTTAAACATTGACCAATTTTTTTATTTATATTTTATCACTTTTTATACATTTAATCACTTTTTTTATATTTTTTCGCTTCTTTTAAATTTTTTTTCACTTTCCCTATTACTAATCGCTTTGATTCTATTTTTATTCATTTTTTTTTCATTTTTATCATTTTCTTATTTTTAATCACTTTTTTTAATTTTTAAACGCCTTTTTCTTGTTTCCAATCGCTTTTGTTTTCTTTTCATCGCTTTTTTTATTTTTTTCATATTTAATAAAATTTTTTATATTTGATCGCTTTTCAAAATTTTTTTTTTCACTTTCCCCATTAATAATCGCTTTGTTTCTATTTTTAATCGCCTTTTTAATCACACTTTTTAATTTTTTATCATTTTTTTAATATTTAATCACCTTTTTAAATTTTTAATCACTTTTTTTCATTTTTAATCGCCTTTTTAAATTTTTAATCACTTTTTAAAATTTTTAATCGCCTTTTTTAATTTTTAATCGCTTTTTTTTATTTTTAATCACTTTTTTAATTTTTAATCATTTTTTTATATTTTTATTCACGTTTTTTAAATTTTTATCATTTTCTTAATTTTTATCTTTTTTTTATTTTTATCGCTTTTTCTAATTTTTAATCATTTTTTCCTAAACGCTTTTTATTTTTTCCAAACGCTTTTTCTTTTTTCCTAACGCTTTTTCCTCGTTTTCATTGCTTTTTTTTAATTTTTTTCATATTTAATAAATTTTTTATATTTTATCGCTTTTCAAATTTTATTTTTTTCACTTTTCCCATTAGTAATCGCTTTCTTTATATTTTTATTCACTTTTTTAATTTTTTATCATTTTCTTCTTTTTAATCGTTTTCTTTAATTTTTTATCTTCTAATTTCTAATCGCTTTTTTTTTTTTAAATTTTCAATAGATTTTTAAAATTTTTATCATTTTCTATTTTTTTCACTTTTTCTAATTTTTAAACATTTTTCCCTGAATGCTTTTTATTTTTTCCAAACGCTTTTTCTTATTTTTCTAACGCTTTTTTCCCGTTTTCATCGCTTTTTTAATTTTTAATTTTTAACCTCAATTTGTATTACATTAACCTAACATACTTTTTCTTTCTCTCACTGTATTCCCTTAAATATAAACTATCCAATATATTTACTAGTAAATTTATCAATTAAAATGAAAACATGAAAATAAACTTAACTAACATCACAGCAAATTTAGCACAGCAAATTTAGCAGTTAAATTCGAAATAATAAAATTACAGTAAAATATAAACTCACTGGATGTGATGGATGAGAAACGTGAGACTCTGGTTCAAAGTAGATGGTTGTGGAAGGAAGAAAATTTTTGCGAGGAGTTAGTGGCCTGATCAATGATTTACTGAAATCGCATGATAATTGCTTAATATAATCGCCCGTACCACTGTGAAACATTGTTTGTTTCTATATGAAACGTAGGAATAAGGAAATTGAGGAGAGGGAAGAGATGTAAGTTGCGGTAATTGTAAGAAATGAGGAAGATTAAATAGTGTAGTTATAGTATAGATAATAAATGATGAAGTTATTAAGGTAGATGGTTAAATTTAAAAGAGTGGTTGGTGAGGTGAAATTATGGGTAAAATTTAAAACGGTGGTTGAAGAAGTAAAATTAATGGTGCTGGTGAGAGGAACAAAGTTAAAATATAGTTCCAGAAAAATTTAATACGTGGGATACATATTAATGGGATAATTACATTATTTTTCTAATATTTTATTTAACTTGACAACTTTACCTATATGTTTAAAAACTTATACATAACTCATTTTTATTCTATAATATTGTTATTATTCGCTTCAATAACGTTTTTTCTTCCAACATATTTTAAAAAAAATAGGGAAAATAACTAGGTTACTTTGAAGGTAACCTAAAAATAGTACCGGGTCATATAGAAGGTACCTTCGTTTTGATCAGCTCACTTTTAAGGTAACCGAAAAATATAACCGGGTCACCTCGAAGGTAACTTCATAGTGACCAGGTCACTTTGAAGGTAACCAAAAAATGTGACCGGGTCACATAGAAGGTAACTTCGTTGTAACCGGGTCAGTCTGAACGTAACCGAAAAATGTGACCGGGTAACGTTGAAGGTACCTTCGTTGTAACCGGGTCACTTTGAAGGTAACCTAAAAATGTGACCGGGTCACGTGGAAGGTACCTTCAATGTGACCGGGTCACGTTGAAGGTACCTTCGTTATTACTGGGTCACTTTGAAGGTAACCTAAATATGTGACCGGGTCACATTGAAGGTAACCTAAAAATGTCACTGGGTCACATCGAAGATTACCTTAAAAGTGACCCGGTTACAATGAAGGTACCTTCCACGTGACCCGGTCACATTTTTAGGTTACCTTCCAAGTGACCCGGTCACAACAAAGGTACCTTCACCGTGACCCGGTCACATATTTAGGTTACCTTCAAAGTGACCCGGTCACAACGAAGGTACCTTCAACATTACCCGGTCACATATTTAGGTTACCTTCAAAGTGACCCGGTCACAACGAAGGTACCTTCAACGTGAACCGGTAACATTTTTCGGTTACCTTCAGACTAATCCGGTTACAACGAAGGTACCTTCTATGTGACCCGGTCACATTTTTTGGTTACCTTCACAGTGACCCGGTCACACCGAAGATACCTTAGAGGTGACCCGGTTATATTTGTACGTTACCTTCAAAGTAACCCGGTCACAATGAAGGTACGTTCAACGTGACCCGGTCACATTTTTAGGTTACCTTCAAACTGACCCGGTCACACGGAAGGTACCTTCAACGTGACCCGGTCACAATGAAGGTACCTTCGAGGTGACCCGGTCGCTTTTTTAGGTTATCTTCAAACTGACCTGGTCATAACCAAGGTACCTTCGATGTAACCTGGTTACATTTTTAGGTTACCTTCAAAGTGACCGGGTCACGTCTAAGGTACCTTGAACGTGACCCGGTAACAACGAAGGTAACTTAAGCGATAAACGGTAAGAAAAAGTGATTAAATGTAAAAAAAAGCGATAAAAGTAAAAAAAAAAAGCGATTAAATGTACAGAAAAGCGATAAAATTAAAAAAATGTGACAAATATTAAAAAAATTGACAAATATTTTTAAAAGGCAAATAAAAAATTATTTATTACATTTTATAATTATTTATCACTTTTTTTATTTTTAATAGCTTTTTATAAAAAATTACCAATTTTTTAACATTTTTCACTTTTTTAAATTTTATCACTTTTTTTTACAGTTAATCATTTTTTTTTAAAGAAATTTCACTTTTTAAATTTTTTTTTTACTTTTTAAAAAAATTTATTACATTTTAAAATTTTTTATCACTTTTTTTTTCCCCTCCCTCACCTGTTACCCCAGTCATACGGTTTCCCGTTTCTCCACAAAACCGAGATGAACGGTTAAGATCGGGGGGGCATCGGTACCCCCTTTTCGGGGGTGGGTATTATAGTTTGGTCCATATATATAGGTACGAATACGATCGATGGAGATATCTTTTGTATTGTTCAGTTTCTGACGGAGGCTTTTAAGTAAAGTAGCGATTAGTAATAGCTGCGTCTCGACACGATGAAGTTGGTTGTAGTCCAGCTTTTAGCTAGTATATAGGTCTAAATGCACCATTAGTCCTCCAATTTTACCAACTCATACGAGTTGGTCCCTAAACTTTGACTCAGTAAGACTTAATCCTCAAACTTTGCAAAATCATGTGACTTAGTCCTCAAACTTTTTAAATAATGCGACTTAGTCCTTCAGCTGTCACGAGAAACTGCAACTTTAAGTTATAACTTCCAATCTTTCAACAAAATAACCCTTCTTTTTATGAACTTTCATTATCACGAAGCTCATGGGTTAACAAAATTTACTGAATCATTACATACATAATTAACTAATTAAATAACATACAAAATGATAATAAAAAAATTATATACAATAATTTAAAAATTTTCTAATTATTTAATAATTTATATTTTGCTTATTTTTTTAGAAACTACTTTGCTTGAATTATTGGAGAGCAAAAAAATTATCTTTTATGTACTCCACTATTATGTTGATCAATTATTGTTTTTAAATATTTTTTCTCACTTTTTTTTAAAATGTACAATATGTCAATATTAGGAAGTTATGAGTGTAGAGATCATCTTAGAAGATTTTTTTTAAGTAGATTTAGTTTTCAAACAATTTTCCAAATTAATCTTTTTGGTATTAATATTTTGTGATTTAGAATTAGTATATCACATCATCTTAAAACTAATTTATCTCTTTTAATTCTCATGCTAATGAAGATGGTACTATAATTTTCATGGTTTTTTATCATTTGTTTCCAAAAAAAAAATTTAAATAAATAGTAAAATTTACCGAATTTTATATAGGTATTAGCTAAAACTCTTATGTTGAGTCTTTGAACTTTTGATTCTACAAAAAAATTGCTATATAAGCCATAAAAAAAAAAAGTAACATAAGGATATGTCCCTTGTACAAAAAAAGCAATAGTAACAGAAAAAGTGTAATTTTAGACTTATAATATGTATAATTTAAAAGAAAAAAATATTATAATTACTAATATAAAATTAGCATTGAATCTCTAGAACTAGCTTAATGGATGGATTCCACTTAATTAGAATGTTGACTACTTTTTTTTTCTTTTGATGGATTCCAATTAGAGAGCCAAAAAAATCTATTTTTTATTTTCTCCACCTTTACTTTGATCATTTATTTTTCCTATATATTTTCTTACTTTTTTAGTAATATAAACTCCCCATTGTTAACAATTTTTTCACACAAAAAAAAAATCCAATCTCTAACTTTGGGATGATTTTTCTCTTATTTTCTTCCTCAATTTTCATTTACCTTCTTTATTTCTTCAATTTCTTGCATATTAATGGCTTCTTTTTGTTTAATTTAAATCTTTTGCTCAAATATAAATACTAGTTAGAATCCATAAAAAAAAATAGTCAGTATTCTAATTAAGTGGAATCCATCCATTAAGCTGGTTTTAGAGATTGGATGCTAATTTTTTATTAGTAATTACTATATTTTTTATTTTAAATTATACATACTATTAGTAATTGTTTGAAAGGTAAATCTACTTAAAAAATTGTTCCAAAATGATCTCTAAATTTATAACTCCGTAATATTGCACATTTTCTATGAAAAAATGAGAAAAAATACCTAGAGATAAATAATTGATCAACATAATAGTGGAGTGCGTAAAAATTTTTTTTTTTGCTTTCCAATAAATCAACTAAAGTGCTTTCTAAAAAATAAGAAAAATATAAATTATTAAATAATTATAATATTTTTACATTGTTGTATGTAATTTTTTTGAATTATCATTTTATAAGTTATTTAATTAGTTAATTATGTATTTAACAACTTAGTAAAGCTTATTAACCTATGAGTTTGGTGATAATAGAAGTTTCTAAATAAAACTGTCATTTTGTTGAAAGATTAGAAGTTAGAGCTTACAATTTTAATTTGTCCTGATAGCTGAAGGACTAAGTAGCACGATTTAATAAGTTTGAGGACTAGGTTGCATGATTTTGTAAAGTTTGAGGACTAATTCATACTGAGTCAAAGTTAAGGGACCAACTCTTGCAAGTTGGCAAAGTTAGATGACTAATGGTGCATTTAGGCCTAGTATATATGGATGTAAGTAGACGACCTAGGCAGCGGCAGCTGGTGTGATTTGTCAGTCGGACCATTTGGAGCTTAGTGTCGTGCATCAATAAGATTTTGTTGGTTAATAAGGACATGTTGTTTTCCCTGGTTTCACGGACCAAGCCCAACTGGGTAAATAACACCCACCTGTCAGTCGAGGTAGCACTTAACGTCGAAACCTGAGAATGTCCACCATGGTGGAAGTACATCACTAACGGACAAATTAACGTCGTTAATGTCCAATGATAGATAAATAGTGTCTAAATTTGGGTTGCGAATGCCTATGTCTGGTGTTTTAGTGTCTGCCTCTAGTATATAAATGTCTGTAAGTTGTTTTCGTAGTTTTGAGGATAAAATACTTTGATTATTCAAATTTTACCTTTAATTCGGAATATAATAATGTTATTTTAAAGAATATTTAATTGAAAAATTATATCATAAATTTACCTTTAATTATAGTAAATGAATGTCTGCAAGTTGTTTGAGTATGATGTCTCATGTGTTGGATTGAAGTATCCAAATGTTTGATAATGATGGTCAAATGTCTAGTATGATGGGTTAAGTGTCTAAATCTGCTGAGGAAATGTACAATTTGTATGATTGTGCTGTCTAAATGTTTAATTATGACGCTTTACATGTTTTCTTCATTCTATATAAAACTAGATACTACATAGATATAATTAGATACTAAAAAAAAAGGCAAACATATTTAAGGGAAAACAAAAATTTTATATTTTTATGCAAATAAGTTATGTACTGGTATCTAATATAATCTATAGGAGTGTCTAATTTTACCTATGGTGATGTCTAATATCACATATTATAGTGTCTAATTTCTAATGAAAAATAAAAATGTAAATACCATTTTTTCCTTTTACATTATCTCATTCTGTGTGTTTGTTAGAATATTAATATTTTAGTATGAAAATATGAAAATTTGTAACTAATTTGGATCCCAACAATAGAAATAATGAAAGAGATTTATAAAATAAGAAAATTATTTGATGTTAAAAATAAAAAATGGTAATTGATTTAATTCCGTAAAATATGAAAGAACACTATCAAGAATAATTTTTTTTTTTATAAAAATATACTTAGAAAAAGAAATATAGTTATTTTTAATTGAATATGAAATTAAAAAAATGGGTTTAGATTAAAAAAAAAAAGGACAAACGGACGTTTGCGTTCCGTATCTGGTGTACGTCCACCAAGGCGGATGCGAGAATTGCCCCTTCACGTCCCCCTCTCTTGGCCCTGGTTATAACCATATTCTAGGAGGTGTGAGATTTGCATTTTTTATGAACACTGACATATTTTTTTTTTAACGTTTTCCTGGATTCCAGTGGCTTCTCCTGAAGTTTGGTCCCCTTTTGCATGGTATTAATTTTTTTTAGGGCCAATGTCGTAATTTTTCAGTTTCATTGCATCCCTTGTTTTGGTTAAATCACGTCTTCGGGCCCTGAATCTATACTCTTTCCAGTGTTTATTCCTATGTTTGATTGGTGTGACGTTTTGGTCTACAACCTTAATAGCTACTTAACTTGAGTCTTTCCATTTGCTCTCTTAGCTCCCAAATCTTTTTTGGTTGCTTTTTTATGTACTACCTTTTAAACCAAAATATTGGTCATTATGATACGTTTATTTTTAAGTTAAACTATTTCTCTGTTTTTTTTTCCTGCCCTTATTAAGTTAATTATTAAATTCTTAATATCTAAAGTTTGTACCTTTCCTCTTTCAGTCCTTAAACTTTTTGGCCTTTTAAATTTTATTAAGTTAATGGTTAAATAGTTAATTGATCAATGAAAATTAAATATAATTTTGTATTTCGTTAATATCTTTTTTTATTGAGTTTTATAGGATGAGTTATTTAGTTCAAAACTCTATGGTTTAATCAAGTAATTTAATCCATAATTGCTAAAATTAAAAGTGAATTTTTATAAATAAATTTTTTACCGATATTAAAAATTGAAATATAAGTTGATAAGAGATGAAATTTTTTAGTCTATTATTTTTTTAATGAAAAAAAGCATGTATAATGTTATGCTTCACATTGTTATTTTTAGATTATAATTAATAATTTTGATGATAAAAACATAATATGAAAAAAAATATGTTAATTATGGGTTAGAATTTTTTTTAATTGCATATTATTAAAATTTATTTTAATATTAAATTTATATAAATAAAAAAAACAATCAAAGTAACCTCGTTAACTGTAGCAATCAACGATAAACTAGCACACAGTGAATAATGTCGCTGCCATTAATTTTGGTCAAATTTATCCTCACAGCCTGATTTCGAGCATAACAATTTTTTGTCCTAGTTATACAATATTAAATACATACGCGTTTCCAAAAGCAGGTGGCTGGCTCCATCATTCTGTGGATCCACAGGCGAGGGTATGGTGTACTACTAGATTCAGTACCAGAATAGTACTACTTATTAATAACGATTGCATCTGGCAGTGTAAATTCGGAAAGAGAGTACTAGTTGTGCACCTTGTGGGAAACTAGGTAAACTAACTAAGAAAAATAATAATTTATCCGTTCCATATTTTTTTACATCATTTATTATTTTGAGATTTCTTAAACTTTTTTACACTATATCCTCTTTTAAGCATGTTCGATCAACCAAATTAACTTATGTACCCTTCTCACTTCCCACTGTCACTTTGGTCTCATCCAAGCTCAGTGTTGATCTTTTTCTTCCTCTAACGTCGTTCAATTTGTAACTAAGGAGGCCTTAGGTTTTCGGATCAAGTAATTTGAGGTGTGGGTAGGTTTTGGGATGTTTTTCGAATCAAGCTGATTTCACCTATCTATACTAGCCTTATTTTACTCATGGATTGTTGAGTCATCCTTTTGAAGGCATGGGGGCTAGGTGCAAGATTGAGTTATTTGCCCGATTGGCAGGATGTTGGGCCTGTTGATCATCCAGGCAAGGCAGATGTTGTGTGCCTTAAGAAGCACCATTTTGCTTCGGTTGAGATCGAGTGATTCGCTTTATCGTGGAAGATTATGCAAAGAGGAGCAACACATGTGCCTTTGATTTTGAAAGATTCGTGTTCCTATTGCCGCAGCTAGTGAAGATTTCAATGATTTTTCATCGATTTGTTGTTGAAGAGATAAAGGGGAGCACCAATAGGTATGCATCTGATTCAAATAACAACGATGAGTTTGTGAGTTTGGGTTCTTTCACTAGTAGTGTGTGGTTTGAGAATTGATTCATTGCTTGTCATCTTGACTCTTTAAGTGCCTCTTGTACTCCGTGTTTGATTTTGAGTTTTGTTCATGTAAACTTCTAGTCTTTATGACTGGTTTATTTTCCATTGATTAGTTTAAGTTTGATTATAAGATTCTGGCTTGACAATGATCTTATTTATATTGTTCTTTAATTCTCTCTTTCTAACTCTTTTTAATTAGTTTTGTTTGACAAGAAAAAGAAATTTTGGTATGAAATTGGATCATGCTACAAGGATGATTCTTTCTTTTGCCTGTCCTAGGATGAATTTGAATGACTAGCTTGTTCTTCCTGTTCTACTTTGGTTCATGTCATAGGATGATTTTGGTTCCAATGTTGCTTTGCCTGCATAAAGAATTCTATGTACTCTGGAACAAAATTGCATTTCTTTTTTGTTTTTTTTTTTCTAGACTTGGTGGTGGTGACGGAGGAGAAATAAAGATGGTGGTGTTGAAAATCAGGAGATGATGCTGGAGATCATGGTCAGAGAAGTAAGGCCAAACTAGGGGCAAAAACTGGAAAGAAATGGGTTATTTTGTGATTGTGTTAAACTATGTGCCAGATGAAATAAAGCAAAGAAAGAATGATGGATGGAGTATACAATATTTCTGTGGTTTGATTAACAGACTTACATCCACACAGAATTAAGAGAAAAATTTTATTATGAATGAAAAAGAATTCTTCACAAATTACAACCCTAAATCCAATAATACTCAATCATTTAGAGAAAATTTTGATACAAGGTAAAGGAACATGAGCTTCAATTATCTCTACAAGCTTGGCTTGGCAACACATGGGCTATTTATAGACTTTAATGGATAAACTTGTTTTATGTGAATTAATAAAGTCATTTCTTCATCTTCTCAACCAATTAACATGTGCACTAATGGCCAAGAAACTTAGTTAATTTGTGAGCCAATTTTTCTACCTTGTCATCATGCATAAGTTAGCTAGTTCATGAAGCCATTAATTTCTCATGAAAAATTCCTTCATCTTCCCAACAAATTACCATGGTTTTTTCAAACCTATAACTAGCCTATGCATTGGGTTTTAGAATTCAAAGCAGAAATCTTCTGACAATTCTCCATATTGACTTGAATTTTCTAAATCAACATATTATAAATTATTCTCCACCTCTTACCAAATTACCCTCATGGGCCTCATGGTCTTCAACATTTACAAAGTTAGCAGCTGATAGAGGCCTCATCAACATAGCTGCTAGATTATCCACTGTCACTATTTTCTACGTGGAAAATATTTCATTCTAAATGACATCTTTGATAAAATTTAACTTGACATCAATGCACTTGGTCTTTACATGATAAATAAGATTTTTACCAAGTATATTGCATTTTGACCGTCACAATACAAAACTAGTTGAAGCAAATTCAAACCTAAACTATCAAGTAGACCTCGAACCATATTCCTTTCTTAAGTCCTTTCATTTCTGCCATATACTCTAGTTCTATGGTAAACAACACAATCATTGACTAAAGCATTGCTTTTTAACTGATCTGATGTCCAACTAAAGTAAAAGCATAATATCCTAGTTTGTTATGAAACAAGTGTTTTAAATCTATAATCCTCATTTACCTGCAAGTGAATGGTATAGTTATGTGTGAGTAGCAAATATGAGTATCGTTGATGAATCCAAGTGAGTACCAAGTTTTTAATTACACGTTGTTGAGTTCACAAATTATAGGTGCTTTCACTATTTTAGGTAATAAACTAGGGTTGAAGGCGGCGCATTGCTGTAGCAATTTGTTATCTCAGGTTTGAAGGTGTGAAAGCATGGTTTGGGTGCTAAGAGAACAAAGACTTTCAAACTAAGGGAGGCTTCAAAATTTTTGTCAATTGTTTGACTTAGTGTCTGCCCTTATGTTTGTACAATTAAAACTATTCTAAGAAAAAAATTCATGGAGGCTATACTAGCATATGTTAAAAGTTACTATTCAGGTGATTAGGTCTTAATTGGTTCGATTGGAAGGAAAATTAAGAGTAATTAATGATTTTTTTTTTTTTAAAAAAGAATGATGGAAGTGTGGCATATCATATGAGTAGTTAATTTAAAGCTGATGGGAAAACAACTCAATAACGAATATGGAGACCAAGTATTTTGATTGGAAAGAAAGTAGAATGAATATTCGCATGTGGCTGTAGTTGTGGATTGTAAGCTAACAGCTCAGTAGAAAGCAAACTCTGGAGACCAAAGAGAAAAGTGTAGATAACTGGAGGGAGAAAGATGTAGTTTGCCAAACTTAAGGTAAGAATTTTTTCCCTTTTATCAAAGCTTATTGCCCACTTGGTACATAAGGCACCCTATTGTATCTACATAATTACGGTTGTGCCACCCTTCTACTGCAGCCTTGTTGCCCCATCTCACTCTCCACTCTCTCTCCCCGTTTCGCACAAACTGTCGCCTGGGTTCAAGGACTCATCTAACAGCCATCTAGCTCCGGCGCCTCATTTGCCCTGCCCCCACTCCATTTCTCCTCGGCTTTGGATCGCCGCTTCGAAATCTGCCATTACCGTTGCTGTCTAGCTCCGGCATTGCTCCGCCATCTACCTTTGTCTTATCCTTTTCACCGTCTACCTCCGTCTTCCCCAACACAATTTCAACTCCCTCTTCTCATTCAGACCAGATCCCAGCTCGATCATGTGCAGATATGTGTTGTTTTATGTCACCCAACATTCTCTGTTAAATGCCCTCTCTTCTTGCCCTACCATTGCAATTTAGGCCAACATCTGTTGCAACCGATTTTGGGCATGTTATGGTGTATAATCCGAAAAAAAATAATAATTTATTTCAATTTGTTTTGTCCTTTAAACAGTAGAGATATTTACTGGTTTGAGTTGTTCGTGCTCTCTAATTGGCGTTTTGTTTATGTGGATTATTCATGTATTTATGGTCCAAAACAATAAAACTGAGTGAATTTATGCTAAACATTTTCGACCTTGAGGCTGTTGTGCGGGATCGGGAGAGAGACATCAGAGTGTGAAAGAGAAAAGAACAGTAAAGACTGAGAATGGGACAATAAGCGGCCAAAATAGATGGGTGGCACAACCGTAATTAGGCAGACACAATAGGGCTATCTATGCACCACGTGAGCCACTAGCGTTGACAAAAGGGAAAATTTTCTGACTTAAGTTGGCTTCAGCCCAGCCAAAATCGGGTGTATACTTCTAGGCACAATTATTATTTACGTGAGCCCAACAATTATGCTACTATAGAGCTACAGTAATAAGTAATTGTGTTTTAGTATATATGAGGTACACTTGTCCACATAATATAGTAGGTATTTTTTATAATAAATTTAGTATAAAAATTTAGGGTCAATTTATTTTAACTTAAATCAACTTAATTTAAAATAATTTATTTTTATATTTATATCTTTTTTATTTGAAAGTCAATATTATTTAGGTGAAATAATTAATTGATTGTAAAATTTTTATAATACTATTAATTTTTTATGAATTTTTATTTTTTAAAAATTAAAAAAAAATCATAGAAATTTAATAACATGATAAAAATTTTGTTTCAAATGAATTATTACACTTATATAATATTGGCTTTCAAATGAAATTGGTTCTAGGTGAAAAAGATTTAAAACTATTTTAGATTAAGTTGACTTAAAATTAAAATGAATTGGGTGTTAAATAATAAATAATTAAAAATATGAAAAAAATGATTAAAGTTGAACTACCTTAACAATAACTAAAATTAGGTAAATAGAAACATAACATAACTAAAAATTTTCCTCTTTTATCAAATTAAATTCTAATTTTTAATACGAATGAGAAATTTATTTAGAAAAATTTGCTTTCAATTTTAGTAATTATAGACCAAATTATTTTATTAAACCATAAAGAACTATTCATACTACAATACGCAATCATGAATAATAAAATAATATGATTGAAACACAGAATTGTGCTTAATTTATGTTAATAAATTTATAATTTAACCATTAATTTAATAAAGATAAAAATAAAAAATTTAATTAAAGCCGAATCAATCAGAACCATAGCTAGAAGGATGTAAATTATAATGATTAAAGTTTTATTTTGAAAAACAAAATTAAAGAAAAGCAACAAAAAAAGTTTGAACCAAGATTAAAAATGAAAAAATATTAGGTATTAAAGGCTTAACAATTGATTTAATGAATGTACAAAAATGACTTAACATAAAAACAAATAAATTATGATAACTAATGTCTTACTTTAGAATATAGTACATAAAAACAATACAAATGTTGGGGACCAAGAGAATAAATAGAAATAATCTAGTTAAATATTTATTAAATTTGATGACCAAAATAAAAGATGGATGGAAAATAGGGATGAACGTGGAAAAGAGTAGAAGCTTAGGGATTAAACTGACATTTAACCAGACAACCTGAAACTGGAAAAATTGTAAAATGGGCTCTAAAAATTGCGAGTACCTTATGAAAAGGGAATCAAACTTAAAGAAGAGTCAATTATGTTTGAAAAAGGGGAAAAAAAACTATTCATCTTTAATGATGAACATTAAAAACCCGATGACTTTTAGAAGTAAGCGAGGTATTTTGGTTAGCAGTAATATAATCAATATAAGTCATTGATGGAACAACGTAAAAGTGTAAGACTTACCTTGACATTAAGTAAAATCTGAGTATAAATAATTATAAGCACATAGAGTAGTCAACTGAAGATATGTTTATATAATATCAAAAAAGTATTAAAGATAATAAATGAAAAATAATTAAATTAATTTTATTAATCAATTGAATTAAATTATTAAGAGAAAAAGAGTTTCTGGTGCCCATAGTGTAGGATAATATTGCATAATATACATGTATAGGTTTTCCATATTTTTTGCTCACTAATGAATTTGTGATAAAATAAAACCTTTAAAGAATTGTGCACTTATGCATAATACAAATTGTTCACTTATTTCAACAAATCAAAACTATAAATCAAATCTATGTAAAGCGCTCATACATTATGAAAAATATGCATTTGTTTCAATTAATTAAAACTTTGAATCAAACCTATATAATTAAAACTTTGAGTCAAACCACGCAAAAGAAAAAGCTTTTAGTATTTAACATGATTAATAAAAGTATGTTATTCATTTTCATTTAAGGTTTTATCATTTTGAATTTAAATATATCATCAAAATTTTTATTCTTCTAAAAGTTCACGTCGTGTATCTAAAACCTTGTCACGCCTGCGACCAGGGATTAAGATAGCCCTCTTCTCATCTCCTTAAAAACCTTTGATTATCAAAAAGGAAAAAAAAATTATGACAGATCATGAAAGTTGGGGATCATTATAGCATGAATATTATATCCAGGGATTAAATAAGAGATTTGACATTTCATGAGAGTAAAACAAAACTGGAATGGTGGGCAGCCATATCACAAAAAGGGACAAAATAATATTGGGTCCCTGTAATATTTATTATATATAGTAATGTTCCCCAATTTTTATAATGTGACAATTATGTCACCATCAGCAAATGGTCTACCCTACCGTTGGCGACAGAATGCTAAAGTGGGGGAGTATTATGGCAGATAGAAAAAATTTTGGGATCAAAATAGGCATTTGACCAAAAGTTGGAAGAAGCAAGAAAAAAAAAAAGGTCATGTGGATTCTACTGTTAATGAATAGTAAAACCTAGGGGTGGAAACGAGCCGAGCCGAGCCCGAACACCCCTAGGCTCGAAGCTCAGCTCGTTTAGAATTGGCTTGGCTCAAAGCTCGGCTCGAGTTCGACGAGCTCGAAAAAATGGGCTCGAAGCTCGACTCGAAAAAGTTTGAATTTGGCTTAATAAGCTCGAAGCTCGAAGCTCGAATTGATGTTAAAATTTTCAAAACAAACAAAAACCAAAACTGACCCATCTCTCTTCTCCTCTCCTCGTGTTCATCCAGAACATGTTCCAAAAACCTGTCAAATTTCTTGCTCAGATTCTTCATCCTCTTTATGTTCCCCTGCAAATCCAGAAACCTGACCTATGGAATCGAATCGCCGATGTCCAGAACCCCCATTAAGCAAGAAAAGCTCATCCAACATCTCCTTGAACTCTTCCGGCGTCACGATCTCGCTCTCGTCGGACAACTCCGTGTACTTCTTCCTAAGAACCATCCGCCCGATCACGTTCAGGCCCAGATTCGAGAGGTGATCTTTGACGATGATGGATTTTGGGGAGGATTTGAAGAGATCGAATGGGAAAAGTTTCAATTCTTGTCTTCTGATGTACTCGTAGGACTCGAGTCGCTTGGCGCTGAAGAGTTTGAGGAGGCACATACGGCGAGCCTTCTGCCAGTAAGGGCCGTATGGAGACCAGGTGATGTTGGAGCAGTTGTAGGTGGTGTACTTGCCCGCAACAGTTTTTGGCCGGCCAGCGAAGACGACGTCATGAGTTTTGAGGATGGCTTTGGCATCGTCAACGGAGGAGGCGATGAGGACGGGAAGGAGCCGAAGTGGAGTGTCGCGAAGAGGCAAGGCGCAAGGCAGGCCCGACAAGGTTCACCGGAATGTCGGGCTCGGGACTCAGGAAGCAAAGGGCATAAGAACTTTGGTCTGGTGGTGGCGACTGGCGAACAAGATTAGGGATTTAAGGGTAAGTAAATTATATTATATTATATTTTTTACTAGGCTCGTTAAGCTCGATAAGTATTCGAGTCGAACACTGTCCAGCTCGAAGCTCGGCTCGTTAAATATTCGAGCTTATCTAATAGCTCGAAGCTCGGTTTGAGGCTCGTTAAGCTCGGCTCGAAAAGAAAAAAATCGAGCTCGAGCTCGAGCCCGAACCATTTGATAAACGGCTTGGCTCGTTTCCAACCCTAGTAAAACCCACTTCTTTTTTAGAATATAGTATAATATATATAATTGTACTTTTTGGTGAATTGTGTTGTACACATATTCCTACTAACACACCCAGTAAAGTTCATGATGAGCACATGACATAAATTCTCAGGACAAATTGCATAATTAGATCTTAATTTTTAATTATTATTTTAGTTTTAACCCCAACCTTCGACTTACACATTTCAACTCCCTAACTTTGTAAAAATGTTTTATTTTGGCTTGTTGTTAAATGGAAAATGTTATCTTGGATAAAAATGTCACATAAGTATCTAATTATAGAGATAAATACTATTGTAACCCCTAAAAATTTTTCTCAAAAAAAATATTGAAACTTTAAAATTAAATCCAACCATCGTCCTTTTGCCACTACTACCTTCACCGCCCCCTTCCCTCACTTCTAGTCTCTATCTCACTGTCGTCACCCTCAGGCCTTCCTCTCCCTACCGCCTTTCCCTTCCTTCTCCCCATCGGCCTTCTCTTCCTTTTCTTCATTACCCTTCTTTTCCGCTTCCTTCCTTCCTTCCCTCTCAACCTTACCCGATTCATGCATCCCCACCGTCATGATTTCCGTGATCGTGATCTCTCAATTAGTGATCCCTATAATTGCGGTTTCACAATTCCCGATTTCTTAATTCGCTCCTTCGTTCGCCTCCTTCCCCTCCTTCCTCGATTCGCACACCCTTACCCGATTTACTTCCTCTCCTCCCTCCCCGACATCAATCCGCCAATTTCGCATATTCTCACCCGATTCACACACCTTTTCCTCATCATGATGGTTGAAAAATGGCACCGGTAGTGATTGCCATTCCCCTTGCGGCGGTGCATGTGTAGCTGCTAGTGGTTAGAGGATAAGGAGACAGATGGAGTAGAGGGTTGGCTAAACTGGGGAGGGGAGATGAGTTTTTTTGTTATATTTCAATGTTTTAAGGATTATTTGTTAAAGAGAGAAATTTTCAGGCATTAAAGTTAGCATTCTTTTCTATATGCTATGCAGATGTGATGTTTTCCGTCAGAATTAACGAGTTTCGTTACCCAAAGGTCCAAAATGAAACGTTTAAACAAAATTAGGAAGTTTAAACAAAATTAGGAAGTCTAAATGTGCAAGTTGAAGGTTGGAGGTAAAACTGAAACAATAATTAAAGGTTATGGTCTAATTATATAATTTACTCTTAAGTTCTCAGACATTCACTCTCTAATTTAAAAATTCTCTTTTTCCAAAGCAATATGGATTTTATATTAATAAGGACGAGTATATTATTTTAATTATAATTTTTTTTCTTGGATAAAATCATTTTGTTATTTTCTTTTAAGAATTTGACCAAAAATTAAATTTTAATTACATTATCTTTTGAATAAAATAATTTGCTGTTATCATTTAAGTTTTGTTCCGGTGTTTACGTGAAACTGGATATAGAATTATAGGTACATGCGCATAAGCACAATGCACTCAAGCCGCTCCTCTCTTAAGACTTTTAAGATTTCGATTAATTTGCGTTTTCGCTTTTACTCCCCGTTCCCGCTTTTGTTCTGCGTGACTTAGCGAGAAACTGGGGATGAAGTTTTGTGAAGGACAGTGTAATGACAACCAATATATTTGGCTGTAAGGACTAATCCTCATTGTTCATTGGGAAATTAAAACTACTTTACTAATCTGCAGTTTGCCCTTTTCATTTTGAAAACTTACACTTTATCTTTTATTTTGTTTACACTATCCAATAACAGCTTACAAAATTATAATTTAAACTGTACTACATTCATATTCTAGTAATTTCAATCTCTCCAATATTTTTTTTAAGTTAATAGATATTATAAATTATCAATTTTTTCTTTCTATAAATGTATTTTTCTTTCTGTAAATGTATTTTTGTTCCTGAAAATGCATATCAGTATTTTGGAAAGGTCAATTAGCTATAAAAAAAATTAAAAATCTTAAAATTACTAAAACATGAGTATTAGTCAATTTAAATTAGGGTTTCAGAAGTTATTGTCAGACATTGTAAAGAAATGAAAGGATAATATGTAGATTTCTGAAAATAGATGGGACAAACTGTAGGTTAGACCAAACCACATGAGGGTTTTGTAATTTTTCATTGTTCAATCTTGGCAGCCCGTAACCTCGTCTTGTGAGATGTGAACTAATTAGGGCTTTCGTGAAGCCTATAAATTCCTGATTTCTTGAAGGGCCTCACCCGTTTCAATTTTCTTGAAATAACTAGCAGTTTGGTCAGTTTAATTTGGTTGCAAGTATGAAATTAAATACCACAGGCAAGTGATACACAATACAAATATTTTTCCCTTTTATCATTTTATCATGTGATACACAGTAATATTTTACGATATTTCGCATATCTCTCATTTTTTGTGTACATTTTGTTAAAAAATCGTAATATATTGTAAATACCATGAAATATATACCGTGATATTTTATTTTCTGCAGATATGTATGAGATTTTTTTTTATCATTTTACATCAAAATATCATAAATATATAAACATTAAAATATAATTAATAGACATATCATACAATAAAAATTTACCTTTATTCTTTTGGTTACTTTTCTTAGTTAACATAAAAATTTACACCCAGTTCGTTTTAACATAAGTGAACTAACTAAAAAATGACTTATTTTTATTCGTGCTTCTTTTTTACCTATAACTAATTTAAATTTAAAGTGAATATTATATAGTTACAATAATCCATTAAAAATATAATTTTTTTAATATTACTAAATTTTTATAAATTTTTCTAGTTTAGGGAATTAAAAAATAAAAATTCATAAAATTTAACAACGTCATGAAAATTTACTTTCAAATAGATTATTGTATCTACATAATATTGGCTTTCAAATGAAATAGGTTTCAGGCAAAAAATATGTAAAAATAAAAATAAGTCAGTTGACTTAAGTTAAAACGAATTGCCTTTACTGGTTACTTTGAGTCATCTAGGAACTTAATGTAGTATTAAAAAATGTATTGTTATAATTAAAGTATTTTTTTTCTCTTATATAAATAATTTAGTTTCTTCCTGAGTATTATTTATTTTGCTCTATATATAACATTTTATTTTTTTTTTCTTAAAAAATATGTTCTATCATATATATTTTATTTATATTTGACAAATTATGATGATAAAATTAGAATATATATAAAATGTGCAAAAAAATATTGAATTTATGTCATCTTAAAATAATACTTTAACATTTATTTTTTTTATGAAAACAATAATGGTATGTGATGTAGTATATAATATAGTATACATTGAAAATTTAAAATGTAGTATACTTAGAGATAACAGTATTTAACACTTTGGTTGCAAATATTAGAGTTTTTGAAGACTCCCGGAAAATTTTTCAACACGAGAAGGCCATTTACTTGTACGATCATTGGTTGATTAGAAATATGACGTGGGCCGACACACTTAGATAACATATTAACTGCTAGTAATAAATACTCACTTCATCCCATATTTTTTGTACCATTCACTTTTCAGTAATTAATCTATAATTTTTTATTTTTAACATTTTAGCATATAAATGAAAAACTTTTATATAAGAATGATAAATCAAGACATATAGATTCTAAATATATTTTTTTAAAATTTTTTCTAACAAATACTAATATGAATAAATTCAAGTTAAACTATTTAAAAATGTCAAATGGTATAAAGAATATGGGACGGAGGTAATAATTTTGAATGTAGTACTCAACATTAAAGTTTTTATAATTTTATATCATATTAATTACTAATAATAAATAATTTTGAAAAGTCTTACGGTCGCGGCAGCCCTCCCCGTCCCTACAATCTCACATAGCTCTGTCCTGTTCGTTACTGAAAGTCTGAAACTGGATCACAATTGAACCGCTCTGCCACTAGTGGCCACTGCCCAGCACGAACTGTCCCGCCCATTTGTTTGTATGAACGCGACGGCGACGCCAGGGTTTTGGATTTTAGTAATGATGAATTAATCTTCTTTTTCATTTTTCCCATTTCTGTGCAAAATCAATTAAAAGTAAAAGATAATGCCAAATTGGGACTTAAACAAATGTGCTTTCAACACCCTCTTAAATCCTAAAATTGGCCTTGTTTGGTATGAAAGCTAGATTAATGTTAAAGGTTTCAAAAAACAATATAAGAATAACTTTTAGTGCTTAATTTCAACGGTTTATTCTAATTATTAATAAATTATCTAAAAACTTTAAGATTAATGACAAAAGATATGGTAAACTGCCTTTAGCTAATGGTCCATTCCAATCCTCATCCTTTTCCTTTTCTTATCTCTTTATTTTCTCTTCAACTAAAAAATAGATGTGGGTTCTTAGCTAAAAAAGAAATTACGCTTTTGTGTTTTCCCCCGTTCTTTGCCAGTTTCATGATTTATACAAAGTCGAATTGATGCACTCATTATCGACAAAAAAAATTTACAATTATTTTTTCTCAACTCAACTCCTAAAATTCCCATCAAATTTAAAATAAGTCCGTTAACCCACCAAATTATTTTTCATATATAATCACCCATTGAATTTTCGAAATTGTGCACATTAGAATATACAGTAATTGAAATTATTATTGCTCTTCTTTACAAATGCAATGCAGCATTATTCTTTCTAGTGAAAAAAAAAAAAAAAGAGGAGTGAAGACTTGCCTAGAAAATATAAGTGTAGTTACTATGGAGGAAAAAATATAATCCAACCTTTCAGTTTTGAGTGCATACCCAATATATTTTTCTGAGCATGACAATTATTGTCATTCTCCTTTGCTTTGGGGCAAAACCAATCCAATCCGTACAGCGTTTACGTCCAGGAAGAAGAGCAGGCAGCCACGGAAGCCACGTGGGATTCTAACAGAAACTATTGCGAAATGGCTGGTCCACATCATCTCGTGGGTCCCGCACCTCCAATAATGACAATTCACAACAAATGCTTGCCGCCTCTTCCTGAAAAGTGAAAACGGCTTCTTCTCTTTTTCTCTTCTTCAGGTTCGTCCACGCACGGCGACTCTCTGAACGATCGTCGGAAATACGGTTGTAGATATTCGGGATTTACGAATGAGCGCGAAGAACAAGAAGGCGGCAGGGACCAGGACGCGCGTGGGAAAGTACGAGCTTGGTAGGACCTTGGGCGAAGGCAGCTTCGCCAAGGTTAAGTTCGCCAGGAATGTCGACACCGGCGACCACGTCGCCATCAAGATCCTCGATCGCAATCAAGTCCTCCGACACAAGATGGTCGAGCAGGTACCTCTTCCGATGATTAATTTGTTTGTTCAATTTAAAATCCATACGGTTGCTCGTGGCTGGTTCTATTCCAATTCCGAATCATCTTACTCCGTTGAAGAATCTCCGACACTTGCTAACTTCTTAGGTCAAATCCCGGGGTCCAAGAGTCTAATTAGTTTTTAAATTACTAATAATTATGTGTATGTGATCCAAAAGTCCAACGGGGATGTCGAATTGTTTGTGACGTGACAACTAACCACTGCTTTCTTATTTGGTAGTTTGTTCTCTTTTATCTTTATCTTTTTTTTTTTTTTTGTTTTTTCCTTTGTTTAATGCGCGTTCCTTCACTGTTCAATGACGGCTTCTTCTGTTCATTTGCAGATAAAGAGAGAGATATCGACAATGAAGCTAATCAAACACCCAAATGTTATTAACATTTTTGAGGTACTTGTTCTAACATACCAGTGTATTCTATTTGTTACTCAGATTTCAGGCACTTATAATAGAATTAATCATGTGTGTAAATTGTATTAGTTTTCTTCACTTTACTGTGTATTGATGCTCAGGTTATTGCAAGCAAGTCAAGGATATACATAGTACTGGAGTTTGTAGAGGGTGGCGAGCTTTTTGACAAAATTGTAATAACATTTTCCCTTTCCTTCTGTTTTCATTTCCCCCCCTTTTTTAACTTCTCTCACATGTTTGGTTAGTGCATATGTTTCTTGGACGACAAAGGCTGCTTCCAATCTTTAAGAAATAAACATCTTCTCTATTTTAACTGAATCAGATTATTTGAATGTTTAAGATGATTTGTTGCGAGGACATTGCGTAATGATAATATTGATTGCTTATAAAAGGTCTAAACTTCAAGTCCAACTCAAAAAAGTAAAGGAAAGGCTGATAAAAAAAATGAAGAGAAACTATTGAAACATTTCTCTCTTTTTTGTGTTTGTGCGCGTCCCCTGTCTTTCTTTGTATTTATTTGTTCTCCTTATTAATTAGTGCTTGTGCTTCATTCGGTAAGATCAACTATCAGCTTGTGTTTGGCGCAATAAAACTAAGATACCTTTAATGACATTTGCTTTCAAGGCTAAGCGTGGGAGACTTAAAGAGGATGAAGCACGGAGTTACTTCCAGCAACTTATTAATGCCGTAGATTACTGCCATAGCAGGGGTGTCTACCACAGAGATTTGAAGGTTCAAGATCCTCCTTTATTTTACCCAGAGTTTAAAATTTTGGGAGTTATGGAAGTTCTTCCAACTAGGAGTTAGTTAATGGCATGACTAATCTTTACAGCCGGAGAACCTTCTTCTGGACTCAGCTGGTGTTCTGAAAATTTCTGATTTTGGACTCAGTGCATTACCGCAGCAAGTTCGGGTAAGAGATGTAGCAGATATTGATATTGTTTTTTCCTTGCTGGTTTTCCATTAATTGGTGTAATCCCTTTAATTGTGTATACTGCAACTACGTTTGATGTATTTGATTGTTTAGATTGGGGAGATATTAAAGTTGGTAATATAGGGATTTAAGGTCTGAGGATCAAAAGTGATGAATGATCTAAAATAACATCTCATCAGCGGCCAGCATGCCCACTGACCTGAAAGGGGTGGGTTTCTCTTCTATCAAGCTATAAAATTATTTGGAACCAAAATGCCTGGGTAGTTAGGCATACCATTTTTGTTTCCCTTCTCTTGAAAGTAACCAGTTTACGGTTGTGACAGGGCACTGTTAAAAGTCCGCTGAATAAGATTCTCTGGATCTGGTTGACAGGTATAGCTGACATAGTTAGGCATTTCATCCAGCCCTATTCACTTGAGGAGTGCCTGTTTCGATTTTATACTGGAGCATTTTCTGTTGGGAGGAGTCGATAGTTCTAGGAAAAACACGATCTAATCCATGTCTGACCAACTAATACACGCTTCTTTCGTATTTTTTTTCCTTCTACATACCTAGTTATCTGGTTTCCAGTAGCTTTATTTATTTATTTATTTATTTTTGGTTGTATGAGCCATCAATTTTGGCCTGTCAGTGAACTTGTCTCTTGTAACGATTTTATGCAACCGGAGTTATTGGGTGATGGAATCAACTTTCTAGGTCTCTTGCTTTATAAATTGCCAACTTTTTCAAAGAGATTCTGCATCGTTTTATCGAGGACCAGCCCTCTACATGCAGCTTGTTAGGCCATATAATTCCCTGGATATCTGTGTTTTCACAATTGATGAAGATGAGAGCTGGTTGTGCATGATAGTCATTACTAGGTCTTAGAAAGTATCTGGTAGCTTCATTCTGGCCTGCATTGGTTTCTATACTTGAAAGGCAAAGACAAGCATGAAGAGAACCTGGTGGTGTGCCCAGGGAGACTTCTCTAATGCTTATGTCAGCAGTAAGTCAATGGCGAACTCTAGCATATTACCTGAATCGATATGTCAGTGTTTAGCCCTTGTATAATGACCAATAAATCCTTGTGATTAACCCTTTCTGGGGGTAATTGGGGCTTATTTAGTAGCCACATGTCTGCTGTGTCTATCAAATATGATGCAGCATTATGGATCATTAATATCTGTATTTCCAATTATATGATTTTCATGATACAAAGCAAAGTTTATACAAAGCAAAGTTTACTTACAACATGGCGCTCGTAGGAGGATGGGTTGCTTCATACTGCCTGTGGAACTCCGAATTATGTAGCTCCTGAGGTATGAACCATTCATTAAATGATTTAACAACTTGTAGCCCTATGTTCAGGTATCTGACATTCCACTGATCAGGTGCTTAAAGACAAGGGTTATGATGGCACGTCATCTGATGTTTGGTCTTGTGGTGTTATTCTTTTTGTACTTATGGCTGGTTATTTGCCTTTTGATGATCCAAATCTTATGGCCTTGTACAAGAAAGTAAGTATACCCAGATTTGGCCTATATTTTCTGATTTGAATTTTATAATTGTAATCATGCATATAATATGAATTTCAGATCATGAAGGCTGAGTTCTCTTGTCCATCATGGTTTTCATCTGGTGCAAAGAACCTAATGAAACGTATTCTTGACCCGAACCCCTTGACAGTTAGTCCCTTTGTGCTGCCTTGTGTCTAGTCTTCCCTTATTTTGTTACTGGCTTAAAATTGGCAATGATTCTAGATGGCAACACCCATTTATGAATCTCACGTACGTGCTTGTTTGAGAATCTTGTTATTGCATCTATAATTTGACTTTCTTTTGTTTCAGCGCATAACTATTCCTGAAATTCTACAAGATGAATGGTTCAAAAAAGGGTACAAGCCTCCACATTTCAAACAGGATGAGGATGTGAATCTTGATGATATAGATGCTGTGTTCAGCAACTCGCCGGTGAGGGTTGAAGCCAGTTTACACTAACTCTCTTAAAAATGCCATTTGTGTTTTTGGACAATTAAGATGCTATTACCCTCATTGGGCAAATTTTCACCTGTAATGCATCAAGACATAGTGTGTCTATTCTCTAGTATTTTGGAAATGAGCTGTTCAATGATACTAAAGGAACTGACTTCATATGATACATTAGTTTTTCTTTTTTATTTTGCAGGGACACCTCATTACGGAAAGGAAAGAGAAACCTGTTTCCATGAATGCTTTTGAATTCATATCTAGGTCCCAAAGCTTCAGTCTTGACAACTTGTTTCAGAGGGAAATGGTATGAATTTCAGTGTCTTGACAATTTGGCAATCACATAAATGACTCAAATCTTCATCACATCTAAACTGCTAGCTTCAGATCTGAAAGCCTCATTAACTGCCAAGTATTTTCTTCAGGCTAGTTGGTTATACAGTTTACATATCTAGTTTTTTCCTGTCATATAAATAACTCAAATATTACCATATCTATGCACCTGGAAAAAAAAAAAAACCATTCCTCAAATCCACTGTTGCTGGCATCACATCTATATTTCCTGTGTTAGTGGCTTAGTGCCATCACTTATCTTGATACTAGTTGATCTTTTCATCTCTCTGCTTTTTGCTTTCAACAAAATTGTAGGGCCTTGTGAAGAGAGAGACACGTTTTACTTCCAAGTCCTCTCCAAATGAAATAATCTCTAAACTTGAGGAAGCGGCAAGACCACTGGGTTTTAATGTTCACAAGCATGATTACAAGGTCAGCTTTATCTGCCTCAAAAAGCTCCTTTCTTTCAGGATATATATCACTACTGTTATATATTTTTTTTTTCTCTCTTGCTCTCTGTTGAAGGAGATGGTTACTTGGAACTCACATCTTTCGTCTATTTACTTTGTTCCAGATGAAGTTGCAAGGTGATAAAGACGGAAGGAAAGGGCAGCTTTCTGTAGCTACAGAGGTGTGGAATCAGTTATCTTATAATGGTTCAATCCTTTTGATCCTTCGCAATGACATGCTACATAATTGTTCTCTTTCAGGAGAAAACTTGAAATATAATTTTTAACCGAAACTTGACATATGGTCAATTTTGACTTGATTAAATAACGTTGATTATGGCCATTGATAGGAAATAAGTGAGTATTCGAACTCCCAACCTAGTCAAATTTGTTATTTATTGATAGATTGGTAGTTTTCTTCTCTATGTCAAAAGGTATGCTTTCAAGAGAAATGACATGCTTATACTCTCCATTGTACTTGGAGAAGCATCTAGCGGCATACGCCCATATCCAAACAAAATGCTTTGGTCCTCAAATTTTGTTTCCAGCAAGTTTAAGGGCTTTAGAAGGCATTTGCAACACGGGCATTGGTTATGTAATTAATGATTGATCATTGGCCACTCCGTTTGCACATGCTTTATCAAATAATTCTCTGGGCTCCAACAGTTGAGCATCTTCGTGTTGGTTGCTTCCTGTTTGCTACTTAGAATTAGGAGAAGTATTTTGCAGTTTGATTTCAGAGACATGACAGATTATTCTTCTTGAAGTCCAGGTATTTGAGGTCGCCCCCTCCTTGCACATGGTGGAGCTCCGCAAGACAGGAGGTGATACATTAGAGTTCCACAAGGTAAATATACCTGTCAAAATTTTTTTAAAGGGGTTTCAAGTAACATTGTTTGTGTTCCATACATGGCTTTCTTGTGTATTAATGTCTTAGAGATAGCGAAATATTGTTACAGTTAGCATTGATGAGATGGAGCTACTGCCTAGGTTGCCAAGCGGGATAATCCCAAAGAACTACTAATAGTTAAACTTGACGGTGTTCTAACTGCAATCTTTTTCGAAGCTACAGGATTGCAAGTAACCTTCGTTGTTGAAGGGCGAAATAACACAAATACATACAGTTCAGGGACAGTCTGTGCCATTTAAGCACTAGATATCATTTACTCTTTGTTTGTCCTTGCAAAAAGATTAAACCAAAACGATAAATATATGCTTCCTCAGCCCCTACCAACGAATGTTTGCTTTCTTGTGAAACATTAGTTGGTCAAATTAGATTTGTTTTCTCAATAAAAAGGCCTTAAATGTGTTTTTTTTTTCCCTATCACAGTTTTACAAAAGCTTCTCGTCCGGATTGAAAGATATAGTGTGGAAATCAGAAGATACCATTCAAGAATAGAGGTGATGGGTTTGCATTCTCTTTGAAGGTGCTTTGGCATTGAAGTAGATGTAATATTGTACTCAATGGGACAGTTCGTTTCCTAGTTCAAATATTGCATTCATTTTTACTTCTTTTCGTAGAATCAATTCCATTTGAAGCTAAGTATATTAGAAATTAATAATGTGATAATGAAGTTTTTTAACTTACATGTCTAAAAAACAAAAGTTAATAAAAATACTTACTTTTCACAAAAAATGTTTTAAAAATGTCTTTTTAGCTTCTTAAAGGGCAGGCAAGGTTGTAATCAATATGCAATTCAGAAAAATAATCAATATAGGAATAAACACTTTTAAAGCATTATTAGTAATCGCAAACAAACTCTATCTCAGTTGCAATTAAGATTTTAATCCTATTATCCACTAGCTATATTGAATCTTATAAATTAGTCATTACCGCATAGTATACTATGTTATGTATCGTTGCTAGTTTGAAAAAAATATATATTATTTTAAGATAAAAAATATTAAATATAATTTTTGCATATTTTTGTGTATTCTAACTATTTTCATTATAATTTTCATAACATAAATAGAATATATATGAAAGAAAATATTTTTTTAAACAAAAACACATAAAATATGAAATATATACAAAAAAATAAATATTATTGTGCAAAAAAAAAAAAAACTAATGTACTGATATATAAGAAAATATAAACAAATTTGCTAAATTATTATTCAACAAAAAATTGTTGTACTAGTATTTTACTAAATGCATCTGATTTGTGAAAAAAGAAAAAACTCTTGACCAAAAGTAACACAAGCTAGCAACTTTGTGAAGAAACTCATGAAACAAGAGTAGCACAATCATAGTTCAGGGACTATGAGCATGTGTATAGCGACGGTACTAGAGCTCTAGAGCTATGGCTAGGCTGTCACTAACTGGCCAATGCATTAAAATAATTAATCTTTCGGTTTACCCATATTTTTAAATGTTAGTTATTGCTATCTAAGTACAACGTAGCGATGACAAACTGTCACTATAGGCATAGGCTAGAATAGTGATGGCTAGGCCGTCGCTAATGACACTTAAATTTAAAACCCCTTCCCTGCCCCATTGCGTGTCTTATCCTATTTCAAGACCCTCATTCAAATTTTTCGCCATTTTAGCCCTAAAGCTAGAGGTCTCCATTTCCAGCTGTTCCCAACCCAATAAAACATCAAATATTTTCTTTCTTTATGAAATCATGGTCCAAATCAACAATTATTGAGGTAAAGTTGTATATTTCTCAAATGTTCACACAATAGATAGGGTTTTCACTCTCTAACTTTTTTTTCTTAGTTTTAGCTATATAAGGTTTATATACTATTTTTTTATGATTTAGAAGGTTGTCGGGCACTATTGAGGTGTGTTTCAATTCCTTTTTATACTTTAACTTTAGAATTTTTTTCTCCACCAAAATAACGAAAATTGCGGATATTTTGTATTGATTTGTGGTTGTTTTTAGGCATGATCTTCATATAGATGAGAAGCATTTGGAGGCATTCTTTATGGATGGGCATGTCCAATTGGTGCAATTATTTATTTATTTATTTTTAAGTTTTAAGATTTTTTTTCAAGCAAAATGTAAAAAACATAGTACATAAGCTTAGTTACTAACCTTTTGGCTATTTGTATAAATCTCAATAATTGTGGAAAGTGTTGGATGCTTTAATTTATAATGAGCATGTTGAATTACTAGCTTTTTTATTTTTTTTATAATAATCTTCTTTAGGAAAAAAGTTGTAAAAAAAAATAAAACACCTCAATTAGTATTTTCCCCTTTTTGCTACTAGTATAATCTCCATTATTATGTGAAGGCTGGGTTGAGATGCTTTAATTTGGAATTGACATATTAGTTTGCTATGTTTTTTCTACATAACCAGTAATATGTAACCTTAAAACATATATAATTTTATAATATATTGCAGATGGCTGATAAAGAAGATGATGGGCATGGCCCCATCAACTAGTATTGGAGACGGGATACATTGGCCTAGTTTGATCTATGTAAATTTCTACTTAATTGTTATGGTTTAGACTATGTGCAATTTTCTAATTATTTGAAACCATATTTGCATATGGTACTTACTATATGTTGTGGTAATTGAATGTTTAGTAACATTAATAATGTAAAACATATATTTGGTGGATGTATAAAAATGGTTGCTATTATAGGACAGTTGGAATTATAGGGACTAGAATAATATGGTAATGTATGGAGAATTAAGAAGGAGAACGGGAGAAAGAAAACATTTAGCAACATCTTGGGTTTAAAACTTAGCGACTTCTTATCATCACTAATATTAGTGACAGCTTGCCATCACCATTGCTAATCCATTGTTTACATGACCGTGCCAAAAAATTTTAACAATCAGTCTCACAACATCTAGCTATTGCCAATTAGCAATGATAGTCATTATGGAAAAAGTTAGTGGCAAGTAAATTAGTTGTAGCACATGTAGTGATGGCTAATCGTTAGTACATCTATTTAAGTGTTGCAAGTCGTCACTAATTAAAGCTGTTACAAATGCTCTTTTTTAATAGTGGGATTACTCTTTTTCAGTAGTGAGATTAACGTATCTCTAAATTCCAACCATATGTGCTGAGATGAAGAAGTTTGATCATTTTCCATTGGTTGTAGTTCCACAATAACAAATTTCTCATGCACATGACCTAATTGGCTTCGTTTTTCTCTTAGACTTCTCCTTTGATTTTGAACACACACACACACAAAGAAAAAGAAAGAAATAAAGAAAAAATCCGGCTGCACGTGACCGCGGTTGTGAAAAAACAAAAATGCACAAATTAATTTCACTATCTATCCCTCTGTCACTTGTTCAGGGGCTTTTCTGACTTTTTCGGAACCGCGTCAAGTCATTAAGAAGAGTTTCCACCTTCTCGATTTGGAGGAAAATGATCAGTTTTTTTTTTGTTTAACACACATGCAGGTACAAAATTAGCTATTGTGGGTTGAACATATATGACTGCTTTAGACTTTCCATTGTTGCATAAATCCAGAATTGAATGATTATGGAGTCTGACAAATGGTGTCAAGTCAAACTCCATTGAGCAATGCGGGATATCATAAAGGGAAACAAACGTGAGCCCGGGTCTGCAAAGTGCCAGACAAACATGAGAATAGTAATTTTCTAGCTATGGACACCCTGGCAGATTAGCTTCTACACAGATATAAGTTTATTCCTCAACTTTTATGCTCGCTCAAAATCCGTCATTTTGACGATGTCTTGTAAGAATTAATATAACTTCTTATTTAAATTTTTAAATTAAATTTTAATTTTTTATGTTAAAATAGACTCATATGTCATTTTAATGATATATTATACACCTAGGTTCCAGTCACATTTTAAATATATAATCAACCAAAATATCTTAATCTACTATTAGAATTCCTCAAACCACAGTTGTATATGAAAATTTTCATCTTTTTTAATTTTCTCCCAATCTAATCCATTTTAATCATCAAAATGCCCTCTTACCCTGGTCGTTCACCTCTATGAGTATTACCCAATTATCAATTCTTAAGAACAGGACCATCAAAATATTACAAAAGACATTTTTATTTGCTTAGTTATCTCTAATTAGTTTGGTCTGTTTTTACCTGTAACTTTGGATTACTTGACTAAAGCCAAAAAAATGAGTTTCTGTTTTACATTTCTAATGATTCATTGGTATAATTAAGTTGTGAATCATTGCTAGTTTCAGTTTTAGTATTTGTATTGTTAATTTAGATAAATATGTTGACATTGAATTCTTTGTTATTGTTTCTACATAAGAATTCTTTTATAAATAGATAAAAGTATATATTTTTTATGTGGAATAAAAATAAAAATTAAAAAAATATATATATTGAAAAACACATTTTGTGTATCTCTTTCTCATTATAAAAACAAATATTTGAAATAGGTACAAAAAAAAAATTATTTCTTGAAATGTCTACTAAAATGTTTTAGATTGGATATCCATAAATAATCCAGATATCCACAAGTTAGGTAGAGTGGGTCGTGAATCGATCCATAAAGGAATAGAGTAGGTTGTCGATTAATTTATAAAGAAGTTGAGTAATAGTAGATCGCTATAGAAAGTGGATCAATCTGCTCTATGCCCATCCCTAGATACAACAAATCTTATAGGCTTCAAAAAGAACTAATTAAGGGAGCGAAAACAAGAGAGAAAAATATATGTTTAAAAGAACTCTTGATATGGTTGACCAAACCACAATTCCATATGAGTTGAGTGGCACAGTATGCAGTTAGTTGATTATATAATTCGTATGGTCTTGTGTGCGTTGTGTTCAATGAAATAAGCATTGTCTTCCACCAATGAATTACCCGTTTAAAATTAGTGTATAACAGTAAAGTTTGGGAAGCAATCAAATGCACCGCATGGATTATTTGGAACCGGAGAAACAACTTGGTTCACTTCATTCCAAAAAGAATAAAACATATTTTTTTTTGTTATTTTAAAAAGGATGAAATGTTTTTTTAAGAAAGTTTTTAACATCTAATTTACCTTATTATCTTTATTGAAACTTTCATTATACAAAACTAAAAAATGAATCATTTTTTTTATTTTTATTAAAACTTGCACTACATAAAACCACAAAAAAAAAAAATTCTTTATTTAATCATTATTTAAACTCTTACCACACATAACTTTAGAAGAAATTTTATTTTAATTTTAGTTTTAAAGGTAAAAATAAAAAAAAATAATATAAACCACACAAAACTTAATGTTTATGCCCAGAAAAAGATATCATCCTTTATTATGGGATAGATGGAGTATTAGAGAAGTGGTGAATAAAATTCAAATGTATTCATTCACTTGGATATCATGTAGGTGTAATAAACTAAATTGCTCTTGGTACGTGTAATATTATAACACGGTTGCTGTGGTTATGAACTGTTTATAATAATTTAAGATAAACTTGTATGAACTGGTTTTCATGAGTTCCAGTATATATCCTGTTAGAGGCTTTTTAGGTTTGTAATGTTTTAATATCACTAACAATGCTCTCGTGTCTTGTGGCTAAAAAGATGATATATCATAGTAATCCGCCGACAACGAGTGTTAATTGTGATGTTTCCATCAAGTTGGGAAACCGTTAAGCGGCAGAGGTGGCAACAGACGGACGTGGGGTGGTCATAAATAGGCTGAAAGCAACAAGCGAGTTAGTGGCCTGGTGGGCGCACTGTAAGTAATTAAAGAGGATGAAGATATTTGGAGTTAGTTCTTGGTTGGGAGGCTGGCTGGATAAATGGTTCCTTCTGATGCTTGGGAAGATCATTTCCGTCTTATTTGCGTGTAGCCAGGAAGGACACATATATGCCAAGCAATGATTCATTTGCTGCCCTACCGTGGGGCCATTCCACCTTGCCCTCCACTGGTTAGTAGCAGCTGTCCGTTCTTGGCCGCCCCACCTGGCCTTTTAATTAAATTTCAGTGCCCCTTTTATTTATTTATTTTTTTTCACATTTCCTAATTTATGCAAAACGTTGGAGCCTTTTAGCTAGCTACACTGATTTATGAACGGTCTAACTTCCTGTTTGAAGGAAAAACCATACTTAATCTGACATCAAATATATACGCGCAATCGCAAGTTAATATTATGGAAGCATCGATGGGACTGACATAGAATATAATATAATTTGGGCTGAACCGAAGAATAACCCATATTTAGATTTGTCTTCTAGAATAGAACATATTGTACCGTTTTTGAGCAACCACGTTAATATATGCTCTTATCTATATATATCACGTGGTATTTCGCTTACAAATATATTTCTATAAACTTTGTCTAATTTTTTTGCGTAGTGTTTTTATTTTTATTTTTTATTTTTTACAGTAGAAAATAACTTCATTAATCAGAAGTTTGTTGCTATTTTTTTGGCTTACTTATTTTTTTTAATAGAATCATATTAAAAAGGATAAAAAGACAGATAAGTAGCATAACCATGAGCTGAAGACAGATGTTTGTGAGGCATGACCGCCAAAGCACATCTATACAAGGTCTCCATTGAAGCTGCTAAGGTATTAAAAACTAAATTACCTCATAAAGCTGCTAAAAGCTGAAAACAATATATAAGAATAGTAATATTTTGAAATGCCATCTTTGAAGCAGTATTCATACCCTAATGAATGGTAGGAGGCTTAGCTTCAAGAGAAGAAGCACAAGTGGGGAAATGTTGCCCTTCTGACAGTCTTAAGAGAGCATTTATTTATTTATAGAGCACTATCAAAGTAAAAGATCTGCAGGGAACCTAACTGATGGGGCCACTTACCTATGCCCCAGATATGACATAAAAGATGAGATGAATTGGTCATGAATGTAGACACGATATTTCACTTACCCAATATACTTTTATAAATTTGTCTATTTGTGTAGTTTTACAATATATTGCCTTGTGAATGGCAAGAAGCTCAACTTCAAAAGTAAAGGTACAATTAGGGGAAAGTTGCTCTTCTGATAATCTTGAGGGAGCATTTCGTTTTATCCAAATCATGCCGTCACACTTAAGACACCAAAAACCATCAACAAGAAAAATCTGCAGGAAACCTACCTAATGGTGTCACTTCCTTGCACCCCAAGTATGACAAAAAGGACTAAACGAATTGGCCATGAACTTCGACACGATATGTCACTTACCCAATATACTTCTATAAATTTATCTCTTTTTTTTTTTTGTAGTTTTGCAAATTTTTTTTTACTTGTTTTGTTTTTGGGGTTTTCTTTTTGTCGCAAATTACCACTATAAAAACTGCAATGCGGTTGGTGAGGTTTAACATGTAAGCAAGCAAATGTTTGCAAATTAATGTAGTATCTGATGTTCTCTTTAAATGAAATATTAATACTTCTTTGTTCGCCAAAGCTACTCTATAGTTGTTGCAAGGTGTGTGACTTGTAGTATACTTCTAATATGAAGTTTCGAGTGCATATACCTTAATTAGGTAATACAACTATTTTGTATCAAGACGGATAAGAAAAATAATAATTTAAACTATCCATTAATTTTAAATAAATTAATAGATTTCACTACTTTAATTTTATTGAAAGAAATTTACCTAACAAATTAAATAATGATTGTAAAAATTGATGTCAAACGGTATTTCGAAAAAAGAGTATATGTTTTTAACTAGATTGTCAAATTTTAAATTTCACGTAAAATTATTTTTGTGTTTATGTGAATTGTAATGTAGAATTTGATGATAATTATAATTACAATCGTAAAACCTAATTAAATTATTTTTTATTTCATATGATAAAAATATAAAATTTTAAAGTTTAAATTGGACAACCTTGATTGTTAGGTCCCGGGATGTAACTTAATTACTGCCATGTGGGAATGTTTAACCAAAATAAATAAAAGAAAAAAAAAAAAGGAATTTGCGGCCATTGACAACGCAAGCAGTACTAATTTAGCCGGCGGCGGGGGATGATAACTGGTACCACGTGGCGTGTATCAACAGTGCACATGTTAATTTTCCTTCAACCACCAAACCTAATTAGAGGTGTTCATTAGGCAAGACCAAACTGGCTCTACCCGGACCTGGCATAGGGTCAAATCTGGCCCAACTTGTTGAAGGCATGACTCAACCTAGCCTTGGTAGAGGCATGGGTAAGGTTGGGTAGAACGCAGGCCTGGGGGAGGGGGGCGGTGTAAGTGGGCTCGTATGAGGATGAGCCCAAGCCCAGGCATGCTAGCCTGGGGCCTGGCCAAGCTGGGCCAACCAATTGGCTCCCAATGGTTTGCTACAAAATTAAAAAAAAATTACAAAATTTAAGCATGTGCCCTCCAATGGCTCCAGCTGCCACTTCAACAAAAAATTTCACTTTTACTCACTCCAACAACTAATAACAACTAGTTTTTTAGGGCTTTTTTGGTTTAAAAAAAATGACCTCCTGTATAAATAAGGAGGTTTATTTCCACTTATTCCTCACACCAACAATTACAATCTCTTTTATTTCTTTACTACATTTTCTTTTAGTTTCTACAATTTCTTGAGCATTTTGGCTAATCTTTTATTAATCTTTTCCTGTTCTCTTCCAAATCACTTCTTCATCTCTACCATTCTTCTCACACTAATGACATCAAGAGAAAAGGGTAAGGTCGCAGATGACTCCTCATCCCACATTAGTAGCTATTCTGTCACCGATCTCGACCGACCGACAAAGGGATCCACATCTAAAATGTGCATAACAATGACCAAATTGGCATGACAAATTATGATTTGAGACTCAACAATCAACTATCAGACAATGATGTTAAAGAGGTCAAGGCCACACCAGCAAAATTGATAGAAAGGACATGACTCAACTAACGCTAACAAGTTATTACACTAGGAGTGAGGATTCACAAGCACAAGGCAAATCCTCAAGGATAAACACATGGGTGTGGGAGCATTTTGGCCTTGTTTAGGGAGGGGAATTGAGATACGGTAAGTGCAAACATTGCAAAAATAAGTTGGCGCACAAAAAGAACTCTGGTACTGGAACATTGCAGCAACATATGGAGAATGACCATACAAATCTTTGTCCCCGTACGACCATTGGTTCTAGAGGACAAATATAACTTAAGAGCACTGCTGGCAAGCTGAGTATCTTCAGATTTAACCAACAATCTTATAGAGAATGCATGATTAATTGGATGATATTTATTGAGAAGCCAATTTCACAAGCTGAGGATGTGCATTTAGAATTTTGAATTAGATCACAATTGAACCATGTATTTAGAAAAATACCTAAGAGAACTGATAAAATGAGTGCTTGAAATTATTTGAAGCTGGAAAATTAAACTTGAAAGCATATTTCTCAACTCTTGATCATTAAGTGGCATTCACAAGTGATGTGTGAACATCTCCTATAAGACAATTATTTTACTGTGTGACTGCTCATTGGATTGATAACGATTGAGTAATGCAAAAACGTATTTTGTCACTTAGGTGCATAAAATCTGATTCTACTGGTTTTCATATCTATAATTGCATCCTATAAACTTTGTGTAAATATTTTTGTGTTGATAAAGTTTTGTGTATTTCATTTGACAATGTATCAAACAATGATGTCATTGCTCAACTTTTGAGTCAACAATTGAAACCACCTCTAGAAGGTGCACTGTTTTATGTTAGATGTATGTGCCATATTTTAAACATGTGTGTCCAAAAGGGGATTAGAAATTTTGTAACCTGAAATTATTTCTATTCAAAATTCATTAAAATATTTTAAATTAAGACCCAAAAAATATCATGAGTTCAATAAGTTTTTTCTTGAAAATAGAAAAAAAATTTCTTGGAAACATTTTAAATTGAATTGTCAAATTCAATGGAGCCCAACTTATTCGATATTGATGGATGCATATCCATACACAAATTATTATCTCATTTCTTAAATATGAAGCTGAATTGTGTATTTTTCACAACAGAAAAATGGGAGAAATGTTTTAAAGTAGGTGAATTGCAAAAGTTTTTTTACGAGGCCACTGAATTTTTCTCTAGTATTTATTACCCCACCGTATATCAAATGTTGCTTCATTTAGTAAACATTACTTATGCTTTATATTAGTTTCAAGATAATGAGTTTTTTAAACCCACTGTGCAAGCCATGAAAGAAAAATGACTACAATATTTTGAAATTATTCCCCCAATTGTTTTAGTTGCATCTTTGCTTGACTCATATGTGAAATTGGCGGGCATAACAACATTACTTAAAAGCATTTTTCATACTTATTTGAGTATGACCCCATGTTAATATTTTAGCTATGTCTACTACTGCTTTCGATTACTTGTGCTATTTGTACAAATTATATTGTGAGAGACATTTGGATAAGGTAAGATCTGAAGCTCCTCCAACTATAACTCTTAGAATGTCTACCTCATAAAAGGTTTAATCCCGCCCTCCAAATGCCCAAACATCCTTGACCAACTTCTTCGGGTTTAGCTGGAATGGATGACTACTTTAACACATTGTTTGAGCTAAGCGATGTTGAAATACAAAGGGTTAAGGTTTCTGATATTGTCTATTATCGTCCAGGAGATTATAGCAGTTCAAGTCTTAACTGTAGCTTTCAAGATACCTTTCAATGCATGTAAATGGGTAATGTCGGAGAAACAGGCAAGGTTGATGCTGGAGACAGTTAAAATCTACATATGTAACTAAGATTGGGGTCTTACTGCAATCTAAAAGTAAGATTAAAATAGCTTTGATGATGAGATGATATTCGGTGACAATGATTGATTTTTTTCTTTCTCCTTCTTACTCTTAGTTTGCATTTGATCTGACTATACTGTTAAACACAGATATTAGATTTTAATTTTCAGTTATTTTTGGAACTTTTTGTCATTTTCTCCTGTAAAGCACGTTCTAGTTAATTATAAGTGCTGTTTGATTTTTTAATTGATAAAAGTTGCACCGATTGTGGTGTTTCATTTTCAAAAAAGAAAAAATCAAACTTAATTTCAAATATATATATATATATTTTTTAAAAATGCTTAGCGTAGGCCTACACCCAGGCCACTTTTCTTGAGTTGTGCCCAAACCTTCCTAACCCAGTTCCAGGCCTAGTGGGACTAGACTAGTCCCAAGCCGAGTCAGCCCACTGCCCACCACTACTTTTAATGTTTGAATTATGCCTTTCAAACCACAACTTGAGCATATATACATGACTTTGAAGAGGTTATTAAATAATACCCTAGCTAGTATTGCATGCATCAAGTCTCTAAATTGAAAATACATGGATTAAAAAATAAATAAATAAATAAATTGAAAATACATGAATTTAAAAGCCTGAAGGTTGGTTAAGAACCAACTTCAGTTTAGGAATCAAGTGGCCACATTCTTGAAAGTTAAAGTTTAGCAGTCAAATTGGCATTTGAGAAATTTTTTTTAAAAAAATTACATACTTCATGTACAATAATTTTCATTATAAATAAACAGTAAAAAAACCCTATCTCTTTTAAAATATAGGTCATATTGAGATATTTCTATATGTATGTGAAATGGCCATATGGTTACAGATTCCATTTGTTAAATTACTACTCTACATGTGATTTTCTATAAACTATACTCCATCTCATAATTTTTTTATTCTCCTTGTTGTCTCATTTTGGGATGTATTTAGTTGGTCATGAAAATTAAGATGCATGTAATTTGTATTGTTCTTTCCATGTTTACCAATGAAGCTAAAATTAAAAAAAATTAACATTTTGTGTAGTAAAAATTTAAATGAGTATAAGAATTTTTTTTCTTTAGTTTTGTGCGAAGAGAGTTTAAGTTAGGGTGATAATGCAAATTATATGTTAAAAATTTTTCGAAAGAGAAACAGTTAATTCTTCTTTTACAGCCCAAATGAGAATATTTGTTATCCTTTTTTGGGAGGAGTGATATTTATTTATTTTTAGTCATTTCAAATCTTTTTAACATTTCTTTATTTAGTAAACGGATTTATTATATTATATTTTAAAAAAATATTTTTTATCTTTCTTAATTTTACGTGTATAAAAAATGAAAGGTAAAAATAAAAATAACATATAATTTTTTTTATTTTGCTTAATCATGGTGCCAAATCCAAATATTTAAGAGAGTATGTGATGGATGTGAAGAAAACCAGTCTTATTATATATTTTTTGTGTTAAATGAATAAGATAGAATATAAATTATGTTAATCGATGTGTATATAGTAGTTCTAAAATTTCAATGTTGAGGTAAGGGACATGTGACACTAGCTTCTTCTTGTTCTTCCATTCATGTTCTTGTTCTTCCATTCAATAGGAGTCCTTGTTTTGTACCCTATTACCATTACAACTTTCATTCCCAATTCTTATGTAAGAGCAATGCGTGGAGTCTTGACATATGATAGAGCCATTAAATAAGAATTTTTTCCTCTAAAAAGAATTAGTGTAGAAAAGTTCTATTCCAGTAGCAAGCACATGTCTTTATCAGTGCAATTCAACACGTGGCAAAATAAGATGGTCTATTCTTTTTTGATTTTAGCTTATTATTATTAGGCTTAAGTACCCCATTCATCCCTCAACTTTGGTGAATCGGACTAGTTGGTCCCTCAAGTGTGACTCATTATGACTTATTGTCTTACTCCTTTAAGTTTGATGAATGTTGTGAGTTGGCTCTTAAATGGATGGAGAGTGAGATGACATCAGTTAATAATACTAATGGAAAAACTTTGTGTCGGGTGGGCTGAGCTGAGGTGAAAGAAAATGTGGGAAAAAATGGGATAAAAGGCACCAGGTAGAGTTGGACATAGTTCCACAAAAATTTAATCTCAACCCTATAGTTCACATAATTCACAACCTTCCTTTATCTACTTTCATTCACTCTCTCTCCTCTCATAAGCCCCAGTACCTATCACCGGAATTTGTTGACCCCGTTGCCTAAAAACACATCTATTGCTTCACTAAGACTAATCGTTTGGTTCAAGAGCAAACCTGCTCAACGGTCATCTTCATTTTTTTCCTCCTCCAAATCTACCATTATCGCTACTTTGAGCTCTGACATTGGTCGACCCAATTCGCTTCCTTTTACTCTTCGCAAACCAAAGAGAACAATGACCTATTGGCGGCAATAATCATCTGCTACAAGACCTACTACACCAACCTCAACACCTCCCGACGCCTTTTGTCAAATCGTTCATCGAATCGGTAATGCTTTTGTGAATTGTCCATAGAATCAGTAGCGCCTTCCATCGAATCATCAGCCTCACTCAACGAATAGACGCTTGAATAGACAAAATCATGAGACCTATGTTCTTCTGCAATTCCCAGCTGGAAGTCGCCAACAAACAACACCCTTTTATCCACGGAGCCCTGTATTTAACATCATTAGGGTCATGTGACAGTCCGTGATTATGGAAGACCCTTATTCGCCTACACTTTCCAAGTTTAAGAACCAAATTATAACAATTATCAAAGAAAAGGATTAACTGACTATGAGTCACACTTTAGGAATCAGCTCACGTGAATCACCAAACTTGAAGGACGAATGGCGCATTTCATCATGTATTATTTTTATTGGTGCAAAATGTGATGGTCGATTCATTGCGTGGATTGGAGCTGAGCGTGTGGACAGGTAAACGGTAACTTGCTCTGACCTTTCATTTATTGTTCCACCCATCCGCCGCCAGTCACCTACGTTCCACCGCCCGAATCCCTAAATTCATTCACTCTTGTAGAAACATTTATTGATATTTGATAATGTTTTATCTATTATCAACATAACTACTTTAATCATTAAAAAAATTTTATTTTTAATCATAAAGATCATACGTAGTGAAAATTTTTAACTTAATGCACTTTTTAAAGTTTTTTTTAAATATAAAATTAGTAGTAAAGGGTATAAAATTCAATAAGTAACATATATAGTAGAAAAATGCTAACTTATTTGGCACTAAGAAGCAATCAAACCCAATATCAAGCTATTATTGGGAATATTGGAAAAAGAAGGGATTCCATACAGCCAAGGATGTAATGTCTCTTCGCCATTATACTAGCGTGGCGGGACACTTTGTAAAGTTCTAGTTCTAATTTGATGCACTTTGTAAATTTCTATAATTTATTTGGTAGTGACTTGCCCTCCCTCAGTTTTTCACATTGTCCTTTGTGGACCCCGTTTAGAATTCCTTCCATATTATTGTAGGGCTAATCCAAAATTGGCCCTTATGTTATACAAAAATATAATCTTTTGACCTTTAGATTTCAGCTAGTTACCAACCACTCTTTAAACTTGTAAATTTGTGCACTAAATTGCATTTGGATGATGGAAATGAACATCTTAGAAAAACTTTGGCAAACATTTTTAATTGTATGCGGAGAGTTTTGTTCATTCGTCAAGGACTCAAGAGTAACAAATTTGCCTCAATAATCAATCCTAATTATCTTTGGAAAATTTTCAATTTATGGCTAGCTTAGTTACGATCTTTGTTTTAATTTCTGAGATTCAGAGGAATACAAGTGAAAGTTAACTCACTTTAAATGGTCAAGGGTCGACCATGGAAAGTGGTTGATAGCATGGTTATTGAAAATGGATTTCAAGTTGTAAAAACATATAGTTTTATGGTTCTAGAGATGAAAATTCAGTCAATTTGTATAGAAACAGAAACTATGGTAGAAATGCATCTTAAGTCTTCAAAATGTAGAAACCAAAAGACTTTGTTATTGGATCATCTAGGTTAAAGAATGATATTGGGCAAAAAATTTAAATTTGTACCCTAGCTCAACCAACTTAGAGATAAAAATTGAAAAGGGAAAAACTGTCCATTTATTCTTCATCTTCTTTCAATCTTGCATTGCTCGACCTTGATTCATCTTCTTCTCTCGGTCTTAGATTCTCAATCAACTCTCAATATGTTCTAATTATTTCGTATACATTCTCTTATGGTTTGTTTGGATTCAATTAATAAAAGAACAAGAAGAGATGGAAGGGATGAGTATTTTTTTCCCCCAATTTGAGGTGAAGATAGTGTATAGGAGAAGTGGGGGGATAATGACTTCCCCTCCCTTCTATTTTCTCCTATTTAAACAAGGGAGTCATACTAATTTTCATTATCTTCTCCTCCCCTTCCCTCCATCCAAACATACCTTTAATTCCTCTCACCCTCACCCATGCCTTAAATCTTATCTTCCTCCACCAAATATCCCATTTCTAGCCTTCTTCAATGTCAACAAATAGTAACACCCATCGTTGGCTAAGACCAAGGTTGTCAAAAATATAAATTTAATATGTATTTGTTTTTGGTTTTCTATAAATCGTAGTTATAGAAGCAGATCAAAATCATAATTGTAAGTGATCATAATCATAAAATCTAATTGAATCATTTTTCCTGTTTTGGATTATAAAATTGTAAGATTTTAAGATTTGAATCGAAATTTTGAAAACCTTGGCTAAGCCCATAGCCTACATCATTAGGCTACCACAACTTTGTTTCCTTCTGCCATACTATCTACCATCTCTTTTTGCCTTTGTTTCCCAATTTTAGTTCTCAGAATATTAACCCACAATGGTTGAACATCATAAAAGTCATATACCTTGTGCCTTATTGTCACTTAAGCCCCCAGTATTTTAAATTTCCATATATAACACCCAAAATATCTAAATGATAAATAATATGGATATTTATATTTTTTAAAATTTTTTATAGAATCTTATGACTTTATGATTTTTTTATAACTGTAAAAAAAAAACCTTAGATAGAATCTCAACTTTGATAAACTTTGTTGAAAGACCTTTAGATCCATAAGATTTTGGCCATAATTAATTGGTGAAAAAGGCCATTAATTGATCCATTGCAACCCTTAAGTTGTATGGCTTGCACACACAAAAAGAGGCAATGATTGGGTTATAGCTTAATAGCTTTAAGACAATTGATCCTTAGGTTTAGGGTAGTAAATCAATCGCACAAACATGAATGAACCATGTTCATTCATTTGGTCAATAGCCTAAGCTAAATCCCACATGTATCCCAATTCATTCCTTTAGTGAGTGTCCACCAGTAGCTGGCTTAGGTGAGCGATAGGTGAATGACACATCTCTCTTTATCTTTCTCACACATCTATTAGGAGTATAAATAATAGATTAAAAATTTAAGGTTTAGAACTGTTGATGAGAAAAATTAAAGGACTAGAACTATTATTGTAGGATATATTTTAATGCTAATTTTTGTCATGTCAACATTTTTCATCAGAATTAATGATAAATTTGACAAAAGGAACTTGATTAGATAGAGCTATATGAGGTAGGAGACTTTGATAGTATAACTTTAAGGTCAGGTACTTGTTTAGTTCTCGAAAATAACCTAGGTGACCACATGTCAAATTTACCCAACAAACTTTTATGCACTTGATTTAAATTTAATATAAAAAGTGTATTTGACACAAATAAATACTTCATATTTTTCACTTTTATTGTTTAATTTATATCTCAAAACTATGGATGAGTTACACTATGGGCCCTTTAGATTTTTTTTGGTCCTAAATTGGCCTATTTTCTTCAATTTGTCCTGATAAATTCCCTTAACTCTTAAAGTACATTCTAATTGGGTTAATTCTGTCACTTTTACCATTGCCTGTGATAGAATCTCGATAGAAAATGCAAATCTAGTCTTTAGATTTTTTCCATTCTACTTTTGACACCCTAAAAGTTATAGATTTAACACATTAATCACCTTATAGTCCAAAGATGACCAGGGCTCTTCTAGTCTTCTTGTAGGAGTAGATTTTGATGAGCAGCACCAGATGACTCAAAACTAAGCTCAAATACATCATCACACTTGAGTTAAGAAACTCATCTTCAACCACCATGACACATGAGAGCTCCCTAACAAGGTCATCAATGTGTTCATCTACAATAATCGAAAAGGTAACCATAGCCACCGTAATAATTTCCATGGCTAATGTAGGATCTTTGGCACCTCTGTTCTACTATCAGAGTTTGAATTTGTCATTCAGCGTTATCCGCTTGGCTAATCGAGCCTCTTCTTTCAAATCAAATGTGATATCACTCTTAAAGTCTATGTGTTACACGATGGGTTTGGTTTTGTAGTGCTAGAGCCTATATGTACACCCAAGGGGATTGAATAGACTAAGGTGCTTGATGGATCTTTACTTAACTAAATCGACACCAAATACTGGAAGAAGAAATAAAGAATGTTATGGATGAGAAGAAGCACAAGAAAAAGAAAAAAAAAATTGGTAAAGATTTTTCATTCTATAGGGATCAGAGTAAAGGTAGCCACAGTAGCTATTTTATTGCTCGGATGAAGGAGAAGCCATTTACAGTAGAGGTCAAAGTAGATTTCACCTGCTCTAATCCATTTATAATATATATCCAAGTCTTAAATAACCACTATAACCAATTAATTAAAATAAGCCTGCTTTTTCCAGCATGAATGTGATATAAAGGAGAGGACAAGACCTCTATAACTTATGATATGGTGGAGCATATGCATTACTTGTATGTAAATATGGCTAAGGCAAGATATCTTTCTATTATGGGTGTTTTTGGCAGTTTCGACCCTTATATGGAAGTGAAGTTGGTAACTACAATGGCGTGACAAAGCATTTTGATTGGAGGAGAGATAAATTTTTAAGTGGATAAGAGGGGTGAGAATTATGGTTGAAGTAAGGTCAAAAAGGTTGTTGCTGTGTTAGAGCTATAACATTTAAAGTGTCAGAAACCAGATTGAGAAAATTTAGAGATTATATTGGACATTTTCTATAGAGATTTTGTAAAAGGTAACAGTGAAAATGACTAAAGGGATACAATTAAAATGTGCTTTAAGACCTAAGGGACTTTATGATGATAAACTGAAGGAAATAGAGTTGATTAGGATAAAAAACTAAAAGACCCAAGTTATAATTGACCCTTAAAACTATTATTACATTTCTTAGAAGGGAAAATACAAAAATTTCCACTATAGTTTAGCCCTCGAACTAGATTGCCTACTATAGTTTTTTCTGGTTCTAATATGGCCACTACCATTAAAAACCTAATGGTAAACGTAGGAAGTTGTAAGCTTTGAAATCTTAAGGATACTAGTGTAACTTTTAACAAATTTCAGGAATTTTGTATAATTTATCAATTTCATTTTCTTGTACTCCAGCTATTGCATTGGTCATTATCAAATCCCATGACTAGGTTTCATCAATGGTAAATTCAGTAATGGATGGTTATAGCTATCACACAAAAAATAAAAATAGTAAATTACAAGAAGTTTTTTAAGTTTGTTAAAAGTTGCACAAGTACCACAAGATTTCAAAACTAACAACTGCATGCATTTGCTGGTAGGTTTTTAACATTTTGTGGCGTATTCAGCTCCAAACTGTAACATTAGTGGTCAATCTGATCTTAACTATAACTTTAGTGGCATACCGAAACCATAGAAAATTATATTGGACAATTCAGTCTATGAGCCAAACTATAGTGAAAATTTTGGTAATTTTCCCATCTTAGAATAGTATTGCCTTCGTCACATATTCTTTGAAACATTTGACATTTTTTTTAATAGTTTGACATGAATTTATTTATGTTATTGTTTGTTGAAAAAAAAATTGAAAAATATGTTTAAAAACTATAGGTCTTTATTTATCATTTATGTATAAAGATTTTTTATTTATATATTAAAATGTTAAGAATAAAAAATTATCAATTAATTGATAAATAGTGAATGTCACTAAAAAAAACTTAAAATAAAAGGAGTAATGTTGTTTCAATTATATTCTTACATTCTCATTGAAATTTGTGCGATAAAAAAGTTAAAGATATTATTAGAAAAATACTACTTGATTTGCTGTCAATAACTATAATAATTTAAGTCTCATCCCAATAGACATGAGATCCCTGGCCAAGGCCAAAGATCAAATTCCCCCACCATCTTCCTTCCTAATATTTTTACAATGCTTTAATATTATTGGATTCATTTGTCTTTTGGTGTCGAACAAGTTGGCATTACTCTACTATGATTATAATTTCTTACATCATATATCTTATACTACAAATTGTGTATATAAAAAAAAAACATCTCATTTTGGTTTTTCACATTTTCATGACGTTGATCCATGATTTCATTGATAAATCTTATTCTAACTAATAAAAGAATTCCAATTCTAATTTAGCGTAGATAGCATTTCCACCTAGTCTTAACTTAAAGAAGAAGAGAATAATAAAAGAAAATTGTTTCTTGTCACAAACCACTAGTACTTGCAATCATGTAATTTTATACGAAAGTGGAAGGATAGTAGTTTGTTATGATTTTTAGTTAATTTTAGATGGCGGTTCAAATAGTAGGACTCCGAAATCACGTGGCCTTATGTTATTTGATAGTTCGTGATAATTAATGGTCATTATAGGTTATCACTTACTTATAACTTAACTTCATACCCTAGATGCCCATGACAAGCATGTTGATGGTTTTCAATATGTGAAATTTGTTTGGGTAAATGACAACAATCTTCCTGGAACTATTATCTATGTTGGATGTTCATCCTCAAACTATAAATTATTGCATCATCATTCTCAAACTATTGATAATGTTATAATATTTGTTCTCTATAATTAAATTAAACATTTAAACAAAATTAAAGGTTTAAGAATGCAATTTGACCATCAATATAAAATTAAGAGAAAAAAATCACGAAAAAAAAATCACATATGTTTTAATTCAGCTAAAATCAGCCACTTATGTTTTTCACAACTTAAATAAACCGCCCATGTTTTAAAACTGGGCCATTTGACCCATTCTACATTACTGTATTAGAATATTCCATCTGAAGTGAGGATATTCTGTTTCTTTTGTCTTATACTTTTAATTGGCAACTCTGAGACTCGTCACCCAACCTTTCTTTTATTTACAATCTTTGCCACCTACTTAACTTTTATTTTAACCCACATAGTGGCCCATCCTATCATGTTTTCACGGTCTATTGGTGGCAACATTTTTCCCTTTAAAGTCGGGCATTGTAGTGATCAGAGGCATTGATATCTACTCTACTCTAGTGCGGTGGTGATTTGCTTTACTTGATCCTTCCCACTCCCACTTACTGCCATCCCCTACCTCATAACTCCTCAATCTTCCTTGTGTTATTATCTTGCGTTTGATAGCCTTGAGGGCCTCTCCGCCACCCAGCTGCTAAAATGTGTCGACGTTATTGGACAGTGCTGACATCTGTCTTCATGACCTTCAATTTTAGAGATCAATTATGGGATTGGCTACCAGGATCTGAGATCAGTTAGGCAGCCAAGAGCAGAGCAATGTCAATTGAAATTAATTTGATGGATCATGGAGACAATCTTGGCAGAGAAGGGACAGCTTGTATGTGGGTCAGCAAGAGGACAATGTGTGGGTATGTCGTAGGGAGGACGGTTTATAGGTAGGTTGAAGAGGACAACGTGTGGGTGCATTGGAGAGAGGGCGGTGTGTGGGTTATATCGAATAGAGGACAAAGTGTGCCTGTGTCAGAGAAAGGACGATGTGTGGGTTAGGTCAGAGAAATGACAACCGACGGTGTTTTGGTGGGTCAAAGAGGATCATCAAATGCACCGTATTGCCACATCATCTTCCATTTAGTATTGACACCTCATCTGCCATTTAGCATATTATACCTACTTGCTGCTACAACATTACAACTTAATGGTGGACGGCTTAGTTGGCACATTTACATAACATCAATAGTTTATTTGAGTCATAAAAAACTCAAGTGGATGATTTGGGTCGAGTTAAAATATAAGTGGTTTTTTTTTTTCATGATTTTTGCCTAAAGTTAAGGTTAAAAAAATTACCTTTTTTTTTCCCAAATAAAAGTTGACTTCCATATATAGAGAGAAAATTTTGATAAATCAAACTGTTTATTAACCATAAAAAACCTCCTTAATGGTTTAAATTTGTCAAGAGATGGTTTCTAAATAGCTTAAATTTTATATTTATGACTGAATCACTTCCTTAAACCTTCATTTTGGTTTAAATATTTAGTTTATTCATAGAGGATGAATATTCTAATATTATCAATAGGTTCAACATGATGATACAATATTTTATAGTTTAATGATAAATATGCAACATTCGTAATAGTTTAAGGATGATTTGTGCCATTATCTAGTTTATTTTGTTTATTCTACTTTTCTTAGTAATGAGATTTAAACAGTTGGATGCAAAGAACTCATATGGAAGCAACCAGGTGTAAGGCTTTGTCTAGAACAAATGGCGCCCAATTAAAGTTAATTTCTTCACCTGGAAAGCTTGGCAGGACAAAATTGCAACAAGGATCACCTTGCAATCCTAAGGCATAGTTCAAAATTGTTCACTTGATGCGGTGGCCAATAGTCCCTTGGGGTGGTTTCTTTGGCGCATATTTCATCTTCTCAACCAGCTTGTCAAAGGTGCATCAAATGGGAATATGCTTTGGGACGTTATTTGCAAGGCAGTCGTGTGGATAATATGGTAATCGAGGAATTTTTTAATCTTGTTAAAGTGTTCAACCTAAAATCAATTGACAATAGGTGAAAATACCTTATCACTATATAAGACATTGACTTAATCATTTTTCTTGGCCATGTAGGATTTTCCTACTTAACATGCCCCCTCACTATATAGGCCACTTTGGCTTTATCATGTACATTATTTTCAACAATGGTTGACACAGTTTTGAACTTGTTCTGATACTATGTTAAAGCGTCCAACCTAAAACTAATTGATAGTAGATGGAGATGCCTTATCACCATATAAGACATTAACTTAATCCTTTTTTTTTGCCATGTGGAAATTTCCCACTTACTAAATCTTTCTTGACAAGAAAGTGGATCCTTTGGCTACATTTTCAACTATTCAATGGCTTTCTTATTTTTGGATCTCAAATAGAAGAGGAAAGGCTTTTGTATCTTTTCAAAATTGGTGTTTAATTCACTACAAAAAAACTGCCATTTATTGATGCTCGAATTTAGAAACGCATTCAACTCCGTTAGTAAAGACCGGCTATGGCGACAGCTTTTCTAACATTAGTGATGAAATTAACTGGTGTTGTTAAAGACCAGAAGATACAAATACTAACGATGGCCATCGTATGTACACCGACTCTTCCTGACTGTCGTTACACAAAATATGGGGTTAATTCAGTGAATATGGTAAATGTCTAGGGACTAAATTGGAAACAAATCTGGAAACTGTAAAGAAAATGCGGAGGCATCGAGAATTCGAGATTATCGTCTGCCGATCTAATATCTTTTCCTCGACGGGGAAGACGAGCACAGACGAACAGGAAAGGGTGGGGGGAGATAGGAGAAGGGAAAAAATTAGGGGAGAGACTGAGAAGCCAAGTTGGTTGTTGCTCGTCGGTGATGGGTCGAGAGAGATTTCAGAGTAAGAGATGTGAGGCTGAGGAGGCAATTACAGGGGAGAGTGATGTGTGTGTGGTGGGTGCCTGAAAATAGACCATATGAAATTGGTGATATTAGGCAGCTGTGCTAGACAGAGGTAAGTCCAGCAAGGGTTGAAAGATGGAAAGGAGGAAGATTTCAGGGGAGATATTGAGATCCAGGAATAGCGAAGGGTGCAGGTTTAACGACTAAAGTTTGTTTTCCCAAGAAGACTGCCACTGTTTTAATTTCATGAACTCGGAAGAATAATAAGTTCGAATACAATGGTTAATCCTTCTGTGATCTCTTTAGTTTCATTGCTTTACTTTAATAATCTAGTGGACTTTTCCCTTTTGTTAATTTTCTAGTTTATCAGTGATTGCGATTAGCTGACGAGTTCGAAGCAAGAAAAATCAGATTTTAATGGTCCTAGATGCTGATAAACTCCATTGGCAAGTATTTGATAATTCAATACCTATTAACTCATAGATGCAGTCTCGAAAGTAAATGCATTTGAGCTATTATTGTGTTATATTCTTGAGTGAGTTGCATATGGACCATCTGGCCATCATGAGGTACGTTCAACTTCTAAAAGTCACTTCTGATTGCTGTGTATCGATCACCAGAGCTGCCTTTGCAAGTGCATATCAAATATTGTTGAGGAAGTTAATTTAATTTATGCCTTTTCTTTAAAAAATCAACCAAAATAGCTAATTTTTATAATCTACTCTTGTGTGAATTTTGAAGGTAACTAACTTGTATGTGTGCTAAGTTGCAACAGTGATCAAAGTCCTTTCTGTTGTGAAATATTAGTGTTTCTTTTTTCTTATTTTGATCAAGGCTTTTGGGGACTATACAGGAGGATCAATGACTTCTCAATTTTCCCACCAGATCTAATTGAACACCAAGTTGGGCCATATTGATATCACCAAGTGACACAAGCATATTTTGATGACTCGGAATAGCATAAGGTTGGGAAGCCATATGTAGGCTATCTTTTTATCTGCGTGATGGGAAATGCAGAGACTAGGAGGAGAGGGGAATTTAAGAACGGTGAGTAGCTTCAAAGCTATTTGTTCAGCCTACACAGGTAGACATTACAGAGTCTCTTTTTAGAAGTTGGGAAGGTGAGGTTCTACTTGCACATGCCAATTGAACATTATACTTGCCACATTCGGTAAAGCTAATTTTGTTTAGTAATTAAATAATAGCATCTCAAAGATTTTTCTATTAGGATTGCCAACTGTTCCTTTTACCTCTTTTTTCTTCTTTAGTTCAGGCATCATTCATGACAATATAAATACTATCAGGATTATGATGATATGGAGGCAATTTTTCCTGCTGGTTTTATTGATATTTGTGTTTTCCCTCATTGCTTTCCCCATGACTTATTCTAAATATTCATTTTCATCTATAACATTTTTCATGAAGATGAAGCCAGCCTTGAGAAAATGTTTTTTTTTTTAAAATCAGAATATGAACTAAATTTGACGACTTATTTAATATTTTCTGTATAGGCTGATTCAAATTATTCCCATTCGTCATCATTTTCATTATTCCGTTTGTGGGGGCATAATGAAAACGGACATAGAGGACACATGTCCCATTCTATGGGCAGTACCATACATAAGGTAGTTCTTGCTCCTTTCAAGAGCTTTTATTGTTTAGTAGATTTTTTTTAATTGTTTGAGGCTTTTGCTTTTATGTTTCTTCTGCTGGATGCATATAGTTTTGCTTCTTCTCCTCTCTCTCTCTCTCTCTCTGTGTTTAGGCTGCATGGGAGTTGGAGGCTATTGTTTTGTGTAGCAACAGTTCGTAAGCCAAAAACCACCAACTTGAGCTCAAGAAATTAGTGCAAGAAAATTGAAGTATGTCTTGACTTCACTTTTATCCATTTTTTACCTGTTCATTCTTCATACAAGTTTGATTTCTAAATGGATCTTTTGATCAATATGTTATGGAGTTGATTTACTTTTATTCTTGATCTTTTAGGTGATGCTCTTGTGGCTTTAAATGGTTTGAGTTCAAAAAATTTGAAGAATCATCTAGCGCAAGTCATGAAAATCATGGTACATTTCCTTGACATGCATAATACAACATTCATAGATTTGTGACTCTTTGCATAGTTTGTGGTGTAAAGTGGAACCCTTTAATATAAGTTCTTCCTCTGAAGTTGACATATAATATTTTTGTAATTATTTAATTCCCCCTAAAGTTGGAAGACGTTGGTAGATTATTCTTAGCACAAAAAAAAAAAAAATGTTGACAGATTCTTGTGATTACATATTTAATGATATGGCCTATGATTTTACACTCAAATTGCAGTAAAATTATTGTGGAAGATGGTGTGATTCAGACATGACTCTATTTTGCTTCTAAGAGGCAGAGGACAACACCTTGAAAGGCAATTATGTGTCGAGCAGAGCTTGAAGCATTTAAGTAGTCAAGAAGCATTTAAGTAGGCAGCAATGAATACATGGATTATGTTTTGACTTGTAGCTCTATTTTCAACAGGCAACCTATTGCACCATTGTAAATGTTTTTACTTTCATTTATTGGGGTTACAAGTTGTCTTAACTCTTAATATCTTTCTACTAATATTAGTTCTCTTTGTTTTTTCTTCTCTTGTTAGTAGGTGTCAAGAAGAAATGTTATTTTTGCATCACAAGACAACAAGCTTGAGGTCATAATGTTGAGCCAAGAGTTAACGGGGAGGAGTTGATTAGATTTTTTTTTTATGACTTCTATGTGACTTATGGTTCTTTGTTTTTTATTATTGTTTTGGAGGATTTTGAATTCATTAATGAATGTTGTTCGAAGATGATCCTTAATATAGTATTATTTTTCCCCATTTAAATAGATGAGTACTTTATTTATTATTATTTGATAATAGTAGTATACAAATTGTATATTGAGAAACAAGAGTTTGAGACGCAAGGAAGGTGGGATTTTAACGTTGCACATGCCATTGAAGGTTTTATTGACGTTAATTACCTGATACTAATGTCATTACTGACGCCCCTGAAGCTGTTGGTATAGACCAAAAGGGTTCTACAGACAGGTCACATTTCTGTAGGAATATACCTACAGTGACGGACTTTTTAAGATGCTTTTTCTAGGCTTCGGTATAGGTTATAGAAACGATTTTGATAACCTATAGTAACACTTTCAAGCTGTCACTATAGGGTACTTTCCTTGTGGTGATTCCTTTAGGCTCAGGCTAATATGTAGCAGAAACATTGTATTATTCATAGCTCCTTGCTGGTTTGGTTTAATTTAATTATATGTATATCATGTTGGTCAATTTCTATACTCAACGAGGAAAATTAGATGTGTATAAAACGGACAAAACCTTATGTGAAATTCTATAAAAAAATGTCTTAATCTAAAACAGTTATAAATAAGTAAAAAACAAATTGTGTGGCAAGAGAGAAAGACATAAGTTCTAATCACTATTATCATATTGTTAGGGATTAGAATTTAGGAATTGGGGCAAGAAACAGGTCAGGTTAAGTATATGTGGATTTTATAATTGGAATCCACCCCACCCTGCATGAATGACCGAGTTTAACTTTTCACTGTCTGCCTTGCCCCCGACCCGTACTCTCATAAAACCCGCATTATTATCGATTTGATTCGATTCGAGATAGTCGGTTTTATAGGTAGACCGAATTAGATGAACACCCCTATCTCTTTTTTATACACATATGGCACGTAAATGATTGTCTGTGAACTAAACTACTTTTCGCATGACATTTCTGCAACTTTGTTCTCCCATATACATTTTTTTTTAAATTGCGTTTGATTTAGTAAATCTATTTGCAAATAATCCTTAACTACATAATTGTTCAGAAATATCAAAAATAAAATAAAATAATTAACAAGTATTATTTTAAATGACTTGGATAAAATCTTATAATTTCTGAGTCTTATTTTTCAAAATTTTTTAACAAGTACTCCATTTATCCCATATTATTTGAAATACTCACTTTTTAGCAATTAATCTATGATTTTTTATTTTTTATTTTTAATATATAAATAAAAAAAATTATGTAAACTATAAATAAAAATCTATAATTTTTAAATATATTTTTTTTAATTTTTTTTAATAAAAAATAATATAAATAAATTTAAGTTAAATTATGATAAAAAATTAAGTGTTTCAAACAATATAGGATATGGGACGGAGATATTACTGCTATAACAGAATGACAAACAGTATAGACAGATAGATTTGGGCGCTTCAAAAATTAGGAGCAGTCTCGAGACTCTCGAACAGCAAGTTTGATTGGCCTTAAAGGATGCCTCTTATGTTTCAAGAAATATGCAAAATGATCCTTATCTTTTACAAACCTTCACATATATCTTTATACTCTCACAAAATTCTTCTGATCCCCCCCGAAAAAAAAAACACAAAGAAATATTGGACAGCAATTACAATTAGGTAATGACAGCGCATTTTAGCTCCATCTAACACGTTTAACATTCTGAGAAGACTGCTCTTTCTATTTTGTCATATTCATGAGAGCATTATATTTTACGTCAAAAACTCAAAAGACATGACAGGGACACTGTAGTCTTAACAATAACTTTCCATCGTTGATTCTGGTGTTTTCTAGCAGTTAATTATGTCAATTTTTCCGTGGCACGTAGCCAGAGATTCATGGGAATGGAAAAGTAAACGCCCCTTTAATGGGGTCTCCTGAGTTTGCTTTGAAGAAACCTCATTTATCATGCAAAATTCCAACATGGACCTTGGCATTAGGGGTGCCTAAATCAACTCGAAAAGTCTAAGAACCGTGCCAATTTATAGGTAACAGATCCGAATCACGTAGGTGTGGGTCGCCTCAAGGGTTGGGCTTACCTGAAACCGTTTGTACCTGTACGCCCTCCAACCAAACCAAATGTATACCATGTTTTCTATGATTTTAGTTAAGTTTTATGTCTGATATGGATTTTTAATTATTATGAGGTATAAACTTTATAGTCAATAAAATTAAATAAAATGGAAAATAAATGCATATTTTTTGTAAGACAAAAACTATAGAATCAGCCCAAACCGCATTTGGAGATATTTATTATAGAATTAAACTGAACTCTATTAATTAGGAGTGAGTATGAGTTGGATAAATCTGAAATTTAGCCTCAACTACTAGTATTGGATTGGATAAAAGTAAATCATAATTTACAAGTTAATTATACACCTAGGAGAATCATCAGTTTTCAAGTTGGTTCCAATTCTATATAAAACTAATATAATGTGCATATATAAATATATAAAAATTGTGGTATTACTAAATTGCTCTTATACTAAGACCATGTGCATTTAAATGTGAATTAAGTTATATATTATGTTAAATATTTTTTTAACTGGTTGTAGAAGTAATTTTATTGAATTATTAAGTTGCTAATTGTTATATCTATATGATAAAAACCAAAAAAAATCCTAGAATCAAAACAAAAAAACTAGACACATGGTTCTTGTTGAATTTTTTGGTAGAAAATTGAACCAACCCAACCAATGCTTACCTTACTATCAATTGCAGTAAGGGTCGAATGTCACCTACTACTTGAACCGAACCAAACCAGACTAATCATAAGTGAACCGAGCCCATCCCTGGGACTATCATATTTGTGGGTGACCAATCAGTTGGTTTGATTTGGAATTGAATCGAACACAACGATTCGATCGTTTTTTAATTTTTATAAAGTATATCTAAATTTTCAAAATTATATGTGAGAACTGATTCAAGTTGGCTGAATTACATTTTAGTTTATTCAGTTTAATTTCTTTTTCTAAGACTGATGTAGGAAAATAGTAAATAAAAAATAATATTCAAAATTGTATATCTCATACCCAAAATTAGAAAAGGATTAATAACATATACTTCAAAATTGATAGGAAATAACTTTATATATGTAGGGTCAATATGAACAATGATAAAATGTTTATTACTATTTGATCTATTCAAATTTAAGTGTATGATCCAATAATTTATTCCATAATTGAACACGAGGTTCAGTTCATGCTCAAACGGACCAAATTAGAAACCAGTTGAACAATTTTATGCAAATATTATAATTTTTTTATTTTTTATTTAATTTTATCCTTAAAATGCTTACCCCTTGCCATTCTTGCCATAGCCCCTCGCAGAAGGGCAAAACCAAAAAACTCCAACTCTTAATTTCAAACAGCAGTTTTCTATTTTCTCCCCAACCTAAACCCAGATTTTGAACTTTTTGACTTTTGGCTTGAGCCATTTAATTTAAACAAAAAATAACAAATACATAGAGTTTGAGTCTCTCAGCAACTCTTGAATTCCTTTTGGTAGTTGAGCTATCTGGCCTTTCTTGAAACTACCCATCATTAATTCCTCTTCCACTTCTTTCCCCCCTGCGCCTTGTATTTAACTCCACTGACCTCTGCTTCTCTCCCAATTCTCTGCCCAACCAACCATTTCAAGCCGTGCGCAGCTTTACTTTGCTTTTCATTTTGTATAATTATCCTGCTCTTCTTCCTTTTTTCTCTCCACAGATTTTGGTGTTGATCTCCATTAGTTCATCTTCTGGGAGACTTTTCCTTCCTGGTTCGACAATCATTATATATATATAACTTCCAACCAAACCAGCATCTCCCCCACAAGGGAACAAAAACTAACCAGGCACTAATGGGCACCAACAGCATAGACATGGGCAAGGAGCGGCTCACGGCGGAGATGGCCTTCCGTGACTCCTCTGCAGTCATCAGAATCCGCCGCCGCTTGCCGGACTTCCTACAGTCCGTCAAGCTCAAGTACGTCAGGTTGGGCTATGGCTACTCCTGCAACCCAGCAACACTTCTCATGTTCCTTGTTATCCTCCCACTCTCTATTTTCACTCTGCTTCAGTTCACCGGTTTAAACCTCGAACAACTTTCCGAGCTATGGTCCGACCGGACGCTGCAGCTCCTAAGTATTGATGCCGCCACCAGGCTCGCTGGTTCGGTGCTTCTGTGCTTTCTTTTTGGACTGTACTTAGCCACGCGGTCCAGACCGGTCTATCTCGTTGACTTTTCATGCTATAAACCCGTAGAGGGAAGGAAAATGTCTGTCGAAGCCTTCCTGAAGATGACGGAAGAAAGCGGCGCTTTCGAGGAAGAGACGCTCCATTTTCAGCGACGGATTTCGACCCGCTCCGGTTTAGGCGACGAAACTTATTTGCCTAGAGGCATAACTTCGCGCCCTCCCAAGCTAAGCATGGAGGAGGCGCGAGCGGAGGCGGAGGCGGTCATGTTTGGCGCTCTCGACTCCCTCTTCGAGAAAACTGGCGTCCAGCCGAAGGACATTGGGATCCTGATCGTGAACTGCAGTTTGTTCAATCCAACACCGTCGCTCTCCGCCATGATCGTCAACCATTACAAGCTCCGGACCGACATCAAGAGCTACAACCTCAGCGGAATGGGCTGCAGCGCCGGCCTCATTTCCATCGAGCTCGCCAGAAACCTCCTCCAAGCCAACCGCAACACTTACGCTGTCGTTGTCAGCACCGAAAACATCACTTTAAATTGGTACTTTGGAAATGACCGTTCGATGCTGCTGTGCAATTGCATTTTCCGGATGGGCGGCGCGGCGGTGCTTTTGTCAAACAAACCCAGAGACCGGTCGCGATCCAAGTACGAACTGGTCCACGCGGTTCGAACCCACAAAGGAGCCGACGACAAAAATTACGAGTGTGTGTACCAGAGAGAGGACGAGAAAGGCACTGTCGGCGTGTCGCTAGCAAGAGAATTAATGGCGGTTGCTGGAGATGCTTTGAAAACTAATATCACGACTCTGGGCCCGCTAGTCCTGCCGTTTACAGAGCAATTCATGTTCTTCCTCACGCTTGTCAGGAAGAAGATATTTAAAGCACAGGTTAAGCCTTATATTCCAGATTTCAAGCTAGCCTTCGAGCATTTCTGTATCCACGCCGGCGGCCGGGCGGTGCTTGACGAGTTGCAGAAGAATTTGCAGCTGAGCGACTGGCACATGGAGCCGTCGAGAATGACCCTGTACAGGTTTGGGAACACTTCAAGCAGTTCTCTGTGGTACGAATTGGCTTACACGGAGGCGAAAGGTCGGGTCGTGGCTGGGGACCGGGTTTGGCAGATAGCGTTTGGGTCGGGTTTCAAGTGTAATAGTGCTGTTTGGCGAGCGCTCCGGCGCACGCCGATGAACGAGGGCAGAGGGAATCCATGGATGGATGAAATCAGCAAATACCCAGTCAAAGTTCCTCTTGCTTGAGATTGTCCAGCTGGCGTCGTCTTAGTGGAGGGGGTGAAAGTGACTTGGCTGTGGGGTTTTCTTGTTTTACTTTACCTTTTCTTTTTCTTGTTCTTTAATTTTCTTTATTTTCCGGGGAAGACGGGCGTTAGGAAATTGTTCACCCAATTGTAGCTCCACCAGGATCGAACTTGGTAAGCAGAAAAAAAGTGCAAGGATTTATCATACCAGTAGTTGAGGAATTGTGATTTTATGATGATAAAATACTTACCGAAAAATTGTCAATTGCTCCGTATTTATTTTCTCCAAAACTAAGACGACCTTTTTCTCACTCTGTCAAGAACAGTTAATTGGTCAAGTAGTGTTTAAGCCCCCAAGCGCTCAACTCCCATCTCTCTCCCTCTCCCTCTCTCTCTCTTTTAAAGAAAAAATTCCTCTAACCTTGACATGAACAGCCAAATCCTATTTAAATTCCTTATTATTTTAGATGCTATTTTTTCAAATAATTCACTTCAATAGTAGAGTTTTATTTTATTTTATTTTTGTCAGATCTAATTTTTTTTCTATCTATTAAATGAGACAGAAGAATTGTATATTAAAAAATTTATAGCAGAGAGTTCTACTTGATGAAATTCACAGATTTGCTTTCTCACAGTGGATCAAGTGTTAACATTCGTTAGTTTGTTTGTTATTCTAAGAATTATGTCAGGTTTATGTCCTTTATTTTTTTTAAAGTTTTTTTATTAGTTTATTAGTTCGAATACCATGTATATTTGTGTATTCTCTATAATTTTTGTATATAATATGGTATAGTAGATCTAGAGATGTTTTGAAAGTCATGTGTTGAGCCCATTATCTTTGTGGAGTTCAACATTTATTCTTATTAGTAGATGATATATGACCTATAGTTAATGTAAAAGAACTTTCACAAAAGAGAAAAAATCAAATGGTAAAGTGTTGAATTTTCCAAAGTTAGGAGTTGGAGGTTGTCAAAAGCATTTTTATGATTTCATGAAGCTCCCCTCACATATAATGTTTTATTTGTTGGGAAAAAATTCTTCAATCACACATCACGAATATTGGAACAATAAAGATAATTAAGCAAATGTACACAAATTTAACGTGGTTCGGCTCTTAATTAACTTACATTCATGGATGAGAGAAATCTACTCAAATAAAATTTAGAGATTATAGTTGAGTAAGCTCTTAGTGCTCATATTGACCTATGGATCTCTTACACACTATTAACAACTCCAATACTTTGCCCACATACAAACAAGATATGAGGATCACAAAAAGCTTCTCATCCTATCTCTCTCTTGCCTTCGGACCTATCATCCATATTGAAATTCTCACATCTTATCTCTTCAACATATTTATTTTTCTCTCATACTCAAAACATACCACAATATGTCTTTTTATATATCACACACAAACTCAAATCACATCAAAATAAGAAAAATAAATCTTAAATAAATAGGAAAACTAAAACCAAATCATAAACAAAATCAAAATACTTAAACTTCTTAAATTTGAGCCAATAAACCTAACAATCTCCACATTGGCTTAAATTCTTCACCATGAGCAGGAACATCATGAACACATGATCATGATAAAAAAACAAGAATGCCACGAATATCACCAAAACACGAACACAGCAACGAACTTGGTAAGCAAAAAAAAAGTGCAAGGATTTGTTATACCATTAGTTAAGGAATTGTGATTTTATGATGATAAAATATTTACCAAAAATTGTCAATTATTTATTTTCTCCGAAACTAAGACCACATTTTCTCACTCTATCAAGAAGAGTTAATTGGCCAAGTAGTATTTAAGCCCCCTAGCACCTAAAATCTCCTCCGTCCCTAAAAAAAAAAAAAAAAAAATCCTTCTAACCTTATTGGCCAAATCCCATTGGAATCCCTTATTATTTTATATGCTATTTTTTTTAAATAATCGACTTCATCAGTAGATTTTTTAAAACTTTTTTTGGATATAATTTTCTTTTATCTATCAGATGAGGTGGCGGAATTGTAGATTGAAAAAGTGATAGTAGAGAGTTCTATTCGATGAGGTTCGTAGATCTGCTTTCTTATAGTGGATTGAGTGCTCGCATTCATTAGTTTGTTTGTTAATCCAAGAATTATGTCAGGTTTGTGTCTTTTATCTTTTAGAGTTTTTTTCTATCAGTTTGTAGGTTTGAATGTTAGGTATATTTGTGTATTCTTTACAGTTTTTCTATGCAATACAGTTTCATAGATCTAGAGACGTTATGAACGACATAAGTTGAGTATATTATCTCTGTTGAGTTCAACATTTAATCTTATTGGTATATATTGTATGACTTACATTTAATGGAAAAGAACAAAAAAAAAAAAAAAAACAAACAACAAACCATCGAATTTTCCAAAGTTTGGAGTTGGAGGCTGTTGAAAGCATTTTTATGATTTCATGAAGCACCCTCGCATGCAATGTTTTTATTCATTTCTTCTAAAACTTTGATTTCTAATTTATCGTGTAAAAAGATAAATTTAATGTAATGACCAAATAGCCTGATTTAGTTTTCATTTTTAGGGTTCCATCTAGCTAAAAAAAAAAATACCATACAAAAATAATAATCTGTATCCAAACTAGAGGAAGGAACAAGGACATCAGTTGGTGAAGATCTGGTGCTGAAATTAGTAGGTAAAGCTTGCATTAAAAGAAACAAGGAAAACAACATAACGCTCTAATGAGGTTGATGTATCCGTAGAGTTACAAGAACTAGGAACGTAAATTCCCATAGCACCAGATAAAATAAAGCAGCATAAAGATTTGGACATTTCTAGTACACCAAAGTTTCCTCTTGCTATTGATCAACACCATGTTTAGCCAAAATATCATCTACCATGTTGCGCTGTCTAAACACATGCTTTTTTCTCTAACTCCTTGAGCGTTCTACAATAAAATAACTATAAGCATTAGTTCAATGAGAACATCATAAGATGAATTCAAAAGCTGTATAACAGCTTTTAAATCCATCTCAATCTGGAAAGGGGAAGTGTCTAAATGAATGTCTAGTTTCTGTCTTTCTCTTAATGCACAAAGTTCATGTTTCAATGGATTAACAACACTCACATTCCTCGAGAAAGCCACAATAAAATCAGCCTTGTCATTTTTAATTATTCCCTCGACACCTATTTTAGCAGTAGAAACTTGAAAAGAACCATTTGTGTTTAATTTGAAAACACCAGGTGCAGGGAGGTACCAGCTAACATTTATAGTCTCCCTAATGACTTTCTATCCTTCATTATCAGAAACAAAAGCAATGATCTCAATAACCCTATTAATAACTAATATTATGAATCAGTGTCAACAGTGACAAAATAGGTCTAAAAAATGGTCTTATTCATGTCAATTAAGAGTTCTCAAAAACAGCAAGCAATAATAATAGTAGGAAAAATTACAAAAAACTCCCTTGAGGTTTAGTAAAACTTATACTTGTGTTCTTGTTGTTTTAAGAACCTACCCTACCCTCTCAAAAGCTTAAAATCCCTACACTTACACCCTCTGCCATTAGCATTGTTAAAACACCTAAACTAAACTACACTTACTCCCTTCCACAAAAAAAGAGAAAATACTTATTTTGCCATTCTAGTCTTCTTTTATAAAAATTTTGCCCCTAACTTTTATATCTAACAATATGAAGTATGAACAAGAAACAAATATAAATTTTGACTATTTCTCTACAAGTCTAATCTAATAATAAGAAACTCTCTCTTCCTCTATTCTTCTTTCTTTTTCCTTCTCACCACCTCGTTCGATTCTGGAGAGTTACAAGTTAGTTAGAGAGAGGACAACGCAAGGCATGATCAAAGATCAAATTGGGGAGAGGATAGTTATGAGGAAAAATGGAATCAGAGATCAAATTGGAGAGATGATAGTTGTAAGGCACAATGAAATCAGAGATTGGATTGGAGAAAGGCATGACGTAAGAGATCAAATCAGATAGAGGAGATCAAATTGAAGAGGGGACGAGGGTGGACACTTGAAATGTTTCTGATGTAATTGGCGTTGAACAACCAAATCTTGGTCACTACCTCTGTCCCGTCGTTGGTCATCATCGCCAAATCATCATTGTCTGTCATTGTCGTCCCCGAATCGTCATTGTCGGTTGTTACCGAATCATCCTCGTCAGTCATTGTCATCGCCAAATCATCCTCGTTGGTCGTTGCCTTGTCATCCTCTCCAATGATCTCCTCTCTCGATCTGGTGCCTCCATCGCCACACAATTAGAATACCACCCTCTCTACGATTTGATCTTTTTGACGTGACAGGGAAAAGTGATGGTGATTCCCTTGATGATTTGTTCTCCAGTGAGTTGGACAGGAAAAAATGATGGTGGTGAGAGAGAAGAAGAAAGAAGAAAAGAGGAAGAGAAAGTTTTCTTGTATTTGGTGGGCAAAGTTAGATGTAAAAATTATCAAAATAAGAAAGCTAGGGGGATAAAATGAGTTTTTCCTTTTTTGTTTTAACATGTCATTAACGGAGTTAAGGTTGGAGGGGGGTAAGTGTAGATATGTTAACCTTTTAGGAGGTAGTTTTGGGTGTTAAAACAGTATGGACCAAACTGGAGGTTTTGCCAAACTACAAAGGGATTTTGTAATTTTTCCTTATTTTTATTACACCATCCCTTGATAAGTTAGAAACTCCAACACCAAACTGTCAATGTACACCTAACTTCAAATAAACACTAGAGCTCTTAAGACAAGTAAAAATAAGATGCATCAAATCTTCACCAAGTTGCAACTACAATAAACAAAACTGACATTAAGACCTCTATTCGCTAAATGTTGGCTAAACGTATGTCTTGCCATCAAATGTGACTTTATTAGGATTTGGATGGACTGTAAAGTCAAGAGTTGAAGATAGCAACAAACACAAATAAACCACTAATGTTTCTAATCCAGTTTGATTCACCCACTAATATTTTTTTGGGGCTGAATAAACCACTAATGTTTTAAAAAATGACCAAGCAGATCACTAGTCATTAAAATAGGGAATATATTGTTAAAAATGAAAAATATTCCATATTTGGAGTTTGATGTGGCAATTACAGTTGATAAAAGGAGAATAGTGTAGATGGAGGTCAAAGAGGGAAAAATGGTGAAATAGAACAATTGGGGATGAAATTAAGGTTTGGATGCAAATCGACGATGCCAAAATCAGAAGTAGAATTTGTTGCTAATTCTTAGGGTGAAACGAGTGGAGATTAATCATCATTGCAGACATGACTTGAGTTTAACCATCAATTATTATGTTTCTACAAGGTAACGGTAGCACTGTGGACTTCGTGGACCAATCTTAACCCCAGGTCGTAGGTTCTACAATTATGGGAATTTGAAGGCAAGAACATTATTCATGCCATGACTGTGAACAAATTTGCATGCTTGAGAACCATTTGCACATGTTTTGTTCTATGAACTAGTTGCACTCATTTTCTTCCATCTGTTCTAGAGGTTTTAGCTTTGATTGATAATAGGGCAAGAGATGCTCATTCTACTATTGGCATGATCCTGACAATGCAAGAGAGGCAAAATATGTGATAATTAAGTTACAAGCTCAAAATTTGTTGTTGTTAAGGAAGAATTGTTCACTGAAACATATATTGGAGGAGCATGGGGAACAAATGCTAGCAGAGCACACAAAGCAGTTGGTGGCAGAACAAGAAAAAAATTTGGTGGCAAAGCAAGTGAAGGAGATGGTAACATACATAGTTCATACAAAATATGCAGTCAATAAGGGTAGCACAAACATGGGTTTCAAGTACAAGTTTTTTGTGTTCTTAAGTTGGGGAATGCTAGTTGTAACAATATTCACTGTTGTGTGCAATAAGCAATGTAATGTGTGCAAGGTTTCTGAAGAAAGGTTTTAGCATTCCTTTTCCTAGTTAAAGGTTGTACAATATTGAACTTGACAACATATTTTGGTTTGGATTAGAATAAATTTTAGTAAACCTTTCAATAAACATGTTCCATATACTTATACCATGCAATACTTAAAGGAAAACAATAAAAATAAGAGGCAATGATAGGCCTCAGAAAAAATACAAAGTGTTTTGGAAGTTTGAGGCATCACATTTTTCAAAACATATTGCCCAAAACATCACATATCCATATAACACAGTCACAAAATATATTTGCCCCTAGCAGTCCTTTGCTACTATTGTTCATCAATAAATGTTACTTGTGGTGTAGAAGATGCAAGTTTTGTATAGTTTGCAAGTGGAGGCCTGAGATAACATTATCTAACAACAGTTTGTTTGCCCCTAAATGTTACACTTTTTGTTAACCATCTAGAGCCTGAATTTCTTGGAATCTAAACAGGACATAACAATGTGATTGTCTCAACTCCAACAAAAGCATTTTGGGTTAGACTTGATTGCATAGTTTGGTTGCTGCTGTACCTTGACTTAACAACATCCTACCAAGTCTACCAGGCTACAAATTGGACATCAATCACAAGAATAACACAGTCATATAATTCCCATGAAATCCATCTCTAAATTCCATAAACAAAAACATGTATTCAATCCAAGTATGACATATACTTTTCCATTGAAAATAACATGGTTGCAACACATAACAATACTGTCCAAGTACCATACTCACATTGTACATTGAGTAACCCGTTTTAGTGTTCACATCAACACCATATCCATCACTGCTCTCTATCTTGGAGATTTATGCTAATTTGGCCATCTTCCTTAGCCTTCCTGATGGTCTTCTAGTGGCATCAGCAGTTCTCTTGCCCTGCATTTGTAAGAATGGCCTATTAGTTTAAATGTCGACTAAGATAAAATGATATAATTAGATGTAACATACCTTGTAATTCCCAAGCATATAGACTTCCTTGTTTGGACAAGTGCCCTTGTTGTGTCCTGAGTTATGGAAAATACTATAATGATTGGCTGCCCCCTTTTTACGCAATTTGCTCTTAGTCTTTGAATCATTTTTTTCAAGTCTTCTATTCTTTTTAAGCCTTCTTGGCATTGACTTCACTTTAGAGGGGACAATAAGTGTCATGTCTGGAACTATTCAAATGTTAGGCCTACTTATGGGATGTAGTGAATATTGATAAGTCTTGATGTATTGCTGCTTGTGGTACCACTCATTAAGATAATCCTTAAGGTTTTCACCTAGTTCTTCAATACAAACTATTGCATGTTTGCATGGAATGCTAGAGAGATCCCATTTACCACCTGAGCATGTTCTGTTCTTGAGGTTCACTGGATAAATATCTGACCTAGACTTGACCTTATAAGAATTATCACCAGTGTATGTACACTTCCAAACACTTGTAACCCGACCTTCAGCAGTAAGCTTATCAAGAATAATTTTCCCATAATTACCTTCCCACCTTAAGGTAAACTTTTTTTTTTCTACAAATCTTTTCATTATGTACCTTCTGATGTCCTCAAGCATAAAGAAAATTGGTTTTTGTCTTACAGCAAGGATATCCGTCACACCATTGAAAGCTTCATAAAAGTTATTATGGTTAACATCATACTGAGGGTAAGTTTGAAAGAAAGCCTTACACCAACGCCTTCAATCCATTTTTAGGAAGTCAGCCTTAGCATTTTGCTATTTATCAATTATCTCCAAAAGTGTCCAAGAATTGTCTCTGTGAAGTACTCTTAGTTGCTCTCCAAAATAGATTTTTAAGTATATCACTAAGATGTTTTTTGCTGCAATTGGCACATATGTGCCGAGCTCACCTTTTGTGATGTGCACCAGGTAATAGCTCTTTTATAGCAGGCATCAAACCCTGAACAACCAATTGAAAGCTGTTGACACCCAATTTCGTCCGACCATAAAAATTTTTTTTTAAAAGAAATTAAATAAAAGAAATTAAAAAATTATTATTTTTATTATTATTATTATTACTAAAAATTTTAATTAGTTTAAAATACATTTTTGTTTTGTGAAGATTTGATTTAAAATGATATATGTGTGTATTTGAAAGAAAAAAGAAAACTCCAAAAAAAATGGCAAAATTTAAAAGTTTGAGGTAAAAATGACAAAATTAAGAAGTTTCAGGCAAAATTGACAAATTCTGAAAGTTCCAGGAGCATTTAGTAGTTTGTCACATAAAATTTTGAGCCTGCCGACGTTTCTGGCCCAAATTGACAGAAAACGACAAAATTGTCAAAATCAGAAGCTTCAGGAACTTATCCAGAGGCTGAGAGACGTAAAGGACTAAAATTGTCATTTTACCAATTTAAAAGATAAGTTTGAAATTTTTTATTAATTTATCCATCAACAGTTCAGCCAAACTTCCTCTATAAATAGCCCCCCAAATTTTGTGCTGAACAGAGAAAAAAAATAGAAATGAAGCTTAGAGCTCCGTTTTGGAAAAAGAAAAAATTATAGCCTAGGTCCCTGACCCTCTTCTCTTCCTCTCCAGAAAACCTAAACCTTCTCTGACCCTTTTTTTTTTTTTTTTCCTCTCCCCCCGCGCGCGTGCGTTCTGTTCTTCACGTTTCCAGAATTTCAAATTCAGTTTTTAAGGGTACAACTCTCATTTAATCCTTCATCTTTTCAATTTTCTTTCACTTTGGTCACTAACCTTTTATTTTGTTCTTGCAGAATTAATTACTAACTCTTTTATATTTACTTGTTTATTTGTTTATTATTTGTTTATTACTAACCCCTTTTTTTATTGTTGTTATTAACTTACTAACAACTAACTTTTAATACTATTATTGTTACTAACCTTTTAATTTTTGCATTATTACTAACTTTTATAATTGTTGTTAACAATTAATTAACTTTTATTATTGTTGTTAATTAATTAATTTAATTAACTTGGCTAACTTTTATTATTGTTGTTAATTAATTAATTTAATTAACTTGGCTAGCTTTTTATTATTGTTGTTAATTAATTAATTTAATTAATTTGGCTAACTTTTTATTTATTGTTGTTAATTAATTTAATTAATTTGGCTAACTTTTTATTTATTGTTGTTAATTAATTTAATTAATTTGGCTAACTTTTTATTATTGTTGTTAATTAATTAATTTAATTAACTTGGCTAACTTTTTACTGTTGTTAATTAATTAATTTAATTAACTTGGCTAACTTTTTATTATTGTTGTTAATTAATTAATTTAATTAACTTGACTAACTTTTTATTATTGTTGTTTAACAATTAATTTAATTAACTTTGCTAACATTTATTATTATTTTTAAAGTGGATGGCCAAAAAGCCCCACTTTATTATTATTAATTTTTTTTTCTTTATATAATTTTTTTATTTAATTCACCTTTACCCTTTACTAATTAATAAATAAATGAAAATTAAAAGAAGATTATTTTGTAATTAATTATTAAGTCTAATAAAAATCATTTTTAAAAAAGCCAATTATTTTTATTTTTATATACATGTTTTTAATTCTTTAAAGATAACAAAAAGTTAAAATTAATTTTAATAGTTATTTTTATCCAGTAAAAATAATAAAAAAATAAAAATAAAACCTGTTTAAAAAAAATACATGAAAATTAAGACTTTATATTTTACTGATTTATTTAAAATATAACTTTTAAATCCACTAAAATAATAAATATTTTTCATTAAACAAGAAAACAAAAAGAAAACTAAAACAAGATAAGAAAAAGATAAGAAAGACAAGAAAAAGAAAAGAAAAGAAAGATAAGAAAGATAAGAAAAAGAAAAGAAAGAAAAGAAAGAAAAGAAAGGAAAGATTAAGTCAAAAAGAAAAGAAAAATATAAGAAAGAAAAGAGAGAAAAGAAAAGAAAGAAAATAAAAAATAAAATTTTTTTATCTAAAAATTCTATAACAAAAAGAATTACGAATTAGTAATTAAACTAATAATTAATTCCATAAAAGTAATAATTATATAACTAACAATAAATTAAATTTAATTTCCATATCCGGATGATCCGGCAGGATCTACGGTTTGGAAAATATCAAACTTTTTAAAATAAATAAATTAAATAAAAAGATAAAAAAATCCATATTTTTACAATATGGATAAAATTGTTTAAAATTTCACCAAATTCCGTGTCCAAATGACTCGGCAGAGTCCATGGTTCGGAATCAAAATCTTCCGTGTCCAAATGACTCGGCAGAGTCCATGGTTCGGAAGTATAAAATTTTATACAAATTAACTTAAAAATCCACATTTCGACTAATTCAGTTAAAATCTCTAAATTAACTGAAAATTATTTAAAAGCAAAGTAAAACAAAATTAAAATCAACTAAGGTGCCAATTTTTGGGCGTTTTAACAAAGTTGTTTTAACGTAACCGTACTCCCGATCCCCGAACTCTCGCAGACCAATTTTAAGGTGACCAATCGACCTAAGAAAACTGATTGGTGGCGACTCCCGAAAACGATCCGCACGTTGCCACAAAAGCATATATGTCAATATTAAAAAAGGTTAACAAAATAGATTTATCATGTATTCAACCAAATTGTGGCCACATTGTACATACCTTTAATTGATCAGTGATTAGTAGCTTTAGGAATCATACCCATAAATCCTTGTTCTCCACCTCAACAACAGCCCAAGCTATTAGGAATATCTGATCATTCCATCTCTGCCTATTGCTATAAAAAATTCCCCTTTCACTAACCTTTTAAGGAAGTAGCCATCTACATGAATTAGAAGCCAAAATTATGCTAAAAGGCCTTTCTTGCAAGCATCAAAACAAATCTACAGTCTTTTGAATATTGACACAGACAAATCAACACTAAACTCAACATCAAGGACAACAGTGCTTTTAGGATTACTCAATTACAACTCTGCAACATATCCTCTCAAGAACTTATATTCATTTTATACTTGTCTTCCATCACTTTTCATACTATCTCATTTGCCCTTTTAACCAAGTTAACAAATATGTTTATCTTCAACTTTCCCTTAATGAGTCATCTCAAACACTACTAAAAAACATGCATTTTCCAACGACTAAATTTCCAATGTGAAAGGCCATTGGAAAAAGATTGTTGGAAAAAGATTTTGAACACCCTTGTTCGTTGGCAAGTTTCCAAGATAAAGGCCATTGGAAATTTCAAAATTTCAACTTTCAACGTGAAGGCCGTTGGAAAAAGGTGTTATTCATACAATAAATTATAAAATTTTAGAAAGTAAAGTAATATTTTTAAAATATTTTTACAAATAATAATAATAATTATTATTATAAATATATAATAATAAAAATATATGATGTATATATCATACACATATAATATAATATAATATGTGTGTGTGTGTTATAATGTATGATTTATATTAATGTATCATACATATTAATGTAATTTTAGAAAGTAAAGTAATATTTTTAAAACATTTTTTACAAGTTAAGTAATATTGTTTAAAACATTTAAACAAGAAATACTATAATAATATTGGATTTGAGTAGGCCTCCTTTTTCTACTTGGGCTCAATACCAACTAACCTTAGCTGAATAATAATAGTAATATATTTATATATTTTTTATTAGAAATAATTATAATAATATGTATATTTATATTGATATTGATATTGATCTTATATATATTCATATTAATATATATATATCAATAATAATAATAATAATATTCCCTCCATCCCAAGTTCTCTGCGCCATTTCCTTTTTTTAGTAAACTTTTTACATTTAAAATACCATAATACCCTTCTTTTAATTCTCTTGGGAAAAGGAAAAAGTCAAGTTTCTTTTTTTCCCATTAGGCTCTCTCTCTCTCGTGTCTAATAAGGCTTTTCTCTATTTTCATCACAAAAATCAGAGCTCTCATTCAACAATTTGCTTCAATGATAACGATTTTGGGCTATGGGTGGCTTTGTTGATGATTGAGATGGTTCGGACATGGGACAGAGGAAGATCATGTAGGAGATCGAGAAGGAGATCAAGTAGGAGATCGAGAAAGAGATTAAGTAGGAGATTAGGGTTAATGGCCTTGTTCGATGATGTTGAGGCAAGCAAGGAGAGAGATTGATTTGGGGGTAGGGCGGTCGAGGTGAATAGGGAATAGGGGAATTGAATGCAAAAAAACTAGAGGGAGGCGAGTAAGTGAGCAAGAGGAATCAGAGGGAAGTAAGTGAAGAGAATGAGGAATCATAGGGCAGGGAAGATCAGAGGTCGAGATGGACAACCAAAGTGGAGAGGTGATCAAAAGGCAAAGGAGATCGGAGGCCGAGATGGACAATTGAAGTAAAGAGGCAATTGGAGGGCAGGGGAGATCGGAAGCCGAGATGGAAAACTGAAGTGGAGAGGCGATTGGAGGGCAGGGGAGATCAGAGGCCGAGAAGTGGAAAGGCGATCGATGGGTCAAGGAGATCGGAGATTGAGATGCACAGCGAAAGTGGAGAGGTGATCGGACGGTAAGGAAGATTAGAGGCCGAAAAGTGGAAAGGCAATAAGAGGGCAAGGGAGATCAGAGGCTGAGATGGGTAATCGAAATGGAGAGGCGATTGGAAGGTAGGGGAGATCGGAGGCTGAAATGGACGATCGAAGTGGAGAGCCAAGGGAGATCGGAGGCTGAGATGGACAATCGAAGTGGAGAGCCAAAGGAGATCAGAGGCTGGGATGGACGACCGAAGTGGAGAGCCAAGGGTGGATGAGATTCAGGTGAAAGACAATATTGGAAAGGAATGGAAAACAATAGTTTTCCTTGGTTTGCGTGCCAAATTGAAACGGAGCAGAAGATGCAAGACAGAGTACACACACACACACACACACACACACACATATAGATCATATACAAATATTTATATATCGTATAAAAGCCCATAAAAAACCCATAAAAGCCTAGCCCATAAAACCCTAACCTAACCCATATAAAAGCCCTTATCTCCCAACCCTCCCCCACTCTCTGCCCTAACCTAGCCTCCTTCCTTACCTCTCGTTTCTCATCCGTTTCATCTTTTCTCCCTCTACTACCTCACCCTATCCCTTTGTCCATAATTCTTATTTGCTCTTTACTATTCTCACTCACTTGCTTGCTCTACCATTCACGCTCACCCTCCACCGTTCTCGTTTTTTCACCGTCCACCGTTCTTTCTTGCTCGTCATCGATGACCCTCACCATTCAGTCGTCGTCATCGTTTGTCCATTTGTCCCTTTGCCTCTTCACACGTTTGTCGTTGCCTATTCATCTACCTCCAGTTTGTCTCATCTCGCTATTTGTCGGCCTTCAGAAGTTCATTCGCATCCTCCCATTCTCTGCCTGCCTTGCCTCCTTGTTTAGGTGCAAATCTGGTTTTTGAAATTGTTGAGTTGTTGTGTAGATCTTATGATTATTATTGTGCGGATTGTTGTGTAGATTTTTGTTTTGATGATTTTTACAATTGTAATGTTTTGATTTTTGTGATTTTTTTAATTTTGTGATTTTATGAATTTTGTAATTTTTTTTAATTTGTTATTTTTTTGAATTTTTTTAATTTTCTAATTTTTAGTACATAAAAAATACTCAATCTGTCCCAAATTCTTTGCACAATTCACTTTTCTGTAATTAATTTATGATTTTTTATTTTCAAAATTTTAGCATATAAATGAAAAATATTTATATATTAATGATAAATCAAGACCTATAGTTTCTAAATATATTTTTTTAATTTTTTTCTAAAAAATAATAATATGAATAAATTCAAGTCAAATTAGCAAAAAAAGTCAAAATGGAGCAAAAAAAGTGAGACGGAGGGAGTATAATTTTAGTAATAATTTAAAATATAATTTTTTCATTATGAATTTTCATAATACTATAAAATATAATTTTTACAAATATAAAATAATATATATTTTTACTAAATATAAATATAATTTTATTAATATATAAAATATATTATTAGGAGTTATATTTATTTTTTTAATACTTTTTTAAAAAAGAGTTTCCAATGGCCTAACCCATGAAAATTTTCATCTACTTGAGCCGTTGGCATATTTCCAACAGTTAAACTATTGCAAAACCATTTAAAAGTTTAAAGTTACTCTATGAGGTTTGGCCATTAGAAATTTATAACATCTAGCCCTTGGAAATACTAACAGCCAACTTTTGTGCCATTGAATTTTTTTTTTCTAGCACATGATTTGCCAGTGCGTCATTTTCCAATAGCCTCGTGTTTGAAAGATTGATTTGTCAACGCGAGACCGTTAGAAAATAACATTCGTTTAGTAGTGAAGTGTTTAATTGACAAGGCTTATCTCTAATAACCTTATTGTACCTTTGGGCAATCAATTTTGTACTTACCAATCTTAACTTGGATTTGTGTCTACATTTTTATGTCATCCTCCATGACTTTATCTAAAAGCATCATTGCCCACCTGTCTTTGAATTGCATACTTTAAAAGGACAAGTAGAAGCACACTTTACTTGGATTCTATTCGGCTTATTAATCTTGAAAAATATATTTCTATGTGTTTCTACAGAATACTTTGCAAAAGCCTCTTTGAATTGTTGATAATTATCAAATTTCATACCCAATTCAAACTCAAGAATCTTAGAGTTTAGATTAAAGTAAGGGTATTTACTTCTCTTGAACCTCAAGTTCGGTTCACCATTACCATCATTTAGTGCATTTTCTGAAGCAACGCTGCAAGCATCATTTGAACTTATATATTCAGTTTTATTACTTTCACCATCATCTTCCTCTGAAACATTCTCTTCAGCATCCTGCTTTTCTTTATTTTTCTCAATATTCTCTATGCAAGTTAATGTCTTCTATACCATAGTCTTCTGCATCCTCTTCTAATTTATCTGGTAAGTTTTCCCCATCAGATCTAAGTTGTTCATCAATTCTTCTTCTCCATTGCCTCTTCGATTTGAACAGCTTTAAATTTCCCCTACTTGCCCTTGTTTCCTCATCAAAATTTGATAAGTATGCTTTATTACCCACCAAATCTTCATTATCAGATGCTCCATCGCCCTTATACTCATTCTGCCATGTCCTGTTTGGCTTTTGCCGCTGTTGAAACAAATCATCCCCTGCTGTTGTTTTTACTCCATTAAATGCAGAGTTCAATTCCGCACCTTCTATCTCTGTGGTTGTAGAGTTCATTTTCATACCAACCCCACTTGCCTCATTTAATGTTTCCAACTCCTCATTCTGCTCAACATATAACTCAATTGAACCTCTTTCTTGCAATAACTCAAATAAATCCAAAATGGACCTATCGGCCCAAACAACTCTAATGTCATCAACAATTGCCAATGGTTTTCTTGTAACCTTATAACTTATCTTCCTCACGTTCTTGTAATTCCTTTCCTTGATAAACTTGAGCAACTTTTTAAACCCGAACCAATAATCACTAGTTACAAAACTGTCCACTTCTTCACCTACATATCTCAAAGGATTTTCTTCAAATTTAGCATCATGATGTATGGAATACTTAAATATCCACAAGTCATTATTGTTTGCTTGTAGGGCTTGAAAGTCATCCCCACTGTAACAAAAAACAAAACAAAAAAACATACATTATATAGATTTGTTAATATAAACCAAGTCCCCACTGTTCAATAAAGAAAGAAACCTATTGACCCTTTTCCTATGCACATGTTGGCATTTTAGACAAAAATGTGAGATAGACAAAATGATAAACTGAAGAAATCCACCAATTATTGTCAAACACCATGTGACAAGAAACATATGCTTTTCACATGCTCTTTTTCACCATTCCACTTTTTTCTCCTATTCAATGTAATGGCAATGCTACACTAGAATCTTTTAGTACCTTTTAATGTCCTTTAATGGATTCTTCTTGTCTTTTCCTTTTAAATCACGCTTTTATCTTTTCCCACTGTTGATTCAGATATGCCTCAGTCTATCCTCTCTCTATTATCATTAGAGTTAGAAGGGGAAAAGGTCATTTTACAAAGGAAAAGGTTTCAGAAGCAGGCTAGGGTTATTTCTTCCCACCATATTTAATCTGTCAACTAATTTTAATGGGAGTGGGTGAAAAAGGCCGAACTAGAAACTTTGGTGGGTGAATCAGGTTGGAGTAGAAACATTAGTGGTTTATTTGTGATTTTTATCTTGAAGATATTATCTCTATTGTGTAATCCAACTAGACTTAATGATATCTCTGATTATTGAAAAATAACCTAGTAAACAGAAAATTGCACTTTCTTACCACAATATCTTCGACTCATTTATTTTTCTCACAAAGTTCTCGATAACTTTTCACTTTCCAATATGTTTTCAAATTATATCATCAGAAAAGTATCCATTACCTATCATACATCAACTTTTTACGAACAATACAGAAAATTTAGAAGTACTAATTTAGTAAAGTGATTTATCATTTTAGGATATTCTAATAAAGAAATTGACTCAACTGATGAGTAATTAGAATAGAGCAAGGATCTATTTACATTAATGTAAGTGTAAATATTCTTTCCACCTTTCAATATATATTTTTTTCTTTTTTGTACCGAGAAGCATTTTTATAATATATATTAGACTATGAGAGATTACCTATGAAAGTTGGCGAGAATTTGGTGCTTTTTAAAACCTAAAAGACATCAAGTAACAATTAGCAATGTTGGATGCACAATGCACCTGAAGGGACTTGGTCCCGGTTCAGGGTCGAGGGTGTCTAAGCTTTCAACCATTAGATTGAATACTGCAGACCCTTTCAATAAATTATGTAGAATTAAATTAAAGTTACGCTCCCTTCATTCCATATTATTTGCTCCATTACAATTTTTTCACTTAACTTTAACATAAATTTATTTATAGTACTATTTGATAAAAAAATTTTAAAAATTATATTTAAAAAATATAATTCATATAGTTTAGAAATATATATTTTTATAAAAATTTTAACAAATAATTATATAAATAAATTTAAGTAAAAAACCTAAAATGAAGCAGGTAATACGGAAGTGGTATTAAACCAACTATTAGATTTGATGAGTTACCTAGTAAAGGTATATTTATGATAAGAATGTTCATTCTTAGGGTCAGAATAGTTATATAAGCTAGAGACAAAATTTATCGAATGGGAAAAAAAGGATGTTATCGCTTACGCAGATGCAAATATATCATCACTTATTAGAATTTATCTTCAGAACTTTAAGAGCGAATAAACTATTTTTCAATACAGTTTCTGTTTTTAAGGATACAAAGAAAATAATGTATCAGTACATTATTTCCAAACGGTTTAAAAAACAAACAAACTTGACCCCAAGGCTATCGCAGTGAACTTAAAAGCTAAAATTGTCGCCTCCGCCCATCCAGCCCTTTGGCTCAGGACCACATGGACCACAACTTAAATCACAGAGTAGGTCACAGGTGCCAACAAGCAAAGAGCTTTTTGTCACAAGTTTCATTAGCATTTGCAGCCAGTCCAAGCAGCTTATGTAATTTCAAAGTTAAGTTACAAGGGTGCAGATCCAGGCCTCTGTAACTCTATGAGGAAGTAGACCCTACTCGTTACTACCGTGTGCCCATAAAACAATAACAAAAATTCAAGCAAGGTATCAATGGAGGCCTATCTCTTTCATTTCCTCATTCCACCCACTATTTATCTGCCCGGCTTGTCTTCCGCTTACACTCCTTGATTCAGCTACAAGGGCTCTATGAGAGAGGAAGGCAAAGAGATGGTTAATTATGGAGTTCCTTATTTTGTTCTTTGGCATGGTCATCCTCTAGAATCATGTTTCCCTAAGAAGAAAGATACAGGTCTCTGACCTTATACAGCTAATAAGGCCGGTACCTTCTGCCACGATTCCCGTCATCCCCACTGCTACCTCCACCTCTTCCTCCTGGTCCACCAGGACCTGTCCCTCGCTCAGCTCTTCGAGGACGAGCTTGTGGTATCTGAACTCCTGGCTGCTGACTGTCCAATTTCCAGAACACCAAAATGTTTAATACTTGATAATCTAGCCTGTCGCTCCCTAAACAGAAAAGTTTGAAGACTGGATTATGATTACTTACAGGACATATCCAATTCGGCCATCTGGTAGAACCATGGGTACCATATGCATCCCTGATGGCATTGGACCCCGACCGTATATCACTGGCTGGTTACATGGAAGTTTCCAAGTCTTAGTAAAAGCCAATTAACCCTGTTATTGAACATGTAAACCTAGAGCAATCAAGGTACCTGCTGAAAAGCACCAGCTACTCCAAATCCAGGGCCTACAGAACCATATGGGGAACCAGCAAAACCATATGGAGCACCGCTAAAAGCGTTTGGAGGAAACCCAGCCCCATAAGGGTTAGCTGTGTCTGCTTTCCTATCAGGCTGAGGCTTCGCAAGAACGACATCTAAAACTTGACCTGTGGTAAAATTTCTAATCAAACGAACCAGAAGAGCACTGTTTTATAAAAGTTCAGTGTTGCTCACAATCATTTCCAACTTCTTATGAAATGCATGGTAAAAGTAATTTTCATTTAAAAACCGGCAAGCAAAAGGTTCTATAAGAGCCTGTAAACAAAACAAATATGTCCACACACACACACACACACAGAGATACATGTTTTGAATTTTCTGAAAAGAAAAAAAAAAAACAAGGGCATCGGACTTTAAAACCACCATTAAGGAGGAGCAGAAAATCTAAATTTACATGGTTGGTATATAAAGCACTTTACATTAATTAAATTGGACAGTGAAAGCTCCAGTTATTTGTAAATAATGGGCTAAAGGCAATCTTAAACATTTAATGACAGAGAACGGTAACATTGCACTCAGCTTTCAATCTCTCTAGAGTGGCATGAGAGAAGTACCGTCAATTTCATATCTCTCGGCATCCTTAACAGCCTTCAATGCACTTGACCTCTCAGCATAATGAACAAACCCAAAATCTCTTTTCCCACCTTTGCTGGGTGGCATAACCACCTTTGTTACTTCTCCGTGACGCTGGAATACCTCTTTTAGTTTCTCTACACTTGTATTTTCAGGTATGTTTTTAACGTACAAAGCCTTCACCTGAAATTCAATGCATGTAGCATTAGCAAGAGAGTAAATGTTCAGTCGCAAGAAAACATGGAAGAATAAATGACGACGAGCCAGCAAAGGGCAAGTGCAATCATTTGTACCATGCAACAAGTTCTTACTCCCTTTTAACAAGCCATAGTGGCAGGGTTTCCCTTCACCCAATGTATATGATTCTGACTTAGAAGTGAGAATGATGGAGAACCCAGAAACTAGGTATTGGCTAGGTGAAGAAAGTTGAGTGTCATGTCAAAAGGTCACAAGTCTCTTTTTATATAAGCACAATAAGGGGCTTGAATGATTGCTTACCAAGGGGAGTTACAAAAGAGCAGTCTAAACCTGGTTTGATTACAGACAGATGTATATGTGCCCATAGAAACTAGAGAAGAAAATTATTAGGCTAATAATGAAGTATGATTCACCAACCCTGCCAACAGAGTTGAAGGACACTTGGTTGGGTACCACAATTAAGGATGGACATATTTGTGCCAGTAAAAACTAGTGACGAAGATTAAGAGGCTAACTGTGAAGCATGCTTCACTGATCCTGACAACAGAGTTGAAGCATATTTACCAACATACAGTTCATACAGCTGGATATTAGATAAAATTCTGATGTGACATTTTCAAATGTCAACCATGAGACCTCCATTAAATTCCTTAACGAGCTATAGAAAATTATCAGATCCTCCATTTTTAATTCAAACACAGAAATAGAACTCCAAATCAGATAGAAAGTTGTATAAGTATAAAGAAGGTATGGAAAATAGTAACCGGGAAGATCTGATGCACAACTCTGCCATATTTATACTCAATCCTAAGCTCCTAGCTCCCTTTTCAAACCATCTCAATAACTGGGCTGGATATAAGGTGGGGACATTGTGAAAAGAAGCAGCTATTAAGACCAGAGGTACCAACCTGCAAAGCTGCAGTGTGATCGGGGCTACTCTTGGGGTCAGCCCATGTTACTGTGGGAGTATTCCCGTCCAGCTTAAAACTGGCGCTTGACATTTTTTGTCTAGAATAGTCAGCACAGGCATTGTTGTAATATAAGATAAAAGCAAAACCACGATTACGACTAGGATTTTGAGGATCCTGCAATATATAAAACAGACATGGATAAAGCAACTCCAGCTAACATAAAAAACTAAAAAATAAACATAAAAAAACTCTACCCTTATAAGCTCAATGTTCTCAATTCCAGGCCCCGCATTTTCAATGACTTTTCGGAACTCATCCTCTGACCAACTCTTTGGAACATTGCCAATAAACAACCTGTTCTTAGTTTCAGAAAGCGAACACCTTAGAGTTTTACCCTGCAGAGATATCAGATACCAAAGCAAAACGCAACAGTTAAAGTCAGCTTCCAATACAGGCTGCAGCTGTTTTCATCCATTTGCTCACACATTAAAATAAACATGAGCTGGCAAACAGTATTAATGTTTTCGTACTTCGTAGAGACATCATGATTACCTTGAATTCTTTACCATGCAGCTGTTCTATGCCCATTTGTGCAACATCCTTTGATTTGAATGCCACAAAGGCATAACCCTTGCTTTCACCAGATTCCCTATCTCTCATTAACCTTATCTGCAAAACAGAGTTAAAGTGAACAATCCCATATTGGAAAGAAAGGTCCACAATCTGCACTAGATTTGGCGCAGTGGCAATAGGTCAAAGACAAGACCTCAAAAATTTCACCAATAGGTTCACAAAGTTCCCTCAAGCCTTCTTCCGATGCATCTTTAGGGAGTCCACCAATGAAAACTTCAGAACCATGAGGTGGAAGGGCCAGAAGTTGAGCATGCTTCTCTTTTTCATCTTCACTAAGCAAAGCACCTGGTTTTTCTTCATCATTCAGATGGTCTGCATTAACATGGTTTCTTTCTTCTGTCTCAACAGAAAGATTTTTCCTGCCTGCCTCAGCCTTTGAGTCTTCGTGCTCATAAGTTTCTTCACCATTTGCATCACCATCATCATCAACTCCGTCAACATCTAGTTGCTCTTCAACATCTTCATCCTCTTCCTCCATGTAGTTATCCTCAAAATCCACTCTTTCATCAACCTCTGCATTCTCTGCCATGCCTGCTTCACATAAATTACACCAATAAAGCAGATGTCTTTATTCCACCAATGAACCAAAAGCTCGATCTTGCCATGGGAAATGTAACAAACCCAGGTAAGGTCCAACGGAAGAAACTCGTTGAAGACAAGAAGTGCTAAATTAAAACAGTAGGCAACAAGCAGACTGGGAAGTCATGAACCTGCCAGCCTGGAAGTTAGAATCACACAGTGCGGTGATAATGCAAATGGCAGTAGAAACGAAACTTCTGAAGACTTGGTCAGAGTGTAAGACCGGTTGAGACACATAGAGCAGACAACCTTTTAAGTAAAAGGGCAACTGAGACAGACAGGAAAGGTACACAAGTATGGAACTTCTAAATTCTTTTTCAAGCTTCTAGACTGGCAATACAGTCACCAATAGATAAAAGGAATGGAATTTAAAAGATAAAGGAAAAAAAAAAAAACAAAAGCCTTTCCCCGCAAAATAGGCACGAAAAAGGGCAGCATCAGGAGGCCAATTCCTCACAGCACAGCTTGAGAAACCCCTAGTTGTTGACAACTTTTGAGAAGAAAACGAAACCCAAAAGTCCTAAACTTTTCAAATCGAATAATCCATATTAGCGTCCAAATTAAAGAGGAACGAAAACAGGACCAGAAACAACTAGGAAATTGAAACCGAATCAAAACAAAAACCCTATAAGGGAAGGTCGACTTACCATGCTCCTAGAATCCTAGGCAGAACAAATGAAACTGAAGCTGGAAACTAGATTTAAGTAGTATATTTGAACAGAAGATTAACGAAATGCGACAAATCTATGGAAATGGCGCAGAGAGGAAGACAAGTTGGGGCAGCAACAAGGGACCAGACAAAAGCTAATTTATGGAAACATAAGAGCGAAACATCGCATACCGGAGACGGTGTGTTTGGGGGGGGGTGGTTTTGATTTGGATGTTTCTGTGTTTCGCTTTATTTTCTGGTTTTCCCTCCGGAGCGCGATGCGCTTGAGCTATCCGACGAGCCCCAGCGGTTGAATTCTTCACTCCAGGAGACCCTAATCGATAAAAGGCAAGAATTTGCTGCGGTCGGGTCCACTGTTACCTGATAGGGACGAATCATATCCGTCCACGAATATTGTAGCCCCGCTTTCTGACTTTTCATTGCAAGTCACGAAACTTTTAGTATGATTGCATTTTATACCTCAAGTTTCCTATCTATCGATTCAGCCCATAACCAACTACAGGCTCAGGTACCGTCTTCCTAATTCAAGTGGAAGTAAGATCTGATTATTGGACGGAACTATATTCACCACTAGTATTAGTCACAAATGACGTTGCTAAATAACATGAAAAATCCGATCAATTTTCTATTTAATTGATGGATAATACTTCCTCCACATCTCCACTCTATAATATATGTGTATCAATTTTTAGTTTATTTCTGTTTTAAAATGTGTGCAACTTTCTTTATATTTACACACTTTCTTATAATGCATAATTTTCATTATAGAAAACCCATTAATACTTTTTTTATTATAATTATGCTATAATTTTACCCAAATATACGTAATACTATGTTTGTATGGTACAACAAGCCAAATATTTACGGAAAAAAAAATATGAGCATCATGGGATAGATTATGAAACAAAAAAAATATATTATAAGACAGTTTAGAGACACGTAACGAATTTCATGATCCGGAGGCTTCGGCATATGACACGCATTAAAGATGAGGGTATACATGAACATAATCTCAGAAATGTCGAAATGTTGGCAGAAAAGGCACCTAAGGCCCAGCCCAAACGTGAAACGCATCAGTTGGCGGCGCCGGTATACAAAAACCTAAAACGTCAACCTTGTCCGTCTTCCATGTTGTGATTCATGCATCAGGGCTTCGCTATGCAGAGTTGGCAGGAGGTTGAGTCAACAGGATAGTGCTGCTGGTGACCCCTTGATGCGCGCCAGCACGGTCTTCAGGAGAGGAAATCGGCGTCAAGGAAGAGATAACAGCAATGACAGGGAGATCATATTGTAGACGAGCTTTGGCCTGAGCTACCAAAGCAACGGGGACGGGGACAAGGTTCTGAACGGCGGGAGGCGACAAGGTGACGGTGACGATGTGACCATCTTCGCCAAGGGCGGAGTTACACTGGGGTAGTCACACTAAAATTTTTTAAACCTATGGTTACTGGTGTATATATCTTCAGAGAATAGGTCCTTACCTGCTATGTGACTTATATTTGCCCTACAAATTCTTAGAACTTTTAAAACCTTAGGATGTATGAGAAATAAATGCAATAGTATAATCCTCATCCTAGCATTTTTACCTTCACTCATTCATGAATAAGTAAAAATTTAAGGATTCACTTATAATTAATCACAATTTACTTTTTTAGATGAAACAAACTTTTCAGAGAAGGCAAATGCTCCAACTTTCGTCTACTCCATTCAGTTGAACAATTATTATCTCTTATGTTTTGAATTTTGAAATGGCTAAGGCTCCACCTCTTGTTTCCAATTCTCATTCGTCATTCCATTGTCATCGGTTGTACTCGTCAATCATCAATCATTGATTCATCATCCCCAAATTGGCGATTCACCCACCAAGTGCCAAGCTCTCCAATTCCTTATTTTTGTTCTCTTGGTGTGGATTTCGTTTTTGATTCGTATCTCCTTTACCCTTTCTATTTGGAATGGTTCCATGGTTCTCTTTTGTAATGACATATGTCCTATATTTGTTTAATTAAGGGTTGAGAGTGAGAGCCATAGATATTGAGGATGGTATGGACTAGGGCTACAATTTTGTATTTAAAGAAATGGTAAGTTATTGAGCTCTTTCTAATGTGAAAATGTGTAAAATATTAGTATCATTTGCACAGGGTTTACTAGTAATTTTATTAGATTTTTGGATGCCTTAGCTATTTTTCCAAACAAGCCAAAATAAGGGTGTTTATAAAGGACGAGTTTCACAATGTGCTAAGGTGGAGTGCTTAGTTGGGTGCTACTGTTTAGAAAGCTTTTTGTTGGCCTTGTGAATTAGTGAATTACTTGATATTTAAACAATTTCAAACAATGAAATCTGATTGTGAACAATTGTCAAGAAAAAATGTTACAATTTGTTAGCCAGTGTATTATATTTCTTAATGATATATAAATTTTGATTTTGATTTTGTCCCCATAGGAAAAAATTCCTGCATCCGCCACTAATCTTCACTGCCAATGGTGGTGGGCTGCAGCGTCTGTTTCATCGCACACGATTAAGGTTTCGCTTAAAGGAAAAATAGAAAACAAAGGTTTGGTCAAACCTCTTATCTATCTCTCCATTTTTTCTAATTTTTTTTTCAATTTTTTTCTCAAATGAATCGCTAATATTCTTCTAGGTATATAAGTGCACACAGTGAAAATAATATGTAATCGTAAAATTATATGTACATCAAAATAATGTAAGAATAAATTTGATATTAAAGTATAACATATACAATACCTAAAGACAATCTGTAAACATATAATTACATAGTATGAAAGAACTTTCATTTATACATTGAATTGATATATTAACATTTAAATGACTAAAGCTTATACAAATGATTGAGTATATATGTAACATATCTCTTATCCCATTTATACATATATGTTCATATGTTTGTGACATGCAATGAAAAGTTTCATTGTTACAATGGTTGAATTGGTCTCTTGTTCCAGGCAACACATGCTTTTTCAAAATGCTGCTAAACATAAGACAGTGTACGGGTTTCCATTTTTGACACTGTTAAAATCCTTAAGCAAATGCATCTTCAGCGTTCTTGGGAATTTACCGAAGTGCACACTCTTGCCTCTTTATAAATCTTCCCGGGCCTACAGAAGTAGCCTTTATTGGGCGCACAATGAGAATCACGGGAGCAAATACACAAGCCCTCGAGAGCACATCCATCCCTGTCAATAGTGAGCCCATTCTTAAGCCCAAGAACTTGGTCGGTCCACTCACTAGAAAACAGGCCCAGGGGATCAAACCGCTCCTTAACTTTCAAGAATTCATTCCCATTCTTGTACCTCTTAATCACCCCCTGAAAAACCAAGTTCCGGTTCTTCCCCCAGTGGGGCAAGGCGCCGTATTTGAACACCGCCATTTGCTCGATCTCCTCCAAAATGTCCTCGAAGAGCCGCGGAGCGGAGGGGTCTTTGCTCCGGTAGTAGGTGATGTCGAAGTCTAGACCATCTTCCTGCTTCCCCAAGTATGCGCTCGAAACGGTGACGTATCGCATGAGAATGCCGTTGTAGGTGTCTAGGCCGCAGAGTGATTTTGGGTAGAGCTGGACCAATTTCTGGACATCCTGGATGAAGGCTTTGACCTTGGTCAAACCAATGCTGAACGTTGATTGGTGGAAGAACTCGCCTTTCACTCTTGGGTCCCATGGGCATGCTGTGATCAATAAGTCCTCCACGCTGTCTAAACAAGTCCCAGATGATTGTAAACGATTGTGATATCCAATCACTGGATACCCTGTGAATATAACCCCTACCAAAAAAAACAAAAAAGTCCAAATTAAAATAGAATGACATGTTTGTTGAGTATTATCTAAAACTTGAGGAAAATGAAGGGCAAATTAAGGTCCTTTCTTTAGGAACTAAAATACACTATTGTACAAATAAATAAATAAAGTATTGGGAAAGTTATTACTACTTATTACTGTTAGATGATACAATACCATTGTTGGTTAATCCATAAGCGACGGTTGATAGAGTGGACGTAACTAGCTTTCCGGTTGAGCACTTCCCTTCCGTATCATTCCAAGTTTCCTGATTTTCCTCTATATCATTGATCAAGGCGAAAGAAAAATTTCAACACTATGTATATATATAGAAAAATGAAATTAAGAAGCTAAGATAACAGAAGGCAAATAATTAATGTGAGAGCTACGAAATATATAGGAGTATTTATTATTAATACAAACGTAACAAACCTGTAGCTCGGAGGAGCGCTAGCGCCAAGGAGGACGTGGAGCGAAATGGAGTGAAGTCATATAGGCCGTTACCGGAGGTGCTGGACGGAACCCGGTCGTCAATCCTGTAGACCACCTTGCGTTGAGCCGGGTGCCACATGAAGTCGGCGAACTCATGCTGCCGGCCGAAGGTAGCCGCCTGTTCTCCAAAGTCGTCGTCGTCTCTTGTCACATAGGTTATGGAGCGCTTGAAAAGTGGTTGCAACACAAAAGTCACCTACATGCATGATCGAATCAAATCATATCTAACAAACTGGCTATTAATCTCTCTTCAAAATCACTTTGTTTTCACCAAATCAATTAAATTTAATTAGAAGGGAAATCAGCATCCATGTCCTCCGGAAACCTATATTTTTGTTGCATATACTTCATCTGTTTCAAATTTTTTGTTTAATTTAATTTTTTATTATATTTTGACTTAAATTTATTTATATTATTGTTTGTTAGAAAAAAATTATATTTTTATTTATATATTAAAATGTTGAAAATAAAAAATTTTAGATTAATTCCTGAAAATAAATAAAGCACTTTAATTATATTTCTTTTTTTACATATGTCAATTAACAATCAATAAGTATTATTCTACCACTAGACCACTGGTGCCAGGAGGCAAGCACCGGAGATTAGCCTCTGGCTATTCTACCATGTACTCTGTTCTTTATTAGCATTAAATTTTCTCTTGTCTACTGCTCAAAAGAAAAAAAACATGCAGTAAGTAATTATATCATGTATAGATGTTATGTGCTCTTTTTATGCATAGTGTTTTGTTCTTTTAATTTTTTTTTGAACAGCAAAAAAATTGAATTAACTGAAAGAGTGTTTGTTTTGTTCTTTTAACACTTTTGGGAATTTTGGTTCGGCAAGCTTCTTACCATCTTACTTTGTTGGATGCTATCAATTCTTATAAATTACTAAATTTTGATAGTTTTTTTTTTTGTCAACAACTTCATTCTAGTTAAAAGTAAGTCAAATGACATATTATAAACCAATGCTATGAGACTCTAAAGAATAACAGAGATAATACGGCCATCAAAAGCATTAGTTATCTTGTGATACTAAATGAGAAAAAGAGAATTAGATCAAGTTAAACCTATTATGTAAACCAGAATTAATTTGGAATAATTACTCACAAATAATTGAAAAAGCCCAAATAGAGAATGAACTCTATTAGACAAATATATCAACACTTGGTTAAACTAACAAATCATCCAAGCACAAATTGTAGATGATGACTCAAGCAGATAAAAAATAAAATGACACTGTTACCCGATTAATTATTTTGAAACGTCTTACCTACTTATGTCTCATCACAGTTCATGCTCTGCTTGATCTACTAATAACAAATTAGATCAATTGAATCTATTTTCTTTAAGGTGTCAAATGAAATAGATAATACTCTTACTAATTGTGGTAATAGAGTTTTGTAAAAGAGGAAGGAGAAGAAGAAGAAACAGTAAAATTAAACGGGATATGAGGGTTGTTGATCGGATGGATAATGACATTATATATATCAATCGATCAGGCTTGGATTAATATCCAAAAGTATAATCGGAGGCACAGAGAAGAAAAGAAAACAATATAGAGAAGAAGCAGGAAGCGGCGGCTTTGATAGTATTATTTTGAAAAAAAGAAAAAGAAAAAGGGAAATTCTGTATCTGAAATGTGCTATATATATAACAAAAATTTTGAAGGAGGAAATTACCCTACCTTTCAAAGGTAGGTAGCAGCTGTAGGGGCGCTGCTGTTGATTTAATCTCTCTCGAAGGGTGAGCCGGCAGGACGTTCCTATATTACCATTGCTTCAATAGTCAAATTACTTTGACTTCTATTTCGACCATACCTAAGACGACGATCTGCCGCAAAAACATATGTTGTTATCATTAGTTACTTGCATGTTCGGTATCATACTAACTTATGGCGGTGCCGTAGGGATAACTTAAAGGATCAGGCTCAACTTTTTCAGGGATCCATACATTTCTTTGGACAAGTAATTTACATGTACTTAGCGACTTGTTCTGGCCAGCCATTACCTCAACTTTTTCCAAACAAAACTTGCTTCATTAACATCCCATTAAACGATGCTTTCCCCGTTATTAACAAAAAATTTTCGTAAGAAAAATTGATGTTTGATTTTTGGTTTAGTTCACTATAATGAGCTTAAGGATATCATATCAAATATAATTAATTAATTAGCTTAATTTATACATATACCTCATGATGAGTTGAGGTACGAACTACGAACGCTTAAGAGCGCAGCCCTCCTTCCCTATGTATTATTTCCGGAACTGTAAGCCGAGGAATTAAATAAAGTACATATTATACCATGTGTGTGTGTGTATACCAATTTTGTGCGATAAATGAGTTGATCAGTTGAGTTGCAAATAAAATGTTAAGCACGCCGATATTCTTAATTATCGCAAATTAAGTTATTGTACTAAATGATTTAGCATGGAGTGATTAACAATTGAACTACGTGTTGTGTGCATTTCATCAAATTACCTAGTATTATTTCACATATCATGTTATATATACGAAAAAAATATATTCTCTCATCCTATATTTTTTGAAATATTTTATTTTTCTCAAATAGTTTGATATGAATTTATTCATATTATTGTTTATTAGATACACACACATATACACTATAGGTCTTTATTTATTATTATATATAAAATTTATCATTTATATAAAAAATTTTTGAAAACAAATCATAGCTTAATTGTTAAATAATAAATGTTGCAAAGAGATTGGAATGAAAAAAGTAATATTTTAGTGCGTGTGTAATAATATTATCTATTGGATATAAAGACATAAGCCCACTCGCCCAGTTCCATACATTCTTCATAATATTTATGTTTGGCTGTTCCAAATCTTTGTATTATTTTCATATTTTTTAAATTATTTTATCACGTTATCCTTGAAATTTTTATTTTAATATTTAGTATTCCATTTTAGTTGATCTATGTGTAAAAAGGTTATTGAAAAAAGTGAAGACAATATAGTTCTTTCTTTATCTCTACATTAAAGCCAAACATTTCAACCAATTGGAACGGAGGAAATATTTCTCGAGAACGAAGAAAGGCGTAGCAAACCTGAGAAATAACTCCAAGAACTCCAAGAGAAACCTTGACAGCATCAAAGTCTTTCACATTCTCCTTAACCTCACGAACCCTAACAAACCCATTCTCTGGACTTCCTGGAGAGACGATCCTCATCTCCACCACATGGTCATGGATGGCGCTCCCTCTCCGCCACAGCGAGCTCCCGTGAGCCCCCGTGCCCAGCAGCCCCCCCACCGTGAGCCCCCACCAGTAGGGCGTGTACGGCAGCGCCAGCCCCGCCTTCGCTGCCTCATTAATCAGCTGCCTCAGGGTCACGCCGCTCTCCACCGTCATCGTCATGGCTGCAGCATCGGTCCTCACAAGGTGGTTCAGGTACTTGGTGCTTATCAGCAGGCCGTCAGCGCCATCGGGGCATACCAGCTTGGGGATGCTGTGTGAAAACCGCGTGGCCACTTTCATTTTGCGGCTGGCCTTGGTGGCAGCGGCCACGACAGTGATGAGCTCCGCCTCCGAGGAAGGATATGCAACGCTGGCGGCCCGGCACACTGCCCGATCCGGGAAGGCGCCATAGGTATTGGTGATGGTGCAATCGGTGTTGTTGGATCTGCATTTGATGGGGTCATCCGGCGGAGTACAGCTAGCTATACCTACAAGGACTGATATTAATAACAATAAGGGTTTGGATGGGACAACGTGTAGAAATAGTGTCCTTGGTTTGGGATTTAACATTGGCATGATATGTAATTGAATTTGGGACTTTAACATTTCAACCTTATTCCTGGATGTATCTTATATATATGTATGGGTGTGCATCTAGCTAATGGCCTTTTTGTGACTCTGTGGAGGGGCTTATGATGAGAAAGCAGGTAGGTGGCGTCAACACGGATAAAGTGTAGCATTTTGTCTCACTTTTTAATTACTGTTTTTAAATTAGTTCTCAATCCAAACCCTTTACAAATTGTTAAATATTTGATTTCTAACCCTACGAACGCTTGTTCTATTTATACTTAAGAATGTAAACCTGGGGTTGAACAGAATTCAATAAATCCTTACCACACAAAAAGAATAGCACTTGTCTCATCTAAACTTAGAAGTTATAATGTTGAGGTGCTGTTGGGTATTTGGGTTGGTTGGGACCATAAATTTGGGAGTCCACGTAAGCCATTTTTTGGTATCATCATTACCGCTATTGAGCTGTTGTTCAGTGAAGCTAGCTAGCCTTCGAAGGGAAGTGAAGCGTCAGCCGCGTAGCCTGGAATTCGGGGTCGGTCCGGTGATGCGAGAATAATTGTCGGTCAACGTTTGGAAAGCTAGAAATAAATTTTAGAATATATTTCTCTGAAAAGTTTTGAATTTTTTTATTTGTGTAAAGAGAGAGGGAAAAGTAAAAATTCTAAATTGTATTATTTACATTTCATTCTCTCTAGGTTTGAAAATATATATTCTTATCTCCTTGTTCTTTTGAACTCCAATAAAAAATGAAAGTTACAAAAACCACCCCTGAGATTTGATGAAATCTATAGTATTGTCCTCACTTTTTCAAATACTTACACTTACCTTTAAAAATTAACATACCTATACTTACCCCATTCTAGTACTAACTCCATCACTCATTGCCACCACAAAAAAGAGAAAATGCTATTCTACCCTTCTAACCTTCATAAAAATTTTGCTCCCCTGGCCCAAACTTTTGTATCTAACGAAAAACAAAATCCACTGAGGCTGATGATTTTTTGATCTATCTCTCTCTTCATCTCTCTCCTCTGGTTCAATGGCAGAGTCACGATGGCCAAACCGGTGTTAAAGATGAAGCACCTTCCCTCGTGCCTCATTCTTCTCTCCCTCGATCCGCCGTTCTTCTACCTCCTTCCATCTCTGGATCCACTGCCCCTCATGCCTCTTCATTCCTTCTCTCAATTTTGCCACTTCATCAATTCTTTCCATCCTTTCTCAATTCACCACCTCCACCACTGTACAATTTTCCCTATAAAGTCCTTGATTGCTTATGCTACTGCTCTAACGTGCTTGATTTTCCACTGCGCAATTCTCTACCGCTCGATTCTCCACTGTTCGATTCTTCACGATGTGATTCTCCACTGCTTGATTCTTCACCGTGAAATTTTCTCCACTGCTTCAATTCTCCAACGCTACATGATTCTCCTCTCTGCTTCAATGGCGAGTCTCATATAACTTCTTTGTCTCTCCTTGATTTGTTCTCTGCATGTCTCCCTGCACGACCTTAAGTCTTTCCAGATTGGCCATGATGATGAACAACGGTGAAAGAGAAAAAGAAAGAACAAGGGAGGAAGAAAGAGGTTTTTTTGTATTTGGTGGGCAAAGTTAGAAGCAAAAATTTTAGGACAAAATTATCGAAATAAGAAGGCTAGGAGGATAAAACAAGTTTTTTGTTTATTTTAATAGGTCATTAACAAAGTTAATGTTGGAGGAGGGTGAGTTTAGATATGTTAACCTTTTCGGAGGTAGATATAGGTATTTGAAATAGTGATACCAAAACTGTAGGTTTTGCTATACCTTAGGGAATTTTTTTAATAATTTTTCCTTAAAAAAAGCTTTCATCTTAATCATCGGAGGGTTTTCCTTGAGAAAACATCTCAGGACCTCTAGTTCACCACCTCCAAAGCTCCAAGGCCAGTCCACCCAGTTAGGTCAACCCAACTTTAACTATCAATTTGACACCGTATTTAGAAAAATGGTGAACACTCAGAGGCCTCACATGGATCAAAATATCCATGGAAATGAGCACGAAAGCCAAATGAGGGATTTATCCAATCACTCGAAAGGGTCTGTCAATTCCTAGGATGAAGGGACGCTTTAAAGGATTGAAGGGAATGAACCTTACCTACCACCACGGGACCTTTGAAAGGAGAAAAGGTCCAACAGTCTTGGTTGATGATAAATTCCAAGCCCTCCAAGAAGCTTTCTTCAAGCAGTTGAAGGCAATTGTGTAGCAGGAGATATAAATAGCCCTACCAAAGACATTTAAGGAGCACTTGAGAAGGAAATTGAGAGCCACTTGGTGCTCGATGAGCCCTAATGACCCCTACCTGGAGATATTTCGGCTTAGATCATCATTAATGAACCTCAAATGTCATATGGGTGATTTGATGGCCCTAGTTGTAGCAACATCAGCACCATCCTACAGAGACTAGACCAAATTAAGTAATGAATAAAAGCACTAGAGCCCCTTGTGGCAAGTTTTGTCCCCATTATAGACATTGACTCTATGTGGCTCCAATTATTTATGGAAGAATTCATCAATGTCCCTATTCTAGATGGCTTCAGGGTGCCTAAGATCAAACTCTACGATGGCTTTGTGGACCCAGTCAACAACTTGCAATGAGATACACTACTAGAAAAAATGAAATTAGCGACGGCGTTTTTAGCGACAGCTAAAAACCGTCGCTAATTAGCGACGGTTAATAGTCGCTAAAAGTCCGGTGAAACATTAGCGACAGCTGTTCGTCGCTAATACTTTAGTGACGCATCGCCGTCGCTAACTTAGCGACGCATAGACGTCGCTACTTTAGTGACGCATAGCCGTCGCTAACTTAGTGACGCATAGACGTCGCTAATTTAGTGACGCATAGCTGTCGCTAATTTAGTGACGGATAGCCGTCGCTAAAATAAAAGAAAGGAGAAAAATATTAATACTTCTCCTGCAATAATTATTTTTTATGCTCAATTGTTATCTATTGTAACATGAATAATTTTTTCTTATTATATATACTGAAGTTGGGATGTTTACCTTATAGTCGGATAAATATTTAGTAGTGGTTATGGGTTGCTAAATGATTCTTTAAATTAATGACGGTTAACAGTCGCTAAAATTATCAACTAAAAAAAAAAGTCATAGTTGTTATCTGATATTTATTTTTGTTGTTAAATTGTTATGTACTAATACATAACTTATTTATTTTAAAAATATGTAATGTAGTGGACATGTGTACCATAAAGTCGTATAAAAGTTTACTATGGGTTAAATTTTATTCCTATTTAGTGACGTCATGCCGTCGGTAAAATTCAAAAAAATAAATAAAAAAAAAGTAATAGTGCATATGTCATAGTTATTTTTTATGCTAAATTGTTACCTACTAATACATAACTAATTTATTTTGAATATTTTTAATGGGGTCTAGATGTGTCCCTTCAATTCGTTAAAAAATTGAGTAGGGGTTAAAAGTTGGTAAATTTCAGTTTAGCCCCGGGACGGCTTACTGTTGCTAAGTTAGTGACTGGTTGCCGTGGCTGAGTTAGTGACGCATTGCAGTCGCTAACTTAGTGACGCATAGCCGTCGCTAATATTTTAGTGACGCATAGCCGTCGCTAATTTAGTGACGCATAGCCGTCGCTAATTTAGTGACGGATAGCCGTCGCTAAAATAAAAGAAAGGAGAAAAATATTAATACTTCTCCTGCAATAATTATTTTTTATGCTCAATTGTTATCTTTTGTAACATGAATAATTTTTTTTGATTATGTATACTGAAGTTGGGATGTTTACCTTATAGTCGGATAAATATTTAGTAGGGGTTATGGGTTGCTAAATGATTCTTTAATTAATGACGGTTAACCGTCGCTAAAATTATCAACTAAAAAAAAAAGTCATAGTTGTTATCTGATATTTATTTTTGTTGTTAAATTGTTATGTACTAATACATAACTTATTTATTTTAAAAATATGTAATGTAGTGGACATGTGTACCATAAAGTCGTATAAAAGTTTACTATGGGTTAAATTTTATTCCTATTTAGTGACGTCATGCCGTCGGTAAAATTAAAAAAAAAAATAAATAAAAAGTAATAGTGCATATGTCATAGTTATTTTTTATGCTAAATTGTTACCTACTAATACATAACTAATTTATTTTGAATATTTTTATTGGGGTCCAGATGTGTCCCTTCAATTCGTTAAAAAATTGAGTAGGGGTTAAAAGTTGGTACATTTCAGTTTAGCCCCGAGACGGCTTACTGTTGCTAAGTTAGTGACTGGTTGCCGTGGCTGAGTTAGTGACGCATTGCAGTCGCTAACTTAGTGACGCATAGCCGTCGCTAATATTTTAGTGACGTATAGACGTCGCTAATTTAGTGACGCATAGCCGTCGCTAATTTAGTGACGGATAGCCGTCGCTAAAATAAAAGAAAGGAGAAAAATATTAATACTTCTCCTGCAATAATTATTTTTTATGCTCAATTGTTATCTTTTGTAACATGAATAATTTTTTTTGATTATGTATACTGAAGTTGGGATGTTTACCTTATAGTCAGATAAATTTTTAGTAGGGGTTATGGGTTGCTAAATGATTCTTTAAATTAATGACGGTTAACCGTCGCTAAAATTATCAACTAAAAAAAAAAGTCATAGTTGTTATCTGATATTTATTTTTGTTGTTAAATTGTTATGTACTAATACATAACTTATTTATTTTAAAAATATGTAATGTAGTGGACATGTGTACCATAAAGTCGTATAAAAGTTTACTATGGGTTAAATTTTATTCCTATTTAGTGACGTCATGCCGTCGGTAAATTTAAAAAAATAAATAAAAAAAAAGTAATAGTGCATATGTCATAGTTATTTTTTATGCTAAATTGTTACCTACTAATACATAACTAATTTATTTTGAATATTTTTATTGGGGTCCAGATGTGTCCCTTCAATTCGTTAAAAAATTGAGTAGGGGTTAAAAGTTGGTACATTTCAGTTTAGCCCCGGGACGGCTTACTGTTGCTAAGTTAGTGACTGGTTGCCGTGGCTGAGTTAGTGACGCATTGCAGTCGCTAACTTAGTGACGCATAGCCGTCGCTAATATTTTAGTGACGCATAGACGTCGCTAATTTAGTGACGCATAGCTGTCGCTAATTTAGTGACGCATAGCTGTCGCTAATTTAGTGACGGATAGCCGTCGCTAAAATAAAAGAAAGGAGAAAAATATTAATACTTCTCCTGCAATAATTATTTTTTATGCTCAATTGTTATCTTTTGTAACATGAATAATTTTTTTTGATTATGTATACTGAAGTTGGGATGTTTACCTTATAGTCGGATAAATATTTAGTAGGGGTTATGGGTTGCTAAATGATTCTTCAAATTAATGACGGTTAACCGTCGCTAAAATTATCAACTAAAAAAAAAAGTCATAGTTGTTATCTGATATTTATTTTTGTTGTTAAATTGTTATGTACTAATACATAACTTATTTATTTTAAAAATATGTAATGTAGTGGACATGTGTACCATAAAGTCGTATAAAAGTTTACTATGGGTTAAATTTTATTCCTATTTAGTGACGTCATGCCGTCGGTAAAATTAAAAAAAAAAAATAAATAAAAAGTAATAGTGCATATGTCATAGTTATTTTTTATGCTAAATTGTTACCTACTAATACATAACTAATTTATTTTGAATATTTTTATTGGGGTCCAGATGTGTCCCTTCAATTCGTTAAAAAATTGAGTAGGGGTTAAAAGTTCGTACATTTCAGTTTAGCCCCGGGACGGTTTACTGTTGCTAAGTTAGTGACTGGTTGCCGTGGCTGAGTTAGTGACGCATTGCAGTCGCTAACTTAGTGACGCATAGCCGTCGCTAATATTTTAGTGACGCATAGACGTCGCTAATTTAGTGACGCATAGCCGTCGCTAACTTAGTGACGCATAGCCGTCGCTAATTTAGTGACGCATAGCTGTCGCTAATTTAGTGACGGATAGCCGTCGCTAAAATAAAAGAAAGGAGAAAAATATTAATACTTCTCCTGCAATAATTATTTTTTATGCTCAATTGTTATCTTTTGTAACATGAATAATTTTTTTTGATTATGTATACTGAAGTTGGGATGTTTACCTTATAGTCGGATAAATATTTAGTAGGGGTTATGGGTTGCTAAATGATTCTTTAAATTAATGACGGTTAACCGTCGCTAAAATTATCAACTAAAAAAAAAAGTCATAGTTGTTATCTGATATTTATTTTTGTTGTTAAATTGTTATGTACTAATACATAACTTATTTATTTTAAAAATATGTAATGTAGTGGACATGTGTACCATAAAGTCGTATAAAAGTTTACTATGGGTTAAATTTTATTCCTATTTAGTGACGTCATGCCGTCGGTAAAATTAAAAAAAATAAATAAATAAAAAGTAATAGTGCATATGTCATAGTTATTTTTTATGCTAAATTGTTACCTACTAATACATAACTAATTTATTTTGAATATTTTTATTGGGGTCCAGATGTGTCCCTTCAATTCGTTAAAAAATTGAGTAGGGGTTAAAAGTTCGTACATTTTAATTTAGCCCCGGGACGGCTTACTGTTGCTAAGTTAGTGACTGGTTGCCGTGGCTGAGTTATATTTTATCATTTAATTACGAATTAAGATTAAGAGTAGCGACGGATTTTAGTCGCTAGTTTTTAAGCGACATCTTACCGTCGCTATGCATATATGTGTTTTACCCATTTTAATTCTCTCCCCGTGACTCAAGTCTCACTAAGTCGCCTGTCTTCCTCTCCGTTTGGAGCCTTGCTCTGCTCCTCTACCAGAAATCATCTACGCTTCATCCCCTTCACCAGCGAGGGCTCGCGACCCATTCGCTTTCGCACCACGTGTTCTCTTCCTCCCGTTCCTCAGCCGTTATCGACACCCCAAACCGTGTTTTCTTCCTCCCCTTCCTCCGGGTGGACTCACCGGCAGACTTCGCTCCGCTGGTGCGACGACCCCAATCTCCATAATCGATCCTCCCGCGCCGTTCAAATGGCCCCCTAATTTCAGGTAGTGAAATCTCTCTTTCACTTTATTATTGTTTAACGCTTGCAATCGTCCATATATGTTTTAGGGTTTTAGTTAATATCATCCGTCTGAAACCAAATTATTGTTTCAGATGGGTATGTCTTCTTTGTTTTCTGATTTATTGCATAAGAAATCGGTTTTTATCCTATGTTGTTCACAGAGGGCAGCGCATGATTTAGTACTTGACTGTGCCAGTCATTGAATCCTTTTATAAAATACTGTTCTAATTTCAGGTGTTACTCTGGTGTTTTTGTCACTTCACAATATTGCTTTCTCTCTGAATGCTTTAATTCTTTTCCTTTTTCTCTCCAAAACTAGTGAGCCATATGTAACTGAGGATGAACTTAAGCTGCTGTTGCGAGGAGCAGAGTTGAGCGGTGCTATAGAAGAGGAAGAACAGGTGCTTGAATTAAATAAGTTTTTCATTATATTTGAATCTGGTTTGATAATATGCCCCAAGATACTAGACATTCTTGAATCTTCTGAAAGCTTATTGCCGAGAAAAATTTGAATGATTTTGTTTGCTGATTTTCTTTCTCACTTAATTGCATGGAACTTAACTTTAAATGTATTTTCCAATGTATAGTTTGGTTGTCATCAAATCAGTTATCTAAACACTAAAGCATAGCTTTTTTGCTTATCATCTCTACTTGTGAATAAGATCCAGTTGATCTTATTTGTTGTCTTCTGAATACACATGTTAATGCACTCCCTTTGAAAATCTGGTTTCTGATGTTCCGATGAGAATGTGATTCATGCTTTTCGTTTTTGGGCATATAACTGGGCGCATGTTATTCAGGCTTGTTAGTAGGTCTAGTTAAGCAAGCTATATTTATTTTAGAGTAATTTTGACAGTCTGTTCATTGGTCTTGGAGTGGTCATCAAAGCGGCGAAGAGTCAAGCCATCTGTCCATTTCTTCTTATGGAGATTCAGTAGCATCTTTTCTTCAAGTTCATTATTTCTGTAGTTGATGGCTATAGAGTAATAATGTCTATTAAGACCATGGATCAGGGCCTAAAAAGTGGAAAACAACCACATAAGACAATAGGCATGGTGGACAAATCGTAGTATAAGTCTTGTCTTGATTGCTCACTTGAATGGAGGGCTTATTAAGGTGCCCAAGATTTGATGTTGTCTGTCGTGGTTCTTGCCCAAGCATCATGGTTTGGGGGTTGATCAATCGAAAAGCATCAATCACAACCTTCCCTTTCACACTCTGAATTGGATCCACAACCACTGCCACAGCACGCTGATTCAGTGCCTCAAAACTCTACAAGTCAATTGGAACTTAGTAACATAAGAGTGCTAAACATCATTTACAGAATAGGACAAGGAAAACAAACATTCATGGTATAATACGTAATAAGACTTCATAAGAAAACAATGCAACAACATACTGTTGCATTTGAGAAACAGCAACAAGAAAGCAAAAACAGACAGCATAACAAGAGCTGATTTATCTGTTGCAACCTGTTGCGTATTTATGTCGACGCCAGAGAGCCAACAGCCGAATCCAGGATGTGAATGGTACCATCCTACAACCATCCCTGGTCTGAAACAGCAAAAAACACATTTAAACAATAAAATAGCTCACATTTATCTAACTTTGACCAGGGAATGAAAATATAAGAACGAGCACAAAGTTATCTAGCTCACATTTATCTAACTTTGACAGTAGGGAATGAAAATATAAGAACGAGCACAATGAAAATATATCTAGTTTGGTTGTGATCAAATCAGTTATCTAAACACTAAAGGATAGCTTTTTTGCTTATCATCTCTAGTTGTGAATAAGATCCACTGGATCTTATTTGTTGTCTTATGAATACACATGTTAATGCACTCCCTTTGAAAATCTGGTTTCTGATGTTCCGATGAGAATGTGATTCAATGATGGAGATGCTTAAATTTATTTTGTGGTCTTATGATATGCTTTTGGTTTTTGGTTATCTTTCTCAATAGTTTAGTTGTCAAACCCAGGTGAGTGGATGAACACTTCAGCTGGGATGGCTTCTGCTCCACATGTAATCACCATTGGAGTTGGGGAGGTATGCTACTCTTTGTATATATTTCATGAGTTAATTCTGTAGTATCATGTAGGCACATCTAACATTAAAATCATGGTACAATCTGTTCACATAGTATTTTTGTTGAGTTTCCTTTTTCTGCTGCAGCAAAGAGCCTCTTCAATGGAACATGTTTTACTTGTTCCAGAACTCTTTCTAGGAAACCAAATCCTAATGAGCTTCTTCAATGAGCTGTTACTGTTTTGAGCATATGATCACCTCATGATTACTATGATCGTCAGCTTTTACTGTTTTGAGCATATGATCACCTCATGATTCATCACTTCTTGTAAAACCTTGTAAGCTATCCTTTGGGATTATAATCTTAGCCAAGCTTGAGTCAAAACTTACAGAGTGAAATCCATGTTAAAATAACAAAAAAATATCACACAAACAGAAATTAAAACGTAACAGTAATTTAACAATAACTTCATGGTATAGATACTGCAGAAATGTGCAAAAAGGAGCACATCCACCAGAGAAAATAGTAACCAAACATATCAGTATGATTTTGAAAGCATTTGATAATTTTTTTTAAAAAAAAATGCCCTTTTTGAAACCTAGTCAAACAAAAAAGTGTTGTATAAATGTGCACTGATCTGAGAATTCATGGATTGCAGCATTCTTTGGATCAAAGAAAGGTACAGCAGTAAAAATAATAATAGAAAAAGGGTCAGGACTGATGAATTTCAAATCCTCATAAGGAAACTAAAGTAAAAGATACAAAAGACATGCCTCATGAATCAAGTCTAATCTAAAGTCAAGAATGAAGGAAGTTTATCAGTGAAAGTTGGTAAGCAAGTCCAGCAGACAATTACAAAATGGACTGAACTACTAGAGAAGACAAGTAGAACAGTTTGCTGTAATGCAGCAGACTTGGAATCGAAATCCAGGGGAGAATGTAGAATTGAAATCACTTTGATCTGAAATCTTACCTCTTCACCCAAACGTTCAGCAATAGACTCGGAATATTTTGGAGAGGAACCTTCAACCTTTGCCCTTGTCTTCTTCAAACTGTCATAGACAAAAAGATTAAAGAATCTTCATATGTGACTACCTAGAACAGATGAAACTAAACCCAGGGCTAGATCCTAATGAGCTGGGATGGCTTTTGCTCCACATGTAATCACCATTGGAGTTGGGGAGGTATGCTACTCTTTGTATATATTTCATGAGTTAATAAGTAGTATCATGTAGGCACATCTAACATTAAAATCATGGTACAATCTGTTGACATAGTATTTTTGTTGAGTTTCCTTTTTCTGCTGCAGCAAAGAGCCTCTTCAATGGAACATGTTTTACTTGTTCCAGAACTCTTTCTAGGAAACCAAATCCTAATGAGCCTCTTCAATGAGCTGTTACTGTTTTGAGAATATGATCACCTCATGATTAATATGATCGTCAGCTTTTACTGTTTTGAGCATATGATCACCTCATGATTCATCACTTCTTGTAAAACCTTGTAAGCTATCCTTTGGGATTATAATCTTAGCCAAGCTTGAGTCAAAAGTTACAAAGTTTCTAATATGTTAAGTGGGAACTCTCTGTTCATGAAACTAATCTTGTTAAGCGGGAACTCTCTGTTCATGAAACTACTCACAAAAATAAATATAGGATTAAAGATATGCCACAGAACTACCACATTACAAACTAATTCCAGTGTCCAAGCTGTCTAAGACAATGCATGTGGTCTCACGATAATATGGCAATGAAATAGTTAAGGAAGTGTATCCTCCAACAGGCCCCTCTGCTGTTCTTCCCATTTAACCTGTAAGGTTCATGCTACTTTTCAAGTTCATTAAACTTGAGAGACAGTAGGGAAACACTGACAGATGTTAAAAGTTGCATGCAGCATTTAACACGGTTATTAGCTATGAGATAAGACTGTGGACTTACTTTCAAATGCACCAGCAATTCATTGATATGCATGATCTTTCCAGTTGCAGCAATTATCAAAACCGAATACACATGACAGAAAATAACATGAATAACAGATGTTAGCTGGAAATACTTAAAAAGTAGTCACAGAACCAGATCATAGGGGAATTTAAGTATAACATACTAATGCATGCAAGTGTATCAGATAGTACTGATAATTACTCATTAAACCTGTAATTAAATTAAGTAAATGCACAGGTCCAACTATCGAATGGGGACATGAGATTGTTTACGTACCTCAAGAATCACCCTTGATTTCCTCATGATCCACTTTTTACCAGCACCAGCAGCAGCTGGTTCATCAATACCTTTCTCAATCATGTCTCCACGCCACACCTCTGGCTGTGATCCTCCTCTCACCCTCTTCCTCTCAAAGCCCCCCTGCTCTTCATCTTCATCACCTAAACAGTGTCATGTTAATTTGCATTCAAGCAATGCAAGTTCAGCAAGTGGATTAGCTTAAGCTGCCATACAATTTTTATTTTTAGCCTTTCCTACTGCAGCGCAACCAAAATCTTCCATGTCACACTCCTCCTCAATTTCATCTCCAGAATCAGCCTCAAGATATTCTAATTCCTCTGAGTACTCCTGCATATATAATCGAAGAACATCACCGGCCAACGTCAAACAGAAGATAATGGAAAATACATAAAAACTTGTTCCATAAAACAAAAACCTCCTCTTCTTCTTCCTCAGCGGTAGCCCCCATTTCAAGAATTCTTTCATATGTTTTGAAAGGGTGTTTATATATGCGACCATAATCACTCTTTATAGGCTGTCCATGCAACATACATATGAGAGGAATTAATTGGTTAAAAACAATTTCTTTTTGAGAAGAACCAAGTCCACAAAAATCTGTCCCATAAAACAAACCTCCTTTTCCTCTTCTTCTCCCTCAACAATTATTTCAATGTCTTTGGGAGGATACATATCCTCTTTAAGCCGTTCAAGCAACTCCTTCTCAATAGCCTGCAGAGGAATTAGGTCGAAACCAATTTAATTGCAAACCAAGAATTTATATTATGCGTGTAAGGGCCAATAAACGATAACCTTGTCCAACTTGGTAGCTTTCTTAGCCTTTTTCCCTCGTAAATCGTCCTTTGCCCGTTGCTGGGCACCGTCAGTATTTTCTCTCTGTGGAAAAATTACTGAAGAAAATCAGACAGTAGCAGAAACAATGAAAATAAAACCTGGATTATATCAGCATAAAATATATATACAAATTGTAATCAAAAGTACACAATTATCTAAGCATTAAAGTGCAAGCAAATCCAACACCAAAATATTCAATGTTGGGACAAAATTTCTGCTGTTTAGTTATGTGAGGCTAGAGATGTATGCACCAATGCATAAGCCAGATATGGCCATATGGGAAAGAGGAGTGGCAAGGTTAATTAGACCCAAACTTACTTGCGTAGTACGAAAGGATCTTACTCTTTTGGAGCTTATGAAGGATCTATCTTAATCAAAGAGATGAAGACATACAAGGTTCACGTTATTTGGCCTTAACCAGTTGGGGTTAAGACTTAATTGCTTGATCAATTTAATTATGAGAGGCGAACTGCTATAAGAGCGAAACATACATCATATCTTGACTAGCAGAATAGTTCAGATACATAAGCATGGTCAACATACTTAACTGCATATATACTTCAGTTTTACTTCCTGTCTTCTGTAGCAACTACAAATATAGCAGAAAAAGATAACATTCAAATATATTCATTTTCATGCATTTAAGCATTAATCTGTTTCTGGACCGAACATGTAAGCAACAGTACGTTTAATTCTGAACAGAATTTTGTTCCATTTGTTTAGTTATTGTCCTTGCTGTCACTTCCTATACAGAATCTAAAAGTAGAGAACTAAAGGTATCCAATACTACAGCTACGACATAGAAGAAAGAACAGTTTATTCTTTACAACAAAAGCACCTGTTTTTCAGCTAAAATAAATTGTAGGATGCAACAGAAAGTGAAACTGCAAAACTAAATTCTAGTAGGTACCTCATAGAACTTAAAAGAAAGCTCTAAGTAATTTTGTACAAATCAATGCTTCTTTCATTGTTTTCCAGAAAATGAAAATTACAGTTCAGCATTACAGTGGTTCTGTTACAACTTACAACAACACATTTCTTTTTTTCATCTAGCAAAAACAACCTAAACTTACAAGAACATTATCCTACGAACTAATGCTTTTGGTGGAATATATTCAATCCCAATACAGCTTCAAAAAACAATATTCTTTTGTACCCTGGTTAATTGGATTAAAATTAACTAGCAAATATACAGTTGGTATGAGTGGTGCTTGTACAGTTTAACTCACATCATTTACTTTTAGTTGCTTTTCCGAATATCTGTATGTGATCATTTCGAAGGCAACCAAGTTGCATTTAGTTATTATATCTTCATGTACTGAAGTAGCAACATTGTTCTGAGCTATTGTACTGACTTCTATTGGTTGAAATGATCTTTTTAATGTCTTAGGGATTGAGGCTCCAGGCTTTATCTTTGGTCCTCCAATAGCATTGGCAATAGGAACAGAGTTTGTTCCTCTGACGAAACCGGGGAAGTTGCCTGGTATTTTCTCCCTTTCCTTGTACTATAATCTGTACTTTCTATTAATCATATTAATTATGTAACTTAAGTTTTCATCTATCCCTCTATATCTGCCATCTATTGACATATATTCAGAGTTAGGATTATCAACTAATACATTCCTGTGTACAATCTTGTACAGTTTATTGTTATTGCTGTCCATTCAGCTAATAAAAAATCTGAGAAAGACTTAGAAGCCGGCCAGAAATAACTATTCCACTATCGCTTCACACATACTGTAAGTTTTAATGTTTGGAAGCTTTCTTGGTGTCTGAATATCTTTCCTATTCTGGATACATTATCATGTCATGTGTAGTGGAAGTTACTTTTGGTAAGGAAGTTATGTTTGTGTGGCTTATAGGTTGATGGAATGAAGCATGATCCTTGATGTTTTCCCTTGTATGCCCAATCACTTGAGGAGCAGTAAAGGGATACAAAATTGAAGATACTGCTGTTAAGAGTCCCTATAGAAGTACGGTAATTTGCCTGCCGTGCATTTGAATCCCTTATCCTCTTAACTGGTGTCAGTTTTGAGCATTTGTGCGAATTGGATGACTTATGCTTGCATTAACTTGAAGCACAATTGACTGCTTCTTGCATGAAGTTGACTCATGGAGAAGTTGAATGTTTGTGTTAAAACACTATTGAATGCATGGTAACTGTTACTGTTGTATAATTTCATGTAATTTAGAATAAAGGCGAACCCTGTAATCTGGTTTGATAAAATGTCCTTTTATTAATATACTGATAGACTACTTGGTTTAGGGTTTAAGAAGTACGGTTAAGTTGGTTTTTCTCAAAAAAGGGAAAAATAAATGACACAAAGACAGCGAGCCCTCTGAAAATATAAAACGACGACGTTTGGTCATTAAAACATACACTAATATATACTTATACTTATGTAAGTAGGTGTAGATGGAATGCAATTGAATGGGATACAGAAATAGATAAATGAACGTATGGCCTATTAGTACATTGTGACACCAAATTGTTGGCAAAGCAATTAGCCAGCACAAAATCACCTCAATTTAACCAGTTGATTTTATCAGACACTAGGTAAGGAGCTTTAGTTGTTTTATATTGTTTTAGGGTTTAGGGGAACCAAATAAAAACATGAAGGATAGTTATTCCCATTAACAAACGACAATTCTTATAATGAAGCGTTAATGTGGAGCAATATGTTGTTCAAAGGAATAGCTCAAATGTTCATGTTCCATACTATATCAACATTTTGCTTAATCACCCATCAAATGGTAATTGATGATTACAGTTCCTGATGTAGAACGTTAATGTTATCTAAATAGTTGTTAGCTCCATGTATGTGTTGTTATTTCTTGACTGCTAATTATTACTGTTCTCGATTTAGACAATTATTTTATATGTCCTGTTGTGTTCTTATACATATAGTTTGACATGATCAGAAGTTATAAGGGATCGCCGCTATAATATTAAGGCACTGAACTTGGCCTGCAAGATAATGGAAAACGAGCGTACTTGGATGTACAATAGACGTTACATCCGAGAGAAAGGGGGTTTTTCGGAGGAGTGGAGTAGGGGAGTGGAACAGTTTATAAGCTTCGCATGTTCTCATGTCCAGTTCATGAATGGGGACCAAATCCGGTGCCCATGCCGGAAATGCAAGAACCTTCAATTTCGATCTTGTGACGAAGTCAGGGTTCATCTGTATAAGTGGGGATTCATGCCAATGTACTGGAATTGGACATCTCATGGTGAACCCGTAAATTTAGTGGGTTTGCCTCAGCCATACCAGTTTCATGAGAATTACGAAGATAATTCTTCGTCGGTTAACCAGTTCGAAAGAATGGTGTTTGATGTTGTAGGTCCTAATCACCCTTCCATTGATGTTGAGGTGGAAGAGGAGCCGAATGCTGATGCCCGGCGTTTCTATGATGTACTCGCTTCAGCATCAAGACCATTGTGGGATGGTTGTGAAAAGCATTCCGAATTGTCAGCTGCAGTTCGTTTGCTAAATCTAAAATTGGAATACAATATGTCCGAGGGATGTTATGATGGCATTGCGAAGTTGATGCGGGAAACTCAGCCAATAGACAGCAATATGCCGAGTACATGGTACGAGACGAAGAAGTTGGTTTCCCGTTTGGGTCTTTCACATATAAAAATTGATGTTTGTGTGAATGATTGCATGCTGTATTGGAAAGGTGACCAAGATGCCAGTAGTTGCAAATTCTGTAATGCTCCACGGTATAAGGATAGAAATGAAAACATAGGGAAATATCGAGCATTGAAGACCATGCATCACCTCCCACTAATACCTAGACTTCAACGACTATATGCTTCGCCCAATACAGCAGAGCATATGCGATCGCATAAAGTACATGCCCCTACCGCAAATGTACTGAAACATCCGTCTGATGCTGAAGCATGGAGGCATTTTGATAGGACATACCCTTGGTTTGCAGCAGAACCTCGAAATGTTCGACTTGGACTGTGTTCAGATGGGTTTAATCCTTTTGGATCGTCTGGCAGGCAGTACTCTTGCTGGCCGGTGATAGTCACTCCATATAACCTTCCACCATGGATGTGCATGAAGCGTCCATATATGTTTCTAACTTCCATGATACCAGGACCACGTAGTCCAAGGCAGAAGATTGATGTTTACCTACAGCTGTTAATAGAAGAGTTGAATCTCTTATGGGATGATGGCGTTGAAACATGGGACGTCTCAACTAAGCAAAACTTTCGCCTTCGAGCGGCACTCATGTGGACCGTTAGTGACTTCCCAGCCTATGGCATGTTATCCGGGTGGATGACTCATGGTAAACTTTCTTGTCCCATTTGCATGGAAAAGTCGAAGTCATTTACACTCCAGCACGGCCGTAAAACATCATTTTTTGACTGCCATCGTCAGTTCTTGGATATGGAACACCCTTACAGAAGAAATAGAGTTTCTTTTAGAAAAGGGAAAGTTGAGAAATCCGCCCCTCCTAAGCGCCTAACAGGGGAAGAAATTTGGGATCGTGTGTCTCAGTGGCCATCAGTCATTGAAACTGGTAACATATGCAAGATGCAAGGTTATGGGGAAACACACAATTGGACAAAGCGTAGCATCTTTTGGACATTACCTTATTGGAGAACAAACCTCATCCGACATAACCTTGATATCATGCATATTGAAAAGAATGTCTTTGACAATATATTCAACACTATCATGGATTTGAAGAATAAAACGAAAGACAACGTTAAGGCACGTAGAGATATGGAGATATTGTGTAAACGGCCAGAGTTGAATGTGATTGACTTAGAAGGTGGGGGTGTATTCAAACCTAAGGCTGCATTCACACTGACCGAAAAGCAAAGGTCTGATGTGTTAATGTGGGTAAAGTCCCTCAAACTTCCAGATGGGTATGCGTCAAACTTCAGCAGGTGTATTGACAATAGCTCGACAAGAATGTTTGGAATGAAAAGTCATGATTGTCATGTATTTATGCAACGGTTACTTCCCATTGTGTTTCAGGCACTCCCGGATAACATATGGAAACCATTAACTGAATTGAGCCAATTTTTCCGGGATCTTTGCTTGCCTGAATTACATGTTGATGATCTTCAGTCTCTACGAACTAGCATCCCAATAATACTATGCAAGTTGGAGAGGATTTTCCCACCGGCCTTCTTCGACTCTATGGAACATTTACCTGTCCACTTGGCATATGAAGCATTAATTGGTGGACCTGTTCATTATCGTTGGATGTTCAAGTTTGAGCGGTAAGCTTTAATTTAATAATATCCACCTTAATGTCAGTTAATATGCTTCGTAACACGCTCTGTAATAAGCAGGTGTTTAGGGAATCTTAAGCATAGAGTCTCGAATAAGGCTCGTGTTGAAGGGTCGATATGCAATGCCTACTTGATCGAGGAGACATCAACCTTTTGCTCATACTATTTTGAGTCCCACATTCCCCGAATGGGTAATAGGGTTCAAAGGAATGATGATGGTGGGCAAGTTACACAAGATGGAACGTTGTGGAAAATATTCACATATCCTGGACGTCCATATGGACAGTCGAAGTATCGGTTTCTGAATGATTTTGAGCTGCAAGCTACAACATTATATATCCTGCTCAACTGTGATGAGATAAAACCATATATCACGTACGTAGTAAATGCATATAATTTGATCAGTTATGTTCATAGGTTTACCAAATTACTAACTTATTACCACGGAATTTTGTGATTTGAGAACAGGAAGTTTGTTGAATTCTTGCATCTGATGACACCAAATATATCTGACTTAGAATTTGATGAGAGAATTGAAAAGGATTTCACAACATGGCTACAACATTATGTAAGTCGTGTTACTCATAACCGTCAGTATAAAGTACAGCAATGACGCTAACAACATTGTTTCACTTCCTGTAGGTGAGTGACAGTAGTAATGGCGAAGTAAGTCAAATGCTATGGGATGTAGCATGTGGGCCTTCACGGCGCGTTGAGTGTTGGCCTGTATTTTTTGTAAATGGATACAAGTTCTGGACTGCTGCATGGGGTGAGGGAAAATCAACGTATAACAGTGGGGTGTGGTTGAAATGCACTGCATCAACCAATAATGTTGAGACTGAGTTCTATGGAGTACTTCAAGAAATCATTCAGTTAGAGTACCCTGGAATGCCTCATAAGAACGTGGTGTTATTTAGGTGTGACTGGTTTGACACAACACCAGAATGTGGGACACGCGTTCACCAACAATATAGAATTGTTGAAGTACGTCGTAACCGGAGGTACCCTAAGTATGATCCGTTTATTCTTGCATCGCAAGCCGATCAAGTGTATTACACTCCTTACCCAAGTAAGTCAAAAGAGAAGGTTGGTTGGTGGGCAGTTCTTAAGATAAAGCCAAGACGTATTGTCAATTATGAAATAACTGAAGAAAATGAGGCTTCCAAAGAAGCAGTCGGGGAGCAGTTTCAACAAGTGATTCATGATGACCCAATTTACAATCTAGGTGATGTAAATGTGGGTGAAACTGTTGATGACGAGATATGTGAAACTAATGATGTGATGGAAGAAGAGGAGATAGAGGATGAGGACACAACAAGCACGGAGGATGATGAGGAGAGTGAAGATGAACTCGATGAGTTAGAAACCGAAGATGAAGAAGATGATACTGCTGATGTTTAACATTGTAGTCCAAACAACCAATTTAAGTTTTATGAATAAGTTTGTTATAATAGACACCATGTGAACAACCAGTAAGTAGATGAACAAATCTGAATTATAAAGTCAATATAGTTTGCTTATAATGAATTGTTACAGTATTGTGCAAATGGCTGAAAGAGAAGACGATGGCGGTACCCAAGCAAACCAGTATAGAAGGCGGGGACTACCAAAGAAGAACCTGGTGAAAGACTTTGCAAATGCTATCGGCCTTAGAGAAATGAGCAGTAATGGAGGTAAGCAGCCGTCGAGGCATACGGTTGTCGATATTACTCGGCCTATACATGGACCATCACCTCCAAACGATACGATTGTACCGGACACGGGTGTTTCAATGGAGCGTGGAGGCTCAAGATCATCGCACTCAAGTCGGCGTGGAGGTACGCCAAATGAGAGTAGATTGCCTGGAGGTCACTCCCACGAGTCCTCTGATCAGCCAGACTCCTTAGATGGTGGCATGGATTCTTTGACACCCGACCAATCTGGTGACGGGCTATCCCGACGTATTCACATATCACCTTATGCTGATACATGGTATGGTAATTAGTTATCATCCTTTTGCTAACTTGTTTTGTTCTTTCTGCACTGCTTATTGACAATTATTTATATATGTTTTCATTGTCTAGCTTTGTTCCATACGCTGCACAGGACCATATTGCTCATTGCATAAAGGGTCATTTTCATGGACCATATAAGTCATGGGAGGAGGCTGCCATGGCCGGAGCTGTTGATCAATGGTTTAGCGTCTTCCAGGTTCATAGATTCATTAAGTGATATTACAAGTATTATATAGCGTAAAAAAAAATAATTGACTTTGTTCATCCATTTCAGACTAAATGTTTGTGGGACCCTTCTGATCATAATCAGATATTTGCCATTTTCTGTAAATTGGGAAGGAGGCGGTTGATGCAATCATATGAAAAAATAAGACGAGAGAATGATCCGACGAAGCGAAAATCAAAAGCAAATTGGATGACGACAGAGACATTACAGGCACTTGAAGCTTGGTGGGCTTCACCAGAATTCAAGGATATGTCATCTAAGATGAAACAGGTTAGAAGTGCATCTGGTGAAGAAATGGCAAATTATGCTGGAGGTAGAGTCTCAGTTTCAGGACATAGGCTGAAGATGGTAAGAAAAAAAAGATACAGTTATTTGAAATTTGTCACAATAAATATGTAACTAACAAATTATGTATGAAAAATTACCATGCAGAAGGAGGCAGATCCGGAAAAACACGATCCAGGCTTCTTCAAACCATGGAACAAGTGCTACACAAAGAAAGATGGAAAGAAGGTGAATAAGCAGATGGAAAATTTTGAGGTCCGTATGAACGAACTATTAGATACTAGTTTAAAAGAAATTGCATATACTACCGTAGCTTACTTGATTAACATCGAGCATTATATAGGCTCAATATCTTGCTGAGGTAGAGGAAATAACACAGCGTGCAGACGGTGAGGTTGAGTTCGATGAGGCATTGGTGTTTGCAGAGATTGCTGGGGGGAAAAATAAGGGGCGCATCACAGGAATGGGTTCTGAGAGTCATTTGGTGCCTGGTCGTCGTCATCGTTCATACTACGGTGATGGGTCTAGTGCGCCAATCTTATTCACTCAGACATCTCAATTCAGGAATGAGGTTGACCGTCGGGTGGAGGAGAAAGTCTCCCAAAGAATGACTCAGTGGCAGTCACAGGTAGAAGAAGACATGGAAAGGCGTACTGCACAGATAGAGAAGTCATATCAGGATCAGTTAGCACATCTGGAGCGCAGACACGAGGATCAGTTGGCGGCCATATGGCAAGCAATAGGAAAGAATCCGCCACCTGCATCAGAGTCTGATGGTTAGGTACTAATAGTCATAAAACTGGTTGTCATTAGGGTAGAAATATTTCCCATTACCTTGTTTGACTATAATTATTAACATTTATGGAGATGCCAAAATACATTGTGAGATTATATGTATTCTAAATATCAATTGTGATGTTTATGATATATGGACGTGTTTCATGTTACATTTGATTACTGGGAACAAGTTTTCTGTTTAGGTTGTATGGAATAGACACATACAGAGTATGATTCGTGGAAAAAATTTTTAGCAGAAATTAGCGACGGCAACGCGTCACTACTGGACGTGCGGCACTAACTAGCGACGGCTGTGCGTCACTAACTAGCGACGGATGTGCGTCACTAACTAGCGACGGCTATGCGTCACTAAGTAGCGACGGCTGTGCGTCACTAACTAGCGACGGTAACACGTCACTAAGTAGCGACGGATGTGCGTCACTAACTAGCGACGGCTATGCGTCACTAAGTAGCGACGGCTGTGCGTCACTAACTAGCGACGGGAACACGTCACTAACTAGCGACGGCTGTGTGTCACTAACTAGCGACGGTAACACGTCACTAACTAGCGACGGCTGTGCGTCGTTAAGATGCCGGCGGACTAGACACCGGAAATTTAGTGACGGTTTCGGTAGCGACGATTAGCTGTCGCTAATTAGCGACGGTAGCCGTCGCTAATTAATTTGCGGCGAGTAGAGTAGCAACGGACCACTTAGCGACGGTTTGCCGTCGCTAAGTAAGACTTAGCGACGGCAAACAGTCGCTAATTGCCGTCGCTAAAACCTCTTTTTCTAGTAGTGATACCATTTCAATGAGACTAAAAAAAGCATCTAATACGATCATGTGTCGAGCGTTCAACTCAACCCTGACCAAGGTTGCGGCATCTTGGTTCAGGACTAATAGAGGGCATTATTTCCAGTTCTTAAAATACCTTGAAGTGCACTTAGTAGGTTACTGAAGGATTCTAGATTAGTATGAGACCTACATAAAAATCCTGTAAGGAATATAGAAGAATTTCTCGATCAAGCCAGCCACCATATGTATGCAGTAAGGCTTAATCGGCTAGCAATGTAGAAAGAATAGCCGAGGATGGCGAATCTACCTCTAAGAAGAGAAGTAGAGGTGCCGAGGTACAATTACTTGACCTAGTATTGCCTCTTCTGAGGGAGATGAAGGCAAACGTCTTTTATTCCTTAAAAAAAACAAGGCCAGATGCCTAAGTGGCTCGTGCCAATGGGCCTTACAAATAAAAAGAATTTTAAGAAGTATTACCAATGCCACAAGGATAAAAGGCATGACATGGAAGACTGTTGGCAACAAAAGTGCTTCATTGAGGAGATGATCCATGTTAGAAAATTAAGAGAATATTTGGCCAAGGTTGCATTCCCTTGTCGGAGACAAGAAGAAAGACCTCAAAGAAGGGATGGCAGTGATGATTGTGATATGAACCACTGGCAATATAAGGCCTCTTATCTCCTTAGAGGCAATTATAGGAACCCAGGACTACTTGCGAGGGTTGTACATATGATCATCAATGAAGAGCCTTCCATAACCCAAAAATGCCAAGAAGGTGAAATCACCCAATTAAATGTAACAGATGCTTGCAACATCCTGACAAGATCAGATGAATCTCGTATATTGGTCCCTCATGTGGACCTTGTTAGTGTTTTACCCAAAAGCTAACATGAGATGATTGTATTTTGCACATTGAGTCATGATATTTTATTGAGGCATCCTGCTAATAATTGTGTTTCTTGTTTGTTTCTGCATAACTTAATCTAACATGATTATAACCTTAAAATAATAGTATTCTTAAATGTCATTAGCCTAGTATTATTATGGAGTAGGTTCCAATAATACATAAAGACTAGTGCATGTGGGGACTAAAATGAGATATGTAGTTTACAACTTGTATACTGGACCGACCTGCTATGTAAATGCTATATGGATCGCTATATGAGTGTCATAAATGAGTTTCATATTGAGTATGGTATATGTAATCCTTTGACCTGAGGTCATTAAAGGTTCCCTATATGTAAGTCATATACTTTGATACTTCTCATTTTGCTCGTAACTGAGTGAACATGAAAGTAATCATTGGCTATATCACATATCATACGAAGGGATTTATATGATCAAAATAAAATTTGTCTCTTTTATACGACGAGAGTGATATCTTTGGGCTTCTTTAATTAAGTAAAATTGAGGGAATGCATAACCATGCTTGGCTGAGTTAATATAGGATATTAATGTCATTTGTTTAAGTCAATCTACGTGGGAATAAAAAAAACCAAAAGTGGGCTATACAAAAGTGACATATTTCATGTCTCGTACTTGGTCTTGATATCCTTGGACAAAGGAACAATGACATATATGAATAATGACCATAGAGACTTAGTAAAATCATCAATTATCTTGTTATTTGAGTAGCAATGATGTGTTTCTAGATACCACTTATTGTTTATGATCATAAATATGATTTAAGATCATTACCAACGTGATAGAAGCCTATAGGGTCACACACTTAGACCAATTGGATTATTTGAGTGCATATACCAAATTCTTTGGTTTTGTTTTTACTTCAATTTTAGATTAATTATTAGCATAATAGTTGAGCCATTATTAAACCCAAAATTTGACATAATCAAATTAGGGTTATGAAACCTATTTATCTTGGGAGTTTTGCTTCACTATATATATTTTATATAGTGTTAATTTCATTGAGCCTTCCTAGGATGAAATTCATAAATGATTCTGAAAAACTCCAACCGCACTCCCCTTTTGTCTTTCCTTGGATGATGCAAGTTAGTAGTGTGGGCACAAAAGTAAGGCTCATTCCTGAACCTAGAGGTGGTGTGGTGATCTAAGAGATTTGTGGATACCATAGAGAATTTGAACATGTCAATTATTTAAGTTTTGTGATTCGGCTCAACAGTTGGGTGAAATACCGCAACCTAATTGGCATAAACATTTTGGGAACCAAATTTATCTCTTTTCACTTAGATCCTTAAAAGGTTTCGGTTAATTCTGCTGTGTTGTTTTGTGTCTAAAAACCTATTGACCCTATTGTTATTACAATGGGGATCAACAACTTTGATGTTGAAAGGGTTTACTTGGATATAAGGGCAAACTTGAACGTCTTCTTTGCCAATCTACTAGAAAAGATTAGGGTTAAGAGATCCTAACTAGCACCAATCTTAGGACCTACATATGGGTATGGGAGAGTTGAGGTACCAACACTTAGGATGGTCAAGTTACCTCTCATGATGATGGGCAGCAAGAATAACAGAAGAACTATAGGTGACTCTCATATATTTGAGTTTTTTATCTTAGATGTGTCGACATCATACAATGCTATTTTATATTCAACCTGATATTAAATGGCTAACGATGGCCTTCACAACCCTTGTAAGGGATGCAATTATGTATGTAGCCTAAGCGTCGGTATAATAGAGTTAACGAAGCCCCTAGAATCTTAAGCAGAAACTATATGAATAAAAGAAGATGAAGGAAGAACCCCATGATAACGAGCTATGTGTATCCTTGTCTGAGGACTTGGAAGAGGTGAAAATAGCTCATGGTAAAGTTATAAATATCAGAAAAAACCTCTTTCTTGAGTTAAAGAGTTTGTTTACCTAATTTTTATTAGCTAATATGGAAACCTTTGCATGGTCCCCTAGCGACGTGCAAGGTATAAACTTTGAAATCATCACACACAAATTACAAGTCGACCTTTCTGTTTGGCCAATCCAGTAGAAAAAGCACAAATGGTATTGGGAAGAAGGGAGTTTATTCAAAAAGAAGTCAAAAGGCTTTTAGAAGTCGTAATCATTTGTAAAGTTCGGTACCCTAATTGGTTGACAAATGTTGTTTTAGTGAAGAAAGAGAATAGCTAGAGGCATATGCGTGTTGATTATATGAATTTAAATAGCACATGCAAGAATGACTCGTATCCATTGCTTGTCATCGACCAGTTGGTCGATGCCACTGCCAAGTTCAAGATCTTATCCTTTATGGATGTCTTTAATGGCTACCAATAGATTTGAATGCATCTTGAGGATGTAGAGAAAATGGCCTCCACCATGGGAGAAGTAGTATACTATTACTAGAGGATTTCTCTCAGCCTAAAGAACACAAGTACAATCTACCAACACCTGATGAATAAGGTGTTTGCAAAGCAATTAAGATGAAACATTTAAGTTACATAAACAATATGATCATTCAGTGCAGGGCGATAGATCATCACTTTGATGATCTACAAGAGAGTTTTTAGAGAATGATGCTATTCGGCATGAGGTTGAACTACCTAAAATGCACTTTTAGGGTCAGAATGAGGAGGTTTTTAGGCTATTTGGTCTTGAATAAAGGGATCAATGCTAACCATGAGAAAATTGAGGCAATTTTGTCAATGCCCAACCCTAAAAACAAGGACATTCAGAAGCTAGTTGGAAGATTGATTGCTTTCAGGTGCTTCATATCCTATTTTGGAGATCGGTGTCAACTTTTCTTTTGTGTACTAAAAAAAAAGTTCGAATAGACCAAAGAATGTAGAGAAACCCAAGAAAATCATAGAATATTTGTAACAACATCCCACATTAAAACAACTGCAACCTGATGAGCCCTTAATCTTGTATCTGGTAGTTAACAAAGGCTCTATTAGTGCCATTTTTCATCAGAGCATAGGGAGCAGACGAATGGCCTGTATACTATGTCAACTGAAACATCCAGAAGGTAGAATCACTATATTTTATCCTCTGAAAAGCCATTTTTGCTATCATAATAACATCCATGAAGCTGAGGCCATATTTTCAAACACACAAAATTATCAAGTGGATGGAATTATCCCTGAAAGATTTTCTTCAAAAACTAGACCAATGAGGAAGACTAGCAAAATGGTATACTAAGTTACGAGAACTCGATACCTAATATGAGCCTTAGAGAGCCATAAAAGTACAAGTAATGATAGATTTTGTTATAGAAATGATACCAACAAGGATTGTAGAAGTGAAATACATGCTTGATATCCTGCTCTAGGAGATGTATGTTGAAGGAGCAGTAGAGCCAGAGTACCAAAGTGTAGGGGTTATGATATGAGGGCCACATGGTATAGAGGCCATACTCATGATAAAGTTTTGATTCCTTATTACTAATAATGTAGCCTATTACAAAGCTTCTCTGGCAGGACTATGAATGGTTGGTTAATTAGGGATATGTGCCTGCAAATTTATGGTGATTCTTAACTGATCGTTAATTAGGCAACTAGAGTCACAGGAGTTAGAGATCCAACCATTTGTAAGTATTTATGCTTATTTAAGAATTTGATACAAACATTTGACCTTGTGCAGGTCCAAAAGATTATATGGGCCTAGAATACTAGGGTTGATGCCTTATCGAATGGCTAGGAAGAAGCTTTGATAGAAAAACTGATGTCGCCATTGATTCACTTCCTAGACCAACAGGCCTTCATGAATAATTGGAAAAGGCCAATATGACTCAAACTCAAAACTGAAGCCTTAAGCTGTCTGCCCAACGAATAAAAGAAGATCAGAATACGTTCAGGAAGGTTCACTACTGTGGGAACTGAACTTTACTGTCAAGGGTTCACTTCATCACTAAAAAGATGATTGACCCCCTAAGAAGGCCAATAAGTCCTTAAAGCAATCCACCAAAGGGATTATGGAGCACATATGGGGGCAGATTACCTAGGCAGGGGTATTTTTGGCTAATGATTAGGAAATATGTTAAAGACTTCATCCAAAATGCCATTCCTATCAACTCAACTCCAAAATTTAAAGATTACTATTGTTGGGGGCCTCGTTAGCTGTTGATCCTTGGCCTTTCAATGTTTAGGGTCTTAACTTGATTGTAGCACTCTCCATAACACCTGGGCAAGTGAAGTATTGTATTGTAGTCATTGACTATTTCATTAAATGGGTGGAGGCAGAGCCACTGGCGATAATAACAGCCCTCTAGATTATACAATTTTGATGGAAGAATATAATTTGCTGGTTTAGATGCCCTCAAGCCATCATTATTGGCAACAAGCAATTTGACAACCAGCAAATGCGTAGATTTATAGAAACAAAGAGCATTCACCTCTACTTTGCACTTGTAGCCCATCCATAATTGAATGGATAAGTCGAGGCCACTAGTCGGACCATAAAAGAAGGGCTGAAGAAGAGATTGGACAATGCTAAGGGGAGATGGAAAAGAATTGTCCAAAGTCCTATAAGACTACAAAACAACACATTGATGACTAACTGGAGAAAGCCCTTTTGCCATAGTTTACAGAACAAAGGCATTTATACTCGTTGAAATCAAATAGCACAGCTTATAAGTTTGAATGTTCAATGGCAAAGAAAATGATAAGTTTTTGGAAGGAAGATTAGGCCTCTTACAAGAGCTGAGGGAGGATGCCTAGGTAGCAACATTTTTTTTTTGTCACTACCGATCAGTTTCACCTAGGTCAATTGGACATCTTGAAATGGTTTATGAGAGTTTGAGGGGTTTGGGAGTACGGTTACACTAAAACAACTTTGTTATAGCGCCAAAAATTGGCACCTTAGTTTAATTTTAATTTTTTTTGCTTTGCTTGCTTTTAATTAATTTGATTAATATCCAAATCATAGATTCTAACCAAATCACCCGGATATGGATTTCCAATCCTTACCACTTGACTTTATTTATATTTTATGAAATTTTAATATTTTCAAACCATAAATCCTATCGGACCACCCAAATGTGGAATCTAAAAACTTAACCTATCTTTATTTATCTTTTAAATATTTTAGTTGATTATCGATCCAAACCATAAATCCTATCGGATCACCCGGATATGGATCTTAAAATTTATCGTTATCCTAAATTCATCATAGGGTTTTATTAAACCCATGCGAAATTGAATTTTCCTAGGTGTGATTTTTTAGATGTATTATGTGAATAAATTTTGTGCTAGCTAAGAAAAAGAAAATAAATAAAATCTAATCTAACCTAAACCTGCCATTCTATGTAATATTAATTACCAAACTAATTCATGATCCTAAAAGTAACAAAACAAGCAATCAAAGCAAGAAAATGAACAAAAACAATGCTGTTAATGACTGATTGGTTTAAATAGAAACAAGTGAGGGTCAGAAATAAGGGTGAAATTAAAACTCGAAACCCGAATTCCGACCCGAATTCCAATCCAAAAAAAGCGGGTTAGGGTCGGGTTCTTCAGAGGAAAAGATGTATTTGAACCCGACCCGAATAGTCGCTGCCGACAGTAATTTCGGTTCGAGTGAAACCCGACTAACCCGACTACTTGCCCTTTACTCTAGGCCCAGCCCACTTTCTCCCTCTGCCTAGCCTAACGCAACCTAGTCCCCCAAGCCCAACTTAATTTACTAATTACTACTAGCCCAACCCGTTTTTCCTATTCGCAAGTCGCAACCTTACCTAATTGCTTCGGCCTTCTTCAGTTCTTCGGTCCTTCTCCTTCCTCCTTCGCAATTCGCATCGCAGCGGCGCAGCCTGCCTCGTCTCTCTCGTCAGTCGTCTTCGTCTCGTCTTCACGGGTCGACGAGAGAAAAACCTTCGTCTCTCTCGTCAGTCACAACCTTCTCGCATCGCAGCGGCGCAGCCTGCCTCGTCTCGTCAGTTCTTCGGTCCTTCTCCTTCCTCCTTCATCTTCCAGAAACGTTTACCCCCAGAAGCAGTGGATCTTGTTTGCAGATTTTTCCAGTACTCTCCTAATTTGCGATGCACTGCCGTAAGTAATCAAGCAGACCTTCTGTTGCGCCCTTGGATGGTACATTTAATGCCATTGAAATTGAATCAACATCTTGTCTTTCACTTTATTAATTTATTTATTTGCAATGACAATATAAAGTTGGAAGCCTGTATGCATCCTTTCTTTGATGAACTGAGGGATCCCAACACGCGCTTACCTAATGGCCGTCCACTTCCACCGCTATTTAATTTCAAACCCCAAGGTAAATTCGAGTACTGCAGTTGAATCAAGTTTTTGAAGGCTTAGAATCTCTCTGATTGCAATAACAATTATGGGATGGTATAACGGAAAAAGGACATTTTGGTCTTGCTGATGGAATTCTGGAGTTCTATTCGAGAAATGCTCGACCTGTTTCAGTAAAGTATGATGTGGTCTATTTATATGTTTTTGTATGTTACATGTTTGTTGAATATTTGCTTAAATTTTTTTTGTTGCAAGTAATTTTTTTTGTTGCAGGTGATTCCGCAGCTGTAAAATAAATCGGGTTAACCCGATTATATTCATCATAAATCGGGTCGGGTTCGGTTAACATAGTTAGGAAAATAGTATTCATAGTTCGGGTCGGGTTTAACCCGAACCCGAAATTTTTGACCCGACTTTCACCCCTAGTCAGAAAGAGCAAAATTAAAAGATTGAGGACTAAATGCGAGTTTTACCAGAAGGGAGCTGAAGATGGGTTAGATCCGGATAAAAAGGGGTCGGGTTCACGGGTCTTCTGGCGGATCCTCTTCAATTCTCCGTTTCTCAGGCGACGTTGGCGGCGATTGGCCTATCTGAGGCCTGGAACGCCGCGGACGGCGATGAGGGCGACCTCCAGAGGATGGGCGAACGGCGTCTGGCAGCGGGCTCGGTGACTGGAGCGGCGGAAGAGCCTCGATCCTCCTTCAATTCGGCGTGGATGGCGGCGAGAGGGACGCCTGGGCACCGCAACGAGCCGTCGGAGAGCAGGGACGGCTAGCGGCAGCGCTTGGCTGGAGGCTGGAGACTCGAGTCAGACAACAGAGGGAGACAGGAGTGGCGGCTGGTCTTGGAGGAAAGGTTAGGGTTTCTGGGGATGAGGGAGGAGAGACAAGGGCTGAAGGCTGCAGTTTTCCCTTTTTCTAATCTAAAGCCTAGGGTTTCGAATTTCTCTCACTTTTTCATGTCAATAGTGACCCATATTTATACTAGGGAGTCTTAGGCGAGATTAGATAGGTTTTTCAAGTTTAAAACCGATCCAAATTCAACTTGAAAGAGTTTCGGTCAAAATACTATTCAAGTCCAGAAAAAATCTTGAGTTGCTGTTCAGCCCCAAACTCTATGCGAATTCTCAACTTCATCCAATACTTCTCTAATCTGTCAATTAAGCCCAAAACTTCCAGGATTTACCCAATTAGCCCAAATCTTCGCAAAGTTTGACAGATTTGCCTCAAACTTTCCAATTTTGCCTAGAATCTTCTAAAATCCCTCGGTTTTCACCCAAACTTTTTCATTTTCCCTAAATTGACCCTACTAGACCTTTAGGACTCCAAATTAGTACCTAAACTAAATTAACTCCTATTTCTACCTAAGATGACCACTTTAAATTCCTAAAGATTTGTAGATCAAAATAACAATGTAACCTAAATGTGACTAGACCAACTAACTATGCAAAACCCTAAAATGACAAAGTGACCCAAACTTGTAACAAATGACCAAATAGTCCCTAAAAATGAAAATGCCCCATAAACTAATTTTCTTAACCTGAAACTTAAACAAAAGTTAGTGTCTGGAAAAAATTGGGTGTCAACACCCATGATGAAAAAATCAAACAGAAAAAGATTTAAGTACGAGGAAAGGCCTTCGTTAAGGTAGTGTTGATAGACAAAAATCCAGGCCTTGGAGCATTAAGAACTAACTAAAATGGACCCCTTTTAGTAAAAAGAACTTAGGCAATTAGCTTACGAGTTAATGAATGTTGAGGGTAGGATGATACCTAGGATCTACCACGTGTTGATGATCTATGACTTTATTTTGTATAAATGATACCATTTGTATAAAGGCATTGATTTTTTCCTCAAATCCATGATTTTTAATTACGAATCCATTTTGAAGGATTGACTACAACAAATGGGACCCTTGAATAGGCCATTAAGAACAAAGAACCTAAAATTAGACATATAGATGGCCTACCCCCAAAACAAAATAAACTAAGAATAACGATTCCTCTTGAACGAGGATAACCATGAAAAAGAAATCGAAGGCATGACCCTATGAATTATTTTAGGCTAAGCTAAAGCAAAGAGAAAAAAGGTGAAAATGGCCACCTATTTGAAGGTTTTTTTTTAATAACAATCCATTGTTAAAAACAACAAGCCCTACTAAGCAAAGTAATGAGCAATAAAAACAATGCGTATAGATAAAAAATTAAACTTCATTCATCTAATTGATATAGTTATATCAAAATCTTTACAAATTTCTTTTATAACCACAAAGTGGGTCCACGAATAAAATGGGTTAGATGCTAACACCCAATTGAAGAAGAAACCCTAGACAAATGCTGACAAGAAAGAACATATCATATTTAGGGAATAAAGGTTGAATTGATGAGGAAGCATGAATCATATGCAGGCATTGAGAGCTAAACTAGTGGGGAAGCACGAATTATATACTGACGATGGCGGCCAGAACTGTCACTCCGGAGTTTGTGAAAATGACACTTACCAACCCTATAGTTTGTGGAAGCACCATATGCCGACCTTTTAGAAATATTTGGGGTGGCATTTATCGAAAAGGATCTGGTAGCAACACTTAAAATTCATCCTAGAAAAGAACCTCCTCAATATTGGTCACCATTGAACCCTCCTCAAAGGTGGCCATCCTACCATATCCTCTTTTGGCCATGCATCAAAGGATGGACTCAACTCTACATGTGGGAAAAAGAAAGATAAGTCTAGATCCGGATACTTTTGGTTAATCTAAAAGTAGCAAGAGAAAAATCCACCTTTAAATTTCTTGAAGGTTTCCTTACTAAGGCACCTCTCCAATGCCCTAATAATCGATACAAGGCTCTTTACACCAGCAATAGCCTTTTAGCAAAGGTCCTTATGCTTTCTTTGTAGCTCCTAGATGGCTCTATTCACCCTAATGACACAATCGGAAAAGGATAGAGGGATTGCCCCCTTGAGCTAGATTCGCCTCAAGGGGCCATTGAACTTAGGTGGAGGCTCTCCTCAAAGTCTAAAAGTTTTTTGTCAAGGGCCCCAATGGGGTCCTCAAAAATTGGATCCTATCGTGATCTAGCTTGTCTTTTTCTATTGCCTTTTTAGCAATCTTGCACGCTTCACGGAGCTTCAGGGCTTAGTCACCAATGACCTTTGGCCACTTCTCCAGCTTATCTCGATGCTCATTTACCTACTTTGATAAGGCTTTGTAATTAGACCTTTCCTCACCCGCCTTCATTGCGAATATGACATTAATGGACTTAAGATCTTCCATTTGGGTGGAAAGGGCCTTTGCCTTAGCCTCACGAGAAAATACACACTCACCGATGGCATAAGCCATGATGAACTCTTGCAAATGAAAAGAATTTACCATAAGTTTATAAAAGAGAGAAAATGATGACAAAATATAAATGATGCAACTGGAGAAGGCCAGCTATAGCACTCAACAGATGAGTGTCATCCCTTCTAAAGAGATGAACAATATGGTGCCATTCCCTAGAGGTCCTTAGTGCCTTCAGGACATGATAAGTGATGTCAGTCATATCCTCAAGGATCAACTCGTCTATATCCACCACCCTTTAGAAGTTGAACACCCAATCTAGAGCTATCCCATTGCCTGCTAGACCATGCTTTTATACCAGACTCTATTCCAAGATCAGATTCTCTAGTTTAAACTGAAGGTCCACCTAGTTTAAAGGAATGAACATCTTATGTTTGGCTAGAGAAGGTTACCTAACTGGGGCCTTATGAGGGATGATCCATACAGGAATGATGATGATAAAAGGAGGAAGAACTGCTATGACCTCGGATGAGGTCATTCTGAAAGGAGGATTAATCTCCTTGGAAAGCTTTACTAAAAGGCTAGTTGAAAATATCCATAATAATCATAGTACAACATCAAATCAATGTCTTTAAAGAGAAAATAAACATTAAGAGAATGAGGCAAATTGTCACTCTCAAGATTTAAAGTGTCGATTTTTTAGGAAGTTGAAGAATGAGACATTTTTTGGATCAATTGAAGGTTCTACTCAAGAAAAGACTCTTCCAGGTACACCACCATAGGTGTTGGCTAAGAACTCAGGATTGCAAAATCGTCCTTGATAGCGCCTGAGACATGAACAGCCTCTGCCAGAAGGAGTTGGAGCTTCCGGGCATCAATGAGCCCATTAATGATATTCTTGTGCCTCTGAAAATGTGCTCGAGCACGGCCACCTATGTTTGCGTAAAAATGGGATGTTAGAATCACCTTGATAAAAGAAATAAGCAATAAGAATAAACATGGAATGGTTATGATTCTTTGGATCCTGTGAACCATGTTAAGCTCTAAAGGCCACCTAAAAAAACTCTACCAACAAGCCTTTCTTACCTGGATACCACTCATGGGGATTCTTCATGTCCAAATAACCTAGATGGGCGCAGCTAATCCCCGCCCATTTAAAAGTAGTCTCCCTAATGTTTGTGTAGGGGATTGGAAATAATCCCGCGTTGTTCTCATTTGGAACCATAAACTCTAACCATGTAAGAAGCCTATGGTATGCTTTATGTCCCTCAAAACCTTTGTACAATGAGGGCCGCTTAACAGGAGTCTGCCAAGGGGCCTTAATGAGAGTATAAGGGTAGTCCTATTTGAGATCCTTCAAAGCAAAGAATAATTGATCCTAATAATCAGCTCACGAGTCCTTGCGGAAAATAAAAGGGAAGGACTTGCTACCCCCTCGGTTGATGGGGGTGATGTGGAAAAAGAAAGAATCCTTCTTCAACTCCAACATATAGAACTAGAGGAAAATCTTTGGAATAGGGGTCACCATCTTTGTCTTGCAGCAGATAATGAAGGCATTGATGTAAGTAAAGGAATTGGGGGTTAATTATGAAGGCAACACTTGGTAGTGCTCATAAAACTGTTCCACTAGGGGATGTAAAAGGAATCGAAGCCCAACCTGAAGTTGGTCCATGAAGACTGTGAGTATGTCTGTCTTGATATCTACCTCTGGGTAGTCCCCATCCCAAATCACTTTGGACTTGTTTAGAGCGTGAACAATTTTGTTAGGCCAGAAAATGTGCTTCAGACTCATGGTCAGGGTGCCTTTAGTTAAGGTTGTCTTCACCTTCCTCATCTCTGATATGTCAAGTACAAAAGATTCCTTGAAGGTGAACACTTCCATGTCAAGGATCTCAACAGCCATAATAATGGTCTAGTTGGTGATAACCCTTGCCAACGATGATTTGTGTGAAGCCATCTAAAGGAGCCAACGAAAAAAAGGTAAAGGCTAGCACTAGAGGACCAGCGATGGAAAATAGAGTAAAGAAGAACTAAAAAGCCAATCTGAAATAGAGAAAGTAAGTAAGAAGAACTTCTAGAGACAAAGCCATCAAAATAAGAGCAAAGGATGAAGAAATTAGTTACATGATTAATGGATAATGGATTGAGATAACAAGGAAAGACTCTAAAGGTTTTGAAACCTTAAGAAGGTTTGAGGGAGAAACTTTAAACCAGAAGGTGAAAGAAGAAGGTAAAAGTACCCCATTTATAAAGGAAATTGAGACCTTCAAATTACCTTATCAAGAAATAACATAACTATAAGAGAATATTAGCCAATAAGAGCAAGGCACATGGTGATGAATCATTGTCAGGAAAAGTCACACCTGGTCACTTCTCTGAAGAGCATTAAATAGGCATCACTTCGACTCCTAGACAACTGTTGGATTTGCTACATGTCTTGGATAGAGACAACTATCACTAACCCACTCCAACAAGATGACGTGTTTGTGAATTCTTCTGGAACTTGCCGAAGAAGGCATCATTCCTTAGCTGAAATGATGCCATCCTAAAGAAAACGAAAAAACGCAGATAGACCCAACTGAAAATATGTGGCCCTATCCCACAATTTCTAAGGGGAGGGAGCTATTGTTACGCAGGGCCCAAAATAAGCCATTAAGAAGATTTAGAATTGGATAATTGGATAATTGGGCCTACTATTCTTAGAAATTTAGAAGGCCTAAGAAGGAGTAGATAAAGAGGAAACGTAATAAAAAAAATAAGAAGATCCCCTTATCACGATATCCTTCCTAATTTGAAGCAATCCTGCTGACCCTTTTCTCTACTATATAAAGAGACTCTCTTCATCAACTCTGAGGTAAGAAAAATCATTCCGCACTTTATCACATTTATTCTTCATTGGAGATTGACTTGATCGTCTGAGCGTTTTCCACATCCCAGGATTTTGACATTGTCTTTGAGTGCAAAACCTCTGGTTCACCACTTCCGAAGCTCCAAGGCCTGTCCACCTGGTTAGGTTGATCCCACTTTGCTATCACATCTTTAATGAAAAAGGAAAGATGTTTACTTTGACAAATTAAATTTATTAGAAGATAATTATTTAATATTTTAAATTAAAAATTAAGAAGTCAATGCTATACAATATTATAAAAAATATTAGTAAGGATTAAAATAGATTTACAAACTTGAGAAAAAAGAAGTAACTAGTACAAATCTAAGAATTAATTTAATTGGTGCAATCTAACAATATTGAATCTAACAATATTGATTCACCCTGGTAATAACATTAGTAACAATTAGTTGTTATTGTATTGTGTTAAAAAAACTCATTGGCCTCTTTTTTACAAATTTTATGATCAAGAATAAATTCATAATTTATTAACCATTTTAAACATTTATTTGAAATATACCTATAATAACACCAAAATTGACTAAAATTACATCCATAATCAGTTTATGAAAAATTCAACATAATATACAATTAAATCTATATTTAAATACATATACTTAGACATATTTAAATATGTTGTTACCAAAATAGTTCAAAAGAGTTGCTTGTAAAGTATCTTCCATTTTAACCAGTTTACTTTTCTCCAGTAACTCTAACATTGGCACGACATTCAGCATGGAAAGCTGAGCTTTTAAGATCATCTTCTTCAGTATCAAAACCTAAGATGTGTTGAAGTTATGAATTTCCAGTTTCACATAACTCAAAAATGAAAAAACATGAGGATTGTGTCATAGATAGCAATTTGGAGTAGAGAGATCAAAAGTAAAATGACCTAGAAATAGTCAGTCTGGGAAGCAAAGTGATTCAACTAAATATGGAGAAATTTTGTGAATGATCTCATAATTTTCATGTTGTTTCAATTTGAGACATCAATTTAAAGGTTGAATATAAAAGCACAAGATGATCATAATAATTGTTCAAAGAAATATATATGTGTGTGTGTGTGTGTGTGTGGATATATTAGTAATACTATAATTTTTATTATATAATTATATATATATATTCTTTGGATTCGGTTCTACCTTAGGTTGGTTCAATACAGAACTAGAACTAACCCAAAAACCATCAGTTCTCTTATACATGGAACCAACTCACGAACCGTGATCCATTTTTACTCAACTCAATCCAACCCAATGAGGGTGGTTCAGGTTGACTTTCAGGTTTACCCAACCCATGCTTACCCCTAGTAGAAGTTTTTTGATAAAAAACCTGCGCTCGAAAATCTACCCCTTATATTTTCTGGGAATGTAAAAAAGGCTCATAGGTTTGGCTAAAACTGCAAATGCTCCCTCCAAGTTTTGAAAATCTCTTGTATTCCTCTTAAGTTTTATGGAACACATAGTTAAATTCCTTCTGTTTGTTTTGGATATTAATAAAGAACCTTTTGACTAGTAGTTAAATATAAACTGAAAAAACTAAGCAAGCCAAAATGAAGAGAATTTAATATGATGATTTACCTAACAGAAGTAAATATGTACAAGTTACCAATAAATGATTTATAACTTTTAACTTTAATGTGATAAAATGCTATAGAGTAAGTTCTTTGTGTTTGATAAACATTCTTTTGGTTGCTGGTACTTCTTTTTTTAACGTGCCAGTTATTAATTAGTAGGTTTTTAACTAACATCCAAAGATGATTTAAGTATAATTATAGATTAAAAAAAACTAAAAGGGGTTGGGAGATATTTTTGGAACAATAAGGGGGGAATGTAGTTTTGATTAGACCTTCACTATGTGTTTGAAAATTTCTTCATACTTCTTATTCCTTTTAATGAAGAAATATATTTTACATTTTAGTCAAACTATTCAATTAATAAAGTGCTTATCTAGAGGTTATCAACTAAAGAAGCACATGTACAACATTGTTTGCACCTAATTGTTCTTCATGAAAATTAAACGATAAAGCAAGATTGATTCATATAATAATAGGAGTTTGTTTGCCTTCATCTGTGTATATGAATATTGTTGTAGCTCTAGTTGCACCCAGAAGCAGATGTAATTTTTATAAAGGATTGGTCAAAACAAATATTTTCTTAAGTTGCAGTTCTTGCAAGGAAATTTAAACAATTTTAAGGAGATGTCAGAATGCATTCGTCTTTAAATTTTCAAGAAAACTATACATATTTTACAATTTTAAAGGGGTTCAAACCCCTGCTAACCCCCTTTAATTCCGCTCATAGTTGCACCTCCCAGCACCCTTAACTACACCACCAGGATGCCCACATTTATGTTGGAATACAACACAAACACTATAAAAGAATGGGGCTAAAGTGATGATCAAGAGCGATGATTATAATCGAGGCAAGCAATAATCATTGTGAAATTGACACTTTAGCATGACCAGTCAAAGGAAAGTTTTCACAATGATTTTTTGATGATTATTATTTCTATGATTAAAAATCATCACAAACTGCTATGATTTTGCTATGGTTATTTACTGATGATTAAAATTTTCCTAAATAAAAGGGTGGTAGATCTTTTACGCAAAATTCGTGATAGATTTGCTACGATAGCAATTATAGCACTATAGCGTAATAAAATCATAACAATAACCTAAACCCTGAACGTCTTACCCTAAAACCCTAAATGTTAAACCTTAATCCTAAATCTATAAACCCTTATCCTAAAACCATAAACCTAACCATAAACATCCTTAATCCTTTACCCTAAAACCTTAAACCCCAACCTTAACCTTAATCCCTAAACTCCTAACCTAACCCAAACAATAATCCTTAAACCCCTAATGCTAATCGAAAACTCTAAACCCTAAACCTAAACCATAACTTTTACCCTAAAACCTTTAACCTTAGACCCTACCCAAATTGTAACTCCTAAACCTAACCTGAAACCGTACTCTTACCCTAAAACCCTAAACACTAACCCAAAACGTCCTTAAACCCATACCCTAGAAACCTAAACCCTAACTTTAACTTTAATTCCTAAACTCCTAACCTTAACCCTAAATACCTACAATCATAAATCTTATCCTTAAACCCTTGACCCTAGTTAAACCCTAAACCTTATCCTGGAAACAGTAAACTGTAATCCCAAAACATTAAAACCCTAACCCTAACCCCTTAACATTAAATCCCAATCCCAAAACAGTCAAATCCTAACCTTAACCCCTTAACACTAAATCCTAATCCTTAAACATTTCAACCCTAACACCTCAATACTAAACCCTAATCCCTAAAAAATTTAACCTTAACTTAAACTTTAAGCCCTTCAATTCTTCAAGCACTCTTTTTTATATGTTCCTAAATTTAGAAAGCAGAATATGTTTTGATGTTTCCATACATAGTAGGTTTAATGATCTTGAAAAAAAGTTGTTAAAATTAAAAGATTGGTCTTTTAAATTGTTTATATTCATAAAATTAAGAAGTGAAATTTTGAAAAAACTAATTTTTCATTCATAATAATTACTCTAACAGATCCTGAACTTTTCAATAATTTTTATTTTCACATAAAATTTTTAGAATTTTATACTATCTCCGTCCCATATTCTTTACACCATTTGACATTTTCACATAATTTGAATTGAATTTATTCATATTAGTATTTGTTAGAAATTTTTTTTAAAAAAATATATTTAGAAACTATATAACTTGATTTAGCATTCTTATATAAAAGTTTTTCATTTATATACTAAAATGTTGAAAATAAAAAATCTTAGATTAATTACTGAAAAGTGAATGGTGCAAAGAATATGGGACGAAGAGAGTATTTAGTGTAGTAATTGCATATCATAGGAATAAATAAGAAATCAAGGGTAAATCATAGGAATATATAACCTATGGTGGAAAAATCGTACGGAAAGTTAAACAAAATTCCAAGGCATTTGGGTGGGGTATGTAAAATTTTCTGGGAAACTTGGGCTAGACATATGTGATGATTTTTATCGTTACACAACGCTAGCAACATCAAGGGTCAAGCGAGCACCATGTGGTTAAACCGGCACTTCCTTTGTGGCAACGATTCTAATCATCATAATTTTGTATATATTTTCACTTCCGATCTTCCAATTCTCATTTCTAATTCATAAACTCTCATTTTTCTTCTTTCATCTCCTTTGCTCTTCTCTTCTCCCACTCTCATCCATCACCGAAATCACCTCCTTTCCTCTATTGCCGGCCTTTCCTCCTCTCCACTATCGCAAATCTATCCTTCAATGCTGAACCCTATCTCCTCTCCTCTATCTCATATATCTCTAATATCTGAATCACTTTCTGTTGTTTTTTTCTCAACAAGTATCTCCCTCTCTCCCTCCCCCCACTCCCCCCTCTCTCTCTAAGTTTAATTTCTTGAGGTTTTATCTAATTTCTTGGAATGGGTATGTTATTAAAGTTTTTTATCGATATAATTTTTTTAGTATAGTGTGGTTTCAAATTATTAATTTGAATTGGACTAATTTGAGAATTTGGACATTGTTATGGAAGTTTGAAAGTGTTGGGCATGCAAGGTTAACTGGGGATCACCAAATTTTCTTGTGTTAATTGGATGGGTTATGGTTGATTCTTTGTTTTGTGGATTTAATGTCGATATGGAGAAACAAATTTGGAAAGTGTTGAGCATTGTAAAAAGTGTGAAATTTTTGGATAATTATGGTTAATTTTGGGTAAGTTTGTAAGTATTGGGGCTTAATTAAAAAGTGCCAAAATTTATGGATAAAATTACATGTAATTAAAATATTGGAGCTTAACTGTAAAGTACCAAAATTATTAGATGCAATTGTAGGTAATTAAAGTGTTGGGGCTTAATTTAAAAAGTGCCATAATTTATGGATAGAATTATAAGTAATTAAAGTTTAGGGGCTTAATTGTAAAGGTACCGAAATTATTAGATAAATTTTCAAGTAATAAAAGTATTGGGGCTTAATTGAAAAAGTAAAAAAATTAGTGACAAAATTGTAAGTAATTGAAGTATTGGGGGTTAATTGTAAAAGTGCTAAAATTATAAGATAAAATTGTAAATAATTAAATTTTAGGTGCTTAGTTGTAAAAGTACCAAAATTATTGGATAAAATTTTAAGTAATTAAAGTATTAGAGTTTAATAAAAAAAAATACCAAAATTTATGGATTAAATTATAAGTAATTAAAATTTAGGGACTTAATTAGAAAAGTACCAAAATTATTGTATAAAATAGTAAGTAATTAAAGTATTGGGGCTTAATTAAAAAGGAGCCAAAATTTGTGGATAAATTTTAATTAATTAAAGTATTGGGGCTTAATTGTAAAAGTTCAAAGATAACTAGATAAAATTATAAATAGTTAAAGTTTGGGGGTTTAATTGTAAAAGTACCAAATTATTGGATAAAATTGTAATTAATTAAAGTATTTGGGCTTCATTGAAAAAGTAAAAAAATTTATGGATAAAATTGTAAGTAATTAAAGTTTAGGGGCTTAATTGTAAACGTAACAAAATTTATGGATAAAATTCTAACTAATTAAAGTTTAGGGGCTTAATTCTAAAAGTACCAAAATTATTAGATAAAATTGTAAATAATTAATGTATTAATGCTTAATTGAGAAACTACCAAAATTTATGGATAAAATTGTAAGTAATTAGAGTATTGGGGCTTACTTGTGAGTTGTGAGCAACAGATTCGAGTAGCTCACCACCAAGTTGACCTAAATTCGTTCTGACATGCAGGAGCATATCCAACGGTAGACAAGGACTGCAGTCGCTGCTAGTATCCATAAACTTACACAAAGCGAAGTTTTTTTGGGTACATTTGCTTCTACCAGACTATAGATTGGATCTTTCGAGGTTGCAAATAAGGACGGGAGTGCACAGGAGTCACTGCTGCTATCCATAAACTTACACAAAGCGAAGTCCTTTCGGGTACGTTTGTTTCTACCATACTATAGATTGGATCTTTCGAGGTTGCAAATAAGGACGGGAGTGCACAGGATGGCGATTCAAGTCCATTGCAATAGTGAGGGCGCCATTAGGGTTTAGGGATTTTATCCATATTTATGTATTTGTTAGGCCTATTTATGTAAGTTATTAATATTTACATTAATAGTATTTTGTTATTTAGCTACAATAATTTATTATAATATGCTATAATATTAAATATATTAAAATTAATATAATATGCTAATTTAATTAATTATATATACAAAAAACAACATTTAAGAAAAAACATAAGAATCATAAATCGTCGCCAAATCAATGGTAAAGTTTTCTACGATTTTAACCGTTGCTCTTGTATTTGAGGGAAAATCTTCGCTCTTGTAATGAGAGAAGATCATCATTCTTTCTCCAAGGCAAAATCGTCATTGTGGGACTAAGGCAAAATCATCGCCTTTTGTATCATCATAGAATCATTGTTTTTTTGACAATTAGAATCGTCACACTTTTGCCTCGACATCATGACGATCCTTTATTAGCAACGTGGTTTTTTTTAATGATTTTTGTAACGATTCTTTTCATAAAAAATTTACCTTGTGCTATGATAAAGATATGATTTTTCCCATCACAAATATGTTGATTTCTTATAATGAAATTTAGTTTATGTTTTATTTTAGTTAATTTTATGTTTAATTTTCCTAATGCATTTTTGTTTGGAAGAAAGTAGTAGGATTGTCCCAATTATTTTTCTTATATCCAGTATCCTATGATGCTAGGTTCATGTTCTTTAGATTTTAACCTAGAAAATAGTAGATATATGTTTGTATGAATTATTCACTACTAAAAAAAGAGCATTTACCAACAACTCAATTTCCAACACGCAGCCATTAGAAGTTTTCAATAAGTTAAACCGTTGGAAAAGACATTCTAATTTTTTCCAACAGCTAAAACTATTGCAAACTTCCTAATGGCTAAAGCAGTTTGTAGTTACCAATGGCCTGGACAGTTGAAAACTAACAAATTGCCCAAACCATTAGAAATTCAAAATTAGGGATTAGATTGAAACATAGAGCCAAACTTGGGGACTAAAGCATAAATTGTTCAGTTTTGCCAATACTGTATCACTTTGAAAAAAAATAAGTTGTTTTCATATTATTGTATTTGTACATGTTTCATATTAAAGTTATGCTTAATGCACCAGATTTAACATGCCATTAAAGGTCCCTTTGTTTTTCACTTGGGACATGTCTAGCTAAAATTTCCAGACTTCCGGTGCACTAATAATTTGTGTTTCTTTGTTTTCTCATGTTTTGCTAAGGCTGGGGCCATAGTTTTATACAAAAAAAATTCCATTAAAGAAAAGTCTTACACTTTAGCAGTTGTAATCTAAGTGTAGGTTCTCACAAGTAGTAAAATCTTAAGAGTTTGAGCATCGAATCATAGGAAAGTGAATTTTAATATATCAATTATAGTTAATTTTAGTCTGCCTTACCATTCAATTGGGATCCACACATAAAGGAAGTCCCAATTGAAGAATTTAATAATCAAATTTCAAAAACATTATGCATGAGTTAAAGTTAGTCTTCATTGATCTTATAAAGCCAACACTTGTAAATTGGTTCAACTATCCCTCATGCCAACCTTTGTTTACAATAACTTAAGATTCCAATGTAGCCAACAAAGTCATGCTTTGTAGAAAGAATCAAGTAGTTTTTGTGTCAATGATTGACTATGATGAATCAAAACTCTTACTTAACAAGGAGAATAGCTAAATTGATTAAGAAAGTCAATACCAATGACGTTAATATCCATTCAAATTAGCCATAATCTTTATACCAAAAGTTTTAGCCATTCACTTAGCTAAAAAAAATTAGTTTGTCATGATAAGAGCAAACAATATGTATAAAATTGAAATGGACATATATTGAAAGATCAAATGAAAAACAAGAGGCAAACACATTGAACAGAGTTTTAGAATTGAAAACTAAGAATAAAATAAAAAAAACAAAGATTAAAAAAAAAACTCTAAAATTGTGTAGAAATAAACTTAATTTCATCTTCCCCAAGCTACTTATTTATAGAGTCTTGGGTTAAACAAAATAGTAAATGATATGTTAGAATAGTAAAGCTAAGTGAATACAAATCAATAAAGGCGGCCCAAACTTCTTTTAATTTTTCAACTACCGTAAACATCGATTCATCTCTTCCTCAAGTACAAGATTTCTAGATTTATTTTTTAGCTTCAAAATGATAGCTTAATCATTCAAAACTGACTGCTATAGCCCAAGTTATGATTTTTCAACAAAAATTGCCATTCAGTGCGTGACAGAACAGATAGTCTCATTTATAACCATATTTTAGTAATGAAAATGATCAAACTAGTTCTTGGCATATCAAGTAGAGTTGGAGATATTTTGGTTTTCGGATGAATTTAGAATAAATCAATTCTGACATCCAAAGCTCCATATATGATTTTTCTTGCAAAAGGTCGCCAGGTGCACGAATGCTGAAACTATTTCTGTTTGCAATCTAAATTTGGCCTCATCTATTTTTCAATTAGGCTAGACCATAAACTAAAATTTATAGACGTTTGAGGCCCCGATCATTGGTCCAATAATTGTGAGATATCATGATTTTATTCACCTACAAAAAAAAAAAACAGTTGTTTAGTATATTTTGCAAATATGGATGAATAATAACTCAGTGGAATAATCGCTCAAATTAGATAAATTAATAATACTCAAAGTGTATAATGATAGTATTTATCAAAGAGCTTAAGGTAGTATATCTTTCTTCCTCTCTATTACAGATTTTCTATGATTTAGATTAGCCTTTTTCATAATTGTTATATTAAATGTAGGATATTTAATGCTATAATAAACTTATTGCCATATTAAATGTAATACATTTAATGCTATAATAAACTTATTACTATATTATTTGTTGTACATTTAATGCTATAATAAACTTATTGCTATATTATTTGTTGTGCATTAAATTTTGACTTGTTGAAACATAATGTTGCTATTTTTTATACTTAATTTTATTTTATGAATTTTTGGGTATTTTTTATGCTTAATTTTATTTTTTTATTTTAGATATTTTTTAAAGTTCTTTTTGTAATTTTTCTTTCCAAAAGAATTAACTCAATTTTATATTTTATTTTAGGTAATTTTTTAAGTACATTTATTCATCCCATATTTTGTATACGTTTATTCATCCATAAACAAAGGCATGTTTTTAAGTTCTTATATATGTGTGTGTGTGTGTGTATATATATATTTATTTATTTATTTATTTTTAACAGGTGTCCAAGGTCTAGCTATTGGAAATTTCCAATGATTTTTTCTTCACCATTGGCAATTTCTATCGATTTGAACAGTTAGCTTGTTTCTAATGGTCATAGCTGTTGGTAATTTTTGATAGCCTTAGTCATTACAAAACTAGTTAGCTGTTAGAGAAAATGCTACAAGGTTGGGCAGTTAGTAATTTTCAACAGCTCATATTTCAATAACTAATTGGTGGTAATTACCAATTGCCAACTCTTAGGCCGTTGAAAATATTTATTCCAACGTATCATTTACCAACATGCTACTTCTAACAGCCTCATATAAAAAAATCCAATGTTTCAACCCAAGCGCGTTGGAAAAGGACGTTGGAAAATAACATTTTTTTATTGTAATTGTTAAATTTGTATGGCTAGTATTAATTTGTATTTATTATTTATATATTTTCATTTTAGTAAACTAATTTATATTATGTGCAATGTTCTTGGTTAGTTTATATCATAGATATTTTTATTTTTTTTATTGAATTATATATGTCAATTTATTTGTAAAACATAAATATATTGTAAATAATTAACCCTTGCCCCCATTCGTCAAATTTTTTGGCACCACCACTGCTTAATTTGCACTGCTATAGAAGATGCTGTAGTCATATATATATGAATGTGAGAGAAAAGTGGCGGCCAAGGAACAGGCTAATCATACTGTGTCCTGTTAATTAGTTAGTTGTAGTAGTTGGAGGGAAAACCCATTAACAAAGGTTTATCATGATGGATTGGAGTTCAATTCTTCAGCACATCCAAATAATAATTCCCTCCTTTGGTCGCATATATAGGCTACCCCATGTGCAATTGGCAAGTCTCTAACTCCACTCACCGTGCCCATTTCTTGTGGCAGAAGCTCTGTGTATATAAATGTAGCCCCATAATTTAATTTAACCTTGTATTTTGATAAGCTTACCCAACAAGTTTCATGAAGCTTTGCACATGAGGAAGTGAGACAACTCAAATACAATGATTCACCTCGAGGAATACTCGCACTAATCTCTACTCCCTTTCTCTAATACCAAACAATACCATTAACATTGTTTCAGTTGTCTTCCAACTATTGAAAAAGCAGACATTTTCTTTATTAATTATATTATAAATATACCACTTTAATCTTATAACTTGTAGCAATATACATTTGAGTTAACAAAATGGGTGATGTTTTTTTTAAGGGACAACGAAGCTTTGCCTAATCTTATGTGCTTACAAGTTTCAATAGCTACAGCACGTGTCGTAGTGTACTAATGATTACTCATAATATGGGATTTTAGCAGCTTGACATTGTCCGGGTAAAGTACAAAAACAAGTGAACGTATTTTTTTCTATGGGCACATTTTGTCACCATTCATTTAAGTGGTACCAAATGCATAATTGAAGACAATATTTGGTACCAAAACAAATATCAGTGTTTTCAAATGGGGTAAAATAGGTTACTGATGTAACTGACGGTGAAAACATTCCATCAAATATTAGAATATTCCATTAAGAGAAGATTACATAATATTCAAAGGATGATTGTTTGGCAATTAACGATGAAATGATGTGACATGCAAGCAAAATAATAGTCTTATATGGTAATTAGGGAATTTGGGATTGAATTGAGTTAGGGAACTCTATGTGTTTTAGGGTTTATGGCTTCAAATTGTTGATTTGGGAATAGATGTGATTGAAGATTTTGGGAGAAATTGGAGTGGGGATTGGATGAGGTTGTCGGCGTTTGATGCATCGTCAGTTTTCTTGTTTGGTGTTGAAGATGGAGTTGGAACGGACATACCTCATGATTCTTCGTTGCTTTTTCTTCCTTCATCCATCGTTGAGCCCCTGCAAGGGATCACAAACTAGTATGTATACTAGTTTTTAACTCCCTCACCTGAAGAACAACCCTAAAAAAACCAGCTTAGGAATTTTCAACAATCAAGTGCTTTCTGCAAACCCTAAACTCTTTGCCTTCTGCTTTTGGCAGGATGAGCACTGCCACATCACTTGCCAACTCACCCCCGTTAACACGTCACCAAAACTAACGGTCCAATCATGAATATATGCTCAATCTTAAACTTCAGTAATGTATTTGACACCAACTAAAAAAAAGGTGATCAAATGTGTCCATGGCCAAAAGTACAGTCACTCTTTTTGTACTTTTCCCATATAGTCCACTTGGATTTACCAACATTCAAGCGAACAAAAAAGGTGGAAGTCGTTGACTTGGAACACAAGTCGCATGTATAATATATCCTCTACACCCACTGTATAATTGTTTTTTTTCTTCTCTCCACCATATATTGTTACAAAAAAAAACATCTTTAATAATATGTTAATAGAGATGAGATCTCGGACTAATAGTACTCCTATACTAATTAAAGTTTAATAACTAAAATGTTACTGAAGGAAGAAGACCAAACCAATTATGTGTGACTTTAAAAAGAATAGTTCCATATGGGTAACGCAAGTATAAAGACTACGGCTGATGGCCCAGTTTTGTTTATATTACCTTAAGGATGCTATATTCTTTAGAAGGAAGCAATAACAGAAGACAAAACAATGCTTGCCTCGCCGGGCAAGTTATTATATTATTATAGAAAGATGATAAAATACATAAGTTTATCTTTTTCCCTGCAAACAAAAGAGTTTATCTTTTTCCCTGTAAATAAAAGAAAATTGTTTATGCTTCGTATAAATCAAAATTTGGACGGTAAGAGAACAAAGTGTTGATCTTTCATGGGAATGAGCCAATTTCCATATCGACGATGAATAAATTTATGGCGCCCAAACACCCGAAAGCTCATGCATGTGAGAGATAAGTTTACAGCCTTGGCTACCTTGCGAAGGTTCGATTGCTAAATACAGCGGTGGACCCATTCCAGTAATGAACAACGTGATGACTTTTGTCCTCCTTTAATAGTGGTGGCCGGCGGGCTGACCCGGCTGGGTCTGGGTCAGAGTTTTCGGATCTAGACACGACAAACATCAAAGTAGGGTGGGCCTGGGCCGGATTTAACCCGGGCCCGGGTTAGGGCGGGGCGGATCTGAGCTAAGCCGAGTTAATACGATTTTAAAAAGATGCGTTTTAATATGTTTTCAATTGTTATTTGATAGTAATTTTATGAAATATATATTATTTAGAAGAAACACAACCGCCGGTGTAAATTTTATTAATAAAAAAACCAAACGACACTTATATAATTTGGAATGTACCTTACACTTGAAAAAGGAAAAACATTCTATGAAAAAAATGAAATGGTAAAACTTAAGATCTGTGCTTAGCAGTATAATAAGATCAATTACAATCTTTAAATTGTAATGAAAACCTACAATCTACTTTTGTTGGTCATCATCAGAAATGACCTCATTATCGAAACATTTAATATCTTGTTTCCTTAGAGCAACGAGCGCCCAATCCCGGTTACAAACCCAAATCTCAACGGCTTCAGGTGCGAGCCTTACTTGTTTATCAGAGATGACTCATTTCCCCGCACTAAAGGTGGCCTCAGAGGCGACGGTTGATACCACAACTGCCAAAATTCTTGCGCTAGTATGGATAAGATCGGGAATCTTCCTCTTTTGTTCTTCCACCATTCGAGGATGTCTTCCTCATTGTTTTCAAATGAAGTGCAGAGGTAATCATCCTATTCTGCCAATCCCGGGTTTGTGGGTCTGGGTTGTTTGAGGATATTTGCTGCTGGGTTGAACCTCGATGATGATGAAGAGGTGGAATGTCGGACGGGTGTTGGATCTGATGGCCTAACTTTATCAGAATGCTTAACGGAGTAGAGTTTGTATAACTCTCTCAAATTGTGGTCAGCTTCAACAGAAATAGCATGTGTAGAAACTTGTGCTTGATCTAAATATGTATGATAGTATGCTTCTAACAATTACAGACAATCCATGATTTTGACATTTGGATCTAATGCACATGCAACAAGATAAATTTGTGGGATTTGTTGAAAATAATCAAGTCATTTCTTTTGCAATGCTTAAATAGTTGGTTTCAAAAACTCATCGTCCTTGTATTGGTGGAAAATACATATGATATTTATAAAATATAATATTGCATGGTGCACTGTTGGGTAATAAACCCCAGAGAAAAAATTTGTTGCCTCGTAAAAATATTTAAGCAACTTAACTAACTTAAAACATTTTTCCCAAACCTTGTCCGTTAGCTAGTCACCTTGCATTTTTTAGTTCACAAAGCGAGTCAAAAGATTTGCCTATGGTAGAGCGTCATTTAACATTTCAAATGTTGAATTCCATCGAGTGGGGCAATCGATTTTAAACATTTTCAAAAAAAAAATTCACCCCATTTTTAATACAAAACATTTGAAATTCACGAGCTAACTTGTTCCTTGTTTTAACAAAAAGTAAAGAATTTTGAATTTACTCAATTTAGTTTTGTAGTCGTTGTAAACCATTTTGGATATATAAATTCAAAATGTAACACAAGCAACGAAAATGAAAAAATTTTCCATCAAGCGGTGGTTTTATTTCTTTATTGATTCTCTCACCATCGAATCATTGATTGAAGCATTATCAAAAGAAATGGATAAAATTTATCTGCAACAAAAAATTCACGCAAATTTTCAATAATGCAGTTGAAAATATTTTAACCCTTATGTTCAGATTCCATACATTTGAAAACAATTATCTGTTTTTGAATAACCTATTCATTGTCTATCCAATAAGTAGTGAGACAATAGTAATTTTGTCCGATTAGAGATGTTTACATATTAGATGTAAATGACAGACAATGATCAACGATAGAAAAATATGCTTGTAAATGATTTCTCCTAGCTTCATATAGTTTAAAGCTTTCTCTCTTGGTCATTTGCATAGACATTTTTTTGTAAGTAGGATTTATATTTTCTTGAATGAATTCTTCTAAGTGTTTACCCTCAACTTGTCTAAATAGTTTTTCAGTAATCATCATCTAATTAATTTAACCTGCATTAACAGTTTTTGGATTAAATCGAAAAATACTTGGCCGCTGGAGTTGCCAACGCCCGTTAGTTATGTTTATCTACCGGAAATGCCACCGATGTCTCCATGGATTTTGCTCAAGTGCCTTATGAGGGTGCCCGTCTCGAAGTTCAATTTGTGTGCAAATTTGTTATCGCAATGTTTGCACTTGGCATACCCCGTTTCGCCTTCCCAAACTTGCTCAAAATGCGCCCAAATGGAAGCCTTCAAATTCCCACTCTTTACTTGACTCCACTCAGGTTGCTCGCTTTGTGGCGTCGGTTGGGACCCCTCGGCACCGAGTTGAGTCAGTGGAATTTCTTCAATGTCATCATCAGATAGTTAATTGTCAAGGCCAAGGTCGTATGCCGTCATGTCGATGTTTGGATCATTGTCGGCAATTTTTTGTGAATGTGAGCCTCAATTTTTGCAGAACAAATGCCTTGCAAAAATGAATCTACCCTCGTGTCGGATGAAGAGGAGGCAACACTCTTGCCCTTGTCGGAGTTCTTCCCTCGTTAAGCCATTAGTGGAAGAAAATAATTGAAGAGATGGAGAGATGATTAAGAGGCAATTAAGAAAATATTTGTGAAAGATTAAGAAACTTGGAGAAAGATAGTAGAGAGAATTAGATAATATTGTAGGAGATTGGAGAAGAGAAGATTGATGTGAGGAAGTGTGGGAAGTAGGCTGGCTATTTAGAGGAGTAGAAAAAAATTGTTTTGCCCAAAAAGCCTTAAAAAACTAGCCGTTAGTGGCTGTTGACTGAAGGTAAAAAAGTCTGGGGGTCAAAAAAAAGTTTGGAGTCGTTAGGGGGAGCAGGGTGTAATTTTACCTTTTTTTAGAAATTTGAAAATTGTACAATAGAAACCTTAAAACGTTCGACCCAGACCGGGCCTGACCCAGCCCGGATCGGCCTTTGAATGGGTAATTGGACCGGTCAGTCCTAATTTGGGCTTCCTTCCTCTCCCAGGCTCATATTCGCCTCGCCACCCTCCGAGTCCGTTCCGTGTTGGGCCGAGCTCGGGTTTAATCGTGTCGGGCCGAGTTTGACCTGAGCAGGATCCGGGTTGGGCTCAAGACAACCCGACCATTGGCCACCATTACTATTTTAAGTGAAAGGTTTCCTCTTGACATTACCCAATATTAGTTAACCTTTGTTCATGCTTTTCATTAGATTGCTCTTGATTATAATTAAAAAAAATTGATTACACAAAAAATAATTTTAGAAAAATTAAAATGGCTTGTACCATCCAAAATAAATAAATAAATAATTTCAATTCCATAAAAAAAGGCCTAAAGACATTTTTAGCCTTCAAACTTGGGTAACTTGGGCACTTAACTCCTTGAACATCAACTCAATTAACCTTGCCCTCTCAACTTGGTAAAATGGTACATTTAAGCTTATTCCCTCCTTGCTCTATTGAGTAAAATGTATTGGAAGCCACCTAGCTTTATTTTTCATTCATTTTTGTCCCTAATTTCACAAGTTTCATGATTCTTTCCCCAATTATTCTAAAAAGCCCAAAAATTCTTTCCTTATTTGAATCTATGTTTGACTTGATGGAGAGTTTTAGTTTTGACTTCGTTTTGAATTTTGGGTCAGAATATGATGAATTTTACGATGATCCAGAAGTCGGTTTTGAGCCCTATAATGACAGGGAGCTTGCCCATTACATTTACACTATGTCTAGCATTTCTCTTTACATTAATTAACTTCTGACCTAGAGATGTTTGTGTTTTGGATGGGTAGTTACAAGGAAATGAAAAATAGAATGGCTCCATGAAAAATATACCTTCTATGGGGTATTTGAAATTTTGTAAATCCAAGTTTTCATGTCATTCTCCATTTTCACCATCACCATTCTTTGCATCAATAATATAGGGAAAATCCTGCCGATAACACCCTTAAATGTAATAAGGGCACCTAGAATTTTTGGGCATTTTTAAAAGGTTAGGGACAAAAAATAATGAAAAATAAAGCTAGGGGACTTCCATTTCATTTTACCTAACACAGCAGAGAAGGGAAAGAGTTTAAGTATACAATTTTACTAAATTGAAGGGGTGAGTTGGACTGAGTTAATATTCAAGGAATTAAGTATTCGAGTCACTTAAGTTTGAGAGCTAAAAATTCCTTTAGGCTTAGAAAGAACGCTACAACAAATAAAAGGGAAAGAAGGATGCTCTAATGGGTGATTGAGACGCTTCTGGGCTCGCGACGAATGTACCCATATGAATTTATCGAAGGCCCACTTTCTTTACTTGTAATTGAGGCCCACAACCCATTTTGGGTTGTGTCAATTGGACCTTGTCTATCGAGCTAGTCCCGGTCTTTACTCAAAACTAAAAAACACAATGCAGAATTGCTTGGTCCAAAAAAAGAAAAAGGCCTCAATTATGGTAATGTTAGTCTTCTTTCTTTTTTGTTTACTTTGCTTTTTCTATAACGGACAGATAAATAAGAGAACAATGAGAAGAGAACATGGCAAAACAAGTTCATTTGTAACAACTTATATGTTCTGCGATTTTGAAAGATCAGGATAATTGGTCTTTGGTGACTTGGTTTGCAATATGTAGCAACTAACAGAAACCTCAAAACATTGGATGAAAATCTAAAGATACTATTGGAAGCATCGATTCTCATGCATGTATATGTTGTGTGTCTCTTATCCTATGTTAGATAACAATAACAATAATAACAACAACAAAAATGATAATAATACACATAACCCGAATTAGACTAAATAGTTACAAGGTTATTAGGCTCAAGGCTTAATTACCAATAAGGGCCCATTAAAGTCTATGTAGGCTCGAATTATGACACAGACCCATTAAGCCCACTATGCAACTATAAATACAAGGAGTATCTCTTTCATTTTTTTGGAAGTTGTATACTACAGTCTTTATGACTTGGATGTTTGAAGGGCCTCTTTAGGGTCACACTTGGGAGACCTAATAACCATAGCTTTTGTATTTGTAAGCAGGTTACCAAGACTAGCCATTTGTTTGAATGCATCTACTACTCGCCTATTCCTAAGGTGCTTTGTGTATAAAATAATAACAACAGCAATAATGAGGAGGAGGAAGAGGAAGAGGAAGGGGAGGAAATGGTGGTTCTATAGGCTATATAAAATAGGGTTAATATTCTATGCATTATTGGTGTAATTTTTTTTCTCTACCATCAGTTTAATTTTTAGGCCTTTACTAACTCTAACCTTTACAAAATGGAATTTTAAACACAATTTTCTTAGCCAAAGATTTGGTTGCAAGGAATAATTTTGTTGATAGTCTTCACAAGGCTTGGCTAAAATATTAAATATGAAGGAACAAAAGCATAATTTTTTATCACTATTGCTCGAGTTCTTACTTTTGGATTTAAACCTGAAGGAACCAACTAAACTAGAAGGAACAATAATAATAAATTACTAGTTAGTTGTCATAAAATGCATGAAAAAATTTATAGAGAATAACCATAGAGCTAACAAGTCAATCTACAGATCAATCAACCTAGTAACATGATTTTTGCCAGATATTGCGTAATAAACTAAAGAACCACATGAAAGAAAAATGGTTCATTCATCCTGCAAAGAAATATTACTAAAAAATAGATATTTACCACCGACTATTTCCAATGGTCTCGCATTGGTAATTTTGAAATTATCAATGCGAGACCATTGGTAATTGACACATTAAAAAATATTTTACCAATGGTTGAATACTAAGTTGTTAAAAGTTTCCAATGCTTGGCCATTGGTAAAGAGACAATTGAAAATTACCAACAGTTTAAGTTAAAAAGCTTTGTATCAACAATCTAATTTTTACCAACATACTTAACTGTACCGTTGGTAACTACAAACACGTTTAGCTGTTGATAATTTATCAATGGTCTTAGTCGTTGGTAATTTATCAATGGTCTTAACTATTGGTAAAATTATAAATATTTCAAAAAAAAATTAAAACAATTTCCAACGTGAGGCAATTGGAAATTGTTATTTTTTTAAAAAATAATAAATAAAATAATTTATTTGCAAAATATTACAAGATTTTGAAAAAAATTTATAACAATTGGTTTGCATAAAATTACAAAAATAACTAAATTGTAAGCAAAATAAAAATACAAAACAAAATTACAAGATTAAAAAAATAACAAAAACCAGAAAATTCAAACACCAAATTTGATCGAAAACACAAAATCACACAATTAGTCAAAAAAATCTAATCCACAAAATCACACCATTATCAACAAAAATCCACAAAATCCCAAGATTATATTACAAAATCACAAAATTAATCCACAAAGTAACAAAATCAGATCACAAAAACAATATCACCGCAACCATATTAAAATCAAATCACAAAAACCAAATCAAAATCATCTCTGCAAGGCGGACCGAGGAGACTGAGGAGAGGAACAAAGGCAAACGATGACAAGGAATGAGTTAGGTTATGGGTTTTTATGGGCTTTCATATACAGATATATATATGGGCTTCTAACATAAGATATATGTGACAAACCCTAGTTTAGTCCCACATCTTTCATGATTGTTTCAAAATAGTCCCCACTTTTCAGATTCTAACGGCTTAAGCCGTAGCAATAGTTATTCGTGTTAGTAATTATTAACGGTTTAATTCATTGAAAATTTATCAACGGCATAACCGTTGGTTATTAGCAACGGTCTGACCATTGATAAATTACCCATTGAAAATTCCCCAAATGTTAACAATGAAAAATTTAATTATACAATACAAATTAATGAGAGACGGACAAAAACAGAAAGGACTTGCTAGAATTCTTTCATCAAACCATTGCCGCACCTCTCTTCTATTTTTTTTTTTCTATGTATAGGGAATATGCCGCTTCCTCACTTCTATCACAAAATGCTACAATCCGTGAAGAATACTGGTGGCAAAAGCATGGTAGGTTAAGTAGTTCTACAATCATGGCCAATAACTGATAATTTAAGCCACTGGCCAAGAAGCAGCAGTTAAATTAAAAGTAAAGTCATAAAAACAGAGATCCGTCAACTCTACGTTTATTTAAATGGTTTTGAAAAGAAACCATTTCTGTTAATACTAACATTAGAGTTAATAAAAGGCTCCAAAATAAATTGATGGTGAGAAAAAAAAAAAAGTTACACCGGCAGTGCATGGGATGTTAACCATATAAATTATACCTGCCAAGTGATCGGTGTACAATAACCAAGTGATCAGGAGCTATCTATTGAATAATAAATGCGAGCATTTCTTTGTTTTATACACTATATAACTTCGATATCGTTTTAAATATAATCCGTTTAAAAAGTACCACATATGTAAATATTGCGTTATGGTTATATACTGTGCACTATATCTTTTGGCTAACCAAGGGTTTGAGTTATATTTTACGTGTGTAAAAGTTTTTCCATTTTTAAAGCCAAAGGGTGTGGAATGAGGTCGGTGCAAGGTACATTATGTTCTATTTTTCTTTTCGCTTGTTTTAATCGAATGTGAGTGAAAACAGAACAAAAAAAAAAAAACTAGAATGTGACATGCTGATCATAGGTAACCCCCACTTAGAGTTTAAAAAACTGATGACCATAAACGTTGTTACCTAGTTTAGCACATTACCTTAAGCATCAGACTTGGCGTGTGTTTGACGCAGACACGTGTTTAATATTTATTCATATTTTTGTCCATTTCAGAAAAGGCTCCAGATTCATTTGAACCGTCTGTTGTTTCAGCCTTGCTCTTCTTTTTTCTGGCTGGTGTCTAAACCTTCTCATGTTCTTCCATTGAGATTTGTTCCTGGATACGTGCTGGTTTATTTCCTTGCTGCTCCTACTCGACCTTGTACGCTTCCAGCTTCTTGTTGGTGTTCTAATAATATTTCCCATTGCCAATCAGAAAAAAATAAAAAAAAATATAAAGCTCTAGCTTTGGTAGCGCCCTTCTAGTCTTTTTTTATTTTCGTTCTTCCACTTCATTTTATTTTATTTTATTACTTTTTTCATTTTTTTTTATCTTTTTTTATCTTTTTTGTATTCTTCCCAGTTTTTTTAATTTTTATTTTCCCTTTAGTGTATTTTTATTTTCATTTTTTATTTTATATTCGTTTTCCAGTTTTCTTTATTTATTTTATTTTTCCATTTTTTAGTTTATTTCTCCATTTTTTTCTCTTTCCAATCTTTTCCCATATTTTCATCTTGCTCTGTTTCTAATTTTATTCATTTTTTATTTGTTTAATTTGTATACATTTTCTTCTTAGTTTTAATTCATTTTTTTATATTATTTTTTTTTTTTCTAAAAGTTACTTTTTTCTTCATTTTTTTGGTTCAAATTTATCGACTAATAGAAGAAAAGATACTTCGTTGAGCTAAAAGAACAAACCATCACTGGTAAAATAGAACTAGTTTTTCTAAATAAACAAATAGATAATGATAAAAGAATGGCCAGTTCTTATCTATTCTTTCATTATTTATTATTTATTTTTTTATTAGTTTTATTTGTTATTTTATCAAATTTATCTATTTTTTTTATCAGTTTTATCTATTTTTGTTATTAGTTTTGTTTGTTTTTTTTATCAACTTGATATATATTTTATCAGTTTTTATACATTGTTATATCAATTTTAATAAACTATTTGTCTTTTTATCAATTATTGTTTGTTTTTATTAGTTTTATCTTTTTTTTAATCAGTTTTATGTATCTTTTTATCAGTTCTTATCAATTCCTTTATCACTTTTATTTGTTTTTTTATCTGTTCTATATGTTCTTTTATCAATTTTATCTATTTTTTTGTCAGTTTTAATAAAATATTTATATTTTGTTCTTTTATTATTATTTATGTGTTCTTTTATGAGTATCTGTTTATTCTTTTTAAGAAACTATTTATTCTTCTACCATAAACCATTTGTTCTTTTAGTTCAACTAGTTATTTGTCATTTTATTATTTGAAAAAAATTGAAATAAAAAATGAAGAGGTTTAATATAAAAATAAAAAATGAAATAAAAATAACAAGAAAAAGTTGGCAAATTAAAAGAAAAATAAAAGAAAAAGGAATAAAACTGGAAACAAAACAATTTAAACGGCATTGTATAAAAAAATGATAGAGACAGGAGTCAAATTCCTAACCTTCTCCCACTTTCTTTGGCGTCTTTTTACCACTTTGCAAGAGTGACTAAGATCATAAATTTTAATATATGTAAGTTGTGCTTATTTCTACTGCGTGATTGTGTAAAAAACTAATATCAAAGTGCGTGAATCGCTGCATGCAGGGCGTCGATCCCCAACAAACGTAAATCTCATACAAACTAAACCTGATCGATTGTTGTTGCCTTGTTGGGATAAAAATGGAGAAGATCGAGACGTACATCGAAACAAAAGACATGGGTCTTTAATTTAGAAACTGGGTGTAGAATAAAAGAAATTAAAAGCAGAAGATGTACGTACGTAGATTGTAGTTGCAGTGGAGTGTAGTGTTCTCTAGCTGCTTTTAATCACATCAAATATCGCTTACAAGATTTGATTCTCTAGGCTTTTATCTTTGAGAAAAGAGGAGATGGCTGGGCTTCCAAAGCGAGCCCTTTAGTTGAATCCACAAATTACAATTATTCTTTGTGCTTCCATCTTTCATCCGGATGTAACATCTTGCCTGCTGCATGCTCTGTCCCCACCCCTACCTAACCTAATTAACTTGCTAATCTTGAGCTTTTAATCTCCAATTTGGTCCGTCCTTTCCCTTAATTATCATCATAATCCCAACCCTCCCCTTCTATACACTCTCACCCATACTGGTCGCCACCTTAATTAGTTACCCAACAACCAATCCAACTCTGTACGCTTATGTGCTCATACTATCTACCTACACTTTGTTGTCTTTAATTATTCGTATTAGCATAAATTAGGGTGTAGTTAAACCGTATTAATTAATTTTGGAGTTTGAACTAAAGGGTTGACTTTTTGTTGTGAGTTTGGTTAAAATTGTTGTAATTAATTTGAGGGAAAAAAAAATAGGGGTAAGGGGGGTGGTGTCCTATATAACGTGGGAATATATAGGGCTTTTGGAAAGTAATTGATGGGAAGTAAGGACAGGCACTCAATTTCTCATAATTGAACCATCAATTTGAGCTAGTATTCAATAAAGGGTATTAGGGCACCCCAGCCCAGCAGCTTTATCTTCTCCGCTGCGCCGGCTATTATCTATTTCTTTATTCTTAGTCATTTCAAATATTTGTAATATTTTCGTATTTAAAAAATTACTTCAACATTTTATCTTTTAAATTATATTTTTAATATTTATTTTTTAATATTTTTTATTTTATATGTGAAGTAATGGGTATGAATGGTCACAATACATAAGCTTTTTCCTTTTTCTTAATCTGTGTGACAAGCTCATATATTTCAATTAATTACAAGAAGAAAACATTAATATTTTATCCCAAAGTTTGAAGGGGCCAGTAAGAGTTAGGTGAAAACCGTAAAAGACTAAGTTTACTGACCGAGGAGAATATCTTAAAGCCGAAAGGCTTGTCGGGAAATAATTTATTTAAATGTATATTAATATATATATTTCATGGCCTGTTGAATGATTTTGTCCGAGCATGCATGGGAAGGTTTTACGAAGAAACAGACGGCTTGTTCAAACACGCATCGAACAAAAACAATGGAAACAGAATAATTTCATGTCACTAATTTTATGAACATGGAAAAGCGGGTGGGGGAAGAAAAGTGTGAAGACTTTTATGTAAGTATGTAATTAGCTGGCTAATCTTCTCCTCTCTCGTCAGACAAAAGGAGTCGGATTGTATATAATCGAGGGAATTAGAAACCCGAAAAGTATGTAGAAAAAAAAAAAAAAAAGCGACTTTCGTATCTGATGTTGATAGCTTTGCTCGCATTGGATGTCCTTTAAAGCCCTGCCCTGGACCCCTCATCGCTCCCTGCTTGTTTGAATTTCTCTTTGTATATATGTATATATAGTACATAGCTTGAAACAAAAATATTGTCTATACTATAAAGTTATGCGTGTATGGTTGAACAGGCGCCCAGAAATTAATATTCAGCCTTTAGAGGGGTGGGGCCAGGAAATGCAAGAAATTTAATTATCATGTTTGTGTCGTGACATTGTATAAAATATGTCATCGAGAAAAGTATGTAAGAAGCACGTCAAGAGAGACCGGCTTTGATAGGGGTGCATTTGTGCAAGCAAGGAAAATGGTGAACAACCAGAAGTTTGTAGAGAAGGGAAGAAATTTTTGAGAGGTTATTGTGAATAAAAAAGGAAAGGATAGAGCTTTGGATGGAATAGTAGGCAAAGAGGAAGTCAAACCGGGTTGGAATTCCAATCCAGAAGTGAAGAACTGAAATGGCTAAAAAGGTATGCTGCTGATGAAGTGAAAGAGGTAGATGTAATTAGAGGAATACAGCAGATTTTTGATAAAGAAGGAATTGGACCATGTATGGTCCAACCTTGCAGAGGGAAGAAGGTTATGATAGAATGTCAGTCAGAGGAGGAGTTGATTGGTATTCTATGAGATGGGGCAGATTGGTTATCTCAATGGAACTGTCAAATAAAGATGCCAAGAGGGAGGTGTAGCTGAAGATAGAAGGAGTATTGTTAAGTGCATGGTGTGAAATGACGTTTACAACAATTTGTGTTCTGTGGGGAAATGTCCAAGAGGTGGACTCAACAACAATTCATAAACAGAATTTGGAATTTGGCCGTGTGTCAATATTAACATCTGAGGTGGATTTTATTGTTAAAACACTTAATGTTAAATTTGACTAGGTGGTTTATCAAGTTAGAGTGTGTGAAGAAATGGAGTTCACACATGTATTTTGTGATGAGTTCATGGATAATTCAAGCTTCAATGATAAGTCTTTGTGTTTTAAAGAGAGCTGTATTCTGGAGACGAAGATGACATTGTAGAAATTGGAAGAAAAAGTAGAACAAGAAGATTAAGTGGCAGAGTCCCTAGAGAAAAATGACAAACATGATCAAGTTGGAAGGAGATCACTAACAGTAAGCATTAAAAGTGGAAATGCAGTTTATGATGGTGGCGGCTATGAGGGGATGTCCAAGGAGTTACAAGGAAATGTTGAGCTGGCTTCAAAAAAAGAAGTGAAGAGAAATAGAAAAGGTTCAAATATTATGGCAGGGCAAAAGGAAAGTCAAAAAGAGCAAACACTAGTTGAATATGTGGGCAAATATCAGCAGGTTAAGCCAAATCCAATGGGCCTATAGAGGCATGATGGTAAGAAGGACAAGGCAATGGGCTAAATAAAAATTTATAATCAAACCCAGAAAAGGAGTATAAAGGGACTGGACGGTGAAAAAAAGATAGGTTAGGCCCACATAGAAATTTTTACATAAGTTATATGATATACAGGTGAATACATGAGGGAGGAAAACAAACGTAATATGAAGAAATGAAAGAAGGATGTGAAAGGGGAGTCAGAGTAAAAAAAAATTGCCAGAATTTCTATTTCAAATGGTGTAATTATGTTTTAGAATCAAAAGAACCTAGAGAAAGTGAAGACAGTGCAAACCGAAAAGGAAAGTTTGGAAGAAGCAAAGCGTATGACAATGTTGGGAGAAAGATTGGGGTTGATGATGCAGAAAAAGGAAACAAGAATTGATAGAGTAATTGAGGGTAGTTAAAGGTGGAAGGTTGATATCCTGGGTAGTGATGGGGGAAATATGTCGTTTCAATATTCATAAAGATCTTAAGTTGGAATGTGAGGAGTGCATATAAGACAATTAAGCAACGAGTGATCATGAATCTAGTGAATGGGGAAAATGTCAATTTTTTACTTTTCTAAGAGACAATGATAGAGAAAATTGATCAATGAAAGGTTCAGACATTGTAGAAGGATAGGAATTTTAAGTGGAAAGAGAAAAAGTAAATGGAGAGTTCGGGGGGCTTGTTGTGTCTATGGGATAGTGAATGCTTTTTGGGAGTAATTGGCCAATGGAGTGTGATGCAGGAACCAATTTTTATTGTGAATGTGTAAGTTCTACGTGATTCCCCGAAGAAGAAAGAATTATGGGATAATTTTCTGAATATTGAAAGTAGTTTTGATGGAGTTTGTTGTCTTATTGGAGATTTTAATGTTGCTAGGCCAGCTTAAGAAAAGAAGGGCTATATTTTTTAACACAATGAACCTAAAGAGTATAACAAATTCTTAGTGGAGTTAAAGATGGATCATTCGGCACTTGAAGCAAGAAAGTTTTCAAGGTACAACCACAATTGTCTAAAGATGAGTAGGATCGATAGGACAATAGTTTTTTAGAAATTTAGAGAACTTTGGTCGAATTTGGTGTTGGTTGGCTTAAAAAGAACTTTGTCATATCATTGTCCTATTCTTCTCAAACAAAGTGGACATGATTTAAGGCCAAAGCCATTTAAATCTTTTGATACTTGGTGTAAACACCCGAGCTTTTTGGAGATGGTAAAAAGTAATGGAATAGTGTTCAAGTGTAGGGTAGATAAGGTTTTATTTTAAAAGAGATGCTAAAGCATCTAAAAAAGGCTTTGAAACACTTGAACAAAGAGATGTAAAGGTAAGCATAGTTCGGGTTAGTTCAGTTTTATGGTGGAACCGAACCAACCCGAAATGGCCTTGGTTCCAAAATGTTTCTACCCAACCAGAGAACCGAAAACCAAATAGAACCAAAATCATGGTTTTGGTTTTTTCAGTTATGGTTCTAGAGTTTTTTAGTTTATACTATATACCTCAAACAATATCAAAATTCAATAAAATTGCATCATAACAATTTATGAAATATTTAACATAATATATAATTGAATAAGCATTTAAATATATGTACTTAAACACATTTAAAAGAGTTTAGCATGATGTTACCAAAATTTTTCAAAAGTGTTGCTTATGGAGCATCTTCCATCTCAACAAGTTTACATCCCTCTAGTAATTCCAACATTGACACAACATTCAATTTGAAAAGTTGAGCTTTTAAGACCATCTTTTTTCAATATTAAAACTTAAAATATGTTGATGTCCTGAATTTCCAATTTCACATGGCTTATAAATAAAAAAATATGAGGATTGTGTTGTAGAGAGTAGTATGAAATGGAGAGATCAAAACAAAATGACCCAGGAGTAGTCGGTTTAGGAAGTGAAGTGATTTAAGTGAATATGAAGAAATTTTGTGAATGATCTCACAACTTTCATACTATTTCAATTTTGAACATAAGATTGAGGGTTTAATATAAAAATACAAGATGACCATTATAATGCTTCGAAGAAATATATATATTAGTAATTTTATAATTTTTATTGTATAATTATATATATATATCTTAGGTTCGGTTCTACATTGGGTAGGTTCCATATAGAACCAAAACCCACCAAACAATCATTGGTTTTTTTATATGTGGAACCAACTTGTGAACCATGGTCCATTTTTATGTAACTCAGCCCAACCCATTGAGGGTAGTTCAGGTTGGGTTTTGGGTTTACGTAATCCATTATCACCCCTAAAGAAATGTACAGGAAAGTAGATAAAATCATTGAAGATTTACAGCAAAATGTAAATAATTTGGACTTGGTAACTGAGGAACGCAGTTTGAGGTTAAAGAGTCTATGATAAGATAGAAATCAAGATCAAAGTGAGTGGTGGAGGGAGATGAAAATACAAGATATTTTCATTCTCTGATGGCTGGAAAAGTTAAAAAAAAAATAGGCTAACTGGGATATTAGTTAATAGTGCATGGGTTGAAAATCTGAAAGATATTAAAAGGGTGGTATGAATGTATTTTAAAAGTAATTTTGCTGAAGTAAATAAAAACAGGGCAAAGGTGATGTTGAAAAAGATTAAAATAAATTCGGAGATGGACACTCAGATGCTAATAAGGTTGATTAATGAAGAAGAAATTTGTGACTCAATTTAGAGTTGTGGAGCACAAAAGTACTAGGGTTGGATGACTTCAACTTTAAATTTTACAAGGAGAATTGGGAAGTGGTGAACAAGAACATAGTTAATTTTGTCAAAGAATTTGAAGATTTTGGCTGGCTTGAGCGTGGGCATAATACTATCTTCGTTACATTGATTCCAAAGAAAGCAAATCCAATGCTACTAAAGGATTATCAGCCGATAAGTTTGATAAGGTCTATGTATAAAATCATTACAAAGATATTGCCAAATAGTATGAAGAATGTTATCCACTTTGTCATAAGTGAAACACAATCAGCATTCTTAAGTGGTACATAAAATTTGGAGGGTGTTTTAATTGCAAATGAGTTGTGCAGTCATGCAAAAAAGGAAAAGAAGAATGTGGCAATGCTAAAAGTGGATTTTGAATAGCATATGATTAGATAAATTGAGAGTTTTTGCTCTCAGTAATGAACCAATGGGTTTTCTGGTGAAATGGATTAGATAGATTCACGAATGTATAACAATAACATCGATAACTACATTGGTTAATAGGTGTGCAATTCAAGAGTTCAAAATGGAAAAAGGGCTTTGGTAAGGTGATCCCTTGTCACCATTCCTATTTTTGTTAGTAGCAGAAGCATTCCATTGCCTAGTAGAGAAAGCTATAAATTTGAATGAGTGTAAGAGGGTGAAAAATGGTGGAGAGGTAGCAATATTTCTCATCTACAATATATAGACGATACACTATTAGTTGGTGATTGGGGCAAGCAAAATATGGAGCAAATGATAAGGATTTTGAAGTGTTTTCAGCTATGCCATGGTTTGAAGGTTAATTTGCCAAAAAATTCTTTCTTTGGAATAAATGTGGCAGATAAAGAGGTCTATTGTTTAGCTAACAGAGTAAGGTGTACTCATTCCAAGTTTCCGACGATTTACCTTGGGCTACCCGGGGTAGGTTCCACTAGAAGAAGAGCAAGATGGAATGTTGTAGAGGGAGGGATGATGAGAAAAATTGTTAGAATGAAAGGCAAAAATGTTATCAGCAAGGGAAGGTTGACATTGCTTCGTTCATCCTTGTTTAGCTTGTCATTGTACTATTTTTCACTATTTTGTGTTCCAAAATGTGTCTTAAAATCTTTTTAAAAAATCAAAAAAAAATTATGGGAGGCTTTAGGGAGGACAAGAAAATAAATTGGGTTTCTTGGGATAAAGTGATTTTAAGTAAAGAGGCAAATGGGTTGGGAGTGGAAATTTGTTTGGAAAAAATATGGGACTTCTCCTTATGTAGTGGTGAGGGTTCATGGTGAACGATGAACAATTATGGATCAAAGTTATTAAAGCTTTATATAGGGAGACTAAGGGGCTGGGTGTGAGTGAAAAAAGTTGTCTTAAAGGGTTTGTGTAGGAGAATAATTTGAATGTAAGGGCTAACTTAGTTAAGAGGCATATTAGGTTGGTTGACTGGTTCAGGTGGAGGGTGAGGTGTGGAGATTAAATTAAATTTTAGGTAGATAAGTGGTTGGGGGAATAGATCGTTACTGGAGATATGTCAAAAAGTCTCTAGGCTAGCAATTAATTTAAATTACAAGGTTGCAAATATGGGTAGCAGGGGGGGAGATAGATGAAGGTGGTCGGGTATATGGAGAAGGGAAGCGAGGGGAAGAGAAGTACCAAAGATGGAGGTGCTATTGCAGGTACTGGATGAGGTGGAACTCCAGAAAGATGGACATGACTCCTTGATGTGGCTATTGGGTTTCGGGAGCGAAACAGCGCGGCGGAATTTAACCGAAACCCTCCAGGATCTAAGTGAAACGGGGTGAACCGGGTGTTCGAAAATTTTCATACCTAATTTTCGGTTGAGATCTCTCACTTAACTGTAAAGTCGAATCACAAAACCTGAATAGTTGACGTGTTCAGGCTCTCTATGGTATCCACATGAGCCTTTCAGGATCACCACACTTCCACCACGTCCAATAGATGCGTTTCTCTTGCGCTCGCAGTGCTAGCTTGCATCCTCCAAGGAATTGCAAGAGAAGAGTGCGATTGTCCTTTTGGGAGGCTAGGGCAAGGAGACCTGTGAATTTCTCACTATAAGTTGTATTTATAGTGAGACTCAACTTCCAGGCCTAATGGATTTCAAAGCCCTAATCCAATTAGGATTTAATTTCGAGCTTAATAATGGCTCAACTCTTAAGCCCATTATTAATACGAAATTAAAGTGAAACCATAACCCAAATAATTAGCCCATGCACTCTAATGATCCAAATAGCTCTATGTGTGCGACCCAATAGGCTCTTATCACGTTGGCAACAATCATAAATCACATTTATGATCATAAGCAATGAGCGGTGTCTAGCAACACATCATTGCTCGCTCATTGCTTCCCAAGTGACAAGATTGTCGATGATTTGACTAAACCTTTATAATCATCACCGATATATGCCATTGTCCCTTTGTCCAAGATATCAAGACTAAGCACGAGACATGGAATGTGTCACTCTCGTATAGCCCAATCTTTGGTTTCTTGATTACCGAGTAGACTAACTTAAACTGATGACATTGATATCGTATATCAACTCATCCGAGCATGGCTATGCATTTTCTAAGTCTCACTCTATCAAAGGGCCCAAAGATATCACTCCCGTTACATAGGAAGGATAAATCCCATCTTGATCATACAAATCCCTCCGCATGATATGTGACATACCCAATGACCTCCTTCAAGTTCACTCAGTTACGAGCAACAAAGGAAAGTATCAAAGTATGTGACTTACATGTAGGGAACCTTGATGATCTTAGGTCGAAGGACTACATATACCATGATCACTATGAGAATCACTTAAGACACTCATATAACGATCCATGTAGTGTTCTTATCGTGGGTCGGTCCAGTACACAAGTTCTCCAACTTGTACCCATATGTAGACTACATATCTCATATTAGTCTCCACATATGCTAGTCGTTATGTATTATTGCAACCCGCTCCACAATAATACTAGACCAGGGACGTTTAAGAATATCATTATTCTAGGGTTACAATTATGTTTGTTAAGTTACGCAAAAACAAAACAACAAACATAATTGCTGGATTAATGCTTTAATAAAATATCATGACTCAATGTGAAAAAATACAATCATCTCATGATTGGCTTTTTGGGCACAACACTAACAGTGGCGCCTTAACCTGGATAAAAGTTCTCAGTCAAGTTAACATGCACCCTGATGGACAAGCAATAGAGTTTGAAAGTAAGAAGATTTGAAAGATTGAGGTGGAATAACTGGATACTAGTAAAAGTTAATGTTTTTGCATGGAAAATGGTACAGGGAAAGATCCCATAAAAAATTAATTTAGCAAAAAGAGGTGTCAAACAACAAGACTTGAAGTATGCGCTGTGTGGTATCATAGCAGCGAATGATGATCATTTACTGGTTTGATGTGCGAGGGCGCAGCAGGTATGGGATGCAATTGATATGATGGAACATAGTCACAATAAAAGGTAATTCAGCGGCAGAAATGTTAACCAACTGGCCGACTTTGTTCACAAGGAAAAAAATGGGTAATGCATAGAAAGCTGTTGTTCTTACGGTCTTTTGGTGTATGTGTGTGTGTGTGTGTGTATGTGCTGGAAGGATCAAAGTGGTGATTGAAAGCCATTAATATAAGGTGGTAGATACGGTTAATTCAATGCAAGTTTTATCATATTTTAGGATTACAAAGAGGGCAAAAAGGCTCAAATTCTCTCTGTTTAAATGATGTTTAAACCCTAGTTTACCTATTAGCAACTGGGTGTAAATGCTTTTGTATGGTTATGTAAGGGATGTCTCGTTGTTATGTTGAATAGGTATGTGCAAGTTCTTTAAAGGATATGTGATGTTGTTAGGTGTATACTATTGATCGCTATGTAATGGTCTGTGCTTTTACTAAACAAGTGATATTGTTGTTTTACCTAGCAACTTGCTGGTCTTATAAATGAATCTTTTGAAGTTTCATTAAAAAAAAAAAAGAAATAGATAAGAACACAATACTTCAGTTCCATAAAATATTGGAAGAAAGATCTCTATAAACTCCTACTTAGCATGAAACTAATTAAATCAAACCCCTGGAAAGTATCCAACCTAGGAAAGGCTTAAATAAAGTGCCAAAAATTAACCTCTTAGAAAATCACCCTTTACCTTAATTCCCTTGAAAACCCAATAACAACTAAACATTTACACCAAAAACCACAACATCCAAGGCCCAAATGAACCTAATTCCTTAAAGGGCTTGAAACCCTAAACCCTAAAATCCAAAATGCTAAATCCTATACACTAAACTTCAAACCCTAAACCCAAGCTCAAGCCCAAAATCCAACCCAATACCTTAAAAGGTCTAAACCCTATAACCTTAAACCCTAAAAAAATTACACATACACAAAGGCACAAATATTCATATAATGAGATTAAGGGTGTAATTAAACATGTCGAGCCGAGTCTTTCTGAGTAGCTCGAATCGAGACTTTTCTAACTGAGCTATATTGAACTCGAGCATAAAAATGAGTCTAATACCTTAAAAGGTCTGATACCTTAAACTCTAAAAAACCTAAACCCTAAAAAAACTTAAATCCTAAATAAACTGTGGACCCCAAACCGTAAACTCAATAGCTGTTGAAGGGCCCAAATACCATCCTGGAGCTGATTGATCAACGATTGAATGTTGGCGCTGATACCTTAAGTCGCTATCTTAGTCACCAATTTAAACATCATTTTGAATTGTAACTAAGAAGTGACTTAACCACCACTGCCACTGAATTTCATTTGCTTGTTCAGGAGCTATTTTACATTTCCAGTGTAGCAGGGCTTGATGAGGCCCCTCCAATTCCCAAATCAGTACGATTGTAGTATGTAGCATAAGCCAAATGGGAGAGATACTCACTATATATGGATAGTTTGAATGGTAAGGTTAGTGGGCATGTGGTATAATTCTTGAACCTACATATACTTTTTTGAGCCTTCATCATTAATTTAGCCCGTATAATTGATAATCCGACAACTATTAAGTTTATTTCAAGTTATGGGTATCAATATCATTTGGTAACTCTTTCGCAGAGTTATTGTCTTTTAGTCTGCATTTCTGTTATGGTTGTCATTATACATTTTTATTAGCTAATTGGAAGAAGACGATGATGGTAAACAAACATTTTAATAAGTAATTAAATTAAAAAAAAAAAAAAACAGAAGGGAACCTTGAAGGTTCACGGATCTTAACTCATCACGGATCTTAACTCATCCGAGACTTGCAGTTGCAGGCAATGAATTAACTGTCTTCTCAATGAATGTCTCGTTTAATTGGCTGGTAAAGACAAAAGGTTGATGAGATATTCATAACCATTGTACATCCTTAATTCGAACAAGTACAAACACGTGTTTACACATAATACACACGTTACGTATTAGTTGAGATGAAATATCATATGTTTATAAATTATAGAGATGGAAATTTCAATTGTAAATACATGTTAAATCAAAATAAACGTAATAATCGAAGTGTCTAATTCTTACAAAGACTTATTTCTTATAATTAAACATATTTTCTGTAATAAAAGTTCTGCTGTATATATATTGTAATGTTATTCGGTCATTGAAAAAAAAGTATTTTTTCAATTATATATGGGAGACATGTTATTGTCGTAAAATATCCTCATCAATTACTTACAAAATTGAAAGTGAGAATAATTCATATAATAATATCAAACTTCTTGTGTGTATGAAACATAACTTTCACCTTTTGCATTAACATATCACTCGTCAACCAGAGTTGGATGAGAATTGCGGTGGAGCAAGCAATCTCTCTTTCTGTAACCCTTTTTCCCCCATCCATCGCTGTTTTGTTTAGCCACGAAATCCTAATTCGGGGATTTATTGGCCCTATTGGGAGCAACAGATATGGGCCCCAGTTTCACCAAATCAGCAGTTGACGTGGATCAACTTTGGCATCATAATCATCTGCAGTATATATATAAGTTTCGGAACATGCCTCTATAAACATTTTCAAGCTTTTCTACATCCATCTATACATATAGTTCCATATACTCACAGCTCACATGTGCCCAAAAATATGTCCGCAGGTGACCCTTATTTTCGTCAACAAAAACTTACTTGTCTTAGACAGCGTTCAGTTATTGAAAATATTTATTTGTCTTTTTCTTGCTTAGTTAGATGACTTTTGGTAGATGGTTTAAGTGTAATATGTTTTACTTTTCTAACAGAATTTAATTCCACAAAAACCTAGGCTAAGTACTCTATGTATATGTATGATGAATGAAATATTTAAATGGCTTAAATACTCTTTCACCTTTTAGCTTTACCAACTCGGACATTTTACCTCTTAAGTTTTGATTTGGGTTCATCCACCCTTTAAATTTTTGCAAGTGGCACCTTTTACTTTTTTGGGGCACTTAAATGGTTATTTAAGTTATATGAGGACCGGAATAAAGATAAAATGCAAGATGAAAGAATAACTAATTATTTGACTCAACTTTTGTATTATTTCAATTATCTACTTCAATTTTCTCAATTTGAGCAACTTAGGGAACTACTACCCCTATATAATTTACAGTATAGAATCCAAACAACATTCTACATATAAATATGATTTATTTAATTAGAGTACTTAACTTGTTTGATAGAACTAGAGGTTTATGTGGGAAAAAGTATAGTTAATTAGCCCTTCATCTTTCATTTTATTTTCATTCCAATTCTTATATAACCTAAACAGTTATTTACGTAGGTCGAATGGGTAAAAAGTAATAATTTCTAAAGTTTAAGAGGCAAATGAACCCGAACCAAAGTCTAGAGATAAAAGGTTGGAGTTGGCAAAGTTCAGGAGGTAAAAATGGTTTTAGGCCATTATGTAAACACTCTTGAATTTTTGTGCATTTGTTTTCTTATGTGTGGATGTAACCTTTCTTTCGGTTAAGATGGCGACTAAGAATAATTAACCACACTTTTCTAACTTTAATTATGGCTTTCCCTCCCTGCCTAGCTATAGATAATTATAGAATGTAAGCCGGACCATCTGCGAAATCATAAGAATTGAAATGAAACAAAAATACTGGGACCAGTTGCACTGAAATGATGATCTAACATTCGATCGATCATCTCAACGCCTTTGCCAAACCCGACAAACCATGTGCCTCCAAAGTCCAAGATCATTAGGAACCCCCTAGCTACTGCTAATCCCTTGATCATAATTAAAGCCACGAGCTAAAGAAATCCAAATCATCATTCCTGCTAACCAATTCTCTAGCTCGACGGCAGCACAAAAAAGTATCCATCGCCAGGCTTCTAGATGCATACGCATGAGGTCGAGTTATTACGGATCCTCTAATTAAGCAATTAGGGTAATTAAATCGTTTAGCTAGTTGACGTTTGAAAATGCCATGGCATCTACAAGAAATGATTAAACACCACTTTATTAATCAAGTTTGATTCACTTTAATCCTGCACCAACATTAGCCCTCTATATGGTAATCATAACCCCTTTTGACTTTAAGAACTAAGATATAATGGCCGTGAAGATGCTTCTTAATCCCGTTATACACTAGCATTCACCACGTGGCAGAATGGGTCGACGCTTGACGACGACAGAGACGACGACGACGATTTGGTCAGGTTCCAGAGGTCCACGTCGCCGCTACTGGCGTGAGAGATCAGCAACGAGGAGGATCGAGCAGCTGGTGATTGGAGACCACCGTCGTTCTCGGCAGGGCCGCCGTAACCGATAGTTTGGCTCTGACCCCCGTTGAGTTGGGAGGCCACGAGCCGGTCGAGAGCCGCCCAGCTGGCGAGCCCCGTGTCCGTCGGATAATTACAGGTCAGTTCCAGCGGGTTGACCTGGTGAATGTCGGAGATGGAAGCTTCGTTGCCTTCGGCCACCGGCGTGTAACTGCAGGTGGAGTTGGGGCTGTCGAGGGTTGGGAGCTTCATGAAGGTGTCGTGGAAGCTTTGAAATGTGTTGACTGGAGGAAGAAATCTGGAAGGGTCGCTGGTTTGGTGATTTTGGTGGTGATTAATATTGATAGATCTTCCCATCGAGTAGTGAAGAATCTGCTCGAGCGATCCTTCGGTGGGAGCGCCGTACATGTGGCTCCTGGGTTGGTCTGTAATTTTGAGGGACGATGAGCTTACTACTGGAGTATCTAGGGTTTTCAGTTGGTTTTTCTTCTTGAAGATTCGACAAACCACCCATCCATCTTCCATTGTCTCGTCTCCCAGAACATTGGGCACCTTCATTAACACAAGCCAATATATTATATTAAGAAAAATAGAGTATAGTTACAGCCAAAGGACATATCTTTCTTTTTGAAGGCGAAAGGCAAAATTTCATTACTGACCCAAAAAAAGTTGTATTTACCTTTTATTAGATAAAAAAAATTTTCTTTTGTACAGCTTGTACTACTTTTCTTTCCATACCTTTACTTTCCTGTACTGATCAAAAAGCGAAAAAGAAAAAGGTGTGTTACCTACGAACTTTTCTTCAAAGAATGGAATTTTTTAAATAGATATACACTTATAACCAAATTTCACGTTATGAATGAACCAAATGATATTGACTGAACTGAACAGATGGTGACCGTAAAACTTCTGCAAATCCCTACTAAAAACTCTTTTAAGTTTTTGACGCAAGTTTCTGTCTCTTTTTCTTTTTCTTTTAAACAAATTTATGTATTTATAATGCCTATTTTGATGACTAATGATCTTATATCTTGTATCATATTCAATGGAAATAAAATCTCGAGCAAATAGATATATGTACGTATATATATGAAGACTGGCAACCTCAGAGTCATTGGTGTTGTCATCTAGTCTGTACTCGTGCATGATCCAATCGGATTTCTGGCCATGAGGGGCCCTGCCTTTGTAGAACACAAGAGTCTTCCTCATTCCAATGCGCCTGGAGTTGCTGTAGATCACCTTGTCCCGCCCCGTCGCCTTCCAGAATCCGGCGGCCGTCGCTCGATTCGTTCGCGTCCCCGTCGGATACTTTTTGTCCTTGTGGCTAAAGAAATACCAGTCGTTCTGTGGGGTGGTTCCAATTTTGCACCTCTCTGAAAACCAAACACATTGCAAAAGCCCTCGTCAGCCCAAAACACAACTCAAACCTGTACGCGTGCTTTTATAAACGCGATAGGTAAAATTATGCTATATTAGAGGAATATTAATTCTTTCCGTGGGCACCTTGGATATCCCAGGGTTCTAGCTTGTTGAGATCAACTTCACGAATTACGTCGAGATCGATTTTCTCGAAGGAGACTTTCTTCCTCAAGTAATACTGTAGGAGCTCCTCCTCCGTCGGGTGAAACCGGAATCCGGGTGGCACCTGAGACTGCCCGTTTACCGATATGCTCATACTCTCCGGCATTCTCACCGTCGTTTACTGTGAGAGACAGTCTTAAGGATTTAACAAGTTAAGGGTTTATTAATGATGGAGGAAAAGAAGAATAACAAACAGGTTGGTACACCGAAATGGAGAGCAGAAATGGGCTATATATATATATAGATATATATATATGTGTGTGTGTGTGTATATATATATATACTGGTGTGGAGGACGCGAGGGGGCCAAGGCAAACGGAAAAGGTGAGGGAATAACTTGTCCCGCTGCGTCGTCGTTTAGTTAACCATCCAGAAAGCCCTCTCGTCTCTCCTCGCCTCGCACCTACAAGGCTACAACTGGGAGGATTTGGAACTACACTGTTATTCGAAACTCGCGCCTGTGGGTTCGGCCCAGGCTGTGGGGCCCGTGACAAAAACAGTGGGTCCCAATGGAGGTTATGCTCAACTATATTGCAGCGGGCATGCACCCATCACAAGTATGACCCTGGACCTTAAAATCCTCCGCTGAAAGCCACCTCTAGAGAAGTTCAGTGGACCGGGCTAACCCGGCCCGGCACAGCTTGGGGAAAGGCATATGAGAGAGTTGGTTATGGGTCTGAGAGAGGAGGAGGTCTTAAATGAACCAAGCCTAGATTGGGACCCATACCTAAACACGGTGGGTTTGGGCTGCACCAAGCTTAGTTTGGCAGGTTAATTTAAATATCTTTAATTCATTTAAAAAAGTAGGTAAATTACAGTTTAAGGATCTCCAATAACTTTAGCTTACTTTTTAACCTCAAATTATCATTTTGTACACTCCAACGTAGGGATAGCAATTGGATGGGTCGGATCAGGTTTGGGTTAGGTCTTTCAGGTTCAAGTTTAGTTGGATTAGCATGTATTCGGGTCCAAGTTGAGTTATTTAGATTCGGGTTGATTTCGGATTAAGTAGATTTCAAGTTCAAGTTGGGTCAGGCCGGGTTTATTTGGGTTTCGATCCAATCAAGTCGGGTTATCAGGTTTTAGACCAGATTTAGCTTGATTGTTGAGTTTACTTGGTTCACTGATACATAAACCGAAATCGCTAAATTGATTCAATTTTTTTATTCAATTTTGATTAAAATTTAATTTAACTTGACTACAAATAATATAAAAATTATGAAGATATATTAATATATAATTTAGTTAATAAAATACTTTCTCTATGTCAAGTTCTTTGTAATATTCACTATCCAACAATTAATCTATGATTTTTTATTTTCAATATTTTAGTATATAAATGAAAAATGATTATATTAAATAATAAATAAAAACCTATAGTTTCTAAATATATACTTTTTAAATTTTTTCTAAAAAATAATCTCCCTCCGTCCCATTTTCTTTGCTCCATTTAACTTTTCTGACTAATTTGACATGAATTTATTTATATTATTAATTGTTAAAATATAAATAGTATAAATAATTTGACATATAAGGAGTAATATGAATAAATTCAATTCAAACTATTCGAAAAAGTCAAATATTTCAAATAATATGGGACAGAAAATGTACTATAATTTCTAAAACCTATTTTTTTTAATCTCTCTATCACCGTTTCATTAATTGTTTCCCATAATTTTCATTCACTCGCTCTACAACGTAAAAAAGATCAACAGAATAGAAGAAACTCATTCAAATATATTAAATCATAATTTTTTTAAAGTCTTTACCTACCATATATTTTATATTGATTTAAGTTAAAATCGAGTCTTGTTGGGTTTAGTTATCGGGTCATTTTGGGTTCGGGTTCGGGTTTTATCAGGTTTCACTTTAGTCAAGTTCAAGTCTAGGTCAGGTTGGGTGCAGTTGGGTTCGGGTCATTGACTTTTCTGATCAGATCGAGTCAGGTCAAGCTTGGGTTTGGGTGGGTTGGATCAGGTCAAATTTTATCATCTCTACTACAACAACTATTTTTTTAGGCCCTTTTTGTCGACAAAAATGACATTTTTTATAAATAGAAAGGTCACTTCAATTTTTTTAGGTGTTGTTTGATTTTTTAAAGTTAATAAAATCTAATTTAGTGGTGATGTTCCCCTCTTCAAAATAAATAATAATGTAAAAATGATTAAATAAATTTTATTTTTTACAAGAAAAAAAGCATGGCTCAGGCATGGGCCCACAACCAGCTTGTGCCATGCCCGACATGGCCTAGCTCGCCTTCAAGTGAGCTTTGCCCAAGTCTCACTAACCTAAACCCAGGCTTGGCCAGGTCAGCCCGCTGAACATCTCTAGCCGCCTCTCTTATAATTAATTAACTAAACTCCAAATTAACTTGGCTGCCCTAGTAATATTACTCCTTTTATTAAAATAACTCACGCTTTAACAAAAATAAATAAATAAAGGGCAAAGGTTATATTGACAATGACGCAGGTACGTACTTTTTTGTTTTCATTTGACAATTCTTTATCTACTATTACTGTAATCAATTATGAAGATCATTTAAAAAAAATTTAATTGAATTCAGTTTGTAAATTTTCATAATCTATCCCGCACAATTCAAATTGTTGAAATTTGTCAATTTCAAGATAATTATGTCAGAAATTTCCAATTAATTTTAAAAACAACAACTGTAGTCTACACAACTAATTGTTTAAATCCAACGATTGGTTTAATATAATTTCAATTCTATATAAAATTATTAGATTGTGTAAACAGTGTAAGCACTTTTACCAATATAAATACATAAGCAATTATCTAATAAATTAAAAATATATAATTTTGTTTTGCTCTTTTTATGGTAAGTTTTTTATTTTTTATGTTATTTTTTTTATACTAAAAAATATCTTTGCTTATATATTAACATATGAGAGATTATCCATAAAAGTTAGGTGAAAATCTGTCAATTTCTTGAAATATAGAGGACGTCAAACTGTAATTTGGTAGTGTTAGCATGGTGGAATTTGGTGCTTGAGTGGAGCCGTGAGTGCACTAACTCTTAACCATTAGACCAAATGCTGTAGACTTTTATATTAACTTTGATCATTCATTGAGTGACATATAATACTTAAAAATGTTCGATTATTCTTTTGGACCAAGAGGTGCAGGAATTATTACTATCTTATTCCCTAAAGCAAAAAACAAAAAGATTTGATCATTAATATGTGTGATCTCTTTTTAATGTGATTTTAAAATAATAAAAAGGATTCTGTGCTAAATTAACACACATCCAATAGTTAATTTATGGATAAATATCGACAATTGTCTCTAAAATATACACGTGTTCCTTAATCGTCTTGAAATTATCAGATGTTGCACAAATTATCTTGAAACTATTTAACTGTTACTATTTTATCCCGCTGTTAACTAAACCGTTAAATATAGTTAAAAAAATAATGTGACTGCTGATATAACAAAACTTTTCTATCCATATTTAACGGTTTAGTTGACAGCATGACGTAATAGCAACAATTAAATAGTTTCAGGACGATTGTTGCAACACCTGATAGTTTATGGATAATTAAGCAACACGGGTATAGTTTAGGGACAACTAGTGATATTTACTCTTAATTTATTGAATTACAATAGGGTAATGTTCAAGGCTTGCATAATGATAGTTCTGTTTAAGAGTTTCTTGATACTAATTGTAATTAATCAGTTGAACTGAAGATATACATACACACAGAGAGAGACATACACACACCATATTTATCGTTCTATACACTTTTCATCCATCACATACAAATATGCGACCCTTAATATATACCTGGTTAGTTATGTAGTCGACTTAAAAAAATTCAAGTTACTAATTTTACTTGCTTTTCTAGATATATTTGACCAATTAATTACAAGCTCTTTTATGCATGAATGAGAAAAGACTCTTGAAGGTGGAATTTGAATCAAGGAGGTAGCTTCACTGTCAAAGACCTTGCCCGGCTGATAGATGATAGTTGTCTGCTGCCGGATGATGGTGCTCATCCAACCAGACGGCACCTTCTATAGCGTGGAATCCAGATTTCCAGAATCCTTTGCCCGTTGTGTTTGCAAGCTGTGTCGAGGCAATGGAGCATTGTTTAATTTGTCCGGTGCAAATTCTCCAGTTTGGTTTGCGAGCATTTATGCAGGTGGTGTCAATTCAGTAGCTTGAATTCTCTGGATATTCAGGAGGTTTTTTTGGCCGAAAAGTTTCATCATCATGTGCATCTAAATAAAGCTCAAAAAAAGGTATGGAAAGTGGTTCGGTTCATTGTTGTTTGGTTGATATGGAAAAGGAAAAAAGGAATGGGAAGTGGCTCGGTTCATTATATTCTTGAGTTCTTTCTGAACTTAACTTGACATACGAGGGAATTTACATCTATTTTCTATTCTTCTTTATGCTTCTCGTTGCTATACACAATTTGGTTAGGGCTTAGGGTTCCCTGGCCTTTTGGGAGAGTTCTTGGACGTTTGAAGGATCTTGGATTGCAAGTTGCTTGGTCTTGTCATCAATGAGTTCGCATCAAGTGGTATTAAAAAAAAAAAACAAAATAAGGCTGGGTCAGCTTGGAAGCTATTTTTTTATGAGGAGTGATTCACAATACAATACACCTATTTGCATCATATAAATTATATATATATATATATATATATATATATATATATATAGTGTCCTTTTTATGGGATATTAGAATATTGCAGCTCTTAAGTTTATTTTTTTAAGAACAAGCAAACCTTTTGCGTATAACAGAAGCAAAGCCAGAATTTTAAAAATAGGGGCGTCCAACTTTATTTTGAAATATTAAAAATTTAGAGGGGCAGAGTAAAGGAAATGATGTTTTTTTTAGCTTTATTTTTACACATACATGTACATAAATAATATACATAATTTACAAGAATTTTAAAGAGAGACCAGGCACCCCTAAACCCCCTAATAGCTCCGCCTCTGGCTTACAAGGGCAAATTCAAGAAATGGCCACTAAAGACCATGTTGATTATTTGTTCAATTGGTCCGACGCGAGGTTCGATCGATAATATATATCTCCACTCTTTGCACCTCGAGCTTGTTTAAGTGGCAGAAAGTGTGATACCCTACGACTCCCAAATAGTAGCAGATTCAAGAAACGGCCATACTAAGGAACAAGAGAACCTGATGAACCAATGGAATACATAATCAATATGGTGTTCAGTGGCGAACCCATCAATTTGGGAAAGTAGGGGCTGGAACGAATTGTTTTGGAAAGTGCAGTTCCTTTTTGGAAATTTTAACTATTATTATTGGGGGACGAAGTTGATTTTTTTTTCACCCAAAGGGAATATGACTCTTTTGGAACTCAGAAAGAAGACGACCAAGATAGCCGATCTGAAGAGGCAAGAGGACCTTGCAAGTCGCAACCAAAAGAGAAGACGGGCGGACCCAAGTTAGCCGAACTAAAACCAGAGAAGATGGCCATAAATCCAAAGTAAGGTGCCTTATTGATCAGCAACATGACTCTTCTAAAACAACTCTTCTGGCCGGTCCAAAGATTACTGACACACTTGTCTGACTTGTACAAAGTTTAACGGAATTGTTATCTTATATATATACCGTGTGAATTCTCATTTTCCTCGGTGGCACACCTGCATGTCTTTTTATAAATGTATACTAAAGTTTTAGCAATTTTTTTGAGACAAGAATTTCTTCTGAAAAAAAGGGCAAACTATTATGAACTGCAAGAGTCTATATATCCCGTACCAGTTTTTTTTTTTATATATATTTTAATGATACTACGTATGAAATCCAGTTTCAGATGCTACCTCTATATAGGGAAAGTTATAAGTACCCCTGAAGTTTACCTTAACCTACAATTTATCTCATTATTTTTAAAAACCTACATTTTATCTCATTATTCTTTTATATTGTCCGATAACAACTTCTAAAATTATAATTTAAATTGTACAATAGTTATTTTTTAGTAATTTTGGTTTCTTTAATATTTTTTTATGGTTAGTAGATATTTTAAATTATTAGTTTTTTCTGTAAATATATTTTTCTTTCTATAAATGAATATCAATATTTTTTAAAGATTGGTTAACTATGAAAAAAATATTAAAAATTTTGAAATTATTGGAACATGATTATCAGCAATTTAATTTATAGTTTCAAAAGTTGCTATCGGACATTATAAAGAAAATAGGGGTAAAGCGTGAGTTTTTTAAAATAAAGATCACAAAGTGTATGTTAGATCAAATTACATGATGACTTTTATAATTTATCAATATATAATAATAATAAGAATAATAATAATAATAACGGCTAGGTGTAGAAAACGTGAAAGTTTGAATGGGAAGCAATCATACAAGTTGTTAATTAGAGTCGTCCCAAGTGATCAGTAGTAATGGTGAAATGTCATTGTTTTGTTCGCAGTTTTGTTAAAAACCTGCATTATTATGAGACGACAGTCTCCTAACACGACACACCATCTTTTAACCTCTAAGCTCTAACTAACGCCTTCCTCTTGCTTTATTATTTTTTTTATTCGCTTATCTTTGTCGTGTTTCTTTTTCGTTTTCTACCTTCTAAGTCTTGTTGTCCGGAACATTTCATTTTTTCCCGGAACAATTATTTATGTCCTTATATAGATAAACCACATGCATATGTACTATTTTATATGTGGTCATCATCATAAGCGCGTTACTTGATTACTCATGATATGTAAATAACACATCTCACGTCTTTGTTTGATACACACACTACGAAAAAAATGGGTTTTAACAACAGACATTAATAATTCGTAGCAACAGTCATCCATTGCTAAATTTACCGTAGCTAATTTATTTACCTTTAATAATTCAACGACGACTACTGTCACTAGTTAGAGACGGTCAATCTTCACAAAGATAACAGTCACTAATTTTTCGATACCAACCTGTTGCCGGTGAATTAGCAACGGCTAGCTAGCCTTCGCTAAAGTGAAGGTTAGTTGTCGCTAACATTATAATATTAGTGACGTCTAGCCATCACTAGTCAACAGTCATTATTTGTGACTTATAGTCGTTGCTAGACACACACACACACACACACTCTCTCTCTCTCTATTTGTATATATATATATATATATATTCTCCTTTCTCTTTCTTAGTCCTACATACATTACCATATTATTGTGTTTCTACAATTAGACAATTATAAAATGGAGACAGATTATATATATCTACACCAATGAAATACATCAACAATGTCCTTTTAATGATTAAGACATACATTATTAGAAATATCAATATACATATTTTATCCCTTCTCAGTAAATTGGCAATTCTACTACAAGAGAGGTCCCAATAACCGAAAGCATATTTGAAAGTACATAGCCTAAGGGGGAATATCTGACTAAATATATTCTATGATTAGGTAGAGCAAAAATTCCAAGGATCAGCCCTGTAGCATTGCCATAACTTGCTTTTAGTAAGCTCCCCACTTTAGCAAAAACCAAAGACATTCTATAATCATGAACTATAATAGAAAAACACTATAATCAAGAAGTAAAATAGTGGCATAAACTAAGATCAAAGCTTCGGAGCAAGTCCAAAACAATGGAAAAGTATGATAGAGTTAGAAGGATTAAGCGTATCTAGCAAAAATCATCATATTGGTCTCAAAGCCTAGACTTGGTTTCAGAAAAAATTGTAGTCTTAAATTCAAGTATCAAGAACACGAATTAGAACTTGAAAAGAATAGTTAATCTGCAACATAATGCAAATGTGATTTTTAGCTTAGTCTATAAATTTTAGACAAAACAAAGCTTACATAAAAAAGTCAAACCTTACTCAAACCATGTTATCAACAAACCCCATAGTGCTGTAAACCAATTTATTCACTTTTAAACTAGTGGGACTAAAGTTTGAAATATTGGTGAATTCCATAAGATTAACATAATCTTCTAATGCCATCCAACAAATTCATCTTCAAATTGAACAAGGAAGAAGAAACTTTCACCTGCTTCTAATCCCATACAAATCAGACATGTGCAAAGCTGACAATCCATCTTTCAACACCTAAATTCATGTAGTAGAAGAAACAAATTGCATATCCTTTACCAACTTGGAAGTAAATAATTATGTAGCCTAATTGTGCTTATTTTAGATAAAAACATTAAAGACACTACTATTGTTCAATGAAATAGGCCTTCAATTACGAGATTAAAGTAACTATTAGATTATACAACTATGAAAAACATGTACCGAGTCTTATTTAACACATCTATGGCTGGTGTAAATGCTAAGTATAGTCACTAATCAGTTGGCAGCAATTTTTCTAGAAAATGATACAAGCTAACATCTCTTCTTATTACATAATGAACATTAAAGATCAAACCAACACAAAAGTTAATGCTGATTACAATCACTGATCACTAGGCATATTAACTTTTTTGTAATATTAAAAAGTTAGAGATTGTGTGTATGCTTTGTTGTGGCAAGAAATGAGAAGGATGAGGGTCACAACAATATGTCACATTGGTACCTTTTAATGCACCAAAGATTTTGAATCCTCTAATACTTCTCCATTCTCAACTAGGATTAGACGCTGATCATTGACAGGTTGATTAATGAGGACTTGCATCTTTTGTTTAATGTCTAGAATGGTTTATATGGGATCACACTAGATAAGCATCAAATAAAAAGTTAGAAGTAGGTAAACCTAACTATAAAAGATAGATATGCTTTGAGTTTGCTGGAAGAAATAAATCCAATTATCTATGTGCTGCCTGTGGTAACTAAAGTCCTGAAAGTTCAACATATATTAGCGGCAAACACACTAATGGAAATCCACATGGCAACTCCTTAACCATCCAAATTTATCCCATGTTAAAGGCATATATTCTAGTAACCAAAACACAATTGGTATTTTACCTCTTTTTTTAACTTTTTGTACCAACACACTAATGGCATATATACTATGGTAATGAATGTAACAAACAGAAAAATTGGATTTCAGATTTCACAAGCATATATATTAATAAGCCATAAACACAATAATAAGCCACAAACAAATTTATACTTGTACTCATCCTGCCCTCATGCTTTCTAGTACCCATCTTTGGTTGCTCTGCTTGATCTTCCTCTATTTGGATACTTCTTATCCCTTAGGCTAAAGAAGAGCCACTATCTATCTCTAATTCTCAATATGATGTAATTTCCATCTTAATATCAAAAGCAAGTTAAGTCCCACCCTTTTTTTTTTTTTTTTGAAAAAGGAAATCTTTTGACTGCACATGAAAGATCAAACTAAAATTTAATGTCCTCTGTATTACAAAGTGTCAAGACAGCTACAAGACTAAAAAACATGGCTTATGGGAAGGCATACCTTGTCCACGCATAGTAACTTGCAAAAGTCATTTGGGATATATTCATTGACTTTTTGTACCAGTAGCTTTTGAATTTGGTGTCTTCTAGAAATTGAAATTAAATAATCAGAAGTATCTCTATGAGTGGCATTATCCCAAATTACCAAATAAATGATAGCACAAATATTTATTTATCGATAAAGAACAAACTCATTGTTGAAAGAACTTGCAAAAATTTTAAAAATGAAAAGAATACTAGCACAATGATCCAATAACAAAACACCAAAAATAATTATTCACTAGGCCATCATCTAACTTTAGTTGTGAATGACCATATCAGAATTGTGTTTCCATTCTGCTTGATTGGCTACAAGTTCCTATGTGAACTCTAAAATAGCAAGAACCCCTTACATTTCATCCTTAATAATGAGAAACCAATTTCCTTACATATCTTCATAGCAAATTCCCAACAAAAACAAGTATTCATCAATAAAATTTGATGTAACACCAAGCGGCCATGAAAAATTAAAAACATGAAATCTCTATAGATTTGTCCTCAATAATGAACAATGCAAACAAAAAAACCCAAAAAAAATCACATTGAAAACAGACAAGAAGAAACATTGTAAGATGGGAAGCTAAGTACCCGGTCAACCTATTCGTGAGAATCATCAATGAACTCAAATGCAAGGTCCTAGAGGAGCTCTGATTTGACTTTAGAGTGAACATTGAGGAATGTCAATCTGAGATCTACCATTGCAAGAACTATGACAATGATGACAATGGTTGATCCATAGCCACATCATCGGTTCGGTAGTTGACAGATGTCCATCACATCTAAGCCAATTTCACTATCACTTTCTTTCCTTTTTTCATCATTGAACGATTGCGCAGATCATAGGAAAGGAGAAGTGAACAAGTTCTATTTGACAAATGTCTTACTCAAAAGGCATAGAGGTTTTAAAAGTTTTTGAACTAGTGACTACTAAGCTGTCGCTTGTAGATGGCATTCTACCAAGGGTAAGTCGTAGCTAAATCTATCCATTAATTAGTGACGGCTAGCTTTCACTAAGTTAACGAGGGCAAACCACTAACTATGGGCATAAATTAGTAACAGCTACCTTTTACTAGCCCACAATCAGTTAGTGAGGGCAAAATATCACTATCTTTGGCCATTATTTTTAAAACTTTGTTAATTCATTTTTAGAAAAATAACTAAGATAATTGAATTTGTTAACCATTAAATAAAATTTTATCCTAAATTATAATCTATATTTTTCTGATAGACACATAAATCCATCAATCCATACAACTTGATTGAAAAAGAAATTGGAAAAAATTGAAATTGATCATTTTCAAAACAAATGGAAAAAAATGGAAGAAAAAATCCCATCAAAACTTAGTGACGGCTAGCTATTGCTAAGTTAGCAATAGGAAACTGTCACTAATTTTGGCCATAAGTTAGTGACGATTAGCCTTCAATAAGTTAGTAAGGACAAGTTGTCATTAACTCTGATTATAAGTTCATGATAGTTAGCCATCACTACCTCTAGCCATAAGTTAGTAACGGTTAGTTTTTGCTAAGTTAGCAAGGGTCAGCCGTCACTACCTCTGACCATCATTCTTAAAGCTTTGTTCATGCATTTTTTTTATTAAAAAATGTGAATTTTATTTAAAGTTCTTCTTTGTATACAAATAATTAATATTATGATTACTAATCAACAAATTAATATTCCTAAAGCCTAGCGAAAAAAACAGTTGAAATTCAAAAGGTTCTCACTTTTTTTTTTATTTTCTAGAAAAATAATTTAGATGAATAAATTTTTTAACCTAAATTAGAATCAGTATTTTTTAACCTAAACTTTTAAAAATAACTAAAACACTTAGAAAAGGCTAACAGTTGCTCACTTTTGGGATACTTGCCATTTTTTAACTTAAATTTGTAAAAATAACTAAGACACTTAGCAAAGGCTGACTATCACTAATTTTTTAGTTATTAGTGAGGGCAAGTCATCGCTAAATTTAGCGACAGCTAACTATCATTAAATTAACAAAAGCTAGCTGTCACTAAAATTTAGTGATAGACCTCCGTCACTTAACTTTTTTCGGATTTTTAGGTACACATCTTCATTGCATTACATATATTAGAAAAGGTTATTCAAGCTAAAGGAGTTGGCAAGTAAGTATAAAAAATGACTAACCGACGAGAGCTTCTATGTGACTAGTGAAGGCAAGTTATTTTTAATTGGGACAATTAATTAGTAACAACTGATTGTAGATACTTCATTAGCTTTTAGTGAAAGCTCTGTGTCACAAAATTTTGCCGAGACTTAGCAAATGCTAATTGTCGCTAATTTTTTTATTTTTAGTGAACGCAAGTCATCACTAAATTTAGTGATATCTAGTCATCGCTAAAGTTTAGCAACATACAGGCATCACTAAACTTTCACCGGACTTTTAGTGACCTTTTATCGTCCCTAATTACCAACTGTTTTTACCCATCGCTAATATGACTGTCGTTAAATCATCTTTTTTCTAGTAGTTAAGTATTTAAACAGAGCTGCAACAAGGCTATTTTCGTAGCTGGATACATAGTATTTATACATGACCTATATAATAAAGTAGAAAGAAAACGTATTTACGGGCAATCAATGGATTTAAATCTTAACACCTACTCCACATGAAGATTTTCCTTTTCTTAACAGAAATTGCTCTGCCTAGTTAGGAAAATAAATATATATGTTACAATTTGTCATTAATTTTTGTAATGACAAACACATCATAGAAACATGAACTAACCATTAAATAAATGATAAATTTCAAATGGGCCTCAATTATATGAATGATTCAGATTTATTTAAAGTATTGACTATCTGTTCCTTAGCCATCATCTGATGCTATATTGCTATTCTCAATCATGATTAAGGGTAAATTTCATTAGTCGCTCCTAAACTATATCAGAGATTGCTTATTCATCCATAAACTATCAAATGTTCTTAATCATCTTTAAATTATATCCAATGTTGCTTCTATCATACCATTAAAGATAGATGAAAATGTGATGCCACATCAGTAGCCAAGTCATTTTTCCATGCTATTTCAGCAGTCACATCATTTTTCTGTTAATCCTTAACGGCTGTGATGGACGGTATGACGATTAAACAACATTGGATATAATTTAAAGACAATTAAACAATATTTAATTGTCTAGAGATGAGTAAGTAATATTGGATATAGTTTAACGATGATCAATGGAGTTTACTTCTTGACCGATGGCTCGTTCGTATCCCATGGTCATGAAGGCTCTTTTTTCCATCACCTTTAGATGCTTCTACACTATCTTTATTTTCCTTCGCATTCATTTTCTTTATTCTTCCTTTTTTTGTATTATTTTCCATCTACCATAACTCTTTTAGTTAGCTAAGAGAGAAAAGGTATAAATTTTGCTTTGAATTTAAAAATAATGAAAATCATTCTGCTAGAGGTTAGCAAAGAGATAAGCCTCTTATATCCCTTACCTAGATGCAAGTCTCCCCTTCTCTTTTCCCCTTTTTAAAAAAAATATAATTCTTCTATCCTCTTCTCCATGTCCCTTTCTCTGTCCCCTTCTTAATTTTCTGCCACCTCTCATACTCAATACAAGATAAACAAAGAGTTCTAACCAGAAAAAAATAATGATGGGAGGAGGCTTCTCTTCTGTTAACCAACCCTTCAAAACAAAAATATAAATCCTCTACTATGCCAAGGATCATATTTTTTATCACTTAAGATGTTCTTATTTTGATATTCGATTGCTAGGTTTCATAACCCATTAAGCAAAGGTGAAAAATATACATGGCAACTCATTTCTTCAAGCTTCAACTAAAGGCCCTGGTTCCAGGAAGATTCAACAGAGATCAACTTCTCTAATAGAAAAAAGAAACCTTGATTGCAAACCTGTTATTTTTCTACTGGTTTCAAACAATGATTGGTGGCATGGAACTGGATTTTTTTTTATGAGGTAGGTTAGCAGGAGAGTAAGTTCCCCTGTCATGGTTTGCTTCTATTTTTGCAACTTTATTAACCTTGTATTGGGTTGTACATGTGGCAGAAAATTAGAAAGAGGACAGAGAAAAAGACAGGGTTAAGGGGACAGAGGAATCATATTCTCTCTCAAAACCCTTAAAACTTGTAATAATAGATATTTTGAGTACCAAATAAGAAAACGAAGAAGTATGCATTTCAAATTGTCTTTTAACAGAACATGAATCGCATTTCCCTCTAGTAGCTTCTAATATGTTTACGATGTCTAGCTGATACACTTTAAAACAACTAAGCTGTGATTATTTTTGTATATAGTAATTAGATATTCATGCACTCTAACAAGTTGATTTTCAAACTAAATTTGTACAATATTTTATAAAATAGCATATGTTTAAAAAAAATAAATATTTTTTGTGTTAATTTTCCTTTTCCTAGACTTAATAAGGAAAAAAATTCATAACAACTAATTGCTCTATAAAAGATATATTTTTTTGAAATGAAAAATTAAATATTATTGATAAATAACATAAAAGTACAAAAGTTAGTTCCAAAAAGATTCTAGAACACTTCACCCCAAAGAATCCTAATAGCATATAATTACATCAATCTCCTAACTCGAACCAGATACCCATTTTCAAAAACTCTCTTAACCCAAAAAAGAAACCAACAATCCTTACCAACAACAAGAGAACTTAACAACAACAGATATGCCCTCAACGCCCCAAATGATAGAAAAAATAGCAACCTACCTTTAATCTTCCATTTCAATTTTTTCAATTCACATTTTAGCACTAATCATTTTAGCTGAAATCCCTTTTTTTTTGCCCCTTTCTCTAATCCTTAGTCTTGTCGAGGCTCTCTAAAATCCCCAAAGCAACCTAGCCTTTAATCTTCCATTTCAATTTTTTGAATTCACATTTCAGCATTAATCATTTTGGCTAAAATCTCCCTTTTTTGCCCCTTTTTCTAATCCTTAGTCTTGTCGAGGCTCTCCAAAATCCCCAGAGCTATTTCATCACAACCATTCAAAGACATCTCAGAAAGATTGAAAGATTTACTTTCTAGATTTTTTTTAAATGGCTTAATAAGAATATTTATTAAGTAAGAATCCAGCTAGGGGCTAGAAATTACAAGAAGTTCAACATTGAGGTATCAGTACAAATCAACACTAAGTGGATACCCAAGTATTACATTTGGTTCTTCAAAATGTATCCGTGTAAAGTATGAAAAGTTTATGGTTTTTCATTCTTTCTCTCTGAATTTCAAAGTGGAATTAGATTATCAAATTTATAGTTGGAACTCCAATGGTCTACCTGAATGTTGCTACCTAAAGTCCTTACAGCTCATTAGGAATAAATTTTCAGGAAACAAGAAGTTAATTTTAACACAAACAAGAATTTTATTTTAAATTTGATCGAAAGATCTTCCATGTACTTGTTTTGCTAAATTATTATGTATGGTGAAGTTTTAATGCATACGTATCATTGCTCTACTTTGATGGAGCAAATATGTTACCTGGTCTGATAGGAAGCAAATTATGAGACTTTAACAGCAAATTACTAAGTAGTATTGATGCTATAAAGATGACATGTTATGGATTAAAATTTAAAAGTTAAGGACTAGAACCGGGTAGGTGTAGATTAACTGGGTTTTATAATTGAAACCAAACCAACTCACATGTATGACCGAATTCCACTTTTAACTCCCCGACCCGATCCTAACCCGCATAAAACTTGTATTGCCATCAGTTCAGTTCGATTCGATGTAGTCAATTTTACGGGTTGCCAACCATGTTGAATGAACATCCCTAAGATTTGTGGCTGGAGAGGTTTGGTTAAGTAACTAAAAAGGCTACTGCCTTGAAACTTTTATCCTTAACCATCCTACTCATTCAATCTCGTACGCGAGGTCATTCGTATGGAACATCCTTCAAGTGTACACATAAAATCCTTCCAAATCATTTTTAAAAAATTTACACTAAAAAAATGATCTTGAGTTTCATCATTCTTCAAGCATAAAGGACTTAGCACACAGTAGATGAGAAATATACAGACTTAATTAATCTAAAAAAGGTACAATTAAACGGGCAATTACTTCCAACACTATTGCTTGATTTTAATCCAAGTGGTTGCTTACCTTTACAAGGCCATTGAGCTAGCTCCCTCGGGCAATGTGTTATTGCAGATTTTGGGTTTTGTGGATTATTCCTAGTGCTGGTCGATTCCTTGGCATAGGCTCCCATGATAATATTCCCAAAACGAATTAATCACGTGCAATAATTTCTTTTTTTAACATTCGATGCATGTTGCTTTATCTTTTTCTATTGAAAGAAATATCAATACAAGCAATGTATATTTTCGAAAGCGTCTTTAATGATATAAAAACAATATATTAAAGGTGGTTATAACCCTAGACCGGTCAGCAATTATTCAAAGAAAATATATTCTGCACATATGTGGAGAATATTCAGGGGGCCACTGGAGCAACAGAAAATAAATGCATGAATTGAGAGGAGATGCCCTCGGTTTTGTGATAAAGCAAATTGTTCACATTTGTTTGCTGCAATGTTATTCATAAATCCCAAACCTCTCTCCAAGCTGGAAACCAATTATAATGGTTAGTAGGCCAGTTCGATCGATCCATGAAGTGATCACTCTACAGTCCAGGGGAATCTACATGTTAATATGGAGCCAGCAGATATATAGCCAAAGATTTGATGGTGTATATAATAATTCGATGCATGCTTTAGTTTAATTTTTTTTAGCTAGGATTAAATTAATATTCTTTAATCATTTGGCAATCAATTAATTAGGTGGCAGTACCAGCTGAGTGGGAGGGAGCAAAGCATCGCCTTCAGTCACTTCTGTTTAGAGAAGAGGCTGCAAATTGCCCTTGCTTTTCTGTCAAAGCTGGTTGGGACGAAAAACAACTTTTCGTGTCCACATACATATATTCGTTCATATCTTCTATATTTATCCACACCTCGTGCTTGGAGACGATGCTTAGAATACATGTCTAGTATACTTTTCTGGTCCACATACATATATGTGTTCATATCTTCTATATTTATCCACACCTCATGCTTGGAGACGATGCTAAGAATACATGTCTAGTTATACTATTTAAACATGTATAAAGATTCCCATGTTGGAGATTTCCGCTGCAAGAAAGAGCGGTTTTGGCGACTAGCTAGAGAAACGGTCAGCAACTGATAGGCATTCTACCTTTTGGCAACCGATTCAGGCGGTCACCAATTGGTCACTAGATCTATGAATACCAAATACTCAATTTTAGATACAAAGATTGGTATTAGATCAAAGACTTATCATTGAATTTTCTTTTTAATATTTATTTTATTCTTTACTAATTTTTAGTTACTATGAAGTTTTATATTGTACCAAATATTTTTGGAAATAAATGAAAAAGAGAAACAATTTCCTTAAGAAGTGATGCCTTCAACTCAGTAAATTAGTCTTGTTTTGAAAGTCCTCATGAGTATCTCAGGAACAAATTTAGAGCTTAATGTTATTGGGCTTCTTACTTATGTCAAAAAGATTAAACTGTGCCCTCTTTGCAACAAAGAGGATAGCCATGATGAACTCTAACCCTCAACAGAGAAGTGCTTCAATGCTCCTACTTGGTAGAAAGCATAAGGAAGAAAATGAAGGATTATAATTTATATGATAGAGGGTGGAAGTTGATTGGTCCGTCTTATTTCTTACAAATTGCCAACCTAGAGATTTTGGAGTTGGTAACCGTCATTGACGACCAGTTAGTGACCAATCACGATGACCAAATTTGTACCGGTCACTAGTCGATTGCTAGGGAATCTTCATAAATAATGCCTCCCTTTTCATGATTGAAATGGCGACGAAGACTCTGGCAATTTGTCGGTCATTCTTTCTGGTTGCCAAAATGGTTTTCTCTTGTAGTGTTGGTTTGATATAGAACTTTTGATATAGAAAATATTCACTCAAGAAATATCTCAATTCCACTATATGGAAGAAACAGATTAGCAACTGAAGAAATAGTTGCTATTAGTCGCTAATAGCTAGTGACTAACTAAAGACTAAAACAAACAATTAAAACTAGCAGTCCCTATTAGCGACTGACCTTTCAATTGCTAGCTGCCTTTTTTTAAACATAAACTGCCGACACAAATTTGTATATATATATATAAATAATTTAAAATATTAAGTATATAAATGTATATATGCATAATGAATTGCTTATATATATATATATATAATGAAGAAAATGAACAAAGAATTTATAAAGTCTAAAATAAACAATTAAAATAAATACAAAATTGGAATATTGTTATTATTGAAAGAAATTAAAAACAATAAATTTTTGTCCAAAAATTAAAATAATAAACTAGAGAAACTAAAAGTCGTGGGGATGGTCACCAGTAGCATCCTCCAAAGGTTGATCTTATGCAGTCATAGGCTGACGGTCGTCTGAGATGTCCTGGGTCTTGGATACACGAGCCTCGATCTGGGACGGGTTGAAGATATTAAGCCAGGCATATACCTCTGCTGAATAATCCGACTGCTGCTGTGCTGAATGTGATACCGACGTAGACCCACTCAAACCGACGAATGGCTATGGATAAATAGATACGGGAACCTGGTGCTGAGAACCTATCATCATCATACCTGACTAAGTCAAGTAAGAAGGATGGTGATAAAATGCTGGTGCCTACGCCGTCTGAGCCGTCTACTCATAAGATCTAGTCGCCTATGGGTATGACGATGAAGAAGGCTGTGCCAGCTGTGAGCCCGTCATACCATAATGAAGGGGATGAATAAGCTATTACTGTGATCTAGGCGTAGTATAAGATCCCCCTCTGCCCAACCCTCCAGGTACAAGGCCAAGATCAACACCAGTTGAGAGGGTCCCTTGAGTGGACATGCGGCCGAGGTATGCTGTAGCAATAGCCATGAAATCAAATCCCACTCGTGGGCCCTGCAGTCCAACCATGGACTGCATGAAAGCGTCAAAGATGCGGACCCTCTCATCCGTTTGGTCCTAACGGGCCCACTAAGTTGCCATCTGCTTCTGAACTACTATTAACTGAGATCGAAGCTCCACATTGTCTTTACGGAGCTGTTCAGTAACGTCATCCTCATAACTCTATATATTGAAAAACATTAATTTTAAAAAAATAAGGAATTTAAATTTAATAAAGTTGGTAAAATATAATGAAATAGTACCTCGGATTGTGCGCGGCAATATGGATTACGAAACGTGAATGCCTGTGGGACCTCATTCCAAACATCCTTGTGTGGCAAACCGGCCACCATCTCCTATGACAGCGGACAAAAGGTGGGATGTGTTGACGAATTGGGGCCATAGTTCCGCTTGACCTCCTCCTCATACTTGGCCTAATTAGAAACAAAGTAAGTAAAAACGTTAGGTGGTATATATAAATAAAATATTATTAAATTTTGATTATTACATATCTCTTCATCTATCTACTTCTGAGAAAAAACCTCGGCCGTGGGTCTTCATCATGTCGACATTCAGCGAATAAAGTCGCCAAACTACGGGGGCTGACCTTCCTAAGTCTAGGAATTTAATTCAAGATAAATTAGTAAGAAGAACAATATAATTATAAAATCATATGTGTAGTTATCAATTAATATAATCATAAATTAGTAAGAATAACAATATAGTTATAAAATCATACTTATTTCATACAAGATATTTTCTTACTATACAATCATAAAGCATTTGCTTCGTATAACTTCTGAGTGAATGCTTTCGTGGCTCTACACCAGGAGGAGCATCCTTGCTGAGCTACAAAAAAAACTAGAAATTAACATAATTAGTAATATGAATTAATTGAATAATAGGTTGGCAATTAAATATAATAGATTATTCTACCCTATTATGCTTCTTGACATCACTAACATGCTGGAATCTTTCACCAGGTGCAGTTGGATTGCCAATGGACGAAAAGGACATAAAATTGAAGCCTTTATTTGGTAAGATGTTATTGAAATGTGCCTTAATAATTGCACCCTGCAAATGAAATAACTTGTTCTTGTAGCGGTCCTTCATTTGCCTGAGGAACTCCTTCTTGATTTTTTGGTCGTTCAATGGATCCTAATGGTAATATTGCTAAAATGATAAAGTAAAAATTAATTAGTCTTTAAAAAAATATATAATATTGAAAAATAAATGAAATAATTTATAGAAATAGCAACTTATGTAATTACCTGCAACTGAGCTAGATACTCTTCGCCTCTTTCCCGCTTGACGTTTTTCTATTCAGGGTACTTGCCCTTAAACAACGATAGAGATATGCTTGTAAGTGTTTGTCGAACCCCGCCATCTGTGACGAATCTACAAAGAAATTGATGAAATAAGTAACAAAGTAAAAATTTATATTTATGAAATATATCAAAGTTGAAGAATGTAATGATACTTATGACAATGGGTCAATAACCCTCCGCTGCAGAGGGGGTACTGGGTTATCCCCAGACGGCACATGCTCGTCAAGGCTTGGATCTGGATGCCGGAGAGGAGCGTCTACTCGGTGAGCTGACTGCTAGTTCTCTAAACCAGACTCCGATGCTGCTGACAGGCTAGCAGAATGGGCTGATGGAAAATTGGTGGATGAAGAAAATTGCACGGGTCGGGGAACACAACCTCGACTGTCCCCCTAGTTGTGGGGCAGGGCCATAAATGCACTGGCCCCAAGCTCGCGTCCCCGACGCACACCACCCTACATGGCATCAGAGGACGACGGAGTAGATCGATTTTCTCCGAAAGAATGATCTTAATGTCCTCCTCTATGCTGATCCATCTCTGCATTTCCGATAAAATTTACCATATAATCACAAATTTACTACAAATCATCAATTTCTAATAACTTTTAACAATTCTAATAAATTATAAAAAGTTAGAAATATTCAAAATTTGTAGATAATTAAAAAATGTGTAAGAAATAAAAATATATACAAATAATAAAACGTCTAACAATTTCTAAAATGTTTTACTAGTTTACAAATTTGTAACAATTTCTAAAATTGTTAAAATTTGTAACAATGTAACAAATATTATCAACTAAAAATATATTTATAAAAAAAATAACAAATTTTTCTAAGAACCTAACAAAAATTTCTAACAATGTAACAAAAATTGAAAACACAAAAATAAATTAAATTGCTAACAATTTCTAAAATATTAACAACAAGAAAAAAAAAAAGGTCAAATTCGAGTAAAAACTAACACACATTAATTACATAAGGAAAAATAAGAGAGTAAGAGTTAAAAAATTACCAGGTTGTGGCTGTTGCAAGAGTTCCACTTAAAGAATCATTCAGAGCATTTTCTGGAAGGTAGAAAGCGAAATAAATGAATTGAAACGGCCGAAAAAAGGATTTCTTAGATATGGGCGAGTAGTGACTGAAAAATTCAGTCATTAATTACAAAATTACAAAAAGCATTGGATTAGCGACTGAAAATTCACTCGCTAACGAGGGTACAACTGTCAATAAATGGTTTACGCGACTAACTAGCAACTGAGTATTTAGTCGCTATTTAAAAAATTTAATCGTTAATTGTTAAATTCAGTCGCCAATAGATTTTCAATTCAGTCGCTAAATTAAATAATTCAGTCGCTAGTTCTTAATATTATATTTTGAATATATAGTTTGTAATATATTAATCACATTATTAAAATATAACATATTATATTTATAATAGCTAACTTTTAATTTCCAAAAATTGTAATATATTATTTTCAAGATAAATTATGTTTAGTCAAATTACATATAATTATGTCAACTACATTATATTATATTTGTAATAAACAATTTATAATATTATAAATACTAATTATATTTACTCAAAATATTATTTAGTCCAATTAACTCTAACATATTATACATAATTTCAACATTACAATTAACGGAAGAAATACATTAAATCAATTTGATTGTTCGGACTCTAAAACATCTTTGCCTACTTCCTCCTCTGAAAGGTTATCCTTCTGGGACTACTTCACCGAGAGTGTTAAGATCGATGAGTATTATACCTAATTCAACTTCTCTAGTATCACGTGTCATGTCAACATATCATATATGATTTTGCTGGTATACCTCATCATCCTCAAGTGGTCTACCCTTAATGTCGTTTGCTACAGAATCATTAGCTGCCTGGACGTCAATGGAGTCCAATTCAATATAACTATGTGGTTTCACCTTTTTTACTATCCACCATTGCTATTAAGACGAATGTGGATACTGACAATAAAACACTTGTATGGCTTTACGAGTCAATATGAATAGTTTTGACAAATCTAATTTCGATTTCCACTTCACATCAACGACGCAAGATGATAAATATGTGTGAATGCTACGTGTTGGATCAAACCACGTACACTTAAAAATCATGACAATGTTTGGAACATATCCAAAATATTGAAGTTCGATAATTTCATCAATCATTCCATAAAAGTTGATCCCACTTTCCAAACTGCTGTCACTCTTGACACAAACACCCCAGTTAGCCGTTGGTTTGGTCAATCTGTAGGTCCTATTGTGACAGCGAAACCCATTACCCATACAACCGTTATAACTTGTGCCAAAATAAAGTGGACCACACGATGGTTTAACAAGATGTTCGCCCAATCTGTCTAGATGAAGTTGACCCTACCAAGACAAAAATAGTTAGCACTATTTTTTTTTTTTTAAGCAGTATAAAATATTAAAGTACTGGATTTGACAAAAAGTTTACATAGTCACAAAACCACCAAGAAAAATGTTAAACCCAAAACTCTTCCATTTCTCTGTCACTGGAATGGGGAAACTTCTGTCACATAACATCATTGAAAACATTAAAGTAAACATCTGCTTCTTCACAATTTTGTAAAATGTACAAATGCACCAGTCATATTTCAACCTCATCTAGGATCTTCCAGGTCCCACGAACAAGAAAGTTCCTATTGTCATTACAAAACACTGAAAAAAGGGATGAGACTAATCCCCTTATTTAAACCCAAATTTATCATCTCAACATTCCTAGGGGCTCGGTTCAATCTGGTTTTTGTATCATGACTAAAGTAATGTTCACAAAATAATGTCATCTCCTGCACTAGGTATGCCTCCACAATTGAGCCCTTAAACTTTGCCTTATTACGTGCCTTTTTTTTTTTTTTTTGAGACCGCATAAGCCTACAACAGCAAAGAATAAGGTGTCAGCCAATAAATTAATGAAAATGTTACAAAGTATTCATATAAAGTACTCTACCATTCAAAAGGATACATCCAATGATACTGAACAGGTCCCCATAGCTTCGCTTCTCAAGGAAAATGTAAAGCTAAGTGTTCCATTGAACCAAAAAAAGCTAGTGGGAATATCATTTCAAGTTTACAGATAGTGATCATTATGAGGTTCTCATTTTTTTCTATTTCTTCATATCTGATCTTCCGCAAACAAAGTTCCTAAAAGAATGAACAAACTTCAAATATTGTAGCCCACATTGTTGGTGCCAAATACCCACGCATCACAATAGGCAATAGAGAATAGGCGTTACAGAAATACGTGACAATCATGGCTTTTAAAAGCATAGAAACTATAATATGAAACAGTAACATTCTATGATAAATTAAGGAAAACCCATTTAGAAATTTTAATTCTTTGAGCCATAAACATATCTACCAAACCCCCTCCCATTTTAGAGCATATGTGGCTTTCGATTTGATGCTAGTATTTCCATCATCAATCAAGTAGAGCTCATATCGCATATCCAACTATTTTAAATCCAATTAGACATTAGGGTTATCTTTTGTCTCACCTTTTACATATTTCAATTTATAAAATAGATTCTCAAAGAAATTTGTTTCTATATGCATAACATCTAAGTTATGCTTGACTCCCAGAAAATCGACCATTCTAGCCAATTATGAGTATAACCAAATCCAGTTATGTGCAGATTGTAACATAGTGATTCAACTAGTGGGAATTACATGTTATCTAAGCATTGAACGATTTCTTCACTAGGCATTGGTAGAATAGTTGTTTCCTTTACTCATAACCTCGATCGAAAAGCTTTAATATTTCCACAAAATGCATGATTACTTGGCAAAAACTTCCTGTGACAGTCCCACCAGGACAACTTCTTGCGAAACTTCAACTGAAATGTATTAATATTCTCCATACAATATGGACATGCCAATTTCCCATGTGTACTCCAACCTGATAGAATCCCATATGCTGGAAAATCACTAATTGTCCACAATAGATAGACCCTCATTCTAAAATTTGCACATCGATATGCATCTCACGTTTCTACTTCTTCTACCTATAGTGTCTTCAACTCATCAATTAAAGGTCTCAAGAATACATCGACATTTTGTACCGGAGATCTTGGCCTTGGTATTAACAATGAGAAAAAACTGTACGCCTCTTTCATACACGTTTTCGATGGCAAGTTATAGAAAACTATAAACATAAGCCATATAGAATACATTCCACCCATTGCAAAATTCGGCATAAACTCATATGTGCAAAACCCAAGACGTACATTTCTAACTTCAGCAGCAAAGTCAGGGAAAGATGAATTTACATGGCATCAAGCCTTTGTTTGGCATGGATGAGCTACTGAACTCAAATGCTCACCATGTCCACAACTAGCATGCCATATCATATGTTCAACTGTTTGGCGGGACATAAATAAACATTTCAGTCAATCTATGATTGGTAGATGTCGTAACACCTTCTTCACAATTGGTTTTTTGTTCCCCCTGTTCAATGTCTCTTCCCTATATCTACACTCATCACAGACACTACAATGTTTCAATTTTGTATTCTCACCATCAAATAACATACAATTTTTTGGACACGCATCTATTTTCACTCATGGAAAGCCTAACCCCTTCATCATTTACTTTGATTCATATAACATCTCTGGTAATTGATTTTCCTCTGGGATGAATTCCTTCAATAGTGACATATCATTAAATCATTTATCACTCATATTATATTTACTCTTTTTGCTCAACAACTGTGAAACTGCCGACAATTTCGTGTATTTGTTACATCCCTTAAACAATAGTGTTGATGCATACTCCAGTAGTTTATAAAATTCTTGTGCATTTGGATTAGGCGACTGATTATTAATTTCTACATAATGATGTGCAATACCATCATTGTTATCAGCACCCTCAACAATTGTTTCCTCTTGATTTTCATTACTGTATTTATCACTTTCTAGCCTATTATTATAGTCGAATGTCAGATGCATTGAATCAATTACCATCTATACCCAAATCTATTGTCACAAACAGTATCTCTATCAAACAATGTCCTTGATGACGATGAAGCGTTTGCACTATCTCCTACATGCAAATTATGATTTCAAGTATCATGTCGTTCACCATGACAGTACCAAACATAATAGTTTTTCACAAATTCATATTGACATAAATGCATCCCAACTTCATTTTGATCTCGATAATGTCTGTTTTAATATCGCCGACATAGACATTTAATTAGTTCATTTGAACTAGTACACACTGTTTGCATAAAATTTTTCACACCATTTATAAAATCTGGATTCATATATCCATTTCTCATTATTCATTTGTACATCCATTGATGTCCCTCTTGCGCCATTGCTCTAATTTCTTATAAAACACAATATGTATTTTTTCATTTACAATATACACCGAACATTTAATATAAATGTAAAACATAGATATAATTATAATCCTATAATCATAATTAAATTCTAGATACTATATGAATGGATTTTAATGCCTAATAAATTCCTACAAGGAATGGCTCTAGCCTATTTACAAATGAAAAATCTTAACAGTACTTCTATAGTTTAATTTATCTTAATATAGTTTGAAAAGATTTCAGCAACATCCCAGCTTAGTTCCCCAAAACACTAAGGGACAATTCGTTTTAATTTAAGCCAACTTAATTCAAAACAACTTATTTTTATGTTTACATCTTTTTTACTTGAAACCAATTTTATTTGAAAGTCAATATTATTTAGGTGAAATAATCCATTGATTGTAAAATTTTTATAATACTATTAATTTTTTTATGAATGTTTCTTTTTTAAACATTAAAAAATAAAATTTCATAGAAATTTAATAATATGATAAAAATTTTGTTTCAAATAGATTATTACACCTATATAATATTGGCTTTCAAATGAAATTGGTTCTAGGTGAAAAAGATTTAAAACCATTTTAGATTAAGTTGACTTAAGCTAAAACGAAATTAAAACGAATTGGGTGTAAATTTTTCTTGACACAAAAATCTCAAGCTTGGCTTCTAAGGAACGAAGCTAGATACGACCAAAACTTTTCCACCATTAAGATAACTTATATAGTACTGAAAAGATTTTATCATTTCTAAACTGTCTAACTTGGACAATCAATGATTCCTGACCAAAGAAATATTAAGTATATACAATAACTATGTACAACTGTAGCTATTCTTCATGCATATTATTTCTAAACAGGTCGGCAATCACTGACAGGCATTCTATGGTTCATTATATGTAGAACAATATTAAGTATTTAAACACAAAAAATAGTAGTTAAAACATAATCTTCAATTAAATTGCATATTACCTCAATCGTTATCTCTACACGCGGTAAGTTTGCAATGAATCGCTTCACTGTTGGAGAGATTCGCTTGAGATGTCGAAAGAAGCAGAAACGAGAATGAGGAAGAAGAAGAATAAATGGGAAAGGGGAGGCTAGGGGGAGATTTTAATCATAACTAGTGACTAAATGTGAAAATAGTAAAAAACTAGCAACTGACTAACAACCGAAATTTAAATTTAGTGACTGACTGGCGACTAAATATTTTAGTCACTAGTTTACATGTGGTCCACATCTAGCGACTAACACATTTAACGATTGAAATTCAGTCGCTAGTTTCAGTCGCTAATCTCCGCATCCCTTGTAGTGTTCAACACTTAAAGATATCTCAAAGAGATCAATTTTTATATATTAGACAGAGGATATATACTCTAAAAAATACGTTTAAATTCAAAGGTTCTCAAGGGTTTTGGGAAGTAAGAATTCATAGAAATACAATCCTAACCTTCTTTATGTTTGGTTCTTTGAAAGATTTAATTTTTACATGTTTGGTTGAGGTATTTTGTAACTCGCTTCTAAACTTTCAATATATTACTAAACTGTTACTTTTTTATTCGAATGACAAAAATTCATTAACTAAAAGAGGAACAGGTACACCAGCAAGAAGCCGGACAGTTACAAAGTTTGTACCCCTAGACGAGAAAATGACTCACTATAATAATCACAACAGCAAGAAACTGTTACTTTTTATAATTTAGATGTGTATTTGTAAATGATACAAAAGATTAGGGATTAAATGTGTAATTCATTTAGGTATTGTTTTCTAAATTTTTTGAAAAATGAAAGGAGCAAAAATATGTAATTTTTAGTCAGTAATTTGTAATTTTAAATAATTCCAGGGGTGAAGCTATAAATATTTGAGGGTTCAAAGGCCATTTTATTATTTTTAAAACTTAAATAATTTGTGAATTTTTTTTTTCTCATAATCTAAAATTAGTTAAATGAATCTTACAAAATTGTGAAAGGAAATTAGTGCATTAATATGTCGGTAACCGTAATAGAAGATCTCGCTACTACGACGGCGCAATTGTGATTAATGATGGAGATGTTTTGGAAAATAAAAATCATGGAAAATTATTTTTCAAACTGAACTGAACACAAGATAGTTTTAATTTGAGTCTTGTTCTTCAATTCCTCTGCTGTTCCTATCCAGCTTCTGGCTGGTTCTTTAATGAAGTTCTTCTTGCTGATTAAAAAAAAAAAGGAAGAGGATAGTTTTGAGTTTTTAACTTTTAAATAGTCTCGATTTTCACAATTTCTGAGTTAAACATTCGATCCCTCTCTTTTTCCATACTCTTTAAAAATGTAACTCAGTTTCCAACAAAACCATGTTAGTTTACTTAATCGCAGTTGATGATTTCCATAATTGCATTGTGCAATGTGACCATGATTTAAGAAAGTCGCAAGTTGACACTTAGAATATACTATAACCTTTGTTGCACCTATATATATATATAGTGAGCTCTTTTCGTTTCTAAAAAAGTAGATCCAAAATCTTGTCCAACAATCATGGAGAAATTAATGGCAGGAAAGCTCAGAGGACTTGTGTTTACATCGAGTGAAGCATATCTCTAACATACTTCATCCATTCCATAAAAATTGAGCCTGTTACTATTTATAGTAATTAATTTATAAATTTATTTTTTTTAAAATTTATTATAAAAATATAAATATTTTACTATGAAAATGAAACTTTAAAGATTACATTTTCTAAATATCATTGTTAAGAATTTTTTTTAATACATATTAATATGAAGCTTTAATAAAAAAGGTAAAAAAGTCAATTAATACGAAATAGAAGAAGTATATAATATAGATGTTGAGCATCGTTGTCTCTTGCCCTAATGAAGACCTAGTTAGGAGAAAACAACTTATACTCCATTCCCTATATGGCTTTAGTCACTTTTTGAATATTTTTTTCATCCAAAAATTGTTTTTGTGATTGGCAAAAAATGTGAATATTAATAATAAAACCAGCCAAGAGGCTGGAGCAAACCAAAATATATTATTTTGAACCATCTCAAATATTTGCATTCTTTTCATTTTTTTTTTATAAAATGGTACTTCATTTTAGTTATTAATAAGATAAACGAGATCTTATAAATCAATGAAATAGAACACTACAAAACAACAATGGCATATATACAATAAAAGGTTACACAGCCCAGGAACAACCAAATGAATGGAAGAGAATTTGATCAAATCAAAACCTTCCAAGTAAACCAAGATAATCATAGAGTAATAACTCATAAATAACTGAAAAAAAATATCAAATAAAAGACAAGAAAAATAAAAGAAACAACATACAATCGTCCTGATTTATTATTCATAAAAATCTTATTATCTAAGCCTCAGCTGCTTTCTACACCTCACTCGATCACAATTCTTCTTATAACCACCAATTTTAAAAATGTACCACTCAAACGTGTCCACCATAAAGAATTAAATAAACCGGATAGTTCTTTTATCAGCTGTGGTAAGAGAATTTTGTGGAGAATGAAGAAAACGGTAAAAATGATTAAGGATAATCGAGTAGAATAACAATGAAAAATCAACTAGTCAAGCCTAAATTGGTATCCGAGCCTGGCTGGATATACACCATTATTTTCATATTCCATAGTTCACTTTACCACATTATCCATAAAACTATTTTTGCCATATTTATCATTTCCAGATTTCTTACTGGCTATTCGTTTATAGTTAATACTCTTCTATTAACGCATTATTTAGGTCAAATACGTTGACCAACTTTCAACTAGAAAGAAACCCCCCTCAAACTACATAAAACTACACACCATACCACTCAACTACGCTGTTCCACTTGCAATGCCCTTCCACTGCTACCATGTGGGCCACGCCCACCTCCATTGCTCCCAAACCCAGACGCCTAAGAGTTGGAGGCCAGTTAATTCACTCGAGAGAACGCATGAGGACTTGGAGTTTCGGAGAATGGCGATATCTTCATGTAGGGGAGGAGGGCATGTATTTTTATGCACGAAGGAAGGCAGCGACATACTCCAGATCGAGCATCTCTCCAGAGGAGCTTGTCGGCTTTTGCATCAAACATAATGAGTTCGTCAATTATCGGCTTGAGAGCGTCAATGATTAGCTTGGGAACTTGAGTGATTAGCCTGGGAACACTGGCGATTGACCTGGGAACATCGACGATCGGCCTAGGATCAGCTTGGGAACGTCAGTGATTGGCCTCGGAACGTCTAGCGTGGGCCTGGGAATGCCCGCAATCACCCTAGGAATGTCAAATCGGCCTAAGAACGTCAACAATTGGACTGAGAACATTGAATAGCGTGACCTAACTCGGGAATGAGCTTCTAACCACTGAAAAGAAATGGCATAATTTTGTGAATGGCATGACCCATAATTTTGGGTACTTTTAAGGTGGGTTTCGTCTGTTTAAGAGCTAGTCAATATGTTTGACCTAAATAACGTATTAATAGGAGTGTCGTAACTCTAAACGAACTAGCCCTTAATTTAAGTGGAAAATTAGAATTGAAAAAATGGAGATAAGAATAAATCATTCATTCTTTCTTAATCTTAAAATCAAATGCAAATATTTCAAATAATATGGAAGAGATAGAGTATGTGTTAATATAACTATACATTTACATATTGTTTTTTTTCACAAATTTACTTTTGAACTTTTGTAAAAAATAACCTGTGCACGTGTTAATGAACAATAACCAAGGGAAGGGAGGCCTCTAAATTATATAATCTCCTTGTTCTTTTGAACTCTTGCCTTATTAAACAGGTTTTCTGAAAATTGTCTGAAGTGGCAATTGTGCAACGATGGAAGTTTCTCATTCTCAATCCGAAGCTTGGCAACTCTAGTGGACTTGAGGAGTGCTTCCAATCTGCAATTTGCTCAAAACTTTAGTTGGAACAATTGGTTCCTACTTAAGGTTAACTTTTTCATGTGGAAAGCTATGTAAGTTTAGAATTTAATGTTTGCGTGGTGGAGAGGCCAACTTCCAATTAGGGTGGATAAACTCTCACTTTTATTTGAATATCCATCTTCATAAGGATCTTCAAACCTTAAAAAAAGGTGTGGGATGTAGCTGTCAAAGCCTTGCTATAGTCATTATGGACATCAAGAAATAGATTTATCTTCAGCGACAAGCAAACTATCATTCTGAAAATTTTCTCATCTATTCAGCTTCACACTTATTTCTGGTTCACGATGTGGCAAATCATTTATTCCAAGATTAGTGTGCTAATCCTCAGTTTTCAATCTAGGTTTTTTTATCAAGCATTGGTTAAGTAGTTCTGCTTGTATTCATGGTTCCGGTGTCATAATACCATTTTACGATCCTCTAGTTTCTGGCTGGCTTACTGTTCCAATAATAAAATTATTGGTTAATTACTAATCAAAAAAATGAATGAACAATAACCATTATATTATTTAGTAAATGATAATCCTAAAAAAACTTGGGATGTTTATACATCACAACATATATAATTTTTTACAAGATAAATAGCTCAAATATCATAAAATAAAGATAGTACTATTATAGAGACACAAAATATGCTTTTGTGTATTGTTGCCCGTCTAACTGGGCTATGGTCAAGTAGATTTTAATTACCAACTCTATGATTCAATAATTTTCCTATGATTAAGTGTCTAGTTGGGTTTACGATTTGTTGTCTACTTGAAGAGGGAAAAAACCATCTTTTTTATTTTTTATTTTATAATCAAAAACAAAGAAAAGAAGAACAAACAAGCCAAGGAAGATGCAATGTTGTGTGCTAGGGAGACTCTTTCTCTAGCTACCATAACCAAAGAGCAACAAAGTAGATCCCCATATAGACACCTCAATTTTCTAGGAAACACCATCCAACTTTAGGGAAGCAATCTCCATACCGTGTAATACTGCCAAAGCTTTTGTGCAATCCAAGAGGGTGGTGATAACCTATAGGTTACAAGCAACTACAAAAGTAATCGCTCTCTGAATGGCAAGTAATCCAGCTTCAAGGGCAAATTTGTAGCATGGGATAATGTTTGAACCCTGAGCCCAAGGAAGGGCATTTGTCCCCATCCAAAGCCATGCAACAGCTCCCATCGATGAATGCCTTCGCCAAGCACTATCCATAAAAAAAACATCTTTGACCTTTGGAGAAGGCTTAAAGTACATAAAATAAAAAAAGATTGCTAAAAGCCTCTTTGGCTAACCTATAGTTACCCATCCATATTTTAGATACATACTAGGTGGAAAGGCCGCATGTTGTTGCTAGACTTTTGTTCTTCAAGGTCCAATTGTGAAGAAGCAAAATTTGGGACCAAAAGGACAAATACTTTGCAAATCAAGGGGATTAATTGTTAAAAAGAAAAGTTTAAGGATCAGAAAAGCAAGAAGCAATCTTATTTTGACAGTTTTCTATTTTTCTGGGCTAAGCGTATTCTTAGGTAAGGCTTGAAATTTTCATTTGTGGCCCATATCTTTGTTATTGAAAATCTATAATTACTCAAACATGTAATTTTTTTTTTACAACAAATACTTCATTTTTATCAAAAGTGAGCTAAATAACATCTTACAAACTAACAACTAGCATAATGCTATAAAGAATAATAGAAACATAAAACTAGCTATTAAAAAACTACTTGTACCAACAACACCAGATGAAAATGAAGAGAATCATATTGAGCTAAACCTTTTATTTAAACTAGAATAAATCTAGAAATAATAACTTACAAATAACTTGATCAAAACCCAAATAAAGAATTACCAAATAGTCATGACAAATAATAGATTATCCGACCAAGTAAAAGGCCAATCAACCCCTAATAGTAAATCAGCCAACATAATTCTAATATAATGAAAAATTCTAAGACCACCACCTGACCCATTATTCAAGAATGTCTCCTCATTGATGCATGCCGCTTTTCACCCTTCCACCCCCTTCACTTGACCCATTAACACTGACAATACTTCTGCTAATAGTGGTAATAAGCAAGTTCTATGAAGGAGGAGGATGATGAATAATCTGTGAAAAAATAGATGAGTGTTGTTGATTGAGTAGAGCAAAGACAAAAATTAGCCGGCTAGGCTTTGCATTGGATCCAAACCTGACTATTGCGAACATGTAATTATTAGTGTGTGTCTGTGTGTGTGATTGTGTCCTTTGTTGGGTTTTCTAGAACTTATTATTTAGTGAAAGTAATGTCAAACAAAAAATGCTAACAACCAGTAAAAATGTCTAGGTAACTCTTTTGTTTTATCGTCTTTAGCAAAACATCAGCTTCAGTTATTTGTGTTTGATAAATTGCAACGTGTAGTCTTCTTTTTTAGCTAACTAGACACTGCAATACCTAGTTGCCATGTTTTATATATCTTTGACATTTTATTCATTCATTAACGGATTTTATAGTAGAATTGTAAAATAATGTAAGAAGTTTTAGATTACCTAAAAGAGGATATATAATATTTTTTCCAAAACACGAAGAGTACAACTTTAGATTTGATTAAAGATTAGAGAGGTTTTACATGTAAATTAAACAACGAATAAGTACTCTGCCACCACCAGAGTACGAAATGTTTAAGTGCCAATTCGTTTGAGCTAAAATCAACTAATTTTTTTTAACTTTTATATCTTTTTTACTTGAAACTAATTTTATTTGAAAGTCAATGTTATGTAGATACAATAATCAATTTGAAAGTAAATTTTTAAGATGTTGTTAAATTTTTATGAATTTTTCTTTTTTAAGACTTGAAACTAGAAAAATTCATAAAAATTTAGTAAGATTATGAAAATTGTATTTTCAATTGATTATTGTAACTACATAATATTATATTTTAATTAAAATTAGTTTCAAGTAAAAAAGATGTAAAAATAAAAATAAATCATTTTGTAGTCAATTGACTAACATTAAAATGAATTGGGTGTAAATATATATAAAAATGAAAGATGGCCAAAATAGGGGATCCCTTCGTTTCAGATTTGGTTAAGTCTTTCCCTCCGGAACATCTTCATTTATGCTGATTTCAAGTTACACTACGCTTTTTACAGGGTGCACCCAGGTTTCTTTTAATAAAAAAATGGGCTGAAATAAATATTTTTTTAAACTATAACTCTTATAATAGAATTGGCCAATTTTAAAGAGGGGCTAAAATGTACTTGATTTTAAATATTAAGAATAATTACATATAAATATTTTACCATTTTGGGTGGAGGGCCGTAGCTTTTGCTAGCCTCCTTTAAATCCGCTCCTACTTAGAGTCGACCATCAGCCTAATTAAGGCCTTATAGATGTTATTGTGTTTCCAGTTGTATTATCTCTCTATTGTCTCAATATATATTTGTATGCAAATTAAGTTTTTGCATTCACTCAAACCAGTTCAGTGAGGACTGAACAGTCCAAATCATAGTTTTTTTTGGTAATTAGAAGCACAACATTGATTATTAAAAGAGACAAAATATAGAAACCAAGGTGCCAAACAAACCACCAGGCATCCAAGCAAGACACCGGCTAGGTAAACAAACGATATTGATTTCCTCTGTCCATCCCAAAAAGAATTATACATATTTTTTTTTTGTTGTCCAAAAAAAATTGATACGTTTCCCTTTTTAGTAAATTTTTTATGTTCAATTTTCTATTTTACCCTTATATCTCACGCACGTATCTCTCCTCTCTCATCTCCTCAATCCGCCTCTTTCATCTTTCTTTTCAGACACAATCTCTTCATTTGTTATACCTAATTTTTCCCACATTTTCAATCTCCATGCTCGCCCAAATTCTTCCTACTTTAATCTATTCTCTCCAGCATCGACTCCCTCATTTTTTCCTTCCAGTTAAAGCTTTGATTTCTAGCAAACATAGTTCCAGGGACACCAAGGACTACTATTCTGATTATGATAAGGATTCAAGCTTCAAGGAAAAGGAGAGGGACAAGGAGAAAGAGAGCGACTTTGGAGATAAGAGAAATTCAGGCTCGATAATCTACAGGGAAAGAGGATGTTGGAAAATGAATTTACCATCTTCGATGGTTGTTCGGTGGAATTGAAGAAGAAAGCTTCAAAATTTCCTCTGGATTTGGGCTTATTTCCAATCCCCACATCAAGGCTTCAGCGAGCCTAAAGTCGGCAATAGTAGCAGCAGCAGTGATTCAAGGTTGATTTGCAACAATGACAACAATTAGATTCAATTCAGTGGTGAAGATCAGTTGGGAAATATTGATGAAGATCGATTGGGTGACAGAGTAAACGACAGAGATGCAAATGGAAGTGGCAGAGCAAAAGGCGATATGCGAATGGAAGAGACAGAGATAGAAGTTTTTGGGAAGATTAGGGCAAAACCAAACAAATGGGAAAAAGGAGTTGACACCTTAAAAATTGTGCCTGGGAAAATGCTTCAATTAAAATGAGATAGCAATTAAAATGAGATAGAGATAGTATTTTTTAGCTAGGTACTCAAGTCAAAGACCAGATTGAATTGAATTTGTATTACTACATTAGTGGGCAACAAATCTCAAACCAATTCCTCGGTGCAAGTATGCATTGTTTGGCTTAACTAATTTCTGGCTATCTCTCTCTTTTTTTTTTTATTTAAAATATAGGAAAAGATATTTATGATAATTTGTAAAAGATTTGTCACTTGCATGTTTCTTGAAACTTAGAGGGTATCGATGCACATTTTGACATTTTCTTTAGGAAAAATTACAAAACCCCTCTATAGTTTAGTCTAACCTATATTTTATCTCTTCTAATTTTAGAAACTTATACTTTACGTCAAGTTTTCTTTATAGTGTCTGATAACAACTTTTAAAACCTTAATTTAAACTATCTGATAACTATATTTCAGCTATTTTAAGATTTTTAATATTTTTTTTATGGCTAACCAATCTTTAAATAAATACTAATATGTATTTACAGAGAGAAAAATGTATTTACAGAAAGAAAAAATTAATAATTTAATATGTATATTAATTATAAAAAATATTATACATATTGAGATTACTAAAAGATACTATTATATAGTTTAAATACAGTTTCAAAAATTATTATAAAATAATATAAAAATATAATTTCAAAACATATATTTTTAAAATTAAATAGATAGACTGTAAATTATGATAAATATCAAGGGCAATTATAAGTTACCGTTTTCTATCACTTCACTGAGCACCTGGAGGAGGGGGATTTCAAACCTGAGCTTTAATTGCCCGGAAGCCGGAACAAGCATTCTGTTGACCAATAAACTTTGATGTGGGGACCTTACTATTCTTAATTGCTTATAGTGTGTTATTTACTTTATAAGAATTACTCTTTTCATCTTATTCTTTGCCCATTTTAGTTTTTTATTTAAGTTTAATTTAAATTTATTTATATTAATATTTGTTAAAATATTATATTTTAAAAATATAAGACTTATAGTTTTTTAATATAATTTTTTAAAAAAATTTAATAAATATTAATATAAATAAATTTAAGTTAAACTTTAAAAAAAAAGAACTAAAATGATAAAAAGAATTTGGAGTAGGATTAGTATAATATAATGCACTCAAATAAACAAAAAATGTTATCGTCAATATTTGTTTTTGTTTTTACTATACATTGATTGTCTGTTTTCCTCATGAATTCTGGCCTCGGACTCTATGGAAAAGACGACATCTCGATCATGTAAAATCAAAGATCAATTACGGGACTTTTTCTGTGTAAAGCGGAGTTGGGTTACAGATTCTCCAACTTTTTAGAATTTGAAGGTGTGCCGAAATAGAGCTAATTTAATTCATAGGTAAATGGCCACACCCCGTTCGCTTTAAATCCATTATATTTGATTTATGTGCGTAACTTTTAGACTTTAATTTGATGTCCCGTTCATTACCACAAAAAATTTGATTTTTTTGGTTAAATGCGGATCATAAACACTGGCCAGCATATCTAAGAACATATCTAAATAAGATTCTGTTTCTACAAGCTCGGCAATTGGGGGTTTTCAAAGTGGGGTTTTATTTATTTATTTATTTTAATTTGTCTTCTTTTTTTTTTTTTAATTTTTCAAGCACGAAACGAAGAAACATGCTATAATTCATAATTTAAACACTTGAGATGGTCATTGAATTGAGGGGTTTACTGATATTTCGTAGTAAGATGTTGAAATCTTACGAGGCACTAACTTTAAATGTTTTTTTATATATTAAGTACTCATTCTATCCTAAATTCTTTATATCGTTCACTTTTTAACAATTAATTTATAATTTTTTATATTTAGTATTTTAACATAAAGATTTTAAAAAAAATCTTTATATATGAATGATAAATTAAGATCTATAGTTTTTAAATATATATTTTTAAAAAATTTTAAATAAATAATAATATAAATAAATTCAAGTCAAACTAGTTAAAAAAATTAAATTGAGTAAAAAAAAAGTGTAACAGAAGAAGTATTATATAAGTGTAAAATAAAAAAATATTCTAGTATTACAAGTTAGAGAAAAAGATGTGTCAATTTTTTTAAAATTAAAATAACAATCAAACCAGTTGATATACCAGTACTACATGTTAGGAAATGATGTATATTAGTTTTTTTTAAAAAAAAATTGAAATGACAACTAAACTAGTTTTATTGCAGCATAATATATCGGATGAGAAGATTAATGTTCAAACTCTAAATTTCTCTTGTATCCACTCTAACAACTTAACCATTACGCCAAGGGTGAGGATAACTTTAAATTTTGAGTTGGGATGAATCATGCAGGATTGAAGGATTTTTCTCATTTTCTTTTTCTCTGTTCTGTTCTTTCTTTTTTCCCCCTCATTGTGGCATTTCTAATCCTAATCCTATTGGGCAAGCGACAGGGGGAAAGCCGAAGCTTTGACCGGTCAGTTGTCAGGTATGGCGGTAACAAGAGCAAAAATCACCTTTTTTTAACAGATGGGAATCTTTAAAATTCCACAATCACCGAGACAACATCTAAAAGCAAAGGGAATTAGAACATCTAAACCGACAACATTCCGGTCAGCTTTGCTATGATTAGATTACAGAGTACAAAAGTTACAGCTAATCAATGTCCTAATATTCTACCATACTTACAATACTAGTCATATCTATTGATCAATTACAAAAAATAAAAAAGAAAACCCCCCTAATTTTGCCCCCAATCTACACCTGCATTTTTTAATTTGGAATACATACACTTTACCCCTTAAATGTTAAATGCCTATTGAGATAAAAAAAAATGGAAAAGTTGTATTTGCCCACATGCCTTTTTCACTCAAAATGTTGCCCACCTAAACTTTCGCATCTAACGACCCAGCCCTCTTCCTTGCCTTCTTCACCCTCGCATTCTCCCTCTCTCAATGTCTCTAGCCACTGTCGTCAGTGGACCCTTCAATCGCTCATTCTCCCTTTTGTCACACAACCATTGCTATTTCTTATGTCCTCGCCCAGCGAGAAAGAACTTTAATGGGTGGAGAAAAAAGGTAAAAATTTTCAATCAAATAATAAAAAACAGAAGATGTTAAAAGTACATACAAAAATAAATAAACAATAAATAAATTTTGAAGAATTTTGAAATAGCTTAAATATAGATGAGAGCCGGATTATAAATATTTAGGATTTTAAATTTTTTTAGTAGAAATACAAATGAAAAATTATAAATTTAGCCAATTTGATATTAAATTTCGTATTTGATTAGGGGTTAATCAGAACATTATAAGAAATGGTTTAAACAGAACAATTCCGAAACTAAGAAGCCAATCGATGCTTTTGTGCCAACAATATTAATGGGCAAAGTGATGGAGTTGATGGTAATTGGTAAATGGGAGCAAGTGTAGGTATCCCAAAATAAAGGGTGTAAGTGTAGGTTAGGGTAAACATAGTACACTTTCAGTAAATTTCCCCAAACAGCTATTGGCTGTAACAATAACAACGCCTCATTTCATTGCATGGAAAACTGCGCCTCATTGATAGTGGAAACAAACAAAAGAACTTAGAACTTTTATTGTAGCCAATCAAAGGTTTTAACTATTTGATTTGGCAGATTATGAGTTCAAACTTATTGATACAGAATTGAAAAATTAAAAACAGTAAATTTAATATATATATATATATATATCCTATTCTTTTTCATGATGAAAATTTTCTATCTTTGGTTGTGATTGTATCCCAACCTTTTGGAGTTTTCCATGGAAACTAATCAATCTCTCTATCACCACTCCCAAGTAGATTAGTTGCACGTTTTCTTTATTCGAAAATTGGAGAAATGGAGAGGAGCAACAGGAAAATCAACAAATAAACAAGAATGTAGGTTTAAGGCTTAACAGTGTGCGTGTTAAATATGTTGCAATGCTATTTATTTATCCCTATACTTTTAGGATTCTTGTCAATTTTCTTCAAGAATTCGTAAGGGTTGCAATCAAAAGCGCCCAAGGGATACGTAGTGAAGTGTTACCCCCAGATCGTGAAGTGGCCGGTTGCAGGTGGATTAATTATCTCGTATTTTGGCTACTATAACTCGCAAACATTCGACAAACGTAAGCTTTTGTTCTACATTTAGAGTGGTTTTGGCTCAAAAATTATAAAAATTTTTGGAAAGTAGATTGTAGAAAAATAAAATTCACTGAAAGTAAGAATTTATAAAATTGCAACCCTAACCTTCTTATGCTTGTTTAACATCTCACAAAGTATAAAGATTTTTAACTTTCTCACGTTTAGTTCAAGTATTCTGCATCTTTCTTCAAACACTGAGCATGAATGTAACTTTTTGAACTTCAATAGTGTGTTTGCAAATTCTAAATAAATGGGGACTAAATGTGTGCTTTTCATGGACTATTTTGTTTATTTTTCAAGGTTCAAGGACCAAAAATTGTGATCTTTAGGGATTACTTTATAAATTTTCAAAATTTTAGGAACTGCACTATTAAGTATTCAAAAGTTCACGGGTTATGTTATATTTCCCAACATAATTACCTTGTGGATTCTGACTATACCTGACTGATAATTAAGAGAATGAATGGTGCAAAATTGTGAATGATGATTTGCTCGAGAGTGGGAATAATGTATAATTTTTCTCCAAGTTGAACCAAACGTAGGATTATTAAGAGTTTATCACTCTGGATTGGACCCTCCTTTTCTGTCGGGCCTGGAGAAATGGATCATCTCCTGATCGAGCCTTCCTGGGCCAACCCAGGTCTATTGGGTCTAGAAGACTAGCAAGCCTATGCCGCACCGCAAGCGCCTTCAGTTTGAATTGGCGGAATCTTGCGCCCACTCGATTTCCCCTGCCATACAATTTTTTCTTTTTCTTCTCTCTTCGTGCATAAATGCTAACACATGAACCACGCTGAATTAGGCTTCCTTCTGTAACGGCTGCGTCGACGACTGATGGGTTTTCTTGAAATATAAGGTAGATTGTTTGTACTGCATTAATGGGCTTTATTTTCATTAATGGACATTTATATCTCAGTATTAATTTGTTTCTCCAGTTGGCCGCTGCAAACTTTTATTTCAACTTTCTTTCATTGGCTTTTACAAGTCCACGTTAGAATTGGTTGCTGTTAAATATAACGCGATTTTCTTTTACACGTGACACCAGTTTTTTAATTCCTCCCATGATAAGTGAGCCTTACGCTAGTTTATGAAGGCAATAATTGCAAGTTCATGATCAAATAGATTAATTCTTCTGATTGAATAGAGCTATCACATGTAATAGCTAAGCTTGATTAAGCTTGCTTGGGAAACAAGAAACATAACAAAAAATAGACTAAGAAAGGTCTGGCTTTAATTAAGTTAGATCGCATTAATGGATGTGATATATTTATGATGTAAAGCTACAATCAACTGTTTTGTCAATCTATGTGAGATTTAATTAATTATAATCTTTACAGGGACGAAGTCAAGTAAATATTTATTGATCTATGTCAGACTCAAGCTTTCCCTCACCATGTTTCTCCTCAAGCATTAAAAGTAATAAAACTCCTTGTCGTCATGTAACTATCACAACAGTCGGCATACGTTTTACGACTTTGAACATAGAACGAAAATCAACTCCGGCCGTTAAAAGTTTATTTGTCAAAATTCTTTGTTAGAAGTAAGGTATTGATGTATATTAGTAAAGAATGTCGTTACGGAACCTTAACCTAGTTGCCCCACCACCCTTATCCCCATCTCTCAAAAAAGTCTCTTCAACCTTGGCTTAATTGGCCGGTTGATTTTCCAGCCAGATTTGACCATTCTTTTTAAAGTTTTATATTAGTTCTTCAACTAATCAACATGGCCAATAGGGTTTTCTCTTTATTTTTATCAGATTCAGTTTTCTTCTCCTTAATAAACTAGAAGACATAGCTATATACTGAAAAGGTGAAAATCAAGAGTTCCACTTGATGGGGTCGATCGATCTGCTCTCTTATAGTAGATCGGGAGTTAGCATTTGTTAGTCCAAATATTATGCTAGGCATGTGTCTCTTAGTTTTGAAGGTTTTTTCTATCAGTTTGTAGGTTTAAATATCGGATATATCATATATTCTCTATAATTTTTCTCTTTAACACTACTAGAAAAACCGCATTTAGCGACGGTTTAATTAGCGACGGCTAAAAACAGTCACAAATTAACGACGGCAAATAGTCACTAAAAGTCCGGTGAAAGTTTAGCGACAGTTGAAAGTCGCTAATTTTTAGCGACGGCAAGTTAGCGAAGGTAGGTAGTCGCTTTCGCTAAATTAGCGAAGGCAGGTAGTCGCTAAAATTAGCGACGGCTTGCCTTCGCTAATGTCGCTAAAACTATTAACCGTCGCTAATTGGCTTTAAACGGTTCCAAAATTACATACAGCTTATCCTTAGTAATATTCCAAAGACTAGCGATGACTAATTATGACTGGCTTTTTATGAGATTGTTCATTTTCTTTTTTTTTCATTTGTTTTGATAATGAAAGTTTAGCGACGGTTGAAAGTCGCTAATTTTTAGCGACGGCAAGTTAGCGAAGGCAGGTAGTCGCTAAAATTAGCGACGTCTTGCCGTCGCTAATTAGCGAAGGCAAACCGGCACTAAAAATTAACGACGGTTTGCCTTCGCCAATTTAGTAGTCGCTAAAATTAGCAACGGCTTGCCTTCGCTAAATTAGCGAAGGCAGGTAGTCGCTAAAATTAGCGACGACTTGCCTTCGCTAATGTCGCTAAAACTATTAACCGTCGCTAATTGGCTTTAAGTGGTTCAAAAATTACATACAGCTTATCCTTGGTAATATTCCAAAGACTAGCGATGACTAATTATGACTGGCTTTTTATGAGATTGTTCATTCTCCTTTTTTTTTTTCATTTGTTTTGATAATGAAAGTTAGCGACGGTTGAAAGTCGCTAATTTTTAGCGACGTCAATTAGCGAAGGCAGATAGTCGCTAAATTAGCGAAGGCAAGACGTCGCTAATTTTAGCGACGTCTTGCCTTAGCGAAGGCATGTAGTCGCTAATTTTAGCGACGTCTTGCCTTCGCTAAGGTTGTCGCTAAATTAGCGACTACCTGCCTTCGCTAATATCGCTAAAACTATTAACCGTCGCTAATTGGCTTTAAGAGGTTCAAAAATTACATACAGCTTATCCTTGGTAATATTCCAAATACTAGCGATGACTAATTATGCCTGGTTTTTTATGAAATTGTTCATTCTCCTCACTCGTATAGATCAGTTCCAACACTTTAGGATTTTTTTTAATTCAGATATATGGATCAATAGATCTATGTGTTTATTGAAAAAAAAATATATATTATAATTTAGGTTAACAAAATTATCTATCTCATTTATTTTTCTAGAAAAGAAAAAAAAGAAGTGAAAATCTCTTGAATTTAAATTGATTTTTGCCATGCCTTAGCAATATTAAATTCTTGATCAATAAACATAATATTATTGTTTATGTTAAATTTGATTTAGTTATTGTTTATGTTAATTTTTTCACAATTTTGTTTCGTTATATGGGAGTAGCTTGTTAAATTTAATATTTACAAATTATAACTTGGGTAATTAGAATTTTAAATTTAATTAATTCAGCATACAAATCTCTAAATATTTTTATTAGTAATTAACAATAAATCTATTTAATGAAAATAAAATTAATGGACTATTGGTTTATTGTCACATTAGGCTTAACCATTTATTACTATTTTATAATCTCATTGTTGAGACTAGCGAAGGCTATTAGTCGCTGGTTCTAAGCGACACTCAGCCGTCACTATGCATTCACTTACATTCTCCTTTTACGCATACCCGTGTGTTCTCTACTGTTTTCATCCTGTGCACTACTCTCCTAGTCTTCGCACTGACTAATCTTCTCCATTTCGAACCTCTGCTCCAAACTGCTCTGCCTCCCCTTCCCCAGCCTAAATCGCCAGCTCTGCTTGAAAGCCCCAATCTTTCAGGCCTCCTCTTTCGCAACCTCACAGACGCGACGCGAATCAGCCATAATTTAAAGAAATCTATATTCCTTGATCGGCGTGGGAATCTTAGCTGATACTTGTTTTCCCCTTCTTTATCGATTTTCCGGCGATTGTTTCTTTGTTTCTTGTTCTTTTCTTCCTCTTTTTTGTCCTTTGATCATAGGGTTTCTAGGCTCGGGTTCTGCGAGTTTGATGGAGGAGGATATAAACGTTGATCGATTCTGTATATGGTCTTTGGATCTGTCAGAAGTAAGACAATGTATGGATGGGTTTTTATATATGTCGAATAGCTTACCGTTTCTCCAATGTTTTTTATTTCATTGTTGTTCATTATCTCGTCTTATTGAGATTCAATTTGGGTGAGAGGGTATGCTCTTTCCAATTGTCCTTCGGGTGTTCAAAGAGTAATTCATTAATTATCAGATGTGCTACAAGTTTTTGTTTCTGTCTTAGCTGTTACTAGATCTTTCTATGGCCAGTGGTTTCCCTGTAAGGTTAATTTGTTTGTTCCTGATGCTTCACATTTTATGGGGAAAATGCATTCAAGTAGCAGTTTCTTTCTAAATTTGTGTATGATACTGAAAATTGGTGTTTATTGAACGAGATGATCTTGATTACTACATTTGTTTCTTGAGGATTACCTGACAGATTGATGGTGGATGCTAGAATGAACCCCAAGCAAATAAACTTTGGTGGGGTTAGCATTAGAGTCAGAGCATTGCCTTGTCGGGTGATTGTTATAATTCCTTCTGTTTTGATATCATGCAGTTCACCTGTTAGCTCTGGTCCGTCTGTTGCATATGGACATCATAGAGACAGTAAGGAGATATAACAAAAATTTGTGAAGATATAACCACTTTTTTTTGTTATTTTTTGATACATCTATTTCATATAACAAAAAATTGTACAGATTTTACCTTAGCATCTACATGTTTTTGTTCTTGCAACTCGTCATTGCCATATTGTATTTTACATTGTAGGAACTGTACATCTTGAAGCTCACAAAGGATCAAATTCTGCAATTGTTGTCTGCTTTCTGGCTGCAAGCCACTCTTCCTGATAATTTGCCTTCCAATATAGAAGCTATATCACACTCTTTTATGCTGACACTCATTTCCTTGAGACTAAAGGTGACTTGGATGACATCATTTAAGAACCTTTTAGCTCTTTGCATTGGTATGCTTCTCATACTTGAAACAGCATGAATTGAACATGATTTTTTTTGCTGGAATCTTTGTCTCGCATAATAGAGCTGGTAGGGTCTCATTCACTATGTTTTCAGTGATAGGATTTGCTGAAAATCCTATTGGATAGAGCTTCTTATAATTTTTTTTGCATATGCATTTCTTCATATTCTGCTTGTCTCCTAACAATTATTTCAATTGTGGTCAACAGAACCCCAATAACAACATTGTTGTCCGCTGCTTCCAGCTTCCCTGGTCTCTCATGAATATATCTCTGGATATTAACAATGGTATGAGGCAATTTTTTACGTTAAATAATTTCTGTTTATCTCTTTTTGGTTTAGAATTTTTTTTTATGGTAGCTACTTTGGGCAGGGAAGTTAACCTCTGCATGCCAGAGGTCAATTTTTGTACTATCACTGGGCATACTGATGACAATGACTCTGACCTTGATTTGGCGTGGAAAATGCTTGATGTTGCTAGGGTGATCTCTGAAAAACAACTTGTTGGTGATACAATGGAGAAGGTGGACATTTTATCGGCACTTGCAAAGGTGGCATTAAAGAGAGGTTTGTGGATGTTTTTTCAATTTCTCTTTACCAGCAGAGAGCTTAGTTGCTTTTGGTAGTCAGCATTCTTAGGTGATTCTCATGGTTGTTTCCTTTCAGATCCATTCTTTCTCTTAATGTTGTTTTTTATTTATGATACCCTATAGAGGACATTGAGTCTTCACTTGGTGACTATCATACAGCTTTTGCCATCTTGCTGAGGATTGTTGAACCAGATAGCAGATAGATAGCTGAACTGTATCCTTGAATATTTTTGTTATGTTCTATCTTATTATATGATCAACCTTTATAGCTCCAGTCAGTACGTTTAGTTGCATGGTGTGTCTGTATGTTTGAAGCACGCACTGTCATTTTTCAAGGAAATATGTGTCTTCTCTAGATTATTTTAGAAGTATTTCATCCTTAACCATATACTTCAGAAATTTCAGAATATGCATGTCTCTAGAGCTTGGGTCTAAACCACTGGAAGCAATTTCGTATTGTCAAAATGCCATTTCAATTTGCAAGTCGAGGATGCAGAGGCTTACGAATGAAACCAAGAGCTCAGTGTCAGCCGCCTCTGCAGTTGATAATGATATCCAGCAGTCAAACGATTCCGAGACTTCCAAATTAGGGGCAGATAGAGAAGCAGACTATTATTAAGATTGTACATTTATGAAAATACATTCTGATACTGTATGCGTGTGTATGTGTAAAATATTTCAGATTAATGGGAATAACTTATGTTTATGATTTTCGGAAGTGTATGGTATTACTTTGGATTAATGGGAACTAGTTCTGTTTCTGGTTGTTGGAGTTGTATGGAATGGATGCGTATAGTGGAGGTTTGGTAACGGAATTGTGCTGGACAAGAGTTTTTGAAGTAGTGACAGCTATTAGTTACAAATTATCACTAAGTAACAACGGCCACACGTCACTACTTACCATACGTCACTAACTAGCGACGGTTATTCGTCACTAGCGACAGGTATGCGTCACTAACTAGCGACAGCTATACGTTAGTAACTAGCGACGGTTACGTGTCACTAACTAGAACTAACTAGCGACGGTTAAGCGTCACTAACTAGCGACGGCTACACGTCACTAATTGGCACTAACTAGCGACGGCTACGCATCACTAACTGGAACTAACTCACAACGGTTATGCGTCACTAATTAACGACGGCTACGCGTCACTAACTAGCGACGGTTACTCGTCGCTAACGCGCTGGTGGACACCGGTACCGGAAAATTTGTGACGGCTTGTTTTGCGACGTTTAGCTGTCGCTAGAAAATTAACAGCGAGTGAATTAGCGACGGGCGTTTTAGCGACGGCACACCATCGCTATATCATGTTTAGGGCCGTCACTAAATGCGGTTTTTCTAGTAGTGTAATACAGTATCGTAAGGACACTATGAATGGCATGAGTTGAACTTATTGTCTATGTGAAATTTAGTATTTACATCTTATTGATAGATGTTATATAACCAACAGTTAAATGAATAAAAAAAAGTATATTAGTAAAGGTTAACCCGTGATATAACCGTTGAATTATAATATATGGCCACTAATAGGGAGACAATTAGTTGAGATTTTGGCCCATTTTTTCGTTGATCATTTCTATACTTTCGGCAAAAGTTGAATAGACAAATCATTAACTTACTTGTTTACTTTACGGGGAATAATAAATTTTACGCTACCAGACAATAACCAAGCAAGAATAACGGTGTAACGGGAGAAAGAAACAAAACCAAATAAACACGAAGAAAGCTACAACTAATCATCTTTTTTCTGCAGTAGTTAATTACAGCTTGACCAATCAATTATCTTTCGTCGTTGTACTTGCCAAACGACCCCAGCTTCCAACTACTAGCCACACTCCAATTGTCGGAGTTCGCCACCGATTCGGCGGAGCCCTGATTCCCGCACTTGGCCACCGTCCTCACGCTCTCGATCAGCTCCTCCGTGCGCGCCTCCTGCTGCAGAATCTCCGCCAGCTGCTCCGGGCTGATGACCAGCCTCACCTTCCAAACCCCTCTACTGTTATACCTCGGGAAAACCTCGGCCTCCGCCGCCGGCCGCTTCGGCGCCCTCTGGGAATCGAGGGACATCCGATAGGGAGTCATGGTGGGTCCGTTCCGGGGCGGGGACGACAACAAAGTGTCGTCGCTGCTGTCGTGGGAGTGGGCGTTGATTGGGAGGAGGTAGTAGAGCTCGCCTGCGAGGAGGGACTCGTTGTGGAGGAGGGGCGGGGAGAGGAGGTCCCGGGAGCGGTAGATGGCGTGGCCGGGGAACTCGTTGGTGATGCACTCTGCTGTGATGGGGGCGTAGAGCTCCATGATGCCGCCGCCGGAGGTTACGACCTTGATCATCCGGTCCACTTGGCCGAACCCACTGAACACGCAATTGCCCATGTGTCTGGGTCTTTTTATGACTTTGATTTTCTGAGGCTGATTTAGACGTTGGAGGGCTAGCTTTTGGTTATATGGATGGCGTCGCCGTCGAAGAAATTCTGGGGAACGTCTTGTGTTATGTTTTTTCTTTCTTTGGGGTGAAGGCGACACAACAAGGATATATGCTTAGCTTATTAGGCAGAAGAGAGGAAGAGGATAAATTTCTTCCGGATTTTAGTATATAGGGCTGGCCCATGTTTCTTGGGTTCTAGTTCAAGGGAATGACGATGAAATTTCCTAGTACTAATTATTGGGCAACTTGCAATGTTAGTACTAAACCTATAATTACTATTGCATATTAGTACCCAACCTCCCTTTTGTTACATACTGGTCTCAACAAACTATGGGTGATCAGTATTCAGTTGAAACCGAAAAAATTTTAAAATTCTCAAGTAACCCAAATTAACTTGGATTCTTATTTTCTTTCTTTCCATGGACAATAAATCTTCTATATTTTATAGAATTTGAAAAGAAAAATAATATCTTTATCTCATTTCATCTCTTATAGAATTTAATTACCATTTTTTCGATTAATTCGGTTTAAACCGAACTGAACCGAAATATTTCAGTTTGGTTTGAATTTGGTTTTATAGACTAATTCGGTTATTTCGGTTTCTTAGTATCCAAAATCAAAAACCGAATAAACCGAATAATTCAGTTCGGTTTAAACCGAACAAACCGAATAATCACCCAAAAAACCTTTAAAATCTATTGCATATTGGTCCTTGCTCTTGCAAAATTCACTAACTCTGACATAATTGTAAAATATCAAATTTTTAAATTTTAATTTAAATTATAAGGTAATTATCTTTTAATAAATTCAAACTATATTATACTCCCTCTATTTTAAAACTTTTGCTTCATTTGACTATTTTGAGTATTTTGACTTGAATTTATTCATATTATTGTTTGTTATAAAAAATTAAAAATATATATATATTCAAAAAAAATACATATCTTGATTTGTCGTTTATATATTAAAATATTAAAAATAAAAAATACTAAATTAATTGTAAAAAAATAAATGAACCAAAAATTTTGGGACAAAAGAAATATATTTTTTTTGTAATTAATATACCATTTAGATTATCAGTTTTTACCAAGCTGTAAATCCAATTACCATGCTAACTCAATCATTCTATGCGGGTAAGGACCAATATCTAACAAAATAAAGGCAGGATGGATTAATAATGGTAATTAAAGATTTGGGACAATGGTGCAATTTACCCTAATTAATTCATCATCAGCCATTCAGGTCCAATATAATTTATTTTATAAAAAATCTGTAATAGTAAATTGGTACGTACGGGTTTTAAATCATAATTGCTTTTATATCTACCAGTAATTATTATTCATATATCTCGAGTGGGGCACGGCAATTTTAAATTTGTATGCCTTCTTGTATATGTAGTAAATTAGTAATGTATGATTATAATGACATATATATATATATATATATATGTGTGTGTGTGTGTGTGTGTGCATAATTTGTATAAATAATTCTATTATCTATATGTTTATGTTGGCCAATAAGGTTTTGTAATTATCTTACCGTTTTTCCATCTCACCGTCCGTGTTAGAGTTCTGTTTGGTTAATTAGTTCCACGATTCTTGCCACATTATAAAAAAACTGAAGTTTTGTCTCCATGAAAACTTCACTCATGTGCCAGGATTGTCACGGTCGGGCTAGCTCAAGTCTTTTTTAAGGCAAAAAATCCCCACGTTTTGTTGACCTTTATATATATATATATATATATATATATATATATATATATATATATATTTCTCATCGCTCTATATGGATCTTAATGATTGGCCTAAATATATCATTAGCCCTCCAACTTTTCCAACTCATACGAGTTGATTTCTTAACTTTGACTCAGTATGACTTAGTCCTCAAACTCTAAAAAATTTTACGACTTAATCCTCAAACTTTTTAAATACTGATACTTAGTCTTTTAGTTATCAAAATACACTACAACTTTGAGTCTCAACTTCCAATCTTCCAGCAAAATGACTTTTCTATTAAAAAAATTTCATTATCACCAAACTTGTAGGTTAATAAATTTTAAAAAATTGTTAAATACAAAATTAAAAAATTAAATAACTTATAAAATGATAATTCAAAAAAATTATATACAATAATTTAAAATTTTTTAATTATCTAATAATTTTTATTTTGCTTATTTTTTTAAAAACTGCTTTGGTTGACTTATTGGGAAAAAAAGATTTTTTATGCCTTGTACTATTATGTTGATCAGTTATTTTTTCTAAATTTTTTTCTCACTTTTTTTCATACAAAATATGCAACATTAGGGACTTATGAATTTTAGAGATCATTATAGAGAGTTTTGCTTTGAGTATATTTAGTTTTTAAACAATTTTCCAAATTAATATTTTGTAACTTAGAATTATTATACCATATCATCTTAAAACTAATTCATCCCTTGAAAATCTCATGCTAATGAAGATGGTACGCATTATAACTTCCTTGGCTTTTTATCATTTTTTTTTTGAAGAAAAACTTGGTGAAAATACAAAAAAAAAAATCCAACCTTTAACTTTTAGATAATCCATCAAAAGAAAAAAAAAAGTAGTCAATATTCTAATTAATTGGTTTAATTAATTTTTTATTTTAATTTTTCCCCAAATTGCCTACTTTAATTTATATCTTGCTTGAGTTGATAACAAATGATAGTACGTATCATCTTCATTAGTTTTTTTTCCCCAAATTTTTCTTCGAAGCCAAATGATAAAAAATCAAGGAAGTTATAGTGTGTACCATCTTGATTAAGCATGAAAATTGTGAGGGATGAATTAGTTTGAAGATGATGTGGTATGCTAATTCTAAATCACAAAATATTAATACCAAAAAGATTCATTTGGAAAATTATTTTAAAAATAAATCTAATTAAAGCAAAACTCCTCTAAAATGATTTCTAAATTCATAAGTCCCTAATGTTGTATATTTTGTATAAAAAGAGTGAGAACAAAATATTTAGAAAAAATAATTGATCAACATAATAGTGGAGTGCATAATTTTTTTTTTCTTTCCAATAGCCAACCAAAGTAATTTTTGAAAAAAATAAGTAAAATATAAATTCTTAAATAATTAGAAAAGTTTCAAATTATTGTATATAATTTTTTTGAATCATCATTTTGTAAGTTATTTAATTAGTTAATTATGTATTTAAAAATTTAATAAAGTTTAGTAACTCACGAGTTTAGTGATAATGGAAGTTCTTGAATAGAAGGGTCATTTTGCTAAAATATTAAAACTTAGGACTTAAAGTTGTAGTTTATCTTGATGGATGAAGAGCTAAGTAGCATCAGTTAAAAAGTTTGAGGACTTAGTCGCATGATTTTACAAAGTTTGAGGAATAAGTCATACTAAGTCAAAGTTAAGGGACTAACACATGCGAGTTAGCAAAGTTGGAGAACTAATGGTGCATTTAGGCCTTAATGATTTTGTAATGTATTAATTCTAATTATTATAGAAACTAAAATATTAACTAAGTATGAACGTTTAAGAATAATTACGTTTTGAAATCATAACTATGTATTTCAAAAGATCACATTATGACTCTTTACCGAAAAAATTAGCTGATTATGATCCCATTATATGAGTAATGAGGTTTTAATAGTATATAGGTTGAGTCATTGTAGCAAAAATATTACAAGATTTCATGGTTGTAGTAATACATATTTTTCACTTGGTGTTTTAGTAAGCTTTTCCACCTGCATGTCAATCGTTCTCTGCATCACCATGATCCCTCATCTGAAAATTTAAGAATGTACACATCTAATATTACATGGGAACACTTTTGTTCCATATAGTCTTCATAAATAATTCATACTCTAGACATGTATTTTTTAATCGATTGAAACTAATTACAGAATATTTTAAAGGCCTAAATGCGTAAGTTGTCCCATCAACTTTGTATTCTTGCGCAAGTTAGTCCTTAATTTTGATTTATAATCACTTAGCCCTTAAATTTTGATAAACTATGTGACTTCGTCCTCAAACTTTCATATTTAGTCTCTTGGCTGATGGGAAATGTGCTTGTATTGTCACTTGATAGTTAATGGCATTTGGTCAGCAGCATGTTGGGGAAATTGGTGCCAAGAATAGAATGCCAATGGTGCTTGGAAAGAAAGGCCGATGGCTGAAGGAGAGGGAGAGACATTACACCAAAAATGCACAATAGCGGCAACTGAAATTTAGTGGTTGTGATGGTTTAGTAGCCATTCAAAATAGCATTGAGCTACTGAGATAACAACTGAAGCATTCAGTTGCTCCCAATTTGGAGCTTGACACCCAAGAAACCTCAAACTCATTTACACCTGTAATTTAATTACATGAGTTATATGTGTATATTTAGGGCTTTTTTTCCTCTATAGAGTCATATGATATTATAAAAATGAAAGTGAGAGCGATAGTTAAGAGTGACTCACCGTTCACTTTTGTGGAAGAGCAAAATCGAAAATGTTGACATAAAATAAAAATTTATGTTACCTAGCACCTGATAACTAATAATACAATAACAAGGAATTTACAAAATTAAGAATTTTTAATCTAAAAAAATGGAAAAATAAATAAATAGGAACCCAAGTGAAAAAAAAATAGCTCATATATATTTATAAAAAATTTTGCAAAAAAATATGAAATTGATGATTGAAATCATCAAAATTCCGATTGAATTCAAGCAAATGGGTGACTGTATTCAAACACTTTACTACTACTACCTTCATATAGGTAGTGATTGAATAATTCAGTCACTATGACTAAGGAGGGCATAATGACTGAAACCTTCAATTGCTAAGTCTTGAAAAATTACTTTTCAGTCCAAATGGATGAATGATTATACCATCACCATTTGAGAACTGACTATTAACTTTTTCACCCCTACGATTGAAGTTTCAGTTGTCATTTAGTAGCTCGTAGCCCCAAAATTGTTTAAACTCAAGACCTGCACATTTAACTTACCATTTCTCATTTAAACACTCTCAACTCCTTTTTCCAATCATCAAGAAGCTCATTTGTTATGTTTCTTCTAATATTTTTTTTTGTTGTTGTCTCGATCTCTTCTTCATTTGGTGATTTTTTTCACTTCTTTTCTTAATGTTTTTTCATAATCTTATTTAGCCTTCATGATTTCTATTGTTGCATGAGTACTTTTATTATGTATTTTTTTGGTTAAAATATTGCATTTTGTGTTTAGGATGTCTTTTTATTTAATTTTATATTTTGTTTTAAATTTCATCTTCCAATGGATTTTATTAATGGGGTTTGTGTTGTTCTTCATAGTGAGCCTCAACAGGATGTATGCTCAAGGGGTCCTGCCATTAGGTATCATTCCTAGCTGCATAGCTGGAGGCTCGAGATGAGGGGGATCCTATCAGCTGCCCCAAGTTCCTATCCCCACCCCTAAGATTCTTTTCATCGCCACTAGGATAATACACGCATCCACTTGCATTCTATCCACCTCCACTGAGATCTTATCTGCCTACACCGAGATCATATCACCAGCCATCAATATAGCACCAAACATATGGGCATATGTTTTTTAATTAATTTAGGCTTAAATTAAATTTTGAATCATTTTATAATTATATTAATTTTAATTTTGTTTATAATTATTATGCATATTTATTATACTTATAATTGTATAAACTAATTTGAAAAAAAAACCTTAGCCTATCAACTGTGATTTCAATCGCTATTATCAAAATTGAACAATTTGGTCGATATTTCTTGTGCCACATCTCTAAAGGAAGCGACTGAGCTTTCAGCCATTGCCTTCAGTCATAAGCTTAGTCCCTTCTCTCTAGTGACTAGGTTTTTTATGACTAAAGATTGACAAAAACTTCAATCACCCAAAAATGCACTTTTCCAATTGACTTAATACTGTTTTTTCAGTCACCATTTTTCCTCAATGTTGTAGCTGGTGAAAAGTTGACAAAAATGGTTGAGTTGATGGGTTAGGGAAGAGTTTTGATAGGGTGGGGAGACTGATAGTCGAAGAAATGACAAGGCAAGGATGGGCTAAGGACTACATTGAACCAATGGCGAGGTTGGAATAGGCAGTGACGATGAGGGTAGATTCAATGGCAAGGGTAGATTCGCTGGTGGGGGAGGATTTGAAGGTTATATTGATAGCAAGGGGATTCAACTGTAACAATGAGGGTGACAACAAATTTGACACATATGAGAGTGGATTCAGAGGTGGTTTACCAGATATGGCATTTGATCATTTTCAGATTAGATCTAGGGTTTGGTTCAAGGAAGAGATACTAATGGTGTGCTGAGTAGAAAGGCTGATGGTGCTACATTTTGCAAAGTTGAGAGAATAAGTTGGAGTAGTCATTCATAAATGACTAACTTGATTGAATTGAGAAAGTTAAGTGACCAAGAGCGCATTTTATCCTGCCTGTGCAAATGCGAACCTGGATTACAGAAAGGCTGTTATGTCCAAAAGAGACCAAGAATCCGGAATACTTGTTTGTGCCTAGCTAGTTGGCCTCACTTTCAACAGGGAAAATGCTAATATATGGAGCGTAAGAAGATTTTCTCTTTTGACAAAAATAAAAAGTGAGAATCTAAATATTTGACTTAATTTTTAGATAATATCGACTTAACAGGGTTGGGTGCAAAGAATTTTTTTTTTTTTTTTTTGTGTGTGTGTCTAGAATCTTCCAGGACTCAATAGTAAAAAAAAACAGAGAGAGATTTTACCATTTAAAATACCTAGCTATAATTAATTCACTTAGTTAGTACTTAAGTGGAATAAAATTTTCAAATATAAGAGTATAACAGACACATCATGTCATAGTTATACTCATTCTAATATGATACTCACACTCATTCTAATATAATCGACATGTTATGTACATATTGGCTCTGCATAAAGGAGTTCATTAGATTATTATTCATGGGTCAATAGGCTAACAAGTTGATCGTTAGAAAGGTCTGGAATATGTTAAAGAGAAACCCTATGATTACGGGACAATCACATAATAAGAAAACTCCCCCATGCCAAGACCTAGGGACTTTAAGAGGTTTGTTGGATAAGGGATTGAACCTAAATCTTCTATTAAGCTGTACATTCCCTCTTTTAGAGAATTACTGGCTTTAACATTGATACATCATATCTTCTCCTGACACACAATTTTGAACCCTCTAACCTATCTTTGTTTGGAGCTATAGTTGTCTATAAAGGTTTTGAGTATTCCACCAAAGTATTCAAATATCATAACGAGACAATAGTTTCATATTCCATGTGAAAAATTGAAATACAGTGCTCTAATAATTCTGTAAAAAAAATCTTTTTAAATCATTGCTCATATTAAAGTAAATGAGAAATTTTTATATAAAATAGTTTGTAATATATTGCATTCCACTCCAAATATAAGATGCAAAGTATCAATCATAACCAGCATATATATGCAAATATATATTAGTTAAAGACAAGAATGAAGAGACAGGCTAACAATAAAGATATGGTATCTAATTTTTATACAGTGCCTTATTTTAAAAAACACGCATATAAATTGATAAATTTTTTTAATTAAGAGGAAATAGGAACACGTAACGTACGCAATCGCGGATCGTGCGGGGGTTTGAGCAGAGGAGAGGATCAGCTGAGCTGGTTAAAGGGTGGATCCAACGGACATGAGATGATTGTGAGCAACGGGAAGGTCCTTGTTCATAGTCCACGGTACCATCATGCTGCCCCTTTTGTACAGGATCAATCCCTTTCAAATTCTTTTTGGGGTCAATTCCTTTCCGTTATCAAAGGAGGTTAATTAAGGACATGCTTTTGCACTTAATTACTTCTGATCATCAATCCATGTGTTAGACATGTCCTTCAAGCCTTTGTCGCTGTTATAACAGAAACCGGCGTTTAGTGCGAAGAAGAAGGGAATTAAACAGTAGCGGGTGACACGGGAGGAAGAGGGAAAGCGAGGGAAAAAGAGAATAAGCAAAGATATTCAATACGGATGAGTCCGGCGTTGGACAAAAAGTTTTTCCCGAGTGGGGCTACAGGCTACTATGTCCATGTCTATACTTAATTCCAATGGGTTAGGTCCTTGGCCCTATTCTTCCAAGTTGGGCTGCGGTTGCTTCTTTCCAAAACCAACTTCTCTGACCTGGCTCCCTCCCTGTCCGGCCGCATCTTTTGATCTATTTCCGTCTTCTTGTTTAAGGCCCAATAGACTCATCTCTTATAAGGATGTCAACATACTGGGTTTGGGTAGGATATAGTTAATCCCAAACCCTCTTCTTAAATGATCGGGTTTGATAGTATCTATCCAGCAAATAGGTGGGTACAATAATTAATAGGGAAAAAAGGTAGATGAAGTTGAAAGTAACATTATTTGATCGTTCATGAATAAAGATCTTATTTTTTGTTTAGATTTTGAAGCCCTATATTCCTACAAGAGTAGTTCATGAAATAAAGATCTTATTTTTATTTAGATTTTGAAGCCAAAAGTACTAGTTTGAACTTCATATATATTGATGAACGAGTAATTTTTTATCTTCATTTTTTATTGTGCAGTAGTTCAATTCATTGATTATAAATTAAATAACTTTTACCCAAATTTTGTTTAAAATTGGGACGATGTATTATATTTCGGAAAAGTAAGGGCCAATTCGTTTCGTCTAAAGTCAACTGACTTTTTTTAACTTTTTCATCTTTTTTACGGGAAACCAATTTCATTTGAAAGTCAATGTTATGTAAATGTAATAATCAATTTGAAAGTAAATTTTTAGGATGTTATTAAATTTTTATGAATTTTTCTTTTTTAAGACTTGAAACTAGAAAAATTCAAAAAAATTTAGTAAGATTATAAAAATTTTATTTTTAATTGATTATTGTAGCTACATAATATTGGCTTTTAATTAAAATTAGTTTCAAGTAAAAAATATGTAAAAATAAAAAAAAGTCATTTTGTAGTCAATTGGCTAAAGTTGAAACGAATTGGGTGTAAAACTCTTAGAAGATTTTATATATTTACCAAAGAAACAAGGAATGTTTAAAATACCTATGTCGGAGAGGCTTTATAAAGGGTTAAAGGAAGGATTAAATTTCTGTTCTGATACGTGAAGTACTTAATTGCTCTTAACAAAATAGTTCGGGAGGTTCTGGGGCTTTATAAACTACACCGTTAAAACCATCTTTTGCGCCTCGAAAACCCTAGCAAAACCTGTTTCGTTGCAGCGCAGTCGAACTCAGAGCCCTCTGTTTTCAGAACTTCTCTCAGGTAATCTCGATCTTATTGGTTATACCTCTTCTTCGACGAGATTAAAATGTGGCAAATTGGTTATTCAACTTCTTCGTTCCGTCATTGTCTTCTCAATTTCATCGTTTCGTACTTGTAGCGAGAACGATGACTACCGTTGGAGAGACCGCTTGCAGTTTGGCGACCATGATCCTCTTTGACGACAACATTCCCATCACTGTATCCTTCAATTCTCATTTTTTTTATGAAATCTTCCTGTTGGTATCACAAGATAAATTTTTCTGGCCAGAAGTTTTAGGGATTTCGATTATATGCTGGGTATTGAGACTTTTGTATATACTGATCCCGGTTTGTTGTTTTTAACTGGATTTGCACTAGAGGAATTAGGTTTTGTCTGGGTCGGATTTGGTGATGTTGGTCGATACTTAATCTACATTGTTCTGGATTGTCTGTTTGGAATATTGTGTGATGTTGTTTGTCGGGGTTTGTCTTTAACCATTCCGTATAGGCTGAGAAAATCTCTCTATTGGTGAAATCGGCAAATGTGACCGTCGAATCTTATTGGCCGAGCTTGTTTGCGAAGTTTGCTGAGAAGCGGAATATTCAGGATCTCATTCTGAATGTTGGAGCTGGTGGTGGTGCTGCAGCTGCACCCGCTGCCACCACTGCTGGTGGTGCAGCTCCTACTGCTGCGCCTGTAGTGGAGGAGGAGACGAAGAAGGTATTCTGACATATGTTATTGTTGCTTGAGCACATCTCTTTTCTATTTTTACTTGCTTGTTTATATGCTTTCCTATGTAATTTGCAGGAGGAGCCACAAGAAGAGAGTGACGATGATCTGGGGTTTGGCTTGTTTGACTAAGGTTTCTGTTTTGCCTGTTCGCAGCTTCAGCTGCTTGAGATTATCATTTGACTTAATATCGATCTAGGGAAAATATTAATTTGTTATTTTAGTTAATTAAAGTATTGTGTGAACCGCTAGCTTGACTCTTTTGTTTACCCCAAACAGAACTCATAGATTCATACCAATGCTTAACAAATTGTGTATCTTGCGTTGCAGTTACCCTCCTTAAATTTTTGTTAGATGCTTGATTGGTTATGCTGCCATTGCTTCTATTTTTGAATGGTTATGGTGCTTCTTCCCGTTTCTTGGTAGCTGTACAGTTACAGCATTGTTGATATCTTGTCTTTCGATCAAGAATGGCACAATTTTTACATTGTAGTTGATGATTTGTTATGAAAGCAGCGCCAGGTGCCAGATTCATGTCAATATGCTGTCATTCATGTTCTAAGTAGATGTATATTGTATAGTAGTTATTGATTATTAGGGATCATGTGAGTATGCCGAAATTGTTGCTTCTTTGGTTGTTTATTGAAGGGTGATGTGCATAGTGATAGTCTGATAGAGCAATTTCTTTGCGTGTTACCGGTGAATGAACTGTGCTGGAACTTGGGCAAAGCAGTGGACTCTTGAATAAACCTTTGCCTAGAGTTCGTCCTGGAAGCTGAGGTGAAAATATACTACCAGCAAAGTAGACAAAGATGTGTATGGAAGTGGTCGCAAGAGTAGGTCCAGAACTGGGCTTGGGTTCTTATTGTGCGATTTCGAGAGCTTTGTAGATTTTAACGAGCAATTGTGGAAAAAAAAATCCAGAGAAAATGGCTGAAAAAAGCGATAGAGTGCCCTTGGTGTGGTGTGAAGGATAAAGGATCAACTGGGGTCCAGTCAGGGTTTTTCGACGTTTTCCTTGGCAAGGGGAGCACTCTTTTCCCCTTTGATTCCAGGCTCACTGCTGGTAACTCCCAGGTTCAGCAGCACCTCCTCTCACTTCTTGGCAGGTCCCTGTGTCAAACCAAACTTGTTATATTCACAACGTAGGGATCACCAATGCAGAAGATTGTTTCAAATGTTCATCTTCACCTGTGACATTGTTTGAAAATTATTTGGTATAAACAAGTGATGCATGTTGTTTCGGCAGCCCTTTTTAACATAAAATTTTGTTTACGAGAAAGAATCTCCATTCAATACTAGTCCGAAGTTTCCTCACCGTCCATGGTATATCCTGAGCCATTCAGTTCTTGATCATCTTTCAAATGCAAGGTTGCCATAGGCAGCAAAATCTCTCCTCACCACCTGCCACTGAAGTCACATCTGCAGGATCAACAGCTTCACACTAAGACAGAACGGTTAACGGATGCTCAATCTCAGGTCTGCCGAAAGAGGAGGAAATGTAGATCGGAAGCACATGCTTGAATCTGTCAAATTACCAGAACGTTAAACACTCCCATTTGGAATCCGATGAAGCCCTCTTTCAGTGTCTACTAACCCACCGGTTGAAGCAACAATAGGCACCTGCAAAACAGCCAGGAAGAGTAGATTTCACAAAAATGATTTGGGGTACATGCACACAGTCCATAGAGTTCCGGCTGGTGACCGTACAGTTCCGTAATGCATAGCTTGCAACTGGACAAGTCCACAAGGTTCAAATCTGCTTGGAACCAAGAGAAAATCATCACCTACTATTATCATATGAGCCAAAGGAACATTGAATTTTGCAACCCCTCTGGCCTTATTAGGGTACAGGATTTCTAGCTGCTCAAGCTGTTTCTCCATCTGTTTTTCGCTAGTCCCCTGATCGAAACATAGTTAATCGACCAATATCTCATAGAAACGGTTGCTTCCATATGAAGACACACTTTCAACCGCTTACAAGGACTATTAGCTGTACTTGATCCTCACTGAATTGAGGAATTGCTGCCGCAAGAATTTCTGAACCTTTCTATTCTTTGAGCCTTCCAATAAAGCCAATCACGGGTATGTCTGTCCATAGGCAAGCCCACTTCAGCTTGTAGGGCTTCTTTCAAAAGTGGCTTTGCATCCGCTGCCTAAAAACTCTCACATGTAACATATGTAAGAGATAATCTCAGGGATAGCAACTCGGGCATGAGAGGAAGTGCAAACTTGATGGAAGACTCTTGCAGTTGAACTGTTATATTTGACCCGTGTATTCTTCAGTTGCTGGATTCCATTCCTGATTCCTGTAATGTCTGTCTTTCACAAGATTGTGTCCAATTCCAGTCCTTTATTAGTACCAGACAAAAGTTCTTGGGCATAATACAGGCTAACCGTGAAGACCTTGTCAGACTCCAGAATATCAGCTTTCATCCAGTTGATTTCCCTCTCTTTCACAGGCTTATCATACCTACAGAACATGGTTGATGTTACAATAGTTTCAGCAAACAGGGATTCAATTGAGGAATAAGAAGCACACACCCATCATTAAAATCATATTTAGTCATGTTTTCTATATGTTTTTCCTTTGTATTTGTTTATCTTTTGATGTGTTTAGGCTAGGATATGGTACTTAACTGGTTTATATTTCATTTTCAAGTCATATTTCAACTTCATTTGAGTGAAGAAAGATTTCTGTGAAGTTTTGGAGCTGAATTGTAAGTTTTGACAAAGTTTTGGCATAGACACACCTTGCTACACACCCATATAGTGCCTAACACGTTCTAGCACACGTTACTATCTAAGTTATATACCCATGTTCCAAATTGTATTTAAATTGGCGAGATTTTAAGTTTCAAAGAGGTTACACAACCTTTAACATGGCCGTGTAACACAACCGTGTACCAAATTGTGTTTGTTATATTTTTAGGGTTTCTCAGGTTTATTTTAAGAAAAGATGAGGAAAAAGAATAAGAGGCAGAAAACACATAAAAAAAGAGAGAGAGAGAGAGAGAGAGAGTTTTGCTGGAGAAAGGCTTCTAGGGGTAGTTCTGATGATCTGCACTATTTTATGAATGTCGGATTGAAGATTTCTTGGAGAGGAAGAAATTCTATCATGGACAATTCTTTTCTTAGTTTTCTTTTTTATTCTATTGTGTTTATTTTACGACATTATGAGTTAAACTTTTTCTACGAATGCTTAAAGTAGATGAACCCTAGGATAATTTTGTGAATGTGATTGTGATTGTGATTGTGATTGTGATTGCTTTTTGGTTTGATATGATTATGTATTTTTCTTGTGATTTATCTAATATTCTTTGATGCGTTGATTAATAGTAGATAGCTTATTAATTCAATGTGAGATGATGAACATACGTCAAATAGTGTCTGATATGTTTGTTGTCGATTATCATTGGATAAAAGGGATAATATCATAACTGGGAGTAATGCGTGTGATATAATACCTCCGGGGTAGGATGAAACCTAGTAGTGGGTCGTAGGACTTGTAATGCATTCTTAGGAAGCATGATAGGTCGAAGCATCCTATCGATGACCTAATAATAAGGTTAGTGTAACAAGAATAATAGAGAGCTAATCTACATTAGGTAGTACTCCAGAGTCCAAATAAATCACAATCTTGTTAAACTAAGTAAAAGCAACAAAAAAAAAATTTAAGGGGATTTGATTCTAAGTATAAAATTTAAATCACAATCTTGTTAAACTAAGTAAAAGCAACAAAAAAAAAATTAAGGGGATTTGATTCTAAGTATAAAATTTCTTATTGTTGATTATCTTAGTTGTTTTTTGCTACCGGTTAATAGTTAGTAATTTGTTTTACCACATTAGTTTAGTTAATTTGTAGTAGTTAGTTAACAAACTCTTTATTTGACAGTTAGATAATACATAAAGGTTGAGGAAGGTAAACAGCCTTCATTTCTTGGGAAAAAAAATATTGGTACTTACCATTACTATACTTTGATTATAGGTGCATTTGTCTGTGAGTTCACATATTTAAGAGTATGAAGAGATTTGAAACATTTATATTATTCATTAAAGTAATGGAAAAATTTTGTTGTAAACTACAAACACACCAACCTCAGATTTATGTCGATCTCAAACAGTGATAGCAAACAGAAGTCGGACATTGCAACAATTACAAACTTAAAGGATAAATGGTACAACAATTTGAACTTTCAGGATAAAAGTGCAACATATAACATACTTGAAGGAAAATACGTGACATTTAACTTATGATAATTTATGTTAAATTATGATTTTATTTTAGAACAAACTCATGTTTTGAATATAAATATACTAATTTAGGAGGGGTGCAGGTAGTGTCAGGTAAAATTAGTTAAATCTAGAATATAAATATACTAATTTAGGAGGAGTGTAAGTAGTGTCAGGTAGGATCAATTAAACTTATATTCATTAAATATAAATATACTAATTTAGGGGAGGTACAAATAATGTCAAGTATAATTAATTAAATCCATATTCATTCCATAAATTTGTGGGTAGAGCTTGATTTGAGTTTGAGTAACAAGGTTTGGAGATGATAGGGTTAGATATAGTATTTTTTTTACATTCCTGCCTATCAAAATCTAATTTCTTTATACTCTTGAAACTTAGGTGACATAATTCGCAAAACTGGAGCAAGTATAGTCAATGCTACTTTTAAAGCTTAAAAAAGTAATAAAAAAATACAAAAGCAAAGGTGGGAGCCGAAGTGACAACTCTAAGTATAATGATTATTTCGTACCCAAAAAACAAGAGTTAACATGAATTTAACTGAACCTAAAAGTTACGAATCAAATTCAAATTAAACTTGAGCTCAAACCCATCATTTATGGGATTTGTCAAGTTTGGGCATGAACTTGGGCTAACCAAAATTCTTATTAAACTAAGTTCAAAGTTTGAGGTATTTGAACTTGGGCCAACCTGGCTATGCCCCGGTTTCGATGGCTACTATAAAACAATTATATCATTATAAATATTATATTTATCTCATCTAAAGCATATATCGCAAACATGTACATTAATATTTAAATGAATTTGCCCCGTACTGATTTAGGTGGAGGAGAAGATAAGTGATGTCATATTACGAGGTTAATAATATGATACAAACTCAACTAAATTTTGCAATATAACTTACACAATGTGCCCCATCTAAGACTAAATCTCAGGTGAGAAACAAAGCTAAAAGAATGCTCTAAGTACTTTAAAATTATTTGTGTCCAAGTCGGCAACATATTTTACCAATTTATAGTGGCATCTTTGGAGAAAATGGTATATTTGATGCACATTAAGTTTGGACTTTTTTTTTTTTTTTTGGCTACTCAAAAGCATCAATATACGTATATAAGGAATGAGGTACAATTATTGTAATTAAGGAAAGAAGAATACCAATCTTTTTAAACTCTAAATGACAACCTATCAAACTTTGTGTGCTATTTTATGAAAAAATAGAGAGGATGGAGTTAAACTCCATATTTTTACGGTGTCCCCACATCTTACCCATTACACCAAATCTACAAAGACGGTTTAGACTAAAAATTGATGAGCCATATTGTGCACAACTCACCATAGCAAACATCAACAACAAAGGGAAGGTTGTCCCGGCCAATTAGCTAGGTTGGCCTTCTGAGATGAGCCGCCGAGTGCCGCCGAAGTTCGATTCCCCTAAAAAAATGCATTGCTCCATAAAAAGAAAAAATCACATATAACTGGACACCCTCCAAATTTATGTAACTCCCAGTGTTCCTAAAATCTCACCATTCCCTTAACACTTTTGACAAATGCTACTGATTAAAATAAAAAAGAACAAGTTAGAAATTAACTTCTAAGGGCGCTACGCGTCGATAAGTTAGGTGGTTTCCCCAACGATCAAAATCCCTCGCGACGCAACACTCTTTCTGTGGCGATTCTTCCAAACTGCCACCTCCCTCGTTTCCTCCGCCCAAATTTTCTCTTTATTACGCTCCCCCGTTTTCGCACGTCCATCGTTTCCCCTTTCTCAAGCTTCCAGGCCTACATCAATGGCCGCCGCCACTTCTTCTCCTGCCAACCTCCGTTCCAGCCCTCTCTCCGCCTCCCGCAACTGCCCTCTCGTCCCTTCTGCTTCCTCTTTCCTCGGATCCACCCGCAACCTCCGCCTCAGTTCCCCTGCCAAGCTGACTCACGCTGCTCCCGGCCGTCGATCTGTCGTTGTAGCTGTTTCTGATGTTGTCAAGGAGAAGAAGAGCAAGTCCATGTCCAATCTGGTAATATTTTTTTTTCTGAATCTTTGCCAATGCTCGGCTCCTTGATTTGCTCTCCGTGATCGCATGTCGTGTTCGCTTACCTATTCTTGGATGCTTAATTTGGCTTAGTTTGCTCCCAAGTTCGCTTAACAATTACTGGGCTCAGCTCGGTTTACTTTGTTGCGATCAAAGAGTCTTTATTTGCTTTAGGGGGTTCCTGGTGCAATTCGATGATAAGTTACTTTTGTTTACTAGCTGGATGAATCTGTCTTACGTTCCTCTTTTTTGGGGTCTTTGATGCTAAAATTGACGTTGGTCTATATTGTTATGTTCAGTTGATCACGAAAGAAGAAGGCTTGGAGCTCTTCGAGGACATGGTTTTGGGAAGGTCATTTGAGGATATGTGTGCTCAGATGTACTACAGAGGAAAAATGTTTGGCTTTGTTCATCTATACAATGGTCAGGAGGCCGTCTCCACTGGTTTCATTAAGCTGTTGAAAAAGGAGGATTGCGTGGTCAGCACATACCGTGATCATGTTCATGCTCTGAGCAAAGGTGTTCCTGCTCGGTCCGTTATGAGTGAGCTTTTTGGTAAAGCCACTGGTTGCTGCAGAGGCCAAGGTGGTTCAATGCACATGTTTTCAAGTGAGCACAACCTGCTCGGTGGGTTTGCATTTATTGGTGAAGGAATCCCAGTTGCCACGGGTGCTGCATTTACCAGCAAATACAAGAGGGAAGTATTGAAGGAAAATTGTGATGATGTGACTCTAGCATTTTTCGGGGACGGGACTTGTAACAATGGCCAGTTCTTTGAGTGTTTGAACATGGCAGCCTTGTGGAAATTGCCGATTGTCTTTGTTGTGGAGAACAATTTGTGGGCTATTGGAATGTCACACTTGAGAGCAACTTCAGATCCACAGATATACAAGAAGGGACCTGCTTTTGGAATGCCTGGTATCCATGTTGATGGGATGGATGTTCTGAAAGTATGGGAGGTTGCTAAGGAGGCAATAGGAAGGGCAAGAAGAGGAGAAGGTCCAACATTGGTGGAATGTGAGACATACAGGTTTAGAGGTCACTCATTGGCTGATCCTGATGAACTTCGTGATCCTGGTAAGCATTTGGGTTCTAGTTCATGGTTTGATGAGGTTCCAATTTGCCATTTTATTGTGACGAGCAACGATTCCCTGCATTCTTTTTTTTTTTTTTGTGAACTTTGAACCAGAATGTTTTAGTCCATAAATGTGTGTTTTATGAATCTAGTTTATGGTAGAAATATTCTGTGCCCTGTTTACCTAGAACTATAAAACAGGCCAGACTGAAGTGTGTTTGGGACTATCGTTAGACTACTGGATGTAGAAAAATGGCAGGAGTCGTACATTCTTGGTTGTCTGGTGTTTGCACATGAATTTCCTCTTCCTTATTTTTCACTTTCTTGGCAGCTGAGAAGGCTCGCTATGCTGCCCGAGATCCTATCACAGCGTTGAAGAAGTACATGATTGAGAACAAATTGGCCACTGAGGCAGAGTTCAAGGCCATAGAGAAGAAAACAGATGAGGTCGTCGAAGATGCTGTAGAATTCGCGGATGAAAGCCCCCTTCCCCCGAGGAGCCAGCTACTTGAAAATGTATTCGCAGATCCGAAAGGCTTTGGAATAGGACCTGATGGAAGATACAGATGTGAGGATCCTAAGTTCACTGAAGGCACTGCTCATGTCTAATGATTCAGAATCGAACCGATACTGATCTATAAGCTTGAGTTGGCTATTTGCTTAGTTTTAAGTTTGCCTTTAGTTGCTCAAATATCCAAGTGTCCTGTATTTGTGAGCTTTATCTGTCACTCGTTTAGGTTGTTTCTTTTCGTCAAAATTTTGTATCCCTTCTTGCCCTTATGTCCTTTCCTCCCAATTTCCAGTGGAGCTGAACCATTACTGGTTGCCAATTCCAATATAGTTGTTCAGACATACGGGCTGCAATGCCGATCAGAATGAGCATGTGTGCCTGTATTTTCCTTTTCGGAGATGGGTAAATCAGTTTTATATTCAACATCTAAAGCCCACCGCATCACAGCCGCATCCATGAACGCTTGCTGGTTGCAGAATTTAGTCCCGCACGGCTGCACCTTAAATTTAAAATATTTCGTTTGTAATTCAGAACCTTAAAATGTCGTAGAGTTTACTAACACGAAGTAAACTACGTTCCAAAACCAATCTGCTGAAGCAATTTTTACAGAGTTAAAAAGAAATACAGCGACACTGTTTCACTTCTTCCTGCGGCGCCAGAGAAAAAACAGCAGGAACACAACCGACAACCGTATCAATAAAGTATATGCATGGGGCCAATAAATAAATAAATAAAAGACGGGAATTATTCTGACGCACACACCTAGACTAGCATCCAAAAACAATACATAGAAAGTAAGATGCTAGTGTAAACTTCTCTTCCTTAACTGGACAATCTGAGTACATCTCCTGAGTGCAAAGATTAGGATCCTGAACCAAACTAAACTCCCGGACAAATGGAAGCCATAAGAACTCTCAACTCGTTAGAGGGGCAGCGTCAAATATTCCAACAATAGCTTGACAGGAGGCAACATTTTCACAACAAACGTACGAAAGCCATTCTGCAAGCTAATTTTTCATAATCTCTCATCACCGACAGGAAAAGAATATAAAGAATATTGAAACGGAAATCTCCAGGCAGCTGAAATGTGTTACAACTTAAGTGCTGCAATAGTTTCTGGTTTGAAGTCCACTCTTAAACCCAGCACTCGCCTAACCTCAGCAGGGGTCAATCTCCAGGTCATAGGTCCTGAATTCTCTCCCCAGAAGTCTAGGATCTCAGAAACTTTCTCTAGGTTGAGTATGGTCGCCATCTGAGTAAGACGAGCAAACTTGTCCCTAACAGTCCTCTGAGTCATGCTGGATAAATGGCTAACAAGAGCCCTTATATCCCTGTCAAGCTGCAGACCCCCAAGTTGACTAAATCTTTTCTGCATCATAATCACTTCAAGCCTCTTAACTATAAAGTCAATGACCAAATGCACGAAGGAGTCATAGTTCTTGGCAGTCATTAGTGGCTGAAGCCATGCTGCATTAGTCTCGACAGCAAGGAGAAGCCTCTGAACCCATGGGTCATTGACTTCATTATCAGCATACTCAGCTTCTGATAGTTCATAACTGATAGCTGCTACACTATCTAATACAGGACGAATTCGTGGGGTTACAGATGACACAAGTTGCTCCAAACCAGCATTTAGGGCTTGCTTGAAAGTGTTGCTCAAATCAGCCAACTCAGACAAACAGGATTTCACCTTTTCTCTTTCTGCAGGGGCAGGAAACGCCTGAAGCAAAAGAATTGGAGTTAGGGGTAGAAAAAGAACCAATCTGAGATATCATTAGAGGACAATCAAACAAGTGGAAGATACCATTAGAGTAAAATCAAAAGCATTCATGGTACTTTTGATATGGCAAAAAGTGATATATCAACCATATATTGGGTGAAAAGTAATTCTTTCATTCATCTATTGCCTAGCTTGCTTTAAGGCATGGTTCATTCATAGGGCACATAAGGAAAAACCAAAGGACTACAGTACCATCGATGAAACTGAAAAGAACTGTTTCTTGCTCCACCAACGGTGAGAGTGGAAGCTCTTAAAACTTACACCTCATATATTGTAGAAAAAAGACATCACGTTAACAGTTCCACTAAAACAAGTTAACTAGTTTTTTAGGTGCTTAGAACAAGTTAACTGTGAGCGACAATAAGGCAGCAATGCCTAGCAATTCCCTTAACCTCCTCACTCTTGACTTCCCAGTTTATCATGTCTATAGTACTGCATGATGGTAATGAAGCAATGGCACGCAAAGTAAGTGCAACAGGCATAAGAATGGTGCACTAGGAAAAGGTAGAAAGGATTCGCCTTCTTCAAAATCTCTGAAGGAACTTGTCTATAACCTAATGTGATTGAAACTCAGGATTCATATAGTGAAGCACTCTTAATCAGGATTAAGCCCTGGTTGATCAATAATCAAATTAACATTTTTCAAGAAATAATTTGAATTTACCAATCTCATCCTATGCGGAATACAATTGGTGGTTGCAAGCGAGTAAAAATTATACAAAGCTAGTTATAAACGTTCACATGAATTGATTTTATGTTAACGCAAATAAGATTAAAAACAAACCTAACTGTGCGCTACTTCAGATCAAATATCATTTATTAATCATTATGATTCCAAATTGACCAAAAAACATCATTAAAAATAGTTGAAAAAAACCTACAACAGCAATTAAAGAGAAAATATACAACAACTAATCCAACGAGATCATGAAAATATCTAACTGCTTATGAAATAGCAGTATTAAAGAATAGGACAAAGACCCCAGTCATAGCTTATAAGAAATTATATAAACTCATTACTGTGAAGTGGAATAGAAAAGCTATAGCTTAATTTGCGATGAACTTTTAAAAGGTCAACAGCTGTCTTCAGAAACACTAGAGCATGTCATACACCATCTCTGTTTGCTAAACGTGAGGTAAAGGTTTGTTTAGTCATTTAATCAATTCCTGGGAAGTAAACGGAAGCATGCAGCTCACCTCAGCACACTGCTCTTCAATTTCATGTTTTAGCTTTAGGATGTACTCACTGCTTACATCCATGTTGTTTAACGCAGTTGCAATCTCTGTCCCAGTCTTCTGCACTCCAACGCCACCCAAGAATAGTTTTGCCCCAAGGTTTGGCTCCCTCATTTTCTGTTGCAAAGCTTCATGGTATTCATTGCTTAGCAAACTTGATGCACCACTCAAGACAGCAATCACAGAACTGATATTTGATGTCGATATTGCCCTTCGCAAACAACTCTGCAACACATAAAATACATCATCCACCACCGAAGTGGTAAGACTGTCAGGAACATGCTCGTCAATCCTTATTGCTTTCCGCACATTCTCCACCATAAAGAATCCCTCTAGGATTACATAAAACCCGGTAACATCTTGAACAGCTTTGCTGAAGTTTCCACTCCTGAAGGCTTTTGTCGCATTGGAGACTGTCTCGGGACCAACAGAACTCAATCCTTTAATTTTTGACACCATATATTCTGTGTAGTCCTCACCCAGTTGCATCAATGACAATATTTCTTCCAGATACAATTCAACTTCTCTAGGATCTGGTCCTTCTTGCATTCCCACCGCAAGCAAATTCTTGTTCTGGGCATTGATCTCAGAAGCCAGCTTACCCAATTTCCTGTACTCCATATACTTTTTCAAGATCGAAGAACCCCTGGAATCACACTCCTCCTGCAACTCACAAATTGCATACACGATCCCATCCTCACCACAAAGTCCCCTCAAAATATCATTATTTTCCTCAATGGCCATTACAATGTCCTTGAACAAGTTCGTCAAACAACCAACAAAATTCACCTGATTCTGTCCATGACTCTGCTCCATCAACTCCACCAAATTCTCATATTCTAACCTCGATCTCATTGCAATAACCTTCTTCAAGTAGACAACATAAACCTGCAAGCCTTCCTCTTCCATACCTAACGGAGAATAAAGCCTAATGAACCTTAAAATCGTGGGATGATCCCTCTGATCCACAGCTGCTGCCAGCTTCTTCTTCACAATCCCCTCCAACTGCCTCTTTGAATGAAGCAACTGCTCTCTCTGTTCAGATCCAGCATCCTTAAACCTTTCATCAATCTGCAGAAAAGTCTGCACATACTTCGCAGCGGACTCGTAATCCTCCGAATCCAGCGCGTTCTTCACACCCTCTATACAGTTCCCTCGCTCAACAATGGCGTCGATGCGATGGAGAGTGGAGTTGACACGCGACTGCGCTAAATCCAGCTCCCGCACCTTGCTGCTTAACTGGTCGGCGAGATCGCAAGTGGATGTGACGTTTGAGAGCATGTGGTCCGCCTCGGCCTTGACGATGTCGAGGACGTCAGCGGATTTCTGGAGGTGCAGTAGGTGTTTGTCGATTTCTGAACGCTGAGAGAGGAGGCCGTCGAGATCGACATCAAGCGCTCGCTGGTAGGCGATACACTCATGGAGGAGGCGCGTCATGGCGCCTACGTCTGTGAGGGTACGGATGTACTCCAGTGCCTCCGGCGTTCCGAATTTGACGGAGGTGGCGGTTGATTCTTCGTGGTGGTTCGCCTGCTCCGGCGGTTTGGCCACCGCGCCTCTCGGAGTGGACGGCATCCTTCAGTTTTGTCGTTTTGGGTTGGGATCGGATCAGGAAGCCTCTTACACTACGAAATATTGAAAACGAACTGGTTACCCTCCACCTCTAGTGAATTTCAAGAGGATCGAAACGGTGTCGCCTTCAGTTTTCCTATGTTCTAATTCAGTCCCACACTTGATCTATACTCTACAATTTCGTCCCTGGAGTTTTCGTTCGTTTCTTTCCCCCCTTCACAGTTCACATCGACACCTTATAATAGAAAGTTTAACAGGCGAATCAGGTGATGGATATCCAGCAACTTGACTGGATTGAACTGCCCATTAGTTGATCCGCAGCAGATAGATGCAAATCTTTATTCAAGGGTAAAGCTGAAGGCAAATTGAAAATGGAAAAACTAAGGTTAGTTAAGTAGCATTTTACTGGATCCACTCCTACTTCCCCCACATCAGCTACGAGAAGGAAATGGCTGAGAAAACCTGTACAAATGGGTAAAAGCACCATCATAGTCTGATAGTGAGAGCCAATAAATAAAGGCCCAGAACAGGACATCCGCCTGCCAACTTCTGATGTAAAAACAATTTAACAGCAACTAGCTGTCCAAGTGTATATAAAAAAAAAACAGCTGCTCAGAGTGATACCCACCAACTGAGCATGTAAACCTATTTTCTAAATAACCATGCTTTGAAATCTGATGCCCAATCTCCAATGCTTAAATAAAATCATACCATCGCTTGTCATTAAACAGCAAACGTCTGGCAAGGACTCATGTTAAACAATGTAAAACTGGGTCTTCTCAATTGCCATTCTTCGTTACTTCCTGAACTTGCTTAGGTCCATGACTTGCATATACTAGACGCTTCTTAGCTATAAGGTAAGACATCTAGAGCTATCTGCACGTTTCTTACTGAGCTGACTTCCTCTGTTCTCTGTGTATTTTTATTATCAAGCGTCTCACTTAAACATTTCTAGATTCATCCATATCCTACAACATCATCAGATGTTTATAAAGAAACTTATTACATTAAGCTTTTGGTCAATCAGCAATAACTTGCTAGTTAGTTTATCAGAATTAGGTCCAAAATCACAACAACGTACCTCCATCATTACATACAACCTCCAAACCGCAATACTGGGCACCAGAAGCGAGAAGGGATGCAGAATTTAACCAGAGAGTTGGTTCAATAATGGTCCAAACTGCAACTATATGAACTTGAAGTATCAACAGAGCCTACATTAATGATTAATCTAAAAGATGCTTCAGGAATAAGGTCATTGTTTTTAAATACCAGAAAACCATATGGTACTAAATGGATACACATTATCCATGAGTCATGCATATTGGCCTCGTCTAAAAGATGCTTCAGGAATAAGGTCATTTTTTTTAAATAACAGAAAACAATATGTTACTAAATGGATACACGTTATCCAGGAATCATATGCATAGTGGCCTCGTCGCTGCAAACAAAAAATGTAGATAGATAGGAAAAAAATGCGAAAGCCAACAAAATTTTCCAGCAATCATACCACAACAAGTTTTGTTTTCTACCTGAGGAAACAATAAATTTGCTTCAAGGACAGCCCTGAATCTCTCAGAATAGCTCAGTTCATGAAACAAACGAGAAAAACATCCTGTTGGAGAAGCAGGATGTTCAACACAAAACAAAAAAACAAAAATGACTTGTGCATTAAATTGAAGAAGATTTCAAATATTAATGACTTTCCACGGTTCAGTTCTCTTCTAGTTACACGAAACACATTAGCACAAAGAAAAAAAAGAAGAAATAAAGAAAGATAAACAAGCACTGCATCAAAATAGAAGATGGAATCAAGTTTTTCAAGAGCTTTCCAGTCTCTAAATATGGCCTTCAACATTCATGTGCTTTAGAAGGAAATGTGCGGCAGACCAAGGCAGCATTTTAGAAAATAGTGTGGCCGCCAACGTTGTATACAACGGAGAGAAACACCAAATTGAGCTGCGCTTTTCAAATGTGCGAATATACAAAACACTGCAGCAAAATAGAAGAAGGAATTCAAAGTTGTCAAAACTTTCTAGTCTCTAAATACAGCCTTCAACATGTATGTCCTCTAGAAGAAAAATGTCCAGCAGACCAAGGCAGCAAAGCTAATTCTAGAAAGTGTAGCCACCTACGTCGTATATAATGGAGAGATACCAAACTGAGCTGCTATTTTCAGATGTCCAAATAACAAAGCCGAAATTTGGACCAGCAGCTTGGCACGAAATCCAGAAGTATGTCTTCTCCAGAGTTCGAAGGACACAAAGCTTTTTCCAACTCATGCAACTATCTCAGAGCTTTGGATCTAATTTTCCTAATTATGTAGTCCTCCAAAGCAACACCTGCCTCGACTATCCTTGTGTGTTCGTTAATTTCTACCTTCAGAACATCTTTCAAACTCTCCTCCATGCTAATTCTATCATCCTCTTTCAAAATTCTAGGAATGATTGTTGTCCAGGTATCCATGTGTGGAACGTCCCCATTCTTTAACATTTCCCCCAGGGCTTGACTCGCTTCATCAATCTTACCAACATCGCAGAAACCCTTGATCAAAGCATGAGAAACTGAAAAATGTGTAGAAAACCCCTTAGAAAGCATTTCCTCCATATATTTTTTCGCCTCATCAAACATTGCCTGCTGACATAACCCAGCTACCAAGGTCCTGTAAGACACCAAAGTAGGCAAGCATCCATTCAAAGGCATATCCTCTAGAACCCTAACAGCATCCATGGGGCGTCCTTCCCTGCAGAATCCCATTATGACCGTATTATAATGCACGATATCCGGGTTGCACCCCTTAACTTTCATTCTACATAGAAGCTTATAAGCCTCCCTAAGCTTCTTCTTCCTGCACAAACTATTCAACAAAGTCGTGTAACTCAATGAATCGGGTACAAACCCTTTGTTCAGCATATCTTCCAACAAGTCCACGGCTGTGTTCACTTGGCTCTTTCTACACAACCCCTGCATCAATATCCTATACGACTCCACATCCGGCAGAACACCCCTCTCAAACATTTTGTTGAACAGTGAGTAGGCAATACTCAAATCCCCATTGAGACAGAACGCACGCATCAAAATGTTGTACGAATTTGTGTTGGGAGCAACCCCATGCTTGTGGGAAATCTTGAAAAGCTCGAAGGCCGCCCGGACATGGGTCCGGTGCGAGACGAGAACCTCCAGAATGCGATTCAGGTGTTTGGGCTGAGGCTTGCAGTTGAACTCAAGCATGGTGTAAAATACTCTCTGAGCCTTCTCCGGTAAATCAGCGTCTGCGTAGACTCTGATAAGGTAAGAGAAGAGATTCCCGGTAACTGGGTAGCAGTCGGACTTGAGGCGGCGAATGAGATCGTCGATGAACGAGAAGTGCCTTGACCGTCCAAGCTTAAGGATGAGAACGACAAAGGAAGAATACGAATGGCGAAAACCGGGCACTCGAGAAGCGTAATCGAATATCTCTTTTGCGAGGAGAGGATCCGATTGGGCGGCTATGAGCTTCTGCACTCGCGCCGGTGACCCGATTGAGCAACCGGCTTCGTATAATTGGACGCTAGTTTGTCGTTTCGGATGGCTTTGATTTTGGGGATATGATCCGCACGGAGAGAAGTGAGAGAACAGAGAAGGAGTTTTTGGCCAGAAGATGATCGAGCGAGTGGCGACGGTTAAAGTTTTGGAGGGACGAAGGAGACGCTTATGCATCTTCAATATTGTGCTCTCACTCACTTTCCACCAACGGATGGGAACAAAACAAGTCATAAGATAAAATGTTTGGAGCAACCGTTAAAAACTGCAAAAACTCCACTCCTTTTCGGGAGATTTAGCAAATAAGCCACTGAAGTTTTTCTGGTTGATCCAAATGGTACAAGTCTTCTAATTTTTGGCCGAATAGATCGACAGTCAAACAGTCTTTATTAAGCCGAATGGCTCCCCAGCAACGGATGAAGGCAGACAAGTCACAAACAAGTATTTGCCTATTCGGAGCAACGACATAAGTCTTCCAATTTTTTAGGCACATTACTCTCGTAAGTGGAAATGTCAGGATTGAAACATTGGACTTTTTATATATCTCTTAAGCCCGTTGATCGTTATCTCAGAGGACCGAAGATATGCATATTACTCTTTTAACTTATGACATTTGGGAAACTCGCCGCCGGAGAGTTGGGATGAATAAATAGTTTAGGACCCTATTGGAATTCTATGGATGGTTATTATATACTTCCTAGCCGCATAATTTGACTTTGTACGATTTGTTAGGTGAGTAATAATTTTACATATTTGAGACAATTTTACCCACCTAAAACGCAGGAGGATTCGTAGCCACTTAAAGTTTTTGAGGGACGAAGGAGACGCTTATGCATCTTCAATATTGTGCTCTTAGTCACTCCCCACCAACGGATGAAAGCAAAACAAGTCATAAGATAACATGTTTGGGGCAACCGGTAAAAACTGCAAAAACTCCCCTCCTTCTCGGGAGCTTTAGCAAATAAGCCACTGAAGTGTTTCTGGTTGATCCAAATGGTACAAGTCTTCTAATTTTTGGCCGAATAGATCGACAGTCAAAAAGTCTTTATTAAACCAAATGGCTCCCCAGCAACAGATGAAGGCAGACAAGTCACAAACAAGTATTATTTAAGGCACATCACTCTCATAAGTGGAAATGTCAGGATCGAAACACTGGACTTTTTATATATCTCTTAAAGCCATTATTCATTATCTCAAAGGACCGAAGATATGCACATTACTCTTTGAACTTATCTCAAAGGATCCTATTGTAATTCTACGGATGGGTATCATATAATTTTTAATATTTTGGTATTAGATTTTGATAATCTGTCAGAACGGTTGAGAATTATTTCATAGCAGCGTTATTTCTATCCATACTCTAACCATATTTAAGATCATTAAAAACTCACAACAATTTATTTTGGAATTGAACCACTAAGCCAAAGCTTCTAGTTTAATATGTGAGACTGCTTATGTTATCATAAAACTAATTAATGTTTGGGGGTAAATCTCAACCATAATCCATTTAGTCAAGCTGCTGTCTTAAAAAATATATTTTAAAAAATATTTATTGCTCGGATTGGGAAACATAAAGTTATATTCGCTCTATCCTACAATGTGTCTCTTTGTTTTCTTTTGGTATCGCAAAATGTTCCATTTTCCCTATTAATAATTAAAATGTCTCACTCCAAAGGATGTATTATTTTCGTTATATAAGGCTTCTAAATTTTTATTTTTGCAATTATTCTATTTATCCAATAGTAACATTGGACAAACATACTTATATATAATATTTGTGGTTCTTTAAAAAATAAAAGGAAAATAAATGTATATTATGAAGTACAACCTGTACTTGTAGTCGTATATGTGGTGGAGATGAACCTTTCATATTTCATATACAGTAGTGTTCCTCACTCGCTTGTATTTTGCAAAGAAAATGTTTTGAATTTTCCTTTTGTTTATTTATTTGATGTTTTCCTTCTAAAGCAACATAATCAAGCTTCCCTTCTCTTAGATGAGAAATTGAGACAAAATGAAAACGAATTTCCTATTTCAAAAAATAATATTCCACCTGCAGACTTAATTTTGTTTTTCTACATCTTGGAAAATTTATGCATTTTAAATTAAACTTTTTTTTTTTTTTGTCTATTGCTGTGGAAGATTAAATTATTTCATCTCCACTAAAGAATCATGTTTTTCCATTAGTTATTTTTTCAACAGTCAACTATTGGAAATTTTCAACAGCTTCGGCTGTTGGAAATAGCATGCACAAGATATTGGACATGCTTAAACTAATTTTCCTTTTTTAATATTATAACTTTCAAGATAATTATAATAGTTATTATTCATTAGAAAATTAAAGAAAAATAAAAAAAAAATGGTTTCCAATGGCTAATCCTTTTAAGAAAAACACACTATTTTACTCAAAAAGATTTCCAATACCTTTTAAATACCAACCTCGGTCTTCTCTTCCTAGATTAGGGGTGAAAATGGGCCGGACTAAGCTCGAGCTTGGCCCCTTCACTGTTTGGTACTACTCGGGCTCGAGCTCAAATTGTTCGAGCCCAATTTTTTAGGCTCGAGCTCGACTTGAGGCGGGCTCGAGCTCGGCTTGAAAGCCTGGGAAGCTCGAATGATACATAAATATTTAGTACCCTATCTACAACTTAGATAAAAGATTGGGACTAAATCTGTAATTTTTCTTACATTGATAACCAGAGAAGGGAAAATGGAGAACTTATCCCAAACTTTATAGTTGTTTGCGGTTCTATCCTAATTTTGTGAACTTCACAAATGAGGCATCATCTCCCTCAATTCGACAGTGGAGCCACCTTAATCCATCTTGAGCTGCAAATCTGGGTCTCTGGCGTCTGTTTCGAGCGTCGATGGTGGTAGAGTCTATCTTGGGTGGGGCTATTGTTGGTAATGGTGCGAGCAATCAATCGGCGGATCATTGGCAGTGATGCAAACAATCAATCGGCAGCGATTGTCATCATCAAACATCCTCGGTGGTGATTGTTAGCGTCGAACATCATCGTGGTCTGGTGGGACTAGCCAACAGCCGATTGGGTGGGAGCATTCGAGCACCGACGAAGACTCAAGAGTATAGCTAGATAAATCGCGCAATCAATCGGTGGGAGTGTGAACATCGGACATCCAGCAACACGATCTCGTCGGGTGGGGTTGTTGTTAGCGATGGTGACAGCGACGTCGATCTTCTGCTCTTGTCATCAATGGTGGGTGACGTTGTGGTGGCTAACAGTAGGGGCATTGTGGTGGTTGGCGATGTGGGTGGGAATGGTACTAATTGAGCAAGGCTAGCGAAGCTAAGGGAATAAGGGAAGGGTTTGGGGCTTGATGGAAAAAAAAGATAAACTGAGCCTGTTAGACCCGCGAGTCTTTGGGGCCGGGTTTGCTTAGGCTCGAGCTCGAGCCCTAAAAATGTTCGAGCCTATTTTTTTGCTCGAGCTCGAGCTCGAATAGGCCCGACTCGAAATGTCTAAACTCGAGCTCGAGCTCGAGCTACTCAAAAACAAGCCTAGCCCATTTTCACCCCTATCCTAGATCCCTCTATTCACAATTTTGGTTCCTTAACTTAAGAATCAAGTGCATTGTTGAGAAAATGTCCCCAACTTGCATATTAGAGTAGATATGTTGAGAACAAAGTAATTTCATGAATTAGTTTAGTTTGTGCGGGATTTTTGTGGTTTGAGTTTTAAGGTTGTTTAGCTTTGATTTTTTTTGCTTGTTTTCATGGTTTGAAGGTTTACCCAAAAAATTTCCTACCTTACTTTGCCATTTGGAAGTAAGTTTATCTTCTTTTTTTTGTTTAATATATTCATTTTTCTTTTTTCAAAATTATAATTGTAAGTTGGAAGATGTAGGATGTGATATGATATTGGGATTTTTTTTAAGTTAATGATTAGGTAATTTACAGCATGGGATATATTATACTCCCTTCGTTTTACATTAATTGACCATTTTACCATTTTTTACTGAAGTTTGACTTGAATATATTCATATTAATATGTATTGAAAAAATTCTTAAAAATGATATTTAGAAACTATAATCTCTAGAATTTTATTTTCATATACAATATTCATATTTTTATAATAAATTTTGAAATAAATAAAATTATAAATTAATTGTTGTAAATGGTAAAATGATCAGTTTTTGTGAAACAGATGAAGTATTAGGGAAGGTTTTTTTCCCTACTTTGGAAAATTATTTTTTATGCTTTAGAAATTAATTTAGTGGAGGTCAATTGTTTTGTGAATATGGTATGCTTTGCTTGTTTATTATACCATAAAATTGTTGTAGTAATTGCTTTTTGCCAAGAATGCATTTGTTGAATGTGACTGATGATATGAATAAATGTGATTTTTTTGTTGTTATTGTTAGGAGTAGTTAATTTCCTTGTGATCTATACCATTATTTTGAGTTTCTTAATTAATTTTTACAAAACTTCGGGAATTAATAAACTATAGTATATTGTTTTGAAATATATTTTTTATTATTTTCTTAATCTCCACAAGTACCATTAAAACTAACCATATTACATTTACGTTAGGTTCATTTTTTAGATCTTACAAAAATCATGATAAATTGGGAATGAATGTGTTGGTTAAGCGTTAATTACTAAGTCCGATGACCCCCTTATAGGTAGAGGTGGGAACCGGGTAGGACCGGCCTGAGACCGTCCGGTCTTGGGCCTAAGTCCTGAGCACTGGGCTTGGCCCGGTTGTAGGTAGGGCGGTTCCAAGCCGGTCCCGGGGCGGTCTCGGGGCTGGGCGGGGCGGTCCCAAGGCTGGGCGGAGCAGGGCGGGTTTCATTTTTTTCTTGTTAAAAAATATATATAATATAACAATTATTAATTATATAAGTCATAAATATTTTTAAAAAAAAACACCACTTCCGGTGTAAATTTTATTAAGTTAAAAAGCCAAACAGCACTTATAAATAATCGGAACGGACCTTACATTTTGAAATGAAAAAAATGTTCCAGAAATGATAAATAATATAAACCTATGATCTGTGCTGAACAGCATAATCAGATCAAATACAAACTACATGTATGATTGAAAAAAAAAAATTCAAGTCTTGGTATCGAATATTACCTCCTCATCCGAACTCTTTTGGTCTTGCTACCGGAGTGCTGCGAAGCCCCTGTTGACACCCAATTTCGTCCGGCCATTAAAATAATTTAAAAAAAATTAATTAAAAAAAATGTATTATTATTATTATTGTTATTATTATTACTAAAATTTTTTTTATTAGTTTAAAATATATTTTTTTGTTTTGTTTTGTGAAGATTTGATATATGTGTGTATATGTGTATGTTTGAAAGAAAAAAAAAAAAGAAAAAAACTCCATAAAAATGACAAAATTAAAAAGTTTGAGATAAAAATAACAAAATTGAGAAGTTTCAGGCAAAATTGACAAATTCTGAAAGTTCCAGGAGCATTTGGTAGTTTGTCACATAAAATTTTGAGCCTGCCGACGTTTCTGGCCCAAATTGACAGAAAACGATAAAATTGTCAAAATCAGAAGCTTCAGGAACTTATCCAGAGGCTGAGAGACGTAAAGGACTAAAATTGTCATTTTACCAATTTAAGAGATAAGTTTGAAATTTTTTATTAATTTATCCATCAACAGTTCAGCTAAACTTCCTCTATAAATAGCCCCCCAAATTTTGTGCTGAACACAGAAAAAAATAGCAAAAAAAAACTTAGAGCTCCGTTTTAGAAATAGAGAAAATTACAGCCCTTGTCCCTGGTCTCTCTTCTCTCTTCCCAGACGCCCAAGAATTTTCTTTTCCTTTCATTTTAACCCCCGTCTTCCCCCTCCGGTCACGCTGTTTCATCCCTCTTTCGCCGTCCCTCTCCCTCGCGCCGCCGCCGTCCTTCCACCTTGCCGTCCCGCCGCCCATCTCGCTGTGACGCCGCCTTTCCCCTCGCCGTGACGCCGCCGTCCTCCTCCGCCGTTCGTTTCCTCTCCCCAGCCGCCACGCCGCCCAGCTGCCAAGTCGCCCCGCCGCCTCGCCGCCCCACCGCTCACGCCGCCGTCGCCCCTGCCCCGTGCCGCCACGCCAACAACCCCACCCCCCTGCCCCCTCTCTGCCGCGTCGCGCCTGCGTACCCAGGAAATTCAAAAATTTCAACTTCTAGGTAAAATTCAAATTTAATCTTTCATCTTTTCAACTTCTTTCACTTTGGTCACTAACTTTTTATTTTGTTCTTGCAGAATTAATTACTAACCTTTTTAATTTTTACTTGTTTGTTTTTTATTTGTTTATTACTAACCCTTTCCTTATTGTTGTTGTTAACAACTAACAACTAACAACTAACTTACTAACTTTTATTATTGATATTATTATTAATTTAATTAACTTTGTTAATTAACAATTAATTAATTTGACTAACTTTTTATTATTGTTGTTAATTAATTAATTTAATTAACTTGGCTAACTTTTTATTGTTGTTAATTAATTAATTTAATTAACTTGGCTAATTTTTTATTATTGTTGTTAATTAATTAATTTAATTAAATTGACTAACTTTTTATTATTGTTGTTAATAATTAATTTAATTAAATTGGCTCACTTTTATTATTATTGTTAATTAATTAATTTAATTAACTTGGTTAACTTTTTATTATTGTTGTTAATTAATTTAATTAATTTGGCTAACTTTTTATTATTGTTGTTAATAATTAATTTAATTAATTTGACTAACTTTTTATTATTGTTGTTAATTAATTAATTTAATTAACTTGGCTAACTTTTTATTATTGTTGTTAATTAATTAATTAACTTGGCTAACAATTGATTTAACTAACTTTGTTAACCTTTATTATTATTTATTTATTTTTAAAGTGGATGGCCAAAAAGCCCCACTTTATTATTAATCTTCCTTTATATAATTTATTTCATTTAATTCACCTTTACCCATAAATAAATAATAACTAACTAAAAGAAGATTCTTTTATATGAATAATTAAATTTTATTCTTTTAAGGCTAATAAAAAAATAATTTTTAAAAGCCAATCATCTTTTATTATCTCTAAAACGTATGTTTTTATTTCTTAAAAAAAAAAAACAACAAAAAGTTAATCTTTTTATTCCTTTTGTTAAAATTATTAAACAAACATAATCAAATAATCACAAAAAATAAAAAATCATTTTTTTAAATATATCTTTAAAAGTAGTAATAATTAAAATTAAATAAAAACAATAATAAAATCCAATAAAAATTATGACTAAAATTCATTAAAACTAAAATAAAAAAATTAAAAATCCATGACCAAATGATCCGCTAGGATCTATGGCTTGGAAATATTTTTAAATAAAGTATATAAATAAACTTTTCTTTATTAAAAATAAAATTTTGGGACTAATATATTAATTATTTATTAAAATAATAAAATATAAATTTTTAGTTTTCTTTATTAATAAAAAAGAATAAAAAGAGTAAAATTTTTGGGTTAATATTTTATTCAGTAACATTTTACTTATTTCTTTTAAAATAATAAAATATGACTTTTTTTTAGTAATAAAAATAATGATAAAAGTAAAATTTTTGGGTTAATATTTTATTCAGTAATATTTTGCTTATTTCTTTTAAAATAATGAAAAGAGATAACTTTTTGTTTCCTTTATAAAAATCTTAGCAAATGATTTCAAAAATAGAATAAATTCAAAAGGATTAAATTATCTCTTAAATATCTTAGACTTATTAATTAAAATTACTTATAAAAAAAAAGAACATAAAAATGAAATATAAATATCAAAACTTTCCTTTATTTTTTTTAAAATATACATATAAATTTTATTTTTTTAAGATCCTTGTTAAATAATCACTTCTTTTTAATTAATTTTTTTTTATCAAAAACAAAACATATAAATATCAAAAATTTTCCTTTATGTTTAAAATATACATAAAATTTTTTTTTAGTTTCTTTTCTTGAATAATCATTTTTTTGCTTAATTCATTCAAAACAAAATTAAGACTTTTGTTCTATTTATGAAAAATACATATGAATTTTGCCTTCATCATTGAATAAATAAAATTTTAATTAAATAAAAAAAAACATAAAATAAATCTAAGTCATGTTGTTAAGTCTAAAAATTTTTTAGTTCATGGTATATTGGCTGGAAACTGTCTCGTGCCCGCTTTTGAGCTGCTTCACCTGGTGAAGAGGGTCTGGCTGAGTAACAACGCCCCGTACCATGATCAAATTTTTTTTGAATTAACTTCTTATTAAAAAAAATTAATTACTTTTTAAGTAATTCTTTAAATAATAAATATCCTTCATTAAACAAGAAAAATTAATAAAAAAAAAGAGAAAAAAAGAAAAGAAAGATAAGAAAAAGAAAAGAAAGGAAAGAAAGGAAAGATAAAATCAAGAAAAAAAAAAGAAAGGAAAGATAAGAAAAAAGAAAAGAAAGGAAAGAAAAAAAAAATAAATAAAATTTTTAGATTATTAATAAATCTAAAAATTTCATAAACAAAAAGAATTACGAATTAGTAATTAAACTAACAATTAATTCTATAATAAGTAAGAATGTAATAATTAATTATAAAAAAATTAATTTCCATATCCGGATGATCCGGCAGGATCTACGGTTTCGAAAACTTTTTTTTTACTAAATAAATTAAATAAATACAAAGATAAAAATCCATATTTACAATATAGATTAAATTATTTAAAAGTTCACCAAATTCCGTGTCCAGATGACTCGGCAGAGTCCATGGTTCGGAATCAAAATCTTCCGTGTCCAAATGACTCGGCAGAGTCCATGGTTCGGAAGTATAAAATTTCATACAAATTAATTAATTTACCAAAATCAACATTTTCGACTAATTCAGTTAAAATTTCTAGTTTGAAAATTAACTGAATTTTTTTAAAGCAAAGTAAAATAAAATTAAAATCAACTAAGGTGCCAATTTTGGGCGCTATAACAATATTATTTTAGCGTAACCGTACTCCCGATCCCCGAACTCTCGCAGACCATATTTTAAGGTATCCAATCGACCTGAGCGAAAACCGATTGGTGGCGACTCCCGAAAAAGACCCGCACGTTGCCACAGCTTGGCGACTCCGCTGGGGAATCGACGTTAGTGAGTCGAGCCTAAAGTTGATTTGTTTTGATTTACGTTGCTTTACTATTATGTGGATTTATATATTATATTTACTTAAGTAAACATGCATAATGCATTCACAAAATGAAGCTCTATACCCGAGCTTCCTTAAATCAAACACGATTCTTTCTAAGCGGAATTGGTGTTGCTGTCCTTGTGAGGCCACGGTCTCCAAGCCTTCACCAGTTTCAAAGTAGCAAAGTAGTGTATTGCCTTCTGAGACGGTTAATCTCTGCATGGGCCCACGAAAAGCTACGACTCGAATTAATCCATTCCTTACATAAACCCTAGAGGGTAAGGAATCGGGCCGTCACTATGATTCAGTGACGGGATTCGGGAACTATCCCTTGCCTTTTTGATAAACCACCTTCTGGATGTAGAATTCCTTACTCTACCTTAGAACCAACCAATAAGAATTTCCCATACCTCGGTTCCCATTTCCATAGGTTTTGTTTTATCTATATGTTTGTATGATCCTATGTGTTATTTTTTTTTACTAACTCTATTTTTCCTTATTTTTCCGGCATATACATTTCATCATTAAAGATAAGTATTTGGTGAAAGAACTATTATCATGGATATTCTCGATTATCTTCCCACGGCTGTTACTGGATCATGGAATGACACGGTAATCGAAACTCAGCCTGAAGCTATGGAATATTCCGAAACGGCTCAAAAGCTTCACGGAGATGCTCTGACATCCCACTCTCACGTACAGCTTAAGGACCAGGTATCGGTCCGGATAAATCAGAACGACACCACGGAATTATTGCAAGTCTGGAATAGTTGGAACTCTACTGATCGGGAAGCTTTTACGGCAAAATATGGTCACATCGCTTGCCTACTAAAGGTTACCGTTGATGCATCACTTGTCCGAGCTCTAATACAATTTTGGGATCCATTTTATCGATGCTTTTCTTTCGATAAGATAGATCTGGTTCCAACCATTGAAGAATACAATAACCTCTTGGGTTGGTCCTCCAACTATCCAATTGAGACGTATCAACATGATAGAAGAACGGAGCCTCATCGAGCCCTAGCAAAATTATTGGATATGCCAGCTTCCAGTCTTCAAACCAAGTTTGCAACAAAAGGATCTCGAAAATTTTTCAGTTGGATCGACTTAAAACAATTAAGTCACGTTCTCCCTAAGAAAAATCAACGACGCAAGCTTTTCGCCTTGGTGATATATGGCCTGGTAGTCTTCCCAAGAATCGTCGGATTCATTGAAGGAGACATCATTACACTATTTGAGCAAATCTGCAATGCTCAAATAAATCCGACCTCAGTAATATTATGTGAAACTATCAGGGCATTAAACTTTTGTCGCCAAAGAGGGGGCAAATTCATAGGATGTTCACATCTCCTCAACATTTGGATCAAAAGCCACCTTCCTTGTGAGAAGCAACATTTTGGAAATCGCTTTTCAAAGGACTTCATCCCAATCGAAGCCTTTTTGAAAAGTGAAACCACTAATCACGATAGCAAGGAAGCATGGGTTGATTATTTCAAGAACATCACCGAATTCCAAATTGAATGGAGAGCCCCCTGGTCTACCTCCACCCGCGTTGTCTACCGTTGCGGCAATTGCCCGTGGGTTCCTCTCTTAGGTATATGGGGAGGAACAAGTTATGCCCCAGCTCAAGTACGAAAACAATTTGGGTCCATGCAATTTATACCCATGACGCATAATCTGAGTAAGTTGGAATTTTCACACGAAGATCCAAATTCAAATAAGCTCGCAATGGGTATTTCAGTTGCGTGGAAAATAATTTTCATATTGAAGTCGGGGCCTATTATTTCTCCCACTGCTTATTATGAATGGAGAAATAACCGGAAGGAAGGAATAGTTCTACCTGAAGAGGTCATCAGAAAATTGGCGAAAAGAGAGTTGGAGAAAGAACTAGAGGAAGAAAAGGAGAAGAACAAGAGGATGCTCCTTGACATACAACAGCTCGGTCACAAAACACAACTCCTCGAAGAGAAAGTTGAATACCAAAAACAAGTCATCTCCCAATTGGTTGATGAAACCGATCAAAAAGAGATGAGAGTCAGATACTGGGAAGATCAATACAGATTTTCTCAAGATCAATTACAAACATTTTTGGTAGAAGTCAGAAAAGTTACAGAACAAGCCCAACTAATGGGCGAAGAAGCCAAGGAGTTAGAAGAACTGAGCTGTCCTACTCCATCAGTAAATGTTCAAAGAATGATGGAGTTCATATCTAATGCCAGAAAGCAGTATTGTACTTTGGGTCATTTCTTTTAAACAAACCTTTGCTGAATGCAATTGAGAAATTCCACTATAGTTCTTCTTTCACCAAGTATTTACAATATTCATGCATGCATCCATCACATCAATCATACACACATAGAATCTAATAAAATAAATATTCCTTTAAAAGGGTAAAATTGGACCTCAACACCGATATTCAACTCGACTCCAAACAAGATTAATGGCAGAACAAGCCGAAGGACATCTCATGGAGATGGAGTCCAAGATTGAAAGTATGTCAGAACAGATGAGACAATTGATGGAATTAATCAAAGGGAAAGCAACTCAAGTCCCCATCAAAGAAGTACAAGATCCCACTTATCCCCCGGGATTCACCTCGCAACGAGTCTCAGTCCAAAAAAACCTGTTTCAAGAATCAGGACCCTCTGCTAATGTTCACCTGAAACAAGACACTGTACAGGAAGAGAAGAAGACATTACCAAAAGATGAAGCAGAATCTCAAAAACTCGAGACAATAGAGAAAAGACTGAGAGCCATTGAAGGAGGCACTATATTCGGATCCCTTTCAGTGGATGATCTCTGCTTAGTGCCAGACGTCGTAATCCCTTCAGATTTTAAGGTGCCAGATTTCGTGAAATACGATGGAACGAGTGATCCTATCACTCACATCACATTGTTCCTAAGGAGACTACAACCACTCACAAAAGATGAAAAGGTGTGGATCGCACTTTTTCAGGAAATTCTCACAAAATCAGCATTACAGTGGTATCTAAGCCAAGGTCCAAGGAACATAAAAACTTGGAATGACCTTGCTCAGGCCTTCATCGGCAACTATAAACATGTTATGGACTTGGCTCCGGATCGCCAAACTCTCCAAAACATGGAGAAGAAAAATCCAGAAACTTTCAAGGAATATGCGCAGCGGTGGAGGGACTTAGCTGCACAGGTTCAGCCACCCATGACAGAAAGAGAAATGGTCACTTTGTTTGTCCAGACACTAAAATACCCATATTATGACAAACTCATTGGCAATTCGGCAACCAATTTCTCCGACGTAGTAATGTCTGGAGAAAGGATCGAGTATGGTATCAGGACCGGAAAGATTACTGAATCCTTTAGCGATCCTATGAAAAGAGGAGGACCTTCCAGAAGAAAAGATGAAGAAATACAACAAATAGGAAGAGGAAGAGGGATTCCCTTCGTGGGCACTGTGGCCACCGGACCTCGCCTATCCTACTCTGCCAATAAGCCCAATTATTATCCTACCAATAGGCCCAATGATTATCCTCCCAATAGGCCCAATGATTATCTTCCCAATAGACCCAACAATTATCCTCCCAACAGGCCTAATCAGTTACGGCCACCTGTTCCAACTCCTTCAGTACCTGCACCAAGACCAAGAGAAATCTTCGCACCAATTCCCATGACTTATACTGAGCTGTATCCAAAACTCATCGAAAGTCAACTTATTCGCCCAATTCCTACAAGGCCATTGGAACCCCCGTATCCAAGGTGGTATGACCCTAACATAAATTGCCCATATCATGATGGTACCGTGGGCCACGGACTGGAAAATTGCATAGCATTGAAACGTATAATCCAACAATTAATCGAATCAAAGTGGTTGGACTTTTCCGATGAGCCAAACGTCACTCACAATCCGTTGCCGCCTCATCAAGCAAAACCAGTCAATATGATAGAAGAACACTGGCCGACAAAGAAGTCAGTCAACGATATCATAACCCCTCTTAAGCATGTATATTCATGCCTTGTGAAAGAAGGGATTATCATGGGAAAACCTTCTTTTGGAAATGGAGAGGTCGAGAATGAAGAGTGGTGCAACTTCCATGACAGTAAGAGTCATTCTATCCAAGAATGCTCAGAATTTCGTGAAAGACTGCAAAGTCTCATCGACTCCTCCCAACTCATCGTTTTTATGTCAGATAAAGATGATGATGTGAATGTGATCATTAAAGAACAAGAATTCAATGCTATGCCAAGACCACTGGTCATACCAATTTCAAAACCTGCTCTTAAGCCTTTAAAAATTCAAGTCCCAAAACCATTCCCATACAAATCAGACAAAACTGTTCCATGGAGCTATGATTACACTTCTAACATCACATCAACCCCGTTAGAAGTTGGGAGCATGACTAGAAGTGGTCGGTGTTATTCTCCGGAGCAAATGAACAAGCTCCAACAAGATAAGAATGTTACGACGAATGGATCTCTTGATACAAATACATCTAAAGAGCAAGAGACGCCTCGAGCAGTAACAGATGAGCAAGCTACTGAGTTTCTCAAACTCATAAAGCAAAGTGAATACAGCATCGTTGAGCAGTTAAACCGCCTGCCAGCAAAAATTTCCATACTTTCATTACTCCTAAGCTCTGATGCTCATCGAGAAGCCCTCCTCAAAGTCTTGAATAAGGCCTATATTGAGCAAGATATTTCCGTGAACAACTTTGACCACCTCGTCAACAACATCACGGCACAAAATCTCATCACATTCACTGACGATGAGATACCAACAGAAGGAAGGGGTCATTCTAAGGCCCTACATATTTCGGTCAAATACAAAGACCGGATTATGGCTAGAGTACTTATCGACAATGGATCAACTCTAAATGTAATGCCATTGGAAACCTTACATAAGATCGGTCTAGACCCATCATACCTTAACAACAGTCATATTGTTGTTCGAGCATTTGACGGAACAAAGAGAGATGTGGTTGGAGAAATAGAGCTACCAATAGGGATTGGTCCTTGTCTTTTCCACATCACATTCCAAGTCATGGATATTTTTCCATCTTATACCTGCCTGCTGGGAAGACCATGGATCCATATGGCCGGAGCAATTCCTTCTTCATTACACCAGAAAATGAAATTCATTATTGAAGGAAAGATAATCACGGTCTTCGCTGAAGAAGACATCCTGCTATCAAGACCTGCGGATGCTCAATATGTCGAAGTCAATGAAAATATACCTGATTGCTCCTTCAGGTCTTTTGAGATTGTCAATGCTGCTTATATCAGCGAATATGGAGAAGAACCCATTCCTAGCATCTCTAAAACAAGTCGCATGGTTGCCAAACTCATGATAAAAGGAGGATACTCACCGGGGTTAGGACTGGGACAAGATTTACAAGGAATCACAGAGCCATTGAAAATCACCACAAATGAAGGGAAATACGGCCTAGGCTTCACACCGACAAGACATGACAAAATGAAAGCAATAGCTGAAAAGAGAGAAAAGAGGATTGCACGATTAACAGGGCATCCTCTCCAGGAAAGAAATCTGGATGTCCCAGAGATCACCGAAACGTTCGTGAGTGGTGGTTTGATTTCAAAAAATAACAATGAAGGCGCGCTGACCATCAACATCAACAAGTCTTTTGAAAGTCTTTCTATTCAAGCAATCATCAGCGATTCACCTGAAGATGAGGAGCTCATTCAACCTTGTGGCCCACGGGATGTGCTGAACAATTGGGAGGCGATAGAACTGCCTGTTATAATCGAAAGCTTTCCAAAGTAATACAATAGTAAAAACCTCCTAAAGAAAGGTTCAATCAATAGGGTGTAGTCTTTGTTTAAGTGAACCTTTTAGTTATTGCTTTTTATTCCAATAAAGTTGTGATTTATGCACACTATAAATAAAGTACCAGTTTGCATCCATCTCATTCTTGCCATTTTTTTTTCTCTAAATAATGCAGACCTGAAACTCTCTTTGATGACAATAAAAGAATGAACTTTGATAATCCTGTAAACACTACCGACTCGGATGACGAAGATCTTCAAATATCTCCTGAGCTATTAAAAATGATCGAGCGAGATGAAAAAGAAAGAGCAACAAGTCAAGAACCAACTGAGGCATTTAACTTGGGAGACAGTCAGAATGTAAAAGAAGTCAAGATTGGCACTCTATTCCCTCCTGAAGAAAAAGAAGAATTAGTCCACTTATTGAAAGAATATATGGATGTGTTTGCTTGGTCATACCAAGATATGCCTGGCTTAAGCTCAGACATAGTACTACACAAAATACCCTTGAAACCTGGGGCGAAGCCTGTCAGACAAAAGTTACGAAGATTAAAGCAGGATCTAATCTTAAGAGTGAAAGATGATATTCGAAAGCTGTGGGATGCAGGATTCCTTGGGGTCGCTGAATATACAGAATGGGTGGTTAATATTGTTCCAGTCGAAAAGAAAGAAAGCGGGAAACTAAGAGTTTGTCAGGACTACCGGCCATTGAACGAAGCCAGTCCTAAAGATAACTTCCCATTTCCTCACATTGATACGCTGGTGGATAATACCGCAGGAAACTCCTATTTTTCCTTCATGGATGGCTTCTCTGGATACAATCAAATCAAACTTGATCCAGATGATATGATAAAAACTGCCTTTATAACCCTTTGGGGTACCTTCTACTACAAGGTGATGCCTTTTGGGTTAAAGAATGCTGGTGCTACATATCAAAGAGCCATGGTTGCGTTATTCCATGACATGATGCATAAAGAAATTGAAGTATATGTAGACGACATGATCGCCAAAACTTTCACTGCTAAGGGGCATCTAAAAGTGCTAAGAAAACTATTCGATAGACTTCGCAAATATCAACTGAAATTGAATCCTGCCAAATGTATTTTTGGAGCCTCTTCAGGAAAGTTATTGGGTTTCATGGTCAGCAAGGATGGGATTCGAGTTGACCCGAGTAAAGTCAAAGCAATACAAGAAATGCAAGCCCCGAAGACTCCAAAACAAGTAAGAAGTTTTCTTGGCAGAATCAACTTCATAGCAAGGTTCATTTCACAATTGACATCCAAGTGTGAACCTCTTTTCAAATCACTAAAGAAGAACAATCCGATCGAGTGGAATAACGAATGCCAAGAAGCATTCGAGAAAATCAAGCAATATCTATCAAATCCACCAGTCTTGGTACCACCCCGATCTGGAGAATCGTTGATTCTATATTTATCCATACAGGATTCTTCATTAGGATCCGTATTGGGTCAACGTGATGAGACAGGCAAGAAAGAGCATGCAATTTACTATTTGAGCAAGAAGCTTACCACATATGAAGCGAAATACTCAATAGTAGAAAAGTCCTGTTGTGCCCTTGCATGGGTAGCACACCGACTACGACACTACATGCTCAACAACACCACATTGCTAATCTCCAAGACTGATCCCATTAAGTACATTTTTGAGAAACCAGCTTTATCAGGCAGGATCGCAAAATGGCAAATGCTGTTGTCTGAATACGACATACAGTATGTCACCCAAAAGGCTGTAAAAGGGAGTGTGATTGCTGAATATCTGGCTGATAGAGCATTGGATGATTATGAGCCAATGAAAATGGAGTTTCCTGATGGAGATATAATGACGATAGAACAGGAAGTCTCTAAAGATGATGAAACATGGAAAATGGCATTCGATGGAGCATCTAATCCTTTGGGACAAGGGATTGGAGCCATACTCATCTCTCCAAGTGGAGAGCACTTCCCTCTTACAGCAAAAATTACATTTCCTTGTACCAACAATATAGTAGAGTATGAGGCATGTGCTATGGGACTCCAAATGGCACTGGAATTGAAAGTGCGAGATCTCCGAGTTTATGGGGATTCCGCATTAGTCATATATCAAATCAACGGAGAATGGGAGACAAGGGATTCAAAATTGATCCCTTACCAAAAGCTCATACTAGACTTGGCTCGAAAATTCAACAGTATAAGCTTCCATCATCTTCCAAGGGAAGATAATCAAATACCGGATGCTTTAGCTACTTTGGCTGCTATGTACAAGATCAATGACCCCGAGCATACTCCTGTGTTCGAGATGAGAATAATAGATTCTCCAGCTTATTGCATGAGCATCGAAGAAGAATTGGATGGAAAGCCTTGGTATCACGATATCAAGAAATACCTCCAAGAAAGAGTATATCCACCAGAAGCATCAGAAAATGACAAGAAATTTCTACGAAGATTGTCAATGGGTTTTCTTTTAAACCTAGACATACTTTACAAGAAAACCCCAGACTCGATGCTACTTCGCTGTGTAGATACTCATGAAGCACGAAAGATCATGGAAGAAGTTGATTCTGGAATATGTGGAGCACACACTAGTGGTCATACCATGGCAAGACAAATAATGAGGGCTGGTTACTATTGGCTCACATTGGAAAGTGATTGCGTCAATCACGTAAGAAAATGTCACAAATGCCAAATATATGCCAACAAGATCCAAGCTCCACCTGCTCCTCTTAATGTAACAGCAATACCTTGGCCTTTTGCCATGTGGGGAATCGATGTCATTGGAGCGATTACCCCTAAAGCTTCCAATGGTCACAAATTCATCCTAATTGCAATTGACTACTTTACTAAATGGGTAGAAGCTGTGTCTTATGCAAGCGTAACTCAAAAGGTGGTATGCCGGTTCATTAAGAAAGAAATCATTTGTCGCTATGGACCTCCAGAGTGTATCATCTCAGACAATGCCATGAACCTGAATAATGCAATGATGCAGACTTTGTGCCGGCAATTCAAAATCAAGCATCTCAATTCAGCACCTTATCGACCGATGATGAATGGTGCAGTAGAAGCGGCCAATAAAAATATCAAGAGAATTGTTGAAAAGATGATCGTCACTTACAAGGACTGGCATGAGATGTTACCTTTTGCACTACATGCTTATAGAACTTCTACCCGTACGTCTACTGGAGCAACACCTTTTTCTCTGGTATACGGTATGGAGGCTGTATTGCCCATCGAAGTTGAAATTCCTTCATTAAGGGTACTAATGGATACTCAATTAAGAGAAGCAGAATGGGTCAAAGCTAGATACGAGCAAATAAATCTAATTGATGAAAGAAGAATGATAGCCCTCTGCCATGGGTAACTTTATCAAAGAAGGATGATTCGTGCTTACAACAAAAAGGTTCGCCCACGACAATTTCACGAAGGTGACATAGTGCTCAAGAAAATTTTACCCATGCAACATGATTCAAGAGGAAAATGGACACCAAATTATGACGGGCCATATGTCGTGAAGAAAGCATTTTCAGGAGGGGCACTAATTCTGACAGAAATGGATGGACGAGAATTACCGAAGCCAGTAAATTCGGATGCAGTAAAGAAATACTTTGCATAATGAAGAAATTTTCGAACAGAAGGGGAGAAGTGGATACAGGGTTACCAAAGTTTATTTGATCAAAGTTGTCAAAGAGAGCTTTCTTCCCTTACACTTTCATTATCTATCTGTACCCAAGATTTTCATATTCTTTTACCCATAAATAAAAGCCAATTCTCTTTAACTTACCTTAGATTCTCACGTTCAAAATGCTAAAGTCGCTTCTATCCAGTTCTTTTTCTTCAAATCTCACATTCCTACTAGCCTTAAGTGTGCAATAAATTGTGACTTTTGAAGGAAGAATAGTGATAATTAAAACTTAGAAAAAAACAAAGACCGTAGATTACTTTGATAAGCTTTATGAATTAAAACAGGTAAGATTGAGGTCCTGCTTTGCGAGCGGCACAGAACATAGGCTAACAAAGAAGAAGGAGTAACAAATCTTTGGGAGATAGCCTTGGTGGTAGCCTGAATGATCGTTTCAGAAGTCTTAACATGTCTATGTCAGCAAGAAAGAATCATGCTCATGAATATTTCAACAAGGACAATTATCCAGAGAAGCATAAAATATGAGGCGGGCATTAAAGAAAATTGAGGTCAAAATTCAAAAATAAGGCAAGGAAAGGGGATTTTTGAACAGAGTTGGGCTTTTGAGACAATGGACAACAGCTGGAAAGCATAAAGAGATTCAATAATAGTCCGAGAAGGAAATCACAAAGAAGATCCAGTAAAGTAAAGCAAAGACATGAAGAGCTAGATCCATAAAAAGAAAAAAGAAAAAAAAAACCATCAGTTACACATGCCTTGCAATCATGCATTTCACATCATGCATGCATGGCTTTTACATAACAGGGATCAAATGGAAAGCATGTCCGCAGCATGATTACAGCAGTATAAGCTGAGATCTTAATGACATCAGCTCTTACCAATTGGACGCATAGCTAATACGCTGGACCCAGCCCCATCAGGAATCCAAGGATAAAGTATACAATATCGTCAAAAGCCTGGCAATTGAGGCTACACCTAAAAGAACAGAATTGATGCCAACTTAGCAGCATCCAAGATGAGTGATAGCTATCGTCAAAGATAAGGCAGACATCAAGAAATATTGTCGTTGAAAATTCGTCAAAAGCGGACAATGGATTCAATAATCAAGGACTGAATCGACATCAGCTGGATGGAATATCTATCACATCAAAATAAAGTAGGATCCACTTTTCCGGTTAAGCGGCGGATACGGTACTCCGTGACTCTTAAGTCGGTTCTCTCAGTTGCCCATAATAACTGATCCTTTCCTCCCTCCTTTCTTTTACTTTCTCCTAGAGAATGGATCCTACTTTTTCTGCCTTGCGAAAATATTTTCCTTCTCTCCCAATGAACATCCTCAAAAAGATCTACCAAGTTCGCTGTGAACGATTAAAAGCTCTGATGCATAAAGGAATCCCTGAAGATGTACGGTGGTTAATTGAAGCTAAGGTTCGTCTGGCAGGTGAAATCCCAGAGGCATTTGTGTCTCACATGCCTGGTGTAGGCAAAAGCTCTTATGCCAAAAAGCGAAGAGCGAGGAGACTAGGCGTCTGTCATAAATGCGGACGCTGGACCTGTAATACTAAATGTCGTTCTTTAGGGATGATCTCTGATAATCGAGAAGATAAAATACGATTCATTAAGAATGGCTTGAGTAAGGACTCATTGGATGATATCCAATTGACTCTTGAGACGCATTCTTGTGGATCCGTGCAACGTGAACTTCTCGATTTATGGAGCATTTTTCATGAAGAACGAGAACGATACAGTCCCAGGAATCTGACGTTAAACGACCCTATTTGCCAGCTTGTAAGAAAATTGGATGGGAAGCAAATCCTCGACTCATAGAAGCCGTTAATCCCGTTACTGGACGTAAAACCAGTGGAAGATGTGAGCCACAGTCACAATCACTGTACATACAATTTATCATATTTAAAATTTTCCATTTTTCTTTTAATAATGTATTTGCTCCCGTAAGTGTAATCGACACGTTATCCATTTCATCGCTATAAATGCATGTTCTTCCAGTCAGTTATCTAAGTTTCCTTCAATAACTGATTCATTTCCCTCTTCTCTCAAATTCTTCTCTCATCAATGGATTCTACTCTTTCTACCCTGCGAAAATATTTTCCTTCTCTTCCAATAAAAGTCCTTAAAAAGATCTACCTTGCTAGATGTGAAAGAATCAGAGTTTTTACACGCAAAGGCAATCCCGATAATGTGCAGTGGATAATTGAAGCTAAGGTCCGTTTGGCGGGTGAAGTTCCAGATGCATTTATGCCCCGCATGCCCGGTTTAGGTAAAAGCCGTTATGCCAAAAGGCGAAGAGCAAAGAGACTAGGCGTGTGTTATAAATGTGGGCGATGGAATTGTGATACTAAATGTCGCTCTTTAGGATACATCTCCATAAATCGTGAAGATAAAAGAAAATTCATTAAGAATGGCCTGCGTAAGGAATCTCTGGAAGATATCCTATTAACTTTTGAAACACATTCTTGTGAAATAGTGCAATGGAAAATTATGGATTTATGGTGGACTTTCCGTAAAGAACAGGATCGTTACAGTCTTGGAAATCTGACTTTTAATGACCTTGTTTGCCAGTTTGTGAGAAAACTAGATGAGATGCAAATCACCGATTCATAGAAAGCATTGAAGCCATTACTGGACATAAATCAGTGGAAGATGTGAGCCACAGTCACAATTACTGTACGTACAGTTTGTTATATTTGGAGAAGTTTGCATTTTCTTTTGACAGATGTACATGCTCCCCTAAGTGTAATCGACACGTTATCCCTTTTATCACTATAAATGCGTGTTCTTCCTTCTGGTTAACCAGCGGATAAGATACCCCGTGACTTCTAAAGTCGGTTATTCCAGTCTCCTACAATAACTGATTCATTTCCCTCTTCTCTCAAATTCTTCTCTCATCAATGGATTCTACTCTTTCTGCACTGCGAAAATACTTTCCTTCCCTTCCAATAAAAGTCCTTAAAAAGATCTACCTTGCTAGATGTGAAAGAATCAGAGTTTTTACACGCAAAGGCATTCCCGATAATGTGCAGTGGATAATTGAAGCTAAGGTCCGTCTGGCAGGTGAAGTTCCAGATGCATTTATGCCCCGCATGCCCGGTTTAGGTAAAAGCCGTTATGCCAAAAGGCGAAGAGCAAAGAGACTAGGCGTGTGTTATAAATGTGGGCGATGGAATTGTAATACTAAATGTCGCTCTTTAGGATACATCTCCACAAATCGTGAAGATAAAAGAAAATTCATTAAGAATGGCCTGCGTAAGGAATCTCTGGAAGATATCCGAGAGACTCTTGAAACGCATTCTTGTGGAAAAGTGCAAGGTCAAATTGTCAAATTGTGGATGACTTACCATAAAGAACGAGACCGTTACAGTCTTGGGAATGTGACTGTAAATGACCCTGTCTGCCAGCTTGTAAGAAAACTGGATGGGAAGCAAATCCTCGACTCATAGAAGGCATTGAAGCCATTACTAGATATAAATCAGTGGAAGATGAGAGCCACAGTCATGATTGCTGTACATATAAGCTGTCATTTGTCTTTTCTTTTGACAATAATGTACTTGCTTCTGTAAGTGTAATTAACGCATTATCCCTTTCATCACTATAAATATGTGTTAGTTATTTTCGTTTCCTACAATCACTAATTTCTTTCTTTGCCTCCTCCATCAATGGAGTCTTCTCTTTCCGCCCTACGAAAGTATTTTCCTTCCTTCCCAATAAATGTTCTTAAAAAGATTTATCAAGCTAGATGTGAACGATTCAGAGTATTTATGCACAAAGGCATTCCTGATAATGTGCGGTGGCTAATTGAAGCTAAGGTTCGTTCAGCTGGTGAAGTTCCCGAAGCGTTCTTTCCCCGTATGCCCGGCTTTGGTAAAATCGCTTATGCCAAAAAAAGAAGAGCAAAGAGGCTAGGCGTTTGTCATAATTGTGGATGGTGGATTTGCGGCAATAAATGTCGTTCTCCAGGAGTGATCACCAGAAATCGTAATGATAGAATAAGATTCATTAAGAATGGCTTGTGTAAGGAATCTCTAGAAGATATTCGAGAGGTTCTTGAAGCGCATTCTTGCGGAATAGTGCAATTTGAGGTTGTTGGATTATGGATAATTTTCCAAAAAGAACGAGATCGTTACAGTCTTGGGAATCTGACCCTAAACGACCCTGTTTGCCAGTTTGTGAGAAAGCTAGATGAGATGCAAATCACCGATTCATAGAAAACATTGAAGCCATTACTGGATGCAAAGCCAGTGGAAGACGAGGATCAAAGTCACGATTACTGTACGTGCTAGCTGTCGCTTTTGAAATTTTCCTCCCCTTTTGGTAATAATGTATCCACTCCTGACGTGAACCAAAGTCACGATTACTGTACGTGCTAGCTGTCGCTTTTGAAATTTTCCTCCCCTTTCGGCGATAATGTATCCACTCCTGACATGAGCCATAGTCACGATACTGTACATGCTAGCTGTCGTTTTCAAAATTTTCCTTCTCCTTTGGCAATAATGTACCCACTCCTGACACAAACTACTGTATATAGCTGCCACTTTTGAAATTTTCCTTCTCTTCCAACAATCACGTACCTACTCCTGACGTAAGCTATAGTAGTGACTACTGTACATGCTAGCAGCTATTTTGAAAATTTTCCTCCTCTTTTAACGATAGTGTACCCATACCTGACCAGAGTCATACTCATGACTACTGTGAATAGCTGGCAATAATGTATCCATTCTTATTATTGCCTTATCTCTTCATCTCTATAAATATATCCTCTTTTCTCACAAGGGTAAGGATAGGAATGGAGAAAACCCCAACTCGTAAATCCCGAAGTATTTGTGTATTCTAGGGATTTTCCTGGAAAAGATGAAGAGTATTTAAAGGCAGCCAACCATTTGGGTAGAGTATTAGCTGAGCGAAAAATACATTTAGTTTATGGAGGAGGTAGTGTCGGATTAATGGGAGGTGTAGCATCAGCAGCATCTTTAGGAGGAAGTCAAGTTTTGGGCATCATCCCTGGACCTTTGAAATTTGTTTCTGGGGGCACGATTGGAGAAGAATTAGTGGTTAAAAATTTGCAAGAGCGTGTGCTACAAATACTTTTAAATGCTGATGCTTTCATCGCTCTACCCGGCGGTTTTGGCACATTGGGAGAAGTCTTTCAAATTGCTTCCATGGCCCAACTTAATTTGCATAAGAAATCCATTGGGCTTTTGAATGTTAACAATTTCTTTACAGGTCTGATAACTTTTATGGATTATGCTATGCAGAAGAATTTCATATCAAGAGTGGCACGACGAATCATAATATCCGCAACAACTGCTGAAGAATTACTAGATAAAATACAAGCTTTTGTTCCTGAACCAGATCCAGCAATGATTCAGATAGACTGGACACGACAGTCTTTCCCGACCAGTTCACTCCCATAACGGTCCTCTACTCACCCTGTTGAAGTATTGTGGAAGAAAGAAGCGATCTGATCCATTTTTCTTGTCCTTTAGTTTTATTATCAGCATTTTCTTTCGCGTTTCAGTTTTTCTTTTCAGGGAATTTCTTTTTTTATAAGATCATTTTGTCCATGCTGATATTAAAACCATAGGACAATGCCTTTAGGTTGGAATGGCTGAGTAAAGAGTAATTTTTGTTACTCTTGAGACGCATTTTATTAGGTCTACTAGGCATAACATTTTGGGGTAGTTAAGCTTTAACCTTATTCGGATGACATATCTCACAAGCGAATCTATATTAGATGAACCTTGGATATTGATTCCAAACATCCGTTCCCTCTACATAATTTGTCAGTGTTATTATCATCGCCGAGATTCACTCATTTTATCGAAGTCTAAATTTTTGCACTCGCCTATCATGAAGATCCACACTTTCGAATAAAATTATTCCAATTCTAATTGCTTTCATATAAATTTCACCGAGGTCCTAAGGAAAGCTCCTTAGCCCCAAGTTCAATCAATTTTCATTCAACGATAGGACTGCTCCTATCGCCGAGGTTTTAAGGACGAAACCTTTGCCTCAAAATCAATCAATTTTCATTCAACGATAGGACTGCTCCTATCGCCGAGGTTTTAAGGACGGAACCTTTGCCTCAAAATCAATCAATTTTCATTCAATGATAGGACTGCTCCTATTACCGAGGTTTTAAGGACGAAACCTTTGCCTCAAAATCAATCATTCAGTCCATCTTACAACGATAGAACCTTTCCTATCGTTAGAGGTTCTAAGGACCTTTCCTTAAACCTCAAACAATCAATCATCAATTTTTCTTAAACGATAAGAGAGTTCTTATCGCAGAGGTTCTAAGGTAGGGCCCTTAACCTCAAACTTTCAACGATAGAAGGGTTCCTATCGTCGAGGTTCTAAGGTAGGACCCTTAACCTCAAAACAATCAATCATTCAGTCCATCTTACAACGATAGAACCTTTCCTATCGTTAGAGGTTCTAAGGACCTTTCCTTAACCTCAAACAAACAATCAATCATTCAGTCCATCTTACAACGATAGAACCTTTCCTATCGTTAGAGGTTCTAAGGACCTTTCCTTAATCTCAAACAAACAATCAATCATTCAGTCCATCTTATAACGATAGAACCTTTCCTATCGTTAGAGGTTCTAAGGACCTTTCCTTAAACCTCAAACAAACAATCAATCATTCAGTCTATCTTACAACGATAGAACCCATCTTATAACGATAGAACCTTTCCTATCGTTAGAGGTTCTAAGGACCTTTCCTTAACCTCAAACAAACAATCAATCATTCAGTCCATCTTACAACGATAGAACCTTTCCTATCGTTAGAGGTTCTAAGGTGTGGCAACGTGCGGATCGTTTTCGGGAGTCGCCACCAATCAGTTTTCTTAGGTCGATTGGTCACCTTAAAATTGGTCTGCGAGAATTCGGGGATCGGGAGTACGGTTACGTTAAAACAACTTTGTTAAAACGCCCAAAAATTGGCACCTTAGTTGATTTTAATTTTGTTTTGCTTTGCTTTTAAATAATTCTCAGTTAATTTTCAAAATTAGAAATTTTAACTGGATTAGTCGAAATGTGGATTTTTAAATTAATTAATTTGTATGAAATTTTATACTTCCGAACCATGGACTCTGCCGAGTCATTTGGACACGGAAGATTTGATTCCGAACCATGGACTCTGCCGAGTCATTTGGACACGGAATTTGGTGAAATTTTAAATAATTTAATCCATATTGTAAACATGGATTTTTATCTTTGTATTTATTTAATTTATTTATTTTAAAAAGTTTGATATTTTCCAAACCGTAGATCCTGCCGGATCATCCGGATATGGAAATTGATTTATCGTAATTATTTAATTCTTATTATTATGAAATTAATTTTTAAATGGTAATTCTTTTTGTTTATGAATGATTTTTAATACTAACTAAAAAAATTTATCTTTATATTTTTACTTCTTTTTTTACTTTCTTTCTTTTTCTTCTTTTTTACTTATTTTTACTTCTTTTTTTAAATTTCTTTTAATTTCTTTTCTTTTCTTTCTTTTTTTATTCTTTTCTTTCTTTCTTTTCTTTTTCTTTTTCTTTCTTTTATCTTTCTTTTCTTTTTCTTATCTTTCCTTTCTTTTCTTTATCTTATCTTTCTTTTATTTTTCTTTCTTATCTTTCTTTTATTTTTCTTGTCTTTTCTTTCTTTCTTTTCTTTTTCTTATCTTTTCTTTTATTTTTTTTATCTTTCTTTTCTTTCTTATCTTTCTTTTATTTTTCTTTCTTATCTTTCTTTTATTTTTCTTATCTTTCTTTTTTTTTCTTGTTTACTTTTTTTGTTTTCTTATTTAATGAAAGATATTTATTATTTTAAAGGATTACTCAATTTATAAAAGAATTAAAAAAAAAATAATAATTAATTTTTATTTAAGAAGAAGTTAATTTAAAAGAATTAAAGAGTTTAAAAATAAAAATTTTGATCATGGTACGGGGCGTTGTTACTCAGCCAGACCCTCTTCACCAGGTGAAGCAGCTCAAAAGCGGGCACGAGACAGTTTCCAGCCAATATACCATGAACTAAAAATTTTTATTTTTTTTTATTATTTTTTATTATTTTTTTTATTATTTTTTTTATTAAGAGAATCAAAAATTTTAAACAAAAGAAGAAAAGTTTTGATATTTATTTAATTTATTTTAAAAAAAGATTAAAGAAATCAAAGATTTATATGTATAAAAAGTTTTTGATATTTATATGATTTTTTTTTTTTTATGTTCTTTTTGTTTGCTAAATCATTTGAATAAAATTTTATTTAATAAAGGAAACAAAAAAAACAACAAAAAAAAATGTTATATCTTTTTTTTATTATTTTGAAAGAAATAAGTAAAATATTAGCCCAAGAAAATTTTTACTCCTTTATTCTTTTTATTAATAAAGAAAATTAAAAAGTTATATTTTAATAATTAATATATTAGTCCAAAGTTTTTATTTTTAATAAAGAAAAATTTATTTATATATTTTATTTAAAAATAATTCCAAGCCATGGATCCTGACGGATCATTTGGTCATGGATTTTTAATTTTTTTTTTTTTTAAATTTAATTATTTAATTAATTATTAATTTTAATTATAATTTTATTGAATTTTTCTTGAATTTTTAATTATTATTACTTTAAAGATATATTTAAAAAAACAGAATTGATTTGTATTTTTGGAATTATTTAATTACTTCTATTTATTAATTTAAAAAAAGGAATAAAAAGTCAACTTTGTTATTTTTAAAGAAATAATAAAATAAAAAAAATAAAAATAATTGGCTTTTAAAAATGATTTTTTTATTAGCCTTAATAATTAATTACAAAATAACCTTCTTTTAATTTTCATTTATTTATTTATTAGTAAAGGGTAAAGGTGAATTAAATAAAATAAAGTGGGGCTTTTTGGCCATCCATTTTAAAAATAAATAATAATAAAGGTTAGCAAAGTTGATTAAAGTAATTAACAACAATAATAGAAATTAGCCAAGTTTAATTAATTGTTAACAATAATAATAAAAAGTTAGTCAAGTTAATTAATTAACAATAATAATAAAAGGTTAGCCAAGTTAATTAATTAATAACAATAATAAAAAGTTAGCCAAGTTAATTAAATTAATTAATTAATAACAATAATAAAAAGTTAGCCAAGTTAATTAAATTAATTAATTAACAACAATAATAAAAAAAATTAGTCAAGTTAATTAAATTAATTAATTAACAACAATAATAAAAAGTTAGTCAAGTTAATTAATTAATTAACAACAATAATAAAAAGTTAGTCAAGTTAATTAAATTAATTAATTAACAACAATAATAAAAAGTTAGTCAAGTTAATTAAATTAATTAATTAATTAACAACAATAATAAAAAGTTAGCCAAGTTAATTAAATTAATTAATTAATAACAATAATAAAAAGTTAGCCAAGTTAATTAAATTAATTAATTAATAACAATAATAAAAAGTTAGCCAAGTTAATTAAATTAATTAATTAACAACAATAATAAAAAAATTAGTCAAGTTAATTAAATTAATTAATTAACAACAATAATAAAAAGTTAGTCAAGTTAATTAAATTAATTAATTAACAACAATAATAAAAAGTTAGTCAAGTTAATTAAATTAATTAATTAACAACAATAATAAAAGTTAATTAATTGTTAACAACAATTATAAAAGTTAGTAATAATGCAAAAATTAAAAGGTTAGTAACGATAATAATATTAAAAGTTAGTTGTTAGTAAGTTAATAACAACAATAAAAAGAAGATTAGTAATAATAACAATAATTAACAAATAAATAAACAAGTAAAAATTAAAAAGGTTAGTAATTTATTCTGCAGGAACAAAAATAAAAGGTTACTGACCAAATTGAAAGAAATTGAAAAGATGAAGTATGGAATCAAGGTTTCACCTTTCAAAACAAGTTTTTGAATCTGAAGAACAGAGACGCGAAGGCGCGCGCGAAGGGGGAGGGAGGCAGGGGCAGTTGGCGGCACGGCGGGGCGGCGAGGCGGCGCGGCGGCGAGGGCGGCGAGGCGGAGGGACGGCGGCGGCGGCGGGCAGCGAGGGGCACGGCGGAGAGAGAGAGAGAGAGAGAGAGGGAACAGCAGTGAAAAAAAAAAAAAAAAAAAAATTTGGCTTTCTGGGGAAGAAGGGAAGAGGGCTGGGGCTAAGGGCTGTAATTTTCTCTTTTTTTTAAAACGGAGCTCTAAGTTTTTTTGCTATTTTTTTCTGTGTTCAGCACAAAATTTGGGGGGCTATTTATAGAGGAAGTTTAGCTGAACTGTTGATGGATAAATTAATAAAAAATTTCAAACTTATCTCTTAAATTGGTAAAATGACAATTTTAGTCCTTTACGTCTCTCAGCCTCTGGATAAGTTCCTGAAGCTTCTGATTTTGACAATTTTGTCGTTTTCTGTCAATTTGAGCCAAAAACGTCGGCAGGCTCAAAATTTTATGTGACAAACTGCCAAATGCTCCTGGAACTTTCAGAATTTGTCAATTTTGCCTGAAACTTCTTAATTTTGTCATTTTTACCTCAAACTTTTAAATTTTGTCATTTTTATGGAGTTTTCTTTTTTTCTTTCAAACATACACATATACACACATATATCAAATCTTAAAAAAATATATATATTTTAAACTAATTAAAAAAAAAAAATTTAGTAATAATAATAACAATAATAATAATAATACATTTTTTTTTTATTTAATTTTTTTTATTTAATTTTTTTTAAAATTATTTTAATGGCCGGACGAAATTGGGTGTCAACAGCTGCCCCCCTTTGCATGCTTCATGGGACATGATGTATGCAAAGTTAGTTACCAAATTTCGTCCAGCTTACCTAGGCATTGAAAACCTTCTCGCCGCCTAAACTCTGAGGTTTAAGGAAAGGTCCTTAGAACCTCTAACGATAGGAAAGGTTCTATCGTTGTAAGATGGACTGAATGATTGATTGTTTGTTTGAGGTTTAAGGAAAGGTCCTTAGAACCTCTAACGATAGGAAAGGTTCTATCGTTGTAAGATGGACTGAATGATTGATTGTTTGTTTGAGGTTTAAGGAAAGGTCCTTAGAACCGCTAACGATAGGAAAGGTTCTATCGTTGTAAGATGGACTGAATGATTGATTGTTTGTTTGAGGTTTAAGGAAAGGTCCTTAGAACCCCTAACGATAGGAAAGGTTCTATCGTTGTAAGATGGACTGAATGATTGATTGTTTGTTTGAGGTTAAGGAAAGATCCTTAGAACCTCTAACGATAGGAAAGGTTCTATCGTTGTAAAATGGACTGAATGATTGATTGTTTGTTTGAGGTTTAAGGAAAGGTCCTTAGAACCTCTAACGATAGGAAAGGTTCTATCGTTGTAAGATGGACTGAATGATTGATTGTTTGTTTGAGGTTTAAGGAAAGGTCCTTAGAACCTCTAACGATAGGAAATGTTCTATCGTTGTAAGATGGACTGAATGATTGATTGTTTGTTTGAGGTTTAAGGAAAGGTCCTTAGAACCTCTAACGATAGGAAAGGTTCTATCGTTGTAAGATGGACTGAATGATTGATTGTTTGTTTGAGGTTTAAGGAAAGGTCCTTGGAACCTCTAACGATAGGAAAGGTTCTATCGTTGTAAGATGGACTGAATGATTGATTGTTTGTTTGAGGTTTAAGGAAAGGTCCTTAGAACCTCTAACGATAGGAAAGGTTCTATCGTTGTAAGATGGACTGAATGATTGATTGTTTGTTTGAGGTTTAAGGAAAGGTCCTTAGAACCTCTAACGATAGGAAAGGTTCTATCGTTGTAAGATGGACTGAATGATTGATTGTTTGTTTGAGGTTTAAGGAAAGGTCCTTAGAACCCCTAACGATAGGAAATGTTCTATCGTTGTAAGATGGACTGAATGATTGATTGTTTGTTTGAGGTTAAGGAAAGATCCTTAGAACCTCTAACGATAGGAAAGGTTCTATCGTTGTAAGATGGACTGAATGATTGATTGTTTGTTTGAGGTTTAAGGAAAGGTCCTTAGAACCTCTAACGATAGGAAAGGTTCTATCGTTGTAAGATGGACTGAATGATTGATTGTTTGTTTGAGGTTTAAGGAAAGGTCCTTAGAACCTCTAACGATAGGAAAGGTTCTATCGTTGTAAGATGGACTGAATGATTGATTGTTTGTTTGAGGTTAAGGAAAGATCCTTAGAACCTCTAACGATAGGAAAGGTTCTATCGTTGTAAGATGGACTGAATGATTGATTGTTTGTTTGAGGCTAAGGAAAGGTCCTTAGAACCTCTAACGATAGGAAAGCTCCTATCGTTGTAAGATGGACTGATGGATTGATTGTTTGTTTTAGGTTAAGGAAATGTCCTTAGAACCTCTAACGATAGGAAAGCTCCTATCGTTGTAAGATGGACTGATTGATTGATTATTTGTTTTCGAGGCAAAGGTTCCATCCTTAAAACCTCGGATTGATTGATTGATCTCGAGGCAAAGGTTCCATCCTTAAAACCCCGGATTGATTGATTGATGTCGAGGCAAAGGTTCCATCCTTAAAACCTTGAATTGATTGATTGATGTCGAGGCAAAGGTTCCATCCTTAAAACCTCGGATTGATAATTGATCTCGAGGCAAAGGTTCCATCCTTAAAACCCCGGATTGATTGATTGATCTCGAGGCAAAGGTTCTATCCTTAAAACCTCGGATTGATTGATTGATCTCGAGGCAAAGGTTCCATCCTTAAAACCCCGGATTGATTGATTGATCTCGAGGCAAAGGTTCTATCCTTAAAACCTCGGATTGATTGATTGATCTCGAGGCAAAGGTTCCATCCTTAAAACCTCGAATTGATTGATTGATGTCGAGGCAAAGGTTCCATCCTTAAAACCTCGGATTGATAATTGATCTCGAGGCAAAGGTTCCATCCTTAAAACCCCGGATTGATTGATTGATCTCGAGGCAAAGGTTCTATCCTTAAAACCTCGGATTGATTGATTGATCTCGAGGCAAAGGTTCCATCCTTAAAACCCCGGATTGATTGATTGATGTCGAGGCAAAGGTTCCATCCTTAAAACCTCGAATTGATTGATTGATGTCAAGGTAAAGGTTCCATCCTTAAAGCCTCGAATTGATTGATTGTTTTCGAGGCAAAGGTTCCATCCTTAAAACCGTGATGATGAAAATTGATTATTTTCGAGGCAAAGGTTCCATCCTTAAAACCCCGATGATGAAAATTGATTGTTTTCGAGGCAAAGGTTCCATCCTTAAAACCCCGATGATGAAAATTGATTATTTTTGAGGCAAAAGTTCCATCCTTAAAACCCCGATGTTGAAAATTGATTGTTTTCGAGGCAAAGGTTCCATCCTTAAAACCCCGATGATGAAAATTGATTATTTTCGAGGCAAAGGTTCCATCCTTAAAACCCCGATGATGAAAATTGATTATTTTCGAGGCAAATGTTCCATCCTTAAAACCCCGATGATGAAAATTGATTGTTTTCGAGGCAAAGGTTCCATCCTTAAAACCCCGATGATGAAAATTGATTATTTTCGAGGCAAAGGTTCCATCCTTAAAACCCCGATGATGAAAATTGATTATTTTTGAGGCAAAGGTTCCATCCTTAAAACCCCGATGATGAAAATTGATTATTTTCGAGGCAAAGGTTCCATCCTTAAAACCCCGATGATGAAAATTGATTGTTTTCGAGGCAAAGGTTCCATCCTTAAAACCCCGATGATGAAAATTGATTATTTTCGAGGCAAAGGTTCCATCCTTAAAACCCCGATGATGAAAATTGATTGTTTTCGAGGCAAAGGTTTCATCCTTAAAACCCCGATGAAAATTGATTGTTTTCGAGGCAAAGGTTCCATCCTTAAAACCCCGATGATGAAAATTGATTATTTTCGAGGCAAAGGTTCCATCCTTAAAACCCCGATGATGAAAATTGATTATTTTCGAGGCAAAGGTTCCATCCTTAAAACCCCGATGATGAAAATTGATTCTTTTCAAGGCAAAGGTTCCATCCTTAAAACCCTGATGATGAAAATTGATTATTTTCGAGGCAAAGGTTCCATCCTTACAACCCCGATGAAAATTGATTGTTTTCGAGGCAAAGGTTCCATCCTTAAAACCCCGATGATGAAAATTGATTATTTTCGAGGCAAAAGTTCCATCCTTAAAACCCCGATGATGAAAATTGATTCTTTTCAAGGCAAAGGTTCCATCCTTAAAACCCCGGATTGATTGATTGATCTCGAGGCAAAGGTTCTATCCTTAAAACCTCGGATTGATTGATTGATCTCGAGGCAAAGGTTCCATCCTTAAAACCCCGGATTGATTGATTGATGTCGAGGCAAAGGTCCCATCCTTAAAACCTCGAATTGATTGATTGATGTCGAGGTAAAGGTTCCATCCTTAAAGCCTCGAATTGATTGATTGTTTTCGAGGCAAAGGTTCCATCCTTAAAACCTTGATGATGAAAATTGATTATTTTCGAGGCAAAGGTTCCATCCTTAAAACCCCGATGATGAAAATTGATTATTTTTGAGGCAAAGGTTCCATCCTTAAAACCCTGATGATGAAAATTGATTATTTTTGAGGCAAAGGTTCCATCCTTAAAACCCCGATGATGAAAATTGATTATTTTCTAGGCAAAGGTTCCATCCTTAAAACCCCGATGATGAAAATTGATTTTGAGGCTAAGGAGCTTTCCTTAGGACCTCGAGCGAAATTTATATGAAAGCAATTGAAATTGGAATAATTTTATTCGAAAGTGTGGATCTTCATGATAGGCGAGTGCAAAAATTTAGACTTCGATAAAATGAGTGAATCTCGACGATGATAATAACACTGACAAATTATGTAGAGGGAACGGATGTTTGGAATCAATATCTAAGGTTCATCTAATATAGATTCGCTTGAGAGATATGTTATCCAAAAGGTTGAAGCTTAGTTACCACAAAATGTCATGCCTAGTATACCTAATAGGATGCGTCTCAAGAGTAACAAAAATTACTCTTTACTCAGCCATTCCAACCTAAAGGCATTGTCCTATAGTTTTAATATCAGCATGGATGAAACTATCTTATAAAAAAAGAAATTCCCTGAAAAGAAAAACTGAAACGCGAAAGAAAATGCTGATAATAAAACTAAAGGATAAGAAAAACGGATCAGATCGCTTCTTTCTTCCACAATACTTCAACAGGGTGAGTAGAGGACCATTATGGGAGTGAACTGGTCGGGAAAGACTGTCGTGTCCAGTCTATCTGAATCATTGTTGGATCTGGTTCAGGAACAAAAGCTTGTATTTTATCTAGCAATTCTTCAGTAGTTGTTGCGGATATTATGATTCGTCGTGCCACCTCAGGGATAAACTTCTGCTTCACAGCACAATTCATAAAAGATAATAGACCTGCGAAGAAATAGTTAACATTTAAGAGCCCAATGGGTTTTTGATGCAAATTAAGTTGGGCCATGGAAGCAATTTGAAAGACTTCTCCCAATGTGCCAAAACCACCTGGTAGAGCGATAAAAGCATCAGCATTTAAAAGCATTTGTAACACACGCTCTTGCAAATTTTTAACCACTAATTCTTCTCCAATCGTGCCCCCAGAAATAAATTTCAGAGGTCCAGGGATAATACCCAGAACTTGACTTCCTCCTAGAGATGCTGCTGATGCTACACCTCCCATTAATCCGACACTACCTCCTCCATAAACTAAATGTATTTTTCGCTCAGCTAATACTCTTCCCAAATGGTTGGCTGCTTTTAAATACTCTTCATCTTTTCCAGGAAAAGCCCCAGAAAATACACAAATAGTTCGGGATTTACGAGTTGAGGTTTTCTCCATTCCTATCCTTACCCTTGTGAGAAAAGAGGATATATTTATAGAGATGAAGAGATAAGGCAATAATTTTATTTTTCAAGAATGGATACATTATTGCCAGCTATTCATAGTAGTCACGAGTATGACTCTGGTCAGGTATGGGTACACTATCGTTAAAAGAGGAGGAAATTTTCAAAAGCAACTAAAATATACAGTAGTCGCGATTGTAGCTTATGTCAGGAGTAGGTACGTGATTGCCGGAAGTGAAGGAAAATTTCAAAAGTGGCAGCTATATACAGTAGTCCGTGTCAGGAGTGGGTACATTATTGGGAGGATAATTTCAAAAGCGACAGTTAGCACGTACAGTAATCGTAACTATGGCTCATGTCAGGAGTGGATACATTATCGCTGAAAGGGGAGGAAAATTTCAAAAGCGACAGCTAGTACGTACAGTAATCGTGACTTTGGTTCACGTCAGGAGTGGATACATTATTACCAAAAGGGGAGGAAAATTTCCAAAAGCGACAGCTAGCACGTACAGTAATCGTGACTTTGATCCTCGTCTTTCACTGGCTTTGCGTCCAGTAATGGCTTCAATGCTTTCTATGAATCGGTGATTTGCATCCCATCCAGTTTTCTCACAAACTGGCAAACTGGGTCGTTTAAAGTCAGATTCCCAAGACTATAACGATCTCGTTCTTTTTGGAAAATTATCCATAATCCAACAACCTCAAATTGCACTATTCCGCAAGAATGCGCTTCAAGAACCTCTCGAATATCTTCCAGAGATTCCTTACGCAAGCCATTCTTGATGAATTTTATTCTATCATTACGATTTCTGGTGATCACTCCTGGAGAACGACATTTATTGCCGCAAATCCACCATCCACAATTATGACAAACGCCTAGCCTCTTTGCTCTTTTTTTTTTGGCATAAGCGCTTTTACCAAAGCCGGGCATACGGGGAAAGAACGCTTCTGGAACTTCACCAGCTGAACGAACCTTAGCTTCAATTAGCCACCGCACATTATCAGGAATGCCTTTGTGCATAAATACTCTGAATCGTTCACATCTAGCTTGATAAATCTTTTTAAGAACATTTATTGGGAAGGAAGGAAAATACTTTCGTAGGGCGGAAAGAGAAGACTCCATTGATGAAGGAGGCAAAGAAAGAAATTAGTGATTGTAGGAAACGAAAATAACTAACACATATTTATAGTGATGAAAGGGATAATGCGTTAATTACACTTACAGAAGCAAGTACATTATTGTCAAAAGAAAAGACAAATGACAGCTTATATGTACAGGAATCATGACCGTGGCTCTCATCTTCCACTGATTTATGTCCAGTAATGGCTTCAATGCCTTCTATAAGTCGGGGATTTGCTTCCCATCCAGTTTCCTTACAAACTGACAAACAGGGTCGTTTAAAATCACATTCCCAAGACTGTAACGGTTTCGTTCTTTATGGTAAGTCCTCCATAAACTGATAATTTCACCTTGCACTTTTCCACAAGAATGCGTTTCAAGAGTCTCTCGGATATCTTCCAGAGATTCCTTACGCAGGCCATTCTTAATGAATTTTCTTTTATCTTCACGATTTATGGAGATGTATCCTAAAGAGCGACATTTAGTAATACAATTCCATCGCCCACATTTATAACACACGCCTAGTCTCTTTGCTCTTCGCCTTTTGGCATAACGGCTTTTACCTAAACCGGGCATGCGGGGGATAAATGCATCTGGAACTTCACCCGCCAGACGGACCTTAGCTTCAATTATCCACTGCACATTATCGGGAATGCCTTTGCGTGTAAAAACTCTAATTCTTTCACATCTAGCAAGGTAGATCTTTTTAAGGACTTTTATTGGAAGGGAAGGAAAGTATTTTCGCAGTGCAGAAAGAGTAGAATCCATTGATGAGAGAAGAATTTGAGAGATGATGGAAAGGAATTAGTTATTGAAGGAAACTTAGATAACCGACTGGAAGAACATGCATTTATAGCGATGAAATGGATAACGTGTCGATTACACTTACGGGAGCAAATACATTATTAAAAGAAAAATGGAAAATTTTAAATATGATAAATTGTATGTACAGTGATTGTGACTGTGGCTCACATCTTCCACTGGTTTTACGTCCAGTAACGGGATTAATGGCTTCTATGAGTCGAGGATTTGCTTCCCATCCAGTTTTCTTACAAGCTGACAAATAGGGTCGTTTAACGTCAGATTCCCGGGACTGTATCGTTCTCGTTCTTCATGAAAAATGCTCCATAAATCGAGAAGTTCACGTTGCACGGATCCACAAGAATGCGTCTCAAGAGTCAATTGGATATCATCCAATGAGTCCTTACTCAGGCCATTCTTAATGAATCGTATTTTATCTTCTCGATTATCAGAGATCATCCCTAAAGAACGACATTTAGTATTACAGGTCCAGCGTCCGCATTTATGACAGACGCCTAGTCTCCTCGCTCTTCGCTTTTTGGCATAAGAGCTTTTGCCTACACCAGGCATGTGAGACACAAATGCCTCTGGGATTTCACCTGCCAGACGAACCTTAGCTTCAATTAACCACCGCACATCTTCAGGGATTCCTTTATGCATCAGAGCTCTTAATCGTTCACAGCGAACTTGGTAGATCTTTTTGAGGATGTTCATTGGGAGAGAAGGAAAATATTTTCGCAAGGCAGAAAAAGTAGGATCCATTTTCTAGGAGAAAGTAAAAGAAAGGAGGGAGGAAATGATCAGTTATTATGGGCAACTGAGAGAACCGACTTGAGAGTCACGGAGTACCGTATCCGCCGCTTAACCGGAAAAGTGAATCCTACTTTATTTTGATGTGATAGATATTCCATCCAGCTGACGTCGATTCAGTCCTTGATTATTGAATCTATTGTCCGCTTTTGACGAATTTTCAACGACAATATTTCTTGATGTCTGCCTTATCTTTGACGATAGCTATCACTTATCTTGGATGCTGCTAAGCTGGCATCAATTCTGTTCTTTTAGGTGTAGCCTCAATTGCCAGGCTTTTGACGATATTGTATGCTTTATCCTTGGATTCCTGATGGGGCTGGGTCCAGCGTATTAGCTATGCGTCCAATTAGTAAGAGCTGATGTCATTAAGATCTCAGCTTATACTGCTGCAATCATGCTGCGGACATGCTTTTCATTTGATCCCTGTTATGTAAAAGCCATGCATGCATGATGTGAAATGCATGAATGCAAGGCATGTGTAACTGATGTTTTTTTTTTTTAATCTAGCTCTTCATGTCTTTGCTTTACTTTACTGGATCTTCTTTTGTGATGGCCTTCTTGGACTATCATTGAATCTCTTTATGCTTTCCAGCTCTTGTCCATTGCCTCAAAAGCCCAACTCTTTTCAAAGTCCGTTTTCTTTGACTTGTTCTTGAATTTAGGCCTCAATTTCTTTAATGTTCGCTCGCCTCATACTTTATATCTCTTTGGGTACTCATCCTTTGTCATGGATTTCATAGCATCAAAGGCTTAACTTTCAATGTCTGTCCCTTTTCTTGTGGCCTTGTCGACACTTATTTATCTCCATGTTATAGTCTGAATGATTGCTCTTCCTTGAGCTCAAGTTTTGATCTATAAGACTTGCCCCCTTGTCTGTTGAGTTTCTTTGTTGGCAGTACTCCTCTTACGCTTCGTAGAGACTACTTTGCCCTCCTGAATATGGTATTTATGTGGATAAAAGGTATCACCTCGCCTTTAATAGAAGGTCGAGCATTTCTAGACCTTTGTGATGGCACTTGATCGTAAATTTATCTTACAAGAACCACATCTTATTAAAGAAAGACTCAAGCTATCTCCTCACTTTTAAGTCTACATACATTAATGAATAATGGTTTGGCCTTAAAGAAAAACTTTCATCAATTTGCAAAGCTTGACAAAGTAATTTACGGTCTTTGTTTTTAATTAAAATATCCTGTCATTCTTCCCTTTCCAACTCGAAGACATAAACTGTGCAAGGCAATAAGGTAGAAACATGATTCACAATAATAGCCTTTTAACTGAATGAGGATGATATCGAGAGGTAACTGTTAGGTGTGAGGAAAGTTAAGTTTGAATGTTTTTTTTTTTTGTGGCAGTCTTTTAGCTGAATGAGAATAATATTAAGAGGTAAATATTAGGTCTGAGTAAAGTTAAGTTTGAGTGGTGTGAAAGAAGGGTATTTTAATACTACTCGTGAGCAGTATTAAATAAGGTAGAAACATGATTCACAATGATAGTCTTTTAACTGAATGAGGATGTTAGGTCTGAGGAAAGTTAAATTTAAGTGGTGTGAAAGAATGGTCTTTTAATACTACTCGTGAGCAGTATTAAATAAGGTAGAAACATGTTTCACAATGATAGTCTTTTAGCTGAATGAGGATGATAAGTCTGAGGAAAGTTAAGTTTAAGTGGTTTGAAAGAATGGTCTTTTAATACTACTCGTGAGCAGTATTAAATAAGGTAGAAACATGTTTCACAATGATAGTCTTTTAGCTGAATGAGGATGATAAGTCTGAGGAAAGTTAAGTTTAAGTGGTTTGAAAGAAGGGTCTTTTAATACTACTCGTGAGCAAATTTGATTATGATGAAAAACTCAATAGTGATGACCTCAAACTTGCCACTCTTTCCAGAAAGTTAAACCTCATCTGTTGCCTCCCAACTATCGTGGTCTTTATGCATGCTTGGTTTGAGGGTTGCTTTCGTGTTTTAAACCGCCTTTGCAGGTTTTCAGTCTAGAATCCATAGCTCACTTTTTTGTTTTCTTTCTTTTGCTCTAACTTGAGCCCTTTTTTTTTTTTCTTTTTTTTTTTCTTTGTTTCCTTTTTTTGTTTTTTTGTTTTTGTTTTTTTGTGTGAGCTATGATGATGGCATACTTGATAACTCTCTTGAAGTGAGATGACTTAAGTGACCTTGCATGCTCGTGCTTGTTCTCAGTCTCTTTTTGGTTTTGAATTTTCCCTTGTTGCTTTTTTTTTATGGAAGGGATGAACTTCTCTTCTTTTTGGAGTTTGTGTTGCGGAGAACAGAGAACCTTTTCTTATGTTGAGCATTAAGAAGGGTTTGGGAGGTCATTAAAGCCATTTAATATGAGAGCTACCTTCTTTGGAAGCTAACTCAGACTTCTTGCAAGGATGTCGATAACCACTGTGAATTCTTTTTTAGGGTTGAGGTGCAACATTTGAAATCCTTCTTACTAGATTTGGTAGCACTTTGAAGATCATTACTATCAAATCTCCTTTAACTTTTATTTTCACCCACGAGTAGTATTGTTTACAAAGTAAAGTATGATAGCAATAATGGATAGTATAATGGAAAGGAGTGAGAGATAGATGTAAAAACGGAATTTTTGGTAAGAAGTGGTAGAATGTGTAGGTGTAATAATTGAATTTTTGGTAAAAATTGGTAGAATGTGTAGAAGTAATAATGGGATTAAAAAGTGGTAAAATGCACACGCAACATCTTTTTGTTAGAGAACAAAAAGAATTACCGGTTGTCAAAAAGTAAAGTGTGATGGCTATAATGGATAGTATAATAGCAAAGAGTGTAAAAATGGAAAGTAGTAGAATGCACGCATTACATCTTTTTGTTGTACCAGAAAGAATACCAGGTGTCCATCTAACAAAGACTACACCCTAGATTCTGGACTAAATCTAGGAGATTTTTACTATTAGATTACTTTGTCAAGCTCTGAAAGATGCAAGTTTAGTAAAAGGATTCCCTGTTATTCAAAAGTGTGTGCAAACTGTTAGATCGGATCTGACTTGGAGGCCTTCCAAAATCAATGTAATTCCAGCTCAAAATCTTCACTTTCAATAACCAGTCACGTCGTGGCCTAGGAATTTAGACTCGACCAACTATTGGGCCTTGAGTTTCAGTGCCACACAATTTTCAATTAAATGCCCGATTGAACATTTTGTATTTGGCGTTTGGGTCATTCCAACTTGGAAGAGGAGGCTACTTGATCTTTGCTACCGTTGGTATGGGTGGTAGCAGGTTTGTAACTTGTGAAAATTGAATCGACTTGAGTAGCATTTCTTCCCATGAGTGGTATGTGGCACTGATGAGGGAGCCTTGAAGATTACAGTCTCAATAGGATATCCTTTCACTTGTAACTTGAGTGGTATTGGATCATAGGACTTGGAGATGATGTTTTGGATAGCTCCGGTTCTTTCATTGAAACATCCTTCAATTGAAGAATCGACCAGCTTTTCTGTTTTGATTCCAAATTCGATCTTTTCTCCAGATAAGACCACATTTGAAAAGCTACTTGAAGTGTTCCCAACTAGTTTTTCATAAAATGGTCTATTTAATGCTTGGGTAAACAGGGTGATCAATTCTCTTTCTATCATAGATGGTTGAACTTGTGCGGCTAAGTGTCTCCACCTTTATGCGTATTCCTTAAAGGTCTCTTGTTCCTTCTTCTCTATATTCTGGAGAATTTGGTGATCTAGGGGTAAGTCTATAACATGCTCACAGTTACTGATTAAGAGCTTAAACGAGGTTATTCCAGGCTTTGATGTTTCTCAGACTTTGACTTAGATACCATTGTAGCGCTGACTTTGTAAGATTTTCTTGAAAAAGTGCTATCAACACTTTCTCGTCTCTTGTGAGTGGTTGTATTTTCCTTAGAAACAGCGTAATATAATTGATGGGATAACTTGTTCCATCATATTTCACAAAGTCAGGTACCTTAAAGTATGAGGGAATCACAACATCTGGTATCAAGCAAAGATTGTTCATCAAAAGAGATAAAGTGCCTCTTTCAATGGTCCACAGTCTCTTTTCTATGATCTCGAGTTTTTTTAGTATTCTCTTCTTCTTTAAGCAGGAGCTTCTTTTCTTCAAAAATTGGACTGTGCCTTAGATGAATGATATCGGATGGACCTGAGTCATGAAAGAGCTTCTCTTGAACTGAGATCTGTTCTGAGTGAATTGGGGAGGATAGGTTAGATCTTGTGGGTCATTGACGGGGACTTGGGTCGCTAACTCCATTAACTGTTTCATTTGCTCAGCCATACTTTCTATATTGGACTTCATATCTATGAGACGTCCTTTGGTTTGTTCTGCCATTAATCTTATTTGGAGCCGAGCTGGATATCGGTGTTGATGGCCAATTTTACCGTTTCTAAAGTGAGATTTATTTTATTAAACTTTATATGCAATTGATTGATGTGATGGATGTATGTAATACAAAATGAGATTATGTTTTTATCAGACTTTGTATGCACATGATTGATGTAATGGATGCATGCAATAAGTGAGTTTGATTATCAACTATCGTGGAACTTCGAGATTTCTAGTTGTCATTTAGAAAGATCAAAAGTTATTACAGTTTGGTGCGTGGTTTTGATGCATGACGAAAAATTGTACAAAACAGAAGTATAACAAAAGAATAACAAGGTTAACAACGAGTTAGATATCAATTAATAGCACATGAACTATTATGGAAAAATGAGTTAAAACCATAAATACGAAAATAAAAGTGTAGAGCAACAACACAGTATAACAAGGATATGCTTATGGCGTTGGTAAATGGGAGGAATACTATGGTTAGTTCTATGGTTAAGTGGGGAGTTCTATATGCATAAGGTGGCTTATCAAAAAGGCAAGGGATAGTTCCCGAATCCCGTCACTAAATTATAGTGACGGCCCGATTCCTTACCCTCTAGGGTTAATGTAAGGAATGGATTAATTCGAGTCGTAGCTTTTCGTGGGCCCATGCAGAGACTAACCGTCTCAGAAGGCAATACACTACTTTGCTACTTTGAAACCGGTGAAGGCTTGGAGACCATGGCCTCACAAGGACAACAACACCAATTCCGCTTAGAAAGAATCGTGTTCGATTTAAGTAAGCTCGGGTATAGAGCTTCATATTGTGAATCCATAATGCATGTTTTCGCTAAGTAAATATAGCATATAAAAATCCACATAATAAGCAAAGTAAATTAAAACAAATCAACTTTAGGCTCGACTCACTAACGTCGAGTCCCCAGTGGAGTCGCCAAGCTGTGGCAACGTGCGGATCGTTTTCGGGAGTCGCCACCAATCAGTTTTCTTAGGTCGATTGGTCACCTTAAAATTGGTCTGCGAGAGTTCGGGGATCGGGAGTACGGTTACGTTAAAACAACTTTGTTAAAACGCCCAAAAATTGGCACCTTAGTTGATTTTAATTTTGTTTTGCTTTGCTTTTAAATAATTCTCAGTTAATTTTCAAAATTAGAAATTTTAACTGGATTAGTCGAAATGTGGATTTTTAAATTAATTAATTTGTATGAAATTTTATACTTCCGAACCATGGACTCTGCCGAGTCATTTGGACACGGAAGATTTGATTCCGAACCATGGACTCTGCCGAGTCATTTGGACACGGAATTTGGTGAAATTTTAAATAATTTAATCCATATTGTAAACATGGATTTTTATCTTTGTATTTATTTAATTTATTTATTTTAAAAAGTTTGATATTTTCCAAACCGTAGATCCTGCCGGATCATCCGGATATGGAAATTGATTTATCGTAATTATTTAATTCTTATTATTATGAAATTAATTTTTAAATGGTAATTCTTTTTGTTTATGAATGATTTTTAATACTAACTAAAAAAATTTATCTTTATATTTTTACTTCTTTTTTTACTTTCTTTCTTTTTCTTCTTTTTTACTTATTTTTACTTCTTTTTTTAAATTTCTTTTAATTTCTTTTCTTTTCTTTCTTTTTTTATTCTTTTCTTTCTTTCTTTTCTTTTTCTTTTTCTTTCTTTTATCTTTCTTTTCTTTTTCTTATCTTTCCTTTCTTTTCTTTATCTTATCTTTCTTTTATTTTTCTTTCTTATCTTTCTTTTATTTTTCTTGTCTTTTCTTTCTTTCTTTTCTTTTTCTTATCTTTTCTTTTATTTTTTTTATCTTTCTTTTCTTTCTTATCTTTCTTTTATTTTTCTTTCTTATCTTTCTTTTATTTTTCTTATCTTTCTTTTTTTTTCTTGTTTACTTTTTTTGTTTTCTTATTTAATGAAAGATATTTATTATTTTAAAGGATTACTCAATTTATAAAAGAATTAAAAAAAAAATAATAATTAATTTTTATTTAAGAAGAAGTTAATTTAAAAGAATTAAAGAGTTTAAAAATAAAAATTTTGATCATGGTACGGGGCGTTGTTACTCAGCCAGACCCTCTTCACCAGGTGAAGCAGCTCAAAAGCGGGCACGAGACAGTTTCCAGCCAATATACCATGAACTAAAAATTTTTATTTTTTTTTATTATTTTTTATTATTTTTTTTATTATTTTTTTATTATTTTTTTTATTAAGAGAATCAAAAATTTTAAACAAAAGAAGAAAAGTTTTGATATTTATTTAATTTATTTTAAAAAAAGATTAAAGAAATCAAAGATTTATATGTATAAAAAGTTTTTGATATTTATATGATTTTTTTTTTTTTATGTTCTTTTTGTTTGCTAAATCATTTGAATAAAATTTTATTTAATAAAGGAAACAAAAAAAACAACAAAAAAAAATGTTATATCTTTTTTTTATTATTTTGAAAGAAATAAGTAAAATATTAGCCCAAGAAAATTTTTACTCCTTTATTCTTTTTATTAATAAAGAAAATTAAAAAGTTATATTTTAATAATTAATATATTAGTCCAAAGTTTTTATTTTTAATAAAGAAAAATTTATTTATATATTTTATTTAAAAATAATTCCAAGCCATGGATCCTGACGGATCATTTGGTCATGGATTTTTAATTTTTTTTTTTTTTAAATTTAATTATTTAATTAATTATTAATTTTAATTATAATTTTATTGAATTTTTCTTGAATTTTTAATTATTATTACTTTAAAGATATATTTAAAAAAACAGAATTGATTTGTATTTTTGGAATTATTTAATTATTTCTATTTATTAATTTAAAAAAAGGAATAAAAAGTCAACTTTGTTATTTTTAAAGAAATAATAAAATAAAAAAAATAAAAATAATTGGCTTTTAAAAATGATTTTTTTATTAGCCTTAATAATTAATTACAAAATAACCTTCTTTTAATTTTCATTTATTTATTTATTAGTAAAGGGTAAAGGTGAATTAAATAAAATAAAGTGGGGCTTTTTGGCCATCCATTTTAAAAATAAATAATAATAAAGGTTAGCAAAGTTGATTAAAGTAATTAACAACAATAATAGAAATTAGCCAAGTTTAATTAATTGTTAACAATAATAATAAAAAGTTAGTCAAGTTAATTAATTAACAATAATAATAAAAGGTTAGCCAAGTTAATTAATTAATAACAATAATAAAAAGTTAGCCAAGTTAATTAAATTAATTAATTAATAACAATAATAAAAAGTTAGCCAAGTTAATTAAATTAATTAATTAACAACAATAATAAAAAAAATTAGTCAAGTTAATTAAATTAATTAATTAACAACAATAATAAAAAGTTAGTCAAGTTAATTAATTAATTAACAACAATAATAAAAAGTTAGTCAAGTTAATTAAATTAATTAATTAACAACAATAATAAAAAGTTAGTCAAGTTAATTAAATTAATTAATTAATTAACAACAATAATAAAAAGTTAGCCAAGTTAATTAAATTAATTAATTAATAACAATAATAAAAAGTTAGCCAAGTTAATTAAATTAATTAATTAATAACAATAATAAAAAGTTAGCCAAGTTAATTAAATTAATTAATTAACAACAATAATAAAAAAATTAGTCAAGTTAATTAAATTAATTAATTAACAACAATAATAAAAAGTTAGTCAAGTTAATTAAATTAATTAATTAACAACAATAATAAAAAGTTAGTCAAGTTAATTAAATTAATTAATTAACAACAATAATAAAAGTTAATTAATTGTTAACAACAATTATAAAAGTTAGTAATAATGCAAAAATTAAAAGGTTAGTAACGATAATAATATTAAAAGTTAGTTGTTAGTAAGTTAATAACAACAATAAAAAGAAGATTAGTAATAATAACAATAATTAACAAATAAATAAACAAGTAAAAATTAAAAAGGTTAGTAATTTATTCTGCAGGAACAAAAATAAAAGGTTACTGACCAAATTGAAAGAAATTGAAAAGATGAAGTATGGAATCAAGGTTTCACCTTTCAAAACAAGTTTTTGAATCTGAAGAACAGAGACGCGAAGGCGCGCGCGAAGGGGGAGGGAGGCAGGGGCAGTTGGCGGCACGGCGGGGCGGCGAGGCGGCGCGGCGGCGAGGGCGGCGAGGCGGAGGGACGGCGGCGGCAGCGGGCAGCGAGGGGCACGGCGGAGAGAGAGAGAGAGAGAGAGAGGGAACAGCAGTGAAAAAAAAAAAAAAAAAAAAATTTGGCTTTCTGGGGAAGAAGGGAAGAGGGCTGGGGCTAAGGGCTGTAATTTTCTCTTTTTTTTAAAACGGAGCTCTAAGTTTTTTTGCTATTTTTTTCTGTGTTCAGCACAAAATTTGGGGGGCTATTTATAGAGGAAGTTTAGCTGAACTGTTGATGGATAAATTAATAAAAAATTTCAAACTTATCTCTTAAATTGGTAAAATGACAATTTTAGTCCTTTACGTCTCTCAGCCTCTGGATAAGTTCCTGAAGCTTCTGATTTTGACAATTTTGTCGTTTTCTGTCAATTTGAGCCAAAAACGTCGGCAGGCTCAAAATTTTATGTGACAAACTGCCAAATGCTCCTGGAACTTTCAGAATTTGTCAATTTTGCCTGAAACTTCTTAATTTTGTCATTTTTACCTCAAACTTTTAAATTTTGTCATTTTTATGGAGTTTTCTTTTTTTCTTTCAAACATACACATATACACACATATATCAAATCTTAAAAAAATATATATATTTTAAACTAATTAAAAAAAAAAAATTTAGTAATAATAATAACAATAATAATAATAATACATTTTTTTTTATTTAATTTTTTTTATTTAATTTTTTTTAAAATTATTTTAATGGCCGGACGAAATTGGGTGTCAACATAAGGACCTTTCCTTAAACCTCAAACAAACAATCAATCATTCAGTCCATCTTACAACGATAGAACCTTTCCTATCGTTAGAGGTTCTAAGGACCTTTCCTTAAACCTCAAACAAACAATCAATCATTCAGTCCATCTTACAACGATAGAACCTTTCCTATCGTTAGAGGTTCTAAGGACCTTTCCTTAACCTCAAACAAACAATCAATCATTCAGTCCATCTTACAACGATAGAACCTTTCCTATCGTTAGAGGTTCTAAGGACCTTTCCTTAAACCTCAAACAAACAATCAATCATTCAGTCCATCTTACAACGATAGAACCTTTCCTATCGTTAGAGGTTCTAAGGACCTTTCCTTAAACCTCAAACAAACAATCAATCATTCAGTCCATCTTACAACGATAGAACCTTTCCTATCGTTAGAGGTTCTAAGGACCTTTCCTTAACCTCAAACAAACAATCAATCATTCAGTCCATCTTACAACGATAGAACCTTTCCTATCGTTAGAGGTTCTAAGGACCTTTCCTTAAATCTCAAACAAACAATCAATCTTTCAGTCCATCTTACAACGATAGAACCTTTCCTATCGTTAGAGGTTCTAAGGACCTTTCCTTAAACCTCAAACAAACAATCAATCATTCAGTCCATCTTACAACGATAGAACCTTTCCTATCGTTACAGGTTCTAAGGATCTTTCCTTAAACTTCAGAGTTTAGGCAGCGAGAAGGTTTTCAATGCCTAGCTAAGCTGGACGAAATTTGGTAACTAACTTTGCATACATCATGTCCCATGAAGCATGCAAAGGGGGGCAGCTGTTGACACCCAATTTCGTCCGGCCATTAAAATAATTTAAAAAAAATTAATTAAATAAAAAAAAATTAATTAAAAAAAATGTATTATTATTATTATTGTTATTATTATTTCTAAAATTTTTTTTTATTAGTTTAAAATATATTTTTTTGTTTTGTTTTGTGAAGATTTGATATATGTGTGTATATGTGTATGTTTGAAAGAAAAAAAAAAAAAGAAAAAAACTCCATAAAAATGACAAAATTAAAAAGTTTGAGATAAAAATAACAAAATTGAGAAGTTTCAGGCAAAATTGACAAATTCTGAAAGTTCCAGGAGCATTTGGTAGTTTGTCACATAAAATTTTGAGCCTGCCGACGTTTCTGGCCCAAATTGACAGAAAACGATAAAATTGTCAAAATCAGAAGCTTCAGGAACTTATCCAGAGGCTGAGAGATGTAAAGGACTAAAATTGTCATTTTACCAATTTCAGAGATAAGTTTGAAATTTTTTATTAATTTATCCATCAACAGTTCAGCTAAACTTCCTCTATAAATAGCCCCCCAAATTTTGTGCTGAACACAGAAAAAAATAGCAAAAAAAAACTTAGAGCTCCGTTTTAGAAATAGAGAAAATTACAGCCCTTGTCCCTGGTCTCTCTTCTCTCTTCCCAGACGCCCAAGAATTTTCTTTTCCTTTCATTTTAACCCCCGTCTTCCCCCTCCGGTCACGCCGTTTCATCCCTCTTTCGCCGTCCCTCTCCCTCGCGCCGCCGCCGTCCTTCCACCTTGCCGTCCCGCCGCCCATCTCGCCGTGACGCTGCCTTTCCCCTCACCGTGACGCCGCCGTCCTCCTCTGCCGTTCGTTTCCTCTCCCCAGCCGCCACGCCGCCCAGCCGCCAAGCCGCCCCGCCGCCTCGCCGCCCCGCCACTCACGCCGCCCCGCCGTAGCGCCGCCGTCGCCCCTGCCCCGTGCCGCCACGCCAGCAGCCCCACCCCCTTGCCCCCTCTCTGCCGCGTCGCGCCTGCGTACCCAGGAAATTCAAAAATTTCAACTTCTAGGTAAAATTCAAATTTAATCTTTCATCTTTTCAACTTCTTTCACTTTGGTCACTAACTTTTTATTTTGTTCTTGCAGAATTAATTACTAACCTTTTTAATTTTTACTTGTTTGTTTATTATTTGTTTATTACTAACCCTTTCCTTATTGTTGTTGTTAACAACTAACTTACTAACTTTTATTATTGATATTATTATTAATTTAGTTAACTTTGTTAATTAACAATTAATTAATTTGACTAACTTTTTATTATTGTTGTTAATTAATTAATTTAATTAACTTGGCTAACTTTTTATTGTTGTTAATTAATTAATTTAATTAACTTGGCTAACTTTTTATTATTGTTGTTAATTAATTAATTTAATTAACTTGACTAACTTTTTATTATTGTTGTTAATAATTAATTTAATTAAATTGGCTCACTTTTATTATTGTTGTTAATTAATTAATTTAATTAACTTGGTTAACTTTTTATTATTGTTGTTAATTAATTTAATTAATTTGGCTAACTTTTTATTATTGTTGTTAATAATTAATTTAATTAATTTGACTAACTTTTTATTATTGTTGTTAATTAATTAATTTAATTAACTTGGCTAACTTTTTATTATTGTTGTTAATTAATTAATTAACTTGGCTAACAATTGATTTAACTAACTTTGTTAACCTTTATTATTATTTATTTATTTTTAAAGTGGATGGCCAAAAAGCCCCACTTTATTATTAATCTTCCTTTATATAATTTATTTCATTTAATTCACCTTTACCCATAAATAAATAATAACTAACTAAAAGAAGATTCTTTTATATGAATAATTAAATTTTATTCTTTTAAGGCTAATAAAAAAATAATTTTTAAAAGCCAATCATCTTTTATTATCTCTAAAACATATGTTTTTATTTCTTAAAAAAAAAACAAAAAAAAGTTAATCTTTTTATTCCTTTTGTTAAAATTATTAAACAAACATAATCAAATAATCACAAAAAATAAAAAATCATTTTTTTAAATATATCTTTAAAAGTAGTAATAATTAAAATTAAATAAAAACAATAATAAAATCCAATAAAAATTATGACTAAAATTCATTAAAACTAAAATAAAAAAATTAAAAATCCATGACGAAATGATCCGCCAGGATCTATGGCTTGGAAATATTTTTAAATAAAGTATATAAATAAAATTTTCTTTATTAAAAATAAAATTTTGGGACTAATATATTAATTATTTATTAAAATAATAAAATATAAATTTTTAGTTTTCTTTATTAATAAAAAAGAATAAAAAGAGTAAAATTTTTTGGTTAATATTTTATTCAGTAACATTTTACTTATTTCTTTTAAAATAATAAAATATGACTTTTTTTTAGTAATAAAAATAATGATAAAAGTAAAATTTTTGGGTTAATATTTTATTCAGTAATATTTTGCTTATTTCTTTTAAAATAATGAAAAGATATAAATTTTTGTTTCCTTTATAAAAATCTTAGCAAATGATTTCAAAAATAGAATAAATTCAAAAGGATTAAATTATCTCTTAAATATCTTAGACTTATTAATTAAAATTACTTATAAAAAAAAAGAACATAAAAATGAAATATAAATATCAAAACTTTCCTTTATTTTTTTTAAAATATACATATAAATTTTATTTTTTTAAGATCCTTGTTAAATAATCACTTCTTTTTAATTAATTTTTTTTTATCAAAAACAAAACATATAAATATAAAAAATTTTCCTTTATGTTTAAAATATACATAAAATTTTTTTTTAGTTTCTTTTCTTGAATAATCATTTTTTTGCTTAATTCATTCAAAACAAAATTAAGACTTTTGTTCTATTTATGAAAAATACATATGAATTTTGCCTTCATCATTGAATAAATAAAATTTTAATTAAATAAAAAAAAACATAAAATAAATCTAAGCCATAGTGTTAAGTCTAAAAATTTTTTAGTTCATGGTATATTGGCTGGAAACTATCTCGTGCCCGCTTTTGAGCTGCTTCACCTGATGAAGAGGGTCTGGCTGAGTAACAACGCCCCGTACCATGATCAAATTTTTTTTGAATTAACTTCTTATTAAAAAAAATTAATTACTTTTTAAGTAATTCTTTAAATAATAAATATCCTTCATTAAACAAGAAAAATTAATAAAAAAAAAAGAGAAAAAAAGAAAAGAAAGATAAGAAAAAGAAAAGAAAGGAAAGAAAGGAAAGATAAAATCAAGAAAAAAAAAAAAGAAAGGAAAGATAAGAAAAAAGAAAAGAAAGGAAAGAAAAAAAAAAGAAAATAAATAAAATTTTTAGATTATTAATAAATCTAAAAATTTCATAAACAAAAAGAATTACGAATTAGTAATTAAACTAACAATTAATTCTATAATAAGTAAGAATGTAATAATTAATTATAAAAAAATTAATTTCCATATCCGGATGATCCGGCAGGATCTACGGTTTGGAAAACTTTTTTTTTACTAAATAAATTAAATAAATACAAAGATAAAAATTCATATTTACAATATAGATTAAATTATTTAAAAGTTCACCAAATTCCGTGTCCAGATGACTCGGCAGAGTCCATGGTTCGGAATCAAAATCTTCCGTGTCCAAATGACTCGGCAGAGTCCATGGTTCGGAAGTATAAAATTTCATACAAATTAATTAATTTACCAAAATCAACATTTTCGACTAATTCAGTTAAAATTTCTAGTTTGAAAATTAACTGAATTTTTTTAAAGCAAAGTAAAATAAAATTAAAATCAACTAAGGTGCCAATTTTGGGCGCTATAACAATATTGTTTTAGCGTAACCGTACTCCCGATCCCCGAACTCTCGCAGACCATATTTTAAAGTATCCAATCGACCTGAGCGAAAACCGATTGGTGGCGACTCCCGAAAAAGACCCGCACGTTGCCACAGCCCCAATCTCGATTCCACACGCATACTTCTACCGTGTCCGGTGTCAATTTTGACCGTTTTTCTGTTATCACCCGTTTTTCGGCACTAAACGCTGCCTCGGATGAGACGGTCAATACTGGAACGGCAAGAATCTCCTGCGCGATTATCAACAAGATCGAAAATCTTGATCTCTTTTGTTTCCACCACTCCAAGATGTCAATGTCGCTTGCCTCGAACGATGTGTTGAGATAGTCATCGACCTCAGCTAATCCCGATGTCATCGGTCGGGGTTGTTTGAGCATTTGGAGCGCTGGGTTGAATCTAAAGAAGATTGATCTCCTTGGAGGCTCGATTTGAGGAGCTTCGAATATTACCTTATCCGAATGCCGCTCACAATATAATTTGTATAAAGAATGCAAGTACTCAGAAGTAGAAGCAGACATAACCAAAACATTTATATGAGACATTTCTAAATAAATATGAAAAATTCCTTCAAGCAATGTTGTTGTGCCCGTTAATTTTACATATAGGTCAAGTTAAGAAGCGACTAAAAAGATAGGTGGAATGTTTGAGAAATATTGAAGCCACTTAGCCCACATGGCTTCGACAGTCGGTTTTAACAACTCATCATTTTTAAACTGATGTAAAGCGTATGTGATATTCACTAAATGAAACAAAGCTTGATGACTTGTTGGGTAGTAAACACCAGAAAAAAATTCAGTTGCCTCGTAAAAAAACATAAGCAATTCACCGGTTTTGGAACATTTCTTCCAAATTTCAATCGTAAGAAATTCACAACCCAGTTTTAAATTCATGAAATGTGACAACAAATTTGCATACAGTAATGCATCTTGCAACATCAAATATGTGGAGTTACAGTGGGTTGGGCAATCCAATTTAAACCGTTTCCAAAAAAATGGTTTTTGATTTTCAATACAAAAGCTTTTAAATTCATGAAAAATAGCAGATCTGGACATCAAATATTTTAATGAGTTTTGAATAGGCAAAATCTCATTTTGGAGAACTTCTAAACCCTTTTGCACACAAATGTTCAAAATATGGCACATGCATATAACGTGAAAGAATACACCGTTGAGCGGTGGTTTTAAGTTTTGACTCAAAAGACGAGCGGCAACATCATTATTTGAAGCATTATCAAATGAAATACATAGAACTTTATCAGTACAAAAATAATCACGTAAAGTTTCTAAAATACAATTAAATATTTGATAATCAGTATGATCTGTTTCAATAACCTTAAATGACAAAATTCATTTTTGCATTATCCAATCAGAATCAATCCAATGAGAAGTAACACAATAGAATGATTGACCTATAGGTGATGTCCACATATCAGAAGTAAATGCCACACAATGATCAAGAGCAGAAAAATATGCTTGCAAATCTGATTTTCCGGCTTCAAATTGTCTAAAGCTTTCTTTCCTAGCAGTTTTCCTAGATATTTTTCTAAATGCAGGATTTAATTGTGATTTTATCCAAGCTTCTAAGTGGACATCTTCAGCTTGTGAAAAGGTTTTTCGGTAAGCATCATCCAATTTACCATACCTTCTCTACAATATTGTTGGTTAAAACGAAATATACTTGGTCCACTGGCGCCGGTTATAGACCCAAGTTGTGTTTGTCCTCCAGAACTAGTCCCGGTTCTAGGAAGGACGTTAGGATGTTGATTTTCAATATGCCGCTTCAACGTTCCAGTGCCGGAATTCTTTCTATGCACCAATTTTTTCCCGCAATGTTTGTATTTCCCGTACCTCAACTTCCCTTCGTTTATGAGCTCATAATGCTCCTACACCCAAGCAGTTAATCTCGTGGATTTACCTTGTGCTTGAGTTTCTTCCATGCCGGGTTCATGACTTGTAAGCGTCGGTTCTGTTGATGGATTCCCGGACGCTATCGCATCCAACTCTTCCACTTCATCATCGGGTAATTGATCGTCGAGACCAAATCGTAATTCGTCATATCGATTCCGGCATGATCGTCGTGAAACTCTTGAATTGAAATGCCTTTATCGGCGGGCCGAGATCGGCAACGGAACAAGGCTCGGAGGCCGATGTTGCGGGAAAATGAACTATCTGTTGACTTGCTCTTTCCTTTTGAAGCCATGCCTCACATACTAATAGTAGTGATTAATGCAAAATCAAGAGAGGATTATGAAGATATTAGGGAGAGATTAGTAAGAAATTTGGAAGAGATTAAGAAAATAAGAAAAATGGTTGAGAGAATATAGTAGATGAAGAAGAGAGATTGAGTGAAAATGGCATTGGTATTTATAGGGGGAGGGAAAAAATTAGTTTGACCAAAAAGTCCTTGAAATTTAGTTTTTGGGAGGAGCAAAAATGAAATTTTGGGGGCTGAAATTGAGCAGAAAGCTGTTGAAGGGCCTGCAATGTAATTAGCCTTTTTTTTTAAAAAAAATTTACAGTTAACGTTATTGGCAGGGAGCCGTTGCGGCGCCAGGCGGGGGGGGCGGTCCGGTCTGGTCCGGTTCAACGTGGCGGTCCCAGTCCAGGTCAAGCCAGTTTGCATGTTTTAACTTGTCCGGGGCGGTCTTTTTTGCGTCTCCTTCTCCTATTGGGCCCATACTCGGGCCATAATATAACAGACTTTTTCGGGGCGGGCCGGGGCAGATTTGACAGGTCTAGGCCAGGGTTGGCTGGCGGTCCGGTCACGATTTGGCTGGATCAACCCGGCTTACCTCCCACCTCTACTTATCAGAGTAGGCCTTTGATGGGTAAACAAGATTGACAAATGACTTCTTTCTCCTGCATTAGGTTTGGGTAAAAACTCTAGGCTAGGTTTATGATCTTTCATGCTAAGTACCCTATTTTTAACAATTATACTTAGAATTAAATATATTAATGAGCTTCACTATGTGTCTTAGAATTACACTCTTATTTGAGTCCATGGAGACTTTCCCATAACAGCGAAGGAGAAGACATATATCATGATGATGATGATAGTAACGATCATCATAATGATGACCATGAAGAAAATGAGAACTCTCATGATAGTAAGTACTTATAATTGTGGTCATGTTATGATCTGAAAACACATAGTCACATGTATATGACATGCAAATATGCAAGATATGAATAAGGTACAAAGTTGTAGCACTCTTCTATAATCAAACTTATGGATGTTAGTATGATATAAGTAGAACTCATGGATATTATGTGTTGGGATAAATTATGAATCAAATGCATTATGGATCTAATTATGTGTATTTTTGTCGATGTTTATTATATTATGAATTTATGGTTGACTTCTAGTATAAAATATGATAATATATAAGGTCTAATTAGCACGTATGAAACTTAAAGCATGAGGTGAAAGCTTCCAAAATTAAAAAAAAATGTGAATTTTCAATAGTTTCAACTGTTGCAAATGTCCCTTCACATTTACGCTTGAGCTTGGAGTGATCATTCAATTTAATCAGTTGCTGAACCAAGTTAGCTGGTATATTTAGTTTTCAGTTTCGGATGGAAAAAAGCTAAATAAACCGAATTAGCTTCTAAAATTAAACTCAAACTGGACCGAAATATTTCAATTCATTTAAGTTCCAGATGAAATAAAAAAAAATTCTTGGAGTTCTCATTACATTCGAAGAGCAAATACCTTAAACCACTGGAGTTTTCATTATTAGAGAAATTATAACAGATGAACGAAAGGTTGGCTTTGCACATGAAAAGGATCATTGTCCTTAAGGAAATTATGCTTCCACTATGTTGCTACTAGGTTGATGGCAATTCACTTCAGGATTTATAAAGCTAAATGAATTCTTAGACAGCAAAATCTAAAAATTCCCTACGGAACATGCCAAAATCCTTTGATCAATGACTGATATTTATAATACTATAAATGTATTTTGGAAAAGAGGCATGTCTTTTAGAAAAGATATATATTTTGATATAAAAAAAAATGTGTCTTTTAGGAAAGACATATCTTTAGAAAACAAAACGTGTCTTTTAGGAAAGACATATCTTTAGAAAACAGACATGTCTTTTAGGAAAAGAGATATCTTTTCATCAAAGATTGCCTCCTTTAGAATAAACATATTTAATAGAGAATAAATATATCCTTTGATAAAAAAATGTGCCTTTAGGAAAATAATTATCATTAATTATTATATTATTCTATTTTAATTTTTTATATTAAAATAAAAAAATATTTATTAATTTATTCTCTCTTTTCTTTGCCAACATCGAATATCAACACCTTACATCACTAACTGTCCAACAATCCCCCACTTAGTTAGAGATGTGCATAATTAAACAATTAAAATTTGTACATTGGGGAGGTGTCTTTCGACTTAAATCTACCATTAGTATAAGGTTTTTAACATCATGTTGAAATTGATAGTTAAATTCTTATTAAACCACAATTTCTTTGTAATAAGATTGGAAAAACTTATATTCACAAATCTTAACTACCTTTTTATTTTGACATATTCATCGTGAGCGTTAGCACCATAATATGGCCTTATGCAACCTCCTGAATTCATAAACACTTCTAAAGTTTATTTTCAACTTTAACTAGAAGCGGCACCATTTTTTGTGTTCATATAGGTGAAGTATCCTTAGTCTAACAAGAGCCTTTTAGTTCTGTAACCGAATAATACTTCATTAAGAACAAATGTACGTTCAACCTCTATTTTTTAAATACTATAAGCTTAGTGTTCAAAAAACTGTCATGACATTAACTTGTTACGTATTCAACCTTTAAAATTGTCAATCAATAATAAAGGTTAAGTTCTTATTGTTGGTGACAAACTAGAATAATTTTAGACCCATATCACTTGTAGTGCTTTTAATCATTTCTCTCGAAAGATTACTACATGATCTCACATAGACAACCATGATAATTCCATAAAAAATCAATTGTCTCATGTACTCATGTCTTAGTGAAATATATCTAGATTTTCCATTATAAATCTTGTTGAATGCTCTAGACATGGTTACTTCACTGTCATAGTGCAAAAAGATTACTGGCATTAATTTTGGCCATAAGTCTATATTCAAAAATAAATTTTTTAGTCATTCCGCCTTTTTGTTTGCTGCTACCAATGCAACAAATTCAAATTTTGTGGTAAAGTGAGTAATACATGTTTGCTTTATAGATGCCCATGAAATAGCACCCCCACCAAATTTAAAAATCCAATATGATATGGACTTATTATCACTTACACTAGTTATCCAACTAGCATCAGTATAACCTTCCAGTACTGAAGGACAGTTGTTATAAAATAAACCAAAGGACTTTGTTCCTTTAAGATAATCAAAAACTCTTCCAATGGTTCTCCATGGATCAGTATTAGGCTTATAAGTGTACCTACAAAGTTTGCAAACAGCAAAAGCAATATCTAGTCTAGTACAATACATTGCAGACATTAAGCAACTAATGGCACTTGCATAATTTAGTTGGCTAACTGATCTACCAGAATTTTCTACTAACTTGTTAGAAATATCAAATGGGCTATTCACATCTTTAATGTCTAAGTGTTTGAACTTCTTAGTATCATTGACACCCTGTAGATTAGTAGCAATTATTAATATATCATATACATAGAGACATATTATTACACCATAGTCTCTTGTAAATTTTGAATAAATGCACTTATCTAAACCATTATGCCAAAAATAATTTGATAGTATTGTACTATCAAATTTTTCATGCTATTGTTTAGGTGATTGTTTTAAACCATACAAAGATGTAACCAATTTGCAAACTTGCTTTTCATTTCCAAGAAGTACAAACCCTTTTGGTTTCTCCATGTACACTTCCACATCAATATCACCATTTAAAAATGCAATTTTGACAACCATTTGATAAATGCACAAATTATAGATTGATGCCAAAGCAAACAACACTCTTATTGATGTGATTCTTGTCACATGAGCAAATGTATTAGAATTATCAATTCCCGCTTTTTGTCTAAAGCCTTTGGCAACAAGTCTTGCTTTGAAGGTTTGTAGAAAATCATTAGTATTGCATTTTCTTCTAAATACCCATTTACTACTAATTGGTTTACAACCAATAGCCAAATATACTAATACCCAAGTACCATTACATAGAAGAAAATCTATTTCTTCATTTATTACTTCCTTCCATTTATTACTTTCTTCCAAAAAGTAGAATCTCTTGAAGCAATAGCTTCATTGTAAATTTTAGGATCTTCTTCTAAATGTAATACAAAAGTTATTTTATTAGTTACCTTATATTTACTTCCTTCAACCAAGAAAATTAGTGATTATGAAGAAATAAAATCAAAATCTAAGAGCTTCTTTTCAATAGTGGAACGGATCCAAGATTTTACAAATGAGGATCATTAACATACATAACTACTATTGAAAAGAAGCTCTTAGATTTTGATTTTATTTTTATTTCTTCATAATCACTAAGTTTCTTGGTTGAAGGAAGTAAATATAAGGTAACTAATAAAATAACTTTTGTATTACATTTAGAAGAAGATCCTAAGATTTTACAAATGAGGATCATTAACATACATAACTACTAAACCCTAATATTAGATAATGAAGATTATAAATGTGCATATACTAAATGTAATTTTGAAATTTTATTTTTTAGAAGAAAATTTAAAAACACACTCTAATTTAACATCTTTTTTTTGTCATTAGTCGAATACCTAGAAAATATATAAACTATGAAGAAGATAAGCGAGATATTCATATTTTATAGAATTTAAAAGACAAAAATCTCATTTTAGCCTTTATATACATCTTCCATTTAGCTTATTAAATTTATTTTGTGTCCGATTGGCTTCACAATTTTTCCTATGTTTGAATTAGGAAAAAAGTAGAAAAAAAAACTTCAAGGCCTAGATAAGAAAATGTGTGAAAATTAAAGGGCTAGTATATGACTTTTGTCATTATCCTACTTATTAGCAGAGAAATGAGACTAACCCATTTTTTTTCTTTCTTAAGGTAAGAAGGACATATTATTTTATTCCAACAAATACTACAAAAATTATGATGGTACATTAAAAAATTTAGAGGGTCCAATTATTTAATTTTGCATCTTTTATTAACATTTTTCTAGAAAAAATGGGGGTCAATGCATATTATCAACATGGATCCACCACTGTTTCTCTTTTTGTACTCTTTTACTTGTCCAAGGTTTACTAGGATTTTCATCAATTTTCACTTATTTGAAGCAATTATGTTCTACTCAATGCTTTGTGTTGTTGTAGGTTTATTAGATTCTAGATTCTTATTTGAATCACAAATAAAATTTGTTTCCAAGAACTTAACATTCTTTGACTCAACAATTACGTTATAGTCTAAATCTAATAATCTATATGCTTTTGAGTTTTCAACATATCCTACAAAAACACTTTTAAAAGCTTTTGGTTCCAATTCAGTTTTTCTGAGATTAGGAACTCTATAATATGCTAAATAGCCCCAAACCCTTAAATAACTCAAGTTTGGCATTCTCCCTTTCCATGCCTCATATGGTGATATCTTTGTTTTCTTAGAGTGTATTCTGTTGTGCACACGATAAGCTGTTAGTAATGTCTCTCCTCATAAATTCATTGGTAAATTAATTCGTATGAGCATTGAATTAACCATATCTACCGAAGTTCTATTTTTTCTTTCTGCCAAATCATTTTTGTTAGTGAGTATATGGCGTACTAGTTTGATGTATCACTCCATTTTCTTAAAAAAAAATAAAAATTCTATTAGAGAATATTCACCTCCTCAATCACTTTGAATAACATTAATCTTCTTTTTCAATTGATTTTTAACCAAGGCTTTATAATTTTTGAACAAATCGAAGGCTTGATATTAGTTCTCATTAAATAAATATGTGTGAATCTAGAATAATCATAAATGAACGTAATAAAATATTTATTACCAGCACAAGTTAAATGACCATTTAATTCACAAATGTTAAAATGTACAAATCAAGTAAATCAGATGTTCTGTTATTCTTTGGAAAAAGCTTTTTAGTCATTCTGGCTTGTATGCAAATTTCATATTTTTCAAGATTCTTATTCATACATGAAATTAATCCATTTTTATACATGAATTTGATTGATCTATAATTAACATGTGATAAACAAGCATGTCACAAATCAAAAGATAACTCAAGAATATGAGCAGAAACTTTAATTTTATTACTCCATCTATTTCACAAAAACTATCCCTTTTATTATTCATAATAATTAATTTATGATTTAATTTCTTTCAAAATTTATTGTAAAAATGTGATTATTTTATATGAAAATTAAACTTTAAAGATTATAGTTTCTAAATATCATTTTTAAGAATTTTTTTTCAATACACATTAATATAAATATGTTTAGGTCAAACTTCAATAAAAGAAATGTTAAAAGGTCAATTAATATAAAAAAAAGGTAGTAATAATTAATTTAAAAATTCTATCACAAGCATATTTGTCCACCAAATACACCATTTTTTTAAAAAAAAAAATTTTCCTACCTTTAGGACAGTCTTCAAGTTATTCTTCATCAGTAAACTTGCAAAAACCAGATTTTTCCTTACATCAAGAACATGATAAACATTGGTCAAAATCAGTTTCTTGCCCAATATGAATTGCAATTCTGCTTTTCCTTTTCATTGAAAGTTCACAGTGTCATGATTTCCCATAAAAACTTGTTCATCTTGAATTGCGGCATCATATTTTGTGAACAAGTTTTTATTATTGCAAACATGCACAGTGGCCCCAAAATCATACTACCAATCAATAGACTTTTCAAAATTTGCTATGTTGCATTCAGTGATTATACTAATATTGAGATCAACAATCATAGCAATAATTTTAAAAGGACTCCTGCCTTCTCCACGACATTAGCATTTTTCTTGCAAGTATTATATTCTTGTTTCAACTTCTTGTAGAACTTATAGTCTTTCTTAAAATTACTTTTTTTTCTATAGAAAAAATAATGTTTATTCTTTTTGTTAGAGATAAAATTTGTACTTGTTTCTTCATTGTTTCTACTTATTTCTAGACCTCTCACCACGTTTTTCAGACTTCATAATACTAGACTCAATATTATTCACCTTAGACTCAATAGAATATTGATTTTCATGCATACATGTTTCATCTTCAATTTTAATATGTTTTATCATTCGATCTATGATGAAATCCTCAAAAGTGTGTAACAATTTCTTTTTATAATCATTCCAAATGGTAGACAATTTTGCAATTACTGCAGCTACTTGAAGTTGTTTTGACATTTCTATTCTTAAATCTTTGAGTTTAGACACTAGAACCAGCAACTTATCAACTTGGTCTATGACTGACTTATGATTTGACATATAAAAATCAAGAAATTTCATGTTGAGAAATCTGTCCGTACCTTATTTCTCTGAAACATTCTTGTTTTCCAGGGCTTTAAAAATTTTTATGGGGATTGTATCGACTAGTATAAATCATACAATCAACTAGACAAGACATTTAAAATGAACCATCGTCAGCGAACTTCATCATCTTCACATTTCTTGCATTGTGCTCTAACTCTATCAGTGTCTTTGTCTGACGGTCCAAGAAGAATAGGCAATTCTAGACTCAACAAATATGCAATATCCAATTTAGTCAAGAGCAACGATAGTTTAACCTTCTAGCAAGTGTAATTTGTACCATCAAATTGATTCAGTTTGATCATATCAAAATTTAAAAACTTGTTGAAGACAGACATAGAATCAAAAGCAGCAATCTTAATTGTAAATAATTTCCTTAAGATTGCTAGAAGAATTATATAAGATGAACGAAATGCTGACTTTGAACGTGCAAAGGATTATTATCCTTAAGGAAATTATGCCCCCCACTATATTACTCCTAGGTTGATGGCAATTCCCTTAAGGATTTACAAAGCCAAATGAATTCTTAGACATCAAAATCTAAGAATCCCCTAAATAACATGCTAAAATCCTTTTACCAGTAATTGATATTTATAATACCATAATTGTCTTTTGGAGAATAGACATGTCTTTTAGAAAAAATACATGTTTTAATCAAAAAGTGTGTCTTTCAGAAAAGACATCTATTAGAAAATAGACGTGTCTTTTAGAAAAAGAGATATTTTTTATCAAAGATTGTGTACTTTAGAATAAACATGTCTATTAGAGAACATATATATCATTTGATCAAAAGATGTGTTCTTTAGGAAAATAATAATTAATTTATTCTCTCTTTTGTTTACCAATGTCAGATATCAACACCTCATATCACTAACTATCCAGTAATCCCTCACTTAGTTAGTAATGAGCATAATCAAGCAATTAAAATTTATGCATTTGGGTGGTGTCTTTCAACTTAAACCTGCAATTAGTATAAGATTTTCAAAATCATGTTGAAATTAATGGTTAAATTCTTATTAAACCACAATTTTTTTTATAACAGATCAGAAAAACCTATACTCACAAATCTTAATTGCCTTTTTATTTTGACATATTCACCCTAATGTGGAGCCAGTAGGAAGAGAAATGTTGCTAGGGGTTCGGCTTAGCTTAACTACTATGAGGTATTGTGAGAACCCTAGAAATAGAATGGTTTGCATGAATTGAAGGATAGCTCAATGACCTGTGGCCATCAGCCCAAGGTTAAGTAGACTTTGGGGCCACCAAAATAGCCCAAGAAATAAGAAAGCTTGGCTAGTGAGGCTAACGAGCAAGTAGAGGAACAAAGTCCTAAATGGGACCAAGCAAGTAAGGTTAACACTTGTTGCTCTAATGCCAGTAAGTTAATGGAAAACTAAGTCATAAGACAAGAGTGACCTAATGATCCCAAGGAACAAGAAGTTTGTCATGGGTCAAGAGTGACCTAATGGTCGAAAGGAACAAGAGGCTTGTCATGGGTTAAGAGTGACCTAATGATCCTAAGGAACAAGAGGTTTTTCCTGGACCTATAAAGGTAGAGTTGAGTAAGGCCCATTAGGAAAAGTTCACTATGACCAGTCAAAAGAGGGCTTAGAATAGCCATGGTTCAAGATAATCTCCCACCTAGTTAACTATAATACTTAGTAGTAAATAGTACCAAGTCTAGTATAGGTATAATTGTGCTCAAGTGTCTGTATGATAACTTTGATAGTTGTCTTGTTCATTGGAGTAAAGGGAAAATGACAATCAGAACCTTAGTTAGTGAAGGTTTTGGTTGAGCTATCTTGAAGCCCAAAGTTAAAGCATCTCACTTGTCCTTAGTGCTTTGAAAAAGGAAGGGCTTGTGACTTGCAAGATTGGTCGAATGCAATTCGATAGGCTTACAACTCCGAGGGGATAGAACCAGTCCCGTGGTGCATAACTTGTAGCACTAAGTAGAGTTGTAGTGGATAAACTACCCAGGTGAATTTTATGACTAACCACCTCTTGATAATTAATTGAAGTAAATGATGAGGATAGTTTTCCCCCTGAGTAAGTTGGTTGATTTGGCAAGAGATGTAGGTATATTGTTCCGACACATAGTTGGCACATTATAGTGGATGGTATGGTAGTTGAGTGTAAAAGCAAATGTGGTCTTCTGTGGCCAAAGATCAAGTAATGGGCACCAAGGAGGCATTATTGTTGACTCAGGGCTGGGAGGCCTAAGAGGAGGTTGAGAAGTAGAAGAAGAATGGAGGCATGTTGGAGCCAAGTGAAGAGGGCTGAAGTTGTTAGTGTTGTGCCCAAAAGGCCAATCATGAGATGATTGTATTTTTGCACATTGAGTCATGATATTTTATTGAGGCATTAATCCAGCAATTATGTTTGTTGTTTTGTTTCTGCGTAACGTAATAAACATAATTGTAACCCTAGAATAATAATATTCTTAAACGTCCCTAGTCTAGTATTATTGTGGAGTGGGTTGCAATAATACATAATGACATAATGACTAGCATATGTGGAGACTAATATGAGATATGTAGTCTACATATGGGTACAAGTTGCAGAACTTGTGTACTGGACCGACCCACCATGAGAACACTTCATGGATCGTTATATGAGTGTCATAAGTGATTCTCATAGTGCTCATGGTATATGTAGTCCTTTGACCTAAGATCATCAAGGTTCCCTACATGTGAGTCACATACTTTGATACTTTCCTTTGTTGCTCGTAACTGAGTGAACTTGAAGGAGGTCATTCGGTATGCCATATATCATGCGGAGGGATTTGTATGATCAAGATGGGATTTGTCCCTCCTATGTAACGGGAGTGATATCTTCGGGCCCCTTGATAGAGTAACACTTAGAAAAATGCATGGCCATGCTCTGATAAGTTGATATATGATATCAATGTCATCAGCTTAAGTTAGTCTACTCGGTAATCAAGAAACCAAAGATTGGGCTATACGAGAGTGACACATTCCATGTCTCGTGCTTAGTCTTGATATCTTGGACAAAGGGACAATGGCATATATCGGTGATGATCATAAAGGTTTAGTCAAATCATCGACAATCTTGTCACTTGGGTAGCAATGATGTGTTGCTAGACACCGCTCATTGCTTGTGATCATAAATGTGATTTATGATCATTGCTAACGTGATAAGAGCCTATTGGGTCTCACACATAGAGCTATTTGGATCATTAGAGTGCATGGGATAATTATTTGGGTTATTGTTTCACTTTAATTTCGTATTAATAATGGGCCCAAGAGTTGAGCCATTATTAAGCCCGAAATTAAATCCTAATTGGATTAGGGCTTTGAAACCCATTAGGCCTGGAAGTTGAGTCTCACTATAAATACAACTTCTAGTGAGAAATTGGTAGGTCTCCTTGTCCTAGCCTCCCAAAAGGACAGCCGCACTCTTCTCTTGCAATTCCTTTGAGGACGCAAGCTAGCACTGCGAGCGCAAGAGAAATGCATCTGCCGGGACGTGGTAGAAGCGTGGTGATTCCGAGAGGCTCGTGTGGATACCATAGAGAGCCTGAACACGTCAACTGTTCAAGTTTTGTGATTCGACTCTACAGTTGAGTGAGAGATCTCAACCGAAAATTAGGTATAAAAATTTCTGAACACCCAGTTTACCCCGTTTCACTTGGATCCTGGAGGGTTTCGGTTAAATTCCGCAGCGCTGTTTGGCTCCCGAAACCCATCAGAAGTGTCTAGTCGACTACCAAGCCATGGATGCATTGGTCGACCTAGAGTTGTGTAGTACCATGCAACTTGGCTTAGGACCCTATAAGTTTTTTGGTTATGGGGTAAGTATTGGTGGCCAAGAAGCAAGTGTACGAAGAACACACACAAAGAGTTAATCTTGTGTGCAGTATGTTAGGCTCTGAGTGCAGGGAAGTGAAGGGGCATAGTGTGTAAGTTCTAAGCACCTAGATACTCTGAGTGAAGCAGCTAAAGCATCAAGACCTTTGGCTTAAATAGTATACTAGTAGTCTCATCACCAAGCACTAAGATGCTTGAGCTGAAAGGAAATGGACAAGGGCCCAAGGGTTACTAGTTGCTTGGAAGTCTTGGCACTCGTGCCAGAGAAGTTTTCTCTGGTAGGCATATGAGTGTAAGATACCCCAAAGTAGTGGGGGCAATATGATCATAGTGATTGGGTGGTGCATAGGTATCTTGCTCAGTGCACCACTATGCTCGATGCATAAGGGCTGTCCGAGGGGACTATCGAAGACTCGTACTCTAAGGTTTGCTGAGACCTGCAACTCTCGGTAGGTCACCCATTAAGAGAGCCCTAGAGTATAGTAGAGTTTGGAGCGCAATATGCCTTAGAGTGCTAGTGGTGTATATGGTGAGTCCATCTTACACTAGTAACACACTTAGCCTAGTGATCGTTGGGAGTTGTCGGGTACCAAACTTAGACTAAGGAACTAACTATGCGAGAGATACTGGACAAATTTCATTCTTGTTAAGCTAGCTTGCACTAAAGGGGTTTGGTAATCCGAGTGTTGGGTGTCGAACCTAGGGCGAGTCTTTTCAATGTGAGTATTAACGGACAAGTTTAATTTGTTAAGTTTGCTTACACTAATAGGCTTGGCACAAAGGAGAGATAAGAGGAAGTTGGTTGATGGCGTGCTTTAGTAGGTGGCTATCAGTGTAAGGTTAGTGGATAGGTTTTAAAAACTTGTTAAGCTAACTTGCACTATGAGGCTCGGGAACAAGGATTAGTGTTCAAGAGTTATGGTCACAGGGACAGGTTGAGTAATCAGGTGTCCTTCTGTGGCACCATATGTTGTGAGTAGTGAAAGACCATACCATAGTCTTCAAGAGAAAAATTACACTAAGGTACTTTGGACCGCGTAAGGTCAGGCAAATGTGGGGAGAACAATTGACAGTTCTTGGCATGCTGTTAGGTTTTAGTACAAAGTATGATACTAGCCATAATACCTATATGAGATAAAGCCTAACTTAAGTGCTCAGAGAGCATTAGCCGAGTGAGTCAGGTAGTTTGGCGCCAAGTAGGCTCTTGTAAATTGTCACCAATTGGTAGGTTTGATCGGGATACGTTAACACCATATCCTAGGTTAACGTCTCAAGGTAGGAAGATTGAATTTGGAGGACCAAATTTTTCAAGGTGGGGAGACTGTTACAACCCTTGAGGTACCAGATCGATGACAGTCGGGCAAGACTTGGTTACAAGGCAAGAAATCCCTAGCTTAAGGCCTCAATTAGTTTAATTTAGCACGTCAAGCAAGTTCATTAAAGGTTTCATGGTTCCTAGGTCGTTTGGTACCTAAGTGTCACTAAAGGCAAAATAGTCTTTCTACAACCCAAAATGATAGGATCAGTTTTAAAGCTCAAAGTAATTCTTTTGAACCTAAGTGACAAAAAACCAAAGTAGGGGATAAAATTGCCTAAGTTAGTGGCACTATTTGGAAGTGGGGTTCTTTTGGAAAAATTAAACTTGTTGAAGGACTAAAGGGTAGAAGGTTGGTTATTAAACCATTTTGGGGGTAAAGGTCCTCACTATTCATCATCTTCCTCTCTCAAATCCGTATGTCTCACTTCCCTATCAAAATCCATGCCCAAATCTCACTTATTCCTTTAATTCTGGGTGAAATTAGAAGCCCCATAAAGTACCCAAGTGAAAGCAAGCTTAGTTTTGGTGTGTTGAGCTTTGGAGAGATGCTTTTGGTTCTTAAGAGCTTAGGTACATTTGCCCCATTTGTTTTCTTGGTTTCTTGAGCTTCCTTGAGGTTAGGTCAAGCTTAGCTGAGCTAAAATTGATACCATTTGTGATGAATTTGTCTTGGAACCATAGAAAACCATTACTGGAGCCTCGGAAGCCTTGGTGTTCAACTTGCTTGATTTTGCTTTTGGATGGGTTTAAGGTAAGGGGATTTAGTGTTTTACATGTTTTATTAATGCATTTATGTTGACTATGGCCTTGGGAATGAGTATAGGCAAGCCTAGGATGGTTAGAACCAAGGTATGACCTAATTGTGCATGAAGAACACAAAGAACACATTTCCAAGCAATGCGTACGCACCACAAAATGGTGCATTCGCATCACTCCAGAAGAAGGCAAAAAATCCTGAGATGCGAACACACCATGAGATGATGCGTTCGCACAAATTCCATCAAGCTAGGAGAAATAAGGTGCATACACACCAAGGGCATGATGCGTTCGCATCACAGCCTATAAAGCAAGTCGTGCATAATGTGACCTTGGGTGACCTTAAGGGTGCTTGGATGCCCTAGTTAAGGCTTGTACTTGTTCCTAAGGTAGTTTTAATGCATTAATAGTGAGTAACCAAATAGTTTAAACAAGAAGATTGGTCAAATAGCATTGGTGAACTAAAATCGTGGCCTAGTTAACTAAGACTAGTGCATGTGCACTAAGGCACAGTTAGTATGGGCAACTTATGACACAACTTGCTATAGTTTGGAAAGATGAATTAGGTTAATATTTCAATGACCCTAAATTGGTTTAAGAGCAAAAAAAAACTGTAAAAAGCTAATGAAAACACATAATGGCCAAAGAAGGCACTATGAGGCTAATAGAGGGCACATAAGCGTATTTGGCCACAATGTGAGCTCTAGGGCCCATAAGAGGCATTGAATGGATAATATGGGAGCTTGGCATGGCTTGGTAGGTTGATTAACACCTGAGTAAGTGCAAGCTACCTAAGGAATCAGGAGGAACACCAAGAGCTCTAAGTAGGAAGTGACTTAGAACTTAAGCTAAGTTACTAGAGCATTTTAAAGGGCCTCAGAGGTGCAAGATAGTTAGGCTACCTTAGTACATCCAAGGCCCTAGTATGTGATTAAAAATAGAATGAGCACTTAGAGCAAGCATGATTCCTAGTAATGGCTAACTCATTGAGTTGTAGTAAGTACCAAGCCTAATATTATTCAAGGTTCACCAAGGAATGTGGAAGCTTAGTAACACTTGGTCGCCTAGTTGAGTCCTAGACCTGAGGGACTAAAGTAGAAGCCTAGTGCACCTAGGGATAGAGGTTTAGCACACCTAGTTACCTAGCTAGATCTCAGACCCAAGGAATTAGAGTGGGAACTTAGCATGCCCAAACTAGATTGGCCATATACTAGTTAAGGTTCACCATAGGAAGAGTGAAAAGTTAGTAACTCCTAGTGACATGTTTGGGACTTGGTCCTAAGGCACTAGTATGGGACCTTAGTGTACCTAACTTGGCTTTGCCAAGTATACTTGGATTACTCCTGCACATAGTATTCAAAGTGAGGTAGCTATGTGCCTAGGTGACAACTTAGCACAGTTGGCAAGCCAAAACTTACTAGAGCGAGTTAGGAGCCAAAACTTGCTAGACACAGGACAATGTCCCATAGGAAGACTAGGATGAGCAGAGGTCCCAAGGGACCCAAATATATATGCATATGTTATGCCTCAAATCGTTATGAGCTCATAGTAGATTTGTGACATTTATTGTCCAGTGTTCTCTAGGGTTTTGTTTTGCATGTACCCTAAAAACCCCTTACTGAGAATCTATGATTCTCACCCCTTAGTTTATATGTACAGGTTTGGGTGGTTTGGCCAGCAACCCGAGATGGTTGTTAATCTAGTTGAGTAAGTACAAGTTATACTTGAGAATTGTAACTTCTAGTTGGTTTATTGGTTACGTTATATACTAACTATGTTGGATTAACCTTGAGCAATGGTTGATCTAGAAGCACAAAGGGAGGTCGAGGTTATCAGTACTTAAGAAGTAGAGCTCAGGTGGTTACCCTAGTATGGTCATCTTAGTAGGTTATGCTTAAGTACTTAATTGTACTAGATGCCTCTAGCAACATTGGTTAGCTATATGTTTTGGTTTGTGATTCATGCACATAACTAAATAATGTACATAGGGTTAATGTTTATAAGAAATGTGTTTATTACTTTGGCTACTTTTACAATTGTTTTAAGTGTAGATCCGCCAATGTTTTGAATGTTTTATTTTATGCTTAAATTTCCCTACCAAAGCAACTCATGCATTATTTAATGCTATCATCTAGGTTAGTAAGTCTAGGTCATGTGCATTACTTTTTATCAGAAGCATAGAAATAATTAATTATGAACCGAAACTTTGGAATTTCATAAATTCCTAGTAATCTTGGGTAGCAAACCATCGCCAGTTGCCTAGGACTACCACATATTCTCATGCACTTCTACACTATCTTAAGTTGTTTCTACTCCAAAATCGGGTAGATTAACATCTTTTTCAAGTATTTCATCCATTTCTTTGGTGTTTCTTTGTTTAGTTAAGGTTTGAGAAAAATGTTTTGGGCAAATTTTTGGGCTTTTTTGTTCTGGGTTCAATCCTACTTCCACCCACCATTGTCGTTGCTACTGCTCATCTTTCTCAAACATCTGAGTTCGCTCCCAACCACTCATTGGAAGGTTTATTTCCAAAGCTAATTTCTAGTTAATATTAGCTGAAATTCTGAATTTCTGAACTGCTGGTTTCCTTTGTGCTTCGTCTAATTTCTTTAAAATTTTTTATAATTTTCTGGTTTATGAGTTTAATTAGTATGTTTGTCATTTTCAATTTTGCTCTTCTAAGTCTTCTTTCTCTAGAACTATTTTTATTGGTTGCTTAAGGAATTATTAGAGGCTACGAAGTTCTTTGTTTATGGTATGTGGAATAATATGTCGAAACAAACATTTGCATCAAGGTAGGAGTACAACAGAAGTATTTTCATCTTCTCATTTGTTGGACATGTTTCAAACTGAAATCCTAACTCTAACCCATGTTTAGTTAATTGTGTTTCATTACTGTTATCTTTTGGTATTACTTTTTTTCTATATTTCAAAAGAGACCATCAAACTTTTGTTATTTGCAGGTTGTTCATTAGTTGATGTCATCGACTCTTAATGGAATTTTATATTTGTAGCTTAAAAATGTTGTCAGCCCGTATATTAATTTTTTTGTTTCATCCATATATTTTAGTGTCTCTTTTATATATTTTTTAATTATGTGCATATTATCAATATATACATATGGATAATCAAATTTAAATAATATGATACACATATATAGTTGAAATGGGAATTTCCTCTCGGTTAGCTAGAAAAGAAGAGAGAGTATAACTAAGGCAGAAATAAAAGAGGGAAACATAGGAAGAAATGACGTTAAAATGGGAACAAGAATTAATAAAGGCCAACTGTCACTAATTTAGTAATGGTTTGCCTTCACTAAGCCTAACGGTGGTTAACCTTCACTAAATTTAGTGAGTCTAACTGTTGCTAATTGGGAACAGGAACTAATGAAGGCCATTCGTCGCTAATTTAGTGATGGCTTGCCTTCGTCAAGCCTAGCGATAGGTATCCTTTACTAAAGTTAATAACAGCTAACACTACAAGAAAGCTAAACCTTAGAAGTGGTTTTTATTACCTTTTAGAAGTGGTTTTGACCACTTTAAAAAAAAAATAGAAACGATTGTCGACCACTTTAGACAACTGTGTTTTTCAAGGCTTACCTCCAAAAACTCTGAAATGGTTGAGAACAATTTCAATTCTACGGTGGTTGCTTTTGAAACAATTAACCACTTCTAACATCTACTTCAGGCGTTCACCTAATGGAGGCAATTAACAACTTCCGTTGTTTGTATGCTCATTCAATCATTTGAAGCAGTTAACTGCTTTTATTATGTTTTTTTAGCTAAATCTTTCATGTTATTTTGTAGTTGCTATGATTAGTATCTGCTGATTTGTTTTGGAAATATGAACACTTAAACATAGAAAAAAAAATGAGAAAAATGAAATCTCTTATAATAGATATAACATGGGGTACACTTAAACATATTCCTTCTCTATCCACTTAATAGTAGGTCCTTAATTACAATTTTTTGAGACCTACATAATGTACAGTTCTCTGCATAAATGAGCTTATTCTAAACCCAAAACATATATGGGGAAGAGGAAACTCAAAGCATGCATAAGTTACCCCAACTAGGTTATAAAATCTGGACAACTCAAGAATAGCGTTCTCAGCTTTTGGTAGTGAGTGGATACAATTCTTGAAATATGGTGTATTGAAGAACTCATGGACATGAATATCAGCTATAAGAACACAAAACCAAACCTTAGCTCAAAGTGATCGATGGACACTAATGGCAAATAGTAAACAAATCAAACATTACTTTTATTGTAAAAACAATTCCATACCTATAGGTAACGAACTATAACCATAGGCTAAGCACCATATTGATCAGAGTTGACAAAGAAAAAGGTAAACTAAAGCTAGGATACAAAACTGAAAAAACTATGGTGATGAAGTGCCAAGGTAAACAAGATACTATATGACATTTTAAAATGGAAAAAAAATGCATTTGGATCACATGAAGCTTAGCTTTCCTTTCTTCCTGCATTGTGTAATTGCAACATGTAAAGATTTTTTTCCAATCATTTTCCCATTCATCTCATTCAAGAGAAAGAAAGTAACATTGATTATCAATACATATCTTAGAAGAAAAAGTCGTCTGAGTGGATAAAACACAAAAAATAAAAATAAAACATACAGCTATTGTGGCTTTCTCAGGTGTAGAAAAAGGGGGACAAAGCTAGATCCCTTGCTAAAACCTCATGCATCCAGCATAACTTGATACAGGAATTTCTAATAATGGTGTTATTTAACATTAATGGAGGAAAACAGCTAGTACTTAATTGCTAAGCTTTGTAAATAATAGAAGAATATTTAAACATATAGGAAAAACTCACTTTGCATGATTTAATAGTTCAAAACTTGGAAAATAATTCTTTCAATTTTTCGTGATCAATATTGTCGACAAGATTATTAAGATGCAAGTAAACATCTTGATATTTTTCATATCTGCTTAGTCTTTCCAGCTCAAACTTGGCTTTTAACTTTGTCTCCCTTTCTAATTTCCTTTAAGATACAAATGACCACAACTGGAATTACCTTTAGAATTGGGTCATATACATGATACTTTTCATGTAATATGCTTAAGAAATATCAATCTTACCCACAACAAGCCATACCAGCTTCTAATATCACAGTAATTCCTAACCTCTTATATGAGGAAGAACTTGTGAGAGTCCTGGTTGAGGATATGAGAAAGTTAAGGAGTAAATAGATAAACATGGTGAAGGTCTAAGGTCTCACAATGCTAAGCAAGAAGCTACTTGGGAAATAGAAACTAAAATGCTTAAGAGACACCTAAGGCAATTCCTTATATTGCTTGAAAATTTGGAGGACCAAACTTTTTAAGGGTGGAACAATGTCATGCCTATGACTTGTTTTGCCTCTCTTTCTAATTTCCTTTGAGATACAAATGACCACAACACACACAACTCTTGGACCCTTGACTTTAGGTGTCAAATTATGAGAAATAAACATAAGTTGAAATTGAGAATCAAGATCATATCCATTCACAAAATTACATCAATAACTTACATTTCTTACTCTGACAAGCAAGCATACAGGAACTCATCTAAAAAACAAATTGCTTTTCAAAGAATCCATGACTATTACTGGAACTAGTAAAACCTAAACAAGAAATTATAAAGCTACATATAGTCCATAAACATTGAAAGAGCATAGCAAGACATGAGATAGTAACTTATAAAGATATGTTTAGTTACCTCATTTTGCATGAACTTTAGATATGCATCTGTGATAGCTTGATAGTTCTTAACTTCTATCAATTCTCATTTTTTATTGAATACTTACCAAAGTTACTTGAGCACCTTTAGGATGACCTTTTTATTAGGAAGATCCAAACACCTTCTTGGCATTAAGGCCTTGCAAGCCCTTTCATTGAAGGCCATTAAAAATAGCTGCTACTATGAAATTAACAATAAAAACAAAACCACAAAAAAAAATTTACTGGTTCAAAAAAAAAGAAAATAAGGCACTACATATAAAAAATAAAATTTCCCTAACTTCACCACCAAAATAATTAATCAAAAACATATAGTAAGATCTCTATCTACGAACTCAACAAGTAACAAGACTAATATATTGATAGCATCAAAGCAAAAAAACTGAGTTAAAAATCAAATCGAGTGCATAACATGAAGCAAGAAAATTGGGGAAACTTATGAAATGGAAAGAGTCAACTACATACCAAGAAAATTGGGGATAACTCATGAAAACTAGATTCCGACTATGGAAATTGGATGACCATTGGCAAGTGAGCATCAGCGTTTGACCAATTGTACAGTTGTTACATAAGGCAGCACGGCTACAAGAAGAATGATAAAATAGGCAACAAGGCCACCACTTAAAGCCTTTCTTTCCCCAATCGATCAACTGATGGGCGGGCAGCCACATCTAAAACCTTCGAGGTGATGGTGACTAGCGATGAGCAGTAGGGTCAAGCACAAAACTCAACTCTGGTTTTGAAAGGAATGATAGATTGAGAGGTTTGAGAGGAGTGCAGCACCCTATTTACCTTTTTCCTCTCTAGCTTTTTCATTAGTTTTCAATTTGACCCCAATATCCAAACTGCTTTTGAAATGGTCAATGGCAGCCACTTATACTTTAAGTGTGCCTGAAAAGTTTGAAATATTTTTTATTGACCGTTTCAAGTCTTATGCTTCAAAATACTAGTTTTTATGTAATGTAGCCCACATTAAATTAATCGTTGCTAACTTACCATCAACAAGCCAGTGGCGAAAAAATAATGACCGTCGTTGTTACAAAAGCTGACCGTTGCTATGTGGTGATTGTTACTGTCGCTAAATTATTAGCGGTGAGTGAATTAGCCGTGACGGTTTTAGCGATGGTTAACTGTTGCTACATCTACTTTAGCGAAAGCTAGTCGTCACTAACAATCTTTGCTAAAACCCTTTTTTTAAATAGTGCACTGGGTGGCCAAGAAATTTTTCTTTACACCAACTTGTAAATAAGACTTAAAAATCTTCTCCTGGCATCTAACAGTTGTAATGAAGAATTAAAATGTTCTTGTCCTTGTCATCATTGGACCACACCTTTGAATAATGCTTCATTACCCCTGTGATGACCTTAACTATCCTATTCTTAATTGCCTCAAACACAGGTTTTCTGACTTCAAGCCTTACAAACTGTAACTCTCCTAAAAGTGAGATTTCTTGGCATATACAGCTTAGTACCTCTTAAGTTCGCATATGCCTTAGTTTTATTTCTTATATGAATTTGAACATAGGAACTGTGTTCAAGGAACATCAAAGCTCATCATTATGGTGTAGCTAGGTTAAACATTTTAATCATGAAAATTGGAAATGGATGGACTTGTAGACATTTGTTCTTATACTAAAACATCACAGGCTTTGGCTTAGCATTAATTTCCAGTAGTTTGCTTAATCCTACATGAGCAAATATAAATTTCTTTCATTCTTTGTATTACAACTTGGAAAATTAGACGCAAAGTCTAAACACAAATGCATCCCTGTTTGGTAACTTTTAATGGGGGTAAGTGAATGGAATTTAAGATTTAGAGGGTAAGTGTAGGTTTTTGAAAATAAGGGAATAAGTGTACGCTAGCTTAAACATTAAGAGTTTTTTGCAAATTTCTCAAAGATCAATTATTTCAGTTACCTAAATAACCAAGTAAGAGCGGCTTTACACTAGGGGGTAGGGGTAATTGCCCCCACTGAAATTTTGTAAATCTTTGGGTGCCTAGATATGTCTTGAAAGAATAGTTCCTTGTCAAATATTTTTACTTGTAATGCCCTCACAAAATCTTTAAACTTTTAAAACCTTAGAATGTATGAGTATTAAGTACATTAGTATAGTCCTTATTCTATCATTTTACCTTCACTTATTGACCAATAAGTAAAAATTTAAGGAGTATAATAGATGGATTAGTCACAAATTCAGGCTAGGGATATAAATGGGCTGAGCTAAGTCTAAGCCTACTGGAGTCAAGCTCCGCCCCTTAAATTATTGGTACTGGGCTTGAACTCGGATTTTAAGGTTTGAGCACAACTCAAGAAGGGCTTGAACTTGACCTGTAAACCTGCTAGGCGTGAAGTTACAATTATGACTAAAATGTACGAATTTAACACTTGAGGCCTAATATGGCATAAACACATTCTTGAAGATCAATTTGTAATTATTCATAAAGTTTTGTCAAAGTAAAAAAAAAAAAAGTGCAAACTAGAGATACAATAATGGCAACGGGGCAAAGATGGAGAAGATGCCAAGGATAGTGGTAGATGAGAGAAAGAACTGTGTGGTAAAGGTAAGGCCAGTGGAGGTAGGGTGGAAAGGGTTAGGGAATGGAGAGATGCGAGGTAACAAACGAGGTGGCAGAGGAATGATGGAGCTGGGGCTGAGCAGCGGTAAGGGAGAGCACAAGGAAAGGAATGGGAAGTATAATTTTAGGATGAGTTCACTTAGGACTTATAAATTTATGAAAATTAAGCCTAAGTGGGGATAATATATGAAAGTTTAACTGTGCTCAATAAGAATTAGGGTCTATCCTCACTAAACTAAGATTCAATCCATTTAAATACTGAACCTAAAATTAAGCTCAAACTCAAGCTCAATAAAACTTAGGTAAAGTTCAAGCTCAGCCGAATAAAATCCCCCATGTTTACACGCTTAATACAGGGTCCAGCTGTGGCACTGGAGCACGTTCCTCGGTTTCCCGAATCTTTAACCACACCTGAAAGCCACAAATCCAGATTCTCCAGAAAGCTCACGTGTCACTCTCCGAACCATCAGATCTGGAGCGCCACCCACGACGCCCTGACGTGGCAACCAGTTCAAAATTATCTTGCCTAACCGAGGCACAGATGCCCAACACGTGTCCCTTTCGGGACCCACGTCGTATAAAATCGAGCTCATCCGCGCTGCGGCGTCCCCACAAAGAAAAATCGGAAGCAATGGCGAGGAACACGCCACGTCATCCCGTTCAACCCGAAACCAATGGCTGCCCACCTTTTGATATGACCCCTCTTGCGAAATCAAAAGAGAGAAGGAAGAGAGAGAAATTCATCGGCACAGGCGGAAGATATTTTATGCGGTTTTCGCGGTTGTGAGCGAAAGTTGTTTCTCAAAGAATTTCTGAGGGCGTTTTTGTTTCGCCCTTTCGCTGGTCGCCCTTTTCTGTATTTTTTGTTTTTTAGTTTTCCACGAGCACAAGAGAAGGGATTATTCAGATATTTTTGCAGGGCTTTTGCTTAAGGATGAGGTTAATTGGATAGTCTATCTATCTCCATCTACGTTTTCTTTCTCCTTTTTTCTTTGTTTTTGGCTGCCCTGCTTTCTCAGAAAATTCGGGTTTGTTTCGATTTTTCGGCGATCAGTGTTTTCGAGAATGGCTGAAGTGGGGATGGAAGTGGAGTTGGAGGTTGAAGCGGCGAAGGAAAATTATGGATCGCCGGAGGTGGTCCGATGGGAGAAGTTCTTGCCTCGGATGGTGCTCCGAGTCCTCTTGGTTGAAGCCGACGACTCTACTCGTCAGATCATCGCTGCACTTCTTAGGAAATGCAATTACAGAGGTACTTGGTTGATCTCCTTTTCTACTGATGACTTGCTAATGTTACTGTTGAGCATTGACCAACAACCAAATAGGTTTGAATGGAGGGTTCGTTCCCTTCTTTGTCGAAAAGCCCCAAATATATGTGATTCTACAGCCTCCTCCATCTTTTAATTGGTCTTTTATGGATATTGGTAGCGTGAAGCTGATCATTTGCTGTGATCGTTTCTGCAGTTGACGCAGTTTCTGATGGATTAATGGCGTGGGAGACTCTGAAGGGACGACCGCGCAATATAGACCTGATATTAACTGAAGTGGAGTTGCCTTCAATATCTGGATATGCGCTGCTTACCTTGGTTATGGAACATGATATTTGCAAAAACATCCCTGTTATAAGTATGATATGCTAGTAAACATGTCTTGTTATGTAATCATGTCTGCGTCGTTCTTGCTGATGAATTAGGAATCTAAACTGGTTAGTTTTTTTTCCCCGTTTTGTTTTCGCTCCTTTGGGGTTTAATACTCAGTGATGTCATCGCGTGATTCGATTAGCATGGTCTTGAAGTGCATGTTGAAGGGTGCAGCTGACTTCCTCATTAAGCCTGTTCGGAGGAATGAGCTGAGGAACCTCTGGCAGCATGTTTGGAGAAGACACATGGTATGTTGATCCCTTATTTTTTTTTTCTAGGAAAAAAGTTTTTTACTTTATCCCTGCAATTTGTAGATTTGGCTTCTTCGGGTTTTTGAATGAAGCAATGAACTAGGTGGTAATTTTGCGTTTGCTTTGCTGTTTTCATCAGCTTTCTGGTGGGCATCTCCCACAAAACTTACCTGTGGAGCAGGCCAACGTTGAAGCTACCGCCGAAAACATTGCTGAGAATGATGATGACTCAAGTGACTATGCATCTTCTATGCAAAAAGATAAAAAGGGAAGCGGGAAGAGGAGTGATACAGAAGTAAGAGTCCTTTCCCTAGTTAGGGTTGTAAAGTTGTCTTCAACTTCTGCCTTGATTGCTGATTTAGTGCTATGGAAGTTATAGTTATCTTGCATGTCCGAGGAATTCCCTGACACCCTAGTTGGCTGCTACCGTTATAGCTAAGTGGCTGCAACATTCTCTTCCTTTTACTTGGGTGCTTACTGACTGATAGAATAATCTTAATTACAAATATCAATTCCTAGTTGACATTTGTGCGAGGGGGATACTTATGAGTATATGGTATTGCTTAAAGCATCTGCTATCAGGACAATTTAAATTTCCAGATTTGGCTGACTTCATGAAGTTTCATAGACACTATGTTTATCATGTCTTGTGCAGAGCTCCTGTGCAATGCCTTGCTTGGAGGATGAGAGTATGTGCATGCAAACAATGCAGGATTCCTCATGCATGAAGACCTTGAGTGTTTATTTCAGCAACACAGGCATACAGAAGCAGAAAAGCGGTCCAGAAATGGACAATGAAACAGCAGTTGCTGATTCTCAGACTCAAGGTAGGTTATTCCTGGGCTGTGTAATTTTCCATTTATTATATATCAGAATAAAATGGTTATGTCATCTGACAAGCTACTTCTGCAGAGAAGTCAAACAGATTAAGACCAAAGTGTCTTGAAGATGACCATGTTTTGGTTAGAACAACAAGTCAGGATGAAGGTATTCGGTTACAAAGTCACAGAGGAAATGCTAACATCAATTCAGAAATCCGAAACAGCAACAAGGAACAATATGACTGCTCTTCTGGAGCAATTGACTTGATTGGCTCTTTTGATAATTGCCTAAGAGGCAGTAATGATGTTGGTAGCTTCAATGACAGTGCAAAGAAGTCATTATTTTCTCCTCCTTTGGAACTTTCCTTGAGAAGATCTCCTCCAAGTGGCTCAAAGAGTCAAAATGCCAACGAAAGGCAAACCCTGAACCACTCTGATGCTTCAGCCTTTTCATGGTAATGCTTCACTTTTTTTTTTTTTTTTTTTGTGGGCGTCAACAAAGCTGTTGATGTTGATGATAAGGAGTGCATTTTGGCCATTTTGTATTAACTTAAATGCGTTTAGATTAACGTTTTTTGAATTGAACCAAAGGACATGACTTCCAACTTGAGCTACCACCATCACCCTTCTGCTACCAGCCACCTGTACCTATACAGTTTCCAAATGCTCCACCCTTGTGTTTCTTTTCTTCTATCCTTTAGTTGAACTCTTTCTTGCCTCTGCAATATCTGTTTAACTTCCACATTTTCCTTATAAAAGTTCTGTCGGAGAATCGAGATATTAGCTAGATGTGAAGTCTTGAGCAATGCTGTTGTCATGAAGGAAATGTAGTAGAGATGGCTATGGCAGGCATAGGTCAGTGACTGCCTCCTAGATTTTCCTCCCAGCCCAATTTTCATGTTAAAATCTTGTACAACCCCTTGAAATTCTTTTAAGCAGGCATTCGTTGAAGGGCTGAGTCTTTGAATGGTGATGTTCATAGTCTTGTTGTTTGTAATTATGCTTCAGCTCTTCAAATTTTGTAGCCAGGGAGGTGGTAGGCCAGAAAATAAAAGGGTCGATTTACAGTTTTGTCTCGCTTGAAGACCACTGTATGAAACACATTAAACTATAGCTATAACATCAAACACGACATTATGTGGGTAATTGGAGGTGAGAATGGTAATGGGGGAGGGTCCTCTGCTTCATAAAACTCTGAATCTTTGATTGTCATCTAAAGGTTGGTGATTTACCTACTTAGGTACAATAACAGCAAGGCATCACAGCCCCTAATTCCTAGACCATCTTGTGACGGAAGTGGTCTGAAGGAGAGGGAAAGTAAACATCACGAAGATCAATATCTAGAGGCAACTATTGCCACTTCTAAACCTGATGCTACATTGGGTGATAGTCAGGAGAAGGCGATGGCTCCATCTGCAGGTCAATCCGGGCAATCTGAATTGATGTTTTCGAGCAATCAACAGGGGCTTGGCTCTGTTCCAGGGATGATCTTAGAGAATGGACATGCTGCTCATGTTCTTGCCCCAGTGTTTTACGCACAATCTGGTTTGCCCCCTCCATGGAGTCCAAAGCCAGTAAAACAGCGAGAACATTCTCCCTTTGGTATGAGCACCTCCGTACAATCAAACAGTCAAACTCATAGCTCGGAACAGGGTTACCATCAGTCAGGCGGAACAACCTACACCGTTGAGCAGAATGTCCATGAGCAGAACAAGGAGCATGACCATGTGAAGTCTGGTTCCTCTGTTGATCAGAGTGCTAGTGGTAATCTGTGTAATGGTTCAACAAGTTATGATGATAAACAAAATTGTGCTTTAGCAGCAGGTACTCAAAAGGTAACAATCATCAGTGATAACAGTCATTACATTAGCGGTGGATCCAAAGGGATGGATTCTCATCGTTCAAGCCAGAGGGAGGCGGCCCTTCAGAAATTCAGACTCAAACGGAAAGATCGATGCTTTGAGAAGAAGGTACTTGCTAGTTTATTTCATCATTCAGAATATACAGAATATACTTACAGTAGCATAGCTTGCACCTACGTAAATGTGGAGGGCTGTGGCCAACAGCTGTTTTCGGTGCTCTTTATTGTTGATCTCCCAGTGTTTTCGCATCAGAGGAAGCTAGTTGTTTGACCGAATAAACTTTTATGCCCCAAGGTTTATTCTCTTACTTGAACGGATGGAATCTCTTTACCCAGGTTCGATATCAAAGTCGGAAAAGACTTGCAGAACAGCGTCCCAGGGTGAAAGGACAGTTTGTTCGTCAGGTCCAAGATGATACCCAGTAGGCGATGCTGATGAACATAAAACGTGATGGATGCTTCCAGCCAATAACTACGGAGAGCTATTCCAGCAGAGAGCTGCAGAAACACTTCCCTGTGCAGCTTCTCCGGAATGTGCAGAACAACTTGATGTGGGAGAGATGATGCAAAACCGAAAAATGTTGAAAGCTGGTCTGTATTGTGGTGAATATGAATTTTTTCTCTTTTTGATTCGACTGGAAAGAAAAATGATTGGGGATTTGCTGTTGTATTCCTGTGATTATATGCTCTTGTCGGGAATTTGACTGACTGTAGTTAGGAGTGGTTAGGCTTTGCAGTGTGAAATGCTGGTAGTAGTTGATCCCATAGGGTAAACAATAGGGTTTTGTACGATATTATGACCCAATGTCAATGATTTAAGAGATTTAGTATGTATTTTTTTTTTTTATTAGATTGAGGTGGGGAAAAAATATAAGAGGTTTATTTGCACAAGAATGTTGCATCTGTTCGTGTGGAACCGCTGGAATTGCCTGAAGTGGCTCAAGCCCGCAGACGTTAGTGCTTGGCTCCCCCTGACCCTGAGAGAAGATGAGGCTGGTCAAGCGGTGGCTGTGGACTGGCCACACGAGGGCCAAGTGGAAATTTAACACCGGTGGTTCTGCTCTCACTCGGTGGTGGTCTAATCCGTGACGAGAATGATAGAGCCCGTCTAATGGATCGAAATTTTGGGTGATTCTGGTTATTCGAATGACGACGTGTCACCATTTGTTATGGTGACAAAAGGTCACGTTCCAGTTTTTATCGTGGCCACCAGGCCATCACTCGTGTATTTGCTTGTGAAGATAATATTTGAGATATAGGTGTCATATATAAATTATAAATTTATGTGGCAAACTGTTATCGAACAAGTAAATTGAAATGGACACTGTCCGTTGTGGCTCTGAAATGCATTGATTTCATGGTTCAATATGTTTATAGTTGGTGACTAACTATAGGTTCTCAGTTTGCAATTTGCCTTATCAAATTCTTTAAACTTTTGATAACCTTGAGACTATACGTATTATGCTGAATATGGGTTCTTAATTTATAACTTGCTCTTCTATAATTGACTAATGAATAACAAGCTGATTACTTGTAATTTAACAATAAATAATGTGATTATTGCACAACAATTTCTCTTATTCGTCATCATTCATTTGTCTTATGTCTTAATGTCTTATCTCACGCTCTCGATGTTAATGAAATAATTCTTTGTTTTTAGTCTTGTTTTTTAAAAAGTTTTTTTTTTCATTTTTACTAGTTGTTTTTTACTTGCATGTGCTATAGCTTTATTTTTCTTAGTTTATTTTTTATTTAATTTTTCATTTAGTTTGAATATTAATTTTCATTTTATTTCATTGAAGAGTTACAAAAATAAATATATATCATAAACTCCACCGTGAAGACATATGCACCTTAATCCACCCTATTTTAGTTCACTCTTTAGCTACACGTAGGAGCAATTTCTAATTTATACTCCATCCACAAATATTAACACTTTTTTATGCTTTGAATTTAAGTTTAAGTTGGTACCCTATTTTAGTCCACTCTTTAGCTACGCATAGGAGCAATTTCTAATTTATACTCCATCTATAAATATTAACACTTTTTTATGCTTTGAATTTAAGTTTAAGTTGGTTATTTCATAAAGTAATATTTAAATTAAAAGCTTTATATACATATAAAATTAACATATTTACAGTATTTGGTCATAATTGTTCAGTCTTTTATTCAATAAATGGACCACTAAAGTTACCGCATAGGATGTAATTTACGGGCTGCCAGTGGACACTGCATTTAATTATTCACGCAATGATCTTCTGCTGCATAGATTTGTAAATCTACTTCCTTATATTTTTTTTAAAAAAATGTAATTCTAGCATTTTTCTACCTATACTTGGTGTTGTACAGGCAAAATAAGTCCCTAAGGACAGTGTCCGAGACACGTGGATGTTCCCATGGTCTAGTTTTTCATAATTCGAGTCCTATCCAAAAGTTTTCAAAAGGAAAAAAATAAAAAAATAAAAAGGAATGGAATTGAAAAAGCGGATGAGTTAAAACTTAAAAGTGAGTAAAGAACGGAAGGTTGGGCAAAGTGTTATGTACATATATGTGAGGAACAATATAGAAACCTAAGGAATCACATGCAGAGCATGGAGACACGTATGGTAAGCAAATATGAAGAGGGGAGGGGACCCAGAAAGTGGGCAGGGGCGGGTAATAAGGCCAAGCCCAGTCGTGGCCGTAGCCGTAGCCAGAGCCAGAGCCAGAGCCAGAGTCATGAGCCACCTATCTTCTCTATCCAGGGGCAAGTGGACTAACATAACAATCTTATCCTAATGTCGGTGCTCCCAAATTCCTGCTCTTACCCTTCACTAGGATCACCACCACACCTATTACTACTACCACTATACTTCTCACCATCAACTCTTCCTTGTTTGGGGCCCAGAAACATGTTCCTAACTTCTATATGCTTTGGAAATTGGAGATGCATTGATTAAACACCACACCACACCACGTACTCTCATTTCTTTTCTCCTTTTCCTTTTTTTTTCTGTCACTTTAAATTCTACCAGTAACTTTTTAAAATGGGTTGTATATATATATATTATTCACTCAAATTCAGTGGTGAACCTATATAATGGCAGGGGTATTGCTGTTCTTCGGAAAATTTAAAAATGCATAAATATCAGTCATTTTCGCAGAAGTTTGGGACTGTTTGTGAGATTGTTTCCCAGCTATGGTGAAAGAAAATAAAGATGAAAGATAGTGGGGCATGCAATAGGGAGATGAGGACCACTACTTAATTATTCCACCTTCGTCCCCTTGAGCTAATATTTTTTTATTATGACACTACTCAACTTGCATATAGATTAAAATTCTATAAAATTAAAAGTTCAAAAAATATTATTTTTTTTCTTTTCCTTGGTTGAATGTGGAAAAAAAACATAAAAATTTAGTTATTTTCTAAAAAAATTATTGAAATAATTATTGATTAGATAAAATATTAATTTTCAAATCATATAGATTCTAGACAACAGATCCGCGGAAGCAAAAATAATGGATCTCTTTTCATGTTGTACACAGCAAACTTCACATCGATCTACTTTTGACTTTGAGGGCGAGAATATGGTGCATGTGTACAATAAGATGACAGCCGTCAGTTGCTTAGAATGAGTACCCCATTCCCTATGTACCATATCGGTATCTGAACTTTGTTAAATTCGTTTAAATGTTATTCCCTCTTGAGTTTTTTATTTTTTTTAATTAAAGTTTAACTTGAATATATTTATATTAATATATATTAAAAAAATTAAAAATAATTTCTAAAAATTATAATCTTTAAAATTTTATTTTTATATAAAATATTTATATTTTATAAATAAATTTGAAAGGAATAAAATTATAAATTAATTGTTATAAATAGTAAAAGAGTTAGTTTTTGTGGGATGGAGAAAATATTAAATACTACTAAAAACTAATATAAGGTAAATTCTTCTATGGATCTATTAGTTTATTTTCATATCATTAGCTTGTTTTCATATTTTAAAATGGTATCCCACCTTAAGAATATCCTATCAAAGTCCCTTATATAATTATATTGTATATCCTAATTAGATTCTTTACATCAATTTTATTATTAAATTTGATGAAAAATTTAGTGTGGTATTAATTTATAGTAAAATAAATGTAAAATAATATTTTTAATCCTCTAACTATTCACATTGATAATTCCAAACCTTAAACTTTTAAATTAGTTTTACGTCCTTGCGGTACCCTACTTTTCCCCAAAATCCCGATCCCACCGCCCCCTCATACCTCCCACCATCGGATACCACCGCTCCGTCGCCTCCGCTTCTCACTCCAATTCCTCTTTTAATCCAACGCCTCTTTCATCTACGACAGTTGTTCCAGTGGTCATGCCCGCTCCGATCTGATCGAGACCTTCCCAATCTTAAAAAAAAATGCTTGGAATCGCAATCGATGCCAACCAACAGCAAGAGACAGCTTTTGAAATCCCGACGCAGCTATTCGAGTTACCTCTTGGTGCATCCGACACGGGAATAATTTGGGTGAGGTTCGATTTCTCACAATGAAAACAAAATCGGAGATCTCACAACAAAATCAAAGAACTCCTGCCAGCCCTTCTCCTCAGTCAACAAGTGCAGCTGTCCTCCGCCTCAGTAGGCTTGCGAGGACCGGCCAGCCTCCAAGCCCTCAGCACTACTCGCCGTTGCCACTATGGGGCTGCCTCAGGCCTGCTCAGTGCTCGATTTGAAGTCGAGGTTCCAGATTTACTGTCCAATATCTTGCATCAGAATTGACCGCAACTCCATGGAGGCCGCCATCTCCGGGCCCTAGATTCCTCTTTCGGTATCAGAATTGAGTCTAAAAGGGTACTTTATCACTCTAGCTATACCAGTTTTTTTTAGGGTGAAAAATAAAAAAGGACTAATTTTTGTTGTGATTTTGGTTATGTGATGGGGTGTTCTTTCTTTTTCCTTTTCACTGGGTTTTCACCTTTCTTTCTGGTTCGATTTATGTTAGAAAGAGAAAACAGAGGAATTAATGATGCTTGAAATGAAAGAAGTTGGGTGTTTATCTGTTTGCTTTTTGTTTTTTGAAACTTTGATGTTTATAATTATGAATTAAAGAAATTTGAGGGCGGAAACTGTTATTTTATATTTATTTTTATATTAATTAATGCTACATCAGTACTGTCCATCCAATTTAATAGTGAAGAAATTGATAAAAATAGTCCATTTAATACATGTAATATAAGATAAGAGACTTTAATAAGATAGCATTAAGGTAGAGTACTCCCTCCGTCCCATATTCTTTGAAACAGTTGACTTTTGGCCATAGTTTGACTTGAATTTATTTATATTATTGGTTGTTAGAAAAAAATTTAAAAAAATATATTTAGAAACTAGAGTTCTTTATTTATCATTTATATAGAAATTATTTTTTATTTATATACTAAAAACTAAAAATAAAAAATCATAGATTAATTGGTAAAAAGTGAGTGTTTTAAAGAATATGGGACGGAGGGAGTATTATTTTAGGACACACAAATAAACCAAGTAAGCCGGGAGAAATTTACCCTATTAATATATGATTGAATATTAAAAAATAGAATTAATCTAATTTTTTTTAAAGAAATAAACAAACTTTGGCAGATAATATTTAATAGTTTTTACAAAAAAAAAAAAAAAAGGTATGATAGCTTTACTTTAAATCTATAATTTTCTTTCCTTGATTTCATAATAGTTCCACCATTATTTTGTTGTAAATCTTGTGAATTGATGTTATGTAACTTTTTTTTTTCTTTTCGATAATGAGAAGTATAGTAATTTGAGTTTTGCAAGAAGAAAAGAGGTGCAAGGACTCGAACTCCAGCTGTGTGGGTGGAAGAGTTAGTGGCTATATTACATTGGGTTGCTCTATTATGGTATAAGAGCACAAATTTTATCAGATTTTTTTCTTTAAAGAAAATGCTTTTGGGGAAAGAGAAAAGGCTACATGTATCATTGACATGGTGGAGGACAATCCATGGCCATGTTGCCATTGCATCGAGTGAAACTATACTATATATTCTAAAAGAGGCATGATTTTTACTGTTTATCAAGTAACTCACACCGCAGCATCTTTTTTTTGGTTTTTGGCTTCTGTCAAGTTATGGTCAAACCCTTCTTTTGGTCATTGAATATTTCAATGCTGCCATAGTGCTCCCTCACTTTCGCCTGCTGTCGCCAACTGGAGGGTAGACCATTTGCTGTGGTGGCATGACTGGGACATCCTAAAGTATGGGGACTATTTCTATACAAAATAAATATTACATGGACCCAAGAGTATTTTGTCCCATTTTTTTACGCATCCGTCGACCGTTTCAATATTTTTTCCTCTCGTGCAGAATGGTCAAAAAGGCTCTTTAGTCCCTGAATCTAACATTTCTACTACAATGGTCTCCAACTTTCATGATCTGTCATAAGTGTTTTTTCGTTTGCTAATTAGAATTTTTGTACATATCAAAAGTCAATTTTTTTTAAGTAGAAGGGAAGAAGGGGTGTCTTGATCCCTCGTCACGGGTGTGGCAGGCTTTCAGATACCTATTATGAACTTTTAAGAAAATAAAAATTTTGATGGTCTATCTAAATTTAAAAGGCCTAAAGCCCCTTTTGCCCCCTGAACTTTGTCAACTCGGACCTTTTACCCCTTAAACTTTGACTCGGTTCGACTCACCCCTCAAACTTCGTAAACTAGCACCTTTTGCCCCTTCAGCCCAGTTAAATGGAGAATATGTACTAAAATAAAAATAAAAATAAAGCTGAAGGACTAACTAAATTATTTTTCCAATTGTTGAACATCGTGAGTAAATAATAAGCATAAATGCTTCAGTTTCATATTTAAGATTACTCAGCTTTCCCTTGCTTTCGTATATAAGTTTGTGTTAAGGCCTCTAATTGTTTACTCACAAGAGTCAATAATTGGACAAATAATTTAGTTCCCCCTTCAACTTTTCTTTTATTTTCATTTTAGTACATATTTTTCATTTAATTGGACCAAGGGGGTGAAAGGTCCCAGTTTGTAAAGTTTGAGGGGTGAGTTAAACCGAGTCAAAGTTTAGGGGGTAAAAGGTCTGAGTTAACAAAGTTCAAGGGGCAAAAGGGGCTTTAAGCCAATTTAAAATGATAAAACCTTAAATGAAAATGATGAACATGCTTTTATTAACCATATTAAATACCAAAAGCATTTTATTTTAGTTGATTTGACTTAAAGTTTTAATTATATAGGTTTGATTAAAAGTTTTGATTAGGTGAAACAAATGCACACTTTTCATAATTTATGAGCATTTTACATAGATTCAATTAAGAATTTTGATTAGTTGAGATGAGTGGACAATTTTTTATAAAGCATAAGCATTTTACATAAATTCAACTTACAATTTTGACTAGTTGAAATGAGTGGACAATTTGTATTATGCATAAATGCATGATTCTTAAAAAGTTTCATTTTATCACTAACTTATTAATGAGTAAAAAACTAGAAAACTTATACGTGTATATTATGTAATATTATTCTACAATATAAACACCATGAGTTTTCTTTCTCTTAATGGTTTTATTTAAATTGATTAATAGAATTGCTTTAATCATTTTTTGTTTGCCATTTTTAATGCTCTTTTGATACTATATAAATGCATCTTCAATTGACTATTTTGTATATTTACAATTATCTATACTAAGATTTTACTTAATATTAAGGTAAATTTTATCACTTTACATTGTTTCATCAATGTCTTATATTGATTATATTACAGCTAATACTGCTATAGAATGTAATCACATACCTCACTTACATCTAAAAGTTATGGAGTTTTCAATGTTTATCATTGAAGATGAACAGTTTTTTTTTTTGTTTTTTGCCTCTTTAGTTTACCTGTTTCAAATGCAATGGACCCTTTCTTGAGTTTAATCCCCTTTTCAGAAGATGATCACATTTTCTAGGGCCGATTTTGCAATTTTTCAATTTGGGGTTGTCTCGGTTAAATCTCAATTTAGTCCCTAAGCTTCTATTATTTTCCATGTTAGTCCCTATGTTTCATCTATGTTTTATTTTGGTCCCCAGATTTAATAAATATTTAACTAGATTATTTCCATTTGTTCTCTTGGTCCCCAAACTTTTTTATTGTTTTTATGTACTATATTCTAAAGTAAGACATTTGTTATCATAATTTATTTATTTTTGTGTTAAGCCATTTTTTTACGTTCATTAGAGCAATTGTTAAGCCTTTAATACCTAATATTTTTCCATTTTCTGTGTTGATTCAAACTTTTTTTTGTTGCTTTTTTTATTTTTTATTTGAAAATAAAACTTTAATTATTATAATTTGTCTACTTCTGACTATGGTTCTAGTTGATTCAACTTTAATCAATTTTTTCCCTTTTTTATTTTTATCTTTATTAAGTTAATGGTTACATTGTTAATTTATTAACATAAATTTAAACCCAATTTTGTGTTTTAATCATATTATTTTGTTATTAATGATTGCATTTTATTGTATAAATTGTTCTTTATGATTTAATAAAATAATTTGGTCCATAATTGCTAAAATTTAAAATAAATTTTTTTAAATAAATTTCTCATTGATATTAAAAATTAGAATTTAAGCTAATAAAAGAGGAGAATTTTTAATGGCTTATTTTTAATAATAAAAGTATACATTATTTCGAAGTACATATGATGTTATGTTTCTATTTACCTATTTTTTGTTATTGTTCAAGTTAATTTAGCTTTAGTCAATTTTTCTTACACTTTTTTAATTATGTATTATTGTAATTTTTCATACTAAATTTATTATAAAAATTACTTGTTATATCGTGTGGGCCAATAAACCTCATACTTATTACAAATAAAATCCTGTTCATGATTGGTTTGAACTATTTCCCAATGTGATGTGGGATGACATATGAAAAAAATTAATGCCCGAATATGCCACTGGTCCCTTAAGTTTTGTGACTAGCACGAGTTAGTTCTTAAAGATTGACTCATCGTGGCTTAATCCTTTATGTTTGAAAAATGTTGCGACTTAGTCCTGTAACTTGGAAAGTGTATGTGTCTTAGTCCTCTCAACTATCATAGCCTATCATGTGCTTGACAGCATTCACATCTTATCTCTTGACTCCCTTTTCGGGATGTTCCAATGACGTCCTTACCTTATAGGCTACCATCTCCAGCGACTTTGCTACCTAATCGATGTTGTCACGTGGCTAGTTGCTACCATATCTAGCGATTGACGATGTAAATTTTCAAGTTCTAGCTGCTGCCATCTCTGGTGACCGACTATGGAAATGAGGACAAACAAAAATGAAATTAGACAGGTTTTGCTCCTTCAAGGCCGCTGAACACAAAGGAATAAATCCCATTCATCAATTTTGCATACAAAACATTTAATTTCAAACATTAAAATTAGGGTTCGTAAACAACTTTGAAAAACCAAATTTGATTCGGGTTAGAATTAAAACAAAGCATACAAAATTGAGACCTAAAACCATGGAGCTATTGTTGTGCGGCTTAAATACTACAGTATCAAGTCATGCACTATTGATTTTTAGGAATAGTGGCACCTGGAGAGCTTCAGGAGCATTAGAACTCAAAAGGAAAATTTTCAAGTCCACCAATTTCTCGTAACCCGTATCCTAACATAATAACTCCCACTGTGTCCAAGTGAGCTAAGTAACGCCAACCATCTTACCATCCAATTAGGGACTAAGACACAACATATATCAAACTTAAAAGACTAAGTCGCAATGAGTCACACTTTACGGACCAATGCACATGTAGGCCAAAAATTTAAACACATATACTATATTCTTGTCATTTTACTCTTTTTTACTTACATTTGAATTAATTTAGTTATGCCAATATTTGCTAGATTTTTTTTAAATATATATAGTTGGAAACAAAATAAATATTTATTATTTATCATTTGCATACGAGAATCTTACATTTATTGTCAAAATGCTCAAGATAAGAAATCTTAAATTAATTTAAAAGTTATAAATTAATTAATATGAATAGTAAGCAATACAAAAAAATTAATTTTCTGTATATGAGTGAACAAAAAATAAAAACCCCAAAAGTAAAGAAGGACAAAAAGAAGGGTTCAAATTTTCATCATTTTTGCATTATTGGTGGTTGTTGGTAAATGTGTAAACAAATAAAGTGTTCGGTGAACCATTCGTAAACTATTCAGCAGAAGTTTATCTATATTTGTTTATTTGGTTAAATAAACGAACACGAACAGATTTTTCTGTTTGATTTCTGTTTGATTAGTTAAACAAACAAACACGAATAAAGTCCCGTTCGTTTATTTACGATCATGAACCGTATGGTTATTGTTCCTTTATGTTCATTTATTTATTTATTTGTTTATGTTTATTTGTTTGTTTATTTATATATTAGTTGTACATTTATTATTATATATATTTTTATATATCATTTATTTTTATTAATGTTCACATACACACACACACACATGATTATGTCAAAATCTCCCCCAAATTAATTTATTTTCTTTGTTTCTCCAAATATTATTAGTAATTTTTTTCACATCGTGAACCTGCTGCAGCACTAAATCGAGCCTCATAGCCCTAGCCCATAATCTATCTCATTATCATCTATTTTTTTGTTAGTCATTGCTAGACTCACTCCAATTCAGATTGATGGTAACCATCAACTTTAATTATTCATGTTCGTGTTTGTGTTTGTTTATTAATAAATGAACGAACACAAATAAAAAAATTGTTTTCATTTATGGTTCGTGTTCATGTTCGTTAAAAGTTAAATGAACAAACACGAACATAGGTTGTTTGTGTTTATTCGGTTCGTTTGCAGCCTTAGCCGTTGGTCTTTTGCATGCTAATTATCTCTCCTCAAACCTATTGCATTTCTTTTACCCTTTTCTCCCATGGCCTAAAGGCATTTTTAGTCCTCTAACTCAAATGACTTGGAAACTGAACCACTTGAACATCAACTCAGTCCAACTCGCCTCCCCCCTAACTTGATAAAATGGTATAGTTAAGCATTTTCCCTCCTCTAGTTTGTTAGGTAAAATGTGTTGAAAATCCCTTTGCTTTATTTTTTTTTCATTTTTGTCCCTAATGTCATAAATTTCGTGATCCTTTCTCCAACCTTTTTAAAAAGCACAAAAATTCTTTCCTAATTTGAATCTATGCTTGACTCGAGGACGGGTTTGAAAGCAATGTAAGGCTTTTGGGTGATGTAGCTATCTGAGCTAAGGTTCTAGTTTTTTTTTTTCATATGAAGTTGCACTTGCAAGTTGGAACCATCTCTATTCATTTCTTTATTATGAATAAAATTGTTTTCTTTTCAAAAAATGAAGTCTTTACCAATTGAATAATTAGAGTTCCTTTGATCATTTTTGCAACTATTTTGAATTTGATCATCTTTCTTGTTGTAATTTCTGAGTTAGATTGTTTCTTTAGTTGATCTTGAAAGCTTGGTTTGATCACTCTTGATTGGAGAAGATGTGAGTTCAAACAAGAAATAGTGATTCATCTAGGAAAAATTGTCATATTATTCATTGCATCGTTAACCGTCCACTGAAACCCTCATTATAAACTTTATTGTTCATAAAGTCAGAACAAAGAGCCACCCTCAAGTTAAATATAGATTCAATTGAGGAAAGAATTTTAGGGCTTTTTCAAAAATTTGGGAAAGAATCATGAAACTTATGAGGCTAGGGATGAAAATGAATGAAAAATAAAATTAAGAGACTTGCAACACATTTTATCTGAGAAAGCAAAGGGCAAAAGAGCTTAAGTGTACCATTTTATTTTACCAAGTTAAGGGGGCGAGTGAGACCAAATTAATGTTCAGAGGGTTGAATATCAAGTCATCCAAATTTGAGGGCCAAAAATGCCTTTACGCCTTTCTCGATTCTCCAATCTTCATCGACCCTCGGCTCTCTCTCTCTCTCTAGCTCCTAGTAATTTCCGGAGCCCTCGTCACAAAAGTCAAAACTACCACTGCAGATGTAGAAGTAGAACAAAAAAGCTAAACAAAAAGAGGACACAGAAAAGAAGCTCCACAAAGAAACAAAAGAAACCAATCATGTCTGTAGAAAAAGATTGATCACCACCACACTCCCATTCTTATCACTTTAGTTTATCAAAAACCTCCAAACAAATCCCAAGTCACCAGCGCCTCTTTTTCCATTTCTCATACTCCAATCTTTATATATCTTAGTTCTTTATCCATCGATCATAAGCCACCGACGGACCAAGAACTTCCCGGAATGTCAGAAGAAAAGAAAGCAGCCACGACGCCCTCCTCCCGCCGCCTCGGCTCAGCTGGCCGCGCAGTCTGCTCCTGCTTCCTCACCCTCATCCTCCTCACCGGCATCACCATCTTAATCCTTTGGCTCGTCTACCGCCCCCACAAGCCCCGTTTCACAGTCGTCGGCGCCGCCATCTACGAACTCAACGCCTCCGCGCCGCCCTTCGTCACCACCTCCATGCAGTTCACCCTTATCACCCGCAACCGCAACCGCCGAGTTGACATCTACTACCGCCGCCTCTCGGCTTACGTCACCTACCAGGACCAGCAGATCACCCCGCAAATCGAGCTGCCGCCGTTGTACCACGAGACGAAGAGCACGGTGCTGGTTTCGCTGGTGCTGGGAGGTGGGCCCGTCTTGGTGCCGCCGGAGGTGGCGAACGGGCTGATCATGGACGAGGCCTACGGGGTGGTTGCTCTGAGGGTGGTGTTATCCGGGAGGCTGAAGTGGAAGACGGGGCCGATTCATACGGCGTCGTATCACGTGGAAGTGAAATGCGACGTTTGGGTCGGTTTGAAGAAGGGCGCTGTAGGGCAGGTGTCCTTACTTGGGGCACCCCCCTGTAAAGTTGATGTATAAGGACGCCCAAATCTACAGAAGCGCCGGCAGTGTACGAATGGACCATCCAGGGGAAAACAGGTGCATTAATTTGTAGAGATGTATGGGATTATTAGAAAAGCTTCAACCTAATCAATTAGTTTCTCTCTTATTAATCTGCTACTTTTCTGATAAAATTCGTAAATTCAGTCACCGCAAGATATACATAGTTTGTCGATTTCCTCTGTATTTAGTTTCTTTTTTCCATGAATGGGGCTATAGATGCAAATTGAGGATAGAAACTTGTATGCTCCGACGTCGACAAGTTGCAAGTGTAAGAAAAATAAGTACGAATTTTGTCTGCAGTACCTGTTTTTCATATGATTAATGAAATTTTGGTGGAGAATTTGGGGGGGGCGCAGCATTAATTTCCGGTTGAAAACCTCAGTTGTCGTTGGTGGGCATCGCATAATTAGAATCTCTTTCTTTTGGCAGTGCAACAGTGGTTCGATTCTCCTATATCTGTGTTGATGCTTTGTTCTTAAGGGTATCGGATTCATATATCTTTAATTAATTTAGCCCTAATTAATTAGTTAAATAAATCAATCATATATACCTCGCCGCAGGAGCAAAGCAACTATTGAATTTGTGATTTCATCATAATTAATTAAATTATCAGCTGTGTAGTTAACATTATCATCCAAATTAAATGAATTGTCCTTAGCTTGCAAGTTGGATATTGGACTACCAAAGGGGCTTTAGAACAGGGTGGTGGGGCTGAAGATAAAGTGGTGCAGAAAAATATACGTGGGGGAAGAATACAAACTTGATATGACGATCCTAAAGGAGAAAGAAAAAAGTAAAATGTTGTAGCTCGAACTATAATCCTCTAACAATCGTCCAAAATAAGGAAAATGCCTCATCTTCAACTTTTGTACCATTATTACAATTACGATGTATGCGTGCACTATAAAACTAAAGATGAAAAGTAAGCCGGGCTTATCCGGCCTGGGTCAAACCTAGCTCAGGCATGGTCAAAGCATAGCATGGCTCGGCGTGGGGTGAGCTCAACAAGAAGTGGGCTATATATGGGCTTGAAGAAGAGGAAACGGAGACCGGCCCAAGCCCGCCTAAAGCCATGGCTCAGGCATGGGCCGCACGGCTCGTACCAGCTTGTTCGGTCCAGTCTGGACCAAGCCTAACATTCCAGCATCTTTCTAACAATCGGCAAATTCGTATAAAAAAAGGAAATGACAGGGGAAGGACCTCCGGCTATGTGTGACGGATTTTTTAGCCAAAAACATTTTTAACCCTCATCCAACTCTTATAAACAACTAATTTTTTAGGGTATTTTCGTCCAACAAATTGTTTGCCACTCTTATAAATAAAGGGTCTCATTTCTTCACTTCCTCACACCAATTCTTACACTCTCCTCTCTACATCTACTACTTTTTCCACACTTTCCTCTCTACAAGTGAGGAATGAGGATAGCATTTTTGAGTGATGGAAAACAAAGAGTACCAGATTTCTAATTCTGTCCATTATTGCCAAGGAGGTTCTAACAGTTTTAATTTCAATAGTCACATCTGAGTCCACTTTTAGTGCTAGCAAACGAGTCATTCCAAAGAAACGAGTGAGATTAATGCTATAAGCAGTGGAGGTTAGCGTGTGCAATAGTGACTAGGGACTTGCTACCTTAAGAAAGCAAGACCAGAAAAAGCTTGGATGATGATGTGCAGGATGATGACAAGGGATGTACATCCTAGGTTTTTCTTTTCGGTTCTTAGTATGTATTTGATTTGATTATGTTGTACAGCACAGATTATATGTTTAATTTACTCTTTTTTTTTTTGAAATGTTTCATCATTTTCTCATGTAATGCCCATTTCAGGTTGTTTGTAAATGTCATTTCGCTTATTATTAATAAAAATTGCATTGATGATGATGTTTTTCACTAAATTCATAATATATAAAATATTTTCAAAAAAAAAAATTAAAAGCCCAACCTAGTCCCAAGCCCAACAAGGATTTGACATGCTAGTTAGGCCCAACATTCACTAGCATGTAAAACACCGTGACTAATTTGTATATTTGTCACCAATTTTTTAACTTCATTCGAAGATGTAAATTATATATATGAATATATTGTATAGACCTGAATGAATAAACTTTGCAAAATTAGCTTAGAATAACCATATTTATATGCCATTAGAAGAAAAGTAACAACTTACTTAGCTGAGAGTTTTGTGCGTAGTGCCTGAGGGATTCACTATAAGAGAAAGAGGATATAGTGGCGGATTATTTGATGGTCAAATAATAGCTAATTACTTTTGAACAGCTGAAAAAATGGCAGTGAGATGATTACCAAAAGCTTGGTCACTAAAGTCTATCCACATTTTATTTTGGCCACTAGGAAGCGACCATCTATTTCAGTCACTGCACTTCTAATCAGTAATATTTATTTTTATTTATAACCTTTCTTTTCTTTCTTTGAATGTTTCGATAATTAATATCATTCCATTTTGTTTGCACAGATACAATTTGGCACAGAGTTTGATGCATCTCTTGTTTTTCACAAAATTTTTAGTTTTGCCCTTCCTCTTCTCTGAAAAATTTTCCAAAATTGCACCCTAGTGTTGTCGTTCACTTCTTAGCCTCTGGTTTTGTCTCATCCTCCCAAGTGTCCATGTCTATCTCAACCTCTCAGCCTCTAAAATCTCAGGGTCAATTTATTTTAATTTAAGTCAATTGACTTATTTTTATTTTTGCATCTTTTTTTCCTAAATCCAATTTCATTTGAAAACCAATGTTATATAGATGCAATAATCCATTTGAAAATAAATTTTCATATTGTTGTTAAATTTTTTTGAAATTTTCCTTTGTAATGCCTTAAACTAAAAAAATTCATAAAAATTTTGTAAGATTACAAAAAATTATATTTTCAATAAACTATTGCAACTACATAATATTATTTTTTAAATAAAATTAGTTTTTTGTAAAAAAAAATATAAAAATAAAAATAAGTTATTTTAAAGTTAATTGACTTAAATTAAGACAAATTGGGTACCAAAATCCCAACCAAACCCCAAAAAGACACTCCTAGATCGTTAAAGTAAACAAAGAAAACAAGTATATCAATCTGCAGATATAAAACCAGCAGAGCGACATCGCAAATCCACCAATAGTCAAACAAAAACTAACAATCTTATGACTAGACGAGAAGTAAATGACAATGAGATTAAGAGACCGTAGCGAACAATGCCAACAAGTGGTGACCCTCAGAGATCATCGCAACAGGGCAAAATGCATTCCGCCAATCTGAGCGACATCAAGACAGTATTTGTCGGATCTGGAATCGCATTTACCATCAACTACTTCCTTGATTCGTCGACTCCTTCCCCCACCTTTGCTTCTCCTTCTAAATTTGCCGGATCCCGAATGCTGTTTCCGATTTCACCAATCTCGTACTCATTATGGCGAGATTTAAAAGGGGCATGGAGGTTCTGTTCTTCATCTACTTTCAGATCGGCCTTTGACGATGAAAATGAAGCCGCAAGTGGCAGTGATAGGTCAAATGGTGAGCCTGGGTGGTGGACGAAGGCAGGGCAGTTGGTCATTGTTAGTGGACGGAAATGCAAGCTGTGTAGCGTCAACTAGTGGGAATGCCATCAACTGGGATCAAAGGAACCATGTGGAGGCGGAGCGGACGGCGGAAGAGATTGGAGGAAGAGGGGAGGATGAGCGTGATTGGGATGACGGATGAGATTGAAGGAGAGAGGTGTGAATCTAATTGGGATGAGATTGAATTTGAAAGTTAATTTGAGGAGAGAATATAATGGTCATTAAACACTCTAAAACTTACCAATCGAATAAATGTTACAAAGAATTTGAAACGGTCCAAAATAAAAACTAGTGTAAAGAATACAGAACGGATGAAGTAATAATTAGTTAATTATTAGTAATTATCTAATAATCCCCACCATCTAAGTCACACCGCTACCAACTCCTCAACTAGCCACCACCTACCTACCCCCTACTTTGAATAAGGTGGCTGAAAAAGCTCGCTGCCGTTTTTCTACACAATGTCTATAAAACTTATGCTCGCAAGGCATATCCTTTTCCAAATCTTGATACACCCAATTCTCTAGACATATCACACACTTTCTATTTTCACCATCCCTGGCCTCCAAGACCAACATCACTTGGATTGATGCCCTTGAGGCCAGCCATACCATGGAGCAAAGAATCAAAGAGCGACGTGCCTTCAATCACTACCATTCCTTTGTGTAAACGAGTTGATCAAGATGATTCTCTCTCCTGATGACGATTTTCATTCCGACACAAATTTCTTAAACCAACTAAAGAAGAAGAAGAAGAAGAAAAATAGTGGCAAATTTTTTAGAAAAGGAGAAAAAAACAAAAAAAAAAAAGAATTTTGAGAGAGAGGTTTGATTCAAGAGAGCAAAACAAATAAGATTTCAGGATGGGAACACATAGAGGTGGAAGAACGTAAAGGAAATGTGTAAAAAGATATTTGAGATTCTAAGTTCTCAACTGAAAGTGAAAAATGAAGAAATAAGAAGCCGAATAACTTAAAATTTTGATTTAAATTTAAAAAGGCCGCTCATTGGGTGACCAACATTTTGGTCATTAGTTTAAAATTTAGACTTTCTGGTGACCATTTGACCACAAAAGTGTGGAATCAGGAAAATAATGCCTAGGAAGGTCACCAAAGGTGAATGTATAGCCACCATATTTTGGCCACTGAAATAAACAGTAGTCATTCGATCACCCAAAAAACTATTTTACTTTTTGTCCACCGTCTTGTTGGTTATCGAAAAAACACAGTGACTCTTACCAGTCACTATTTCAAAGTTTTATTATAGTGATTATACCATCCAATAGGATGGACGTCCACCACTAATGGTGGTAGACAGTTATTATTAAGGGATGAGTAGTTACCATTTTAAATAAATATTTGTAATTATGAAGTACATAAAGTAGTTATTATGAAGGGAAAAGTTACTGTTTTAAATAAATATATGTAATCGTGAAAGAAATAAGATTAAGATTTTAATCATTTATGTAGAAAAAAAACTCTCATTTTCAAATGAAAATGCTAGTATTATGCAATCTAGTGTGTAGTGTATTTGAAAATAGTGTCATATATTAACTAAACTAATATCTAGAACTACTATTCCGATGTCTAAAGCTACCATTCTAGTGTCTATTTTTTCTGTCTAGTTATGTTATATTAGTGTTCAGTACTGCTATTTTGATGTTTAGTATTGTTATTCTAATATATAATTCTCTCTCTGTTTCATAAAATAGATCTTTTTACTATTAACATCAATTAATTTATGATTTTATTTCTTTCAAAATTTATTATAAAATATGAATATTTTATATAAAAATGAAACTTTAAATATTCTAGTTTCTAAATATAATTTTTAAGAATTTTTTCAATACATATTAATATAAATATGTTCATGTCAAACTTCAGTCAAAAAAGATAAAAGAGTAAATTAATACAAAACAGAAGGAGTAATATTTTTTTAGTATCTAATTATGTTATATTAATATATAAATTAGTTAGTCCAATGTCTAGGATTGTTGTTGTAATGTCTGGCATTGTTATTCTGGTGCTTGTAACTGGTGTTCTGATGTCTGATTATATTAGGTTTGTGTATAAATTAGTTAGTACTATGTTGGTTGAAGCTGGTTAGAATATTGAAAGTTTGTCGACAAAACTAAGAAATTGTAATTAATTTGGATCTGTTAGCAATAGAAACAGTAAATATATTTTATTTAAAAAAAATATCCTGAAAATATCATAATTATCCTCCAATTAATAATGATATCTAAATATCAAAAAACTATCTTATCCATCTAATTTTCGCATTGCACAATTGTTAACACCGTTAGTGTTCCATCTTGTGATGGACAAGAGAAGTCCTCGCAGTACTTTAGGATTTGAAGTGTTTAGCATCAAGTTTAACAAACTCTGTGGGGTTTAACTTTAATTAATAAACATCCTAATGTACCTTTGCCTTTTCTTTACTAAAAACATTAAAATGTAGGCCATATAAGCATATTAGTCTTATTTCTATTGGAATCATTGACCGAATAACATAATTACAAACAAAGCCTAAGATAAAACTTTTAATAGTAAAAGGAATAATTACAATTTGTCTCATAAAGTTTAGGTGAAATTATACCTTGTCTCTTTTGTTTAAAAAATACAAAATTTGCCCATGTCTTTTTAATACAGTCAAACAGCAACATCTGAAATTTTAATTTAGAATTTACAGTAATCATTTTCAAGTAATTTCAATTTGTATGAGATTTTTTTTATAGTTAATTGACATTAAAAAAATACTATTTTTTATTCACATAAAGAAAAAAAATTAATAATTTAAAATGTTCATCAACTGTAAACAAAATACCATACATATTGATGTTACTAGAAAATAATTACTGTAATATTTAAATTAAGATTTCAGAAGTTACTGTCAAATTGTATTAAAAAAATAGAGAGCAAAGAGTATATTTCTGGAGCGGCATGGTGCAAATTGTAATTTTACCTAAACTTTATGAGGTAAATTATAATTAATGTAGATTTGGAACAATAATATGTATAAAAAAAACACTAACAAATATTATGAAATGGAGGAATTATTTATGGCCTTTTTACGAACAGTTGGATTTCCGAAACGAGGCCAGCAACAAAATGGCTTGCACCCAGCCCAGTTTCGCCTTGGGTTCGATCATGCAAAAGCTGCCTGGGCCCTTAGCAAGCCAATTTGCTTTTACAAGTAAATACTGTAATTGCTTTCATTTTCATTTTAAGATGACTCACACTAGGTTTGTGATTACTGCGACCTTCATAAGGTATTCTTCTAATCCAATCCAAGCCAAGCTCTTACTTTACTAGGACGAACATCTGTTGGGTAAATAGGCCGCGCGTACACAACACTGCTTCTGCCTAGAAACTTTTGGGCATGGCATAAACTGATTTTGAATTTCTTGGTGTCCGTGGAATTCCTTGAAAGCTTCTTGAAAGAAGTATCGATTCTGTCCATTTGAAATTGGGTTTAGAGGACCACACACGTTTGTGCGTACTTGTTTGGAGCAGCTTGGCAATTAAAGTGGGTAAGGACCTATTGGCCTGCCATGTCAAGATCAGGCCGGATGCTAATTGCCACAATTAATGCTACTGTCATGAACCTACATGACCTTGAGTCTATTTAGCAGAAAGCTCTCTGCCTTTGCAGCTTCAGGATGTTCGGATAAAAAACTGGTATTTGTGCCTTCTTTCTTTAGTTTCCTCATTGTTTTTTTTTTTTTTAATTTCATAAACACCACAGGAAATAATGATCTAACTGTTGGGGCCTACCAGTCATGAGCTTTTGTTTTGGGCATCATATGAAAAAAGAGATGCTCTAAAGGGCCTTGCAACCACTGTTCTCAGGTAGGCATTTGAAGTTTGGAGGTTGGAACTGTACTTCAATGGAAGTAACGCATTACCCGTAATTTTCTTAGTATATATGACAAACAATATTTGCTGAGTCCACTTCTAACAACCAATATGACTTCTAATCCTCATCCTCCAATTATCACCTTCACCAAAATTCTGGTTGTGTAATAGAGTTAAAAGGTCGATGAGTTTTCGATAAATTAACAGCTTTTGTGAACCAGTGCCTTATCTTTGTAGGGCTCCATGACATTGGATACATATGGAATTAAGAGTGCAAGGGGAAGCATGTGCCGAATAAATGGTGAAGGAGATTTAATTACCCTGTGACTGTTAGGAAAGGATAAGAAACTTATGGTTTTGGTTTATCGATGAAGAGATAATGAAAGTGTTTGATGAGGTTAATTTCTAGCAGTTGTTACTCAGCAACATTGGCTGTTAAAATTAGAATTCAACTGATGAGTGAGAGCTAAAAGACAAGGTTCACTCTGCCGATGGCTCAGAGAGATGGATTTGGCAGTGTGTGGCTAAAATAGTTCAAAAGGGATAAGATTGTCTCGGAAATTTATCTTAAATCTCTGTTGCCAACTTTCTTGCTGGAATTTGGAGCTGTGGATCGAGGATCAGTATTCTCTCAGTTGATTTTTTTTGGGGGGGGTGGGGGGTGTCGCCTTATAAGACAGGATTCATGATTTTGGAACAGCTGGCAGCGTGAAATTTCTCATTATTTCTGATAGCAACGTAAAAAGATTAAACAAATCCTCCATGATATGTGTTCCTCAGACTTCCTGGCTTTGTTAGGCTTCACCGAAAAGAAAGAAAAGGAAAAAAAAAGGAAAATTGTCTTGTTGGGTTTTAATTGAGAAGGAAAAGTAAGATCCTTGGAAATCAGAACTGGTTTCCATCTCTTAAGTCTAGGTGATGCAGCCTTTTTTAAGGATAGAAATGCTGTTGTTATTTTCGCTATTATGTACTATTATAATTATCATGAACATATATCTAATTAGATATAAAAGAGGTTTTATAAGTTTACCCCCGAATATTTCTATTCTCAACTGGTTCTCTTTCCTAGTCATCGCTGCCGCTCTTCTTGCCTCAGTCTTTCTCACCGTTATCTTTCTCAATTGATTTCTATTCTCACCGCCGTGAGCCGCTCTTCCCGCCAGCGATCACTGCACGTTTCCTTTGAGATCAAATTCGCAACTGCTAGAGTGAGGAAGGACGCGATGGATTCCGGAGCTCTCCTTTTCATCGCCGCCTGCTCTTCTCCCTCTTCATTTCGATTATCACAAAGCAGACCACTGCCGCTCGGAGTGTCTCAGTGATCGAATCTCTGCTTGATCAAATCGCCACCTAATCGAATCACATCGCCTAATCGAATAGCCTTTCTGATTGCCGATCAATGTCTAATCTCGTCAATTACACGTCAATCTCTCATTGACGCTTCAGATCTCTCACCTAAGGCGAGGATGGAGGTGAGGCCATGAGGCGAGTTAGAGAAGGCAAAGCGGCGAGGTAAACATGCATGGAGGGCAGAGGTGAGGCGGTGTGAAGGATGAAGAGAAGCAACAAGGAGGCGGTGATGGTGAATTGCTTCATGTGGCGATGGCAAGGTAAACAAACTGTGGGGAGGATGTGGAGGCATTTTGTAATCATTGACATATTGCCCCAGACATTTTGTAATTTTTTAAATGATTATTTAGGCACTTTTAAATATTGATTTAGACACTTTTAAATTTCTTTGTAGACACTTCTTTTATTATTTCGTATACATTTTTATTATCATGAAAATAAATTGTTTGCGTATTGTTTTAGATATTTTGTCACTTTTCTTTAGACACTTTTACATATTCATTCAGACACCTTTTTATTGTTTCAATTAGTTATTTTTTAAGAGAGTAAATTGTTTACGTATTGGTCAGACACTTCTAAATATTTCTTCAGACGCTTTTTGATATCTATTCAGACACTTTTTGATATTCATTCAAACACTTTTTATTATTTCAAATATGACGTATGACATATACAACAAAATTATGACATATGATAGTTCAGTGACGATGTCGGCGCCAGCGCCAGCATCGGCAAAGATAGCAGCAGTAAGCTATGGTTTTTATAGAAAATAATATTTTAACTAAGTGTATTTTTTTCAATTTTTTTAATGCTTTATATCTTATATATAGAAGATTAAGGTTTGGGTTAATATGTCTAATTAGACATAGATAAATAATAAAATAACTAATTATGTACTACTACTATTTGCTATTAACAGAGATGAGCTACGCGACAAGAGGTAGCGCTAGCTAGCTCTCTTCTTCACGTAACACTTAAACCTCCTTATCTTGGTGAAAGAGGGGGGGGGGGGGGGGGGTGTGGGCCTTGGGTTTAATACCAAAATTTTAGGTTTAATACCAAAATTTTATCACAAACAATTAAGCTAGCTGGTAAAGTGGTAATTTCTTGTATTCCGAAGAATAACGATGGAGTTGGGGCCACTTTGCAAACAAGAAGTAAAGGGAGACGAAACCTAGTCCTAATGTCCTATGAGGACTTTAATTTCTCTGCTGATACCTGAAAAAGGAAACAAGGGGCATCCTTTCAGTCACTAATTTATCAGATGGTTCGATTAGGTCACCGGGGCCACAGTTTATTATTACATCATCAATTTTGGTAGGCTGGTAGCCAACAGTTAAATCACTATATATGTCCTGACCTCTCTATTCTATGTCGATTCTGGCTTATGGTTTTATTGAATTTGTCATATATACCTTATTACTCCCTGGGAATGGGACAAAGTGGAGGGAAGAAGTGAAGGGAGAAGAAAGATTTCAAGTTCGCCTCATTTTTTTCAATTCAAGTTTAACCAATTCTCTCCGTCCCTCTTGTCAAATCTTGAAAGAACGACTCAACAAATAAAACCCACGGCTAGCCTGTGTTTGTGTCAAATACGTACCTTATACCCTGTCTTTTACAATGGACGCATGTCATATAGACGATAAAATCGAATCCACACAGAAAGCTATGGGCCTTGTCCTTGCCTGAGTTCCACCCTCCTCGATCAGGTCAAGTGTGAAAAATTACCACAGGATAATTAAGCCGACAAGATATATAGAGAATAAAAACCAATCAATGCTATTAAAACTCGAAAACGACTTAAGAGATGATGACTCCGGACAAAGTAAAATATTCCTCCATCCCATATTTTTTATATTATTATTTATTATTTTTAAAAAAATATATATTTAGAAACTATAAGACATAATTTTTTAAGTATAAGTTTTTAAAAATTTTTATTTAATAATATACAAATAAAGTTAAGTCAAAATTAAATTAAAAAATTGAAATAGTAGAAAAAAATTTGAACGCAAGAAGTAAATAAATAACAGTACTATTCTTTGATTGATCAATTTCACTCAATGAATGCAAAAATGGTTGGTAGAAGGGTAATTTGATGTGATGCCGTTTTTAGAAACAAAGAAGTTGTCCCTCAGGGCTTTTTTGAGTTGGGAAACTAGCAAGATACTAAGTTCAACAATATTTGTTTGGTAAAATTCATAAATAGTTAAAAATCTTTAATTATCATTATATTTTAATCCTTAACCTATTAAATATTTTTTTTGGTCATAAATTTATTAAAATTGTTTCATTTTAGTCTCTCATAAGATAGAATCTACCAATTTAAAATAACTGTCTATAGGGCTGTAAGCGAATCAAACGAATATGAACATACAAATACAAGTTTATTTGTTTAATTTTTAATGAACACGAATATTAGACGAACGCAATTTCTTTGTTCGTATTAATTCGTTTATTAATAAATGAATACGAACACGAACAAACCATATTCTTATTCGTTCGTTTAATTTTTAATGAACATGAGCAATAAACGAATGCAATTTCTCTGTTCGTGTTTATTTGTTTATTAATAAATGAACACGAATATAAACATGAACAATTAAAGTTTATGGTTACCATAAATCTAAATTTGAATGAGTCTAATAATGGTTGACAGGGTAATAAGCGATAGTGAGAGAGATTATGGGTTAAGGCTATGAGGCTCGGCTTGATGCTGAAGCATATTCACGCTGTAAGGGAAATGACTGATTATGTTTGAAAAAATAAAGACAATAGATTAATTTAGGGGAGATTGAAGTAGAATAATGTGTGTCTGGAGTAGGTGGACACTAATAAAAATATATGATATATAAAATATATATAATAATAAACATACAAGTAATATGTAAATGAACAAATAAATAGACATAAATGAACAAATAAATAAATGAATATAAACAAACAATAACCGAATGGTTTGTGAATGTAAATAAATGAATGAGACTTTGTTCGTGTTCATTCGTTTAACTAGTCAAACAGAAAAATTTATTCGTATTCATTCATTTAACTAAATAAACGAATATAAAGAAACTCTTGCCGAACGGTTTACTAAACACTCTGTTCGTTTACACCCCTAACTGTCTGACATAAACTTTTGAAATTCTAATCAAATGTTCAGTAATTGTCTTTCACTAAATTTAAATTATATAAATAACTTTTTCACAATAATAGACACTTTCAATTAGCAACTTTTGTTGCCTAAATAAAGCAAGTTCAATTTATAAATTGAAAAAAATGGTGATTTGAATTGCCTATTAATTATAAAAAATACTATATAAATTAAATTTGTTATAAGATAATTACCGAATAGCTTAAATTATAATCTAAAAAATTGTTATTAGAAAAATATTTTGAATTAACATATTCCATCCAATGAGGGACCAAAATGAGACCTTGTTAATAGATTTATGACTAAAGCAAAAGGTCTTTAATAGGTTTAGGACCAAATTAGAAGAGTTAATAGGTTAGGGACTAAAATAGAATGATAATTAAAGATTATGGACCATCCACACAATTTATCAAACATTGTTTAATCTACTTATCGGTAATATTCTAGATAGTAATTAAGTAGACGGTTCATATATGAGGGAATATTAGGTAATTTGTGTTTAATCACCATCCATCACATCATTTAGAGAAAAAAATTAAGGGTGAATACAAAAACCCCTCAAGTTTGCTCAAAAAATTCATTTTCACCAACTTCGGTGAAATTATCTTTAGCTCCACTCGAAATTAAATTTGCCACAGTTCAAAATAAAAGATATGAACAAAGAAGAAAAGCAATGAAATTTGCAGTGTCTTGAGGGAATGATTAGCTGGATGATGTGCCTGCCGATCTGCACTGAAACCATTGTCCTCGTCCTCCCACCCACTGTTGCCATCTTTATTTCCACTGCTCCTCCGTGGACCATTCCGATCCTAGTTTAACCATTCAGATGCAATTGCAAATCTTATCACCGAAAAGGACTAAAAGGGTTGTCATGTATATAGATCTATGTTCAATTTAAAGGTGAGTTCTTCAGCCTTGAGATCGAGGAGGTGTTTTTTTTGTAGCGTTTCTTTGATCCGTGAATCATTGAATGAGAGGAACGTCCAAACGCACGAGTTGTATTGGCTCCTCTGTTGGCTCTGTATGTTTAGAAGGTATTTGATGAAATGTCTAAACTAAGTTGCAAATATAAATGAGAAAAAATAGTTTTATGAAATGTTATAAAATATTAAATTAGGTTAAACCAAGAAAAAAATTCTTGTTCTTCTTGGATGTGTTAGCGATATAGAGATTGTTGTTCTCTTGATAAGAACCAAGATCAATTCCTTTTTGGTCCTCTCCTCATCGAGCGCGCACAATGGTAGAAAGATGTTGAATAGAACTGGGCGAAGCTCGATATCTTTGCACATGAGCACATCAATCAGAACGGCAATTGGGTACAAAGGCTCGTAGATCATTCCCATGGGTAAGTAATAGTTGAATCTTTTAAACAATGAGGTCAACAAAAAAAATTCCACTCAAATTCTTGAGCTGAATCTAACTGAGAAACGGAAATTTGTAACAACAAAAATTCCCACGCTGAATCAAAAGTTTTACCTTGTAGCTCCAAAAAATTTGTACTGGAGCAAGTCGAAATGACGGGGGGGAAAAAAGAAAGAGAAAGAGATCTATAATTTTTTTTTCAGATAACAATAGTCACTTAAGATCCCGTCATTTTCGATGGTGACGAAGGACTTCCCTAAGGGTATATCTAGGCTTAAGTTCACAAAATTGGGCAGGGCCCTCCATGGAATGACAGAGGAAGGTAACAAAAGGGGCACACTGTAGAATTCACAAACAAGAGAGGCATGGTGTTTTTTTTACCAAACATTGGGGGGTTTCCTTCTAATTGACCTATCATTTAAAACGAATCTTCCCTGCATGTTAAGCATTTAATCTCCTCATACTAAGGATATGGTGAGCTGCCTAATTAAACATAGAAGGTGATTTTTCAAATTTACCTCTTACCCTAAATTCTTTTTTGTTTTCCCAAGCCACGTTCCTCGATTCTCTTTGGCCTTCTTTCATGATGGTGCCCAAGTTAACTGCCGATTAGCATTCACCAACTGCTCCTCAATTCCACAAACCCAAAACTGCACTGAAGACGAACTCTGCTAACTAAGAGAAGAGATCGTGATCATGATTTGCAGCCACTGGCCATGAGAAGAGAAATCGGAGCATAATCTCAGTCGTTAGTGAAGAGAAAAGCCAAATTAGAGCAGGGGAGCGAGAAGTGGGAGAATAACAGACGATCAAACGATGAGTGATAAGAGGACTATCGGACGTTGAACGACGAACGATAACGATGAGCGATAGGACAACAGATGACAATAAGCGACATGACGACTGACGACAGACAATTGGACGATGAGCCATGGAGGATGAAAGAGAGATTGAACTTGAAAATCCGTCGGTCAGGGAGAACAAGTGCTACTGCTTTGTTTGATTGCAGGAGAGTGAGAAGTACAAGAAATGCACAAGGCGCAATTTTTTAGTTTTAGTACATGCTTATTTACATTTTTGTATTATTATTAAGACACATTTACAAATTTATTTGAACACTTTGTCCTATTTTTTCAAATATTATTAAATTTGAAGATAATTTTTTATATTATTTGTACTCACTTTTATATATATTCATAGACACTTTTACATATTTTTATAGACGATTTAACATATTACTCCAGCCATTTTCACATACAATATTAGACACTCTTACATATTAATTCAGACATTTTTTACTTATTGAATCAAACGCTTTATTTTTTAATAGAGTAAATTATATGCATATTACCTTAAACATTTTTACATCTTTCTTCAGACACTTTTGTATATTCCTTCAAATACTTTTACAATTTATATATTGTCTAAAAAATAAAATGTTTGCATATTATCATGCACTTTTACATACTTATTTAGATACTTTTAGATATTTCTTAAGACACTTTTACATTTTACATATTGTTTGAAGAAAACAAAATATTTACGTACTATGCTATACACTTCACATAATTTGCTAGACATTTTTACCTATTATTTTAGACATTTATGCATATTGTCTTTAACACTTTTCCAGCTTACTTTTGTACACAACTTGTTGGTGGCAATTGTTGAGGAGAAGACTGGAGGCTTTAACTGGCACAATCTGAAGGCAATAACTAGCAGATCTGGAGGTAAGCAATAACGGTATGATTTGGAGGTGGACAATGATATTGCACGCGAACAGCTGTGAAATCTAAAGATGACCGATGGCAGTAAGATCTTTACATGATGATCTGGAACTAAAGATTGTCTGTCAGAGGCGGCGGTAGCAGCAGCAGTTGTAAGCTAGGGTTTATGGGAGTTGAGGGTAATTTTAGGTCCAGGAGCAACTTAGTTAAATTTTAAATTTGCTTGTGGATTAAATATAGGAGATTATGGATGGGTTAGTGTATCTAATTAGACATATGCCTATAATATCATAAGTATTATTCTCAAACCCCAGCTGGGTCTTTATACTCGGATCTGTAATGGATGCAGCGGAATCATAACCGTCCAGGCGGTTTGAATTATTTAGTGGCTGAAAAAGGAGCAAGGGCCAGGTGCGGGACACAAAACAGCCACCTCCAGAAGACTACAATCGCATCCGGTCCGGTCCGGTGATCCAATGAAGACAAATATTGTGTACGTTTAATTTTGACACGCAGGCCTGGCCCAGCTCTCCCCATTACAAACAAGTGTTAACATTTGTCAATCCCACCCGACCCGACATTTTCAAGGACATGCTCCTGCCCTCCTTCAATTATAAGCACCACCTTTGACCTTTCTCAATTCTTGGTTTCCTTTTTGTATGTTTATTTGAATACCATATATTAATTTTTATGGAACACTGAAACTATGGGCGTGATTTTATTTTTGTTTTCTTTTTGGGGAAGACGAGAGAAAATTTTATGACAAATCCTTAGCTGATATATATAAGTTGATCTTTGCATATAACTAATTCAAACTTTTGGAATTAATTAATCTCTTAACATTTTAATTTATTTTTAGATGTCATTACACTTACTTCGTGTCGTTTCGGTACGTCAATTTCCTCATGTTAATTGCCCTACTCGGAGAGGAAGAGGAGGTAGGGATGGCATCAGGTCAAGACAGTTTCTAGTCGGGTTAAATAATTTTAATGTAAAAGATTTATTTGACTGACTTCAAATAGTAACATATTTTAGTGGATAACATAGATAAATGGTAAAAAAAAATATATTTACACCAACAAGAATAACTGTGCACCCGAATAGGAACATTATTTTAAATCAATAATAATAAATGATTAACTTATGGAAGTCATAATTAGTCAATTAATTACACTAGATAAATGTTAACATTATCGATCAATATGTAGAAATAAAATAAATGAAAATGAACCGAATAAAAAAATATTACAATATGAATGGAGACGTACAGTAACCAAATTTCGGGTTAATTAGAGAATGATTTAGGTTCGTAATTAAATTTGGTTGATTATGTTTGATCTATTTCAGGTTCGGAGTTTTGCTAGAAATTAATTCGAGTTTTCATAAATTCACTTTCAGAATGATTGTTTAGATAGTTGAATTATTAAAAGTAACAATCAGCCTAAAGACCAATTTATTTTAATTTAAGTTAATTAATTTATTTTTATATTTATATTTTTTTAAAATTAATTTTATTTGAAAGTTAATATTATATAGATACAATAATGTATTTAAAAATAAATTTTTATAACATTGTTAATTTTTTTAATGTCTTAAACTAGGAGAAAAATTCATAAAAATTTAATATAATTATAAAAATTATATTTTTAATGGATTATTGTAGCTTCATAATATTAAGTTTTAATTGAAATTAATTTTAAATAAAAAAAGAAATAAAAAAAAACTATTTTGCAGTGAATTGAATTACGATAGAACGAGCCGACTATTTTGCAATCTTGGATTAGGGTTGGAGTCCAAATTATTTTATATACGACATAATTAGGAAATACTCTGTCCCAATAGTCACATAAACATAATGATTGTGTTTGTGTGCCTTCTACGTCGGTTGACCTGATGGTATCGCTTCGCTGTTGCTGCCCTGGAGACGAAGGCATCTCAAACGTATCATCTCTTCTGGATTTGGACCTCGTCTACAGTATAAAACTTAGCCTAAAGTACACTAGCAGGCCTTCAACCTGGCTAACTCGCACGAGTTAGTCCTTCATCTCTAACTCAGTATATTCAAATACTTGAACTTTAAGAAATAGTATAAGTTAGACTAAGCCTAAGGCATTTCATGCTGTTGGGGATAAATTCATACTTGATCTTTAATCTCTTCTTTATCCAAACATAGGTTACTGTAGTTCATTTTTTATTATTTTAGTCCATGTATAGGTTAAATTTATTTAGTTTCATGTGTGTTTGTTATTTGTGTAAGTATTATATGCTTAATAATATTTTATAGAAACACTTAAAGATATATTAAAACTAAAAACTTATAAACTAATCAAAATTAGTATCATTAATTGGTCAGTTAGAAAAAGTAAATCAATTGATTTTCAAACATAAATAGCTAATCACTTTGATACTCCATTCTGTTGTTATTATAATAACATATTATTTAAATTTTTTATTATGAGTAATTATTATATTATTTGTAATAATTTTACAAGATTTTAAAGACCAATTGTATAGTGAAGAGTTATAAGTTGTAAGTAAATTATTATAAATTGAGAAAGAAGATAGAAAATGATTTCCCAACATAATCACTTAGTTTAAAAGACATTTATTAAGTATTAAATAAGTCCTTTTTCATAACATAGGCAAAAAACGTATCTTTTTCTTATAAGATAAAATAAATTGAAACTTGTTTTTATATGACATGTGATAATGTAACGTAAAGCAAGGATAGCTTGCCCCATTATATTGGAATACCTCGTGGTAATACCAAAAATAAAAAAAGCTATGGAGATAAAGACACTAAAATTCTTAAAATTGATATGATTAATATATCAAATTTTGATTTCTATAAATTTTTAGTAAATTAATATAAATAAATAAGAACTTTTAATTATATTTTAAAAATTTCTACCAAGTATACCATAAATAAAAAAAGAATCTGTAGTTATATCTTAAAAATCTCTATGAAGTACTACCATAAGCAAATTTTAATTAATATTTTACAAAAAGATTATTTAACAATAATAGAAACAACATGTACTTAAAATAAATTTTACTTATTCATGGACTAGATGAATCTAAAATAAACTAAAATTACTTAAACATAGCAAAAAAGACACTAAGGATCAATTTTGAATTTTTCCCACAATATTATGAGTTCACTTGGACTAACTTGTGTCATTTCTTGAAGTTTAAGGATTTAAATATACTAAGTCTAAGTTCAGAGACTAACCGTGCAAGTTAGATAAGTTGAAGGACTGCAAGTGCACTTAGGCTTAAAGCCTACTGTAGTATTCCCTCCATCGTACGTAAAAGACCATTTCTTTCACGTTACATGAAAATTGTTTAAAGAAATTGTTTTTAGTAGGTTTGCAGAAAAATAAATAGATAATAGAATTAAATTTTTACATTTAAATATGAGAACAAGTAATTTGAAATTTCTATAAAAATTATATTTTTTTTGTAAACTATTTTCCAAATTGTAAATCTATCTCGGAAGTAACAAATTTAATAGATTTTTTATTAAAGTAATATTTTGTATAAAATAACTCTTTCTTTGACAGATTTTTGTTGGAATTTAAATTGGTAAATATAAAAATTCGTATTTAACATTTTTTTATTTATTATAGATCATATTAAAAGAAAAAAAAATTAATTGAACGTTTATTTTATATAAAGGGCCATTATCACCAAATTAAATACTGATAAACTGAATAGATAATACAATAACAAGCAGATTTTGAAAATCTGTATTAATTTGGTTTTGTTGCTCTCTTCCCCCTTTACAGGTCTATGCTCCATTTTAACCGTTACAATTGCCAATCGGACAACTACTAAAGATTTATAACGAACAGTGGTTTTAAGGATAGATTTTATTCATTCTTTATTTTAGGAACAACTTGCAACTTAACCTTAGTTATGTGAAGAATGTATTTTATACAAGTTTGGAATTACAGGTAATATATATTTTTTAAGTAGCAACTTAAATAAATCTTAAACTACATGAAAAGGTAAATGAAATAGATAATCTAGTATTAATTAAATATTTTATCTGTCTCAAGATCTTTACATCATTTCAACTTTTTGACTTGAACTTATTTATATTAATATTTTCAAAAAAAATTTAAATATATATATTTAGAAGCTTTACAACTTATAATTTTTAAATATAATTCTTTTAAATTTTTTTCTAGAAAATAGTACTATAAATAAATTTAAGTAAAACTTTAGTCAAAAAATTGAAAAGGTGCAAAGAACTTGGGACGGGTAGTTGAATTAATAAAATCAATCAAATACAAATGGAATTAAGTAAAAACTAGAAACACATTAGGAAATTTTATGTACACTATTGGTCTCCATTATTTCTGTTCATCGCATATTAAGGCCCCGTTTGGGAACAGCTTTTGTTATCAGAGTTAGAGTTTTAGATAATTTATTTGACGGTTGAGATAAAAACGCTAAAGCTAAAAGCTAAAAGCTACCATTAAATAGCTTTTTCAAAACTCTAACGCTAATGCCAAACGGGGCCTAAACCTCTTTTTCTTCGGCCTTACGTTAAGGGATAAATATAATTTATCTATGAGTTTTAGTAAATTTACAGTTTGCTTATATTGTTTTATAAATATACACTTTCTCCCTAATTTTTGAAACCCTATATTTTACACCACACCTTTTTATTTTTGTATTGTTCAATAGTAACTTTTAAAACCCTAATTTAAAGTTGTTTAGTAACTATGTTCAATAATTTCAACCTACTTGATTTTTTTTTTTACATTTAGCTAATATTTAAGAATACTATTTTTTATATATATAGAGAAAAAATTGGTAATTTAAAAGATCAATTAATTGTAATAAAATATTTAAAAAATTTGAACAACTAGAAGATGACTATCAAATGGTTTAAATTAGAGTTTCAAAAGTTATTTGTTGTATAATGTAAAAGAAACGGATGATAAAATGTAGGTTTTCAAAAATAGTGGGGGCAAAATGTAGGTGAAGCCAAACCACGTAAAGGTTTTCATTTCTTTGGTTGAGTTTGAGAACAAATTTTGTAATTAATATTAAAGTTTTAGGAATTGAATTGCTAAAATTAAAAGCTAAATCACCTTCAAATAGTTTTTTATAAACTCTAATGTTAATCACGAACATAAAACCAAACAAGGTTTTCATATGATAAGTTACAAGCTACTTTTTCAACTTCGAAATAAAAAACCATAATTAGGTCACCGACAACAAATATCATAGATAGATCTAAAACCTACAGTCACGGATATTCAAAATTCATTCATAATATTAGTGGTCGGTGTGAGTATAATTTTCCTAGAATAAGCTAACACATGGGAAATAATCAACGATCTTGTGAATTTGTTTGCTTAGCAAGTACTATAATATTCAAATCGAAATTTAGAATTGAATCCTACCTCACAGTTAAAACTGTTAAGTTAAATAAGAAGAATGTCTCCCATATATTAGGTTGATAAAGTACCCTCAATAGGTATCTTATACGTACAATAAAAATTGTGGTAGTAGTAGTAGTAGTAATAGTAGTTGTTGTTATTATTATTATTATTATTATTATTATTATTATTAAGAAGTTAATTCTGTAGGATGAAAATTACTAAGGATTCGACAAATTTACAGCCCACCTATTGTGGAAAATTTTCAATATATCCCCTTTAGGGTTTTTGAAACATCCAATCACACCTTGTCATTCATTCTAAATCTTAAGAACCTACTAAAGAATGACTAGAGTGTTAACTAGAAAACACTAGCAATTAGAAAAACTATTTAGCCAAACATATGACTAAATCTAATACTCCCTCCGTCCCAAAAGTTTTGCTCCATTTGTTTTTGGCAATTAATCTATGATTTTTTATTTTTAACATTTTAATATATAAATACAAAATCTTTATATGTGAATGATAATTCAAGATATGTAATTTCTAAATATATTTTTTTTTATTTTTTTTAACAAACAATAATATGAATAAAATTGAGTCAAAATACAACAAAAAGTCAAATGTATCAAAATTTATGGGACGGAGGGAGTACTTTTCTAGAGTAAAAAAAGCCCTTTATAATAGCCTTCTAAACTTTGGTTAATATTACAGTTAATTACAACTCTGATCTTTAGAAACTTATTCTTTTTCATTTACTTTTTTTTATATGCTTTCTGGAAACAATTACTAAAATAATAATTTGAACCAAGGTTGTTAAAATCGTAATCTTGATTGTAGAATCTCACGATCCTATGATTCTAACCTAAAAAACCTTGTGAAAATGTTGTATGATCGAAGACATGGTAGGATCATGGTAGGATTGTGACTAGGATCGTAGGATCGTAGAATTGTAAGTTTGAAGAATTTTACTGATCTTACCCGGGTATTAATTTTTATTAGGAATAAATTATATGGATGATCCTTAACATTTAATTATCATTCTGTTTTCATCCATAGTTTATTAAATGTTATGTTTTGATCCTAAACCTATTAAAAATATTCTATTTTGGTTCTAAATCTATTAAAAACATTTCATTTTGGTCTCCAATTGAACGAATTTTGTCAACTCAATGTAACTGTCTAATAGCAACTTTTTAGAGCATAATTGAAATCATCTGGCAACTGTCTTACAGTAAATTTAATATGTATAATAAATATTTTTACATTAATGGACATCCAAATTACAAGTTTTTCCTCTCTATAAGTTAAAACTTATTTCATTTAGGAAAAAGAAACAACTAATTTAAATTATTTATTAACTGTAAAAAATTATTATACATTTTAAATTTATTGAAAATCAATTACTATCAGACAATTATTTTGAGATAATAGATTTCATATTTTGAAAACCAAAGCAAAACAATTTTAATTGATATAGAACCAAAATATAACATTCAATAGATTAAGGGAAAATTATGGGTACTGTACTTTCTTTTATTCGTCAATAATGTGTTTGTTTATTAATTTTTTTCAAACTTGTGTTGATTATTGTGTTGGTTATGTTGATGTATACTCTATATTTAAAGCTTGAACTTTACTTGTATTGTATCAATAATTGTATCATATTATTGCTACAACATTTAAACTTTACTTGACTTTCTAATATAATTGGTCTTTTTATATAAATTATATTATTTAGATAATAAATTTTGAGTTTTTGGTAGGATTTTATGATCTACGATTTCATCTTATGATTCTAATCTTACACAATGAAAAATGATCCTCGGTAGGATCCTAATCCTGACAATCTTAATATAAACAATTTAATAATTTCAAGTTGTTTGGCATTCTTGCAGTTAACTTGCATTTAAAAAATGTTATTTTATATTTATGGATAGAAAAATTAATAATCTAGAATATTCATTAATTATTAAAAATATCTTAAATATATTCAAGGTATTAGTTTAATAAGTTATTATAAAAAAATTTAAAAAAAATAAGAAGATGTGGATTTCCAAACTTAAGGGGTGCAATCAGGGGCAGAGCCAGAAAATTTAACTAGTGGGGGCAAGGATTAATTATTACAATATATCTTTATTTTTTTTAAAAACAATATATTTTTAACTAATAAGATTCAAGTGTCAAAAAATATAAATAAAGCAAAAAATTGCACATAGACTCAGTTTACTAAAGATGAAATAAATAATTGAACAAATTAATACTAATGGAACAATATTTTTCTTAATTGAAAAATATAACATAAGCTTCAATACACAATTCACTTATATAAAAAAAAAGTTGGGTTTACTGAACTAAACAATTAATTTCTTTTGAGAAAAAATTAAATTTAAAAGTACATACTAATGGAATAAAATGAAGTAAACTATAAAAGATGCTATAAAATAAATTATTAGTGAATAAATGAAATATATAATGTTTATTCCTATTTAATATGTGGTAAAGTGGGATTTAAACCATGTTAGTATTAAAACAACGGAACTAGTAGGAAAGAATTAAGAACATTTTGGGCTCTGGTTAATTTTTTACCATTTTACTAAGTTTTTCCAACATACAAGTTTGGGATCAATTAAGTAAGAATAGGTCAATTATTCAAGGCTTTATTAGTTTTCTATAGTGATTTTCGAGCAGTAGCGTCAATAGAAAATTTTCAGTGTGGTCAAAGTTCATTTTTAATAGAACTTTATGAACTAAGTATAGGTTTTATAAAATTTTAAGAGGTGACAATTACCCCCACTAACCTCAATGTAGCTCTGCCCTGGGTGCAATTGTAATATCAACCTTAGTAAGTCATTATATTTAATCCTCTATTTGTAGTAAATCATCAAATGTAGTTCCATCTACTTCCGGTTTAACGTTCAAAATGTATTATGGGGATATGACTATTAACTGCAGGGTTTAAAAAAACTTGAGAGGTGATACGTACAATATATTTTCCAAAATAAAATGGGAACTTCAAGTGTCCGAGTTATCTTCCTATAAACTAGCTACATCTTTGGTTCACGTTAAAAAAAAAAAAAGAAATATGTTTTTGTTGATACTGAAAATAAAAAAGAGCAGAGAGATAAGAGAGTTAAGGAGAGGAAAAATAGATATAGCTAATTGGTTTACTTCCAGGACCGTTAACTGTGCGATTGCCACCAGAGATATACATCTTTGGTTCAATAAAGAAAAGAAAGAGAAATATTGATAAAAGAAATATTAACACCCAATTCGTTTAAACTTAAGTCAATTAACTTCAAAATGACTTATTTTTATTCTTATATCTTTTTTACCTGAAACTAATTTTAATTAAACGTTAATATTATGCAGTTGCAATAGTCCATTGAAAATACAATTTTTGTAATTTCACTAATTTTTTATGAATTTTTCTAGTTTAAGGCATTAAAAAAAATTTATAAAAATTTAACAACATTATGAAAATTTACTTTCAAATGGATTATTGTATTTACATAACATTGGCTTCCAAATAAAATTGGTTTCAGACAAAAAATATATAAAAGTAAAAATAAGTCAATTGACTTAAGTTAAAACGAATTGGCCCCTACTAGCAATTCGTTTTAACTTAAATCAACTTAAGTCAAAATAATTTATTTTTATGTTCACATCTTTTTACTTGAGACCAATTTTATTTGAAAGTCAATATTATTTAGGTGAAACAATCCATTAATTGTAAAATTTTTATAATACTATTAATTTTTTATGAATTTTTCTTTTTTAAACATTAAAAAAGAAAATTTCATAGAAATTTAATAACATGATAAAAATTTTGTTTTAAATGGATTAATACACCTATATAATATTGATTTTCAAATGAAATTGGTTCTAGGTGAAAAAGATTTAAAACCATTTTAAATTAAGTTGACTTAAGTTAAAACGAATTTGGTGTTAGATTGTAGGTGATTTTTGGTGTTGAACTAAATTTTTGCATATGACATCCTGATCTCGTCACCGTCTATAAAGATCATGATTTCATTGAAGAGAAGGATAAGAGAAGGAGAATAGAAGAAAGGAAAATAAAGCAACTTTTCAGTTGGAACAGTGAGATAGTTGCAAGCATTTCGTGAAAAAAGGTGTTTCTGTAGGACTAATGTAGTGATTTTAGAAAAAAAAAATTGTATGTCAATGACTATTTGATAATATAAAACATATTTTCAGAAAAAACTGTATGTCAATAACTATTAGATTTTCTTGAACTATAATTTGATAGTATAAAACACATTCTTAGAAAATTTCCTATGATAATAGCATAACACTTTGAACCATGTTTTTTTTTTGCCCGATGGGATGGATGAATCTAACAAAACACGGATGAATCTAACAAAACACCCCCAAATGCAAAATTGATTATACTCAAAATAGGTTGAGAAAGCTGAGGATGTAGTGTTATATGAGAGCTCCCCCAAACGGGTACATTCCACCATTACTCCCGAACATATAAATATATCATTGTAAATCAGTTTTCAACCTTTACTTTATTACGGACTATAACTATAAAAACTCAATTTATAGAAATAAAAAATTAATAATTTAAATAATTAATTAACTGTGAAAAAATTACTTCTATGACACAATTTAGATATAGTGAAAGACAATTATTAAAAAATTAAATTTTAAATGTTTTACATTTACCAAATTTTACAGAGCTATGGATTAATATGCAGCAACGGCCAACGAGCGAACATTAAAATTTTCTGACTAATGTGAAATGAAAGGGAGGTTGGGTACCAATGCGCAATAGTAATTATAGATTCAGGACCATGGCTCATTTTACCCTCAAATACCCGCAAGGACATGACCCATCATCCGACGGGTGACACAATCCAGAGGAGGACTTTCCAAAGCTTCTCTCTACTTTGAGGAGTACCCTTCGCTCGAAGGGTATGTAGTCCCCACAACTTCTGTCCCCGCTGCTGGACAAAACTGCCATCGCCAATAATGCTCGGGACCTTGTAAACGAGACACCTCTCTCTCCCTCTCTCTCTTCTGCCAGGTCTCACCAACTCTCCCAGTCCCAAACCCCATCCGTTATAAAACTGTTCCAGTTCCGGTATTTTTCCACCCCCCATTTTACCTCCGCCATTGTTTTACTCCCAAGTCTTACTCATCTGGTGTCTTTTCATCTCTCTACTCTCCTGCGCCCACTCTTCGCCAGCATTTAATATTTTATTGTATTTGAGAGAGCCGAGTTGTGTCAAAATCCCAATATAAATGCAAATCCTCTCTGCAACAAGCAACCAGCAAGCAACGGCCTCACCAACAAATTAAGGAATCTGTATAAATAGAGAGATTGCTTCTGTTCTTTATCCATGGGGTCTCTTAGTTCGTCCTCTCGGGCTCTTCATTTATTGCTCGCATTGTTCTGTTAGCATCTCTATGGAATGTTGGTATCTGCAGGGAAGAGAGAGGGGGGGAATTTGAGAAGGCATTTACTTCAAGGAGAGGCGCTACTGGTTTTTGGTTTGTTGTTATGGAGCGGCTACAGCTACAAGGACCCATTAACCCTTGTGTATGTGAGCTTTTCCTGTTTTGGTTCCTCCTCCCATTTCTTAAATGTTTTCTAGGATCATCTGCCTCTGCATTTAATTTTTGCTTCTCCATAGCATTCAATGCGACTGCGTTGGTTTGCTTGAAATGCTGACAAGTACTATAAGTCTGAAGCCAATGTTTCTTCTTCTCTTAACATTCTATTTTCATGCCTCCCTCTGCGAAAGAAACTGCGTTCTTGAGGAACCCACCAATTCCACTATGGAATTTCTTCTTTTTCTATAATTTTTTCGATAATTGTTCAGAACTGGTGTTTGGGTTTTGCAGTTCTTGGGGGAGCATTTGGAAGCTGAGTGCTTTGGAAGAGAGTCTGTTGTGGACGGTGAGGAGGGCGTCAGGTTTCAAGAGGAAGAGGAAGAAGAAGACGAAGCACGACTTTCAATACTCAGCCTAGAAGACAAAATGCCGTTCCTTCAGATGCTTCAGAGCGTCGAAACCCCACAACTTTTCTGCTTCAAAGAACCGAACTTTCAGACACTACTGAGGCTCCAACACCTGAAGAAGCCATTTGAGATTAACGTCGGCAATTCCTATAGCTGCTCGCCGGAAATGGACCATAATCAGACTCACCAAGTCCAGCCTCTCGAGCTGGAGAGTTGCGTGACGCATGAAATACTAGAACTCCACTCGCCGTCGCCGGTCAAGTCCGAGACCAAGGAGCTCTCGGAACAGCACCAAAATTGTCGCTTTGAAGGCGTCGTGGAGCAACCCATTTCGTCATTGCCGGTGAATCAACAGACCCAGTCGATGAAATCCCCAGCCGGCGTCACCAGAGAACGGCGAAAGCGGAAGCGAACGAGGCCGGCAAAGAACAAGGAGGAGGTGGAGAACCAACGGATGACCCACATTGCCGTCGAACGCAACCGCCGGCGCCAGATGAATGAACACCTGAATTCCCTCCGAGTCCTCATGCCTCCCTCTTACATCCAAAGGGTACTCAATTAAACGAAGAAAGAGGACATTTTTTTTACAATCACAATTATCAAAGTTCCCTCCTTTTCGTCTAATTATGATGACTCTGAATGTGAACTTTAGGGTGACCAAGCTTCCATTATCGGCGGTGCAATTGACTTCGTGAGAGAACTGGAGCAACTGCTACAAACTCTGGAGGCCCAAAAGAGAATGAAGACAAGTATGGAACAAATCGGAAACGATTTATTAACGAGCCCGGAATCCGCCATGGAAGCTTGCCAAAAGATGGAATGTGGAATTGGAAGTGATAATGGGGAGAAAATCAACAGTGGAGCAGCCGAGATAGAGGTGAACCTGATACAAAACTATGTCAACTTGAAGATTCACTGTCCAAGAAGACCTGGTCAGCTCTTGCAAGCCATTGCCACGTTGGAGAGTCTAAGATTAACAGTTCTACACCTAAACATCACTTCTTCTCAAGCATCTGTTTTTTACTCTTTCAACATCAAGGTAACAAATTTTTTCCCTTTTCTGTTTCCTTTTGGTTCTTTGTGGTTTGAACTCAGAAACTCAGACCCGAGTTCCAAAATTTCTGACCAGATTGTTTTGTTGTTGCTGGTTTTGTTCGGTTGCTTGCTCCTTGGGTGGTGTGGCGTGGTGGTGGAATGGGTTGGAATTGCTACAATTTTCTAGATAGAAGAAGAGTGTAAGGTAAGATCAGCGGAAGAGATCGGAGCAGCGGTGCATCAAATATTTAGCTGAATCAAAACGGTATGCCCAAATAGAGTAGAGCAGCAAGCACTATCAAGCAACTAGCTAACTTTATCCAAGGAGAAGAATGAGAAAGAAAAAAGTTCGGGGAGTGGGGAAGGAAAAATGGGAAAAGGGAAGCATGGGGAACCCCGTAAGTTGTGTCCATCTCACAGCCATATTTGTACCGAAAGAGAAAAAAAAAATGGAAAATTGAAAATGGGATCGGAACAGAACAGAACGGCTTAACTCAAACGACCACCCCTTGTTTATCACTAATTAATCATTTAGTGGAACTAGAAACATAAGTATGATATGTGTGTTTCTTGTGTTTGGTTTTTGTGCTTTCATGAGTTTGAGATTTTGGTTAGGTTTTGTTAAAATGCATGAACTTGGGTGAGTGCTGCTGGTTGTTGAGGTGGGGTCTGAAATTTGGTCCAAAGTGAAAAACGATCTCATGATTACGCTTTGGAGAATATGATGCTGCCCTTTTTATATTGACTTGGCGCTGTTGGCGGTCCCTTTGAGTGAAGTCTCATTCTCATGGATGGTGCATAATTTCACCATTGCACCCAAAAGACCAAAAAATGTTTAAATGAATAATCCATATCAATTAAGCTTAAGAGAAAGAATTAAGGTTTGATGTGTGAGCGAAGTTAGGATGTTAATTGCTAGGCAAATTAATGAAAAGAAGTCAAAGGGTGAGGAGGAGAGCAGAGAGACAAGGGAAGGCACGTTGGGGGACTGGGAAATGTCAGAGAGAGAGAGAGAGAGGGAGAGAGAGCAGAGCAGTAGCAGAGCAGCAGCAGAAGCACGCATCCCCATGTGAAAAGGGTAGACTGGTTGCTTAGGGCCACTCTCTTCTTTTTACACTGCTTTCTTTTTTCTTCTTTTCTGGCTTCCGCTATGACGTCCCTCTCATTAGCCCCTCCATTACATGATCTTTTTACCAGCTTAATTTCCCTAGTCTTTACACTAAAGGCTAAGAGACAACTTTCACAAACCTTTGATATTAAAAACTGTCATCTTAACATTAATCGCATACATTGTTAAAATAATTGGTTCGTCCATATAAGTGCAATACATATGGCAGAGTACATAATTTAGAAATGCAGAGAAAATGCTCATAAAGTAACTGGGTTTTTTTTATCGCTTGGTTGAACTTGAAAGTTGAAACTTGTAGTGCATGCAAACTCATCGTTCCCAAGAAGACATTCACTTGTTCCAATATCTGAGACCGATGTTCCCTGTGGATCATACTTCTTTGTGATATAATCTAAATTAAATTTCTCTTTTTCACATCTCAATGATGAAGATTCTCGTGCTGCGTCTTCTTTCCAATTAGTTGTGAAAAACTTGCTCTGATACTTGAGGACGAGGTGGTTGGGGAAAATATATGAAAAGCGATTACTTATGAATTGAAAATCAATATTTAAAAGTCTCAAAAATTATATTTAAATTATTATTTTTTCAAAAAGTAAGTAATTTTTATTGTTTTTGCTTTTAGTTTGACACTTTGACTAACGAAGTAACGAATTATCAAAAAGAAACAAAAAAACGAAGTAACGATGGTCGCGAAACCCAAATATGAACGGAGTGAAGCGAGCAGCGGAAGGGAACCAGCGCCCCCCTTTTAAACGCTGCGTTTTGGGAAAACCATGAAATAAGGGCTCTGCTCCTGGGCCCTACTGATCCATCAGGGTCCAACACGAAACTAAACAGATTCAGAACCCAAATGCCTTGTTTTCATGTTGTGACCCTTAGTCAACCCTAATCTCCATGATCTTTGATTCCAGTTAGTCAATCGTCATCCATCACCTTTTCTTTTCGTTTCCCTTTCTTTACGGTTAACTTTTTAGGAGCCCGTCAAATCGAGTCAATGTTAATTAGTACATTGTACTAATTTTCCTTTTCTCTTTTTTCGATAAAGTGCACAGGATTTGTTTGGTACATATGAAAGAATCAATAAGAAATGTGTGTAATTTTAACAAAAGTTTGTTACTTGTATTTGTGCACTACTTGTGACACATTCATATGTGAAATCCACTTGATAAGTATTTTAAAGGTGACTAAAATCGAAAATGAATCATGGATATGTGACTTTTCATAAAACAAATGCCACAAACAATTTATCAAAACAATTTGTCAATGTAGCAAATAGAATGCAAATGGTGGGGCATTTTGCCAAAGAAGGTGAGGAATGTCGAAAATGAAAACAGAGTGGTTTGGGCATATGATGGATAACAGACAACACTTGTATCATGTGGGGACATAGCATCTCTTAGTTATCATATTTCATGGTTAGAACATGTCACAGGTTCAAATCGAGCTCATAATAATACTTAAAGATCTTCCATTGATAATATTAGATGAAGAAATCAAACATACTTGAGGAAGTATATGGTTATTTACCTTGAAACGGTCCAAAGCCACTTCCCATGTGTTCCTTTCTTAACTTGGAGTATTCTCTTAGTCACGAACTTGTTACAAATACATATGATATATAACAGAGACAATTTAAGAGCATGAGTTAAAGTGGTAAAAAGGAATCTATATCTTCCATCAAGTTTCCCTCATAACAGGCTGCTCTTTTTAACTCTCAAAACCTTAGACTTTTTTGAGTTTGGGAGAATGGACAAAATTACAATTAATGTTTGTTTAAAAGAGCAATTTTGCACCTGATGTTTTTTTTTTTGTGCAAAATTGCCATCAATGTATCTGTTTGGGACAATTTTGCTACTAGCCATTAAAACAACTTACGTGGCAAACATGAAAGAGATGAGGATAAAACAAGTTTCAATTATTCTAAGTTGTCTTGGCCTGAAAACCTAACCCTTACATTTTTTAATCTATCAGTATCATTATTGTATTCACCATTTGGTTATCTTACTTAATGTAGTGTTGCTAGTTTCCTAGGATTTATGGGGCTAGAATCAATAGGCCAAGTGGGTTCTTGAGTAAAATAAATTTGGAGATTTATGGAGTTCAGTTGTTTAAGCACGAAAGGTTAAGGAAGGCGGTGGGGTCAGAGACAATGGGCATGGAGAGGGAGGCGAGGTTGGTGACAAGTGACCAAATCCTAGAGGACACAAGCCAAATGCATGTGATGGAGCCATTGGCCTAGCTGAGGTCATACCCATTAAAGAAGATGATCAAACTTGCTAATTCACAAAACTGGTTAGCTAGTGGTCTAGTGGTTGAGGACCAAATTTTTATGAGCTAATTAAAAGTTTTTTTTAATTTGTTACTTACTGATGTAACACTGATGTGTTGCTAATAAGACATTAAAATTTATCATTTTATACGAAACATTCTTATTGTTAAGACACTTAGTAACTATATTGGTTTTGTTTTACAAACAAATTTGCTCTAATCTCTTAACACTAGCGAGAAAAATGCTCTCAAAACATACTTTAGTGGCAATTTAATTTTGCCCGTTTTCCTTAACATGTTAGACAAAAATTCCACTTTCATGCCTTCAAAATTGTAGCAGAGGCCCAATTATAATTCCTTATATATTTCTTTATTATTTTTCTTCCAAGTTTAACGGTCATCCTAGGATTCAAGTCTTCGATTAACAATTAGAAATAAGAATGAAAAATGGCCGAGATATTTCGGGGAGGCAAAGAGGAAGACAACAAGAAGAAGGCAAAAATGAATTTTGTGAAAAAAGGAAAAAACAATGTAGAGGATAACAAAATCAAAGGCGTTCGGAGGTCCTACCTGGAACCGGTAGTCGGAACAAGCACCATAAACTGTCTATCCAAGCACCATCTATCTGGATCATCAGCTCAACGAGTGGTTCTCCCTCACCAACTTCCCAACACTAACCATCTCCACATTCCAACAACCCAAATTATCAACAAATTCCACAGAAATTATTTCCAACAAAAAAAAATATAAACCTTAATCCCCCATTTGGCCTTCTTTTCTCTGTTTCGAGTTGCTTTGTATAATCGAACCTCGCTCTCACAGATAGCTTTTGATAAGTCTTGTTTCAGTGGGGTTCTTAGTTCAGTAGCTTCACGAGCTAGCTATGGTTTCGACTTCCTCGACCAACTTCTCAGTCTCTTCCTCCTCGCCTTTTGTTGACGCCAAGATGCCTCGCCAACCCGCCACCGGATCCCCGCAATGCGTCGGCCTTCCCACGCTTCCTCCGCCGCCGGCTCAAGCTCAGAGTCGCCCGTGGAAAACCACGGCCTATTGTGAGCTCAACTTTCATCCAGTCCAATGTTTGATATATATATATATATAATCTCTACGGATGACTAATAAGTAAAGCTGCGCCGATGTATCAGGTCGCAAGATTGGTCGGAATGTGATGGCTATGGCTACAGGAGAGGTTCCAGTCGCTGAAGTTGCGGCAAATGAGCTGCCGGAGATTGTCAAGTCGATTCAAGAGGCTGTAAGAATCAACCAACCTTACGACCATCGAAAATTTGTTATGTTCCTTGTATTGTAAAGAATCTAGACCATGACCTTTTTAGATTTTATTTTCCTCGGGGGATTGTGTTGTAGTGGGACAAAGTTGAGGACAAGTATGCTGTGAGTTCTGTAGCAGTAGCAGTGGTTGTTGCACTATGGGGCTCAGCTGGAATGATCGGGGTAAGTTCTTCAATCTTATATACCCAGTAAGAAACAATGCCTAGATGGTTACCCACCATATAACTAATTTAATTTGGCTAGGGATGGAAAATGTTCATCACAATACACTAGTCCTAGAAACATTTGTACCAATTGAAGGGTTCGCCAATGAGGTTTTGGCACCGTAGTTAAGACTGAGATCCTAAGGCTCTCGGGTTCAGGTCTTATGGGTGTAATCCCACCATTTTAGAGTCTGAATTTGTATTTATTGTTTGCTAATATCAGTGCTTACTATCCCAATTTTTGGAGAGATTTAACTGTTATTGTACATAGACATAGTTATTCAAAAGTATGACATCTGCCGGACCTATCCCTGCCCAATAGCTTTCCATATCTGATTGTTGACGCTCCGTGTAGCTACTGCTTGGTACATCTCCTAACCATCAGTGGTAGGAAAGGATTAATTTTGCAGTGGGAATTCAGAATTCTTGTAATGTCAAATGCGGAAACATCCTGTTAGAGGAAGAACAAACACAAAGGTTCGATCACATATGCAGCTAACAATGGAAAATGTCTCAAACTCGTTGCCTTTTTCTTTAACAGGCAATTGAAAGGCTCCCCTTAATCCCTGGAATTTTGGAGGTCGTTGGCATTGGCTACACTGGGGTGAGTTTGAGTTTGATGTTCTGTTCACTTGGTTTAGCATAATGGAGGCGTTGTTCTTACATGCATATCTGTCCTTCGCAGTGGTTTGGTTACAAGAACCTCGTCTTCAAACCAGACAGGTACTTAATTCGATGGTTCGTCCAACAAAAGGAAAATAATAATTAGTTGCAAATGCTATGTTCATTCTGTACTGCGTCCAGTTCTAGTCTAGTGGCAGATTTGCTACTAATTGCCAATGGATGTGCAGGGAAGCTTTGGTACAAAAGATAAAAGACACATACAAAGAAATCATCGGAGCAAACTAATCGAACGGCGAAAGGTAGAGGAATGTGAGTCAGAGGTGGGGGTTAGGGGTATGTATGTGATCAAGCAAAATTTGTGGCAGGATGGGCATGACATGCATAACTGTGCTTCATTTTGTTAGCCTAAAGCTTTGGCCTATATATATATATATATATATATGTAAGCATGTACCTTACGCATATATGTGCTTTATATATTGCCTTGGAGATTCGCCTTCGTCTATGTTGATATTTTTTATCTAAACCCTCGTAGTCGTACATCTTTCTTCTCTTCCGCGGCCGAGCACAAAACGTCATCATAATTCTGTATCAGAGAACAAGTGTTCCAGAAGCAGACTTAAGCGACATGTATAATATACTATACATATTACAAGCATATGTCTAATTAGACATTGTGGATATTTTATAAATTTACCCCAATCTTTTCCCTCTCAAATAGTCTCTCTCTCCAAAATTGCACCCTCTCTATCCCGGCGATCCAATGGCCGTTGCTCACCTCCCCGCTTTGGTCTGACCATCCAAAAAATGTCGATCCCCGCCACTCTTCGTTCCCAACTGCCAATTGTTACCCATTGCCGTTGTTCTTCGCTCTTTGGGTCTAGCTGGTTTCCTTGATCTGACCAGCCGAATGGCTGTATAGCTTGATGACGCCAAAGAAGAAGTCCTTGGTTAGATGACAATGCTTCTCCCGTTGAATTCTGGTCAAAATGAGGTTGATGGGGTTGAAGTTGTGAGCAAGAACCAGCTTTTGGAAGACGAGAGTGAACAAAGATTCGGTGGGCTTGTAGTCCATGCGATTGGAGTATTAATTAAGAACAGAACGGAGAGGGGAGGGGTCATGGAGGCCACCGAACACGCAAAGAACATCGGTCGGGTGAGAGCCAGTCCTTATGGGTTAGACGGAGGGGTGGTGGCGCCAATAGAGATTTCTGTGGAAAAACAATCTGACTAAATTTAAATTTGGAGGATAAAAGGAAAACACGGCATATGGAGGTGGTAAATTTGTTCAGACATTTTTATATATTCATTTAAACTATCTGACTTACTCTGTCATACACTTTTAATTTTGAAGATAACAAATTTTTCTACTTATTGTTGTAGTTATTTTTATATATTTTGTTATATATTTTTACTTATTAATTCAGACACTTTTACTTATTAATTCAAACACTTTTTATTTTTTAAGGTAATAAATTATTTACATATTACTCAGACACTTTTACATATTTCTACAGACGCTTTAACATATTTATTTAGATATTTCTACACGTTTACATATCATTTTTGTCAAAGAACAAATAGTTTGTATATTATTAAAGAGAACAAATAATTTACATATTTTTTCAGACACTTATACATACTTGGTCACACACGTTTCCCAACTGCTTTAAACATATTGCATTTTCATCTTTAACATTTATGTAGATACGAGTAATGACGGAAGATCCGGAAGTAGCAATGGTGGCGGTGATGATGTCAGCAGCCGGAACCTTGGCAACGGGGGAAATGGGGTAAGATTTATGAAAGGAGGGAGAAAATTTTGTGGGGGACAATTTTGTCAAATTTATTTGTATGGAGATAGATTATATATGAAAAGTTAAGAATAAGTTAGTATTAGTTAATATGTCTAATTAGACATATGTCCATAGTATAATAATTATGTATAATATGGTTACACACTGTTGATCTTATCCAATATTAGTATGTATCCCTTTTCCTTATTGAGTTATTATTGTTGGGGGAAGCATATGTCATTAGCTTTATGAGTTTTTTTTTAAATAATCAGAAGCATTTTTACGTGGTACAAAGTTAAGAGATATTATGTATTTAAGAAAAATGAGAAAATGAATGCTTTTTTAAGACCTGGAAAATACCCGAAGTGACATTTTTATGATGAAATGGTGGGGACCGAAGTCAAACTCTAGACCAACATACACATCGATTTCGCTCCTTTTAAAAACATAAGATTTGTAGATTTTTTTTCTTAGCTTTTAAATCATATCTTGATCATTCTCAACCAATATCTATAGCTAAAGCTGTAGTTTTTCTACTAAAATTGTCATTCAGCATATGACAGAATAGATAGTCTCACTTTTAACCAAATTTCTATATTGAAAATGATCAAATTGGTTCTCAGCATATAAAATGGAGTTGAAAATATCTATGTTCGCTTTTATATGGTTTTGGAGTCACTAGATTCCAACATCTACAATTCCAGATATGAATTTTCTTGTGAAAGGTTCGCAAGCGCATGAATGGTAGAACTGATTCTATTTTTGATCCAAATTTGATCTTCTTCTTTTTTTATCTCAATTAGGTTTCAATTAGGTTGGACCATAAACAGAAGATTATAAATGATTGAGGCCCCATTCATTGGTTTAAGAATTGTTTGATTTGGTATTCTAATTGAGAGATGTTGTGATTTTATCTATCTACATAAAAACAACCATTGAGCTTAATTTGTAAATGAATACTTTTTAACTCCATATTAAAAAAATGCTCAAGTTAGAGAAATTAATCATACTTAAAGTCTATAATAATGATTTAATCTCTTAAGAGTTATACACTTATGAGTATTCATTATGGGTGATTAGTATTCGGTTCAAACCGAAAAACTAAAATAATTTAAAAATTTGGTTTAGTTAATTTGGTAATTCAGTTCGGTTTCAATTGAAACCGAATAACAAAAATTTTTGTTTCAGTTCAGTTTCAATTTTGGATTTCAGTTAATTTGATAACCGAATTAACCGAAATGTTTTATATTAGATTTTTTTTATTTTTTTATGAACAATAAAGCTACAAACTAACATAAATTAGCTTGGATTCTTGTTTTCTTTCTTTCCTTGCACAATAAATCTTTTATATTGAATGGAATTTAGAAACAAAAACAATGTCTCTCTCTCATTTCTTCTCTTATAGAATTTCACTCTCATTTTTTCGATTAATTCAGTTTGGATCGAACAGAACTGAAATATTTTGGTTTGGTTTGAATTCAGTTTTACAGGCTAATTCGGTTTATTCGATTTTTTATCATTCAAAACTGAAAACCAAATAAACCAACTGATTTGGTTTAGTTTAAATCAAAAAAATCGAATAATCACCCTTGATATTCATCATAGACCCACAACTCAACCAAACTTTTTCTTGGTATACATGTGATATTTTTACATTTTCTAGCTATTTTACTCTAAAATATTTACTAATTTTATAGTGAAAAATCATCAATTTTCATGCCGCTGGTAAGACTCAAATTTGAGCTAAATTTTATATTTTGATATTTGTGAATTTTCTAATATTTTTACGGTGTAAGAACAACACCACCCTTAAATAGTGGCAAAATAAGGATTTTTTGCTTAATGGGGTGAGGACAGGACTAATTTTCAAATTGTACAATCACCCATAACTAAATCATGTATAAACAAATAAAGCAGACATAAGTTTGCACCGATACATGTATAAGCATAAAACATATATAACGCAACACTACAAAAGCAAAAGGCCGCGAGCATACAGAGGTCAATACATATTGTGAATAAAATTTATGAGATGGGAAAAATGAAGATCAAGGCAAAACACAATTACACAACACAGATAGATTAAATAGAAATGAAGGAGTAAAGATTAAAGATTAGTGCAAGTGAACTATGAAGGAGAGTGGATTATGAGACAAGAGGCAGAGAGAATGGGCGGAATGGGGGGACTAGGAGTTGCAATCTTGTAAATAATGTATATTACTTATATATATGTGTAAAAATAAAGTTTAAGAAACTATCATCTCTACTGTGGCCCTGCTAATTTTTTAACATTTTCAAAAAGAAGTAAAACCCCTTAAACTTAAAATTCTGCCTTTGCCACTGGATGAGATGTGATGGACTGTGATAGGATGAGACGAGAAGAGAGCAACTAAGGATATTAGACAGTGAGATTGTGGCAATGCTGAGCGGTATGGATGACTGGATGAGATAGATACACTACACATGATTAGTAATTGGGGATTTGGGGTTTGGGAGTTTCTGCTTGTGAGAGATTGAGAGGGTATGAGATGAACATACAAGTTCCTATAAAAAGAAGGAGATAGATTTTAAAACGGTGTGATTCTAATTTGAAGACCCACTTTAACTGCTTAGGGAAGAGTTATACATGGTCCTTATACTTTTGAACATGTCCCTCATTGGCCCCCTCTCTTTATATTCTTTTATCATATTCAAGGGATAAAATTTCACACCCTATCTCTAACTTCTAACAAAATAACCAAGCTAATACCTCATACCCACGCACACCCCCCCCCCAACATAGATTTGCCTTCACCCTTAAATAACTTTTTTAAACTCTGATGTTAGTCGCTAACTTTAATACCAAAATAGGCGGTTATCTTTTGTGAGGTCATTCTAGAATAAGATTGTGTGTCAAAGTAAGGGTTTTTCAGCTTCCATGTAGGTTCAATCTTAGTATTCAACGCAAGTTGTCAGTTGGGTAGACTTTACTCGACATAATAAAGCGTGAATCTAACACATGCATCATTGGATCGCGCTATACTCTCCAATCCATTTTAGGAAATTTTGGGTCTGGTTCAGATTTTCCTAAGCCTAGTAGGCTCTTGCAGGAGCCCAAGCAAGCATGCGTAAATTTGAAATTTCATTGCCGAGATCAAATGAAACTGCATCCAAGTTGGGTTTGGGCCTTAATTCAAATAAAAAAAAAATTTGGGCTTTATGTCTTGACGTCTACTGGACATAACAATGTGTAGAATAGAATTTTATTGAATATGTGTTTGCTTGAATGATTCTATTGTACTGAATTTGATTGAAATAAAATCATTCGTTATTTTCATTTCACTTGAAAGCATTACTCTGTCTTGAATAATATTTTTTCTAAATTAATTAATTTTTATGAAATTTTTCCATAATTAATTAAGAAAAAAATCAATAAAAACATCTAAAATTTTCAAAAAACATTGTAGAAAATACTTTTGGGACTTATTTAAATATAAAGTTTTAATTAGTATACCAATTAAGCATAATCAATATATATCAAAATAATTGCTGATAACTTATTTTTAAAAATGATCACGAGCACATTTTATAGCCATTTTGGTAAAAAAAAAAAGGGAAAAATTACAAAAGCCCTCTATGATTTGGTGTAACCTACACTTTGCTCCCTATATTTTAAAATACCTACACTTGACCCCTTTTCTTATAGTGTCCAACAACAATGTTTGAAACCTTAATTTAAAATATCTGATAATCATGTTTCAATATTTCAAGATTTTTGATATTTTTTTATAGCTAACCGAAATTTAAAAAATACTAATATGTATTTATAAAGAGAAAAATTTATTTAAAAAAATAAAAAACTGATAATTTAAAATATCTGTGAACTAAAAAAAATATTAGAGAGATCAAAATTACTAGAAGGTAATTATTGTATAATTTAAATTATAGTTTCAGAAGTTATTATCAGATAGTGTAAAAGAAACATGGGCAAAGTGTGGGTTTTAAAAATAAAGAGGACAAACTGTAGGTTAAGGTAAACATCGGGAGTAATTATAAGTTTTCCAAAACAAAAACTATCTTAAGGTAGAGGTGTTCAAAGGGGTGGCCTGGGATTGGACCAGCTTGGGACCGGCTTGAGTCAAACCCGGCCCACGACTCAGTCAAACCCGGCTCGACACGAGCCCGAATAAAACATGGCTAAGGAGGGGCAGTTATGGGCCTGAGGAAGAAGGAGGCTTGAAGTGGGCTCGGCACGCGTCAAGGCTCGGCATGGGGACCGAATCGGGACCGGGTTGATCTCAATAATCAGAAAATCCTCCAACGGCTCCTAATTAAAAAAAAAAAAAGGAAATGACACTTCAGGTTCCTATAATGGCCAACAGTCTATTTTTGCTTAGAATTACTTTTTTACCCCCCAACAATTATATTATAAGGGTTTTTTAGTAAAAAAAAAAAATTATCCTATAAATAGAGAGGCAATTTCCACAATTTCTTCACACTAATATTAGCAATATTTCCCTTTCTTCTAATACATTTTCTTATTTTCTTCAAGCTCTCAACCTTATTTTCTTCATTTGTTCTTAATCATTCCATAATTACTTCCAAAGTTCTTTATCTTCTCAATTTATTCTTATACAAATAACATCAAAGGGAAAGGGAAAAGCTTCAAGCTCTTCATCCGGCACCGGTTTAAGGTCTTTTTTTCGTGCTGTTTCCTAACCGACGACCCGTGAGGCTCAAATCCAACAAACTGATGATGACGAGTAATTCGATATGACTCAATATGACTTGGGGCTTGACGATCAATTTTTTGATGATGACATTGAGGAGGTGGAAGCAGCACCAACGACGAATGTTGGTGGAGAAGATGATTCTCAACCGACCTCGATAAGCCATCAACGTGAAGTTCATACACAAGGTAAGACAACGAGGCTTACCGTATGGGTTTGAGAACATTTTGACCAATTTTTCAAGAAGAATGGTCATGACAATGATGCGAGGTTCGTAAATTACAAACATTGCAAGACAAAGCTTGCACACAAGAAGAACTTCGGCATGAGAACATTCAAACGACATATGGAACATAAGCATCTGAATATCTATCTGGAAGCAGCTACTAATACCGGCAGCCAAACATAGCTTGAAAGTACTGCTAGCAGATCAGATATTTTTAGATTTAGTCAACAAAATTGTAAAGAAGGCAATGATAGAATGAATAATGTTGACTGAAAAACCATTTATCCAAGCTGAAGATAGGCACATGAAAAAATGGATTAAATCGCAATTAAGCCTTGCTTTTAAAAGAACATCTAGGAGTACTGCTAGGAGAGAAGCATTTAAAATTTGTGAAGCCAGTAAGTCAAACCTATAAGCATACTTCTTTACTCTTAATCATTCTGTTTCATTTACTAGTGACATATGGATTTTACCACTATGACAAGATTATTATTGCACCACTGCACAATGGATTAATGATAGTTGAGTTGTTCAAAAGTGTATTATTGCATTTAAGTAAATGGAGATCGATCATATTGGTTGGAATATATTCCAAGTCATTTTAAAAAGTTTTAAAGAGTTTTTTTTTTTAATGACAAGGTTTTTAGCATAACATTTGATAATGCATTCAACAATGATGTCGCGGCTGAGATATTAAAAGAATCATTAGAACTTATCCGAAATGCTGCATTTTTTCACATTAGAAGTGTATGTCATATTTTAAACTTAACTGTCTAAAAAGGTCTTCAAGTTTTGAGTACTGAAATTACTTCCATTCGGTGGGCAATCCATTATTTAAAATTAAGGAACAAAGTTTTTAAAGAGTTTATGGCATATTGTCTTGAAAATGGCCTCAAATTTAGCTGGAAACGTTTTAAACTTGATTGCCCTACCTGATGAAACTTAACTTACAACGGGTTTATGGATGAGATGTCATTTGCTGTATACATGACATGTTTTATAAATGTAAAAAAAAAAGAAAACGATTTTGAAACAAGAAATGTGGGATAAACTATCAAAAGTCACTGATGTGCTATAATATTTTTATGAGGCCATTGTTTTTTGCTCTAGTGTATGCTATTTCACATCTTCACAAGGTTTTAATGCATTTGGTCTATATTGCATGAGTTTTTAACCAACATAAGGATGCCTATTTCTTAAAAGACACAATTAAGGCCATGAAAAACAAATGAATTTTATATTTTAGTGATATTCCCCCAATCTATTTACTTACTTCTGCATTAGACCCAACTATTAGAATCACGGGTACGCATCGGCTACTTGAGGGTTATTATAATTTTTTAGAAATGTCGCATATTTCTGTTCATGCTATAACTGCCACTGTTGAGGAGCACTTATGAGAGTTATTTAAGATTTATGCTGACTGGCATGAGGATAAGGTAAGGAACACTACTTCTTCTACTGTTGGGCGTTCATCATTGTCAGTGTCATCAGCATTCAATTTGACGGAACATCTCTTTAAATGGCCCCGAGCTGCAGCATCCGGTCTTAATGAAGTTGACGCATACCTCAACTTGGTTGGAGAGAATAGTGACATCGACATTCTATAATGGTGGAAGTTAGAAACAACAAATTCCCAATACTCTACATTATTACCAAAGAAGTTCTAGCTGTTCCCGTCTCAACCATTGTATCTGAGTCGGCTTTTAGTGCTGGAAAATGTGTAATTTTAGATAAATGAGTAAGGTTATCACTAGATGCAGTTGATGTTTATATATGTAACCATAATTGGGGTATTGCAGCATTAAGATTACAAACTAGAAGAGTTCTGACGATGAAAACATTGATGAGGTAGATACTTAAATCTACGGTTTGCTTATTATCTTTATACCTTGTATTTGATCTAATTTTGCTGTTCAACACAGATCCTAGATTTTATTTTAAGTTTACTTTTATGGAATGTTTCACCATTGACTCATGTAAGGTCCGTTCTACGTTATGTAATTGCGGTTTGAATTTAAAATTAATAAAATTTCACACCGATAAATGGTGTTTCACTTTTAAAATATGTAGTTTTCCAAAAAATCTGTGTCAAAATCAATTTTAAAAAATATAAAAAAACTAAAAAAAAATTGCAAGCCTAGGCACAGCTCACCTTAGGCCCGGTATGAACCTGGCACGCCTTTAGGTGGGTCGTGCCCGGGCCCTTAAGACCCAAGCCGGGCCAAGTTGGCCCACTGAACACCTCTACCTCAAGGACTCCGATATAGCTTATTGTAAGATTGGTCCCTAAAGAAACATGCGCAATGTCAAATCTACCTCCATGGGGAAAATAACATCAATAGTCCAAACCTTTAATTTCTGTTGCAAATCAGTCCATAAAGTTCATTTTTTAATAAATTGATCAATTAATTGTGATAAAATTATAACACAATTTAAATTTATTTGTAAACAACTATTAAATAGTTTGAATTTGTTAACTTTCACAAATTATCTAACATTAACTTTTTTTATTTTTAATTTAAATTGTTTGGTAACTATTTTCTCATAAATTCAAACTGTTTCACAATTTCTAATAGTTAATGGACAGCTTAAACTATTTATTTTTTTATTTATAAATCAAGTTTCTATGCCTATATGGTGCTTGAGACCAATATGCAAATGTTTAGAACCAATTTGCAATTAAATGAATGTTGAGGGCTGATTTGCATGGACTGATTTGCAACAAGAATTATAAGTTTAGGATCAATGATGCTTTTAACCCATGGTCCATTTTGTAGTGACACTTCTTCTTCGAAGAGCACTGACATGCCTTGTTATCTTTAAACTTGATAGAAAATTTTGCACGATTGCAGACTTTATCAAAGAGACTTTGTGAATGTCCAAATTCCTTAAAGAAAGAATGAATCCTTACTCACTGTGGTTCAAATTTACTACCATCTTTAACAATTTCTCAATCAATTTACTTTACTTATCAGCCGAGGTCACTCGTCAGAGTGGTCCATGTCACAAGGTTATATTCATTTGCAATTTTAATTTTATTTTTATTAAGAACAACATCATTCCGAGCCAATACTCGATTTTTTCTAATAATTAATTGAGTAAAAAAAATTCTATTAATTATTTTATTTTTATGAATTTTCTATTACTTATTATCTAAAAAAGGAAAAATTAATAGGAAAATACTTGTTTCTTACGATATGTGTGTTTCGGATGTGGTTTTCATGCTTCTTAAAATGTGAAGCTTCATTTAGTATGTAATTTGGAAAAAAAAAATTCAAATTTTTAAAAATCTCTACTAAAACAAAAATTTTAAGCGCTTTCATGGATTTAGTCCTATCTTCTTTCCCCCAAAATTTATTCTAAAATGCACTAATTCAAACATTTTTACCTTTCTCACTCTCTTTAAACTCATTATTTAGAGTATTTTTATTTTTATTAATTTTTTTTTCTAGAAAATCAATATTTTTTGAAAGATAACATTTTGTCCACCTAATAATCGCTCGAATAATTTTTTATAGAAAGTAATCATTTTTTTAATGATTTTTCCTTACCCAACTTAATAAAAAAGTCAATAAAAATATTTAATTTTTCAAAAAGTATGTTAAAAATAATGTTGGGCATCTTAAAGTATAAAATTTCAATTCATAGATAAGTTGATTAACAATCTTTCAGTAAATTTAAACTGTTTAACATTTTTTTTTTCAATCAGTAGATAATTTAAATTAATAATTTTTTTATTCCTAACTGAAATAAGTTTGGTTTGTAAAGAGAAAACTTGATGATTTGAAATATCTATTAAATATAAAAAAATTATTATGTAGATTGAATTTAATAGAAAATAGTTTCTAAATAGTTTAAATTTAATGTTAAAAGTTTTTATCAAAAATCTCTCTAATTTAACATATCCCACCCAATGAGGACCAAAAATTTTTTTTTTTACTAGATTTGTGAGCAAAGCATAGCATTCAATAGGTTAGAAACTTAAATAGAATTGTAATTAAAATTTAGGGTTTTTTTACAGTTACCCTTTGAACTTTAGGTGATATTACACTTGCCCCCTGAGATTTAAAAATCTACACTTATCCCCTACTTTTTTAACACCGTCAATCAGCCGTTAATCAAAATTACAACTAGTCACCTTGAATTTAGTTTAGTTTACAATTATACGCAAAACTTTAAAAATCTACAATTTTCCAAAATTGTCCATTTCCTCTTCGTTTCTCCACTTCCATTCTTCTCTCCCTCCATATTGACCCATCCATCTCCCTCATCTGGGCCTGCTTATGCGACTTTTTCTTCTTCTCCAATACCCTATCATTCGCCTCCCTCATCGGTGCTCCTCAGGCCTTTGACAACAACCTTTGTGGTTATTGTGTTGAGACTTGCCCAAACTAAAGCCACTAACTTGGTGTCCTTCATCTCCATTATCCTTACCTACACTATCTACACTGCTGATTGTGGGATGGTCTAGACATATCGAGATTGAAAAAGTTACACTGCCTCCTAGCTTTTAGCCGCCAAATAAGTTCAATTTTGATTCCTATGATGCCGCTGTGGAGGATGTCAATACAGCGGCTAATGCCACATGGAAATGCATATATGAAGCCAAGGGGTCGGCCTTGGTTTAGCTTAACTATGCCTTCCTCAAGCTTTGTGAAATTTATGTTTTTTTTACCAAGTTTTTCATTTTTAAAGATTTGAATTTGCTTTTTGATTAAGAGTTATATAAGTCATCTATGTAAGTCTTACAAGGAAAGAAATTTGTTAATATATAAAAAGCAATAAAACAAACACGTAATAATGATATCAATATAAAAAATTCTAAAGTTTATCAAATTATCAAATTATCTAGAAGTTTGCAAAACACTTATGCCCATATTAGTGAAAAATACAACACGAGCCTCCAATTATTTGAATTTAATTATTATAAATAAAAATTTTATTTATTTTTTTATTTCTCTCATCATATTCTAATTATCAACAATATAATATTTGGTTCCAATTATTTGCCTCCAATTTTGAATAGAGTTTTTAGAGTCAAATATTTTATTTTGTTTCCAATGTATATTAATTAGTGACAAATATAATACTCCCTCCGTCCCATAAATTTTGATACATTTGATTTTTTTTTTATTTTGACTCAATTTTATTCATATTATTGTTTGTTAAAAAAAATCAAAAAAAATATATTTGGAAACTACATATCTTGAATTATCATTCATATACAAAAATTTTGTATTTATATATTAAAATGTTGAAAATAAAAAATTATAGATTAATTGTCAAAAACAAATTGAGCAAAACTTTTGAGACGGAGGGAGTCTATATTTATAAGTTTCTGCCTCAAATTTTGAATATGATATTGGAGATAAATGATCTATTTGCCCCATTATATTTGTCTCAAAAGCTAGTTCCTTATGCAGTGAAATTAAAGTGCAATTAAAAAAAATTAAAATGAGAAATGTTGAAAAATAATTTATTTTGAAAATACGAGGTAAAGCAATATTGCTACATGTTTGACAATGATTCTAACAAATGAGTTATTAGTAATTACTTTGATATATAGATATTATTCACTCAACTTGAATAATATCGATTGAAACTTTATATTTAAAAGTTGAAAAAATATTTTTGACACTTTTTTGGAAAACCTTGGTATTTTCTCTTATTTTTTTTCTTAGTTGGCTAAAAAAAATTATTTTCTAAAAATATTATTCAAGTCATTGTTAATTAAATATATTATTTTCTAAAACTATTATTCAAGTGATTGTTAATTGGATTTTCAAATAATATAATTTTAGATAAAAAAATCAAATTCAAGCGGCTGGAGGCATTGAAGTGTTGGGTTTCCTCTTTTTTTTTTCAAATTGATCCATGGAAGGACAGATAAAGCAAAGTTGGGTGAGCCTAAATGAGTTAAGGAGATAAGGACAAGTGATTCTAGGGATGATGTCGCAGAAGGAGGTAATGGAGCAAGAAATCAAGGTAGGATAAGGAGGCAAGGAAGCAGCGAAGATGGTTGAGGTCGAAGTGGCGGTAGTGATGAATAGAAGGAAAAGATAAGAAGGGAAAAGACAATCTTAGAAAATTGTAGATTTCAAAAGTTTTGGGTATAATTGTAAACTAGACTAATCTCAAGGTGACGAATTGTAATTTTGACTGACAGCGTTAAAAAATTAAGGGATAAGTGTAGATTTTTAAACTTTGGTGGAAAATTGTAATATCACCTAAAGTTTAAGTACTATTGCCGCGATTGAACTGTTACCGAAATAAAAGATTTGAGCAGGGAAGTGGAGCTTATCAGTTTCAGAACTACAGGCCACGTAGGCGCCGTCGGCTTCCGACACGAGTCCGTAAACTCGCCCGGGCAAGCCGGTTGCCCCAACCGAGAGCCACGTCAGCAAGAGGCGCTTTTACAAACTTAACCGCACGGGCCAGAAACTTGTGGCCCAGATTGCGAGATGAAGAAAAAGCTCAGAGGACGTCACTAAAATTTTGAGCCACTGGGGGCCCGCCATTCGGCGGCCACTCCTTCCATTTTCTCTACGGCCTCAAGTAATTTTAGGTGCTACTAATTATTTTCATTTCAACAACCATAGACCTTATTACTCGAATAGATCTTACAAATCTCAAAATTGTCGATGATTAAGAAGAAAGAAAACATATGTCAACTGAAGCTGAAGTTGGGTCTGAAATGAATTTAGGCACCTTGAATAAGAATTACTATAATTTAATCTATAAATAGATATGAAAGCATGTACTTTGGCTATATTGTCATTTCACATATTTTTAAAATTTAAAAAAAAACATCGGCTCAACACCTGTAACTTCAAATGTACTAGAAATTGACACATGGCGATTTCCACTTATACCCCTTAAAGAGGACACGTGTCAGAAACTGATTGATTGATTTTAACGGCATCACAGGTATTTACAATTTTAACATATATGTTTAGAAAATGACACCTATCAAAATATTTTAACATTATTTTTTGAACACTGATGATCAAACACCAGAAAAGCAAGTTTCATCCCACGACCATGCGGTTCCTAAACCGTTTCACCCACTACCATATACATTTAAATTTAAATCTACTTTAAAAACAAATAATTTCCTATTCTGCCTGTTTAGGTGAATTTTTGAAAGTTTTTTTTTTTTGCCCTTTCAGCCTAATCCGGTAACCGCCTTGCTCCCCAATTGCTCTAGCCTATAACTTACATACAGTTACAACAACGTCAATATAAAAAGGCTAGCATATTACAGTTTCGCTTTCCTTTTTACATTTAAAAAAAAATTCGTTCATCGCTTGAAATTTCTGAAGTAGAAAAGCAGCACTTCTGTTTGTTATCTGCGTCTGTAGCAGTTCTTTTGTCTATCATCCAGGACCTACAAATAAGCACTACTAGCAAAGATTCTTATCACTTCTACAAAATCTCATTATTTTTCCAGCCCAGCAAAGAATCTCATCACTTTCCAGAAAAGAAGTCTCGGCAGCAAAGAATTACCAAGTTTATGTTGTAACTCATTTTTCATGATTTACATTATCTAAACAGTTCCTATAGTGAAAGTTTCAATAACTAGCATGCATTCGTTTTCTTAAAAAAAAACCAAATTCTATATCTGTTACATTTTTTAATTGAGACCTATAAGTTTTACATGGCCATTAACCACAACACCAGAAATATTGCTCCAGGAAAACATAAAACCAATAACATATCTTATTCACATTTTCTACTTATACAAAAAACTGCAACAGCAAGGAGGAAGCATAGCAGCAACTCTGAGAGCAAGTATTATACTTCCTCTTTTGTTTTTGAACCTTTTTGGTACAGTTGTTTAATATTTTTTCCTATGCATTTATGGCAGCGAAAAAGTAAAGCCATTTGACACCCAACAGAATCAGCCAACGCAACAGTTGAAACAAATGAATTATAACAGTAACTCTGAGAACAGGTATCCTGCTTCCACTTTTTTTTTATTAAACCTTTTTAATACAGTAATTTAATATTTTTTACCATGCATTCATCGTTTTCATGCCAGCAAAAAGTAAAGCCATTTGCCCAACAGAATTAGCCAAAGCAACAACTGAAACAAATAGGTACCAATTTAATATAGGTTCATGTGATCCACTTTCTCTCTGTTTTTTTTATTGCTTTATCTATGTATTGCAATTATTTTCATAATTAACATACTCTAAACAGTTCCTATAGGGGAAGTTCTAATCTACGTAGCATGCATTTGTTCTATTAACATACTTTTTGACAATTACCAGTGGGAGCTAGGTAAATAAAGACAGGAGCATTTAGGACAATAATGAAATATTTTCTTCAAGAAAGCAGATTCTAAATTTATTTTTTTAACACGAGACTCACAAGTTTTACACAAGTATTAACTACAATGCACACACAACAAACAAAAATGTTGCTTAAGGAAAAGGTAAAACTATAATCATATGTTATTAACATTTTCCACTTACACAAAACAAGAACGGCAAGGAGGAATTGTACCAGCACCTCTGAGAACAAGTATTTTTCTCCCCATTTTTCTTCATTGAATCTCTTAAGTATAGAAATTTAATATTTGTTTTACTATGCATTCATGACAGCAAACAACAAAGTCATTTCACACCTAGCAGAATCAGCCAAAGAAGCAACCAAAACAAATAGGATGCAATTTAATATCGGTTCACATGATCCACTTTCTTTCTTTGGTTTTTTTTCGCTTGCTCTATGTATCGCAATATTTTCCATAATCAACATATTCTGAACAGTTCCTACAAGGAAAATTTTGATCTAAGTATCATGCATTTGTTTTATTGACATACACATAACAATTCCCACGAGGCTAGGTAAATAAAGAAACATTAAAGCCAATAATGAAATGTTTTCTTATTAAAAAAAGATTTTAAATCTGTTACGATTTTTACATGAGATAGATGATTTTTACGTAAGTAACCACAATACACCCACAACAACAATTATAAATATTGCTTAAGTAATTAGGAAGAGGTAATACTGTTTACCTTATTACTGAGATTTCCTAACAGTTTTAGCTCCTCTTTCTTAATCTTACCATCCGAGGCATGGTGTGTTGTATGTCTCGGAACACATGCAATAAAAAAAATAGTTAGCCTTTTAAATCATAGGTGGCAAAACACAGAGAAGCTGAGAAAAATGATTTCAACTGGAGCTGTAAAGCACCTTTTGAAAAAGCAATGCCAGGGAAGGAATCGTGTGTTGGTGACGCACTCTTCCGGCTATGGGCGGCAGCCATAATTTGTGTAGTCCACCACTTTTTCACCAGAGGGTTGTTCGTCTCCGAAGGGTTTAGCCTTCTCTGTAAAAGCTCTGCCTTAGTCGGAGGCGCGTGATGAACTCGCGTTGTCCAGCCAACGACGCACGTTATGCCTTGGTGACCTGATGCTCATCTTCTGTAGATCGAACAAGTTTTGAATAAAAAACACCCAGTAAGGTAAGAAGGAAGTGAGGAACAAAAGAAAAAGGCTAGGGTTCATATCTTTATATAACAGATCTGTTAAATCGTTTGGTTTCTCAACAAATCATTGTGCCAGAGGTTAAAGAAGAAAGTGAGAAGAGTCAAACCATTTGAATATCCTAGGGTTCCCTTAAAAAAATTGACGACGAACACTTTGATTCCCTCTAGCAAAAACTGTGCATCTTTAAGAAAAATTTGTTTAGACAAAGTTAGAGTAGAGATAAAAAAACTTTTGATTCATGTAATTTTTTTTTTAAAAAGGGAAAATTTGTGCCAGTTAGGAGGCACAACGGTCGAAAAATGCATAGCGACAGCAATTGACAGCTGGAAACTTGAATCACATGGCCGTTGTTCTCTGATAAGCTAATTGACCAGTGTCGCCGCCACCTAAATATACAGCTATACGGCAGTGCAACTCACAAAAAAGCAGACGTCGGCTCTTTTTTAGAGAGAAGGCAGAGAGTTACTGAATAAAGAGAGAAAGAGACGACCGAAAGCGGTGGCTAGCGCTAATTTTTATATTTATATTCACAAAAATTACAGCCAAGTCCCTTCTCTTTGTTCCGTCTTACATTTTGACCCAAATTCTCCTTAGTGCCTGCCATATAGTCCTTAACATTATCATGTTTACATTTTAGCCACTCCTCCAAAGTTTTTGAAATTTTTCAGAATTAATTATAAATAGTTATTTTATTGTCAAATATTTTGTTAACTAATTTAAATTCTTTATTAAGGTTTAACAGAATAAATTAAAAACATTTTCTGAATAAGTTTTAAAAAAACAAATAACTAATTTTTAAAATTAATTATTTTACAACAATCATTTCTTTCTGGCTATTATTATTTATTTAATACATATCTTATTTCAAAAATCATTTATTTTCTATTACTATTATTTTCTAAAATTATTTATTTAATACAATAATTTATTTTGACTATTATTATTTCATTAATACATTTCTTAAAAGATAAAATTAAACAAAAAATAATTTTATAGATTTTTTTCATAAGTACTCATTCGCTTTTTGTAAGCTTACATATTTTTTATTCTAAATTTTTCCCCTTTTGTCCTATCCTCATTCTTATTACCCATAAAAAATGTAGTATGCCGCTATTTAATTGGGGTAATATAGTCTACAATATTTTGCATACTATTTCAAACAAATTATTTTTTAATTACTTTAATTAAGGTTGTGCGAATAATATCTTGTAGATGACGTGTATGGGCAGAGGTGATCATTCGGTTTATTCTGTTTAAACCAAATTGAATTAGTCAGTTTATTTGATTTCTTAGTTTATTCGATTTTTAGTTTTACATAATAAGAAATCGAATACACCGAATTAGCCTTTAAAACCAAACTCAAACTGAATCAAAATATTTTTATTCGGTTTGGTCCAAACCAAATTAGTAAAAAAAAAAACATGAGTGAGAATCTATGAGAGAGGGAATGAGAGAAGGGCATTATTTTTCCTTCCAAATTTTATTTAATATACAATATTTATTGTCTATGGAAAGAAAGAAAACAAGAATTTAAGAGAATTTGGGTTAGTTTGTAGCTTCATTGTCTATGAAAAAAATTGAAAAAAATCTAATAATAAAAAATTTGGTTAATTCAATTACCAGATTAACCTATATTGAAAAAAAAAATTAACATTTTTGTAAATCGGCTTCAATTGAAACTGAACCGAATTACTAAATTAACTGAACTGAATGCTCAAATTATTTTAGTTTTTCAATTTTTTCGGTTTGAACCAAATACTGATTATCTCTATGTATAGATCCTTACTTGTAATGCTTCACGGATTTGACTAGAGTTTTGTACTTACTTTTGAGGATTTAATAGCTACGGTTTAGATGCTTAGGGTTTAGGATATCCCCATGTGAATACTTCTTCGTTAACTATATTTATGGCTTTGTAGGTATTTTCTTCATTTTATTCACTTTTTATTGTCATTCACATTTAATGATGCATTACAAGACTTACAATATTATAAAAACATACGTATAACATAGTATATCCATAATAAATTAATGGATTTAGACTACCCATTGCACTGTTTATTTACTATGTGGTTCATAACTAATTGTCAAATAATCAATAATATAAGCCATTAACTTATTTAATCAAGTTACTTAATAATCTCCTTTTGTAAACACATTACTTTAATTTTTACTTCTTCTATTGTCCTTATGTACTATTTATCTTCTTAAATTTCCTATTACTTCATTTCATTCAATCTATGCATCTGCTACACATTTGATCACACTTTTAATTTCGCCATGATCAAACTTCTAGAAGAATGTGATATTGTTGCTTAATTTCCGGAAATAGATCATCACCAATATATGAGTTTTCTACCTTTTTACACAGTTTGTAATATCAACATAATACATTTTCTTATTCAAATTAAATGTTTATTTTCTTTAATATACATTAAGTTGAATGCACATTTTAATATGAAATACTACCCTGTTCGTTAGACGGGTTATGAAACTAGTTTAGAGACTAAAGAGATTAACTACACCTAATATTTCTAGTTTTACCAAAAACAATTAAAAAATCGAATACTTATGATTTTTTTTTTGTTTTTTTAACCAGCTTCCTGTTCTTTTAAGAAAAATAAATCCGCAGGAAAATATAGTACTGGCTGAGATTGCTCCTAAACTCTTGTTTCTGGTTCTTGTCTCCAAGTCTTTTTCTTCCTCAACTTTCATCTCTTCCAGTTCTGCTGGTTCTCTGCTAGTTGTTTTCTGTTCCCTATTTTCTGATTTAGTTTTTGGTGATATTTTCCCTTCTCGATTCTACCGGGAACTATGAGGTCTCTGGCGAGTTCAGCGTGAACTCGTTACATGCTCGATCGACGAGTACAGAGTTCTCATCCTCCATGGCTACCCTTCCAGGTACTCACTCGCATTTCTAGGGATTCGCATCTTTACTTTCCTGTTTGGTTGCCAAACGGAAGATAAAGATTTTGTACGCAGCAAAATGAGAGTGGATGTGGAGGCAGTGGTTGATGACTAATCGGAGTTTCTTTGTTTGTTATGTTAACATTTTAAAGGTTTTGGCGTCTACCTGTTCGTTGTTCTGGTGAGGATTCTGAATAGAGAAATTAACTTTTAAGTTGTTTCGGAGAAGCTGTATCTCCCCCTTCTCTGCTACGGTGGATTCTGAAAATCTTTTCAATAATTTACTTTGGTTTATCCATATAAGTATTAGTTTTCGTTGTCAATATCTCAACTTCCTGTGAATTGGAATGCTTACTTCTGTTGACACGGAACAGAGACGGATCTCTGTTGATTGGTGTTGTCTTCCTTCTTCTGCAGTAGTATTTAGTTATCAGGTTTTGTCAACTACAAGGACGGGTTTCATATCTGTAGCATCTAATGAATCAAGAGATGAAAGACAATTTGCATTCTATCTGCTGCTCGTCAGGGAGGATTTGAAGCAGCGGTTGCTGCAAAGGTCCAATAATGGAAACATATTCATCTGGTGAAGAACTGGTTATTAAGGTACTACTGGACTTTTAGTCCAGGTGTTTTTATTTCCCCCTTTTGTTCTTAAAATTATTGATTGAAGCCTTGGAAGTTAAATTCCCCCGTGTATTTATGTTGTTCATAGACAAGGAAACCGTACACTATTACGAAGCAACGTGAGCGATGGACAGAGGAGGAACATAACAGGTTCCTGGAGGCCTTGAAGCTTTATGGACGAGCTTGGCAGCGCATAGAAGGTCAAACTATTTATGTGATCATAGCTTGCTTATTTCTTGCTCTTTCCTTCTCTTTATATGGAATCATCATCTTCTATAGGGGTTACCAGTTGAACTACCTTTTGCTGAACTGGTCAAGATATTCCTATTAGGGATGACATGAGATAGACCTCTTACAGACATTTTTTTTCTTAATTGGAGATCCGTCTCTTCTCTTCTTTTTTCCTCTTCACTTTGTGGTGCGCAGAACACATAGGAACGAAGACCGCTGTGCAGATCAGGAGTCATGCACAGAAGTTCTTCTCTAAGGTCAATTGTTTCTTTCTTTCGCTTGCATCAGATGGAGAAATTATTGCTTGGGCTTGAATATATGATATGTTCTTAAAGAATATCGATCTTTTAACAGTTCCTTTCTAGCCTATAATTGCTGTGAGCTCATTGCTGTTCCTCTCTTCATCTTGAGGAACTGCTTATATAATTTACTGAGAACTTCTTGCAAGCCTCTAAAATGGGCATAATATATACAAAGCTTAACATAAATCATAGATGTCCTTCACCTTATACGCTACAAATGGGTCACATCCTTTATAAGCAGTAGCTGATCACGTTAAAAATGGACGCAAGGTCATAACTCTGACTGGATATGTAAACTTTCATAATTCGAGAAGGTGTTCTGTCCCGCGTCATATTTCTATTGCGCAATACTATTTTAGGTTGTATGGAAAATTAACTGGAAGGGTTGCGATTGGCTGGTGTTGCTGCACCAAAACAATTATTCATGTTAATATTTCATGTGTGGCTGCCAACTTAGTAATTTCCTTCCCACAAACAAGTACTGTTTGGTCTTCCCATAAAATCTGTAATGTTCTAAGTTTGTCTTTATCTGGTAGATAAAATTGTGAAATATTTTGTATGATATGAAGTTCTTTGTTTTAAAAGCCCACACTGGGGCAGCTTTTATTGGCTGAAAAATCCAGTAGCATCTGCAAAGTTTGGATCCCTAGACCTTATAGTCATAATGACAAAACTAAGTATCGCCAAGCAGAAAAAAATCTCAGGAAACTAAAACAATACACTATAATAGTCTACTAGAGCTAAGAAGCCAACTGGTAATGTTAGAGAGGATCAACTCTGTACCAGTCACATTAACATCTCCACTGTGCTTGTGATATATTGAGATACTGCTTGAGGTTCTATCTTCTGTTTCTCTAACGTTCATTGTGTTTCTTTTCTCCAAATCACATAGACCATGGATGGAAACAAGGCCTGCCTAATTTTAGCTTCATCGCTCTTCTGTTCCCTACCTTTATTTATCAAGTTTTGTAACTTAAATGATCCAGCTGAGGATCTGATCTAGGAGGGTGTGTTAGTATCTCGGTGAGATTGATTACTGATCTTCAGGAACAAGGAGGGCTTGTTCATCAGTGAAGAGGGACTACAAGTGCTCTATATTAAATTTGTCACTTCCTGATTTCTTTTCCTATTTCAATCACCAGATTTGGTAAGTGCTCTACTTGCTAAGAGACTCTAATACCATTTGATCTTATAAGAATTGGCGGCCTTCATATTTGAGGATTAGTTTGATAAGTAGTAAGTGATGTACATACGTAAGATGTCAAACAAAAGATTTCGAGGGTCAAGGAAACTGTGGCGGCTTATATTTCATAGCATATTAGATTCCAAAAAATTCCTTCTGTTAAACACTGAATGGGCTTTACTAAAAAAGAAGTAGCAAAAACTATTGCAAATCCTAATGGAACAATATGATAAACACAAGAAAAACCAAATAACAAGAACCAGAATTTGGAGAATCTTTCTATTTGAATTGATGTGATAATTTGGATATAAATTATCATCCTCATTAAATTTTTCTTGGGATGGAACGGTAGAGTGTAAATTCCTTGATGTATCTTTCTGTTTCTTGTATACAGTCTGTGGTTGAAGCAAGTCTTGATAGACTATCTGAGAGCAAACTGTTTTCTGACGTTCAGATGTTTGAGTTCCCACTCCAATTGTTCTGTGGTGTCTTCCTAAATGTCAAATGACAATAACAAGAAATCCAAGCATAGACTAACATATTTCTTTTCCTTAGAAAAATAAGTCTGGAATTACAAATGCTTCTACTTAAGTACGTTTTACAAACAAATGTGTTAGATTTTGATTGCAGTAGAATTATATGTAGGTCCACATAGATTTAATAGTCCAATAACTTTTCGCCATGAAAATTTGTAGAGTTCTCTTTTGTAAATTTTTTTTAGCTCAAGCACTATTCTTAGAATTTGTCAAGATTTCAATCCTGGTATCTGTGTTTCAGTTATGTGAAGTTCAGTTATTTTACAGCCAGTATAGTGGCATGTATTTTATGGGAAAACTGTCTATAGAATATCGACATTCCTAGTTTCATCATCTTCCAGGTTGTCATGAATGTGGCCGTATTAGTACCCTGCCTCTCTAGTCGTTTTGCCACATCTCTAGTCATGCATTCTGAAAATCATCACTCAGTTTTCAGGGGTTTCTCTTGTCAAAGAAAATATTTTCCTCAAGCAATCATAGGATTCAATCAAATAATCAAATGACTAGATGTTAGTTCATGCTTCCTAGAGGTCTTCAGTTTCTTGTTGTTTAGGTTTTTAGTGTTCTTTGATTGATAAATGGATCATGTTGCACTGTTTGACATCCTGCATTGTTTCTCATTCCCCTTTTGTCTTCTAATGTTTACCACATATAAAGAAAACTATTTTAAAGCAGACATGCACTAACTAGAGTTGTTTGCTGTCTATTCTTCTTTCATTTGGAAGTTATTATATAGATGGAGAGCTTTCTGGAAACAATACCCATTTAACATTTTATCAGGCTTTGGCCAGAAGCTTCCTGTTTCTCTTTCTTTGGGCTATTTCCTTGATTTTCTCTTGAGAACACTTTTTAGAGGCTAAATTGCATCCATGTTCCCTAACCTATACTTATTGTCTTTTGGTCCCCAACCTTGAAGTTGTCCTATAGTGGTCCTTATTGTTTTGAAAATGTTTCATTTGGTTATTTTCTCAACAAATTCCACTGAAACTAAAGGGAAAAGCTATGTCAGCATCAGTTTGATGCATAGTCATCAATTTTCATGGTACGTAAGCTTAAAAAAGAGGAGTAAATAAAAAAATTCACCAGTAGCTGGAGACCATCAGTAGCCCCATTCATTGGCCTCTGGAGTGTGAAAGCCCCAGCAACTGTTGATGGTCATGAGTTGTAGGCACATTTGCTTTTGTGTGTGTTTTCCTTTTTTTACTTGCTTTTACATGGCTTGGAAATGGTTGACCATGCCAGTGTTGAGGCTCAATATTCCATTGATGTCAATGGAATTTGTTGAGAAGAGGACCAAACGGAGATGTTTTGAAAACAATAATAACTATTTAAAGGTTGGAGAGTAAAACAGGATGATAGTTATAGGTTATTCATCCCATGCCTTTGTTTTAACTCCTCTTAACTTCAGGGTCTTGAGTGTTCTTTGCAATGGTAGGTCCAAGTCCCAGGATATTGAGAACTGGTTTTGGTTGCTCAAAAAAAATTTTTTTTTGGGGGGGGGGCGGTGGTGGTGGGCTAAACTTCGCAGATGGGGGGTTCAGTATTCTGTATTGATTGCAACTTTGATAGTTTTGGAGGATCAAAGAGGTTCTGGGCCTTCAACTATCATAATGGTCATGATGTGTGTTCCTGTACTGAAACACTTCGCAGATTTAATGGAAATTCGAAACTGATTTTCATTAAGATGATCCTAATCTTATTTGACCACAACCAGCTTTAGATTTCTTCTTTTTTTGTGATGGTAGTCATCATTGACATCAAGAAGTGCTACATATGCAAACCATACTAGTTATTGAATCCAAAAATTAGTGATCTTTTCTTTGTTCTTCTTATCATCATGGATCAGCAAACAGCATCTTGATTGTAACTACTACTCCACTCTTCTTCTCCCTTCCTACCATATCTCTGTGTCTGTCCAAAAGTTATGCTCTTGTAAAAATGGGGCTGGTTTAGCCAAGCCGTCAAGCTGAGTATCAGCAACTTAGCCTGACAGCTTGTCTAAACTAGCCCCCATTGTAGACACATTCTTTTGTCTAGGGGATTAATTTTTTAGGATTCTTTCTTTGCACTCCTGAATTTTAGGAGGACCTCTTGTTTTCCATGTTGCTATTCTCCTAACATCTTTTTTCTATGAGATGTTTTTGTATTGAAAAGTTATATTCTGTGGTTATACTAGTAGGATTTGACTTCAATCACAAACAGAGAGAGAGAGAGAGAGAGAGAGAGAGAGAGAGAGAGAGATCTAATTTCTAAAAATCTTCTTTCTTGTGAATTGATTTTGATACAATTTCAAGATAAATAATGATAATAAAACAGCAGTATTTTTTGCTCAAAATTGTCTAGCCAGACTTCCAAAAAATTTTACGTGTCTTTTTGGTTAACATTGTGGTACGCACAGCCTAGTATCATTTGCTATAAGGTTCCTCTCCATGTTAGCTATGCCTTTTCCTGGCTGGCAGGTAATGAGTCATCCCCTGCTTTCTATTATTCGGGCATCAATTTCATGCTATAAAACACGCTTCTGCTGAAACTCAATCTGTCAACCTATCAATTGCAAGACGTGAGAATTGTCTTCAGTTATCATTTGTCTTTTTACTACAAGTACCATGGACAAATTTTCTTCTCTTTTCCTTTTTGAAGTTTTCAGCATCTGCTTTCCAGCAGTACTCATTGCTTTCTGCTTTCAGTTGGAGAAGGAAGCTCTTGCTAAAGGGCTTCCGGTTGGTCAAGCTCTTGACATAGACGTTCCACCTCCACGTCCTAAAAGAAAACCAAACAATCCTTACCCTCGAAAGACAGGCACAATGGCGTCTGCATGTAAGGTGGATGCAAAGGATGGAAAATCTGTGGTCCCAGCTACTTCATGTGGCAAACAAGTACTCAAGTTGGAGAAAGAACCGGAGGTAAATGTTTTTTGACGTGTTCTTCAAGATTTACATGTAGCTTTTGCTTTCTTGAATTTTCTCTCTGCCCTATTGCTTAGTAACTGTTAATTTCATATTTGCCTTTGTTTATTAGAGATATAATGGAGAAAAGAAACCAACAAGCTTGAGGGATGCTCATAACATGAGTCACTTAGAGGCAGTTACCCTTCTCCATGTGGCAAACTGTTCCTCAGAGTTGTCTGTGAACATAAACTCTTACACTTTCAAAGAGTTCATACCAAGGTTTTGAAAAGCGAAAAGCGCACTATAGCGATAAGGGTTCCAAAGCGCAAAGCGCAAAGTGAAAGCGAGGGCTTTAATGAAGTAAGGCGCTCCTTTAGAGATAAATTCTAGGATATGTAACTAGCTAATTAGATACATAAAAATACCAAAATAAACTACTAAATATGTTTAATATCTATAAAAAGACACAAACACATCCACATAATGTACCAAAGTAGTAATAACAATTTATAGAAAAATAGTAAAACCAAATACTCTAAATCCCAAGTCTCAAGTCTCAGAATACTCAAAGATCAATTGTCATCATCCTGAAAACTAGCAAAGCCATCAAAATCATAATCAGTTTTTTATTCCTACTCTTTGTTTCATCTCTTTTTTATTTCTCTCTCCCCCTCTTTAATTCTTTCAACTCAAGTATGTTTCAATTCAACCCTAATTTTTTATTTTTTCAACCCGCCGCCGCTTTCTTTAAGTGTAAGTTTAGATAAAATTATTTTATCTTTTTAAAAAAAAAAAAAAAAAATTCAAACTTAACTAAAGCGACGCTTTGTGCCATGGACAAAGCGCGCGCTTCGGGCGCTTAAAGCGTGCTTTTTAAAAGACGCGTCGCTTTCATCGCGAAAAGCGTCAGAGTCATAAAGCTATGCGCCTCGCGCTTTTAGCGCGCTAAAGCGCGCTTTTAATAACCTTGGTTCATACCACCTCTGATGCAGGTAGTCAAACATGTTCTCTCTGTTTGAGTGTTCATACCACCTCTGATGCAGGTAGTCAAACTTGTTCTCTCTGTTTGAGTGTAAGAAACACAGATGGCTAACAATGTTGTTGCGAAATAGATTGCTCAGGAAAGTGACACCAGAAATGCCTCAAACTCGACAAGTTCCTGCATCATGCATGAGAAACCTGTTCCAGAGGAGAAAAAAGATGGTTCAGATAGTGGATTGCCTCCAACTGAGGTGCAAGTCATTCAAAACCATCCAAGACATATACCTGTGCATGTTCTTGATGGGAATCTAGCAGTATGTGGTCAAGTTATTCATCCTGGTGGACAAATCCAGAATTCGACATTTCATCCACTTGCAGGGCAGGGAGAACAGCTGAACCTCTTCGCAGATCCAGCTGTATCTGTCACCACTGAACATCAGAATAATGCCCCAAGAAATCAGACATATCCAACATTCCATCCTCCCTTTGCAGTAATGTGTCCTAATCCAGAGGAGTATCAATCATTTCTCCAAGCTTCCTCTGCCTCTTCAAGTCTCATTGTTTCAACCTTGTTACAAAACCCAGCTGCTTACTCTGCAGCAAGCTTTGCTGCTAGCTTTTTTCCATATGCATACAAGGGAAGTTCAACTGATTCTCCAGAATGTGGCCAAGAAGGTTTCCAACCTAAGCAAGTGGGTTCTACTGGAAGTATGGCAGCTATTGCAGCTGCAACTGTGGCTGCTGCAACCGCATGGTGGGCGACCCATGGACTGCTTTGTGTATGTGCGCCTATGCGCTCTCCTTTTCCTTGTCCACCCACATCAGACCCTCTAATTCAACCAATGGACATTGTTCAAGTTCAAGGTGGCAAGGAACATGGAGATCATGGTGCTTATCAAAATCCTCCAACAACGACTGAACTGATTGATCCCGAACAATCTGCAGCTTTTGAAGCTCGACATTCACCCTCTAAATTACAAACTTCACTATTGGTCTCTCAAGGATGTGGTGATATAAAGCTACATGATGAAACAAAAACCGTTGATCATAACAATGCTTTGGTTGAAAATGCGTTTCATGATGCCAACAAATCAAAGGGCAGAAAATAAGCAGATCGTTCCTCGTGCGGTTCGAACACAGCTTCTAGCAGTGATGTGGAGACTGATAAATTTAAAAAGAATGAGACAGGCAAGGAAGTTCCAAAGAAAGTTGATGACCTTCCAATGAGCGAGTCTAGCAACCGTCGCAGCAGAAGCACCAGCAACATGGGCGACTCCTGGAAGGAGGTTTCTGAAGAGGTAAATTGTGGCTTAAATTTTATAATGAAGCCTGCTTGTGTACTTTTGCAAAAAGAAGATTCCTTTATATCAATCACATTTCAATGTTCATGGCCGCTGTCCTTATGCTCCTTGTGTGTCAGGGACGGCTAGCTTTCCAGGCTCTCTTCTCTAGAGAGGTGCTGCCACAAAGCTTTTCACCTGAACACAATCGCAAGAATAAGGATCATCATAATAAGAATGTAGAGGAAAATGGGCAAACCGAGAGCAAGAACAACGGTGATGCAGTGGCTATGGATCTCGACAGCAGGATCAAAGTGAGTTCCCATAACCAAGGGTTTGAAAAGCATGCATTAACAATTGGTGAAACGAACCCTGATGAGGGCCTGCTGACAATGGGGCTAGGACATGTGAGGCTAAAAGGAAGACGGACTGGATTTAAACCCTACAAGAGGTGTTCCGTGGAGTCCAAGGAAAAAAGAGTTGCAAGCATTGGCAGTGAAGATGGAGGCAAAGGTCATAAGAAAATACGCTTGGAAGAGGAAGCTTCAACTTGAGTCGTATATTCAGTGTGGTTTCTAGTTTCCCTGTTTATCTGTTACAATTGGTGTTTATTTCAGGATCTATGTACTACATGCGGGATTTCTCATCCAAGTTTGTACTGTGTGTACTTCATGTGTCTCTCTGCATTTGACTTCACATGTCATCAGAACTACAGAGTCTGCCCTACATTGGATAGGACTTTCGGAAGAAGCATCATTCAAGTGCATCACTTGTGGACTCCAAGTTCAACAATTTCCTCTGCTAAAAGCTCTACGTGTTAGTCTTGTTTTATTTTACGCATGGTACTTCTGGACCAGAATCTTCATTTTAGGGACGAATATTCATCGAATTGGGTCTGGGAAGCTCATTTGGTCTAATGAAAGCCCAATGGAGATGCGGCGACTTGTCCAGCCCGCCCCTGTTTCTCTGATCACCAGTTTCAAAGATTAAACCACATGACCGCAGTTGAGCTCATCATTCCCGAGCAAACTTACATCGGAACCAAGTAACTGCAGAAACCAGCGCATTTGGACGTGAGGAAAATACAGCCCCCCAACCCAACGGTTGGCATCGGAGAATTAATAAATCTTGCAAATTTCGTAGCAAAGCCGCTTTTTTTTGTTTTGTTTTATTTTTATAGCCTAGGAATTGAACAAGATCTGACATTCCGTAATTCTCAAACCAAATATACATGATTACATTCATCAAAGCTCCAAGTCCATGCAAAATTGCAAATTACTATAAAGTTGAAGGTTAATTAACCCTAAGTAACCATCTCAAGTTAGTCGAATCCAAAAGTTAAGCACTCTCACATGAACGCTCAAATTCCCATGTCGTACCAATGGTAGCCCATTCCCCAGACCGAACGTCTGCCCTTTTGCAACTTCAATAAACCTTTCCTGATCTTGCCACCTGGACTTTTGGTACCACTTCCTAGTCTTACACATTTAAAGAATTTCACATTGCCCAATTAAATTTAAGTTAACCTTGCACTTGATTCTGTTTAAGCCTCTGCTATGCTAATAAGAAGTTCATGTTCCAAATATTTTCTCTGGTCGAGTCAAAATTCAACAAAACAAATCCAAGTATCTCAGGGGCCAAAAGGAGATAAAAGTTTTCAAATGTTCTCTCTAAAGCCTCTGATCTTCGCTTCGTTTACCTTATTTTCTCTCAGCAAACCAGCAAAGTCTCTTGCTTCGGTTGAAGACCACCGAAAGATCCAATCTTTTTCGCTTCCGAATCGGTGCAATGAAAAATGCGGCAGCTTTCACGTTCCCTTCCCCTTTCATCTCAACGCTTCTTGCTTCTCCGTTCCCGACGCTTTTCGGCTTTCTTGCGAGAATTCGACCACCCTTTTCCTCCAAATCGGCGACGAACGCTACAAAGTCGTCGAATTCTTCACCGACGGATTGCTGGTCGACTTCCCGAGCGCCTCCGTCTGTCGCGAGTATCAAAACTTGAAGTCCTTCAGCTTCGCGGGAAACGGCTACTTCGGAATCTCGGCCGACAACGTCGTCGGCCTGTACGATTGCGAAGATTCTTCTCTGTGTAGGGCCGATTGTGAGACGAATGATTTGCCCGGTTGCAACGGCAACGACGGTGGCTCTGTTGCTTGCTGCTACCCGCTTTCCGACCACAGTGTGTGGGCTTTCGGAGATGAGTTTTCGGTTTTCTCCAAGTTTGGTTGCAGGGGATTCTCCAGTTGGGTGGTGCCACGCGGCTCCAACTCCGGTAAACGAGGAGTGAAACTAGAGTGGGCGATTCCGAGTAACATTTCCGTCGGCGTTTGTGCTGAAAATGCGAATGTTGTCAATGCTACGGCGGTCGGGGATGGCGTTAGGTGCTCTTGTGAGGAAGGGTATGTTGGTGATGGGTTTTCAAATGGAGTTGGATGCCTCAAGTGTGAGTTTCTTTTCTTTTTGCCTCGAAATTTGATTAGTTGACATTATTGTGTTGCTTCTGTAATTGTTTCTAATCGAAATTACAAGGCCAATAACTCAAAATTACTTCTGACAGCCTGCATAAAAAATGGAGAGGAAGCTTATGGTAGAGACTGTGAATCCCAAAATCAAGGTGAAAGAAAACTTGTGATTGTAGCAGGTAAGAACATATATGTTGATGTGTCTTTCCTGGCTTTTCTTTGATAATTCTTCACATGTAACATTTCCAGAGTCATTTCTTTCTACTCTCACGTTTTCTTAAGTGTTTAAACATTATTCTGCAGGTGTTCTTGCCCCATTTTTTGTCCTGGCTTCACTTGCAGGTCTCTGTTGTCTGCTAAAGAGACCTGTTAAGGGAGGTAGATTTAGTTCTAGCCAAGCTAATTACCACAGCTCTATTTCTTTCAGAAAAGCATGTAGGACTAGGTTATTCAGTTATCAAGAGCTAGAGGAGGCCACCAAAGGATTTGGGGACGGCCAGAAACTTGCGGATGGCAAAAACGGCGTGATTCATGTTGGTGTCCTTGCAGATGGTTCACATGTAGCTGTGCACAAGGTAGAATGTAACAATGAGAGAGGCCTGATTCAAATCCTGTCAAAAATTGAACTTCTGTCTGCAGTGTTACACAGGAATTTAGCCCGAGTCCTTGGATGTTGTGTTGATTCTGGTTATGCTGCTATGGTAGTCTATGAATATCCAAGGAATGGTACGTTGGAAGAACACTTGCATCCAAGCAAAAGGCACAACTTGGGTCTTGACTGGTGCAAGAAGTTGAAAATTGCTGCAGAAACAGCTAGCATCCTCGCGTACTTGCAGTGCGAGATCATTCCCCCCATTTACCACCCTGAGCTTAAAACATGCTACATCTTCCTGGACGAAGATTCCTCAGCTAGAGTTGCCGGGTTTTCACTCATTCAAGATGGCCCTGTCTCATGTCACAACTTTGATAATCCGCATATGCATAATACCGATGTCTATGACTTCGGTGTGATTCTTCTGGAGATGATTTCCGGCTGCAAACAGGAAACACCAAAGTTAACGTTGCAGAAGATCAGAAGCGGGAAGCTGGAAGAGGTTTTGGACCCATCTCTATACTACCATGAGCAGCCTATTTTTCGTAGGGAGCAGATAGAGATAGTTGCAGACATTGCAACCAGGTGCATGCTATTCGGCGGAGATGGCAAAATGAGTATGAGTGATGTCGCGAGGGAGCTTGTTCACATGGTGAAAGAAAGCGTCGATGGATGTAGCAAGAGGGATCCGGCATTGCAAGAAACATTTTCCAATTCAAGCCTGCTGCAGATGATATCAATGTCTCCAGATTCCATACATGTTCCTTAACTCACTTCTGTCTGATAACGGAAACTCTTTTAAGAATTGTGCAATACTTGAACGAGTCAAGTGCTTGCTGGTCTGTAAATTAAGTCGGATTTTGAAGTGCCAGAACCTACTGGCTACTGCTAGGGGTGTGTGCACACTATTTGACTGGAACCGAAAAGGCCAAAAAACCGAATGATTTTAGTTTCCCAGTTCGGTTTATTTGGTTTTATGGTTCAGTTTTGGTTAAAACTGAAATTTTAAAATTTGGATGCGGTTCGGTTGCAGTTAGTGATATCAGTTAATTCAGTAACCAAATTAACTGAATTTTTTTTAATAATGTCCTTGGGTCCTACGGGCCGGCTGGAATTATCCTTAGCCCAAAAGACCCAATCCACCCATATCCATGACCATGTCACTCATCATCTAGTAGTTTGTCATTGTTGTCTCTCATCTCTCGTAGGAGGCTCATTCCCCAGCCCTTCAACCTTCAATCAGATTGCGCCTCTGCCTCTCTTTGGTTGGTTATGTTTTCCTGCCATAGTGCCAATGCCTTCATTCTTTCCCGCAGCCAGCTTATCGCCAACCTGCTAGTTACCCACTTCCATTCTTGGTCATCGGCGATAAGTTCTTTTTAGGCATCTAGGTTTAATTGATCGATTTGTTCTGTTTAAATATGTGTTTCCTCCACTTTATTTTACTGCTTAGGACCTTTTTCTTGCAATTTCATTTGCTTTTTGAGATAATTGCTGGGCAAATTTAGGTTGTGTCGAATTCAAAGTCACTGGACAATGTTTTTTTGTGCTTGCAAAGCAAATTGTCGGATGTAAATACCTTCATATGAGATTATGAGATGCATTGCACATATTGTGAACTAGGTTGTTACTGATGGTTTGAAATAATTTAATACATGTGTTGCTCATGTAGGAGATGCAGTTAGATTTGTGAGGCAATCACCTACTAGATTGTCCACTTTAAAAAATTGTGTTCAAATTAAAGGAATTGAGAGTAAGGCCTTATTGTGGCTTGATGTGTCCACTAGATGGAACTCAACTTACATGATGTTAGAAACAATACAAAAGTTCCAAGCAGCCTTTGACAGATTTGGTAGGCAAGATCAAATCTATATAGCTGAACTTGAATTCAATCACGAGGTTTCTATATAGGAGGATTGGATTGATGTGAGGTCACTAGTATGCTTTCTTGAGAATTTTTATGAATTCACTTATAGGATATCTGGTTCTTCATATATGACTTCCACCAAATTTTTTCATAAAATTTGTGAAGTTGAGGGATTGTTGCAACATTGGCAAAGCCATAAAAATGAGACATTTGCTTCAATAGCCAAGAAAATGAAAGCAAAATATGACAAATATTGGGAAAATGTTGAGAAAATGAACATGCTAATTTATATTACAATTGTCCTTAAGCCTCAATACAAGCTAGCCTATGTTGAATTTGTATTGGAGGATATGTATGTAGGTAGTGAGAATGTTGGACTTACCTTAAAAAGAAAGGTGAGAGATGCTTTTCAAGAATTGTTTGATGATTATAAGATAATTATTCAACATGAATCTAGTGAGTCATGTTTGAGAACTAAAGTGCCAATTGAGTTACAAAGTCAGAGGAAAAGAAAGTAGACAGTCATAGAGGAGAGATTGAGGAAGTTTAAGCATGCCATTGAAAGGTATCTTGCTGAACCGAGAGAAATAGTTTCTCCAAGTCTTGATATACTAGCTACCCTTATTTCCAATGTTGCATCTAAGTCTGCATTTAGTACGGGTAGTCGAATCATTGATTCATTTAGAAGTTTCCTAACTCTTAAAATAGTACAAACACTTATTTGTGCACAAGATTGGCTTAGGCGGACTCAATGTGTTAATGTGGAGGAGGACTTGGAAGAGCTTGAAAAGATTGAATATGATATTATTTATACTTCCACTGTGGTTTTACAATTTTTTTGGCACCGTCCACCTACACCTTATTATCTATTTAAATATCATTTTTTCATGTTTCTAATTTTTTTTCAAAGATCTCCGATATGAGTTTGGGAATTCAATGATTGAAATTTCATTTAGGTTATTCTATTTTGTTTCCATTCATAATTCTTTATGATACTTTATGTGGATGGAGTTGTTAAAAAAATCAAAGAACTCACTTTCAAGCATTGGATATGGAGGTTTTTAAAGGAATGCAAAGGTCAAACATTTTAGATTCACTGACTTCCATTTCAATTTGTAGGTTTGATGAAATTTAATTGATGATAAAGGAAGCTTGTCAATTAAAATGAAAAGGTGGCATGTAACTCAAGAGCACTCTTTATTGATTCTAAATGTCACCATGTTCAGAAACTTTTCCATTTGTTAGGATGCTTTAAGAATATGTAAACTTAAAAAGTTCAAATTCTTGCTTGGTAACTTGTGGGATTGTTTATTTAGGATTTTCAAAACTTTGATGGATCACTACTTTATGTTTTGTTGAATTATTATGTTGAAACTACAAGGAAGAATTATGAAACTTGTGAAAATTGCAAAAATTTTGATAAGGCCAGCAGGTATATAGATGACACGCAAATTCGGTTTATTTGGTTTTGAACCAAATCGAATTAAAATATTTCGGTTTGGTTTTATTTGGTTTTCTTATCAAATTTAGTTAATTCAATTTTGTAATAGTCAAAAACTGAAAATAGATTAAACCGATTAATTTGGTTCGGTCCAAACTAAATTAACCGAATACCCAGCCCTAGCTACTGCTCATCCCCATTTTTTTCCCTTTTATGCTAAAAAAATTTCAATTGTTCATCTTGGAATTAGGACATCTCATGGGCCAACGTCCATAGGCCCAATTTATAGAAGAGCCCACTTTTCCAATCATCTGTTATAGCACTGGTAAAGCTTGTGTAGATACTGTCCATTTGTCTTTTGAATGCCCCGGTTCATAAAAAGCAAAACAATTTTTGTGTGTGTCAATCAGAAATTTTGAAGCATATCTTAGATGGCCTAACTACAGGAATAGCCCTTAAACTTGACCAACTTGAGCAAGTTAATCCAAAACTTAGAACTCAATAAAACTTAGCCTTTTAACTTTCAAAAGCTATGCACTTCAGTTTATTCTATACTGTAGTAAACAGACAACATTTCTTCTCTTAACTTTATCCCTAAGTTCTTTGAAATAGAAAACCCTTGTTTTTCAGCAAGAAGGAGGAAGAATTGCTAGTGTTTATGTGGTTGATGGAGACTAAAATTGAAATGGAACCGAAGTGGCAGAGGGTAGTGTAAATTAGAGGCAAAATTGAAGGTGAAATTGGAGATTGAAGGACAATGAATCAGCGATTAAAGAACAGCAAATTAGAGATGGTGATGACAATGGTGATTAGAGGATTGTGAATCGGAGAAAACATGACGATGATAGCCACTGTGAATCGGAGGCGGCTTTTCCAGAAATTGAAGGTGCTTGCATGTCAAAATCAAGCTTCTCCAAAAATTGATCCATGATCACCACCATGCCACCTTTAGGGATCTTGATGCTCACCGCCCTTAGCTTTCTCCAGCATTTTCACCATCCTCGGCTATCTCAAGACTAAAATCCAATCAACTCAATCCTCTGCCCTTCATTATGCCGAGCTATAAAGATGCCACTCTAAGCTCTGTTCCCCTAGCCCTAACCTCACCTCCCATGAAAATGATGTGAAATTCCTCAGAAGAGAGCTCCACACCAATGTCACAAAGAAAAAAAGCCTGGAAGCCGTATCCAATTCACCATGGCCATCGTATTATCTCTGATTCACCACTAGTCAACTGCTGACTTTTTGGTCCAGTCCCTTATATTTTATTTTCATATGTTTTATTTCCTAAGTCTTCTCTGTCTTGTAGTTAGGCAGGCCCTGCTGCCTAGCAATAGCCACTTAGCATTCCATCTAATGTCGTTTGTGATCTATAGTACCAATTGGACTAACTTGTATAGTTTTTCAAAGTTTAAGAACTAATATTTACTGAGTAAGTGAGTTGGCCAAGTTTAAAGGCTATTCCTATAGTTAGGCCTATCATAGATTTTTTCATTAATTAAATATTCCCTAAAAAACTTAATCAAATTTAATTGATATTTTATATCTTAGATCTACCAAACTGATCGCACTCTGGTTGTTGTTCTTTTTAAAAGAGAGATATTTTTATTCATTTTTATTTTGCTTAAATCTTACTATTTCATTAGAAGCTAATATCCTATTTGCCCAAAAATATTAGTAATAAAAATGTTTGGTTTTGAATGATTGACACAATTTGGGTTTTCCATGACTTGGGCATACATGTGATTATTTCGGCAAATTTTCATTTTTTTCTAATACTCTAAATCAAGGACCAGGACTAAGGGGAGAGAAAATAATGAATAGTAGTATCAACATCATGTACCAGAGTCACACGCTAATAAGGCACAATAATAATCAAATATCACTTCAATGACTCTATTGAAAGAAAAAGGTCCCATACTAAGAGGACCAGGGATACACTAAGTTCCATAATATCTTGCAAAGCTGTCAACACTTGAGAGCAATCAGTTAATAAGATAATATTAAAAAGACAAAATAATGTAGTTGACCTTACTATTCCAAGGATAGTAACAAGTTTAGCTTTAAGGGCTAACGCACAATTGTGTCATGTTAAGCCACCTCCTACATGAAAAGTAGCATTTGCTCCTATCTATAACCATGTCATTGCCCCTAAATCCTGAAGATCTCCACCAAGCACCGTCAACCATAAAAAGATGCAGATTACTATCTTGCCTCAATAATTTCTTCTTATCCCATGAGTGGCACAAAAAGGTTTTGGTTGTTGGCCTTAAAATCGGAAGATTGAATAATATAGACTTTTGTGGAGTGGAGTTGATGGATGAGAACATTCATTCTAATAATGAGAGAGGATATACTAAAATCAATAGGTCAAAATATTGACTCATTTCGACCCAGCTAGATCATCGAGAAGGTGAACACCAAGTAGAATAACCATTCCTTATTCTACTTTTTCCTAGATGTCACAAGGCTCAATAATCAATTCTCAAATGATGGAGCATTTGAAGCCAACCGTCAACAAAAAATTGGCCCCAAATTTTCCTTTGAACCAGGACAGCCTTAGAATAAGTGAAAAGAAGATTCATCATAAGAATTGGATCAAGAGCAGATAGGACTAACAAAAGCGCCATAAGAAACTAAGTCTGCTGTTGTTGGGAGAGCATTTAGAAGACACTTTTAAATTAATAAAGACTTTGAATTTCTTGGTAAATATGAACCCCAAGCCTCTTGAGGACTTGAGGTAATTGGGACTTCAAAGAAAGATCAGTACTATTAAGGGCCATTATCCTTTGTGTCAGGACCACCAGTTAGTACTTGGCTATGGCCAAGAAGAGAATGATGAAGACATGAAATTAAGTACAAGAGGGACTTGTTTGAACATGGTCTTAGTGATGAGAATACAAGACTATGTGAATTATGTGTTTTAATTACACATACAAAAGTTCTATGTGAACTATGCCATGAAATAAAGTTCTAGTACCAAGCTGGACTGGTAACTAGTGACTAACATGGAACTATGCAATACTATGGGCCAAATTGCACATACATGAAAAACTATGTATGACTTGGCAAGAAATAAAGTTTGAGGACTCAATTGAAAACTTGGACTAGTGCTGGAATTGAAACTACAAACCAAGGATGGACAAAATCAGCCATGCAATTTTGTGAGATGGCTAAAGTGGAGGTAAGCCAATATTGTGGCTCTTGGTCAATGGGCAGCCAACTTGACTTGAATTAATTAATTGGAAGTGTTAGTGGAGCTATTAAAATATTGGAAGTTGCCTAGTGGAGCCATTAAAATAAGGTAAACCTTGGACAAAGAAATGAATTGTTTATTCATGGTGGAGCATGATTGATTTGTTTATTGGTGATGATGGAAGATGGAATTAATTATTGCTAAAAGAATGGTGTGATGGACGAATTTTATATGGTATAATAATGCAATTATGTCCACATTTTGTGTACTTGGCATGTGGGCCAACAATTTAAAAAGAAATGCTGGAAATTGCATTGAATTTGGTGGCTAGAATGGAAGTATGGAGACATGGAGGGTTGGAGGCGCCATGCAATTTAGTTGGGGGATTTTCTTGGCATTTAAGCCAACTAGGGTAAATTAATTGAAGGCTGGAAGCCTTTGTCCGCCACCCAAATTGCAGCTCCCATTCTTTGACCAAATATTATATGGAAGGGTTTTTGGTGCTTGGGAGAATATTGCATTGTATAATGCTGAAAATTGTTGTTTATTGTGCACTAGAGTGGGCGGCCTTCTTATGCAGCAAACATTCCTTGGAGTTGTCATTTAGTTGCTGCCTTTGTTGGTTTTGGAGAGCACTTGGCCGAAACACAAAGCTCTTCCATGTTCTTCCATGTTCTTGCTTGTTCTTCACTTGTTCATCTTGATTCTTGGCCGAAACTTGAGTGTTCTTGAGTGTACATCCAAATTTCCAGCAAAACTCTTGAAGATACCTTGTTGAGCGTCAAGATTTGAGCTTGTTCTTGAAGGAACAAGGCATGGCCGAATATGTTCATGCATGTTCATGAAGTTCTCTTGAAGTTTACTTGGTGTTCTTGGTGTTGCATGTTGATTTGGAGCTCGGTTGTGCAAGTCCAGAATTTTCAGCCTTGTTCTTGAGGTAAAAGCTCAAGATTACTTAAATCCATGGTATGTTTTCCATGAATAAGAGTTATATTGACTAAAGGAAGGCTGTATTGTGTTAGGAGAACCTTGGACCGAAAGTTTGAAGCTAAACCACCAAAGAACACTAGTTGGCCGAATGGTGTGCATGTTTGTTCTTGAGTGTTCTTGGTGAGTTCATGGTGTTTTGGCATGGAAATGATGATTTCATGAGTTTATGTGAATGATATGTGAAACTCATGATGGCTGTGTTTATGGCCGAAAATGAAAGGTAACTTGGACTTGGAGATTGAAGCTTGGATTAAGACATTCAAGCTTGTGTTGGACAAACTAACCAAAACACCATTGAAGTTGAAGTTTCAAACTTAACTTGGAAGAAATCCAACAAGGCCGAATTTACTCAAGCTAAAAAGTGTGGTAAGGATTCATGAATTACTTGTGCTTGGTATATTTTCCATGATTAATGACAAGTAATTGAAGCTACTAATTGATGGTCAAGATTTGCCAAGTGATGTTAGTATGCTTGAAGGGCAATATGGAATTAATGGTTCCATGGGTTGATTAGCTAATCAATGAATGGCAAGTGTAAAGTTCTTGGTGGGTTTGGCCAATCCATCAAGCACTTGAGAGCTCGAGGGGAATGGAGATGATTTCATGAAGAAATGGTGTGCAAAATTGTACATGAGCACTTGCTAGTGGCTATGGCCGAATTGAAGAAGTGGTGTGTGTGTGAGTTTGTGTGCTTTTGTTGATTGATTGTGCATGCTAACCAACTTATTATTGATATATGTTGAATATAGGCTTCGGCCAAATTGTATTTTCCTTGTCTTTGTGTCTTTGGATGTAGGTACTAGCTTGATTATGGAGGTTAAGCTTATGCTTAACAATATGAACTCCTTTGGAGTTGTGTGAATCCTTACTGAGTTTTAAACTCACTGCCCTTATTGGTTGAATTTTCAGGAAAGGGTAAAGAGCTTGAGTAATTGTGCTTCTGTTTGGACTTCTTGGTTTTTGTGTACCAAGTTTACTTATTGTCCAAGGTATGTGTGCCAACAAATTCTTGGCTTGAAATGTGCATTTTATTCCATGGTCTTATGTAGGCCGAATTTAATGGATTAAGTTTTGCAGGAGATTAGCTGTGGGACTTGAGCTAGGAGGTGTTGGTTGAGTGGGCTTTTGGCATTTGAGACTTGGTGGGCTTTGGAGACCAATAACTTGGTCTTTTGGACTTGTACCTATAGTGCACATTTTGTAGTACCCTTTGAGCATTATGGGTAGTTGTGTACATATGGGCTATGTGAGAATTGGGCTGCAAGTTTTGGGCCCATTTGCATCCTTGGCATGATTGCCATGTAGTTGTTGTTGAGTTGTGGACTTAAGCACTTTTGGGCCCATGTTGGACTTATGCATTTTGGGCCTTAGTGGACTTTGTATGTTGGACTTGTTGGCTGTATGTTAGCCAAGTTTCTTTGGACTTTATGACTATCAGCATGATGTTTTGATGTTGGCTTCCTTGTGTACTATACTTGGCCGAATGCTCATCATCATATATGTATGTGTTTTTAAGCTTGAAAATGGATATGGGCTTCTTTGTTGCCATGCATAAGACTAGTACACTTTATTGCACACAAGTTAAGCACTTAAAGGAAAAAGTGCAAGTGTTGCTTGTTTTGCAAGTAATGGGTTGGGCTTGCTTAAGCTGCAAGGTCTTGGTCTAAAATAAGCAGGGACATCCTGGGCCACCTCCCAGGCCAATAAAAAGAATGCCCAATAATCTACTTAATGAAGGTTAGGTAACTAAACTCTGATGATAACTCTTAAAGACCCAAGTATTCTGGACCTTCAGGGTAGTGGTTGGTGAGAGGCACAGAGTGTGCATGGGCTGGGGCCTGTGTGGGGTGTGACACTTTGAGTGGTAGGGGGATTAAGGATATGGCAAGCATAACCCCCTTTTTTGTTGTGCACTCACCTGACAGATTCCCCTCCCAAAGGACAATGTGATTGCCAGCTAATTTAACATCAAGGAAATTCTACAGATTTTGTTTATTTGGTTTAAACCAGTAAATGTTAAAACTAACTAGCAAGTTACTATGCTATTCATCATTTAGTGAATTTAGAGGTGATTTACATACTCAACATGCTCCATTACTGTGTTCTCCACTATTGGCACCTAATAATAGCAAGAGAAAAGAATACATAAGTTAGGGCCTTTAGAGTTTGACAATAGCTGTGGTTTGAGATGTTGTTATGCAAAATATGAGATTGTTTGATATTTATTGAGTATACATCCATCAAACTTAGCATTATTAACTTAATATTTATTTATAATACTTTATCTAGTTTTTAGATTCATTTATCTAAATTTCATATATGTTTGTCAAGGATTGAGATCATCCTGTGTACATGTGAGATAGGGGCAGAGCCAAAATATTATGTTAGTATGGCCAATGAAAAATATTATTAATAAAATATTTTCACATTTACAACTATCCACAACAAGGTTTCATAACTTGAAAATGTTGCAAAATAATATCATTACTTATACTACTAATTACATCATTTTAATGTTTTAATAGATTATTTTGTTTTATAAATTGATGCATTATGGTTCTGAAATTTTAGAATTACTTGAGAATTGATAGAGAAGTATACAATTTGTGTTGAGATTTGGGAGGGACTTTTTTATGTATAATACTTCTGAAGATTGACATTTGAGATATTTTTTTTCTTTTTTTTTATATATATTTTTTTGGAATAAGAAAAAGAAAAAAAAATGGACAAGCTTCTGTAGGCTGTGATAATGTTATAGAAAAAAGCATAATCTCTTTCACCCCTATATAATTTTAATTATTTTTTTAGTTGTTCAAAGAGTAATTTTTTTTCATTACTTCTACTTTTTACTGTGCAATACTTTATCTTTTAACTCGATTTACGTGTTAAATTCAATAATTATTAACAATTCTTGTGCTTTTTAGTTTCACCACCAGCTTTTACTTCTATTTTAATCACTCATCAAAACTAAGTTCATGCACTTTTGTTTGAGTAAGTGGAGATATGATCAAAAGTTTTATGTGGACAGAATAGATGTTTTTCAAAAAATTATACGCTAGTTATAGACTTTATTTTCCAAAACTTAATGGTGACAATTGCCCTCACTCACATATATATGATGCTATCTTTGATGTGAGATACATTTATATTGTTTTAATTGTATCTCTATTTCTGAAATGCATATATCTAGTCTTAAGATGCATCTGTCTTATTCTGATATGCATTTATCTAAGATTAAGATCATCTTATCTGGATTTGAAATATATTTGTTTCAATTTAATTGCATATCTATTTTTTAAATACATTCGTCTAGTTTTGATATGCATTTGTCTATAATTAAGATCTTTTTGTCTAGATTTAAAATATATTTATTCCACTTTAATTATTTGTCTATTTCTAAGATGTATGTATCTAATTTTAAAATATAATAGTTTAGTAGCTAATATATATGATTTATAATTAAGATCATCTTATTTAGATTTAAGACATATTTATTTTACTTTAGTTCATTAGTTGTACATCTAATTCTAATATGTATAAGTCTAATGTTGTCACTGTTTAGAACTACTTTCGTTAATACAAATGTACACTTAACAGTACCACAAAATACATAGATGTAATTGGATAAACCCCTTGATCAGAAGTGGCCAATTGGCCGGGTTAACTTGGGCCTACCCGGACTTGGCTCGGGTCAAACTCGGCCAAACTCAGTCAAACTCGGGCTCGTTCCAACACAAAGACAATTTGGGAGTAGGTGGGCCTAATATGGGCTTGGTGAAAGAATAGAGCTCAAATCAGCACAAGTTGGCCCATAATCGGACCGAACGGACTTAGAACCGACCAGGTTGGGTAGACTGTTTGGCTGCCAAACATTACATGTTTAAAAAATTCAAGAAAAAAGTATAATTATGCCCTTCCGCCAAAACAGCTCTAGAAATATTTTTTTTTTCCCTAGATTTTTTACCCTCCACCATTAACCATAAATGGCTAGTTTTTTAGGGGTTTTTTGTGCAAACCAAAATTTTTCCTTTGCTATATATAGGGAGCCTCACTCTAACACTTCTGCACACCAAGCTCTCTTCTTTATCTACAATATTCTCTTATTATTTTTAATAGTTCTCATTCATTTTCTTAATCTTCCACTAATATTTTCTTAATCTCTTCCTAATCTCCTGCTATTCTTGTGTATAGTGAACAAACGCAATGTTCCAAGCACATGAATGCCAAGCACAATATGCAATGTTTCATAATTCGCCTTTCTTAAGGTCGCTTGTTCCACAAAAGTGGAGGTGTCAATATCTAAGGGTTGTTGACAATGACATCAACATCAACATGTCAAATTATGAATTGGGCCTCGGTGATCAACTATTCGATAATAATGTTGAGAAGGTTCCATTGACCTAAGCTCAACCGACACTAATGGGTTACAACTGACGCCTTAAAATGAGTAACCCGATATGACATATGGGAAATCTGTTAATTTGAAGGCATCTATGTGGGTGCTTTTTGAGCAAATTTTGGAAGACGGGATGAGGCTTGTGAAATGCAAACATTACAGCAATTAGTTCACGGACAAGTTAAATTCCAGAGCATGCACGCACACCCAGCATTTAAGCAAAGTTCACGAAAATCTTGCCAGCACTTCTGGTGGACAAACCCAATTGACGAGCTTAGGGAGCTCCTATAGTTCATATATTTTTCGCTATAACCCAAAGAATTGCTAGATAAGGTTTAATTAATTGGATTATAATTACTGAATAATCATTCAAACAAGCGTAGGATGAACACTTGAAGAGATTTATTGTTGAAAATTTGAATATTTTTTATAAGAAAATGTCTAGGCAAATGACTAGAAGAGAAAGTTTTAAGCTGTATGAAGCTAGGAGATGTGATTTATAAGCATATTTTTCTACACTTGATCATTGTCTTTTATTTACATATGATTTGTGAATATCACCAATGAGACAAAATTATTATTGTGTAATTGCACATTGGATAGATGATGATTGAGTAATGTAGAAACAAATAATTGCATTAAATGCATGAAATCGGATCATACTGGATGGAACATCTCTAACTACATAATAGGAAGTCTACGGAAATTTGTTGTTGTTATTGATAAGGTTTTTTTTATTTCTTTTAACATTGTTTTTAACAGTGATTCGGCGGTCAAAGAATTGATCAAAGAGATAAAACCACCGCTTGAAGGAAATTTTTTCCATGTTCACTGCTTGTGTCATATATTAAATTTATGTGTTCAAAATGGTCTAGCTCTTACGAACTCAAATTACCCAATTCAAAATGCATTACTTTTTCTAAAAAAAAGGAGCAAATTGGCTTGTGAATTCAAAATGTTCTATATTGAAAAAAGGGTAAATCTTTTGACTCGTTTTGTTAATTTAAGAGTATACCCCGAAGTGCTCACCGACAAGATGTGGGAAAAATGGTTCAAGTTGGTTAAGTTGCTAAGTTATTGTTACGAAATAACAAACTTTTTCTCTAGGATTTATTATCCAACTGTGCACCATATGATTTCAACCAATACAAGGATGATGAGCTTTTATAACCAACTGTAGAAGTAATGCAAAAGAAATGGTTAGACTATTTTCAAGATATCCCGTCCATTTATCTAGTTGCATGTGCATTAGACCTAAATGTAAAATTTATGGGTTGCCTTCAATTGCTAGAAGCATACTATCATACATATTTTGGATAGAATCAAGTTTCTACATTTGTTATTTCTGTTGAGGCTGATCACAATTTGAGAGAGTTATGCAAACTCTATTCCAAGCATTATTCTGATAAAGTTAGAGCATTTGAACTAACATCAGCCTGACATTACACCTTGCCCTCATCATCACGATTCAACCCTGTGACACATATCTTGAAACCACTAATAGCCACAAAAACTAGGACTTGCTGAATGAGATGATTGCCTTCGAGCTTCATTTGAAAATAATGATGAAGACATTCTCAAGTGGTAGAAGAACAATATAAGAAGATTTCCAATCTTGTCCATAATGACACATGATATTTTAGTAGTATTGGTCTCTACCATTGCCTCTGAGATAGCTTTTAGTGCGGGAAAAAGAGTTTTCTCGGATAAACGAGCAAAGCTCACATTTTAGTTCATTGGGGTTTGTATCTGCAACCGAAATTGGGCATTTGCTGCTCTAAGAAAGCAATATATAAAGCGTCGGATGATGATGTCCCATCTAATGAGGAGACATAAAAATAGATTGTAGGTTTTCATTTTAATTTTTAGATTATACTCGATTTGATTATGCTGTGAAGTATTGATTTTAGGTTTTTTTTTTTCATTTTTTTTTGAAATATTTTGTCATTTTTAAGTGTAAAACACATTCCAAATTATGTAAGTGCTGTTTGGATTTTTCCTTAATAAAATTTACATGGATGGTGGTATTTTTCTCAAATAAGAATATGTTTATTCAAATTACATTTAAATAATGTTTGTAACAATTTTTTTACACTTTTTTCTGAAATTGAAACAACTCGGTCAAGCTCAGGGCCTAGCTTGAACCCACAATTCCTGACCCAAGGGTGGCCTAGGCCTGGGCTAAGCTGGCGCACCGGCCACCTTTACCCTTGATTACTGATAGGAAATGAGCCGAAGTCAGAAGGCCCAAAATACTCGGATTTAAACTGGGTAACCCGATTGATTATTGATAGGAAATAGGTCCAAATGTAGCATGAAAATTTTGGGAAAAGACTGACATAAAAAATTTTGCAGCAGCAGAGCAGAGGAATCGCAGCGGGAGACACGGCCGACGGCTCAACAATTGGCTCATGCCTATAAATGCTTGCCACTGACACCGTCGCAAGCGTAGGATCGCTCCCATTTAATCCCAATCCAATTCCCCGGAATCCCTCTTCCAAACTCCTCCTGGTTCCTAAATCGAAGAAGGTAAACATCTTCCTCGGCAATTTTTTGTCAGTATAACGGAAGGTTCCTCCTTCCCACAACTCACATTTGTACGCTGTTCTAGTTGATTGCTGATCCAACTTATAATTCTTCTTCCTGCACCAAGATGAGTGAGAAAGGGAACGAGAAGGCAAATGAAACCGGAACCGAGCGTCCAGCGGGAGCTCCCCGTCTGAATGAGAGGATCCTCTCATCCCTGTCAAGGAGATCAGTTGCTGCCCATCCTTGGCATGATGTTGAAATTGGTCCTGACGCTCCACAAATATTTAATGTGGTATGTGATCCTTCTTATATACCACATTAAATAGTTTCAGAACCGAGTGTTTGTTTTAATGTGCACACGACCATAACCACCATAGTATTTTACGAAGAAAGAATGATATTAGTAGATTTTAATATGAACACTCTGAAGCTAATTGCCATACAATTTCATTACTTGTAATGGAATGGTACAGGTTGTTGAAATAACAAAAGGAAGCAAGGTCAAATATGAGCTTGACAAGAAGACTGGGATGATTAAGGTAGGGTGGGGAAATGCATTATCTTCTACCAAGCTCCTATCCTAATTATATGTGTGTATATGTTATTTTGTTTTCCGCAAGGATTGCTACCATGTCTTCTTGATTCAATCACCTTACCAGTTTGATAAGCCAAATATTTTGCGGAAAGATCTTTACTATGACCATGCCTGGCTCTTTTCCCTTGTTGTTGTGATCTCTTCATTTTATTTTCCAGGTTTTGATTTTTCTCCCTGTTTCTATGAATCTCAGGTTGATCGAATCTTATATTCTTCTGTTGTTTATCCTCATAACTATGGTTTCATCCCCCGCACGCTGTGTGAAGACAATGATCCCTTGGATGTTTTGGTTCTCATGCAGGTGGAGCACTGTTTCTGTACCTCTATTCTTTTTGCCTTTTCCTTTTCTTTTCATTTTAGAAACCTTTTGCTCATAAGGACCAGACAAGAAAAGGAACCAGCCTTTTGGCTATACAAAAATATTTAGAGTGTCCCTTTTCTTTTCTTGCTTTGTGGTTATACTTATATCTACAACATTCTAGAGTACCTTATTTTAGCCCTGACTGCTTTCAGGATTCTAGAAAGCCTACTGAACATTTGTAAATAACATTGGAGAGCGCAATAGTGCATAGTCTGGTTCTCTATACTTACATATATACCCCCCAAACTTGATGCAAATTTCAGGAGCACACTTTCATGTTGAACACATTGGCATGATTAAGTGCCCACTGAAACAGTTTTCCAAGCACTCATGGTTTATGGTTCGTTTCAACAGGAGCCAGTACTTCCTGGGTGTTTTCTCCGAGCCAGAGCAATTGGGCTAATGCCCATGATTGACCAGGTATTTCCTTGAAACTCCATGCTAACGTTTGACTTGGACTTCTGCAATTGCCTCAGGTTTGGATGGTAAGGCTGCTACATTTGGTGTTCCAGGGAGAGAAAGATGATAAGATTATTGCAGTGTGTGCTGATGACCCTGAATATAAGCATTACACCGATATCAAGCAGCTGCCCCCTCATCGTCTCTCTGAGATTCGCCGTTTCTTTGAGGACTGTATCCTGTATTAGTTGAGGCCTCTTAAAAAAATATGTTATTTGTCTAGAACTTTTTCTGGATGTCTTTTCCTTTACACCTGGTACAGACAAGAAAAATGAAAACAAAGAGGTGGCAGTGAATGAGTTTCTACCTCCACCAACTGCATGTGAAGCAATCCAGTACTCAATGTATGCTTTTCCTTTCCTCTTAGTTTCTCAGCAAGGATCACTACTCTTCAATCGAGTAGCAACCCGTTGATCAGTTACTCATTATTTTTCCTGTCTCTCCCTTTATCTCTTCTGAAAATTGGACTAGACTTCTGCAGTTGTGGCTCTTCATCTCACCAAGTTGCCTCTTTTTTTTTTTTGTGTTATGCAGGGACCTTTATGCTGAATACATTTTAACCAGCTTGAAGCAATAGGTTCACCTTTCCCCGTCGAAGGTCTGGTTCGATGGTAGATTAATGACTTGTTTATCAGCAGCTCCATTTCAAGGAATATAAACTAACAGCAGTCTACGGTAGAGAAGGGTATGCTTTACTTACTATTAGTTTGATCGAAAACTAACAGAGTATGTATGTATATATGTATGAAGTATAAAATGCTTAGCATGCGCTAAGGTAATTTTGGCAGGTGGAACATAAATTGTTGCTTCCATTTTGTCATAGTGGAGGAGCAAAATCATTGTAATAAAAGTCACGGCTTTGTTTCATTAAAGAAAAGAAACAAAAATATTGACATTCTCTTTTCATCTGGGCAGTAGACGTTACAGTTTTTGCATTACAGTGAAATTAGTTATCGTAAAACAAACTAGCTAGCTTCTACATATAGCAACACGCAAACTCTATATATAGTGTTAGAACTACTCATATGTTTGTCGTGTTATGTTAAAGTTGATGGATAGATGTAGTGAAATCTCGATGGCAGAGATTGATTCCGAGGTCCATGAAGAAGGAATTGGGAAGGGGTGAGTGTGACGTGAGCTGAAGATGTCAAGTTGAGAAGGAATTGGGAAGCTTTTGTGGGGTAGGAAGGGGGCAGCCGGCTGGGTTTGAGATAGATGAAGATGATGTCTCATATGGTACGGTAGGCTTGGCTTGGCCTGGCAAATGAGTTGATAGATGGAATTGGAATGTGTGAAGCGTATTCGTATCCAACACAACACCTATCGATCAGACGGCCACTTTTTTCAAGCTGCATACGGACGGATGGAATCGGATCACGCTTCCGATTTCCGATCACATGTTCAGCCGCTAAAAGGAGGACCAATTATTACATGGTCGGTGTCCGTACTAATACTATTTCTCTCCACTTTATGAATGAAATCTTAAAATAAAATATAATTGACCTTAAACTCAATGACATAATAGTAATCATCATGGGCTATAATTTTTAACGAATTATTGTTGTGATGTTGTAATCCAATAACGTGAATTTCTCATTTTCTAATAGTATTGAGGTTCGATCTGATCTGATATCAAATCACTCGCTATATAACATCAAGTTCCACATTGAAGTTTTCGTAATTTGTATGCTCACAAAAAAAAAAAAAAAAAAAAAGAAGAAAAAAGGAAATGATTCGAATGATCTTAATAATGACATTGATGTTGATTAGATGGTCTGTGATTCTCCAATTCTTACTGGGCTTTTGTGTGTGTGTGTGTGTGTGTGTGTGTGTCTCACGGGCGAAGACGACACAAATATTAATCACGCACGTTAGAAAATGGACCACCGGGACTCTTCACCGGGGCTTTTGTTTTGTGTGTGTGAGCTTTGAGTTGGGTGCAGTAGTGAGCCCTCGCAATGGCTCTATTTCAGACCCCAGAATTAAAGGTTCCCACCGGCATCTCTTGCCTGCTTCTGCTGCTTAACTCGAAAGTTTCTATTAGAAGTCATAGGTTCTGAAACCCGAATCCCAAACGATTACCTATAAAAAATATTGGGCCTAATTTCCCCAAAATCCAGCCACATCCTTCCGGCTTTCTTATGCCCAATTACTTTTCTTTCCTTTTTGCAAGAATCATGTCAGTTGCTAAAACGGACATGATCGATTAGTGGGATTAACTCGAACTGATTTTTAAGTTTTTTGTCCATCGAAAGTAGCAAAATTTTCCAGAACTGGTGAGCTCGAAGTCCTTTTGCGGAAGATGATTGATTCAACAGAAAAAAAAAAATTTTGCGGTTAATAATTAGATTATAACTTAAACATTAATGATAGACTTTTACTTTACAAAAGACTTTTCACGAGATATTCTAATTATAAATGAAATGTTCTCCGTTAACTATGTCAATGGTTAATTTCTTTCCAATAAAAAACATTTAATGGTATGTTTCTTCCCAACAAAAAAAAAAAAAAGGCATGTACGCCTGCAAAAAAATAAAAATAAAAATAAAAATAAAAATACTAAGAAAAAAGGCAATAGTGAACAATTTGTCCAAGGAATCGGTGATGGTGGCAAATTTGACCCTTTCACCCATAATACTACTAATAAGAAACTTTGTTTTTTATTATACTCCAATATGTGTGAAGTAAGTGGCATGCCGGGTGCTGGTCCATTCTCGATTGAATTAGAAGCTCTGGAAAAAATATGGTTAACGCTATATTAACTCTTCCAATATTTTGACACCATTATTATAAATTTATAAGTTGAAATTAAAAGGTGTGTTGGTTCATTTGATTTTCTAGTTTTTAATACATTATTAGCTTTTCCCGTCCCATTACTTAATCTTGTATAAATGATCCAATGCAAGTGTGATCAATTTCAATTTCATGATTAATTCTTTTAACTTGCTCCTGAATCAAATTTTCTTACGTTAAATTTTATTAGAAAAAAAGTTTAAAAAATTAACAGTGTCTGAAAAACTAAAGGATTGAATCTAGCATAACCTTTAAAAATTAATGCTTTCAAGCTTTTTTCTTTTTTTGGGTTCACGTCATCCGAGACAATCTAAATTAAAAGACATTGAAAGTATTAACCTTGTTAGGATACTAGAAGGTAGTAATTTTTTCGAATTAGAAAGAAAATGGTTGTTTTAGAAATTCTGGTCGGCCTTTTGAGCAATGCAAGTAGAATGATTTGGAATCATATAATTGAGTGAATCAAATTGCATGCGTGGGCAATCTAATGAAAGCCCGAGCTAGATCATGGGCTTTCAGCGCTTTTTATGGTCCTCACAACTTGCCGAAAGGCACTCATTATTGTTCCTTTTATTTTTTTTATTTTTTATTGGAATCTTTTATTGTTCGAGTCAATTATACGAGATTATTAAAATCACTCATTTCTTAAGTGATTGTGACATTCGTCCTTTCATCGAATTAAACATGTGTTGATTTTGTACTAATTTTAATATACATATGTGATATTATACTTTATCTCTCATATTTTAGAAATATGTATTTTGTCTCATACATTATATCTTTTAATCTTTATTTTTTTATATTTATAAAAAAAAATAATTTAAAATATCTATTAACTATAAAAAAAGTATTATACAACTAAAATTACCAGGAGATAACTACAGTCGAATATTATAAAAAAGGGACAAAGTCTACTGAGTGTACCTTCGCATATTTTTTTTGTCTCCAATTGGTATCTTACCTTTAAATTTGTCCTATCAAACTACCTAACCTCACTTGTGCGTCTTAATTGATTATTTTCTGTTAGTTTCATCATTAAATTAAATAAAAAAAACTAATGTGACAGTAAATAATGCTAAAATAAATTCAAAATAACAACTTTAAATCCTAACTTTTACAATCAATAATTTTAAGCCTTAGAACTTACACAAGAATTAATTTAGTCTCTCTTTCTCTCTCTCGTTCATTTGACTCTCTGCTATCTTGATGTCAGACTTTTTCTCTTTCCCATTATCGCCCAATAGCCCAACTCGTGGCTGATCCATCTTGCTTCTACACTATCCGGCCATCGTTCATTACCCATTGATTCGCTACTCCTTGGCGGCCCTTTGTTCTGTAGGAAACATTACAACACAAATAAAAAAGCAATAAGGAAAAGCAATGAAGGGGTTGTGTTGCAAAAGTTTTTGTTAGTTTTTCATGGCAAAGTTGTGGCTGGAAAAAATAAATTTGAATAAGCAATGACTAAAGCAACGTGAAAATGTAGCGTTACTTTTTTGCGGCAAATTTGTTGCCTAATTTTTGCTTTTATGCAACGAATTTACAACAAAAAACCGACACCATGCCAGAGTGTTGCTTTTTTGTCACAAATTTATTGCTTGCTAAGCAATGATTATGCAATGAAAAAGCAACAAGCTTGGCTTCCCCGTTACTTTTTCGTTGCTTCTTCATTGTACAATTTTCAAGTAGCTAAGAGTGGGAAACAATTAGACTTGAGATTGATAAAAAAAATGGAGTGGGATAAAGAAGCAACAGTCACAGTCATTGCTTTTTCACTACTTAAAAGGAAGGCTACCACCAAAATATATAGCACCTCTCTTGTTTCTTCCAACCCTCATTGCCAAGATCTTTCTCTACCTCCCCTTTAACTTCTGTACACTTACCTCTAGTATAGTCAAAGGACCCCGATCGTCTTTCCCTCTAGAAACAACCAAATGGAACTGTTGCACTTGCTGCAGAAACAAAACCCTTACACTCGCCGTCAGGCTGAAGGTGGGTAGTATTGAAACTCCCCACAAAATCTGGTTGGGTTGATAATAGCCAAAGGCATGACTAGGAAGCCAGACCCAGAGCTAAACCCAATGACGTTGCTAGTGGCTATGATAGGGACAGGAGAAGAGCTTATTTTATGATTGTTGTGAACCATTGCTAGAAACTGAGTCAACGTAAAGATGGAGGAAATAAGTTTAGCCAAAGAGTTGAAATTGGGTAAGTTTTATACTTGAGGTGCTTGGAGGTAGTGAGTGACGAAGAGCGGGTCAACTTTGAGCAAGAACCAGATCTGATTTTCTGGGGTTCAAATTTGAAACTAATACTTTTTTTTTTACCATTTTATTTTCATTTTGTATTTTTTTGGTTGATTCTAAATACTAACTTTCTTTTTTTGTGATTTTATGTGAGGCTTTTGATGTTCTCAAGAAATGGTGCGGCTCACTACTTTCGAGAATGGAAAGCATGATGGTCTCTTGAAGCCAGTAATAAGAAATTAAGTGTTGTTTTTTTTTATATATTTATTTTATGTAATTTATTTTATTAATTAACATGATTTATACTTGTTTGTATTTTATTTTATGTAATTGAATAATATATTAAATAAAAGTTTATTTATTTACTTGAAAATCCTTTCATTATTTTTTATACATTATCAAAATTTCTTTTAGTTATAATATATTAATTTTCTATATATATATAAATTTAGATACACTAAATTTAAATTATATGAAATCATTTGAGAGAAAAAAAACTTACTTCGTTGCTTTGGTTGTTATTGATTCGTTGCTTATTAGCAACAAAAAAACAATTGGGGCGCCTTGTTGCTTATTTGGAATGGAGAAGCAATGAACTGTGAGTCATCGCTTTGGCTTGTTGCTTATTTGTTGCTTTCTAAAAGTAACGTACATTTTACCAACAAATTAGCAATGCCTAGTTTTTTGTTATTTTTTTTTGTATGAAGCCACGAATTTACAACAATTTTACCCGTAGCTTTTTTTTATTTTGTGTTGTAGTGAAACCCGATGTTGCTACACTTCACACCTTGAATTGAGCAAGAATCAGGGAGACAAGGTGAATCAATGAAGTTGGGAGCAAATCAGACAATTGATCATCGTCCACTTGTGTGCCGCTTTGAATTCCTTAGCCAAGGAGCCGACTCTAGGAGAGGCGCTTGCGCTTCCCGCAAGTTTTCTGGGCCAGCCCATTCATGAAGCTCGAGCATGGGGCATGGTGGATAGAGATTTTGGAGAGATGCGCAATGGCAGAGGCTGTCAAAGGAGAAAGGTAAGATGTGACAGTTTTCAATGGGAGAGCTACGGACAGAGATTCCAGACAGTCGCCCAAATCTACTGCCCAGTGTTTCTGATGGCAACCGAGGAGTGAGATCTAAAGAATAAGATTCGGGCACTGGTAGCAATAAAGGGAAGATAGAGATTTAGGCAACGGTGGCAACGGGGGGAAGAGAGAGATTCGGGCAATGGTGGTGGTGGGGGGAAAAGTAGGTTTAGAAGTTTAGGATTTAGAATTATTGATTAGAAACATTTGTAGACCAAAATTGTTATTGAGATTTTATTTTAATATTATTTAATGTCACATCATTAATTTCCATCCAATTTAACAGTAAAATTGATGGAAAGTATTTGATTAAGACACATTATATAAGTTTAAGTAGTTTAGAAGCACAAATATAAAGGTTAGATATTTATTTGCAACAAAAAAATAAGTTACAGTATCTCCGGCGGACTTTATCCTATAAAAAATGTGTGAGCAAAGTTATATTTTTTAAACTGAAGTGGCAAAGTGTAATATTATCTAGATTTTGCAGGGCAAATTAAATTAACCCTTTTAATATATTATTATGCTTCATTCTTATATAAAATGATTATTTACTAAAATTATTAATTTATTAAACTGCACACTTTAAAATTTCCTAAAAGTAATTATATGGAAAAATATTTAAAAAATAACAAAAAAATTTAATTTTTATAGAAAGTATCTTAAAATCACTTTTTAGACTTCTTAAAGTGAAAAGGATAATAATATATTAAAATTAATACAAACAGACTCACCTTAGAAAGTTTAAGTTTGATGAAATTTGATGATGTGACAATTACCCTATTTTAACTAGCACCCAAACTTAGCAAAAAAGTACACCTTCCATCGCATATTCTTTACACAATTTTTTTTGTCGTCTCAAATTATTTGCATTATTTCCTTTTTAGGTAAGTTTTAACAAGTAAAATGACTATTCTACCCTCTTCCAGCTAAAAAGCAACTAAATGCCTATGACTGGCACAACCAATTCTAGCATTGACCTCCCTTGGTCCTCTCGTTTGCTTGGTATCATATTGATCACCTTCTTTTAAGCTCATCTGACTTGGCCTCGACAATTTGCCAATCTTGATCACTGGTAACCATTTCCAATAGATCTCGATTCCAGATATCAATGGCATGGTGAGCGAGGAGGCTCTAATTGTCCGATTCAAGGCATGGGTAAGAGATTAAAAAAAAAGTGAAGCATCGTTGGATGAGAAAAAAGGTGTAGGATCTGCAAGCAACTGAATCGATCTATGACTGCATCCAAATTAGGGGAAGAAGGGCAGTGGCAAATGTTGATGATGGCAATGATTTTGAGATTGGATCGAAAATCCTCCCAATGGCTAGGCAGAGCTCCGTCAAGGAAAAATTTGAAGTGGAGGAGTTGGAGTCATAGGGCTAGTGTGTGAAGGGTGACTTCTGGTGCTCAATGTAATAGGCCTATGGTGGAGAGTGAGATTGTGTGGTGGTGGAGCAGCATGGAGTGGTAGTCGTTGGGAGCAACTACGAGACTGGCTGAATGGGGATCATGACGATCCAGATGAAGGGACAGAAAGATAGAGATGTTGAAGGGAATTGAGGGTATAATTAGAAATATGTGCTGAACAATAGAAAACCTTAATTTGCATGCCAAGTGGAAATGGAACAAAGATAGTGGGATGAAGGGAGTAACATTTAGCACATTGTTATATCCATTTCTCTTGCTTTTTCCTAATCAATCCAAACTTAACACCCAAATCAACACGAGAACCAAACATCCCACTATCACAACAAAAGTTTACACAAATTTTTCTCCTTAAAATAAGGAAATTCCAAGGATGCAATTCAAAGTAGACCTATTCTAGTTGAACCCAATCACTAAGCAACGGATCTGCCTTGCCTTCTTCTGCATTATTCTTCCTCATAAACCTTGCTAGCGAGATTTCATATATAATCTACCTAAACTTCCTGATCCCAACCTTCACCGACCATGATTGGTGTGTACATCGAGCAGTCTCAACTTCATCTTCTTCAACTAATGACTTTTTTTTTTATGGATTTTTTTCCAATGCACCTTGATACCACTATTAATATTTGAGAATGAGTTGAATATGGAGTAATATTTTATTACTCAAAACTAGCTGTTACATGGTTTAGGGACCAATATTGTCACTAGCCCCCTATGGGCATGACCCTTTTACTTCACTGAATCTACTTGTTTGAAGTACATCTCACAACCTCGTCTTTTTCACTAGCACTTTCCTCTTTCGTAGGTGACTTTATGAATTGTATTATCCTTAACGAAACTAGTTGGCTATAAACAAACTACTTGAATGAGACCGGGCGCTTAGCCGTCGCTAGATGCTCTGATATTAGTGGCAACCTTTATTGTCCTGTTGGGCTCGGCCACCTCCAAACCTCAAGTAGAGACCGGCCTAATTTTCTAGTTTATCAAGTAAAGACCCTGATTGAGAATGTGAAGGCAAAGTTGACAAAATAATTTGAACCCTAATGGAACCCAAAACAACAAAGGTGAAAAAGAAAAGAAAATACCATCAAAATATTCTATAAGGTTTGTGTGTGTAAAGTTTGAAAAAATGTGGGTAAAAAAGATAACGCTTAAACTTCATATTTTTTTCCCTATGTATATCAGAACAATAATTTGACAGAATGACCACATTAATAGCATAAGATGTATCTAAGAGACCCTCATATAATGAAAATACAAGTTATGGGATTTTTGGTGGATTTTTTTAATAAAAATACAATACATAACAATATAAGTTTAGAAAGAAGAATGAGGAAAACCTAAGAAAGGGATGAACTTTTTATCTATAGAAAAACTTGAATAATTCTAGCGCACTTTAAAGTAATTATTGAACCAAACTTCAAATAATCCCGGTGAATTTTAACGATTTTTCTTCCATTTTTTTTTTTTTTTACTTTTAACGAATATATGTTTTTTATTTACCAATTGTTAAATGGCGCAAAATCTCAACTTTTCAGAAACTTGCAGTTAAGTGATCATACCAGCAACTATCTAATAATTGGCTGTTTTAGTTGGTTTAAATATGATTAAGACGCTCGAATTGCTAAACGTAAGTTATAAATACTTATTTGCATGTATATTTTTGGTTAATGATCGGTGAATTGGTGATTAGGTCGTGCATTTTGAAGTACACTTTCTTATGCTCATGGGAGAAGTTACTTGCACATAGATTTTTAAGAAGTTGTAATGTTTTTTCTTTTTATGAAAGTTCTTTTCCATTAATTATATTTCATATGACATATACTAATAAGATATAAACATTGAACTCTACGGAAATAACAGACTTAACTCGTGTTGTTTATAGTGTCCATGCAATATTGTATTATATAAAAAAATTGTAAAGAATACATAGGTAAGCATGGTATTCAAACCTACAAACTGACGGAAAAAAGTCTTCAAAATTAAGGGACACAAACATCTCATAATACTTGGACTAAGAAATGCTAACTGCCGGTTCACTATGAGAGAGCAGAGTGACTGACTTCATCGAGTGGAACTCTCTGTTGCAACTCCTCCATCTTATCTATCAGAGAGAAGAAAACTGGATCTGACAAAAGTAAAGAGAAAACTCTACTGATGAAGTCAATTATTTGAAAAAATAACATAAAAATTTAGGAATGATAGCCAAATCCAGCTGGAAAACTAGCCGGATCCGGCCAATTAAGTCAAGGTTGAAGGGACATTTTGAGAGAGGGGGAGAGAGGTGGTTCACGACTAGGGCTATCTTTAAGATGCTATAATGTTATCATGGTTGAACCAGAATATGTGATTATCGCGCAAGAGTTACTATATTCAAAAAATTATAAGGGCAATAATTGCAAATCCAAAAATGTTAAATTGCCTTCAAATCATGCCTAATATGATATGTAAGTTTTTTCACTTAAGGATAGGTTATTTTCTTGTAATTGTTGGCACCAACACCACCCATTGGATTTTGGTTATTTACCTCCTAGGGACATGTGTCTGAGATCTTTAGTTTTACTAGTTATGTGTGGGGGCATATATCGATCTTGGCTCGAAACTTTTGGGCCTAGCCTGAGGTTGGCTTAACCTTGACAAGCTAAAAAAATGTGGACTTGAGTTTAACTCGATGGTTTGATAGACTTGAAAGATATCAAGGGGAAAATTGTAACTTTTGAAACCTTAGAGAAATGAATGTAAGTGTTATGTAACTTCGTGGGGGTAAATTATAAGTAATCCTATATATAGTGACACTCTTTTTCAACCAGAGGCTAACTGAGAGTTTTCAAATGTTAAGAGTTTCTGTGAAATCATGACTTAACTTTAAATGGGATGAGTGTGATTAATTTTTTTTATCATATATAATAGCTAAAGGCTAGAATCACGACTCAAGCTTCCTAAGCTAAAAACCTGGTTTGAAAACATAATTTCTAGTTTTTTTTTTTTAGCATGAGCTCGTCAAAGCCAACTTATTCACACATTTAGTTATGTGTGTCACTACAAGTACAAGTGAGCAAAATTTTGGTTATATTCGAAATAATCAAATAATGAAAAAAATTTCAGTTTTTTAGTTACCATATTTAGGTATAATTTCTGTTATAACTGAAAACTAATATATAATTTTGGTTCGGTTTTTGGTTTGCTTTAATTGAAATTCGATTAACCAAAATAACCAAATTTTTACTCTACTGGTATTTATGTTTGAGATTTGGAAAGGATTACGTATGTGATGGATATTTGTTATGTATATGAATGTGATGTTTGAATTTAGAATGAATTATAGATGTTTACTATGTGATTAGAATGTGTGTTTAGATTAGAATATGTGATAGATGTTTGAGGTTTGGAATACGTATGCATAAAATTTGATTATTTTGGTTAAAAACCGAATAACCGAATTTTTTTTTTGATTATTTCGGTTTTCTCCTATAGTTCGATCTATTCGGTTATTAGTACATAAAATAAAAAATCAAATAAATTCAATTATTTAGTTTCGGTTAAAATAAAATAAAAATCGATTGAGAACCCCTAACTATGAGGGAAATTTTGAAAAATGACTGAAAGTCAATCACAAAGCATTTTCAATCATGCTTCAATGACTTTGGTGGGGCCCAATTTAAGAGTGATTAAACCAATTAATCGCCACCAAGACAGTCACTTTTCAGGTGCTACTTTAGTAAAAAATTAAAATTTAGTCACTTAATTTGATGTACAATACAACTCTCTCCAGTTCTTCGCCTTGTTTTTCACCGTTTTCTCTCCCATAGAAACACAATGCCTTTACTCTCAAATTTCAACTTTCTTTCCCACACCATTGCCAAGTGCCTACTCTTCCTAGTGAACACTGTCATCTTGGTTGCCAGAACATGTGACGACAGCTTTCTTATGCGCCTCTACTCCCTCCATAGCAGCACCAATGCCTAGCATGTCATCCTCATCCATCTCTTCATCATTTATTACCAATGCTGCCACTAAGTATCCCCAAACTGGATTGCACAACTTTTCTTCATGAAATCGTGACTATTCCTTGGTGCCGCCATTGTTGGAGTCCTCATCAGCATCAATGACTGTCTCGATAAACACTGTGTTCCTTCTAACAGTGGGCACCTCTGTCCTTGCCCTAATCATTTCCACCAACTGGTCGATGAACAAAAAGAACAAAGAGTAGGCGATGGGTTTAAATTTAAATTGGTGCTTTTTTACATGAACTAGGTCAAAAGCCAGATTTAAATTTAATCAATGAACCAACGACCAATGGTGAAGTAGCAAGCCAAAATCTGAGAAGACCTGGAATTGAAGAAAAATGAAAATGAAAACCCAAATTTAATCAACCAACCAGCAAGTTGCTCATAAGTTACTTGTTAATCCCTTTTAACTAGTAACTAGCTAGATTTTTTGGCATTGAACATTTTAGTCACTTGTCAGTTAGGAGATTGACTATGACCGGAAAAACAGTTACTTTTCCACTTTTAACTTGTAGTGAGTGTGTGCGTGTGTGTGAAGTTGTTAGAGTTTTCAATTCTTGTAGCGTGTGCGTGAAGTTGTTAGAATTTTCAATTTAGTCATTACATAACCTACAAACCCTATAGCAAACACTAATCACAATTGAAAAGTTTCATGGCCTTTTGGGAACAAAAAAGAGTTGAGTGACTTGTTTGGTAGAGAACACAGAAGTTTGATGATTTTTTTTCCAAAGGATATCTCATACCTTAAGTGCATGGTCGCTGAATTTTTATAAGATCTTTTCTGTACACATTTTCTGTACTATAGTCTTAATTCGATGGTGAATAATGAGAAGTTGAACTATTAGTTATTAGTCCCTCTATTAAAAAAAGAATGCAACATATATTTTTTAAAGTGTCTCAAAATTTTGCAACATTTTTATATTTAATAAATTAATTTATCATATTATCCTTCAAATTATCATTTTAATATTCATTTTATCTATCTTTCTTTATTTAAATGTAAAAAAATCAAAGGTAAAAAAGAAAATAATACATAAATTTTTCCCTGTTAAAATCAAACGATTCATTTAAAATGAGATATAGGAAGTAATTTTACGGAAGAATTACATACTTATACTTTTCCATAAAAAATGATGAAATTGAGCCGGAAAAAAAAAACAATAGTGGTTTTCCATTAGTTTTGCCAAATGCAAAACAGTTTAGAACAAATAAAACGTGTGTTTGGAAAAGAGAAATTAGAAGTGAGCGTGAGGGGTTCATCTAAATAAATGATGGGGAGATGAGGGAGAGGTCCCCAGTGGCAGGGCAGTATGCATAGGGTTATAGCTAGGCTTTACCTTTAAAACGCCAGCACTATCACTGCCCTTTCGACGTTAACTTGCGACATATCCTCGTAACCTTTCGTGATTTTTAGTTACCACCCAACTCTTCCAGTCGCCCCATACCCTATACTTGTACCAACCTGATTTTGTTTTTCTTGTTTTTTTCCCCCAGAAAAATTACCAGTAGCACCAATTTACCTGCAGCTCAGTTCAGTTAATTGCCATAGTACTAATTTACCTGCAGCTCAGTTTAGTTAATTGCCATATTATTTTGAGAAATATAACTATATTTCCTTTTGAAAAAAATCTAGAGGAGGTAGCAATATAGTGTGTGTGTGTGTGTGTGTTCATTTGTGACTTAGGTAGTGGTGGTTAATGGTAGAACATTGTTAGAGTTTGCTTTTGGTGGTTTCAACCTCTAAGCCTTCGATATTAATTAACTGGTGTGGAATACGTTGAGATATATACATATCCCTTCAAGTTTGGGGATACAAGTTGTCTGATGGCACCGCAAGTGGGGCAGATTAGCGACAAATTAATTAACTTCACGCAACACAGAAAAAGAGGCACAAATTAATACCACAATAGTTTAGACCGAGAAGTTTTCACTTCAAACAATGATTTCGAAGTCAATGAGTGATTAAAAATCGAAGGTGATTACGATCACATGCACTTATTACTTTATTAGAAATTATTTTTAGATATCCCTCTTTTATGGATTCTTAGAAATGTCTGAGTTTTGATATGGGGATTAGGGAAGAAAAAAATTTATGTGTCGTCTTTATTATTATTATTATTATTTTTCCATTCACTTTTCGCATGTAAACTAGTAAAGATGAAAAAAGTAAATATAAAAATGATAGTTTAAAAAGGCGCTGTGATCAAATAATTTATTAAATATAAAAATGTTGCAAAAATTTCAAATCACTCAAAATAATAAATATTGTAAAAAATTTGAAAAAGTGGTAGTATATTAAAGAAATTATTGTATATCAAGAGTAATATGCTTATGTACAGTAATAAGGGTGACCCCTAATGTTTTTTCCCCCCTTAATCTGATCTCTTGTTCTAGAAGCCCTCAAATTTTTCAAATTGGTTTTAACTTTATTTATGTATTTTATTTTTTATTTTTTATTTTTTGTGTTTTTCTTAGGTAATGTTAAAACTTCATTCCTAATCTCTGAATTCTCATCCTTAATCATATTAGTCCCGAGCTTTCCTATCTCAATTCTTGATTAAATCCAAAACCTAATCTTTTTTTATCTTACATTGTATTTTGGGTCATTATACCTAGATCTGCAAGTTTCGGGAAAACCAGTAACAAGGCGTGGGTTTGTATAATATAGCTAGTTTTGCTACTATTGTATAACACACAGGGAGGCTCTACTCCCTAAAATTATAAAATACCTGTAATTTTATTTTTTACAATTTAAAAGTTAATACATTCTAACTTCTTCCAAAAATTAGTTGAGTTCTCTTTTAAGAATTATAGTTTAGGATAAAATTTATTTTGGCATCTCCTTTATTAAAAGCCTAGGTCTGCTCCTGATAACACATATATGTCTCTAACATATGAACATTTGTGGTATTTGATTATTTTGTGAGAGAAATTAAAGAAAATTCTTTAATAGCAAACAGAGTAGGCACGTAGTTGATCATTCTATAAGAGGCATTTAGTTTGACTAGATAAGTTCAAAGGGCTAATTGAGTCAATATTTATAAACAACTACCATTGGTTTATAAACTATACTACCTTGAGAGATTAGACCACAACACATGATTGCTATTGAATTGCTTAATTGCATGAATTACCATATCTATTGCTTAAACATCATTTGCTTAATTATAGCCATATGCTAAAAATTACAAATATATGATTGATTTAAATAATATAACTATCTCGAACAAATGCAATTGATTTTTTGGCTTTAGTACTAATAAACATTTTCTAGAGTTGACTAAATTCTAAGAGGTGTTCTAGAGTGAGAAGCTCCTACTTCTCTTTAAAAACTTTTGGAATCCATGAAATTCGATACTGAAATCTTCATTGCTATTGAGAAAAAATCTTTCTTTTCACAAGTCAAATGGAGAAATTTGAAGATGTTATTCATATTATCAAAATTGGGCATCAAAGTCAAGGATCAATTGATCTAAAAGGAGATGAAATAGAATAGTTCGTTTTAAATTGGAGAAAGTTTTTCGAAAATCCAACAGAGAGGATGAGGCAACAACATCATGGTTCTGATGGCATGGTGCTATTTTTTGGAATGAAAACAAACAATCATGATAAATTTCTTGAATTGGTAAAGGCACAAAAATCCAATAAATTGCACATCATTTTTTTTGGAAGGAATGAATTCATTGGGGTAGAAGAGTTTCTTTCAAATGATTGGTGCTCTTTCAACTATTGATTTGGTGGTAGAGTCTCACGATGATCATGTATGTGGAAGGTTGCCAGTGAGATTGAAGCAGCAACAATGGTGGCCCAAGGGATATTCAATGAGCAACAAGATAAAAGAACTCTTTTTCCAGGGGAAAGGTTGGCAGTGGACGTGTTGTTGGCGGTGCAGAGGATAAAGAGATTAGTGTGGAGGAGAACAAAAATCAAAGTAGTGTGGAGAAGGCAGGGCTTGAGGGAGGTGGATTGTAGCAACACATGGAAGGTAGAAACTTAATCAACAAAAGGGAAGGGTAGAGGGAAGTGATTGGGCTTGAAGGCAGTGATATGAATCTCTAGAATTAGAAAAGAGCAGACTAGGATGAGGTGAGGAGAAATTGTCATCCAACGATCTTTGGGAGAGAAAGAAGTAACATTGGGAAAGAGGCGACAAGGAGACACGAAGGTGAGGAGGACGCATTAAAGTTACAGGGTGGTGATGATGAAAATTATGTGATGCTCAGCGGTAATGAAGGCAAATAGACTTTGGCAGACAAGAGGAATGTTTCAAGCAGTGTTCAATATTTTCAAAAAGAAGTTAAGGTTCCCACAGTATTTTGGTAGGCTAGTTAAACTCTTATAGTGGGCTAGAAATTGAGAGTGATTCTAATGAGCCTGAGCATGAGTTTGGTAGGCTTGAGGAAAGATCTTGATTAGGTGCTATTAGATCAAAATTCTCATCAAACGATGGGTATTCATTTTCTAATGTTGGTCTTATAGTTGCTAAAGAAATTAATGTTCATGGTGTGGGGAAAAATGATTCTACAGATGCATCATATTTAATTTTTTCCAGGCCTTACCAATTCCGAAATTAGTGGATAAGTCTTGGTGGTAAGGGGTTGTGAGTTTTGATTTGCCCATTCAAAATATTGAGCTGTGTGGATAAGATTGTACGAGTTCCAGTCTCACACAAAAAATTTTGGTATTAGAAGATGGTGGATCTTTAAACTGAGACAAGGAGAGTATTAAGAGTTTTGATTCTTGTGTTATTCCTACTGAGGTGTCCTTAGATTATTGTGATGAATTAGCGTTGGGTATTTTAGAAAATCTTGACTTGGCTAAGGATCAAGGGAAGGAGGGAAAGAAGATTGAATTATGGTCTAAGGTTGGCATTGGAAAAAGAATTGAAAAGATTGGAATGAGAGTTTAAAGACTGGAACCTTACTATACATTTCTCTTTAGGCCTTGGTTAATGTGATTTTTGGGGCTAAAGCTTTTAAATTTTGAAGTTGGTAGGGGCGTTTGATTTTTTTAAGGTTAAGAGAATTATTCTCTTTAGGCCTTGGTTAATGTGATTTTTGGGGCTAAAGCTTGTAAATTTTGATGTTGGTAAGGGCGTTTGATTTTTTTAAGGTTAAGGGAATTATTTAAGGATTTTGGACTCTAAGAGTTTGGTTGTGATTTTATGTCTAATAGGAGTTTGTTGGGGTGCTTAGGTTTTGTGGGAGGTTGTTGGGATGAACAGTTCAGTATCTTTTTGGAATTGAGCATTATGAATTCTACTTACTTTAATAAAATTTTGTTTTGTTGCTTAAAAGAAACTAAAAAATATTTACAAATAAAAATATTTATTTGTGTTTGTAATGGATGAGATCAAAATGTTTATTCCTTGAAACTTGGAATGCGTTGAGCCTTTTTTTTTTTGTAATCAGAAGCATAGAAAAATAAAAGTTTAAGGAGAAGATAACCAACAAATTCATGCACTAGAGAGACTCGCTCTCGGGTATGATTACAGTTGAACAACGAGTAAATCTCTCCAACTCAATTACAATTTATTGGGCTATACTCACCATTGTGGGACTAAGAATCTATATACCCTTAAGCACAACAAGAACCTATATACAATAAGTTAAAAAGGTGGGAAATTTAGAGGTTAAGATGATGAACCTCTTGGATAGTTTTTGTACGAGCAAAAAGTTCAACCTGTAATGAGGAAAAATAACATGAGATCACAAATTTGTCCTTTAACTACAGTGGATTGATGCCCATCTGAACCCAGGAAGCTACTTGTAACCCTGAAAATGTATGTCATGCTTTATCAATAAGAAATATATTTAGATTTTGAGGAAGTTTTGATAATTTCTGAGTTTTCAAAGAATGACAAAAAGGATTTGGTGTATTAAATGGAAGAGTAAAAGAAAGAACCAAGTAGTCTTTAGTATTGATAAGTTATTGCTAGTAAAATGTCTCTTCTTGCCATGATGGACAAAGTATGAAAAAGGGTGTTATGAAAGACACACTTGTTTTGACCTAGACATATAGTCTAAATAGTAGAGACTAAATATGAAAGCCATTCAAAATGGCAATTTGATTGAGAGGCTAATACCAGTGTAATCCAAGTATCAAAGGATGAAACTTGCCTATTAAGATGGGAGGTAAAAAAAGTATCCTAAATTTCCAAAGTACATGGGCATTCCCAGACTAAGTGCATTGATGTTACCTTAGCATTCTCACATTGGGAACATGTAGGGCTGGAAAGTCCCTCGTGAATTATAGATTGTTTGCAGTGGCTAATGCATTGACTAGACATTTCTATACCAAAATCTTAAGTTTCTGCAAAATCATAGAAGCCCAAAAGCATTTGACAACCTTGGGGAAAACTAGATTGGGATTTGAAGAAATAAAATGTTGATTAAGGTTAAGCAAGGATCTTGATTTCTTCATTAGCTCCAAGGTATACCCCTGCTTTATAAAATAGAAACCAGAAGCATTTCCCATCTATCTGATAAAATCCATCCTTCCATTCCTGCCCATAGGAGTTAGTCTTAAGATCTTATCAATAAACAGTAATTGCTTTGGAAATGCCTCTTCTAGGGAGGTAATATTCCACTCTCTAGTAGTTGTATCAGCAAGTTGAGACACCATGATGGTAGGGTCATGTGACACCTATTATGCTAATGATTGAAGTGTTTCTGGATAAATAAGGGGAAAGTAGGTCACGGCCACATAGATGAATTTGTTAGATAGTAGATGCATTATCAACACACTTGACACTCTAAACAGAATTGGTAGCTCCATACTTTGTAGTCAATTCACGGAATACAAGTGATTTTGGATTTCCTCTAAAAATCTATTAAAAAGTTTTCCTGAGTAATGCTTGATTAAATAACCACTTGTCTTTGATACCTAAGCCATTAGGGAGTATTAAAAGACCTATTGCTTGAGATGTAGACCTTTTTTATCTTGAGAACCAAACCACCAATACCAAATCTAAAGATAGAGTCAGAAAAGGTCACTGGCACCTTGAACAAGGATATTATATAGATGATAATGGAAGATAGGATACACTACATCAAATTTAATATACCTACCAAAACGTGAGCCAGTTGAATTAAGCAACAAGGATGTAATTGAATCTATATAAAACAATACATAATAACTATTGTTTCCGCTTTAGGATGCCTCTGCTAATTACCTTATTCATTTAAGATGTAATAATATATTTACTTAATAATTACTTGAATTATATTTCTATTTTGATAAAATAATTAATTTGTATAATTCTTTCTTTCCTAAACTTTAAAAAGGTTAATCAAAATTACTTGAAGTTTACAAGAAAAAGATTTTAAAAATAGTTTTTGTGCTTCTCAAAGTGTATGCCAGTTTCAGTTGATATAAAATTTGAGGAAACAATCATCATATATATAAATAATGGCTAATAATTACTTATCAATAATCATCCTAAAATACAACCTTAAATTTTTTTATAATCTAGAGGATTTCTCTTCATGCTAATTTATCTTTGTTATTTGATGTAGATCATCAATAAACTGAATCTTGATTTTAAAGATGAAAAGGATTAATAAAAATTTCTACTATTCTATTTTATTAATTTCGTAAGTTGTCATAATTTTTTTGTTTTTATTTTTGATAAATTTATAAAAACCTGACCGACGTTTGACTAATCTACACTTGCCCCATTTATTTTAGAAAACCTACATTTTTTCCTCTGAAATATATAGTCACCTTTGTAAGATTCTCAAGTTTGGAAGTGGGCCAAATGTAGTGATTGCCCAAAAGGATTTGCAAATTGTGCAAATCAATCACAATATTAATTATATGCCACATCCAATCCATTTTTTTGCTTAATTGTAATATATTTCTAATAAATTTTTTATTTCTGAATAATTTCTATGTTTACAAATTTACTAATAATTTCTAGATCTATATTATATTTCTATATTTATAAACTAAGTTTATGCTTGTGATTAATATTAATATTTACCTTTTTAATATTTTATTCATTTTTCAATTAGTTTAGAAAGAGAAATATCATGTTTTAGGATCAAATATGTTTAAGCTAATCTCATTTTATTTTGAAAATTAATTCTTACCATATAAAAGAAATATACACATTCTATAATTTTTAAGCAATACATAATATAAACATATATTAATTAAGTTCATCGTTAATTGCATATCACTGTGACATTAATTAAGTACTTTTTTAGCCGAATTGTAGTTAATGTTCTATAATTCTTTTAGCCTGTCTAATAAAAGAAAATTAATAAAATTTTACTTATTTTTACTAAATTTTTAAATTAAAGAAGTCTTAAAATGTACTATACCAATAAATTTAAATCTAGTGGTGTATTCAACAAATGTATTACACAATAATTTCCAACATTTGGCATGTATATAGAGTAGAAAGTAAGCAACATATCAATAAAACAAAAAAACTAAATGAAGGACAAATATAAATTTAATTCTGAAAAACTTTCTTATCATTTGAAGAAAGTATTGTGTACATGCACAACTAAATTTCATATTTATTGAAGTGATGTATTCTACATTTTTTTTACTTTTAAATTATTTTTTGTATATAATTTATTAATTTTTTTATTAGATAGGATAAAAAATTTCAGAACACTAATTACAATTTGGCTAAAAAATGCACTTAATTACTGATATAATGATGCATGATTAATGATGTGCTTAATTAATGTATTATTTATATTATCCATTGCTAAAATATTTTAGAATATGTAGATTTATTTCATATGGTAAAAATTAGATTTCAAAATAAAATGAGATTAGCTAAAATATATTTTCCTTAAAAGATTATATTTCTATATTTAAACTAATTGAAAAATGAATCAGATTTTAAACAAGTAAATATTAATATTAATCACATGCATAAACTATTGGTTTATTAATATGAAAATAAATTATAGATCTAGAAATAATTATTAAATTTATAATGATAAAATTATTCAAAAATAGAAAATTTATTGAAAATATATTATATATTTAAAAAAATGGATGGGGGTAGCATGAAATGAATATTGTGCTTGATTTGCATAATTTTCAAATCTTATTGGGCAATCAAGAAATTTGGCCTACTTGCATAACATTTAATTTTACTGAAGTGACTATTATAGGGGGTAAAGTGTAGGTTTTGTAAAATATATGAGGCAAGTATAGGTTAGGCTAAACCCGAGGGAGGTGGTTTGTACATTTTCCTTTTTTTGTTTGGTTACGCTAAATCACTACACGTGAATTGATTAGTTAAAAGTAATTTTACAATAAAATGGATAATTTACATACTTCATGGCTCAAATTTTGGATTCCAGGCAAAGAGTGTGGCAATGGATATTGGGTATAGTGGGCATCCAATTACATCCAATTAGATGGGTTGGACTTTTTTTTTTTTGTAATTGATCGAATTTGAGTTGGATGTGGTTTTTTCTTTTTCACTCGCTGGTGGGTTTGGATAAGATGTGGGTCTGAGGTTCACCTGTCTTACATTTGATTCATATGTGTGTGTGTGTGTGTATGTAACATTAGTATTAGTTATGTGCTGAAAATAAAAGTATAATTAATGGATAAGTTATATAGAATTAGGAATAAGTTAGGGTTGGTTAAATAAATAAGGTGTACTAGATGTTTATAACTTTAACAAATGTATAGTTGGGTATGACATGATTTAATAAAATTGTGGTTGTGAAGTGTAGTGGGTGGATAGGTTTTACCTGACCCCAACCTGTCTAAAAATAGGTAGGTAATGTAAAAATTAGCTACCTGACAGGTGATGAGTAGGATGCAGGTAGGGTGTTTAACATAGCGAGTAGAATATAAGAATACCCTCATCAAGCACAAATCCGATCGATTGACATATCTAGCAAATAAACTGTTCATAAATCTAGATTACATCAGTATGCCAAAATGTTAAGTACCAATTTAAGGATTTGTGTGTATTGTTGACAAGTTTAATGTTGAATCTATCTATTTTATACCGTACAACTTTTATCTCTTTCACCGGTTCAAGAAGTCTTTTAGAAGAATTTCTGAAGTTTTTTTTAAGTTATTAATATCTATTAATTATGCTAAACTTTCCTACATTATAGGTTTCTTTCTTTGGGCTTTGGTTCCTCCATTAAAAATCTTTCTGTTACTAGAGTTCTTATTTGGATATTTCATTCATTAAGTTGCTTAGGTTGTGGTTTTTTTAATCTTTCTTGGGCTTTATTTTTAGGCTCTCTTTGTTGTTGAGCTTCTTAGGTATTAAAGTGTTCAATACATCATTTTTCTCTTTAAGATGATGTAGGTATCTCTTATTCTTTAAATAAAATCTTTCATTATCGTTGGAAAATAGCACATGTGAATTGGGTAAGTATAGTAACTAGTTAATATTATTCATCACCTAAATCACTCGAGCCTTAGATTAATAAGACCACTAGCTAGCTAGATTATTTACCCTAAAATATTCTTTGCTAACAAAACAGGTTGATCACTACAAGAGAAGAGGGAAAAATCGACCAGCGTATTAGTTAGCAAATCAGTCACCCATTCACTTTTTCGCAATCAAAGACAATAGTAAGCAAACAGTTGGCAAAATGTTGGTCACTAGGAAACGTGACATATTATGTTGGTAAAAAAGGGTGACCAATTAGGTCGGTCGATTTTATTGGTCAGCAGCCTTCCAAGCAATTTCTGGGCAGCCTTGCAATTCCGAAATTTCTAGTTTTCTAAAATTTTGCAATTTCTAGGCAGTTCTCATCATCTTAGAGTAACTTTAGTTTCTTTCCAAGAATGATCACATCTAAGAAGTTCTACAATTAATTTTTTGGGCAAATTAAGAAATTCTGTGATTACTTTTCCTAAGAATGTAATTGGTTTTTTGAAGACTCCTATCTGGGCAAAGTTTTCTTTAGAACCAAACAAAAAAGAGTGGTCGTCGAATTGAAGTGGTTGTGGAAGGAAAGAGAGGCCAGAGGGAAGACCCATCTATTTTTTGCCATTGATTGAACATAATCTTCTCCACCACCAACCTTGTTTCTCTGTACAAATCTGACATCCGACTCATCTGGCTCCGCCTTTTGGGTATATATCAATCTCTGGCACTTCATCAGTAGAATTGAGAAACCGGCGTGAAGGAGGAAAAGATGTGCAATAGTAAGAACGCTGAGAAAGGTTGGATTTGTGAGAATAGTGAGAACTCCAAAGAATTTGATTCAAAGGTGTGGAAGTTGATTGGCCAGACCAATTCTCATGGATTGCCAATATGGAAAGTTAATTTAAAGGCTACCGAAGGGCCGGGTACCAACAGCCGACCGAATTGTAGTTGTCTTGTTTACGAGCTCATGCAACAATAAATATGTAGGTGGAGAGCAAGATAAAAGTTAGTCACTAGGTTAGTTACTATGCCGACTCGGTGACTGATCGCCTAGTGACTGGCCTTGGGGACCGAAGCTCCATCAGTCACTAATTGATTAGTACCTCTGATTGGAAAACCCATCTCACATTTTCCCAGTTAATTCAGCAACGAGAAGCTTCTCGATTGCTTGATTTGTCACCATGCTTGGTTGCCGCCAAAACCTACTTTTGTTGTAATGGATTTAGAATTACCCATATTGTGAAACATCAAATTAGCACCATATGAACTGTAAGAATAAACACTTTCACCGAATGGGAGCAACGAAAAAGAGGTGAATAGGTAGTTTTTAAAACTTTATTTCAAACCAAAAGTAACCTCAACTAAAGATCAATATAATTTATGCTATAATGAATATAAGTATGAACGGCAAGTCAAGTATAAAAGTGTACAGATAAGTGAAATGATGAAAAGTGTACGATCTCTCATTCAAAGCGACATATAGTATACTCATCTTTTCAAGTTGGTCTAATTGAGAGTTTTCTCACATTTTTTTTTGTTACAACTATACTGATGATTTATTCAAGATCTATACTCAATTACTTTATGATTTTTTCAAGGTTTACTAGCACTACAAGCTAAATTTTTTCAATTAAGGCTAATCATAATTACCAGTCTCATTCAAATAGTAAAACTCTCCCATAAAGAGAGTAAAGTGTTTACAAGATCAATACGAACTCAGACGGTGTTACAAGTGTAAGAACAAATCTTTGACATTTTATTTCTCAAACTGAAAGCAAATGTGCACTTTTACGATATTGAGAGAGACGGGGGCGGAGACGTAAGAAACAAAATCAATTGTTAATTAACAAGGTGGAACAGAAAGCAGACCCGAATTGTTTAATTAATCCCTTACAATTCAGGGTCCATTACTTAATTAACTCTTTGTTTAGTGGTTAATTGTTCTGGTTCGAGCAACTGATCCATTATTATTGGTCTAATTTGTAAGGGTAAAAAAAACGACAAAACATCAGAAATGGTACGTAAATATTAAAATATTGAAGTGAAATGTCGCTCAAAACAATACACGTTTCATTCAATTTTTAACGGTCCCCAGTTACCAGACACCACACAAATCCCGCAATAAATATTACAACATTTTGTCCTGTAAGGAGCCACAATTTTTGACATTGACGATTCAGCCCTTTTGCTAGCTCTTCTTACATGGGACGGAAGTTCCTTGACTATCTGGTTTTTTAAAGTGGAAATATCACGTGTTTTCTTAAACTATTTTTTTTTCCTCCTTATTTTTGTGTGTGTGCTGAAGTTCTTTCAACAATGTTGTACTCTCACATTGACTAGCTCAAGGAACAACTTCGCTGTTGCTTTCTTATAAGAATATTCATTTTATTTTTAATTATCTGTGATGAATTAAAATCCGTTAAATTTGTATTTAAATTGCATTTTTATCGAATTCTTATCCATTAAGAACAAAAAGAGTGTTTTAATGTTTTTTTTGGAGAAAAGTAAGTTTTTTTTATTGATTTTTTTTAGATTGGATAAAAAATCATAAAAATTAATTAATCCCTAAAAAATATTATTCAAGTGGGTATTTGGTAGACAAAATATTTTATTTTAAATGAAGTTAGTTTCAAATAAAAAAAAGTAAAAAACATATTATTCAAGTGGATATTTGCCCGTGACAAATCCCATAGCGACAAACAGCCCAGATTTGTCTGTGACAAATCCCACAGTCAAGGACGGCCCAAGTTTGTTTGTGATAGTTGTGATCTGTGACATACGGATTTTTCTTTTCTTTTTAATACGCAGCCTGATCATTATACGAGATCAGATAATGAAAACTATATTCTAGTAATCAACATAAATAACTATTTCTTTTTCAGTAGCAAGAAAACTGAAACCTTGAGAAAGGGTTGAAGAATTTATTTACTCGGTAATAAAATTCAACAAACCAATCCTGAGATTTGGGTGAAATATGGATTGCCCATCTTGTTCGAAACGCCTACATTTTGTTCCTCAAATTTTAATGATATTTTTGTTTTGTTTACTTGTCCGTTAGTATTTGCTTATATCAAATTCTAAATTAAATTACTCCTATATAGTATTTATCTCGTAAATTTAACAATTTGCCAAATATTTAAAATTACGAATTTTTACTTAATTAAAATGTAAAATGGGTTTTTCCCTTAGTAATGTCAATCGATGTATAACTTTAGGAGATAAAGTGTAGGTTTCCTAATTAGACGAGACAAACTCTATTTTTTATTTTGGACTTTTAAAATTTATCCTTAAACTCTCTCAATCCCAAATTAATTGAGACCTTTGGGTTTGACATATAGATTAAGAAAGAGAAAAAAAAATTAAATTTGTGCATTATTTCCACCTTTATTTTCACTTTTTGCATGTAAATCAAGAACAATGAATAATTGAATATTTTAATGATAGATTTAATAGTTTAAAGGATAATATAATAAAATAATTTATTGAATATTAGAATATATAAAATTTGGAGAAAAAAATTAAATATATTACAGATTATTTGAAATGGACGAAGTGATTATTTATAGGTACCTACGTACACAATACTAGGTACCTAAAAATTGAAAAATAAAAAATTTGGAAATTTGGTTCAGGTAATTTTGTTTTTAGGTTTGATTTCCACTAAAATTGAATAAGGTTATAAATTTCAGATTCAGTAATTGGTTTCGGTTAGGTTTCTTGGTTATTTCGTTAAACTTTGCCCTTTTGGGTTGGTAACAACCCAAATATCTAAGAGAAAAATTTTGATCATTTCGGTTTTTGTTAGATAGTTGGGTGTTACCGACCCAAAAGGGCAAAGTTACACAGTTATTTATTTGGGGCACACCCACACATAACCAACCCAAAAGAGATCCTAATTCTATTAACTTAGACACACACACACACACACCTATTAGGACTTGGGTAGAGGAATATAAAAGTTGTTGGAAGAATTTGATCTCGTGAAACTCAATCACTTACAGAATATAATAACAAAGACACTCAAATTGTACACAAAGCCATCGCTCCTAGTCCCACATTTACTCATCAGAGGACTGCACCTTTGTTGGGTATGATGTTTTGGCGGGAACAATATTGCACATGAACACATGGGCTATATATGGGGACCCCAACATATGGGAGGAGGTCAGGAGTTTCAAGTTGGCAAGGTTTGAGGTGAAAAGGGGAAGGGTACCGGCTCGTGCTGCTCTGGCTCGGGCATTAAGCCTGCCCTGGCATGGGACTCGTGACTTGAACTGCTGATGTGTTCTTAGAGTTGCTCATCTAGGGCTTTGATTGGAAGAGAGTTAGGGAGAAGGAGATTTGAGTAGAGGCACAGCGCATAGTAGTCGCTAGACTCACAACTAATGCATGAAACTCACCATTAGGATTTTTTATTTTATTTTTTTGGATTGAAACCGAATCGAACCAAAATAATTCAGTTTGATTTGAGTTTGAACTTAGAAGATTGCACCTTTGTTGGGTACAATGTGTTGGTGGGAACGATGTTGTTCATGAATGTGCGGCTATACAGAGGGACCCCATGGTTTGGGAAGATGTCAGAAGTTTCAAGCTAATGAGGTTTGAGGGTTAAAAAGGGGAAGGGTACTAGCTCATGCTGCTCTGGCTTAGGTAGTAGGCCTAACCCGACATGGGACTCATGAATTGAATTGTTAAGGTGGTCTTAGGATCGCTGACTCGGGTTTGGATTGAAAAAGAATTGGGGAGATGAAGATTTGGGCAAAGGCGTGGCATAAAGTAGTCGCCAAACTCATCACTAACACACGTGACTCATCACAAGGACTTTTTTTTTTGTTATTTTAGTTTGAAACCAAAACGAACTTAAATAATTCATTTTGGTTTGAGTTTGACTTTAGAGGACTACACCTTTGTTGGGTACAACATGTTGATGAGAACGATATTGTTAATGAACACATGGATTATACAAAGAGGACCCAAGGTGTGGGAGGGCGTCTAGACTTTCAAGTTGGTGAGGTTTGAGGGTGAAAAAGGGGAAGGGTACCGGCTTATGTTGTTTTGGCTTGGGCAGCAGGGTCTACCCACGACATGGGACTCGTGAATTGAACTGTTGAGGTGGTCTTCAAGTTGTTGATCTAGGGCTTTGATTGGAAGAGAGTTGGGGAGAAGGAGATTTGGGTAGAGGTGCAGCACAGAGTAGTCGCCAGGCTCACCACTAATGCATGAGACGCACTACCAAGAATATGTTTTTGTTATTTTGGTTTGAAAATGAATCGAACCGAAATATTTTAGTTCAGTATCTTTTTTTTTTTAATCAACAAAGAAAGAGATCCATTGAAATACCAGCAAGAAGCTAGAAAGGATACAAAAGTTCAAAACAGGAAACTAGATATATCGACTATTTTATTTCGATTTAAATCCAATAAAACAAATACTCATTCTGCATAGCAAGGAGGGGCGTGGTGGAATCAGAAAATTTGGATATGTACTTGGGTAACGTTTAGAAGAAAAGTTTGATAAATGGAGCGCAGAGGAATCTTTGCCACTAGTTGCAGTTGGAGGATGAGAGCGGGAAGCGCCAGGTCGGCTTGCTTCAATTCCCTCTACTTTCTCTGGACCAGCCCTCAATCAATACCTTAAAAGTCAAATCTCTAAACCTAACTTATTTTTACATTTCTATCCCTTCTTCTTGGTTCCTCTCCCCCCACTCCTACAAGTTACAGCTGGCTTAAGTTAATTTATTGCGCGAAAACAAGTTGAAATGCCAGTTAACCAAACTTAATTATTCCAATTACATGCAAATTTTATTATTTTTAGTCATAACTTGTAAACATAGCATCTGGTATTATTTTTTGGGTCAAATTGGTTAAGAGCAACACTTAAAAATTACACAGGAATTAATGTCAAATTATATATGTGTTAAGCTAATGAAACTTAAATGTGCCCATACTTGGCATTTAATGTGTCGGTTTAGTTGTAACTTGAGCTAGCACCTAGCAGAGCCATAAACGCATGATTTTCATTCCACATTGAAATCAAAAGTCCCCTATGTGAGTACTAACATATGGAAACTTGAGTTATCAAGATATATCATTTTCATTGTCAATGAACTTGTCTTAAATTAGTGTTGATGAAATTATTGTTGAATAAATGAAATAAAGAACTTTATACACACACAGCCATTGAACTCGTAGCAACGTGAGGTGACTAACGGTAAGATAGTCAAAAATAGCATAAAATAACAAAATTAACCATAATTAAATAGGTTTATGATCAATCAAGAGTCTTAACAAATTTAGGATCTGTAATACTAATCAAATTCAAACTTGGGGTTTTGTATTTACCAGCTAAAAGTTAGAAGAAAATAGTATATTATGGAGGATATAAAGAGAGAACCAGGAAGAAGGAAAAGGACACCCTCACATGAGCCCTAACCACACCCTTTCATGGGCCCCTACTACATGAGTATTACTGAGACTACTATTACCTCCCTACTCTCTCTCACATGCCACCCCTCTCTCTCCGTCTCTCTCTCTCTCTCTCTCTCTTTAAGAACAAAAAAAGCAAACCCAATTTTTTCTCGCAACTTCACTTGGCACAGAAGCTTCCTGGGACTAGGAGGTTAATTACTTCTCCGCCCAATCCCTCTCCTCCAGCCCTTTGTCCCTCCTGGGCTCCTGATTTCCTCCGCCGTCTCGCTCAATGAAAGATTAACTCACCGACGATGACCCGCTGTTAATTTTCTGCTTCTCCAATCTGTCTCTCTCTCTCTCTCTCTCTTTTGGATGCCTCAAACACATGATTCACACGATCAATCATAACAAGAATTTCCAGGTGATTTTTTCCGCGCAATTATTAGCCTTTCTTTTTCATATTCAGTTGTGTATGTCTCTGATTGTGTAGCTATCCAGACCCCTACATTTTCTTTCTAGTTTTTACTCTCCTGATCCATCCACTCACTGATTTAATTTTATGCTTAGATCGATTTTGATTTAAATCAAACCCATCAGTAGTGTGAAAGTGGGTCACGAGTTATGAGCTTCGAGCTAGAGGGAAGAGGTTACTGCAGTCATGAAGAAGAAGATGAAGATGAAGTCATGAGAGACAATCCTAGCTTCCCGTTTCTCTCTCCATCCCCAGCTTCCTCCGCCAGCCCAGGTCTATGGCTCCGCGGCTTTGATTCTCAGCGAGACCCACCTCCTGCAGTTGATTCCGACAGAAAATTAGAGTTCGTTGATCTTACTCTGCGGACCTCCAACGTGGAGACTGCCGCTGCTGGCGGAGAAAGCAGCGGATCCGTAAAGCCTGTTAGTGTTGAGAAAGAACACATGTTTGACAAAGTGGTGACTCCGAGCGACGTCGGCAAGCTCAACAGGCTGGTAATCCCCAAACAACACGCTGAAAAGTACTTCCCTCTGGACTCGTCCTCGAATGAGAAAGGTCAGCTGTTGAACTTCGAAGATCGAAATGGCAAGTCGTGGCGATTCCGCTACTCGTACTGGAACAGCAGCCAGAGCTACGTCATGACCAAGGGCTGGAGCCGCTTCGTCAAGGAGAAGAAGCTTGACGCCGGCGATATTGTCTCCTTCCAGCGCGGCATCGGCGAGGTCGATAGAGGCCGTTTCTACATCGACTGGCGGCGGCGCCCGGACGTCGTATTGCCGGATCCCGGGAATTTCGGTGGTTTTCATTTCCAGAATCAGTTGAGCTTCGTCCCTCCCTCGATTCGGTGGGGACGGCTGTACTCGCTCCCCCAAACGACGTCGTTTCCGCGGCGCTTCGAGCCTTCGCCTCGATTGAATTTCGCCGGTTACAATCCTTACGACCATCAACAATACCACCACCATTATCAACAAGAGCAACGAATACAACCGGAGCTTCGAGCTGTTGGGTATGGAAATGTGCCGCAGATATATGCGAGGGCATCGCCTTTGTCGAATGGAACCCCAATTGGGGCAGCGCAGGAGGGAGGACCGCCGACCGTGATTGAGTCGGTGCCGGTGCTTGTTCCGGCGAACAAGATGGAGGCGGGGAAGAGGCTGAGGTTGTTTGGCGTCAACATGGAATATGGTACAGAAGACGATTCGTCTTCCTCTTCGTCTTCTTCACTCCACTCGAGAATGCACGCCGAGTGCTCGAAGAAAGGAAAGTCTTCCTTGTCCTTTGATTTGGATCTCTGAGCATCGGGATTCTGAGGGAAAACAAGTTTGGATTGGGCAAGAAACGAAAAACAACAAAAGGAAAAAAAAAAAGAAGATATTACTACAAATTTTTATTATAACTGGCATCTCTCTTGGTTCTTTTCTTTCTCCCCTTTTTCATTTAAGTTTTCAAGTTTCATCAGTACATTATTAGTTAGTTGTGGTTGGGGATCCGTGACGAGGTAGAGATGAAAGCAACTTGATAATTGTGTATATTACTATACATATAATATATATATATATATATCTATATATATATAATCAGCATTATATATGATCGATCCCAACCTGTTCTTTTATCTTGAATTTGGACAAAATTTCCTTTACTAGGCTCTGGTGGGTTCAGAACTGCATTTTGCCTTTACCAAGTTTGTTTTGGATGGCTTTGCTCCCCCATAGTTATCACATTGCAAGTATATGTATATCAACCTTGTTGGGCCCTTCTGACAAGTACAGTTCTGCTAGCTAGGCAGCCAATAAAAGTCTACAAGTCCCCATCTTTTCTCTCCTTTTGTTTCAGTATTCCTTGTTAGGTTGAAGTTATTGCTGCGTCATAACTAAGCTAGCAGGCAGCTTGCAGGAGATGCGCAGAAATCTGCAGCCCTGTAAAAGGTAATATCTGTTTGCTCTTATCGCTGAAATTTTTGATGCGGGCTCTCTATATATATATACATATATTCTCTTCTCTTGTGGCTGGGTTAGCTAGCTGAGTGCGTTGCTTTTTTGGCCTTGTTGGTTGATTCGTGATCTAAGATCTTCCACTTTTCACAGCTAGCCGTGACACTTCAACGGACGGCTGCAGGCGCAATGTCCCCTAATGGGGGTGTATGGGACTGGACTTGCAGCTAAGCTTCTGAACTTAAATGCTTCCGTGAGTACCCCTTCCCCATTCTTATGATTGTACGGTACTATTGAATGGTATGTTTCAACGGAAGAATTACGTCGGATCACACACACAGTACTGCCTGGCTAGCTTGACAAATTTTTCAAAACAAAATAATGAAGCAATTATTCCTACTGATGATATGATTCCTAGCTTGACATTTCTCTCCTGTGTACTGTTATTATATTTTATGCATGAAAGTTATTAATTCGTGTTTTTTTAATACAATTTTAAGTCATATTTACTTGATTATATTATAATTAATGCAATAATTCAGTGAATTATATATAATTGAGTGGTAATTCATTTCATGATCAGAACAAAAGTTAACTATTGTATGAATTTAAAAAATTCACTGTGTAAAATTTCAGCTGCCTTTCCGCGCTATATATTCTCCGCATCTGTTAAGATATTGTTGTTAATCACACATATTTGGGTTAAGCCTATATATCACGTTGATTAGCAGTATGAACAGCTGAAAAGGTGTAGGCTTGTTAGCCAGACATATAAATGGGGTGTGACCAATGTTGAATACAATCAGCCGCTAATTGACTTTAACAACTTTAATCTTATTATACATTTATGAGAAATGACAAAATCCCAACTTTAGGATATGGTTAAGAGAGTCCTATACATTTATGGGTGAATCCTTAATTAGAAACTGACAGAAATCAGGTTCTGTTTTCCCTAACTTCTCTTGTGCCCTCAAACATTTGTTACAGTGTGCTTCTAATAAATGGCCGATCGAGCTAAATTACATTTGAAGTTGAATGTTTTGTATATATTTTTGAAAAATCCGGACTCGACAGTCTATCACAATAATGAAATGATTGGGGTCATTCTGATGAGTCAGGTCATAATGATCTTATATTTTATCTAAAATAGTTCTTAATTTACAAATGCGGTGGAACTACTGAAAAGGAATTGAAATTTTGTACCTAGCTAGCTAAACTATAAATTTGATGGATTAGAGACATGCATGCATATATATATATATATATATATATATATGTGGGTGTGTGTGTAGGGTTGTAGGAATTTGTGCGGCAGGCAATAGGCGCAAATGTACCTAGCTAGGTAGCGTAGCTAGCTAGTAGCTCTACTCATGTACTGGCTAGATTTGTCTTAATTTGATCTCTATGACTACTGTTTAGTGTCTGCAACAGGCATGCGTCCCCTTGACAGCTTTTGCTTGGGCTTTGATGCACGATAATGTTGTCTATTAAGGTTTCATACAGATCTGTGCCTCCCGTGTCCCCTCCCACCCACAAAACAGCATTTTTCTGGGATTCCTATATGTCTTCATTTTTATTTACCTCCTTTTCTGAAAGGTTAATTTCATTGGTTAGGAAATCAGTAAGAATGTCTTTTGTTGAACATTCTTTGCTGCTACGTACTGGGTAGCCAAAGTTACAGATATTTAGAGAAAAATATGTATTCACCTACTTTCTACAATGTCCCTTTTCGGATGAACCAAAACTGATTAGTGAGATATCTTATGTCATATGCTTTGCACATGAACACTAAATAATTAAACAATTAATATATGATATTACCGTCTACCTAGCTATATAGATCATGATGAGCGACTATACAATTACCTTAGTTTATAGCCATATATATTTATGCTTTTGCAAGACCAAAACATGGGAGCATCATTAATGGATAAACTGCCTCACACTTTAATGACAAATAACAATGCACATTGGCATATGAACTAAAACAAATTTAATACCCTTCATGTTTCTATAGTTTGAGACCAACAATACTTAGGCATTTTCTGAGATTTAAACATGATACTTAATTGGTCGACAAAAACCTACTTTTAGTTTTAACTATATATATATATATATATATTGAGGTAGCACCTTAATGAGGTAAATTAACCTTATACTTTCACTAATGCAAAATATAATTATAACGCTTTCCCAGTGAATTTGATCTCTCTCTCATATATATATATATATATATATATAATAGTTAGGAGGTGCCAAGGTTCTTGTCCAAGCTAGAGTACTCCACACACTATCTATTCCTATATATGCACTCTTGTTAATTTTAGTTTCATAATACTGGTACGACTTAATTTCAAAATCGTTTCGTGAAACATTCATTTGCGTCATATGGGCTATACACTTCATGTAAGACAGATATATGATAAGTGCTAACTGTTGTTTTTCTAACTCATTCCCATGACATATGTATGGTCTATTATTTGAGAACGATATATGCAATGGATTTATTATAGACAATGCATCCAAAGTTTAACAAAGTATAGGAACAAAAGCTAGCCAGGAGTTAGTCAGTCAGTCAACATGAACCAACTGTTTTACAGGAAAAGCAAGAAATCAGACCCTATTATACTCAATTCTTGGCTGTCAATATAAGATTCAACTCCCACTCTGCCTATAAATAATTTAACTTTTCACATCTGTTACCAACCCACAAAAATTAAAGGACTTGAATATCATTTAACAACTCAGAACCTGATTGTTTGGCACCTTTAAAAAGCAAAGTAATATTCCTCCTTTTTCACAAAGCCTAAGATGTTATGAACAGAATAACTTCTCATATATTCCTTTCCATGAAAATGCTCTTTTTTCTAGCTATAACTTATTGATGTATATACACATTAGAAATTATATATAGAAGCTTACCATGCAGATTTGAATAATTATCACAAACTTCCACAATTAGAAGTCGCACATTCTTATTAGGCTACAAATAGATCTTGAATTGTAGGTCTAGTTTTGAAGGCGGAGATGAATCAGGCAAGCCAAAACCGGGCTTTGCTGGAGAACATCACAAATATGGTCGAAATAATTATCACAGTTGACTTGACTCTAATATTATTATCTAACAAACTAAATCTAAAGTTGAGTAGTGAAACACTTGTCAGCATCACATAGATTTGAGAAAAAGATAAGTGCTAGGTATAACTCAATTTTCCCTAAGTTATTGTCACATATATACATAAAACAATCGCATAAACTTCACACAAATGCATTTATTTATATTGCGCGTGATTAACACTATTTGTTATAAATGTTTATACAAACGTTGAAGGAAATAAAATAAGTACTTGGGAATTCAAGGAAAAACAATAATAGCATTATTGTCATGACTAGCATATGCTTAAGACGAAAATTTTTAGGTGCACAACTAGACTAATTGATTTGGATTAATGTGATGATATTATCCATTTTACCAAGGATAAGTGTGTGATCTTAGCCAGAATCTCTTGTCATACTATTTTTTTTTTATTTCAAACTTCACATCACATGAGAAACGTACTTAATTAGAACCAGATATAAATTGATTCACCATACTGATATTTTCTATATAGACCCTTCAAGTGAAACCATGTCTAGATCCTTCAAGTAGATTAAGAGGTCCAAGCTCTAGCCGCACCATTAATTGTACTACAATTGGAGGATCATGTCATCAAAACCCTAACATTCATAATAGCAGCAAATAGATCAGGCACCTGCTACTGCTAGCCAGATTATCCTATTCCCAGTTCATATGGATAATTTCTTCGTCACTTTCTTTCCCTGGGGAAGAGTCAATTCGTCGAGTGGCAAGGATATGACCAATATGGCATGCTCTGCGCAGGGTGATTTAAGATGAAGCCTAGGCAAAAAATAAAAAAAATAAAAAAAAAGAAGAAGAAAAGAAAAACTGTTGCATGCAAGCAAGTGAATAGAATTCGAAGCAAGGGCTAGGACTCGAGGATTTGTATAATTCGCAAAGCAAATGAGAGGGTAAACTAAAACTCTTCGTGATGCCATTGTAGAAGCACCATAAGAAACTAATTAAACGAACATGCTAAATTTAGTTCGTTTTGATCGTTTTTTCATTCTTTATTCTCTTTTGATAAAATTGAATGTTCTAAGCCACCGCTTTTTATCCATATTACTATTTAAATGAAGCGATCGATAGATGGGAAAGAAAACCACATTTAAGAATGAAAGAATTTTTCAGGAAAAGGGACGCTAGCAAAAGGGTTTGAGAAGAAAAGACTAAGGGCCAATTCGTTTCGTCTAAAGTCAACTAACTTTTGTAAACTTTTTTATCTTTTTTACGTAAAACCAATTTCATTTGAAAGTCAATGTTATATAGATGCAATAATCAATTTGAAAGTAAATTTTTAGGATGTTGTTAAATTTTTATGAATTTTTCTTTTTTAAGACTTGAAACTAGAAAAATTCATAAAAATTTAGTAAGATTATAAAAATTATATTTTCAATTGATTATTGTAGCTACATAATATTGACTTTTAATTAAAATTAGTTTCAAGTAAAAAAGATGTAAAAATAAGAAAAATTCATTTTGTAGTCAATTGACTAAAGTTAAAACGAATTGGGTGTAAACTGTTGGTGTTTGAGGTCACTTTTACAAGCAAACAGAGAGTTAAATATCATGGTATATAGCACGGCTGCTTACCTTGAGTAAGCAGTATGTGGTACAAATGTTTTTATATTTTGTCATTTTATCACGTAATATGCCAAGGTGTACTGCAGTATTTCGTATATTACTCACTTTTTGTATACATTTTGTCCGAAAATCGTGGTATACTACAAATACCGCGAGGTACATACTATAGTATTTTATTCTTTATAGATGCGTGTAAGATATTTTTTTTTATCATTTTACATCAAAATATCTTAAATATATAAAACATTAAAATATAATTAATATACATATCATAAAATAAATATTTACTTTTATTCTTTTAGTTATTTTTATTAATTAACATAAAAATTTAATAGTTACTTTGAGCCACCTAGGAATTTAATGTGATATTAGAAAAAATATTGTTATTATTAAAGTATTATTTTTTTCACTTATATTAATAAATTAGTTTCTTTCTGAGTATTATTTATTTTTCTCTATATATATAACATTTTTTTATGTTTTTTGTATTAAAAAATATCTTCTATCATATATATTTTATTTATATATGACAAATTATGATGGGAAAAATTGGAGTACATATACAATGTGAAAAAAATTATTAAATTTATGTTATCTTAAAATAATATTCTAATATTTTTTTTTTGTCAAAACGGCAACGGTATGCAACCCGGTATAACATGCAGTATATCCTAAAAATTTGAGATGCAATATACCATGCAATAACGGTATTTAACACCTTACCCGCAAACAAAGATCAACCACGAAAGAAAAAAACGATTGGGCAAGAAATCATCCAGTGGTATAGCCGTGAAATTTTGGTGGTTAAAAATAATGCTCGAAGCACAATTTTCGAGCACAAATGTGAAATAAGGTAAATTAAATTATATCGTAAGTTGAATATACTCTCATGGAATGTATCATGATTAGCAATTCGTTTTTTTTTTCTCTCTCATACGTATATATGTTTTATGTAGCAAATAGAATTATGCTTAAAGCATTTAATTCTAATTTGCCTTTAAATTTCCTAGGAGCTAGCATGTAAATGCTGCATATATACATCCTGTATATATGTATATGTACCTCTTGCCGTTCAAATATGTGTGTGTATGTGTGTGAACCGTATGTAAAAACTTGAAATCCTTTATCAAATACTGGAACGTACTTGCAATTCTAAGACCTCAAATTAAGATTCTTTTCTTTCCCACTTTTCTTGTTACATAAATTTTTAGGAAGTAGGGGACCTTAGCGTTAATCAATATGCAAATGAAAGAGTAGGGCATTCGTTTCTCTCATACAAGGCCGAGACTGTAACAAAGACATTGTTTACAAAACATATTGTTTTGTTGTTAAGTTGACCCATCCGTTCTAGCCTGTAAAAGTGAGCACAAGCGGTATTTGGGAAACAGAAGAATCGAGCTAAGTCATACTCACTTACTGGGGCCTGTTGTACCTCTTCAATAGTTCATGTCTGGTTTGGTGAATTGTTTTTGTTGGGTGATTTGGCTCAAATTAAAAAGAATGAAGGACTTGACTTGGAGTTTAGCCAAAGTCTTAATTGGTTAAGAATATAATGCATTAAAGGCAGCAAGTTTTAAGAATTTTGGAAATCCCTTGCCGAATTAGTTGCAAATTAAAGTTAAAGGCAGGTGGCGCCTTTTGCTTGGAGACCAAGTAATTTCGGGTTGTATGTGTCTCAGGAAGTTTAGAATTTTGAGGTTGTTTAGGAATAATTTTCCTATCTTAATTAGGGTTTTTGTGTCACCTATAAAAAAGACATATTGTGGTCAGATTTTTAGTATATATGAGAGAAAAGTCAATGTAGTGAAAAGGTAATGTGTGAAGATTTTAAGGAGGAGAGTTCCAAAAGTAAGGATGAGTATGATTATAAGCCTTTTATGATTTATATATTTTATAGCTGTGTGAGTGTAAGATTTTATTGTCAGTGGTTTGTAAGGGGATCTATAAACCAGTATAAGCACTAAAAGTATACTTATACTATAATTTCTATATTTTGTCCGAATGGATTTCTTTCTTCTGTGGATATAGACTAGTTGAAATTCTCCTAATAGTTTTTGTTCATTTCTTTACAATGATAGTGGTCATTTGGGGGCTTTGCGTGGGTAGTTTTTCACTACTAGCAAAAAATGTTATTTCCGATAGCTATTTTTTATGGATTGCTATTGATGTAGCATTTTCCAATGAAAAATGGTTAGAAAACATCCTTCGTGTTTGCCCATGCTAGAAACATTTTTCAAGTGGTCCAAATTTCTGATGGCTAATCGTCAGACAGTGGACCCAAGAATAGCAATCGTTAGAAGGTGTTTTTAACAACTCTGCTGGTGTCAAAATTTCTAACAGATGGCAGTTGTTGAACTTTTCTTATGGGTGATGACCATTGATTTTTTCGATAGTAGTTGCCCCTCAAATTTTTCGATAGCCACATTTTTCAATGGCAGCTCTCCATTGGATTCTCGGATGGTCACCGTCCTCTGGGTTTTTAGGGTTAGCAGTCAGATTTTATGACCAAAAGCATCAGAACTTTGTTTCCCAAAAAAAGAAAAATCATTTTCTATTAATGAAAATGGTGAGAGAAAAAGGAAGAAGAAGAACAAGACTGTATTGAGAAAGAGAGCGAATGAAAAAGAAAAAGAAGAACAATATGGTAGAAAGATAGGGAAGGAAAGAGAAGAAAAAGAAGTAGAAGATGGTGAGAAAGAGGAGGAAAGAAGAAAAATACGAAGAAGCAAAAGAAAGGCGAAAAAAAGGTAATGATAAGAAAGAGATAAAGGAACAAATAAGAAGAAGAAAGAGAAGATACTTCTTTTTGTCTTAGGTTCTTTGCACCATTTCAGTTTTTAGACTTAACTTTGGCTTAAATTTATCTATATTAATATTTGTTGATTTGTTTTAAAAAATTATATTTAGAAACTATAAGACTTATATTTTTTAATATAATTTTTTTAAAAAAGGTTAGTGAATATTAATTTAAATAAATTTAAGTCCAACTTAAGTCAAAAAATTGAAATGGTATAAAGAACTTAGGACGAAGGTAGAAGATAGTAATGATAAGGAAGAGATGAAGGAAGAAATATAAAGAAGGTAAAAATAAGAAAGAGATGGAGGAAAGAAGAAGAGAATTTTATGAGAAAGAGAATGAAGATGGGGAGAAAAAAAAATGAGGTTTTGATGGAAGAGAGATTATTTTATAATGGTGGAAGGGCGGGGGCAGATTTCATAGTTTCTTACTACTGGTCAAAAATTGAAACTTTTCATGGGACAATTTAGAGGGAAATTTTTCAATTTCCGAACGATAGTCATTGAAAATTGACAATAAAAAAATTGAATTCAAAATTTTTTTATTTTGGCTATCAATTTTGAGCAGAAAAATAGTCACCAAGAAAATGTCAAACAAATAGACGTAAAAAACATGACTGAACAATTTTCTGACTGCTAAGCATTGGAAATTTCTAGTAAATAATTGTTAAAAATTGTCTGCCTAAAATTTTCGATGAATAGCTGTCGAAGATTACTTGTTAGAAAATTGAATTTAGAAAATTTCATTTTGACGCATAATTTTAGAAGGAAAAAATGTTCACCGGAATATTTACGAAGGATAGCCATAAAAAAATATTGTTGGAGCTTTACCAATAACCATTCCGTCATAAATTTCCGATGGTGGTAAGTTGTACAAAAACTATTCACCATAAATTGAAATTTAGTAGTGCTTCGAGCAAGGTCTTTATGGTTTGGTTTATAAGACACTGACATTTCTTTATTAATTCTATTCACCATAAATTGAAATTTAGTAGTGCTTCGAGCAAGGTCTTTATGGTTTGGTTTATAAGACACTGACATTTCTTTATTAGTTTATGTTTGACAATATATCTTGTGTATTTAGAGTTTGGAATTTCTTTAGATTCATTTCGTTCTCTGACAAAATTATATTTATATATATTCTCTTCTATTCCTCTTAATAAACATTTTTTTTGGTGATAAAAATAATCATTTTTTATTCCAAATTATTGTTTCCTCAAGATGGAAACCCCATCTAGGTATTTACAAGAAAAATACACGAAAGCAATTGGCCTATTAAACGCTATAAGTCACAAACGACAATTGAATAGTGACTAAAAGAGTTAGTCACATAAATCCAAGTCACTCAGCAACTGACGAGCTACTAATCAAGGCGACTAATTAGTTCAGTCGCGTGGACAATAAAAGTCATGAAGTCCCTCAGTCGCTCTCATATTTCAATTTTATTTTCATTTATTTCTAGCAATTAAAGTTAAAATAAAATTAATTTTTCTTGTTTTAGTAAATTAAGCTGCATATATCACATATAATTTTATAAAATTATGTACAAATTTTTAGTATATTTAGTGCTATTAATATTTTCCAAAACGTTAGTAGGCCCAATAATGGTTTGTGTAATTCACCTTTTATTATCATTTTTTTCTTCTAGAAATGGGAGAATGAACAAAATTGCATTTGTGGTTCCTTGTGGAATTTGGAAGACCTGGAGAAACAAAGGATCAGGCGGATGTAGAGTTGAACCTTGGGCTATCGTTGAGAGGTCAATTTGGGGTTCAATAGAAATGCTAAGAATCCAAGGAGATCACTATCGGTTGCTGGGTCCATACCCATTTTGAGAGACGATGATTCAAATACCCCACCTTTAGCTCTGTATCCTTCATTGATAAGGGCCTCCTCATTGCAGGTAGAGACAGAGGAGGAGTAGAAGAAGAGGAAGGAGCTATGATGCTTAGGAGAATGGAGGTAGAGAGGAGTAGAAGTGAGAAACAAAAGAATTCTAGAGAGAGAACAGAAGGGAGCTTGTTGGGGGAGTAGGTGAAGGAGGTTTTCTATGCTAAGGGTGATTGAATCTCGACTGATTAACTATTAGCAACTGTTACTGAATGACTGATTTAAATTTCTTAGCAGTTAGCATTTGATTAGCGATTGATTTGGTGGTGAGTATTTTGTTCAGTCACCAGTCAGCTGCTGTTTACCTATAATCTACATAATAGTGACTAAAAGTTTATTATGACTAAAATTCAGTCACAATTTTCAATCATTTGTTTATTTTTTTTTTAATGTGAAAATTAAATATTAGCCATATTGAATAGAAAAAAAAAATCGAATCCCACTACAACAAACTTTAACAATTTCAACAATATTCTAGGCAACTATATGACGAATGAGACATTCATTGGTCGGCATCATTAACTCAACTAATTAATTCTTGGGAATCCATAATGTCATATTAGTAGTGGTATGATTAAAAGAGATTCATTAGATCAGAGTGAGTAGATTCCTATATAAAAGGGGTTGGGGAAATGAAGCAGGAAACCCCACCCTAGAAAAGGTATTTATAGGGCGTAGCTATAGGGTATAGGCAGGTTTTAATAGGACATAATTGATGTGATAAAGAAATTTCATGTGCAGCGTACGAAGACAAAAACCAGAACCAGCCAACCAGGCCACCACCGCCAGCCTCAAAAGCCAACCCTAAACCCAAAAAGAAAACCACAACACACAACTAAAAGGGTCCTTGTTTGGTTTCGATTTCGAAGTTTGGTTTTGATCCATTTCCGGCTTTCATCTAAATCTATTGCCTTAATTCCTCAGACTTACTTTTGAGAATGTCATAATCTATCACACTCAATCTGCAAGTCCCAGCAGCCGAGAAACATAGAAACAGGGGAAAATCCAGCTCTTTTGGAAAGGAGGCGTTAAAGAAAATTTTTATAAAGACTTTTTAATGGATTATACTTCTAAGTTTGTGGAGAATAGATCAAGAAAGAAAAAAAATCATAGTGATCACATTTTCACCTAAAAAAAGGTTATATAATTTTTATAAAAAAAATGAATAAAAATTAGATAAAATAAGACCTAGGGAAACTACAGGAACAAGTGATGATCAGATTCTGGTTATATCTGTGTATAGCATAGCTATATTATTTGTATTTAACGCATTAAAAATTATTTATGCATGGACCACGTTGTTTGTTGCTCTTTCAATGATCCCTTGGCATGATTTAAATTCCTTACTGGCAATTACTTGCGTGCTCTTGCTTTCTCCGCTATGTATTACCCATTTTACGTTTTGCCCTCCTTAGCTACTGTCCCCCCCAAATTCTCTGATTTGTAGCCCCGCCCCTTAATTATATTTCTCTGCACCATTCAGAAATGCCCACACTCTCTTACTTTTTTCTTTTCTTTTCTTTTTTTTTTTTTGTCTTTTTGGTTTCTTGGATCTAATAGAAGAACCATGGTACTGGAAGAAAATTATTTCCAATGCTTTCAACATCAGAATTACTTAACAATTTCACACAAAAAAAAATTCATATTTACTCTGTCTTATATTTATTGAATCATTTGATTTAACACTCTACTTTCGTCTTTAACTTTTTGTACGTAAACCGGGAAAGTTCAAAAGGTAAGTATTAAAATGTTGGTTTGAATGGTAGTATAGTAAAATAATTTATTAAATATGAAAATATTACAAATATTTAGGACTACCTAAAATGAAATACTCCCTCTAGCCCAAAAAGTATGACAAGTGTTTTTTTTTTATTCCAGAAAAGATAAATTGTTTCCATTTTTGAAAATTTTTAGCATCTAATTTACCTTATTATTCTCATATAAACTCTCTATGCACAAAACCAAGAATTGCACAATACCTAAAAAGGATTTTTTTTAATCCTCATTTAAACTTTCATCACACAAAATCCAAAAAGAATTTTTCTTATTTTAGCTTCAAGAGAAAAAATAGAAATAACAATATAAATTACATATATCTCATCTAAATGCTCAAAGAAGCACATGCATCTTCCAAAATGAGATGGATGAAGTATGTTACAATAGTTTTAGGACGAATGAGGTACTATTATTGATTTTTATATAGAGAGGTACGTTATATGTGTGTGTGCCTATATATATAGAGGGAGCCCGATGATTTTATTAGCTAATCACCCTATATTAACTAACTCCCAGTTAGCATAATTAAAATCTTTTCCAGCTGTGATGTTTTAAAGGTCGAACGACCAATACGACAAGATAACAGTAATCTACAGCCACCGAGGAATTGTGAAACACCAGTACTTCCTGCAGGAAGGCAGATGAGATTTACCTCTAAATATGTTAAAGTATTCGCTAAATAACGCATACCTGCAATTTACAAAGGCCCACACTGTATGTCTGTGTGTAGTGTGTGTACCTTTTTTTTTCAGCCAAAGTGAGAACGTAGGGCTTATCAAGGGCATACACTACTGGCTTTGAGGCAAAGCTACAGAAGAGAGCGAAAGCAAGCTACAGCCAAGAATCTAAGCTAACAAAAAACTGAAATTAAAGATTACAAACATCTAACTAATTAAAACGTCCCTTCGGGGACATCTGATAAAATCTAACTAATTAAAACAGGATCAAAGAACCCAACTCTTATTGTCTAGTTTTGGGTTCCGGCTGTTTGGTTGCCTAGATTTTTATCTCTGTAGTTAACTCTGTACCATATATAGGGTGGGGTTGCCTGACTCCCACCGAGTCTCCCCACTTTCTAATATATCTTTTTTAGTACATCCTTTTCTTCAATTGATGTGGAAAAAAAAGAAGAAGAAGAAGAAGAAAGCAACTCAAATAGAGCTAGAATAAATTCCATCCGTGGTCTCTAATGTTTGATTATTGTGCCATTATGGTCCCCAAGCTTGAAGTCATTCCATTAAATCCTCAATCTCAAAAAAAGGTACCATTTTCATCTTTTTTGAATAGAAATCATTGTGATGGACAAGAAAATGCCCATCAACCTAAGATTCTATGGAAAATTACATTTTTTTTTCTTTTTAACCTTATTCTTTTATCCTAATTGAGACCGCAAATTCTATTTTACATACTAAAATCTTAAATAGCCTTTTAAAAATAAATGTAAAAACAACAATTTCAACCCGTGGAAACTTATATTCCTTTCCCCAGAAACCCTCAATACTTGCCCATTTGACAATTTAGCCACCATTTCCCTTTCTCTCACTTTTGAGCCCTAGTAGCACCACAGGCTGTTACCTGCTAGAGTAGCGTGGTAGGTTAGGAATTGGCAGCCATAGAGGTGCCTCCTCCATGGTCGCGCACTGCCTGCTCTAGTGCAGTTTTCCTTTGCCAAGTTGGCAACTTTTTCTGCTTCTAAGTTGATTTTCTAGTCCTTTTTTGTTGCTTTCTTCATAAACTTTCTTTGCTCTTTACCTTACAAAAATGCCCAAATCCACTAGAAATTCATTGCTTTGGCCAAATACCTAATGGTCCCAACCCCTTAAATGCCTTGCTCTTTCTACTTGGAACCACTACAACAAAATGGTTCATTAGCGACATTTTTTTCAACTTTTAGTGACGTTTTTAAAACGTGGCTTCATATTCTCCGACAATTTAAAAACGCCACAAAAAAATGTCGTCTAGGTACACGTTGGTAAAGGTTTTAGGTATTTCCCTGCGTTTTATAAATGCAAGTAAAGGACAACCAATAGTGACGCTTTTAACAAGAAACACTGGTAAATTTATCATATTTAGTCACTTTTTTATTTTTAAAATGTCACTAATGTACTGCTTAATAGCATTTTTATTCAAAAAAATGTAGGCAATGTACATGAATTTTCTAGCATTTTTGTCAAAAAAATGCTGCTATTAAAGGATAGTTGGAATATTAATTTTCTCTCCTAGTATATCATTGTTCACTTATTTCGTAGTAGGAGATCATAATACTACACTATTATCATCAATAAAAATTGCTTGAACATTTATGTTGAATAATGAAAATTTTTAATTAATAAAAATTGTAATAAATTCATAGATGTAGAAACTCTAAATAATTATGAATTACTATTGTAGTAATAAGATGTCCAAGGTTCAGTACAAAGACTAAATCAAAAAATGACTTCAAGTCCAGCGGCCTCACTTCTCTGGGTGGCTCTTTTCCTTCCACCACATCATGTGATTGGCATGAACTAGGTACCACCAATAGTAGAGGAGAAAGCTCAAAATTGGTCCACAAATGAACTTGTCTTTGATCCTAGCAAACCGATACTAAATACCAAATCGATAAAGGTACCTGAATTTGAAAACAAGTACAAATGCATTTTATGAGTTCCATGAGGCTCTAATCTTTTCTCATCTAAAAATAAAACCAGACGCATAGCTTGTCGCATATTTAACCACAATCATTAAGCAAATTAGCTGTTCATAATAACCAGAAATTTTGGACCTGTAGGCTCAAGCCGAATGCATTCTAATTAAACTACATTCTAACTACTAACACAAGATTACTGTTCATAATAACCAGAAATTTTGGTGTTGTTCATAAGATACAGCATAGAGAGATTAATCTTGGCAGAAATCAATTCCAAGTTTGTGCAAATTTTAAACCCAATCCCACAGCCATGCATCAGATAAACTAGAATGTACTTAGGGGGGGAAAGGTCTTGAACTCATAATAACAAAAAAATATCAATTTGATGGAAATAAACAAAGTGAAAATTGCTCGGCGAACTATATTGGCTGTATCAGTTGTCCTACTTCTGATGAAAAAATAGTCCACAGAAAGCAAGACCTTATAGATGGATATGACTAGTTCTGACCTAGGACTAAGAGCTGATGGCTGCTAATAGGTGAAACTCTGCTACAATAAGTTATGCCCAAAGTGTTCACAAATCAAATAGGGGACAATTTAATTGGGATGCTAATCGAACATATTAGGCATGTTTTCACATAATTCATTGCAGAATTCAATTTTTCTTTGTGACCACAATCCTATGGAAGAAAGATATAGTTGGCTACTTCATTGTCTGCTTTCTTCTAGAAAATCCCCCCCAGCAGTAGATATAACCCCCAGTTCTATCTAGTAAGACCTAGCAGGAGTCCTATCTACATATAGCTGCGATCATATCACTGTTATTCTGGTAGTCAGTTCTCAAAAGCTCCAAATTCAGGTTTCAAGTGCCAAATGAGAGCTTCAAGTTTCAATTGAAAACTCAGATAATCTCAGATAATCTTAGGGGGGAAAGTGATTTACCTTGAGGCCTTCTACTTGACATCTACTTATCAACATGAAACATCCTCAGTAGTTACAAAAATGTCACGTAACAAACCACTCATATCATGAGGAAAAACTCGATGAGTCAGTTGCATTTTTCTAAAAGATGAACTAGAAGAAGTGGGTTCTCCATGAAATACAAAACAATGATATCCCTTTTCAAAACCATCACACACCAAATGCTCCTTTACCATGTCACGTCTATGCCAAAATAAATTCTTGCAATTCCGGCACGGACATAATATTTTCCCATCTCTTGAACTATTCTCAAAAGCATTATTTAGAAAGCCTTCAACCCCTTCATTATACTCCTTATCAAACCTTGGTTTATTCATCTAACTTTTGTCCATTTTTATGATATAATTTGACTGCAAAATTTAACACCAAAAACTAATTACAAAAGAAACTAATTACAACTGCATGTATGACAAGCTAAAAAAACCAGAGATCAGAAAAATAAACAAAAGATAGACACAAAAATAGAAGACACGTCATTAAAGTCAATGAACTAAAACCAGAAGATAGAACATTGGTCACAAATTAGTGAAACTTACAGTTCAAGAGACTGATTACAGCAGCAAGCAACAGTGCAAAAAAGGAGGAGACTTCAAAATCAGCTGTGGAAACTTCAAAAAGGGTGCTGGAGTTGATTTCCAAGGAGACTAGAACAGGGAAGGAACTAATTTTTTTTAACAAAAAACACAACAAAAAAAAAGTCAGAGCAACAAACAAAAAAAATTGTGAACTAATTCAAGATTTCCAAGCATTATTTACATCAGGCCTTAGGTCTAATTAAAGATTTGAGCACAATCCAGTTCAACAATCAAGGTCATTTTCTGACAAATTTTTAGCAATGTATTTATTTTAGAGTGGACCATGAACAGAAGAAAAATCCATCATCACAAAACGTTCATAATTTCAAAATTTTCAAGCCCAGAAGGACACTGTTATATATATATATATATAAGAGTAGCACAGAAACCAAGGACAGGGCTTCTGCTTGATCAAAATAATGCACAGTATACAAAATAGAGACCTAAAGATAACTCACTAAAAATATCTAGAATAAAAACAAATACTATAAATATTATAAGCATTTGCATTTCCTTCGTAATTATCTAAACATTCAATTAATGATGTGTTTTATCCATCGTCACAAAACATTCAATTTATTGGTAGTGGCAAAAAAAGAAAAACTGACATTTCTCATTTCCCTTGAAATCCATCAAATTGGGGTGATGAAAAACTAAGCCTTCAATGGAAATGAAGGGATTATTGGTTCCACTTTATTTTGCTTTTTTTTTGTACGAAACAAAGGAAATAAATCAAACATCCCTTTCCCATCTTCTATTATTGTTCAATATCAAAAGGCTGTTAAGGATGGGTGAAATCAAAATAAATCCTATATTTCTTAAGGTGTGCACCAAATGTATAAAATTTATTTTATGTTTATGATATTTTATATTTTAGGAACCTTACTTTTCAATGATCTTATTTACCAGGACTTTGAAAATCCTTCAACCAAGTGCACACTTTCTTTCTTTTTATTTATTTATTTATTTATTGATGAATAGATCATTTTACTTTTGAATTTGCATATGGTTTGAGTGTCTCCCATGCATATGATGCATCCCAAGAAGAGCATGAAAATCCTACCATTCAACCTTCAAGTGGAGCGTAAAAATTTATTTTTGATGACACCAATTAGAATGTAACAGTCAAGAAAGAAAGACTATAAGCATGCAAATCTGAATCAAAGAAAGAATGACAATTCAAACAAATTGTCTTGTTCTTTAGAGAAGTAGATTCAAACACTAACAACCAAGCATTTAACTGACAAGGAAACCTCTAGAACATAAAAAAGTAGGCAAGGCAACCTAGAAGAAGAACAAGATGAAGCATACCTCCAAGGGCAACATGCTTTCCTGTTTCAATATAAAAGGAAAAAAGAACAATGCATCAGATTGTATAAGAACAACAAAAAACTGTACCAAAACATTAAAATGAAAACTTTCAACAACATACACCACGTCAATATAAAAAGAAAAAAGAAAAACTATCCTTTCTGTTACCTAATGACATGGCAACTGCATATAGGTCTTTAATAGCCAGCTCAGAAACAATTTCCAAAGAATGCCTCACAGCAACCGGATCAGCAAATGAAATCCTGCAGTAACATAAGCACCAGCCTGGAAAATGAATATGGAAGCCACCAATAGCTTTTCTTTTAAGTAAAATATGCAACAATAAGAATGAAATTAAATTCGGCCAAGCTCAGGAAACAAAAAAATAATAGTAAGCATAGTTAACTTGCAAGATATAGAGGAAAACAGAACTGAAGATCTATAGAACAGAAAAATAAATAAAAAGCAAAGACTTTTTTATCTGCAAATCATATTGATGCATCTCCCCAACAATAAACCTTGGTGATTCCTGTATTTGTGTGGACTTGTAACAACTAATCTTAACAACCTTCAGGTTATTAACATTAAATGCCATTACCATTCACATTATATAGGAAGTGTAAATTCACAAGTATTAAAGAACTTGGTGTTTTTGTAATTATGCAAAAAAAGAAAACAAAGGACTCTCGCTGACCAAGCAAAAACAACCTAGTATTCTATAACAGCAAGTCAAATGGTAACGTAGATGCTCTGAGTTCAATCAAAATTTCGGCCCCCAAATCTTCAACAACAGGAACGCTGATACAAATCTAGTTGCAAAGCAAACCGACATAAACCAATACAGCTTCAGTACTTAACAGAAGCAAGGACGTCTAGCTGGGAACCTAGTTTCTCTTCTGCTGTCTTCTCTGCCTTCAACTTCAGTTTGTTTAGCTGCTTTCTCCTGTCATATGCAACTTGAGCTCTCTCCTTTCTCTTCTTTTCAAGTTCCTGCATTATCAAATCCCATTGGTTAAATCTTTCAGTAATTATGCAAGAAAACCTCGATACCCTATAAAAAACAAGTTTAGATTAACTTTTTGTAACATCTACACTCAATCCACCATCCCTTGTCCAAAAATAAAGAAAAAGAATGTGTTACATGATGTTCATTTCTATTTAACAAGCAAAAGTTTGTCGCATATTATAGAACAGATCTCTCAGGTGGCTGAAAAACTTATACTCTGTCTATTATTTTTCAATCGAAAAAAAATAAGAGAGAGTAACAAGATGGCCAGAGAAGAAATTATAAGCCCAAAATAAGCACATACTTCATTCTTATCATAAAATGTAGGGATCTTTAATCTCTTCAATGCAATGGAGTGAAAACCAACCTTGATGGTGTCGTAATGGTTCCATCCAACCTCAGATGACAATTTGTTGAGCAAGCAGTACTTATGACCCTTCTGAAGCCTCAACACCCTAATTTCATTTGACAATAGATCAGTGAAAACTCAAATTAAGAAGGCATCACGCAAAAGCGCACACTACAAAATCACTTCCAGGGCAGAATGTGAATTTATGTAGGGACACAGGTAAAGGGCCGTTTGCAGAAAAATATTCTACAAGTCACTAGACAAGTTGTGAGTCATCGATATATATATATATATATGTACCAATTTGTGGGGGAGTTGTTGTTGAGCTATTGAAGGGAGAATCACGGGCGGAAATCATGCGCTGCAATCCCTCGATTACACCGGAAGCAATTTTCAATGTTACCTTTGGTCTTGATAAGAAGTCCTGCAGCTTTCGGGCGGGGAATGTGGAATTCTTGTGAAAGGCAACGGTAGTGGGTCGAGCAGACGAAGCGGTGGTGGAAGGAGCTGATGAAACACCGGCGGAAGAAGGTTTCCGCTGAGAAGCCACCGACTGGTAGTAATGGCGAAGGAAGACACCAGTTGCATGCCGCACGCGTCTCCTTCTCCCCCCCAAACTCTTTTTCTCCCCCCAAACCCTTTTTCTTAATTTTTGGACCGGGTAGGGGTTTGTTTTTGTTAGTGGGCCGAACCATTTAGCTGCATTTTAGAAATTAGTCGGTCTTATGTGGACTTTGAACTGCATTTTTAGGACTTTGTTGGGCTTGGATAGATATTTTGTTACAATTTTTTAAACATGTCAAGTATAATAAGTCATTTTAGCTGCATTTTTTTAAATTCGTTGGGTTTAAATAGTTCTTTACTTACATTTTTTTTAAACATGTCAGTAATAATATGTTTTTTCCGACATTGTTTTGAAAACGTCGGTAAATGTATGTCACCTATAAACCTTTTTGTTGTAGTGAACCTTTCTGGGAGAGCATAAAAAGCAATTGCTTTTTCACATAGTAGAAGGCGATGTTGATTCTAGCTAAGAATTAGGCAAGTGGGACTCTTCCTTAACCTTATTCTCTAGTGATTGCTTGGATGAAAAAAAGTTGTTCTTCGAGAATGAATTAGAAGGAGAATAAGCAGGCCTCCCAGTTTTCCCCTGAAATACTTTTCCCAAATAGAAGTTGAAATTTCTCCTTTCATTATCAGAATTCAACTTAATGCTATCTGGGTTTTGTTTGTGACATGAAGTGAGGAAATGGAAGGAGTTCGAGGTTAGGGATAAAAGTGTAATAATAATTAAAGGTTCAAGATCACAGTTGTAATTTATCTAATAGCTATCTATGGAATTAACATTGGTTTTGTTAATTTGCTAATCAATGATATGTCCATGTACTAGTATAGGAGTAAAAACAAGCTGAGCCAAACGTAGACACCTCAAGCTTGAAGCTTGACTTGTTAAGGATTTGTTTTGCTCGGGCTCGAACTTGAGCTAAAAAATGGGACTCAAAGCTCGGGTAAAAAAGATTTGGCTTCAGCTCAATGGCTCAATAGGCTTGAAGCTCCATTTGAGGTTTGAGTTTGATTTAAACTTGACTTAGGTTTGGACCCGATTTGAGGAATAGGAATTAGAATTTTAGGGTTTAGTTAGATGAGAAATAAAGTAAAACCCTAGTTTCTATATTAAAAAATATTAGACTCGATAAGAGTTCGAGCTACATAGTAACAAACTCAAAGTTCAGCTTGTTAATAATTCAAACATAAAATGCAGCACAAAGACCTAAAGCTCGTTAGGCTCTACTCGATAATAAAAAAGTTGAGGTTGAGCACAGATTGTTCAATAAAAAGCTCAACTCTTTTCCACCTCTATACTAGTATATATATATGATGTTTTGTGTCTGTCACTATTTTCTTTCTTTTGTATTTGATTTCTAGGGATAATTTCTTGAGTAAAGTACTCGAGTCCATGTGTCATATTTTTTAATGTCTTTTTTAATCCATTGGTCTTCTGTAAAAATTCTAAAAGATGAGCAAGTCTTGTGTCTCTCGTTAAACTTTCCATTTTTTAGAAATTATTCTCCCATATAATCAGCATAGGGATCTTGTGAAAATTCCATTTTATAACAATTTTTGTATTGTGAACCTGGATGGGTGATGCTAAGGATTCCATGTCGTCATTATCATCTGAGTCTAAATCAAATTGTGAGGCCAAGTCTTTAATCAATTTTTTATATTATACTTTTGATGAGGTTGAGGCCAACTGACCTTGAATCTTGGATTCATTAGTTAAAAAGTCTAAATCAGATGAACTTATTGGGGTTTTTTTAATCATGGCAGCCATAGGCTGCTTTTGAGATAATGAATAACAATTTCTTGATTCGCTTGAGTTTGTGGAAACCATCCCACAATTTATATATATATATATATATATATATATATATATAGTATTTATATAACATATTCTTTTGTTACTATACAAAGATTAATGGTTAATTTCTGGTAATTCGCAGGGGTACTCTTGAGAGTGTGAAACACGTACAGGTGCGCGAGTTCAATATCATTACTCTCTGTCTCTCTATATATATAGTGACTAACGTTATTTCATTTTTGTCGACTTTTTTAGACGTGAAGGTACACTTTTTAGGAATATAGTGTAATGCCTCATTAATTTCAAAGTTTCTTTACTTGTTCTCTATGTGTACGTCCAACTATTGATATTACTGAATCAATTGAATTTCTTAAATGCAACAGCCACAAAATAGAGTTAAAAAGATACTTGTTGAAATAAATGGATCCTGGACTTGTCCTTATTTTGTGGAATTTTATGTTACTCGCCTAGAGTTCACTCAAAGTAATGGTGATTTGCTTCTGTGTATAAAACAAAAAAAAAAAAAGTAATGGTGGCAAATGGAAAAGAAAAATAAAAACCGAGCTGTTAAACAAGAACGACAAGACGGACAACCCTTAACAAATCATCCTACAAGATATCTGAAGATCATCATCAAGAGGGTTCGAAAGAAAGTTATCCCAAAATGCAAAAAGTCAGAATGTGACACACAGAGATTATTAGTTGCAAAGTTTCATTCATGGTAACTATGCTTTTAGGAGCAGATCCAATCCCTACCAAGCAAAGATGAAACACTTTCTTATCATGGTTGAGAAAGTAGAGTCACTAGAATGAGCTCAAACTCTTTTATGTAATTTGTTTGTATTCTTTGGAATTTTTTAGGGGATGCGAGTTAAAGAAGAAAACTGGCAGCCCAGCCCACATAGGACTCTGGACTCTGGAATTCAGGTCTGCCCATACTGTTGGGCTTCCCCAAAAAGTCCAATTAAAGATGTTGCACTTTCTGGATTTCAACAGGCAATGTATGAAGCTAGTTGAAACGCCAGGCCGGCCGACACATGGGCGTAGCATTCTCAATATTCCACACACGTCCACTGGCTACGATGACCAGATCAGATCTGTATAGGAAGAGAGATTTGGTTCCATCGTTATTGAAATGAAACCAGAGACCAGATCAGTTGAGTCCTTGGATGCTTTTACCTGTGAGTATATTCTTTGGGATTGTGATCTGGATTTTTCCATAAGCGCTTGTTACTCCTTATTTTCAATTTTGCTTCTTTTTGTTTATTATCTAAAATCAACCTTTCCTGGAAGCTAATATTCTATTTGGATAATAATCGTATAAATTATATTTTTTTTAAAAAAAATTAACTTTTATGTATTTTTTTTTCTTACCCAGCTTGAAAATAGAAAAAAACAACAAAAAATACTCTCTTTTAAAAAAAAAATTTTTTAATTGTTCTGTCAACGTTTTAAAATATGGGATTTTAATTTTATACAAATTAAATAATTTCTATATATAAAAAACCACTAATAATCACTCATCGATAATTTTAACTCAGCTAGATTGTGATTCCATGTAAATTTTGGTGAGAGCGAGTTAAGCAAGAAAAATCATCAGCCCATAATATTTTAGGACCCAGAATTGAGCTAGGCCCATAATTAAAGGATATCAATTTTTTTCAGGGTTTCAACAACGCCAGATACCAAACGATGCCATATCCAATCAACAACCGAGCGAAGTTCGTTGAAACTTCCGCTTCCGCGGCCAAAGCTGCATGCTGGCTGGCTGGCTGGGGGTGGGTACAATAATCAGATCCAGATCTCTCTACCAAGTAAAGAGATGAGATATTAATTCGACACGTCTATGGAAGTTCTCGTTTCTTCTCAGATCCGTAAGATTCCTTCAGAACTGCCTTCTTCTTTTTCAGTGTCGTTTATGTTGGTGTTCTTGCTGAACTCAGTTTCAAGTGGACGGTAGCCGGTCTCCTGTCGGATTTGCCGATTGGAATTTTTGGAAGAATTCTTCCCATATTATCTGTTTTTCGTTTAATTTTGGACGCTTGAATTTGGTCCGGCACCTTAGCAATTTAAGATAGAGGCTTTCTGTTCATGATACTATTTTCGTATCTGTCTTAGAGGCATCTTGAATTAAATTGGTTTGGTTGTTGACTTTTAAGGATTGGTGAAAAGCTCCTGCACCTCTGCTGGAGTTGCTGCTCATGATTCTTAGCGCAATAGGTAAGGCTCGCCACCTTTTTGTATTCTCGTATTCATAATAGCCGTTTCATAAGCCTGTAAAGTTATGATTTCTCTCCTCCAAACTTACCTTCTTGATCTGGTATACTTCCATTCTCCATGTCTTCTTACTTTATCTACATGTTGATTGTAATAAGAAGCCAAAGTGTAAAATTTCAGCTTTATATTAAATGCAATATAGCCGTTACCAAGCCGATACATCGATAACAGATACAAGCTTCCTAAAATATTGGATAACACAGGCATCCTAACATTGTCTTTTTTTTTTCCTGCTACATCAATGGCTCTTGGGGATGTCTTAATGCCTTCATAAGATTTACTGCTATCAAATGAAAACGTCTGCCTGTAAGAAAACTAACACTTCAGAACACTAGAATTACAGCATGCACAAAAATAAAAAAAAAGCGTCCAATGCATCAACAACAGAAGTGTTATGAGCAGCATCTTATTATACTTCTGTTTTGTAACATTTGAGGACCAGCACAGTTATCTTTAAATATACATGATAAATGGATGTGGTCATCCATTCCATGTACCAAAAAAGCAGTAAGTGTTAGATAGTAAGATCCAAACAGGACCAACCCTGAATTTGAACCATGTTCAGTAGGTACACATACTTGTCAGCTAAAATGTAAGAGGATCTTCAAAACTTCTGTGGATTGTATATTGCCTTATTCTGAAAAAGGAAAAGACATTTTACTTCATAAGTCACAGACAGAAAACAAGTGAAAATGCATGCCAATGAAAAGTACTTCCACCGCCATCAAGTTATAATGTAATCCCATATGTGCGAGGAAGCCCACCTAGGTAAGTCTCCATGTAAATTAAGGATTGTTCAGTCTCAATGTCAAAACTTATCCCAAAACATCAGCAAGGCAGCCAATTCATCATCTTCTTGGGCCATGCTTTCATCTAGATTAGCTTGTCTGTTGGCACTATGTGCAAAACCCTCTGAACTGATGTGCCTGTTCATCTCTCCACCCTGCAATGGCAAATAGTCAGAAGATCAGAAGAATTGGGGCTTCCAAGCAAAGGGCATTTAAAGAGAACCCATCAGTTCTAATCACTGATCCTCAAAGCCAGGGACCAAACTTAATACCCTGGCTTCAATTTTACTGAGTGAACGCCATACCAGCTGGACTTCCCACCAACAATTCTCTCTATCTGCAGGGCATATTTTACCTGACTTATTCAGTGAACAAATACCTGTTTATGCTTATTCTTACATGATATTACTATTCAGATGTCCACAGAAATCTATAGAAGGTGAAATTCTCCCAATTTATGTCCTATGATACAAGCATATTCTTACATTATACTATGTAATAGAACTTCGAAATCGCCTCAACTTGCAGTCCAGTATACCTTTGATAGATGGATATCTACTGGTGAGCCAGAAGGGGATGGATTTAATTCTCTTGAATCATGGTCAGGCTCTGGGAACAAGGGAGGTGTCTCTACCTGTCCTTCGACTATGGGCATTGGCTGGGATCTAATAATACCAAAAACGATGTTTAGCTGATTGTTTTTCTGTTTAAAATGGCCTATTATGTCACTAATGAATGGTGAGATTCAAGTATTGGCATTTTGTTCATTGGTCCAAAACTCATTCTGAAATTCTGATTAATGCACCTGCTTAAACCTTGTTCAAGAGGGGAATCCTCGTTCTCTAGGAGCCCCCGTGAATTCATCACTGGCTGCTGTGACAAGGGTTCAAGACAGAGGGAGGCAGAACCCTTGTCACAGCCTTTAGATGAGGTCAGCTCCCCAGTTGGAGAATGCAGATTTATTGCATCCTAAACACAGACAAAGAAACATTTGCTATCAGTTCAATGTTCATGCCCAGAATTGTGGTGACATCAGGCATCTTCTCTAGGCAATTGCACCACCAAACAAAAAGTTCCCAATCTTCAGCTTATAGCAAATTTTGGGCATGCTTAGTTGCCTATCGATGTTAAGCAACCCAAGAATCATACATAATCAATTACTACTTTGGCATATTAATGGTCACACAATGTCAAAGATTTGAGCTTGCCAAACATCTTTAACAAGCCTTGGCCTGTTAGTTAGGGGTTGTGGTTATTACCCGCAACTTTAGGATTCAACCACCATTCGTCCATCAGCCCTCCACATCAAAAAACTAGTAAAAACTAAGAATGGAACAAAAAATATATCTAACCTCTTCACTTGAATCTTCGTTGTCATAATTCAAACAGGAATTCGGACTTGGATTGAGCCCTTCACTGCTCATAATGTCGTTTATTAATGGAGTAGCCACTTGAGTCGGATGAGTTACTTCAAAATCTGAGTTGGGGGTTGCATGCAAACTAGGATTAGGCTCAATAATTTCCTCACTACACATCTCGATCACCTGTATGTCGTTTATTAATGGAGTAGCCACTTGAGTCGGATGAGTTACTTCAAAATCTGAGTTGGGGGTTGCATGCAAACTAGGATTAGGCTCTATAATTTCCTCACTGCACATCTCGATCACCTGTATCTTGATATTGGTTTGACGCCCGCCAGTACCCTCTTCTTCCCTAGTCTTCCTCTTTCTGACTGGATTCTGGCCCTCCTTTTCCCTGCCCCTTTTAGCTTCTCGTCTTTTGAGAGATGCCTCGTGTTCGTCTCTGTTTCTTATCATCTTACAGAGGAAAAATTTGTTCCCATCCTGCGCAGATCAGGGGTTTAAGTGTTCAAGACTGACAAACTTTGACTGTTTCCCAACAGCACAATAAAAAGTTCCTTTTCTTTTCCTTCAATTTAAAAAAAAATAATAAAAAACAGAGAAAAGCGGATGCAAAACGGATCATACTGAACCCACGACGAGTGCCAACAATGAAATCATACCTCTCCATCAGGAAGAGCTGCGGTGAACTCGAACTCGTGGACGATCCAAGGGGATCGCTTCCCCGGATAATTTCCCTCATAGAAGACCAAAATCCTTTTCCGACCTATCTCCTCACCACAATTCTCAGCCGTGACCCGTCGGACCTCGCCAGTGGTTTTCCAGTACCCATGTTTGGCCGTCCTTCTGATGCCGTTCTTCTTGTAGTGGGGACGCCAGAAGAAGTAAGATTCTCTGTCATCCAGGTTCTTCTTGGCAAACCCTAGGCAGTGGAAAACACCGAAAATTAGTTGCTAAAACTACACCTGGAAGCTTAAATCAGAGGAAAGGAGAGTGGAAATTAAATGACTGGGTATTTCAGAGGGGTGGTAGTCGTTGAGATCGAGCTCGGAGATGTAATGCTCCTGAGAATCAGGGTTGAGAAGCTTCTTCCTCAGATGGTGGTCCATTAATTCTTCTTCAGTTGGTTGAAATCTGAAGCCTTTGGTGTTGCAATTGGTGCAGCCGCAGCTCATTTTTTTGGAAGGACCATAAATTGGTCCCTTTTGTTGGTGGGGGCGAGTAAGGAAATCGGAAGGACTAAACTACTCTATTGAGCGAGGAGACAGGACAGAGGAAAGCCATGGAACAAAGGAAATCAATGATTGGGAGTGGATAGGAAATGGTGATTCGAAGAATGTTCGGAAATTGGAACTTGAGCTTGTCTCTAAGGGCTGTTAGACGCGAGAAATAACAAATATCTGGATCCGGGGATGTACTTGTGCTTTGTAATGAAGAAATGAAAAATGCTGATCTTATAGAGTTTACCATAGCAGATTTTCATGATGTTATGTATGCGAACTTGAGGCAACGTGTAATGGTCTAATTCAAAGTTTATGGCCCTTTTTTATTTTATGCTTATAGTTTGAACTATCGTAAAAAAAAAAAAAGCACTCTTATTATAAAACTTTTTGATCTTAACCGAACTCTTTTGTAGTCATTCCGAATACAAAATACATTTCTGAATTACAAATCCCTAATTGATTGGGTTTTTCTGTTTTTTTAATAATATTTTTGGCTGTTTTAGAGTTAAGTGATTCGCAAATTTAGAGAGCACTGTTTAGAAAATGTCATATACAAGAGTAAGCCTTTTTTTTTATAAAAATTTGTTTATCTAAATAAATATACTCAGAAATGAGAAAGATTGATTACACTTATCAGATACTGATCTATAAATCTCATTTAACAGTATTATAAGAAACCTTATTTTAGATATAGCAATAACTATAGAACCCCTCATCATGACTTGGTTTTTTCCCATCTTTTATATGATACAGGTTGACTATGATATGTTGTTTTCCAATTTAAAAAATTATTAAAAAAATTATTATTTTTATTTGATTAACTGTTTTTCCAGAACTATTGTTATTTGAAAGCAAACACTTTATCTGAATGGCAATCGCTTGGATAAAATTCGATTTAGAAAGTAATTAATTTTTATATTGTTTCCGAATCTAACTTCAAAAGAAAGAAAAAGAAAATGTCATAAAAATAATTAATAGTTTCAAAAAGTAATTAAAACATTTTTTAAGGTTCTTAATTCAAAATTTTGAATTGATATACAAATTAAGTGTAAAATTGATATATAAATTTTAAAATTATTTAATGCCTCCCCAGCACAGCCACAAACCTTTTTGTTTCATACACAAAAAAAGGTTTCGCTACATACATCAGACTAGGGACTTTGAAAAGGCGCCACCTGTGTTGATAGTTTGTGGGGACCAAAGACTTGGGAGTAGTCTTCGAGGATGAGCTTCCTCGAATTAGATTATTTTGGAGGTTAGTCGGTTGGTTGACCAATAGGTCTGCGTGTTTTGTTTAAGTAATATCCCAATTAAAGAAGCCATGGAATTCTCTCTCGCGAAAGCAACAGTGTAATAAACATAATCAGGCGTAGGATGAAGGAAGTTGACCGCGGACTTCTGTAAGAGGCTCGTCCCCACTTTCTCCTGAGTACTTTTTGGTCGGTGACTGGAATTTATATTTTTATTAATGAGAAAAGGGTCAAAGAAGTCACCAAGGTTTATGGGATGGGTAAATTGGTCATCATTATTTTTTGTAGTTAAATCAATCATTAATGTTATGTTATTAGTGTAATTTAGTCACTACTATTACGGTTGCCAAGTTAGATGTGGATGTGGCAAACAAAGGTGATGTGGCAAACATTATCTTAATTTAGCCCATAAACTTTTATATCTAGTATTACAAATCCCCTAAAATTTTATTTCTTCTCTCTTTCACCATTCTCTTCCTCCTTTCCCTCTCTCTTCAATTAAGTGCCTCGATCTGTAGCCTGCTCAACGCCAATCTTCTCCCAAACAAGAAAATCATCCCCGAAGCCATGGCACTTGTCTCAGCTCTAATCTTCTTTCTTAGACATTGTTCTTCAACTTTTTTCTCCTCGATATGTTCACGCATGTGTTTTCAAATCCATTGACTACCGCCATGGCTTCATCGGCGACCAATTGGTCACTGGTTAAAGAACCGATTGAAACAAGAAATGTTGTTTATAACCTATAGTGGCCTCCAAATGATGGGTGCCAACTAGTTGAAGTGAATGCTCTATGTTTTGTTTTTGGTTCAGCATGTGAGATAAAGGTATGATAGAGAGTTCTTGTTGGTCAAGGACAAGAAGAAGGTCCACTAGAACCTTGGAATTGGGTTTTTGAGGGCTGAATTGGGTTGAGTTTTCTTTTAGCATTGAAAACCTTGAAGAGATCGAATGAATTACCTCCAATTGTTCTTTGCTGTCGTATTGAACCAGGGACTTGATGGATGTAATCTAGTTGTAGCATAACCTTTCTATAAGAAATTGGTCACTAGTTACATTAAATTAGGCTGTCCGGAGGACGCAAAACTTGTTTGATGAAATGCCTTCGATTAAATGCCCCACAAAGACTTGGTCTCTTGTAACTCTTTAATCTCAGGATGCATGGATGAGAAGGCCTTAGGTGAGGGCAAGTCTGTTCATGCCTTTGTTCTAAAGTCAAGCATGCTATGGGTCAGCAGAATTCAGTCTCATGGCTTGTTGGATATTCGAAGTAATGCCAATGTAGAATTCGGTCTTATAGAATTCGATGGTGGCAATCTACACAAAAGATTAGATGGGCAAGGAAGGAATTAGATATTTTCCTAGGATGAAAAGGCAATCTAATCCATTATCAATTGTTTGCTATTCATAAATCACAACAGAAGAGGTTGACAACGGCGAGATTGAAGGGGTGCTGACATAAGAGAAAAACAATCAAGATTAGAGAGAAAGAAAATAGTTTTTTATTCTTAGCTTTTTAGTTTAAGGATTAGTTTACATAAAAATATTTAGTTCAAGGGTGGATTATGTAATTTACCCTTTCAACAACCAAGTCATCAGCACATTTGATGGAATATTCTATAAGATAACAGAATATTCTGACCATTAGTTTCCTTAGTGGCTAATCACAAATATTAATGATCAACAAACCTATAAAATAAACTTGAATGATGGATTTAACTGTAAAAAATAATAATAATGGGTGATGTGCGCTATGATACAAACCTGAGTGGGTTATTTACCCATTTTCCCTTTTATTAATTTAGCATGAAAAAAATACTATTTTTGTTTCATAATAGTGACATTTTAAAAAATATTTATTTTCAAATTAGTGGTAATTTTTATAATTTTATGTATTTTTTAAATTTTTTGCATTCTTAATATGCTTAAGAGGTATTATATCATTAATTTTTTACAAGAATAATAAAAATGTTAATCAAAGAGATAGAGAAACCATTAGAATATCCAAGTTTAGAAATCTTTTTCAAGGACCATTTAGGGGTAGCATATTTTTGGAAAGAAAAAGTAAATGAACATTTACATTGTATTGAAACATGAAAACATTATTATAGTGACGTGATGAATACTTATAAGTGTATTGCTGTTAAGGGTTTAAATTATCATTATACACTTTGAGTGTGATTAATTTCTTTAATTTGAGCAATTTTTCCACCGGATTACCATTCACGCATTTTTACTATTCACACGCGTTTTTACTATTCACAAATACTATTCACCAACTTACTGTTCATATGTGTATTTATTGTACATACACGGTTTACTGTTCATTAATATTAAAAGAATATATTAAATAATTACTTTTTTATGTAGGTAAAATTATCACTTGGTGATCCTTAACGAGAAAAATCATATCTGGAGCTATAGATGTTGAAACTAAATGATTCCAAAGTCATCTAAAAGCCAACACATAATTCTTCGACCCATCTTCATTCTGAGAGCTAGTTTGATCGTTTTCATTGCTAAAATATGATTATAGATTAAATCATTCGTTCTTTCATGTGCTGAATAACAATTTCGGTAGAAAATTTATAATTTGAGCTACAGACGTTCGATTTGAATGAGCAAGCTATCTTTTCGAAGATAAAGAATAGATTTACAAGTTTTGTACTTTGATGAAGAGCTGATTTGATGTGTACAATGGTCAAAAAATTAAAAGAATTTGCAATCTGTCTTTATTGATTTGTATTTACCTATATTTTACTATTTTATTTTTACCATTTTACTCACCCCAAAACTCTATAAATATAGACCTTGGGGAGAGGATGAAGGATGTCATTTCTTAAGCCATTTTTATATTCTTGTATCATCTTTAGCTTTTCTTATTTGTTCTTATTCTTATTTTCAATACCAAAGCTCTATCTAAATGTTTTCTTTTCATTCTACCTTTGATCTTTCAATTCATGTTCATTTCATCTTTTTATATGTTGTTTACTTTTATCATGGCTAACTTATTTTTCTTTTGCTAAGGTGAAAGGGTGAAGCTTTTGGTATAAAAGTTATGATTGATTTGAATGAATCATAACGTTAACGGTATTTTCTTTCTTAATCTATTTAACTTCTCTCCTTGTTATGTGGGATTTTTGATTCATTATAGTCAATCATTGGCACAAAGGCTACTTGATTCTCTCTGTAAAATATGGCTTGCCGGCTATATTGAAATCTTGAGTTATTATGAACAAAGGTTGGCATGATGAGTACTTGAACCCATTAGCAAGTGTTGCCGTTTTAAGATCAATGAAAGCTAATGTTAACTAAATTCCTAAATTGGCACATCCTCTATGTGTGGATCCCAGTTGAGTAGCAAGATAAGCTAAAATTAATCATAACTGATATACTAAAAGTGGATTCCATAACCTTAGCTATTTATTTGAATTTAAATTTTTAATCAATTCCTGTTAATACATTGCACCAAAATTTTTCCTTATTACTAAACCTGTAATTTGTATTTCTTAATTCACTTCTCTGTAATTCGACACTCGGACTCCTGATATTTTATTACGTGTGACAACCTACACTTCGGTTACAATTACTAGATTGTAGCAAGTTTTTTGTGCCGTTACCAAGAAAGTAAAATTAGAGTATAAGTTCATTTTTTTTATTTCATTTTTTTTTCATTATCTGGAAGGTTAAGCCTCTTACATTATCTATTTATTTTTTTTATTATTGTTGAAAGAACGGCTAAGCCGCCTACTTTTTATTTTTCTTTATATGGAAGGCTGAGCCTCCTATTTCTTTTATTTTCTGTTCATCTTGCTTTTTTTTTATTTATTATTTTTATTATTGTTATTGAATGACAGGCTAAGCCTCCTATCTTTTATTTTCTATTAATCTTGTTTTGTTTTATTTTTTTTATTGTTTAATGGATGGCTTTGCCTCCTACATTTTCTGTTCATAAAATGGAAGGCCGAGCTTCCTATTTCTATTTGTTATTGATATTAGTTTTTCTTGTGATTATTATTATTATTATTATTATTATTATTATTATTCATGAAAGCTTGGTCATGTACATCAAGTGGTAGACCAGTAAGAGAATCTTCATCTTATTCAAGCATGGCTAAACATATTAATGAACAAAAAAATAATCATTCTCTACATAATGACCAAGATCAACCTAAGACATTTAGAAAATATATGAACCTCATAAGAAATAGCATTCAATTATGTCTAATATTTCCTACTGATGCATGACACTTCAATTTCAAGCTAGGTATTATTCAACTTTTAACAACTTTTCATGACTTTGATTCTAAAAATCCGTACTTGCATTTGAGGGAATTTGAGGAAGTCTGTCACATATATAATAACCTAAACTATAGCATGAACACGATCAGGCTTAAGCTTTTTTCCTTTTTTTTTTTAAAGATAAAGCTAAAACTTGGCTACAGTATATTAGGTCTGGCTCCATTAATTCATGGGATGAATTGTAACAACAATTTTAATAAAAAATTTTCCTGCCCACAGAACAAATTCTTTCAAAAGGCAAATCACTACTTTCACACAAAAATCAGAGAAAACTTTTTACTAATGTTGGCATAGAGATAAGGATTTATTTAATACATGCCCACATCATGGTTTTAAAACATGGAGATTAGTCTCACATTTTTATGAAGGTTTGACACCTAAGGAAAAGCAAATAGTGGAAATGATGTGCAATGAAACATTTGAAGATAAAAATTACGATGAAGCAATGAATTATCTAAACTTGCTAGCAGAGAATGCATAGAACTGGGACACCGCTGGTACCTATGAGGCCTCAAGTAAGACTCAATCACCTACATCTAGTGGAGGCATATATCATATTAAAGAAGATAATGACCTTCAAAAAAATTCGCATCTCTAGCTAAAAAGGTTGAAGCTTTGGAAATGAAGAAAGTTGGTCAATTAAAATCCGTTGAAGAAATTATTTGTCACATTTGTAAGACCAATGACCATTCCACTAGCAATTGCCAAACATTGCCCTCTTTCAAAGAATGTCTCCATGAACAAGTTAGTGCTTTGAACAACTTCAATAGGCCAACACAAAATCCATACTCACAAACATACAATCCTGGTTGGAGAAATCATCCGAACTTCAGTTGGAGAAATGACAATTATGCTCAATCATCACAACCATTTTTGCACACCCAACAAAATTTTCAACAATCTCAAGGGTATGTACGGTATGTATCTCCTTTTAAGAAAAATCTTGAAGCAACATTGCATTCATTTATTGAGAAGCAAGAGTCCATCAATGCTCAAACAAGTCAAACCATGATTGATTTGAAAAATACGCTTGTAAAATTTGCATATGCACTCAACATTTAGGAGAAAGGAAAATTTCCTTCTCAACCACAACCAAATCCCAAAGGTCAAACCATGGATCAAGTGAAGTCAATCATTACACTTTGCAGCGGTAAGGTTATTAAAAAATTCATTTCTGATCCTTGTGAAAGTGACAATAAGTCAATTTCTAAGAGTAAAGAAGGGGTTGAACCTTTACCAAGCAAAGAACAAATTGAATCTCCACGTGCACCTTAATTTCCTCAGGCATTAATTGTTCTTAAGAAGATGAATTGAAATCCTAAAATTCTTGATATTTTTAAGCAAGTAAAGATCAATATACATTTGTTGGATGCAATTAAATAGGTACATTCGTATGTCAAATTTTTGAAGAATTTATGCACTGTTAAAAGAAAATTGAATGTGAAAAAGAAAGACTTATTGCCTGATTAGGTAAGTTTTGTTATTCAAAATAACACTTCTTTGAAATACAAAAATCCTGGTTGTCTAACAATTACATGTTTCATTGGAGAACATAAAATTGAGCAAGCATTACTTGATTTTGAGGCTTGTGTAAACTTACTTCCATATTCAGTTTACCAAAAACTAAATTTGGGTAAGTTAAAACCAACCGAAATAACTTTTTTGCTTGTTGATAGATCAGTGAAAGTGCCCAAATGAGTCATTGAATATGTGTTAGTCCAAGTTGATAAATTCATATATCTTGTGGATTTTATTGTTTTGAACACACCACCAGTGGAAATAAAAATTTCAATACCTATTATCCTAAGACGTCCATTTTTAGCAACCTCTAATGCTTTGATTAATTGCAGGAATGGATTGATGAAGCTGGCATTTTGGAATATGACATTGGAGTTAAATGTTTTTAATTTGCTTAAGCAACCTTCTGAAAGGGAAAATGAAAATGAGGAAGTTTGCATAATTGACACTATTATGAAAAACCACATCGAAGAGGTAGAGGGAAACACATGTTGGACACCAAAAATTGAAGAGTTGGGAAAACTTAGAGTTGAAGAGCAAAATAAAATCCACACAATGGAGTTGAAGCTCTTACCCAAAGAAATGAAGTTCCTAATATCAAAGCAAAATGCTAAACCAAGACTGATACGCTGGATCGTATTATTCAAGAGTTCAACACTGTGATCAAGGATAAAAAAGGCACAAAAAATGTTGCCGTTAGCCATTTGTCAAGACTGATAACAAATTTATCAATTAAGGCTACACCTATAAATGATTATTTTTCTAATAAATTTTTATTCTCTGTCACTGCAATACTTTGATTTGTTAATATTGTCAACTTTTTTGTAACAAGATGAATACTAGCTCAATGAAGTGCCCAAGATAAAAAGAAATTTTTATATGAAGTGAAAAATTTTTACTGAAATGACTTTTATCTTTTTAAATATTGTCCTGATCAGATATGTAGGAGATGCATACTCGAGGATAAGGTCAAAAGTGTCATTGAATTTTATAATTCTGAAACGTGCGGGAAGTGTGTTTTGTCAAAGAAAACAGCGACAAAGATTTTGTAGTCTGGATTTTATTGGCCTTCTTTGTTTAAAGACGCACATGCATTCTGCAAAGCTTTGAAAATTGTCAAAAATTAGGATTCATTTCTTTCTGGTTAAGTGGTGGATACGGTACTCTGTAGCTCTCAAGTCGGTTATCTCAATTTCCCACATTAATTGATCTATTTCTCTTATTTCTCAATTTCTTTTTAAAAATGGATTCTATTCTTTTTCTTTGAGAAAATACTTTCCTTTTCTCCTAATGAATGTTCTTAAAAGGATTTACCAAGCGAGATGTGAGCGATAAGAGTTTTGATGCACAAAGGTATTCCTAAATATGAGCATTAGTTAATTGAAGCTAAGGTCTGTTTTGCTAGTGAAATCCCAAAGGCATTTGTGTCCCGCATACCTAGTTTAGGCAAAAGCTCTTATACCAAAAAGTGAAGAGCAAAAAGATTACGTGTCTGTCACAAATGTGGTTAATGGAATTGTGATACTAAATGTCGTTCTTTAGGGACAAATGTCCGATAATCGAGAAGATAAAAGACAATTCATTCACTGCGTAAGAATTCTTTAGATGATATCCGATTGACTTTTGAAATGCATTCTTGTGAATTAGTGCAACATGAACTTTTTGGTTTATGGAGGATTTTTTATAAAGAATAAGAGCGTTACAGTCTTGGAAATCTGACTTTAAATGGCCATGTTTGCCAGTTTGTAAGAAAACTGGATGGGAAGTAAATCCTCGACTCATAGAAGACGTTAAAGCTGTTACTGGATGTAAAACCAGTGGAAGATGTGAGCCACAATCACAACTACTATACATTAATATCATTTTATTTTTGCTATTTTTTTTTATTTATAGGTTGTTAATCTTAATAAGTGATGAAGCATTGTAAAAGAGAGCAATCTGGACTTGTGGATTTGTTTATCATGTCTTTTAGTTTTGCTATCAGCATTTTTTTATTTTGGTTTAAGTTATTTTTAGGTTTTTCATTTTCAATAACTACCATTTCAGGTAATTTCTTATTTACTCTTCTTATCTATATTTTGACATTAGGGACAATGTCTTAATCGGGTTAGGGAATAAAGATAGTTGACACATGATTTTTTTTTCTTTTGGGCTAGTTTTTCTCATGCTGATATTAAAACCATTAGACTAAGCCCTTAGTTTATGGTGGCTAAGTAAAAAGTAATTTTACTCTTGAGACGCATCCTATTAAGTTTGCTAGTCAAAACATTTTTTTTTTTGTGGCTGAACCCATACAAGATGACATACTCACTAGTAATCTATATTTTTTATCTTGAAAATTTATATGCTTAGTGATGAAATTGTTAAGGTAATGAGCTAAATTAAATTTTACATTTTTTGAAATTTTATTCGACATAATGATTTAGTTAAATTTTATTTACTTTGACAAGGGATTAAGATGTTTAAGGTATAAATTGCTGCTATTTTTACACATGCTGAAAGTCTTGATTGTTTTTTAGATTTCAAAGAATACTCCAACTATGTGGCTGTTGGGACTTCTAATAAACTAAACCTTAGCTTAATTTGAATAAAAAAAGCTTGAAATAAAAAACCAAAAACAACACCAAGAAGTGTCGTAAAAAAAAAATGGAAAGACTTGGAAAATGAAAAGAAAAAAAAACTACTAGCGATGTTCACTCTTGAAAATGGCTGCCTATTACTGAGGTTCTTCAAATAATTCAAATAATGCTTAAGCCAAAGTTAAAAAAAAAAATGAGAACTTTTTATAGTGTAACAGTGTGAAAGATTACCAAAGCGATGGTTTTGAATTAGATTTGTTCTGATAAGCCGCAAATGTTTGTATGATTTACTGAAATCTTTTAGACATTCTTGATAATCAGTCACACGTTTACTGCACTCAATAACTCATAATTTTTCACACTTTTTCCATTGTTTGAGTGGTTGAAATGTGCATAAATCATTATATAATTTTTATTTTATTTTTGGTACTATTATTTTGATGCTCATTCCTTCAATGTTTTCTGATCTATAGTATATAGATTGATAGTAGAAAATATTAGATGAAACCTAGAGTATTCATTGAATACATCACCTCACTTGCAAGGGACTAATAAGAACCTAGTTGGGGGATGTGATAAATAGTCATAAGTGTATTGCTGTTAAGGGTTTAAATTATCATTATACACTTTGAGTATGATTAATTTCTCTAATTTGAGCAATTTTTCCATCGGGTTATTATTCACACATTTTACTATTCACACACATTTTTACTATTTACTGACTTACTATTCATACACATATTTCATTATTCATATGCGTATTTACTGTACCTACACAGTTTAATGTTCATTAATATTAAAATAATATATTAAATAATTTTTTTTTATGTTGGTAAAATCATCACTTGGCAATCTTTAACGAGAAAAATCATATTTGGAGTTGTAGATGTCGGAACTGAGTGATTCCAAATTCATCTAAAAGCCAACACATAGATCTTCAACCCATCTTCATTCCGAGAGCTAGTTTGACCGTTTTGATTGCCAAAATATGATTATAGATTAGATCATTTTTTCTTCCATGTGCTGAAAAGTAGTTTCGGTAGAAAAATCATAACTTAAGCTACAGATGTCCAATTTGAATGAGCAAGCCATCATTTCAAAGATAAAGAATATATCTACAAATTTTGTGGTTTGATGAAGAACTGATTTTAATGTGTAGGATGGTCAAAAAATTAAAAAAATTTGCAGTCCGCCTTTATTGATTTGTATTTACCTACATTTTACCATTCTATTTTTACCATTTCACCCACCCCAAAACTCTATAAATAGGCACTTTAGTGGGAGGATTAAGGATTCCATTTCTTATGTCATTTTTATATTCTTGTATCATCTTTAGCTTTTCTTCTTTGTTCTTGTTCTTATTTTCAATACCGAAGCTCTATCTAAGTGTTTTCTTCTTGTTCTACCTTTGATCTTTCAATTTATGTTCATTTTATCTTTTTATATGTTGTTTACTTTTATCATGGCTAACTAATTTTTCTTTTGCTAAGGTGAAAGGGTGAAACTTTTGGTATAAAAGTTATGATTGATTTGAATGGATTACAATGTTAACGATATTTTCTTTCTTAATCTATTTAACTTCTCTCATTGTTAAGTGGGATTCTTGATTCATCATAGCCAATTATTGGCACAAAGGCTACTTGATTCCTACTGTAAAACGTGGCTTGCCGGCTATATTGGAATCTTAAGTTATTGTGGACAAAAGTTTGCATGATGGATACTTGAACCCATTAACAAGTGTTGGCGTTTTAAGATCAATGAAAATTAATGCTAACTAAATTCCCCAATTAGGACCTCCTCTATGTGTGAATCCTAGTTGAGTGGCAAGATGGGCTAAAATTAATCATAACCAATATACTAAAAATGGATCCCCTAACCTTAGCTATTTATTTGAATTTGAATTTTTAATCAACACCTGTTTACACATTGTACCAAAATCTTTCCTTATTACCAAATCTGTAATTTGTATTTCTTAATTCACTTCTCTGTGGTTCAGCACTCGGACTCCCGAGATTTTATTACTTACGATAACCTACACTTGGGTTACAACTGTTAGATTGCAGCATGACACACTCGTCATAGCAAAAGCTTAGGGCTTGTTCATTTAGTGTATATAGGAAGTTACTAATGTGTTAAACCCTTTTAGTAGGGTCTACTATATAACCCACTTTTAGCTACACCACTAAATGCCTCTGAAGTTAGTATTATTTACATGTCAAACCCCAGTCAAAATAATGTCCCTAGCCTAAATGTGTCCACACCTCTGTTACGGCTGCTCGGATCCACATATTACCCAGCTCACCTCCACTACTGCCACCAAATCCATCTATTGCCTAGCTTACTTCTATTGCTACCACCAGATCCACCTATTGTTAAGTTCACCTACAACCCCATCGGCCATATCTACTTGCAAAATCAATGGAGCTTTACCAAACTTGGTGGTTTATGCATTATCGGAAAACTATGTGTGTTAAAAGAAATAAAGTAAGAGCCCTAAAAAGTAGAATGAAATTCAAAAAATAATACAAGCTAGTAAATGTTTCTTATTTACCGTGGAAAATCAAATTTATAACAAAGGAAGTCTTCATAAAATTGGACTGATGACAAACTTTCCAGAATCTTCATAAAAACATATAGCAACTTGAATCCAGAGTCTTCATAAAAACATAAGAAATTTGGGACTGAACCTTGATTGAAAACCAAATCTTCATAAAAATATATGGGTACTTCATGACAATAGATCAAAGAACAGTTGATCATCTCGTTGGAACTAGACTTAATAGTGGATGAGGTATTGATCTTCTTAATCAAGACTTGGCGTGGAAGCAGATGATTGTCGTTAAAGGGTTGGAGGCGTTTGGAGCCACAAACACCATCTCTGCAATTGGATAAATATGAGGAAGATTTTGACCAAGGTTAGCCCGTATATACAATAAAGTTGAGGGGTGTTTGAAGTGCAACTAGCAAGTGGATTTAATAGTGGACCCATTAGATGCATTTAATAGGTTAATAACTTCCTATATACACTAAACAAATTGGCTCTAATGACAAATGTTGAGCAAATAGTGCTGAATTTAAGGTGATAAATTAGTTAAACAGATGCATAATATATCTATGCCATTATTCAGTCTAAAAGACTATGCCCAGCAGTGAGGAGATAGTCATTGGAAATTTCTCATGAGTCCCTGTCTAAATTACTAGGAGTGTGCATGGAACTCGGTCAACCCAAAAAACCGCATAAACCAATCTACACCAAACTAATGTATGCAGTTTTATGTGGTTTTGATTATGGTCCGAGTTTAAAAATCTTAAAATTGAATATCATATGATGTGGTTACTGTTTTTGAATGTTGTAACGGGTAAAAACCATACCGACTTAATAGGAGAAGCTTAAGCCAATATAAATTAAAATTATATACCTAATTGGCTAATTCTCTATTCCTTTTGATTTCTAATTCTATCATTTTAAACTAATTTCTTAAACCAAAAAAAAAATGTTCAATACCTAACAGAATACCCAATCCATTATTCGCTATATTCCCTTCCTCTAGTGCCCAGCCTGTCATCCTAATCAAATTTTCTCTTGTTCCTCTAGGTGTGGCATTATGTTGCTCCCTATTGCTCTCAGCTAAGAGTCACGAGTTGAAAACAACCATTAGACATTTAGACGGGACAAGAAAGGCTGGAGAGTGGAGAGAGAAACGACCATCATCGGGACTTGGGTTGTTCGTTGGATAACAGATGCTGTTGTACATTTCCATTTCAATTGTTGCTGCCAAATAAGTAAGAGAAATTTTCTTAATGTTTTTCTAGGGTTTTTCTTAAGGTGCAAATAATTTTTTGTTCATTTGTAGCGATTTATGTGCAATAAATAAAGTAGATAATTCTCTTTAAAAATGAAATGGAAGAAATTGAGTGAAGGGCAAGAGGGCTGGGTAGCTTAGGCACAGAATGCCGAAACCTTTCCTTTCCTTTTTTCTTTCAAATATTTTCTTGCAACTCCGCCAATTGAAATAGCCTCTTAATTTAGGATGATAAATTTGACTTATTTAAGATTTGTATTTCTCATGTGTGTTGGTTTTATGGACTGGATCATGTTTTTATTTTGTTATTTATGTTATAAGCTTATATTAATTATTTTGATTTAGCATGATAAATTTGTGATATGAAAAAATCGCAACCGAACCACATTTATATGGTGCGATTTTTTTTGAATTTATATATAAAGTAGTGTGGTTACGTTTTTCTAAATTGTAAGACTGTTTACTATGCAGTGTAGTTACTGGTTTTGCCTTAAACTGCATTAACCCACACAATGAACACTCTTACAAATTACACATTAATCGGTGTAGAAAATAATTTGGTGAAAAAAAATAGAAAATTGTAGTATGTAGTAAAAAATTTTATTTTGCCTACAAATTTTCATAAGGCATGTGGTGAATCATAGATTTAGAATTTTCCAAAATTTCTACGACATTCTACAATTTTTTGTTTTGTTGAATCGGTTAGAAGCCGCCCAGAAAAATAACAAATGCAAAAGACAACCCAACCATGGATTAAGCTTAAGTCAACTCTCACTATCTTTTGATAGAAAGGCTTCACTTATGTTAATATTAGTGATTACTGTTAGAATTAAAAAAAACTTATTTGATAATAATTTTAATTTTAGTAGTTTGAAGTTCACCACCTATATATTACACAAAACTCTAATGTCAATGGTAGAAACTCTTCTAGGGGCAAAAGTCATTTCCTAGGAACTTATCAATGATCAACATAATAATCTTGGTTCAATTGGTCAACAGTCATGTGTGGGTGTGGATTTATTTTCTTTTGTTTTTTATTTCATAAGCAAAATCAATAAAAAAGACAAACTAGGAAAAAGGAGAAAATATCAAGCCATGGGCAAATTGAACCTTATCTCTAGAAACAACCATGATAGAAAGATATCCTATAGTAGTTATAAGGCATGAAATGGTTGTCACAATCATTTGTGTCTCAATGCCAGTTGAGTTGATCGAACTAATCATGTGAAATACTTGGACACAACTAATAAGTATAATGACTGCATTCAAGCGGATATTGATTGCAGAGTTTAAGATATCAAAGATAGCATTTAATTCAATCAAAAGAGCTGAAAGACAACCATGAAGAAGATGACCGTGATATCTAGTTGGGCTTAGTTATTGTAATAAGTTACATAATAGTAGTTTTTTAATTTTGAGCTTTAATGCTTTAATTTCTTATTGCATTACATAACTGGAATGTTTCCCTAGTGCCACTTGGCTTTGACATTTATTTGCCATTCAGAAATTTGATTTTCTTTCAAAAATTTAAAGAATAAATAAAATTTGTGATATAACTCACCTTTGAATACTACCTTTCTATTCAACCATTAACGGGGAAAAATGAACAAAACTCCACATAGCATATGATTTATCGCAGATTGAGCCTTAACTAAATTGACATGCAAACTACCATATCACGTGATTAATCAGAGTTTAGGTTGGATAGGGTGTTGTTTAGATTAGATAGGTTATGCTATATGATATACTAGATCGTAGAATATATCTTATTTCTTTTCTCTTGTAATATCATAAGTACTAAAAACATGATCTATCAGGTTGTATAATAAAGTGATGTAAATGAACTGACTGCTCAAACTCAAGTTAGATTTGATTTGTTTAAGGGCAAGCTTTTACTCGGGCTTGTTAAGTCTTATAGCATAAGCTCAAGCTTCGGTCAACAGGCTACATAGGTTTGACAAGATCAATGTTTAACTATAGATTTAAAATTTTTAAGGAAAGGCTATTTATTATTATTACCAAACTTGTAAAGGGAATTGTGATAAAAGTTAAAATGGTATATGCATAATTAACTCTTTAATGCAAGTGCTCGATCATTTGGCCAAATGATAAGGGACACGGTTGCCTCATTCATCAATACAGTTTGAGATGTGTTGTCCCATCCCCCTCATTGAGTTTCCTTCTTATAATATGCTAAACCTTTAGTATCAAAATATTTTTGGAAAAAATAAGTCTCTAATATAATTATAGTTAAAAGCTTGATAAATTCAACAAGTTAAGCTAAAACACTCGTGACTTGGGGCTTGGCTCAAGTATCAAATCTATATCTAGACTCAATAACAAAGTTTGGTTCAATGAAACTTTGGAAAAGTACAAAAAAAGTGACTAAATTTTGGCCATAGATACATTTGGTCACCATTTTTTTAAGTTGTGTCAAATGCATTACCGAAGTTTAAGGTTGTGCCCAAATTCATGGTTGGGCAATTAGCTTTGATGACGTGTTAATGGAGGGTGAGTTGGCAATTGATGTGGTAGTGCTCATCCCCTCAAAAGCAGAAGGAAAAGAGTCTAGGGTGAAGAAAGTACTTGGTTGGTTAAAATCCCTAAATTGGTTTTCCAAGGTTTGTTCTTTAGTTGAGGGAGTTAAAAACTAGTATACTAGTTTGTCATCCCTTGCAGGGGCTCGACAATGAATGAAGGAAGGAAAAATGACAAAGAATCATTGAGGTATGTCCATTCCCTCTCCATCCCCATTCCCACAAAATCTTCAATCACATTAGTTCATAAATCAACAATTTGAAGTCATAAACCCTAAAACACACAGGGATCCCTAACTCAATTCAATCCCAAATTCCTTAATTACCACATAAGACTATCATTTTGTCTACATGTGATATCATTTTATTGCTAATTGCCACACAATCATCCATTAATTACTATGTAATCTTTTCTTAATAGAATATTCTAACATTTGATGGAATGTTTATACCATTAGTAACATCGGTAACCTATTTGGCCCAAATTCAAAACATTGATACTTGATTTGTCACCAAATGCTTTCTTAAGTGATGTATTTGGTACCACTTAAAAGAATGGTGACCAATTGTGTCCATGGTAAAAAATACAGTCACTTTTTTTGTACTTTACCTATGAAACTTAAATCGAACTCAAATTCAAGTTACTCATTATAGACTTGAGTTGCTTACAGCCTTAGTAATATATACAATAATCTCTTCATCTAACAAAATGTCTAATTTTTTTGTCCTTTTCAATGAAATATGGCATTCAATAGAAGACAACTACATAACCGACCCACCTCCCCCCCCCCCCTAAAAAAAATAAGATGGGCCATATGTGAGGACATGAATGTTTAAAGAGACAGAGTTTAGAGCTATAGTAGGGGTAGGCCTAATGGTAGAAATATAATTAGCAGAGTTTACATGATCATCTTAGATTGTTGTCCTTAGGAAGGGAGAACAAATATCAAAATCCAAAAAAAATTTCTGCCATGGCTGTCACATACTTTGCAAGTTAATCTGTTGCCTTGTTAATCTGCCTCGATTGATAAACAACTTGCACGTTGAGCCTACAATCATGAAGAATTGCTTGTAAGTTGGTTGAAGCATCACATTGGGTTAGAGTAGCAAAAATTTTTCTTTTCCTCAATAGTAACTGTTACCCACTCCGGGGTAGTCTAGTTATAGTACCAAAAATGTGCATTTAAAAACTATCAAGATTGGTATGTTATGTAGGCCATCAAAACAATACCCTTAGTGTGCATACCCAAATGGCCTTCTTAGGCACTATGTAAATGCATGCATATTGGTCCAACCATTACACAAATATTCACATTTTATGCACACCATGGCAGCATGTAATGAAAATATTAGCACAAGTCTTAATCTTTGCTACCACATATTAGGCAATCTTATTAAGTGAAAGTGACCAGTCACTGTACCTGAAACTTCTTCAAAAAAATTGTATTAATCTAGTCGTGTAACCCCCTGTTTTCTTTACTTCATTATCAAGTATATTCTTTAAGCAAACCAAGGAATTTGGTTTTATATCAATAGCTCACCTATGGACCAAGTTATGGATTTTTTAAATTGGTTACAAAATTCTGACCAAATGAATAGTAACTTAGCCAATTTTGCAACATCATATCTTTGGCTACAGAGCTCTAAATTCAGAAATTTTAAATCATAATTCAACCTCTAGATGTGCTCTAGGTATGGTAAAAAATTTATATCAAGATTCATTTTACACAGGGAGATATAAAACTTTGAGTGCAAAATCAAAATTCTAGTCACTTTATGACCATTTTGCCTATACAAAATTTCATAAGTGTGCAAACACTTCATTCACAATGGGTAAGCCTTCCAAGGCTATCCTATACATGTCCAAAACACATAGGAGTTACATGTTCTTGCATTTAGCAACTTTATATGGCAAAAAAAAATTTACAAGTAAGCAGCCTATTATTCACACTTAGGCAGCTTTGCAGCACATCACATACATAGCCAAAACATTACTTAAATGCTTACATACTTGTCTTATTTTACATATACTACATGCACATGCATACATGTACTATATAATGGTCTTAACCCAGCTAAATACGCACCCTAAGTTACAGAAGTGCTTGAGACATAATGAACTCCAGAAACAAGATGCTGGATAGCTATTGTATAACACAATAAGCACAATCATTAAAAATATCAAATGTGCTGTTAAAATCACCAAACTTTCCAGATTATAACTAGATACATGGAAGTAAAAATACCTAAAATTTTAGATCAAAACTCAAATGAAAAAGGTCAGTTTGAATGTGATCTTTCTGCTAGACCTGAAATAGCAGAATTGAGGGGAGTAAGTTTCATTGTGAATCTTAGTAAGGGAAACAATTGGTTTCTTAAATAAATGTGACCCCCATTAAAACCTGCATCCAAAGACACTAAAACATAAAACCACAATGCATATATACAAGATATAGTAACCAAATGCAGCAGCCATTCACAAACAACAAACACATGAAATGCAACAGCAATATAAATCATAGGTTAGTTCATAATACATGTAATAAGCTTAAGTAAATTACTATGACAGCCCTCCTCAAGCTAATGCTTGGTATTAGGAGGATTTTAACACTAGTTAGTACTAACTTTGGGCTCTAGAAATCGTCACTTTACTGCCATCATTGTGCACTTCACACTAGGTCGCAAAACATTTAATAAGTGCACTCTCTTCACTAAGCTTAGTTCATCAAGCTTATGGCTCTCTTCAAAGCTTAGCCCTAGCTCCATGGATGCTTAGAAATACAGTAAACATTCCATGAGAGCAAGAGAACCCTTACCAAGATGAGTAGGGCGAATTTGAAGCTTGATCATTAAAGTATTCAAGTAATATCTCTAGTTTGCTTCCTTTTGCTTTAATTTCAATCTTGGAGGTATAGTGGCTACGGAGGAGCTATGGAAGAAATGTGGAGGAGGGTGGTGGTTGGCTGGGTTGAATATGAGAGAAGAAAAATTGAGTTTGGCTTCTTAAATTAGCTTTAGGACACTAAACATCCTTATTAGCCTTAATCATGCTTTATGTCGTTTTCTTTGCCCATAAATATGATTTCTTTGTCCTAAACTTATTAGTCCAAATTTTGCCCACCCTTTTTACTATTTATCAAGCCATAGCCGCCTCCCTCATGGTGGGATAACCCCACAATTCCACACTTTGACTTAAGTTAAAAGCTTGAATACCTTAAGGTTTACACTAAGACATTTAGGTCCTTAATGCCTTTAGTGTTTCATTTATCCAAACTTATTTTCTATGAGCAATTTAGTCCTCCAATAGCACTTTCATACCATTCGTATCATTCTTATAACTCTCTAAAGCTCTTTTTTTAGAGCTTTACAATTAAGTACTCGAATTTCCAAAACCTTACAAAAAGGTTCATAGGTTACTTGAAAAATAAACAATCCTTAAGGCTTTCCTTGGGGGCCAAGTTACCAACTTAGAACATTTTTAAGGAGGTGTTCATTATACCTTTTACCCCTCATATTTCAATCACTATGAAGAGAATTACACAATATAATGATTTTTTGACCATTATGCCACATTTATAATTTTCTCATTTTTGTGAGGTGGTAACAGTAGCTGCGATCGAATTGATTAAAGTTACATGCTTATCTATCACTATCTCAAATTATTTGTACCATTTCAATTTTTTGATTTAAGTTTGATTTAAATTCATTTATATTTATATTTGCTAATTTTTTAAAAAAAATTATTTTAAAAACCTATAAGTCTTATAGTTTCTAAATATAAATTTTTCACACAAATTTAAGCAAATATTAATATAAATAAACTTAAGTTAAAAAGCTGAATTAGTGCAAAAAACTTGAAACGGCGAGAATATGAAATTTATTCGTCATATAATATTTTATACATTAGTATATCGAGTTAAATATATTGGTGTTATCACATGTTGTTCTGATTTTCTTGCCAGTGATTTCTCTCTCTCTCTTTTTAATAATTTGTGGATGTTTAAAACATGTGACAATTGAAATTGTATAAGTAATTGAAAGTTGAAACATGCCCAGTGAAGAGCAAGATAGTGTATAGTTTACGTGGCAAGATTAGCTTTATCACAATTTGTAACACACATTCTCTATTCAATGCATTAGAATACTCTGGAGTGATGTCATCTAGAAAGTGGGAAGATATGCTTCGATACATTAGAATACTTTGAAGTAGCTTTGTTTCAAATATGGTGTCGATCTTGGTAGAATAAGAAACTTTAAGGGCCAAATCGAATGTCAGGATGTTACTGAATACCCAAAATTGAGTTGGTTGAAATTAATTAACGAAAAAAGAAATTAATTAAAAAAAAAAAAACCTAACCCATTTCTGTTCCATCCGCCTCGTCTCCCGTCTCTGTTTCGTCTACCCTGCCTCTGCTTCTTCTTCTTTGCTTTTTCTACAGCATCCTATCTTCCACTTTCTCTTTATTTTCTCTATCATAGCTAAGTTTAGTCCTCCCCTCCTTTTCTCGATGGGAGGCTCGACGGTTGTAAATACGGGCGGCGATTGCAAATAAATGCTAATTATTTCCCTCGCAAAAGAAAAAAAAAACATGCATAATCGGGCAAATTAGTTAATATACAAGGGCTATGTACAACGCCCTCATGGCCACCTTAAATCTTATATCAGAATAGCTGATTTTTATATTGAAATGAAATATTTTCAAATATGACCTAGGTGACACAAAGTATCATAAAAGTAAATGTGAAGAACATGAGTAAAAATTGAAAAACTTCGCGTCTAAAATTTAAATAAGTAAAAGTGTTATATAAAAAACTAGAGCAGGAGCAAAAGTGTGAACATAAGAGCGACAATTCAAATAAAACAATTATGTTACCTTGAGCGTGACGGAAAAGCTCTTATGCTTAAACATCTAAGTATGAAAACATAACTTACTACAGCAAATTCCATATAGTTTGTCATGGAACCAAAAGCATAGATTTATTTTAGGGTAAATTGCACCCGTGGCCCATAACTTTTTATTATTATCCTATTTTGGACCTTAACCTCAAAACTTCACATGGGATGTTCTTAATCTCATTTTTTTGTTCTATTTTAAACCTTTTGAAGACGGAAAATGTTAAAAATAATGGAAATGACCACGTGGCATACAAACTTGGGCCAGATGCCCAAAATTGGCCAAATCAGACATTTTGGGCCTATGTTACAAAAAAATGAAGAAATTCAAGGCCTGTACAGGGTTAACCTACATCTATCCTTCCTCTTCCCTCCCCCATTGCCTCCAGCCCTCCTTTGCCTCGTCCGGGCTCGGCTAATTGTTGCCCGATTTTCTCCGATTCCAACCCCTGATTTCATCCAATTCCAACCTTCGATTTCGGCCACAAGTGCAATTTACCCAAATGCTTCATTAGGTCGACGGTGGGAGACGGGTCGGGTTGCGAGTCTGACTTCAATTCATTGGTCGGACGACTAAACGGAAGATGATGATTGCTAGGGCTTCAGTGGCAGCATCGCGAAATGGGTATGACCAAGAGTAGTGGAGGTAGTTGAGAGTAGTGGAGGCAGTCAGCTAACTAGAATCAGCCGAGATGGACGTGAATCGTCCTTCCCTTTTTCTCCCTTGGCTTAGCGCAGCTGACGGAGGGGCAACATCTAGGATGTGTGATGCAGCATTGGGCGGACCAAGGGCGGCAAGCTAGGAGGGCTGATGGTGGCGGATGGAGGCTAGAAGGCATCAGAATGTCATGCAACAGGAGAAGGCAAGGAAAGGCTTGAGCGGCGGAGGAGGGAGGATAAAGGAGAGATGTGGGCCAATTTTGTATAGGCCATATATTTCTTCATTGTTTGTAACATAAGTTCTAAATGTCTAATGTGGCTGATTGTAGACATCTATAGCTAGTGATTCATTGTGCCATGTGGGCAACTACCCAAGTTAGCATGTCACGTAACCATTTCGTTATTTTTAACATTTTCTGTTATTTAAAGGTCTAAAATAAAACAAAAAAATTGAGATTGAGGACATATCATGTGAAGTTTTGAGGTTAGGGTTCAAAATAGGACAATAATAAAATGTTAGGGGCCATGGGTGCAATTTACCCATTTATTTTATTTCAAATGAAATCACTTTGGGAAAATTATAAAAACTATTTTGAGGTTTTGTGAAACCTACAATTTCATCCCTGTTGTTTTAAATACTGCAATTACCCTCTGCCAAGTTAACACTGTGGGGCACTGTTACAATAAAAATGAGATAATGCCAGACTTTGTCCTCCTAACATTCTTTGTTAGAAACTTTGTGCCCCAAAGTTATACATCTAACGATCTTGCCCCTTCCCCCATCCCCTCCCCATTCACCTTCACCTTCACCTTCGCCTCTTCCTCCTCTTCTCCTTCCAAGCCGTGAAACTCGCCCTCGCCACCATCGCTCGTGACCAGAAAATCAGAGAAAAAAAAATCAGAACAATCATACAAAACGAGGTCGCCCACCATTTAGAAAAATCACCCAAAATCAGAAAAATTAGGAAAATCATATGCTCGCCGTAATCCCTCTAATTTCTGGACCCTCCATCGTTCCCACTCCATAATCGACCAGATCTCTTCCATATGCTAAGCCAGATTGGGCATTGTGTAGGATTTGTTGATTGGGAGTTCTTTTTTCTCCCTCTAAACGTGTTCCATTCTCTAGTGTCAGAGGTCGAACGGAATCAAGCCTAGCCCCTCCGCCAACCGTCGACGGTGATGACGGTGGCACAGGCCGAACGGAATTGCGAGGAGAATAGGACATGGGATGTGGCAATTTGAGGTCGGAGAACGCGGTGACCAGGGACGAATCGATCGGCGACTTGGCTGGGCGACCAGACGGTGAGGTGATCTTGGATTTTGATTCAAAGACGTCTCTGGGTTTTTTATTCGATTTCGATTTCTATTTTGTCTTTGGGTTTTTTATTCAATTTTGATTTCATTCTGGGTTTTTTATTCGATTTCATCTCTGATTCGATTTCGATATCGCCGCCGAGTCAGAACCCAGGTTTTTAAGCCCAGCTCCGCCGCCAACCATCAACGGCAAACTAGGGTGGGAGTTAAGACGAAGAGAAGAGTTAGGGCGAAGGAGTAGAGTGGGAGAGATGAAAGCTGGGGGGCAAAGTTATCAAATCAAGAAAGTTAAAATAGAGTTTTTTTCTTTGTCTTAGCGATCATTGACAGTGTTAACCTGACAGAGACTAATTGTAGGTATTTGATACAACAGAGATGAAACTGTAGGTTTTACTAAATCTGGGAGGTTTTTGTAATTTTCTCATTCACTTTACATTGTGAATATTATTTTTTTTAAAAAAAGAATTGTTCAAATGGAACTAAGGCTTTTTAGTATAAATATAAATTTTTGTGCAAATAAACAACTAAATTTGTGATTATTTGATAATGGAGTTGTTTATTTCATAAATAAAAGAAAAAGGTTCGTAATAAAGTGGCAATGCAAAACTTACTCGTTTCATCAATAAAAAAGTTTAAAGTTCCTTTCTAGTCGTGAACTAAGTGCTAACCAATGTGTAAGAAAATATTTTCACACGCTTGTCCGCGTATGCCAGGCCCTGTTTATTTCATAAATTTTTGGAAAGATAAGGGGCTTTGCTGGTTTTAACCATTTTCGTGAACTGAAGTAGATCCAACTGCTAGTCAGAAAAACAAAACAAAAGAAGTTGATCAACTAGGCCCATTGTCTAATTTGTAAATGTCCTAAAGTTACGTGTTTAAGCCTCAAACAATTTGAGCAAGGCCGCAGGGAGAGCAGGATAAGAGTTAAGTGCTAACCAATGTGTAAGAAAATATTTTCACACGCTTGTCCGCGTATGCCAGGCCCTGTTTATTTCATAAATTTTTGGAAAGATAAGGGGCTTTGCTGGTTTTAACCATTTTCGTGAACTGAAGTAGATCCAACTGCTAGTCAGAAAAACAAAACAAAAGAAGTTGATCAACTAGGCCCATTGTCTAATTTGTAAATGTCCTAAAGTTACGTGTTTAAGCCTCAAACAATTTGAGCAAGGCCGCAGGGAGAGCAGGATAAGAGTTCAAACTAACCCTCATTGCTCCCACCAATAGTGCTCCAAAAGTTGCAATACTACCATCCAGGAAGTCTGAGCGTAGACACAAGTATTCACTGGGTCATTAGGATTGTGTCACATGAAAGAATAATAGAACAAGTACTCATCCACAAGAGGACATGACTATGAGATACAAAATAATAATAATAATAAATAAAGCAACTAGCGAAACAAAATAAATGATGCATTTTAAATGTTGAGCGTCAAAGAAATTCATCATTTCAAACAGGAAACACTTTAGCTACAACTCTTTTACACCAATGATTGAGCTACCTCAGGTCCAATGCCACCCTAAATTGTTTAATACATCTCAATTTCTTAAACAAATTCAAAGGAAACAAATAAATGAGCAAACCACTTATGCTCAAGTAGTTGAGCAACAACTCAAAACCGATGAATGGCCAGCAAAGGGTTATCATTCTTTTTTGCATTATGCTGGAGTGAGAAATCCTTTGTGGTGCACATTTTCTTGACGTGTCTTTACTCACATATGAAGTCGTACAAAAGAGCATAAGTCTTCTCATTCAGAAAAGCAACGAATCAAGTTCTCAACAAAACCACCTCTTCCAGCATGAGGCAAATGATAGATTGGTGATCTCCAGCACAATGGGCATGCAGTCTACACTAACTTTGTGATCCTTTGTAACTCATACACAGCTTTGAAAGCAAGGGTCGAAAACCCTTAACAAAAATGATGACATCTTGATTTCTGGTCCATCAAGTATAACTTTGAAGGCAAATAATGATGACTTTGAAGGCAAATAGTGACTTGATGATTTTATGTACGCTAGTCATAAATTCTAAATTTTGAAGGTAAATTGTGACTTAAAAATTTGTCAAGAGCAAATAGTGACTTTTTTTTAAGTTTAATGATGACTTCACCAATTTGACACACACAAAGTTTCATATTTGAAGGCAAATGGTGACTTAATTGTCATTATAAAAGACCAAGAAAAATGATACAAACTTTTCATATTTGAAGGTAAATGGTGACTCAACCGATTTCAAATACACAAATTTTTTGTATTTGAAGGTAAATGGTGACTTAAGTGTCACTATAAAATATCAAAAAGAATGATAAAACGTTTCATATTTGAAGGCAAATGGTGACTTAAACAATTTCACACACACAAATTTTTTATATTTGAAGGCAAATGGTGACTTAACTTTTTGGTGTGAAATTAAAGTACGTAACATTTTTCACCAGTAAAATAATTCGCCTCCTGCATCAAAAAATCAAGACAAGGATGTGAACAACATACACGATCAAATATATAAGTTCTTTAAAGCTCTGCTGCAAATAACTTTCCTTCCCCCGGCAAAGTTTCATGTTTCAGACAGCAATGTTTTTGTGTTTCTTAAGCGACTAATCGGCATAATTGGAAGAAAACCGGTCAGACAAATCAACACTTCCAGTCTCATGTCCTACATCAACTATTCCAACACCGACGCATTCAGGGGAATATATCCGCAGACACGTTTATTACCTCGCATAATACTATATGAAATCTGCTGACTTTTTTTTTGACAGAGCCAAGACACAAACAACGAAAAGGGTATTGTACAGAGTTGAATGCTAGGATAATTGGAGCCTATTGCAGTGGAAAAAAACTATCAGGAACCACTCCTCTACTGCTCCTATCTATCAGCCGATTGGTTCAACTTTCTAAACTAAACATGATCATACCATACGATGGCATCACCAAAAGGGGCATCTTAAGAACACATGGCTCAGAGGTCTTTGGATCCAAGTCCAACAATTAATCACAGAAAACAACCTAAACAACTCGATGCAATCCAATTGAACAGAGACCCAAATCAACCCATGTAAATCTAACAACAGACACACCTAATTGCAACCGATACCAACCACATGGAGAAAGGATCTAAACTCGGAAGAACAGGCTGGCCAAAAAGAAACAATTAGCAATAAATCCACTTACCAAAATCTTCGAACGAGAGAATCACGGTCGAGAATATTGTTCCTGCGCCTCTAGGACGCGGAAACTTGCCCATTTTAAAAGTATATGGCGGATACAAAAGAAGAATGGATGATAGATTATCATGACGTTAACGGCTGGTGTGATACCGATGATGCTTCCGAAGCTTATTATAGGGAGCACCAGGTGCTACTTCATCGCAAAGTTGTGGGGGAAAAGTAAAGAAATTGTAGAATGAGTCGGTGGATTCCACGTAAGCCAGCAACTTCCAGACCAAGTAGCCGAAAAGAGGTAAGGTCAAGAAGGGTCCCTAGAATTTCGTAAAAAAAAAAAAAGAAGGGTCCCTAATCTTCATTAAATATTTTTTTTATCCCTAAATTTTTCATTGTCTTTTTTTTTTCATGAGTATTTCATATTAGCTTTCAGTGATAAAACCATCAAAGGTCATAGAACTTTGAAGAATATTTTCACCAGCCTACAAAACTTCTTCTTCAAGCACCTACCTATAAAATTTTTTAAATTATATTTACTCTGTCTCAATTTCTTTCACACATTTACTTTTTCACAAAATTTTAGATAATTAGTTTTTACAGCATCTTTCAAATTTTGTCTTCAAAGAAGTAATCATAGTCTTTCATACATCAATTTTTAAGAGGAAATGACTTATACCCTACCTTATATATGTTTTACCCATAAAGTTACTTTTTTTGCCCTCATTAAAAATAAAAAATCTCAATCATATCCAATATTTCCCCTTTTAAAGCATTGACGGGTGACAGATTATCAACCGGACGAATAGCTGAAGCAAAAAAAAAAGTAAAAAGAGACATAAGCAATGGCAGCTGAAGAAGAAGACAATCGAGTCATCGGAGCAGGCAGTTGACAAGCCGGTGGTGGTGATGGATGTGGCGACGCTGGAGGTTGAATAAGTCGGCGGGAAGGATGGCAACAAGGGAGATCCATCTCCCCGAATTCCAAGCCCTCCAATCGATGAGCGAGATCGATGAACATAAGAGCATGTCACTTCCAATGGTTTTCATCTGCAAGGAGTAGGAGCATGAATTCAAAACTTTCATAAAATTTGGACCAAAAAGCACATTTTTTTACAAAATATAACTAGGGGTGAAAATGGGTCGAGCCAAGCTCGAGCCCATTAAGCTCGAGCTCGGCCCCTTTGCCATTCGGTACTACCTAAGCTCAAGCTCGAATTACTCGAGCCCAATTTTTTTAAGCTTGAGCTTGGCTCGAGATAAGATCGAGCTCAGCCCAAAGGCTTGTGGGCTCGAATAGCACAGATAAAACTTTAGCACAATACTTGCAGCTTAGATAAAAGCCAGGGACTAAACCTATAATTTTCTATAGAGATAAGTACACAAGAGAAAATGACAAAATCTATCTTAAACTTTCTAATCCTTTTCCAATTTACCCTAATTTTTTAAACATTACAAATAAGCCATCACCTTCCTTCAGACAGCAATTTCTGTCTGGAGCTGCCGAACTGGATCACCTGGTCAGACATCGTCTAGTTGCGGCGTCGATTTCTATTTTTGGAATCTGATGCGTAGCTTGGACTATGGGTGGGCCTATCGCAGCGGCAAATCCGAGCTCCGAAAATCGAGTTACAAGATTTGAAGGCTCACAACAGCCTCAACAGCAATAGTAACAGAATCTCAGTGAGCCGCAACAGCAACAGCAATAGCAGTGGCATCGTCAAGAACCATCAAGAAACAAAAAAGGGTTTCGTCGAAGTGGCTCTCTTCATCCTCACAGCTTCACTCTCTGGTGGGTGGCGCCGTTAATCGACCATTGTGAGGCCGACTAGGTGGGTTGCGGTCGACTGGGTGGGTTGCAGTCGACTAGGTGGGTGGCGATGGCGCGGCAGTAATTGAGCAAGGTGAGGCAGAGGGGGGAAGCAAGCTGCGTCCAGCGTGTAAGTGTGTGCGAAAATTTAAGAATGCGATGGGAAAAATAAACATGAGGCTTTTGAGGCAAATGAGCTTTAGGGTCGGGTTTCTTCAGGCTCGAGCTCGAGCTCGAATATTGCTCAAGCCTAATTTTCGGCTCAAGCTCGAATAAGCCTGGCTCAAAATGTGTTAATTCGAGCTTAAGCTTGAGTTATCAAAAAAAAATCAAACCTTTTTTCACCACTAAATATAACTCGTGAAGAGAGCTTTTTATAATTAAGAGAATGAAAATTAGCAGTAAAATTCAACAATGTTATTTGACGAGATTCCACGAACTAGTACAGTGTAACTTAACACTTCAGATTTTCATTAAACATAGAAATAGTACATAATTGACATTTACAATCTTTTCAGTGTTAGCACGTGGAACTAAAAGGCTTATCAGTATTTGGTAAAAATCTACCTTTTCAATAACGTCTCAAAATATTTAATTTACTACCAATTTACAAAAGTTCGACGAGTGGATAGGTGTTAAAAATCCTTTAACAGGGTGCTTGGTATATTCATGAAAGTTTGATGCATCTACAACCAAGAGAACCGATTAACCAATCAATCCGATCCAAACCAATTTGGATTTGTTGGTGAAGAAGCAAACAAATCGAACATAACATTAATACAAAAAATAAGGAAGAACGTCCAAAAAAATAAAAATATAACCAATTCATTTTAATTTAAGTCAACTTAACTCAAAATATTTTATTTTTATTTTTACATATTCTTTGCCCAAATAATTTCATTTGAAACCCATTATTATATAGGTATAATAATTCATTAAAAGTAAAATTTTTATGAAGTTATTAAATTTTTATAATAAATATAATTTTATGCTGGTAAAAATATAAAATTACCCTATAATTCATGGGACCTTGACTGTGACAGGTTATAGTTTGAGGATGTGGATGCTGCTATGCAGTCCAAATAATAGTAGGGAAAGTTATAATTACCCCATAAGATTTATCTTAATCTACAGTTTGCCTCTTTATTTTTTAAAATTTACACTTTATCCTCTGATTTTTTTATATTGTCTGATAATAATTTCTAAAATTGTAATTTAAACTATATAATAGTCATTTTTCAGTAATTTTAATCTCTTTAATATTTTTTTATAGTTAATAGACATTTTAAATTATCAATTTTTACTTTCTTTAAATGCATTTTTCTTTCTTTATATGTATATCAGTATTTTTTAAAACTTGGTTAACCATGAAAAAAATATCAAAAATATTAAAATTTCTAGAACTTGGTTATTAGACAGTTTAATTAAAAGTTTTAAAAGCTATTGTCAGACACTATAAATGAAGTATGGGTAAAGTGTATGTTTTTTAAAATAAATGGGGTAAAGTGTACGTTAAATCAAACCACATGGGGGTTGAAAACAAGTCAAGCCGAGCTGAGCAGTAGGCTAATCATGTTCGACTTGAATAATTTATCAAGTTTGATATTTTGTTTATATTTGAGACCGAGCTTTTATTCGATCGAGCCCAAGTCGAGCTCAAGCTATTCACTTAAATTAAGAAAAAAACATCTAAAATTAAACCAAGTTGAGCCAAGTAGTAAGCAAATCAAGCTTTGTTTGAATTGTATATCGAGTTGAAATCTTGTTCAGGTTTAGCTTAATAACTTTTCGAACGAGTCACAAACGAGCTTTAAACCGAGTCGAACTTGAGTTTTTTGTTCATTTTTTAACCCTTATCCAAATGCAAGCATATAATGTTGTAGTCTAAAGTATGATAGTAATCATGTCACCCATTTCTGCTGTATGTTTATGTGTAAGTGAAAGCATGCATCTTCTTTTTAAAACTTAATTAATGGTATGTGAAACTGGAGTTGCTTGTTTCATAAATAAAAGAATAAAGGATCTGCAATTAATAAAGTGGGCAGTGCAATACAGTGTATGAGGAAGTTACTTATTCAATTAATAAAAAAGTTTATGTTCCTTTAGTGATTCTGAAGCAACCTATCTATATAAGAAAAATATTTTAAGCTTGTCTACCAGAAATACATGGTTTTCCTGGAAATATGTATGCAGGCTCAAGGCCGAGGCTTTAACATTTGTCAAAACTTTTGGAACAATAGAAGGCTTTGCTAGTTTGAACACTTTCTCGTTAGCAAAATCAAGCTGCAAGTAAGTTCTTCCGTAACTCCAAAACAATTTAAGATTGTTTCTCATTAACCAAATTCAATCAACCAGGCCTAGGGTCTAGTTGTAATCCTTCCAAGTTACTCTTCAAAATTTATAGCAACATTGAGCAATTTGAGCAAGGCCGTAGGGGAAAGGAGAATAAGAGTTAAAACGAGCAAACTAATCATTATTCTTGCACCAATTATGATGCAAAGTTGCAAACAGAAACATGGACAAATAAACGGATAGAATTTATATCATATAAGTACACATAAGTTTTCATTTATAATTAAGTTCATTTTGCGTAAACAAATAACAAAACAAATCTTTTCTAAGAGGACATGATTTACAGAAACAAAATTGATGCATTTACCTAAAGGAAAACAAAAATGCATTTTACGTGTCTCGTAGACACTCAGAGCGCCAACAAATTTATAAATAATATAATAATGCCGATTATATCTTAGGCTAATTGGTATGCAAACTATCATATCACATCACTGACCACGGTTTAAATCTTGTCTTATTTAAAAGATTTCTTCTCTTTACCATCAATGGATGAATATAGGTTTGATGGGGTAGGCTTTATAGAAGATTATTTTGTAAATTATTTCTTGTATCCCTTCTTTAGAACACTGAGTCATACCTTTTTTTACCAATGATTGAGCTACCTCGAATCGAACATCATACCTCCAATAGCTTAGCTTAATTTGCTTAGTAAATTTTAATTTCTTAAGCAAATTCAAAGTGAATAAATAAGTACACAAAATAGCCTTATTCTAACAGTTGAGTAACACCTCAAAGCATGTTGTGTGGTTGACATATGAATGGTCATGCAAAAAGTTACCATTCTCTTTCCCATACGTTGAAGTGGAAATCTTCCTTGGTGGGAATTTCATTAAAGTATTCTTACACATTCATGAAGTTATATAAAAGTGCAAAATTCTTCTCATTTGATGAAAGATGAGTAGTTATTTGTTTTCTACACCAAACAAATGATTGAGATTGGGGATCTCCAGTACATTAAGGTATGAATTCTAAACTCTGGAGGTAAATGGTGAATTTGTGATTCTTGGTGAAGATATAAATTCTAAACTTGAAAGCAAATGGTGACTTTGTGATTCTTCATACATTAGTGTACAAATTTTAAACCATGAAAGAAAATGTTAACTTGATGATTTATGTGCATTTAGTACAACTTCTAAACTTTGAAGGCAAATAATGACTTAATGATTTCATGTACATCAAGTAGAAATTATGAATTTTAAAGTCAAATGGTGAATTTTTTTTATACATCACCGTAAAGAAAAATGATAAGCTGAAAGCAAATGATGACTCATTGAACGACAAACAATAGAGATAATGAAGAAAATGACAGCAGTTGGGAGGGCAATGATACCCTTCAAGACGTATGACTTAGCAATGGCAATGTCTTTGGTGGATAGGGGAAATGGTGGAAACAAAAAACATATACGATGTCTACCAATCATATTAATTTCAACTCTTGCAACATCATATATAAACACGAAGCACATATGCCAAAAATCAGGATTGCCATTACCTGCAAAACATTTGATGACAAAATGGTGACTGTATTATCTCTTTAAAAAATTTTGTTGCTTCACCAAGTTTCTTCCTATACGATACCATATTTGTGATAGATGGCACAAAGGCCATGAGAAAATTATGTCAAAAAAGTTATAGACAAAAATTAATATGATAGCTATATAATTTGTTAGAACCAATAGAAGTAGGCTTAGGTTTTGGCCAAGTAAAGCATGCTAGGTTTAGGTTTCGACCAAGTAAAGCATGCTATTAATAAAGTGTGTACTAGTACAGTACATTACCTGGACCAATATCATGCATCCACAAAAATTTACATTCTCTTTCACTTGCTTATTTACCAAACAAAAATGGATGTCAGCTAACACCCCAAGCATTGAAATTTTAAAATTTGAAGGAAATAGTGACTTAAGTAGGTGTTAGTGTCATTACAAGACAATCCTACTCTTTTTTTTTTTTTGCAAAATCACATGCGACTAGCACATTCTATGTTGGCACCCTCTTCCGTCCAAAGTAATAGTTTTACAGCTACTGGTTACCTCCAGTTGCTGAAACGTGTGTCCTATCAAGTAAACTTATAGCATCATAAAACTGGGGGCATTTAAACAACACATACTTGGAAGGCCTAAAAAATGAGGGACCAATTGGTCTCAGCACAGCCTTCGGCCATATTACAAATAACATCCAGTACGCCTTTATACCAAATGTTTATAGTTGATACCGAATGTTCATACCATTGACCAAGTTGTGTGTCACCATATCTACATAGGCTAATAAAAATGGCCAATGCCTCATGAGTTGACATGTCCTATAAACCAACTAATCCATATATTTCTACCAATGCCTTGCACAATGCCCAAAAGCAAGGCACTATCATTCTATATTCATCATAAAAATCATCTGGCCTAGTCATTAAAACCCCAAAAAAGTTGTTTCGTTGTTCATATAGATTTGTTAGTAGGCATCTATTCTACTCGATAATTGTTAGTCCTATTTGCCAACATTTTGTAGATCACAGCTTCAGCTACTTCCCCATCCTCCACAAATGCATTGGAACCTAGTTTCCTTCTCAAATATTGAAAAATGTTTGAGAACGACATTACTGTATTTATATTAACTAGATTAGAAAATATAAACATTTTTCATGCAATATCATGGGGGTATGAATGCATGTATAACTAATTCTTGTCATGGAACTACATGCATGTGGATGCAGGATCAATTAAATACGAAATATCTTACCATCAATATGAAATGCACTTCAAAATCAACCTGGTTATTTGTTCACATGACCTAAATGTAACTAACCCATAACATTAGGAGGATCACTAAAGGTAACTAACCCATACCCCACAATATTAAATGTAATAACTCATAGCCTAAATCAGCTGAGCACATTCAATGAGAATGTGCAAACCTAAATTACAATAGCCCCTTAACAAAAAGACATAAAGTTACAGCAATTAAATTGCTAAAAAAAATTACAGCACCTTGATACAAGCTACTCTTTATTAGACATGAATTGAGACACTTTATCCTTCTTTGTGCAAGCTTCTGACATAGCCATTACAACCTCAACTCAAGTGAATGAAACCCTCACAAGAACATCTTGAAGGCTCACTCATTCTCCAAGAAGTAAATAATTTAATAAATGCTAAACCCTAACCCCAATCTTAATTATAAACCCTTAATGACTTAAACACCTTAACCTAAACATATGGATGCAATCCTATTAAACAGAGACTCAAATCACCCAATAAATCTAAGAACAAACATACCTGATTGTAACTAATACAAATCACATAAAAAAATGATCTAAAATGGAAGAACATATTGGCCCAAAAAGAAACAATAAGCAACAGAGAACAAATTGTCCCAAAAAAAATAATGAGCAATGAATATACTCACCAGGCATTTGGCTTGTAAAAATAGTCTAGTTCTTTGAAAGAAAGAATCACAGTTAAGAATATTGTTCCTGTAACTTACGGTTTGATTGATAAAAATTGGTAACCTTTTCCATCTAGAAGCATGTGGTTGAGAATAAGGGAAAACACAATGAAATAACACGAGAAATATGAATTTAGTATCGATGATAACAATGATGCATGGTGTATGGCATGGCTAGTGAACCGATGACAATATAACCGGCCCCACTGGTAGCAGACAATCAATAAGCAGTAAGGGCAGTTGGGGCAGTAGAATGATAAGGGCCATAGAGGCATAAAGATGCCACTGAATAAAGGCATATGAGAATAACATTTGTAGAGTTAGAAGGTATGTTGATGCTTTTACAATGACCCAAGAAGACTCAACAAACAAACACTTGGGAACTTGATGCATGTCATAGTTAACAGCGGACACAAACAAAGTGGCTAAGGACTTCGAGACTCTCACATCACAAAGTTGTGCAACCTCTAGGTACACCTATCATCATATAATATAACAATTGAACTAGAAAGAAAAAATAAGGAAACTAAATCACTTTCAGTAATTCCTATATTTATAAGTGGCAACATACCATGATTTTTACATTAGTACAACATCCCAACCAGTTCTAGGCCTACAAAATAACTATTATTGATGCCATAATGGTATTTCAATTGACAAATGTGTGATGCTGTTTAAATGGACTTAACTACCAACCATGCATTCCAATGATGAAACTTGTTCACTATGATCATAAAATTTTAATTCACACAGCATACAAACATGGTCTTCATATATACCATATAATCAAATTTCACCAAAAAATGACAAAAGCCATGTAAGCAAGCAGCACACCGGAATGTGCCACTTCCACCACAAATCTGTGGCAACAACTTTCACAGTGGCAGGATTTCACCTTCAACCAGATGTAGGGCCCATCGCCAACAACAAGGGTATGCGGTTTTACCACAATTGTGTGCGTGTGTAGTCAGTTGTCTCCCCCATGTGATAGGCAACAAACCTTCAACCAACATGGGGCAACTTGTCACCATCAATTTCACCCATGTTTTTCACTTCCAATGTAAACGATATAAAATTACTAGTTACATGTTCTACCCAATAAGTAAGGCGCATGTTGCTAGGGACTGCTGCCTAATCCCAATTAGGTTCAATGAATGGGATCGCTTGATTATTCATTGTACATAGTTGTCTTGTATGAACATGGATAAGCATATTGAGAAGGACAAACCAACAAGGTAATGCACAAGCAAATCTAAGAAACCAAGTTAAAGCACAAATAATTCCAACTAACCATGGAATTAAAGGTACCTCGTCGTAAATGGGCGATGATGTACTGCTGGTGGCCATTTGAGACTAGACGACGCTCAATTTTAGCTGCTAGATCGTGCATGCTTTCAATGGGTGAACCGATCTCAGACAACTCCAGCCCTAAGTTACCCCAGCTTACATACCTATTCCAGGAATGAGAACTGGGAGTCAATTGGTGTTAACAATGGGAAGAGCGGTTAAACTTATTGATGTTCTACAGTACCTCTAAAAAGGCTATAGTGACTGAAAAGGTCACATATAGCATAGTTATGAAGGATCCATATGTGGACAGATGGAATGGGTCGAGAACTAGAATAAAAGGGTTTATAAATACTAAGGTTGTTAAAATCGCGATGTTAATTGTAGGATCGTATGATCCTACGATCTTAACATATAAAATTTTTTCAAAATGTTGTAGGATCGAAGGCATGGTAGGATCATGACAAGATCATGACTAGGATCGTAGGATAGAAGGATCGTACCGATCATACTCGGGTATTGATTTTTATTTGGGTAAATTATATGGATGATCCTTAATATTTAATTATCATCCTGTTTTCATCTCTAATATATTAAATAATTTGTTTTGATCCTAAACCTATTAAAAATGTTCTATTTTGGTTTTAAATCTATTAAAAACATTTCATTTTAATCCCCAATTGGACGAAATTTGTTAACTCAAGATAATTATCTGATAGCAAATTTTAAAACATAATTTAAATTATTCTGTAACTGTCTTACAGTAAATTTAATATGTATAATAATTTTTTTTATAGTTAATGAATATTCAAATTACTAATTTTTCCTTTTTATAAGTTAAACTTATATCATTCAGGAAGAAGAAACTACTTAATCAAATTATTTATTGACTATAAAAAAATTATTATACATTTTAAATTTACTATAAGTTAATTATTGAATATTTAAATTAGAAGTTTTAAAGCTTATGTTATACAATTATTTTGAGATAATGGATTTCATCTTTTGAGAACCAAAGCAAAACAAATTTAATAGGTTTAGGATCAAAGCAAAACATTCAATATGTTAAAGAAGAATTATGGACATTGTACTCTCTCTTATTTGTCAATGATGTGTTTGTTTATAAATTTCTTTCAAACTTGTGTTGATTATTTTGCTAATTATATTAATGTATACTCTATTAAAGCTTGAATTTTACTTTTATTGTATCAATAATTTTTTCATATCATTATTATAACACTTAAATTTTACTTGAGCTTTTAATATAATTGGTATTTTACATGAACTATATTATTTAGTCAATAAATTTTGAGCTTTTGGTAAAATCTTATGATCTATAATCTAATCTTATGAACCTGATCTTATATGGTAAAAAATTATCCTAGGTAGGATCTCAATGTTGACAATATGTTAACACTTCTGGATTAGTTCCATCTGAACATTGTTTAAAAAAAATCCATCCAAAAAGTGATAACTTTCACGCCAAGTTATAGAAAGAGGTAAATTTCAAAAAAAAGTCCCTAGCTTGATTAAATATCTAACATTCATCCTTATTTTTCTCATTGTTTCTTTTTCTCCATGAACATAAGAATGTTTAAAATTCTTTTTCAAGTAGCCACCTATAAAATTTTTAAAATTTTCCCATGAATCATGGTAATACACTAGATGTGTGAATAGAAAACTTTCTGAAATTTTGATCCAAAAAACACTTTTTTGATAAAAATGAAAAATCATGGAGAAAACAATATATATTTAAGAGAATGAAACTGGTAGTAAAATGCAACAATTTAATGTTTCTTTGCATATAACTTAAACTTTTAAATTTAAACTAGAAATTTACAATGGATATACTACTACTTAATTGATATTTAAAATTTCTTTAGTATTAGTAGATGCTACTAGAAGATTTATCTGTGATCAGGCAAAATTCACTTTGTCAATAGTGTCTTGAAATATTCAATTAGTGCCAATTTACAAAAAGGTTGACATGTACGTAGATGGAAGGTAAAAACAAACAAAACCCTTTAATAGCTTGATATGTGTGTGTGTGTGTGTGTGAAAGATTGATGCCCATTTTAGCATTTCAACCTAGGTGGAAGATATGGGTGTACAACAAATCAATTTCAGGGTAAAATTTATTTGTCATCCCTAAACTTTTTGTGTTGTTCTAAATGAGTCCTTAATCTTGTTTTTGTCTATGTAAAGGCCCCAATATACAAGATTTTATCTCAATTGTGGTCTTTCCGTTACTTTCATGGTTAACTTTTGATGAAATTTTTGTGACAAATGTCAACGCTAGTCTTTTTCATTTTCTTGCTCCCACTTAATGCACTCACGACCCAGTCCATCATGCAGATGCACCACCATCATCATTTTTCCTTTCAGATCTAACCACCTTCATATTGCCATGACTAATATTCTCCAATACACCCACATCTGCGCCACATCGAAGATCTTTCACTGCACAACCTCCCTGTTCTTTGCCAACCTTTTCACATTCTTCCACCTTACTAGCATCGGCACTTTCCCGATCACTTCCTAAAGCTTCAAGAAAGTCAGATCGACCGCACAATTTTACCCACCCACCCAACAGACCCGTCATCACCTCTTTCTATTGCACCAACTAGACCAACAATGACCACCACTAAAGGCTTATTTTGCTTCCTTTCTCTTTCACCCTCACTCTCAAATCATCTACTCCAATGACCGAGTCGCCAAGTTAACCATCTTCAGCAGCAAGACTCTGAAAAGTCTTATCTTAGCTGATAATTTGTTCAAAGAAAGTGTTTCAAATCTTAGAGGCATGGCTTGGCTTCAAAAGCTGAATCTAGGTCACAACAATCTCAAACTAGGGTTTCCCTCACTACCTAAGAATCTGACCACTTTGATACTGAAAAACAACTCCTTTGTATTTTGAATCCCTTTTGGAACCAATGGCTTTTGCCAGCTTCATCAATTAGACATTTCATCCAACATGTTCTTAGGACTTGTTCCTTCATTCCTGTTATCTCTACCTTCCATTTAGTTTCTAAATTTGGAGGCAACCAATTAACTTGGACACTTCCAACAAACATATGTTGCACTCAAAATCTCACCTTTCGTTGATATTTCACAAAACCTCTTTGTGAAGCTTCCTCTTTGTGTTAGTTCAAGTTTGTCCAATCAAATTGTTATCAATTCATAGAACTACCTCGTAGGCGATGACTATAAAGAGGGTCACTTAGACTAGTAATGACAACAAAGAAGCTTAAGCAATGACGACAACTATATAAGTGATTTGGACTTGAAATTAGGGGTACGATTAAAGGGGGAAATGAAATTCATCCTCGTGACATGGCGGCCGACAAGGGAAAAATGGGTCAATTTGATGAAGGAGAGGATGAAAGAGGAGAAGATGATTTCTAGGTAGGAGCGAATGAGCTTCTAAGTAAGTTGGAGGTAGAATGATAGCGCGGTAAAGTTGGTGCGGAGCCAAAGAGAGATGATAGGGCCATTTTCTTTCTAGGAAGTTAGTATGGAATAAAAAAAGAAAAAAATGTTAAATTTATAGGTTTGAAGGTGCTTTGAGTGGAGGAAAAAAATATAGGGATCAAAGTTGGCATTTTCACTAAGATTCTATCATATTTAATTTGTGAAATTGATGTAAGGACAATAATTGAGACACCAGGCAGCAGATTGAAACTTTAGGAGAATAAAATGAAGACTATATCCGTTAGGACAATGTGAAAAAGTTAAGAACAACAAATAAATTTTTCCTATTGTTTTGATCCAAACCAATCGACTTCGAGGGTTTGTTCGGGTTAACAAAGCAAAGAAATAGAAAAAAGTTTATGGATGTCGACCGACTATTCCTTGTAATATTATTGAAAATACAATAGCCATCATTCATTTTTTGCATCCATCAACTAATAGCTACAACTAGAGACATATTTTTCACAGGACATCTATAATAATATTATGCTCATATATAAACTTTTTTACCATCCACTTGTTGTTTATGAGGGAATAAAAATGTTAATTTTACAAAGTTTTGTTCTTGTGGGGAAAAAAATTCTTCAACCATTTACCACATGTTGTGGAATAACAAACGTGATCAAATAAGTACATAAATTTGACATAGCTCGACTCTTAAATAGCTTACATTCATAGATAAAAGAAAACCATATAGACAAAATATATAGATTATAACAGAGACATACCCTTAGTACTCACACTAGCTTATGGATCTCCACACTACTGATAACTACATAATCTTGTCATTGTACAATTACAATATATGAGAATCACAAAAGACTTATCGTCATAGCCCTTTCCGGCCTCCAGACCTTTCCTCCCTCTTGAAATTTTCACATCTTAGCTCTTCACAACAATTAATTTTTCTCTCATTAAACTTGTTATGTGCTAGCTAAGAGCTAACATACGGTAAATTTATATGCTTGTTTGATCACATTTATAATTTTATTGTGTGTGATAAATGATTAAAGAATTTTTTTTCCCAACAAGTAGTGTCAAAGCTGATTGTTCGATTGAGAATGGCACTGGTATGCTGGAGTTTGATACTCATTTGACGACATAAAGTGTTGAGTGAAGAGTGTGTGCTCGTAGTTAGGTATGCTCCTAATGCGTTGAGGTTTCCGCTCAAGGGGAAGTGTCATGACTATGTGTAGTTGAGTCACTTGCAAAGGAGAGATTGTTGCGGATGTGCATGGTGACTTTGTTCCACGTGATTGAAAGTTGTCTACTCAAAGACGTGGAACTAAAGGGGGTAAGTAGGGGCCCAGGCCCTTACTAAAATTGTAAAATACATATAATTTTCTTTAAAATTTAAAGGTAAACGTATTTTTGCCCCTCTGAAATTGGTCAAATTCTCTTGTAAGACCATTATTGTATGTGGTATCTTGCTTGAGTGGATCTCTTCACCTCAAATCTGCCAACAATTCTATTAGGTATCAATTATGGTATTCACAGTTTCTTAACTCAACATGTTAGCTCGATTTCATGCCAAAATCGAGCTGATCCAATTTAAGTGCATGTTTCGGCGTGGCACAACACATATCCAACATATAGCATAAAATGTGCCGAGAAGCGCAAAACCACGGTCAGTGACAACATTTTTATGTCTACAAATATTGGTTTAGTTGTTGCAAAGAAGTTTATACCTCCGCCAAGAAGTGAGGAACAGAATCATACCACTGGTGATTAAAAAGTTTGAACCACAAGCTATGCTTAAACAAGTAGGTTCATTTCACCTCTTGACACTTCCCTGGGATGCCATTTAGAGTGGATAACACATCTACTAACAATCATATATTTTACGCAGTACAAATGTCTTTACATTTTGTAATTTTTTCACATGAAATATCATGGTATATGGTGGTATTTCACAAATGGCTTGCTTTTTATGACATTTTGTTAGAATACTAAGGTATACCACAAAATACTGCATCATATGTACTGTAGTATCCTATTTTTTGTGCTACATGTGTGAACTAATTTTTTTTTTATCATTTTACATCAAAATATGATACAGAAATATGTAAAATAATAAAATATAATTAATACTCATTTTGACATAATTATTAATTTTATTTTTCTTACAAATAAAATTTAATTTATAAATGATGTGAACATAATTTAAATTTAAAAATTATTGCAATTTTTGCACAATATAATCCCAATTTTCTAGAATGGTCCTATAAAAAACATGTAATTCTTTGGTTTGGTAAAAGACATGTAATTCTACATAACATAATATTTATTTTGTTCTATATATTCTATTTTTTGTATTTTTTTAATAAAAATATTATCTTATATATATTTTTTATTTATATTTGGATAATTATGAGAAAAAATAGAATACATATAAAAAGGTGCAAAACTTATTTAATGTATTTCATCTTACAATAATATTCCAACAATTTTTTCACAAAAAAGGTAATGATATACTGCATGGAATACTATGCTCTATATCTAGAATTTACGGGGCATAGTATATCTAGCAGTAGCGATATTTAATATATTGTTCCTAAGTACTCCCTCCGTCCCAAAACTTTTTCTTCATTTGTTTTCAGTAATTAATTTAGGATTTTTTATTTTTAACATTTTAATATATAAATGAAAAATTTTTATATACAAATAATAAATCAAGACATGTAGTTTCTAAATATATATTTTTTAAATTTTTTCTAACAAACAATAATATGAAAAATATCAAGTTAAAAAACAACAAAAAATCAAATGGAGTAAAAAATTTTGGATGGAGGGAATAGCTCTTAATTCTTTTGCAGAATTTTAAATATTCTAGAAAATAAAAAAAACTACATGAGATCAGGAAATTGAAAAACTTAGTTAACTTGTGGATCTCAATCTTGAAAACCATAGCTATTACTTCACAGATTAAACTTTCAGGAAATTGAGTAAAATCTTCTTCCACAGCGACACCAGTAGCATTTTCACTTAATTCATTTTTAACAAAAAATAAATTCATTGACATCAATAAATCATAAGTACTATATAACGGTTTTAATGCAAGTTCCCAGCATTCTTAGAGAATTGTCTGTGCAGATATAATAGTTAATATTTCTAAAATTTTGACTTGGAGGTTGGAACATACACGTATGTTATTAGCAACTGTCCAAAAGAGGCAATACAACAACATATTGGTCTAATGGTGGGATATTAGACTTTTTATATTCTCAACTAGGATTTGAGCCCAGCCTTTCATCTTTTCCTTGTAACTCCTAAATATTATCTTATAATACTTATGGGTACCAAAGTAAAAAGAACAAATTGAAAAGGAAAAATCACCGAAACTTTTATATGATTTAGTCAAACCTACACTTTTATCTTTATTATTTGGAATAACAACACTCACTCCCCTCTAATGTTAGCTTAGTCATCCGCTGTCACCATATAAAAGAGAAAATGCTTATTTTGCAATCTTGACATTCTTCAATAAAAACTTTGCCCCAACTTTTATATCTAAGCAAAAATAAAACTGAAATAAGAACAAGAATTAGAACAGAATATCCAAGAAACATGAAATCAAAACAAATGAGGGAAGTTTGAACAAAAGTGAATCAAAATGTGAGATTGCACAAATTCTCTTCACTTATTCTTCCCCACTCTTTGTTGCCCAAATCAAGTTCCCTCAAATCCAAGATCGATCAACAAAAAATTTCTAAAATTCAGAAATTGCGACTGTAAAAACAAATAGACATTGATAACAGATCTAAAGGATCCAAAAATGGTGGAGATTCCGAAACCCCACACACTGTCGCTGGAAAGCAGGTAGCAGCAAGCAACAGAGCCACTGCCGTTGTCGTTGCAACCGGGCAAATCATTTGTCTCACAGTCCACGTTACATGGGGAAGAATCTTTGCAATCATATAGACCGATGTCGGCTGATATTCCAAAGTAGCTGTTCCCACAAAGCTGAAGACGTTCAAGTTTTGATACTTGCAACAGATGGAAGAGCTAGGGAAGTCAACCAGTACCCCATCCGTGAAGATTTTGACAACTTTCTAGCATTCGAAGCTCTTCGTCCAAGCCTCAGGACCAGCTGAAGGAGACCCCAGCCACCACTTCCACCGTTTCTGCCTCTCATCCCGAATTCTACTCTTACGCTGCCGCCCTTCCTTTTCCCGGCTCGGTGCCCAACCACCCTTTGTCTGCTCACTCTTCCGTCTCCCATAGCTCCACCTTTATCCGAGTCTTGTGCCCCGTCTTCGTTCTTTTCTCTTCTGTTCAGGTTTCTCAGAAATCACAGAAATCTCCTTCCTTCCCTCTTTCTTGACGCATATCGGATATGTCAGTGCTGTGTTCTCTTCTGTTCATGTTTCTCGGATCTTGATAAGGATATTTGGTTCACTTTTGTTTTTGTTTTTGTTTTGATTTCCTTTCTTGGATTTTGATTTCATGCTTCTCTGTTTTGTTTTGATTTCATGTTTCTCGGATCTTCGATTCAAATTCTTGTTTTGATTTCATTTTTGTTAATGGGTTTTGCTTTTGTTCAAACACAGAAGTTGGGGGCCATAATTTTTATGGTAGAATGGTAGCGGGTAAACTAAGCATTTTTATCTTTTCAGTGATGTGAGTGAATCATAATGTTAATGTTGGAGGGGGATAAATGAATTCATTTCAAATAATTGGGATAAAAATGTATGTTTGACAAAATCTTAGCGTGGGTTTTGGTAATTTTCGTTGTTGGAAAAACATGACAACACAACAATAGGCCACATAAATGTGAGCTTTCACGAAGAAGTCCACAACTAATGCCTACATTTATTAGTCTTTCATTTTGAATCATTTTTCATACCTTTGCTCAAGATGTCCCATCCTCCCTCGACCCACTATCTTTATCATGGAATCCTTTCCACATGTATTTTCATCAGGACTAGGCGATGCCACGCCAAGGCATTGAAAATTAAGGCCTTGAATATAAGCAAAAAGATTGTGCAGGCTGCACCCATCTCCAATGCAGGCTTCACCAAAATAAGTCGGGAATCAGGTTGCTACAATATCATCTGCTTCATCCGTATTTTATTGATCTTGAAAATTGCTATAACGGCTCAAACCATAATGGAGTGGGGTCTCCTTGTAAGTTGGCTTTCACAGGAGAAGCATGACCAAAACCTTCAATTGATCCTAGTGCAGGTAAAAGTTCAAAATGTCCTACGTCATAAACGAGTAAAATTGGTACAAAAACTCAATACCCATATCACAAATCACTTCTGGACTCGCCCTCATAGCTATCAAACTTATCATCTTGTTCCAACTTGTGGAGTTGCATCCTTAACCACATAAAGCTGAGAGTTGTAAGAGTAACTGCCCAGCTCCTCTTCTACAATTCTTAGATAATCTTTTTGAAATCTGAAGGCAAGTGTGTTGATACAAATTCATCTCTACTTGCGATGCAAGTTAATTGAATCGAAATATGAACATTGACCGATTGATCTTCATTGTTACGGATGAAAACTGAAAATTGAAGGCAACTGTATAGTTGTTCTATCAACCCATCTGTTTGAACTTCAACTTGCAGAGAACACATTTCTTCCCCTTCTACATAAGAATTGTAACATAATCACACACCATGTTAGTACACAAACTTAGGTTTGTCAAAAGTATAAAAATGACACTTCGGAAGAGCAATTTAGACTTCCATGTTCCTCATCAATTCCAGCAACTCCATCAAAAGGCTTTACAGGATGTTCTAATAGTCTAGAAGAGGCAAAAAATATTCACAGCTCTCTCTCTTGAATTATGAAGAAATTCATCAACCTGAACCCTCTAACAGCATGTAAAAATCATGTTTGCCCACAGAAACTAAGACTACAAGGTTCACATGAGCAGTATTCACAATCATGCACAAATAAACAAGTACGAACAAATCTAACAAAAAATTCACGTATTAAATAGAGTCGATTTGCAACAAATAAGACCATAAATCAATTGGAAATTCTTATAATTCTATGTTTCCGTTTGTATGCTAAGTTTTCATAGAAATTATTAATTTGCCTATTCTCACCAAATCAAATAACACAAATTTGGTGCCATTTCAAATGAATACTAAAACTTTTGTAGTAAAAAAAAAAAAAGAAGAAAAAAAGAAAATAATTAAGGTCCCCAAGCATGAAAGTGGTGTATACTTGCTTAAGCCATTCCAGTATGAGGAAATGGTGCATCGTTAATCAATAAGGTTTCAATTCTTAGTCTAGTGGCTTTAGTATAAAAAACACCATTAGATACACGAACATAATTCACCAAAAATTAATATAATGCCCCAAAAAAGGGAAGATCCTGGAAATCCTATACCAGATTGATGGGTATAGTATCAAATGGCCTTTTTGGTAGTAAAAAACTGGTTCACTGAAATCATATAACAAAATGATCGATTCTCATATAGGAAGATCTCGAAGTGTTATACTAGAATAGTCAATTTTCACACTAGATGGTTGCAGCTGAAAAATGAAAGCTTTGGGGACAATATAATCTCCATAAATCTTATATCAGAATAGTAGATCCTCATACTGAAATAAAAAAACTCTGTATGACGCATGAGCTTTTATGCTTAAATGTCTTGATTATAAAAACAGAACTCACTACAGCAAATTCCATGTAGTTAGTCACGGTACCAAAAGCATAAATTTATTTATTTCAAACGAACTTCATGCTTTGGAGCGTGACTCCAAACAGAACATATCTAGTTTGCAATGAAACGTTTTTTACTATAATTCAATTGGAATGTAATAATTCCTTTTTCTTTACAAAATACAATTGTTCAAATGGACCTAAGACTTGTTTAGTTAGAAACAGAAATGCTTGTGCTTTTTTTTTATTTTATTTTATATCTAGTTTGCAATGAAACGTTTTTTACTATAATTCAATTGGAATATAATAATTCCTTTTTCTTTAAAAAATACAATTGTTCAAATGGACCTAAGACTTTTTAAGTTAGAAACAGAAATGCTTGTGCTTTTGTTTTTAATTTTCCTCTCATTCTTGTCCTCATCCTCCAAAAGTAGACAAAAATAGCAAACAAATTCCATGCATTGAACTTGAGTAAAGCTCACCCAATGAGAAATTAAAATAAAGTCAACAAGGTAATTACCTTAGGTGAGGAAGAGATGCGCTGAAATAGTATTGATGAATAACCAAATGGATAATTCTCCTTAGAGAACTTCTAATTTAGAAAACCAAAGTCTTCTTTGCACCAATCGCCACAAATATTTGGTGGCTCTAGTTTTACCTTGTCAGCTGCTTTCAAAAACTTGAATTTGTGGTTCTACTAATGCTACTTTTTTTTTTCTTGTAAACCGGTGACCAAAAGAAGTGTCATATCTGATGATCAAAACAGCATAATGAAAACAATAGAATTAGCAGGATATTAATGATTTTGTTGCATGTATGATTCAACTACAATTTGAACCATTTTATTTCAACCAAATAATAAACTAATCTAATCTAATTCTATGCTCTAAATCACTACTCTGATAACCATGAGAAAGACCATCACCAAAAATTGGAACTAGAAATAATACTTAGACTTCCTTATTAAAAAGAAAATAATAATAACAACAACAACAACAACTTTTAACAATGTGAGTTAGAAACATGAATAAAAGGATACAGCAAACGAGAACATGAAATGTCCATGGTCGTGTCGGTGCTCATGGTCTTGGGAGAAATATAATAACGGGAATAACAAACACAGACCAAGAAGTTAAAAACCTAAATTTTGTAAACTTCCAGAAGAACAGCACATATGAAGAGATAGATAAAGATTGCAGCGGTGAGCAAAAGAGAATTTAAACAAGTAAAGGTGAAGCAATTACTTGTCCAACAAAAAAGCAATTACTACCAAGAGTATTGCTGATATGGCTTGCTTGATCTATGTTTACTTAACTAAGGTGAATCTCACCCAAAGAGATAAATCAAATAAATTAAAGGATTACCTTAAGGTCAAGAAGAGCTAGACTGAACTAGCATTGATTAATAAGCAGAGGGATCATTCTCCCAATGAACATCCGGATTAGAAAACCAAAGTCTTCTCCAAATCAATCGCCAATAAATCTTTAGTGGCTCTACCTTTCACCTTTCAGACCTTGTCGGTTGCTTTTTAAAACTTCTATTGAGATTTTTCTTGTAAACCGGTGACCAAAAGAAGTACCACACCTACAAAGTGGGAAAACAATAGAATCAGAAGATTATTAATGATTTTGTTCATGTATTATTTAACTACAATTTTAATAATTCTAGTTCATCCAAAATAATAGAATCAGGCAATTTTATGTTCTTAATCACTATTTTAACAACCATGAGAAAGACCATCCACCAAAAAATGACTAGAAATAAAGCTCATATCCACTTAATTAAAAAAAAAAAAGAAACTTTTAACAATGCGAGTTAGAAATGTGAAGAATAGAAACGGTATAGCAGAGAACAACATGCAATGCCCACGGTTGTAAAAAAATAATCGTACCTCCATTTCCGGGAGATCTGGACTCGATAGTAAAAAAAAATATATGATTGAAATAAACAAGTGCATGGCGGATGAAACTAATGATGAGATTTTTCGAGTACACATCAAGGCCCTCCTAAGTTTGTTCCTAATTGAGGCTACTTGTACCATACTAGCAGTCCTCATTTCTAATTCTATCCAATAATGTATTTCTGTCATCCAGCAGAACAATCTCAGTTGGGCCATCTTTCCCTGCCCATCATTCAGTATGATAAAGAAGCGCTGGTGGATGGGTATCATATGGTATTTCCACCTCAACTTGAGTGACACGTTCTTATGTAATATTACTCCTATGGATCTTCTTTTTCTCCAACCTACCTTAATTCAATGATTAACTTCTTGTCAAGATCCTTTCCTTACAGATTATTGAGCTAAACACTGAAAAGGAAATGCTTCAAGCAAGATTTGGCCTTCATAGAAGCATATCACTATCTCTCCTTCTTTGACTTGAACTCCATTCGTTCTGTTTTAGATTTACTTATACTAAATACCTCATATTCTAAAGCATTATTACCCAGGGGATTGTGATACTACTGCAAACTCTAGGTCTAGAAGTGATCCATCCGGCCACAAAAGACTGCTGAATCTTTTGCTTCTCTTTTACTAGATCCGTTTCTTCACCAAACTGGGAAAACACTCTCTTAAGATAAAATTGGATTGCAATGGTTGCTATAAGAAAAATTGACAAATTGGATTCACACAATTTATGAAACTGCGGGATGTCGTAATCTGGAATTATCAGAGGCTATTATAGTTTAAAATAAAACTTATGAAATCCAAATTAAATCAGGAACAATTCCTGCACTGCTTGTGCCTACCCATCCACTCAGATTGGTTCACATTATTCAAAACCAAACATGACCATATTACGTGATAATACCACCAAAACAAGGCATCGGATGACCATTCAGCCACGGGGCTCTAAAACCAAGCACATAATCACCAGAAAAACAGCCTAAAAATCCAATCGAAATTACAGATATGTAGCTCCAAAATCAGAAAGAGGTCAAAATTCAAACCCAGAATTGTCATACCCAAACGGATTGAAAAACAAAACTAACAATTGGACCAATCAGTCGAAATAATGACAGATGCACTTACCAGAAATTCGGGCTTTCATAGATTTGAAGCCAGGTCGAACAAGAAAATCACGGTCGAGAATGGTGATTTCGCATCTCCCGAGTGGGTACTCTGGATGGTGTGACTCTGTCCATTCGGGAGCATGCGAAGGATCACACGTAGAAGATCGAAAAGGCTGAAAAAGGTGTGAATTCGTTGAAGTACAGTGCTGAACGAGGAGGGTGACTATCATATGAATAGATTAGAGGGCCCACGCAACTTCTTCGCTAAGTTGTGGACTAAGTCAGGTGACTTGACTTCTTCGCTAAGGGGTGGACTAAGCCAGGTGACTTCTTAGCTAAGTTGTGGACTTTCTCAGGTGACTCGACTTCTTCACTAAGTGGTGGACTGGACTAACCAGGTGACTTCTTCGCTAAGTTGTGGACTAACTCAGGTGGCTTCTTCGCTAAGCTATGACAGTGAAACAGAGTTGGGTGGATGTCACTTTCCAACCTTTGATCCTCAAAGCTTTTGTGAGTGGAACACTTTAGTCACGTTGGCATGTTGGAAGTATATATAAAGTCGGAGGACTAAATAGACATTTCGCCCTCATAAATATTTCTTCCCAAAAGGAGAAAAAAAAAAAAAGTCTGTAAATACATAACTCCAAATCTCTAAAATAATTTATCAAAAAACTATCTAAAATTATTTTATAGAACTATTCTAAGTTTGGAACAAAGTTATTCTCAGAATACAGATGTGGCTCCATTTGATTGCATTTTCTCAAGAACCCGTTATTTTTAATTTTTATTTTTTCTTTAGAATTAACATCATGTACAATACCTAATAATATCTTTTAACGAAGTTACGAAATTTTTTCTTCCCCTGACCCTAAAAAGTAAACAATACTTTTATTGAAAAACATTTTAAAATTATTTTTTGAACTTGTTAGAATTTATAATTTTAATTCAATATGTTAATTGAACAAATTATTACTATAATGGAGTATATAAAAACAACCACTTTAATTAGTACGTTTTAAAATTTCCCCAAAATACAAAATACAGCCCTGGTAGCGGTAGACACCGCACAGCTAACATCCCAATACAAGGTTTACAACGACACTGGCCGGCACACACAAAGATCAGTCAAGTTACCAGCCGCCAAAAAACACAGAAAATCACTGACGCTATAGACATAGTCGCATTACCATACTGCTAGCAAACTAGCCAGATTCTGCTTTGCTATATAGCCCTGGCCTCGCCTCCTGGCGTCCATCAATTGCTCAGCCTAAGCCTGCTGCCCGGCCTGGTCAGCAGGATCCTCAGAAAATTCACGGCGCAAACCAAAGTCATCAGATGGGAAGAGATCCTCAACTGATATCCACTCCCCTTCTATCTGCATTTCCTCATGTCCACCACCATTGTGAGGGGTGAGGTCCTCAAGTGTGAGAACATGTCTCTGATTGAATGACCGGAATGCCCATTTCAGATCCTGCTCGCATTCTTCATCAATGGTTGATCCCACATTTGTTTCCCCTTGAAGTTCCACCTGGAAAAGAATCATAAATAAGAATGGACTGGTTTCGCCGATCTCTTCACTGAAATCATTTTACTCTAAAAACGTAGCCCTACAAATCCAATACTAACATTAAAAACAAAACGTTCTATATTGAGAAACTTGCTTGCATTCTAGTTCATTATCAATGATGCAAATGGTTCATACCTTTGCTCGAGATGACTCAGGTTCTCCATCACCAAACCCACTTCCTTCTTCACGCAATCTTTTTCTGAATGAACTTTGAGGGCTGGGTGGTACCACGTCGGGGCAGTTAAAGCTAAAGCCTTGGTCTTCAGCAACAATGTTCTGCTGGTCATTTGCATATCCAATGTAGGCTTCATTAGAATCAGCCAGATATGATCTCCATCCATTTTCATCTGTTTCATCACTGCTGAAAGTATAGGAAAATGAAGCTTCCTCACAAGTTGGTGAAGCAACTCCAAGCATTAGTGGCTGCACTGGCAAAGCATGGCCAAAATTTTCAGCACAATCTTCAGCTGATACTGGTTCCGCTGAAAGTTCAACATCGTGCGCAGGGCCCTGAGTCATAAACAAGTAAACATACTAAAAACTCGATCATTATCGCCATAAAAAATAAATGATTAGAAAAAGTTATTGTTAAGGAACCTCACATCAGGAAGAGCATCCCCAGTTGTGGGACTTCCAAGATTAGAAGGCACATCATTCCTTGACTCATACTCCTGATTATGAAACTCATGATTTGCCTTTGGAGCTGAATCCGCAACCACAGAAATCTGGCAGTCAGAAGGAAAATTGTGCACCTCTTCCTCTCCTTCGATGCTCAGACAATCATTTTTGCCATTAGAACTCAAGCAAATTGAGAGAGCCTCATCTCTGTTTGAATTGCAAGTTACAAAATTTAACGGCGAATGCTGAACTGATCGATCTTCTTCGCCATTACCATTCAAAACTGTTGGCTGACGTATAGTTGGCTCAACTTCTTTAGGACTGAAAATCTCAGCCTTCCCATTGTCTTTCAACTTCAACTTGCATAGAACATAATTTTTTTTCTCCTTCTACATGAATTTGGTAATATAATCACGTACCATATCAGCAAACTTAAAGAATATGAAAAGTAAATATAAATTCACACCCCTGTCAATTAGCAACACCATTGTGATGCTTAACCGGAATTGCCAATTATGTTACAGTTTGTATTTGACATTCTAGAACAAGTACAAAGTTATTTATTTATCTATTTATTTTGACAAGATATTGGCATGTAGATTTCATGTCCCCCATAGAAACCAAGGCTCATGCAAGTCGTATTTAGAATCAACAACAAACAAGCGACAACAACCAAAAATAACAAAAAATCAATGGAGGAAGTGGATACAGTTTCATAACATTTGTGGAATTCATTTTGATTCTATATTTGTACTTGTTCGAGTGCTCAAATTTTTACAGAAATTACTATAATTTCTTTTTGACAAAATAGGTGGTTGATTATTACAAAAAAAAAAACGGTTGATTGAAAAAAATATTAGTTACTACAAAATGTACCACGTTGTTACACATGGTTCCAGACAGGCATATATTTTTTCCGACAGATAAATCATTTACAAACAGAACCGCCACAGATAGACCGAAGACTTCTTTTGGTTGGAAAAATACAAATTCATATGCAAAAAAAAAAAAAAAACGTTTTTTATTTCCTTCATTATGATTCTCAGCCATCAGATTCAGGTACGAATAACAAACAAAATTCACGTAATATAATTCAATCAAATTTCAACCAAGCAGATAAAGAAATCAAAACTAGCTTAGTCTGAAATTACCTCACGGCGAAGGGCAGGTTCGAGTTCGAGGAGATGGTACTCATGAATAACCCAAGGGCTAACTTTCCCCTGGCAACTCCCCCTGTAGAAGACCAAAGTCTTCTTCTCACCAATTACGCGTTTGGTGGTTTTGGCCTTCACTTTTCGGACCTTGCCAGTAGCTTTCCAATACCCATTTTTAGCGGTCCTACTTATACCATTTTTCTTGTAAACCGGTGACCAGAAGAAGTAACATATCTGATCATCATCCCAGCTATTTGTCGTTAACTCTGCAAAAGAAAACTCACCAAAGCAGAGTGAGTAAGGAAGAAACAGAGTTAGGAAGAATAAGATCCTACTTATTGTTTAAATTTTAATCATTTCCTACCGGAACAGAGTGGGGAGAGCATGCCATACCAATTGTATTCTATTGGGGTAATCGGCTCATCAAATGTAATGCAAGTTTATAAGAAAAAAAATCAAGGAATAATGAGAAAATTTTAAAGAACTAACAAGGCTCTGCTCCAGAGAATTCAGAACCTTCTCCTTCATTTTTAGAAAAAAAATCAGTTAAAAATCCTTTTTATGTTAGGTTAGTGAAAAAATAATGTTTCCAGAACTGGAAAACTTCTTCTGTCAGATGAAAAACATCTTCTTTGATATTTTGAATTTGAAAAAAATGGGTTATCCAATTCCAACCTATGCTCTAAATTCACATGTTTTTTGAAGAATTGAAAATGAAAAATGAGAAGTTCTGCACATTTTCTACGGGCTCTACTCTAATGTTCCTTACCGGGTAATTCCTGGGGCTCCATTTTCCCGAGTTCCTCGATCACAGCGATTTTCCGGCCTGGGGTTTCGACGCCCAAAAGCTTGTTCCTCAGCTGATTGATGAGCTCTTCGTCGGTCGGGTGGTATCTGAATCCCGGAGTTCGGCAGTTTGTACAGTTGCAACCCATTTCTTCTATGCCGGAAAATTTGTGTGTCGCTGAACGAAAGCGGGAAGGGCTACGAAGAATGAAAAGAAGGGCAGTGTGGTTTCGCTACGGGCAAAGACTACGAGCCTCTGAAATAGAAACAAAAGGGCTGTCACGTCAAGTTACTGTTCACTCCTTCGGTATGAAGCAGGGGAAGTTTCTTTCCCGTTCTTTTTTTTAATTATTAAAAATGGCTGCTGCATTAAATTTGGAGGACTCCAGCTGCAATTTTACCTTTGTCAGAATGCTTTGGTCGGAGAAGAGTGCTTTACCTGCTCAAACCCGGACTTGGGGTTAATAAAATTTATTTTTCCCGGTAAATTGAGCTTATAATAAACAAAGCAAGTACTAAGGCAAAAGGTCCGGCAAACCTCCACTGGAGGGTAAGTAGAACAAACCGAAATACAAAGTTATGTAATAAAGTTCCTAAGGCATCCAAAAGTATTTCATTTATACAAAAATAAGGTCATTTTTTATATATTAGCGTCCCTTCTTGTTCCGAATTAGCTATATTTATAGGTAGCGAATTTTACCATGCAAATGGATTAAAAATATTTTTATTTTTAGTAATTTTTTTAAGCCAAAGTGGAGGACTACTAGCCAAATCAGATGGACTGGCCATGGAGTTTGAGTGGCATGGATTAAGAAACCTGGATTTGAAAGACACCATCAAAATCTAAGGGTTGTGTCCAAGGAAAACCTTTCGACCGTCAAGTTAGCTCCTTTATAGCAGTAAGAGGAAGCTTAAGAATTAGAGTTGTAGAAAATATTGCATACCTTTAAGAAGCTATGGGGGGGTTCCCTTTTATAGTACTTGCAGGAGATTGTGTAGGAAAATGAGTCTTATCTAGGCAGGATTACCTTTTCTAGTTGGAGTCTTCTTCCATTATAGATGAGAGTACAAGCTTGTCATGCTTTACAAATGGTAGTCTGCTGGAATCTGAACTGGGCTGGTTAGGCAACCTATGTTTATGGTCCTTGCTAGACTAATCAGTGGGCTTCATAGGCCTTGTAGAATATCAATATGTCCTCTTTCGTAAAAAATATGGGTTGAGGATCCCACATTTTGTTGGGTGCCTTTGGAGATGGAGTTGTCCTTGAAGGGACATCTGCTTATAGTTTGGTGTCATTTACGAGCATGTAGCGGTGCCTTCTAATTAGGAAAAGGTTGATTCCTTTTGAAAGGATGCCTTTAGTGACCAAGCTAGGCTTTCTATTAGGGAGAAGAGTCATAGCGATGTGCTACGAAAGGTAAGAAAACCCTCTTTTGTAAAATGTTGATGACAACTATTACCCATTTAGAGGACATGTGTCAGACTCAAACGATCGACTGGGAGGAGAAATGTCGCCTAATTGATGGTTGTCAGAGACATGACCGGATAAACGATGCTTGTGGCTTTCTAGGGCCATGTGTCATTCTGTCACTAGTTTCCTCAAATATTCATGATGGTTGGTGATTTGCGAGAAAGAGAGGAGAAAGTGCCTCATATGCCCAATAAAAGGCTATGTTTTTTTCACCCTTCTCTTTTCACTGTCCTGCATTTCCTACTGAAACCTAGTTCATTGGCCTTTCTACTTTTGGCCACTCCCCGAAGTTTTTCGCGACTGTTAGCTTTACCACTTCCACCATTTTCTTAACAATGGGTAATTCTACACTTCATCTTTATGTTTTATGCTTCATGTATATATTCATTCTTGATGATGCCTTATTGTGTCAAATGACGCCCTTCTCAGTGGCCTTCCCTTTATCTTTTCCTTTTTGTGTCAGATGATGCCTCATAAGTTAGTGCTGGGAAGGGTGGCCTCTATTACTAATTGTCCAATTGTCGCTATGGACACCCCCATTGGCAAAAAGCTTGCTCCCCCAACTTTATCGATATCATACAAGGCCTACAAAAGCCTACTAACTGGTCCAACAAGGCTCACAAACATAGGCTACCTAACCAGCCTGGTTCATAGCTCAACAGGCTACCATCTACAAAAACCCAGCAAGCTTGTACTCTCACCTATAAGGGAAGTAGACTCCAACTAGGGAAGACAATGCTGCCTTAATAAGACTTTTATTCCTACATGATCTCCTACCAGTTGTATAAAATGGAACCCCCATAGCTTCTCAGAGATACGCAATACTTTCTACAACCCTATTTCTTAAGCTTCCTTTTCCCTTTACAAAGGAGTTAACTTGGCCATCGAAAGGTTTCTCCCGAGGACACACCCTAGGGGTTCTAACAGTATTTTTTTAGTACAGGTTTTTTAATCCAAGGTTGTTAAAATCGCAATCATGATTGTAAAATTGTACGATCTTACGATCTTAACATAGAAAACCTTGTTAAAACGTTGTAGGATTGAATACGTTATAGGATCATGTCAAGATCACAACTAAGATCGGAGGATCGTAAGATCAAAAGATCCTACCGATCCTACCCAGATATTGATTTTTGTTAAGGGTAAATTGCATAAATGATCTCTAACATTTAATTTTCATTTTCTTCATCTTTAGTCTATTAAATATTCTGTATAGATCCTAAACCTATTAAAAACGTCCTATTTTGATTTTAAATCTATTAAAAAATTTTCATTTGGTCCCTAATTGGACGAAATTTGTTAACTCAAGGTAATTGTCTAATAACAACTTTTTAAAGCATAATTTAAATTATTCGGTAACTATCTTATAGTAAATTTAATTTATATAATAATATTTTTTATAGTTAATGAACATTTAAATTATCAGTTTTTTCTCTCTGTAAGTTGAACTTATTTCATTTAGGAAGAAAAAACTACTAATTTTAAATTATTTACTTACTGCAAAAAAATCATTATACATTTTAAATTTATTGCAAGTCAATTACCGAATATTTAAATTATGGACATTGTACTCTTTTTTGTTTGTTAATGGTGTGTTTAATCATGAATTTCTTTTAGAATTGTGTTGATTATTTTATTAATTATGTTGATGTATACTCTATTAAAGTTTGAATTTTACTTGTATTGTATCAATAATTATGTTGTACCATTGCTATGATACTTAAATTTTACTTGAGTTTATAATATAATTGATCTTTTACATAAATTATATTATTTAGATAATAATTTTTAAGCTTTTGGTAGGATCTTATGATCTACGATCTGATCTTACAATTCCGATATTGTACGGCAAAAAATGATCCTATATAGGATCTTGATCTTAACAACCTTGTACTAATCCATCCATGCCACCCAAGCTCGAATGTCAATTCACCCGATTTGGTTGGTAGTACTCCATTTTGGCTATCTTTTTTCAAATGTAAATTTGAATGGTACTTTCTTCGTCTCATTTTGATTGAAATATTTGAATTTTACATAGAAGTTAAGAAAGGGAAAAAGGTTTATATGTTGTTCCTACTTTTTTCCTACATTTTTTTTCATGTAAATGAAGACAGATGAAAGAAGTGAATGTTAAAATGATAGATTAAATAGCAATATGATAAAAAAATTCAGTAACTATAAAAATATTACAGATATTTGAGACCACCTAAAATAGAATCTATTAGAAATAATTTGAGAAAGAGATTAATAACTTCTTAAAATTTTGAGAAAATTTGGGAAATTAATTTAGAACTTCCTAAAAAGTGAATAAAGGTAAAGAAAGATGTTAACTTGTTAAGGGATAAGGTAGCGTGGAATCTTGCATGTTGTTTCACAGTTACTTATGCGGCTATCAAGCTTTTACATTTTTTACAATCAGCCCCTAAATTATTTTTATATTCATAGATACTAAAGTGCTAAGTCCTCATGGGACAATGGGAACAGTTTCGTTCAGCTTCTACAGCTTCTATATATATATTGGAACCCGTTTTATAGTCCTGCTGAAAAGATAGAAAAACGGATAAATTATATGAAACGCCAACTGTTTGTGTATGATAATATTGGCTGTCCTTAAACTTCAAAATTAGGCATTTTCACCACTTTGAACCCATAAAAACAGAAGATGTCTTAAATTTTTTTCTTTTACGTTTTAGATTTCTGAATTTTCATGAGTTATAGTCATGACTCGAGTTTGAGTTTAAATCCAAATACAATGCCTTAGTTAGGGGTATAAATAGGCTGGGTGGAGCCTAAGCCTACTATGCTCAAGCTTGATCTCTTAAGTTGTTGGTATTACCTGGGATCGAGCTCAAATTAGAGAAGGTTGAATAAATGTTAAGTAATATGTTGGAAACAATTTGAGACAGAGATCAGTAACCTTTTATCATTTTGAGCAAAATGAAGAAATTAATTTAGAACTTCCTAATTAAAAGTTGAATAAAGCTCAAGTAAGATGTTAAGGGACAAGGTAGCTTGTATATAGTTTCGCAATTACTTATTCAATTATCAAGCTTTTACATTTTTTACAATAAGCCCCCTAAATTATTTTATATACATATATACTAAAGCTTCAAGTGCTAGGAACAATTCCTTTCGGCTGTTACATTATTATTATTATTATTATTATTATTATTATTATTATTATTATTATTATTATGGAACCATTTTTTTATAGTTTCGGGGTTTAGATGATAGCAAAAATAAAAAATGGATAAATTACATAATAGGTCATCTGTTTGTGTTTGATCATATTTGTTGGTGGTTGATCCTCAAACTTTAAAATCAAACATTTTTGCCACATTATCATAAAAAAAAACTCAAGACATCCTAAATTTTTTTATTTTTGCGTTTTAGGATAGAACTTTCATGAGTTACAATCATGACCCAAGTTTGTATTTAAATCCCAAATTCATTGCTTTTGTCTTATGTCATATGTTTCTATTTACTGAATTCGTTACCAACAATTTTGAAACTCTTGAATGTTTTTAAAATCTTTGAATCGATCAATGATTTAGCTTGAATTCATAACTTTTTAAAAATATTTTTCTATAAATGTAAGTATGAAAAATTAGTATTTTTGTTTATCAACTTACAACGTAGTATGGGCCAATCACTAGTTTTCATTTATTTATCAAACTTTTCTCAATTATGCACGATTAGCAACTAAGTACATAATTGAAAATCAACGAGCTCCAAACTAAAGCTACAAATACTTTTAGAATATTAGAATAATATTATTAAAGCTACAAATACTTTTATAAAAGTAACTTAACGAAGAAAATGTGGCAGGAAATAATTGAATTTTTAGGTTGTTGACACCCAATTTCGTCCGACCATAAAAAATTTTTTTAAAAGAAATTAAATAAAAGAAATTCAATAAAAAAAATTATTATTTTTATTATTATTATTATTACTAAAAATTTTAATTAGTTTAAAATACATTTTTGTTTTGTGAAGATTTGATTTAAAATGATATATGTGTGTATTTGAAAGAAAAAAAGAAAACTCCAAAAAAATGGCAAAATTTAAAAGTTTGAGGTAAAAATGACAAAATTAAGAAGTTTCGGGAAAAATTGACAAATTCTGAAAGTTCCAGGAGCATTTGGTAGTTTGTCACATGAATTTTTGGGTCGACCGACGTTTCTGGCCCAAATTGACAGAAAACGACAAAATTGTCAAAATCAGAAGCTTCAGGAACTTATCCAGAAGCTGAGAGACGTAAAGGACTGAAATTGTCATTTTACCAATTTAAAAGATAAGTTTGAAATTTTTTATTAATTTGTCCATCAACATTTCAGCCAAACTTCCTCTATAAATAGGCCTTCAAATTTAGTGCTGAATACAGAAAAAAAATAGAAAAAAAACTTAGAACTCCGTTTTAAAAAAAGAGAAAATTACAGCCCTTAGCCCCAGCCCTCTTCCCTTCTTCCCCAGAAAGCCAAATTTTTTTTTTCACTACTGTTCCCTCTCTCTGTCTCTCTCTCTCTCTCCGCCGTGCCCCTCGCCGCCCTACGTCGTTCGCCACGTTCGCCGCCGCCGTGCCCTCCCCTCGCCGCACCTGCCGCCGCCGCGCTCGCCCTCGCCGCCAGCCGCCCGCGCCGTTCCCCCGCCTCGCCTTCCTTTTCCCCTCGGGCCGCCCCTGCCCGCCGCAGCGCCGCCCTCGCCGCCGGCCGCCCGTGCCCCACGCCGTCGTCCCCTGCCCCTGGCCGCGCAGCCAGCTGCCCCTCCCCTTTCCCCCTCGCGCCGCGTCGTCGTTCTCGTTTCCCAGGAATTCAAAATTTTAATTCAAAAGGGTAAACCCCTGTTTCACCCATCATCTTTTCAATTTCTTTCTATTAAGTCACTAACCTTTTTATTTTGTCTTTGCAGAAAATTAATTAATTAACTCTTTTATTTTTTTACTTGTTTATTTATTTGTTTATTATTGTTATTATTACTAACCTTTTTCTTTTTTTGTTGTTATTAACAACTAACAACTAACTTGCTAATTTTTACTAACCTTTATTATTATTGTTGTTAATAATTAATTAAATTGTCTAACTTTTATTATTGTTGTTAATTAATTAATTTAATTAACTTGGTTAATTAACAATTAATTAATTTGGCTAACTTTTATTATTGTTGTTAATTAATTAACTTGACTAAATTTTTATTATTGTAATTAATTAATTAATTTAATTAACTTGGTTAATTAACAATTAATTAATTTGGCTAACTTTTATTATTGTTGTTAATTAATTAACTTCTAACTTTTTATTATTGTTGTTAATTAATTAATTTAATTAATTTGGTTAATTAACAATTAATTAATTTGGCTAACTTTTATTATTGTTATTAATTAATTAACTTGGCTAACTTTTTATTATTGTTGTTAATTAATTAACTTGACTAACTTTTTATTATTGTTGTTAACAATTAATTAAACTTGGCTAATTTTTATTATTGTTGTTAATTAATTTAATCAACTTTGCTAACCTTTATTATTATTTATTTTTAAAGTGGATGGCCAAAAAGCCCCACTTTATTTTATTTAATTCACCTTTACCCTTTACTAATAAATAAATAAATGAAAATTAAAAGAAGGTTATTTTGTAATTAATTATTAAGGCTAATAAAAAATCATTTTTAAAAGCCAATTATTTTTATTTTTTTATTATTTCTTTAAAAATAACAAAGTTGACCTTTTATTCCTTTTTGTTAAAATTAATAAATAGAAATAATTAAATAATTCTAAAAAAAATATACAAATCAATTCTTTTTAAACATATCTTTAAAATTAAAAATTCAAGAAAAATCCAATAAAATTATAATTAAAATTAGTAATTAATTAAATAATTAAAATTTAACAAAAATTAAAAATCCATGACCAAATGATCCGCCAGGATCCATGGCTTGGAAATATTTTTAAATAAAGTATATAAATAATTAAATTAATTAATTAACAACAATAATAAAAAGTTAGACAAGTTAATTAAATTAATTAATTAACAACAATAATAAAAATTAGCAAAGTTAGTAAAGTTAGATGTTAATAACAATAAAAATAAAAGTTAGTAAGTTAGTTGAGGTAACAATAATAAGGTTAGTAGGTTAGTCATAATAATAATAATAATAAGGTTAGTCATAATAATAATAAGGTTAGTAAGTTAGTTATAATAATAAATAATAATAAGGTTAGTCATAATAATAATAAGGTTAGTAAGTTAGTTATAATAATAACAATAAAAAGAAGGGTTAGTAATAATAACAATAATAAACAAATAAATAAACAAGTAAAAATTAAAAGGGTTAGGAATCAATTCTGCAAGAACAAAATAAAAAGTCAGTGACTAAAGTGAAAGAAATTGAAAAGATGATAGGTGAAACAAGGGTTTACCCTTAGAAATCAATTTTGAATTTCTGGGAACGAAAGAAACAGACGCGCGCGCAGGGGGGGAAGGAGGGGCAGCTGGCGGCGGGGTGGCAGCGCGGCCAGGGGCAGGTGGGGCGGCGCGACGGCAGCGTGGGGGAGCGATGGGCGGCGGCGGGACGGCGTGGAGCGACGGGCAGCGAAGGAGAAGGAAGAAACAGAAAAAAAACGGAGGAAGAAGATGGTCTATACGTCAGAATAGAAACTTTTGGGATTTTCTGGGAAAAGGAAAGAGGGCCAGGGACTAAGTCTGTAATTTTTATTTTTTCTAAAACGGAGCTCTAAGCTTTCTGTCTATTTTTTTTCTGTGTTCAGCACAAAATTTGGGGGGCTATTTATAGATGAAGTTTGGCTAAACTGTTGATGGATAAATTAATAAAAAATTTCAAACTTATCTTTTAAATTGGTAAAATGACAATTTTAGTCCTTTACGTCTCTCAGCCTCTGGATAAGTTCCTGAAGCTTCTGATTTTGACAATTTTGTCGTTTTCTGTCAATTTGCGCCAGAAACGTCGGCAGGCCCAAAATTTTATGTGACAAACTACCAAATGCTCCTGGAACTTTCAGAATTTGTCAATTTTTCCTGAAACTTCTTAATGTTGTCATTTTTACCTCAAACTTTTAAATTTTGCCATTTTTTTGGAGTTTTCTTTTTTTCTTTCAAATACACACATATATCATTTTAAATCAAATCTTCACAAAAAAAAAATGTATTTTAAACTAATTAAAATTTTTAGTACTAATAATAATAATAAAAATAATAATTTTTTTTATTTAATTTCTTTTAAAATTTTTTATGGTCGGACGGAATTGGGTGTCAACATGTCCTCTTAACCTTTACTCGCAGAAACTTTACCCCCAATTTAAGAAAAATAAAAACATAAAAAAAAATAAAATCTATGAGATCAAAATAACAAGAACTCAAACATAAACCCTAAACTTAGTAAGATTCATCCTGAGATTTGCACCTTTGCCGTTGCTACTTCAATCAATAGCTTCGGTCAGTGAAACTAAACCCGGTCTTCATCAATAATTTTAGTGAAGGTAGATTGGTGTTTTCTTCTTTGTTCACCAACTAACCTTGAGAAGAGGACCTTGAAAGATCATAGGAGGGCATTGTTGCTAAAGATTGTTCAGAAACAAAACAGATTCAAAACAGCACTCGGAATTGGAGGAGGTGATGGTGCAAAAAGTGATAAAGCCTGAGGATGAAGGGAAGGGTTGAGGATGAATCGGAGGAGGAGGCGGCCAACGATGGCAAATAGCAAGCTTGAAGCCAGAAATGGATAGGCACGAAGATGGGTCTAGTTCGTAGGCTTGTTGAGGATGGTTGTGCCACTTAGCCAAGAAGATGGCTCCCGCTGCACCCTTTTTCAAGCAACGTCCATCAGGTCGCGCACCTTCCACTCTGATCTCTGAACCTCATGCCACATCTTCAATTTGAGGAAGCCTCTGATGTGCATTTTTTGGGATTTGAATTTTGGTTTCAATTTGTTTATGGGTTTTGTTTTTGTTTAGATGTAAAAGTTAAGGATAAAGTTTCTATCGATGAAGGTTGGAAGGGCAAAGTTAGTTAATTTTCCTTTTCTGTACTAATGGTGAATAATGAAGTTAACTTCCAATAGAGGCTATTGTAGGTTTTTGAAACAGGAGGATACAAGTGTAGATTTTGTTATACCTCAAGTGGTTTTGGTAATTTTACCCATCACTTTTTCTATTTAAAAGGTAATGTTGATAAAAGTGAAGATTAAGAAAGGAACATGTATACGTCATACTAACTAAGCACACCTTAAAAAAAAACATTACAAAATATACTATGAAAGCCTATTCTACATTCTCACATTGTTCTCCCTAGCCCTAGGCCCACATTCTGGTGGCAAATGAGCGAAACCAGTTAGAATTTGCAGAAATTATTCTACGATCGACTCTTACACCCTCAAATCTTCCACCTAATTCCACTTTTGGTGGTAAAGAAGAGAAACTAGTTAGAATTTGAATTAAATAAGAAACCTTAGCGGGGGGAGAGAAAATTCATCTCAATAGCATTTTCGTGAAGAGAATGTTATACATGCAACAAAGATATTACAACTCTTCATTGAATGATGTGGAATAATTATTTGAAGTGGAATATGCGTAAAATGCACTTAAATGTTTTTGAACTAGTTTATATGTACGGCATATATGGATTCAAACTATAGAGAAAATAAAAAAATATGAAAAATGAACTAGAAAATTGAATGCCTAGTATGAGCCTAGGTTAACAATATATAGAAGAATAAGAAGTATATGATACCTGCATGTTGTGAGAATTCAATCGGTTGTAATATTTTGAGATAAATTCTAGATATATCATTAGGTCAATTTCAAAATATAAATATTTTTAGAACAGATAATTTGAAGTATAATTTTAAAGTAATAAATATATTTTTAAATTCTCATTTGAAGTATAATTTTTTTTAATTTGAATCAACTCAGTTTAATTTTTATTTTTATTTTGCTTATATTTTTTAATCAAATAACACTGCTATGATCTTTGGTTTTTTTAATAAAAATATGATCTAGTGACCACATTTCAGCTATTTTGTGAAGATTCTCACAATAACTTGATTCTATCTTATCAGCTTTAATGTCACCTAAATCACTGCCAGTACCGCTTAAGCCTCCTATATTGGAAGAAAAATGAAAGTGAATAGGCCAAATATGAAATTATAGCCTTCTATATATTAAGGCTTAGTATTATTTATAAAGTATTTAATTTTTCTGGATTTTTTTCTTACCTAACCTAAAAAATAAAATTAATAATAATAATAATAATAATAATAATAATAATAATAATAATAATAATAATAATAATAATAATAATAATAAAAGCATTTTAAAAGTAAATAATCTTCATGTACAAAATATAACTTTATTTTTTTAATCTCCACCAATTGCAATGTAAAACTTGACCCTAATTAATTAGGATATAAAAGAAAACTTTTGTCCCAGTAACTTGAAGTGTCGAATTAAGTATCATGGATTTATTGAAAATTTCAATAAAAAATCTCACTCTATTTATCTTGTAGTTATAGTTCAAATAAAATAGGTATATATTTGGTTGTGTTATTTTCCTTATGTATCTGAAATTTTCAATCAAATTAATATTAGATAATTTTATATTCAAATTTTCATATCAAATATTAAATATATAATCATTTCAAAAACTAGATAATATCATAATATTTAATTCAAAATTTCTTTGTAAGTAAAAATTTGCTTCTTTGACCACTATGAGTCGCCATCATATTACATTAGAGGGTCAGTAGTATATGCGGTAAACTATTGAAAAAAATTTACAATTAATTTACTAAAAAGAATATGCCACATGTCAGTTCCACAATCTCTCTTATTAAAGAGAAGTCAAAATTATACTTAGAAGTATCCTATTTTATATATGCATTTAGATTTTTCTTTTATAATTACGTATCAAACAAAATTTTTTGTTAGCACTATTTTTTTCCCTAATAAGTTTTTTCCATTTCTTATGGATATCTATTTCAAAAGTTATTATCATAGTGTTACATACTGTGGTATACCGTTTACCACGGGTACGCAGTACGCGGTACACATATTTTTACATTTTATCATTTTATTGCACGGTATTTTGCGGTATATCTCATACCGCTTATTTTTTATATACATTTTGTCAAAAAAATGTGCGGTATACCACAAAATACCACGTAGTATGTACTGCGGTATTTTATTTTTCACGGCTATTTTTTTTCCAATTTACATAAAAAAAATATCATAAATATGTAAAAAAATTAAAATATAAATAATGCATATATCATAAAATAAACATTTTATTTTATTTTTTTATTACTTTTCTTAATTAATATAACAATTTAACGGATGGTAGCAGCTTAAAAGTCCCTATGATGTTAAATAATATCCCCCAATTGGATATTTGGTATATACTACCCCAACTGAATATCTTCTAGCATATATATATATTATTTATATTTGACAAATTATGATGAGAAAAATTAAAATATATATAAAATGTCTAAAAATAAATTATTAAACAAATTATGTCATCTTAAAATAATATTCTAACATTTATTTTTTTTATGAAAACAGTAACGGTATGCGGTGTGATATACTATGTGATATACCCTAAAAATTCTGTATGTGGTATACCTAACTGCAACGGTATTTAACACCTTGGTTATTATTATGAAAAATACGTTGGTAAATGGAAAAAAAATCAAAGTCGGCATTTTTTCAGAGAATAAAAGTAGCCAATTACTATTAAACCCTTGAAAAAAGGATCTACAAGGCTATTAGCTTACATTTTTTTTTTTTGGGGGTACAGAAAAAGCTAGCTATTACGTATACTGATATTGTTCATTTACAAATTAACGAACGATAACGTTTTTTGTTTATCTTACGTATACTGGACATAAAAATACGTCACAAATAGTATCATTCTTTTGAGATCTATGGAATTTTTCTCTTCTGTTAAAAAAAAAAATTTATGTCTTTTTTTAGTACAAAAAATAAGGATAATTATGATTTGCCCCTTGAGGTTTAAGTAAAATTACATTTTGTCCTTTTTATTTAAAAAATATACATTTTACCTCTACATTTTTAATATAGTTTTGCATCAACTTCTGAAATTTTAATTTAGACTGTACGGTACTCATCTTTAAATAATTTCAATTTATATAATTTTTTTATAGGTAATTAATATTTAAAAAAATACTATTTTCTATTTACAGATGGATAAAATGTAATTTTATCTAAACTCTAAAAGATAAATTATAATTAATCCTAAAAAATACTTAGCTAATATAAGTATGAAACGGAGAAGTAGTATTTTTTAAAAATCCTCAAAAGTGGTCAATGGAAGTTGCCAAGGAAAGGAGCATAGTATCAACGGAGAAATAATATTTTTTAAAAAATCCTCAAAAGAGTTCAAAGGAAGTTGCCAAGTAAAAGAACATGGTGGTATGCATTAATTTCTCGAAAGTAAGGCTTGTGTCACTCTGACATGGTGTAGAGTAGAGCGCTGGCGTGTGATTCGTGTGAATTCCCTGGAAATGTCTGGTGGCCATAGTCATACACTTATTTAATTTATTTATTTTTACACTAAAAAATATCTTTATAAGTATAGTACTAGAATTTAAGAAATTATCTATTTAAATTTAAGAAGAAATCTCTCTGTTTCTTGAAATTTAAAAGGCATTAAGTCGGACTTTAACAGTATGGTGGCGTACAATACACCAGTGGTTCAGTGGGATTCTATCCTAATTAATTAGATTTATGGTATCCAAACTCTTTAACTATTGCACTGCCAACATTTAAACTCCTTCTCTTTGTTAATTACGATAAAACGGTAATTAATTTTTGCAATAGTGAGTCACACGTATGCAAGCGAGAATCACAAATGTGTATTTTGTAGTACTTGGTTTGCTGATATTTGTTATTTGAAAGTTGTTGAATTATTTTGTCATATATACTTGTGGTTGTGAGAGTGTGAATACAAATGATGAGACCCTAGTCTCACCTACTTGATCACTTTCAAATAATTCAACCACTTTAAGCTCCACTTAATTACTCGCATGGTTACAATTTATATGAATCATTTCTTTTAATACATTTTCAAATATTTTTTTGTGACACAAGTATTTATTACACGGTAAATCAAATTTTTTAGATCAATAAAGGAGATTGAGTGACAATTTATTGCTTTTTAGAAAAATTGTTCATCTTGAATATCTTAAAAATAGAAAATAACTCATACAATTTTTGGACGGAAAGAGCATAAGCTTAAATTAGTTAAATCAGCACCTAATTAATGGAACGCATATGTTCTCGTCAAAAGAAAAATTAAGACTTCACCTCATGGTTAAATTGAGATTTAAAGTTTAAACTCCTACTTTTAAATGTTGAAAAAATCTGTGTAGACCATAGAGTCTCTCAGATGACCTGTTTTTTATATCCCTATCATGGTGAAGTTTAACTAATTACTAGTATTTTTTTTTTTCCTTTTGGATAGGAATAGAATATGGGCAGAAAATAAACGAAAAGACCATATATGTAACGATTAATATCTTATTTACGGGTAGTGGAAAAAAAAATCCTAACAGCAACTTGGGGTAAATTACACCCGCTACCCCCAACCTTTAATTGTTGTCTCACTTCTAACCCTAATCTTCACTTTGTTCATTCCATATCCCTACCTCAATAAAATGTTTCATTTTGGCTCCCTTTTGGACGGAAATAGTTATCTCAGACGGAAAAAGCCACGTCAGTAGATTACTCATGGGAAAAATGCTTGTTTTAACCCTTATAAAAATCCCCTTTTGTAAAAAAAGCCTTAAAAATTTTAAATCTAACAAAAATTCAAGCAAACCTCTCTTATCTCTCATCCCTCTCCGGCGGCGCCATATTCGGCCTTTTCATCCAAGGGATTGAGGATAACATCAGCATAGGAGGGAGGCTCAATGCAAGAGTTGTTGTCAGAACCGTTAAGGTCTCGGTACGCAGACGGTGCGAGGAGTGGATGAGAATCGATGGGCGTAACGATGATTGGCGGCGAGAGCGGGTGATGTGAGGCGTCCGCAAATGACAAAATGGCATTCCGGTAATTGGAGTAGGAGCGGTTGCTTTGATTTCTATTGATGGTGCGATCGGAGGTCTCATCGAGCACGAGGCTCTCCAGTTCCTCACCGGAAGCGTAGAGGTGGGCTTCATCGAAGCCCTGTTTCTCGGAGCCCATCATCTTGAACCGAATCGAAATCAATCGAGAGACTAAGAGTTGAATAAAATCAAGAGGAAGCCGAATCGGAGGCAATGATGGAGGGGAAGAAGCGGGGATGGGTGAGTGGATGGGTGAGCGACGGGGGAAAGGGAAGCCAAATCAAGAGAAAGCCAAATTGCAGGCCGGAGATGGGAGGACAGGGCAGAAAGGGAGGCCGGAGATGGGAGGATAGGGTGGAAAGGGAGGCCGGAGATGGCACCGCCAGAGAGGGAGCAGAGGTAGGAAATGTTTACTTGAATTTTTGTTAGATTTAAAAGTTTTAAGGCTTTTTTGACAAAAGGAATTTTTTCAAGGGTTAAAACAAGCATTTTCCCCATGAGTAATCTGCTGAGGTGGCTTTTTCCGTCTGGGAAAACTATTTCCGTCCAAAATGGGGCCAAAATAAAACGTTTTATTGAGGTTAGGGATATGGAATGAACAAGGTGAAAGTTAGGGTTAGAAGTGAGATATCAATTAAAGGTTGGAGGTAGCGGGTGCAATTTTCCCCAGTAACTTGTTTTGGTAACTATGTATGGTGATCTTCTTAACATTACAGTGTTAGATTTAACTTTTACGTTAACATCATTTTCATGTTTGGGTAATTCTACGACCCAGCAAACAAATCAGAAAACCTGTTTTTGATTTCCACAAATCAGCCTCTATCTACAATAACACAAAAATTGCTATCGGCCTAGATTGCCTTTATTTCAATATTCTTGTAAATTGTACTTAGTGAAGGAAACCGATAAAATTATAGAGGAGAAGTTACATTTTCATGAGTCTTTCTATCACACTTCCACTATTGATACCGTGCCAAATCAAGCTCAATCAGATTACAGGTGGCTGAATTTTGAACCCAAAATAATGAGCAATTCGCTATTCGGAAGAAGAAAATAAGGAGGAACAACCAGAGGAAGATGATTTATTGTTTTCTCCCCTTGAATCAATTTAGTTTGTTGCCATCTTGCCTGCCTCAAGCACAGCAGCTTGCTCCAAGAAATTGGTTTTTCGTTTCATACTTATGAAATATGCTTCTGCCCAAAGTAAAGAGTTTTTTTTTAACTGTGTTATTACAATAAAAAATGAATAAATAATATTGAAGTAAAATAAATCTGATGGTAGTGACAATGGAATGTGAGAATTAACATCGCCATATATATTAAGATGCAAAGAAAATAAAAAAATATACTAAAATAAGAAACTTTGAATATTAACTCTATTTAGTGTTGCGTGATGCAGAGAGCCTTCGGTGCTTCCGCAATTGAAGAAGAAAAATAAATGCACTACGCGTCTTCTTTTTTTGTTTTTTTTTTTGGGGGGGGTACTCTGAAGCAATTATAGATAATGATACTAGAGAATTATTGTAAAGATTGAGAAATAATATTGTCTATTTTTAAAAATTTAGAAGGCATTCAAGTCACAATCTGAACCAGCGCTTTGGAACAAAATGCAGTTGACTTAAAATCAGCTCATACCATCAGAAACCAAATGACGGTCAAAACTCAAAATTTCTTATAATATATTCTTGAATTCATTTAAGACGTGGGCAAAACTCATATTGGAAAAGAGTAAGGTCCATGGGTTCTTTTTATAGGAACTATATTTTTATTTATTTTTGTTTCTAATTGGTCGGGTGCTATTTTACCCTGAAAAATTACAGAATTACCTCGCGGAGGTCCAAAACAATTCTACCACGGGCAAATTAATTAATTACATAGATCTGTACCAATATTTATTTAGTTCCGTACATTTAGTCATCAACTACAACTACAAAGTTGTGCAACCTCGTCGTCAGATATCATATATAGGTTTTACATTATCATTTCTTTAAAAAAGAAAAGGAGAAAAACAAACAAAGATCAGTCCCGCTTATCTGAACATGCACCAACTTATACCAGTTTTGTTGGTTTTAGAAAAGAGAATGAGATGGCAAAGTGGCTAGTGTTTTGCATTGTAAGCCATGTGAGTTTTGGGTTTGATTCCTTGATAAAGCGCGTCTTTCATTTTCCTTTTTCCTTCCTTTTCTCTTTTCCCGTCTTCTTCTCGCAATTCTATTTCGTCTTACTCGTTTCCGCTTTGCCATCTTTTTTGGGCCTAAAAGACCTTTTGTCTTTTGAACCTTGATAACTCACATTTTTTATCCTCTAAACTTTAACTCGGATTTCCTCGATTCCCAAATTTTAAAAATTTGTATCTTTTATCTTTCAGCCACTTAAATGGCTATTTAGATTATGTGAGAATTGAAATGAAAATAAAATGAAAGATGAAGGACTAACTAACAATTTCTTCCAACTCAAGCAATCCTTAAGCTACTTTTTAGGCAAGAAACATGCCTAAAGTATAATTTATAGTATGTTTCAAGAAAAATCCGGCTGAACCTTACCATTTATAAATTATACTACCTTTGTCCCAAGTTTTTTGCACTATTTCAGTTTTTTTTAATTAAATTTGACTTAAACTTATTTATACTAATATTTGCTCAATTTTTAAAAAAACTATATTTAAAAACTTTAAGTCTTATTGTTTCTAAATATAATTTTTTTTAAAAAAAATTAGCTAATATTAATATAAATAAATTTAAGTTAAACTTTAATAAAAAAACTGAAATTGTACAAAGAACTTTGGATGGAGTGAATAATAATTAGTCCAAAGCCAAAACATGGAAATTATTTGATGATAGAACCATGGAAGATGAGAACAGACCAGGAATCAGGCATTAGGCATCAAGGAGAACATATAGAAATTAAAAAACAACAAACAACAATGCATTAAAGGAGAACATATATGAACTCACAAGGAATAAACAACAATGTATTAAAGAACAAAAAGTGTTTATAGAAGAATATATTTAATAGAAGAACACATAAGAACTGATAAAAGAACACATGACACACAAATGTGCATTAGGTGAACGACAAGACTTACTCTAGTATATAAGTGTCTATGGATAGAACTTGAAAGCTTACATGCATGGAACGGGGACTTGGTTGATTGTGTTGGTAGCCAACTTTCAATCTTTTTTCATCAGTTTACATAGGACATAATTTGGTTCCTGCATATTTATAATTAATTGACATTTTAATATATGAATTATTAATAATTTGAAATAGATAAATAAACATTCCACAATTTTCATAATAAAAATGCTAACATAGAAAAAGTTCTACATTACTAGAGCAGTCGCTATTATTACTAAATGATATAGCAAGTAGGGATCAGATGCATGCATAATTATGAGAATGACTCACTAAAATTGAAACTGTCTGATAATTAATGACTCACTAAAATTGAAACTGTCTGATAATTATTTTATCATATACATATCGTTTAGAAAAAGAAAATTTTCTTGGATCTTTCTGTACATTGTTAAGTAAAATTTCTTACCACAAGATCTGGAGCAGTGTAATGATACTCGTGCATGATCCAATTTGCTTTAGTTCCAGGATGGCGACCATGATACAAAACTAAAGTCGCCTTAGTACCAATCTCCTGTCCGGTTCGGCTACACTTCACCTTTCGATCTTGGCTTGTTTTTTTCCAGTACCCATTCTTTATTTTCCTATCCCTGAGAGTCTTGTTCATGTTTTTGTACTTTGGTTGGCAGAAGAAATACCACACGGGCTCATTTTCATGTACATGATTTTGCCCTAGGAAAAAAACAACATAAAAAAAAATAAATATGAAAATTCATGCAAAGACTTTATACTTATAATCACAGGCATACAAGGAAAGGTATTCCCCTACATGTTAATTCTTGAGGACCCCATTGGCTAACGTCGGTGATTTCTACTATTGGATGGACTTGAAAATTATGGTTGAGAATTTTGTTCTTTAGAAAGTAAGAAACTAGTGTTTCATCGTCGGGATGGAATCCGAACCCCTCAGTGTTGCAATTAATGCAGCTGCAGCTCATTCTAAGATGCAGGATCTCGTTCTTAGGTGAAAATAAACTAGTTATATAGATGACACAACTCAATCCGAATTAATTGAGATACAATATGATTACCGGATATTTGGAATCTCACCCCCTAAAAAAAATGTTGGATTACTGGTAGCTAGCAAAGAACTCTTCTGATGGGGAAGAGAGGACCTGCCCTGTCACCTTAAATAGGACCCTACTACTTGAAATTGAATTTGAAGAAGGTTTTGCTTTGTTATTACGAAATTCGGCCACAAGAAGCTGTCTCAAAATCATATTTTTATTTAATTTTAGTTTAATGTTTGGTCTTAGCAGTCAAACTTCATCCTCAAGTAGCTAGTAGACCCCCATACTGGTTCTCTAATGGAAGTTTAGAAAATCGTATCAAATAACGTGTACTTGGCTACTATAATCTAATCGATGCAAAAGTTCGACATATGCCAAGGTTAGTCCCCTATTTTTCACAAAATGTGTCCTTTGCCACCTTGTATTCCAATCTCTTACCAAATAAGTATTGACATATAAGCATTAGCGGCTCCACAATGGGGCCAATGGGAGCAACTGCCCTCATTGAACTCTTGAAAACTTTAGGTTATATATGTTCAAAATGGGTAAATATAAATTTTTAGTTATAATTTACCCCCTCCAAAATTTTAAACTTATTGGAAGCATATGATACTTACACAAACATACACTAAATTTAAGTCCTTAACATATCATTTAGTCTTTCTATAATTATCTGATATATAGGAAATTGAGAACATCACATATAATTCGACTATAAATATTGTATTGCTCCCCATTGAATTCACTACTTTACATAAATTCATTTTCTTTGTGTCTTCTTATTACACCTATCTTTATAATAGTTTTTTAGTTTTTTTTAAGAGATTAATTGTATTATTTTTTATCTATTTTTATATACTATAATTTTATTTTTATATGATAATGAATCTTTTAAATGTTACTTCATCAATTCACTTATATGTTTTCTTAACTCAAAATTGTATTATAAGATATAGTTATAAGAAAATCATATTGTAAGTCTACCGTATATCTCACTTTATCTCACCTAAGCTAATCCACTTAACTGTATAGAGAATAATCATCTTTTACATAATATATGTAAATCTTAATATATTTGCTATTTTTTGTTAATTTTATAATTATTATTTAAAGAAGACATATTTCTCTGGTAGAACTCCAACCACTAAAATAATCTACATTGCCTTCATAATTATCAGATTGCAAGTTATGTAATTAATTAGTTTTCTTTTTAGTTTATAAATATATAATTCTCTATTTCTTTTACTTCTTAAAATATAAAAAGAGTACCAATTAATTGCTTTTATCTCATATTGCAATATGTCAAAAGTTGATATATATCTTATAAAATATAATATTTTAGAACATATACCAAATGCAAAAAGATCAATTCCAACATGTTGACACCCAATTTCGTCCGGGTGTTTTAAAATTTTGAAAAAATTTTATTAAAAAAAAATTAATTTAAAGAAAAAAATATTACTATTATTATTAAAAAAATTTAATTAGTTTAAAATATATTTTTGTTTTGTGAAAATTTGATTTAAAATGATATATGTGTGAATATGTGTATGTTTGAAATAAAATAAAATTTCATGAAAAAAATGACAAAAAATTAAAAGTTTGAGGTAAAAATGATAAAATTGAGAAGTTTCGGGAAAAATTGACAAATTCTAAAAGTTTCAGGAGCATTTGGTAGTTTGTCACATAAAATTTTGGGCCTGCCGACGTTTCTGGCGCAAATTGACAGAAAACGACAAAATTGTCAAAATCAGAAGCTTCAGGAACTTATCCAGAGGCTGAGAGACGTAAAGGACTAAAATTGTCATTTTACCAATTTAAAAGATAAGTTTGAAATTTTTTATTAATTTATCCATCAACATTTCAGCCAAACTTCCTCTATAAATAGCCCCCCAAATTTTGTGCTGAACACAGAGAAAAATAGAAAGAAAAGCTTAGAGCTCCGTTTTTAAAATAGAAAAAATTACAGCCTTAGTCCCTAGCTCTCCTTCCTTTCCTCATAAAATCTCAAAACTTTTCATTTTGACGATTAAGCCATCTTCTTCCCCCCCGTCGCGCGCCCTCTGTTTACATTTCTCAGAATTCAGAATTTAAAATCAAGGGTACAACTCTCATTTAATCCTTCATCTTTTCAATTTCTTTCACTTTGGTCACTAACTTTGTATTTTATTCTTGCAGAATTAATTACTAACCCTTTTAATTTTTACTTGTTTGTTTATTATTTTTTTATTACTAACCCCTTTTTTTATTGTTGTTATTAACTTACTAACAACTAACTTTTAATACTATTATTGTTACTAACCTTTTAATTTTTTCATTATTACTAACTTTTATAATTGTTGTTAACAATTAATTAACTTTTATTATTGTTGTTAATTAATTAATTTAATTAACTTGGCTAACTTTTATTATTGTTGTTAATTAATTAATTTAATTAACTTGGCTAGCTTTTTATTATTGTTGTTAATTAATTAATTTAATTAATTTGGCTAACTTTTTATTTATTGTTGTTAATTAATTTAATTAATTTGGCTAACTTTTTATTTATTGTTGTTAATTAATTTAATTAATTTGGCTAACTTTTTATTATTGTTGTTAATTAATTAATTTAATTAACTTGGCTAACTTTTTACTGTTGTTAATTAATTAATTTAATTAACTTGGCTAACTTTTTATTATTGTTGTTAATTAATTAATTTAATTAACTTGACTAACTTTTTATTATTGTTGTTTAACAATTAATTTAATTAACTTTGCTAACATTTATTATTATTGTTAAAGTGGATGGCCAAAAAGCCCCACTTTATTATTATTATTTTTTTTTTCTTTATATAATTTTTTTATTTAATTCACCTTTACCCTTTACTAATTATTAAATAAATGAAAATTAAAAGAAGATTATTTTGTAATTAATTATTAAGGCTAATAAAAATTATTTTTAAAAAAGCCAATTATTTTTATTTTTATATACATGTTTTTAATTCTTTAAAGATAACAAAAAGTTAAAATTAATTTTAATAGTTATTTTTATCCAGTAAAAATAATAAAAAAATAAAAATAAAACCTGTTTAAAAAAAATACATGAAAATTAAGACTTTATATTTTACTGATTTATTTAAAATATAACTTTTAAATCCACTAAAATAATAAATATTTTTCATTAAACAAGAAAACAAAAAGAAAATTAAAACAAGATAAGAAAAAGATAAGAAAGACAAGAAAAAGAAAAGAAAAGAAAGATAAGAAAAAGATAAGAAAGATAAGAAAAAGAAAAGAAAGAAAAGAAAGAAAAGAAAGGAAAGATTAAATCAAAAAGAAAAGAAAAATATAAGAAAGAAAAGAGAGAAAAGAAAAGAAAGAAAATAAAAAATAAAATTTTTTTATCTAAAAATTCTATAACAAAAAGAATTACGAATTAGTAATTAAACTAATAATTAATTCCATAAAAGTAATAATTATATAACTAACAATAAATTAAATTTAATTTCCATATCCGGATGATCCGGCAGGATCTACGGTTTGGAAAATATCAAACTTTTTAAAATAAATAAATTAAATAAAAAGATAAAAAAAATCCATATTTTTACAATATGGATAAAATTGTTTAAAATTTCACCAAATTCCGTGTCCAAATGACTCGGCAGAGTCCATGGTTCGGAATCAAAATCTTCCGTGTCCAAATGACTCGGCAGAGTCCATGGTTCGGAAGTATAAAATTTTATACAAATTAACTTAAAAATCCACATTTCGACTAATTCAGTTAAAATCTCTAAATTAACTGAAAATTATTTAAAAGCAAAGTAAAACAAAATTAAAATCAACTAAGGTGCCAATTTTGGGCGCTATAACAATATTGTTTTAGCGTAACCGTACTCCCGATCCCCGAACTCTCGCAGACCAATTTTAAGGTGACCAATCGACCTAAGAAAAAAAACTGATTGGTGGCGACTCCAGAAAACCCGACGTTGCCACACAACAATATTGAAAAAAAAAACTAAAAAAGAACAAATGAGTATGTTGATTTTAAGTCAATGCATTTTCACGCAAAAAGAAATAGCTATGCTATCAAAAGAAAAAATATATAGTATTAATATATATAATTAGCGTGTTTATATGTCATTTAGATATGAGTTAAAGCAAAAAATAACCTCACTATCAATTATGCTAAAAATATGAAAATTTTTAAATAAATGAAGCGCGACACTTGCCCCCCACATAATATAATTTCTAGAGCTGTCACTGCATATAAGTTGATACAATAATTACTTGTACAGATGATAATATAATGCATGACACACATACTAGATCGAAATCAAATGCACTTACTTCATGTGTGCTTGTTGCGATTAAATATGAAAGTACTCAGAGTTTAAGACAAGTTTATTCTAGTTATTTTTCGATTCATCATAACTTGGTAAAAACAAAAAGATTTCCAAAAACTAGTAAACTACAATCCCAATTTAGCCCGTTGTGGCAACGTCGGGTTTTCGGGAGTCGCCACCAATCAGTTTTCTTAGGTCGATTGGTCACCTTAAAATTGGTCTGCGAGAGTTCGGGGATCGGGAGTACGGTTACGTTAAAACAACTTTGTTAAAACGCCCAAAAATTGGCACCTTAGTTGATTTTAATTTTGTTTTGCTTTGCTTTTAAATAATTCTCAGTTAATTTTCAAAATTAGAAATTTTAACTGGATTAGTCGAAATGTGGATTTTTAAATTAATTAATTTGTATGAAATTTTATACTTCCGAACCATGGACTCTGCCGAGTCATTTGGACACGGAAGATTTTTGATTCCGAACCATGGACTCTGCCGAGTCATTTGGACACGGAATTTGGTGAACTTTTAAATAATTTAATCCATATTGTAAATATGGATTTTTATCTTTTTTTTATTTAATTTATTTAATTAAAAGGGTGATATTTTTTTTTAAACCGCAGATCCTGACGGATCATCCGGATATGTAAGTTGATTTAATTTATAGTTAATTATTTAATTCTTATTTTTATGGAATTAATTATTAGTTTAATTACTAATTCGTAATTCTTTTTGTTATAGAATTTTTAGATTCATTAATAATCTAAAAATTTTTATTTTCTATATTTTTCTTTCTTTTCTTTCTTTTCCTTCTTATCTTTCTTATCTTATCTTATCTTTCTTATCTTTATTATCTTTTTCTTATCTTTCTTATCTTTTTCTTATCATGTTTTAATTTTCTTTTTGTTTTCTTGTTTAATGAAAAATATTTATTATTTTAGTGGATTTAAAAGTTATATTTTAAATAAATCAGTAAAATATAAAGTCTTAATTTTCATGTATTTTTTTAAACAGGTTTTATTTTTATTTTTTTATTATTTTTACTGGATAAAAATAACTATTAAAATTAATTTTAACTTTTTGCTATCTTTAAAGAATTAAAAACATGTATGTAAAAATAAAAATAATTGGCTTTTTTTAAAAATAATTTTTATTAGCCTTAATAATTAATTACAAAATAATCTTCTTTTAATTTTCATTTATTTATTAATTAGTAAAGGGTAAAGGTGAATTAAATAAAAAATTATATAAAGAAAAAAAATTAATAATAATAAAGTGGGGCTTTTTGGCCATCCACTTTAAAAATAATAATAAATGTTAGCAAAGTTAATTAAATTAATTGTTAAACAACAATAATAAAAAGTTAGTCAAGTTAATTAAATTAATTAATTAACCAAAATAATAAAAGTTAGCCAAGTTAATTAAAATAATTAATTAACAACAGTAAAAAGTTAGCCAAGTTAATTAAATTAATTAATTAACAACAATAATAAAAAGTTAGCCAAATTAATTAAATTAATTAACAACAATAAATAAAAAGTTAGCCAAATTAATTAAATTAATTAACAACAATAAATAAAAAGTTAGCCAAATTAATTAAATTAATTAATTAACAACAATAATAAAAAGCTAGCCAAGTTAATTAAATTAATTAATTAACAACAATAATAAAAGTTAGCCAAGTTAATTAAATTAATTAATTAACAACAATAATAAAAGTTAATTAATTGTTAACAACAATTATAAAAGTTAGTAATAATGCAAAAATTAAAAGGTTAGTAACAATAATAGTATTAAAAGTTAGTTGTTAGTAAGTTAATAACAACAATAAAAAAAGGGGTTAGTAATAAACAAATAATAAACAAACAAGTAAAAATTAAAAGGGTTAGTAATTAATTCTGCAAGAATAAAATACAAAGTTAGTGACCAAAGTGAAAGAAATTGAAAAGATGAAGGATTAAATGAGAGTTGTACCCTTGATTTTAAATTCTGAATTCTGAGAAATGGAAACAGAGGGCGCGCGAGGGGGGGAGAAGATGGCTTAATCGTCAAAATGAAAAGTTTTGAGATTTTCTGAGGAAAGGAAGGAGAGCTAGGGACTAAGGCTGTAATTTTTTCTATTTTAAAAACGGAGCTCTAAGCTTTTCTTTCTATTTTTATCTGTGTTCAGCACAAAATTTGGGGGGCTATTTATAGAGGAAGTTTAGCTGAACTGTTGATGGATAAATTAATAAAAAATTTCAAACTTATCTCTTAAATTGGTAAAATGACAATTTTAGTCCTTTACGTCTCTCAGCCTCAGGATAAGTTCCTGAAGCTTCTGATTTTGACAATTTTGTCGTTTTCTGTCAATTTGAGCCAAAAACGTCGGCAGGCTCAAAATTTTATGTGATAAACTACCAAATGCTCCTGGAACTTTTAGAATTTGTCAATTTTTTCCGAAACTTCTCAATTTTGTCATTTTTACCTCAAACTTTTAATTTTTTGTCATTTTTTTCATGAAATTTTATTTTATTTCAAACATACACATATTCACACATATATCATTTTAAATCAAATTTTCACAAAACAAAAATATATTTTAAACTAATTAAATTTTTTTTTAATAATAATAGTAATATATATTTTTTTTTAAATTAATTTTTTTTTAATAAAATTTTTTTCAAAATTTTAAAACACCCGGACGAAATTGGGTGTCAACAGCTGCCCCCCTTTGCATGCTTCATGGGACATGATGTATGCAAAGTCGTTACCAAATTTCGTCCGGCTTAGGTAGGCATTGAGAATGTTCTCGCCGCCCAAACAGTAAGGTTTAAGGAAAGGTCCTTAAAACCTCTAACGATAGGAAAGCTCCTATTGTTGTAAGATGGACTGATTGATTGATTATTTGTTTGAGGCTAAGGAAAGGTCCTTAGAACCTCTAACGATAGGAAAGCTCCTATCGTTGTAAGATGGACTGATGGATTGATTGTTTGTTTTAGGTTAAGGAAATGTCCTTAGAACCTCTAACGATAGGAAAGCTCCTATCGTTGTAAGATGGACTGATTGATTGATTATTTGTTTTCGAGGCAAAGGTTCCATCCTTAAAACCTCGGATTGATTGATTGATCTCGAGGCAAAGGTTCCATCCTTAAAACCCCGGATTGATTGATTGATGTCGAGGCAAAGGTTCCATCCTTAAAACCTTGAATTGATTGATTGATGTCGAGGCAAAGGTTCCATCCTTAAAACCTCGGATTGATAATTGATCTCGAGGCAAAGGTTCCATCCTTAAAACCCCGGATTGATTGATTGATCTCGAGGCAAAGGTTCTATCCTTAAAACCTCGGATTGATTGATTGATCTCGAGGCAAAGGTTCCATCCTTAAAACCCCGGATTGATTGATTGATCTCGAGGCAAAGGTTCTATCCTTAAAACCTCGGATTGATTGATTGATCTCGAGGCAAAGGTTCCATCCTTAAAACCTCGAATTGATTGATTGATGTCGAGGCAAAGGTTCCATCCTTAAAACCTCGGATTGATAATTGATCTCGAGGCAAAGGTTCCATCCTTAAAACCCCGGATTGATTGATTGATCTCGAGGCAAAGGTTCTATCCTTAAAACCTCGGATTGATTGATTGATCTCGAGGCAAAGGTTCCATCCTTAAAACCCCGGATTGATTGATTGATCTCGAGGCAAAGGTTCCATCCTTAAAACCTCGAATTGATTGATTGATGTCGAGGTAAAGGTTCCATCCTTAAAGCCTCGAATTGATTGATTGTTTTCGAGGCAAAGGTTCCATCCTTAAAACCTTGATGATGAAAATTGATTATTTTCGAGGCAAAGGTTCCATCCTTAAAACCCCGATGATGAAAATTGATTGTTTTCGAGGCAAAGGTTCCATCCTTAAAACCCCGATGATGAAAATTGATTATTTTTGAGGCAAAAGTTCCATCCTTAAAACCCCGATGTTGAAAATTGATTGTTTTCGAGGCAAAGGTTCCATCCTTAAAACCCCGATGATGAAAATTGATTATTTTCGAGGCAAAGGTTCCATCCTTAAAACCCCGATGATGAAAATTGATTATTTTCGAGGCAAGTGTTCCATCCTTAAAACCCCGATGATGAAAATTGATTATTTTCGAGGCAAAGGTTCCATCCTTAAAACCCCGATGATGAAAATTGATTGTTTTCGAGGCAAAAGTTCCATCCTTAAAACCCCGATGATGAAAATTGATTATTTTTGAGGCAAAGGTTCCATCCTTAAAACCCCGATGATGAAAATTGATTGTTTTCGAGGCAAAGGTTTCATTCTTAAAACCCCGATGATGAAAATTGATTATTTTCGAGGCAAGTGTTCCATCCTTAAAACCCCGATGATGAAAATTGATTATTTTCGAGGCAAAGGTTCCATCCTTAAAACCCCGATGATGAAAATTGATTGTTTTCGAGGCAAAAGTTCCATCCTTAAAACCCCGATGATGAAAATTGATTATTTTTGAGGCAAAGGTTCCATCCTTAAAACCCCGATGATGAAAATTGATTGTTTTCGAGGCAAAGGTTTCATTCTTAAAACCCCGATGAAAATTGATTGTTTTCGAGGCAAAGGTTCCATCCTTAAAACCCCGATGATGAAAATTGATTATTTTCGAGGCAAAGGTTCCATCCTTAAAACCCCGATGATGAAAATTGATTATTTTCGAGGCAAAAGTTCCATCCTTAAAACCCCGATGATGAAAATTGATTGTTTTCGAGGCAAAGGTTCCATCCTTAAAACCCCGATGATGAAAATTGATTATTTTCGAGGCAAAGGTTCCATCTTTAAAACCCCGATGATGAAAATTGATTGTTTACGAGGCAAAGGTTCCATCCTTAAAACCTCGGATTGATTGATTGATGTCGAGGTAAAGGTTCCATCCTTAAAACCTCGATGATGAAAATTGATTATTTTCGAGGCAAAGGTTCCATCCTTAAAACCCCGATGATGAAAATTGATTGTTTTCGAGGCAAAGGTTCCATCCTTAAAACCCCGATGATGAAAATTGATTTTGAGGCTAAGGAGCTTTCCTTAGGACCTCGAGCGAAATTTATATGAAAGCAATTGAAATTGGAATAATTTTCTTCGAAAGTGTGAATTTTCATAATAGGCGAGCGCAAAGAATTAGGCTTCGATAAAACGAGTGAATCTTGATGATGACAATAACACTGACAAATTATGTAAAGGGAACGGATGTTTGGAATCAATATTCAAGGTTCATCTAATATTTTCTTCAGTAAATATAGATTCCCTTGTGAGATATGTCATCCGAATAAGGTTAAAGCTTAACTACCCCAAAATGTTATGCCTAGTAGACCTAATAGGATGCGTCTCAAGAGTAATAAAAATTACTCTTTACTCAGCCATTCCATCCTAAAGGCATTGTCCTATGATTTTAATATCAGCATGGACGGAGCTATATTATAAAAAAAGAAATTCCCTGAAAAGAAAAACTGAAACGCGAAAGAAAATGCTGATAATAAAACTAAAGGACAAGAAAAACGGATCAGATCGCTTCTTTCTTCCACAATACTTCAACAGGGTGAGTAGATGACCATTATGGGAGTGAACTGGTCGGGAAAGACTGTCGTGTCCAGTCTATCTGAATCATTGCTGGATCTGGTTCAGGAACAAAAGCTTGTATTTTATCTAGCAATTCTTCAGCAGTTGTTGCGGATATTATGATTCGCCGTGCCACTCTTGATATGAAATTCTTCTGCATAGCATAATCCATAAAAGCTATCAGACCTGTAAAGAAATTGTTAACATTTAAAAGCCCAATGGGTTTCTTATGCAAATTAAGTTGGGCCATGGAAGCAATTTGAAAGACTTCTCCCAATGTGCCAAAACCACCTGGTAGAGCGATAAAAGCATCAGCATTTAAAAGCATTTGTAACACACGCTCTTGCAAATTTTTAACCACTAATTCTTCTCCAATCGTGCCCCCAGAAATAAATTTCAGAGGTCCAGGGATAATGCCCAAAACTTGACTTCCTCCTAGAGATGCTGCTGATGCTACACCTCCCATTAATCCGACACTACCTCCTCCATAAACTAAATGTATTTTTCGCTCAGCTAATACTCTACCCAAATGGTTGGCTGCTTTTAAATACTCTTCATCTTTTCCAGGAAAAGCCCCAGAAAATACACAAATACTTCGGGATTTACGAGTTGGGGTTTTCTCCATTCCTATCCTTACCCTTGTGAGAAAAGAGGATATATTTATAGAGATGAAGAGATAAGGCAATAATTTTATTTTCAAGAATGGATACATTATTGCCAGCTATTCACAGTAGTCACGAGTATGACTCTGGTCAGGTATGGGTACACTATCGTTAAAAGAGGAGGAAAATTTTCAAAATAGCTGCTAGCATGTACAGTAGTCACTACTGTAGCTTACGTCAGGAGTAGGTACGTGATTGTTGGAAGAGAAGGAAAATTTTAAAAAGTGGCAGCTAGCATGTACAGTATCGTGACTATGGCTCATGTCAGGAGTGGATACATTATCGCTGAAAGGGGAGGAAGATTTCAAAAGTGACAGCTAGCACGTACAGTAATCGTGACTTTGGTTCACGTCAGGAGTGGATACATTATTACCAAAAGGGGAGGAAAATTTCCAAAAGCTACAGCTAGCACGTACAGTAATCGTGACTTTGATCCTCGTCTTTCACTGGCTTTGCGTCCAGTAATGGCTTCAATGCTTTCTATGAATCGGTGATTTGCATCCCATCCAGTTTTCTCACAAACTGGCAAACTGGGTCGTTTAAAGTCAGATTCCCAAGACTATAACGATCTCGTTCTTTTTGGAAAATTATCCATAATCCAACAACCTCAAATTGCACTATTCCGCAAGAATGCGCTTCAAGAACCTCTCGAATATCTTCCAGAGATTCCTTACGCAAGCCATTCTTGATGAATTTTATTCTATCATTACGATTTCTGGTGATCACTCCTGGAGAACGACATTTATTGCCGCAAATCCACCATCCACAATTATGACAAACGCCTAGCCTCTTTGCTCTTCTTTTTTTGGCATAAGCGCTTTTACCAAAGCCGGACATACGGGGAAAGAACGCTTCGGGAACTTCACCAGCTGAACGAACCTTAGCTTCAATTAGCCACCGCACATTATCAGGGATGCCTTTGTGCATAAATACTCTGAATCGTTCACATCTAGCTTGATAAATCTTTTTAAGAACATTTATTGGGAAGGAAGGAAAATACTTTCGTAAGGCGGAAAAAGAAGACTCCATTGATGAAGGAGGCAAAGAAAGAAATTAGTGATTGTAGGAAACGAAAATAACTAACACATATTTATAGTGATGAAAGGGATAATGCGTTAATTACACTTACAGAAGCAAGTACATTATTGTCAAAAGAAAAGACAAATGACAGCTTATATGTACAGGAATCATGACCGTGGCTCTCATCTTCCACTGATTTATGTCCAGTAATGGCTTCAATGCCTTCTATAAATCAGGTATTTGCTTCCCATCCAGTTTTCTTACAAACTGACAAACAGGGTCGTTTAAAGTCACATTCCCAAGACTGTAACGATCTTGTTCTTTTTGGAAAGTCCACCATAAATCCATAATTTCCCATTGCACTATTTCACAAGAATGTGTTTCAAAAGTTAATAGGATATCATCCAAAGATTCCTTACGCAGGCCATTCTTGATGAATTTTCTTTTATCTTCATGATTTCTGGAGATGTATCCTAAAAAGCGACATTTAGTATTACAATTCCATCGTCCACATTTATGACAGACACCTAGCCTCTTTGCTCTTCGCTTTTTAGCATAAGCGCTTTTACCAAAGCCGGGCATACGGGGAAAGAACGCTTCTGGAACTTCACCAGCTGAACGAACCTTAGCTTCAATTAGCCACCGCACATTATCAGGAATGCCTTTGTGCATAAAAACTCTGATTCTTTCACATCTAGCAAGGTAGATCTTTTTAAGGACTTTTATTGGAAGAGAAGGAAAGTATTTTCGCAGGGTAGAAAGAGTAGAATCCATTGATGAGAGAAGAATTTGAGAGATGATGGAAAGGAATTAGTTATTGAAGGAAACTTAGATAACCGACTGGAAGAACATGCATTTATAGCGATGAAATGGATAACGTGTCGATTACACTTAGGAGAGCATGTACATCTGTCAAAAGAAAATGCAAACTTTTCCAAATATAACAAACTGTATGTACAGTAATTGTGACTGTGGCTCACATCTTCCACTGGTTTTACGTCCAGTAACGGCATTAACGGCTTCTATGAGTCGAGGATTTGCTTCCCATCCAGTTTTCTTACAAGCTGGCAAACAGGGTCATTTACAGTCAGATTTTCGAGACTGTAACGGTTTCGTTCTTCATGAAAAATGCTCCATAAACCAAGAAGTTCACGTTGCACAGATCCACAAGAATGCGTCTCAAGAGTCAATTGGATATCATCCAACGAGTCCTTACTCAGGCCATTCTTAATGAATCGTATTTTATCTTCTCGATTATCAGAGATCATCCTTAAAGAACGACATTTAGTATTACAAGTCCACCGTCCACATTTATGGCAGACTTGTAACCTTTTCGCTCTTCGCTTTTTGGCATAAGAGCTTTTGCCTATACCAGGCATGTGAGACACAAATGCCTCTGGGATTTCACCTTCCAGACGAACCTTGGCTTCGATTAACCACCGCACATCTTCAGGGATTCCTTTGTGCATCAGAACTCTTAATCGTTCACAGCGAACTTGGTAGATCTTTTTGAGAATGTTCATTGGGAGAGAAGGAAAATATTTTCGTAAGACAGAAAGAGTAAGATCCATTTTCTAGAGGGAAGTAAAAGAAAGAAAGGGTGAAGGAATCAGTTATTATGGGCAACTGAGAAAACCGACTTGAGAGTCACGGAGTACCGTATCCGCCGTTTAACCGGAAAAGTGGATCCTACTTCATTTTGATAGATTTTTTTTTTATCCGTTGATCCAGTCCTCGATTATTGAATCCATTGTCCGCTTTTAACAAAGTTTCAACGACAATATTTCTTGATGTCTGCCTTATCTTTGACCACAACTATCTCTTATCTTGGATGCTGCTAAGCTGGCATCAATCCTGTCCTTCCAGGTGTAGCCTCGATTATTGAATCAATTGCCAAGCTTTTGACAATATTGTCTACTTTATCCTTTTTGATATCTGCCTTATCCTTGGCTATAGCTATCTCTTATTTTGGATACTACTAGCTGATGTCAATCCTGTCCTTCCAGGTGTAGTCTCGATTATTGAATCAATTGCCAGGCTTTTGACATATTGTCTACCTTATCCTTGAATTCCTGATGCGGGTTGGTCCCGCATATTAGCTGTGTATCCAGTGATAGATTGGTAAGAGCTGATATTATTGAGATCTCAGCTTATACTGCTGTAACGGTGCGGTGGATGTGTTTCCCATTTGATTCCTATCGTGTAAAAATCATGCATGCATGATGTGAAATGCATGAATGCAAAGCATGTGTAATTGATGGTTCTTTTTTTTTTTTATTTTTTTTTTATATTTATTTTTTTATTTTTTATTTTTTTTGGATTGATCTAGTTCTTCATATCTTTGCTTTACTGGATCCTCTTTATAATTGCCTTCTTGGACTATCATTGAATCTCTTTATGCTTTCCAGCTTTTGTTCACTGCCTCAAAAGCCCAACTTTTTTCAAAATCCCCTTTCTTTGACTTGTTCTTGAATTTTGGCCTCAATTTCTTTAAAGTTGGCCCGCCTCATAATTTATATCTCTTTCGGGTACTCATCCATTGTCATGGATTTGATACCATCAAAGGCTTTACTTTCAATGTCTGCTTTGCCCATTTTCTTCTGGCCGTGCCGACACTTGTTTACCCACATGTTACAGTCCGAATGATTGCTCTTCCTTAGACTCAGGTTCTGATCCATAAGACTTGCCCCCTTGTCTATTGAGCTTCTTTCTTGGCAGTACTTTTCTTGCGCTTAGTAGAGACTACTTTGCCCCCTTGATTATGGTGTTTATGTGAAAAGAGATATCATCTCGCCTTTGATTTAACAGAAGGTTGAGGATTTCTAGACCTTTGTGATGGCACTTGATCGTAAATTTCTCTTACAAGAACCACATCTTATTAAAGAAAGACTCAAGCTATCTCCTTACTTTTAAGTCTACATACATTAATGAATAATGGTTTGGCCTTAAAGAAAAACTTTCATCAATTTTCAAAGCTTGACAAAGTAATTTACGGTCTTTGTTTTCAATTAAAATGTCCTGTCATTCTTCCCTTTCCAACTCGAAGACATAAACTGTGCAAGGCAATAAGGTAGAAACATGATTCACAATAATAGCCTTTTAATTGAATGAGGATGATATCGAGAGGTAAATGTTAGGTGTGAGGAAAGTTAAGTTTGAATGTTTTTTTTTTTTGTGGCAGTCTTTTAGCTGAATGAGAATGATATTAAGAGGTAAATATTAGGTCTGAATAAAGTTAAGTTTGAGTGGTGTGAAAGAAGGGTCTTTTAATACTACTCGTGAGCAAATTTGATTATGGTGAAAAACTCAATAGTGATGACCTCAAACTTGCCCCTCTTTCCAGAAAGTTAGACCTCATCTGTTGCCCCCCAACTATTGTGATCTTTATGCATGCTTGGTTTGAGGGTTGCTTTTGTGTTCTAAACCGCCTTTGCAGGTTTTCAGTCTAGAATCCATAGCTCACTTTTTTTTCTTTTTTCTTTTTTTTTTTTTCTAGTTTGAGCCCTTTTTCCTCTTTTTTTTTTTTGTTTTTTTGTTTTTTTGTGTGAGCTATGGTGATAACATACTTGATAACTCTCTTGAAGTGAGATGACTCAAGTGGCCTTGCTTGCTCGTGCTTGTTCTCAGTTCTTTTTGGTTTTGAATTTTCCCTTGTTGGCTTTTTGGTGGAAGGGATGAACTTTTTCCTTTTTTTTTTTGGAGTTTGTGTTATGGAGAACCGAGATCATAGCCTTCTTGAAGTAAGATGACTCAAGTGGCTTTATTTGCTTCTCAGTCTCTTTTTTTTTTTGGATTTTTTTTTTCTTGTTTGGATTTTCTCTTTAATGGCTTTTGATGGAAGGGAGGAACTTCTTTCCTTTGTTGGAATTTGTGTTGTGGAAAACTGAGAATTTTTTTTTTGTATTGAGCATTTGTGAGAATTGGGAGGCCACTGAAGTCATTTAATATGAGAGCTAACTTCTTTGGAAGTTAATCCCGGACTCCTTGCAAGGATGTTGATAACCACTGTGAATTCTTTTTTAGGGTTGAGGTGCAACATATGAAATCTTTCTTACTAGATTTGGCAGCACTTTTAAGATCATTACTATCAAATTTCCCTTAACTTTTTATTTTCACCCACGAGTAGTATCGTTTTCAAAGTAAAGTGTGATAGCAATAATGGATAGTATAATGGAAAGGAGTGAGAGATGGATATAAAAATGGAATTTTGGTAAGAAGTGGTAGAATGTGTAGGTGTAATAATTGAATTTTTGGTAAAAATTGGTAGAATGTGTAGAAGTAATAATGGGATTAAAAAGTGGTAGAATGCACACGCAACATCTTTTTCTTAGAGAACAAAAAGAATTACCGGTTGTCGAAAAGTAAAGTGTGATGGCAATAATGGATAGTATAATGGCAAAGAGTGTAAAAATGGAAAGTAGTAGAATGCACGCATTACATCTTTTTGTTGTACCAGAAAAAGAATACCAGGTGTCCATCTAACAAAGACTACACCCTAGATTCTGGACTAAATCTAGGAGATTTTTACTATTAAATTACTTTTGCAAGCTTTCAAAGATACAAGTTTATTCAAAGGATTCCCTGTCATTCAAAAGTGTGTGCGGACTGTTAGGTCAGATCTGACTTGGAGCCCTTCCAAAATTAATGTAATTCCAGCTGAAAATCTTCACTTTCAATTACCAATCACATCGGGCCTAGCAACTTGGACTCGACCAACTGTTGGACCTTGAGTTTCAGTACCACAGAATTTTCAATTACATTTGGGATTTTGGTCACATCAACTTGAAAGAGAAGGTCACTTGGCCTTTGCTACCGTTGATATGGATGATAGCAGAATGACTTCTTCAGTAAAGACTGTGATTAACTATCCTTCAAAAATGAACTTCATTTTTTGGTGTAATGAGGAGGGAATTGCTCCGACCATACTTTCTGTCTTGGACTCTATATCTATAAGATGTCCTTCGGTTTGTTCTGCCATTAATCTTGTTTGGAACCGAGTTGAATATCGGTGTTGAGGTCCAATTTTACCCTTTTTAAAGTAAGATTCATTTTATTAACTTTACATGTACTTGATTGATGTAATGGATGCATGCAATACAAAATGAGATTATGTTTTTATCTGACTTTGTATGCATGTGATTGATGTAATGGATGCATGCAATACAAAATGAGATTATGTTTTTATCTAACTTTGTATGTACGTGATTAATGTAATGGATGTATGCAATACAAAATGAGATTATTTTTTTATCTGACTTTGTATGTACGTGATTAATGTAATGGATGTATGCAATACAAAATGAGATTATGTTTTTATCTAACTTTGTATGTACGTGATTAATGTAATGGATGTATGCAATACAAAATGAGATTATGTTTTTATCAAATTTTGTATGTACGTGATTAATGTAAGGGATGTATGCATTGAGTGAGTTTGATTATCCACTATCGTGGGACTTCAAAACTTTTAGTTGTCATTATAAAAAACAAAAGTTATTATAGTTTGATGCGTGGTTTTGATGCATGAAGAATAATTGCACAAAACAGAAGTATAACAAAAGAAAGATAAGTTTATTAATAACTTAAATAGCAATTAACAACTCATGAAGTATTATGGAAAAATGAGTTAAAACCATAAATACGAAAATAAAAGTGTAGAGCAACAACACAGCATAACAAGGATATGCTTATGGCGTTGGTAAATGGGAGGAATACTATGGTCAGTTCTATGGTTAAGTGGGGAGTTCTATATGCATAAGGTGGCTTATCAAAAAGGCAAGGGATAGTTCCCGAATCCCGTCACTAAATTATAGTGACGGCCCGATTCCTTACCCTCTAGGGTTTATGTAAGGAATGGATTAATTCGAGTCGTAGCTTTTCGTGGGCCCATGCAGAGACTAACCGTCTCAGAAGGCAATACACTACTTTGCTACTTTGAAACCGGTGAAGGCTTGGAGACCATGGCCTCACAAGGACAACAACACCAATTCCGCTTAGAAAGAATCGTGTTCGATTTAAGTAAGCTCGGGTATAGAGCTTCATATTGTGAATGCATAATGCATGTTTTCGCTAAGTAAATATAGCATATAAAAATCCACATAATAAGCAAAGTAAATTAAAACAAATCAACTTTAGGCTCGACTCACTAACATCGAGTCCCCAGTGGAGTCGCCAAGCTGTGGCAACGTCGGGTTTTCGGGAGTCGCCACCAATCAGTTTTCTTAGGTCGATTGGTCACCTTAAAATTGGTCTGCGAGAGTTCGGGGATCGGGAGTACGGTTACGTTAAAACAACTTTGTTAAAACGCCCAAAAATTGGCACCTTAGTTGATTTTAATTTTGTTTTGCTTTGCTTTTAAATAATTCTCAGTTAATTTTCAAAATTAGAAATTTTAACTGGATTAGTCGAAATGTGGATTTTTAAATTAATTAATTTGTATGAAATTTTATACTTCCGAACCATGGACTCTGCCGAGTCATTTGGACACGGAAGATTTTTGATTCCGAACCATGGACTCTGCCGAGTCATTTGGACACGGAATTTGGTGAACTTTTAAATAATTTAATCCATATTGTAAATATGGATTTTTATCTTTTTTTTATTTAATTTATTTAATTAAAAGGGTGATATTTTTTTTTAAACCGCAGATCCTGACGGATCATCCGGATATGTAAGTTGATTTAATTTATAGTTAATTATTTAATTCTTATTTTTATGGAATTAATTATTAGTTTAATTACTAATTCGTAATTCTTTTTGTTATAGAATTTTTAGATTCATTAATAATCTAAAAATTTTTATTTTCTATATTTTTCTTTCTTTTCTTTCTTTTCCTTCTTATCTTTCTTATCTTATCTTATCTTTCTTATCTTTATTATCTTTTTCTTATCTTTCTTATCTTTTTCTTATCATGTTTTAATTTTCTTTTTGTTTTCTTGTTTAATGAAAAATATTTATTATTTTAGTGGATTTAAAAGTTATATTTTAAATAAATCAGTAAAATATAAAGTCTTAATTTTCATGTATTTTTTTAAACAGGTTTTATTTTTATTTTTTTATTATTTTTACTGGATAAAAATAACTATTAAAATTAATTTTAACTTTTTGCTATCTTTAAAGAATTAAAAACATGTATGTAAAAATAAAAATAATTGGCTTTTTTTAAAAATAATTTTTATTAGCCTTAATAATTAATTACAAAATAATCTTCTTTTAATTTTCATTTATTTATTAATTAGTAAAGGGTAAAGGTGAATTAAATAAAAAATTATATAAAGAAAAAAAATTAATAATAATAAAGTGGGGCTTTTTGGCCATCCACTTTAAAAATAATAATAAATGTTAGCAAAGTTAATTAAATTAATTGTTAAACAACAATAATAAAAAGTTAGTCAAGTTAATTAAATTAATTAATTAACCAAAATAATAAAAGTTAGCCAAGTTAATTAAAATAATTAATTAACAACAGTAAAAAGTTAGCCAAGTTAATTAAATTAATTAATTAACAACAATAATAAAAAGTTAGCCAAATTAATTAAATTAATTAACAACAATAAATAAAAAGTTAGCCAAATTAATTAAATTAATTAACAACAATAAATAAAAAGTTAGCCAAATTAATTAAATTAATTAATTAACAACAATAATAAAAAGCTAGCCAAGTTAATTAAATTAATTAATTAACAACAATAATAAAAGTTAGCCAAGTTAATTAAATTAATTAATTAACAACAATAATAAAAGTTAATTAATTGTTAACAACAATTATAAAAGTTAGTAATAATGCAAAAATTAAAAGGTTAGTAACAATAATAGTATTAAAAGTTAGTTGTTAGTAAGTTAATAACAACAATAAAAAAAGGGGTTAGTAATAAACAAATAATAAACAAACAAGTAAAAATTAAAAGGGTTAGTAATTAATTCTGCAAGAATAAAATACAAAGTTAGTGACCAAAGTGAAAGAAATTGAAAAGATGAAGGATTAAATGAGAGTTGTACCCTTGATTTTAAATTCTGAATTCTGAGAAATGGAAACAGAGGGCGCGCGAGGGGGGGAGAAGATGGCTTAATCGTCAAAATGAAAAGTTTTGAGATTTTCTGAGGAAAGGAAGGAGAGCTAGGGACTAAGGCTGTAATTTTTTCTATTTTAAAAACGGAGCTCTAAGCTTTTCTTTCTATTTTTATCTGTGTTCAGCACAAAATTTGGGGGGCTATTTATAGAGGAAGTTTAGCTGAACTGTTGATGGATAAATTAATAAAAAATTTCAAACTTATCTCTTAAATTGGTAAAATGACAATTTTAGTCCTTTACGTCTCTCAGCCTCAGGATAAGTTCCTGAAGCTTCTGATTTTGACAATTTTGTCGTTTTCTGTCAATTTGAGCCAAAAACGTCGGCAGGCTCAAAATTTTATGTGATAAACTACCAAATGCTCCTGGAACTTTTAGAATTTGTCAATTTTTTCCGAAACTTCTCAATTTTGTCATTTTTACCTCAAACTTTTAATTTTTTGTCATTTTTTTCATGAAATTTTATTTTATTTCAAACATACACATATTCACACATATATCATTTTAAATCAAATTTTCACAAAACAAAAATATATTTTAAACTAATTAAATTTTTTTTTAATAATAATAGTAATATATATTTTTTTTTAAATTAATTTTTTTTTAATAAAATTTTTTTCAAAATTTTAAAACACCCGGACGAAATTGGGTGTCAACACCCGTAAATTTTGAAAAGTATGCCCACTTACCCCTAAACTCTAGAGCGTGCTGCTGCGATATAGTAGATGATGCAAATTGCTAATCTTGTGAATCATTAATTGGTTATCTAGTGCGTAAAAAATGCATAGATTGGTTAGTGCTTCTGCATTTGTATCCTATTACTGAGTTAGGATTTCGAAAGATTGCAAGTAAATCTTAAGTTAGCATTTGAAGTTTCATAGATTTGCCCACTTTGACCACTCAATAAAAATTGGTTTCGAATCACAACTCAATGTTATATTTCATATATATATGATGAAACCTTTTTGCCACTGACAATTTGGTCCCCTAAAATATGCTGTTAAATCTAACCACTATGAGTGATGATGGGTGGCCTTGCGCAACCTCGGGTTGATAACAAAAACCTCGTTTGTTTCAAATAAGGTTATTAAAATTCTAATTTGAATATTAAAAATTTACAATTTTACAATCCAAATTAGGAAAAAATAATCCAATTAAATTCTAAGATTATGATTATGATTCTGATCTAAATCTGCAACTACGGTTCACAAAAAACTAATAAAGATTCTAGTTGGAAACTTGGAATCTCAATTTTGACAATCTTGGTTTCAAATGCTAAATGTTACTATCTCTATCCTATATTGGATGAAATATTTTACTTTTTTGACTTAGTTTGATTTCAATTTATTCATATTATTATTTATTTAAAACAATTAAAATATATATTTAGAAACTATAAGTCTTTGTTTATCATATATATATATTCTTTATTTAAATACCTAAAGGCTAAAAATAAGAAAAAATTATAAATTAATTATTGTGAATGTTTTAAAGAACTTAAGACAGAGGAAGTATTTTATATTTGGATTGAATTGCAACTTAAAACTGTAGGATACTTAAATGTATTTCTTAAACCACATATCATTAATTAAATTGAAGATGTTAAAGCATACTAAATTCAAGGGTAGTTACTCTTCTCAGGACCTTAGACCTAGGAGCGAATATAGGTTCAGGTGGCCCGGTTTGAGAAAAATAGCAATATAGAGGTAGTAGTGTTTTTTTGACGTTCGAGAGTTGCTTATTGTAGGCTCATCCATATCTTAAAACATGTCTATCACTTGTGTCACGAAGAAAAACAGGAAAAAAAAAACATTAAAGTGAAGGAAAATTACCTCTTTTAGGCTTTTAAAATTGTGCCTTAACTGAAAATTTTCTAAGAATGTGGCTCAAAGGTGTGACTTTTCCAAATATGAAGTCCTACAAATGAACTACAAAATGAATAACAACAACAACCAACAATAACAATGGTCTACAGACGCCAGCCCTACTGGTTGGGTCTGGGGCATTCCAAGTCCAAGAGCTAGGTTGGAGTACCGTCAAGCATTAGGCTCAATTTCTGTCATTTATGGCTTGACATACTTCATATTTCAAGAAACATAAAACTTCCCCCCAAAGCTTTAGTAAGTATCTTCTAATACCTTTTACTACATATGCTTTTGAATCTAAAAACAAAAAAACCGTAACAACAATTATGATAACAATAATAATTTTAAATTATAATAGCTCCTCAGCTACTTAAAAAAACTATGGCATATGAGTTTTACATTTGGAGAAGTACAATTTTTGGTCCATTGAATTTAGAAACTGGTCAGGTAAAGTACCCAATGGACTAATGGATTTTGGGTTAATTACAATTTATCCACTGAAGTTTAAATAAAATTACACTTTACCTCTTCAGTTTTAGAAATATCCACTTTATGCACTACTTTTTTAATACAAATTGGATAGCAACTTTTGATATTTTAATTTAAACATTATGGTATTAATTTTTTGATGATTTTAATCTATTTGGTATTTTTTTCACAGTTAATGAATATTTTAAATTATCAGTTTTATCCATAAATAGAAAAATAATATTTTTTAAATGTTAATTAATTGTAAAAAATACCATACAAATTAAAATTACTTAAATATGAGTACCATATGGTCTAAATTAAGATTTTACAAGTTCCTGTAGGACCGTTTTTAAAAGGCAGGGGCAAAGTGAATCTTTTTGAAAAGGGGGGACAAAGTGTAATTTTATTTCAACCTTAGAGTGTAAATTGTAATTAGCCATAGTTTTTTTTTTTTTTTAAGTGTGAGAAACTAAATGGTCGGATGGGCACGTAAAAACGTTTGATGGGCTGATGCCTGACGGGCAAATTTTTAACGGTTTGATGGTTGTTTGTCATTCAAGCAAATAAACCATTCATGATGAATTAGACCATTCGAATTGAATATTTTAACTATCATAATCTTTTTCCCGCAGCAAAAGAAGAAGGAAAAAAATAAAAAGTTTTAGTCTTACCTAAATTCTAAGTGAGAATTTTTCTCTAATGAAGTGGGCTACAATAAGGAAAATAAGTTTGTACTATAGAATGAGAAATCTTGCCTACTATAGAATTTACGCACTAGCTATGATCTCTCCCGTAATTATTTCTCACTTGTTAATTTTGTGTGTGATTTGGTAAAAGGTTTTACAAATAACTTATAATTAAAGTAAATAAATTTACATCAAAATGCAAGATGAATATTGAACAAATTAATAGAACATTATCCTGCACCGCCAATTCATTTGACAAAAGTGCGGGGACATGAGCTCCTGCAACCCCTTTATCACAGGTTCAAGTATCCCCCCTCTCCTCTTTTCCAAAAAAGCCCTTAAACTTATAAATAGAGATTCTGAGTAAAAAAAAAAAAAAATCATTATAAGTACAGTATAAATTTATGCAGCAACAATAGAGGGTTTATGTACTATTATGACTGAAACAATCAAAAGCTTTATTTTTTCTTCACACAAAGTCGACTATACAAAACTACGAAGTTGAATGAAGATATTTATATTATACGTGACAGCAAAAACAATATCAATAATATTTGCCCTATTTGACATTAGTGCCAACGGTTAGAATTAGAGGTTTGAAAAAACTATTTAATAATAATTTTTAATTTTTAATTTCAATAATTTCATCTTTATTATCAAATAAATTATTTAAAATTCTAACAATAATTATAAAAGTTATTTTTAAACAGAGCCAATGTCATTATGGAAATGGGGGGAGACGGAGTTGGTTAAATCCGACCAACTGAGTTGACAGTGCCAAATAGTTAATAGCTTTATCGATTTGGATGGGGTTTACAAATAAAATTAATATGCCAATTAATTAGGGAGGGGAACTTAGGGAAGAATCAGCGTCATCATTGCAACCCACTGATAAATCACAACATCAATCATATGAAGTGGGATACACAACCGAAATAATAAGGGAAAGTTACAAAAATTTCTCTGTGGTTTGGTCTAACTTACAATTTTTTCCCTCTATTTTGATAAACCTACATTTTACCTCTTATTTTTTTACACTATGTGATAATAACTTTTGAAATTACATTTAAACTATACGATAATTATCTTCCAGTAATTTCAATCTCTCCAGTATTTTTTTATAGTTAATGGATATTTTAAATTATCACTTTTATCTTTCTGTAAATGTACTTTCCCAACTGTAATTATATACTACCTCCGTCCCAAGTTCCTTGAAACAGTTGACTTTTGGCTCTAGTTTGATTTGAATTTATTTATATTATTTTTTGTTAGAAAAAAATTTAAAAAAATATGTTTAGAAACTAGAGGTCTTTATTTATCATTTATATAGAAATTTTTTTTATTTATATACTAAAAATTGAAAATAAAAAATCATAGATTAATTGCTAAAAAGTGAGTGTTTCAAAGAATATGGGACAGAGAGAGTATCAATATTTTTTAAAGATCAGTTTACTGTGAAAAAAATATCAAAAATATTGAAATTTTTAGAACATTATTATCGTATAGTTTAAATACAGTTTCAGAAGTTGTTATCAAGCAGTATAAAAAATATAAGAGGTAGAGTATAAATTTTTTAAAATAGAGGGGGCGAACTGTAGGTTAGACCAAACTGTAGAGGGGTTTTGTAATTTTCTCGAAATAAATAAACATAAAAGCAAAAGGTTCTGGAGGGTATGGATAGCCATGTACAATGTGAAAGGAACATTCTAGACATTCAAGAAATTAATACAACTTGCACAGGAATTAGGAAATTTGAGGTTACATGAAACCGGTGGAGCCCACGGTGCTCCTGCGCGTCAAACTTCAGAGCTTGAGTGGCTTCCTTGTGGCGTAAGGTAAACTTTGTCTGGAGCAAAGTTGTTAAAACTGGAATTTTATGTGAAATTATTTTTTATTTTTGGTGAATTGTAATCTTAGAATTAAACTAGAATAATAATTGTAAGTGATCATAATCGTAAAATTTAGTTAAATTATTTTTTTTATTTGGGATCATAAAATCAGGAGTTTCTAAAATTCCAAAGTAGATTTGGAGGTTGCTGTTTGCTACTTGCAAGACAAGAGTCAGAGTGTGATAAGTCTTGGTCAGTCAATAGATTTGGTCCTTTGCATGGCTACGACAAAGGAGGGATTGTATTAGGTCTTGGTCTACTCAGACACGTTATGGGATAGATTACATACACTGTCATCAACTTTTAATTATTATTTATGGTCTAATTTTAACATTTATTTTACCTATATAATACTCAAATTATATTAAAATGTTTTATTTTGGCCTCATTTTAGATAAAAATTATTACCTTAGATGGAAAAAATCACAACCAAATCAATATGAGATTGTTTGGAAAAATACTAGTTTTAACTCACTGAAAACTTTCTCTTTATCAAAAAGACCTAAAAACTTTGAAATCTAATAGTCTAACTACTTGAATTTTCTTTTTTAGGTGACAGCAGGAGTAGCCAGATCATTAGGTTCTAAAGTTTTTAGGTCTCTTCAATAAAGAGAAAATTTTTGGGGAGTGAAAACTAATCTTTTCCTCAACAATTTCATGCTGATGTGATATTTTCCCTTCAAGATAATGATTTCCACCTAAAAGGGGGCCAAAATAAAATTTTTTATAGAGTATCATACAAGCAAAATTAAGATTAGGGTTAGAAACAGGAACAATAATAAAGATTGAGTGCAGCAGGTGTAATTTAAACCTCGGCCATGAATTGTTCTTTGCTTTCACTCAATTTTTAGAAAAATTATTTACATCATTTATCAAATTTTTTATCCCACTAAAATATTTAAAGTACTAAGCGTAATTTTAATATTAACGTTGAAAGCTACCTAAAGGTAATTTTTAACTTTCAATAGTTTAATCTCTATAATTAATAAATTATCCAAAACTATAATATTAATAAAAATTGTTGCTAAACAAAACCTGAAATTTCTTGAAATAAGTATAATTAACTAATAGATTGTATGCTTATTTATTTTATATTGTAAAAAAATAATTCTTAAATTTTTACAAAAATATTAGCTTTTTTTAAGAAATTTATTATTTATAATAATTAATTTATAATTTTTTTCCCTTCAAAATTTTCTAATGTAAATGTGAAATTTTCATAAACTGATAAATAAAAAACTTACGAGTTTAAATATATTTCTTAAAAAAATTTTATTCAATAATAACAAAATAAATTTAAATTAATATATATATATATATATATATATATATATATATATATATATATATATATAGTAATAAGATGGTACGGATATGTCATATGTCAGCTGATGGTAAGCATATGACAGAACGCAAGTACGGTCGGCTAAATCCATAGCATAGGCTGATATACGAGGGATTTATTGCACAAAGAGCCACACATCGTTTTCTGTCACTGCAAATTTTACCCTAATCTAAATTTTGTTCCCCATCCGTCCCAAATCTTTATGAAGTGCATCTTTAGATAGATGGCAATGCCACGTCATATTCCAAATGGCCTCTGAGCTAGCAAAGCGGGATGATGAGATGAGCAATTGCTAGGAACAAACACAAGACTTATAGATTTCATTTTTTTTAAGAAACATTGTTTGCCAAACTTGAAAAATATAGGGTTAATAAATTTTATCTTGTCTTCAGCAATTAGCAACAACTTCCTCTAAACTCTCTCCTCTAAAATTTCTCAACAGCTTCTGTAACAGCTAGATTTATGCTATTGATGGTCCTGTCAACAAACAAGATCAACTTCAAAAAAACATGAAATGAATTGAAAGTGTAATAAGAATGGATGAAGATCCCGCTTCACAAGACTATAATATAAATGCTACAAGAACTTCCTAGAAAGATACCATACTTCAAGATGATTTGAATTCTTGAATTTCTATTAGTTACCATCCATAGGGATGTAAAAACTTTGATTTGGATAGGGTAGAGTAATTACCAAACCCTATCCACAATATAAAAAGTCTACCCAAACTCTTCCAGCAACTTACAGCGGGTAAGATTTTTTTGTGAAAACCTCCTAACATGAAGGCGGGTAGGGTTGGGTATTATACTTGCAATACCCGCACAAGTGATCAAATAACATAAAATGGAAACTAGAGAAAGCAAAACATACTTGAATAGTACAACACAACAAAAAACAAAGTAGTCCAATTACACGACTGTAGATTTTAGGGTTTACTATCTTAGAATTATATTATGTTAGAATTATATTATGTATTTGGGTTATGCAGGGTTAGGATTGAGTGTGTATATGTGTGTTTATATATATGTACGTATGTATGTATATAATTATATACTATGTATAATATGCGGGTAGGGTACGGGTGGGTTCGGGAATGGTAAACCTCTAAACCTATACCATTATCATACCTGGCAGGTATAAAAATAAAAAATACCCAAACCAGGCCCAAACCCATCCAATTAAAAAAATCTCTTCATTAAGTAGGATAGGGAAGGATCCTGAGGATAAGGGTGTAAATTGACAGCCCTGAACATCCAAACTATCACAACGTAGGTTCCAATGATCAAATCAACTTTGCTGCAGACATGCCAATGGTTCATTTGTCTATAGAAGGAAGAGGCTCATTAAAGAGCCATGGAAAATTAAATTGTTGTTTGCACCTTTGGATGCATGTGCCAAGAGTGAAGAAATTATGGAATCTATCTGAGGGATTCAAGTGTGTAGATGTAGATGAAAACTTCACCATTGTCAAATTTGACTTTTAAGAAGACTTATAGAAGGTACTAGTTTCCTTGGACCATATTATTTGATGATCCGTTATTGGAAGTTTGGAAATGTGATTTAGATTAGAATTCATTGCTTGGGTTCATTTTCTAGATCAATCTTCAAAGTTCTTTCATGGGCATGTTTTGGAAAGAATTGGGGGAGAAACTAGGCACAGTACTAAAGATAGGTATAAACTTAGTTATGAGTCTCAAAGGAAGATATACAAAACTTTGCATTCAATTGGATTTAAATAAACTACTCGAATCGAAAATCTAGGTTGATCATCATTTTAAAGAATGCTTTACACTACCAGAGAAATACATTAAAACAACTGAAAGGGGCGACTGAAATTCAATTGTTGAGCATGTTCATTCACCCTTCAATCGCTATTATGGGGTAAATTGCACGCGCTACCCCCAACCTTTAATTATTGTTTCTGTTCTACCCCTAACCTTCAATTTGTTCGTTGCGTGTCCTTAACTCGATTAAAACATTTCATTTCGACCCCTACGTGGACGGAACTCGTCTAAATGGACAGCAAACGCCACGTTAATGCTCATGTGGCACCGGAATGTCCACGCTGGCCCAGTAAACACACTAGTCATTAATTTTGGAGGAAATAAAATTGAAAAAGAGGGAAAACAGAGGAGGGGGACGTTCATCTGTTTTCTGAGCATAACAGAGAGTGGAGAGAGAACTGAATGAAAGAGAGATAGGGTTTGAGAACGAGAAAAAAAATCTAACATCGCACGGAGAAGAAAAGATTTGGAATCACGAAGCCAAGAAAGGGGAAAATAGTAAATAATCAAAGAAAGATAAGAGATTCCCGAAAAGAATGATACCAGGGAAAGTGAAGAGAGATAGGAATGAAGTCTGCCCACAGTACAGTAAGTTTATATGCTTTTATGATTAAGTGATAAAGAATATTTTAGAGTTGAATGTGGATGTGTGGGGGCGTTGGGGAAGTAAAAGGCATGGTTGGGTAAGTGGGTGGTATGTGTGTGTCGTCTATGTGAGTGGTGTGTGTGTGTATCTGTAGGGGAAGGGGGACCAAATGGGGACCATAGGAGAATATAGAATTAAGTGAGAATGGATTGGTAGAATATAAAATATTGGTAATTAATATAAATAGTATTTTCCATTTGCAGGACGTGGTGATGGTTATTTCACTATAAAAATGTACCATGGGGGATTTTTTGGGAAGTTACCATGGAGGGCCTACATTAAGGGTTATGTTAACTACTGGGACTATTGTCAATTTGATAGGTTTAGTCTAATAGAGTTGGACAAAATGGTGGAGGAGTTGGGTTACTCAGGGTATATGGATTACTTCTGGTTATATCCAGGGATGCCTCTTGATAATGGTTTAATCCCTTTGAAAGATGAGGTTAATGTGATGCAGATGATGAGGCTTTGCTTGCCTGAGAATCCTATTATTGAAATATACATTGTGATAAAGAGTAAAGCAGAGATGATTAAAGATGAGTTGGCATTTCTAGGGAAAATTAAAAAAGATATTAGTCCTAAGAAGGCTGTCATAGAAGAAATTGTTGAAGAGGGTGATGAAAGTTGTCCACAATCAAGGAAGAAGTGTGGTACATCTATTAGCAAAGAAAAATATGAAAGTAGCCAAAGAAAAGCACTGACATGGGTTGTAGAAGAGAATGAAGAGCAAATGTTGGCAAGAGATGTTGAGGAGGGTAATGTAAATGCTGAAATGAATGTGGCAGCTGAGAATGTTAAGGAGGGTAATGTAAATGCTGAAGTGAATGTGGCAGCTGAGAATGTTGAGGATGATGAGCATGTGGAGGATGATGAGCATGTGGTAGGATGTGAGAATGTTGAAGTCAATGATGAGGCTGAAGATGAAGAAATGGAAAGATCAAAGACTACCCCAGTGGGTAGTAGCAATAGGGCTGATGAAGGGGATGATAGTAAAGCAACCACAGAGGATGTAGACTATGAGCCTAATTCTGGAACAGAAAGTTATGAGACAGAGTTTGAGGAGTCAGATAATGACATCGGACAGGAAGAACCAGACATGGGTGATCATATTTGAGGAACTAGGGTGGAAAGTGGTAAAGGGAAGAATTCATGTATGGGCTTTACATATGAATTAGAGTCTGAGGAAGATTTGGACTTTGATGATTCACAAAGTATATACTTAGATAGTGATGAAGGTGATAGGTACCCAAGTTTCAATGAGAGCTCTGACATAAGTGACCCTAAGTTCCAATTGAGTCAAAAGTTCACGTCCTTTGATATGTTAAGAAAAGCAATACGGGCTTATGGAATTAAGTCAAGGTATGATGTAAGGGTTGTGAAAAGTGAGAAACGTAGGCTAAGGGCCAAATGTGCAGAGGGGCGTCTTTGGACATTATATGCTACACCTGTTGAGGGTGGCATGGTGCAAATAAAAACATACATTAGTGACCACAATTGCATCAAGGTTTTCAAGTCTAAGAATACCAAGTTTGGCTGGATTGCTCAGACATATCTCGAAAACATAAGGTTTGACCCTGATATTTCCATAATAGCACTGAGGGATCAAATTAAGAGGGATTTCAACTTAGATGCCCATAGGACAAAAGTATAGAGAGGGATTAAGAAGGCGCTTCAGATTATAAAAGGTGATGAAAGAATACAATTTGCCAAGTTGGCTGACTATAGGGGTGAGTTCAGAAGGACTAATCCTGGAAGTATGTTCAAGCTGCGTCTTGAGAATTTAGTATTTGAGGGGGTGTTCATATGTCTGGAGGCATGTAAGGAAGGGTTCCTTGCTGGATGCAGGCCTCTAATTGGTGTGGATGGCTGTTTTCTCAAAGGTCATTATAGGGGTCAACTTCTTGCTGCTGTTGGTTTGGATGCAAATGATTGCATCTTCCCAATAGCCTATGCTAGGGTGGAGGTTGAGTCATATGATTCATGGCATTGGTTCCTTAGTCTGTTAGGTGAGAAATTGGGTATAGACCAAGCAAATAGCAGAGACTGGACCATCACTTCTGATAGAAAAAAGGTAAAAGCTTGGTAATTTTATATAGGGATTTCTTATATCACTTCCTCTAATATTTATTATGGCATTCTTTTTAATGTAGGGATTACTTCCAGCGGTGCATGAGTTGTTTCCTGAAGTAGAGCACAGATTCTGTGTACCCTATCTCTATAACAACTTCAAGAGTGTCCACCCTGGAGGAGTGCTAAAAGAGTTGGTTTGGTCAGCAGCAAGAAGTAGCTATGTGGCAGAGTTCAACATGTATATGGAGAGGATTAAGGTAGCGGATGAGAATGCTTGGAAATGGTTGACCTCTGTTCCTCCAAAACACTGGTCAAGGGCACATTTCAGAGAGTATTGTAAGTGTGATATCCTCCTAAATAATATCTATGGGTGTTTTAACAGATTTATCTTAGATGCTAGGGACAAACCAATTTTAACAATGCTAAAGATTGTTAGAACCAAATTAATGGTGAGGATTGCAAATAGAATGAAGGCAATAGAGAGTTATACAGGGGTTGTGTGTCCAAGGATAGTAAAAAAAGTTAAATAAGTCAATGGAACGTTCTGGTTGGTGTATTGCTGTGGGTTCTGGAGGATCACAGTGCCAAGTTAGCACACCTAATGGGCAGTTTGTGGTTGACCTGGCAAATCACACTTGTAGCTGCAGAAAGTGGCAGTTGAGTGGGATTCCATATGCACATGCTTGCTCTGCCATTGGAGACAACAGAGCAAGTTTAGAGGACTATGTTCATTCATGCTGTAAAAAAGAGACATGTGCAAGGATTTATGCACATGTAATAAATCCTATAACTAGTATGGAGCAGTGGCAGGATGAACACAATAACCTTATTGAACCCCCTCAATTGGGAAAGATTAAAAGAGGCAGAAAGCAGAAAAAGAAGAAGAAGAAGAAGGAAGAAGGTGAACGTGAAAATGCAACTAAGATGCGAAGATTTGGTATGAAAATGCATTTTAGTGTTTGCAGAGAGGAGGGTCATACAAAAAGGACATGCAAACAAGGAGAGGGAACAAAGGTGGCAGGAACCAAAGGTGAAAGAAGGAAGAAACTCCAGGTACAATCTAACTCCCTATACTGTTTTGGTTTGAAAAAGATCAACTGTCACAACATACACTTTGTATGAATTGTAGACTCGAAGGAACACAAGTAGCCAACCAGCAGAGACAAGGAACACTAGGGTTATTCAGGAACAGAATGACACTAGAGCACAATCTCAGCCAATTGGTCAGTCAACTGGTTCTGAATTCCTTAGACTCAACAACAATGTGGTCCCTTCAATGAGACAAAAAAGAGGCCGACCAAGAAAGGAGGCAGCAGCCAAAAGGATGGGCTCTTTAGCTTAGAATGTGTGACATATTTAGGAATTATGTTTTGTCTAAAGAAGTTGTGGTTTGTTTAGTACAATTCTAAGGACTTGTTTTTTTAGTACAGTACAGATGACGTTATTTTGATTGTGGAATGATGTAGTAGTGTTCAATGAGGTTCAAGTTGATGTTTTTTGGGTTGTGAGATGATGTGGTTGTTTAGAATTCTGAGTCAGACACTTGATATATGTATAATCATTCCTAATTATATGAAATTATGTCTTTCTTTTCACTTTGTTCTATCATCACAAATTTTCATTATATGGGGACATCGCAGAAGCATCCTATAAATAATGAAAATGTGCTAAAATTGAGGGGTACAAATTACATTTTTTATATGAAGTTGGTGTCAAGTATGAAACCACCACATAAAAACAGGGTCTGAAATGAAACACATTAAAAACATTGGGTGCAATTACAGAAATGATACATAAAGATTAGGGTCCATAATGAAACACATTAAAAGCTAAAGGTCCAAAATGGAACATATATATAACCAGTTCATCCACCCTACAACACCATTCTCATCCAACAGCAGCCCACAGGATCTGACCCTACATACAGCACCCCCACCCAAAAACACATAAACCCCCCACAACCTTAACATCTACACATCAACCAACTGCCCCAAAGCACCTCTATAAGCACCACCAACCACAGCTTCAACCGTCTAGTTAGTGCCTTCTGCTCTTTTAGCTGTTCTTCGGTCCTCCGAATCCGCCTAAGCAATCCGCCAACAATGTCCCTCATCCTGCTTGACACAGGTGAATCGTACCAATAAAAAAACCCACAATTCTCAGCTCCATTTCCAACATATTTCACAAAAAAAAAAAAAAAACAGAGCACATCGTGTCAGAACATCTTTTTCCCATCAGAATGCAATACAAGAATAAATTTGACGGAATCTGTCTTACCCCATAATTGCTGCATCTTAAGAACCTTCGTCCTGGATTAGCTTCTGTCCAAGATGTTGCCATGGTTGCAGGAGTCCCACACGAATAGATCCTCGACTTTCTTCCCTCCATTTATGCTTAATTACAACTATGAACGACCCCAACAGAATAAAAGGTTGGTAAATCCCTAGATCTCCAGTTTCTCCCTTCTTCTTAATTTATGGCCCATTACATATGCATTTCTGCTATGGATGGGGATGGATGTTGTAATTATAGCTTTTCACTGGCCAACAAAATCACAAACCTCCTTTTGAAGGGAAAATTTCGCGCCATAGCATCCACGTTGGAGTTATTACTCTACTTACTGGGTCAACATGGACATTCTGGTGCCACATGAGCATTAACGTGGCGTTCGCTGTCCATTTAGACGAGTTCCGTCCACATAGGGGTCTAAATGAAATGTTTTAATCAAGTTAAGGACACGCAATGAACAAATTGAAGGTTAGGGTTAGAACATAAACAATAATTAAAGATTGGGGGTAGCGCATGCAATTTACCTCGCTATTATGTGAGGCTCACTTTTTTAGCAATTGAAGAATGAATAAAATTTTTAGTTGCAATCATTCAATCATTTTTTGGTCACATTTAGTCGCCCCCAATTTTTGCAACTATAATTTTAAATTTGTTGGAAATGTAGAAAACTCTACAACACAAAATATGCCTTCCATTTTGCTCAGGCTCTTTTTCTTCTTCCATCTTTTCAACTCCTTTCTTTTTTATTTAGTCCCCACGAATTTCTTAGACTTTCTTCTACCCTCCTTGTTCTCCCTACTAATTCAACCTTAAGAAGCCCCCAATCCTGATCCTTCCCATTCATCATCGTATAAGAGAATGGACTTTGCCAAGCTCAAATGCCTTTCCTTGATGTTCGATCGCAACGATGATGGCATAATTTCCAAGAAGGACCTCAATAACTCGCTTGAGAATTTGGAAATTTTTATCCTAAAAAAAAACCTCACCTAGATGATCCTCGACGGTGATGAAGGAAGCTAGCTAGAGAGGGAAGTGTGGCTATATAGATAGAGACAAGCAGTCTTTGTGAATGGTCTATTTTCCTACATGGACATGCAGGTCGGGCTTGAGATGGTGGTCTATTTTGTTCTAATATATGTTATAGGGAATACTTTATTTTCCAAATTATGCAATGTCAATTATGTAGACCTGGGTTCATTTTCTCCTTGTTTTTCATGTTGTTTGGATGTTTTTGTTTCATTCTCTGCCTTTTAATACATTCCTATTTGCCAAAAAAAAAAAACTATAGGGTATGGAGCTCCATACTTTAAATAGTTATTTAACTTCTTCATGACACAACGGCTGTTGCCCTCCAACATTGGATTCTTTTTTTAGCGAAGAACACCACAAAATGTTTTTTATATTTGAAACAAACCATCTTTTTTCCTTTTATATTTTTTTTTGTTAAATCCAAATACTCATCTTATATTGATTATTTTATAAAGGGTGGAGGCAGTATTTTTTGCTAGGGGATATTGAGTTGTAAAATTTTTTCTTAGGATGGGTGAACCAAAACTAACATGTAACATTTTCTAAACATAAATATAATTATTTGCATAAAATCTAACTAATATCATTGAAATAAAAAAAATGAATATTATAAGTATATTTTATTGTCCTTGTTTAAGTTGCATAATTTTTCTATTTTAGATCATGGTTCCTCCTCTCACATTCTTGCTTTTGCTTTCAACTGCCGCTTCTACTTTTATTTTTTTAGCGTTTTTACTTACTTGAATTTTAAAAAGTGACGTTTTCCCATACTCACTCTTACTCCCCGTTTTTGCTTTCATGACATTTTGTGCAACTTAGGTCCTTGTAATAACATCCATTTTGAACTTTAAAAATTATGTCTAATTTTTTTTTCTAAATATGCACATATAATTTTTTAAACAAATATTGATACATAAATTAAGGTGATGGAGCTAGGGGCTTGGCACCACCACTATGTCTTGTGGGCTTAGATTCCACCTAGAGGATGGTATGGCACTTCCATAAAAGTTTAGGAGTAAAAGGAAAAGGAAAATAAAGTTAGGGATGGATTTTCACTTGCATCAAAGACTTATACCGATTTTGCAATTTGACACCACTAACTTGATTTTTATAGCTCTGCTGATGTCCGCGATTAGATGGACCTGTGGTCATTAACTGTAAAGCTGTTATTATTATTATTTTTTTAATGGAACCGCGTACAATTGTTCTTTTATTGAAGCTACTATATTTTTCTGAGCTGGGTTAGGGAGGGGAAATTAAACATTTAAACATTTAACCTTCTAGCAATAGCTTGTATATACTCGAATAAACAACTAATCTTTGCACCACTCAGTTAATATTATTTTGATACCACTCAAATAAAAAATTACATTAACTGGATAGTAGTAAACATTCATCTAAAATACAAATTACACTTTATTGGTTTTTCTTCACCATCGGAAATCTGCTTCAAATAGCAGGAAGGTGAAAAATGCTATCACACTCAAATTACATCAATCAATCCAATGTTTTCTCTACCAAACAATATTAAAGATACAATGACTAGAAGGCTAAAATCAAGCTATCGGCTGTCGGAGATGCTCATCGTTTCGAAGGTATCATAAACCCTAGTTATAATTCTTAAAACTGAAAAAAGAAAACAAAGAAATATCAGCCCCACATACATATAAACTTATATATAATTGGTCAATCATTTTTTTTTAGAATAAAAGAAATATTTCAAAACTTACATGTAATACAAATGGTGATTTTTGACCAACTGTCCTGGTACTCGAATTTTAGTCTTTTTTCATCAGTTTACATAGAACATAATTTGGCTCCTGCATTCCAGTTATTCTAAAAACTTCAACATATAAATGGATACAAAATTGAAACAGAGAAATATATATTCGCTATTGCCAAAAAAATTGGTTAAGCAACGTTACATACCATAATATCAGGAGCAGTGTAATGATACTCATGCATGATCCACTTTGTCTTGGTTCCAGGATAGCGACCATGATACAGAACCAGAGACTTCTTAACGCCAATTTGTTGCTTGGTCCTGCTACACTTCACCTTCCGATCTTCGCTCGTTATTTTCCAATAACCATTCTTTATGGTCCTATCAACCAAAGTCTTGTTCATATTTTTGTACCTTGGTTGGCAAAAGAAGTACCACACCGGCTCATTTCCATGTATGTGAGTTAGGACTAGGAGAAAAAAAAGACATGCATCAAACAAAGAATCAAAATTGATGCAAATAAAGTTAGAATTTGTACACGTGAATAGATATAAAAAAGATGGCATGTAGATTTTCTTACATGTTAATTCATAAGGATCCCATTGTCTAAGGTCTCGAATTTCGGCTATTGGATAAACTTGAGAATGAAGGCCAAGAAGTTTGTTTCTTAGAAAAAAAGAAACCAACGTCTTGTCGTCAGGGTTGAATCCAAACCCTTCAGTGTTACAATTGGTGCAGCTGCAACTCATTGTATGTGTTTTTTTTTTTTTTGGTCTGAATACGAAAAATAAACTAAGTATGAAGAGATTTAGAGATGGAAAACTAGGAAAGGACTTGTTTGAGGGAGATGATCTAGCCATGGCTAGCCCTTAAATAGGACCACGTACACTAGCTACTTGACACAGAAGAGGGTTTAATTTGTTGTTACTCATGATTCGCCCTTAGGAACCTTCTCTCAAAATTATCCCACTTAGTTTTTAATGTTTGGTCTTAGTTAGTCTTAGGCTCCTCTCAAACTTGTTCCTCAAGTAGCTAGTGGAGCCCCCAAACTGGTTTCATCCCATCTGTTTGGAAGTTGCAACAATATTCCGGAATAACAATCATACGGTAGTTTTTTATGTATGTAATAAACTATTACGCGGTGAAACTAAAAATAACTTACACAACATATCTGATAAAAAAAAAACTCTTATACGTATTGAGTGGTAGTAATATTAAGATGACCAGCTAAATTACTTCTAGGTCAATCCATGTGGATGTTGTAGTTCGTCATTCGTCATTTAATATCTATATATAGCTCGAGTAGCAATTTACTAATGTACCATACTTAATTCCATGCGAAGTTCATAATAGAGGAGAAAAATACTCCTTCAACCCTTTATGAATTCCTCCTTTTTTTTTTTTCACTTAAATTTGTATCCTGTAATGTATATGTGTTCATATGAAACAAATTCAGGTACATCTTGCTGTAATTTGAACATTTAACGATTTTAAATCTATATTGTAGTTACTCAAGTTAATGCGTCTACAATTTAATGAATAAATGGTAGTATATGTGTATACGTATAGAGTAGGTGGCTGAAATAATATATATTATTATATGCTAGTTTTTTTATTAAGATGTTTAGCTTTTGGAATTGGGCACATAGAATAAGAATAGGAGGGGAACTTAGGGACGAATCAGCGCATCATCGTTGACACGTATTACTTACAACAACATAAAACTATGATGAGAGTGGGACACTGAGACGCAGAAAAGTGCAACAAGTGGCGAGTGGCTATATGGACTGAAAGGAACATTCTAGAAATTTATGAAGTCGATAGGAAATTTCGGTTTTTGAGTTTTTCTTGGACGAAAATGTGTCCATGTATCACAAATATTATTGTGTGACTTTAGGTTCTTAGTCAGTAAATATACATGTACTCAATATATAAAATTTTAAACATTTAAGCTTTCATACCTGAGAAAAATATTTAATCCCTAAGAAAGTTCTAGTGATCTATATTAAGGTTTGACCAACCACAGCTAAAATTAAGATAATACAGGTCGCTGATCTTATAAGTTGCTTTTTTTATCCATATAAAGGACCAACAAATTGGTATTTATAGTGACAGATATGGAAATTATTTTGTTTTATTTGTGTTATTAAATTTTCGGTGAAAGGAACATTATAGAAATTTATGAAGTAGATAGAAAAATTTTAGTTATTCAATTGTTCTTGCACGAAAATGTGTGCAGGATAGTAATCGTGTCCTGTGTGACCGGATGTTAGCTTAGTAAATGCATATGTATTCTGATATTTTATAATTACTCTCTAGGTTCTTATTACAGTTACATTTCTAAGATTTGAAAATTTATAATTTTTCTTTGTTTCTCTTATACTACCCCATAGCAAGTTTTTAAATTATGATTTAAATTGTCGATTAATTATATTCCTGTAATTTCATGTTGTTTGATATTCTTTATAGCTAATTGAAATTTAAAAATAGTGATTTAATATTATAGAGGAAAAACTAACAATTAAAATATCCATTAACTATAAAAATATTAGACATATTAAAATTATTGGTAGTTAGTTACAGATAATTTAAATGTGTGCACGATAATATTAATGATAAATAGTTATAGATAATTTAAATTAGGATATTAAAAACTGCTTGAGAAATTGTAAAAAAGAAAAAGAACTGGAAAGATGTAGATTTCAAGCTTCATATGTGTAATCATAAATTCAGAGTAACTATAAATTACCCTAAAGTTACCCTAAATGTAGATGTTGCTCTTCACTTTGAGGGGGGCAAAAGAGGACTTGGCATCATCTGTAGAAACTCAAATAGATCAGTAAGATTCGCTCTCTCTTAAGGGATGTAATACCTTGGGTAAGATGCTCTCTTCCTGGAAGCAATGGCGATTTTGTGGGGCATTTGAAAGGTAAGGCATTGATGAATACTCATAAGTGTATTGTTGTTAATGATTTAAATTATTATTATACACTTTGAGTGTGATTAATTTCTTTAATTTGAAACACTTTTTCCACTGGGTTACTATTCATTGATTTACTATTCATATGCGTATTTTACTATTCATACACGTCTTCACTGTACATACGCGGTTTACTGTTCATCAATATTAAAATAGTCACATTGGGGAGAAGACGAATTCATGCCATTTCTTAAGCCATTTTTATGTCATTGTATCATCTTTAGTTTTTCTTCTTTAGTTTTATTCTTGTTTTCAATACCGAAGCTTTGTCTAAGTGTTCTCTTATTGTTCTTCTTATTGTTCGTTCTTTGATCTTTCAATCCATGTTCATTTTATCTTTTTACATGTTGTTTACTAATCTTCCTTTTGCTAAGGTGAAAGGGTGAAGCTTTCAGTATAAAAGTTATGATTGATTTGAATGGATCACAATGTTAATGATATTTTCTTTCTTAATCTATTTAACTTTCCTTCTTCTTAAGTGGGAGTCTTGATTCATCATAGCAATCATTGGCATAAAAGCTACTTAATTCCATCTATAAAATGTGGCTTGCCAGTTATATTGGAATCTTGAGTTATTGTGGACAAAGGTTGGCATAATAGATACTTGAACCCATTAGCAAGTGTTGGTGTTTTATGATCAATGAAAGCTAATGCTAACTAAATTCCTTGATTGGGACCTCCTTTTATATGTGGATCCCAGTTTAGTGGCAAGATGAGCTAAAATTAATCATAATCAATATACTAAAAGTGGATCCCTCTAACTATAGCTATTTATTTGAATTTGAATTTTTAATCAATACCTGTTTACACTTTGCACCAAAATCTTTCTTTATTACCAAATCTGTAATCTTTATTTCTTAATTTACTATTCTGTGGTTCGACACTCAAATTCCTGAGATTTTGTTACTTGCGACAATCTACACTTAGGTTATAACTGCTAGAGTGTAGCAAGTTTTTAGCGCCGTTGTCGGGGAAGTAGAATTAGAGTACAAGTTCATTTTTTTTTGTTCCTTTTTATTTTGTTCCATTTTTTTTTGTTCATCATATGGACGGCTGAGCCTCCTTCATCTTTTGTTTATTATAAGGAAGGCTAAGCCTCCAGCCTTTTATTTTTTGTTCATCTTGCTTTCATTTTATTTATTTATTTTTATTATTGTTTAATGGACGACTAAGCTACCTATCCTTTCTGTTTATTATCTAGAAGGCTGAGCCACCTTCCTAACTTGTTATTGATATTTACTTTCTTGTTATTATTTTGTTTATATATGAAAGTTTGGTCACGTATATTAAGTGGTAGACTAGTAAGAGAATCTTCATCTTTTTCGAATATGGCTGAACAAATTAATGACCAAGAAGACAACCATTCTCTACATAATGACCAAGATCAACCCAGGACACTTAGAGAACACATGAACCCCATAAGAAATAGCACTTCATCATGTTTAATTTTTCTTGCTGATGCATGTAACTTTAACTTTAAGCTAGGTATTATTCAACTTTTATGAACTTTTGACGGCTTTGATTCCGAAAATCTCAACTTGCATTTGCGAGAATTTGAGGAAGTTTGTCACACATATAACAACCTAAACTATAGCATGAACACTATCAGACTTAAGCTTTTTTCTTTTTCTTTAAAAGATAAAGCTAAAACTTGGCTACAGAATCTTAGGTCAGGCTCTGTTTAATTCATAGGATGAATTACAATAACAATTTTTGAAAATTTTTTTTCTTGCCCATAGAATAATTTTTTTAAAAAAGTAAATCACCATTTTCACATAAAAACCAGGAGAAACTTTTTACCTATGTTGAGATAGATGCAAGAATTTACTTAACACATGCCCATACCATGGTTTTGAAACATGAAGATTAATCTCACATTTTTTTGAAGATTTGACACCTAAGAAAAGACAAATGGTAGAATTAATGTGCAATGATACATTTGAGGATAAAGATCTTGACGAGGCAATGAATTGGCTAGACATGTTAGTGAAAAATGCACAGAATTGGGACACCGCTGGTACCTATGAGGATCAAAGTAAAACTCAGTCCTCTAGATCTAGTGGAGGCATATATCATTTTAAGGAAGATAATGGCCTTCAAGCAAAATTTGCATCCCTAGCTAGAAAGATTGAGGCATTAGAAATGAAGAAAACTGGTCATTTAAAATCTGTTGAAGAAATTGTTTGTCACATTTGTATGACCAATGACCATTCCACTAGCAATTGCCTAACCTTTCCCTCTTTCAAATAATGTCTCCATGAACAAGTTAATGCATTGAACAACTTCGAGAGACCAACCCAAAATCCGCACTCACAAACCTACAATCCTGGTTGGAGGAATTATCCGAATTTCAGTTGAAGAAATGATAATCATGCTCAACCATCATAACCACCTTTGCACACTCAACAAAATTTTTAACAATTTCAAGGGTATGCACTATATGTTCCTCATTTTAGGAAAAACTTTGAAGATACATTGCATTCATTTATTGAGAAGCAAGAGTCAATCAATGCTTAAACAAGTCAAACCATAGTTGATTTGAAAGATACTATCGCAAAATTTGCATCTGCACTGAACATTGAGGAGAAAGGATAAATTTTTTCTCAACCACAACCGAATCCCAAAGGTCAAACTATGGATCAAGTAAAGTCAATCATTACACTCCGCAATGATAAGATTATTGAAAAATCCATTCCTAATCTTTATGAAGGAAATGATGAGTCAACTTCTAAGAGTAAAGAATGGGTTAAACCTATACCAAGCGAAGAACAAATTGAATTTCCATCAGCACCTCAATTTCGTCATACGTTAATTGTTCTTAAGAAGGCGAATCAAAATCTTAAAATTTTGGATATTTTCAAGCAGGTAAAGATCAATATCTCTTTATTAAATGTGATCAAACATGTACCTTATTATGCCAAATTTTCAAAGGATTTGTATATTGTTAAAAGAAAACTTAATGCGAAAAAGAAAGCCTTATTGGCCGAACAGGCAAGTTTTGTTATTCAAAATAACACTGCTTTGAAATATAAGGACCCTGGTTGTCCAACAATTTCATGTTTTATTGGAGAACATAAAATTAAGCAAATATTACTTAATCTTGGGGCTAATGTAAACTTACTTTCATATTTAGTTTACTAAAAACTAAATTTGGGTGAGTTAAAACCAACCGAAGTAACTCTTTTGCATGTTGACAGATTAGTGAAAGTGTCCAGAGGAGTAATTGAAGATGTGTTAGTCCAAGTTGATAAATTCATATATCTTATGGATTTTATTGTTTTGGACACACCACTAGTGAAAATTAAGAATTCAATACCTGTTATCTTGGGACGTCCATTTTTAGCAACCTCTAACGCTTTGATTAATTGTAGGAATGGATTGATAAAACTGACATTTGAGAATATGACATTGGAGTTAAATGTTTTTAACTTGCTTAAGTAACCTCCTGAAAAGGAAGATGAAAGTGAGGAAGATGAAAGTGAGGAAGTTTGCATTATTGACACTATTGTGGAAAACCACATTAAAAAGGTAGAAGGAAACACATATTGGAGACCAAAAGTTGAGGAGCAAAATAAAATCCCCACAACAAAGTTGAAGCTTTTATCCAAAGAATTGAAATACCTAAAATCAAAGAAAGATGCTAAATTAAGACTGATATGCTGGATCATATTACTCCAAAAATTCAACATTATAATCAAGGGTAAAAAGGGTTCTAAAAATGTTGTCGCTGACTATTTCTCAAGACTGACAACGGATTCAACAATTGGGGCTATACCTATAAATTATTGTTTTCCTGATGAATTTTTATTTTTCTGTCACTACAGTACATTGGTTTACTAATATTGTCAATTTTTTGGTAACAAGATGAATGCCAACTCAATGGAGTATCCAAGATAAAAAGAAATTTCTACATGAGATGAAAAAATTTTATTGGGATGACTATTATCTTTTCAAATAATGTCCTAATAAGATATTTATGAGATGTATACTTGAGGATGACGTAAAAAGTGTGATTGTATTTTCTCATTTTGAAACGTGCAGAGGGCATTTTTTGTCAAAGACAACAGTTGTAAAGATTTTGCAGCCTAAATTTTACTAGCTCTTTTTGTTTAAAGATGCACATGCATTTTGCAAAGCTTTTGAAAATTTTCAAAAATTAGGACTTATTTCTTCCTGGTTAAGTGGCAGATACGGTACTTCATGACTCTCAAGTAGGTTATCTCAGTTTCCCATAATAACTAATTTCTTTTTCTTCTCTCTCAATTTTTTTTCTCACCAATAGATTTTGTTCTTTTTGCTTTGCGAAAATATTTTCCCTCTTTCTCAATAAATGTTATTAAAAGGATTTATTAAGTTAGATGTGAAAGATTTAGAGTTTTCATGCATATAGACATTCATAAAGATGTGCGTTGGTTAATTGAAGCTAAGGTCTGTTTGAGAGTGGGACTGTACTTGTGCATGACCCAAACCGGTTCGAGTTGCATTGTTGGAGCCACTATTGTATAAAATCAAAGTCATTTTGGTAACGATCTCAAAGTAGGAGCCTCACATTGTCTGTCTTCTTCTAGAAGGCTTGCTCGTTCGCATCTTCCATCCACCACGCCTCTTTTCTTGGTGGCAGAAGAAATACTAAAATTGATCGTCTGACTAAATTTGAGAGCGGGCAGGCAATTCCCAAAGCTTATACACATAGACATCCATTTCAACGATAGTGCGAATGAGATGAGCGAGGTTGACCATCTTGCTCCACAGATAATAGTTTATGATTTCTTCATTCGTCGAGTGGGATCGAAATCCCCTACATAGTTTTCCATGCCCCGCTCTGTTTTTGGTTCAGGAAAAATAGGGGAGAAACAGAGTGAAGTGAAGTAGGAAGCTTTTCAAAAGTGTTGTAGTCTTCTGTGTTTAAACTTAGTCCCAAGGCGACTAAATTATGCATGTGGCTTGGCCCGCCTTATTGAGGCACCCATAACAAAATTGTGGTGGGTGAAATTTGCATTGGGCATCTAACTTGAAGATTTCCATTATTTTTACCATTATCTTTAATCAATTTTTATCTAAAGCATTTTAAATAGCGTGTTAAAACAACACATTTTATACTACCCCGGAAAAGAATTCAATGGCACTTGTATGATAAAAAGAAGCTTACATATAAAAATGACAAAGTTTAATAGAAAAGAAAATAAGCTTAATATCCATTTACAATTTAGGCCCATTTGGCATTAGTTTCAACAATTAGCGTTTTAAAAAAAATTATCAAACGATAGTTTTCAGTCTTTAACTTTATCGGTTTCATCTTTACTGTTAAATAAATTACTAAAAGCTATATATATCATCTAGGATAAAATTTTTCCTTTTTTAATCTTTGGAATGGTTATTTTTACAATGGGTGCATATATAAAATATCAAGTGCTTATTTGTTTGTTTCAGAAAAATAAACTGAGAAAGAGTAAGCATTACATATACCTGACTTATTTCATGCGTCATCTCTGAAAAATTTAGGAATTGTCATTTTGACCTCGCCCACATGTAATGTACCGATAAGTTTTCTACACTGTTCAAACAAGCTTTATGGATGGATGAAGTGGCTAGTGTGCGTATGGGGGTTGGGGGGGAAGATCTACTAAGTTCGAACCCCAAATAGGCCTTACAGCCTTCACAACCATTATGTTTTTGTTTTTATTTTTTTGCTCTTTCTCAAAATTTTTTCTACATTTCTATCAATTTTTTTTCCAATTACCTTGCACCTTTTCATTTTTATTTATTTTTTTCAATTTTAATTTTTTTATTTTCATTCTCTCATTTTTTTTTTCATATTTTCCTTCTCTTTTTTCATTTTTTTGCAGTATTTTCAATTGTGTTTGTTTCATTTTTTATTAACATGTGTTTATTCTTTTATTTGTTCATTTTTTTATAGATAAACTAGTTGTTCTTTTTCACTAGTTATCTGTATTTTTAATAGCAACAGTTTATTCTTTTAGAGAAATCATTTTTTTGTTCTCTTATTACTAGTTGTTTATTCTTTTATTGGTATCTATTTGTTCTTTTATTAGTAGATGTTGTTCTTTTGTCAGTTCATGGATGTTCCTTTAAATGAACTAAATGTTTGCTCTTCTATTAGTATTTCTTTGTTCTTTTGTCAGTATGTATTTGTTCTTTTATTTGTTTATAGTTATTGTTTAGATAAGCCTGTTATTTTTTCTTTTGTAAGTTGCTATTTGTATTTTTATTAGTAACAATTTGTTCTTTTATAAGTTCCAGCTTGTTCCTTTAGAAAAACTTTTTTTTTTGTTCTCTTATTGCTAATTGTTTTTTTATTAGTAAGTTGTTATTCTTTTATTAGTATGTGTTTGTTCTTTTGTTAGCTCATATTTGTTTTTTTTATATGAACTTGATGTTTGTTCTCTTATTAATAGCTATTTGCTCTTTTATTAGTTCACATTTGTTAATTTTGATAAACTAGTTATTTATTCATTTATTAGTAGTTATTTGTATTCTTAGCAACAATAGTATGTTCTCTTTTTGGTTCATTTTTTAGCTCCTTCTTAAACAAGGAAAAAAAAGAGTTTATTTCAAATTTAATGTAAGAGAGTATTTATATCATGAATTCATCTAAAAAAAGACAGCAATAGTGAAAAATAAAGAATATAAAATGAAAAAAGGTTGACAAATGACAAAATGAATTGAGAGGAAAAAGGAGATAACTTATTCTTATGTCAGTATCTATTTTTTTTACTAGTAATTGTATCTATTTGTTTTGTTTTTAGGAATCATTTGTTCTTTTACCAGAAAGTGTTTGTTCTTTTAGCTCAACTAGATAGTTTTTTATTCTTTCATTAGTTAAAAATCTTGAAACAAAAACAAATGAATAAAAAATAGATAAATTTGAAAAAAAAAAAGAACAATATAAGAATAAAAAATGAAATAGAACTGACAAGAAAAATGTAAATAAATTAGAAAACAAAAGAAAAGGAATAAAATTGAAAACAAAATAATAGAAAATACTGGTAATAATATAAAAATAATTTAAAAAAGGGATAAATGGAAAAAGATGAGAAAAAAAAACAAAAAAATAGGAAAGTTAAAACAAAGAACAGAACTGGAGGAAGAGAATAAAAGATTTTCCAATTAAAATAAAAAGAAAGTGGAAAAGTAGTGAGAGTGCTACACGTGACTCGAACACCCAGCCCCTTCAATTAGCTATCAACATACCAACCACACCGTCAAAAGTGGAGGTTCGTCCAAAGGAGACAGGAATAGTTATAAGTAGTTTGTGTGTCCCAGCTCCCACAAAACCCGGGGTGCATACAAGTTTTTTCCAATGAGAAAAATCAAGTGGTTATTCGTCAAGGCGTTTGTTTATGCTTTCGCAGACCAAAGTCGTAAATTAAAAAAGTATTAGGTGGAGATTGTTCCCCTATGGATTTGATTTACTTTACTTGCATGTTTTAGTCGGTGTTAGATCCAAAAATTTTACACATATTGGTCTGTATATATTACAAATATTAAACTCAATACTACATAATAAAGTTTATAAATTCACATTTGTAACATAAAATTTAAACTCATGTACAACATAACTATGAATTTTTTGGAATAAAATATAAAAGTGCTCGAATTTAACATCTATTTTTTTAGGAATTTCATTTCAAAAAATCGAAGTTTAACAAGCCCTACCAGCAAAATATCAATCAATTGAGCTCACTGCTCATCACTCTCTGGAGGCATCTCAAATATGGTGGGAGATGGCAATTCATTCTCCTTAAAATATCTGTGAAAGCCCGAAACCTTATTTCAACCATAGGCCCATAAAGGATGAGTCATCAACTCCAAAAAAATGAACACAAGGAAGAAGGAAACAAAAGTAAAATCATCACGTCTTATGCTTGCCACCACCAATCTTTTTCTAGAAAAGAAGAAACAAAAATTGAAGGGATGGGGGAAAAAATGAACAGAAGTGAAATTTGGAACATGGAATAAGTTTTAGGACTCAAATAGAAAATTTTATTAAGTTTTAGGATTTACTATGAAAATTTTCTCTTAGCTCCCGTCATTTCTTAACGGTTTGACCTAATGGTTATTGCAATAATTTCGTAGTTAGAAGATGATCAGCGTAACAATTGGTAGTTTTGGGATGACTTAACAACATGAGTGTTAGTTCAAGGATCATGAGTGCTATTTATTTAATTATTTACATCATTTATCGACTTTGAATAAAAGTTTAAGTTTTTTATCCCACTGAGATAATTAAGGTACTAAGCATCCGTAATCCATTTGATATTAGTAGTAGTGATTAATGTTAGGCCTTAAAAAATTATCAAATGGTAATTTTAAGCATTTAGAGGTTTAATTTTCATTATTAATAAATTATCTAAAACTGTAACGCTAATAAAAAATTATTTATAATTTTTTACCTTCAACTTTTTTTAATGTAAATGTGAATTTTTTATAACCTAATAAATAAAAAATTATATCTTTAAATACATTTCTTAAAATTTTTTATTCACTACTCACAAAAATAAATTTAAATAAAAAAAACAGAGTAAATAAGATGGTACGGATATATCATGTGTCAGCTGATGGTAAGCAATATGACAAAACAAATGTACGGTCGGCTAAATCCATAGCAAGGGATTTATTGCACAAAGAGCCACACATCGTTCTCAGCCACTGTAAATTTTACCCTAACGTAAATTTTGTTCCCCATCTGTCCAAAACCTTTATAAAGTGCTTCCTTAGATGGAAGGCAAGGCCACATCATCTTCCAAGTGCCGTCTGAGCTAGCAAAGCAGGAACAATGCAATTATTGGAAACAAACGCAAGAAAGGTGGATTTCATTTTTTGTTAAGAAAACATTGTTTGCTCAACCTAAAAAATGTAGGGTTAATAAATTTTCTCTTTAATATTGTCTTCAACAATGAGCAACAGCTCTCTCCAAACTCTCTCATCTAGAATTTCTCAATGGCTTTGGTAACAACTAGATTTACACCGTTGATGGCCTTGTCAACAAAGGAGCAAGATCAACTTCAATGAAGCAAGAAGCAAATTGAAAGTGCAACAAGAATGGATGAAAATCCCACCTCACAAAATTGCAATCACTACTAATTTTTTTTTTCAACAAGCAAATTACCAACGGCTAGACCGTTGGTAATAATCAATGTGTTTGACTATTGATAAATTCTTTTTATAATGGTCAAACACGTTGATAATTTACCAACGGTCAAATGCATTTAAAATTTATGAATTTTCCAACAGGTAAATTATCAACAGCTAGATCGTTGGTAATTATCAACACAGGTGAAATTTGCATAGGGCATCTAAATTAAAGATTTCCATTATTTTTACCATTATCATTAGTCAATTCTTATCTAAAGTGTTTTAAATAGCATGTTAAAACAACACATTTTATACAGCCCTATAAAAGAATTCAATGGCACTTGTATAATAAGCAGAAGCTTACATATAAAAATGACAAAGTTTGTCATAAAAGAAAATAAGTTTAATATCCATTTATAATTTAGGCCGGTTTGACATTAGTTTCAATGATTAGAATTTTTAAAAAAATTATCAAATGATAGTTTTTAATTTTTAACTTTATTGGTTTAATCTCTGTTCTTAAATAAATTACCCAAAAGCTATATATATATAATCTAGGATAAAATTTTGCCTTTTTTAATCTTTGGAATGCTTATTTTTACTGTGGGTGCATATATAAAATATCAAGTGCTTATTTGTTTGTTGCAGAAAAATAAAACAAGAAAAATCAAGTGGTTATTCATCAAGGTGTTTGTTTGCACTTTCACAGACCAAAGTCATGAATTAAAAAAGTATTAGGAGGAGATTATTCCCCTACGGATTCAATTTCCTTGCATGTTTTGGACAATGGCAGATTCAAAAATTTTACACATATTGGTTTGTATATATTACAAATATTAAACTCAACATTACATAGTAAAGTTTATAAATTCGTATCTGTAACATAAAATTTAAACTCATGTATAACATAACTATGAATTTTTTGGAATAAAATATGAAAATGCTCAAATTTAGCATATATTTTTTTTAGGAAATTAATGTCCAAAAACCAAAGTTTAACAAGCCCTACTTGCAAAGTATTAATCAATCAAGTTCGATGCTCAACACTCTTTGCCTGCATCTCAAATATGGTGGAAGATAGCAATCCATTCTCCTTAAAATATCTGTGAAAGCCCAAAACCTTATTTCAATCATGGATCCATAAAGCACTAGCCATCAACCTTGCAAAAATGAACATAAGGAAGAAGGAAATAAAAGTAAAATCATCATGTCTTAGGCTTGCCACATCATCTTACGAATGGCGTCTGAGCTAGCAAAGCAGGGACAATAAGATGAGCAATTGCTAGAAACAAACGCAAGAAAGGTGGATTTCATTTTTTGTTAAGAAACCATTGTTTGCTCAACCTAAAAAATGCAGGGTTAATAAATTTTCTCTTTAATGTTGTCTTCAACAATGAGCAACAACTCTCTTTGAACTCTCTCCTCTAGAATTTCTCAATGGCTTCTGTAACGGCTAGATTTACATCATTGATGGCCCTGTCGACAAAGGAGCAAGATCAACTTCAACGAAGCATGAAGCAAATTGAAAGTGTAACAAGAATGGATGAAGATCCTGCCTTACAAAACTGCAATATTGGTGCTACATGAACTTCCTAGAAAGATACTCTACTTCAAGGTAATTTGAATTCTTCAATCACTTTGAATTACCATCCATACTATCTCAAAGAAGGTTCAGATAATCAAATCAACCCTGATGTACACATGCTAGTGGTTCATTTTTTGTATAAAGGGAAGAGGCTTATCAGAGAGCCATAGGAAATTCAATTGTTGTTTACACCTTTGGATGCATATGCCAAGAGTGAAAAAATTATGGAATCTATCTGAAGGCTTCAAGTGTGTAGACATGGTGTAGACCTGGAGAAAGACTTCTTCATCATCAAATTCAAATTGCAAACGAATTCCGACAAGGTACTAGTTTGGGGGACCTTAGTTCTTTGGACCTTATTATTTAAGAATTTGATATTGGGAACCATGATTGGGACTAGAATTCATTACTTTCTTAACCACATCAATTTGGGATCATCTTCTAGATCTTCCACCACTAAAAAAAGAAAAAGAGCTTTAGTGATGGCTATTAGCGATGGTTAGCTATTATTAAGTCATATGTAGCAATAACTAGCTGTTGCTAAAGTCACCACGGATAATTCACTCACCGTTAATAATTTACTAACGGTTAGCTTTCGCAAAAGTGAGTCACTAATTTTCTGGCACCAGCTTGTTGCCAGTGAATTAGTGACGGTTAGTCGTCGCTAATTTATTGAAGGCTAATTGTCACTAATTTAACAAAGGCTAGTTATCGCTAATTTAGTAAAGGCTATCTCTCATTAACTTTAAGAAAGTTTAAGAAAATTTAGTGACAGTTGGCCTTCACTAATCAATTATTATTATTATTAATCCTACATACATTACCATGTTATCCTGTTGATATAATTCCAACAATATAAAATAAAGGAAAATTATATATATCTGCAACTATGAAGTACATCTCCAATGTCATTTAACAATTAAGCCATACACAAAAGACAATATATACATATTTTGAAAGTACAATTCTTCACAGGTTTGAAAGCATATGCCCAGGATGGAATACTTGACTAAGGATATTGATGCTCTATCTCCATTCACTGAATCTTTTAGCTCTGAATGCCTAACTTGAGGCATAAGAGTATCCAAACTACCAGGCACATTTTCTCTTCCGCCTCTGCCTAGCCTTTTTCTATTCTACAATAACAATTTTAGTTCAAAATACTGTGTAAGGGAGAACAAATATGTATGCCATGAAATGCATAAGTAACAGACTAAGATGGAAAATGCCAAGTTATTATAATTGTCCCAAAATTGTCATACTTGACACTCTATAAGGATTTACCACTTAAAAGCTTACAAGATAAAAAATTGTTTTGGTGATAAGAAGTGACAGATAATGGTGAGAAGAAAATTTGACAAACAAAATGCTTGAAAGGATATTAGGACCAAATTTGAACCAGTCAATGAAGTAGGGTAAAACCAAGTGAAATATTATACTCTAACTTTCAACAAAATTGAACCAGGCAATTGACATACCCAATCTAAATTAACAATAAACCAACAATTCACTCACCCAAGCTAAATGAACCATCAGGCGACAAAACCAAGCAAAACTGACAGCAAAATTGAACCAGAATCAACAAAACCAAGAACACTTTTTTGGCTAAATAAACCAGCAAAACTGATAGTAAAAGAGACAATAAACCAGCAATTCACTCACCCAAAGAACCATTAGGCAACAAAACTAGGCAAAACTGACATCAACAATTAACCAGAATCAACAAAACTAGTAACACCTTTTTTTGCTAAATAAACCAGCAAAACTGATAGCAAAAGAGATGATAAGCCAGCAATTCACTCACCCAAGCTAAATGAACCATTAGGCAACAAAACCAGGCAAAACTGACAGCAAAAAGTAACAAGAATCAACAAAACTAGGAGCATTTTTTTTTGCTAAATAAACCAGCAAAACTAACAATAAAATTGACAATAAACCAGCAATTGACTCATCCAAGTTAAATGAACCATTCGGTAACAAAACCAAGAAAATATCATGGATGGAAGGAAAACAGATTCCTCTAGTCTTTGGCATGTGATAATGGCCCTGGCCAAGGATAAGATCAAACTGTGAAAACAATCACAAGATATCAGTAAAAAATAACTAGTTTCACGCAAGAACACTTATTTGCACTATTTTCACAAGTCTTAAGTATTTAATTCTAAGTGGTGAAACAAAGCATCATTCTATGTTTAACAATCATACACATGAATCGATCATCGCAGTATATATCATTTCAGAAATTTGACACTTACGTGTTTTTCTCCCTCCTTCGCTTCATTTAATGTTTGCCTCAATCAAAAGCAACGGAATCTATTGCTCCACTTTCATGTTCAAACTTTTGTAAAATTCAAGTATAGAAATATATAGGGGGTTGCACTCATTGGTATCCATAATAACAGAGTCAAGACACTCAGCAGCACCTCGAGCTTTAGTTTCAAGTACAATTCCATAAAGGAAAAGGAAGGCAATGGTACTACAACTAATAGATGCAAGAACCCAAAAATTAACAACAAATGAAAACAACTAGAGTGAGAAGGTAATTAAAGGGCCACTTCAATCCAGCCATACGAACAAGAAACAACAATATTACCAATTTCTTGGTTGATTTCACATAAAAGCAAAGGGGGAAATTGAGACAGATAAAATTGAGGAAGAAAGATCCAATTGGCGTAGCTAAACCTTTGAAATCAACGTACTGTTTGTCTAAAACTAAAATCAAACAAAAGGAGAATTAGTTTCTCAGCTAAACGGAAACCTTAAATCCCAACAATGTTCCAAACCAAAATTGAGTTCTATTAAAAGTGGGAGAGATTTACCTTATATGAAAACGATTTTTAGCAACAATCCGCACTGTTGTATGGACGGCGGAGGCTTTTGTGTGCATCAAGAGGGCCTATAATGGAGGTTAGGGGCAAAACAGCACATGACTTCTTTGTTTCTTGGAAGAAAGACGCTTATTGACTCTAGCGATGGCTAGACCTCGCTATTCGTAAACCTATAGTATTTTAAATATAATTATTTGTTTTAATAATAGATCCAGGCTACAATTAAACTATATTCTAAAAGCTGTGAAGGCTCTACTATTCGAACTACAGTGATGAACAGTGTAGGGACGATTTTGCCCTTCGTCCCTCATGCGCTGCTGCCTTTTTTTTTTTTTTTTTGGCTTCTTCCAACTATGGTCAAACCCCTCTTTTGGTCCTTAGATGTTTCACTTCTATCCTAATGCTCCCCAACTTTCACTTTCTGTCGTCAGCTTTTGGTATTTCCCCTCTTTTGGTTCCTAGATGTTTTACTTCTGTCCTAATGCTCCCCAACTTTTGCTTTCTGTCGGCAGCTTTTGGTCAATTTATTTGTTTTCTTTTTCTTTTACCTTTACTATATTAATGGTTAAAACATATGTTGATTAATATAAATTCAACACAATTTTATATTTTTTTTATGATGTATTATTTTCTAAAGTAAAACATTGGTTTCCATTAACGTAGTAAAGGTAAAAAGAAAAAGCTCTATGGTTTAATGAAGTGATTTGGCCAAAAATTCCTAAAATTAAAAGTGAATTTTTTTATCTATATTAAAAATTAAAATTTAAATTGATAAGAGATAAAAATTTTAGTCAATTATTCTTTAATTGCCAGAAAAATATCTATCATTTCAAATAATGTACAATATTATGTTTCACAGTTTTATGTTTTGATCATAATTGATAGTTTTAATGATAAGAAGATAACATCAAAAAAATCTTAACTCACAATTTTAATCAATGAACATAAATTTATGACTTAGAATTTTTAAATTATTATTATTGATATTTATTTTAATTATAAATTTATTGAAAAAATTACCTGCTACAACGTGCGGGTCAAACATAACCTCGTTAGATTCTATAATTAAAATAATGGATTAATTTAATTATTTATTTGTCAATAATTGTTTAATTATTTTACTTATTCAATTAAACAAGTCATAAATAATTAGGAGCCCATAAAAAGCCATGAACCTAAAAAAATTACTTTACTTAGGTAACTTAGCTAACTTTACTTAGGTAACTTAGCTAGATTTAATAAAAACACAATGTAAACTAAAATAATGATTTTACTTAGCTAGATTTAATAAAAACTAAAGCAAAATGTGAAAAGCTTAATAGCACATAAATAATTGATAGCTTAATTATGTTTTAGAAAAATAATAAAGATGAAAGAATTTTAAACCATAAAAATAATTTAGCGAGGACAAGTTATCGCTAAATTTAGCAATGATTAATTGTCGCCAAATTAACGAGGACAAGTCATCGTTAAATTTAGTAATGATTAATTGTCGCTAAATTCTAGGATTTTAGCGGGGGCAAGCCATCATTAAATTAGCGATAACTAACTGTCACTAAATTAGTGAAGACACACCATCATTAAATTTTAACAACAAACTACCGTCACTAAACTTTTACTGGACTTTTGAGTACATATTTCCACTGTATTACATATGTTAGAATAGGTTATCTAGGTTAAATAGGATGACAAATTAGCTTAAAATATGACTAACCAACAAGAGCAAGGTGTTGCTAAATTTGGCCGAGATTAGCAAAGGCTAACTGTCACTAATTGTTATGAGTTTAGCGAGGGCAATTCATCGCTAAATTTAGTAACGACTAACCTTTGCTAATTGAGCAGGAGAAGCTAAGCAAAGTACTAAAGATAGGTACTGACTCAACTATGAGTCTCGAATGAAGGTTTGCAAGAACTTGCATTCAATTAGATTCAAATAAACTACTTAAAAAAAAAATCTAGGTTGATCATCAAGTTCAAAGAGTGGTTTACACTACAAGATAAATGCATTAAAGTAACTAAAAGGAGTGACTAAAATTCAATCATTGAACATACTCAGTGGCCCTTCAGTCACTATTATGTGGGGCTCACTTTTTAAATGATTGAAGAATGACCGAAATTTTCAGTTGCCATCATTCAATCATTTTTCAGTCGATATTTAGTAGTCATTTAGTCACATTTATTCGCCCCCAATTTTCGCAACTACAATTTTAACTTTGTTGGAAATGTTGAAAGCTTTACAACACGCAACATGCCTTCTATTTCTCTCAGGTTCTTCTTCCTTTTTTATCCCTTCGACTCCCTTCTCTTTTATTTAGTCCCCAAGAATTTCTTGCGCTTTTTCCCGCCCTCCTGGTTCTCCTCACCAATTCAGCCTCAAGATGCCCCTAATCCCAACCCCTCCCACCTGCCATCGTAAAAGAGAATGGACTCCACTAAGCTCAAGCACCTCTCCCTAATGTTCAATTTAAACGGTAACGGCACAATTACCAAGAAGGTGCTTAACAACTCATTGGAGAATTTGGGGAACTTTATCCCTGACAAGGAACTCACCTAGATGATCTAGAAGATTGTTGTCAATGATGATGAAGGAGGCTAGCTAGAGAGGGAAGTGTGGCTACACAGACAAAGACCAGTTGTTTTCATGAACGGGTCTATTTTGCTACATGGACATGCGTGTCGAGCTTGAGATGGTGGTCTATTTTGTTCTAATAGATGCTAAGGGGAATACTTTATTTCCCAAATTATGCAATGCCTATTATATAGACCTGGGCTAATTTTCTTCTTGTTTTTTATCCTACTTGAGTGTTTTTGTTTCATTCTCCACCTTTTAATACATTCTTATTTACCAAAAAAAAAAAAAAAAACCATAGGGTATGAAGCTCCAAACTCTATTGTATGGAAATAGTTATCCAACTTCTTTACCTCACAATAGCAGTTGCCCTCCGATGTTGGATTTTTTGTTGAGCAAAGAACACCACAAAATGCTTCTTATATCTGAAACTAACCATCTTTTTTTCCTTTTATATTTGCCTTTTTCTTTTATCCAAAGACATGTTATATTTATTACCTTGCAAGGGGTGGAGGCAGCATTTTTTTTAGGGGTTGCAGAATTTTTTTCTTAGGATGGGTGAACCAAAACTAACATGTAGCATTTTCTAAACATAAATATAACTATATGTATAAAATTTAACTAATACTATTTGTTGACACCCAATTTCGTCCGACTAAAATTTCTTTAAAAAAAATTTAATTAATTAATCAAAATTTAAAGTTAAAAAAAAATATCATTAATTAATTAACTTAAAAGAAAAAAAATAAATAATATAGGGACATTTTTTTTATACATATATATTAGTTAATTAATTAAATTAATTAATTAATTAAAATAATAATAATAATAATTAATAATAATAAAAAAAGGGGAGAGGGTGGCCGACAGAGGCTCCCCCCTTATCTCTAATCTTATCTACTCTCCTCTCCCACTGACTATCTTCTCTCCTTCACGCTGTCCCTCTCTCATCCTCTCTCTCCTTCATGCTCTCCCTCTCCCTCTCTCGGCCTATAGCTGAGTTCTCTTCTCTCCTTCTCCCTCTCTGTTTTCTATCTTTCTCTCTCTTCCTCTCGGTTTTGATCTTTTCTCTCTCTCCCTCTCTGAGTTATCTTTCGCTCTCTCTCCCTCTCTGTTTCTTCTCCCTCTCTGTTTCTATTCTCTCTCTCTCAGACAGAACGCACACACACAGAAAAAAAAAAATTCTCTCTCTTCTCCCTTTTCTCTCCGCGCCAGCCTCCCTCTAGCCTTCTTCCGCGTCGCGGTCCGACACCATCCTAGCTTCGCATCGCCATCACCTCCGGTTTCCAGCCCCGACGTCCCAGCCTTCGTCTTCTCTCCTCCACCGTCGCATCGCCTCCGTCGCCACCTTCCGCGTCGTTACCGTAGCTCCTCCCTCCACTTGCGTCGCTCCTGTCAACCGTTCCAGCCACCGCCAGCCGACGCCGCTCCAGCCATCCCTCCTCCCCTCCGCGTCGCGCCACCGCCTCGCCTCCGCCGCGCCTTGACCCTGCCGCCGTGCTCCCGCCAGCCCCGCCGTCGCTCTCCTCCCTTGCCTCCTCTGCTCTCGCTCCAGGCTCCCCTTTTGCGCTGTATCCTTTGCTGCAGCTCTTCCCAAGACGAAGACGCGTTAACGTATTGACCGAGTCAAATTCTATTTCTTTGTCTTTTTGGGTAAAATCTTTATTTAGTCCTTATTTTTCTTTCTTTTATTCATTTAAGTCACTAACGTATTTTTTGTTGCAGATCAACCCCTGACAGCAAACTCTTATTGTTTTCTTTTCTTTAATTTTTTTTTTGTTTACTTGTCTATTTTGGCCATTCGTTAAATTTAGCCATAAAATTCATGTAGGATTATAATCTGGATTGTTTTACTTTTTTTATATATATCTATTCTTTTTATCTATTTAATTTTTGGGATAGTTCATTTATTATTTAATAGTCACGATACATCTAAAAAATTTCATTTCGTATGGATTTAATAAGATTCTTAAATGAATTTAGGACGGTAGTAAATTACAAAATCCATATCCAGGTGGTTCGGTTAGAATCCATGGTTTGGATATTAATTGATTTTATTTAAAGCAAACAAAACAAAAATTAAAATTAAATAATGAAATCCCGATCGCAAACCGACTCGTTGTCCAGATCTGATATGAAAGTCCATAATTTCGGCTTAATTTTAATTTTTGTCCCTGAATTTATTTGATTTGTTTAATTGAAAATCTAATGTTGTTTTGATTTGCGAGTTAGTTACTGATTTATTTATTTTCTTTTTTTTTTTTTTGTTCAGTTGATTAAAGGCATGAATTATCTTAGGAATTAACATCAGGTTTAATTATGTGATTAGGTTATATAAATATTTTTAATAAATAATTTGTCCTCGGATTTAGTTGATTTGTTCATATGAGACTTTAAGGTTGTTTTGATTTATAATTTGGCCATTAATGTTTATTTTCTTTTATGTCTTTGTTTTGTTCATTTGATTAAGAGCATGAATAAACTTAAAGAATTAATATGAAGGATAATTGTGCGATTCGGTTAGATAAATATTTTTAATAAATAATTTGCCCCTGGTCTTATTTGATTTGTCTATTCGAGACTCTAATATTGTTCTGATTTACAAATTAGCCACTGTTTTATTTATTTTTTTAGTGTTGTTTGGATTATTAAAGTTATGAATTAGTTTAGAAATTGATGTTAAGCTTAACCATGATTAGATTAGATAGATTCTTTAATGATTAATCTAAAATTAGTTTAGACATATTAAAAAATAAAAATCACATTTTAGGAAAATTTTGATCTGTGTGGGACATTTAATAATTAATTAAATAACTAATAATAAATTAAATTTAAATTAATTTCCATATCCGGATGATCCGGCAGGATCTACGGTTTGGAAAATATCAACCTTTTTAATTAAATAAATTAAATAAAAAGGTAAAAATCCATATTTACGATATGGATTAAATTCTTTAAAATTTCATCGAATTCCGTGTCCAAATGACTCGGCAGAGTCCATGGTTCGGAATTAAATCTTCTGTGTCCAAATGGCTCGGCAGAGTCCATGGTTCGGAAGTATAAAATTCTATACAAATTAATTAACTTAAAAATCCACATTTCGATTAATTCAGTTAAAATTTCTAAATTAACTGAAAATTATTTAAAAGCAAAGTAAAACAAAATTAAAATCAACTAAGGTGCCAATTTTGGGCGCTATAACAATATTGTTTTAGCGTAACCGTACTCCCGATCCCCGAACTCTCGCAGACCATATTTTAGGTGACCAATCGACCTAGGTAAACGGATTGGTGGCGACTCCAGAAAACCCGATGTTGCCACAGCTTGGCGACTCCACTGGGGACACGGTTAGTGAGTCGAGCCTAAAACTTGATTTGTTTTGTTTTGCTTTGCTTCTTTTTATGTGGATTTTTATATGCTATATTTACTTAGCGAAAACATGCATTATGCATTCACGACATGAAGCTCTATACCCGAGCATACTCGAATCGAACACGTTCTTTCTAAGCGGAATTGGTGTTGTTATCCTTGTGAGGCCATGGTCTCTAAGCCTTCACCAGTTTCAAAGTAGCAAAGTAGTGTATTGCCTCCTGAGACGGTTAGTCTTTGCATGGGCCCACGAAAAGCTACGACTCGAATTAATCCTTCCTTACATAAACCCTAGAGGGTAAGGAATTGGGCCGTCACTATACTTTAGTGATGGGATTCGGGAACTATCCCTTGCCTTTTTGATAAGCCACCTTATGCATATAGAACTCCCCACTTAACCATAGAACTGACCATAGAATTTCTACCATTTTACCAACGCCATAAGCATATCCTTGTTATGCTGTGTTGTTACTCTACACTTTTCTTCGTATGGTTTTAACTTGTTTATCCATAATACTTCATGAGTTGTTAATTGCTATTTAACTTATTAATAACCTTATCTTTCTTGTGCAATTATGCTTCATGCATCAAAACCACGAATCAAATTATGCTAACTTTTTGGTCTTTTTAATAATAACTAGAAGTCTTGAAGTTTCACAATAGTTGATAATCAAGCTCACTCATTGCATACATCCATTACATCAATCACATGCATATAAAATCTGATAAAAATAATCTCATTGCATGTATTCCATTACATCAATCACGTGCATATAAATTTTGATAAAAAAACATAATCTCATTATGTATTGCATGCATCCATTGCATCAATCATATACATGTAAAATCTAATAAAATGAATCTCACTTTAAAAAGGTAAAATTGGACCTCAACACCGATATCCAACTCGGCTCCAAACAAGACTAATGGCAGAACAAACCGAAGGACGTCTCATAGATATAGAGTCCAAGATAGAAAATATGGCCGGAGCAATTCCCTCCTTATTACACCAAAAAATGAAATTCATTTTTGAAGGAAATTTAATCACAGTCTTTGCTGAAGAAGGCATTCTGCTATCATCTATATCAATAGTAGTAAAGACCAAGTGACCTTCTCTTCCAAGTTGGTGTGACCCAAATCCCAAATGTAACTGAAAATTCTGTCATATTGAAACTCAAGGTCCAACAGTTGGTCGAGTCCAAGTTGCTAGGCCCGATGTGATTGGTAATTGAAAGTGAAGATTTCGAGCTAGAATTACATTGATTTTGGAAGGGCTCAAAGTCAGATCTGACTTAACAGTTTGCACACACTTTTGAATGACAGGGAATCCTTTGAATAAACTTGTATCTTTGAAAGCTTGCAAAAGTAATTTAATAGTAAAAATCTCCTAGATTTAGTCCAGAATCTAGGGTGTAGTCTTTGTTAAATGGACACCTGCTATTCTTTTTCTGGTACAACAAAAAGATGTGATGCGTGCATTCTACTATTTTCCATTTTTACACTCTTTGCCATTATACTATCAATTATTGCCATCACACTTTACTTTTCGACAACCGGTAATTCTTTTTGTTCTCTAACAAAAAGATGTTGCGTGTGCATTCTACCACTTTTTAATTCCATTATTACATCTACACATTCTACCAATTTTTACCAAAAATTCAATTACTACACCTACACATTCTACCACTTTTTACCAAAAATTTCATTTTTATATCCATCTCTCACTCCTTTCCATTATACTATCCATTATTGCTATCATACTTTGCTTTCTAAATGATATTACTCGTGGGTGAAAATAAAAAGTTAAGGGAGATTTAATAGTGGCGATCTTGAAAGTGTTGTCAAATCTAGTAAGAAGGATTTCATATGTTGCACCCCAACTCTCAAAAAAGAATTCATAGTGGTTATCAACATCCTTGCAAGAAGTCTGGGGTTAGCTTCCAAACAAGGTAGCTCTCATATTAAATGACTTCAGTGGCCTCCCAATTCTCACAAATGCTCAATACAAAAAAAAAGAAGATTCTCAGTTTTCCGCAACACAAATTCCAACAAAGGAAAGAAGTTCATCCCTTCCATCAAAAGCCATTAAAGGGAAAATCCAAAACAAAAAAAAAAGACTGAGAGCAAACACAAACAACGAAGTCCACTTGAATCATTTCACTTCAAGAGGGCTATGATCTCAGTTATTTGCAACACAAACTCCGAAAAGAGAAATTCATCCCTTCCATCAAAAGACAACAAGGGAAAATTCAAAACCAAAAAGACTGAGAACAAGCACGAGCAAGCAAGGCCACTTAAGTCATCTCACTTCAAGAGAGTTATCAAGTATGTCATCACCATAGCTCACAAAAAAAAAAAAAGAGGACACAAAAAAAAAAACAAAAAAAAACAAAAAAAAAAAAAAAGAAAAAGGACTCAAACTAGAGCAAAAACAAAAAAAACAAAAAAAAAGTGAGCTATGGATTCTAGACTGAAAACCTGCAAAGGCGGTTTAGAACACAAAAGCAACCCTCAAACCAAGCATGCATAAAGATCACAATAGTTGGGGGGCAACAGATGAGGTCTAACTTTCTGGAAAGAGTGGCAAGTTGAGGTCATCACTATTGAGTTTTTCACCATAATCAAATTTGCTCACGAGTAGTATTAAAAGACCATTCTTCCACACCACTTAAATTTAACTTTTCTCAAACCGAGCATCCTCATTCAGTTAAAAGACTATCATTGTGAATCATGTTTCTACCTTGTTTAATACTGCTCACGAGTAGTATTAAAAGACCCTTCTTTCACACCACTCAAACTTAACGTTCCTCGGACCTAACGCTTACCTCTTGATATCATTGTCATTTAGTTAAAAAGCTATTATTGTGAATCATCTTTCTACCTTATTACCTTGCACAGTTTATGTCTTCGAGTTGGAAAAGGAAGAATGACAGGATATTTTAATTAAAAATAAAGACCGTAAATTACTTTGTCAAGCTTTGCAAATTGATAAAAGTTTTTCTTTAAGGCCAAACCATTATTCATTAATGTGTGTAGATTTAAAAGTGAGGAGATAGCTTGAGACTTTCTTTAAGAAGATGTGGTTCTTGTAAGAGAAATTTACGATCAAGTGCCATCACAAAGGTCTAGAAATGCTCGACCTTCTGTTAAAGGCGAGGTGATATCTTTTATCTACATAAATACCATATTCAGGGGGGCAAAGTAGTCTCTACGAAGCGTAAGAGGAGTACTGCCAACAAAGAAGTTCAATAGACAATGGGGCAAGTCTTATGGATCAAAACATGAGTTCAAGGAAGAGCAATCATTCAGAGTATAACATGGGAATAAGTAAGTGTCGGCACGGTCACAAGAAAAGGGGCAAAGCAGACATTGAAAGTAAAGCCTTTGATGGTATCAAATCCATGACAATGGATGAGTACCCGAAAGAGATATAAATTATGAGGCGGGCCAACTTTAAAGAAATTGAGGCCAAAATTCAAAGAACAAGTCAAAGAAAGAGAATTTTGAAAAGAGTTGGGCTTTTGAGGCAGCGAACAAAAGCTGGAAAGCATAAAGAGATTAAATGATAGTCCAATAAGGCCATCACAAAGAGGATCCAGTAAAACAAAGACATAAAGAACTAGATCCATACAAAAAAAAAAAAGCCATTAGTTACACATGCTCTGCATTCATGCATTTCATATCATGCATACATAGCCTTTACATAACAATGACCAAACGGGAATCACATTCACAGCACAGTTACAGCAGTATAAGCTAAGATCTCAATGTCATCAGCTCTTACCAATCTATCACTGGATACACAGCTAATATGCGGGACCAACCCGCATCAGGAATTCAAGGATAAAGTAGACAATATTGTCAAAAGCTTGGCTACCGATTCAATAATCGAGGCTACACCTGGAAGGATAGGATCGACGCCAGCTAGTAGTATCCAAGATAAGAGATAGCTATAGCCAAGGATAAGGCAGATATAAAAAAAAAAAATATAAAGTAGACAATATTGTCAAAAGCCTGGCAATTGATCGAGGCTACACCTGGAAGGATAGGATTGATGCCAGCTTAGCAGCATCCAAAATAAGAGATAGCTGTGGTCAAAGATAAAGCAGACATCAAGAAATATTGTCGTTGAAACTTTGTCAAAAGCGGACAAAAGATTCAATAATCAAGGACTCGATCGACGTCAGCTGGATGGAATATCAAAGATAAGAAATATCATTCACATCAAAATGAAGTAGGATCTACTTTTCCGGTTAAATGGCGGATACGGTACTCCGTGACTCTCAAGTCGGTTCTCTCAGTTGCCCATAATAACTGATTCCTTCACCCCTTCTTTCTTTTACTTCCTCCTAGAAAATGGATCCTACTTTTTCCGCCTTGCGAAAGTATTTCCCTTCTCTCCCAATGAACATCCTCAAAAAGATCTACCAAGTTCGCTGTGAACGATTAAGAGTTCTGATGCACAAAGGAATCCCTGAAGATGTGCGGTGGTTAATCGAAGCCAAGGTTCGTCTGGCAGGTGAAATCCCAGAGGCATTTGTGTCTCACATGCCTGGAATAGGCAAAAGCTTTTATGCCAAAAAGCGAAGAGCGAAAAGGTTACAAGTCTGCCATAAATGTGGACGAAAAGGTTACAAGTCTGCCATAAATGTGGACGATGGACTTGTATTACTAAATGTCGTTCTTTAGGGATGATCTCTGATAATCGAGAAGATAAAATACGATTCATTAAGAATGGCCTGAGTAAGGACTCGTTGGATGATATCCAATTGACTCTTGAGACGCATTCTTGTGGATCTGTGCAACGTGAACTTCTTGGTTTATGGAGCATTTTTCATGAAGAACGAAACCGTTACAGTCCCGGGAATCTGACTGTAAATAACCCTGTTTGCCAGCTTGTAAGAAAACTGGATGGGAAGCAAATCCTCGACTCATAGAAGCCATTAATGCCGTTACTGGACATAAATCAGTGGAGGATGAGAGCCACAGTCATGATTGCTGTACATATAAGCTATCATTTGTCTTTTCTTTTGACAATAATGAACTTGCTTCTGCAAGTGTAATTAACACATTATCCCTTTCATCACTATAAATATGTGTTAGTTATTTCCATTTCCTACAATCACTAATTTCTTTCTTCTCTTAAATACCTCCTTCATCAATGGAGTCTTCTCTTTCCGCCCTACGAAAGTATTTTCCTTCCTTCCCAATAAATGTTCTTAAAAAGATTTATCAAGCTAGATGTGAACGATTCAAAGTATTTATGCACAAAGGCATTCCTGATAATGTGCGGTGGCTAATTGAAGCTAAGGTTCGTTCAGCTGGTGAAGTTCCCGAAGCGTTCTTTCCCCGTATGCCCGGCTTTGGTAAAAGCGCTTATGCCAAAAAAAGAAGAGCAAAGAGGCTAGGCGTTTGTCATAATTGTGGATGGTGGATTTGCGGCAATAAATGTCGTTCTCCAGGAATGATCACCAGAAATCGTAATGATAGAATAAGATTCATCAAGAATGGCCTGCGTAAGGAATCTTTGGATGATATCCTATTAACTTTTGAAACACATTCTTGTGAAATAGTGCAATGGGAAATTATGGATTTATGGTGGACTTTCCGTAAAGAACAAGATCGTTACAGTCTTGGAAATCTGACTTTTAATGACCCAGTTTGCCAGTTTGTGAGAAAACTGGATGGGATGCAAATCGCCGATTCATAAAAGGCATTGAAGCCGTTACTGGATGCAAAATCAGTGGAAACGTAAACCAAAGTCACTATTACTGTACGTGCTAGCTGTCGCTTTTAAAATTTTCCTCCCCTTTTGGCAATAATATACCCACTCCTGACATGAGATACAGTTATGATTACTGTATATAGGTGCTACTTTTTAAAATTTTCCTTCTCTTCCAACAATCACGTACCTACTACTGACGTAAGCTACAGTAGTGACTACTGCACATGCTAGCAGCTATTTTGAAAATTTTCCTCCTCTTTTAACAATAGTGTACCCATACCTGACCAGAGTCATACTCGTGACTACTGTGAATAGCTGGCAATAATGTATCCATTCTTGAAAATAAAATTATTGCCTTATCTCTTCATCTTTATAAATATATCCTTTTTTCTTCTTTTCTCACATGGGTAAGGATAGGAATGGAGAAAACCTCCACTCGTAAATCCCGAAGTATTTGTGTATTTTCTGGAGCTTTTCCTGGAGAAGATGAAGAGTACTTAAAGGCAGCCAACCATTTGGGTAGTGTATTAGCTGAGCGAAAAATACACTTAGTTTATGGAGGAGGTAGTGCCGGATTAATGGGAGCTGTAGCATCAGCAGCATCTTTAGGAGGAAGCCAGGTTCTGGGTATTATCCCTGCATCTCTGAAATCGGTTTCTGGGGGCACAATTGGAGAAGAGCTAGTGGTTAAAAATCTGCAAGAGCGTTTGTTACAAATGCTTTTTAATGCTGATGCTTTTATCGCTCTACCAGGTGGCTTTGGCACATTAGGAGAAGTCTTCCAAATCGCTTCCATGGCCCAACTTAATTTGCATCAAAAACCCATTGGGCTCTTAAATGTTAACTATTTCTTCGCAGGTCTATTATCTTTTATGAATCGTGCTGTGAAGCAGAAGTTTATCCCTGAGGTGGCACGACGAATCATAATATCCGCAACAACTGCTGAAGAATTGCTAGATAAAATGCAAGCTTTTGTTCCTGAACCAGATCCAGCGATGATCCAAATAGACTGGACACGACAGTCTTTCCCGACCAGTTCACTCCCATAATTGTCCTTTACCCGGCCTGTTGAAGCATTGTGGAAGAAGAAGCGATCTGATCCATTTTTCTTGTCCTTTCGTTTTAATTATCAGCATTTTCTTTCGTATTTCAGTTTTTCTTTTCAGGGAATTTCGTTATCTTATAAGATAGTTTCGTCCATGCTGATATTAAAACCATGCGACAATGCCTTTAGGTTGGAATGGCTGAGTAAAGAGTAATTTTTATTACTCTTGAGACGCATCCTATTAGGTCTACTAGGCATAACATTTTGGGGTAGTTAAGCTTTGACCTTATTTGGATGACATATCTCACAAGGGAATCTATATTTACTGAAGAAAATATTAGATGAACCATGGATATTGATTCCAAACATCCGTTCCCTTTACATAATTTGTCAGTGTTATTGTCATCATCAAGATTCACTCATCTTATCGAAGTTTAAATTTCTGCACTCACCTATTATGAAAATTCACACTTCCGAATAGAACATTTCAACTTCGATTGTCTGAGGTACTTAAAAAGGAAGAAAGAATTTTTCTCCACAATCAATTTCAATTTCAACGAGGTTTTAAGGACGGAACCTTTGCCTCGTAATCAATCAATTTCAATTTCAACGAGGTCCTAAGGACGAAACCTTTGCCTCGTAATCAATCAGTCCATCTTGCAACGATAAGAGGGTTCCTATCGTCGAGGTTCTAAGGTAGGGCCCTTAACCTCAAACTTGCAACGATAGGAGAGTTCCTATCGTCGAGGTTCTAAGGAGAGTTCCTTAAACCTCAAACAATCAATCATCAATTTTTCTTAAACGATAAGAGAGTTCTTATCGCAGAGGTTCTAAGGTAGGGCCCTTAACCTCAAACTTGAAACGATAGGAGAGTTCCTATCGTAGAGGTTCTAAGGAGAGTTCCTTAAACCTCAAACAATCAATCATCAATTTTTCTTAAACGATAAGAGAGTTCTTATCGCAGAGGTTCTAAGGTAGGGCCTTTAACCTCAAACTTTTAACGATAGAAGGGTTCCTATCGTCAAGGTTCTAAGGTAGGGCCCTTAACCTCAAACTTGCAACGATAGGAGAGTTCCTATCGTCGAGGTTCTAAGGAGAGTTCCTTAAACCTCAAACAATCAATCATCAATTTTTCTTAAATGATAAGAGAGTTCTTATCGCAGAGGTTCTAAGGTAGGGCCCTTAACCTCAAACTTGCAACGATAGGAGAGTTCCTATCGTAGAGGTTCTAAGGAGAGTTCCTTAAACCTCAAACAATCAATCATCAATTTTTCTTAAACGATAAGAGAGTTCTTATCGCAGAGGTTCTAAGGTAGGGCCCTTAACCTCAAACTTTCAACAATAGAAGGGTTCCTATTGTCGAGGTTCTAAGGTAGGGCCCTTAACCTCAAACTTGCAACGATAGGAGAGTTCCTATCGTCGAGGTTCTAAGGAGAGTTCCTTAACCTCAAACAATCAATCATTCAGTCCATCTTACAACGATAGAACCTTTCCTATCGTTAGAGGTTCTAAGGACCTTTCCTTAACCTCAAACAAACAATCAATCATTCAGTCCATCTTACAACGATAGAACCTTTCCTATCGTTAGAGGTTCTAAGGACCTTTCCTTAAACCTCAAACAAACAATCAATCATTCAGTCCATCTTACAACGATAGAACCTTTCCTATCGTTAGAGGTTCTAAGGACCTTTCCTTAACCTCAAACAAACAATCAATCATTCAGTCCATCTTACAACGATAGAACCTTTCCTATCGTTAGAGGTTCTAAGGACCTTTCCTTAAACCTCAAACAAACAATCAATCATTCAGTCCATTTTACAACGATAGAACCTTTCCTATCGTTAGAGGTTCTAAGGACCTTTCCTTAACCTCAAACAAACAATCAATCATTCAGTCCATCTTACAATGATAGATCATTTCATATCGTTAGAGGTTCTAAGGACCTTTCCTTAACCTCAAACAAACAATCAATCATTCAGTCCATCTTACAACGATAGAACTTTTCCTATCGTTAGAGGTTCTAAGGACCTTTCCTTAAACCTCAAACAAACAATCAATCATTCAGTCCATCTTACAACGATAGAACCTTTCCTATCGTTAGAGGTTCTAAGGACCTTTCCTTAAACCTCAAACAAACAATCAATCATTCAGTCCATCTTACAACGATAGAACCTTTCCTATCGTTAGAGGTTCTAAGGACCTTTCCTTAGCCTCAAACAAACAATCAATCATTCAGTCCATCTTACAACGATAGAACCTTTCCTATCGTTAGAGGTTCTAAGGACTTTTCCTTAAACCTCAAACAAACAATCAATCATTCAGTCCATCTTACAACGATAGAACCTTTCCTATCGTTAGAGGTTCTAAGGACCTTTCCTTAACCTCAAACAAACAATCAATCATTCAGTCCATCTTACAACGATAGAACCTTTCCTATCGTTAGAGGTTCTAAGGACCTTTCCTTAAACCTCAAACAAACAATCAATCATTCAGTCCATCTTACAACGATATAACCTTTCCTATCATTAGAGGTTCTAAGGACCTTTCCTTAAACCTCAAACAAACAATCAATCATTCAGTCCATCTTACAACGATAGAACCTTTCCTATCGTTAGAGGTTCTAAGGACCTTTCCTTAACCTCAAACAAACAATCAATCATTCAGTCCATCTTACAACGATAGAACCTTTCCTATCGTTAGAGGTTCTAAGGACCTTTCCTTAACCTCAAACAAACAATCAATCATTCAGTCCATCTTACAACGATAGAACCTTTCCTATCGTTAGAGGTTCTAAGGACCTTTCCTTAAACCTCAAACAAACAATCAATCATTCAGTCCATCTTACAACGATAGAACCTTTCCTATCGTTAGAGGTTCTAAGGACCTTTCCTTAACCTCAAACAAACAATCAATCATTCAGTCCATCTTACAACGATAGAACTTTTCCTATCGTTAGAGGTTCTAAGGACCTTTCCTTTCCTATCGTTAGAGGTTCTAAGGACCTTTCCTTAACCTCAAACAAACAATCAATCATTCAGTCCATCTTACAACGATAGAACCTTTCCTATCGTTAGAGGTTCTAAGGACCTTTCCTTAAACCTCAAACAAACAATCAATCATTCAGTCCATCTTACAACGATAGAACCTTTCCTATCGTTAGAGGTTCTAAGGACCTTTCCTTAACCTCAAACAAACAATCAATCATTCAGTCCATCTTATAACGATAGAACCTTTCCTATCGTTAGAGGTTCTAAGGACCTTTCCTTAACCTCAAACAAACAATCAATCATTCAGTCCATCTTACGACGATAGAACCTTTCCTATCGTTAGAGGTTCTAAGGACCTTTCCTTAAACCTCAAACAAACAATCAATCATTCAGTCCATCTTCTAATGATAGAACCTTTCCTATCGTTAGAGGTTCTAAGGACCTTTCCTTAACCTCAAACAAACAATCAATCATTCAGTCCATCTTACAACGATAGAATCTTTCCTATCGTTAGAAGTTCTAAGGACCTTTTCTTAACCTCAAAACAATCAATTTTCCTTCAAACGATAGGAGAGTTCCTATCGTCGAGGTTCTAAAGTAGGACCCTTAACCTCAAAATCATCAATCTTCCTTCAAACGATAGGAGAGTTCCTATCGTTGAGGTTCTAAGGTAGGACCCTTAACCTCAAAATCATCAATTTTCCTTCAAACGATAGGGGAATTCCTATTGTCGAGGTTCTAAGGTAGGACCCTTAACCTCAAAATTATCAAATTTTCCCTTCAATGATAGGAGAGTTCCTATCGCAGAGGCTCTAAGGAAGATTCCTTAACCTCTGAGTTTAGGCGACGAGAAAATTCTCAATGCCTAGCTAAGCCGGACGAAATTTGATAACGACTTTGCATACATCATGTCCCATGAAGCATGCAAAGGGGGGCAGCTGTTGACACCCAATTTCGTCCGACTAAAATTTCTTTAAAAAAAATTTAATTAATTAATCAAAATTTAAAGTTAAAAAAAAAAATCATTAATTAATTAACTTAAAAGGAAAAAAATAAATAATATAGGGACATTTTTTTTATACATATATATTAGTTAATTAATTAAATTAATTAATTAATTAAAATAATAATAATAATAATTAATAATAATAAAAAAAGGGGGGAGGGTGGCCGACAGAGGCTCCCCCCCTTATCTCTAATCTTATCTACTCTCCTCTCCCACTGACTATCTTCTCTCCTTCACGCTGTCCCTCTCTCATCCTCTCTCTCCTTCACGCTCTCCCTCTCCCTCTCTCGGCCTATAGCTGAGTTCTCTTCTCTCCTTCTCCCTCTCTGTTATCTATCTTTCTCTCTCTCCCTCTCGGTTTTGATCTTTTCTCTCTCTCCCTCTCTGAGTTATCTTTCTCTCTCTCTCTCCCTCTCTGAGTTATCTTTCTCTCTCTCTCCCTCTCTGTTTCTTCTCCCTCTCTGTTTCTATTCTCTCTCTCTCAGACAGAACGCACACACACAGAAAAAAAAAAATTCTCTCTCTCTTCTCTCTTTTCTTTCCGCGCCAGCCTCCCTCTAGCCTTCTTCCGCGTCGCGGTCCGACACCATCCTAGCTTCGCATCGCCATCACCTTCGGTTTCCAGCCCCGACGTCCCAGCCTTCGTCTTCTCTCCTCCACCGTCGCATCGCCTCCGTCGCCACCTTCCGCGTCGTTACCGTAGCTCCTCCCTCCACTTGCGTCGCTCCTGTCAACCGTTCCAGCCACCGCCAGCCGACGCCGCTCCAGCCATCCCTCCTCCCCTCCGCGTCGCGCCACCGCCTCGCCTCCGCCGCGCCTTGACCCTGCCGCCGTGCTCCCGCCAGCCCCGCCGTCGCTCTCCTCCCTTGCCTCCTCTGCTCTCGCTCCAGGCTCCCCTTTTGCGCTGTATCCTTTGCTGCAGCTCTTCCCAAGACGAAGACGCGTTAACGTATTGACCGAGTCAAATTCTATTTCTTTGTCTTTTTGGGTAAAATCTTTATTTAGTCCTTATTTTTCTTTCTTTTATTCATTTAAGTCACTAACGTATTTTTTGTTGCAGATCAACCCCTGACAGCAAACTCTTATTGTTTTCTTTTCTTTAATTTTTTTTTTGTTTACTTGTCTATTTTGGCCATTCGTTAAATTTAGCCATAAAATTCATGTAGGATTATAATCTGGATTGTTTTACTTTTTTTATATATATCTATTCTTTTTATCTATTTAATTTTTGGGATAGTTCATTTATTATTTAATAGTCACGATACATCTAAAAAATTTCATTTCGTATGGATTTAATAAGATTCTTAAATGAATTTAGGACGGTAGTAAATTACAAAATTCATATCCAGGTGGTTCGGTTAGAATCCATGGTTTGGATATTAATTGATTTTATTTAAAGCAAACAAAACAAAAATTAAAATTAAATAATGAAATCCCGATCGCAAACCGACTCGTTGTCCAGATCTGATATGAAAGTCCATAATTTCGGCTTAATTTTAATTTTTGTCCCTGAATTTATTTGATTTGTTTAATTGAAAATCTAATGTTGTTTTGATTTGCGAGTTAGTTACTGATTTATTTATTTATTTATTTTTTTGTTCAGTTGATTAAAGGCATGAATTATCTTAGGAATTAACATCAGGTTTAATTATGTGATTAGGTTATATAAATATTTTTAATAAATAATTTGTCCTCGGATTTAGTTGATTTGTTCATATGAGACTTTAAGGTTGTTTTGATTTATAATTTGGCCATTAATGTTTATTTTCTTTTATGTCTTTGTTTTGTTCATTTGATTAAGAGCATGAATAAACTTAAAGAATTAATATGAAGGATAATTGTGCGATTCGGTTAGATAAATATTTTTAATAAATAATTTGCCCCTGGTCTTATTTGATTTGTCTATTCGAGACTCTAATATTGTTCTGATTTACAAATTAGCCACTGTTTTATTTATTTTTTTAGTGTTGTTTGGATTATTAAAGTTATGAATTAGTTTAGAAATTGATGTTAAGCTTAACCATGATTAGATTAGATAGATTCTTTAATGATTAATCTAAAATTAGTTTAGACATATTAAAAAATAAAAATCACATTTTAGGAAAATTTTGATCTGTGTGGGACATTTAATAATTAATTAAATAACTAATAATAAATTAAATTTAAATTAATTTCCATATCCGGATGATCCGGCAGGATCTACGGTTTGGAAAATATCAACCTTTTTAATTAAATAAATTAAATAAAAAGGTAAAAATCCATATTTACGATATGGATTAAATTCTTTAAAATTTTGTCGAATTCCGTGTCCAAATGACTCGGCAGAGTCCATGGTTCGGAATTAAATCTTCCGTGTCCAAATGGCTCGGCAGAGTCCATGGTTCGGAAGTATAAAATTCTATACAAATTAATTAACTTAAAAATCCACATTTCGATTAATTCAGTTAAAATTTCTAAATTAACTGAAAATTATTTAAAAGCAAAGTAAAACAAAATTAAAATCAACTAAGGTGCCAATTTTGGGCGCTATAACAATATTGTTTTAGCGTAACCGTACTCCCGATCCCCGAACTCTCGCAGACCATATTTTAGGTGACCAATCGACCTAGGTAAACGGATTGGTGGCGACTCCAGAAAACCCGACGTTGCCACACTATTGAAATAAACAAAATGAATATTATAGGCATATTGTATTGTCGGTGTAATAACATTCATTTTAAACTATAAAAATTATGTCTAATTTTTTTTTTCTAAATATACATATATAAATTTTTAAACAAATACAGATACATAAATTAAGGTGATGGAGTTAGGGGTTTGCCACCGCCAATATTTCTTGTGGGCTTAGATTCCACCTATAGGATGGCATGGCACTTCCGTAAAAGTTGAAGGGTAAAAGGAAAGGGTAAATAACATTAGTTATCCCTAAACTATACTCATGTTGCTTAATTGCCTTAAAACTATCAGGTGTTGGATTTATCGTCTTCAAACTATTTAATTATTGCACTTTCATCATGCTATCAATTAAACTGTTAAATATGGATGGAAAAATGTTATAGTTGTTGATGTGGTATAAAAAAATGATGTGTTTGCTGATGTTGCACCATATTTCTGTCTATATTTAATGGTTTAATAGGCGGTATGATGAAAGTATAATAATTAAATAATTTAAGAACGATTGGTGCGACGTTTGATAATTTCAGAACGATTAACTAACTTAAGTACAATTTAGAAACAATCGGTGTTATTTACCCAGAAAGAAAAGAAAAACTAGGTTAGGGATGGATTTGCACTTGCATCGAAAGACTTATACCACCAGCTCGATTTTTATAGCATTCTGCTCGGCCGATGTCCGCGATCAAATAGACCTGGTAGTGGTCAATGTCATCAATCGTAAAACTGTTTTTTTTTGTTTTATGGAACCGTATAACTGTTCTTTTATTGAAGCTAGTTTATTTTTCTGAGCTGGGTTAGGGAGGGAAAATTAAACATTTAAATATTTAACCTTCTAGCAATAGCTTTTATAATCGCATAAACAATTAATCTTTGCACCACTCAGTTAATATTATTATGATACCACTCAAATAAATAATTACATTAACTGGATAGTAGTAAACATTCATCTAAAATACAAATTACACTTTATTGGTTTTTCTTCACCATCGGAGATCTGCTTCAAATTGCAGGAAGGTGAAAAATGCTACCACACTTAAATTACATTAATCCAATGTTTTCACTATCAAATAATATTAAAGACAGAATGACTAGAAAACTAAATTCAAGCTATCGGCTATCAAAAAGGCTGGCTGTATTAGAGATATTGTAGGCCCTACTTATAATTCCTAAAATTGAAAAAGAAAAAAAAATATTAGCCCCACCTACATGTAAGCATATATATAATTCGTCAAACATCTTTTTCGTATGAATAAAAAAATATTTGAAAACTTACATGTATGACAAATGGCGATTTTTTACCAACTATCTTGGTTCCCGAATTTCAGTCTTTTCTCATCAGTTTGCAGAGAACATAATTTGGTTCCTGCATTTTAGTCATTGCTAAAAACTTCAATATCTAAATTGATACAAAATTGAAACAGAGCAATATATATTTAAATTGAGTAAGTAATGTTATATACCAAATTATCAGGAGCAGTGTAATGATACTCATGCATGATCCAGTTTGTCTTGGTTCCAGGAAAGCGACCATGATACAGAACCAGAGACTTCTTAACGCCAATTTGTTGCTTGGTCCTGCTACACTTCACCTTCCGATCTTCGCTCGTTATTTTCCAAAAACCATTCTTTATGGTCCTATCAACCAAAGTCTTGTTCATATTTTTGTACCTTGGTTGGCAAAAGAAGTACCACACTGGCTCATTTCCATGTATGTGAGTTAGGACTAGGAGAAAAAAAAGACATGCATCAAACAAAGAATCAAAATTGATGCAAATTAAGTTAGAATTTGTACACGTGCATAGATATAAAAAAGATGGTATGTAGATTTTCTTACATGTTAATTCATGAGGATCCCACTGTCTATGGTCTCGAATCTCGGCTATTGGATGAATTTGAGAATGAAGGCCAAGAAGTTTGTTTCTTAGAAAAAAAGAAACCAACGTCTTGTCGTCAGGGTTGAATCCAAACCCTTCAGTGTTACAATTGGTGCAGCTGCAACTCATTGTATGTTTTTTTTTTTTAGTTTGAATACGAAAAATAAACTAAGTATGAAGAGATTTAGAGATGGAAAACTAGGAAAGGACTTGTTTGAGGGAGATGATCTAGCCATGGCTAGCCCTTAAATAGGACCACGTACACTAGCTACTTGACACAGAAGAGGGTTTAATTTGTTGTTACTCATGATTCGCCCTTAGGAACCCCTTCTCTCAAAATCATCGTACTTAGTTTTGAATGTTTGGTCTCAGTCTTAGCACCACTCAAACTTGTTCCTCAAGTCGCTGGTGGAGCCCCCAAACTGGTTTCATCCCATCTGTTTGGAAGTTGCAACAATATTCCGGAATAACAATCATATGGTAGCTTTTTATGTATATAATAAACTATTAAGCGGTGAACTAAAAATAGCTTATACAGCATATATGATAAAAACAAAAACTCTTATACGTATTGAGTGGAAGTAATAGTAAGATGACCAGCTAAATTACTTTTGGTTAATTCATGTGGATTTTGTAGTTCGTCATTCGTCAATTAATATCTATACATAGGCTATAGCTCGAGTAGCAATTTACTAATGTACCATACTTAATTCTTTGCGAAGATTATAATAGAGGTGAAAAAAAATCCTTCAAGCCTTTAGTGGATTCCTCCTCTTTTTTTTTTTCTTTTTGCACTTAAATTTGTAACTTGTAATGTATGTGTCTATATGAAACAAATTTCTGTACATCTTGTTGTAATTTGCACATTATACGATTTTAAATCTATATTGTAGTTACTCAAGTTAATGCGTCTACAATTTAATGAATAAATGGTAGTATGTGTTTATAGTTATAAAATAGGTGACTGAAATAATATATATTACTATATCCTAGTTTTGTGATTAAGATGTTTAGCTTTTGGACTTCGGCACATAGAATAAGAATAGGAGGGGAACTTAGGGAAGAATCAGCGCACAATCGTAGACACGCATTACTTACAACAACATAAGATTATGATGGGAGTGGGACATGAGGCGCAGAAAAGTGCAACAAATGGCGAGTAGCGACAGGATATTATATAAGGACTGAAAGGAACATTCTAGCATTTATGAAGTAGATAGGAAATTTCAGTTTTTAAGTTTTTCTCGGACGAAAATGTGTCCATATATCACAAATATTATTGTGTGACTTGAGGTTCTTAGTCAGTAAATATACATGTACTCAATATATACAAATTTTAAACATTTAAGCTTTCATACCTGAGAAAAATATTTAATCCCTAACAAAGTTCTAGTGATATATATTAAGGTGTGATCAACCATAGCTAAAATTAAGGAAATACAGGTCATTGATCCTATAAGTTGCTTTTTTTATCCATACGAAGGGCCAACAAATTGGTATTTAGACTGATAGATATGAAACTTATTTTGTTTTATTTGTGTTGTTTTCCAGTGAAAGGAACATTCTAGAAATTTATGAAGTAGATAGGAAATTGAGGTTATTCAATTGTTCTTGCACGAAAATGTGTGCAGGATAGTGTTCCTGTCCCATGTGACCGGGGGTTAGCTTAGTAAATGCATAGGTATTCTGATATTTTATAATTACTCCCTATGTTCTTATTAGGCCAAAATGCACAAATGGTCCTCCAACTTGACAAACTCGAGCGAGTTATTTCTTTTTGTTTGACTCAGTGCGAGTTAGTCCTTTAACTTTTTGTATTAAGCGTGTTAGTCCCTCAACTTTACTAAACTAAATGAATTAGTCTTAGGTGTGATGGAAAGCGTCTTTTAAGCTGACACGGTGTTAAAGTCACGGGGATAAAGGCGGCTCACTACCGGAGGACAAAGGCGGCTAGTCTGCCAGAGGGATTTGAGGCGTTTTGTTTCTTGGAGGGCAGAAGCGGCTGATCTGCTGGAAAGGTTTCATGTAGCAGCAGAGGGATTTGAGGGGTTTTGTCTACAAGAGGACAAAAGTGGGCCATCTGCCGGATGGATTTGAAGTAGTGGCGGAAGACGGAGGAAACTCGTCTTCCAATCGAATTGATCCACTCCTCCTTCTCCTTCTCAGAATCGACGATGAAGTGAATACAGAGGATGTCTTTGGCGCACTTGACAGTGAGGTAGGTGCTGGCAGATATCGCATCATGGAGTGGCGCCTTGGGTGGCGGAGGCTGGGTCTTTGAACCAGAGCAGCTTCAACAATGCGTGCTATTCGATGATGCCTCGCAATGGATGAAATTGGGGAATTGTCGCATGACCCCTGGGGAGACGCCGCCACGGGCTGACAATGGAGGAACAAACGCCGTTTGTCATTTCATCCAATCAGGGACTAACTCATTATATTTTGCAAAGTTAAGGGACTAAGTCACACCGAGTCATTCATAAAGGATTGACTCGCTTGAGTTGACAAAGTTGAGGGGCAAATTGCACATTTTGGCCTTCTTATTACAGTTACATTTCTAAGATTTAAAAATTTATATTTTTTCTTTATTTCTCTTATACTCTCCTATAACAAGTTTTTAAATTATGATTTAAATTGCCTATTAATTATATTCCAGTAATTTCAAGTTGTTTGATATTTTTTACAACTAATTGAAATTTCAAAATACTGCTTTACTATTGCAAAGGAAAAACTAACAGCTAAAATATCCATTAACTATAAAAATATTAGACATATTAGAATTATTGGTAGATAGTCATAAATAATTTAAACGTGTGCACGATAATATTACTAATAAACAGTTGTCGATAATTTAAATTAGGACTTAAAAATTGCTTGGGAAAGTGTAAAAAAAAAAAAAACAACGGGACACATGTAGATTTCAAGCTTCATATGTGTAACCACAAAATTCAAAGGAGTAGTTGTAAATTACCCTAAAGTTACCCTAAATGTAAATGTTGCTCTTCTCTTAGAGGGGGGCAAAAGAGTCCTTGGCATCATTTGTAGAGACTCATATGGATCGGTAAGATTCGCTCTCTCCTATGAAATGCAGTACTCTGGGATGGATGCAATGGTGATTTTATGGGGCATTTGAGAGGCAAGGCATCATGACTTAAGCTTGGTTGTGATAGAATTGGACTCTTCTGTCGTTGTCGCTATAGTGTCGCAGTGTGTTTCTTCTTCCTTTTTTTTTTTTTTTTTACTTCAGAGCTCTCACTGATGAAAATCGTATGTTAAGTAGTTTTCTAAGTCATTGTTTTTTTTTTCTTGTGTTAAATGTTCTCTAAACGAAGCAGGCTAGCAACCCATGTCTTCACTAGAAAGGGCCTTTGTCTTCTTTGAAGGGTGGCTTGGACACCCCCTTATTGAACTGGTTGTCACGTGCTTTGTGATTCAATGAAAATTTTTTAACATAAAAAAAAAAAACTCTTACAAATCTGTGGAGACACAAATTAACATGTGACTAGCTAAAACTCAAGAGAATGCATGTTTGATTATAACTTCATAAGTTGGTGCTATTATTGGTGTGAACAACCAACAAATTAGTGTTTACAAATTTTAAATGTTGTAATTATTTTTTATTTCCGTGTGTTTGTTTTTTTTTTAATTGTCATTAATATTAGACTCCTTGACTGTTTGAAAGACAATTGTGTTGCTTATCCTAAAATCATTTGCAAATCATTTTTGCATTAATATCTATGTTCTTAAATCTTCATGTTTCCACTCTTGTATAAAAAGATTTTAAAAAAATAATTTGTTGTTTTTAGGAGTCTATGTTATTAGTTTGTAGAATGTCATTTGGCTCATTTATAATTAGAATAAAATATATTTTATTAAAATTTTGGCACTTAGCTGATATATAAATGATTGTAAGAAGATGAAAATGAAAAATAATCTTAAATACTATGACCCTATTTGGGAATAGGGTTAGAAATTAGCTTTGGATTTTAAAAAAAATATATCCAATATGATGCCAGTTTTTACCTTTTAATTTCAACGGTTTGATCTCCCTTTTTAATGAATTATTCAAAATTATAATTTAGTGTCTTGAAGTTGGTTTAGTAGACAGAGTTCCTTCAAAAGAACAACATCCATGAATGTACTCCTGCACACCCAACATGGTACTACTAATATAAGAATCATACCTGTAGTTTACAAGTTTTAACAATAGGGGAATCAGACTTACATCCGTTCCTGGTTGATAGGGGAAACATTCCTAAAAGCTGAGACTAAACTAAGAGGCCCTGATCCATGAGTACTTGTAGACCTAGTTCAAAATCTGCATCCTTCTGCCAGTTGATCGATTCTGTTTCTTGTTGCGGATGAAACTGAACAAGGGTCATAATTAGTTCCTAGATTATGCTTCTGTAAGCTAACGTTAACCGAGCCCTTATAAACTTAACCGAAATCATTTCAGTTCAATGATAAATCCACTTCAAATAGGGTAAAATTCTCCCATTAATTTCGACAAACACTTTGGAATACTAGAACACGAATGTGAAAAAGTACCAAAAACATACTGCATTAGGTGGGGCATAGAAAAGGGAGTGAGACTGTACTCGTGCATGACCCAAACCGGTTCCAGCTACATTGTTGGATTGGAGCCACCATTTTAGAAAACCAAAGTCTTCTTGGTAATGATCTCGGAGCAGGAACCTCGCCTTGTCTGTCCGCACTTCTTGTCTTGGCGGCAGAAGAAATACCAAAATTGATCATTGGACTGAATTTGAGAGCGGGCAGGCAATCCCTAGAGCTCATACACGTAGACATCCATTTCGGCGATGGCGCGAGTGAGATGAACGAGGTCGGCCATCTTGCTCCACATATAATAGTTTATGATTTCTTCATTCGTTGGGTGGAATCGGAATCCCACATAGTTTTCCATGCCTCGCTTTGTTTCTGGTTCGGGAAAAATGGGGGAGAAACAGAGTGAAGTGAAGTAGGAAGCTTTTCAAAAGTGTTTCAGTCTTCCGTGTTTAACCTTAGTCCTAGGGCGACTAAATTATGCGAGTGGCTTGGCCCGCTTTATTTGGGCATCGACAACAGAGTTTTGATTGGTGAAATTTGCATAGGGCATATAATTTAAAGGTTTCCATTATTTTTACCACTATCTTTAGTCAAATCTTATTTAAGGCTTTTTAAATATCGTGTTAAAAACACACATTTTATACGGCCCCGGAAAAGAATTCAATGGCACTTGTATAATAAGTAGAAGCTTACATATAAAAATGACAAAGTTTGACATAAAAGAAAATAAGCTTACTATCCATTTATAATTTAGGCCCGTTTGGTATTAGTTTCAATGATTAGCATTTAAAAAAAAAAGGCAAAAATATCAAATTTGCCACTAATATTTAGATCAGCGCTTGAATCTGCAACTATAATTTTTATTTCGGCCAATCTCCCATTAATGTTTTAAAATTGGTCAAATATACAACTAAAGTGTCAGATTAAGGGTGAATATGCCACTGCCATTAAAAAAAGTTAACAAAAAATGTTAAAAATAATAAGTTTTGATACCAACGCCTCTAGTGAGATTCAAGAGGAAAAATTATCTTTTCTCCGTGTGGCAACGTCGGGTTTTCGGGAGTCGCCACCAATCAGTTTTCTTAGGTCGATTGGTCACCTTAAAATTGGTCTGCGAGAGTTCGGGGATCGGGAGTACGGTTACGTTAAAACAACTTTGTTAAAACGCCCAAAAATTGGCACCTTCGTTGATTTTAATTTTGTTTTGCTTTGCTTTTAAATAATTCTCAGTTAATTTTCAAAATTAGAAATTTTAACTGGATTAGTCGAAATGTGGATTTTTAAATTAATTAATTTGTATGAAATTTTATACTTCCGAACCATGGACTCTGCCGAGTCATTTGGACACGGAAGATTTTTGATTCCGAACCATGGACTCTGCCGAGTCATTTGGACACGGAATTTGGTGAACTTTTAAATAATTTAATCCATATTGTAAATATGGATTTTTATCTTTTTTTTATTTAATTTATTTAATTAAAAGGGTGATATTTTTTTTTAAACCGCAGATCCTGACGGATCATCCGGATATGTAAGTTGATTTAATTTATAGTTAATTATTTAATTCTTATTTTTATGGAATTAATTATTAGTTTAATTACTAATTCGTAATTCTTTTTGTTATAGAATTTTTAGATTCATTAATAATCTAAAAATTTTTATTTTCTATATTTTTCTTTCTTTTCTTTCTTTTCCTTCTTATCTTTCTTATCTTATCTTATCTTTCTTATCTTTATTATCTTTTTCTTATCTTTCTTATCTTTTTCTTATCTTGTTTTAATTTTCTTTTTGTTTTCTTGTTTAATGAAAAATATTTATTATTTTAGTGGATTTAAAAGTTATATTTTAAATAAATCAGTAAAATATAAAGTCTTAATTTTCATGTATTTTTTTAAACAGGTTTTATTTTTATTTTTTTATTATTTTTACTGGATAAAAATAACTATTAAAATTAATTTTAACTTTTTGCTATCTTTAAAGAATTAAAAACATGTATGTAAAAATAAAAATAATTGGCTTTTTTTTAAAAATAATTTTTATTAGCCTTAATAATTAATTACAAAATAATCTTCTTTTAATTTTCATTTATTTATTAATTAGTAAAGGGTAAAGGTGAATTAAATAAAAAATTATATAAAGAAAAAAAATTAATAATAATAAAGTGGGGCTTTTTGGCCATCCACTTTAAAAATAATAATAAATGTTAGCAAAGTTAATTAAATTAATTGTTAAACAACAATAATAAAAAGTTAGTCAAGTTAATTAAATTAATTAATTAACCACAATAATAAAAGTTAGCCAAGTTAATTAAAATAATTAATTAACAACAGTAAAAAGTTAGCCAAGTTAATTAAATTAATTAATTAACAACAATAATAAAAAGTTAGCCAAATTAATTAAATTAATTAACAACAATAAATAAAAAGTTAGCCAAATTAATTAAATTAATTAACAACAATAAATAAAAAGTTAGCCAAATTAATTAAATTAATTAATTAACAACAATAATAAAAAGCTAGCCAAGTTAATTAAATTAATTAATTAACAACAATAATAAAAGTTAGCCAAGTTAATTAAATTAATTAATTAACAACAATAATAAAAGTTAATTAATTGTTAACAACAATTATAAAAGTTAGTAATAATGCAAAAATTAAAAGGTTAGTAACAATAATAGTATTAAAAGTTAGTTGTTAGTAAGTTAATAACAACAATAAAAAAAGGGGTTAGTAATAAACAAATAATAAACAAACAAGTAAAAATTAAAAGGGTTAGTAATTAATTCTGCAAGAATAAAATACAAAGTTAGTGACCAAAGTGAAAGAAATTGAAAAGATGAAGGATTAAATGAGAGTTGTACCCTTGATTTTAAATTCTGAATTCTGAGAAATGGAAACAGAGGGCGCGCGAGGGGGGGAGAAGATGGCTTAATCGTCAAAATGAAAAGTTTTGAGATTTTCTGAGGAAAGGAAGGAGAGCTAGGGACTAAGGCTGTAATTTTTTCTATTTTAAAAACGGAGCTCTAAGCTTTTCTTTCTATTTTTATCTGTGTTCAGCACAAAATTTGGGGGGCTATTTATAGAGGAAGTTTGGCTGAACTGTTGATGGATAAATTAATAAAAAATTTCAAACTTATCTTGTAAATTGGTAAAATGACAATTTTAGTCCTTTACGTCTCTCAGCCTCTGGATAAGTTCCTGAAGCTTCTGATTTTGACAATTTTGTCGTTTTCTGTCAATTGGAGCCAAAAACGTCGGCAGGCTCAAAATTTTATGTGACAAACTACCAAATGCTCCTGGAACTTTTAGAATTTGTCAATTTTTTCTGAAACTTCTCAATTTTGTCATTTTTACCTCAAACTTTTAATTTTTGCCATTTTTTTTGGAGTTTTCTTTTTTTCTTTCAAATACACACATATATCATTTTAAATCAAATCTTCACAAAACAAAAATGTATTTTAAACTAATTAAAATTTTTAGTAATAATAATAATAATAAAAATAATAATTTTTTAATTTCTTTTATTTAATTTCTTTTAAAAAATTTTTTTTATGGTCGGACGAAATTGGGTGTCAACAGCTGCCCCCCTTTGCATGCTTCATGGGACATGATGTATGCAAAGTTAGTTACCAAATTTCGTCCGGCTTAGCTAGGCATTGAAAACCTTCTCGCCGCCTAAATCCTGAGGTTAAGGAACTCTACTTAGAACCCCGGCGATAGGAGCTCTCCTATCGTAGAAGGAAAATTGATTGTTTCTGAGGCAAAGGTTCCATCCTTAAAACCTCGGATTGATTGATTGATTTCGAAGCAAAGGTTCCATCCTTAAAACCTCGAATTGATTGATTGATTTCGAGGCAAAGGTTCCATCCTTAAAACCTCAGATTGATTGATTGATTTCGAGGCAAAGGTTTCATCCTTAAAACCTCAGATTGATTGATTGATTTCGAGGCAAAGGTTTCATCCTTAAAACCTCAGATTGATTGGTTGATTTCGAGGCAAAGGTTCCATCCTTAAAACCTCAAATTGATTGATTGATGTCGAGGTAAAGGTTCCATCCTTAAAGCCTCGAATTGATTGATTGATGTCGAGACAAAGGTTCCATCCTTAAAACCTCGGATTGATTGATTGATGTCGAGGTAAAGGTTCCATCCTTAAAACCTCGAATTGATTGATTGATCTCGAGGCAAAGGTTCCATCCTTAAAACCTCGGATTGATTGATTGATCTCGAGGCAAAGGTTCCATCCTTAAAACCTCGGATTGATTGATTGATGTCGAGGTAAAGGTTCCATCCTTAAAACCTCGGATTGATTGATTGATGTCGAGGTAAAGGTTCCATCCTTAAAGCCTCGAATTGATTGATTGATCTCGAGGCAAAGGTTCCATCCTTAAAACCTTGGATTGATTGATTGATTTCGAGGCAAATGTTTCATCCTTAAAACCTCGGATTAATTGATTGATGTCGAGGTAAAGGTTCCATCCTTAAAACCTCGAATTGATTGATTGATCTCGAGGCAAAGGTTCCATCCTTAAAACCTCTGATTGATTGATTGATCTCGAGGCAAAGGTTCCATCCTTAAAACCTCGGATTGATTGATTGATCTCGAGGCAAAGGTTCCATCCTTAAAACCCCGGATTGATGAAAATTGGTTGTTTTCGAGGCAAAGGTTCCATCCTTAAAACCTCGGATTGATAATTGATTGTTTTCGAGGCAAAGGTTCCATCCTTAAAACCTCGATGATGAAAATTGATTATTTTCGAGGCAAAGGTTCCATCCTTAAAACCCCGATGATGAAAATTGATTGTTTTCGAGGCAAAGGTTCCATCCTTAAAACCCCGATGATGAAAATTGATTATTTTCGAGGCAAAGGTTCCATCCTTAAAACCCCGATGAAAATTGATTGTTTTCGAGGCAAAGGTTCCATCCTTAAAACTCCGATGATGAAAATTGATTGTTTTCGAGGCGAAGGTTCCATCCTTAAAACCCCGATGATGAAAATTGATTATTTTCGAGGCAAAGGTTCCATCCTTAAAACCCCGATGATGAAAATTGATTGTTTTCGAGGCAAAGGTTCCATCCTTAAAACCCCGATGATGAAAATTGATTGTTTTCGAGGCAAAGGTTCCATCCTTAAAACCCCGATGATGAAAATTGATTGTTTTCGAGGAAAAGGTTCCATCCTTAAAACCCCGGCGATGAAAATTGATTATTTTCGAGGCAAAGGTTCCATCCTTAAAACCCCGATGATGAAAATTGATTATTTTCGAGGCAAAGGTTCCATCCTTAAAACCCCGATGATGAAAATTGATTATTTTCGAGGTAAAGGTTTCATCCTTAAAACCTTAGATTGATGAAAATTGATTATTTTCGAGGTAAAGGTTTCATCCTTAAAACCTTAGATTGATGAAAATTGATTATTTTCAAGGCAAAGGTTCCATCCTTAAAACCCCGATGATGAAAATTGATTATTTTCGAGGCAAAGGTTCCATCCTTAAAACCCCGATGATGAAAATTGATTATTTTCGAGGCAAAGGTTCCATCCTTAAAACCCCGATGAAAATTGATTGTTTTCGAGGCAAAGGTTCCATCCTTAAAACCCCAATGATGAAAATCGATTATTTTCGAGGCAAAGGTTCCATCCTTAAAACCCTGATGATGAAAATTGATTGTTTTCGAGGCAAAGGTTCCATCCTTAAAACCCCGATGAAAATTGATGATTTTCGAGGCAAAGGTTCCATCCTTAAAACCCCAATGATGAAAATTGATTGTTTTCGAGGCAAAGGTTCCATCCTTAAAACCCCGATGATGAAAATTGATTAATTTCGAGGCAAAGGTTCCATCCTTAAAACCCCGATGATGAAAATTGATTAATTTCGAGGCAAAGGTTCCATCCTTAAAACCCCGATGATGAAAATTGATTATTTTCGAGGCAAAGGTTCCATCCTTAAAACCCCGATGATGAAAATTGATTATTTTTGAGGCAAAGGTTCCATCCTTAAAACCCCGATGATGAAAATTGATTTTGAGGCTAAAGAGCTTTCCTTAGGACCTCGAGCGAAATTTATATGAAAGCAATTGAAATTGGAATAATTTTCTTCGAAAGTGTGAATTTTCATAATAGGTGAGTGCAAAAATTTAAACTTCGATAAGATGAGTGAATCTTGATGATGACAATAACACTGACAAATTATGTAAAGGGAACGGATGTTTGGAATCAATATCTAAGGTTCATCTAATATTTTCTTCAGTAAATATAGATTCCCTTGTGAGATATGTCATCCAAATAAGGTTAAAGCTTAACTACCCCAAAATGTTATGCCTAGTAGACCTAATAGGATACGTCTCAAGAGTAATAAAAATTACTCTTTACTCAGCCATTCCAACCTAAAGGCATTGTCCCATGGTTTTAATATCAGCATGGACGAAACTATCTTATAAGATAACGAAATTCCCTGAAAATAAAAACTGAAATACGAAAGAAAATGCTGATAATTAAAACTAAAGGACAAGAAAAACGGATCAGATCGCTTCTTTCTTCCACAATACTTCAACAGGGTGAGTAGAGGACCATTATGGGAGTGAACTGGTCGGGAAAGACTGTCGTGTCCAGTCTATCTGAATCATTGCTGGATCTGGTTCAGGAACAAAAACTTGTATTTTATCTAGCAATTCTTCAGCAGTTGTTGCGGATATTATGATTCGTCGTGCCACTCTTGATATGAAATTCTTCTGCATAGCATAATCCATAAAAGCTATCAGACCTGTAAAGAAATTGTTAACATTTAAAAGCCCAATGGGTTTCTTATGCAAATTAAGTTGGGCCATGGAAGCAATTTGAAAGACTTCTCCTAATGTGCAAAAACCACCTGGTAGAGCGATAAAAGCATCAGCATTTAAAAGCATTTGTAACACACGCTCTTGCAAATTTTTAACCACTAATTCTTCTCCAATCGTGCCCCCAGAAACAAATTTCAAAGGTCCAGGGATGATGCCCAAAACTTGACTTCCTCCTAAAGATGCTGCTGATGCTACACCTCCCATTAATCCGACACTACCTCCTCCATAAACTAAATGTATTTTTCGCTCAGCTAATACTCTACCCAAATGGTTGGCTGCCTTTAAATACTCTTCATCTTTTCCAGGAAAAGCCCCAGAAAATACACAAATACTTCGGGATTTACGAGTTGGGGTTTTCTCCATTCCTATCCTTACCCTTGTGAGAAAAGAGGATATATTTATAGAGATGAAGAGATAAGGCAATAATTTTATTTTCAAGAATGGATACATTATTGCCAGCTATTCACAGTAGTCACGAGTATGACTCTGGTCGGAAGTGGGTACATTATCGTCAAAAGAGGAGGAAAATTTCAAAAGCAACTAAAATATACAGTAGTCGCGATTGTAGCTTATGTCAGGAGTAGGTACGTGATTGTTGAAAGAGAAGGAAAATTTCAAAAGTGGCAGCTATATACAGTAGTCCGTGTCAGGAGTGGGTACATTATTGCCAAAGGAGAAGGAAAATTTCAAAAGCAACAGCTAGCATGTACAGTAATCGTGACTTTGGTTCACGTCAGGAGTGGATACATTATTACCAAAAGGGGAGGAAAATTTCAAAAGCGACGGCTAGCATGTACAGTAATCGTGACTGTTGCTCACGTCAGGAGTGGATACATTATTCTTGGAATAGAAGGAAAATTTTCAAAAATGACAACTAGCCTGTACAGTAGTCGTGACTGTGGATCACGTCAGGAGTGGATACATTATTACCAAAAGGGGAGGAAAATTTCAAAAGCGACAGCTAGCACGTACAGTAATCGTGACTTTGATCCTCGTCTTCCACTGGCTTTGCGTCCAGTAATGGCTTCAATGCTTTCTATGAATCGGTGATTTGCATTTCATCTAGCTTTCTTACAAACTGGCAAACAGGGTCGTTTAAAGTCAGATTCTTAATATTGTAGCGATCTCGTTCTTTTTGGAAAGTCATCCATAAACCGACAATCCCAAATTGCACCATTCCACAAGAGTGCGCTTCAAGAGTCTCTCGAATATTTTCCAGAGATTCCTTACGCAGTCCATTCTTAATGAAACTTCTTCTATCTTGACGATTTCTGGTGATCACTCCTGGAGAACGACATTTAGTGCCACAAATCCACCATCCACAATTATGACAAACGCCTAGCCTCTTTGCTCTTCTCTTTTTGGCATAAGCGCTTTTACCGAAGCCGGACATACGGGGAAAGAATGCTTCTGGAACTTCACCAGCTGAACGAACCTTAGCCTCGATTAGCCATCGCACATTATCAGGAATGCCTTTTTGCATAAATACTCTGAATCGTTCACATCTAGCTTGATAAATCTTTTTAAGAACATTTATTGAAAGGGAAGGAAAATATTTTTGCAGTGTGGAAAGAGAAGACTCCATTGATGAAGGAGGCATTTAAGAGAAGAAGAAAGGAATTAGTGATTGTAGGAAACGGAAATAACTTATACGTATTTATAGTGATGAAAGGATAACGCGTTAATTACACTTACAGAAGCAAGTACATTATTGTCAAAAGAAAAGACAAATGACAGCTTATATGTACAGCAATCATGACTGTGGCTCTCATCTTCCACTGATTTATGTCCAGTAATGGCTTCAATGCCTTCTATAAGTCGGGGATTTGCTTCCCATCCAGTTTTCCTACAAACTGACAAACAGGATCGTTTAAAGTCACATTCCCAAGACTGTAACGATCTCGTTCTTTATGGTAAGTCCTCCACAATTTGACAATTTGACCTTGCACTTTTCCACAAGAATGCGTTTCAAGAGTCTCTCGGATATCTTCCAGAGATTCCTTACGCAGGCCATTCTTAATGAATTTTCTTTTATCTTCACGATTTGTGGAGATGTATCCTAAAGAGCGACATTTAGTATTACAATTCCATCGCCCACATTTATAACACACGCCTAGTCTCTTTGCTCTTCGCCTTTTGGCATAACGGCTTTTACCTAAACCGGGCATGCGGGGCATAAATGCATCTGGAACTTCACCCGCCAAACGGACCTTAGCTTCAATTATCCACTGCACATTATCGGGAATACCTTTACGTGTAAAAACTCTGATTCTTTCACATCTAGCAAGGTAGATCTTTTTAAGGACTTTTATTGGAAGGGAAGGAAAGTATTTTCGTAGTGCAGAAAGAGTAGAATCCATTGATGAGAGAAGAATTTGAGAGAAGAGGGAAATGAATCAGTTATTGTAAGAGACTGGAATAACCGAATTTAGAAGTCACGGGGTATCTTATCCGCTGCTTAATCAGAAGGAAGAACACGTATTTATAGTGATGAAAAGGGATAACGTGTCGATTACACTTAGGGGAGCATGTACATCTGTCAAAAGAAAATGCAAAATTTTCCAAATATAACAAACTGTATGTACAGTAATTGTGACTGTGACTCACATCTTCCACTGGCTTTACGTCCAGTAACGGCATTAACGGCTTCTATGAGTCGAGGATTTGCTTCCCATCCAGTTTTCTTACAAGCTGGCAAACAGGGTCATTTACAGTCAGATTCCCGAGACTGTAACGGTTTCGTTCTTCATGAAAAATGCTCCATAAGCCAAGAAGTTCACGTTGCACAGATCCACAAGAATGCGTCTCAAGAGTCAATTGGATATCATCCAACGAGTCCTTACTCAGGTCATTCTTAATGAATCGTATTTTATCTTCTCGATTATCAGAGATCATCCCTAAAGAACGACATTTAGTATTACAAGTCCACCGTCCACATTTATGGCAGACTTGTAACCTTTTCGCTCTTCGCTTTTTGGCATAAGAGCTTTTGCCTATACCAGGCATGTGAGACACAAATGCCTCTGGGATTTCACCTGCCAGACGAACCTTGGCTTCGATTAACCACCGCACATCTTCAGGGATTCCTTTGTGCATCAGAACTCTTAATCGTTCACAGCGAACTTGGTAGATCTTTTTGAGAATGTTCATTGGGAGAGAAGGGAAATACTTTCGCAAGGCGGAAAAAGTAGGATCCATTTTCTAGGAGGAAGTAAAAGAAAGAAGGGGTGAAAGAATCAGTTATTATGGGCAACTGAGAGAACCGACTTGAGAGTCACGGAGTACCGTATCCGCCGTTTAACCGGAAAAGTGGATCCTACTTCATTTTGATGTGATAGATATTTTTTATATTCCATCGAGCTGACGTCGATCCAGTCCTCGATTATTGAATCCATTGTCCGTTTTTGACAAATTTTCAACGACAATATTTCTTGATGTCTGCCTTATCTTTGACTATCTCTTATCTTGGATGCTGCTAAGCTGACATCAATCCTGTCCTTCCAGGTGTAGCCTCGATTATTGAATCAATTGCCAGGTTTTTGACAATATTGTCTATTTTATATATTTTTTTTTTATATCTGCCTTATCCTTGGCTATAGCCATCTTTTATCTTAGATACTACTAGCTGGCGTCAATCCAATCCTTCCAGGTGTAGCCTCGATTATTGAATCGGTAGCCAAGCTTTTGACAATATTGTCTACTTTATTCTTGAATTCCTGATGCGGGTTGGTCCCGCATATTAGCTGTGTATCCAGTGATAGATTGGTAAGAGCTGATGACATTAAGATCTCAGCTTATATTGCTGTAACTGTGATGTGAATGTGATTCCTGTTTGGTCCTTGTTATGTAAAGGCTATGTATGCATGATATGAAATGCATGAATGCAGAGCATGTGTAACTAATGGTTTTTTTTTTTTGTATGGATCTAGTTCTTTATGTCTTTGTTTTACTGGATCCTCTTTGTAATGGCCTTCTTGGACTATCATTGAATCTCTTTATGCTTCCCAGCTCTTGTCCATTGCCTTAAAAGCCCAACTCTTTTCAAAATCCCGCTTTCTTTTACTTGTTCTTGAATTTTGGCCTCAATTTCTTTAAAGTTGGCCCGCCTCATAATTTATATCTCTTTCGGGTACTCATCCATTGTCATGGATTTGATACCATCAAAGGCTTTACTTTCAATGTCTGCTTTGCCCCTTTTCTTGTGACCGTGCCGACACTTACTTATTCCCATGTTATAATCTGAATGATTGCTCTTCCTTGAACTCATGTTTTGATCCATAAGACTTGCCCCCTTGTCTATTGAACTTCTTTGTTGGCAGTACTCCTCTTACGCTTCGTAGAGACTACTTTGCCCCCCTGAATATGGTATTTATGTGGATAAAAGGTATCACCTCGCCTTTAACAGAAGGTCGAGCATTTCTAGACCTTTGTGATGGCACTTGATCGTAAATTTCTCTTACAAGAACCACATCTTATTAAAGAAAGACTCAAGCTATCTCCTCACTTTTAAGTCTACATACATTAATGAATAATGGTTTGGCCTTAAAGAAAAACTTTCATCAATTTGCAAAGCTTGACAAAGTAATTTACGGTCTTTATTTTTAATTAAAATATCCTGCCACTCTTCCCTTTCCAACTCGAAGACATAAACTGTGCAAGGCAATAAGGTAGAAACATGATTCACAATAATAGCCTTTTAACTGAATGAGGATGATATCGAGAGGTAAATGTTAGGTGTGAGGAAAGTTAAGTTTGAATGTTTTTTTTTTGTGGCAGTCTTTTAGCTGAATGAGAATAATATTAAGAGGTAAATATTAGGTCTGAGTAAAGTTAAGTTTGAGTGGTGTGAAAGAAGGGTATTTTAATACTACTCGTGAGCAGTATTAAATAAGGTAGAAACATGATTCACAATGATAGTCTTTTAACTGAATGAGGATGTTAGGTCTAAGGAAAGTTAAATTTAAGTGGTGTGAAAGAATGGTCTTTTAATACTACTCGTGAGCAGTATTAAATAAGGTAGAAACAAGTTTCACAATGATAGTCTTTTAGCTGAATGAGGATGATAAGTCTGAGGAAAGTTAAGTTTAAGTGGTTTGAAAGAAGGGTCTTTTAATACTACTCGTGAGCAAATTTGATTATGATGAAAAACTCAATAGTGATGACCTCAAACTTGCCACTCTTTCCAGAAAGTTAAACCTCATCTGTTGCCCCCCAACTATCGTGGTCTTTATGTATGCTTGGCTTGAAAGTTGCTTTTGTGTTTTAAACCGCCTTTGCAGGTTTTCAGTCTAGAATCCATAGCTCACTTTTTTTCTTTCTTTTTTTTTTTTTTAGTTTGAGCCCTTTTTCCTCTTTTTTTTTTTGTTTTTTTTTTGTGTGAGCTATGGTGATAACATACTTGATAACTCTCTTGAAGTGAGATGACTCAAGTGGCCTTGCTTGCTCGTGCTTGTTCTCAGTTCTTTTTGGTTTTGAATTTTCCCTTGTTGGCTTTTTGGTGGAAGGGATGAACTTTTTCCTTTTCGGAGTTTTTGTTACAGAGAACCGAGATCATAGCCTTCTTGAAATGAGATGATTCAAGTGGCCTTACTTGCTTGTGTTTGCTCTCAGTCTCTCTTTTTTTGGATTTTCCCTTGTTGTCATTTGATAGAAGGGATGAACTTTTTTTTTTTTTGTTTTTTTGAGAATTTGTGTTGCGTAAGACTGAGAACTTTTTCTTGTGTTGAGCATTTGTGAGAATTGGGAGGCCACTGAAGTCATTTAATATGAGAGCTAACTTCTTTGGAAGCTAACCCCGGACTTCTTGCAAGGATGTTGATAACCACTGTGAATTCCTTTTGAGGGTTGAGGTGCAACATTTGGAATCCTTCTTACTAGATTTGGTAGCACTTTGAAGATCATTACTATCAAATCTCCCTTAACTTTTATTTTCACCCACGAGTAGTATTGTTTACAAAGTAAAGTGTGATGGTAATAATGGATAGTATAATGGCAAAGAGTGAGAGATAGATGTAAGAAAAATAAAATTTTTGGTAGAAAGTGGTAGAATATGTGAATGTAAAAATGAAATTTTAGTAAAAAGTGGTAGAATGCACACATTACATCTTTTTGTTGTACCAAGAAAAAGAATACCAGGTGCCCATTTAACAAAGACTACACCCTAGATTCTGGACTAAATCTAGGAGATTTTTACTATTAGATTACTTTGGCAAGCTATCAAAGATACAAGTTTATTCAAAGGATTCCTTGTCATTCAAAAATGTGTGCGAACTGTTAGGTCAGATCTGACTTGGAGGCCTTCCAAAGTCAATGTAATTCTAGCTCGAAATCTTCACTTTTCAATTATCAATCACATCGGGCCTAGCAACTTGGACTTGGTTTTGCTTGATGAGGCGGCAATGGATTGTGGGTGACATTTGGCTCATCGGAAAAGTCCAACCACTTTGACTCGATTAATTGTTGAACTATACGCTTCAATGCCATGCAGTTTTCCAAGCCATGGCCTGGAACGCCATCATGATATGGGCAGGTAATGTTAGGGTCATACCACCTTGGATATGGGGGTTTAAATGGCTTTGTAGGAATTGGACGGATAAATTGTCTTTCGATGAGTTTTGGGTATAACTCGGTATAAGTTATGGAAATTGGTGTGAAAACTTCTCTTGGTCTTGGTGCAGGTACTGGAGGAGTAGGAGCAGGTGGCCATGACTGATTAGGTATGTTAAAAGGATAATTGTTGGGCCTATTGGAAGGATAATCATTGGGCCTATTTGGAGGATAATTATTGGGCCTATTCAGAGGATAATCATTGGGCCTATTTGGAAGGTAATTATCGGGCCCATTGGCAAAATAGGATAGGCGAGGTCCGATAGCCACAGTATCCACGAGGGGAATCCTTCTTCCGCGTCCTATTTGTTGTACTTCGTCATCTTTTCTTTTGGATGGTCCTCTTCTTTTCATAGGATTATTAAAGGATTCAGCAATATTCCCAGTCCTAATCTCATGCTCGATTCTTTCTCCAGACATGACAATGTTAGAAAAATTAGTTGCCGAATTGCCAATTAGTTCGTCATAATATAGGTACTTCAGTGTCTGGACAAACAAAGTGACCATTTCTCTTTCTGTCATGGGTGGCTGAACTTGTGCTTCTTGAATTGCTTTCGCCTTGATTAGCTCGATCAATTGTCTCATTTGTTCGGCCATACTTTCTATCTTGGACTCTATCTTTATGAGACGTCCTTCGATTTGTTCTGCCATTAATCTTATTTGGAGCCGAGTTGAATATCGGTGTCGAGGTCCAATTTTATCCTTTTAAAAGTAAGGTATATTTTATTAGATCCTATGTGTATGTGATTGATGCAATGGATGCATGTAGGAAAAATGAGATTATGTTTTTATCAGACTTTGTATACACGTGATTAATGTAATGGATGTATGCAATGAGATTATGTTTTTATCAGACTTTATATGCACGTGATTAATGTAATGGATGTATGCAATGAGATTATGTTTTTATCAGACTTTATATGCACGTGATTAATGTAATGGATGTATGCGATGAGATTATGTTTTTATCAGACTTTATATGCACGTGATTAATGTAATGGATGTATGCGATGAGTGAATTTGATTATCCACTATCGTAGAACTTCAAGACTTTTAGTTGTTATTAAAAAGACCAAAAAGTTAGCATAGTTTGATGCGTGGTTTTGATGCATGAAGAATATTTGCACAAAACAGAAGTATATCAAAAGAAAGATAAGTTTATTAATAACTTAAATAGCAATTAACAACTCATGAACTATTATGGAAAAATGAGTTAAAACCATAAATACGAAAATAAAAGTGTAGAGCAACAACACAGCATAACAAGGATATGCTTATGGCGTTGGTAAATGGGAGGAATACTATGGTCAGTTCTATGGTTAAGTGGGGAGTTCTATATGCATAAGGTGGCTTATCAAAAAGGCAAGGGATAGTTCCCGAATCCCGTCACTAAATTATAGTGACAGCCCGATTCCTTACCCTCTAGGGTTTATGTAAGGAATGGATTAATTCGAGTCGTAGCTTTTCGTGGGCCCATGCAGAGACTAACCGTCTCAGAAGGCAATACACTACTTTGCTACTTTGAAACCGGTGAAGGCTTGGAGACCGTGGCCTCACAAGGACAGCAACACCAATTCCGCTTAGAAAGAATCGTGTTTGATTTAAGGAAGCTCGGGTATAGAGCTTCATATTGTGAATGCATTATGCATGTTTAGAATAAGTAAATATAACATATAAATCCACATAATAAGCAAAGTAAATCAAAACAAATCAACTTTAGGCTCGACTCACTAACGTGGAGTCCCCAGTGGAGTCGCCAAGCTGTGGCAACGTCGGGTTTTCGGGAGTCGCCACCAATCAGTTTTCTTAGGTCGATTGGTCACCTTAAAATTGGTCTGCGAGAGTTCGGGGATCGGGAGTACGGTTACGTTAAAACAACTTTGTTAAAACGCCCAAAAATTGGCACCTTCGTTGATTTTAATTTTGTTTTGCTTTGCTTTTAAATAATTCTCAGTTAATTTTCAAAATTAGAAATTTTAACTGGATTAGTCGAAATGTGGATTTTTAAATTAATTAATTTGTATGAAATTTTATACTTCCGAACCATGGACTCTGCCGAGTCATTTGGACACGGAAGATTTTTGATTCCGAACCATGGACTCTGCCGAGTCATTTGGACACGGAATTTGGTGAACTTTTAAATAATTTAATCCATATTGTAAATATGGATTTTTATCTTTTTTTTATTTAATTTATTTAATTAAAAGGGTGATATTTTTTTTTAAACCGCAGATCCTGACGGATCATCCGGATATGTAAGTTGATTTAATTTATAGTTAATTATTTAATTCTTATTTTTATGGAATTAATTATTAGTTTAATTACTAATTCGTAATTCTTTTTGTTATAGAATTTTTAGATTCATTAATAATCTAAAAATTTTTATTTTCTATATTTTTCTTTCTTTTCTTTCTTTTCCTTCTTATCTTTCTTATCTTATCTTATCTTTCTTATCTTTATTATCTTTTTCTTATCTTTCTTATCTTTTTCTTATCTTGTTTTAATTTTCTTTTTGTTTTCTTGTTTAATGAAAAATATTTATTATTTTAGTGGATTTAAAAGTTATATTTTAAATAAATCAGTAAAATATAAAGTCTTAATTTTCATGTATTTTTTTAAACAGGTTTTATTTTTATTTTTTTATTATTTTTACTGGATAAAAATAACTATTAAAATTAATTTTAACTTTTTGCTATCTTTAAAGAATTAAAAACATGTATGTAAAAATAAAAATAATTGGCTTTTTTTTAAAAATAATTTTTATTAGCCTTAATAATTAATTACAAAATAATCTTCTTTTAATTTTCATTTATTTATTAATTAGTAAAGGGTAAAGGTGAATTAAATAAAAAATTATATAAAGAAAAAAAATTAATAATAATAAAGTGGGGCTTTTTGGCCATCCACTTTAAAAATAATAATAAATGTTAGCAAAGTTAATTAAATTAATTGTTAAACAACAATAATAAAAAGTTAGTCAAGTTAATTAAATTAATTAATTAACCACAATAATAAAAGTTAGCCAAGTTAATTAAAATAATTAATTAACAACAGTAAAAAGTTAGCCAAGTTAATTAAATTAATTAATTAACAACAATAATAAAAAGTTAGCCAAATTAATTAAATTAATTAACAACAATAAATAAAAAGTTAGCCAAATTAATTAAATTAATTAACAACAATAAATAAAAAGTTAGCCAAATTAATTAAATTAATTAATTAACAACAATAATAAAAAGCTAGCCAAGTTAATTAAATTAATTAATTAACAACAATAATAAAAGTTAGCCAAGTTAATTAAATTAATTAATTAACAACAATAATAAAAGTTAATTAATTGTTAACAACAATTATAAAAGTTAGTAATAATGCAAAAATTAAAAGGTTAGTAACAATAATAGTATTAAAAGTTAGTTGTTAGTAAGTTAATAACAACAATAAAAAAAGGGGTTAGTAATAAACAAATAATAAACAAACAAGTAAAAATTAAAAGGGTTAGTAATTAATTCTGCAAGAATAAAATACAAAGTTAGTGACCAAAGTGAAAGAAATTGAAAAGATGAAGGATTAAATGAGAGTTGTACCCTTGATTTTAAATTCTGAATTCTGAGAAATGGAAACAGAGGGCGCGCGAGGGGGGGAGAAGATGGCTTAATCGTCAAAATGAAAAGTTTTGAGATTTTCTGAGGAAAGGAAGGAGAGCTAGGGACTAAGGCTGTAATTTTTTCTATTTTAAAAACGGAGCTCTAAGCTTTTCTTTCTATTTTTATCTGTGTTCAGCACAAAATTTGGGGGGCTATTTATAGAGGAAGTTTGGCTGAACTGTTGATGGATAAATTAATAAAAAATTTCAAACTTATCTTGTAAATTGGTAAAATGACAATTTTAGTCCTTTACGTCTCTCAGCCTCTGGATAAGTTCCTGAAGCTTCTGATTTTGACAATTTTGTCGTTTTCTGTCAATTGGAGCCAAAAACGTCGGCAGGCTCAAAATTTTATGTGACAAACTACCAAATGCTCCTGGAACTTTTAGAATTTGTCAATTTTTTCTGAAACTTCTCAATTTTGTCATTTTTACCTCAAACTTTTAATTTTTGCCATTTTTTTTGGAGTTTTCTTTTTTTCTTTCAAATACACACATATATCATTTTAAATCAAATCTTCACAAAACAAAAATGTATTTTAAACTAATTAAAATTTTTAGTAATAATAATAATAATAAAAATAATAATTTTTTAATTTCTTTTATTTAATTTCTTTTAAAAAATTTTTTTTATGGTCGGACGAAATTGGGTGTCAACACTCCGCATGAAAGCACTTCCTCCGTTGTCTTTGATACTTTTACTGCTCCGCTAGAGGTGGGAACTAACCTTCTAGAATCTTTACCACAAAATGCGAAGCTAATGTTCCTGGAAACTTCTATTGTTACACTAGAGACTAAATCGGGAGAAATGTTGGAGATTTTGTTAGTTTTGACCCCAAAATCAATCCAATGAAATGGCTGGCTGGATATTTTGCTTTTAGCCCTCCGCTGGTACTCTTTCCTTAGTCTAACGGGATGTTGCCGAAGATGAGACCTAACCGAACACGAGATCGCTAGAGGTGAGGGAAATTCCTAACATTGGAGGTCGGTTTAATTACCTATGACTCTTGTAATTTTTTTAAAGTAACATTATCATCCTGAAATTTCAAAATTTCTTACTATTTATGTTTACTGTTATTTTTTAACGGTAATGGCATATTTGAGCATATTTTGAAACATTAATGGGAAATTAGGAAAAAAAATTATAGTGGCAAATTTGAGCCCTGAACTAAATATTAGTAACAATTTTTATTTTTTTCCTAAAAAAAATTATCAAATGATAGTTTTTAGTTTTTAACTTTAGCGGTTTCATCTCTATTGTTAAATAAATTACCCAAAAGCTACAATATATAATCTAGGATAAAATTTTTCCTTTTTTAATCTTTGGACTGGATATTTTTATAGTGGGTGCACATATAAAATATCAAGTGCTTATTTGTTTGTTGCAGAAAAATAAAACAAGAAAAATCAAGTGGCTATTCGTCAAGGTGTTTGTTTGTGCTTTCACAAACCAAAGTTGTGAATTAAGTATTAGGTGGAAATTGTTCCCGTACAAATTCAATTTACTTGGTTGCATGTTTTAGACAGCGGCAGATCTAGAAATTTTACACATATTGGTCTGTATATATTACAAATATTAAACTCAACATTACATAATAAAGTTTATAAATTCGCATATGTAACATAAAATTTAAACTCATGTATAACATAACTATGAATTTTTTAGAATAAACTATGAAAGTGCTCAAATTTAACATCTCTTTTTTTAGGAATTTCATGTCAGAAAACCAAAGTTTAACAAGCCATACCTACAAAGTGTCAATCAATTGAGTTTGTTGCTCATCACTCTCTGGCGACATCTCAAATATAGTGGAAGATGGCAATTCACTCTCCTTAAAATATTTGTAAAAGCCCAAAACCTCATTTCAACCATAGGCCCATAAAGGACTAGTCATTAACTCCACAAAAAAGAACACAAGGAAGAAGAAAACAAAAGTAAAATCATCACGTCTTAGCTTGCCACCACCAATCTTTTTCTAGAAACGAAGAAACAAAAATTGAAAGGACGCGGAAAAAATGAACAAAAGTGGAATTTGAAACATGGAATAAGTTATAGAACTCAAATAGAAAATTTTACTAAGTTTTAGGATTTACTATGAAATTTTTCTCTTAGCTTCTGTCACTTCTTAATGGCTTGACCTAATGTCAGGATGTTATTGCAGCAATTTCATAGTTAGAAGATGAGCAGTGTAATAATTGGTGGTTTCGGGACGAATGAGCAACATGGGTGTTAGTTCAAGGACAATGAGTGCTATTTATCTGATTATTTACATCATTTATTAACTTTGAATAAAAGTTTAAGTTTTTTATCCCATTGAAATAATTAAAGTAATAAGCATGTGTAATCTATTTGGTATTAGTATTAGTGATTGGTGTTAGGACATTTCAAAAAATTAGCAAATGGTAGTTTTTAGCTTTTAGCGGTTTAATTTTCATCATTAATAAATTATCCAAAACTCTAACACTAATAAAACATTATTTTTAATTTCTTACCTTCAAAATTTTTTAATGTAAATGTGAATTTTTTATAAACTAATAAATAAAATAATTATAACTTTAAATAAATTTCTTAAAATTATTCATTCAATAATCACAAAAATAAATTTAAATTTAAAAAAAAAACAGAGTAAATAAAATGGTACGAATATGGTACGAATATATCATGTGTTAGCATATGGGAAGCAATATGACAAAACAAATGTACGGTCGGCTAAATCCATAGCATAGGACACAAGGGATATAATGTACAAAGAGCCACACATTGTTCTCGGCCACTGCAAATTTTAACCTAACGTAAATTTTGTTCCCCATCTGTCCAAAACCTTTATAAAGTGCTTCTTTAGATAGATGGCAATGCCACGTCATCTTTCGAGTGGCGTCTGAGCTAGCAAAATAGGAATAATGAGATGAGCAATTGTAGCAAAACAAACGCAAGACGGTGGATTTCATTTTTTGTTAAGAAACCATTGTTTGCTCAACCTAAAAAATGTAAGCTTAATAAAATTTCCCTTTAATATTGTCTTTAGCAATGAGCAATAGCTCTCTCTGAACTCTTTCCTCTAGAATTTCTCAATGGCTTCTATAACCACAAGATTTACACCGTTGATGGCATCGTCGCTATTTTAGCGAAGGCTAACTGTCGCTATTTTAGCGAAGGCTAGCCATTGCTAATTTAGTTAAAGCTAGCTATCACTAAATTAGTAATGGTTGGCCTTCACTAGTCAATAATTATTATTATTATTATTATTATTATTATTATTATTATTATTATTATTATTATTATTATTATTATTACCATGTTATCTTGTTGATATAATTTCAACAATATAAAATAAAGGAAAATTATATATATATCCACAAATACAAAGTACATCTGCAATGTCATTTAACAATTAAGCCATGTACAAAAGATAATATATACATATTTTGAAAGTACAATTCTTCACAAGTTTGAAAGTACATGCCTAGGATGGAATACTTTACTAAAGCTATTGATGCTCTCTCTCCATTTACTGAATCTTTTAGCTCTGATTGCCTAACTTAAGGCATAAGAATATCCAAACTACCAGGCACATTTTCTCGTCCACCTCTGTCTAGCCTTTTTCTAGTCTACAATAACAATATTAGATCAAAATACTGTGTGGGGGAGATAAATATGTATGCCATGAAATGCATAAGTAACAAACTAAGAAGAAAATTTCTGAGTTATTATAATTGCCCAAAAATTTTCATACTTTACGTTCCATGAAGATTTACCTCTTAAAAGCTTACAAGATAAAAGTTGTTTTTGTGATAAGAAGTGACAAATAATGGTGAGAAGAAAATTTGACAAACAGAAAACCTGAAAGGATATTACGACCAAATTTGAACCAGGCAATGAAGCAGTGTAAAACCAAGAGAAATATTATTCTCTAACCTTTAACAAAATTGAGCTAGGCAATTGACACACCCAAGCTAATTTAACAATAAACCAGCAATTCACTCACCCAAGCTAGACGAACCATTAGGCGACAAAACCAGACAAAACTGACAACGAAATTGAACCAGAATCAACAAAACCAAGAACACTTTTTTGGCTAAATAAATCAGAAAAACTAATAGCAAAAGAGACAATAAACCAACAATTCACTCACCTAAGCCAAATGAACCATTAGACAACAAAACTAGGCAAAACAGACCGCATAAATTAACCATAATCAACAAAACCAGGAACACTTTTTTTTTTTTTTTGCTAAATAAACCGGAAATTCACCCACCCAAGCTAAATGAACCATTAGGCAACAAAACCAGGCAAAACTGAAACCAAAAAGTAACTAGAATCAACAAAACTACAAACATTTTTTTTGCTAAATAAACCAGAAAAATTGACAATAAACCAGTAATTCACTCACCCAAGCTAAATGAACCATTAGGTAACAAAACCATGCAAATATCATGAATGGAAGGAAAAATAGAGTCCTCTAGTCTTTGGTATGTGATAATGGCCCTGGCCAAGGATAAGATCAAACTATAAAGATAATCACAAGATATAAGCAAAAAATAACTAATTTCAGGCAAGAACACTAATATGCACTATTTTCACAAGTCTTACGTATTTAATTCTAAGTGGTGAAACAAAGCATCATTCTATATTTAACAATCATACACATGAATTGACCATCACAGCATATATCATTTCAGAAATTTGACACTTACATGTTTTTCTCCCTCCCTGGTTTCATTTAGTGCTTGCCTCTCAATCAAAAGCAACAGAAATTGCTGCTCCACTTTCATGTTCACACTTTTGTAAAATTCAAGTATAGAAATATATAGGGGTTTACACTCATTGGTATCCATAAAAACAGAGTCAAGACATTTAGCCGCACCCTGAGCTTCAATTTCAAGTGCAATTCCATAAAGGATAAGGAAGGCAGTGATACTGCAACTAATAGATGCAAAAACCCAAAAATTAACAATAAATGAAAATAACTAGAGTGAGAAGGTAATTAAAGGGCCAATTCAATCTAGCAATACGAACAAGAAACAACAATATTACTAATTTCTTGGTTGATTTCACATAAAACCAAGGGCGAAAACTAAAATAGATGAAACTGAGGAAGAAAGATCCAATTGGCTGGCCTAAACCTTTGAGATCACCATACCTAAAACTAACATCAAACAAAAGGAGAATTAGTTTCTCAGGTGAACTGAAACCCTAAATCCCAACAATGTTCCAGAGCCAAAATCGAATTCTATTAAATGTGGGAGAGATTTACCTTATATGAAAACGGTTTTCAACAACAATCCACATTGTAGTATGAACGGCAAGAGGCTTTTGTGTGCGTCGAAAGGGCCGATGTCCCGTTTGGAAATAACTTTTGTAATCAGCATTAGAATTTTTAATAATTTATTTAGCAGTTGTGATAAAAACGCTGAAGTTAAAAGCTAAAAGCTAACCTTAAATAGCTTTTTCAAAACTCTAATACTAATCACTGACGTTAGTGCCACACAGGCTAATAAAAGTTGGGAGCTAAACAGCAGACCACTTCTTTGTTTCTTGGAAGAAAGACGCAAGTCTGAGATAGGAGGGAGGAGGGCCACTTTTAATTGGAGCAGTGAAAGGCTACCATCACGGGGCTTAGTGACTCTAGTCACGACTAGACCTCACTATACGTAAGCCTACATTATTTTAAATATAATTATTTGTTTTAATAATAGATCCCGGCTACAATGAGATTTTATAATATTAAATAATGGATTAATTTAATTATTCATATGTCAATTATTGTTCAATTATTTTACTTATTCAATTAAACAAGTCATAAATAATTTGGAGCCCATAAAAAGCCATGAAACTCAAACAATTATTTTACGTAGCTAAATTTAACAAAACTAAACTTAAACTAAAATAATGATTTTAGTTAGATTTAATAAAACCTAAAGCAAAATGTGAAAAGCTTAATAGCACATATATAATTGATAGCTTAATTATGTTTTCGAAAAATAATAAAGATGAAAGAATTTTTAAACCATAAAAACAATTTAGTGATAACAAGTCATCATTAAATTTAGCAATGACTAATTGTTGCTAAATTAGTAAAGGCAGGTCGTCTTTAAATTTGGCCAAGATTTAATGAAGGCTAATCGTTTCTAAATTCTAGGACTTTAGCAAAGGTAAGCCGTCGCTAAATTTAATGACAGCTAATCGTCACTAAATTAGTGAAGACAAACCGTCACTAAATTTTAACAACAAATAGCCGTCGCTAAACTTTCACCGGATTTTTTGGGACATATCTCTGCTACATTACATATATTAGAAAAGGTTATCTAGGTTAAAGAAGTTGAAAAATTAGCATAAAATATGACTAACCAGAAAAATTAGCATAAAATATGACTAACAAGTGAGAGCAATGTGTTGCTAAATAGGTGTTGCTAAATTTGGCTGAGAATTAGTAAAGGCTAATCATCACTAATTTTTATAAGTTTAGCAAGGGCAAGTTGTCCCTAAATTTAGCGATGACTAACTGTTGACACCCAATTTCGTCCGGCTTAAAAATAAAAAAAATTAATTATATTAAAAATTAAAACTTAAAAAAAAAAAAAATTTGTTGAATTACTTAATTAATTGATTACTTAATTAAAAAATAATAATAGTAATAATGGCAATATTATTTTAGGGGCATTCTTTTTTAATTTTTATGTTAAAGAAAAAAAGGGGGAAAAAGAAGAAAAAAATAATAATAATAAATTAAATCTAAATTAATTAAAATTAAAAATTATTAATTAATTAATTAATTAAAAAGAAAAAGAAGAAAAAAATAATAATAATAATAAAAAATGGGGAGGGTGGCCGACAGAGGCTCCCCCTCCCCTTATCCCTTATCTTCTCTCGCACTTTCTAATCTTATCTTCTTTCCCTCTCACGAACTCTTATCTCTCTTTCTCTGGCAACATGAGAGAACAGAGAGACAGCTTGGAGGCAACAACTCTCTCTCTCATCTCACAGACAAGCAGCCTCCCCTCACAGCTCTCCATTCTCTCTCTCTCTGCGCTCCCCTGAGCTCTCTCTCTCAGCAGCCTCCCCTCACGGGCCTTCATCTCTCTGTCTCTCCCTCATCGCGCAACCCTCCCTCTCTTCTCTCTCTCTTGGCCGAGCTCCCTCGCCAGACGTTTCTCCATTTCAGCCCACCGACGACGCCTCAGGATTTCCCCCAAAGTTCCGCCATCTCCGACACCCCATCGTGGCCGCCGATGCCCAAGTTCCCCCCCTTTCCCTCGCCGGTCGTCGCATCCCAACGACGCCGTCACCATCTCACTCCTCTGCCCTCACTCCCGCCTTCCGCCAGCAACTCCGATTCCCGCTTGACGTCGCGCCTTCGACGCGTCGTGCCACGCTGTTCTCCCTTTTCATTTCCTTGGCCGCCACCGACGCTTCCAGCTTTCACCGCCGTCGGTCTCTCCTCCAGCACCGCCCCCAGCCGTCGCGCTGCTGTTCTTCCCTCGCGTCGCCCTCCCCTCGCCGCCGGACGCCCCGCCGTCGCCTCCTCCTGCTGCGCTTCCTCCTCTGCCACGTCTCCCAGCCGTCGCCTCCTCCACCGCCGTGCTGCTGCTGCTCACGCCTCCCTGTTGCTGAAACAAGAAACAGAAACGAAAAAAATGATTTCACCAAGTCAAAATTTTAAAAATTTTGGGTAAAATTATTACTTAGCCCTTAATTCTTTTTATTTTATCCATTTAAGTTATGAATTTTATTTTCCTTACAGATTCATCACTGACAGCAAGCTTTTTGTTTGTTTTTTTATTTTTCTTTGTTTCTTCTATTATTAGTTGATTTTATCTTACATTAATTTTGATCATTAAAGAGAACAACATGCGACTTTGATTTGATATGTATATTCATGTATATTTATTGGATTTTAAAATAGTTTAATTTTCATTCTTATACTGTATTTAAATGTGAATCAAATTATTGGTTAAGTAACATATAAATTATTGAAAAAACTGACCTAAGATCGATTATCAAAATCCATGTCCAAATGATTCGGTTAGAATCCATGGCTTGGATATTAGCTAAAATTATTAAAAAATTAAATTAAATTAAATAACGAAATCTTAAGACGGATCATATCCATGTCCAAATGATTCGGTTAGAATCCACGGCTTGGATATTAGCTAAAATTATTAAAAAATAAAATAAAATAAAATAACGAAATCCTAAGACGGATCATATCCATGTCCAAATGATTCGGTTAGAATCCATGGCTTGGATATTCGCTAAAATTATTAAAAAATAAAATTAAATTAAATTAGAAATCCGTCTTAAGACGGATCATAAAATCCATGTCCAGATGATTCGGTTAGAATCCATGGCTTGGATATTAACTGAAATTATTTAAATTAAAATTTAATAACGAAATCCCGATGGCGAACCGACTCGTAGTCCGGATCTGTTATAAAAGCCCATAATTTTGACATAATTTTAATTTTTGCTTATGAATTTATTGGATTTGTCTAATTGATACTTTAACTTAGTTTTAATTTTTGCAATTAAGTCATTAATTCACTTATTTTCTATTATACTTTTGTTTGTTCAGCTAATTAAAAGCTTAAATTAACTTAGGGATTGATATTAAGCTTAATTATATAATTAAGTTAAATAGGTAATTTTAATAAATAATTTGTCCTTGGATTTATTTGATTTATTCATCTGAACTTTGAGTTTGTTTTGATTTACAATTCGCGCATTGACTTCCTTTTATTGTCTTTTCGTTTGCTCAAATAATTAAATGTGTAAATTAACTGAGGAATTAATGTTAAGCATAATTATATGATTAGATTAGATAAACATTTTTTTAATTAATCTAAAATTAGTTTGACATAATAAAAATCACACCTAGGAAATATTCAGTCTACCTGTGCCATTTAATAATTAATTAAATAGCTAACAATAAATTAAATTTAAATTAAATTCCATGACCAGATGATTCGGTTAGAATCTATGGCTTGGATATTAATTGAAATTATTTTAAAAAAAAATAATAAAATAAAATAAAAATTTAATAATGAAATTCGTTCGTGAATCCTCAACTCGACTAAAAGTCGATTCAGAATCTCGGTACAATTCTTCTCTTATTCTCCATTTTTTTATTTATACAAGTCACTAACTTTTTTTTATTTCTACAGAACTAACAATAATCTTTATATGTTTATTATTATTTATTATTATTATTATTATTATTATTATTATTGTTATTATTATTATTATTCTATTCAGATTACTAACTATTTAATTTTTGCATAAACTAATTACTAACTCAACTAACATCACTAACCATTTAATTTTTGCTATACTAACAATTAATTGTGCTAACCACTAACTTTCATTATTATTGTTATCACTAACCATTTAATTTGTGCTATACTAACAATTAATTGTGCTAACCACTAACTTTCATTATTATTGTTATCACTAACCATTTAATTTGTGCTATACTAACAATTAATTATGCTAACCACTAACTTTCATTATTATTATTATCACTAACCATTTAATTTGTGCTATACTAACAATTAACTGTGCTAACTACTAACTTTATTATTATCATTGTTACTAATTTACTAACTTTATTATTTTTTTATTATTGTTACTAACTTACTAACTTTTATTTTTATTGTTGTTATTATTGTTAACGATTAAATCAATTAACATCATTAACTTTTATTATTGTTATTATTAATTTTAACCATTAACTTTACTAACTTTTGACAATTTTTATCATTGTTGTTAACAACTAATTTTTTTATTTTATTATTATAATTATTGTGGATGGCCAAATAAGCCCCACTTTATTATTAATTGTCTCTTTTAGGTGTTTAAATTTAGTTATTATAAAAAAAAAAAAAAGAATTTTATGTGAATAATTTATTAAGGTTAATTAAAAATCATTTTTAAAAGCCAATTATCTTTTGTTATTTCTAAAACACATATTTCTTAAAAAAAAAAGAGAACAACAACAAAAATTTAATCTTTTATTCCTTTACTAAAATAATTGAATAAACATAAGTAAATAACAACTAATTAAAAGAAAATCCTTTTATGTGAATGATTAATTTTATTCTTTAAGACTAGCATAAATGTTTTAAAAAAAAAAAAAAGCTAATTATCTTTTATTATTTCTTGAAGGAGCAATAAGAAAAATTAATTAACTTTTTATCCCTTTTATTAAAATTAATAAACAAACATAATTAAATAATTCTAAATATACAAATCAATTCTTTTTCAACATATCTTTAAAGTAATGATATTAAAATTTAAAAATTCAAGAAAAATCTAATAAAATTATAATTAAAATTAATAATTAAAAATTAAAAATTAAAAATTTTTAAAAATTAAATTCCATGTCCAAATGATCCGCCAGGATCCATGGCTTGGAAATATTTTTAAATAAAGTATACAAATAAATTTTTCTTTATTAAAAATAAAAACTTTGGACTAATATATTAATTATTTAATAAAATATAAATTTTTAGCTTTCTTTATTAATAAAAAGAATAAAAAGAATAAAAATTTTAGGATAATATTTTATTCAATAATATTTTACTTATTTATTTTAAAATAATGAAAAGATATAACTTTTTGTTTCCTTTATAAAAATCTTAGTCAAATGATTTCAAAAATATAAAAAAAAAAAAGAAGAAAACCTCCACTTTATTTATTGTTATTTAATGGTTAAACTCATTTCATTTAAAGAAATTAGCCATAAAAAAAAATATATATGTAAAATAAATCTGAACCATGTTGTTAAGTCAAAAAAAAATAAAAGTAGTTCATGGTATATTGGCTGGAAACTGTCCCGTGCCCGCTTTTGAGCTGCTTCACCTGGTGAAGAGGGTCTTGCTGAGTAACAACGCCCCGTACCATGATCAAAGATTTTTATTTTTAAACTCTTTGATTCCTTTAAATTAACTTCTTATTAAATAAAAAATTAATTATTTTTTTAATTCTTTTATAAATTGAGTAATTCTTTAAATAATAAATATCCTTCATTAAACAAGAAAAATCAGATAAGAAAAAGAAAAGAAAGATAAGAGAAAGATAAAAATCAAAAAGAAAAGAAAAGAAAGAAAAGAATAATAAGATATAAAAAAAGAAAGATTTTTTTTAAAATCATTAACAAATTTAATAAAAAAGACTTATAAGTTAAACCAATAATTAATTCCATAAAATAATAATTAAATAGTTAAATTTAAATTAATTTCCATATCCGGATGATCCGGCAGGATCTACGGTTTGGAAATATCAACTTTTTTTTTTAAAAAAAACTATGTAAATTAAATAAAAAGATAAAAATCCATATTTTTACAAAATGGATAAAATTATTTAAAATTTCACCAAATTCCGTGTCCAAATGACTCGGCAGAGTCCATGGTTCGGAATCAAAATCTTCCGTGTCCAAATGACTCGGCAGAGTCCATGGTTCGGAAGTATAAAATTTTACCCGAATTAATTACCAAAATCAACATTTTCGACTAATTCAGTTAAAATATCTAAATTAACTGAAAATTTTTTAAAGCAAAGTAAAACAAAATTAAAATCAACTAAGGTGCCAATTTTGGGCGCTATAACAATATTGTTTTAGCGTAACCGTACTCCCGATCCCCGAACTCTCGCAGACCATATTTTAAGGTATCCAATCGACCTGAGCGAAAATCGATTGGTGGCGACTCCCGAAAACCCTACGTTGCCACACTAACCTTCACTAAATGATGATTAGCGACGGCTAAACTTAGTGACAGACAGTCATGGCTAAACTTTTATTGGACTTTTAGCGACTGTTAGCGGTTTCTAATTATCAACTATTTTTAGCTGTTGCTAAATCATCATTTTCTAGTCATGTTCCTTCAAAGTTCTTTCATAGGCACATTTTGCAAAGAATTTGGGAGAAGCTAAGCAAAGTACTAAAGAACTAAAAATAGGTACTAACTCGGCTATGAGTCTCAAATGAAGGTATGCTAGAATTTGCATTCAATTGGATTTAAGTACACTATTCGAACAAAAAATCTAGGTTGATCATCATGTTCAACGAGTGCTATACACTACAAGATAAATGTGTTAAAGTAATTGAAAGGAGCGACTAGAATTCAATCATTGAACATGTTTAATCGCCCTTCAGTCACTATTATATGGGGCTTACTTTTTGAGCAACTAAAGAATAACTAAAATTTTTAGTTGCCACCATTCAGTCATTTTTCAGTCAATATTTAGTAGTCATTTAGTCACATTCATTCGCCCCCAATTTTCGCAACTACAATTTTAACTTTGTCGCAAATGCGGAAAGCTCTACAACACGAAACATACCTTCCATTTCACTCAGGATCTTCTTCCACTTTTATCTTTTCAACTCCTTTATCTTTTATTCAGTCCCTAAGAATTTCTTGCGCTTTTTCTCGCCTTCCTAGTTCTCTCCACCAATTCAGCCTCAGGGTGCCCCTAATCCCTACCCCTCCCACCTGCCATTGTAATAAAGAATGGACTCCATTAAGCTCAAACACCTCTCCCGGATGTTTGATTACAACGGTAATGGCACAATTACCAAGAAGGTGCTTAACAACTCATTGGAGAATTTGGGGAACCTTATCCCCAATAAAGAGCTCACCTAGATGATCTAGAAGATCAATGTCAATGATGATGAAGGAAGCTAGCTAGAGAGAAAAGTGTGGCTACACAGACAGAGGCCAGCTGTTTTCATGAACGGGTATATTTTGCTCTATGGACATGCAGGTTGGGCTTGAAATGATGGTCTATTTTGTTCTAATAGATGCTACGGGGAATACTTTATTTTCCAAATTATGCAATGCCTATTATGTAGACCTAGGCTAGTTTTCTTCCTGTTTTTTGTGCTATTTGGATGTTTTTGTTTCATTCTTTGCCTTTTAATACATTCATATTTACCAAAAAATAAAAAACCATTGTGTATGATGGGTTTCGGGAGCCAAACAGCGCAGCGGAATTTAATCGAAACCCTCCAGGATCCAAGTGAAACGGGGTAAACTGGGTGTTCGAAAAATTTCATACCTAATTTTCGGTTGAGATCTCTCACTCAACTGTAGAATCGAATCGCAAAACCTGAACAGTTGACGTGTTCAGGCTCTCTATGGTATCCACACGAGCCTCTCGGGATCACCACGCTTCTACCACGTCCCGGCAGATGCGTTTCTCTTGCGCTCGCAGTGCTAGCTTGCGTCCTTCAAGGAATTGCAAGAGAATAGTGCGGTTGTCCTTTTGGGAGACTAGGGCAAGGAGACCTGCGAATTTCTCACTAGAAGTTGTATTTATAGTGAGACTCAACTTCCAGGCCTAATAGGTTTCAAAGCCCTAATCCAATTAGGCTTTAATTTCGGGCTTAATAATGGCTCAACTATTGGGCCCATTATTAATACGAAATTATTGTGAAACCAAAACCCAAATTATTAGCCCATGCACTCTAATGATCCAAATAGTTCTATGTGTGTGACCGAATAGGCTTTTACCACGTTGGCAATGATCATAAATCACATTTATGATCATAAGCAATGAGCGGTGTCTAGCAACACATCATTGCTACCCAAGTGACAAGATTGTCGATGATTCGACTAAACCTTTATGATCATCACCGATATATGCCATTGTCCCTTTGTCTAAGATATCAAGACTAAGCATGAGACATGGAATGTGTCACTCTCGTATAGCCCAATCTTTGGTTTCTTAATTACCGAGTAGACCAACTTAAACTGATGACATTGATATCGTATATCAACTCATCCGAGCATGGCCATGTATTTTTCTAAGTATTACTCTATCAAGGGGTCCGAAGATATCACTCCCGTTACATAGGAGGGACAAATCTCATCTTGATCATACAAATCCCTCCTCATGATATGTGACATACCCAATGACCTCCTTCAAGTTCACTCAGTTACGAGCAACAAAGGAAAGTATTAAAGTATGTGACTCACATGTAGGGAACCTTGATGATCTTAGGTCAAAGGACTACATATACCATGATCACTATGAGAATCACTTATGACACTCATATAACGATCCATGTAATGTTCTCATGGTGGGTCGGTCCAGTACACAAGTTCTCCAACTTATACCCATATGTAGACTACATATCTCATATTAGTCTCCACATATGCTAGTCATTATGTATTATTGCAACCCGCTCCACAATAATACTAGACCAGTGACTTTTAAGAATATTATTATTCTAGGGTTACAATTATGTTTGTTAAGTTACGCAGAAACAAAACAACAAACATAATTGCTAGATTAATGCTTTAATAAAATATCATGACTCAATGTGTAAAAAATACAATCATCTCATGATTGGCTTTTGGGCACAACACTAACAGTATATGAAGCTCCAAACTCTGTTGTATAGAAATTTTATCCAACTTCTTTACCTCACAATAGCAGTTGCCCCTGACATTGGATTCTTTGTTTGGCAAAGAACACCATAAAATGCTTCTTATATCTGAAACCAACCATCTTTTTTTCCTTTTATATTTACCTTTTTCATTTTGTTTTATTCAAAGACATCTTATATTTATTACCTTGTAAGGAGTGGAGGCAGCATCTTTTCTTAGTGGAGGTTGAGTTGAAGAATTTTTTCTTAGGATGCGTGAACCAAAACTAACATGTAACAGTTTCTAAACATAAACGTAACTATATGTATAAAATTTAACTAATAATATTGAAATAAACAAAATGAATATTATAGGTATATTGTATTGTCAGTGTAATAACATTCATTTTAAACTATAAAAATTATGTCTGAATTTTTTTTATTTTTCTAAATATACATAAATAAATTTTTAAACAAATACTGATACATAAATTAAGGTGATAGAGTTAGGGGGTTGGCAGCGCCATTATCTCTTGTGGGCTTATATTCCACCTAGAGGATGGTATGGCACTTCCGTAAAAGTTTAGGAGTAAAAGGAAAAGAAAAACTAAGTTAGGGATCGATTTGCACTTGCATCAAAGACTTATACCAAGTTTGCAATTTGGCACCACCAGCTTGATTTTTATAGCATTCTGCTCTGCTGATGTCCGCGTTCAAATGGACCCAACCGTGGTCATCAACCATAAAACTGTTTTTTTTTTTTATGGAACCATATAATTGTTCTTTTATTGAAGCTATCATATTTTTCTGAGCTAGGTTAGGGAGGGGAAATTAATCATTTAAACATTTAACCTTCCAGCAATAGCTTTTATACTCGAATAAACAATTAATCTTTGCACCACTCAATTAATATTATTTTGATACCACTTAAACAAAAAATTACATTAACTGGATAGTAGTAAGTATTCATTTTGAATACAAATACTTTATTAATGGTTTTCTTCACTATCGGAGATCTGCTTCAAATAGCAAGAACGTGAAAAATGCTACCACACTCAAATTACATCAATCCAATGTTTTCTCTATTAGACAATGTTAAAGATACAATTACTAGAAGACTAAATTCAAAATATTGGCTGTTAAAGAGGCTGGCCGCACCAGAGACATCATAAACCGTAATTATAATTCCTAAAATTGAAAAAGAAAAACAAAGAAATATCAGCCTCACCAACATGTAAGCTAGCTTATATATAATTGGTAAACATCTAATTGGTAAACGACTTTTTTGTTTGAATTAAAAAATATATTTCAAAACTTACACGTATGACAAATGGTGATTTTTTGCCAACAATCCTGGTTCCCGAATTTCAGTCTTTTTTCATCAGTTTGCAGAGAACATAATTTGGCTCCTGCATTTTAGTCATTGCTAAAAACTTCAATATATAAATCGATATGAAATTGAAACAGAGCAATATATATATATATATATATATATATTGAGTAAGTAATGTTACAGACCGTAATATCAGGAGCAGTGTAATGGTACTCGTGCATGATCCAGTTTGTCTTGGTTCCAGCTGAATGGCAACCATGATACAGAACCAAATACTTCTTAACACCAATTTGTTGCTTGGTCCTGCTACACTTCACCTCCCGACCTTCGCTTGTTATTTTCCAATAACCATTCTTTATGGTCCTATCAACGAAAGTCTTCTTCATATTTTTATACCTTGGTTGGCAAAAGAAGTACCACACCGGCTCATTTCCATGTATGTGAGTTAGCACTAGGAGGGAAAAAAAAACATGCATCAAACAAATAATTAGAATTCATGCAAATTAAGTAAGAATTTGTACACGTGAACAAATATAAAAGAGATGGTATGTAGATTTTCTTACATGTTAATTCAGAAGGATCCCACTGTTTAAGGTCGTGAATTTCAGCTATTGGATGAACTTGAGAATGAATGCCAAGAAGTTTGTTCCTTAGAAAATAAGAAACCAACATCTTATCGTCGGGGTTGAATCCAAACCCTTCAGTGTTACAGTTGGTACAGTTGCAACTCATTCTAATATGTATGATTTTTTTTTTGTTTGAACGCAAAAAATAAACTAACTAGAGAGAGATTTAGAGATTGAATAAGGACTTGTTTGAGGGAGATGATCCAGCCATGGCTAGCTCTTAAATAGGACCACGACTACTTTACATTGAAGAGGGATTTGTTGTTGTTACTTATTAGCCCTGAAGTACCCCCTCCTCTCAAAATCATCCTACTTAGTTTTTAATGTTTGGTCTTTGCACCATTCAAACTTCTTCCCCAAGTACCTACTGGACCCCCCAAACTGGTTTCATCTGATATGTTTGGAAGTTACAACAATATAACCGGAATAACACTCATATAGTAGCTTTAATTTTGATGTATACAATAAATTCCGCAGTGAACTGAAAATAACTTGTACATACATGATAATTAATGTGATAAAAACAAATACTCTTATACGTATGGGTAGAAGTAAATATTAAGTGACCAGCTAAGTTACTCCCAGGTCAATTCATGTGAATGTTGTAGCTAGTTCGTCATTCATCAATTAATATCTATAGCTCGAGTAGCAATTTACAAATGTACCATAGTAATTTCTTTGCACTACAGTGGATTCCTCGTTTTTTTTTTCCCTCTTGCACTTAAATTTGTAACTTGTAATATGCGTGCGTGTATATATGAAACAAATTCATGTGCATCTTGTTGTAATTTGCACACTTTGTGATTTTTAATCTATGTTGTAGTTGCCCGTGCAAATAAATTGCACCTGAAATTTAATTAATGAAGAAATGGTAGTATATGTTTATAGTTATAAAATAGGTGACTGAAATAATATATATTATTATATGCTAGTTTTGTGATTAAGATGTTTAGCTTTTGGAATTAGGCACATAGAATAAGAATAGGAGGGGAACTTAGGAAAGAATCAGCCCATCATTGCTGACACGTATTACTTACAACAACATAAAATTATGATGACAGTGGGACACGGAGACGCAGAAAAGTGCAACAAGTGGCGAGTGGCGACAGGATAATATGGAGTGAAAGGAACATTCTAGAAATTTAAGCAGTAGATCGGAAATTTCCGTTTTTTTCTTGGACGAAAATGTGTCCATATATCACAAATATTATTGTGTGACTTTAGGTTCTTATATACTTGTACTCCAATATAAATTTTAAAGATTTAAGCTTTCATACCTAAGAAAAATAATTAAACTCTCACAAATTTCTAAAGATATATATCAAAGTGCCACAGCTAAAATTAAAAAAATACAGATTGTTGATCTCATAAGTTGCTTTTTATTAATATGAAAGAGTAACACATCAGTATTTATACCGATAGATATGGAAGTTATTTTTTTTTTATTTGTGATTTTTTCAGTGAAAGGAAAATTTTAAAAATTTATGAAGTAGATACGAAATTTTGGTTATTCAATTGTTCTTGAACGATAATATTCTTGTGTGACTGGAGGTTAGATTAGTAAATGTACAGGTATTGTGATATTTTATAATTACTCTCTAGGTTTGTATTACAGTTACATTTTTAAGATTTGAAAAATTACATTTTTTCTTTGCTTCTTCTATACTATCTAACAGCAAGTTCTGAAATTATAATTTAAACTGTCACTATAAGGGGGGACGGGTTATTCTCTATGCATGATTGCTACGATTTTAATTGTAGAAAAAAAATTATAGGAAAATTGTCCGAAATGTTGGGGTTGACTAGTCAATGGGTATTTATTCTATGATTTTACTGCTCCTGTGATGTGATGTTAAAAATTGTCGAAAATGTGTTAGCATGAATTGGTAAAAAAAATGCGATGATTTTGATAGGGAAAAAATTGAGGGAACTGACATTAGAGGTGAGACATGAGCCGGTTCAACCCATCCCAAACTGGTCAAACCCGCCTCGCCCCGTGCCCTGAACAAAACATCTAAATATATAAGCCGAATATGGGCTTGTAAAGGGAGATTACAGTGCCAAATGGACCAACCCGGCCCAGAACCCAGCCCCGCCCGTGACCCGACCCGTAGACCGGCAGGTCCGGTCCGGGCTTGGAGCTCACCAACAACACCTTCCTCCAATGGAAACCTATAAAAATATTTTTTAAAAATTGGTTAATTACACAGTAGGTCCTTCAATGGTTTTTTGCTCCATTTAACCCCAAAAATTTCATTTTCACCCATCCCAACAACTAAATTTTAAGAACTTTTTTAGTCCAAATAATTTTTAGCCCTCCCTTACAAAAACCAATGCCATTTTCACTATATCATCACAACATGACTCAATCTCTCTTCTTCCTCTACTATATTTTCTCAAGCATTTGAGCTTTTTTCTTAATCTCTTCTAAATTTCTTACTAATCTCCCGCCTAATATCTTCATAATCTCCTTTTAATTTTGCATTAATCACTACTATTAGTCCGTGACTCATGGCTTCAAGAGGAAAGGGCAAGGCAATAGAGAGTTCATCTTCCCGCACTACCGGCCTTTGATGCTTGTTCCGTCGCCTTTCTCGGCCTGTCGATAAAGGCATCTCAATTGAAGAATTGCACGACGATTATGCCGGAATTGATATGACGAATTACGATTTGGGACTCAGATATCAATTATCGAATGATGAAGTTGAAGAGTTGGATGCGATGGCGGCTGGGAATCCGTTAACACAACCGATGCCGACAAGTCATGAATCCACCGTTAAGGAAACCCAAAGACAAGGTAAATCCTCGAGACTAACTACTTGGGTTTGGGAGCATTATGAGCTCATACACAAAGGGGAGTCGAGATATAGAAAATGCAAACATTGTGGGAAAAAATTGGTGCATAAAAAGAATTATGGCACTGGAACACTGAAGCAACATATTGAAAATCAACATCCTAACGTCCTCCCCAGTGTCGGGACTAGTTCAAGGGGACAAACACAACTTGGGTCTACAACCAACGCTGGCGGGTCAGGTATATTTCGTTTTAACCAACAATCTTGTAGAGAAGACATGATAAATTGGATGATACTTACCGAAAAACTATTTTCACAAGCTAAAGATGTACACCTAGAATCTTGGATTAAATCACTATTAAATCCTGCATTTAAAAAAGTGTCTAGGAAAACCGATAGGAAAGAAAGCTTTAGATTATTTGAAGCCAGAAAATCAGATTTATAAGCTTATTTTTCTGCTTTTGATCATTGTGTGGCACTCACTTCTGATATGTAGACATCACCTATAGGTCGATCATTTTATTGTGTTACTTCTCATTACATTGATTCTGATTGGATTATGCAAAAATAATTTTTTTCATTTAGGGTTATTGAAACGGATCATACTGATTATCACATATTCAATTGTATGTTAGAAACTTAACGTGATTTTTTTTGCGCTGATAAAGTCCTGTGCCTTTCATTTGATAATGCTTCAAACAATGATATTATCGCTCGCTTTTTGAGTCAAACATTGAAACTACCTTTCAATAGTGCATTCTTTCACGTTAGATGCATGTGTTATATTTTGAATCTTTGTGTGCAAAAGGGTTCATAAGTTCTCCAAAATAAAATTCTGCCTATTCGGAACTCATTGACGTATTTGAAATCAAGACCTGTTGTATTTCATGAATTTAAAAGCTTTTGTTTTGAAAATCAAAAAGAATTTTCTTGGAAATGGTTTAAATTAAATTACTCAACCCACTAGATCTCCACATATTTAATGTTGTAAGATGCATTCCCATATGCAAATTTGTTGACGCATTTCATGAACTTAAAAATAAGTTGTGAATTTCTTACGACTGAAGTTTGGGAAAAATGTTCTAAAATCGGTGAATTACTTAAATCTTTTTACGAGGTTACTGAATTTTTTTCTGGTGTTTACAACCCAACCATTCATCAGTTTAAAGATGATGAGTTGTTAAAACCAACTGTCGAAGCCATGCGGGCTAAGTGGCTTCAGTATTTTGAAAATACTTCACCTATCTTTTTAGTTGCTTCTTGTTTGACCCATACGTCAAATTAATGGGTATAACAACATTGTTTGAAAAAAAATTTCAGACTTATTTAGAAATGTCTCATATAAATGTTTTGGCTATGTCTGCTACTGCTTCCGAGTACTTGCATTCTTTATACAAGTTATATTGTAAGCGGCATTCAGATAAGGTAAGATCTGAAACTCCTTAAACCGAGCCTTTAAGGAAATCAATCTCATCAAGATTCAACCCAGCCTTCCAAATGCTCAAACGACCCCGACCGATGATATCGGGATTAGCTGATGTCGATGACTATCTCAACACATCATTCGAGTCAAGTGATGTTGACATATTGGAGTGGTGGAAACAAAAGAGATCAAGGTTTCCGATCTTGTCAATAATCGCACATGAGATTCTTGTCGTTCCAGTCTCTACCGTATTATCCGAGACAGCGTTAAGTGCAGGAAAATGGGTGATATTGGAGAAACGATCAAAATTGACACCCGAGGCGGTAGAAGTATGCGTGTGTAACTGAAATTGGGGCCTCGCAGCACTCTGGCAGCAAGATCAAAAGAGTTCGGATGATGAAATAATATCCAATACCGAGACTTGAATTTTTTTTTTTCAATCATACATGTAGTTTGTATTTGATCTAATTATGCTGTTAAACACAGATCATATGTTTCTATTTTTCATCATTTTCAGAATGTTTTTGTTATTTCAAAATGTAAAGCGTGTTCCGATTATTTGTAAGTGTCATTTGACTTTTGAACTTAATAAAACTTACACTAGATGTGATGTTTTTTCATAAAAATATTTATTACATATACAATTAATTATGTTTCTAATTTTTTTAAAAAAATAAACAAAAAACCTCCAAAACCGCCCTGCCCCGGGTCTAGCTCGGGACTGCCCCGCCTAGGACCGGGCTAATCCCAGTCCTCCTTGACCCAGGCCTAGGACCAACCGGTCTGGGCCAGTCTCAGGTTGGGTTGACCCGTCGCCCATCTCTAATTGACATCATTACAAAGTCATATGAAAAGCTTTACACAATTTTCCTGCAAATAGTTTTTCCTACAATTTTGTTGTGAATAATTTTGTAGCAAAAATTTTTGTCTGAAAATCATAGGAAAAAACATTCTATGATTTTTTTTTTCACTTTTGTTACTATTATGCTACGATTTTTCTACATATTCAACCACTGCTCTTTTTGCTCTTTTGCTTCAGCTACTACTTCTGTACATTCCCAGTATTCACTTTTTCATGTACAATGCTGTTGAAAATTATTTCATATTAAGGTTAGTGATTTATACGTAAACTTTTTTTGAATATATATTGTTGTTATTTGAATACTAGATTTGAAAGAAAGCGTGTGGTTATCATGTAAACATTTATTCATTGAACCTTTGTTCTCCGTCTGTGATTGTGTTAATAAATAACAAACATAATATTTTAATAAATTAAATTATTGATTTAATATTTTAATTTCTAACCAATGCACTCTTTTAATCTTTTAATTTCCCACTAATGTACTCATTTACTCTTTTAATCTCCTACTAATTTCCTACTAATTTATTAAAAATCGTTGGAAAATTGTCTTAAAAATTTGTGAGGATTTTAAGATTATTATAAAAAAAATTAACTCAAAATTGTCTGAAATAACTTTGTGTGGTCCTAGGAAAATTGTGGGGAAATTGTAGGAATGTGAACAGAAAAATGAAAAATTGAAATTAGGGAGGAAATTTTGGGGCTGGAAAAGGAAATTAATTCAAAATTGAGAGGATGGACAGCGAAAAGTATTTCCTACAATTTTGAGATGTTAACCCTAAGTTGACTCAAAATCGTATGAAAAAACTCCTTAGAAATTATAGGAATATCGTAGGAAATGTGGTAACCAAACCATCACCATTAGCCTATAAATATCCATACCCTTCTCCTTTCCACTTCATCCCCAAATCTCCTTCTCCTCTCATCCTCAATCTCTCTGCAACTCCTTTCCTCCAGTTATACTTCTCTCCCTTCCTTTAATTTAATTACTTACCTGCACACACGCGCGCGCGCGCACATATAAATGTATGCATACACACACACACACACACACAATTATAATAGTGTAGGTATTAATTAGATGTTATTAGTTTGTATTAATTACATGTTTTTAGTTTTATTTAATTAGATATTAATAGTTGGTAACAATTAGGTGTTGTTTAATTTTCTTTGTTTATTCCTAAAATTATTTACATGTTGTGAGCATATTTCCTTAATTAGGAATAAAATTAAATGAATATGTGTTAATACCATGATGTTAGGAATAAAATTATTCTCTTAGTAGTAATTCAATAAGTATATCAATATATAAAATTATTCTCTTAGTAATTAAATTATATATTTAAAATCTTATATCAATGCATACAAAAAAATTTTAAAAAAAAAACATAATGACTAAATGTCAAAAAATTGTAGGAAATGTTGGTGCCATAAAATCATAGGAAAAGAATCGTGTAAAAATCATTGGATGAGAAAACATTAGAAAATCGTAGGAAAAAGAGGCCCACAGTAGCTATTAAATCTGCTATCAAAAAATTGTAAGAAATGCAAGCATCATAAAATCATCACAAGGTTTGACGATTATCCGGCAATTATTATTTCTAACACTATTAATGCTTACTATTTTGTGCGATGATTTTTTTTAAGGAAATAATTATTTCAGCTGGTTTTCCTATGATACAAACAGTATGAAAAACCTTGCTTTCTTGTAGTGTGTATAGTAATTATATTTTAGTAATCTCAAGATATATGATAATTTTTTTACAGCTAATTGAAGCAATTACAAAGGAGAAACTGATAATTAAAATGTTCATTAAATATAAAAAAAATTAGACATATTAGGATTACTAGTAGATAGTTACAAATAATTTAAACACATGCAATAATATTACTGGAAGACAATTGTAAATAATTTAAACTTAGAATTTCAAAATTTATTTAAAACATTGATTTGTTGTCATATATTTTTTGGACTATATTTTTTTTAGTTTGAATTATAATTGTCTATTACTTGATTTGTAATTTGTTGTCAATTGATAGTTCATTTTCAATCCTATAACTTTTTCAAAATTTTTAAGCAAGTCCTAAAATTGCTCGAGTTACCAAATGAGTCCTAAAATTTGTCAAATTGCCAAATGAATCCTAAAATTATGATTTGAGTGATTAAAAGTTAATGACACTCAAATTTAAAAAAAAACATCAAGTAAGTAACTAAGATTTGAAAAGTGTCAGTTTAATCACTGAAATAAATGATGTTAAGTGTCATATTGGTACTTTCGTCAGCCAAACAAGTTGTTGGACTAACAAAGCTAACAGTTTTAACATTAGATAACTTGTTTGATAACTTGATAAATTATAGGACTAATATGGAAAATTTGAAAAAGTTAAAAGACAAAAGATGTCCTTTCTTCTTGTTTATAACTTCATAAGTTGGTGATATTATCAGTACAGACAACTAATAAATTAGTATTTACAAATTTTAAATATTGTAATTATTTTTTATTTGTATGTGTTTGTGTTTTTTCTTTAAATTATCACTAACAATAGATTTATTGACTATTTGAAAGACAATTGTATTGCTTATCCTAAAATCTCTTACAAATCATTTTCCTGTCAATATCTATGTGCTTAAATCTTCTTGTCTCCAATCTTATAGAAAATGATTAAAACAAAATAATCTTTTATTTTTAGGAGTTTATGTTATTAGTCCATGGAGTGTAATTTGGTTCACTTATAATTGGAACAAAGTATTTTTTATTAAAATTTTGGCACTGAGCTTATATATAAATAACTGTAAGAAGACAAAAATGAAAGTAAGCTTAAACATTATGATACCATTTGACATTAGCGTTAGCAATTGGAATTAGATTTTTTTAAAAAGTTATCCAATGCGATAATAGTTTTTAGCTTTTAACTTTAATCTCCAGTTTGCATCAGTATGGGTTCGAGTCTATAATTTGTCGGCTATACTTATGACAGCAGAAACTGCTAAAGTCATTGGTAGTTGTTTGGGTACCATTGAGGACATTGATATGGCCCTTCACTTACCTCACCAGCTAAGATATCTTCAATTCAAAATCTCTCTGGATATTACACCGCCGTTATGTCTAGGATTTCCTTTGCCAAATAGGCTTGGAAGTAGCAGTTGGATCAAATTGAAATATGAGCAAGTTTTTAAGATATGCAAAGGTTGCAGGTTGGTAGGCCATTTTAAAACTAATTGTTGGTCAGGTTCTAGCCACTTCTATGCCTAAAGGATGGATAGTTTTATCTATATAAATCAAATTAAGAGAAGACATTACAAGAAAATAATGCATGGTGTGGATTTAACCACTGGTCTGGAACTATATAAGTTAAATACTTTGGTTCTTGTAGCTTCTAGTAGTAATGATGGGTTAGTAAAATGCAATCCATTTGCTTAAGATCTTGATCAACTTTACACCATTTGGGGATCTTTTATGAATTCAGCTACTGAAAAGGAAGGTTATGATAGAAATCATATTGAATCAGTGAGAGCCATGCTTGTTCCCACTGGTTCATTAAGAACTAACCACTGACCTAGTTGACTCTGACCTTCATTTGATGCTAACTGATGATAAAAAACGTAACTCAGTAACTAAAGAACCCATTCCTAACTATTTTAGATGGTTTGTTATTGTTCACTTTGTGCATGATATTAAAGATCTTGTGGTTAAGTGTAAGAGACTGATTACATATCATCATCAACTAATGGATGAAGAGATTAGACAGCCAAAGTAGTATTATCTTATCTTAGACCCAAGACCAACCATGGTTGCCAGACCATCTATGAAGAAAAACAAGAGAAAGAAGAATTTTGTTCATACTCATAAACTGAACCAGATGGAGCAGATATCAAAGAAAATGTCAGGCAAGATTTTAAAATCCAGAACAAGCCTCGGTTGGACTCTGATTATGAGGCTTCTGTTACAATACCTGAGGTGTATTTGTACTTCATCCCAAACTGCTACATGGACTTATCTTTAGGCTAGTTAGTTGTTGCAGCTTTCATTCTACTAGCTTGCCTTTCTTTAGTCTTAGGGCCACCGTTGGAACCCTTACCCTCCCAATCATCCAAGAAAGGGAAAAGGCTTAATGGCATAAGCAGGCATGCATTAAAAGCTTTAAAATGTTTCTCTTTTGGTTACACTAATCAGCAAGGGCGCCTACTGTCTAATTTGTGTAAATGTTGGCTTCACTCAGTTTGTTCTGATTCATGGTCATTTTGGAAAAGGCTTAAACTAATGGACTCTGCCAGTAACAAAAAAAACAAATTTGTCACCACTATGTCAAAAGACCTAGAAAGAATCCAACCTATGAAAAGGTTATAACATGTTCCCTCATTACTTACTCAAGATGCACTCCCTGACTTAAGTTTATTTTTTAAAAGTGTGTTTACAGCAAAAGATGAACAAGGATTTTCAAGGTTTGGACCAAATCAAACCCTAAAGTGCCCATGAAGCTATTGATTTTTAATTTTCATGGGTTAGGCTGTCTTACAACAATTCATCACCTTTGAAAGTTGGTATTATATAAATAGCCCTAGTTTTTATTCTTAATGGAAACCAGGATGGAGGGTACCTCTATCGTTAATAACCTTGATGTTTAGGATTAAAGTTCTTTGAATTTGTAGATCCCTTAGGTTAGAAAGGTGGCCTTCTAATAGAGTGGGCTTCTGTTCTTAATTGCTCAATCTTGAAAAAAGATGCTAACATGGTTCTTCTTAATGTTTCTGAAGTGGCCAGTCAGCATTGGCTTGTAGGTTATATTTATGATAACCCAGTGGTTAACCTAAGGCAGTTACTTTGAATAATATTTTATCTATCATTAAGCATTACACAGTAGAAAGCAGTAGTACTTATTAGGGTTTAAGGTTTAGGGTTTAGGGTTTATTTGTGCCCAAAGGTACTCTTCATCGGCTAGCAACTCATTATGTCTTTTACACAAATCAATGTCCTCTCTTGAAAAGAAACTATAAGACATGCTCACTTATTTCTTGGTGTAGAATAACTTTAGTCTTTATTGGAAGATCGTAACCAAATTAAGGACTTTTCTTGAAAAAACCAGAGGACTTGCTCATTTATTTCCTGGTGTAGAATATCTTCAGTCTTTACTAGAAGATCTTAACTTAGTCTAAATCCCATGTAATGCACCAACAGATACTTGGTCCAACTTCTGACAAGGAGAATAGATTGTGTATGAAGTCTTGGACAAGGCTTATTACAATGAGGAGCTCATTGCATTCAAGGCTTTCGTTCTAATAACCTTTGCAATACTGTATATAAGGTGATTGCCAAAGCTATGAGTACTTGCTTGTAGCTTGTAATTCTTCATTGGTCTCCAAATTCCAAAATACCTTCATTATAGGAAGAAGTATACATGATAATATTATCATTGCCCATTGTGATGACTCTCCTAGTCAACAACGGACTTTGACCGGGTAAGTATGTTTTAATTAAGTGTTTCATTTAATTACCTCAAGTTAGCATCTTATTAAGCAAGAAAGATAAGCTAAGTATAAGTAAATATGAGTTTCTAAGTGTGATTTGGCACCTAAGAGTCAAAAAGGTAAAATGGTAATTTTGACCCAAGTGAGTAGCATGACTGTAATTTTGATGAAATTATGGTCATGTAAGGAATTTTGACTAATTAAGTTAAGACCATAAGTTATCTTAGCTATTAGAACCATCCTTTGAAGGAAAAGTGCAAAAATTACACTAAGTGCTCAAATGAGCTATTTATGTCTTAAATGGCTTAAATGTCCAAGAGGCTAAGTGTAAGAGGCTTATGAAATTTCTTTAGGACCAAATAAGAATGGTTTTATGTGAGTGTTTAGTGACCAAGGTGAAACAAAAGAGAACTTGAGGGCCAAGGGGCAAGAAAACAAATAGTAAGCTTAGTGGAGTTGGCAGGATATTTCAACCCCTTTGTTGACCTCAATTCTCCATCTCTTACTTCTAAATTTCGTGGCTTCCTCTCCCCACTAGAAATTCTGCTTCAAACATCCCTAATTCCTTAAGTTTCCATCAAATTTGAAGGTCCTAAAGTGATTCCAAGAAACCTCCAACACATTTTTGGTGCTTTAGCTTCAATCTAGCTCTTTGATGCTTGTTTTGGGCTTAAAACCTAAGGTAAGCGTCTTGGTTTGCTTTGAGCCGGTTCTATTTGTTTGAGTAGTTAGAAATGTTCTTAATTTGAGGTTCTTGGTGCCATATCACGTTAGTTTTAGGTTTGAAACTCAAGAGAGCTAAGTTGAGCTCAAGTGTACTTGTGTTTTATTCTTGCTTTGTGGCTGAATTGACGTAAGGGTTCAAGTTAATTTAGCCTAAATAATACGTAAAAATGTAGTATTACATGTGGAAATGAAGTAAAAATAAGACTTATGTGAATTGGCTTTGGGGATTGGAAGGTTGGGCAAGTTTTGTGCAAGTTCACACATAGTCATGCAACGTTGGAAAAGCATTGACAAGCGGCGATGCGTTTTGGTGACGCATTGCCAACAATTTTCCAGGAACCCAAAGACTAATGACATTGATAATGCGTCACCGAAGGCGTTGCCAAGGCACAAGTCCTTCAAGCTCAAGGCATTCTAAGAACGTCTCAATCTCTCGGTTATCATCCCTATGCTATTTTAAGATATTTTGTAGCCTCAGTTCGGTCTAAGACTCATTCATAAGTTGAGAATTATGCATTATTTAAGTGGTAGCTAAGTGGTGTGGTTAAGGTAGAGTCAAGTATAGTGGCAAGGAGGTAAAAGTGCTCAAGTTGTCAAAGAGGTATTAGGAGATTAAGTTAAGTTTCGGAGTCTTCATTAGCCTAAGAATTAAGTCTTGACCTTTGGGTAAATGAGGAAGAAACCTAAGGAGATACCAACCAAACCATGTGATTTCATAAGTGAGCCACTAAAAAGCTCTAAGCTAAACTCTAAGAACTTAGCAAGTAGGACCACATAAAATGCCTACATTAAACAATAAATTAAGGGTAAGATGGGCAAGTTTTGAGAGGAGGTGACGACCTACTCTAGGACCCGTAAGTGGGACTTAAGGAAGGTAAAGGAATCCTGATACAAGGGCCAATGTCTCAAGTATCTCCGCCATTTGAGCTCACGGCAAGAGTAAGACACCTAAGGTGTAAGAAGTCCCAAGGAATGTGTATATTGCATATCATACATTCATGCATTGCATATTCTTATGTTATTGTCTTATGTTGATTATTGGTTGGTTGTATATTTGTTTGTGTGTCATATTTGCATGCTTGTTTGCTATCTTTTTTACAAGTATTCTAAGGGACCCTTACTGAGTACATTCATGTACTCACTCCCTTAAGTTTGTTGTGCAGGTTCTAACATTGAGCCTAACAACTAAGTGGATAATTATGGGCTAAGTTTCCTTTTTTTGCAAGTACTTATTCTTCATGATCTTGGAGATTCTAAGTTTCTTGTGAGTTAAGCTTTGTACTAACTAAGTGTTATGCCATTACAATTTAGAGGCTAAGTGGTGCACGAGGATAAGAAAAGGGCTTGCACTTGAAACTTGATAGCTCAAAGGTGGGGCTCAAGTAAAGGATTTTAGTTAAGAATTTCATCTTGTATGTTTTTAGTACCTTGTGTACTAAGATGTTGCCTCTATTAGGATTCATTGTGGTGTTAAATCATTGAGTTACTGTTAGGTGCATGGTAGTGATATAGAGTGTGTACAAACTATTACTTGAAGTCTAAGTAACTAGTATTTTATTGTCTTGGCATGATTTAAGTATGTTTCAAATGAATGCTTGATCGATGTTTCCTCAAAATGGTTTACTTATTTGTTTTGCATCACTAGGACAAATGTCTGCATATCTTCTTGTAGGGTAGGCTAAGAAACTAGTTGCACGTAAACTGTTTTAATTTGCCTACAAGTAATAATTAGCCAATAGTAACTAAGTAGAATCACAGTCTCAAAGGACCTACAAGTTAAGTAATTCAAGGCAATAGGACCCTACTCTGTGATACCCATGAAATCTTCCATGCTGTCAAACATACCAATATTAGGAGTGGGCCTCATGGTTGCAATGTGGTGCTAAAGTTAAATATTTGGAAGACATATGATAAAATTCAATGGTCCTTTTTGGAAAAAGTGTTATGTGCCATGTAGTTCCCAAAAGCCTAGATTAATTTCATTATGTTATGTGTATTCACGGTTTCCTACTTTGTTCTCATTAATAGGAATACTACTTATTGGTTTTATCCCCAAGTAGTATTGAGGCAAGAGGATCCTCTATTCTCTTATCTATTTATCGTTTGTGTAGAAGTTCTTTATAGTTATATGCATTATCTGAAATCTTCAGGTAAGTTTTTTTGGTTTGAAGGCTAGTCAAAATGGCCCCTTTTATTAATCAATTTTTTTTTTTTTTTGCCAATGAATGTCTAGTGTTCTTTTGTCCTTCAAAATAAGTAGTAATGGCTATCAAGGATACATTATAGTTATTTAAGCTGGCAACTGGACAAGAGATTATTTTTTCTAAAGCAGAGTGGATGTTTAATAACAATATCCCAAACTCCACATTCAGGGAATTTTGTAGTATCATCCCATTCCGGGTCAACTCAAGGATTATGAATTATCTGGAAGCCCCTTTATGCCAAGACTTATCTAAGACCAATTCATTTCAGTTTATGGCTGATAACATTTCAAAGCAATTGGATAGCTGGAAGAGGAAACTCTTGAATAATGCAGGCTGATTAACTTTGATCCAATCCACACTAACTTTTCTACCCTTCTATATTATTCCTTTTTTTTTTAAGTACCAATAACTCTATCAAATAAACTTTCAAGCAAGTTTATTAAATTCTGGTGGTCAGGCACATAGGATAAAAAAGGACTCCATCTCAAGGTACAAATACCTACTTATGCTGCCTAAAGGCTTAAGGGCTCTAGGCATTAAAGATATGAGGCTCTTTAATCAAGCCTTACTAGCCAAGACATTTTGGAGAATTTTCATTGAGAATTCTAACACGCTGGTGCATAGAGTGCTCACTGCCAAGTATGGCAGTTCTCATTTTTGTTTGGACAGTGAAAAGTGAAGGTAATGCCACCCCTATTTGGTGAAATCTTCTGCATGGGCAAGATATCCTATGTTATTCACATCAATGGATTATTAGCAATGGTAGTTTAATTTGGGTGTGGTATGACTATTAAATTCCAGGCATGTCCCTAGCAGTTCTCAAAGCAATGAGCCAAACTTTCCAAAAACACACAAGTTTCCTAAAGTGTCAAACCTCTCTCTAGGACATGAGCAAGAATGGAACAGGGGGCTCATTCATCATCTTTTCCTTGAGTAGATTGTGAAGCTTATTTTTACTCTTCTATCTCCTTCAGCAACTTTAGGTACTAATGTTATCCATCATAAAGGAAATTTGAATTTTCACTACTCATCAAAGAAGGGCTATGCATTTCAGCTACTTAACCAATTATCTCCTTATCCAAATTTGGAAAATATCAGCAATGGTCTTTCTTGGGATCCATAATTTTTTCGGGTCCTCAAACAGCTTCAGGGTTCAAATATCGCTAAAAAATTTGAAGTGTTCATTTGGAAACACCTGATGAATGCCCTACCAACTGCGACCAACCTCTTTCTATATGGAGGTCCTATTACCCCTTAGTGTTTAAGATGCAATTCATATAAAGACTCATCTTTTCATCTTTTTTGGGGTGGCTAAGGTTCCTGTGAAATATGGGGAAGCTTTTGTGTTAACCTTATATCCACAAGCATTCATTCCTTTGAATCTTGGTTTTTGAATATCTTAGCTTCCCAAAAGAAATGGCATGTGGATTGGTTATTTTATTTAGTCTCCACTTTATGGATACTCGGGTTAGGTTAGAATGAGCTTGTGTTCCAAAACATGCCTTTCAATGCTCAATCTCTCATTTCTAGAAAGGATGTTCTTTTTCGGGTGTTAAAGACTTCAAGAGATTACAAGCAACATTTGTGTTCGTTTATGGCAAACTCGCCAAACTTTTTATGTCACATATAAGGTACAGGTAAATGAAAAAAAACAGACTGACGCTCCACAATTATTTATGGTAAATGAGGTTTGGCAAAGATCCTCAAAGCTTAGAGTGACTGCTTGGCTATGAATGAGTTTTAATGCTCCTCTAAGACTTCAAGATGGCCAAGTTTAGTAGAGTTGTGAGTCTGCATTAGAAGCGGAACTTATGGCTATCCTAGGAGCTATGTGTGCATCCTTATGACTCTCATTACATAATATTACCATCCTATCTGATTGCTCCAAAGTAATAGCAGCCTTGCAAGGAAAGATGATGCTTAATTCCACCCTGGTAAGTCTAGTCCAACACATTACTCCTTCAATGGAGATTTGGGATCACTATTCTCTAGTGATTGTACCTCAGTAGCGTGTATCTCCAGCTTATTCTCATGCAGCTCATTTACTTTCTCAATTCCCTTTATAGCTTTATTTTGATTCTGGTTACAAAAAAAAAAAAAGCTTTAGAGCCAATTTGTTTCAACTTTATCCAAAATAGTTTATTTTTATTTTTACATCTTTTTAACTCAAATTTAATTTATTTAAAAAGGCAATATTATGTAGGTGTAATAATCCATTGAAAATACAATTTTCATAATCTTACTAAATTTTTGTGAATTTTTCCAGCTTTAGGTATTAAAAAAGAAAAATTCATTAAAATTTAATAACATCATAAAAATTTCCTTTTAAATGGATTATTGTATATATATAATATTAGCTTTCAAATAAAATTAGTTTGAGGTAAAAAAAATATTAAAATAAAAATAAATCATTTTAAATTAAATTGAATTAAGTTAAAACGAATTGACTCTTAATCTTCACGAATTATTTAAAACTCTAATACTAATAAAAAAAACTATTCTCAATCAGATCATATGAGTACTTTTAAGGCGCACAAATGCCAGGGATTGCAGAACATATTCGAACAAAATGCTCCTCGTTCCTGGAGCAAGCAGCTAACAGACATACTGGGCATAGCCATGCATGCCAAACCATGGATATGAATAATATCAGACCTACAGCTACATTTGCAAATATCTGCTGATGGTGATATTTCGCTGAGTACAGACTCGGTCATTGTTGAAGTGGAGGATGAACTTTTCCTAGATGATTCTTCATCGATTTAGTTTATCTCAGAACCTGTGGCTACAGTTGATTCAACTCCGGATGGATTCATCAGCAGAATGTCATCATGTTTCACAGTGTTTTCCGTGCGTTTTTTATGCTCTTGTTTTGGACCAAAAGAGCTATTATACATGCCTTAATTCCTCAGAACCTACAACTTTTAAAGTAGTACCACAGATTTACACAACCAAGAAGATGGGAAGAGTAACATTTAGGACAAGTCCAAGATGATGGGAGAAATTATAATTTAATTTAGTGTCGTGAAGTTGGTTTAGCTAACAAAAGTTGCTTCAAAAGAACATCATCCATTATTCTACTCCTGCACACCCGACACAGTACTACTAATATAAGAATCATACTCGCAGTTTAAAATTTTAACGATAGGGGAATCAGACTTGCATCCGTCCCCGGTTGATAAAGGAAACGCACCTAAAAGCTTAAACTCAGCTAAGAGGCCCTGATCCATTAGTGCTTGCAGACCCAGTTCAAAATCTGCTTCCTTCTGCCGATTGATCGATTCTGTTTCTTGTTGCGGACGAAACTGAACACGGGCCATAATTAGTTGCTAGATTATGCTTCTGTAAGCTAGTGTTAGCCAAGCCCCTATAAACTTAACTGGAATCATTTCATGTCAATGATAAATCCACTTCAAATAGGGTAAAATTCTCTCTCTAGCTGCAACAAACACTTTGGAAGACTAGAACTCAAACGCGAAAAAGGAATCGAAAACATACCACGTCAGGTGGGGCGTAGAAGTGGGAGTGGGGCTGTACTCGTGCATGACCCAAACCTGTCTGCATTGTTGGAGCCACCATTGTAGAAAACCAAAGTCTTCTTGGTAATGATCTCGGAGCAAGAGGCCCGCCCTGCCCGTCTTCTTCCAGAAGGCTTGTCCATTTGCCTCTTCCATCCATTGCATCTCTTGTCTTGGTGGCAAAAGAAATACCAAAATTGATTGTCGGACTGAATTTGAGAACGGGCGGGCAATTCCCAAGGCTCATACCCGTAGACATCCATTTCGGCGATGACGCGAGTGAAATGAGCATGGTCGGCCATCTTGTTCCACAGATAATGGTTTATGTTTTCTTTGTCTGTCGAGTGGAATCAGAATCCTACATAGTATTCCTTGCCCCGCTCTAGTTCCGGTTCGGGAGAAACAGGGGAGAAACAGAGTGAAGTAAATTAGGAAGCTTTTCAAAAGTGTTTCAGTCTTCTGTATTTAGCCTCAATTCCAAGGTGACCAAAGCATGCGAGTGGCTGGGTTCGACCTATTCGGGCATCCACAACAAAATTTTGGCGGTGAAATTCATGTAGGGCATCTAAGCCGTTATTTTTACCGTTATCTTTTGTCAATTCTTATTTAAAGCGTCTTAAATAACGTGTTGAAAACACACATTTATACCGACCCGGAAAAGAATTCGATGGCACTTTAATATCTATTTACAATTTAGGCACGTTTTACATTAATTTCTACGATTAGTGTTTTAACAAAATTATTGAATAATAATATTAGTTTTAATTTCAATGATTTCATCTCCACTGTCAAATAAATTATGCAAAAGCTATGTATATAATCTAGGACAAAATTTTACCTTTTTTAATCTTTAGAATGGTTATTTTTATGGTTGGTGCTTATATAAAATATTAGGTGCTTATTTGTATGTTTCTAAAAAAGTGAAACGAGAAAAGTCAAGTGGTTATTTGTCAAGGTGTTTGTTTTGCTTTTGTAGACCAAAGTTGTGAATTAAGAAAGCATTAAGTGTGGAGATTGTTCCATTAGGGGTTTGATTTACTTGCATGTTTTAGTCTAGTGACGGATCCAAAAATTTTATAAATTGAGGTATGTGTACACTAAAAGTATTAAACTCAAGTTCACATAATAGAACTTATAAATTCACATATGTAACATAAAATTTAAACTCATGTATAACATAACTATGAATGTTTTTGGAACAAAATTTGAAAAGTACTCAAATTTAGCAACTATTTTTTTCGCTATTGGTCAAACGACTACAACATAGATTAGAAAATTATATATGAATTGTGGGAAAGATGAGCAAGATGTAAATGTTGTATATAATGTAAAAGATAAATGTCCCTGTTAGCTTTTAAACTTATACAACTGTTGCCACTTGGCTCCTAGATTTTATCTTGTGTTCAACTAACTTAATTTTTTTTTTTTATGTTTGAACATAAGAGAGAACAAAAATGTTCAAGATTTAAGTAGGAAAATGTATAAATGGTTAAGGGCCAATATAGATTTTTACCATTAGAACATTATTACATAGAAGAGATTGACCCATTTTTTATGTTTTGATGCTCATTCTCATATTCTTATAGATGTTATAAAAATTATGGGGGTTTAAGTAAAAAATTTAAAGAGTTCAATTGTTAAATCATGTATCTTTTACTAACATTTTTTCTAAAAAGGGTCCATGGACCCTATATATATCATGTAGATCCGCCTCTGGTTTTAGAATACCCTTCTCCAATAACTTACTCGCAGTACACACATCTAGAAGCACTGTTTTAAACAGAGACCTTTGGTTTGGTTTGGCAAGGCAAGGGTATGCCTTCGTTCTTCATTGTAGGTCTAGCCAATCTTTTCCATTCCCAAAACATTAAATAAAAAAACAAAAAGTTAAGTGTTCATCCTGTCAATATATATATATATATATATATATATATATAGGCATGCATGGCATGCTTTTTCTGTATTAACAAAATGTGAGAAGAAACATGCTCGCCTGTTGCACATAAAACATGCAACAAATGTTTCGATTCGATGAGCGGACAGGAGACCAACATATCAAATTATATATAACACAACCAAACAACCAAAAGCAAAAAAAGTTTTGCGGAAAGAAACTCAGAGACAGTTCCCCAGACTCCATACAATTTGTCACTCATCTATTGTCTCCCTTGCTTATCTTTGCGTTTTTTTTCCTTTTAAGAGTTGTTTTCCACAAAAAATTTTCAGAGACAAAGTAGATTACAAGCTGAGTGCAGCAAATGAACAGGGGACTCCTTTTCATCTTTTTGGACTAGATCTACAGACTGGACTGTACAGAAGAAAATTGTATTCTATGCATGGGATCACTTCCTACTCTCTAGTTTAATCAACCAATAGAACAAAACACCTGCTATTGTTCAGCTGCCTGAGAGAGCCGTATAATCACCGGTGAAAATTCCACCGTGAGTCTGGCATGATCCGAGAGAGAGTAGTTTTCCGGCCACATCCCCTTCTCCACCTCACGAGGGAAGAGGACCGCATTCTTCACCCTGTAACCAACCACTTCCTCAATCCCCTCTTTGTTGTCTTCTAAATCACAATTTTCTTCTTCCTGCTCCAACCATGCACTGTTCCACACCCTCTGCAGAAAATCCAACAATTAGTGATCCTTTGTTTCTTAATCTTTCTATGTTGTACATTCAACTTAGAACTTAAAGGCTATCATAGAAAAATCTAGAGAAATTTAAATCACAACGCCACACACCATATGTTTTTCATGTTCGTCCTTTTAAGCCAAATTACATATGGATTATGGAATGCATCTATGGAGGCCTAGTATATCATTGACCCATTGTTTGCTACATAGACAAGAAGATCAAACTGTGTATTTAACAAACCTTAAATTCTTCATAATCCAAAACTCCATTCCCATCAACATCTGCCTGAATCCAAAGATCTCTGATCTCCTGAGAACTCAGCCCATGAGAGTGGCCAACTAAATTTATCTGAATAAGTTGTGGTTTGATGAGTTCCCGACAAATGAGAATTTTACTTGCTTGTTGATAATATGAAAGAACCAGATAAGAGCTACCTGTCTGAGTGCTTCACAAAACGCTGAATAAGTTACAAAATTTCGATGGTTATCAGCCCTCAGCAAGGCAAAGGCATCATCCTCGTTCAATGAAGCTTTCTGAAATTGATACTGAAAAAGAGACAAGTTGAGCACAAATTAGAAGGTAAGGTGATTGATATTCACTAAATATATCAGCGGAACATAATTCCCAGAGGCAATTAATTGATGCTCCATATTTATGGTTTAAACGTAAATGCGACAAACATGGGTAACAGATTTGCAAGTTAGCACTAGAAATCCACAAATTGTTCATTCTAGGCACATAATTTTAGTAAAAGAAGACAAAATTTTATTTTTTTCCCTCATATCTTTATGTTGCAGTATCTCATGTGAACACACAAAAGCCACATCAAATTTGTTTCCAGAACACCATCATTTGCTTTTTACTACTGGTTAGAACTATCCAATTCAAAACAGAACAATCTATATCTCACAAACAGAAAAATGGAGGCTATAATCAGATGCTTCTTAATCCCATATATCCTTGAAGTTAGCTGGAATATTATGACATTAGTTGCTGGTGCTTAGCTTATTAAGGGGGGAAAAAACCCTACATCGGAATAAGTATGATACCAAAACACTCAACAAGAACCCAAAAGAGAACCATCATGCAGACTTATTGCCTTTGAACCATTGCATCAAATAATCACTAAAGCTTGGTGGACTAGTTCAATCACAAGAGTACAAGTTCATGAAACATTACTATCCTAATAACCAGCCCAAGTCGGAAGCTAAAATCTGATCAGAGAAGATAGAACGTATAATAAGAAAGGACATAAATGAGAAAGAAAAAAGAAATCATCAGACCCTCACTATACTAAAAACTGCTTCATTCCAGCTTGTCTTCAATGACTTCCGCCTTGTATAAGGATTGCGAAGCCATATGAAATCAACCCCACAGATATTCCCCCTGTGATTTAGATGACTGATCCACTGCAAAATACGACGAATAAAAACAGGAGAACTTTAGTAGCATATTTACATTGTGAAATTGATATGCTAGTCCACAAAGACGCATGGATAACCGATGCTCACCTTGTGGGCGTCACTGTCAGTATATTGATGCGCAATATCATACGATGATACAAATCCTTGAGACCTGAGGAATTTGTAGACGTGCCCACGTTTGCTTCCATTCCAGTCACTATAAAAGCAACAACAGAGATTAGGGGGGGGGGGGGGGGGGAAAACTACTCCCAAAATGCAAGGAATCCAATCCAAAAAGAATACATACCCGCAAAGAATGACAGGCATGTGTTTGAGTTTATAATCCCTTTGAAATGCTTCCAAATATTTTAGTATCTTATAAACCTAACAGAACAAAACAAGAAGATGTAAGGATAAGCAATAATTCAGAAAAAAAAACTGAAACAATACTAGCTATGAGAACTTCTAAGTGGAGCATCACCTACCTGATGCAATCTTACTAATGATAAACTGGAATCATGAGGAAATAAGAGGTGCGTGTTCACGATAATCATCTCTTCTCGTACATTGCATTTTAGGTTATGTAGATAGGGAAACACTGATTGAACATGTAGCAACTGTGCAACCCTGTCTCCGAAATCATTGAACAGCAACTCTCGGTAATTTAGCATTACAAAGTAGTCCTCATGTATAGAAGTTAGCAAACCTATGAACATTAATAAATTGTTAAAATACGGAAAGTGTAGCTGTAAGAAATAATAGTCAGAATCACATAATTGAACACAAGATGCAGTTCCAAGAACATTTATCAATTGTCCTATAAAAACTAATACCTATAGAAACTAATTTTAACACGAAAGCACAAGTATACATATCACACGCGAAAGAAGCCAAATAAAGGAGTCATGAAAGATTACTAAAATGAATTCTATAGCAGCCAGAACTAATCAAAAGCCAAGGTCATCCTATACCCTTCTAGTTTCTATGTGCAACAAATACTAGAAGTTCAAAACCTTGGTGCTGATTATTCAAATTCTTTTTTGACTGAACTAAAGAATTAGATTCTTGACCCAAAATCAGCAATTTGATTGGTCATCTAAAGACTACTTTTACATAAATTGACCATGTGAGCAGAGAAAAAAAAAAGAAAAAAAGAAAAAAAGAAAAAAGAAAAGAAAGAAAAAGAAAGAGAAAGAAGGCTGCATATTTATATATATACCATCCCCACGGTTGTTGGTTCTTGCCAGCTTGAAGGTGTTGTAGCCTGCAGAGCCGAGCCTTTGCTCATACATATGCACCAGTTCGTCACTGCCTACCCAGAACTCCTAATTATCGATTATGTCAACCATCGGTTAGAACTGGAAAAGCAGCAAAACTTCGCTGATTAACGGGGAAAGAGTACGAAGAACGTGACCATTCAATTGGAAGGAAAATCAAACTTTAGAAGAATGGAAGTAGCACTTTGTTTAGCAGAAAATACAAAAGAAAAATCAAATTTGGAAGGAGAGAGAACCTGCAGACATATGATTGAAGACCTTTCATAAAGCAACCAATCTAAAATTCTATCATTTCGAGCCAACCAGAATGCTTTAAAATCACTTTCTCGAATTCTTTGATTCTGCGTAACAAAAACACAAAAGGCGGGATAAGAAAAGGAACACAGCATTGAAAGAAATCGATACAAAGCGGCAACGAAAGAAGACCTGGGAATCAAGACGCTTGTAGATTGGAGCCAGAATATTAAAAGTGGTGCAAGAAACGCAGGGCTCCCCCAAATGGCGGCTACTTGTCCTGAGAATCGTGCCTCTGAAAACCTTGGAGTCGTTCTCATCCGAATCCGATTTCGCGATATCGGGATTATTATGAACAGATTCCATAACCATCACCTGATAAACCACCCAGAAACCAGCAAAAAGACTAAGACACAGAACTCTACGAGCCAGAAACCAACAACAAATTTTCAAGAAAACCCATTAGCCCTGCGAGTTCGGGGATCGAGAAACATCCTCGTCCATTACCATTCTGAGAACCGCTAGGTTAAATTAAAGCGGTGGCCTTCTGTGTCAGTGCTTGTGCGAAGAAGAGGAAGGAGGACAAAAAAGATAAGGAACGCGAAGAAGAAGAAAAAGTTATGTACAGGTGTGTGTGAGATTCTTTTCTCCTCGAGCTTGTGGACGCCGAAATCGAAATTTATGTGCCAAAGGCTTACGATTGGGAAAATTATTTATTGAGGAGATGAAAATAAAATAATAATGATAAGATGGAATAAATAAATAATTGAAACTGGGAGTGGCTCTTCTCCTGCTGCTGCTGGTGCCTCCTTTTACTGCCCTGGAAGCGAGACAACGGGCTCCCATCGAAATTTAGAAAACGGAGGGTGGCACGCCACTCACTCTGGCAGCTTTCTCCTTCTCTGTGGGCTCTTTTCCGTTGCATTTACGGTTAAACCGTAACCTTCCCCGCTGCCCAAAATCAAATTCCAATGAGGCATCAGACGATCCGTTGGGCTGAATGTCACAAACTAACGGTATTTGGTAGTTATTATCAAAGGATGGGGGTTATCATTTTAAATAAATATCTATAATTATAAAGTGAATAAAATAGTTATTATTGGGGAAGAAATATATTATTCTAAATAAATCTTTGTAATTATAGAGAAAATAAAATTTAAAATTTAAATTATTTCTGTAGAAAAAATCTCTCATTTTCAAATGAAAATATTAGCATCATTATAATTTGGTATGAGTATATGCAGAATTGATGCAATATATTGTTGAACTGATGTCTAAAACTATTATTCTCATGTCTAGACCTATTGTTCTAGTATCTACTATTATTTTTCTAATATCTGATTATATTAGATGTATAAATTAATTAGTCTAATGTTTAGTACAATAATAAAAGATATTTTATTTTATAAACCCTTTTAAAAATAATATGATTATCCTTTTAGTTAATAAAAAATTTAAATTCCAAAAAATTACCTTATTCATTTAATTTTCATACCTCACAATTGTTAACACTTCCATTATATGGTAGATGTCCACCAGAATGGACACAAGAAGTTCTCAATTCCAATCTGGCTTTTTAATTTAACATAATGTGAAATTGCGTCTCTCTTTACCAATCTGCATGATTTAATCAAACATATGATAAATCATTATGAATTGAGATCTTCATGGCCAACTTCAAGTAGGAAAGATGTACACATGGCTGGAAACGCGTCAAAAAATATCAGATATTTTGAGGCCAATATAAATTAATGCAAGCCGTTCAATCCAACCTCTGTAAATAGAACAAATTTAGTTAGAAATAGTCCTAATATACTTTTTCTATCAGGTACTCCTTGGTGCAAGCAAAAAAAGAAAAAAAAGGAAAAAAATGACGTGGGAGTCTCATTCAGTTGACTTGAAGCACATTATTGATGATTTCAGCCAAGTTAATTTAACTTGAAGCATATTATTTATGGTTGATTAAACATTTATCCACATACCATGTTCAATCGTGTCCTTCCACCCGTTAATGGGAATATCAAGAAAATGCATATAAAAATTAGATGGCCAAAATGCACATATGGTTCCTTAACTTTGCCAACTCTAATGAGTTAATCATTTATCTTTGACTCAATACAAATTAGTCCTTCAACTTTGAAAAGTTAGCAAGTTAGTGCAAACTGGATGACAGGCCAGACCATGTTAAACCAACATAATCGTCGTCTTTCTTCCCCTTGCCACTGCCTCCCAGCCATCTTTGTCAAATCTCCCCCCTTCATTGTATCTCTATCGAATCCGCACCCTCCATCAATTCCAGCTCCTCATCAAATCTAGCATTGCCAAATCTGACTGTTTACCCCTCACCACCGTACATCCTACTCGCCGCTTTTGTTGCAAGAGCTGCTCTACTGCCCTCAACACCCTTGTACATTGCAATCCCATCTTGGCCCACAACCTTCTTCCCTACACTCCATCGAGACTTCCCTTCACTCGATGGACAACCTTATTCACTCGACACTGAGCCATTCGAACAACCAGTCCACAAAACACCCAGACCTCTATTTTTAATACACCAAATCGTCTAACAAACGATGTTAAGTCACAAGGCTTCCAAACTAGACGTTTTCCACCAAACACTGGATTAAATCGTTTAGTTTAGAGAACTTTAGGGACTAATATGCTTAATCTGAAAAAAATTAGAGGACTAACTAACACTGAGTCAAACAAAAAAGACTAACTCACTCGAGTTTATCAAGTTAGAGGAGCATATGTGCATTTCGGCCAAATTAGATATATAATTAAAGTGAAACAAATGTATACTAAGTGTATAAAAATTAGATATATACTTAAAGTGAAACAAATGTATACTAAATCTAGATAAAATGATTTCAATACCAGATAATTGCATATCAGAAATAGAAAATATATTTTAAATAGTCATACACCTAAAGAGAAAGAAATATATCTCAAATTTAAACAAGATGATCTCAATAATAGATAAATGCATACTAGAACTAGAATAATGTTTCTCGAAATTAAACAAATGCATTTAGAATGGCCTAAATTTGTTTTGTATGCCTTAACTTTTTTGAATTAAACACTTTGTTCATAGAAATATGACTTAAATTGACTCACCCCTTGAACCATAAAAACTATAGCCCTTTTGACAAAAAAACGAAGTTAGTGAGTCAAAGGCAATATGTCTCAACTTTTGTACTTCGAGAAAAATGCATAGCTTAACAATGAAAATAATCAAGTTATCATACTAAGAGTGCAAAATGGATTTAGGCTTTTGAAGATAGACATACAATCAAAGTGAAATAAAAATATATCTTAAGTCTAGACAATATGATCTCAATTTTAGAGAAATGTATCTTAGAACTAGACATACAATCAGCACAACATAAATATATCTCAAAGATGGGAAGATGATTTTAATCTTAGACAAGTTCATATTAGAAGTAGATAAATATATCTCAGGACAAGCACTATAAGAGAAATGCGCAAAAGTGAGTTAAAATGAGTGAATGAAAAGCAATTAAATGAGTTATTTGTATTTTTTCTAGTCGCCAATGATGAGCAATTGAATAGCGACTAACCCAAGTGACTGAAATTTCTAATCATTTTTTTTATTTTAGCTGGTAGATATTAAAATTAAAAATATCAAATATAAAAATTAATCCCTTGACCAATAGCACATAATTACTAATTAATATTTCAACCAAGCATGAGCCAACAAGAACGGAATAGTCTAGTACAATAGTGTACAGGAAGTTAGAAAATATGAAATTAATAGAAAAGAAATGAAGTTTTTCTTCAACAAAGGTTTTAATTTTTTTCTGTTGGATGAAGTTTGAAGATGAAATTAATGGAGAAGATTTGAAGCTTTTTTAGATGTTCCTTATAATGGAAAGTCGTGAGGCATGTCAATCACTTTCACATGAGACTCATATTTTGAACAATTGAATAACAATTAATTCATTCAGCCATCAACTCATCATTAGTCACTTTTTTGTTGCATCTGCTATCCAAAATTTAAACATCAAGTGCTTTTCAGTTACTCCAGTGACGTTAGTTATTTTTCAATTACTCCTACAACAGAATACAACATCCTTCATCTCATACTTCCTCATCCTCTCGTTCTTCATCATCTTAGTCACTCCTATCAGTTATTTTTTTTAAATTCTCTTATGGTGTAGATATATACATCTTGAAATTAGATAATTTAGTATAAATGAATGCTAATTTAATAATGCTAAGTTGAGTGGATGTACACCTAAGGGTGAACATGAGTTGGGTAAATCCAAAGCCCAACCCAAACCACCCCCATTGGGTTGGGTAAAAATTGATCATGGTTCACAGGTTGGTTCCATATATAGGAGAATTGAAGGTTTTTGGATTAGTTCTGATTCCATATGGAACTAACCTAAGGTGGAACCAAACGTAAGATATATATATATATATATATATATATATATATAATAAAAATTTTAGTATTACTGATATATATATATAAAGAATTATAATGATCATTTTATGTTTTTTATATTAAACCCTTAAACTAATATCCCAAATTGAAACAATATGAAAGTTGGGGATCATTTACCAAATTTCTTCATATTCACTTAAATCACTTCGTTTCCTAAACTGAATACTCATAGGTCATTTTGCTTTTGATCTTCCATTCCAAACTATTCTCTACGACACAATCATCATATTTTTTTTCATTTATGAGTCATGCGAAACTAAAAATTTATAATATCTACATATTTTAGGTTTTGATACTGAAAAAAATGATTTTAAAGGCCCAGCTTTCTATATTTAATGTCATAGCAATGTTGGAATTACTGAGAGGAAGTAAACTAGTTGAGATAAAAGATACTCCATAAGCAACTCTTTTGAACTATGTTGGTAAAAACAACATTTTAAACTCTTTTAGATGTGTCTAAGTTCATATATTTAAATATTAATTTAATTATATATCATGCTGAATTTTTCATAAAAATGGTTATAAATGCAATTTTATTGAATTTTGATGTTGTTATAGGTATATGACATAAACCGAAAAGCTGGAGAACCAGAACAAAAAAACTCAGAACTATGGTTCTAGTTCTGTTTAATTCTTAGTTCTTGAGTTGGGTAAAAAAATTTTAAAACTAAGGCCATTTTAGATTAATTTGTTTCTACTATAAAACAGAACCAACATGAACCATCTCCAATGCTATGGCAGCTAACCCCTACATATACTTTAATGATGTCGTATGAAAATAATTAAAACAGAAAACATATACAATATTAAGTTAATAATAAGTTACAGAAATTTATAAATCTGCTTTGTTATTTACTTATTTGTTTGTTTTGCCTTTAGGATTGTGCAATGAAAATAGCTCTAATTAATTTGAATATTAAAAAAAAAAAAAAAAAAAAAAAGGAAACAAAGAAAGTGTTGGAGTTACGGGTGAACGTAAGCAAGTCGGTGCGGGTGTCTGTTTGGGTGCAGCGCATGTACAAAGAGCCACACCGACAGGGACACGCGGTTGTGTTTCCTTGCATCACACCGCAACTCTTTGATGCGTCTCCCTTTAATTTCAACCTTTTTTATTCGTTCATTTATGAATTGCCCGCAGGCGGAGCTCAATTTCGTTCCTCTTAACGTTTTATGTGTTAGAAAATTTGCCCCACTATGAAAAGCTTGCTGTGATGTTACATAAAAAAAGTGCATGTTGGCGTGGCACTCAAAGTTTTTACATATAAATAATATATTTTATAAAATAAAAACATAATCATTTTAAGGTATGGAAAATAAAAATGCTAATTCTTTCAAACATCACACAAAATTTATAATACATTTGATGAATTAAATATAACAATTAATATAGATTTTACTTAAGAACATCAAAAACTAAAAATGAAATTAAAAAGTGTATTTTTCTAGCTCCAGGATAGTGTGGTACAGCACAAGATGACAAAGATATTCAATACTACCCAGTATAATCTAATACAAAAAATGGAAAAAGATACACTATTCTTGCACCGTTTTTCCGACCGACATGAGATGCGCACTGCTAAAACATAAAATTGAAAACGATGTTGGAACTCATGTTTCTCAAAGTTATTCTCATTCGGCCAAACACGTTTCTAAAAGTTGAATCTATATATTGCATAAGAGCAAGAAAAGATTTGATCCATGTATCAAAAAGCATAATAATAACAATAATAACAATAATAATACTCCATTCGTCCCACTTTTTTTATTCAATTTGACTTTTTTTATTAGTTTGATTTAAATTTATTTATATTATTAATTATTAGAAAAAAATTAAAAAAATATATTTAAAAACTATGAATTTTGGTTTATTATTTATATACAAAGGTTTTTTATTTATATATTAAAATGTAAAAAAAAATTAATAATTTATTACTGAAAAATGAAGTGTAAAAAATTTTGGACAGAGTAAGTGATAAGCAAACAAACAAATAAATAAATAAAATAAAAATATTTGTTCCTTTATTTTTTTTAATCCTTCATAAAACTGAACATGAAAATGTTCACACGCTTTATGATAACAATCAAGAGAGACTCATGTCTAGATAACAGAAAATTTCCCTACTTTATTTTCCTTGCACGGTAGCAAGTTCATAAAGATATGATCCATTTCGACATACCTCAAAAAAATTTGGCACTTCCCCACGCACCTAGCTCGGTTGATGGGTAAATTGTATCCCTGGCCCATAATTTTTTATTATTATCCTATTTTAAACGTTAACCTCAAAACCTTATATAAGAAGTTTTCAACTTTAATTTTTTATTCCATTTTACATATTTGAAGGGCGGAAAGCGTTAAAACTGACAGAATTAACAACGTGGCATACCACCTTAGGATGATTTGTCACATGGCACAATGAATGGACCTTAGCAATTATGTGGAAAATAAAGAATAAAAGAATAAAAAAATAAAAACCCTAGCCTAACCTTACTCGACGCTTTCAACGACTGCACAAGCTGTCACCGTCATTAATCAACTATCATCCGCTACTCAACCCTCCCTTAACCTCAAGTAGTCACTCCAAATTCGTTCCAGCCATCAAAGACACTAATTGAAGAAGAGAAGCTTTTTTGATTCGGCCATAAATTGAGATTGGGCGGAGGTTCTATGATTCAGACTGAGGAAATGCAATTTGGTGGAGACGAATTAGCATGAGGCGATTCCTCAGTTATCCTGAAAGCATCACTGCCAAGAGAACTAGGAAAAGATCTGGTTTTGTTGGCCTTGTTCATGAATCTCTGATTTCATTCACCTCGTATATTCAATTTCGTTTGCTTATCTTTGAGGATGGCAAAATGGGAGATAGAAAGGGGCATTCAATTTCAAGACAAATAGCGATTTAACAATTCAGGCAGCATGAGAGGACGGTGATTTGATGATTTAGCTTGTGTGGGAGGATAGACAACGGTTCAGACGAACAACATGGGAGGGTGTGAATGGACAGGCGATGCTGGTGTGAACAAATGAAATCTTCATTCATGCGAAGCTTTTCCCTTTTTTGTGTGTTTTTTTTATTTTTTATTAGTTTTCTTTCTTTCTACATCATCACTAATAGTTGATTATTATGTCACTGTGACAAGTCGCTCCATACTAAGATGCCGCATTGTCAGTTTCATTAATTTTAACATTTTTCATTCTTCAAAGGTTTAAAATGGAATAAACAATTATGGTTGATTAGTTTCCATACGAGATTTTGAGGTTAATGTTCAAAATAAAATAATAATAATAAAAGGTTAGGGGCCACATGTGCAATTAACCCCTCCCTAGCAACACACTCAATCAAATTGTAAAATATAACTCAATGCCCCCTGTGTCTCATGGGGTGAAACAATTCACCTACAGCTTTCTTAGATGCTTATTTAACCCCTATTTTAGATATATTTGTAAGTTTGTGACATACTTTTGATTTAAAAAAAAAAATAATTTGGCACTGGGCTACTTTTATATAAAAGTAATTTGGCGCGTAATGTGCTACTTTAAGTCGTGAGTACTTCCAATAATAATAATAATAATAATAATAAAAGGGTCATGCTTTAAATGACGATTTTTTAAGTGCACTTCATTACTCGAGTCCTTAATGTTATGATTCAGGTCTCATTAGAAGTAAAAAAAAAAAATGTTAAGTTATGCATTATTTATTTTCTCAAAATTCATGATTTGTATATACTGAACTTAAAGTATATAAAAATTTATTTTGCTCAACTTTATTTTTTTATTAATTTTAATTTCCTATTATGTATTATTCTTATATAAAGTAATTATTTGTCAAAGTTATCAGTTTATTAATACTTTACACTTTAAGAACTCGAGAAATTAATTACATGATTTTTTTTTATAAAAATAAGTATTTTTATTAATTTTCTAACTTAACCACCAAAAATGATAGAAAATTTTTTACAGAAATATTATTGAATTAATTTCTAAACTTTTTAAAATATAAAATATAAATAAATAGATAAGTTTTATAAATAATCACTTTATATAAAGATGATATACTATATAATACAAAAAAAATTCATCCGTTTTCCCTTTTTTTCTCATTGACAGACTTGCAGGGAGATACATACCCAACGGAGATATTTTGCAAAGATTTTCCAATTAGATTCTGGAGCATTCCCCCTTCCCAGCCCCACCCAAAAAGATACAAAAAGCAAAATTAAAGTTTCTTGTCAATTACATTTTTAACCCTCAAACTTTACTTTATTTTTTAAATTTTAATATAAGCTATCCTGTAATATGTTTTGATAAATATAAACTTTCTAACAATTTTTTTATAGTTGACGGAATGTTCAGATTATCAATTTTTCCTGATTGCCAATGCAAGGAAGTTGATTTTTCTGCTAGAGTTTAAAGAGAAGGTGGGTTTTGAAATCTGATGGATAAAAATGTAATTAAAATCTAATCTCAATATAATCGATCCAATAATAATAAAGCAATGCAGAATATCGGGTCAGAAAAGAAAGCCCAAAGGTAAAAAGCACCAGGCCAGAATGATAGCCCATGCGAATGGCAATCACCCACCCATGCATCCATTTCCTTGGAATCAGGTTCCGTAAGCCTGGCGGATGCCCCCCAAAAAAAAAAAAATCTTCAACAACAATTTTGCCTCTAATCTCATCATTACTATTACCACTAACTTCTACAACCCATGAGGCTGCTACTATTCATTCTACGGGAAAATATAGTGCCTTTACAATTTTCCCTCTTTAGGTTGTGGCGCTCATGTGTTAGCTGTATTTCTCCTTTTTCCTCTTTTATTTTTTAAGATACGATTGCTTCTTTTGAAAATTTGATCTAATTTTTGTAAGGAAGTAGCTTTCTTTAGGGCCTTTCTCGCTATTGTCCCAGTGTCATTTTATTTCACGTTTCCAGTCCTTATATTGTTTCCATGTCCCATATTAGACCCTAAGCCTGATCAGTTTTGCGTTTTGGTCCCTAAACTTAACAGCTACTTAATTACAGTAATTCATCATGGTTTGTTTTTTTTTTTTTTAGTAAAATAGATTTTTTTTCTTAACTTTTATTAAGTCAATTGTTAAATTCTTAATACCTAAAGTTTTTACATTTTCTCTCTTGGTCCCCAAACTATTTTTGTTGTTTTTCTTCATTATTATTTTCTCAAACAAAACTTTAGTCACTATGATTTGTCCTTTTTTGTATAATTTTGATTGATTCCAATTTAGTCAAATTATTTCTTTTCTTTTTCTTTTACCTTTACTACGTTAATGGTTAAACCATTCATTGATTAACATAAATTAAATACAACTCTATATTTTTTTTATGATGTATTATTCTATAAAGTAAAACATTGGTTACCATGGTTTGTTTAATTTTTTTTTTCAGTAAAATAGAGATTTTTTCTTAATTTTTATTAAGTCAATTGTTAAACCTTTAATGCCTTAAGTTTTTGCATTTTCTCTCTTGATTCCCAAACTATTTTTTTTCATTATTATTTTCTTAAACAAAAATTTAGTCATTATGATTTTTCCATTTATTGTATGATTTCGGTTGATTCCGCTTTAGTCAATTTATTTATTTTCTTTTCTTTTTTACCTTTACTGTGTTAATGGTTAAACTATTTATTGATTAACATAAATTAAAAATAATTTTTATTTCAATCATATCTTTTCATTATTAACAATTGATTCCTCCATATATTTGATTCTTTTCACAAATTAATTTATACTTTTCACAAGTTTATATTATGATCATGTACCTTTCATATATGCAATTAAACTATTCACATCAAATATCTACATAAGTTATGCATATTAAATATTATGTGAATTGCCTAATAAATTAGTTACCCATGCAACTACTATGATTCCCTTCATTTTGCATCTCTCTTATATAATGTATGATGCTATCAACATTGGCTCTAAATGTCAATACAAGCACCGAATCAAAATGAATGTATTCCTTAATTACACCTTACCACATTATTTAACCACCAAGACGGCCAGACCATTTTATATCTTAAATTACTAAATATGGAACAAATTTTACTATTCAATGAATAATACTCCCTCTGTCCCTGTTTACTTAAAACATATTCTTTTTTGGGATGTTTTAAAAGGTTGAAACATTTCCTCTTTTGGAAAAGTTTAAACAATTAAATAATCCTTTTACACAAAACCCAATAAAAACTCTTTTTTTAATATCCACTCAATCTCTCACTGCACAAAACCCAAAACAGAATTTTTCCTTTTTTAATCATTATTTAAACTTTTAATACATAAAAAATTAACACAAATTACATACATCTTAATCTCCATGTCCAGAGAAATGTTTCAACTTAATTGGGACGGAAGGAGTAATTTTTTTTGCTATTTATTGTCCTGCTTCTGTTTTTTATGCATTTAAAACAATGGTCAAAACCCCTGTTAGGTCCCTTAAGATTTCATTTGTTCTCTTTTATAACCTATATTTTTTCACATGACATATTACACTATATTTCTAAATATCAACACCCAATCACTGTTTATGAATAGTCTAAAGAACGGCTGTAATGTTCATGAACAGTGTCACATTTTTTTCCTTCATTTTTTGTGAACGTGATTGATTTTTTTTTTTTAAGTTTGATCTCTTTTTCACACAATGATTGCGTCTTGAGGGGGTATGTTATAATTTTTCCAGTTTCATCCCTGTTTCATTTTTTAATGTAGTTAAAATGCATTTTGAGTCCTTGAAATTTCATCCTTTCCCATTTTAATCATTAAGTTCAACCTACATTACATTTTGGTCCCCCAAACGTAATAACTACTTAACTAGATTCTTTTTATTTGTTTTATTGGTTCCCAAACTTTTTTTTTGTTTTTTATATAATACACTCTAAAATAAAACATTGGTCACCATTTCCTCTTTTAGTTCCTAAATTTTTTGGCCAATTTTTTAAGTTAATGATTTATATAGCTAATTGATTAAAATAAATTAAATTTCATTTTTTTATCATATTTTTTTATTATTGATAATTGAGTTTTGTAATATGAGTCATTCAATTTAAAAGCTCTATGGTTTAATAAATTAATTTGGTCAATAATTCCTAAAATTGAAAGTGAATTTTTCTAAATAAACGTTTCATCTATATTAAAAATTGAAATTTAAAATGATAAGAGATAAAAAATTTTAGTGAATTATTCTTTAATGACAAAAAAAATATCGATCATTTCAAAGAATGTGCAATATTATGTTTTACAATTTTATGTTTTGATCATAAATGATCATTTTAATGACAAGAACATAACATAAAAAAAAAAAACTTAACTCAAAATTAAGATAAAATAAAATTTTAATTAATGAACATAAATTTATGACTTAGAATTTTTAAATTATTATTATTAATATTTATTTTAATGATAAATTTATCAAAAAAAATACCCGCTACAACTTGTGGGTAAAAAATAACCTCGTTACCACTATATTCCAAAAGTGGTTGAAATGGTACAGTTCATGAATAGTGCCTTTTTTTCTTTGGGCCTTTTCTCGGACTCAATTGACTTTTTTTTAAGCTTGGTCCTCTTTTCACAATCTAATTGCTTTTTTTAGGGCATGCTTTGGTATTTCCTAGTTTTCAGTTTGTTTCACATTTTTGGGGTAAAAAACATTTTCAGTCCGTGAATTTCTACTCTATCTCATTCTAGTCCCTAATCTTGATCCCCATGACATTTTGGTCCCTAAACCTAGCAACTACCTACCTAGAGGGTAAATGACATCCATCATCCATGAAATAATGCACATGTTGTTAAATTGTCCTACAACTACAAATTGTTATATCATTCATCATGTAACTATGGAATTTATTGCAGTTATGTCCTACCGTTACCCAGGGACATTAAGAAGTAACGGAAATGACACTTGGTTGGGGGGAAAAATGCACACTCGGTCCTACAAGTTAGTAAATATTTCCATTTGAATCCTAAAATTTTACAATTTTCTAAGCTAGTGCTAAAACTCTCAAAACTAACATCTTGTTATTTGCTTAAGCAAGATTCCATAAACTTGACTTGTAGTTTTTGCAAACTAAAACCCGGATTCTAGACTCGCGTGTGCGCTTTTTTCTCTCCATCATGGATAACATCTTAAGCACCATCATCTCACAATGCAATTGTCTTCCCATCAAAATTTTTGTTTAATCTGTCCATTTGATCCTTTCCCTAGTAGTTTTTATTTGTTTATACCAGTGTATTACCCTTTTACCTAATCTATGGCAAAACCTAACTGTTCATCTTCTGGATATGCACCCCAATTTCTCCGTCCCTAAATCGCTGTCCGACCTGCCTTCATATCACTTGCTGTCATTCTCTGCTGGTGTTGGGTCTGCCTGGAGGATTCTTTAGCTTTCTTGACTTGGATCCTATTCTGCTATTCGAGAAGATTTAATCCCTAAAAGTCCTTATTTGGATTCACTCTTCAGACGTGAAATCGGTGTTTGTCATTGTGTTTAATCCTTGATTCTAGGCTTATTTGACTCATTCTTGCTCACCGTCACTTCATAATTTGGTAACCTTTAATTCACTTCTTCCCCTATCTCTGTTTTGAAAAATGGTTCTTGGGAATTGAAGCTTTATTGTTGAGCACACCATTCTTCAATCTAATTCTAAGGAAGTAAATCTTAGATTTTTAGTGGAGATGGCTAAGGAGAGGTTGACCGTACAGTCATACACAAGACTTAGCCAATTGATCATTTTTCACCAAAAACCTAGATAGAGAGACCTTGTTTCGACATTGAACCGTTGCATGATCCTAATAACCTTCAGGATTTATGGCTTGAATCTATTGGTCAATGTGATACGGAAGTAGTTGTTGATAGAGAAAACGATGCCAATTATAGCATTGAGGTGGGTAAAAGTTTCATAAATAGGCAGATGTTAGTTTTGACAGTTTTAGGAATGAATTAGAAAATCATAAAATTTTAGAAATTAAATAAAAAATTTACTAAAATTTTTGAATTGAATGTGCACTTTTCCTCCTACTAAATGCTTTTTCCGTTACTTCTTAACATTCATGAGTAACAACGGGGCATAGTTGCAAAGCTGCACCATATGCCATAGTTGTAAGATGAACGATTTAACAATTCGCAGTTGCGGAATGATTTAGCAACATAGGTATTAGTTCAAGGACAATAGGTGCCATTTACCCCTTAAATAGATTTTTTTTTATTTTTTCTCTTGGTCCTTAAACTATTTTTATGTTATTTTTCATGCACTATCTTTTAATATAAATAAATCCTTACTGCTTATAATATTCCCATTTGCTCCATTGATGTTGAAATTTTACTTTGACTTTTGCACCAATGCTTAAGTATCACAGTGTGAAAAGTTTTTTTTTGTTTAACCTTTTTCCCATGTAATGGTCTCTTTTTTCCTTCTTGAATTTAATGGTTAAACTATAAATTTATTAATATAAATTAAACATAATTTTATGTTTTGGTCATTTTTTTCATTAATGACAATTGTGTTCTATAGCATTAGTTATTTAATTGAAAAGGTCTATGATTTAATAAAGTAACTTGATTTATAACTGATAAAATTGAAAGTTTATTTTTCTAAATAAGTTTTTTTAACAATATTAAAAGTTAGAATTTGAGTTGATAGGAGATGAAATTTTTTAATGAATTATTTTTCAATGAAAAAAATATACTCCCTCCGTTTCATATTAGTTGGCCCTTTTGCCTTTTTTGACTAAAGTTTGACTTAAGTATATTTATATTAATATGAATTCAAAAAAATTCTAAAAAATGATATTTAAAAACTAGAATCTTTAAAGTTTCATTTTCATGTAAAAGTTCATATTTTTACAATAAATTTTATGAGAAATAAAATCATAGATTAATTGCTGTGAATAGTAAAGAGGACAGTTTTTGTGAAACAGAGGGAGTACATCATTTCAAAAAGCACATATGGTATTATATCTCACAGTATTATATTTTAACTATAACTAATTATTTTAATGTTAAGAATGTAACATGAAAAAAGTCCAGCTCAAAATTAAAATAAGGTAAAACTTTATGTATGAGTGAGAATTTTAAATGATTAACCTTTTATTCCCAATTCTTCTATCCATTTGATCCAATTTCCTTTTCTTTACGTCCCTGTCCGACAACAAGAAGTTTAATTAAAGGATAATTATATGCTTCTTTTTCGTACACAAAAATTCATCTTTATGAGTTTATAGGACAATGAGTTACTTATAGTATAGTAAAAGAGTAAATTTCTTTTGGAGTCCCTTAGCTTATTTTTGTGTTCTAAATGAATATCTTACTATAAGATTGTCCTGTCAAAGTACTCCACCTTATTATACGTGTCCTAATTGAGTATTTTCCGTTCATGTTACTATCAAAACATATGGAAATTGCTAATGAAATGTTAGTTAACATTAAAATAAATGTAAAATAATAATTTTGGTCATCAAACATTTCCAATCAATAATTTTAAACCTTCCAAACTTCCAAAACATCAATATCAAACCCAAAGTTTTAAAATTTTTCATTCTAACCACAAAAATATAAAAAACTAACTCAAATTACAAAACAATTAACTCAAAATAGGCAAACAAACAACCAGATATCGGTTCAACCTCTCCCTCACCACCAACCTAGATAGCAACAGCCACCAACCCGACTCATTGTGTCTTCCGGCCACTAATCCAAACTCTGTTGTTGCCAGAGCTTCGTTGGATGATTCCACCATCTTTGAACTCCATCATTGCCAAATGCCAATGTCGCCAAAGCACCACCCCCATCACGAGCTCCACCGTCACCGAACTCCATCATCACCAAAGCTTTGTCAGATGATTCTGATGATCTCTGTTTGTCGAATTTTGTGCTGTTTGAGAGTGGTGAAAGCAAAATCAAAAGCGGAAGGTGAAGCCAAAATCAAGACCTCGGCGACAATGAAATCGATTTCCCTTCCACTCTTCAAAATAAAAAATTCCATTGAACCCACTTTTTCGTCGATTTTAAAACTTCATCCCAAATCAAAAATAATGATGAACATGCGCCCTCTTACATGAAGTATCGACGGCGGTCCTTGTTAGATCTAAAACACTAACCCCTTCTTACGCGAAGTATCAGCTCATGTCTTTTTCCATGATGTCACCATAAGTCCAGAAGGCGTTGTCATTATCGATGATGGTTCTGGATGGTTATGGAAGAGGTAGAATAGCCGGTCCGTTAAGCTTGAGTTGTTCATCTGATTGGAGTTGAAAAGTTTAAGGTTTAAGAGTTGTCTCTTGTTCATCGGATGAGATTAGGGGTGTAAATAGTAGATTTTAAAAGTTTAGGTTTATAATTATTGATTGGAAAAGCTAAAAGATTTGAATTGTTATTTTTAAGATTTTTTTAGTTTTAATTAATATTGTATTATTGATGTCAATGACAAATTTGTTTCACATCAATGCCATTCACTATTGAATAGGCTAAAAATTGGACATGTTAATAATTTCGGTCTATTTTAACAGTAAAATGAATAGAAAATATCTAATAGGGATCTGCATAATGAAGTATGGTTTAATGTAAGATATACTTATTTAAGACACAAAAATAAGCTAAGAGACCCTCTATAAAATATTGGTTTTTTTTTACCTAAAGAGCAATTGAACCATCATTAGTGTCATTATATGGGGAATTGGTGAAGACCAGTTTATCATAACTTAGTTTTGATTTTATAACCTTTTGACATTTTTTCTATAGAAATGTAATAAGTATAAAAATTTTATATATTTATTGATCCACCACAGCGAACATTACGAATTTATTATCTAAACCCCAAAACATTGCAGAGTTGATAAGTCCAATTCAGTAATCCCACCCGAAAAAATGATACTTTTTCTAGAGAATAAGAGATGGCCATTTTTATTTTTTATTGTGTTTAATACTTTGATTGTCATTACTCCTATATTAGTTCTTTTGGAGAACAATTTTCAATAACTATATATAATTCTACTCCGTCTATCATATTTTGAATGATACATTTCTTTGAACACAAATATTAAGATGTATATAATTTATGTTTTTTTTTTCATTTTTACCTCTGAAGGTAAAATAAAAAAAAATTACGGATTTTATACAATGAGAGTTTAAATTAGGAATATAACAATAAAATTCTTTTTTTTTTTTTACTTTGTGCACTTCCTAGTTTTATGCAGAAAGAGTTTAAATAAGGGAAGTAAGATAAATTTAATATTAAATACTTTCCAAAAATGAAAACATTTCATCATTTTTTAGACAAAAAAATGAATATTTGTCATATTTTTTAGGACGTCGGAAGTATTAATTATTTGTATATCAAAATCACGTATTTATGCATTTCACACATCAATAATCTATCAAGCCAGTAAAAAACGATTCTGAATTAAGAAAAAAAACAAAAATACTACTATTATGTTTTTGGATGGATTAATATTTACACATTAATTAGTCATACTTTCATTTTTCAGAAATCAATCTGACAATAACACGCATAGTTTTGTAGAATTTTTGTTCTAAGTATCAATCCAAGTTTTCTACAGCTGGAAAAGAAAAGGTGAATTCATATTTCAGACTTGTGTCCGAGAAAATAATAAGAGCATAGATTGTAAGAGAACAAAAATCTGAGATTTGATCCCCAAGCCTAATCATCAAATTCTCATTACTTCAAAGTGAGGCTGACAATGAGCTCAGATGAAATGTAACACAAACCAATCTTACATTGACCAAATTGGTCACATCAAAAGAGAAACAAATGTCGCCTTTTAACCTTATTAATTAAGGTGGTCAATTCATTAGTAGATTTCACTTCATGATCCAACACCAACCCCCACAGGCACCCCAACTGACAGAAGGCAAAGTCCCAGCAGCAACTACTGCTGATTCATGCTTCTGCTTAAAGTAACAAAACATAAAACACTACCGAACCCTGAAACATGTAATGACAAGCGACACAAAAGAAGAAACAAATGGCAGAGCAATTTCTGCAACCAAAGCTTGCCGGACTAAACCCGGAATGGGAAGAAGACATACGCACCACACTCTTCAAATGCACCAGATGGCAGTTCGAGAACACACTGGATCCGTTCAGCTGCCCTTTCCATTACTTCTGCGACAGTGTTTTCCCGGGAAACTATCCTCCTGGTATCGACTTCCTCTTCTATTCCTTCACAGCAGCTTCATACCTAACCACCCTGGCCATTATGCTACTTGACCTGTGCAAAACAGGACGATCTTGTAGTAGTAGTAGTGGTGGTGGTGGTCAATCCAAGCGCTACCTGCTGCCTTCTGGTCCCATTTCCCTCCCTTTGATCCTCCTGGCTCTTGCCAAGGGCCACAGAATAAACGCTGTGTTTCCACTTCACTGCATTGCTCCTGCAGTCCTCCAGCTTGTTCAAATCTCAGCTCTTGCTTTCGACATTGGAACAGACAAGAATTTGAAGTATGCAATCTTGGAAGCTTCAACGATTTCTGGGGTTTTACACGCCAGTTTGTACCTGGACTCTGTCATACTGCCTTATTATACGGGTTTTGATGCACTTGTATCATCAACATTTTCAGGTGAGTGCCCGTCTTGCGTCTGTCGGAAAGAGGCTCTGGTTGTAGGAGGGAAGTTGATCTCCTACCGAGGATGGTCTTTAACTACATTTTCAGTGGTTGTGGCTCTGTGTTTCAGGATGCTTTGCAGGTTGACTGATGACAGAAGATGGAAGTTGTTGGTGTCTAAGTCTATAGTGGAGACCTTAGGCTGGATCTTGATCACAAAAGACTCTATTTATCTGCTGCTGAAGTCTCCACCTGAGCAGCCTCTAACTCAAGCTGTTTCCCTTGGGGGCATGCTTGTCTTGATTTGCCTTCATTTGCTCAAGGCATTGTTGGCTAGACTTGTACAGTCAAAGCACAAGGATGGGAAGTTGCTAGACTTGTGAATATTAAAGACAAACATTTGTATAGCTGAACTTTTGTTCTCATTTCTTCCTGTCAAAGCAGTTCAAAGTTTATCAATCTCTGGCTGTGCAACTGTCGCTCCTTTTAGTCTTTGAAGAAGTGATCATATGATACTTTTTAGAGGTGAACCTGAAGGCATTAGGTTCAAAGATTCAAAGTCTACATGCCAAACCTGATATGTATGTTAAAGCTGTTTACATTGAGTTATGGAACCCATGGATGCATATATTTATCAGTCAAGTTGCAGTTCGGGGTTGGGGTTGGGGGATTTCCTCCGCCTTGTCGCTCCTTGCCGACAACAGAATGTAGAGACCAATCACCACCAGGACAGATCCAATGACGCTGATTTATAAACAACATACAGACACGAGTCTTAGTATAGCTAGATCTTATGTACGACATAATACAGAACATGGGTGACAACAAAAAACAATAAATCTACCTGCCCAAGTAGATTTGATTATGAAAAATGGAGATGTCCATTAGCGCTGCAAAAATCTGATTCAGAGGGGCAAATGCTGATGTGAAACGGCTCCTTTTTTCTTGACAGTCCTGGACATTGCCACATAACATATACCTGATCCCACCACACCCGACATTAAAAATAAAAAAAAAGGCGAGCATGAGCTTCATTAAACATCAAATAACAACTCATTCTAACATTTTGCATGAAATTCAGGACAAAAAAAAAAAAATCATACCGGGTAGAAAGTAGTAATAAACTGCAATTTGCCCTTTAAAACCCATTTAGAGAAATCCCTGTCTAGCCCCAAACAAAGAGCTGATGATTGTAGAGCACTGAGAAAGGACAAGATTGCAGTGCTGGAGTACATACAAGGATAAATAGAGCTGACCTTGGCCTGCTGATGGAACCAAGAGGACCAACCGAGGCAGGCTATGATAAAAAATATCGAACTCACTGCCAAGTTCCCTAGCCTCCCTCTTGAATCTACCGTGGGAGACAGTTGATGCTGGGGAGGCAGTAGGACTCCTTTGTAGAGGCCTAGTAAGATTGCACCACCAATGGAAATTTACTGGTAATATTACCCGAATGGTAATGCTAATATAGAGGTCATTGTAGGAACAAGGGTGATGAATGCCCTGGAAAAGGTGTGCTGAAGTGTGCTGAATTCCTAGCGCTGAGAAATATTGCAGCAAGGTTGCTCTGGAAGACAAGTTGCAGGGACTGACAAAGTTCTCTAGCAAACTTAAACGAAGCAAGTTAAAGGACCAGATTTTTTACTCACCCAAGAGCAGCACATATGAAGAGAGATCAAAATTGTAGCACTGAGCTGTGGCCTATCGTTCCTAAACAGTGCTGAGCAAAGTATTTAGTAACTCACAATCTTAAAAAGGGGGAGAATTTGAACAATTGGAGCTGAGTCAGTTACTTGTCCTGGAAGTAAGCGATTGGTGCCAAGAGTGTTGCTGATATGGTTTGCCTGTACATGACAATGACTATTACGCTGGCACCCTCATCAAAGACCTTCTTCATGAGAACATTCGGAAGAGCCTGAGCCAAATTAACAGCCACCATTGAACAGACATGCTTCCATTGGTCAGCCATTGGTGGGTTGAGTAAAGGAAAAGTGCAGATAAAGCTCAGTGTAACCGAGGGTTAGAATTTCTCCTCCTCCTCTTTTTCTTCTTCGACCTGATAACTAGCAAGAGAAGATGAATTTGTGTATAAATCAGCAATCCTAACCTGCACGTAGATGATCCGATTTCTACTTTCTGATCGTGTAAATTTTCCATTTCATCTTCTCATGCATGCGGTAATAATTGTATCGTGACCAAATCAGATTAGCCATTAAAAGATGGGACAGCTATTTGAAGATCATTAACAGCTGTTCCCCCTTTGAGAGTAGTTTCCAATTTTGTCTCGCTGATCAGCGTTCACTCTCTATTGAGATCTCTGCAGATTATTTGAGATATCACAATTAATTTTGAGCGCGTTTTAGAAACGATTTCCCTTTATGAACAAGAACCTTGTTAATTAGAAGAACAAATTAAATTCCTATTCTGCTGAAAACTAAAGACCAGGCTTTTAAATTTTGGTAGACGGGAAAAAGAAAGAAAATTTCACGAATTGTATTACCATGCGAGAAACCATGAATCATATATAAATAACAGCAAGACTGTCGAAGTTTAAAATTTCTTATTTCTTCCCTTTTTACTGCAGTTTTGCTCCTAGACATGGAGCTTGCTGGAAAAAATACAGGAGTTTGTAAAGCAGAAAAACACATGGGAAAGAACTGAAACTCTTATTTTTGCTACCAATCCTTCAGCCGGATTGGTTAGAGTTCTTAGAATCCTTGCATTACAAGTTACAACCCTCGGTCTCTAGAGATTCTTGGGGCTGCTTCTTTCCACCTTACTTTGCCTCTTCGCTTCTTCCCCAGAGAAGAACATACAAACCAATCACGACAAGGATGGATCCAAGAACACTGTTTCATCCCCAACAACACAGTGTTAGGAACAAGAACATTGTTTAAAAGGTTTAACAGATCAATGAATGAATAAACAGACCTACCTTCCCAGGTAAAGTTGACCATGAAGAACACAGAAATCAAACACTGCAACAAAAATCTGAATGAGGGGCGTGAATGCAGCTGTGAAGACAGGGCCCTTTTGCTTCACACACCACGACATTGCAACATAACATAAGCCTGACCCCACCATCCCCTGAATCAGCAAACATGGAAATAAACATTAGCACAACCAGACTTAGGATAAATCTTACTGGTATTCCAGTTGTTGGGCTTACTGAAGCTTAATCTCTTGTGCAAATTTCATACCGCGTATATTGCAGTTACTATTTCCAACTTCCCCTTTAGTATCCATTTGTCAAACTCCCTCTCCAGAATCAGGCTCAGTACAGCAGACTGGATGGCACTGAAGGACGACATAATAGCTGTGCTCGAATATTGACATGGATAAATCATTCCAATCTTTGCTTGCAGAAGGAACCAGGATGACCACAAAACACAACCTGCAGTCAGAAGCACCGAACCGACTACCCACTGCTCTGTCATGTTAGTTGAAATATTTTCATTGGCGTGGGTAGTTGTATGAGTTGTGGGAGATGAATGGGGACCAAGTAGTAGCTTTCCTTTGTACAGGGTTAAAGTCATAGCTCCAGCTATGCAAATAAGTGTACCCAGAACCTTTGCTACTCCAGCCTTGTTTCTGATGTTTACTTTCTCTGAGCTTGAATTAAGTAGGAAGTGAGTTAATTTTTTAATAAAATTCATAGTTTGCTGTTTAATAGTAGAGTCTGCAGGCAGCATATAACTTACCCAAATGGTACGGCCAAGATGAAGGTAGTTGCTGGCACCAGGTTTATAAATGCACAAGAAAATGTAGCTGATGTTCTCTCAAGTCCGAGGAAGGAAAAATACTGCATGAGTGTTCCCCTGCAAAACAGCAAAGGTAACCAAAATCTCTAAACTTCAGTTTCAATATCAGGTGCCAGATCAGGAACCAATAATCTCTACAACTGACCCAAGAAGAGCACTGAGAAAGAGGTAAACTAATACTTGTGATGTAATCCTTGACCTAGTTTTCCTGCAAGGGCAGTGCGTGAAGTCAAATGCAAGCTATACAAAATGTAAATAAACAACCCAGAGAACTGCAGAGACTTAACCCAAAGTAAGAAGCAGGGGGTTCAGGATAGGATCAGTAGCTGAAAGGTCAGCAGAATTTACCTTTCACGAAAACAAGCAATAGGCATCAAGAAAACAGCTGAAATGGCCTGCCTGTACATAATGATGATTATTTGATTTGCTCCATGATCAAAAATTGCTTTGAGAAGAACATTCAAGACAGAAAATGCAAGATTTACTGCCAACATAGTGCCAATAGGCTTCCATCTTTCAAAGCAGTCCATAATTGAAAATTCACATGAAGAGATAACAGTTTAATTGATGCTATTTATAGAGAAACAAGCCTTCAAATGGTCTAGTAATCCACCCCTATCATCAATGGTTTCTTATACCAACTTTTTTCCATTATTCTCCTTTCCTGCACTTTTATCACTGGTCAATGAACCCAGAATTACTGAATGAACCGACAAACACACTAGAGTTGCTTAACCTTGCATGAGCTAATGCCTAAATCATGGCTGTTACTTCTCAAATTTTACCAAGATAACTGAAAATTTCTAGCCATAATGAGACAGTGTACAACCTAAACAATCATAAGAATCTTCGAAAGTGGTGACATTAAGCATTCATCAGGCATAGCATCTAATACCGCAACACATACCGACCAGAATAATTGTGATTAGAATAGTAGAACTGAGAATAATATGTCTAATCTTGGATTATAGTGTTGGTCAGAGTTCTCTGACACCATCTCACATATTCTACCATTAGGTTTGGGGCATATTTTAAGCATGCCACAAGTAAAGTGCATTGGATTTGGTCTCTCCTAAATATCTGGGAACCAATTTCTTCATGTTTTTCTCATGTTCAATGCATGTCCAAGTTACTCAAGGATCGTTCCTTTTGACAAATGTACTTTTGGATTGCCATAAGTGATGGCTGCAGGTAATCTAGTCAAGTCTGAATGCCCTATTACTAATTCCATTTCCTCCTATAGTGTTTAACGACCCCTCCTTTTCCTTCTCGGTTTTTTTTAATCCTCTCTCCGAATCTCTTTGATCTAGGGCATAAAAAATTGAATGATGAAAAAAAGAATGGTCCGGAGCCTATTTATGAGAAGCCAACGCTCAAAAGAAAGTGAGACCCTTAACCCTAAAATCAGCACTCAAAAGAAGCTGGGGGTTATTGGAGCTGAACTAATTGATTAATCCAAAGAGGTAAAACTTAAAACTCACTGAGTTCGAAAGTAACATAGGAATTTCATTGTATCAAATAAGTGACAAGATTTGATATCAACTAACCTAACAAGTTTTTTCCTTTACAACAAGAATCGGTAAGAACACAGAAGAATACAATCTCAAACTGAAACCTCTCCTTTCATCATCAAAACAGACCACACAAAACAGAAAAGCCGAGCAAGATGAGCCAAACAATGTGAACCAAAAGCAAGGCCTGACCGGGCAAAGAAGCGCTCCCGGCACTGCCAACCTCACAAAACCCCAGTTTCGCCACCCGAACACCGGCGCACATGGCATCGGCGCAGCCGCACCAATAGGTCACGCCATTGACGCCGCAAACTGGCTCCGTCCGAAAACAATTGACTGGGCAAGACTGCGGCTTCAAGACCCCGGGACACACGGCATCGCCGTCGCCTGCATCACTAGGTAACCGAATCGCCGCGGGCACATTCGAGCTTCCGGCCGCCGCGATGAAACCAAGCATGAGGACGGCACAGAAAGTGGATGCTGAAAAGCAATGCATATCAGCCACGATCAGGAATGGTCTCCGGGGATTGTTCTGTGGCCGAAAACCGAAACCCTAGTGGAGCAGAAATAGTGATTCCATGTGGTGAAGAGAAAGGAAAGGAGCGATCAGAAAACGCGATGTGAAAAAGTTTTCCCAAATAAAAGAGGATGAAGTAGGAGGAAATGATGATGAAAAAGCGCAGATCTTGGGAATTGTCAGAGGCGAAGGAAATTTTCCTGGTTTCTTTCTTGTTTCCGAGTTCTAGATGATTTCACCTCTGTGACAGGTGGATGCTTGGTGGTGGCAGTTGTTTGTCGAAGTCTCGTTTCACCCAATTACTTGGCTTTTTTTTTTTTAATAACTTTTTTATCCGGATCCTGTTCCATTTAAGAACCAATATTAGATAGTTACAATAATTAATTTAAAATAAAATTTTTATCAAATTATTAATTTTTTCTAATTTTTTGGGCATTAAATATAAAAAATTTATAAAATATTGATAAGATTATATGAATTATATTTTCAATTGATTATGGGACATACATAATTTTGGTTTTTAAATAAAATTAGTTTTAAATAAAAAATGTAAAAAAAAAAAATTTTGAATTAAGTTAAGTTAAGTTAAAAAGAATTAGGTTGATAATCAACTTAATCTAAAATGACTTATTTTTATTTTTACATCTTTTTTATTTGAAATCAATCTCATTTCAAAAGTCAATGTTATGTATGTATAATAATTCATTGAAAATAAAATTTTTAGATATTATTAAAATTTGAATAATTTTTCTTGTTTAGACATAAAAAAAAGTAAAAAATTCATAAAATTTTAATAACACTATGAAAAATTTATTTTCAATGAATTATTATAACTACATAATATTATTTTTCAAACAAAATTGAATTTAGTAAAAAAGATATAAAACTAAAAATTAAGTCATTTAGATTAAATTGACTTAAATTAAAACAAGTTAAATGTCAAGTGCTCGAAATGGCTCAGGTCCATTTTCTACAAAATTCTATATTTGATTAATAAAGAGTAGGGTAAATTCCATGCCAGGTACCTTAGCTTTTTTTTATGTTCTAAATAGGTATCTTACCTCAAAGCTGTCCTATCAAAATCCTTTATCTCATTCAGCGTGTCTCAATTAAGTCTTTTCTATCAATTTTATTGTTAAATTGGATGAAAGTTGCTAATGTAACATTAATTAAGGCCCAAATATATTCAAAATAACAATTTTAGTCATCAAATTTTTTCAATTAATAATTTTAAGCCTTAAACTTTTAAAATTGTATCTCTAATCATCCTCGGATCTCTACCCTTAAATGCCCATCCAATCCTTTTAAACGTTGCCTAATCTATTCTCGTCTATCCTAGAAACTTGTGTGGCGGAACCCTAACACCGTCGTTTAACCAGTCGTTCGAAAAAACCTTCATCTTCTAATCTTAGCCTTATCTTCACTTATCAAATTTGCTGAATCCTCCACAACCCTTGCCAATTTGTTATCCTACTTATCCTTATCGTTCACCTTCCCAACCTTCCTCCCTTTGATCTAAAGCTCTTCACCTTCTTCTCCCTCAGATTCTCCAACATCCCCTAGACTCCATTTTTAAGCCACTTGGAATAGGTCCTATGTAACCCAAATATTTTTTATTGGACCTTCAACGTGACCATCACCTCCGAGAAAATCAAGGAGGACCATTTTTCACAACCTATTGGACCTACAAACATGCCGTTTTGTGACTCAGCCTCTTCACTCATCCTTGCTCATTGTGCCCTAGAAACCCAAATCTAGGCGGTGGCACAAGCGTATTACGATGATGGATTTGGGATAAATAGGGGTAACGGTGGTAGCAGATCTAGGTGTTGTAAGGGCAACCGTGGGATCCGCAACAACGGAGTCCTAGACTGTGGCATAGCAATTTAGTGATCATGTACCTCGCTTACCATGTCTTCGTTGTTCTCTCCAAGCTTCACTGACATCTCCGCTGAGCTTAATTCCTTTCACAACTTTGACAGCCACCTTTACCGCAACGAGACTTATCCTCAGCTTTACCTCTATCGCGTTGGCTCCATGGTACTTTTCTCCCTCTGCTTCCTCCATGCCTAGCTACTAATTAAGCTAGGTAATCGCCAAGAAAAGTTAGATTTTTTCTACACTTTGCTTGATTTTACTCATCAAAACATTAAAGACAAAGATATTCAAAATTTAGATGTTTCTGCTAGGGTCTAAAGGAAATGGGAAGTGTTTGTTATGAAATGCATAATTGGGATACATGTGGGTGCTAAAGAGTTCAAAGTGTGTTTTTTTTTTTGTTCACATTTCTCTTTTTTCTTTGTAGTTAGTCTTTTTTTTTTTAGAAGTTTAAGGTTTAAATTTATTAATTGGAAAAATTGAAGACGAAAATTCTTATTTTACATTTATTTTAATATTAATTAATGTATTGTCAGCACTTTCCTTTCAATTTAACGGTTAAATTAACGGAAAGACCTAATTGAGACATATAATATGAGATAAGAGACTTCAATAGAATAACTTTACAGTAGACCAATTTAGGACATAAAAAATAAGTTTAGGGACATGACGTGGAATTTGTTCATAAATAGTAACAATTATTTTCTTAGGTTCCCATGGTCCCCATCTACCATCGATTTGCATTTACAATCATTTATCGAATTTCCATAGATAATTAATACTGATCCGTCAATGATTGAAATATTTTTATGTGCAAAACAATTAAAAGTGTGACATTTGTTCTTTTCGATCAAAATTCAAAAAAATTGAACTTTTTATAGCAAGTTTTTAATAAGGATTAAAAAAAAATTTATATTTTATGTGGTGAGAGTTTAAATGATGACAGTAAAATAAATTGGATATTAAAAATTTTATAAAAATGAAAATAGTGCAACCCAAAAAAGGGATATGATTCAACTTTTTTTGGACAGATAGAGTAGTATTTATAAACAAAATTATGATATTTAAAAAATAGTCTCTAAGATGTTCATATAAGTGATCTACCTAAGTAAATGCTTAAAAATTATACAATGACATATTTATATGGACCTACATATACTAATTCCTACTTTCCTAGGATATCATGCACATATCTGCAATTTCACATAACACACAAAATTCTTAACTTACCTTTTTTACATCCACTTCCAGCTCAGTGGGTGAACCCTTGGCGTCACCATCAGTATTTTCTTTATTCTCATCTTATGCATGCTCCTCTTCCTCTACACATGCTGGATTTGCCACATCCACCAAATCATCCTCCCATGATCCACCTCCTCAACACCGTCTTGATGATGATGACTAAAGAAGACAAGACGAGATGAAAAATGACATTTACAATAATGACGATGAGACAAGAAGATGACATTGACAACAGATCAAAGTTAAAAAAATGAGACATCATCAAATCAAGCTATGTTGGAGACTATAGGTGAGCGGCCACTACGAGATCCTAGAGGTGAATGATGATTGACGTGATTTAGAAATGAATGGCATGATACAGAAGTGAGCAGTGATGATGACGAGATTTAAAGGCAAACGACAACAATGTAATCTAGATATCGACAGTGACGGTGAGATTTAAAGATGAAGATTTGTTGGAGAAAACGCGATCTTGAGGAGACATTTGACCACTCTCATTAATTCCAAAGCTAGATTTTATAAGAGATTGCATGGTCGTGACTTATTGTGCTCAAGCTTTATATATTGTTTTACACACTTTTATATGTTATTTCACATTTTTATAAGTTTAATCACTTTTATTTACGAGGAAAAACAAATTATCTATATATTACTTTATACACTTTTATGAATATTTTTAGACACTTTTACATATTTCTTTAGATATATTTACATATTCATCCAAATATTTTTACACATTGTTTCAAGCTTTTTATTTCAGAAATGAACATATTGTTTGGATGTTAGTTCAGACACTTTTGCATATTTTTTTATATACTTTTAGAAAATATTCTGACACTTTTACTTATTACTTTTGATACTTATTTTTTTGAGATAATAAATTGTCTACATGTTACTTAACACACTTTTTAATATTAATTTTGGCACTTTTTACTTTTTAAGAGAGTAAATTGTCTATATATTGCTTCAGACACCATTACATATTGCTTCAGACATTTTTACACATTTATTTTGATACTTTTACACTTTTACATATTGTCTGAAGAAAACAAAATGTATAAATGTTGTGTCATATGCTTTTACATATATCTTCATATATTTTTACCTATTGTTTTAGACATTTTTACAACTTGTCTATGACACTTTTTACAGTTTGTTTCTGTTCATAGTTCATTGGCAAATACAAGGAGGAATGGCTTAGTTGCAACCGAGGCGAATGGGAGGTGAAAATCAGAGGTGATAACTGGAGATTTGGAGGCGATAGTTGGCGGGTATGGGGTAAGCGATGATGGCGTGATCCAAAGGTGAATAATCATCATAGCGATTTGAAAGTGAGTGGCAACGATCAAATTGTGAAGGCTAAGGGCTGCGATGTGATCTAAATTTGAGTGGTGGTAGATCCAAGATTTTTATAAAGGGATTAAACCTCAATATTGAATAATAAAACTTATAAATTTACATATTATAATATAATGGTGAAAGAAAGTATTTTTAGAAGAAAAAATAAAAATGCTTTGATTCAGCTTTTTTTTTTAACACCTTTGGGTGAATGATTTTAATGAGAGTTAGAAAAGGATATGAAATATGAAGAAGATAAGCAAGATATTCATATTGCATAGAAAATAAAAGATAAAACTCCAATTTTAACTTTTAAACTCATACATTTCTTCTAACTTAGATTGTTGATTTTATCTTGTGACCAATTGGCTCTATAATTTTTTCATACATTTGAAGAAAAAAGTGGCAAAAAGATTTCAATGCATAAATAAGAAAATGTAAGAAATTCAAATGTCAGTATAGGACTTCTGTCATGATTCTAATTGTCAATAAAGAAAAAGAGCTAACCTATTTTTTTTTATCTTTATTAAGGTAAAAGAGATACATTTTTTTTGTTCCAAATAAATTATGAAAATTATGAGTATCCATTAAAAAATTTAAGTGGTCTAATTACTAAACCATGTATCTTTTATTAACATTTATTAAGAAAAAAAGGGTCATGGAGCCCCATATAATACAAGGGCATCCACCACTAAAAGTGAGTGATGATGATGAGATTAAAAGACAATGACAGTTTAGTAGAGCTAGCAGCGATAGTAGTGAGGTATGCTTTTGAAAAGAAAGGGACAGTTTTGGCTTAGGGACAATTTGGTCAAATTTTAGGCTGGGTTGTAGGCATATATATTGATAATTAGTTATGGATTACTATGTCTACTAAGACATATGTCTATGATATAATAAACTGATATACAAGTGTTGGAGCATCATATGTTTTTGTATGGAACATTGTATATGTTAAGTATGAACATTGAATACTACTTTTATCATGTGAACAATATATGTTATAATGGAAAATCTTGTAGTATTGTTTTAAGCAACGTACCAACATATATGTAACCATATATATCCACACACACATAAATACATACATATATATATACATAAGTTTTTTTTAATCAAAATCATTATACAATAGTACAATGTTAGGAGATAGTATATTTAAGGGGTAGGGGAATACCAATTTGTTCAAGGCACAAAGTGCTACTAAACTAGTGTAAATGACATTATGTGGGGATAATAGCAGAACTATGATTTTTGGCTTGAGGGGAAGGGAGCAAAGGTGGGTAGTGACTAGCTACCAGGATTTTTTGGTTATAATTCTTGTGTTTTTTTGTTTATACCATATATTTATAACAATATTAAAGTTCAATAAAATTGTAACCATAATCCTTGCCATACAATGGCCTGCAAAATTAGAAATTTGTTTATGAAATGAGATTGAGATAGTTAGAACATAGGATTAGGCTTAGAACTAAATGACTAAAAACCATGTAATATAATTTTCAATAAATACTTATATATGTAAAATTAAAAATTTTATAATATATTGATACATATATCTTGAGTTAGTTCCACATCAGATTGATTCCATATAAAACTGGAATCAACTCGAAAATTAATGATTTTTCAGGGGTGGAACCAACCCACAGACCATGATCAATTTTTACATAATCCAACCCAACCCATCCCTAATGGGTTGGGTAAACCTATGGTTCTACCTGGTCCATAGTCACCCTCACCACTTGCACTTGGCCTTTCTTCCTCACCTCAAAACCATGGTTTTGGTTATGTTCAATTATCTATACTCGGATTGGGTAGGAAATTTTTTAAACCAGGCTTATTTCATATTGGTTTAGTTTCACCAGAAACCCAAACTAACTCGAACCATAGTCACCCCTAGTGAGCAAAATGGTGGAATCGTAGAGTGGAGGATGTAGGTGGTTGCAGTCGAAGGGCATTTAGGGATTCGAGGATTTGGGGGTTTTGTGAAAGATTGAGAGATGAAGGTTAAGATATTAGAGAATACAACTTTGTTTAGAAAGGAAACAAATGAGGCAAAAAAAATGATATCATTTTGCATAAGGAAGAGGTTTAGCATCTTAAGGGAGGATTAAGCACACTATCCCCAAATTTTCATTTGCATGTCACCCTCTTTATCTTTATATTTTTTCACTATATTTTGGAAGGCAAAATTTTGCACCCAGTCTCTAACTCCTTACAAAATAATCAAGTTACCACCCATATTCTATGCATTTTCAAAATTCTTTGGGGGTGGCTGCACCTCCCCCTCTTCATAATTCCGACACTTTGTGTGAAAAGTGTGTGAAATGAGAGTTGAACCTCTAACCTCACCTTTTACCCGTGTCTCCTCTGTCACTTCACTAAACAGATGGGTCTATACACAGTTTCTTAATACGGTAGAATCAGTCCTAAAATTTTTGCTCTAGTTTCTCTCTTGTGATGAAATCCGAGATTCTGAAAAAAATTTCCCAATCAATGTTCCGCTAAAACTTCTTAGAATTGCATATGCTGCCTGAACTGACATCTTTGACACCTCAAAGTTTCCTAGTAAGTTATATGATTCAATTATTCTCGTTTATACTCAAAATATTATTTCACTCGTTCTCAAATATTACAAATCCAATACATTATTCCACTCGGATTCTAAAATACATATGACTTCTAGAATAAGTGTACAACGTTGTAAAATAATTCAACTCAGTTGTGGTAGCATTTTGTAACCAGAATGCTGGACCTGACCAGCTCTCACATTGCGCACAGCTCAAGCACGGATATGTTTTTTTCTGCGGCTACCTGCGCACATTGTGACAACCAAACATGACTACTTCCCGCAAAAGCAACTGGCATTTCTGTACGGCTAAGATGGAAAAGTGGAAACAAACAAGACAGAATCACAAAAGGCCGGAGATTCCTTGTTTCGTAAACAAATCATCCAATCCCATAGGAAGTTCAAGGTATAAGCTTAGCTTCTTGTCCAGCATCACTTACTTCCAATCAAACAAATCAAGACGTATAACATGCTAGTCCACATTAAATATGTCAACCCCCATACAAGAAGCAGGGTTGATGTTTAGAAAGGATGCTGGACTTTCGCCTACAGAATCACGGATCAAACATCAATGGGCAAGATGGTAACAGTAACTTTGATTGAGACCCCCATTGGCCATAGGGTTCAATTGAAGAATAACAACTCGGAAAATTAAGCACGCAATTGATCCAAGCTTTTCTTTTACCTTTCTATTCTGAAAAAACGATTCATCAGACGCTAGTGGAACTTTCCCTTAAAGGAGAATATATTCCAGGTATGAGTAATTATCTTGACATGCAGGAACCGAATTAATTCATCTAAGTGCTACTCTATACTGTAGTCACACATTATTCGACAAAAAAGGTGTACCTGCAGAGCTCTTGCTAAAGAGAACTTGGCCATCAATTCCAGTAAGATGCTCGTCATCGAGACGCTTCCAGGTCTTGATTGACTTCACCGCCCCCCAACCACCTTCATCCGTCTTTTCCAAGGATGCAACCACTACTCTGGCTCTTCTTGCCCATCCAGCCTTCCCATATGCATGATATCCAAATCCTCCAGCATAACAAAGCTGTACGCCACTCAAGTCCCCACAGAAATCATTGAGGTGATCATGACCTGTAAAAACAGCCTTCACATCACCTGCTGCTAACATGGTGGTAAAGAAGCCCGAGTTCACAGATGCAGAGCTAATCCCTTCTTGTTTTACTCCTGTGAAATTTGACGAATCAAAATCGGTAAATTCAGGCAGTGGGATGTGGAAGTATACAAGCCCAGGTGCAGCAGCTTTTTGAGGGTGAGGAGGGCTCTTGTAGGCTCTCTGCAATAACCAGGCAGCTTATTAAGAATGACCAGAAATCAAGCTATTAAGCTGTTCCATGAGAGCAGCCTAGTAGTTTTCTTTCAAACTTACTTCAGGGCAGATTCAGTCTGGCAAAATGACTACATCCTAAAATACTAACGATATATAGTTCAGATGTAGCTCGAAAGTATAATCAAGTAACCTAAGAACCTGAAGCTTCTCTGAAGTGCGTTGAAACCAAAGCTGCTGTGAGGGTTTAATCCAACCATAGCCAAGAATAGAAGGAACGGTAGAGTAATCTCCACTGTCAAGGAAGTAGAGATTGAGAACGGACTTGTTTCCGAAATCTGACCCCTCAACTCCAGCAACCTCTAGATTATAGTTACCAAACCCGTCAATGATGTGAGCTTCAGGAGGATTAACTAGTGACAAAGTGTTCTCCAGTGTAACTACATGTTTCATAACCCCCTCCCTGGAGAGTGTGCCTTCCTGGTCATGGTTCCCCAAAACTGCAGCCCATGGGATTTTCGACTCAATTGCAGGGGCAAATGCAGCATTTAAAGATTTTGCAGAATCATTAGCATCAAATCCAAATATGTTGTCCCCTGCCACCCAAAGACAAGAACAAATCACACTAAATTGACCTAGTTATGAGTCGCTTAAAATCAGAATTCATGCCATTTTCATCTTTCAGCATAGTTCCAAACAGTTACTGAACTGAAGTTCAATTTCATTTTTTTTTCACAAAAATACAGTAAAAATCTCCTGATATCAATTACAAGGTGAGTAGTCCCAGACAAGAGTTGTATTTAGATAGCACGACAAGAAAGAAATAGAAAACAGAAGAGGTAACCAGACGAACAGACTACCGGTGAAGACGATGAAATCGGGCTTCTCAGCTTGAATCATACGGCGTATGAAGGCGGAGGTGTTGAGATCGGAGCAACCGGCCACTTGACTGGGGAACACATCCAAGCAGGGCGTCGCCTTGCCGTCAGCAAAATGCATATCCGCCACTTGCAGTATCTTGAACTGGCCGGTCCTCCCGAACCGCAGCTTCTGCTTCTCCGCCGGTTGTTGCCCCGCCGCCGACACGCCGTGAATGGCCAAGAAACATAACAAAACCACAGCCAAAGCCGATCTCCTCATGACCGCTTTTCGTCTTCCTCCTCGTTATAGCTGGAAAATTCAAACCGGAGGTTTTTAAGTGAACCAAACAAAGGAAGAAAACAAAGGCGAATCACTGTCACAGGTAATATCAACAGCCTCGCGTTCGTGTCCCTGTCCCCGATCCATAATTTGTTATCTTCCATGTTTTTTTACGGAAGCTTAGAAAAATCCCCGATATTTGCCATAAACTACAGTTTTATCCCTTCTTTTTGGATAACTACATGTTGCCTCCTAAAAGTAGGGAACAGTGAACACAAGTACACAAAGCAAATCTCATGAGTACACCTTAGAGCAAATCTCATGAAACTTTTTTTTTTACCGATAAGAAAATCAAACTTTTGCTAAATTACAAAAACCGGTAGAAACATTTCTAGTAAAGCACTGTTAAACATTAGCAAAAGCCGTTAGTATAAGTTAATTAATGGTAGGTGACGATTGATTTCAGCCTCTCAATACCTATGCTATCTAACAGTCTACGACAACTGACAAGCCAGACAAATTCAGCAGGAAAAAAGAAGAAAAAGAATAAAGGAGAAAAAGAAAAATAGAAAAGATACTTCGGCATAGTGTTAAATACTGCATTATAACAGAGGTATGCAGTACATGATATAAATATTTTCATGTTTTATTATTTTACTGCATAGTATATCATGATATTTTATAGTATATCGTATATTACTTACTTTTTATATGTATTTTACCAAAAAAATTATGGTATATTGTAAATACTGCATGATACATATCGTGGTATTTTATTTTTTGTTGCCATTTTTTTTTCAATTTACATAAAAAATATCATAAATATATAAAAAAATTAAAATATAAATAATGCACATCATAAAATAAACATTTACTTTTATTATTTTTGTTACTTCTCTTTATTAATATAAAAACTTAATGGATAGTAGTAGCTTGAAAGTCTCTGTGTTGTTGAGCAATATCCCACAATTAGATTTCTGGTGCATGCTACTCTAACTAAATATCTTCTATCATATATATTTTATTTATAGTTGAAAAATTATGATGAGAAAAATTAGAATACATATAAAATGTGTAAAAATAAATTATTAAATAAATTATGTCATCTTAAAATAATATTCTAACGTTTATTTTTTTTACAAAAACTGTAATGGTATGTAACGTGATATACCAGGCTGTATACCTAAAAAATTCAGGGTGTAGTATACCTATTGTGTTAAATACTGCGGCACAAATGTTTTCGTGTTTTATTATTTTACTGCACTATATGCCATGGTATACTGCAGTATTTGTGGTATATCGCATACTGCTCATTTTTATATGCATTCTGTCAAAAAAAATGCGGTATTCCGCAAATATCGCGTAGTACGTACCGTAGTATTTTATTTTTTGTGGCTATTTTTTTTTTCATTTTACACAAAAAATATCATAAATATATGAAACATTAAAATATAAATAATACACATCATAAAATAAATATTTAATTTTATTTTTTTATTACTTTTCTTAATTAATATAAAAATTTAATAGATGGTAGCAGCTTGAAGGTCCCTGCGATGTTGAATAATATCTTTCAATTCGATTTCTAGTGCATGGTATTCCAACTGAATATCTTCTATCATATATATTTTATTTATATTTGAAAAATTATGATCAGAAAAATTAAAATGCATATGGGATGTCTAAAAATAAATTATTAAACAAATTATGTCATCTTAAGATAATATTCTAATATTTATTTTTTTGCGAAAATGGTAAGTGTATGCAGCGATATATACCTTGTGATATATCTTAAAAATTCAAGGTGCAATATACCTAGCGATAACGATTTTTAACATCTTGGATATACCTAATGGTTACGATATTTAACACATTACTTGCAGGAAAAGGCGTTAATGAACTAGGAACCTGTCAGGCTGTCACCTTGCAAACAGGTTTGGCTTTATAATTTGAAAATAATTCACCAAATATCATCAAGAAACAACTGCACAAGCTCAAATTTTTATACTAAGATAAAAGGAAGTTTGATGGATGACGGTGTTACCACCTCATAAAATGGGAGAATTACAAGTTGTCATAATGGCTAAAAAACCATTATATTGTGTAATTCTCACCATAGTGTTTAAAGTGTGGGGGGTAAAAGGCATGATCAACACCTCCTTAAAAGTGTTCCAAGTTGGTAACTTGGTCCCCAAGAAAAGTCTTAAGGATTGCTTGTTTGTCAAGTAACCTATGGACTTTTTTGTAAGATTTTGGAAACTCGGGTACTCAATTGTAAAACTCTCAAGAAAAAGATTTGGAGAGTTATGAGAGGAATATGAATGGTATGAAAGTGCTATTGGAGGACCAAATTGCTCATGGAAGACAACTAAAGACAAAGAAAACACAAAAAGGCATAAAGGACCTAAGTGTCCTAGTGTAAGCCTTATGATGTGTACGTTTTTTACTTAAGTCAAATGGAGCAATTTGGAGTTTTCCCACTATGGGGGAGGCAGCCAATGCTTGATAATTAGTCAACATTGGTGGGCACATGTGTACCAATGAGTTTAAGACAAAGAGACCATAATTAATGGGAAGGAAAATGACATAAAGCAATGTTAAGCTTGTTAAGTGTCTTTTGTGCCCTTAAGCTCATTTAAGGCCATTCAAGTGGCCAAATCACTTATCCTACTCAAGGGATGGCTAGCCAAAGCATGGCAAGAAAGTCAAATGTGGGCCAAGAAATGAAGAATAAGAAACCATGGTCTTGTAGCAAGGAAAATGACATAAAACTTAACTAAGGCTATTAAGTGTGTTTTGTGCACTAAAGTCTTTATAAGTGGTTATCTTTTTCTTTATCTCCCACATTTGGTTTCTTCCAGCAGAAAAAACGTAGCTTCTCCACCCCCACACTTCTTCCATAGCCACCATACCTCCAAGATTAAAATTGAAGGCAAAAGAAAGCAAGAAAGGGCAATTGGAAGCTATGTGGTGCTAAAACTTGGGTGCACCTAGGATCAAGCTCCAATTTCAGCATACACTCAAGGTAAGGGTTCTCTTGCTCTCATGGACTGTTTTCTGTAATTTTCAAGCAACCATGGAGCAAGGGCTAAGCTTGGAAGAGAGCCATGAGCTTGATGAACCAAGCTTAGTGAGGGGAGTGCACTTATTGAAGGTTTTGTGACCTACTGTCAAGTGTACAAAGATGGCAGCGAAATAAGAGTTTTCTAAAGTTTCCTGGATTGTTTACTGTATTTCCAAACATCCATGAAGCTAAGACCATGCTTGGAAGAGAGCAAAAAGCTCTAGGAACCAAGTATGGGTTAATGGAAAAGAAGCATGGCAAGGTTTCGGCCTTAGTGTTACCATGCTAAAGATGGCAGTAAGAAAGAAGGGTTTCTAGAGCCCAAAGTTAGTACTAACTACTGTTAAAATTCTCCTAAGGCCAAGCATTAGCTTGAGGAGGGCTGCCATAGTGATTTATTTAAGTTTATTGCATGTTTTACGGACTAACCTATGGTTATTGTTGTTGCTGCATTTCATGTGTTTGTTTGTTGTGAATGGCTGCTGCATTTGGTTGCTATATCTTGTATATATGCATTGTGGTTTTTGTGTTTTAGTGTCTTTGGATGCAGGTTTTAATGTGGATCACATTACCTTAAGAAACCAAGTGCTACCCTTACTAAGTTTCTCAATGAAACTTACTCCCCTCAATTCTGTCATTTCAGGTCCAGCAGAATGATCACCTTCAAACTAACCTTTTTGGTTTGAGTTTTGATCTGAAATTTCAGGTACATGAACTTCCATGTGTCTAGTTATGATCTGGAAATTTTGGTGATTTTAGGAGCACATTTGGTAATTTTAATGGTGGTACTTACTGGGTTGTGCAGCAGCTGTCCAGCATCCTATTTATGGAGTCCATTGCATTTCAGGCACTCCTGTAACTTAGGGTGCGTATTTAGCTGAGTTAAGAACATATTGTAGTGCATGTATGCATGTACATGTAGTGTATGAAAAATGAGACAAGTATGTGAACATTTGAGTAATGTTTTGGCTATGTAAGTGATGTGGCGCAAAGCTGCCTAAGTGTGAATAATGGGCTGCTTACTTGTAAATTCTGTTTTGGCCACATAAAGTTGTTAAATGCAAGGGAATTTATTTCCTTTGTGTATTGGATATATATGGGATAGCCTTGGAGGGATTTCCCCTTGTCAATGAAGTGTTTACATACCTATGAAATTTTGTATGGGCAAAATGGTCCAAAAGTTGCCAGAATTTCGACTCTGGACATAAAGTTTAATATCTCCATGTGTAGAATGAAACTTGGTATGAAATTTTGACCACACCTAGAGGACATATAGAGGGTTAACTTGGATTTGGAATTTCTGGATTCAGAGCCCTGTAGCCAAAGATATGATGTTGCAAAGTTGGCTGAGTTACTGTTCATTTGGTCAGAATTTCGTAACCAACTTAAAAAATCCATAACTTGGTCCATAGGTGGGCTATTGATGTAAAACAAAATTCCTTGGTTCGCTCTAAGTCTCTACTTGATAATGGAGCAAAGAAAACAGGGGGCTATGTGGCTAGAATGATACAGTTTATTAGTGGAAGTTACAGGTGCAGTAGCTGGCCACTAGAATTTAATAAGATTGCCTAATGTGTGGTAGCCAGGATTAAGACTTGTGCTAGTGTTTTCCTTCTTTGCAGCCATGGTGTGCATGAAATGTGAATATGTGTGTGATGGTTGGACCAATATGCATGTATTTACATAGTGCCCAAGAGGGCCACTTGGGTATGTACACTAAGGGTAGTGTTCTGATGGCCTACAGAACATTACCAATCCTGGGAATCTAAATGCACAATTTTGGCACCATAACTGTACTACCCCGGAGTGGGTAACAGAAGTTGGTATCAGAGCATGGTCAGAGCATGGTTTACACATGTACATAGCATATAGTTGCATTGCATGCATCTACATACATGAACTCAGTTTGGTCAGCTGCTAGTGTCAAGTACCATTAAAATACCTATGATCTTTATATGTGCTCTATGGTGAATCATCAATGCAAGAAGTAAACATGGTTGCCACAAGGAGAGGGGAACCACCATGAAGGCCTCCTACTGATTCTGGGGAAAAAAAAAAATGGACAGAATAGAGGGAATCAAGGGCAACAGAGGCTACCAAACCCTGAAGTGCCTCAGGTTTGGTTAGAGCTTCAGAGAAACTTAGCTCTAATCAATGAGAACTTAGTAAGGCTTATTCAAGCACAAAAGGAAGGAGTTTAAGTAGCTCTAGCAGAACCAGTTCGGGATGCACAACAACAACCAGAAGAGGATACTAGGAACACATTTGAATATGTTCCTTCTGGAAGCTTAAAAGACACAAATGATGAAACTATTGAAGAGGAAGAAGACTAAGGTCTGAGATTGGTCAGGTATCCAGGACCAATCCCTCTGTCTATGACCATTCCTCCACTAGGAATGAGATTGAGGAAGGCCATAAGAGAAGATCCAGGAGAAGGCAGAGAGATCATGGTGAGCATCACCATAAAGAGGACTCTCAAATATCCAGGAGACATAGATTAGAGGATCTATAAGGCCTAGATGAGGTCAGATTGTTGGAGTGGTTAATCTTCATTGAAAAAATGTTTGAGAGGATGCCACTCAGCTCCACCAAGAGAGTGTCACTAGCTACCTACAATCTAGTAGGCAGTGCAGAGATGTGGTGGAGAAATACCAGAGATAGGTATGCTTTCTAGAATGGCAGAAGGCCAGGAAGAGATATTGAGATGAGCTGGCCAGAGTTCACATAGCTGTTCCAGGAACAGTACATCAGTGATGCCATCAAGGATATGAAGCAAGCTGAATTTGATGCTCTAAGGCAGGACGACCTTAGTGTCCTAGAGTATGAGCACAAATTCAATCAGTTGGTGAGGTATGCTCCTCAGTATCATGGATTGAAGGAGTTGAAGGCCAAAAGATTTGTCAGAGGCCTAAAGTCAAACATTAGAAAGGTTGTTAGACCTTTTGGAGCAATTACATATTATGAAGCAGTGCAGCAAGCTCTATTAGTAAAGCAAGAAGAGTATGAGACTAAGTACTTTCCCAGTCAACCAAGGGAAAGTAGTCAAGCAGGAGGCAATCAAAAGGAGCCACCACATGACAAGGGAATTGCCAAGAGTTCCCATCTTGGTGGTAAGGGCAAGGTTAAGGGGAAGTTCCTTGGCCTAAGGTGCCTTAAATGCAAGAAGTTTCATGGAAAGAAACCTTGCTATTTTGACACCCAAGCGTGTCTAAGATGTGGATCCATGGATCATTGGATCAAAGACTGCCCACAGGCTCAAAGAAGGCCAAAAGACCAAGGTCCAGTCAGGCCTATTGGGGCAGGACCTAGAGGGGGAGCACCTAGGGAGGGACAGCAGAGGCCGGTTCCTCCAGTGCCTCAGCCTCCAGTGCAAAGAGATGGCAGAGTCTTCCAAGTACAGAGGCCAGAGACATCAGAGCAGGGAGGAGCACTAAGAGGTTACATCTACCTTAATGGTATGTCTATTAGTGTTCCGTTTGATACTAGTGCATCTGTGTCTATAGTGGCTAGGAAATTTATTGAAGCCATGAAATTGCCTATGAAAATCATGACTAGGATATCCTTAGTGAAAACAGCAGGTAGTCAATGTCTTTCACTAATGACCTAGCTAAGGATTATGAGCTGGTAGTATGAAAGACTAAGGATATGACTAATCTGCTAGTGTTGGATATTCCTAAATATGATTTAGTGCTGGGTATGAATTGGCTTGCTATGCATAGTATAAGAATTGATTGTGCTAAGATGGAAATCACATTGCCTGATGGTGAAGTGCATGCATTAGTGAATTCTAAGGAATTAGTGTATGAAATGCATGGCATGGACCTAGAGGTATTAGATGAGATACCTGTGATTTCTGAGCATGATTACTGTTATGCATTGAATCAATTACACTATGAAGAAGAAGTGGATAGAATACCTATAGTGAGAGACTTTCCACAAGTCTTTCCTAAAGACTTGCCAGGTATTCCTCCACAAAGGGAGATTGAATTTGAAATCAAGCTACAACCAGAAGTTAGTCCAATATCCATACCTCCTTATGGAATGCCAATCACAGAGATGAATGAGCTCAAGAAACAACTTGATGAACTTCTTGGAAAAGGGTTCATAAGGCCAAGTGTTTCACCATGGGAAGCTCCTGTTCTCTTTGTGAAAAAGAAAGATGGATCTTTGAGACTATGCATTGACTACAGGAAGCTTAATGCAGTGACTATCAAGAACAAGTATCCACTCCCTAAGATTGAGGATCTGTTTGATCAACTCAAAGGAGCTAAAATCTTCTCCAATATGGATTTGAGTTCTGGATACTTCCAGTTAAGAGTAAAAGAAGAGGACATTCCTAAGACTGCATTCAGGACCAGATATGGGCATTATGAGTACGTAGTCATGCCATTTGGTTTGACTAATGCCCCAGCTGCTTTCATGGACTTGATGAACAGGGTGTTCAGACCACATCTGGACAAATTTGTGGTTGTGTTCATTGATGACATCCTAGTGTATTCCAAGGATGAAAATGAACATGAACATCATCTGAAGATTGTCTTAAAGACTCTGTTGCAAGCATCAGCTTTATGCCAAGTTATCCAAGTGTGAATTTTGGATAAAGGAAGTGTCTTTCCTAGGACACATCATAGATGCACAAGGCCTTAAGGTGGACCCTGAAAAGGTCAAGGCAGTGCAAGAGTGGGAAAGACCAGGGACTCTGAAGAAAATCAGAAGTTTCCTAGGATTAGCTGGATACTACAGGAGATGTATATCAGGCTTTTCCATGATTGCCTCAGTTCTTACTCATCTGACCAAGAAGGGTCAAAGATTTGAGTGGACTGAGAAGTGTGAAAAGGATTTCTGGAGAGGAAAAAGGTTCCTTCTATTAATCCTATGCCTACAAGCAAGGATTACTGTACCTCAAGGACCGAATCTATGTGCCTAAAAGATCAAGTTAGCTGTAAGATACATAGGTCCTTATGAGATCTTGGACAGAGTTGGCAAGGTAGCATACAGGTTAGCTCTATTGCCAAGCATGTCAAGTGTTCATAATGTTTTTCACATCAGTATGCTTAAGAAGTGTCTATTGGACACAAAGCATGCTATTGTAGTGGAAGACATACAGTTGGAACCCAACTTGACATATGAAGAGAAACCTATAGCTATCTTAGCCAAGGATACCAGAAGGTTAAGAAACAAACTTATTCCTATGGTTAAAGTTCAGTGGTCACACCACTTTGAAAGAGAAGCAACCTGGGAAACTGAAAAAGACCTTATGGAAAGGTATCCTGAAGAATACCCGAAGCTAAAGGCTATTTTGGAGGACCAAAATTTTTAAGGGGGGGAGGATTGTTACCACCTCATAAAATGGGAGAATTACAAGTTGTCATAATGGCTAAAAAACCATTATATTGTGTAATTCTCACCATAGTGTTTAAAGTGTGGGGGGTAAAAGGCATGATCAACACCTCCTTAAAAGTGTTCCAAGTTGGTAACTTGGTCCCCAAGAAAAGTCTTAAGGATTGCTTGTTTGTCAAGTAACCTATGGACTTTTTTGTAAGATTTTGGAAACTCGGGTACTCAATTGTAAAACTCTCAAGAAAAAGATTTGGAGAGTTATGAGAGGAATATGAATGGTATGAAAGTGCTATTGGAGGACCAAATTGCTCATGGAAGACAACTAAAGACAAAGAAAACACAAAAAGGCATAAAGGACCTAAGTGTCCTAGTGTAAGCCTTATGATGTGTACGTTTTTTACTTAAGTCAAATGGAGCAATTTGGAGTTTTCCCACTATGGGGGAGGCAGCCAATGCTTGATAATTAGTCAACATTGGTGGGCACATGTGTACCAATGAGTTTAAGACAAAGAGACCATAATTAATGGGAAGGAAAATGACATAAAGCAATGTTAAGCTTGTTAAGTGTCTTTTGTGCCCTTAAGCTCATTTAAGGCCATTCAAGTGGCCAAATCACTTATCCTACTCAAGGGATGGCTAGCCAAAGCATGGCAAGAAAGTCAAATGTGGGCCAAGAAATGAAGAATAAGAAACCATGGTCTTGTAGCAAGGAAAATGACATAAAACTTAACTAAGGCTATTAAGTGTGTTTTGTGCACTAAAGTCTTTATAAGTGGTTATCTTTTTCTTTATCTCCCACATTTGGTTTCTTCCAGCAGAAAAAACGTAGCTTCTCCACCCCCACACTTCTTCCATAGCCACCATACCTCCAAGATTAAAATTGAAGGCAAAAGAAAGCAAGAAAGGGCAATTGGAAGCTATGTGGTGCTAAAACTTGGGTGCACCTAGGATCAAGCTCCAATTTCAGCATACACTCAAGGTAAGGGTTCTCTTGCTCTCATGGACTGTTTTCTGTAATTTTCAAGCAACCATGGAGCAAGGGCTAAGCTTGGAAGAGAGCCATGAGCTTGATGAACCAAGCTTAGTGAGGGGAGTGCACTTATTGAAGGTTTTGTGACCTACTGTCAAGTGTACAAAGATGGCAGCGAAATAAGAGTTTTCTAAAGTTTCCTGGATTGTTTACTGTATTTCCAAACATCCATGAAGCTAAGACCATGCTTGGAAGAGAGCAAAAAGCTCTAGGAACCAAGTATGGGTTAATGGAAAAGAAGCATGGCAAGGTTTCGGCCTTAGTGTTACCATGCTAAAGATGGCAGTAAGAAAGAAGGGTTTCTAGAGCCCAAAGTTAGTACTAACTACTGTTAAAATTCTCCTAAGGCCAAGCATTAGCTTGAGGAGGGCTGCCATAGTGATTTATTTAAGTTTATTGCATGTTTTACGGACTAACCTATGGTTATTGTTGTTGCTGCATTTCATGTGTTTGTTTGTTGTGAATGGCTGCTGCATTTGGTTGCTATATCTTGTATATATGCATTGTGGTTTTTGTGTTTTAGTGTCTTTGGATGCAGGTTTTAATGTGGATCACATTACCTTAAGAAACCAAGTGCTACCCTTACTAAGTTTCTCAATGAAACTTACTCCCCTCAATTCTGTCATTTCAGGTCCAGCAGAATGATCACCTTCAAACTAACCTTTTTGGTTTGAGTTTTGATCTGAAATTTCAGGTACATGAACTTCCATGTGTCTAGTTATGATCTGGAAATTTTGGTGATTTTAGGAGCACATTTGGTAATTTTAATGGTGGTACTTACTGGGTTGTGCAGCAGCTGTCCAGCATCCTATTTATGGAGTCCATTGCATTTCAGGCACTCCTGTAACTTAGGGTGCGTATTTAGCTGAGTTAAGAACATATTGTAGTGCATGTATGCATGTACATGTAGTGTATGAAAAATGAGACAAGTATGTGAACATTTGAGTAATGTTTTGGCTATGTAAGTGATGTGGCGCAAAGCTGCCTAAGTGTGAATAATGGGCTGCTTACTTGTAAATTCTGTTTTGGCCACATAAAGTTGTTAAATGCAAGGGAATTTATTTCCTTTGTGTATTGGATATATATGGGATAGCCTTGGAGGGATTTCCCCTTGTCAATGAAGTGTTTACATACCTATGAAATTTTGTATGGGCAAAATGGTCCAAAAGTTGCCAGAATTTCGACTCTGGACATAAAGTTTAATATCTCCATGTGTAGAATGAAACTTGGTATGAAATTTTGACCACACCTAGAGGACATATAGAGGGTTAACTTGGATTTGGAATTTCTGGATTCAGAGCCCTGTAGCCAAAGATATGATGTTGCAAAGTTGGCTGAGTTACTGTTCATTTGGTCAGAATTTCGTAACCAACTTAAAAAATCCATAACTTGGTCCATAGGTGGGCTATTGATGTAAAACAAAATTCCTTGGTTCGCTCTAAGTCTCTACTTGATAATGGAGCAAAGAAAACAGGGGGCTATGTGGCTAGAATGATACAGTTTATTAGTGGAAGTTACAGGTGCAGTAGCTGGCCACTAGAATTTAATAAGATTGCCTAATGTGTGGTAGCCAGGATTAAGACTTGTGCTAGTGTTTTCCTTCTTTGCAGCCATGGTGTGCATGAAATGTGAATATGTGTGTGATGGTTGGACCAATATGCATGTATTTACATAGTGCCCAAGAGGGCCACTTGGGTATGTACACTAAGGGTAGTGTTCTGATGGCCTACAGAACATTACCAATCCTGGGAATCTAAATGCACAATTTTGGCACCATAACTGTACTACCCCGGAGTGGGTAACAGACGGACTCAATGGACACATTTGTGCCATTTGATGTGGGACTCACTCGTCAAATGGCGGATGATAGGCACAACGAATGAGTCCGCACCATCTGATGAGTGGGTCCCACATCAAACGGCACAAATGTGTCCGTTGAGTCTATCATTCGTCACGCTACAAGAATCCTTAGTTAGATATTAAGTAATATAATTCTTCTATTTAGGGTCATTAATTGTGTTACTGTTTTTAATTTTATTTTTATAATATTTTTACTTATTTAAAATTTAATAACTGACACTTTTTTCCTGTCAATTATACTCTCCACTTCTGTTTGCCCTTAAGACACTATAAGTCAACTAGGTCCAACATTATGTGGAGGGAAGATGTTAGCATCGACCACCACTTGCCTTCAATCCCACACCTAAAATAATGAAGCCCCATCGTCTTTAATTTGCCATCTTTTAGGTGTGAGTAATTTTTTTTTTTTTGGTTATTAATATAAGATGAATGGTTGGTCTTCGGTTAATTTGAATAACTAATTTTTTATTTAATTTTTGTTCATGTGTTTCAAAAATTTTGTAACGATAAAACCAAAATAAGTTGTTTATCAGGTTATTTTATGTAATGGACATTGATTAAAAGGATAAAATGAAAAAAAAAGTTCAAAATTTATTTGTACATAAATTAGTCTTGGTGGGATACGGGCCCAGCAGGCCTTAAAGGAAACACCCCAAGGATGGAAACAGAATCCTTAAAATTATGGAATGGACTAGGTGATTTCTATTCAGAAGCAATTCTTCTGAATCTCATTTAGTTATATAAACTCACTTTATTCACCAATACTGAGGTATGAGATTTCTGCTGAACACTCCATCGTCGCTCTCTCTTTGTTCGCCGGAAATAACTTAGGGTTCTGATATTGTCTTTGGGTGCAAGATCTTTGGTTCACCATCATTCCAACTTCTAAAATGATCTATTCGGTTCAAGTGACCCTATATTGACTATCAATTTGGCGTTGTATGTGGAAAAATGGTGTGAACACTCAAAGATTTCTCACAATTAACTCGGATCAATTGGGGAATGAGGACGACAACCAATGAAAGGATCAGACCAATTTCCCAGGGGATCCGTAGGGGACCTAAGACAAGAGGACCACCCATGAAATAGAAGATGAAGGACGTCACGTGTTGACCAAAGACCCTCGAGAAGGGAAAGGACTTGCCCTTTGAATGATGACTAATTTCAAGCTTTTTAGCACGCCCTTTTTGAGCAATTGAAAGCAACTGTCCAACAGGAAATCAACAAAGCACTGTTGAAGTCACCTGAAGAGGCCACAGAAAGTCATTTAACACCTGACGAACCCCTTTGAGTACCACCTTAGGATCTGCCCCTAAGGACCTATACAGGGGAGCCTCCTACATCATTGGGGTGATCTGATAGCCCTATAGGTGGTGATATAAGTGTCATCCTGCAAAGGTTGAACTAAATGGAAGAGCATATGAAGGTGCCTAAGCCTCCCATGAAAGGCTTTAGCTCTACCATTAATATCGAATACATGTGGCTTCAACCTTTTTATGGATGAGATAATTAATATCCCAGCTCTCGATGGTTTTCAAATGCTAAAGATTAACTTATATAATGACCTTTCGGTTCCTGTTAATCACCTGCAAAGGTATATCACCTTTATGAGACTAGAGAGAGCCTCAAATGCTATAATGTGTAAGGCATTCAACTCTAGATTGACATGGGTAGCGACCTTGTGGTTTGAAACCAACAAGGGGCATCATTGTACTACTTCAAAGATCTGTGTCAAATATTCCTTTGTCACTTTTTTGGGGAGCAAGTTGCCCCCCTAATATAGTGACTCATTTGTTGAAGATACAATAGAGTTAGGATGAGTTTCTAAAGGACCACGTATAGTGATTCAACTTTGGAGTAGTGCAAATGCATGACTTATCCCCAGAATTCCATAGGGTAACCATTTCCTAGGACTGTTGAGGGATTTTATATTGACTTGGGATTTGCATGAGAACCCTATTAAAAGCATAGAGGAATTTCTTGATCACGCACATTTAGTACATGCACGTAGAAGAGCCTAATTGATCCGTGACGCAAAAGAAACAGCTAAACATAAAAGAAAGGAGACCTGTCCCCAGAAAAATGAGTGGAGGTATAGACTTAATGAAAGTAAACCTAATTCTGCCACCATTAAAAAAAATAAGGGCAAACATTTTGTATGCTTTAGAAAGTAGAAACCATGTGGCCATGCTAATGGGCCCCTCAAATAAAAAATGTATGTAGAAGTAATGTTGGTACCACAAAGATAAAGGCCACAATATAAAAGATTGCTAGCAGTTGAAAGAGGCTCCTTGAAAAAATGATCCAAGCCAGGAAACTGAATGGGTCCTTATTTAGGCCATCATCCGTCAGCCGAAGGCAGGAAAAAAGGCCCCGATGAAGCAAAAAGGAAGATGACCATGACAAAAGATGATGGAAGGACAGGCCATGATCGCCTTTAAGGGACTAGAATAACCCAAGACCCCTAGTAGAAGTTGTACATATGATTACCAATAAAGAGACTTTTGCGTCTCAGAAGCGTAAGAGTATGAAATCGCCCAATTGGAAATGGCTGATGCTAGCAATGTCCTCACAAGGCTCAATAGGTCCCTTGTCCTTGTTTTGCATATGGACCTAATTGTCATTACAACAAGGATCAACAATTTTGATATTGAGCGAATGTACTTGGGTATGGAAGCTTACTTTAATGTCTTCTTTGCTAATTTGCTTAAAAAGATCAAGGTCAAGAAATCCTTGTTGACTCTCATTCAGAGTTGGGAGAGATGAAGTGCTGATGCTTAGGACAACCAGACTGCCCCTTATGCTAATGGGCATCAATAAGGACAGTAGAACCATTTGTTGCTCCTATACATTAGAGTTCCTGGTCTTAATGTACCATCATCGTATAATGTCATACTTAGGAGACTAGCTCATGTACAATTTCATATCAGATTGGATGTTAAGAGGCTAACGAAGGATGTGGGCTTGCTTTAATTTGTGAAATTGATTGTAGGAAGAATTCCTAGTTTCTATTATTTTCCATGAAGAAGGAAAATTTGTTAGGATTATTTTAAAGGGTGGTATGGTAAATTTATCCTAAAAAGGCTACTAAAAATAAAAATGTTGCAAAGAAATTGGGATAACCCAAAATGAAAAATAGTGCAAAGAATATGGAACGGAGGGAGTACAAGATTTAATATTTATACATATGTGTCATCTGATTTGACACACACACACACACACAAATAGGGGGTAGGGTGCATATGAGAGTATGAGAGTTCCATGTGCATATGAGAGTATGAAAGTTCCATGCTTTTTATTGGACTTAAAGTAGTTAACAACTTAAAAGTTACTTATAAATTTTTCAATTCTCTAATGTTAAACAGACTATCATCTATTTCAATTTAAAGAGTAAATTGTAATTTTATCTAAATATAATGGGACAAACTGTGATAGCTTATATGTACATTGTAATTGAGAAAATGTATAATTTTTTAATGAAAATGTGAGGTAACTAACCTCCATAGTTAAGCCCATAATTGGCTTAAAAACAAGTAGGCTTGGCTTTGACCAAGTTATGCCTAAGTTTGTCCCAGATTGGGTTGGTTCAGTTGACCTTTTGACTACTACTTATAGATGTATTGTATCATATTCAAAATTTTAAATCTTGTATCGGAGCATGTATCTTTTTTTCAACAGTATAGTATAGTACCAATACCATATCATAATGTCTTGAATGTACCAGTATCGTATCATATTGTCTCGGATGTACCAGTATATACATATACACACATGCAACACAATACACACATATATACATATCAAATTATATATATAACATATGAACAAATAAAAAATATAATAGAGTCCTTTCGGGGAAAAAACATAGAGATAAATTAGAAACAAATATAGAGAAATAAGAGGTGAAAAATAAAATGTAATTATTTATAATTGATTCCTTAAAAAATCATAGTAATCATTAATTGGTTAAAGAAGTTATGATATTTTGACAAAATTACAAATTAATCATGAGTGTTAGTATGAGGAAATTGGATTATGCTAAAAAAAAAAAATGAATTAGGGCTTAATTGTTGGTAGTGGTGGCTGGTGGGCCCACCCGACCAGGTCTGGGTCGGAGTTTCTAGACCCGGGCACGGGCCACATCAAAGTGGGGTGGGCCTGGGCCGGTCCAAGTTGGGCCAAGTTAATCCAATTTTAAAAAATACGTTTTAATATATTTTCAATCGTTGTTTGATAGTAATTTTATGAAATATATATTCTTTTAGAAGAAACATCACCGCCGGTGTAAATTTTATTAATTAAAAAGTCAAACGGCACTTACATAATTTGAAACATGCCTTACACTTGAAAATGACAAAACGTTCCATGGAAAAAAATGAAAAGGTAAAAATTAAGATCTATGCTCAACAGCATAATCAGATCAATTACATTCTTTAAATTGTAATGAAAACCTACAATCTACTTTTGTTGGTCATCATCAAAAGGGACCTCATCATCGGAGCTTTTAATATCTTATTTTTTTAGAGCAGCAAACGCCCAATCCCGATTATATTTTGTTGGTCATAATATCTTGTTTTTTCATGAAAAGGTAAAAATTAAGATCTATGCTCAACAGCATAATCAGATCAATTACATTCTTTAAATTGTAATGAAAACCTACAATATACTTTTGTTGGTCATCATTAGAAGGGACCTCATCATCAGAGCTTTTAATATCTTATTTTCTTAGAGCAGCAAACGCCCAATCCCGGTTATAGACGCAAACCTCAACGGCTTCAAGTGTGAGCCTCGCTTGTTTCTCCAAGATGACTCATTTTTCTGTACTAAAGGTGGCTTCAGAGGCGATGGTTGAGACCGGAACTATCAAAATCTCTTGCGCCAGTATGGATAAGATCAGAAATCTTCCTTTTTTGTTCTTTCACCACTCGAGGATGTCTTCCTTATTGTTTTCAAATGAAGTGCGGAGATAGTTATCCCATTTTGCCAATCACAGGTTTGTGGGTCTCAGTCGTTTGAGGATACTCGCTGCTGGGCTGAACCTTGATGATGATGAGGAGGTGAAATGTCGAGCAGGTGTTGGATCGAATAACCTAACCTTATCAGAATGCTTAACAGAGTAGAGTTTGTATAACTTTCTCAAATTGTGGTCAGCTTCAACAAAAAAAAAAGCAAATGCAGAAACTTGTGCTTGACCTAAATATGTATGATAGTATGCTTCTAACAATTGCAGACAATTCGTGATTTTGACATTTGGATTTAATGCATATGCAACAAGATAAATTTGTGGGATTTGTTGAAAATAATCAAGTCATTTCTTTTGCATTGCTTCAACAGTTGGTTTCAAAAACTCATCGTCCTTGTATTGGTGGAAAACATAGATGATATTTATAAAATATAACATTACTTGGTGCATTGTTGGGTAATAAACCCCAGAAAAAAAGTTTGTTGCCTCATAAAAATGTCTAAGCAACTCAACTAATTTAAAACATTTTTCCCAAACCTCGTTCATTAGTCAGTTGTCTTGCACTTTTAAGTTCACAAAGCAAGTCAAAAGATTTGTCCATGGTTGAGCGTCATTTAACATTTCAAATGTTGAGTTCCATCGAGTAGGGCAATTGATTTTAAATATTTTCCAAGAAAAATTCACTCTATTTTCAATACAAAATATTTTAAATTCACGAGCCAATTTGTTTCTTATTTTAACAAAAAGGAAAACATTTCGAATTGGCTCAACTTGGTTTTGTAGTTGTTATAAACCATTTTGGACACATAAATTCAAAATGTGACACAAACAACGAACATGAAAATTCTTTTCATCAAGCGGTGGTTTTATTTCTTTTATCAACTCTCTCGCCGTTGAATCATTATTTGAAGCATTATCAAAAGAAATAGACAAAACTTTATCAGCAACAAAAATTTCACGTAAACTTTTAATAAATGTAGTTAAAAATATTCAAACCCGTATGATCAGGTTTCATACATTTGAAAGCAATGATCCATTTTTGAATAACCTATTCATCATCTATCCAATGAGCAGTTACACAATAACAATTTTGTCCTATTGGAGATGTCCATATGTCAGATGTAAATGACAGACAATGATCAAGGTAGAAAAATATGCTTGTAAATCACTTATCCTAGCTTTATATAGTTTAAAGCTTTCTCTTCTAGCCGTTTGCCTAGACGTTTTTTTTATAAGCAGGATTTAGATTTTATTGGATAAATCTTTCTAAGTGTTCATCCTCAGCTTGTCTAAATGATTTTTCAGTAATCATCATCCAATTAATTAAACCTTACTTAATATTTTTTGGATTAAATCTAAAAATACCTAGACCGTCAGAGCTGCCAACACCCGTTAGTTGTATTTGTTCATCGTAAATGCCGTTGATGTCTCCATGGACTTTGCTCAAGTGCCTTATAAGGGTGCCTGTCCTGGAGTTCAATTTGTGTGCAAATTTATTGTTATAATGTTTGCACTTGGCATATCTCGTTTCGCCTTCCAAAACTTGATCAAAATGCGCCCAAATGGAAGCCTTCAAATTCCTGTTCTTCACTTGACTCCACTCAGGTTGTTCGCTTTGTGGCGTCGATTGGGACCCCTCGGCACCGAGTTGAGTCGGTGGAATTTTCTCAAAATCATCATTAGAGAGTTGATCGTCAAGGCCAAGGTTGTATGTCGCAATGTTGATGTTTAGATCATTGCCGGCAATTTCTTGTGAATGAGAGCCTCGATTTTTGTGAAACAAACGTCCTCGGGAAAATGAACCGACCCCTATACCGGATGAGGAGGAGGCAGCACCTTTGCCCTTGCCGGAGTTATTCCCTCGTGAAGTCATTAGTGGAAAAAAATAATTGAAGAGATGGAGAGATGATTAAGAGATGATTAAGAGACAATTAAGAAAATATTAGTGAAAGATTAAAAAACTTGGAGACAGATAGTAGAGAGAATGAGAGAATATTGTAGGAGATTGGAGAAGAGAAGATTAGTATGAGGAAGTGTGGGAAGGAGGTCGCCTATTTATAAGGGAAGAAAAAATTTGTTTTACCCAAAAAGCCCTAAAAAACTAGTTGTTAGTGGCTGTTGACTGAGGGTAAAAAAGTCTAGAACCGTTGGAGAGGGGCAGGGTGTAATTTTACTATTTTTTCAAAAATTCTAAAATCTATCAATGGGAAACTGAACGGTCGACCTGGCCCGGGCCCGACCCGGCTCGGCTCGGCTAGGTCGTGGGCTAGTCTGGTCCGGTCTGGGTTTGTGCAGGTTTGTGGGCCAGTCCGTCTGCTTTGGGCTCCCCTCCTCTCTTAGGCCCAAACTCGCCCTGCCATCTTCTGAGTCCAATCCGTGCTGGGTCGGGCCGAGTTTGACCCGAGCTGAATCCAGGTCAAGTCCGGGTCGACTCAGCCTAATGGCCACCATTAGTTGTTGGCCCAGTAAATTGGGCACCATTTAAAACCAAATGTACTATAAAATTATTAATGATATAATAGAAGCTGTTGGCATAATAACTCTTGTCTTCTCCTATTACCATGGCCCAAGGGGTCTGATACTCCCCAACAACAATTTATGCAGGATTTCCAGCTTGGGAAGCATACCATGGTCCCATAATGGAGTACCAATTTAGGGGTGAGTAAAATTTTGATTATATCCAAAATAACTGAATAATAGAAATTTTTTTCAGTTTTCGGTTATCATATTTAGGTATAATTCAGTTTGGTTTTTTGTTTGCTTTAATTGAAATTCGGTTAACTGAAATAACCGAATTTTCACTCTATTGGTATTTATGTTTGAGATTTAGAAATGATTATGTATGTATTAGATGTTTGTTATGTGTATGAATGTGATGTTTGGATTTGGAATAAATTATAGATGTTTGCTATGTGATTAGAATATGTGTTTAGATTGGAATATGTGATCGATGTTTAAGGTTTAGAATATGTATGCATAAAATTATGTTATTTTGGTTGAAAATCGAATAAATGAAAATTTTTCGTTTATTTCACTTTTCGGTTGTTTTAGTTTTCTCTTATACTTCGGTCTATTCAGTTATTAGTATATAAAATTGAAAAACGAATAAATTTGATTATCCGGCTTCAATTAAAACCGAAAAAATCGATTGATCACACGCTACCATGACAGGCAAGCTCAGCCTAGTTTCAATGCCCACATCTCCATACTAGGCATCATTTGCTCACCTTTTTTTGGCCTTCTCCTTGCTCTACTTCAGTGGCTCCGCTCAAACTCTCACCATCAAATAGCAGGGACTAGGAAAACTAAAATTCGAGTCTTTCAACGCTAACGAGTATGGTAACAGAAGGATGCATGACATATTTCGGTCTTTCTGCGTTGTTGATTATCAAACAAATGGATTTGTGGCCAGTGAAAATGACAGAGTACAATATATTGGAGTCCTTTTGATTGCAATAGAATAAGGAAGATTTGTTTTTTTTTTTTCAAATCTAGGGCTATGCTAGATGGTTTGTAAGGATTGAATCTGGAAGGAAGAAATAAACATAGAGGAACACAATGCACAGAGCCAACCATTAGATTATCGCTTCTCCTCCCTTGCTCATTTCCATCCTCCCCACTGAACAAAGGTTAAAGGACTTGGAGGTCTCTTGCTACTGACCATGATAAGTACCCATGTACCTTATACCATAACCATCCCAAGCACGGTAAAACAAAAGTAGAACCAATATGAACATGTTAAAATATATTCTTCCTCTTTTTGGTAAGATAAAAACCAAATTACCAGTGGGAGTAAGGCATTAAACTAACAGGTATACTAATATCTTGATGCATGACATATCTTTCGGTCTTTGGGCATGCATGATTTTCAGCCAAATGCATTTATGGCTCTACCAAAAGACACAAGATAGTGAGCAAATGAAGACACCAACTGCAAAACAAATGACGTTTGTTTCTGTCTCAAAAGGCTTTCCCAGCAGGAACATTTATCCATATTTGTATGGACGAGTTCTCCGCCAGTCAAACCCAAATCTCACTTAACACGAAAGTTGAAAAGAAAAAGAAAAAGGAAAATTCACAGGTAGGAATATGACTTATGACAATCTAATCCAGGTAAGTTACTAACTGGCAGCAGTTGCAACTTCTCAACAATACCACTTCATAGCAATCATCACACCCCTAGTTTCTTAATCCTAACCCCTCTCAAATAGCTTAAATGTAGAGCTAGACATCCATTGATCACGGGAAGTGGGATGCATATTCTTTGAGAAAACCTAATTCTAAATTAATGAGCACAAAAATTCAGGATTGCAGACCTTTTGACTATGAACAGAGAACATCATTTTCTTTCAGATGAACAACAGAGTACAAGATAATTAAACATAAGAAACAAAAGAGGTTCTCAAGATTTAGATTTTTTTTTTCTTTTTGGATCAATTTTTGGAAGGCTTTTGTCCTGGAAACTATTGACAACTAAACAGAGCCCAAACAAGAAACTAAAGATGATGCAGATGAACAGAACGTTCAAAATCATTGACAAGTAAACACCAAATCAAGAGTTCTTATCTTTCACATCTATCAGTGATGAACGGAACCATGGAATCCACACTGAAGTCCTCTTCTGGTATAGCCTGTATGATTCAGCTCTGTAGTCCTGCTTCAACATCCGCTCCTCCACAAGCAGAGTCACATAAGCTAAGCACATACTATTAATAAAAGATCCAATGAAGGTCCAGCCATGTCCAAGGCTCCATGCAAGTATCACCAACCCCCACCACCACAGTTGCTCACCGAAGTAGTTTGGATGGCGAGAGTATCCCCACAAGCCCCTATCAAGCTTAGGTACCACAGGCTCTCCAAGCTCCTTCAGCTTCTTGTTTCTCGTTACGAATTCATGCAGTTGCGTATCAGCATAGTATGCAATGACTATGCCACACAAGCAAACAGCAGCAGCAATGAAATCCCAGACAGACAATGGTTTATCAACCGAGTGCACAACGTACAGGGGAAGACAGACTCCAATTAGGAACACCTGCAACGTTCCAACAGCCCATCTAATTACCACCTCTAGATCGATCACTAAACCTATTTTTTTACCCCAGAAGCTCTTTGTGGCATTTCATCAAATGGTTTACTGATTTAGGTTTAAAAAATGGAAACAAAAGATTGCATTTCAAGAGAAGAGTTTACCTGTTGAGAGAGATAAACAGCAAAAAAGGAAATCCACCACCATTGCTTGCCGTACTGGCGGCTCAAATCCGTGAACCTCCAGTCTTCTCTGGCGCCCCATTGCCACTTCTCTCGCCTGAAGTAATTGTGGGAAAGCCTGATACTCCACACCCAAGTCAACGAGATAAGAATCTTTGATCTCCACAAGTTATACTGCGCCAGAGGGTGAGTTGCGTAGTAATGAACCAACAAAACCGGAATCACAGTCCAGTACAAATCTATCATCTGCAACCAAGATCAACAGACAAACAAACAAACGAACCCATCAAATTTCCCAAACGAAAAAAACAAATCAACCCAAAAAATCAATAGATAAGAAGGAGAAGAGAGGTGACCCAATGACTGGATTGGAGTTGACTGATGACCCAGAAGAGGACATTGACGTTGAAGAAGAAAAAGGCATTAGCAAGAAGGAGAGGGTGGTGAAGGCACCATGAATGGAGCGAAGACAGAGGTTCGCCATTGGCATATTTGTTAAGGAAAGAGAGGTAGAAGAGGATCGAAGGGAGAGGAACGAGAATTGCAATCACTGCGTTCTTTAAATTGCCAGCCATCCTCGTCTTCTGAACTGCTGGCTCATAGGCAGTGAGGGCTTACCGAGCAGCCTGTAGAGCAGTAGTGTCATATTCAGCTATTTATAGAAGAATTTTGGGATTGCTCATGCAGCTTTGGAGCAAAAAGAATAGAGCTTTCTACGCATTCTGCTGCTGCTGCATGGTGGTGGTCGGTGTGGCTCCCAACGGGCCGCAGGCGTGAAGCCAATCGCCCATTAGATGGCTGCTAATGATGACGACTAGGGGGACTAATCATTTCTAGTGTCCCTTTAGTTCATTTAGTTCGGAATTTTCAACTTCACCTCAACTATCACAATATTTCATACATTACGAGGTCTTGAAACTTTGACAGAATTTTCCACTAATCATAGTTTTTTTTAGTTCCCACAGGAAGAAACATCTATAAGTATTAATTTACAATCAATTTATTTTAAATTAAGTTAATCTAATTAAAAATAACTAGTTTTATTTTTTATTTTTTTTGTCTTGAACTAATTTCGTTTGATTATCAATATCATGTTGATACAATAATCGATTTGAAAGTAAATTTTTATGACATCATTACATTTTATGAATTTTTTATTTTTAGTATCTAAAGTTAGAAAAATTTATAAAAAAATAGTAAGATTATAAAAATTATATTTTCAATAGATTATCACACATACATAATATTAAATTTTAAATAAAATTAATTTTAAATAAAAAAAATATAAAAATAAAAATAAGTCATTTGAAACAAATTGGCTTGTAGACAATAGTAATTTAAGATCTAAATTGGACATTATTTAGTGGTGTCCACTGTCCTACTTGTCTATATACAATGAAATAGTGTCAAATTTAGAATTACCGTTATCTGTTTAAGTGGACTTATATCAAAATTAACATATTTAGACAATAATAATATAAGATCAGATAATAGAATTCTAAGTTCGAATAATGGAAATTCTAAGTTAGACACTGTGCAATAATGTCCTACTTGTTTATCTGCAATTAAGCGATGTCAAATTCAACATGGAATTCCTTTTCTAAGTTCAGGGTAACAACTTGGGTTACTCATATATTTTCTATATGGTATCCGATATCATATACAAATTTTCAGGGGTTTGTCTCTCTCTATTATGTGCAGAAAGTAGGACAATGCTGGAGGCTATCTTTTACACGATATTACAGTGATCATGGATTGTTCCCAATGTTTAAACCAAATTGTAGATTATTCTTCAACAAAGACGGAGCTGGAAGAGATGGTTAAGAAAATTCGAGAGATGGCCTATTAGTTTTAGCATCTTATTATTATTGCGGTTAAACAGTGAGTTGTTGACAGTGCTCACAGAGTTGCCAACCATATCCTTAGACTTCCGGTCTTCTCCTTAATGTTTCTTTGTCTTATTTCCTTTCAGCGTAACAGAACAAAAAAAAAAAAAAAAAATTACCATTATCTGATGCCAAGTTACTATTGTTTGAACCTATTAACTATGATGTACGTCTGCCCAGATGGATCCAAGAAATCCATATCTTAGAAAATCTTAATGAAATAATTCTTGCATCTTTTGCACGTACAATAATAAACTTTTTAAGGGGCAGGGAGGGGCTTTGGCCTCCCAAGATTAATTAAAGTCATTTATACTCTACAGTTGTTTATATTACAAACAAGATAAAATGAGAAAAATTAAATGTATGAGCTTTGCATACAAAAAGTTAAAATTCTGACTATAATGTAACTTATGTAATTTTTAAAAGAATGAAAGAAATTAAAGACTATAATATATAAAAATCATTAATATAGGCTAAATTACAAAACCTCACCAAAGTTTTTGATGAAGTTACAGTTTTGTCCATTATATTTAGAAACGTACACTTTTTCCATGAAAATAGTAAAAAATGACTTTTTTATATTATCTTTAATTTTTTCCCGAATGTACAACAAACCATACAATACATCATTTTTGGCGGCCAAAAATGTTTACCAACTTGTGTCTCTGTTCATGTAGGATCTGGGACATCACAGTCCATGATTGACTCAATAACAAATTGGCTCATTTCAAATTTTTGAAATGTATTGTTTCATTTTCACATATTCATCCTTGTGGCTGGCGAATGACTGTAGGAAGGATTTGAGAATTAAGACCATTGTAGCTGGTCTCTGTTCCCTTGAATGGTTAGGCCTAGTATGTTAGGGAAGCTAATCTAGAACTAATATCATTATCACCTAAAAGTTTATGTAGAAAAAAATCATTTGAAATCTAATATTTTTTTTTGAAATAATCTATAGTTCGTGTATCTTTGTCCTCACGTAGCTTAAAAAAATTAGCGAAACTATTTAATTTTTAATGGGGAGTTAGTTTCAAAATTGCTTTTCCCGCTTTCTAAAATGTGGTGTTTCATATTATAAAATTTTGGGTAAATAATCACAAATTACACACTTTTAATCATTTTTTTTCTCAACAATAAAAAATCCACAAACTGAGATGTATGTGGAGAGCAAATTAAAAACGTTAAGTCCAAATGATGTACCTCCACTAAGAAGATCTATCATGCTTGAGTCCACAAGCTCAAACACATACATCAAGATACTAACAGCACTATAGTAATTTTAGTCACTTTTTAAATTCACTTTAAGGGAGTTATTGATGAGTGATTATTTGTCCTAATTGTATACCATTAAAACTAATCACTTATTAAAAATTTTAATCATTTTTTATGAACCACTAAAGGAAAATTATTGATAAGTGATTATTTCCCCAATTTCTATAATTATTGAAACTCTACAAGAAGCCCAAAAACCATTTTGAATTTTTTTTTTTGCAAAATAAAAAAATTCTTGATAAGTTTTTTCAAGGAAAAAATTCATAAAAATTAATTTAGTTTGATTCTACGAGGAGCTTTGCAATAACAAAAAAACAGATGTAACACAGAATAATATTTAATCATATTGTCGGTGCTCATATAATGAGTAATGATCATCAAGGGAAATCCAACTCACACGGAATCAATCCGAAGATCTTCACAGGGTCAGCCGCTCGGCCCCCTCTGCTCAACTTTAACCTCGGCCACTACAAATTCCCCGCAATCTGCGCAGAAAGCAGCACATTTCAACTGTTCGGCGGCCACGCCCATTGGAGGGACCATATAAAGAGTTTATTCTCTCTCTCATCCATGGCCGCTCCTTATTTATAACTTGCCTCAACACAACCTTATAAACAAGACATGGTCCACTCCACCACATCAGAGGCTTTCTCTTTGCATGCCTAGCTTCGGCCTCGATGGCTCTTTTCTTTGTTTATTCATGCCTCTGTTGCTAACATTATTAGGCAGCTGGCTGGTTTTCGTTCTCCATTCACTTCATCAAGAGAGGGAGGGGCAAAATGTATAAGCCAAGAATATGAATAAATGGAACCCCAGCACATGGCAGAACTCAGAACACCTCAACTCATCTGTGGTTATACGAAGTTATGTCCAAGCTCAATGAGAGAAGGCCAAATGAATGAATAAAAGAAAACAGAACGATTGCAGAGCAGAAGGATCCTTGGGAACACCTAATGTACTTTGAAGTTGGCTAGACATTCTTAAGCTCTCATAAAGGCACGTTCCCGCCAGCAATATCAGTTTTTATGGCCCTCTGAATCTGTTTGACGATGAACCACTGCAATGTTAGAGATTATGGACATTAGAAAGGTACTGATCATAATTCAGAATCCTAAGCAAGCTGAAAGACATGTGATACGCCACCTGAACCCCAAGAATCAGGGGAATCCAGACTTTCCCCTGATTATTCGAGTCAGATCCATCTATCAACTTCTCATCCACTTTGATTGCATGTTTCCCGCATGTAGCAACACTAGTGATTTCTTTTACCAATCTTGGTATCCAAGCATCACCATTTGGAACAACCTGCATTTAAGGATGATATAATTGGCAAACAATGTAGGCACTGAAACTCAATTGGCAGATGTCCAGAAAGGGGGAGAGGGTACAATAGAAACCAACCTTCTCATTGTTCTCATTTTTGTTGCATCTCCCACTATTTTCCACGAAAACAACTGGCACACAAAATCCCTACAGGCATGAAAGGAGGGACTTTTTTTAGTAAAGTTATCGCTGCAGTTTTTACATTTGGTGCTTCAGCTATCAAAGGCTTGATCATTTTCACAGTATTGATTATTAGAAATCAATTTTGTTTTCACTGTCCAATGGCTAAAGAAGAAAAAAAGATTTTGCCACTATTCTTCATTTTGTCCTCCAAGCACTCCTTCCATCCCAAATGACCACCAAGAACGCCAACAAATTTCCTTTCAGTTGTGAGCTAAAGGAGATCAAGACACAAATATCCGACATCCATGATTAGTTAACAAACATCAGATAAGAAGGTAAGAGTTAAAGAAATGTCATTGCAAGGAGCTCCTTTACGATGTAAATGAACCATAATATCAGTAACTTCAAGGCTATTGAGCATGAGACAAGGCAACTATCAAGGATACCCCCAATATACTGAACCATTGTCATATCCTAACAAGTGATACACTCAAAATAAAAGAAAGGATTTGTTTTGGGGCAGTGCTATGGTCCTGGCAAGTAAACTAGCAGAGATTCTTGAGCATATAGGAGTTCAATGTCATTTATTCAAGTTGTACGTTGTCCACAATGACCATCAGGAAGACCAAAAAGACTTTCTTTTAGTTGTCAGGTAAAGGACGTCCAGACAAATATTTAACATCCATGATCAGTCTACAAACATCAGTTTAAAAGGTAAGAGAAAAGAAAAATGTCACGGCAAGGAGCACTTCTGCAATATAAATAAACCATTTTATATCAATGACTGCAAGGCTATTGATCCAGCATGAGACCGGGAAAATATCAAGGATATCCCCGATGGCATGAATCATTGTCATATCCCATTACAAGTGATATAATCACAGTAAAGAAAGGATTTGGTCTGGGGCAGTGCTATGGTCCTGGCAAGTAAGCCAGCAGAATACTCATGAGCATAAAGATGTTCAATGTAATTTGTACAAGCGACTTTTATCCACATCACCAACAACCTAGTGTGATGCTTGATGTTCAGGAAAATGTTGTTTACCCACTGTCAAAACAGAATCCTGAGCCCCTTTAGTCCAATAACAATATGGTTGAATGAGGAACAGCAAAAATTTGCCTAAAACTGACATTTTGCCATGCACACAGATCCTACAGACCAGAAAGGAACATAGGACACTGGGGGAAGAAACAATCAAGAGAAACAGTGAGCAAGAGTCAATTATCAATTAACTAAGCCTTGGTCCAAATCAGTCGAAGAGCTCATACATAAAGGAAAAAATAAAACAAGAAGTACCACTATCAGATCAACAATAAACAATTCCTCCACAGAAGATATGTTGTGGAGACCAATAAATATATCTCAGCCGTAAACTATCAAATACATCTAGCATTGGCACTTGATTGCATGAAATTGTACTGGTCAAATGCAACTAGCTGGAGACTTAGATCACCTAAAGTATTAACTTAACCCAACCATTGCATTTGGACTCTTGGAAACTGACACCACCTACTTCCTATTAGTTTAACTACGCCTAGCCAATAACCACTACCCTTCTCCCTATGTTAGCTAGTGCTATAAAGGATTGCGTGATCAAAATAAAATGCACAAACCAGCTTACAACAGACAGTGAAACTCTGGGATAATGAAAAAGACATGAGTTCAATCTTCAGTACTATTAGAGAGATGCAAGGCCAATATATCCGGTACAATACAAACTCTGAAAGCAAATGAGTACCTGCAGATCTCTTCTCCTGATCTTCGCTCCCTCGCAAATAACCTTAAGAACTGCTTGTGACCGTTGGAAGCAGAAAGCATCATAATTTATTCCATCTGGTGGGCAGAGTTGTGCATGAGTAAACACAAGCAAACTTCTGTGCCATATTTGCTTTCCAAAACTTTCAGAGATAGCTCCAAAGATGTGCTTGTCCAAATCATCAACTCTATACAAGTCCAAGCGGTCAATATAAAGTAGAACATCTATGGTCTTATTCAAGAGAAACCTGTATTAGAATAATCTGACACGAATTCAGAATCAAAAGGAACCACAACGAAACATAAATGGGTTCTCATGTAAACCAATGGTATAATAGTTCACAAACCGCTTAATCAAATCAAGAGCTTGGTAATTGACAAATCCACCTTCAACCAGTCCAGGTGTATCAATTACATTCAACGTAAATCCAGCACAGGAACGTGAAACAATCACCGGCCGCAGCCCTTCTGACTGAAAAGCAAAGCATAAATACAACACATACGTGGCACTCACAAAAAAACTCGACAAGTTCTATGACAACAGAAGGTGAATCATACCTGGAAAGCGCTCACTCTAACTGCTTGCTCTCCGACGAGAGAATTGACAATGGAAGATTTCCCGACTCCGCCTTTGCCCAGCACAAGGACGTTCAAAGTGTCCACTTTCTGCGACATGTGAGAAGACAGAAAACGTAAAAAGAAGGAAAGTTGAAAATCAAGGAGAGGAACACAAAGTGGCAGTAGAAATGTGGGAATTAAAAGACCAAAAAGCCTCACCTCTTGCTTCAATTTGGCCAGGAGTTCGATCGGCTTGGTCTGGGAGGCGGCAGGGAACTGTTGAAGGCCGAGCCATTCGCGAGTCCTAGTGGAGGACATTTTCGCAGGCACGGCAAAAGGTTCACCGGGAAAGCAGAAAGAAAGAATAAAGAAACCGGAGGCTCAAATATGGCGACGGACGAGACTGTGGCGAATCGTTAGGTTTCCTTATCGGATCCGTATTCCTTTTCCGGGCCAACCCAGTTCCCTCCCGCTCTTTCCTGCCATGCCAGCTACAAAAATATCCGCCCGGGAACTATTCGTATCCGACACGTAGGTGCCATATTTTATTCTAGAGGAAAAATATATTTTTAAAACAAGAGAGATTCAAACGACATCGTTTACGGGTTCAACATAACTACGCGGTGAGGGATTTATAAGTTATAACCAGGCCACATTGCGGCATTGCAATTTGCGGCTGATTGCCTTTCTAGTTCACTTCTAATCCATTTTTTTTTTCTTGAGCTTGAACGCTCAGGCAACGTAAAAAACTCAGCTCGGAGGAGAGACTAGAGTATCGAATCTTCACCGCCAAAGAGAGAAGACATGTCAGGTAGACTACTGAAGAAAGTTCTCAAAGAACAAGAGCTGAAACAAGAGGGCCATGCAGACGAAGTAAGCGACGACGAATCGGAGTCTCCGGACTCCGGCGGTCCTTCTGCGAAAAACCCATTTGACCTTCTCAATGAAGACGGCGATGGAGACGAGGATGATCCGGACCAGGTTCAGCTTTTTCTAATTTTCACCCCAATTCCTCATCAGATTTAGTTGTTTATTTGTTTTGGAGATTTGGGTTTCAGTCCTCCTTGATGATTTAGTTAGACCTATGATTCGATTGTCATATACGTATTTGTCAGAATCGTGGTCGATTTGCTTACCCTTGTGTTTGAAAGTTGGCATGTTAAGGGGTCACTGCTACTGTTACGATTCTTTTGTCCGTCTGCCTGGCGAATTTATTAATGTGTCTTGTATTAGTTCCTTGAGGTTTTTCTTATCATTCAATGTAGCTCATACTTAGGTTTTATCAGGAGGTAGATGAGCCCGAGGTTGCTGATTCCTACGTTGAAAAAGGGAAACCAGCTGCACCCATAAGTGCCATGTCTAAGGTTGCAACTAATTCTAGATCAAAGAAGAAGAAGAAAAAGAAAGGCAAGGAGGGTGTCCCAAGTACTGAAGTTTCTGACTTACCATTGGAAGCTGTATTAGAAACTCTGAATGTTAGTTCTTCTAGTAACCAGCACGGCCAGGTAAATGCGAAATTGGGAAATGCAAAATTCCCTCATGACCTGGTGAAACAATCACCATCCTGGATACTGCAAATTGATCCAAAATGCCTAAATGTGGAGAATGAACTGCGGAGGATATTTGGATCCAAGGTTGTAAAATCATTTGATAAAAGCAGTCAAAGTAGCAGTTCCAGGCAACGTGGTGGAAGACGTGCAAGCCATCATATCAGGAAAACTGTATTGGTGTCCCCATCAGATCATTGGCCTCGCTGGGATGGATCTTTGTCCATGGAGTTTCTTGAAAGCAAGGATGGTCTCAATTATTTCAGGTATTGCTTTATGACCCTTGCTCCTTACTAGTGATAAGCTAAGACCTCCATGCCAGAATAGGATCTTTTTGGTTGTAGGGTCAGTTTGTGTCTGGAGGAAAGTTGGGTATGGGAAAGTCAACAACAAAGTGGAATCTTTTTTAGCAGAAGTGTTTCATTGCAGTTTTGTTTCCAGGACCTGTAATTTGTGCTAGCTCCCTCTTCTTGTCTTGATGCACTAATTCTAACATTTTTGTTTTCTCCTTCCTTTTCACTGCACATGGAGAGTCTGGATTGTCCGTATACTGTTAGTTTGTCCCCGCAAGCTGTGCAACAAGACAAGCTGTCTCAAGCCTTCGTTTTGTTCAGTTACCTGAATCAATCAACTGCTTAGGCTTTCAGCTATCTGAATCTTATGTCTTAAGTCTGCTTTGGTTGGAGGCAAGTTCCTCCATAAACCAAAAAAACAGCAAGAACACATTGGATTGTAGAACATAAAGTTCAAACCTTGCCATAATTATTTTGATTTTCTCTTAGCGTCATGACCATCTATTTTTTGTCTTATTTTGTACGGCCTTATTTCAACTCTGTTCTATTGCTGTAGGTATGTTCACTCATCTTCATATGGTCAAGCTCAGAGAGCATTTGAAGCTGCCCAAGCTATTCATGACCTTAATGGGGTGGCAAATGTTCTGATGTATCATCCGTATCACTTGGATTCACTCATTACTATGGCAGATTATTTCAAATTTGCTGGTGAACATCAAATGTCAGCGGATGCTATTGCCAAATGCTTATATGCACTGGAATGTGCTTGGCATCCTATGTTCAGTCCTTTTCAGGGTAATTGCCAATTAAAGTTCAGCCATGAGACAAATAAGCCCTTATTTAAAGCACTTTTCACTCATATGAAAAACATGGATCGCCGTGGCTGTCATCGATCTGCTTTAGAAGTTTGCAAGTTCTTGCTTGCACTTGACTCAGATGACCCTATGGGAGCCATGTTCTGTATTGACTACTTCTCTTTAAGGGCAGGTGAGTATGCATGGTTAGAACAATTCTCTGAAGACTATAAAAGTGATAACTCTCTGTGGATGTTTCCAAATTTTTCATATTCACTGGCTGTTTGCCGGTTTAATCTCGAGCAAAATCAGTCTTCAGAGGGTGTTTCCCAGGATAGCATGAAGGCTACTTCTGCAGATTTAATGAAACAGGCTTTGATGCTTCATCCTACTGTTCCTAAGAAACTCGTGGCTAAGGTTCCACTAAAAGGTCAGGCATGGACAAAAATCCTCAAGAGTTCCTTTTTCCATGCTGATCAAATTGGAATCCCATCATTGGATCACTTGGTTAATATATATGTAGAGAGAAACTATCTTATCTGGAGGCTCCCTGATCTTCAAAAATTACTCCGGGACAGTGCTCTGCTCATGATTGAAACATTTGACCATGATAAGAGTGAAGCTAAAGATTGGGCTTGTGTGAGAAAAGAAGCGTTCTCATCCAAGAAAAATGAGTATGTATTATGTGAATTATATCGCTGCTAGTCTTTCTATATGCATTTCTCCATTAGTTCAATAATAATGTTCAATACTTTTGTTTTCCTAAGGCAGAACACGGAGTGTATAAATGAGAACAATTATTGGGTGATTTGAACAAAAATCATAATGATTGAATTATTTAAGTTTACATTTTTGGGGAGGATTTCACATTATTAGACTGTTGCTATAATGCGGTTGGATAAGATAAATTTGATCATGCCACTTGCTTTTGCGTATGAACCGTAGTAATTTTGTTTGAATTATCTTAAGCTGTTTCTAGTGGAAATTTGTCAATTTTATTTCTTCCTGCCCAGTTGCTACGAAGACATTATATGCAGTACTGCACACTTCTTGCTCTTGTTGATGATGCTTAGCTTTAAGTACTTGTTTGGGTGATTCTGAGTTGTTCTTTAGATAAGCATTTATTTGACAGTTGTATTTTTCTTTCTCCTTATGTTGCTAGGTATGCTCATCTTTCAGTTCAGGATTTCTCTGACACAATCCCAAGCCTTCCTCCTGATAACCTACAAAACTTCATGGCTGACATGAGGGAGGCCAGACAGATTGGAGACCAAGCTGCCGATGTTCCTAATGGAGGCAATATGCCTGCACCACGAGAAGTTGCAAACCGCAACCTTGTCGCTGTCCTACTCGAGTCAATGCTACCATGGGTTAACTATGGCACTTCGGAAGATGGTTTAGAAGCCGGTGCTGGAGACCAAATTAACGGGCATGGGGATGAAGATCATTGAAACTGAATTATGGGTAGTGTCATAATTTAGCTTCAGATCTATATCCTGACATAGTCAGAGACTCCTGTTGGAACTGATTGAGATCCGGCGCTCATTTGTAGGATTTTGACATCGAAGTGGTGAAATTTTTTAAATCGTTTTTGTTTTATACTGTAAAGGGCTTCCTATAAGACAACAGTTTCTGAATGAAAAATGTCCGCCCTCTGAATACCAGTGGAGGGTATTGGAGATCCTTGTTCGGAGTACAGCATTTTCTCAGACCCTGTTTGTATCGTTTTATTTATTTTGAATTTTGTTGTGGTAAGGTTTCGTTATCTAAATCTGATACATAACAAGGTTGCTGAGCATCTAAATGGGAGTAGTTTCTTCACTGCAGAAAGGAAGTCAACGCTCAAGACAGATATTTTAAGTTATTCTGCTATTTGATTTGATGCCCTTTTACTATATGATGAACATGGAATTCATGGCAGTGACACTGGGAGGCCAAGTAGTCGTACGATGATTCATAAGCTGAAGCAGCTTCTAACTGAGCATCCACATTTGCCATTAACCCCGTTTTTGCACTCTGATAAAGCGTAATCAATTAATTAATTCTCCATTTATTCGTATAATTATGTGAGAAAAATAGGAAAAATTTAAATCCTGGTAAAGCAGTCACTGTTTGAAAGGCTTTAAGGCCATGGTTGCATGAAAAAAGCTCTTCTTAGTAGCAATTCTGTACTTGCCGTTTTATAAGGCTATTAGTTGCATGTAAATGTGAGTCTTAGCAACAATGGCGCTATTGTATGGAGGCTTTATAGCTGCTGGTTGCCCGCAGAACGCAGTTTCCCACAGCAATTTATTGATTCCTTTCTAACAAGGCTGCTGATTTCATGCGAATGTGATTCACTAGTAGCGCGTCCCAGTCTGAATGAGACTTAGGCTCTTGGTTGCGCAGTAAACTAAATCTGTTGCAATTTAGTGCATCCTTGAATAAGGTTACTGGTCTAGGCCTATAGTAAATGCCAAATGGGATCCAGACCTCCATTTATGGTTGTCTCTTGGCCTACTTCCGTTTTATGCTTCCTTTCTCCTTATGAGGGCTACTGGTCCCAAATCAATCCAGTAATCCTATTTTAGTGAGGCTGCTGGTCACATGTACACCATAATTCGTACTGGTAGCATCCCTATTTTGAGAAAGCTAGTAGGATCGGCCCTCTTTGAACGAGGTTGGAGGCTATAGTTATGCTTGGAAACAATTCCTCGTAGCAAATTAAGTGACTCCCTTTTAATAAGGTTGCTGGTTACATGTTAGTTTTATTTCTCACAGTAGCCTCTTCGTCTAAATGAGGCTTGAGGCTCCCAAAGCAGTTATTGGCATAAACAAGCGTCTTTTAACGTGCTTGGACTGCTTGTTGCATGAACATGTACCTTTCGGATCGTTAACATGTTTATGCGGTGCTTGATTTGTGTCTGAAGCAATATCGTGTATATTTCTTCCTGTGAAATCGAAGAAGAAAATGTACAGGATAAGTCACATTGGTTTCCTAGTTTAGTCATGATTGTCATTTGTAGTAGCAGGGGGGACAGCAGGCAGGTTTGAAGCAGAAACATTTGCAGCCACTTCACCTTGTGAGGAGTAAGTTTCAAGACTCCCATCCTTAACCGCTAGAACAAGCAAAAGCAGTAGCAGAGGATAGCTCAAAGAGGTAAGCGACCAGTTCACGATCAACTGAGAGAGCAAAGGAACCTTGTGGGAGTCGACTTGCCATGCAACCGCTGAGCCTGCACTCTGCACTCCCTTATAGAAACCGGTGTACCTGCAATTGCGAACAGTACACAACAGAGTTACACAAGTGACCATTTTGTAACAAAATAAAGTTTCTGTGCTTGAAAAGGTTTTTGTCTTTTTTTTTTTTTTCAGAGAGCACTGTTCTGTACCTGCTGAGGGTCTCAGAATCATCTGCTAGTGCTCCGATCACCCAATAGACCATGGTTTGAAACATAGCATCCAGCAAACCATAACTGAGGTACAAAACAAAGGGTCCAGCAAAACCAGAATCCTTAAAATCCAACCTCTTCGGCAGTTTCTTGTAAGAGTAATTCTGCTGATTTGCAAGCCCACCACCCCAAATCGCAGTCCCGATCAAACCCACAATCCCAATCCCCAAAAATCCCCTTGTTCGTCGGCTCTCAGAACTGAAATCCAACACATAACCGATCCCAGCTGAACCAATCATCTGAGCTCCCCAGTAAAACACATTGTTCAATCCACGAGTCCTCAGATTGAACATCAAACCGTTCACGTTGTTGAACTGGTAGCTGTAGAAGAAGTTGCTGGCCCAAGCAGCTGGAACCATAAGAAGCATCTTCCAGTTACCAAACAGCTTCAGGATCTCCACTGCTTCCGTCGAAACTTTCGAGTACTTGATGTTGGTGCAGCGAGTTCCATCGTCTCGAACCACCATACTCGGAGGTAGGATCGCCAGGGAGAGCAGAGTGCCGGCCGACATGAAGCACATGAATGTTATATACGTGGCATCGTTCACCGTCTCCGCCTCTGATTGATGAAAGTTCAGGATGAAAGGTATGAGACCACCGATGACCCCACCCATGTTGAAAATAATCCAGAACATCGAAATATAAGTGCCTTTGCGAGCCGGGGTCGGATACGAGGTCATGATAGCGCCTTGTCCCGACCAAAGAAGCCCAGCTCCGACACCGAGGAAGCTGCCAGCGGTTATGACAAAGGGCTGCTCGTGGTAGTGGTTGTAGTAGAGGAAAGAGGCGGCATAAAGAACGTACGTGGAGCAGCCTAAGGCGAGGGTGGTTCTGGGTCCAAAAATGTTATAAATGCCACCACCAAGTACGCCGAAGATGGAGAAGGTCGTGTAGAGGGCGGTGAGGGCGTTGTTGGCGGCGGTGGGGTCCAGTTGGCCTCCGCCACCCATGCCGGAAAGGGCATTGAACATTCCAGGGCAACAGAAGCAGACCAAACCAATGAGGCCGACCTGAACCAGCGGTGAGTTGTACCTGAACCTGGAACTGGAAGAAGAGCCTTCGGGCACTTGATCGGCCATTTTTTCTTCAGGACCATTTTCAGATCCCGTGAGGACATCTAATTAGATGGAATAATTAGTCGCCATCTTCTGCGGATCTTAAAGGGAAGCAGTGGCATTTGGATTTTGTGGAAGTCGGTGTTGCTTTCCGTTAGCCACAATGAAGTGCTTAGTAAGTACTGATCATTTTGCGGTAACGCGTAGCTTTGTTTGGATTCACATCGAGTCCGAATGAATCATACTTTGGATTTCTTAAAAGAGCTGGCCTGATTAGTTACATAATTAGCCACATTTTTTTAATAACTATTTTTGTACTAAAGTAAGTGGTACTTGTATAATTTTATGCATCTTTCCTTTAATTTTTATTCTTATAAAAGCGTAAACTTAGAAGGTGTTTAGCTGTAATTGTATGAAAAGATAAGAGTAATAATAATAAAAGAACCAGTACAAATGTCTATGGGACATTGCATTTTTAATTCATATAAAAATAGCGAAAAATATCAACAATAATGAGACGGCAAAAGTATATTTTAAGGTTACTAGCACAAACATATCATGTAGTAAATTATAATTAATCTCCTTTGGGTCAAATTTCAGAATAAAAATGATGCTACGCCTACCAACTCATTGTTAAAAATTAACGTTTTTTTTCCCACAATTTCTAATCCGATCTAGATAAACAATAGCCCAACATATAATCTTTCGGACCATTGTCTTTTCAACCAATTGCAACAATCCAATTGCCTCCTATTTGATGGTTAGTTATAAGTACTAAACATTGGCCGGGTACTGTAGAATGACCTTATCTTGTCTCTAGAAACTTGAATTAAAATATGAACAAGGTGCAGCTCATCCAATGTTCAGCTATAACAATGAGCCATGAATACAAGATGTTTCAGGTTTAGCCCTGCCCAGCTTATCCCGACGGCAGCATCGTTCCATTAATAATAGCTAGCTTTCTAAGATGAGATTTCCTATTTAATACAAATTAAGAGTTATAGAGAGCACTAAGTACATCGGAAATTTTCATGCTATGATGTTTATTATGTTATGAATAACTCTTCTGAATTTTACGTGTTACTTCTTATCTTCTAAAACATAGTTTAATAAACCCCATAGTGAGTAATGTTTTTACTCTTTCATTGAATGAGAAAAAAATTTGCAGTTTTTAATTTTAAAAAAAAAGTACAGCTCATCCAAACTTGTACTCCCTTTGTCCCATATTCTTTGCACCATTTAACTTTTTTGCTTAGTTTGACTTGAATTTATTCATATTAGTATTTGTTTAAAAAATTGTAAAAAAAAATATATTTAGAAACTATATGTCTTGATTTATCATTCTTATATCAAAGTTTTTCATTTATATATTAAAATGTTAAAAATAAAAAATCATCGATTAATTGCTAAAAAATAAATAGTGCAAAGAATATGGGACGGAGGGAATAGTTTTTAAATGTAGATTCAGAATTATACTAGAGATGAGCGTATAAGAGTCTATACAAGGCCTAACCGACCCACTCCTACTCCACCCACCAGCTACTTCAAGGGAAGAAACCCCTAGTTAGAAATGTGCATATAAGAACATGAACCCCCTTAACTTCAGGCTTAACAATTTTTGGACCACAAATGAAAGATAGAATAGATCCAGTTCAGGAGTTATAACAGACTCATAATGAAATTTGTAGTCCCCTAGCTGGAGAGATTAAACAAGCAACTATGAGCTTCATCCACCTTTAAATATAACCAAAGTGCTTCCACAATGGACTAATTAAAACACATTTAGCATATTTACTGGATCTCATCCCGTTGAAATTACAATTTTAGGGTGGTTCATCTTCATTCATAGAACTGCAACCTGAGAAAGTAAAATCTGGTAAATTTGTGGTCATATTCTTCTCATTTTCTTTGCCACAGAAGCACATACCAGAAGGAGCAATTGCAATCCAGTTTCTGAATCAGCCGCGGAAGTGAGGTTGAGCCTCACATGATTGCACCAATGTGGGATTCAATTCAAGCTTCACTTGAAATACTAGTCAGCTACAAGCCACTATCTACTAGTATGCTTCTCAGATGGTGCCAGTGAATACCTTAATCCAAGATGCATAATGGATTTAGAAGCTCAGTCAATCATGAATCAGACAAAATCACAATGGATTAGGCAACAGTTTATCAGCCCCCAACTTTTTGTGCAAGATTACTTTTTCCGACAGATGGTCATGCCATCTCCAATAGGTACCTAAAATTTGAAAACGTAAGTGTTAAGATCCAAATTTAAACGTTAAGATTCAGATTCAATAGGGACTAGGCATGTCTAACACAATCACACCTAAGCAACAACACCGAGAATGCTTCATTCACCAGGGAAAAGAAACCAAAAACAACAACAAACAAATGGGCCAAGATAAAAAGTTAAAAACAAAGGAAATAAATATATACCTACCATGCTAATTTTTACACGCTTGTCCTCCATCAAATTTTTGTTGAAATTCCTAATGCTAACAGTCTTTGGATCATTTACCTGTTCATGAAAGACAAATGGATTGAAAAGAAGCATTAGTAAGAATTCATAAAGAAGCACCTTCACTGGACAAGTTCACTAGTCCTGTACCAATGGATCAGCAACTTTTCCATGCCAAAGGACATTGTCAATCACAATGACTCCCCCAACCCTAACCTGTAAAAATACACAATGATGTCAATCACTCCGGTGAGCATGATATAAGTACTGTTTCAGAATCGTTCTTATTTTTACCAGTTGAAGAAGCAGTTCAAAGTATTCTTGATTCATCTTCTTTTCAGCATCAACAAATGCAAAATCGTAGCTTACCAAAGAAAACAAGTAAATAATTCTGTCAATTTGAATCCTCTCATGGATTGAAACCAGTTGTAATGAAGAATTGCCATTGGGAACTGCAATTTGTTTCTTACTACAGAAATCAAGGTAAAAGAAATACAGTGTGGTAGCAAAGATCAGACTGCAGTCACCTGCTTTTCTCACCATTCTCTATCAGAGATTTTAAGATAGCCGCTGCTAGTCCATTTTTTACAATTACCTGACGCCGTAAACAATATGATTAAGCAGGTATATAGTAAGAGACAGATACTTCTCCAACAAGGGGGACATGGAAAGAAAAAAAATGGATAGCAACATGTACTAACTGATGCATGCCCTACCTTGTGTGAAACGCCAGCTAGCTTGTAATACTTTTTTGCGATGTCAATAGATCTGGCATCCCTCTCGCAAGCAACTAGACAACCAGATTCCGGCAGGACCAAGGCCACAGCAAGTGATGAGTACCCCTGAAGTTATGAGAAACAATAATTCATAAATTAGCTTCACAGAACTGCCTATCACATGGATTAAAAAGGATTGGACTTGTATCAGGACAGAAACATTAGCCAATGTTGCGGGAACAGAAAAGATACAAGCCTGAATTTTGAGTATTTCTTTCATCTTCCTATGTTTCTGACAGATTTTTAGAGTTTACGCAGGTGAAGATAAAGAAGGAGAATCAAGAGTTAGTCCTCATATCACTCAAGTGGTGATGCCTGACGCCCATTCTTTGCAAATCACGCATAGAAGTTCCCCTAAAGAAGCCACTGACTTAAACCCCAAAATGTAACATGTGCCTTTTTAACAACCCCAAAATGTAACATGCAACCTTTTAACAATATGAGTTGACAGTGTCAAGCAGCAAAATGGCATCTAATAGACCTCCTATATTAAAAGGGATACACCAAGGGTTGAATTTATAGGGAAAGGACCAGGACAGCAGCACAACCTTCAACCTTGCAATGGTCATAATGAATCTCAAACAACAAGGTTCATTTCAATGAATCAATGTTCCTTTGGTAAATCTGAACAGAATTCAAGTACTATTGAAACTGGTGCTACACCAGATGCACTTTCCCACTCAAAACGGCAAAGTTATTAAGTTCTGGATTACCTGGGATCGGAGTTATCTAATTATCTAACTAAAAACCAGCAGATAAGTCCAGAATTTCCAGACACAAAGATGGAGCACATACAGTATAAACACCAACTTCAATACACCTTTTTGCCCCAAGAATCTGCGCAAGCATCGCTAGCAATTGTGCTTGATCAGGGGATACCTGAAGGCCAGAAAATAACAAAATACTTGAAATGACATTTTTTTAGGGGGTTGGGGGTAGGGGAAATGAGAAGAAAACTAGAAGAAAACAATTTAGACGTAAAAAAACCTGCATTTGGCTCCCACGCATACTAGCAGTCTCCTCTCGAAGCTGCCTCAGAATCTGAAAGAAGCTCCATGAATCGATTACGATGCTTAAAGAATCAAAGTTCGGACAAACACAAGAGCCAGATTGCAAGTACCGGAGGCTCTTGAACGTTGTTGAGGATATAGTCGTAAAGGCGAGGGGTGATGCTAATGACTTGCTTGTTTCCGTACTTCTTGTCATCGGCGACGACAAACGGGGCGTTCGCCGACGAGCAACTCCGCTTGATATTCCTAAACTCGAGTCCTGTTTTGGGCGACCTGGAAAAGGACCCAATCCATGCGGCTGCGGGGTGTAATTGTACAACAACACGAACGGGTCTTTGTAGCACAAAAGCAACAGCGTGTTCGTTGGCTAATGCCGAGCAGCGTTTAATTGCCATTAACGGCGGAGCACCGGCCTTCGACTTCGGATTCGGAGACTATGAAGGGAGTTTTATCGGTCCGTCCCTAGAAATGGACCTTGAACTGGGCTCGACGGGCTTATTACTTACAACTGGGGCCGGAGAAGCCCGTCGTAGTTTGTGCTTGTGGTTGGTCGGGGGCGGGCTTTTCCGGCAATTGAGACCAGCCCGGTCCAAATTTGGAATGTCCCTCTAATATTACTTTAGCAACATTTTCACTTGATCCAATTTGACTTTGGATCAGCTGAGGCCAATGGTGCATAGTGGGCCGGGTCGGGATTGGCCCAGCTCGAGACCGGCACGCGTCAAGTCCGGCCCAGGGTCGGTCAAACTCGGCTCGGCACGGGCCCGTGTAGAATTTGGACAAGCCAGGGGCGGTTACGGGTCAGAAGAACGAGAGATAGGAGAAGTGGGCTCGGCACAGCCCAGGCAGAATTTGGGCCCAGCACGGATCAAGACCAGGATGGGACCGGCATGCCAACGCGCAACGGTCGACAGACTCCCAACGGCTCCAGAATTCAAAAAAATAAGTGAAAATGACAGAGTTAGTCCCTGTAACGGCCTGCTGACGTTATTTGACCTCCAAAATTATTTTTTTGCCCCCCCCAACAATTATATGCTAAGGCCTTTTTAGTAAAAAAAAAAAAGGCCTTCCCCCTATAAATAGGGAGGTCATTTCCACAATTTCTTCACACTAATCTTAACAATCTCTCATTCTCTACTAATACATTCTCTCATTTCTTTGAAGTTCTCAATCTTTTTTTCATCATTTTTTCTTAATCATTCCTTAATTACTTTCGAAGCTCGTGATCTTTTCAATTTATTCTCACACAAAGGGCATCAAGAGGAAAGAGAAAAGCCTCAAGCTCTTCTTCTCACACAGGTTTGAGGTCTTTTTTTCATGGCCTTTCTTGACCAGCGACCTGTGGGGCTCAAATCCAACAAACTGATGATGACGAACAATTCGATATGAGTCAATACGACCTGGGGCTCGACGATCAACTTTCTGATGATGACATTGAGGAGGTGGAACCAACGGCATCAAAAAATGTTGGTGGAGGAGATGGTTCTCAACAAACTCCGACATGCCATCAACCCGAACTTCCACACAAGGTAAGATGTCGAGACTCACCGCATGGGTTTAGGAGCATTTGGACCAAGTTTTCGAGAAGGATGTTCATGGAAACGATGCGAGGTTCGCACATTGCAAACATTACAAGCAAAAACTCGCGCACAAGAAGAACTCTGGTACAGGAACACTAAGACGTCACATGGAACATAAGCATCCAAATTTATGTCCAAATGCATCTACTAGTACTGACGATCAGACACAGCTTGCAAATACTGCCGGTGGATCAGGTATTTTTAGATTTAATAAAAAAGATTGTAGAGAAAGCATGGTAGAATGGATGATGTTAACTGAAAAACTATTTACACAATCAGAAGATAGGCACATGGAAAAATGGATTAAATCACAATTAAACCCTGCTTTTAAAAGAACATCTAGAACTACTGCTAAGAGAAAGGCATTTAAAATTTATAAAGCTAGTAAATCAAACTTACAAGTATACTTCTCTGCTTTTGATCATTCTATCTTTTTCACTAGTGACATGTGGACTTTACTACTAGGACAAGATTATTATTGTATAACTGCACATTGGATTGATGATAGTTAGGTCGTTCAAAACGTATCATTGCATTTAAGTGGATAGAGGTCGATCATACTGGTTGGAACATATTCCAAGTAATTTCAGAAAGTTTAAAAGAATTTTTTTGTCATGACAAAGTTTTTAGCATAACATTTGATAATGCATCAAACAACGATGTCACGGCTGAGACATTGAAAGAATCAGTAGAACCTGTCCGTGATGCCACATTTTTTCATATTAGATGTGTATGTCATATTTTAAACTTAGCTATTAAAAAAGGTCTCCAAGTTTTGAGTACTGAAATTACTTCAATTAGGTAGGCAATCCATTATTTTAAGTCAAGGACCAAAGTTTTTAAAGAGTTTAAGCAATATTATCTGGAAAATGGCCTCGATTTTAGTTGTAAACGTTTTAAAATTGATTGCCCTACCCGATAGAACTTGACTTACGAGATGTTGATGATACGATACCATTTGCTGCACACATGACATATTTTATAAATGTCATAGAAAAGAAAACAATTTTGAAACAAGAGATAAATGTAGGATAAACTGTCAAAATTGGCTACTGTGCTGCGATATTTTTTATGATGCCACTGTTTTTTGCTCCGGTGTATACTATCCCACATTGCACAAAGTTTTAATGCATATGGTCAACATTGCATGAGTTTTTAACCAATACAAAGATGACGAGTTCTTAAAAGACACAATTAAGGCCATGAAAGACAAATGAATTTTATATTTCAGTACTATACCTCCAATCTATTTACTTGCATTTGCACTAGACTCGACCATCAGAATCACGGGTACACAGCAGCTACTTGAGGGTTATTATAGTTCCTTAGAAATGGCACATATATCTATTCATGCTATAACTGCCACTATTGATGAGCACTTACGAAAGTTATTTAAGATTTATGCTGACCGGTATAAGGATAAAGTTGTGAACACTTACTTCCTCTACCATTGGGTGTTTATCATTGTCGGGCTCATCATCATTCAATCTGGTTGAACAACTCCTCAAACGGCCACGTGCTGCAGCATTTGGCCTTAATGAAGTGGACGTATACCTCAACTTGGTTTGGGAAAATAGTGAGACCGACATTCTAGAATGGTGGAAAGCAAGAAGCAACAAATTTCCAATACTCTCCATCATTGCTAAAGAAGTTTTAGCTGTTCCCGTCTCAACTATTGCATCTGAGTCCGCTTTCAGTGCTGGGAAGTGTGTAATTTCAGAGAAACGTACAAGGTTGTCAGCAGATACAGTTGAAGTTTATATATGCAACCGTGATTGGGGTCTTGCAGCTTTAAGATTACAAGACCACAAGAGTTCCAACGAGGAAAACCCCGATGAGATAGATACTTAAATCCACAGCTTGCTAATTATTTTCTTATTTTGTATTTGATCTAATTTTGCTGTTTAGCACAGATCGTAACTTTTATTTTGCATTTACTTTTATGGAACGTTTTGCTATTGAGTCATGTAAAGCCCGTTCCATGTTATGTAAGTGTCGTTTAGCTTTAAAATTAATAAAATTTTACACCGGTGGTGGTATTTTACTCTTAAAACAAGTAGTTTTAAAATTTTTTGTTTTAAAATTAATTTTTAAAAATATAAAATGAAATTAAAATTAAAATTAAAATTAAATATTAAATATTAAATATTAATACTAAAATTAAAAATTAAAACTAAAATTAAAAATTAAAAATTAAAAATAAAATTAACATTTGCGAGCCTAGGACCAGATTCGGCCCAGGACCGGCACGGACCTGACACGTCTCAACTCGGGTCATGCCCGGGCTCAAGAAACATAGGACCGGGCACAGCCGACGCGGTCCGGTCCTGAGCCAGGCCAGCCTACTATGCATCACTAGCTAAGGCGAATGTTACTTCCAGTTACTTTTTCTCTCTTTGCAAATATATAAGAAGAAGGTTGTCATAAAAATATTTTCATTCATTCACATTCGGATTGGCTCTCAAATAATTAGAGAAAGTGTCACCGCGTCCACTAGTAGTAGCATTCAAATGTCAAAACATTTTTCTTCCATAGGAAAAAGTGCATTTTTTGTCTTATGGAGTAACTTCTATTTTATTTTTTATTTGAGTCCTAAAATTTTCAACTTCTTTAAATCATTGTTGAAATGTTAATAGATAGTCTTATATTTACTTAAAGACAATTATTGAACATGAATACTCCCTCCGTCCTACATTGACCGCACCATTTGACTTTGCACAATTTTTTAGGCAAGTTAGAATTTTCACGTTTTAGACAATTTTACCCTTTCCTCTTAGACAATTCGCTGATCGCCGGTCGCCAGTCGCGTCATCACATCCCTTGTCGTTGAGCAACAGTCTCGCTGTTGATTCAAGCGGCCCAGTCATAGATTCGTCAGCGAATCACGTGGTTCATGACCTCTGCAGTCAATTCATAACCTCCGGCGTTGATCGTCTTCGCGTTTAATTCTAGCAACGCTGATCGTCTTCCCGTTGATTCCAGCCCTCAATTGTCATGCCCGTTAGGTCGATTCGGTCCCTAACTCATTGATTTCTGTCCCCAACTCGTCAATCCTGTGCCTCATCGCTTACAAATCCTACACCTCTCTCGTCCATTTGACGTTTTTGATGTTGTTGTTGTCGCTTCCTCAATTGTCCATCTGGTTTGAACATCTCCGACTAGCTAGCGTCCTGATGACACTGGTCTGAGCAATGTCGGAAGGACATCGTCAGAGGCATCATCGGAGGGACTTGGAAAAAAAGAGGGGTTAGATTTCAAAGGGTTAGTGGGGGTATAACAGACATTTTCGTTACTAAAATTTGCCAAAAAGGGAAATAGTGCAAAGAATTTGAGACATCCAAAAAAGGAATATAGTGCAAAGAATATGGAACGGAGGGAGTACAATTTACATAGAGAAAAAACTGATATTTTAAGTAGTTTATTGGTTGACAAAAAATTATTAACAGTCTAAATTTATTAAAGAATAATTAACCGATAATTTAAATTACTTAGACCATATTGGAAACTTGGGTGAAATTACAATAGAAGCTTCTTCGATTCATTTTGCTCTCAGCCTAAGCAATTGGTGTCAATCATGGTGCAATATTTTCTCGATATATCGATGGATGAGGCGTAGCAGGTGCTCAATTGGGCAGGTAGGATGCTCGAGTAGAAGGAATCATCAAGTTAAATTTGGATGGAGTTATTTTCTGGCCTCATGCATCTAAAGGGTATAAGTATTGATACTGGTGATCATCAATTAGGAATTGTCTTTCAGGTACGGCAGTGTTTTTCAGGTTGAGCTACGTACGTATTAGCAATTTATTTTGCTTTGATGAAAGCAAAACATCGTGGCTGGTCTTCGGTAGTAGTATTAGAATTAGATTCTCAAAGTTTGAGTAGTGCTCATTTTCATTTTGGTATTACTTTAAAAGATATATTCTCCTTGGTTTCAAACATTTTGTCTGTTTCTTTCATTCATAGAAGTAATTAAGAGTAGTTGCAATATAGTAGCTTATCATCTTGCTGACCTTCTTGCTCACTTGGCGGACAAGTTTATTTTGCTAATCCATTATAAATTAGCTGGCTATCATACTTCATCCAGATCTTGTATTAAAGCAGCTGGTGACAAGTGGCTTTTTTGGAGATGTGTGGCGGTGAATAATGTAAGATTAAGGTTCCAAATTGGTCTTTTTGTGTGGTTCGGTCTTTCCGGTTTACGTCCAGATCTTGTATTAAAGCAATGCCTAGGTTGTTGTTGGCAGATCCTAATTATCAATATATGGAACAGAAATGATGTTAGATGATGCAATGCATGCATATATATTGCTTTTCTTGCATATCAAGTGATAAGTTGTTTTGGAATTCTAGGTATTGAGATGGAGTCAAAAACAATTATCCACATCTGGGACTTGGAAAATGTTACATACAGCTGCTTACACATTCTTAAAAAAGAAATTAATTATTCCACGAATATGTATCTGAACATGACAATTTGCATTTAACCACACTGTAATAAATTTCTAAACCACTTAATTTCATGTTTAATACATTGAGATCTTAATTACTCATCTTTATTCAGATATATATTAGTTTAGTTCATAAGAATATATCTCATTTAAATTTTTGCGCTACTTCTAGAATATTATATCTACACATATATTCACAATTCAATTCTGTTTTTTGGGATAAAATTCATATAAATTAAAGAAGTTAGAAGCTCTTCTCTCCAAAATCTCTCAGAGCCATGAACTTCTTCCCACGTGATAGCTGAAACGTTAGGCATCAACGTTTACATCTTACACAATCCTATCATGATCATTCCTTCACCAACAAGTACTTTATTTGCCTCATCTTAATCAATTAGTTGAATGCTCCGTCTTCTCCTCTTCCCCATGGCAAATCACTCTTCATCCTCCAAAATCACGCATACCTTGAGAATTCTCACTGTTGCTATTCTTTACTGCTTGCTCCAAAGCTGCCAACTTTGATCTCTCTGCAACTGCTGCCTTCACAATTCTTACATACTCTGTTTCTATATGATTACATTCAACCATTTGTATATAAAAGCCTCTCTCTTTATCTCTTCATCTTCTGGGTATCGACTTATTTAATAAAATCTTCTATATACGATTTTCTTATACCTGTATTTTTCACCAATTTTGTTTAATTTATGAGAAATTATAAATATAAAAATTTAACATCACATATATTTCTGTTTTCTCCCATGAACACATGGATCCTCTTGATTATCTCTGTTTCAAAGCATGTTTAGTTTAAACCATTCCCACGAAATTTGACCGGAAGATATAGGAAAAAAATATAAGTATTGTATTCCTGTCTTTGTACATGACCTATTATTTATCCTCTAATTACATATGTTATATTGAACATTCCAACAATGTTGCAATTTACCTCTCACGATAAGGACCCTCAAATCAGAAATTCTGTCCGGTAGCATTGCGCGGGCCATTAACCTAGTTGAACTTAAGATTGTAACCTCCATTTCGACAGTCGATTTCTGTTGCTTGGAGTCCATCTTTTAAGTGATGATGATGTACTATCGCTCTTAGCTAAGAGCTTATTTATGAAGGTTAATGCTTTCAGATTGTGTTGCTGAGTTCAATTAGTGGAAGAGACTTTGATTCTGTTTCCAACATTTGGTTGGATGGTATTGCTTGTTTCATTGTGGCAATTCAGTTTGTAGGAACTTCAGTTTAGAAGACATGTACAAGAGGAAGAATCCGCAAAACCAGTAACTGAACTAGAGTTTTTGGTTCACAGGGCCAGGATGGGCGATGAAAAGGCAAGGAGGCGAGGCCGAGCATGCGCAGTGTGAAGGAATCGTGGAGTGGAGAACATAAGTAGTCGCAATTGAGGAGCATTTAGGGATTTGGGAGTTCTGCGAGAGATGAGGGAGGGGGGTTGAGATTTGAGGAGGCGAATCCATAGAGATGGAAGGGGTGAGGCAAAAGAGTGATGTCATTTTGTTTAGAGGAGAGGTGCACTTCAGCTGCTTAGGAAAGAATAACGCAAGTAATCCCCAAATTTTTGTCTGCGTGCAACACTGCCTCTGTCTTTATATTCTTCTGTCCGCGTGCAACACTACCTCTGTCTTTATATTCTTCTACCATATCTGGAGAAGGCAAAATTTCACACCTGGCCCCCGACTCCTTACAAAATAACTAGGTTATTACCCCTATCCTACGCATTTTCAAAATTTTCAGAGGCTGCCGCACCCGCCGCCCCATAGTAGATCCACGGCTGCACAGAACAAAGCTTTCATGTTTAGAAGCCTCGCTGATCAGAAGTATCAACATGGTCAAGAATACATTTCAAGAGATTGTAAATCAGATGGTCAGTGCAAATCTGTGTTATAATGATGAGATACAAACTCTACTCCTTCAGGGTTCGTTTCCTAAGAGTTGGGACACATTGGTCGTCTCATTGATGAATCCAGATCCAAATGAAAAAGTAACAATGCAGATGGTAAAAGAGAGTTTGCTCAATGAAGAATCTAGGAGGAAAATAGCAAAGCATTTTCTTACCGGAGCCAGAAGCCCTTGTAGTAGAGGGGAAGGAGAAGAGGCACGAACATATTCTATACAGGGAAGAACAACAGAAGTTCTTCTCCTAGCGATGATACAGGCAGAGGGTACTACTGAAGCAGGTCCAGTGCCTAGGTTTCTCACCTGTTTCTACTCTCAGGAACCTGAAAATTTTAAAAGAGATTGCAGAATATTCAAAATGGACCAAGCCAAGGAGAAGAATGGAGAGATGGTGTACTCACATGTTGTTTTATCCTCCCTCTTTTTTTTCCTTTTCTCCATTTTCTTATGTGAAATGAAAAAGGGGAAAAAAGTCTTCTATTGCTGCCCACTTCATGAGAATTGAGAAGCAACAAATGTCAAGAAAACCACAAAAGAAAACCTGTACTTGCTACAATCCCGTTTATGAGCTCTTTGGCTTTCTAGTCAATCAAATAGCTCAATCTAAAGACTGGACACTGGAGCGGCATTAACCAAATCCTCAGAGCTGTAAAGGCTGAGCTTTTGTAAACACAAAAACCCCTCCTCCTCCAACAGCACGGCCCAAGAGCATATCCCTGTCTAGGTAGGAAAGGTAATACAGTCCACCAACTGATCGTCTGCAATTCAAACATGTTCCAGTACGCTGATCAACTTCAGAATCACAATGCAACTCTAAAAATATGTACAAGTAGATATGACATACCTCCCTGGATCTCCCACAGGAACTTGGGCTTTGAATGAGCGGATAAATTGCAATATCTGGAAATAACATCCATGGAACTCGTGACATAAGGACAAAGTGAGTCAATACAGGCACAAATATGCAAAGAGTCCCAAGACTACTAGAGCATGTTAGATTGGAGTACACATCAAGCTGGATCTGTAGAACATGAATTTTGGGTACACCATTAAGCAATATGGACAGAAAAATGAGAACAGAAATCCTAAATGGTTGTTCACCACCAAAGCAATTTTACTATATGGTACCAATTAGTTTACTGTAGATTGAATAACAGCATCAAAGGATACAAAATTAAACATCAAATGGAAAAAAAGGAAAAGGTTTCAAGTAGAACTCAAATCCAACCAACATCTCAGTAAGTAGCTAGCCGATTACCTGTAGGTTCAAAAACGATCTAGGAAGGAGAGCTGGAGCTATTAGAGCTTGCAGTTGTTCACTGATATTTATGTTCTGGACAGTTATCTGCCAAACACAAGCTGTAGGTTCAGTATTCTGTTATCTTTTGAATACATGCTAGCTTTTTGTGGAAGACTGCCATCCTTCAAGGCGCAGACCAAAGGTGCACTTGGGCAGTCAATGTTGACTTTACAGGCTTATTCTACCATATGCTACTTATTCGGTGAGCAACAAACTAAAATATTGGTTCGAAGGAATATTAACCTGTTGGTTTAAGTTAATCAGTTCAAAGGCAAAATATACACGCTTGTTGGTTTAAATGAACATTACTTGCCCACTTAAAATTCAACAAGCAAATATGTGACGTTCCCAATGGTGCTTCTATTCATATGAAACAGTGATACTCATTTCTATATAGTAGTCCACAACATATATAAACCTCCTGTCCTAAAATGTTTATAATTTTTCGCTTTTTTTGAAAATGTTATGAATGTCGTGCCATAAACACATATTTTCTCTAAGGCTACCCAATAAGTAGCATTCATAAGCTTTACATAATGGCAATGGTAATTTGGAAAAAGATACATAGTTATGGAAAAGACTCACTTTGGGATAGTTATGGAAAAGACTCATTTTGGGACATTGGCAAGAAAAAAAAAAAGGAATAACAAGCTTAGTGGGATGGTGGGAGTAACTAAAATCCAAAGACAATAAGGATGTTCATTTGGATAGATCCTGAACCTGTTGCCTTTACAATAGAGAAAATAACATCCTGTCTCTCCCAACAGGGAAAACACACACACACACACACACAGAAAACAAGAAAAGAAAATGGAAAGACTCAACTACTAATGTGTAGGATTACTAAGCAAACAATCTCTCTGCACCTCAAACTTCCGCGGAAGTTATGATGCAAACAGACAAACGAAAGCCTACCTGCTCAAATGTGAGATAGATGTTCCGCACAGAAACCACATCAAATTTTGCAGTAACAACCAGAGTAGCCCCTTCTTCTTCCTGTAAAGCAGTAGAGCCACAAAAACTTAAACTCAAGAAACAGGGATGGGGGTATTGTCCAGTGCGAAGAGGGAAGCCTCAGTCCAACAAAGACAGATGCCAAGTAGAGACCAAGTGCACCCACTTGCATTGTATAGCTACTAGGGAGGGCCATAGGGCAATATTTTCATCTTACTTTTACGTGCATTTAGCACAGGTGTGTAGCATTAACATTTTGAAGACAGGAGGCTAGAAACTAAAACACCTTGGCCATTGCATTGTGATAAGAAAGATTGCTGCTGCATGCTCTAAAAAATAAGCTGGAAGCATTATGGAGTACTTATTGAGTAACAAAGAAAGCTGCTCACCAACTAGGAGATACGTATAAATTGGTATCACAGAGTTGACTCGAATCAATGATACTGAAAGACAGATAAGTAATATCTTCTCCACAATATCAGAAAAGAATTTGGTAGATTACCAACCAAGATGACACGAGCAGTGAGAAGGATGATTCTTACCTCTAACAAACTAGGGATACTCCATTGAACAACATTGCGAATGACACCTCCACTGGACTGGTCCCTACATTCGAATTTCTGGAAAATCTGGCCAACCTAGACAATGAAGTCACAGGAAAGCCATAAAAAATGATATTATTTGACAGTTGAAATGATTCCGCCTACGATCTGTTCTTTATTTACTAGTAACTTTTTCTTTGAGAACAAGGAAACCTAGAGAAGCAGAATGGAAACGGGGTACTGCCCTGCTACCGCTCAAGCCAAAAGCATCTGATAGGAATGTAAATTCGCAAGTGACATGAGGAACAAAACAGTGATTAAAAAATAACCCAAAGCGGCAAGTGAACTGCTTCACATGAAAGGAACTTTTGTATCTCTGGGGAAAAAAATTTCATACCTCGAATATTGGGAGCCTAGCAGCAGCTTCCAGAAGAACAAGAACATCAAGAGCAGAGGTGTACTGAAGACGCCATGTCCCATCCAGCTTCACCAGGTCAATAGGCGCACCCATGTTAAATCCTTCCACATTCACCTGCAAAAAGATTTTCAGTGAGAAACAACCCACACAGAATCATCATTCCCCCCAAGTCCCAATAAATAAAAAATTGTACATCAATCAAGCAAACCCTTGTTCTCTTGTGGTTCGATAGAGAGAAAGAGAGACCAGAGCTTCTTCGATTTCGGAGCGCTGATCAGACGTTGCGACGAGTCCTCGTTTAGTGTCTTGGACAGATCTCAGGAGGTCGTGTTTCTTGTTCTCCAACTCGACCTCGGAGACCTGAAGAACTCAGCAAGCAGACGCAGTAAGTAAGCAAGAAGAAAGGCTCAGAATTCAGAAAAGAACAAGAACAAAATTGTGAACGAAGGGCTGCGAACCACAGGCCTGGCGGGAGCCACAGCTACCGAACATGAAATTTTGTTATTAGAAAACCACTTTCTTGGGGTGCTCAGGTTGGAACAGAAACGCTTTCTTCCATTGATGTGATTCTTCCGAGTCACAGGGCAGAAGGAAGTAGCAGACGCTAATTCCATTTCTGGGAATCGGCTCGCCAAATGAATTGAATGACCCCGGAGCTCGAAGCATTCAGATAATGAGTCCACCGTTAGCACTGTAGCACGTACTTAGTTTTTTTTTTTTTTTTAAATGATATACCACAATAAAGTACGAAATTTAACCGTCTCAACTAACATCAAACTTTCAAACTTTACTTTTGATACTAAATTTATCATTGACGGTTATAAAAAATTGTAAATTTGTCGCTTGTTTGTTAAGTGGCCGTCAAATAAATGAAAAAAATAATAGCTTTAGTTCTTCATTAGTAACATTTCTTCTATTAGTGTCATAATTTTGCCTATCCATTGATCATATTATTTTTTTCACCATTTTCCTCACCTTAATGCTGGAAGTTAAATTTCAACTTGACAAAACTTAGCTTGACTTTTCTCCTATCTTCAAATCAAATCCATCATACTCTTGAGTAGCCTTCACTTTTCTGATTGGCTGCACTCATTACAGAGACCATTTTTCAATTGGTTGTGACCATTCTGGAGACCATATTGGAGGGCACAAGAAGTCCTCCAAAGTTGATTCCATGGATCTAAATGGCCATTGTGGGTTTGTCTCGTGAGCCAATGTGGTTGTCAAACACACCTCATAGAGATAACCAACTCCTGTTAGCATTAGTAGAAGGCGGGAAGACCTTTTTTATTCAATTTCTTAAGGAGATAGGACAGAGCGACATTGAAGATGGATAGGGTTGAGTGGTTGGCGATCCATTAGTCACACCGCTCACCACCGTATTTTGAAGAAGGTGACATGGTCACTAGATAGGCAAAATTAAGGTACCAGTAGAAGAAACGTGAAGAATCAAATACCAAAATTGTTATTTTTTTTCCCTTCATTTGACGGTCACTTTAACCGAAAAGTGGCAAATTTGCAACATTTTGTAACGTTGGGGGTAAACTTAGTTTGGGTAAAGTTCAATAGCAAATTAAGTGCACTTGAAAGTTTAGTGGTAAAATTGGTCATTTGACTAATTTAAAATGGTAAATTTGGTACTTAATCCTTTTTATTTTTTACCTTTTGTACACAAAAAAATATCGTAGATGTTTACTGAAATATTTTACTACCCGACATAAAGCCCACTCATTGATGATGCATAGAGATAATCCTTCATATAAAATTTTTAGAGTTCGAACTGTGACCTCCCACCGTTTGCATCATATGTTGTAACAAAGCTTAGTAGTTTTCTCTCTCTTTGTTAGTATTTTGTTTGTACAAGATTACATGAAATTTTCTGCTCAATTCATTTCACATTTTTAAACGATTACTACATTTCTAATTTTTTAATTTTCTAGAAAAATATTTTAAGAAATAAATAAAAGCACACAAGTTGATTTTATATTATGTATGCTTATGATTCTCCGAGGGTTAATTACACTTGTAAACTCTAACTTTTAATTGTTGTTCTTGTTCTAATCATAACATCTTTTTTCTTCACAACGTCTCTAATCTCATTAAAATATTTCATTTTGGCCCATTTTTAATGGAAATTATTTTGGATGAAAAACTACTCATATAAGGAAAATTATATCCATCTTTTGCCAATTGCCAAGCTTGCAACACTTTTGCTCTTCATCGCCATCCTGTTCTTCACCACCTTCCTTGCCCTCTCCATCCTTTCCCTCCTTCCTCTATCTTTCACCGTTCCTGTTCAACCCATCCTTGCCCAACTCCACTCCTAATCCACCTCTTGGTGACATCCATTCCACCTTCTTGAGTGACACCATGCTCAGAAAAGCGTCATCGATAATTTGGCCAAAGAATATGTTGTTGGAGATAAAGAGAGCCTTTGAGCATTGTGCCCTCGAAATTGTTGTTCAAGACAAATGGTGCGCAAGGTGGGAAGTTGGACAAGTGCTTCAATTTCAACGGGGCTAGAAAGACCCATATTCTCAAGATGGAAGCCCCAAATGACATTGTTGAGGCAGATGAGGCTGACCCAATTGTGGCAACTGTCATTTGTAAAGGGTGTGGAGGAGACCCAACTGTCATTTGCAATGGTTGTGGAGGGGACCTAGGTGCTTAAGGCTAGAGGGTTGTCAAGGGAGTTATTGTTATATGTAAATGTTTCAAGGTTTTTTTTTCCAAAAGGAAAAATTTTTCGGGTGTTTTCCTTAAGATAATGAGTTCCATAAAAAAATGGCCAAAATGAAACGTTTTATTGAGGTTAAAAACATGCTACAAATAAAATGAAGATTATGGTTAAAACAGTAACAATAATTAAAGGTTATGGTCCAAGCATGTAATTAACGTGACTCTCTGAACACACACACACACACATACATATAGGGTTAATAAAAATCTACCCTATGAGGTTTAGGTAAAATTACACTTTGCCCCATGTCTTTTTAATATAGCCTGACAACTACTCCTGAAATCTTAATTTAAATATTACGATAATTATTTTCTAATAATTTCAATATGTATAATATTTCTTTTACAATTAACAGACATTTTAAATTATCAATTTTTTCTTTCTGTAAATGAAAAATAGTTTTTTTTTAATGTCAATTAACTGTAAAAAGAAAAATACAATATAGATTAAAATTATTTAAAAATGAGTACCATACAGCCTAAATTAAGATTTCAGAAGTTGCTATTGGACGATATTAAAAATATAGGGACAAAGTATAAGGGATAAAGTGTAATTTTACTTAAACCTCAAGGAAAAAATCATAATTATGCCATATATACATATTGTATGCTTTTCTTTCTCTTTCCTGCAATGAAATGTTTATGGAAGAGGGTGTCAGCAGGTGGAGTCAATTTTTCCAAAAAAAATTATTCCCAATATATTGAATAAAGGTTGAGTTCAAATTTGCTTTTTTTTTGGCTCAAAGAGGTAAAGGATGTGGTTGAAGGAACCATCCTAAAATCTTGTGTGTTTTATGTGTGCTCATGATTCAACGCAGAGGATGATTGAAAAATGAACCATGGGACATGAAAGACGCATGTAAGAATCACTATTCTAATGTTTTATTGGCACCACATTTTTTTAATGTTAGCCCTCGTGTACATATGTTGCAATTCATGCCTCCCGAAGAGAACAACTTCAGTGCAAATCATCTTTACACATAAGCATGATATTTCTCGAGACAGAGACATGAAAGGCGCATGTGTTGTCGTATGAACTCCTAACAGTAGTATAGAAACTTCTAGCTAAGTAAACTATTCCAACGATTTTTAAGAGCTTCATGTGCTCTAGAGCAAGGAATGGGGTGAAGCAGAGTGCCTCCATTTCCATCTGCTGCTGGTATCTCTGTGAACAAGCCCAGTCTTATCAATGTGTTCACTGCCTTATCCACCGGCATCTCAACCTGCAGCAGCTTCAATATGGTGAGCTGCAGAGTTCCAGGCCACACACATGGCATCAATATCTAAGCAGTTCCTTAGTACCTTTTGCTTGAAGACATCATGCATAAACCTCTCGCATTTGTCTCCAACTCTCTGACAAGAAATTGCCTGCAATCAAGAATGATTGTAGGTAGCTGATGTGCGCATCAAGTAGAAAACAATGATTCTTCTAGCAGGATGAAAAACAAAATGATGATCCAAGATCTTTGTGTTCATGAGCATATAAATCTGCACCTTGTCCAAGAACGCAGTAATGGAATAGAGTTCCAACTTGAAGCTCAATACTCAAACTGATCTAGTTTAGAGGAATTGTAACATATTGACCTCGATATAGACATTCCAGTCCAAACTCCAGAAAGGGATTCGGTGTAACTATTAACATAACATCTCCAAAAAAATGAATCCTCAAAATCTTTACACCCCAGGTATTTGGGACCAGAGGGAACAGGAGCAAATAGGGGTGTGGAAACAAACAGGCAGCCATTAAACTAGAATATTGATGCTTCAAGATTCAAATAAGCACGTCTATGAGCAGCCTCAACCAAAAATAAGTGAAAGCAACTTCGGTTTTGAAGCTGTAAACGCTGAAACAAATTTCATACCTGGCCATTCTCCATCTTAAGAAGGACTGCATAAGTTAAAATGGCTTCTTTATACTGCATGTTTCAGAAGGAAAACAAAAAAATTCAGAAGACAAAAATAATGGTATTTGTACTACCAACCCTTCATCTACCTTTAACTTTTTCCATGATCTTTTTTTCATTCAAGAGCCAAACAAGTTCTAGTTTAATTCTTTAGTTTGTTTCACAATTAGAACCAGAAATGGACACCTGCATTTTGATAGAACTGTTCCACCACAAGCTGCCTGTCATTTGTTTGATGAGACTCGCCAATAGACTGAGACTTACATGAGGTAATACCTTGCAGCTATAACTAACATCAGTCATTCGTTCATGTAGCCATGCTTTAAGCTAATTCAATGGAAGGTATCAGCCTCACAATTTTCCTGATAGCATGGTAATGCATAGTAGTTGGGAACACGACAAATTGTACTTAAAATTGTTGGAATATTCTGGAGATCGTGAGAAGAAGATTTGATGTTCTTTATTAGGAAAACCGTGTGTACAGCTAGGAGTAGCTCAGTAATCTTTTTATTTTTAGGATATTAAGATCTGGTTCTTTGTTTCCTAACTGTTATACTGTAAAATAGGAAACTACCTATTCACACAGCCACGTATTTAAACAATGTAATTCTCTATGAAAAGTGAAGCTCTTACTGTTTCTATATAGTATCAGAGCCTACCCTAATTTTCTAGCCATCTCTCTACATCCTTTTTCTACCCAACATGTCTGAAATCTCGTCTGGATCTACACCTTCTAGCAACAATCAACCAAACAATACTACAACCCAAACTCACGCCCCAAACACTAAATCTCAGTTTGTCCAGATCACTACTATTTGCCTTAATGGTGATAATTTCTTGCGGTGGTCTCAATCTGTTCGAATATATATTTGAGGGCGAGGGAAAATTGGCTACCTTACTGGAGATAAGAAGGCACCAGCACCAGAGGACTCGACATATGCAACATGGGATGCAGAGAACTCGATGGTTATGACCTGGCTCGTCAACTCTATGGACGAGGACATCAGGTCTAACTACATGTGCTACTCCACAGCCAAGGAATTATAGGACAATGTAAATCAGATGTATTCTGATTTAGGAAACCAATCCCAAGTTTATGAGTTAACTCTAAAACTTGGTGAAATCTGACAAGAAGATGACACTGTCACCGAGTACTTTAACTCACTGAAAAAGCTGTGGCAGGACTTGGACCTCTTCAATAACTACGAATGGAAATCTGCAGATGACGTCAATCACTACAGAAAAACCATGGAGGCTCATCGAATCTAGAAGTTCCTGGCTGGACTAAATGTGGAGTTTGATGAAGTAAGGGGCAGGATCATTGGTAGATCACCCCTTGCCCCAATAAGTGAAGTATTTGCAGAAGTTAGAAGAGAAGAAAGCCATAGAAATGTCATGTTGGGAAAAAAGGACACCAACGTGATGGTTGACACTTCTGCCTCAGTTGCCTCTAATGAAGTGGCAAATAAGGCTGCCAGATTCCAGAGGAAGACTGAAGAAAGCCATAGAAATGTCATGTTGGGAAAAAAGGACACCCCCTGATGGTTGAAACTCTCCAAGAATATTAATTGTTTGATAAAACCCATTGCAAGGAAAGGTTTGATAAAACTCTCCAAGAATATTAATCATGAATCTGTTCCACATGTTCCCAAACTAGCCTGCAATTTTTTGTCTGCAAGCAAACTTTCCAAAGATTCTAATTGTTGTGTTGTTTTCTTTGACTCTCACTGTGAAATCCAGGACCAGACTTCGAGTAAGAAGATTGGCAGTGCTAAGATGATAGATGGACTTTATTACTTTGATGGAGACTCTTCTGATAATAAAAAGGCTCAGGACTTTAGTAGTGTTAGTTCTGATCCTGTTTATGAACAAATAATGCTTTGGCATTTTAGACCAGGACATCCTAGTTTTCAATACCTTAAGTACCTGTTTCCTGGTTTATTTAAAGGGTTCAACCTCTCTTTGCTTAAATGTGAAAGTTGTTATCTATCTAAGAGCCACCGTACTACATACTTGCCAAAACTTTATATTCCCTCAAAATTTTTTTATTTGATACATAGTGATGTCTGGGGACCTTCAAAAGTCACCACAATTTCAAGAAAAAAATGGTTTGTCACCTTTATAGATGACCATACATGTTTATGTTGGATTTACTTGATGAGTGAGAAATCTAAAGAGGAAAATCTGTTTAAGGCTTTTTACAAAATGGTTGAAACACAATTTCAAACTAAAATTAGTATTCTTCATACTGATAATGGAACTGAGTATTTCAACAAACATTTGGGAGTTTTTTTAAAGGAAAAAGGTGTTCATCATCAATCTACATGTGTGGATACCCCTCAACAAAATGATATTGCTGAAAGGAAAAATAAACATTTACTTAAAGTAACTCGTGCTATCATGTTTTACATAAATGTTCCAAAATATCTATGGGGAGGAGCTATTTTGACAGCCTCATATTTGATTAATAGGATGCCTACCCGCATTTTAAAATATAGCACACCTTTGGATTAATTCAAAACTATTTTCCCTATGTCACGGATCCATTCTGATTTACCACTTAAAATTTTTAGATGCACTGTTTTTGTCCATATTCCTAACAATTCTGGTTCAAAACTGGATCCTAGAGCTGAAAAATGCATTTTCATAGGTTATGCACCCAATAAGAATGGATATAAGTGCTTTAATCCAAAAAAAAAAAATTTGTTAGTATGGATGTCTCTTTCTTGGAAAACAAACCTTACTAAAACAAAAATTATCTTCAGGGGGAGAATGAAGTAAGGAATATGAAGTAAGGAATGATAATTTTTTGGATTTATCCCCTGTTCCACTACCAAATACAATTTTAACTTCCCCTGGCAGCTTTGAATCCATTAAACAAAATCAGGAAAATTCAGTTCAAAATAACAAAAGTAATAGGAATCCTGGTCAGACTATGCCAAGTACTATTGTATCTTCAACAGGGGGAGAAACACTACAAATGGATCAAAAAAATCCAAACACTGAGCTTCTGGTTTATACTTGGAAGAAAACTCATCAAAGTAGTCAAGATCCAACTTTGATTCAAGGACCTGACCAGTCTAAACCTCCAGAGACTGGTACTCAGATTTCCATAGGTATTTCAATCCCTATTCCTAATCCTATTCCTTTGGTTGTTGATCCTTCTTTAACTCTATTCCCAATACATCATCTGATTATGATATTCCTATAGCCATTAGGGAAGGAACTAGAACCTGTACAAATTTTCCTAGATATCTTATTGCTAAATATGTTTCTTATAAAAAGCTTTCTCATACTCAGGGCATTTACCTCAAAAATTTCACACTTGTTTGTCCCAAGAAATATTGAGGAAGCTTTGAATGACCCAAACTAGAAGTTAGCAGTTATGGAAGAGATGAGTGCGCTGAGAAGAAGGGGCACTTGGGAGATAGTGGACTTACCCAAAGAAAAGAAAACAGTAGGATGCAAGTGGGTTTTTACTGTGAAATGCAGAGCTGATGGTAGTGTTGAGAGATATAAGGCAAGGCTGGTTGCTAAAGGTTTTACTCAAACCTATGGAATTGACTATCAGGAAACCTTTGCCCTTGTAGCTAAAATAGACTCAATTCGAGTTTTACTATCTCTTGCTGTTAATTTCAATTGGCCTTTGTGTCAGTTGGATGTAAAAAATGCGTTTTTGAATGGAGACCTAGAAGAAGAAGTCTACATGAGCATACCACCAAGATTCGAGGGAAAACATGGACAGAATCAAGTCTACAGATTAAAAAGGTCTTTATATGGTCTAAAGCAGTCTCCTAGAGCCTGGTTTGAGCGCTTTGGGAAAGCTATAAAGAATTGTGGCTATCATCAAAGTCAGACTGACCATGCAATGTTTTACAAGCATAGCAAGGAAGGCAAGGTTGCAATTCTAATTGCTTATGTAGATGACATAATTTTGACAGGTAATGATCTTGAAGAACTGGGAAAGCTTAAGAAGAAGCTGGCGGCTACTTTTGAGATCAAGGACCTAGGACTCTAGGAGCACTAAAATACTTTCTTGGAATGGAAGTTGTGAGATCCAAGGAAGGTATCGTCGTCAACCAACGAAAGTATATACTTGACTTGCTTGGCAAAACAGGTTTACTCGAGTGCAAACCAGCTAAAACTCCTGTAGAACCTAATTTCAAGTTACAACCTGCCAATGTCGAGGAAGTGCAGAATAGAGAACAGTACCAAAGACTCGTTGGAAAACTGATTTACCTATCTCACACTCGCCCCAACATAGCTTTTGCTGTGAGTATGGTAAGCCAGTTTATGCACTCTCATGGACCAAGACATTTTGATGCTGTATACAGGATTCTGAGATATTTGAAAGGGACACCTGGAAAAGGATTGTTATTCAAAAAACGTGGGCATCTACAAGTTAAAGCCTATACAGATGCAGATTGGGCAGGAAGTGTTTCTGATTGGCGTTCTACTTCTGGCTACTGTACATTTATTGGAGGCAACCTTGTTACCTGGCGAAGCAAAAAACAAAATGTGGTGGCTAGGAGTAGTGCTGAAGCTAAGTTCAGAGCAGTAGCCCATGGAATTTGTAAAGTCTTATGGATTAAGAGAACTATTGGAAGAATTGAAAATCTCTAATCCATCTCCCATGAAAGTCTACTGTGATAATAAGGTAGCTATCTCTATTGCTCATAACCCTGTTCTTCATGATAGAACGAAGCATGTGGAAGTTGACAAGCATTTTATCAAGGAAAAAATTGAAAGTGGACTGATTTGTATGCCTTATATCCCTACTGCAGAACAGACTGCGGACATTCTCACTAAAGGATTACCTCAGAGGCAGTTTGAGAAGCTAATTAACAAGCTGGCTATGGAAGACATCTTCAAACCAGCTTGAGGGGGAGTGTTGGAATATTCTGGAGATCGCGAGAAGAAGATTTGATGTTCTTTATTAGGAAAACCGTGTGTACAGCTAAGAGTAGCTCAGTAATCTTTTTATTTTTAGGATATTAAGATCTGGTTCTTTGTTTCCTAACTATTATACTGTAAAATAGGAAACTACCTAATTTAGATTCACACAGCCATGTATTTAAACAGTGTAATTCTCTATGAAAAGTGAAGCTCTTACTGTTTCTATAAAAATCTTTTAACATGTTTACTGGGTCTAGAGCACCCAATTAACACAATCTGATCTTGTCGCATAATGAATTACAGGAAGTTATCCAAAATGAAACTACCAACAGTATATGGAATGGAGACGCACCGAATCATAAATGCAAATTTTTTTAAATAGGTAAACCAGGCACCTGCTGTTGTTCAGAAGCATCTAGAAGAAAGTGAACTGAGCCAAAGCCGCTTGCCAAGGTTTTCTCATAAAGGGTCTTGTCAACAAGTTGCTGTCGAAATGAAATCTTTTTATTCAGAAACGGTCACAGGATAAAAATATAATGAACAAATCTAAAAAATTCTATGACTCACCTGATACCTATCCCATGTCTGTTTGTAACCCAACGCCACACGGGTAACATATATTATCAGAGCACTGACAGCAACCACGTCAAGAAATATAGCTGACCTGTAAAATGTAGAAAGACAAGCCTGAATACTTTCCTGCAGGAATGTAACATCAAATATTACAAAGAGAAAGCAAGGTCATCTTGGAAATTCCAGTATATCTACAAGAACTATATGAAAAGATAGCTGTTTGAACTCCTATTCCCCACAACTCCATTCATTATAAGTAACTAGAAAGCTGTTTAAAAATTCAAGGACAATAATTCTGAAGTTCCTTATTTGAAACCATGCACCTGTTTTTTTTTGTTTTTTTCTTTCTTTTTTTTAAAGGAAAATAACGTGAAAACTGAGATGCTCACGGGGAAGACAAGACGTCCTCAAATTTGTAGTTTATTAGAAATGCAGAGAGGCCCAATATGGTGGCTACATCAAGGCGTACCTGCAAGTGAAATTGATCATATCATGCCTAGCTGTGAGAGATGTCACTGAACCATCATTATTACAAACCCAATCTTGCATCCTCATACTAACTTCTGCTTGATAGAATACTCTATAGCTAGAATAGAAAGTTACCGCGTCTATGATACGGAAAGAGAGCTTTTTGTGAGGGAAAATGACCTGAAATTATTTGAGAAGACAAACTCAGAGCACAAAGGAAGCAGCAGAAACACCGAGAATAAAAAAGGTAAGGTCACAAAATAATTCAAAACAAGCACACTACAGAAGGAGATAACAGACATTATAGTGTTGGAAGCATTAACTGGTAAATCTGGAATTGGAATTTTCTGGTAAATCTTCAATTGCAAGGGTTGAACGCCAGAGCTATGGCCGACATCTCTTTCAGAAACATCCTCGGTATAAAGCAAAATCAGTTCTTGGAAAGCTGGCTCCTGAACACAAGTCCCAACAGAAGGTCTGACACAACATTAACTGGTATAGAAGAAACTGGATGAAGAAAATATTTCTCTTATTCTAATAGTAAAGTATCTTTCAAACAGGGGAAAACGGAAAAAGAAAAAAAGTTTATGAACATCTCAGTTTTCCATGCAAGTTAAATACCTGAAGGGTTGTCTTTGACAGCAGAATGGAGATGGAAATTTTTAAAATTTTCCAAATGTCATTTCCACAATATTTCCTTGTAGCAGGTCTCCAGATGTCACTAAGTGATATTCTTGACAGGAAACTCGGCCTGAATGAAAACTTTTCTATTCAAATGATAATTGCTTATTGTAATCGAACATCCTCAAATAGCATGAGATTTTCATGAAGAAAAATTGGAAGGCACCATACATATCATCTTATAATTAACATTTTTTGCTTTTTCACTGTTTTAGCCTTCAGAATAAGAGATAACAGCGCCTATCAATGAACTGACGAACTTCATCAATCACTCACCATCCTAGCTTCGCTTGACTAACACATCACTTGAGCATGGTAAATAATTTCCATTTTCTGATGAAAATTTTATTCCAAAAAAGAAGGTAAATTAGTATGTGCCAACTTAGCCTAACCTACAACATCCTGTATATGAACTTCAAACATGAGATACAAGTAAGGAAACGAACGCATTAGATAAGACATATAGAATAAGAAAATAATAAAAGAGTTCCATTCCAACAAACCTTAAATAAGGTTCAGAAGCATTATCATCAGTGTCCAAATGAAATGGTGTATCAGGTGTACGAGGAATAAGCCCAATCCATGAAAGCAATTTCTTTAGAAGCCTTCCACGGGGTCCAGTTGCTGAAAGAAAGCCTTCATACCGATTTACTGCTCTTTGTGCAGCCAACCACATAGGAAGCTCACTGACAGATAATTCATCAGTTCCAGTCAGACTGTCAGAAATTTGTGACTGCTGAAAGAGGGACAGTTCCCCAAGCCAGTGCCTTAATCTATTAATCCAAATTTGTCCTCCTTGTGTCTCAGACGCTTGAACGAGTGCCTGTCCTAGAGAAGCATAAATGTAGGTTTTCAGAAAATACAATCTAGTAGGAACAGAGTTAGCAGATCATATAGTTTTGCAAACATGCAGTAACTGATAGGGCCTCAGTATTAGCTAATTTATAACCAAAATCATCATGGAAATGATAATAACCTTATTTATCCATTCGCCGAGTTTCGCCAGTGGTTTTGATGCAATGGAGAAGATTCCTCTCAGAAGTTTCGATTGTAGATAGTCAAGTTTCTCCACAATTAGGAGCCCCTTCTGCCTCTCTGTTGTGTATCCCCGCCTTTTAAGATGAGAGATCATGACAAAATGATTTCTATGTTTAGCAAGGGTAAGGGGTAGAAATAGAAATCCCTGCCAAAGAAATACATAAGAGTGTTCTAGTTTCTGATGTCGCTAATTATAAAGTTTTAGTGATCAAATATTGAACCCGGTTGAACAGCAACTAGCACCATATCATTGAACATAAGGTGTTGCAGCGGTGATCCATCTGATAAGCTAGTTCGCTTACCATGGCTGTGGTATGAGAAACTAAAACATCTCATACATGCCTTCCTAATATTGTAACCTAAACTTCTTTGTGGCCTCTAATCTATGGTAATGGTGAAGAATAAAATTTTAGTGACTTGTGTATTCTTAATTTCTTATAGCAAACTGATCCATCCAACCAAGTTACCTAAATATGATTGCATTAGACTCAGATGCTCTCCTCCAATCGACATATATTGGCAATGTAAGCAGATAATCTGTATTCAAGGCGGATGCTAACATCAAATCCCTAGCCGACAGTTCTTCAAACTGAGCAGCGTTCAAAAGCTGCATGAAAGCCCTCTGGAAACGGGTGTCAACTCTAAGTCTGCAAAAAATTTCAAATAGAAGTTGTTCAACGAACATGAACATTATTGAAAGACAAGCAAAAGCAGCAGTGGCACAGCATAACCTGGATTTGCCGTTAGAATCACTCTGTCCGGCTTTCGTTGAACTCAAAAGACTACTGAGATGTATAACATAATTAAAACGAACAGGCAAATCCCCGGGCATTTCCTCCCTAAATCCGTTAATTGCGTTATATCCATCAGCTTTTCCAGCGGCATCAACTTCTCTTTCACAGGAATTCAGTGATTTCTTGCTTAGTTCTTGATCTTCAATTGAATGAGCAGAGAAATAATCTGTTCTCATCTCTTCCAATATGCTTTTGTGTTCGGCGTGAAGAATAGAGTCTAAGCACCTAATTCCAAATAAACAAACGGGGATAAGGAAATAGGAGCATCAGTAGGGACTCTATATTTCTATTCTAAGAGTTTAAGCGAACAAGCTCACGCGCAAAGAAGCAGAAATTGACGAGCATCCTCGTCATTTTCAGAGCCAAACAGCTTCGCTATGATAGCATCCCGAAGCTCTGACTTCGACACCGCAATGTATCCCTGCCTTGGAACCGAAATTCTCGAAATTCCGGCTTCTTCCTCCTCATCGTCGTTATTTCGAGTTCTAAGTCCAGCTTCTTCGCCGCCGTCATCTTCTTCTTGGTCCCGGGGAGAAATACTGACGTCACTGAGTTGGTTCAATTCAACGACGTCGCTTGTGGATTCTAAAAGCTCCGTGGAAATCCCTTGGATTCCTGGAGAACATACCGGAAGCTTGAGAGCCGCGGCGGGCGGGAGGAGACGGTTGGAAGAAATAGCATGAGCACCAGGGAAACGGCGTCGCTTAAGGCATGGAGCATCAACGCTTGAAAGAGCTAGCGAAGATAACATCAGATCGCGGCCGAGAATATCGGTGACTTCTTTGCTGGACGATTCGCCGACCGCTTGTTTCTGTCAGTTCTTTCGTCACAGCTCCCCTAGCGAGTGTTGATCGTTTGGGAAGCGTTTCATGGATAAGAAATTAAGGGGCCAACAATGGCGGCATGGCCTGGCCACTAATATGTTAGTTTCATTATTCAAATTATCATTATGTTTTTGTTTTTAGGTATATAGAATTACTTATAGTATTAGCATAATTTTTTTTTTTGGTATAATGTGGATCAAAAATGAAAAATGAGATTGTGGAACTGAAATTCTATTTAGAGTTACAATGACAATTATATGGCATGCATCATTGAACTACAATGGTTAACCCGCCAAAATATGGTGCACAACGCTTAATGTGATAAAATAGCATAATTGATATAAAGCTGTCATAGAAATCTCTTATTTCATATTATACGTTTCAATTGTATCATTTTTGTTAATTTTACCATTAATTCAAATAGAGAATATTAACATGACATTAATCAATATTAAAAGAAACATAAAATAACAATTTATATCTTCAAACATTTCTTATCAGCAGTTCTAAGTCGTATATTTCTAAATCTACTGCTTATACTCGGTTATCGACCTGCATCTTTGTCTCCCTCTTCAAGTCACACCAACAATTGCATCTCACCTCCAAGGACCAACAGCTGTCATGGTTCGCCATTGGCTAGGCAGCAAGGCCATTCTAGCAACCTTACCGACACTGCATTGTGAGTCCTCACCTACTAGCCCATTTCAAGTATACCATCAAACACCCACCTAATTCTTCCAAATCGCTTTGAAACTTTCTAGGCGATTAGATGAATTGATCTCTTCCACAGATGTCTCCTTCAATTCTAAATGAATGAGCAAGCAACAGTTAGACCAACCACAAGAATTATATAGAGCATTGTTTCTCCAAGATGGACACATTTGTCAAAGTCACCTTTAAGCACAACATTGAGGTGATTCTATTTGCATTTCTTCCAATTAACCAGTGTCTAAAAAAAAAGAGAGACTTAAATGCCATCAAGTATAGTGTCCAATTAGTTAGCAATCCAGAAGATTAATGTCAAGAAATGCTATAGGACATGTTATAGCTAAGCATCAACCCTGGATAAAATCAGCAGATTTCTAAGTTTCAAATCCTGATGAGCAATTAAATCCTGATGCCAAGCATCGATCCAAACAAAAACTGGATCATCCATATTGTTCAACTCCTTGACGGCGAGCCATAGTCCCTCTTTTTCAACTTTTTGATCATCCCTACCAAGTCGATCATCTTCACAGCCTCCAGCACCAATTTTCCTCTACCATGCCCTACCCACTCTTCCCTCACCTCCACCTTGATTTGGTCAATTTTGGTGAAGAGTTTCTCGATCGAGGTCAAGAAATGCAAATTGATAAGGACTCATGACTTGGGTTTTCTTTTCTCACCCTCTTATGCAATAGCTATCTTTGGCTTCTTTCATTAGTGTTGTCCTAAGTACAGCCAAGAGAAGATGAATTGGTTGAATTCTAAGTCAAATAAAAAATGGGTTTTTGAACCTTCAAACTAAAATTTAATTCAAGAAGTAATAAATAACCCTACTCTAACAAAAAAATGACTACCACAATGCACCTAAATTTTTCTTTGAAAGCAACCTTTCAAGTATGTTTGAAAACAAACAAGTTCAACCAAAAAAAGAAGCATAAAACACCAACCAATGAAGAGAGAAAGAGAAAGAGAAAAGCTTGCACAATGGAATTTTTATAGAGGTTCGGTCTCTCCTCTTGAAAACCTACTCCTCTTCTCAAGTTCACCACTTGAGAGTTTTCTTCTTCACTTTGAAATACAAAAGTGCATAATAGCATACAAGAGAGTACACCTCTTTGGTAGTTCTCTCTACCACAACCACTCACTAGTTTTGCCTAAGGCTAACTAGAGACATTTTTTACTCCCTTTTCTTTACAAGGAAATCACTCAAAATACTAAATATAAACTTACAGCCTGTTCGGCGCTAGTTAATGGCAATGAGTTAACATGTTTTTGGCATGCCCCAGGCCATGTGTTAAAGGCTCCTACCTTTTCTTCCCTTGATACCTCTAGACTTGGATAAAATTACATTTTACCATCCATTACTGAGATTCTCTTGCCACCGTGCCTAGGTGCTTCCTCCACCACCACTAGCCATCCTTGTTCCCTTGACGTCGCACCACTGTGCTGAGGTGTCACCCTGTCGCTGGTTCAGCAAAACTCAAGCGCCATCGCCATAGTCGCCCTTCTGTCCCATCATTCTCGATGCCGTCGGTCACGGTTCATACCTCCTGTAGGTCACGCGTCTCTACTTGACCAAATCTTATCCCGCCAATCACCCAAGCAATGCCGGAAAACATTGAATCGAAGGAGACCTATTTCATAACCCACTTGGGTTCGGTGATTTGGCGATTTAGTCCTGTGATTCAGCACCTGGGTTTGGCGATTCTGGGAAGGGTTTGGCGATTTGGTTTGACGATTCGACAATTGGTAACGATTTAGTCCGGCGATTCTCAAAGATTTAACATTGTGTGAGGAATAGAAGAATAGAAGAAGCTAATGGCTAGCATTGTGCGAAGGATGGAAGAGTAGAAAAGCTAATGGTGGGCTTGCAATTATGTGAAACTTTAAGGGGAATGCATACAGTGGGACTCTCTATCCCTTTGCCATGCTGTCAAAACACATTAAATAGAGGCTCATTAACGCGCTTCGAACTGGGCCTTAGTAATCTTATGATTACAAGGTGGTAAAAACAATAGAAGCACTCAAAGTTAGATAAACAAATGAAAGCATAAGTTCTTGGCAATTTTCAAGTTTGAGCTCTTAAATGATGAATTCTCTTTTCTAGTTACCAAGAGTTCTTCCTAACATGTTTCTCCATATTTTTTTATCCATTTGGGTGCAAAAAAGACATTAAAATCCTGCCTCTGTTTGTGAAATCTACCCGGTTAGTAGATTTCAACCAGTTGAAAAATATGTCTTAGACCAAAAATCCTATTTGAGCTCTAAAGACTAGGCGGCATTATTTATGACTAGTTAAGTGCGAAATCTACGTGGCAGTTTGGCTAGAATGCATTAGATTTGAAATTTTGAAGATTTCTAAGATGCGTTCTCGGGTGGAAAACGTTTCTGATGCTTTTCAATTGGTTACTTTGCTTCTAACCAATTGTTTCTAACTTCCAGGAGCTAAAATGATTCTATCTTCAGAAATCAACCCGCTGGTTCATTTCAACCTGTTGCTTTGTAAATTCCTGAAGCTAAAACGTCTCGGGTACAAATATAAACATGCAAACCAACTTATTGGACCTTTTTAACTGGTGTTTTTGCTTTTCTTCCACCTTATTACACTAACTTATCGATTTTCATACCTTAATAATACATTTTAACACCAAATCAACTTACTCCAAGTCTTTGATATAAAACACTTGAGAAATCAAATTTGAGTGAAATACTAGATCAAAATACATTCTTATTTCCTTAAAGAAAGCTTAAACTCATTTAACCTAAGAAATAAAACATTTAAAAAGATAAATTAACTTTGTTTTGTAATCATCAAAATTAATCAATTAAGCAAGGAACAAATCCAACAATTAGAGAACGGAGGAAGAAAGTGGGAGAATAAGCAAAGGTGTAGATCGTTGAAGAAGATTTCAAGAAAGTTACGCCAAAAAGAGGAGGAGAGGATCTTGGAGATGTTGTCAGTGGTGGCATTGTCGAGGGCATTATAGTAAGCAAGGAGGTTGTTAACGAGGACATCGCAATAGCGGAAGTGAGGGTAATGAAGGAGGCCGAACAGGGTAAGTATTGTGGGAGAAGAGAGATAATAGTCAAGGCATGATTTAGAAGTATTGATTGGGGGTGTAAACAGTATATTTAGAAATATGAGGCTTAGAACTATTAACAGGAAAAGTTGGAGAAAAAAATTGTTATTTTATTTTAATATTAATTAATTTCATGTTAATATTTTTTGCCAAATTTAATGAAGCGATTGATAGAAATTGGCCAAATTGAGACATACTATATGAGGTGAGGGAATTTAATAAGACAATCTTTTAAGTTATGGTATCTAGGGGTGTTCTTCCAACCTGTTAAACCAGCAAATCCTGTTGCTTCGAATTGAACCTAACCAAAAGGGATGCGGGTTCTATGCGGGTTAGGGTCGGATCGGGTAGTAAAAACAGAAACCCGGTGAGTAATGAAGTGTGAGTTGGGTTTTAAATTGGAAACCCTTAAAAACCCATCCCAACATGCTTATTTGGCTAATTCCTAAATTTCTAACTCCCAAATGCCAAATCCCTAGCATTCTCACATCATTCTCAACTGAGCTCTAACTCTTCATAGTCGCACAGGCTACTTTGCTGCTCGTCTACTGAAGGTCTTCCTTTGCACGGCACCATCGGGCGCCAACACCGACTCTGAATCTGGTGGCTAGCGTGAATCCAACGGCTTTCTTCCTGCCTCACTCTACTACTGGCGTGAATCCGATGCCTTTCTACCTCCCTCACTCTACTACTGGCGTGAATCCGATGCCTTTCTTCCTCCCTCACTCTACTACTGGCGTGAATTCGGTAGCTACTCTACTGCTGGTCTGCTCTCGGCCTTCCTTCGCACACACAGCACAGCTGGGCAAGTCTGCTTTCTTCTTCCCTTGCTCTACTGCTACTTGACTTGAATGACTTCTCCAATTCTTCGTCTCTCTTGGCGCTTTCTTTGCTCGATTGTCGTCGGCCTTGTTAACTAACGTTCTCTTTGCTCCAATTTGTTCTCTCTCGGCCTTGTTAACAAAAAATGGTAAGATGTGTTGCTTTCTCTGCTCTAATTCATTCTCTCACGGTTAATAGATATCTCTTAGCAAATATTGAGAAATGTTGCGGCCTCTGTTTGATCTCTATGCCTAAAAATTAGTAACTTCTATTAGTTCATAGATAAAGAAACAATAGGATTATTCTGCAGTTCATTCTAAATAATGCCTAAAAATTATTTTCAGGAGCAAACAATGGGATGTGGAAGATATGAAGGACAAGCTGGATGTTTCTTATTGATCTTTTGGAACTACTCTTCTAATTTTTCTTTTCTCTATCGTTGTTGTGTCTTTGCCATTCCTTGTTTTGTTATTACTTGTTCGGTTGTTCCTTGGATTATTGCCTGTTAGCGACATGAATTTTATTTAGATTGAGACACTTTTTTCAGAAATTACATTTTGAAGTTATTGTGTGTTTTCATAATTATTTTGAATAAAAATTATTGTCTTACAGGTAAATGTTGAAATCTGGTCATACCGAACTGACCCTAACCAGTTTTTATGCGGGTCAGTTTTTTATATAATTTTAGAGTATAGGGGTAAGGTCGAGTAGTGAAATGTAAAACCCGGTCAATGATACAGATAGAGTCAGGTTGAGCACGAACTCAATCCTACCCGCCCCGCGAACACCCCTAAACTGGTATCAATTTAGGATATAAAAATAAGCTATGTAAATATAATACCACAATGATTAATATAATTTGATAAGCCACCGATCCCAGCACTTGCTTATTTATATGTAATTGAATAGGACAATCTTTTAAGTTATGGTATCAATTTATGATTTAAAAATAAGCTATGTAAATTTAATCCCACAATGATTAATATAATTTGATAAGCCACCGATCCCGGCACTTGCTTATTTATATCCAAGCCCGCCGGCGCCAGCATGAAGTTGCCATTTACTGGAGCAGTTATCACTAAATTCCGATTAATTAATTTCAAGCCTCCTTAGCTTAACCTTTAACGAATAACGAGAGGGAGCAAGCGACTGTGTCAGCTTATGGCTGCTTTCCTACAGGAACAATACGAAATCCTGCACACACAAGGAAAACAAACAAAAAAGGTCCCAATTTGGGTTTGGGACGATTGGAATTGGGTTTGGGACCTTGGCTTTATTTATTTTGCCATTTTCTCTCACGAAAGAAAATTGCGTCCCCCCTCTCTGCCCCTAGATTCACGCCACAGCTGCTGCTTCGCTGAGCTGTTTGTCATTTTGTTCGCTTCATTTCTCCTCCAATTCTTTCCTTCCTCATCTTCGATGAACTGCTCGCCTTCTGATCAAGCTCTCTGTGAATGATTCTGTCGTTGTTGCTGGGGCTTGAGAAGCTCGAAATTTCTCAGGTACTTCCGCCGGCTGCTGTGATCTTTTTCTTCCACTGCTCGTTTCAATCTCTTGGTTTATTCGTTTACTTTATTGCTTGCTGTTTTGAATGATCGTTCTTGGATTATTGCTTACGATTTTGTTGGTCGATGGAATGCTTCATTGAAGAATTATTGCTGGAACTCGAATTGATGAGAGCTAATTTTGAGAACTTTTTCGCTTCTCTTATTGGTAGATTTGGGGAGTGAGTGATTTGAAGCTATTTCATACAACTTTTCAATTACTGATGTGTCTTTTCACTGGATACCAAGTGATTTGAAGCTAATTTTTGTTGCTTGCTGGAATTTTTTGCATTGAATAAATCTACGCTGTTCTGGATCAAAGTTGATGGATCGAAGCATAACCATCTAAGTATAATGCGTTCTCATTCTGAAGTTGCTGCATCTTCCGCTTCTGTGGAGGATTTAACATTCATGGACTTGGGATAAATCTATCTGGTTATATACCAAAATACAAGAACGTTATATAGATCATGATCGTGAAGCTAAGAGTGTATTGTTTATAGATTGCACTGCTCAAATTTCGCAATGGGGTAATATATCCTTCCCTCGCAGTAGGTCTGAAATATTTGCTGGTGCTATGTACGAAGCTCTGTTGCTAAATGCATATGCTCATTGCTCATGGTTTAGGTGCCCTACATCAGTTAAGCAAATATTCCACTCCTGGTGGTAGCCTCATCTGCGGTGGGCAGCTTGTAAATCTCAAGAAACTTTGCGTACTAATGCTTGGACAGAAGGCTTATCACGGGAGATTAGCTGTCAGAAGTCAACATGATCGTGTTTATCCCAATCCTGATTGCAAGTTGATGAAGGGGAAGCCTCTATTAGGAGCTGAGTCAGAGGATGACTCAGATGACCCTGACTTAGCAGATAATTGTTGTGAGCTTGCAATGGTTGAAGGTCAGACTTGCAGCATACCATATGAGCTTTATGATCTGCCAGATTTGAAGGAAATATTGTCCTTGGACACATGGAACTCATATTTGACAGAGGAAGAAAGGTTTTCTCTCGCAGCATTCCTTCCAGATATGGACCAGCAAACTTTTTGCCAGACTTTGAATGACCTCTTTAGTGGTACTGATTTGTTTTTTGGGAATCCTGTGGATATATTCTTCAAAAGACTGAAAGGTGGGCTTTATCCACCACAGGTAGTGCGTTTGAGAGAGCTTTTGCAGCTTCTTCAAAGGAGGAAGTATTACCTTTCTTTAAGCTCTTACCATGATCAGATGTCAGAAATGTTTGTGAGCATCAAGAGGCTTTGGGATCAATGTGATAGAGGAGTTGGTATTGATGAAAGGCTCAATATATGGAAGACAATGAGAAAAGGTAGAGACTACAGTTTGCTTGACCTAAATTCAGTCCCTATAGATGGATATTTGGTTAGCAAGGATCTTGAGAATGATAGGCTTGGCCATCTATCAGCAAAGTTGAAGACCTTCAAAAGCTTTAGAGGAACTACTAGTTCTCCTTTTCCATCTGCTTTGAAGATGAAGACCTACAGCAATGGTTTTTTATCACATAATCTCAATCAGAAGATGTTAGGTAGGGATGGAAAAGAATATCGAGATGTACCAAAGGGCCTGTTGAAAGTGGTTCCGAGGGTTCCTTCTGTCAACTCAGAGCATCACGAGATGCTATTTGGACGACCAGAACCGGCATCAGCTGGTGCTAGAAATTTCCAGGACCGAAAATTTCCTTTCTTGCCAATATCTTCTTACTCAGGAGATGCTTTTGGCATCAACAGGTGGCCATCATTGAGCCCTAAGATTGATAGCAACGAGGCTAGCAGAACTTTAGTGCCAGGTTCTGAAAAAATTACCAAGAGAAATTTTGAGGTTCCTGACTTCATGGAACATGATTTTTTTCCACATTGTATGGAAGGGGTCTCAAGTGAAGGATACAAGTCATTACAAGATACAACTGCTCTGCGAAGATATGGAAATCGACAAGAAAACATGTGGAAATTTCTTGACTTAGGAAATGATGGATATCTTGGAAGATCCATCGAGTCGTACCAATTTCATGGCCACAACCCTGGAGAGCAGCAGGCCAATAACTCGCAAAATGATTTCCTTACATGCCCAAGTGTTAGGCAGGATGTCTCCGAAATGTCAGGAATTGGAGATGGCTCAGGGGAGACGCCCTTCTGCAAGAAAATGGAGTACCCAAGTAATGTGAAGGTTGAAAAACCAGTACATTCAGGTAAATCTAGCCTCTCCAAAGGGCCAAAAGATGACTTTAGGCTTCTTTTGACATATAAGAGGAGGAAGGCTCTAGCAAAAGATTAATTCATCAAAAACTTTGGCAGGCCTAATTATAGCTATAGATATTGACTCTCCTAAGAATCAACTGATGATTTTGAGCTTAAAGCTGGTAAAATGTGGAAACCACATCTTTTACGAGGGGCCATTAAGTCTTAGCACATGGCACTAGTAATCCGCTTCACCAGTCATGTTTTCTGGTTTCTACCATGTTATCATCCTTTCTGCCAGCCATTTTGTAAGTCTGAAGACTGGTTCTATGATGTATAGACAGAGACTTAGAAATTTTTATATCTGACCTTGTCCTCTGGTGCATAAGTAGCAATCCTTCAGCTTGGCAAGTGCAATTTCTCATTTCTTTTTGTTTGTGCCAGTCTTCAAGCATTGCCCCCACCTAGTTGTTCGATAGCTACAAACACCATTGAGGCAGGGTATACTTCTTTTTCCCCATCAGAGCAAAACACCGGTGTTTGAGTTGGTAGAATGGTAAAAAATTGACGACGACGACAACAATAATAATAATAATAATTAATATATACACTGAGGCGTGAGCTGTTGAATCTGATTAGTGATTCGCAAAGGAATGTGAGGCAACAAATATAAACAATAGTATTAATATTAGGTTTTCAAAATCTCATTTTCAATTTTGGAAGCTTAGGATCTTACAGTCTGAAATATTAAAAATGATTTGATTAGATTATATGATTAAAACACAATTTTGATCCAATTATTCAATCAAATTTTTAGCTTAGATTCTCAATTCTAATCAGATTCTACGATTATGATTCACAAAAAAATAGAACACAATTCCATGTGAAGAACTCCGATTTTCGACAATCTTGACTCACGCATATGGGTACGTCTAGTTGTTTGAGAATAACAATGTGAATGTGGTGTTTATGGTGTGGGTTTGTATGGATTTCATAGAAACCTGTAACTATACTATATGGTAAACGGTTTCATAATTTGAAAACCGTAATGTATACAAAACAAAAAAAAAATTTACATTGCATAAATATGGTTTGGTTGTGGTTTGGCAACAATTTTTCATGTTACAAATTTATTATTATAAATCTAAATAAACTAACACAAGCACATAACATAAACTCAGTTGTGTAACAACAAGAGACAAAAATACAGTCTAATCCATAAACTAACATATACAAGAAATGAAAATCACTAACAATAATCTCAATCAAATTCATCCTATCCTAAATCTAAATAAGGTTAAAAAATTAGGTAATAGGAATTAAGAACAATTGACACAACAAGCATCTACTAGGCACTTTAAAGAGAGGTGAAAATGAGCTATTGTGCTGGGCTACTAAGGATCAATTCGTTTTGTCTAAAGTCAACTAATTTTTTTTTTTTTACTTTTATATTTTTTTACCTGAAACCAATTTCATTTGAAAACCAATGTTATGTAGATACAATAATTATTTTGAAAGTAAATTTTTAGGATATTGCTAAATTTTTATGAATTTTTATTTTTTAAGGCTTGAAACTAGAAAAATTCATAAAAATTTAGTAAGATTATAAAAATTGTATTTTCAATTGATTATTGCAGCTACATAATATTGACTTTTAATTAAATTTTGTTTCAAGTAAAAAAGATGTAAAAATAAAAATAAGTCATTTTGTAGTCAATTGACTAAAGTTAAAATGAATTGGGTGTAAATTATGGATTAGGTGGGCTAGGTAATGGGTTTAAAGTGGGATTCGGCTAGATACAAACTTAAGATTTGGAAGGCAATATGGCTTAGTCAATTTGGAGTGGTTTTTAGCGGTTATAACTCTGAAAAAAAAACCCCCACACTATATACTATTTAGTTTTATGTTTTTTTAAAACCAAATCATAATCGGAATCACAAAAAACTATTCCCTCAATTTTGCAAATGTTGGCCCTTTTGCATTTTTTTTACTAAAATTTGACTCAAATATATTCATATTAATTTATATTATTAAAATTTCTTAAAAATTGTATTTCTAAACTATAGTCTTTAAAGTACCATTTTCATATAAAAAGTTTATATTTCTATAAGAAATTGTGAAACAAAGAAAATCATGAATTAATTGTTGTTAATAGTAAAGGAGACAAAGTTTGTACGAATGAAGGAGTACATAATATTCGGTTTGGTGCAGATTGATTTGCTCAATTTTACAAGTTGACCAATTTAACAAACACCCTTAACAATGTGGAAGTAACACCTTTTAGAATTTCACTAATCTTGTGGAAGGACCAAAACAACCTAAGTGTGTGGAAGTAACACCTTTTAAAATTTCACTAATCTTGTGGAAGGTTGGATTAGTAACTTATGTGAAATTTTCTTCCTTACATTAGTTAGTGGGTTATAATTCAAGGGCTCATTCGATAACTATATGTAACAATTATTGACAAATTTAATCTTCTATCTAAAATGAGCCCTTAAATTTTATGAGAGTTCACCCCAAAACAACTTAAATCTAGATGAACAGCCCATTAATTAGACCCTTTGGTTAGATAGAGGAAGGAAATTATTACTAGTGCTAAAGGCAAAAATCTTAAATTTGCTACTAACGTTCTGGGCTAGGCATAAATTTGTCACAAAAGCTTTTTTTGTTGGAATATACCACTAACGTTTTAAAATGGTTCAAATGTGCCACTGTGCGTTAAAAAATAATAAAAAAAATAGTAAGAATAACATATTTTGAGATCTTAGATGTGATTATGTAACTTTTGAAAAATTTTAGGGACTTTATGTAATTTTTTCTTATAGGGAAAAAATTTCAAATTTCGTGCTAATGTTTTGAAGTGCACTCAAATTGGCCACTAATTTTTTTTTTATAATCAACTAGTCACCCAACCGCCATTAGCAGGTGGCAGTTTTGCCATCCTTCCATGACACCTAATTGCCACTTGCAGGCTTGCCGAGATCCTTGATAAAGAGAAAAATAGTGATTCCTCACAACTAATTACCTAAAGCCCTTTAAGTTTGTTTAAAGGTGTGTTATCACCTAAAAATTTCAAAACTTATTACTTTTAATCTTTTTCGTTAGTTTTTAATTGGCAATGACATATTTACCCTCAATTTGAAAGTTTAGTGGTACATTTGAACCACTTTAAAATATTAATGGTAGATTAGAATAAAAAAAAACTTTAGCTGTAAATTTGAGCCCAACCTAAAACATTAATGGAAAATTTGAGATTTTTGTCCAACGCTAAATCAATGCTGCCCTGCCTGAGTTTAATCCAATTCGGCAAAGTTAACAGCCCCAAAGTCATTTTAGCGCTTTCTCGAAATATCTACATAATATATTTGGCTAGCAATGGGAACAAAACGGCAAAAATGACAAATTATAACTATATTCTAAAAGCCATGGGTTTTGAATAGTAGTTTTTTTTTTACATGATTGACTCTTTCTAAAGTTTGGTCCATGTTTTGCAAGGACATTGTGTCTTGGGGCCTGTGTTGTAATTTTGTGATTTCAGTCACTAGGTTCATGAATTTCTTATGGTAAAACTGCGATTTCAGTCTATGAATTTTTTTCCTTTTCTATTTCAGTCACTAAGTTCGAGCCATGTTATGTTTTGGAACCCAAACTTAATACTAAATAATAATTACTTAACTATATTCATTGCTCTTTTAGTCTCAAAATTTATTACGTTGTTTTTTAATGTACTATTTTCTAGAGTAAAACATTAGTCACCATTAGTTGTTGAATTTTAATACCTAAAGCTTTTTCATTTAATCCCTTAGTCCCTTAATTTTTTTTGGCCAATTGTTTTTCTTTTTCTTCTAATCTTTATTAATTGAGTTTTGTAGTATGAGTTATTTAGTTCAAAAGTTATATGGTTTGTTAAAGTAATTTTGTCCATAATTGCTAAAATCAAAAGAAAATTTTTGTAAATAAATTTCTTATCAATATTAGACATTGGAATTTGAATTGATAAGAGGTGAAATTTTTAAGTGAATTATTCTTTAATGACACAAAAAATATTCATCATTTCAAAGTATGTACATATGTTATGTTTCGATTATAACTAATCATTTGAATTATAAGAAAATAATATAAAAAAAGCCCAACTCAAAATTAAAATATTCTTACTATTGTTTTGTAATTGTTTTGAATTAGATATTGATGTTTTAAAGTTGACTTATATTGCTCCTTAATTTTTAAAAGGCTGAAGGAGAAGGGGAAAAGTGGTAAAATTTGAACCCTTAGGGTGATAATATAAATTTTAACAAATTATATGGGAAATTTTTTTTCAATTTTTTATGCCCCAATTGAAGAAAAAGTAAAATATGAATTTTGAAAAATATTTGGAAAGTTAAAAGATAAATGAAAAATATAAAATAATTAATTTTTATTTAACATATAATTTAAAAAAATTTCCATACCTCTATCTTTTAGTATTTTTTTGGTAAAATTTTATCATTTTTAAATAATCTTAATCTTCAACTTTACGAAATAATACAGTTGTATCTTTGTCTTTTTAATGGATATGTTAAAGCTACATCTATAAATAATTATTAATAAATTTTACAACTATTTGGGTAAAATTATTAAAAAATGATTATTTCAATATACCATATAACACTTTAAGAAGTCTAAAACTATTTTTATGTGATTATTTAATAATTTTTCATTTATCTCTTACTTTTTTATTTTTTTAAAAAATTATATATATATATATTTTTTTTCTTCAATTGGTGCATAAGAAAAAATTGAATAAATTACTTAAATTCCTTAAAAAATTTTAAATTTTATATTATCACATAAATATTTCAAAACCTACCACTATTCCCTCTTTTCCATTGGTTTTTAAGTTTTAACAATCAGTGGCCAATTTGAACCAATTTTAAAACATTAGTGGAAATTTGAGAAGAAAAAAAACATCAGTGGCAGATTTTGTTCCAAATCAAATCCATAGTGGCACATATGAGATTTTTTGCTGTAACTATGTTGTTTTCTCATTTTAGAAAATGCATTATTTAAAAAATTTTACTCTTTTCGCGCTTTCTACAAACCAAAAAAAAAAAATCATTTTGAAAGGCCTAAATGCACCATTAGTCCTCCAATTTTTCCAACTCACACAAGTCGGTCACTTAACTTTGACTCAGTATAAGTTAGTCATCAAATTTTGTAAAATCATGCTACTTAGTCCTTACAATTTTTAAATGGTACAACTTAGCCCTTCATTGATTAGGATAATCAACAACTTTAAGTCCTAACTTCTACTATTTCAACAAAATGACTCTTTTATTTAAGAACTTCCATTATCACCAAATTCGTGAGTTAATGAACTTTACTAAATGGTTAAATACATAATTAACTAATTAAAAAACTTACAAAATAATGATTCAAAAAAATTATGTAAAATAATTTGAGAAATATCTAAATATTTAATAATTTATATTTTACTTATTTTTTTTAAAACTACTTTGGTGGGCAATTGGTAAGAAAAAAATATATTTTTATGCACACCAATATTATGTTGATCAATTATTTTTTATAAATATTTTTTTCTCACTTTTTTTTTTTTTTTTGTATAGAATGTGCAACATTAGGGACTTGTGAATTTAGAGATCATTTTATAGGAGTTTTTCTTTAAGTAGATTTAGTTTTCAAACAATTTTCCAAATTAATCTTTTTAGTATTAATATTTTGTGATTTAGAATTAGCATACCACATTGTCTTGAAACTATTTTATCCTTGACAATTATCATGGTAATGAAAATGATACATACTATAACAGGGCATTTTATCATTTGTATACAAAGGAAATTTTGGCAAAAAAAAAAAGCTAATTAAGATGATATGTACTATCATTTGTTATCAACTCTGGTTAGATATAAATAAGAGTAGGAAAATTGGTGAAAAAATAAAATAAAAAAAAGTTACTTTAACCAGTGAATTAGAATATTGACTACTTTTTTTTTAATGGATTCCAACTAGTATTTATATTTCAAAAAAAAAAAGATTCAAATTAAACACAAACCATTAATATGCAAGAAAATGAAGAAATAAAAAAGATAAAGATGAAAAATCATCCAAAAGTTAAATGTTGAATTGTTTTTTTTTTCTTTATGTGTTTCTCCAATTTTTTCTTCAGAAACAAATGATAAAAAACCAATGAAGTTATAGTATGTACCATATTCATTAGCATAAGAATTGTAAGGGATAAATTAATTTTAAAATGATATGATATATTAATTTTAAATCACAAAATATAGGTAAAATATAAATTTACTATTCAATTTGTCATAAAATGGCCCTTTAATTCTAAAATTGACTAGTAAGGTCTCTTAACCCACCTAATATATTCTATTTGAGTTCCATCCATTATTTTAGTCATTGTTTTTAATAGAAAATGCATATGTAGCACCTAATACCCACTACTTCACCTCACAAAGTCATGAGACATCTTCTTTCATGATAATAAGTGACAACATTAAAAAAATAATAAATCTTAGAATAGAATTACTATAAAAAAAACATAATTTTAGGCTCTTAAAATGATAATTAATCCAATCTTCCCTAATCTTCTCTCCTGAATGAGGGTCGCCGCCACCACGTCGCCGCCGATGAGCCTCTCCCCATCTCCCACGAAATTCTCGTCCCTACAATTCTCCGATTCCGTCTTCTCCCACTCCTCCGAGACCCAAATCTTCTTTCACCGTTGCCACCATCTCATTCTCGCCCGCCAACCACTGCCACTCCCTTTGAGGCGCCCTTCGCCTCAATTGCTCTGCCCTATGGACCTCCACCGCCAACAAGCCAATACGCGTGAAGGAGAGAGGCGATAGAAGCAGACAATTGGAGGGGCGACCGAAACAGAGAACTGGGTCCCTAGCATACCATCTTGAATCGGAATGATCAAATCCCTAGCCTTTCATCTCGAATTGGACAATCTAATTCCTAGCCGGAGACAGAGAAGGAGGAGATAGAACCAGAGAATCGAAGGGAAGAGCGGGGACGAAAACGGAGAATCAGAGAGGCGCGGGACGGGGACGGGGAATCGAAGGCGTGGACAATCGGAGATGTCGCACTTTCAAGCAAGGCACTGCTCGCATCGCCCCCTACACCGTACCAAGGCGCCGGAGTCCGCCTGGCGGCATGACATGTTCTTGGATTCCGCATGGGCTGGTCGGCTTTCGGGGATCGAAACCGGGACGAAGCTACACATATCTAATTTGGATTACGGTGCCTCAAATGGCAATTCGAGGGGCAATTTGATTGGCGATTCTTTGGAAAATGAAGGCTCAGTGTAAGAGTAAAGATTTAATGGTGGGGGCGATTGAAGACAGTGGCGCTGCTGAAATCGAAGGCCAATGAAGAAGATAATTCTGGGAAATTTACAACTTAAGTCCTTTTGGTTATTTAATTTTTTCGATTTTAACTTGTACTTTCTTATTCTCCATGTGGCAGTTGAGGACCCACTATGGGAGTGGTGAACTGCCACGTAGACAAATTCTGTCTAAAATAACGTCTGAACTGATGGTGAGGATAAAAATAGGATGCTCTAGATGAGTTAAAAAGCCTTAATAGTCACTTTTTAAGTTAGATGACTATTTTAGGATAAACTGAATAGTTAGGAGATCAAATTTGGATTTCACCCCACAAAATATTAATTTGGAAAATTGTTTGAAAACTAAATCTACTTAAAGCAAAACTCTCTAGAATGATCTCTAAATTCATAAGTCCCTAATATTGCATATTTTGTATGAAAAAAGTGAGAAAAAATACTTAGAAAAAAAAATTGATCAACATAATAGTAGAGTGCATAATTTTTTTTTCTAATAAGTCAACTAAAGTAGTTTTTTAAAAAATAAGCAAAATATAAATTATTAAATAATTACAAATTTTAAAAATTATTGTATATAATTTTTTGAATTATCATTTTGTAAGTTATTTAATTAGTTAATTGTGTATTTAACAATTTTGTAAAAATTATTAACCCAAGAGTTTAGTGATAATGGAAGTTCCTAAATAAAAGGGTTATTTTTCTGAAAGATTGAAAGTTAGGACTTAAAGTTGTAGTTTATCCTAATGGATGAAGGACTAAGTCGCAGCATTTAAAAGGTATAAGGACTAAGTTATACTGATTCAAAGATGAGGGACCAAATCGTGCGAGTTGAAAAAGTTTGAGAACTAACGGTGCATTTAGGCTTTTTTTTTTAAATGAGTGAATAATACTCCGTAAAAGAGTTGCGTGAAATTCCAAACAGCCGACATTCTCCGACCTCGTATTAAAGAGTGGCCTGCCTAAGACGCAAACCACCTGGAATTCAGACCGTAGCACGAACGAACACTTCGCGCTCCCAGTGATGGCCGATCGCAACCACGGCAACCCTTACGTCACAGTTTCGCCGGCTTCTGCGGCCGGCAGGAGTGAGTTTCTGTTCTTGAACCGATTCGGTAACACCCGTTCTCTGTCGCCGATGTTTTGGACATTTTCGTCATTCGATCCACCTTAGATTTTCAGGGCCGATGGATTCGATATGTGAAGCGTTGAATCGCTGCGGGAAGAGAGTTGATGATGCTGCCAAGAAGGCAAGCTCGATTGCTGATAATGTCTGGCATCATCGTAAGACAAGCCTTTCTGATCCTGTGGCAGCCTTGCCTATTTCTTTTTGGGCCTCTTGGAATTTCATTGAACCGAACGTTCATATATGTGTTTCAGTTGATTGGTTGTCGCTTGGTGGATATCTTTCAGAGAAGTTGGGATCATATTGGCCCCATCGTGCTGATATGCTACATGAACTTGCATTCTGTGTCTACTTCTTGTGTAATTTTGGCGTATTTAGTAGTGCAATGGGTGTTCGCACCATAAGGGTACCATCCTTGTCGATCATTTTGAAGCATGATCTAATCCTGTTACTCTTCAGGAAGTATAATCGCCTTTGGGAAATGTAACTGCTAAATCATGCAGAAAGGAACTCAAGTAACAAGCGATGCAGAAACCAACTCTGTTTCCTGCTGTTTATCATTCTTTTAATTGTTCCCTGCTGCTTAACTAATTATGTATGAAATCAAATATGAATTGCAACCTTTTTCTGACTTTTTTTTTAAATATTTTAATATTTATTTTTATTGAAAGAAGGAGCTATTGGGAGGGTGCCTGGATGGCTGAATTGGTGTGTTGGTTTAACCAACATATATTAGTATCGAGGCTCTAGGCTTGAAACTTGGAGCACATTAGCCTGTTATTTTATGTGATGCTAGATGCTAGAGTTGTTTATGGATGATCGATGGTATTACAACATGTTTAATCTCTACCCAGAAGAAAAGGGATATCTGACTGTTCATCTTTTGCTGACAATTAAATTTTTGCTACTGCTAAGTGCAGTCAGGGTTAGCCCGAGGCTCTCCGATGCTGCTATGGCAAGGCTCATTCAAGGAACAAAATTGCTTACAGAAGGAGGACATGATAAGTTATTCCAACATGCATTTCCGATGTTACCAGGAGAGAAGCTTATAGATGCATATGCTTGCTATCTGTCAACATCTACTGGACCTGTGATGGGGACACTTTACATATCCAACAAGAGGATAGCCTTCTGCAGTGATTCTTCTGTTTGCTGCTATCCTTCCCCGGGGCATGAGGAATGGATGCATTATAAGGTACTCTTGAAGATGCTTCTAGCTGTGATATCCTGTTTTCCACTTACCTAATGTAAACTTCGGATTAACATTACCTCTCTCTCTCTCTCTCTCTCTGTGCATCCCTCTCTCTACAGGTAATCTAATCCTGTTTGAAGTTGTCTGGACCTTGTAACTCATGTATTTTAGCTTTTAATGGTATCACCTGATATGAAAATGTAGGTGGTGGTGCAACTTGATCAGTTGATGGCTGTGAATCCGTCTGCCAACAGTTTGAATCCGTCAGAGAAATACATAAACGTTCTGACTAGGGATGGTTACGAGTTCTGGTTTATGGGTTTCATATCCTATGAAAAGGCACTGAAGACTTTCACTGATGCCCTGCAGCATGGTGGTCATATAAGTGATTAGTTATTGTTATGTGAAGTAAATCTATGACATGATATATATTGCTGCTTTTCTCTAAATTAGCAGACTTGTATAGAAGTGTAAGAGAAGGGTGCTGCAGTATAATAAAGCTCCCCTCTCATTTGTCTGTTTGCTAAAGGTAAATATATTGCACCAGAACAATGTTGTTTGTCGATAGACTTATTGTCGAGCTATGTAAATCTATGCTGCAGTATAATCATTTATATATCATCCCCTTTCAGTTTTCAAAATTCTAGGCTTAATTTAGCTTAAACCTTCTCAAGAAGACCTTCGTCACTGAAATTATCATCGTATGCTCCCTAGTTAACTGTCTTCTGAGAATTTTAGAACCGTGCTTGCATTCGAAAGGATCTAATTACAAGCTCGTAATTTGAAAATAAAAATAAAAATACAAAAGACAAAGGAACTGTCTGGAAACCTTCTTTAAATTCAGGGGCAAATAACTTCATCATACCCCCTATGAGCAAATATTCGTGGGCCTGAACTGGGAGGGGATCATTAGTATCTCAATTCTCGAGTGTACAAGGGCATTACCCTAAAGCTATACACGTTTTTGTTTAAAAAAAAAAAACATGGCTCGTCTGATAGAACTCCACATGGGGAGTAGCTGATTTAGATTTACCCCATAAAAATATTTAGGACCCTGCTTGGCAGAATGTCTGATGACCGTCGATCATGATGGACCAAAGATCGGTGGTACCGCATGTGATTCAAATTTCAATGCTTGATCAACCGCTCGCGATGAATAACGCTCATCACAGACCTCCAGTCGAGCATTTTCTAAAATATTTACTGGGAAGAAATGAAACTTGTTGACTTCTCACTTTTAGGACTTCCATCAGCTTACAATCAAAAGAGGCACTAACGGAGGGAACCTCTTCTTCGGCTGTTACACATACACACCAACTCAACTCTACGTGACTCTTTCTTCATGAGCCATCAGAAACACAAAAGGAAGAGCACTTAGTGAGCATGCAAGAGAGACAGAGCAGGGGAAAAGGTTCCTTCCATGACAGTGCGAAAGTCAGGTCGCCATGCAGTTGTCACCACTTAATTCAGCTAGCCTTCGCTTAGCAACCTTGGACCTATAACTCCATATTTCAAATGCATCTGTCAGATCAGGATATCTAATATTCTCATTATCGAACCATTCGGTTAGGATCTGAGCTTGATCCCCAGATGGCAATGCCGATATCAACGAGACAAAAGCAGATTCCAATGATTGCCATATCTCATCATCTTTCTTAAATGCCAAAGAATCTTCATCTTCTGTTGCCATAGAATCAATCAGAGGTTTTATAAACCTCACGAATGGAAGCCACACCTTGACCATATGAAGCCGTTTAGCAGTTGGCAAAATAACTGTGCCGAAACCTATTGCTTCCAAGACTTTTGCAGTTATCTCAATGGTCTTCATCTTTGTCTCCAGTTCATTTACCTGCATAACTATCTCTACTAGTTTGTCAGATCCATCCACCCAACTGTTCACAAATTCCCTCATAATCTCCAATTTCATTACCATCTGACACGCCCATCCTAGGTCTGCTAAACTAGAATGAAATAGTCTCATCCCATCTCCTTCAAAAACTGAATCTTTAGGTGCACGTAACGATGCTTCTAGCAGATTGTTAAACCTAGAAAAAAGTTCTCTTACACATTCACTTACCACTGATTTTGTCTCAACGTCAGCAGTTAATAGAGGGGCATCATCATCTTCAGTGATCATGTACTCGAGCTGCTCCTGGGTTGAGGATTTAAGATCACTCAGTGATGAAGGAGGTGACGAAGTAGCAAACCTCATGGCTGAGATAAAAATTCCAACTATAGATGTCAGGCTGACAGGCTGAAGGCGAGCAAGGATAGGCTCCACTTCTGATCCCATCAGCGGTATGACTCTCAGAATCTCCTCTTCCTCATTCTCTTCCCAAGGGACAGCCTCCAAGTAGTTTACAGCAGCAATAACAATTTGTGGGCATCCAAGTCCAACTGCAACCTGGAGAATACCAAGGGCATTTTTCACACCATTCCATAGATCATCAACAGAACCATCCTTAAGCACATATAAAAGCCGAAGAACATTGACATGGTGATCAAAGTCTGCCTCCTGGCAATAGACCTCGACACAGCTACGCGAATCAAGAATCTGACATGTAGGCCAACTCTCAGAAAGTCGATCAGCAAAATATTTACTCTTCTCTACAAGGACCTGGGAGTGGCAATAAACCCAATCATCACGCCCATCCTCTGTCCGTAGCCTCACTACAACATCACTGGTTGACCGGTCGCCTATATTTCTAACATCCCCCATAATGTGTTACTGGAAGCCAAGGTTGGAGGCACTTGAATGCTAGAGAACCCAGAACCCAATAGCAGCCAACAAAAATTCTCAAAATAGACCCAGTAGCCCACATCAGAAATCATAACAAAATAAGTTCTAAGAAGTTTCCGAGCATGACATGCCTCACTAACATTCCAAATCTTCCTTTGAGACTTCAAAATATGGCTACGCGCACCGAATATAAACAAACAGACGAGAAATGGAGCAAACAAATCAACAAATTTCGGCTCCAATGGTACAGAAAGAGACTTACGCAATCAGGATCCATAGGGAATTGTTGCCTCACGCATAGAATAATCATCTGCATCGATAAATGAACATGAATTCTGGTGAAACATACAGACTCTGTCGCTCGTAGAATTCGCTTTACTTGAATAACCAGAAGGGGGAAAAACAAAAACTCATTTCAATTCGGCAATTGGGCAAGAGGAAATGGAAATATATGATGAGCGAAAAAGCTCTTTCTGTGAGAGAGAGAGAGAGAGAGAGAGAGGGAGTTGCTGTTCGCTTTTTGTTGAGGTGACGAGGGTGTGAGAAAGGTTCGAGCCAAGATAGATGGCGATAGGGTACGCATGTGTTGTTTGGGAGTCTCGGCTCGGGCCCAAAATGTTTTGGTCTCTCTTAAAGGCAGAGTTCTGTTCAAACCGGTCCCGGCCCAAGAGCAACTACAGCCACTAATTTGGAAATTATTGCAAGAAATATGGAGAGGTAGAAAAGTTCTCATCCAAAAGTTGGGCCTGAACAATTTTGCCGCTGTTTTGTTTTCTTTTTTCAAATAAGAATCTGGTATCTTTTTTTTTTTTTGTGGAAATAAGAATCTGGTATCAACTTTACCAATTGAAGTGATTTTGGGACTAGGTGATTGATAGGAGGAAATATTTCATTTTCTTGTAATAATTAAGTAGTAGCATAAACTTTTGGCATTTTAATTAAAACTGTTTGGTGATTGTCTTTCAATAAAATTTTAAATTTAAATGGCATAAAATTGTTTAATAGTTGATGAACAGTTTAAATTAGGTAAAATTCATATTTAGTCCCCTAACTTTAAGGGTCGTCCTAATGTGGTCCCTTAACTCAAAACGTGACTATTAAAGTCCCCTAACTCAATTTAACTGTCCTATTTTGGTCCCTACCGTTAGTTCTACCGTTATCGTGGATGGAAATTGCCCATGTGGCATGTATATTGCCATGTGGCAGTTTCTTTTATGATAAGAAGTTATTCGATTGCAAGAACATAAAGTTCAAGCTAAATTTGGCACAAAAAGTAATTTTAGGAACCTAAAAGGATAATTAACCCAATCTTCCCCCATCTCCGATTTGATCGCCGCCGCCGCCTCTCTTCCTCTCTCGGCCAACGCTTCATCTTCCTTGTTTTCGACCGACGCTCCACCTTCCCTCTTCATCCACAGCCCCACCAGTCACCTAAACTTAGAGCAACTCAGGCTTAAACTTGAGTGGGTCAAACAATTCTTTGAATCGATCGAACATAGACGAATTCATTTCATAATTGTCATCGAACCCTGCCTAGAAATTCTTCCGAAACTCTCCTATGTCGACGGAGCTCGCCAACACAACGGAATGTACCCGAAAATTCTTCAGCAACCTCAAAGCCCAGAAGACTTCCTCTCTCAGAAATCTCAATCCCTCAACTCCAAATTCCTCTGTCTCACTTCTTCCTCCTTCCAAACCTTAGATTACATCTTTGCCCGAAAATCCTTCATCCCTGACCGCAAATCCTTCGCCATTCCATCTCCACACGGGAATCCTCCATCCCTAACCGCAAATCCTTCACCGCGAACCGTATCGAGTCTCTGAAATGCGCCAATCATCTTTTCTGGCAACTCCACGCCTGCTCATACCCTTGCTTAGATCTAGCGCCAATTCCTAGTAATTAATTAAGTAATTGAAGATATATAAGGGGGAAGGCGAGAAATCGAGGATGGGGAGGGAGAAATCTGGGCGAGAAGAGGGCATCGAGATGGGGACGGGGACAGCTGGAGCCGACGACATCGTCCGTTTGAATCGGATAAGATTTAGGGAAAAAAATTGGGTTAAACTATGTCTTAGAACCTTTGGACTATGCAATTACGTCTTTTTAGTCATATATTTATTTTTCTTTCAATTTAGCCACTTACTGTCATGAAAAGGACAGCCACGTGGCAGTATGGTTGCCACATAGACAATTTTTGTCATAAATAATGGCAGAACTGACGGTAGGGACCCAAATAGGATGCATTAATTGAGTTAAGGGACTTTAATAGTCACTTTTTGAGTTAAGGGACCACATTAGGATGACCCTTAAAGTTAGGGGACTAAATATGGATTTTACCCAGTTTAAATTATTAACTTTTCTTCTAAATAAACTATTTTTTTTATGTGGTCTCCTCTCCACTCATTTGACAATTTATGTCCACGTTGATGGCTCCTCATCCGGTGAGGAGCTAATATATACGATACGAAGAGGATAAAATAACAATGAAAAGTCGGGCACGGCTAATGAAACTTATCTCTTACTTCAGTTGGCATCTCTTGGCAAAATTACACCCCGATCGAAACCCTAAAACATACTATTAGGTGCAAGAACTTTAAAATATAAAAAGGAGAAATTAACGTATAATTGAAGGAGAGCTTTTGATATATACATGGTTGAAAGAAAGAGAAGTTTTGTTTATGGTTTTGATAAATATATAGAAAACCCAAGGAGGATGAGGAAGGTAACTCCATGCATGGACATTGGATTTGGACCCAATCTCCAAACTTGTTTACGAATTTATTTGGTGGCGGGTAAGTTTGCATTGTTGGCTGAGAGAGAGTTTTATTTTTGTGGTGTGAAATTCACCATTGGGAACGGCAGCAACATGCATCCTCATCAAGACACTTGTCATCATCATCGGAAAAATTAAACTTCTGGCAAGCGGCAGCAACAGTATCCAAATTGCACTCACCTGGAAGTATTGAAGTCATGGGGCATCTAGGACTGCAACAGCAAAAGTCAGAATAGTCGATTAATCAGAATAATCATAATAGTCAAATGGGCTTGTTGCAGTTCCATCTTGTTCACAAATTAAAAATCTTGACAATTGTAACAATGTAACCTGTCTGCATTTAAGTCGATTAAATACCTAAAAATGGTTTATGAGAGTTTAAGAGATTTAAGAATATGGTTATTATAGAATAATTTTATTATAGTGCTAAAAAATTGACATCTTAGTTTGATTTTATTTTGCTTGCTTTTAAATAGCGTAAAGTCCACCATGGGTGCCTTTTCTTTTTTTTTTTTTGGTCCCAAATTGATACCTGACTTTTAGATTTGTCATATCGAACTACCTTACCTATATTAAATGTTTCAATTAGGTACTTTCCGTTAATTTTAACCTGAAATCTAATGGAAATTGTTGACGTGACATTAATTAACTTTACAATAAACTTAAAATAACAACTTTGGGGCCTAAACTTTTTCAACCACTAATTCTAACCCTAAATTTACATATTTAATACCTAAACTCATTTCCATTTATGGCTTTCTAGTCCTCCCATACCAACTCCTCACCATTACCGGCAACCTCTACCAAACTCTCACCTCTCTCCACCCGCACTTAGAGTCCCCAGAACAAGGCAGTTGGGCCTACCATCCCATCATCCACTGATTTTGCCGATCTTCAATTTTGCCATCCACCAGACTCACCAAATTTCAATGTTGCCAATGTTGCTCAATCAAAGAATAGAAGGAGCAGTTTTTTTTTGTAACGATGCTGCTGATTGGCTAGGTATTAAGGTGAAGGTTGGGGCTACCCCATGGAGATTTGATGACGAGCAGTGACTACAGGCGCCAAGGTTAGGTCAATCAAGCACAGATAGCTATCAAGGCTAGGTGGCAAAGGGGGTGGAGACATCGATGAAATAGGTTTAGGGTAGTTGGAGAATGTTGGAAGACAAGTTCGCCCATTGCCCACTGCCCTCTCAATTTGCTACTCTTTGGTGGCACCACAAATTCCACTCCTTAATTGGTCCTCAACCAAAGCAAATCAAAGCAGATCCTCTTTAAACCAATTGGAGGTTGCATTCTCAGATTTAGTTAAATTTCGTTAGCTAATCAGAGCATCAATTAGAGGTCACTAAGAGCGATGAGCCACAATCAATTTTGGATTTTAATTCCTCTTTTGGTTAAAGAGTAAGAAGAGGAGTTGCGGTGTTGTGTAAATCAGACAACAGGTCACCGCCAACTCTTTGTTTCTTTGTTTGAATGCACCAGTAGAGGAGAGAAGAATTCATCTAGATAAACGAGCTTGGTCAGATCGGGGTTAGGGCATTGGTAAAATGGTGGTTTAGGTGTTATATTTGTAAAATTTAAGTTTAGAATTAGTAGTTAGAAAAGTTTAGGGTCCAAAGTTGTTATTTTAAGTTTATTATAGCATTAATTAATGCTACGTCAGCAATTTCTGGTAGAGTTAACACTAAAATTAATGAAAAGTACCCAATTAAGACCTATAATATAGGTTAGACAGTTTGATAAGATAAATCTAAAGGTTAGGTACTAGTTTGGGACAAGAAAAAAAACAAAGGTACCCTTGGTGGACTTTATTCCTTTTAAATATTTTAATTAATTTTCCAACACCAGGATATGGACTCTTAAACCTTTATTACTTAATTTAATTGTTTTATGTACATTTTAATGTTTCCAAACCATAGATTTATTGGACCACTTGGATGTGGATATTAACTTTATTTATACTCCGTCCGTCTCACATTGATTGCATAATTTAACTTTGCACGATTTTTTTTGGTAAGTAACATTTTGCACGTTTTGGACAACTTTGCCTTCTTGCAATGCCAGACGATTTGTCGCCCTATACCCTGTCGGCCAACCACCATTCATTTCCCCATACCCGATGCGTCAATGCATCAATTCCCGTCATTGATCCCATTGCATTTGTCCTCATCGCCTTCACACTTCTGTCCTTAGTGCCGCAGCCTGCAGATCCTCAATTGCGACGATTGCTGACTTCAACTCCTTCCCAGTAGTGTCGATCTCGGGCTCACTTTGATCTCCTTGTGTTTCGATTTCGCCTCTCACTTTGATCTCACCTTCAACCTCCTCACTTCTATCCTTATCGCCTCATCACCAGAGTACTAATCCCTCATCAAATCGATCATCGCCGATCACGATTCTTAGCTTAAAACCCTTCAATCTTCTCATCTCGTTGATTCGGGCTCCTCGATGTCGTCGCCTTGTCGCCCCATCACCTTATCGGCTCTTGCTTCCGATGTTCCCATTGTTTGCCGCCTTGATCTCCTTACCCCACCGCCCTGATTGGCTGCCTTGACTATGCCAGCAGTGGCCAACAAGGGGATCGGAGAAACATCGCATGTTCAAAACGAACAAGAGAAGAGTAGAATGGGATGGGGTATAATTGTAAAATTGTTTAAGAAAACTTACTAAAAAAGGAAACGATGCAAAGAATTTGGGATAACCTAAAAAAAAATATAGTGCAAAGAATATGGGACGGAAAGTGTATTTATTTTTTTTACTACTTTTAGAGATTTTAAATAATTATTCAAACCAAAGATCCTACCGGATCAACCAGATGTGGATTTTGAAACTTATGTTTAATTATCATCCTAAATTTATCATAGGATTTTATCAAACCCACGTGGAATTGAATTTTGTAGAATGATTTTGAGATGCATTATGTAAATTAAATGAATTTTTAAACCTGTACTGGTTATATAAAAAAAATCATCTATCTAACCTAAACCTATAATCCTGCCTAATGTCAATCACCGAACTAATTCATGGTGCTAACAAACGAAACAAGCAAACAAAGAAAGAAAATAAACATAAAAAAAAAAACTAATGCTGTCAATGAGTAATTTGTAAAACAGAGAAGGATCACAGAATAGGGTGAACAAAAAACGAAAAACAGAGGCCTAGGTGTAAGCTGGCTTGGTCGAATGAAAAGGAAACGGGTCAGATTCGCAGGTCGGATGGGTTTGACTGCGATTCTCCTCTCAACGGCGATGTTGGGGCAAACGGCGTCTGGAATCAGATGAGGAGGCGGTGGCAGTCCTGGGTGGTGCGAGAACAGACACCGGAGACGACGGACACAACAGGACAGAGGAGGACAAGTTGCGATCCTCTTTCTCTCCTTTGGTGCACGACGTCGGTGGCTAGCACGACTTCGAAGCGACGGTACGAGGTGCATCCAGGAGGCAGAGGCGACCGAGGATGACTGGCGGCGGTAGGGCAGCGTTTGGAAACATCGAGGATAATGTCGCAGGTGGAGAAGGTTCGGAGTTTCTAGAATGAGGGAGTATAAACCAGGGGCTAAGGTTGAATTTTACTTTTTTATGGCTAAAGCTTAGGGTTGCGAATTTCCCAACTTTTTTCCTGTGTTTTCTCTCAAATGGTGACTCATATTTATGCTAGGGGAAGCATGGACGTGATTAACAGGGATTAGCAAGATTAAGCCTCATCTAAATCTAATTTAAAGAAGTTTAAATCTGCTAGGATAAAATCTGGCTAGAATAGTTGTCCAGGTCCACAAAAACTCTTAAGCTGTTGATTCAACCCCAGACTCTATGTGAATTTCCAATTTCACCCAAAACTTCCCTAATTGTCAATTGAGCCCAAAACTTTGTAAAATTTTCAGATTTTCCTAAAACTTCATAAACTTGTTGGATTTACTTGAAACTTTATGGACTTCACATATTTGACCCCAAATTTTATGTTTTTGCCCAAAAAATTTTCTAAAAACTTTCAATTCATGCCCAAACTTTCCTTTTCTTGCCTAAACTGACCCTAAAAGACCTTTAGGACCCCCAAATTAATACCTAAAATAAATGAATTCCTATTTTAACCCTAGATGTCAATTTTAAATTCCTAAAAATTTATAACTCAAAATAACAACGTAATCCAAATGCACATAATCCTACCAACTTCCTAAGTTATAAATGACCAAAAAGACCAAATTACCCCTGAAAACAAAAATGCCCCTTAAACTAAATTTTCTAATCTAAAACTAAACAAAAGTTAGTGTTTTGACAAAATTGAATGTCAACAATTGACCCTATTTGCATATTTCATGGAACATGATGCATGTAAAGACGTTACCAAATTTTTTCCAGCTTTTTGTTTGGATAATGAAAACCTTTTCATTGCAAAAAACCTTGATGAGAAAAATTTTCTTCTTCTCCATTCTGAGGTCAAGGAACCTTCCTTATTACCTTTATAATAGGAAACCTCCTACCATTTAAGAATCTAAGAAGAAAAACTTTTTCCTCTTTGTCTATCAGGCCTAGGAACTCTCCTAACCTTTTGCAATAAAAACCTTTCTATTGCTTCCAAACCTAGGAGGAAAACCTTTTCCCCTTTTCTTGAAGGGTTAAAGAACCTTCTTTATCCTTTTTCTTCATAAAAACCTTTCTATGGAAAAAAGAATCTTTTCTCTTATTTCATTTACCTTTGGCAGCAAACGCTCTCTTACCACAATTTAAGAGGTAAAGAACCTCTCTTTACCACCTATTATTGCCTTTGAGATAGAGAACCATGCCTCTTTACCACCTCTAAATTCCTTTGAGATAAAGCACCTAAACTCTTTTTTACGTAATGACTCTTGAGGTAGAGAACCATGTCTCTTTACCACCTTTATATAACCTAAAGTAGAGAAATCTATCTCTTTACCACATTTAAATTCCTTTGAGGTGAAGTTCTCTAACTCTTTACCACATCTGATAACTCTTAAGGTAGAGAACTCTATCTCTTTATCACTTCTATATAAATTGAGATAGAAAATTTTATTTTTTTACCACCTCTATTTTTTTTTTGAAGTAAAGCACTTTATCACTTTTTCACCTATAGTTACTCTTAATGTAGAGAACTCTGTCTCTTTACTACCTCAGTTAGCTTACCTATTCTCTTATCACCTTAATTATTCTTGATGTCAACTTGAATGAGTTTGCTTGGAGTATATCTTACAGCTTACCTTTCCTTGGAGTCTCAATTGTTCCTTGTAATTCCACAATATTCCTTGGATCTGTTTCTTTTCTGATTCTTGTTATGCAAAAGTTATGCATGTAAAATATAATACGCATGGATGCAAAATGTGTATAACTAATGGCTTTGTTTTATTATCTTCCTTTATTATACTGACTTTCTCAGATTTGTGCTTTGTTATAGCTATCTGGCCTATAGTGTGAATCCATCCAACCTTTGGACGAATCTTGTTCTTCTTATCTCCATTTCACTAGCTTCTTCTCATGACTACTTTCTCGAAATGTCATTGAACCTCACTAGGCTTCTAAGTTCTTGTCCCTGATCCAATCTTGCCCAGGACTTGACTTTTCAAAGTGCCATCTTTGAAGGAGTTATTAAATTTTCTCTATTCTTGAACCCTTGTCTTAGCTTTTTGTCATATACTTGCCTCATGCTCCATGACCCTTTGGATACTTATCCCTGCAATTAGGTTTATGAAACCTTCATGAGTAGGTTTTTCTCCTACAACCAATATGGCTCATTAATATGGCCATGACCTTTTTTTTTATTGTAATACTTTTGAAGCAATCATTCAAACATTACCAAGGAATATTACCCGAAGACTTGTTACCCCTTCTTCCCTCTTGGAAAATGTTTTGTTCCGTTTGCATGGTAAGGTTTTGATCTTACCCATTCTAATACATATAACACATCAAAGTAATTTACGGTCTTTGCTTTTTTTAGTTCTAGTTATTACTACTCTTTCCATAAAATCGTGATTTATTGCACACTAAGGGTTAACAAGGACGGAAGAAAATGAACAAAAAATTATGAATGACTCTTTTATTTATGAATAATATGTACAAAGATACTGGGTATAGATGAAGAACAAAGAAGGTTTGAGAAAAAAACTTTGATTGAACAAACTCTTATAACGTTAAATTCATTCCTTCTCATTCATCTAAAGAGCTCCACCATCATGCATAATAGTTCTTTACTGAATCCAAATTCACTAGCTTTGGCAACTCTCATCCATCCATCTCTATTAGAATTAAGGCTCCTCCAGAAAAAGTTTTCTGTGTGTGTGTGTGTGTTTGTGTGAAAGCAAGTTTCCTTTCCATCCACATGATCTGGTTTTAAATTTTTCCACCACCTTGCTTCAAACCTCTAATTTATTCATGTTGTCTCCCACAAATAATCCAAGATATGAAAGGGGAAATTTGCCTATAGCACAATCCATACTTACAGCCAATAATTCTACTTCCACTTGTTGCACACTAACACCATAAAAGATGTTTTTTTTCCAAGGCCTCAAACATAATCACATAGAGGCCTTCACTTGCTACAATGAAAAGAAAAAAGGAAAGAGGGTTTCCTTGGCATACACCATTTTCCATCTGAAACTCTACTATCAGACTTTCGTTAATCAAGACAGAGACACAAGTTGTTTTCAAGGAAGTATGAATCCACCCCTTCCATTTTATGCCAAACCCCATCTAAGCCATTATTGTTTCAAGGAAATCCCAAAATAGACTATCAAATGCTTTCTCAAAATCCACTTTGAATAATGTCATTTACTGCCTCCTTTTTTTTACTAGCCAGATAAATTCATTTGCTATTAATGGACCATCCAAAATTTATCTTCCTTTAATGAATCCTAATTGGACATCACTAATGATATATGGCATAACCTTTTTCATCCTTTCTGCTAGGATTTTTGCCACAATTTTGTATTAGCAGCCAATAAGGCTAATCGGTTTCTACCCATGTAAGATAATGGGGCTTTTTTTTTAGGCACTAGCATGATGAAAGAGGAATTACACCGTCTATCCAGTTTCCCAGAACTTTCAAATTGTTGCACAAACTTGCAAACATCATCTTTTATTTTCTCTCAATGCTTCTTCAACAAATTGAAATTAAATCTATTAGGCCTAGGTGATTTCGATCCATCACAACTTCAAATAGCACTTTTAACTTCCGCTTTTGAAATCGGGGTTTCAAGATATAATTGCTGTTGAGCTTCTTGAATTTTGCACTTTTAAAAGCTAGCCTTACGTACTACTGTTCTTTGAAAATTTTCTAAAAAAAATTGAAAATCTTAGCCTTAACTCATTAAGGATCGTCTTCCCATTGTCCATTTTATCATTAAGCCCTGGATATTGTTCTTTTTAAATCTGCCTTTCATGGTTAAGTGGAAAAACTTTGAATTTTCCTATCCTTCACAAGTCCACTTTAATCGTGATTTTTGCTTCAACATATCACCTTTGATTTTTTCAGCCTCCAAATATTTGATGAAAGCTCCACTTCTTAGTCCCACCTCTTTAACAGACAATTTTCTAGATTCAATAACTAAATCCCAATTATCAAGTTCATTTTTTAAAATGAAGATTTGAGAATTAATACCACATCTATTACCACCGTTCCACTCCTTCAACATTTTGTGAGTTGTTTAAGCTTCTCTTTCAAAATATAACTAGCAATGCTTGTAAATGTGCAGCCTTCCCAAGCATTTTTTACAACATCCGAGAACCCTTCTTGCTCCATCCAAATATCAAATACTTTGAATAGGATTGTACCATAATTCGAACCATCAAGCTTTAGTAAGATAGGACAATGGTCTAAAATGTACATTTTCAATGCCAATTCACATACTCTAGGCCACCAGTTGAAGAAATTATCTGGAACCAAAAATATATCCAACTTGCTCATTTTAGATCCCTCATTATTGTACCAGGTGAACTTTCAGCCTCCTAACTAAAGTTCTTTAAGTTTTGCTTGCTCGATAAAGTTGTTGAAGTCCCTACATATTGCTTCTCTGAAAATGCAGTGCCTTTTTTCATCCTTATTTCTAATTGCACTAAAATCTAAAAAAATGCACTAAACCCTGGCAAATCTCCTCTTCAACTCTAGAATCTACTCCCAAACCTCTTTTTAAGCTATTCATCTTGGGGCATATACACCTTCAGTGTTATTACCATATCCTCACAACCTATCCAATTCCTAATGACACAAATGAAGTTGCTGCCTATAATATGATCTGATTTCTGAAAGGCTTCAGGGTCCCAGACACACAAAAGTTCACCTGCCTTGCCAACTGAATCCTTTTAAATGTATTTGTAACCCAACGCACCACATAAAAATCAACTTTCTCCTTGATGCATAATTCTTTCACAGACCTTCTCTTTCACTCCATGCCTAAACCTCTAACATTCAGAGAAAGAATACTCATTTGATTTTACATACACCCATTCCACTGTAGATGGAATTATGATTAACCTCCGTTCACTACTTCATCATTCATCTCATCTAAAGCAGCTCCAATAGCTTCATTATTATAAGATAATTCAAAACCCACCGGCTGCCCTAAATGGATTAAAGATTCTCGATTGTTTACACAAAAATCCACAATATTTCTAATTACAATTCGATTTATATGGAGAATATCAGCATTAGAGATGGACTAACCTATAAAAGACGATTTTCTTCCTTGTATTAACGCGCTTCCAGACCTATTACAATTTGTACTTCCAGATGATTTTCTCTTCAGATTCTTGCCTCTGGCCATGGCTTTCATCAATTGAATTGTTAACTTCCTCGACCAACCTCTTGACTTGTTCATGGGGTTGATTGGCATTGATGGCCTCCATCGATGGCGGAGCCACCCCACTAGCGGGCACTTTTGGCAAAACATCAAAACATTTGAATATTGGAATGTCCTCTAACTATTCATAACAAATTTCAATAAATTTGAATTAATGTGTAACTTAAAATTTTGGCTCAAATTTTTTTAAATTTTAATTTAGCTAGCAACTATTTGGGCCACCATTTGCATTTTGTTTTCAGTTTAGTTGTCAGATGGTGGCCATCCCTTAATGACCAGGTTTTTAGCCACCGTTTGGCTACCATTCTTTTCAATTGCCTAAAAATTAATTTGGCTATCATTTGGCCATTGAAAAGCTAGTCACTTCAAATAAATTCTATTGTATTGCACACAATGCAAGAAGAAAACAAGAAAAAAAATTAAAGCTTTCACATGCCTAAATTTAAATAAAAAAAAAGACAAGGGAAAAAAAAATGAATCTGGGAGAAAAGAAGATTCCTCAATCAAATAGAGATGAGGTTTGAGTCTGTCTAATTGATGCTTTGTATGAAGAATTGATGTAAAATTGGTATTAAATTTATACCAACCGCTGGTTTAATTCGATTGGGTCTATAAAATTCAGTTGAACTTGAAAATTAAATTCTAATGGAGTTGGAATTCTACTATTGGCTTAATCATTAATCACAAATTGAAGGTAAATTCAACTACTACCTGCCATAGAAGTTCAGTTTGATTTTTGGCGGAATAAACAAAATTAAGCAAGGTTGATTCCTACACAAATTAGACATAAGTAGCCGAGTCACACACAAATTAGGGTAAAGGCGTGAAGGGAGACAAAGGAATTTTTATGCAAGTAAATTCTTTCTTGCTACAAAAGGAATTTTCGTTCCACTAAAATTGGAAATGGATAAATCGCCCAAGTTCAACTTCGGCTAAAATGTCCTAAAAAAAAAAGTTCAAGATTGTTTTATTTATTACACCGCAAAAGTGTATATAAATAAATAATATTGAAGGGACATTTATAGACATCAAAATTTTATTGGGTCAAAAATAAATTAAACTCAAATAAAAAGTCTAGCCTATTTCATGATTAATGGCTAAAATTCAAAATTTCAAAAAATTTGGGACTACAAGTTCAAAAATTCTAATTTTTTTTTAGCCCTTAAATACACAAGCCACATCTCCGAATGAACACCTATTATACCACTTGGGCCAAAACCCATTTTTAGCTAATAGATTTAAAAAATTGCAGAACCCAAATGAAAGGTAAAAAAAGGCACATGGTGGATGGCATTTTCTAGAATTAGAGTTCCCCTTCTAAATTAAATAGTTAGAATATGAAAGTTAATTACCATGTTATTTTATCTCTATAGATAAATATAAGAGATAATTTGATGACAATTACTACATGTGTTTATTCTACATGAAACCATCTCCTCTCAACACTTATAAAATAGCCCCCGTCTAGCCAAATGTGTAACACAAAACAACAACAAATTGGAGAAGAAGTAGAACCAAGGAGAAAAGAAATTTCTCTACAATTTTTTTTCTTCAAGTCTTCAAGTCTCTCGAGCACAAATGCCTAGCATAAGAAGAAATCAAATCTAAGGAAAATCAAATCCCAATTTTATGGCCAAATATGAAGAATGCAATGAGGAAGCGTAGAATGTGCGATAGTGTTACATCAATTTCAAGTTCATATCCAATGAAAGTGGCGGGGAGCGTGAAAGATTCATTTCTGTGCTGTATCAAGTCAAACTCCAAGAAGAGTGCGGCAAGAAAGCAATAAACATTGTCAAAAGCCCCAAAATCCAAAGAGTAAGGCGAAAAGTCTAAATCCAAAGAAAATGACAAGGAACATTGGTTCGTGTTCATGCAAAACAAATTTTAGAGTTCGTGTTTGTAAATATACAATTTGCGTCTCCACAAAAAACTTGAAGTGTTAATAAAAAGATTGTACATGTAATAAGTACACTAGAAAGTCGATCCCCCAACATCTTTATTTTAAATATCAATTTTTTAATTTATATTACAATTAATCTCAATGTATAATTTTATACAAGAAATTTATGCGTACAACACGAACTTTAAGACATAAAAAGGAGAAATTGAAGTATGATTGAAGGAGAGCTTTTGATACATGGTTGGGAGAAAGGAGAACTTTGTGTACGGTTTTGATAACCCAAGGAAGAGGAAGGTAACTCCATGCAAGGACCATTGACCTCAATCTCAAACTTCTTTACGAATTATATTTATTTGGGGTTAAGTTTGCATTGTTGGCTAAGAGAAATTTTTTTATTTTTATGGTGTGAAATTACAAGAATGGTGGAAAGATCACCACAGGGCACTGCAGCAACATGTATCGCCATCAAGGCACTTGTCATTATCATCGCTAGCATTAAAATGGATGCAAGCCTCTTTGCAGGTATCCAAATTGCACTCACCCGGAAGTATTGAAGTCAACGGGCATCTGGGAGTGCAACAGCAGAAGACTATATCCAGTGTATATTCATCAGAATAATCACAGTAGTCATGTCGACTTGCATCTGGACCGCAAATATCTTGACAAGCTTCATCTGTACAGTCGTTGTCGCCTGTGTACGGTCTTCTTCCCAAACAATTTTGCGCCGATGTCTCTGTGAACACTTAAGAAAACGGGAAAAAAAAAATAGAGATATCAAACAGTGTTCTTCAAATCTTGCCTTGTCTAAAAAGCTTTTTCCCCTTTGCATTCGGCTGGTGGGTTATGTAGAGGTGGTGATGGATAGAACTGGTTAGACAGTATAATAATTTCTTATTTTTTTATATCATTTTCTTACGGTATAATTTTTTTTTATTACTAAGAAAACAATTGCACTGCTAAAAACTGAGTAAATTACATAAATGGTCCATAATCTTTGGTCATTGTTTCATTTTAGTCTCTATCTTATTAAATATTCTGTTTTGGTCCTATACCTATTAAAATTGTTTCATTTTAATCCCTTACTAGATAAAATTCATTAACTTATAATAATTGTCTGGTAGAAACTTTTAAAATCATAATTTAAATATTTGGTAACTGTCTTCCATTAAATTTAAACAGTGTACTATTTTTTGACAGTAAATAGATAATTTAAATTAATATTTTTTTATTTTTGAATGAAATAAATTTAATTTACAAAGAAAAAAAATGATTTGAATTTTTCATTAACTGTAAAAAAAAATTACTACATTTTTCCCATATTGTTTGAAACAGTTGACTTTTGCCCATAGTTTGACTTGAATTTATTTATATTATTGGTTGTTAGAAAAAATTAAAAAAATATATTTGAAAACTATAAGTTTTTATTTATCATTTATATAAATTTTTTTATTTATATACTAAAAATTGAAAATAAAAAATCATAGATTAATTACTATTTTAACAAATAGTTTAAATTATGATCTAAAAAGTTGTTATCAGATAAATAATTTAAGTTAACAAAATTTATCAAATTAGGACTAAAATAAAATATTTTTAATATATTTAGAACTAAAATAAAATATTTTAATAGGTTTACAACTAAAATAAAATATTTAATAGGTTAAGGATTAAAAGGAAACAATAACTAAAAGTTAGGAACCATTCATAAAATTTACTTTGTAAAAACTAGAAAGAAACACAAAGGATAAAAGCATACCTGTAATAATGAGTTAATAAGGGCATCTCCAACAGCTTCTCCAAAATTTTTATAAGATGGGGAAGCAAAAAGTAAAATCTCTATAATTTTTTTGCTCCAACTCCAATAGCTTCCCTATTTTGTAGAATTTTGTACTTATTACATAGCAATTAAATATTATGGATTTAAAGAAACTTCAAATTAATGGCTAGATTAATTATTGTATAATTAAATATTATTAAAATTTTAAAAAAATTACTCATTCCGTTTTACAAAGAATGAATCTTTTACCTTTTTTACTAAAATTTGACTTAAATATATTTATATTAATTTATATTATAAAAAATTTTAAAAATTATGTTTATAAAATAGAGTCTTTAGGTTCAATTTTCATAAAAAAATTATAATTCTGTAAGAAATTTTGAAAAAAAAATGAAATAATTGTTGATAATTAAATATTATGCAAAATATAAAAATTTACTATTTTTGTTTCACAAAAAATGACTATTTTAACTTTTTTAACTAAAGTCTGACTTAAAAATATTCATATTAATTTGTACTATAATTTTTTTTTAAAAAAATAAATTTATAAAATAGAGTCTTTAAGATACCATTTTCATATAAAAAGTTTATATTTCTATAAAAAATTTTAAGGAAAATAAAATTATGAATTAATTATTGTGAATAATAAATGGGATAACCTTTACGAGAAAGAGAGAATGTTATTTTTCATTCCCCAAAAATTTTTGAAGTTTCTGCAGAAATAGGGAATGAGATCTTCTCTTTCATCCCATTCCCCATTTTAGAGAATAAGATGGAGAAACTGTTGGAGTGAAAAATGGCTTCATATTCCCTAAAATGGAAAAAAACTGCAAAATAGGAAAGCTGTTAGAGATGCTCTAAGTAGCAGTGACACATCTAAGTGTAATGAGCAGTACACACTTTTTAACCGTTGATTCTAACTATGATCTGGCGATTCATATCAAGACTTTATTGAGGTTTAGTTAAAAATACAGTTTTTTTATCTTATTTTGAAAACCTACGGTTTATTTTCTCTATACATGAGAACTATCTATTTAAAATGCGGATGACAGAGTGAGATCTGACTTGATTTGAAAGAACAAGGAAGAAAGCAAAAAAACAAAAAAAGAACTGAAACTAATAGTCTGGACTCGGTCTCCACAAATTGCAGATTTAATTGCAACTTTGAAGCAGTTTTCAGAGAGAGAAGGAGAGGGGGAGAGGGAGAGACTGTACAATTGTGATGGGTGAGGAAGTTAGGGGGGGGGGGGGTGGGAAGAACCACTTGGCCATAAAAGAAGAAAGAGAGACATAGAAGCCCGATGTTATACGTCCAGGAAACGAAAGTGAAAGAGAAGGAATTTGGGCAAAGAAGAGAGAATTACTTACAGACCAATTAGTTGATTCTGCAGCTCTTGGACCGCGGATCATGTCGGAATCAAAATAAAATAAAATAAAAAACAAAAACTGAATTGATGCCTTTGAAAACAAGAGGCAGATATTAAAACAGAGGAGATGTTTCAGGTGAGAGTGAAGTGCATAAATAAGCATGTTATGATTACAACAACGGGCTAATCAACTAGGAATTGTAAGATAGCAATCAGCATTAATTAATCCAAGTTAAACAAATAATAACAAGTCGATCGCCAACTTACTTTGAGCGAGCAATAAGATGAGCAGAATTCCAATGAAGGAGAGGAGCATCGCCACCCTTGAAAACGCCATCGGCAGCCAGCAGAACCTGATTTGTAATTAATTTTAGAAATGTTTTGAGCTTTTCTGATCGATACAATGGAAGGAACCAAGACAACTTACAATTATAAGCTGGAAAAATATAAAATACAATCTGGAAAAGTGGAAAGAAAGTGGTGAGAAAACAGCTGGAAAACAGATACAAAACATAAAAACAAGCCTGATACCAGTTTCCAAAAAGCTGTTGATCGATCGGTAATTGGTAGCTGGGACTGGGAGCGAGCAAGAACAACTGGCCTGGCCGCTGTAGTAGTTCAGGCTTGACAGGTTACAAAGGTGGTCGCGGTGCGTTAGATTAAGCCACCGAGTAGCTAGTTAGGATTCTCTGCCAGAGAAGTAGATTAAGATCTGCAAATGATGAAAATCAGGGTTGCTAGGGCCTTGAGGAAGCCATGCCATGGACGTCCCAGTCCCAGCCCAGAACTTGAATGGCTGAAAAACAATTGCTTTGGATAATTTAGAGAACGAGAGTACCAGACTAGGTAAACAACTTTCTTGATAATTTCATCAAAAGAAAATACTAAAGCGTAAAGTTCAAAGTTTTGGCATCTTTTTTACGTTCACCTCAGTCGGCTGGTTTTGCCGGCCGACCGCGGAGCTTCAGAGAATTTTCTCTCGGCTTCGCCTGGATGTAGGGTGGCTATAGTTTAATAGGACTCATATCCTATCCACCAATACCATCAGCCTGGTGCCCGTTTTGGCAACCTTCGTTAACTACTTAAAATTTTCATCCACAATAAGTTTAATTTCCCCGCAAAACCATCTCAATATTGCAATCACTCATTTTCCAATTAATCCAGTGGGCGAAGTAGGAGCTATTAGTGATGAGATTTAATTTCGAATCTTGGCCTCCTCTCATAGCAAACCCTTAAGCTCTTTGTGAACAGCCGAATATAGATATATTTAACAGAAGATAATGAGGTGCATCAGAGCAATTGAATCAAATCATAAATTCCAAAAAAAAAAAAAAATCATGTTCCTCGAAAATGGCTAGCGCGCACACGATTTTACTTTACTAATTGCTGTTGGAACATGGAAATCAAATCACTTAAAGAAACAATGGAGACGCAAAGACGCATGCTACAATTCTTGGTTCATCATGATTAGTTTCGTAATTTCCATTTTAATCTCATCTCTTTCTTAGTCCGGTTTCCTTCGTATCAGTACGAACTCTCAAAAAATAAAAACAAAGACAATCAAGGTCAGCAACCATTTAAAATACGGGGGCTTTTGTTGTTCTAAAGTAGTGAGAAACTCTTACTTCTCTCTAGAATTTGGGTATTTCAAATGAGATTTGATGCAGAAATCTTTTTTACTATTGAGAAAAAATCTTTCTAACATTTTTATTGAATGGGGGATAGGTGAAAATGCGATAAGAATTGTAGAGAATGGGTGACGATGTAGAATTTCTATTGATTTAACTGAGAGGAGATTGAATGATTTTTTTCTTGTTGGAAGCCAAGTACGAGTTGGTTAGGAAGCAAAGGGGGGAAGACGTACCAAAGAACGGATGGTCGGGAGCTGGATTTCTCATTCAAAGAAAACAAATGTGGGCGGCTTTTGGAGCTAATGGACGAATCTAGTATGGCGCCTGAAAGTGAATATCAGGTACACATTGGGAGACGATGGAGTCAAAAGGTGCATTGGTTTTGGGGTTGGAGAGGCTGTACAAAATTGTGAAGTTTCAGACAAGTTTGCAGCTGATCCGGCGGCTGAAAGTTGTGCGACAGGAGTTGTGCAAGAGATTGTGAAAGGAGGTTTTCAAGGGGGTGGCTTGGAATCGGAGTCAGGCACGAAGACTGCTAGGAGCGTTGGAAATTGGCGGGGCTGCGGTGGAGAAAACTTTTTGGCGGCAGCTATTGAGTTCAAGGATTGCGGTTGTGAGAAGGGGGACGAATTTGCCGCCAAAAAGGCTAGAGTCGAAGGGACATCAAAGGGCGGTATAGGAGCAATTAGGGCTGATCATTCGGTTTATTCGGTTTAAACTGAATTGAATTTTTCAGTTTATTTGGCTTTCAGTTTTTTATAGTTAGAAACCGAATTAACCAAATTAACTTTATAAACCGAGGTAAAAACGAACCGAAATATTTGATTCGGTTCGGTTCAAAACCAAAATAGCCGAAATAAAGTAAAATCCAAACATAGTGATTCACCTGTAAGACATATAAACATAGGTGACTTAAAAAATTACTCCCTCCGCCCCAAAAGTTTTACTCCATTTGTTTTTGGCAATTAATCTATGATTTTTTATTTTCAACATTCTAATATATAAATAAAAAATCTTTGTATATGAATGATAATTCAAGATATGTAGTTTCTAAATATTTTTTTTTTATTTTTTCTAACAAATAATAATATGAATAAAATTGAGTCAAAATACAACAAAAAGTCAAATGTATCAAAATTTATGGGACGGGGAGAGTATATAACAAGAAATAGAGGACAATTCTGGGGTTTGTGCGTATCTCCCTCAGATAAACATAGGGACCGTCATTTTCTGGCGGCTGTCTAGCCATCGGCGGCCATCGGAGAAAGGTTATGCCTAAGAGAAAGGTCGAAAGGTGGAGGCAGGGTGAGGAAGAGGGGCTGAGGCGGCTGGAGGGCAGGGGACGAGGGTGGAGGTAAGTGGAAGGATTAGGAAAGGCCGGAGGACAGAGGTTGGAAGGCGGATGCGATTGGAGGGCGGAAGGCGGAGGATGAAGCGCAGAAGGCAGAGGCAACTGGAAGGAGGAGGCAACGGCCGATGAGGCATCAAACGCGTACGACATTGGTCTGTTTTTTGTCTGGTGATGGCAAACCCCAATATAAGCCACCAGTCTTCTATTCTTCTTTCACTCAGCCCTACTCCTTTCAAACCTGTCAACTGGCCCACCAAAATCACAAATAGGATATGAAAAAATTTTAGTTTTTTCGGTTTCCAAAATAACCGACACTCCTAACTGAAATCGAACTGAAATCGATATTCTTTCTATTCGGTTTCAATCAAAACTGAACCAAATTTCTGAATTATTTCGGATTTTCAGTTTTTTCGATTTTAACCAAATAGTGATCACCCCTAAGCATGGAATGCTCTGAGTACGCCGTCTGGTGTTGTGTGGGGCAAGGCAAACTCAACGGGTGTTGTGGCTAGCGACGATCAGACAAACCAGGCATTCCAGGTGGCGGTGGTGGCGGTGGCAACTAGTCTCTGCGCAAGTGGCGGCGGCAGTGTAAGTTCTGAGGCTATGATTATTGGAAATCTATTGGATATGGGCCGGGCACAAAAAGACTTTGGGCTTGAATTTTCAGAAAATTCTAGTGGGTTGGTTATTGGAGCTACAAAAGGGTCCCTTGAGTTAAAAAATGTGATAAATGGGTCTACTTTGTCTAGTAAGGAGGTAAGCAATGGCACAGGTGCTTTAGTAGTGAGGGAAAAAAATAATAAAAATAAATATTATGTGGGAGCAAAAAATATTATGAATGTTACTGCAGTTGGGGTAAATAGTGGTAGTAAAGATGATTCCTATTTAATATATTTTTTTGAAGTCCCTCCATTATTAAAGGTTGTGAATAATTAGGGGAAATGATTTTGTAAATTTTAAATGGCATTCAAAATTTTCAAAAACATAAGATGTTGGGTCTTCAAATCGTGACAAGGAAAATATTAAAAATTTCAGATCTTCCAATTCTTCTATGGCATCTCTTGATGGATGAGATGAATTAGCATTAGGTATTCTGGATAATCTTGACAAGTCTAAAGGGCAGTCGAAGAGACGGAAAATGATGGGATAGAAGCCAAAAAGGTTGACATTGAAGTGTTAATTGAAAAGATTGGCATGGGGAATTAAAGATTAGATGTTTGGTTAATATTGCATCTTAGGTCTTGGGTGTCTATACATTTGGGTGCCAAAGTGTGTACTCTTCAGGTGTTTATAAGGAGTGTTTGTTTGTTTGGTAAGGGAGAGCTATTATGGATTTTTGGATATTTTATTTCAAGGTTAACCTAGTATTTAGGAATTTGGTTATATACTTTTTTGTGTGAGCTCTAGGTTTTGTTTTAGAATCTTTCAGGAATTGGGATATAACATTTATTTTCTTTTAATAAATCGTTTATAGCTGTTCAAAAAAAGGTCAACAACCATTTTGACAGTCTATGAAAATTAACAAAGTCATAGAAGTCTGGAGAAAAGTTTTAGTTAGTAAAGAATCATGTTTTTTAAAGATATTTTCTTAAGGAATTTTTTTTCAAGAATCCTTTTTCAATATTTTAAGGAATTAAATTAATTATCATTTTATATTTTTAACATCAAACAATTTCATCTAGCTGATGATGAAGAAAACATAGATTCCAAATACAAAAATAGTTTGAATAAATGCATAAAATCATTGTCTTTTTTTTTCTGCAATATGTTTGTTTTGAATTTTCTAAATATTCATTCTAGATATTTCCATATCAATTATAGATACTAATATTTTTATAGGTTTTGATATACCAATTATACCTAGAATTAGGTAAAAGTAGATTTAGTTTTAAATTTATGTTGCCAGATATAGACACTCAATTTATCATACTAAACATTCAACAACTATAATCAAACACTTGACATCATAATCATGTAAATTGTATACTCTCTTCCCAAATTTAGATACTTAATCGATCAAACTAGATATTCAACTATCATAACTAGACACCTGGACACCATACTCAAATAAGTAGATAAGTCATGCTCTTACCAAATATAGACACTTAACCTATTATATTAGACATTAAATCACCACAACCAAACACTTGAACACTACAAAAATAGGAAGAAAAAAAATGTAGTGAGAGACCTTTTTACCTAGTATAGAAGTCAATGGTCCAATGTTTATTTCTATGTATGAGATGTTTGATTCTGTATATGGATAAAATTTCCAATTATATATACACGATGTCTAGCTTTATATAAAATGTAGCAAATATGTAGAGTGCCATAATAAAACATTTGGATACCACAATCATGTAGATTGTACACTTATTTACTAGATTTAGACACATAACATATCACACTAGATATTCTAGCACCAAAATAAAATACTTGGATACCATATTTAAACAGGTAGACTAGGTATTTCCTTACTAGATTTAGACATTTAACTCATTATAATAGATATCCAGCCACCACAATTAGATACTTGGATACCATAAAAATAAAAATGTTGAGCTATAAACCTTGTACCTATAATAAAAAGGCTTAAATGCATATTAGTATCTTGAACTTTGATAACTTAGCCACTTAAGGGCTTGAACTTTGAACCGGATTAACTCAGGATTCAAACTTTACAAATCAGGTCAGTTTAGTCCATTGTGTCTTATTCGGAAACAGCAAAGGATAAATTCCTAATACCGTTTACAACGCTTGAGGAGGAAAGATTAGAAGCGCGGGAGTCTTAACCTAGTTCTTGCCTGAAACACACAAAGGCTTATTGCAAAAGAAGAACCCATCATAGACCTTGTTGATTGACAGAGCATCGAGATTCTACGCTAAAGTTGGGGACCGATTGTGAAGAAAAAGTACACTAAAGGCTGCTGGAAAAGGTACCTGAATTTAGTTTTAGTGCTTTGAAACTGCTCTTTGTCACATGCTTAATAGGCATTGCGGGTGAAGGAATGCATGTAAAAAAAAATTTAGGTCAAAGGGTAAATAATTGTTGTATTTTAATTAAGAAAAATAATGGAAATCTATATTTTAATGAGAAGGTAAAAATCGATTCATTGCGCAGGCCAATATTGAAGTGGAGGTTTATGGTTGAAAACGGATGTTGGAATTTTTAGCAAATTCTTGGAATGTTGTGGTTGTTGGGGTTTTGATAATATTAAAAAATTTGAAATTGCATGAGGAATGGACAACATGCATAGAAAAATAAGCATAAAACATGTAAAGATGTTAATTGATGAAAATCATCAAAGGTGACAGAACCAATTATAACATATGGATTCTTAAATGTTTCAAACTCTTATAAAATTGTTTAAAATTTAATAAGAAATAGAATACGGTTCTATCAAAAGAAAAAAAAAACAGAATATGGCTAATAACAATTATTGCATTTAGCTTTTCTAAGCAACCGTTTCTCCTAAAATAAAGAGCTAATTCCAGACAATGGAAGCATAAAAAGTTAATTTATACTTGCTCTGTGGATTACCTTTTGTGAGAATAAAGCCACGTCTCCAAGTTGTGGATGAAATTTTCATTTCTTTCCAACTACAATTAAATTTGTAGCTAGAATTTTACTTGAGGTTTGTTGCATTCTAAGCAGATGAAGGGAGAAGTTGATATTTGGTTGAATTATGGTGGGATTATGCTAAAAGATCCTATAGCGCAATACTTTGATCATAAGGTATTTTGTAAAGTGGTGACTAAGGAGCAATTTATGAAATGGTTTTTCATGGATACATTAAGGGAATTATGTTTCAGAGACATTGATATAAAGGAAATTTTTTATGTTAAAGAAGGTTTATCAATGGATAATGGATTAAAGGAAATTAAAAATGAAGCTAGTGTGTATGAAATGCTATCATCTGGTTTGAGAACAGGATACGTTGATATATACGTGGAACATACAACATCATAGTTGAAGGAAAACAATAAGGTACTACATGATGACTTACTTGTGGGATCAACTAATGAACCTACTGAACATATTATGGCAGATGAGGCAATATGAATTTTCAATACTTACATTAATGAGGTGGATGCACGACCATTACATGGTCAAGAAGATAGTGATGAGAGTGATGACAGTAAGGAAGAAGGTGTAGATCTTGAATATGAGTTAAAGGTTGAATTGAATGGCATTGATGAGCTTTGTGTCCCTGGACATGATGAAGAAATAAGAAAGGACATTAATAGAATAAAAGAGCACCATAATGTCCAAAATTTCAAGCAAAGAAAATCAATTGATGTTGCCGAAACATTTGGTACTACTGTTTTTCAAGGGCTAGAGGATCAAAATAGTGATGCAATTGAAGGTAATTATGATGAAATAGGGCTGGACAATTTTGATGTTATAAGTTTTTGCTCTAAAAGTGATGTAAATGGGGAAACGGTGTTAAGGAAAAAGGAAAATCATTATCTAATGTATGATGAGAAAGCAAAAAAGGTAAAATTCTGTGTTGATTTAGCATTTACAGATCATCACCAATTTAAGAGGGTATTGATGAAGTACGCAGTCCAAGAGAAAAAGGATTATGTGTTCCTAAAAAATTCATCAACCTGTGTAAGAGTTAGGTACAAGGCTGAACATTGTAAGTGGATGGTTTATGCTTCTATTGAACAATTTCAAAAGAAAAAGTATTTCATGGTCAAGACTTATGTTGACTCTCACTCTTGTTCGAAAGTTTTTAAGCTTTCTGGAGCATATGCACCAGGGCTTGTAGATCAGTTCGAAGCGTTGATTTATGCTCATCCCACAATAAAGCCTAAATATATTCAAGACATAATAATGACTGAGTTACATATAGAGGTTTCAAGAAATCAATGTAAGAGAGCAAAGGCTCGTGTTATTAAGAAGTGGGGGAAAGATGTTGGTCATGAGTATAGATGGTTGCATGACTATTATAAAGCAGTACTCGAATCTAATCCAGGCGGTAGCGTAAACATAGAGGTGGATCATAGAGGCCCTGGCTACCCTCCATTTTTCAAAAGAATTTATGTGTGTTTTGATTCCTTGAAGATATGCTTTTTTGAAGGTTGTAGGAAATTCATAAGGTTTGGGTTGCTTCCTAAAGGAAGCAGTTAGGGGACAACTGCTCACTGCAATTAGTAAGGATGCAAACAATCAAATGTTCTTGTTGGCATGGGTTGTTGTTGAGGTAGAAAGCGTATCTTCATGGCTATGGTTCTTAGAGCATCCAAAAGTCGACATTAGGGGTAGAGATGGAGATGGATGGTGCTTTATGTCTGACCAATAAAAGGTTTGAATTATTTTCTTGTAGTTATGAAATTACTATTTTTAATGGATTATTTGCTTATGATTGTAAGTAAATTAATCACGTGCTTTTGTAGGGACTACTAAATGCAATAATTGAGACATTTCCTCGAGTTGAAAATAGGCTTTATGCAATACACATTTACATGAACTGGTATCCAAAATTCAAAGGATAGCACTTGAAGCTTGCATTTTATACAGTGGCAAAGGCTCCAAATGAAGTTATTCTTAATGAAAGGCTGGAAGAAATAGAAAAGTTAAAGTCTTGCACTAAAGCATCCCTCTTGCAAATGGATGTTAAACAATGGTGTAAGACTTACTTCAAACCGAGTTGTAAGTGTAATTCAGGTGATAACAATAGCAATGAGGCATTTTATATGGTCTTAATTAATGTCTTTCTTCTTCTTCTTCTTCTTCTTCTTTTTCTTCAACTTGACACAATGGTATGAGCGGACAAATTCTTTGCTTAGGGGAGTGACTGGCTCATATCATGACATTTAAGAAAGGGGTATACTAGGATTCTTCCATGGCAATCTCTTATTGGTGTGATTTTTCTTGCATCTCTACCTTGTACCATCTCTTTTGGCTCAAATTTTTCTTTCCTTTTCTTTGCTTTTGCCGGGTCTGAACGTTTTTATGGCTCACAATTTTCACCAGCTTCACTGGTTTTGACCTTGGCACAATCAAATTGAAACCCAAACCGTATGAAGGAGTGGTTCACAGTCAAGCCGATTGAATCGTACGGTCTGGTTCGGCTTTGATAACTTTGGTGGTAGATGGTCTTATATCCCCTTTATGAAAAGTAGATCTTTTCCACTTCACTCATAAATGTTTGGTGGATGCATTTGGATTTTCTATTAAGAAAAAAAAATTAATTTCCTTCCATAACCAAGGAATTTATTTTCATCTCTTAAATTATATTTGCTGATTTCGATCATTCTTGTATTGCCCTCCAAGTCTTTGATGAATTAACCCACTGGGCCGTCCTTTAGCTAATACTACTAACCAACTAGAAAGATCGCTAGGTTTAAATTTACTCCTTATTCGGGAAAACTAAACAAAAAGAGATTACTGCTTATTTTCAAGTTTATTTTTTTGTTAAACTAATTTTATTTGAAATAACCATTACACTAAGCTTTCAAGTGCATATTTAAACTACAAGTTTGTGGATAATAATGACTCCTATTAAATTTTTCAAGGACATATCTAAACTACTAGTTTGTGGATAATAATGAATCCTATGAAATTGAGTAAAAATACAGCTCCTTCTATTCTGAAGAGCTACACTTTGACTCTCAGAATTGTACCATCATTAACAACATTGGAAGGGGGAATGATTCTATATTTAGATTAAGCAAAATAACAATTTAAAATGTAGACTAGCAAATGATTGTTTATAAATTTAAATTTGTTGTAATAAAGATATTGTGTAGTCTAAATTACAATTAAAAAAGTATATATTAGTAAGTACTAAAGATCATTAATGAAAAAAACATCATCACATTTAGGAGGAGCAAACCTATAAATTTTTTAAACAAAATAAAATAAACATTATTTTCACTCAATCTTCAAAGGGTTTTTAAAATTTTCCCTAATTTACATAGCGACAGGCTAACATTGGATTTGATGTCCCAGAATGCCTCTACCAGAGTGTAGTTTCTATGTCCCAATCTCGATATCTTGTTGTAGTTTCTCTGTTGTATTGGATTCTCCTATCTTTCAAATTTAAAACTTTCTCTCATTGTCTAGAATTTGGCTTTTTTTGTGGCCGAATGAGAAATAAAAAAGTGAAAATATTTATTGGAAGGCTTCCAACTAATATGTATGAGGTTAATTTGTCCGTACATTGTGGTGATTCAATCTATAATAGCATTTCATGTAAATATAGTAAAATAATTATTAAATAGCAAAATTTGGGATGAAGAGAGGAAATACTATTAGAGTTTTAGCAATTAAAAGAGGATTTAACCATTGATGCAAAATTCTTTTCCATGAAATTCAAAAAACTAAGATTTATGGTTAACTTAAAATCATGGTCTAATCTCTATACAATGAAATTTTGGGATTAATAGGGTAAAAAGAGGGATTTAGCAACTAAAAGTGATATTTAACCAATGACATACAAAAAAAAGTAGAATAATAAAAACTGGCAAGGATTGTGGTTTTAATCCAAAAATTCCAAGCAAAAATATGGGGACAGTCCAAGTCATATACAAAATCAAATAAACCATAGCTATGAAAGTTTTTCCTTAGAAGATAAAAATAAGTTTACTACAAAAAGTAATATTTAAGCATTGACACAAAAATTAAAGTAAAGTTTCAAAATCAATAGAGTAAAATAGAAATACTATAATTAGTAAGGCTTGACATTGACTTAACAAGGACAAAAAAAAAGGGACCAAAATTGTAAACAAATAGAATCTAGGACTGAAATAAAAAGGGCAATAGCTCAATGACTAAAATGGATTTAAGCACAAAAAATGTGAGACAGACAAAATTTGGAGAAAGTCTTTGTAGTTTTTCTCTTTGACAGCTGAAGTCCCCAAACTTGCGAACCTATTGACCCCGCTGCTCTCTCAGTACCATCACGCAAGACCCAACCGTGATATGGAACAGCTTAGGAACCAAAAAGGACAGAAAGGAAATTTACACGGGCTGGAAAATGGACTAGACCATCGCTTAGGAGAAAGCCAAAAAAAAAAAATGAAAAGAAAAGTCTCTGTTTGTGTTCCACAATTAATATAAAGTTATGATTGCTCTGCAATCAATTAAAATTTTTCTTCCAAATTTTTTTTTGTCTTCTTCAATGTTGAACGTGGCTAATATATTTACACGTAATTTGTAAATATTTACTATAAAATGTTGTTTTTCTATAACGAAATATGATGGTGTTAAAAACTATAACCAAGTTTATCTATAAAGCAAGAAAATCAAGAAATAATCTTGTGTGCGTCAACTGTTTTCATGCATCTCGGCACATCTAATAGTTATAATAGCTTATATCAGCTCTGCACGAGCATCTGGATTCGGTGGAATGGCTGGAGTTGTGGGGGACATTGGTTGAGTTAGGGTTCAAATCCTAGCAGTGGCAATTTCATTCTTCCTATTTCTTTTCTTATCCTGTATCTTTGCATTTCTTTCTCTTCTTTTTTCCAGCAGCCTCCCCCTTCGTTCTTTCTCCTTTTTTCTCCTTGTCTTTTTTTCCTTAATTATTTTTTTCTTTTTTCATTTCCTTTTTTCTCCAATTTTTACTGCTGCTTTTTTTTCCTTTTTTTCCCCTTATAGTTTTTTATTTTACTTTTTTTTTGCATTTTTGCATCTTCTTCCTTTCTTTTTTAAATTTCTTCCAGTTTTTTATTTTTTTAAATTTTCCTTGCACCTGTTTATTTTTTTATAAAATAAAAAATTTAATAAAAAAATAAAAGAACAGATAAAACTGATAAAAGACTAAATATGATAAAAGAACAAATAAAACTGATAATAATAAAAGAATAAAAAATCAAATATTTTATCTAAAAAATAAGTAAGGACTTACAAAAGAACAATAAATTGAGCAAAAGCAACAAATAGCTTCTAATAAAAAATAACTATGTTTACAAAAAAAAAATAGCTAATTGGGCAAAAAAATGAATAATTAATAGTAAAAGAACTTATATAAACTTCAAAACAACAAAAAAAAAAGAATATATATGATGTGAAAAAAATACTTATTTTCTCTCTGTCTCACAAAGCTATCATCTTTGCTATCTATAGCTATAATTTCATTTCTTTCAGAATTTATCATAAAAGTATATGCTTTTTATATGAAAATAGGAATTTTAAATATTATAGTTTCTTGTTGGGTTTAGTTGGCCCAAAATTGATAGCTTGACGACTTAAGATGGCATTTAGCCAAAATTTATGTAATGGGCCGAGACATGTGGACCTCTTTCTTTCGTGATGTGGCTATGTTGTTTAGTACACAATATAATATTTATTTATACATTCTCACAACATATTTCATAAAACTAACTACATTAATAAAAAGATAGGTGAAATACAAAGTCAATCCAATAAGTCTTATACTTGAAATAATATCCTTCAACCTAGACAAGGTATTCAATAACCATCATATATGCAAGTTTCTTGTTCGCAGAAAAAGAATCAAAATTTGTGGCATTTCAAACTTGGCTAGCAACAAAAACATAAATTTGTTGCGTCACTCTTTCATTGTGTGGTTGTGTTGCTTGGTACACAAGTATTTAGAGTCCTAGTTATTTTAGGATCTGATACATGTAAGGACGTTTAGGATTTTGTGTTTGTTTAGTGCTTGATTTTCCTATTTTGTTTGGGTTTGGGTGCGGCCTATAAAAAAGCTTGTTGTATTAAGGTTTTGGATATAGAGAAAAACCAATATGATGAAAAAATAGGATGTTAAGATATTAAAAAATAAGAGGTCTAAAAAGGAAAAAGAGTAAGATGGAAAGCTTTTTGTGACTCACATATCTTATAATTGTGTAAGGATAAGATTATGAGATTATCAATAGTATGTAGCGGCCATATACTAGCATGAGTACTAAGAATATACCTCTACTGCAAACTCTGTATTTTTATTTAAGTAGATTTTCTTTTATTCGTGGATATAGACTAGTTAAGAGCCGAACTACGTTAAGATGGTTACATATTTGTTTGATGCTATTCGTTGTTCCATTGAATGTGATAGGCGATTTGAGAATTTTTTTCTAACATTTCTATATACAATTTTTAAGAATTTTTTCAATGCATATTAATATGAATACATTCAAGCCAAATTTTAGTCAAGAAAAGTTAAAAAGGCAAACTAAAGTGTGACAAATGGAGTATAAAAGAACAAACATCAACACATAAAAGAACATATAGGAACTGAAAAAGAGCATAAATAGAATAGCATAAGAACCGGTAGTGTAAAAACAAATTTTTAAGAACACTAAATATATTCTTCTATACTAAGTATATGTTCTTTTAAACTACACATATGTTCTTGTATAGATGAATGTATATTGAACAAATAATAAGTAATGATCAATCTAGAACAAAAAATAAATAAATATTGTTCGACAGCAAAATAATGGAAAGATGGGAATAGACCAGACATAAAAGAGAACATATAAAAAAGAACAAATATCAATGCATAAAAGAGTACATAGTATTTATAAAAGAATATATCTGATAAAAAAAACATAGATAAACTGATAAAAAAACATATGGTGTACATTGTGCATCAGGTGCACACACGACTTAGTCATAAAAGAATAAGTGATTATTTGTCTATAAAGTGAAAGTTTAGGCTAAAAGGTTAGAACATTAATTAACCACCTCAATTCAGATGACTAGCAACAAGATGACAATAATCCTGCAATGAATAAACGAAAAGTAGCTAGTCAGAGATGTGAACTGAAAAGGAACTTTGAAGGTGGATATTTTTTTTTCTTTACCTAGAAGCATATGTACAAGTGTATAGAGTCAAGAGAGTATATAGATATCTAACGGTGAAGAAAATACCTATTTTTTCAAGACCTAGAATACCACCAAACCAGCGTATACATCATTTAGGGGGAAAGTGGCGGAGGCGCTCAGGACATATGGATCTTAAAGCTTCGTCAAAATCCTCAAGAACTTGGAGATAAATCAAATAGTCAAGAAAATTTTGTGCTTGAACATAATATTCGACCTCAAAGATACTAAAAACTCAACAAAAAAAAAACTACTCCCTCCGTCCCGCAATCTTTGCACTATTTAGAATTGTACTCATATTAAGAAAAGCTTAATGCCCGAATTGTTTAGAATTAATAGCATCTGATTAACATGTTTTAATTGAGTTAGGAGACTAGCTTATGGGACCCAAAAAAATTTGCCATCAAAATAATATAAAATTACAATCTAACCAATGGTCTTTAGCTCATATATATTTGTCTATTTTACCTTGTTCAAGGCAAGCTCAATTTGGTAAAACTTTAGGGGCATATACATAAAGAAAGTGAGGGACCCACTATTAGTATGACAACAACTAAGCAAAAACAAGTTAATACTTTCCAGTTAATATATGTTGAACCGGTTTAAAAATTTAACCTACTTTACACTTTTGCTCTTCTCCTCCACCGTCTCTCTCCTCCTCTATCCCTCTCATCATTTACAGCTTATTCCATATCTTTTTATGAAAGATAGTAAAATCTAGCCTACACCATAAACTGGAACACTAATTCAGGTCAAAACTAGTAATCTTAAAGAATGATCCAAACAACCCAGAAGCATAACTACCAAAAGAGAAGTACGAAAGAATAAAAAATGACCCGTAAATTAAAAAAAGTTATAACTCCAAAAATTGGGTTTTTGGATTTGAAGAAAAAAATTAATTTAAGAGGACATAACCATTAGATTTAACTCAAAGACCAATCCTGTAGAATATTTGATCAAAGGCCATGGGCACATCTAGAAGTAGCAAGGAAACACCGAATAAGAAGTCCAAAAATTGGGTTTTTGGATTTGAAGAAGGTAGAAGGAAAGGGAGGGAGGGAGGGAGGGAGGGAGAGGAGAGAAATCGAGAAATAAAAGTAATTGACTAGGAGAAACATGTTCCCGATGCCATCGTTGCATCCAGAGTAACAATATGAAGGAGGAGGAAGAGGAGGAGGAGGAGAAGGAAGAGAAACAAGAGGGAAACATCTGACAGCTTCTAGCCAGTGTCATTGCTGCATTCCAGGGCTGGGGTAAGAGACACTGATGAATCACATGGAGGTGGAGTGGATGACTGAAGCTAAACTAGAATTGGAAGAAGATGGGAGTACAAGAGGTGAGATTGGAATGAGATAGGAGGGGAGAGGCGTTAATTGCTAGATTGAAAGTTAATTTAAGAAGAGGGTATCTTAGTTATTTTACACTTTAAAACTTATCAAAATAAAAAATGGTACAAATAATTTAAAACAATTGAAAAAAACGGTGCAAAGAATATGAGATGAATAAAGTATAATATATGAACCTAATACCAGAATCCATGAAAACAACTTGGAACCTAACTCTTGGTAGATAAAAAGACTTAGGATTTATGAGAACACAAATAAGTTACATCAACCAAAAAATAAAATAAAATAAAATAAGTTACATCAAATGGATAATTAACTTTTCATATGCATAGTTTATATCAGAACAAAAGTTACAAAATACAAAAAAGAATAGCATAGCACACCACATAATATGTTCTTTTCATATTAGTCATCACGTTTCGAGGTAGTTTGTGAAATTTCAATAAATATATATCAGTTTCTAAGAATTGTGAATAATGTCTTTCAAATTGTACAAAGAAGGTTAATCATGCATCTAAAAAATGTAACACCCCAACCTTGACAACTCTTAATTACCCAAAAAAGAATCAAATCTGTGAAATCACATTACCCATAATTTCAGCCCACTAACCCAGTCCTAACTGAGACTAGGTTGTAAACCAACAGAGAAGAATCAGGTTCCTAATTTAACTTTTTGTAACCAGAAATCTCATCTGCAGTCTGTAATTCATATAAAATAGCACACACATCCATTCCCAATATACAAAATCTTAGTAAACACGTGTAGGCACGTTAAAGTAAAGGTTTAGCTTTAGAAACTCATTGCATTATTTATGGTGAAATTTCAAACCCAGATATTCACATAACTGTATTGACAAGATTTTAGACAGATCAAACTTCGCTAAAATAAGTATATCGCATTGTACTGATATTGAAATTGAATTCTATAAAATCATAGAAAAACTAAACACATCAGGTTGTAATCATATGCAATATCAGCTTAGAATTCTTGGTCAGATTACCTTCTAATCTAGGAATTTTATACACTAGTACAAACATCTCAAAATAAATTTAGAAACATGCTCTTAAAAAAGACCATCCTTAAGAACACATGATTAAATCACAAACTCCAAATTTGTAGTACATAAATGATAATGGAACTCGTATTAAAAACTTATAAAAGGTTGTAGGTTCAGTTTCCAAACCAACTAGTGTTCACTAGCGAAATCTACCAAACAGCAATGCCTCAAGTCAGCCATGGACAGTAGTAGTATCTACCAACCAGCAATGCTTCTTTATCTTGCCCACATGATTTCTTTAGCTTACTCACAAATAACATTAATAACCCAGTGTTTTGAAGCATCTATAGCACCAAGTAAAGGAGACAAAGAATGAACAAAAAAGAGAGAATTATGGATAGGACCTTCAAGATGCTAGTCGAAACCAATGAAGTTTATAAAGATCATTAAGCCATCAAAACCTCCTTAATCCAAGGTCAAATCAAACAACTCAAGTTTAGTCAATGAAACAATCTGTCCATACCACATAAACTATCCTTTATAAAAAATATAAGCATTAGATACTTATGTTCTGGAATTTTAATTTTTATATATATTCATATATATAAGGCTTCCCATATGTTTTCAATGTAGGATATGGGATGTTACAGGCAGTGCTGGTAGCAGAGGAGGGGGGACACTCTTTGCCCTCTCGTAACAGTGAGTAAGCGGCATTAAGAAAAGCAGAGTCACATGATGATCACAAGGGTGAAAAGGACTAAAATGTACGATCTTTCTAAGTAAAGGGGGTGAGTTCTACACTGATATTGAGGTGGCTAACTGTTTGAGTCATCCTAATTTGAGGGCAAAAAATGTCTTTAGGCCTTTCATTGAGACCTAATATTTTAATCTTGTGCACTTTGGAACGCAAGACCATCAAAGATGTTCGTTTATACTTCTCAATAGCCGAACGCACTGAAAACTTCCAATAAGCAGAACCATTAAAAATTTGACAGTTGGAAAATCCTTTTTTTTTAGTAGTACTTAAATTTTGCATCAATAATCCTCATTATCAGTTCAATCTATATCTATATAGTTCTTAGGACAAAATATAATAATATTAAAATACACATAATGAAGAAGAAATCCACTTTATCGAATTAAATATAATCAAAAATAAAAATTCTATTGACTTTATAGTGCACACAAATCTTTCAATTAGTGCCTCTCCGCCTGCTTTAAAGTACTTTTACCAGCTGAAACTAATAAACTGGTAATGTAAATTATTTGCCAGACCTGATGAACATATTCTTGCAACTTCCTGTCTCATCTTCTTCGGACCACAAACCATCACTCCAACACTTGTAGCTTTTAGCTCGAACAAGATCCCTGCACCCAAAACATTTAAGAGCTTTCACAAAACCTCCCTTTTCCACATTTGGATGCTTCATTTAAGGCAAATGGGTAGGGACAGAAATGGGGGGCTGAGACATTGGCTTTCAGAATCTTACTCTTCAAATCTGGTCTTTCTTTGTAATGAACCTGCGTAGCTTTTACAAGAGACTCCTGTAGACGGCTTCCCAACTCTCTATGATCAGCATCAGAGAAGCACGGCTCAGGTGACCCATCTGGGATCACTCCTTCCACATTGTGGACTTGCTTATTACTTGCCGCACCATATTTCCTCTTGTTCCGAAACACTACTACGCTTGCTGTTCCAACTACAGAAACACACAATAGTAACATAGTCAAGATTGCCCTATAAGAGTTTGAATAGATGTTCTTGTTCTGGTCAATTGAATAGATGTGGTAGTATCTAATGATCCATGTACTAATCCCCATTAAGATGAGGAAGGCAGTAAATGATGAAAATATGATTGCTCCAAGCAGTAGCCAGTTGTTGGGGCCTAAGCTTGGAGAAACTGGGACATCTGTTGGCCGAGGCTTGAACCATAAGTTAAGAATCAATTTTGAGTAAGCTTTTTGTGGTTTTGCCTCTCTGGTTACATAAGCCTTGATCTGGAGCTGCAGGTTTGAAAGTGCTGATGGAGTGCTAGCAATAGGCAGTATGAGCTCTACCATTGCGAGTTCTGAGGATTTCTTGAACGAACAAATAAGAAGTACTTGGGGAAGCTTAAGCTGAGGAGTTCTACTTAGAAAGATCAGCTCTCGAATGATAGATATGAAGGGAGTGATTCCGCTCCCTCCACTCACCATCACAAGCTTGTCATACCTACAGGTACATTGTGTGTGAAACAAGCATAAAACTTTTAGTTCCAATTTGTGGGGACATTATCTTTTCTTATTACATTTACATAACTATATATGATTACCGACCCTAAGAAATTAGTGGCAGTAGGTCCATAAGGCCCTTCAATGGAGACGTCTAGATGATCAACCGGTGAAGGAGGTGAAAGCATATGGTAAAGTTTGGCTGTCCAACTCCCTCCACATTTAAGCACAACACTGAGTTTCTCTGGCTCCAGTTTACTACTTGAAGTGATGGTGAATGGATGCCATTGCAGCTTGGAAATGCTAGGTATGTTTATGAAGATGGTGCTTCTCGGATTGTAATCCCAACCTAGGCAAGGAACAAGAGAACAAAAACCTGTGAATTGGAAGAAAACATGTTTCCTTTGAAGTGTGCACAATCGGTTAGGTATGAATTTTACCGCGACTTTTGGAGAAGTTGAGCTCTAAAGTGTCACAAGGCAATATACGGGCAGAGAGCAAGCGAATGGCTGTCCGAGATTGCAAGAATCTCAGGTAGCGATCAACCATGAAGAGGTAAAAGCCAGGGAGCATCATGAAAGTGAAGGATGTGCCTACATGGAGAACAAAGAAGACAACGAAGGGGATGTAGAGGTAATGCGTGTAAAAGAAGAGCTCAAACGTTCTCCTCCTTATGCAAGGGAAGGTTGTTGCCCACATGACTAGTCCAGCCGCTAGTGATATTTCTCCGGCTATGTTTGATATGCCGCTCCTTGTCCATTGGTTTATCTGCTTCAAAACAAACAATGTGTTGGCCAAAAATGCCAACAACTTAAGCTTTAGGTGCAAGGAAGTTATGGTTCTTGTGCTTGACGGCTTAGGTGCTTAACAGAGTATCTTCTAATTAGTGGCATACTCTATGATTAAGCAATTTCGAAACTGAGATATTTTATCTGTTCTAATGGTTCTTACTAACCACAAGTAATTATTATCTATACCTCGGGTAGTTGGTTCGTTGCAGCCCAGTAAACAATGTAACCAATCCCATGAGCCGTGGAGAGGACCATGGCAATATGGCCGAGCCATATGTGATACTTGATACTGGCCTCAGAGGTGAGTCCCAGCAGCGGCAGCACCGATGAGCCACGGGCCACCGGGAAGAACAAAAATGCCAGGCAAATGTTCGCAACCAGCCCCAGCCTCAGCGGTGCTGTCTCCAGCTTCAATTCCCACCTGACAAAAGTAGACAGACACAATGACTAAATTGTAACATTTCAAAACATGAGGATGAATGTGGAAGTAGGCAGCTTCCTTGTCTCACACGTTCTCTCCTGCCTCTACTGCAACTTCAGGAGTTATGCTGGAGAAGGCTCTACTGGTATAAGCAAAGGATGACCAAACAAGAAGTGCAACAAACATTAACAACAAGACTATCTCTATGCCAGAGACAATCCCTAGACGCCCTCTCACTAGTACTGGCCTCCTCCACCTGGTCGGAGAATCTTTTTTCCCGTTCCTGCAACCATTTGAAATTTGTTAAAAAAAAAAAAAACTTGGTATATAAAAAAGGGAAAACAGATAGAAAATAATGCCAACCTGCCCAAAGAATAGTCTTTCAATTTATTTCTCAAATGAAGGTAAAAACATCCCAAAACGGAAATGAACAGCATGGGACACGTCCAGAAAAGAAGATTTGTTCCTGCAAATGCCTAATTGCAGATTAAGATCATTTATAAACTGAGATTATGTATAATTAATTAAGTAGGATCCTATAGAGAGGATTTGACCTTGTTCGCCAAAATACGTATAATCAGCAACAACATTGGAAATGCTAGTCTTCCACAGATGGTAAGTGTCCGTGGGAACCATAATCCACATCACGAGAATGCCCAGAAATATTGTACAAAGCAGCAGTTTTATTATAAATAGTAGCAGTTTTATTCCTGCTCTACAGCACCAGCCAATTGCTCCCATATATGTGGTACTGTTAAGCAATAGTTTGTCTCAGTTATTTCCCTTTGAAAAATGTATTATTTTTATTCTTATTTTTTTTATCTAGAAGCAATGTAATTTGGAATTTAGTAATACTATAAATGCCTAATAATCAGATGAATAATTTTTACCCACCGAACATTTAAAAAAATTTAATAAAGATACTCTTTTCTGTAAACAAGAAAAATAAAACCAGATGTTAAAATATAGAGTCCCAATAATTATACTAGTTTGCCAAGTAATAACTACATTAAAAAAATACTTCAATGTGTTATATAATAATCTCAAACTAAATGCTATAATTCAAATTTCGACGTCTGATGAGTTGGAGAGGGACAGAGCAGTTGATTTAGAATTGGGGACAAAATTTTGGCTTAACTACTAATTTAAGTCACTATGAAATGAGTTTGTTTTAATCTGCACAAATCTCTGCTAACGTACTTCAATTAGGTCACCCTTCATAACAGAGGTGAGTTGCATTGTTAATTATTTGTTATGGGGTGGTTATTTGTTCCAGTAATCCACCTTGAAAGGTTGAAGGGGTGATTGAACTTTCTTAAAGTTGAAGAGGTTCTATGTCCAATTTTACAAAGCCCAAGGGTAAAAGCTCGATTTTGGCCTTTGAAAAATCTTGTGTATAAACAGGGCACTTGGCAGAGTAGGCATTCTGAGAAGTATGCCACATATTTCATCATATTTTCAATTTTGAACTATCAAAACAATATCTAAATCATTAAGTGTTTATAAGTATTAAAGTTGAGAGTCATCCGGAAGTGGATTTTGGTTGCATATGTTCAAGCAACTTGTTCAGCAGCAATGGTTTGTAGTCGTATCTTAAAGAGCATTGACGAGATGTTAATATTAACGAAAATACTGTCGACACCACATTTTCGTTCACCGCCACTCTACCGCCTGATGTGACTAGCAGCTGTGGCTTGGCAATATGGCAGGGAAAGTTTATCAACATCCATATTTTCACTTTTCTTGATTTTTTGCTGGAAAACAAAAATTAATAAATCAATGTTCAATTTATTTTTTTGATCATAGATTAATTGGTTCCAATTTGAGTGTTTTGTTTTTGCCTTGATCTGATCTGGTTTGATTTGAGATGCAATTTCAAGAATGCTAGGGACAAATGGGCAAAAGTTGTTCCCGCCAGGTGAAGAAGGGAGATTGGAGATATCTAGAAGCTTTGTCAATTCCTGGCCTCTTGACTCATGGACACATGACCAGCTATGCTAAAAAATACTTTCTTTGGTAGAAGATGTTCTTGTTGCATGACTAATAAACTGAACAAAGTCATGACCATTTAGAAAAAATGTGTATGCTAATTCGGGAATTTTTTGTATTGATCAGTGTATGCAAAGCAATTAGATGAGATTGCTCACCTTCATCTATGGCTGAAGGTCACAAATCCAAAGCAGCAAAATCTCCTCATATCAGAGAGTATGTTGCTACTTGGAGGAGGCATAGGCTGCTGTTGTTGTAGCAACATCATCCAACACCGAGCAGAGGTGCACAAAATGAAAACAAAAGAACAAACTACGGTTTCAAATTTTTTATTTTTTAAATAAAATTGTGATGTGGCAAAACTGATGTGGAAGACGGTGGAGATTTTAGTGCTCATTTGGCGGTGCTTGTAGCAGGGCTCTAATATTAAAGTACCGTGCACAAATTTGGGAAGAAAATGACCATAACGGATCCAACATCGAGGAAGACCATTAAGATTGCATTTCTTTTTAGGACCTCAAAATTTTGATTTATTATATCTAATAAAAAAGAAGAAAAAAGATAGAATATCTGATTTTCTTTCAAACTAAAATAAAAAATAAAACGTACATGATTTCCTGATCCAAGTTTTTTTTTTTCAATTATGAAAGCTATTTTCCATTAACTATATCACATATAGAATTTATTAATAACTTACAATATCTATAAAGACAACCAACTAACCAATCAATCAACTAAACCTTATTTCCAACTAGTTGAGATCAGCTCCGGCCAAAAAAAAAAAAGTTGAGGTTAGCTGCATGGATCCTGCTTCTTCAATTTACTCATTTGGTAGTAAGCTCCTCTAACAACCTGGTGAGGCAAGATCTTTTTGTACTAAATAATATAATTAAGTTTAAGCTCCTCTTACCTTTGTTAACTTGACCTATATCTATGGTCACTTTGAAATGTGATCAAACCACCTGAGGCGACCCCCCCTAAATTTATCCTCAAATGGAGCTACATTACCATACTTCTAATGTTTTCACTACCAATTATATCACTTACCTTATGCTTACTCATCCACTGCAACATTCATTCTATTTGGCATGTTACTTTTTTATCACCCAACATTCAGTACAACAAGACATGACTGGTTGGATGACCGTCCTATAATATTTTTCCTTCAACTTGAGAGATGTGTTTTTATCGAATATAACTCTAGATGCACTTCTCTATTTTGTTTAGCTTCTTTTAATTCGGTGATTGACATCTTGTTCAAGTTCTCCCTTGTTATGAATAATCGAACCTAAATACTTAAAGAATTCACTTTCAGAGAGACTATATCCTTCTAGTGAAACCTTACCATCTTCTTTGCACTCATTTAGGCTAAACTTACATTTCTTGTATTATATTATTAATAGTGTCTTGCATAACGCATAACAAAAAAACAAACTATTATGAACACATGAGTAAACCTATATTTATACCTACAGACCAACAAAAAGAAAACCTAAAAACTAAAGGACACAACCCTAACATAAAGCTTAAACTGACTCACAAACAAACAAGCAAAAATGAAAAACACACAAACATCTACCATACTTTTAAACAGTCCTACTACCACAAGGCGAAAGACTACAAACATACAAAATAGAACATTGAAACAAGGGTCTCATTCTAGGATTACCAAATTTGAAACAACAGCTTTGGCATTGGCTTGAGAGGCGCAACCCTTAGACAGGGAACCATTCTGAACCATGTCCTGTTCTGTAACAAGATCCATAATGGAATCCTTGCTAGACTCATCAGACCAAACCTCGATGTTATTAGACTAAGTGCCATGAAAGCTCCATGATATCCAACCCATAATCACATAATTCACATAACTTAAGCAACATTTATATCACTAATCCCACGGATTTTTTTAAAATTGACCTCATCTTGACTAGGCTTCAAGGTCAAAGCACATCGCAAGGTTGAAACTTTTTCTGTTAAAAAGAATCTTGATTTAGCAACCCAAAACACGCTCAAACCTAAAGCAATGAAAGGTACCACGTTGATCCTAGCCCAGGGGTGAAAGAAAAATCAGAAACCCAAATTTGTTTACTAAGAAAAATCAGAAACCCAAATTTGTTTACTTGAACTCATACCCATTCTTGCGAGGTCCAAGAATAGGAAATGCAATTAGGTTTACTTGAACCTCAAGCATAACAATAGATACACTAAATTTGGCTTTAGGTGGAGTAAAGACAACCTAATTTTATATCACGAAACCCAGTAGCACACACTTAAGCCCATAACTGGCCCTACTTTTTTGATTGGCCCAGAATAATACCAACTCCACTTCGCCTAACCCACCAACCCAACACAGAAAGCAAAAACAAGAAAGCCCATCTCATCTTTCTTCACACAACTAAAGTGCTCCCGCCCCCCTGTCTCCGTCCCCCCATCCCCCTCTCCAACCAAAGACCACCACTTCCGCTACTCCCCCTTGCCTCCCCATAATTCTCACCTCCTTTTCTTAATCTCAATCTCCACCTGCGGTCATCGATCGTGGGCTTGCTATCCTCGCCCCCTACAAATAGAGAGTCTTTATCCAAAATGTAATCGCCGGCCTCATCCGCTTCCTACCAACAATTTCAAGAACTCTTTATTAACTCTCTTCTCAGTGCCACTTTCATCTTTCTCTTGTGGTTCTTGTTATTGAACCATCGTAATTAAAGGATTGTCAGTTGTGACTAAAGAACTAGGCTTAACAGAAAAAGACAAAGGCCACACATTTAGGAGGACTGGAACCCAAATAACTCAGGAGGCTTATCAGGAGCGGGCTGAATAGAACCTGGGCCAGGCCTAATAAGACGACCCTCCTACTCCAGACTACACCTGAATCGCCGCCGCCCCCAAGCGGAAGTCAAATCGGCGACAGGGGGTGCTGGTGCATCCTGCTTCACTAGTTGTCGGGATGGAGAAGAACCATATAAAAAGAGACTTAAGAGAAAAAAAAAACGCAAGGGAAATGATGAGAAAACCGGAAAACAAATACAAAACATAAAAACATGCCCATACCAATTTCAGAGTTCAGACAGCTGTTGGTCGGTAATTAGCAGCTGGGAGCGAGCAAGAACAACTGGCCAGCCCGCTGTAGACCAGGTTTGACAGGTTACAAAGGTGGTTTCGATGCAGTAGATTAAGCCGCCAAGTAGCTAGTTAGGTCTCTCTGCCGGAGAAGAAGAGTAAGATCTGCAAATGATGAAAATTAGGGATGCCAGCCTTGAGAAGGCCATCATGGACGTCCCAGTCCCAGAACTTGAATGACTGTAAAGAATTGCTTTAGATAATTCAAGGAATGAGCCTACCAGACTAGTTATACAAGTTTCTTGATGATTTAATTAAAAAAAATACTAGTGTAAAGTTCAAAGTTTTGGCATCCACCTCAGTCGGCTAGTTTGGCTGTCTCGGCCGACCGTGTAGAAGAGAATTTTTTGTGTTTCGACATGCAATTGGCCCCACATACTTCTATTGTCGTTTTATGTGTAAATCACGACAAAAATCATGGACTGGAAGCATGAAGAGACGGCGCATATCATGTAACAATATCATTTAATCTACCTTGGTTATCGTTAAATTCTGAAATGCACCTAGTTGCTTGTGCACCTATTAGATGATGTTTGGGTTCAGTTAGTTTTAGATTTAAAAGGAAATTTGAATCAATTAGGATAAATTCATAATTTTTGTGATAATTATCACTAAGTTTCCTTTTATAAATTAGTAAATTTAGTAATTACCATTTAATTCCCGTAATTTTCTCTCTCCTACCAGTAATCTTTTTCTCTCGCTCTCCGTCGCTCTCAGTCGCTCTTCTCCTCCATCACTCGCTCTCGCTCTCGCTCACTCTCTCTGCTCGCTCTCGCTCTCGCTCGCTCTCCGTCGCTCTTCTCCTCTGTCGCTCGCTCTCTCTGCTCGCTCTCGCTCTCCGTCGCTGATTGACCTCCTAGGCTCGTCATATGCTTCCCGATCTTCCGCCTTGGCTCACCTCGTGCCAGATCCGCCGGTGCTCCGCCTTGGCTTCGATCCGCTAGTGCTCCGTCGATCGCTCTCGCTCTCCGTCGCTCTCCATCGCCGGTCGGTGGCCTACGACGATACCTGCGGTGGGTTGTGAGCAGGACAAAAGGTGCGATTCCAGATTTCAAATATTTTTGGTTGGATTCGTGTGTTGTTTGTCACAATTTGTATTGTTATTGTTTATCATAAGACAAAAGGTGCGATTCCGGATTTCAAACATTTTTGGTTGGATTCGTGTGTTGTTTGTCACGATTTGTATTGTTCTGTCTTCTGAGATTGTTTATCATAATCTTGATGTATTATCTGGTGGTGGTTATGTATGATTCCAAGTTCGATTTGTATGTCTATGTGATTGTGTGTATGATCCCAGGAGCGATTTGTTTGTCTACTATTTTGTGTGAGTACTTCTGACTAATAGGATAACACATGTGGTCATGTATGCTCCCATATTCAAAATGTGTGATATGTATTATTTGGGTTCGATTTGTATAAATATTGTATACGTGATTTGGGTCTCGGATTTACTGATTTTTTTATTTGTATTGTCTGGTAGTGTTTATGTATTAAACTGACAACCAATTGTATAAAACTGATATATGAATGTATGCTACTATCGGAATATATTTTGGTTATGTGAAAAACTGAATGAATAAACTTGTTTTTAAATAATTACCATATTTATCATATTATATTTATTTGTTTCATTATTATTATCTTTTCAAATGAATTCAAATTTAAAATTTTCCCATAGCTAAAAATTTAAATAAGGTTAATACATTCCATAATTATATTAATTAAATATAACTTATATTAAGAAGTAAAAGTTACTATTTATACTTAAAACTAACGGAATTCTAACGGTGTTAATTAGGTGCTTATACACCTAGGTGCATAGTCTCAAGGCTCTTGGTTATCTTTATGGTTTCCAAATATTCGTCACGCATCCATTTCTTGTCATATAAATATATTCCTACAATTTTGTAGCCTTATATAGTTGGTTCTAGTGCCAAATAAAATAAGAGAGAGAAGATTGTCTTCCGTTCTCTAACCCAACTGATGCATTGGGTTTTTTTTTTTTTTTGTAACATACAGTCGGCATCCGATCCATATGTACATGAGATTTAAAAAATTAGGATCAAGTCAGGTTGAGTCTGAAATCTTATTTAAAGAAAATTGGATCTTTTCCACTTCACTTCATAAGTAACTGGTGGATGCATTTGGATTTCACTGCAACATAAATGCACAAAATTGATTGAGTTTATAGTTACAATTAGTCGCTCAGAGCAACCAAAAGGCAACTGACATTTTCAATGGCAAAAATACTAGTCACTAGTTGGATGCAATTGACTAGCAATTATTTGGAGTAAATGAACTAGCCAATTGTTCACTTTGGGAACAACATGATATTAAAATAACCTAGCAACTGATTTTCAATCGCTCCTTATTTGGGGTTATTTTAGGTATAAAATTAAAATGAAATTAATTGGAATTTTCATATGGGTGCCGACTACCATGCTCACCTTATGTCTTATGTCCATCATAGTCCATTGGCAACAACAACTTCATCAGGTTCTTTTGGATGCCCTTCTTGAGAAACTCTTCGCTCCGATAAGCTTTTTGTTACAGAGTGTTGAATCAAAGTTGAGAGCTAGCTACGAGTGATGTTGGAGTATAGAGATTATCTTCATAAATGTGGAGGACAGAGTCGAAACAATGGAGGAGTTTGGGTTTCTGATGATTGCAAAGGAGGCTATGAAGCCATGGAAGGTGGTGTAGTAGGAGTAGAGGAATGAGTCGTCAGCGAAGATGGTGAGGCATACCAATCATGATAGGTGGAGAAGGAGAGGGGCTTGGCATTAGAATTCATGAGAACAATGTTGGTTTGTCTGGAAATAGAGATGAGAGAGCTGGACTAAAGGTAGATGATGATGAGAGAAATGGAAAAGAGGTAGATGAAGAGCAGACAATGAGAGTGAGGAAAAATGAGAAATGGAGATGATGTTATTTTGAGGTAGAGGCAATTGATGAGCAACTAAAATTGAGATAGAGAGACTGACTCACTGCTATTGAAAAGCGACTGAGTAACAATTGAAAATTTCAATTGTTAATCAATCACTTAAAAAGTGAGCTTCTTAGCAATTGAATTTCAATCACCCTTTTTAATTATTTTCTTACATTTATTTTGTAGTGTTTCCTATTAAGAAACAAAAACAAAAGCAAAAAAAAATACCGATTTACTTCTATAGCCAAACGTCAAGGAATTTATTTTCATCTCTTAAATTAGATACATTCATTTAAAACATTTTTATATTCTCCTCCAAGTTTTTTTGATGAATTAACTTGCTAAGGCTTTCTTTAGCTAATACTTCTAATTAACTAGAAAGACTACCTTATTCAGCTAAACAAAAACTATTAATACTGCTTTATTTTCAAGTCTGTTTATTTTTTTTATTTTAAACTAATTTTATTTAAAAGCTAATATTCTGTTTGGCTACTATTCACTTGAATCATATATTTTTCCAAAATGATTAATTTTTATGAAATTTTTACAAATCAATAAAATGATTAGTTTTTCAAAAAAAATTGTTTCAAAAGTAGTTTTTTGGTTTCTTAAAACTTAGTATTTCAATTGGCAGGTAAGCAAATAATGATTATATACAAAAAATAATGACTAATGATTACTTTATAATAATCTCCCCAAATACACCCTTAAGTGTGTATAATATTCAAATTAAATTTTCACCATTACATATGAACTGGTGTTTAACCTATAAGTAAGTGACAAATAGACAAACCGCATTATTTATTTCCAAATAAATTTAAACTATATTTTGTGGGTAAACAAAGATTCATGAGGTTTGGGTATTTTGAAGATCTATACTTTGCCCCTTGAAGTTGTACCATCCTTAACAACATTGAAGGAGATACTTGTGCGATGTTGATGGAAAAATTGATAATTTATGTTGTTCACTAACTACTAAATTTATTGTTTTTTAATTTAAACTTACTGTAAAAAAGATATTGTGCAATCTCAATCATAATTTAAAGAGTATAGATTAGTAACTACCAACGATTGTAAGAAAGATCATCACATTTTACAAGTATAAATTTTTTAAACAAAATAAAATAAATTTTATTTCACTCACACTTGAAATTTATAGTAAGATACCAGATTGGACCCTTATAATCCCAAAATTTGTTTGGGTGCTTGCCAGTGTGTGGCAGTCCAACAGATCCAAGTTGGATATCTTGTTGTAGTTTCTATGTCCCATTGGATTCCCCTATCTTCCAAATCTCAAACTTGTTTTCATCGTTTAAATTTTGGCTTTTGCCGCCGAATGAAAATTTTAAAAATAAAAATCTTCCTTGGAAAGCTGCCAACTAATGTCTGTCGCTCTACAATCAATTTAAATTTTTCTCTCAAAATTTTTTTTTTTCTCTTTTGTCTCTTCAATGTTGAACATGGCTAATATAATTTACACGTAATTTGTAAATATTTAGTATAAAATATTGTTTTTATATAATGAAATACGACTGTCAAGGCTATTGTTTGTCTATAGAGTGATAATTTTGACGTAATTGTTAGAATATTAATTAACCACCTCAATTTAGATGACTAGCAGCAAGGTGGCAGCAATCCGCAAAGAATCAAAGAGAAATAGCTTAACGCTTAGTGTTGTTGTTTTAGGGGATTTTTAATGCCCATTTAATTCAATTACTGATTTTCTAGTAAGAGACCAAGAGTGGAATGAGTCAAATTGGAGATAACAAATGGAACGGTTACTAAGTAACACTAACTATGGAGCTTTGCTTTTACGCCATTATTGTATTTCAACTTAAGATGCCCTTAAAAGTAATTTAACTATTTCTATATTACTGGAATGTCCAAAATTAAGATTATGTATACCCTTATGCTTGAAATGCATCAATCTGTATACATATTTGAATGATTTCGAACCGATAAAAATGCATTAAAAATATAGTAGTACAAAATCGGCCCACGTCCAATCCAAGCTGGCTAAGGTCAAACTGGATAAAGGTTGCCAAACGCCCAACTTTTTCAATTTACCAAAAAAAAAAAACCCTAAGCTGTAACAAAAAAAATTTCAAGTAGGACCCAAAGTTTGAAAATTGTCATTTTAGTTTCAGGCATGATAGGTATGCGTTAACCATAACCTTTTAATTATATTTTTGTTCTAACTCTAACCTTGAATTTGTTTGTAACGCCTCTCTAATACAAAATATTCTATTTTGAACTTTATTTTTTTATAGAATCAATTATTTTGGATGAAAAATGTTATATCATCATAAAATTTAGAAAAAAATGCTTGTTTTAACTTTTGTAAAAATTTACTTTCACAAAAAAAGCCTAAAAACTTTCTAATATAACACAAATTTCCTTTGTAAAAAAAACCTTAAAACTTTCTTTGGCCAACCTCTCCTACCTCCCCTCCCTCTATTGCAGCCCATCACCAGCCTTCCTCTCGAGAATCAAACGAAATTGGACGAATCAGGCCTCCCATCTCCAACTTTGCTCTCACAAATCATGACAAATTGTGCACGAATCGTGAAGGATTCACAGGCAAAGAAATGATGGAATCACAGGTAGAAGAGTGACGAAATCAACTGCCATTATTTCTACCCTGTGTCATTCCTAATTTTATTAAGTGCCTTTATTCATTCTTCCTCCCTTGTTTTCTCCAGAGACAACCATTGTTTTTCTTTTTAATCAACTGCTTTTAGAATGGATGCCACCAGCCACTGTCTTTCTCCATCATCTTCTCCATCATCTCCTCCACCACCTTATGCCCTTCCTTCCTCACCTTGCCAATCACCTATAGACAAGACAAGGTTGGGCTGCGACGCTTCCCACGATCTTGGCGAGCTCATCGATCGATTGGCAGACCAAAAAATGAACCAAAACAAGTTTAGTTGTCAGACCAAAAAACAAACCAGGACCAAAAAATATTTACTTAACATTTAAATATATATTATTATTTTATGACATTCAATATAATTTTGAATCTCATTTGAATGTCACATATGTAAACTAGTTTAATCATACATTTACACCTGAAATTAATAAATTCTTAGTACCCTGACATTAGCATAGTTGGCATTTTCATAATTCAATTTTGCACTCGTTGATTTTTCTTGGTACATGTATGATAGGAAAGAAAAACTAAACTCTAACAGCAACCGTTGATTATTTGATAACGTGTAAGGATAAATTCACTCCCACCACCTAAGCTTCTTTTGGAAGTATAAATGTCCTATGAAGTTTCAAAATTGACATTTTTAGTCTGCTTGTTCGTCATTGTTAATTCGCAGTTTTTTTGCCAAGTCCGGAAAAAATATTTGATACTGTAAATGATGTAGTTATTTATAGTACAATCCAATAGTTACTGTATAGGCTTTTCTTATTTTGTGGCCAAAGTTACTGTATATTTTAAATTTCAATTTTATTTTTTTATTTCTCATGTGAAGGTAAAATAATCACTTTATTTGACTAACAAAAAGTTGACTGATGGTGTTACATAATATGTAAGAAATATGGAATTCAAAAGCATAGGGGTAAATGAAACTTTTGCAGAAGTTAAGAGGGCAAATATAATTAATTGGTTTTATGTATTCATTGGGGTTAAGTGCATTTATAGCCCCTAATCTTTAATTATTGTTCTATTTTTTACCTTAACCTCAATTTCTTATATAAAAAGTCTCTGGCCTTGTTTAAGTATTCCGTTTTGGACATTTCGTTAACTTGAGGAGTTAAGTTTGACGGGAAAAAGTTAAAAACATGTTTTAACCCTTGAGAATTTTATCTTTGCCTTAGAAACTTTAAAACTTTCACATCTAATAATTCAACCATTGTCTCTATAACCCGCACACTCACACCCCTCACCGGCCACCACCGTTCATGAAAGTCATCGATGGATGACTCGGTTTTGTAGTTTTAAGGCCGAAGAACAATAGTCCTATAGTTTGAGGGCTCGATTTCCATAATGTTTAGTTGCATTTTTTATTCAAAATAAATTTCGAGTCTTTGAAATTATTCATAAACCCTAACTTTGATTTCGAAATTAAACGTTGTGTGTATAAATTGATGAAAGGAAATAGTTTCTTTATGTACAATGGTATTTGAAGGGGTAAAATTCATTTGCGGTCCCTTAACTTTCATGTTTGTCCTAAAATGGTCCCTTATCTTCAAAAGTGACTATTGGAGTTCCTTTACTCATCCAGTATGTCTAATTTTGGTCTCTACCGTCAATTCAGACGTTAGGTTGGATGGAATTTCCTTATGTGGCATATGTGGCACATACACTGCCACGTGGCTTCCTCTTTAACTAAAAATGGATGATCATATTATACAGAAACAAAAATTCAAACTCAAACTGATGCAAATTATAATCTTGGGTACTTAAAACACAAATAACCCAAACTCCATCATCTTCCCCAATTCTAACGAGATTTGATCGGGCTTCTCCTCCGCCTCTGGTGCACAGTTTTCTTCATCTCTCAAAATTCAATCCGCGTAGACGGCGGAGATTGGAACAATGCAATCCGTGGCTTCCTACCTAAATTTTCCATTGTAAGATTCTTCATTAGAAAATTTGACCCCAGACTTAGCAATTTTATCTTCTCAGCCATTAAACGTTCATCTCTATCTTTCTCGCTGCTCTCTGTGTGCTCTCTGCTCTTAGACCCATCCAAAACCGTAGCCTGATTTCCTCTTCTTCAAGCTCGTGACGGACTCTGCCGTGTCTTCGCTATTGGGTCTCCCTTCTCCTCCGTCACCCTCCTCCCTCCTCCCTCATCTCCATCTCCTCTCTCTTCCTCCCTCTCCGTTTCCGGCTCCCTCCTTATGAATCGGTCAATCGGAGCCATGGCCACCTCCATCTCCCTCCTCGTGAATTGGAGCCATGGCCATTGTTTCCTGACGAATCTCCGATTCCTCTCTCCTCCCCTGCACGAACCATGGCTGTCGTTTCCTCTCTGAGATGGAACGCCTTCATCAACGCCGCCTTCAAATCGGGAATGGAGATTATCAATCGGAGCGTTGAATTGCCGCCGTTTGCAGCGTATGCACGATTCCCTGCCGTTCACACCATCTGACTCACTGCCACCATTCCTAGAAATCTCACTATTTGATCTAAACTCGAGATTCCCAAGGTCAAGCGAGACAATTTCTATCTAATTTGAGTTGGATTTTTCTTTGCTTGATTTACCTTTGTTTTTTTTGTTTTTGATTCTTCTTCACTCGTTTATTGTTCTTCTTCTCGCGTCGTTTATTATTCCTGTAGGTAGATCGATCTCATGGGTGAAGCTGAGTTGAAGCTTATGTGGGTAAAGGCAGTAGTGGCACAAGTCGAGATGTGAGATCAAAACGGCAGAGAGCGATAGGAGCGGCGAGGCGGCGGCAAGATGGTGGCGGTGACACTCATTGAGAAGAGAAGATTAGAGAAGATTGGGTTAATTAACCCTTTAAGTCCCTAAAGTTATATATTTTGTCAATTATAGTCTAAGATTTGTTATACTCCCAGTTTTATTACTTATTGTCATGAAAGAAGATGCCACGTGGCATTGTGGGACCAAGTAGAGGGTATTAAGTGCCACCTACGCATTTTCCGTTAGAAATAATGTCTAAAATAACGGATGAGACTCAAATTGGATACGTTGCTTGAGTTAAGGGACTATAATAGTCACTTTTAGAGTTAAGGGACTATTTTAAGACAAACCAAATAGTTAATGGACCAAATTTGAATTTTACCCGTATTTGGAGAGTAAAACCTCTCCTATTTCGTCACTGTTTCATAGCATTTGCATCATCAAAAGCATTACAACATTCACGATAAAATGGATTTGATCCTTTTACCTATATGCTTGAGTGATTCTTTTCCCTAATTCTGTAAATTTGATATGGTAATTTTTAATTAATTCTGTGTAAATTTTATGCAAATGAACTGGAAACCATATATGTTGGGCTAATTTCTTGATCGTTCTTAGTCAGTTAACAAGACTCAACAAAGCAGAAAAAGGTGCCTTCTTAGTGATGCATTAAACATAATGCAAGTTTGTGTAACAAGGAATCAACAAGTCGAAACTTTGCCCAAGAGTATGAAGCATGGTTTCAGTTTGGAAAGCTGAATCAATAATGCAGAAACGGAAGAAGGGGAAAAATATACATGAAGATTTGGAAAACGTAATTAGTCAAGTAGGAAAAATGGACCTGTTTCTGCCAACTGCTTGGGGAATATTAACAATAAGAGGCATGTAAGCAAGAAGCAGAAGAGAGGTTCAATGATTATTATGACACAACTTCAAATAAAGGACAACATTTTCCTTGTGATTATGTGAATGGTCAAGAGGGGGGAGAGCGAGGTGGGTTGTGATGAATAATTTCATAAATCAAAATATAATTCAAACAAAATATTGAATCAATCCATGCAAAATCTAGCTTCCATACCAAAGGGCTATTGTTCTTCAGCCTTAAACTATAAAATTGAGTCATTTATTGATGATTTTCACGAACTGGAGTGGCTAGAGAATGGTGTCAGTGTGGCAGTAGTTCAATTATTAGATATGAAAGTTTTAATATTTCTAAGGTAAAAATAAAATTTTTAGCAGTTCAAGCAAGTGTTTTAATTTTTTTCCATCAAATTTAGCACTTCAAGTTAACGAAAAATTCAAAATGAAACATTTAAACGATGTTAGGGACTTTTTAAGCAAGAAATCAAGATTGAGATTTAAAATAGAACAATAATTAAAGGTTAGGGCTACGAATGCTCTTTTGGCCAGTCATCTATTCTTGCTTCGACTATTGGTTCCTGCGAAATGTCATCCTACTTTTCTTTTCCCAAATCGCAATACGAAACATCTCTTGTCACTTTCCTCCTGCTCTTTCCTATAACACAGGGGGGCTCATCCGGATCGACTCATCAAGCTTCTGCTCTCACAATTCGTCGGGGCTTGGCCGTTTCATTCCTTAGCCATGTCGATTTCGGTCTGCTTGGCCACCCTTTTGTTGATTGCCTCTGCTTTCGATCCCAAGGTAATCAAGAAGTTGCCTTTGTAGTCTCGTCTTTCGTTCAGTTGGATTTAATTTCAACCCTATCTTATAGCTTTCCTTGATATTAGATGTTTGTAATTTTCTTTTCTGTTTTTTTTTTAATTTTATTTTGGAGGATTGGTGTTGTTTGATGATTCGGGGGGGGGGGGGGGGGGGGGATGATCATACTAGAGAATCAGCAAGTTGATATGTTGTTTTTATTAGGAAGCAGTTGTTTTTAATTGCTTGCTTATGCATATGGAGCTCGAATCCCAAATTCTATTCATGGGAAATCATTTTTCTGTTTGATTTTATTAGTTAGTGGTCGGATAGCTGATTAGTATGGTTAGACTGTTTTTTCTAGAAGATTACGTGTATTTTCTTGTGCTGTTGACTTATTAGTTGTGGTTGGATTTGATTTGATGATGCATCCTCTGCAGGTTGTGGCAGTGGAAACCAATTCCAAGCTCAAGTTGAATTCAAAAATTCTTCAGGTACTTATTGCTTTGATGTGCTTCTACAATGATTATACTTGCACATCTGGATTAAAAAGTCATTGCAATGCAGGATTCAATTGTGAAACAAGTGAATGGAGATCCCAATGCTGGATGGCAAGCTGCGTTCAATCCCAAATTGTCTGATTTTACTGTGAGTGGGCCGCTTCAATGATCTATTAATTGCAATTGATCTTCTCCTTTGTCTTTTTTTTTTTAATATTTTTGTTACTTGCAGCATTTACTGCATTTACTGTAGCCTTCTGATTCCAAGTTCTATCATCTAAAGTTCATTTCTTGTGCATAGGTCGAAGAATTTAAGCATCTGCTTGGGGTTAAACCAACTCCCAAACACGAGCTGAGTGCTGTTCCTGTTGTCACTCATATAACACCGTTGCAGTTGCCAACCACTTTTGATGCTAGAACAGCTTGGTCTCAGTGTACCTCTATTGCCCGTATCCTAGGTAAGGAGCACTCAAAGTTTATACTTTTGATTACTAATGGGCAAGGTATTGATGATTTTGTTATATACATGGCATTGCACATCAATCTTTGGACTGTCATGCACATTGAAGATCAGGTAACCCCCGTCCATAATTTTCACAGCCTTGTATCTGCAAGGTGCATAATTTCTGACCATGTGAAAACCTGAGCAGGGGCACTGTGGGTCTTGTTGGGCTTTTGGTGCTGTTGAATCATTGTCTGATCGCTTCTGTATCCATTTTGGCATGGTAACTGGAATTTCTTATTGGGAAAGAATGTGGAAGTACCATATTAGATGGCAAGTTATGTTATCCCTTATGTTTTCTTTTCCAATTGCAGAACATTTCTCTTTCTGCTAATGATCTCCTTGCATGCTGTGGCTTCCTGTGTGGAGAAGGTTGTGATGGGGGTTATCCAATTTCTGCATGGCGATATTTTGTCCGCCGTGGTGTTGTGACTGAAGAGGTACTTTTGTCATCACCATGATTAGTATTTGCTGAAAAGACAGTAGCATTGCTTCTCTCGTGAAAATCCTTATCTGTAGTTGTTCACTCTCTCTCTCTCTCTCTCTCTCTCTCTCTAAATAAAAAGCGAAAGAAAAAGGCACATAGCTGAAGGTAAGATTGCTTCATATGGTGGTTCTCTTCCTAAAATTACTATTTGCATTGTTGATGACCCTTTGCCTGATATATTTGTTTTTCTCCTCATTTCTTTTTAGTTGAGGACGTAGTCTAAATATAGCAAAATGAATTCTGATCTGGCAGTGTGACCCATACTTTGATGATACTGGTTGTTCTCACCCTGGTTGTGAGCCTGCATATCCAACCCCGAGGTGTGTGAGAAAATGTGTCAGTGGAAACCAGCTATGGAGGCAGTCCAAGCACTATAGTGTCAGTGCATACAGACTCAGTTCTGATCCACACAGCATCATGGCTGAAGTTTATAAGAATGGGCCAGTTGAGGTCTCCTTCACCGTTTATGAGGTAATGGAAGAGCTTTGTATCTTTTCTCTTGTTTGCTATATCTATGAAAGTGAAGTGCAGTTTCCAGGAATTTTGGGTATAGGAATGCCAAGTGAACTACCTGATATATTTAGTCGTTTAATTATTTCATGGCCTTCTTTTCCTTCATTCTTTTCATCCTCCTGTTTTCATTTTTGTTTTTTGTTTTTTTTTTCTTCTTTGTTTTTTTGTTTATGTTTTCGTCGTGCTTTGCAGTCTGCAATGGTAGTGTGCTCTCAACTCTTCAGTTGCAAGTACATGAAAATTTATAAGTGTACAAACGGAATATGCTTAAGCTAACACTATGGTTTTTCAATTGACAGGATTTTGCTCATTATAAGTCTGGAGTTTACAAGCATGTAACTGGTGATGTTATGGGAGGTCATGCAGTTAAACTTATTGGCTGGGGAACCACTGATGATGGGGAAGACTACTGGGTAAGTAGATGATGTATATGCTTACGGTTCAACACTTTGAACAACGTCCTCCACTAACAGAAAAAACTTTTATGTTGTGTTTTTCTTTGCTCCTTCAAAATGCAGCTTCTCGCAAATCAGTGGAACCGAGGCTGGGGTGATGTATGTTTAAATCAAATTCTTGTTTCCCTTCTCATCAAACGAAATCAATAAAAAAAAACATTATTTCCCAAGACTTAGTAAATGTTTATACTTGTGGTTGACAGGATGGCTACTTCAAGATCAGGAGGGGTACAAATGAGTGCGGTATTGAGGATGATGTTGTTGCAGGGTTGCCATCGTCGAAAAATCTGGTTAGGGAGGTTACCAGCGTGGATACAAGTATTGATGCTTTGGTCTAAGGGTTGCCCGGCATTAATCCACTTGTTCAATTATGATGCATCATGCGTAGGCAGGGACACACTTCATTATACTTGTATGAACTGAATGTTCTGATGTATGTGTATGAACTTCAGCCCTTCAACACCCTGTGAGGTTTGGTTAAAGGTTTGTTGCTGCTGGCCTTGTCCTGCTTCAGGATCAGGAGGGGTACAACTTGGGCACTTCATGGGTTCGGACCCAATCCTGAATTGTCTTGTCTTATGATCTGCCTTAACAAGACGCAAAGAAATGCTTTTTAACAATTTTTGTATTTGCTATCTTCCTCCGGCAATATTTGGGGGAAAGACAATTCCTTTGAAACCCTCCGAACGAATCCGATTCTGAGAAAGTATGAACAGTAAACAAGGTTATTAAAATCGCAACATGAATCATGGAATCGTACAACTCTACAATCTGGATCTTCAAAGAAAAGTTGGAATGGAATAAAATTGTAAAGCAGGGTTAGGTCTTGTGAAATTGTGAGTTTAATAATGTAATCATAAAATCGTGGCTAAGTGGCTGTTTTCAACCCCAAACATGAGTGGCAAATTGAAATTTTAAAGGATTCTTTTGATGGGTTTTTCTAAATTGTCTCCTCTTATTAACCCGCCTCAAGAAAAATTGCTCATGTATTTACAAGGCCAAGCACCTTGACTAAATGGGTTAAAAGAAAGCTTATTCCATTTCCAGAACATATTAAACATTACTAGTAACTTTTTTTTTTTTTGTGAACATGAGTTGCATTCAGGCCTTAAAGGCTTAAACATTAGAAATTGCGTCCTTGGGAATAATATATCCATATTTGACCTGGCCGAAGCATGTTATTAAATGACTTTGATTAGTTGATTGAACCATATCTAGTAAAAAGCGGAAAAGATGAACAAGTTGATTGCTACCATTTAAATTACGCTTATTTATTAGTGTTTCCCATCACATGACTCATGTTCTAATATTGAATATTGACTGCTCGCTCTCCCTCCCTCTCTCTCTCTCTCTCTCTCTCGTTCCAGTTTAAAAAGAAGTTTATGAATCAAGATGGATGGAATAAATTGATGTTGATTTCCTCATTTGGCACATGCCTGAAATGGATAGGGTTAATTGGTAGTTGATCGTTCGCAATCATAAGTTAGAGACGTCACCCAATATCATTTATCACAATGACAACAAAAGAAAAACAACAGCCAAGGAAAAGATCCCTACACACACTAGAGAGAGAGAGAGAGAGAGAGAGAGAGATTAAAGATAACCAATAGTTAATCAAATTTCATTTACGAATTAAGAAACACTTCCACAAAAGATTCTTTCTCTAAGAAAAAAAAAAAAGAGTTTAAAATTGTCATGTGGGAGTGGGTGAAGTTATTATATTTGCTTCAAAGCACATGTCAAAAATAAATAAATAAATACTATACGTTATGTGGGAGTGGGAGATTTCTAACTTTTTTTTTTTCTTTAGCCAAAAGAGAACAACAAACCGGCTATACTCTACAGGACAAATTCTCCTCATACTCACTTATGCCACCACCAGTCTGGGGGCCCAAGAAGACCCCATCAATTAATGTAATAGGGTACCAACTTGGCAATAAGTTAAGTTTAAGGAAATTTAAAATAATCATTCTAGTTTGACCTAACCTATGTTTTTTTCTTTATTTTTTAAAGTTTATACTTTGTCTTTATTTTTTTATATTATCCAACAATAATTTCTAAAATTTCAATTTAAATTATATAATAGTTATTTTTTAATGACTTCAATCTCCCTAATATATTTTTCATAGTTAATAGAAAATTTAAATTATCAAATTTCAATTTCTCCAATATATTTTTCATATTTTTCATAGTAAATTATCAAATTTTCTTCACTGTAAATGTATTTTCGTCCATATAAATGTAATTTTAGTACTTTTAAATATCAATTAACTGTGAAAGAATATCAAAAATTTTGAAATCACTGGAATATAATTATTAAATAGTTTAAATTAGGATTTTAGAAGTTATTGATAAACAATGTAAAGGAAATGGGAGTAAAATGTAAGTTTTTGAAAAGAAAGGAGGCAAAGTGTAAGTTAAGTTAAACCTCAGGCGGAGTTTCTGCAATTTTCTCTAAATTTAAAGAAAGCAAATTAGCAGTAACAAGATATTGAAAGAATAAAAAAAGGTTACATTTGGTAAATGACATCAAATATCTCTAACCTATAATTCATATTGTTTATTCATATTTTACTCCATTCTTCATGAAACTCTTAATGTTGTATCATTTGTCATTTGTTAATCCTACCATTAAAATGGGCCAGTTTGAACAAATGAAACTAACCTAGGGGGTTTGAAAATGAATTTGACTAAGGGTGATCAATGTTCGATTTAAACTGAAAAAACTGAAATAATTTGAGAATTCGGTTTAGTTTTGATTGAAACTGAATAACAAAAATTTTGGTTTTGATTTTGGATATCGATTAATTCGGACAAATTAACCGAATTTTATATTATTAATTTTTTTTTCAATTTTTTTCATAGACAATAAAGCTACAAACCAACTTAAATTAGCTTGATCTTGCTTTATTTATTTTCATAGACAACAATTTTTTTATATTGAATGGAATTTGGAATAAAAAACAATCTCTCTCTCTCTCTCTCTCTCTCTCTCACACACACACACATACATGTAATCCCACTTCCATTTTTTCTGTTACTTCGGTTCGGTTTTTACAAGCGAATTTGGTCTATTTGGTTTCTTATTATCCAAAATAAAAAGCACAATAAATTGACTAATTCGGTTTGATTTAACCCGAATAAATTGAATAATCACCCCTAAATTTTACCATGAACATGAAAATTTTGAGTTGCAAAGTTTCAATGTGGAGTATGGAGAAGATTATGGATTTTGTACTTAGTTAAAAATTGTAGAGAAGAGTGAGAGGAATTGAACCATAAAAACATTTTAAAAATTTGAAAATTTTTTTGATACCTGCCACAAACAGTAGCTAAAAGTATAGGTTTGTGGCGGCTATTGGCTAGCGATGACAAGTTCCAAAGCTTCAAAAATTTTTGTGTATGGTTTGAATACTTTCGCTCTCCTCTACAACTTTAACCAAAACACAAAATCCAAAATCTTAACTACCCACTATGAATTGAAAGGAAAAATAGATCAAAGTTTCAATAAAGATTTGAAGAAGATAGGCTAAAATTTTAGATTTAGTGCTTTGGTAAAAGTTATAGAAAAGAGTGAGAGAATCTAAGTATATAATTTTTTTTGAAAATGTATAACTTTTTATTGTCAACCTCCATAAACACCATTGTGATGGCCAACGATGAAAATTTTTCAAGTTTTAAGATTGTTCATGTAATTCTATTCATTTTATTCTTCTCTACAACTTTTACTAAAGTATAAATCTAAAATTTTAGCTTATCATCTCCAAAACTTTACCGAAACTTTGAAACTTAAAAATTTTAATGTCCGTGATCAAATCCCTTTTCTAGACCCACAATTTAGTTCATTTACTCAATTTGTCATTTTAACTGCAGAACTAACAAAGGACGAATGATACAACATTAATGATAGTTTCAAGCCTAATGATACAACAATTGATGGTTTAAGGATGATAAACAACATTGGTTATAGTTTAGGAATATTTGATGCCATTTACCCATTTATATACTACTTGATATTTAATTCTAACTTTAAATATACGTATAAGGAGAGTAATCAGATGAGAAATGTCAAGTTCGGATTTCATTCGAGTTTAAGTTTATTCAAATTAACTAACTTTAAACTATAATGCGATAAGGTACTTTGATGAAAGTAATATGGACCGATGGATAAATCCAGTTAATTGTACCAATCATATATATTGTGATTAATTGCATATTAATATTCCAGGCTTGATTTTCTGTAACAGATTTTATCATTGTCAAGAAAAATGACATACTAACAAACAAATAAGAAAAGTGCGAGGTAGCCAAAAGGCTTTTCCAAAGAACAACCTCCCTAGTTCCATTTGCTACTACGAATTTGCTTTGCTTAGTTTCATTGTTACAAGGCCAGAGGCATTGTTAAAAGTGGTTGGTGCAATTTACATACTTTGAAGCGTGCTCCTTCAATACGCGTGGGGTTGGAAATGAATGAACACATTATTTGACAAATAACTTTTGAAAACATATTGGAATTAAGTGGCATTATTGTTCCGTGACTATAGATTATCCAACACCTTGCTAATAAGCTCGAAAAACTCAGTTATATTCGTTATATAAGGTTTAGAACTAAGTTTTAGCACAAGTTTGACCTCTGCATAAATGGTTTTGGGATCGTAGGAAGTGATATTTCCACTCGTTTATGTTTGTGGGCAACTTGGTATGGATGCTCTCGTTTTTGAATTACAAGTGCCCTATTGAAGAGATTTCAAAGTTTAAGGTTATGTTTGAAAATAACAAAATATTGAGGGCAGGTTGCAAATATAACCTTGGTGGGTACTATTTGCAAATTCTTGAAAATTTTAAGCGAGGATTCTAATATTTGTTCACTTTTTTTTTACTCAAAGATTACAATGTAAGAAATGGTTACAAAAGAATTTTATTAGCAAGTCTATCCTAAACCCTATTCCACCCAACTTAAGTCCACTATTTACTTGTAAAGAGAAAAAAATCTCTTACACAAGTCGAAATTTGAATTCTAATAAATCAGAAACAATAATAGGTATTATGTCAATTTGCCAAGAGGTTGTCTACTATTTGTCTTCATGTTGTAGGCAAATATTATTCAAGTCCTTCATCACCGATATGGAGCACTTTGCTTAGATTTTCTCTTTATGATGCTTTATGGCGGGATAAACAGAACTATTGATCTCAGACTTTTAATTGCTGTTGTAGATTAAGATTAGTCCTTAATCTCCATTTCATTGTAAATTTATCTCAAACCTTATCATTTGTTGCATATTGGTTCGTAACTCTAAGTAAAACTAAGTTGGTATAGAAACTTGATTTATAGAGAATAAAAACTGATAATCTAAATAATCTATTAATTGTTAAAAAACTACGACACTAGTTAAATTTATGAGAAGACAGTTACTAAATAGTTTAAATTTAAAATTTTAAAAAGTTGATATTAGATAGTTATATGAAAATTAATTAATTCAATCTATTTGTTAACCGTCTTCCAATAAACTCAATCATGACAATCAATGAATTATTTAGAATATTTTAGCTTTTCTTATATGTAAATTGGGTTTTTGTGATGACTTAATTTTTCTTAGGGTTAGAAATGAATGCTCAACGAGTTATAGCTGTTTGAGACTAAATTACAATAAAATAAAGGTTGAGAACCGAGTTATACTGACAAGTAAAAATTTGGGACTAATAGTACTTTCTACCCCTCTACGTGTATTTTCCAATGTCTTTTTTATCTTATTGCTCACTTAAAAAAATTCTCATTACAAGTAACATACTTGCAAATGAATATCTTATCATTACAAGCAAAAGTTGTAAATATATTTTTTTTGGTGCCAGAATTGATCTTTCTAACTTATTTTTAACATTTCACTGCAGAAGATTTTACCATCAAAGCTAACCATTTTATAATCATAATTTAACTTTTCGTTACAATAAATAAGTGAGACAAGTTTCATTATTACGTACAGCATTCGGAAATCAATTACTCTATTTGTTCAAAAAAGAATGAAACATATGTTTTTCTAGGATATTCCCAAAGAGAAAGAAATGTTTCTCATTTTAAAAAGTTTTTAATTTATAATTTACCTTACTACCTTCATTTAAACTCCCATAGCACAAAACCTAATAAAGAATTTTTTTAATCTTCATTTAAACTCTCATTGCAAAAACTCAAAAAAAAAAAAATTTTATTCATTATTTAAACTTTTACTACACAAATACCTTAAGCTCTATACCCAGAAAAATGTTTCATCTATAATAGAACGAGGGACTATAGAACAAGTTAACATTTTATAGGGAAAATTAAAAAAATCCCTTGTGGTTTGGTTTAACCTACATTTTACCCCCTCTATTTTCAAAAACCTACACTTTACCCCTATTTGTTTTACGGTTTCTGACAACAATTTTTGAAACCCTAATTTAAACTATATGATAATAATGTTCCAATAATTTCAAGATTTTTGAATTTTTTTCACAGCTAACTGATCTTTAAAAAATACTGATATATAATTACAGCAAGAAAAATACATTTACATAAAAGAAAAACTGATAGTTTAAAATGTCTATTAACTATAAAAAAATTATTGAAGAGATTAAAATTAATTACTAGAAGATAATTATCATATAGTTTAAATATAGTTTCAGAAATTGTTATTAGGTAGTGTAAAAAAGATAGAGAGTAAAGTATAGGTTTCTCAAAGTAGAGGGGCAAACTTTAGGTTAAGGCATACCTTAGGAGATAATTGTAAATTTTCCCATTTTATTATGAGAAACAAACTGTCATATTTCCTGGACACACCTCTTACCTGTCTGATTTTGCAGTTTAATCCTCCAATTTTAAGAATTTATAAATCTACTTCCGTTTTCCGCGGGTTTCTTTCTGGAAGATAAGGAATGCCCGGAGGGAGGCGCCCTGCGATATTACTGTACAAGTCAAGTACGTAGTTATTATCCGAAAAGCAGAGGCAAAATAAGAATTAGGTGGCGACTTTTTATGGGCGGTTGGGCATCCACAGCCAATCGAAAAGAATATCCAATTCTACCTACGCGTATTTCCTCTGAATTTATTTCCCAGGAAGCAAATCGAAGTTTTTGTTTAACGAAGCACACGCCTTTCACGTTCTCCTTCGCGTCAGCTCGCGTTTCGTTTGATTTGAAATCACTCCTTCGGTCCTTTTCCTTCAATCTCTGCATTTCTTTCGCGTCGCTGCCCTGCACTCCAAGAGCAGCCATTAGTCGGTAATCCAGGAGTTGAAGTTGTTCTTTGGTGGGAATTGGGTTCTTACGTTTTGATGAGAAGATGTCGATTCCCAAGGAGCCAGAGCATGTCATGAAGATGCGAGGAGGATCTGTGTTGGGGAAGAAGACCATTCTCAAGAGCGACCATTTTCCTGGCTGCCAGAACAAACGTCTGTCCCCTCAGATCGATGGCGCTCCCAATTACCGCCAGGTTGAGCATTCTATTTCCTATTCCTTGATGCCTTTTTTTGGTACTGCCTCCTGTTTGCTGCGAATTCGAGCTCCAGATTTTTGTCCAGTTACTGTTCGGAGCTTATGGGTAGTGAAACTCACACTTTATGATTACAAATTTTAATTGATAATTGGTCTAAGCTCGACGGAAACCGGATTTCGTGTGGGTGCAACCTTCTTGTTTTGTGTCGGTTTGTATTTTCTTGCGTAGCGGCACAAACCCAATTAAATTGCTTTTCATGGATGCAACCATGGGCTAAATGAGATTAATTTCGTTTGTGTAGGCTTTAAGTACTTCAATATCGTGAGCGTACTCATTCTGGTCAAAGATTCATAAGAACAAGGGAAAAAGATAAAGATGGGAATGAATTGTTCTCGTTCTTCATTTGTTTTTGTTTTTTTCCCTGTACAAGAAAAAGAAAAATAAAAATAAAAGGGATAAGATTCCCAAATAAGGTTGGTTTTAGTTCTCAAATTCAGAAATGAGTTCATGTTGTGTTTTTAGGTATCCGGTCCATTTTGTATGTCTTATTTACGGCTTTTCTTATGAGTTGAGTACTGATTTAAAATTATTTTAAACGAACAATACTGGCTTGCAGAACACAAATCAGCAGCCTTTTCTAGTGACCTATTCATTTGGGTAGCTTTGAATTATTTTGCTAATCATATTTGGGCATCTGAATGACTTGTACTTCATTGGGTTGATTTCTTTTTCTGGAAAATTTATTTGATTTGAAGTTCATTGTTAAGGTTTTAGTTGTTTGTGTATGTCCTCAGAATCATTTGTTCATAATGGTTCTGTAGTTGGTGAACTTGAGTCATTATGAAGATCAACCCTTCTCATGAATTATTTTTTTACATGACATGTTTTCTCGCTTGTTGTCTTTTGTGACCAGGCGGACTCATTGAATGTTCATGGTGTTGCAAATCCAACAATGTCTGGAATCAGGAATGTCCTTAAGCATATTAGTTCCAGAAAAGAAGGAAATCAAGCACAAGTTCTTTGGATTAACCTCCGGGAGGAACCGGTAAATTTTAATTTCTAACCTGAAATTTCTTTTGTTTTGACAGCTGTTAGGTCTTTGATCATGCTTTTATCAGTTGTTGCTCTTGGTTTTCTGGTGGGATTGTCAAAGGGAACTCTATTCAAAGCATGGTTAGCTCTACTGAAGGGAGCAATGTGGCATTTTAGGTGTTTCTGGTGATCTTGACTTACCTATCCAATTGCAAATTGCAGACAGTTGTTGATAGTTAAAACATAAAATCATCACACTGAAAAGAAAAAAACCCCCAAAATATAGATTCTCATGTAGCCCCGACACAGATAAGCTTTGTGTTTTATAAAATTTAGCATGTGCTCTCAACACTTAAACAACTGGGACTGACAGCAACTGTTTGAATTTCATTCCTACTTCATTCAACCAACAAGGTTTGTGCCATTTAACTGCACTATTTGATGCAAGAGATATGATAGCTATGATGTTCTTCACAAAATATTGATGGTATTACATATTTTCCTTTTTATTGTCGCATTGATCCATTACTTGGCATAGATCTTTTTTATTTAGGGTTGGAAGAGCCTTTTCTGACCATAATCAGCTTTTCGTGTTTGTTCCATAAGAGAACAAAATGAAAGAGAACAGAACTTGATAAATTATGCTTGAAAGTAATGTGATTCACGGCTTGCAAGAACATCATGTATCTCATGATAATTTTGCAACTTTAGTGGAGTCAACAATTGTAAATCTTTTATTAAGATAGTGCCTTCAGAAGTCTAAAACATTATGGTTTAACTGCAGGTTACTGGAGATTCTATATTTCATGAGATTATTTTGGTTGAACTCTTGATTATGTGTCTTGTTAACAAGGCTTCCCATTGATACATGAATTTTTTTCCAATCAAACTAAGAAGCTGTTATATGTGCCAAACGGGGTAAACATTGTGTCCAAGGGAGAGTAAAACAGAACCCACTTCCAACTAGAAACTTACTGTTCTGGACAGGGGTAGATGTGTTGGACATGTTTTAAATACATCAATTTCTCAAAATATTTTGGAAACCCATTCCATGAGTCCTTTATTTATGTCAATTATTTTCTATATATGGGTTGGCAGCCCTTTGTACCCTCCAAAACAATTTTTTGGGGGATCTTAAAATTGCTTACGGTATTTTCTATATCCACTTGAACAGGTAGTGTACATCAATGGAAGACCCTTTGTTTTGCGAGATGTGGAGAGGCCCTTTTCAAACCTTGAATATACGGTATGCCATCATAACAAATTTTTTTATTTTGTTTCTTTTCTTTTCTCCCCACTATGATAATCATTGTTTCCTACCATAGTTTATGAATTTAAATAATGCACTTTAAAACTTTAGAAACTAAACTAGCTACTGTTGCTATGAAATATTGTTCCTAGCTTTGAGATAGTACGAGCAAATCATGCAAATATTTTACTTGCGGATTCTTTAAACTTGGAAATGATAACTGTGGAGTCCTTAAGTTTAGGTGGTGTTATAATTAGTAGTTCATAATGTACCCAGAAAAAAGTAGTTTGTATGTTCATGATTAGCATTTGCATATAAATGTTTGATTTGTTAACTTGTCAGTGTTTGACTTGACGTTGGAATGGATCTCAAGGGCTTATGATGATAATGTGTACTTCAGTTATTGGATGTGCATGAAAGGTGCATGCCATATAGTAGAAGTCTATAACATGCTTCCTTTATAGTGCTGTCAAATTGATTGTTGTATTTTATATTAAAGTAGGGAATTAATAGAGATAGGGTTGAGCAAATGGAGGCCCGATTAAAAGAAGATATATTGCTGGAAGCTGCAAGGTATTATTATCATTTCCTTTTTGTTTGGAAATTGCTGGTCACACCTTTTCTTGCCAGTATCTCAAGAATAGTTCTATTCCACATTCTCCAATAATCCTGCATGATTTCAAATTTTATTTGTGCATCTGACATAGTCATATAACAGATATGGAAATAAGATCCTTGTCACTGATGAACTGCCCGATGGTCAGATGGTAGACCAATGGGAACCAGTATCACGCGATTCTGTGAAAACACCCCTTGAGGTATAGGCATTTTCAATGGTATAAATTCACTGACTGAGTTTTTTTTCTAAAGATAGTTTCATTCCATGCTTTAGGTGTATGAGGAATTGCACTTTGAAGGATACCTTGTTGATTATGAACGTGTGCCTATAACAGATGAAAAACCACCAAAGGAACTGGATTTTGATATACTGGTGAGTGCTCTATTTTTCCTTTTTTCCTTTTCCATCTCCTTTTTCTTTCAAGTGTATGTTTGGTTACTTTTTGAATGGTTTGCTTGGAAGTGTGGGTCACCATTCTCCTTTCTTGTTGCATAGTTTGTGTGACATTCAAGTCCGAAATAGCTTGGAAAAATTCCTATGGCCTCGTTCTAGCTTGTGACCGACAGATCCAGTTATCCATATATTTTCCTTTTTGTCTCTATATTGAAAGCATCTGATCCAAACCAACTGGCAATGGGTGCAAAGGCCCCACTGCAATCTAAAGGGCCAACTATCCTCATGACTGAGCAGTGTGAGGTGCTACCATTCAACATGTTTCCTCACTTGCAAACCCTGTATGTATTTGAGTAATTTATGAGATGTTTGTTTGCACAGAATTGTGGTCATCTTCTCCTTTCTTATTGCATATTCTCTATGAAATTTTGTGGTGATATTGCATGAAAATTTATGACAGCCACATATCCTGCTTGTGACTACCTACAGTAGGCTAAGCATTGGATCTCAATTCATCTCATGTTACGCTAAACACATTTCATTTACCTGTCTTACCTGCTGTTTCTTCCCTTTTTTTTTTCAGGTCAATAAAATTTCACAAGCTGACATAAACACAGATGTGATTTTTAATTGTCAAATGGGTCGTGGACGAACAACAACTGGCATGGTTATTGCAACTTTAATTTACTTGAACCGAATAGGAGCATCTGGTAATCTCTTCAACTATATTGCAAAAATCTGCTATTCCTTGTTTACTTTGCCTAGATTTTGTCATTCTAGTTAATTCCTTTTTTTGGCCTTTTCTTCTCCCTTTATACTAGCGAGATACATTTCTAGCAGCAATATAAGAAGGAAATTGGATTGATCTTGAACTGTGAGAGGGGCAGTCATTGCCCTCTTCCATATACACAAATGTGCAAGGTGCATGCATGCATGAGAGCCCACAGAGTAATACACCACAGATATTTCACTTCAAAGACTTAAAATAAAGTTGCCCTAGGCCCACTTGTTAAATTTTTGGTAACCTTCTTGCTGGACTGTAGTTTACCTTGGTGTAATGTGAAGTGGGTAAGGCTCACTTTTGTTGCAATGAGGCCCCTTCACCCATTACCAGTTGTCTTTGGGCTGGAAGGTTTACAGGAGAGGGTATTGAAGTCAATTAAAGATGTCGAGATGGCCTGATTGGTGGAATTTAACCTATCCAGTGCCTCCAATTGCTATGATGCTTTATCAATCCTCCATCATAGTAGTTAGTCAGTAATGAAGATTAAGTTCCTTTTCTCTTGTACTCATATAGAAATAATACTTATGTACCTAAATTGTTCAACATGTAGTCTATGATTTTCTCCACTTCTCTCTTCTCCCTTCTTCTTCAGTTTGTAACCTGCAGATCTAAGGAGGTTTGACATGTTTCAGTGTGGTAATTGCCATCATTTCTGGTTACTTTTAGGTTTTATGACATTTTCCCTTGTATGTTGAATTGGTCTGAGGTTGATGAAATGAAACATCTTTGTTCTACTATGCATGAAATGATGGGGAAAATGTACACTGCATGAATTTTTAGAGAGATTGTTAGATTGTTTAATGATATTAACGTAGGTATCCCAAGAACCAATTCAATTGGGAGAGTTTCAGAGAATGGTTCGACTGTGACAGATAATCTACCAAGCTCAGAGGATGCAATTCGTAGAGGAGAATATGCAATCATAAGAAGCTTAATCCGGGTGTTAGAGGTGCTTAATTAAACCATGGTTGCTCTTGGATGTTAAATATTTCTGTCTGTCTATCTTACTGATTATTTGGTATGCGTCTAGGGGGGTGTTGAAGGCAAAAGACAAGTGGACAAGGTCATTGATAAGTGTGCCTCCATGCAGGTATGAATTCCTAAGTCTTCTGACTGGTTTTGCTGGTGGCTAGTCTTGTGAATCGTATATGCGGGCTTTTAGTTTCTGCGCTTAGCCTTTGTGCAATGGCCACTGACAAATAACAGCATAGTGACCATAAATATATAATTCTGAAAGCAGTAAAGGGAATCATTTCTGTAGCTTATTTGCTGTTACCATTTTATACATGCTATTTGCTATCTCTGGGATTTTTTATATCAGCCAATTAACTTAGTGATAATTTTTGTTGAACTGAAGTGCAGAACCTAAGAGAAGCTATTGCCACTTATCGCAACAATATCCTTCGACAGCCAGATGAGATGAAGAGGGAAACATTACTTTCATTCTTTGTTGAGTATTTGGAGAGATACTACTTCCTTATATGCTTTGCGGTATATATTCATTCAGAGAGAGAATCTCTCCGTTCTAATTCCTTTGATCATACTGGTTTTTCTGATTGGATGAGAGCAAGGCCAGAGCTCTATAGTATCATACGCAGGTAAGGTTATAAGTCTTGCATTAGAAAATTTCTTGCTTATTTTCTGGTGACATCTGACCAAACAGGCCCCTGCAACTCATTACACTCCAACTATTTAAGCATATGAAAACACAATGAGTTGCAGCATCATTGTATGAACTTAATGGCTGTACAGTTGGCTGGAGAAAAATGCTGACTTGCATGAACTTATGGACATGACCTTGCTCCTATGGAACAGCCTTCATTTTACTGTCTTTTTTGGTTCAGAATTTTCATATTTATTAGCTCTTTTGAAATCTTACTATTTTGATTATGATGACCTAGAATATACTGAACTTCTGTGGGGACAATGCACACCCAAGTGCCAAGCCCGCCTCACCTGCCCTTTTGTATCTGGGAGGGGCATTCCTTTCAGGGTCAAAGAAATGCCAAAGGTCAATTTGCATTTCGTGGAATTCAATTTACTGAGAATTTTGCTTCTTGAGTCAAGCCAAACACGTTTCTTCTCTGCCACTTGTTTTTTTTCCCCAGGAGAAGTGCCATGTTTATGGATATATTTTGACCGACTGATCTTTTCCTTCCATATACACTGACTTATCTTTGCCTTTCATTTACTGTGATGATGGATCTATGGTACCATTTGCTCGCCCCACCCCACCATCCCCATAATAACCCAAAATAATATCATGACTGAATCAGTTGTGCACAGGCATGAATCAATAAAATTTTTGCTTCTGAATGTGTTGCTGCAGGTTGCTGAGGAGAGATCCCATGGGTGCTCTCGGGTATGCAAGTCTGATGCCTTCTTTGAAGAAGATTGCTGAATCTGCTGATGGCCGCCCACATGAGGTTGGTGTAGTTGCTGCTTTGAGGAAGGGGGAAGTACTTGGGAGCCAAACTGTTTTAAAAAGTGACCACTGTCCTGGTTGTCAAAATCCAACCTTACCTGAGAGAGTGGAGGGTGCTCCTAACTTTAGAGAAGTTCCTGGATTTCCTGTTTACGGAGTTGCCAATCCAACCATTAATGGAATTCGATCTGTTATTCGGAGAATTGGAAGCTCCAAAGGCGGTCGTGCAGTCTTTTGGCATAATATGAGGGAGGAACCAGTTATCTACATCAATGGGAAGCCCTTCGTTCTCCGTGAAGTTGAAAGACCTTATAAAAACATGCTGGAATATTCGGTAAACTATGTTTTCTCTACATCGCCACATCAACATAAAGGCTTTTGAAAATTTATTTAGGAGATCAAATGTAATCTCTAGTTGTTACAAGTAAAAACAATGGCCAAAGTTTTTGAATGTAATGGTTATCTGGAACAGGGTGGAAAAGTTGATAGCACATTTCTAGATCGTAGATTTATGTGGTTACATTGTAGTATCCTGCTGTCTACAATGTAGACGTGTAACTGCAGAGCATTTCAACGTATGAAATTTGACCAAGTTCTTGTTCACAAGCCTTAGATGTGATGTAAAAAATAAATGAGATCTTGCTGAAGTTTAAGTGATTGCATCTGAATGCAGGGAATTGATCGTGAGAGGGTAGAGGGCATGGAAGCTCGATTGAAGGAAGATATTTTACGAGAAGCTGAGAGTTATGGAGGTGCTATTATGGTCATCCATGAGACAGATGATGGGCAAATATTTGATGCTTGGGAACGTGTTAGTCTTGATTCTATAAAAACACCGCTTGAAGTTTTCAGATGCTTAGAGGATGAAGGGTTTCCCATTAAGTATGCACGTGTACCAATCACTGATGGAAAAGCTCCCAAAAGTTCTGATTTTGATACTTTGGCCCTAAATATTTCTTCTGCTTCCAAGGATACAGCTTTTGTTTTCAATTGCCAGGTCAGTGGTTTTATCCTATGCATGTTTAATTGTTCTCTGATTTTGTATTTGCCTTGTATCCTGATTTCCTCCTTTCTACAGATGGGCAGAGGAAGGACAACCACTGGTACTGTCATTGCTTGTCTTGTGAAACTTAGACTTGATTATGGGAGGCCAATTAGACTCCTGGTTGATAATATTAATCAGGAAAAGGAAGATGGAGGCTCCTCAAGTGGTGAAGAAAATGGCAACACTGCTACTGCTATGGATAGTGCAGTACAAGTAAGATATAAAAGTGAGCAAGGCCGGTCATTTGGTATTGATGATATCCTTTTGCTGTGGAAGATAACTAGGTTGTTTGATAATGGGGTGGAGTGCCGTGAAGCTCTGGACGCAATTATTGACAGATGTTCTGCACTACAGAACATACGGGAAGCTGTTCTGCAGTACAGGAAGGTGTTTAACCAACAGCATGTTGAGCAAAGGGTGAGGAGAGTGGCAGTGAACCGTGGTGCTGAATACTTGGAGAGGTACTTCCGTTTGATTGCTTTTGCAGCATATCTAGGTAGTGAAGCATTTGACGGGTTCTGTGACAAAGGAGAATACAGGATGACATTTAAAAATTGGTTACATCAGAGACCTGAGATCCAAGCTATGAAATGGAGTATAAGACTCCGACCTGGACGATTCTTCACTGTCCCTGTAAATCATCCTCTTCTACTTGGCTGGCACTTATGTTGCTGTAGTACTAGCCCTTTTTCCTTGATACAATTCCATTGACTTGAATATTGTTGTTGCAGGAGGAGTTGAGAACACCACATGAATGCCAGCATGGAGATGCAGTAATGGAAGCCATTGTGAAGTCACGAAATGGTTCTGTTCTGGGGAAAGGTTCTATACTTAAAATGTATTTTTTTCCCGGACAGAGGACTTCCAACCACATCCAAATTCATGGTGCACCAAATGTTTTTAAAGTATGCTCTATCATTTTTTTGTACTGTACTGTGTGAAAGTTAGATTTTTGTTTCCCTATCCTTTCTGATGGTCAGTTCTGAATGTATGTACATGTGCATGTGCGTGCGTGTGTGTGATTGGCATGACTAAGGTTGAGCTCTGTTTTATGATGTGGATGTCTTGCATCTGTGTTGCTGAAATCTTAAAACTAGTGTTAGAAAAGCTTCAGTAGTGTGTTTTCTCTTGTTGATATGCTCAATGCATTCTATTTGAGACAAGGCACTGTCCAGTACTACATACACTTATTCATGGGTCTCATCTGGATTTCTATTTTTCATTACAACTTGACATATTTATGTATTCAGGTGGATGGATACCCATTGTACAGCATGGCAACTCCAACAATAATCGGTGTTAAAGAGATGCTAGCGCATCTAGGTGCAAAGGCCAATTCTGAAGGATTAGCAGGTCAGAAAGTGGTTGTAACTGATCTGAGAGAAGAAGCAGTTGTTTATATTAATGGCACTCCATTTGTCCTGAGGGAGTTGAAGAAGCCTGTAGATACACTTAAGCACATAGGAATTACTGGCCCATTGGTATGTACTCATTGCCATGATTCATCCACAAAATGGTTATTAATGCTTTTGGTTATTTATGATATTCCAACATAATGCAGGTTGAAAATATGGAGGTAAGATTGAAGGAAGATATATTGTCAGAGGCCAGGCATTCTGGTGGCCGGATGCTTCTACATCGTGAAGAATATAGTCCAGTGTCAAATCAGTCCAGTATTGTAGGATATTTGGAAAACATTTTTGCAGATAACGTTAAGACACCTGCTGAAATATATGCTGCTTTGAAAGACGAGGGTTATAATATCACATATAGGAGGATACCATTAACAAGAGAGAGAGAGCCTGTAGTTTCAGATGTTGATGCAATTCAATACTGTAAGGATGAGTAAGTATAAGAAACGCAGCTTGAACCAAAGAGTTGTTTTCTATATGTATTGGTTGATGTTTTAGAACTTACTGAATTCTATTATAGTTGTGCAGGTTGTTATCTTTTTGTATCTCATACAGGGTTTGGAGGAGTAGCGTATGCAATGGCAATTATGTGTTGCAGATTTGATGCAGAGGCCAAATTAATCCCTCCAAAGCCTCTGCAACCGAATGTTGATACACCTCTGTTTTCTGCACCTGAAGAAAATTCACCATCTCAGGTTTCTAATGAAGCACACAAGATGGATGATTATCGTGACATACTAAGCCTTACCAGAGTACTCACGAATGGTCCAAAAAGTAAATCAGATGTTGATCATATAATTGAAAGGTATGTTTCTTTGTTCTGTTCTCAGAGAAAACTGGAAAGAAATGTGGATCTTCTCTAATTAGTCATCGTTTAAGATTGACAGAGGCATTGGCAGATTGCTTCCAGAATTGAAAGCTGTCTGTATTTTCTTTCAACAAAGACAATAGGAAATAGATGCTCACCTTCTCTGCATATTCAGATGGCATATACTTTCATTAAGTGGTGTTATCCCATTGCCATTGCATATGCTTAATGGTTAATTCAAGCTGTGTTTGCTTTTGTTGCTTTTGTTAAGCTTTGCCAAGTATACACATAGTAGGGATTAATGCAGCCAAGCACACAATCTACTAACACATAAGGTTTTAGACTAGTGCTTTATGTTGTGATGGGGTTGCACAAACAACTAAAACATGTCACAAGCGGTATAGTACTTTATATTGTGGTGGGATCTCATGTTGATGATTTTGTTCCTATTATTAAAGGTGTGCTGGTGCTGGCCATTTGAGGGATGATATTCTCCACTATAGTGAAGAACTGAGTAAGGCATGCAATAATGACGATGAGCATCAAGCGTATATCAAGGATATGGGTGTTAAAGCGTTACGGTTAGTTATACGCTATTGGAAGTTGACAATTCCTAGCTTTTTTCTGTTTTTGTTAAGTGACAGTTCATAGCTGTAAATAAGGGCCATATTCATCTTTTTTCTTGTTATGGACTCGGGCCATGCATCAGATTCATAATACTACAAGAATCCGGGCAGATGTTTTATTTACTTGAATCCTTTCTCTTTTTTCATTTAGCTGTCTCCGGTATCCATATTTACCTCCCTTGTTTGTTATATTGCAGGCGGTACTTTCACCTCATCACATACAGGTCCTATCTTTATTGCACTTCTCCCACTGAGACCAAATTTGCGTCATGGATGGATGGAAGGCCTGAGCTTGGACATCTATGTAATAACCTTAGAATCGATAAATGATTTTAAGCATTATCTGTTCTCTCTCTCTCTCTTTCTGTATTTATGTACAGCCCTCATCCCCATCTTATTTCCTCGGTTCTTTGTTCATCTCCCTCTTCTATGCATGACTGTGGATGGTCTCCGAGAGTGCGATAAAGTCTTCAAAACATAGGATAAACAAAATGAGTTAAAACAAGCCAAGGTTCTCTCAGGTTCCAAGCCCTCGCGGCAAAATTGGGGCTAGTTCGGCCACAAGTTCATTGAAGTCTCAGTCTTGCAGGCGGAGGATATCATACACACAGCAATAGTGGTATTAGAGTTACCAGCCGTTGAGTATGGCGTGGTTTATGCCTGAGTATTGATTTGCTCATCAACAGAGAGCTAGTGTACATTAATTCGAACTTTGGCGGTTCCTCCTTTCCTACGCCATTCTACAGACTCTGCAAGTTGTTAATTTTCTGGGCAGTGTTATGATTTTTATGCATGTGAAATGGTGTTGTCTGATTGACGCATTTGTAATTTGGTAGCAGATTTCTGTGCTCTACAAAACAAAATCAGATTGTAGAGGGAGCCTAATTATGTCATAAGTCAGTTCTAAGGGCGAAGGGGTGTTAGAGCATTGGCCATTAGGAGCCGGGGATCACAATTTATCTTTACAGTTGGTTTCGAAACATACATTTTACTTTCTACCTTTTGGCATTGTCTCTCCGTTTAAATGGGTGTGGTCAATGGATATCTTTCATGGTGGATACTCGCTTCCACCCATTAAATGGGTCTGGTTTTTTTTTACGCGATTATATATGTATACGTGGGATATGAGTTTGGTTCCCAAAAAACCCATTGGATGTGAATAGGATTTGGGATCATAGTCTATGTTACCTATATTTTATGTAAATATGAATATCATTTCAAAATTTTTAAATTTGAGATTTTTCTCTAAATTGTTTACATGACACTAAAGCTCTCGCCATTCATCACAAAAATAAAAATCTTTGATTTCTCTCCTCTGGTAATATATTTTCCTTTCAATTCCAATTTTGACGAGCTAATATAATCACTATTCCTCATATACCTCACCTCAATGTACCTTTTTTTTTTTTTTTTTGTAAAAGTTTAAATTTTTGTACCAAACAAATAGGTGATCGTGTTTTACTTGACTCTACCCATTCTAGATATTTTTCACCTCATGAAGCAATTTGGCAATTATTTGAATTTAAACTCCATTACTGTGATCCATCTGTCAGACGTCTTCTAATACATCTATCTTTAAACCAAACAATTTTATTCAGAAAATTAAATTCACTATCAATCATCAAATAAAGAAATTTTCAGAAGATAATATTTACAAAATAGATGTATACCAATGCTAAAAATCTTGATGCGTGAAATTTGACATATGTAGAATTCCCAACACAGTAGGTATGGAAAAAAAATTTTGTATAAAAAGACAAAGACAATGACAAGTTAGCCAAATTATATATGTTCATCCCAATGCCGGTGAACGTTATTATTTGAGAATGTTGCTAAATATTGTTCAAGGTCCTAGAAATAAAAAAAAAATTAGAACAATCAACGAAGTTTTGTATCCAACTTTTTTAGAAACATGTGTCGATTATGGATTATTAGGGGATGATAAAGAATGGTTTGATATATTAAAAAATGTCATATATTAGATGACACCTGATAAACTACGTTAATTATTTGTTACAATTATATTATTTTATAAAGTTGGAAATCCTGTTAAATTATTTGATAATTTTTTGTCAGTTTTCTTTGATGATATTGTATATAAATTTCAACTCCTACGTGGTTTACCCACAATAGTAATATCAGAGAATAGATTAAAAAATTATTTGTTAAAAGAACCTAGGAAGCTTTTTAATAAAAATCATTATTCATTAATTAAATTTTGCTTCTCTATGACAAAAAGAACACATATAAGAAGCTTGAATAATTAACAATTACTTAAAGAATTACTTTATGAAACGGATAGGACACAAATGTCAAAAGCTTATACCTAACAAGTGATGACTCAAATACATCTAACACATTGACATTCTCAGTTTAAACAAAGAAAATTTGATCATTTTGTTTGACCTAATTACCTAAGTAGAATATAGTGGGTCATTGATCACTATTATTTCACCTAATTACCTAAAAGCATATATAGCAGAATGGATGTCTGTGCAATTTCTGATGTATATATATAACTTCAAGTTTTAGAGCTTCATGTCAATCCCTACCAAAGTATTACCTGCGCCATCCCTGACATGTTTGGATATGTACTGAACTTCAGTGGTTAAATTGGCCTAATACGCTGTACCTTAGTGGTATTTCTGTCACTTGATAATCTTTTGGCGCTCATTCTAGAATTTCGAAATTCCGTTTAAACACGCTTCGGTTCCAAAACAAACCAACAATTGAACAAACACGTATACAGAAATCATCCCCTCTCAGTCGCACTCTCCTAGCTTGGTTTCGCTCTTCCAGCTGGTAAGTGACGCGGTTTCAAGATTATTTTTCAATAATTTTGGTTGTTGATCGTTCTTGATTCTCCGGTAAATGAAATTGTCAGAGATTTTCTCCCCCATTATTTTATTCATAATTCGGTAAATCATGTCGATTTCATTCAATTTCACATGTTCTTGTGTTTTTATCTGATTATTCTCTATCAACCTAGGTAGTTGTCGCCGATTTAGAATTCAATTATCGTTGCTCGATCATACTGCTGCTGTGTTAAGACGTATTTTCTGATCGAATTGCAAAGATCGATGAAATTTTGCTCCCAGGACGTTCGATCAGATTTGCGATACCTAAAGCAGCTCAATGTGTGATACAAATAGCTTCGAGAATCATGTATATTTCTCGGCTCTTCTTTTTCATTCTCGGTGACAGTTTTCCTTTCCCATTTTGCAGTTGTTTTACCACTGAAATTGAGATGGAAAATGAAGGGGCGGGAGTCCCGCAGAAACGCATGAGGCCTACTGTATATTTTTTGTTTTTCTTCGGGTTCTTTCTTTTTGGGTGTCTTTTGAAGTTTTTTTCAGCTTCGAAGTGAGTTTTTGACGTTTTTACATCACGCTTGCATCTGTTTATCTTCAAATTTTAGGTGGAAGAAGGGAAGGACAAAGTTCCAGATGGCGCAGTTATGGATGCTCCTGATAAGGAAGAAAACGAAGCAAACATGATGGGATCTGAGGAGATGGAGCTCAAAATCAATCACATTATGGAAAAGATTGACCAGTTCACCCAAGTGGTAAGCATGCTACCAATTGGTGCCCTGCACACATGAAAGTTTTGCCTCCTATGTTTGGTTTATTGGGTTGTACTTGTATTTAATCTTTGGCAATTCGTTGTAAAGTTTGAGCAGTCTGTTATCTACCTATAATCTATGGGAAAACCTTGAAGTTCGATAAATTAGACATCATTAAATTGGGAAACCATTGTTGACAAATTTAACTTTAGCATCTTGCTGTCACACAAGCCCTGTTTTCCAAATTTATACTACTTGTCATTCTCTCAGGTGTCTGAGCTAATGGAATCAGGGAAGACAATGTTCAAAGAGCTGAGCAATGAGTTTGAAGAGCGCCTGTTCATGTGAGTCATGAACTGGAACATATAATGTAAACCATATTGAAGTTATTATTAGTTTTTCATGAAAGCCTCATTTCTTCAGGATACATAAAGAACAGATGGAGAAATGGCAGGAGGAAATCAAAGAATTACGGGTGCTTGATAGTATGAACGAGGAGGCCAGTGCTGTGCTTCACAATGCTCGTCATCTATTCCCGAGTCCTCAATGTTAATCTTAAGGGTACTCACAATGTCCTCTTGCTACAGTTTAAGTTTTGAAATTGAAGAAAAGAGCTAAATCTAATAATAATAAGCACCTCACTGCCTTGTGCTAATAATCTACATAGAACAGTGCTGAAGTATGTTTAGGAACTAGACTTGAAGTTGATGTAGTCTTAATCGGACCAACTCCTGTGCAGTTTATGAACAGGTGGTTCATCTTAAATGTACAGTAGTTCTTCTGATTAGACTGGCATAGGGTAAATGATACGCAGGGTTCAGATTTTGTCTTGTTTCTCTACAAATGTAGAGCATCCAAATGATGTGGAAAATTTTTATTTGATCACCTTGGAACTTTGAAGTGCCATTTATGAATTAGAAGGTAAAAACATAACTGACATCCTCAAAGTGCTCTGTTCACAGTTCCAACCATGTTCTCTCCTGGTCAAACTTTTCTTATCTAGCATATCACTAAGATCTTAAGAGCCTGTGAAGTGGAACATTCTTTTTGGCCAAACCGGGAAACTGACTGTCCAGTTTGCTGCTTTTTCTTCATACAATGTTGTTTCAGTGTGGTAATTTTAGTCCATCTTCATAATAATGAAAAACAAGAAGTGGCTTTATATTTCTTTTCAATATACATTAAAGGTCAAAGAGAAACTTTAGACCTTGAGCAACAACCACAGGCTTTAACTGCTAAGCTTAGTCTTCGTTGTGAATTGGCTGAAATGTTTTTAGTATTCATTCAGATCTCTTACTATATACTGAAATTTAGCTAACTGGTTCTATTGATTTTGGATGGAAGTACTTGTCCTGCCATACTATTGAATGTCCTCATCCATTCTCCAGGTAAAGGTGACGTCCACCCTTTTTGCAGCCAATCAATCACCTTGCCTCGCAGGCAATGTCATTTGTCATTAATGAAAAAAAAAGAGTGAGAGATTACATTTTCACGAGTAGTTAAGCTGAACTTTTGGCAACCAATACATATTTTTACTCCCATATATCCTATAATAGGTTTTGCAAATTACAATTTAAAAGTAGCATCACCAGCTATGCGTAAGCTCCTAGAGCCTACAGATTGAAGCTCAGGGATGGAACGTAAGCATCTTTCTGTAATACACAGGTATGGTAATTTGGCATACATGCAAAAACTATTCCGAAGCTTTATAAAATATTTGATCACTAAATCAGAAGTGAGTTCCCTGTAATGACAAATCTTTCCATACCATAGTCAGAAGGACCAAATTTTTGCTGATGGAATATTTTTATTTTCATCGAAAGAACCACTTTTCTGAGTAAAGCATTTCATATGGTTCAATATTTCTTTTCTCATCAAACATGATATAAACTTGTTTATGCTTAGGCAACCTAAAATCTCCCTGAACTCGAGTGGCTCTTGTACCTTTCTCTTATTTGCACATGTGAATGGTGAAAGATTTGTTGTGCTCATCAAAGCCAACTTATCTCCTACTGTGATAAACCCATAAGAACTATATTATATATGAATTGATGGATGATGGAGATCATGCCACATGAGACTTAATTCATATTTGTAGTTCTTTAAAAGGTGTTCACAATCTATGAGTATATACATGGGTTGATTACTCATAAAAGATTGCACATATAACATTACTATATGAGATAGAGTGATTTGTCTCAATCACTGGAATATTGGTTCCTAATGTGTATGTGGATATTTATGGAGATAAATATTTGAACAGGACCAAATCAATTACTCTTAGACCTTCAACTGTTGAGAAAGAGTAAATGTTATTTATTCCGTAGACTTGAGAATAATATGAATTTAAATGTATACTTTATGTGATTTTGATATGTCAACCAATGATGCCTAATATAGGATATACTTGGACATGTTGGATCACATAAATGTAACATGTTAAGTTCATGATTATTCAACATAGAATTCACCGCTCTTGAAATAAGAGTGAATATTGTGGAGTAAGTCTCTTGGTTTTTCGGATTAAGAAATCCACGTGGTCGATTTAGAAAAATATTGTTTTGGAAATATTATTTTCTATATATAAAATTATATATATGGTATATATAGATTTTATAAATGTTTTTCTAAATTGTTTAGAGTCCGAATAAACTTGAAGAGACGTGCACATATTTAATTCCGTATTGACAGTACCACGTTTTGGATGTGGTTGGTCTAGTCCGGATTATGTGCAACAATATTGGACGGTGAACGGAATAGAATAAAATGGGTACTTGTGAATTGTCTCTGAAATCCTGGGAGATTTTACAAGGTCGTATAATATGTTGTACTGACTTGTAAACAATAAATTAGTTGAGGACTAATTTGACAGGATTAAGAGATCCCAAGGGTCCCACGCCACATTCTAAACTCTACCCGGTCAAACTTCTAAATGAAGTTGTACTTCAGCTTCTGAGAGAAGCTATTGTACTTAACTTCTAAGAGAAGTTGTACTTTAGCTTCTGAGAGAAGCTACTGTACCTTTTGCCTATAAAAGGAGTGGTTGTGTATTATTGAATTAGAGAGATAATTAGTCCAAAAACAATAATAGCACAAACACTCATATAGTGCAACGGGTGGAGAAGGAATTCGAGCGTGTTAAGCTTGGAGAATTCTGCGTTTGTGGAATTTCGAAAACAAGGTACCCGTGTGATTATTTCTGCAATCCGATCCTGGTGCATGCTAATTTAATAGCGTGAAACTCGTTAGGATTCCCAACAGTGGTATCAGAGCATGTTTATGATTGTAGAATAATCTTTTGTGTGTTTTTCACGAATTTAATTTCTTGATTTTCGTGTACTGTTCATGTGATGAACACAAACACACAAAACCCACACGGATCTGAATCCTTGATTGTTTTTGAATGATCTTGTTGTTTTCGTTGCTGCTGGATTTTTGTTGAGAACAAGAATACACCGAAACAACTCTGTTTTTGAGAAAAAGAAAATCTGGGTGAGTTTTTGAAACTAACCAAGAATTGCCCGATTTGATCCCGACGCTCCCCGGCCACCACCGTCCGTGAAAGTCGCTGGCGGATGACTCGGTTTTGAAGTATCAAGGCCGAAGGTCAATAGCCCCATGGTTTGGAGGCCTGATTTCGCTTCAATCGGATTGAATTTTGATTCGTTTCGAATCTGGGTTTATGAAAAGTTCAAGAACCCTAACATTAATTTTCGAAATTAAGTGTTGTGTGTGCGAAATTGATCAAAAGGAATTGTTCCATTGTGATCATCGGCCTTCAAGGAACAAAACCCATATAAATTTTGTTGCCGATTTGATGGCGTTCATGTCGCCGGAGAATCGCGATGGTCACGATTAGAAAACGGAAAGCCGCGTCGCCGGGAAGCCACCGGGCTGGGACTGAGGGATGCCGGTCGTGGGACGACGCCGGCAGGACCTCCGGACCGGAGACGATCAGCGGCAGTGGAGGCTGGTGGTGCGGCGGCGGCTGGCGGGATGGCGCTCCTGCTGGCTGCTGCTGGTATGCGTCGCGTAGGAGAAGAGGAGAAGGGGCAGGTGGGCTTCGCTTGAAGCAGGCCCAATTAGCTTGGGCTTCTTTCAGCAGGCCACCAAAACCAGAAAACAAAACGTTTTCGGGCCTCTTTTTAAATAAGGCCCAAATAGGCCACATTTCTTTTAAAACCCAACAGTAAAAACGTTTTACTGGCCCAAATGGTTTTCTTGATTTATTCCAAGTTCCCAATTTATTTATTTATTTCAGAAATTAAATATTTTGAATATTTATTTTTCTGGAATAATTTATTTCTGAATAATTAGATGCTTTATTCAGTGGGAGCTTATTTGCATGATTATTTCATTTATTGAAATTTTGCAAATATGAATGAATGCATGATAATTGCTTGAATTTATTGTTGAGAATTATTATGCATGCTTGTGCAAGTGTTGCAATATATTTTACACTTATGGTGATAATTGTGAAAATGAATTTGTGTTTTGAATTGTTCAAAATACAAAATAAATTCCCTCAGTATTTAAATATCAAGTGTGAGAGATAGAAAATTATATCTTTAGAAGATTAATTTTCTAAAGGCTTTCCATTGTCGTAAATAATAAGTATGGATATTGTTGACTTAGTTTGATACCAAAAGGAGATGATTAAGTTGATGATAATTTGTGCTTATTGATTTACTTTATGGTGATAATGGATGTGTTATAGCCAAGTGGGGGCTTAATTAAAATGATTTAGTTTCTCACAGCAATATGATACATCTAGACAATGGGTGTACACTTGACTAAAGAGATATGCCGATCTAAAATGGATGGCGGGTATATTGTCTTTAGAAGCCAAAATTAAAAATAAGAATCTTATAAATGTTATAAGATAAATATAGCATGATATTTGCTTCATTATTGTTAGATTAATGCCAAAAGGAGTAGTCTTGCAATTAAATGAAGTTCTTGTTTTTCTAATTGCTCATATGTGATATGATATGGTCATGAGGGTGACTTTGAATACAATTAGTACTTTCTTGTATATGATACATTTAAAGAAAATATTGATTTTCTCCGCTATGCCTTATGTATTTTGTTTGTGTGCTCTTTTATAGAACCATGAACAACATTAGTCCTCAGTTTGCTAAGAATCTGGAAGAGAACCGCCTTAATGGGGCAAACTATTGTGATTGGAAGAGAAACCTTGACATTGCGCTCACTGCAGGGAAGTTGGCACATGTTTTGAACGAGTTGCCACCTGAACTTCCCCCTCTTGATAATGATCATAAAGAGGAAAAGAAAGCATATGATGTTTGGCATGAGCATGATTCCTTGGCTAAGTGCTATATCTTGGCATCTCTCGAGAATAGGCTTCAGCAGCAGTATGAAAAGATGCCAACTGCTAAGGAAATTATGAATAGCCTAAAAGAGATGTTTGAGATGCAGAATCGTTCTGCTAGGATGAATGCCATGCAAGGGCTTATGTCCACCAAAATGGTTGAGGGAACACCTATTCATGATCATGTGATGACCATGATTGGGTATATCAATGTGTTGGATTCCCTTGGCGCTGAAATGGACCATACGACCAAGATAGACATTATCTTGTGCTCGTTGCCTAAGTCATTCAATAACTTTGTTTTGAACTTTCATATGAATGACAAGGTAGTGACACTTCCTGAACTGCGCAATATGTTGCAAAGAGCAGAAGAGTTGCTTAAGAAGGATAAGCCCATCATGGTCATGGAAGGACAGTCCTCCACGACCAGGCGCAAGAATAACAAAAAGAACAAGGGCAAGAACCCTCTTCAAGTTAGGAATGAGCCTAAAAAGAAGGGGAAGGACAAGTCCAGAGATGAATGTCATTTCTGTGGAAAGAAAGGTCACTGGAAGCGTAATTGTAAACATTACATTGCTACAGTGAACAAGAAACCATCAGATGGTAAGTCTTCTGTCTTTATCATTGAGACAAACTTAATGCATGGAATTACGAATTCCTGGTGTCTTGATTCCGGGGCAACCACTCATGTGTGTAACACATGGCAGGGGTTCCAGGAAACAAGAAGGCTGAGTGAAGGAGAGATCTCATTGTTGATGGGATCAGATGCAAGAGTTGCAGCCATATCTTTAGGAACTTTTAAATTAGTTCTTTTAGATGGAACCACTCTTTATTTGAAAGATTGTCTTTATGTGCCGCAAGTTAGGAGAAATTTGATTTCTGTTTTGAAATTGGATGATATGGGATATTCATTCCTATTTCGTAATAAAGTTACGATTAGATTTCGTAACAAATTTGTGGCAAGTGGTTTCAAAAATGATGGTCTTTATTTCTTGCATACCCTTCATGAAAGCAGCATGAATGTTGAATCTGAACCATGTGATGGAAATGGTTCAACAAAGCGAAAAAGGGAAGAGATAGTTCCCACTTATCTTTGGCATTTGAGACTTGGTCATATTAACGCCAAAAGAATTCAAAGGTTGGTTAAGGATGGTCCTTTGAGTTTCTTAACATTATAAACTTATCCAACCTGTGAATCTTGCGTTCAGGAAAAGATGACTAGATTACCTTTTTCTGGAAAAGGTGAAAGAAGCTCAAATGTATTAGATCTCATACATACTGATGTATGTGGACCTATGAACCATATGGGAAGAGGTGGTATCTATTATTTCATCACTTTCACTGATGACTATTCTAGATACGGGTACATCTACCTGTTACATCATAAATTGGAAGCCTTTGAAAAGTTCAAAGAATTTCGAAATGAAGTTGAGAAACAAAAAGGTAGAAGTATCAAGTGCCTTCGCTCCGATAGAGGAAGCGAGTACCTCTCCGATGAGTTCAGAGGTTATCTTAAAGATAATGGAATTCTCTCACAATTGACACCACCAGGAACACCACAACTCAATGGTGTTTCTGAGAGAAGAAATCGTACCTTATTGGATATGGTGCGCTCAATGATAAACATGGCCGATCTGCCAGTGTCTTTTTGGGGTTATGCGTTAGAGACCGCTGTCTATCTGTTGAATAGAGTTCCAACTAAATCAGTCCCAAAAACTCCATACGAGTTATGGACTAACAAAAGACCGAGTGTGAGACACTTGAAAATTTGGGGCTGTCCTGCACATGTCAGGAAGCAAAAATTTACAAAGTTGGAATCTAGAACAGAAAGATGCCTATTTGTAGGATACCCAAAAGACACTATGGGTTATTATTTCTATAATCCAAATGAACAAAAGGTGTTCATTAGTAGAGATGCGGTCTTCTTGGAAGAAGATTTTGTGGTTGACTCTAGGAAAGATAATGGGATTATCTTACAAGAGTTAACTGAAACATCTGATAGTACTGCTTCTGATGATAGTACTCGAGTTAATATTCCTTTAGAGCCTATTCGAAGAAGTTCAAGGATCATTCGTCCGCCTCAAAAGTTGACACTTCTGAATGAATCATTCATGATGATTTCAGAAGATTGCGAACGAGATCCTAGAACATATGATGAGGCAATGAAGGATATTGACAGGGATAGATGGATTGATGCTATGAATTCAGAAATGGATTCTATGCATAAGAATCAGGTCTGGACTCTCGTAGATCCACCAATCAATATTAAGACTATTGGTTGTAAATGGATTTATAAGAGAAAACGAGGACCTGATGGAAAGGTGGAAACCTTTAAAGCAAGATTAGTGGCAAAGGGGTATAATCAAAAGGAAGGAATTGATTATGAGGAAACCTTTTCGCCAGTGGTCATGCTTAAATCCATCAGAATTCTGTTAGCCGTAGCTGCATACTATGACTACGAGATATGGCAGATGGATGTAAAAACTGCCTTCTTGAATGGGTATCTTGATGAAGATATCTATATGAACCAACCTGCAGGATTTGTATCTAGTGGGGAGGAACAGTCAGTATGTAAGCTGAATAGGTCCATTTATGGACTTAAACAGGCTTCCAGAAGTTGGAACATCCGTTTTGATGAGACAGTTAAACAATTTGGCTTCTCACAAAATCCGGATGAAGTTTGTGTCTATAAGAAGACACAAGGGAGTGCTATCACATTCCTTGTCCTATATGTTGATGATATTCTACTCATTGGGAATGATGTAGAAATGTTATCAGCAGTGAAGCTATGGTTGTCCACTCATTTTTCTATGAAGGATTTGGGTGAGGCATCATATGTCCTTGGTCTTAAGCTCTATAGAGATAGAAGCCGAAGATTGTTGGGGTTATCTCAATCTACTTACATTGATAAGATCGTGGCTAAGTACAACATGCAAGATTCCAAGAAAGGCTTCGTGCCTTCTCGTCATGGAATCATCCTTTCCGAAAAGATGCCTCCTAAGACTGATGAGGAATTGGATAAAATGAAACGCTGCCCTTATGCTTCTGCTGTTGGCAGTATCATGTATGCAATGTTGTGTACTAGGCCCGATATAGCACAAGCAGTGAGTGTTGTAAGTAGGTACCAATCCAACCCTGGGGAAGGTCATTGGACCGCTGTTAAGCATATTTTGAAATATCTTAACAGGACAAAGCATTATTGCTTAGTCTATGGTGGTGGTTCATTGGAAGTAAAAGGATATGTTGATTCTGACTTCCAATCTGATCCAGATGATGGTAAATCGAATTCTGGATTCGTTTATGGACTAAATGGTGGGGCTTTCAGTTGGAGGAGCTTCAAGCAAAGTACTGTGGCTGACTCTACAACTGAAGCCGAATACATTGCCGCTTCTGAAGCAGCAAAAGAGGCTGTTTGGATCAAGAAGTTCATTCAGGAACTTGGAGTTGTTCCAAACATAGAATCTCCAATTACTCTGTACTGTGATAACACTGGGGCTGTTGCTCAAGTCAAAGAGCCCCGTGCTCATCAACGCATGAAGCACGTACAGAGGAAATTTCACTTGATAAGAGAAATTGTCAAAAGAGGAGATGTAAGCATCATAAAGATTGCTTCAGCGGAGAACGTGGCAGACCCACTGACTAAACCGTTATCTCAAAAGGTTTTTGAGAAACATGTAAAGGAAATGGGTCTTAGAATAGTTGTTGATTGGCTTTGAATCGCAAGTGGGAGATTGAAAGATTTGTTGTGCTCATCAAAGCCAACTTATCTCCTACTGTGATAAACCCATAAGAACTATATTATATATGAATTGATGGATGATGGAGATCATGCCACATGAGACTTAATTCATATTTGTAGTTCTTTAAAAGGTGTTCACAATCTATGAGTATATACATGGGTTGATTACTCATAAAAGATTGCACATATAACATTACTATATGAGATAGAGTGATTTGTCTCAATCACTGGAATATTGGTTCCTAATGTGTATGTGGATATTTATGGAGATAAATATTTGAACAGGACCAAATCAATTACTCTTAGACCTTCAACTGTTGAGAAAGAGTAAATGTTATTTATTCCGTAGACTTGAGAATAATATGAATTTAAATGTATACTTTATGTGATTTTGATATGTCAACCAATGATGCCTAATATAGGATATACTTGGACATGTTGGATCACATAAATGTAACATGTTAAGTTCATGATTATTCAACATAGAATTCACCGCTCTTGAAATAAGAGTGAATATTGTGGAGTAAGTCTCTTGGTTTTTCGGATTAAGAAATCCACGTGGTCGATTTAGAAAAATATTGTTTTGGAAATATTATTTTCTATATATAAAATTATATATATGGTATATATAGATTTTATAAATGTTTTTCTAAATTGTTTAGAGTCCGAATAAACTTGAAGAGACGTGCACATATTTAATTCCGTATTGACAGTACCACGTTTTGGATGTGGTTGGTCTAGTCCGGATTATGTGCAACAATATTGGACGGTGAACGGAATAGAATAAAATGGGTACTTGTGAATTGTCTCTGAAATCCTGGGAGATTTTACAAGGTCGTATAATATGTTGTACTGACTTGTAAACAATAAATTAGTTGAGGACTAATTTGACAGGATTAAGAGATCCCAAGGGTCCCACGCCACATTCTAAACTCTACCCGGTCAAACTTCTAAATGAAGTTGTACTTCAGCTTCTGAGAGAAGCTATTGTACTTAACTTCTAAGAGAAGTTGTACTTTAGCTTCTGAGAGAAGCTACTGTACCTTTTGCCTATAAAAGGAGTGGTTGTGTATTATTGAATTAGAGAGATAATTAGTCCAAAAACAATAATAGCACAAACACTCATATAGTGCAACGGGTGGAGAAGGAATTCGAGCGTGTTAAGCTTGGAGAATTCTGCGTTTGTGGAATTTCGAAAACAAGGTACCCGTGTGATTATTTCTGCAATCCGATCCTGGTGCATGCTAATTTAATAGCGTGAAACTCGTTAGGATTCCCAACAAATGGAACAATACAAGTAGAATAACGTGAACCCATGTGCCATATACATAGGCCATACCTTGAGATATGGCATGATAAATGGGAGTCTACTTGTTGACCTAAAGTTGTTTAGCCCATTATACTAGCTCTATCGTGGATATATAGTAGGGTATTTCATTGTGTCTTGTTAAACAAGAAATTATTGTTGTTTATAATGTTGACTTTGAATGTTGGGTTGCCAAATCATTGAGTTGCCAGTTCTTGAGGGTCGTTGGTTGGTTTGGTTCTTCGAAGATCAGAATGAGGCTAGTGACGATATACAATAGGCCTAAATTCCCTTCTGGCCCTTAAACTTTTCTGACACGGACATATAACCCCTTAAACTTTAACTCTGGCTGATTCACCCCTCAAACTTTAAAAAGTGAGACATTTTACCCCTCAATGAATCACATGTGATAACGTGGCTGATATCTTTAGCAGAATTGACGGTTTTGACTATTGTATGACTGAAACTAAAAAAAAAAAGGTCAATGAGCTAAATGTATTTTGCTCACATGAACCCCAAAAGAGAAAATTTGTTGCTCTGCTCTCTCTGCCTTTCCAATCTTTGCAATCTCTCCATCATCATGACTAGGGAAATTGATAGACGATAGACCTACTCTCATTAATTTCACTTTCATTTCTGCCTCCTGAAATAGATCAGATTACTGGCCTAAATTTTCAATTATTTGTCCTATAAGCCGTGGGGCTTGCCCTTCTCCACTGAGGGAAAATAGGGAAGGAAGGAAATTATATCAAATTAGATAATCCTCCTCCGCCTCAGTTTTGTCACATCCTCCTTTTTCAATACCATGTTTTTCACCCCATTTAGAATTAAGTTCGATTTTTCTATCTTTTACGTTTTTCCTTTTCTGTTTTTTTTTTTTTCTAAAAAAATTTCTAGAAAGCACATCGATTCTGCTGAACCTTTCTTTATATTTATAAATTTCCTGTTATTAAAACCAACACCTACATGAAAAGCTTTTGTTGTTGATGAGAGGAAAGGAAAAGCTTGATGAGTGCTGCTTTTTTGCTCTCAATCAGTGTAGAAGAACTCTTACAGCTGGTCACTGGTGGTTAATTTGTTGAGTCGACAAAGAAATCAGTCCATCATCGAGGAAGAGCGGCTTTCTTTACAGGAACCGAAAGAAGGTGTTTCCAATTAAACATTAACATTAACTGCGATCTCAATTTAGGCTTAACGGTGTTCTTAGTTGTTTTTATAACTAGTTGTTGGTGGAGAAAAAAAAACCTAGAAGTGCAAAGAATACTAACTTTTTACTTATTTACCTGAATAGTGGAAGGTTGATCAATTTTGACTTGAAATTTTCAAGAAGGCAGGTTTGCCAGAAATTTACAGCGCAAATTTCATTTCCCTAAGTATGATGATGGAGAGATTACAAAGATTGGAAATTCTAGGGAGTAGAGCAATAATTTTTCTCTTACGGGGTTTATGTGAGCAAAATACATTTAGCTCATTCACCTTCTTTTTTTTTTTTTTTTTAATTTCATTTCGGTCATACAATAGCCAAAAACCGTCAATTCTGTTAAAGATATAAGTCACATGATCACATTTGATTTATCGAGGGGGTACAATACAATGTCCTACTTTTCAAAGCTTGAAAGGTGAGTCAGCTCGAGTTAAAGTTTAATGGGTTAAATGTCCGATTCATAAAACTTTAAGGGCCAGAAGAGGATTTAGGCCCAAATAATATCGCAATGTTTCCCAGCAGTTCGTTCCCCCTTCCAATTGCAAAGCAACTCAGATTCTCAGCCGTACGTACCTTAACGTGGTACGGAAAGCTGGCTTGACGGTGACGGTACCTTATCGCTTAAATTTACATGATACTCCTGCTCCCCACGTCCCACCACGGATAGATCAATGAATAGTTTAAGACAATTGGTCCAGTATCAACAGTTCGGAATTTAAAAACTGCAAGTGATACACACACACACGCATACAGTTGATAGGTTTTATACAACTGACGACTAATATAGAATATTGGAATAAATTTAAAATTAAAAGATATTTAACTAATATATTAAGAATCACAAGAAAGCATAATTTTTTTTTTACTTGGATATAATATAGTACCATATTTTGTTTCCATTCCATACATTAAGATGTGCTTTTCATATCTATATTGTGCATCTTCTTTTCTTTTCTTTTCTTTTTTATCTGTTTATGCCTATTGTGTTTTGTTTGATAAATTTATTTTAAAAAATTATTTTTGAAATATATTACTAAATATTTTTATTTAATTAATCAACAAATTTAATGTATTTTTAATATTTAAAATGTTAAATAAATTTTACTAATTACACCTATTTTACTTATGTCCGAAGAACGTATCAATAGCTATATATATACATACACACATATTTTCTGAACTACTGCAGTGATATAAGTCGTGCTAAATTACAATGCATATAATTATAGGATTTCAAACATATTCTGTAGAAACAAACCCCCCCCCCCCCCCCCCCCAACACAAAAAAAAAAAAAAAAGGAAACAAAGAAAGAAAGAAGAAGGTTAATTCCGGATGTAGTCTGATTATGTCGTTTCTTTATTTGCCATAAATATTAAGCATTTTAAAAAATAACTACAAGGATTTTCTTTGTAGAGGAAATGGTTAAAAGCTTTAAATGGAAAATTAATCAAGAACTGGGGAGGGCTGGGACATGAATAGGACCTCCCCACATCAACATGAGCACATGGATTGGGCAAACTTTGTTTTTGTTTATATATACCCATTAAGTCGACTGTTTGTTTCATACATAACACATTACGTGATATCATCAACTACGTCTAAATATTCCATAATTAATGATGATGGAATAACGAATTTGGTCAACAAATTTTGCTAGTGTCACGATCGACTCAACATGAGTACTGCAATCTGAGCATAAATAGCCGAGGCTCTCTCTACTTTCACCATCCAATTGCTTAAGCCTTTCTTCAACTTCTGGAAACTACTAATACTACCACTATAAACCCTTCCTCTTGGATTCAAGAGGTGAAAAGGAAGTAGGAGAATGGAGCGCCCAAGTGTACTCGCATCCCTGTTTTTTGTGGCCTCATACAATCTTTACGGTGTAGCATCGGCTGCCTGGCTGCAGGCTTATGCCACATTCTACGGTGGAAGTGATGCCTCCGGTACAATGGGTGAGTTCTTCATTCCCTCATCTTCTTTTGGGAATCAAAATCCAAAATCTTCTCAACTAAATCCGCCCAGTGAGTTTTGATTGACGGCTAGTGTTATATATATCACAGGCGGCGCCTGTGGATATGGCAATCTCTACACAGATGGTTATGGAACAAAGACGGCAGCATTGAGCACGGCTTTGTTTGCCGACGGCAAATCATGCGGAGGCTGCGACCAAATCGTCTGCGATTCAACCAAGGTTTCACAGTGGTGCCTCCGAGGCACTTACATCACCATTACGGCCACCAACTTCTGCCCCCCAAACTACGATCTTCCTAGCGACAATGGTGGCTGGTGTAATCCTCCACGTCCACATTTTGATATGTCGCAGCCTGCATTTGAGACCATTGCCAAGTACAAAGCCGTAATCGTCCCCATATTTTACCGCAAGTATGTCCACATGTCGAACTCTATGATTAGTTTTCGTAGTGGATGGATCACATCCACACATCTATCAACTTATATAATCAAGTTAAAAAGGATGCTTGTGTTTTGACAGAGTCAGATGCAGGAGAAGTGGAGGGGTCAGATTCACCATATACGGAAGGAACTACTTGGAGCTTGTGCTGATATCCAATGTTGGGGGAGCGGGAGAGGTTTCTAAGGTCTGGATAAAGGGTTCCAAATCTAATACATGGGAAGCAATGTCAAGGAACTGGGGTGCCAATTGGCAGAGTTTAAGCTATCTCAACGGCCAAGCTTTATCCTTCAGAATTCAAACAAGCAATGGCAAGATTCGCACAGCTAACAATGTGGCACCTTCCAACTGGCAGTTCGGGCAATCCTTCAAGAGCAATGTTCAGTTTTAGAGTTATTTCAAGCCACTGTATTTACCTGTTTAATTTGTTGCACCCAGAATTGGTTCACTGCTTGGTTGCGGCTTAGCTTTTTGACAAAAAGCCCCTCCTTGCGATTTACTTATTACAAGCCGACCTTGTATTTTGTGAATGTATTGCACCTCCAAGGATATCAAACAATAAACTGAAGTTTGTTCCATATTAAAATATGTAAGACATTAAGAATGAAAAACATGAATTATCTCCGCATCACACGTTGGCGTTCTCGTTTTCGGAAGCGATCCAGCATGAATTCATCTGTCGCAGCTTGTCTGCTTCTTGATGCATCACTGCTACCTTCAGTTGGCTTTGCCACAGAATTATCATCATGTGAACTTCTGCCCTTGTACAGCTCAGGATGTTCTGCAAGCAGGGCACGGGGGCCAGAAAAAGAGTCAGTTCTAGCTAATACTACCAGCCTCCTAAAGAAGCTAAAAATAAGAATAAACATTTCCAAAATTATTCACATATATGGATAAAAGATACAATGGTAGTTAGTCCGCCCATCAAGCGACTCAATTAAGTCTGTTCCAGGTTATCTCATGTCAGTTTAGCCAATTAATACAGTTCCTTCACCATGAAAACAAAACTGGGACAATTGTGTTACAGATTAGCACAGCCCTGCAGGTGGCTACTGCTGCTTTACCTGTCTGTCTATCCCGACATAATGGCAAAAGAAAATCAACCAACCTCTTCTAAGCCTTTCAGCATAATCCCTGCCACGTTGAAAATAATCAGCACTATAACTTGATGGGATGCTAACTTCAGATTTTGTCCGACCCACTAGCCGCTTCTCCTGTAGAAGCTTTTTCGCAGCTTCTGTTTCTTCTATATTTCTTAATTTGTATCTGCAATCACAGAAATAATTACCAGCTTCATCCAGAAATCTTCATAAAGAAAGAGAAATTCTAGTTGACGATCTTTAATTGAACAGAAGACACAACATGGCACATCCTGCTCGCTTAACATAATGCAGCAAAACAAGATCCAGCCTATATCCCAAAACTTCAGATGCCAATCACAATCAGGTTACGCAAGTGACATTGCATAATAAGAAGCACTCATATGGAACACATACTCAATAGGGAGCTGAACCTCGGCAATCCCAGTAGTCCACTGAGTTGAGCTTTCTTCAGAATTACGTCTTTTCACCTGCAAGGACATTTATGAGGTTTTTCTTTTCTCACTAAAAACCAAAAATACAAAAAAGCAAAAAAAGTAGCAACGTTGTTTTAACAATAGGGGGAGGAAAAGGAAGAGGGAAGGAGCTGCAGGTGTCCACAAAGTAAATTCTACAAGATATAGTCACAGTAAAGGGGAAAAAAACTAATGTGAAAGGATGGGTTGGACGTGGTAATGATACTTCTAAATTCAAAAGCAACAGCAAGGGTGAAAAGGAGAGGATCATGATGAGCATATTAAACCAATTTACCGACCTTAAGATGCTCTGGGATCTTGTACAATTCATCTTCAGCACGTTTTAACTCATTCTCAACTTCATTCTTTGAATCAACATTCCTCCCCCGCTTCTTTGCCAATTCTTGCTCAACATACTTTAACCTATCAAAGAAAATGACAGAACTCATATTAGCATGGGAAACAGTAACTCCTAAATCCTCCCAACTGGTGCGCGACAATAACCCAAATCCATTCTGCAAAGTTCACAAGGGACGCTCTTATTTCCTAATGCTCCACCTTTACTACATCATTAGGAAAGCATAAGATACTTCAGTTCTCAAGCAACGGTGTCATCCTTGAAAATTATTAAGAAGTGGGAAAAAAAATTTAATAGAAGCTATCCCTGAGCATTCTGTAAGTAATGGAGTACTAGCTTGTTCTGTCCGAATCTATATTTCAATAGCAGAAATAAGAAACTGCAAAAGGAACGGAAAAAAATATCCCACTATTATAAAACAATGAACTCGCTTTAATACATTGCATATTTGGGATTCATAATATGAGCTCCTAATTCCAAAATGAAGATAGCAGCTTACTGGAAAAGAACAGTGGTCCATCGACAAACAAATGCAGTTCGAGAATTGCCGAAACAAAATAAACGTACATATTGGGGTCCTCGACCATGACGGCGGTTTCTTGAGCAAAGGTGTCCTGAAGCACGAGCTCCTCCTTCTCGCCGTCGGCTTCGACCTTCTCGCCTCCCAATTTCGCCACCGCGCCACCAGTCTGCACCGTAGTGACCCCAGGGATTCCCGACTTCCTCTCCCTCTGCTTCTGCAGGAATTTCACTTCCTCCAGCGCTAATCTGAGAAACCCCCAAATTTTCATGAGCCGGAGAAGAACAAAACCCTAACACATCTACTGCGAAATGGAGTGGAGTTGATACTTACCTCCTCTCATCTTCGTCGTCTGATTTGGTTTGCTGGGCTTCGTCTTCTCCCTCGAAGCTCCTTTTTCTGAAATTTTTCTTTTTCTGCATATCTTCCGATTTGCGTCCGCAGGTTTTGGGAGGGAAATTCAGGAAGGAACTTTTTTCCAATAGATCCTTTGACCCAGAAAGCTCCACCGCTCTTCGATGGCCGCGTTAATCAACCCCGACCCCAGACAGCTTCCATTGTCGATTGCCGCTTGCTGCTGGTGCAATGGGCTTAGCTTCGCCTGATGGCCCGGTCCACATCTAGCAATTCTCCCTCTACGGGAATAAAATAATCTTCTCTACCCCGGTTCATCTAAACTCAGGAGTAAATATTCGGTTGGACCGGTTTGCAATGAATCCGAACATAATGATTTGATTGGTTTTTAGTTTTTACAAATTATATCAAATTATATGCAAGAACTAATCCAAATTATCTAAATCACATTTTGGTTTATTCAGTTTCTCATTTTAAAACCTAAGCACATGGTAAATGATAAAATAAGATAAATATTCAAAATGTTAGCTATCATACCCTAAATTAGAGAATGACAAATATCATACAATCTAAAATTTGTAAGAAATAGTTTTATATATATAGGATCAATATGGATAATAGTAAAATATTTATTATTATTTGGTCTATACAGTTTCAAGTGTATGATTTGAAAACTAATTTGATAACCAAACATAAATTTTGATTTTGATCCAAACCGTTTGAACTAGAAAAAAAACCTAATAATTTTATTCAAATGTAATTGGTCTTATTGAATTTTCAATTTTATCTGAATATTACTCGCCTCTATTCTCAACACCAAATTCTTTTTTTATTTTTCTCGTTCGATTATATGAAACTTTTATTTATTTTAACATACTATATTTGATTCAATGTAGATAATAATTATTCATCACTCCTGTTTCCAAGAAATTTCCATCATTCATAGTTTTGTTGGATTCATTCCCTAATTCTAGTTTCGGTGGAGTAAGAATCTATAAAATAATTATGTCAGAATAATTATAACACATCCCCTGAATTTTCAAGCATTTACATTTCAGTCCCTGGTTTTCAAAATTTTACAAAATAGTCCCCAAAATGACACTTTAGTCTCTAAACTTTTGAAAAATTTACAATACAATACATAAAAATTGTACACTTAGTCCCTAAGGTTCTAAAAAATTCTCAAATATACCTTAAAGTTTTAAAAGTTAAATTTTAATAATTGTGCTCAAATTTTAACGAAGTATGCAAAATATCTCAATCCAAACATGAGAAAGTTCAAATCTTCATTTTGAATGAGGTATGAACCAAAAATAGGAAAATTAGGATTGTATTTTTATGTATTTTTACTTTCTATAAATTTCACTTTCCTACAATATAAATTTCCAAAAATATTAATAATTCTTAAACAAAACGCTCTCAAATAGGTTTTTTTATTACAATAGTTTAATTAATGAAGATATGTATATCTTTCGAACCAATTTGCTTTTGTTCTAATATTAACAAAAGAAGAAAAAGATAGAAAAAAGTAAGGTTTACAAATCTACGCTAAAACTACCAGTATATGTTTTCATTTTCCCCAGAAAAATGGTTATATATTATAATCTTCTTTGAATCTTTATTTCTACTTTGCACCTTATGTTATTTTGTCTGCTCCCAGTCTTTTTGGGAAGAAAATGTTTCTATGTGCGTCTGCAAACTAATACAAAAGCACTCAGTCGTTTGTGAAGCCAAACCACTATATGGGCTTAAAAGGAGTCGCCCTACTAGGCTACTGCTTGCATTTCAAAAGTGCGGGATACTTGGTAAAACCGTAAAAGCTCTTTTATCACTGTTTCCCCCTAAGCTTTGGCAACTCAGATCTTTTACCCCCAAACTTTTGACACATGCTGACTTGCCCTCAAGGTTTATAATTTGGGAACTTTTACTCCCGGTCCATTTAAGATTTAAGTGAGCCAAATGCTATCATGCGGTGACATTTTCACAGAAATGGTTGTTTGTATTTTATAAGGACCGAAATGAAGAGAAAAGGAAGGAGGAAGAGCTAATTAAACATTTGTCCCACTTGAACCCAAACTACACAAGTCCCTGGCTCGAAACATTAAGCTTTTAGCGCTAGTGGAAGCTTCAAGCCATCCTCATTGAACAAAAAAAAGCAGAGAGACACTTGGTCAAAATTGGGGACCATTGAAGCGAAACATTAAGCTCTTCCTTGCTCTCCTCTTCAAGGTCATATAGTGCATATCTCATTTGTGGCATCCCTCATCTGTCTATGAAGCTCCTTTGGTTTTCTATGGATCAAATCATTATTTAGGAGTCATCTGTCACTTGCCACACGGACACTGTCTTTCATGTTTATCCAGCTACAGCTAGCTTTTTTCTTTACTGTTGCCTTCTTTAGTATCATCGGAGCTTCTGCTAGACCCTTCCATCTCTCGCCTGGAGCATACATGTTTGCAAGAAGCATGTAGTTCACTGCATTTGGAGGTTCCATTTGAAATACAAAAGCAACAACACAAAAAAAAAATGGAAGGAGAACAATCACAAATATATGAAGGGAAATGTATGCAATAGATTTGACATGGGTCCATTTGGCACCCAAAGAGTATGATTTTCTCATCCCAGACTATTAATGAGGTTGGACAAAAAATAAAAAAGAGCTACAAATTCTACATCCCCTTGAACTCTTAACAGAAAAAAAAAATTGTGCAAAGCCCACCCAGCCCATTAGAACTCATGGTAAATATGTAGTAGTCTATAGTTATCTTCTATAATATGCCAATTCATTTCAACTTAATTTAAAATGATTTATTTTTATCTTTACATCTTTTTTAATTAAAATTAATTTTCTTTAAAAGTCAATATTATGTAAATGTAATAATTCATTAAAAATACAAATTTTATAATCTTATTAAATTTTTATGAATTTTTCTAGAATTAGGTATTAAAAAAATTCATAAAAATTTAATAATATCACATAAATTTACTTTCAAATGGATTATTGTATCTAAATAATATTAACTTGTAAATAAAGTTACTTTGAGATGAAAAAGATGTAAAAATAAAAATAAATCATTTTAAATTAAATTGACTTAAGTTAAAATAAATTAACTTTTATTTTAAAGAGTCTAACAATCGTACATGTAATTGGAGTGTAATGGATATAATGAACATATTTCTAACCAGACATAACATTTATTTTTCATTTTTACCCCTTATTATTGTGGAGAATTTCTCACAGGAAGACACTCTAGACCCTCTAGACCCTAGGTATGATTCCCAAAACAAACGGAGTGTGTGATGCTACCGCCACAACCACCACCTCCTCCACCGAGAACTACCACAAATCTGACTCCCAATGACCAGAGATGAAGCCGGAGTGGCGACTAGAGCTAGACGAATCCAGGAGTCGCAACAGGAGGATGCGAAGCTAGGAACGGCAACCGGATGAGGCAGAGGACGATCGGTGATGAGAATTAGCGATCTGAGGTGAGGCGGCACTGATCTGAGGTGAGACGGCCCGACTCAAGACAAGGTGATGTTGATCCGAGGTGAGAGGGCGCGATTCAAGACGAGGCGGCGTGATCGGAGGCGAGACAACGAGATCCAAGAGGAGGCGATGCAATGACAACCAGATGAGCGGCGAGGCGAGGTGACGCATGCGATGAGGGGAAACAAAGTAGGCAGATGGGTGGGGCGAATGGGCGTGGAGGGAATGCGAACTGTGGGGGCAGGGAGCTGTAAAGGGGGGGTTACGACTGTAGAGAGGGGTGGCAGGGAAGAGATGAGAGAGATGAGAGTGAAAGAAGGCAGATGAAAAATCAGACTGGTTTATTTTTTAAAAGAATTTTTTTTTTGTTAGTGATTGTTTAGAAACTTTTTTATTGTACTCTAGATATTTTTTAATTTTTATTTAGACATTTCTTCATTCATTGAACTATATGCTTTGTTTGAACACTTCTTTAAATATTTAGACACTTTTACATTTTTATGTAAACATTTTTACATATTTAGTTAGACACTTATTTTAATTATTTCAGACACTTATTTTCTAAAGATAACAAATTATTCACAAATTATTAAGTCAGACACTTTTATATATTTATTTAGACATTTTTCAATATTCAATTAGACAATTTTTACTTATTGATTCAGATATTTTTTTTATTATTTCAAACAATTATTTTTTGAAGATAACAAATTATTCATAAGTTAATTCTGTCATTTTTTTGTTCAAACACTTTTACATATTTATTTTGATATTTTTCAATATTCAATCAGACACTTATTCTTATAGCTTTAGACACTTTTAATTTCACATTATAATAAATTGTTTTAATATTGTTTTGCAGACACTTCCACATACTATATTAAATACATTTACATTTTATTACAGACACTTTTGTGGTTCAGAAGCAACGAGGACACAACTTAGAGGCAACAATCAGTGCAATCTGACAAGCGACAGCGCTAAGATCTGGAGATGATCGATGATGTGAGATCTGGATGCGAGCAACAATGTGATCCAGTTGCAAGGGGTGGTGAGTAAAGACAAGATTCAGAGGTGAGCGGCTATGAAGTCTGGAAGTGGAAGATGACTGCAAGATTTAAAGGTGGTGACTGTTCGTCGAAAGAGAAGGTGATGGTGGCAGCAACAGTAGAAGCGATGAAGGTAGGGTTTCAAGGGTAATGATGAGTTTTGGTCTATGGGCAAATTAGTAAATTTATTTACTAGAGTATAGGTTATATATAGGACGATTAGAGATAAATTAGCATGTCTAATTAGACATAGGTCTATAATATAAAAACTATAACTAGAAAAGTGGCAAACCTTGTTGAAGATAAATTTAGAACTTGAAACCTTAGGTTTTTCCTCAACTTTTTGTCGCAATTTCAAGTACTGTTCCTTGATCCAAGTTGACCAACTGCATATGAACAAGTTAACCGCCAAACTTAACATGTCAATTTGTTTATCCATACATGTCTCCCTATAAGCATCCAATGTTTTCAAAACCAACATCTACAATTAATCTATGGTCCGTACTTGTTGCGCTCTAGCAGTTGTAACCCAAGTGTAGGTTGTCGCAAGTAATAAATCTCGGGAGTCCGAGTGTCGAACCACAGGGAAGTGAATTAAGAAATACAAATTATAGATTTGTTACAAAGGAAAGATCTTGGTAAAGAAAGTTTTGGTTAAAGGTGTGAACAAGTGTAAATTAAAAACTTAAATTCAAATAAAATAACTAAGGTTAGGGGATCCACTTTTAGTATATCGGTTATGATTAATTTTAGCCTATTATATCGATTATGATTAATTTTAGTCTATCTTACCACTCAATTGAGATCCACACATAAATGAGTTTCCAATTGGAGAATTTAATTAGTATTAACGTTCATTAATCTTAAAACATCAACACTTGTTAATAGGTTCAAATATCCATCATACCAACCTTTGTCGACAATAACTCAAGATTGCAATATAGCCGGCAAAGTCATGTTCTACAGAGGGAATCAAGCAGCTTTTGTGCCAATGATTTGACTATGATGAATCAAGACTCCTACTTAACAAGGAAGGAAGTTAAATAAATTAAAGAAAAAAATAACGTTAATATTGTGATCCATTCAAATCAATCATAACCTCTATACCAAAAGCTTCACTCTTTCACCTTCGCAAAAAGAAAAGTAGTTAGACATAATAAAAGTAAATAACATATAGAAATATGAAATAAACATAGATTAAAAGATCAAGAACGAAGAAGAAGAAGAACGAGAAAACACTTGGACAAAGCTTTGATATTGAAAACTAGAACAAGAACAAAGGAAGAAAGCTAAAGATGATACAAGAACATGGAAATGGCCTAAGAAATGGCAACCTTCACCCTCCCCCCAAGGTGCTTATTTATAGAGTTTTAGGGTGGGTGAAATGGTAAAAATAAAATGGTAAAATGTAGGTAAATACAAATCAACAATGACAGGCCGCAACTTTTTTTAATTTTTCGGCCATCGTAAACATCAGATCAGCTCTTTTTCAAAGCATGGAAGTTGTAGATCGTCTCTTTAGCTTCGAATTAATAGCTTGCTCATTCAAATCGGACATCCGTAGCTCAAGTTATGATTTTTCTACCGAAACTGCTCTTCAACACACGAAATAACGAAGGGTTTCATCTATAATCAGATTTCAGCAATGAAAACAATCAAACTAGCTTGTAGAATGAAGTAGAGTTGAAGATCTATGTGTTGGCTTTCAGATGAATTTGGAATCACTTAGTTCTGATACCTATAGCTCCAGATATGATTTTTTCTCGTGAAGAGCCGCAAAGTGATGATTTTTGCCTACATAAAAAATAATTATTTAATATATATTTTAATATTAATGAATAGTAAACCGCATATGTACAGTGAATACGCGTATGAACAGTAAAATACGCATATAAACAGTAAGTCGGTGAATAGTAAAAATGCGTACGAATAGTAAAAATGTGTGAATGGTAACCTGGTGGAAAAATGCTCAGAATATAGAAATTAATCATACTCAAAATATGTAATGATGATTTAAACCCTTAATAACAATACACTTATAAGTATCCATCAGTACTTCTCCTACTCCCTATACATGTCATTTAGCCTACTCAAAGCCTAGAAAAATGTAAGGTATTATAGTAGGTAAAATCAAGTAAACATCTAGCCAATATGATTAATTAATAGAGACTTGAATACAAAATTGAAAAACAAGATTTATGAACCATCCCCAACAAACACTTACCTCATCAAAATTATGAAACACAAGATTTATGAACCATCAAAACAAAAGAATGTCAAACATTTACCTCATTGGTATAGCTTCAACAACCATAAAACTTTCACCCCATGGTCTAATCTTTTTGCATCGTTCAGCTTTTTGCCATCAAATTACCCCTACAACGTGAGTGTTCTTTATCACAATGCCTTGTCCTTGAAACAGATCTTGATAAACTAGTTGAATTGGTTCTCATCGTGGAATATTTTTGGAAACTGCTAGCATGCCTGTTCTAGTCGAACCCTCTTTATTTTAGTTCAAAAACAATAGACAATTGTGTTCAAGTGGGACAAGTTAATTAAACATTCATCTTTCTGTTTCTCTTCGTTTCGGTCTTTATAAAATGCAAATGTCATTTTTGTTACAAACATCACACACATAACTGCATGTCACTCACATAAGTGGGACGAGGGGTAAAATGTCTCAAATTGCAAAGTTTGATAGGTAAGTTAGCCTGAGTCAAAGTTTAGGGATAAAAACGTTTGAGTTGCCAAAGTTATAGGGCAAAAGGGATAAAAGGACATTGGTAAAAGGAGTCGACCTAAATGCACTTTTGATGTGTAAGTGTAGGCTAAGGGTGAAAGTATAACCCATAAATCGATTTCTAACCTGAACCCGAACTAAAAAAAAATGAGTTCGGATCGGGTTTAGGGAAGAACAAGGTGCATTTTAAATCGATCCAACCTGACCTGATATTTTGTGACTGAAGTCATGTTAGGGTTGTCCCTAACCCGACGAACCCAAAATTGTATGACGCAAAAAGTTTGAGATAGATAGTACAAAAAATGTGAGATTATAAATAGATGGGACTTAAGTGGCAGGCGAAGGATAGGTAAGTGATTATGAGTGTTTCTCCAACCCTAGGTTCAATGCAACACGTACGCCGCCTCTCATCTTCTCTGTCTCGCCTCTGTCCCTCCTCTCTTGACTTTTCTCTCAATCTCGCCTCTCTTCTTCCTCTTTCGTCTTCTCACCATCACCGTCATCTCCATCGCTGTTTCCATTCCTCGCCTCCTCATCACCCGCACCATTACTTGCCTTCCCATTGTCTGATGCCGTTTTCGTCTCCTCATCTCCTCGTCGTCTACCGCCGTTCTCATCATCCACCATTGTTCTCATCTTCCACTGCCCCACTACCGTCGTTGTCCGCCACCTAGTCTCCTTGCCCACAATCCGTCGCACAAATCATGAGAATCGGGTGAACCTAATTAATATCAACCCGAATCCGATTAAATCAGGTTCGGCCCGAGTCAGCTTTTGTATTTATTAGGGTCAGTTTTGGTTCACATAAAAGGGAGAAGAGTATGCATATTTCGGGTGGGGTTTTGACCTGAATCTGAAATTCCGACCCTACTTTCACCCTGTGTAGCAGCTAATAACAAGTTTCTAAAACCAACTTAAAAGTTTGTGCGGTCGTGTGCCCAAGCGTACAAATTTTATGGATTGCTGAAATATTTATAAGAGAAATGAGTCAGAATTGGTTCTCTCTCTCTTTTTTTTTTGGTTGGGATGGGGGGGTTGATTTCTTGGTACCCTGAAGTATTTGGAAGCAAGGGTGTGTTAATAGAACTGTAGCAAGGGAAGGGGGTTGCCGATAAATGCTTTTTCATCCTCAGTACGGTTAGGAGAAATGAAAAGTAAAGCCTCAAAATTATAGTTATTATAGGAATTCACAATGAATCTCCTTAGAAAAAAGGTTTTATGGTTAATATTAGAAATTTGGATAATTTATTAATAGTAATATCAAAATTGCTAAAGGTAAAAGTTATAAATTACCTTTAATTAGTACTTTTCTAAATCCTAATGATAATCATTAACGCTAATGGGGAACAGAGCTATATATACTCGATAATAATGTACGTGCACAGACGTGAATGCTTGCAAGACACATGCATATGCATACACCAGGACAATTACTTGTGAAAAATGAAGCCAAAATTTTGCATTTAGAAGATGAAAATCGAGGATTCCTCATTTCAACTGCATAAATTAATTAGCCTTAGAAGATGGATCACATTGTGGAAGTGATCAGGCAGAGAAATAAGGGGAAGAAGAAAACAGGAAAAACACCTATCCAGAAGATCTCCAGATCCGGCCCTCCAGTGAAACCACTACTACCGAAACATCGTCGTGATACTTTCTACGGTCCCCCTGAGGTATGTCTAGTAATTCGTGAAAATCCATTCCTGCCAACAATGTGAAAGGCATGTCATTCCACAGACTTCAACAGATCTTTTTCACTCGGCATAATAAATTCCTCTTAGTACAGATGAACTAAGCGAAACATTAACATCTGCTCTGCTTTCACCAGACATACCATTCTTTTTGGCAGCACGAAACAGCAGCTCCGCAACAAGGTACTGTGCAGGATCACCTTCAGGAACGTTTTCCATGAACCATGTCACATGTGCCACAACCTCTTCGTTGCTGAAATACTGATACAGGCCATCGGATGATAGTACCAGGAATCGGTCACTCGAGGATAGTCGGTGGTGAATGAGTGAGGGTATGCAGCTAATATAAGGTGCTGTGCTCACATATTCAATCCGAAACATTTCTAGCAAAGCTTCATTACAGGTTTGCTGCACAATAATGACAGTAAGGGATCTTTCAACTATAGCACAACTCATACAGAGTATATATTTATACACCAGACAGGTCTGCTAAAAAATACAAAGATTGATTGGTGTCAGCTCTTTTTTCATCTTCCCCACTCTTTTTCTTCAAATGCCCAAAGTACAATTCTATTGCCTGGTATAAAAAATAGTTTTGTTTTAAAGCAAGAGGAGGTAAAGCTGATCAAACTGAGAAACAAAAATGAGCAAAAAGCAGACCTATTCTGTGGCTATTAAGTACTAACTGGTCAATAAAGCTCTTATATCCCCCTCCAATTCTGCCCCGAGCAAACTATAGAATCATATACAAGGTACTGCCTAGTTTTGGGAATTCGGGCCAAAATCAAATAAAGGTAAATAAGATATGCAACATAAAATAAACTAGGTGCAATCACAGTATCATTTTATTTGTGTATTTTCAACCAGTGTCTTCTCCTAATTTCAGTCTTAAGAAGCCATAATAATTTGATGATATCAGCATTAATTGTTCGGGATCTAAATGAGAAACAATGGGCGCAATGTAGGAAGCATTAGTAAAACAATCCTACTAGGCTATCAACATGAAAAGAATACCAGCTTTGAGAGTGGAGCATAGTTTCTAATACTCATGCAGATTAACCGATGTTTACCCAAGTAATGTATATAGTGGACCTTAGTATTCTTTTGTTTCCCAGGGCAATCAAATTAGCCATAATAGTCGGTTCCATAACATAAAAAAATTTACTTTTCTAGACAGCAGCTTTTCCCATTTCATCTTTTAAACTCATAACTACTGACTAGGAAGCCCAAAAGACTACACTCCAATCACCCCAACTAACAGCATAAACAACAATATGAACACAAAGTTACAATAAAAATGAACACACATACTTTCGACACACAAAACCAGTTCATACGTCATACTGAAATTAGAACATTGTTGTCCAATATAAGTATATCATCATTGGTCTTCCTTATAGTTGATAAAACACAAGATTCGGTAGTCCTGGCTCTGCCCAAATCCCCTTAGCGACGCACACACACACTTCAGACATATGTAAAAAGAAACGAGCAATTTGTAAACCAACCTTTTTTAAGAACCCAGCACCAAAAGCTCTAGTCACTTTCAATTGGCCTTTCACTCTATCCTTGTAAATGGCTTTATCATCATCAGGGTGCTCAGCCTTTATTCTACATATTTCCTGTCACAGATAGATGTTGAGAAAAATAATACCTATGACTTCTCCATCTATTTTTTTGTATGACACTGAAGATGAACTTCATCATTAACATGTCCATCTAAAACAAGGGCAATCAAACATGAAGCCAAAGGCAGAACTACTGGTTTAAACACAATTGATCAGTTTTCACATTAGGCACAGCTAATCATGTAGAAATAATTGGCTCTCATATTTCACCACATACAAGAACAGGGTGAATGACTTTGTAAAGGGCACACCATTATAACTGCAAATAAACTGCAAGTTCATACACAATTGAACAACTAAACCATAAGCAGAAAAGATTGTTTATAGGCACATTAACCAGTACGGAGAGAAATTCCATAGGCAAAGATCAAGTTTATCACAAAAATAAAACATATTCAAGTTACTCCTCAATACAAGCTCTACCAAGTAAATTCTGAATATGCATGCAGAAGAGATGTTTATCTTTGCATGGTGCATGAGATGAGTTTAAACAGTTCTTAAAAATTTTCCACGTCAGACAAGCTCTTGAACAGCAAAAAGGAATTTCATCAATAAAAAATCTGAAAATAAGCCTTATAGACCAAAAAAAATGGTGGAATTGAGTTCAGTATGCTGGATAAGCAGAAAAGTACATACCTCTTCAACACTTGTGCTGTGATCTGTTGAAAGCTGCACTGCCCTCATCTTCAATCTGCAGAGAGAGATATCTCTGTTCTTATTTACCATGCTGACTTGACTGCTTTGGTTATGCATAGGAGACTCCTCAGATATTCTATCCAGTTCCATACGCACTAAAGACTCTCTTGACCTATTTCTGTGCCTCAAGTCATCCCTGATAAAATTCAGATTGGAGTGACGGTCATTCTGCCTTTCTTGTGCCAATATCACACGGCTATCCCCAAGGTTCATGACATAGACATCCTGATCTTTCATTAACATCACCAAAACACATGATCCCATTAGTCCAAGCTCTGGATTTGTGTCAAGAGCCTTCTCAACCATTTCCATGTAAGCCTCCTCAGAACTCTGAAGTGCTTGAGCCATTGCTCTCAAAACTGCTTTATTGTCAACAACTCCAGACCTGCACCTCCTAATAGGTCCCGAGACAGAAGCTATCCCTTCACCAACGCAAATTTCTTCTCTATGCCAATCATAACTCCAGGGGAAAAGTTTCTTACGTAAAGATTTCTGCTTCCTATACATATTCCTAATTTTTGAACCAAATATAGATTTTTTTGTGCTCCATCCATGGCCCGAAACAGCATCTGCAACATTGGCACTCCAATTGACAGACTCAGGCCTTGTCCCTTCATCATGCCCTGAAGTAGTGGGTTCATCACCTTGATGGACTGAGTCTCCTTCGAGACTTGATGAATTCCTAAATTTCAAATTACTTGGATCTGCCTCACAATCAGAAGAAACTTTTACTTGATTGTGAGCTTGTAGGGTTGACAAAAAATTTTCACCTTCCAACGCTTCTAGCTTAAGTAGCTCATAAAGTCGCACACTTTTCCTACCTCGATCAGCCAAGTTTGCACTCCTAGCAGAACCAGTTTCAAGACCTGAAATTTTTGTGTTGATGTGAACAGATACATTTGGTTTTATGTGAATCTTACTAGCATTACTTTCCTCAACTTCCTCACGACTGGGCAGTTGCCTGCACACTAGGCTAACTGATTCTTCTACACTGCATGATATAAGCTCACTTGGAAGAGAATCTGGCTGATTCTCTCTGCTACTTTCTGAAGTCAAAAGACTCTTGGTTTTCAGAATTTCAGAATTTGGTTGATCGTTGCCAGATTTATCTTCATAGTCCCAGAGCAATCCTTCCAATTCCCTGTCTATGGCTTTATACAAATGGCTCATCAGAAAATCAGGAGCATCAGGACCACTGAAACCATCATATATACCAATAAACAACCACCCTTGCTCTTCAGAAAGTACAACCTGAACTCTGTCTTCACCAGCCTTCCCATGAGCCCATTGCAGGTTACGACTGTTACTGTATTCCCCTTCAGATGGCTGTCCTTCAATAGAATTACGAGAGGGTTCTGACCGAAACTTTGACTCCTTAGAATTCCATACAAACTGGGTAACTGGGTGCAAGAAAAATCGCTGCATCCAACTAGAACCCATTGAATGCCTTGAGAAGGTCCTTCTCATAGGTCCACTAACACTCCTCATGAAACGCTGAAGGGAAGGCCTTTGGCGACCACGTGCAAGTGGAGCAGAAAAATTTGATTTATCAGTGGCGTCTAGGGGTCCAGACATTGCACCTTTCTCCATTGGCCCCGACATAAAGCCGCCGCCCCTTTCCAAAGGACCAGAAGCAAAACCTCTCTCAAGAGGTCCAGACATGAACCCATTCAAAGGTCCAGAACCACGGGGTACAGGCTGTAAAGGAATTGCAGCAAAAGAGGACGTACTCTCAAATGATGCAGCAGGCTCTTGCACATCAGTGGCGAACATTGCACTTTGGTTACCAGTCCTAGCTGTAGATACATTAGCACTGACAGAGGCACCAGAGATGGTCTTGAATGTAGGTTCAGGGAAATACTTAGCTGGTCTCTGAAAGCCAGAGGGATCCTCTAAACTTTCTTGTCTAAATGACCCGCTCAGCGTCTCAGAATCAATGGTGCTAGAATCAACAGTGAGCCTCTCAGAATTGGATGGGGTAATGGCAGGAGAGTCAAAAATTGGAGGCCTAACATAACAGAAAGAGTGGCCTAAACCTTCATCCAAAGGATCCAGAAAGTCCAAATCAACAGCACTTTTGCCACTAAATGGCACGAAACAACCCACAACACGAGAAGTCCCGTTCCCCATCTCCTTCAGTTATATCCTATAAACCAGTCCTCTGATGAGGAGGCTTCCAGTGACTTCGCACCATAGGCAAATACCAAATAAAAGAGCTCAAACCAAATGCCAAAAACCCAATAAACCCCTTCACCACCCTATCACCATCCGCAAAACCAAACATCATCAAAACTCTCGCCCTACTAAGCAGGTCAGCAGAATTTCTATAGACCCCAACTTCTGCCAACAACCGCAAGCAAAGATAACAATCAAAATCCACAAGCACAACAGATGGGACCCTAAAAAAAATCAGCAATATCAAGAAAAAAAAATAGAAATGCGGCGATCTGACCTTCAGAGTGCTTCTGAAGCATGGACGAAGAAACGGATCGAGCATGGCCCAAAGCAGATCTATGAGCACTGTGACGACAGTGAATGGAACACATCAGAGACAAAACCCCATTTAGATTTTTGTGGAATCTGACAGAGTACCCATGAACCCAATCGAGTACAGAAACATTAAGATACCCAAAAACTGTTCAAAATCCACCTACACACTCTGTATGTACAAAACCCACAAGGGGAAATTATTTTCTAGCAGGTTGGGACGGGAAATGGACAAAAAAGAGAAGAGGACGAAGAAGATAAAAATGAAGTCGTAGGAGTGAGTAGAGTTGGAGGAGAAGAGCAGAAGAAACGTGGTATTAAAAAAACTGGGGACTTGGTTTTGATGATGAAGATTGAAGAATTAAAGGTTGGTTCAGCGAGAGGGCCTCTTTCTCGGGGTTTTCAAATGGTTTGGGAGGGTAAAAACTTAAAAACATAAATAAAACATTTTCTCAAATAATGTAAGCAATTTTCGGCTTTTCCCCCTAAGTCTGTAACTAATGTCAAAGAAAAACTTTTCTCGAGTGATTTTATTATACATTTATCTATGTCAAAAACATAAGTTTATAACGAAAAATTTTAGTAGCTTTTTATTTGTAGCTTGCCATTTGCTGAGAAAGGGACGGCATTGATCATGAAAATGCATTATCCCGCCAGTCCAGCCCGGTGATAAAAGGGACGCTCAAGGTCAGAGATCAAATTCCTCTCTCCCAAATTCTCATAATATTTTAATATTAGATTTTATAATTTCTCAATTTTAAATAAATTGACATTTCCCTTTTATATATATTACCTTATATCTTCTTAAATCTTATACCATATCGTACTGATTCTTGTTATGTTAGGTAATACATATTGAAAAAATGCTTGTTATGTTAGGCAAGTTTGTAGGCTCCTTATGCTCTAAAGACCACTTTATGATCTATCCTTGGAGGTTAGGTTACAAACATATAATAACAATATCCAAATTCATTTGTACACGTAACAGAAAAGGGGGGAAATTGTGTACCGTAAAAGAAATTTTAGATTTAATTCAAAGCCTTCTATATGTAAATTACTTTTTTTTAAATAAGATTCCCAGTTTGAAATCTAACAGCACCTGCAAAAGCTTAATCTTTTTACACCATTAAAAAACGTAAAAAAAAAACATGAATAAGTTGTGTGTAAAAATGTGTAAATTTCAAAATATCCTTTAATTGAGTAAAATTACAGTTTGCTATATTTTATTTAAAAAATCTATACTTTGCTTTCCAAATATTCTCACTTTTTTTTTCTATTGTTAGCATTGAATTTTTAAATTGCAAATTAAATTGTGCAGTGTGTGTGTGTTCTAGAAAATTAAAGTGTATTCTATATTACAATTATAATATCAGAACTTTAAAAATCTATATTTTCATCTATTTTTTTATATTATGGAACTGATGCAACTAACATCATCAAAATATTTTGCCGTTCGGTCTTAGTCCTCTTTTGCCTTAATTTTCTTCCATATCTGTCTTTTATGTTTGCCCACTTAAAATTAGTCATCCAAATGATTGGTGACGTGTTGGTGCTGTTGGCGTCAATCAATTGGCAGTACACATCATATCAAGCTAATCAATGAAATTGGATGTGCGGGTCACCACCTTAATTCTGAGTGATTTTCTATTCGCGTTCTTTTTTTGTATACAAAAAATAATTAGTGGTGCTTGTACTTGTTTACAGCAAATTTATTTAATGATACGACCGATGATATAATATTTTTATGAATACGAAAATTAAGATGTGTATAATTTATAATATTTTTATTTTTATTTTTGAATATAAAATTTAATTTTTTTTTAGTTTATGTGTTGTGAAGGCTTAATTGATGATTTAAAAAAATTTTCTTTCCGTGTTTTGAGTTGTGAGGGTTTTAATAAAAGTAAAAAAAAGATTTTATTGTTAATTTTGTGTAATGAAAGAAGTAAAGTAAATTAGATATTAAAAAAATTTAAAAAAATATTTTATTCTTTTTTAGATAAAAAAAATACGTTCCATCATTTTTTGGTTGAAAGGAGTATTATTTTTTCTTAAAAATAAATCATATTTCTCATTTCTATTTCGTTGTTTTAAAAAATAATAACGAGTTTACCTGTATGCTTCCATTTAGATTCTTATTACACAAAAAAAAATTAAAAAATTTTATTTAATCTATCACTATAAAAAATAAAAAAAATATTTTCTAAATATTAGTTTTATGAGTAAATATAAAAAATATATATAATATAAATTATATATACCTTAACTCCATTGCCAGAAAAATCCTTGAAGGGAGTAATTAAATAATGGATATTTTTTATTCAGAAAAAAGTAGTGGACATCATGCTTTGACTTTAATGTTCCAGTAAGTCCGCGATACCCGTTATACCATCAATAATTAATACCACTAGTGTCTTCATATTTAAAATAATACTTTTTAAGTTAATTGATGTTAATTGATGTTTATTTAAAAAAAAAAACTTTTCAAAGCTTTAGATTCCTCCACTTAAAATGTTTTGCATAATCGCCCCTTTAAAATACGTTAAGATTTCATGTGGCTCGGCTTGGGTGAGTATAGGCAAGGTTGGAATGGTTTTTTAGTAAAATAAATTAATTTGACATAGTTATAATTTCAAAAAAAATTCAAGCCAATCTAAGAGTTGAGAACTGAAAGAAACCATATTTATGATTTTATTTTTTCGATTTTGGCTTTTGGGTTTTTACATTTTACATCATATAAACATAACAATTATAAAACCAATAAAATTTCATCTAAAGCAACAATTAAGGAACTGAAAATAATTGAGTCCATCAATATCACCATATTAAAAAATATTTAGCATAATTCATAAATATATCCAAATTTAAATACACATGTAATTAGTACAATTCAAAATAGTAGCATATTAAGTTACAAAATTCAACAAGGAGAAAAGCATCATAAGTTTTATTTTTCTCATTTTGATGGCTAACTTGCAAATTACCTAAAAAAGAAAAAAAAATTATAAACAAAATATATTAACATAATTTTTTTGATACACAGAGTCATATTAAATAAGGCTAAGGGGAAAAGATATATTAATACAATCGAACTTAAGAACTAGTAGTACACTATAAATAACATCATTGAATAGGTAAAGAGACAAATGCTACAACTACTTAACAATGTAATATAATTTGGGTACAAACTCTATCTATATGCCTCTCCTTATGAGGATTAACAATGTAATATAACAAATCTTATAATAAATTAATATATGGCAAGTATGTAATATTATAAGTCTTATAATATATTGTAAATATATATTTTGGCATTGTTCCATTTTTGGGTTGATTTTGATTTGATATAAAACCAACTCAAAGATTGATAAATTTTCCAACAGCCAAATTTTTAATGGTCAAGATATTGGAAATTTTCAACGTGAAAAGCCGTTAGAAATTTCCAATGGAACAGTATTTTTCCAATGGCCAATGTGTTAGAAATTTACATCAACAAGCCGTTGGAAATTTTCAAATTCTAGCTTCCAACATGTTGACCATTGGAACTTTCCAGTGTGAAAAGCCATTAAAAAATGGGTCATTGGAAATATATTTTACATGTATTTATAATATGTTTTACCTTAAAATATCAAAAAATAAAAACTGAACACACACACATATTAATGACACACATATATAGAGAGAGATATAGATCAATTATGGAAACAAAAAATATGACCATTGCTTTTGACGAGTTAAATTTAAAGGTGGATTAGTTACCAAAGATTGTTAAGTTAGTCACATAGCCGCCTTACCATTGGCCAAGGAGGCAATGGCAATTTGGTATAAAATGGTGAAGAGTTGTCATAGTGAATTCTGCAAAGGCAGAGAGAACGGCTGAGGAGACCTTAGTTGGAACTTGGATGGGTCTAAAATAAGTGTACTTCTTATACAAATTAAACGATATCAATATGACTTTTGTAATTTTTCCACAGCATGTCTAAGCAAATGGGCTTAACTGCAAGTTTTTGTAAAGTCCATAAGCCAGCATTTACTGGTACTGAATTATAAACTAACTAACAAAAGTTGTTTGAGAGCAAGGAAAAAATGTATACTTAGGAGTAGGTAAAATGATAACGGGTTGCATTTTTCATATCCTAAAGTAAACATACTTAAATTATTGCAGAAGACATGTGTCCAAGATATCACCTTAGTTTACCACGCGCACACGTGACTATCGTTTTGCGCTATTTGCGTGAACAATTTGAAGTTTTCCTAAGCAACCTACTCCATATGTTGATTTCTTCGTGAACAATGTTTATGTTTAGACATGCACAAAATTAAACAAACTTTTGTGTTTTTATTATAGATATGATGCTAGATTTACTACACGTACAAGATGTTATAAAAATAAACTCTATATATTTACATGTCAAATAATTATTTAAAGTGTTTTGTTTAAATAGGTCATAAAATATAATTTTTGCGTTAGTTGTTGCCTTTCATCATTTCGTTATTATCGGATTATTATTCTATTACTATATAACACGTGCAGGGTGGTGCCTCTAGGCTCATGGCTGTGCTTCCCAAGTTCCCCCTCCACATGCATGCAATTGTTGGCTACTTAATACCCCAGAAGATATATAGTGATCACATATTTCTAGGTTAGCTAACATTATGTCCGATTTCGCCTCCTATATAATAAGTATTTTGTCTGTATTTGAATACTATAATAATAAAACCCTCTAAACATATAATAATAAATCAGCAATAAGAGCATGAAAATAGTAACCGCATCTCTCATGTAGGAGAAGTGGTTGAAGGCAAAAATTCAACCAAAATTTCCCATAGCACCCTGTTATTCTAATCGTGTGGAGGGGGTGGACCCGCCAACTTAATAACCAATTCATATTATAATTAATTAGCTTAGTTATTGATCATAAGCAAATTCATCATTTTTAAAATGAAACGATATACTTGAAGTTAAAATTTCCATTCACTTAATAATTTGATTCTCACACTATTTTTTTTTATTCAAAAGCATCATATAAGTTTATAGGAAGATATATATTATTATAGTAATTAGGAAAAGAGACATATCATTTTTTTTGTATTGAAATAACAACTGAATTAATTAGTTTTTGTAAGATATGTTGTTGAAAGTAAAGAAGTCAAGATTCAAACCTTAAACCTTTTTCATATTCCTCGAGGCTCTTAGCCACCAGATCAAAAGGTTGGGGATATAATATTGTATATATTTAAATAGAGAACAGTGCGAAAGAACCTGTTCTTCATTTTTTTTTAAAAAAATTATTTTGCTTCTTACGTTTATGACCCCCCCCCCCCCCCCCCAACACAAAAAAAAATCCGGGCATGTTTGTCCTGCCTGTACTGTTAGTTTCCATTAACAAAATTTTCTTTCTTCCAGAAAAAATGAGTTCTTCGTTTTTACAAAACATAAAAAAGCAAGAAAAAAAAGTGCAAAATTTAAAGGCGAGATAATGATGTGAATAGATGAGAGCAACGTCTGCTTTGATATTTGATTTGCTCACCATCCAGTACACTAACTAGTGTGTTAGTTGGTTATTGCTGGATTAGATCTTTAGAATTATGTGGTCATGATTATGATAATTAAGGCTCGCGATTCTTTCTAATTGACCCATAGAATTAAGAACTTGTTTGAAATCTTGTACTCACGGGCGAAACCTACTCAAGTGCCTCGGCTAGGCCGCGCTCAAGAATTGGTTCTGCCCCTAGCCTACTGAGATGACGTTCCATTTAGACTTGCCAAGTGAGTGAAATTGTAGCCCTCACGTCTCAAACATCGATGAAATAACAAAACAGGGTATAAACGAATAAAATGTTCAATAAACCATTTGTGAATGGTTCGGTGGAAGCTTATTTATATTTATTTATTTAGTTAAATGAACAAACACGAATAAATTTTTATGTTCATTTAGTTAAATAAATAAATATGAACAAAGTCTCATTCATTCATTTATGTTCATGAATAGTTCGGTTAGTGTTCACTTATGTTCTTTTATTTACTCGTTTGTTTATATTCATTTGTTTGTTTATCTATGTACTAGATATATATATATATATATATATTGAATATATTTATTATAACTTAATTATTATAATATATATTTATTATTACCTACCCTACGTACACCCTACACACCAGATTAGCACCCCAAATTAGTTTCTTTGGCTATCTTCGATTTTTCAGCCAAACCTAGCTTTTTGGTCTTTGCCTCTTCCAGTCTTTCTCTATCATTGCCATTTTCTTTTTCTTGCTCTGATTTCTCTATCCTCTTTCGCCTCCTACGATTGCCTCCCTCTTCTCCTATTCCTCTTTCCACCCCCTCCCATGCAAACCATGGCCATCATTTCTACCATCATTCGCCGTGCTCAACATCGAATCAAGGCACAGAAGCATTGAGGTGAGATTAAGGGATCTCTTTCTCTCTCTCTCTCTCTTTTCGAACTCATCAAACTTAATCAAACTCTCTATTTTTCCGGCCAAAATTTACATGACCTCAATAATCGCACAACCTCGCCGTTTGTTGCAACCCTCGCCAGTTGGACCCTCATTGATCTCCTCTCTCCATCTCCATTTCTTTGCTAAAGCTTTTCAGTAAATAGCGAATGTGCGGCAATCAAGACCATTGGCGGAACCGATAGTCAAGGCAATCATGCCAAGCCCCACTATGACAGCATCAGTACCCTCATGATTATGGCTGCCACCCCACCGTGCCATTCATGACTCGCGTTAAGCCTTCTAGCCAATAGCCACCAACCATCAAGTGGGGACTAGATTTTGTTGCTGCCGCACCGACCATTGTCCTTCTTACTTCACCGCCGGTGAGACTGCCTATTGTTTGTTTGCGATGGACAGCTATTTTCTGTGTTATTTTCTTCACGATTATGTTCTACTTTTTCTGTTTGTGTTTTTTTTTTTTTTTGTGGAAGCGTTTGATAATTATTTAGTTCTAATAATATTGATTTAGTTAAACTAAAATTAAAAATCTAATAAGAGATATTACTAGTATTATATCTGTCTCTGTCATAAACATGGGGTACAACTGAACAAGTGAAAATGGTGAAGCTATTGGGTTTTCACCATGAGATCAGTTGAAAATTAAAGACAACTTTCTCTCTATCAATATGCTGCAATTTGTATGTGACCTTGTTTACCTTTGGAAGTAGGGCACTGAATCACTTCGGCTTTAGTATTCGATTCAGCAATTAAAAAAACAGGTACTTGAAATTTGATGCTCTGGTATTCAATTTAGCAATTAAATGAGGAAATGATTGAAATTAAATGAGAATTCAATTTCATTAGCTCGAAATTAGAATACATATCCTATGAAACCCCCACTATTAGAATTAGATGTACCATTATAGTGCATAGTTAAGTCCCTACTTTGGTCACTTAATTTACAAATTTATTAGGATTTCTGAGTCTCTTAATTTAATTTGTTGTTATACTAACAACTGTTTTATTTGCATACCATCTCATATATTGCAAAATAAGTGTGTCAATTTCAAAGCTTATTGTTCTAGTTTTGAAATTGACAATGTCTGATCATTCTCTCGATGCTTCACTCTTAGTGTCTGATGATAGATTTTTAGAGTTGCATACGCCAATCGAATCAACTGAATCATCAACAAGTGCTGCAGTTTCCATGGATCCTATTCCTGTTGATGAAGTTAATGCTGCAACAACAATAAACAATGGGGCAGCAGGTGTTATTCCAGAGGTGAGTGAAGCAAACAATACGCAAGTTATTGATGTTGACACTACATCATTTACCAAACGAAAAAGGAATAAGACTTTAGGGGTTTGGGAGGACTGCAAGGTGGTTAAGTTGGCTAACAGAAATGAAGTGATCGAGTGCATCCACTATCAGTTTAAAATCCCAAAGCCAAAAGATGAGACTACCACACAAATGATTAGGCATATTAAAAGCTGCCAAAAGAAAACTGCTACTTTAAAAGGACAACTAAATTTGTCAGTGTTGCCTGGCACATCAAATGCTGCTAGTACAATACAAAACTTCAGGTTTGACAATGCCAAAATTTGTGAGATTATCTCTCATATGATAATGATCCATGGTTACAATTTGTCTTTGTTGAGTATAAGTTGTTTAATGTGTTGATGAAAGCTGCGAACCCATTAGATCAGAGAATCACACGTGCAACATGTAAAAGTGATTGTCTTTCTAGTTATGACATTGCAAAGAAAAAGGTGAAAAATTTGCTAAACACAATTAATCGTGTGAGTATCACAACTGATTTATGGACATCTAGTCAGAAGATTCATTACATGGTAGTCAGTTGTCACTTTGTAGATTCAGATTGGAAGCTACAAAAAAGGACACTTAGTTTTGTTGAAGTGCCTCCTCCATATTCATGAATTTGTATTTATGATGTATGGTACAAGTGTCTAAAAGACTGAAACATTGAGACTAAGGTTGCTAGCTTGACAGCGGATAATGCTTCAACTAGTGATGTGGTGGCAAGGCTGTTAAAAGATAATTTGAATTTTCAAAAGAAGCTTATTCTAGATGGAAAACTATTCCATGTCCGCTGTTGCGCACACATTTTAAATTTGTTGGTGCAAGATGGCCTTTCAGAAATTGTGGATGTAATTCACAACATTCGTGAAAGTGTGAAACATGTAAATGCATCTCTTGCACGTCTACATGTTTAGTGACCTTGCCAACATATGCTATGTTATCTCGTGCTTTAGACTTTAAGGATGTGTTTGTAATGTATGCTGCTCGGGAAGTCTCATACAAATACTTGCCATAAGTGGAGGAATGGAAAAAAGTTGAGAACATTTGTCAATTCCTGGGTCTTTTTCATGAAGTTACTAGGATCATTTCAGGTAATATTAGTCATTATTTACGCTTTTTATTTGATAAATTATAGAGAAGTTTATGCTATAATTTTCTAGTTAAAATTTTTCTTCTAACCTTCATAAATTTTTATTTATAGGCACCAAGTATCCTACATCCAATTTGTTTCTCGCTGAGCTATTTGGGATAAAGAAAATGTTGGATGACATTGCTTTAACAGGAATTGACTACATGAAAGGTATGACCAGTAGGATGAAGGACAAGTTTGACAAATATTGGGGTGATTGCAACATATTGATATTAATTGCTGCTGTTCTAAATCTTAGAAATAATATGAAATTGATTGAGTTTGCTTTTAAATTCATTTACTCCGAGGATAAGGCTGCTATCCTTGTAAAAACTGTTCAAGATACCTTTTATCATCTGTATCAACAATATGTTGATGCTCATAAAGCTGCTATGGCTGCTGCACCTAGCAGTGGGGATGCCATCACAAAGAGTGGTGCTTCTAGTGTTGGAAGTCGTAGTGGAACTGTTGGAAAAGGGAAAAAGACAAACAAAAAATAGAAAGTCGAAGTATGATCAATTTATTAAAATTGTTGACACTGTTCAATCAATAAAGTCAGAGCTGGATACTTATCTGGAAGAGGGAGTTTTCATTGGTGATCTATATGTACATTTTGATGCCTTAGAATGGTGGAAGGTGAATATCTTAAAGTTTCGAATCCTAGGAAAAATGGCTGCAGATATCTTGCCATTCCAATCATAATAGTTGCTTCTAAGTTCACATTTACTACTAGTGGAAGAGTTATTGATTCATATCATTCCTCTTTAGGAACTAAGACAGTAGAGGTGTTAATTTGTGGTGGTGATTGGTATCGTCACCACTATGGGATCAAGAAGAAGTTAAATGTACTTATCTATTTCTAATTATTTTATACAAATTTCTAAGTTTTATAATAACATCTAATTATGTTGCTGGTTATGTCATAAAAAAAAAAGGTTGTTTCTACTCCACTTCCTTGAGGATAAGTCTGTGTTGTTCATTTCTCCATTGTGAGGTATGGTTTGTTCTAATTAAACAACTTCTTTATTTCAAGTATTCTAAATATTTGTTGTTCTTAATTTTTAAATGCAAATCATTTTTCAAAATTTTCTAACTAATTAAGTAATGATGAAAAATATTTATATGAGTCATGTTCTAGCTCTTTTTCTCCTTTTACTTTACAAACAATAACTTATTCTTACTGCCAATCTTTTTTTCAATAGATGTAGTGGCGTTTCACTTATTTGGTGTCACAAATGTTTGACAAAAGACGAGGTTTCATAAAGCTTGTTACTGTTTATGGGAAGCTAATTATCTATATGTTGATATGTTATTTGGATTGTTGTACGAACTTATGTTATTTGTTGGACTTCGTTTCTATTACTTCGACTTACAGTTTCAATTTAAGTCATGGATTGTTGGTTTAGTTGTCTGTGATCATTTATCTTCGTATAAGTAGTTCATGACTGATTTAGACTGATTGTTTTTATTTGTGTTCGTTTATGTTGTTCGCGAACAGTTCTATTTGTGTTCACGAACGTGTTCGTTTATTTATGGTTCATTTATGTTCGTTTATGTTCACAAACGTGTTCGTTTATGTTCGTTTAAGCTTGTATAAACGAACAAACACGAACACCTACTAAGACTAAATGAACGAACACGAACAAGGAAAATGTGTTCGTTTATTGTTCGTGTTCGTGTTCGTGTTCGTATTCATTAAAAGTTAAATGAACGAACACGAACAAAACTTGTTCATGTTCATTTGGTTTGTTTACAGCCCTATGTTTTATGCCAAAAGTAGTTTGCCCTCCATAATTTTTTTTTATGGTTGATTTTCACACTTTATACTTGTAATACTTCTAAGTAAAGGAAAAAAAAAAAGGATAATGACATGCAATGATTTTGTGCATTTATCCCAAATGTAGTTAAGTTTGGTGCTTTTATTCAAATGAGAGTGGTGCCAAATGTTTCTTCTTTGTCATTGCATAATTTTTAATAACTTCATATGTCAGCATATTCTTTCATTTCCCAATCTACCCTCAATTAAGAAATACTAACACAAATCACAAAATCCTAATATAAGGGTACCATTCAAATGTAGTTCATATTTTCAATAATATTGGGTTTAAATACATATGGAAAAAGCAATATACCTGTATATATGTGATGATAGATCACCAAGCCATCAACTTACTTTCAAGTTTGAGGCTTGGGTACTAAAGCCACATATTCATCTCATGTTATGCTTTGATGGATTTACTTTTTCTCGTCGTCCTATAAAATACTTAAAAAAAATTTTTTAATAATTGTTATTAATTAAAGTTGTCAAAATTGAGATTTATTTTGATTTTTTTGAAAATTTTTGTTATAGAATTGAATCAAAACTCTAAGCATAATCTCAAAGTCTAATTATAAGATTCTAAGTTTTGAACTAATTTTTCACCAAGCTTCAGTGCGTGTGTGTTCTTCAGGCGCACGCCTCACTTTCTTGGGTGAGCATGATATTGTCCACTGTCCAGCTGTAGCTAGGTGAATTAGATTCTCCGCAGTCTCCGCATAGGAGACGGTGCCAGCCCACAAGCCCCGACCATTCATCAATCCTATGACGCTAATCAACTAGGCATTTTGTCAAACACGTGGCCGTCACTTTTGGCGGCTTTTAAGTAAGCGTGAAATTAGCAACTCTAACCGGTTGAACTTGGGTGAAGTTGGTAAGTTTCAACCCGCAAGCTCTTCGTTAATTTTGCCACATCGGCAAAGGCTCAAGACGACCAAGACTGCAATTATAGATATTTATTCTGATAGTCCATCACTAGCCCTAAATCCTATGTGTAATATGTGTTATGTAAATCTAAAACCTAACTCAAATCACTCAATTTCTATTGGTTTAACTTGGGTTGGATAAAAAATTGCTGGTTGATTTTTTATTTAGGAGAATCATCAATTTTTAGATGGATTTCAATTCTACATAGAACTATTCGGAGATGGAATATATCCCAAAGTATACATATAAATATATAATAAAAATTTTAATATTATTAAATTATTCATATATTTATGCATAAATATGTACTTTACTAAATCGTTCATATATTTTTATATGAACATGTACGTTTAAACATTTGCATTAAAACTTATGATATTACTAAATTATTTATATACTAGAGACATGTATATTTAAATGTGGATTAAGTTATGTATTATATTAACTATTTCTTAAATTGATTACAAAATTTTTTTTATTGTATTACAGAGTTGTTAATTGTTAATTGTTATATCTATATAATAGAAACAAAAAAATTAAAGAATTAGAACCTAAAAAACTAGAACCATGATTGTGATCTTGGGTTGAGTATGATTTTTTTGGAATTATGACTATTTCATGTTATTTTGGTTCCACTAAAAAATCAAACCAACTTGACTCATACTCACCCCTACTAAATCCTATAAAGTCTCATTTTTATTGGAGGAACAAAATTTATAATATTGTAGTACATAATGTGAAATTGATGTTATCTAAGCTATTATTCTATTTACTTGATAATCAGTACACTTTACCTTGCTTCATTTATAGTGTCTCATGATAATTTTTAAATCCCTAATTTAAATTGTTTGGTAATTATATTTCACCAATTTCAAAAATTTTGATATTTTTCATAGTTAATTGATTTTTTAAAAAATATTAATTTACATATACAAAGAGAAAAATGTATTTGTTGAGTGAATAAAATGATAATTTAAAGTTTCTATTATAAAAACTATTAAAGAGTTTGAAATTACTTAAAATTGATTATTATATAATTTAAATTAAAATTTTAAAAATTTTTATTGGACATTATGAAAAATAAAATGTAGGTTTAAAAATAAGGAAAAAAATGCAGGTTAAGGCAAATTTCAAAAGTAATTGTAAGTTTTCGCAGTTTTTACGCTCCAAAGCGTGCGCTCTAATGCAATTAATTTGATTCCCTTTGTCTTTTAGGTGAAAAGACAGAAAATTTAGTTAACAATCGTTTCAAATAGAACGCTTGGTTTACATATGTAGGCATGGAATATATACTTCCCTGATCCTCCAATGAAATTCAACGCCGAGCCGATGCTCTATCGCAGTTGTTAAACTAATTATTTATTGTGCTGTGCCTTTGTTAATAAACCAATAACTAAAGGCTCTGATTTAAATTTCATGCTTTTCGGTAGTATTAGAGAAGTTTCTTTAGGTGTGTGTATTATATGAGTTAGTAATAGTAAGATAAACACTTAAGAGAGAAAAAAAAAAAAACAAACAAGTAAACGATAAGTTGATTGTCTTCCGTCATTGTTGGTTTACATTTACTAGTAAATAGTAATATGCTAATTAAAACTTATATTTCTTTTTTCGTATAATATTTAAAATGTTTAGATTTAATATGAAGATTAGAAAAGAGAAAAATAAATTTCTTGTTGAATTGTTTGCTTTTATACACTTGCATGCAAAATAAAATAAAAATAAAAAATATAAACATTGAAATGATAGTTTGAGGTAACATGATAAAGTTAAAGTAGCTTATCAAATGTGAAAATTATTTAAAGTTTTAGATGGCCAGAATAGCAGGTGCTATAAAGTATATAAGATGAATGAAATAGTATCTAAAATTTTGTTTATGAAAATAAAAAAATAATTTAATGAAACCTTATCATAACGTGTTAGGGTCAAAGACATGATAGAATCTTAGTATGATCATGACTAGGATGTAAGATTGTTAAATAATTTTTAGAGTGTGAAATAGCGTTGTATTGCCTTCGATTTACTAAATTAATTCAAAAATTGTAGCTCTTCAAGTCGGGGCAAGTTATTTTTTTTTTTTATTTTTGAACTAATAGTCTTATAAACAATTAGGAAAAAAGCGAAAAACGCATAATTTTTTATAAACTCCAACGCTAGTGCTAAAAATAGAGCATGAGTTTTGTAGTTGGCCCTCATCTAGAGGTGGGATGGCCCAACCCGGTCAAAGCCCGCACAGCTCCACCCTGGACTGCAGTAAACCCACGAAGATGTGGGTCGAATTTGGGCCTGAATGGAAAGGAGGATGCATAACAGACTGGACTAGCCAATGAACCAAGACCGGCCGATTTAATCTATCAGTTTAGTCCGAGCCTGCTGTTGCACAATGTCACTCAAACTACTCGCGCAATAAAAAAAAATAAAAAAAAAAGATTAATTACACAGCCAATCCCCCAACAATTTGACCCTCAAAATTCCATTTTCACCCCCTTAACAACTAAAATTGAAGGACTTTTTTGTCCAAACAATTTTTACCCCTCCTATAAATACCAATGTCATTTCCACTCTACCCTTATATCAAAATTCAATCTCTCTTATTCCTCTACTACATTATTTCAGACATCTGAGTTTTTTTTTTAATCTTTTCCAAATTTCTTACTAATCTCATCCTAATATCTTCATAATCTCCTCTTAATTTTTCATTAATCACTAGTATTACTTTGTAAGTCATGACTTCAAGAGGAAAGGGCAAGTCAATGGAGACATTATCTTTTCGCACCACCCGCCTTCGAGGCTTGTTCCATCGTCGTTCTCGGCCCGCCGAAAAAGGTATCTCAATCGAAGAGTTGCACAATGATGTTGGAATCGATACGACAAATTATGATTTGGGTCTTGACGATTAATTATTGGATGATGATATTGAAGAGGTGGATGCGATGGCGTTCGAGGATCTGTCAACACAACCGACGCTGACAAGTCGTTAATCTGTTGTAGAGGAAACACAATGACAAGGTAAATCCTTGAGACTAATAACTTGAGTTTGGGAGCACTATGTGCTCGTACATGAAGGAGAGTCAAGGTACGAGAAATACAAATATTGCAGGAAAAAGTTAGTACATAAAAAGAATTCCACCACCGGAACGTTGAAAAGTCACATTGAAAATTAACATCCTAATGTTCTTTCCTGTGCCACGACTAGTTCTGGAGGACAAACATAACTTGGGAGTACAACCGGCATAGACGGGTCAAGTATATTTCATTTTAACCAACAATCTTCTAGAGAAAACATGATAAATTAGATGATAGGTACTGAAAAACCTTTTTCATAAGTTGAAGATGTGTACCTAGAATCTTGGATTAAATTACAAATTTACAATTAAATCCTACATTTAAAAAAGTGTCCTGGAAAACAACTAGTAATGAAAACTTTAAAATATTTAAAGCAAAAAAATCAAATTTGCAAGTCTATTTTTCTGCTCTTGATTATTGTGTGGCATTTACTTTTCACATATGGACATCACTTACAGATCAATTATATTATTGTGTTACTTCTCATTGGATTGATTTTATTGGGTCATGCAAAAATAAATTTTGTCATTCAAAGTAATTGAAACTGATAATACTGGTTATCACATATACAATTGTATTTTATAAACTTTACGTGATTATTTTTTGTGCTGACAAAATCCTATGCGTTTCATTTGATAATGTTTCAAATAATGATGTTGCCACTCGCCTTTTAAGCCAAGCATTGAAACCACATCTCAACGGTGCATTTTTTTCACATTAGATGGATGTGCTATATTTTAAACATTTACGTGCAAAATGATTTAGAAGTTCTCCAAAATAAAATTGTGCCTATTTGGAACTCATTAACGTTTTTGAAATCAAGAACCCTTTGTGTTTCATGAATTTAAAAGGTTTTGTTTTGAAAACCAAAAACCATTTTCTTGTAAACGGTTTAAATTAGATTGTCCAACAAACTAGAACTCCACATATTTAATGTTGCAAGATGTATACCCATATGCAAATTTGTTGACACATTTCATGAATTTGAAATGAGTTGTGAATTCCTTATGATTGAATAATGGAAAAAATGTTCTAAAACTGATGAATTGCTTAAGTTTTTTTATGAGGCTACTGAATTTTTCTCTGGTGTTTACTACCCAACAATTTATCAAGTTTTACTTCAGTTAGTAAACATTACATATGTTTTATATAAGTTTAAAGATGATAGGTTGTTGAAATCGACTATCGAAGCCATGCAGGCTAAGTGACTTTAGTATTTCGAAAACATTCCATCTATCTTTTCAGTTACTTCTTTGCTTAACTCATATATCAAATTAGCAAGCATAACCACATTACTTGAAGGCATTTATTTTACTTATTTAGAAATATCTCATATAAATGTTTTGGTTAAGTTTACTACTACTTCCAATTACTTGCATTTTTTATACAAATTATATTGTGAGCGACATTCGGATAAAATAAGATCTGGGGCTCCTCAAATCGAGCCTCCAAGGAGATCAATATCATCAAGATTCAACCCGGCCATCCAAATGCTGAAGCGTCCTCGACCGACGACATCAAGTTTAACTAGGGTCAATGACTATTTCAACACATCATTTGAGTTAAGCACCATCGATATATTGGAATTGTGGAAACAAAAGAGACCAAGGTTTCCAATCTTATCTATAATCGCATAGGAGATTATTGCAATTTCTGTTTCCACTGTAGTATTCGAGGCAGCGTTTAGTGTAAGAAAACGGGTGATATCGGAGAAATGATCAAGACTGACAAAGTGGTGGAAGTATGCGTGTGTAACCGAGATTGGAGCCTCGTAGCACTTCGGAAGTAAGACCAAAGGAGTTTAGATGATGAGGTAATATCTGATGAAGAGACTTGAATTTTTTTTTTCTTCATACATATAATTTGTATTTGATCTGACTATGCTATTAAGCACAGATTATAGGTTTTGATTTTTTGTCATTTTTGGAATGTTTTTTTCATTTAAAAATGTAAGGCTCTCTGAATATTTGTAAGTGTCGTTTGATTTTTTTACTTAATAAAACTTACACCAGAGATAGTATTTCTCCTTAAAAATATTTATTACATATATAATTAATTAATTTTTTTAATTTTTAAAAAAATCGTAAACCTGCAAACCCATATCGGGACCGGCCCAGGACTGCCCTGCCTGAATTCAGTCCGTGTCGAATCCCCCTCGACCCAGGCCCAGGCCTGGCCAGTCCGGGCCACAACTGCCTGCATCTCCTTAGCTTTCTCACTTGTGCTGTTGAAGGACCGGTCACCCGTCTTCATCGGCTGTTTGAAAAAGAAGAGCGATGATTGGGCCGTTCGGCTTCATACACTTATGCCCATATAATTTCCACAAGGCCCAGCCCAGATCATACCGTCGATGGACTAAAGACGAAAAAGTTTGATACTTGGTACCCAATTTCATAGATTTGTCATCTCAATTTCCCAATCGACTGAATCAGATAACGGAATTTCCAGCAGCAAATTTGCCCAACAAAAACACTACAGAAAAATTACAACAGGAAGAAGCCATGACACTGATCCATCTGCAGAAGCCAGAACAAATCATCGTGGGTGAGAAGAGTCGAGAGAAGAAGTCGCAGCCTTCCAAATGTCAAAGAGGCGAGGGACGACGGAGTTAAAACCCTGCAAGGCGGCGCCGGCGGCGATGCCAATTGCGAAAGTCTGACCAATCCCAGGCTTCGAGTCGAGCTTCCTGTCGACGATGGCGAGCCGCGCGTTGACGGCGTCAATCTTTCGAGAAGCATCCATCAAGGACTTGTCGGTCTTCTTTCTGGATACGGCCCTCATCACGAAGTTCTGAAGATCCTCGATCACTTTGACGGATGCTTCTTTCGAGTCCATGCCTTTCGACTCGTAATGCGAAATCAGTTCCTGCGGGGTCGGAATTTTCTTCCTGTTTTCTTTAGGAGGAGTTGAATTTGGCGCTGCTGACTCCATTCAAGACGGCTACCCTTCCTAGGGTTTGAAGCGAACGACGCCGACGAGCTTTGTTGGATAAGACAGGCGAATTGCTGGGCAGAGGAAAGTAGGAAACAGAGCACAGCAGCGAGCGCTTTAAAGGGACATTCTTTTGAGTGTTTGGGCTTTGGTTGGAATTGGGCTTGAGTCGGCCCACTATATATATTTTACTAAGTCCTCCGTTTCAGTTCTGAAACATAACTCATAAAGTTGCAATCACCAGTTTTGATTTCAACATTCCTCAGTGCATTATAAATGGTTCATGCCTTAAATTAGAGTAGGAACCACTAGCATTTATAGAGTCAATAGTGATCAGCTTCTATTGTTGGAAAAAGCTCTCCAAAGTTACTTTTTAGCTTAAACAATTGGAAGAGGTAATAATCTTAATTGTCCATAAATTATCCAGAACTCTGATGTTATTTGCCTAATGAAGCTAATGACTTTTGTAATACTAAAGGTACATACATTTAGTACTGCCCTTGAAGAGCTGAAGATTTTCTCCAATTGGGATAAAGTTCTTGCACATTATTCTTTCGGTACAGCTTCTGTCCTAAACTTGGGTTAATTATGTGTATCATGCTGTTACATGAGCTCAAGGGTTTTGGTTAATTCTGTTGTCTCCATGTAAGCCTAAGGACATGCTTGAGGGCCACATATTACATCCTCCAAAAAATATAAGAAACGTGCACCAGGACTCTATGCTTGGACAACTGTTTCAACAGGGGATTGGAGTGCTTGCTGTGGCTGCTCTCCTTCACCTTCCCATATCTCAGGTATTGCTTCTTTCATGTTGTGGATGCTGCTCAAAGCATAATCTGCTCCAGCCACCAGCTCTGAGCTTCCCACCTGTCATGATGAGGTTATGTTACATTACTTCAAGTCTTCTGACAGATAGAGCAAGACAAGGTTCAAAATTATATGTCTGTGTTTACAATTTCTAAGCATACTAATATAAGAGCATACAATAACTGTATGAAGTCCTTTGGCTTTTGCGGTTGCAATGTTTCGAGCACTATCATCGAAGAAAATCTGGGGCAAACAAAAAATAGAAGGTTAACCGTGAGCATATATAGAGTATCTGATGTGTGACAAGGAGAAGAAGAAAGTGTTCTAGGATTCTGTCTTTACCGTTTTCTCAGGGTTAATGTTTCCGATACTAAAGGCAGCATCAAATGCTTCTGGTGAAGGTTTACAGAGAACTGGGGACTGAGAATTGTCAGCAGTCTTGGAACTTTCTTCCGGTGCATCAGCATCAGCGTCTGGTCCAGGAGGAGGGTTGAGAGTTTCAAAGCATATGATGCCTTCAAAGCAATCTTCCAACCCCAACCTTTTCAGAACTTGATGTGCATGAGCCTTGTCAGCATTAGTGAAAATCTGACCACCGACAAGAGAGAAAAAAAAAAAGTGCATCAGATGATAAGGAATGGATTCATCTGAATCTGACAACCGTCAAGAGAGAAAAAAGAAAGTTCATCAGATGATAAGGAACAGGGTGATCTGAAGAAAGGCAGGTAGCTTCTTTTCTTGTCTTGCAAGCTTACTATTTTACGCTGTGGCGCGGAGAGCAGAAGGTTTCTCAACGTTGGGTCCGGGTTCAGATCTTCGTACGGCAATCTTCCGTGAACAAAAGCATGAAAGTCATCGTCGTCAAATTCGTAACCAAGAACCTGGAAGTGGGTAAAATGCCTGTGAATCACCATTGAAGAAGAGAAAGAAAGGGGTCCTTACGGTGAAGAGAAGACTGCAATGAAAGAAAGGAAAATCAGCTCTCTTTTCACCTTTAAACCAGCCATGGTTGTCCCATATTCTCGGTACAACTCCAAGCACATCTGTTGCACCTCACTTTCTTCAATTTTCAAGTGCTTTATCATATACTCTGCATAAGAATGAACCAAAAAGACCTGATTAATAACTTAATAACCCTAGTGATTAGGGGGCACCAATTCGTTTATTGGTTAACTTCATCTGATATAAACCTTCTATGTTCTTCCGGCATGCCAGGTTGAGACCGGAGCTCAAGGAATACAAAGTGTCATCCATGTCTGCAAAGTACAGGCATAAGCAAATCACAAAATTTCTAGGCACGCCCAATTTTCCTGGTAATTAAGGAGTAGTTCTTTTTACTTACCAAAGAGCAAGCAATCATATTTTGCATTAGTGGCAGTGCCAATAGCAGCCATGTCCGGTAAGTTTCCCGCAGAAGTGATTAATCAGTATCAGATTATATGCTAAAACTTTGTTTCAGAAGCTGGACCTAAATACCCAATGAACCCGTCAACCAGTAGAATCGAACGAATGGAAGAGAAGAGAGCTGAGGCACTCAATATATAGAGACATAATGGAAGACTACTTTTCTTTTCCTTCCCTTTTCTCTTTTTGTTTTGGAAAAAAAATTCAAAAGCAAATTCCACTTTTAAGTGTCACAAAAATCAACGTACAAGTCGTCCCAAATCACTGTTTTAGGAAGAAGACGATGCACTATAAATCAACCAATCAGAAACTCCTGCAAAAAACAGTGAGTTTGGTTAAGTTCAAATTTTTGCATAATATAGTAACTTTTTTTTTTTTTTTTTGCAAAGAAACTTTGGAACTGCAATTTCTGCTTTGAGTTTGTTTTAATTTTTCCAGAAAGAAATTGTTTCGATAAGCTAAAGGGCAACGGCTTTTCCAAATAATTTTGTGCATTAATTAGTTTCCGTTTTTTTTTTTTTTATCACTAGTCAACTTGCACTTTGTGAACACTGACCACCCACTTTCTAGGATTATTTTGGTGGCGGTTTTGGACCAAGAATTTTGCAATTGCCTGTACACCAAGTAGAACAAAACGATTCTGTACCCAGTGAAACTAGAAACAAAAATAGCAAAGAGTATTACTAATTACTATTAGTATTAGTCTTTTCAGTTTCACACGAGGAAAACTTTAACCACTTGGAACCATTTGCCATTTGCCACTTCGTATAATTGAGTTTGCCGCTAAACCTAAAATCCTTGGGGAACTTTATTGTGCGAATGAAATTCATAAATAATCTTACGGTCATAGTATGGTCCAGAGACTATTGTTTAATTATTGCGACGAATGTGTCAATATAACGTTAACATAAAATTTTCCCTTATAGTTGTACTTGACTTGTCTTTCCATTCTCATAAAACATTCAAGGATTTTAATTAATCATTACATGTAATTCTCACTTCTCTAAATCTTCATTAGAAGCCAGATTGAATTTCAAGAATTCTTTTTTATGGAAGAATTTCAAAAATGCCAATTTTACTACTAATTGCGATCCGCTTGGTAGATACCTTCACATAATTACCTGGTTCATATATATATATATATATATATATATATATATATATATATATGTCACATTATAAAACATGGGCAAGTGTCTAAAACATATACTTATTATGGTACCTGGAAAGCATTTTTGGAAAAGAAGAAAGAATACTCCTAGGGACGGAACTGGAATAATCCTTAGAATTGTGGGAATCGCGAATATGGAACAAAGCATAAATATTAATGTATCGCAAAAAGAAATGAAGATAATTGTAAAGTTTTACGATTGTAAGATACCTTAAGGAAAGGCGGTTGCTTTTCCCTTGCAGAAGGCAAGGGAGCCAATTAATTTTAATATTTGAAAAACAAATTGATCTTCAACTCCAAGAACAAATAATCCACGAGAAAATTCGGGTTCCGATTCGTTTGAAGGAATTTTGGTTCCCAATTGTTTTTTTTTTTTTTTTTGCTTTGTTTTTATCTCCGGATGTTTTTTATTTCGGAAATGGAAAATACTTGCCTTTCTGTGCCGATCCACTATTTTTTGTAATTTTTGTCCGTTAGTTTATGAGGCTTTGAATTATATATGAAACTCAAATTGGTGTTTAGCTAGGCTGAGCGGAAATAGTTGAGGTCTCTAAAATTGGAATGAAAAAGAAAGAAGCTATATATATCGATGGATCCTGTATTTAGCTGTATTCGTTCACAGAGAAGCCAAGGATCGTCGAAATCGAAACAATAATTTCTTAACGACAAGCAGAATTTGTCTAAAACTAGAATATTGAAATTATTTATAATCATTTTAATTTCTTGTTGAATTTTCTACCAGCCCGGCCGGCCGGCCGCCGTAGGGATTCAACAATCAGGTTGTTTTGGAGCAGAGGCGTAGCTAGGATTCCCACCCTAGGGCCCGGGTAAGTTTATATCAAAATATTATGACAATTATAATGGTGATAACAAAAAAAAAAATTAATATTTTTAATTAACTATACCAGAGAATTTGTAAAATGTGAATGCAGTGAATTTAAAAATACTCAATTAATATAACTAACCATATCTTTTCACAACAAATAAGAAGCTCAGGTGCGTTTTTCTTCCCTCTTTCAAGTCACGGATACTTTTGCACCAACAGGCTAACCATGATCTTATACTATTCATTTGGTATATTGCAAGTTATGTAACAATTGGCCATATTCTCAATCAGCCGACTAGTCAAAGTTGAAGTCAAACTTCTACCAAATCCAAATTGAAAGTCAAATTTAGAATGCATATCGATTAATCACACTACTAAAAAAATTAATTTTTCCAACGGCCAAATTACCAACGGCTTAACCATTAGTAATTACCAATGAGTTTGGCCGTTAGTAAAAAAAAATTTAATTTACCAACGGCCAAATGCGTTGGTAATTTACCAACGGTCAAACGCGTTAGTAAATCAGCTATTTTCCAACGGTCAGACTACCAACGTATACGTGAGTTGGTAATTTCCAACGCGCATACATATTGGTAAATTACGCGTTGGTAATTTTCAACACGCGTACACGTTGATAGTTACCAACGTGCCGACGCGTTGGTAAATGTTAAATATATTATAATAATTATAACAATAATTATTAGTAAATTATTATTATTATTATTATTATTATTATTAAAAATATAATAATATATATTTAAAATATATCATATATATTATAATTTTTCATGATAATAATCATATATAAAATATAAATTTTAGAAAGTAAAGAAATATTTTTTAAACATTTTTTACAAATAATAATAATAATAATAATAATAATAATATTGTGTATATAATTTTTATACTATATATATATATGTATATGTATGTGTATATTGATATATATATCATATATTTTTTAAAGCAAAGTAGTAATATGCTTATGAACATATTTTGGCGTATAAATATATATCATAACATATGATTTGTATCATAATACATATTTATATAATATAACCATATATGTGTGTGTGTGGAAGTCTAAAAAGCCCAAAAAAACCCATAACCCAAACCTAGCCCTAACCTAACCCATATAGATAGCCTAACTATCTAATTTCTTCCCACACCTGTCGCCTCACTTCTCCTCCCTCCACTCTCGTCTGTTTCTCTTCCCTCCCTGCCTCCTTGGTTCTCCTTCGTCTGTTTCTATCCCCATCGTCTCTTCCCTTTCTTCTTCATCCATCATCCCTCCTCTCTCTTCCATTGTCCCTCCGTCGTGTCTTCTCCCTTCTCCGTGTTTCCTCCGCCAATCGTTTCCCTCCCTCTTCTGTTTTTCCTCCGTCCTGTCGCCTCCTCTCCGTTGTTCCATCTCCGTGCGTTGTCGCCCCAGCGTCCACGCCTCGCCACCTGTGCCCGACGCCTGACACCTGCTGGGTACGCTACTGACGTCTCGCTTCCTCGCCTCCTCGCCGCCCCGACTCCCTGATTTCCGTTTCGTTGTGTTGATTTTGTTGTTTGATTTTTCAGATCTGTTGTTTGATTATGGATTTGATTTTCAATGTATGAATTGTTAGTTAATATTGTGGTCGATTTTGGCCGTCTGATTTTCCATATCTGTTGTTTGACTTTCATTTTATGAATTTCTATAATTTGTTAAATTTTTTGAATTTTTAGTTCATTTTTGTAATATTTTTTATTTTTCACGTTTTCAATTCATTTTAAATTTTTTGTTAATTTTAATTTTTTTTATTAAATTTCAGTTACCTCTTATGAATTTATGTAATTTCTTTTCAATTCTGTGAATTTTTAGTTATTTTTTTGAAATTATATATTTTTGAATTTTTATTGCATTATTAAAATTTTTGTGTGCTACTAAAATCTTAGTTATATAATTTTAATATTATTTTTAGTCAATATAGAATTTAGTAAATATAACATTTAGTACATATGACATATTTTTACTAAATATAATTTTTATTGATAATTTTTTGGTTTTCTTAATATTAATTTATGTAATAATATAATCTTAGTTATATAATTTTAAAAAATATAACGTTTAATTTAAATATTATGTATTTTATTTTATTAAAAAAAAAAAGAGTTTCCAACGACTCTCGTTGGTAATTGCTTTACTTTTTTTTTTTTTAAATTTCAACTTACCAACGTGCACGCACGTTGGTAATTTGTTCATACATTGGAAAACATAGCTTATGTATGACTGTTGGTAATTACCAACGTGCATGTTACCAACGTGCACGTGTTGGAAATTACCAACGTTCATATTTTTTTACCGTTGGTAATGAATTTCCAACGTATGGTTTACTAACGCGCATTTACCAATGCGCAACCATTGGTAAATTCGCGTTGGTAAATGACATAATTTTAGTAGTGTCAGTTAGAGTATCTCAGCTTAAACCTAAAGCCTATTATGAAACCCCATAGAGGTCCTAATTCCTAAAGGTTAGTGAAACAAAGCTTTCTCTTATTGTAATAATTCAGCTTGTTTTACACTATTCATATTCTTCTCAGTATTTGAAGAAACAAAAAAGATTAGCAAATGATTGATATATACCATTTGCCTTTGAGATTGAGAAAAAGACATATATGTCATCATATATAGGAAATCACATGGTTATTGTCATTGTGGTATATCAGATTTTGCTCAATGCAACCAAAGTTAAGTAACAAAGTTAGGTATTAATTATTAATTGTCTTAATCTTTTTTGCTATAAGGTTTCTTCGAATACAACCGATAAGGGGTTGCCTATTACTTGGTTACTTGTAATGAGAACTAATTTCAAAATCAATAATGAAAATTGAGTTGAATTGCTATGAACAAGCTACAACATAGGTGGTAAGAATATACTCTTAATCAATTTCTTTGACTATGGTTTTAATGCACTCTAGTTTACTAATTGATGGCAGGCTTGTGATGTAGTCTATGGCTTATCAATTTGTTGCTCCATTTCTTAGATTACAAGTAAAGCCACCCTTTTTATTTTCCTTTTGAGTTTGATGATAGCATAGAAGCCAGTAATTTGCCTATTTCTATGGTATTAATAATTAAATTCCAGAAATATTAGGCATGAGTTAATATTAACTTTCATTGATCTTCTAACGTCAACACTTGCAAATGAGTTCAAGTATCAATTATGCCAATCTTTGTCCATAATAACTTAAGATTCCAACATAGTCGGCAGAGTTATACTTTATAGAAGGAATCAAGTAGTTTTTGTGCCAATGATTAACTATGATGAATCAATTAGACTCCTACTTAATAAGGCGGGTAGTTAAATTGATTAAGAAAGTTAATACCAATAACGTTATGATCCATTCAAATTAATCATAACTTTTATACCAAAAGCTTCACTCTTTCACCGTAGTAAAAGAAAACTTAGTTAGATATAATAAGAGTAAACAATATGTATAAAAATGAAATAAACATATATTGAAAGATCAAATTAAGATCAAGAAGAAAACACCTTAAATAAAACTTTGAAATTGAAAACTAAGAATAAAATCAAAGAAAAAAAGCTAGATTTGATACAAAAACACTAAAATTTCCGAGAAACAAGATTAATTTTGTCCTCCCCCCAAGTTGCTTATTTATAGAGCTTTGGATTAGGTAAAATAGTAAATGGTAGGTTAGACTATTAAATGTAAGTGAATACAAGTTAACAAGGGCAGCCAAACCTTCTTTTAATTTTTTGATCACTATATACATCGATTTAGCTCTTTCTCAAAGCATAAGATTTGTAGATCTCTTTTTTAGCTTCGAAGGAATAGCTTGATCATCCAAAACTGACGTCTATAGCTCAAGTTATGATTTTTCTATCAAAATTACTCTTTAGCACATGACAGAATAGATGGTCTCATTTATAACTAAATTTTAGCAATGAAAACTATTAAACTGGTTCTCACCATGTGAAGTAAAGTTGAAAATCTATGTCTTGGGTTTCGGATGAATTTAGAATCAATTAATTCTAACATCCACAGTTCCAGATATGATTTTTCTCATAAAAGATCACCAAGTGCATGAATGCTAGAACTAATCATTGTTTGCAATCTAAATTTAGCCTCCTCTATCTCTCCATTAGGCTAGATCATGAACTGAAAATTGTAGATGTTTGATGCCTCGATTATTGGTCCAAGAATTGTGAGATATCATAATTTTATCCACTTACATAAAAATAATTTTTTAGCATATTTTGTAAATATGGATAAATAGTAACCCAGTGGAATAATTATTCAAATTAGAGAAATTAATCATATTTAAAATGTATAACGATGATTTAAACCCTTAATAGTTATACACCAATGAGTATTCATTAGTTAACTAAGCTATTCAACTTGGTTGCTAAAAAACCCAATGCCTAAGAAAATTGCGTGTGCCTCTAGCTACATGTTACTACTTTGTTAAGGTTGTACATATTCTGCATAAAACATTACTTATTTTGCAAAGAATTGTGAGTACTAATTTTGTGAATGGTTCAAAAAAACCTTCAGTTATGAATATGGTTTGTTTAAGCTCTGGTTATGATTCCTTAGTAACACCTGGCTTTTGAATTTCAAGTATTAACTTTATGATTATAATATGTGAGTTTGATTATTTTTTTCATCAATATGTATATGGTTTTTAGATTGAACCGTGTATGCTTAGAATAACTATTTTAGACATGCACACTACACCAAAAAGCCTCATCAATTAGAAGGCGCTTTTCAACAATTTTGTTGGTGGCATTTTGCTGATTGACTTGAATTGTCATTGTGAACCTTTATGTTTGTAGGCACACCATCTTGAATTGGAATCAATGGCAGTGAAAGTAGTGGAGAAGAATGAGAGTCTAATTAGTTTGTACAATTTGATTATGCATGGCAGATAGAGATGCTAAGTTTTTATTTTTTTTATTCATTCTATATCAAGTTTAGGTTTAATGATAATGAAATATGTGTTTTGGGACTTGGGACTTCTATAAAAAAAAATACTTCAAATAAAGATTTGCACAAATGCATGTATTATTTGGACATGATAATTAGAACCAATTCACAAAAAAATGATGCTACCTAGGAACAAAATTAGAACCAGTATATATTGCATTTTTACTTGCTTATTTATGAACTCAACTAAAAAAAGAGTTCAATATAGGTATTTCTATTGATACATCAATAGACTGTCATAAATATATTGGAGTTTTCTTTTTTCTTTTTCTTTTAATAGAAAACACTTTCCTTTGTTTATTAATTCATCCATTATAAATGACTATAAAAAACAACTTCTCTTTTAAAGCTAGTTTCTTTGAAGTATTTTAGATTTAATTTTCTCATAGACTTTTTCCCATTTTTATCCCCTTTGCTTCTTTATACCAAAACAGAACAATAGTGTTGGTTGGACATTAGTGTAGACTAAAGTTTATCTTTTGCCTCATTAGTCATCATTACATGCACTTATACTATTCTATCATCCATGATGCTCTCATATGCTATTTCTGCTATTTTTTTGTGTGTTTGGCATAAAGATTTAAATTTGATCAGGTGCTTTTTCACAATGAACTATTTTCAAATTCAAGTTTGTATTTCAGAAAGTACTCTACATTGAAATGGCTATTTAGAACCATCAAACTTAAATTATGCTTAATGAGTCACTTATTGGTGAATAGAATTAGACAAATAAGCAATGAAAGGAAGTTTCACTTGATTGATCTTGTTTATTTGTTTTTCTTGTTAGGGAATTGGATATATCAAAGCGCAATAATAAGGATTCACACCCTAATGCTGCTTCTTTAGTCTCATTTTGAGTTATTATGTAGTGAGCTTATATCAAAGCGCAACAATAAGGATTCACACCTTCTGAATAGATTTTTAAGTGTTATGATAGTGAGCTTATATTCTTGGTTCATTTTAGATCAAGTTTTGTTGTTTTATTATGTAGGCCTTTAATCTTTAAAATGTAAGTGCCATTTGGCTTTTGATATTAATAAAAATATGTATGCTTGAGGGCATTTTCCTAGAAAATAAATAAAAAAAGACTTGGGAATTGTATTATTTATAAGTAACAATTAGTAGCTCTCCAAATTTTATACTAATTAAAAAAACCAAAATCAGAAGTAGTATATTAGAACCAACTAACTATTGCTAGAAAAGAGAAATAGAACCAAAAAATCAGAACCAACTGACTAGTGGTAGCACCAAAAATTAGAGCCAGTTAATACATGCTTCTAACCGATGGAAATTGGTTCTTTATAGAGTGACCCTTATAAGCAGGTGGTTGGTATTTGAACCAGTTAACAAGTTCTATAACACTGGTTCTATAAATCTAAACCAATTATTGCAATCGGTTATAAAATCTTAGAGCCACCTCAAATCCAACTGTTTTTGTGTATCGGTTCAAAAAAATAAGAATTGGTAAGAACTAGTTCAAATGGCTACTTAAAGCTAGTTCTAATTGGCTTTTTTGGTGTAGTGAGATTACGTTTCGGTCGTAAAAAAGAGAAGAAAAACACTAGCACCTTATTCAAATTATTTGATTATATTGTTTTATTTTGAAAATAAGAACAAAATATGTTTATTAAAAATAAGAAAAATAAAATTGCTAAGAAATGTAGAGTATATTGTTATCTTTATTCTTCATAAAATTAATGTTCTTTATAGGAAAAGTTAATGTTAAAATCCATGTTAAATAATAATCAAGCTAACAAATTAATTCAGTGAAGTAATCTTCAATAACATCTATGCCACACTTGTTTAGGTATTTCTACTTTACCACTTGTTTTTTTAGTTAAGATTTATAAGTAAAGGATGCAAATTAAACAATTTCAATAAGTTTAAGGACTTCACTGAAATTTACCCTTTTTTAATCATGAGGGATGAGGGCATGATAGCCAGTGTATATAGCTCTAAGTACATAATTTGTCCTCAACTTTATTATACAGGCAACAACCCAAACTTGTATGTATAAATTTACATGCATTTATCTCTGAGGTATTTTGCTACATCTATCTCTAAGGTATTTTGCCCTCAACATTCAGTCATTCACTTTAGGGTTGGTCCAATAGCTTTTAGTTTTGCTCACTAGAGCAACCCAAATTGGCCATGCTGGTGCCTGGTGGCTTTGGGTTGTCAAACAGAAGAATTCTTGGCAAACCACTTAACTAACTTCCTTAAATGTTTATCTATGCACCCTAAGTTGAACTCAGTTGGTTAAGATGCACACCTCCTAACCCTAAAATTTAATTTAAGAACCAATTTGTTTCAACTTAATTCTAAATAGCTTATTTTTATTTTTATATCTTTTTTATCCGAATCTAGTTTTATTTAAAAACCAATATTATACAGGTGTAATAATACATTAGAAATACTCCTTCCATCCTAATTTACTTGAAACGTATTCTTTTTTGAGAAGTCCCAAAAGGTTAAAATGTTTCCTCTTTTGAAAAAGTTTAAACAATTAAATTATTATTTTACACGAAATCCAATAAAGACTCTTTTTTTAATCTCCACTCAATCTCTCACTGCACAAAACTCAAAAAAGAATATTTTATTTTTTAATTATTATTTAAACTTTTACTACATAAAAAAATAACACAAATTACATACACCTTAATCTCCGTGCCTAGACAAATGTTTCAACTAAAATGGGACGAAGGTAGTATAATTTTTTATAATCTTGCTAAATTATTATGAATTTTTTTAGTTTTAGGCATTAAAAAATAAAAAATTATAAAAACTTAATAACATTATGAAAATTTACTTTCAAATAGATTATTGTATTTACATAATATTAGCTTTCAAATGAAATTGATTTAAGATAAAAAAATATAAAAATAAAAATAAAATATTTTAAATTAAATTAAATTAAGTTAAAATGAATTGACTCTAAGTTTAATTCCAAAAATTGCAATAGAATGAATTTTTTGGTGGATGTAGCAGACAGGCCAACCCGGCCCAGAGCCCAGGCCTTCTCTCTTCAATCCTTGCACTTAGATGCTTCATGCATTAAAAAAAAAAAACTATAATAATCATCTTTGGATTAGTGAAAAGGGCAAATGCATCTCTTGTGTGGCCCATAAGTCCGTTGGGCTTCCCGGGACCGAACAACATGCTCCAACTGTTTCTAACATCAACTCGAATGAACGAGAAAGCAAGCATTTCGCCTAAACTCTTCGGCCTTCCTTCCTCAGCGGCTCAGCCTGAGGTCGTTGATGAATTTTAATGGGGAAGACAAATCCCAGGTAGCTCCCAATCTGAATGAGTCCGTTAAAGGATCTTGGCAGGCTTGTCGATGGCCTCTCTCTCGTCGCCAAAGAGATCGTCAAACGATCCGAAGCTGTCGATCGTGCCAGGAACGGCGATCTCCAAACCCTAATCTCTTCTTCCCTCAAGAAAGCACTAGTCTCCGCCACCGACTTCTCTGGACTCACAAAAGGGAGCCTACACGAGTTCTCCAGCCCTAGACCCAAGGAATCCGTCGTTTACTTTGACCATTCCTCTCCGGCTGTCGCGCCGGAGCCCAGCACTGCTGCTAAGGAAGAACCAGCTGCGGACCGAGATTCTGATAGCGGCATTAACTTAGATAAGTTGAATGCTCAGGAGAAGGTTGTTGAAAGCGTCAATGTATCAGATAATCTACCAAAAGATGTTTTAGCGACAGAGTTGGAAGATAAGGGCATTCCAGTTGGCGGTCGAGACAGCTCGGAAGCAGTCGCCAAACTGACAGCTGAGCCGGTCAATAGGCGGAAGCCGAGGGAAAGGAAAGTTCCTTCAACGCCATTTTCTAGAGCTTTAGGGTAAGTGGAATCCTTGTGAACTAGTAATTTCAATGATCTCCTTTCTGTATTTGTTTGTCTTTTCAACTGCCTCATCTCATCGAAGGTCAATTTCTATGTTTAACGTTAGCAATTTGGTTTTTCCCCGAAAGCTAATTTATGTAGTCAATAACCAACCAATAGAATTGCAGTTGATGGAAAAGGGATAAATCTGTAAAATGCGCATCAATGCAATGTCTTTAAATTTCATGCATATTGATTGTAGTTCTGATCTGATTATTTTGACGTAAACAACTGCATCAACTGCTACCTTAGGAATTTATGCACTTGAGTAGATGCAGTAATAGTATCTTCTTGGGGAGGAAAAACAGATAAGAGTTATATGAAGCATTGAGCCTTTGGAAGTCTGAATTGAAGGAGCTGCCCTAAGCTTCCTCTTTCTGGGCATTGGTATTTTGCTCAAGTAGGCAAATATCTTCTCAACATACTAACTTGTGGGATTGAGAGATTTGCCTCAAATATGACATCGCATTACATGCGTAGCTGCTGGAGAAGTCGTCTTTAAGATAATTTTTTTGATTCTATTGTGAGAGAAGACATATGTTGCTCCTTTGCTAACGAGCATTTTATGTGTGTAACTTCTAAAGCTTTGCAGCTCTAGGAGCTGGGCTTGCATGGGGAACTGTTCAGGAGTCTGCAAAGAGGCTTGCATTTGGGTCATCCAACTCACAGGGCAATCAATCTGCTTACTCCCCATTTTTGTCTGAAAAGAATGCAGAGAGGTTGGCCCTTGCACTGTGTCGAATGCGGGGAGCTGCTCTTAAAATAGGGCAGATGTTGAGCATACAGGATGAATCTCTTGTTCCTGCTCCGGTATGTCATACTTTATTTTGATGTGTGTAGACCCTTGGGCATGGAGGGAGGGAGATAGACCCAGAAAAAGGGGGGGGGGGGGGGGGGATTGGCTTGAGGAGTTTAGATTGCACGTTGCCTGATCATTAGATAGTTCTATTTGGAAGAATAAGTTTTTGTTTCTATATGTAAGCTTCCAGGTTGAGTTGCACACTGTTTTCAGCGACAAATGAGATGAGCCTTTGGATAATTAATTAGTGAAGTTCACACTAACACTTAGAAATTTCACAAACTATTGATCAGACTTGATCAATCACAAGATTGTGAACCGTTTAATTAATGCACATTTGGTATCTGAAAAACCATGTGTATGTATCTGATCCCCATCTTTTGGCGGATTTGCAAGTAGCTTATGGCTTATCCTGTGCAGAAACATATTGTAATTAGCACTTCTTTGAGTTCTCATGTGTACGTTACTTTTGTGCCTGCCTACTCCTTTTTGCTGTGATGAGTTCAATGGATCCTCATCTTCTTGCTTATTAAACTTTATGAACTATAGTTTTTAATGTCCATTCCTCATAGATCTTAGCTGCTTTGGACATTGTGCGTCAAGGTGCTGATGTGATGCCAAGGAGTCAGCTCAATCAAGTTTTAGATGCTGAATTGGGACCTGATTGGTCATCAAAATTGACTAGTTTTGATTACGAGCCAATGGCTGCTGCAAGTATTGGTCAGGTAATGAAGCATAATAACGATTCTGTTTTACATGTAGTTTGTTGTTCTGAACATTTTCCTTCTCTTTTCAACCGTATTTATTCGATTAACAGTGCCGTATCTGTTGCAATTATCTTTGATCTTTCTGGTTTGGAATATTTCCCATGATTCCTTTCAAATTCTTCCTCTGATTATCAAAATCTGATGTTTAGCGCAATGTAATACTTTGCTTGTCATTCTATAAGGTTCTAGTGATTATTTTTTGTAATCTAAGCTGTTTTTCATTCTTCAGCTAACAATCTTTTATTTTAGGTTCATGAAGCTGTCACGAAGGATGGCATGAAAGTTGCAATGAAAATTCAGTACCCTGGTGTGGCAAATAGCATTGAGAGTGACATTGAGAATGTGAAACTTCTTCTAAACTACACAAATCTGATTCCCAAAGGGCTTTATCTTGACAATGCTATAAAGGTATGTGTTGGTCATAGATGTACGAGCTTGTACATGGATTTCTTAAATGTTGTAATTGAAGCAAGTCACTTGGAGGCGTGTTGCTCATGGAGTTATCTGACCTGCTTCTGAGGTGTATGTCAATAGTTTGTCGGATGTTACTACTGGATGTAAACTAGTTCCTGGAAATCAGACATGAATAAAGTTGTTATTCTAAACTACTGAAATTTTGTTTTATGTTCTTTTTTGCAGGTTGCGAAAGAAGAATTATCTCGTGAATGTGACTATGAGATAGAGGCAGCCAATCAAAAACGATTCCGAGATCTGCTCTCAAGTACTGAAGGATTTTACATTCCACTGGTTGTAGATGATATCTCAAGCAAGAGAGTTTTAACTACAGAACTTGTTTCTGGTAATGATGCCACGATTTTGCAAATACTTCAAAAGGAAACTATCCTTAATGTTACTTCTCCTCACACTGGCTGGGTCATGTGAGTGGTTTTGGGGCGTGGCCAATACAACGTTGAATGTTGATCCCTAACCTGAAAACAAAGTTGCTTTTAACTTGCTCACAAAATTCCACCCCTTTTATGCTTTGGAGGTCCAGGAAATGTAATTGCTGCCAAGATGTACACGCAAGTACAGTTTGAAAAATATATAGCCAATATGCCTTTGGCACAAAATTTAAGAAAAAATGTCTTATGTTTTTTGGATGTAGTAATTATTTTGTGATGCAACATGGAAATGAGACTCTCTCTCTCTCTCTCTCTCTCTCTCTCACACACACACACACACACACACACACATGTGGATGTGTACGTACACACACAAACACTGATTCTTAGTTTAGCACTTGTATGCATTCAAAGCTGCTAAGAACTGTTATTTTCAGTTTCATTGGTCTTTAATGCTATCAGAGGTTATCAGTTTATGTGAAACAACTATCTACTTGCTGCAGGTGTGCCTATTGATAAGGTTGCTTTATTAGACCAAGAGACTCGCAATTATGTTGGGAAAAAGCTGTTGGAACTCAGTCTAATGGAGCTATTTGTCTTCCGCTTCATGCAGGCATGCTTGATATCTGTTTCTATTCCTATATGCCCCCTTTTGCATTTGAATTCTCGTGTTTACACCTTGCATTTTCTGGTGTAGACCGATCCTAACTGGAGTAACTTCTTATATGATGAAGCCACAAGAATGATTAATCTCATTGACTTTGGAGCAGCTCGGAATTTTCCTAAAGGCTTTGTAGATAACTACTTGAGAATGGTAAGTAGCATTTCCCTGACCTGCAATTTTTCAGGCAGGAGTGCTTGTAACAGACATTTGTATCACCAGCATACTGAATGTAACGGGTACTGATTTCCAGAGGCTTCTTCGCTTGAGACTATGTTCTAAACAAACAAATGGATGTCAGTTGATAACAATACACTGAGCACTAAGACTGAGTTGTCCATTTGTTTTCCCAGAATATTCATGGGTATTTGTTTCTTACGTTTTTTTGACACGTGATCTATCAAGTATCAATGCCAATAAAATGATCCTGGAATCTTGTGACTGAAGAAAGATGTACAACTTTCTTTGAACATCCCTTTCATTATATAATAAGCAATGCTAAATATGATAGTTATCTTGATTTTTTGTTTCGTTAGTGCCACATGTATTGACAAATTTCCTTGATCTGATAGGTTGTTGCTTGTGCAAATGCTGATGGAGAGAAAGTCATCGAGATGTCTGAGAGGCTTGGGTTCCTAACAGGAATGGAATCTGAAGTGATGTTAGATGCTCATGTTCAGGCCAGTTCTATAGTAGGGTTGCCATTCTCAAAACCTGGTGGCTATGATTTCCACAAGGGCAACATTACACGCAGCATTTCAGACCTGGGGGCAACAATGCTAAGGCACAGGCTAACACCACCACCAGAGGAGGCCTACAGTCTTCATCGCAAGCTTTCGGGTGCATTCTTGGCCTGCATTAAGCTCAGGGCTGTTGTTCCATGCAGGGAAATGCTTTTTACGTTTTACGATAATTATAATTTTGGCGAAAGTGGTGGTGAGACCCTTTCCAGTTCCTCAGTATCATCATAGGCTTACACTGGCTGTTTGATTCCAGCTTCAAATGTTCAAAAAGAATTTTGACAATTGTTCTCCGTCATTACATGTATCATAATTAGGTTGAGTGAAGTGTAGCAGTTTAGGGTGGCCACTGAGCACGGTGCGAGCTTTGAAGGGTTGGGCATGACTGAGCACTGAAGAGATTGGAATGGAACAAATGTTCAATTATTGTGATTCTTTGTGCACATTCAGACCGAGTAAATTTACGAATAAATCTTCGTCTATAGAGATTCTTTAATGGATGATTAGTCGATGCATTTGTTGTGTTTTCTATCGCATAAAATTGGAGATAGAGACTTCCGTCTGGCCATAAGGTTCAGCGGATTGGTGGTGACTTGACTTTTGGTTCTTTGTAACATTGTTTAATTGTCGTGCTCATGGCTTATTCATGCAGAGCCGAGAAATAATGCGGTTGAGAATTAGTGGCGGCTATTCCGTGGTGGCGGGTGATGAAAATTTTTTCACATTTTTGAAAGTAATTCTATATTTTTAAAATGCTTTCAGCGTTCAATTCCTCATCCTCTCCTCTATAGCTTTTACTCAAAACACCAAACTCAAAATACTAGCTTATACCTTTGTAGAAATTTTAAAACTCAAAATGTTTTTTTTTTTTTTTTGTGTTGTCACAAGAGTGAGCAAACAGTTTGGTCGTACTTTTTGATCATATTTCTTTCTTAGACCCATATTAGTTTCCTTGTTCAATTTTGCCCATTTCTAAAGATAGGATTAACAAAAGATGAATAGTATAACAATATAATAGTTCTAGGATAAATGGTGCAACAGTTCATAATTTAAGAATAAATAAGCAACATAGATTATACTTCAAGTGTGATTGGTGGCATGGCTGGCTTGACTTTAAAATTTTGGCTTATATAAGGGATTGTTACCTTCAAGCCAATGGGGGCATATGATTACCCAGGCTTTAGGATAGTAAAGTATATTTTGTAATACATCCGTTCCAAAATATCTGGTTTTTATTCAAAACAATTTCTTTTAGGGATGTTTTAAAATACTTGACCATATTTTCTATAAAAAGGTAAAGAAAGCATCACTATTTTGTATTTACAACTATTTTCTGTTACGTGAAAAAGCATTAACAGATTTATTCTTCTAAAAGGTCAAAATGACAAACTAATTTAACACAAATGAAGTATCTTTTTCCTATCAAGCTTTTAAAGGTAAAATATAAACAAGTAGTTCAAACTCGATTAAATTTAAAGCTCATTTATCACTTATTTATATCTTCTTCTGTACTAGTTTTGTCAAATTATCATGCTCAATATCCAGTTCAATCTAAGTTTGGCTTACTATTTACCTAGGCTTGGTCTGGTTTTAACCTTACACAATATTTTTCTCTTGATTTCAACAAATTTTGAACTTGGTTTGAACTTGACTTGATTCAAAGTTTATTTATGACTTGTTCATGTGTTTTTCATCAAAGTTTAAATAATTTATTTGGTTCAATGTTCATTTAAAATCAAACTTAACTTACTTAGTACGTGGCTTGGGCCTTTAGGTTTTACTTTAAAAATGGTGGTAATAGGAAGTTCATTTTAAGTACTCATCTTTGCGAATGTATAGAGAAGGGTATTTATAATAGTTTGTAAAGGGTTGGGGGTCACTTGCATGTTTTTCGAAACATAAAAGGTATGAAACCATATTAGCATTGTTTTTTCTAATTTCTTCATGTAATTGAAGGAGGCTAGTTGATAAAATTATTCTATTTTTGGCCAATGCTCCTGCTCTCGCGCTATTGCTCCTGCTCACACTCTCATTTTCTTAGCACTTTTACTTACTTACATTTTAAAAAATGAGGCTTTTCCACTATCACTTCTGCTCTCTGCCTCTTTTTTTGAGGTGCTTTTGGGCATTTAGAAGAGAGAGAATTCAAAACTTAGGCCGAATATCCTTTTAACCAACTGAACTTAATTATTGGGACAGAAAGTTCATTAAAAGAAAGACACCTGCAAAAAATAACTACGAGTCAATTCATTTTAACTTAACTGTCTTATTTTTACTTTTACATCTTTTTTACTTGAAATTAATTTCATTTAAAAGTTAATATTATATAGATGCAATAATTTATTTGAAAGTAAATTTTCATAATATCTAAAACTATAAAAAATCTTAAAAATTTAGTAAGATTACAAAAATTTTATTTTCAATGTATTATTGCACTTGCTTAATGGGTCTTTTAATTAAAATTAGTTTTAGATAAAAAAAGTTTAAAAATAAAAATAAGTCATTTAGAATATAATTGAGTTATGTTAAAACGAACAGAGTATACAACTGGAGTTTAGGTCCAAAATCCTTGAGTTAATACAAAAGTGAGAAGTAGAAGTAGGTTCACCTTAAGCACCATAAAAAATTACATCAAGTCAAAATTGTAGGATATTTTCTAAACAAATTTGTTCACATGCCCCGTAGAGAAATCCCCACTGGGTGAGAAGATTAGTCATTTGACTCCTCCTGCAGTACATGTTGAAGGCTCGTATCTTCGATCTCGTTTATCAATATAAGCTACATTAGTCTACAGTTAACAGTCACCCAAAAAAGTGATAAAAAGCTTGGATATTTCCCAACTTATATTAAAATTCAATACTTACTAAGCACATAATGTGCGAATACTATTAAATTATGGTTTGAAGTTTTTCGAGTTTTAATGAATGTGCAGATTTTTCTGAACTTTTATAAGTACAACTTATAATGCCGTTTGAATATAAAAAAAACCACATTAAATCCAATAAAGAGGTCAGTTTAGCACTATTTTTTTATGTAAGCAAAGCATAAATCAAGCTCTCTCAAAATAAGTCTCCATACACCCAATTTTTGAGAATTCATTTTTAGAAAAAAAAGAAAAAGAAAAAGAAAAAGAAACATGAAATCATTTAAAACTGTATAACGGCATAATACTGCGCATAAAATCTCATGAAAAATTTTGCTTTTGGTCCCAAAGGTATTGGGTAGTTGCAAGTGTATCACGTTCCTAGATTTTATTGTGTTACAACCCCAAACTTCTATAAATTGTTTCAAATTGGTCAGTGACGCAGCGCTAAGAAACTACGTAAGGTGGCCATGTCAACACAATTGCAAAAGGAGAAATCAAGGAACAATCAATCGGTTTCCCGACTTTTGGATTTGTCCAACTGTTCAATAACTATTCTCTAATTGTTCCCCTTTTAACTTATGTTCCTTTTTACTGTCAAGAACATTGTTCTCGGTCCACAAACAGCCATATCTACTACCAAGCTTTCATCTGAGATGATGATGATGATGATGTGTTTTTCCTGCCAAATTTAATACGTCTCATAGCCTAGGGACAAATTTCAATTGGCCCATAAAGGCTTGGGATGGAGTTGGTATAATTCTAAAAGGTTTGGGACCGATCGTGGGTTCGCTCAGAAAATACTCGACAACGGTTGTCTGCCGCTGTTCTTCTCATCATTGTCATGTCGCGACTTTCCACCAATCTGCGGCCGAGACAGAGACCACTAAATAGTCACTGTTAATCTGCGTCTCGAACCGAAATACTGCTATTCTCGTTCAGCTGGGCAACGAGCTCTAAGCCGAAAAGAAGAAGAAAAACAAGATGAAGGGGACGGTGATGTTGGTTTGGTGGCTGTGGTGCGTGATCGGGACTGTCTTGAGCCGATCGGAAGACGGTTTTGAAGATTTCAAAGCCAAAGAGAGGTTGCTCTCTTTCTTGGAGACTGTTTCGGCTTCGTCTGCTTCGCAGCCTCTAATGGTGCCTCTCACTCTCATTCAAGGAGCTGCTTCTAAAGGAGCTGGTAAGATATTTTTTTGAAAAAATCGTCCATTTGAGTAGTACTTTTGATTTGTTCTTCTTTAATTGATTGCCCCCCCTTCTTTTTGAAGTGTGTTTGGACGGGACACTTCCTGGTTACCATCTTGATCCTGGGTTCGGAGCAGGTGCAAACAGCTGGCTCATTCAGTTGGAGGTTTGATAAAAATGCGAACTTTTCAGCTAACACTTATTGGTTTTCTGTTTTCTTGGATGAATAGGTTGAAGTTTTCCTTTATGGTTTCTCATTTCCCAGAAAGTTTGCACTTTCCCTTTTTCTTGTTTTATCTCGTCTAAATTTGTTAGTTTCCTGTTTTTGTTTGTACTTTTCTTATAGTTTCGTTGCTCTTAGGGAGGGGGGTGGTGTAATTCTATCAAAAACTGTATATACCGCAAGACAACACGACGAGGGTCGTCTAAGTACATGGAAAAGCAACTAAATTTCACGGGCATACTGAGTAATAAAGCTGAAGAAAATCCTGGTTAGTAGTTAGTAACTTGCTACAACTTGCGCACACTTTTATTCCTACCTTCATGCCTCATTCTGCCTTCTTGTGCTTCCAGATTTCTTCAACTGGAACAGGGTGAAGGTTCGGTATTGTGATGGGGCATCATTCGCTGGGGACAATCAAGATGAGGTTTCCAGGATCATCTTGCCCGATCTTTAAAGATTTTACTTTTCTGTTCGCATTTTAATCAGTCAACATTGATGACCGAGATACAATTGTTTGGTGGGCCAAACACTAACATTTAAATCTCCTTCGTTTTGGGTACTCGTTGCTTTGAATTGACAATGTTGTTCATCTTGTCTTTCAAAATGTTTCTCGAGATCTTAGTGCACAGCAAAATGAAAAAGAAGATAATTGGAGAGTAACTTTGATAGTGAATGTTTCTTCCTTAGGCTAATAGCCTTATTTTCCGAGGACAACGCATCTGGTCAGCTGCTGTGGAAGAATTGATGTCCAAGGGGATGCAGAATGCTGATCAGGTTTTGCATCACAGCCCTTTTTTTTTATTTGGAGGTGCTCATTCATATAATTTCTGTTCATGCTCAATTTAGCATGTTACAGGCTCTTCTCTCTGGGTGCTCAGCTGGTGGTTTGGCATCTATCATACATTGTGATGAATTTAGGGATCTGTTCCCCGGAACAACTAAAGTGAAATGTCTGAGTGATGCTGGAATGTTCCTTGACGTGTAAGGCGTTATTCTGCTCGGAGTTCATTATCCCTTGATTGATTACTATATATCATCTTTCTCTAATACCATTCATATCTAAGAACACAGGAAGGATGCTTCTGGAGGCCACACCATGAGGGACTTTTTTGCTGGTGTGGTTAGCACACAGGTTAGCTGCATTATTATTATTAAACTCGTGTTGGTGCTAATGTTTTCGAGTTCTCTTTCCAAACATCAGAGCTTGTATTTATAGAGCATCTCTCATGCACTTCCTTGCTATAAAGATAAAACAAGTAAACACTGTAATCTGAATTCTCATTAACTTGCAGGATGTAGGAAAGAATCTTCCAAGTTCGTGTACCAGCCAAATGGACCAGACCTCAGTTAACCTCTTTGCTTTCACTATTCTCACCGCTTTAGTTATTGGACTTAGATAGCTAATGTTGACTCAAGCTGGTTTTATATCATTCCTCACAGTGCTTCTTCCCTCAAAATTTGGTTGCAAATGTAAAGACTCCGATGTTTCTTATCAACGCTGCTTATGATGCTTGGCAGGTAATTGTCCTCTCCATTATCACACATAGAATTTTATTATTACCAGCTGACCAGGTTAATTGGAGATATCTTTTAAGTTCTGCCGCCGTTTCTCATTCAGGTTCAGGAGAGTTTAGCTCCACCATCAGCTGATCCTTATGGCTACTGGCGTGAATGCAAAACAGATCAAGCGCACTGCAACGCATCACAGATCCAGTTCCTTCAAGGTGGCTCTTGACTTAATTTGATCTTTGTGAATATATATATGCATAGAAGAAAACATAACCTCCTCACTTAAACTCTTTCTTACATGTAAAGCAGATTTTAGGAATCAGATGCTCAATGCAATAAACGCTTTCTCAAAGTCAAGCCAAAACGGGTTGTTTATAAATTCCTGTTTTGCTCACTGCCAATCGGAGAAACAAGATACATGGTTTGCCCTTGATTCTCCAAGCATAGGAAACAAGGTATCTATCCCTTTGCATATCTTTTGACATTGTCACTGTTATCATCACCACCACAATCATTACCCTGCACTTAATCCGTAACTGAGTTCATAGTATCAATTGATTGTTAAAAGTCATCCTAATACTATCGGTTCATGCAAAAGGAAAAAGTGGGAGTGTTTTATGTTGGATGCCCCTCCCCACACAACCCTGGTTTGAGGAACTAAAGTCCTAAAACATAGTCTTATCTAAATGCTGACTTGTACATAATTGGCGTGGGATCATGTAGTTGAACTAAATATTATATGGGCATTCGAGAATTGTGTGGACAACCAAAATGGCATCGGTGAGAATCGGTGCAAGATGTGCACAACATGAAGAAATGTCAAATAGTATTTTTTACATTTACCTTTTTCCTGAAGCAATGACATTAGTGAAAATACTAGAGAGGTACAATCCCCAATATGTTGTGTTGCTTTACCTTCATTTCGTTGTAAATTGGCAGGCGATTGCGGTGTCTGTGGGAGATTGGTTTTTTGATCGAACTGCAGCCAAAGCTATGGACTGCCCATACCCCTGTGACAACACATGTCACAATCTAAGATTCAAGTGAGTGAGAACTTCTTTCTGGCTCTCCCTCTATGACCTCCGTTTTATTCATTGTCATGGAAAATTATTCATGAGAACTGTACCAATTTATTGCGACAATAGGATAAATGTAATCAAGAGAAATTGAAATCTGTTTGATTTCATTTCCAGCATTGATGCCTCTGAAAATGTCATTTGGCAGCCGGACTTGAGAACTTAGAACTCATAACTCTTCAGGTCTAAACTGACTTGAGATGATATTTAGGTACCATTTGTCTGTGATTTATTGTGGCTAGCTCAACACAACTTGCATCCAAGCAGGTATGGTTGCTTCCATGTTCGCTACAGGGTCAAACTGTGTCCAGAAATATGAGGATTCGCCAAAAGTGAGTCAAAACACAAAACTCAGGAGAAATGTGTTGACTAATAACTGCTGCCAGTAGGCAATTCAAGAATCTGAAGCTTGCTGAATATGTGTAGGTGTTTTCGTTTTGGTTAAATGCCAAGGGTTAAAATTATACTTAGTTGTGAAAGGAACACCAGTTATCCTTTGGGCGTGGGATTTGAGTCTTAGATCTTATGCCAAAAACCATTGGGCGTTTTGGCTGAAACTGGAAAGCTTGAACACAACAAGTTATGATATGAAGATTCTAAGCAAGAATTGTGAGGCCCTTGTAGCTTTTGTTCTCCCCAACCAGAAATGCATCCTCTTGCATATCTCTACTCCTATCGGCTATTGGAGACTAAACTTAGTATCTTCCTTTGCAGTGATGTTGCATCGTCGATAACCATTTCGCAGTGTGCAAGGCTAACATTTACCCTTCTAAATCTTGTCCCTGCTGCCTTGATTGTGTTGAAACAGATAGGAGGCAGGTCTCAGTAGACGCAGCATATCCTTTTCTGTATTCACATTTGCTTTATTTAGATCTTTCATGTAACAGTTCCTACAGGAGTCATAGTGATGGTTTCTGAAGTTTGATGTTGAAAATTTGGTTTAAAACTTGAACAAAAGATGTTAACTTGAGGCCAAAGCAAGTGACAAAAGGATAGGCTAGGGGGTTTCACCTTGTAATTGGACTTAAGAATAACGCAAAACCTACCCAAAAAAAGAACAAGTGTATAGAAGTGATTCTATAAAAGATACATCAGACCTCAAATGAGGCAAAATTATGTACGAAATGCACTTTAAATTTAAACTATTTAACACATTAATTTATAGAATTCGCTTTTTCAAAAATGTTGTCACGATAACCTGATCTGTGAACCAGATGGTTTGAAATTAGCATTTTCCTTTGTCATTGTTAGACAATGTTGTTGGCTGGGACACTGATCTATTCAGAATTTCAGACGACTTGTGAGTAGTTGGTACGAGTATGAGAGCAAGCGGAGATGAATTATAAGCCTGGAAACACATTATTGGTACTATCACTTCTGATGGAAGAACTTGAAGTAGAAGCAGATTTCTTGAAACAGTTAAAAGTTCCATCACCTTTTTTACTTCATGTATGGCCTGAAATGGAGATGTTCAGGTCCACTGGACAAAGCCAAGGGCAAGATCCTTGTATTCACATGTGCTAGCAAATTTACATCGGGCTTCTTGATCAACCTTAACTAGTAATATTAGAAACACCCTTTAATCTAATTTAATCTAGACCCGGCAACTAATTAAGCTCAATATTGGTAAACCTATTCCGTCGTACTATTTACTAACGCCAAAATCATCATCTGGCTATAGCTTTGCCTGAAACGATTTGCCTGTTATATTTACAAGACAATCTGAAAGTAGAGACAGCAAAACAAACAAACCGTAAGTAACTCCGGACCCAAACCCAGCAATTGTTCTATGTCTGTTTGTCAGAGGCAATTGCGAGACGCCGACGCCAGTGCCACCGCCTGCGCCCACACCTTCAGCCGAGCCTTCACGTCCCGCGGATCATCGCCTATTTACACACCAAACAAAAAAATTTCACAAATCAGCAGGACAAAAGCAAAAAGGGACGCCCCCAGATTAAACAAGTTCACAGGAATTTATTAATTAGTAATGAAAATTAGGCTGACCAGGGCTAGAAATGCGCCAATTAGAGATCGGAGAATCGCCGCCGCTGCTGGGCATTTCAACCATCCTCTCGTGTTCCAGTTCGAACCCGAGATCTCTACAAGCTTTCACTTCATCCAAATCCATACACAGCGACCGCCGCCCTCCCTTCGGCCGCGTGATCACCACCAGTCCGCAGCTGCCACACCCGCCCTCACTCTCCCCACTGAAACCAGCGACCCTTGCCGCCCAATTGTCCCGACTCATCCTCCTCTTCAAACTCTTCGTCTTCGTCTTCGTCTTCCGCTTTTCACTTCCGGCATCATTCTCGCTGGCGTAATCTTTCGCCGGCGAGCACATCAGCCCAGTACTCCGGTTCCTCCGGCGTCGGGGCGGTGTGGAGGGAAGGGAGTAGCAGCAGGGTTCCTTGTCAGAGTCGTCGTCGCCGGTGGACAACTCCGGCACGCCTTTGGCGTCCTTGTCGTCGGAGAACTCCTCATCGGCGTCGAAACCCTCGATGGAGAGTCTGGACATGTAGAGCTTCATCTGATCGTCGTCTTCGTCGCGATCGCCGTCGTTGGTGTACATGGAGCTGCTGCACATGGAGAGGCGGGAGAGGTTGTGGGGGAGGCGTTGGAGATCGAGGGGGAGCTCTGAGCCGTCGTCGGTGTCGTCGTAGTAGTCGTCGTGGAGGGAGGAGAGAAGGGTCATGCTTTCGTCGGAGGCCATTGAAATATGAGGGAGGTCAGAGGAGGAGGTGAGAGAGTGAAGAAGAGGGAGTGAGGGAGCAGCTGGAAGTGCAGATATAGAAATGGCCGGGGCGTTTGGGCTGACGCTAATCATTCGTTTCGCATTTTTCTTGATAAGGCTCTAAAAGGTAAACTCACGCCCTTTTCTATGACGCTTCTTTTCTTTTGTTTGTTTTTTTAAATTTTCTTTTTGCCCTTTTGAGTTTATCCTCTAACTTTTGGCCCCTTTCCCTTCAGTTTAAACGAAATTTTTTTTAAAAAACTCGTCTAGAAAATTTTAAATTTCAAATTTTAACACCAGTTCATTTTAATTTAAATTAATTAAATTTTAAATAATTTATTTTTATTTTTATATTTTTTTATTTAAAATTAATTTTAATTAAAAGTTAACATTATGTAGATGCAATAATCCATTGAAAATATAATTTTTCTAATATTATTAAATTTTTATAAATTTTTTTAGTTAGATATTAAAAAAAATTATAAAAATTTAATAACATTATAAAAATTTATTTTTAAATAGATTATTACATTTACATAATACTGACTTTCAAATAAAAAAATATAAAAGTAAAATTAAGCCAATTAACTTAAGTTAAAACTCTTTCTTGCAAAATGATCATTATTTATTGAACACCAATTATATTATTATAATACCATGTTTTCTTATTCTGAATACATTACCAATTCATCGTACATGGACACATACGAGGAAAAAAACATGCGGTGGAAGTATTTTTCCTTTTCATGCATTATTTGTATCCATCTTACTTTTTTAAATGACATTTTAAACTTCTTCTTCTTCTTCTTCTTTTTGTTTTTTTCATTTTGGGAACAACATTTGTAATCAATGTTAGAGTTTTAGATAATTTATTTAACGGATGTGATGAAAACGCTGAAGCTAAAAGCTAAAAGCTACCATTGGATAGTTTTTTCAAAACTCTAACGCTAATCATTGACGCTAATGCTAAATGGGGCCAAAAAGGCCTGGGAAAGGGCTGAAAATGTGAAAAACCCATAAATTGTGGTTGAGGAGACATCTCTACCAATGGGACTATAGATAGCCACCGGAGACATCTTTATTTTTAATTCGAATAATAAAATTTTCATGTGTGTGTGCATATACTCGTTCTATGGATAAATTTTTTTAAAAAACTAAAATACAAAAAACTGTCATGTAAAGGGGAATTAAATTAACATAAATAAAGTTAATTTTAATTTTTATCTTTCATTAATACATGAAAATTGATAAATTTAAATTTTATCTTTTACTCGGAGATTTAAAGTCTAATCTCTTTGTGAACTATTAGTACATATAACATATGCACAATATAAAAGAAACTATACTCATATATCATCCATGCAGCCATCTTCAAATGATTGTACATACATATAAATCAAAGTAACGGACCCAACCTGATTTTCATTGTCATCCAAACACATTCACTTGCAGACATTTGTCTAGTTTGGCATTATGGTTAAAAACTTCCAAATCTTTATTTGCCTATGTTCAAATCGTGATAATGTTGTTTGAAGCCTTAGTTATATTTCCCTAGTTAACATATTGGTGGTAGAAACGGTCAGTTGAAAATTGAAATGGAGGTTAGATGCTTATTATGATTTTATCCACACTAATGACATTTCTTTCGGTGGCAACTGGTGTATGAAATATAAAGCCATTATGGATTTATTTTAATAATATTTTTCTAATTATTTAAACAACAATAGGCTCCATAAGTAGGAATCAACTTTACTAGAAATAATTCAATGCTAATAAAATTATTATTATTATTATTATTATTATATGTGCTTTTTAGATATTTTACAAATAAAATGCCATCAACACTTTTCACTCTATTTATGCGAACAACATTTGTGTATGGTTAATCATTGCATTTAATTACTGTATTCAAAAAACTGTATTTGATAACTATTTGTTCACATGCACCACAATGTCAAACTAAGCTATAATTGTACATGCTTGTACTACATATAGTTAACAGTGGTGGATCTAAAATGTTTTTAAAGTGTGGCTCATATATAAGCCTAAAATAATTATAATCAGTTTTAAAATTTAAATTAATCAAAAGTTAACCCTTCAACTATAACACAACTATTTAAAGAAATTATATCTATTGCAGCCATTTTTGTATAAATTTCTGACTATTAAAAAACAAATAAACAAGCAAACACCCATCTAAAGAAAAATTCTTTGGGTGAATTTTGATATCAAATGTGCAAATAAATATTATTTTGAGTAACCTTTAGTTTTAATTTGAAGTAAGTTATTAAAGTTTATTAATTTTCAAAATAAAGTACTTCTATAGTCACTAAATATATATTCTGTGCCTTTAAATTTAAATTGAATAAGTCTTTAAATTATTTAGAAACTTTAGTAATGAATTTTGAAAGAGAAATATTACTATTACTTTTACAGGTAAAGCATTTTACATTTAGTTAATCTTGAAAAAAAAAGGATCAAATCCAATTTTTCAAGGTAGATAGATTGCCTATAAATATACTAATTCTAATTTTTGTAGAATAAAATAATCTAAACATTAGAGTTTATAATTCACACTAAAAAGAAGTACAAAATAGTCCCCTTTTTTATTTGCAAAGAATGACACTTCTATTAAGGATTGACATAACTTGTTTAAAATTCTTGAGTTTAACTTAATTTATGAAGTTCAATGACTATAAATGGCTAAATTGCACGCATTAATTCTAACATTTTAATTTCTTTTGTATTTTAACCTCAACATCAAATTTATTCGTAGCGCCTCTTTAATGTAGTTAAAACGTTCAATTTTTGACTTTTTTATGACAGAATTCATTAATTCAGACGGAAAAAACCAAGTCAGCATATTATTGTAGGGGACAATGTTAACTTAAACCCTGAATAACTTATCTCTTTAAAAATGAATCCTTAAAACTTTGAAATTTAATAAAAAAAATTACTCACTCACTCATCCCCGCCACTAACTCATCCCCACCGCCACTCACCCATCCCCGTAGCCGCTCACCCATTTCCTTTCCCCTATCACCACTGTGAGAGAAAGGCCCGATTTGTGAGAAGGAATCTCTAGTGAACCATGCAAGATCCTGCAGAATCAATATGGTGAAGATCGATCCTAACAGGTTTTTGAATGAGCTGGGCCCTTTCATTTGATTCATTTGACGTGATTGAGTGCCTAATTCGTTCGATTTCGTTGCGAGAGGGAGGAGAGGTAAGAAAGGGTGATTCATCCGATTCATTGCTTACCCATTCCATTGCATGATTTGTCCAATTGATCCCCGCCATTGCTTACCCATTCCATTGCGTGATTCGTTTGATTCACAAAGAGAATTTTTACAAGGGAGACCACCAGATTCATCATCCTTATTGTAGAGAGAAAATTGGAAAGGGAGGAGAGAGTTGGCTAGAGAGGGAGGCGGCTGAGATGGGGAGGTTAGAGAGGGAGGAGAGGTTGGAGAGGGTTGACAGGAGAAAGTTTTAAAGTTTTTTTTTTACAAAAGAAGTTTTTACAAGGTTTAAAACAAGTATTTTCCCCTATAATCCTATGATGATATGACATTTTCTGTACGAGATAACGGATTCCATCTAAAAAAGGTTTAAAATGGAACATTTTAACAATGTTAGGAAGGCGTTACAAACAAATTTGATATTAAGGTTAGAATGGGAACAAATTAAATGGTTGCGACTAATATGTGTAATTTACTTGATTCATTGATTGACTCATGATTTTACTTTTCTAAAGACAAGTATTCCCCTACTATAAAGTACCCAAAATATGCCTATAGGATATAACAAAGCTCTATAAAAAATCTCTCTCAAATTTGTGAAATATCTTTTTTATATAGAAAATGGAAAAACACAACTCTTCCTTTAATGGACATAATCATTCATAATTATGTGTCCCTTCAAATAGACACAATTATTCATAAAGAAATGTGTTTCTTACAAATGACATAATTATCAAAAGAGTCACAACTCATTGAATTGACTCAATTGTTCATAAAGAAATATGTTCATTGCACAGGACATAATTGTTAGAAGAGTTATAACTCTTTAAATTTTAATTAATTTATGAAGTAATTGATATTAAATAATCAAAATATATTTTTCATTTATATGGAACTTACAAACTACACATGGAACTTAAAATTGTTCCAATAGCTTGGATTGAGCGACGTGCGGAAAGTAGTTCCAACTTAGATGATGAGACGTTTACGAATAATAGATCGGGTTGATTATATTTTACTTATTTATTTATTTATTCCTTTCTATGTTTTTTTTTTTACTTATCTAACAACTTATGAGTTATCTATTCAGGATTGTCCTAATTTACCTCTAAGGTTTCAGCTCGATTTGATTATCGTCCATTTATTCGATGTTATAGGGATGTGTAGTCTTTTATCTATTAGTTTATATGTCTTTGTTATTTTTTTAATATCTTATGTCATTAATTTATAAAACATCATTTGACATATTAGTAATTAAAATGAGGTACCTTTTATGTATAAAAAAATTGTCATTTTGCCAATAGTGTAATATTCGTTATAAAAAAAAATTGTCATTTTGCCGATAGTGTAATATTCGTTACTGCATAAACACACTCAATTTGTGAAGGGAGTGGAGCAGGAAAGCGTCGGGAAGCTCCGGATGGGGTAAAGAGTAAAGAGACAAATCTTGTCTTGCAGGACAAGAGCCGAAAGAAAGCTCTTAGCACAGGCAACCCCGGGTCAGGGACTCACGACTTCACACTATACCGATTCTTCCGTTTATCTCTCCATCGGCTTCTTTTGAACTTTTTCTCTTAGCACGAACTAATATCTATGTAATTTATGTTATTATTATTATTATTATTATTCTTGAAACTAAAAGTTTATTTTTTTAATTTTTGTGTAATAAAAGTTTGAATGTAGATTAGAAAAAAATACTTTTTTTTAGTTTTATATAGTAAAAATTTAAATGGGAGTAACAAAATAAATAGCATATTAAAAATTTTCTAAAAAATGAAATGACTCAACCTTTTCAGGACAGAAAAAATATAGTTTATTAGTGTTGGGACAAAAGAAGTATATCTTTGGGCTCTTAAATTTTGCTCCCTTCCTCTTGTATTTACTTATGGGTCATAATTTTTTTTCCCTTACTTTTTGACTTTTAAACTTTTGTTAATTTGCCACCAAAGTTTTCCAAAAATTATTGTTATATTTTTAACTCTGGAATTTTTTTACCACTATTTTAGCCACTGTCTTGGCAAGACAGTCTTGCTAGCCACAAAAAAAAATCGACGTCTCTAGCCGGTCGCTATTTTCAAGTTTGCTGCAGATTCTATACACATGCAAAGAGTTATAGAGGTTTCAAAGTGAGTTAAGAGGACTCATAAGATTGTATTCCCATGGACGGAAAAGATATGTTGTCACAAATTTATAAGTAAGAATTTCCAAATGGTTATACAAATTTCAAGAAATAATAAAATATATATACCTCTCGTTTTGTGTGAGTGATTGATTTAGCGTGAAGAAATATTAACAAAAATTTCCCCCTCATTTTATTTTACTAACAGATAGCTATTATATTCTTTTCCCTCATTTTTTTCGGCGACAGATGCAATACTCTCCGTTGCAAGAAGAATGTAATATATTTTATTTTGAGTCTTTCCAAAATTCTGTAATATTCTATATTTAGTAAATTATTTTATCATATTATTCTTCAAAGTTCAAACTATCATGTCAATATCTATTTTTTCCATTGTTCTTAATTTATGTGTAAAAACTGAAAGGTAAAAGTGAAAATATCACATAATTGCTTTTTTATTTTTTATTCTTCATAATTAACCCAAATATTTTATTTAAAATTGGACAGAGAGAGTATTTTTTTTTTGTTGTTTCCAAGAATCTAATAAGAGAAAGGACTCTGGTATGTGTTTCTACTTTCTTTTTTAGAAAGACACAATTAATTGTCTCCCATTTGTTTCCAAAAAATTTTGACAACACTACAATCCATGACAATTAACCTAGCCGTCCCTAAAAATTTTAGAGACAAATAAATGACTATAGAAATAATTAATTTTGTCCTTGAATTATGTTTTAATTTGTTTTAGCGAGGCATAATATTCTAAGACGTATTATCATTGACTTATGAACATATATTGGTAACAAAATGACCGTTACCACAGAATAAGTTCCTCATAATATAATGTTTGTTTTACGAATGTCAGTTAAAGTAGCTAAGATCTACCTCTTTTAAAGTGCTTTGTTGAAAGTGTTATGGAAAAATAAAACAAGTTATTAATTTTTTTCAGTTTTCTTCAATTACATTAACGAATCTCAATAATTTCTTCAAAATATTGCTTCCTGCTGCATGCTACAAAGTTGATATTACAGATCTTTTCTAGTATGTTGTAAATCGTTCAAACGAAAATACAAATTTGTTGTACCAATCACATTTGTAAATAACATAAAGTGTTAGAAAAGGTCAAGAATACTAAAAAAACCTATGAATTTACAAATAAATCATAATCAATTCAAAAAAATTTAAAAAATGAAATGTCTTAAAGTTATTGGTAATAAATTTGATAAATAGAGAATATAAATGTCACCCATGATAATTCTAGGGTCTAATTGTCCCAAGTCAGACAAACATGTTTTTTTTTAGAGGGGGGGGGGGATCACTGTTGCATGCATTTTCACTATTCATAATGCCAAATTAGTTCTCATTGCTTTAGTTAATACAATTAGTTATGTCATACATAAGGTTTTTTGCAATTTAAAAAATTCTATCTCGGGGTTTGGTTTTTATTTGAGGTTTGGCATTTGAAGATCGGATAAAGTGATCCAGTCAAGTGACGGGAAACAATAAAACATTAATCGCAGAAATTCAGGTGAAATGATCAACGAACTGTTCCTTATCTCAATTTGCGTGAAATTCGTTATATGAAGTGGCTGGGCGGTTTTGAATCATGACTTCATAAAAGGGACTTCTCCCTTATGTAACTGGTAGATGGGTGAGGTATTTGTATATACATTTAAGGGTAATTTTGACTTTTTTTTTTAATGAGATAGATTATAGAGCTGATACATGACATGCTTTACTTTTTTAATAAATTAACTGTTGTTCCTCGTGGTGAAAATTGATACAATAAAATAAAATAAATTAAAGATAATAATCTAAAATAGAAAATAATATCACCGATGATACAAAGGATTTTGAGCCGAGGCGTGGAGCTGCCTACTTTCTTTTGGACGTTTCGTGCCACACCGGTGCAACGGCCTTGGGTCACACCGCCCTCAGGATACAACAACCCAACTTTGTTATTGCAGTTCTACTCACACTTGCACTATGGTAAAACAAAGCTCCACTCACACTTTTCTTTACCCAATATTATTTTGGACTTAAAGAGAAACTATCTTTGTGGAAAAATTGAATAATAGGAGAGAGGGAGAAGCAAATGGTATATATCAATCCGAATGAACAGGAGATAGATATATATATATATATATATATACTATGAAAACATTAGAGATAAGTAATTATAATTTTAACCGTTGTAAATATTAATTAGCCTAAATGTTTAGCCTCATGTTAACTGGGAGAAAAAGTGAACATTTAAGTTTTTAAAGTCCAAACAACTATAAAACAATTAATATTATATTTATTTATTTATTTATTTTTCAAAAAAAAAAAAATATATATATATATATTATTTTATTGAAATAATTTCTAACATTTCCCTCTCCATTTCAATAAAAAACTAAAATAATATATATTTAGGTAAAGACAGTTTATTATGCTTAATAAAGATAGTGATACCTTGAACCTTTACTTAATGAGCCGGCTTCTTTGTTCCATGACCAATAGTGGTACTACCTTGAACTATGGTCACTTGTGGACACAAGTTCACCTGACACACATAATAAACCAAGTGTCCATTGAGCTTATAAGCCTGCACTATTGATGGCCATGTGCAAATCCTGATTTTTTTTTCATGAGCAATTTTAGTAGTAGCCCATAGAGCGGCCTCATTCCAATGATCATATAGGTGAAAATCTGTCAAGGGTGCTCCTGTAATTTTGACACCCCACTCAATAAAGAGCTACAGATTCTCATTAAGAGCAAACGCTCAACTCTCAATCATTACAGGACAGATGCATCTACACCATAGGGATGAGTTGAGAAATAAATCTCTAAAATAGTGCATCTCTTAACGGCTTCACTATGATTTATTTTTCCCATTCAAAACCCAAGCCTCAGGATCTCTGATTTTTGGGTTGGGTATCATCATAGGAAGCCCCATTCAATTTGGGCTTCAATCCCATCCCCTTCAATGTAATCCAGACCCTGTCTCTTGCAAGAGATTTTGTTAGCGGATCTGCAATATTTTCACATGATTTCACATAGTCCACATTAACAACTCCATCAGTCATATAGGATCTTACAATACTGTGTTTTCTTTGAATAGGTCTGGATTTTCCGTTATAATAATGGTTATTCACTGTATGTATTGCAGCAGTATTGTCACAATGTATTAAAATAGGAGGTACTGGTTTTTCCCACAAAGGGATTTCAAATAAGAGATCTCTGAGCCAACTAGCTTCCTCACATGTAGAGGCTAGAGCAATTAATTCTGCCTCCATCGTGGACTTTGTTATTATTTACTGTTTTTTAGATTTCTAGCATACCGCACCATCTGCTAAAGTAAAGACATATCCCGTAACAGATAGAGAATCACTTGACAAAGTATTCCAATCAGCATCACAATGGCCCTCAAGTATAGCAGGATATCCTTGAAAAAATAAACCATAATTTTTTGTATATCTCAAATATCCCATTAAGTGATCAATAGCTCTCCAATGATCCATATTTGGTTTACTAGTAAATCTCCCAAGTATGCCCACTGTATATGAAATATCAGATCTAGTACAATCTGTAAGATAGCGCAAACTACCAGTTATATTAGCATATAAAGCTTGATTAACAACACTTTCATCATGCATGGTAGGCAACAATTTTATACCATTTGACATGGGAGTTAACACTAGTTTTGTACTTGCATAACCAAACTTACTCAAAATTTTATCAATGTAGTGAGATTGATCTATGAAAATACCATCAGCACACTTTGTAATTTTCATGCCAATAATAACATTTGCCTCCCCTAAGTCTTTCATGTCAAAATGTTGTTGCAATTTATTTTTTATAAGATCAATCACATGCATAGATGAGATGAAGATGAATAAATCATCAACATACAAACATACAATGACATGACAATTATCAAACGACTTAAAGTAAATACATTTATTACATTCACTAGACTTGAAGCCATTATCTATCATGCAAGAATCAAAATTTTCATGCCATTGCTTAGGGGCTTGTTTTAAACCATAAAAGGATTTTGTCAGTTTACAAACTTTGTGCTCTTGGCCAGTCACAACAAAACCTTCAGGTTGATCCATATAGATTTCTTCTTCTAAATCTCCATTTAGAAAAGCAGTTTTGACATCCATTTGATGAATGAAAAGTTTATAAAGAGATGCAATAGCAATCAAAAGTCTAATGGATGTTATTTTGGAAACAGGAGAATAAGTATCGAAGAAATCAAATTCTTTTTTTTTGTTTAAAACCTTTAGCAACAAGTCTTGCTTTATATTTATCTATAAAGCCATCCGGTTTAAATTTTTTCCGAAGAACCCATTTACAACCAATTGTTTTAGAACCAGAAAGTAAATCAACTAATTTTCAAGTATTATTTGAAATTAGAGAATCCATTTCCTCAATAATAGCTTCTTTCTAAAAAATAGATTCTTGTGATTTTAAAGCCCCTTTGAAAGAAATTGATTTGTCATTTACATTATAAACAAAAAAGTCATGACTAAAATCCTTCTCAACTCTAGTTCGTTTGTTTTTTCGTAACTCGAATTCCAAATTTTCTTGATTTTCCAAAGCGGTAGTAGAAGTACTCAAAATTGGTTCTAAATTGTTTCCTTTTTCACTATCATGTTTTTCTTCTTTCTTGAAAGGAAATTTATCTTCATGAAAAATGACATCAACCGACTCAATAATACCATTGTTTTCAAGATCCAAAAAACGATAAGCCTTGGTTTTTTGTGCATAGCCAAGAAAAGCACAAGTTGTTGCTCTAGCTCCTAATTTTGGTCTTTTTGGATCATTTAACCACACATAAGTCAGGCAACCCCAAACTCTAAAATAATCCAAATTTGGTTTGTAACCTTTCCACAATTCAAAAGGAGAAATATTGATTTTCTTACTTGGGACATGATTCAAAACATAACAAGCAGTCAAAACAACTTTTCCTCACAAATTAGAAGGAGCACTAGAACTAACAAGCATGACATTAGTTAAACCAATCAGAGTTCTATTTTTGCGCTCGGCAACACCATTAGAAGCAGGAGAATATGGAGGAGTTGTTTCATGAATGATGCCCAAATTTTGGATAAAAAAATAAAAGTTATTGGAACCATTTTCCATGCTTTTATCACTCCAAAATCTCTTGATTTTCCTCCCAAATTGATTTTCAATTTCATGTATAAAAACTTGAAATTTTTTAAGAGCATCACTTTTTTGTTTAATCAAATAAGCATATGTGTATTTTGAAAAATCATCAATAAAAGTGATGAAATATCTATTGCCTCCATGAGTCAAAATTCCTTCAAATTCACATATATAAGTGTGAATTAATTCTAGTAACTCAGTTTTCCTCTCTACACTTTGAAAAGGCTTTCTTGTAAGTTTTGTTAGACTACATGATTCACATTTTTCAAAATTAGAAGTGACTTTGGATATTAAACCAAGAAAGCTCATGTTTTTCACATATTTTTCATTTATGTGACACAAACGTGCATGCCAAAAATTAGCAGAAGAAAGCATGTAAACAGAACTAGTAGATGTTTTATTCATTTCAATATTGAGGTTAAACATGCCATCACAAGCATACCCTTTACCCACAAAAATACCATTCTTAGAGAATACATAGGAATCAGATTCATACAATTGTCTAAAACCAGCCTTACCAAGTAGAAAACCGGAAACCAAGTTTTTTCTCAAGGTTGGAGTAAACAAGACTTCCTTGAAAATAAGAGTCTTACCAGAAGTGAAGTTCAATTGAACATCACCTTGTCCCGGAGCCTTAATGATATGGCTATCTCCAAGTCTGATTTTGTTTTCCACTTCAAACTTAGTATAAGTTTTGAACCAAGATCGATCTTTGCAAATATGCCTAGGTGCGCCAGAATTAATCCACCACCCTTTTTTGTCACCAACCATATTGATTTCAATCAACATGGCCATAAACGGCTTATCATCATCTATCATGTTGATTTGTGGCATAGTTGCAGTTTTGTGAAATTTACATACTTTGGCGAGGTGACCTGGTTTGCCACAAACAAAGCATCCACGATTTGGATATTGTCTCATTGGTAATACTTGGTTCCTGCTCCTTGGACTTTATGTGCCAAAAAATTGCTTCCTGAAAGGCTTTTTCACAAAATTCCTCTTGGGTTTCAAGTGAGCATTATACTTCAAATTATGACCTTTTGGTACTTTGTCATTGGAGGTAGTTAGATTTACCTTGGCTCCAACATTACCATTATTAAAATTGGCTCCTATGGCATCTTGGTTTCTAGCCTCTTCTTCTACTCGAACACGAGTGATAAGGCTTTCAATTGACATATCCTTTTGTTTGTGACATATGGCTTTTTGGAATTCCTTCCAAGAGGATGGTAGTTTGTCGATGATTGCGATCACTAGAAGATCATCTCCAATCTTCACTCATTCGGATCTCAGTTCGTGAGTGGTGAGGCTAAAATCTTTGATTTGTTTCACTACAGATAGGTTGTCCACCATTTGATAGCGGAGCCATCGACTTCCAGCATATAGTTTTGCACCAGCCTCCTTAGTATCATATTTTTTCTGTAAGGCTTTCCAAATCTTCTTGGTACTATTATAAGAATTTTCATAATAGTCATAGAAATCATCAGAGAGACAATTCAACAAGGCATAACGGCAATCAAATTCATCCCTCTCATATTTTGAAATCCTTTTAAAATGTATTTTTTTCTCATAATCACTCATATCATCGATAGATATTTTGTGGGGTTTTTTCTCAGAAACCACATAGCCAAAATCAAACATTTTCAAGTACTATAAAACTTTTTCCTTCCATCTCTTAAAATGTTCGCCATTAAACTTGAAAGGCAAATTGAGTTCATTTGAAAGCTTGATCGGTCTTTCACCACGAGACTGATTCATTTTTTCTTTAAAAATTGAAACGTCCAAAAATTGTTGTTCCTCGTGGTGAATATTGATACAATAAAATAAAATGAATTAAAGATAATAATCTAAAATAAAAAATAATATCACTGATGATACAGAGGATTTTGAGCTGAGGCGTGGAGCTGCCCACTTTCTTTTGGATGTTTCGTGCCACACCGGTGCAACGGCCTCGGGTCACGCCGCCCTCAGGATACAACAGCTCAACTTTGTTGTTGCAGTTCTACTCACACTTGCACTATGGTAGAACAAAGCTCCACTCACATAGTTCTTTACCTAATATTATTTTAGACTTAAAGAGAAACTATCTTTGTGGAAAAACTGAATAATAGGAGAGAGGGAAAAGCAAATGGTATATATCAATCCGAATGAACAAGAGATATATATATAGACTATGAAAGAAAACATTAGAGATAAGTAATTATATTTTAGCCGTTGTAAATATTAATTAGCCTAAACATTTAGCCTCATGTTAACTGGCAGAAAAAGTGAACGTTTAAGTTTTTAAAGTCAAAACGGCTATAAAACAATTGATATTATATTTATTTATTTATTTATTTTAAAAAAAATATATATTATTTTATTGAAATAATTTCTAACATTAACTGTAAATTTTTGCACATGATTTATCATACATATCCCTAACTCTTTTCCTTAATGAACTTATGAAAGGTGTTGTGGAGTTGATATGTAAAATACTTTCATTTTCTAGTAAATTAATTACAAATATTTGCATATGATTTACTATACATATCCCTAATTTTCTGATACAATATGACGGCAACACATGATGATCAAAAACTCAATTTTTGACTTACAAAGAAATTTTAAATTAAATATTATGATATTTTCTTTTTATTTTTTGAAATGATTATGTAGATATTATTTGATAAAAAATTGAATATAAAATTAGCCAATATTAATTTTTTTGAAAAATTCTATGACATTATGAAAATAAGGCAACTAGATATCTATACCTATTTTATTTGAACTATATCTACAAGATCAACAGAGCAAGATTTTAAAATTTAAAATGACCATTAGTTTTTTTGATAAATTGATGGATAATAGTCTAACATATTATTCATTCAAAATCCATAATATTTTTCTTATGCTACTGAAATTTTTAATAAATTCATAATACTTAATTCGGCACTTTAAGTTACTATAACAAAAGTTTTCTTTCAAGTTCTATTTTGTAATTGGTGGAGATTTAAAAAATTAAGTTATATTTTTACATAAAGATTATTTACTTTTAAAATATTTCCATAATAATACAAATAATAATTATTTATTTTATTTTTAGGCTGGATAAGGGAAAAATCCAGAAAAATTAAATACTTTATCAAAATATTAAGCCTTAATATATAAAAGGCTATAATTTCATATTTGGCTCATACACTTTCACATTTCTTCCAATGTGGAAATCATAACGGGTAGTGATTTAGGTGATGTTGAGGCTGATAAGATGGAACAAAGTTAGTATGAGAATCTTAACAAAATAATTGAAATGTGGTCATTGGATCATATTTTTATTCAAAAAAACTAAAGATCATGTTAATGTTATTTGATTAAAAAATATAATATAGAAAAATTTAAACAAAGTTGATTCAAATTAAAAAGAATTATACTTCAAATGAGATTAAAAAATGAGATTCAAAATAAATGAATTAAAACAAATTGTACTTCAAATGAGATTAAAAAAATATACTTATTACCGTAAAATTATACTTCAAGTTATCTGTTTAAAAAATATTTGTACTTTAAAATTGACCTAATGATATATCTACAATTTATCTTAAAATCTTACCATCGACTGAATTCACTAAAATGCGTGGCCACCATATACCTCATATTCTTCTATATGTTGTTAGTCTATACTTATACTAGACATTCAACTTTTTAGTTCTTTCTTCACATTTGTTTTGTTCTCTATAATTTGAATCCATATTTATTATTTTTGAGAACTAAAAAATAAAATAAAATCTTGATACAACATTGGATATATAAACTAAGTCATACTCCCTCTGTCTAATATTCTTTAAAACACTTATTTTTTAGCAATTAATCTATAATTTTTTATTTTTTATTTTTAGTATATAAATAAAAAAAATTTATATAAATGATAAATAAAAACCTATAATTTTCAAATATATTTTTTTAAACTTTTTTCTAACAACTAATAATAGAAATAAATTTAAGTCAAACTATGATAAAAAACCAATTATTTTAAATAATATGAGACGGAAGAAATATAATATGTGTTGCCATAGTTATGTTGTATAACTTCCCGATACCTGAAAAAAAAAATGGAAGGATCAGTTACGAAATTTTATGGACAAGAAAAGGGCAATAAGGTAAAGGACAAAGAAGATGGGGCCGCTCCGAAGGTGGAAGGAAAGGACCAGACGGGGACAGAATCAGGCCCACGAGTTGGTGTTGGACAGTGGTGACGAGGACTGATGATGATGTAAGCGCGTTCCACAGTACCAGCTGTCTGGTCTCCGTTCCGTTCGGCCATCCTTCCCAACAAAGCACAACCCACCGCACCTCCTCCGCCACGTGTCAGACCCGCTCACCCAGCCTGCCGTACCTCCATCACGACGGGTCCCACTACAAAGTTCACGAGATGGCCCTCTAATTTTTGTGCTCCCTCTTGTTAGGTTACCGGACTTTCTTTCCAACCAACAAAGCTTTCATATTTGCTTAAGAGGCCACGGCCGACATCGAGTCACTGGATTGGTAGATTTTTTAAACATTGTGACTAGAAGTGCATTTGGTTAAAGTTTAGATATTCACCATGGACCAATGTGGACAACTTTTTTAGTCTTAACAGTTGGCCAATTGTTAGAAAAAGAGTTCCATTTGTCATTCCAAATTAACCGATTCAAGAGGATAAGAAAGAAAAATGTGAAATACAACCTTATGTTTAGTTGGACTCTATAAACCCAGTTTTATGTTTATATAACTTGTAAAGTTAACACTTGATATTTTTTTCTTTTTTTGACATTGAAAGCATTTTATAAGTGATGCTAATGACATTTATAATCTTAGCTAGCAATTGCTGCTGAATATCTATTGGTTGGTGCTAACTTTGCTCACTCATGTTTCAATATAATATTCAAATCAATAAAAATTTTGTTATCGCCCATGTACCGAAAAAAAAAAATCAATAACAATTTTGCACTATTAAAAAAGTTAAACGGACTGGAGAACAGTTCCCTGGCTGATGTCAGCAAGCATGAAAGGTTCACTATATTTTGGGGGTATCAGTTAGCCGTTTCTAATTTATATAGTTATACTATATTACCTATTTTTTGTGTGTATTTTTATTTTTTTTATTAAGGACATTAAACATTTCATGAGCAATTTTTACAAAATAAATTTTTTTTGATATTTGTTGAGAAAGGGACTAATAATTTTAATCTGATCTAGGCATCTAGCTATTGCATTTGATGAGAAAATTTGTAAATTATTTGTGTATTTTCTATAATACGTTTGATTAAAAAATAGAATTAAATATTAAGGACCGTAAAGTACATAATTAAGGGATACAGGTTATTGAGTATATGTACCAAAAAGGTATTATGAGTCCTGATTGGCTTGGAAAAATCCTGGGTAGCTCACTAAAGCGGAAAGGTTTGGACACATAACGCACTCAACTTTCTCCGATGAGACATTCACCATAAATGTTATGAGACTTGGACAAATAAGCCACTCTTCATTAACAATCTGATCATATGGCCTCAATAGAACGTGACGTGCTTGCCATGCTAATATAGCATTGAAAATAGGAAATAAATAGGCATGAGAATTACGATATCAGCTAATTAAGTAAAATTTTTAGAAAAGAAAATAGAAAAAATCAGAGAAGAGTGGGGACTGGGGAGAGGTTTAATTAATGGGTTGAGCAGGCAGGGCAGGGGGACTAACCGACCGTTTCTGCAATTGATTGGTGGTCGCATTCTTAGATGGTGATTGAGATGCTTAATTGCACATGTTAAAAGACGCTTATTTGGCTCAACATATGAAACATTATTAATTGTGACCACACTTGAAAGTCTTGCCGCAACTTGCACTAGAGTTGCCTCAATCTTGATTTTAGGTTCAAAACTTATTTGGAGACTGGGGCTGCAAATTAAACTGGAATAGAACTTTGCTCTAAATCACTATTCGGGTTTGAGTTTGTTTTAAATCTTACTAAATCAGCTTATATAGCGAGCTCAAGCCTTAAGTATGGGAAGAAATCCAATATTTTTTGCAAGCAGAACTCCAAGTTTTGTGTGTTTGAGCTTGAAAAAGTTATCAAAAATTTTAACAACTATGATATGCTAAAATTAACTGTGATCATCTCCTATGAAGTTTTGTCATAATTATACTTAACCGTTCACATTTTAAAACTTACCATTATCCTCAAGTTGAAAGGGCAACATTTATCTATAAGATGAATTACTCTAATATTCTTAAATTAGATTATGTATGCAGTTAAATCTCCGAGAGTTTTCAAAGTTTATAGATGCCTGGTTCATATTTTATAGTAATAATCATAAAATCACAGTGTTAATTACAAATTAAGCACTTGAAACTTGAAGTTTGCTGCTGAAAAGAAGGCATCTTTTCAAAGTCCCAAAGTCATGTTTCAAAAACGATCGTACGTACAGCATATTCTTAATTAGATTAGAATTCGCATTTGTTCGAATCAATGTGCGCAGCAGGCAATATATATATATGTGGCTCTCTTTAGCTACGAGATCTATGGATGGGGCTGCTTCTTGTATTGTAGTGATTGATTATTTCCAATTCCACTTCCACCTTCACCATTTCATTTTATTTTTCTCCTATTGTTTTCGGGGGCCTTTTCCTTATTTATGTATCATCCACATAAGTTTATTTTTGCTGGAGATTCAAAGTCATATTATAAGACTTATAATCAGAGTCAAGAAAAATTATTACAAAAGTTTAACTGCCGATGGGCTTACTTATACATTGCATGCACTTGCAAGTTTAGCCAAAATTACATTTTCCCTATTGAAAATTATAATGTCCATTGAGTTGGGCCAAAATTGCATTTTCCCCGTTATGGTGTTAAAAATTACACTTCCTCCGGCAGTCAAGTTCTCAGTCAACAGTACAAAAAATATCTTCTTCTTTATTTCTTCTTCCGTTTAAATAGGGAGAATTGATTATTTAAACAGTTAATTAACTATAAAATCATTATCAAGTAATTAAAGTTTACTAAACAGTTATTAAAGTAGCAAATTGGAGATTGGAGTGGCTTGCGATGACGGATTTGGAATTCTTGGAGGAGTTAGAAGGGACACCATCGTTAATCTAATTAATTTACTTAAAACGATAAAACCCTTCAAAAGCATGCAATTAAGAACTTAATAGAGACAGCGAAGGGTCTTGGCTCCCCAAAAATAAATTAAAAGCCTTTTATACTATATTATGTAGTTTCTACCATACGTTATAACTAGGACAAAATAGAAAATGGTAAAAGTGTAACCACCCAACAAGTAAATGCACAATTTTTTGGTGCTATTTATCTTCCCTAGTAGAGTTCCGCCACTGAATAAAATCCTTGGATGGGTTACGAAGTGCTTCGCAAGAAGTAAGTTTGGTGGATCAGGCGAAGTGATAAGACGGTTTGGTGACTCAGTAGATAGAGATTGAACAATTCGTTGGCCTTCCTGGTCGTGTATATATCGTACTCCATAAGAGGGCCTCGAAAGCAGCCAACGTGGTGGTTATTGGGGACCGGACATTGATATTGGTTCCGTTTTCCTGGAACCATGAATCTTAGGCTACATGCCTTTCCTCCACAAATGACAAATCAGCAACAAATTATGTAGATTTGCTTGGGCCACATGACTCGCCAAAGGATCTTGTGAACCAAATCCCATTCCGTTCAAAAGATGCATTTCTAATTAATCAGTAACATTAAAGGTTTAATTTTTTTCAATAAAAAGCTACAGCCATTAATCGTAACCTTTGTTATCAGTTGCTAGTGATTAAAGCTCCTGAAGTCTTTAAAAACTGCTGATGTGCATGGAGGTTTGCGGTATATCATATATGAGCCTCTTTTAGCCTCCTCTCCATCTTTCAATATTTGCTGTGTGTTGACACCCAATTTCGTCCGGCCATTAAAATAATTTTAAAAAAAATTAAATAAAAAAAATTAAATAAAAAAATGTATTATTATTATTATTGTTATTATTATTACTAAATTTTTTTTAATTAGTTTAAAATATATATATTTTTTTAAGATTTGATATATGTGTGTATATGTGTATGTTTGAAAGAAAAAAAGAAAACTCCATAAAAATGACAAAATTTAAAAGTTTGAGGTAAAAATGACAAAATTAAGAAGTTTCAGGCAAAATTGACAAATTCTGAAAGTTCCAGGAGCATTTGGCAGTTTGTCACATAAAATTTTGAGCCTGCCGACGTTTTTGGCTGAAATTGACAGAAAACGACAAAATTGTCAAAATCAGAAGCTTCAGGAACTTATCCAGAGGCTGAGAGACGTAAAGGACTAAAATTGTCATTTTACCAATTTAAGAGATAAGTTTGAAATTTTTTATTAATTTATCCATCAACAGTTCAGCTAAACTTCCTCTATAAATAGCCCCCCAAATTTTGTGCTGAAGACAGAAAAAAATAGCAAAAAAACTTAGAGCTCCGTTTCAAAAAAAAGAGAAAATTACAGCCCTTAGCCCCAGCCCTCTTCCCTTCTTCCCCAGAAAGCCAAAATTTTTTTTCACTGCTGTTCCCTCTCTCTCTCTCTCTCTCTCTCTGCCGTGCCTCTCTCCTCACCGTCGCCGCCTCCGCCGTGCCCGTGCCGCCGTCGCCCCGCCGTCCCACCTCCGCCGTGCCCGTGCCGCCGTCGCCCCGCCGGCCCGCCGCCGCGTCCCCTTTTCTTTTCCCTCCTTTTCCTTCTTTCTCCTCGGACCTCCGCCCCTCGCCGGCCGCTGTCTCCGCCGTGCCGTCGCTCGCCGTCCCGTGCCCGTGCCGCCGCGCCACCCCCGCCGTCCCCCCCCTGCCCCTGGCCCAGCCGCCGCCGGCCGCCAGCCCCTTTCCCCCCTCGCGCTCGCGTCGCGCCTGTACCCAGCAAAATTCAAAAATTTCAACCTTTAGGTAAAATTCTACTTTAATACTTCATCTTTTCAATTCTTTTCATTTTGGTCACTAATCTTTTTATTTTGTTTTTTTTTCAGAATTAATTACTAACTTTATTTTTTACTTGTGTATTTATTTGTTTATTATTGTTATTGTTACTAACCTTTTTTTTTTTTGTTATTATTAACTTGTTAACTAACTTACTAACAACTAACTTTTAACATTATTATTGTTACTAACCTTTTAATTTTTGCATTATTACTAACTTTTATTATTGTTAATTAATTTAATCAACTTGGTTAATTAAGAATTAATTAATTTGGCTAAATTTTATTATTGTTGTTAATTAATTAATTTAATTAACTTGACTAACTTTTTATTATTGTTGTTAACAATTAATTTAATTAAACTTGGCTAATTTTTATTATTGTTGTTAATTAATTTAATCTAACTTTTACTAACCTTTTTTATTGTTATTAACTAACTAATCCAACTAATCTAACTATATTAATTGTGCTAACTTTTATTATTATTGTGTTATTAAAGTGGATGGCCAAAAAGCCCCACTTTATTAATTGAATTTTTTTTATGATTAAAAGATAAAAAAAGGAATTTTACGTGAATAATTTTCTAAAGGCTAATAAAAATTACTTCTTTTTATTTTGAAACAAAGTTTTTATTCCTTTTAATAAACAAACATAATGAAATAATTCAAAAATAAAATAAATAAATAAATAAACATAAAATCATTCTTTTAATACATCTTTAAAATTAATAATTAATGAAATAAAAAAAAATTAAAACTCCATGACCAAATGATCCGCCAGGATTCATGGCTCGGAAATATTTTTAAATAAAATATATAAATAAATTTTTTCTTTATAAAAAATAAAAAAAAACTTTAGACTAATATATTAATTATCTATTAATATATAATTTTTTTTAGTTTTCTTTATTAATAAAAAGAATAAAAAGCGTAAAAATTTTGGGTTAATATTTTATTCAGTAATATTTTACTTATTAAATTATATAACTTTTTGTTTCTTTTATAAAAATCTTAATCAAATAATTTCAAAATAATACAAAATAAAACAAAAATAATTGAATTTTCTCTTAAATATTTTTGACTTATTGATTAGATATATTTTCAGAAATATAAATTAAAATTAAAAAAAAAAATCTTTCATCAAACAAAGAAGAATATAAAAATAAAAATATCAAGACTTTTGTTTTAAAATACATATAAGTTTTCGGTTAAATAATCTTTTATTCCAAAATAAATTAAATAAATATCAAAACTTTTCTTCTTTTGTTTAAAATTTTTGGTTCTCTTAATAAAAAAAAAATAATAAAAAAATAATAAAAAAATAATAAAAAATAATAAAAAAAAAATAAAAATTTTTAGTTCATAGTATATTGGCTGGAAACTGTCTCGTGCCCGCTTTTGAGCTGCTTCACTTGGTGAAGAGGGTCTGGCTGAGTAACAACGCCCCGTACCATGATCAAAATTTTTATTTTTAAACTCTTTTAAATTAACTTCTTATTAAATAAAAATTAATTATTATTTTTTTTAATTCTTTTATAAATTGAGTAATCCTTTAAAATAATAAATATCTTTCATTAAACAAGAAAACAAAAAAAGTAAACAAGAAAAAAAAAAAGAAAGATAAGAAAAATAAAAGAAAGATAAGAAAGAAAAATAAAAGAAAGATAAGAAAGAAAAGAAAGATAAAAAAAATAAAAGAAAAGATAAGAAAAAGAAAAGAAAGAAAGAAAAGACAAGAAAAATAAAAGAAAGATAAGAAAGAAAAATAAAAGAAAGATAAGATAAAGAAAAGAAAGGAAAGATAAGAAAAAGAAAAGAAAGATAAAAGAAAGAAAAAGAAAAAGAAAAGAAAGAAAGAAAAGAATAAAAAAAGAAAGAAAAGAAAAGAAATTAAAAGAAATTTAAAAAAAAAAAAGTAAAAAAAGTAAAAAAGAAGAAAAAGAAAGAAAGTAAAAAAAGAAGTAAAAATATAAAGATAAATTTTTTTTAGTTAGTATTAAAAATCATTCATAAATAAAAAGAATTACCATTTAAAAATTAATTTCATAATAATAAGAATTAAATAATTACGATAAATCAATTTCCATATCCGGATGATCCGGCAGGATCTACGGTTTGGAAAATATCAAACTTTTTTAAAATAAATAAATTAAATAAATACAAAGATAAAAATCCATGTTTACAATATGGATTAAATTATTTAAAATTTCACCAAATTCCGTGTCCAAATGACTCGGCAGAGTCCATGGTTCGGAATCAAATCTTCCGTGTCCAAATGACTCGGCAGAGTCCATGGTTCGGAAGTATAAAATTTCATACAAATTAATTAATTTAAAAATCCACATTTCGACTAATCCAGTTAAAATTTCTAATTTTGAAAATTAACTGAGAATTATTTAAAAGCAAAGCAAAACAAAATTAAAATCAACTAAGGTGCCAATTTTTGGGCGTTTTAACAAAGTTGTTTTAACGTAACCGTACTCCCGATCCCCGAACTCTCGCAGACCAATTTTAAGGTGACCAATCGACCTAGGTGAAACCGATTGGTGGCGACTCCAGAAAACCCGACGTTGCCACAGCCTGGCGACTCCACTGGGGAGTCGACGTTAGTGAGTCGAGCCTAAAGTTGATTTGTTTTTATTTACTTTGCTTTACTATTATGTGGATTTATATATTATATTTACTTAAGTAAACATGCATAATGCATTCACAAAATGAAGCTCTATACCCGAGCTTCCTTAAATCAAACACGATTCTTTCTAAGCGGAATTGGTGTTGCTGTCCTTGTGAGGCCACGGTCTCCAAGCCTTCACCGGTTTCAAAGTAGCAAAGTAGTGTATTGCCTTCTGAGACGGTTAGTCTCTGCATGGGCCCATGAAAAGCTACGACTCGAATTAATCCATTCCTTACATAAACCCTAGAGGGTAAGGAATCGGGCCGTCACTATGATTCAGTGACGGGATTCGGGAACTATCCCTTGCCTTTTTGATAAACCACCTTCTGCATGTAGAATTCCTTACTCCACCTTAGAACCAGCCATTAAGAATTTCCCATACCTCGGTTCCCATTTCCATAGGTTTTGTTTTATCTATATGTTTGTATGATCCTATGTGTTATTTTTTTTTACTAACTCTATTTTTCCTTATTTTTCCGGCATATACATTTCATCATTAAAGATAAGTATTTGGTGAAAGAACTATTATCATGGATATTCTCGATTATCTTCCCACGGCTGTTACTGGATCATGGAATGACACGGTAATCGAAACTCAGCCTGAAGCTATGGAATATTCCGAAACGGCTCAAAAGCTTCACGGAGATGCTCTGACATCCCATTCTCACGTATAGCTTAAGGACCAGGTATCGGTCCGGATAAATCAGAACGACACCACGGAATTATTGCAAGTCTGGAATAGTTGGAATTCTACTGATCGGGAAGCTTTTACGGCAAAATATGGTCACATCACTTGCCTACTAAAGGTTACCGTTGATGCATCACTTGTCCGGGCTCTAATACAATTTTGGGATCCATTTTATCGATGCTTTTCTTTCGATAAGATGGATCTGGTTCCAACCATTGAAGAATACAACAGCCTCTTGGGTTGGTCCTCCGACTATCCAATCGAGACTTATCAACATGATAGAAGAACGGAGCCTCATCGAGCCCTAGCAAAATTATTGGATATGCCAGCTTCCAGTCTTCAAACCAAGTTTGCAACAAATGGATCTCGAAAATTTATCAGTTGGATCGACTTAAAACAATTAAGTCACGTTCTCCCTCAGAAAAATCAACGACGCAAGCTTTTCGCCTTGGCGATATATGGCCTGGTAGTCTTCCCAAGAATCGTCGGATTCATTGAAGGAGACATCATTACACTATTTGAGCAAATCTGCAATGCTCAAATAAATCCGACCTCAGTAATATTATGTGAAACTATCAGGGCATTAAACTTTTGTCGCCAAAGAGGGGGCAAATTCATAGGATGTTCACATCTCCTCAACATTTGGATCAAAAGCCACCTTCCTTGTGAGAAGCAACATTTTGGAAATCGCTTTTCAAAGGACTTCATCCCAATCGAATCCTTTTTGAAAAGTGAAACCATTCATCACGACAGCAAGGAAGCATGGGTTGATTATTTCAAGAACATCACCGAATTCCAAATTGAATGGAGAGCCCCCTGGTCTACCTCCACCAGCGTTGTCTACCGTTGCGGCAATTGCCCGTGGGTTCCTCTCTTAGGTATATGGGGAGGAACAAGTTATGCCCCAGCTCAAGTACGAAAACAATTTGGGTCTATGCAATTTATACCCATGACGCATAATCTGAGTAAGTTGGAATTTTCACACGAAGATCCAAATTCAAATAAGCTCGCAATGGGTATTTCAGTTGCGTGGAAAAGAATTTTCATATTGAAGTCGGGGCCTATTATTTCTCCCACTGCTTATTATGAATGGAGAAATAACCGGAAGGAAGGAATAGTTCTATCTGAAGAGGTCATCAGAAAATTGGCGAAAAGAGAGTTGGAGAAAGAACTAGAGGAAGAAAAGGAGAAGAACAAGAGGATGCTCCTTGACATGCAACAGCTCGGTCACAAAACACAACTCCTCGAAGAGAAAGTTGAATACCAAAAACAAGTCATCTCCCAATTGGTTGATGAAACCGATCAAAAAGAGATGAGAGTCAGATACTGGGAAGATCAATACAGATTTTCTCAAGATCAATTGCAAACATTTTTTGTAGAAGTCAGAAAAGTTACAGAACAAGCCCAACTAATGGGCGAAGAAGCCAAGGAGTTAGAAGAACTGAGCTGTCCTACTCCATCAGTAAATGTTCAAAGAATGATGGAGTTCATATCTAAGGCCAGAAAGCAGTATTGTACTTTGGGTCGTTTCTTTTAAACAAACCTTTTGCTGAATGTAATTGAGAAATTCCATTATAGTTTTTCTTTCACCAAGTATTTACAATATTCATGCATGCATCCATCACATCAATCATACACACATAGAATCTAATAAAATAAATATTCCTTTAAAAGGGTAAAATTGGACCTCAACACCGATATTCAACTCGACTCCAAACAAGATTAATGGCAGAACAAGCCGAAGGACGTCTCATGGAGATGGAGTCCAAGATTGAAAGTATGTCAGAACAGATGAGACAATTGATGGAATTAATCAAAGGGAAAGCAATTCAAGTCCCCATCAAAGAAGTACAAGATCCCACTTATCCCCCGGGATTCACCCCGCAACGAGTCTCAGTCCAAGAAAACCTGTTTCAAGAATCAGGACCGTCTGCTAGTGTTCACCTGAAACAAGACACTGTACAGGAAGAGAAGAAGACATTACCAAAAGAAGAAGCAGAATCTCAAAAACTCGAAACAATAGAAAAGCGACTGCGAGCCATTGAAGGAGGCACTATATTCGGATCTCTCTCGGTGGATGACCTCTGCTTAGTGCCAGACGTCGTAATCCCTTCAGATTTTAAGGTGCCAGATTTCGTGAAATACGATGGAACGAGTGATCCCATCACTCACATCACATTGTTCCTAAGGAGACTACAACCACTCACAAAAGATGAAAAGGTGTGGATCGCACTTTTTCAGGAAAGTCTCACAAAATCAGCATTACAGTGGTATCTAAGCCAAGGTCCAAGGAACATAAAAACTTGGAATGACCTTGCTCAGGCCTTCATCGGCAACTATAAACACGTTATGGACTTGGCTCCGGATCGCCAAACTCTCCAAAACATGGAGAAGAAAAAGCCAGAAACTTTCAAGGAATATGCGTAGCGGTGGAGGGACTTAGCTGCACAGGTTCAGCCACCCATGACAGAAAGAGAAATGGTCACTTTGTTTGTCCAGACACTGAAATACCCATATTATGACAAACTTATTGGCAATGCGGCAACTAACTTCTCCGACGTAGTAATGTCTGGAGAAAGGATCGAGCATGGTATCAGGACTGGGAAGATTACTGAATCCTTTAGCGATCCTATGAAAAGAGGAGGACCTTCCAGAAGAAAAGATGAAGAAATACAACAAATAGGAAGAGGAAGAGGGATTCCCTTCGTGGGCACTGTGGCCACCGGACCTCGCCTATCCTATTCTGCCAATAAGCCCAATTATTATCCTACCAATAGGCCCAATGATTATCCTCCCAATAGGCCCAATGATTATCTTCCCAATAGACCCAACAATTATCCTCCCAACAGACCTAATCAGTTACGGCCATCTGTTCCAACTCCTCCAGTACCTGCACCAAGACCAAGAGAAATCTTCGCACCAATTCCCATGACTTACACTGAGCTGTATCCAAAACTCATCGAAAGTCAACTTATTCGCCCAATCCCTACAAGGCCATTGGAACCCCCGTATCCAAGGTGGTATGACCCTAACATAAATTGCCCATATCATGATGGTACCGTGGGCCACGGACTGGAAAATTGCATAGCATTGAAGCGTATAGTCCAACAATTAATTGAGTCAAAGTGGTTGGACTTTTCCGATGAACCAAACGTCACTCATAATCCATTGCCTCCTCATCAAGCCAAACCAGTCAATATGATGGAAGAATACTGGCCGATGAAGAAAACAGTCAATGATATCATAACCCCTCTTAAGCATGTATATTCATGCCTTGTGAAAGAAGGGATTATCATAGGAAAGTCTTCTGGAAATAAAGAAGTCGAGGATGAGGAGTGGTGCAACTTTCATAACAGTAAAAGTCATTCTATCCAAGAATGCCCAGAATTCCGTAAAAGTCTACAAAGTCTTATGGACTCCTCCCAAATCATCGTTTTTATGTCAGATAAAGAGGATGACGTGAATGTGATAATTAAAGAACAAGAAGTCAATATCATGCCAAGACCACTAGTCATTCCAATATCAAAATCTGCTCTCAAGCCTTTAAGAATTCAAGTTCCAAAGCCATTCCCATACAAATCAGACAAAACTGTTCCATGGAACTATGGCTATACTTCTAACATCACATCAACTCCGTTAGAAGTTGGGGGCATGACTAGAAGCGGTCGGTGTTATTCTCCCGAGCAAATGAACAAGCTCCAACAAGAGAAGAATGTTACGGATCCAGCAAATGGACCTATTAACACATCTAAAGAGCAAGAGATGCCTCGAGCAGTAACAGATGAACAAGCTACTGAGTTTCTCAAACTCATAAAGCAAAGTGAATACAGTATCGTGGAGCAGTTGAACCGTCTGCCAGCAAAGATCTCCATACTTTCATTACTCTTAAGTTCTGATGCCCATCGAGAAGCTCTTCTCAAAGTCCTGAATAAGGCTTATGTTGAACAAGATATCTCCGTGAACAACTTTGACCACCTTGTCAACAACATCACGGCACAAAATCTCATCACATTCACTGACGATGAGATACCAGCAGAAGGAAGGGGTCACTCTAAGGCTCTGCATATTTCGATTAAATACAAAGATCGGATTATGGCCAGAGTTCTTATCGACAATGGGTCAGCTCTAAATGTAATGCCACTCGAAACCTTACATAAGATTGGTTTAGACCCATCATACCTCAACAACAGTCATATTGTTGTTCGAGCATTTGACGGAACGAAGAGAGATGTTGTTGGAGAAATAGAGCTACCAATAGGGATTGGTCCCTGTCTTTTCCACATCACATTCCAAGTCATGGATATTTGTCCATCTTATACCTGCCTGCTGGGAAGACCATGGATCCATATGGCCGGAGCAATTCCTTCTTCATTACACCAGAAAATGAAATTCATTATTGAAGGAAAGATAATCACGGTCTTCGCTGAAGAAGACATCCTGCTATCAAGACCTGCGGATGCTCAATATGTCGAAGTCAATGAAAATATACCTGATTGTTCCTTCAGGTCTTTTGAGATTGTCAATGCTGCTTATGTCAGCGAATATGGAGAAGAACCCATTCCTAGCATCTCTAAAACAAGTCGCATGGTTGCCAAACTCATGATAAAAGGAGGATACTCACCGGGGTTAGGACTGGGACAAGATTTACAAGGAATCACAGAACCATTGAAAATCACCACAAATGAAGGGAAATACGGCCTAGGCTTCACACCGACAAGACATGATAAAATGAAGGCAATAGCTGAAAAGAGAGAAAAGAGGATTGCACGATTAACAGGGCATCCTCTCCAGGAAAGAAATCTGGATATCCCTGAAATCACCGAAACGTTCGTGAGTGGTGGTCTCATTCCAAAAAATGACAATGAAGGCAAGCTGACTATCAACATCAACAAGTCTTTTGAAAGTCTTTCTATTCAGGCAATCATCAGCGATTCACCTGAAGAGGAGGAGCTTGTTCAACCTTGTGGCCCACGGGATGTGCTGAACAATTGGGAGGCGATAGAACTGCCTGTTATAATCGAAAGCTTTCCAAAGTAATCTAATAGTAAAAACCTCCTAAAGAAAGGTTCAATCAATAGGGTGTAGTCTTTGTTTAAGTGAACCTTTTAGTTATTGCTTTTTATTCCAATAAAGTTGTGATTTATGCACATTGTAAATAAAGTACCAGTTTGCATCCATCTCATTCGTGCCATTTTTTTTTCTTTTCTTTCTTTTCTCTCTGGATAATGCAGACCCAAAACTCTCTTTGATGACAATGAAAGAATGAACTTTGATAATCCTGTAAACACTACCGACTCGGATGACGAAGATCTTCAAGTATCTCCTGAGCTATTAAAAATGATTGAGCGAGATGAAAAAGAAAGAGCAATAAGTCAAGAACCAACTGAGGCATTTAACTTGGGAGACAGTCAGAATGTAAAAGAAGTCAAGATTGGCACTCTATTCCCTCCTGAAGAAAAAGAAGAATTAGTCCACTTATTGAAAGAATATATGGATGTGTTTGCTTGGTCATACCAAGATATGCCTGGCTTAAGCTCAGACATAGTACTACACAAAATACCCTTGAAACCTGGGGCGAAGCCTGTCAAACAAAAGTTACGAAGATTAAAGCCGGATCTAATCTTAAGAGTAAAAGATGAGATTCGAAAGCTGTGGGATGCAGGATTCCTTGGGGTCGCTGAATATACAGAATGGGTGGTTAACATTGTTCCAGTCGAAAAGAAAGAAAGCGGGAAACTAAGAGTTTGTCAGGACTACCGGCCATTGAACGAAGCCAGTCCTAAAGATAACTTCCCACTTCCTCACATTGATACGCTAGTGGATAATACCGCAGGAAACTCCTATTTTTCCTTCATGGATGGCTTCTCTGGATACAATCAAATCAAACTTGATCCAGATGATATGATAAAAACTGCCTTTATAACCCTTTGGGGTACCTTCTACTACAAGGTGATGCCTTTTGGGCTAAAGAATGCTGGTGCTACATATCAAAGAGCCATGGTTGCATTATTCCATGACATGATGCATAAAGAAATTGAAGTATATGTAGACGACATGATCGCCAAAACTTTCACTGCTAAGGAGCATCTAAAAGTGCTAAGAAAACTATTCGATAGACTTCGCAAATATCAACTGAAGTTGAATCCTGCCAAATGTATTTTTGGAGCCTCTTCAGGAAAGTTATTGGGTTTCATGGTCAGCAAGGATGGGATTCGAGTTGACCCGAGTAAAGTCAAAGCAATACAAGAAATGCAACCCCCGAAGACTCCAAAACAAGTAAGAAGTTTTCTGGGCAGAATCAACTTCATAGCAAGGTTCATTTCACAATTGACATCCAAGTGTGAACCTCTTTTCAAATCACTGAAGAAGAACAATCCGATCGAGTGGAATAACGAATGCCAAGAAGCATTCGAGAAAATCAAGCAATATCTATCAAATCCACCAGTCTTGGTACCACCCCGATCTGGAGAATCGTTGATTCTATATTTATCCATACAGGATTCTTCATTAGGATCCGTATTGGGTCAACGTGATGAGACAGGCAAGAAAGAGCATGCAATTTACTATTTGAGCAAGAAGCTTACCACATATGAAGTGAAATACTCAATAGTAGAAAAGTCCTGTTGTGGCCTTGCATGGGTAGCACACCGACTACGACACTACATGCTCAACAACACCACATTGCTAATCTCCAAGACTGATCCCATTAAGTACATTTTTGAAAAACCAGCTTTATCAGGCAGGATCGCAAAATGGCAAATGCTGTTGTTTGAATACGACATACAGTATGTCACCCAAAAGGCTGTAAAAGGGAGTGTGATTGCTGAATATCTGGCTGATAGAGCATTGGATGATTATGAGCCAATGAAAATGGAGTTTCCTGATGGAGATATAATGACAATAGAACAAGAAGTCTCTAAAGATGATGAAACATGGAAAATGGCATTCGATGGAGCATCTAATGCTTTGGGACAAGGGATTGGAGCCATACTCATCTCTCCAAGTGGAGAGCAATTCCCTCTTACAGCAAAAATTACATTTCCTTGTACCAACAATATAGTAGAGTATGAGGCATGTGCTATGGGACTCCAAATGGCACTGGAATTGAAAGTGCGAGATCTCCGAGTTTATGGGGATTCCGCATTAGTCATATATCAAATCAACGGAGAATGGGAGACAAGGGATTCAAAATTGATCCCTTACCAAAAGCTCATACTAGACTTGGCTCGAAAATTCAACAGTATAAGCTTCCATCATCTTCCAAGGGAAGATAATCAAATACCGGATGCTTTAGCTACTTTGGCTGTTATGTACAAGATCAGTGACCCCGAGCATACTCCTATATTTGAGATGAGAATAATAGATTCTCCAGCTTATTGCATGAGCATCGAAGAAGAATTGGATGGAAAGCCTTGGTATCACGATATCAAGAAATACCTCCAAGAAAGAGTATATCCACCAGAAGTATCAGAAAATGACAAGAAATTTCTACGAAGATTGTCAATGGGTTTTCTTTTAAACCTAGACATACTTTACAAGAAAACCCCAAACTCGATGCTACTTCGCTGTGTAGATACTCATGAAGCACGAAAAATCATGGAAGAAGTTCATTCTGGAATATGTGGAGCACACACTAGTGGTCATACTATGGCAAGACAAATAATGAGGGCTGGTTACTATTGGCTCACATTGGAAAGTGATTGCGTCAATCACGTAAGAAAATGTCACAAATGCCAAATATATGCCAACAAGATCCAAGCTCCACCTGTTCCTCTTAATGTAACAGCAATACCTTGGCCTTTTGCCATGTGGGGAATCGATGTTATTGGAGCGATTACCCCTAAAGCTTCCAATGGTCACAAATTCATCCTAGTTGCAATTGACTACTTTACTAAATGGGTAGAAGCTGTGTCTTATGCAAGCGTAACTCAAAAGGTGGTATGCCGGTTCATTAAGAAAGAAATCATTTGTCGCTATGGACCGCCAGAGTGTATCATCTCAGACAATGCCACGAACCTGAATAATGCAATGATGCAGACTTTGTGCCGGCAATTCAAAATCAAGCATCTCAATTCAGCACCTTATCGACCGATGATGAATGGTGCAGTAGAAGCGGCCAATAAAAATATCAAGAGAATTGTTGAAAAGATGATCGTCACTTACAAGGACTGGCATGAGATGTTACCTTTTGCACTGCATGCTTATAGAACTTCTACCCGTACTTCTACTGGAGCAACACCTTTTTCTCTGGTATACGGTATGGAGGCTGTATTGCCTATCGAAGTTGAAATTCCTTCATTAAGGGTACTAATGGATACTCAATTAGGAGAAGCAGAATGGGTCAAAGCTAGATACGAGCAATTAAATCTAATTGATGAAAGAAGAATGATAGCCCTCTGCCATGGGCAACTTTATCAAAGAAGGATGATTCGTGCTTACAACAAAAAGGTTCGCCCACGACAATTTCACGAAGGTGACATAGTGCTCAAGAAAATTTTACCCATGCAACATGATTCAAGAGGAAAATGGACACCAAATTATGACGGGCCATATGTCGTGAAGAAAGCATTTTCAGGAGGGGCACTAATTCTGACAGAAATGGATGAACGAGAATTACCGAAGCCAGTAAATTCGGATGCAGTAAAGAAATACTTTGCATAATGAAGAAATTTTCGAACAGAAGGGGAGAAGTGGATACAGGGTTACCAAAGTTTATTTGATCAAAGTTGTCAAAGAGAGCTTTCTTCCCTTACACTTTCATTATCTATCTGTACCTAAGATTTTCATATTCTTTTACCCATAAATAAAAGCCAATTCTCTTTAACTTACCTTAGATTCTCACGTTCAAAATGCTAAAGTCGCTTCTATCCAGTTCTTTTCCTTTAAATCTCACATTCCTACTAGCCTTAAGTGTGCAATAAATTGTGACTTTTGAAGGAAGAATAGTAATAATTAAAACTTAGAAAAAAACAAAGACCGTAGATTACTTTGATAAGCTTTGTGAATTAAAACAGGTAAGATTGAGGTCCTGCTTTGCGAGCAGCACAGAACATAGGCTAACAAAGAAGAAGGAGTAACAAATCTTTGGGAGATAGCCTTGGTGGTAGCCTGAATGATCATTTCAGAAGTCTTAACATGTCTATGTCAGCAGGAAAGAATCATGCTCACGAATATTTCAACAGGGACAATTATCCAGAGAAGCATAAAATATGAGGCGGGCATTAAAGAAAATTGAGGTCAAAATTCAAAAATAAGGCAAGGAAAAAGGATTTTTGAACAGAGTTGGGCTTTTGAGACAATGGACAACAGCTGGAAAGCATAAAGAGATTCAATAATAGTCCGAGAAGGAAATCACAAAGAAGATCCAGTAAAGTAAAGCAAAGACATGAAGAGCTAGATTAAAAAAAAAAAAAAAAACATCAGTTACACATGCCTTGCATTCATGCATTTCACATCATGCATGCATGGCTTTTACATAACAGGGATCAAATGAAAAGCATGTCCGCAGCATGATTGCAGCAGTATAAGCTGAGATCTTAATGACATCAGCTCTTACTAATTGGACGCATAGCTAATACGCTGGACCCAGCCCCATCAGGAATCCAAGGATAAAGCATACAATATCGTCAAAAGCCTGGCAATTGAGGCTACACCTAAAAGAACAGAATTGATGCCAGCTTAGCAGCATCCAAGATGAGTGATAGCTATCGTCAAAGATAAGGCAGACATCAAGAAATATTGTCGTTGAAAATTCGTCAAAAGCGGACAATGGATTCAATATTCAAGGACTGAATCGACGTCAGCTGGATGGAATATCTATCACATCAAAATAAAGTAGGATTCACTTTTCCGGTTAAGCGGCGGATACGGTACTCCGTGACTCTCAAGTCGGTTCTCTCAGTTGCCCATAATAACTGATCATTTCCTCCCTCCTTTCTTTTACTTTCTCCTAGAAAATGGATCCTACTTTTTCTGCCTTGCGAAAATATTTTCCTTCTCTCCCAATGAACATCCTCAAAAAGATCTACCAAGTTCGCTGTGAACGATTAAGAGCTCTGATGCATAAAGGAATCCCTGAAGATGTGCGGTGGTTAGTTGAAGCTAAGGTTCGTCTGGCAGGTGAAATCCCAGAGGCATTTGTGTCTCACATGCCTGGTGTAGGCAAAAGCTCTTATGCCAAAAAGCGAAGAGCGAGGAGACTAGGCGTCTGTCATAAATGCGGACGCTGGACCTGTAATACTAAATGTCGTTCTTTTGGGATGATCTCTGATAATCGAGAAGATAAAATACGATTCATTAAGAATGGCCTGAGTAAGGACTCATTGGATGATATCCAATTGACTCTTGAGACGCATTCTTGTGGATCCGTGCAACGTGAACTTCTCGATTTATGGAGCATTTTTCATGAAGAACGAGAACGATACAGTCCCGGGAATCTGACGTTAAACGACCCTATTTGTCAGCTTGTAAGAAAACTGGATGGGAAGCAAATCCTCGACTCATAGAAGCCATTAATCCCGTTACTGGACGTAAAACCAGTGGAAGATGTGAGCCACAGTCACAATCACTGTACATACAATTTATCATATTTAAAATTTTCCATTTTTCTTTTAATAATGTATTTGCTCCCGTAAGTGTAATCGACACGTTATCCATTTCATCGCTATAAATGCATGTTCTTCCAGTCGGTTATCTAAGTTTCCTTCAATAACTGATTCATTTCCCTCTTCTCTCAAATTCTTCTCTCATCAATGGATTCTACTCTTTCTGCACTGCGAAAATACTTTCCTTCCTTTCCAATAAAAGTCCTTAAAAAGATCTACCTTGCTAGATGTGAAAGAATCAGAGTTTTTACACGCAAAGGCATTCCCGATAATGTGCAGTGGATAATTGAAGCTAAGGTCCGTCTGGCGGGTGAAGTTCCAGATGCATTTATGCCCCGCATGCCCGGTTTAGGTAAAAGCCGTTATGTCAAAAGGCGAAGAGCAAAGAGATTAGGCGTGTGTTATAAATGTGGGCGATGGAATTGTATTACTAAATGTCGCTCTTTAGGATACATCTCCATAAATCGTGAAGATAAAAGAAAATTCATTAAGAATGGCCTGCGTAAGGAATCTCTGGAAGATATCCGAGAGACTCTTGAAACGCATTCTTGTGGAAAAGTGCAAGGTGAAATTATCAGTTTATGGAGGACTTACCATAAAGAACGAAACCGTTACAGTCTTGGGAATGTGACTTTAAACGATCCTGTTTGTCAGTTTGTAAGAAAACTGGATGGGAAGCAAATCCCCGACTTATAGATGGCATTGAAGCCATTACTGGACATAAATCAGGGGAAGATGAGAGCCACGGTCATGATTCCTGTACATATAAGCTGTCATTTGTCTTTTCTTTTAATATACTTGTTCCTGTAAGCGTAATTAACACGTTATCCTTTCATCGCTATAAATGCGTGTTCTTCTTTCCGGTAAAGTAGCGGATGCAATACTCTCTGACTCTCAGTTTCCTACAATAACTGATTTCTTCATCTCTTCTCTCAAATTCTTCTTTTATCAATGGATTCTACTCTTTCCGCCATGCGAAAATACTTTCCTTCCATCCCAATAAATGTTCTTAAAATGATTTACCAAGCTAGATGTGAAAGGATTAGAGTCTTTATGCACAAAGGCATTCCTGACAATGTGCGGTGGCTAATTGAAGCTAAGGTTCGTTCAGCTGGTGAAGTTCCAGAAGCGTTCTTTCCCCGTATGCCCGGCTTTGGTAAAAGCGCTTATGCCAAAAAGCGAAGAGCAAAGAGGCTAGGTGTCTGTCATAAATGTGGACGATGGAATTGTAATACTAAATGTCGCTTTTTAGGATACATCTCCAGAAATCATGAAGATAAAAGAAAATTCATCAAGAATGGCCTGCGTAAGGAATCTTTGGATGATATCCTATTAACTTTTGAAACACATTCTTGTGAAATAGTGCAATGGGAAATTATGGATTTATGGTGGACTTTCCGTAAAGAACAGGATCGTTACAGTCTTGGAAATCTAACTTTTAATGACCCTGTTTGCCAGTTTGTGAGAAAACTGGATGGGAAGCAAATCCCCGACTTATAGAAGGCATTGAAGCCGTTACTAGACATAAATCAGTGGAAGATGAGAGCCACAGTCATGATTGCTGTACATATAAGCTGTCATTTGTCTTTTCTTTTGACAATAATGTACTTGCTTCTGTAAGTGTAATAAACGCATTATCCCTTTCATCACTATAAATATGTGTTAGTTATGTTCGTTTCCTACAATCACTAATTTCTTTCTCTGCCTCCTTCATCAATGGAGTCTTCTCTTTCCGCCCTACGAAAGTATTTTCCTTCCTTCCCAATAAATGTTCTTAAAAAGATTTATCAAGCTAGATGTGAACGATTCAGAGTATTTATGCACAAAGGCATTCCTGATAATGTGCGGTGGCTAATTGAAGCTAAGGTTCGTTCAGCTGGTGAAGTTCCCGAAGCGTTCTTTCCCCGTATGCCCGGCTTTGGTAAAAGCGCTTATGCCAAAAAAAGAAGAGCAAAGAGGCTAGGCGTTTGTCATAATTGTGGATGGTGGATTTGCCGCAATAAATGTCGTGCTCCAGGAGTGATCACCAGAAATCGTAATGATAGAATAAGATTCATTAAGAATGGCTTGCGTAAGGAATCTCTAGAAGATATTCGAGAGGTTCTTGAAGCGCATTCTTGCGGAATAGTGCAATTTGAGGTTGTTGGATTATGGATAATTTTTCAAAAAGAACGAGATCGTTACAGTCTTGGGAATCTGACCCTAAACGACCCTGTTTGCCAGTTTGTGAGAAAGCTAGATGAGATGCAAATCACCGATTCATAGAAAGCATTGAAGCCATTACTGGACGCAAAGCCAGTGGAAGACGAGGATCAAAGTCACGATTACTGTACGTGCTAGCTGTCGCTTTTGAAATTTTCCTCCCCTTTTGGTAATAATGTATCCACTCCTGACGTGAACCAAAGTCACGATTACTGTACGTACTAGCTGTCGCTTTTGAAATTTTCCTCCCCTTTTGGTAATAAATCCACTCCTGACGTGAACCAAAGTCACGATTACTGTACGTACTAGCTGTCGCTTTTGAAATTTTCCTCCCCTTTCAGCGATAATGTATCCACTCCTGACATGAGCCATAGTTACGATTACTGTACGTGCTAGCTGTCGCTTTTGAAATTTTCCTCCCCTTTGGCAATAATGTACCCACTCCTGACACGGACTACTGTATATAGCTGCCACTTTTGAAATTTTCCTTCCCTTCCAACAATCACATACCTACTCCTGACGTAAGCTACAGTAGTGACTACTGTACATGCTAGCAGCTATTTTGAAAATTTTCCTCCTCTTTTAACGATAGTGTACCCATACCTGACCAGAGTCATACTCATGACTACTGTGTATAGCTGGCAATAATGTATCCACTCTTGAAAATAAAATTATTGCCTTATCTCTTCATCTCTATAAATATATCCTCTTTTCTCACAAGGATAAGGATAGGAATGGAGAAAACCCCAACTCGTAAATCCCGAAGTATTTGTGTATTTTCTGGGGCTTTTCCTGGAAAAGATGAAGAGTATTTAAAGGCAGCCAACCATTTGGGTAGAGTATTAGCTGAGCGAAAAATACATTTAGTTTATGGAGGAGGTAGTGTCGGATTAATGGGAGGTGTAGCATCAGCAGCATCTTTAGGAGGAAGTCAAGTTTTGGGCATCATCCCTGGACCTTTGAAATTTGTTTCTGGGGGTACGATTGGAGAAGAATTAGTGGTTAAAAATTTGCAAGAGCGTGTGTTACAAATGCTTTTAAATGCTGATGCTTTTATCGCTCTACCAGGTGGTTTTGGCACGTTGGGAGAAGTCTTTCAAATTGCTTCCATGGCCCAACTTAATTTGCATAAGAAACCCATTGGGCTTTTAAATGTTAACAATTTTTTTACAGGTCTGATAGCTTTTATGGATTATGCTATGCAGAAGAATTTCATATCAAGAGTGGCACGGCGAATCATAATATCCGCAACAACTGCTGAAGAATTGCTAGATAAAATACAAGCTTTTGTTCCTGAACCAGATCCAGCAATGATTCAGATAGACTGGACACGACAGTCTTTCCCGACCAGTTCACTCCCATAATGGTCCTCTACTCACCCTGTTGAAGTATTGTGGAAGAAAGAAGCGATCTGATCCGTTTTTCTTGTCATTTAGTTTTATTATCAGCATTTTCTTTCGCGTTTCAGTTTTTCTTTTCAAGGAATTTCTTTTCTTATAAGATAGTTTCATCCATGCTGATATTAAAACCATGGGACAATGCCTTTAGGTTGGAATGGCTGAGTAAAGAGTAATTTTTATTACTCTTGAGACGCATCCTATTAGATCTACTAGGCATAACATTTTGGGGTAGTTAAGCTTTAACCTTATTTGGATGACATATCTCACAAGGGAATCTATATTTACTGAAGAAAATATTAGATGAACCTTGGATATTGATTCCAAACATTCGTTCCCTTTACATAATTTGTCAGTGTTATTGTCATCATCAAGATTCACTCATCTTATCGAAGTTTAAATTTTTGCACTCACCTATTATGAAAATTCACACTTTCGAAGAAAATTATTCCAATTTCAATTGCTTTCATATAAATTTCGCTCGAGATCCTAAGGAAAGCTCTTTAGCCTCAAAATCAATCAATCCGGGGTTTTAAGGATGGAACCTTTGCCTCGAGATCAATCAATCAATTCGAGGTTTTAAGGATGGAACCTTTGCCTCGACATCAATCAATCAATCCGAGGTTTTAAGGATGGAACCTTTGCCTCGACATCAATCATTCAGTCCATCTTACAACGATAGAACCTTTCCTATCGTTAGAGGTTCTAAGGACCTTTCCTTAAACCTCAAACAAACAATCAATCATTCAGTCCATCTTACAACGATAGAACCTTTCCTATCGTTAGAGGTTCTAAGGACCTTTCCTTAAACCTCAAACAAACAATCAATCATTCAGTCCATCTTACAACGATAGAACATTTCCTATCGTTAGAGGTTCCAAGGACCTTTCCTTAAACCTCAAACAAACAATCAATCATTCAGTCCATCTTACAACGATAGAACCTTTCCTATCGTTAGAGGTTCTAAGGACCTTTCCTTAAACCTCAAACAAACAATCAATCATTCAGTCCATCTTACAACGATAGAACCTTTCCTATCGTTAGAGGTTCTAAGGACCTTTCCTTAACCTCAAACAAACAATCAATCATTCAGTCCATCTTACAACGATAGAACCTTTCCTATCGTTAGAGGTTCTAAGGATCTTTCCTTAAACCTCAAACAAACAATCAATCATTCAGTCCATCTTACAACGATAGAACCTTTCCTATCGTTAGAGGTTCCAAGGACCTTTCCTTAAACCTCAAACAAACAATCAATCATTCAGTCCATCTTACAACGATAGAACCTTTCCTATCGTTAGAGGTTCCAAGGACCTTTCCTTAAACCTCAAACAAACAATCAATCATTCAGTCCATCTTACAACGATAGAACCTTTCCTATCGTTAGAGGTTCTAAGGACCTTTCCTTAAACCTCAAACAAACAATCAATCATTCAGTCCATCTTACAACGATAGAACCTTTCCTATCGTTAGAGGTTCTAAGGACCTTTCCTTAAACCTCAAACAAACAATCAATCATTCAGTCCATCTTACAACGATAGAACCTTTCCTATCGTTAGAGGTTCTAAGGACCTTTCCTTAAACCTCAAACAAACAATCAATCATTCAGTCCATCTTACAACGATAGAACCTTTCCTATCGTTAGAGGTTCCAAGGACCTTTCCTTAAACCTCAAACAAACAATCAATCATTCAGTCCATCTTACAACGATAGAACCTTTCCTATCGTTAGAGGTTCTAAGGACCTTTCCTTAAACCTCAAACAAACAATCAATCATTCAGTCCATCTTACAACGATAGAACCTTTCCTATTGTTAGAGGTTCTAAGGACCTTTCCTTAAACCTCAAACAAACAATCAATCATTCAGTCCATCTTACAACGATAGAACCTTTCCTATCGTTAGAGGTTCCAAGGACCTTTCCTTAAACCTCAAACAAACAATCAATCATTCAGTCCATCTTACAACGATAGAACCTTTCCTATCGTTAGAGGTTCTAAGGACCTTTCCTTAAACCTCAAACAAACAATCAATCATTCAGTCCATCTTACAACGATAGAACCTTTCCTATCGTTAGAGGTTCTAAGGACCTTTCCTTAACCTCAAACAAACAATCAATCATTCAGTCCATCTTACAACGATAGAACCTTTCCTATCGTTAGAGGTTCTAAGGATCTTTCCTTAAACCTCAAACAAACAATCAATCATTCAGTCCATCTTACAACGATAGAACCTTTCCTATCGTTAGAGGTTCCAAGGACCTTTCCTTAAACCTCAAACAAACAATCAATCATTCAGTCCATCTTACAACGATAGAACCTTTCCTATCGTTAGAGGTTCTAAGGACCTTTCCTTAAACCTCAAACAAACAATCAATCATTCAGTCCATCTTACAACGATAGAACCTTTCCTATCGTTAGAGGTTCTAAGGACCTTTCCTTAAACCTCAAACAAACAATCAATCATTCAGTCCATCTTACAACGATAGAACCTTTCCTATCGTTAGAGGTTCCAAGGACCTTTCCTTAAACCTCAAACAAACAATCAATCATTCAGTCCATCTTACAACGATAGAACCTTTCCTATCGTTAGAGGTTCTAAGGACCTTTCCTTAAACCTCAAACAAACAATCAATCATTCAGTCCATCTTACAACGATAGAACCTTTCCTATCGTTAGAGGTTCTAAGGACCTTTCCTTAAACCTCAAACAAACAATCAATCATTCAGTCCATCTTACAACGATAGAACCTTTCCTATCGTTAGAGGTTCTAAGGACCTTTCCTTAACCTCAAACAAACAATCAATCATTCAGTCCATCTTACAACGATAGAACCTTTCTTATCGTTAGAGGTTCTAAGGACCTTTCCTTAAACCTCAAACAAACAATCAATCATTCAGTCCATCTTACAACGATAGAACATTTCCTATCGTTAGAGGTTCCAAGGACCTTTCCTTAAACCTCAAACAAACAATCAATCATTCAGTCCATCTTACAACGATAGAACCTTTCCTATCGTTAGAGGTTCTAAGGACCTTTCCTTAAACCTCAAACAAACAATCAATCATTCAGTCCATCTTACAACGATAGAACCTTTCCTATCGTTAGAGGTTCTAAGGACCTTTCCTTAAACCTCAAACAAACAATCAATCATTCAGTCCATCTTACAACGATAGAACCTTTCCTATCGTTAGAGGTTCCAAGGACCTTTCCTTAAACCTCAAACAAACAATCAATCATTCAGTCCATCTTACAACGATAGAACCTTTCCTATCGTTAGAGGTTCTAAGGACCTTTCCTTAAACCTCAAACAAACAATCAATCATTCAGTCCATCTTACAACGATAGAACCTTTCCTATCGTTAGAGGTTCTAAGGACCTTTCCTTAACCTCAAACAAACAATCAATCATTCAGTCCATCTTACAACGATAGAACCTTTCCTATCGTTAGTGGTTCTAAGGATCTTTCCTTAAACCTCAAACAAACAATCAATCATTCAGTCCATCTTACAACGATAGAACCTTTCCTATCGTTAGAGGTTCTAAGGACTTTTCCTTAAACCTCAAACAAACAATCAATCATTCAGTCCATCTTACAACGATAGAACCTTTCCTATCGTTAGAGGTTCCAAGGACCTTTCCTTAAACCTCAAACAAACAATCAATCATTCAGTCCATCTTACAACGATAGAACCTTTCCTATCGTTAGAGGTTCTAAGGACCTTTCCTTAAACCTCAAACAAACAATCAATCATTCAGTCCATCTTACAACGATAGAACCTTTCCTATCGTTAGAGGTTCTAAGGACCTTTCCTTAAACCTCAAACAAACAATCAATCATTCAGTCCATCTTACAACGATAGAACCTTTCCTATCGTTAGAGGTTCTAAGGACCTTTCCTTAAACCTCAAACAAACAATCAATCATTCAGTCAATCTTACAACGATAGAACCTTTCCTATCGTTAGAGGTTCTAAGGATCTTTCCTTAACCTCAAACAAACAATCAATCATTCAGTCCATCTTACAACGATAGAACCTTTCCTATCGTTAGAGGTTCTAAGGATCTTTCCTTAACCTCAAACAAACAATCAATCATTCAGTCCATCTTACAACGATAGAACCTTTCCTATCGTTAGGGGTTCTAAGGACCTTTCCTTAAACCTCAAACAAACAATCAATCATTCAGTCCATCTTACAACGATAGAACCTTTCCTATCGTTAGGGGTTCTAAGGACCTTTCCTTAAACCTCAAACAAACAATCAATCATTCAGTCGATCTTACAACGATAGAACCTTTCCTATCGTTAGAGGTTCTAAGGACCTTTCCTTAAACCTCAAACAAACAATCAATCATTCAGTCCATCTTACAACGATAGAACCTTTCCTATCGTTAGAGGTTCTAAGGACCTTTCCTTAAACCTCAAACAAACAATCAATCATTCAGTCCATCTTACAACGATAGAACCTTTCCTATCGTTAGAGGTTCTAAGGATCTTTCCTTAACCTCAAACAAACAATCAATCATTCAGTCCATCTTACAACGATAGAACCTTTCCTATCGTTAGGGGTTCTAAGGACCTTTCCTTAAACCTCAAACAAACAATCAATCATTCAGTCCATCTTACAACGATAGAACCTTTCCTATCGTTAGAGGTTCTAAGGACCTTTCCTTAAACCTCAAACAAACAATCAATCATTCAGTCCATCTTACAACGATAGAACCTTTCCTATCGTTAGAGGTTCTAAGGACCTTTCCTTAAACCTCAGAGTTTAGGCGGCGAGAAGGTTTTCAATGCCTAGCTAAGCTGGACGAAATTTGGTAACTAACTTTGCATACATCATGTCCCATGAAGCATGCAAAGGGGGGCAGCTGTTGACACCCAATTTCGTCCGGCCATTAAAATAATTTTAAAAAAAATTAAATAAAAAAAAATAAATAAAAAAATGTATTATTATTATTATTGTTATTATTATTACTAAATTTTTTTTAATTAGTTTAAAATATATATATTTTTTTAAGATTTGATATATGTGTGTATATGTGTATGTTTGAAAGAAAAAAAGAAAACTCCATAAAAATGACAAAATTTAAAAGTTTGAGGTAAAAATGACAAAATTAAGAAGTTTCAGGCAAAATTGACAAATTCTGAAAGTTCCAGGAGCATTTGGCAGTTTGTCACATAAAATTTTGAGCCTGCCGACGTTTTTGGCTGAAATTGACAGAAAACGACAAAATTGTCAAAATCAGAAGCTTCAGGAACTTATCCAGAGGCTGAGAGACGTAAAGGACTAAAATTGTCATTTTACCAATTTAAGAGATAAGTTTGAAATTTTTTATTAATTTATCCATCAACAGTTCAGCTAAACTTCCTCTATAAATAGCCCCCCAAATTTTGTGCTGAAGACAGAAAAAAATAGCAAAAAAACTTAGAGCTCCGTTTCAAAAAAAAGAGAAAATTACAGCCCTTAGCCCCAGCCCTCTTCCCTTCTTGCCCAGAAAGCCAAAATTTTTTTTCACTGCTGTTCCCTCTCTCTCTCTCTCTCTCTTTCTGTCGTGCCTCTCTCCTCACCGTCGCCGCCTCCGCCGTGCCCGTGCCGCCGTCGCCCCGCCGTCGCCCCGCCGTCCCGCCTCCGCCGTGCCCGTGCCGCCGTCGCCCCGCCGGCCCGCCGCCGCGTCCCCTTTTCTTTTCCCTCCTTTTCCTTCTTTCTCCTCGGACCTCCGCCCCTTGCCGGCCGCTGTCTCCGCCGTGCCGTCGCTCGCCGTCCCGTGCCCGTGCCGCCGCGCCACCCCCGCCGTCCCCCCCTGCCCCTGGCCCAGCCGCCGCCGGCCGCCAGCCCCTTTCCCCCCTCGCGCTCGCGTCGCGCCTGTACCCAGCAAAATTCAAAAATTTCAACCTTTAGGTAAAATTCTACTTTAATACTTCATCTTTTCAATTCTTTTCATTTTGGTCACTAATCTTTTTATTTTTTTTTTTTTCAGAATTAATTACTAACTTTATTTTTTACTTGTGTATTTATTTGTTTATTATTGTTATTGTTACTAACCTTTTTTTTTTTTGTTATTATTAACTTGTTAACTAACTTACTAACAACTAACTTTTAACATTATTATTGTTACTAACCTTTTAATTTTTGCATTATTACTAACTTTTATTATTGTTAATTAATTTAATCAACTTGGTTAATTAAGAATTAATTAATTTGGCTAAATTTTATTATTGTTGTTAATTAATTAATTTAATTAACTTGACTAACTTTTTATTATTGTTGTTAACAATTAATTTAATTAAACTTGGCTAATTTTTATTATTGTTGTTAATTAATTTAATCTAACTTTTACTAACCTTTTTTATTGTTATTAACTAACTAATCCAACTAATCTAACTATATTAATTGTGCTAACTTTTATTATTATTGTGTTATTAAAGTGGATGGCCAAAAAGCCCCACTTTATTAATTGAATTTTTTTTATGATTAAAAGATAAAAAAAGGAATTTTACGTGAATAATTTTCTAAAGGCTAATAAAAATTACTTCTTTTTATTTTGAAACAAAGTTTTTATTCCTTTTAATAAACAAACATAATGAAATAATTCAAAAATAAAATAAATAAATAAATAAACATAAAATCATTCTTTTAATACATCTTTAAAATTAATAATTAATGAAATAAAAAAAAATTAAAACTCCATGACCAAATGATCCGCCAGGATTCATGGCTCGGAAATATTTTTAAATAAAATATATAAATAAATTTTTTCTTTATAAAAAATAAAAAAAAACTTTAGACTAATATATTAATTATCTATTAATATATAATTTTTTTTAGTTTTCTTTATTAATAAAAAGAATAAAAAGCGTAAAAATTTTGGGTTAATATTTTATTCAGTAATATTTTACTTATTAAATTATATAACTTTTTGTTTCTTTTATAAAAATCTTAATCAAATAATTTCAAAATAATACAAAATAAAACAAAAATAATTGAATTTTCTCTTAAATATTTTTGACTTATTGATTAGATATATTTTCAGAAATATAAATTAAAATTAAAAAAAAAATCTTTCATCAAACAAAGAAGAATATAAAAATAAAAATATCAAGACTTTTGTTTTAAAATACATATAAGTTTTCGGTTAAATAATCTTTTATTCCAAAATAAATTAAATAAATATCAAAACTTTTCTTCTTTTGTTTAAAATTTTTGGTTCTCTTAATAAAAAAATAATAATAAAAAAATAATAAAAAATAATAAAAAAAAAATAAAAATTTTTAGTTCATGGTATATTGGCTGGAAACTGTCTCGTGCCCGCTTTTGAGCTGCTTCACCTGGTGAAGAGGGTCTGGCTGAGTAACAACGCCCCGTACCATGATCAAAATTTTTATTTTTAAACTCTTTTAAATTAACTTCTTATTAAATAAAAATTAATTATTATTTTTTTTAATTCTTTTATAAATTGAGTAATCCTTTAAAATAATAAATATCTTTCATTAAACAAGAAAACAAAAAAAGTAAACAAGAAAAAAAAAAGAAAGATAAGAAAAATAAAAGAAAGATAAGAAAGAAAAATAAAAGAAAGATAAGAAAGAAAAGAAAGATAAAAAAAATAAAAGAAAAGATAAGAAAAAGAAAAGAAAGAAAGAAAAGACAAGAAAAATAAAAGAAAGATAAGAAAGAAAAATAAAAGAAAGATAAGATAAAGAAAAGAAAGGAAAGATAAGAAAAAGAAAGGAAAGATAAAAGAAAGAAAAAGAAAAAGAAAAGAAAGAAAGAAAAGAATAAAAAAAGAAAGAAAAGAAAAGAAATTAAAAGAAATTTAAAAAAAAAAAAGTAAAAAAAGTAAAAAAGAAGAAAAAGAAAGAAAGTAAAAAAAGAAGTAAAAATATAAAGATAAATTTTTTTTAGTTAGTATTAAAAATCATTCATAAATAAAAAGAATTACCATTTAAAAATTAATTTCATAATAATAAGAATTAAATAATTACGATAAATCAATTTCCATATCCGGATGATCCGGCAGGATCTACGGTTTGGAAAATATCAAACTTTTTTAAAATAAATAAATTAAATAAATACAAAGATAAAAATCCATGTTTACAATATGGATTAAATTATTTAAAATTTCACCAAATTCCGTGTCCAAATGACTCGGCAGAGTCCATGGTTCGGAATCAAATCTTCCGTGTCCAAATGACTCGGCAGAGTCCATGGTTCGGAAGTATAAAATTTCATACAAATTAATTAATTTAAAAATCCACATTTCGACTAATCCAGTTAAAATTTCTAATTTTGAAAATTAACTGAGAATTATTTAAAAGCAAAGCAAAACAAAATTAAAATCAACTAAGGTGCCAATTTTTGGGCGTTTTAACAAAGTTGTTTTAACGTAACCGTACTCCCGATCCCCTAACTCTCGCAGACCAATTTTAAGGTGACCAATCGACCTAGGTGAAACCGATTGGTGGCGACTCCAGAAAACCCGACGTTGCCACACTGTGTATTTGGCCAGAATTAACTTTTAGTGTAAGTCTGGCCGGTCGATTTATTATTCTATATCATCTGGTCACCCTCATTGCCAATATTTTCTTTATATTTGCTTCTTATTTTGGCAATCTAGTTCTTTTTGAAAACAAGTTTATTGGCAGATATAGAACATTGTGACTAATTTAACGGTGGATTGTGATTTACCGTTTCATTAATGGTGCTTTTGTTAAGCAACAAAAAAATTAAATAGAGTTTGTAGCAGCTGTGAGCAATATCTGAATAATAGATTGGAAGTTTTGCGTTTCGATTTTATTTTATTTTTGTATTTTTGTTTTCTTTGGCACTCATTCAAGTGTTACATTTGGTTCATGGTGCATTAGTCCAACTATTTGTTGGTTCCAGTCAGTGTGTTGGTATGTCCTATTAGTTTGCTAGTTTGTTTGCCTTTTTGTTATTTTGGTTTAGCTCTTTACATCTATATGCATTAATATTGGAATTACCTAAATTATTCATAGAAGTTTTATTTCAAATAAGGTATCTTCTAGACACATTGTAAGGCCTACAATTAAGCCAATCATCCTGCATGCCTCAGAGTTTTATCTCTATTGTAGATATCGTATAACCAATAGTTAGTGAGATGAATGACATTTTATAAAAAAAAATAAGGACTGTAAATGAATTGAAGGAATACCAATGAGCTTTGTTTGTGTTCATTCATTTAGGTTTTTAACTGAATACGAACACAAACAAGTCCTGCTCGTGTTTGTTCATTCATTTGGCGAATGGGGTGTTTGTATTCGCTCGTGAACAGTAATAAACAAACAAAACGAATGAATATATTCATGAACAAAAATAAATGAACGCCTTTATGAATGATGTATATGAACAAGTTTGTGAACACTTTAAATGAACATAAACGAATGAACTTAAACAAACAAACACATACATAAATACAAACAAATATCATTTTGGTCTATATGATCAATGAAAACTTAAACTTGAAAGGGATGAGGATCATATGTAGACATAAATGGGTATACATACATACATACATACATACATACATACATACATACATATATATAAAGAAATAAACGAATGAACAAACATAAACAAATAATAATCGAACTGTTTGTAAATATAAATGAACGAACACAGGCTTGTTCGTGTTTGTTTGTTCAAATAAATGAACAAAAAATTGTGGTTCTATATGTTCATTTAGCTTAACAAAAGAATATAAATGAACTCTCACTAAATAATTCATTAACGATTCACTGAATGCTCTGTTCGTTTATAATCTTAAAAAAATATATATATAAGGATAAAAATTATTACTACTACTCTTTTTACGAGTGTGCGTGTGTGTGTGTGCATTGTATTTTTGTTTACTTTCATTTAAGGATGATCATGGGTTGGCTCAAATTGAGTTCAAACCAAGAACTAATGGTTTTTAAAACCAAACTAATCTAAACTGAAAAATATGGAGATGATTTGGTTTGAATTTCTAGAAACCATTTGGTTTTGACTTTGGTTTCACTACAAACCAAACCGAGAAAAAACCAAAATGGAATATATTAATGAACTTACATTTTTCTAAAAAAAATTAATTTACTTATTTACCCTTAGCTATATCTAGCAAGGTAATGTTTTAAGTATAGGTACTTCCTGATTTGAATTGCTTTAAAATTATGGTTTTTTTTGTTATTATAGAATATTTTATTTTAGGGAGGGTAGTGGATTGTATTGAGTTATGGAATATTATGAATTTCAGGTTTATTATCCTTGTTGCATTAGGTAGAAGCAAATGGGATTGTTGGATTATCCCCTGTTATTTTGCATAACAAGTTCAAATATATATATATTGCAATCCTAATTCAAATTACCATATTTAAACCATGAAACCAAACCAAAAAAGCAAACCATTTGGTTTGGTGTTGTTTGGTTTTGGATTTTGATTTGGTTTGAGAAAATATGAAACCATACATACATGATTTTGGTTTCACCCTAGACCAATCCAACCTATACTATGCATACAAGTTGCATTTGTACTTTAAACCTTTCTCGCTTTAGAATATAATTTTATTTTTTTCTAATACTGGCGTACGATCTACATGTCTAATAACGAGGGTCCATGGACCTTATTTTTTGGGAATAAATGTTAATAAAAGATACACAAGTTAATAATTAGACCCATTCAATGTTTTAGTGGATCCGTATGATTTTTATAATATCTATTGAAACAAAAGAATATGTCTCTTTCACCTTTTTTTTTTAAATAAATCCTTCACTTGGCATTAAATAGAATTTAAGCGAAGAACAGTAATAAACCAATTCGAAAGAGGATTGACACAATAGACACATCCTGCATGCATGCATGAAGCTTTAGTTAGATGATGAGCTACCATATTATAATGTCTACTCCTAAAATAAAAACAACCTAATGAAAAAAAAGGTACTAAGGATAGGATATCTTCTAAACTCATACTAAAAGGGAACATAAAAACTATCCTGCTAGACCGAAGACTTGAAATTAGAATTTAAGAGTTTAATTCTAGGATGATTGACTGCCACCCATATCTCCTTGCTTCAGTAAGAACATAGAAAATCGGAAGAGCTTTTACCTTGGGAACACGTTCATAAAAACGAAGTTCTTGGTGCTTAAGCAGCAAAGGTTTTGCCTTTGTGGTCACAGGTTACAACCCTAACACCAGTGGATGCATGGTAGTGAAAGACAGCTGCATCTATGTTCAATTTCACCATCCCATGGCAGGAAGCTCCCACTATAATGGATCGCTCAAACTTTGAGCTCTAGTCAATGGTTCTAGAGCAATTGAGGAGACGTGCATAAAAAAATCCTTATCTGTATGACTAAAGTTGTAGGCTAACTAAAAAAGGAATGAAAAAATGTAGCGGTTAACGTTCCACCACAACTTTAACCATGTGACAACTATGAGTTACCCTTGCTGAACATTCTGATCAAAAGTAGTCTCTAGAATATTGCATGATTGAACGCCAAAAGGGAAAACTAAGCCTAGAAATGCATATGCTTAACAACATAAAGGATTATGAATGAACAAGTGATGCAAAGTAGCATCCCCATGACCACATATCACAAAACTCTCTTTTACTACAGTCTTGTAACTTTCGATGAGAATGCAAGAGTTTCTTATAGATGTTATCCTAACCTCTAATGTTTGATGGAGGCTGCCACACATCCATACCTATAAGCATCATTTGAGGCCCAAAAGGATTCAAAATGCCATATATCTGCCTTACCAAAATGCCATGGATGAGGAAGCAAAGATAAGAGGAAAGCAACATGATTTAACTTCACAAAAAATTTAGTTTCCATGGATGCTTAAGGAAACAACAAACCGGATTCCATATTGTAAACTCCCCGTTAAAATTGTGTCATCACCTTCACCCTAGCTCGACAAATCTTACTCCATGTAAACTTGGCCCCTTAATACCTAACATCCAACAAATGAGCATAATCAAGGGCCTTTCAAAATTATGCCATTTGAGATAAAGACTGCTTGTTTCCACCGCCCTTCTCATGATCCCAAAGTATCTTATTAAAATTACCAATGACAAATCAAGGGTCACAGGGACATATGTCAGATAAATTTCAAACCAACAACCAAGTGAAATGATGATTTTCAACCTCAAGGTGGCTAGAAATACATATAAATAGCCATGTCACCCTTGCCAAAACCACCAATGCATCTATATGAGATATAAAAGGTGTTAAGTCTTGATTCTAAAACAAAACCATGCTTCCACTAGGACTAACTAAATCCATAATAAAATAGTGATCGAAACCTAGGTGAACTCTCACCACTTCCAATTCTCTTGTTTTTTTTTTTTTGGTTTTAGAAAGAAAAACAGGGGATGGACGGAGCCTCTGAACCATTTGGTGGAGACACATAATTGTCGGGATGCCCCGAGTCCTAAATAATTCAAGCTTAAGGCATTCATTGCACCTGGAATGAATGAGAGCTCCTCAACCCCGTCATTTTCTTCATAACAGGCAATTTTTCACCATCAATAAACCAACCCTCCTTCATACCAAAACCCTCAAAACGCTTACCACTCTGAGCCCTATCTATCTTTAGAAACCTCTATGCATAAGCCAACCGCTTGAAAGTCAACAAATTATGAGGTTGCACACTACACTACACCACCAAAGGCTACACGTCCCTCTCTTGACTTGAAGAGACCATCCCTACATCCTGACCCTTCACCTTCGTTATCGACATTACCTTCCACAAAGCTATAAAGGGTGGTATATCCATACCAGTTTGGTGAACAAATTCAACTTTATCGCTAAGGCCACAAAAGCAGATACCATCCCTGGGCTCATCGTGGTAATCCGATATCTTTAAGCATCAACATAGTCTCCTTTTCTCGAAGCCTTATGTCCCAGATAAGGATGGTCAATTAGGTGGAAAGCTAAATTATCCCTAAGACCTACCACCAACTGCTTCCTCCATAGATTACCCCTCCTCTGTCACAAAGGACGATTTGGAAGACTCAATGTTTGACTGTCTCTGCCACTCCCGTTTGTCCCAACATCGTCTTTCCACCTTGAATCAAAGCCATGGGCCAAACTACTCTCCACTAAAACCAAGGGAGCGGCAAAACTTTGCAACATGCAAAAGACTCTCGCATTGATAACAAAAATCTAGTAGCCCCTCATACTGCATAAGAATAGTACTTATCCTAATTCCTGTGGCAACTGTAATCAGCCTTCGCAAAGGTCTCTTAACATCCAGCAATACTAAAACACACTCCACTGTCCTGAGTGTTGAAACTAATTAGCAGCCAACTGAGACCACCACCCAATTGAATGAGATGTCCAACAAATGCACCCAACAACGGACATTTGTGGAAGCGCACATTGGTTAAGCTATCACTTACTTGAATCTTAGAGAAAATAATTATATGTAGATCAAATGTCTAAAAACCAGAAGACAACACCTAATCCCTATTTGTAGTCTTCGCAAAGCAGAGTTAAAACACATTATTCATATGAGCCTCCATGCTGAAAAACTCCATTCCATCATCCAACTTCCACAGTTTTCTCCTAGTCGACGTGAATACCTACACCATAGTAAATTAAGGAACTAGAACTTTGGCTAACAAGACAACAGAGACATTCAGTCACCAACCATCATCCATGAAATGCCTCTACTGGTCCCTCCTTCATTGGAATTAGCACCATGGAACCCAATTGAGCATGCAAATCCTCTATCAATGCACCCCTTGTACATGATAACAATAGCCAAAACACCTGAGGTAAAGCCCTGGGAGACTAAACCCTAGCGAAAGAAACCCTGATTATTGAATGACATAAATCCTAATTGAACTTTTATATGTTTTTCTATCTAGGTTTTGATCTTTATTTTTTGTCACTCTCTTTTCTTTTCAAGCATAAGAAAAAAAAAATAAGGAGCTAGCCAGACACAAATTAATAAAGTCAATAAACCAATTGAGAAGGAATATATATGTTTATAGGCTAAAAGAGACCTTTTGTTTTCACATTATATACAATATAAACATCATCTCATTCATCTTTTCTATATTTCTTTAAAGCAAGTCAACCAAAGACTAAAAAAAATGTTAAATCAAAACGTCTTCAGATTTTCTGTAAATTTTTTTTTTTTCAATTATTATATTGTGTGTGCGAATTTATAAGCTCAATTACTTGTTTTTTATTTATTTATTTGCATTATAAGCTTCATTACATAATGTTAGCTTGATAGGGTCTACATAATTAAAGGATAAATGAGGTTAATTTTTTTTTTTTGGGCTAACGGAAAGTTCTCGTCAACGTCAAACACTAAAGTGGGGGTGGGACTAGTTATTCTGTTCGATAGACAGGGCCCTTAATGAAATCCATAATCTTGTTATTTAAGGTGACTGAGTTTCTTCGGTACAATCAAGTCGAGTGGATCCAATTTCTCCAGCAGGGTATGAAGTAATAATATCCGCAGGTAGAAAATAAGGCAGTTAAGCGATTATTAATTGCAGGTTAATTCGAAGCCGGAAACATGCATATTATATACAGTGCATTATTGAGCTGCCGACACAAGAAGAAGATTGGAAAGCTCTGGGCAGTGGGCTCCAAGACCTCGGGACGTTGTTTGGTTTGACAGAAAATCCATGCTCCTCCCCTCGACACGACCACGACTAGAACCAATGCTATGTCACTACTGTTTAGTGTTTCTTTTTCTTTCTTTTTTTTTATTCGAGACAATTCAATATTTTTATTTTGTTTAAAGAAAAATATCCGTTCTTTGGACCCAGAAGATATTTGGGTTTTTAAAAGATTTGTTCTTTTCTCGTCTTTATCTCTGATAAATAATTAAATTTTCTTTTTGCGCATGGTTTGATAAGAAATAGTGTAAAAAATGGTTAAAAAAACAGTGTTTTTTGACGAACAAAACCGCGTTTTTTGTCGCCAGGTTTGGTTTAAGAGCCGCGCGTCCTGTCCCCCGCGGGGAAGTAGTATTATATTAATACTAATAATACCAGCATTTGAACTAATTTTGAACTTTGACGAATGAAGTCGATTTGCTTAATGGCGAAGGATTGATTAACAAACGGTCAATAATATTTTTAACTTCATTAGTTTGAGGCTAAAGCTGGGAAGGAGGTTGGGCAGTTTCAAGAAAGCGATGAAGACCAGACTATTTAACCTTACCACCGGTGAAGACTTAAAAAAGAAGCCTTAAGCCGACCGACCAAACCATTTGTTTATCCTTAAGGGAAATCTACGCCAGATAATTTAATTTACTGCTTCCGCATGCGTTAATCGACTGGTCCCGTTTGATATGAGCATCAGTGATTAGCGTTAAATTTTTTAAAAAGCTATCCAATAATAGCTTTTAGCTTCAGTATTTTTATTTTAATCGTTAAATAAATTATCTAAAACTTTAACGCTGATGACAAAAGTTGTTTCTAAATGATGCCAGAGTTGCTTTGTATCCCAAGTCTTCATTTTTTGGCAAACATAAAGTAACCTGAAAGACCAAACTAATGGTACTAGGCCCATTAAAATTAGGTAGGCTTGAGAATCATAACACACATTCATAAAGTGGGATTATTATTATTTTTTTGAATAGCAGATAAAAAATTAAATTAAAACATGGGAAATAATTACAAAAATAGGGATACTAGTAAGAAACTAGCCTCACTCTAGCTGTACAATTCCCTAACTGACTTCTTTGTACCTATTTAACAAGCCTCAACCGAAATAAACCACTAATCTTCAGCCAATTCATCTTTACTGAATTACAACCAATTGCCGACAGTTAACTTCGGATTACAAAACCATTCAACCTAATTATAATTTAACTTTGAGCACCTATTCTTAATCCACAAGAAAGATAAAGTTTGAATTTCCATCAACACCTGCTCATCAGGCTTCTTGTTCTATTTAAAAATAAGATTATTTCTCCTGCTTCACAAAGACCACAACACAATGAATGATATTGCTTCCCAGACTTTTTTTTTGTGACGAACTAAAACCTCCTACACTCTAGTCATTTAAAGCATCACTTACCATTACAGCTGCAGTTTCTCCAAGATGCCACCATAATCTCGTCAATTTCCAAACTGATGCAGCTTGTGAACATCTCACCAACACATGGTCCAATGTCTCTTCCTTTTGTTTACAAAATGGGCATAAAACTTTCTCAATATAAATTTCACGCAAAGTAAGACTGACTCTTATAGGTAACCAATATTGTTCTGCCCTCCATACTCATACATTAACTTTAACTGGAACCCAAGGATTCCATCTTGAAGTGTGAACTCCAGGGCCCACCTCCAATATGGCACCATTGATCAATCGGGACAAGCTTTTCACAAAAAATTAACCATTAGAGTTCAACAGCCACTCCCACCTATCTGATGTTCCTGCAGCAAAATTTGTGTTGTTTAAAATTTGCAACAACTCCTCCAACTCACCTAACTATCTCCTCTTCAAAACCCTCCTCCAATTCCATGACCACTCTTTTCCGCTTTGCCTCTCTTTTATCAAGCAACCTTTTGTCAACTCAAGTTAGAATAATCTAAAAATTTTGTCTTTCAATAAAAAAAAATTCCCACCCACAAGTTGTGCCAAAAACTCACTTTGTTTCCATCCCCCACCTTCTACCTAAACAAATAAAAAAAGCCAGCTCCACATTCCTTTATCTTTCATCCTACTTTTAGAATACTCCCATATACTCCAGAGAACAACCTATCATTTAAATTCTTATCAATACCCCCACTCTCCCTAAAAATAGACATAATGACTCTCACCCAAAGTGCACTCTCTTCTACTATAAACCTTCACCATTACTTCCAGATAAGAGCCAAATTTTTTGCCCTCAAACTACCAACACTTAGAGCCCCTGATTCCTTTTTCGCTAGCACTCTATACCACCCAACCCAAGCTAAAATTTTACTCTCCCTTGCACCCCCCAAAAGAAATGACATCTTCTATTTTCGAGCAATTTTATAATCGAGAAAGGAACACAGGATAGTGAGAAGAAAAACAGGGGCAAGCTTCCTAGGAATGACTTTAACAGGGCTAACCTACCACAAATTGATAAGGTCTTCCATTTCCAACAATTCAATTTGTTGCTGATTTTCTCAATTATCGACTGCCAAGAACTTTTCATCTTCACATTTTCTCCAACTGGCAACCCCATATACTTAAATGGTAATTTATCAGCACTACACCCTATCCATCTTGCCATAACTGCTACTTTGGATTTTTCCACCCTTACTCCAAATAATCTGCTCTTCAATAGGTTCACCTTTAATCCCGATGTCATCTGAAAGCACTATAAAAGCCTCATCAGATTTCTTCCATTTTTTTTTAACCACTCTCTTACGAACAAACAAGGTGTCTTTTGCGTACTACAAGTGAGAAATCACAAGCTTATTCGAACTAGCCACTACCCCGTTAAAGATTTTTTTTTCTTGCTGCTCCACTCATCATTATATAAAGAGCTTCTGTTGCTATAAAGAATAAGAAAGGTAGTAATGGATCTCCTTGGTGTACTCTTTTTTCCATTTGAAACTCTGAAGTTGGACTACAGTTCACCAATACAGAGATTCTGGCACTGTCTAAACATGCCATAATCCAACATCTCCATTTTCCCCTGAAATTCATCTGTTCCATAATATAGTCCAAGAATTTCCAGTTTATCGAATCATATGCCCCTTCAAAATCCACCTTAAACAACATAGCTTTCTTATTTTCTCTCTTTGCTAGATTAGCTACTTCATTAGCAATCAGAACACCAACCAATATTTGTCTTCTTTTTATAAAACTAAATTGCACTTTACTGATTAAAACATGGATTACCTTTTTAGCCTTTCTGCCAACACCTTCGTAATGATCTTGTACTGGCAACCAATCAGGCTTATCTGTCTATACTTTCCAAATGAGATTGGATTTTTATTTTTTGGAACAAAAGACATGAAAGACGAGTTGTACCCACTGTTTAGTCTTCCTGAAACCTTAAAATCTTCAACAAAATTTATAATATCCAACCCCACTACATCCCAATATCACTTTAAGAAATTGAACGTGTACCCATTCGGCCTTGGTGCTTTAGTTCCTTCATAATTCCACACAGCTTCTTTGTTTTTTATATCTGAAAATGGTTCTTCTAAGCTTTGTTTTAAATCATCTGACAACCTTATGAATATCATACTTTTGAATTTTCGTCAAGAAGTCACCTGCTTCTTAAACTTGTTTTGAATGAAATTACACACCTTCTATTTAATCACATTTGGTTCTCCCTTCAATTGCCATTTATGTTAAGACCATTAATATTGTTCTTCTTCATTCTTCCCGTCATTACTATATGGGAATTTTCATAGCCTTCAATAGCCCATTTTATATAGGCTTTTTGCTTTAACATTGCATCCTTTAGTTTTTCTTTTTTAGCATATCTATGTAAGGTTTCAGGAGGTAAACAAGCGCAGCAGAAAGTAACCAAAACTCTCCGAGATCCAAGTAAAATGGAGTAAATCGGGTGTTCAAAATTTTCATACCTAGCCAGCCAGGATCTTTCACTTAACAATTAAGTCAAATCACAATGACTTAAACAGTTGACGTATTCAAGCTTTATATAGTATCCACACAAGCCTCTAGAATCACCATGCATCCACCACATCTCGAAAAATGTGTTCCTCTTGTGCCTGCAGTGCTAGCTTGCATCTTCCAAGGAATGGCAAGAGAAGAGTGCGGCTGGAACTTTTTAGAACCATTTTGATTTCATCCTTAGGGAGGCTAGGGCAAAAGCAGTGAAAATTCTCACTATATGATATATATATATATATATATATATAATGATGCTAAACTCTCAAGCCTAATGGGTTTCAAAACCTTAATTGCTGTACTGTAGCAGTTATAACCCAAGTGTGGGTTGTCATAAGTAATAAAATCTCGGGAATCTAAGTGTCGAACCACAGGGAAGTGAATTAAGAAATACAAATTACAAATGTGAAGGAAGATTTTTGTAAAATGTGTGAACAAGTGTTGATTAAAAATTTAAATTCAAATAAAATAGCTAAAGTTAGGAGATCCACTTTTAGTATATCAGTTATGATTAATTTTAGTTTATCTTACCACTCAATTGAGATACACACATAAAGGAGGTTCTAATCAGGGAATTTAATTAGTATTAACTTTTATTGATCTTAAAACGCGAATGCTTGCTAATAGATTCAAGTATCCATCATGCCAGCTTTTGTTGACAATAACTCAAGATTTCAATATAGCCGGTAGAGCCATGTTTTACAGAGGAAATCTTTGTTTTGATGAAGCAATCAAAAAGTTTGGTTTTATAAAAAATGAAGTTGAACTTTGTGTTCACAAGAAAGTTATTGACTATGATGAATCAAGACTCCTACTTAACAAGGAGGGAAATTGAAATAGATTAAGAAAGAAAATACCATTAACCTTGTGATCCATTCAAATCAATCATAACCTCTATACCAAAAGCTTCACCCTTTCACCTTAACAAAAAAAAGATTAGTTAGCCATAATAAAAGTAAACAACATGTAGAAAGATAAAATGAACATGGATTGAAAGATCAAAAGAAGAACAAGAAAAAGAACAAGAAAACACATGGACAGAGCTTCGGTATTGAAAACTAGAACAAAACTAAAGAAGAAAAGCTAAAGATGACACAAGAACATAAAGGAGGCTAAGAAATGGCATGCCTTTGTCCTCCCCCCGAAGGTGCCTATTTATAGAGTTTTTGGGGTGGGTGAAATGGTAAAATAGTAAAATGTAAGTAAATACAAATCAACAAAGGTGGGTTGCAATTTATTTTTATTTTTTTACCATCATAGACATCAAATCAGCTCTTTCTTAAAGCATAGAACTTGTAGCTCTCTTCTTTAGCTTCGAATCAATAGCTTGCTCATTCAAATCAGACATTCGTAGCTCAAGTTATGATTTTTCTACTGAAACTACTCTTCAGCACACGAAAAAACGAATGGTCTCATCTATAATCAAATTTTGGAAATTAAAATGATCAAACTAACTCGCGGAATGAAGCAGAGTTGAAGATCTATGTGTTGGCTTTCAGATGAATTTAGAATCACTTAGTTCCGATGTCTACAACTCTAGATATGATTTTTCTCGTGAAGGGTCGCCAAGTGATGATTTTATCTATATAAAAAAATAATTATTTCATATATATTTTTTAATATCAATGAACAGTAAACCGCGTATGCACAGTAAATATGCGTATGAACAGTAAGTCAGTGAATAGTAATTATGAATAGTAAAAAAGTGTGTGAATAGTAAAAATGTATGAATAGTAACTCGGTAGATAAATGTTCAGAATATAGAAATTAATTATACTCAAAGTATATAATGATGAGTTAAACTCTTAATAGCAATACACTTACGAGTATTCATCATTAATCCAATTAGGTTTAATTTTAGGATTCATAATAGCTCAACCTTTGGGCCAATTATTAATCTGAAATTATTATGAAACCAAAACCCAAACAATTTGACACATGCACTCAAATGATCCAATTAGCTCTATGTGTGTGACCCTATAGACTTCTACCATGTTAACAATGATTATAAATCACATTTATGATCATAAATAATGAGCGACGTCTAGCAACATATCATTTCTATCTAAGTGACAACATAATCGATGATTCGACTAAACCTTTATGATTATTATTTGTATATATCATTGTCTCTTTGTCCAAGATATCAAGACCAATCATTAGACATCGAATATGTCACTCTCGTATAGCCCAATCTATGGTTTATTGATTCCTGAGTAAACTAACTTAAACTGATGACATTAATATCATATATCCACTCATCCGAGTATGGCCATATATTTTCTTAGTCTCACTCTATGAATAGGTCCAAAGATTTGATTTTGTTATATTAGACGGACAAATTTCATCTTGACTACACAAATCCTTCTGTATGATATGTGACCTACCCAATAACCACCTTCATGTTCATTCAATTATGAGCAACATACAGTAGTATCAAAGTATGTGACTTACATGTACAAAATCTTGATGATCTTAGGTCAAAGAACTACATACACCATGATTACTATAAGAAACACTTATGACACTCATGGAATGATCCAGGTATCGTTCTCTTGATGGGCCGGTCCAATTCACAAGTTTTCCAACTTGTACCAATATGTAGACTATATATCTCATATTAGTCTCCATATATGTTAGTCTTTATATATTATTTCAACCTGCTCTACAATAATATTAGACTAGGGATATTTAAGAATATCATTATTCTAGGGTTATAACTATGTTTGATTACGTTACGCAAAAACAAACAACAAACATAATTATTGGAATGATGCCTCAACAAAATATCACAACTTAATGTGTAAAATATAATCATCTCATGATTGACTTTGGGCACAAAAATCTAAACATTGTCTCGGCCTTCTTTAATTTCTTTTCTTTTTTTAACTCCTTCAACTCTACTACCTGACCCCACCAATCAACCTCCAATTTCAAGCTTTCAATCTACTCACTTAGGTTGTCAAAAGTTTTAGTCTTCCATGTCTTTAACACACATTTCAAGATCTTCAGTTTTTTTTAAATACATAACCAGGAGTTCTAGGCACCACACAATTCTCCCACGCCATATTCACCAATTCTAAAAATTGACTATGCTCCATCCAAGCAACAAAAAATCAAAAGGGAATCGGCCTAAAATCTATATCACTCAGCTTTAAAATCAACGAGCGATGATCTGAAATATTTCTTCTCAAGGCTACCACACTTGCCTTGGTCAACACTGTAAAAAATCATGAGAAACCAAAAATCGATCCAACTTGCTCATCTTTGTGCATCCTTCTGATTCCATGTGTATTTTTTGCCCCCCATTTGGATTTCCTACAGGCTAGCACTAATTATGAAGTTGTTGAATTCGATAACCATATATTCTTCAAATCTACTACCAAATCTTTCTTCTTTGTAATGAACTACGTTAAAATTTCCAAAAACCACCCATATACCTGTGTGCTTATCCATGGTCTTTGAAATTTGCCTCCATACTTCTAGCTTCTGTTCAACCCCTTGAGGCCCATAAACATTAACAATATTTACCACTTCAAAACAACTACACCATAACCCTAATAGTCCAAAAAATTGATCACCCGTAAATTGATTAATTTTCTGAAACACTTTTGAATTCCACACACATGGCAACCCTTTTGAATTATCCAGAACATCTTTTTTGATAAAATCATAATCATCAGTGGCCCAATTTAAAGAAACTTTTCTACTTACTTTCTTCAGGTCACCAGAGAAAAAGGTTTCTTGAAGCTCCAAAAATTATACTTTCTCCTTGCAACAATGTTCTCTTAATAACCTACACTTCAAGTTCTTCCGAATTCCTCTAATATTTAAAGATAAAATTCTCATAGTATGATTCAACCCTCATTGCCAAACCCCACTCCACCATTTTTCCACATTATTTTGCCAATGCCTCTCCCATTCATGATATTAGTTCCTCCAGTTGTTTATTATCAACAGAGCTCATATCAAAACCAACCACTTCCCTAACTTTTCGCACAGATTCAACTTCGCTATTTAGGTCCTCAACAATTTCTGTTGATGAATATCTCCTAACACTCCCATTTTTCAAAATTTTCCCATTGCAAAATGCCACAATAGAATCTGAGACAGGCTTACTTGCAATATTTCTACCCAAATTTGAGTCCAAATTTGAATTGCTTCTTCTATCGCCCTGCTTTTTTCTCTTATTGTCGCCATTACCAACTCTTGTTCTTGCTATAGACTTGATCAATTTGAGGCTTGTACGTCCGTGGCAACCTTCTGATTTCTCCATCACCTCAAACATATGTTTTGTCTTGGGTTTCTTCCTTTTTGTGAAATTTTCTATTTTTCTTCTGAAGTCCAAATAGGGATTTCGTTTGTCTTTGCTGAATTCTCTGACTTTTCCTCAATTTGTTCTCCAGTTGACCCTTTGCCCGTTGTTTTTTCTTGGGTTGTTGTTTTTTCTTGGGGAAAAAAATACAAAAAACCTCACTATAGTTATGGGTCTAGACCGATTTGGTCACTATAGTTTTGCGTGGTTCCAGTTGAATCACTAAAGTCATAGTTTGACCCAAATTGATCATTAATATTACAATTTGGAATCGAATATGTTACCAGCCGTTAAAAACCTAATAGGAAATGTGAGAAGTTGTTGGTTTTAAAATATTCGGGTATTTATGCAACTTTTAACAAATTTCAGAAACTATATATAATTTGTCATTTTTATTTTTTTTATGTGACAATCACCTCTACCTTTCACCATATCTGCCACTAGTCCCTCAAAAAATAATATTCAAATTAGTTATTGTATTCCAATACTACAGATAACCCGAACCTCAATCAAACGAAACTCATTCATCCAATATCGATGTATTTTTTATTATCTACTTCTCGGTATCATAGTTTTTTTTGTTTGCAAATAGTTATGTCTAATGTTACCTCATTTGGCATCACCACTGTCACCAGTGCCAAATTCAACGGTGACTGATATAATGACTTGCATATAAAATAAATGAAAGTGGTAAATTACAGAAAGTTCCTGAAATTTATTAAGAGTTACATTAGTACCACAAGATTTTAAATCTAACAACTTCCCGCATTTACTATTTGATTTTAACAGCTAGTGGTATATTTAATATCAAATTGTAACATTAGTGACTAATTTAGGCTCAAACTATGACTTTAGTAATGCAATTGGAAACACTCAAAACTATATTTATCAAATTGGTCCAAACCTCTAACTATAGTGAGTTTTTTAGTACTTTTTCCTTTCTTTTGCATAGTTGTTCCTCCGTGCTCCCGATGTCATGTAAATTACCATTTGGGCCAGTCTCACACATAAGCCCACCAGATTCGGACTCCACTCCTCCACCAAGGTTGCTTTTCCTGTTTTGAATTCAAATCCATCTCAAAAACTCTACTGGCCCAGCCGCCTTCTTTCATCCACTTCAAGATTATTTACCGTTATTCTTTGCGGGCCATCTACGCCAATTCTTCCACTTTCCAAGATATCAACAAAATCTTCTCTTTCTTCCATGCTCAGTCCATCGTCTTCATCATCTTCTCCTTCTTCTCCTTCAACCTCATTTGCAGACTCATCATCTTCTTCCTGCTCCAACTGAGACGCTGAAATGTTGTATCTGGGACCAAAATCAAGTAAATGACATGTATATCTTCACAAACTCTAACATCGTATACTTTATCATCCACTTTAACTCTCAGGACTTTTTAGATTGTCTCCATCTATACAATGTGTTAAAACACAAACTTATTTCCCCATATAAACTTGTTCCTTTCCTTATGTGTGGTTAATGCTTCAACCGAAATAATTTTACCCCATAACACTCCAATAGTCGCAAACGTAATTTTGTACCGTGCGTGGAGGGGTATCCCCTCGACATTGATTCAACCATACTACCCTCCCTGTGCGATTAAAATGTGGGGACCAAGATGCTAACCAGTCGAACCATTCAACAAACCAATCAGCTCCATCCTCCAACATCCAGTGCTTCTTTCGACCGACATTCCCACATATTTGACTTTATAGTCACCGAAACCTTCTGTCTCCATCATATATTGCAATTGTCGAATTGATTCGAACGGTTTCACCAGATCTCCTATCGCACACCGTACGTTTCAGCCAACTTAATTCTTCCTCCCTTGACTTTATATATCTCAATACCCGCCTGCCCACGACTCCTGTTCTGACTTGGAGCTTCTACCATTTCCATTGTCCTGTCTCTGCCCGTTGAACTGATTTCTGCCTTGTTTAAAACCTGCAACCACTTCTGCAAATGTTCGTCCATCTCTCCATGCCCCATATTCTTTTGGTTCTTCTGCAGTCTTCCTTTTTTACTCACCTTCTTCTTTTCTCTGAATGTCCTTTCTGTGGAATCTTGCTAGATTAACTCGCATTTTAAACCACCCGATCCAAATAGTGTTGAGATCCCTTGTTTCCCACGTTTTTGAATCTAACAAATTCAAACTTTCGGCCAGCTTGGTTCTTCTCCTTGCAACAAATAAATCAACCACTGAGCCAAATCTCTGGAAAACCGGCCATAGGTTTCTTCCTTCCCATGCATCTGGAAAATTCTCGAAGAACTTATCCGTGACCCTGTTAACATTACGAACGGAAAATCTTCCCTTGAATTTTTTCTCTAAACCGTAGCGCGCCGACTCTCTCTCTCTCTCTCTCACCATTTTCTGCTTTTGTATGAAGTGCGATTATTTGCCATAAATACAAAGAGTTTCTTTATTTTATTATGTAGAGTATCGCAACACTGACGTGAGCGTTGGACGGGTTTTCTTAAGGCTTTACAAGCGAGTTTTTCTAACATCTTTCTCTTTGGCTTTGTATGTAAATGACTGGACCCAACTGAAGATTGAGCACGTCCACTATCACACTTGGAGCCTCAACTAGTTTTGTTAGAAATAATCGCTAATTTCAGACGAAATTCATTTATCGAATCCCATATGAAAACTGATACATTGGACTTACTTTGAGCAAAGAAATTATAAAAAAAATCTTTAAAAAGGATTATTATGGCAAGCGAGGATTTTCACGATTTACTTGTCCGCCAGTGATCTGGGCCTCCTTCAATTAAGGGCATGAGTCTGAAAGCAAAAATAAAATAGAGTAAAGGTGACCGACCCGAGCAACTACTGATATGGGTTAGGCCATCTAACAAAGGAACGTCGAGCAAGGCTTTGTAGGCTTTGTAGGCCATCTAATGGACCTGGTTTTGGATCGGGTCCAACTATTTAATCTTGACAGGCTTAGAGGAAATAATTGATTGGAATCACTATAGAGGTTCTAATTTCGGAATATTCATAATTAGACTGGTTAGAGGATAGGTCATCAAAAAAGCCGAGGATTTCATATACTCCATGCGTCCCATTGCAATATATTTAATTTTAAGTGGTTACAAATCAAACCAAAATTCATATTTAATAATTTACTTTACTATATTGCACTTTAAACTAGTATTAAGTTAATATTCATTTTTTTTTCAAATTTTTTAATTTATTTTCAAAAAATTAAGGGTAAAAGTGAAAAACAACAAGTTTTTTTCCTTTCTATTCATTTTTGCACTAAATCAAATGAAGCAATATTAATGAGACAGGAAGTAACTTCATATTTACCTCCGATTGTGTGGGGGCTTAGACCACAAAGTCTACCTGCTTCTAGATCTTGGTTGCACAACCTTAGAGACGAGAACCTTTAACTTTAAAGTTAAAGCACCTGTATCTTTACTAAATGAACTAGTGTGCATTTGGTCCCTTAACTTTGTCAACTTAAGCAAGTTAGTCTTTTATGAATGGCTCAATGCTACTTAATCCTCTAACTTTGCAAAATATAGTGAGTTAGTCCTTGGTTGGAAGAATGGCAACAACATTTGTTCCACAACACAGTCGACCTTTCTCCTTCATAAACCATATGTCCCTCTTCCTTCAACAAAACCCTAAATCTAATATAAAGTGATCTGAGGCCAAATTCACAATCCACCTTTGTAGCCGTCAAACCCACAAATGCCATCGAATCCACACCTCACCATTGTTTGGTTTCCACCCACAATCGCCATCGAATCCTCATTGTCAGTCCACAATCGCCATCAAACACACAATCACCATTGGTTTAGCGTAGTCCCCCTCACCGTCAACTTCCCGGTCCATCCTTGCTTCATGGTTTGCAATCAAAAGCAAGCTGTGAACACCCTAGGCCAATATCCCACAATCACCATCATTTGAGGTCCAATCAAGATTTGGTAAGATAAGGGGCAAAGTATCCCACCCTCAGTTTCCCCAGCCCAATTGTTGGTCTTTCTTTCCTGCTCGTCATTAGTAGCCTATTGCCAACATTCTCTTTTGTTCCCATTTCACCAACGCCATCATTGTCACATGACAATACGTGTGTGTTTCCTGCCAACCTGTGGACTAACTCGCATAAATTTTTAAAATTTGAGGACTAAGTTGTATAATTTATCAAAGTTTGAGGAATAAGTCATTATGAGACAATGTTATGAGACTAATTCGTGCAAGTTTGTAAAGTTAAGGGGCCAACCATGGATTCAGGCCAATGAACTAGGTTCAAGGTATAGTTTGATACCACATCGCCACAAATTCTTTAAAACATTTGAGATTGACATGAATATTAAAAAAGAATATATATATATATATATAATTTTTACTTTTACTTTTCACTTTTTAAATGTAAATTTGAAAAAATGAAAAAAAAATATTAAAAAGATAATTCGAAGGATAACATGATGAATTAATTTTCTAAATATTTAAATATTAACAAAATTTGGAACTATTTTTTTGAATAGTAAATGTTGCAAAAATATGAATAACAGACGAATGAAGTAGTATAATATTGGAATGGAGCTCTTCCCCTTCAAGAAGAAGCAATCTGTATTTACACGAGCCAATAAGGGTGGGGAATAGAAGAGGAGATGACTCTGGGACGAGAAGCAGGCAAGTGGAGGGCGACGATGCGTTTGCCAATTCAGAGTGGCCACTGTTAAATTGACTTTTCTCTTTTTTGGTTTCCCAGACTTGGAAGCTTCTTGCTTTACAAAGTTTGGATTGGCGAGATAATGTTAGGATACTGAAACGAGCAGCGAGACATTAGCATGTACAGGGGTAGGGTATGGCCTTGGTTCGAATAAGGGTCACTTTCCCTTTGTACGGCCCCGGAAAGTGAATAGCTATTGATTTCTGCTTGTAGGGTTTCCGTCTTCTTCCTTGATAGATGCCACTTATTGCCCCCTGCACCTTCTCCTTTTTTTCCTTTTACTCGTAAATCTCCGTGCCATTACGTGCACCCACGCACGCTTGCTTTTTCAGAGAAAGAAAAATAAATCATAATACTTTATTTCAAAGTGTTTACGCTCGGTTCAATTAATAACATTACACTGAAGTTTAAACAAATGAGGGAAAGCAATTGAATTGAGTGATTTGAAGCCTTGGAAATGAAGCAAAATCAAATTGCATTTTTGGCGTGTTAAGCAACATAGGCAATTAACTATGAACTCGTTTCCAACAAGTATATGTGAAAAGAATTAAAGCATGAGAAATTAGTATGAGAAAAAGAAGTGTTAAAGCTGTTACAAAAAGTGATTCCAGCCTTGCCTGGTTAAGAAAGTGATAGACAAGAGACAATCTTCTGAATATTTATAAACATGAGGGAAAAAAAAAAGGAGAGAGAGAGAAAAGAACACAAAAGTAAAAATCTTAAAGGAGCACCATCGTTTTCTCAATTGTCCTAAAGCAAGTGGAAAATTTGTGTCAACAAATTGATGTTTCTTCTTTGATTGTTCTCTTGTAGAATTTTGCAGATTACAGTGCATATACCGACATACATTAAACAATAAGAGATGCGCCAATAAGAAAGAAAAAAACAAGAAAGGGGAAAAAAAACACTAAGACAAGCCTCTTCTTTTCCTCCTACAATTCTACCCCACACCATAGAAGAAAAAGGCTAGCCACAAAATGCATGTTTTGCTCACAAATAATCTTGAAACAAAGAGAAAGAACTCAGATGTTTGTATCAGACCTATATACAGGTAAAACGGGAAAAAAATTACTTCTATATAATGTAAAAACACACTCACCTTATGTGAGAAATTGCAATCTCTGAAATCTCTCTCTCTCTCTCCCTCTCTGTTTTTTTTTTTTTGTTTCTGAATTTTCTTTCTGCTCTTGCTCAAGACTGCAATATATTCCCATATAAAGCTGTGAGTCTCTGCATATCAGAATTTGGCGGAGGACTTTCTTGCAGCTGGTGGGTGTGAGGCCAAATGCTGTGTGAAATTTGGGCCAGGAGATTATTAGTTTCTGATTTCATTTCACTAAACAAAGATGGCTGGCTTTGGTTCTGCAAAGTTGCTGACATTAGTAATGAGTTATTGTAAAGAGGGTCGGGCCACTTGGGGTCTTCAGATTGAGTTTCGAAGAGATGGATTTGAGCTTCTTTCTCTGGTGTGCTACAATCTCCGGCCAATCCCCACGAAAAGCCGCTGTTCTCGAAGAAGGAGCTGTTGCTCTGCAGCTCAGCGCTGCTGCTGCTACTGCTGCTGCTGTTGGTGTTGTTGTTGTTGGACACACAAGGCCCCCAGAATTGGGAAGCGAAGGGAGCTATTGTTGGAGGATTATCAGGAGGGATGGTGATGGGAGTAGTCTTGAAGTTGATTGGAGAAGAGAGAACTGGGCTGGTTAGTGAAGGGAAAAGAGAGGATATGGTTGAATTTGAAGAGAGGTCAGAGCTGCAGTTGAAGTTTCTGGTGTTTTGCGTGAACCAAAGACTGGGACTTGCGCCTGTTGAGAGCCTGGAATTGGATGAGTAATTGTTCAGTGACTCGCTGGGAAACTGCACCACCATGTCTGAACACTGGCTGTTGCTTGCAAGTTTATCCAGGAAAAAATCTCTACTGGTTGTGGAGGGCATCATCTTGGTATGGCCTGAATTGGTGATTGCCTTGGAGCTGGAAAGAGAACCTTCCATTTCCAATTGACAGGTTGGTGAGGCCGCAGGAGGAGATAGCCTAATTTGCTCATAGTAGATCGTTCCGGGTTTCGGATTTTCGGCCTGGAAGTTGTTCAATTCGATGGCTGTGGCAGAGGGCTGAGCCTGCTGGCTGTTGTTGTCTTCTCCATTCTCAACTTCAGATATTGGTTTGTGGGTCACAGGGTCAATGCCTCGCTGCCTGAGCTTTTTCTTTAAGCAAGAGTTCCACAGATTCTTTATTTCATTGTCGGTTCTTCCAGGCAGTTGGGCAGCAATTTGGGACCATCTGAAAGAAAGAAAGAAAGGGGAAAAAAATTGTTTAGGGATTGAAAAAGAAAGGAAAAGCAGAGAAACTCGAAAGAAAGCAACTAAATGTGAGGTTTTCGTAAGAGTGAATAAAGTTCAAAATTTCTACCTGTTCCCCAGAACGGCATGAAGTTCAATGATGAGATTTTCTTCTTCTTGTGAGAATGTGCCTCTTTTCAAATCAGGCCTCAGGTAATTAATCCACCTCAATCTGCAGCTCTTCCCACACCTTTGTAAACCTGAAAGATTTTCAAATTAAACATGACAAAAGACTTTCTTTTCATGTTTTTGGAATGGAATTTTCGGGGGGGTGGGGGGAGGGAGAAAATTTAGAAAGTGGAAGAAATTAAAGGGTATTTTCTCCCAATACCAGCTTGCTTGGGAACAGAACTCCAGCAACCATGGCCATACTTGGTGATGTGTCTCAGGAGCTTCTCATCCTCTTCAGGTGACCAGAGCCCTTTCCTGAGTTTCTGTTTGTAGCAGCAGGAGTGTCTCCCCATTTGAAGGAACAGTAAAAACAAAAAACAAAAAACCCAAGAAGAAAGAGACACAGGCGCTGCAATGAGGCAGAGAGAGCTTTCCCAAAACAGTAAATTTGGTGAATCCTAGGTGAAAATCTGTCAGCAAATGAGGCAGGTGCTGTTGGTTCTGAAGCCTCAAGTGTGCCTATTTTTTGGTGGAATGCTTCTCAATGCTTTGGTGGAAAAGATGTGGTAAGAGAGAGATTGGTTTGATGGGGAGCTAGAAAATGAAGTAGCATCTGAGATAGGGAGTTGAATTAATATAACAGGAGGCTTACCAGACAGAAAAGTCACACTCAATAATTTCTCTCTCTCTCTCTCTCTCTCTCTCTCTCTTGTTTTCTTTTTTCTCTTCCACCTCTCTTTCTACACTTGTTTTTTAGTTTTTTTTTTTTAAATGTGTATCAATTTTCTATTAGCCTGAGTTTGCATGTTTTCCTGAGAATTTATGTCTTGTACATGAACGGTGGGGTATTTCCTCTTATATTATATTGGCAAGACACGAGTTTGAAAATAACCCATGCTTTTCACCCAAGTCAGTGATAAGAAAAAAGAATTCCATCTGTAGTGGACAAGATTGACAATTCCATCCCTTTAAACAAGTTAGAAAATGTGGGATCTCTCATTCCTTACGGATGTTTATCTACAAAATTTATACTCCTCTGTCATAGTTTTATTGTTTCACTCTTTCATTTTGGGATGTCACAAACTATTATTTCATATCCTAAAATGTTCTGATCATACCCTAGTTTTCTAATTTTGTGTAAAAAATTACAATTTTTGGAAAAATAAATAAATAAAAAATAAAAAATTTATCTGAACTTTGTGCATCCTAAAATGGTACAATAAAAATGGGATCAAGGGAGCACAAATTTTTTTTACTTACTTGGTAGAATTGATTTACTCGACATTCAAATTATTCATTAAGAACTTATCACATAACTAATTGTTTTATGAAATTCTTAGTAGACATATTTTTGCCTCAAGTGTCTCGAAGAAATTCAAATAGTACAGTGGGAAATAAAAAAGAAAAAAAAACACTAAATACAAATTCGTATAAAAAACCTTACTAAATCATAAATGTTAGCATATAATTGAATGTCCAAACTTAATCGGTTCCACCTACATTTTCAAGAACCAGATAGATTATGTCGCACCAAATTTAATATAAAATTTTATACATAATTTTAAAGTGGGTAAGATGATTACCATTAGTCTCAGGTTTGTAATTGCTTTTGCAAATCAATTCTCAACATCCATTTTATTGCAAATTGCTCATAGACTTTTATAATTCATTTCACATTTGTCTTTAACTGTAGGTAAAACTAAGTTAGCACAGAACCTTAAATTACCAAAAAAAAAAAAAGGGCTAACAGTTTAGATAGTCCATTAACTATTTGATATTAGCTTTTTAAATTTTAATTTTAATGCCATATGGTTGCAAAATCAAATCACAATAGGCTCCTAAGTAAAGGCCCAGTTAATTGCATCAGTGGCTTCTAACATTTTATTATCGTATCATTTTTTTGGTTAGACCTTTATTTGGTACATAGTAAATCCCCAAACTTGTTAAAGGGTTCCATTTATACCCTTTTGTTGACTACATGTGTTAACTTGGATGGGAAAAAACAAGTTTTAACCTTTAAAATATTTTACTTTTCCTTAAAAACCTTGAACTTTTTTTATCCAACAATTTGACCACTATATTCACGTCTGCCACACTATTGTCACTCTCTGAGCATCGTCTTATGCTGCCCATCACATTCTTTTCCTCTTTTTCCTTACTTTCTCCACCCTCACTTCATTTTTACCCCTTAAGTACCCCTACCTCAACTTGCCTTTCCCCCAACCTTAAGCCCCCGTCTGCTTCCCCTCCTCCATCACCACCACCAGCTCCACCCTCCATCCCATGTCCGCCTTCGAGCTCTCCCTTCTCCACTTCGCCCTCCACCGCTGCCCTTCCATTTCCCATCTCCTTATCTTTGATTAATATATGTATGGTTTAAATTCCATAAAAAAATATACATAGGCTGGTCAACTCTAAATTAATTGTTGAAAAAGGAAGTCTACAAAGTGTGAATAATGTTTTGTGGCCACAAACTATATACACATAGGCTAATCAAACATCGTGGCTACAGGTGTTCTTCTTCAAATATCCCTCTACCACATCATTTTGAACAAACCAGTCAATGGTGTAAATAAAGACGATGAAAGCTAGGAAACCTATAAGGAACATGGAGAACTTATGCCCTGATTTATAAGAATATTCAATAATTTATTAGTTGCACACTAGGTAATCCAGGCACCAACTTTTTTCCTAGTTTTGGTAAAGCTCATAATCTATCTCTATGACCTTATTCTAGGCCTTCAAGAATGCCTTTGCAGGCCATTTCTATGATGCAACTCAATACATTGGATTCCATTTTGTATAACCACACTCTACTGGTCAAAAGAAGCATACCTACAGATTATATGAACACGACTGCGGGTTATTGCATGTCGATTAATTTCATGATTTTGGTTTTTTCAAGATTACTATTTTGTTGCTATTTGGATTATCTTTTATCCTTCAAGTTGGTGACTGGTGGATTTGTAATTATTGGTAAGAGAAGTGTGGAGGCTTTAGTCAAGCAAGCAGTTCTTGATTCTTAGAAAGCTACAACCATTGAGGATGTAGCAAATGGTTTCTAGTGCAGTGGCAAGGGAATGGGCAGCGGCAGATGGCAGAGTGAAAAAGGCAGAGCTTGGAGGCGTACATGGGGTAGGGGATGGAGTTGGTGATGGCAGAGTAATGAAAGAGTGTGGTGATGATGGAGGAGGGGAAGGAGACAAGGGTGGAAGGTTGGGAAACGGACACACACACACACACACACACGCACAAGCACACATGTGCGCGCGCGCGCGCGCACGCATACACACACACACACACACACACACACACACACACACACACTCTCTCTCTCTCTCTCTCTCTCTCTCTCTTCCCCCATTTCTTTGTGCACACATACCTTATGTAAGCGCCTCTGTGAGGACCTAGTGTTCCTTCTGCATGCACCTTTGTGGTGGTCTTGCCCACACACAACATGCTTCTCAAATTGCAAGATGCTTGGATATAGCCTTCAGAATGTAAGGACCCCCACTGCTTACTACTCCCACCCTCGCATTCCAACTTTTTGAGGGCTTTTAATACCATTTTAAACCTAGAACAAGGCCTAAAAATCCATGTCACCCCAATTTGCTAATGACATTACTAGATATAGCGAATCTAGAAAGGGTTATACTCGTGCTGCAACAAATTAGGACTCTACATATAAGAGGCTAGCACGCTCTGCCTTGGCCAACAAAGGTCTCCCTAGCCCCCTACGTTGTGCTTGAATATATATCTGTGTGTGGGCAGGGGGTGGAATTGCCCCAAAATCCAGACCTTATTTCTATAAACATATCTTCTAATAACAACTAGTTGATCACATTTAGAATAGTTGCACACATGATCTTTCACAATCTCTTCTTCAACTTGCATATCTCAGGATTTTCCTTAATCTCCCACAATTTGTTCTCCATAACCATCCTAATTGCTAGACTATAAAAAGCCATTTTTTACGGCCAAATGAGTCAAGTTAATTCAAACCCTAATGAATCACATGCACTACACTTCCTCACTCTCACTTTCAGCAAACATTAACTCAAGCTTTTAAGGACCTTCCCTATGAACACAACTCAAGGGCCTTCTAACATTGTCTTTTGGTGTGAAAACTTCTGCTGCCATCCATGTTAGCTTAATGATGACTTTTTGCGCTAGCCATCATTTTAACTATCAAAATTAAATTATTTGGTAACTATTTTTTTATATATTCAATTCATGGCATATTTTTTTACAATTAATTGACTATTTAAATTATCAATTGTTTTCTCTACAAATCAGAATTTTGTGTGAACTTAGCCTTTGCTAATGTTAAAGACTAATATGGAATGGATTATATGGATTTGAGACCAATTTGCAACCAAATGAAGGTTAAGAGCCAATTTAAAATGTAAATAAAAGTTTCAATCTAATGGTGCCATTACCCAATTTTAAGGAACGTCTAACGCAGTCACGCTGCTTTTTTTTTTTTAAAAAAGAAAAAAAGAAAAAAAAAACTGGAAATAGTGGTGGTTTTATCTGTGGAGAACAAAAAGCTTTTCGTGTTTGATTTCAGCTTCTGGGGCATTTCTTGCAAATCATGATCACTTTGAAAAGGCATCATGATTACGTGGAACCAGCCAATTGTTTTTTGGGTCGTTTTCTGGGAATTAAGAGCAGCGAGTTTTCTATTTCTACAAAATTCCACTTACACTCTCATATTACCTCGCCGTACCTCCTTTTCCTCTTTCGAATAGGGGACCTTCTTTTTCAGAAATTTTATTTTACTTCCTTTTTCCTTTGTAAAAACGAAAACTTTTTTCTGGCTATCTAAAATTCATATTTTAGTGAAACTTCCTCCGCACGGCAATCACTAGAATTAGAAATAATTCAAGCACGATGGTACTTGTAGTTGTATATGATATCTGCACAAAATTAATTGGAATATTGCATGCCAATACGCTTATTCGTTGCATGCCCAGTAAAAGTAACTACTAATTTTTTATAATAATTTTATTAAGTGCCTTCCATCCGACATGTGAAAATTTCTCTAAAAGGTTTTTGTTTTGTTTTTTTTTTTTTCACTTTTAAAAAAATCTGGCATTAGATTAATGCATAATCAAAGAAAAACACAAAAGATAAATCCCATAACAATCTACCTGAAACTCAGAACCCCTGTCTAGCTAGCGAATGGGCAACTTCATTGGCTAACCTTTCTAACCAAAGAAAAAGAACAGTAATAAAAAAAAATCTGCAAGAACTTTAGTTTCATCTACCAAAACACCAAAACAAAAAAAAAGGGAATGGGAAGACCCTAAAATCAAACTAATAACGTCTTAGTTATGATATGTCTGGGCACCTTTCATTCACACAATTTACATTGTAATTCAAATTTATTTTTTGAAACTACATGTTATCTACCTTTCAATTGTTTTATTTGTTACATTCCTGGATCCTGGTAAAAGTTTGTGCCATTTACTCGTATTTTTCTCGTCTAGGAAAGAATTAATTTATGATCAGCCATTTAGCGTAGCAATCAATCCTTTGTTAAAACAAATTAAAATTATATTCTGAAAAAACAAAATCATTGACAATCCGCCAGTTGCCAGTTGGGCATTATACTAAAAAAATCATGTCTGGGCGGAAATGTTCCCCATATAAAACTGAGGAGATTATATTATATTATGGCTTATGTTACTTTTTTTGGTTTTGAGAGAGTTACAATTTGTCCCTGTTATTTATCCTAAATTACACTTCGCCTCTTTTTGCATCAGAAGACTCTTAAGAGTTCTATGAAGTTTTAGGAAACTTAAACTTACCCCTACATTCATTTTTAATATCAAAATCAATGGATTAATTATACTTTAAGGCCTAAACTCTAGTTAAATTAGGGTTTTTATAGTTACTCCCCTGAACTTTAGGTGATATTACACTTGTGACTTGCCCTTCTGAGGTTTGAAAATCTACACTTACCCCCTGCTTTTTTAATGTCATCAGTCAGCTGTCATTCAAAATTATGGCCAACCATCTTGAATTTAGTTTAGTTTACAATTATACCAAAAACTTTAGAAATCTACAACTTTCCAAGATTGCCCCCTCCTTGTCTCTCCACATCCATTCTCCCCTGCCTCCACTTCAACCCATCCATCTTTGGCTCTCCTTGCCTCCGTATGGGACTTCTACTTTGGCTCCAATACTTTCTCTTCTAACTCCCTTGTCGACGCTCTTCAGGCCCTTGATAGTGACCTTACAGTTGCTACATTGAGACTTGCCTAGATCAAGGCCACTAACTCAGGGTTCTTCATCTCCACTCTCCTCGCTAGTGCCACCTATCTTGCGAACTGTGGCCTGTGGGATGCTTCAGACATGCCGCAACTACAACAATTATGCCGCCTCCCAGCTTTTGGCCACCAACAATGAGTTCAACTTTGAGTCCTATGACACCGCTATGGAGAATGTCAATACGGCGGTCAATGGCACCTGGAAATGCAAATATAAAGCCTATGGGTCAACCTTGGTTGCCTTCCTCATGTTTTTAGAAATTTGCATTATTTTTGTCAAGTTTTTTAGCCTCAAAAATTTGAATTTTTTTATTGACTAAGAGCTATATAAGTCGTTTATGTAAGTCTTACCAGAAAAGAGATATGTTCATATATAAAAATAATAAAACAAACACATAATAATGATATCAATATAAAAAACTGTAAAGTTCATCAATTTTTCTAGAAGTTTACAAAACACACACACCTATATTAGTAGAAAATATAATATGAGCCTCTAATTATTTGAATTAAATTGTTAGAGATAAATTTTTTATTTGTCCTATCATATTCTAATTATTAACAATATAATATTTGGTTCCAATTATTTGCCTCCGATTTTGAATAGAGTTTACAGAGTCAAATATTTTATTTGATTCATTTTATTTTGTCTCCAATGTACATTAATTAGTACAAATAAATTATATGCTTTTAAATTTTTGCCTCAAATTTTGAATATAGGTATTGAAGACAAATGCGCTATTTGCCCCATTATTTTTGTCTCAAAAGCTAGTTCTTCATATAGTGAATTCAAAATAAAATAAAAAGAAAAAAATAAAATGAGAAATTTTAAAAAATAATTTATTTTGAAAATACGAGGTAAAACAACAATGCTGCTTATGTGACATTAATGATCCTAAAAAATGAGTTATTAGTAATTATTTTGATATATAAAGATTATTCACTCAACTTAAATAATATTGATTGAAACTTTATATTGAAAAAGGTTAAAAAAAAGTATTTTTTTAACACTTTTTTGGAAAATCTTGGTATTTTCTCTTAATTTTTATTTTTCTTAGTTGGTTGCAAAAAAAAATATTTTCTAAAAACATTATTCAAGTAATCGTTAATTAGAAATATTATTTTAAAAAAATATTATTCAAGTGATTAATAATTAGATATTTAAATAATATAGTTCTAGATTAAAAAAAAATCAATTGAAGCTATTGGAGGTATTGAAGCATTAGTCTTCTTCTTCTTTCCTTTTATTTGCATCGATCCATGGAATGACAAGTGAGACGAATTTAGATGAGTCTAAATGGGTTGAGGTGAAGAGGATAAGTGATTTTGGGGATGAGGTCAGGGAAAGAGAAGGTGGAGCAAGAAGGCAGGGTCGGATAAGGAGGTAGGAGGATAGTGGAGATGGATGAGGTTGAAGTAGCGATAGCAGAGAATAGAAGTAAAAAGACAAGAAAGGGAAGAACAAACTTGGAAAATTATAGATTTCAAAAGTTTTGGATATAATTATAAACTAAGTTAAATTCAAGGTGACTAGCTGTAATTTTGATTAACAGCTGATTGACGATGTTAAAAAAGTGGGGGTAACTGTAGATTTTCAAACCTCAATGAGACAAGTGTAATATCATCTAAAGTTTAGGGGGTATTTGTAAAAAACCTATAAATTATTTCATTACTTGTCTTTTTCAAATAATATAATATAATACATTTTTTAAATATTATTTTTTGTCAACTTACCATTTCCCAATTATTGTTTCTTTTGATTATATTTTTATTTATTTTTTATTATTTGTACATTTTTTATCTTTATATTTTCAATTTTTAAAATAGTTCTAATTATAGATATCATTCTTATTTTAAAATTGATTGTAGTTATTTATTTATTTATTTCTATTTAGAAGCCTTACAAGCATCCTTATTTTTTTTTCAAAACTTATTATGATAACTATTAAATCTAAAATCAAAGAAGTGATGACGCTTATATTTACAATAATATGAAATTTCCGAAATCATTTTTGCTTCAATTAATACATAATTTGTTATTTTGTTAAAAGTTTAGTTTTATATATTTATTCATTAATTAATTGTTTTGTAAGAATGTCTTGTTCAACAAAGTGCTTATTAATGATTTAACAATTTCTCAGATGCTCAGATTATTTCCAGTTATAATTCCTTTGACTTCAGCTTTAATGTCCAGTGAAATTGTAATTGCTAAAAGATTACTATTTTTTGGATTATAATTCACCAATTCTTTGCATTTGTATTCTTTTGAAAAGTATTTTTCGTCATTATTCTCACTTAAGAGATGGTGCTATTTAATAAATGATATTGTTCTTTATTGTATTCAGTTTTCTAGCTATTATCATCACTCCATAGGCTAGTGTATTTTTTAGTTAATAAAATTAAGAAATATTTTACTAAATGAGAGCTTCTTAGAAAATAATTAATTAATCAATAAATATACAAAAATAAAATTACATTAAAATAGCCAGTGTTCCATTAACTTGAACAAAGTGAATTTTAAAATTTTCATATTATTATAGAATGAGCCATATTGTTTCTTTGAATTTTGTTTTAATAGTTACTTTTATAAGTTTTGAAAAAGTTGAAAGGGATAAAAAGTAACAATTAATTTTAAAAATTAAAATGATGTTATTAATTAGAGGTGATTAAAAAATTGAAAATATAAAATGACATACATATAAACAATGAAAATTAAATAAAAAATAAATCATAAGAAAAAGAATAATAGGGTAAGTAAAAATGAACAACACATATAAATGTATTATGTCATTAAAAAAAACAAGTAATGAAGCAATTTATAAGTTAAGGAGAAAACTTAAAAGAAAATTAAAGGTTGGGGTTTCAAAGTGTAATTAATATATTAATTTTAAATTTCCAAAGAGACAGTAGGTAGTATAGGTTTTTTAAAACCTCAAGGACTTTTAAGATGTTTATGAAGCAACAGGAGCAAAGTGTAATTTTGAGTAAATATCAAAGGTATAATGTAATTCACCCTTTTGTTACTAAATTTTTTATGTTATTAATGATCGAAGGTCTGAAGCGGCAGAATATATTATTACCAATGGTTATCGACAGAACACTAAATGTTTAATATGTAAAATTTAATATATTAATTATTTAATATGTAAAATTTATGAAATTCATGTTTTAAGAATTTTTAGGTGTAAATGTTATACTTTTTTTTTGTTTATATAGAGTATTGGTATATTAGTGTGTTAGTTTGTTTCTTTATTATTTTCTTAGTCTATCTCTTTTATCAGACTACCTTATTTATTTACTTTACAATATGATGGGACTTAAAAATGTGTAAGGCCTATAATTAAGTTAAATATCCCCGTTTCTCAGCACTATATTTCTGTAGTAAATATTATACATCATTACATCTTACAACAAATAATAATGACTGTTTATTAAAAAAGTATAATTGTCATGTAAAATATAATTCATTCTTAATTCTTTAATGAAACCCTTTTCGCTTGGCGGCCATAAACCCTAATCCTCATTGTTCCACCTTTTTATGCGTCCTTTTAATGTGTCCATATACATTAGTTTTATTAAGAAAATGCGGAACATATATAAACTTTTTGTCAGAGTGTTTTTAAATATTCGCACGCGCTTGTATATATATAACCGAGTAAATTCCATTTATAGTCCCTGATCTTATCAAGTGCCCCTAAACGGGTCTCTAACTTTATTTTATCCTATTAAAGTCCCTAACCTCCTTATTTGTGTCTCAATCATTGTCCTTCCGTCATTTTCATGGTTAATTTTGACAGAATTTTTGTGACAAATGTCAACATTAGTCTTACATTTTTTTATTTTCACTTAAATAACCCTTAAACTAATAAATTTATCACTACAATCATCATCTGCCCTTCTCTTCCTTCCTCACCATCTCCAGCCACCACATACCAGTCCATTGAAAATATTATCAATAATCCTTAACAACATCAACACACCCGTATTGGTTCACGGTGTACAAACTCCTCTTGAACCAAATTACGTCGGTTACTGGGCAAAGAGCCATTGAACTGATGCAAGTTGGCTTGGGCAAGGCCAGACTAGTGAAATTGGTAATAATATAATCCATTATATCTATAAAATTAATTTTAATTACAAAGAAAATTTTCATTGAAAACAATAAATAATGATACTTTTTCAAGTAATATAATTAATTTAATTATGTCAAAAATCAAAGATCAATGAACAAAGCAGCTGGTCACCGGTGCCAATGCCACCCCAAGCCCCGCAGCCGATGTCCATGCTTGGAAGCCTCCATCTGAATCCCTGAAAACCTCTTTCGAGTCGCGTCTAGTGCCTCTTCCAAATCGTAGCTGAAGGCCTCCATTCCAATCACGTGGAATTGTACGGCTAGAGACGAATCACAAATGGAGAGGTAAATAGCAAACAGATGTTGACGGCTGGTGTCGGGAATTATGAACGGCCGATTGATTCATCATATTCATCCGATTCATCACTCGACAATTTTAACAAAGATAGCAAAGATCGAGAGGAGTACAGCGGAGAGGAAATGAGGGGCCTGTCGATTTGAAAATGGGGCTGTCGATTCGAAACGGGGGCTGTTGATTGTAGTTGGTGATAGGCTGGGTCGGTTGGAGGAAGTGTTGAACAGCCATTGTTGATGACGGAGCCAATTGTCAATGTGCAGGGATGTGGTGACTGGAGATGGTGAGGGAGAAAGAGGGGGGAGATGATAGTTGTAGTGATAAATTTATTAGCTTAAGGGTTATTTGATTGAGAATAAGAAAATGTAAGGCCAATGTTGGCATTTATCACAAACATTTTGTCAAAATTAACCATGAAAATGACGGAAGGACTACGATTGAGACATAAATAAGGAAATTGAGGACTTTAATAGGACAAAATGAAGATTAAGGACCCGTTTAGGGCGACACGATAAGGTTGGGGACCAAAAATGAAATTTACCCATACATAAACCTAAAGAAACGTTTAAGTAATTAATGAAATTTATATGATTGCGTAGGATAATCAACTTGGATTTGGTGGAGAAAAGCTTTATTTGACCTCCTTTTTTTTTAGTAGATATCGTATGATTTATAATTGTTAAAACATATCTTGGTAAAAAGACTTTAATAAACCAGTATTTTATGTATCTTAGAGAGCGAAAATAAGAGTGAGAAAACATTATTTTTTAAAATTTAAGCAAACAAAAATAATATAAAAATAAGAGAGGAAGTGTGAGAATGGGAGTAGCAACTCAAAATAAAAAGGATTACTTAAATTATGGGTTTTAATTAATTTATTGATTTAATTTTTTTCTGAAAATTGAATTTGTCGAATTTATATTAATTAAATAGAAAGTTTACGTTAACAAATCAAAATATTTAGCTGTCCGGGCCAAGGGCCATGGCCCGCAAAAATTGGAAATTGGGAAGCCTCTGGGAATCTTTGATCCTAATAGAAGTATGTCACAGGCGGCAATATGGACTTCACATCACATTATTGTATGTATATAATATTACTACTATATAATATTATATCAACTATGTCAAGATTCTAGTGAGACATAATTTTTCTTTTCTGTATCGATTTGTTCCGTATTGATAATGTAATTATTTGCTATATCTAACTCAATTGTTAATCGTAATATACTATTTTAAATACTTTTTTTATGAAAGTTCTTTTCATTAACTGTAGGACATACGACATAAGATATAATCCTAAATACTACAATGACAATAGGCTCAACTTATGTCATTCATGACATCTTTACAATATCGTATTACATAAAAAAAACTGTAGAGAATATACAAGTATACTTGGTATTCAGATATGCAGACTGGCAGAAAAAACATCCTTAAAAATAAGGGACCCAAACCTAGCATAATGTTTAAAATAACAAACAAACTAATGAACGCTAATACTTGATCCATTATAAAAGATTGGTTAACACCATTGACTCATTGAGTAGAACTTTCTGATGTTGCCTTTTTAATCTACAGCTTTTCTTTATCGTCTGATAGAGAGAATAAAATTGAATTTAGCAAAAGTAAAGAAAAAAATTTTGCTGATCAAATCAATTATTTGAAGAAATAACATATAAATTAAAGAGAGATGGCTAAATCCAGCTCAAAAACCACTATATTAAACACTTGTTTATGTGACATTCCTCTTGTCCGGATCCACATCCACAACATTAAGAGGGGAAAAAAGTTTGCTTGCAATTGATGAGGTTGAAATGTAATCATGCTGAGCTGATAGTGGTAGATATAGTTGAGTTTGACTTAAAATATGTATCATATCAAATTTGGTAACTTGTTTTGATTGAATTGATAGAAAGAGTAAGAATAAATTATAAAGGCTAGCTCAGGATAAAATACACTCGAACTATGCCATACTCTTATACTTTCAGCTTATTTACGATCGTGCCACTCACTTTATTTCATCTCTTTATTGTTGTTCTCTATTTGGCCCTCCTTTCTTATCTCGAAATCCATCTACCGCTCCTTTGCTCTTTTTCCTTTTCCTGATTTGTACATTTTTCTTTATCTCTCCGATCAATCGACTTAAAGATGATAGGTCTTTTTCCTCTTTCTCTCTATAGTCTTTTATTTCGATTGACTCAAAGATGATAGGTCTTTTTCTTCTTTCTCTCTATAGTCTTTTATTTTTTAATATGTACGTGCAGAAAATACCCGACAAAACATCTGGAAGAAGAGTATTAGCATAGAAGATCAAGACGTTAGTGACGTCGGAATCGGCCTTAGAACAGTAGCTGAGTTCCAAGTTCTTCTTTGATTTTTCCTTCATTTCTTTTATTTTCTCCTTAGTTCTAATTCTTGTTTCTTGTTACTATATCTAGATTTAAGCTATATTTGAAGAATTTTTGCAAGAGGTTTGTGATAGCGCTGAAGCCTACCCACATTCCAAATGATAACCAATGTTGCTTTTTTAACATTTCTTACATCAAAAGGTGTGCCTCTTTCAAATTGATTTCTTTAGTCTCATTTATTCATTCTACAAAATTGAAAATTTTGATTTTGGGGGGAAGAATCGGGTTAGCCAAGCTAAGACTTTAGAGTTGTAGGCTTAAAGAATTAACTACTGCCAAGATTAGGAAACGGGTCTCAATGATGAGGAGTTGTCACGTGCACCAGTAAGGTCAGGCACATTTTTCTCTTCTTCACAACAAAGCCAATAAGATCAAGAAGGCCAAGGTAGCCATTGCTGGCACCAATCTTCTTGAAGCTGCCACCCACTAAGGCAAGTTGAAGCATAGGGAAAATGATGTTTTTTTCTTTGGTTTGGTTGGCTTCTATAGATTTTTTTTAATACTTTTTTCCTTTAGTTTATTTGATTTTCATCCTTTAATATTGGTCTATGTGATTAAACAACACACATAATTAAATTGTTAGTAGACAAAAAGAAGGAAGAAAATAAGAGAGAAATTGTACAAGTTATTTTAAGAATTATTATTGTGTTGTTTCATTCAGTAAAATGTGTTATTTCGTTCATAAAAATGTATTGTTCTTTAATATTTTATCAAATGTGTTCATATATTTTTACAATGAAGAGAATAATAGAGAAATTATACAATTTTTTAGAATGACTATTTTACTATTATGTCTAATAGGAAGCGCTATTTTATACGTACAGATGTATTATTTTATAATATAATGTTCATCATATAAGATGTGTTGTTCATAAATTATGGTGTTCTGTTTACTAAGAAGTGTTGTTCTATTCATATAAATGTATTATTCTATAATATACTATTCATTTCATAAGATTTACTATTCATAAATTATGATCTTCTATTCAGTAAGAATTATTATTCTATTTATATTAATGTATTATTTTGTAATATATTTTTCATTTCGTAAGATGCATTGTTCGTAAATTATGATATTCTATTCTTCAAGAAGTACTATTTTATGTATACAAATATGTTATTCTATAATATACTGCTCATTTCATGAGATATATTGCTCGTAAACTGTGGTGTTCTGTTCAGTAATGGGTGTTGTTCTTTTCATAGAAATATGATATTTTCTAATATGTTCTTTATTTTGTAATATATGTTGTTCATAAATTATGGTTTTTTATTCAGTAAGAAGTGATATGTTGTTCATACAAATGTGTTGTTCTATAATATGGTATTCATTTTGTAAAATGAGTTGTTCTAAGTTATGGTGTTTTATTCAGTAAAAGTGTTGTTCTATTCATATAAATATATTGTTCTATAATGTGTTATTTAGTTTATAAGATTTTTTGTTCGTAAATTATGATATTCAATTTAATAAGAATTGCCTGAAAGAGTAAGTTGATAGTGGTGCTAAATGACTCAGCTTTCATGTAGAGCCAAATATAGTTTTATTCTGTAATATTGTTTCGTTTAGTGATAAATAATGTTCTATTCATACAAATGTGTTGCTCTATAATATGCTATTCATTTCATAAGATATTCTATTTGTAACAAGTATTATTTTGTTCAGTAATAAATGTTGTTTCATATAGTAATAAGTATTGTTTCATTCATATAAATGTGTTATTCTATAATATATTATTTATTTCGTAAAATGTGTTGTTTGTATTAAGTGTTGTTCCATTCAGTAATAATTGTTGTTTCGTTTAATAATAAGTATTGTTTTAATTAGACAAATGTACTATTTTGTAATATGCTATTCATTTCGTAAGATGTCCTATTCGTAATAAATGTTGTTCCATTCTGTAATAAGTGTTATTTCATTCATACAAATATGCTAATCGTGATAAGTATCGTTCCGTTCAGTAATATGTATTATTTTTTTCAGTCATAAGTGTTGTTCATTTTAATAAGAGATGTTATTTCATTCTTATAAATATAGTGTTCTATAAAATATTATTAATTTTGGGAGAAATACTATTCATAAATACTATTATTTGATTCAATAAGGAATGTTATTTTATTCAGATAAATATGTTATTCTGTAATATACTATTTATTTTGTAAGATGTGTTATTCATAAATGATGTTGTTCTATTCAGTAAGAAGTGTTGTTTCATTCTTACAAATTTGGTGTTTTATAAAATATTGTTAATCTCAGAAAAAATACTATTCATAAGTAATATTATTTGATTTAATAAAAAATGTTGCTCTATTTAGACACATTTATTGTTCTCTAAAGTCCCATTCTCTGTGGACAAATTTATTATTTTCTTTAGACAAACATGCTATCTATATATAGATGTTCTATTCAGACAAATGTGCTATTCTGGACATGATGACATTTTTTGTAAATAATGTAAAAGTAAGTGAGTAGTGAACTCCAACAGGTGTACTCTCTAGCTACTCAATTATAAATAATCCTTGATATTGATTGAGATTGAGTGGAATTTTAGTAGCTCATATAAATCAAGAAAATAATACTATCTAAGCTTATGATAAAAAGTAATGAATAAGTCAAGTTTGGCATGAATTGTCCACAAACACTAATAATTTATCCAAGTTTAAATTAAATAAGTAAATAAGTCATATATAAAGAAGGTTAGACTTGTTCTTTTTATTTTATTTCATCCATGATAATGGACACAAACTTAATCAACAGGTTGTTCGTGGTTTTTGTATTGGAACACAGATGGTGAGGGTGCGTCATGAAAAATAAGGGAGTTAATGTCAAATTGACCAATAAGGAATGAACATGCTAGAATAAGGAGGACTGCACATACGGCATATGCCATCTCTATGCCCACATTTTTTTTTTGAAAAAAGTATTATTATGTTTTGATGATATTCACTAAGTCACACAAAGCATCCTAAAAGCGAAAGTGAAGAATAAGAATAAAAAAGAAAAAGTGTCATATTTTAAAATTTAATTATGTAAAAATGTTGTAAAAATGAGAGTTATAGTGACTGTTGAGAACGGAAACAAAAGTGCTAGAGCAGAAGCGATAACACAAAATAGAAAAATTATGTAACATAGGACATTCATTTACACCGCTCAAAGTCATGTCAACCACGATAACCAATTTTGGGGACAAGTGTTATATTTTCAGACTAAAAATCATAAATACCAAGATACCTTTCTTTCTTTTATATTTTTTTCATCCAAAACTCCCTAGTATTTGGTTGGCACATTTAGCTCCAAGTACTTCAGAATTAAGCCAGGTCAAACCCTATTTGGCAAAAAACTTTCTCAAAGTCTTTCTCTTCATTCATTAAACTAGAATAAAAAATTTTAGAGAAACTTCTTGCTACTTCACTCAAGGGCGGAGTGAGTCTTTTAAGTTTGAGGGCCACATTTGTTGCAAGCTTGAACATAGGCTTTTGAGCCTTTGGTCTTCCTCTACTATCCACGAGCCCTTTTTCACGCCTTCACCGATGCACTAATTTGCAAAAAAAGGGAAAAGTTGTATGTTTACCAATTTCTAAGCTTTTAAAATATAATTAGTTAGTTTTTTATTGATAAAAGAAAACTCTTAATATTGGACTTTTGTTATCCCTCTCACACAAATCAACCACATACATTTATGGAAATTTTGGGGAAGAGAAAGAAAGAAAAACTTATTTACCATTTTGTATTTCAACTTCTTAAAATCATTATTATGTTAAGAGACATTAAATACACAATTAATTCTCATTGAAAAAGTAAGATGATATTAATTAAGGTTGAATATCTTTAAGAATGAGTTAGGAGTCAAGATGAGGCATTAAATCAATGAGTTAATTTAAGAATAGTAATTTGGGTATAAAAAGGATTTAATTTTAAATAATTATCCTTTTAGTTTTTTCAATGAGAGTCAAGTGTTCATTTAATGCTTCTTAACAAATCCTTAAAAGATCAGGGGGCAACATTAGAGATAATGAAAGTTTTTTACCTTTATTTTTACATATACATATAATAATATATATAATTTGCAAGAATGTTAAGGCCGGGCACCCCTTCCGTCCCCATACTCCCTCTGCCTTTGACTTCACCTCACAAATGTTTGGTTTAAAGGTTTTTTTGTTTTATTTCTTTTCGGGTTCACCTTTGCTTTAATTTATCATCATCATCATCATCATCATTATCTTTTTCCTTTAGGGGCGAGGAGGTGTTCATGGCTGATACCTGTCATTGTGGGTTTTTATTTGGGCCTTAACTTTTAACCCCATGGTCATGTCCCCATACTTTTTAAAAAAAATAAAACTCAATTTTTTTTTGTTGACCCAGAACTCATCAGTCTCAAGAATGTTACTAGTTCAATCAGACGTGATCAACATTATATTATAAAATGGTGAACAATAATCTGTCTTAAGACTATTGTTGTAGGTAAAGTCAGGTATACAAAGCAAAATTTCCCAGGCCACTCACTTTACCAAGCCTATGCTATAATTGGCCCAAATAGATTGACATTATCCCACAAGCTACAAACCAAAAAGCGAACAAGTAGGAGTCAAACCCTGTGACTATTGACAAATAAATCAAAGCCTTAATTGTTTCAAAATTTTAACACGTGAATATGTAGGTTATTATAGAGCCTCAACTTTTAACTAGGGCTTTTTATTGGGAACTTTTTTAATCATAAAAAAATCAAAATTTTCTTTTTTTATTTCTTAGATTCAATATAATTTAAAAGATAAAACTCTATTTATTAATAGTACTTAATTATGTTTATTATAAGTTAATTAGTTCTAATTTTTTTCTTATCCAACTTAAAAAATTGATAAGTTCTTTTAACAAAAATGATTGAAAAATGGTTTAAAGATTATTAAAGTGTATGATTTCAATTAGTATACGAGTTAAGCAATGATAAGTATGAATTTCTTAGTCAAATATATTGACTTTCCATCAACTTTAACCTTTATTTTTTACCTCACCCCATATTTTTTTTCTATTGTTTCTTGCATTGGTTGTTCGTTTTTTAGGTTCAATAAAATAAAGGAAGTAGTGGATCAACAAGAAAAAAAATTGGAGATGTAATAGGTTAACGCGCTAGCTGTACTGTGGTACCATAGCACCAATGGTGGCGCTGCAGCACCACAATGCATTCAGCATTGAGAGGTTTAAGGGCCCTAGCGTTGAAGTGTTGTTGGTGGCGACACAGTGCTAGGAAGCCCCCTGTTCACCCTCTTTCTAGCATTATAGCACCATTTCTACTTGTGTTTCTGTCTCTGTAATGCCCCTAAAAGTGCAAAATAGTTGTCCATTACATGTATTTCAAACTTTAATTTGTAATTGGTGGAGAATTTTTATCTTATGACAAGATTATGACTCAAAGCTTTATCTTTCTAGTATGTGGAAGGAGCTAGATCTAGAAGATAGGGCACACATTTTTTAAAGAGTTAAGATCTAGGGCTTTTGCATATATTTTATTATCATGTTTTACACCATCATCTTTTAGAGTTGCTTGAGGAGGATTGAAATTCTTAAAGAAGATTTCTTGGAGATCTGGCAATCAAGCTTCTTTAAATTCATCTTGGATTTATTTTTTTCCTCCTTCTTGTAACTTGTCATGAGTACTATTGTATCTAACTTTTTGGTTGTATTGGCTTGAGCATGGAGTAGTTTCTTCAATACTTTTTATGGTTGTAATTAAGTACTTGATATGGTAATGCTTTGATGAATTTATGGCTGTTTGTCTTTGGATTTTTCTCTTGCCTGTTTATTATTCTCATTGAGCATAATGTTTTGTTGATTGATTAAGAGCCTTAGTCAATTGTACCTTAGTTTCATTTTTAACTCTTGGGAAAGATTAAAGTGAATTTGAACTAAGAGAAGAGTGTAGTGACTAAAGACTTGTTGGATACTTGTCTAGATAACTAGATGAAGAGTAAACAAACCTTGCAAAGCCCTTGCTTAAATCTAGCCATTATGAAGGGAACCCATCTAGTTTAGCAAAGGAGAGTAAGGGTCAACCTAGTTAAATTCACCAATAAGTAGAAAAACCCAAATATTAGCACCAATTCAATAACTAGCCAAGCAGGTAATGAAAACAATATGAAGTGTGTTTTCAATCTCAACTTGTTAGAAATTCAAATTCATATTGTATTTGTTAATTTGCTATTTATTTAGGGGTAATTTAAATAGATCAACTTACCCGCTCACATTCTTAGTTAAAGCAAGTAATTTATAGATTGTCCAGCTAAGATGAGTATGATAGCCTTTGGTACTTGTTGGCAATCCAATGTCTATCTCTGTATGAACGATATCTTATTTGCCCTAGCCACAAGCATTCCATGTGCTTGCAAATAGTGTAATTTTAAGACTCACAACAAGCAAATAATACATGGATAAAAAATTATTTATGTATCAATAATTAGCAGTTTATTTGTTATTTTTCCTATGTATGTATGTGTATGTGTGCACACACACAAAAGCAATCTTCCTGTTGAAGGGGCTCAGCGTTCTGGCCTAATCTTTGTAACGACCTAAGTCCAGAACTGATCAATGGAATACGTGCGCACACCACATGGGTTATCCTTAGAAAAAGGATAAGCTCTCGAATCCAGGATCAGTCCCGGTGGACGATGCATATGCATACCCACTGTGCCACACCATCGTCGTCCCGGGTTGGCTATGATACCATTTATAGCAACCTAAGTCCAGAACCAGTCAACGGAATACCTTCCCACACCACATGAGCTATCTTTTATAAAAATGATAAACGGTAGCTGTTTATATTCTGGAATTGGAGCCCATATATCTACATAAGGCTTCCTATAATTCACCAATGTGGGATATGGGGGTGTTACAAATCTGTAATGATCCAATTTCAGAACTGGTTAACGGAATACCTGCCCACACCACATCGGCTATCCTTAGGAAAAGGATAAGCGGTAGGTGCTTATGTTCTAGAATTGGAGCCTATATATCTACATAAAGCTTCCTATAATTCACCGATATAGAATATGGGAGTGTTACAACCTTGATGCTGATTGTTCAAATCCGGCGAGTCTTTTGCTATATAAATTTTGTTAATTCTGCCGTTTTGGCCTCCCTCTATTATAGATACACTTATAATTGCAACGGTTTTATTTGTTAGATAAAGTGAAAGCATGAGGTATCAAAGAAAGTTTGGAAAAAAAATATTTTAAATGTTGCCAAATGAGTTTTGCTAAATTCAGAACATAAGAATTTTCACTCATTGAAAACAGGTTATGCACTCAAATATTTATTAAAGAAAATCTAGAAGAAGAATGTAAAAAAAAAAAAATGTTTTCACCTAATAGTTGCTTCGCTTCTCTATCAACGTTTACATTTATATGTAGGGAATATGGAAAATAACTACTTTCAAGACCAGAAAGTAACTGAATTTATTGTGAATGACACTAAATCAAAAGGAATTGAAGGAGTTATGAGTTGAACCTCTTACCTCTCTCTTCCGCCCTCATGTAATTTGTCACTTCAGCTAGCAGGGCTGGACGTACTGTTGCTTGTTAAACGGAACGAAATTTCACGTTTAAAAAAAGAATAATACATATTGAAGATAAATAGGTATTATTAATTGTTTCTCTTTCTCTTGGAACATGTATCATTCGGGAAGCCAATGTGTGCGTTGGAAAATATTAACAAAAGCTGTCGGTTTCAGGCAGGGAAAGGAAATATTGCAGATCGAGTTCATTTCACTTCACACGTACACTCTTATACGAAATTCGGGACCCCAACGGTCTTATTCCACCGACGTTCTTCGCTCCTTTGTTTCCAATTACTCGATCCGTACCCGTATTACCTCAAGGTAAAAAACCAGCAAAGCGATCCAGCTCTATCCGATTTAAAACTCATTTATAATTTATCTAAATAAAATTTTAAATTTGATTCACAATTTAAATCAAGTTCCATTTATTTAGTATTTAGCTTAGTTTTCATATATTTCTCTGATTTAATAAATTGTTTGAACTCAACCTGGGTTCAATTTGATTTGAAACTAATTTATTTATTTTTTTCGATAGAAACTTTAACAAAATATGAAACTCGTATATATTTTATGTTAAGTATACTTTACTTATTATTTAACTCGGCTTAGTTTATTTTTAGTTAATAGTATTACCAACATTTGTTTGCTTTTCCTTTTCCTTTTAGAAATAATTTTTTCATAAAAAATAGAAAATAAATGTCATACCTAAAAATTGAGGAGAGAAAATGCAATTTCTTATCCAAAGAAACGTTAGAAATCTATTAAATTTTTAATTTTTAAGATAACAGTTTTTCCTCTATTATTTCAAAAATCTTCACTTTATCACTGTTGTTGTATCGTTGTTGCATTAATAAGAAAGAAAAGAAAGTTGTTTTTATAGTACTTGCCGATTCTATACTAGAAGAAGTGCTTATAAAAAAAGTCAAAAGAAAATCTTCAACTATCTCATATGCTGACCAAAATTATATCAAATATTATGCATATGCTAATACAATTATACATTGAAGCAAATTAGGGGGGTTGATCTTCTGTATGGAGCCATCATTCCATAATGATGTTCCTCGACATGTTCCTTACATAAATCGCCATTTTATAGCATGGGGATGCAACATGATTAACTAGTTAACTAAATTAAATTAAACTGTATAATTAAAGTTATTTTCACGTTATTTAATTAATTAAAGTATAATTAATGCCAGTAAACTCAATACTATATCTGTTTGATAAAGCGATAGTATGTGTCTCTATGTATACCCATCCACTGTTAGTTGCAACTTGCAAGAACAATTATGAAGCTGTGTCTTGGCCTTATCAGTGTCTCCATATACATACAAAACATCCAACTATATATATAGTAGATGTATGTCGTTCATGTATCAATACATATATATAAAAGTTAATATAAAGTATATACTCCTTCTATTACGAAATAATTGAAAATAATTCTTTTTTCAAAAATATCATCTAGAGTTTGTACAACATAGATAAATTATTATTTGTCATGATTATTTTTAATTTTTTTTAATAAAAGATGTTTCATTCTAATTAAAAGAGAGCTAAACAGTATCATACAAACCAACGATAACATAAGATTTAGGGGACAATCATAACATAAAATAGCCATAAAAAAGCTATTCATTCCCGCGACACCAAATGAAAATAAGAGAATCGGATCAAGCCGAAACCTTCCTTGTAAGGTAGAATAAATCTAAAATACAAAACTCACAAATAATTGAAATAAAGCCCAGACCAAGCAAACAATAACCAAATAGTACTAGAATCAATCAGAAATCACATGCCTGAACAAGGGTATCTATAAAAATAAAAAGATTATTTATAAAACCTAAAAAAATAAATACTAATTTTATTTTTTATAATTACTCTCATATCTATTGTCAAACATTAGGACACCTTAGTTAAGTTGAGATTCCAATGAATCCAAGAGAAAACCTAGATCCATCGTGATCCACATCTAATTAAAGATTTATCTTGTAAGAGTCTTAAATCATCTCTGAACACTAAGATAACATAAAAAACCTTTAAAAAAATAACATAAATACAAAGTTATCGTTTATTTTGGTCTCAGCATTATGAAAAAATGTCAATTATTATACTATAAAATGTGGCGTAATGCATATAATTAAGTGAAGAGGTAAGTGGTTGGATGGATAATTTTCATCACATCATTCACTCGTGAGCTTATGATATGGAGGCACATGAGCTGTTCCCCTGAGTGTTTGAAGGATGCCAATTTGGTCAACCATTCCATATCGTCTTTACCAATTTTGAAAGCCCAGCAGCTCCGGATCAGCTACGACTTCCTTCTTCCATGGCGGCAGGTACTTTTGGGCTATCCACAAATTTTTCAGATGACGTCTTTAATGCTCCTAATTATTATTGTAAAGTTTATATGGCTTCGACAATTATTGCTAGCAAAATACCATTATTAATGAATTACTGCCACGATGGCATGTATTATATATTGTGTACCGTGACGGCAGAACATGCGAAATTATTGATCACAGGCTTTTGCCGATACACAAATTAACATTTGGTCACACAAACATACATATGTGGCCAGTGGCCTGGCTCATGTTCAAAACCCGGCAGAGATTCCAACCACGTACCGACATTACTTTAGCTGTTTAGGTAAGACAAACTGTTGTCTGCTGTTTTTCTTCCTTTCTATTAATTGATCATCTAAAGACTATTGGGTAGTAGCTCAAAATATACTTAGAATTCATCAAAAAGAAGTTACTCCTTCCTTCCTTTTTTACAAAAACTTATTTTTTTACTATTCACAACAATTAATTTATAATTTTATTTTTTAAAAAATTTATTATAAAAATATAAATATTTTATATGAAAATGAAACTTTAAAGGTTATAGTTTTTAAATATTATTTTTAAGAATTTTGTTCAATACAAATTACTATGAATATATTTACGTCAAACTTCGGTAAAAAAAAAGGTAAAAAGGTCATTTAATGTGAAACGGAAGAAGTACTAAAATTCTTTTAAATTATGTCTTTTAATATTGATATTAGATATTTATATTATGTTAATAGATTTCGTGGAACATTTGGAAAAGGATATTTAGAGCAAAAAGAAAATAACTAACTAATAGTTTCATGATACAAATAAAACATAAATTAAATGTAAAGGATACCCATAAAATTTACTCTTGGCATTGTCTGACATTCATTCGGTGTACATCCACCCATTAATAATGGAAACATTTAAGGGAAATTTACAATTATCCTTGAGGTGTGCCCTAACCTACAATTTGTCTTATTTATTTTGAGAAACCTACACTTTGCCTTCTATTTTTTTACACTGTCTGATAACAACTTCTAAAACTGTATTTAAACTATACGATAATCATTTTTCAGTAATTTCAATCTCTTTATTATTTTTTTTATACTTAACAAACATTTTAAACTATTAGTTTTTCCTTTTTGTAAATATATATTTTTTATATGATTACATATCAGTATTTTTTAAGAGTCGGTTGGCTGTGAAAAAAATATCAAAAATTATAAAATTACTAAAAAATTATTATCATATAGTTTGAATTAGGATTTCAGAAGTTGCTGTAGGATACTGTAAAACAAATACGGGGTAAAGTGTAAGTTTTTGAAAATAGAGGGGCAAAGTATAAGTTAGACTAAACCACAAGGAGGTTTTTGTAATTTTCCCAACATTTAAAGGTAAAGGTAATAATATAAAAAGGTGCATTAAAACGGAATACACAGTCAAAGTAAAATAAATGCATCTCAATTCTTGACAAATACATATCAAAACTTTGCAAATGAATCTCAAAACCAGATAAGTGCATTTAAATAAATAAACATACATTCAATGCAAAACAAATTTATCTCAAATCTAGATAAGATGATTTCAATTCTAAGTTCAATTCTAGGACTAGACAAACGCATTTTATAACCAAGCAAATACCTTTTAAAATTACACACATTAGTATAAATAAATATTAATTAAGTTAACAGTCTTATAGTGAGTCAACGGAAACTCAGTGAATGATAGATAAACTATAGTAAGAGGAATAGTCTTTAAATTAACCTTATATCTTTGTATTTTTTTTAATGACAATGGAAATATTTATTAAGCATAAGAGAAGATATACAAGCACCCTTATAAAAACCCAAAGAGCCAACAAGAAACAAAGACTCTAAGCCCCACAAGTAAGCCTATGGAATGGAAAGCCAAAAAATACAAAATGAAGAAGACCCCATCAAACAAGGAAATATAGGCATAACCCAATCAGTAAACCCAAACCAAGATAATCCGACGCCCAAAGAAGGTCCAGAGCAATCTATAGATAATAGAAGTTCACATCAATATAGATTTTGATCGTATGATCATGAATAATAGTTAAAGAAAACTGACACATTTTTTTCTAATGTCACTTCGATTATGTTGCTGCATAACCGTGTGTGTTCATGGAATGGAGAGTCATAGTAGATATACAGATACACATTAATATAGTTGATCATACGATGAGATATTATAGGAATATATAAACAATTACATAATTTATTAGTGAGCATTCTCTGAGAGACCCAAGCGTCGCCATACAAAACCCATAATCAGAATCGATGGGGAATAATTAATATAGAATTTCATGGATGTTTCTGTTGCTTTGATCCAGTGAAGCTATGATAACTAATCCTTAGCTCGGTACCAAATTCTCACCTTCCCTAGATCATTACAAGGACAAATATTCCTAATTAAATTTAATTTCTGCAGGAATTAGAAAACGAACTTAACTTGTAACACACTTCCCACTCGATGATGATTTGATTTCTTTTCATGTCAATCAGCCGATTAAGCCTCCCGAATCTTAGCGAGAGACATGCTCCAAGATCTAGATATAAAATGTTATCATCAGAGATTGCAAGAGTTACATCAAGTTAAAACATCAGTAATATTGTGATCGAGGTCCACTAATATTCGTTAATCTAGGTCATCAGAACGTCACTATTTTTTGTTGGTACTTCCATTGCCCATAAGTTTCAGCTAAATGAGTCATTAATTATTGCTTACGATTCACAGGTACTGTTGAATTACGACCTCTACCTGACATGTTTCAATTAAGACCTTATACAAGTTGAGCTATATTCTTCCAACCTCCAGGTTATAATAAGCGTCATTTTATTAGAACCTGTATGATTAGAAGAGATTTGGCGTTGGCCTACAAGGGGTTTTGTCAAGAACGGTAATTAGATCGAAATATGGGCCGAGAAACCCACTGGCTCTGCTTTGTCTAGGTTCATGATCGAATCCTCCCCAAATCGAACTTTAGGTACTTGTTCTTCGTTTTGTCCCCCTTCAAGTGACTGGGAGAGCAGGGCTATGCCAAGATTGACCATTAAAACTTTATTATCTCTTTCTTTCAAAAAAAAAAAAAAAACTTTATTATCTCTATCAGATTCCTGTTTTATTTCCATTGCACACGAAACGGAACCGATTGCTGCTGGCAACCCGGCCAGATATGATTTTGCTGTTTGTGGGTCATCCTAAACGCACACACACAAATAATTCTATCTCTACAAATTAATGCTTTTATGAACGTTGATCTTATAAACTGAAACAACGGAGTTTGATTTTGAGCAAAATCATATGTTGGGTCCATTTGTGAAGCACAATTTACCACTCAAGTTCGTAGCTTCTACTTTAATTTGTAGAACTACGTACTCACGTGTACACGGCAGTGTTTGCTTGGAGAATCTGTGAGAATATGTAATTGTTTAAAAAGTTAAAATCCAAATAATTTCATTTTTGGTATAATTTAGAAAATAATTATCCGTTATTCTTATTTTCCAAGAAATATTCATCGTTCATGATTATGTAGGATCTATTTTCCTAATTCTGAATTAAGTGGAGTAAGAAACCACAAAGTAATTATATTTGAAAAAATTATTATATACCCTAAACTTTTGGATATTTACATTTTGGTTCCTAAAGCTTACGATATTTTACAAAATAATCCCTAAAATTACATATTTACCCCTGGAACTTTTAACAACTTTACAAAATAATCCTTATTATACATTTAGTTCCTAAAAATGTAAGAAATTTAAATACAGATATAAAGTTTTTCTTAGCCAATCTAGGCCTAAAGTTTTAAAAGCTACATGTCACTATGCTCAAAGTTAAAGAAATGTGAAAAATACCCCAATCATATATATATATATATATATAATCTTCATTCTTTATTAGATGTGAACAAAATATAGAAAAATTTGGATTGAGTTTGTGTATTCTCACTTCAATGAATGTTACTTCTCTACAATCTTAGTTTTCAAAAATTTGGAGAATATACGTGTATTAATTTTAATGGAGCTTTATGTCCCCTAATTAGTTCCTCCTGTCATGTGAAGGTTTCTTTGAATTAATTTTATCAGTTGTTAATGAATATCTGACATTAATTCTAGTCTTTTGTAGGCTTAATATATATCTAAACCTTAAGTTTGCTCTCTCATGTTGTGAAAATTCGTTCTGATCTATCGTTATTAATGAGTTTATATATATATATATATATAATTTAAACGAATAAACCAAGTCAACTACTGATCTCTCGGGTTAAAGTTTTGAAGTGGTTGATCCAAATAATTAATCAACTCCACATTTGCCCTCTCATCTCTACCAACACAAACAACTAAAATTATTAAAAGCATGTACTAGCGGTTGAGTTTTTCTAATAAAAAAAAAACTCCATCATGGTATGTAGATTCTTTTGGCACTTTTCGCTCGGTAATCATGGATTGTCTTTGAACATAAATGCCCTCGTGTATGCTACTTCACTTGCATTCCCACTGCATCTTCACAGAGCACCCATTTTACTGTGTCCTCTCTAGGTAAAATAAAATATAGACTCAAGTAAATACATGTCACCTTAATTAAAAATTAAAATGTTAACATTGCAGCAAACTGTTTATAAATCGTTGCAAAGTAAAGTTTATTCAAATTAAATATACGTAAATTCAAACTAATTTAATAATGATATTTAACATATTACTATTTTAATATAAAAATTGCGCTGTGAAATTTAAAGTTTAAATGTTTTATCCAAGTAAGCATATTTGATCGAAAATTGTATTGACAGATTAAATGCACAAATGTGATATAGGAGGCGCGGTGTGCCTTGAACGTGTCTAAAGTATTAAATCCGTGTTCTTTTGTGTATTTATGGGCTTATAACGCACCTTTGGGTGCATCGCTATCGCCTATTTATGTTTAAACATCATTCTGAGACTGTACGTAAAATGTTAGTATATATCCAACCTGGTAAAAATTTGTAGTCCCCCCCCTTTTTTTTATTGTTGTTTTTTTTTTTAACGTTTAATCTATTTAATATTCTATTTTGGTGCTAAATCTTTTTAAACATTTCAAATTAGTCCTAAATATCTTCGAAACATTCTATTTTAGTTCCTTATTCATTGAAGTGGAAGTTACCCCATAATTATAGACATGATATACAAAACTTTATCTACAGAGAAGAAGAATTGATAATTTAAACTACTCATTAGCTACAAAAATTTAACTACCATTAACTGTTTGTTAACTATTTACACAAATTAAATTTACTCCAAAACAATTTTAGCATTGTCTAAATTAGTGTCTCAAAAGTTGGTGTTAGAGCCAAACACATGTGAAGTAGAGAGGTAAGGAACTACTTCTCCTTTAAGCAAAGTCCTGGATTTGAGTCTTGTTAACTAAAAACCATACTTCGGGACAACTTCTCCCTTAAACAGGGTCTGACCAAAAATGGACCCTAAACTATTCGTGTCTCATAGTGGCTATAGAAAAAGGATTTAAGGGGAAAGAATTAATAGTTGGCTTGATGCTTCATTGTTAACGAATTCTACCCAATTGAGATTCAATATAAAACATTTTAAAAAATGTAAAACTAATCAATAGTTAAAGATTACAGACTGCCCGAGAAATTTACCACGTTGGAAGCAAAGTAGGAGAAGGGGATCATGTAGGAGTCTATCATTCAAAGGGTGTACGTCTCCCAATTTAACACAATTTACTTAACATCAATTTATAATAATTCATTTAATTTTGTAATTGTATCTGTCTAATTTTGAGATATGTTTTTCTAGAATGAAGATAATCTTGTCTAGATTAGAAATACATTGATTTCATTTTGATTGTATCTTTATTTATGAGATGCATTTATCAAAGATTAAGATTATCTTATCTATATATGAGATACAATTATTTCATTTTAGCTATATATATATATATATATATATGAAATTTATTTATTTATTTAGTTCTAATAAGCATTTGTCTATATTTGAGATATATTTTTCCACTTAATAATATATATATTATTATAAGAATCATTTATCTAATTTTGAGATGTATTTATCTAGTTTAATATATATTTATTTAATTCTGATAAACATTTGTCTATTATTGAGGATTTTTTGTTTAGATTTTGGATACTTTTATTTCACTTTGATGAAATGTCTATTTCCGAGATATATTTGTCTAATTTTTATATGAATGTGAGAAATTTTGTATGTCATATCTCACTTTTCAACATTTGAATGATCAAATTTCGTTTATATACTCTTGAAAAAATAACTAACGTCTCTATTTTTTCAATACCGACATTTATCCTTTTCAGACGTGTGTGTATATGCACTTGAAATCTTGAATTAATGACTATTTCAAAGTGAAGTAGAGTTCCAATCTTTTTGACGGTAAAAAAATTCACCCTGTCATTAGATTGTGTTGATAATTTATCAAAATAGAAGCTGTTTCACCAAATGATTTTTATCCTTTGAAAATTTTCACTATTAGTTGAAAAACAAGGTTTGCACAGATTATATATAATACTACAAATTGTGAGGAAAATATTCATCTCTTAATTTTTAGAGGAAAAATTTTCATTGCCTTGTGACATCAATTAAATGCAAGAAAGATATGATGATCGAGATGTACCTACCGCATGCTTCTAAGTAAACTGCGATGCAGCTGGAAACTCCGCCTTATAATCAATTGGACAAGAGCCTTGGCAAGGACTCTATGCATATCCATGAGAAAAACACACAACAAGAAAAAAAAAAATACACAGATCGACAAATGAAAATGAAAAAAAGAACTCATAGATTTGCCTGCCTAACTTCGCGTCACCAATAACTTTTGTCTCATTGAACACTTCGATCTTTGATCATTAATATAAGCATTTCCTATCTTTTCTTCTCATCTTTTGTTTTGTTTCTTTTTTTGTTTTTGAGAAGACAACAAAATCCAAGAGAGAAGAGCACCACCCCCCCCCCCCCCCCCCAAAAAAAAAAAAAAAAAAAAGAGATAGAGAGGCTCCCGGGACACGAATAGTAAAAAGAGGTATAATATATCCACTACCGAAAATGAAAATACGAAAGGCAAAGAAATCCTCCAATTAGTAGATCCCAAAGGTCAAGCTACTAAGCTTTGGTGAAGTTTCAACTTTCAACCAATGAGACTCAACTACTTTTTTTTTTTTTCGTATTCTGAATCAAGCATATAATAAGTATAGGGTTATAAGGAGTGCAAGAAATAGAGGAATTGTCTGTATTTTTTAGACCCAAAGACAACTGAATGTCCATAAGGTGAATTGCACTTCTTTAATACACTAACATGGAACACATTATCTATGTGTGCTAGGCTCGGTGGCAGTGCCAATCTATATGCAACTTTGCCAACTTGCTCCAGAATTTCATAAGGTCTAATGTACCTAAGTGTCAACTTGCCTCTTTGGTCTAATCGTACCACTTCCTTCATTGGTGAAACCTTGAGGAACACCTTACCCCTACTTTAAGGTTCACTTCATGTCACTTGACATTGGCATATGCCTCTTGCCTGTCAATAGTTGCCCCTAATCGGGCTTGAATCTGACTAATTATTCTAATTATTTCTTTTTGCGTGAAAATGTTTATAATAAATGTCAATGACGGGTTGAATATCTTTAGTGTTCAAGGGTTGAAGGTTAAAACCTTTGTTTTGTCTTTCATTTTCTAATTTTTTTCTAAATTAATCCTTTAAGATTTTCTAGGATGTAATTGTATATATGTGAAAAGTGACAAGAACAAAGATACTCCCTCCAATAAAAAAGAATGAAACATATTTCTCTTTTTAGCTGTACAAAAAAGATGAAGTATTTCCTTTTTTAAAAAGTTTTGATTATTTAGTTTACCTTACTATCCGCATTTAAACTTTCACTATACAAAATTCAAAATAAAAATCTTTTCTTTTTTAATCTTTATTAAAACTCTCATTATACAAACCCTAAAAGGAATCTTTTCATTTTTTAATTATCATTTAAATTCTTACTATACATAACTAAAAAGGCATCTTTTTTTTTTTTACTTTTAGTTTTAGGGGTAAAAATGAAAATAAATTTTATAAATTACACACACTTTAATTTCTATGTCCAAAGAAATGCATCATCTTTTATGGGATGGGGGAAGTATAAAATAAGATGCATATAAGAACAATATAGAATCACTTTTAGTATCAAAGTATAACATTTAATATATAAATATAATCATATAAACATATAATCACATATGTATAAAAGAATAAATTTATTTGAGCAAATAATATTACATATAAATACAAGCTTATACGTTTCTCTCTCTCTCTCTCTCTCTCTCTCTCTCTCTCTCTCTCTCTCTCTCTCTCTCTCTCTCTCTCTCTCTCTCTCTCTCTCTCTCGCTCTCTCTCTATATATATATATATATATATATATATATATATGAATGGCACTTTAGCCTAATCAATTTGTACATATTTCTCACTTTTTTTATATTATTAGATTTATCCTATAAATGGTACTTTAGCCTAATTGATTTGTACATATTCCTCACTTTCTTTATATATTAGATTTATACATATTTTTTATCCCACTTGTATAAGTCTTTGATTATATAGATAATGCATTTTTGTTGCGTTAACATTGTTTTTTTTTCGTCTAATAGGAAGGGTAATTTAAGAATTTCTCTTGACTTTATGTATATGTATTACATGATTTATACATATTGATCACCTTATTTGTACATCAAATTGATACGTATATGTTACTTGATTTGTAAATGTATCTTATTTGTGCTGGAAAATGCGTTCACATATGTTTTTAGGATAAATGACTGAACTCATATATATAATTAAACATGAGTAACAAATTTATGATCTTATTTGTATAAATCTCATATATTTGATTTAAATTCCTCATTTTCTTTTTTATGTGGAGTTTATATAAACATAATTATTAAAATATAAAAATTATATACAAAAATTAGTTTTAAAATATAAATTATATATAAACATAAGTGTTATGGGGCATATTATGCTTGCTCCTTTTTTGGGGAAAGATCTTTGAATATCTATTGCATAAAATCCATTCACAAAACTAAAGAAAGAATGAAATTCCTTGCTACGTCTGTTGATACTGCTCAACAATTTCAGGGAAAAGGCTATTAAAGCGATGGGTCCCCCGGATCCGACTGCCCATCAATTGGACTCGTCGGATGAGCAGGCGATGACGAGATCGATGCTGCTTTTGGGATGTCAAACTATGATTGATTATCGTGAAAATGCAATGGATCGGTGTAAAAGATAATGAAAAATTAGTATGGAAAGATTTTTCTTTGAAAAAAAAAAAAAGAAGAACAACCAGAGATGAAATCTTAATGATTTTACAAGCTGAAATAAAGTCGGCCTTTTCTGTTACCCAATTTGGCGTGCGAATAAGTTAATAAGACAACTTTATTGTTGTTTGTGATCGTGAAGATCTCTACTTTTTTTTTTTTACTTTTTGTAATCAGAAATATGTTAGAAATATATATTTAAGAAATGAATAGTAAGATATCCGGGATGAAAAATGTCTGGTTAAGAAAAGAAGTTGTACTGCATTTGATAATTTGTTAAAATTACTACTGAGCCGAGCTCGCGGGGAAATATCTGATCTGTTCAATTTAACATTCGGATGATCAAATCGATGGACGAGGTAAGGAAATGCTCTAGGGATGTTAAAAGTTTTAACCAATACTTAATCATTTTTAACAGTTGTTGTCGGCAGGCCCGTCATTAACTTTAATCCTACTTATTGCTAACCATCACTTCTTCAAAACTATTTCCTGCCATGTTAGTTTACTACCTAGTTTTTACAATTCATTTAACCTGTTATATTTTTCAGGCACTTGGTCCTCAATGTTCAAAATGAAAGTATAATTGCTCATAATGATGGATTAAAATATTACACCAACATCAACTCAAAACAGTAGTTCAACTAGTATAAAGCAATAGTTGAAATGTAGATGACGTTGGTTCGAAGTATCCTGGCAAGCTGTAGCCTTTCAGTGTAAAAATACTTTTGAGCCAATTAAATCAACGAACTGCGAGTGAGAATTAGTCTCCCAGTACTCTGCCTCGTTTGGGTAGAACACCTCAGGGCTCGCGCTGGTGCCAAAATGAAAAGTAGGTAAATACCACATCAGGTCCGTTTACTTAATTTCGTGTCCTAAACAGGTACTATATTTTAATGTTATTTTATTAAAATATTCTACCTCATTTATTATATCTCAATTTCCGTTAATCCAAGTTTAAAGTAGATGAATATGACTGATGTATCATTAATTAACATTAAAATATATAAAAAATTATAATTTGTCATTAAAATTTTTCAATCAATAATTTCAGACCATGAAAAGTTAAAACTAATGCTTAAACCCATCAAAATCTTTTAAATTTCTAGGCTGACTCAAATAAGAAACCTTAATTCCAAAAAACAGAATTCAAACTAAGAAATAGAAAGGACCCAGAAAGAATTCAAACACAAAAAGATCAATCTCTTTGTCTGGGTTTTGTTCAAACCCAAATCTCTCCAATCTTTCCGCTCCCATATTTCCTTTCTTCTGACCCTTCGTTTGCTTGTCTCGCCGCGACTTTGCCTTCTCTGCTTCGCCGGTGCCTCCAGTGCTCGTCTCGCCGCCACCCACCCAAACCTCCACTGCTCGTCTCGCTAACGCCCACCTGCATCTTACCTGGGTTCTATTTGTTGGATGATTCAGATGATTCAGATCCGCCGAACGATTTAGACGATCTCCGACAATTTAGATGATTACAAACTACTCAGATGATGTCCGTTTTGCCTGACAACGTACATCCACTGACTAGGACGATCTCCGTTGGATGATTCAGACAATCTCCGCTCACAGATCCGACGATTCCAAGTTCACTTGAACCTCAATCGAAGGGTTTAGGGAAGACAGACAAACCGGCTACCAAGGGTGATGCGCCGCGGCCATATTTGTTCTGATTTATTCCGGTTTGACCATATTTGTTCGGATTTGTTCTCTACACTTTTCACGTTTATGAGTTTTATTGGGTTGGGTTAATGTTGTAGCTGGACTTCTCTTGGTTGAAGAATAACAAATCGAGATTTTCCTAAAGAATGGAGCTTATGCCCAAGAAGTTTGGTTTCCTGATGTTCTTGTGTGGAGGAGAAAATAAAAAAATTCGGGCTAAATCTTAATATTCACGAAGTTTTGAAGTGTTAAAAATATTGACTGAAAAAATTTTAAATACCAAAATTATTAAGTTATATTTATTTTAATATTAATTAATGCTACATTAACTAAATCTGTCTATTTTAATGATGAAATAGATGGAAAGTATCTAATTAAGACTCTCATAATTAGATAAGCTATTTTGATATGATAACCTTAATGTAAGTTACTTGTTTGAGACATAAAAATAAGCTAAAGGACTCATAGTAAAATTTACCCAAAGCAAAATATTACACCATATGGGTACACACTAATCGATATTTTGTTTACTGTTGGAGTGCCATATGAAATTCATTTTTCTTTGTTTTGCAAATTCATTGTGTGAGTATGCCTATCTTTTTCTTGATAAAATTTAAACCTAGTCACCTATATGTTTGTGTGGCAACGTGCGGGTCTTTTTCGGGAGTCGCCACCAATCAGTTTTCTTAGGTCGATTAGTCACCTTAAAATTGGTCTGCGAGAGTTCGGGGATCGGGAGTACGGTTACGCTAAAACAATATTATTATAGCGCCCAAAATTGGCACCTTAGTTGATTTTAATTTTGTTTTACTTTGCTTTTAAATAATTTTCAGTTAACTTAGAAATTTTAACTGAATTAGTCGAAATGTGGATTTTTAAGTTAATTTGTATAGAATTTTATACTTCCGAACCATGAACTCTGCCGAGTCATTTGGACACGGAAGATTTGGATTCCGAACCATGGACTCTGCCGAGTCATTTGGACACGGAATTTGACGAAATTTTAATCAATTAATCCATATCGTAAATATGGATTTTTATCTTTTTATTTAATTTATTTATTTTAAAAAGGTTGATATTTTCTAAACCGTAGATCCTGCCGGATCATCCGGATATGGAATTTATTTTAATTTTTAGTTAATTATTTAATTTTTATGGAATCAATTATTAGTTTAATTATTAATTTGGAAATCTTTTGTTCATGAAATTTTAGGTTTATTAATAATTTAAAATTTTGATTTTTCTTTCTTTATATTTTCTTTTCTTTTCTTTCTTTTCTTTCTTTTTCTTTTCTTTTTACTTTTCTTTCTTTCTTTTCTTTTTTTATCTTTTCTTTTTCTTTTCTTTTTTTATCTTTTCTTTTTCTTTTCTTTCTTTTCTTTCTTTCTTTTCTTTTTTTATCTTTTCTTTTTCTTTTCTTTCTTTTCTTTCTTTCTTTTCTTTTTTTTTCTTTTCTTTTTCTTTTCTTTCTTTTCTTTTTTTATCTTTTCTTATCTTTCTTATCTTTTTCTTATCTTTCTTTTAGTTTTTTTTTAGTGAAAGTTATTTATTATTTAAATAATTATTCAATTTATAAAAAAAAAATAAAAATAATTGGCTTTTTAAAAAATTATTTTTATTAGGCTTAATAATTAATTAAAAAATAATCTTCTTTTAATTTTCATTTATTTATTTAAGTAAGGGTAAAGGTGAATTAAATTAAAAAAAATTATATAAAGGAAAATTAATAATAATAATAAAGTGGGGCTTTTTGGCCATCCACTTTAAAAATAAATAATAATAAAGGTTAGCAAAGTTAATTAAATTAATTAACAACAATAATAAAAAATTAGCCAAGTTTAATTAAATTAATTGATTAACAACAATAATAAAAAGTTAGTCAAGTTAATTAAATTAATTGATTAACAACAATAATAAAAAGTTAGTCAAGTTAATTAAATTAATTAATTAACAACAATAATAAAAAGTTAGTCAAGTTAATTAAATTAATTAATTAACAACAATAATAAAAAGTTAGTCAAGTTAATTAATTAATTAACAAAAATAATAAAAAGTTAGACAAGTTAATTAAATTAATTAACAACAATAATAAAAAGTTAGACAAGTTAATTAAATTAATTAATTAACAACAATAATAAAAAGTTAATTAATTGTTAACAACAATTATAAAAGTTAGTAATAATGCAAAAATTAAAAGGTTAGTAACAATAATAATATTAAAAGTTAGTTGTTAGTAAGTTAATAACAAAAAAAAAAGGGTTAGTAATAATAACAAATAAGTAAAACAAGTAAAAATTAAAATAGTTAGGAATTAATTCTGCAAGAATAAAATAAAAGGTTAGTGACCAAAGTGAAATAAATTGGAAAATTGAAGGACAAAATGAGAGTTTTACCCTAGATTTTAATTTTTGAATTCTGCAGAAAAGGAAACAAAGCACGTCGCGTGGGAGGCGAAGGGGGGGGGGGGGGGGGGGGGTGGCTGGGCACGGTGGCGGCGCGGCCAGGGGCAGGGGGGGACGGCGACGTCGGTGGGGTGGGACGGCGGGGCGACGAGCGACGGCGGCGAGCGGACGGGCAGCGTGCAGAGGTGAGAGAGAGAGAAGTGAAACGGAAAATAAAAACAAAGGAAGAAGATGGTCCAATTGTAAGAAAACAAAATTGGGAACTTTCTGGGCAGAGGGAGAAGAGGCTAGGGGCTAAGGCTATAATTTTATTTTTTTTGAAACCGAGCTCTAAGCTTTCTTTCTATTTTTTTTCTGTTTTCAGCACTAAATTTGGAGGCCTATTTATAGAGGAAGTTTTGCCGAACTGTTGATGGATAAATTAATAAAAAATTTCAAACTTATCTTTTAAATTGGTAAAATGACAATTTCAGTCCTTTACGTCTCTCAGCCTCTGGATAAGTTCCTGAAGCTTCTGATTTTGACAATTTTGTCGTTTTCTGTCAATTTGGGCCAGAAACGTCGGTCGACCCAAAAATTCATGTGACAAACTACCAAATGCTCCTGGAACTTTCAGAATTTGTCAATTTTTCCCGAAACTTCTTAATTTTGTCATTTTTACCTCAAACTTTTAAATTTTGCCATTTTTTGGAGTTTTCTTTTTTTCTTTCAAATACACACATATATCATTTTAAATCAAATATTCACAAAACAAAAATTTATTTTAAGCTAATTAAAATTTTTAGTAATAATAATAATAATAAAAATAATAATTTTTTTTATTTAATTTCTTTTAAATTTTTTTTTTATAGTCGGACGAAATTGGGTGTCAACAGCTGCCCCCTTTGCATGCTTCATGGGACATGATGTATGCAAAGTTAGTTACCAAATTTCGTCCGGCTTAGCTAGGCATTGAAAACCTTCTCGCCGCCTAAATCTTGAGGTTAAGGAACTCTCCTTAGAACCCCGGCGATAGGAGCTCTCCTATCGTTGAAGGAAAATTGATTGTTTCTGAGGCAAAGGTTCCATCCTTAAAACCTCGGATTGATTGATTGATTTCGAAGCAAAGGTTCCATCCTTAAAACCTCGAATTGATTGATTGATTTCGAGGCAAAGGTTCCATCCTTAAAACCTCAGATTGATTGATTGATTTCGAGGCAAAGGTTTCACCCTTAAAACCTCAGATTGATTGGTTGATTTCGAGGCAAAGGTTCCATCCTTAAAACCTCGGATTGATTGATTGATGTCGAGGTAAAGGTGCCTCGAATTGATTGATTGATGTCGAGACAAAGGTTCCATCCTTAAAACCTCGGATTGATTGATTGATGTCGAGGTAAAGGTTCCATCCTTAAAAGCTCGAATTGATTGATTGATCTCGAGGCAAAGGTTCCATCCTTAAAACCTCGGATTGATTGATTGATTTCGAGGCAAAGGTTCCATCCTTAAAACCTCGGATTGATTGATTGATGTCGAGGTAAAGGTTCCATTCTTAAAACCTCGGATTGATTGATTGATCTCGAGGCAAAGGTTCCATCCTTAAAACCTCAGATTGATTGATTGATTTCGAGGCAAAAGGTTCCATCCTTAAAAACTCGGATTGATTGATTGATCTCGAGGCAAAGGTTCCATCCTTAAAACCTCGGATTGATTGATTGATTTCGAGGCAAAGGTTCCATCCTTAAAACCTCGGATTGATTGATTGATGTCGAGGTAAATGTTCTATCCTTAAAACCTCGAATTGATTGATTGATCTCGAGGCAAAGGTTCCATCCTTAAAACCTCGGATTGATGAAAATTGATTATTTTCGAGGCAAAGGTTCCATCCTTAAAACCCCGATGATGAAAATTGATTGTTTTCGAGGCAAAGGTTCCATCCTTAAAACCTCGACGATAGGAAATTGATTATTTTCGAGGCAAAGGTTCCATCCTTAAAACCCCGATGATGAAAATTGATTATTTTCGAGGCAAAGGTTCCATCCTTAAAACCCCGATGATAAAAATTGATTATTTTCGAGGCAAAGGTTCCATCCTTAAAACCCCGATGATGAAAATTGATTCTTTTCGAGGCAAAGGTTCCATCCTTAAAACCCTGATGATGAAAATTGATTTTGAGGCTAAGGAGCTTTCCTTAGGACCTCGAGCGAAATTTATATGAAAGTAATTGAAATTGGAATAATTTTCTTCGAAAGTGTGAATTTTCATAATAGGTGAGCGCAAAGAATTAGGCTTCGATAAAACGAGTGAATCTTGATGATGACAATAATACTGACAAATTATGTAAAGGGAACGGATGTTTGGAATCAATATTCAAGGTTCATATAATATTTTCTTCAGTAAATATAGATTCCCTTGTGAGATATGTCATCCGAATAAGGTTAAAGCTTAACTACCCCAAAATATTATGCCTAGTAGACCTAATAGGATGCGTCTCAAGAGTAATAAAAATTACTCTTTACTCAGCCATTCCAACCTAAAGGCATTGTCGCATGGTTTTAATATCAGCATGGACGAAACTATCTTATAAGATAACGAAATTCCCTAAAAAGAAAAACTGAAATACGAAAGAAAATGCTGATAATTAAAACGAAAGGACAAGAAAAATGGATCAGATCGCTTCTTCTTCCACAATGCTTCAACAGGCCGGGTAAAAGGACAATTATGGGATGGAACTGGTTGGGAAAGACTGTCGTGCCCAGTCTATTTGGATCATCGCTGGATCTGGTTCAGGAACAAAAGCTTGCATTTTATCTAGCAATTCTTCAGCAGTTGTTGCGGATATTATGATTCGTCGTGTCACCTCAGGGATAAACTTCTGCTTCACAGCACGATTCATAAAAGATAATAGACCTGCGAAGAAATAGTTAACATTTAACAGCCCAATGGGTTTTTGATGCAAATTAAGTTGGGCCATGGAAGCAATTTGGAAGACTTCTCCTAATGTGCCAAAGCCACCTGGTAGAGCGATAAAAGCATCAGCATTAAAAAACATTTGTAACAAGCGCTCTTGCAGATTTTTAACCACTAGCTCTTCTCCAATCGTGCCCCCAGAAACTGATTTCAGAGATGCAGGGATAATACCCAGAACCTGGCTTCCTCCTAAAGATGCTGCTGATGCTACAGCTCCCATTAATCCGACACTACCTCCTCCATAAACTAAGTGTATTTTTCGCTCAGCTAATACACTACCCAAATGGTTGGCTGCCTTTAAGTACTCTTCATCTTCTCCAGGAAAAGCTCCAGAAAATACACAAATACTTCGGGGTTTACGAGTGGAGGTTTTCTCCATTCCTATCCTTACCCATGTGAGAAAAGAAGAAAAGAGGATATATTTATAGAGATGAAAAGATAAAGTAATAATTTTATTTTCAAGAATAGATACATTATTGCCAGCTATTCACAGTAGTCACGAGTATGACTCTGGTCAGGTATGGGTACACTATTGTTAAAAGAGGAGGAAAATTTCAAAAGCAACTAGCATACACAGTAGTCACTACTGTAGCTTACGTCAGGATTAGGTACGTGATTGTTGGAAAAGAAGGAAAATTTCAAAAGTAGCAGCTATATACAGTAGTCATAACTGTATCTCATGTCAGGAGTGGGTACATTATTGGGAGAATAATTTCAAAAGCGATAGCTAGCATGTACAGTAATCGTGACTTTGGTTCACGTCTTCCACTGATTTTGCATCCAGTAACGGCTTCAATGCCTTCTATGAATCGGCGATTTGCATCCAATCCAGTTTTCTCACAAACTGGCAAACTGGGTCATTAAAAGTCAGATTTCCAAGACTGTAACGATCCTGTTCTTTACGGAAAGTCCACCATAAATCCATAATTTCCCATTGCACTATTTCACAAGAATGTGTTTCAAAAGTTAATAGGATATTATCCAAAGATTCCTTACGCAGACCATTCTTGATGAATTTTCTTTTATCTTCACGATTTCTGGTGATCATCCCTAAAGAATGACATTTAGCATCGCAATTCCATCGTCCACATTTATGACAGACACCTAGCCTTTTTGCTCTTCGCTTTTTGGCATAAGCGCTTTTACCTAAGCCGGGCATACGGGGCACAAATGAGTCTGAAACTTCACCAGCTGAGCGGACCTTAGCTTCAATTAAGCACCGCACATTGTCAGGAATTCCTTTGTGCATAAAGACTCTAATCCTTTCACATCTAGCTTGGTAAATCATTTTAAGAACATTTATTGGGATGGAAGGAAAGTATTTTCGCATGGCGGAAAGAGTAGAATCCATTGATAAAAGAAGAATTTGAGAGAAGAGATGAAGAAATCAGTTATTGTAGGAAACTGAAATAACCGATTATGAGAGTCAGAGAGTATTGCATCCGCTACTTAACCGGAAAGAAGAACACGCATTTATAGCGATGAAAGGATAACGTGTTAATTACGCTTACAGGAACAAGTACATTATTGTCCAAAGGTAATGTAAATTTTTCAAATATGACAAATCGTATGTACAGTAATTATGACTGTGGCTCACATCTTCCACTGGTTTTACGTCCAGTAACGGTTTCAATGCCTTCTATAAGTCGGGGATTTGCTTCCCATCCAGTTTCCTTACAAACTGACAAACAGGGTCGTTTAAAGTCACATTCCCAAGACTGTAACGGTTTCGTTCTTTATGGTAAGTGCTCCACAATTTGACAATTTGACCTTGCACTTTTCCACAAGAATGCGTTTCAAGAGTCTCTCGGATATCTTCCAGAGATTCCTTACGCAGACCATTCTTAATGAATTTTCTTTTATCTTCACGATTTGTGGAGATGTATCCTAAAGAGCGACATTTAGTATTACAATTCCATCGCCCACATTTATAACACACGCCTAGTCTCTTTGCTCTTCGCCTTTTGGCATAACGGCTTTTACCTAAACCGGGCATGCGGGGCATAAATGCATCTGGAACTTCACCCGCCAAACGGACCTTAGCTTCAATTATCCACTGCACATTATCGGGAATGCCTTTGCGTGTAAAAACTCTGATTCTTTCACATCTAGCAAGGTAGATCTTTTTAAGGACTTTTATTGGAATGGAAGGAAAGTATTTTCGCAGTGTAGAAAGAGTAGAATCCATTGATGAGAAAAGAATTTGAGAGAAGAGGGAAATGAATCAGTTATTGTAGGAGACTGGAATAACCGAATTTAGAAGTCACGGGGTATCTTATTCGCTGCTTAATCAGAAGGAAGAACATGCATTTATAGTGATGAAAAGGGATAACGTGTCGATTACACTTAGGGGAGCATGTACATCTGTCAAAAGAAAATGCAAACTTTTCCAAATATAACAAACTGTATGTACAGTAATTGTGACTGTGACTCACATCTTCCACTGGCTTTACGTCCAGTAACGGCATTAACGGCTTCTATGAGTCGAGGATCTGCTTCTCATCCAGTTTCCTTACAAGCTGGCAAACAGGGTCATTTACAGTCAGATTCCCGGGACTGTAACGGTTTCGTTCTTCATGAAAAATGCTCCATAAACCAAGAAGTTCATGTTGCACAGATCCACAAGAATGCGTCTCAAGAGTCAATTGGATATCATCCAACGAGTCCTTACTCAGGCCATTCTTAATGAATCGTATTTTATCTTCTCGATTATCAGAGATCATCCCTAAAGAACGACATTTAGTATTACAAGTCCACCGTCCACATTTATGGCAGACTTGTAACCTTTTCGCTCTTCGCTTTTTGGCATAAGAGCTTTTGCCTATTCCAGGCATGTGAGACACAAATGCCTCTGGGATTTCACCTGCCAGACGAACCTTGGCTTCGATTAACCACCGCACATCTTCAGGGATTCCTTTGTGCATCAGAACTCTTAATCGTTCACAGCGAACTTGGTAGACCTTTTTGAGAATGTTCATTGGGAGAGAAGGAAAATATTTTCGTAAGACAGAAAGAGTAGGATCCATTTTCTAGAGGGAAGTAAAAGACAGAAGAGAGGAAAGAATCAGTTATTATGGGCAACTGAGAGAACCGACTTGAGAGTCACAGAGTACCGTATCCACCGTTTAACCGGAAAAGTGGATCCTACTTTATTTTGGTATCATAGATATTTCTTATCTTTGATATCTCGTTAGGCATGACATTGATCCAGTCCTTGATTATTGAATCCATTGTCTGCTTTCGACGACAATATTTCTCGATATCCGCGCTTATCTTTGACCATAGCTATTTCTTATCTTGGATACAGCTAAGCTGGCGTCAATTCTGTCCATTCAGGTGTAGCCTCGATTATTGAATCGGTAGCCAAGATTTTGACAATATTATCTACTTTATCCTTGAATTCCTGATGCGGGTTGGTCCCGCATACTAGCTGTGTATCCAGTGATAGATTGGTAAGAGCTGATATTATTGAGATCTCAGCTTATACTGCTGTAACGGTGCGGTGGATGTGTTTCCCATTTGATTCCTATCATGTAAAAGTCATGCATGCATGATGTGAAATGCATGAATGCAAAGCATGTGTAATTGATGGTTCTTTTTTTATTTTTATTTTTATTTTTATTTTATTTTTTTATTTTTATTTTTTTGGATTGATCTAGTTCTTCATATCTTTGCTTTACTGGATCCTTTTTATAATTGCCTTCTTGGACTATCATTGAATCTCTTTATGCTTTCCAGCTTTTGTTCACTGCCTCAAAAGCCCAACTCTTTTCAAAATCCCCTTTCTTTGACTTGTTCTTGAATTTTGGCCTCAATTTCTTTAAAGTTGGCCCGCCTCATAATTTATATCTCTTTCGGGTACTCATCCATTGTCATGGATTTGATACCATCAAAGGCTTTACTTTCAATGTCTGCTTTGCCCCTTTTCTTGTGGCCTTGTCGACACTTATTTATCTCCATGTTATAGTCTGAATGATTGCTCTTCCTTGAGCTCAAGTTTTGATCCATAAGACTTGCCCCCTTGTCTGTTGAGTTTCTTTGTTGGCAGTACTCCTCTTACGCTTCGTAGAGACTACTTTGCCCCCCCTGAATATGGTATTTATGTGGATAAAAGGTATCATCTCGCCTTTGATTTAACAGAAGGTCGAGCATTTCTAGACCTTTGTGCTGGCACTTGATCGTAAATTTCTCTTACAAGAACCGCATCTTATTAAAGAAAGACTCAAGCTATCTCCTCACTTTTAAGTCTACATACATTAATGAATAATGGTTTGGCCTTAAAGAAAAACTTTCATCAATTTGCAAAGCTTGACAAAGTAATTTACGGTCTTTGTTTTCAATTAAAATGTCCTGCCATTCTTCCCTTTCCAACTCGAAGACATAAACTGTGCAAGGCAATAAGGTAGAAACATGATTCACAATAATAGCCTTTTAACTGAATGAGGATGATATCGAGAGGTAAATGTTAGGTGTGAGGAAAGTTAAGTTTGAATGTTTTTTTTTTTTTTGTGGCAGTCTTTTAGCTGAATGAGAATGATATTAAGAGGTAAATATTAGGTCTGAATAAAGTTAAGTTTGAGTGGTGTGAAAGAAGGGTCTTTTAATACTACTCGTGAGCAAATTTGATTATGGTGAAAAACTCAATAGTGATGACCTCAATTTGCCATTCTTTCCAGAAAGTTAGACCTCATCTGTGGCCCCCCAACTATTGTGATCTTTATGCATGCTTGGTTTGAGGGTTGCTTTTGTGTTCTAAACCGCCTTTGCAGGTTTTCAGTCTAGAATCCATAGCTCACTTTTTTCTTTTTTTTTTTCTTTTGCTCTAGTTTGAGCCATTTTTCCTTTTTTTTTTTTTTGTTTTTTGGGTTTCCTTTTTTTTTTTTTTGTGAGCTATGGTGATGACATACTTGATAACTCTCTTGAAGTGAGATGACTCAAGTGGCCTTGCTTGCTCGAGCTTGTTCTCAGTCCTTTTTGGTTTTGAATTTTCCCTTGTTGTCTTTTGATGGAAGGGATGAACTTCTTTTTCTTTTTGGAGTTTGTGTTGCAGAGAACCGAGATTATAGCCCTCTTGAAGTGAGATGACTCAAGTGGCTTTACTTGCTCGTATTTGTTCTCAGTCTCTTTTGATTTTGGATTTGAATTTTCCCTTGTCGTCTTTTGATGGAAGGGATGAATTTCTCTTTCTTTTTGGGAGTTTGTGTTGCAGAGAACTGAGAACATTTTCTTGTGTTGAGCATTTATGAGAATTGGGAAGCCATTGAAGTCATTTAATATGAGAGCTAACTTCTTTGGAAGCTAACCCCGGACTTCTTGCAAGGATGTTGATAACCACTGTGAATTCTTTTTTTTTAAGAGTTGGGGTGCAACATATGAAATCATTCTTGCTAGATTTAGTAGTACTTTCAAGATCACTACTATCAAATCTCCCTTAACTTTTTATTTTTACCCACGAGTAGTACCATTTAGAAAGCAAAGTATGATGGCAATAATAGTTAGTGCAATGGCGAAGATTGAGAGATAGAGGTAAAAATGAAATTTTTGGTAAAAAATGGTAGAATGCACACATAATATCTTTTTGTTGGAGAACAAAAAGAATTACCGGTTGTCAAAAAGTAAAGTGTGATGACAATAATGGATAGTATAATGGCAAAGAGTGTAAAAATGGAAAGTAGTAGAATGCACGCATTACATCTTTTTGTTGTACCAGAAAGAATACCAGGTGTCCATCTAACAAAGACTACACCCTAGATTCTGGACTAAATCTAGGAGATTTTTACTATTAGATTACTTTTGCAAGCTTTCAAAGATACAAGTTTATTCAAAGGATTCCCTGTCATTCGAAAATGTATGCGGACTGTTAGGTCAGATCTGACTTGGAGCCCTTCCAAAATCAATGTAATTCCAGCTCAAAATCTTCACTTTCAATTACCAATCACATCGGGCCTAGCAGCTTGACCTCGATTTTGTTTGATTTGTAGAGGAATAGCCTTGGGACTTGACGGCTTAAGAGTAGGTTTTGAGATTGGTATAGCATTGACTTCTTGTTCTTTAATGATCACATTCACATCATCATAAAAACGATAAGTTGGGATGAGTCTATGAGTCTTTGCAGATTCTTACGGAATTCTGAGCATTCTTGGATAGAATGACTCTTACTGTCATGAAAGTTGCACCATTCCTCATCTTCAACTTTTTCATGTCCAAAAGAAGGCTTTCCCATGATAATCCCTTCTTTCACAAGGCATGAATATACATGCTTAAGAGGGGTTATGATATCATTGACTGACTTTTTCATCAGCCGGTGTTCTTCTATCATATTGACTGGTTTTTCTTGATGAGGCGGCAATGGATTGTGAGTGACGTTCGGTTCATCGGAAAAGTCCAACCACTTTGATTCGATTAATTGTTGGACTATACGTTTCAATGCTGTGCAATTTTCCAAGCCATGGCCTGGAACGCCATCATGATATGGGCAAGTTATGTTGGGGTCATACCACGTTGGATATGGGGGTACAAATGGATTTGTAGGAATTGGACGGATAAGTTGACTTTCTATGAGTTTTGGATACAACTCAGTGTAAGTCATGGGAATTGGTGCAAAAACTTCTTTTGGTCTTCGTGTGGGTACTGGAGGAGTCGGAACAGGTGGCCGTAACTGATTAGGCCTGTTGAGAGGATAATTGTTGGGCCTATTGGGAGGATAATCATTAGGCCTATTGGAAGGATAATCATTGGGCATATTGAGAGGATAGTCATTGGGCCTATTGGTAGGATAATAATTGGGCCTTTTGGCAGAATAGGATAGGCGAGGACCGGTAGCCACAGTACCTACGAGGGGAATCCCTCTTTCGCGTCCTATTTGTTGTACTTCTTCATCTTTTGTTCTGGATGGTCCTCCTCTTTTCATAGGATCACTAAAGGACTCAGCAATCTTCCCAGTCCTAATCCCATGCTCGATCCTTTCTCCAGACATGACAACATCGGAGAAATTAGTTGCCGAATTGCCAATGAGTTTGTCATAATATGGGTATTTCAGTGTCTGGACAAACAAAGTGACCATTTCTTTTTCTGTCATGGGTGGCTGAACTTGTGCAGCTAAGTCCCTCCACCGTTGGGCATATTCCTTGAAAGTTTCTGGCTTTTTCTTCTCCATGTTTTGGAGAGTTTGGCGATCCGGAGCCAAGTCCATAACATGTTTATAGTTGCCGATGAAGGCCTGAGCAAGGTCATTCCAAGTTTTGATGTTTCTTGGTCCTTGACTTAGATACCACTGCAATGCTGATTTTGTGAGACTTTCCTGAAAAAGTGCAATCCACACCTTTTCATCTTTTGTGAGTGGTTGTAGTCTCCTTAGGAACAGTGTGATGTGAGTGATGGGATCACTCGTTCCATCGTATTTTACGAAATCCGGTACTTTAAAGTCTGAAGGGATTATGACGTCTGGCACTAAGCAGAGGTCATCCACTGAGAGAGATCCGAATATATTACCTCCTTCAATGGCTCGCAGTCTCTTCTCTATTGTTTCGAGTTTTTGAGATTCTCCTTCTTCCTTTGGTGGTGTCTTCTTCTCTTCATACACAGTGTCTTGTTTCAGGTGAACACTAGCAGACTGTCCTGGTTCCTGAAACAGGTTTTCTTGGACTGATACTCGTTGCGGAGTGAATCCCGGAGGATAAGTGGGATCTTGTGCTTCTTTGATGGGAACTTGAGTTACTTTCTCCTTGATTAGTTCCATGAATTGTCTCATCTGTTCTGCCATACTTTCTATCTTGGACTCCATCTCTATAAGACGTCCTTCGGCTTGTTCTGCCATTAATCTTGTTTGGAGCCGAGTTGAATATCGGTGTTGAGGTCCAATTTTACCTTTTTAAAGGAATATTTATTTTATTAGATTCTATGCGTATATGATTGATGTGATGGATGCATGCAATGAGATTATGTTTTTATCAAAATTTATATGCACGTGATTGATGTAATGGAATGCATGCAATGAGATTATTTTTATCAGATTTTATATGCGTGTGATTGATGTAATGGATGCATGCAATATAAAGTGAGATTATGTTTTTATCAGACTTTATATGCACGTGATTAATGTAATGGAATGCATGCAATGAGATTATTTTTATCAGATTTTATATGCATGTGATTAATGTAATGGAATGCATGCAATGAGATTATTTTTATCAGATTTTATATGCGTGTGATTGATGTAATGGAATGCATGCAATGAGATTATTTTTATCATACTTTATATGCACGTGATTAATGTAATGGAATGCATGCAATGAGTGAGTTTGCTTATCCATTATCGTAGAACTTCAAAACTTTTAGTTGTCATTATAAAGACCAAAAAGTTAGCATAGTTTGATGCGTGGTTTTGATGCATGAAGAATAATTGCACAAGAAAGATAAGGTTATTAATAAGTTAAATAGCAATTAACAACTCATGAAGTATTATGGATAAACAAGTTAAAACCATACGAAGAAAAGTGTAGAGTAACAACACAGCATAACAAGGATATGCTTATGGTGTTGGTAAAATGGTAGAAATTCTATGGTCAGTTCTATTGTTAAGTGGGGAGTTCTATATGCATAAGGTGGCTTATCAAAAAGGCAAGGGATAGTTCCCGAATCCCGTCACTAAATTATAGTGACAGCCCGATTCCTTACCCTCTAGGATTAATGTAAGGAATGGATTAATTCGAGTCGTAGCTTTTCGTGGGCCCATGCAGAGACTAACTGTCTCAGAAGGCAATACACTACTTTGCTACTTTGAAACCGGTGAAGGCTTGGAGACCATGGCCTCACAAGGACAGCAACACCAATTCCGCTTAGAAAGAATCGTGTTTGATTTGAGGAAGCTCGGGTATGGAGCTTCATATTGTGAATGCATCATGCATGTTTTGAATAAGTAAATATAACATATAAATCCACATAAAAATAAACAAAACAGAACAAATAAATCAACTTTTAGGCTTGACTCACTAACCAGGGTCCCCAGCGGAGTCGCCAAGCTGTGGCAACGTGCGGGTCTTTTTCGGGAGTCGCCACCAATCAGTTTTCTTAGGTCGATTGGTCACCTTAAAATTGGTCTGCGAGAGTTCGGGGATCGGGAGTACGGTTACGCTAAAACAATATTGTTATAGCGCCCAAAATTGACACCTTAGTTGATTTTAATTTTGTTTTACTTTGCTTTTAAATAATTTTCAGTTAACTTAGAAATTTTAACTGAATTAGTCGAAATGTGGATTTTTAAGTTAATTTGTATAGAATTTTATACTTCCGAACCATGAACTCTGCCGAGTCATTTGGACACGGAAGATTTGGATTCCGAACCATGGACTCTGCCGAGTCATTTGGACACGGAATTTGACGAAATTTTAATCAATTAATCCATATCGTAAATATGGATTTTTATCTTTTTATTTAATTTATTTATTTTAAAAATGTTGATATTTTCTAAACCGTAGATCCTGCCGGATCATCCGGATATGGAATTTATTTTAATTTTTAGTTAATTATTTAATTTTTATGGAATCAATTATTAGTTTAATTATTAATTTGGAAATCTTTTGTTCATGAAATTTTAGGTTTATTAATAATTTAAAATTTTGATTTTTCTTTCTTTATATTTTCTTTTCTTTTCTTTCTTTTCTTTCTTTTTCTTTTCTTTTTACTTTTCTTTCTTTTTTTTCTTTTTTTTCTTTTCTTTCTTTTCTTTTTTTATCTTTTCTTTTTCTTTTCTTTTTTTATCTTTTCTTTTTCTTTTCTTTCTTTCTTTTCTTTTTTTTCTTTTCTTTTTCTTTTCTTTCTTTTCTTTTTTTATCTTTTCTTATCTTTCTTATCTTTTTCTTATCTTTCTTTTAGTTTTTTTTTTTTAGTGAAAGTTATTTATTATTTAAATAATTATTCAATTTATAAAAGAAAAATAAAAATAATTGGCTTTTTAAAAAATTATTTTTATTAGGCTTAATAATTAATTAAAAAATAATCTTCTTTTAATTTTCATTTATTTATTTAAGTAAGGGTAAAGGTGAATTAAATTAAAAAAAATTATATAAAGGAAAATTAATAATAATAAAGTGGGGCTTTTTGGCCATCCACTTTAAAAATAAATAATAATAAAGGTTAGCAAAGTTAATTAAATTAATTAACAACAATAATAAAAAATTAGCCAAGTTTAATTAAATTAATTGATTAACAACAATAATAAAAAGTTAGTCAAGTTAATTAAATTAATTGATTAACAACAATAATAAAAAGTTAGTCAAGTTAATTAAATTAATTGATTAACAACAATAATAAAAAGTTAGTCAAGTTAATTAAATTAATTAATTAACAACAATAATAAAAAGTTAGTCAAGTTAATTAAATTAATTAATTAACAACAATAATAAAAAGTTAGTCAAGTTAATTAATTAATTAACAAAAATAATAAAAAGTTAGACAAGTTAATTAAATTAATTAACAACAATAATAAAAAGTTAGACAAGTTAATTAAATTAATTAATTAACAACAATAATAAAAAGTTAATTAATTGTTAACAACAATTATAAAAGTTAGTAATAATGCAAAAATTAAAAGGTTAGTAACAATAATAATATTAAAAGTTAGTTGTTAGTAAGTTAATAACAAAAAAAAAGGGTTAGTAATAATAACAAATAAGTAAAACAAGTAAAAATTAAAATAGTTAGGAATTAATTCTGCAAGAATAAAATAAAAGGTTAGTGACCAAAGTGAAATAAATTGGAAAATTGAAGGACAAAATGAGAGTTTTACCCTAGATTTTAATTTTTGAATTCTGCAGAAAAGGAAACAAAGCACGTCGCGTGGGAGGCGAAGGGGGGGGGTGGCTGGGCACGGTGGCGGCGCGGCCAGGGGCAGGGGGGGACGGCGACGTCGGTGGGGTGGGACGGCGGGGCGACGAGCGACGGCGGCGAGCGGACGGGCAGCGTGCAGAGGTGAGAGAGAGAGAAGTGAAACGGAAAATAAAAACAAAGGAAGAAGATGGTCCAATTGTAAGAAAACAAAATTGGGAACTTTCTGGGCAGAGGGAGAAGAGGCTAGGGGCTAAGGCTATAATTTTATTTTTTTTGAAACCGAGCTCTAAGCTTTCTTTCTATTTTTTTTCTGTGTTCAGCACTAAATTTGGAGGCCTATTTATAGAGGAAGTTTTGCCGAACTGTTGATGGATAAATTAATAAAAAATTTCAAACTTATCTTTTAAATTGGTAAAATGACAATTTCAGTCCTTTACGTCTCTCAGCCTCTGGATAAGTTCCTGAAGCTTCTGATTTTGACAATTTTGTCGTTTTCTGTCAATTTGGGCCAGAAACGTCGGTCGACCCAAAAATTCATGTGACAAACTACCAAATGCTCCTGGAACTTTCAGAATTTGTCAATTTTTCCCGAAACTTCTTAATTTTGTCATTTTTACCTCAAACTTTTAAATTTTGCCATTTTTTGGAGTTTTCTTTTTTTCTTTCAAATACACACATATATCATTTTAAATCAAATATTCACAAAACAAAAATTTATTTTAAGCTAATTAAAATTTTTAGTAATAATAATAATAATAAAAATAATAATTTTTTTTATTTATTTTCTTTTAAAATTCTTTTTTTATAGTCGGACGAAATTGGGTGTCAACAGTTTGTCTTAAAGCAATTCACTACTTCAACTTGTTCAATCATAAGATCCTGCACCTCATTGAGCAAATCCATCTGAGTTCATTTCATTAGTTTCTTTGTTATCTTCAACAAAAGTTGCTTGTATGGCACTTCAAAATCACCTTTTGGGCACACACAGCTACATGGCCTCCTATGATCCTAATTCACAACCATAAAAGACTATACCGGAATAACAAGAAATTTTAAGCTAAAATTGGTAGAAATAACATAATCTTGGGAATTAAAATGTAGATTACCCCAAATCTTCCATGTTAAAAACGATTCATAGCTTCTTGAAGCTAGCCTAGGACCGTGGTGGCCTAGCAGGCATCAGGGCTGCAATCGGTGTGACTTACCCTATGGCCCCACCAAACTCCCCCGAACCTGAATAAAAGATAAGCTCGGAGGAATGTCATGGGTGATGAACTGGGGGTTTCACCCAAATGAAATGGCTTTGTTGAAAGACTTCAAAAATTTTGATGAATGCCTCATTTGAAAATTAGCTTTTATTATTAGCATTAGAGTTTTAGATAATTTATTTAACGGTAGAGATGAAACTTCTGAAGTTAAAAGCTAAAAGCTATCTTTACATAACTTTTTTAAAACTTTAATACGAATCACTGATGTTAATGTCAAATAAGGTTGAAGAGCTGTAGCTTTTCTCAGAAGTTGATGTCTTTGATTCTAGAGGCTCTAGTTACAAGACAATAGAAAGGATGGTGATATGATAGTGCGGGAGAATGGGCAGATAAAGCCAAGAATGATAAATTACAGCAACAAGAGAATAGTCTTGTGCGTTTCTATGTGTAATTTCTTTTTCATTTGTTGTGATTTATGTGTAAGTTTCACAAGCTCTTCCCAAAATTAATTGCAACACAACAGTAAAAGAGGCCAAAAGCTCATCGTGGTTGACCTCACTTTTAGACCCCAGCAGCAACAATACTCATATTCACCTTCTTTTTTTGTCGTCGATGCCAGCCATACATTGCCTCCTCCCTATCTCAGGTTCCAGCCACTAAACCCTCAATGCTCTCACTTTTGACAGCATTGCCTTGAGTTGGGTCTCCAAGGAATGGACAGGCTTTATTGGACTTGGATACTCCAGTCCCAACCCTGCTTCATCAGACTTGGATACTATAACCACTACAAGAGAGACGACAAAAATTGACCAGCTTATCAGTCAATAATTGGTCACCAAAAAGTGTTTTGGTGACTAAAATATGTAGTCAGTAAACGGTCACTAAAACTTTTGTCACTAAGAAGCAGTGACCGACTTAGATACCGAATACAGTGACAAAAAAAATGGTCAGCAAGTGGTTAGAGCTAATGACCAACATAATCGGTTAATAAGGCTATGAGTTCGTTTTCTTATTAATTCATTTTTATTAATTATAAATTTTTGTTATTAAAATTAATAATTTAATTAGCCATCTATTATAATTAAAATGCATGTAATAAAAATAATGTGATTTCAAGTTAATTAATATAAATATAATTAATTTAAAATACACACACACATATTTAAGTTAATTCATCAATAGCTTATTTCTTTCAAAATCTTAAATACTCAAATTCAAATTCAAAATTTTTTAATACATTTTTAAAACTTTTCAAATACTTTTCATCCATGTATTCAGCAACAGCATGAGTTGAGATGCCAACAACAAGTGGGAGCAACAACATGAACAACCAGAAATAAGCCCAAGTGAAATTGAGATTTGGGAGAGACAATCAAGGAATTAGATTTAAGATTTTGAAACCCAGATCGGTTGAAAGAGAGCGAGAAATAGAGAGAACTGGTCACGAGTTTTGAAGGATAAAGAGGAGGACCCATGACAAGAACTGCCATGGGCACGTGAAGGCCTTCGGCCATGGCCATGGGCATGGCACTTTGGGGGTTGACTGCTAAAGTTGAGGTTGGTGGTGATAAGTATTCTCTAGAAGTTGAGGTTGGCCGTGGAAGTTACTAGAAATGATTGAAGAAGAAGTCCCTTAATCCGAAACCAAAACAAAGAATGGGAGATAATAAAATTTAAAGCCCGGGCTAGCTAAATGATTGAAGGATTTGGATTTATACTGCAGAGGTTATTGAAGCTAATTGGTTACTTTCATTTCACACGAATTGCCAAAGAGGACAACATTTTCTTTTTGGTGACCGATATAGTGACCAAAACCTTTGCCACCAATTTTTCGGTAAGTATAATCAGTCACCAAACTAAAAAATATTGTAGTGGCAGAAGCTTTTTGGTGACCAAATAGAGTTGGTCACTAAGTCAGTCACTATATTGACCAATTAGTGACCGCTTAGTGTGTGCTTTTGGTGATCGAATCTCAGTCGGTCACTTGTCGATCAGCTCACTTCTTGGGATGCACAATGCACCTTTTGTTAACCGATTTAGTGATCGAAAGCTTATTGACCTCTTCTTTGGTCACCATAACTGGTCACCAAAACCTCATTCTCTTATAGTGAACTGAGTCGTAATCGATGTCACAATCTCCTTCTCCCTTAATCTACACTGGCCAAATTCAGCAAAATCCAAGCTAGTTAGCTTTTTAGAGGTGAGCATAAAGTGATCAACAATTAGGCAAGTTGCTCATGGCCAAGATAGCCAAGTTCAAGGGGCTTAAGCGCAGAGAGTACATTGTCATTATAGGTAGCTCCTAGAGCTCAAGCGGTGAATTATTTTTAGCATACATGATTTGGTGAAGAAGTTGAAGTTCGGCCTAAGATTTTGTGTTTGTGTCAATTTTTGCTTAAATCTTTTTTGCACTTTCAGCATAGTCATTTATTGTTATAAGAGGGAAATCCACATGGCAATGTGAGACCTAAGAGGAGGTTTAAAGTGCCACATAAGTAACTTTTGTTGAAAATAACAAAGAAACTAACAAAAGACTTGAGGGACACATTTGATGTGTGGGAGGCATTATGGTGGCACAAGTTGAGGTAAGGTTTTATTTTAGGACAAATGTAAAAGCTAGGGCAATATATATGAATTTTTCCCTTCTCTTACTACGTATAAACAAAATTAAGAGCCCAAGTTTATATATACATCTATATGATGTCTGTAGGATGTTAATGGATACCTGCTTCTAGCGGATTATATGAATCAGGACATTTACACGTTTAAGTGGAAATGAGTATAGGATACAAATTTATAAGTTTAAAAAAAAAAATCCACTAAGTATAAGTAGGATATAGGTTCATGGTCTATCATCGCTATATCCTATTCGAATAAAAATATTGTTTCAAATTTTTTAATTTTGAGGCATTTTCAAATCATTTACATGCAAGAAAACTTTTCCGATTCCATGAGAAAAGAAAAATATTTTCTCCATCCCAAATTATTTGCAACATTTTTTATTTTGGACCGTTTCAAATCTTTACAATGCCATAGTTATTTATTTTATTTGGTACTCTTAAAAAGAAAAGGAAAAGAAGACAAAATTAAGGAAGATGAATAATACAACGGTGAAGTTGATGAGCAGCTAATTCAACCACCATCCTAGGCACCGCTAGAAAAAAAACACAAAAACACAAAAACTTGATCCAACTTCCAAAAGTTCTGGCGAATCAAATGAACCAGTGGAGGTTCTTTAAGATGTCTTCGTTGGGATCAAAAATACTTTTGAAACCTTGGACACAATCCATCAAAAGGGAAATGGAAAAGAATTGGTTAGCCAGAGCACAGGAAGAAGCATATCATATATTGCCTGGTGTTTAGCCGCCAGGCATATCCGGAAGAAGACCCCAAGCTGTGAAAACATTAGTAAACAAGGTCCGACACCATGGCATGCCTGGTGCATTCGAAAAGAAAAAAGGACATGTTCGAAGGTTTGGAACCCTCAGATCATTATGGAAAGCACCAATTTTAAAGGCGATTTGATCAATTCTCCTTCACTGTCCCGGTTTCTCCAGCAAACCTTCATCAAGTCACACCCGAATTGTTTCCACTACAAGGGAAAAGCCATTTAGCGACGGTCATTTGGCCAACTTCGCTAAACATAAATTAGCGATGGTAAACCGTCACTAAAAGGTCTGTTGTTTATTCACTCACCGCTAATTTTTAGCGACGGCTAGCGTCGCTAATTAGCGACAGCTAAATGTCGCTAAAGAGACCGTCACAAATTTTCCGGCATTGATTTCTGCCGGCGTGTTAGCAACATTTTGCCATCACTAGTTAGTGACATGTAGCCGTCGCTAGTTTAGTGACGTATAGCCGTCGCTAGTTAGTGACGCATAGCCATTACTAATTAGTGTAGTTTAGTGACGCATTACCGTCGCTAGTTTAGTGACGCATAGCCGTCGCTAGTTTAGTGACGCATAGTCATCGCTAGTTAGTGTAGTTAGTGACGCATAGCTGTCGCTAGTTAGTGACGCATAGCCGTCGCTAGTTAGTGAGGCATAAACATCGCTAGTTAATGACGCGTGGCCATCGCTAGTTAGTGACGCATTGCCGTCACTAGTTAGTAACGCATTGCCGTCACTAGTTAGTAATGCGTAGCCGTCGCTAGTTAGTGACACGTGGCCATCACTAATTAGTGATGCATTGCCGTCGCTAATTAGTGACGCGTAGCCGTCGCTAGTTAGTGTAGTTAGTGACGCATATCCGTCGCTAAAATGACCGCTAAAACTTTCATCCCTGTAGCAGCCGCTAATTCCATCATATGCATCCCTACAAATTTAAGTATGTCGTGGTCAACTATTTCATCAGCAAACCTCAACTATACATGTCCATTCGATACAACCCAAACAAAAAAGTAGTTCCCAGTAATCCAAAGTTATGTTATACACTTCCAAAAATCATAAACATAACACTTGCTATTTAGAATGCATACAGTGTCACAATGTATTTTGTCGTACGTACAATCTTAATATTTATAGTCAAACAAGTTCATGGGATATAATACTACTCTAATGACAACCAGTTTTATGACGATCAGTACCTAACCATCAGACTGTGGTGCAGCTGGCGGAGTCTTCACAACAAAGGGGAGCGAGAGGAAGCTCAGAAGAAATCATATAGTCAAATTCTTGCTAACAAGCGACGCCTTGACAATGGATTGAAATTACAATTTCTTCTAGGGGGCAGAACAATGAATATCCTATGGAAATTGAGGCTAGTGACACTGCAAAAGAGGTGAAATGCTGGGAGTATAGCTTAGCTAGTTATATTGTGAGCGGTTCGACTAATTTCACTTAGGTTCAGAAATTTATGGATGAGAATTGGACTGCAATTATCATTGCAAAACTAGAGATCTTCTTTTACCCCTCTAGCTAGTATGTTTTTTGCTTCCTTCACCCGATTGATTGTGATAAGGTTCTTAGCAAGAAAATCTAGTATATAAGAGTTAAGCCTTGGGCCTAGAAGAAATGGAATATAGATTTTAATTTTCATAAGAAAGATGCATCTAAAGTCCCAGTTTGCGTTTAACTCAAGTGTTTGATAGTATTATGGAACTTTACTTCATTGAGCAAGATTTCTAGTAAAGTAGGCAAACCAGTGGTGACTGATAAACTTATTGTCACTGAGGACCGTATATCTTATGCATGAGTTCTGGTGTAGGTTGATTTAGCTCAACCACTAGTTCAAGCCATAAAAATAAAGCTTCCTAATGATACACAGGTTGAGGTTCAACTCTTTTATAAGAAGTTGCTTAAGTTTTGTTCAAATTATAGCATCCTTGGGCATAGTTTGGATAACTGTAAAAAGAAAAAAGGCAAAGTAGGTGAAGCCTAGAGAACCTTGGGTCTCAAAAGTTCCAAAGAAGATGATTAAGTAGCAAAAATAACTTAGCTAGAGCAAAGGGTAGGGACTGAGCCTGAAAAAGTTCATACCCAGTATACTATAAAAAATGCCCTAAAAAGTAAATCTAAAATTGATAAGGTAATTTCAAATTTATCCAATCGATTCTAGGTTATGGGGAAGAAAATTAACACTGAAGAGGCGAACTCAAAGCTGGGGATGTCAAGTACCCCTATTAAAACTAGCCCTGTGAAGAATATGATGATTGATAAAGGAAATCCATCATTTCTCTCTAAGAAATTGTAGTAGCTACCTGGAATGTGAGAAGCTATTGTAAACCACTCAAAATTGATGAAATTATGAAGTTTCTAGCTATAAATAAAATTTAGATCTTTGTGATCCTAAAACTAGAATTTAAGCTTCTAAAATTGTTGAACTGGCACATTGCTGGCAAGGTGATTGAAATTTCATTAACAATCATGAATATCATATAGTTGGTCAAATTATAGTCCTCTAGAAGCCTGGTGTTGGGTTGAAAGTGGTATATTTAATTGCTTAGTGGGTTACTGTTAGTTTTAGAGATAGTACTACTTAGGAATCTATATGCACGTTAATTTATGCCTTTAATTTTGAGCAAGCCAAGAAAATGTTATAGTCGAGGCTTGCTTATTCAAATATTCAGGGTCCTTGGATCATTATATGTGACTTTAACATGGTTAGGAAACATTTTGAAAGAGAGAGCTATCACCTTGTTTCAGACTCTGAGATTCTGGATATCAATCATTGCTTTGACAACCTTGGCTTGGAGAACTTACCTTTCACGAGTAGCTTTTATACTTGGTATAATCAACAAAAAGCTAGTCGCATTGTATGAAGCAAATTAAACAAAGTAGTTTTGAACATTGATTGGTTACAGTATCTTTCTTCTACCCAAGTAAAGTTTTTGAACCCTTTACTTTCAAATCATGCCCCCATGATAGTTTGGATTCATAAAGAGCTTTGTGGCCTAGAAGGTCAATTTAGATTTTGGAATTTGTGGCTTGCGGATTCTCAATTTTCTACCTGTGTTGATAATGCAATAAATGTGGGCATTTCGTGTTGCAAGATGTTTCAATTGGTTAAGAAACTTCATTGCATTAAAAAGGAGTTAAAAAGCCTACATAAAGTAAAATATTCTAATATTCAATTAAAAGTCCAGAAAGCTCATAATAAATTATCAGCAGCCCAAAGTCAGCTTTAGTAAGATAGGATTAATCATTTGTCGATTAAATCTGATAAAAGGCTTGAATGGATCTATGAAAGCTTTAAAAGCTGTGAATAGATTTTATAAGCAGAAAGCCAAGTTTAACTAAATGATGGATGCAGATACAAATACAATTTTTTTTTTTGTTTTTGCCAAGATGCACAAATATAGAATTAAATCAAGGATCTGGGAAATCTGGGACATGGAGGTTAGCCATAAAAGTGGTCACTCTCAAGTTTCAGAGGTTTTCTTGAACTACCATCAACATTTACTAAAGACCCAAAATTTGATGGAGGAAAGACTGAATGTTTAAGTGATTCAAGAGGGTAGATGCTTAACTAAGGAGTATCATTTTAATTTGTTGAAGCTTGTAACTACTGATGAAGTTAAAAAAGTCATATGATCCATCCCTTTGGATAATGCTCCTAGCCTAGATTGGTTTATAGCCAGATTTTATAGAGTAATTTAAGGCAAAATTGGTATTTTGGTTTACCAAGCAGTGGTTAAGTTTCTTTTGTTAAGTAAGCTCCTAAAAGCTATCAACTCCACTAATTTGGTGTTTGTTCCTAAGAAAAGTGATGCCTCTAAAGTGACTAACTTTAGTCCAATTGCCTACAGCAATGTTATATATAAATGCCTCACTAAGGTTTTAGCTAATTGAATGAAACAAATTCTGAATTTGCTTATAAGCCCTGTTCAAGTTGCCTTTATTCCTAGAAGGTTCATTTCTGAAAATATTCTGTTGGACAATGACTTTTTGAAACACTACTTTAAGAAGTATATATCCCTTCATTGCATGATTCAATTAGACATAAAGAAGGCTTATGATTCTATGCACTGAAGATTTCTTGAAGAAGTCTTAATTGCTCTTAATTTTCTCATAAGTTTGTTGCTTGGGTTATGACTTATTTGTCTTCTCCTATATTTTCCATTTGCATTAATGGCTCTATAGAGGGATTCTTTGCTAGAAAGAAAGGGATCCGCCATAGGGACCCTTTATCTCTTTGCTTATTTGTTATTTGCATTGAGATGTTCTCTAGATATGTCGAACAGCTTTAGATGAAAGAGGGTTTCCACATTCACCCCAAACATTTTCAGTAGAAAATTACTCATTTTGCATTTGCAGATGATCTCCTGTTACTTTGTAGAGGGGATAAGAGATCGATTGAAACTCTATGGGCCTATGTATTAAGATTTTCTAACATTTCTAGTTTAAGGCCCGAGCCAGAAGAAAACCAAAATCTATTTTGAGGGTATGGATAATAGTCTTAAACAAGAAATTTTGGATACCTTGCACTTTCAAGAAGGTCAGATTCCCTTCAGATATCTGGGGGTCCTTATTAGTTTTTCTCGTCTTAAAATTCAAGAGTATGATAGATTAATTGATAAAATCACTAGTAAACTTGATGCCTAAGGGGCCAAATATCTTTCTTATGCTGGTAGATGACAATTGGTGCAATCTGTTCTCCAAAATTTGACCATTTTTTGTATGGTTGTTTTTATGTTGCCGAAAGTGGTCAGTGATAAAGTTGAGGCTAGATGTTGAAAATTCTGTTGGAAGAGTAAGGCAAAAACAAACTCTAGGCTAGCAATTGCTTGGACAAAAGTGTCAGTGTCGAAATGTGAGAGAGGCTTAGAAGCTAAGCAATTGTGAGCCCAGAACCTCTCTTTACTTCTAAAATTGCTCTGGGCAATCCATAAAAAGAAAGACTCCTTATAGATTATGTAGGTCCACAGTTGACATCTAAAGGGTAGGGATTTGTAGAATATAAATCAGATTTCAATAGATTCCTTTATTTGGTAGAGTTTGCTAAAGGTTAGGAAATTTTTATGCTTGGTGACCAACACAGTTGATCATGCTATAGCCTTGATAACCTATATGTCTTCCTCTTCTGGAGTTCAAAAAGCTAGTTATGAAGTTTTTTGCAAGAAATGTGTTGTGAGAGGCTGGTATAAAATGTGTCGAGACTCTATTGCAGCTGCTAAAGTTATTATCTTTTCTAGGCAGCTTTTGCATTTAACTTTACTTGTGAATAGGTAGAAGAAACCTTGGAGCACCTTTTATTTGAATGTCTTGTGTCTTTACAAATCTGATATGGTGTGGCTAGATGGATGAACTTGTCATGTAAAAGTTTCTCTTTACAAAACTGGGAAGCTCTTATTTCCATGTTTAGTGGTCGGTATATTCTTAGAAAAATTAGTAAAACAGGGTTTCTGACAACAGCCTATCATATTTGGAGGGAAAGAAATTCTTGCTATCACAACTCAGGTTCGCAAAGCTCGGCTGACATTATTTTGAATATAAAGAAAGACCTTTGTATGAAAATCTCTTGAATTCCTGTGTGGCGTAAAAAACTTTTATACTTATGAGGTTTCTTTTGTAAGTTGCCCTATGTATGCTCAGGTGTATTTGTTTTAACATTGTTTGTATATATCATTTTTGGCTTTGCCTAGAAAAAAAAATTTGCATTTTAGTTGAAGAATCGGGAATAGGGATGTCAATAGGTAGAGTTTGTGCTAAGTGTAGCTAATTTCAAACCCTTCCCTCATGTAATTGGGTTTGGTTAATACCCACTCCATACATGTCCCGTGGGTAGGTGGATACTACCCATCAACCTGTTTTAAGATATCTATTTAACTTTTTTAGATTTTCTTTTTATGTATTTACATATATTTTCAAAAGAATGTATATATTCATAATTAATTAATACTTAAAAAAATTATAAACGAAAATAATATAAAATAATTTATGTTAAATTATAATTTTATTTTTTAAATAAAATTATATTTTAAATATAAATATATTTATTTAAGATAAATGCTGGTAGAGTCGGGTATGATAACTAAAATCTATACCCTTATGGCTTTGCTGCTATAATCAGATTCAAATTTGAGTAGTTAAGTTCAGAGAAAGTATGATTTGATAGGGAATTTTTTTACATAACTAATCAGAAAGCTGCATGGGCTAATGCCCCGGGCTCTGATACAGCATGACATGGCAGATACGTGATAGAGCGGCCGACTGTTGGTCTGTTGCACTTGCACTTACACTTGCATAGTCTTGTACAGTTGTACGTTCTCGCCGACACCCATGCGTCCAAATCTGTGAATTTAGAAGGAAGAAATATCTGAATTGGCAGATTTTTCCTTTTTCCTTTTAATACTACTTCAAATCATATTTTTGTTTTCAAATTATTGGTTTCATTTAGCTGCCAATCACACTTTTCCTACAAAATTGGGTAATATTTAAATCTCTTATTCTTATTTTCTTTAATCATTTACTTTTTAATATTGCCTGATTTAAATGGTGAATTTATTTTTTATATATAATTACTTTATTTCTAATTTTAGAATTTACGATGAAACTTTATTTTTAGAAAAATTTAACCATAGAAAAAGGTTTTGAAAATTAATGAAAAATGAATTATTGTTTTGTTTTTAAAAATTAAAAGAGTACTTTAGGGTTTGAAAATTGTTGGAGAGAAAGCGTAAGTTTCCGAATATAATGGTAAAGTAAAAAGAACAAGACTTTTAGGTGCGAAAGTGCAATTTACCTTTTATTTATGAGGTTTATTTGCTCCATGTCACGCTATTAGTACCACATTACTATGAATCATTGTATCGTTAAAAAAAAAAAAACTGTAATTACGGAACATTATTTTTTAGTATATATGAATAATATCTCATATTATCAAATAGCTATGCTACAATACGCCCCAACAATGTAGTGCCTGGGATGTAGCCCGACCTTTCACTTTCCCAAACAAAACGTTTGTGCCCCATTGGATGTTACCCTCCCAGGCACTACATCCCACATTTAGCCTTAGGTAGGGCTACCAACAATGGCAAATGAACCCTTACACCATCAATGTCTTCACTTGACATGGTCAAGCTAACCCAACAAGACTATTTGTTCAAACTCAAGTTATAAACAAGTTTTGATTATAAAAAGGAAGATAATGAGCCAAAGTCCTGGATTAAAACAGTTTTGTTTGGGAAAGTCAAAGGCATAGTCAAACTGTTGCTCATGTAGGAAGCTCAATAAAATGTCAACTGGCCAGGTACAGTTAATCCCAAACTTTCCCCATGAGTAATTGGGTTTCAGTATTACTCACCACGCGAATAGGTAGGTATTACCCGTTAACCTATTTTAAGATATATATTTGATTTTTATAGACTTCTTTTTCATATATTTACATATATTTTCCAAAGAATGCGTATACTTACAATTAACTAATACCTAAAAAATCATAAAATAAAGTAATATATGATCATTTATGTTAAATTATACTACCTCCATCCCAAAACTTTTTCTCCACTTATTTTCGGTAATTAATCTAGGATTTTTTTTTTATTTTCAACATCTTAATATATAAATGAAAAATCTTTATATATGAATGATAAATCAAGACATGAATTATATATATATTAATTTTTTTCTAACAAGTAATAATATGAATAAATTCAAGTCGAAATATAACAAAAAGTCATATGGAGCAAAAGTTTCAGGACGAACGGAGTGACTGTATTTTAAAATAAATCATATTTTGAATATAAACATGCCAATTATGAGGGGTGTGGGTATGATTAATAAAACTTGTACCCTCCCTATGAGTGTACGGGTAGGGTCAGGTTCATGTTTAGGTTTAGGTAGCTGAGTTTAGGGAGAATAGGTCCAGGTAAGGTATTTTTTACATCCCTAAAGTACGAGGAAAACTATGCAAATTTGTGGATATTTAAGGGTTTTGCATTCCAACATTACTTGAATAATTGTGATTCAATTTTGAAATTCATTACAAATCAAATTAAATAGATGAACTACAGTTAAAACACCAAGGTGAAGCAAGTCAACTTTCAAGTTAAGTTCATTACTTCTGTAGGAAGTTTGCAAATAAACTGGATTGACAAAAACTTTAGTTCTATAACACTGATGCATAAAAGACAAATAAAACCCAAATAAACTTAGCTTACAAGCCAGAAAATCATTGTTTAGTCATAAAACCCAAGTACAAATAGTCTTGTATTTCATAGGACCTAGGTTTCTAGAGACCCCTAGTACCATAACATGATCACATACACAAGGGTGCCATCACTCTTCTTGACCTTGCTTAGGTGAAGGTTTTCTGGCTATCCCTTTACCTTCTTGCCACAGTGATTCCACATTTAGGAAAATGAATTAATTCATCGTCCACTATTGCTAGGCCATGTCATGCATAGAATGAAATCAACACAAGAACATATATGCATGCCTGCAAAGCACATGCATACAAAACCATAACAAGAAATATTCTTGTCTAAACCTGTTTGGGCAAGGGCAGAGCTAGGATTTTGAATTAGGGGGCTGGACTTTATTTTAAAAATGAGTGAGAAATAATGCAATTTCACAACATATATATGATATTATTTTTAATTTTAAAAGTTTTTTAGAATCAATATCGTTTGAAAGTTAATATCCTACTTATCTAATATTCACTTGAATCATATTTTTTTTTTGAAAAAAAATATTTTGATGGACTCTTTTTTAATACCCAGCTTTAAAAAATTAAAAATAAATAAATAAAATTATTGTCTTTTAAAAGTGATTTTTTAGCTTTTAAAGTGTAGAGCCCTTATTAGTGCATACAAGCTGAGTAGATAATCTACATACATAAAAAAATCACTAATAATTATTTATAAATAATTTTCATCAAATGTAGCCTAAGAAACAAACATAAAAATTGACTAAGAAATGATCCAACTAAGGTAAATAATAAGTTAATTATTATTTTCAAATGAGAAAAAAATAAATTTAAAATAATCCATCATCAAAATACTAAAATTTAATACATTATTTGTCATAGGATATAAAAATTGATAATTATAAAACTTCATGAATGAATTATACATAAAAATTACTAAAATAAAGACCATCAAATTATCTATTGAAATAAAAAAATTAAAACAATTAACCTTTTATGTTCTAATTCTTGCAAAAAAAAAAAAGTATTAGCATATATGAACAAGAAAAAATTTGACAAAAATGTCTAAGGGTGTGGACGTAGAATAAGCAAGAACGAAATAGAGAGTTCTCTTCCTACATTCTCCAATATTTAAAAAATATAAGGTAATCAATTCTTTATTAAGATGATAAAACTAATTATTTCATGTTAGACTTTTTTAATCTTAGTCACAAAAATCTAGAATATTTTATGGAGAATGTCTAAAAGAGATAAAATTGTTGAATCTGAGTGTTACTTTCATTACTTAAAATTATTGGAGAATACTTATTAAAAGAATTATAAGGGGAGGCACAAGAAAGAGAAAAAGGTTATATAAGCTTTATCCTATAAGACATAGATACATTTTGTAAAAATTTAGGGGAACCGGGTACCCCTAGCCTTCCTATTGGCTCCACCTCTATGCTCGAGGTCTGAAATGGATAGATAAAAAAGTAAGTTCTAGGGAACTTAATGAGGAATGCATGGCATAAATCATGCGAACAGATCACACATTGCTCTTTAATATGCATAACTCCAACAATCACTTGCACGAACATATCAACGATGGACTTTAAATGTAAACCTGAGCTTAAGAGAAGTGTCCTAGGTAATATGGTCATACCACAAGGTTTAAAAGTCCTTGATTTTCTTAGTCCACAGCTTACACCGAGGTTCATTCCTGCTTAAACACAATAATTAAGTCAAATGTACAACTAATCTAGCTTATTCATCTATGGTATTTAGATAACCAAGTTCATAACCCCATAAAAAAGCCTTTGGTTTCTTAGTTTTTCTGTGACATGCATTGAATCAGTTCCTCATTTAATACATTGCCCAAGCTTTTAGCATAAAGAAGAACATGCATCTTTTCCCTTAAACCAATTAGAACTCAAGCTGGAACTCAATGAGCTCTTGAGTGGATGAACTTTGCTTGATCGAGAAGAAATCTTCCTTGCATGTAAGTATAACTATTTCTTCCTTGCAAGTTCTCACTTTTCTTTTTCTAATTTCCCTTGAATTCTTTTCTTTCTTCCTTTGGTTTGAAAACCAACTTCTCTTGGCCAGAAATGCCAGAGTAAAGGGGCAGCTAGAGGTTAAAGACAATAATAGGGCTCAAACTCCACCATCATCCTTTTACTTCTTACAAAAGGTTAGTTTAGTACCTAAGCTTAACCCATGTTACACCTTAGCCACTTGGGGCCTCCTTAACCAAATTCTTACTAGCTTCGTAATTAAGTCCCTTTAATTGCGAAAGTTGATTTCCTTTCTTTTCACTCAAGACTCAAAATTTCAAAATTTGATCAATTGAGCCCTTAAGTTCTCAATCTAGCCTCCCAAGCCCATAATCTTAACGTTCCAATCTTTCTAACACCCGATAAGACTACTTAATAACAAAACATAATAATAGGTCTATAATTAGTAGTAAGTACTAAAATTACTTTGAATTTCCATTGTTACATTATGTGTTATTTACCTTTCCCATCAGTGAGAGGGTCATATTGGAGAAGAACTGGCATCCTTGCCTCTAGTGGTATTTGTGTTATTTCAGTAAAAAGTGTTATTCCATTCATATAAATGTGTTATTCTATAATATGCTCTGTCATTATCTGTCATTCGTCCCTGCCTCCGACAGAGTCTATGTCCCATCGAATAAAAAACAAGTATCTCTGCCTTTGGCAGCATTTGTGCTATTCCATTCAGTAAAAAAGTGTTATTTTCATTCATACAAATGTACTGTTCTATAATACGCTGTTCATTTCGTAAGATATATTATTTGCAAATAGTATTGTTTTGTTCTATAAGACATGATGTTCCATTCATACAATTGTGTTATTCTGTTATATGTTGTTCCTTCATAAGATATGTTATTCGTAGCTAATGTTGTTAATTTTTATAAGAAGTACTGTTGATCCATACAAATGTGATGTTTTGTATTATGATGTTTATTTCAAAAGATATAATTTTTGTAAAAATTATTGTTCCATTCAGTAGAAGTGTTGTTCCATTTATATAAATATATTGTTCATTTGGTAAGATATGCAGTTTGAAAATAGTGTTCTTCTGTTCAGTGAAAAATGATGTTCCATTCATACAATTATTTTATTTTGAAATATAATGTTTTGTTTAATAAGAATTGTTGTTCATGTTAGTAGGATATTCTGTTTAAGCGCGGTAGTATTTTTGTAAATAATGTGAAAATGCAAGTGTACGCTGGTGTGCCGAGTGTATACTATAACTACAATTTCCACAATTTCATTTTTTTTACTTAAATTTGACTTAAATTTATTTATATTAACATTTTCTAAAATCTTTAAAAAATTTATGTTTAAAAACTCTATGTTTTGTAATTTCTAAATATAAATTTTTTAATAAATTTTTATTAAATATTGATGTAAATAAATTTAAATCAAACTTAATTAAAAAAACTGAAATGATATAAAAAATTTAGGACAAATGGAACAAGTAATTGCATAGCTTAAAACATGCATTAGTATTTTACATGTTTTGAACACAGAACTTATCTCTTATAAGAAATTTCACCACCTCTTTATACTAAAAAACATGACAGATTTTAATTGAATCTTAGAAGGCATATAATGCTCGGAGCCTTGGAGTTTGAAAATGCCATTATCGGGTGTTCAAAGTCTTTAATAAAATCATTTGAAAGCTGAACCAAAGGTGCTGCGAGGAGCCAGAAATGGGCCGCTAGGTCATTGGGTTCCCCGTGTACCTTGTACTAGACGGTTTACTGCCTTTTTGTTGATTTTTCCAGTACGTTGCCTTGATTCTTTCTTAGCTACAATCCTTCAATTGCCACCATATATCACATCATCAAAAGGCAGTTGCCATATATCGCTGACCTTTTCTAACCAGGGTTGACCCATCAACAGTGTTCTAATTACTTGCGGGCTTTGTAATTGTGACCTTTCATCACCATCGCCGTACTGACATATTTTTTTAGGATATAAAAGGTTACTAGTATAAGGTATAGGATTTAGGGAATACCAATCATAATAGGGGAACGACAAATCTCGAATGTACGTACATAGTTTTGGTCAATATTGGATATATATATGGAATTTGCGCATCACCCATTAATTAAAGGCAATCATTCAAATAGTTGGATAACTAATTCAGCGAATATTTTATAAAAGAATTTCACGTGTACCATTACCAATTCACGGACAGAGAAAAGGGTTAAAAGATTGAAAGGGGAGAAGACCAATTTAAGTTCTAAAAGTTACACGCATGTTATATTTTAGTCCTAAAAGTATATATTTTTTCTAAATAACTCCTAAAACTTTAGAACAGTGTAAATAAAGGATAATTATAGTTTGTCCCTTAAAGTTTAGATGAAATTACACTTTACCCCTTACTATTTCAAGAATATACACTTTACCCGTCTTTTTAATACAGTCTAATAACGGCTTCTAAAATCTTAATTTAAACATTACGGTAGTCGTTTTCCTGTAATTTTAATATATATTATACTTTTTAACGGTTAATGAACATTTTAAATTATTAGTTTTCTTTTTATATTTCTTTAAGTTTTTTCTTTCTATATTTCTTTCAGTTTTTAAAATAGTATTTTTTAAAATTCAATTAATTATAAAAAAATTACCATACAAATTGAAATTACTTAAAAATGATTAACTACAGTCTACATTAAGATTTCAAGAGTTGTTGTCGGACTGTATAAAAAGAGCATGGGCAAAGTATAATTTCACCTAAACCACTAGGCGTAAATTTTAATTAACCCTATAAATAATTATTCCTATTTAAATTTAATGGAACATGGATATTGAACAAATATTTATAATTTTTAAAGATGAAAAGAAATTAATATTTCACAATTCAAATTTACCAAAAGATAGTCTCCAAATATTCTAAATTAAAATTTAATAAAATTGATGTTTGATGCTAGTTATTATGATTTATCTGTTTTCTTCTTGGTCAGCCAGAAAAATTTAATTTTTAAGACTAACAATATGCAAAGCTGCAAAATTTTATTAGAGTTCATTTAGAAAAATATAAAATAGAACAAAAAATTGTGAAACTTCAAGGACTTGAAGTGTTCTTCCTTTCTTTTTCTTTTTTTAGTAATCAGAAACATGTACAAGTATATATTTAGGGTTAAAAGAGTTACAATTAAAGTTTAAGAGGTAAGCTATCTCTCTCGTGAAACTTGAAGGGTATCAAGCTGCATTTGGTAACTTGTGGTGAATTTGTGTATGGAAGTAATTGAAACAGCGTCTTAATTTTAGCAGCTGAGCTGGGTAGGCGAATTAAAAAACTTGAAGTATTCTTTAAGGTGGAAGGAAGAAAATGAAAAACAGGCCAGGGAGGCGGCCGCCCCCGGGGCGGGGGGGTGGTTGTTTTTGTGTTGATGGGATGTACTATCATTTATCTGGGAGCGATGCGATGCATTGAGAATTCTGGGACCGTCCTTAATCACAATGCCTTTGAAAAAATCAGCGGGACATCATTCATGTGTCCTGGAACAATACAAACCTCGCTCCACATTTTCGTTATCTTCAAGAACCCCATCTCTTTCAGTAATCATTTCATAGCAACCAATCGACGTGAAAGATCAACTATCACCATATAATGACATTCCACTTTAATTAATTTGTGGTTAACTAATTTCTCATTCATTAAATTCCTTTTTATATAATATGTGTGCGTATATATAATTGCTTTTTTTCACATTTTGCAACCGGAACCAATCAAATTCTCACCATTATTAACGCTACTAATTCAATCAAGAGCTTTACTATTTGTTTTGCTTGTAGAATTAGATTGAGATGGTAAGTAGATGCGTGCATGCACTAAGTTTAAGTATAAAGAGTAGAGTAGAGTAGTATTTGTGGCGATACCTTGTGTTTCATGGTGAGCTCAAAGGAAATGTATATGAATAAATACTTGTTTTAAATATCATATCTATGAGACATTCCTTCTTCACCCCCTGGGAGAAGAGAAGCTTGTAAGCCTAGCTACCTTTACCAACCTCCTCTCTATTTCTATATACGCGTCAATGGTGTGTGTGGATATGGCATGGGATAGATATGGTTCATATAAATTTCTCACTAGTAAAATATGAGATTCAAAATTCTAAGATGAAACCCTTTCTGAGCAATTCAACCAAGTTTGTTTTAAATATGTAAGATATATAGTTGGAAATCTATATATATATATATTTTTTTTTGTGAGAGAAACTACTCGATTTATTTGAATTGATTGAGGCTAGGGATGAATATGGGTTAGTTTGGAATTTTTTTTTTAGTGGAGTAATAGTCATAACTTTAATAAAATCAAATCCAACCCAATAACTAAAAAGAACCGAACCCAATATCTAATAAAATTTCATGTAAAACAATAGTTGAAAAGCTGAAAATAAATGAATCCATCAATATTTACCACATTAAATATTTAACACATTTACTACTACTTCTAACTTTAAATTCACAAACAATTTGAATTACAGAAGCTAATTGAGAAAGTTGACAATAATATTATGTAGGATCAAGTTTTCCAATTTAAAATGATTCGGTTGATTGCCGATTCAAGCCAACCCGTACGTCGTGACCCCTATACGAGGTACGAGTTAAAACTCAAATCAAGTTTTCGACCAAAGTTTCGAAAACAAACAAATATTGACTCTCTTAATTACCTTCAGCCAAGAAAGTCAATAGCTTATAAGGCCTGACACCAATAAAGCGACTTCGATATCAAACGCATTACGCATAGAGCACACGTTCTGACCCGTCGTTCCTTATTGCTAAAGGGTCTAATCCTGTTTTTCGTTGTATTAATTGAAAATAATTACACAAAATTAATTTATTCAATTGATTGGACGTCATATTCATCACACTTTTTAATATGGCCCAGTTCTTTTAAAATTAATATGCATTAATGAGATCCCATTTTTATTGGGTTGGGTCGGGTTTTCACGGTTTAAGAAAACCCACCCAATAACCATCTCAATTATCTCATATTTTTTGTTTTATTTATGATCCCTACCACTAATGCTTAGTGTGAATCTTGGCGGACAGCTAGACTAGGCCAATAGTGGTGACCAGTGCCATCTCGTCCACGCGCCACCAATCGGCGGCTACTTCAGCGCCAATTGATGAACCAAACATCCAATCCGGCAGCTATTTTGCGGAAATCCCTCATCCGCATCCTCGTCCGAGGTTGCCTTGACCCGCGTTGCTCTTGATCCGATGACAACTGCCACTCGCAACCACCGGCGAATGCTAACCTTGCCACCAGTCCAAGACTCCTTCCGCGCCGATCATCGAACCAACAACAAATCGGGCAGCCATTCGGTTATTGGACCCATCCGAGTCTCCTTCATCGCCAATCATCTCCCCCAACCCAACGCAACCCGCTCCGGACCACCGGCAGATGATAATCATGCTTAAGAATCGATGGATCTGGTGGCAGGCTAACGAACTCGAGCATGGGGAGGGCGGCTGGAGTTTGCGAAGCATAGGGTGGCGGCAGAGTGTGCGCACAGTGTGGGCGGCGTGTGTGAGAATCAATAGTGGCAAAACATGTAATATTTTCGAACACTGAAGACAATTTAAAAACAGTTCAATTTGATACCTTTTAACCCACATTTTGACCTGACCCGAACCGTTAAAACTGAGATCGAATTAATCCAATTAATTTTAAACAAACTGGCCCCTATATGTCACATTAAATGTCCCAATTTTTACGACTCATTTGCTTTTTCACAGAGTCTTTGGTAAATTTTGATTTTTTACCACATTTTCACGTGATCATTTATTGCATATCAAATATAAATTATTTGAAGATAATAAAGAAAATTGAATGACAATTCATGACATCTTTAAAAAAATATCAAACATCCTAAAATAAAAAGTCACTCATATAATTTGGGAAAAAATGATTATATAATTGGATACGAATAAAGTTAAAATTCAACAAACCCATGCCACTTATACGTACTCTGCATTATATACAACTTTCATGCATCAATTAACATAAAAATTTCTAATAACTAAGAGCTATCATACATAGGATGAAAATGAGGGGCTTACGAGCTTTCTATAGCCCAATCATTCGTTCATTTGAGGTACATTTTAAAAACAAAATCATACATTTTCAGCCAAAGTGAATAATAGCTCATATGAGCACACTGGCTATCAAATGACACTATTTGTAGGAACAACAATGGTGTTGTCGTTAGTGTATCCACATCCTCTTCCCAAACTCCTCTTCTAAGGGGAGGGGCATATTGACAACCAAAGGCTATTCCACATGGGATGGAAACAAGATGTTTAGGAGATTTATCTAGCCCAAGCACTTCTTTCCCATGTGAGTTAGGGCTCAAAATGAGTTGAGTTGAGTTGAGCTAAATAGTAGACTAATTATGTTTAATTTGAAATATTTATCATGCTTTGAAATTTTGTTTACAATTAAATTGAAAAGAATATAAACAAGTTATAGACAGGGTTAAAACTAATCAAACATGAGTTGTTCACTTTAATTGAGCGAAAAAACTAAAACCAAGGCAAGCCCATATGACTAATAAGCAAATCAATCTTTATGTATAAAATTTAAAATTTTGTTCAGTTCATTTTTTACTCTCAATGTCAGATGTCTTTTAAGAAAAAAATCGTACAATTCTTATGAAAGCAAAAAATACCTCACTCGACCTCATTACTATAATATATTTGAAAAGATTAATCAATCGATTTGACGGAACACAAGACTAAATTTTCAAAAATCATATTTTATTTTTCGTTATTGGAGGGCGCTGGGAGCAGGCCACGTTCCTTTGGGCATGCTAGAAGCCCTTGGTTTCGAAACGCGTCCATTCAAAAGGACGCTTAAGGGTTCCCGAGAGACCCCCACCAGCACCAACATAAGCACATGCATTTGCCCTACATTTCACTATTAAGCACCCAACTAAACAGACTTTAGCTTCTCGAATGCACCCAAATTTCCAGGTCTTTTCCAATTAATGGCGGATGGGCTACAAAATGATGGCCCTAGAAAACTCAATATTCATGATTATCATTACCGCGATTTGAGTTTGACACTAGAATATCACCTTTTTTTGAGTTAGTCATTATTCAAACTGTTCTTTAGACCCGGCCTTTTGTAAAAACTGTCAAAAAGGGTTAAATCTTGCTTAATGATGTGCCGGCAGCAATTAATTAATATTCCTTATTATCTGATGATTAGGGTGACGTAGGTGTAATCTGATTTGTGCAGCTTTAATTTGACTTTAATTAAATGGAAAAATGGGATTAAGTGGGCTGATTAAGCAGCTTTATTCTCGGCTAAGCGTAGCTAAACATTTGGCTTTGTCTCCTTTAATATGGGCACCATTAATTATGTTATCTCCAATTTGCATCTAGTGGAATGTAAATACAACTTTCATCACATACCATCATTGACGGGTGAAAAGTACCACTGGTTCCAAACTTTTAGTTGTTATTGTAAACTGGTACTCAACTTTCATCTCATTGCAAATTGATCCCAGACCTTTATAATTCATTGAGTAAATTTCACAAAACAGTCCAAAATCTTTAAATATTATTTTGTTTTAATCCCTAACTTATTGAGCATTTTATTTTGGTCATAAACATATTAAAATTGTTCCGTTTTGGCCCATTGAGAAATGAAATGTATTAACTCAGAGTAACTGTCTGATATAAATTTTTAAAATTATAATTTAAATATTTTATAACTATCTTTCTGTAAGTTTAAACTACATAGCAATTTTTTTATAGTCAATATATTAATTAAATTAGTAAATTATTTTTTTAATAAAATAAGTCAAATATACAAAAGAAAAAATTGATAATCTAAATTGTCCATTAATCGTGAAAAAATTATCATATAGATTAAATTTACTTTAAGATAGTTACAAAATAGCCTAACTTATGATCTATAAAGTTGTTATTAGACAAATATTTTGAATTAACAAATTTTGTCCAACAGAACTAGAATGAAACTTTTTAATAAATTTAGGAACAAAATAAAATGTTTTTAATAGATTTAAGGCCAAAATAAAATGTGGATAGTTTAGGGAGTAAAACAAAACAATAGTTACATGTTAGAGACCATCAATACAATTTACCCATAGCTCATTGCATATTGGTTCCTAGCTTTCGACAGACATAGGAGCCCAATTTATAGGAAGAAAAAAATAATAGTTTAAATTCTTTTTATACTATTAGAAAATTATGACTATAGTTTTTTTATAGATGACAAATTTAAACTGTTTAGTAGCTATCTTTCAATCACTTGAAATTATACTATAATTTTTTAATAGTTAATTGATAATTTAAACTATCACTTTTCTCCTTTTATAAATTAGGTTTCTCTGTCTATCTAGGGCTAGAGACCAATATGCAATAATTTTAAAAATTTTGAATCAATTTGGTGTGAACGAAGTTTAAGGATCTATTTGAAATTATAGTTATCTGTTTAGGACCATTGATGCTATTTACACCATCATTGACCTTACTTGCTTTTAATTAACGCTAATAATTAATTTTCGCTAACTTTATGTTCTTTCAGTCCAGTTGCCCGTTTGGTCCTGTCGACAGACAGAATCTGCACAAAACTTGTACCTCCCGCTGATTACTGATTCTCTTTGGAAAAACAAAAACTCTTCATTCGATTAGTTTGTTTTGGAATATTTTTTTCCTACGAGTTAATGTGCTTGAAAGTTAGAAGAATTATTTTTATCTAATTAAAATTACCTAAACAGTGTTTTCAAAGAAAAAGTTTTACTAAATTTTTTTGCTTGTTTTAGATTAATAAAAATATTTATTTCCTACATTATGGTTTCTTGAAAAAGTATAAAAATTTAATTAGTTTAAAAGGTAAATAAATATTTATTACATCTTCTGTTTCATTTTCTTTGCTCCTATTATATTTTTTGACTTGAATTTATAAATATTATTATTTTGTAATTTTTTTAAAAATTATATTTAAAAATTATAAGTTTTTATTTATTATTTATATATAAAAAAATTATAAATTAATTATTATAAATAATAAATGGTGAAAAAAATTGGTACAAAGGAAGTACTAATAATAGAAAATGTTGAAAAACCGAGCCAGATTCTCACATAGGTTCTTCTAGGCTTTTTATTAGAGCCATAATTATGACGATTCATGAATTATATCTTGAAGAATTTTCAATTTATTATGGAATCATAATCAAGTGTATGTAGCAGAACATTGTTGGTGAAAAATCAATCAACGAACAGCGTAAAAAAACCCCATCTAAAGTAAATTCGACAATGAAACTATATATATATATTATGCCAGTCGGACTTCAAAGTTCACTCCTTAAATACGGGGTAAAGAAATTCGAAATATCATATTCCTCCGTCCCAAATATTTTGAAATATTTAGGAAAAATTTTAAATTTCTGCTTTATCTAAACAGTGGGGAAATTTTTGGATTAATGCATTTTAGAATGCAAAATGAACATAATGTGTTTTTTTTTCACTTTTGTCATTTACGTTTTGCAAATAATTTAAAAATATAAAAAAATAAATTTTGAAATAATAGTTTAAAAGATAATGTGCTAAAATAATTTACTAAATATAAAAAATATTTAGATATTTTAGATTCAAAATAATAAATGTTGTGAAAAATGTGGGAAAGAAGAAATAATTTTCTTTTAGTTTTTATTTTCTCTAAATAACCTTCCATCTTCCATGTTCAATCATGCACAAACTTATTTTAGCTTAATGTGCAATTAATCAGCTGGTGGAGCCATTATAATAAAAGCTTGCGGCTCATGTCAATTTGCGCTTTGTTTTAGTCTAAGGAAAACTATTGCTGTGGCTATCTTAAAACTTATTACGGAGTACCATTTTTTTGCAGCAAAAGATTTCAGATTTGTCTTTTTAACTTAAATTAATTTAATCTAAAATCAGTTTTTTTTTTGTTTTTCTATCTCTTTTCCCTAAAAATAAATTTTATGTAAACTTTAATATCACATATGTATAATAATCCATTTAAAATATAATTTTTATAATCATATTAAATTTTTATAATTTTTTCCTTTTTAATGCATAGAAATAGAAAAATTTATAAAAATTTAATAATATCATAAAAATTTACTTTCAAATGGATTATTACATATACATAATATAACTTTCAAATAAAATTGATTCTGAGTGTACTGAAATTTAGTTAGTAAGAGTGATTACTAAATTCTATAAACATTTTAAAATATACTTGTTTTACTACTATTTGGTGTTGTCACTCCATATGTTGATATTGTCACATCAACCCACATCACCACTTCTAACATTAACTAAAGGTAGTTAAGTGGTTGTTATGATGTGACACATCATTACGTTAGAACCAATAGAAAGTTGACATGTGACGATTGTGTGGCGCGTATAAGTACACCTTAACACATAAGATTGTTGTTTAATAAACATCCCATAACTACTTATTTTATGAAGGGATATGACCTTTAATGAAAGAATATGTCCATTCCAACATATGTGCCCATTTGAGAGATAGTTATGCACTATCACTACCTTGGTTAGTGAAATAATATGACTTTTAGTGAATGTCATGTTTTAGGTGAATTTAACAACCTTTAAGAAGTAGTTATGACCTTGATTTAAAGAAACACAACTCTTAAAAAAGAGTTATAACTGTATGTCCGAACTAATACATCCCTTCTTAATGTGGTTATAGCCTTATTTCCTTGGAAGAAGTTATGGGCAGATAAGTGCACTTTTTGGCGAACTAGTACAGCATTTAATGAAGAATTTTGGCTCTTAGATGAAAGGTTATGACTCTCCATAAATGTCAATTCACCATTTATAAATAGAAGACAGTAGAATTATGCGTAATAAAATTACAAACACAACTTCTAGAAGTTCTACTTATTCTATTTTTGCTCTACACATTTCTTTATTTCCATATAAAGAGAATTCTGGTAAAGTATTAAGTGTAAACCAGTATATTTAATTACTTGTTTTTACAAGATAATTAAATATCCAATTTTGGGTATTTACAATAAGTCACATCTTCCGCAACATGCTTTAAAAGACATTTTTTATCAAGTAGACTGTCACTCAATTTTACAAGGATAACCAAGTATATCTTAATCTTTGCATTTATTATATATTCTGGAAATTGAAGTGTTCATTAGTTGTGCACTTAAATTTTGTTCATTAGTATTAGAGCCCATAGGTTCAATATGCATTTTCCCTTAAATAACCTTAGGTTGTTTAAAATTTATTTGCATGTTATACGTATCAATATAATTGACCTTAACTTTAACTTAGATGCTAAAATTTAGTTTTAGTTACTAAATCTAAAATCTATATGCATGTTTAAACTTGTTAAGTACACTAAGTTAACCAAAGGATATAGAGATAAATTTATAAAATATTTTGGTGTATTCGACATTGTGTGTATGCAATTTATGCATTTTTGAATTTTGTGTTCATAAAAGTTTTTTTGAACATACTGGTAGGTCGAATTGTGTGTGTGTGTGTGTGTGTATTTGATTGTATTATTGACTTTGTGTCAATAATGGCTATTTAAATGTATATATAAGGCAATTTAAGATAAGTAAACTAAAATAATGGAAATTTCTTAGAACAGATTTGATTACATATGGATGCACATATTTTTTATTTGTTTTAGCATATTTTTTATTTGTTTTAGCATGAATAAGTTATTTTATATTACTTGTTCTTGAAATTATCTTGTTATTATAACATATCCACATGTTAATGTACTAACTATTACATGTTGTAGATTTTTAACTTCATAAGTGGAGTTATCAATAAACTAAGTTTAGATCTAAAACTTGATGATGATGAAAAAGTCATCACACACAAAGATGTTCAAGGAGTGCTAAGTGACATAGAGTTATTAATCATCATGTTTAAAGTTTTAGGGAAAGAAAGATGCAAGAAAAAAAAACCAAATGTTTAGTTTGTGATTGCAAAGAAATCCAAGCAAATGATTGTTTAGTGACTAATGTATATAGTTTCTTATTCTCTTCAAATAGTACATTATATGTAGTGTACACATTTTAGCCGAATCAAAATTCTTTGTAAATTAGTGATTCAGGGGTCAAAACTCATATTTATTGTGAAAAGAATTATTCAAAAGGATATATTTGTCTCTGGTGAACAAAACTTTAAGTTTGAAGATGAAGAGTTGGTTATGCAAGATGCCTTATGCCTTACTGAAAAATATACATTAGTTATGAAATATGTACTTAGTTTAAGTATGATGCCCAGCCTAGCCCCTGGCCCATATGGGCCCAATTACTTAACCATGCAGTGGAATTCCATATAAGGGGCATTTATTCTTTATCAAAACATACGAGCATGAACCCCAGGATATTAATAGTACTAGCTCATTAATTATTTACTTAAACATTTATATTGTGCTCTAAAAAATAAGCTAGTACTTATATGAAACTTGTGTGTTCATTTAAGCTCGTTATCAAACATAGCTAAGTACATGCATGGCAACCAAAACACCAATCCAAGTTTTGAAATTTGTTTATTATACACATGTTTTTCATAAACAAGCATATGCTTATAAACATACGATTATGCAAATCCATCATCAACTTTACTTAGGCCCAAAATGTTCATAACCACTAAAAGTCCAACCGTCCATGTACAAGTCATTAACACATATTATGACCAAATCTTCTTAAAGTCCATTTTTAACACAAGTTTGGTCATTTAGACAAGATCAACATCATAGCACATGTGCAAACATAGCAAATAACACAAAGAGCCAAAGAACACATTTTTCACCTTAGAGATTTTGTTCTCACAATCTAGACTTCAAGTCCTACACATAAAGTCCACACTTATTAGCTTGTTACACAAGCAACCCATAACACTTAGAATACTTAGAATATTGAGCAAGAACATATGTACTTACACAAAGCTTTTTACCAACAAAAAGAGTATAAAATACTCTTGATCTTAGTTCCATTCTAGTGCTCATTTTCCTACATTAAGTAGAGAAGGGCATGAGTAAAACTTAGTAAGGATTCCGTACAACTTATAGAGCCTAACATAGCACAAGTATATCTTGGCAAAATATAATCCATGCTCCTGCAAAGAAAACATTAAGACAAAGAAAATACAAGATATATGCATATAATAATAATCGGGGTCAGCAAGCATAACCAAACATAGAAGCACACAAACACACACACCACTTAACACCATATTCCCATGAAGGGCAGAGCAAGCATGAGCATATTTTCTTTAATTTCAGTTAACCATTTATTAGTCCGTATTAATCTGAGATCTCTTTATGCCTGGGAATTGAGTTGGCCGACCCAATTTTTAGCCGTAATACTTGCACGAAGCTAGCTAGCACAGAGTTGCCTAAGTAACAAAACATAGCCTTCTATAGCACCCTATAGCACCTTAGGATCACATGGCGTCCAATATCCATCACCCAAGGGTCGGGATACTCAAAAGAGTATCAGAATCCTTACCAAACCGTTTGTTGTAGCCAGAACTTGGTTTATAGCTCAAGAACCTACAATGGCCAAAACATTAGCAAGTATATTCTTGCATCACCATACCTCAACCAAAGGAGGTATGGCCAAATCCTTCAGCTTGATTTCTTTCAAGCTCCCGTTCGTCTTTTCTTGAATCCACTACTTGATTCCTTGCCTTGGAAGGCCTTAGAAGCTTATTCCCAACAAGGAAGCTTGCTTCACACTCAAGAATGCCAAGAACAATATTTGGCCAAAACTCCTCTTAGTTGATAATTTTCAAAAATGTCTTATTTCTTCAATCTGCTTCTTGATTATTGTTCGAGGTGTTCTTAAGAGTTTATAGGCACCAAGAGCACTTGGTACAAGATCAAGGATTCTCAAGAATGAGTATTAGTTGAATTTAGAAGGAAGAAGAAGTTTGGAAGAGTGTTTTAGAGTTTAAGGCAAAATTTGAGAGAGAAAATGAAGAAGTTTTAATGAGAGATTGTAGAGAGAGATGGGGAAAAGTAAAATGAATGAATTTGGGAGTCTAATGGGCATGTAATGGCTGGCCATGAAGGGATGGAATGAGTGAGCATGTGATTCACATGAGCAGGAGACAAGTGAGGGATAAATTGGAAGACTTTTGTGTGTGGTGGGTGAGATAGTCAAAAGTAGGGGACAAATTGAAAGACTTTGGTGAAAGTTGGGAGAATTTGTCAAAAGTGGGGGACAAGTAGGTGGAGGAAGGAATCCTATGTGATGAGTTGGATGGGAGGTGGATTAAAATAATGGGAAATGGAGGAAGGTGACAGCCATGGCATCTAATGCCTTTAAAATTGGCTAATCCCCCATTAGTCCCTCAATTCTTCACATTTGGGCAATTGAGCCCAATCACCTTAAGTCCCATTTTGTCCAATTGAGTCCCTCACCTTAAATTTTCATTATTTTGCTTGGCCTAAGCTAAGTTTAAATTCTGAGAGTGTCTAACACTCACCATACTCCCCGGTCCCACTTAATTTAGTGTCTCACAAACTCAATGAGTTTAATTCTCAATTTAGGAAAAATTCTTAAGCCTTAAATACTCATAGCCCGAGGCTTAATTACTTAGAATTTTGTGGCATTACATTAAGAGAATGTGTTGTTGTTAAATTCTTTGCATAGATCTTACTTGCAATGTAAATTTTTACTGTACATGATGTTTTATCTTAGTAATAATGTTAATAATTCATTGATTCTTAAAAGTATGAATATATAGTCTTAGTGACTAATTTTTTTCCACAAATTCTAGTAAGTTTGTAATAGGATGTCAAAAGTGATATTCTAGTAATGCAAATTTAGGCTGAGAAAAAAAAGTACTGGTGTGTAATAAGTGATTCACTTAGTTTTTTTTTTATGAAGTGACATTACAAATGTGTTTACTTTGCATATGTGCAAAGTAACTAGAATTGACCATGTTTTGAAAATATTTTAATTAACATGTTTTTTAGGCAATTCGCTTAAAATCTTTTGAAGTTCAATGTACATTTAAGTCTATATTATGTTCCAGATGTAATTATTTAAATTTAACTTTATACTTTTTATCATAAAAATGTTTCTTGGAAGAGGTTTTGAGTTTACAAAATCTAATAATCAACAAGTGTTAGATACAACCCATATTGTATGGGAATGATTGAGGCCAATAGCAAATATATTGCTATCACCATTTCTTGAACATAAAGAGATTGATAGTCAAGATCATTGTGATTATGGTTATGATGGTTAGATTGATGATTACCATTAAAAAATAGGCTTATAACATAAAGACTCAATATCCTTCAAGAGCTAAATGATCAAGCAAATGTGCAAGATCAAAATACTTCTCCTTGTTAACCTATCTTAAAATGTTTAAATAAGCAACAAAACCACTAAAAAATGGTGGATTCTTGTTAAGATGGAGGCACACTTGGTATTGTCTTAAAGTAGATGAACCAAGTAATGTGTAAGATTGGCGTTATGCATTATGGTACAATTTTATGCTTTATTCTTAACATTTTGGCAAAGTGTGAATATGAACTCGATTGATCATGTCTTTGTGATTTGATTATGAGTATGAAATAATTATCAATAAGATTCAAGTAGTGTGTATATGGTAATAAAGGTAGCTGATGCATGCACACATCTCAACTGAGTTGGAAAGCATTTTCTATGAACAAGAAATATTCTCATTTGAGTATCTCATATTGTGGAGAATATCTTGTTCATGGTCATTTACAAAGTTAACAAAAATATCTTCCAATATTAGTTGATATCATATATACTGTGATATAGTTATCTGGCCCCTTAACAAATTTTAACATCAAAAGGGCTGTAAAAGTTTGATTTTGATGTTATTTGCTGCTCTTGTAACATTTATGTATAAAAAAGGAGAATATCTGTATTCCTAGGAAACAATTAACATTTTAAAAAATGTTGGTTAACATGAAATGTGTAGAGGATTATAATCTTGAATTTTGAAAATGCGTTATCTTGCTTAAGTTTTGAGAGGCTACTGGTTATGAATGTTCTGTTTAGTTTTCTTATTCGGACAACATAATATGCACAAAACATTATGAATTTTTTCTTTTAAGAAGAAGTGGTCCAGGGTTCACTAAGATATTTGGTTCTTTCATGTTCTTGATCATTTAGTTTCTTATCAAAACCATATGTTGGTCAAGAAATGAGTTTATGTTTGATTTTGATATTATTTGCTGCTCTTGTAACATTTATGTATAAAAAAGGAGAATATATGTATTCCTAGGAAACAATTAACATTTAAAAAATGTTGGTTAACATGAAATGTGTAGAGGATTATAATCTTGAATTTTGAAAATGCGTTATCTTGCTTAAGTTTTAAGAGGCTACTGGTTATGAATGTTCTGTTTAGTTTTCTTATTTGGACAACATAATATGCACAAAACATTATGAATTTTTTCTTCTAAGAGGAAGTGGTCCAAGGTTCACTAAGATATTTGGTTCTTTCATGTTCTTGATCAATTAGTTTCTTATCAAAACCATATGTTGGTCAAGAAATGAGTTTATGTTTGATTTTGATGTTATTTGCTGCTCTTGTAACATTTATGTATAAAAAAGGAGAATATCTGTATTCCTAGGAAACAATTAACATTTAAAAAATGTTGGTTAACATGAAATGTGTAGAGGATTATAATCTTGAATTTTGAAAATGCGTTATCTTGCTTAAGTTTTAAGAGGCTACTGGTTATGAATGTTCTGTTTAGTTTTCTTATTTGGACAACATAATATGCACAAAACATTATGAATTTTTCTTCTAAGAGGAAGTGGTCTAAAGTTCACTAAGATATTTGGTTCTTTCATGTTCTTGATCATTTAGTTTCTTATCAAAACCATATGTTGGTCAAGAAATGAGTTTAGGACATGAGGCTACGCATCTTATATTAAATCCATTGATTTGGTATAAGTGCTAGATTAATTGAGCTTTCATAAGTGAAAGTGGCTCTTTAGTTGTTCAAATTAAAAATGCAGAATTGTCATAAAAAATAATCTGGACATCAGTTTTAATGATCTTCCATTTGGCTGAATTGGCAATATAAGAGCTATTGAGTTCTAAATTGAGTTCTTAGTATCATTAGTTGATCATAAACTCAAAAGGGGCTTAATGAGGTTGTATTTAAAAGTTGAAAATCCATAGATGGATAGATTCACACATTTAATGGAATTTGTATTCATAAAGTTCAATATAGTAACAAAAGTTAGATGGATGTGAGCATACATCTAATGGATGATAAGTTTCAACTTCCTTAAACGCTAAGAAAGCTTCCATGAAAATTATGTTTTTCATGACTTTTGGCCTTGAATTCACAAAATGGTCTAAGGACTCTTTAGTTTAATATGCCTTGAGACTAAGGTCTCAAAGTACTTTATGTCCAATCTTAAATTTGGTTTAAGATAAAGTACAAATAAAAATTTTTTTTCTTGACCCACACTTCAAGTTTAACTTGTGTTTGTTACTCATAACCCTTGAGCACTTCTTCTGGAATGAGAGAGTTTGGATTAGTTCCTTATTTAAGTCTAACATAATTGAATGTTAGCTAAGTTGATTAAGATAATTAGACAATTAATTCAAGTATTCATTTTTTGAGCCTATCATAAGAATCATATTAGTGTTGAATATATGTCACATTATATCATTTGGATGTAATGAAACAACAATGCATGTTATCAAGGTAACATCACTACACTAAAATATGGTTAAGTTTAAAGATGAATACGTATCTACATTTGGTTATATCATCTTACTTTATGCAAAAGAAATTGCTTTATGTAAGCAATCTATTTGTGTAGTATTTGTTTTCATATAAAGGAGCTTGTTTTCACGAATTATAAGAGTCATTAGTGACTTATGTAGGCTAAGCACTATCTTAGTGGTAGTTTGGCATTGAAATATCTTCACAGTGGTTTTTACATCCTTGGTGTTCATATTTCATGAAAATGTAAAGACAACGATATAATTATTAAAATGTAATGGATACAAATCAAGTTAGAGTTAGTTTAACTAACTAATTGGATTAACTTCATTTTTTATGTCTCTTTATTAGTACGAAGGTATGATAAGTTGCACTATATATGTGTAGTGCATGATCATCATATATATGCATATACTTATATGATAGATTTGTATTACATGTGTGACATGCATATCATCATATATGTAGCTTACATCACAACAAAAAATCAAATATATGTCCAGAAATAAGTTAAATGTTGATTTTCTCACACAAACAACTTACCCATGTTATTGGAGTTCGAACAAGAATGAGACCACTAAAGTTTGGAATGTAAGTCATTACTTAAATTAGTCATTTGTGACTTAATAAAAACTTACATCTAAGTGAGAGTCACATAATCCAACTTGTGATAGCTTTAGCATAAAAGTCGTTTTGATTTAAACTATTTGTTTAAAATTAAGGTAATGTGTTAGTCATACTGCGTTTGTATGCCTACACATACATCCTAACTTATGTAACTAAGTGAAGTTTTCATATGTGAAAACTTTGTCACTTGCATGGTGTGTTAAGGGCATATGCTCTTAATGGGAGTCCACATGAAATCACACAAACAATGTCTGAAAAAAAGATAGAAACCTCATAAATAGTGGTTGTCAAATATTATGATTGTGCACATTAACATACCATGACACTTGTATGTATCCTATGTGTCTTTTAACTTTCAAATTGATCATAGAAATAAACTAAGGAAGTTTTCTCTTATCTTACTTATGTGTGCGTTTCTTTCATTATACCTATACTTACTATTGACTACTATTGAATAATTTAAAATCATAGTGTTACTTTATTGAGCTTTTTATGGCTATGATATTGCAGCCAGATGCATTTCTCATAGGGTAATCATTAGGTTTTAAGTTACTATATAGTGAGTACGATAGGGAAGGCTTTATAATATGTTTGCAAATTGTTGCAAATCATAATCTGTTTGCATGTGTTGCAAGTCAAATAGATGATACACTATCATCTATACTTGAATAGTACTTAGTGTAATGTTGTATCACTTAGTGTACTACAAGATTCAAGTATCAAATGATTTTAAAAATGGATGCATCCCGAGTTTGATATATGAAAAAAAGTTTATTAATAAACTCATAAAAGTGACATGTTTGAGCCAAACTATATATCAACAAAGTCTTGAGGCATATAAGCATGATTAATGATATATGTATCATTAATGAACCTTGATTTACTTATGGACCTTTGATTGGTTTAAGGATTCGTGGCAAAGACAATTCTCTCGTGTATGTTTAACCATTATATAAAGGAGATTTGTTGTCATGCCTAGAGTCAGATGCGTTAACTTGTATATATTAGTTTCTCTTTTGTGATAGTGTATTTCAACTGTTCTTTATCCATTATTCCTATGTTCCATTAAGTATATTTAGTGTGAATGGGAGTTATTAGAATTTAGTTAGCAAGAATGAGTACTAAATTTCATTGACGCACTAAAAATATAATTATTTTACTACTGCTTGGGTGGTCGCTCCATATGTTGGTGTTGTTACATTAACTGACATCGCCACTTTTAACATCAATTAAAAATAATTTAAGTGATTAGGATGATGTAACACGTATATGTGACATATCTTCACATTGGAACCAAAAGGAAGTTAGCGTGTGGCAATAGTGTAATGTGTATATGTACACCTTAACATATAGGATAATTGCTTGATAATCACCCTATAACTACACATATTGTGAAGGGATATGACTTTTAAATGAAAGGATATATCCTCTCAACATATATGCCTTGGTTGGTTGTAGCTTTATTTTAAGGGAATGAGTTATGGGTGAATAGGTGCATCTTTTGGCAAACTAATATAACTTTTAATAAAGAGTTGTGACTCTTTTGTGAAGGGTTATAACTCTCTAAAAATGCTAATTCACCATGTATAAATAGAGGGCAATAGAATTGCGCATAATAGAGTTGTGAACACAATTTCTAGGAGCTCTACATATTCTATTTCACTCTACACATTTTTCTATCACTGTAAATAGAATTTTGCTAGAATATTAAGTGTGAACCAATATATTTAATTACTTGTATTTCTAAGTTAATTAAATATGTGATCCTGAGAGTTTATAATAAGCCACGTATTCCACAACATGCTCAAATAAGCGTCTTTCATCAAGTAGATTATCCCTCAGTTTTACAGTGATAATTAATTACGCTTTAATTTTCACATCTATTATATATTCTGGAAATGGAAATGTTCATTAATTGTGAACTTCATTTTCCTTCAAAGGGAAAAAAATGTAAAAATAAATATAAGTCATTTTAGATTAAGTTAACATAAGTTAAAATGAATTGATTAGTAATGTTTACTTTTTTTATGATTAAAATTGTCAAGAATTTTTGCACATAGTTTGTCCTATGTTATTGAAAATTGTCTAAAGTAATACACATGTAAGTATGCTCTCTCTCTCTCTCTCTCACACACACATACACACATTACTCCCCATGTAAAAATAATTTCAGCAATTAATCTATTTATTTCTTTTAATCAGTAAATTTTTGTGATACCAATACATACTGTGCAAATATTTTCTTTGTCTTGCCTTCCTCGAACGCATTATACTTTAAGTCACTAAACTCTAGCATTTTGTACAAAAAACCCTTTAGTTTTAGTTTCTCGCCTTCGGTTGTGTTTGATTTTTGTTTATTATATTTTCTCTGACTCAGGTTCTTTGAAGCATTTGAAGTTAGTATAGATACTAATAAAAGAAAAAAAATTTGTGTAATGTTTTGACTTTTTTACATTCATTTTTTTTTTTGCATGTAAATAAAAAAAGATAAAAAATGAAAGTTGATGTGATAATTTGAAGCTAGGGTGATTATGAATTCGACAGAAAATCAACTCAAACTACCCTATTAGGTAGGTTTTGGTTTCTGTAAAAATCAACGATGGATTGCAGGTTAGTTTCACTACTGAAAAATCCATTACTTTCCATGTTGGTCATGGAACCAAACTGAAGATATATATTTAAATTTATCATAAGATTTATGATACTTTATATTTACCCATATATTATATTAGAAGGTGTTTTTGTATTTAATTTTAAACGCAAAACTTTACCTAACCTATTGCTATTACTAATTTTCCCAATTGGCATTTACAAACTAAATTACATCTGTATTTAAACTTGAAAGTAGTTGTAAATTATGTTAAATATTTTTTAATGTGAGGAATATTGATGGATTCAACTATTTTTAATTTTTAGATGTTGTCTTGGATGAAATTTTATTAGATTTTATAATTATTATATGTATATGATGCAAAAAAAAAAAAACAGAGAATCAAAACTAAGGAAATCCTAACTATGGATGTAATTCTTTTCGATTCTTATTTTACGTTATGTTTGATTTTTCTGGAACCATTACTATTTAAGATTGGATCAGTTCCACAAATGACCAACCAACCCAATGCATACTCACTTTTAGTTTAACTGGTAGTACGGTGTTACAAAAAATACTCAGCTTTAGTTCAACGGGTAGTATGGTCTAATTCTTTTCAAGGCACAATTACATAATCCCAGTAATCACGACTTGGGTTTCTGTGTGGGCTTCAATAAGGTGCAGCGTCTAATTCTCTTTTCCTGGCCCGTGCACTGATTTGGGATCCATAACATAACCTTCCTTTTGACTTCCTAAAAATTATATGAATATTCTTAATCTTATCAACTAAAAGAAACATTACATGTCATTGCATGGTGGAAGTTTGAATGAATATTAAACTATAACGTAACCTTTTCCTTTGGGCCTTTACCATTTTGTTTTCCGATTTGTTAATTCTATATTTCAGTTTCAACGTTAAATTGTTATTTCTTTAATTTTTAAGTTTCTTATCAAAATGTAATTATATCACTTATTTTATTAGCAACTCCTTGTATCATTTCTTTAGAAAAAGAGATTTAATGACTATTTTTATTTAATCACACTGATTGACTAATGTACCGATATCTTGGGACAGAGCCTGTGGATAATTTTGAGCTAGGCCGACACAAAAACTGAAAGCAGGCTAGTATTGGATCTCTTGGGCTAGTTTATTGGGTACAAAGATTTTGAAACATTTGGGTCTAAATGTCTCAAAAGATTCAGTCCCATTAATATATGGAGCCCATCACAACACTCTGTTGATAATAATGTGCTCAACTAGATTCAAAGCCCAATCTTAACACACAAGTGCAAAATTTGAACACTATAATTCACCTGAGGTTTATTGACACTATATTGTTGTTCACTCTATGGTTTATCAACTTCTCCCCATATGGTGGAATCTGATCCCCAAATGCTTGTTCATGTTCTCTCATCAAGGGATTGTCCTAATTAGTATCTTTTCCTGTGCTATGTTAGAGGATATTTTACTATTAGCTAGTTCGTTCACTTCTGTTTTTATTTTCTGTATGTTACTTCGATGCCAAATGGTAGGGGTAAAATCCATAGTGAGTCATCTAGCTTATTTTTTTTGTTTTAATTGGATACCTGACATTAAGATTGTCCTATTGAGGTGTCTTTTTTTCTTATTGCCCAACCCATCTAAGTACTTTCCGTCAATTTCCATCATTACGTTAAATGGAAAATGATAAAGTGGCATTAAATAATACTAAACTAAATTTAAAATGACAACTTTAATCCTCAAACTGTTTCAATCACTAATTCTAACACTTAAAATTCCACCCAAATCAATTATACCCCCCAATCCCTAATCTTTCACCTTGAAAGCTATCCACCCAACCATCAGCGCCGACCGCCCTCCAGCCATCGAAGTCGCTGCCTCGAACCCAAATTGTGCAAAGCGCCAACCAATTCACCAAATCCTAGCAAAACATTAGGTTATGCTCTAACAACTTCCTTGCTGAAACCATCATCTAGATGTGCTCAATGTGTTACGCAAGTAGTATGGTGCAATGACTCTTTAGTTTGTGGCTGCGGGCGAGATTAAACGGTTGAGAAGTATCAGCGGGTGGGATTAGGCAGCTAAGATGCATGTGATGAGCAAGGGGAGACTAGTGAATGAGGAGCAAGGGGAGATGAGTGAATGAGGAGCAGGGGCTTGAGCGACAACAGAGCAAGGGGAGATGAGCGAACGAAGAGCGACGGTGGAGTAAAGGGAGATGAGACAATAAGGAGCGACAGCAGAGAAGGGGCTTCAGCCAGATGGTCTTCTTGATACGGCATCATACTTGTGGGAGAAAGGTTGATTGCTTCAGAGAAGTGCAGGGGGAAGAGGAAACAATGGAAAAACGAATGAAGGAGGAAGCGGTGATGAAACAGATGAAGGAGTAAATGGCGACGAGGTTGGCTATAGGAGGGTGGTCGGTTGAAAGGCAGCCAACGATGGGGCCAACGACTGGAGGGCAGTTAGCTGGGCGGTAGCTATTGAATAGAGTTAATGTTCTTAATAATTTAAACAAACTCAGATTAGAGGAGAGGGATGGGAGAGTCTAAAGGAAAAGTTTGTAGTTTTAAATTATTAATAAGAAAACTTAAAGGACTAGAATTGTTATTTTAAAATTCATTTTAATTTTTTTTTCCAAATCATCATTTTATGTCAAACTTATTCCTAAAATTAATAAAAAGTACCTATATAAGGCATGCAATAAAAGGTAAGGTACTTCGCTAGGACAACATGAAAGTCAGGTTCCCATTTAGGAAAAAAAATAAGCTAGGTGACTTATGGTGGATTTTACCTCAAAATGGTAGCTTATAAACTTCGTAAGGCTTTGATTTACTCCTAGGTATACCTTTGATGCGTTGAGTTCATATCATAACTAATTCTTCCTCTGTTCCATTTTTTTTTGCTTCATTTATCATTTTGGGTTACCTTAAATTTTTTGCCTTATTTTCTTTTTCGATAAGTTTTATGAATCCAAACGTCAATTATGTCCCTATTTCTAAATGTCACCAAAATCTTTAGTCCTATCTTCTCCATCTCCATCAACAATATGTGAGGTTGGAAATGGGAGGATCAAGGGTTAATCTAAAATGATGAGTACAAGATTAGGCAAGATCAGATGGAGCGGTTAAGGTGGAAGCATGATGCTGTGGAGAGGCGAAGAGGCGACAGATCAAAGGGATGAGGTTAAGGAAGGAGGTGACAAAGCAATGGGACAAGGCTAGTGGAAGTAGTGATTTGAGATTGGGTGAAATTAGAGCAAGAGGTCAAGGTTGGGGAAGGAGGTGAGGAGATGACATATCAAGGGATAAGGTTGGGGAAGGAAACGAGGAGGTGATGAAGCTAGTGGATGACATGCAGTGGAGGTGAGGGTAGTGGATCTGGGTTGATGATGGGGAAGGGGAGGAGAATAGGGTAAACAAAGGGTGATAATGGAAAATGATGCCTTATTTCATAATTTCTTAATCTGCACGCCAAAATAAAATATAGCAATAAACTTGGGATGGAGGAAGTACAACAATGTTAGATGTATTAACATTTTTTTTTACTAAAACCTTACAAAATCGTGCGTGGCATAGTTTAATTAGCAATTAAAAAAATAAGTGGGACAATTTACCTTTCGCTAATCCAATAAATTCCTGCTACATAGTATTTTGTATAAATTTTAGAGAAATATATTAGTAAATTTCAAAAAAAATAATAAATATATAATAAATATTCTTTTGGGGATTAATTCAAAGTGATTTTTTCTTTCACTGTTTTGTTTTTAGAACCAATGCCATTTAAAGCTAATAATATATAGTTGGGTTGTAAGTGGGCCAAGCTGAGTTTGTACCCACTAGGCTTGAACTTGGCTTGATAAGTTAACGATGCTACCTGAGCTTAAGCTCAATAAGAAACAATGCCACAATTCAGGCCCAAAAACTCGATAGGCTTAATAACATAAAGACTAAATGTAACTTTTCAAAACTTGGGGGTTGTATGTAAGTATGACATAATTTTAGGGGGTAAATTGCAATTATTCCCATATATAATTGTCATCTTTCAACAAATGGGTAACTAAAAGTTTTGGAACTTAAGAGAGTATATATACTTATGGTCTAACTTTAGGGTGATTGGTGAAATTAATGTTATGTTTATAGGTCTCATTAGGCTTGATAAGGCTCGATAAGCCCATAGGCTAAGTACCATTAGGCTCAAGCTCGTCCTTTAAGGCATCAAACATGTGTTTTTTTTTTAGCTCAAGCTCGATAATGCTAGATTTGAAAAGCCTCAAATCAAGTTTGAGCTTGAGCTACCCAATAAGGGTCTGACTTATTTACACCTTAAATTATGCCTATATTATATATTCGAGTAAATAATATTCTTATATTTTAATTAAATTTTTATGAAATATTCTCTTTTTTTTTTTTTAAGTTGAGTAAGTTTTCATTAAAAATAACTAAATTCTAAAGAAAATGTTATTCATAAGGTTTCAAATAACAAAAATATCGTAAGTATGGAAATAAGTTATTTTAAATTACAAAAGCCCACATGTGATTTGATGTAACCTACATTTTGCCTCAACTATTTTAAAAATTCTACACTTTATGCCCTACTTCCTTTTATCGTATCCGACAACAACTTCTGAAATCCTAAATTAAACTATTTTATAATAATATTTCTGTAATTACAAGATTTTTGATATTTTTTTCATAACTAACCGACCTTTAAAAAATACTAATATTCATTTATAGGAAGAAAAATATATTTACAGAAAGAAAAAATTGACAATTTAATATATTTATTAACTATAAAAAAATATTGGAGAAACCGATATTACTAGAAGATGAATATCATATAATTTAAATTACAGTTTGAAATTGTTATTAAACAGTATAAAAGAATAAGAGATAAATTGTAAGTTTTTAAAAATAAATGGGACAAACTGTAGATTGGATAAACCTCAAGGATCATTGTACTTTTCCGTCATGAAGAGAAGGTTAAAGAAAAAAAATACAGAACAAGAATTTATGGGATCGCGAGAAAAGAAATAGTAAAAAATAAGGGGAGAAAAAGAAAAATAAATTTCATAAATGGTGCCTAATCTTTAGTTATTATTTCCTTTAGTTCCTAACATATCAAATGCTTTGTTTTAGTTTTAAATTTATTAAAAGTGTTACGTTTTAGTCCTAAATTTATTGAAAATGTTTGATTTTGGTTCTAATTTGATAAAATTTGTTAATTTAAAATATTTGTCTGATAATTTTTTTTTAAATCATAATTTAAATTATCCGGTAATGATTTTACAATAAATTTAATCTATATAATATTTTTTTACAATTAATGAAAAATTCAAATCACCTTTTTTCTCTTCGTAAATTGAACTTATTTTATTTAGAAAGAAAAAACTACTAATTTAAATTGTCCATTTATTGTCAAAAAATATTAAACTGTTTAAATTTATTAAAGACAACTACTGAATATTTAAGTTAACATTTTGAAAGCTTCTGTCAGATAATTATTCTGAGTTAATGAATTTCATTTGGTGAGGGACTAAAATGAAACAATTTTAATAGATTTAGGACCAAAACAGAACATTCAATAGGATTTGGACTAAAAGAGAACAATGACTAAAGGCTAGGGATCATTTTTGCAATTTACTCAAAAAGAAAAGGAACAATAAGCAAAGGCGGCCGCCAAGCAACGGAATGGTCAGCCCGCCTATTAATTGAATTCGAAACCGAAAAGTAAGTCAAAGACTCGTCAAACGACTCTGCCCTTTGTTCTCTCTTCAATCTCGCTCCCAAGAGACCGACTCCGACCCCTCCCAATTCAGATCCACTTTCCGTCGGGGCGCCAAAACCACCCCCAACATGGTCACCCAACTGACCAAGCAAGAAAACGACCGAATCAATCTCTCCACCAGGATGGCCAGGCTCACCGTCGACAGTTTGGGCGCCGAAGAAACAGAGCCCTTTGACGATTCCGGCTGCAAGACGCCAAAAGATGTCCAGCACCGAATTCCGCAGCCGGAGACCTGCCCACCTGCGCCCAGGAAGCGCAAGGCCCTCTTCTCCGACGGGGGGCTCCGGTCGGGGAAGGTGGAGTTCTTGGAGCCGCCGGAGCTGGAGACGTTGTTCGCTCCGAATGTTCAGGTTCTGCCTAAAGAACCCGAGTAAATAGGGTTAGGGAGTCTTAGATTTGTGTGGATTAGGTTTTCTTTTCTTTGTTGCTTGAAATCTGTCACTGTTACGGGTAGAAGTACATGGGTTTAGGAATTGTTAAAATAACTAATTGGGGAACCTCACATGTAGTGATGATTTGATTTGATTTGATTTACTAGTTGGAGTTGCGACTTAGATAGAAAAAGTTATAGGATGATTAATTGCAGACAACAAAAGTATTTTACAGAGTTGGAATGTAATACTACCATCAAAATTGAATGGGGAGGCTTCTGGAATTGTTTTCATTACTTCTACTACTGTTTATTTTGCAAAGAGGACTATATCCTCGGCTTAAAAAAAAAAAAACGCAAAAACAAGGACTATATCCAATCCATTCGGTAGTCTCCTGGGTTAGTAATTTATGTTCCGAAATTTAATAAACTCATATTCATGTTTAATCCTGAGTAGAGATTTTATGGGATGAGAAGCTCTCCAAGACCAAGATTGACTTTGCAAAGTGCGTGCCTGTGTATTACCCTTGCCTGCCCTACTCGCGACAAATGAAGCTGTCACTGTGGAGGCAAACACCATTCTTGCATAATTTTGCCTCTTGTTCTGCCTTAATTTACTTGTTATAGTCAGGCCTTTTTGACTCGTAACTAAATATTGACAAACGCAAAACAAGAAAATAAATATTACTCTATTCTACTATTTTCTTTCCTTTTTTTTTTTTTTTTTGGTACTATGAGATGATGAACGAGAGGGAGCCCAAGAAAACGTGAAAAAATAAATTTTGAACCACCTGATTGTACCAAGGCTTTGATTCTACATTCAATTTTATATCAACTATTGCCGTGAAGAGTGAAAAAAAAAAAAAAAGGTACAACCAATGGCACCAAACCAAACCGAATTTGCACGGCTATTTTGAATGAAGCTTTTGGACTCCCATGGAACTTAATCAAGCTGAATTGGTAAATCACGAGATTTGCTTAGAACCAACTCGTTTTAATTTAAGTTTAATAAGATTATAAAAATTATATTTTTAATAAATTATTATACTTATATAATATTAATTTTTTTAAATAAAATTAATTTCAAATAAAAATAAGATATTTTAAATTAAGTTAACTTTCTAACCTTGAACTATGAAACAAGAAGTAGGTAGAACTTTTTAATATCTATTACACAAATTGAAAATCATACAGTATCTATAATTGGTATAACAACATGAAATATTAAATAGACTTGATATAGATACCATTTATAATTGATATAACAACATAAAATATTAAAGACACCTGACATAGAAACAACTAAGGGGCAATTCGGCTCGCTTTAATCAAATTAAACTGAGCGCATTATTTGCCTAGTCAAAGACGGTTCAAAGGAAGGGTATGAAACATGCTATAGTTTTGGAGTTATTTACAATTTTTTGCCACTGATTAAAAAAAAAAAAAACAGTCTTGCTCTTCTGTCTATCTTGCTCAGACCATTGCACCCAAGCTGGTAATGAAGAAGGTATTTAAGAAACCGGCCATTGTAATGAAGCCCGAGCCATCGCCAACCCATCCTATTTTTACATCTGTATGTATCTCTGTCTATTTGTTACAATCTTACAATTTGTCGTTTTGAATATTTCTCTAATTAGATATGGTTTTGATTCTTTTGATTGTCATTTCGATTGTTGTTCTAATTACTTCTAGAAAGCTCGTAAAGTCAAGCATCCGATTCTCTCCTCTACTTCGGTGGCTAAGAAGATAGGCAAGGCGAATCTAGCTGCTAAATAAGTTGTAAGAGATTGTAAAAAATACCAAAACTGAGACATCCTAGTATTGGGTTCAGTTCCCCAATGGTGGATTTGGCATAAATGAACCGAATTCAATGTCGAAGCTCGCCGGCGGAGCTGGAAATTAGGAGTGCAGCCCAGAATGGTTATCGTGATGAGCTCACCAAGCTTCGATTCTCTGGTGTGATGGTCTTCGTGAGATAGGAGAGAGAAGAAAGACTTATCTAGTTAATGGGTAAAATTATAAATAACACCAAAATTATCCCCTGTTTCATATCCTTCCTTTGACCCCTTTTTGACCAGTTGAATAATGCAACCAGTTTATTTTGTTTAAAGCGAACCGAATTGGCCGTAAGTATTTGTCATGCGGGCATCATTAATATGACACTAACAAAATGCTAACAATTGCTCGCATATAACATTTGCCCCAATTTTCTTTACGCCACAGGAACTACATTTGCTCTCAACTAGACTTTTTCAATAAGCGTGAACTTGATGTTGCCTTTTGGACTTTTCTAAGAAACAGTGGCTGTACTGGTATGGGTGGTTTTTCCTTTTCCCTAAACTTTTCAGTTTTTGCACAAAAGAACCTAGGGTTTAAAACATGTAATTAATACATTAATTTGTAACAAACAACCATACGGCTCTAATACCAAAACACCCAGGTACTTAAAACATATACATAAACAATTGAAGATACATATCACATATAAAACATGAAATGGAAATTCACACATACTTTATTAAAATACAAACTTATAGATAAATAATGAAAACTAATTTATCACAGGTAGACAATGAAAAACAAAAGGATGATTACAAGCTTGTACTGCTTAAAACAGTAGAAGTCCAAGTTTCAACAGGATTGACGCCACTATAGTACAAGTACAAACACACCACTTAAACCCTAAATAAGAAAATGCAAATTCGGTAGGAAATAAGAAAGACTTCTAACACATGGACTACAAGAAAAAGAAGTAGAGAGAATTTGATGCCTAAACTTCTGAAGGATGGCTTTTTAAATAGGCAGAGGTTCGTGGCTTTAGTGATAAGGCTTAGCAAAGCTTTACCAATAAGAGAGCAAAGGAATTTGGGACCATTAGGTTAGTGGTCAGTTGATGCAATAGTTCTTACCTTAACGAGAACTTTAATATTTATAGCCAACTTTTCTTCTTTTATCAGTTTTTGTCGATATTTGCTTTATTCACATGAAAGTAAAGGCACTGAGCTATAGATGCCTTTATTAGGACCTTGACGAGCTGTTCTTGTCATAAAAGGGACCTTCTTGGCTTTTTTGGGAAGATCTCAAAATCCTTTCCTTCATCACTGAGAGCGGAATTTCACTTCTCTGAATTTACCTCCTACATAGAATTTACTAAGCATGACATCCAAAATCTTCATTTGGATTTTCTTCTTTTTCAATTATTTCAATTTTATGTAATATAATATTCTCAGACATGTATTGATTAATGACGCATTTGTCCCACCACTTGGATTCCCAAACACGTTCTATGTAAGGAGTGAAGTGGGTATCATAATCCATCTCTTGTTTCTCATAGTGCCACTGAAGAAATCCGTGGAATATGATTCATGGGCCATGGCAACAAAGAAAAAGTCTGAGAATGACACTCTTTAACCCTTCCTGCAGAACTGTTCTTGAAACATACAAAATTTTTCAAAGGATTTCTGACTTGCTCTGGGAAAGAGCATTTGGATAAGCTCTTTTCAAAATACCAATTATAAAACTAATTAGAGAATTTTCTTTGCTTGGTCTTGAAAAAATCATCCATGAATGTTGGTGGTCTCTGTTTTGGATATGGAAGACTTCATCGTTTTAATGTAATCAAAGTATGAGAACAACATATTCTCATATTTTCCTCAAGTTAAAATCCTTCTTCTTCCTGAAGGAATTCTCCATTCCTCAAATGTTCAAACCTTTAATATTTTTAATGAAAAAAATTCCAACTTTTGAAATATATTTTTCTAAAAGAGATTCTTCATCACTGATTTTAGAATTAATAGTGATTTTAGTTCTCCTTGGTTTATGTTCTATTTCAGCAAAACGAGTCTCTTGCAATATTAATTCAAAGAATGAAGGATTTTTTAGTGGCTAAAATCGCCATTGATGATTTTGGTGGTTTAGACAGTATTTTTCTGTCAATTTTATGATTGAAAGATGTTTCATGTCTTTATCATTTGGAGAAATGAGACATTTTCAATCAATTTTTTGATATACCGTTGGTATACCCAAACTGTGCATAGAAATTTCTTGAGGCTTTTGAGGCCTTGAAGGATTATTTTTCTGATTGTTTTCTCTGGAATTACTCTGATAATGTGTATAATTTCTTCTTTCCTGGGAATTAAGGCCATGAGCTTTTATGATCTAGTATTGAGCCTATCCATGTAAGTCTTAGTTAGCTTTTAAGTTACTAGTTCTATGTTATTGATTTGGGCAACTTTTGATTTGTGGTAATTAGCCTTTGAAAAAGATGATGATGGTGCTCTCCAATTTTAACTTGGCCAACACGTTGGCGTCAAGAATTCCCACCCCACATTCCTTGATAACTTATTGTCTGAGCTTCACCTCCCAATCTTGATGAATGCTAAGCAAGAACATGGTCCGCGTCAACAAGTTGGAAGTGGTCTCGTAAGTTTTTCAATTCTCTGTGATCTCTTTCATGTTCAGCTTCAGCTTGTGGCCTTTTTTCGCTTGGGGAGCTTTGGATGACTCAATCATCAGTCACAGCAGACCATCTCCATACCAGTTCCTTGAATCACAACAACTCCCGCAATTCAACCTTCTCTGAATTTTGTGCCTCTGCGAGCTCTTCACTTTCTTGTCAAGCCACCATATTTGATGATTGGATGGAGTTGGAAGATACCTAGAAGTAGGGATCAAAATGAAAAAAATTAGAAAAATGCATTAAGTTATTGTTCCAGAGAGTCTTGAATTGAAAAGGACACTAATTTATTACTGAGTTCCAGGGATAAAAAATTGTCACTCGCCAGCTGCTTCCAAAGGCTGTACAAGTAATTATATCAGCTGTCAGCTTCTGCAATTCCTAACTCATATCTACCTTTGTGGCTTGGTCTTCAGCTACATTAGCTTAACTTTTCCACTCTTTAAACATTAATATTCCATGCTCTGCTATTCTTTTTACCATAACCTGTTTCAAGTCACGAGCGTCAGAAACAGGAAAAAATCAAATTCTGTAAAACATCAGTCCAAAGAGGTCGGTCGTGCCTTGAGCTTATCAATGGAGAAAGCAGGGTTCAAGATTCTTCTGTGCCTAACCCAGTCGAGTCCGTTTAAGAAAACCAGGCCTCGTCCTGCCAAAGTTTCTAGAGAGGGTTTTGCACGTGGCTTGTCATAGAAACCAAACTTGTTGGACAGTATTTGCTTAGCTATCTCAAGATCTGAAATGCACAAGTGAGGCTCTATTCCATGCCAATACAGAAACATCTCCCCTGAAATCAAACAGAGACCCAAATTTAGAAAATGCAAGACATTGTTTTAGTATTAAGTGAGGTGATCGGGTTCAGAGAGAGGCAGAAACTAAACTAAACGGCGTGAATTGAGAGGACCAGTTTTGGTAGTGTGGAAGAACACAGTGGGGAATATCATTAGAGTTGGTTTCCAGAATAAGCTGGCTTGCTTCCTTCTTGCGGGTCTTGATGAGAGAGACGGAGCCAGAGAGGAGAGCATAAGGCGGCCCTGAGACGCCTTGCTTTCTGAACCGTTTTGTGATGGCATATGGCCTCCACAACACAGCCCTCAAAACTATCCACACCACACTGCTAAATATCAGTATTACTACCGCGATTGTTACCGAGGCAAAGTTAGCGACTGTTAAACCAACCAAACCCATGTGTTCCTCTGTATCTAACAATCCTAGTAATGTCTGTTTAAGCAAGCTGCAGAGGATGATCACAGTAGCAGTGTTTATATAAGGTGGCATTTTTTTCTACATGATTTCATGCATGATGATGTTGTTGTGTGGCAGCTTGGTGATGAAAAGGACGTTTCTAATATCAAGAAAACTCTGAGATCCTACCGCAATCGTGTCCCTGGGCAGCTCTAGCCCACAAGTGCTGTGCGTAAATATGCAGCCAGACGTTTATGAAATAAGTTTCTAAATATAAGAAAAGGCTAGAAGTTGATGACTCACTTTCCAGTTTTTGTTTGTGTTCTAGAAATAGATCTTATGGAAGTTAAAAGGTATATGGTGATTTGAACGTACTGAGAGAAATGGTTAGATACTCGTGTTTGTTCAGACTCTGAAGAAGCAATTAGCAAACTCAAGGAAAAATAAGTTCATGAACAAGTTAAACATCTGGAATTCAAAAAGAAATGATAATTCCCAGTATGGAAGTATTTTCTGGGTTAATGTTGGAGGAAAGCAAGCCAGCTTATTATATATCAAGCCAGAGTGAAACTTCATTAAGAGAATAATAGTAATGGGTAAGAGCTGACAATATTTCTATTAGCATGTGCTCCGAAATGACACGAGCAGTTTCTGGGAACAACTTATTCATGAAATAAGAAACTAGGAAAGAGACAAGCGAACTTGCTGCTTGAACAGCTTTGCCTCTTCTTTCAGCGTTCTAAGTTGCACCTGAACTGCTTCTACAATCCCGGAGATGGTGATGGAGTTCGTTCTTGGACCTATCATGAATTGACTTCAACCGTCCATTAATATCCCCTGTGATGGACTACTCATCTTCTCTTTGAAAGATCACAAGGCGACAGCTAAATTCCTACTAGTGTTTTAAAATTGGTTCAAATTGATCACTGACCATTACAAGTTATAGGTTTTTGAAATTTTTGGATGATAATGTAACTTTTAATAAATTTTAAGATCTTTAAGTAGTTTATCCCTTTTCCTTTAATAAACTTCACTTCACCATCACCAACATCTTCATCGCACTCACTGCCTCCAACACCTCCACCACCAATGCCAACCATCCCCACTGTCAATCCTCGTATTCCTCTGTTGCCTCTCCCTACAAACCACAAACCAATAGCCACATGTTCATCTTGACCCAGCCCACACCTAAGCCAATCCCCACTGATTTGCTACTCTTCTCGGTTGTACAATCGCAGCCCTAGCCTAAGGCCCAACCCAAACTTTGATCGCATTCGCCCATTGACCTTGCACAATTTACTAGAGCTCTTACCGATGCCTTGCTATCAATTAGATTTCTTTACATCTTCTTGGTTGAACTGGGAATGGATTTCATTTTCTAGTATGATTCCGACTTTGAAAAGGGAGATGGAGAAATAGAGGGCAAGAGAGGCCTCACCGATGGCTGGATGGTGAAAGATGGGCAAGAGTACCCTTCATTCACACCATAATACAAAGCTCTCACTATGAGGTAAGCAGATCCGTGAATCCTTTTCGATGGGAGTTGGAAATATGACATGGGCTTCTTGGTTCTTTGGCGGATCGATGATTATCGGGAACATTAGCCCCATGGCCCAATGTCCAAAGCTTTCTTGAACCAAATAGCCAAAAGCTCCGAAATGCGGAGGATGGCTGGGGTTGAGAAAGTGTAGAGGACTTGGGGCACTTTAGAGATTCCACCAAGGTCATATCTTCATGTCGATGATGATGAAATCGTAGCCATAGAAAAAAATTATCTTTGCTATAGTGGCACTAGCGGTTTAGGTTAAAGGTTCAATGAAAGAAAGGATGATGGGATTGGGGTGAGTTTAGGACAAGAATAGGGATTACAATTGGTAGAAGATGTAGAAACGTGTCGTGAGGGCAGAATTGGCAACAATAGAGTGGCTATTGGCAACAGTTGAGGGAAGATGAGATTGTAGCATGTTCTAGAACTAGAATTGTCACATCAGCCTCCCTTAACGGAATATTCTTTATTTTCAACAATATATTTGTTGTTTTAATGACCAATAGTCTATTTTGATTGTTTTTAAAACATCAATGGTTTATCTAGCAAAAAAAAAATTAGTGGGTGAGTCGAGCTGAACCGAAGACATTAATGGTCTATTTGTGATTTTTGCCAAAAATATATTATATCATTTGAAAAATACAATTTGTGAAGTAATTTATATCTTGAACCGGAATCTTAAATGATAACTAAAAGTTAAAATCTCAAAGTATAATTGATTCATGACCTTTAAGCTCCAAAATGGATTTCAAAGAGTAATTATAGGTTATTAGAAATTTAGATGTTTTTTAAGAAGTTTCTAAAACATAATGATAATAACTATAATTTTGACTAAATTTTAAGGACATTTTGTAATTTTCTTAGAAAAAAATGTTAGTATAAAAGTCATAAGATGTTTTTGTATATAGTCTTACCTACTCTCCTTTTCACCTTACATAAATTTACCATTTGACTGCAAATGGAACCTCTTAGATAAGCTAAGATTTAAACCTTACCTGACTATAATAATGGATGGATACCAAGCTTAAGAGTCAATAGTCCATTAACAAATTATAGAATTGTGGGTGGGCGAAGAAAATGAACTCTTATGTACTTAATTGTGACAAAGATGACCTAATTCGCACAAATGAAAACTTTTTCTTGCAACGGTTACATGTCCAAAATATTAGGTAAAAATAATGAATAAACCACTAATATTTTAGACTCAACTCGTATCGGTCACTAATGTTTTTTTTTTTTTCTGGTTGAATAAACCACTAGCGTTATTCAAATTGGCCAATGTACTTACTCGACTTTTGAAATATTACAAAACTCCATCATTAACTTTTTAAAATTAACAAAATAGCTCCACTTGGCTTAAAACAATTCAAATAGGCTACTTTCACCATTTATAAATTCCATAACCACCTTCAACAAATTTTTTTTTTGCACAGTCTATTCGTTACCGCTTCTAGCTCCTTCAAAATGTAATATCTTCGTTCCCCAAGATGAGATGCCTTTGGCCAAACACTGCCACTCCTGAACGTTGTCTTACTCATATTAGTGCTTAACGTAAAATTATGGTGCAATGTAAAGTAGAGTAAGAGGAGGAACATCATAGCCACTATCAGCAAGTTTAAGAGAATCTTAATTATTATCCACAAACAAAGTCCAAAGATCGATGTCGACTTTAAGAATGTAGTTCAAATGTTAGATTAATAAACTTCAGAGGCACTGAGAGTAAAAGTATAAAATGTATGGACTAAACTTGGCATTTTATACTAAGATTCCGTTAGACTTAACTGAAAAAGTTACAAAAGTGGCTGATTTGAATTGACTCAGAAACGTCAGTGGTTTATTTGGCATTAAAAAAAAAAAATAGTCGATGAATTGGGTCAGTACAAAAAACATTAATGGTTTATTCGTTATTTTTGTCAAAATATTATGATGTAAAACCAATAAAATATGGATGATGACAATAAATCTAATCGTAGCTTTTAACTTTTAGACTTAGCGGTTTTATTTTCACCATTAAATAAATTATCCAAAATTCTAATACTAATAACAAAAATTATTTCAAAATGGGCCCAACATCTTGTCATAAATTGTTGGAAAGTTTTTTCTAATGCATTATTTACAGATACGGGAAAGGTAAAATTATCAAATTTGCTATTAAAGTTTTAGGTTAGGAGCAATATGCCACTATAGTTTCTTTTTTGTTCAATCTCCCACTAATATTTTAAAATGAGCCAGATATGCCACTATAGTTTCAAATTAAGAGTGAATATGTCACTAGCCATTAAAAATCTAACGGAAAACGTTAAAAATCCAATGAAGAAAATTTAAAAATAACAGGTTTTGAAATTTATGGTGATAATGTAAGTTTCAAAAAACTTCAAATACTTTATGTAATTAAACTCTCTTTCTCTCTCTCTCTCTCTCAATGAGGAGATTAGATAATAGAGACAGAAAGAGAGCAATGATAAGGTTGGGGTGCTGGTGATGGAAACAGTAATAGGGCATGGAAACAGTAATAGGGCTGAAGTGCTAATGACAGAGATCAGATTTTTTTTGAACAAAAATCCCAAAGGTCATGATATTTTTTTAAAGGTACATAATAACCCCAAGATTTCAAAACTTACAATTTTTACCATTTTTCGTTATTTTTCTAATCGGCAGTGGCATAGTTTGCCCATTTTGAAATATTAATGGGAGTTTGGGAAAAAAAAACTATAGTAGTATATCTGTTTCCTACCCAAAACATTAGTAACAAATTTAATATTTTTGAACAACGGGAAATTATTGTTTTTTTTATGTTTGCACATCCAAAATTGACTGCTGTAAGTGCCTATTGTTTGGATTTCTAAAATGTTCTTATTTGACCACTTACAATTGTTTTCCCACTAGAAATTATAAAAACACAAAAAAGTCAATACCTCTAGTAAATTGAAGAAACGTTTTCCTTAGGTAAAAATATCAAATTTGCAACTAAAGTTTGAGTTGAGAGCGAAAATGTCATTATAAAATTTTTTTTGGCCCAATCTCCAACTACTGTTTTAAAATAAGCTGGATATGCCACTAAAGTTTCAAATTAAGAGTGGATATACCACTGACCGTTAAAAATATAATGGTAAATGTTAAAAAGTCAATGAAAGATATTAAAAATAACAAAATTTCAAATTTTAGGGTGATAACGTAAGTTTTAACAAACTTCAAAGACCTTTTATAATTAAACTCACTCACTCACTCACCCACTCACACACACACACACACACACACACACACACACACACACTCTCTCTCTCTCTCTCTCTCTCTCTCTCTCTCTCTCTCAAGAATGTCAACGAAAAGAGGAAGGGCGGCAATGAGGTTGAGTTGCTGGTGACGAAAATAGCAACAAGGTTGAAGCGCTGATAACAGAGATCATACCATCTTTTCACAAAAGTCGCAAAGGTCTTGATTTAAAAAAAAAAAAGAAACATAATAACCCTAAGATTTTAAGCTTGCTATTTTTACCGTTTTCCATTATTTTTTAACCAGAGGTGGCATATTCGACCCATTTTAAAATATAAGTGGGAACTTGAGCCTAAAAAAATTATAGTGGCATATCTGCTCTCTACTCAAAATATTAGTGATAAATTTGATATTTCTACCGTTTTCCTTAGTTTGAAATAGTTGGGGTATCGACTGCTTTTTCAATTCCAAGTGGGCTTCGAGAAAAATTATAAGTGGTCACACATAGTATCACACACAGCCCTCTTTTTTCTACAAAGGGAGCAAATCGGTTACTCATTTTAGGCCAATGGAACAATTCACCTACTAATATATTTTTTAAGATAAATTTGTTATTAATATTTTCGAAATAGGCAAATAACTTCTGATCTTAAGATTGAGAGTAGCTTTGAACCTAAAACCCACTGTAAAAGGCTTTGAATTTTAGGTTGGTACTTTCAATCTTAAGGTTCGGAGTTGAGGTTTACATAGTAAAGCCAACTGCCTCCCACCCAAACTCTTCTTAACTCAACTGCTCAATTGTTAAAATTTCCCATAGCACGCAATAAGAAAAAAAGTACCTGGGATCAGATTTTGCGATAGATCAATTATTTGAATTGGTTGGGACAAAATGCTACCTGTGGTGCCTACATAATTTACTCGATCACCTGATTCAGTAGACGTACAAAATTGTATGTATGTTGGACTTCAACGTGCATACATGCCTTTATGTTCAAGTATTAGTACCAATTTGTTTTAACTTAAGTCAATTAATTACAAAATGACTTATTTTTATTCTTATATTTTTTTTATTCTAAACTAATTTTAATTAAAAGCAAATATTATGTAGCTGTAATAATTCATTAAAAATACAATTTTTATAATCTCACTAAATTTTTAAGAATTCTTCTAGTTTAAAGTCTTAAAAAAGAAAAATTCATAAAAATTTAACATCATAAAAATTTACTTTCAAATGAATTATTACATTTACATAATACTAACTTTCAAATGAAATTGATTTTAGATAAGTAAAAATAAAAACAAGTCAGTTGATTTAAATTAAAATGAATTGGCTATTAATATTTTACCAGGTTCCAGTTCGACCTCTTCTAGCACTTCCACTCCAATAATTTTGGTTTATCAATTTCAAAACTTGAGTTCAATAAGGTTATCAAATGTTCCATATCACGAGCTAAATCAATAAATTTCTTTGAAACCCATTCTCGACTTGGCCCTCAATTCATAGAGCCTTACAATCTATGTATGATGAACTCTAGAATCCAACTTAGCAGCTGCAAAACAATAATTCTCTCTCTATCCCAAAAGAATTGACACTTCCAACATTTTTTACTTGAGCTTGACCTGGTCATTTGTAACTAAATGAAGCGAACCATTAATTGCGAACATGTATAATTACTAAAACCTTGGATGTCCTAAAATCAATTTTTACGAGATAAATCGAATAATAATACTAACGATGATGTAAGAACAACAAGGAAACCATAACAAGATTCGGTAAGAGTCTGACACTAACAGCTATCCAAGACTTACAAGTTGGCGAAGCAAACTTGATGGGAAATGACAGCATCACGTAAGCCACATTCCATCTTTCAAGCACTCAGCTATGACACGTTTCAGCTGGACCATTTTTTCTCTTTTCGACTGCAGTGACAAAAACAGAAGGGCTGAGAGTGATTAGTCACTGGCTTCCTTCATGTACAAGATATAACAAAGTACAAAGGGGCTTGCCTCTTGAACGGCTTTGATTCTTCTTTCAGCATTCTTGAGTTGCATCTCAACCCCCTCAGTTACTCGCAGAACAAGTTTCTCGTGCAATGCTTCTGCAGGATAACAGAAATAAGTTGACAGAGTTTTTCTTCAAACATCATAACTTGCCAAATAGCAGGCATCAAATGCTGGTATAGCTAATTTGAGCACAAGGGTTCAAGTTAATTTTAGTCCTGGGGGCAGAATAGCCAGTTGTGGTGTTGTGAGACTAAATTCAAGTTTAAGTTGCAATTTCTCCATCCAGAAAAGGTCATATCTTTGATCATTTTTCTCCCAAAACAAATGGTACAGAAATACAATGTGTATCCTTCTCAAGTTCACTCCTAAACTGCCAAACAACTACTGAGATTACATGCAATGAGTGAATGAGCGAATTGGAAAAAAATACTCAACTACTGATATGATGCGGGCCACCTTAATATTTATGGAGAAGTTAATGCTTATCAGTTTAAGATTACTAGACACTTTTGTAAGAAAAAAGTGATGCAGAATGTTTATGGGTTCACCAAGTTGGTAGCGCAAGCTTGTGACCTAAGTGAAGGCAAAAATGCAATAGGACAAGAATATTTATTTCACCTATTTCACCGCTATCATACACAAAGAGTCATAATAATCCAATTATGAAAAGTCATGATTAAGGGACAGTATAATGACATTAATGACAATAACAAAGCCATACTTTGCTTCTTCACATTTCTCTTCAACTCAGTTTGCTGGCGTTCAAGGTCTTCGAGGGTGCTTCTGTATTCCTGAAGATGGTGATGGATTTCATTTTTGAACCTTTCCTGAATTAACTTCAACTGTTCGATTTGCTCTGAGAAAAAAACCAGGAGCAATAAACTCTGAAACAATACTTTTTGCCTCATCCAGGAGTTAATGGAACATATAAAGAAAAGATTCCATGACAACGATACTGTCTTTCCTGAAAACTGAAACACTTTACAAAACAAGAGAGAATAAAAAAATAGAAAAACATTACCTTGGCACCTTGTCTCCAGGGACTTCCTCCTAGATTTTGAGAGTCTACTCATCTTCTCTCTGGAAGATCACAAGGTAACAACTTATGTCTCGAAGATGGAAGTGCACATATGGCAGTGGATCACGTACATGTCTGTTTCTATCTGAAACTCAGCATTGTGCAGCTGTGATTTGATCTCATAAAAAATAACCATCAATACTTCCGCTGATTTCTGTTTAGTGGCAGAATTAATTTTCCTTCTAAGTTTTCCTAAAGCCAGAGCAAACAATTTGACAGCCCTGAGACAGCATGAAGGACACAGATACTCAGCCAACAATAACTACAAAGATGAAACTCTAATATGGCATCTTGATCACTTTGCTAGAAATAAAATAGACCTTGTTAAGTCATCATCTTGGTTGTGGTCACGAGACTCCTGGAACCAGCTACATTCTCCATTCTCTGCCCATTTTGCACATAAACAATGTTAAGTGGGAAAATCTCACATGGCTAAGAAACGGGGTTAGTCAATACTTTATATAGTGGTGAGGCCTCTTCACTTATAGCCAATTGGTTTTAGGTTAGATGCTTTAACATGGTATCAGAGAAGGTTCGAAACTGCTCAGCCATTGTTGAAAATAACCCACGTGATAGAGCCGAAACAGCCTACACGTGAGGGAGCCTATTAAGTGGGAAAATCTCACATAGCTACAAAAAGGGGTTAGTCAATGCTTTATATAGTGGTGAGGCCTCTTCACTTATAGCCAATTGGTTTTAGGTTGGACGCTTTAACAACAAGTTCATAAAAAGTTGTGCAACGAAAAGAAAAGGGTAAAAAAGCAAATGAAAAATCATGAGATCGTTTGCCTTCAAATTCCGGCAAATTAGGAATGCATTCACACTTTACCACCTCCACAGCTGCGAGGCCTTTTGTTGGGAACACAAACGTGAATTCTGGCTCCTCTATAGTGCTTCCAGAGGATACAATTCCTCTACCTGCAAATGAACATAGGTCAAAACACATGACGCTACTGCTTCATGAACAGAATCAACAAATGGATTGAGACGGAGGAATGCTGTTTCAAGCACAATTCAGTGGAGCTGGTTAAAGTTTGGGAAATTGTAACAGTATCTGATTTTCTTCTTTGATGTAGCTAGAAAGACAAATGAGAAGTTATGCATCAAATTTATTGGGTGGATGGTATTGCTGGATCACTTAATAGAAGCTGCTGTCTACTCTGCAGACAAAAATAGGGGGCAAGTGGTATCACACTTGGCCTAATAGTTAATGGCCAATTCGTTTCGTCTAAAGTCAACTGACTTTTTTTAACTTTTTCATCTTTTTTACGTAAAACCAATTTCATTTGAAAGTCAATGTTATGTAAATGCAATAATCAATTTAAAAGTAAATTTTTAGGATGTTGTTAAATTTTTATGAATTTTTCTTTTTTAATACTTGAAACTAGAAAAATTCATAAAAATTTAGTAAGATTATAAAAATTATATTTTTAATTGATTATTGTAGCTATATAATATTGGCTTTTAATTAAAATTAGTTTCAAGTAAAAAAGATGTAAAAATAAAAAAAAGTCATTTTGTAGTCAATTGGCTAAAGTTGAAACGAATTTAGATGGCTAAAGTCATTTAGTTCTTCACTGCAGACCCAAAATGGATTCACCCACACTCCTCTCTATATTGCTCCATGTGCACAAAAAAGAATCCTAAATGGGGAAAAAATTCTGGTTATTCACGTCAGAAAAATCAACAAATGTGGAATATCCCTGCAGCCTTTCAAGTTGCCAGTGGCCTGCTGCCGCTGCAGATTTTACCTTTCTGCAATTAGTAGTATCTTATCCTGTTGTAGTTGGGAGTTTTTATATCTGCTATTTCTTGGCATATTTTACCACAACTTTAAGAAAAACCTTACCCAAGATAACTCTATACTGACCATATTGGCCAAGTTTCTGATTGTCTAAATACCTGACACCCAAACATCAGGACTTACCAAAGTAGATATTCTAAATTTGCCAACTCAGATTTAGGAGGCTATAATTGTCTGGACAGCAGTGGAACAAGGTTTATCACCATGGAGGGAAACTGTGAATGAGCAGTGTCAGGTAAACCAAACCAAGAAGTCACTAAATTGCCTTAGTTCTGGATGAGTAGCTTCAACATGCATAGAGAACTTCAAGTTTCAGAATCATGTTTCACCTTTCCAATCACAACTAATGCATAAATCATTTCTCCTGGAAAAAAAACTAAGACATAACAGGCATATATTAAATTCATGAGCAGTGTTGTGCAACAATGTCATCAGAAATTTATGGCATTCTTGAGGATGACAAACGAGTTCTTTACAAAACTTACATTTACGTCCTATAATGACAGGTGAGCATTCTTCAGTGTTCTCAAAGCACCTCTCAGATGATAATCTACCTTCCATATATCTATTTTCCTTCACAAACATAGGATTCACAGGAGAAGAATCTCTGCACTCAAAAGCACCACCCTGAAACTCACTAAGGAATGACTTGTGAAAATGTGATAAAAGTCTAGATTTGTGCATGTGTGCTTTTAGTACGACCCTGAAATTTCAAGGATACAGGAAACTCTAGATCTGCACATGATTCAGGAGAAACAGGTAAGGTATATTTGCAACTTTGAGAACCCCAATTGTTCTCCACGGTAAAGCTTTGCTCTGACATTGCAGGACTATGAACACCTTCCACTATATCCACAGTTTTAGGAGTTGAACTTGCCGAAAGACTTGCTATGGTTGTCCCCATAACAAAAGTTGGACTCCAGGAACAATTTTGTGGTTTTGGGGCATCTTCAGAAGGTGTGTTACTGAACTTCTCTTCCCTATCCCCATTTTCTGGTGAAATTTGATTCTTTAACTCCACCTGCTGATCTTTTTCATTACCTTTCTTACTATCATCTTCCTCTATATGGACAGTCTTGGGTGTTGAACCTGCTGAAGGACTTCCTACAGGTGCTTTAAAAACTGTTGAATTTGTTCCATTCATGGCTCACATTTATTCGATTTTAATGATAACAAAACATATTTATTTTATGTGTTTCAAAGCTTTAACTAAAGATTTATACATTGGTCTTCTATTTATAAAGTTTTGATCTTTGGAAGGAAAATTATTTCATAAGCATATTTGAAGTATTTATGTTGATTCAAGCATTGCTTGTGAAGGAAGAAATCATTTTGGAGAAAAATTCATTGAAGTTTGAAAGTTTGGAAGTAAGAAAATCCTGGAGCTATAGTTTCAACAGGGTGAAAATATTTCAACGTGTTGAAACTGAAGTCAATTTTCGAACCCGGGAAAATTTTATCTCTGGACAAGAAAATCATTCGAATGAAGTTTTTTCAACCGGGTGGAACTGGAGTCAGTTTTCAAACCCGAGAGAATTTTATCTCTGAACAAGAAAATCATTCGAGTGGAATTTTTTTAACTGAGTGAAACTGAAGTTAGTTTTCGAACCCGAGAGCATTTTATTTCTGGACAAGAAAATCATTTGAATGAAAAATTTTCAACCAAGTGAAACTTGGATTCCAGACCTGCGTGCGAGTTTCCGATTTGAAAAATCTTTGAAAAATAATTATAAATTTATGCCACGTTAGATTCTACGTGTATAAAGTGCTAACAGCTCATTAATTACAAATATAACTGTTGGAGGTCAAACCTTGAATTTCGTTATCAGACAGAATTTTCAACCGAGTGAAAATATTTCACTCGGGTGAAATTGGGCGACAAACGCAAAAACCTGTCAAATTTGACAGCAACGGTCACCTGCTTTCTTGGAGATATTTCTGACCTTTCCAACGGTTCTTCAACGTCTCTTTAGCCCCCAAATGAGCATAAATACATAGAGAAACACCTTGGAGATAACTCTTGGCCATTAGAAGTGAAGATTTATCATCAAATACTGATCAAAGTGTTCATTATTTGAGAAAAGAGCCAAGAGTTATACTTTCACTTATATATCTAGCTTGAGTGCTATTATGTAAGCTTGTAAGATTGTAAACATTTCAAGTCTTAGAATCTCTTGAATGTAGAGTGGTTTCTAGTGAGCCTTGAAGAAAACTAGGGAATAATTTCTAATGAGCCTTTAAGAAAACTAGAGATTGGTTGGGTATAAAACTTGAAGAAAACACCATTGTAATCTTAATCAAGAGATAGTAGAGGAAATCTCAAGTGGGCAAGCTTGAGGAGAGGAAGTAGACTCCGGTTGGTAGAGTTGAACCTCTATAAATCCCGATACACTCTTTCCTTATCTCTCTTTATATTTTGCTTTATATTTTCATTATATTTGCTTAGTTTGTTCTTGATTTTTGGTTAAGTAAATTTAGTTGTAAAATTTAATTTTAATAAAATTTTTAATACAACAAATTCACCCTCTCTTGGTTGCATTTGGGTTAACAAAAACAAAAGTTGGACTACGAAAACCATATTGTGGTTCTAGGATATTCTTGACAGATGTATTGCTAAAATATTGTTGTCTACCTCCATTTTGGGTGATGTTGGATTCTCAAGCTCCACCAGTTGATCTTTTCTATTAGCCTTTTTCAGATGATCTCTTCCGTGGTTGCCGTCAGCATCACCTCCGCTGTCATTGTCAATAAGGTGATATACGCTTGCAATCTTCTGACCAAATGAAGGTATTCTCTTGGGCGCTGCTGGAGTTTCACTCATATCAGCTGTCTGCTGAACTTTATCTGCACTATTATTTTCCAAGAAGACCTTAAGTGGCTCCTTCTGGTTTTCCTTTCTTTTCGTCAGTTCAGAGCCATTTACGATGGCACCTTCAAGCTTCTCTGCATTTTGTTTTTTGGAAGAGACAATACTGCCTTGATTTCTGTACTTATATGTCATGACTTCTTTTTGCTGTACTGCTTGAGCTTGCTTTCGAGTCAAATATCTGGTTACTGTTACATTAGTAAAGGGACTGTGACCTTCAGAATCAGCTTCTATGGTGTCTGAGTTTTGTCTAGGCTTCAAAACTGTATCTATCAAGTGTTGCACAGGTTTCTTCTGATTTAAGTCATTACCTCCAACTTCAGCACCCTGTGAAATGGAAGGCTGACTTTCTGGTGAAACAGTCCCTAATATTTCCCAAAGCTTCATTTTTAAAGTCTCAGATTTTCTATTTTCTATTTTATCCTGTTTATCCTCCACCACAGCATCATGGAAGTCAAGGACTTCTTGTGCATTGGCAAAATTGAACTGCAGTCTGGCTGAGTTGCCATGTTGTCCTTTCCTTGTGTAAGTCTTGCCATTGAATTTCTTCTGGCGGCCCTCACCATTCTGTAAGTCTGATGCCTGCTTTGTGAAGTATTGACAGAATGAGTGGTTACTGCATCATGCTCTAGGTCCAGCTGCTTCTTAGTCCTAACCCAAGGGGAGTTAATGCACCCTGTAGCCTCAGTCTGCTCTCCATTACTAGATGCAATATCTTCTTGTTTGTTCTTTGCTTCACTTAAATTTCTTGGTATGGAATTCTGTTTTTCTGTCTTTGAAAGTGCACCCTCATTCCCCTCATGTGCTCCATGATCTTTCTTGGATGATAAATCTGCAGCGATACCTACTGAGATCTTCCTAGATTGGCTACATGGATGCCAAAAGCTTCTGAATCCATTCACTGGATCCTGTTATGATATTTGAAATTGTCAGATATTAATTTCATAAGTTCCTTATGATCCAAAAAAAAGTACAACTAGATATGGTGTCGAAATATTTCAATAATCAGATCTGAAGAAATTCAAAGGCAAAAAGGTAGATAGCAAATTCAATTCTGCATTCTCTCGCGCTAGGATGTTGAAGAAATATGGTATTCGCTACTCAATGGGGTGAGGTGAACCTAAAGAAAAAGATTTTGCTTTGACTACAAGTACTGTGCAACTTCAAATTGTTAAATTGTTCAGGGCTCCATAGTTTTTCTGGCGAATGTATCCTGTGCTAAATCCAGGTTCCTCTTCTTCTAAGATCATCTAACAATGTCAATATTTCTTTCGATTTTCTAGAGTTGGAGGGATCTGCTATTAACGGGAGGCTAACCTCTCTAGAACCATCAGTTTGCTTCCATTTGGCAGAGGCGCAAGCTTCTCCTTTCTTTTTGGATTCAATTGGATTTCCTGCTTTAGATGTTAATCTTCCAGTCCCTGGAGGTGTCCCCTCATTTTCTTCATTATTTCCACCACTTATCTTTGTCAGCGAATCCGAAGTGATCCCTATTGAGATCTTCCTAGACTGAGAACCTGGATGGTGAATTTCACCAAAGCTTCTGCACTCGTCCATTGGATCCTGATACGATGAAACTTGAGCTCTGTTAGATTAGACATCGATGCTCAAAATTTCTTCTGGAACTAGGTAAAAGCCAGTAAAATAAATATGGACACAACTTAAAAACCAAATTGCAAAGCAAAGCATTCAACGTAACCTCATGATGCAAATAAGTAACTGATCATGACAACGCATGCAACTCAAACAAATCAGGACGCGTTACAGGAAGACTGGAAGTGATTCCTAGTTAGCAAATGGAATCAGGACGCGTCTAAATTGTTAGAAAATAAACGGGTACAAACATCAGAGCCGTAAGACTGGAAGTGATTCCTAAAGGAAGAAAAGAAACTGGTGAACAGCAGCTAAGACCAGAAAGATAAAGCTAATTCGATAATAAAAACATGGAAATAGAAACAAATAGAGAATGATACAGAGATTAACACCAATTGGGTTGATCTGACCTATCTCTAAGAGTAAAGAGAAAGTTCACTACCAGAAAAACTGTACGCCAAGGAGCAATAAAATTCACTCACAGCTGAAAACCCGCACTAACCATATATAGCAAAACTGGGTACCCATCACAGCCTGACAAGCAAACACGCCATTTGAACCAAACAGAAAGCGAGTAGCCGAGAAATTGTGTAAGCACTTCCCACACCTCAACAGAATCAAACTACGTCGATTCTTAAAGTAGATCCAAAAGAACAAGAAGAAGACAGAAACAAGCAAGCACGAGAAACATGATTTGAACGCAACGCAACGCAACACTGAGATCAAGCGAACAATGAGATAGAAATATCTGTTTCTGGCTCGCAAATCAAGCGATTCTCTCAGGATTACGACGCGAAATTTCCATCGAGCAGTCGAGCTTGACTAGATTCGACAACAAGGATAGTAGTGGTGCTCCATGAAACTAAAAACAAAAACAAAAGCAACGCAATATTGAAGCAGTCGCGACGGAGAAAGGGTGGCGGATCTAACAAATTCGGCAAAGAATAACATGTTACATTCTCAGATAAACAGCTGGGCTAACCTGGCGATGATGGTGGAATTTTGGCCTCGGAGAGAGGAAGTCGAAATGAGTGAGAAACTGAGAAGAGAGATGAGATAAATTTTGGGGAGGCGCAAAATAGGCGGGAAAATCGATTTGTTTAGGCCTTTCTCCAACAGGAAAAGAGGGCTTTGAAGAGGAAAACATACACATGCATGAATTATCCAAACAAACAGGCAGGTCACAACTGACAAGTACGGTAGCGAGTAACGAGTCGCGTAATTTGCACTCAACAAATTCAAATTATGGAGTTCTGAAGCAACAAACTCGGAACGTTCTAAGGGTGTAGCGAGCGATATATGAAGATTTTTCACTTGTCCTAAAACTTTTCAAGCTTCTTTAGTTAAAGACCTAAGTTTAGAAATACAGCAAAACGTGACCAAACAAGGGAATTGGCTCACAACTTGCTCTAAATCAAGTTAACTGGTACCAAAGTCAGGTCCAAGTGATACCTAAATTAAGTTCTAGTGGTGGCTAGACCAGGTTGAATCTAAATTTGGTACTACATAACCTTAATTAGATATTATTTTAAATCATGTTCAAGTGGTATAAATTTTAGGTTAAGTGATACAAAAATCAGGTTACATGTGATACCAAAATTAGATTACATGTGGTACTAAAATCACGTTCAGATGATACCTAAATTAGGTCACAAAGGTACATAAATTAGGTTGAGGTAGTACCAAGATTAGGTTCAAGTTGTGCCATAATCAGATTCAAGTGGTAATCATATTAGGTTCAAGGGATGTCAAAATAACGCGCATTTTTTAGATTGGATCCAATTTCACTAATGACATCGAAAAGAAAATCGATATGAGACTCTAAACCCTAAATGCAGTTTCAGAGTTGAATTGAGCTCTAAGTCATTGGACACAATAATGTTGTAGCACCTTCAAAGCCTCATAGAGTTGAAATTGGTTTATATTGTGCTGTTGTCCTTGGATTTAGCATGGTATTTGGGATGCATTTAAGAATTTGGGAATCAAAGGAAGGCTAGGTAATTTGGTAAGGATGTCAATGGATGTTCGATCAGGTGGACATCTGGTTGCATCTAATTCGGTGGGTCGGGATTTTTTTTACAATTGATCGGTTTAGGTTGAATGTGGTTTTTTTTTCTGCCCGCCAACAGGTTTAGGTTGGATGTAGGTTTGGAATTCATCCATCCCACATCCAACCCACATGTGTGTGTGTGACATGTTAGTATTAGTTATATGATGAAAATAAAAATATAATGGATAAGTTATATAGAATTAAAAACAAGTAACAATTGCTTTAATAGATAAGGTATAATGGATGTTTTCAACGATAAGAAATGTATGATTGGGCATGGCATGGTTCAATGAAATTGTAGTTGTGAAAGTGTGGTGGGTGAATAAGTTTTATCTGACTCAACCCGTCTAAAAATATGTAGGATATAAATGTAAAAATTGTCCACTTGACGGATTATGGATAGGATGTAGGTCGAGCGTTCAAGGTAATGGATAAGATGTGATAACACCCTCATCCTACCCAAATCCAACCTATTGATATCCTTATAATTTAGTGCTAGATGAATTTTGGATTTCTAGAGAGATATGTTATTGTGGACGACCAAAACCTAGATGCAGCCATAGTTTTGTTAGTAGAAGAGACAAGTCGAGGATGGGTGCTTGGGTGGTCAAGGCCAGAGGTGGATCCATAGTCTTTTTTTTTAAAAAAAAAATGTTAATAAGATATACATAATTTAACAATTTGACCCCTTTGAATTTTTTGGTGGACGCTCATAAGTTTTATAATATCCATGAGAACAAAAGAATGAATATCTATTATTTTAAGAGAGACAAAAAATAGGTCAGTGTCTTTTATGTACTAGTAATTTTCTAATGGCAAAAGTCTATATAGACCCCTGAACTTTCATACATTTTCCCATCTAGACCTTGAACAATTGTTTTACTTTTTTTTTTTAATTTCAAATGTATGGAAAATGAATTTGAGACTTGCAAGGGGTTAACAAGAACATTGTTTTAAATGGTCTTAGGGATTTTGCTGGAGCATCAGAGGTTCTTGGAGCAACCAGTGAGTTCCCTAGATTTGGAGGTCACTGAAGCTATTAAGGGGATTTGTGCCTTGAAGGCTCTTGGTCTAGATAGCTTCTCTGCTAGATTTTATCAATTTCACTAGTATCTGGTTGGAGGGGACATTACTAGAGCCTTACTTTAGTTTTTCAATTCTGGTGACCTTCCTTCCTCCCTTGCTGCAAATTGTCATTCATCTAGTGCCCAAGCATTTTTCATGCTTCATATGCCAGTGATTTCAAACCTATTTCATGTTGCAATGTGTTGTATAAGTTTATTGCTAAAATCTTAGCTAGTAGACCTAAGTTGATCTTACCTTATACTTCTTCCGTCTTACACTAATAATAATAATAATAATAAAGTTATCTTATTTAGAAAGATAAGAAGGGGACAACAATTTTAAAACTGCAAAAAATAGAATAGAGGCCAAATATTGTAAGATGAAGCGCGTATGAGGTAAGATAAACTCAGGATATATATATCAATCATTAAAAGGATAGAAGTTGAGAAAATTAAAAGCAAAAATATGTATGACCAATTAAAAAAGACAACTGCTGGTAACTTTTTTTAGATAAGTACATGTACTTTATATAAAAATAAATAAACTGATAGTATTATATTAAAAGAGAAAAGTAAAAAGTAAAGAGAAGTCTTAATTTGCATGCATTATCAAAGGATGTATGTTTTATAGGATGGATGAAGTATTATTCATGAAAGTCAAGGGGCTTTTGTTAAGAAGAGGCATATTGTTGATAATGTGTTGATTTATCATAAGTTGATAGGAGGGTATGGGAGGGCCTATCTCAAACCTGGAATGTGTTTGAAGATAGATATGAGAAAAGCTTATGTTATATTAGATTGGGGTTGTCTGGAGAATTATATGCTTAGTTTGGCTTTGCCTGTTAAGTGGACTAAATGGGTTATGTCTTGCATCAGATCTCCTTATTTCTCTATTGTTATTAATGGTGCTTTATGTGGTTACTTTAAGAGAAAGAGGGGTGTTAGGTAGAAGGATCCATTATCCCCTATATTATTTGTTATAGCAATAGATTATTTATCTCGAGCTTTGGGAAAAATGTTTGATGAAGGTTATACGGCTTATCACCCCAAGTGTAAGAGAGTTTCTTTTACTCATCTTATGTTTGTTGATCACATCATGATCTTTGCAAGAGGTGATGTAAATTTTGCTAAACCAATCCGTTTTTGCCTTGATACTTTTTCTGCCTCTACTAGTTTGGTGATTAACTATGATAATTACAGGTTTTCCTAGGATGAGTGGTTGATGCTAGATTGCAAATGATTCATTATAAAACTTTAGAGGAAAAGATTTTAGCCAAATTGAATAATTGGCCTACTAAATTCTTGTCATATATTGGTAGAATCCAACTGGTTAAGTTTGTTATTTTCAGTATTCAAGCATATTGGTCTATCCTTTCCCTTATCCCTAAAACAGTTTTGGAGCATCTAAAACAATATTACAAAAATTTTGTTTGATTTAGATCTATCTCATCCATAAATATCTAGTAGCCTAGTCTAGAGTGTGTGTGCCTAAAAGTCAGGAGGGTTAGGGGATCTTTGATCTTTATGCACGGAACAAAGCTTGCCATGGATAAAAGCTGTGGAAATTGATGGCTAACAAATAGAGTTTGTGGGTCAAGTGGATCTATGCATGTTACATTAAACGTGTAAATCTATGGCTAGGGATGATAACGAGTAAAGTTTGAGCTGGATATAACTAATACCAAACTCTCTCCTTAAGTAATCGGATTCAGATAGTACCCGCCCCGTGAGTAGGGGAATACTACCCACCTACCCATTTTAAGATATATGTTAGAACTTTTTAGGCTTTCTTTTTATATATTTACATATATTTTTAAAAGAATGTGTATATTCATAATTAATTAATACTTAAAAAGTCATAATCTAAAGTAATATAAGATAATTTATTTTAAATTATAATTTTATTTTTGAAATAAAATCATATTTTAAATATAAATATACTAGTTTAAGATAAGTGTCGATAAGGTCAGGGTAGGGCCGGATATGGTATTTTTTGACATCTCTATTTGTAGCAAGTAAGGCAATTCTCTAATGCCTCTGTTAGTTAGAAGCACATTTTAAAAGCTAGGGCTTTATTTGCCGATTGTGTGCACGCTCAAGAATGGTCATGTGTAAACAATGAGAAGTTTTGTATGAAGTTGGCCTACTTGCATGTGATGGAAAATTTTAACCGGTCCCTTGGTGCAAACTTGTGTGGAACTTTGTTCCTAAATTCTCTATAGTGCCTTGGTTAGCAAAGCTTAATAGGTTGGCTACATTTGATAGACTTAAGCAGTATATCCAACTCTCTTCTATTCTTTGTCCTCTATGCCTTGTTAAAGAGGAATCCCGTGATCATTTGTTTTTTCAATGTGAGTTCTTTGGCAGGGTTTGGCATGAAATTATGTGCAAGGTAAGATTGGAACAAGCCCTTAGGCTTTGGTCTGGAAGCTAGTAGTGGATGATTAGGGTGGTTAGGAGTAAGAGTGATAAAGCTAAGGTGAGAATAGCTTGTTTTACTGCAATGGTTTACTTTCTACGGCAAGATAAGAATGGCAAGGTTCATCACAGGCGACGAAGACAACCAGAGGTGCTTACCCAACTCATTTTGACGACTGAGCATACTAGACTGGACTTAGATATAGATTTGATTTTTACTTAGTTTGTAAAAATTTTATTTTGTTATACAGCACACGCTTAAGACTTTGTTTTGATTTTTTTTTAATGCAGGCTTTGCTATTTTTTAGACCCCTGCATCTGGCTGTAAGTGCTGTTAGGCTTTGATATTAATGAAATCTGCATCCAATGAGATGTTTCAAAAAACAATGAAAAAAAAAATAAACTTGAGCAAGTGCACAGGGAAAAGGAGGATATGAGTCTGAAGACTCTGAACCTTTATTGCTCCCACCAATAATACTCCAAAAGTTGCAATTCTACCATAGATGGAGTCTGAACGTAGACACAAGTATTAATTGGCTCATTGGGATCGTATAACATAAAGGAATAACAGACAGATACTTATTCGCACGAAGACATGCCCACAAGGTAAAAAAAACTGATGCATTTACCAATAGTAAAATAAATGATGCATTTTAAATGTCAAGTTTCAAAGAAATTCATCACTTCAAGCACGAAACACTTTCGCTACAACTCTTTTACACCAACGAGTAGGCTACCTCAAGTTAAATGCCACACTAAATTGCTTAATACATCACAATTTCTTAAACAAATTCAAAGGAAACAAATAAATGAGCAAAATAGCCATGCACTGGCAGTTGAGCAACAACTCAAAACCAATGTAGGGCGTGGCAAAGTGTTGTTATTCTTTCTTTCCCTATTCTGCTAGAGTGAAAAATCCTTTATGGTGTGCATTTTCCTGAATGTTTCAAGACACTTCTGAAGTTGTACAAGAAAGCATAAATCATCCATTCAGAGAAACAGTGAATTGAGCGCCCAGCAAAATCACCTCACCCGACATGAGGCAAATGATGGATTGGTGATCTTCAGTAGATTGGTTATGCATTCTTAACTGACTTTGTGATCCTTAGCACCTTCATACACAACTTTGAAGGCAAGGCCGCAAGTATAGAAAACTCTTAAAAATTTTGAAGACAAATGGTGATTCAAAGATTTTTAAGGCAAATAGTGACTTAAAGATTTTGAAGGCAATAATGGTGACTTAAAGATTTTGAAGGCAAAGAGTAACTGAAAGATTTTGAAAATTTTGAAGGCAAATGGTGACTTAAAGATTTCTGATAAATTATATTGAATTAAAAATTTTGAAGGCAAATGGTGACTTAAAGATTTTGACAAATTATAATGACTTAAAATTTTTGAAGGCAAATGGTGATTTAAAAAACATTTTGAAGGCAAATGGTGACTTAAAAAACAAATTTGAAGGCAAATGGTGACTTAAAAAACAATTTTGAAGGCAAATGGTGATTTAAAAAACAATTTTGAAGGCAAATGGTGACTTAAAAAACATTTTGAAGGCAAATGGTGACTTAAAAAATTTCTAATACAATTTGAAAACAAATGATAACTTAAAAATTTTAAATAAATTGAAATATATGATATTTTCTCCCAGCAAAATCAACCATCTCCCTGCATCATAAAATCAAGACAAAGATATGAACAATATATACTATTATAAATTCCTCAATGCTGACTGCTGCAAATAATTTTCCATTTTTCATAGTAAAGTTTCATGTTCCAGACAGCAACGATTTATTTGTTTCTTAAGGGACTAATCGGCTTAATTGGAAGAAAACTGATCATACAAATCAGCACTTCCAGTCTCATGGTCTACATCAACTATTCCAACGAAGATGTATTCAGGGGAATATATCCATAGCACACGTGAATTACCTCGTATAATACTATACGAAATCTGCTGATTTATTTGACAGAACCAAAACATAAACAACGAAAAGGAGATCGTAGAAAGTTGAATGCTAGGATAATCGGAGCCTATTGCAGTGACATTCAAAACATAAGAAATAAAAAAAAAAAAACAATCAGGAACCACTCCTCTCCTGCTTATATCTATCAGCCCGATTGGTTCACCTTTCTAAACTAGACTTGATCATAGCGTCACAAAAAGGGCATCTTAAGAACACTTGGCTCAAAGGTCTTTGGATCCAAGTTCAACACATAATCACAGAAAACAACCTAACCAAATCGATGCAATCCAATTGAACAGAGACCCAAATCAGCTAATTGCAACCGATTCCAACCACATGGAGAAAGGATCTAAAATCGGAAGAACAGATTGGCAAAAACAAAAGAACAATTAGCAATAAATCCACTCACCAAAATCTTCGAACAAGAGAATCACGGTCGAGAAATATTGTTGCAGCGCCTCCGAGACGCGCATAATCGACATTAGGTAATCTTGGCCGTTTGAAAGCATACGGCGGAGAGCAAGAGAAAACGATAGAATATTATGACGGGAACTGCTGGCTAATACAGATGAAGCTTCAGAAGATTAATATAAAGAGCACCAAGACCAACCCAAGTGCTACTTCCTCACAAAGTCGTGGGAAAAAGTGTAGGATATTGTAGAATGAGTCGGTGGATTTCGCACAACTTCCACGCCAAGTTGCGGAAAAGAGGTTAAGTTCAAGAAGGATCCCTAATCTACACTAGATGTTTCTTTTATCCCCAATCTTTTCATTGCCGCCTTTTTCACCCCAAGTGGTTTTCAGTGATGATAACTGATAAATCCATCAAAGCTGATTGAACTTTTAAGAATATTCTCATCAGCCACAAAACTTCTTCTTCAAGCAGTCGCCTACAAAATTTTTTAAACTGTACTCCTTCTGTCTCAATTTTTATAAAATTCTAGGTAATTTTTTTTTCCAACATCTTCTCAAATTTTATCCAAAAAAAGTAATCATAGTCTGCCATTCATCAACCTTTTAGAGGCTAAATAAGAAATTCAAAACTAAATTGTTATTAATTTAGAAAAGTGATTTGTTAATAAAGAAACTGGCTAAAAAAATCAGGACAAGGGAGTACTTGATGGACCACTAGGTGCATGAATTTAAAATTTTCCTATACTTTAAACCAAAAAACACATTTTTTTTTTGGGTATGAAATCAGCATTAAAATGCAAAAATGTTGTTAAATTTGGCCAAAGTACACTAGAAGCCCCTGAATTTTCCCAACTCATACAAATTGGTCATTGAACTTTAACTCAGTCTGCAAAAATCCTTTAACTTTGCAATTCAGTACATTTTAGTCCAACTCATTGACTTGACTCTAGTACTGAAAACAAGTCAAGTCAAGCCAAGTAGTAGGCTGATCATGTTCAACTTAAATAATTTATCGAATTTGATATTTTGTTAATGTTTGCATTGAAAATATTCTGAACGAATTGTGAACGAGCTTTTATTCAATCTAGCTCAAGTTAAACTTGAGCTGTTCACTTAAATTAAAGAGAAAATTCTAAAATTAGACTGAGTCAAGCCAAGTAATAAGTAAATCGAATTTTGTTTGAATTGTATATCAAGCTTTAAATTTTGTTCAGGCTTGACTTAATAACTTCTCGAACAAACTTTAAATCAAGCCGAACTTGAGCTAAGCACCAGCTATTTGTTCATTTTTTCACCCCTACTTAGCTCTTTTTTTAATAACTTAAATACATCAAAAGCCATCAAATTTTGACAACTCATTTAACTTGGTCATCAAACTAGAACTTTAATTGTGCTAGGCCTTAAATTTTACAAAAAAATAATGAGCATCATTAAAATTAATTAAATTTCATTATAAATTAATTAAAATTGATTTTTTGGGTTGAGTAAAGAAAAATTTATGAAAATTAATTAGTTCATAAAAAAATATTTTTCAAGTGCTTATAAGGTAAAAATAGAATTAGCTATAAAATGTTATTGGTCCTAGATAAAAAAAATAAAAATAAAAATAAAAATAATGTATTATCTATAATAAGAAAATAACATAATTCAAAAACAAGTGTTTGGTTAAAAAATATGGGACAAAAAATTTGTGACAAAGTTTCACCAATAAACCTTTTATTCCATCTGCCATAAATGGTATACCGAGAAAAATGCAAATGACTACCGATCGTATAAATTTTTTTTTATTTGTACTTCTATTTAATTTTACTTTTATTTTCTAGCTCTCTTTTCGATGCTTAGCATAAAATATAATTTTACTTTACACCTCATGAATAAATACAAAATAAAATAGCCCATGAACAAATTTCTATTCACAAGTTTATTAATAACTACTAATTATTACAAATCATATGAATTATACCAGTATTATTTTCTTTTTTTTTTCTTTGTTGCCATGATATTAGGCTGGTTCATCTACAATCTTGATATGGAATAGGGACTAAACCAAAGAGGCTTTAATTAATTTTTATGAATTAATTAATTTCATACATTTTTTATTTACCAAACCTGAAAAAATAAATTTTAATTAATTTTTAATTTGAGTTTAATTAGTTTTTATCAATTTTAATAATACTCATAGTTTATTGTAAAGTTTAAGGCCTTGTGCAGGTAAAGTTCTAGTTTGATGACCAACTTAAATGAGTTGTCAAAGCTTGAGGGCTTTTTATATATTTTAACTACTAAAAATGAGTCAAGTCAATAAAGTGGACTAATATGTATCAAGTTGTAAAGTTGGAGGGCATCTGCCAACTGAGTTAAAGTTCACAGGCCAACTCAGCAACTCGTATGAGTTGGGAAAATCCAAGGGCCTCTAATGCACTTTGGCAATTTAAATTATAGTACATAATTGATATTTACAATCTTTTCAGTGTTAGCACATGGTACTTGAAGACTTATAGTGATTGGTGAAAATTCCCCTTTTTCAATAACGTTTTCAAAATATTCAATTTAGTACCTATTTATAAAAGTTTGACGAGTGGATAGGTGTAAAAAATCCTTTAATAGCGTTACCAATCATGAAAGTTTGGTGCATCTATAACCAAAAGAACGGATTAACCAATCAATTCCGATCCAAACCAATTTGGATTTGTTTTTGAAGAAAGCAAACAAATTGAACGAATATACAAGCCTTCATACCATTAATGGACGAAATCTAAATTTGGTCCCTAACTTTGATTTTGTCTTAAAGTGGTATCTTAACTTTAAAAGTGATAACTAAAGTCCTTTAACTCAACTCACGTTATTTCGAACGGAAATTGCTTACGTAGCAGTGACATTTTTTTATGATAATAAGTGACAAAACTAGAAAAATAATAAAAATAAATTACACCGAGATCCTTTATCTTTTTTTTTTTGTCCTATTTAGGTCACGTACCTTCATTCTGTGCTAGCGAGACTCTTTTATTTCATATGTTGCATCTTGTTGCGTCCTTTTCCTCAGCTAGACAGTTAATTTTGACTGAATTTTAGTGAAAAATACAACTCCGGTCCCCAAATTTTCTCTTTTGCAGCTCTTAACACCTTAAAACTTATGAATCTAACACTTTAACCATCATTTTCACTCCCCTTCTCATTCTCCTCACTTACCAAAATCAATTTTTAGCACAAGCAATGGCCCCTCTTTTTCCCTCTACACAAATCCAAAATCCTAATAACAATCACCCATTACCAAATTCAAAATTAGAAAAATTGGTATGATTCATGAATGACTAATTCACACCGAAAATGGGCCACCATGCTGTTGTAGTCCAAAACTACCTCTTCTCCCTACCAAATGCATTCAAATTTCCTCGTAAATCTATTCCTTTTAATGTTTCAGTTCTATTTACCAAAAAATTTTCTTTTTTGGACCATGTTCATCTTGTTTCCTTAAAAATTGATTTCTAAATCCTTAATATTCCCTTGGAGGCTCGGCTCGAATCTAGCTACCTCCATGGCTACATGTATGCCTCTACATTCATGCCGATGATGGTCGTTTCATTGTTGATCTTGATGCCAAAGAATGTGTACCCAAGTCAAAGCCTAAACATTTTGCTTTTAACTACTCTCCTAGAAATGCTTCATTCTCATTATAGCCAAGTCCTCTTTGTCCGTTCAAATTTGATATCTCGAATTCCATTCATGCTGGCGGCAATCGCATCATTAATGGTGTTTGATAGAATTGAATCCTCTATTCTGTTACTGGTTCATGGGAATGTTTATCCAACTATGTGTCTTTCTCCTTATTTACGCTGTTGACGCCAAAGCCAGTGACAGTGACGGTGACGTCTCAAGTTTGCTCCTCAAACAGGGAATTGATTTAGCCTAGGGTTTTAGCCTTCACATAAAAAAACTTAAGTCTAATTTAGCCAATTGGAATAGAAGAGTTTTGATTTTTCTCCCTTCGTCGAAGAAACAAAAAGGTAGGTGTAGGATGAATGTAGGGTGAACAAGGCCAAACAAAGAAGTGGGTTGGAAATTTCACAAAGCCATGTTGTGCTTTGTAATGCTTCATTCATTTATGGAAAAGAATGGTTATTTTGTTTGGATAAATAACTAAAATAAACAATCTTGCTCATACATGAACAAGAACATGAAAATGGTGCGAATTGTGTAAATTTGAACAAGGACATGGAGATGTAAAGATAATGGTTGAAGTGTTAGATCTATAAGTTTTAGAATGTTGGGAGTAGAATGAAGAAATTGTAAGGATTATAGTGAGCATTTTGTACGATGATTCCATCAAATATAACGGCCAAAATAATGGAAAGGACCGCAATAGAAATGTGCCATAAGAGGTAAGTGACCTAAATAGGACAAAAAAACTACGATAAGGGACCCTTGGTGGAGTTTGCTCAAATAATAAATCTCATGCTAAAATTGACACAGACATATAATTTTTTAGACTTAAAAGATTGATTAACCTAAATTCCATCATCTTCCCCACCTTTTCACCATCTGCTGCTGCAAGGAGCACAACTATCTCTGCCCATCCACAATCTCATCGTCGCCTATGCCAATTACCGCTGCTCCTTTTGCCTGACTCTACCCTTTTGACCTTCACTACCAGCAAGCTCCTCTTCATCCCCCACAAAAGCCCTGCTGTCCTCTTGCACACTAGTGACCTTCCTCTTGCCAATCCTCTTTTTCCTCATATCGACTTTCTCTTTCCTTGTCTTTCCACCCTTTCGGGCCTCCAGTATTTCTTTGTATGATGAATATAAGTTTATGCTCATAACAATATAAAATCACTCAGATCTTTACTGTTAACTACTTTTTTGCATTCACAACTTTATTTAAGTTGCTTTCTCCACAATCATCCAATTCAATATAATAATAGAAATTAAATATTCTTCTAAAATCAACTCAGTTTATCCTAAATTCCAAACTGTTTTTTCTTAAAATACCTCTAGCTTTATAGTAAATAATTACCAACATAAACTTTATGATGAAATAAACCTAAACTCTTCAAGCATTAAAAAACACTAGCCTTGTGCATCGCACAGGTATGTTTAATTAGTCATCTTATAAACTAAAATAAGTTTGTGATAAAATAACCAATAAAGTATGTGAAATTGGAGTTGCTTGTTTCATAAATAAAAGAATAAAGGGTCTGTAATAAAGTGGGCAATGCAATACAAGTGTATGAGGCAATTTGTTGTTCAATCAATAAATTAAAAGTTTATGTTCCTTTAGTTCAAAGTAACCTATCTATATAAGAATTTGTTTTTAAGCTTGTCCATCGGAAAGACATGGTTATCCTAGAAATACGTATGTCAGGCCTTTTAATTCTCAAGGTCGGGGCTTTAAGATTTGTCAAAACTTTTAAAACAATGGAGGGCTTTGCTAGTTTGAATGTTTTCTCATTAGCAAAATCAAGCTGCAAGTAACTTTTTCTGTAACTTTAGAACAATTTAAGATTGTTTCTCACGAACCAAAGTTAATCAGCTAGGCCTATGGTTTAGTTTACACTGGCTCTTGAACTATCATACATTTTCCTACATAGATTTTGAATAATTTTTTTTACTCTTTTTTTTTTAATTCAAATATATAAAAAAATTAAGAAGTTAGTCAAATAGAAGATAAAATGTAGGCACTAAGTGGACAGAAAACGTATACGTTTAGGGGTTAAAAGGGACATTTTTCTTTTGCATTCTACCCAGCATGCACATCTTACTCATTTTCTCCATAATTCATATATAATTTTATAACCCGTGTTGTTTTCATTCGACCAATAGCAGAAAAATAGATATTAAATTTGAGCATTTTTTAGATTTTATTCCAAAAAAAATTATTGTTATGTAGTAGATAAGTTTAGATTTTATATTACTTATGTGAATTTATAAGCTTTATTATGTAATATTGAGTTTAATATTAATCTAAAAAAATATTGAGTTTTTCCACATTTATAAAATTTCTAGATCCGCTACTGGTCAAGGCTAAACCTCCAGGTGTCAAAAAAGAGGTATCAAGAATTTAGAGTGCCTAGACACTAACACCTAATTTATTTTAACTTAAGTCAACTTAATCTAAAATAACTTATTTTTATTTTTAAATATTTTTCACCTAGAACCAATTTCATTTGAAAGCCAATATTATATATGTATAATAATCCATTTGAAACAAAATTTTTATCATGTTATTAAATTTATATAATTTTTTTTAATGTTTAAAAAAGAAAAATTCATAAAAAATTAATAGTATTATAAAAATTTTACAATTAATGGATTATTTCACTTAAATAATATTAATTTTTAAATGAAATTGATTTCAAGTAAAAAAAATATAAACATAAAAATAAGTTATTTTGAATTAAATTGGCTTAAGTTAAAATAAATTGGCCTTAATTATCTCCACTTTTTATGCATCATGCAATGGACCGACCACGGATGTGAGGTCGCATGATCGAATCCGTGGGTGAAAGGGGCAAATTGTCACATTTTTAGTAGTTTGAGAGCTGATCAATCTGGGCCACAAATTCTCAGGGCTAAAGTGATCGAGTTAACAAAATTCGAGGGACCAAAATGCATAAAAAGTCTGGGGCCCAAATTTGGGTTTCGACGAAGAAAATTCACCCAAAGATAACAAAAAATCCGACGGGATTGCAGCGATCACTCGCTATTCACTAGCAGCCTACCCATATAAATCTCTTCGTCGTCTAGCTTTGGCCCGCCGGCCATGGCGACTCTTTCCGACACTGCTTTCCTCCGTCCGTCGCCGACGCACTGTTGTTTCTCCAAACAAAGCCCAAAATACAAGAATTCAAGGCATCTCAAGCTTCGCTGCTCCGTCGCGGAAGGTCCGCCTATTCATTTTCCGAAGGTAGGCGGCGGCGAATCCAGCACGGCGGACTGCATCGTTGTTGGCGGTGGAATCAGTGGTCTCTGCATCGCCCAAGCGCTTGCGACCAAGCACCGCGACGTCGCTCCTAATGTCATTGTCACGGAGGCAAGAGACCGCGTTGGTGGCAACATCATCACCGTCGAGAGAGATGGGTACTTGTGGGAGGAGGGACCAAACAGTTTTCAACCATCTGATCCTATGCTCACCATGGCGGTAGGTTTCTTCCACATTGTGCCTAGATTATATGAATTTAGTTAAGAGTATCGAACTGAACAAGACTTCGTGCTTCATTTTATCTGCCCACTTCAAAAGCTCACGAACTCTAAAATTTAGGTCTACTATGTTTTCCTTAAAATGCTTCCAGGTTGATAGTGGGCTGAAGGATGATTTAGTTTTGGGCGACCCAAATGCCCCACGATTTGTGCTCTGGGGTGGAAAATTGAGGCCAGTACCCTCCAAGCCGACGGACTTGCCATTTTTTGACTTGATGGGCATCGGTGGGAAGCTTAGAGCTGGATTTGGTGCTATTGGCATTCGGCCTTCTCCACCAGTGTGTCTTCTAGCCAATCTGGATTTGTTCATGTTGCATTGGCTCTCGTCCAAATGCTTGTATTATTGAAGTTTCTCATATCCTCAACTTTGACAAAGGTGACAGGGTCATGAAGAATCAGTGGAGGAGTTTGTGCGCCGTAATCTTGGTGATGAGGTTTTTGAGCGGCTGATTGAGCCCTTTTGTTCAGGTAGTATTTGGATTATCAGCCTAATTCCTGCATTCTACATCATCGAATATCTAAATTATTAGTAAATGTGGAGGTCGGGGCTTGAGTTCACTAGAGTGCATACATGGAAAAGCCAAATTGTCAGCATGTCACATTAATTCTGCATCATGCATTCATTTCTTTCCAAACAGATTATGGTTTGTCACCCACATAAATATTCTTACAGGAGTTTATGCTGGGGATCCTTCAAAATTAAGCATGAAAGCAGCATTTGGAAAAGTTTGGAATCTTGAACAGAATGGTGGCAGTATCATTGGTGGTGCTTTCAAGGCAATTCAAGAGAGAAACAAGGAGCCCAAGCCACCCCGTGACCCGTAAATATTAGATAATTTGGATTAACACAGTTAAGTTTTTGAGATTTTCCTAATGTCTCTAGTTTTGGTTTCTTTGCAGACGTTTGCCAAAACCAAAAGGTCAAACTGTTGGATCTTTCAGGAAAGGACTTGCTATGTTACCCGAGGCAATTTCTTCTAGGTATTTCAACCTATAGAAGTATTATGGTTATGCTTTGGTTAGTCACCGTTAAATTTGGCCGTGGCAATCAACGGTTTTTGGAGCCTCATAAATTGTTCTGTTGTCCCAATTGCTGGGTCCTAATATATTTGGTGTTGATAATTGCAGTTTGGGCAACAAAGTTAAGTTATCCTGGAAGCTCTCAAGCATCACAAAGTTGGATAGCAGGGAATATAGATTAACATATGAAACACCAGAAGGATTGGTTTCTCTTCTAAGTAAAAGTGTTGTCATGACAATTCCATCCTATGTTGCCAGCAGTCTGTTGCATCCTCTCTCAGTATGTCCTATATTGAAATCTTTTCTGATGGGAATGATCGTTCTCTAATCTCTTCCTGCTTCAATATCTTAGACTGTGAAGAAGAGCGAGTTGACTCAGATCCTTATGAATTATATGTCTACTTCATTTCTATCAAATATCCCTTCATACTTGCATATATGGGAGTTCATAAGAATGTCCTCGAGAATGTTGAGTTCTAAGTCAAGTATGCTATTTTCTTTGGAGGCCTTTTTACTAGCCCAAACAACACGTTTGCTTATATTTTGACCTCAATCATGTAGTGGCTAGTTTTAAGGTTCTTTAGAGTGTTTTCCATATCTGAGATTTTGTGATTAGCTTCTCGTGCGTTCCTTGTAAAAGAGCATATTGGCAACTAATCATATAGTACTTACTATTTGTAACACTTCGCCCATTTTGACAGAAAAAGGCCTGTTTACTGTATTAAGCATCAACTAATTGCCCATTTTGACAGAACAAGGCCTGTTTACTGTATTAAGTATCAACTAATGTCATTTTTTTCCCTCTTGTAAGACTACAGAGTGCTGATGATTTTGTTATTGATTTTGACTTTCATGTGCAGGCTGCTGCTGCAGATTCGTTATCCAAATTCTATTACCCACCAGTTGCAGCAGTCTCTGTTTCCTATCCAGAAGAGGCAATTCGAAAGGAATGCTTGATTGATGGTGAACTTAAGGGGTTTGGTCAGTTGCATCCACGAAGCCAAGGGGTGGAGACATTAGGTACTTTTATCTTTTAGGAAAATTTTCTGCTTTTATCTCCTGCTGGGTCTGATTGCAGTGAACCAATAACTGCGAACAGTCTAATCATAGTATTTAACAAATACTTGCAGGGACTATATACAGTTCATCACTCTTTCCTAATCGAGCTCCACCTGGCAGGGTTTTGCTGTTAAACTACATTGGTGGAGCTACCAACCCTGGAATTATGTCCAAGGTGAGATGACATTTAAACTAGGAAAGAAAAGGTTGAATGCTATATGGACAATACCATGATACATGTGAGATATTTCCATGTTTTTTTTGACTTGTGCCAAGATTTTCTTATAAACAATCTTAAAGATACAGCAAATACTAACTTCTCTCAATACTTCTAATAATAATCAAGATTGCGGAAGGGAACAATGGAAGAGTTTATTATTGAGTACCTTCTTGATCATATCTCATCTATATATTGCAGCCAACTTTTGGTCTCAATACCTATCCATTGTTGGGCCTCAGTTTTTCTCCTTACTGGTGCTCAGACAAAGTTTGGCGTGATAGAATTTATCAGTGTGTTTGGAAATAGCTAGCAGTTGTTTAAGATGAGTTATCACATGCTAAACCATGAATGTCCTATGTTTAATACCGAGTCTAAGTTTTCTTTCTCGTGCCTTTCATTCTCCTGTTTATGTCTAAGAAACATTGTGGTGTCCTCACCGGTTGTGTTGTTCAAAACTTTTCTCCTTTCAGTATGTTACTGTCACTTCTTACTGATACAGTGTCCCTACTGTTTTCCGACAGACTGAGAGTGAGCTTGTAGAAGCTGTTGACCAGGATTTGAGAAAAATGCTAATCAATCCAAATGCAAAGGATCCTATTGTATTAGGTGTAAGAGTGTGGCCACAAGCCATTCCCCAGTTCTTGGTTGGGCACTTGGATCTCCTAGGTAGTGCAAAAAATGCTCTTGAGGCTTCTGGGGTTCAGGGACTGTATCTTGGAGGTAACTATGTTTCTGGTGTGGCCTTGGGCCGCTGTGTTGAAGGTGCTTATGAGGTTGCTGCTGAGGTAAGCAATTTTCTGTCACGATATGCCTACAAATGATACTGGTCTTAGGCAGTCAAAATCTGCGGGTGCTAAGAAATTTGTTAGGGAAATGTGTAGATTGAAGCTCCTTTTTGTAGAAAGGTACTGAAATCTAATCTACTGATTATTGAGAACGCCGAAATTGAGTTAGAAGGCTACGACTCGAGAGCACGTGTCTTCATTACTTAAATGCAGTGAGAGCATAATCTCTTCATTACCACAACGTTGGATTATTAGAAGAAATATTTGTCTCCACGCCAAATTTTTTCGTCGATTGTAAATGACAAATCATCGACCAAGAGAATTGACATTTTTGTGATACGATAGGGGTGGTTTTCTTTTTCAGTCTCTAGCCCTCGCCGTCTCTTTTCTTCTTGTGTGGAGTGTGGCCGCCGGTCTCTTCGTGCAGTGGCTTGTCACGTGTGGATATGAACTATGAATGATCATTGAGTTTCCTATTAAAAGATGATTAAATTTCGTTGGTAAAAGAAAACAAGAACAAAATACCATCATCAGAGCTTCCTAGCAAGGAGCATTACTGTAGTACAGTACAAATCGATCATTTAAATTTATCTTTAACATACAGTTATAATCTGATACCAATGTGCGTAGAGAAGGGTAGGGTAGAAAGGTCTCTCTCAGAAAAGAAGGAAAAGAAAAGTTAGAAAGAAGTTGACTTAATTTAGACAAGCAGAAGGTGACTAGAATGGTTGCTGGTACTCGCAATCGAGGTTAGGTCCGGTATGGACACGAAACAAGCTGGCATATCTCTTGAAGTAGCCGATCCGATCGTTAGAGCGCTCATCGTTGGGTCTGCCGCACTCGAGCGCACCATTGATCATGTTGGTCACCAACCCGAATCCCACCGTCCGATTTGCAGCCACATCTATCTCCGTGAGCACGTACTTTCCAACCATCACATCGTGGCAACTGAAAATCATATCGCTCTTCATCCAAAACCAAAGCGCAGTTTCGAACGCCATCAATGAGTTATTCCCGACGATTTCCGGGTTCCTTAGCCCGTCGAACCCCAGTGCCTTCCCTGCTGGCCCATAGTTGTAGTTCCTGCGCCACCAACATGAATTCAAAAATATTCTAGTCCATAACTTGACAAGGAAAATTTTCCTCTACTATATATATATATATATATATCATTTACCAAGATAGTTGGATTGCTCCTCTGCCCTTGTAAGATTTGCCAGGAACACAGGGCCAAACTGTGTTTGAAGAGTCGCAGTAGTAACTTTGCGGGCTAACTTCCTCCTTGAAGCAGAGCCCCCAAGCGTAAGGTCCGTCCGGCGCGGTGGCCCAGCCTCCCGTTGTCTCGTGCGATATCTGAGCCAGGAAAGCCGCAATTTCGCGCTTCCGGGTAGCAGAGCTTCCCGTGCTGCCGAAAGCCGGGAAACGTCTAGCTGCGCTGATGAAGGAATCGTAAGTGTAGAAGTTCTTGGCCGGGCAGGCGTTGTCGTCCTTGTGGAGAAATATAGAGTCGAAGAGTTGTCTGGTGATAAAAAAGGAGATGTTTCTGGGCCTTCTGATTCTTGCTTCGCTTTTTGACGGAGCAAGCAGGAGAAGAAGGGAACACAATAATATTATGTATGAGATTTTGGGAGGACGAAATGAATTCATTTTTCGTGCAGTGAGTTTGTGCTTTGCGACTACCAAATCAAGCGCTTAGTCTACTTATTTTTATAGCACTAACTTGCATCCGTACATTAAACAAATAAATCGGCTAGTTAACTTTTTTCAGCAAGTCAATGGCATAATTAGAGAATTTTACCATAGTCATACTGATCAACAGAATCACCATGATCTCTTCATAATTTCTCCTTTTGTAAATTTAACTTGTTTTGGAGTAATTTACATATAGTCCGTAATTAATGCTCTTTTGTTCTTCTTCCTATAATGTAATTTTGTCATTATTATTTCCTTTGAGGCATCTTCATCTATTTAATTACCACGACACTAGTAATCATCTCTCACTTAATTGCGTATCAATCAATGAGAGTACAATGTTTTTATGAGTTAATTGCATGATTGAACTCTAACTTCTAATTATTGTTTCACTTTTTATCCCAACCTTCAATTTGCATGTTTTGACTCTCTAATCTTATTAAAACGTTTCATTTTGGCTCATTCTTGGACAAAAACCGTTATATTGGATGTATAATGTCATATCAGTATATAATTATAGGAATAAATACTATTTTTAACCCCTAAAAATTTCCCTTCATGAAAAAAACATTGAAACTTTAAAATCTAACTATCCAAGCCCCTTTGCCACCACCTCCCTCACCGCCCCTTCCCTACCTATTCTGCCTCCTCGGCCACCGCCCTCATCCCTATTTCACCCTCCTCCCAAGGCTGCGTCGTCCACCCCTTAATCCCCAACCCTATTTCACCATCTTCCTCTCCTCTTCTTCTAAATTCTCATCTCCTTCGCAGTCGAATTCGAATTCGATGCCTTGATTGTTTTCTCCTCCAAGCTAGCCTCGTCCGCCAGAATCCAACTCGATTACATCGTTTTTTTTTCGCTCTATGCCAACAGGCAACAGTGCCTTTAACCTCTCTCTCCGATTTCCTTTTGCCTTCCATCTGACCACCTGACAACACCGCCAGTGGGTGTGACCGAGACAGAAGCAGAGCTTCTTTTGCAATTGCCATGGGCCGTTGCTGGAGACTAAATCGGCAGAGAGATGGAGGAAATGGGTTTCACCAAAGAGTTGAAATTAGTGCTCGAAGGCAGTGCGTGACAGGTAGAGCGAGTGATGGAGCCTGATGGCTCAGAGAACAAATGTCCATGTGAACCAGCATGGGCTCGAAGGCATCACTGATTTGCAGTGAAGAGTGAGTCAATAGTGGCGGTGGCAGTGACGGCATTGATGCTGGCGGCCATTAAGGGAGTTGGGTTGCGGAAAGGCTTAAATTTGGAAGCTTGTTTGGCTGGTTTCTCTTTTACTGCAAGACTAACATAATTTAGCTGCCAAAATGAACCCAAAGCAATCCGATTCCAGTTGCATTCGGTTGGGTCGGTTGGAATTACATGGAATGGAAAACTAATTATAGCTTCAATTACATTTACGTGGCCAGAGAGGGAAGATGTGGTCGGATCATTCAATAGAACATTTTCAAGATTCTTTTGTCGAAGGGAAAAATTTTCATTGGTTTAAAACTAATATTTATTCCTGTAATTATACGCTGATGTGATGTTTTACATATAAGATAACGTTTCCATCCAAGAAGAAGCCAAAATAAAATATTTTAATTAGGTTAGTGAGTCAAAACATGTAAACTGATTATTAGCATAAAAAATGGAACAATAACTAAATGTTAGAGTTAAAACATGCAAACTGATGATTAAAATAAAAAATGGAACAATAACTAAATGTTAGAGTCTAACCATGTAATTAACTCAATTTTTTATACTAATTACATTTATATAGAAAAAAAAGTGTTAAAAAGTTATGAATCAAAACAAAGTTATGATGAGTTCAAAGTTATGAAAAAATTGAAGCGTGTCAAAATTGTTGGTAACCAATTTAATTAAATGAGGTGTTGACTGTAAATCATGCAAGTTTGGGGCCTGAAAAGTAATAACAGAAATTCGGAACATCTTTTATGTTTATTGAGACAGTGTGAGAAAATGATTAGTTCAAAGTTTGAGGATGAAAAGATGACATTATACACAAACAAAATGATCTATTACGTAAATTTACCAGACCGAACCTCAACCCAAAAAAGCGGCACTTTGGCAGCCACACCACTGTCCATAACATTAACATCATCCTTAGCGCAGAAGTGGGGATAGACAAGCCACCAAACCCAACTCAACGGCTTTAGTTTCCTTTCTCATTCTAATTCCTCAGTACTATAATTTTCCTTTGAACAAACACGCAAGTCAATAAACGATTGCCAAGTTCTTATTTGCTTATGCAATAAATAATCAGGGTTGCACTTCTGTCAATGAGGTTGTATAACGTCGAACCTTTATTACGGTAATTAAAGGTTATGAAATAGCTCTGTCTTTATGAGCTCAACATGGTAAAAGTTTACATAAATAAGTTGATTTAGCAGCTTGTCTACGATTGAGTTCATAAAAGTCTTGGGTTCAAATACAATGAACTAATCGTAGTTTTTTTTTTTTTTGGAAGAAGCCAATGATATACTTAGTCGAATGAAACAGACATTTTTCTGGTTTTAAATGGATAAAAATATGTGCATCATGGGGGTGGGGGGTAATTAATTAACTTGACTCATATAAATCTTAAAGACATCTTTGATAATAGAAATGAGGTTTTAGTTTTAAGGCCAAACCTCAATTTCTCTATATAAAAAAAAAAAAGAACTGAGAATCAGGAGATAATTAACTCTTGTTCTAAAGACTAATTAGGCTGATTGAATGTCAAATAAGTTTTGGCAACAACACTAATAATGCGGTGTGTGCGGCTAGAGGTGAGACGTAACCCGGCCCAAACCAGGACCGGACCGGAAGTCAACCCCCGCCCGCCCTGGTCAAACCCGTCCTGGCCAAAGCTCGAAAAAGTGTGGGCCGAATATGGGCCCGAGAGGAGGAGGATGCTTAAAATAAACCGCCCCGGCCCATTAAAAAAACCGTGAGCCGCCCCGACTTGGACTGGCCACTGGCGCCCAACGTCTCCCTGCAAAAAATTTTTTAAAAAATGGTTAATTATACAGCAGGCCCTCCAACGGTTTTCTGCTACATTTTAGCCCATAAATTTCCATTTTTACCCCTCCCAACAACTAAATTTCAAGGACTTTTTGATCAAACTAATTTCTTCCCTTCCCCTATAAATATCATTGTCATTTTCACTTAATCCTCACAGAATCACTCAATCTTTCTTCTTCTACTACTATATTCTCTCAAATATTCTCATTATTTTTTTAATCTCTTCCAAATTTCTTACTAATCTCACCCTAATATCTTCATAATCTCCTCTTAATTTTGCATTAATCACTACTATTAGTTCGTGAGTCATGACTTCAAAAGGAAAGGGCAAGTCGATAGAGAGTTCATCTTCCCGCACCACCGGCCTCCGAGCCTTGTTCCGTCGTCGTTCTCGGCCCACCGATAAAAGCATCTCAATTCAAGAGTTGTACGACGATGATACCGGAATCAATATGACGAATTACAATTTGGGTCTCGACAATCAATTATTCGATAATGAAGCGGAAGAGTTGGATGCGATGGTGTCTGAGAATCCGTCAACAGAACTGACGCTTACAAGTCATGGACCCGACGTGGAGGAAACCCAAACACAAGGTAAATCCACGAGACTAACTGCTTGGGTTTGGGAGCATTATGAGCTCATACATGAAGGGGAGTCGAGGTACGGGAAATGCAAACATTGCGGGAAAAAATTGGTGCATAAAAAGAATTCCGGCACTGGAACGCTGAAGCGGCATATTGAAAATCAACATCCTAACATCCTCCCCAGTGCCAGGACTAGTTCTGGAGGACAAACACAACTTGGATTTACAACCGGCGCCGATGGGCTAGGTATATTTCATTTTAACCAACAATCTTGTAGAGAAGGTATGGTAAATTGGATGATACTTATCGAAAAACCTTTTTCACAAGCTGAAGATGTCTACCTAGAATCTTGGATAAAATCACAATTAAATCCTGCATTTAAAAAAGTATCTAGGAAAAGCGCTAGGAAAGAAAACTTTAGACAATTTGAAGCAGGAAAATCATATTTGCAAGCATATTTTTCTGCTCTTGATCATTGTGTGACATTTACTTCTAATATGTGGACATCACCTATAGGTCAATTATTCTATTGTGTTACTTCTCATTAAATTGATTCTGATTGGATAATGCAAAAATGAATTTTGTCATTTAAGGTTATTGAAACAGATCATACTGGTTATCAAATATTCAATTGCATCTTAGAAACTTTACGTGATTATTTTTGTACTAATAAAGTCCTGTGCATTTCATTTGATAATGCTTCAAATAATGATGTTTCCGCTCGTCTTTTGAGTCAAAACTTAAAACCACCTCTCAATGGTGCATTCTTTCACGTTAGATGCATGTGTCATATTTTGAACATTTGTGTGCAAAAGGGTTTAAAAGTTCTCCAAAATGAAATTCTGCCTATTCAAAACTCATTGAAATATTTGATGTCCAGATCTGCTGTTTTTCGTGAATTTAAAAGCTTTTGTATTGAAAATCAAAAACCATTTTCTTGGAAACGGTTTAAATTGGATTGCCCAACCCACTGGAACTCCACATTTTTTATGTTGCAAGATGCATTACTATATGCAAATTTGTTGTCACATTTCATGAATTTAAAAATGGGTTGTGAATTTCTTACGACTGAAGTTTGGGACAAATGTTCCAAAACCGGTGAATAGCTTAAGTTTTTTTACGATGCAACTGAATTTTCTCTAGTGTTTACTACCCAACCACTCATCAAGTTTTGTTTCATTTAGTGAAAATCACATATGCTTTACATCAATTTAAAGATGATGAGTTGTTAAAATCGACTGTCGAAGACATGCAGGCTAAGTGGCTTCAATATTTCAAAAACATCCCACCTATCTTTTTAGTCACTTCTTTACTTGACTCATATGTCAAATTAACGGGCACAACAACATTGCTTGAAGGAATTTTTCATACTTATTTAGAAATGTCTCATATAAATGTTTTGGTTATGACTGCTACTGCTTCCGAGTACTTGCATTCTTTATACAAGTTATATTGTGAGCGGCATTTGGATAAAGTAAGATCCGAAGCTCTTCAAACCGAGCGTCCAAGGAGATCAATCTCCTCAAGATTCAACCCGGCCCTCCAAATGCTCAAACGACCCCGACCGATGACATTGGGATTAGCTGAGGTCGATGACTATCTCAACACATCGTTCGAGGCAAGCGACCTCGACTTCTTGGAATGGTGGAAACAAAAGAGATTAAGGTTTCCGATTTTGTCGATAATCGCACAGGAGATTTTTGCCATTCCAGTATCGACCATCTCATCCGAGGTAGCGTTTAGTGTTGGAAAACGGGTGATATTAGAAAAACGATCAAGATTAACACCCGACGCAGTAGAAGTATGCATGTGCAACCAAGATTGGGGCCTCGCAGCACTTCAGCAGCAAGACCAAAAGAGTTCGGATGATGAGGTAATATCTAATACCGAGACTTGAAATTTTTTTTTTCAATCATACATGTAGTTTGTATTTGATCTGATTATGTTGTTCAGCACAGATTATAGGTTTCTATTACTCATCATTTCCGGAACGTTTTTGTCATTTCAAAATGTAAGGCCCGTTTCGATTATTTGTAAGTGCCCTTTGGTTTTTTAACTTAATAAAATTTACACCGGAGGTGGTGTTTTTTTTAAAAAATATTTACGACTTATATAATTAATTATGGTTCTAATTTTTTTAAAAAAAAATAACCAAACCCGCCCTAAAACCGCCTCGCCTCCAACTGGGCCGAGCCCAATCCTCATGGCCCAGGACCAGGACCAACCGGTCCCACCTCTATGTGCGCTGTTACTATTTAAAAGGAGTTGAAATCAATAGGGATGAGCTTGGGTCAGGTTGGTTAGGTTTTATGGTGGAATCGAACCAACTCGAAATGGCCTTGGTTCTAAAATTTTTCTACCCAACCCGAGAAGAACTGAACAGAACCAGAACCATGGTTCTGGATTTCTCGGTTCTACTTCTTGGGTTTTTTGGTTTATACCATATACCTATAACAACACCAAAAGTCAAAAAAATTACATCCATAATTAGTTTTATGACATATTCAACATAATATACAATTAAATTAATATTTAAATATATGTACTTAGATACATTTAAAAAAGTTTAAAATGTTGTTCTTACAAAAATGGTTCAAAAGAGTTGCTTGTGGGCCATCTTTCATCTCAACTAGTTTGCTTCCTTCCAGTAATTTCAATATTTGTATGACATTCAATATGGAAAACTGAACCTTTAAGACTATCTTCATCAGTATCAAAATCTAAAATATGTTGATGTCATGAATTTTTAATTTTGCATGACTCATAAATGAAAAAATATCATAATTATGTCATAAAGAGTAGTCTGGAATGAAAGATCAAAAGCAAAATGACCTAGGAGTGGTGGGTCTATGAAGCAAAGTGATTTAAGTGAATATGAAGAAAATTCGTAAATGATTCCACAACTTCCATACTGTTTCAATTTGGAAAATCAGTTTAAGAATTTAATATAAAAACACAAAATGACTATCATAATACTTCAAAGAAATATGTGTGTGTGTGTATAGATGTATTAGTAATACTATAATTTTTATTATATAATATTATATATATCTCGGGTTGAGGAACCAAAACCAACCCAAAAACCGTCGGTTCTCGTATATGTGGAACCAACCCGTGAACCATGATCAATTTTTACCCAACCCAATAGGGGTGGTTCGGGTTGGGTTTCGGGTTACCCAACCCATGCTCACCCCTAAAAATCAATGATTGTATCGTCAGAAATGAAAACTCACCGGTTGTATCAAGATCTTGAACATAGTTTAATGGCAGCACCGAAATTTGACCGACTAGAGGCAGAAAAGCACAAGCGGAAAATGGTGGGAGGGGTGGCATTGTCACCGGTCGAGATTTAGACCGGTGAAGGGGTCAGGTCGGGTCATGGGCATAATGCGTATTGCTTGATGGGAAGGTCCACAACAATTAGTATTTCGTCTTTTAAATGTTGGAAAAATTATCCAATAATAATATTGTTACAATTTTAGAAAAACTATCATTTATAATTATTTTAACATCTGACACTGACACCAATCTTAAATACTATTATCAAAGGAAGTGTGGTGTAGATTTGATTTTTGGCTTGCATTTGGTTTATCCGCTTGCATAATTTGTAAACCTATGAGTACCAAATAATAAAAATAATACATTCATCCATTGATTTAGCATGAGTGAACATTATTTGGATATATCATATATACTATTAGGATAAATTCAAAAGGCCCCAAATAAAATAACTGAATTTGATAAAATGATTCGGATTTTTTGTTATTTGATTTGATTTTGACAAGAAATGAAAATTTATTGTTGATTATCAAATCAATTATTGGTTCTTACATTTAAAATTGAATAAATTGAATAATAATAAATATTTTATAGTTACTCCTATCAACCCTAACATATAAAGCTATTTCATTTTAATTTTAGACTATATGTTGTTGAACATTCTTTAGTTTTTGGTATATGGAATATATAATTTGAATCTCTATCTTATATTATATATTTACTACGTACGTAGTTAGGTCCAACAAAGTAGAATTGAATAAATTAAACTGAATAAAATAAGAAACATAATTCAGATAATTTGGTTCGGTTCTAACGTTTAAACATAATTCAGATAATTTGGTTTGTCTCTAACGTTTAATTAATTCAAATGGTTTTGATACTAAAATCCAATGGAATTATCTTATTTAGATAAGTTCCGACCCCAACCAACCCATTACGGGACATGTTTCTTGTCTTGTGGATGTGGATGGGCATGCTGGGTCGATCGTACGTACATTGCTAATCCCACCATTTGATTGACCGGTTCCTCATCCTCATAGTGGAACTTTTTATTCCACCATCAAATTCAAAGAGAAGTGGGAGCTAGCCAGCTTGACTTACGCCAATCACTTCGTTTTCACGCGTAGCCCATTCTGGTGACTACCAATTTTCTAAAGACAACTTAATTAGTGTTTAGGGCATTATCTATAACTTGTTTTGTTTTAAATTTTAATTACGTGTGGCTAGCCCCGCCGGCCGGCAATTTTTAAGGCACAAAAACTGGCATGTGCTTCTTTCGAAAAGCCAACCCAAGGTGTTCCCGTCAATGTCATGTTATAATTGTCTTTGTTCCTACGGTAGTAAAAGCTTGGGACATTATTGGTTGGAACCAGTGAATGATTTAAGCAACAAGGGATCGATCAAATATTATACTTGTAGTTATACTTGTTTAGGACCCCTTCATCTGGATTTTGGATATATATATATATATATATATATATATATATATATATATATATATATATATATATATATATAACCTTCTTCCAGGACCTTACTTCTCTTTCTCCTGGTCAGCAGGCTCATTAAATTAATCACAATATATATACACAGCAACAGTTCTTAGTCTATTTATTGACAGGTGTATATATACACAGCAACAGTTCTTAATCTATTTATTGACAGGAGCATACTTCCAAATTCTTGAGTTTGAGTCGCGATATAGAAGCAAATTATTAACCCCATATCTCTTGTAATTTCCCTACCCCTTAATTGATTCGTGTATGCAAAGAAAAATCACAATACGGGTTTAGTTACTTACTTGCACTTGTCCTATAATATATTTATATCTTCTTTATTTTATCTGTGAATAGATTGAATACGGACCGAATTGTCTAATTAATAAATTGAAGAGGACTTTAAAATATATCTAGCGGCTAAAAAGGAACTTATAGAAGGTATTCAAGGAGAGAAAATTGCTCAAAAGTTTATGAAAGAAACTAGCCAGACAGAAGTGAAATCTAGTAGCTTCGAAACATATGGAAAATATTATACTCTATGTCTCACAAAAGCTGTTTTTTTTACTATTCACAACAATTAATTTATGATTTTATTTTATTTTTAATTTATCATAAAAATATAAATTTTTTACATGAAAATGAAACTTTAATGATTATAGTTTTTAAATATTATTTTTTAAAATTCATATTAATATAAATATATTCAAGTCAAACTTTAGTAAAAAAATGTAAAAGGGACTGCTAATATGAAACAGAGGGAGTATAAACTATATATCAAATTCAATACCGAAATCTAGTATACATGACCATATCTATCCATTGGTCAAGGAAATTCATGGCTCGAAGGACTGACTCGATAAAACTCCAGTGGAGTTTATCATAAGTCTTTCTCATATTGATAGTTAATTTGGTTTAACTTAAATTCACCTAATTCAAAATAATTTATTTTTATTTTTACATTTTTTGACCTCAAATCAATTTCATTTGAAAGCCAATTAAATACAATAATCTATTTGAAAGTAAAATTTTATAATGTTATTAATTTTTTATAAATTTTTTAATGCCTAAAATTATAAAAATTCATAAAAATTTAGTAAGATTATAAAAATTATATTTTTAATGGATTATTATACCTACACAGTATTATCTTTTAAATACAAATAGTTTCAAGTAAAAAAAATGTAAAAATAAAAATAAGCCATTTTAAATTAAGTTGAAACGAATGCTATGAGTTTCAGAGCTACTTTAAAACCTTCGAGCCCACTAGATTTATGGATACACTTTATAGCATGAAACAATTATTGAGCAATGATAATATTGTCCTGGATAGCTATTCCAGGAATGAAAACATTCTCATTCTTTGAAACAAGACCGCTCAACAATGGTTTCAACTGATTAGCAAGGAGCTTAGCTATGACTTTGAAAACTGTACTACATAAGCTAATCGCGCAATAATCATGGATGGACTCTGGTTGCTGGGTCTTTGGAATGATCATGATAAAAGTTTTATTGAATTCCTTAAGTAAGAATTTCCCTTGAACAAAAATCGGACCACTTAGCTATTGATCGTGCTCACCATCTAACCACTATAGCTTCTAGGTTATCCAATTCCTTGTAATTATTTCCTTTCTGATTACCAAAAAAATCTAGTATATCAGAAAATGACAAAATACCAAATTATCCTTTTTTCTGGTAGTATATACCGTATTATCCTTAAATAAAAAAAAACTATGCATTTCGTGGATATAAAAGATCAAAGATAAGAAGTGCTAATTGCCATTTGACACTAAATTGAATTGTCTATGGATTGCAAAAACATTTGAGCCTCTGATTGCTGGTCATGTTGGATTGAAAACTAGATTTATAGAAGAAATAGTTAAAGAGCAATTCCATCTCAATGTTACTCGAAATTAGTGCAAGAAAAGGAATAGGAAGGTAAGGCGCATGATGGAAAGAGATGTTAGGTCATGATTATGCAAAGCTACACAATTATGCAAAAACCTTACTAGCCGCAAATCGAGAAAGCAATATAGATATTGAGATCAAGCATATAGGTCCCAGTTGTCTTCTGTATTTCAAAAGGATTTATGTCTGTTTTGCTGCACTAAAGGAAGGTTTTTTAGAAGGTTGTAGGAAATTCATAAGTTTAGATGGAAGCATTTTGAAAAAGATTATGAAATGCCAAATATTTACGGCTGTTGGAAAAGATGCAAATAATTAGATGTTTTATTTAGCGTGGGCTATTGCTGAGGTTGAGTCTACATCATCCTGGGAAGGTTTATTGGAACATCTTATGGTTGACATACAAACAATGGATGTCTCTAGTTGGTGTTTTATGTCAAATCAACAAAAGATAAACTTTTTTTTTTCTTTTCTTCATTTAAGCTGATAGGTGTTTTGGTTATGTTTCCTTCAAATTCTAACATTTTTTGTTTCATTCAATGCATAATTGGCAATGATACTTGAAGCATGTCCTTCAAATTGCAGAGCTTGATCAATGCAGTTGGAGGTGGGGTTGCGCACAGATTATGCGCTATGCATATATATACAAATTGGTATCCAAAGTATAAAGATGAGACATTTAAATAAGTATTTTATGTTGTAGCTAAGGCACCAAATGTACATGCAATTCAAAAAACAGCCAGATGACTTGGACAGATTGAAGGCTAGTGCCAAAGAAGCTGTTATGCGAGCTGACATAAGAAGGTGGTGTAGAACATATTTGTTGACACCCAATTTCGTCCGACCCTTAAAAAAATAAAAAATTATTATTAATTTTAAAAAAATTAATTAATTAAAATTAAAAAAAATTAATTAATTAATTAAATTAATTATTATTATTAATTAGTTAAATTATTTAAAAATTAAATAGCTTATGGGGGCATTTTAAGGTTAGTTAGAAATAATATATAGATATCTATATGTATATAATTAAAAAAAGAAAAAAAGAAAAGAAAACTCTTCTTTCACTCCCACACGGCTCTCTCTTCTCGCACTCTCCAGAAGCTTCTCTCCCCCCCTTTCTTATCTGCTCTCGATCCTACTCTCTGAGAGACAGAGAGCTCAGAAGGGAGCTCAGAACAGAGCTCACAATCAAACTCTCAGCTCTCTCTCCTAAAAAAAAATCCCTCAGCTCTCCCTCTCTCCCTGGCAGAAGCTATCTCCTCTCTTCCCTCTTGGTTTTGATTTTTCTCTGCTCCCTCGCCACACGGCTTGCCTCTCACCTGCTCTCTCTCTCTTTACCAGGACTCTCATCTCTCTCGTCTCCCATGGATGCTCTCCCTTTCTCTCCTCTCTCTCTCTAAAAAAAAAACAGATCGCTCTCTCTCATTCTCTGGAGTTCCCTCTCAGACGAGTTCTCTCTCTCTCTCTCTCTCGTCCATCTGCTCTCTTCCTTCTCCTCTCGTTTCTCCCTGGAGGCTCTCGAAAAAAAAATTTTTCTCTCCTCTCTCTCTCGATTCTCCCACACGCTTCCCTCCCCCTTTTCGTCCTTGTCGCCAGCCACCCAAAAGACCAGCCTCCGTAACGCGCTCCTCTGCTGCCGTTTTCTCGGCCCCGCTCCGTCGAGCAGCACCATCGTGCTCGCCGTGCCGCCAACCTCCCTCCTTCCCTCTTCTCCCCGTCCCCCTCTCTCTCTTCCCTTTTCTTCTTCCTCCTCCCTTCCCTTCCTTCTCATCGCGTCCCCTCTCTCTCCTCACCGCCGCATCGCCAGCGCAGACAACTTCTCTCCTCCCCACAGCGTCGTTCCCCCTGTTCGCCATGACGCCGTTCCAGCCTTCCCTTTTCCCAGTCATGCCGTCGCATCGCCTCGCCACCACCGCGCCTGCCTCCGACGCACCTGCCTTGCTGCTCCCCCTCTGCCGCCAACCTCCTCTCTTTCTCTGCTTCATCCTACCTCGCCTCGCGCTCGCCGCCGCGTCGCCCCCTGTTGTCCCACCAGCCGCTGCGTCAACCCCTGCTGTCCCTCCAGCCTCCGCGTCGCCTCCCTCCAGCCCCCTCAGCCATCGTCGTCTCGACACCAGAAGGTTGAAGACGAACCAGGAAGAAGACGCGTTTCTCGTTTTGACCAAGTCAAAACTTTAAAAATTATGGGTAAACTCCTTGTTAGTCTCTAGATTCATTTATTTTATCCATTTAAGTCACTAACTTTATTTTCTTTGCAGATTGAGCATTAACAGCAAGCTTTTATTGTTCTTTTTTTTTATTTTCTTTTGTTTATCTGTCTATTTTGGCCATCCATTAAATTTAGCCATAAAATCCATGTATGAGTATAATCTGGAATTTTTATTTATTTTTATGTCTATTTTATTTTTATATATTTAATTTTGGGATAGTTCATTTATTATTCACGATGAATCTATAAAAAATTTATTTTGCGTGGATTTAATAAGACTCATAAACGAACTTGGATACTAGTAAATCAAAAAAAATCCATATCCAGATGATTCGGTTAGAATCCATGGTTTGGATATTAATTGATATTATTTAAAGCAAACAAAAGCAAAAATTAAATAATGAAACTCAGATTGCAAATCGACCCGTTCTCAACCCAGAATCTGATTCAAAAGTCCACAATTTTGGCATAATTATAATTTTGCCCCTGGATTTATTTGATTTGTCTAATTGGGACTCTAATGTTGTTTTTTTTTATATTTGCAATTAAGTCATTAATTTCCTTATTTTTTTTTTAATATGCTTTTGTTTGTTCAGCTAAATTAAAGGCATAAATTAACTTAGAAATTAATATTAAGATTAATTACATGATTAGGTTATATAAAATATTTTTTTTAATAAATAATTTGTCACTCAATTTATTTAATTTGATCGTCTGAGACTTTTAAGCTGTTTTGGATTTACAATTTGGTTACTAATGTTTATTTTCTTTTATCTCTTTGTTTGTTCATTTATTTAAGAATATGAATAAACTTAAAGAATTAATATTAAGTATAATTGTGTGAGCTGGTTAGATCTTATTTGATTCGTTTATCCGAGACCCTAATATTGTTCTGATCTACAAATTAGCCATTGTTTTACTTGTTATTATTATTATTATTATTATTATTATTATTCCATTATAAGTCACTAACCTTTAATTTTTGCAGAACTCAACTAACACGACTAACTTTACTAACCTTTTATTGTTATTATTATTATTATTATTATTATCATTATTATTGTTACTAACATAACTAACTTCACTAACTTTTATTATTATTGTTGTTATTAACATAACTAACTTCACTAACTTTTATTATTATTGTTGTTACTAACTTAGTAACATCACTAACCATTTAATTTTTGCTATACTAACAATTAACTGTGCTAACCACTAACTTTCATTATTATTGTTATCACTAACCATTTAATTTTTGCTATACTAACAATTAACTGTGCTAACCACTAACTTTCACTATTATTGTTATCACTAACCATTTAATTTTTGCTATATACTAACAATTAACTGTACTCACCGCTAACTTTTATTATTATTGTTGTCACTAACCATTTAATATTTGTTATACTAACAACTAGCTTTACTAACTTTATTAATAACTAACTTTAATTATTATTATTATTATTATTATTATTATTATTATTATTATTGTTATAATGGAAGGTTATGCCTCCTATTATTATTTTAAAAACAGTGGATGGCCGAAAAGCCCCACTTTATTTATTTATATATCATCTTTTGATATTCTTTTGTTTACTTTATGTGTTTTCCCTTTATCTATTTGCACGTGTTATTTAATTTATGCATCTCTTTTTTTTAATGGATGTTCAAAACAAAAAAAATAAAAAAAATAAAAAGAGAAGAAAACCTCCACTTTATTTATTGTTATTTAATTTTTCTTTATTTTATGGTTAAACTCATTTCATTTAAAGAAATTAGCCATAAAAAAATATATATGTAAAATAAATCTGAACTATGTTGTTAAGTCAAAAAAAGAATTTTTTAGCTCATGGTATATTGGCTGGAAACTGTCTCGTGCCCGCTTTTGAGCTGCTTCACCTGGTGAAGAGGGTCTGGCTGAGTAACAACGCCCCGTACCATGATCAAAGATTTTTATTTTTAAACTCTTTGATTCCTTTAAATTAACTTCTTATTAAATAAAAAATTAATTATTTTTTTTCTTTTATAAATTGAGTAATTCTTTAAATAATAAATATCCTTCATTAAACAAGAAAAATCAGATAAGAAAAAGAAAAGAAAGATAAGAGAAAGATAAAAATCAAAAAGATAAAGAAAAGAAAAGAAAAGAAAGAAAAGAATAATAAAATATAAAAAAGAAAGATTTTTTTTAAAATCATTAACAAATTTAATAAAAAAAAAAAGACTTATAAGTTAAACTAATAATTAATTCCATAAATAATTAACTTTAAATTAATTTCCATATCCGGATGATCCGGTAGGATCTACGGTTTGGAAATATCAACCTTTTTTTTTAACTAAATAAATTAAATAAATATAAAGATAAAAATCCATATTCACAATATGGATAAAATTGTTTAAAATTTCACCAAATTCCGTATCCAAATGACTCGGCAGAGTCCATGGTTCGGAATCAAATCTTCCGTGTCCAAATGACTCGGCAGAGTCCATGGTTCGGAAGTATAAAATTCTATACAAATTAATTACCAAAAATCCACATCCGATTAATTCAGTTAAAATTTCTAGTTTGAAAATTAACTGAATTTTTTTTAAGGCAAAGTAAAACAAAATTAAAATCAACTAAGGTGCCAATTTTGGGCGCTATAACAATATTGTTTTAGCGTAACCGTACTCCCGATCCCCGAACTCTCGCAGACCATATTTTAAGGTATCCAATCGACCTAAGCGAAAACCGATTGGTGGCGACTCCCGAAAAAGACCCGCACGTTGCCACAGCTTGGCGACTCCGCTGGGGACCCTGGTTAGTGAGTCAAGCCTAAAAGTTGATTTATTTTGTTCTGTTTTGTTTATTTTTATGTGGATTTATATGTTATATTTACTTATTCTAAACATGCATAATGCATTCACAAAATGAAGCTCTATACCCGAGCTTCCTCAAATCGAACACAATTCTTTCTAAGCGGAATTGGTGTTGTTGTCCTTGTGAGGCCATGGTCTCCAAGCCTTCACCGATTTCAAAGTAGTAAAGTAGTGTATTGCCTCCTGAGACGGTTAGTCTCTGCATGGGCCCACAAAAAGCTACGACTCGAATTAATCCATTCCTTACATTAACCCTAGAGGGTAAGGAATCGGGCCGTCACTATGATTTAGTGACGGGATTCGGGAACTATCCCTTGCCTTTTTGATAAAACACCTTATGCATATAGAACTCCCCACTTAACCATAGAACTGACCATAGAATTTCTACCATTTTACCAACGCCATAAGTATATCCTTGTTATGCTGTGTTGTTACTCTACACTTTTCTTCGTATGGTTTTAACTTGTTTATCCATAATACTTCATGAGTTGTTAATTACTATTTAACTTGTTAATAACCTTATTTTTCTTTTGTTATACTTCCGTTATGTGCAATTATTCTTCATGCATCAAAACCACGCATCAAATTATGCTAACTTTTTGGTCTTTTTAATAATAACTAGAAGTCTTGAAGTTTCACAATAGTTGATAATCAAGCTCACTCATTGCATACATCCATTACATCAATCACATGCATATAAAGTCTGATAAAAACATAATCTCACATTGCATGCATGCATTCATTTCATCAATCACATACATGTAAAATCTAATAAAATGAATCTCACTTTAAAAAGGTAAAATTGGATCTCAACACCAATATCCAACTCGGCTCCAAACAAGACTAATGGCAGAGCAAACCAAAAGACATCTTACAGATATTGAGTCCAACATAGAACATGGCCGGAGCAATTCCTTCTTCATTACGCCAAAAAATGAAATTCATCATTGAAGGAAAGTTAATCACAGTCCTTGCTGAAGAAGACATTCTGCTATCACCCATATCAACGGTAGCAAAGACCAATTGACCTTCTCTTCCAAGTTGGTGTAACCCAAATGCGAAATGTAACTGAAAATTCTGTGGCACTCAAACTCAAGGTCCAACAGTTGGCCGAGTCCAAGTTACTAGGCCCGATGTGATTGGTAATTAAAAGTGAAGATTTTGAGCTAGAATTACATTAATTTTGGAAGGGCTCCAAGTCAGATCTGACCTAACAGTCCGCACACACTTTTGAATGACAGGGAATCCTTTGAATAAACTTGTATCTTTGAAAGCTTGAAAAAGTAATTTAATAGTAAAAATCTCTTAGATTTAGTCCAGAATCTAGGGTGTAGTCTTTGTTAAATGGACACCTGCTATTCTTTTTCTGGTACAACAAAAAGATGTGATGCGTGCATTCTACTACTTTCCATTTTTACACTCTTTGCCATTATACTATCCATTATTGCCATCACACTTTACTTTTCGACAACCGGTAATTCTTTTTGTTCTCTAACAAAAAAATGTTGCGTGTGCATTCTACCACTTTTTAATCCCATTATTACTTCTACACATTCTACCAATTTTTACCAAAAATTCAATTATTACACCTACACATTCTACCACTTCTTACCAAAAATTCCGTTTTTACATCCATCTCTCACTCCTTTCCATTATACTATCCATTATTGCTATCATACTTTGCTTTCTAAATGATACTACTCGTGGGTGAAAATAAAAAGTTAAGGGAAATTTGATAGTAATGATCTTGAAAGTGCTGCCAAATCTAGTAAGAAGGATTTCATATGTTGCACCTCAACCCTCAAAAAGAATTCACAGTGGTTATCAACATCCTTGCAAGAAGTCTGGGGTTAGCTTCCAAACAAGGTAGCTCTCATATTAAATGACTTCAGTGGCCTCCCAATTCTCACAAATGCTCAATACAAAAAAAAAAAAAAAGGTTCTCAGTTTTCCGCAACACAAACTCCGAAAAGAAAAAGTTTATCCCTTCCATCAAAAAGCCATTAAAGGGAAAATCAAAAAAAAAATCCAAAAAAAAAAAAAAGAGAGACTGAGAAGCAAATAAAGCCACTTGAGTCATCTCACTTCAAGAAGGCTATGATCTCGGCTCTCCATAACACAAACTCCAAAAAAAAAGGGAAAAAGTTCATCCCTTCCATCAAAAAGCCAACAAGGGAAAATTCAAAACCAAAAAAAAGAGAGACTGAGAGCAAACACAAGCAAGTAAGGCCACTTGAATCATCTCATTCCAAGAAGGCTATGATCTCGGTTCTCTGTAACAAAAACTCCGAAAAGGAAAAAGTTCATCCCTTCCATCAAAAAGCCAACAAAGGAAAATTCAAAACCAAAAAGAACTGAGAACAAACACGAGCAAGCAAGGCCACTTGAGTCATCTCACTTCAAGAAAGTTATCAAATATGTCATCACCATAGCTCACAAAAAAAAAAAAAGGAACAAAAAAAAAAATAAAACAAAAAAAAAACAAAACAAAAAAAAAAAAAAGGAAAAAGGGCTCAAACTAGAGCAAAAGAAAAAAAAAAAGAGAAAAAAGTGAGCTATGGATTCTAAACTGAAAACCTGCAAAGGCGGTCTAGAAGACAAAAGCAACTTTCAAGCCAAGCATACATAAAGACCACGATAGTTGGGGGGCAACAGATGAGGTTTAACTTTCTGGAAAGAGTGGCAAGTTTGAGGTCATCATTATTGGGTTTTTCACCATAATCAAATTTGCTCACGAGTAGTATTAAAAGACCATTCTTTCACACCACTTAAATTTAACTTTCCTCAGACCTAACATCTTCATTCAGTTAAAAGACTATCATTGTGAATCATGTTTCTACCTTATTTAATACTGCTCACGAGTAGTATTAAAATACCCTTCTTTCACACCACTCAAACTTAACTTTACTCAGACCTAATATTTACCTCTTAATGTTATTCTCATTCAGCTAAAAGACTGCCACAAAAAAAAAAACATTCAAACTTAATTTTCTTCACACCTAACAGTTACCTCTCGATATCATCTTCATTCAGCTAAAAGGCTATTATTGTGAATCATGTTTCTACCTTATTGCCTTACACAGTTTATGTCTTTGAGTTGAAAAAGGGAAGAGTGGCAGGATATTTTAATTAAAAATAAAGACCGTAAATTACTTTGTCAAGCTTTGCAAATCGATGAAAGTTTTTCTTTAAGGCCAAACCATTATTCATTAATGTATGTAGACTTAAAAGTGAGGACATAGCTTGAGTCTTTCTTTAATAAGATGTGGTTCTTGTAAGAGAAATTTACGATCAAGTGCCATCACAAAGGTCTAGAAATGCTCGACCTTCTGTTAAATCAAAGGCGAGATGATATCTCTTTCCACATAAACACCATATTCAGGGGGGCAAAGTAGTCTCTACGAAGCGTAAGAGGAGTACCGCCAACAAAGAAGTTCAATAGATAAGGGGGCAAGTCTTATGGATCAAAACATGAGTTCAAGGAAGAGCAATCATTCAGATTATAACATGGGAATAAGTAAGTGTCGGCACGGTCACAAGAAAAGGGGCAAAGCAGACATTGAAAGTAAAGCCTTTGATGGTATCAAACCCATGACAATGGATGAGTACCCGAAAAAGATATAAATTATGAGGCGGGCCAACTTTAAAGAAATTGAGGCCAAAATTCAAAGAACAAGTCAAAGAAAGAGGATTTTGAAAAGTGTTGGGCTTTTGAGGCAGTGAACAAAAGCTGGAAAGCATAAAGAGATTCAATGATAGTCCAAGAAGGCCATCACAAAGAGGATCCAGTAAAACAAAGACATAAAGAACTAGATCCATACAAAAAAAAGCCATTAGTTACACATGCTCTGCATTCATGCATTTCATATCATGCATACATAGCCTTTACATAACAAGGACCAAACGGGAATCACATTCACAGCACAGTTACAGCAGTATAAGCTGAGATCTCAATGTCATCAGCTCTTACCAATCTATCACTGGATACACAGCTAATATGCGGGACCAACCCGCATCAGGAATTCAAGGATAAAGTAGACAATGTTGTCAAAAGCTTGGCTACCGATTCAATAATCGAGGCTACACCTGGAAGGATAGGATTGACGCCAGCTAGTAGTATCCAAGATAAGAGATAGCTGTGGTCAAAGATAAGGCAGACATCAAGAAATATTGTCGTTGAAAATTTGTCAAAAGCGGACAATGGATTCAATAATCGAGGACTGGATCAACGTCAGCTCGATGGAATATCCAAGATAAAAAATATCTATCACATCAAAATAGGATCTACTTTTCCGGTTAAGCGGCGGATACGGTACTCCGTGACTCTCAAGTCGGTTCTCTCAGTTGCCCATAATAACTGATTCTTTCCTCTCTTCTTTCTTTTACTTCCCTCTAGAAAATGGATCCTACTCTTTCTGTCTTACGAAAATATTTTCCTTCTCTCCCAATGAACATTCTCAAAAAGATCTACCAAGTTCGCTGTGAACGATTAAGAGTTCTGATGCACAAAGGAATCCCTGAAGATGTGCGGTGGTTAATCGAAGCCAAGGTTCATCTGGCAGGTGAAATCCCAGAGGCATTTGTGTCTCACATGCCTAGTATAGGCAAAAGCTCTTATGCCAAAAAGCGAAGAGCGAAAAGGTTACAAGTCTGCCACAAATGTGGACGGTGGACTTGTAATACTAAATGTCGTTCTTTAGGAATGATCTCCGATAATCGAGAAGATAAAATACGATTCATCAAGAATGGCCTGAGTAAGGAGTCATTGGAAGATATCCGAGAGACTCTTGAAACACATTCTTGTGGATCTGTGCAACGTGAACTTCTTGGTTTATGGAGCATTTTTCATGAAGAACGAAACCGTTACAGTCCCGAGAATCTGACTGTAAATAACCCTGTTTGCCAGCTTGTAAGAAAACTGGATGGGAAGCAAATCCTCGACTCATAGAAGCCGTTAATGCCGTTACTAGACGTAAAGCCAGTGGAAGATGTGAGCCACAGTCACAATTACTGTACATACAGTTTGTTATATTTGGAAAAGTTTGCATTTTCTTTTGACAGATGTACATGCTCCCCTAAGTGTAATCGACACGTTATCCCTTTTCATCACTATAAATGCGTGTTCTTCCTTCTGATTAAGCAGCGGATAAGATACCCCGTGACTTCTAAATTCGGTTATTCCAGTCTCCTACAATAACTGATTCATTTCCCTCTTCTCTCAAATTCTTCTCTCATCAATGGATTCTACTCTTTCTGCACTGCGAAAATACTTTCCTTCCCTTCCAATAAAAGTCCTTAAAAAGATCTACCTTGCTAGATGTGAAAGAATCAGAGTTTTTACACGCAAAGGCATTCCCGATAATGTGCAGTGGATAATTGAAGCTAAGGTCCGTCTGGCGGGTGAAGTTCCAGATGCATTTATGCCCCGCATGCCCGGTTTAGCTAAAAGCCGTTATGCCAAAAGGCGAAGAGCAAAGAGACTAGGCGTGTGTTATAAATGTGGGCGATGGAATTGTAATACTAAATGTCGGTCTTTAGGATACATCTCCACAAATCGTGAAGATAAAAGAAAATTCATTAAGAATGGCCTGCGTAAGGAATCTCTGGAAGATATCCGAGAGACTCTTGGAATGCATTCTTGTGGAAAAGTGCAAGGTCAAATTGTCAAATTGTGGAGGACTTACCATAAAGAACGAGACCGTTACAGTCTTGGGAATCTGACTGTAAACGACCCTGTTTGCCAGCTTGTAAGAAAACTGGATGGAAAGCAAATCCTCGACTCATAGAAGCCGTTAATGCCGTTACTGGACATAAATCAGTGGAAGATGAGAGCCACAGTCATGATTGCTGTACATATAAGCTGTCATTTGTCTTTTCTTTTGACAATAATAAACTTGCTTCTGCAAGTGTAATTAACGCATTATCCCTTTCATCACTATAAATATGTGTTAGTTATTTTCGTTTCCTACAATCACTAATTTCTTTCTTTGCTTCCTTTATCAATGGAGTCTTCTCTTTCCGCCCTACGAAAGTATTTTCCTTCCTTCCCAATAAATGTTCTTAAAAAGATTTATCAAGCTAGATGTGAACGATTCAGAGTATTTATGCACAAAGGCATTCCTGATAATGTGCGGTGGCTAATTGAAGCTAAGGTTCGTTCAGCTGGTGAAGTTCCAGATGCGTTCTTTCCCCGTATGCCCGGCTTTGGTAAAAGCGCTTATGCCAAAAAGAGAAGAGCAAAGAGGCTAGGCGTTTGTCATAATTGTGGATGGTGGATTTGCGGCAATAAATGTCGTTCTCCAGGAGTGATCACCAGAAATCGTAATGATAGAATAAGATTCATCAAGAATGGCTTGCGTAAGGAATCTTTGGATGATATCCTATTAACTTTTGAAACACATTCTTGTGAAATAGTGCAATGGGAAATTATGGATTTATGGTGGACTTTCCGTAAAGAACAGGATCGTTACAGTCTTGGAAATCTGACTTTTAATGACCCTGTTTGCCAGTTTGTGAGAAAACTGGATGAGAAGCAAATCCTCGATTCGTAAAAGGCATTGAAGCCGTCCCTGGATGTAAAACCAGTAGAAAACGTGAACTACGGTCATGACTACTGTACAGGCTAGTTGTCACTTTTCAAAATTTTTCCTTCTCTTCTGACAAATGATGTACCTGCTCCTGACGTGATCCACAGTCACGACTACTGTACAGGCTAGTTGTCGTTTTTGAAAATTTTCCTTCTATTCCAAGAATAATGTACCTATTCCTGACGTGAGCAACAGTTACGATTACTGTACATGCTAGCTGTCGCTTTTGAAATTTTCCTCCCCTTTTGGTAATAATGTATCCACTCCTGACGTGAGCAACAGTCACGATTACTGTACATGCTAGCTGTCGCTTTTGAAATTTTCCTCCCCTTTTGGTAATAATGTATCCACTCCCGACGTGAACCAAAGTCACGATTACTGTACATGCTAGCTGTCGCTTTTGAAATTTTCCTTCTCCTTTGGCAATAATGTACCCACTCCTGACACGGACTACTGTATATAGCTGCCACTTTTGAAATTTTCCTTCTCTTCCAACAATCACGTACCTACTCCTGACATAAGCTACAGTAGTGACTACTGTACATGCTAACAACTATTTTGAAAATTTTCCTCCTCTTTTAACGATAGTGTACCCATACCTGACCAGAGTCATACTCGTGACTACTGTGAATAGCTGGCAATAATGTATCCATTCTTGAAAATAAAATTATTGCCTTATCTCTTCATCTTTATAAATATATCCTCTTTTCTTCTTTTCTCACATGGGTAAGGATAGGAATGGAGAAAACCTCCACTCGTAAATCCCGAAGTATTTGTGTATTTTCTGGAGCTTTTCCTGGAGAAGATGAAGAGTACTTAAAGGCAGCCAACCATTTGGGTAGTGTATTAGCTGAGCGAAAAATACACTTAGTTTATGGAGGAGGTAGTGTCGGATTAATGGGAGCTGTAGCATCAGCAGCATCTTTAGGAGGAAGCCAGGTTCTGGGTATTATCCCTGCATCTCTGAAATCGGTTTCTGAGGGCACAATTGGAGAAGAGCTAGTGGTTAAAAATCTGCAAGAGCGTTTGTTACAAATGCTTTTTAATGCTGATGCTTTTATCGCTCTACCAGGTGGCTTTGGCACATTAGGAGAAGTCTTCCAAATCGCTTCCATGGCCCAACTTAATTTGCATCAAAAACCCATTGGGCTCTTAAATGTTAACTATTTCTTCGCAGGTCTATTATCTTTTATGAATCGTGCTGTGAAGCAGAAGTTTATCCCTGAGGTGGCACGACGAATCATAATATCCGCAACAACTGCTGAAGAATTGTTAGATAAAATGCAAGCTTTTGTTCCCGAACTAGATCCAGCGATGATCCAAATAGACTGGACACGACAGTCTTTCCCGATCAGTTCACTCCCATAATTGTCCTTTATCCGGCCTGTTGAAGCATTGTGGAAGAAGAAGCGATCTGATCCGTTTTTCTTGTCCTTTCGTTTTAATTATCAGCATTTTCTTTCGTATTTCAGTTTTTCTTTTCAGGGAATTTCGTTATCTTATAAGATAGTTTCGTCCATGCTGATATTAAAACCATGCGACAATGCCTTTAGGTTGGAATGGCTGAGTAAAGAGTAATTTTTATTACTCTTGAGACGCATCCTATTAGGTCTACTAGGCATAACATTTTGGGGTAGTTAAGCTTTGACCTTATTTGGATGACATATCTCACAAGGGAATCTATATTTACTGAAGAAAATATTAGATGAACCTTGGATATTGATTCCAAACATCCGTTCCCTTTACATAATTTGTCAGTGTTATTGTCATCATCAAGATTCACTCATCTTATCGAAGTCTAAATTTCTGCACTCACCTATTATGAAAATTCACATTTCCGAATAGAACATTTCAACTTCGATTGTCTGAGGTACTTAAAAAGGAGGAAAGAGTTTTTCTCCACAATCAAAATCAATTTCGAAAACAATCAATTTTCATCATCGGGGTTTTAAGGATGGAACCTTTGTCTCGAAAACAATCAATTTTCATCATCGGGGTTTTAAGGATGGAACCTTTGCCTCGAAATCAATCAATCAATCCGAGGTTTTAAGGATGGAACCTTTGCCTCGAGATCAATCAATCAATTCGAGGTTTTAAGGATGGAACCTTTACCTCGACATCCATCAATTTTCCTTCAAACGATAGGAGAGTTCCTATCGTCGAGGTTCTAAGGTAGGACCCTTAACCTCAAAATCATCAATTTTCCTTCAAACGATAGGAGAGTTCCTATCGTCGAGGTTCTAAGGTAGGACCCTTAACCTCAAAATCATCAATTTTCCTTCAAACGATAGGAGAGTTCCTATCGTCGAGGTTCTAAGGTAGGACCCTTAACCTCAAAATCATCAATTTTCCTTCAAACGATAGGAGAGTTCCTATCATCGAGGTTCTAAGGTAGGGCCCTTAACCTCAAAACAATCAATTTTCCTTCAAACGATAGGAGAGTTCCTATCATCAAGGTTCTAAGGTAGGGCCCTTAACCTCAAAACAATCAATTTTCCTTCAAACGATAGGAGAGTTCCTATCGTCGAGGTTCTAAGGTAGGACCCTTAACCTCAAAATCATCAATTTTCCTTCAAACGATAGGAGAGTTCCTATCGTCGAGGTTCTAAGGTAGGACCCTTAACCTCAAAACAATCAATTTTCCTTCAAACGATAGGAGAGTTCCTATCGTCGAGGTTCTAAGGTAGGACCCTTAACCTCATTCAAACAATTTTCCTTCAAACGATAGGAGAGTTCCTATCGTCGAGGTTCTAAGGTAGGACCCTTAACCTCATTCAAACAATTTTCCTTCAAACGATAGGAGAGTTCCTATCGTCGAGGTTCTAAGGTAGGACCCTTAACCTCAAAAACAATCAATTTTACTTCAAACGATAGGAGAGTTCCTATCGTCGAGGTTCTAAGGTAGGACCCTTAACCTCATTCAATCAATTTTCCTTCAAACGATAGGAGAGTTCCTATCGTCGAGGTTCTAAGGTAGGACCCTTAACCTCAAAATCATCGATTTTCCTTCAAACGATAGGAGAGTTCCTATCGTCGAGGTTCTAAGGTAGGACCCTTAACCTCAAAACAATCAATTTTACTTCAAACGATAGGAGAGTTCCTATCGTCGAGGTTCTAAGGTAGGACCCTTAACCTCATTCAAACAATTTTCCTTCAAACAATAGGAGAGTTCCTATCGTCGAGGTTCTAAGGTAGGACCCTTAACCTCAAAACAATCAATTTTACTTCAAACGATAGGAGAGTTCCTATCGTCAAGGTTCTAAGGTAGGGCCCTTAACCTCAAAATCATCAATCTTCCTTCAAACCATAGGAGAGTTCCTATCGTCGAGGTTCTAAGGTAGGACCCTTAACCTCAAAATCATCAATTTTCCTTCAAACGATAGGAGAGTTCCTATCGTCGAGGTTCTAAGGTAGGACCCTTAACCTCAAAATCATCAATTTTCCTTCAAACGATAGGAGAGTTCCTATCGTCGAGGTTCTAAGGTAGGACCCTTAACCTCAAAATCATCAATTTTCCTTCAAACGATAGGAGAGTTCCTATCGTCGAGGTTCTAAGGTAGGACCCTTAACCTCAAAACAATCAATTTTCCTTCAAACGATAGAAGAGTTCCTATCGTCGAGGTTCTAAGGTAGGACCCTTAACCTCAAAACAATCAATTTTCCTTCAAACGATAGGAGAGTTCCTATCGTCGAGGTTCTAAGGTAGAACCCTTAACCTCAAAATTATCAATTTTCATTCATCGAGGTTCTAAGGTAGGACCCTTAACCTCAAAATCGTTAATTTTTCTTCAAACGATAGGAGAGTTCCTATCGTCGAGGTTCTAAGGTAGGACCCTTAACCTCAAAATCATCAATTTTCCTTCAAACGATAGGAGAGTTCCTATCGTCGAGGTTCTAAGGTAGGGCCCTTAACCTCAAAACAATCAATCTTCATTCAAACGATAGGAGACTTCCTATCGTCGAGGTTCTAAGGTAGGACCCTTAACCTCAAAACAATCAATTTTCCTTCAAACGATAGGACAGTTCCTATCGTCGAGTTTTAAGGTAGGACCCTTAACCTCAAAATCATCAATTTTCCTTCAAACGATAGGAGAGTTCCTATCATCGAGGTTCTAAGGTAGGACCCTTAACCTCAAAACAATCAATTTTCCTTCAAACGATAGGAGAGTTCCTATCGTCGAGGTTTAAGGTAGGACCCTTAACCTCAAAATCATCAATTTTCCTTCAAACGATAGGAGAGTTCCTATCGTCGAGGTTCTAAGGTAGGACCCTTAACCTCAAAACAATCAATTTTCCTTCAAATGATAGGAGAGTTTCTATCGTCGAGGTTCTAAGGTAGGGCCCTTAACCTCAAAATCATCAATCTTCCTTCAAACGATAAGGAGAGTTCCTATCGTCGAGGTTCTAAGGTAGGGCCCTTAACCTCAAAACAATCAATCTTCATTCAAACGATAGGAGAGTTCCTATCGTCGAGGTTCTAAGGTAGGACCCTTAACCTCAAAACAATCAATTTTCCTTCAAACGATAGGACAGTTCCTATCGTCGAGGTTTAAGGTAGGACCCTTAACCTCAAAATCATCAATTTTCCTTCAAACGATAGGAGAGTTCCTATCATCGAGGTTCTAAGGTAGGACCCTTAACCTCAAAACAATCAATTTTCCTTCAAACGATAGGAGAGTTCCTATCGTCGAGGTTTAAGGTAGGACCCTTAACCTCAAAATCATCAATTTTCCTTCAAACGATAGGAGAGTTCCTATCGTCGAGGTTCTAAGGTAGGACCCTTAACCTCAAAACAATCAATTTTCCTTCAAATGATAGGAGAGTTTCTATCGTCGAGGTTCTAAGGTAGGGCCCTTAACCTCAAAATCATCAATCTTCCTTCAAACGATAGGAGAGTTCCTATCGTCGAGGTTCTAAGGTAGGACCATTAACCTCAAAATCATCAATTTTCCTTCAAACGATAGGAGAGTTCCTATCGTCGAGGTTCTAAGGTAGGACCCTTAACCTCAAAACAATCAATTTTACTTCAAACGATAGGAGAGTTCCTATCGTTGAGGTTCTAAGGTAGGACCCTTAACCTCAAAATCATCAATTTTCCTTCAAACGATAGGAGAGTTCCTATCGTCAAGGTTCTAAGGTAGGACCCTTAACCTCAAAATTATCAATTTTCATTCATCGAGGTTCTAAGGTAAGACCCTTAACCTCAAAATCATCAATTTTCCTTCAAACGATAGGGGAGTTCCTATCGTCGAGGTTCTAAGGTAAGACCCTTAACCTCAAAATTATCAAATTTTCCCTTCAATGATAGGAGAGTTCCTATCGCAGAGGCTCTAAGGAAGATTCCTTAACCTCTGAGTTTAGGCGACGAGAAAATTCTCAATGCCTAGCTAAGCTGGACGAAATTTGGTAACGACTTTGCATACATCATGTCCCATGAAGCATGCAAAGGGGGGCAGCAGTTGACACCCAATTTCGTCCGACCCTTAAAAAAATAAAAAATTATTATTAATTTTAAAAAAATTAATTAATTAAAATTAAAAAAAATTAATTAATTAATTAAATTAATTATTATTATTAATTAGTTAAATTATTTAAAAATTAAATAGCTTATGGGGGCATTTTAAGGTTAGTTAGAAATAATATATAGATATCTATATGTATATAATTAAAAAAAGAAAAAAAGAAAAGAAAACTCTTCTTTCACTCCCACACGGCTCTCTCTTCTCGCACTCTCCAGAAGCTTCTCTCCCCCCCTTTCTTATCTGCTCTCGATCCTACTCTCTGAGAGACAGAGAGCTCAGAAGGGAGCTCAGAACAGAGCTCACAATCAAACTCTCAGCTCTCTCTCCTAAAAAAAAAATCCCTCAGCTCTCCCTCTCTCCCTGGCAGAAGCTATCTCCTCTCTTCCCTCTTGGTTTTGATTTTTCTCTGCTCCCTCGCCACACGGCTTGCCTCTCACCTGCTCTCTCTCTCTTTACCAGGACTCTCATCTCTCTCGTCTCCCATGGATGCTCTCCCTTTCTCTCCTCTCTCTCTCTAAAAAAAAAACAGATCGCTCTCTCTCATTCTCTGGAGTTCCCTCTCAGACGAGTTCTCTCTCTCTCTCTCTCTCGTCCATCTGCTCTCTTCCTTCTCCTCTCGTTTCTCCCTGGAGGCTCTCGAAAAAAAAATTTTTCTCTCCTCTCTCTCTCGATTCTCCCACACGCTTCCCTCCCCCTTTTCGTCCTTGTCGCTAGCCACCCAAAAGACCAGCCTCCGTAACGCGCTCCTCTGCTGCCGTTTTCTCGGCCCCGCTCCGTCGAGCAGCACCATCGTGCTCGCCGTGCCGCCAACCTCCCTCCTTCCCTCTTCTCCCCGTCCCCCTCTCTCTCTTCCCTTTTCTTCTTCCTCCTCCCTTCCCTTCCTTCTCATCGCGTCCCCTCTCTCTCCTCATCGCCGCATCGCCAGCGCAGACAACTTCTCTCCTCCCCACAGCGTCGTTCCCCCTGTTCGCCATGACGCCGTTCCAGCCTTCCCTTTTCCCAGTCATGCCGTCGCATCGCCTCGCCACCACCGCGCCTGCCTCCGACGCACCTGCCTTGCTGCTCCCCCTCTGCCGCCAACCTCCTCTCTTTCTCTGCTTCATCCTACCTCGCCTCGCGCTCGCCGCCGCGTCGCCCCCTGTTGTCCCACCAGCCGCTGCGTCAACCCCTGCTGTCCCGCCAGCCTCCGCGTCGCCTCCCTCCAGCCCCCTCAGCCATCGTCGTCTCGACACCAGAAGGTTGAAGACGAACCAGGAAGAAGACGCGTTTCTCGTTTTGACCAAGTCAAAACTTTAAAAATTATGGGTAAACTCCTTGTTAGTCTCTAGATTCATTTATTTTATCCATTTAAGTCACTAACTTTATTTTCTTTGCAGATTGAGCATTAACAGCAAGCTTTTATTGTTCTTTTTTTTTTATTTTCTTTTGTTTATCTGTCTATTTTGGCCATCCATTAAATTTAGCCATAAAATCCATGTATGAGTATAATCTGGAATTTTTATTTATTTTTATGTCTATTTTATTTTTATATATTTAATTTTGGGATAGTTCATTTATTATTCACGATGAATCTATAAAAAATTTATTTTGCGTGGATTTAATAAGACTCATAAACGAACTTGGATACTAGTAAATCAAAAAAAATCCATATCCAGATGATTCGGTTAGAATCCATGGTTTGGATATTAATTGATATTATTTAAAGCAAACAAAAGCAAAAATTAAATAATGAAACTCAGATTGCAAATCGACCCGTTCTCAACCCAGAATCTGATTCAAAAGTCCACAATTTTGGCATAATTATAATTTTGCCCCTGGATTTATTTGATTTGTCTAATTGGGACTCTAATGTTGTTTTTTTTTATATTTGCAATTAAGTCATTAATTTCCTTATTTTTTTTTTAATATGCTTTTGTTTGTTCAGCTAAATTAAAGGCATAAATTAACTTAGAAATTAATATTAAGATTAATTACATGATTAGGTTATATAAAATATTTTTTTTAATAAATAATTTGTCACTCAATTTATTTAATTTGATCGTCTGAGACTTTTAAGCTGTTTTGGATTTACAATTTGGTTACTAATGTTTATTTTCTTTTATCTCTTTGTTTGTTCATTTATTTAAGAATATGAATAAACTTAAAGAATTAATATTAAGTATAATTGTGTGAGCTGGTTAGATCTTATTTGATTCGTTTATCCGAGACCCTAATATTGTTCTGATCTACAAATTAGCCATTGTTTTACTTGTTATTATTATTATTATTATTATTATTATTATTCCATTATAAGTCACTAACCTTTAATTTTTGCAGAACTCAACTAACACGACTAACTTTACTAACCTTTTATTGTTATTATTATTATTATTATTATTATCATTATTATTGTTACTAACATAACTAACTTCACTAACTTTTATTATTATTGTTGTTATTAACATAACTAACTTCACTAACTTTTATTATTATTGTTGTTACTAACTTACTAACATCACTAACCATTTAATTTTTGCTATACTAACAATTAACTGTGCTAACCACTAACTTTCATTATTATTGTTATCACTAACCATTTAATTTTTGCTATACTAACAATTAACTGTGCTAACCACTAACTTTCATTATTATTGTTATCACTAACCATTTAATTTTTGCTATATACTAACAATTAACTGTACTCACCGCTAACTTTTATTATTATTGTTGTCACTAACCATTTAATATTTGTTATACTAACAACTAGCTTTACTAACTTTATTAATAACTAACTTTAATTATTATTATTATTATTATTATTATTATTATTATTGTTATAATGGAAGGTTATGCCTCCTATTATTATTTTAAAAACAGTGGATGGCCGAAAAGCCCCACTTTATTTATTTATATATCATCTTTTGATATTCTTTTGTTTACTTTATGTGTTTTCCCTTTATCTATTTGCACGTGTTATTTAATTTATGCATCTCTTTTTTTTAATGGATGTTCAAAACAAAAAAAATAAAAAAAATAAAAAGAGAAGAAAACCTCCACTTTATTTATTGTTATTTAATTTTTCTTTATTTTATGGTTAAACTCATTTCATTTAAAGAAATTAGCCATAAAAAAATATATATGTAAAATAAATCTGAACTATGTTGTTAAGTCAAAAAAAGAATTTTTTAGCTCATGGTATATTGGCTGGAAACTGTCTCGTGCCCGCTTTTGAGCTGCTTCACCTGGTGAAGAGGGTCTGGCTGAGTAACAACGCCCCGTACCATGATCAAAGATTTTTATTTTTAAACTCTTTGATTCCTTTAAATTAACTTCTTATTAAATAAAAAATTAATTATTTTTTTTCTTTTATAAATTGAGTAATTCTTTAAATAATAAATATCCTTCATTAAACAAGAAAAATCAGATAAGAAAAAGAAAAGAAAGATAAGAGAAAGATAAAAATCAAAAAGATAAAGAAAAGAAAAGAAAAGAAAGAAAAGAATAATAAAATATAAAAAAGAAAGATTTTTTTTAAAATCATTAACAAATTTAATAAAAAAAAAAAGACTTATAAGTTAAACTAATAATTAATTCCATAAATAATTAACTTTAAATTAATTTCCATATCCGGATGATCCGGTAGGATCTACGGTTTGGAAATATCAACCTTTTTTTTTTAACTAAATAAATTAAATAAATATAAAGATAAAAATCCATATTCACAATATGGATAAAATTGTTTAAAATTTCACCAAATTCCGTATCCAAATGACTCGGCAGAGTCCATGGTTCGGAATCAAATCTTCCGTGTCCAAATGACTCGGCAGAGTCCATGGTTCGGAAGTATAAAATTCTATACAAATTAATTACCAAAAATCCACATCCGATTAATTCAGTTAAAATTTCTAGTTTGAAAATTAACTGAATTTTTTTTAAGGCAAAGTAAAACAAAATTAAAATCAACTAAGGTGCCAATTTTGGGCGCTATAACAATATTGTTTTAGCGTAACCGTACTCCCGATCCCCGAACTCTCGCAGACCATATTTTAAGGTATCCAATCGACCTAAGCGAAAACCGATTGGTGGCGACTCCCGAAAAAGACCCGCACGTTGCCACAATATTATTCACCAGTTTTGAAATGTGATTTGGTAGACAATAACAACTATGAAGCCTTCAACTTTGTACTAGTTAGGTCAATGAGCAAGAAAATTATCACAATCTTAGAGAAGATGAGAGAATTCATGACAGAGAGAACTACACAAAGAATGAGTTTGCTGCAAAATGGACATAAGAATATGATGATAAAATAATGGAGATTTTGCATGAAAATATGGTCGAAAGTTACAAGTGGAAGGTAAAATGGAATGGAGAATATGGGTATAAGGTTATGTTGGGAATGACCAAATATGTTGTCCATCTAGATGTAAAGCTTTACAACTATAATAGCTGGCAATTGCCTAGAATACCTTGTCCACATGTCATTTGAGCTATCATGTATAACAAAGAAGATCCTAATCATTATATTGACAAGATTTACAAGAAAGAGATGTTTATGAAAACTTATAAATATGTAGTAGGTCTAATGACAAAAGAGGAATTTTGAGAAAAAGTGGGCTAGGTCAATTGTTGTCCTCTCTTAATAGGTAAATGCCAGGTAGACCATAAAAAAAGAGAAAGAGATCAAGGAATAAGCTTATAAAAGGTAAGGTGATGCTATCTTAGTATGGGAGAGTGATGCATTGCTCAATATGCAAGGAAGCTGGAGGAAATCATACATGGTGCAGGTAATGTTATAGATGGTTTGTATTTTCTCATGATGTGGATTACGTGATTCATCATATGTAAACTTTATTTCTATTATTCAAGCCCAGGGAAATGTAAATCTCCCTAAAAGTACCACTGTTATTTAAAGAAAAACTACACAATCAAGTTTTAGTACACAAGGACATGAAAATAATCAGGTTGTGGGTGTTGATTAGAGAAAGGCTTGTGATTCAAGGGCTGTATGTGTGGCAACAAGTAATGCTTCATCAAGGTCATATAGTTTAACCTAAAAAAGGAAGTTATTCAAGGGACTTGGTATGTATTAGAGCCCATACACATCAAGCATTGTTCTATATGTAAGTTTTTCTCATCAAACTTCTTATCTGTTGTAAAAAACTGAAGATAAATGTTTTTGTGTATGTTTATATATTGATATAAAAATTTCTCATTTTTCAACCTAGATTACAATATAAGACTATGTTTTTAAATGGAAAGGTATTTATGCCATCCAGTTAACTCAGGAAGCAATTTAGAAGCCTGCGGTTAAAACAGTAGCTGCAATCCCTAGTGATATAAGAATATGTAATAAACGGGTTTGACCAAGTTTATGAGACCAATTTTTTTTATTTTATGTGAAAAATTTTATAAGCATTTATGCTAGGTTTTGTTCTATTATGCTTTTGAATTTTATGTCAAGAACAAGGATCTTATTGATTCTATGTAATAAATAGGTTATGTTCTACTATGTTATTGTTATTTTCAATGTTATGTTTTGTTGTTGAATCCTATGTGAACAAAGTACTCAGCCTGCAGTATGTGCATGGTAATTGAAACCAAAATTGGTTTATATTAGCTTTTAAAAAAGTACGCAATAAGAAGACAAGAATTTGACGTAAGCAATAAGAATACAAGAATTTGCCCACTAACAAATGTTTTGCTTATTTCAAATTGTCATATAAATTACATCCAGCAAAACATGGCCACAAATGACTTTAAACTCCATATAGAACATGGCCATTGTAAAGCAACACTTACACCAACATTTTCTCATTCCTACCCTAAGCTTCCTGCCTACCTACACATCAAGCAACACATGCCCATAATAGATACTAAAGCTATATACAAATAACATCCACCAATCACAAGTACTTTTAATTCAAACATTTTGTGTAATAGCAAATTCAAATGTTACACTCACAAGCCATCATGCTTCTCAGAAGTTGCTTCCTTTGCATACAACAATTTTGAAATTCAGCAATCACTGCTTTGGCTCTCTCAGAAAATTCATCATCCATCTACACAAAGAATTTACAATCCTTATGCGCCTACAATTCAAACACTGAGAACAAATACCAGTTCAAAAATTCCAACCTCAGTCAGGAACAAGAACTAAAACACCATTCCAACCTCAATCCATAGTCAAAACATTCATCAAATAATTATCTTACAGCATTGCCTACAAGTATAAACCATAGAATAACCTGCAAACAACAACTAAAACAACTTAAAGAAACTAAAACTTGACAATAGAACAACTGATACAACCTTAAAACAGAACCAAGCCAATTGTACTATCTAATAAAATAAATTGGATTAAATAGTTAGCCTTCTAAGATTGCTTCCACATTACTGCAGCAGGAAATAAAACCATCCAACCTAATTTGACTAGGGTTTTGCACTAGTGTCATTGCCATAAACAAACATTAGTTTTACATCCTGTGGATAGAACATTAGTTTTCCACTAGTGTCATTGCCATAAACGAACACAAAACCATCAAATTAAAGTCCTCTATCTCAAATTTAAACAAAACCTAGGTATTGAATAAATATCACAATGTTCTTACTCAACACTGTCACTTCAAAATCACAAAAAACAAACTGTAGTTACCCCATAATAATAACATTTGTAGAATCTACGCATGTAATTGAAATTCTCTGTATCTTTCCTTGTTGTACCAAAATTATACCCTAATTCCATGTTTGCAATCTAGGACTCCACCATCAAACCTCACCTCTGACAATGCTGAAAAATAATGTAAAGATATTGATTAATAATCCTCCAGTTCGCATAAACGTTAAAGGTGCTTTTGACCAGAAAAAAGCCAAACTTTAGTTTTGCCCAAATTTGTCGCTCTGCTTCTTTGTTCTACCATGTTAAGTAAACAACCGAGCATATTTAACAACAACAGACAAACTGAATGCAAATAGTGTTAGGTTAAGAAAAATCACATGATGATCACATGAGTAAAAGGGGTTAAAGTGTATCAACTTTATAAGTTTAGGGGGCGAGTTAGGCCAATTCCAAGTTCAAAAGGCTAAATGTCCAGGTCATTCAAGTTTAGCAACCAAAAATGGATTTAGGCCTAAAAGGAAATCCTTTCATGACATCCTAACTTAATCATCATGACTGGGGGGAAAAAAGTTGAGTAAAATTAACTATATACATGGAGTTATTGCTATACGAATGTGGGAAATGGATTCATGTGAAAATGATTGAAAGGAATTGGAAAAAATTTGCAAGAAAATATTTGGTAGTTTTTTTTTTTTTCACTTAGAAGTAAGGTATATGTATTTAGTATAAAAGTAAGGGATAAAAAAAAGCATAGGCAGCACACCTCGAACCTAGGAAAGCTGCGAGGCAGCATGGTATTCCCACCAAATAGCTTATAGGCTAGGAACTATTTGGTCAGTTATGAAGCTTTGTCCAATACAGCTATAGAAATAAAATTTTCATTTCATACATGGAGATATATTATTTGCGCTTTGTATGTTTTTGTAAGCTTACAATTATAAGGTCAACTTCGGGCCTAGATCTCCCTCAAATTATAAACTACTAGTAATTTTCTTTAAAATTTAAAAGTAAATACATTATGGTTTTGTTAAGTGCACGATATATCTATCATTTTACCCCCATTTGATGTACTTTATGGTAATAATTGCAAAAGTTAGGGTACTTCTAGTGTTATTCTTATGTTTTTGCAGGTAAAGACAACTAGAGCAAAAGAGGGGTAACTTTCAAGTCATTGTTAGATCACTTCGTTATAAATTCAAGCTTAAGTTAAAGAATCAAAGTTGTAGCCTTTCTTCTTAGCTTCACGTGGGCTATTAAATCATCTTAATCGGATACATGTGCACAAAGTTATAGTCAAAATACTGAAGAGTATCCGTGTTATCGAGTCTTGGTGAGGTGTCGCCAGCATTGGTGCTGCTTTGTAGCGACCTACCTTATTTATAAAATGCCCCATTGAAAAGTTACGAGAGAGGATCCCTTTTGACTCCAAACTCTCTAGACTCATTTTTTGACTAGTTTTCTTAAGGTTTTCATGGATTACTGAGCTAGGAGGCTGATTTGATGGAGATTCTTCCTTAGATTATAGTAGAAGCTCTTCTACAACAAAAATTTCTACTTGGATTTAGTTCTTCTAATCCTAACTCCTATTTTTATTTAGTTTGAGATTCTTATAAATATGTGTAGATTTGTTGTTTCTATGGATGTTGTGAACCAATTAGGATGATTTAATACTTGTAAATACATAACCCATTGATTATTTCCATAATTTGTTGGCTTTTTTAGCTTATGCTTGAATGTGTTCTTCATTTGTTGGCCACCTGTGTTGAACAATTTACTTGACTTAGGAAGGACTTGAGAAAGGTTTCCAATGTTGGAAGATGGCTAATAGACCGTGGGTAATGGGTAGATTTGAGAGAACTACCATTCTTATGAAGCCTTAGAGTAGAACTTGAGCCTAATGGTTTCTAGGACAACTAGTTAGCATGAGAATGTCTAATGGGGTTTTAAGGAGCTAATTAGCCCTGTCTTGAGAGGGGAAGGTTGATACTATAGAGTTTTTTGGACTAAAACTTTTAGAAAGCATGATTTGGGTTAGGTAGGTATTTGTATCAAAACTATATCTATATAGCAGCTTATTTGGTTTGAATTCCGTAGAAATTTTATAAATATGTGTTTAGGGTAGTTGTTATGTTTGTTTGGTTTGGTGATTGGATGATCCACAATTTTGGTAATTTAGCTTCTTATTCTTTGTTTTCCACGGTTTGTTTGCTGTAGCTAAAGTGAGGTCATCATACTTGGTATTTGTTTAAATTTTTTGTCATAAAATTCTCTATGGGATCAATACCTGACTCACTATTACTACAATTGACATTGTATACTTGCAGATGAGATTGGAGTTAAGTTTGAGAAGTTTTTTTTAAAAACTTCTGTCTGGCGTTAAACTCCTCCTTAAAATTGGTCAAATTTTCCTGTAATGACTATAATTTAGGAAAATATTTATTTTGGCTCATTCTTTATTTATTTATTTTTTAAAAAAAACTAAGTTTGCTCCTGGTCAACTCATTAATTCTTATATATCATTAGATAAACTTATACGATGTAATATCTCTGATATCCACTAGCCCTATTGAACCTTGATTAATTCAAATTGAACAACATCAGACCCTATTTTAGGAGACAAAGCTCTGCCAAAATTTTGTTTCTTTGTTCATAAGATTCAAACTTTTGACTTTAGTTAGGGAAGAGGGAGTGCCTTTCTACTTCACATTATAGGTGTTTAGTACCATAAACTCATACCAGATGGATAAAAGGAAAATTACCAAAAAACTCTTAAGGTTTGGTCAAATTTACACTTATGTCTCTTATTTTTCAGAAGCCTACCCTAACTCCCTTGAGGTTCAGCGAAACCTACATTTATCCGGAGCTAACTCCGTCAAAGACAGTTAAAAAATGGATAAATTCGTTTATTCCTTCTAGCCTTCTTCGTTCGATCATTTTACTCTCCAAATTCTTACATCTAGCCAGCTACCCAAATTTACACACAAATCTGCCTAGGTCTGCTCATCCTCTATGGTTTTGTTTTCAGGACCATCTAGGTACCATCCTCTACTCATTGGAATCCGCCTCGGCACTGCAGGATTTCAAGTTCGATCTCTGCCTCAATCCTCCTCGATCTCCGGACGAACACGCTGCGAGTTCCCAATTACGCCCTCGGACGATTCGCTCTTGCTGCGGAATTGCCGACATGGGTCGCCGTCGTTCTCTACTCAGTTCAAGAAACTGAGCCTCCTTCTCTCCTCCGTTTGTGACCTCGATGCCCTCCTCCGTCCGCAACTACTCCTCGTCCTCGATGTTCTCCTCTGTCCGCCTAGGAATCTTCGTCCCATCCCTTGAATCTGCCCCCATTGTCGGTGCGATTCGCCCGCAGATTTGTTCGAAATCTCTCCTAAGAATCTCTAGATTTGTTCGCTATCTGATTTGTTCGCACCTGAGAAATCTCTAGATTTGTTCGCGCCTCTGATTTGTGCCTGGGAATCGCCTGAGCAAATGAACGATTTCGAACAGCCAAACGAACGATTTTAAACAGCCAAACGATTCACCGACCGAGCGATTTCGAATGATTTTCTGATCTCCGACCCTGCCTCGATCTCCAAATAATGTCCCGATGCGACGGGGGAAAAGGGATCGGAGATGAGTGCCGCCTCTGATTGTGGCATCGTCGCCAGACTTCGAGTACGGGCTGGTGAGTTCGTCTGACTTGGATCGCCATCGGCGACTAGGTTTGTCCGACTTGGACCACCTCCGACGAATGGGTTCGCCTGACTTGGATCGATTCGATGGGGTAAATCATTAAATGCAAAAGTTGGGGGTGAAGCTTTTATGAAAAAAAGGTTAAGAGGGAAAAATAAGTATTTTCTCTTTTTTGTTGAGGGGTAATTATAGGTTAGTTTATGTGTTTTAACTTTTCACGGATGTTAACAGTGGAGAGCGTAAATGTATGGATTTTAAGCTTTTGAGGGGGGTCAGGGTAGGGTTCTGAAAAATGGGGGACACAAGTGTAAATTCGACCAAATCTCAGGAGGATTTTGGTAATTTTCCGATAGATAAAAGAGATGAAAATTTGTTTTTCCTTCTTTTCTTTTTCCCCGTGTTGGGTTCCTATGTGTTTGGCCCAAAAAGATGTCATAACGGACTAGGTTAAGTTCGCCCTTTGTTGTATTGAACCGAACGATGGAACATAACATAAATTTGAGCCGTTGCTTTTGTTTCCAGTAATTAAAATTTCGTCCTTTCTTTTCTAGATAGGTCAACTGAAGCCCACATCTGAACTGAGCAAAGCCTGATTGGAAAATAAATAGCCGACCCGACGTTTTTTCCCCCCTCATGTGTATAGTTTTTGTTGCACCACGATTTATGTACTAAATCATCATTAATTTGTTCTGTTCAATCACATATGGATTATTTTATTATGTTCTGTTTAATCCATATTATATTAGATCCTCTTCACGTAAATGAATTGTCAATTCAAATTCACGTATTTATTGGCTAAGGGATTGTAGCGATGGAAGCTAGTGTGGTACCATATTAGGCTTAACTAATTTCCATCAGGTTCCTAAACCCACACATGGTCTAACAGAGGGAAATGGACATGAAGACTTCCAAATTAGGGAAGAACTCTTATTTAACGAGGATGCCCATCGAAGAGATGATTCATATGATTAAGGGATTCGGCATTTCTAAAAGACCATGACATAAACACCCAAACACATATAAATAGGGAACTCAATAGCTTATAAAGGTATGCATTACTGTCTGCTCTAAACCCTAATTACTTCTTCTCTCATAAAGAAGCTATTTTGATCGTTGAAGAGTTTTTTAGAGATAATATTTGAGACTCTGGCATTATTTTTATCTAAAGGTTTAAATTCTAGTTTATTCAGATTTACGATGTTGAGATTTGGACCATTCATTTTTATTAATAGTTTCGTTATCAATTTAATAAAGGAGTCTGATGTAACAATACATTTTGATGAAGTTTCCTACAATGACGAAGTTTCCTCGACGCTCAATAAAATTGGGTTTGGGTTGGATAATTTAACGGTTGTAAAACATTTTATATGTGCGGCTATTATTAGTTGATTCCGTCAAAGCTTTATGAAGTCATTTCTTGGAGTCGCATTAATGATAGTCATCTAGAAACCCCACCTTGTCCGGGTAATGAAAGAAGTGAACAAGAATACGCTAGACTTTTAAGACTTTAGAATTCGCAGCCAAAAGAAATATTGGATTGAAGCTGGTCCAATTTCTAAGAATTATTGCGACACATCGCTGGATCATTTATTCGTTTACTTGACCAAGAATATAAAGTTGCTCCATTTTGTCAATCGCAGAAAAGCGTCTTCCAACTCCCAACTCGATGACGAAAATAATTGATCATTTAGACATATGTGTGTATTTATAAGACCAAAATAATCATAAATGCATGCAGATTGTACTGAGAAATTAATTAAATAAATACAGAAAATTATAGAAAAATTAGTAAATACTACCTCCGTCTCATATTCTTTGAAACAGTTGACTTTTGGCCATAGTTTGATTTGAATTTATTTATATTATTGGTTGCTAGAAAAAAAATTTAAAAATATGTATTTAGAAACTATAGGTCTTTATTTATCATTTATATACAATTTTTTTTATTTATATACCCAAAATTGAAAATAAAAAATCATAGATTAATTGCTAAAAAGTGAGTGTTTCAAAGAATATAAGATAGAGGGAGTATATGGTGAAATTGTTTGGATTTCGTTTCTGTTGAAACTGTCTAGCTTCTTCTTTTAATAAAAAAAATACATGGGATAATATGCTTTTTTTTTTTAACAAAAAATGGAGATAGGCAATAGAGAAAACAGCTACCTATTTTTTTTTTTTTTAAAGTAAAGAGTGCATTCATTGATTAACTAGAAAAGTTATAGGCCAATCACAAAGGGTACATATGAGGCCATTAACCATGACCAATAGTAGAAATCCCTAAACGGGCATCAGAATGTGCTACTAAGTTCAGAGAGCGCAAAACATAACAAAAGAAATATATATGAATGACGAATCTAGATGCCTAATATCATCCACAATTGCATCATAAAGATGGAGCAAAGGACCACTAGAAAATTGCAAACCCCTTATTAAGACGATAGTGTCAAATTCAATGATAATTTGTTGGATCCCCTGTGCCTTTGCCTCCAAAAGTACATATAAGATGGCTAGAGCTTTCACTAGGGCCTGCTGATCACTCAACATTGTGAAGGAAACCCGAAAAAAAAAAGACTAAAGGAAGCCCTAGGGTCACGGAAGACAAGTCCAACGATTTGGAAAAAAATGGGATAGGGTCAGGTTTGATAGAAAATTTTGTATGAATTGACCCGACCCGATTAGTATGTGTTGAAATCGGTTCGGTTCGGATTTTAACCTAACTAACCTGCCTAACCCAACTAAATAGATACTCCTAGGCCTATACTTTGTTGACTGTTGTGACCTAGACCCAGAACCCTCCCCAAGTGCCTCACCCACTCACTCTCTCAAACTTCATTGAATGACTATGCCCTAATTCCAAAATTCTACAGCCACGTTCCTTTGCTGAGTCTTAATTGCTAGTGTTACTACATCTATGGCTGCCATCTTCCACTTCGCGCCATCTTCATCATGAGCAGAGGTAATCCAAAGTAGTGTCGTGTAATTGCCTCACCTCCTCGTCTGGTGGCCGGTGTCACCTCACTCACTCCTTCTTATCTGTTACTCTGTTCATCCGTTGTCCGTTGTCACTTTGTCTCTCCTTATCTGCCGCTTCACCTCGCCATCACCAACGATTGGAACCACTGTCATTCTCATCCAATTGTCCTCTTCTCCTTTATGACATCTTTTACGGTTTACCCTCCCACCCCTACCGAAATTGGGTTTTTTTGTTCCAAGGGATTAACACTTAATTAATTCGAGTTTGGGTCACTTCATGTCATATGGCAATTTGGGTTAAGTTCAGGTCCATGGAAAAGGAAAAGAGCTGGATAATTTGGGTTAAGTTTTGACCCAAACCCGAAATCTCGACCTTACTTTCACCTTTAAATGAAAAACCTAACAAAGACATCACATGTCAAAGAGAAGGCCACTCCACAGGGTCATAACTTTTGGACATGTCCAACTTTAAAGCCAAAGCTCTGCACCAAAACCCCTTATACTACTAAAGTGAAAAAACGTTCCTAAGGTGATGAGAATGTTATCCTTTAGAAGCCATTTTAGGACAAAGGCCCTTTGATTAAAAAGGATGATAGAATTCAATATCAGCTTTATGTGGTTCGTATGCACTTTGGCAATAATCTTATACAAGACACTAAACAAACTAATTCGATGAAAATTTGACAAAGCGCTTAGGTGCTACACTTTCAGGATTAACATAATATAAATGTAGTTGAGCTTAGGAAGAATCTACACTAAATTTAAATTCTTCACAATATATTAAAAAATGTCTTCTTTTAATAAATGCCAATATTTATGATGGAACAAAGAGGGAAGACTATTAGGATCAAAAGATTTGGTAGGATATATAGCAAATTAAGCTACAAAAATCTCCTTGAATGAAAATGGCCTGAGTAGTTCCTTATTCATACTATCAAATAACCCGTGTTGTATTGCATCAAAACTTGAGAAGCCTGCATGTCGACAGATAACTGAAAGAACTCACAAAAATGCCACACCGATTCCTTCTAAATATCAAAATATGAACTCAACATAGTGCTAGAAGTCATCCTAAGAGAAATGATGAGATTCTACCAATATCTTCCATTAGCCACCCGAAGAAAATACTTTAAATTCCTATTGCTTAGCTAGAGCCATTGTGCCTTCACCCGCTGCTACTAATAGGCTTCTTCCTTTGTATAGAAAACGTGTAGCTTGGTTTTAAGGTGTTGACGAGACTGAATAAGCTCATCAAAAAATGATAGCTGACATAGCCAATATAGAAGTTCTAATTATTCACTTTAGTCAAAATCTAGGATCGAATTTTACTAAAACTCGAGGTACACCATAAGGCTATCCTACATTTCTATGCATTCTTGGATAACAAAAAACATCCTAACTGCCAAGCTACTCCAATGACCTCTTCACAATGAGGGTCCAATGTCCACAGAGACTCAAAACTACATATCTTGGTGAAGAGGCAAAAAAGGAATAATGAAAAATATGTAAGGCCCTATATAGTTTGAGCTTACGAATGGAAAATGATGTACTGCTACTGCAAGGAACATATTTTTACAAGATAAATTAGCCACTAACTAATCCAGACGCTCTTGCACATGAACACCTCATCAACAGACCTTGTTCTAGGTTAAAGAAAAATCCCTTAAACCCAAGTCCTCTAGCTGGCAGTCGTACAAAACTTCCCAAAATGCAAGCATTTAGGCATCATGATGAGTATTACCACTACCCTTTTTCCAAGGCTATAAAATTTCATTAAAAACCCTACACACCAACCACACCTCGTAAAGAATATAAAAGAGATAGTGAAGAAGGGACCAAGAAGCTCCTTGATGATTCATGTTTGGATCATCATAGAACCTTGCGATCTTATATGAACACCACTAAGAATCCATGAGACAGTCTATGTGCATTAGATAAGGAGAAAACACATTGAGATCAACATTTTGTGTCCATAAGATTGCGAGCCTGCCACTTTTTTCAACATTAGAAATAACAAAATAAGAAGGAAAACCAAAAGTGGAAGAAACTCTTATCATCTTGTCAGAACTCTTATAGGTTTTGATGAAGAAGAAAACCAACGGGGAACAACAAACAACTATCCTTTGAAAGGCCTGAACAATCTCTAGACCCTGGCAATTCATATTGAATAGTTTTATTAGGATGGGCATTATGGGTCTCTACCCAGCCTTGCCATTTGATGCTCTTCAATTGACTTTTGTTTCTTGTTTTGAGCTAAATAAGTCTAGACCCCTTCCCTTGAGGGGTATTTTTATCTGATGTTAAGTTGACCAATTGAAGTTCACAAACCATCCCTATGAAGGTTCTAGCAAGCTACTCCCTACCCTTATTACCTTTCTTGTGATTCGCCACATGACAACCCCTTATAGCAAGGGACTCCAAGTTTAAAGCCCTGAAAACTCCATCCCCACTCTTGATATCCATGCCACTGGACATCATGTGACCTTGCAAGTGAGTTTTGACCAATACCTGAATGAGTACAAATTCCATGTTACTCGCCCCGCTAAAGACTTGCAATATCTTTTGTTGCCCCATACTAGTTTGTTCATCACCATTTTCTACCCACTCGAACTGATCACATGCAAAGACCTTTCTATAACACCTTGCTGGGAAGTTGACACTAGAGTCTGCTGACGATGGTAAGATCTATTTGCCTTTAAAGCCTGAGTTGAACTTAGTCTAGAAATGAAGGAGTTGAACCATAACTAAGGTCCATATTGCTACATTTCCTTCTCGCCCACAGCAATAACCTCCACATAATCCTTCTTAACATGATCGAATAGACTACATGCATAATAGAAATCTAACAGCCACCCATACTGTAGCTCGTACCATTCTAGTCCCTATTTATCTCAACGACAATACTACAATGAACTAGTTTAGTCTCATCCACGACAATTCAAATTTGTAGTGTAGGTTCAAAGAGGTCTACCTATAAAATAGCTCTATCCCCAAAATTTTCCCTCATCTTAGTACTCATCCACAAGTATGGAACATTGATGATATGTACCCAGAAAGATACATAGAGGTGAAAAAATTACCCAAAATATGAATTCCAACCCAAACCTAAAAAGTCAGGTTCAGTTTGGGTTTGGCAAAGAAAAACACTTATTCAAGTTGGCCTGAACTTGACCTAAATTAAAAGTAGAAATTTGGGTTAGGGTCGAGTTAAACATTAGTAACCCAACTAACCCAAATTTACCCAAGTATACAATTCATGAACTACAACCCAGCCCAGTATATAATTCACTTCAACCTAGCCCAAGCTTATAATTATCTAGAACCTAGCTCATGTTAATGTCAGTTAGGCCCACACACATGCATATCCTAACACTAACACAACATACACACATATGTCATCTACATTTTTAGAATCTCTTATCCTCTCCCTGTCTTCCATTCCTTCTTTACATTAACACAAATCAGCCTACTAACCTGATTCTTCCCATTCGCAGATTCTCTCTCACAAATTTGAACCCCATCACTTCTCCACCCCTTCTCTCGATCTTCTCATGCTCGCATCGTTGTCTTTCTCCTCTCTTTATCTTTGCTGAATCATACTCCTCGTCCTCATTTCGTTGTCCTCCTCCACTCCTCATCTTGGCTAAATCACCTTCTTCGTCCTTGTGTTGTTGTCCTCACCTTTTTTGTCTCATTCTTTCTTTTACAGGACATCATCTCTCTCACTACAGCCTTATATGCCTTCCGATGATTAGCCCCTTATTTTTCAAGATAGTAATGAGTGATGCAAGGCTGAGATTTCTTCTTATAACAAGATTTATTTCCTTTTTTATTCTTTTAAGGATAAGGATAGTTGAATTTTGAATAAAATTTTTTTTCTTAAGTGTTTTCTGGCCTTATACTAAGCCTAAAACATTCTATCGCACCAACAAATTAAGAAATCAGGTTGACCTGACATTAGGTAACCTAAATCTGAAATATTTGGGTTCTGGTTAAGACAGGTTAGAGCCTAAATTAGGTTGGGTTTGGTTTACATTTAACGGAAAAAAATTAGGCATATTTCATGTTGGTTTTTAATCTGAATAAACAAATTGGCCCGACTTTCACCCCTAAAGCTATATGCTTGAACACCAAGGAGGAAAGATGATCACCCGGTGGTTGGTGATATAAAGCGAAACCCCAAAACCTTGTTATCGAAGCTTCAAGGACCATTCTTCAGCACCAAGATGACAATGTTGATCAAAGAAAACTTGAACAAAAATAAATTGGCCCTCGGATTTGGGGAAGCCGGTAAAAAAAAAACTTTATTTCTTTCCCAAGATGAACACAATGAATCGTGCAAGAATTCTAGCTTCATAAGCCGCACCAACATAACTTTCGTGCTAAGTAAAAGCTCCAAGTCTGACCGTTACCCAACCAAGTCCACGTTCCCAGTTGGCAATGATGCACGTTCATCAACAGTGAGACTTAGGCCCCCAAATTTAGCAAACATCGATTCCATAATTGAACCAAAAAAAGCACAATATGCATAGTAGTGCGAAAAACCAAACCTATTATCTACCCTTACACAAAAAGAAAACCCAGTGACCAAAAGAAAACCCTTGCACTAAAATAGTATTGCTACCTACAGTAGTCAAGAGAGTCACATGGAACAGAAAAATAGGCCATTATTAGCAGAAAAACCAAAGACTTTGTGGAGTCCTAGAGAAACCCTAAGAGAGAGCTCGACAATGGGAATAATATAACCAATTATCAAGTCCTAGTTTTTATGTAATAACTTTACAATTTAATTTTTTATTGATAAATTTAAAAAGTAGATTGATCGAGTGCCTTTAATAATACGACAACGCACACTAATAATTTATTCATAAATTTCATGACCAATGAAAAATATAACAATTTCTTGATTATAAATTAAAATTAAGTTTTGAATAAAGTTGCCTTATCTGCTATTCTCTTTCTTTATTCTCTGCATCAACTTTTTTTTTCTTTTTCATGTCCCTGACTAGGTTTAGTTCCAATCCAAATCTAGCCGGTTGATTTATTGTCATTATTTCACCTAATCAATTACATTCATCTATTTTTTCAACATTTCTTCTTCCTCATCATCCTCCATAGAACTCTTTTATCATGTGAGCTGGAACATCGTCTAGTTCATCCAACACCCTACTGCGGACAGATCTGAGTAATCTATTTCAATGTTGGTCAATCAAGCAGAGTATGAAATACAGTGAGACAAAGGTGGTGAGGCGGCTCAGAATAATGGATCAGGTGTTGGTGTCATTTTATTTTTTCTTCTATTTGAGTCATCATCCATGTTTTGTGCTTGGACGGTTTATTAGTCCAACTATGTATTAGTATGTTAGTCCAATAGAGTATTCATTCGTTTGTATGTTAGCTTTTTTTTTATTTTCTTGGTTTATTTCGTTTAGGTTGTAGGCTTGGATACAATATTTATCTTGGTTATTCATTCTACAGTATCATGAGGATTGAAAAAATGTATAAGGCCTACAGTTAAGCCAAGTGTCCTTGTTCCTTAATGCTATATTGGTGTAGTAGATATTCTATGTCCTACAACGAATGAGAATGACCTTTCAGCAAAATAAAAATATATTTTAATTAAAAAATATGTTTTCTGATCTTAACATCAGCATTAACTAATAATCATCAATATGTCAAATCTTAATTATTAATTTTAATATTAACATCTAAAAGTTTTTTTGTACATAAAAAATATAAGAGATTGAAATTTGAACCTTTATTAAGAAATTGTGAGGCCGAAGTTTTCATTATTAGATATTTAAGGAGATTAATGAAGGCCAAAAACCTCTTTTAGCCCTTGAACTTTGCCAACTCGGACCCTTAAGCCCTTAAACTATGACTCGAGTTCAATCGGTCCCTGAACTTTGAGAAGCAGTACATTTCACCCTTTTACCTACTTAAATGAGGCACATGATAGCACATGATTGACATTCATGACAGAATTATCTCTTTTGGTAACATTTGGACTAAAATGAAAACAAAAGGAATGATAAATGGCTATTTAAACTTTTGTCCCGCTATTTGAATATAAAACAAGACAGGTTGTTGCTTGGATTTCAGACAAAAGCAAAGGCTTTTTGTAAACCCTAGCCATAGTCTTGAAAAATTCCTTGTGATGAGCGTGAATTCTATGAGTTCTTCAAAGTCTGTTATGAGGATAAGGTGTCAAGGCATAGATTACTCAATGTGCAAGTGTAACTTGAAGGCAGAAAGCTAGACAACCAAGAAAGAGCAGAACATATGGTGAAGGTTTTTACTAGTGTCAAAATCATACTGATGATGTAAGTATTTTTTGTTTCTTTGGTTTGATTTTATAAAGTTAGTCAAATTTAATTCACTATTGCGCTAGCTTCTGGCTGTTTTTCGATTGATTATTGGGAAATTTTTTTACTGTAGGTCTGATTGTGGTTTTGCATTTTGAGAGGATGCGTTTTTCATTCATTTGTATGTTAGTTTGCTTTTTTTTTTTTTGTTTATTTTCTTGGTTTATCTCTTTTAGGATGTAGGCTTAGACACCAGATTTATCTTTTTTATTCACTTTATAGTATCATGGGAACTGAAAATTGTGCAGGACTTACAATTGAGTCAAGTGTCCCCCATTCCTTAGTACTATATTTTTGTAGTAGATACTATATATCCTATGGTGAATGAAAATGACCTTTCATCAAAATAAAATATATAATAATTAAAAAATATGTTTTCTGATACATCAGTATTAACTAAAAATCATTAATATGTCAAATCTTAATTATTAATTCTAATATTAATATCTAAAAGTTTTTTTTGTACATAAAAAACATAAGAGATTGAAATTTGAACCTCTATTAAGAGATCACGAGCCCAAAGCTTTCATTATTAGATATTTAAGGAGGTTAGTGAAGAATTGGAAGTCTCCATAGAGTAGACGTCACAAGGGAGAGAAGAAAGTGGAAAAGTTGGAATTGGAGTAACGTGGGAGTAACAATGCCATATTTCTTAAAGAGAAGGGGTCCATCAAAGACCATCCTTCAACACATTTTCCACGCCAAGACAAAACTCCTCATCTCCTTCTTTATTTGCCTTTTAGTTAAATTAAACCGCTTTCCTTTTCCCCCACCAAACCCTAGTAATGTGGCCCAAGTTTTTTCATCAGGTATAGGTCCCATGCAAAAACCTAAAACGCTTTTCCTAAGCCAGTACTTAATTAGTATTAATTAATCTTGCCTGGCATGCCAGTCTAAATATTTTTTCATGTTTATGACCATATTTATAGGTGGTGTTAATTATAATATTGATAAATTTAATTTTTTTTGATAGATTGATAAATTTAATTGATAAAGATATTTTGATGTAAAAAATCAAGATTTTGATCAGATCAAATCACGACTTTACAAGAAAAAATGAGGCTATATAGTAATACCTCGACTAAGCCAATAGATAAACAGATCGAAAATAATACCAAATATTGTAATTGTAACTCCAATTCGGTTTTTTTTTTCAAAAGAAAAACATCAGACTAAGTACAACATATATAGTAATACCTAAACCTTTGTAATTTAATTAGGGTTTTGATCAGTTTTCTAGTATATAGGGTTGCCACCTTTTCAAAAGTAGCTACTAAGAAGGGAATATTGGACACTGCAAAAGTTCTGGATCGGTCCCCGCCCACTACACACACACACACACACACACACAGGGAGGCATTTAATTATAAGAGCATGACTTAGGGATTAGAGTTGAATCAATAGAAGAAAAAGAATCAAATTAATAATCAATTAGTTAGACTCAACCCTGGCTGTCCCTTTTCATATCCTAATTAATTTGTTGCGAGAGAAGACGTTAATGGGATTAAGGGAAAAAGCAAAGAAAAGCATCTATTTGTCCCATTTCCAACTTTCCATATCAGATAAGATGAGTTTTACACGGAATAGCGAAACCAGGCATCTACCTAAAATTAAATAATTTGCTCATTTATTTCATGTTTACTAGTTATCTTCCTCTCATTTTCCTAGAAAATCAAATTTACACTGGATATATTTATATATACATATATAGCGTCATGCGAACGTAAGTTGACCAAACTTTTGCAAGGAAAGATATATGTGCGTGTCCTAAATAATAATCTAATGAATCTGGTAGAAGTAACTGTTTTCCCAGGTTAGAGTTCTTATTATAATTCCCTTGTAGGCAGAGGCGTCAATCGAAAGTAATTAAAGTAGGCCTAAAAGCAATTAAGCGACAAAGACTACTTGTTAAGTCTGATTACTATAACTAATTACGCACATCCGCTGAATGTGAGCACAAAGCATAACTTAAACTATACAAGACTACTACCCCTAATAACTATATATGTACTTACTATGCAGAAGAAGGCAAAAGTTTAGACTTATATATATATACGACTACCCCAATATAATTACTATGTACTTTCACGTTTTGTAAAACCAGGTATATTCATGAAATAGAATTCGACACATATAACACAATATAATTAGATGGTTAACTGTACATAATTATATGGCAAATCAATTGTTTAAATAACTGATAAAAAATAAAAAAGTGATTAGTGAAAAAGAAGGGAGAACATAGGGGTAACATTTCTTTAGCTTATCCTTAACTTAATAGTATCTGGACTTATTTGCAAGATATTGTTCACATGGAAGCAAGATTTTATTGCCTATACTTAACTGAGAGTTATGGACAATTTGATGATTCCCAAGGGTTCAATTTGTATTTTAAATATAGCCAAGAGAGGGGGACCTTCCACTTCCAGCTGTGGCAACAAATTGCCTTGCCATCTAATTTATTTCCACAGTTGACCTGACTGAGTTTTTCATATCTTGACCAACTAAACTGAGATTTCCCTTGGAGGAAAATAATTAATAATATATCAATTAATTTTTAAAAAGTTTAATTAATCATCATCATGATCTCCTCAGTTTGTGATGATGACAATAAATTATACTTCATAGAAGTTGTTCTATTTTGGTGTGTTTATATAGTGGCGGATCTAGGATTTTTATAAAGGGGTCTGAATATATATATATAATTATTAAACCCTAACATTAAATAACAAAACTTATAATTTCATATATACTATAATACAATGTAATTATGAAAAAATTAGGAGAAAAATTGAAAAGTTCTCTAATTTAACATTTTTTTTTCTGTCATTGGTCAAATGACTAAAAAAATATATAAACTATGAAGAAAATCAGGGAAATATTCATGTTTTATATAATGTAAGAGATAAAAATCACCTTTAGTTCTTACATATACATACATACATACATACATATATAAATATGTATGTATGTATTTATTTATTTATTTTTTCCTTTGAATTAGGAAAAAAAGTTTCAAGTAGAAAGAAGACCAATATAAACTTTTTCTATTATCCTAATTGTCAGTCGAAAGAAAAAAATGACTCATTTTATATATTTCTTAGTTTAAAAGAGACATATTATTTTATTTTAATACATATTATAATAATGATGGGGTCAATTAAAAAATTTAAAGGAGCCTATTAAAAAATTTAAAGGAGGCCAAATTCGTAATTATATACCACTTCTCAACATTTTTATGGGAAAATGGACCTCCATAATTTATACATGCATCCACCTCTATGTTTATATGAAGGGGCTAAGAATCCGCTACTCTTGTTAATGAATTATTCTCCAATAAATACTCTCTCCATCCCACTTTTTTTGCTCCATTTGATTTTTTCAACTAGTTTGATTTGGGACACATAAATATTATTGCACAATAATTACATCCTCGAAGCAATAGGCTTTTCTGCTTTAAGGTTCAATTTGGTGCAACGTAAGTAACTCATTGATTATTGAGTAATCTTAGCGTCTTAATTGCTTGGTTATGTAATAGATTTGGGACGTGCGAGGTTGAGATTTCAAATTTTAACGTCTGTTACGGCTTTTTGATGTACAAGTATTTTCAAAATAATAACATAATCATAAATAATGGGTGTGAATTAGAATGATTTATTGGATTGGAACACTTTATGGTAGTAAAACAAATAGTAGCAATTGTTGAATATTTATTTAAAAGCTGTAGTTTTACAAATTTTGACCGTATATATATACTTGCTTGCGTGCACGTAAAATTGTTTAAATTAATACGCGTGTGTAGTTAGAAAAATATCTGGAAATTAAGCACAATTTCGGGTCGGGAAGACTAGTTGATCATGACGAAATTGGCCGACTAAGACATGGAAATTGTTGTGGGAGCTGGGACCAATAGCTGCACGTACGTACAAATTAATTATACAATATGGTGATGGTTCAAATCAACCAATGGGACGACGACCAGCTACTATAAGAACAAGTCAAAATGTTGGTGCCAAATTAATCCTGATTTTGAAATAATTAATCCCGTTTTAGACATATATATATGTATGATTCAAACAGCAATTTCGTTAGGGTTAGGCATGATTACAGATAAAACCACATTAGCTGGTAAACCATTTCTTAATTGCTATCGGTTTGGTCAAAACCAAACCAACTGACTTATCCACCGAATCTTGCTGCACAGTTGCGAGTGGAATTTACACAAATTAAAACGTTTTTATAAAAATGATGTGATAGGTTATAATTGAAGTAAAATTGAGTGCACTCGTTTAATAATCACATCTAAATTTGTAAAAATCATTTTTACAGAACCTTTTGACGGTGTAATATTACTATTACAAGCCTCTATCCTTAACACTTGTACTACTGTAAATGATTCTACGTACTGCCTAAAAGGATAACAAGAATATCCAGTTGTCTCAATTTATGATAAAAAAAGGTGTTTTTATAATTACTTCATGAACGTAATAATATTACACTTATCCCCAAAGTTTGAAAATCTACACTTACTTTTTATTTGTTTAATACTGTCAGTTTGTAATTAGTGAAAACTACATCTATCTACTTTAAATTTAGTGTGGTTTACAATTAGTACTAAAGTTTATCTAACCTTTACCCTTCCCACCTGCTAAACCATCGAACCACCTCCACCAACCACTCTCCCACGTCTGCTGCCTCACGCCGTCCGCCCTCTCCATCCGTGACCATCTGTCATCCTTTCCTCGGTCTATGGCAATCGTAGCCACGACAATGGCCTCATTTTCAACCTTCCACCATTGAATCATCCCTCACTCGCTCAATAATTCACTAACAGCCACTGAAGCTAAAGGGAGGTTGCCGATCAAGCGAATCCACCATGTGAAGAGCTTCCTGGAACAGAGATCAATACCATAAAACAAAGAATCGGAGGTCAAGTTGCAGGTGGACGAGTCCTCTTTGAATTGCTCCATCGGCAATACACCCCACAGTAACACAAGTACCCAAAATCTCCTTCACAATCCCACTCAAATCCTTGGCCATCAATCTGCCTCGCATCACCTTGCGCTGTCAATCACATCATCCAACCCAATATTTCCCCTATGCTTGATGCTCTTCGTCTTCCTTTGGTCCCCCTGACCTTAGCCTAGCAATTCTAGACTGTGGATGAAAAGAGCTGGCTGCCAATCGAGCTAGGCGCCGCCTCCAGGGTTGACCGATTGCTCAATAATGGTGACCTGAACAGCTGGATTCTTGCTTAGCCCATGGCACATGACATTCACGTAGAGCCAGCACCAACGATCACAACATCGATGTCGGCATGGGTAATCATGTCGGTCATGTAGCAGCCGAATCTGAGCCTGATGCTCCTAGATCGATGATTGAGCTTAAATCTCATGATCCCACTAGAGCAGGTTGTCACTTACGGCAGAATTGAGCTTGAGGAGAGGAGGAAGGTTGACGCTGATGAAGGGAAACGATGAGGAAGAAGATAAAGACAAGGAAGAGTTTGGGACATTCGTGGTAAGGTCGACAGCGAGGAGTGAACGCAGTGGGGACGGTGGTCAAGAAGGCTGTGGCGAGGATTGGAAAGTAAGGGTTTGGGAAGGAGACGAGTTCTAGTTCCTAGAATTTTATGGAAGAAGGAAAGTGTAGATTTCCAAAGCTTTGGGTGTGATTATAAACCACACTAAATTTAAGGATACTAGCTGTAATTTTCACTAACTACTAACTGATGAAGCTAAAAAAGTATAGGGGTAAATGTAAATTTTCAAATCTCGGGCAAATGTAATATAACCTAAAGTTCAGCTAGTATTTGTAAAAAAAACCCTAAAAAAGAGTTAATTACAATTTATGTTTGGATAAATTAAATTACAATTTGTCTTATTTTTATTTTAAAAATATATATTTTACCCCCTTTAATTTTAGGCAACACATTATTTGTCACATAGTAAATTAAGTTATTAAAAAATAATTTTCCAAAATTAATTAAAAAATTAATTAGCTCCAAAACAAGATCAATACTTAATTGGATAGTTCTAAGCAAAAAAGGGCCTAAATGCATCAACAGCCCTTGAACTTTGGAAACTCACACAAGTTGGTCCTCAAACTTTAACTCAACTAGCAAAAGCCCTCCAACTTTGCAACTTGGTATGTTTTAGTCCAACTCATTGACTTTACTCTTTTTTTAATCACTTAAATACATAAAGAGCTCTCAAACTTTTACAACTCATTTAAGCTGGTCATCAAACTAGAACTTGGATTATAGTAGACCCTAGACTTTAGAATAAACAATAAGCAATACAAAAATTCATTAAATTTAATTAAAATTCATTATAAATAATTAAAATTAATTTTTTAGGTTGGGGTAAAGAAAAAATAATAAAATTAATTACTTCATAAAAACTAGTATCCAAGTACTTGTCAGGTAAATATAGGATTAGCTATAAAATGATCTTGGTCCTAGATAAAGAAAAAGTAAAAATAAAGAATGTATTACTTATAATGAGAAAATAACATAATACTTAGATAATGTATTGTCCTATCAAATTACATGACTTCATTTTTGCATCTCAATTGAGTCATTTCCATCAATTTTATTGTTAAATCGGATAAAAATTGCTGATATAGCATTAATTAACATCAAAATAAATATAAAAAAATAAATTTCATCATCAAACTTTTCCAATTAATTATTCCAAAATATGGAATTTTTGAGCTAATGTTTATATCCCTAATCTCTAATCTTCTTCTCTTTTGAAAAGAAACAAAATGACACTAATTAACATAATCCGTTGCGTCTTCCTTGCACGCCTCCCACGTTGAAGGAACAAATAGATGAATCGATGGGATGAAAATGATGAATTAATGGGATGAATTGAGGAAGAAAGAATTGGAGAAGTCCTTTTCGAGTTTGGCAATCTGGATAAGGTGAGAGAAGAGGCGAGGCAAGACGAGCAAAGTGATCTCAAGGAATGGTCACTAGTGAACAAGGCGAGATAAAGGTGTTGTGAGAAGGTTTGGTGAAATCGACCTAATTGATGAAGAGAAATCAACCCAATCAACCTAGTTGACCTAATCACAAAGAGGAGAAGACAAAGTGATGTTGGAAAATGACGCCACATTCGGCGAAATCGATGGCAGCCACTAATGACGTCTCCTAGCTCCAACGAATCAACTACTCCACTTCCCACTCGTGAAACTAATACATTATTTTTTTTTTTTACCTTTTTTATTGATGACCAAAGATTATTTTTATAGCTAATTCTATATTTACTAAATAAGCACTTGAATAATATTTTTTATGAATTAATTAATTTTAACAAATTTTTTTAATTAATCTAAAAATATTAATTCTAATTAATTTATATTATATTTTAATTATTTTCAATTAATTTTTATCATGCTCGTTGTTTATAGTAAAGTTTATGGGCTAATGCAGACAAAATTCTAGTTTGATGACCAACTTAAATGAGTTGTCAAAGTTTGAGGGCTTTTAATATATTTAAGCCGTAAAAAATGAGTACCAAGTTAATGAGGGGGACTAAAACATACCAAGTTGCAAAGTTGAAGGGCTTATGCTTAACGAGTTATAGTTTAGGGACCAAATCGTTGATTTTTCAAAGTTCAGGGGCTGTTGGTGCATTTAACCCTTAAAAAGGGCAAAAGAGATGGAGGTGGCGTGAAGGAGCCTGAGCCCGAGCCCGAGCCCGAGGCCAGCGCCTAACCGAGCCGAGCCGATGGGCCTCGATGACTTATAAACTCTAAACTCTGCTGCCTGGGACTGGCAGCTCTGAAAGGTGGATCCAAAGAAAATGACGTGTGGGGTTGGCTAGTGGGATTAGGTGTTGGCCCCACTTTTATACCCTAACCACCGTCAGATACAGCCGTGCCTTGCGTTGACCTCTGGACAACGCCCTCCACGTGCACTTCCCCTGCCATATTCTCAATTTTCTTGTACCGCTGCCCGACTCAATGTCCATTATCTTTAACGCAACCTTAACGGCGTCAGTTAACTCCTCTGCTTTCATTGAAAACGGCTGCTCTTTGCTAATTGCTCCTAATGCCGAAACAAGCAATGCCGAGCTGAGTACTTGGTGGATTTTATTTGGTTTGTGATGTGTATTAAATTTGATATTCTATCATATATAGATAGAAAAGAATATGATGAACAAATCATATAAATAAACTTTAAATCAAACAGCTCAGACTGTTCACTTCAATTAAAGAAATAAGTCAAAACCAGATTGAGAAGAGAAACAAGTAATAAATAAATTGCTTTTTGTTTACATTGTACATTGAGTTTAAAATTTTGTCTAAACTTAACTTGATAACAAGTTGAACGAGTCAAAAATGAGTTTTAAACCGAGTTAAAGCTCAAGTTGAGCTCAAACTAGTTATTCAATTTTCACATCTAATTATTTGTTTTTGCTGGATGTTTAAACCAACCCAGAACCCGAGAACCCGAGCTGAGGTGTTGATGATCACTTGAACCGCGTATGTGTTAGTGTTTTGGTCAATATTATATTGAATACGAACTAAAAGTATAACATCTAATTAAGGGATAATATACAAGAAATAAACATTTGGTATAAAAAGTAAGTTTACAAATCTATAAGGTGAGTGATATATCACTCAATAGTTAAAGCAATTAAGTTGTTTGGTAACAGTTTGTTAAATAAGTTTATAAATTCCAGTGGCGTACCACCATTGGGGCAGGGGTGCAATTGCCACTCAAAAATTTTGGAAAACTTTTTTAACTTGAATGAGTTGCTCCCTTATCTTTGAGTTAGTACAACTTAGTCCCAATCTCCAACTTTCCCTTACCGCGACACTATCACTCTCCTTCAAGCTTACCCCCCTAACCAAAAATCATGATTCTGTTGGGTTTCGGGAGCCAAACAAGCGCAGCGAAATTTAACCGAAACCCTCCAGGATCCAAGTGAAATGGAGTAAACCGGGTGTTCGAAAATTTTCATACCTAATTTTCGGTTGAGATCTCTCACCTAACTGTAGAGTCGAATCACAAAACCTGAACAGTTGAAATGTTCAAGCTCTCTATGGTATCCACACGAGCCTCTCGGGATCACCACGCTTCCACCATGTCCCGATAGATGCGTTTCTCTTGCGCTCGCAGTGCTAGTTTGCGTCCTCCAAGAAATTGCAAGAGAAGAGTGCGGTTGTCCTTTTTAGGAGATTAGGGTAAGAAACTATGAATTTCTCACTAAAAGTTATATTTATAGTAAGACTCAACTTCTAGGCCTAATGGGTTCCAAAGTCTTAATCCAATTAGGCTTTAATTTCGGGCTTAATAATAGCTCAACTCTTGGGCCCATTATTAATACGAAATTATTATGAAACCATAACCCAAATAATTAGCCCATGCACTCTAATGATCCAAATAGCTCTATGTGTGCGACCCAATAGGCTCTTACCACGTTAGCAATGATCATAAATCACATTTATGATCATAAGCAATGAACGGTGTCTAGCAACACATCATTGCTACCTAAGTGAGAAGATTGTCGGTGATTCGGCTAAACCTTTATGATCATTACCAATATATGCTATTGTCCCTTTGTCCAAGATATCAAGACTAAGCACGAGACATGGAATGTGTCACTCTCATATAGCCCAATCTTTGGTTTCTTGATTACCGAGTATACCAACTTAAACTGATGACATTGATATTATATATCAACTCATCCAAGCATAGCCATGCATTTTTCTAAGTCTTATTCTATCAAGGGGCCCGAAGATATCACTCTCGTTACATAGGAGGGACAAATCTCATCTTGATCATACAAATCCATCCACATGATATATGACATACCCAATAACCTCCTTCAAATTCACTCAGTTATGAGTAACAAAAGAAACTATCAAAATATGTGACTCACATGTAGGGAACCTTGATGACCTTAGATCAAAGGACTACATATACCATGATCACTATGAGAATCACTTATGACACTCATATAACGATCCATATAGTGTTCTCATGGTGGGTCGGTCCAGTAACAAGTTCTCCAACTTGTATCAATATGTAGACTACATATCTCATATTAGTTTCCATATATGCTAGTTGTTATGTATTATTGCAACCTACTCCACAATAATACTAGACCAGGGACGTTTGAGAATATCATTATTCTAGGGTTATGTTTATTACGTTACGCAGAAACAAAACAACAAACATAATTGATGGATTAATGCCTTAATAAAATATCATGACTCAATGTGCAAAAAAGCCAATCATGAACGGGCATAACACTAACAGATTCCGCCACTGGTAAATTCCATTTTAGGCCTAAAGCCATTTTTTTACCTTTGAACATGGTAGACTCAGACACTTAAACGCCTGGATTTTAACTCGTCCCAACTCGCCCCCCTGTAAACATGGAAAATGGTACACATTACCCATTTTGTTCCATGTGATTGTCATGTGACCCATATTAAGCAAATGCCACTTGCAACCATTAATTCCAATTGTTCTCTGCCATTTCCATACTGACCCTCCAGTTTTTTGCTATTCCAAAAAAAGAACCAAATTCAAATCCCAATAACACCAGTGCAAAACAATGAAACTCGAATCCTGTTACTATAACAACTACAACCGTTAATAACTTGGTTTTTGAAGAAAGCGGAAGAGGTCAAGTCTTGTAGCAATTGTCCTAGGCACATAGTGGCACTAACGTTGTTTATGTTGTTGGAGGACATCTACAAATCCATTCTTGGGACTGTCAACTCCATGGGGATTAAGGTCATCAAAGACTTGGATTAGGTCATTTTTCTTATTGTTCTATTTGTTGATTTGATTTCCTTGAAGAGGATGCCTATGACCTATTCGACCAATCATCTGCTTAAGCAATTAAATGTCTTTTGTGTAAAAGAATTGCTCTAATCAAATGCCTACAACCTTAAACGTCCTCTGCCCACAAACAGTTTAATGAATTACTCCAATTAGATGCCTACAATCTTAGACGTCCTCTACCCACAAACTATTTAATAAATTGCCCCAGTTAGGTGCATTTTGGGTAGAGGAGGTGAACTAATACGTATCAGAAGCAGGCATTTGGTCTGATTGGATTTTGAACCCTAGTGTAGTAATATCAAATGGTTTTAGAAAGTAAGGCAGGGGTTTGTATTCTAGCTCCTTGCCAGAGTTCTCATCTTTTGTGTTTTAGACTTTGTTTTTTTTTAATACAGTTGGTTGCAGTTCAAAAAAAAAAAAGGAACAATAATTTCCCATCAACAAGGCTTCCTTTATATTGTGGAAACGACTGTCGAAGAGTAGCTCAGAGCCACCGCTTGTTTCCATATTCATTCCTTTAACTAGTTCCAGCTATCAACCTATGGCATTGAAGTGAGCCTTCCCTTCTGGTTTACTTTTCGCTTTCTCTTATCATGTTTGAGCCTTTCCTTCACCCTTGAATGATTCTTGGATTATAGCATGGGCTGATAAAATTATCGATTAGTTGGTTGGTAATGACGCAAAAGTTTTACTAGAGCTTTATCTATTTTAAAGCTTGCCCAAATTTCTCAAAGGGTTATATTGTGATTCTACTTTTTGCTCTAAATCGTGCACAATAGATTTTACAAGAAGAAACAAAAATGAAGCAAGCAATATTAGGGTAATTAAGATGCATCACGTGATGCTCACATGGGCCTAAAAAAGCTAAATTGTAATGTGTTTACAAGTTTAGGAGGTGGGTTTGACCGATTTTAAGTTAAAGGGCTTAAGTGTCCAAGTCATTTAGGTTGAGGGGCTAAAATGGCTTTAGGCCTTCCATTTTATGAAAAAAAAAAAATAAGTTTGACATTTCACATTAAGCAAGTTAATTGATGGCCGAAGGTAATAGAGTACCTCGAGAGATGAAGGCATGCCACCACGAACAAGGCACCTTGTCATCATGGGATCCTTAGGTTTTTGCCCAAGTCAAGTCCCCAGCAAAAGGGTACTTCGGGGAAAGATTGAGCCGAACTAACCTTAATAACAATTCCAGATCTCAGAGTCACCCTCCAAGGAAGAATATCTAGGGTACCCAACTGAGAGTTTGGGCTAGAAGCAAGTCCCTCTTTAGATGCTATTACCGGATTATCTATTCACGAAGTCCTTGTCCATATACGACAAAAGCTGTCACGCCAGGATGATCCTTTACAAGGTGACCTCAGTATGATGATTAGGGACCTTTTCATTGCTAGACACGTGTCTCATTCTGGCATAAGGCCACCCCATGTCTTACCTATAAATAATAACAAACTCGCCAAATTAGGGGTAAGAGGGTTTCTACCCTCATTTCATTCATATCACCATCTTTAAAACTTAATTGACTTAGACATTGGAGGTTCCTTCCTAGAAAACCTTTCAAGAAACCCCACCCCCTTCTTTTCTTTGCAAGATTAAGTGGTCATTACAATAGCCACGTGTTTCTCAGGAGTGATGAGGAGGACAGAGACCATCATTAATGTTAAATATAAGTGAGAAATTTGAAATTTGAATTTACATAAGATATATTCCAGTTACTTTCTTTTAAGAATGGCACTTATGTATATTTTATTTAATCTTAAAATTTAAATGTATCCTTGATATATATCATGCTATATTTAGTATGTATCTTTAATACTCTCTATTTCATAAAAACTGATCATTTTACTATTTATAACAATTAATTTATAATTTTATTTATTTCAAAATTTATTATAAAAATATGAATATTTTATATGAAAATAAAAATTTAAATATTATAGTTTCTAAATATCATTTTTAAGAATTTTTTTAAGATATATTAATATGAATATGTTGAAGTCAAATTTTAATAAAAAATATCATGACTCTCTTTAGTACAAAAAAATTTTAAAATAATAATTTGTAAAACTTTTGTCAAAAAAAAATTTATGTAAAGCTATTAACATTTTCATCGTCTTTCGTCTCATTTCGCTGCGCGAGGTTGTGAGCCTCTACGGCCAACATCCGTCATCCGGACTCCTCCCTCAACTTGAAGTTATTTTTATTGAGAAAAGAACATCTAAGACTAAGACCACCCTTTACCTTAAGTCAAGTCTCTCTTTCGTTTTCCACTTCCATATCTCTCTCTCTCTCTCTCTCTCTCTATAAAAACAAAACACTTCTGTTTTCCTGAAAGAGCCTTAATTATAAACGACTAGCTAGTACAATCCTTTTTTCTCATCTTTATTATTTTTTTCAATATTTCCCCAAGATAACTAGATAGATATATGGTATGGATGATCATGAGCAGCAGCGCCCCGAATGGACGATTGATCTCTTGCAGTCCGATGGGCGGAATCCGGCAAATAATTCTATGGAGAAGCTGCAGTGGAATAATAATATGCCACGCCCACGGATGATCAGGGAAATGGATTTCTTTTCCGGCGACAATAATCGGAATTCGCAATTGCAGGATCGCCAAGAAACAAAAACTCTTTCTTCCTCCTCATTTTTGCTGGATTCTGGAGGTGTCAACGTAAGGTTCTGGATCCTGCAGCCTAATTATTATTTCCTCTTCTTTTCTTTTTCTTTTTCTTTTCTTGTGTGTGTGTATGTGTGTACGTGTCTGTATATGTGAAATTAACATATATATATATATATATATTAATTATTGGACTTGGATATATTTAAAGAATACAATAAAATTTATTATACGGTTGTGGAAATAAGTTAAGTCTGCGGATGGATTAATATAAAATTTAATTTAGTTCTGACACTGATGATCACAATTAATTTACACAGACTGGATTGGATCTGCTGGCCTCAGGCTCATCACCCAGTGGTAGAGTTTTAAGAAATTATGTCGCTAATAATAACAAAACTGCTGATTTAGTAAGTTCCAACCTGCCATCTAATTATTTTTATTTTATATATTTCGAGTATGTAGTTGATTTCATTTATATATATATTTTGTTTCTGGATAGAAGTTATCGTTCCTTTTGATGAAAAATGATTGATCAGCAGATGGGTAGTCTTCAGAAGGAGTTGGAGAGGTTGCATGAGGAAAACCGAAGACTAAGGAACCTGCTGGATCAGCTGACCCAAAAATACAGTGACCTTCAGGGTCAACTACTCCTCCTCACGCTTGAAAACCAGAATACTAGCAACCGGCAACACCATGTCCAGGTTATTAATTTCATATATAATTACAACATTAATGCTAATTACAAGTAGTTGTTACTTGTTAGTATTTCATTTGGAACTGCCCTTCAATCTTGGTCCACATATATATTTGTATATATGTAGTTCATCATATATCTTTTCAAACTATCATTATTTTATTTAATGCAAAAAAAAAAAAATGGTTAAAAAACTTTTATTGATGTATCATAGTAGGGGCGTATAACAATGTAGAGTGGCGGGGTGGCAGTTGCCTCCCTGGGATTTTAAAAACTTTTATTGGTGTATATAAATAGATATGGTATGGAATACAACTATAATATAGTTGGGTACGTCTTAATTATAAAGAAAAGAAAATTAGTGGTGACTATAGGCATAGGTCCCCCCTTGGTTTAGTAATTAGGATGGTTAACCGATTTTGTTTCTCGTGACGACTCACACTGTCAAAACAAAATAGAGTCATCTCTTAATCAGTCCGTCTCTATCTCTATACCATAGTCTCTTCTGGCTTGAGTAATTAAAGAATTTCAGAAGATTGTTTCCTTCTTTTTATTGGTAAGGGTATGAGTTAAATTAGGTTGCGAGAATTGCTTCAGAATTGATTGAGTATTGCCAAGTGTGAGACAAAAAGATTTGGATAATTTGGCAAGGCATATGGAAGATTCGGACTTGTGCTTATAACAATTCATTTCAATTCTTTTATTTGTAACCAAATTAAATTAGTTGGTCTTCTTATCTTATTAGTTTCAATTTAGATTCAATAATACTTAATGACTTTAAAGATTTAAAGTGCGTCTTGTTAAACTTTGATAATATTATAAACTTTTTGAGCTAAACATAATCATTGTTTACTTTTGAACTTCGTGGGTTCATATAGAATACTATTATTTGATGTTAACTATTATTATCAGTACATTTGAACAACTCGCAGCCCTAGGTAAGCGTATGACTTTTTTTACTAGTATTTCTCTTACTTATCCTTTATCTTTCACCCTTCACGGGGAGAAAAGGATATAAAGCTATACGGCTGGTCTAATTAATCATTTTTCTTATTAAGTAACTATTTTCTGATTCTCGTTAATAATTTAGTAAGCATATTATATAGATAGTAGACGGTTTGTGTTCATATAAACTCTCAAACAAGTAAGAGTATAAATTAAATGGGATGCATATATATATATATACAAATTAATGTTCTGAACAGAAGGTGGAAGAGGATAAAGTATGGAGTCCGGGCAGCGCAGCAGGCCAAGAGGCGATGGAACCAAGTTCATCTGCTGGTGTCATAGATGTGAATGAACCGCCTGTCTCCAACGACAAGACACATGAACAATCTGTGTCAACCAAAAGCACCATGGATCAGGTGCTGTCCCAAAATGGTCAGCGACCGGGAAAGCAACTCACTCTGGAAGATGCCGCTGACCAGACATCGCATAGTTGGGGGTCGCCCAAAAAGAGTCCCAAGTTGGACCAGACCAGGAGCGACGAGCAGGCTCCTGCCCCAGACCAGGCGCCCTTGCGAAAGGCTAGGGTTTCAGTTCGAGCCAGATCCCAAGCTCCACTGGTACGTACTATTCTATATATACGTTACTAGTAACTAGTATTCATATATATGTGCACAAGTGGTTTTTCACCCACCTGTAACAACACGTATAATGAGTTTATTCCGACCATCTACTGTACTGGGAAATAAAATTACTTACAAAAAAGAAATACTTTTTGTTGCTTCATTTTGGAATGACAGATCAGCGACGGGTGCCAGTGGAGAAAGTACGGGCAGAAATTAGCCAAGGGCAACCCGTGTCCACGGGCCTATTACCGTTGCACCATGTCGGTTGGCTGCCCCGTTCGCAAGCAAGTCCAGCGATGTGCCGACGACAAAACCATTCTCATCACCACCTACGAAGGCAACCACAACCACCCTCTTCCTCCCGCCGCCACTGCCATGGCTACCACCACCTCCGCCGCCGCCTCCATGCTCCTCTCATCCTCAACCTCATCCGGAGAACCCTCCCACTACCTCCCTCACTTCTCCCCCTATGCCTCCACCATGGCCACCCTCTCCTCCTCCGCCCCCTTCCCCACCGTAACCCTAGACCTCACTCACGGCCCCAACTCCCAGCTCTTCTTCCGACCGCCACCTTCCCCGCCGTCATTTCCTCTGCCGCTTCGTGGCTACCCTCAACTTGTGGGCCACCCACTGTTCCAACATCAGGCTAAGATATCGTTGCCGCCCACGCACTCGTCGTTGATTGATACGGTCACCGCCGCAATTGCATCCGACCCCAACTTAACCGCCGTGCTTGCTGCAGCCGTTTCGTCTGCTATGAAAGCGCCTTCGATCGTGGGCAGGAGCAATGTGGATGGAAATGATGGTAGTGTGGTTTCCGGCCCGCCGCTGCTCCCACAATCCTGCACGACTTTCTCGAGTAACTGAAGGGGGATTTAAAGTATACACAATCAAGTGAGATCGGGGCAACCAGTCTGCCAGCCGGTTCAAAGCAATAGGGGTACGACCCATCGAGACAATTCAATAGTTTTTATACCGAAAAAGATATTACAGAATATTACGTACGACTCGATACTTAATTATTTGTGCATATTTACATGTAGCTGGGCGATTATGAATACGATAAATTGAGTGCTTCGCTTGGACATATTTTTTTTCTTTTTGTACCAAAATAAGGTTTACGATATGAAGAGATAAGGTTTTATGTACTGTATATAGAAAACGCATGCATGCGCGCGCACACACATATTATATAATATATGTGGTTGGTATATTTGGCTTGGCTCGCTAGAAATTAAGCTGTTTTTGTTTTCTGGTAATCAGAAATTAAGCTCTTTTGTCAGAACTATACTATTGGATAGGTTGCTAATTGACAAGGTGTTGGCGCGTGGATGACTAGTTTAATTTGGGAAAAAGGCTAGCTAGCGCATTAATTTACTAGCTGAATCTAATACTACTAATTGAGCTGAAGAAGAGTGAAAAAGAGGATATATTATATACCGGTAACTTTGGGATCATAATTAATACCAAGCAATATTCAAGCAGGTTTATATATAATAAATATACGCAGGTGAAGCTAAAAGACAGCGTTGTATGGATCAAAGCTTGTCGAGAGAAGTAGCCAGTGATTGGCATGCACAATTAATGTAGACGCTCGCTGGGATCATACTGCGAACTGGGCCTTTGTTTGGGAGGGGCAAAAAACCTACTTTCAACAAAAAGGAGCCTTGTATTGTAATATACATTGATCCATACGACTTGCGAGCCCAGAAGGAATTAATTGTTCATACGCAGAGACAGACGATTATGGCCTAGACTAGACCAAGCTAGAATAGGAGGAATTATGGGCTTAATGAGCCGAACTCAAGCAGGCCTGAACGTTAGTACAGCAACAAACGCACATCGTCGATGAACCTAAACAGGCCCACATCCCAGGAAACAAAGAGTTAATTCATTTTAACCTAAAAGTCAACTTAATCTGAAATTATTTTTTTTTATTTTTACATCTTCATTACCTAAAACTAATTTTATTTAAAATTAAATATTATATATATTTAATAATCTATTTAAAATATAATTTTTATAATCTTGCTAAATTTTTATGATTTTTTCTATTTTTAAGCATTAAAAAGAAATTTTCACAAAAATTTAATAACAGTATGAAAATTTACTTTTAAATAGATTATTACATTTAAATAATATTAAATTTTTAAATGAAATTGGTTCTAGGTAAAAAATATGTAAAAATAAAAATTAGCATCAAAATTTTGGGGCGAAAACAAGATATTTTGGGGAAAAACAAGATGTATGAAAATATTGTTTTTAATGTTTTTTAAAACAGATTCCAAAATTTGGAAATATATTGCTTTTATTGAGCTTCATTTTAAAATTTAATAAAAAAACATTATTTTTCTAATTCTGGAAACATTAAAATTTTTTATGCTAAATAGTTGGGTAATCAAATAATATTTTTTTAATCTGTAAATTTGTGACCGTCAATATAATTGCCAATATAATCTGTAAATTTTTTATTGCCAATATGAGCTAGCCGCACGTCTTTCTCCTCTCTCCTCCCTCCTCTCATCATTCCTTTATCAATCTAGACTTGGCTGGTTAATTTTTCACCATTACTCAACTCGATTATCTTTAATCACTTTTATCGTTCTTTCTCCTACACGAAATTTCTTCACCACCATCAATAGAAGCACCATATGGTTTATCCAACACTTTACGGCAAACAATCTAGGTGGCCTTGTTTTTTAAATTGGTGGCTACAAGAAATAGCAGAGTGTGGAAAACGGCTGAGACTTAGATAATAAGGTGTTTACGAATAATAGATCGGGATGATCGTATGTTAATTTTTGTATTTATTTTATCCTTTATCTGATCCTTTTTCCAATTACTTGTGTGTTATTTCTTCATGATTTTCTTGGTTTATCTGAAAATTTTTAATTTAATTCGATTCTTTTCCCTTTATTCGGTGTAGTAGGGATGTGTACCCTTTTATTGGTCAGTTTATATGTCCCTGTTATTCTTTAGTGTCCTATGTTATTGGTTTATAAGATACCGTTTGACTTACTAGTAATTGGAATGAAGTAACCTTTTATCTAAACAAAAATGTGTGAGTCAGGTCAGATTTAGGTAAGGTCATTCAAGTTCGGGTTTAATCGAGTTAGCATAAATTTGGGTTAGGTCAGGTTATTTGAGTTTGGCTTAATTTTGGGTTAGGGTTACGTTAGGTTGGGTTTATTTGGGTTCGGATTCAATACAGGTCGGATTGATTTCAATCTCGAGGTAATTTCAAATCGGATTTTAGTCCATATTTAGGTTGACCAGTCAGGTTTGTTTTGGTTCTTGGTATATATGCTGAAATTACTTAATCAATTCAATTTTTTGTTCAGTTTTAGTTAAAATTTAAATTAAATGATTCAATTTTTTGTGCAATTAACTTATGTTAGTTTTTCTTTTCTTAGTATGTTAAATTAAAAAATCCATAAAATTTTTCTAATTATGTTTCAACAAATTTACTATGATATCTAACTTTTGGTATAAAATTGCTACAAAATATAGCTCTAGTTCACTATTACTCTATTAGTGACTGAACTGCAAGATTTCAATAATTTAGGTGAAAATGTAAAGGTTTGAAAAGTTTAGGGACTTATGTTGTAATTATTGTGGTGACTAAAATAAAATTTTTAAAATTTAGATATCTTATTACACTATTCTTAAAAGTTTAGGACCAATGTTGTAATTTGATAATTATTTACCAAGATCATCAAACTTACTAAATATGGAAATTACTTATTTTAAAAGAACCAAAATAAAGAACTTATTAAATATGTAAGTTTTTAAATATGAGACTTACTACATATAAATATTCTTAAAAAGTGGAAGTTATTATATATGGAAGCTTTAAAATATAAAACTCATTAAATATAGAAGACAATAAAAGAGGAAAGTTAAGGTTTAAGGTAAATGTCTGACAGCCATATATTTATATTAATTTGAGTTAAAATTGGGCTGTTTCAAGTTTAGATTATTTCAGGTTTAGGTTATTCTAGGTTCGGGTATTTCAGATTTGAGTTTCCTCGGGTTTCATTTCAATTAAGTTCGGATTCATAACTTGTTAGGCATAATCAGATTCTGGTCATTAACTTTTCTGGTCAAATCACGTCAGATCAAGTTTGAGTTTGTGTGAGTTGGGTCAGATCATATTTTCTCATTCCTAATTATCAATAAACCCCCTGACTTTCAACACTTGATATCACTACAAAACCGATTAAAATGTTTACTATTATTCATTTTGGTTAAAAGAACTTGATTTTTCATTTTGGCTAAAAGAAGGTGATTTTTGTTGCTATAATTCATAGCCAAAATCTTATAATTAAAGTCAGTATGTTATGTGTATCAAAGAATTTACAAAAAAAAAGTGACATCTCTACAAAATTTTTAAAGGAGTATTATTTGTCCTCAAAATTCTTCTTTATCCAGAGAAAATAACATTGACTGCAGCCATAACTCAAACAATATGCCCTGCCGATTCAAGTCTATATTCAACTCCCCACAACCATTTATATGACAAAAAGTAATGTGCAATATAACTTGGCGCTATTTGTACTTTTCAAAAACTTATAAATAACTCTTTATCATTAATTATTTGCACAGGAAAAAAAATGCCAAATGTTTGCCCTCTAGATTTCTAGAAACATGCAACTGACTATTATTCTTTACAAATTATTGTAACTACTTTTCTTTTAATACTGGTAAAAATGTTTCTCAGTTCAAAAAAGAAAGTAAAAATGAAAAACATAACAACCCAATGACGGGTAGATTGGATTAAAGCAACCGCGGACGGTTTCAAATTTTAAAAGAAACCTCAGGATTCGACCGTTGGAGCTGGCAAAATTCTCGTGTCCACCGTGTAAACCCTAAAGCTAACCTGATACATAAAGAAACAAACTTGCCATTTCTAAACTCTTGCTCTGAGAGGAGCTAGCTAAAGTCGAACCAGCTTCAATGGATTTCTAACCTTGGTTCCATCACCCAAACAAACGATCGAATTTCCCTTATAATCCCAGGAATATGAGGACCACGATGAAGCGCCATGGCTGGCAACGCCCGCTGCACCCTTTACAGGTAGTTTATTGTAACTTAAAGCTGAAATATAGCTCTTCATCAGAAAAAGGCAACATTTTTATCTCCTGGATGGAAGAAGAAATTTCCCAGTAGTATAAATTAGATGAGTCGGAGGACAATTTGATCTGGGCATGAAGGATCTCCATCTCATAAGTCTGCTAATTATTGATTCGGAAGTTGAAGAATCTTAATTTCCATGGTTGCAGATGGTGGGAATCGCAATATACAGTGTCCTGGTTGTGGCCTTCTATACATTCTTAGGCTTGTTTCTGGGGAACAGAATTGCAGAAATCACAGTTACGTCCTTATATTCCTTTGTGGTAATGTCTTGAAACAAAAAGTCAGAACTATTCTTTGTGAATTTGTAACGAAATCTCAATCAACTGAATAACTGTAACGTTATGTTCCCATGTCAGGTCGTCTCAGTGATGTGCCTATTTATTAGGTGCACTGCCATAGACCCAACTGATAGAACCAGCTTCAGGAAGAAGAGAAAAGGCAAATCAAAAGGGATCTTGAGGCTGAATTATGGGTTCCTATTGAGCCAGGTCATTGTGAGATTTTTCAGAAGAATTGAGAAGAAGATACTTAGAACTTTTATTAGGAGGAAGTACCTGGATCCTTTGCATGCTAATATCCAAATGGAGCCATTGCTTCCTTTTCCACTTGTAATGAAGGATGATGCAATTGCACCTGACATGAAGGAGGATGATATCTCCTTTTGCTCCCAGTGTGACTTTCAGGTGAAAAAGCACAGCAAGCATTGTAGGACTTGCAACCGCTGTGTTGAAGGGTTTGATCACCATTGCAGGGTAAGAACAACGAGTTTAGCAGGTTTTTGCATCAGTTTTTTTCTGGCCTTGTTCTTTGAAATGCTATGGATTGATAGGAAGTTTGTTTTTGTCTTTCAGTGGTTAAACAACTGTGTGGGGAAGAGGAATTACACCACATTCATTCTTCTGATGACGTTTGTGTTACTGATGGCAAGTGGTTGCATGTTTCCTACGGAAATGATCTAAATTGAAGTTGAGAGTGTTGTTAACTCACTGTTTTATGTCCTTGGTAGTAAAACAAAGTTTTTGTTGTCATGTTGTCCTGTCACAGCTAATGGTAGAAGGAGGAACTAGCATTGCCATATTCATCAGGTGCTTTGCAGACAAGAAAGGGATAGAGCAGGAGCTTAAGAAAAGGCTGCATGCAGAATTTCCCAGAGAGGTTCTTGCAACAATATCGGTAATCTTTTAGTACTTGATTTTATACTGTACCAGACATTTGTTTGAAGTGTTCTTCTTTTCGTTTCTCTCTAGTTAGGAAGCTCATGGTTTAACTTCTCAGGTTCTATTGGTTCTACTGACTGCTTATGGTTCAGCAGCGATGGGGCAACTCTTCTTCTTCCATGTAGTTCTTATAAGGAAGGTAAATTTGTCAGAAAGTGTTTCTTGCAGATTAAAAGTGTGTGGAAGACAAAAGAGCATATGTTATTGTGTTACACTTGCAACTTTGGTTCAGGGAATGAGAACATATGATTATATACTGGCAATGCGGGAGACCCAATTTGCAGACCCATTTGATGATTCTGATACTTCCTCAGATGAAAGCACTGGTTTTGATTCACCTGAAAATTCTACACTTCTATCGAGATTTATTTGCAGAAATCACAGAGTAAATCAGGTAAGCACGATGCACAAATTTCTATTCATCTACAGACTTGAGCAGACACAACTTAGCAGTTATGAGCCTGTGTGATTTCAGAATCCTACAAGGTTGTCCATCAGGATTGATGAAGGTCCTGAACCTCCGGCTGTTAACAAGAAACAAGGATTCCATGTTAGCATCAATCCATGGAAGTTGATCAAGCTGAGCAGCGAGAAGGCTCTTCTAGCAGCTGAGAAAGCTAGGGAACGCCTCAGGAAACAGATACCAGCAGTAGAAGGCGACTTATTGAAGCCACTGCCTTTGGAAACAAAACGCGGACCTCTGACAACCGTAGAGTCGAACACAACAAATACAGGGTCAGCCTCAACACCCTTCATCTCAAAGGTGCTTCCATCATCTCCAGGAAGATTTTCGAGTCCAAGAAGACGATTTTCTGGGTCTCCAAACATGCTCTCTGGTGTTATACCATCACCAAAGCAGAAGTACAAAAGTAACTTTGACTTGAAGTTAACGGAGGTTTCAAGAGAACTGGAAACATACATTTCAAGACAAGTTTTATGTTCAGTTATCAAAAGAGATGGCACCGAGGCATCCCCCAGATAAAATTGTATGATCTTTCTTCATTTTCTTTTTCTTTTTCGTTTTCGTTTTCCTTTTCCCTCCATCTCTCATCCTTTGAGAAATATTTGCTTGTTATTTATGTCTATTTTGCAACATATTGGTGGAAAAAAATGCACTTCCGCTATTCATTAAATCAATGGTTGGATCTTGAAATTGATATAACTGAAGGACATAAGTTAGGCGCAAAAAGCCCAGTGTTCCCATAAGAGAAAAGGCCTATATTTCCTTCGTGGCAATGAAAAAATTTATACAAAGTAACATCCTTCCGTTGGTGTCCTCTCCTCTTCAGAAGACAGACAAGTCAAGGGACAGTACTCAAACTTCTCTTCTTCTGTTTGCTGTGAACCTCAAATTGTTCCTTCACATAGCACACTGAAAGCCAATCTATTTGAATGTCTGAGTAAAACAATCAAAATGTGGAAAACGGAACGCCAAAGAAACATAAAAAAAACAAAAAAATCTTACATTCTCTACTGACATCAGTCAATTATTTGTAACTGCACACAAAGTTACAAGAAAAACAATCATCTCCCAACAGCTAGCTGCTAATTGAATGAACTACCAGCCACTCCATTCAAGTTGCCATCATGCTCCATTTCCTTGGCCAGTTGTCTCGAGAAACGGCAAGAATCAAATTTCCAACTACTTGAAAAAGAACATGCGAGTGATTCCACTGCAAAGCAAATGCTATGTTTTCTTTATTTACCAAGAAAGCAACCAAGAACCTCTTTTCTGATTACCTGAACTCCAGAACTGATATGGTAGATGATAACAATCTGAGAGATGCTTTGGGATGATCCTCTCTTTCAAAGGCTCACAGGTTTCTGGGCAAACCAATTCAGAATAACCTCGAACATTTGAACAGTTCCATGCAGATTTTTCAGTTATGTTTAGAGTAACGTTGAATAAGCAGATATTAAGAAATTTGTCCCCTTCTATACCTTTCAGGAGCCCCGCGACTTTTATGTTTTCTCCTTTAACATTTTCAATAGTTATCCTGTCTATAACAGGGAGAGCATCCGGGTTATAGAACTCATCTGGGTGCTCAGAAAAATTGCTATTGAACCTTATGGCAGTGTTGACATCAACTAAGGTCATATTTGATATGTAGATATTTCTCACATATCCGCCTCTTCCAGGAGCAGTCTTAATTATAAAAGCTGTTGTCGTATTGAAAAAATGGATGTTTTCTGCATGGACTTCAGATACACCTCCAGACATTTCACTTCCAATTGCAATCCCCGAACCATCTCGGTTATGTCCAGTGAGGAGATTGATGGTAATATTTGTGCTCGGACGAGCAAATGAAATTCCGTACTCATCCCATCCACTCTTGATTGCAATTAGATCATCACCAGTGCTAATGTAGCAGTTCTCAATGCAAACATCACTGGAAGAATCTGAATACATAAGAAAAAATATAAGCCACATCGTTCAAATTTGAAAACACAGTTTTACACTGAAAACAGGTGAAGGAGTTGGGGATAGAAGTATTTTCCTTCTTACGTTGCATAATCCCTCTTTGAAAGTGCTAATAATCAATCTCATAATCCCTCTTTCAAAGTGCTAATAAACAATCTTTTGTACTCAATTCTGGTATCCAGTAATGCTTGTGCACTACAGGAAAATAAGGATGAAGAATCTTTCTCCTTTTCAATGTATTGATGTTTGTAAAAAAATTTCATAATGCTCATTCTTTAGTTCGAGATAATAAACAACAATCTGTTCTTTGCCAGTAGATAAGGTCACCTGGATCAATCCCATCGGTGTTTGGTGAATCTAGCGGAGCCAGGATTGTGACATTCTGGACAATTACGTCACTGTTCATCCCAAAAAATAACAACTAATTATAATCCTTCTCCTAATCTATAAATGCTTTATTCTGAAGTTTTTAAAACTTAAGAGGAACAAAGAAGATGTGTATTGAAAAAGAAAGGAACGATATTGGATATCAGTCTTCTCTGGGTACTGGGAGGCATACCTGCAGTAAACTGGGTGGATATTCCAAAATGGTGAATCTAAAAAGGTCAGGTTTGAAATTACAACACCAGTTGAGTTCATCAACTCAACCAAATGGGGTCGCGTATAGTTTAGAGTTTTGGTATGAAACCAGTTCCACCAGACGCTGCCTTGGCCATCAACAGTTCCATTGTCACCTGCATGGCAAAACAAAAACTTAGAAGATTTAGAAGAAGAAGGTGGAATTCTATTTCTTAAGTGACGTGAACTACCTGTGATGATGACATCTGTCAGATTTGCTCCAAATATAAGGCTCCCATGCCTTTTACCAGGTAGCTCCCTGCCCCGGCCATATGAAGGCAGAGGATCAACAATTGGCCAATCATCAGAGTTCTGAGCAATATTGTGCAGCGATTGTTAATATTTGCCAAGAGAAAGAACCCAAAGCATCTGGAGCAAATGAGAACGCGCTGTTGAACTTGGGCAGCAGTTTCTTTGCATTTGAGAAATTATCATATAGACTAGCAATTAACAAAAGATGATATATTCTAACATCATTCAGTAAGTATACATCATATGGAGCATGAATTTGCTAGCAACTACCATAATTTAGACTCTCTAGCATCAAGCCATCAACTTTGTCACAGCCTTCAAAATCAGCACTTGAGAATTGTCAAGGAGAAGATCTCTTAGAGAGATTAAGCCTTACCGTTGATCCCAGTATCACTGCATCCTTATCCAACCACAGAGTTAAGTGACTGATGAGGTCAAAGCTTCCTGTTAGCCATCTACCAGCAGGGACAAAAAGCTTGGCCCCGCCCTTGTCAGAGAACGAATTCAGATAGAAGATGGCATTCTGAAATGCTTTTGTGTTGAGAGTGACGCCATCTCCAACAGCGCCAAATTCAGTGATACTAACACTGTGAGGTCGAATCTTATCAGAGCTGCTTTCTCTGCAATACGAGCTGCCCCCCACAGCCCATAGTGCCTGACTGCAGAATGCAAGTACCAGAAGTGCGTCCACCAGCTGAAAAATACATGGTTAAATTGGTTAATTCCAGAAAATGAACATTACAATCAGATCCCAGTTGCCCTCCCCTTTACCCTTTGTCCTTCTCCAGGCATTTCATAACTGGCCATGCAGAAAAGTCCTTAGTTGTCTGTCCTATGAGCAAAGGTTAGTCTGATGACATGGGGGGCTTTAAGATTGGGACCGAAACTGAAAGAATATATAACTTAGAGTAACAGACTTCGGAGGAGTAGGTAGCAATTGGAAATTAAGAAACAAGAAAAGGCACGAATGACCGGATTTACAAACGCCTCACAGGAATAAAATAAAGGAGCAGCTAGATAGGAAGTCAGTTATCTGAGCTGCATTTTGGCATTAATATAATATTCAAACCTGAGGAAATGCTAGATAGCAATAAAGGAAAAAAGAGAAATGGGATGCTTAAAATCCCATTAGCCTGCCATTCGTACGATAGAATCTAAATTCAAGAAATAACTGACTTCACACATGTTTAGATCCCAGAATGTTGTTAAATTAACTTTTTTTTTTTTTCCCACAGCATGTGGAGGGACTCAGCGAGTCAAGCCTCTTTATTTGCAAGAGATATTTTCAATATTTCCTGCAAGATCTGGCTCAAACACCTGCTCTTCCAGCAGGAAGATAGCAACAGAAAATTACCAATTCAAGCAGAGAGAGCAGAATATCAGCTCAAGAAGAGAGCCCCATGTCAGCAACAAGACAAAAGAAAGTGATCAAACAACTCACAGTGAAAGGTCTCCTCATATGAGATCCGTAGTTGTTCACCCTCCGGCCAAAAAACACCTCGGTCTGAGAGGAAATTCAAGGCACCTACTAAACCTTTTCACCTTCCCAACACTATCAAACTCAGACAGGAAACAGAAAGGCAAGTGGGCTCTCGTGACCAGAGAATCTCTTGGTCTCTCGAGCCAAGCTAAGCAACACGCGAAGCACCTGGTGGGCAATTTAGATGCGCCGTTGAGAGAACAACCAGCATCTCCTCCGGCACCCACAAGAAAAAATTATTGACCGTGACCGTTGCTGCCCGCCAAAAATAAAGCAGTAGGTCCCTCGTGTTGCCTCACCTGCTCCATTACCTTCCTCTCTCTCTCTCTCTCTCTCTCTCTCTTCTCCTTGCTAAGCACACTTGTCTGAGAGAAGAAATGAGAGATGACACAGAAAAGGTGGAGCCAAAATAAGTGAATTGCAGGTCTTGAAACTGGATTTAAGCAGGAAAGGCTCTTGATTTTTGGGCGTTCGTTGGATAGTGTTTTTGCAGAGCGATTAGGATTTGCATCAAGGATCTAAATTTGCAACCGTTTATTTCCAATCATCGCATTTCATGTGACAACCTCGCAATCTCATTCGAGTTCGTTCCCGGAATACGTCAAAAAGGAAGAGACTGGCCAGTACTTCCACATCCTGGCTTCCTCATCTCTCTCTCTCTCTCTCTCTCTATAGAATTAGACGGTGGATCGACATGGACGAACTGTTTTTGATTTTGATTTGTGGAGCAATCATCAAAGATGAGGAGAGGAGAAAAACCCAAAAAGAAAAACAAATCAATTTACAAGGTGAGGTGGCGTCTTTTCACTTGTATATGTCGCCTGGTAGCTGACAAACATCGAGGCGGGGGCTCTTGATCCCGAGTTACACTCCTAATTGAAAAGTCCCGCACTTACAAATGTTTTCTCGTTTCTATGTGCCTGAGCACTCTGTTCGAGTTATGGTTCTGCCCTCTCTAATCTCAAGTGAGTTTTTTCATACGACGTAGAAAATCACATACATTAATATTTAAGCGGAAAGAGGAATTTCTGGTTTTTGGGTCATCAAATCAGGCATTAGTGTAGTGATATTATGAAGAGAGTGGCGTATCCTTCCGAAATTTTATAAAGGGCAGTTTATATACAAATAAAAATATTAAACTTAATATTAAATAATAAAATTTAAAAATTTACATATGTAACATGAAATCTAAACTCATATATAATATAATGATAAAAAAAATTTTGGAATAAAATATAAAAAAAATACTTGAATCTTGTATATATTAATTTTGTCATTAGTCGAACAACTACGGCATCAATTAGAAAATTATATACAAATTGTGGAGAATATGAGCGGGACGTATATATTGTATAGAATGTAAAAGAAAAATATCTCTTTTATAGCACTTAAACATGTACATTTCCCGCCTCTTGGCTTATGGATTTTATCTTGTATGACAAGTTCATTAATTTTTCCATTTGTTTAAACAAAAAAGTGCATAAAAAAATATATGAAAGTTTATGGGCTATTATAGATTTTTTTTCATTAATAAAATGTTAGTACACAAAAGAGATTAGCCCATTTTTTCTTTTTCTTAAAGTAAAATTACTTATTATTTTTGTTCTAGTAGATGTCCTGAAAATTATGAGGGTACAATGAAAAATTTAAAGAAGTCCAATTATTAAATTTGTATCTGTTATTATCTCTTTTTTTTTCTAAAAAATAGTCCATGGACCACCATTTATATAACATACATCGGCCTCTAATCTTCAATTATGTTTTACTAACCTCAAATCCACAATTTGATAGTGTTGACAAACAATGTATCTAGTGGGATTTGACTTCTAATTGGGATAGTACGTGTCATAACTCTTAATCATTAGACCAAGTGTTGGCAGATGCCATTGTAGATAGATGATTATACATGCAACTTAATGCAAATATATTTGTTCATATAGCGTTTTATGTAATTATTTACGAAAAAGCGCATTTCAATCCTAAAATTTATCCTACTTTTCTATTTAAGTCCTAAAACTTTTAAATTGTTAAAATCATTCCTAAAACTTTGTTAAAATGTTAACAATTAGTCTTTATTTACTAGAAGCCAATTACTAAACAGAAATATGATTCACATAGAGAAAAAATTATAAGTTAAATGTTTCATTAACTATCAAAAAATTATTTCATGGTTTGAATTTATTAAAAGATAGTTAATAAATAATTTAAATTGTAATTTTAAAAATTAATTTCAAAAAAGTGATTAATTTTGTACTTATATTTTAGAAATCATTTAAAAATAGTGAAAAGTTTTAGAACTAACTATTTATGCAGTATCCCCTAGCCTTTGGCCTAATGGCTAAAGGCTTAAGTAAATATGAGAAAGGTCTAGAGTTTGAATTGTGGTCTCGTCATTTCCTATATCATACAACATAAAGCTAATTCGGTTGCCATTCTGGCCTTAAAAAAACTGACATGCCTCTTTTTCTGATTACAATAATAATATCTCATTCCCTTATAACCTGTAATGATGTTTTTTTGAATATATAAAAAATTGTTTATGCAATTGTAAAGTTTTAGGACTCAATTAGAAAAGTGAAAAAATTAGAATTGAAATAAAAAATCATGTAAAGTTTTAAGATAAAATATATTTTTTTCCATAATTAAGACAAAATATATTTTTTTCCATAATTATTTAACCAATATATAAACAATTATGCAATTATTGATTTATGTCATAGAAAAAGATTTCGGCACATAATTTTGAAAACAAGCTACAGAAAAAAAACGTGAATTAAGTCATGGCAATCAAAGAATTAGGAAATAATATATGTTAATATTTCAAAGGAGTATTAATTTAACTATATGTTGTTTTAGTGGTTAATGGTTTGTATATTACATGCATAATGCAAGACAAAGTTTATTGGTCATAAGAATTCGTCTTTTGACTCTTTTTTCTGACTATTGGGACTGAAAAGTAATCAATAATTGATCAAAAATCAGAGAAAACATGCAAATAAATAATTTTCAAAAAAATTTGGGGCAATTGTTGTGGGCATTCTAATTAAATTAAATTATTTAAATACTTATTGTAATGCTTCGTGATTTTGTCATATCTATGTCACAAGCCGGCCAAATATATATATATTTCTGATGAGGACAAACCAAATGTGGACAATGGCGATACATTTTATTGAGGTAAGTATTGGTAACAAATTAATTGCTGTAACAGAGCAGGCAACCACTGGTTTTTTAGAGTCAGGGATCCAATGCCTCTTACAAAAGTTTTTCTTTTAAATATTACTCTCTGTGTCTCATGTTATTTGAAATAAATGGTTTTGCACGAAGTTTTAGGTGAGGTCTACAAAAGCACACATTTTCCTATTATGCCCCCGTCTCCGTGTCCATCTCCGACTCTCCATGTCACTTCATCGATCTTGATTCGTCCGTCTCGATTGTCACTCTTGATTCGCCGATCTCATCTCCTTGATTCGTCAATTGGTCTCATCCCATCGACTCGTAGATCGGTCTCGTCGCCTCGATTTGTCACATCGATCAGAGATCCTTCGATCGTCTCCATCTGTCACCTTCGTTTATCGTCTGTCGTCGCCCCCATTGGTTGCCTCCATCTTCTGTCCTTTGGCTGTCACCCGCTTCGATCTGTTGTCTCCTCCGTCTGTCGTCCGCTTCCGTCTGTCACCTCATCATCGGCGCCATCGCCGTCGCCTTGTGGCCATTGCCTCATCGCCGCCATCTCCATCCGTCTACTCATGCTTAGATCAAAGGAGAACAAAAGAGTGACGTTGGCTATAGGTTTTATGGTAGAACAGAGGAATGAAGAAATTGTATAGGGTATAATGGTAAAGAAACATGGTAAAACTTACTTAAAAAATAAATGTTTCAAAAAATTTGGGATAACCCAAAATAAAAAATGTTTCAAAGAATATGGGACAGAGAAAGTAATAATTAATTAGGCCTCAAATAATAGAAGCATAAGCACATGAGAAATTGTTGATAAATGGTAGAAATGGAAGCCGAAGATTTTGTTGGCCCAGAAACATAAATTTTCACCAACTTAAGAGTCAAGCTAATGAAAAAAAAAATTGATTCTCAGCAATTTATATTACAAATTAAAATTTATATATCTATGTATAACTATTTTTTCCTTATGTGAAATAACTATTTTTGTCCTTGGAGTTTGTTTGGATTTACGGTTGGGTCAGTGTTTGGCTTGGCTAAAGTTTTCAGTTGGGTCTGTGTTATTGGGTGGACACGTGTAGGTCTGTGTATGCATTAATTGCCTTGGACGCCATCCTTTTTTTTTTTTTTTTGTCTACCCTATTCTGGTCATTTGTTATTCAAAATTTACGATTAGCTCCCTGTAATGGTTTAGTAATCTAGGGTACCGTTCTTGGCTTCTTCTTCTCAGTATGTGGTTTTCTCTGTTGATTTTTTACAGATGGAATGTTTTTCACTGTTGCTTTGGCACCATTGTGCCGTTGTTTGGTGATATTATAAGGATCTATTCGTTGGGGTGGAAACTTGGATGATTTCTTTGTGTTTGGAAGTCTGTTAATTGGGTTAATGCAAGTCGAGCCATTTACATCTTTGCTCCTGTTGGATTCAGGCTTCCATTATCTAGAGCTTGCAAGTTTGTACGGTGGCTCCTCTGGCTGTGTGTCACCTGAAAACGGTAGGCAATTGGTACTGATTACATGTATTATATTGTATGAATGTTATTATAATCAAAGATAGACTCCACCGGTCATCTATAAACTATATCCAATGTTGTTTATTCACCTTTAAACTATCAAATGTTGCTTAATTGTCCCTAAATTATATCCATTATTGCTTAATCATCCTTTTATCTATCACAGTCGTCAAGGATGGAAGGAAAAATGATATAACTACTAATATGGCATCACTTTTTCATCTATCTTGAATAGTATGATAGACAGCAGGACGATTGAATAACATTGGATATAGTTTAGTTTATGAATGATTAAGCAATATTTGATAGTTTAGGGAAGAATAAGAAACATTGGATATAGTTTAGGGATGATCGGTGAAATTTACCCTATAATGAATAACATTAAGCTCGTTATTTCTCGTTATTTCTGTCCGAAGCAAGTTAACAATATCTGGAAATTCAAGATTATCCGCAAAACACTTGCTTATAATTAATAATCATAAATGAAGAACATAAAATTCCATCAATATATTCATAGAAAATTTTCGTTAGAACCAAAATATATTTAAACCTTAGACAACTTAATTGCGCATGTAAAACTTTAAAGTTCTTCAGATACGAATTAAAACTACCCACTTAATATATATTATATAAACATATATCTCATATGAAATTCAATACATTTCATCATAAGATTTCACTCACACGGGCCTTCAAATTATTTATTTGGAATTTCACTTATAAAGGGGAAATTGCAAACATAAAATATACATGTTTACTACTTTGTATAGCATCGGCTAAAATAACTTAATAACTTATATTATCATCTTTTATTAATGGATGTTATCATAATGGATATTATATGTCATAATCAACATGTATGTGAAAAAAATTCCTTCCAAATAAACTACCCTATTTTTGTGTGGAAAATTCTTGTGTGAGCCGGGCGTAGCCGTGAGCCCGGACATGGAAGACAATTACATATTGTTGTCGGAGGCTAAGCATGTTTTTGGTATTGGCGGAGTGTTTAAGAAACTACGGAAGAATTAGGTGACATGGGTTTGAAACACATTGGAGATTTGTTTTGTGGTTTCTTTTTCTTCCCGTCCTTGCTGACGCATTTTTGTTTATTTTTTCTCCATATTTTGTTCATTGTCGTTATTTTCATAATTTTTTTGTTTTGTTTCTTTTTCTCTCCCATTCCTGCAGTCGCTTATCTTTTTTTATTTTTTTTTCTTCTGGATGCCTCCGTTTTCTTTTTTTCTTTTTCTCCCATTCTGCTGATGCATTTCTGTTTATTTTTTCTCCATTTTCTATGCTTTGTCGTTATTTTCATAATTATTTTTTTTTCTTTTTCTCCCCCATTCCTGAAAACGCCTTCCTTTTTTATTTCCTGATGGATGCTTTCCCTTTTCTTTTTTTTTTCCCTTTTTGTTTCTTTTTTTTCCCTTTTATTTTCTTTTTCATTTTTCCCAATTTTAAAAGAACAGACAACTGCTCATGAAAAAAATAATAACTACTAATAAAAGAACAAATATAGTTTATGTAAAGAATAAGCAGAAATTAAAAAAAAAAAAACAAACAGCTACTAGTAGAAGAACAAACAATTACTGATAAAAAAATAAATAATTATTAATAAAAGAACATATAACAAGTTTACCTAAAGAACAGACAAAAAATGATAAAAGAACAAACATTTTCTTCTAAAAGAACAATGATACCCTTCTAAAAGAATAAACATATCATTCTGAAAGAACAAACACCAGAAGATAAAAACACAAGAAGTTTACAGCAACAGGGTCATGTATAAGAACAAATAGTGTCTTTTATAAGAACAAACACTTAAGTGACAAAAAATAAACATGTAAAAAAAAGAAAAACAAACATTGTCTTCTAAAAGAACAAAGATACCATTCTAAAAGAACAAACATATCCTTCTGAAAGAACAAACACTAGAAGATAAAAGAACAAGAAGTTTACAAAAACAGAATCATGTATAAGAACAAACAGTACATTCTATAAGAACAAACACTTAAGTAACAAAAAATAAATATGTAAAAGAAAGAACAAATATTTCCTTCTAAAAGAACAAAGATGCCCTTATAAAAGAACAAACATATCCTTCTAAAAGAACAAACACTAGAAGATAAAAATCAAGAAGTTTACAGAAACAGGGTCATGTATAAGAACAAACAGTGTCTTCTATAAGAATAAACACTTAAGTGACAAAAAATAAATATGTAAAAGAAAGAAAAACAAACATTGTTTTCTAAAAGAACAAGGATGCTCTTATAAAAGAACAAATAAATCCTTTTGAAAGAACAAACACTAGAAGATAAAAGAACAAGAATTTTCAAAAACAGGATCATGTATAAGAACAAATATTGCATTCTATAAGAACAAACACTTAAGTAACAAAAAATAAAAATGTAAAAGAAAGAATAACATTTCCTTCTAAAAGAATAAGGATGCCCTTCTAAAAGAATAAACATATCTTTCTGAAAGAACAAACACGAGAAGACAAAAACCAAGAAGTTTATAGAAACAATGTCATATATAAGAACAAACAGTGTCTTCTATAAGAATAAATACTTAAGTAAAAAAAATAAACTTGTAAAAGAAAGAACAAATATTGCCTTCTAAAACAACAAAGATACCCTTAAAAAAGAACGAACATATCATTTTGAAAGAATAAACATCAGAAGACAAAAGAACAAGAAGTTTATAGAAACAGGGTCATGTATAAGAACAAATACTTAAATAAAAAAAAATAAACATGTAAAAGAAAGAACAAATATTGCCTTCTAAAAGAACAAAATTGCCTTCTAAAAGAACAAAAATGTTCTTCTAAAAGAACAAACATATCCTTATGAAAGAACAAACATCAGAAGATAAAAGAACAAGAAGTTTACAGAAACAGGGTCATGTATAAAAACAAACGGTGTATTCTATAAGAACAAATACTTAAGTAACAAAAAATAAACATGTAAAAGAAAGAACAAACATTTCCTTCTAAAAGAACAAAGATATCCTTATAAAAGAGCAAAAATATCCTTATAAAAGACAAATACTAGAAAACAAAAGCATTAGAAGTTTATAGAAACAGGGTCATGTATAAGAACAAACAGTGTCTTCTATAAGAATAAACACTTAAATAACAAAAAATAAACATGTAGAAAAAAGAACAAATATTACCTTCTAAAAGAACAAAGAAATATTTCTAAAAGAACAAGCATATCCTTTTGAAAGAACATACACCAGAAGATAAAAAATAAGAAATTTACAGAAACAAGGTCATATATAAGAACAAACAGTACTTTCTATAGGCCTTCTATAAGAACAAATACTTAGGTAACAAAAAATAAACATGTAAAAGCAAGAACAGACATTGCTTTCTAAAATAACAAGTAGGCCCATAAATATAAACACCAAAATACAAAAGAATAAGTAATGTGTGAAAATGTAAAAGAACAAACAAGGTTTTCTTAAAAACAAAAAGAATATAAAACGAAAATATAAAACCGGAGTGGACATATAAAGACAGGAAAAAAAAAAGAAAAGAAAATGAGAATAAAATGCTAGAGTAGAAGTCTCGAGACTTGAACCGAGACAACGTTCTTCCCACCCCACGCGCTTTGACCACGTTGCCCAATTTGAAATTTTATCCAATGTCCAAAAATATTATCACGCTCTCCTACCATGAGGCCAAAATGAACATTTTTAAATTTTTTAGTCATAGCGCACAAAATAAGCCAGGTGCACGTAATACAAACTCTTTTTGTGTATGGATTACGGAAGAAGTTTAAGGAGTAACTCTTCAATAAACTAGGCTTACGCTATGCGCCGCCCCTCAAAATTTTAAAATTTTTTATTTTGGCCCCATTTCTTAGACACAATTAATCACACCACCGTGGCAATCATTTCTATCAAATTGCAACAAATTTCTGCCATTGGTGCAGTGTTCAAAGTGCTGGGAGTGCTGATATAGCCTCAAAGGTTCAAATTGCCGTTGGGGAAATGGCGCAATTTATCTTTTCTCTAGTTTTTCTTTCATTTTTCCCTTTATTTTTTGCTCAGTTTTTTTTGTTTTCCTACGCCTATTTGTTTTCTATTTTCTTTTTTAATTTTTGTTTTTTTTCCATTTTTAGTTTTTTTATTTCTGTTTCCTCATTTTCCCAATTTCTTCGTTTCATTTGCTTTTTTTTTTTTGGAATTATTTTCAGTTTTACCTTGCTTCCAGTTTTATTTCCTATTTTTATTTATTTTTTAATATATAGGTGTTCTATTTTGCGTTACTTATATTATTATTACTATTTAAAAAATTTATCTATTTCCTTTCATTTTTTTGTTTCAAAATTTTTAACTAATTAAAGAACAAAAAATTACTAGTAAAAGAACAAATAATTCCTCAAAAAGAACAAACTGACATAAATAAAAGAACAATTAATTCCTCTAAAAAATCAATAGATACTCATAAAAGAATAAATGCACGATATTAAAAGAACAAAAAAATAAACAATCTATTAAAGTTGAAAACAAAACAGGTAAAACTAGTAAAAGAATAAACAATAGCTGATAAAGGAAAAGATGAGACCGATAAAAAAATAGATAAATATAATAAAAGAACAGATATATCTACTAAAAAATAGATATATCTACTAAAAGAACAGATATAAATGATAAAAGAACAAATGATAACTAATAAAAAAAGATAAACTTATAAAAGAAAAAACACATACAAACAAAAGAACAAAGTGTTACTAATAAAAATACAAATAGCTACTAATAGAAGAATAAATAACTAGTTTATCTAAAAGAAATTGATAAAAGAACAAACACATACAAACAAAAGAACAAAGAGATATTAATAAAAGAACAAACAACAGTTTCATCTAAAAGAACAAATATGTTCTAATAAAAGAATAAACACACGAATAAAAAAACAAACAAATAATAATTATTATCTTTTCTAAAAGAACAAATAGAAACTGATAAAAAAACAAATTATTACTATTAAAAACACAAATATCTAATAATAAAAAAACAAACAACTAGTTTAATTTAAAGAAACAAACATGAATCAATAAAAAAACAAACACATACGAATAAAATAACAAAGAGTTACTAATGAAAGAACAAACATCACATTTATTTAGAGGAACAAACATGAACTAGAAAAAAAACACCTATAGATAAATGAACAAAGCGCTACTAATAAAACAATAAATGAGAAGTAAAAGAATAAAAACTTATTTTTTCTAAAAGAGCAAGCAGAAACTGATAAAAGAATAAATTTTTACTAATAAAAATACAAATAGCTACTAATAAATGAACAAACAACTAATTTATATGTTCATTGTTATGTCGGGATTCTAACTTATAAAATAAAAAATGAGATGCAATATCTCATCACTATTATTTTAGCGTATTTTTATTTTCATTTTTTCATTTTATTTTGACTGGGCAAAAAAAAAAAGGCCTTGGAGAAAGGTTTGAAGTAAAAAAAAAAAAGAGAGAGAGAGAGAGAGAAAGAAAACAAGCTTAAAAATATATAAAGAAAAACTAAAATGAAAAGCAAATAAAGAAAATGATAAAGAAAAAGTTAAAAACCAATAGAGCGATACAAAAGCAAAAGTTGAGAGAGAAAAAACTAAGTGCACGTAACCACTCTAATAAAAACTCCATTTTTTAAGGGTTGTTGCCAAAAATATATAAGTTGGTTACACATCCGTGCTCACACATAAGCTCAGTGCTCGCAAGTCTAAGCCAAGTTTAAGATATATAATTATCTTCTCTTTCATGAAAATGTATGGATAAATTATGAGAGAAATTTAATATATATATACACACACACATATAATTATCTTTTCATTTACAAAAATTTAATCTGAGGAAAACAAAAAGCAGTAATTAAATTATATGATATTGTCTAACTCCATAACAAATGCAATAAAAGTCCTTCTCATTTAAGAGTATTAATAGACGTAAAAAATTCATATTACTTAGTGGGCATATATATGTACATATATATCTCTCCTTATTTCCCTCACTATTCCTCCCCAAAAAGCCACAACTCCCGGCAGCACAGTGCGATAAACTTGCCTAGTACATACTGAAGTACAAGAGGATGAGCATGTGGTGACACGTTAGCTTCTGACTTTGCGAGAAATGCCAGTTTTCATCCTTAGGTTTTTAGGCTCCTTTTGTTTTGGTTACTAGCATTATACATGTGGTAGGTTTGGTGTAGAGGGATATGTGACACATGGCATAGACTTGATGCCCTAACTCTGGATTGATCCCACAAGTTGGTATCTTGGTTTGTTTGGATCCTTGACTCTATGTGATGTACGTTTCGCTCCATTGGTTAAAGGTTTAATCTATGAATTTTTTTCTGCTTTTTTATAATGTTTATTCTCACTCCCATTTTTAGATAAGATACATACATTAACTTTATGGTGGTTTTAAAATAGTTGGTTATGCTAAGATGTGATTTTTAAGATGGTCTTAGGTGTTAAGTAAAGTTTGGGGTCAATAGTAAATCTACCTTTTGATTATTTGAATAATTTTACTACTAGGTCTCCAAAAAAAATTTTGGTTACAGTAAGAGAGAGAAGCTGTTTCATGGTTACCTCTCAATCAAGATAACGAAATGCAGCAGTCAGTAGATGGAATGTGCAATGCAATTGTTATGAGTAATGTGGCGTGTTGTGGAGTGTTAGGTGTCTACATGTTTAAAGAATGTTGATTATCTGTCCTTCTGTTGTGTTGTGAGTGGCTAGACAAGGCATTAAATGCAATGGTGGAAAGTGATCTGGGAAATGAATGGGAAATGGGTGTCTAGCTATTTATCTTTTTATATATAGAGAGGCACTTTGGCTGTTGTATTTATAGAAAAACAGCTCTTGGTGGCTTGCATTATTTTTCCCTCTGTGTTCATAGTATCATCTCCTTTTTAGAGTGTAGACTGTAGATAATGTTTTTCTATTGAATCTGTACGATATAAGTTTATTGTGATTGTTTCTTTTCTTTCGATTTGTATTGTAGGACAACAATATATGTGGAATCAACAACATGACCAATATTAAGGCATCATATGAAAGAATAATGAGGTCAGAGTTTGAACCTTTAACGGTCTGACCAACCTCATATCTTTTTGCTACTTTAGCCCCTAGACTAAAGAGCTGTAGATAGTTTTGAACTTTCAAGAGTAACTATATTGTGCACATAAATGTAATAGATACATGCCAACATTTTATTACTTATAAAACTACCACCATATATCAAGTTCATATAAATTACAAGAATGTCACCATATCGCAACTCCTTATTTTATAACACATTCTAATATACTATAAATTATGAAAATGCCACCTTAACACAACTCATTGTTATGTCGAAGTTATTCCTTATCACATTGTTGATGTTCTATAACTAAATTGAGTTGTTCCTTTGCTGTAATATTACTATTCCCTAATAATATACTTATTCATTTTATTATGTAATACTCACTCCTTCTTAAAAGGAATGAAACGTTTTCCTTTTAAGAAAGTTTTCAACTTCTAATTTACCTTATTACCCTTATTTAAACTATCACCACACAAAACCCAATGAAGAATATTTTTTAATTTTTATTTAAACTCTCACTACACAAAACCCAAAAAAAGAATCTTTTCTTTTTGAATTATTATTTAAACTCTCGCTACACAAAATTTAAAAATATTTTTTTTAATTTTAATTTCATAGGCAAAATTGAATAAATAAAATAAATTACATACACCTTAATCTTCATACCTAGATAAACATTTCAATTATTATAGGACAAGGGGAGTATATACTTGTTATACTTGTAGTAATTCTTTTTGTTAGATGATTCTTGTTCTCTTGTTGTATCATGTTTGTTCCATGGCAAATCTATCTTTTCTTTTGATATTCAATAGCTATTTGTTATAACTATAGTAGTTATTCCTTAATAGAAGCTTCATATTCTCTTACTAAATATAGTTATTTCATTGTATCATCCTGTTGTTATCTAACAAATATATCATTCATTTTGATATATAATAACTACATTATAAGCTTGTAGTAGCTATTCCTTGTATGTTATTCTCTGGTTAAATATATGTTATTCTCTTGTCTAACCTTGTTGTTCTATGGCAAATATAACTATCCCCCTTGATATTTAACAGCTATTTGTTATGTCTATAGTAGTTGTTTTTTTATTAGATTTTTTCATGTTCTCTAGCTAGATATAATTGTTTCGTTATCTATTCCTATTGTTCTTTGACAAATATATTAGTTTTTTTTATATTTAATAACTATTTATTATGTCTGTAGTAATTGTTCTTCATCAGATTCATGTTCTCTTGCGAAATATAGTTATTTCTTTGTTTAATCTTGTTGTTCCCTAATAAATATATGTGTTCATTTTGATATTTAATAACTACTCATTCCATCCAACCTATCTTGCACCTTTTTTTAGTCATCTCAAATTTTTACAACATTTTCATATTTAGTGACTTACTTTAACATACCATCCTTCAAATTATCATTTTCATATCCACTTGTTATAGCTTTTTTTATTTACGTGTAAAAAGTTAAGAACAAAAGTGAAAACAACAAACAAATTTTTTTAACTTTTTTAATCTTTGCGCTGAACCAAATAGAGGAACATTGGTAGCACAAGTAAAGAATTTGTTATGCCTATAGTAATTGTTCCTTGGCATATGTTTTCTATTCTCTTACTGAATATAGTTATTTCCTTGCATCATCTTTGCATCTTGCTATTTGTGACAAATATACTTCTCCTAGTTGATATTTAATAATTGATTGTTATGCCCTTAGTAGTTGTTTATTGTCATATTTTTCATGTTCTCTGGTTGAATTTAGTTGTTTCTTACCACATATTACTCTTCCTTGAAAAATTACATGTATTTTTTATTATCTAATACATACTTGCTATATTTGTCGTTATTATTCCTTATTATATATTTTTGTTTTCTCACGAAATTTAGTTGTTCCTTGACACATTACTACTAACTAAAAAAGTTACATGTGTTTTTATGCTATTTATTATTCATTTATTATGAATGTAGTAATTATTTCCAATCAAAAAAATTTCTATTTGATTAATAAATATAGTTTTTTGGTCTCATCTTGTTGTTCACTTTAAATCTACATGTTTCCTGAAGAATGAAAAAGACAAGAAATGAAGGAGAAAAAAAATAATGATGAAAGAGAAATAAAACTAAAAAGATAGCAAAGAAAAAAAAACAAAAAGGGGATGGAAAAAATATAAAGAAATAACGGAGTAGAGATGGAACATGGAACAAAAAACTAAAAAGACAAAAAAAAATGCAAAAAAAAAAGTCAAAACCATAAGTGACTCCTCAAAACCATACCCTCGAACTCCCTATATAAACACTTAACCAACCTAACTAAAGTATCACATTTGATAGAATTTCCATTAATAAATATATGCTCTTTCTATTTCATAAAGGATGATGTTTTTCTCTGAGCATGGAGATTTATGTGTGTATGTGTGTGTGTTTATAACATTTTTTTTTCACTTTTGTTGCATGAAACTAAATTTTTTAAAAAAAAAATTCCTTTTTAAGTTATGTGTAGTAAGAGTTTAAATAATGATTAAAAAATCTTTTGGCAGTTTTGTGCAGTGAGGGTTTTAATAAAGATTAAAAAAGAAAAATATTTCTTTTGGGTTTTGTGTAGTAATAATTTAAATGAAGGTAATAAAATAAATTGAATGTTAAAAACTTTTCAAAAAGGGAAACATTTCTTTCTTTTTAGGATGACCAAAAAAATAAGTTCATCATTTTTGGAGTGGAGGGAGTAGTTGTTATAAGTTTGGTCGGGACGTAAATGATGCGCTGAACATAGTGTATCCTAAGCCAACTTTTAATACACAACTGTCCATGAACAATTTGTAGCCTATTTTCTTGCTCTTTAACATCAATTGCAGTGGTTTCAGGTGATTTATTTTTAGCTCATAAAGAGATTTCCTAGTCTGGCATGGTCATTTATCTCCTGTCACTCTTGCCCCTCTTCTTGTTTCTGATTTGCCCCTCACAGAAACATTGTTGTTCTAGAGATTGTTGATAAATTTTTCACAAATGAATGAGGGCTTTTTGGCAATAAAGAATAAAAATTCATGAATGGTTTGTGAATGGTTATACTAATTAATAGGGGTTTTTATCCAATCGCTTAACCCACAAAATTAACTAACTCGAACTGAATCAATTTAATAGTCATGCAAGTTTTATGTAGGTTAGGGTCGGGCTGGATAGTAAAAATAGATATCCAATAAACCTGAATTGACCTTATTTATTTAACTTTAAGTTAGATTAGCTCATCATATCCTAACAAAAAACAGACATGGTCATGACTTCTACTAGCACAATTCTTGATCCCAAAGCCTGCTCGATATTCCCATTTCTCTGACTAGTGGTGAGCAACTAATCGATCTTAACTGAAAAGACCTAAAAACTAAATCATTTTTTTTTCTTATGATAATTAAATTATTAGTTTAGTTTCAATTTTAATAGAAATTTGTTATCAGTTTTTTGTTTTGTGTATGAAAATTTTGGTGACCAAATTAATCAATTTTTTTAACTAATTAATTGACCTTTATTATTTATGGGCCTATTGTGTCTCCCAGCCTAGATGAATAACCCTTAGTTCACAAGCTTAACAGGCCTTACTGCCCTAGCCCAAACAAATAATAAACTATAAGTGGAAACCTTAAATGAACAAACCCAAGTTGATTTTCTTTATTCTTCATCAATGTCAAGTTGTCAAGACTGGGATGAGACAGGCGGCAATGATAAAAGAAGGGCCAACAAATCATCAATTTTCCTACGCAGATCGCTTCTATTATTGAATTCCACCCACAATGTGTTAGGAAAACTGCCATCATCGTGTGCCTCAACACCTCTTCCTATAGGCACCAACATGCAATGAATCCATGCTCCTTGACTTCCTCCAAGAATTTGTCCATGATCGCTACAAATTTGCCCATCACCGCATCCAACATCATGATCCACAGTAATGGGTGGTCTGAATCCACAAGCCCTCACACAAATTCCTTCGAATGGTAATGATCCAATACCATGATAATATCTCATAGTTGACGTACACGGTCGAGTTTGGTCTCTATTCGTCAAGCCACTCTATGTCGTTGTTGTCTTCCTTACAACAACGGAGACATACTAGTGGAAGGGAAAAACATTTACTTGAGGTGTAAAACTACAAAAAACTGAACTTTTTTCAGTTTCAATTATTTCAGATTTAGAGTGAAGTTTGATTTATTTTGTTACCAACTTTTTTAACCGAAAACCATATTATTTCAGTAATTCAATTTTGGTTATAACTAAAATAACCGAATGATTAGTCCAACCTTTGACATCTTTCTCACCTCTTCTCTCTCTTTCCAGATTCACTCTCCTGAACATCAACCCTAAAATAAAGCATTAACCTAGCACAAAATCAAATAGTGTAAATCAAAGAACTTTGTCTCCGAACACTATAGACTAGCTTTAGGGATTTGAGTGTCTCCAATGACCTTATTTTAGATCCTTGTTTTCTTCATGCAATATTATTGAATAATCATAATTTTGTTGCTGGTTTTATAATTTTAATGGTTTCAGATTTTGATTTTAATTTGTTTTGTGAATAAGTTGAGTAAGTGAAGAAGTTTTTTTCCAGATTTTTACTTTAGCTTGTTTGATGGACTTGCATTTTATTGTCACTGTATGTTGTTTACATGTTTTGTATATGGAATGTTTTATTTGCAGGGGAAGTTGAAACTCATTTATACCAAACCGACTTGAACCACTTTACATGCAAGTTAGGTTTGATCAGGTTTCAAAGTTATATGAGTCGGTTTGCGTTTCAAAGTGTTAAACTCACAATTAATACAGGTAGGATTAGGTTTTGGTGAAACCCAGTGGAACCCATCCTGCAAAACACCTCTGCTAATTAATTGTCAACAAGCCATCACAATATCAACCATCATTTATGTCCCCGTGTATTTGGCCTGATGGCTAAAGCGTTAGAGACACTTTGGAGAGGTTCAGGATTCGACTTTGGCCTTCCCACGCCCTCCCCCAAAATGCCACAAAAAGCTGATTTCGGTTACCTTCTGAGTCCTGAAAAAGCTGACATTTTCATTCCCTTATTTAGAATACTAATACATCTTCACTTATATAACATGCTTCTGAATATTAAAAAGAAAAAAGCCAACATTTGAAATTATGAATGGTTTTGCTAAAGTACTAATTTTTATATAAACATTCTATCAAACTATTATCTTCGTGTATGAACAGACGTAGAAAAGTTAATTTACCTCATTTTTTTTGTTTTCATGAACCAAAAAAACTATGGAACATATATAAAATTTAATAAGCTTATGGGTAAACATCACCAAATGTCCTAAAAGTATACCCTATGTTACATTTCGTCCTACAAGTATAAAATGTTGCATTTTTTGTGCTAAAAGCATGCAATTGTTGCACCATCCATCCTTCCGTCAACTCTTCTATTGGAGGGCATGTCTTATATTACACCATTCATCTTGGAAGTATGTCTTATGTTGCATTATTCATCCTGAAAGTGTGCCTTATATTGCACCATTCGTTCCACCAGGTCAGCTTTTCGTTACTTTTCAATGATAAGACTTAACAGATGGATGAATAGTGAAACAACTGCACACTTTCAGGATTAATGGTGCAACATTTTTATGTTTTCAGAACAAATATGCAACATATGGCGTACTTCCAGAACGTTTGGTAATGTTTACCCTAAGCTTAGTGAATAGAAAAACTTTCACTTCTCACTAAAAGAGAAAAAAAAAAATCTATCAAAAAGAGAAGAAAGAAAAAAGATAATACTAAAGCGTAGGACCTAATATTGTAGTAAAAATAAAAAACGACTACATAATGCTGGTTTTGCTTAATTCATCTAATTTGTTCTAGTTCATACGTTAATTATTGGCTTGGACATATTTAATCAATTGTATGTTTAAATATGCTCATCTGATGTAGTATTTTGTTAATTATTGGCTTGGACATATTTAATTAATTGTATGTTTAAATATGCTCATCTGATGTACGTAGTATGTTTAAATATGCTTTTTAGCTTTGTAGCCTAGCATAAGCCGGTGTGTTTATCATTGTAAAATAGATGGTCATTTGCTCACACAAATTAAAATTGTTCATGCAAATGACTTGTCTCATATGATTAATAATTATCCAAATTGAGGTACATATATATGATGGTTTCAATTGACTTAAGCTTTTCTGAACATGTTTGGTGTTACAATCATATATGGTATCTTATTTGATGAATCTCTCTGATTCAGACATTCTTAACAAAAATGTATTTTTTATGTTAATTATATGTGATGAGTTATTATACAAACCGTGCATTTTATATGGCTATACAAATATTTATTCTTAATATCGTAGACAGATAATCATATTTCACAAATGCAATTGTTCATATGGTGTCATGTCATGGAATAGAAGCATATTGAAAAGAATAATAAATTATATAAACGGGGCCTTGGGTCTTGGATTTGCATGGAGGACCATTATGTATGTTCAACTACAAAAGTAGCGGTTTCGGTTGAACTTACTTTGGAATGAATAAAATAAAAACATGAAATCATGTTCACGATTTGGCTTGTAGAGTTAGCATAGATTGAGTTGATTTAGTCTTTTAATGGAATCAAACTAATCCAAAATAGTGATAGTTTTCAAAAAATTTATCCAAATTTAGGAACTGAGAACTAGATAGAATCAAAATCATGAGTTTATTTTTTTTTAGTTGTGGTCCTCAAGTTTTTTTATTTTTATCATATAGATATAATAATTACAACTTTATAATTCAATAAAACAAAAATAGCATTCACAACCAATTTAAGAAGTTTTTAACATAAAGTATAACTTAATCCATATTTAAATGTACATATTCTTTGTATAAAAACAATTTAGTAATATCAAAATTTTAGATGTATATTTTTAAATGTACATATTCACACATAAATATATGAACAATTTAGTGATGACTCTATCTAAACGTACATGTTTATAAATAAATATATGAACAATTTAATAATATCATAATTTTATTATATATTTATACATATATATCGGGTTTGGTTCTACTTTATTTTTAGTATTATATAAAATTAAAACCAACTAAAAAACTAATGATTCTTCGACTCAAAACCCAACTAACGAACCATGAATCATTTTCATTCAAACAAACTATCCTATGTTCACACTAGTTGTAGCTGGAATTAGCGATTTGATTTGTTCCAACAAAAAGGCCCCAGACAATACAAAACCGTACACATTTGCCTTTGCTTTTTCCAATTCCCTCTCTCCATTTTTTTACTTCCTGTCTTCTCTTTCCAGTTTCCATCCATCTTCTTGGTCCTTAGTCCTTAGATTATATAATATGTAGTCTTTTTTTCTTTCTTTTGTACCGGCCCGACCTTTTCTTCTTTAATTTATGGGTCCAACCAAGCTAACCTGAACAATCCATTGCAGGCCTGCTTTAATTTGATGCAACCTGCCTGACTGAATGTTAAACAAACTTTATTTGGGAGGATTCTATAATACCCCCAAGAGAAGGGTTAAGGTAGCTCCCCCCATCACAGCCGTCGATCATGGCTGATGTTTGCAGCCTTGACCAGCTGACCGGGGGGCAACCGGTGAGGAGAGAAGATAAAAAGAGTAAGCCGAGAGAGAGGAGGGAGGAGCGGGATTAGAAAAAAGGGAACCGGTGGAGAGGCGGGAGCAGAAAATGAGGAGAAAAAAGGGAAAATTATAATTACTTTGTAAGGTTTACCTAATTTACAGTTTGTTCCTTTTATTTTTAAAAATTTACACGTTGTCCCTTATTTGTTTATACTTTTTGATAATAACATCTAAATTTGTAATTTAAACTATATAATAGTCATCTTCTAGTAATTTTTATCTTTCTAATATTTTTGTTTATAGTTAATAAATATTTTAAATTATCAGTTTTTCCTTTCTATAAATACATTTTCATGCTTATGAACGCATATCAGTATTTTTTAAAGATCGGCTAACTATAAAAAAAAATTAAAAATTTTAAAATTACTAGAACTTGGATATCATGTAGTTTAATTTAGGTTTTTAAAAGTCATTATCGGACAACATAAAGCAAGTAGAGGGTAAAGTGTAGATTTTTAAAAATATGAGGAATTTTGTAATTTACCCAGAGGAAAAAAAGAAGAAAAAATGTACTATTTTATTGGATAAAAATTGTAAAAATTGGAGAAGATATTAAAAAAAACACTAGTAAGCAAATAAAAAAATTAGTTGATTAAAAATAGACTTATTTAACAATTTTTTAATAAGGTATTTTTAAAACGAGTGGTGTATAAATATATGAATGTTATACAAATATAAAATTTTTATCTACTTAATTTCTAAAGCAAATGAAAAATAATTTATACATTTCTTTTGGTACGTTGGGAGGGAATGTAAGGGCTAAATGGGGAACTGAATCTTGAACCTCCTTACAACAAGTAAAAGCTTCAACAATAATCAAAACTTTAGTTGTCAAACAAAAAATAATTATAGATTAGCAGAAGGAAAGTAAGGAATTTAAATTATGCACTTAATGGTACATTTGGTAGTGGTACAATGTTAAAAGAATAATATATTATACTATAAAAATTGGATGCCTAAATAAAGTCCAATTCCCAAACCTCATCAAAAGTTGATTGACAATGAAATAATATATGATCCGTCATTTCCGTATTGGTCTCATCCAAGAAAGATTCAGCTTCCTTGGCAGTCTATCCGTCAACGCCTTCCATAAAAATTATGACTTTTGCCGATACCTATTTGTTCCAGACAGTTCGATATTGTCCCACATAGTTGCAAAATAAGATTCATTTATCTTTCTCTAAACTTTCATCATTGTGGCTAAAATATCACATAGGATTCTGATAAATATAATTTAACAAAAAGTCAGGGGACTATTTTGTCAAAGCATCTTGCATATCACATCCAAGATAATTATTAAATAAATTAATAAACTCAATTCAAATTAAGTTTATTTATATGAAAAATGATAATTTTACTTAATAAACAGCTAATTTAAATCCGGGGTCGGTTTCTATTGTATATGATATATCATTTGGTTCTTTTTTTATTTTTTTATTTTTTTCTGCATATTTTTATTTGTTTCGCTGTTTTTTTTTTCTTTTTTCCTTTTTCTTTTTGCTGCATGTGTTGCTGTTTTTCTTTTCTTTTTTTTTTTTTTTTTTTTTTGTGTATGTGCTTTGGGCTTTTGACCCATGAGGCATTAGAGACCAAATAAAATGAACAATTACAACATAGGCCCTCTATTGTATATGATATATCATTTGGTCCTCAAACATTGAAATCATATACTTTTCCCACTATGTCACAATAGTCACTAAAGATGTCATAAACTTTTAGTTTTGTTAACAGTACCGCTTAACGAGTGAAAATTTTTTACCCGTAAGAGCTTAAGTCTTGATGTGACGCTAATAATAGTACCGTCTCTACTACAATATCGTTTTTTTTTTTTACAGTTCCTCATTTTTCTGCAATTGGGTTTTTTTTTACCTATATATATATATTGTATTTTGGGTTTTTTGGGCTTGAAATTGTTTCTTGTAGTAGCACGTCTACTAAAGTAAATTTTTTTGTTTGGGTTAGGCTTGTTTGATTTTTTTTGTTGTCCCAAAATATGTCCAATGTAAAAAAAGGTCATGCCACATAAGAGATACCCTATTTATGTATAATAATATCTCTTGGTCCTCAAATTTTAAAATTAGGTATTTTATTACTCTACCCTAATGAACACAAAAAATATTCTAAACTTTTGATTTTTACATTTTCCAACCCCAAACTACGGATTAGTTACAAAAGAAATTAGTTATCAGTAACATTGAAATGTTTCCAGTTTTCCAAAATCTATAAATTGATTATGAATTAATTTTGAATTCATAATTTTTAAATATTTTTCTCACTATAGAATATAGATGTATTTGGTATGAAAATTTTGTATTTTTATTAATCAACCCGAAATGAAGTGCAAGCTTTATACAACTTTTCTTCATATATCCATACATCTTTCAAGTATATTAAAATCAATTATCTCTTATATTTTCACCATTGGTCATGTTCCTTTGAGATTGATCAATTCATGAGTCTGAAAAGTAAATTAATTATGAAAATTCTTACTTCATTTGAGTAAATTAATACATACCCTGCAACAAGGCATGGGCCTACCTTTAGTATGATTAAGGGTGAAAGACATCAAGCCTAACCCGAAACCCGACATATAGGGTCAGGTCAATGAAGTGAAAAATAAGTATTTGGGTCAACCCAAACCCGATCCTATTCAAAAACTCAAAAGTCAGGTTGGTTTAGGTTAAACCCAAAACCACCCGATTGACCTGATTTTAAAATTTTCCTATATATAAAGCGTAGCCCAAGACAATAATTTGCTTGGGCCCATTACACATAAGTCCAGCCTAACCCTACACTTACCCTAAACTAAGTGTAACCGACTCCCATCCTCATCCGGGCCATCCCATCCCATCGCCTACTATTGCTCTACTGGAAATTGAATCTGCTCTTTTGCCCTTACGCCACCATTCGACTTCCATTGCCTTGTCGTGTTAGGTTTGGGTTGTAAAGCGGATTGTGCAGCGGGTTGTCTTTCGATTTTTTGTCTAGTGGCGATGGATGGGAGATTGGCAACCTGAGCCGAGACAATGATGACTGGGGCAGCCCTTGGGAGGATGGTGACAAACAATGATGACAGAGCACTACGGATGGAGAGGGGGACTAAATCACGCGACGCTCTCCTCTTTGATTGAGCGTCGCTAGCGGTTGAGCAACGCTCTACAGTGACTTTATGGGGTGGTCGACGGTGGCACAAGGGATTGGAGCTGGTGTGCACTCGCGGCAAAGGAGGCTTTCGGCGATGAGGTGTTGGTTTATTTCGGGTAAACCCGACCTTAACCCTATATTTTTGGGTTAGGGTCGGTTCGGGTTAAGCCAATAAATAGGATCGGGTCAGGTTGTAATTTTTGGATGGAGAAGTTGCTTGAAAATTTCGAGTTCCGACCTTAACCCGAAATTTACAGCCCTAAGTATGATCATAAACAAAAAAATTTCAGCATTCATAGTTTTATACTAGGATCATTCTCTTAATCTTAATTCTTAGGAAATGTGCAGTAAAAATCCTTAAACTATTTATGTTTTGGATAATTTGAAAGTAGTTTTTGAAGTTTCAAATATCTAAAAAATCTGTAATATTTTTTAAAAATTTAAAAACACTCTAAAAATACATATATGCTTGAAAATTTCAAAAATTTGTGAAATATTCATAAAATTATGAATTTAGTGTAAAATTAGTAAATACATCATTTACAGTAAAAATTTAAAATATTTAAAAACCCACAAACCTTAAAATCTTAAAACCTTAAACCTTAAACCTTAAGCCTTAAGCCTTAAACCTAAACCGAAACCTACCCAAAACCTAACCTTAAATCCAATATCCTAATAGAAACCCAAATTCCAAAACCTTAAACCCTAAACCTAAATTCTAAACCCTGATCCTAACTGAAACCCCAAACTCAATACCTTAACCCAAAACATAAACATAAACATAGGCTATAATCTTTAACCTTAGCCTTACACACTAAACCCGACACCCTAACCCAAAACCTAAACTCTAATCCCTAAAAAAACTATAAACCCTAAACCTAATACCCTAACCTAAAATCTTAAACTAAAACCAAAACCATAACCTAAATGCTAAGACCCTTAAGCTTGACCTTAACCTAAATTCAAAACTGTGACTGTTAATGTTTCTTAGGTGCCTGAAACTTGACATGTCACATTTTTAGTTTTCCTAAAATCATGACTGGTCACTAAATTAGATACCTAAAATCATGACTAATCACAAAATTAGGTACCTGAAAAGTGTGACTAGTCATAAAATGAGGTACCTGATAATTTTATGAATTTTGGGTTAAATTTGATTAGGGATGTCAATTTGTACCTTTATCCATAGATATCCTACCCTACCCCACCCAATGGGTAAGATTATCTTTTTTTCAATTGGGCAGGTTTGGGTCGGGTTCGGGTTTTTTTTTATTTTGTACTTGATAGGTATGAAAAAGGTACGAGTTTAGGGGTCTACCCTCCCTGAACTCTACCCGTACCTTACTCGTATATTATAGAAAGTATATAAGTATCTAAAATATTACATATATTATATATACATACCAAATTTTAGTCATATACAACCCAAATATATAATAAAATTATAACTTAATAAACCCTAAACTTTACAATCGTATGATTAGGCTACTTTGTTTTCAGTTATGTTGTATATTTAAGTATGTCGTGCTTTCTTTAGTTTCAATTTTATATTATGTGATCACTTGTACGGGTATTGCGATTACAATACTCGACCCTAACTGCCCTAATACGGGGAGGGTTTGGGCAAAAAAATCCTACTTGTTATGGGTTGTGATGAGGGTTTGGGTAAAGTTTTTATATTACAGGTAGGGTTTGGGAATCACTCTACCCTCCTCAAACCAAACTCGTTGGCATCCCTAAATTTGACAATGCTTAAACACTTTTGGATAAATGTGATGAATCATGTAATTATTAGACTTAAGGGTAAGCATGTTGGGTTTCGGGAGCCAAACAGTGCAGTGAAATTTAACCGAAACCCTCCAGGATCCAAGTGAAACGGGGTAAACCGGGTGTTCAAAAATTTTCAAACCTAATTTTTGGTTAAGATCTCTCACTCAATTGTAGAGTCGAATCACAAAACCTGAACAGTTGACGTGTTCAAGCTCTCTATGGTATCCACACGAGCCTCTCGGGATCACCACGATGCCACCGCGTCCCGGCAAATGCGTTTCTCTTGCGCTCGCAGTGCTAACTTACGTTCTCCAAGGAATTGCAAGAGAAGAGTGCGACTGTCCTTTTGGGAGGCTAGGGCAAGGAGACCTGCGAATTTCTCACTAGAAGTTGTATTTATAATGAGACTCAACTTCCAGGCCTAATGGGTTTCAAAACCCTAATCCAATTAGGCTTTAATTTTGGGCTTAATAATGGCTCAACTATTTGGCCCATTATTAATACGAAATTATTGTGAAATCAAAACCCAAATTATTAGCCCATGCACTCTAATGATCCAAATAGCTCTATGTGTGCGACCCAATAGGCTCTTCCCATGTTGGTAATGATCATAAATTACATTTATGATCATAAGCAATGAGCGGTGTCTAGCAACACATCATTGCTACCCAAGTGACAAGATTGTCGATGATTCGACTAAACCTTTATGATCATCACCGATATATGCCATTGTCCCTTTGTCTAAGATATCAAGACTAAACACGAGACATGGAATGTGTCACTCTCGTATAGTCCAATCTTTGGTTTCTTGATTACCGAGTAGACCAACTTAAACTGATGACATTGATATCGTATATCAACTCATCCGAGCATGGCCATGCATTTTTCTAAGTCTTACTCTATCAAGGGGCCCGAAGATATCACTCCCATTACATAAAAGGGAGAAATCCCATCTTGATCATATAAATCCATCCGCATGATATGTGACATATCCAATGACCTCCTTCAAGTTCACTCAGTTACGAGTAACAAAGAAAAGTATCAAAGTATATGACTCACATGTAGGGAACCTTAATGATTTTAGGTTGAAGGACGACATATACCATGATCACTATGAGAATCACTTATGACACTCATATAATGATCCATGTAATGTTCTTATGGTGGGTCGGTCCAGTACACAAGTTCTCCAACTTGTACCTATATGCAGACTACATATCTCATATTAGTCTCCACATATACTAGTCGTTATGTATTATTGCAACCCGTTCCACAATAATACTATACTAGGGACGTTTGAGAATATCATTATTCTAGGGTTACAATTATATTTGTTAAGTTACGCAGAAACAAAACAACAAACATAATTGTTGGATTAATGCCTTACTAAAATATTATGACTCAATGTGCAAAAATACAATCATCTCATGATTGGCTTTTTGGGCACAACACTAACAAAGCATGGGTTGGGTAAACCTGAAACCTAACTTGATCCACCCCTATTGGGTTACATTGGGTTGCGTTGGGTAAAAATGGACCATAGTTCGCAGGTTGATTCTACATATAAGAGAACCGATGGTTTTTTGGTTAATTTTGCTTTCATATGGAACCAACCCGAGGTATATATAATTATATAATAAAAACTATAGAATTACTAATATATATATTTGAAGAATTATGATAGTCATATTATGTTTTTATATTAAACCTTTAAACTAATGTTCCAAATTGAAATAACATGGAAGTTGTGAGATTATTCATGAAATTTTTCTATATTCACTTGAATCACTTCACTTCTTAGATCATTTTGCCTTTAATTTCTTTACTCTAGACTACTCTCTATGACATGATCCTCATGTTTTTTTTTTCATTTATGAGTTATGTGAAATTAAAAATTCATAACATCAACATATTTCAATTTTTGATACTAAAGAATATAGTCTTAAAGGTTCAGCTTTTCATATTGAATGTCATGTCAATGTTAGAATTACTAGAAAAAAGTAAATTGGCTGGGATAGAAGATCCTCCATAAGCAACTATTTTGAACCATTTTGGTAATAGCTTGTTAAACTCTTTTTGAATATGTCTAAGTACATGTATTCAAGTGATAATTTAATTGTATATTATGTTGAATATTTTATAAACTAGTTATGAATGTAATTTTATTGAATTTTAGTGTTATTATAGGTATATGGTATAAATCGAAAAACCTGAGAATCACAACAAAAAAATCCCAAGACCATAGTTCTAGTTCTATTCGATTCTTAATTTTTAGGTTGGGTAGAAATTTTTTTGTACCGAAGCTATTTTGGGTTGGTTCGATTCCATTATAAAATCGAACCAACCTAAACCATACTCACCCCTAACTGGACTTGATTGATAATTTATGAGAAAAAAGGCAAAAAAAACTTTCTTAGTCCTTAAGGTTTCACAAATTCTATGGTTAACACCCCACCTTTTTCTCCATGCCACCCTTCACTGGCCAATATACTACCACAAGTCCATAATGATTACCATTATTTACCGCTGCTAGCACTTACCTATTGAATGGCCTATATTTCAGGGGGTTTTAATGCCTTTATTCTTGGGGCTACTGTAAAACCAAAGTGTTATTGTGCTCGTGTCTAATTAGGCATGACATGCAAATTTCCATTTTACCTCTTAGTATCAAAGTAAATACCCATAATGTCCCTTAGTTTATATCGCAAAGTCTCATTGTTCTCTAGCCAATTGTGTGCCTCTGGCAATGACATTTCCAATGATTGATTTGCACAATGATGATTGACACACCAATGGCAATGATGATTGCACAATGACTGGAAACAACCCTAATCGAAAGGTGCCATTTTTCTAGATCTTCTTTGTGGCATCATCTCCACCTCTGCACTTCAACATAATTGATGCTCATCGTCACCTCCACACATCGAACCTCGATCGAGGCTAGTGGTCATCATCACAAATAACTTAGGTGTCACATCCCTTATTGGCCCTCTGGATTGTGCAAATTGAGGAATTTGATCCTAGAGTTGGCAATCCATATGTTCAAATTGAACTTGGTGGAGATGTGTGTAAAGAACTTTTGAGATGTGCCTAAAGTACTATAGAATTATGTCTGAATCAATTTAGAAATGCGTTTAACAAATTATATAGATTTCAAAAAGCCACTGACCTAAAATCCAATTTAGAGATGTGTCTAAAAAATTGTTAATATATGTCCAATGAACTATAGAGATGCAAAAAGTTCTCTTGCATGGAGCCCAACTTAGAGATTGTCTAAAGAACTATAGAGATATGCTTGTTTGATTCTCGGGATGTGTTTATATCTTAGTAATGTCCATAAAGTGGGTAAACACATCTACCTATTAGTTCAGGCACATCTTCAATTTTGTAATTTTGTGATTCATATCTCCATTAATATTATAGTGTTTATAAAGCATATAAACACATCCATATGTTATTTATGCACATTTGCATATTGAGTCATACATTTATTGTTATTGTTTCAGACACATCTTTATCTTTTTATTACTTGTGATTTCATGCCCTTTGCAATGTCATTATTCTTATAAAGTGTATATAAATATGAACATCTCAGCTCAGACACTTTTGGCATACATTTTAGATATTTCAAAATATTTTTTTAGAGATATCTTTACTTTTAGTGAATTCAGATACATAAAAAAGAATATTTGCAGGTGCATTATTTTAAACACTTTCATATGTTGCTTTAGACTCTTTTATATATTATTTTAGACACTTACGTAAATTGTTTTAGATACTTCTGCAAATTGTTTCTTTGCATAGTCCAATGGTGGTGACAATGAAGGTAAGTCGTGACCGATGTGATCCGAAGGCTACAACTGCATGATCTGGAGTAGAACAATGACAAACAAGATTTTAAGGCATTGATAGCATGATCTAAAAGTGATCGATGACAACGCGATGTAGAAGTAACTATGATACCCAAAATCCAAAGATGAGTGTTGGTCTATGCAACCCATAAGTAAGCAATGATCGGTGCAATTTGAAGGTGTTTAAATATGCTTTCCACATGCTCTAATAAGGGACAATGACATGATTAGGGAGTGAGCAACAATCTAGAGATTAGCAGCGATAAGTGTGATCCAAAGGCAAGTGATAATAGCATAATCCGGGGCAATGATCAGCAGAGAAGCTATAATCTAGAGGTAACAAAGCCCTAGTTTAAAGGCTACAACTAGTTGAGTGAAAGGAATGGATAATGGGAAGTGGCAATGGCGACAAAGAATAGGTTTTCTAGAAGGGTGGAGAGGTTGCATCTTGGGGCAATTTTGTCAAAACTTGGAATGGGTGGCAATTTATTTATGTAAAGGTGGGTTAGTGTGTTTAAGTATATATATATGTATAATATAATAACCAAAGTATTAAATACTACTATTGTTAGGTCTACCATACCCCATAAATTATAGATATATCACGTCATATACTATTACCAATTTAATTGAAAAGAATGTATATTGGAATCAGTGGATGAGCTAGAAATTCCATCTAGGGTGGGCCAACAATATAAAGAAAATATTTATACTACAATTTTATAATAAAATATTTTAGAGCATAAGAAAAAGATGAATACTGCTTATAATATAAATTGTGCACAATGCTCTTTGATATCAACAAAATCACCTAGAATAGAGTTCAAACTCAAAGTCTCTGCAATATCTCATTATGTAAACAACTAAACTATTAGCAAGAAACTCATCGTTTATTTTGTTGCTTAATTGGGTTTTCACAATTTGTATAGCTGAAAATACATATTCAATGTTAACAATAGATACTAGAAGAGTTATAAATTAACCTATCAACTAAATTAGACTAAATTAGACCCAGTCACATTCTATATTGAAAAACACATTAAAGAAAAAATGGAAAACAAAAAAAAACAACAATATACCATAATCTAGGCTTTTGTACATGTTTCAATTGAAAATTCGACAAAAGAAAATATTTTGACTGAAATGTATGATCAATATGAATACAACTAATTCAACTTGCGGTTTCATTTTCTAAATATTAAGGCAAAAAGTAGCTTCTTAATTTTATTCCCAAGTTCCTAACAACCAAAAGAAGCTTTAGCATGGTTCATGAGAAAACTTGAATGATCAATTTCATTTAGGAAGAAACAAAAAAGTAAAAGTAGAGCACCAAAGAAAATCGTTACCTAATGAAGAAACCATTGGTAGAAGATTAAGTGAGAAATCAATGAAGATGAGCACTAAGATCTAAAAGGACTAATAAATAAAGTGGGCTACAGTCAATTATATAAAAATAAACTGGCCACTAAAACTTAATAAGAATAGTGAAAATAGGCTTATTTTATTTTATTTTTTTTGTACGAAACACCACAGTAGGTGTAGCTTTCATTGCATAAAACACCTAGCCTAATTTTCTATAACATATAAAATATAGTACTACATAGCATAAATATATAGAAAAATATCAAAATTTTAGGAAGGGTCATGGACTACCCCACTTATCATATTGCTCTACCACATGATTGAAATATTATTTTAAGATGAAATACATTAAATATATTCATTTTACACCTTTTAATCTGTATTATAATTATTTTCATTATAATTTCTCAAATATGAATAAAATAATCTATATGTCCAAAATTTTTTGCACGATTCACTTTTCAGCAATTAATCTATTATTTTTTTATTTTCAACATTTTAGTATATAATGAAAAACCTTTATATATGAATGATAAATAAATACCTATAGTTTCTAACAATTTTTTGTTAATTTTTTTTCTAACAAACAATAATATGAATAAATACATGCTATGTGTAAGATCTTCCCACTATTCTTTAGTTTTGAATGATTTTTTATGTGGTTATTTTCCTAGGAAAATAAGAGTTAGGCAGGGAGACCCTCTTTCTCCCCTCTTGTTTGTTATTGTTATGGATTATCTTTCCAAAGCTTTGGGCAAAATGTTTGATGAATGCTATATTAGTTATCACCCTACATGTAAAAGAGTTATGCTTTCCCATCTGCTCTTTGCTAATGATATCATGATATTTGCTCAGGGTGATATTAGCTCTACCAAAAAGATTGGTCTCTGTTTGAAGGTCTTCTTACAAACCACAGGCCTTTAGATTAACTATGACAAAAGTCATGTCTTTTTTTGTGGTGTTGATGTTGACACTGAGAATACTATTCCATATATTATAAACATGCCAAAAGGCTCCTTTCCCATTAAATATCTTGGAGTTCGTCTGGTTGACCAAAGGCTTCAAATAAAGCACTATAAGCCCTGTGAGGAGAAAATTTTAAAAAATCTTAATGATTGGTCTGCAAAGTTTCTATTCTATGTTGGTAGGTTTCAATTAATTAAATCTATGGTTTTTAGCATCCATGCCTACTAGGCTACTATTTTCCCTATCCCTAAGAGAGTGTTAAACCACTTGAAAAAGTGTTGTAGAGCATTTCTTTGGATTGGTTCCTCTTTAGGTATAAAATTATCTGTTGATTGGATTCAAGTTTGTGTTCCCAAAGCCCAAGGTGGATCAGGCATTTTTAGCTTACATGGTTGGAATATAGGATAACTTCAAATGGGAAAAAACTGTGGCAGCTTTTGGTTGATAAGGAAAGCTTGTGGGTTTAATGGATTCATGCTCATTACTTACATGACTCTAATATTTGGGAGGTTTCCCTTTCACGTGATAGTTCTGTGTATTGCAAACACATTTTAAAAGTTAGACCTTCCTTTGTTGATTGTGCTCATGATCATTCTTGAGATTATGTTTGTAATGGTAAGTTTGTTATGAAGGTTACTTATCTTTATGTGGTGGAAAATTTTGATAAGGTTCTTTGGCTTAAAATGGTTTAGGCTCTCTCATCAAATTTTCATTTATCTGCTAGTTTGTTGCTATGAATAGACTGTCTACATTGGATAGAGTTAGTCAGTATGATGCTGAATTCTTCCTTTTGTCCTTTTGTGTTTGATGAATGAAGAGTCTAGGAACCATCTTTTCTTTGAATGCTCTTACGCTTTATCTATTTGGTGGGAGCTTATGTGCAAGCGTCATTTAAAAGATGCTCCAAGACAATGGGTTTGATTTTGTGATTGGTATGGTAGAGTAGTGAGAATAAAGTCTATTAAATCTGAAATTAAAAGAGCTTGTGTTGCTGCTTTAGTTTACTTTATTTAGCAGGAGCATAAACAGAGGACTTCATCATTAGGGTTGTCGGTCTACTCTGGATATCTTGAGTCTTATTGAGCCTTCTATTTATGTTAGATTTGGTTTTCTATTAGTGAGATGTTTTAGATTGTATGTACCAAATTTTGCCGGTAAGCACAGGTGTAGGCTTTTCTTTTTATTTTTATTTTAGGTCAGGCCTTACCAATTTGTTCTGTAGGCCCTTGACCTTTTATGTAAATGTTGTTGGGCTTTTAGGGTGAAATGAAATGCACACCCACCAAGGTGTTTTTGAAAAAAAAATTAAGTAAAACTATTAAAAAAAAGTCAAATGGAGCAAAGATAATGGGACAAATGGAATACATATGAAAGGCAATATTTCTTTATAAAAAAAATTAAAAAATGGAATATATAAAACAAAATAAATATTATTCAGTAAAAAAAACTAATTTATTGATACATGAGAAAAAATAGAAAAATAGTGTAATAATAACAATACATCTTTCAATACTATATTGAGTTTCTAGGTGGTTTAAAGTATGATGCTTTTGTCTAAGCTTATTTTGTGAAAAAAATATACTTATTTTTAATCCCTAACTTGTGCTAATACCAATTAAATTTTATTTGTAAATAAAAAAATTAATATTTATGTTAAAATATGTGATATTAGTTATATTCTGCCATCTATATATTTATATATCGCACTTTGATGTAAAATGATTAAAAAAAATCACAAAATTAAATACGGTAAGAATAACCTAGCAAGGGTCCCTTTATTAGTATTACCCGTACGTTTTGTCTTTTCTTCCTCTCAAAGTTTGATAATTACTCTGGTATACGAAGCGGTAGAGTTCTTGTTTGCCTTTTGTAATTATTCGTCAGATTTTCAATCAACAATGGAATTAGTTGTGAGATTCATCACTTAAATGAGTGTATAGGGTCCAACACGTCTTATTTTTGAAGTAGTCTGACTGAACCTAATGTGGGTGCTGACTGTCAGATGCTAAGTGGGTAAGTAAATTACTTTATGATTTGGAGACATGGATTGAGTGATGTTTTTAACTAACCTAATATATGTCATGTCATGTCTTCTCACCAACAGAAAAATAATGTAATCTATGAGCAGTAAATCTTACACGATCTGATAGGAACTTGTAACTTAACGTATAAACAGACAACCAAACCCATCAGTTTGGTCGAGACAATCCTTTCCAGACTGAAAATACAAAACACATGGAAGAAACTCTTTTATTGCTTCCTACCAACACGAGGAAAGCTGATTTTCTTTGTAAGCCGGATTGTAGTTCTCTGACTCGGTACAACTGAATGAACATGTATTGAGAGTTGAGACCTATATTCATTCTGTACAAATTCCCACTGGGCCAATGGCCCAAATCACAACAAATGTACCTAACTAGGCATGGTGCAAGGAATAAACGTCTCCGCATTTGGAAGATTAATTACTTTAGCTTATCAACAACCTATGCACTGCCAGATGGTGAGGATGACTCTGCTGCACCAACCGGATCAGTATTCTTGCTGCTCCTACTGTTCATTACAAGGTTTCCCGACTTCTCTTCCTTATCCTTGCTTACCAGCACAGGTTGGAACTGAAAGAAACATGAATATTGCCAAATTTACAACAAAGAATAGTGCATCTAGCAGGTAGGATTCCCCTTCTACTTCGATTTGGTACTTACCTGATATATGGAGTATATTACATTTCTACGTATCTGTGCCATCATGTCCAAGAAGAGATTATAACCCTCAAGCTTGTATTCAATAAGTGGATCACGTTGCGCATATCCTCGCAAACCAACGGCCTGCTGTACAAATTTAAGTGCTTGCAAGTGTTCTTTCCACAGACGATCAATGTTGGTAAGAATTAAGAACTTTTCAGCTTCCTTCATCAGTCCCGGTGCTTCTTTCTCCACAATTTGCTAAAATTAAGAAAACCATGCCATCAGAGCTTAGATAATCAGTAGATCATCAGAAGCAAATAAAGTATCTAACAGCATCAAATCAGCAAGGAAGGTTTGCAAGCTGACCCTTTTCTGTAAATATGCTTCTCGGCCACGAGCACGAAGGTAGTCTTGCAATTCCTCATAACTTGAACACCGCCTCTTCAACAGATCCGGCGTCAAATCATTCAAGAAGTAGCAATACCTATATTATCAGAATCTACTTTTTAGGATCACACATAATAAGTACATACAAAAGCATTTGTTTCCACAAAAATTCTACAAATATGATCATATTGCTTGTAATATTTTATGAGGACTCATTTTCAGTGCAGAACCAAGATCAAGTTTGAAGAAAGATGGCCAACTTGATTTAACTATTTTAACAGTGTAGGATACTTTAGACATGTCACAAGCACATTCATTTACATTTTAGTCTTAACCATAAGAGATATTCTATTATAGCATTAACAGAATGCCAAAAGATATTTACAAACCAAATAATTCATAGTCTCAGCTAATTCAAGCTCACAATCTATAGACTTCCAAAAAGAAGCATTCTTACTGTTGGATTTTCGCTATGAGCTTCTCAAAGTCCCAGCTTTCTTTCGGAGCATCAGACCCAATATTTGCCTATTCATCCATAGCAAATAGCAGAAGACAGTGAATAACTCACGTATTGCAGCAAAAAAAAATGAGAAAATCAGAACAGCTAAACAATGAATTAGGAAACCAAAATATGATAGCATGCAGGAAAAAGACATAATTAAACCAGCTTGTGAAGAATGGTTCACCTCCAAAATATCATCCATGGTGAGTTCAGCGTATTCAATTATAAGAGATTCTAGATTCTCAGATTTAAGGGCTCTTCTTCTCTCTGTATAAACACGATCTCTTTGACTGTTCAAGACTTCATCATACTCAAATAATTGCTTCCTAATATCAAAAAAGTAATTCTCCACTTTTCTCTGAGCTTCATCTAACGCCTTGGTCAGCATCTTGGATTCAATTGGCAGATCTTCAACTCTGAAAGCTCTCATTAAACCCTTCAGGTTGACACAAAAGGAGTGTATTATTAACAAACAAATCAAACAGCACATTGACCCATAAAGAATAAAGAGCCATATATCTTCTAACCTGAATCCTGTCACCCCCAAATATGCGAAAGATGTTATCTTCAAGACTTAGAAAAAACCGGGAACTTCCAGGATCTCCTTGCCTACCACCACGGCCACGGAGCTGCATGAATATAAAATGCAAATCTGATTGAACCACATCAGAAAGCAAATCAAAATCATGAAGAAGAATAGCAAAGAAGTTTATATGTGTAGCTTTTTTCAAACTTGATTGAAAAAGATGTTAACCTGGTTGTCTATTCTGCGTGACTCATGACGTTCAGTTCCCACCACATGAAGACCACCCGCAGCCACAACCTACAGTTACATAGAAGTTCCAAATATGCAGTTCCAGTTTATAAATTAAACAAAGCGACACTTATGGAAGGAAGATATACCTGTTTCCTCTCTTCCTCCGTATAAACCTTATATTCATTAGCAATTTCTAGAAAGGCATTTCGCAGCTTAGCTATGACTTCATCCTGGACAGGACCCTGCCAAATGAACGTAATAACACTACCTTTAGAGTTTCACACTATATGGATGACAGCATGCTTAAACGAGATCATAGAAATAGTGGGCTAGTTTTCCCGTACCTTTTCACAAGAATAGGACAGGCGTTCCTCAGCTTCAAGCTCACTTAAGGATTTCTTACCCCAAGTTTTGATAGCCAATTCCACAGCTTCCTCAGCCAACTTGCTATTCTTGTTTGATAGCTTACATGGAAATAGCTTTTCATTCACCTGGAAATTACCGAATGCTAAGCTTACAAAGGGTTATGAAATTCGAAAGGTACAGTCCAAAAGGGTACCAATCTTTCCACCATGTCAAGATTAGTTTCAAATAGGAACGAAAATTACCTTCCATGTCTTCATTGCAGGAGGTTTTTTCATAGAGACGAAAACTCCTCCAGCTGGTCTGACAACTCTGCCCAATATAAATAGAATCAAAATAATAAAATGCAATCCATTTCACCGAAAAAAAAAAAAGAAAACATTATACATAACTAGAGACTTGATGAAAGACATTCAGGAAACAAACAAACATCTAAAGATAATAGATCACACCTTGGCATAAGCATCTCACGCAGCTTCAATCTTGCCATAAATTCTGCATTGCCACCCAGTATTATATCTGTTCCACGACCTGCCATATTGGTAGCAATTGTTACGGCCCCTAGACGACCACTTTGTGCTACAATCTCTGCTTCTCTCTCCACATTCTCTGGTTTGGCATTGAGAACCTTTAAAAAATATCTCTATCAACCTTCCTCCTCATCCATATAATATTAACCACTCAGGTTAGGTTTGACTCTCTACCTCAATTTCAGTACAAAAGAAAGCATAACCCAAGGAGAGAAGAAAATAAAACAAATGATTCACTAAGTTTGAAATAAAGATTTTATTTGGCGTTCATAATTCGCAATTAAATGAGTTCAGAAGTGGAGACCTTACCTCGTGTGGGATTCCAGCTTCTTGCAACTGTTCAGACAACGAGTCACTTTGCTCAACACTAGTTGTGCCAACAAGCACTGGGCGGCCTGTCTTGTGCATTCTGGAGATTTCTACAACAACTGCACTCCATTTTCCTATTGTTGCCCTGAAAACTACATCTGACTCATCCTGTGGAAGTTAGAGTAACAATGGATTAAATACAGAAGTTCAAAAACTATGGTTCATTTTTCTAAAACATACTCTCCCTTAGCAATGTAATTCTATTAGATATTCGTCTTCCATGATATGCAATCGGTCATTATAAAGATGTTTAAGGCTAACTTCACTTGAGCCTTATGTACATGCCAACAGAAACCTAACCTTTCGTATCATTGCCTTGTTTGTTGGAACAATTGTAACCTTGAGCTTATAAATGCTTTCAAATTCAGTGCTTTCAGTAGCTGCAGTGCCAGTCATCCCACAGAGTTTTGGGAACTGTGGCGCAAAAAATAGTCAGGAAAGCCGATGCTCAACAGTATTTAACCCAAAGGAGCATTTTTAACTAACTAGCCAATTCGTTTTAACTTAATTCAACTAAATCCAATATGACTTATTTTTATTTTTACATCTTTTTTACCCGGAACCAATTTCATTTAAAAATCAATATTATGTAGGTACAATAATCCATTTAAAATACAATGTTTATAATCTCATTAAATTTTTACGAATTTTTATTTTTTAATGCCTAAAAAAATAAAAAATTATAGAAATTGTATAATATTATGAAAATTTCCTTTCAAATGGATTATTACAATCCATTTAATATTGACTTTCAAATGAAATTGGTTCCAGACAAAAAAAATGTACAAATAAAAATGAGTCATTTTGGGTTAAGTTGACTTAAGTTAAAATAAATTGACTTTTAATATAATATTGCACCTGTAGAAAGAAGTTCTGGTAACTGATTGATGCCAGAGTAACAGATTCATTTTGAATAGGCAAACCTTCTTTTGCTTCAACTGCTTGGTGAAGGCCATCACTCCAACGCCTTCCCTATTGACAAACAAGACTATAATGTTATGATCCAGTCTGTTAACAGCAGAGAGGCATGTTAAGAACCAAACTAAATGAAACTGCAACAAGTAGGGAGAAATCATTTCATGTTTCAACTTTGCTATATTAAGAAGGAATCTCTCATCAGAGTTACTTTTGCAGTTATGGACTTCAAACAGAATCAGAAGAGAATACACAAAAGCTGAAAGATGCATCCTTATCTTCATTAAGTCAGAGAGCTTTGCATATTTTTTGGACATATGCAGCAGGCTAGCAAAAAGCCTATCCCTCAGCCGTTAAAGAGAGAACCATTGAAAGTTTCTTATACGTTAACATGACTTTCTTTAACATTGATGGTGCCTAGTTATTTGAACCACTTACAACTGAAATCATGCAAACCATAAAGTAAATCAAGGTTTATATTTCTTAAGTCCCTCAGAAATTAAAAGCAGGATACTATAATTTGAGAAATAAGGTTTCTTTGGATTAGAGTGACAGAGAAGCTAAGCATGACTACCTGCATCACTCGACCAGTAAACTCATCGACAATAAGAACCTCTTTGCCACGGATGATATAATTAACATCTCTAAGGAATAACTCTTTTGCTTTTATTGCATTCAAGATAAATGATGCCCACTGTTCCCGTGGATCATATAGATCTTTCACATCCAAGATTTCTTCAGCGTCTTCATAGCCCTGTTCTGTGAGTAAAACAGTTTTCTGCTTTTCATCCACCTGCAAGGAAAAACTTTATAATAAGAAGCATTTTCCTGAATGACCTCTTCAAGCATGTTTGCTTAGTTGGATTTTCTCACTGTAAACCTGACCCCATCAGTAGTAATTAGGCAAACATGTGAATAGCACAACAGACCACTGTCATGGTTCAAGTTAAAAGATAATAAGGATTGCTAATGTCTTTCCTGGCCCAATGAATCAGATAAATATTGGGATCTACTAGAAAGGAGAAGCAGTCATTGATTAAATTCTGTAATCCGAAGTTTAAAACAAACAAGATATTTTTAACACTTACTGTATAATGTATATCTCGTTCGAAGGCTGCAGCTATCTTTGCAGCTTTATAATACCGATCACTAGGTTTTTCTGCAGGCCCAGATATGATGAGAGGTGTTCTTGCTTCATCAATGAGGATCGAATCAACCTCATCAATGATACAATAATTGAAATCCCTCAGGACAAGCTCTTCCACACTCTGTATGCCAAAAGAGATTATGTATTGGGTTGTACTGAAAATAGTAAAATGAAACTGAAATGGGCACATAAGAGGATAACGTGCTCACTGAGGCAAGGTTGTCCCTCAGATAATCAAAACCTAGCTCACTGTTGGTGACATAAGTAATGTCACATAAGTAGTTTTCCCTTCTCTGTTCACTTGTCATATTCTCTGCGCAAAACAAAGTTTAACCATTAGTTAGAAAAACAATTATTAGAGAAAAAAACATTTACTAACAATCATTAGTTTAAACAAATAAATGCACATATAAAATACAACAAAAAGATAAACACAAGATAGAGGAAGAAATTAAGTGAACAGTAAAATTAACATAACAAGGTACGAATGGATAAAAGAACTGAACACGATAAGATATATGGGAGATGTGTTGAAAACAATTTTTTGAAGAATTCAAATGGCTCAGAAGGATACAGTATACAGAGATATCAGCCTCTAGATCAATGTGAACCCATAGAAAAATAAGACATGGAAAAGGAGACTAATTTAAATGGAGAAAATATTACTACAGTAACAGATCGGAAGGAAAAAGAATGATGCATACGTTGAATTAGGCCAACCTTCATTCCAAGAAACCGAGGAACCTGACCAACCCACTCACAATCTCGCCTCGCCAAATAATCATTTACAGTCACAACATGAACTCCTTTCCCACTTAGCGCATTCAAATAAGCTGGTAATATAGCAACAAGGGTTTTTCCTTCACCAGTTCTCATCTCAGCTATTTCTCCCTTATGAAGAACCACGCCACCTAACACAAGAAAGAATTACATAATTTGATATCAGAATTATTTAGCATACCACTTCAACAACCTCTTCTTTGCAGAAATAGCAGAATGAACTGCAGACAAACCACATGCAACTCAAGATTAATTCGTCATAAACCTACTCATGCTTGCAGTATAAAAAAGTAACAAAAATAAAGAACAACAGATGCTTCCTCCGCAAAAGCTTTCCAACAATTAACCTTAAGAAAGGAAAACGAAGCTTTCATAATATGAACTGTTTACCCAAAGTGCTTGCACTTTAGAGGTTTTGGTCAAACAAAAAGAAAATGGAAAAAAAAATCAGAAGCAAGCAGATACCTATAACTCTAAAAGAGGAGGCATATGTAAGAACAGAGTCTTAGCAGCATAGAAGCATTGACCACAATCACTGCAGATAAAAAGTTGGCATTCATTTGTATCTTTATTTTCAAGAATACACTTTACACCTGGAATTCCAAGGACACCCTTTTAAAAAATTAACCTTTTTCTAGAAACCCAAGGAAGCAGAAAGAAATATAAATCATCTACCAAAGTTTGTCTTACAGCATTTTACCTATCAGTTGGACATCGAAAGGGCGAAGTCCTAGTACCCTCTTTGAAGCTTCTCTTACAACAGCATATGCCTCCTACAAGCAATAGCACCAAAGCACATTGAACAACTATCCATATAAATTAGGTCAATCTATAGCAAGATTACCACAGCGTTTGCTCACTACAAGTGTCATTACTAAAACTTGTTGCCAAAAATAACGAAAGGTCAGGGGGTAGGTTGGATTTCAAACTTACAGGCAATAGAGAATCCAAAGATTCGCCTTGAGAAGCTCGTTCCTTCAAAACGGAAGTCCTCTCTCTCAGTTCAATATCAGACAATGCAGCCATTTCAGGTTCCAATTTATTGATCATATTCACTGTCCCTTCATATTGTTTTCTGGTTGACTCCCCGGTGTCCGTTCCCTTGAAAATCCCTCCCAGAATACCTCCCAACGAAGCCCTAGCACCAGCAGCCATTCTCCTCCTGCCACTTCGAAATCGCGGTAATTGCTTCCTTCTGCCAACCAGTCTAAGGGACTTCCCGAGAAAATTTGAACGGCCAATATTAGATATGAGGGAATAATCTCTCGCTCCATCTGAAAGAAGAGATTTTGAAGCGGCAAAAGGAGGCACAGAGGGGCAGTACTGGTTGATGAGACGTGAGTCGCAGAGTGCCACTACCATCGTTGAAGTGTAGGCAGGAAATGGTAGGCTTTTAAGGTTCCAAGTCACAGAAGAGTCGAGCTTTCCGATAGCCGAATTGAAGAGAAGAGAAGAGAATTGGAGAGGTTCTTTCTCATGCTCTGCAGAGAGTCTCTGTTCGTTACAGGGTTGCAGATAAGGTGAACGCTTGAACTAGTGGCCCAACTGAGGATCATCATTTTCTTTCATACTTTGTTCTAAAAATCATGCTAATGTTATCCGACCGATAAGTTGCTACTCCTAAAGATTAAATTTTTACTTTTAATTTTTATTTGATTCATCGTATGATTGTTTAATGAAAAAAAAATTTTGAGCAAAAAAGCTAGTAGAAAATTGCTTATACTCATCTCAAAACTATTGCAACATACTTTATTTTGGACAATTTAAAATATTTGCAATATTTTCATATTTATAACCTAATTTATTTTATTATCCTTTAAATTATTGTTTTTTCAATTTTCTTAATTTACATGTAAAAGTTAAGGGTAAAAGTGAAAAAAGGCATAGATTTTTTTTAAAAAATTTCCATAGCAAATCATATGGAGCAATATAGATGAGAGCAACAACTGTGTGTGTGTGTTTTACAAGATTACCAAATAAAACACTTTGAAAAATTTACAAGTGCAAAGAAAAAAGATAAGACTAAGAAAAGTAGAAAAGAAAGTATGCTCTCTTGTTACAAACAAACACTTATTTATACTAATTTACAGGCAGATTTGAAATGTCTTGAAGTCCGTGCTTACGTCATGGATGACGTCTTTTGAGAATTATTAAAGTCATCTATAGTGCTGGTGTCTACCATGAAATTTGAATTATTGAAGTCACCTGTGTCAGCCAGTATCGATGAGTCTCTTTTTTAGGGCAGGATGATGTCATGAGTGACGTTAATTTTTTGTTGCTTATTTCGTTGATATTGAATGAGCTGCTTTGCTTGATCTTGGAGCTTATTTTTTGCATGACTGTGGAGTCTCATATGACTTTCTAAGGCTTGTCTATAATGAAAAAAACATCTAACAAATTGAGCATGAATATCTTCAATTGTTGTAGTGATTGAATAACATGATGAGGCTAATTGCTGCTTCTTCAATCTCCCTTGCTGGTCTGGACTTGGAAGCCATAACTTTCTATAGTTTGCTGAAATGAATTTATGTAGTCTGCCCAACTAAAATGATTCTATTTATACTATTTTGAATAACTTTACTGCTAAGGAATAATCATTGTTATTTCTTGAAGATTTTCAGATAAAGTTGAGGAATCTGCTTTAGGTAGTACGAGCGATCTTCTTCAAATAAGAATTTATTACAAAATGTGGACATATGGAGACAACTGATTGAACACCTTTACAATTCCCTTATCAGAACGCTGAAGGAGACTTTTGAGCCACAAATCTTCTTTAGGTCTCTAATAAAAAAATTGCCGAAATAAATCATCCAATGCTTTTCCTTGAATTTTTCCAGGCATTACTTCTGAAAATTTATTCAAATGTCAAACGGATCTTAAGCAAATTGCATGTCATAACAATCTTCTTCTTATTTAGAAAGACCTAAAGTAGATGGAGACTTCATCTTGATGTCTTCATCTGTTTCTAAATCTAAATCGAACTATAATGCCAATTCTTTTATCACTTCTTATGTTCTTGTTTTGATGCTTATGCTGAAAGATGAGCTTGAATTTTGGACTTTTTTGTTAAAAAGTCTAAATGCTCAGTAAAAAAAGAGGATTTTGTAATCTATGCTGATATTGGTTGGTTTTTAATTCATTGAATCACTGATTCTGAATTTGCTTTAGTCTAGTCATATTTTTCCCACCATTTGATTTTAATTTCTTTGGACAATTGGGTTAACCGAATTTTGTTCTGATCTAGGACAAATGTCCAAGCCATGATCCAAGGAATGTTGAAGGTAGTTTGGAAATTTAAGAGTCTATCTAGGTTAATTTTGGAATCTAGGAATTCCTTGAGGTACTCATTGAACCTAGGTTTAATTAAGTCCAGAAGGGCTTCTCTGGTGAAACCAAAATAGTTCCACCAATTTATGAACCAACTAAGAAATTTATGTTTTAAATTTCTATGAAAAAAAAACCAGGAATGAGTATAATTCCTGATATAAAAAGTATTATATCAGACATTGATATAATCATAGTAATTTAAAGAATAGGGATTTGATAGAACCAAAAAACTTTTAAAACTGTAGATAGATTGATCCCAATCAAAAGAACGTAGAATCTTGTTTATTCTACATTTTGAATAAACGTAGGATCTTGTCTATCCTACATTTTGAATAATTAATCGTAGAAGGATATTTCTCATCATAAATATGTGTCAGATCAATTGATTTTGTATCAATTAAAATCTATTCATAAAAATTTCTTGTTTTCAAAAGATGTTCTTGAATGAACATGAATCCTTTAGGGAAAACATTTTGAATCAATGAATTAAAATTGTTTTGAATCTATAGGCTTCAATTTCCAGAAAACTCTTGCTCATAGAGCAAAATTAGAAGCTTTTGATTTTTTGAATAATAAATAGGTTTAGTTTTTTGACTTTGTGATGATGAGCCTTTGTCTTTTGATAAAATAAATTTTGAGTCACTCTTAGCCGCGCTAAGATAATTTGAGGGAGTTGTCTTTGATTTAGGAGTTTCGGTGGATAAAATAACAAAAGAATTTTTAGTCACTTTCTTTTGGTGAGGATATGAGGTTTTAGAAGTCATATTTTAGAGTGGATTTTCTTAGTCTTTCCATGCAAGAATTCACGAGATAAAAAATCAGGAAGATTGTTTGAAATTCCTTTAATATGTTCAATTTCAAAATCAAAATTACTCAACAAAGCTTGCCATCTGGCAAAAATCTGTTTCAAAACTATATTTTTAACATCTTTTTCTAAAATTTCTTTAGCAGATTCACAATCAACTCAAAGAAGGAATTTCTGTAAATATAAATCATCTTCAAATTTTAAAATACATAAAATGATTTAAAGTATTTATTTTTTGATAGTACTATAATTCTTTTGAGCATCATTCCAAAATCCTAAATGGAATCTGACTAGACTCTCTTTAGTTTGATTGGGAAGCTTTTGTTTTAAAATATCTCCATAACCTATGTCTAATGCATTTGGATGAGGAAAACTTAAACAAGGGAGACTTTTAATTTTTACTTTAATTACTTTAACACATTAAGTATGTTCTTCAAACCATGCTAAAGGCTTTTTCTTTAGTCTTTGATAAAAGGGTTTGCAAATAATTTTAACATCTTTAAAGAAATCTGACACATAATCTAGACATGCTAAAAATCTCTAAATTTGATTTTTATCTTTAATTTTGTTTGGAAATTTAGTCATAAATTCTAAAGATCTGAAAATTGGCATAATAATTCCTTGATTGATTTCATGACCAAGGAATCTTATCTTTGTTTGGAATAACTTCATTTTGGCTTGAGATACAACTAGTCCATTCTGTTTAATTAAATTATAACATTTTTCTAAATGATAAAAATGTTGTTTTATTGAGTCAAAGAAAATAAGAACATAATCTATGTAAACTATAGAAAAAATTTGAATTGGAGATAATATATCATTCATTATATTTTGGAAATCAAACGGAGCATTTTTTAATCCAAAAGATATTACTTTCCATTTATAATGTATGAATGGAAAATTCAATCCTATTTTATATATATCTTTTTCATTAATTTGTATTTGCCAAAAACCTGATTTCATATCAAATTTTGAAAATAATTTTGCACTATGAAGTTTTTTTAGTAGATCTCTTTTATTGGGAATAGGATGCCTAATCCAATCTAATACTTTATTTAAAGGTTTATACTTTGTTACTAATCTTGGAGCACCGCTTTCTATTTCTGTGGCATTCATGACATAAAAAGTAAAGCAAGACCAAGGAGATTGTGATTTTTAAATTAATCATTTAGATTCTAATTCTGAAATTTCTTTAATACATAATTTTTCAAATTCCTCAATCATGCAAATAACTCTTAATTTTGTAGGAATTTGTTTTTCATCAAAATATTTAATATAAGGCAAATTATTTCGTTCTATTCCAAAATGCATTTGGAATAGTGGCACAAACATCTTTTGAGAATGATTCTTCTATTTTTTTTTATTTTTTCTTTTATAGAAGGTTCATGTATTTGTTTTTCTAAGTGCAAGAAATTTATTTCTTGAATTAGAGACTTGCTATGTTTTTCTTTATTTTGAATCATAGTTATAGATTAAATATAAGAATCTTGAAGAATTTTAATACTTTTTTTCTTAAACAGGAAAAGTAAAAAAAAAGATAATTATTTTCCTAAAACTCTTGATTTGATTTCATAGAGGTTACTTCAAAAGGATATAAAGTTGTTATAAATGGTGTTCCTAAAATAACATTAGTAATGAGATTTTTAACCAAAATAAAGGGCATTTTAATACAAATCCCATTATTACAAACTCTTACTTTACTTAATTTATACTTAACTTGCAATTTGAAATTATTAGTGGAATGTAATTCCTCGGTTATTTTTTCACAATATTTAATAGGAATTATTCCTTCTTGTATACAATTTTCATTAGCTTCGATGTTGACTAAGGCTATTACTTTCATGTGATATTCATTATTAATAATGAGATTTATTGAGACGTACCATTTGTGGTAATGAATTTTTTAAATTAGATTTATAAATTCTTCATTTTTATTTTCTTCTTGGGTTGGCTCTTGAATCATTATACCTTTGTTTTTAGGAATTTGTGTGTTTTTATTTTTTTCCGTAAAACCTTGTTAGGCTTCTAATTCTAAAACCTTTTGTTTGATTCTTTTATATTTCTTCTTTAAGTTCACTAATTTATTATTTTATATTTTTTACTTCATTATGTAATTCCGGTAATGTTAAAACTCTTTCTTTCTTAAATCTATTAAGGACATCAGACAATTTATAAGGTTCTATTTTATCTTTTTTTTTTTATTTTCTTCTATTAATAATTCATGAAGCTTTTCTACATACTTTTTCTGACATTTGAATCTTCTATCTTTAAAACTAAATCAAATAATTTTTCTTTATTTGATGAGATCATATTTATGTTTGTACAATGACATTCTTCTAAATTACAATCTTCTGATTTTGAACTATCATAGTCAAAGCTCGATCCTAATAGGTTGATTTCTAAATCAGATATAGTTTCTTCTGAATTTAATGACTCAAGTTTAGACTCAGTATTTGAAAGTAGTAAATTTATCATTTGATTTTTTAAATTGTTCATAAATTTTTAAATTATTAGTTTTTTCTTTCATTTTACATTCATTTTTATAGTGACATACTTTTTTACATTTAAAACAAACGGGAGCTTTGTTTTGGTGTTGTCTTTTATTATTTTTTCTATATGGTTTTTTCGAATTTAACCTTTGAATGTTTTCATTTATTATAATTATATTTACTTCTTTTATATTTTTCTATTCCCGTTTTGTATTGTTTTTTTTTTCTGTTTGATGGGGCTGAAACTTTTTCATAACCATATTAAGAACAGAAGCTTCCTAGTTCCTTTTTACCTTAAGCATATTCATTTTTTTTATCTTATTCGTTAATTTCATATCATTACATAAACTTAATCTTTCTAAATTTATGTAACTAATTAGTTCTCCCTATGTTGGGTCATCATAAATACTAGTCTGAGTATGTTCATTTCTTATTCTATTTCTTGCTTTTTTTGCAAATAATAACAATCACTTCTTAAATATAATTAGCTTAAAAATAAATCTTTATACCATCTAAAGCCATGTAGCTTTGGACAAGTTAGATTCATTAGGACATCTACACTTCTATCTTGGAATTGTGTTGGATCTCCTGTGAATTCTTTACATATTAAAAACAATAATGTATTAATAGCATCATGAATTTCAGTTTGTATTCTCACCCTATTTTTTTCTTAGATTTCAATTTTTGTACTACTTAATATTTTTTTTAATAACATGATTAATGCTAAATTGCCACCATTCTCTTAGTTGACCACAAAATCCACCTATTAAAAATGTAGCAGTTTGTCTTTTTGTTTGACCATATAATCTATAAGTTGAAGCTATCATACTCATTTGGGATATCACATTTAAGATTTGATATTCTGTAAATCCATCTATATTCCAAACAGTTATTCCTTTGCCTTCATATGATACAATAGAATAATTTGGTTTTTTATATTGCATGTCTGGAGGAAAAGGTTTTGCATAATAATTTTTTGAATAATACATTTTCTTAGTTCCTAAGTTTTTAATCTTATCAATTTTATTTGGTTTTTCATGAAATTGTTGTTCCAAACTTTCTATTTCACAGATAACATTAATAGAATTAGACGTGGAAGGATTATTTTCTATTATAAGTTTTGTTGGCTGTTCATTAATCTTTTTTAGAAGTGATTTTTAACTTTCCATTTTTACATTACTATCGATTTCACATGGTTTGAACCATGGCTATTTTATATTACTTTTATCTTAACTCTCCTTTTTATCAGTTTTTGGAAAAGTAGATTCCTTACTGAAGAAAGTAGAATTTGGAACAAAAGTTGAAGCCGCTTTATTTTATACTTTAATACCATTAACAACATATTTTATTCTATCTTTTTGCTTAGCAATATATATTAATGATTGATTAGTATAGTTATTTTGAGTTTTTATTTTATTTATATCTTTTTTTTTTTTTGCTAGTAAATCTTCATCTACTGAAGAGGTTTGCTTGAATGGAGAAGCCATTAATAAAATATCTTTTGATTTAAAGACAAAGGATTCTTCTAGAGGATGTATTGAAACTATTTCTCCATGATCTACTGTATTCCAATTTTTAGTAGTTTTGTTTATAGGATTAATATTTAAAAATGTATAATATATGAACAGTATATTTAAAACCAAGTAAAGAATGGAATATTAGTTTTAGAGATCTCATATTCTCGTACCATAATTTTCTAATTTTTATCTTTTTGGACTTTCAAAATTATTTAAAAATCGTTCTCTTTTTTTCTTTGTTAGTTTCTTCGAAATAGTCTATTATTAAAGCTCCTTTATCTATTTTAAAATCAGTAATCATGTTTATAGCTGAATAAAATTCCATCTGAGATGGTGTTAGAGGCATTTGAGGGGAATTATCTTGATTATCTGAATGTTGTTTGTTAAAAACATCTCTTTTATTTGAAGACTCTGGAATATCAAGAATATTATAAATTCCTTTTGGAACTTGATTTGAAAAATCAACTTGTAATAAATCTGCTGGGGCAAAATCAATTTTTTTGAAAAGATGTTTCTGATAGGTAAATATTTTGTTTTGGAACTATTATAGGAGTATTGAAATTTGGAATTATTGGATCTGGATAATTTACTGGATTTCTTGGAAGACTAAGAGGTCTTGGTAAAATACTTCTCAGACGTTGTTCTGACCTGCTTGTTGAAGCTTTAGAACTTTCAAATTAACTAAATCTTGTTTGAGGAAAATAATTTGAAAAATCAATATTGACTGAACCATTTGCTTGTTCAAAAATTGAAGCTCTTTGAGACATGTTTTCTAAAGGTTGATGAGATACTATATTCTCTAGATTCCATCTCCCAAATTTTGAAATTTTGTTCCATTTAAGTTTCTTAGGTGTGTGAATCAAAGTATTTTGAGTATTTGCTTTAAATATTCTAGTTCCATCTTTAATTAAAAGTATTTTTGCTTTTGGATCTACCGTGATAGACATGATTTTATAATAAACTTGGTAGATTATACAAATTGATTTTGTGTTTGTAGTTATATCCATTTTTTTTTTACTATAAGCCTTAAAGTTTCTAGAACACGTGGATCAAATGGAGAAACTGAAAAATTTGGAAAATAAGTAAAATAAACTAGTCCATTAGCTAAATTTGATTTTGCCATTACGAGTAAAGAATTTTGAAATCTCACATGTCTAACATCTCTTAAGCACATAATAATGGGTATATTTAATCCTAGTCTAAATAATGATTTGACTACCACTTGAACCATCCCAATATGCATATATTTATATTTCTTTTTTCTATGTTCGTCTATTGTAATAGGAGAAAGTACTCTGATTGTTTCAAAATCATTATTCAAAAGGATAGTTTGTTCTATTTGTTTTATCGAATAATTAGTATGGAACTCAAAACTTCCTACTCGGTAAATTGTTTTTGGATCTTGCTTAGGTATTGACCAATTACATAATTGATTCTCTATTTGAGCAATATTTACTTCTGTTGAATTGAGGCTTTCGTCTTGAGTTTATAAAGGAAATTAAGGATTTGAATCTTTAGAAGAAAATAGTCATGTTAACCTATTTATTTTATCAAATCTTTAATAAAATCTTCTTTTATAGGGTTATTTTCCTAAGCTTATAAATTAATTATCTCTGAACACCTAGACAGGAACACCTAAGTAAGACCACCTAAATGCCTATCATTGGCTTTAAAACAGCTAACCAACATTTTAACCAGGTTTACCCACATTCTAAGATTCTCAAAATAATTAATCAAAAGCTTTGTAAAATAATCTTATAAAATAGATTTTAATAAGAACTTGAAAATTTTGATATGAAATCAGGTCTTTGGCAAATACAAATTAATGAAAAAGATAGATATAAAATAGGATTTAATGTTTCATTCAGGCATTATGAATGAAATATAATTCCTTTTAGATTAAAAAAATGCTCAGTCTGAATTCCAAAATATAATAAATGATATATTATCTCCATTTAAAATTTTTCCTATAGTTTATATAGATGATATTCTTATTTTCTTTGACTCAATAAAACAACATTGTTATCATTTAATTTTTTTTATAATTTAATTAAACAGAATGGACTAGTTGTATCTCAAGCCAAAATAAAGTTATTCCAAACAAAGATAAAATTTCTTGGTCATGAAATCAATCAATGAATGATTACACCAATTTTCAGATCTTTAGAATTTATAACTAAATTTTTAGACGAAATTAAAGATAAAAATTAACTTCAGAGATTTTAGGATATTTAAATTATGTGTCAGATTTCTTTAAAGATGTTGAAATTATTTGCAAACCCCTTTATCAAAGACTAAAGAAAAAGCCTTTAGCATGGTCTAAAGAACATACTCAAAGTGTTAAAGTAATTAAAGAAAAAAATTAAAAGTCTCCCTTGTTTAAGTCTTCCTCATCCAAATGTCTTTTTCATAGTAAAAACAGATGCGTTAGACATAGGTTATGGAGGTATTTTAAAACAAAAGCTTCCCAATCAAACTAAAAAGAGTATAGTAAGATTCTATTCAGGATTTTGGGATGATGCTCAAAGTAATTATAGTACTGTAAAAAAGGAAATATTTTTAATCATTTTATATATTTTAAAATTTGAAGATGATTTATATTTAAAGAAATTCCTTCTTCGAGTTGATTGTAAATCTGCTAAAGAAATTTTAGAAAATGAACTTAAAAATCTAGTTTCAAAACAAATTTTTGCCAGATATCAAGCTTTTCTAAGTAATTTTGATTTCAAAATTGAACATATTAAAGGAATTTCATATAATCTTCCTAATTTTTTTTCTCAAGAATTCCTACAAAGAAAGACTAAGAAAATCCACTCTAAAATATTACTCCTAAGCCCTCATCTCCTCACAAAAAAAAAGTGACTAAAAATTATTTTGCTATTTTATCTATTGAAACTCCTGAATCAAAGATAACTCCCTCAAATTATCTTAGCACGGCTAAGAGTGACTCAAAATCAACTTTGTCAAAAGACAAAGGCTCATCATCATAGAGTCAATAGACTAAACCTAGTTATTATTCAAAAAATCAAAAGCTTCCTATTTTGCTCTATGAGCAAGAATTTTCTGGAAATAGAAGCCTACAGATTCAAAACAATTTTGATTCATTAATTCAAAATGTTTTTCCCAAAGGATTCAGGTTTATTCTTTAACATCCTTTGTAAATAAGAAAGTTTTATGAACAGATTTTAGTTGATATAAAATTAATTGATCTGACATATATTTATGATGAGAAAGATCCTTCTAAGATTAATTATTCAAAATGTAGAATAGACAAAGTCCTAAGTCCTTTTGACTGGAATAAGTCTATCTATAGTTTTAAAAGTTTTTTGGTTCCATCAAATCACTCTTCTTTTAATTACTATGATTATATCAATGCCTGATATAATACTTTTTATATAAGGAATTATACCCATTCTTGATTATTCATTTTTCATAGAAATTTAAAACATAAATTTCCTAGTTAGTTCATAAATTGGTGGAACTATTTTGGTTTCACCAGATAAGCCCTTCCAGACCTAATTAAACTCGGGTTCAATTAGTACCTCAAGAAATTCCTAAATTCCAAAATTAACCCAGATAGACTCTTAAATTTCCAAATTACCTTCAACATTCCTTAGATCATGGCTTGGACATTTTTCCTAGATCAGAACGAAATTGGGATAACCCAATTGTCCAGAGAAATTAAAATCAAATGATGGGAAAAATATGACCAAACTAAAGCAAATTCAGAATCAATGATTAAATGGATTAAAAACCAACCAATATTAGCACAAATTACCAAATCCTTTTTTTTTTGGCTAAGCATTTAGACTTTTTAACAAAAAAGTCCCAAATTCACGCTCATCTTTCAGCCTCAACATCAAAACAAGAATATAAGAAGATGATTAAAGAATTAGCATCACAGTTCGATTCAGATTCAAAAATAGATGAAGACATCAAGATGAAGTCCCCATCTACTTTAGGTCTTTCTAAACAAGAAGAAGATTGTTATGACATGCAATTTGCTCAAGACCCATTTGACATTTGAATAAATTTTCATAAGTAATGCCTGAAAAAATTAAAGGAAAAAAGATGGATAATTTCTTTCAGCAATTCTTTTATCAGAGACCTAAAGAAGATTTGTGGGTCAAAAGTCTCATTCAACGTTCTGATAAAGGAATTGTAAAGGTGTTCAATCGGTTATCTCTATATATCCACATTTGTAATCAATTCTTATCTGAAGAAGATCACTCGTACTGCTTAAAGCAGATTCCTCAACTTTATCTGGAAATCTTCAAGAGATAACAATGATTATTCCTTAACAATAAAGTTGTTCAAAATAGTATAAGTAGAATCACTTCAATTGGGCAGACTACACAAATTCATTTCAACAAACTACAAAAAGTTGTGGCTTCCAAGTCCAGGCCAACAAGAAAGATTTAAGAAGCAGCAATTAGCCTAATCATGTTATTCAATCACTATAACAATCGAAGATATTCATGCTCAATTTGTCAGATTTTTTTTTTCTTTCCGGACAAGCCTTAGGAGGTCACATGAGACTCCACAGTCATACAAAAAAAAAAAAAAAACTCTAGGATCAAGTGAAGCAACTCATTCAATATCAACGAATGAAGAAACAAAAAAATTAACGTGGCTCATTATGTCATCCTACACTAAAATAGAGACTCACTAATACTACTCGACACATGTAACTTCAATAATTCAAATTCCCTGGCAAGCATCTTGTTAATCACGTTTTATAGCTCCTCTAGTGTAAATATGAGACACCACTTGGAGAAAAAAAAAAAAAGGAATTTCGCAACCCTATGGTCCGGAAAAGGTCAAACTGCAGCCTTAGTCCCTGGTTCTCTCGCAGCCTCTCTAAGAAACCCTGAGCTTTTATCGCTGAATAACTCCATCCCTGAAAGCTCTGTTCCCTGTTCGAGCACAGCCGCCAGTCTAGCCACCTCCTGTCGTGCTCGCTGCCGTTTTGCCCTACGCGGCACCACCATCTCCCGCGATCATCCGTCGTCGGCTGCCCCAATGGAAGGACAGGACGAAGGATCACGATTCGGTTCCCATCAACCCGCCGCCGTTTCTCTCCGTTTGCCGCCTTCCTCCTACCCCCTGAGGTCGCCGTCGTCGCCGCATTAGAACCCAGGCTGCCTCTTACTCTGTTGTTGCAGGTGAACGGAGAATCATGGACGAAATCAACGCGACCCAGATCGCGACCCGCTCTCCAACCCGTTTGAAGATCCGGTTTACTCTGTCAGCCAATTGACCTTCGGTGAAACTCGCACTTAGGCCCTTTATCTCATAGTTTCATTAATTCAAGTCTCTAACGTTTTCCGATTTACAGTTTAAGCACTGACAGCACTTTCTTTGCCCCTTTTTGCAGATTTGATTTTTGCATCAATTAAGCTAATAATATTATATACAATTACATGTTTAGGGTAGGATTTTAATTTTTACACTAGTTATAATTTTTAGAGCATTCATTCCACTTGGGTTAATAAAACCCTAGTATGAACTTAGGAATGTAACTAAAATCTATGTTTGAATATCCATATTCGGCTGATCTGATAGGATCCATGATTTGAATAATTACTTAATATCTTTAAAAGTAGAATAAAGAAAAATAATAATAAATTAATTTTCAATATCCATATTTGGATGATTTGATAGGATTTATGGTTTGAATTATTAATTATCTAAAATTTTTAATAAAAATATATTAAGTCTCTACGTTCCTTATCCGGGTGGTCCGATAGGATCCATAATTTTGAAAATCTCAAAATGTACATAAAATAAGAAAAAATTGAGTGGTGATTTTTAAGAGTCCATATCCAGGTGGTTCGATTAAAACCCATGGTTTGAAAAATTAATTAAAATTTTTTAAAGTAAGTGGAATTAAATTTAAACCAAACTAAGGTGCTAATTTTTTTTGTGCTATAATAAGGTTATTTTAGTGTAACCACACTCTCAAACCCCTTAAACTCCTGTAGACCATTTTAAGATATCCAATCGACCTATATAAAATCGATTGGTGGCGACTCCTCAAAATACGTTGCTACATTGGGCTTTGAATAAAGGGTTGAAACTTGCCCTAGACTTCAATGCCTTTCCCTTCTAAATAGAGATGGATTTTAAGGTTGCTATTCAACTTTTGAATCTATCTCATGACTCCTAGATTGAACTAATGCCTATTCTTTCTAATTGTAACTAGCTTAAAGAATAGGGACAGATCCTCAACCTATGACACATTTTTAGATAGGGTAATGCAGTAGTTGAACTTTTACCCAAACATCGTGCTAACCGGCAACAAGAGGGAACAATTATGTTCTAGCAATGCCTTACCTTTTGTGTTACTGTTGTATTAGCAGATGTGATTGGAACTTCATTCCTAAGAACTTGTAACCTAAACATCTTTTTTATACTTCCCTAGAGGACCTTTGTTTGTTTTGTCTTAATGCAATCGCCTTTTTCACCAAAAGTAATAAAAAAAAAACCTTTCATAGGGAAATGGGCACAATATGAAATCAAATATCGTTGGCCCAAGTTGGTTAACCTAATCCAATTTAGCTATTTAGCCCGACTAGGTCATTTACACGACTCATGTGAGTCACAAATGACTTGTTGCTTAAGATATAAGCCTTAAGTAGGTACATGTACTGATACACAATGAATAGATAACTGCCTCATTCAACAAGCTTAAATCTATATGGCATAACCTCAAATGGCTATATAAAAGTCATTAGTATTCATTTATTAGGTGTGAGATTACATTATTGATTTTCATACACCTGTATAGAATATTTAGTTAAGTGTGGAATATATTTAACTTTTTTTTTTTGTATATACACTAACAATCTCACATGTTTGTGGCTCAAGACCTATTCCACTTGTAGCGAGGTCCAGCATCTAAAATCATGCATCATCACCATGTAAGTCAACTGAAAGTTGGGGACTGTGAAAGGTGGAATCAAACAATATGATGTGGTCTTAAATTCTCTATCTTTTTTCATTCTTTATTTGGTTTTTTTCCTTTGGTATGCCAAGAAATTGTTTTGTCATTAATATTTATGCAATGATATATACCAGGAACGTAGCCAAGAATCGTGCCTAGGGGGCAGGGCGAAGGTATAGATGTGGGCATGTTGTTAAAATGTATAAATTTATGATCAATACTAGAAAACATCAAAAAATATTATATATAAACTCATAAAATTTAAAAGTCTATAATAATTTAGTTCAATTCAAAAGTTTATAATTCAAAATTTAACATGACGCTCATTTAAATCCTTAGATACATTCATAAGATCTTAGCTTTACTGATTAAGACACCTTATTTGCAATTTTAGTGAGTAATTGATAGAGAAACTAAGAATTAAAGAAAAAAAAAAGGAAAATTCAAAAAACACCCAATTTGCTAGATTGTCGGCATTATTTCAAAACTTAACAAGAAGGTATGGATGGATAGATGGTGATTGGTGATGGAGGGAAAAAGCTGCATCACCACCAGTAGGTCAATATCTCATCACTGAAGTTTCTATGAAGATAAATGTATGGGAAAAAAATAAACTGGGGCTAGTTCGCTTGTCATTCACATGTTTCTTCCCTGTAGAGCTCTACTGAAGTTTCTGATTTGCATGACCAAGGAGAAGAAAGTTTGTGTTAAAACATTTAAAAAGATAAAATCCACTAAAGCCCATCATTAATTTTACAATTTACAAATAAACACCTAACTTTAAAACTTTTACAATTTTATATCATATTAACCACCACTAAGAATTTTTTTTGAAAAATCTACCGTCCCTCCCTATCCCTATATAGCTCCATCCCTAATATATACCTCTCCTATATATATAACATATTGTTATATATCATTATTTTTAATGTGGTTGATCAACATCTCTTAATTTAGACTATGTAATAAAGGAAAGTCAAACTTTTTGCTTTCAGATAAAGTTTTAACTTTTCCTAGATTTTCAATGTCCATTTTTTTTTTTTAAGTATGACCTGTGGAAGGACTGAACTATAATTAATTTTTTTTAGTTTATTCGGTTTCATGTTTACCTATGGCTTTGGTGTCTTAGGTAGACCTTATTTAAAGTTTGATGGCTATATTTATACTTGTGTTTTTTTAAGTTGTGTAGCCCTCATTTATCCAATAATAATAATAATAATAATAATAATAATAATAATAATAATAATAATAGCTAGTTTGTATCATTTACAACTCATGTTATTGGCAAAATATAACTACGAGAATAATGTATAAATAATTAATCTTTCGGGGTTGGCTTGAATCGGCTACTCTAGTTTTTTTTTTTTTGCCTATAAACCATTGACATTACCAAAGTGGTCAGATTCCACCACTCAGTGTTAAAATTTGATTGAAATTTCATGAAAACTCTGTTATCCTTTTGAATTTGAATATAATAGACAATCCTAGTTTAAAGCAATTCAAGTAAGCTACCTCTTTTTGGGACTTTATAAATTAAAAGAATTTAAGAGTTTTTTACAGTTATCCCCGAACTTTAGGTAATATTACACTTGCCCCTTGATGTTTGAAAATCTATATTTACCCCCTACTTTTTTAACATCGTCAGTTAGTCATTAGTCAAAATTATAGCCAAACACCTTGAATTTAGTTAGATTTATAATTATATCTAAAACTTTAGAAATCTACAAGTTTCTAAGATTGCTCTTCTCCTCCTCGTCTTTCCACTTTCATTCTCCTCCGCCTCCACTTCGACTCATCCATCTCCACCCCCTCTTTGCCTCATCATGTGACTTATCCTTCTGCTCCAATACCCTCTTCTTTGACCCCTTCATCAGAGCTTCTCAAGCCCTTAACAGCAACTTTGCGGTTGTTGTATTGAAACTTACCCAGACCAAAGTCACTGACTTAAGGTCCTTCATCTCCATTATCCTCGCCAACGCCATCTACACCAGTGATCGTGCGATGCTTCATAAATGTCAAGACTGCAACAATTATGCTGCCTCTCAGCTTTTGGGCGCCAATAATGAGTTCAACTTCGATTCCTATGTCGCCGGTGTTGAGGATGTCAATGCGATGGCCAATGCCATTTGGAAATACAAATATGAAGCCCAGGGTCGGCCTTGGTTGAGCTCAACCCTGTCTTTCTTAAGTTTTGTGAAATTCGCGTTGTTTTTACTAAGTTTTTTAGTCTTGAAGATTTGAATTTACTTTTTAACTAAGAGTTATATAAGTCATCTATGTAAGTCTTAGCAGAAAAGAGATCTGTTCATATATAAAAGTAATAAAACAAACACATAATAATGATATCAATATAAAAAATTGTAAAGTTCATCAAATTTTCTAGAAATTTACAAAACACTCCTTCTCATATTAGTGGAAAATACAATATAAGCCTATAATTATTTGAATTTAATTATTAGAGATATTTTTTTATTTGTCCCATCATACTTTAATTATTAAAAATATAATATTTGGTTTCAATTATTTGCTTCCAATTTTGAATAGAGTTTATGGAGTCAAATATTTTATTTGTCTCTAATGTATATTAATTAGTGACAAATATAATATATGCTTTTAAGTTTTTGCCTCAAATTTTGAATATAGGTATTGGAGACAAATGCGCTATTTGCCCCCATTATATTTGTCTCAAAAGCTAGTTTCTCATGTAGTGAATTCAAAATAAAATAAAAAGAAAAAATTAAAATGAGAAATGTTGAAAAATAATTTATTTTGAAAATATTAGGTAAAGAAACATTGCTCCATATTTGACAATGATCCTAACAAATGAGTTATTAGTAATTACTTTGATATATAGAAATTATTAACTCAACTTGAATAATATCGATTGAAATTTTATATTTAAAAAGTTGACAAAGTATTTTTAATACTTTTTGGAAAATCTTGGTATTTTCGCTTGATTTTTCTTTTTCTTAGTTGGCTACACAAAAATTATTTTATAAAAATATTATTCAAGTGATTATTAATTAGATATTTAAATGATATAGTTCCAAGTAAAAAATTCAATTGAAGTGGCCAGAGGCATTAAAGCGTTGGCCTTCTTCTTCTCTCCTTTGATTTGCATCAACCCACGAAAGGAAAGATGAGACGAATTTGGGTGAGTTTGAATGAGCCAAGATGAGAAGGACAAGTGAGTTTGGGGAAGAGGTTGGGGAAGGAAGTGGTGGAGCAATAAGGTAAGGAGGCAGCGGAGATGGATGGGGTCGAAATGGTGGTAATGAAGAATAAAAGTAAAGAGACGAAAAGGGAAATAACAATCTTGAAAAATTATAGATTTTAAAAGTTCTGGGTGTAATTGTAAACCATACTAAATTTAAGGTGGGTGGGTCTGGTTGTAATTTTGACTGATGACTGATTGATAGCATTAAAAAAATAAGGGAATAAGTGTAGATTTTGAAATCTCATGGGGGTAAGTGTAATATCGTCTAAAGTTCATGGGGTAACTGTAAAAAACCCAAAAGTTTATGAACATTATCAAGACGCTTTGCTTCTAGGCCGTGATATGCACGGATGAAGGAATGCCTTTATGGTTTCGAGGAAGTAGAGTCACTTAGGAGTCATACATGAACATAGTATATGCCGATCTAATTGTAGAACACCATATATAGCCAATGGTTTACTTATATGCGAAGATTGCAAGTGTTTAACATCATAAACGACGATGTGTTCAAGTGCATTTGTGGAAGGTTCTAGCTGAGCAATTTTGGATCAAAGAGTACAGGATTGAGGTGGTTAAAAAATCATGGCTTTGTAGAAGATGAATCAGTCAGAGGAGATAAAGCTGGCAAAGGCTGGCTTTTGTTGGTTTGGTGGTGTGATATCTAGAAAGGTGGGGGCCATATTGAGCATAAACAAGAGCAAGGGGCATGGTTTTCTGGGTTTCATGAATTCCAAGAATTCTTTGGTCCTATTGATTGACAAGATGAAGGGAGATAAGATTGTGCCTTAAGTTGACAGATTGTTGGTCTTTCTACTACTACTGAAAAACCATTGTTTTCCAAGGGCAAATTTTCCATTTGCTGGCCGTTAGTAATCACTAATACGAAGAGTAGTTGGTAAGTGTAATTTTTTATTAGTAACGCGAGAAGCTGTTGGTAATTTTATCAATGTAGGAGCCGTTAGTAATTATCAAAGTATAGAACCATTGTAGGGCTAAGTGTTACAAATTGAAAAGAATGGGCCATTTTGAATTGACCATAAGAAATGTGAGACTAAAATTGGGATTTTTCGCTCTCTCAATCATAAATGTTTTCTTCAGATGTCAAACTCCTCATTTTCTTCTTTTCCTCTCCCCTCTTTTCTGACGTACTTCTTTCTTTTTATTCTTCTCCTCTACCTCTCTGCTGTGTAACTTTTCATTTTCTTCCTTTCTCTCCCTCTCTCCCTCCTTCTCTCTTCCTCTCCCTTTCTCTCTCCCTCTGAGACAGACACACACAGACCCGCCGGCATCTGGGCTGGCGCAGCATCGCCGTCGTCAGGATGAGTTTTCCGTCGGCAGCGCCAATGGCTGGAATTTTTTTTTTGTCCAGATTTTTTATCGGCTTATATATTCTGATTCCTTGTTTCCTTCTCTTTAATCTTTTCAAAAGCCATGTTTTAAAAAACTCAACCATTTTTTGTATATCGAGCTTCAAAGTTTTGATGCCTCTTTTTTTTTTTATTTTTAATTTTTTAGTTTTGGGTTGGTTTTTTTTTTTTTTTTGGAGGTTTCTTTGGAGTGTATTGTTGGCAGATTGGAGATGAGCCCGAATGAACCTAGGTGTTGGTCAGCCTTTGATTGGAGTGTGGAGCCATGCACCATCGTATCATCGCCGAGCGCGAGGTTGCCGCTTGTTCCTTCCTATTTTCTTTTACAATATCATATTTATGATGCCATGTTGTTCTGGGGTTTTATATTCGTTTTACAACAAAGTTTCAACTTTCAGTTTCTATTGGAATTTTTTTTTATCATTTTATGTTTCTTTTCGGGTTCACGAATGATGGGTTATGCATTGGTTTTATGGTGGATTAAAATTTCCCTTTAGTGAAATGTCGGAGGCTTTAAAATTGGTGGAGAACTTTTTATCTAGTGAAGTTTCTTCCTTTTTTTATTGGCTGATTGTTTTTGTTAATTGATCAAACAGGCACATACATTATGTGTTATTTTAAAGAAAGTATTGTGTTGAAATTACTGCAGCTTGAGGTTTCTCTGAAAGTGATTGGAATTAGTTTGTAAAGCTTTGGATTATTTAAGAGATTTGCTCATTTTTTTTTTCTGAAATTTGAAAGTGGTTGGAATTAGTTTGTAAAGCTAGTTCTCAAATCTGCCTCTGAGTTGTTTAAATTGTCACGCAGTTTTGAGGTTCAGAAGGAATCTGTGTTTTAGCATTTTCTGTTTGTTTTTTAGCATGTTCTGTTTGTAACTTGGTGTTCTGTTTTTAGCGTGTTCTATTTGTAGAAGAAAGCAGAAGGCCAGAGCTGGTGGCAGCTGTAGCAAGTGGTGCGACAGAAGAGGAAAATGGTGAAACAATTGCTAATGGTTAGCATATTGTCAAAAGTCAAGGGAAGATCAGACGGCAGCATCTTAATTCAACCAGCATCTTAATGCTCGGGTGAAGTTGCTAAAATAGCCGGCCATCGCCATGTTCGCTTTCGGAGACGACATCGCCTTCTCCAGCTCCCCCAGTCACTTGTTATAATCCTATCAACGTCCATGAAGGATGTAGACTTCGCCAATCAGGCACACCTGTCCTTCGTTTAGATGGTAACTAGTTCTCTATATCTTTCCGAATGTTTGATTTTCTTGTTTTTTTTTTTCCCTTCTTTTTTATAATCGCTTCCCCAATTTTGAGCAATCGAGCATTCCAATACTTGAAATTGAGGTTTTCTCTGCTCTTTTAATTTCAACTCACTGCAGCTAATTTATTTAGATTTCCAAAAGATATTAGAAGTCTATTATTTGCTCTTAATTTTTTAAGCTGCTGCTCTTTGGGCACTTTGGCTTGCTTTGCATGCTCGGTTTCTTTTGAGTGCCTTTAGTTCAAGTTACTGCAGCTAATTTCTTGTGCCTACTTTGAGCTCTTGGCTTAGATCCTCAATCCTCAAAATTTCGTGAAGAACGAATGGTAAAATCATCCAACTAGAAAACATCAGAATTTTTGCACTTAACGTATTCTGTTAATTGCCTGACTGAGTACTTGATTCGAGCAAAGTAACGCCATGGTACGGGTTTCATTCATCTCCTCCTTTCGTGTGCCTCACCGATTTTCACACGAACTAACCTAGTAACCTTCAAATCAAAATCCCGTGTTCTACACTGGGACGGGACTGATTTCTTCCACTGCAGCAGCTTGGGATTTTTGTTTGTTTGCTTGTTTTATTCCATCTGTTCTAACTTTGTTAGCTTTTTCTTGATGTGCTCTTCATAAATATTATTATTTTGTTCAATAAAAAATATTGTTTCGTTCATATAAATGTACTATTATGTAATATGTTAATCATTTTGTAAGTTGTGTTATGTAATATGTTAATCATTTTATAAGCTGTGTTATGTGTAAATAGTATTTTTCAGTTCAGAAAGAAGTGTTGTTCTTATCATACAATTTTGTTATTCTATAATATGTTGTTATTTCATAAGATATGTTGTTCGTAAATTTTACTGCTCTTTTCAGTATGAAGTGTTATTCCATTTAAACAAATGCATTATTCTATAAAATGTTATTCATTTTAGTAAAATATGTTGTTTCATTCATATAGATGTATTATTTTATAAAATACGAAAGAAATGTTATTTCATAAAAAATGTTTTTCCTTTTAAAAAAAAGTGATGCTCTATTCGTACAAATATGTTGTTTTATAAGCTCATTTTGTAATAAACACCGTTTGTAAATAATGTTGTTCGATTTAATAAAAAATATTATTTTATTCAAACAAATGCGTTATTCTGTAAGACACTGTTTACTTCATAGATGTATCGTTCAAGACGTGGTGACAATATTGTAAAACGTGTGTTCATTTCATAAGATGTGTTCATTTCAGTATGAGATTTTGTTCTATTTATATAAATGTGTTATTCTATAAAATGCAGTTTATTTTATAAGATTTGTTGTTTAAGATATTGTAACAGTTCTAAAAAATGTGTTATTTATTTCATAAGATGTGTTATATAGTATGCGGTAGCATTTTTGTATATAATGCAGAAGTGAAGGAGTATTGAGCTGCAATGGGTGTATCCTATAGCTATTTTATTTAATTAAATGTATGAGTTTAACTCTTCCTCTTAAAAACAAAAGTGAACATGTCACAACACACTTCCCAATCAAAGATGTGTATATATTGGATGACGGATATATATGAATCTCATATATATATATATATATATCAAGAAAGTGAGATCGACCATAAAAAGAAAAATGCAATGAGGGATATTTACAAATCTTGGTAGGCCTATACATAATGAATCCTTAAAACTATTGATGATATATTCAATTATATATATGATTTCAATCCAGCAAATAATTTATATGCATTTTAAAAAATTTAAAAGAGAAAATTAAAGTATGAAATATTAGGTGAAAATGTTTGTACATATGAGTTATATAACACTAAGCATAACTATAAAAAAAATCATGTAGACATATGTATAGATGTTAAAGCTTATACGTAAAAGCTATATGTACAAAGAATGAGAGATGTGTGTACATATCATGTGAGATATATATGCAAACAAGATCTTAAAAACTAACAAATATTTTTTTGATTAAATTTTTTTCTTTTTATATTAAGCTAATAACATATAAGTACAAATTGGATGACAGATATATAAGAATTTTATGTACAAAAGGTGGGAGATGTGTACAAAACATGTTGGATATAATACAAATGAGTATTTTTTATATACAAATAAAAAAAATTTTAATAAGTTTTTTTTATATATATTCAAATAAGTGTACCATTTTGTACATATATCATTTCATATTTATATAATTGTATTTATGTTTATACTTTTGACATTTAGAATTTTTAGGAAAACATATTCTATTATTAGATGAAAGCACTGCAAAGAAACAAATAAAAGCTGTTAGAGTGACTAAACTAAAAGTAACAAAGTCATTAATAACCAAAATAAGAACTTAAGAAAGCTAAAGGGCCAAGTTTGGCAATTTACGCAAAAGCTAGAAAAATCAAATCAATGGGGCCCAGACAGCTCTGGTTATGGGTACTGGGCAGGATTTGAATTTGGTAGCGCTCATGACGAATCTTCTCCAGTCGGCATCTAATGTATGCCGGAGGGCATACATGTGATTTTCCTTTGACCGACAAAACCAGCATAAGTTTAACCGAAGATAAAAATAAAATAAAATGAAGATACCTATGGAACAGTATCCACTCCGGAAAATGCTCTGAAAATATTACATTGTCTCGACCCTAAAATTTACATAAAATGGGGGTAAAGAAAGAACAAAGAACTTGAAAAGATCAATGGTGGAAGAAACTTATTGCTCTACAAAGCATTGTCGCCAGCCAACAAATAAAAAATGTCAACCCTGGGCTCTCCAGTATATGTCTCTATGAGAATTTAAAACAAACTATGTGGCTAAAAGGGGGGGAAACCTGAAAAAAAAAAAACAAAAAAAGAGGAAAGAAAAAGAAGATTTCAGTTACAAGCCCTCTCTCAAGTATGAGTGACTGATGAGAGCGGAGCCCATCAAATGGGGATGGGCTGCGCAGCACTCGTGCTCCCTGTTAATGAGGAATGTTAGCCACCTACAAATCAAATTCTGCTTAGCTGGGCTCCGGTGGAACCACTTTCAAGGTTCGCATCCATTCGCAAAAGCTAGGTTCATCAAAGTGAATAAAACTGCTCTTCAATTTCGTTCGCTGTTCTCGTGTCAAGGATCGAAGCTGGGGAAATCTTGCCTCCTGCAATAGCCCATAGAGTTAGATACATGAGAAAGTTTGTGGCCATGTGATTTTCAATTTTTGCCTGATTCGCACATGAAACTGGAATGGTATGAATACCTGCTCGTAAGGAGGATCCTTGTGTGCTGGTATTAGCCGAGAAACAAAAAAGCGGGCCTGAGAGCTTCCCTCCTGCATGAATCCAAACAATTAGCTTCAAGGCAGATACACTGACTAGGAGTTTGATCCAAAGGATCAATTGGAAAAGAGATAACCTTGAATGCCAGGATGCGAGGAGCTGGAAATCGTAATTCTGTAAGTTCTTCGGCCAGTGTTCTGCATGCAGCTAAAGTTGCTGCACTTCTTCCCGGTTCAGCAGCAAGTTCAGCACCCTGTTATCACCAACAGAATGATTTTCAATATTCACCGGGGAAAGGGATTGAACACAAAAAGCAAGCAATTTATCCCAAAGCATAAGAACCATAGAAGACCCAAGAAATCATGGGCAAGAAAAAAAATATACTTCAGCTTCTACAGGGCAGCAAGACAAAAGACCAGGCAAATGACAGCGTTCTTTTAGGCACACTACAAGTGTCTTTCCAGTATGTAAAAATGCAGGAACTGCACAAGATTCTCGGCAAGAACTTGAACCTTTGACCACTTATGAAGACCATGCTGTGATGGTAGCAGATAGTGTTCTGTGTAATCTCTTTTTTTGAAAAAAGAAAAAAGAAAAAAGAAAATTACCAGCAGGACACCCCCCTCCTCTCTTTTCCTCAACTACTCTCCCTCCCAAGTGTGCAGTCATTCAAAAACAGCAAGATGACAACAGAAGTAACCAACAGTCTTATATCTTATACGTTCTCGGAACTCCCAATTCAGGAGGTGATAGCATGAAATAAAGATGTCCCACAAGCATTTGACATCCAAGTTCAATTATATCAACTATAAGCAAGGAATAAGCACAAAGTAAATGCAAGGACGCATGTGAAAAAACTCTTAACACACCAAATCAGGTAGGAGTGGTCGGTAACTTACCAACCAAATAAAGACATCTGTACCATGATCAAGCACTACTGCTGTATCAGACTGCATGGCAAGGTCATAAGCTGGTAGCTCTTCAAAAGTGCCCCCTTCACGATGCATTAAACAATGGGGCACAACCATACGAAGTGAGAGATCAAATGATGCATTCAAGAACAAATTTCGAAGAACAGACCTCTCATCTTCATGCCCTATAATGCTTCCTAATAGAGGACCCCTCCTCAGATGAAATAGGAATTCCGGAAGTGAAGAAAGTTCCTTTGGGAACAGATAAAGCTTTGATTTTGGAACTGGAGAATCAAACTTCAATGCGATGTCTTTAATTCTTTCATCTATAGTTGCTCGCATATCAATTGCCTCTTTTGAACTTTTTGCACGCAAGAGGGTTCTCTTGGCAATTAGGACTGCAAGCACGTCATCTTGAATGCTTTGAAGATAAGCCTGAATACTATCCACAGCAGGCAATTTGATCGTAACCACTCTTGTTATGTCAGCTTGATAAACATTCAAATACTGAACAGCAAATTGGAAAAATACACAATCGCCTTTGATGTCATTTTTATTTTCCATAAAAACTGAGAAGCTTTGGGTTTCTTCAACACTTAGCATTTGAATAGAAACAGCAGCATCAGCTTTGAACATTTCATGATTATCGACATGTGCCTCTTCTCCAGGACCCACAATCTGAGTTATCAGGATATCATCAGAACAGCGTATCTCCAGATAACCATGGGAGCCAGCCTCCCGGGCAGATGCTCGCTGTAAATTTACTCCAAAGGCTTCCCCAAAATCGTCATGGAGAATCAAGATGCCCCCTGAAGCTTTTGTAAGTGGTTGAAGAATAGGAACTCTTACAGGGCATGTTCCAGCACACAAAATGTCAACCACAGTGTTTTGCCGATAAGCATCATTACCAAGATGTTCCATATATTTCAATGCATTTTTTTCCTTGTAAGGATAATTAGGATGACTCACAGAGTGAGGAACTGATCCAGGACCATACGTATTTGGTCCCCCAGTGCAGACAATAATTCTGCTGCTACCTCCAGATCTTTTAACCACACTACGGGACATCTCGGCAGACGGTCCTTGAATAATAGCCAATGCGACCTCCACTGCAGTACCCAAGCACCTGTCTCTAGAAGCTTCTGCAATGTTTAACTTGTACGGCCTAAGTGAAGAGAATATTTGGTGAGCCACATCTTTTGAAGCAAGCATTGGTGACAAATATATGCCAGTTCCGTAAATCAATGACTTCAAATACTCTTGAGTTGGTGATACTCCGCCAGGAAGCACATCAGCAGAAGCTATTGAATCTTCCGTAAAGTCATAGACTGACACAGTGCGGCCATACGATATGATTGCAATTTTAGTTGTTGGTGGAACTGAATCGACAAATGCATGTAAAGAGCTTTGCAGATGCTGGAGATGTGGTTCATCCAAGCATTCATCTATGACAAGAACAACTGGTGCACTGATTCGGGAATCTGAAACCGGGATGAAACTGGGAATCTTATTACTAGTTTGGACATACTCAACCCGAGGTGACAAAAACTCCTGAAATTTCCGAAGATCATCCTTGCAGGAACCTATATATTCACCTTCACTTCCATTTATGTTCTGACATATCACACACTGCCACTGACCTGAGCCAATTAATATGTTGCAATAGATATTTGAATATGCACCACAGTTTTGGCAACGGTGAGGATCACGTTGTAATATTTGAGGACCAAATGAAATCCCCTTTCCAGGAGAAACCAGAGCGCCAAAACCTAAGCTAGGTACATTTGCTTGTTTTTTCTTTTTCAGAACCTGTATTGTAAAATGCATGAGAAAAGGAGAGATCATGATCATACGTTGCAGACGAGCACTATTAAAAAATATATAAACCAAAAAATTAGCATATGATGTGAAATTAATAAAATAGTTGGGTGCAGAACCAAAAGTTGGAAGTACCTTACTGGCCGAGAAAAGAACTGGAGATTCTCCAACCACTGATGACTCTTCAACAGCATCAGAAATTTGATGTTGCAACTCAGCTGAACCATTCGTGAATTGGGGAGGTGATGATGTGGGTAAAGATGAACTAGATGAGAAAGCAAGTGGCTGAGGGGCAGCAGGGGAAGTTCGGAAAGGCACAGAAGCTGGCCGGACTGGCGAAGAAAACACAGGAGGTCCAGGGGGTGTGCTCAAATGAGAAACAGGGCTTCCAGTTTTAACTCCATTAGCTGGGGATAGCATGTTTGGAACCCCGACAGGAGAAGAAAATTGGTCTCGTTGCAATTGTGGTGGAGGAAATCTAGGTGGTGTGGCAGGGATCATGTGAGGGATTGGACTCCTTTCAGGGTTCTGTGATGGGGCCTCTGGCTGAGGACTAATTGAAGAGTATATGACTGGAGGTTGAGGATCAGCCATTGAAAATTCAAATTCCTTTCCCTATTGAATATCAAGATAAAGAAGCTTGAACCAAAACTCAGAATTATAAAGATGAAAAGAAAAGCAGACTAAAATAAGATTCACGCCAAAAGCTAGAAGCCAAGTTCGACGAATCTAGATATCAACATAAATTCAGAACAATTAAAGCACACATTCCAGAAAATGAAAGTATACCTTATTGCACACCAAGAAGGCCCAAGCTCAGAAGACGCGGCCAACAAGAACGAATTCTGGGAGAAGCCCAGTTCAAGATATCTACTGCAAAATCAAGAAGTCAAACAATCTGTTGAGTAAAACACCAACTTCTGGATCAAAATCAATTCAGCATTTTGATTAAAAGCTAGCAGTGAAGCTACAGGGATCCAGATACCAATACAAATTTAGCGAAAGGAAAGTAGACCCAATTGCACCAAGAAGGCCGGAACCCAGAAGATGTGTCCAACGAGAACGAATTTTGATCGTACCCCAGTCCGAGATATCCACAGCAAAATCAAGAACTCAACCAAGGGCCTGTAGAAATTTCTTGAACAAGATCAATTCTGCATTCTGACAGCCAGATCACCGTGCTCTTTTCCTACAATTTGGCTCTGAACAATCCTTTGCCCACAAGGAAAACCTGAAATTTGAACAAGAAAGAGCATCGAATGGGAGTGTGACGTTAGAGAGGAGGAATTAGGGTTTTGACGATAGGTGGAGGAAAATTGTGATTACCTTGTAAGACGTTAGACAATTGACCCAGACGACTGTAATTTTGAAACATCAAAGACCAAAAATCAAAATATGTTTTTTTGATCCCAATCTAATGATATTGGAGTCCCAAGAAGCAAGCTTTTGATCCTCTGGTAAGAACAAGGCAGAGCCACTCGGCTATTGCCCGCGCGAGCTGCGAGTTGCGACCGATCTATCCAAGAGTTACCATGGCGCATTTCACATGCTCAAACAAAAAATCCTTTTTCCACTGCTGGCACTAATGCCATCTCTTATTGGTCCAATTATTCTCTTTCCTATTTATGACGTGTCACCCTCTGTTTCTTCTGATGAAAAAATCTAGGATAAATGCGAAGTCCTAAACTATGATCTATGTTGCTCATTCGTCAACAAATTATTAAATGTTCCTTATTCATCCTTAAAGTATTAATTGTTACTTATTCATTTTGGAACCATTATTAATATTACATCATTTGTCATCCACTAATCCTACAGTTAAAATGGGCCAAATTTAGCAAACAAACAAAACTAACAACCAAAGTAGGGGTGAGTAAGAAATTGGGTTTAATCGAAAAAACCAGAAAACAAAATTATTTCGGTTTTTTCAGTTACGTTAGTTCAGCTAGCTATTAGTTCAGTTTTAGTTTTAATCAAAATTTTAAATTGATTTTAGGCTTTTTTATGAAATTGTGTTAAAAAAATCGATGACCAAAATAATTGATTTTTAAGAAATTTAACATGCCTTGATTATTGTGTGGCGGAGTTTGCATGAAAAAATATAACAAACCAAAAAAAAAAAAAAGGAAACAAATAGCAACCCCATACTCAAACCAATTAAAAATGAGACTCTAAAAACAAGAAAAAAAAAAGCAACAAGGTAATTATGTGTAAGAGGAGAAAAATCGGTTATTTCGGTTATATGACTGAAAAACCAAATTTTATATCGTTTCAATTATTTCAATTTTAGAGTAGAAATCGATTATTTCAGTTACTAGCTTATACAATAAAAAATTGTATTATTTTGATAATTCAATTACTAATATAGTTGAAATAACCAAATGATCAGTCCTACATCTAAGAAAGGAATTTGACTACAATATGAACACTTCTGAGTTTTAAAGTTTTGGTGTGGATTTAGACTTTAGAGATGAGAGATTAAGATTTTAGATTTCGTATTTTAGTAAAAGTTGGAAAAGAAAGTAAGAGGAATTGAATTATAGAAACATTTTAAAAATTTGAAATTTTTTTTCATGGGCTGCCATAGACAATTGGCGGAGGGGTGGTTTGTGGAGACTTATAACCAAAAGTTTTGGATTTTGAAAATTTTTATATGGATCAAATTATTCTCACTATTCTCTATAATGTTAATCAAAGTACCAAATAAAAATTTTTAAAGCCAATTCATTTTAATTTAAGTCAACTGACTTATTTTTTTTTATTATATCTTGTTTGCTTGAAGCATATTTCATTTTAAAGCCAATGTTATGTAGAAGCAATAATCCATTTGAAAGTAAATTTTCATGATTTTGTTAAATTTTTATGAATTTTTTTTTCAAGTCCTTAAACTAGAAAAACTAGAAAAATTGATAAAAATTTAGTAAAATTATAAAAATTGTATTTTCAGGGATTATTACAGCTACATAATATTTTCTTTCAATTAAAATTAGTTCCGAGTAAAAAAAATGTAAGAATAAAAATAAGTCATATTGTAGTCAATTGATTTGATAGGCTAAGGTTTTAAATTTAGTGCTTTAAGCTCTGTTTGGGAACAATTTTTGTTTTGACGTTAAAGTTTTAAATAATTTATTTAATGGCTGAGATAAAAATACTGAAATTAAAAACTAAAAACTATCCTTAGACAGCTTTTTCAAAACTTTAACGATAATCATTAATGCTAATGCTAAATTGAGACTTAGTAAACATTGTAGAAGAAAGTGAGAAGAATTCAATCATATGAAAATGTTTAAAAATCTAAAACTTTTGGTCACTGACCACCACGAAAGACCACTCCCGCCCACCATTTATGGTGGCCGACAATAAAAATTTTCTAGTTTTAAAAATATTTTTACGGTTCAATTCTTCTTAATTTATCTCTTTACAACTTTTACTAATACTAAATCCAAAATCTTAGTTTGTTACTTTCAAATCGTCACTGAGACTTTGAAACTAAAAAATGTTTATATTTGTAGTCAAATTCCCTTTTTAGACTCCTATTTTAGTCCATTCACTAAATTTGACTCATTTTCATGGTTAGATTGACTGAGAATAAATGATGCAACATTAATAATGGTTCCTAAACAGTAAGTAAGAATTGATAGTTTAAAGATAAATAAGCAATATGAGTCATAGTTTAGAGACATGTGGTGTCATTTACAAAAAAAAAAAAACGCATATCATTCTATTGTTGGTGAGGACAACAAATGTGAAACTACTCAGATGAACTTGGGACATTCTATTCTTGGTAATGCTCACATTTCTTAGTAGCGTACGTGTTGTACAAAGAAAAAAAAAGCGTATTAAGCTATTGATTTTGTTGCATGTTAAAAATACAAAAATTTTGTTAAAGGTTAGAGTTAGAAAGCTATGATTTGTTGCTTAAATATTATACTCTAATAGCATGTGTTATGATAGTCAGATGAAGGTGGTGAACTGTTGATTTGTATTATCCATTTTTCAGTAGTCATAAACCATTTCCTTCAGCTAAAATAGTTATGTGATGGATTGTCATGATATGATTATTTACATCTTAATAGATTTAAGTCATGAATTATAATGGATTTTGTGAAATTTAAAAAAGTGATATATATATCGCTTAATAAATACTTCACTACTAGTACTTTACTTTTTCCTTTTATTCGTAATGCATACACACACTACAAACCTTTCCGTCCAATTAATTTTATTTAATTTTCATTTTAAGGAAAAAAATTCATAAAAATTAATTAATTTATAAAAATAAGATTTAATGGATCATTAACTAAATAAATTATTATGTTCCAAATGAAATTAGTTTTAAAAAATAAAAATAAAAATAAAATTGAAGACAAATAGTTTTATAAGTCATTATTTTAGTTGCAGACTTAGCCTATAATTATAAGAGTATATCTATTGTAAATAGTTAAAATTCAATAATTAACTCATAGTTTAATTTCCTTCAAACATAATGAATTGTAATGGTTCCAAATTTTAATTTATTTTCGATGATAAACATAATCACTCATTGCCTCTAACATACTTATTGTATTCTATTGGACACATTTCACCCATCATTAGACCATATACATGTGTGACTAATGTGATTGCAATTTCATCTTTTAAACAAATTCTACCGCTATAATTAAAAAATCTCAACCTTTCATGTGTAGTTTTTGAATATTCTAGTTCTTACATAAAAAAGAAACAAAAAATTATAATTATATTGCAGCTTAATTCAAATCAGTTGAGACCCAATGTAATTATTGAATAATGGAGTTCTTACATCATGAGAAAAACATTTCCAAATCTTAATAATGGCGTCACACTTTTTTTTGTTATTGTAGCCCATATTGCACGGAAGGACGCTATGTAGACGACGTCCAAACTTTTGCCGTCACATGTAGCTTGTATGGGCATTGTTTAACCATGCAGAGAATTGAACTAGATCATGTGCAACATCCACGTTGCAAACATTTCACGAATTTTTTTTTTCTTAATAAGTGTAATTACGGATCTTACTTCCCATGTAAGGGTAATTTTAAACTTATTTACTGATATGGGGTGATTTTATCAACAAAGCTGCAAATTTTTTTTAATGAGGTAGGTAAAAAATAGTAAAAATTATTCTTAAAAAATGCGTAGCTGAAAACTTATTTCTTTAAAATTAACCATTAGTCTTTCCTCTTCCATTTTCTCTCTGTTTCAGTCCTCATAAAATGCAAAAAACCATTTTTGTGGCAAATGTCACATATGTGACAGCACGTGGCTCACTTAAAATGGGCTAAAGGGGTAAAAATTTCTAAATTGTAAAATTTGAGAGATGAATCAACCTAAATCAAAGCTCAAGAGGTATAAAGTCTGAGTTGCAAAAGTTTAGGAGGCAAAACAGATAAAAAAAAGAAAAAAGGCAGATTTTCATATCATCTATCATGCAAGTTCAAATTGAGCTTGCAGTGAACACAAACGTGTCCTGATGCCACTTCGTGCGAAATCAGAAACTTAGCTTTAGTTCCTTTTCTAATGGCCACCAATAGTTAAGTTTATGAGAAATTACCAGCTCCACTCGCTTCGTCTCAGTGCTCTGTAAATTCATTGGAAATTCTTCTTCCCGGTTCTTTCGTTAATGTTTCGTGAAAAGCAAAAATTGTGCTAGCTCTGCAAGGTTAATTGGGCACCTGCAACTAGCAGGCTTTTAATTGGTTACCTCCCAGGTTAGCCATCCGTCAATCACAATTCTAAATTAACATGAAATGATTACAGCTTTTAATTGGTTTTTAAATCATTGACATTCGGACAGCTTTAGGGCAGGGATTAGATATTAGATTCAGAGGCAGAGCCTCCTCCTTCTTCTTCTTCGAATTCGTCACAAGCTGCTTCTTTCATGGTTCCGCAAGTTGGTGTTGGAGAGGCAGAATATTAGGGTCGAACCCACCAAGCTATGCCCACAAGTGCAATGGGTGTAGCTCAGGCGCCAGCCACCAAGGCCATTGGCTGCAGGCAAATAAGCCACAGACGATGAACAAAATCGTGAATCAAAGCTTTGAGACATGCGGACAACGGCAAGGACAGTAATGTCAGCACCAACATCGGCCTCGTTTGTGCCGCCACCGAGACGGTACTGCTGACTGATTTTTAGTTGGAGGACTGACTTATATGAGTCAACAAAGTTTTGGAGCTGCTGCTGTACTAGGGCCCTAGCTTGTTTGTTTTTGGGTATTTAGAAACATACTTTACAAGTAGGTAAGGAAAGAAATTTTAGTATTCTAGGAAAGAGAAAACACATATCAGCTTTTTTCGGACCTAAAAGATAATTAAACCAGCTTGGAGGAAGGTTAAAAAAAGTTCTATAACTTTTATAATTTTTTTTATGTAAGTCTTATATCTTTATGATTTTTTATTTAAATTCTATATCTTAGAAAATGTGATCTCTGTTAATCTTATAACTGAAAAATTTGACGGAAATCCTATTTGGTGAATAACAGACATTAAAAATAAGGGTAAAATATTAAAATTAGTCATCTACCTTTGTAAATTCTCTAATTAAGTCATCAAAACCATATTTTCTCACAACTCACCCCTAAGTTCTAATTAAGTCGCTCAATTAGCACCCAGTATATCTTTTACTCAGCTTAAAGTTGAAAGTTGGAAAATCCAGTTAAAGCCTCGGGTTATATTTCATATTCAGACCCAGAAGGTAGAAGAAGAAGCAAGGGTAAAGGAAAAAAAAAAATATGTCTTCTTTGACGAGCCATGGTGTAGTGAACCGGCGAGGCATGTTTGAGGATTCGAATAATATTTTGGCTTGGCCGACGGCAACAGATGGCATGTTTGGCAGATTCCAGCTCCACATCACCTGCAATAGATCTCGGGCCTCATGGCGGCAACATCAAAGGAATTCTTACCCATGGAGGTCTCTACGTTCAGTACAACGTGCACAACAACTTGTTTGAGTTCTCACCTAATGATGCAAGTCTTGGGTTTTTGCGAAGTGACAATGCTCGATGATATGTTTGAAAGATTTGTTGTGCTCATCAAAGCCAACTTATCTCCTATTGTGATAAATCCATAAGAACTATATTATATATGAATTGATGGAAGATGGAGATCATGCCACATGAGACTTAATTCATCTTTGTAGTTCTTTAAAAAGGTGTTCACAATCTATGAGTATATACATGGGTTGATTACTCATAAAAGATTGCACATATGACATTACTATATGAGATAGAGTGATTTGTCTCAATCACTGGAATATTGGTTCCTAATGCGTATGTGGATATTTATGGAGATAAATATTTGAACAGGACCAAAACAATTACTCTTAGACCTTCAACTGTTGAGAAAGAGTAAATGTTATTTATTCCGTAGACTTGAGAATAATATGAATTTAAAAATATACTTTATGTGATTTTGATATGTCAACCAATGATGCCTACTATAGGATATACTTGGACATGTTGGATCACATAAATGTAACATGTTAAGTTCATGATTATTCAACATAGAATTCACCGCTCTTGAAATGAGAATGAATATTGTGGAGTAAGTCTCTTGGTTTTTCGGGTTAAGAAATCCACGTGGTCGATTTAGAAAAATATTGTTTTGGAAATATTATTTTCTATATATAAAATTATATATATGGTATATATAGATTTTATAAATGTTTTTCTAAATTGTTTAGAGTCCGAATAAACTTGAAGAGACGTGCACATATTTAATTCCGTATTGACAGTACCACAACTTGGATGTGGTTGGTCTAGTCCGGATTATGTGCAACAATATTGGACGGTGAACGGAATAGAATAAAATGGGTACTTGTGAATTGTCTCTGAAATCCTGGGAGATTTTACAAGGTCGTATAATATGTTATACTGACTTGTAAACAATAAATTAGTTGAGGACTAATTTGACAGGATTAAGAGATCCCAAGGGTCCCACGCCACATTCTAAACTCTACCCGGTCAAACTTCTAAAAGAAGTTGTACTTCAGCTTCTGAGAGAAGCTATTGTACTTAACTTCTGAGGGAAGTTGTTCTTCAGCTTCTAAGAGAAGCTACTGTACTTTTTGCCTATAAAAGGAGTGGTTGTGTATTATTGAATCAGAGATAATTAGTCTATCAACAATAATAGTACAAACACTCATATAGTGCAACGGGTGGAGAAGGAATTCGAGCGTGTTAAGCTTGGAGAATTCTGCGTTTGTGGAATTTCGAAAACAAGGTACCTGTGTGATTATTTCTGCAATCCGATCCTGGTGCATGCTAATTTAATAGCGTGAAACTCGTTCGGATTCCCAACAGTGGTATCAGAGCATGTTTATGATTGTGGAATAATCTTTTGTGTGTTTTTCACGAATTTATTTTCTTGATTTTCGTGTACTGTTCATGTGATGAACACAAACACACAAAACCACACGGATCTGAATCCTTGCTTGTTTTTGAATAATCTTGTTGTTTCGATGTTACTGGATTTTTGTTGAGAACAAGAATACACCGAAACAACTCTGGTTTTTGAGAAAAGAAGATCTGGTTGAGTTTTTGGAACTAACCAAAATTGCCCGATTTGATCCCGACGCTCCCCGGCCACCACCGTCCGTTAAAGTCGCTGGCGGATGGCTCGGTTTCGTAGCATCAAAGCCGAAGGTTAATAGCCCCATGGTTTGGAGGCTTGATTTCGCTTTAATCGGATTGAATTTTGATTCGTTTCGAATCTGGGTTTATGAAAAGTTCAAGAACCCTAACATTTATTTTTGAAATTAAATGTTGTGTGTGCGAAATTGATCAAAAGGAATTGTTCCATTGTGATCATCGGCCTTCAAGGAACAAAACCCATATAAATTTGTAGCAGTTTGACGGCGTTTTTGTTGCCGGAAAAAGTCACGATTCCGGGGAGGCCACCGGGCTGAAACGGCGGCTGCCGGGCCGTGGGACGCTGCCGGTAGGTCCGCCGGACCCCTGGGAGGCAGCACCGCCCCATCCGGCGGTGGTAGGAGCGGCCTGGAGTGGCTGGCTGCTGCTGACCGGAGCTTGGAGCTCTGCTGCTGCCTGCGGCTGTCCGACGAGAAACGCGAAGAAGAAAGGAGGGGCAGGTGGGCTTCGCTTGAAGCAGGCCCAATTAGCTTGGGCTTCTTTCAGCAGGCCACCAAACCAGAAAACAAAACGTTTTCGGGCCTCTTTTTGAAAAAGGCCCAAATGGACCACATTCTTTTAAAACCCAACAGTAAAAACGTTTTACTGGCCCAAATGGTTTTCTTGATTTATTCAAAGTTCACAATTTATTTATTTCAGAAATTAAATATTTTTGAATATTTATTTTTCTGGAATGTTTTATTTCTGAATAATTGGATGCTTTATTCAGTGGGAGCTTATTTGCATGATTATTTCATTTATTGAAATTTTGCAAATATGGTTGAATGCATGATAATTGCTTGAATTAATTATTGAGAATTATTATGCATGCTTGTGCAAGTGTTGCAATATATTTTACAGTTATGGTGATAATTGTGAAAATGAATTTGTGTTTTGAATTGTTCAAAATACAAAAATAAATTCCCTCAGTATTTAAATATCAAGTGTGAGAGATAGAAAATTATATCTTTAGAAGATTAATTTTCTAAAGGCTTTCCATTGTCGTAAATAATAAGTATGGATATTGTTGGCTTAGTTTGATACCAAAAGGAGATGACTAGGTTGATGATAATTTGTGCTTATTGATTTACTTTATGGTGATAATGGATGTGTTATAGCCAAGTGGGGGCTTAATTAAAATGATTTAGTTTCTCACAGCAATATGATACATCTAGACAATGGGTGTACACTTGACTAAAGAGATATGCCGATCTAAAATGGATGGCGGGTATATTGTCTTTAGAAGCCAAAATTAAAAATAAGAATCTTATAAATGTTATAAGATAAATATAGCATGATATTTGCTTCATTATTGTTAGATTAATGCCAAAAGGAGTAGTCTTGCAATTAAATGAAGTTCTTGTTTTTCTAATTGCTCATATGTGATATGATATGGTCATGAGGGTGACTTTGAATGCAATTAGTACTTTCTTGTATATGATACATTTAAAGAAAATATTGATTTTCTCCGCTATGCCTTATATATTTTGTTTGTGTGCTCTTTTATAGAACCATGAACAACATTAGTCCTCAGTTTGCTAAAAATCTGGAAGAGAACCGCCTTAATGGGGCAAACTATTGTGATTGGAAGAGAAACCTTGACATTGCGCTCACTGCAGGGAAGTTGGCACATGTTTTGAACGAGTTGCCACCTGAACTTCCCCCTCTTGATAATGATCATAAAGAGGAAAAGAAAGCATATGATGTTTGGCATGAGCATGATTCCTTGGCTAAGTGCTATATCTTGGCATCTCTCGAGAATAGGCTTCAGCAGCAGTATGAAAAGATGCCAACTGCTAAGGAAATTATGAATAGCCTAAAAGAGATGTTTGAGATGCAGAATCGTTCTGCAAGGATGAATGCCATGCAAGGGCTTATGTCCACCAAAATGGTTGAGGGAACACCTATTCATGATCATGTGATGACCATGATTGGGTATATCAATGTGTTGGATTCCCTTGGCGCTGAGATGGACCATACGACCAAGATAGACATTATCTTGTGCTCGTTGACTAAGTCATTCAATAACTTTCTTTTGAACTTTCATATGAATGACAAGGTAGTGACACTTCCTGAACTGCGCAATATGTTGCAAAGAGCGGAAGAGTTGCTTAAGAAGGATAAGCCCATCATGGTCATGGAAGGACAGTCCTCCACGACCAGGCGCAAGAATAACAAAAAGAACAAGGGCAAGAACCCTCTTCAAGTTAGGAATGAGCCTAAAAAGAAGGGGAAGGACAAGTCCAGAGATGAATGTCATTTCTGTGGAAAGAAAGGTCACTGGAAGCGTAATTGTAAACATTACCTTGCTACAGTGAACAAGAAGCCATCAGATGGTAAATTTTCTGTCTTTATCATTGAGACAAACTTAATGCATGGAATTACGAATTCCTGGTGTCTTGATTCCGGGGCAACCATTCATGTGTGTAACACATTGCAGGGGTTCCAGGAAACAAGAAGGCTGAGTGAAGGAGAGATCTCATTGTTGATGGGATCAGATGCAAGAGTTGCAGCCATATCTTTAGGAACTTTTAAATTAGTTCTTTTAGATGGAACCACTCTTTATTTGAAAGATTGTCTTTATGTGCCGCAAGTTAGGAGAAATTTAATTTCTATTTCGAAATTGGATGATATGGGATATTCATTCCTATTTCGTAGTAAAGTTACGATTAAATTTCGTAACAAATTTGTGGCAAGTGGTTTCAAAAATGATGGTCTTTACTTCTTGCATACCCTTCATGAAAGCAGCATGAATGTTGAATCTGAACCATGTGATGGAAATGGTTCAACAAAGCGAAAAAGGGAAGAGATAGTTCCCACTTATCTTTGGCATTTGAGACTTGGTCATATTAACGCCAAAAGAATTCAAAGGTTGGTTAAGGATGGTCCTTTGAGTTTCTTAACATTAGAAACTTATCCAACCTGTGAATCTTGTGTTCAGGGAAAGATGACTAGATTACCTTTTTCTGGAAAAGGTGAAAGAAGCTCAAATGTATTAGATCTCATACATACTGATGTATGTGGACCTATGAACCATATGGGAAGAGGTGGTATCTATTATTTCATCACTTTCACTGATGACTATTCTAGATACGGGTACATCTACCTGTTACATCATAAATCGAAAGCCTTTGAAAAGTTCAAAGAATTTCGAGATGAAGTTGAGAAACAAAAAGGTAGAAGTATCAAGTGCCTTCGCTCCGATAGAGGAGGCGAGTACCTCTCCGATGAGTTCAGAGGTTATCTTAAAGATAATGGAATTCTCTCACAATTGACACCACCGGGAACACCACAACTCAATGGTGTTTCTGAGAGAAGAAATCGTACCTTATTGGATATGGTGCGCTCAATGATAAACATGGCCGATCTGCCAGTGTCTTTTTGGGGATATGCGTTAGAGACCGCTGTCTATCTGTTGAATAGAGTTCCAACTAAATCGGTCCCAAAAACTCCATACGAGTTATGGACTAACAAAAGACCGAGTGTGAGACACTTGAAAATTTGGGGCTGTCCTGCACATGTCAGGAAGCAAAAATTTACAAAGTTGGAATCTAGAACAGAAAGATGCCTATTTGTAGGATACCCAAAAGACACTATGGGTTATTATTTCTATAATCCAAATGAACAAAAGGTGTTCATTAGTAGAGATGCGGTCTTCTTGGAAGAAGATTTTGTAGTTGACTCTAGGAAAGCTAATGGGATTATCTTACAAGAGTTGACTGAAACATCTGATAGTACTGCTTCTAATGATAGTACTCGAGTTAATATTCCTTTAGAGCCTATTCGAAGAAGTTCAAGGATCATTCGTCCGCCTCAAAAGTTGACACTTCTGAATGAATCATTCATGATGATTTCAGAAGATTGCGAACAAGATCCTAGAACATATGATGAGGCAATGAAGGATATTGACAGGGATAGATGGATTGATGCTATGAATTTAGAAATGGATTCTATGCATAAGAATCAGGTCTGGACTCTTGTAGATCCACCAATCAATATTAAGACTATTGGTTGTAAATGGATTTATAAGAGAAAACGAGGACCTGATGGAAAGGTGGAAACCTTTAAAGCAAGATTAGTGGCAAAGGGGTATAATCAAAAGGAAGGAATTGATTATGAGGAAACCTTTTCGCCAGTGGTCATGCTTAAATCCATCAGAATTCTGTTAGCCGTAGCTGCATACTATGACTACGAGATATGGCAGATGGATGTAAAAACTGCCTTCTTGAATGGGTATCTTGATGAAGATATCTATATGAACCAACCTGCAGGATTTGTATCTAGTGGGGAGGAACAGTCAGTATGTAAGCTGAATAGGTTCATTTATGGACTTAAACAGGCTTCCAGAAGTTGGAACATCCGTTTTGATGAGACAGTTAAACAATTTGGCTTCTCACAAAATCCGGATGAAGCTTGTGTCTATAAGAAGACACAAGGGAGTGCTATCATATTCCTTGTCCTATATGTTGATGATATTCTACTCATTGGGAATGATGTAGAAATGTTATCAGCAGTGAAGCTATGGTTGTCCACTCATTTTTCTATGAAGGATTTGGGTGAGGCATCATATGTCCTTGGTCTTAAGCTCTATAGAGATAGAAGCCAAAGATTGTTGGGGTTATCTCAATCTACTTACATTGATAAGATCGTGGCTAAGTACAACATGCAAGATTCTAGGAAAGGCTTCGTGCCTTCTCGTCATGGAATCATCCTTTCCGAAAAGATGTCTCCTAAGACTGATGAGGAATTGGATAAAATGAAACGCTGCCCTTATGCTTCTGCTGTTGGCAGTATCATGTATGCAATGTTGTGTACTAGGCCCGATATAGCACAAGCAGTGAGTGTTGTAAGTAGGTACCAATCCAACCCTGGGGAAGGTCATTGGACCGCTGTTAAGCATATTTTGAAATATCTTAACAGGACAAAGCATTATTGCTTAGTCTATGGTGGTGGTTCATTGGAAGTAAAATGATATGTTGATTCTGACTTCCAGTCTGATCCAGATAATGGTAAATCGAATTTTGGATTCGTTTATGGACTAAATGGTGGGGCTTTCAGTTGGAGAAGCTTTAAGCAAAGTACTGTAGCTGACTCTACAACTGAAGCCGAATACATTGTCGCTTCTGAAGCAGCAAAAGAAGCTGTTTGGATCAAGAAGTTCATTCAGGAACTTGGAGTTGTTCCAAACATAGAATCTCCAATTACTCTGTACTGTGATAACACTGGGGCTGTTGCTCAAGTCAAAGAGCCCCGTGCTCATCAACGCATGAAGCACGTACAGAGGAAATTTCACTTGATAAGAGAAATTGTCAAAAGAGGAGATGTAAGCATCATAAAGATTGCTTCAGCGGAGAACGTGGCAGACCCACTGACTAAACCGTTATCTCAAAAGGTTTTTGAGAAACATGTAAAGGAAATGGGTCTTAGAATAGTTGCTGATTGGCTTTGAATCGCAAGTGGGAGATTGAAAGATTTGTTGTGCTCATCAAAGCCAACTTATCTCCTATTGTGATAAATCCATAAGAACTATATTATATATGAATTGATGGAAGATGGAGATCATGCCACATGAGACTTAATTCATCTTTGTAGTTCTTTAAAAAGGTGTTCACAATCTATGAGTATATACATGGGTTGATTACTCATAAAAGATTGCACATATGACATTACTATATGAGATAAAGTGATTTGTCTCAATCACTGGAATATTGGTTCCTAATGCGTATGTGGATATTTATGGAGATAAATATTTGAACAGGACCAAAACAATTACTCTTAGACCTTCAACTGTTGAGAAAGAGTAAATGTTATTTATTCCGTAGACTTGAGAATAATATGAATTTAAATGTATACTTTATGTGATTTTGATATGTCAACCAATGATGCCTACTATAGGATATACTTGGACATGTTGGATCACATAAATGTAACATGTTAAGTTCATGATTATTCAACATAGAATTCACCGCTCTTGAAATGAGAATGAATATTGTGGAGTAAGTCTCTTGGTTTTTCGGGTTAAGAAATCCACGTGGTCGATTTAGAAAAATATTGTTTTGGAAATATTATTTTCTATATATAAAATTATATATATGGTATATATAGATTTTATAAATGTTTTTCTAAATTGTTTAGAGTCCGAATAAACTTGAAGAGACGTGCACATATTTAATTCCGTATTGACAGTACCACAACTTGGATGTGGTTGGTCTAGTCCGGATTATGTGCAACAATATTGGACGGTGAACGGAATAGAATAAAATGGGTACTTGTGAATTGTCTCTGAAATCCTGGGAGATTTTACAAGGTCGTATAATATGTTATACTGACTTGTAAACAATAAATTAGTTGAGGACTAATTTGACAGGATTAAGAGATCCCAAGGGTCCCATGCCACATTCTAAACTCTACCCGGTCAAACTTCTAAAAGAAGTTGTACTTCAGCTTCTGAGAGAAGCTATTGTACTTAACTTCTGAGGGAAGTTGTACTTCAGCTTCTAAGAGAAGCTACTGTACTTTTTGCCTATAAAAGGAGTGGTTGTGTATTATTGAATCAGAGATAATTAGTCTATCAACAATAATAGTACAAACACTCATATAGTGCAACGGGTGGAGAAGGAATTCGAGCGTGTTAAGCTTGGAGAATTCTGCGTTTGTGGAATTTCGAAAACAAGGTACCCGTGTGATTATTTCTGCAATCCGATCCTGGTGCATGCTAATTTAATAGCGTGAAACTCGTTCGGATTCCCAACAATGTTAGACAGCTTCCACGATGTCCGAAGCAGCCATTTTCAGCAAGGTTCCTAAACATGTCTCCTGGTGCCATTAATCTGCTTGATAAAATGCTTGTATTTGATCCCAACAGGAGCATTATAGGTCCAAGAAAAATTCTGAAAAGAAGTATAGTTTGAAGGTTTAGTTAACTTACCTACACGTGATCAGTTAACTTCTGTTTATCTATTTTTTCGCAGTTGATGAAGCACTTTGCCACCCATACTTGAGAACATTTCACAAAAAGGATGATGAGCCTGTGTGCCAAAGGCCTTTCAATTTTGATTTTGAGCATCAATCATGCACCGAAGACCACATCAAGGAGCTCATACGGAAGGAATCCGTAAAGCACAACCCTGATCCAACACATTAGGCCCCATAAACTTTGTCTAGAATGTTGAATAACTGATCCAACACATTAGGCCCCATAAGCTTTGTCTAGAATGTTGAATAACTGCTTATTTTCCAAGAATTTCCCAGAGAATATGTAATGTTTCTCATTCCTGGATCCTGTAATTGCTAGAGTATAGGAACATGATGTGAATTTTCTAGCTTACTTTGTGACATAATGTATTATACAGATAAAAAAGAGGACGACTTAGTGGAGAGGGCAGGCTACCTATCCCAATTTGTATCATGTCTAGTGTATCTGAACTGAAAAAGGAGCTTTGCCTGAGGATTGTCGAAATGCCATGTTGGTCTGGAATCCAATAATGGGATTTTTTTTTTTGCGCATGCCTCACCAAGATGCATGTTTGATGCGGCTCAATTTGTTTCAGTTATCATTACGTTGTAATACAAATGAGCAAAGCTATGAAAAAGATATGAGAACTTGACTGCGGTTGCCCTGTTGGATTTGTTTTTACTGAGAAAATAGAGATATGGTAACTTAATTAGAAGAGTTACGAAGTTAGATGACTAGTTTTGATATTTTCTCCTTGTTTTTAAAATCCATTTTCTGTCACATAAAATTTCCATTAAGTTTTCTAGCTATAGAACTAACAAAGATTATATTTTAAAAAATATATGACTCAAACAAAAAATCTTAAAGATATAAGACTTATATAGAAAAGTTGTGAATGTTATAGGAATTTTTTTTTTCTTTTACCTCCCCCAAACCAGTTTTGTGTGGCATTTTTGGAGGGGGGTGAGAATGCCAGAGTTGAGCCTTGGATCTCCTTAAAATATTCCATGAACTTTAGCCATCCAAAGGTGCGGGGACTATTAGGGCCCTTTATAAATTGTCATCCTTGTTGCAACTAGCTTTATACCCACATTGATAGGAAAATTGTACATACATAAGGTATAAAAATTAAAGTCTAGTTCGGACTGGTTTAAGTCCACTTAAGCCAAATGTCTAACCCCATAGTTGTCTTGCATCCTGCCTCATAGTTTGGTTGGCGAAAAGACGTGACACTTTCACATCTCTTAATGGGGTTCAAGTCTTCAATTATTCAAAAACTCTTTACTTGCAGTAGTAGATAATTCTGGGTACCAAAAAAAGAAAAGTTGTCTCACTAGTCAAAGTGACCCTATGGTTTGGTGAAATTACAAGTTTACAACTACATGCCACCAATTAATGGCCCGATTATTGCCACTTAATTTCAACAATAACAAATCCACCCGATCTTTAAGGAAGGATCAATTTAGCTTATTTTCATCAATTAAGACAATGTTGAAGAACAAAAAAGCAATTCAAGCTTTCAAACCTCACTTGCTCTATTCCTTAGGTTTGATTCCATCTACAGCAAGCCAAATGGCTACAAGTCAGTGTTGCCGTTTGCCAACAATCTTGCCAAACTAAGAGAGCCCACGTTCAAAGTCTTGAACTTGAAAGGTTACGGGACGATATTGGGAACGACTTATAGAATTATGTGGAGCTCTTTATTTGAAAGGGTCTTACCAATAAGGTTTCTCTTGCTCATTGCTTGGTTCACTTTCTGTATCTTTCTTTGCTACAGCCAGATGTACAAGAATGCTAGAGGGATGGCTGCTATCGTAGGGGGGGTTCTGATCTACAAATTAATTAGTGGCATATAATCAAATCGGCGGAAGTCTCAAATTTGCTATTAATGTTAAGTTTGGGTGCATATTTGCCACTATAGCTTTTTTTTTTTTCCCAATCTTCCACTAATGTTTTAAAGTTAACCAAATATACTACTGAAGTTTCAAATTGGAAGTGAATATGCCACTGCATGTTAAAAAGGTAATAAAAAAATGTTAAAAATAATTTTTTTTGAAAATTTAGATCGATAATGTAAGTTTTAACAAACTTTAAGGACCTTAGGTAGTTAGACTTTTTCTTTCTCTCTCTCTGCTAGCTACCATTACCGTCATTTGGAACTTTTCCAGCCATCATCTATGGTAGCAGATGAATTTTTTTTTTCAAATTTCAAATTCCTGTTTGTTGGTGCGAGAAGGGCCTTGTTGAAGATCAAGCTGTAGCCCAAACCCAATAAAGAAGAACCGAATAATGAGACAAATTGTCATGCTATTTGGTTCCCGATGCTGGTCTTAATGAACCTGCGAGTGAAGAAGAATGCAAGCACAATGAGCTGGAGGTTAGGTTCACTGAAGCTTGAGAAAGCGAGAGAGAAAGTCAAGGTTTTAGTTAGAACCGAGGCATTGTAACTCATAAACATAAAGGTACTGAGTGACAATGGCTAAGCAATGATCCCAACAATTGCGGCGAGGAAAATTGTGAGCAGTTGCCATGCATTTTTGGAAATGCTTGCCTGGACAGGGTCGAACTAGAGGATCATGCCCGTAGCAATCGACACAAGCAATGGCTTCATAACAGCCCCTTGCCATGGCTTCGGAGCCTACGTTGCTGGAGACACCACAGCCACTGCTTTCACTGTCAACTTGGGCCCAATCAAAGCTTCAAATTTCTTTGAATTTGTCACCAAATGTAGTGGATTTACAAAAGTAGAGCTTGAAAGTAAAGATTTTCAAAGAACCCATGGCTTAGGGTCGGATCTGAGGAGAAAATGTGAGAGTGGAGGTCGGGAAGCGCCGCTGGTGGGTAAAATGGGGAAGAATTGATAGTCGATCCTGATTTTTTCTGAAAGATAAATAATAACCCCTAAATTTCCAAATATGCTATTTTTACCATTTTTCATTATTTTTTAATAGATGATTGCATAGTTAAGCCAATTTTAAAACATTAGTGAGAGATTGGACAAAAAAATACTATAATGACAAATACGTGCCTCGGCCTAAACATTAGTGACAAATTTGAGACTTCTGCCATATGATTATAATTTCACCAAATCATTGTGGCAAAGTTATATTATGCACCCAACAGACTTACTTTAACCCACAAGACAACTCGATCCATATCAGATTAAGCAGCTGGCTTGACTGGGCTTAAGCGAATCTGAACTGAACCATACTCTTTTCTTTTGTTGAATATTGAGTGTGATCATTTGGTCATTCTATCTTGTAGTAGTAGCTAGTAAATGTAGAATGAAATGATTCATGCTCTATCTTCAGATTCATGTTCTTGTTATTTACTTCTAAAATAACTTATTTTTATTTCTACATTTTTTTTACATGGAATCAATTTTATTTAAATGCAATAATCCATTTAAAAGTGAATTTTCATAATGCTATTAAATTTTTGTAAATTTTTCTTTTTAATACCTAAAACTAGAAAAACACAATAAAAATTTAGTTAAATTATAAAAAATATATTTTCAATGAATTATTATACTTGCATAATATTGCATTTTAAATAAAATTAATTTTAAGTAAAAAAGATGTAAAAATAAAAATAAGAAAATTTAAATTAAGTTAACTTAAGATAAAAAAAATTGGTTATTAATATATTTAGGAGTTCAAAAATAATAAAATTAAAGATATATTAAATGGATCTTTATATTTTATCGGAAATAACTTGCAACACTCATAAGTCTAGGTTTATGATACTTGAGTGATCTTAAAAGGTTAAAAATATTTTGTAGTTCCTATCCTATACTACTACGTAGACAGACAAGGATGTGATTAATCTTTCAAAGAGGTAACAAGTTGGGAATTAGGAGCCTATCAGGCTGCACTCTCTTCCACACGGTCGCATGTTAGAATTAGAAAATAAGGTTGGGTTAGTTTAGTCGAAAATAACTTACTTTCGTTTGAAAACTAATATTAATAGGTATAATAAATTATTAAATAACATATTTAGCTAACCAGAGTCAAACCCAAATCTCCCTCTACTTTTGACCCCTATGTAATGTACCAAAAAAACAAAAGGCAAAAAGAAATCCAAACAGAGATTCTGAAAAGCTTGACTTCTATCCCAATTCACATGAAGAGACTGACAAAATTGGGTCTTCCCTAATTAACATTAACAACAATACCGCACATGACCGGATACGGGTAAGATTCAAGTCCTAGTTTATGAAATGGATTTCATTTGTAGCAAGTGGATGAGCTTAAGTAGGTGGGATAAGGAGTAGTTAGGTTGCATAATATGTACTGTATCATTCTCTTGTAAAGCTTCTAAGTACCCTCCAAAAGAAAAAAAAAATTATCGACCATTCTTTAACACTAGTTGATAGATATGTTCTCATGAATTTCTAAGCCTCAACATTGTACTATTAGTTGTGTATTTTGATTGGATCTTATGATTTAAAACTAGAGTAGTGCTAAATGCAAGTAGTGCATTTTGATTGGTAGTTGAAAGAAAGAAATGAGACCTATTGCCGTTTCTATATTCAATAAATTCATGTCACACAGGATTTTTTTACTAAGTTTGAGTAAAATTATTAGTACATTTGGCAAAATTCTTAGAACTAAGATCGTCCCTAAAATAAAATTTATTTCTTTTATACGTATGAGCCACTAAAATTAACATTTGAACTTTTAACTGCATAAATAACAACCATAGATCATTCCCATGGGACCAAAAAAACTCTTTGGTTTGTTAGCCTTATGAGTTAATTCTGAGCCCAAGTCCTAACATGGACTGACACACCAACAACACAATAAAAAAAATCAGAACCGATGCAGATATACATACAAGTTAATTGGGTGCCGTAATGCAAAGAATCAGATGCTTCCTGCTGTGAACACCAAGCTAGTCCTCACCACTACGCCAAGAGCAACTGACCCACTTCTTCTAGCCAGATGTTTTCTGGTGATACTTTTCCAGCTCTCACAATCACCGCGTCCTCCCTGTAGACGAGCACATAAAACTGAAAACAACTTCGTCACTTTAAAAATGGGAATACCCTTATTCCAATCTGTACTTCCAGTAAAAAAAGTGGTAAAATTTCCGCTAGAAAACAAGGATAACCAACTTCCAACAACACTATCAGGTTCATGATGTGGTGTAGAATCATGAAAATTGCAATAGATAGTCAGAGCATCAACACATACACGCAACATACTTGAATAGGCTCAAAGACATCACTATTGCACAACTGTGGTATGAAGAAACCGTTACCTGAGGAAGGCAAGCTGAGGACAAAAATTGGAGCCCCATGTCTCATAATCACTAGCTTAATAAGATAAAGGTTCATAGGATCTTGATGAAAATAAATGTCATTCAGGGAGTCATTTTCAGGTGCTAGAAGAATCTACTATGCTCTGGGTTTGTTGGACAAAAACGACAATGAAGACCTTTTGACAACTAACCTGCTGCATTCAGACTGTTATTATTATTACTACTTTACCACCCCCCCCCCCCCCCCCCCCCCCCGCGGGGAAACACACACACACACACACAAAAACAACCCTAACAATATAAGAATCGCAATAAATAACAGGCCTTAGCCCCACGGTTCATGCTTACAATTGTTATCCCAAAGTCCAAAATTCCTATACTCCAAAACAACTAAAAGAGAGTGGCAATCAATTGCTTACAAAGTTCTACAATCAATTCCTAATTCTACTTTTATTTTTAATTTTTTATCTTTTACATCAAATTCTTTTGCTAAGGATGTGAGAAGTATGATGGGAAAATCAAGAGGATCCCCTAATAGCATAATAAATGAACTCCCACATATCTGCGTTGACAAATTGATGTAATTAATGAGTTAAGTAAAGACCTTCAGTGACAAATTCACAAAATTTTTTCTGTAATAACCCCATCTATTTTCTGGGTAGTTTGGTTAGAAAGAAATATGAGGGCTTTTCAAAGGATTGAAAATCCTATTGGTAGGAAGAAGAATAAATGCTTTAATACTCTTTTTTTTTTTTTTTTTTTGGATTTCTGGGAAGTCTATAGATAGTGAGATTGAATTAGCTGAGACTCTGAATAAGTAAGCCTGTAATTTGTCTTTTGGTTTTCTGTTAATGCATTAATAAGTTTGTACTTCAGAAAAGAAAAAAAAGGAGACACACTCACAAAAGTAATACTCCCTCCATCAAAACAAAGAAAGACACTTGTTGAATTTTTTTGAAGTCTAACGCCAACATATAGTTGTCTGTTTATCCAACTTTATCCAGTGTATTAGACAAACAAAGCACCACACTATAACACCTATACATTATGTAGCAAGGGAGTTAAAGGTGAACCTGCACTAAAAACAATAATGTAACACAACATCATTAAATCTTGTGAAAAATGAGAAAAGTTCCGTTCTTTCTGTGACAGCAGAAGAAGCAATAAAAAGATACATTTTTTAATGGAACAATAATAGTCTGAAAATGTGTGCATGCACAGGCACGTGCACATACACACACAAAAACACAACACAGTTAATTTATCATGTGTTGAATCTATTTATTATATTTCTAGTTAACTCATTATTTATTGAATTTATTTAGTATGTTTTTTCTTTAGAAAAAAATAATATTATCATATCCATCCCATCACAAAACTATTAAATTAGTTGCTCATTCTATGTCAAGAAAAATAAAACTATTTTTTTTCTTTTGAAAAAAAGAGAAACTATAACTCTCAGTAACTAATGGCCCACGTGCATTGAGCAGAACCATCAATCTAATTTTAGTTACTAGCAGCCACCAATCCTAGATAAATGAGGAGAACCAGTGCCATAAATAAAAGGCCAAGAAAATATCTATCATTTAGTACTTTTCTTTGATCACGGAACAACAACTCATGTAAGCTCCCTAATTCAACTAACTTCTTGCCTAGGTACCTCAATGGTCACCTAACAACTCCTTTCTGCTTCTGGAAAGAAGACTAGAGTTTACAAAATGGAGTGCAATTTGTACCTCGAAACTTTCTTGTGTCATTACTGCTGACTAAGAAAAGAATATTCCTATGAAAATATTATAACAGCAATCTCCCTAAAATACCTCTTAAACATTTGAATGGTTTTGGATTTTCACCAACTAATGCAATGCCATTTTCTACTCCATAGACTCCTCAGTCCACAAACTCATTAGTTCTCATGTGCTTCTATGAAATCTAAGCCCAAATGTGGCCTACTCAAACTGCCCTACGCCAATGCAAAAGACCAGAAGAAATGCATTAATATCAAACAAAAAACATTGAAGCTAACCAGGATCTCCACCTATAATTAGGATAAGAAATGATGTTTTATTGCCACTAAAAATTTTCAAGGATAAAGGTCCTAATGCAGGACTAATAAAGGCAACAATCAAGATTGTTCTATAGATCATATGAGTGATCATACGGAACCACAACCTTGAGGCTGATTATATATTCATGAAATCTTAGCAACAGGAATAGGTGCAATGGGGGAACTTATGATTATGCAAAACCAACAAGGGTCCAATTTGGCACAGAAGATCTTTCCACAGGAAAAGAAAATTGCTAAGGATAAAAATGGCCTTCAATGTATCAAACTAAACACATTGGTGGATGATACATGGCAAACTTGTACATTGAGAAGGTCCCAGTCATGGTGGACCAAGTTGCTTATTACATAAAGATATCACAGAAAACGTGGTTGTGTCAGAAATTAAGAAAAAATGCTGATATGATGTAAAATATGTGTGTGTGTTTTACGGGCTAGTAAAGCCAGATTTCAGTTGCAATCAATCAATGGAACTCAGAGCTCAGAAAACTTGTTTGCTAGCATCCCCAAGACTGTTTCTCTGCTAATAAACTATACATCAAATGCATACCTTCCAATTATTTTGAAAGCATTTTGCAGGTCATCTGCTCTTTGATTAGCTTGTTAATTGCATCTCTAAACTTCTCATAATCTTCCAAGGTATTGTAAACCTGATAAGAAATCCGAGCATAGCTAGATATCACACCATCTTTATCCCTAATTCCTTCCTCCCCATCTCTCACACCGTGAAAATAAATTGGTACTTCAACACCAAAACAATCCCGTAGATGTGATCTCAACTTTACAGCATCCTCCTCACTAGCAATGCACAACCTCGAAGGCAACCCAACCATAATCATGCCAGCACACATTTCAGGTGGCGAGCCAAGAACAGTTCCCCAAGACTCAACCAACATCCTCCCCATCCTCACTACTTCCTCATGGTTCCTCCTCACAATCCCTTCTATTCCTCCTTCAAACCTATCAAGAAACTCCAAAACTGATGGCACCACAAGCTGCGAACTATAATCCCTTGTCCCAATCCATGCGCTCTCTATTGGCAACCCATTTCCATACTCATGTGAAACCACCGGATGGTGCACATCTGACAATAAACAAGACTTTCTACAATACAAAAGAGCAACTGAAGGCGGGCAGAAGAACCATTTGTGCAAATTGCTAACATAAAAATCAGCTCCAACTTCTTTAACATCTACTTTCACACTACCAATGGCGTGGGCAGCGTCTACGAAAACCTGGTCCACCCCTTCCTCTCTGCAAATGCGAACTAATTCACGGACGGGAACAACCACACACGGCATTGAAGTAATATGATCGATTATCGCTAACCTAATTCTCCTACCTTTGGATTTTCCTCTCTCTATCGTTCTCCTGAATTCATCAATGATTTCTCCCTCGGAACTCACCGGAAAAGGCAACCTGACCTCAATCACCTGGCCACCGGCGCGCGTGACGTAAGCCTGAATCGACTTCTTGACAGCCTGGAATGCGCAGTGGAGCATCAAAACGATGTCGTTCTTCTGAAATCTTCCATCAGCAAACGCCCGCCCAATCTGCTGAAGGACGATGGCGGCGGCGGTGGTGGCGTTATCGACGAGAGAGACCTCGTCGACGTGGTCGGCGTTTATGAGGTCTTTGATGACTGTCCGTGACGCTAGAATCCCCTTCCGGAGAGTGTTGAAGTAGAAATCGTCGGGTTGTCGGAGGAATCGCATCTGCCAATGCCTCTGGGCAGCCAGTACGGACCTGGGGCAGCTTCCGAAGCTGCCGTTGTTGATTCGGGCAACACCGGGCTGGTGGTGAGAGAACTCTTCCTGGATATCGGACTGAGTAATCAACCGAGAAGCGAGCTTGGGCTTTTTCGAGGTGTGGTGAGCCGAATCGCCATTCAGATAGTCTTCGTTGTCCATAGGCGAGTTCCAGAGATGAGCGAGTGAGTGAGAAGTTAGGGTTTGAAGAAGAGGGTGAGCATGATTGAGTCATAAAGAATCTGTCGACAAAGAAATGAAGTGTAGCGCTATCTGCAAACAAAGAGTTTTATTAGGTCCAGGAGCGCAGGGTCTTGTCAGGATTGTGGTGAGTGAGGTGAAGACGCCGCCGTGTCTTTGCAATCGGGTAAAATGCATCTGTCGTCCCCAATTTTTAGCATTGTTCTAAATAGGTCTTTAATGTTCATTTTACCTCTTAAAGTCCCCAGTGTGCTAGATTTTATCTCAACTATGATCATTTCGTTAATTTCACAGTTGAATTTGACGGAATTTTAAGGTAAATTCCAACTTTAATTCATACATTTTCTTCCTCCTACTCAAAAGCACCATTAACCTGTAAATTTAACACTCTCTTTCATCCATTCCAACTTCCATTAAAAAATAATCAACTCCTCTCTGGCTCCTCCCTAACTCGGCCACCATCCTCCTCCTTACGGCTCACCTCCGGAGCTACCATGACAAATAACTCCTCGCTGATGAAGACCAGGACACTGTGTCGCAGGACCGCAATTGACGACGCTTTCAGCAATGCTCGATCTGCCGTCGCGATTGTCAAGAGCTCAAATGCCATCCAGCTCACGAGCCGTTTCGACAAGTACTTGACGGCCTCAAACCAGCACATGTTCCTAGGCATGACAAGGAAGAAAGTGTTGCAGTCGATGCCCAATAGACTCGAGTCTTCCATAGAGTGAGAGCAGATTAGAGAAGGTGCCCATGTCCGTCTCAAGACTTGCTGCAGCCAAATACTTGCATGCTAACGGCGGTGTTCCACTGTGGGGAAACAAAAGCGCCACGCAGGATTGGATCATGTGGGATGTGGATATAATTGAGATCCAGAAAGAGAGTCACAAGTTGTCTCCAAAATAAGTGCAACCAGTACTTCCTCCATCGCCCAACCGGTACGTCCTCTGCCGCCTCCTCCATTTGAAAACTGCAATTCGGATGAGAAGTCAATGGAATTAGCCAAATACAAATCCCTACAATATAGTCTCAATCTCTTAGATCCCCTCCACATAAGCTCTAAAAAACAGGGTGAGTTGATAATTAGCAATCAGAGACGAACACTGAATTGAAGCTTACATTTGGTACATGTTTCTTCATCTGGTGGTGTATTTAATTAATTTTAATGTAGAGTGGTGATAATAATAATTTGGGAAGGTGGTCATTGGGTATGAAGGAGGGAAGGATAATCCATTACGAGGTGGCAGACAAAAATGGAGATGTGGATGGGACAATCTATTCGAGCGTGCTCCAACATCACGATCCACTGCCTATTTCACGATGGTTTCCCCCCATTCGAGCATGCTCCATCTTCGATGTATCCAAAACTAGATCACCCGTCCATTTTTGGCCGCCGCATGCAGCCAAGTCCTCTACCCATCTCACTATCCTCTCCACTGCGTCGTTGTCACCTGCTCGGAAAGGGCATAGACGAGGGAAAAGGTTGAAGTGTTAAATTTATAGGTTAAGGATGCTTCGAGTGAGAGGACGAAGATATAATGATTAAAGTTAGAATTTTGCCTGAAATTTTCTTAATTTTTAACTGTAAAATTAATGGAATGGGAGACAAAATTTAGTACAATGAGGAAGTTAAGGGAGCAAAATAAATATTAGGGATCCATTTCGAGCAATACAAAAGGGCTAGAGACGACAATTGAATTTTATCCTATGAAATCTATATAAAATAGGAGTTTGGTTTTCTATGCAATATACAAGTTGCTTTCTTATAATTAGTCATAAGATACTTATGGTAGACTTCTAAATTAAAACTTCGTATTTATTTAAGGTAAGAAGCATAGTATGGACATTATAGCAATGGCCAATAAATAAATAAATAAATAAAACAGACAACTCATTAAAGATATCTTCTGGGAAACAAATGGAACATAAAATAAATTTTACTTTGTAAAAGATAAGATCAGGTACACTACTAAGCAGTTGAAGTATTCATGTGAAGTGCTACTAAAGAAGCATAGAAACCATCTTTTATGTTGATCAAAGTATCATGCTTCCCTTTCTCTACAATGACTCCATTCTTAACCACTGCAATCACATCGGCATTCTTGATCGTTGATAGCCGGTGAGCCACCACCACCGTTGTCCTATTCACCATCACCTGATCCAATGCATCTTGCACCACACGCTCCGACTCTGCATCTAAAGCACTTGTTGCCTCATCTAGTAGCAGTATTTTAGGGCTCTTCACTATTGCCCGTGTTATGGCCACACGTTGCTTTTGCCCTCCTGAAAGCTGAACCCCACACTCTCCCACCATTGTATCATATCCCTGCATTTTCATGTGACATTGAAGGGTCGTGAGCATTACATTTTAAGTTGTTTTTAGCTTCTTATCACTAAACAAATATAATGTAATGGATTCCTAACCTGTTGTAATGCGCTAATGAATTTGTGGGCATTTGCCATTTCCGCTGCAGCCAAAATCTCTGACTCACTTGCATTACCTTCTTTCCCATAAGCTATATTAGCACGAATTGAGTCATTGAATAGAGCTGGCTCTTGGCTCACAAGGCCCATCTGCCGTCTCAACCACTTCAATTGCAAGTTTTGGATCTGAACACCGTCCAGAGTAATGTGACCTGAATCAGGATCATAAAACCTCTGCAATAATGCAATCACCGTTGATTTTCCGCTCCCGCTTTCTCCCACTAGAGCAACACTCTGAAAAACAAAATTTGAAGAGCCTCACAATTTACTTTATGAATTATATCTGGAACTTGATGTGATGCCAAGCTTATGGGTATTTGAGTTTTAGTTAGTTTAAGCTGTAAGGAACGAGTTGAGTCTACCTTGCCAGCATGAATAGCTAAACTTAAATCTTGAAAAATTTGAATGTCTGGCCTTGATGGATACTTAAAGCTAACATGATGCAGCTCAATTTCTCCTTTTACAATTTCTAGTGTCTGGCCAGACTCATCACTTGGGTCTATCTTAGACTTGCGATCAATAATTGCCAATATTGAAGCAGCAGTACCCTTGGCTTTGCTAGAATCTGGGGTAAATGAGCTTGACTGAGTAATGCTAAGAGCAGCCAAGGTCAAGGCAAAGAAAACCTGTAAAAGAGAGGACCTGGGTCACCTTACGCATTTTAGGTTTTGAAAAGCTTTCACAAAACTTAAATGGCATTGGAAGGAAATGTTCACCTGGAAAACATCATTGAAGCTTGCCTTCCCGTGCACAACAAATTGAGCGCCAGCATAAAAGTTAGTTGCATAAACACAAAACAGCAAGAAGAATGAAACTCCGAATCCTGTCCCACTAACCAACCCTTGCTTTATCCCAGTCTTCAGAGGCCCATCACATTTCCTTTTGTACATCTGCATCACCTTTTCCTCGGCGCAAAATGAAGCAACTGTTCTTATACTCCCAACTGCGTCAGTAGCAACTTGACTTGCTTCCCCGTACTTCAACTGCACCATTTGCATTTACATATCAGTGAATATGGGCAAAAACTTAAAATGAATTTGCATTTACCAGAAACTATTGCAATAAAACTTACCTTTACATCTGCACTGAATCCCTTCATGAACTTTGTCTGAACGTAACCAGTGACACCTATGAGTGGGATCAATACGAGAATGATGAAGGCCAGCTGCCAACTCGCAACAAAAGCGATAACCAAACCAGCAACTGCTGATGCAATGTTTTGGACCAGTTGAGACAATGCATCTCCAACCAGAGCACGGATACTTGCTGCATCTGCTGAGAGCCTAGCACCGATTGCACCACTTGAATTTTCTGGTTCATCAAACCAGCCAACCTCCATATGAACAACTTTCTCAAAACACATTGATCTAATTCTCTGGATCAATTTGCCTCCAGCCATAGCAAAGAAGTACTGTTGCAAAGGTATAATTAAAAGTGAAGCCAGACCAAGGGACATAAATATAAGTGCCCAAAATCCAGAATCCTTCTTCAGTTCATGAGGTGGCTTGTAAAAGCTCTTGATCACATTAGAGATTAGTAAACCGTAGATTGGTAATATCACACCATTGGCGATTGCAGCTATAGTTCCAATTATGAGCACCGGTATCTCAGGCTTGTTTAGAGCAGCAAGTCGACGAAGTGAGACTTCAGGAGCCTTTTCTGATGAGTCTGCAGCATGATATTCAATATCTTCAGCTGGAGAACCAACAAAATTGACTCCAGTAGGAAGACCAAAAGAGACTGAGAAAGAGCGGCGACTGCTATATCCTCTTCCGGACGACCCTAGGCTGATTGATCTCTTGAGCAACTTTCTCGAGCTTGACTCCCTAAATGATTCTGTGTTCATGTGAGTCTCTCTCTGCTCATCAGCTACCTGTTCCGATTCTTTGTTTGCCTCTTGCAAGCGTATAAGCTGAGAGTAAGCTCCTTCAGGATCCTTGAGCAGTTCAGAGTGTGACCCTGCTCAATTCCATTACAAGCGATCAATTTTTTGGAAATGGTCTCACAACAGAACACCAATGCATGATGAAGCTAATTGAACCGGTTACTGAATTTTCAAATCTGTTTAAACATTATTCGGGTCAATCCTCTACTGGACAAATGACAAGACTATATGCTTCTTTCCACTAAAAGGTTATTCAATTCAAGTACCTCTTTCAACCATCTTTCCTCTGTGGATGACAGCAATCGTATCTGCATTTCTCACTGTGCTTAAACGATGTGCAACAATAACAGTTGTTCGATTGACCATGGTCCTGTCCAGTGCCTCTTGAACTATTCTCTCTGATTCAGCATCTAGTGCACTGGTAGCTTCATCTAAAAGTAAAATCCGTGGATCTTTCAGAATTGCTCGTGCTATTGCAACTCTCTGCTTTTGTCCACCCGACAGTTGAGTACCATGCTCCCCGACCATTGTATCTAATCCCTACATATAGAAACCCTGTGTCAGACATGAAACCAAGAGCAAGAACAAAGAACTTCTCGCTAGTGAGAGAATATAATACCTGAGGAAGCTTGTCAATGAACTTGGAGGCATTTGCAAGTTCAGCTGCGGCTCTTATCTCTTCGGTTGTTGCACCTTCCTTTCCATAAGCAATATTATCTCTAATGCTACATGTAAAGAGAACAGGTTCCTGACTCACAAGGCCAATTTTGCTCCTGATCCATTTCAGTTGATATTCCTTGAGATTAATTCCATCAATGAGAACTTCACCGGCTAGCGGGTCATAGAACCTCTCGATGAGACTGATTACAGTTGATTTCCCACTTCCACTTTGTCCAACTAAAGCTGTTGTGGTGCCACTCGGGATAGAAAGAGAGAATCCACTGAAAATTTGTTCATTAGGTCTGGCCGGGTAACTGAAGTAGACTTCCTTCAGCTCTATATCACCACGAACATCCTCCAATACCTTTCCCTTCGAGTCATAAGCATCTATATCTGGCTTCCTTTCAATGGTTTCAAACATCTTATAGGCAGCAGCTTGACCAGCAGCGAAGGCACTCATGCAAGGAGATGCCTGACCGAGGGACCTGAACATCCATAAAAGCAAGGCAGGGCAGATTAGACCTTTCATGCTCCATATCACATATTTATCGGCGGATTCATGCGCAGGGACGGAGCCAGGATTTTAAATTAGAAGGTGCTGGACTTCATTTTAACAATACTAAAAAATTAAGGAGGGTCATAGTAAAAATAATAGATTATTTTAGTTTTATTTTTTCATATATACATAGACAATATATATAATTTATAAAAAAATTAGGGGGGGAGGGGCACCCCCCAACCCCCTATTGTCTCCACTACTGTCCATGCGGTAATTATGGGGTCCATGGACCTTTTTTTTTAAAAAAACAATATTAGTATTATATATATAATTAAGTAATTTTTATAATATTTATTGGAATAAAATAATAGGTTTCTCTTGCTTTAACAAAGATAAAAAATAAATTAGTCTCCCATTTCCATTGATAATTAGAATAATGGAAAAAATTCTACATTGGTCCTTAAACTTTCGCACATTTTCTTATCTAGACCTAAAACTTTTTTTTACCACTTTTTTTCTTTAATTCAAAAGAAAAATTGTCAAACTAATTTGATAAAAAAATAAAGTTAGTAAGCTAAGTAGAATATATATATATATATAAAGTTATAAGGGTGAAACGATTTTGTCTCTTACATTATATATAACATAAATATTTTGTCCATCTTCTTTATAGTTTATATATTTTTTTAGTAATTCAACCAATGACAGAAAAAAAAAGATAAATTAGAGCTTTTTTCAAATCTTCGTCTAATTTTTTTCATTATTACATTATAGTATATGCAAACTTATAAGTTTTATAATTTAATATTAGAGCTTAATAATCATATATATACTCAGACCCCTTTTTATAAAATTTCTAGATCTGTCACTGTATATATTGAAACGATAATGGAAACCAACAATTATTAACCATTTCACTCACATTGAACCCGTCAAAACAGCAACAACCACATTAATAACCTGACCACCTGTGTATCCTTTCTCCAGAACCATCTTCCCGCCAAACCATACAGCGAAAGCATAACTACAGTAAACAACGAGCATGACTGCCCCAAGACCAGCGCCAGTAGCAAAGGCCTCATAAGCGCTTGATTTGTAAGCACTAACAAGAAACTTGTTGTAGCTGCTTATAGCTCGCTCCTCCCCGGTAAATGATGCAACCTGGAAGAATCAGAGCAAACCAGTGAGTCACTAATGCAGACACGCAACACAACAATTCAGACCCAGTGTGAATTATTTTCAGTTACGCACAGTTCTAATTGAACCTATCGTTTGTTCAACCACAGTTGCTGCTTTTGCATAAGCATTTTGGCCACGAGAGGCGGCCTTGGATATGATTTGTGACATTGTTCCACCGGCTATGACAAGAGGAGGGATTGAGGATATCATCACAAGGGCAAGAAGCCAACCTTTGACAAAGGCAATCAAAAAGCCTCCAATAAATGTGGATATCAACTGCAGAAATTTCCCAACCTGCAAAACACAGGACAACGCTTAGCCGCATGCTCACCAGTCACTACTGAAAAGTTGAAAGAATTAGATTTTCTGTTGCGTTGAATTCTTACCTTCTCTCCCATGGCGTCTTGTATAAGAACTGTGTCACCTGACATTCTTCCCACAACCTCACCGGTGTTGGTTTCTACATCAAAGAAAGTAACATCTTGCCGGAGAATCGTTTTCAAGTACAAGCCCCTTATTCTTGCAGCCTGTCTCTCTCCTGTAACCATCCAGCAAGTCACCTCTGCCAACAATAAACACTAAATAATTCAAAATAAAACATAAACCAATAAAGAAGACAAGGTCAAAAACCCAGTAAGGCGTTCAGAAAATAGAGTTTCTTCACTTACGCAGAAACGCCGCGGTAGCTGATCCCACTGCCAGATAGACGAATTTGATACAGATCTAGCAAGAAAAAAGACGACAAAAGGTCAATAACTAAAACCGGTTTCACCTGAATAAAGTGTGAATCTTGATTAGAGGTCACTACCTTAGAAACTTCGTGGACCACGTTATGATTGTTCTGGTTTAGCCCGAAAGAGTTGATAAGATCTCCGAAAAGAATTGTCATAAGAGGCAGACAAGCTCCATTTGCAATGGCACCAATCGTCCCGGCAATCATCAACAAGATATCAGTCGAATCCGAAAAAGAAAACAGCTTGTAGAATTGGACTCTCTTCTTTTTCTCATCTCCTTTTTCCGAATTTCCCCCATCCTTTCCCGAAACTTTTTCCGTTTCCAGACCCTTGGATTTTCTCGCTTCGTTGGACGAATCTCCCTCGCTCTTCAACCCAACTTCAGTGCCCATTTTTAAGGGTGTAAATCTTCAAGCCGCAACAATTCTTTGGAGAGCCCAACTTAGCTGAAAAACAGAGCAGTCGAAGCCAAAATCAACAGCGAAGCCTCCATAACAGCAAAAGCAACAGCCTACAATTTCTAGTATATTTTGGTTGGAAGTTGGAACCCAGGAGAATATACTACTCGTAAGAAACCTTTTTTTTTTTCCAGGCGCAAGAAACCAAAAGCCCATCTCCCAGTAAAAACTTGAAATGATCCAAGCAACAATGCAGATGGATTATGGTATTTCAGAAAAGTAGTATTCTTTTTTTCTTTTTTGTAAAAAAAATTCTGGTTCATGAGAAGAGATCACGTTAACTTACAAAAGAAACCAGAGCAGAACGAAACGAAAAGATAAAGGAAGAAGAAGGCGTAAAAAGAGAGCGGCCCAGACCAGAAAGTTTGAAATATCAGTCCCCTGAGATGGAAGGCGATTTCTCGCCTTCTTCTTCGATTCCCAGCTACATGCTTGTGCTGTGGCCCTTGAGATGTTATTTGCAGTGTGGCCTTTGCTTGGCATGCAAGCTTGAGTTTTCTATTTGTGATCAGCAAGTGGCCTCGAGCTGCTCCAAACAACCTGGAGCAAGTCAAAAATGCTCAGCTGCCCTGCTTACGCTACTGCAGAAATCGGGGAGCTGAGCCAGCCTGCCATTCCCATTTTTCTGATTCGTTACTCGTTTTTTTTCTGCTGAGATACGCAATCTTCTGGGCAATTGTGGTGCTCGCACTTAAATAAATTACTCTGCAGTTAGAATCTTGAGAATCCAGAGAAAGATTTGATAAAGCTTTCTTATAATTTTACTGAAAAAAGGTAGCACCATAACAATTCTTTTCTTATAATTTCTCACGCGAGACGGCGCATACTCAATACTCATGCCGTGGTTAGTGTGATTTCATGCAGCTTTTGCGGTGACAAGTAAATGATTTTATAATTTTTTGTTTGGACTAAACAACAAATTTTATTGCAAAGAGAATGCCTCAAGGGGGCTCAAAGTTTACATCCAAGTCATTTTGAAAGGCATACATAGAAGGGGGACAACTTGTCTAATTTTTCCTTTTCTATGTCTTTGCCCATTTAGCTATATGCAAAGCACACATATTAGCATTGTTCGAAATCTCCTTAATAGTACAGTAAGAGAAGGAACACTGCATAGTTTTAATGTTTGAGACTATTGTACCAATCCGCCAATTGCCCTTACCCTTTAAATAGTCGACTAATTCTTTGTCTACGATCTCAACTTCTACTGCTGTGTGTCCTAGTCTCAGCATCTCCCTGAGCCCTGTTCGAAGGGTTTCTGCTACTGCTGCCTCTTTGCAAGTGCCAGTATTAGCCATGGCTTGGTTCCCCAAAATACTCCCCTGCCAATCTCTCACCAGGTATGCCATCCCATTAGGCTGTTCACCGCTAACCGCCACATTAATTTTTAGTACTCCCCTTGTCGGCTTCCTCCACTTTTCAATGGTAGCAGGTCCGGACAGAACTTTGCTTATGCTCCCATTCCTCTGGCGGACTTGGTAGAAATTCTACTCACATCACTTTGTATATAAATTTTTAAAAAAATCACACCGCATAAATATGATTTTGTTGTAGTTAATTAATGGTTTTTAACGTCATAAATTAGAAATATTAAATCCAAACAAATTAATGCAAATAGATAACATAAACTTAATTGCAATAACAAGGATGAAAATATAATCCAACTCATAAACTAACACACATAAGAAATCAAAATCTCAAATAACAATTTTAGTCAAATTTATCATCATAAATCCAAATAATCAATAAGAATATATATATATATATATATATATACAGACATAAACACACTAGTAAATGCACATGTGCGTTACATGTGAATCAAAATATTAAGTTATTTTTACTCAAATAACTACAATTCTAATTATCTTTTTTAAAATAAATAGTAGCAATAATGATTTTCCTTTTTTAATTTAGATATATTTCTTATTAGTTTCATTTTTCAATTTTTACATAGTTTTTTATTATAATACTTCATCATAATTATCCTCACTTGTGTCATCCATTATAAAAGATTGTTCATTGTATTTGAAACAAAGATATAATAATAATAATAATAATAATAATAATAATAATAATAATAATAATAATAATACAGTGTAGAATATGATACAAGTGATACTAGTTGCAAGAAAAACTAATAGATTTTTTTTATTTGTGATGGTAGAGTATTTATAAAAATTACTTCCTCATGCTTTTAATATCTTATCAAAGATGTCAAAATTTCTCTTTTCAGTGTAAAATTTAAAATTAATATTTTGCAATTTGTTAAGAAAAAAAATCTTAATTTAATGGACTTAATGATATTATGTATCTAGAAATTTTTAATAAAAGTTAAGTTAGATTTTATCTTAATTTTTATACTTTACATTCAAAAATCTAATCATTAAAATAAAGATCTTATATTAGTTGACTCAAACAATTAAATAGATTTACCTTTAATGTGTTAGCATAACTTTGACTTTTTAAAGAGACATAAGCTAATTTTTTAATAAATATTTTTTGGTTTTGCTTAAAATAGAAAAAAAAACATATGCTAAGTCCACATGTGGGATAATCAATAAGAAACTCAAGAAACAATAATATTTTAATAAGTATGACACAAATATGAGCCATGATGTCACAATATATATAAACTAGGTAAGTAAACATTGACTTTTTTCAAAGACATGTAACTATAAGTAACTATACATTACTAAAATCACTTGATTACCTAACTCTTGAATTTTAATAAAAACACTCACTCTTAAAGTTTCAAATCTACACTTTCCTTCTGTTTTATGGTTGAGTAAACTTGAAAGTTCAAAATATTGAGGCCAACTATTGTACAGTTTCCTTATTACTGAGATTTGAAAACCTAATATAACCCATTATTCTTATAATATAATTAGTCAACCATAGGAAAATAGACTATTTAAAATAGCATAAATTCCTACTACCTAAAAGAAAAACTAATAACTTATAATTTAAGTTTTAGTCACTTTTTATCTTTGCAATTATTATATATATATATATATATATATATATATATATATATATATATATATATATATATATATATATATATATATATATATTCCTAAAACATGTATTTTTTTTATATAACTATTAAACATATGCCTAAAACATGATGTTTATCAATTTATTTACTTTTTAAACTTTGAATATTTTTATAAGAACCTAAAAGCACAACTTAATATATATTTTTAAATGTCTTTTGTTTATATATTAAGTTGTGCTTTTAAGTTCTGATAAAAATATTTAAAGTTTAAAAAGTAAATAAATTGATAAAAATCATGTTTTAGGCATGTTTAATAGTTATAAAAACAAAAGACATGTCTGTTACAAAATTTCAAATTTAGTAGCATTTTTCATTTTTCTCCATAAAAAATTTTAACAAAACAAAGAAAATAATCATGATTTTTTTTATATTTTTTCTTTCCAAATACTAATCTTATTTTCCTAAAATAAATAATTTGTAAATGATACAAATGTTTTTAAAATTTAAATATTATAAATACATTAAATTTTTAATTAATCCAATATAGAAAAATATTAACTTAGTAAACTTAATAAAACAATACTATTTTTTAAAAATTATAGATTTTTATAATATGTTTCATATTTAAAGAATTTTGTGTATCAATATCAAATATGAAAGTATAGGAATTCAAAATTATGATAATGAAAAAAAATGATTCAATTGCAACAAAATAATATTATGGATAACAATGAATAAAACTTTGATCCAATACATAGAGTACATGTTGAGAATTTTTTTGGTTTTAATAATACTTATTATATATCCTATCAAGAATCATCCAGTTTCTTCTTTTGTCATGTAATTCCCTATATGGTCTAAACTTGCAGTCAAAATCTAAATATATGTAATTTTATTATAATTTTTGAACCTATAAACCTTTATACTTCTTTCTTTATTATACTTAATCTCAAGCAAAATAAGGACTTGCAATTATAATATAAAATTATTAACTTCATCTCTTAGTAACTCCAAAACTAATTCCAAACTATGAGCCTTTACCACAAAATATAATATTAAAAAAAATTACTTATAATTTGATACAACTTATAAGATTTGATTGGCTCTTAAAAATTAAAAATGAAAAATAATTTTAATATTATTTAGTATAAAAAAAGTTATTAGCTAAGAATAAAATTTGTGTTACAATATTAAAAGGAATGACCATGTGGAAAAATAATTCTTTTAATTTTCCAATATGTTCAAACATTGAAAAATGAAAAAAATTACTGATAAAAGCTCATTTTACTATAATTCTTATAGAAATATTTTTTTTTTCTAAAATTTTTCCCAATAACCTTTGCTACAATGATATATTTTTTTATTTTTATTTCATAATAGATGCTTGAGTCACACTTGAATTGTATTACTGCTCTAAGATGGGCCAAATATGTAGGCTTTCATATAGTATATATTCATCCAAGTTAAAAAAAAAATAATTGGAAAAAAAATTATATTAAAAAACATTTTTATAGTATAAAAAATTAGGCTATAATTGTTAAGTTCAAATTTTAATTTTTATAAATATTTATTGTACTCAAGATATTATTTGATTGTAATATGAGACAAAGAGTAGAATGTTTGGTGCAAAAAAAAAAAAGAAGGAAAAAAGTTTGACTAGCAATCTAGGAGTTTTAGTATTTAAATGTAAGATTAATGCAAAACAAATTACATGAGGTACTTGATTGTGTAATATAAAATCAAGCATGGAGAAGTTTGTAACAAAAAATAAAATTTAGTATGGCAAAAGTCCCTTTTAGTGTTGTAGTAATAATATAACTCTAATCAAATAGATAATGATAACATTGAGTTCCATTAAAAAAAAAATAAGTTATAATATAAGGGTAAAATGGTTTTTCAATATTTGTGCACCTTGAGTTAAAATTTTAATTTTTATAAAATACTTGTTGTACTTGAGATATTATTTGATAGTAGTATAAGACAAAGGGCAGTATGTTTGATGCAAACAAAAAAAAAATAAAAAAATTTTAGTGGCAATCTAAGAGTTTTAGCTATTAAAGGTAAAATTAACACAAAAAAAATACATGTAATGTTTGATTTTTAATACAAAACCAAATGCAGGTAAGTTTATAGCAAAAAATAAAATTTATTTCAATGAGATGAACTAGATACATAAGCTTTCATATAATATATATTCATCCAGCTTGGAAAAAAATTTAATTGAAAAAAATTTTATATTCAAAGACATTTTTATAGTATAACAAACTTTTGTCATATTTGTTAAGTTGGAATTGTAAGTTTTATAAAATATTTATTTTAATTGAGATAATTATTTGATATTAATATAGAACCAAAGGTAGGATATTTGATGAAAAAAAATAAAAAGGAAAAAAAATTAGTGATAATCTAGGAGTTTTAGCCATTAAATGCGAGATTAACATAAAAAAATTACATACAATAATTGATTCTCTAATATAGAATCAAGTATAGGCAAGTTTCTAGTAAAAAATAAAATTTAGTGGTAACTTAAGGATCCTTTCTCCTGTTATAGTGCTAATATAACTCAAATTAAATAGATAATGACAAAATTGAGTTTTATTTAAAAAATAAAATAACTTATAATGTAAAGGTAGAAACATCATTTAGCATTTGTGCACCTGATTACTTTTTATATATTAAAGATATATACATATATCATTTTTCTTGAAATTGTGTGCCTATTGTATGAAACAATTTTGCTACTAAAATAATTTGAGCTTTGATTATGTATGAGGCTAGAAATTATTTATATGATATCACAAAACTATCTGCATCAACTAATTATTATTGAATGAAACTGGTTGTTATTGTATGACACTAGATAAGCATCGTATTAAACTGGGTTACCGTTGTATGAAATTGGTTTCACTTTTATGTGTGTGTGTATATGTGTATTGTAGGAAATGAGGTTACTTTTGTATGAATTTGATTAATTCGAGTTTTGTTTTGTAAGGACTATTTGTATAGAACTAAGTAAAATTATTTGGAATATAGCATACAAATAAAGAAATTAAACACTGAGATACAACTAACATTTCAGTTTGTGGTAAAATATAGCCAAAAGGAAATAAGTTTCTATTGTATGAATATGAAGTTTCTACTGTATAAAATTGAATTCCTAATGTATGAAGATTATGAGAAATTGAAAGATGCAATTAACAGCCTAATCAAGGAGTAGATGTAACGACCCAAGTCCAAAACCGGTCAACGGAACACCTGCCCACACCACATGGGCTATCCTTTATGAAAAGGATAAGCGCTGGGTGCTTATGTTCTGGAATTGGAGCCTATATATCCATACAAGGCTTCCTACAATTCACTCATGTGGGACATGGGGGTGTTACAAACTCCCCCCCTTATGTACCCAACGTCCCCGTTGGGGTCAATCGGATTACTTGGTTCCTCAGACCAAGTAACCTCTCTAATCAGACTACTTAGCCCCTGGCCAAGTAGCCTCTCGAATCCAGGATCAGTCTCGGTAGACGATGCATGTGCATACCTACTATGCCACACCATCGTGGTCCCGGGTCGGCTCTAATACCATCTGTAACGACCCAAGTCCAGAATCGGTCAACGGAACACCTACCCACACCACATGGGCTATCCTTTATGAAAATGATAAGCGTTGGGTGCTTATGTGTAATAACCCTAGAAATTAAGGAAAAGAAAATTACCAAATTACCTTAAATAAAAAAAAAAGTAAATAAAATAAATAAATAAAAATAAATTAATTAACATTTTGTCCTCAAAGGGTATTTTTGTAATTTTACCTATCAATTTAGAAAATCAATATAAAATTAAGAATCTTGATCCTTAGATGATTCCTTTAGTGGTTATTAAGTCAAATTCCAAACCGGAAGCTCAAAGTCATTTTCTTTAGGCTAGGGGCATTTTTGTCATTTATAACCGAGCATCGGATGGAAAATCTGGGAGTACCATTGGATTCTTCTCGAAAAAATGAGTCAAGAGAAATTTACCTCACTCAATTCTGAATTCGTTTGCTTAGGTTTCCTAAAATTTAGCCAACGCACGTGTGGGGTTTAAACCGGGTTCGTGCTACCGCTACATAGGATTATTTTCTTTTCTCCCTAACCCTAATTTTTTTCTTCTAAAACTTTCCAGCCGCAAAGCACCTACAGGATTTTTTGAAACTTTAGATTAAAAAAAAAAAAAAAACAAAAACAAAAACTTGCCAATCTAGTTATCCTAATTAATTACCATATTATTATATTATTATTTATTTTACCCTACGCTTCTAATTGGCATGGAGCTTAATTCGCCCCAGAGAACCTTTCCCTTTTCCACATTTCAGCTTCTTCTCCCCCATCAACAGCCGCCTAAGCCATAAAATTGGATTTTCTGAAGATCGTCCACAATTCTTCATCCTTTCGCGCCGGTTGTTTGCCTCCACTTAGTGCTTCATCAAACTGTGTAAGTTTAGCCATCTAAGCTTTGATTCTTGGCTCTTCCAAAGTATTAGAATATTAATTTAATTCTGTATTTTTGCCTAGATTCTTTAAGTTGAAGGGAAACCCCATCCGGACACCAAAACCAATCCTACGAGTACCGACGATCCCGATTTGCTTCGTGTGAGCAAAAGTTCTTCGGTATTACTCTTTTAATTTTTTTTTCTTTCTTTTTCTTTTCTTCCAGCACCTAAATACCTTATATTTTTGCTGTAAATTCTTGGTAGATTACCATTAATCCAAGGTTTGGGTTTTTCCACTCGTTTCCGGTGCAATCTTGTCCATACTTGGTTCTAAGCCCGGTAAGCCATCGTAGCCTCTTTTAAAAATTATCTTGGCTGCCAATTTTGAATATTACAGCCCTAATAATTCTCTTTTCCTTGCTGTCCATGTTGTTACAAAGGGTTAGAAAATCCTTACTTGAAGGTTTGGTGTTTCTTTGGACTCCCGGAGTGTCAGAGATCCCGAAAACACATCGGTAACCGAAATAATATTTTTTTTGTTCCAAGATCAGTTTTTACAGCCATTAAATAAGCTTATAAGTTAGTGTATGGCCGCTGTAATTTTTAGGATCAATATCAAGAAGGCTACCGGCACGATCCCGAATAGGCACGAGGCAACCGAAGACACCCCGAGACCCTTTTTGCCCACTAGGTAAAATTTCGGCCTAGATGCCAAGAACATGATACTTCCAAGTACCATTTAGGAAATTTCCAATTTTTAGTATATTTTTCTAATTTTCTACCTTACTAACATTTTGTAGGACCGTCCTAGGAAATCGCCATCTTTCGCCGTATTATTCCGAACTAGGTAAGGGGGAAGAGCGGGTTAGTTCTCGTGGGCTCTCTTAGGCCCAAAATAAGCATCAACCCGAATAATAAATTTTAAGTAACAATTGGGCTAAACAAAATCTTTAAACGCGTGGGTAACATGGGTAGGGTAATTATTTAGTTTTTCTAGAATTTTATTTTATTTTATTATATTTTATTTTAGTTCTCTTCCTTTGAGATGTAATTTTGGTTGGTTGGTTGTATGGTTGTAATGATGTGATGTATGATGTATGTTTGGCGCTAGTATCATACTAGGACCGCTTATAACAAGAATTAAATTAGAAATATGTTAGGACCGCCTAAATAAACACCGCTAGTAGCATGTTTAGGGCCGGCGAGACAAACACCGCTAGTACCATGTTTAGGGCCGACAAGCTCATTAGCAACATGATGAGATTGGAAGGAACCGTTAGTGGCATGTTAGAGCCGTAATAAATTATTATAAGCCGATAGATAAAGGACTAGGAGCGTAAATACTAAATGACCAATATTAGAAAGAATTCACGAGAAATGAGATGAACATTTATCACAAATACACTTAAAAGATATCATTGATTGTCATGACATCATGTAACACTAAACTAAGATAACATGATAAAAGAAATAGGATGCATTAGAATCATGGCATTATACTAAAAAGAGCTAAATAAAATGAGCTACGGTCATGCATCAATTGGTTGTTGCATATGATTGATGTTTGTCATACACAAGATTGCATTAAGTAAAAGATTTGAAGAGTAAGATAAAATACGAGGCATGCAAGGTTGGTGACAAACTATATCTACATGACTTAACAAGCCGTAAATTTAGACGAGAGGTTCGGAACGGACGATTCGAACCCGAGAGGCATGTTAGGGTGGCGGCGGACCGTCCCTAGTCATGACCCGATATTGACACGGAGTATGGAGATATGATTTGTGCGCTGTCAGACCATAGCTGGCGAGGGACCATGCTTATGGCTGTTATCACGAGACGCTCTACCTCGGCGTAGGTATCCCGAGAGGCTCTGGCTTGGTGGCATCCCTAGTGGCACTGCCTAAGAGTTATCCCGAGAGTGGGTGATGTACACACTCACCACCCTAGGTTCGTCCGACGGCAATTAAGTATTGGATTAAGTGATCGATCAAGAAGATAATATTTATTCGGTAAAAAGAATTATGCATATGCATGGTAGTTCAAGCATGCTAGTAGGATTTTGATTTTGTTGTTATGATGTTGTATGGAATTGTTCTTTAAGTAAATTGCTACAGCTTAAAGTTTATTATTCGTTGTTGTTTGTTACGGGAATATTAGGACCCACGTGATGGGCCTTATACTTCCCTCTTACTGAGCAAGTTGTGCTCATCCCTCCTCTTAACATGTTTTTCTAGGTGAGTACTATGAGGAGACAGAGTACACTGAACCATATAACGAGGTTCAAGATGTGGAGCAGACTGAGTGAGAGTACGCTGTAGCCCCTCGAAAGTAGAACTGGCTGGGATTGGGTTTTAACTTTGTGTTATTTGATTTCTAAAGAAACATATGGTTTGTTTAAATTGGCACCTTATCCGCATATTAGTTTTCCTGGGATTGTCACTTAACTACTCTGATTTCGTTTAATACTCTTATTGTTTGGAAAATAATTTAAAATAAAATGTTTTACCTCACATTTTTTTAAATTATTTTAATTAAATGCTTTATAATTCTGGGAATTTAAGATATCTTTTAAAATTAAGGTTTATAAAATTGGGGGCGTTACATTATGTTTTGAAATTGGAGCCTATATATCCATATAAGGCTTCCCACAATTCACCCATGTGGGACATGGGAGTGTTATAGTAGATGTCCTGCAAAATGCTTTTTGGAAGATTAAGAGAAGTTTTCTCAGCTTCTGTGTTCTTTAGATTGTTTCTAAGCTAAAATCCGGCATTACAATATATATATTTATAGACATACACACATACATATGTACGTACGTACATACATCATATCAGTATTTGTTTCACTCACAGCTACATTTTCTGTGATATCTCTATGTTTTACATCAGTAAATTGGTCCACCATAACTAGGACCTGCTACAAGTTGATTGTGCATCATCCACCAATATGTTTAGTTTGAACGTTGAAGGCCATTTTCATTCTTCTAGATTTTTTTTCCCTATAAAAAGATCTTCTGTGCCAAATTGGACCCTAGTTGATGTTGCACAATCTTAAATTCTCCCATTGCAACTATTCCTATTACTAAGATTTCACGAATATATAATTGGCCTCAGGGTTGTTGTGGTTTTGATTGATCACTTGTCACACCCTAAAACCCACCTCAGTAGTTTTGTGTCGATGACACACCGCACACTCAAAGGAATAAAATTTCCTCGACCATGCAAGGCTAAAAATATTCAAAATAAATCCAAATAACCATAGCTTATAATCTACACTTATTGGTTGACATTTGGCATCAAGTGACAGAGCAACTACAACTTAGAATCTCAGACGTGATATCTCTAACTTAAGAATGTCTATTACATCTCACTTTAATATTATCTCAAACCTTGAGCTCTTATAGTCACATCCCAACTAACTAACCATGTGTTTCTTGTTATCTGTGTGAGTGGGAAAAGAAGGGGGTAAGCATGAATGCCTAGTAAGCAGCAGGATGTTCACCATTTCATAAAATATAAAAACAGTTCATAAAATATATATAGCATAAGGATCGAACAGAAAACAATCTTATTGGAAATATTATAAATTCAATATAAATAAGAAAATATAATAAAAATATAAACAAGTTAAAATATTCATTTTTGTAGAAAATTCATACTCATAAAAATAACAAAATCATTTAAGTGCCAGAAACAAATACTATTAACTTTATCATAAAATATGACAAAACAAATGTGAAATTCATACTTGAAATTATTAGTCAAAACCTAGCAGTTTGAACAGATAACAAAACACAGTATTTCTTAACATAGTGTGTGGGGCAATCACTGTGACTACACTTTAACCACTATAATACATCATGTCAGAATAACTACACTTAACTGTTGTAATACGTCATGTCGTAATAACTACACTTAACCACTGTAGTACGTCATGTTATAATAACTACACCCAACTATTGTAGTACGTCATAGACCCGATTAAGAATCGCCATCAGTGGAGCGCCTAGTAGGACTAGTCTTGAATATTGCACTTCTAATCATACTTATATAATACCCTATAAGAAGGGTCATGAACTACACTTTTCTAGTATTTGGGGGCATATAATCAACACCCACTAAAACAGAGTGAAAACATATATATTCATATCCATGAACTTTCAAAGTCCAAAGGTCCATAAAAATCAGGAAATGATATTGCCATAATAGCATAAGTAAAACATGTTTAATCTCATAATCATTAAAACACAACTTACATATTTAGAAACATAGATAATGGATATATAATTATTTTTAATATATTTAAACAAAAAATAATAAAGGTGAAATCAAGTAAGTCTTAAAATCAAATTATTCATACTTTAAAACCAAAGCTTCATAGAAATAGAATTCAATGTAATTCAATGCTTTAAAATTAATAAAGTGGATAGCAAAATAATATCGAATAAACTTTCAAATAATGAAGGTGAAATCAAGTAAGTCTTAAAATCAAATTATTCATACTTTAAAACCAAAGCTTCATAGAAATATAATTCAATGTAATTCAATGCTTTAAAATTAATAAAGTGGATAGCAAAATAATAATTTAAGTTTAGAATGATGGACGGCCACTTATCTCAAATTGCAACTTTTCAACTCTCAAAACAAAGGTTCAGTTACCTAGAATAATTATATAAAAGTCTATGTTAAAACCAAATAGAAATAAGGAATAACCTAAAATTATTCTCCATCAGTAGCCTAAACGATATTTCGGGAACCTAAGAACTCTCTGAAATAGTGCTAAAAGAACCAGGGACTGATGTGGTCGTTAACCTGATTATTTGCTTCAACCGCACACTTCCAGACTTCCAGTGACCAAGTTGTACCAATATAAACATAAGGATCTTGATGAACCCAATTTACCTTGAGACCTTCATTGGATTTAACCCAATTTACGTTCAGAGCAAGAACATATTCGTTTCTTTGATTTAACCCAATTTACGTTCAGAGCAAGAACATATTCGTTTCTTCTCTTCGTAACGTCCTGTAAAGATTCGGATCCACTATTTCCCAGCCATAACTTTACCGATTATTACTTCTAATTCATTTTAGATACTATCAAACAACATCTATTATCTCTTTCAGCATCTAAGAAAAATTACCAAAATTTTTCCCAAATAATTTTATCTCTTCTTAGATCACATGAATATCTATGACATAGATATATTATAAAATTTTAAAATAAGATTTACCATAGTTATTACTTTTGAAGAATAAGTGCCTTAACTCGGTCTGGATCTTCAATTCTTGTTTCCTTGATTGAAAAGAACCACAACGGCTTAAAAATATAAAACTAAACCCTATTTTTGTTTTCCAAAAGTGTATATACATTAACAAAGCACTCTTCTGTTATTTATCTAATTAACTCTCTTTCTCTATTTTCTCCCCTTTTTTTTCCATTCTTCTTCTCCACGTTTTCTCTTCCCCATCTCTCTCTCTCTCTCTCTCTCTCTCTCTCTCTCTCTCTTTTTAAATTCTTTTCCACAGCGGACTAAAAAAAAAAAACCAATAAATTAACCCTAAAAATAATATCTATACACACACACGCACACTAGCCGTCACCCTTTTTTCCCCCCTAATTTCGGTTCCTTTGTTTTTTTTTTTTATCATTCCTCCCCAAATTCCTTCAATATTTTTTTAAATAATTTCTTTCTTCTACCTTTAATAACTGGCAGAATTTCAATACCTTCCTTTTTTTTTTTTACTTGATCCATATACAATTAACCTAAACAAACTATACCTAATAAAATTTTGTGGTTGTTACATCACTCACATAATCTATAGAGATGGTCTCTGTTGCCATCGTTACTCCATTTGGATCTTCATCCTTGAATTTAAGTGGCAGTAATACAGCGTTTTTTTATCCTAATTATTATAGGTGGAGATCCAGTTTAGCTTCAATTATTTTCAAGTGATATGTGATGCACTTCTTCTGGTTGTTTTCATTGGCTTAGGGCGCTATAAGTAGGCCACAAGTGGGTATAGATTTCATAGAAGCACTTGACGATAAGTTTGTGGGCTGAGGAGCATATTGAGTGGAAAGTGGCAATTTCATATAGAAGCACTTGACGATGAGTTTGTGGGCTGAGGAGCATATTGAGTGGAAAGTAGCGATTTCATAGAGGAGCACTATTGAGTGGAAAATGGCATTGCATTAGTTGGTGAAAATCGAGTACCTTTCAAATATTTAAGAGGTATTTAAGGAGAGATTGCTGTTGTAAGATTTTCATGAAAATTTCAAAAAATATGAACATTAGAAAAATTAAGGGCATACCTTATTTTCAGAACAAGTAATGAAGAAAAAAAAATTGATCTTCTTGTAATGTTGATACAAACTGATACTAGATAGAAGTGAAGAACCCTTATATTGTTCACACTTGAACACACAATCCCTTACTTCCTTTTCTTTTGTGATAATGAGAACAAAGGAGAATCAAAGTATATCAAAATGAGAGAGGCACACAAAGAAAGGAGGAAGTAGTTATATATATATATATATATATATATATACTAGTAATTATATACATGCGTTGCACGTAAATCAAAATACCTAGTTTTAACTTAAATAACTCTTATTTCAATTATATTGTTCAAAATAAATAGTAGCAATTATTAGTTTATTTTTTCTATTTTTTACATAGTTTTTATTATAATATTTTATCGTTACTATCCTCACTTGCACCATCCATTATAATATATTGTTCATTGTATTTTATTTCTATTTAATAATAATAATAATAATAATAATACAATGTAGAATTAAGGTTTTCCAGAGACACGTAATTGTAAGTAACTACCAAAAAAACTTAACTACCTAACTATTGACTTTTAATAAAAAAAATACACTCACCCCAAGTTTTCAAATCTATGCACATTCTCTATTTTATGGCTGAGTCAATATAATTGTTCCAAAGATCGATGTCAAGTGTTGTGTAGTTTTTTTATCTTTTTGGGTGATTCATGCTTACCAATTAATTTAGAAATTATATTCACATAATTAGGGTTAGGAAGTCTAGTCTTACCCATTATTCATATAATATAATTAGTCAATCATAGCAAAATAGAATCATTAAAATAGAATAAATTCATAGTACCTAAAAAGGAAAACTAAGAACTTATTATTTAAAGTTTAGTCACTTTATATCTTTGAGCTTTTTATCATATAAAGATATAAATATAGATATATACAGATATTAAGTTTCACTTTTAGTTTTTGATAAAAATATATAAAGTTTAAAACATAAATAAGTTGATAAATATCATGTTATTAGGCATGTTTAATAACCATATAAATTAAAACATGTTTGGCATAAAATTTTAAACTTAGTGGCATTTTTCAGTTTTTTTGCCATAAAAAACTTATAGAAAACATAGAAAATAATTACTGATCTTTTTCTATTTTTCCTTTTCAAATACTAATCTTATTTTCCTAATATAAATAGTTTATAAATGGTACAAATGTGTTTACATTTTAAATATTATAAATACATTAAAATTTTGATTAATCAAATGAAGAAAAATATTAACTGATTAAACTAAATATAACAATACAAATTTTTCAAAAAATTAGAAAATTTCAAAATATGTTTCATATTTGAAGAATTTTGTGTATTAATGTCAAATATGATTGTATAGGAATTCAACATTATGAAAATAAAAAAAATAATAAAATTTCAATAAAAATATATTTTGGATCAAAATGAATAAAATTTTGAGCTAATACGTAGAGTACATGTTGAAAATTTTTCTTGTTCTACCAAAATTTATTATATATCCTCCTAAAAATCCTTCAATTTCTTCCTCTATCATGCAATCCCCCATGTGGTTGAAACCAATAGTGAGGATCTAAAATTATTTAATTTAACTATGACTTTGGGACATAGAACCGCCAAACTTCTATCTTTATTATGCTTAATCTTAAATAAAATAAAAACTTGCAATTAGAACATAAAATTATTAATTTCATCTCTTAGAAACTCCAAAACTATTTTCAGGGTATGAGCCTCTACCATGAAATAGAATAGTCAAACAAAAATTACTTCTAATTTGATACAACTTGTACGATTTAATTGGCTTTAAAAAAAATAAAAATAAAAAAATATTCTAATACTATTTAGCATAGAAAAATAATTCGTTGGTAAGAATAAAAAATTGTGCTATAATATTAAAAGGGATGACCATGTGGAAAAAAAAATAATTCTTATAATTTTTTTAAAAATTTTAAAAAATTACTGCTAAAAGCCCCCTTATTATAGTATAAGCAACTAACTCTAATAGCCAACAATTTTTGTCCTAAAATATTTCAAAATGACCTTTACAACAATTATATTTGTTTTTATTTTTTTCACAAAAGATGCTTGAGTCATATTTAAATTATATTATTTCTTTAAGACGGACCAGATATGTACGCTTTCCTATAGTACATATTTATCCTAGTTGGAAAAAAAATTAATTGATAACAATTTTATATTCAAAGATGGTACTTATTAAGTTGGAAAAAAGTTATAGCAGAACAAACTTATGTCACGCTTGTTAAGTTGAAATTTTAAGTTTCAAAAAATATTTATTGTACTTGATATATTATTCGATAGTAATATAGAACTACGGAAAGCATGTTTACTGCAAGAAAAGAAAAAATGTTAGTAGAAAGATTGTAACAAAAAATAAATTTAGCGGCAATTTAAGGTTCTATTTTAGTGTTTTAGTTCTAATACATAACTCTAATTAAATAGATAATAAAAAAATTGGGTTTCATTAAAAGAATAAAATAAATTATAATATAAGGGTAAAAAGGTCATTTAATATTTATATACTTTAATTGTTTTTATATATAAAGTGCATGCAATTGCCATAGATTTTTTTAGAAATTTAAAATATTATAAATATATTAAAATTTTAATTAATTAAATAAAATATTAAATACTATATTTATGAGAGAAAAAAAAGGTTTCAATAAATTTGTTTAAGAAAACAACACCAAAGGCATAAAAAAATGAAAAAGAAGCACATAATAGATATAAAAAATATAAACTACAGTTAAGTATGTCCTTAATTTTTAGTTGGAGTAATATATACTCATTTTATCTACAAATATTACTTTATTTGATTTGGAACAGAGATCAAAAAAGTGAAAAAAAAAGTTTGTACAATGTTTTCACCTTTACTCTGAACTTTTTATGCATAAGTCAATAAAGTTAAAAAAGTGAATATTAAAAATAATAATTTGAAAGATAGTATGGTAAAATAAGTTACTAAATATTGAAATGTTGTAAAGATTTGAAACGACTCAAAAATAAAAATGGTGCAAAATTGGTGGGACAAAAGGAATATATTTTATTCAAGTTAAAAAAGAAAATTAGAACTTTGTTAATAGTTGATATACTCAAAATTTGTAAATAGTACCTAACCTTTAACTCATGCTTTCTTATCATCCTTAGACCATTAAATATTTTTTTTGGTTTTAAATTTTTAAATATTTTACATTCATCCTCAACTGAATGAAATTTATTAGCTTTGAGTAACTATGTAATATTAGATTTTTTTTAAAATTATTTTAAATTTTCTTCTAATTCATTTTCAATAAATTTTCTTTTAATTTATTTTATTTTGGTCCTAAATTTTTTTAAATATTTTACATTAGTCCTCAACAAAATGAAATTTATTAACTCTGAGTAACTATATAACATCAATTTTTTTTAATTATTTTAAACTTTCTTGTAATTCATTTCTAATAAATTTTGAACTGGGTAATATTCTTCAATAGTTAAGAAAAATTTACATTATCATTTTTTTCTTGAAATAGTAATTGTTTACCATGTATACACTCATGTAATAGTTTGTTTTTGGTTAAGGAATTACTTTTAGTGGGAATCAAATCAACATATTTTTAATAATTTTAGAATGAATAAAGAGTACAATCAAAAGATCAAGATGAAAGCAAAATAAAAATGAAAATGTGATTAATTGATTGCATAATTTAGCTTGCATATGTCTTGAATATTGAAGGAGTTTAGTTTTGTAAAATATGTAACTGAACTATAACTTTCATCCTATAGAACCCAAAACTTTTTCCTTTATTATACTTAAGTCTTCACACAATCAAAATCTTTACCATAGTTCTAAAATTATTAATTTATTTAAAACTTCTAAAAAACAAAAAAAATAAATAATATATAGATTTATTAATAACCTCTCTCTGAATACCTCTGAAACTTTTTCTATGATGTAAGCCTCTACCATAAAATATGATATTCCAATAAAAGTTAATTCCAATTTGATACAATTCATAGATTTAAATTTATTTTACAATTTATTGAAAACCAAAATTGGTTCTTGGTATAGTTTCATTTTCATAGAACTCAAGTTTTAAAATGTGACAAAAAATATTTTGGATACTATATGTGATTTTATTACTATATGTGGTTATATTTAACAATTTCAAACCTTATATTCTAAGGGAAAAAGTAACAAAATTTAAAGCTGATTAATTTAACAAAATCTTTAACAAAATCTTTCTATAAATGACCTATTTGATAGCTATATAAATTTAAGTGCATGTTTTTTAATAATTTGAATATGGTAGAAACTTAGGAAATTCAATTATAAATTTTATTTATGGTACTAATGAAAATTAAATATTTAATGTCAAATTTAGCTTTTATCAAAAGAGTAAAATAACTTACTATTTAAAGATAATTAAGGAAGTCGTTCCATATAAGTAAAAGTAAGAGGTTTAACTATGATTCAAATTTAAGATTTAGCAATATATTTTATTAGAATCCTAATATTGATATAACTCTAGTTAAATACTACATTTAGTCCCATCTAGTGAACTAACTATCCTTAAGGAACGTCGGACCTAGTATGGCCTAGGTTCAAATCTCTAAACACTTTACCCGACATAAAAACATGAAAAATATGGTTTAATATCTTCTAGGTTTTGGAAAACATTCAAGAATTTAATAACTCACATATATACGTAACATTCTCGCTAAATGTTTCTGATTACAAAAAATGATCAATTTTAGTTCTAACAAAAAGAGTAAAATGACCTATAATATAATGATAAAAAGTCAAGTTGTTTGTTTCAGCTAACCATAAACCATAAAGTATTTTCTCATTTTTTTAATATGTTTTAATATTGTTTTTCCTCTTAGAGTCCTAGTGCTAATTATGCCTTTAATAAATATACAATACCAAATTTGGGTCTCATTAAAAAATAAATTATCTTATAACTTAAGGGTATAAAAGTTGATTAACATTTTGTCACTTTCATAATTTTTCTAATACTAATGATAGAACACATGTGTTGCATGAAAGTATAATGTTCATGATAAAATTTAAAATCATTATAACCATAAAACAATTAACATGCATATAAAATAAAGATATTAATTATTTAATCTATTTGTGAGAAAATAAGTAGTTTAACATAGTAAAAACCTTATACTCCCTCAATACATATCATAGGAATTTATTTATTTTTCTTTCGAGGTAGGTGGAAGTTTTAAGCAAAAATAAAACTTAGTGGCAACTTAAAGGTTCTTTTTAGTTTTCTAGTGCTAATATAACTCCCATTAAATAAATAATAAAAATTTTGGTTATCATTAAAAAAATAAAATAACTTATAATATAAGGATAAAAAAAGCCATTCAACATTTTGGTGACCTCGTACTTTTTGAAATATATTATTAAATATTACTTATTAATTAATAAAAAAATTTAATATACTTTTAATATTAAAATTTTAGATACATTTGCACTAATTACATACATAAATCAAAATACTAAGATATTTTTTGATCAAATAATTATAATTCCAATTATCTTGTTCAAAATAAATGGTAGCAATAATGATTTTACTTTTTTTTAGTTTAGATATGTTTGTTTGAAATGTTTTAATTATAATATGTCATCATAATTATCCTGAATAGCATCCATTATAATAGTTTACTCATTGTATTTGATTTCTATCTACTTTAAATAATAATAATAATAATAATAATATAACATAGAATATGCTACAAGTAATACTGGCTATAAAAGATGATAGAATTTTTATTTTTTATGGTAGGAAAGTTATAAAAATTTCATTATCATACATTTAATATCTTATCAAAGATGTCAAAATTTCTCTTCTCAGTGTAAAATTTAAAATTAATAGGATGTAATATGCTGAGAAATGATTTTAATTTAATGGACTTAATGATATTATGTATTTAGAAATTTTATTAAAAGTTAAGTTAATAAATTTTATCTTAATTTTTATATTTTAGATTAAAAAATTTAATGATTAAGCAAAGATCTTATATTAGTTGGCTCAACCAATTATATATATTTATCATTAATGTATTAGCATAATTTTAACTTTTTAAAGATACATAAGCTAAGTTTTTTAATAAATGTTTTGAGGTTCTGTTAAAATAAAAAAAAAAAGAATATGCTAAGTCCACAGTAGGACATTCAATAAGAAACTTAATCAAAAATAAATTTCTTTTAATAAGTAAGATGAAAAATTTGAGTCATGATGTTAAAGTATAGACTTCACAAGTAAACATTAAGTTTTTCAAAGACATATAACTATAAGTAACTATGCACTACTAAAATGCTTAATTACCTCACTTTTGATTTTTAATAAAAAATGCATTTGCCCCAAGGTTTCAAACTTACACTTTCCCTTCATTTTATTTTATCTTTTAGGGTTGATTTATAAATTATACTCACATTTTAACGCCCCCAATTTTATAAACCTTAATTTTAAAATATATCTTAAATTCCCAGAATTATAAATTATTTAATTAAAAATAATTTAGAAAATATAAAGTAAAACATTTTATTTTAATCTATTTTCCAAATAATATGAGTTTTAAATGAAATCAGAGTAATTAAGTGATAATCGCAGGAAAACTAATATACGGATAATGTACCAATTTAAACAAACTATATGCCTATTTAGAAATCAAATAACACAAAGTTCAAACCCATTCCCAGCCAGTTTTACTTTCGAGAGGCTACAGCATACCCTCACTCAATCTGCTGCACATCTTGAACTTCATTATATGGTTCCGTGTACTCCATCTCCTCACAGTACTCACCTAAAAAAACATGTTAGAATGAGGGATGGGCACAATTTGCTCAGTAAGGGGGAAGTATCAGGCTCATCACGTGTGTCCTAATATTCCCGTAACAAATAACAACGAATAATAAACTTTAAGTTCTAGCAATTTAATTAAAGAACAATTTCGTACATCATCATAACAATAATATCGAAATCCTACTAGCATGTTTGAACTACCATACATATGCATTATTCCTTTTACTGATTAAATCATATTTTATTGATCAATCATTTAATCCAATACTTAAATGCTGTCGGACGAACCTAGGGTGGTGAGTATAACGACCCAAGTCCAGAACCAGTTAACGGAACACCTGCCCACACCACATGGGCTATCATTTATGAAAAGGATAAGCGCTAGGTGCTTATGTTCTGGAATTGGAGCCTATATATCCACATAATGCTTCCCACAATTCACCTATGTGGGATATGGGGGTGTTACAGTGAGTGTGTACATCCCCCACTTTCGGGATAACTCTTAGGTAGTGCCACTATGGATGCCATTAAGCCAGAGCCTCTCAGGATACCTACGCCGAGATAGAACCTCTCGTGATACTAGCCATAAGTATGGTCCTTCGCCAGCTATGGTTTGGCAATGCACAAATCATATCTCCATACTCCGTGTCAATATCAGGTCATGACTAGGGACGGTCCGCCGCCACCCTAACATGCCTCTTAGGTTTGAATCGTCCGTTTTGAACCTCTCATCTAAATTTATGGCTTGTTAGGTCATGCAAATATAGTCCGTCACCAACCATGCATGCCTCATGTTTTATCTTACTCCTCAAATCCATTATTTAATGCAGCCTTGCGTATGACAATCATCAATCATATGCAACAGCCAATTGATGCATGACCGTAGCTCATTTTATTTTAGCTCTTTTTAGTAGAGTACCATGATTCTAGTGCATCATATTTCTTTTATCGTGTTATTTTAACTTAGTGTTACATGATGTCATGACAATCAATGATATCTTTTTAAGTGTATTTATGATAAATGTTCATCTCATTTCTCGTGAATTCTTTCTAAGTTGATCATTTAGCATTACGCTCATAATCATTTATCTATTGGCTTATAGTAATTTATTACGGCCCTAACATGCCACTAACATTTGCTTTCAATCTCATCATGTTTCTAGCGAGCTTGTCGGCCCTAAACATGGTACCAGCGATGTTTGTCTCGCCAGCCCTAAACATGGTATTAATGAGTTTATTTAGGTAGTCCTAACACACTTCTAATTTAATTCTTGTTACAAGCAGTTCTAGTATGATACTAGTGCCAAACATACATCATACATCACATCATTACAACCATACAACTAACCAATCAAAATTACATCTCAATGAAAGAGAACTAAAATAAAATAAAATTATAAGAAAACTAATTAATTACCCAACTTATGTTGCCCACGCATTTAAAGATTTTGTTTAGCCCAATTGTTTATTTAGAATTTACTATTCGGGTTGATGCTTATTTTGGGTCTAAGAGGGCCCACGAGAACTAACTCGCTCTTCCCCCTTACTTAGTATGGAATAGTACGGTGAAATGAGGCAATTTCCTAGGACGGTCATACAAAATGTTAGTAAGGTAGAAAATTAGAAAATATGCTAAAATTTAGAAATTTTCCTAAATGGTATTTGAAATACAATGATCCTAGTTCAGAACTGGTCAATGGAACACCTACCCTGTAATAACCCTACAAATTAAGAAAAAAAAATTCCCAAATTACCCTAAATAAAAAAAAATAAAAATAAAAAATATATATATAATAAGTAAAAATAAATAAATAAATAAATAAATAAATAAAAGTAAACTAATTAATATTTTGGCCTCAAGGGTATTTTTGTAATTTTTACCTACCAATTTAGAAAGTCAATATAAAATTAAGAATCTTGATCCTTACATAATTCCTTTAGTACTCACTAAGTCAAATTCCAAGCCAAAAGCTCAAAGTCATTTTCTTTAGGCTAAAGGCATTTTTGTCATTCCCAACCGAGGATCGAATGGAAAATCTGGGAGCACCATTGGATTCTTCTCACAAAAATAAGTCAAGAGAAATTTACCTCACTCAACTCTGAATTCATTTGTTTAGGTTCCCAAAATTTAGCCAACACGCGTGTGGGGTTTAAACCGGGTTCGTGCTACTGCTACATAGGATTATTTTTATTTTTCTCCCTAACCCTAATTTCATTCTTATAAAACACCAGCTGCAAAACACCTACTAGATTTTTAGAACTGTAAAAAAAAAAAAAAAAAGAAAAGGGAATTGCCAATTTAGTTTTCCTAATTAATTACCCGGCCATCATTACCTTTTATTATATTATTATTTATCTTGCCCTAGCTTCTATTTGGCGTGGAATAGAAACTCGCCTTAGACCTTTTCAACATTTGGCTCTTCTCCTATTCACAGTTACGATGGGCCATTGGCAAAAATTTCATAGCTTAAATCACAACAAAGCCACCGCCGACCATTCGATTATCTCTTCACATGTTCTTGTCTTCGATTATTCCTTCATCAAATCTATGTAAGTTATCCCTCAATGCTTCGATTCTTAGTTATTCTAGGGTATTGGAATGTTAAATTAATTTCATTTTTTTTTACCTAGATTCATCAAATAAAAAAAAGAAACCTCATCAAGACATCAAAACAATCCTACACACACCAGTGATTCCAAATTATTTTGCGTAAGTCTAAATCTCTCTTTATCATTTTTTTGCTCTCTCTTTTCTTTCTAGCACCTAAATACTCTATTTTGTTCCATATTTGATTTCTAGGTTATTTCTTGTTCAAAATTCTAAGTTGTGCACTCATTTCCAATACGATCTAACCTCTACTTGCACCTGAGACCCGGTAAGCCTCTGTAACCTTTTTGGAATTATTTTGGCTGAATATTTTGAAACTCACAGCCCTATTAAGTCCATTATCTTTGCTGTCCATGTTGTTATAAAGGGTTAGAAAAAGCCTTACTTGAAGGTTTAGTACTTCTTTGGACTCCTGGAGCGCCTGAGATTCCGAAAACACATTGGTAACCGAAATAAAAACTTTCTCCTTCCAAGATCAGTTTTTACAGATATAAATGAGAATATAACTCAGCGTGTGACCGTTGTATTTTTAAGATCAATATAAAAAAGGCTCATGGCAAGATCCCGAATAGGCACGAGGTCACCAGAGACACCCCAAGACCCTTTTTGCCCACAAGGTAAAATTTCAGCCTAGATGTTAAGAACGTGAACCTTCCAAGTATCATTTGGGAAGATTTCTAAATTTTAGCATATTTTTTAATTTTCTACCTTACTAACATTTTGTATAACCGTCTTAGGAAATCGTCTCATTTCGCTATATTATTCCGTATTAGGTAAGGGGGAAGAGCGGGTTAGTTCTCATGGGCCCTCTTAGGCCCAAAATAAGTATCAACCCGAATAATAAATTTTCAGTAAACAATTGGACTAAACAAAATATTTAAATGCGTGGGCAACATGGGTTGGGTAATTAATTAGTTTTTCTAAAATTTTATTTTATTTTATTTTAGTTCTCTTCCATTGAGATGTAATTTTGGTTGGTTGGTTGTATGGTTGTAATGAGGTGATGTATGATGAATGTTTGGCGCTAGTATCATACTAGGACCGCTTGTAACAAGAATTAAATTAAAAATATGTTAGGACCGCCTAAATAAACACCACTAGTACCATGTTTAGGGCCGACGAGACAAACACCGCTAGTACCATGTTTAGGGCCGACAAGCTCACTAGCAACGTGATGAGATTGGAAACAACCGTTAGTGGCATGTTAAGGCCGTAATAAATTATTATAAGTCGATAGATAAAGGATTATGAGCGTAAATGCAAAATGACCAATTTAGAAAGAATTCACGAGAAATGAGATGAATATTTATCACTAATACACTTAAAAGATATTATTGATTGTCATAACATCATGTAACACTAAACGAAGATAACACGATAAAAGAAATAGGATGCACTAGAATCATGGCATTCTACTAAAAAGAGCTAAAATAAAATGAGCTACGATCATGCATCAATTGGTTGTTGCATATGATTGATGTTTGTCATACACAAGATTACATTAAGTAAAAGATTTGAAGAGTAAGATAAAATACGAGGCATGCAAGGTTGGCGGCGAACCATATCTACATGACCTAACAAGCCGTAAAGTTAGATGAGAGGTTCGGAACGGACGATTCGAACCCAAGAGGCATGTTAGGGTGGCGGCGGACTGTCCCTAGTCATGACCCAATATTGATACGGAGTATGGAGATATGATTTGTGCACTGTCAGACCATAGCTGGCGAGGGACCATGCTTATGGTTGGTATCACGAGAGGCTCTACCTCGACGTAGGTATCCCGAGAGGCTTTGGCTTGGTGGCATCCCTAATGGCATTGCCTAAGAGTTATCCCGAGAGTGGGTGATGTACACACTCATCACCCTAGGTTCATCCGACGGCATTTACGTATTGGATTAATTGATCGATCAATAAGATATTATTTAATTGGTAAAAGGAATTATGCATATGCATGGTAGTTCAAGCATGCTAGTAGGACTTTGATATTGTTGTTATGATGTTGTATAGAATTGTTCTTTAATTAAATTGCTAGAACTTAAAGTTTATTATTCGTTGTTGTTTGTGTAACAACCCTAGAAATTAAGGAAAAGAAAATTATGAAATTGCCCTAAATAAAATAAAATAAAATAAAAATAAAAATAAATTAATTAACATTTTTTCCTCAAGGGTATTTTTGTAATTTTTACCTACCAATTTAGAAAGTCAATATAAAATTAAGAATCTTAATCCTTAGATAATTCCTTTAGTACTTATTAAGTCAAAATTCCAAACCAGAAGCTTAAAGTCATTTTCTTTACGCTATGGGCATTTTTGTCATTTCCAATTGAGTATCGGATGAAAAATATGGGAGCACCATTGGATTCTTCTCGCAAAAATGAGTCAAGAGAAATTTGTCTCACTCAATTCTGAATCCGTTTGCTTAGATTTCCAAAAATTTAACCTACGTGCGTGTAGGGTTTAAACCGGGTTCATGCTTTTGTTGTATATAATAATTTCCCAACTAACCCTATTTTTTATTCTAAAAAGTTTCAGCCGCATGCCTCCTTGGAATTTTGTTTGTTTAAAAAAATAATAATTTAATTTAATTTACCTACTTATCTATATTTTCCTTTATTTTTAAAACCTTCATTATTATCCTAATATAACTATAACTCTTTCCTTTAATTTAATATTCTTTTCCCGTATCTCTCCTAGGTCAAGAAGGCTGGTGCGCCTCCAGCAATTAAAAATCCTAGGCAAACTAGAATCTTGGTCTTTTATCACCCAATAAGCCGTAAAGCAACATTTTCAAAGGAAAAGAGAATTTCGGCCGCCACCTTCAAAATTCGCCATCAATTTTTCTTTTCTTTCTAGCCTAGACAATATTGTTCTATTCCGTTCATGAGTGCGAGCAACTGCTAGCGAGTATTTCATCGCTTAAACCACAACGAAGCCGCGGACAAACACCCGATCATCTTCTGTCTCCCCTTATCCTTCCAACAAACCTATGTAAGTCAGCCCTCCATGCTTTGATTCTTAGTTATTCTAGAGTATTGGAACATTATTTTAATTTTATATTTTTCTTAGATTCATTAGATTGAAGAGAAACCCTGTCGGGGACACAAAAACGATCCTACACGCGCCGGCGATTCCGAATTCATTTGTGTAAGTCTAAATTATTTTGTATCCCTCTTTTATTTATTTTTTCTTTTTTTCTTTTCTTTCCAGCACCTAAAGGCCTTATATCTTTGCTGTAAATATTTGGTAGATTATCATTAATCCAAGTTTTGGGTTTTGCATTCGTTTCCGGTGCAATCGGATCCATACTTGCTCCTAAACCCCGGTAAGCCACCGTAGTCTTTTTAAAATTCTTTCGGCTGCCAATCTCAAATCTTACAGCCCTAAAAATTATCTTATCTTTGCTGTCCATGTTGTTATAAAGGGTTAGAAAATCCTTATTTGAAGGTTTGGCGCTTCATTGGACTCCCGGAGCGTCAGAGATCCCGAAAACACATCGGTAACCGAAATAAAAATTTTTCCTTCCAAGATCAGTTTTTACAGCCATTAAATGAGCTTATAAGTTAGTGTATGGCTACTGTAATTTTTAGGATCAATATCAAGAAGGCTCCCGGCACGATCCCGAGTAGGCACGAGGCTACCAAAGACACCCCGAGACCTTTTTTTTGCCACTAGGTAAAATTTTGGCCTAAATGTTAAGAACATGAACCTTCCAAGTACCATTTAGGAAAATTTTTAAATTTTAGCATATTTTCTAATTTCTACCTTACTAACATTTTGTAGGACCGTCCTAGGAAATCACCCTCTTTCGCCGTATTATTCCGAACTAGGTAAGGGGGAAGAGCAGGTTAGTTCTCGTGGGCCCTCTTAGGCCCAAAATAAGCATAAACCCGAATAATAAATTTTAAGTAAACAATTGGGCTAAACAAAATCTTTAAATGCGTGGGCAACATGGGTAGGGTAATTAATTAGTTTTTCTAGAATTTTATTTTATTTTATTTTAGTTCTCTTCTATTGAGATGTAATTTTGGTTGGTTGGTTGTATGGTTGTAATGATGTGATGTATGATGTATGTTTAGCGCTAGTATCATACTAGGACCGCTTGTAACAAGAATTAAATTAGAAATATGTTAGGACCGCCTAAATAAACACCGCTAGTACCATGTTTAAGGCCGGCGAGACAAACACCGCTAGTACCATGTTTAGGGCCGACAAGCTCACTAGCAACATGGTGAGATTGGAAGCAACCGTTAGTGGCATGTTAGGGCCATAATAAATTATTATAAGCCGATAGATAAAGGATTAGGATCGTAAATACTAAATGACCAATATAGAAAGAATTCATGCGAAATGAGATGAACATTTATCACAAATACACTTAAAAGATATCATTGATTGTCATGACATCATGTAACACTAAACTAAGATAACACGATAAAAGAAATAGGATGCACTAGAATCATGGCATTATACTAAAAAGAGCTAAAATAAAATGAGCTACGGTGATGCATCAATTGGTTGTTGCATATGATTGATGTTTTTCATACACAAGATTGCATTAAGTAAAAGATTTGAAGAGTAAGATAAAATACGAGGCATGCAAGGTTGGTGATGAACCCTACATACATGACCTAACAAGCCGTAAATTTAGATGAGAGGTTCGGAACGGACGATTCGAACCCGAGAGGCATGTTAGGGTGGCGGCGGACCGTACCTAGTCATAACCCGATATTGACACGGAGTATGGAGATATGATTTGTGCGCTGTCAGACTATAGCTGGTGAGGGACCATGCTTATGGCTGGTGTCACGAGAGGCTCTACCTCGGCGTAGGTATCCCGAGAGGCTCTGGCTTGGTGGCACTGCCTAAGAGTTATCCCGAGAGTGGGTGATGTACACACTCACCACCCTAGGTTCGTCCGACGACATTTAAGTTGTGGATTAATTAATCGATCAATAAGATATTATTTAATCGGTAAAAGGAATTATGCATATGCATGGTAGTTCAAGCATACTAGTAGGACTTTGATATTGTTGTTATGATGTTGTATGGAATTGTTTTTTAATTAAATTGCTACAACTTAAAGTTTATTATTCGTTGTTGTTTGTTACGGGAATATTAGGACCCACGTGATAGGCCTCATACTTCCCCCTTACTGAATAAGTTGTGCTCACCCCTCCTTTTAACATGTTTTTCTTAGGTGAGTACTATGAGGGGACAGAGTACACTGAACCATATAATAAGGTTCAAGATGTGGAGCAGACTGAGTGAGGGTACGCTGTAGCTCCTCGAAAGTAGAACTGGCTGGGACTGGATTTCAACTTTGTGTTATTTGATTTTTAAAGAAACATATGGTTTGTTTAAATTGACACATTATGCGCATATTAGTTTCCTGGGATTGTCACTTAACTACTTTGATTTCATTTAATACTCTCATTGTTTGGAAAATAATTTTAAAAAAAATGTTTTACCTCATATTCCGTAAATTATTTTTAATTAAATGTTTTAGAATTTTGGAAATTTAAGATATATTTTAAAATTAAGGTTTATAAAATTGGGGGTGTTACAGTTTGTTACGGGAATATTAGGACCCACGTGATGGGCCTGATACTTCTCCCTTACTGAGCAAGCTGTGCTCACCCTTCATTCTAACATGTTTTTCTTAGGTGAGTACTATGAGGAAACAGAATACATTGAACCATATAATGAGGTTCAAGATGTAGAGTAGACTGAGTGAGGGTACGCTGTAGCCCCTCGAAAGTAGAACTGGCTGGGACTGGATTTCAACTTTGTGTTATTTGATTTCTAAAGAAACATATGGTTTGTTTAAATTGACACATTATGCACATATTAGTTTTCCTGGGATTGTCACTTAACTACTTTGATTTCATTTAATACTCTCATTGTTTGGAAAATAATTTAAATAAAATGTTTTGCCTCATATTTCTTAAATTAGTTTTAATTAAATGCTTTATAATTCTGGGAATTTAAGATATTTTTTAAAATTAAGGTTCATAAATTTGGGGGCATAACATACCCACACCACATGGGCTATCCTTTGGAAAATGATAAGGACTACGTGCTTATGTTCTGGAATTGAAGCCTATATATCCACATAAGGCTTTCTATAATTCACCTATGTGGGATATGGGGGCATTACATGGAAGGTTTATGTTCTTGGCATCTAGGCTGAAATTTTACCTAGTGACAAAAAAGGTCTCGGGGTGTCTCTAGTGATCTCGTGCCTATTCGGGATTGTGCCGTGAGCCTTCTTGATATTGATCCTAAAAATTACAACGGCCACACACTGAGTTATATGCTCATTTAGTAGCTGTAAAAATTGATATTGAAAGGAAAAAATTTTTATTTCGGATACCGATATGTTTTTAGGATCTCTGGCGCTCCAGGAGTCCAAAGAAGCACTAAACCTTCAAGTAAGGATTTTCTAACCCTTCATAACAACGTGGACAACAAAGATAATGGACTTAATAGGGTTGTGAGTTTCAAAATATTCAGGCAAAATAATTCCAAAAAGGTTATAGCAGCTTACCGGGTCTCAGGTGCAAGTAGGGGTTAGATCGTATTGGAAATGAGTGCACAACTTAGAATTTTGAACAAGAAAACCTAGAAATCAAATATGGAACAAAATAAAGTATTTAGGTGCTAGAAAGAAAAAGAATAAATAAATAAATAAATGATATAGAGAGATTTAGACTTACGCAAAATAACTTTAGAACACTGATGTATGTAGGATTGTTTTGATGTTTCGATGGGGTTTTCTTTTTTATCTGATGAATCTAGGTAAAAATATGAAATTAATTTAATATTCCAATACTCTGGAATAACTAAGAATCGAAGCATAGAGGGATAACTTACATAGGTTTGATGAAGGAATAATCGAAGACAAGAACATGTAAGGAGATGATCGAATGGTCGTTGGCGGCTTTATTGTGATTTAAGCGATGAAATATTCACCAATGGCTAGTAATGGTGGCCGCTGGGCCTGGTCAACTCGGGCCCGCCCCGGACCCGGCTTGGGTCAAACTCAGCCCGGCTCAGTCAAACCCGGACTCGGCCCAGCACGGAGTGGACTCGGATGAAGGTGGGGTGAATTTGGGCCTAGAAGATGAGAAAAGCCCAAAACTAACAGCCCGGCCCATTAGCACGCTCAAACCCGGACCGGCCCATGACCTGGCCAAGCTGGGTCAGCCGTTTCTGACCGTTGTTGTTGCGCTGAAAATTTTCAAAAAAAATTGGGAAAATTACACCCTGACCCCCCTAACTGCTGCAAATAATTTTTTTGACCCCCATACTTTTTTACCCTCAGTCAACATCCAATAATGGCTAGTTTTTTAGGGCTTTTTGGGGAAAATGAATTTTTTCTTCTCCTATAAATAGGCAGCCTCCTTCCCACACTTCCTCACACCAATATTCTTTACTCCAATCTTCTCCTACAATATTCTGTCATTCTCTCTAATATCTTTTTCTAAGTTTATTAATCTTTCACTAATATTTTCTTAATTGTCTCTTAATCATCTTTCTATCTCTTCAATTTTTTTCTTTTACTAATGGCTTCACGAGGGAAGAAATTCAGCAAGGGTAAAGGTGTTGCCTCCTCTTCATTCGACATAGGGGTCAGTTCATTTTTCCGAGGACGTATGTTCCGGAAAAATCAAGGCTCACATTCACAAGAAATTCCCGACAATGGTCCAAACATCGACATGGCGGTATACGATTTTGGCCTTGACGATCAACTCTCTGATGATGATGTTGAGGAAATTCCACCTACCTAAGTTGGTGCCGAGGGGTCCCAACCGACTCCACAAAGCAAGCTACCCGAGCAGAGTAAAGTAAAAAGCAGGAATTTAAAGGCTTCTGTTTGGGTGCATTTCGATCAAGTTTGGGAAGGCGAAACGAGGTATGCCAAGTGCAAACATTGCGACAACAATTTTGCACACAAATTGAACTCCGGGACGGGCATGCTCACAAGGCACTTAAGCAAAATCCATGGAGACATCGGCGGCATTTCCGGTGGACAAATACAACTAACGGGTGTTGGCAGCTCCGGCAGTCAAGGTATTTTTTTATTTAATCCAAAAACTGTTAGGCAAGGTTTAATTAATTGGATGATGATTACTGAAAAACCATTTAGACAAGCTGAGGATGAACACTTAGAAAGATTCATCCAAGAAAATCTAAATCTTGCTTATAAAAAACGTCTAGGCAAACGGCTAGAAGAGAAAGCTTTAAACTGTATGAAGCTAGGAGATGTGATTTAGAAGCATATTTTTCTATTGTTGATCATTGTCTGTCATTTACGTCTGATATGTGGACATCTCTAATAGGAAAAAATTATTATTGTGTAACTGCTAATTGGATAGATGATGAATGGGTCATTCAAAAATGGATAATTGCATTCAAATGTATGGAATCTGATCATACGGGTTAGAATATTTTTAATTGCATTATTGAAAGTTTGCGTGAATTTTTTGTTACCGATAAAGTTTTGTCTATTTTTTTTACAATGCTTCAAACAATGATGCGGCGGTGAGAGAATTGATAAAAGAAATAAAACCACCGCTTGATAGAAAATTTTTTTATGTTCGTTGCTTGTGCCACATTTTGAATTTGTGTCCAAAATGGTTTACAACAATTGCAAAACCAAATTGAGCCAATTCGAAATGCTTTATTTTTTATTAAAATAAGGAACAAATTGGCTCGTGAATTTAAAATATTTTGTATTGAAAATGAGGTGAATTTTTCTTGGAAAAGGTTTAAAATTAATTGCCCCACTAGAAGGAACTCCACATTTGAAATGTTAAATGATACTCAACCATGGGTAAATCTTTTGACTCGCTTTGTTAACTCAAACGTTCAAGGCGACTAGCTAACGGACGAGGTTTGGGAAAAATGTTTTAAGTTAGTTGAGTTATTTAGATATTTTTATGAGGCAACAAACTTTTTCTCTGAAGTTTATTACCCAACAGTGCACCAAGCAATGTTATATTTTGTAAACATCGTCTATATTTTCCACCAATACAAGGATGATGAGTTTTTGAAACAAACTGTTGAAGCAATGCAACAGAAATGACTTGATTATTTTCAACAAATCTCATAAATTTATCTTGTTGCATGTGCATTAGATCCAAATGTCAAAATCATGGGTTGTCTGCAATTGTTAAAAGCATACTATCACACATATTTAGGTTAACAACAAGTTTCTGCACTTGCTATTCTGCTGAAGCTAACCATAATTTGAGAGAGTTATATAAACTCTACTCTATTAAGCATTCTGATAAGGTTAGGTCATCCGAGCCAACACCCGCCCGACATTTCACTTCCTTATCATCATCATCAAGGTTCAACCCAGCGGCCGGTATCCTCAAACGATCGAGACTCACAAACCTGAGATTGGCGGAATGAGATGATTACCTCCGCACTTCATTTGAAAACAATGAGGAAGATATCCTCGAATGGTGGAAGAACAAAAAAGGAAGATTCCCGATTTTATCCATACTGGCGCAAGAGATTTTGGCAGTTCCGGTTTCAATCGTCACCTCCAAGGCTGCCTTTAGTGCAAGGAAACGAGTCATCTCGGAGAAACGAGCAAGGCTCACACCTGAAGCTGTTGAGGTTTGTGTCTGTAACCGGGATTGGACGCGTGCTGCTCTAAGGAAACAAGATATTAAAAGCTCCGATGATGAGGTCCCTTCTGATGATAACCAACAAGAGTAGATTTTAGGTTTTCATTAGAATTTAAAGAATATAATTGATCTGATTATGCTGTTAAGCATAGATCTTAAGTTTTACCTTTATATTTTTTTCCATGGAACGTTTTTCCATTTTCAAGTGTAAGGCACGTTTCAAATTATATAAATGCCGTTTGGCTTTTTTGGTAATAAAATTTACACCGGCGACGGTGTTTCTTTTAAAAAAATATATGTTTCATAAAATTACTATCAAACAACAATTGAAAACATATTAAAATGGTGTTTTTTAAAATTGGATAAACCTGGCCCAGGCCCAAACCACTTAGATACGGGCTGTTCCCAGGTTCGGGAAAACCGACCTAGGGCCACCATTAGTGGCTGGTCGTAATCGTGAATGGGAGAAGAGCCGAAATGCTGAAAAGGTTTATGAGGCAAATTAAGCTCCACACCAAATAAAAGCGTAGGGAAAAATAAATAATAATATAATAATATGGTAATTATGGTCGGGTAATTAATTAGGAGAAACTAGATTGGCAAGTTTTTTTTTTTAATCTAAAGTTTCAAAAAATTCTAGTAGGTGCTTTGCGGCTGGAACGTTTTAGAAGAAAGAAATTAGGGTTAGGGGAAAAAATTAATAATAATAATCCTAAAATTAATAATAATAATCCTATGTAGGGGTAGCACAAATCCGGTTTAAATTGTATACGTGTGTTGGCTAAATTTTGGGAAACCTAAGCAAACGAATTCAGAATTGAGTGAGGTAAATTTTATTGACTCATTTTTGCGAGAAGAATCCAATGGTACTCCCAGATTTTCCATTTGATGCTTGGTTAGAAATGAAAAAAATGCCCATAATCTAAAGAATATGACTTTGAGCTTTCCAGTTTGAAATTTGACTTAACGACCACTAAAGGAATTATCTAAAGATTAAAATTTTTAGTTTCACACCAATTTTCTAAATTAATAGGTAAAATTACTAAAACACCCTTAAGGGTAAAATGGTAATTTTTGCATTTAGGGGTAATTTGGTAATATAATTAGTAAACCATAGAAAATTAGAATCCTTAAAATAGAAAAAAATCCTAGTACATAAAAGGAAAACTAATAAATTATAATTTAAGGTTTAGTCACTTTATATCTTTGCACTTTTTATTATATATAGATATAAATATAGATATATATAGATATGTAGTTGTGCTTTTAATTTCTAGTCAAAATATTTAAAGTTCAAAAAGTAAATAAATTGATAACCATATTTTTAGGCATGTTTAATAGTCATATAAATGAGTATATTTTTTATTAAAAGTAAAGAGTGGAGTTAAACTTTTAGCAATGTGCAGTTAGTCAGTTAGTTATAGTTATATGTCTTTAGGAAAACTCAATGCCTACTCTTTGACATCACGACCAGGGACGTTGGTGTGAGAAAATATGTATATGATATATAATTTTTAAAAGAATATTTATTCTGCCCCCATAGAATTTTTAGTGACGCCTCCACTAAAATATGAGTGCATTAATTTAGTTGTGATAAGTGATTAAAATGAAAATATGAAAAAGTTAGTGGAAAAACTAAAAAATGTAAAAAATATTAGTACTACTATAAAATTTGACCCATAAATCTATTTTATTTCTTCTCTTACACTAGAAATACACACGCTTTTAAAAATAGTAAAAAACCTAGCCTAAGACTTTTCTACTCAACTTAAAAGTCTAAAATTGTGGTCGGCAGTGCCAAAATTTCGCTCCCTCTCCCAGGTAAAGGCAAATTGTTCATTGCGGTGAGTATTAACTGTGCAAGCCTTCTCCAATTCTCTACTCTGCCATTCTTTGTCGTTGCTTGTACTTATAGAATTGTTACCCCTACCTGACGAACAGAGCTGCAAATAGCAAACCTTTCTCAAATTTCATCTCGATTGTATTTGTCTATACTAATTTTTCAGGTAATTCTAAAATTTTAGAACCCTAATACATCAATTTGTAGAATATAAAGTAGTACATATTATTATTATTATTTGAATTTTTAATTTTATTATTTTTATGCAGTTTATGTTATGGAGAGATACTTGAAAAAAATACCAAACGAAGCTTGATTCTCTCATGAAACAAATGTTGATATTGAAAACAATTGGTCGAAGCAAGCACGTGTTGAGATTAATTTAGAAGATCTTCCTAATGATCCGGGACTAAGAAAAAAATTCTGATTATCATCCTGACCAGCGTGACAGAATTCAGAGATATTATTTACAAAAAGACCCATGTCAACCTCACAATCATAATTTTACTCAGAGAACAATTGGAAAGGCTTCACAAAGGTTTAACCGCCATTAGTTTGAGAATCATAAGAATTGGTTGGAGTATAGTGAATCAAAAGATGCTGCTTATTGTTTATGTTGTTATTTATTTAAGCCTGATTATGGGAAGCAATATGGTGGTGATGCATTTGTAATTGAAGGATTTACAAGTTGGAATAAGCCAGAAAGATTAAGAGAACATGTAGGGCGCCATGATAGCACTCACAATAGGGCTCGGAAAAAATGTGAAGATTTAATGAATCAGTAGCAATCCATTCAAAGTGCTTTGCAGAAACAATCAGATCAAGCCCGAAGTGATTATCGAATTCATTTGAATGCCTCTATTGATTGCATTCAGTTCCTTTTAAGACAAGGACTAACTTTTTGAGGCCATGATGAAGCAGAAACTTCAAAAAATCAAGGTAATTTTCTTGAGCTTCTACATTTTCTGGCAGATCATAATGAATCTATCAATCGAGTTGCTTTGAAAAATGCTCCAAATAACGAGAGATTAATAGCACATGAAATTCAATCTAATATCATCAATTCTGTTGCAACTAAAACAACCAATGCCATTGCTAGTGATTTAGGGCACGAATTATTTTCTTTTTTAATAGATGAATCTTGTGATATCTCTTTTAAAGAACAAATGGCGATTGTTTTACATTATGTGAATAAAGAAGGAATGGTGATTGAACGGTTTTTTGGTATCACATATGTTTTTGATACTAGTGCTTTTTCATTGAAAAAAGCACTTGAGGAATTACTTTCTAGACACAACTTGAGCTTGTTAAGATTGCGTGGCCAAGGATATGATGGGGCTAGCAACATGAGTGGGCAGTTTAATGGATTAAAAAGCTTGATACTGAGTGAAAACAGTTCAGCATATTATGTACATTGTTTTGCACATCAACTTCAACTGACGCTTGTGGCAGTAGCAAAAACTAAAAAGTAAAAAGCTAAAGCTAATGTTCTGTTAGGGTTGATACAATCTTTTGACTTCATATTTAATTTGTACATGATGAAAGATATTTTGGGGATTACTGATGAATTGTCAAAAGCATTGCAGAGAAAAGATCAAGACATTGTGAATGCAACAAAACTAGTAGAAAGTGCAAAAGAAAGATTGTTCAAAATGAGAAATGATAGATGGGATGATCTAATGACAAAGGTTTGTTTATTTTGTGACCAACATAATATTCACACTTTGAAGATGGATGACATGTTTGTGTTTCCAGGAAGATCTGCTCGTAAAATTAACAAGGTAACAAACTTACAATATTATCGAGTAGATTTATTTATTGAAATCTTGGATAGGCAATTGAAGGAGCTCGATAATCGATTCACAGAAACAAGTACAGAATTACTCCTTTGGGTAGTATGCTTGAATCCTGATGACTCATTTTCAACATTTAATAAACAGAGATTGATTCGTCTTGGTCAGTTCTACCCATCAGATTTTTCTGCAATTGAGTTTATGGCACTTGATAGTCAATTAAACACTTATATTCTTGATATGCGTTTTAATAGCAATTTTCAAAATGTTAAAGGAATAAGTGCTCTTGCTCAAAAGTTGGTTTACATGAGAAAACATATTGTGTATCCACTTGTTTATCAGCTTGTGAAGTTGGCGTTGATTTTGCTGGTTGCTACTGCAAGTGTTGAGAGGGCTTTTTCTACAATGAATATTGTGAAAAATCAATTGCGGAATCAAATGGGAGATCAATTGATGATGACTGTCTAGTTGCTTACATTGAAAAAGATGTATTTGATGGTATAAGTAATGAGATGATCATGCAGCGTTTTCAGGCTATGAAACCTCATCGTAGACAGTTGTAAATATGAAAATATTTTATTAATAATATTTTTGTTGCCCCCACTGGCATAATTTTCTGGCTCCGCCCCTGATCACGACCCATATTTGTGTCATACTTATTATAAAAAGTTTATTTTTTCTTGAGTTTCATAATGAATGTCTATGATGACCCAAGTCCAGAATCAGTCAATGAAACACCTGCCTATACTACATGGGTTATCCTTTAGAAAAGGATAAGCGCTATGTGTTTATGTTCTGAAATTGGAGCCTATATATGCACATAAGACTTCCCACAACCCATGTAGGATATGGAGGCATTACAAACTCCCCTATTATGTAGCCAATGTCCTCTTTAGGGTCAGTTGGATTACTTGGTTCTCCCGACCAAGTAACCTATCTAATCGAACTACTTAGTCCTTAACTAAGTAGCCTCCCAAATCCAGGATTAGTCCTAGTAGACGATGCATGTACACACTCACTATACAACACCATCGTGGTCCTAGGTCGGCTCAAATGCCATTTGTGACAACCTAAGTCTAAAACTGGTCAGCGAAACACCTGCCCACACTACATGGGCTATCCTTTAGAAAAGGATAAGTGCTAAGTGTTTATGTTCTGAAATTAAAGCCTATATATCCATATAAGAGTTCCTACAATTCACCCATGTAGGATATGGAGGCGTTACAATGTCTCACCTATGGACTTAGCTTATATTTTTGTTTTCTATTTTGAACAAAACCTCACATCACTCAGGTTTGAAAACCTAATCTTATCCATTGTTCTTATAATATAATTAGTCAACTATAGAAAAATAGAATTCTTAAAATAGAAAAAAATTCCTACTACCTAAAAGGAAAACTAATAAATTATAATTTAAGGTATAGTCACTTTATATCTTTGCCTTTTTTGTTATATATAGATATAATTATAGATATACATAGATATGAAGTTGTGCTTTTAAAATCTAATCAAAATATTTAAAGTTCAAAAATTAAATAAATTGATAACCATATTTTTAGGCATGTTCAACCGTCATATAAATTAGTGTATTTTTATTATAAGTTAAGAGTAGGGTTAAACTTTTTAGTAATGTACAGTTAGTTATAGTTACTTATGTTTGGAAAACTCAATGTTTACTTACCAAGACTACATTTTGACGTCATGCCCCATATTTGTATCATACTTATATTATAAGAAATTTATTTCTGATTGAGTTTCATATTAAATGTCTCACCTATGGACTTAGCTTATGTCTCTTTTTTTTTTTCCTAGTTTGAACAGAACTTTAAAACATTTATTAAAAGCTTAGGCCCAATTCATTTTAACTTAAATCAACTTAATCTAAAATAACATATTTTTATTTTTCCATTCTTTAGATCGGAACCAATTTTATTTGAAATTCATATTATTTAAGTGTAATAATCCACTGACTGTAAAAACTTTATTATTTAGTATAGAAAAAGATTTAGTTGCTTAGAATAAAAATTTGCATTACAATATTAAAAGGATGGCCATGTGGAAAAAATAATTCTTCTAATTTTTTAATATTTTAAAACATTGAAAAATTTAAAAAGAAATTGTAGTGTTATTTATGTTTCCATCTTAATATTTTTACTATTAAATTAACTCAATACTTAATACTTAAGTTTTAAGAGTAAAACAGTCAAGTCAATTTATGTATCTTTACCTTTCTTATTTGTGGTCTTAAGCTACACTTTTAAGTTCTAATAAAAACATTTGTTTTAATAAGCTAGAAAATAAATAATTGACAAAATCTTATGTTTGATGACATTTTTTACATTACTGTAAACATAGAGGCTTGTTTGTTGCAAAATTTTAACTCTAGTGACAACTCATAAATTTTGTCCATAACAGATAAAAAAATTTATGGGTTTTTTTCTTTATTTTTTTTCCATTTAGAGTGCAAATCATATTGTTCCAAAATTAAGCTGATATGTTGCTATGTGAGGATTTTCTAATGGGGAATGTGCTGGCTTGTTGGTTAGTGGGCAACTTTACAATGTTCTCACATTAGGAAGTGCACAAGATTAAAATAAAAGGCTTTACAAGATTAAAATAAGAGGCTTCAAATGATAAGGGGTTAAAAAGTTGAGATGTTTTGAATACTTTAGCCATTAGTGGCTAAATTAAAACCAATTGGGCGAGCAAAATCAGGAGAGGTGAGGGAGCAAAAGAGATGTCATTGGGCCATGCGATTTTTTTCTGTACGATGTTATAATGGTATTAAAATTCTAATTAAATATACAATGATATATTTAGGTCTCATTAAAAAAGTAAAGTATCTTGTAACTGAAGGGTAAAAAAATCGTTCAACATTTGTGTACTTTCATACTTTTTATAATATAAGATAAGATAAGATAAGATATATATATGTATGTATATACAAAACTCAATAATCACCTCTTCTCTTTTTTTATATATCCCTCCAAGGAACATTTCATTTTTTCGAATTATCTTGTATCTTTTGTCACATGACACACATCCATTAGTTAATAGCACAAATTAATTGTAGTAATATATATCTAGGTGCTTTTTAAAGAATGCATTTAGTCACTCAAGCAAAATAATTCTAACATTTCATCGGAATGTTCTTTTCTTAATCGGTAGCAATGGGGCAAGAAATTTTTGAGGTACAGATATTGCACCTATTTAAACTCTGGTCTGTTTGCCTGAAGCAGTAAGAAGTTGGTTGATGACCATTGAGGAATCTAGGCAAGAAGTTGGAGTAGTTGACTTAATTAGAAGCTTATATGAGTTGTTGTTGTGTGAAAGAAAGGTGTTGGATGATGGAGATTTTGTTGGCCTTTTATTTATGGTAATGGTTCTCCTTATTTCTTCGCAGGAGAAAGGACGGGCAGCTGTCAGGAGTCCAAGCCAATCTGCTCGGACTTTCTATTTAACATCTTCTTGCCGATGACTGTTAGATATTTTTTAGGGCCAATAACGTGGAAGTGGTTGTCCTCTCTAATATCTTGCGGCAAATACAAGAAAGCATCGGGACTGATACGCGATGTATCTTGGAGATGTCCGTGAATGGCGGGTGCACCAGAATTATCAGCCGGCTGCAATCACCGGCGTACAACGACAAAGAATAAGGTCAGGAAGGCAGACCCCAGGAGGCTCTCTAGCACCCAAGTTAGTAGGATTGTTGGATATAGTTTAGGGAGAAGTGAGAGAGGTACTCCCTGTGACGGCCTTGACACTTTGGGCTAATTGCAATGGGGTGGTGCATGCATGGGAAACCAGGGCTCTCATACCCGACTTTGGTGTGGAAAGTGCAAGAGGAGGTAAATGATGTAGAACTTCAAGCTGCTACTTTTCCACCGGGTAAGATCAGTTCCTTCTGGTGCAAACCGCAAAGGAGCTTTATCAAGCTTAATACTGACATTGCGACAAACTCGAATGGAAGACTGGGCTTCGCAGCAGGTCTTTGAGATCACAAAATGGCAAGGTATTGGCAGCATTAGGAGGCAGTCAGGCGTGGCTAGTGAAGTCCATCGGCAGCCCCTGAAGGTTTCAAACTTGCAAAGGATCTTTGGGTCGTGCGGACCGCTGAAGGTTTTTCTGAAGCATTTTCTTATCTGGAAAGTGTAAGGGGCGTCTCTATTGAAGGTTATCAGTTATGCGTTGATTAGCTTTTGAGGATCATTTCTGATCTTGTTGAAGCTGATTGTAAGCTTTGCCCTTAGTGGCTGTTTAATGAATTACATCTTATTAAAGAAAATCTTACGACTGGTGCCCGCGCCTTGTAACTAAAATTAGGTTTGATGGTTCTGCTCAATCGACGTACGTGGCTTCTAGTTTTCAAAGGGAACAAGAAAAAAAAAAGTTAGAAAAATAAAGGATGATGGAGATGAAGAAAGACTTCAGATATGAAATAATTTTACTTTCTTAAAAGTAATTATTTAATGAAGATGAAAGGAAAATAACTAAAATATATTTTTCATTTATGTGGAACTTACAAACTATATATGGAATATAAAAATGTTTCAATAAAGAGCAAGAGAAGGTTTTATTTTTCTCGGTATAGAATGAACAACCAATTTTAAATTAATTCATTCTAAAACTCATTATTTAAGAAAAGATTAATATTTTTGTGATGGAGATAATAATATTTGTTTTCTAAGAAACATACTAAATAAATCAATAAATCATGAATTAACTAGAAACACAATAATATACATAATGAATTAACTTTGTTAGGTGCTCGTGTTTGAGACTATCATTGTCCAATTAAAAAATTTATCTTTTTATTGATACTTCTGCTGTCACCAAAAGAATGGAACTTTAATTTCCATAATTTCAGAAGATTTAATGATATTGTGTTACATTACTATTTCTAGTGTAGCTGTAAGTTTTCCATTTGCTTTCTTGCTACATATTTTAAAGATGTTTATTATGGCGCTTTATTTGTTTAATACACTAGGTAAAGTTAGATAACCAATTATACTATATATTAAGAGCCGTTTTTTGGGTACTGTTTATTTGAACAGTAAACTACAGTGTCTTTTCAATTTTTTCCCTCGATTTTGAGTTGGGTTGCAGCCCGCTCTATCATGTAACTTTTCTTTTTATGCAATCGCCCTTTTTAGAAGTTTGGTTAAAGTTTCAAAAGATAATAGCTTTTTGAAGGTACGTCTTGCTATTCTTCCAATTTCATTTTATTTCATGTTTCTTTCTGGTGAAACGTATTTTCTGTTCCTATATTGTTTCCATTTCCCATATTAGATCTTGAGTTTGATTAGCTTGATGTTTTGGATCCTAAACTTAGTAACTACTTAATTATAGTGTTTTTGTTTGATCTCTTAGTTCTTTTTCTTTTATGGTTTGTTGTTTTCTAAATTAAAACATTGGTTACCATAGTTTTTTGTTTTATGAAATAGAGCTTTATTTTCTTTAATTTTTCCTAAGTTAATTATTGAACTCTTAATACATAAAATTTTTATATTTTTTTTCTAAACCCCCAAATTATTTTTATTATTATTTTACTTAATATTATGGCATTATATAACTGTCGCAAAATACTGTATCTCGTGAGAACTATATGTCGTGGTGTCCAATACGTGCGTACGTCTACGTCTGGTCTCGCTTATAAATATAAATATATATTACTTTCAATTTGATGAATTCTTGATTCGTCATCCATGACGTTTTCAGTTCGCCTGATCCTATCTTTGCCACAACCTGAACCAAGCTAGCTGGCTTACCTACCTGCACTAAACTAATCTTTGTTTCATTTCATCATTCTTTCCGGAAGGCATTTAAATAAGTGCTTCTTGACAATTATTTCCTGATGCTAACGTCCAACCATGTGAACCAACCGCCACGCTCCATGTGCCCATGACATGCATGCATATACCCATAGGCTCCTAATCCCCAGCTTGTAACCTTTTCAACTAATTGTTCACGTCAATAGTAGCTGCTAGATATTTTCAAGCCTTCAAGATCACTAAAATTTCATAAACTATAGAGCCCTTGAAAGTTCAAATCGTATTTGCCTATTTTCGATAAAGTTTAAAGATCCCACAAATGTCTAAGTAGATAAATGAGAATACAAATTTGAAAATTTAAAGAACTCAGCTTAACAGTGATCGTAATTCTGTGCTCTTTTAGAAATATTTCAAAATTTGTTTCCTTTTTACACATTTACTGATACAAGATAGAATAATCAAATTTAAAATTCAAGAGTGAAAAAAGGGTATATGTTTTGCTTTGGTAAAAAAAGTAATCAAGTACACCGAACACTGCTAAGCAGTTGAAGCGCTCATGTGAAGCGCTACTAAAGAAGCATAGAAACCATCTTTTATGTTGATCAAAGTGTCATGCTTTCCTTTCTCTACAATGACTCCATTCTTAACCACTGCGATCACATCGGCATTCTTGATCGTTGATAGCCGGTGAGCCACCACCACCGTCGTCCTATTCACCATCACCCGATCCAATGCATCTTGCACCACCCGCTCCGACTCTGCATCCAAAGCACTTGTTGCCTCATCTAGCAGCAGTATTTTAGGGCTTTTCACCATTGCCCGTGCTATAGCTACACGTTGCTTTTGCCCTCCTGAAAGCTGAACCCCACGCTCTCCCACCATTGTATCGTACCCCTGCATTGTTATCCCAACTTTCATGTGAGGAAATAATGTCCTATGGTCATACATTTCATGTTTTAAACTTCTTGGCACTAAACAAATGTAACGCAATGGACTCCTAACCTGTTGTAATGCGCTGATGAATTTGTGGGCGTTGGCCATTTCTGCTGCCGCTAATATCTCTGCCTCGGTTGCATTTCCTTTTTTCCCGTAAGCTATATTAGCACGAATGGTCTCATTGAACAGAACTGGCTCTTGGCTCACAAGGCCCATCTGCTGCCTCAACCACTTCAATTGCAGGTTTTGGATCTGAACACCGTCTAAAGTAATGTGACCTGAATCAGGATCATAAAACCTCTGCAATAATGCAATCACTGTTGATTTTCCGCTCCCACTTTCTCCCACTAAAGCAACAGTCTGGAAAACAAAATTTGAAGAGCCACACAATTTACATTATAAATTATATCTGGAAATTGATGTGATGTGAAGCTTATGAGTATTCGGGTTTTAGTTACTTTAAGCTGTAAGGAAAAATTTGAATTTACCTTGCCAGCATGAATGGCCAAACTTAAATCTTGAAAAATTTCAATGTCCGGCCTTGATGGATACTTAAAGCTAACATGTTGCAGCTCAATTTCACCTCTGACAATCTCTACTGTCTGGCCAAACTCATCACTTGGGTCTATCTTAGACTTGCGATCAATAATTGCGAATATTGAAGCAGCAGCAGCCTTGGCTTTGCCAGAATCAGGAGCAAATGAGCTTGATTGAGAAATACCAATAGCAGCCATGGTCAACGCAAAGAAAACCTGAAAAAAGAGGAAGGCCAACTGTCACCTTTTGAAATTTAAGTTTTTCAAAAGGTTTCCCAAGAGTTAATGGCATTGGATGGAAAGCTTCACCTGGAAAACATCCTTCATGCTTGCCTTCCCATGTTCGACAAGTTGTGCACCAGCATAGAAGCTAGTTGCATAAACACAAAACAGCAAGAAGAATGAAGCTCCAAATCCTGTCCCACTAACCAACCCTTGCTTTATCCCAGTCTTCAGAGGCCCCTCACACTTCCTTTTGTACATCTGCATCACCTTTTCCTCGGCGCAAAATGAAGCAACTGTTCTTATACTCCCAACTGCGTCAGTAGCAACTTGACTTGCTTCCTCGTACTTCAACTGCACCATTTGCATTTATATATCAGTGAATAGGATCCAGATTAAATGAATTGAACCAGTACTTAACGCAATAACACATACCTTTACTTCTGCATTAAATCCCTTCATGAACTTTATCTGAATGTAGCCATTGACACCAATGAGTGGGATTATTATGAGAATGATGAAGGCCAACTGCCAACTCGCGATAAAAGCGATAACCAAACCAGCAACTGCTGATGCAATGTTTTGAACCAGTTGAGACAATGCATCTCCAACCAGAGCACGGATACTTGCTGCATCTGCTGAGAGCCTAGCACCAATTGCACCGCTTGAATTTTCTGGTTCATCAAACCAGCCAACCTCCATATTAACAACTTTCTCAAAACACATTGATCTAATTCTCTGGATCAATTTGCCTCCAGCCACAGCAAATAAGTATTGTTGCAAAGGTATAATTAAAAATGAAGCCAGACCAAGGGACATAAATATAAGTGCCCAAAATCTGGAATCCTTCTTCAGTTCATGAGGTGGCTTGTAAAAGGTCTCGATCACATTAGAGATTAGTAAACCGTAGATTGGTAATATCAAACCATTGGCGATTGAAGCTATAGTTCCAATTATGAGCACTGGCGTCTCAGGCTTGTTTAGAGCAGCGAGTCGACGAAGTGAGACCTCAGGAGCCTTTTTCAATGAGTCTGCAGCATGATATTCAATATCTGCAGCTGGAGGATCAACAAAATTGACTCCAGTAGGAAGACCAAAAGAGACTGAGAAAGAGCGGCGACTGCTATGTCCTTTTCCAGATGATCCTCGGCTGATTGATCGCTTGAGTGACTTTCTCGAGCTTGACTCTCTAAATGATTCTATATTCGCGTCAGTCCCTCTCTGCTCATCACCAACCTGTTCCGATTCTTCATTTACTTCTTGCAAGTGTATAAGCTGAGAGTAAGCTCCTTCAGGATCCTTGAGCAATTCAGAGTGTGATCCTACTCATTTCCATTACAAGCTATCAATTATCAGAAATGGTTTCACAACAGAATATTAATGCATGATGAAGCCAATTGAGCAGTTTCTAGATTTTCAAACATGTTTAAACATTCTTTGGACCAATCCTTTACTTAACAAATGAAAAAACTATATGCAACTTTCCAATAAAAATATGATGCCATAGAGTGAAAAGTGAATTTTCAATGAAACTAAGTTTACACAGCTACCTTTTTCAACCATCCTTCCTCTGTGAATTACAGCAATCATATCTGCATTTCTCACTGTGCTTAAACGATGTGCAACAATAACAGTAGTTCGATTGACCATGATCCTGTCCAATGCCTCTTGCACTATTCTCTCAGATTCAGCATCTAGTGCACTGGTAGCTTCATCTAAAAGTAAAATCCGCGGATCTTTCAGGATTGCTCGTGCTATTGCAACTCTCTGCTTTTGTCCACCCGACAGCTGTGTCCCATGCTCCCCGACCATTGTATCTAATCCCTACATACAGAACTTCCATGTCAGATATGAAATAAAGTGCAAGAACAGAAACCTTTGTGCTGGTGAAAGAAAATAATACCTGAGGAAGCTTGTCAATGAACTTAGAGGCATTTGCAAGTTCAGCTGCAGCTCTGATCTCTTCGATTGTTGCACCTTCCTTTCCATAAGCAATATTATCTCTAAGGCTACATGTAAACAGAACAGGTTCTTGACTCACAAGGCCAATTTTGCTCCTGATCCATTTTAGTTGATATTCCTTGAGATTAATTCCATCGATGAGTACTTCACCAGCTAGCGGGTCATAAAACCTCTCAATTAGACTGATTACAGTTGATTTTCCGCTTCCACTTTGTCCAACTAATGCAGTTGTAGTGCCACTCGGGATAGAAAGATTGAATCCGCTGAAAATTTGTTCATCAGGTCTGGCAGGGTAACTGAAGTAAACATCCTTCAGCTCAATGTCACCACGAATGTCCTCCAATACCTTTCCCTTTGAGTCGTAAGCATCTATATCTGGCTTCCTTTCAATGGTCTCAAACATCTTATAGGCAGCAGCTTGACCAGCCGCAAAGGCACTCATGCAAGGAGCGGCCTGACCAAGGGACCTGAACATCCATAAGCAACGGAAAGCAGATTAGCTCCTTTTCGTTTTCCATGTCACTCATTGAACTGTTAAAGGCATACAATATTATCTACTATAATTTCATGTCACTCACATTGAACCAGTTAAAACAGCAACAATCACATTAAAAACTTCACCACCGCTGTATCCTTTCTCCAAAATCATCTTCGCACCAAACCATATTGCCAAGGAATAACTACAGAAAATAATGAGCATAACTACACCAAAACCAGCACCAGCGGCAAATCCCTCATAAGTGGTTGATTTGTAAGCACTAACAAGAAGCTTGTTGTAGTTGCTTATAGCTTGCTTCTCCCCAGTAAATGATGCAACCTAGAAGAATTAGAGCAAACCAGTGAGACACCAACGCAGGCAAGCAACATCAACAATTGATGTCCAATGTGAATTGTTTTGGAGTTACTTACAGTTCTAATTGAACTAATTGTCTGTTCAACCACAGTTGCTGCTTTTGCATAAGCATTTTGGCCATAAGATGCCGCCTTGGATATGAATTGTGACATGGTTCCACCGGCTATCACAAGAAGAGGGATTGAAGATAACATCACAAGGGCAAGAAGCCATCCTCTGACAAAGGCAATCACAAAGCCTCCAATAAATGTGGCTATTAACTGCAAAAATTTCCCGACCTGCACGACAATGGGAAACACTTAGCAGCATGCTCACCGTCACCGCTCATGAATGAATTATATTTTTTTTTGCTTTGATTTCTTACCTTCTCGCCCATGGCGTCTTGTATAAGAACTGTGTCGCCTGACATCCTTCCCACAACCTCACCAGTGTTGGTTTGGACATCAAAGAAAGTAACATCTTGCCGGAGAATCGTTTCCAAGTACAAGCCTCTTATCCTTGCAGCCTGTCTCTCTCCAGTAACCATCCAGCAAGTCACCTCTGACAACAATGAACACCAAATACTTTACAATTAGACATAAAAACGCAAAAAAGAAACAGAAAAAAAAAAACTCGAAAGCCCAATTGTGGAGTTCAGAAACTAGAGTTTCTTCACTTACGCAGAAACGCTGCAGCAGCTGCTCCCACTGCCAGATAAACGAATTTGATACAGACCTGGCAAGGAAAAGATGATAAAAGCTCAATAACCAAAAGCGGTTTACAACAAGCGTTAGAACAATAAAGTTTGAATCCTGGCCAGAGATCATTACCTTAGAAACTTCACGGACCACATCATAATTGTTCTGGTTTTGCCCAAAAGAGTCGACAATATCTCCGAAAAGAATTGTCATAAGAGGCATACAAGCTCCGTTTCCAATGGCACCAATCGTTCCAGCAATCATCAACAGGATATCAGTAGAATCTGCAAAAGAAAACAGCTTGTAGAATGGTACACTGTTCGTTTTATCATCTCCTTTGTTCTGATTTTCCCCCTTTTTGCCAGAAACTTTCTCCGTTTCCAGTCCCTTGGATGTGCTCGCTTCGTTGGACGAATCTCTCTCGCCTTTCGACCCATCTTCCATGCCCATTTTTTAGGGCCTAAATCTTCAACCGCAACTATTCTTTAGGGAACCAACTTATCTGCAAAAACAGAGCAGTCGATACCACAATCAACAACGAAGCTATCATAGCAGCAAAACTAGCAGCTCAGAGTACACGGTGAAAGAACCCAGAAAGGGGAATTTACAAATGCGGCTCTGTTTAAAACTTATAATATATCCCCGAAAAAAACTCCGACTATTACCCAAATGCAACTTGAAATAATCCGAGCAACAATGCTGCTGGATTTATGTATTTCAGCATGCTAGTGTCTTTTCTTTTTATTTATTATTATTATTATTATTTTGCAAAGAAAAATTTTGGGTTCATGAGAAGATATCAGTTTTGACTTAAAAAAGAAAACAGAGCGCAAACTGATGGCTAAGGGAAAAAGAAGGCGTGAAAAGAGAGCGGCCCAGACCAGAACTTTACCCTTTTCCCACGCAGGAAGTGGAGAGAGAAGGTGGTTGAAATGTCAGTCACCTGAGATCTCGGGCTCCCTCGCCTTTTGCTTCGACTCCAGCAGCCACCTGCTTGGGATGTTATTTGTAGTGAGGTTTTTGCTTGGCGAGCAAGCTTGCTTTTTCGATTCGTGCCTTAAGCAAGTGGCTTCGTCGCTGCTCCACGGTGGACACTACATTACATGGAGCAAAACAAACTGGGTCCGCCGCCCTGCTCTGGTCAAATCCCTTCTAGAAGTCAGAGAGATCAGCCAGCCACACTCAATAATTCGATCCCTCGGTCCCTCTCCCTCCTCCTTTTTGTTTTGGGATAATTATAATTTACCTCTTAATAAGGAAATTACACTTTATCTCTACTTTTTTAATACAATCAAACAGTAATTTATAAAATCTCAATTTAAATATTATGGTTGTCATCTTTCATTAATTTTAATCTATATAATATTTTTTTTACAGTTAATAAATATTTTAAATTATTAATTTTTTTTCTGTATTTCTTTTAATTTTAAAATAGTATTTTTTAAATGTTAATTAATTATAACAAAAAACTATACAAATTGAAATTGTATGAAGACGACAATTATACAATCTAAATTACAATTTTAAAAATTTTAGTTAGATTGTATTGAAAAGGTAGAGGTAATATATATATATTTTAAACAAGAGAAAGCAAAGTTTAATTTCACCCAATCCTTATGGGGTTAAATTGTAATTAACCCTTTTATTTTTCCAGACATACGCAATCTTCTTGGTAATTGTCGAATAGGAGAAAATTATAAACCCTATGATTTGGTCTAACCTACAATTTACCATATCTATTTTTAAAAACTTACACTTTACCCCTTATTTTGTTTACAGTATCAGACAACTTTTAAAATCTTAATTTAAATTGATAACCATGTTCCAATAATGTTAAGGTTTTTTATATTTTTTTATAGATAACCGACCTTTAAAAAATACTGATATGCATTTATAATGAGGAAAATATATTATAGAAAGAAAAAATTGATAATTTAAAATGTCTATTAACTACAAAAAAATATTGAAAAAATTAAAATTACTGGAAGGTGACTATTATATAGTTTAAATATAGTTTTGGAAGCTGTTATCAGATAGTACAAAAAATATAAAAAGCAAAGTGCAAGTTTTTAAAAATATGTGAGACAAACTGTAGGTTATAACATACCTTAAAGGTAATTGTAAGTTTCAATTGTCAAATATTCAAAATGGAAGTTTAAAAACAAAACTTGAAGGTTTAATGGAAACTTCACTTACCCCCTCCTATTTGGAGATCTTTCACTTTACACCATAAGATTTTATGAATTCTTCATTTACATCCTTTTCCATAATAGTGAGAACAAAAAATATTCTTTCCTTGGCTCCTTAGACATGATAAATTGACCATAATGCCCTTACAAAGCAATGACACTTTGCTAAATTTAAAAAAAAAAATACATAAAATTATATGTGACAAAAAAATCATTTTTTTCAATTATCAATAAAATTTTGTCAACCAAACGTAGTATAAATAACACTATTATTTGAGAATAATCTCAGTTGTAAAATTTGAAATTTAATAGCTAGATATAGCATGTAATTGGATGTGAAATATGTTTGATAAATCAGCAATTAAATATATTTTTTTAATAATTAAAATTATGACAAAATAGTTGTTACATTGAGTAGGAAATATATTGTCCATTAAAAGCACAGTAATAATAATAATAGCAATAACAATAAAAATAACAATAATCTAAACCAATCCAACAAAAAGTAAGAAAAAAGGAAAAATTTCTAAGATTTTAATAAAAAATGAGTTACAGAACATAAAAAAGGATGTGATTAAATTGATGTGATGTGTCTGTCACAATAATAGAATATCAAACACTAACATAAACAAACACTTCTTTTTATATTCCATAACTCATTTTCTATTGAAATTTTTTAAATTTTTTCTTTGATCTTATATTATTTTTTTTAGAATTGGTTTAGATTATTATTATTGTTGGTATTGTTGTTACTACTACTACTACTACTACTACTACTATGCTCTTAATGAAAATTTTACTTTCACTTCATGGAACAATTATTTTACCAAACACTTTTAGTTTTTAAAATATATATTTAGTTATTGATTTATTAAACATATTTCACATTTAATTACATGCTATGCCTAGCGACCATATTTCAAATGCTACAATTGAGATGCAATTTCTCAAATAATAATGTTATGTGTAATATGTTTGATCAACAAAGTTTTATTAATAATTAAAAAAATAATTTTTACATATATAATTTTATACAGGTGTTTGCTTAATTTGGCAAAGTGTTATTTGCCTTTCTTGGGGCACTATGGTGAATCTAGCTAGTCTAAAGAGATAAGAAGAGAGCATTTTGGGTCTCACCATTATGGGATAAGGGTAAGTGAGTGATTCATTAAGCCTCATAAGTTAAAGTGAGTGATTTTCAACTAAGAGAGGTGTAAGTGAAGTTTTTATTAAACCTCAAGAGATTTTTTAAAAATTTCCCTATTCAATATTTTCAAGTACTAGTCGCACTTGAATAGAGTAGTAGTTAGTACCAAATTTTTAACTAAAATTTCATTAGTTTAAGACTAGATATGTTATTAATGTTAAAATTTGAGACTGAATATGTCATCCACCATTAAAACATGAATTAAAAAAAATAAGTTTTAAAACCTTAAGGTACTAATGTAACTCTTAACAAATTTCAAAAACTTAATATAATTTACCCAGTGTATGCTCTTTCTCTCCTAAGTTACACAAAGTGTCATAAAAGTGGGAATGGGGAGTTGAAGAGCTTTTAAAATTTAAGTAAGTAAAAAGTATTATGGAAAAGAGTGCAGAAATAGCAATTAAGAGAGGAAGCTAGAGCACGATAGTGAGAGCAGTAGCTCAAAATAGAAGGATTATGTAACTTAGTTTCTCCTCATTTGGTTGCTTTTACAATTCCGCCTTTTAATCATCATTGTTGTCATTCTCTACAGCCTTCGCCTTCATTGTTGTGAGTTTTGAGACCACTAACCGTAAGCGCACAGAGTACATTGAGTTAGGGTAAGAAAAGTATTGTCCTATGAGGATTGATATATAGTGTTTCACAATTATTACTACCTTAAGACTATCTTTAACTAAACAAACAACAATTGATTATTTACTCACTATAAAACTATGTTATGCAGCATTATTTAAATTACCACTAAAACAAGAGCAATAATTGCAATGCAAATTGGAGGATTTCTAATGAATTAATGAAGACACACTTCCTATAATTTTTACTACACTTGATTAGTTATTTAATTATGGCTAATGTCTTGATTTTTGTACTTGTTGGTGAAGTAGTTGGGCCCTTACTTTCCAAAATTAAAGGTTACTCTCTCAAACTTAAACTACAATGGACTCTCATCCTAATTGCTAGTTCAAGAAAGACATTACAAGTTCAATTTATCCTCACCTAATATTCTAGACTAGTCTCCCAACAAGCCCATGATCACTACATTTTTCTCCTAATTCCAATTCCTTTTAATTTTTTTTCCAAAAGTATAAAAGAAATCTAATGTGCAATTGATTAGAGCTCTTAATCAATCAACACAATAATAAATTCAAGGAGAAAAATAAACAAGAAATTGAGGGAAAATCTACAACAAATAACCATTCATTCATCAAGCGTAACCATGTCAAGTAACTAGAACCATAGAAAGTATTTAGAGAACTACTCCAAGCTCAAACTAAATATAAACATAAAAATAAGAGAAATAATTCCATGAAGAACAACAAAGAAGAGGAAAAAATAAACTCAAGATGACTAGAAAAGCTTGATTCCCCAAGTCTCTAAGCAAGTCTCCTTAAGTACTCCAAGCCTCTTCTAAGTGAGTTCCAATAGTGTCCAACAAAGGATGAAAATTGAGAAAATGAAAAGAGAAAATCTAGCACTAGCTTAAAATATGGGAAGATGAAGCTTGAGATCCAAATTTTTCATCTCTTGGAAGGGTCATTGTCACCCATCTACCCATTTGGATAAAATCTCCTAGCTAATAGTATGCTTAGATACAAATTAAATGCAAGGGACCATTTTTCTCTTGGTGCAGGGGTGCTTTGGTGCTAGAAAGTGCATTTTCAGTCAACAGTACTTTGAATTGTGGACCTAGGCGTTGTTTCTGGCACCTAAGCCTCACAGTTATAATCCAAATTTGACTTTTGCTTGCCCGTTTTCCATTTCACTCATTTCGGTGCCATTTTGATGCTTTAGTTTTCTTCTCCAACCTATATAATGAAAGAATGAAGTAAGAATTGGCAAAACTGTCGGGTGACAAAGTAGAAAATGGTGATCAAAGTTAATAAAAAGTCAACATATTTAACCATAAAATTAACACCTAACATTCATCTCTTCTAGCTTCACCTCCCACTCTTCCACCTTCTTCCACATATCCATTTCTCCCACATGCATCAACCTGTACCATCTCAACATCTTGCTTCTTCTTATATCTATTTCTCCCCTGACTACCACTTTATTCCCCCTAACTACTCCATCACCACTATCTACAAAACCCCTATAGCCACTGAAGAATCCTAGAGCAAGTCGTAACCCTGGACCAGTATGTGCTTACTAATGACCCATCTTGGATATTTCCTATGTAGCCTCCTCAAAGGGTTTGGCAATTAACACGCATACTCATCTAGTAACAGTTTTAACTCATCTAGATCAGAGGCATGGAGGGTGAGCTAGTTATGAGAGCTTTTACTGCTTTGACCTTCCTTTTACCAATAATGGTGCCACACTGACTTCCAACCCTAGCCCAGCTGACTCTTCTCCACGTCTAAAGCAAAGAATGCTTCATGGCGATGAGATCAAATTTTAGGGAATTGGTTACATATTATGTTAGAGGATGAGGTAAAGGTTGCAAACGATGACAATGATGCCTGAGAGGAATAGTTGGAGTTCCAGAAGCGGCCGGAAGGAGGAGAGGAAGCACATACATTATGTATTAAGTTCTTAAATTTTGTTAAAACCTACAAATTTTGCTTTTTTTAATTAGTTTTTTAAAATTGATAGCGTATCCGGTCTCAAACTAGTGCTATATCCATACTCAAAATAATGTTAATAACAATATTGGCACAATGATTACTGTTGTTGAGCTAAACATGGGAAAGCTGATACTTTTTCCTAGTTAGAATGTTAAAATTACTTGAAAGGGAAAGAGTCATGTAATTCTTGAGCATCCCTGGCACACCAGCACAAATAACGCGTTTTGAATGCAGAATCCAGAGTGGCACCATCAGCAATTCCTTCCACGTAGTGCTGTTTTGCTAAAATGAATATATGATGTCATATCCACGAACTGTTCTTTTTTTCTCATTTTGAGAAATACATTATTTTTATTTTTGTTATTTTCTAGAGTTAATCAATTGAATCATTTAGGTTTTAACATTATTATTTTTAAAATTTTTAAAACCTACATTATTATTTTCTACAATGTTTTTAATTACAGAGAAAGGTAAACTTATTTAGGTGAAAATATAGCGACCTCATTCTGTTCTCAATCCTATACTTTACCTTGGAAGTTATACCATCATTGCCACCATTAACGAAAAAAAGCAATATTATTTTGCAAAAGAAAAGTTCCATAATTTAAATTGTGAACTACTAACTGTCAAACTTTGTTTACACAGTTTAGGGTGAGTTCATTTGTTAATTTTAAAGCACTATTATGAAATTATTCTTATGTAAAATGATTAATTATTCAAATTGTTAATTTTTAAACTTTGGATTTTAAGAAATTTAAAAATAATTTTAATATGTTTTTTTAAAAAATAAAAAATTTTTATCAACTTTTTAGTTAAACAATCTAGAAAAAGAAAAACAAATAAGAAAAGTTTGCATTATAAAATTATTTTGTGGGCTTCGGATTTCAATAAATTGATAATTTTGATAAAGAATCACTTTATATAAGAATATGCAAATAATATATTAAATTTAATATAAAATGCACTAACCCTTAAATTTATAAGAATACAGGTAGTAGACACTAGTAAACGAAGTATTCACTTGCAGGGGTAAAATGTAAATTTTCAAAACAGCAAGGAGCAAATCAAACATTATTTTTAACCAAGATTGGGAGATTCGTTCCATCCTGTTCCATCCCATCAGCCAAAAGAATGTGTGAAACAAGTGAACTATGAAAGAATGTGTGAAGCTAGTGAACTATGTAAAAAGTGCTCAGAATGATGGCTATGCTCTAATAGAACTTGGAAATAAGAAGTTTTGGTATTTCCATTTTAATTTATTAAGCCAAGACCTCATACTAAATAAACAATTCTTTGTTGTATTACTTTCAACATTGATCTGGAAAGGTTCCATAAACATATATGGTTTTGCGAGTGAAGCGAAAGTTCAATATTTCTGAGGCAGCAAGGATTGACTTTTGATTGAATAGTTTTCAAAGTAGGAAAGAAGGAAGGAATTTCATCACAATACTCTTTGAGTCCGCTTGCGAGCCGTGTACAGATTGCGGTTCAAATTTTACCTCCAGATATGCATTGCTAAAACTGAATTATGAAATTAATTAAAAATAACTTATTTTTAATTTAATTTTATTCTTTATAATCAATATTATTCAAAAGTTAATACTCTAATTCTTTTATTTCTATTATTTTTTCTTCCTTGATATAAAAAAAAATAAGAAATGAATAAAAAATACCTTCCCCCGTAGAAAAAAAAACCTTTAACAACAGTGTGGAATTTTAATAAACATACAATTTATGCATATATAATATATACAGCACTAAGGATTTTGGCTGGTGGTATGTGGTCCTGTGGATCTATAGTATGTAATACACCAACCATCATCTAATCTAAGTACCAAAGATCAACCTCTTGTATAATAGTATACTAAACATTGAAAATAGTATTCAGGAATTTCGTACATGATTTGCTTGCGGCTTAAGCTAAACTCCGGTTGAATGCAATGCATTGACCACTGCGGCAATCTGTGGCTTCCCTTTCATGGTCTTTATACACACACGTGTATATAAACTTTATTTATTTGTTGTTTTGACTTTTGTAAAAAGAAATGCAGAAACGGGTTGGAGTCATATTACCAACCCCGATGTGACACGCACCAGAAATTTGATTACTTTTAGGGAGAAGCCACGAATCGAATAGTGTTCCGTCGTCATATTAATGGTCATCCAACTGATCCAAATACTCATATTTTCTTGGGCAGCATGTTTGTACTTTTGATTGCATAATTTTCGGAAGCAGGGAAGGAAGGAAGGCATAAACAAAAGAATAACGACACCTCTCAGTCCGCTGGTGAGTCGCGGTCCTCGCGGCTAAATTGCGGTTCTACCCTCCCTTCAGTTAATGAAACGATTTTTTAATTCATAAGCCTGGAAATAGTTTTTTGGGGGGTAAAATTTACTAGGAGTACCCTAAATTATTTATTTTGAAAAATTTGCCTAGACCCCCTTGAGATATAATCTAATATACATTTGTGTCCTCTATTTTTTAAATATGTATAATTACCTCATTTAAAGCTAACTCCGTTAATGACCATTAGAGAAAAAAGAGAATAATATTTGAATTTGCCATTTTAGCCTTCTTCATTAGAAGCTTTGCCCCCAAACCTTGCAATTTTATTTACTCAACCAAACAAAAGCTTTTCTCTCTCTCTCTCTCTCTCTCTGCTATTTCTATGCTCTCTGCTACTCTTAGATCGCATGCCTTGATTTTGTCAATGCACTTCATCATCATACCTGATATTGTCTAAATTTAGATGAATCATGCTTGATTTTGTCTGGAATCACCAGATTCAGATGAATTGTGCCTAGGAATTGCGAACGATAAGAGTGTGGGCCGCGATGAGTATGGGTTGATGAGAGTGTGGGTCCCTGATCTCCTCGAATGCCGATTTCATTGGCTAGAAATTGAAGGAGCGTTCTTCCTCAATTTCCTCAAACACTAGCAAAGATTTGGTGGAAGTGGCAGGGTCACAAACTTTGTTGAAGGAAGGTCTGGTTTTGCCTAAAGTCAAAGCGGTGGCAAGGTCACGAACTCTAGTTCTGTCAGAAGTCAAAAAGGTGGCCGACGAAGTCGTGAAAGTTGTGATCATCATCCATTCTTGGCATGACTCGACAGAATAAAGAAGGTATTGGGCTTGATTAAAGCAGCATAGCCTCCATTATGGTGGATCAGATATGATAGTTCAAAATTGGGTATGGGTATAGTATAAGAAGTGGTCTAAATTGCTAGATGTGTAAGTAAGTGGTGCAAAAGTTTTAGGGAAGAACGTTAGGAGGATAAAAGTAGGTTTTGTTAGTGTTTTGCCTAAAAGCCAATCATGAGATGATTGTATTTTACACATTGAATTATGATATTTTGTTAAGACATTATTCTAGTAATTGTGTTTGTTATTTTGTTTTTGTGTGACATAATTAAACATAATTATAATTTTAGAATAATAGTATTCTTAAACGTCCTTGATTTAGTATTATTGTGAAGTAAGTTGCAATAATACATAAAGACTAGTATGTGTGGAGACTAATATGAGATATGAAGTCTACATATGTGTATAAGTTGGAGAACTTGTGTATTGGACTAACCTACCATGAGAACACTATATGAATCGTTATATGAGTGTCATAAGTGATTTTTATAATGATCATGGTATATGTAGTCCTTTGACCTAAGGTTATCAAGGTTCCCTACATGTGAGCCACATAATTTAATACTTCCCTTTATTACTTGTAACTAAGAGAACATGAAGATGAGTCATTAGGTATGTCACATATCATATGGAGGGTTTTGTATGATCAATATGAGATTTGTTCCTTCTATGAAATGGGAGTGATATCTTCGAGCCCCTCAATTAAGTGAGATTGAAGAAATGTATGGCCTTGCTTGGATGAGTTAGTATAGGATATTAATATCATTAGTTTTAGTCAGTCTACTCGGTACTAAAGAAACCTTAGATTGGACTGTACGAGAATGACACATTTCATATCTCGTGCTCAATCTTGATGTCTTGGACAAATAGACAATGACATATATGAATAATGATCATAGAGGCTTAGTCAAATTACCGACTATATTTGTACTTGGGTAGCAATAATGTGTTGCTAGACACCACTTATTGTTTATGATCATAAATTTGATTTATAGTCATTTCTAATATGATAGGAGCCTATAAAGTTGCACACTTAGAGCCAACTTGATTATTTGAGTGAATGGGCCAAATTGTTTGGTTTTGGTTTCATGATAATTTTGGATTAATAATTGGTCTAAATGTTGAGCCATTATGAAGCCTAAAATTAAACCCAATTAGATTAGGGTTTTGAAACACATTAGGCTTCGGAGTTAAGCCTCACTATATATACATCATATAGTAAGAATTTTCATGCCCTAGCTTCCCTAAGGACAAAATCAGAAGGGTTCTGAATTCCAACCACATTCTCCTTTTACTTTTCACTGGAGGACGCAAGTTAGCACTACCGGCGCAAGATGAATGCACCTATTGAAACGTGATGGAGGCGTGGTGATTCGAGTGGTTCATGTGGATATTGTAGAAAGTTTGAACATGTCAACTATTCAAGTTTGTGATTCGACTCAATAGTTGGGTGAAAGATCCTAACCGACTAAGCATAAAAATTTTTGAACACTCGATTTACTCCGTTTTATTTAGATTCTAGAGGATTTCGGTTAGTTTTTGCTGCGTTGGTTTGGCTCCCAAAATCCTATAGGTTTTTTTATCTTTTCTTTCATAATGGTGATTAACAAAGTTTAATTTTTAGGGGGTAAGTGTAAGTATTTGAAATAAGGATGACATAAGTGTAGGTTTGGCTATACCTTAGGAGGTTTCGATATTTTTCCCTAGTTATCATATATGAGTACCAATTCTTTAAATTTTTTCTATCAAACTACCTAAACTCATATAGTGGATTCCAATTAGGTAATTTTCCTCAATTTCACTATCAAATCAAATGAAAAATACTAACATGACATTAATTAACATTTAAATAAGTTGTAAAATAATAATTTTGATCCTCAAACTATTTCAATCAATAATTTTATATCTTAAACTTCTAGACCTACTTTTCATATCCTCCCAATCAATAAAATCCTATGTTTATTTGGAATTGGAGATTTTGGGAAAAAACATTGAGAACCCATCCCACCCAACCCTTCTGTTGCCAGTAACTGCTCTTTTTCTATCTCCACCACTGCCACCACCACTTGCAACCTTGATTTCTACCTCATATCCTTTCTTTTGACCTAACCTTATGGTTGCACGTGTCGCTGACCTTATTCTTTACAATACCTCATTCTTCGGTAAGAACCCAATGCTACCATCAAAGCTGATGAAACCAAGAACTAGACCCCAAAACCCATTATGCCTTCTTCCATGCTCAAATCGCACTAAACTTAGGGAATCACATTGACGCCTTATCCGTTCTTTATCTCCATATATTCCTCACCAAAATAGTGTTGGATGGAAAAGAAACCAAGAGCCTGGGCAATGTTTCCCATGTTTATGGAGGTTATTCTCATTCAGTGGGGGGAACCCATAAGAAGCTGTTGGTTCTGATGCAATTTTCATGGTGACGATGTGTGCATAGAGAACGATGTGTTTTGTGAGAGGGTTAGGACAAGATGGTGGTGGCACCAGGGTTTAGAATTGAGGAGTGATGTTACGGCTCTCTTAGACTTAAGCTAGGATTAATGAGGTAAGTGTGATGTAAAAGCTTAAAAATCTTATTTGCACACAAAGTTATGATTTTAACACAATAATGTAGCATGGAATAAGTAATATAACCATTTGAGCAAAATTGGTCGAAAATGGGCGAAATTGTATTTTGCCAAGAAAACCCTAATTTTCCCATCATAAATGGAATTGAACTAAGAGATTAAAGATTTTAAAGTAATTTTATGATTTTTAGTTCAATCACATGTATGAGAAGTAGAAAAATAAAACAAGTATGTGAGACTAGGACCGATATAACACAAGTTAAGTCCTTAAGGGCCTTAGTGTGTCATTTTAAGGTTTGGCTGAGAGTTAAGCTTGGAAGGGATGATTTCTTCCTCACTTCCTTTTTTTTCCATGCCATTTATCATCCAAGAAAGCTCACATATCTTCTCCAACTCATTTCTTGAAATTGGAAACTCAAACAAGAAGGATTCTTGGTGCAAGTAACTCATTTGAGCTTAGAGAAGCTTGTAGCCACATTTTTCTCCTTGGTGAGTTCTTTTTCTTGGCCTAGGGTTTGTGTTGTTGGTGATTAAGTGTTGTTTAAGACTTAGGTAGGTTGGGTAATCAATCCCTAAGTTAAATTTTTTGCTTATGAAGGTGAATTTTAAGCTAATTTAACTTGTGTGCAAGATTGGTCCAAGAAAAGGTTTAGTGTTTCACACAAAGAAGGGTAAGTTGTATGAGCTTGTTCTAAGTCTTGTTAGCTCAAATTTGGATCATATTTTGTGTTTTTGATGCATTGGCAATGAATTTCCTAGGCTAAAACAAGTTTGCTACATTGTAGTGCAAGATTGAAGATTTTTGTTTGTGTGTGCATATTGTATTTATGGCTTGTAATCTTGGTTTAGGTAAAGGATTTTTGTGTTCTCAAGTGTTTAATGGATGCTTTTATATGTTATTTATCAAGTATAAGTGATTAGAAATGATTTGGGGCAAGACAGTGGAGAAAGGATTAAGAAATGTAGCTGCAGGGCGTTACCAAGTGAGGCCTTGATGCCAAGGCACCAAACGGCACTATAGCACTAGGGGACCAAACCTGGATAGCATGTTTCTGCCCATGGCACCAAGGCACCGGGCTTTTAAGGCCTTACATTTAAGACATCTTTTGGACACTCTGATGCTTCATTCAACTTTCTTGGACATTCCTAAGATGTGAAAGAGTAGGACCAAGGTGTTAAATACTGTTACCACTAAACATTCCACACCCCAAAATTTTAAGGTATACTACGCCGCATACCGTTACCATTACCGTAAAAAATAAATATTAGAATATTATTTTTAGATGACATAATTTGTTTAATAATTTCTTTTTACACATTTTATATATATTCTAATTTTTCTCATCATAATTTATCAAATATAAATAAAATATATATGATATACATGATAGAAGATATTTTTTTAATAAAAAAAACATAAAGAAGGTTATATATAGAGAAAAATAAATAATACTAAAAAACTAATTTATTGATATACTATAAATATAAATAATACCATCCATATACTTTGCATATACTATAAATATAAATAATACCATCCATTAATTTTTTATATTAATTAAGAAAAGTAACAAAAAAATTAAAAGTAAATGTTTATTTTATGATATGTGTATTATTTTTATTTTAATATTTTATATATTTATGATATTTTGATGTAAAATAAAAAAAATAGAGGCAAAAATTAAATACCGCGGTACGTACCATGCGGTATGTGCGATATACCGTGATGTTTTGACAAAATATATATAAAAAGTGCATGGTATGCAGTATACCGTAAATACCGCAGTATACCGTGGTATATCGCACAGTAAAATGATAAAATACGAAAACATTTGTACTGTGTACCGCATACCTGCGGTAAGCAGTATATTGTGGTATTTAATTCAGTGAGCGGGAATGAGTTTTAAAATCACTTCTAAGATAAGATTTAGGCATCTGTTAGGTGAGTTAATGAGTGGTTAAAAAAGTACTTTAAGGCTAAAGAAGTACGTTAAGGCTTAAGAAAGGAATAAGGCCTTAAGTAAAATTAAAGGTGCTAAGTAAGGAAGAGAGGTTCTAAACTTGTAAGTACCTTGATTAAGCTATTTTAGCTTAATAAGTTAAGCCACCAAGTTAAGTAAACTCTTGTATAATATGATCAAGGATAAGAAAGAATAAGTTAAATTTAAGACAAGAATTTAATCTTGTAGTTAGGACTAAGTTGGGGTAGGATTTGCACAATAAAATCCTTTTTAGTGGCAATTGGATAAGACCTTAGAACATTTGAGCTCGTATTAAATTGTATATATATTTTATTATATATACTGATCCTAAGTTTTATTTGTAGGTATTTAATCCCTTACTGAAAATTTATAAATTCTCATCTCTTAAATTGTCGCATATGTGCATACTTGGATATCGAAGAGCCTAATGCCCACTGAAAGGTTGTTGGCAAGCCTTTTGTGAGGGTATTAAATTATTAGAATCTTAACTGGTTCTTAAAAGTTGACTTAAAACTATTTAAGATGCTAACTAAGTTGATTGTTGGCTTATAGTTGTAGGACTAAGGCACACAAACAAGTGGTTACTTTCCCACTATTGTGGTTAGCTAACTCAAGGCAAGTGGGAAGGTTTTGTTTGATCTCAAGTTGTTGTATATACATGGTAGTCATGTGTGCTTAAGAATGCATCTAGTATGACTAAAAAATGAAGACTCACTAGTGTTGTAAACACTATAAATACTTTTGGATGTACAAAGGTTAAGTATTGATGTGCATGAGGTTGATACCTGAAGCTTAAGCTAAATGTCTTATGACTTTAGTGTGTTGTTTTGAAATGGTTTATAAATGCAATGGCGAACTTTATTATGTTTTGTTCTTGGTTTATTTTTTTTCCATACTAAAGTAAATTTTGCATATTACTATGATCTAGGTTAAGCCACTAGAAGCATGAAATGTTTTAATGTTTCATAAGTACCAACTTAGCCAATTGTATTTAAGTACGAGACGATCAAATCTCAATTAATTAAAGATCCTAGAATTACCCGTATTGGGTTAAGTAAGAGATCCCTTACAAGTGATGTGGATTTGGCGTGACAACCATGGTGGTGGGAATATTGGGCAAGGAAGTGAATAGTGACACCAGGAGTGTGAGGGTTGCCTTAGGGGGCGATGACAGTGATGGGACCTTGAATTGATTTTTCTTTTTTTTTTTTGCATGATTTGAATCTAGTTTAAATTTGTTCCGTTACTTGTATGTTAAGGGGTGGGCTAATTGTTTCAGACATTGATTTGATATCTACTTTCAATGGGATTCCTAGTAGAGGATTAGGAAGAGGATAGAGAAGCAGCAACGACTGTAATTATTTGATATTGTTTGGATGCAAAAGTACATTTTTGTAGATTTTAGATGCTTAAGGTATAGAATTATTAGTTGGAAAAGTTGGAGGACCAAATTTGTTATTTTAAATTTATTTTAGTGTTAATACCATGTCAATGTTTTTTATTCGAGTTAACGGTGAAATCAATAAAAAGTACCAAATTGGGATGCATTGTATGAGTTTATGTAGTTTGATAGGACAAATCAAAAAATTTGGTACCCATTTAAAACATGAAAATAAGATAGGGTACCCTAGATCCATTTTACCTATTTTTCTTTTTCATGAGAAATAGAGGTATGGGAATAAGAGAATGAGCATTTTTCACCTCTTAAAAAGCAAGCTAAATTATGAAATTAATTAACTAATTTAATTATTCATTTAGAAAGCGGCCTATTTTTAATTTAATTTAATTTTTATAATCAATACTACTTAATACTCTAATACTTTTTTATTTTTTTATAATCAATGCCTAAATATCTAACTAATGGAAGATTTAGAGGAAGGTTGGAAGGTTTGTTGCCTTAGTTGGCTTATCGTCTTCAAATCATCCACGAGCCGCCCATGTACATTTATATTCCATGTCTCCCAAGTACATGACCAGTGAAACAGGACGGAGAAAAGGCCAAGGCCGAAGGTTGCATGAATATTAGTAGGAGTATTATTTGTTGTTTACCTAACCCACTTTATCTCACACCACCCCAAAATCATTCTTAGTTCTACCATATGAAAATTAACAGCAAGTAGGTAAACATATGGTATAACCAAGAAACGACGCCAAAGTGGCAATGAACGATACCCTTTTTTGTTATCTATCAACTCAGCCGGATCAGACACATATGCTTTGATATCAAATTTAGAACATTAGTAATGGAGACACGAGGCTAAAGGTGGAGCAGGTGAGAGGGAGGAAGAGAGAGGGACTGGGAGCTCATTGGGAAAAAGAAAATTGGGAAACGAAGCAAATTTGCCACTAAATTATAATAGTAGAGTAATTTTGTCACTAATTTTTTTTTTTTTTGTGGGCAAATTTGTTATTGACATTTTTTTTGTAGGCAGTTTTGCTACTGGTCGTTAGATGACAAAAATATTTTATTTATTCAGAAAATATTCCAAAACACAATTCTTAAACTAGTCATTGAAACTTTTCTCCTTAATCCCCCTAACTACCCAAAGTTGACCATGCCCCTATTGCTAAGCTTTATTATTTTCATCTTCCTTATTGTCCCAAATCAACCCTCCATTGTCATTACTATTCATCATTTATTCTAAAACTGCAATACATCAATCAAACCATGTTTAATCATGGTTTGTTCAAAGGTGCATTTCCAGGAGCATTGCTGGGATATGTGGAAAAGTGAAGATATACTGGTGGTGGAACAAATGAAGGGTGGAGAAGGGTATAGGGGTTCTTTGAAGCAAAGATAATCTAAAATCTCATCTAACTCTAGCCACAAGTCTAGAGCTTCTCTCATATCTTAATCATATTTCTCCTTTGTTCTTTGTGTATTCAGCAGCTTTTGGTATTAATTTAGACTTGATATGTTAGTATATTATTGTTATTCTACTTGCCTTTTTCAATCACCCTCATCTTTTACACTTTTTACATTTTCTTCCCCTCTTCTCTGAAAAACTCATTTATTATTATCGGTAGAAGCATCATTTAGTTCATTTGGTATTTTACAATTGACATATTGGGTGATTCATTTTAAAATTGGTGACTATAAGTAGAACTGTGATTGGGCAGGTTGTGGAAAGTAGCATATGCATGCATAGATGGTAAGATATTTACAAATAATGAATAGGGTAGTGGACCGCTTTTTAGTGTTGTATTTCATTAGTCGATAATATATTTCTTACGGTTGATGAGGTTGATATTTTATCAATAGAAAATCCGTTAATCATATCAATGATAAATTTTCTACCAGCCTAAAATAATAGAGGTAGATTTTCATTTAGATAAAAACATTAGTGGTAAAGCTCCCTGCAGATATATATATATATATATATATATATAGCACTATAGCAAAATTTGAAGAGTTGTAATTAGATTACATAATATTACTATTTTAAATGCCGCTCCCGTGCTCTTGCGTTTCTGCTGCTTTTGGTTTTATTTTTATAATATTTTGACTTACTTGAGTTTTAAATGTGTTTTTCTACTCCCGTCCTTTGACAGTTTGGATCAGTTAGAGTTGTACCGGTAAATAATTCCCTTTGCGAAAAACAAAAATGCATGCAAGTTAATTTGTTCAAGCAACCCAGCTAGCATAATATATACCACGTCATTGTCATCTGCGTGCTTTTTAATGTCGGCAGCAACCGGAAAGTTGTCGCATTGATAGAATATATGGTTTCAAAGTGAAGCATTCCTCATGTCCATCGAGCATTAATGACAAAGCTAGTCCACAACTCGATCATTTGCTTCATTTCCTCCGTTTATATTCTTTTATTACCACTTGCAAGTTGCAACCTCCCAGAACCCAAACTAACAGGGAAAAGACGGCCTTATCCTGCACCGACGGTCTTCAAAGTCGAAAATCCACTCTTTTTGGGAGAATAAATAAATAACAATTTCAAGTTGAAACTTCGTACACACAAACTTGAACATATTCTCGGTAGACATCATGCAGCAGCTAAAAAAAGAAAAAGGGCAAAAAAACAAGGTCTCAGAGATGTGCTTGTAACTGCTACATTACGTCTGGTAGTTTATACTTTTTCCTTTTGTCATCAAATGAAGAAATAACCGATAATGGGCCTCCTCCACGCACCAAGTCATCAGCCGCACCCCTTTCCTCGGTAGTGGCTGCCACCCGACTATGCCTGCGGGTATGATTCCGGATCCTTGGATTGGCACCACGTGCACTGGCAGGCCCCAACCATAATCCACCTGGTTAAACCCAAGCCGGCCCCAGTCCGAGATAAACAGCGTTGTGTAGCCCAATGGGGGCCCAAACGGGTCCAAATTATTCCTCAGGTGTGCGCCTTCCATGTAGTTGGTGAACACTGCAGGGAACTTCGCTTTCGCTTCTTGTATGAGCTCAATCACTCGAAAAACCGACGCTTCCGAGACCAATTCGCTTGCAGCTGTGATTGTTACGGGGAAGAAACAGTTGCCGTAGAACCCGTCGGGGAGAGGAGGGTCTACGATATTCCGGCAATTCGCAAAGAAAACGAGCTTCACTTCTGTGCCGGGGGTAAAGTTGATGGCTCTAGTGCGGCTCCTCCATACAATGGCTGCCACTATTTCGAAGGTTGAGCAAGTTTGGCCTCTGGATTCATGAAAGTGTCGCTTGAGTTGATTAATCTCGTCCATGGAGATGTCTATGTTGGCATGCTCGAGCTTGTATTGAGGAATTGGAGGGGGCATGATCGGTGCACCAATATTTGTTGGTTGGCAAGGGAAAAAGTTCCTGTCCCATGTTGGTGTTATACTTAAAGGAAGGCCTCTTGCAATTTCACCGACGCCATTTAGAAACTGTGCAGATCCTAGACCATCGCAAATGGTGTGACAAAATGAGAGGCCGATTACAAATCCACCGCATGCAAATTGTGTCACCTAATTTTGGAAAGAAAAAGAAAACAATAAATTTATTAGTAGTTACATATATCAACGATTATTTTCGTTACTATTCAGCTACTATGTAGGAAAAAAAGAATCTTAATTCTGTCCTCCAGATGACCTTTCAGATTTGGAAATATTACACTTTTCCTCACAACTTCACAACATTTTCAGTTAATGCACTTAGTTAATTATCGGACAAATTAGTAAAAGGGCAAACAAAAAAAAAAAACATAAAATAAAATAAAAAGTTTTCTTGGTTGGTAAATTGCATCAAAGTCCTAAACATTTAATTTCATTGTAAAATGGTCCCAAATTTTTATATTTCATTACATATTAGTTCCTAACCTTAGTGAAAATTGAATTGACATAGAAACTTAATTTACAGAAAGGAAAAATAGATAGTTTAAATTGTATATTAACCGTCAAAAAGTTATGAAACATATTAAATTTATACAAAAATGGTTATCAAACAATTGAAATTAGTACTTAAAAAATTGATATCAGATAGATACATGTGAGTTAGATTGCAAACTGTTTCTTTGCATAACTTTAATTTATAACACAATTTTTTAATAGTCAATTTACTATTTAAATTATCAGTTTTTCATCTTTGTAAATAAAATTTTTGTGGCAATTCAATTTTTTAATGTTATGGATTAATATACAATGAATTATAAAGGTTTGGAAACACTACACAAAAAATGGTAGTTGAGTGTCAATTTGCAATGAGAATTAAAGTTTTGGGACTTTTGGTGCAATTTATGCATTGTTTGGCTGATAAGCGTAAATTTGATGGCTCTTCAGATTTAATCCACATTGAGATTAATCCAAATGGAGCTGTTTCATGCCTCAGTACGAGGAAAGCTCTCTAAAAATATATTTCTCCATTTTATAAAACTCAAAGTACATGTTTATATGTTTGAACTTTGGTATTACATTAACTTTTTAGTGTTTATTTTGATTTTTAATATAAATTGCCATGAAATTGCAGTGTGAAATAATACGGGTAAGCAATGAATGGGTGTTGTTGCTTTTTTTTTTTTTACCGGTCATTGAATTCATGTTGCTACTTTGTATAATACTGATATCAAATTCTCGGTTGCAGCCCCTCCTCTTTTATTATTTTTGTAATCCCATACCTGCATTTGCACAAGCGGTTCGCTTCCCCCAATTTCTGGTACCTGATCGGGAAGAAGTTGTTCAAACGGAATGGACAAATAGTCTTCCAAGAAATGGACGGATTCTAGAGTGCAATCAGTGGAGGCCTCAACGAACCGCGCACCTTCGCCGGAACAATCAACTTGGAGCAGTCCCTGGTTGGACTCTTTCAGTCGTCCCGCTAGTGGGTAATACTCCACCAAGGACTTTGACAAGGCTTCTCTTATCACTTTTGAAGCCTCAGGGCCATGCCTGTAGATGTGCAATGTTCGAACGTAGCACTGGAGTACCGGAATTTGATCAATAGCCGATAAGTGAAGAGGGTCAGAAGGAGTTTGTTTAAATGGGTCAACGAGGCTTTGACTGGTTCTGATAACAGAGAAAGCCATTCGATGAATCCAGGACAATAGAACAGAAGATGGAAGTATGGTACTGAACGTAGTGGACTTGTAATTGGGTTCTTATACTAAGAATGTGGTGGTGTTGATTGTATTTTCAAAAGGAAGAATTTCTTAGCTTACAAGTCTAAGTTGGGGTTTGGAAAGGGAAGAAGGTAAGTTTGTATGGTATATGTACGTGCTACCGCCTACCGGTAGAATTTGCGGCAAGGTCAGCAGTTGGGCTGTTACAGTAGTTTTATATTTGTTACAACGAATATAACCTTTATTTTATTTTTCTAAGTGACTTAACCATTTTACCCTAAATTTATAATTTACTTTATCTTTTAAATTAGATCCAAGTTTGTTCTTTTCAATTTAATTGCTTTATATTAGTATTAGGTACGCCAAACCATTTTATTTTTTCAAATTGACTTGACTATTTAGAGAGATTAAAATTTGATATTGTTAATTTAATTAGAGTATTAATATTAGTAATTTGGGAAAGTATAATAGAAAGGAAAAAAGAACCATACATATGATTTGAAAACTTGGGAAAATAACTATTTCAGACACTAAAGTAATTTATTACAATAAGTATAAAGTAAATTTTGTGGGATCCTTAACCTTTAATCCATGAGGATAGTTAATATATTCAAGATAAAACCAAAAATAAAATAGAGGTAGAGTGCCTCCATGAAAATTACCCAAAATATAATCTTCATTTTGTTTAAAAAATATGCACTTTGTTCCTGCATATTTTACAATATTCGTCAACAACTTTTGGAATCTTAATTTTTATTATACAGTAGTTATCTTTCCAATAATTTTTAGTTTATATGATACTCTTTTTACAACTAATAAATATTTTAAATTATTAGTATTTTCTTCCTGTAAATGTAAAATAACCATTTTAAGAAGGTAAGTGTAAGACAGAGGGCAAATGTATTTGAAATATGGTGGGACAAAGTATAATATCACCTAGACCTTAGGGGTTAAAATTTAATTAACCCTAAAATATATTACTAAAATATACAAATTAACACTAAAAAATTAATTTTCTTAAATATCCATGATTTATGTGAGATAAATTTCATCTTAAACTTTTGCCTATTATCTTTTCATTCTAAAAAAATTAAAAATAATTTATTTTTTTCCCTACTAGATACAATTTGTTAACCGAACCAAAAGTTATTTTATAACAAGTGCATACAATGTGCACAATAATTATTTCACATATAAGAAAAATTGATAATGTAAAATTTTCTTTAATTGTAAAATAACTATGTCCCAATTTTGCCAATTTGTTTCAATTTAAGTCAATTGACTTATTTTAATTTTTACATTTTTTTTTGCCTAAAATCAATTTCATTTGAAAGTCAATATTATGTAAATGCAATAATCCATTAAAAGTTAGTTTTCATGATGTTGTTAAATTTTTATGAATTTTTCTTTTTTAATGCCTTAAACTATAAAAAAATTCATAAAAATTTAGTAAGATTACAAAAATTTTATTTTTAATAGATTATTGTAGCTATATAATATTGGATTCTAATTAAAATTAGTTTTAGGTAAAAAAAATCACAAAAATAAAAATAAGTCATTTTGTAGTCAATTGACTTAAGTTAAAATGAACTGGCTTTTAAAAAGAGAAGTTATCGGATTATTTAAAATAATTTTTTAAATAAATTGATAAATATATGTGTATGTATGTATGTATGTATGCATATGGGACTAACATGAAATACTTTAGAACCAAAAAGAATACTAGGTTAAGAGTGACAATGAAGCATAAATTAAAGATTAGGAATTATATATCTACAAAGTTTACCCTATTCCTTATGTTACCAATTTATTTTTGAACTTGGATAAACTATATTACCATATATTTAATCTCAAATAATAAAAACTAAGGGTACATTTGACATTAAGTTATGCTTTTTATATCTATGGTGTCCATTTTCTTTTCTTACCTTTTTTTTCCATTTATGCCTATTGTGTTTTTGTGATAAATTTATTAAAAATTTAATTTTGAAATATATTATTAAATAAATTTGTAGTAATTACATACACTTTATTTACATCTAAAAAACATGTTTGATTAGTTCTTTAAAATATTTGGATTTAATACGGAGATTAAGAAAGAAAAAAGTTGGCATGTTGCTTCTATTTTTATTACTCTATCTGTTTTATAAAAGTTGACCATTTTGCTATTTACAGTAATTAATTTATGATTTTATTTCTTTCAAAATTTATAATAAAAATAAGAAACTTTTATATGAGAATGGAATTTTAAAGATTATAGTTGATAAATATTATTTTTTAATTTTTTTAATACATATTAATATAAATATATTCAAGTTAAATTTTAGTTAAAAAATATAAAAAGGCCGGTTAATATGAAACAGAGAGAGGATTTACTTTTTACATGTGCATTATTAGAAAGATGAAAAAAATGAATATTTAAATGATAGTTGCAATGGCAATATGGTAAAATAGTTCATGAATATTAAAATGTTATAAAGATTTACGATGACTCAAAATAAATAATAAATGTTGCGAAATCTTAATCTTGTTGTTCGTGGAGTTAATCAAGCGGACCCTCTTTGCCCACTGTGCAACAGCGAACTTGAAGACGCTGGCCACATCATCCTCGGGTGCCCTCAAGTTCCACAGGTTTGGTCCAGTTTTTGCACTTGGTGGTCACTGTCAAACATTATCTGCCTTGTTAAGTTACAAGCACAAAAAACTGCAGGGAAGTGGAGCTCACAAAGTGTGGTTAAGTATGCTTATGTTGGCATCATGGATAATTTGGAATAAAAGTTCACTTGTCCTTGGTTCGGTTGGTGTCATGAACCTGTGTTCACCTGAAGAATTGCGTTCCTGATTTTATGATGCTAAAATGTAGTGTTAAGCCAATTGCAGTAGGGAGCAATATGATGCAGGGATCGAAATCTGCTACTGAAAACTGGAGGCAAGAAGTGGCAATTAGCTATCGGACATCAAGCACATAAGGGAGTAATATGATTCATCAGTGTTTCTTAGGTGGGTCTCCTTAGTGAGGAGGGCTATTTGTTCTGCTGAGGGGCGTTAATTTGCAATGGGGGATTTTGTTTATGCCTTGGTTACTAGCTGCACAGGATCTATACGTATTGTATATTGTGGGGACTGTATTAGGTTGTGTATTTTGGTGGGTGATATTTGTATATCTCTAAAATCCAGCCAATAGCTGGGGGTTGGCCGAATTTTCATGTGATTTACACTACAGATGTGAATTATGATGAGTTGTAGGGATAAAATTGTAGCTGCCAAGCCAATTTCTTCGGTTCCTCTCTGATCCCATGTTATTTTTCATCAAAATCCATTCCCATCTCCAACCAGACTCAAGGAACAGAAACTTGTCGATCGTGGGGAGGATTGACCAGCTGTGTTTTGAAAGTCTATACGGGGGCCTTGTGAAGTGAACTTCCAACATTTTGTGAAGCCATCCATTTCCAGCTCTTGTTTTTTTTCCCTTTCCTTTTTGTGGTTGTGTATCTAAGGAAACTTGGAAATTGATACAAGGATAAGTTGATAGGAACAAAACTTGAATTGTAAACTTGGCTACTTTCTGCTGAATCTCTACATTGGAAATTCCTAACACATGAAGCAGTTGCTAATCGGAAGAGACATTTTTGGGTAGTAGTTGGTAGTTGTAATTAATTACAATTGGTTTTGGTTCATGTCAATTAAAGCAAAGATACATTTTTGGCTAGTAGTTAGTAGCTGTTAACCTTTGATGAATCCAGGCACAAATGGGACTCCAGAATCAGCCAACCATGGCCCTCTGGAATGAAGCAAAACCTCAGCAGTGTACTTGCTAGCTTCCTCCTTAGTAAGAGTCTTCACACCCTTCCATTGGACCCTCTGAGCGGTGTTGGCTCCGGGGCCAGAGTTCTCATATTCGGCACACAAGGCAGTTTCAGAGTCTTCTCTACTAGTCATTTCATGCCATCCCTGAGGCGCGATAAAATCGCCCATGGTATTCTCCATGAAAACATGGACGCCGTAAGCTCTCCACGGCCTGCCCAAGTATGTCTCCACGCTCATTCTGTCTGGAACCAGGGCCTGGTCTGCAATGATGTTGCAGCCCTGGATCACAATCGCACCGTTTTGGTTTTTTTCGAATTGCTGATGCGACGTGATGGCATTGAATTGGCCCAAGGCTGGCTTCTTAACCACGATGGTCGAATCTTGGATTACTGCCATAGAGCTGCCGAAGATGAAGTCAACTGTTCCAGTGATGGTGCAATTGCGATAGAACTGTCGTTCTGTCATAACATAAAGAGTGTCTTGGAACCCATCTATCATGCAGTTGTAGAATGCTGCTCTGTCCGCTGCCACCAGAAGTGCCACAGCCTGATTTCCTTTGGGACCTGCTGTGTTTTGAAATCCCATGGACTTCGCTACAAACCCATCTCCTTTCACAACTACATGTAGATACTATCAATATATATAGCAGTTTGGAAAAGTTTATTACATATGTGTGTGTATCTGCAGTTTTGAGCAAATGTTGACACATATACTTACCAAATGTGGCAGTGTCCGGAGTTTGGAGTTTCATAATATTTGAATTCTTGTCGCCGGTGACAATGGTTTTATTTGGCCCATCACCATACATTAGGATGTTGGTGTTGGCCATGTCGACGCAGATGCATTCGTTGTAGATTCCAGCCTTTACATAGATGGCATACTTGGTTTGCGAGTACTTGGGAGCTGCATCAAGGGCCGACTTAATTGTTTTGAATTGCCCACTTCCATCTGGAGCTACCACCGCATCAGGTTTCGCCACATTGTTTTCTAATAGCTTCCTGTCGGCGGAACGCATCCAGTGGGGATGGCCATCATCACCAGCCAAAAGCATCCTGGATGTGGTGATGTTGAGTGCCACACCCAGCTGTCGGAGGATGTCTGGAAGGTTAGAAATGATATCCAGAGCATTAACTGCATGTTGATAAGGCTTGTCCATACCCTCTGTTAGGATCTTTGTTGTGTTCTTATCCCCATTGAACTGCTCCAGGCATGTCTTCTGAAATGTTATTGTGGCACTTAGCCATGTCCTCAAGTCGTTTATAAAGTCACCCAAGTCTAGGAGGTCATCCTCATCAACGGTCATCAATGTCTTGTTAAGTGTGTGAAGGGCCAGACCCACGAAGTCCCGGCAGATTTCCAGCCCTCGAGTGGTATTTGTGTCGTTGTTGTTCTTAGCCCCAAGGATCAAGGATTCCGTGAAGTTGAAGATCTTCATGGAGGCTTGTTGAGCCGCGACAACAGCCAGCTCGGTGAACTCCTTCAGGTCTGTGTTATTGGCAGGTCCTAAGGCCTGCTCGCATGTATCTTTGTATGTCGTTATCTGACAGAACTGAGATGTAGCCTTAACCTGAGGCAACAAGGGCTTGCTCTTGGAGTTTTCATCGCGCATTAGAACCACCACTCCAATGGCTACACCCACCACTAGTATGGCGGAAACGGCACATATAACAATTTTCTTTGGCTCTATCATTGTTGCCTCAATCTTTTGTTCCTAAATTCTGTAGCATTAGTCGTCTCTTCCCGCTCCCTACCCTCCTGCAAATATTCAGGAGGAGGAGAAGAAAGAGAGCTTTTTGATATTCTATAACTGTTGTTATGAAAAGGAGAAGAGTTTTGTATCCATCTCTCCTTTTTCTACTAGACAAATTCTGTCCTCGCCTAAGAATATGAAAAGAATTATATATAGAGGCGCTATTTGTGCCGAAAAGTAATAGGTGCATTTTGTGCGAAATTGGCATGCAGCAGATTTTGGTTATTAGATTATTAGCTATTTTTTACTCGGTTAACCTTTGTTTGAGGGATATGTGTATGTCATAAGACAACTGCAGTTGTTGGCAGGGAAGAGAATCAAAAGAAAAAAAAAAAATACTTACCATCTTTCGGTTACATATTTTTAGCTAGTGATGCATTCGATATTCGAAGAACTGAAAATTTGTCTAAAATATTCAGTTTCTCCATAAGTCCAAATGTTGCATATTTTAATGTATTATTGTTTATTATTTTGATATAATAAAGTGATTATGTTTAAAAAATATTAATTTATTAAAATTATTATAAACTTTAAGAAGTCGAAGGAGTAATTTCACATTATTTTTTTTGAAAGGTAAATATTTATTTTTATTTTTATTTTCTTTTATTATTTTTTTTAAACTTGGTTATAATCATACTATAAGGTTGATTCAAACTAGCAACTATCAATTGCCATGAGATAGTTGAAACGTCATATTTTTAGTGACCAAAAGTTTAGTTGAAGTTTACACAAAATTCGTTTCAATTTAAGTCAATTGATTTCAAAATGACTTATTTTTATTCTTACATCTTTTTCACTCAGAACTAATTTTAATTAAAAACCAATATTATGTAGATGCAATAATCTATTGAAAATACAATTTTTGTAATCTTACTAAATTTTTATGAAATTTTCTAGTTTAATGCACTAAAAATAAAAATTCATAAAAATTTAACATCATCATGAAAATTTACTTTCAAATAAATTATTGTATCTACATAATATTAGCTTTTAAATGAAATTAGTTTCAAGCAAAAAAAATGTAAAAATAAAAATAAGTCAACAGACTTAAATTAAAACGAATTGATTATTAATCGTTAATAAACAATGACTGAATTATGACTAAAAATAGCAATTGAAACTTCAATCACTATTGGAGAAAAACCAGTGACTAAGCAAGTCAATTACTATCCCTATCCATTGAATGTCAGTTACTAGTTTGTGGGTTTTTTTAAAAATGTTTTTATATAATTTTAGATATTATAATTGCAAGTGTAAAATTATTTTAAATAAATTGATGGGGGCTATAATTATTTTAAATGGATAGATAATGTCTCCAGCTTCTTGTTGTGGCAAAGGGAATGCTTGAAGAGGGTGATGTCAGGCGTTTAACTCTTTACCCTAATCACTTTCCCGACATAATGTTATTTAAACTTATTTAGATGTCTTTTGGATTCCAAACAAGTTTGAATTCTCCTCCTAATCCTGTACACTTGTAAGAAAACTTCTGATTATAAAAAATGGGTAAATGATTACTAAAACAAAAAATTGCCTTCCAAGCATGAAGAGGATAAAAAGAACCCACTAACACTAGGCTCAGCGAAAAATATTGGGAGGATTCACCTGTAGGAAGTCCACAATCTTACACAAGGTAAGCATTGATTTGGGCATAGCTATTGGGTCTTACCTGGTTTACACAAATGCCATGGAGATTAAAGAAGGCTGTGACAAATTTGTGTTAGTGTAAGTGAAATTGCCTACTGGAGACTACAGGCTCCTTTAGGCGCTCGAGAACTTGGAAAGTGACATGGGAGGAAAAAAATTCTTCTGCCTGCAATGCTCTGTTTTGGCCTTTGTGGCCCTTTAGTGGAATTCCTTCAAAGACTTTTAGATACAGTCGCAAACTACCACAATTTATATTTGAAAAAGAAAGCAAAAAATGGATTTAGGAAAATGAAGATCATGAAGGCCATTTTGGTGAGCCAAATCGAAGAAACTAAGAATGAAGCAAGAAAAAAAAAACAATCAGCGGGGCACAAGCCGCACAACAAGAAGCAAAAATTCACTAGAAAATGAAAGAATGAGAAAGAAGAAGATGAAGGTGATGTTGTTTCTTGACAGGAAGATTGGAGAATGATTGAGATAGAGATAGCAACCGAAAAGAAGAAGTTGTTACTTAGCAACTGAATGGAAGATTTTAATTACTAGCAACTAAAGTAGTCAATCGTCAATCAGTCACTCAAAAAAAGTGCCTTAAGCCAAGCTAATAAAGAACAAATTGACAGTTATTTTTCTATCAGAATTTCACGTTTCTAGCATAGTGTTATGTTAAAAAATACTTATTTTTAGGCTTCTTAAAATGCAAGATTTTAATAAATTAATAATTTAGACAAAAAACACTTTATCTAAAAAAATGTATAATAATATATTAAAATTTATGTAAAAAAAAAAACTGTCCTTAGTTAGTCGCATGCTTTATCAAGAGATTTTAATAAATCTCTTCCCGGCAACAGTATCCGAGTGAACTGCTTTTGTATGTTTTATTTAATTTTATTTGATTCAAGAGGCCGAGGTTAGGAGCCAGCATAAATTCATTGTGATGATGATAACATTGCCAAGATGAAATGATAAAATTGTAAATAATTTGCTTAAGAAGAACTTAGAAAACAGATTAAAGGGTCCGGTACATAACCCAATGGAACCCCCAAAAAAAAAAAAAACCGTCTGCACAAACATAGAATATTCATTTTTTCCTTTAACTAATGGAGTATTATAATGGATCTCATTGCATTTTTGTAATGAGTAAGGGCCAATTCGTTTTGTCTAAAGTCAACTAATTTTTTTTAACTTTTTCATCTTTTTTACGTGAAACCAATTTCATTTGAAAGTCAATGTTATGTAGATGCAATAATCAATTTAAAAGTAAATTTTTAGGATGTTGTTAAATTTTTATGAATTTTTCTTTTTTAAGACTTGAAACTAGAAAAATTCATAAAAATTTAGTATAATTATAAAAATTATATTTTCAATTGATTATTGTAGCTACATAATATTGAATTTTAATTAAAATTAGTTTCAAGTAAAAAAGATGTAAAAATAAAAAAAATGTCATTTTGTAGTCAATTGACTAAAGTTAAAACGAATTTGGTGTAAGTCTTGTCTGCATCTTATGCACGTTGTACACCATGTGCTTTTTTTTATATTAGTTTGTATATGTTTTTTAGCAGTTATGTATTATGTGTTCATTTATGTATTATTATTTGTTCTTTTTAGTTACTATACGCTCCCATTAATTTCTGGTCTATTATTATATTTCCTGTTATTTTATCATTGAACAATATATGTTTTTTTTGTTCTAGATTGATTATTACTAGCTATTTATCTAACATACCTTTAACTCTAAAAAGGACATATGCATAATTTAAAAAGAATATGTACTTAGCGTAAAAGAGAATACCTAATGTTCCATTTGTTCTTACATTACTAGTTCTTATTGTGCTCTTTTGTTTATGTTTTTTTTAGTTCCGATATTTTCTTTTATGAATTACTATTTGTTCTTTTATAAATATATATTTTTTTCACATTCCTATATGTTCTTTTTTATTTATTTATTTTTTGGTTCCTATATGTTCTTTTATGCATTACCATTTACTTTTGTATGAATATATATTTTTTTCAATTCCTGTATATTCTTTTACTATTAACTATTAGTTTTTTTAGATCAACTTAAAAAAAAAAAAAAGAAGTGACAAAAATGTGAAATAGGAAAGCTAGATAGAAGTGAAATATGGGGGAAAAAAAAGAATAGTACACAAAATGAAAAAAAAAAGAAAGAAGAAAGAAGAAAAACAAAGTAAAAATAGGAACAACACAAAAAAAAAAAATGAAGCAAAGGAAAAGCAAAACAAGAAATGTTGGGAATTGAACCCAATACTTCCATGTAGTATAGCAAGACTAGACAACAAACTTATCTAAAAGCTTCTTTTGTGAGAATTGTGTAAGCAATACATATATTACAAACTCATGGCCGGAAAAAGGAAAAGAGACACCTTAACAAGGAATGAAACTTGAGTCGCCTGAATTAATAGACAATGCATTAACCACTTCACCAAATGTGGAGTTTTGTTTGAACCCAATCAAACCAGTATATGTTGACTTCTCGCTCCCATGTGGGGGCCTTTATTGTTTTTTATTATTTTTCTTCTCTCTCTCTCTCTCCATTTTTCTCTTCTGCTGCTTTTGTCGTTTTCTTTTTTCATTTCAACAATTGTGGCTAGTAGGTGAAATAGCTGCAAGCATTAGCAGCAAAATTGGAAAACAGAAGAGAAACAGCTAGCAACGCGGCTATTTCTCCTATAAATAGCCATGCTTTCTCCTCCTTCAGTGCATCTGGTAGCTTGCTCATAATTCCTAAAGAGCAAAAGAAAATTGTGAGAGAGAGAGATTTATCATTGGGGAGTGACAAAATAGTGAGATAATTTTTGGGGGTGTTTGGAAAACACTTGAGTGCCACTATTTTGGGTTTATCTCATATCTCTAGAATTTTTTGTCTAGGGAAGATTCTCTCTCTATAAGCCTACTATTTTTAGTGGAAGAAAATATCAGAGTTTGTCCCGTGGACGTAGCCCTAAAATTAAGGGTGAACCACGTAAATTTTCTGGTGCCATCTTTATTAATCATCTTGCTCTCGAAGTTATCACCCGCTGTGCACGGTCCCAACAACTGGTATCAGAGCAAGGCCCGGTGTTTATATCTACTTATCGTATGCTCTGTGGTTGCCGCTGAAAAGTGGATCCTCCACATCAGAAAATAAGTTAGATTATTATTCACCATTTTTGCTTGATACTGGGTATTTATTAGCATCATGGAGGCCAAGACCAGCAAGATGATTAGTCTGAACGGCTCGAATTACCACATATGGAGAAGCAAGATGAAGGATCTCTTATATGTGACGAAGATGCACTTGCCTGTGTTTGGTACAATCAAACCGGAAGACAGATCAGAAGAAGATTGGGCATTCGAGCATGAGCAAGTATATGGTTTCATCCGACAATTTGTTGAAGATAATGTCTACAACCATATATCTGCAGAAACTCATGCACGGACACTGTGGAACAAGCTTGAGGAGCTGTATGCTTCAAAAACCGGCAACAACAAATTATTTTATCTGACAAGATTGCTTCAGATAAAATATCGGGAAGGTTCATCCATGGCTGATCACCTGAACGATTTGCAAGGAGTCGTGGAACAGTTATCCACGATGGGCATAAAGTTTGACAACGAGGTACTCGCTCTTATAATGCTGGCCTCATTACCAGAGTCTTGGGAGACTTTGAGAATTTCACTTACAAATTCTGCACCAAATGGTGTAGTAAATGTGGAATTCGTCAAAAGTGGAATACTGAATGAAGAGATGAGACGAAGATCGCAAGGATCCTCTTCATCACAGTCAGATCTCCTCGTGGCAGATTCTAGGGGGAGAAGTGAGACCAGGGGCCCAAAGCCAAGAGATAAGAGTAGAGGAAGGTCAAATAAATATGCAAAAATTGAATGCCATTAGTGCAAGAAAAAGGGTCATATCCAGATATTTTGCCGAAAACTCAAACAAGACCAAAAAAAAGGCAAAGGACCGAAGAAAGATAACGACAGTGATGATGAGCAAGCAAATGTTGCCGGTGAGTTCAACATTGTCCATGATGATGATATTGTCAATCTTGCAACCCATGAGACAAGTTGGGTGATTGACAGTGGTGCTACCATTCATGTCACTTCTCGAAGAGAATTCTTCTCATCTTACACACTTGGGAATTTTGGCGTTGTGAGAATGGGAAATGAGGGTCTTTCACAAGTTGTAGGAAAGGGAGATGTTTCCCTGGAGACCCAGAATGGCACGCGGTTAGTCCTGAAGGATGTTAGGCATGTTCCAGATTTACGCCTGAATCTGATCTCAACAGGCAGACTGGATGATGAAGGTTACTGCAACACCTTCTTTAATGGTTAGTTGAAGTTGACCAAAGGAACCCTGGTGGTGGCCAGAGGAACAAAGAACTCAAAACTGTACATGATGCAGGCAAAGCTCTCCCAGGATGCTGTGAATGCAGTGGAGAATGACAGTACAGTTGTTACCACCTCATAAAATGGGAGAATTACAAGTATGTCATAATGGCTAAAAACCATTATATTGTGTAATTCTCACCATAGTGATTGAAGTGTGAGGGGTAAAAGGCATAATCAACATCTCCTCAAAAGTGTTCCAAGTTGGCAACTTGGTCCCCAAGAAAAGTCTTAAGGATTGCTTGTTTGTCAAGCAACCTATGGACTTTTTTGTAAGATTTTGGAAACTCGGGTACTCAATTGTAAAACTCTCAAGAAAAAGATTTGGAGAGTTATGAGAGGAATATGAATGGTATGAAAGTGCTATTGGAGGACCAAATTGCTCATGGAAGACAACTAAAGACAAAGAAAACACAAAAAGGCATAAAGGACCTAAGTGTCCTAGTGTAAGCCTTATGATGTGTACGTTTTTGACTTAAGTCAAATGGAGCAATTTGGAGTTTTCCCACTATGGGGGAGGCAGCCAAGGCTTGATAATTAGTCAACATTGGTGGGCACATGTGTACCAATGAGTTTAAGACAAAGAGACCATAATTAATGGGAAGGAAAATGACATAAAGCAAGGTTAAGCTTGTTAAGTGTCTTTTGTGCCCTTAAGCTCATTTAAGGCCATTCAAGTGGCCAAATCACTTATCCCACTCAAGGGATGGCTGGCCAAAGCATGGCAAGAAAGTCAAATGTGGGCCAAGAAATGAAGACTAAGAAACCATGGTCTTGTAGCAAGGAAAATGACATAAAGCTTAACTAAGGCTATTAAGTGTGTTTTGTGCACTAAAGTCTTTATAAGTGGTTATCTGTGTATCTATCTCCCACATTTGGTTTCTTCCAGCAGAAAAAACGTAGCTTCTCCACCCCCACACTTCTTCCATAGCCACCATACCTCCAAGATTAAAATTGAAGGCAAAAGAAAGCAAGAAAGGGCAATTGGAAGCTATGTGGTGCTAAAACTTGGGTGCACCTAGGATCAAGCTCCAATTTCAGCATACACTCAAGGTAAGGGTTCTCTTGCTCTCATGGACTGTTTTCTGTAATTTTCAAGCAACCATGGAGCAAGGGCTAAGCTTGGAAGAGAGCCATGAGCTTGATGAACCAAGCTTAGTGAGGGGAGTGCACTTATTGAAGGTTTTGTGACCTACTGTCAAGTGTACAAAGATGGCAGCGAAACAAGAGTTTTCTAAAGTTTCCTGGATTGTTTACTGTATTTCCAAACATCCATAAAGTTAAGACCATGCTTGGAAGAGAGCAAAAAGCTCTAGGAACCAAGTATGGGTTAATGGAAAAGAAGCATGGCAAGGTTTCGGCCTTAGTGTTACCATGCTAAAGATGGCAGTAAGAAAGAAGGGTTTCTAGAGCCCAAAGTTAGTACTAACTACTGTTAAAATTCTCCTAAGGCCAAGCATTAGCTTGAGGAGGGCTGCCATAGTGATTTATTTAATTTTATTGCATGTTTTACGGACTAACCTATGGTTATTGTTGTTGCTGCATTTCATGTGTTTGTTTGTTGTGAATGGCTGCTGCATTTGGTTGCTATATCTTGTATATATGCATTGTGGTTTTTGTGTTTTAGTGTCTTTGGATGCAGGTTTTAATGAGGATCACATTACCTTAAGAAACCAAGTGCTACCCTTACTAAGTTTCTCAATGAAACTTACTCCCCTCAATTCTGTCATTTCAGGTCCAGCAGAATGATCACCTTCAAACTAACCTTTGTGGTTTGAGTTTTGATCTGAAATTTCAGGTACATGAAATTCCATGTGTCTAGTTATGATCTGGAAATTTTGGTGATTTTAGGAGCACATTTGGTAATTTTAATGGTGGTACTTACTGTGTTGTGCAGCAGCTGTCCAGCATCCTATTTATGGAGTCCATTGCATTTCAGGAACTCCTGTAATTTAGGGTGCGTATTTAGCTGAGTTAAGAACATATTGTAGTGCATGTATGCATGTACATGTAGTGTATGAAAAATGAGACAAGTATGTGAACATTTGAGTAATGTTTTGGCTATGTAAGTGATGTGGCGCAAAGCTGCCTAAGTGTGAATAATGGGCTGCTTACTTGTAAATTCTGTTTTGGCCACATAAAGTTGTCAATTGCAAGGGAATTTATTTCCTTTGTGTAATGAAAATATATGGGATAGCCTTGGAGGGATTTCCCCTTGTCAATGAAGTGTTTACATACCTATGAAATTTTGTATGGGCAAAATGGTCCAAAAGTTGCCAGAATTTTGACTCTGGACATAAAGTTTAATATCTCCATGTGTAGAATGAATATTGGTATGAAATTTTGACCACACCTAGAGGACATCTAAAGGGTTAACTGAGCTTTGGAATTTCTGGATTCAGATCCCTGTAGCCAAAGATATGATGTTGCAAAGTTGGATGAGTTACTGTTCATTTGGTCAGAATTTTGTAATCAACTTCAAAAATCCATAACTTGGTCCATAGGTGGGCTATTGATGTAAAACAAAATTCCTTGGTTCGCTCTAAGTCTCTACTTGATAATGGAGCAAAGAAAATAGGGGGCTATGCGGCTAGAATGATACAGTTTATTAGTGGAAGTTACAGGTGCAGTAGCTGGCCACTAGAATTTAATAAGATTGCCTAATGTGTGGTAGCCAGGATTAAGACTTGTGCTAGTGTTTTCCTTCTTTGCAGCCATGGTGTACATGAAATGTGAATATGTGTGTGATGGTTGGACCAATATGCATGTATTTACATAGTGCCCAAGAGGGCCACTTGGGTATGTACACTAAGGGTAGTGTTCTGATGGCCTACAGAACATTACCAATCCTGGGAATCTAAATGCACAATTTTGGCACCATAACTGTACTACCCCGGAGTGGGTAACAGAAGTTGGTATCAGAGCATGGTCAGAGCATGGTTTACACATGTACATAGCATATAGTTGCATTGCATGCATCTACATACATGAACTCAGTTTGGTCAGCTGCTAGTGTCAAGTACCATTAAAATACCTATGATCTTTATATGTGCTCTGTGGTGAATCATCAATGCAAGAAGTAAACATGGTTGCCACAAGGAGAGGGGAACCACCCCAAAGGCCTCCTACTGATTCTGGGCAAAAAAAAAAAAAAAAAAGGAAAGAATAGAGGGAATCAAGGGCAACAGAGGGTACCAAACCCTGAAGTGCCTCAGGTTTGTTTAGAGCTTCAGAGAAACTTAGCTCTAATCAATGAGAACTTAGTAAGGCTTATTCAAGCACAACAGGAAGGAGTTTAAGTAGCTCTAGCAGAACCAGTTCGGGATGCACAACAACAACCAGAAGAGGATACTAGGAACACATTTGAATATGTTCCTTCTGGAAGCTTAAAAGACACAAATGATGAAACTGTTGAAGAGGAAGAAGACTAAGGTCTGAGATTGGTCAGGTATCCAGGACCAATCCCTCTATCTATGACCATTCCTCCACTAGGAATGAGATTGAGGAAGGCCATGAGAGAAGATCCAGGAGAAGGCAGAGAGATCATGGTGAGCAGCACCATAAAGAGGACTCTCAAATATCCAGGAGACATAGATCAGAGGATCTATAAGGCCTAGATGAGGTCAGATTGTTGGAGTGGTTAATCTTCATTGAAAAAATGTTTGAGAGGATGCCACTCAGCTCCACCAAGAGAGTGTCACTAGCTACCTACAATCTGGTAGGCAGTGCAGAGATGTGGTGGAGAAATACCAGAGATAGGTATGCTTTCTAGAATGGCAGAAGGCCAGGAAGAGATATTGAGATGAGTTGGCCAGAGTTCACACAGCTGTTCCAGGAACAGTACATCAGTGATGCCATCAAGGATATGAAGCAAGCTGAATTTGATGCTCTAAGGCAGGACGACCTTAGTGTCCTAGAGTATGAGCACAAATTCAATCAGTTGGTGAGGTATGCTCCTCAGTATCATGGATTGAAGGAGTTGAAGGCCAAAAGATTTGTCAGAGGCCTAAAGTCAAACATTAGAAAGGTTGTTAGACCTTTTGGAGCAGTTACATATTATGAAGCAGTGCAGCAAGCTCTATTAGTAAAGCAAGAAGAGTATGAGACTAAGTACTTTCCCAGTCAACCAAGGGAAAGTAGTCAAGCAGGAGGCAATCAAAAGGAGCCACCACATGACAAGGGAATTGCCAAGAGTTCCCATCTTGGTGGTAAGGGCAAGGTTAAGGGGAAGTTCCTTGGCCTAAGGTGCCTTAAATGCAAGAAGTTTCATGGAAAGAAACCTTGCTATTTTGACACCCAAGCGTGTCTAAGATGTGGATTCATGGATCATTGGATCAAAGACTGCCCACAGGCTCAAAGGAGGCCAAAAGACCAAGGTCCAGTCAGGCCTATTAGGGCAGGACCTAGAGGGGGAGCACCTAGGGAGGGACAGCAGAGGCCGGTTCCTCCAGTGCCTCAGCCTCCAGTGCAAAAAGCTGGCAGAGTCTTCCAAGTGCAGAGGCTAGAGACATCAGAGCAGGGAGGAGCACTAAGAGGTTACATCTACCTTAATGGTATGTCTATTAGTGTTCCGTTTGATACTAGTGCATCTGTGTCTATAGTGGCTAGGAAATTTATTGAAGCCATGAAATTGCCTATGAAAATCATGACTAGGATATCCTTAGTGAAAACAGCAGGTAGTCAATGTCTTTCACTAATGACCTAGCTAAGGATTATGAGCTGGTAGTATGAAAGACTAAGGATATGACTAATCTGCTAGTGTTGGATATTCCTAAATATGATTTAGTGCTGGGTATGAATTGGCTTGCTATGCATAGTATAAGAATTGATTGTGCTAAGATGGAAATCACATTGCCTGATGGTGAAGTGCATGCATTAGTGAATTCTAAGGAATTAGTGTATGAAATGCATAGCATGGACCTAGAGGTATTAGATGAGATACCTGTGATTTCTGAGCATGATTACTATTATGCATTGAATCAATTGCACTATGAAGAAGAAGTGGATAGAATACCTATAGTGAGAGACTTTCCACAAGTCTTTCCTAAAGACTTGCCAGGTATTCCTCCACAAAGGGAGATTGAATTTGAAATCAAGCTACAACCAGAAGTTAGTCCAATATCCATACCTCCTTATGGAATGTCAATCACAGAGATGAATGAGCTCAAGAAACAACTTGATGAACTTCTTGGAAAAGGGTTCATAAGGCCAAGTGTTTCACCATAGGAAGCTCCTGTTCTCTTTGTGAAAAAGAAAGATGGATCTTTGAGACTATGCATTGACTACAGGAAGCTTAATGCAGTGACTATCAAGAACAAGTATCCACTCCCTAAGATTGAGGATCTGTTTGATCAACTCAAAGGAGCTAAAATCTTTTCCAAGATAGATTTGAGATCTGGATACTTCCAGTTGAGAGTAAAGGAAGAAGATATTCCTAAGACTGCATTCAGGACCAGATATGGGCATTATGAGTACGTAGTCATGCCATTTGGTTTGACTAATGCCCCAGCTGCTTTCATGGACTTGATGAACAGGGTGTTCAGACCACATCTGGACAAATTTGTGGTTGTGTTCATCAATGACATCTTAGTGTATTCCAAGGATGAAAATGAACATGAACATCATCTGAAGATTGTCTTAAAGACTCTGTTGCAGCATCAGCTTTATGCCAAGTTATCCAAGTGTGAATTCTGGATAAGGGAAGTGTCTTTCCTAGGACACATCATAGATGCACAAGGCCTTAAGACAGACCCTGAAAAGGTCAAGGCAGTGCAAGAGTGGGAAAGACCAGGGACTCTGAAGAAAATCAGAAGTTTCCTAGGATTAGCTGGATACTACAGGAGATGTATATCAGGCTTTTCCATGATTGCCTCAGTTCTTACTCATCTGACCAAGAAGGGTCAAAGATTTGAGTGGACTGAGAAATGTGAAAAGGATTTCTGGAGAGGAAAAAGGTTCCTTCTATTAATCCTATGCCTACAAGCAAGGATTACTGTACCTCAAGGACCGAATCTATGTGCCTAAAAGACCAAGTTAGCTACAAGATACATAGGTCCTTATGAGATCTTGGACAGAGTTGGCAAGGTAGCATACAGGTTAGCTCTATTGCCAAGCATGTCAAGTGTTCATAATATTTTTCACATCAGTATGCTTAAAAAGTGTCTATTGGACACAAAGCATGCTATTGTAGTGGAAGACATACAGTTGGAACCCAACTTGACATATGAAGAGAAACCTATAGCTATCTTAGCCAAGGATACCAGAAGGTTAAGAAACAAACATATTCCCATGGTTAAAGTTCAGTGGTCACACCCCTCTGAAAGAGAAGCAACCTGGGAAACTGAAAAAGACCTTATGGAAAGGTATCCTGAAGAATACCCGAAGCTAAAGACTATTTTGGAGGACCAAAATTTTTAAGGGGGGGAGGATTGTTACCACCTCATAAAATGGGAGAATTACAAGTATGTCATAATGGCTAAAAACCATTATATTGTGTAATTCTCACCATAGTGATTGAAGTGTGAGGGGTAAAAGGCATAATCAACATCTCCTCAAAAGTGTTCCAAGTTGGCAACTTGGTCCCCAAGAAAAGTCTTAAGGATTGCTTGTTTGTCAAGCAACCTATGGACTTTTTTGTAAGATTTTGGAAACTCGGGTACTCAATTGTAAAACTCTCAAGAAAAAGATTTGGAGAGTTATGAGAGGAATATGAATGGTATGAAAGTGCTATTGGAGGACCAAATTGCTCATGGAAGACAACTAAAGACAAAGAAAACACAAAAAGGCATAAAGGACCTAAGTGTCCTAGTGTAAGCCTTATGATGTGTACGTTTTTGACTTAAGTCAAATGGAGCAATTTGGAGTTTTCCCACTATGGGGGAGGCAGCCAAGGCTTGATAATTAGTCAACATTGGTGGGCACATGTGTACCAATGAGTTTAAGACAAAGAGACCATAATTAATGGGAAGGAAAATGACATAAAGCAAGGTTAAGCTTGTTAAGTGTCTTTTGTGCCCTTAAGCTCATTTAAGGCCATTCAAGTGGCCAAATCACTTATCCCACTCAAGGGATGGCTGGCCAAAGCATGGCAAGAAAGTCAAATGTGGGCCAAGAAATGAAGACTAAGAAACCATGGTCTTGTAGCAAGGAAAATGACATAAAGCTTAACTAAGGCTATTAAGTGTGTTTTGTGCACTAAAGTCTTTATAAGTGGTTATCTGTGTATCTATCTCCCACATTTGGTTTCTTCCAGCAGAAAAAACGTAGCTTCTCCACCCCCACACTTCTTCCATAGCCACCATACCTCCAAGATTAAAATTGAAGGCAAAAGAAAGCAAGAAAGGGCAATTGGAAGCTATGTGGTGCTAAAACTTGGGTGCACCTAGGATCAAGCTCCAATTTCAGCATACACTCAAGGTAAGGGTTCTCTTGCTCTCATGGACTGTTTTCTGTAATTTTCAAGCAACCATGGAGCAAGGGCTAAGCTTGGAAGAGAGCCATGAGCTTGATGAACCAAGCTTAGTGAGGGGAGTGCACTTATTGAAGGTTTTGTGACCTACTGTCAAGTGTACAAAGATGGCAGCGAAACAAGAGTTTTCTAAAGTTTCCTGGATTGTTTACTGTATTTCCAAACATCCATAAAGTTAAGACCATGCTTGGAAGAGAGCAAAAAGCTCTAGGAACCAAGTATGGGTTAATGGAAAAGAAGCATGGCAAGGTTTCGGCCTTAGTGTTACCATGCTAAAGATGGCAGTAAGAAAGAAGGGTTTCTAGAGCCCAAAGTTAGTACTAACTACTGTTAAAATTCTCCTAAGGCCAAGCATTAGCTTGAGGAGGGCTGCCATAGTGATTTATTTAATTTTATTGCATGTTTTACGGACTAACCTATGGTTATTGTTGTTGCTGCATTTCATGTGTTTGTTTGTTGTGAATGGCTGCTGCATTTGGTTGCTATATCTTGTATATATGCATTGTGGTTTTTGTGTTTTAGTGTCTTTGGATGCAGGTTTTAATGAGGATCACATTACCTTAAGAAACCAAGTGCTACCCTTACTAAGTTTCTCAATGAAACTTACTCCCCTCAATTCTGTCATTTCAGGTCCAGCAGAATGATCACCTTCAAACTAACCTTTGTGGTTTGAGTTTTGATCTGAAATTTCAGGTACATGAAATTCCATGTGTCTAGTTATGATCTGGAAATTTTGGTGATTTTAGGAGCACATTTGGTAATTTTAATGGTGGTACTTACTGTGTTGTGCAGCAGCTGTCCAGCATCCTATTTATGGAGTCCATTGCATTTCAGGAACTCCTGTAATTTAGGGTGCGTATTTAGCTGAGTTAAGAACATATTGTAGTGCATGTATGCATGTACATGTAGTGTATGAAAAATGAGACAAGTATGTGAACATTTGAGTAATGTTTTGGCTATGTAAGTGATGTGGCGCAAAGCTGCCTAAGTGTGAATAATGGGCTGCTTACTTGTAAATTCTGTTTTGGCCACATAAAGTTGTCAATTGCAAGGGAATTTATTTCCTTTGTGTAATGAAAATATATGGGATAGCCTTGGAGGGATTTCCCCTTGTCAATGAAGTGTTTACATACCTATGAAATTTTGTATGGGCAAAATGGTCCAAAAGTTGCCAGAATTTTGACTCTGGACATAAAGTTTAATATCTCCATGTGTAGAATGAATATTGGTATGAAATTTTGACCACACCTAGAGGACATCTAAAGGGTTAACTGAGATTTGGAATTTCTGGATTCAGATCCCTGTAGCCAAAGATATGATGTTGCAAAGTTGGATGAGTTACTGTTCATTTGGTCAGAATTTTGTAATCAACTTCAAAAATCCATAACTTGGTCCATAGGTGGGCTATTGATGTAAAACAAAATTCCTTGGTTCGCTCTAAGTCTCTACTTGATAATGGAGCAAAGAAAATAGGGGGCTATGCGGCTAGAATGATACAGTTTATTAGTGGAAGTTACAGGTGCAGTAGCTGGCCACTAGAATTTAATAAGATTGCCTAATGTGTGGTAGCCAGGATTAAGACTTGTGCTAGTGTTTTCCTTCTTTGCAGCCATGGTGTGCATGAAATGTGAATATGTGTGTGATGGTTGGACCAATATGCATGTATTTACATAGTGCCCAAGAGGGCCACTTGGGTATGTACACTAAGGGTAGTGTTCTGATGGCCTACAGAACATTACCAATCCTGGGAATCTAAATGCACAATTTTGGCACCATAACTGTACTACCCCGGAGTGGGTAACAACAGTGGAGTTATGGCATAAACGATTGGGTCATATGAGTGAGAAAAGCATGACCCATCTTGCCAAAAAGAAGACGTTATCTGGACTGGATCAGGTCCATTTGAAGAAATGTGCTGATTGTCTGGCAGGAAAGCAAAATAGAGTGTCTTTCAAGAGTTCCCCTCCTTCAAGAATGAAGAATGTGTTAGATCTGGTACACTCAGATCTGTGTGGGCCAATGCCGAAGTCACTTGGTAATGCTCGATACTTTGTGACTTTCATTGATGATCATTCTCGAAAGACATGGGTATACACTCTGAAGTCAAAAGATCAGGTGTTAGAAGTTTTCAAACAATTTCTAACCATGATTGAAAGACAAACCGGCAAGAAGCTGAAGTGCATATGAACAGAAAATGGTGGAGAGTACATTGGACCATTTGATGCCTACTGTAAAGAGCATGGGATTCGACATCAGACAACATCTCCTAAGACACCGCAGTTAAATGGTTTAGCTGAGAGGATGAATAGGACTTTGATGGAAAGAGTAAGATGTTTACTCTCACATGCAAAGTTACCTCAGATGTTCTGGGGTGAAGCATTGCTAGCAGCTGCTCACACGTTGAATTTTTCACCATGTGTCCCTCTACAGTATGATGTCCCAGAGAAGGTATGGTCAGGAAAGGATGTCTCCTATGACCATCTGCGAGTGTTTGGCTGTAAAGCCCATGTACATATCCCAAAGGATGAGAGGTCTAAACTTGATGTCAAGACACGACAGTGTGTGTTTATTGGCTATGGCCAAGATCAATTTGGCTATAGATTTTATGATCCAGCCACAAAGAGGCTTGTCAGAAGCCGTGATGCTATATTTGTTGAAGATCAGACCATTGAAGATATAGCGAAAACTGAGAAGGATGCTTCAAGATCTGATGGTAGTTCAACAGATTTACAGTTGATTCCTCCAACGGCAGTACAAAGACAGGTTGGAGAAGATGTACAAAACGATCAACCGGAAGAAGGTGATCATGATGCTCCCATTGAGAATAAACCAGATAATGTTGATGATAATGATGTTCATCAACAACCACCAGCACCAGCAGGTTCTCCAGCTTTAAGGAGATCTAACAGAGTCAGACAACGCTCTACTAGATATCCTGAAAATGAGTATGTGTTATTGACTAACGGGGGAGAACCAGAAAGCTTTGATGAAGCTATGGATGACGAACACAAGGGAAAGTGGATTGACGCCATGCAAGAAGAAATGAGATCCTTGCATGAGAACAGAACATTTGAGCTGGTGAAGTTGCCAAGAGGCAAAAGGGCTTTGAAAAACAAGTGGGTATTCAGAATCAAGTCTGAAGAATCCAATTCACAACCACGGTTCAAAGGCAGATTAGTTGTCAAAGGTTTCAGCCAAAGGAAAGGTATTGACTTTGATGAGATTTTTTCACCAGTTGTGAAAATGACATCCATTCGTACAGTCCTAGGACTAGCAGCAAGTCTCGACTTGGAGATTGAGCAGATGGATGTAAAAACTGCCTTCCTACATGGTGACTTGGAAGAAATATACATGGAGCAGCCAGAGGGTTTCGAAGTCAAAGGAAAAGAGGACCATGTTTGCAAGCTAAAGAAAAGCTTGTATGGTTTGAAGCAGGCACCTAGGCAGTGGTACAAGAAGTTTGAGTCGATTATAGGGGAGCAAGGCTACAAGAAGACTACTTCAGATCACTGTGTGTTTGTGCAGAAATTCTCTGATGATGATTTCATTGTTCTATTGTTCTATGTGGATGATATGTTGATTGTTGGCCAGAATATTTCCAGGATCAACAGCTTGAAGAAGTAATTGAGTAAGTCTTTTGCTATGAAAGACTTGGGGCCAGCAAAGCAAATTCTTGGCATGAAGATAACAAGGGATAGAAGCGCCAAGAAATTATGGTTGTCACAGGAGAAGTACATTGACAAGGTACTTCAGAGATTCAATATGGACAAGGCTAAAGCGGTTAGTTGTCCTCTTGCTAATCACTTTAGATTAAATTCCAAGCAATGTCCTTCTACTGACAAAGAGAAGGAAGAAATGGAAAAGGTTCCATATGCCTCAGCAGTTGGAAGTCTAATGTATGCCATGGTATGTACATGGCCAGATATTGCTTACTCAGTTGGAGTAGTAAGTAGGTTCCTTTCAAATCCTGGTAAGGAACATTGGGCTGCAGTGAAATGGATTTTCAGGTATCTTCGTGGCTCTTCCAAAATGTGCTTATGTTTTGGAAATGCAAAGCCTGTGTTAATTGGCTACACAGATGCCGATATGGCTGGCGATGTTGACTCGAGAAAGTCTACATCCGGTTACCTGATTACATTTGCAGGGGGAGCTGTGTCATGGCAATCAAGATTACAGAAATGTGTTGCTCTTTCAACAACAGAGGCAGAGTTTATTGCAGCAACGAAAGCATGTAAGGAGTTGCTGTGGATGAAGAAGTTCTTAAAAGAACTTGGTTTCCACCAAGATAAATATGAATTGTTCTGTGACAGTCAGAGCGCAATTCACCTTGGTAAGAACTCCTCCTTTCATTCAAGATCCAAGCATATTGACGTAAGATATCACTGGATAAGGAATGCATTGGAAATGAAGCTATTACAGCTTGAGAAGATCCATACTGATGAAAATGGATCTGATATGTTGACGAAGAATCTACCGAGAGAAAAGTTTGAATACTGTCGATTTGCAGCAGGAATGGTGGAACTCCCACATGAGGCGGGAGGGGGAGATTGTTGACTTCCCGCCCCCATGTGGGGGCCTTTATTGTTTTTTATTATTTTTCTTCTCTCTCTCTCTCTCCATTTTTCTCTTCTGCTGCTTTTGTCGTTTTCTTTTTTCATTTCAACAATTGTGGCTAGTAGGTGAAATAGCTGCAAGCATTAGCAGCAAAATTGGAAAACAGAAGAGAAACAGCTAGCAACGCGGAGGATGCAACGCGGCTATTTCTCCTATAAATAGCCATGCTTTCTCCTCCTTCAGTGCATCTGGTAGCTTGCTCATAATTCCTAAAGAGCAAAAGAAAATTGTGAGAGAGAGAGATTTATCATTGGGGAGTGACAAAATAGTGAGATAATTTTTGGGGGTGTTTGGAAAACACTTGAGTGCCACTATTTTGGGTTTATCTCATACCTCTAGAATTTTTTGTCTAGGGAAGATTCTCTCTCTGTAAGCCTACTATTTTTAGTGAAAGAAAATATCAGAGTTTGTCCCGTGGACGTAGCCCTAAAATTAAGGGTGAACCACGTAAATTTTCTAGTGCCATCTTTATTAATCATCTTGCTCTCGAAGTTATCACCCGCTGCCCACGGTCCCAACAGTATAAACATAATCGCGGATGCATACTTGCATAAGCACACAAGATTCTTCCTTTTGAAATTATTGCTTTACTCATTAATCTTTGCATAATAATAATAATAATAATAATAATAATAATAATAATAATAATAAGAGAAGCGGCTTTATCTTGAATGAGTACAAAATAAAGTTTGTCATACATAATGGTAATGGAACATGAACACAACAAATGATATACCGATCGCATCATCATGAGATGGCGTTCTGAAAACTCTAGTCCCTTGGAATTAATGAGTAGCAAACGGCGATGGAAGTTTAATTAGGGTCTAACGAATCCAGGAGCCAAGTTAAAGCCAGCCTCCGTCAGCCACCGCCCTTTTGCCAGAAGCAGAACCCCAGCTGTGTACCTAGCTGCCTCTTCCTTCGTAATACTCCTCTTCACACCTACCCGATTGACCCTGAACGCCGTGCTCGCCCCCGGCCCAGTATTCTTGTACTCGGCGCACACGGCGGTGTCTCCTTCAGCCTTGTTCTTCATCTCCGCCGCCCAACCCTCTGGCGAGATCAGATCCCCCAGCTCGTTCTCCATGAACACGTGGACGCCGAAGCTTCTCCACGGCCGCCCAAGATACGTCTTCACTTTCAACCTGTCGTTGAAGAAATTCCTTTCCGGGACGACCCGACAACCTTGGATCACCAGTGCTCCATTGGCGTTGGGGCTCTGCTGTTGATGGGCCAGAACAACGTTGGATTGGCCCGGCAACGGCCTCCGCACAATGATTTGGGACATCTGGACAACGGTGGCGGAATTGCCGAAGATGAAGTCGATCGTGCCGGTGATGATGCAGTTGCGGTAGAATTGTCTGTTGGCTTGGGCATACAGGGTGTCTTGGAAACCCTCGATCCTGCAATTGAAAAATGCCGCCTTGTCGCCAGCCACCCTCAGTGCAACCGCCTGCTCTCCCCTTGGATCCGCCGTGTTCAGAAATCCGATCGACTTCGCGATGAACCGGTCTCCTAGGACACCTGGCACAGTGTATTATATATTAGCGGCCAATCTCTGAAACTAAAATCTACCATCGAATCCCACTTACTAAATGTGCTCGTATAGGGGGTCAGGAGTTTGGAGATTTTGACACTGGCTTGACCAGAGACAACGGTTTTTCTCGGACCATCGCCGTACATAAGGATGTTGGGAGTTTGCAAGTCGACGGTGACGTTTTCTTTGTAAATTCCGGCCTTCACGTGTATGATGTACCTGGTCGGAGATTTCTTAGGAGCAGCGTTGAGAGCAGCTTGGATCGTCTTGAATTGTCCGCTTCCATCTTGAGCCACGACGGCGTTAGGCGTCAGGTTGCTTTTGTCGTCCCTCCCAATCAGCTTCCTTTCAATAGAACCCATCCACTCCGGAAATCCGTCGGTGACTGAAAATAGCCTCCGGCGCGTACCTGAGATGTTGTGCCGCAGACGGAACCGTCCGAGGATGTCCGACAGTTTCGTTACGATTGCCAGAGCGTTGTCCGTCACCTTGTCCGTTTCCGTCATCTGCGTCATTACCGCCATCTTCGTGTTTTCCTCACCGTGGAACTCCTGTACGCACGTCTGTTGGAACGTCATGGTGGCGCTCAACCAAGTCCTCAAGTCGTTGATGAGATCGTCCGCGTAGCTCCGCAGCGGCTCGTCTTTGACGGCAGTCATTGTCGTGTTAAGCTGGTAGAGGGCGAGGCTGATGAAGTCCTTGCAGAGCGCCAGAGATGACTGTGTGGATGCCATACCCTTTTCGGCGATCAAAGAGTCGGTGAAGTTGGAAAACTTGACGGTGGCTTCATGGGCGGCGGCGATGGCTCGCTTGATGAATTCTTGTGGGTCGGTGCTGTTGACGGGGCTTAACGTTTTCTGGCAGGTTTCTTGGTGAAGGGTGGATCGGCAGAAGTTAAAGACGGCCTTCATTTTTGGTGAGGAGGTTTCTTCTTCCTCAGCGGAATTAATGAGAGCAACTATTCCAATGGCGACGCCCATCAGCAGTATGAATGAAATTGCCGACATTGCGACTTTTTTGGCTTCCATGTTTGTCGTTCTTTGGATCGATTCAATTTTTCACCTCTTAAGATTGGTTCGATAAATAACATAAAGGTGATTAAGTCAGAAAAGCTATCTGATGGTATCTTTTATTTGCGAGACATATATCTTAAATGTTGAAGTTATCTCTCTCCCTCCTTGTTGTGGGTTTTGGTGATGGTAAGAACACGCCACGGGATGACCAAACGAGAAGGAGAGAGAGATTTTTGTCGAAGCTTGCAACGGGAGAGATGCAACTGACATGTTTCATGCGTATCCTTCCTCTCCCTTAATGTATTTTCTATTGATCAATTGGTGATTATTTTGGCTTTCTTTAGCTTAAATCTGGGCATCCAGTACTACAGCACAACCTTGACTAACTTTAGCTTGTTTGTTGTCCAAAACAATCTACTCCATTTTCGAAATGCTAACTTTAACTTGATTAACCCTTTTCAGTTGGCAACCCTTCTCATATTTTATACGAAATAACTATGTTTGTTCAGATAAAAGGGTTCATATAGAGCAGTGTGAATTTAGGGTTGATGAACATTATATGTTCGAATTAATTGACTCCCAGAAAAAAAAAACTCGTGGAAAGCATATATGGAACTCTTTTCGTAGAAATTAAAAGGAACATGTGAAAATTAATTTAATCATTAGACCAACATGTTGGATTTGTTCCAAAGAAAACTTTAATTTTGATGATGACAAATGATGTGTGTTAATCTTTTAATCTCACCTCTTTGGTCAAAATAAGGTTAATTGAACTTATGCTTAATTTCCAAGTGTGTCAAGTGATTATATCAAAAAATATGCTTTAAGAATCTTGAGGAAAAATTGCTTTTGAAAAGAAACTAGTTTGAATCAAGTTTGATTTCCAAATGACAAGTGTTTTTGAGTTGTTTTAAGTTTAATCCATTAAAGTCACAGTTTAACAGGTATTTCTTTCACCCAAGTTTAACTTGCTTCCAAGGTTATACTTTAACACGTTAAACTGGTTTAATCCGAAGTTTAAGTTTTCTGTGACTTTTCGAAAAACATCAGTTAACGCGTTAAAGTTGGTCTTAACCTATTAAAGTCGAAGTCTGAAGGCTCCCTTTCAAATGCTTCAAGTGGCGCGTTTTCAACCAAGATTTCAAATGGAACTCAGACGAATCAGAAGACGCCACCTAGATAGTTCTGCCGTGCATTAAATGCATTGTCTCCAGCTGCTTTTGATCGTTGAAGGGAGAAGTCGAGTTTAACGGGTTAAACTCAGGACTTAACGCAAAATCTGGGAACTCTGCATTTTTGCGTAAAAACAGAGCAACGGCTCTCCAGATTTTAAGGAACCTTTTCAGGCACTTCCAGCAGGGTTTCAACGGTCTAATAGCTTCCTAAATAGTATATTTACACTAAGAAACATGTTGTAAACAACACTTGGCAACTAGAAAAGATAATCCTTCATCAAAGAGCTTGAATTAGAAAAATTGCCAAGAACTTGTGCTTGTGCTTTCATTGGCTTATCTAAGCATTGAGTGTTTCCTTAGTTCTTACCTTGTAACCATGAATTGTTGAGCTTGTCTTGAGTGGTTGAGTGATTTCCTTGTAAGGAAAAGGGGGTTAGAAGGGTTTCTAGTTAGCCTTTGGCAAAACTAGTGAGAGGTGAAGATAGAAGAAACTACCAAAGGGTTGTGTGCCCTTGTAAGCTATTGTGTATCATTGTGTTTCATAGTAAAGAAGAAAACTCTCAAGTGGTGAGCTTGAGGAGAGGAGTAGGCTTTCAAGAGGAGAGTTCAAACCTCTATAAAAATTCTCTTGTCCAAGCTTCTGCTTCTCTCTACATACTTGAGCTTTGGTGGGTGTTTTATGCAACTTACTTTGGTTGAACTTGTTTGTTTTCAAAACTACTTCAAAGGTAGCTTTCAAAGCAAATTCTAGGTGGATTGTGGTAGTTATTTTCTGAGTAAAATAGAGTTAATCATTGTTCCTCAAATTAAATTTGAGTTTGGGGTTTCAAGGATTCACTTGTGCTTTATTTTTGGAACCCAACTAATTCACCCCCCTTTTGGTTGCACTTGGGCCAACACAACATATTTACAAACACATGCACAAACACATTTTAGGTATGAATCACACTTAATTAGTGATGTGTTTAGCACTGCTAAAATCTAGTCTTTTAGTGATAGCTTAAATTATTAATGCAAAGAATCGTCACAAAGTAGCAACGGCAAGCTGTCACTAGAAAGTCTAGCAACATTTCTAGTGGCAACTAATTACCATTAACACTTCTAGAATGCTTTAGCGACAAAAAGTCATAGCTAATGTGCTAGCCTATAGTAATGACTAATTGTTTCTAAGATTTTGCTAGACACTGCTGAGCAACGACAGCCCGTAGCTAGGTTATGGCAAGCCCTAGTGATGACTAGTAGTCATTAGGTAGCCACGGCCCATCGATGATAGTGTTGGGTTTCGGGAGCCAAACAGCGCAGCAGAATTTAACCGAAACCCTCTAGGATCCAAGTGAAACGGGGTAAATCGGGTGTTCGAAAATTTCATACCTAATTTTCGGTTGAGATCTCTCACTCAACTGTAGAGTCGAATCACAAAACCTGAACAGTTGACGTGTTCAGGCTCTCTATGGTATCCACATGAGCCTCTCGGGATCACCACGCTTCCACCATGTCCCAGCAGATGCGTTTCTCTTGCGCTCGCAGTGCTAGCTTGCGTCCTCCAAGGAATTGCAAGAGAAGAGTGCGGCTGTCCTTTTGGGAGGCTAGGGCAAGGAGACCTGCGAATCTCTCACTTAAAAGTTGTATTTATAGTGAGACTCAACTTCCAGGCCTAATGGGTTTCAAAGCCCTAATCCAATTAGGATTTAATTTCGGGCTTAATAATGGTGATAGCCAAAGGCTATTGCCTCCTCGGTAGTAACTCCCTGCCAGAATATTGGCCGAGGAGTCTGACGTCACCCAAGAGAGGATCTTTTTACTGACCTCGGAAGGTGCGAAGTCAAACACTATGAGCTCGAGACTTCGGTTAGCTCGTCAGGAATTCCGAGGACAACACCGTCTCCATCGAGGGGCCAGACTGACCGTCTTCGGGTAAGAGAGCCATCTCTCTGAAGCAAGGAAGAATCTCCCCGAAGGCAGAGGCCCCGAAGAGGATCTTCCCCGAACAAGAAACACCTGAACAAGGGAATCCCCTAACTATGGGTGTGAGTCCCGAAAAAGGTGTCCATCAAGGGAGCTCCCAGAACTATGGGATAGATCCCGAAGGAGGTGCTCACACCGAAGGACGGATAGAATCCGAAGAGGGTGCACGCACCGAAGGGCGACCTCGCCCAGGGGACCTCGGGAGTACGGTATGAGCATTTAAGGAGCCTCTGACATGTCGCCCACAAGCCCTACACGTCACATCTGAACGGCGAACTGACACGTCGCAACCCCCCCAGTCCTGACACAACCTGTCCGGGTCCAGGGCTAAAGGAGGCTACAAACGGCTGCCTGTCCCCTAGGTCCAAAAGTACAGATCAAATCCGACCAAACACATGTCATGATCTGAACGGACCAACTACTCCTATAAATACTAGGAAATGGGACTGGGCAAAGGATGGGGCATTTTCCTCCCTCTGAGAAAACATAAAACAGGCAAGACACTTGATCCCTTAGTGTTCTTCCTCCACTTTCACTCAGAAAACTGACTTGGGCGTCGGAGGGTCCTCCCCGGAAAAGCAAACCGGGGACCTCCTAACCTCTTCTTTGAGCTTTTCAGGCACATTCAGCTGGGAAACCAGAGCTCCAGGCACTCGCCTCCTCAGGAAGTCTCTCCACCTGTCAACATGACAGCAAACGAAGATGCTTTGGGGCATCATTTGGCGCCGTCTGTGGGAAACTACTCCCAGGTAGCTGTTGTCGAAACTCGGCGTTCGAAGGACAAAGGACTCCCGAAGTCCCCGTCCGCGCCTGAAAACCAACTAGCTACCGAACAAAGTCCCCCAGAGACTTCCTTGCCTGAAGAGGAACGCCCTCTTGTCATCACCATGGGTTTTTTACGAGACTTTCAGAGGTCCGTTGTGGCTGAAATGACACAACAGATAGACCGAAGGTGGCCGCAACCAGCCTAGGCGCAAAAACCTACTTCGCCAGCACGACCTCGGGAGAAAAGCCCAAGGGCAACCCATCATAGCTCGGGAAGTGGGGAGCCACGGGAAGAGTCCTCGACAGACAACTTGCCCCTCGGAGCACGGCTGGCGGAAAGAGCGAGGTCTGAACGACCCGAAGTCCCGTCCAGAAGAAGTTTGTCGCCAGAGGCAAGGTCCCCCTCACCTCGGTTCCGAAGTCGCTCCCCGAAGAGACGGCAACAGTCCTTTTATCCAAGAACCTCCAAGCACCAGGAAGAGGAGCCCAGTGCTACGCTCCTCCTGGAGAAAGTCTTGGCCAGACTGGAGAGAGTGGAACAGCAGGTGGCACGCAAGCCTGTTTGGGCCAGGCTAACTGAAACCGTCTCTGGAGATGAAACTCCTTTCGCCCGAACAGTGGTCGAGGCGGCCATGCCAAGTGACTTCAGGCTACCTCGGCTAGAGACCTATGAGGGTCAGACTGATCCCCAGGCCCACCTAACAAAGTACAAACGCAGCATGGTGCTACACGGGGCTGATGATGCTACACTCTGCAAGTGCTTTGAAGTCACCCTCGCAGGACCAGCAATTGCCTGGTACAATTCCCTGCCTCCCGGAAACATCAAGGGGTTCCAGGAGCTGTCCACAGCGTTTACCCAACAGTTCATTGGGAGCAAGCCGACGGCGAAGATGCCCGTCCAGATATTTGACATAGCACAAAGAAACGAGGAGACCATCCGTGACTATGTCGAGAGGTTCAACAGGGAGGCCCTCAGTGTTCCGGACTTTCGTCCCGAAATCCGCATCCTCGCCATGACGAGGGGCCTCCGGAGGGATTCGCAATTGTTTTATGAATTCTCCAAAGATCCCCCGGACACGCTGGGAGAATTCTACCGAAGGGCTGAACAACATATGACAGCCGAAGAGCTGAGAATGACTGGGCTGAAGGCTGACCATATTCACGCTCGCGGCGAAGGGTCCAGCCAGCAAGCCCGGTGTCCAACGGAACAGTTAGGCCGACCTCGGAGAATGCGAGTAGGAGGAAGGAAGCCCCAAAACTTTACACCTCTGAGCACCACAAGGGCTAACGTCCTCATGGCGTTGGAAAAACAGGGGGCTCAAATCCAACGACCGAGGGGCATGACTGCTGACAACAGAAGGAACATGAAGAAATTCTGTCAGTTCCACCGAGATCACGGTCATGACACCGAAGACTGCTTTCAGTTGAAAAAGTACATTGAATCACTGATAAAGCAGGGCCAGCTTCGGCGTTATTTGAGAATGCCTTCCCCGAAAGGGAAAAAAGAGGAAGAAGGAAAGCCCGATGACGAGGATTACGATTCAGACAGGCGAAGGAACCGAAGTCCGAGAAGGCGTCCTCCACCTTCGGCAAGAGTAATACAGACGATCACAACCGGACTTCCATCCTCGGAAAGAAAAAGAAGGGCCAGAGAGATAACGGTGATGGAATATCAGAGCCCAACAAAAAAATTGGCCCGCGAGGATGGCTCCACCATCTTATTTCCCCATGACGATCCATTGCTGATAATGGCAAGGATAGGAAACTGGGACGTCAAGAGGGTACTGCTGGACGATGGGTCAAACGCAGACGTCTTGTTCTCACATTTTCTGCCAAGCTTGGGCATATCCAGGAGTGACCTCAAGGCTGTTACTTCACCCACGTTCGGCGTAGGACCATCTGAGCTACCTGTCCTCGGGTGGATCGACCTCCCCTTGATGATGAAAGGAACTTCGGAGAAAGGAACTGCTGAGTTGTTCGCCTCTACCATGGCAAGATTCATAGTCATGGACGTTCCTTCGTCATACAACGCCATCCTCGGGAGGCAGACACAGGGAAATTTGCACATTCGCCCTGATGTAAAGTACTTGACCGTCACCTTCGCCACCAAAGACGGAGACGCAAAGATCTTCATTGATCAAGGAGAGGTGAGAAAGGTGTTCGTCAGAGCACGAAAGGCTCCAGCAAGCAACTTAGCACATGCTGTAGAAGCAAAAGAGCTGGAAAGGGGCGAGGCAGAAGATCCCACAAAAGCGGAAACAGAAGAAGTAGAGCTTGTCCCAGGCCATGGTACCCGAATAGGGAAAAGCATGGCCGAAGGAGACAAGGAAAAACTTGTATCTTTTCTGCTTACAAATAAAGATCTGTTCGCCTACTCGCCGAAGGACATGCCAGGGGTAAACCCTCGCGTAATCCAGCATAGCCTCAAAGCGAGTCCGGAAGTAAAACCTGTCTGGCAAAAGAAACGGAGCATCTCAGCGCACAAAAGTGACTTCATCAAGACCGAAGTCCAGCGTCTGATAGACGCTAGCGTTATCCGGGAAGTAAACTACCCCGAATGGCTAAGCAACGTGGTAATTGCCACAAAAGAAGGAAGTAGTAAGCTCCGGATGTGCATCGACTTCAGAAATTTGAACGATGCTTGCCCGAAAGATTCATATCCTCTTCCGCCAATAGACCAACTGGTAGACTCAACTGTCGAGTACGGGCTCCTAAGTTTCCTGGACGCTTTCAGTGGCTACCATCAGATAAGGATGGACCCCGAAGATGAAGAGAAAACTGCCTTCATCACCGAGGGAGGAACATATTGCTATATTAGGATGCCCTTCGGGCTCAAGAATGCAGGAGCCACCTACCAGAGGCTGATGAACAAAGTCTTCAAAGACCAAATGGGGAGGAACATGGAGGTGTATGTTGATGATATGATAGTCAAAAGCAAATTGCCTGGTTACCACGTTGCAGATTTAGAGGAAACCTTCCAAAAACTCAGAGCCTTCGGGATCCGCCTTAATCCTGAGAAATGCATCTTTGGGGTGACCTCGGGAAAGTTCCTTGGGTACATGGTATCCGAAAGAGGCATCGATGCTAACCCCGAGAAGATTAAGGCTCTGCTTGAATTCCGAACTCCTGCCACAGTCAAAGACGTGCAAAGACTCACCGGAAGAATAACCTCTCTGAGCAGGTTTATTTCCAGGTACGGAGATAGGTGTCGACCCTTCTTCAAAGTGCTCACAAAGGCAGCAAAGATGGAAGGCGACCTCGGAAGGAATGGTCATCCTTGGGATGAAGATTGCCAAAAGGCCTGGGAAGAACTCAAAGTCCACTTGGCCAGCCTGCCGACTCCGCGGCAACCTCGGGAGGGAGAGCCCCTCGTCTTTTACCTCGCCGTCACAAAAAAAGCTGTGAGCTCGGTCCTCGTGAAAGAAGAAGGGCCAAAACAATGGCCGGTCTACTATGTCAGCAAGTCCCTGCATGGCGCCGAAGTCAGGTACCATTTGCTTCAAAAAGCTATATATGCTTTAGTGCTTGCAGGGAGAAGGCTGCGGCCATACTTTCAGGCTCACCCCATTATCGTCCGAAGTACCCTGCCTCTACGGGATGTTATGAGGAAAGTTGATCACTCGGGAAGGCTTTCCAAGTGGTGTATAGAGCTTGGCGAACATGACATCACGTATGAACCCCGGAAAGCTATAAAAGCTCAAGCTTTGGCAGACTTCATCGCCGAAGTACCAAACACCGAGGAGGGACATTCATTTTCGGGCGAAGACGAGCCAGAATGGACGTTATATGTTGACGGGGCCTCAGGATCCGAACACCAGGGAGCTGGAGTGATTATCAGAGGCCCCGAAGGCCTAGAAGTAATGAAGGCCATCAAGTTCAGTTTCAACGCCACCAACAATATGGCCGAGTATGAGGCCCTCATAGCAGGATTACGCCTGGCCAGAAAAATTGGCGTGAGAAACTTGAAAGCCCATAGTGATTCCCAGCTGGTGGTCTGGCAAATGGCAGGGGACTATGGCGCGAAAGACCCGACCTTGGCGAAATACCATGAGTTGGTAACAAAGCTTATTCGGGAGTTTGACGTCGTGAAAATCGAGAACGTACCCCGACGAGAAAATGCTGAGGCAGACTGTTTGGCGAAGTCCAAAACTTGCACCGAAGTGCTAAGTCACCCCAGCATCGCGGTGCTAAGCATAGAGACCTCGGGGAAAGGATGGAAAGAACCAATCAAAACGTATCTCGCAACCAACACACTCCCCGAAGACCCAAGCGAAGCCGCAAAAGTGCGAAGGCGCTCCGGACGTTTCTTCTTAATTGGAGAAGAACTATATCGGCAAGGACATGCGAATCCACTACAGAGGTGTGTTAGTGAAGAGGATACTGAAATGATCCTCGAAGAAGTTCACGAAGGTGCCTGTGGTTCGCACATCGGAACCGACGCCCTGGCAGCAGTAATACTTCGCCAAGGATACTTCTGGCCTACCCTGAGAAAGGACGCCAAACAGTTCGTCCGGAAATGTGGTAGTTGCCAGAGACATGCGAACATCCAAAGAACACCCTCGGAGTTCGTGACTTCGGCAGATTATCCCTGGCCCTTCGCAGTTTGGGGCATAGATCTCATTGGGCCACTCCCAACGGCGCCTGGAGGCGTAAAGTTCTGCGTAATAGCAGTAAACTATTTCTCTAAGTGGGTCGAGGTAGAACCTCTGACAACTATCTCGGCAAAAGAGGTGCAGAAGTTCGTATGGAAAAACATCGTATGCAGATTTGGCATACCGAGGGTGCTCGTAGCGGACAATGGATCCCAGTTCATAGACAAAGGATTCCAAGAGTTCATTAGCGACCTCGGGACAAAAATGCACTTCGCCCCAGTAGCTCACCCTCAAAGTAATGGGCAGGTGGAAGTATCTAACAGGACCATAAAAGATGGTCTGAAAAATAGATTGGGAGAAGCAAAAGGGAAATGGCCAGGGGAACTCCAAAGCGTGTTATGGAGCTACCGAACAACACCCCGAAGAGCCACAGGGGAAACGCCTTTTTCACTCGTCTTCGGTACAGAGGCCATCATCCCTGTCGAAGTAGTACAACCGTCAATACGAGTCCAAGTGTTCGATGAAAAAGGAAATGACCTCGGCCTGAGAACCAAGCTCGACCTCGTCAGCGAACACAGAGAAGTAGCCGAGCTGAGAAGAAAAGCTTTCCAGCAAAGAGTGGCAGCAGCCGTAAACCTACGCGCCAGGCCAAAAGCAATAAAGAAGGGAGATCTCGTTCTCCAAAAGGCTGAATTTGCACCCCGAAAGCGGTCCCACGGGGTACTTCGCGCAAATTGGGAAGGACCCTACCTGGTACTTGCCGAAGTACGAAAAGGAGTTTATAAGCTCGGTGATGCCGAAGGCATAGAATTAAAAAATACTTGGCACTCAGAGGCCTTGAAAAAATTCTATGCCTAAAACGTTTGGTGGGAAAGTTGTATTGCACAAGTTGCACAAATTTGTCTAAGTAAAAAGTTCTGAAGAAGTACAAAACAAGAGTCTCCCGAAGGCAATCGCCGAGGAAAGCAAAAGTAAGTTTTTCCGAAGTCTTTTGAGCGAATATGTTCGGGACAAAGGAAAGCAAAAGTAAGGTTTTCCGAAGTCTCTTGAGCGAATATGTTCGGGACAAAGGAAAGCAAGGGTATGGTTTTCCGAAGTCTCTTGAGCGAATATATTCGGGACAAAGGAAAGCAAAAGTGTGGTCTCCCGAAGTCTCTCGAGCGAATTATGTTCGGGACAGTGGGAAACAAAGGAATCTGGCAAAAATACTTAGCCAAATTTTTATCTATTGAACAAAAGAGTGCTTACAGAGAAGAAAATTGCTGAAAGACTACAAAAAAGAAGAAGAAAATGAAGACAAAAGGCCCTAGTACAAACTAAGGAACCTCGGCGTCTTGAGAACTGCCAGCCTCTGTGCTTTTTGTCACACCTCACTCAGGCCCTGGCCTAAAAGTTACTAACTTAAAACCACCAGCCCAACTTCAAACTGGGTTTCTAATTCTCGGCCAAGCAAGAAATGGCAACTTTTAAGTCTTATTTTCTTAAGTTAAGAGGCCTGGGAGGTGGCCCAGGTGGCTTTAATAAACTTCAATAACATCTCGCAGCAAGGGCAAGGCCCAAACCCTTAACTTGCCCTACAAGCAAGGATTCACCTAATGCAATTTTAGTGCATACATAGTGTGCATCATGTGTGCTAACTATATGGCAGCCAAGAAGCCCACAAGGTTGGTTTAGAGGTTTGAAAACCATATGCAAGATATACATGATGCATTCGGTCAACACTTGTACATATGCTTATACCATTAGTCTTCATGAAACAAAGCCCATCATCACATGAACATGCCAAACAATGGCCCATAATCACATAAACATAAGCAAGCATTAAGCCATCCATAGTCCATACATAACTTGGCATACAAAACCCATCCAAACATAATAAGTCTAGGCACAAATGACTACACATATATACACCAAAAGAGTAGTCTACCTAGTAGTCCAAAACATGGCTACAAGCCAAGAGAATCCAAAAGTACATATGCCAAGTTATTACAAGCCATGTCTCCTAATGGTCAAACAAGACCTTAAGTATGCCATACAGGAGCACACACTGCAAAACTAGCCCAATGGCTTGGTTCATGGTCATAAAGGCAAACACTATGATCAAGGCCATAGTCCACATATCCATAGCTCCCCCTAGACAAGTCTCCACTACTGCCTGCAAACTCTAACCATAAGTCTCGGCCAATAAAGAATAAGACTTGTAATGAAAACCAACTGCTAAGCCAAGCACACATTGGCACATACCTTGGAAAGCAAGCAAATATAAACACTAAGCACACACACAAGCAGCTTAGTCCTACTCAGGCCGAATATCTTTGCCTGAAAATAGAGAATGGGCAGTGAGCATATAACTCAGTAGGATTCACATCTATATATATAAACAACTCAAATGAGTCTATTTAGTTAAGCTGAGAGTTCACTCAAGCTTAACCTCCAGTTCATTAGCTCATCCTGCAAAACAGACACAAAGACACAAAAAACAGGCATAGACATATACCAAAATGCATAATTATAGGAAGTAACTCACTTAAGGGTCAGCATGCACAAGAAATTCACCAAAGCACACAAGTACACACACACACTTCACAAAGTGGCTCTCGGCCATATCCATCCATACATGTACTCATGTGCATTTCTTGCACACAAACTTACCAAAATACCAATTCCATTAGGAGCTCCCAAAATGCCAAGCAAATAGGCCACATTTACTTGCATTTCTAGCACATGTACCATAGTTAATTAGCTAATCAACAACCAAATAAGTAACCACAATATGCCCATCAAGTAGCTAAGGTCATATGGCACAATTAACCATCACTTAGCCACTCTAGACACTTGCATCATGGTATACAGTACCAAGCAGAACAAGTGTCAGTGAACCCTACCTCAATTAGCTCTCGGTCTCAACCAAGTTTCAAATGTCCAAGTGCTCTCCAATTCCAATGCCTAGCATGACAACACATAGGCATCATTACACAACTCATGGACCCAAAATACCATGACCATATGAAGAACACTATGACCCACATATACACTTAAGCTCTCGGCCAAAGTGCCATTATTCCATATACATGTACTGCCCATAATTCCAACACATTACATGACACTCAAGTCACCAATAAGTCATATCCATGGTAGTATTACCAAGCCATCAAGTGAAATGCACTATGTTACCATGTATTAATCTCTCGGCCAAAGTACACATTTTCACATCGTTACATTACCCAACATTCTTGTTTACTACATGAGCATGTAAACCTCCACTAAACTTATTCATGGCACAAATGCCATGTAACCAAGCAAGCATACTCAAGTACTTTAGCCCAAGTTCTCGGCCACATTGCCCAACTATGCACATTGATGTCATTTATCCACTAACACATTTCATGATCTTATGGCCATCAAATAACAATGCTCATGGCATAACTACCATGTAATCCATGGTAACACATCGTATTATACCCAATTATGCTCTCGGCCTTTACACTAAACTTCCCATTATAATGTTTCTCATCCATTCAAACCAACATATGACCATCAGGTCATCCAATAGCATTACTCATGGCATCCAAACCATGTATTCAAGTAATGGACATTTAATTATACCATTCCATACTTTCGGCCATGATACCCACTTCACATACACATGTTCTTCACTTAATCCAAGCCAACATACATACACCAATGCATCAATAAGCATGGTTCATGGCATCAATGCCATGTGATTAAAGATAGAACATGGATTACCTCAAATCCACCTTTCGGCCAACACGCTAACTTCCACAAATTTGGTGTCCTTCACCACAACAACCTATCACAAGGTTAAACAAGCATCAACAAGCATCATACATGGATTAATTTCCATGAACTCCAAGAAGAACACCAAGAACGCATTCGGCCAACAATCCACTTCCAAACCGAGACATACTTTGCTCATTTAGCTTAACATAGCTTCAAATAAACACTTAAGTTCCTTGTACATGGAAGAACTACCATGAATTCATGGAAACATTGAAGTTACCTCAAGAACCCTAGCTTGGTTGGCTCGGTTCTTCTTCAATCTCCAAGTTCCAACTTTGATTCCAAGCAAACAAGAACCGAAACACTCCTTCTCAAGCTTGAATCTCCTAAAGCCTTCAAATTTCTTTGGAATTTAAAATCAATTTGTGAAGGAACTCTCAAAGGTGCTCTCGGTTTCGCAAAGACAAGGGAAGCCCGAAATGAACAAAGACTTAGCTTGTTTCGGCCGAACACAAATGCTTTTAGTTAGCCAAAATGTTAACTTGGCTTCCATTTCTTTGCATGGCGCATTAGAGCCCTTAAGTCCACTAGAGCACAAAGCCGCCACTCCATCTTGTACTCAAATGGACACTTAAGTCCACCCATGGCTCAAATTGCCAAGCAATTAAACAACACAAGTACCAAGGCCATATAAAACCATGGCATAACCGGCCATGAACTAATAATCAACTAGTTAGTTTGTTTAGCTAACTAGTGAATAGTGTACTTAGTGGAAGACAAGGATATGACTAGTAATCATTATTGTCTCCCAAAAATGGTCTAGTCTTGCACTAGCCATCACAAAAGTTTGCATGGCCACAATTGCCATCTTTAATCTTGTGGTTTCACTTGTACCACTTAAATTAATGCACAGTTTAGTCCCCCCCGTTTTTTTTTTTTTTTGTTTAGTTCTCTATCAGTCTTCCAAATGTACATTTCCCATGTGCAATTAAGTCCTGAAAGTCTCCTGTTTTGCACATAGGCCACTGTGCCAGTCTCCATGACTCCTCTTTCTTCCCTTTCTGTTTTCTCTCACTTTCTTTGTTTTTCCTTGGCCTAAGCCAAGCACTTAGGAGGTGCCTAACACTTTTGTCGGTAGCCTTAGGCGCCGAGAGAGAAGGAGGCAGTTTCAAGTGCTCGATCTTGGACCAAGTCCACCGAGGCTCCTTGGGGATGTTCATGCCTTCCAGGAAGGAGAGGTCAAAATCTGGGAACTTCTGCAGAATTTGGTGCCGAACAAGACAGAAGCCGTCTTGAAAGCCCAACTTCGTCATATCATCGGACTCCCGCTTCTTGACCGCCAAATCTGCATAGTCCTTCTCCAGATCCGCGTAATCCTTCTCCAGATCCTTGAGCTTTCTCTTCAGTGACTTCATCTTCTTCTTCTCTTCTGAAGGCTTCTTCAGAGATGCGACCTCGGCTTCGAGCTGGGCCTTTTCCCCGAGCGTCTTCGCAAGGATTGCGTCACTTTCTGACTTGTCCTTTTGAATCGCTTCTACGATCGAAGTCAGCTCCGCCATCCGAGAGCCGATGTCAGAAAGTTTCTGGGAGGTGTCTTTCTCAAGTTCCTCTTTCTCTTTTATGAACCCCTCCCGAAGTTCGGCAATTTCCTTCTCTGAAGACTGCTTCAGCTGAGCATTGTCGGCAGCCAACGCCGAACACTGGGCCTTCGTCTTGGTGTAAAGGTCCTAGAGTGACGCCCTCCTTTCTGACTCTCGCGCCACCCGAACACGGAGCAACCCGGCATACCCCATCAGCTGCAAAAAAAGCAAACAAAGGGAAAATGATGCTAAGTAAAATGCAAAGGCAAAATTGGCACTAAGGAAACAGTGAAGCGTACCTGGGCGGCATGTTCAGTGAGTTTGGCGGCCAAAGAGATGTCGCTTGGGTAAGCCTCCGTAAGGGCCTTGTAAGAGGCCTCAGTAAACACCCCTTTGCACATCTGCTTGGCCATCTCGGGACAGTCGTCGGAGTACATATTCATGTCCTCCGTGAACGTCCAGAATGGCTCCTTCGGAACTTTCCCTGCTGGGACTTTGGCATCCCGAAGGGCCCTCTTGCGGGCGTGTTCGGCAACCCAGTCAGGAGCGGCCACTTCCGCTGCACAACAAAGCAGAAAAATTGGTTAAGGCCAGAAAAGTCTTAGGGATTTACAAGAGAAAAAAGGTTCTTCGACAAAATACAAACCTGCTGGCACATCGATAACGTCGTCATCAAGAATCGACGTCGCCTCAGTAGAGATCCCCTTGCCTCTTATTTGGCGCCGTTCCTCGGCAGAAGGGGTCTCCTCCCCATCGCCCTCCAGAAGAGCATGCGAAGGCGTGGGGCTTTGAGGAAGGACGTCGGAAGAAGGGACGTCGACAGAAGGAACCTCGGGCAAAGGGGCAGCAGGGTCTTCGGGCTCCTCACCTACCTCCTCCGGAATTTGCGGAAGAGAGGAAGGAGCGGCTTTCTTTGCCCGTTTGGAAGGAGGGCCGCCCGAAGTCTGCTTCCGCCTCCGAGAGGCAGCCTTCTTTGTCTGTTCGCCCCTCTCAGCCTGCCCGGTAAAAAGAGCCTTGTAGAAGGCAGCCGCGTCGTCGCCCATCTCTGAAAAAAGAAAAAGAAGATCAGTGTAAGTCCAAGATGAAGTTATGAAGGAAAAAATGAGAAAGTAACTTAATCTCGTAAAAAGACTCATAAGTCTCTTTCCCCCGAAGGAGTTTCACGAGCCAGGAGTCCTTCCCCGAAGAAGCTGGTTTCGGCATGTTGAGGTCTGTCACATGCTCCTTTACCACCTTGAGTTCCCGAAGGACCTCTTCGGTCATGAGCCTCCAGTTGATCGGAAAGGGGTAAAGGGCACGAGGAGAGACCTCGGCAGCCCAGTCAGAGACGGCCCGGATGCGCCTGTCGAAGTCCTCAAAGATAGGTGCTACGTCGGCGTCTAGCAGTATCTTCGGGTCAACGACATCCATCTTGAGCCTCCCCTGAGCCCACTTGGTCGGGACGTGCGACCAAGCCTCCGACTTCTTCAGGAAAAAGAATTTTTGTTGCCACCCTCGCCAGCTGTCTTTGGTGGCGAAGGTGAACGTATACTTTTTGCTCCCGGATCCCCGAGGTAGCATAAAGTAGAAGCCACCCTTCGGGACCACGAAGAGCTTGTAGTACTGAAGAAAAACTACAAAGTGAGGTTTTATTTTGAAAACACCGCACATACAGAGGAAGGCGTTGAAATAGCAGTACGAGTTCGGTGGGAGTTGGTTAACGGCAATGCCATGGAAGTTGCAGAACGCGCTAACCATCTCCAGGGGGGGATACCGAAGTCCGGCCTTCAGTTGGGCTCGAAAAACGGTGATTTCATCACTTTGGTTGGAAAAAAGAAATTGGTCAGGACGGGGCAACCTCGTCACAGAGTAAGAGGGTAAGAAAAACTTTTTCTTCCACTTCGCTAGTTTTGCCGGAGTAGTGCAGCAAGGGTGAGAAAGAAGAGGTTGCCAACTCTCGGGAACAGGCATGATGAAAATGAGTTCGGGAAAAACAACGAAAACGAGTTCGGGAAAAACAAAGAAGAAGCTTTGAAAAAAGCAAAAGGACTAAAACCCACCAAAGGTCTTGCCGGAATCTGGATTTCTGGAAGCCGTCGTGAAAAGTGGTCGGAAAAACGCCTGAAAAAATAGAACCGCCGCGGAAAATTGGGAGAGAATTAGAAGGCAGAAGAAAGCAAAAGCAGAAGCAAAAAGAGGGTTATGACAGGGCTGGTATATATAGGCCGAGAAGGCCAGGTGAACCGTCGTCATTAGTACCCCTCGGAAGGCGAAGCATCGCCATAACTGCTAAATGCGCCTAAAAAGTCGCGCCTGCCGTACTCAGCGCATTCCCACCCAATAAAAGTGTGCCATGTGTCGGTCATCGCGCAGCAAACGTGCCACGTGTCGTCCATCACGTCGAGCACGCCCTCTGACACCATTTGGTCTAGAGGCGCCGTCCTAAACTGACTCTGCTGGACACAGGACGCGACGCATGAGCAGACCTATAAAGGCAAAAAAGTAGGTTACCTCGAAGACACCAAAAGACAGCGTGTGACTTCGGGCGGAAGGTGTATCTTCGGCACAGGGACAGCCTATCTTCTCGCGCCTCGAGGACGCAAAAAGGGCTACCCATCGCTTCAGGCAGAAGAAGGCGTCTTCGGCGCAGATATCACAACCACAGGACCCAAAACCGATGAACCGAAGTTTCTCACTTCGGCTTTTCGGAGAGGGGCCTGTGATAGCCAAAGGCTATTGCCTCCTCGGTAATAACTCCCTGCCAGAATATTGGCCGAGGAGTCTGACGTCACCCAAGAGAGGATCTTTTTACTGACCTCGGAAGGTGCGAAGTCAAACACTATGAGCTCGAGACTTCGGTTAGCTCGTCAGGAATTCCGAGGACAACACCGTCTCCATCGAGGGGCCAGACTGACCGTCTTCGGGTAAGAGAGCCATCTCTCTGAAGCAAGGAAGAATCTCCCCGAAGGCAGAGGCCCCGAAGAGGATCTTCCCCGAACAAGAAACACCTGAACAAGGGAATCCCCTAACTATGGGTGTGAGTCCCGAAGAAGGTGTCCATCAAGGGAGCTCCCAGAACTATGGGATAGATCCCGAAGAAGGTGCTCACACCGAAGGACGGATAGAATCCGAAGAGGGTGCACGCACCGAAGGGCGACCTCGCCCAGAGGACCTCGGGAGTACGGTATGAGCATTTAATGAGCCTCTGACATGTCGCCCACAAGCCCTACACGTCACATCTGAACGGCGAACTGACACGTCGCAGCCCCCCCAGTCCTGACACAACCTGTCCGGGTCCAGGGCTAAAGGAGACTGCAAACGACTGCCTGTCCCCTAGGTCCAAAAGTACAGATCAAATCCGACCGAACACGTGTCATGATCTGAACGAACCAACTACTCCTATAAATACTAGGAAATGGGACTGGGCAAAGGATGGGGCATTTTCCTCCCTCTGAGAAAACACAAAACAGGCAAGACACTTTATCCCTTAGTGTTCTTCCTCCACTTTCACTCAGAAAACTGACTTGGGCGTCGGAGGGTCCTCCCCGGAAAAGCAAACCGGGGACCTCCTAACCTCTTTTTTGAGCTTTTCAGGCACATTCAGCTGGGAAACCAGAGCTCCAGGCACTCGCCTCCTCAGGAAGTCTCTCCACCTGTCAACATGACAGCAAACGAAGATGCTTTGGGGCATCAAATGGCTCAACTCCTTGGCCCATTATTAATACAAAATTAAAGTGAAACCATAACCCAAATAATTAGCCCATGCACTCTAATGATCCAAATAGCTCTATGTGTGCGACCCAATAGGCTCTTGCCATGTTGGCAATGATCATAAATCACATTTATGATTATAAGCAATGAGCGGTGTCTAGCAACACATCATTGCTACCCAAGTGACAAGATTGTCGGTGAATCGACTAAATCTTTATGATCATCACCGATATATGCCATTGTCCCTTTGTCCAAGATATCAAAACTAAGCACGAGACATGGAATGTGTCACTCTCGTATAGCCCAATCTTTGGTTTCTTGATTACCGAGTAGACCAACTTAAACTGACGACATTGATATCATATATCAACTCATCGGAGCATGGCCATGCATTTTCTAAGTCTCACTCTATCAAGGGGCCCAAAGATATCACTCCCGTTACATAGGAGGGACAAATCTCATCTTGATCATACAAATCCCTCCGCATGATATGTGACATACCCAATGACCTCCTTCAAGTTCACTTAGTTACGAGCAACAAAGGAAAGTATCAAAGTATGTGACTCACATGTAGGGAACCTTGATGATCTTAGGTCGAAGGACTACATATACCATGATCACTATGAGAATCACTTATGACACTCATATAACGATCCATGAAGTGTTCTCATGGTAGGTCGGTCCAGTACACAAGTTCTCCAACTTGTACCCATATGTAGACTACATATCTCATATTAGTCTCCACATATGCTAACCATTATGTATTATTGCAACCCGCTCCACAATAATACTAGACTAGGGACGTTTAAGAATATCATTATTCTAGGGTTACAATTATGTTTATTATGTTACGCAAAAATAAAACAACAAACAAAATTGCTGGATTAATGCCTCAATAAAATATCATGACTCAATGTGCAAAAATACAATCATCTCATGATTGACTTTTTGGGCACAACACTAACAGATAGGTCGTTGCAAGGCTATGGTTAGCCCTAGCTAGCAACTAGTTGTTGCTAGGTGGCCATAGCCTACCAATGGCAGGCCATTGCAGGGCTGTGACCAACCTTAGCAATGACTAGCTGTCGATAGGTGCTAGTCATAACTAGTGTTGGATAAGTCATCACTTTATCCTTTTAAAAGACTCATCCCCCCTTCCAACAACCATATTTCAACATTCAAACCCTTCCACCATAAAACTCCCGTTATTCCTCCTACAGCCACTTCTTTAGTTGTACTACCCCTGTTGTCCCTCTAGTGAGCACTTCCAAGGCTTACTCCAAGTCTCAAGGGAAGAAGCATACTTTTGGGGTTAGCCCTATAGATGTAGTTGTTATCCTTGAGATGGTTGGGTCTTTTCACCTTGATGAACAGGTTACAGTTACCCATCCACTGTTAACTTGATAGCTAGCCACATTTAGAAGAACTTTAAGGTACTCCTCTTTTCCTCTTTTTTTTTTTTTTATACAAACTACTTATTGCTTCTTATTTTGACTTCTTTGTTTTGTAGAGCATGGCTGATAGGCTCGTCCTTCATAAGCATACTAAGGATCGGGAAGATTTGAGATGTCAAACTTAATGAGAGGGAGAACATATTTGTAGAGTCTAAGAAGGAGCTCTAGTTACTTCAGCTTTTTGAGGAGAAGCTAAAGAGCCACTAATCTGGGCTTGAAAAATATTTAAATAATATGAAGAGGTCTTAAAAATTTAGAGAAAATGAGATACAAGGTCAGCTTGATGATGCTTTTGAGCATATTTTGGAAGCCTACGACTACGGCATCAACAAAGGTCGAACTATTTTATTGCACTGTTGCCAAGGTATTGGCACGTCCTAATTGGTGCATTTTTTTGAGATTGCGAAGATCAAGTGGTATATGAGCTTGGACTTGGTTGATGTTTATGACTTCTTTCCTAAAGGGCTTCGTTGATCTCGTCCCTCTGCCTTCCCTATAGATGCTGGAGATGGTCATTCAAAGAAGAGGAAAGCATGAATCAAGTTGCTCAGAAGAGCCTCAAGATCTTCTACTCGAGCCAAACCAAATCTCAGGCTACCCTAGGTGGTTCTATCGACAAGGGGTTTTGACACTAAGGAGGTCAACATTGGTGCTGAAAATTGATGGTATCTCTCTTCATTCATTTTTAAGTTAGTTGTTTTTTTGTCCTTTTTGGGCTTTTTATGTATCGAACAACTACCTCTTTTGAGGCTTATGCTTATGTTTTTGTGATGTGTGGTCAGTGGCAAAGCCACGTTATGGTGAGCGGGGGCAATTACCCCTAATGAATTTTGGTAAAACTACATTTATAGTATTGTTTCTTTATGCAACTTGACCTCATAAGTTTTAAAATGTACAATTGTATATTTTAAAACAATTAACTACTGCCCCCACTAATTTTTTTTCTTGCTTCGTCCTTGTGTGTGGTTATGCTTTTTCTTGAATACATCTTTAATTGATAATATTTTTTTAGTACATCTTTGTCCCAAACGCTCGGTAATTCTCTACCATCTAAATACTTAAGTCTATTAGCCCTTTTTAGATAACTTTTTTCAACAAAATAAGGCCTCTACCATTGAGGGTTAAACTTCCTCCTATTCTGATCTTGCATTGGTCTTGTTGTTGTAATATTATGAAATTAAGAAAGATAGAAAAAGTAAGCATTAAAATGATAGTTTTATGGATAATTTGATAACATGATTTACCAAATATGAAAATAACATAAAAATTTGGTACGACCAAATGGCACAAAAAAAAATGAAACAATTGGAATATAAAATAAAACTGGTAATAAAGTTCGCTGGCTCAGTTGGACTTTTATAGTGCTCAAACCAGGTCTTATGATAATCCCGACTTTAATAAGGTTGCGAGGGCTAAGATATAAGAAATGGTTACCCCTCGACTCTTGTGTACCCCAATTAATTGACTTGAGCACATTAGAACTTAGAAGATCCTTGATTGAATAAAAAAACTGTAATAAAAAAAGGACAGGGCTTAATCGAGGCAATTGTACAACTTCGGGGACTCATTCGAACTACAGTTTGACGCGGTATAAAAGCCAAATAGAACATAGCGATGAAACTAGATGTTCCAGAAATGCAGGGCGACGAGGCCAGAATCTTGCTAGGCTTCCCACCCGATTCTCGTCCCAACACGTCTCAGGTAAACTTGGCGCCAATTCCGACAGAAAAATAGGGTTTCTTAGCGAATCGAATCGAGAAAACCGGTCGAATTGATTTGCTCTGCTTTGCGATCTAAATGGTTCAGTTACTTATATTGCTTGAACTGTTTTGAAATCACGAGGAAATTAAATTGTTACTATTAAATCCGCAGGTTAAAGAAGCTTACAAGAGGAAAGTGTGGGAGTCTCATCCAGACTTGTTTCCTGCGCACGAAAAGCTTCAAGCAGAATCCAGGTTCAAATTGGTAAGGGTTTACAAGTATATATTAATTCCGGAGCTGCTGTGGTTGGAGGTTTCGACTTCAAGGTTGTGCATTTCCGTGTTATGCAACCTGTTTTTGTTTGAAGTAGGCAGTTTGGTTAGTGTGGTTAATATGAGATGAGTCTGATTCCTAGGCGTCTGTGCTTGATGCAGATTTCGGAAGCATACGGTTGCCTTCTCTCTGGTAATCTCTATTTCCTTTTGTTTTTATGATGATTGAAGAGTAAAGAGGATTTGAAAGCATTATGTGTGGCAAGTTTAGTGCACTTTAAGCACCCAGGTGGAATTGAACCTTCTTGTAGTTTATTCTCTGCCCAATCCTTAAAAGTCTTAAGCTCTCTTCTTTCCGTAGCTGTGATCCTGAGCAACTCGTTTTATCAATGGATAAATACAAGCAACCTCAATCTTCAATAAGGGAATTGGATCTTTGTACTTGTAAACGGATTCCTAGTGCTTCAGACTGATAAGTTGATCATAAAACTTGAATGTCTCTTGTAACTGCCTCTTGGTTTGGAGTTGCTTCCGTTATGCTTATTTGCCATCTGGTTTTAGAGAGCTCCACTTTTTTCTACATTTTATCCTGAACCATGATACAGCCAAGGCATTTGTCAGGAGGGAGTAGTTTGGATACAGCCAATTGTCAAAATACTTAGAAAGGATGGATATTTGGAGTGACATTAAACATCTGGCTATGCCTGTATGGGACTGCACCAGTTTCACAAGCTTTGTTTTATGGTGAGAAATGATTGAAGGATCTTGGTATGGAAAGAGGAGAAAAGAAAAGCTGAATGCAAAAGGAACAGCTACCAGTTTCTACTTTCCACCATGCTGCATATGCTGACGTAGATGAAGTGTGTCATATATATAAGAGACAGAGGAAAGAAAATAACGGTTGATAAGGCTATGGTTAAATATGTGCCCCTCATTGGTCAGTGGGATATTTTTGTGATAGCTGGACTCATGTTGCTCAAGATTGAAGGAAGGAAGAAGTACTAGAATTAAATTTTTGTGAAAAAATCTATTACATGGAGATATTATAAATTGGTTGAAACAACAATTTGCCAGCATTCCAGCATGCAATTATCAAACTACAATTTGCCAGCATTCCTCCGAAAAGTTGCATCCTGGAGAAGGCCTCCTTATCTGAAATGAATGAAAACACCGAAAAAGCTGACACAGAGGATCTCATGGTTCAGATAGTGACACTAAGTATAAGTCAGGAGAGGTCGTCACCTTAAGTAGTGGGAGTCTTGCTGATTTACTGGTCGGGAGATCTAAAATAGATTTCTTTTCACTCTATCAAAAAGTACAAAACAGATGTCAAGCAAGCATAGATTTTGATTATTGGAAAATAGCTGCAACAATATATAGTTGCTGTAAAAGCTATGTAACACTGTTGGTTGTTTTTCTTAAGACTAGTTGCAGAATGAAGTAGGTATCTTGAGTGGTTGAGTTTGCAAACCTGATTGGGATTCCTTTATTTTCTACTAATTCTTTCATGAAATTGCTTTCGGAAAAGAAAAAAAAAACGTATAAAAATTACATTTCTGTGTAAATTTTATTTCAGGCGCTGGAGGAGAAGGTTTGGCTTCAGGTAAAATGTCTGGAAACGGTTGCACTATCTTTTTCAATTTCAAAATTCTTGAACCTCTGCTGAGCAACAACCCCTTTTTCAGCCAGGTATGCTCACGTTGTGAGAACTGGCGTACCAAAAACTAATGGAGTAAGAAGCAACCGCACATTGATTGGAATACCTTTCCTACTTATTATTCTGGGAACAGTTGGACTTGGGGGCGTAAATGCTACCAGGTGCTTAGCCATATATCCTTCTTTGGTGTCTCTTGTTCTCTTTTCACTTCCTTTCAGAATTACCTAATGTTGATGATCCAAATAGCTGCCTTCGTCTTCTTTCCAGGGCTTACAGAAAGCAGAAAGAGGCATACCCTTCTTCACATAATCCATTCCTCCCTTGAGCCTCCATATGTATCTTGAAATGAACAAGTCTATGGCCTGTTGTCAGTCGTAAGTCGACAATGATCTCGGAAGTGGCAAACTGTACAACGTTTACTTCTCTGATCAACCCAGTTAAAATTCCTTAGACCTGTTCGTTGCTCCCCATGGAACTTAACCCATCTGGAGTGTGGTTTAGGGCTCAAGGCTATAATAAACTTATCCAGTTTACCAGATAGCTTCTATAGTATTGTACAAAATTCCTAACTGGAACGTGCAGATACTGGAAATATCATACAAAATATCATACATAAAATACCATTCTTTTATTGTTACACGGGTCTCTTGTATTTTTTTGTATTGCGGGTGTATGCTTTTGAAATAGTATTAGTTGACTTTCAACTCTTCACCTTTCCTCGGGGGTTGTATATGTTAGTGGTACCTAATCTGTATTTTTTGTTTAATTTTCATCACTAACCTTCTAATTGTTCCAATAAGATCCCTGACCTTTACATTTCATCCATTGTTGTCCCTAACCTTTTAATGTTAACGGAATCAACCCAAATTCTTGGAGAAACTGCACTTTTTGTCTTGAACCGTATTCTTCTATCTTAATTGAAACCTTAAATTTAGGTTTGCCACATTAAAATCCCTCCTTTAACAATTTCCTCGGTTTGAACTTTAACTTTAAAGATATTCAAAAACCATTAGTTGAGTAATAAGAATATGAGAATCAATCTATAACAAGGTTTTAAATCTCATGTTGGATATTATATTGTTTTTTTCAGTGGTATGATACAGTATCAGTATTATATCATCATGTCTCGGATGTATTAGTTATATATATTATATATATATATATATATGAACATATAGAACATAACAGTCATTGAAAGTATATGAGTTTAAAGTTCATATAATATGTATCTAGATTTTTTAAACATAAATATATATTTATAAAATAAAAATATATAACTTTAAAAGGCATAGAAGAAAAAAAAGCACAAAATTCTTTCAAATATAAAAAAGATTTTGTTATACAAGCATTCAATTAAACATAATAATTATATATTTTAATTAAAAATATCAAAAACTAAAAATAAAATAAAAAGGTACATTTCCCCGTCTTGTACCCTTTTTTTATCTGTACGAGACAATACCTGCCGATACAGTACGAGATTTAAAACCATGATCTGTAACCGTTTAAAAAATTATAACAAGCTCCAAAATGATGAACTGAATAATAATAATAATAATAATAATAATAATAATTTGTCTTAAAGATAAGCAAAATAGTTAATTAAATATTTTCTGGAAAATGGTTAATTTAATAAAAAATTATGAATCATTATTTGGTTAACCATTATGTACTCAATTAATTGTTTATTCAAGGGCTAATAAAGGGTTAATCCATGACTATACCATGGATACCATTGGAGTACCAATGATCCTCCTGGTATAATTCCCATTATGCAACTTGATTTTCAAATGGTATATTTTCAATGTATCTGGGATGGAGAATGAGTTTCAAGGGGCGGCTGAAAAAGGGGGTTTTGCTTTTTCTTTCTAGAAGGTTGTTTAATTAATCCTTCTGTGACTAACTCTTATTAACACTTATTTAATTAACAATTAATTGATTAAATAAGAGTTAAGTAAAAAAAAATTCAGACTGATTTTTTACCTAACTATTTTTTCTAAAGGAAAATTATCCATTTTAGTTATCTTTGAGACCTACAAAAAATATATGTATTATTATTTTTAATAAACCATTTTGAAGCTTATTATAATTCCTCAAAAGGTTACAGATGGATTATCATGTTTTTATGACTTGTTTAATAGTTTCTAATATTCTTCAAGTAAAAGTTTGAAATGAGATTTGTAAAGGAAATAGAGATTTCAATGTAATAAAACTAAAGTTTAGTTCTCAGTTAAGATAAAAGAATCATGATAGCAATAAAAAAAATATTATTTCTCCAAAAATCTAGGGCTCTTTCAATCACATTAACGTTTTTCATCCAAAAATCTGGGGCTCTTACAATCACATTAACGTTTTTCATCAACAAAAACAAAAAGACTAATATGGAACATTTTTTGAAAATCATCACGGACCTCGATGGAACGACTTGAAGGTTAAAGATGCAAATGGAATAAAAAATAAAGATTAGAGACCACTAACGCATTTAACCCTAGTACGAAGTTAAGCAGATGTGGCAGTGGTTCTGTGTTCTTCCATCTGTTGGGAACAGTTCATGGACTTGCCATCACTACATGAGAAAGGAAACCAAATTCAATCTACTCCATTCTGTTTGCCCAAAAAGCTTGTGTTGCAAATTCAGTCATATTCCTAAGAGTCTAAGACTAAATATGTGTGCTGGTAAGGAGATGAGATCATTGGAATGGACAAAGTGTGTCTCATTGACCTTAACTAGATTGATTGCCCATGATAGCTATTGGTGTGAGTTAATATTTTGTGCACATTTATAATCTGTGTATGAGTTCATGATAAAATAAGACTCCATCTTATAGTTACTTCTTTATTAAGATAAGAACAAAAACTTCTATATATGTACTAAAACTTCATCATGAATGATAATTTGTATATGAGAAAAACTACTTTCTTAGCTCTTGGAAAGCCTTCATGGTATCAGAGCATGATTGCTCGTTTACTCACTCAATAACTGAAAAATGTTAGTCTTGTGAATTTACCTCCATGGCCGAACCTCCCAAAGGTTCAGTCAACAGAACTGACCAAATCCAACCTCAAAGATTGGACGACCAAAATGACTGAAGCCTTCAACAGGGCTCAGATTACCTGACTTATGCCAAAGCCATCCGTAGCACCAATTGGAGTCAAGTTGAACGACTCTAACTATGCCTTATGGTCCCAAGTTGTTGAGATGTATATCTGAGGAAAAGACAAGTTGGGCTACATCAATGGAGACATACCGAAACCCCCCAGAGACAAACTGTTCATATCGGAAGTGGCGAACCAAGAATGGCATCATCAAATGGTGGCTCATCAACTCAATGGACCTTGGCTTGGTAGGTAACTTCACCTATTTCCCTACTTCCAAATAGGTATGGGATTTTGTTGCTACTACATATTTTGATGGAAGTGATACATCTCAAGTATACGACCTTCATCGTCATGTGACTCGCACAAAATAGGCAGGTTGAGCTATTGAGAAATATTATAATGACCTTTAAGGTCTATGGCACGAAATAGATTTTCATTGTCCTAACCCCATGAAATGTGAAGATGATATCAGACAGTATAATTGAAACTTACAAGAGGAGAGTGTCTATATTTTCCTGGATGGGCTGGACGATAGGCTAGACAAGATCCAGAGTGATGTATTACAGATGCAACCATTTCCTACTGTAGAGCATGCAAATGCTCACGTTAAATGAGAAGATATTTGATAGGTAGTGATGACCTCTGAAACAAATATTTCCACTGAGGCTGTTATGGCATCAAAAGGGGTCAAGACAGGTGGAAAGCCTAACGGGCCATCTAAACCTAAGGGCCAAACAAGTGGTGGGAAGTGCACTCACTATGGTGTCACAAAACACACTCGCAATGACTGTTTCCAACTGATTAGGTATCCTAAATGGTGGGATGAGCACCAGGCTTGGAAGAAGCATAAACGTGCTAGTACATCTGAGAGCATTGGACATGCAACCGTGGTCACAGCTGATTCAAAACTTTCACACCTTCCCAAAGGTGAGGTATCAAAGGATCCCATGATGTCATACGATGAAGGTAATGATGGACATGTACTTCTTAGCTATTCTTCATGTAAGAATGATGGTTGGATTATTGATTCTGGGGCAACTAACCATATGACGTTTGATTACCGTGACTTCTCTCGTATTACTGAACTTAAGAGGACATGTATTGCAAATGCTAATGGAGAGACATATCTGGTTACAAGAGCAAAAACAGTGGAGATAGCATCTTCCTTCTTGTTACCTCACACTTTGCTAGTCCCATCTCTATCAAACAAATTACTATTTGTAAGCCAGGTTACCACCGATCTTAATTGTGTGGTGCTGATGTATCCTATATTTTGTCTTATCTAGGAGATCCACATGAAGGAGATTACTGGGCATGGTTCTAAGAAGGAAGATACTACATGGATGACCTCAGTGTAGGCAGCATCTGGGAGATCAAAGCAAGGTATCTTTCTTTCATGAAGAAAATATGTTCTTGATTTACTGTCAAAAGTGGGATTGTTGGATTGTAAGCTAGTCGATACACCCATGGCACAAAACCACAAACTTGGAAATTATGCTAACCAGGTTCCCGCCATAAAAGGAGATACCAAAAAATAGTTGGCAAGCTAATTTATTTGTCTCATGTACAACTAGACATTGCTTATGCAGTCAGTGTGGTGAGCCAATTTATGCATCAACCTAGTGAAGAACACATGAGAGTTGTAGTTCGAATCTTGCATTATCTAAAATCCTCTCTAGGGAAAGGACTCATGTTCTCTAAGAACAATCATCTGAATGTTGATGGCTACACGGACACAAATTGGGCAGGGAGCATTTAGACCGAAAGTCCACCTCTGGATACTTTACATTCGTAGGAGATAATTTAGTTACCTAGAGAAGCATGAAACAAAAAGTGGTGGCAATGTCACATGTAGAAACCGAGTTTCAAGGTATAGCTAAAGATTTGTGTTAGTTGCTTTGGTTGAGAAGGCTACTGACTGGGATTCATCTTGTTCCTAGTTCTGCAATAAACCTATTTTGTGACAATAAAGCAACCATTGGCATTGCACACAATCCAGTACAACATGATCAGATGAAACACGTTAAGGTTGACTAGTATTTCATAAAACAAAACCTCAATGATAAGATTGTTCAGTTTTCTTTTGTGAAATCAAAATATCAATTGGCGGATATCCCCACAAAGGCAGTATCCGGTACAATTTTTCACAACTCACTTAACAAGTTGGGCATGAGAGATATCTATGCACCAACTTGAGGGGGAGTATTGGCATGAGTTAATATATTATGCACGTGTATAATTTGTGTATGAGTTCATGATAGAATAGGACTCCATCTTATAGTTACTTCTTTATCAAGATAAGAACAAAAACTTGTATATATGTACTGGAACTTCATCATGAATGATACACGAGAAAAACTACTTTCTCAACTCTTGAAAAGCCTTCAATAGCTTGTACAAACCTTCATGATGTTGACCAAAAGAAGAAGAATGCTCATAATTTTTTTTCTTCCCCCCCCCCCCCTCCCCCCACCACTTTATTGTCACAAAACAAGTTCATTGCAGAACTAGGAGCAAGACAAATCTTAGTCAGTAACCTTCTTAACCAAAGCAACTAACACAAACCTTTAGCTACACCTAGAAACTCAGTCTCTACACTTGACAATGCCACCACTTTTTGTTTCTTGCTTCTCCAGGTAACTAAATTACCTCCTAGTTGAGGTTGACTGACATTTCATAAAACAAAACCTCGGTGATCAGATTGTTTAGTTTCCCTTTGTGAAATCAAAAGATCAGTTGGCAGATATCCTCACAAAGGCAGTATCCAGTACAAGTTTTCACAGCTCACTTGACAAGTTGGGCATGAGAGATGTCTATGCACCAACTTGAGGGGGAGTGTTGGCGTGTATTAATATATTGTGCATGTGTATAATCTGTGTATGAGTTCATGATAGAATAGGACTCCATCTTATAGTTACTTCTTTATCAAGATAAGAACAAAAACTTGTATATATGTACTAGAACTTCATCATGAATGATACACGAGAAAATCTACTTTCTCAACTATTGAAAAGCCTTCAATAGCTTGTACAAACGTTTATGATGTTGACAGAAGAAGAAGAAGGAGAAGGAGAAGGAGAATGTTCATAATTTTCTCTGTCGAGGTCCACTGCAACCCAAGAGTACGGTTCTTCATTATAGTTCATGAGATGCAAAGATTATGTTATGACTTGAAGACGTTCCTTCTCTAGCATGCCAACCGGGAATGTCCCCAAGCGCACAACGCTAGGCGATAAGTCCTTCAGCTGATTCAACCGGACTGAAGATCTCAACTGGGCTTTTAGTTGGCTGTTATCAAAACTAATGTGGCAGAGTGTAAGCCAAAAGAAAAATTGAAGAGCTTCCTCGCCGAATGCAGGCAGGCAACTTCACGAAAACACTTTTTATCCCTTTCGCAGTAAATTGGCTGATTTATTATACAAATTGGAAAATTTTCAATTTCAGGCTCAGCTCATACCGATGCTGTTCCGACTTGCAAAAACTTCCATGGGAACTTAATACATTTACCTGCCTGTGGCTCAATTTAATTTAGACTACAGAGTCCACGGAAAAAGACGCAAATATACATTTTGAATACAATCCTTGCAGACCCTTTTTCATGTCAGGGGAAAGATCGATTCACGGGCTCATGACACCAGATCTTTACCCATTCACACCACAAAACGTAAGACCAGGAAAAAAAAATATAACAGAACAATGAACAAATTGGCAGCCCCTTGCTGGAGTTTGAGAGAGAACTCATATTACAGAGACAGAGAGGATCTCATGTACTTGGTGTTTCACCAGCATGTCCTGGCCGAGCATTCAACAGAGGCTGGAGAGCTTTCACGACAATGCTCATATTTGGCCGGAAATCAGCTTCATATTGCACACACAAGGCAGCAACAGCAGCCATCTGCAGCCAAGAGTAATTGAAGGGCCTCAGTTTCTTGGCAAACTTCTCAAGTTATAGATAGATTCTGTTTCGCTAAAGCATTCTCTACTGAGATTTATTAACTGCAGCATCTACCACATTTTCACATTAGGGCAAGAGCTATGACTCACATCTCTTTGACTACTCACCAATACAATTGCACAATCATACATTCTAGCCCACTAAGAAAACCAAAAGGCCAAATGAATTCTATTACCTCCTGGTTTGTCTGGATTATGACAAGGCCCCTAAGCATATATGAAAACCTGGCAACACTTCCACAAGTGGCTATTTTATACCAAAATTCATGTGAAAGTCAATTCATATGGACATCATACAACAGGAACTCCTCCCCCTTTCTTTCTCTTTCCCCCATTCAATTCATCACTTTACATCTTTTGAAAATACTTTTGGAAAAAGTACCAAAAAACTCACTATAGTTATGGGTTAGTACCGATCTGGTCACAATAGTTTTAGGTGGTTCCGATGTCATTACCAACATCATAATTTGGCACCAAATTAGCCATTAATGTTAAAGTTTGGTACTGAATACGTCAACAACTGGTGAAAAACCTAACGACAAAAGTGAAACATTGTTGTTTTTGAAATCTTAAGGTACGAATGCAACTTTTAATAAAGTTCGTGAACTCTATGTAATTTACCATTTTCTTTTTCTTATACGTCCGCCATTGCATCAGTCACCTCTGGAGCCACCATTGGTGACGGAGGCAATGCCGGAGGAGGTAGTGTTGGACATCGCTATTATAGATTATAAAAACTGTCAATCCAGGAAGCAGATAATAAAAACCACATTGATATTGGATGAATGAGTTTCATTTGATCAGGGTTTGAGTTATTTGTAGTATCATAATATTGTGAATAATTAAAATGTCATTTCTAGAGAGACCAATGATAAATCTGGAGAACGATAGAGGTGATTATTGTACAAAAAATGAAAATGGTAAATTATACACAGTTCCTAAAATTTATTAAAAGTTACATAAAAACCCCAAGATTTCAAAACTGACAACTGTTCATGTTTTCCGTTAGGTTTTTAATGGTTGATAACATATTCAGTACCAAACTGTAACATTAGTGACCAATTTGACCCAAACTATGACGTTAGTGATGACATTGGACCACCTAAAAGTATTGTGACCAGATCAGTATTAGCTCATAACTATGGTGAGTTTTTTGGTACTTTTCCCAATACTTTTCAAACAGCTACTTATTTCACTCATTTAGGCCACTATATCGTCTCTGCCAAAATAAGCTATCTAAAACGCCTTTCCCTTCACAGTTTTGTATTAAGCAACCAAAATACGAGCACTCTATTAGCTTTCCTTGTACAACTCTTCACTTTTCTTGATAAATTTATGGTACAAGGTGCAATATGATGATCAATTGCTTTAAACTAGGTATTAAGCTTCTATTTGGGAGTACCAGCTATTTAATAACAATAAGCTTTATACTCATGTAATTAGTTACTGCATCAAATCTGGACTCTTAACAAATTTTGTGCAAAAAATTTGGATACATAGACAAGCTGGCAGAATTCAAACTTGAGAATAGTCACAATTTCCCCTTCTCAACATAAGATACTTTAGTTTAGCGCTGCATCTGTACAATGCCAAATTATCGCCAATATATACAGAATAAAGCATTGAGGGAATTATTGCAAGGACAGGAAACAATAGCTTGAGGCAAAGTACTAGAAATACCTTAGGAAAAATAAACAAACAAAACACTAGTTTATAGATCAAAAGAAAGAATACCTTTGCCACTGCTTTGGGTGGATATTCTCCCCCTAGTCTTGCATCCACACACTGCTTAACTTTGTCTTCACTCAGTTTTGGTGTAGCCTAACACAAAAAGGGAAAATTCATTAATTGACCTTGTGAAACCCTACACATCATGGCTGTATCTAGCTTTCAACGATGTGGAATATATGAGACATGTAGAAGTAGCATTCTCCCAGCATCAGAAGCAAGAGACAACAACAAAACCAAAAATACAACGAAAAAAAAAACAAAAAAACAAAAAAGAAAATGAAGGGACACTTTACCCATGTCACCAGACTTTGCTGTCCTCGAGGTAATGTATGATCTACAGGTTTCCTCCCAGTTAAAAGCTCAAGTAACACGACTCCAAAACTATAGACATCACTTTTTGCATTTAATTGTCCTGTCATTGCGTATCTGCACCCGAAAGGAAAAAGAAACTCACATTCTAAAATTTGTTTGAAAAGCATATGTAGCAACACACATCTTTAATATGCTTCCCATCTCTTTTGTCAGTAAAAATCAGAATTCAGTGCTGTCAACAAAAGATGACAACACATTCAACAGCAGGCATCTCCAAGGTCTAAAAACATTCAAAATGAAAGTAGCTAGTACCTATAAGTTTTTTTTTTTTTTTCCTTTGATTGACCTATATGTTCTGACTTTTTTTTTTTTTTGGAGATCAATGAAAGATTAATCAATATCACAAATTAGATGGTAGTTTGAACCTGCCAGTAAGGCTATCTAACGAGCCACTTATTAGGCTAGAAAAGCACATATGCCAAATAAATATAATTTTTAAGTTCATGACACATCATCTAATCTTACTCTGGAGCATGGTAGCCGAAGGTCCCAAGAACACGAGTTGAATGAAGACGTGCTGCCATATCAGGTGCTTGGTTAGACAAATCAAAATCAGCGATCTTTGCAACATCATCATCAAAAATTAAAACATTGCTCGACTTAATGTCACGATGAATGATGTGAGGATCAGCCTTCTCATGCAAGTACTCAAGGCCCTTTGCAGCCCCGACAGCAATTTTTACCCTTTGCGCCCATGATAGAACAGGACCAGGTTGTGCTCCCTTAACACCTTTTCTCCCTGTATAGAAAGTACACAAGTTCTTAAACATAAAAGTAGAAGTACAAAGAGTTAAACTGATAGGATATATACCTTCATAGCATGACAACCTAAATAGTTAGAAATGATAAACATTTCAATGTGATGACAAACAATCAGAAATGTTTATCTCAAGCATTGAAGGTTACAATTTATGCCAGTGCAAAATTCTGAGTGTCATCTTATAGCAAAGACTATTTTCTTTTCCAGTAGATTGTCTACTTTGCTTGACATTAATCAGGGCATAAAAACCAATAAACCAAGCAGTAACTGAAGGCTAAGAAATACCATGAAGTATATCATGAAGAGATCCATTAGAAGCAAATTCATAGGCAAGTATTCGAGAGCTCCCATCAACACAGTAACCAAGCAACTGAACAAAGTTTTCATGCTTGAGCCTTGATACCATTGAAACCTGGAAAACCAACATTTACAACTATATACGAAAGCTGTTATATGACTCCAAATCAAATAGCATGGAGTGGTGCTAAACCTGGGCCAAAAATTCGTCATCAGGTTGTTTACTAGTATCTAATTTTTTTATTGCTGCAGCCTGTCCACTTTTAAGAATACCATAAAAAACTCTGCCATATGAACCCTCTCCAATCAAGGAATTTGTACTGAAATTGTCTGTGATTTCCCTCAATTCATCTGACGGAATGGCAGGGACTTGAATGGGCTGAATTTTCACAGTTGTAGCACTCTTAGATGCAGTCTCAGAAGTATGATAACCCCCATCATTTCCTGTGAGCCAGAAAATAGCTTAGACAGCAACCAACAATAATTTGTCAACTACAGCCAGAAATGAATAGAAATTGGATGCAAGTATTCGAAAGTGATTTACTAGACCATAATAAACAGGTAAAAGCGAGTAGGAGCTATCACCTTGGAGGATTTGATTTCCAAAATCAAAAGCATAATTGCTACATGTATACATGGTTTTGGGTTCAAGATATTGTTTCAAATATACTCAGACTACTCCTTTAATTGCCAAAGCAATTAATTACAGATAGCTTTTGTCAACACCAAAAAAATTGTAACAGACTCTCGAAGTCAGGTCTAGAATTACCTGCTGAGCTTTTAGCCATGTATTGACCTCCATTGTCAGCAGCTTTTTGGTAATCATCTTCCTCGCAACAGCTGAAGCAACTCATGATTCAATCTGTCACAGATTCTCTAACTTCAGAATTGGAACATTCAATTTGACTTAAGAAACATTTTGCAATGATTGACATACAACAAAAAGGAGAGAGAGGGCAAAGCTTCTAAATTCTGATTCCCAGAGATTTCCCATTCTCTATATTGTGGTGTTTAAAGCATGAAATTTCTATGGAAAAGATCATCGAGGACATTCTCATATTAGCTACTCCTAGTTTAATATCTGGTTAAATAAATTTGAAGAAGAAAAATTACATTTTAAATTGCATTGATTTAAGTCATATGATTCTCGCAATCAGTGTGGAATGATTTACACTGCAACTAGTGTCCCCTCGAAGATAATGCCAGATAAAATCTAGTAACTGAAACAAGGTCAATAGCAGCAAAACCTATGCCGTCATGGCCATCCTCCCTCTTTATTTAACTTTTTTCCAGAACTACCAAATGAAATTTCACTAACATATAGGAGTAAGTAACTATTTTCATGAAAGCAACGGAGATTATTAAAGATTTTCAAAAGGGAAAAAGAAATCCAACAAAAACAAAACAAAACCACAACAGAAATGCATATATCTAGGACAACAGACAGCGCAAACCGACTTCATAGTTTTCAAGTCAACTAACTGATAACTGAGATTTAGCATCAGATGGTATTGGCCGAGATATTCCGACAAGGGAAAATTCAATCTCAACTGTCCAAAAAGGTCAACTTTTAACCAATCAAAGTAGACGCCGATCACACCAAATAATACTGATCAAACAAAATCTAATCCATAACTAGAATATTAAACAGTCTATAAATTTAAGCTTCAAGGTTATTCTATCAAGTGAGTTAAAATCCCTGAATAATTCTCCGAAAACATCGATGACTTTAAGACATCGGTTTAAGTAACAACTCAACTACAAGATCAAATCGGGCACAAAAATTCTGCAAAGGTTTAAGAAGGAATTGGTACCTGAAATTAGGGGTTGGTGAGGTGGAGCGAAGAGTCTCCACTAGGATCACCCCCCAGTGAGATCTGGAAAGAAGAAGCCGGCGAAAGATGCGGAGGAAGAAAGAAAGAGAAGGTTCAGAATTCAGCCTAAGCTATGTGTTTTTACTTCGTTTACTGTTTTGTTTCTTCGAATACTTAAACAAGTTTGAGGAAAAATCTCGAATTTTCCACTCATGTTTTGAGTTGAACCGTTTTTGCTAGGGTGAGCATGGGTCAGGTTGGTTTGGTTTTATGGTGGAACCAAACCAACCAAAAATGGCCTCGATTCCAGAATTTTTCTACCCAACCCAGAACCGAGAACCAAACAGAACCAGAACTATGGTTCTGGGTTTCTCGATTCTGGTTCTCAAGTTTTTCGGTTTATACCATATACCTATAACAACACCAAAATTCAATAAATTTACATCCATAATCAGTTTTATGACATATTCAACATAATATACAATTAAATTAATACTTAAATATAAGTACTTAGATACATTCAAAAAAGTTTAAAATGTTGTTCTTACAAAATTGGTTCAAAAGAGTTGCTTATGGGGCATCTTTTATCTCAACTAGTTTACTTTATTCTAGTAATTCTAATATTGGTATGACATTCAATATAGAAAACTGAGCCTTTAAGACCATCTTCTTCAGTATCAAAACTTAAAATATGTCGATGTCATAAATTTTTAATTTTGCATGACTCAAATGAAAAAAATATCATAATTGTGTCATAAAGAGTAGTCTGTAATAAAAGATCGAAAGCAAAATGACTTAGGAGTGGTGAGTCTATGAAGCAAAGTGATTTAAGTGAATATGGAGAAATTTCGCAAATGATCCCACAACTTCCATACTGTTTCAATTTGGAACATCAGTTTAAGAGTTTAATATAAAAACAAAAAATAACCATCATAATACTTCAAAGAAATATACGTGTGTATGTGTATAGATATATTAGTAATACTATAATTTTTATTATATATATATATATATATCGGGTTCGGTTCCACCTCGGGTTGGTTCCATATGGAACCAGAACCAACTCAAAAACCGTCGGTTTCCTTATATGTGGAACCAACCCGAAAACCATGATCAATTTTTACCCAACCCAATGGGGGTGATTCGGTTTCGGTTTCGGGTTTACCCAACCTATGCTCACCCCTGGTTTCTGCTACTATAGTTTTTTCCCCAATCGCCTATTGATGTTTTTAAAATGGTTCAAATCAGGGACTGATGTTTTGCATTTAGCTTGGATATGCCAATGAAGCAACTTCATTCAGGAATATTATATGAAGTGGAAAGATATTTTGTAAAGAAGATGCTTGTGTGGCAAAACAAAGGCTGATGTGGCAAAAAGACAAGACAGATAGGTGGAGAGGGAGAAATGCTAATGAGAAATTTGTGGGGCAAGAGTATAAGTCGGTTTCATGTTCAATCATAAGAATTGGGGAGTTGGCCAAAAATTGGGAATTGCAGTTAGGGAACATCATCGACACTCAAAATTAATGGGTTTGAGATGAGTTCATCATCGGATTCGTCAAGTTCATCAATTTTTCACTCAAATGGCGTAGGCGCGGAAGCAACAACATGGTGTATTAATGTACGTTTAGAGTTATGTAGAAAACTTCTTGGACATCTAAAAATTCAGGGGTACACTTCATAGCTTGTCAAAAGATAAATAGTGTAATGTTTGATTGTGTTTTGCTTTGATCATGACAGTAATGTTCATATATAAAATTTTAGTCCATTTTGTTTATGATTTCTATTCGTCTAGAGGATTGGTGGTTGTAGTTTTGGAAGTGGCTTGATGATGAATTTCCAATGTAGGCAACTGTCTCAACTACTTGTATGATCATCAGCGACCACTTGCATTTATGAACCGAACCCTTTTAGACGAGGTGGTGAAATTGTAGAACATGTTGGAGGAACAAGCAAACAGTACTGTTAGAATGAATGAAAAAGAAAAACTAGACAAAAAGAATGCCAGACTTGAGGAGAAGAGTGTGAGATTGAAGGTAGAGAAGAGGAAGTTGACCATCCTACTAGAGCTGGAGAAAGACAGTGTTAGGATAATGAAGGGGATTTTCTATATAGTTGGCTAGGATAATGAAGGGGATTTTCTACATAGTTGTTACATTGTTGGTTGTCTTAGGGTTTGGTATTTGTACTTTACTTTATGGATTTAGTGCAAGGCATAGTTGTCTGTGAGTAAGGGGAATTTAGTGCTAGGTGATGACTTGTATAGAGTATTATGAGCACACTTTGAATGTATGTATCATACTCTGTTTTGTTGAAGAATATAATGAATTATGAGTTCGTCAAGCTGTTTCTTTGCTAAATTGAACTAAAAATGTGGTAGTCTTTATTGCAGTACAGGTGTAGCAGTAGTTGATCCAATGTCCATGGTTGCACTTTAAGGTTGATGTTCATAATAAATTCATAGAAATAATATTGGAATATATGAAAAGGAGTAGAAACATTCTTTTTATTTGAATATGGATCAACAATATCATGTAACTACAAAAAGATGTAGCAGCTGTTATTTTTGACATTTAACATGGCTTGCTGATATTAGCAAAACTAACAAAATCAAATTTTAATGATTTTAAAACCTACACAATTATATGCATTTCTACTATTTTCCTTGTTACTTACAAAATTCTTCCAAGTCCTTTTAGCTAGACTAATCGATTGCTTTTTAGAACATATGCAAAATCTTCAAAAATGTTGACTCTGTCAGCACACTAACCGACTCAGAGTGTCTTGCCCTTATACCCTACCTTAATAACTTGTAGTTCCTTTATTATTGTCAAACATTGGTGTTCATTGGATTGTTGTAAGGCTATCAATTGCCATCATAAAAATTGCACATGCCAGTAATTCAAGATCCTTCGACCTACTTGTCTAGGCTGCATGAACACACGCAATAGTATGACAGTTAGATAACTGAGCGGGAGGTAGTATATGATCACTAATGTAATACCTCTATATCCTACATGGGAGAAATGTGGGAAATCTTATGTAAATGCATAGACTTAAGTTTCATTTCATAACCACCTAGCACTTATCATTTTTTAAAATATAGTCTATTTGGTAAGGGCAGGTGTTTCGTTGACTGGTTCTAAACTTGAGTCATTACAGATGGTATTAAAGTATAAGAATGGTTCAAAACATGTGATTGTGTTTGCTAATTGGGATGGGAAAACTTCCTTATACTGAGAGTCCTTTTTTAAGCATCTAATACTTATCCTTTTTTACAAAGGCTGGCTTATATGGTGTGGATATATGTTCCACTGATTGATTTTGGACTTGGGGCGTTATATTTCTGGTCCATAGGACTAAGTAATCTGAGTGACTCCAACAAAGATATTGGGTACATAAGCGAAAAGGTTGTAACATCCCCATATCCCACATAGGAAAAATATGGGAAGCCTTATGTAAATATGGAAACTTAAGTTTTAGAACATAATCATCTAGCACTTATCATTTTTCACAAATGATAGCCCATGTAATGTGAGCAGGTGTTCAGTTCCGTTGATCTATTCTGGACTTTGGTCATTACAACTAACCTATCACATATATTATACACTGTGAAGTCTGTCTTAATATTTGTAAGAATACTCAGCCCATGTTCAGGTCTTTTTCTAGTAGACTTTTTTCCCTTTGTTTTGGTGTTGCAAGTTGAGCTAGTTCTTTGGGCCTCCTACTAGCAAGTGCTTGTGTTCTAACAAGTGGATTGAGCTACATATCACAAATATAAAAATTACTTCCTCTGTCCCATAAAGAATGATGCATTTTTCTTGACACGAAGACTAAGATGTATGTAGTCTATGATATTTTTTCTTCATTTCTACCCTTAAAAGTAAATTTTTTTTTAAAAAAAATTTCTTTTTAAGGTTATGTGAAGTGAGAATTTAAATAATTATACAAAAGATTTCTTTTGAGATTTTATGTAATGAGAGTTTTAATAAAGATTAAAAAAGAAATTTTTTTTTTTTGGGTTTTGTGTTGTGAGATTTTAAATAAGGATAGTAAGCTAAATTAAATGTTACAAACTTTTTAAAAAAGAAACATTTTATCCTTTTTGGATGGCAAAAAAAAAAATACATTTCATCTTTTTGAGGATAGAAGAAGTAGCGGTTTATAAGTTTGGAACTTTGCTCCTGCTTTAGGAAGGTTTGAACATTACTAAAACATATCTAGGGCAAATAAAGCAAACTAGAAACTTAAACTGAAACATCATCCACAAATACTTTTTTTGGGCAAACATTCATATATATTTCTTACCACAAGTACCCTACTAGCAGAACTTTTCTTGAGTGGACAACTAACCTTATAATGACCTGATTGGTGACAAATGCTGCAACTATTTTTCTGGCCTTTCCTTGGCAACTTCCCAACATGTTTAGGTTTGTCATGATCTACTTTCTGCTTCTTTACAGGTCTACCTAGTATTTTTTTGCATGAAAGGGGGAACAATAAGTATTAAATTATGTTTATGCCAAGTCTTTTTACCACTTATAGGTTGAAGTGAATGTTGACAAGCTGCAAATAACTTTTCTTTGTATAACACTAATCTAGGTACTCTTATGGATCATGTTGCTTGTCCAATATGTAAGCTATAACATGACAATATAGAATACTTGACATATCCCACTGTCCAGAAGAACAACCGTTTCATTCAAGCTTAACTACATACCGACTCATACTCTTTAACACCTCATACCTTTCTTTACCATTCTATGTCACCTCCCAACTATGGTGATCTTTGGCCTCGACATCTAACTTTGCTAGAATTACTTTTCCATACTCTCCCTCCCACTTCTCAGCAGTTCTATGTTTGCCAACAAGCCTTTTTCATGATTTACTTCCTTATCTCTTCCAACATTGAATGTATAGGTTTCTACCTAGCTTATAGCACATACTCACCCATTGAATGCCTTAAAAATGTTGTTTTTTGTTTACATAATATGTGAGGCTCTTGTTCAATAATGCTTTACATCAAAACTTTGGAGAAATTCTCAACACATCTTCTTGGCAATAGATACATATTGATTAATTGCCTCTAGTGCATCTTGAAATTGTGTTCTATATGTGCTATTTGCAACTGCCCAAAAAAGGCCTTTGAACACATCTACCAAGTACCTGTGGCCCAAATTAGCACAAATATATGTTGCACACCTCCTATGTTCGACATCTGGCAGTGAAGCCTTGAATTATGCCTTACCCTTCAAACCAATATAGTCAATAACCAAGGTGACCAAATTTGACACAATATTTGGCTGCCACTAATATTTGGAAAAGGGTAAAATGGGTATATTCACCATTAATATTTGTGCTCTAAAATGAGTTGCCCATTATTGTACCTTTAGAAGCATTTATGTTGTTCATGTTTTCAGTGAAAAACATGCCATTTATGTTTTTTATTAGGATGAAACTGACCATTGGTATAGTTAATAGGAAAAATATTTTTTTTGGTAATATAATATTTTATTCACAATAACAAATCAGTTTATATACCTGTCATTACCACGGGATTCTAGGTTGTATTGAATTTCAAAATAGTATTTATATTTTAAAGTTATATAAATATTATTATAGAAAATATTATAATAAAACCAACAATTTAAAAAGAAACAAATTCTTCCAACATCATATTGAGTAGTGCCAATATTTAACTTGTTTTTTTACTTACCAAGATTTTAAAAGTTAGAAGAATCTTGCGTGTGCTCAGCTACAACCATGTGTCCGATAGATATATATAAATAATGCTTAGTAATTTGGACAAAAGAAGTTTGTGCAAGCGAGTTGGTCTCAAAGCTAAGCTTAACCCTTGATATGGGTTTGATTCTCTCGACATGTATGATACAAGTTAACTTTTTCTTCCTTTTTTTCCCCCTTTGTATTCATTTTCTCTTCTTCTTTCAATTTTGTTTCTTTTTTTTTTTCCTTTCTTTGATTTATTTATTTATTTTTCTTCCAAATTTTGTTTTCAATTTCATCTCATTTTCTTTTTCTCCAATTTTTTTCCCTTTCTTTTGTTTGTTTGCTTTGTTTCTTTTTCTTTTCCACCAAATTTTATTTTTTATTTTGATGTTGCTTTTACATATAGGAGCTAAAAAATAACAAATAACAATGATAAAAAAATATATAAAAATTGAAAAGAATAGAGAGAAAAGATTAATATTATTTGGTTACAGAACAATGGAAATATGAGAACAAACCAAACATCAAGTAGAACATATAACAATTGAAAAAGAACAAATAAAAATTCATAAAAGAATATATACGAACAAACCATAAATATCAACCTCAAAGTTTTTACCAAAGCATGAGCTATTATACAAACAAATCTTTTTTCTTTGTAGGGGTATTGGAAGGTAAAACAACTAAATACAAATCTTATTGTAATCAATGATTAATCATCATGTGCTTACCATGCAGGATTACAACAACAACAGTAATTGTCGATACATTTATCATAATCAGTTCTTAAAACTTTATCCTCACAAGCAGATAAACAAGTATCTAAATTACAGTCACCTTTAGGGAATGGTATATATGGAAATTCTTGGCACCGAGGAGTGCAGCAACAAAATTCACCAACACAGAGGTCAAGTCCACTTGCATAAGTTCCACACTGGTCTGGGCAGTTTTCGTCAATGCAATCACCTCTAAGAGTATACATGTTCCATAATAAACAATGATTATCTGCCATTGTTTTTGCAAATTATCAAAAAGAGAAAGAAAAAGAATTCAAATCTCCTTTTTTTTTTTTATCTTTCTTGGTTTTTAGTGCACTAATTTATTCTACATATGGCTTAAATCTAAATGATGATTAAATAAATAAATGGATGAATATTTACATTCCTTAATTCGTTATTTTTAATGAAAAATCATTCAAATCTTACATGTGTTGTGATTTTGGTAAAGGTGAATAGTGGTCAAATATTTGAAATGTTCATTAGTCCTAGTTAAAACAAGTAAAAACATCCCCAAAATATTTACTAAGAAAAAAATAAAAAACTAAACAAAATTAGAGATAACTTCAAAATAATGTATAACAAAAAATTGTCATCCTTATAAAAAAGAATTTTTACTATTTGAGAGTCAGCTTTACATTTGTGTCATACTTTTGAATCATATTGAATCAAAATCTCACCACCATATTTTAGAGTCAAAGGAACTAAATTATAGAATTCACCATAAAAACAATAATGTAAAAGACTAGTGTGCATGTTTGTATTACCACATAGTTATAGATAGTTGAATACAAGACATTACATAAATTCAATAGTAGATCAGCAACTTATTCAAGTAGTTGATTTGTGTTTGCGTAAAAAGCTTATATGAACCTAAAAAAAATATGGTTCCCATGAAACCTAAAAAGCATAATAGTCACATTAAGGTTCAACTAATTTAGATCAATTGATGTTAGATCTCATTTAGGGGGAGTTCTTCTAATGCCTATTAATTTCTCCATTTTCTATGATAATAGTAATTTTTAGTAAACATAAAGAAATTTCATATTTGACTTAAATTATCTTAAAAATTATTTCCTTTTCATATATACTTTTGTTGGTATAATCGTTGAGACTCATTCTACTAAACAGTTGGCTTAGCTTGTAGCTAACTACAGCATAAACAGTTGTTCGAAATTTTCAAAAACTATCTTATGAAAGATTGGATACCAGTATAAGATTCTAAGCAAGTAGAGCATTAAAGTAATTGAATTCTTGGTAAGTAAATTAAGTGGGACATATCTGGTGACTAATAATAGAAGCTCTTAATGATAGAGGGGAATGGTTGTTTACCTGAGAAAGTTAACATATTAATCTAGTGATGACTTGCATAGGGGCGCATTTAGTGACTAATCAACCTATGTATTTTGTGGCAATTAAGAAGTATCTTTGGCTCCATTCAACAATAATTGTTTGTGATATATATCAGAGTTTTGTATAATTGATAAATGTTGAAAAAAAGATATATATCCTCTAAATTCAATCATTAAAGCTTTTGTCAAATGAAGTCAAAGATTAAAAGGGCATGTTTGACAATCATTCTTTGAAAAAAAAACTATGTTTTTCTTTTTCTAAAGGAAATAGATCTGCAAAGCATTAGAAGTTGTCCTAATCAAACCGTGATAACAAGAAAACTACGAAGCAAATGCTTCAGAAGAGCTAAACCAAACATATGATGTTCCCAAAAGAAAATTAGAGACTTACTTGTTGAAAGGAGGAGCAAAACCCAGATCAAAACAATGAGAACTCTGAGCCTTTGAGAAATCCATCATATAGCAACTTGATAGTAGTCATCTAAAATGTTTTCAAACTCTATTATTAAAAATTTAAGAAGAGGCGGATGACAATTTATATTGCTATTGTTGATTAAACCTTGACAATAAATGAATGTTATCCTCAATATTCCGTTCCTAGTAAAACAAACGAAAAAACCTGAAGCTTAATAAGCTTCAACAATCTTTCAAATAAATTAAAAAATGCCCCAATTACTTCCAAAATGATTCTAATGTTTTCTTTTACCAAAATATTTCTTATTTCTCTTTAATTATACATATTTTTCAAAATACATATATTCTAATTATTGTAATTACAAAGGGTGACATTAGATGAATATTTTAACATGTTTATATTATATAATATTAATAATATTTATAAAAAATGAAAAATATTTTAAAACAGAGGTAGTAAAATCCAAATGTATAATTTGATATAATTATATGAATATATATATCTTTTGTTGATTTTCAAGATAGCTAGATCTTTATCTCAAGGATGATCATTTCAAGAAAACAAACTACTTTCTTGTAACTTAAAAATGAGTAATTTAATTTCCTTGTTCATTTTTTTGTTATTTTAAAATGTAATTTATAATAACTAAAGTGGATCAAATCTAAAATTTGTGGTTATTAATAAAAGGTCTAGGGGTATGATGACGTTGTAGTATCTCGAGTTGAATATGGGTCAGGTTAAAATAATGATACTGCAAAAAAAATCCTATTTGACCTAAAAATCAAGAACTGGTCAAAACTAGAATAATGAGTCTGATTTTTTGATTTTGGTTCTTGAGTTTTCTAGTTCCTATTATATAGATATAATAATTAACAACTTTAATCCAATAAAATTACATCCACAATCAGTTTAAGAAATATTCAACATAATACACAACTTAATCCGTGTTTAAATATACATATCCTTAGTATATAATCAACTTAGTAATATCATAATTTTTAATATACATGTTCAAATGTGCATTTTCATACATAAATATATGAACAATTTAGTAATGTACATGTATCAATGTACGTTTAAATGCACATGTTCATACAAGAATATATGTACCATTATTTTTATTATATATTTTTGCATGTACCATGAGTTCTATTTTATCTTGGGTTGGTTCCATATGAAACTGGAACCATCTCAGAAACAAATATAAGTCCACGGTGGCTACTTTAGTTTATTTTTATGCCCTAAATGGGTACCTAACCTATAAGTTTGTCCTATCAAACTATGTAACATTATATTACACGTTTCAATTAGATGCTTTTCATTTATTTTATCATTAAATCATATGAAAAATGCAGATATGGCATTAAATAAATTTAAAATAACAACTTTAGTCCTTAAATTTTTCCAATCACCAATCTTAACCCTTAAACCTCCACTAAAATCAGTTCTACTATCTTTCAGTAGATCCAGCCCCCTTCAAAACCTAACATCTAATCTCTGATGCTGCCACCCTAAAAGCTACCGACATCTCCAATTGTCAGCCTAGCTGCCCCCATTGACCACCTTCTAGAGCCATCCTCGAGCATCATTGACAATCGACAACGCTCAATTGAAGAACAAAATGAGTGTGAACCAGCCCCTGCTGCTATTCATGTTTGATCCACCGTGCCCTACGTCATTATTCACTATTTGACCTCCAAGGGGCCGCCCAGCGTTCGCTATCAATACCTAGCCAACCAGTAGCATTCTTACCTAGGAAAACCATTTGTAAGCTTCTTTGTTCATTTACATCCTCACAACTTCCTCCATGGCAGTGAGCAGTAGATGATCGCTTGACCACAAATTTGTGCCTTAGGAATTACAAGTGCTCTATGAAATCCTTTAACTCAAACACAAGAACCTAACTTTGTTTCTTTCCCTTGTCTGATCTTTTGACTTGCTAATTCTTGATCTTGTCATTGATGATCTCTTTTGATTGTCACTGTTATCATAGTTCATCTTTATGTGCCTTTTAGGACTACTGAATCAAGTCAAAGAACTGCCCATCCTTGGATGATTTCGTGCCAATGGTCTTTGAAAGGGGAAAAGATCCAGGCATATTCAGACAAAGGCGAAGAACATATTCAATTGTCATTTAAATTTTTTTTGTTGAACTAAATGTTGTAGTTGTTGTTGTTGTATGTCTTTTGGATTTAAGACTGAATTTCTATAGGAAAAGAGCTTTTTTTGCAATCTTAGTTTTTGATTTGCTTCATAGGTGTTGAATTGGATTAGTTTATGGTTCATGAGGGTGATTTAGTTCTTTGAACTAGTTGGTTCCTTGAATGATGAAATCATGAAACATATGCCAGATTTTTTAAGAAATGCCCATATGGGCACAGTAGAATTCCTAACTATAATTGCTTCATGATCATGAGGAGACCTTTGAAAGAAATGGTTGGTCAAATGGGGGAAATCAAGTTGGGTTAGAGATTTTCCCGTCATTGTCGTTGACAGGGACAAAATAGTATCAGCTGATTTGGGTCAAGGATGTGGAAGTGAGTAATGTCGAGTAATTCATTGGGGGGATAGGGAAAGCTGGATTAGGTGATAAGGAGAGTATAATTGATATTAGTGGAAGCTTAAAAGTTAGAATGAGTTATTGGAAAAGTTTGAGCACCAAAATTATTTTTTTAAATTTATTTAGTGTTATTTAATGTCATATAAGCATTTTCTATCTAATTTAACAGTGAAATCAACAGAAAGTACCCAATTGAAATGCGAAATATGATGTTAGACAGTTTGATAAGACAAACTTAAAGGTTAGGTATATATTTAGGACACGAAAATAAACTAAAGTAACCATGGTGAACTTTACCTTCTGGAAAACTGATGGTTATCTCATATGTGAAACCAAGCCATAAATTATGATCCATTTTTACATAGCCCAACCCAATAAAACACAACAGAGGTAGTTTAGGCTAGATCTTGAAATTACCTAAGCTAGGGATGATGTGCTCACCTTCAATATCTTTCTAAAACACGAACTCATACTGTTCATTTAATATAAAGTTTTTATGTTAGTTTCTTTTGATTAAGCGAGTTAGCTTTATTTTTGGACTAGACATGTCATAAAAATAAAATAAAATTTTAGAGAAGATCTATTTAATCTAATTGTTTGTTATAACGTTGTTCAGTAATTGATCCTCAAATTTACAAGCAATTTTTTTCGCTAGATTCCAACCTCCTTAAGAAGGTATGACATTTTATCAGTAGGGCTAGGAGATGTCTAAAACAAAGGGCTAAAATCTGTTTGCGGTTCCCTAGTTTTAATGGGTATCCTAAATTGGTCATTTACTTGACATAATGTCATCATAAAATCTCCAACTCTAAAAGTGCATCCCAAAGTAATCCTTTTTGCTAGTTTTTCTGTTATCTTAGATAAAACTTGATGATGTGGCGACAAAGATGTCTACGTGGTAGCCCAAAATGCCATATGACATCATTTTTTCATAACAACAAATGACTCTACAAAAAATAATAAAAATTTTGTGGCTAAAATTGATAGAAATGTACAATTTTAAGGACTTAAAACATTGTTAACCAACATCCATCTTCTTCCCCCAAAAAACCCACAAATTCATCTCTTCCCCATCCTCTTCACTTTAAAGCTAAAATTTGTCCGTGAAACCGCTGGTTGAAATGAATCAAAGTAATAGATCTATCCAGAAATTTGTCATTTTGTTGTTAAATTCTTTGTCGTTGATTTCTTCAGCATTTCCCATTATAGAGATTAACAAAAGTGAAAAAGAGAAAAACAATGGGATTCAAAAAAATTGACAAGCACCCATGCAAGGATACCCAACTCAAAAATTGAATTCAGGCATAGTAAGGAAGGCAAAATTATAAAAACCCCCATATGGTTTGGTTTAACCTACAATTTACTTCATCTATTTTTAAAAACTTACACTTTACCCCATGTTTCCTTTACAGTGCCTGACAATAATTTCTAAAACCATAATTTAAACTATCTAATAATCATATTCCAGTAATTTCAAGATTTTTGATATTTTTTTCACAACCAATCGACTTTTAAAAAATACTGATATGTATTTATAAATATAAAAATTGATGGGGGAGAGATTAACTATAAAAAAAATTGATAATTTAAAATGTCTATTAAATATAAAAAAAATATTGGAGAGATTAAAATTATTGGAAGATGACTATCGTACAGTTTAAATACAGTTTCAGAAGTTATTATCAAACAGTATAAAAAATACATGAGATAAAGTGTAAGATTTTAAAAATAGAATTGACAAATTATAAGTTAAGGCATATCTCAAGAGGTGATTGTAAGTTTCTAGGTGAGAACTGATGATTGTGTGGTCTAACCCTATGATTCAGCAACATCTCTCACAGCTCTGCCAGGTCGATCTCTACCGCGCCATTCTTAGGCTAACCGCTCGCTTGTTTCTAGATGGGGGGACTTCACGCCCAAATCTTATTTCAGCAACATAAAGCAAAGAAGCAAATTCTTTAAGAAGAGCTGATGGGTCATCAATGGCAGTAATAGGTCATCAAGTCGTAAATGACCCCAAGTCCCTTTTCTACGTTTGTTTCAAAAATTGTTGTGATGTTCAGGAGAGTTTGGCTAATCTCTATGTTCAAGCTACAACAATGAAAAATCTCAGCTTCATTTACTCATTCAGGCCTCCCTAGTCTTGGATTAACTTCAATTGATTTTGTGCAACTTCAATTGATTTTGTGCAACTTAATTAGAACTCATTTAGGACTCTTGCCAATTTGTTCCATTTTTTACTAACTTTTTTTGTATCAATGGTAAAACACCAATTTTAGTTCTTAAAATTCTGCTTTTTATCTTATTAATTTCAAAACTTTATTATATAGAGGTTAGACCTAATTTTAGGTTAACCACAAATCTTATTTTTTTTTTATTTTCACAAAAGAGTTTATTTTAGGCCTAAATGCATATTGCTCCCCTGAACTATGGTGACTTAGATAGTTTGACCCTGTACTATGAACCGTATCAATTTAAACCCTAAACTTTGACAAATCAGTTAGTTTTGTCCTTTGACTCAATCATGCGCTCACGTAAGAGGCGTGCCGTGAGACATGTAACTCCGTCGACGCCACCCTACCTGCTCCACTTCGTTCTCCTTTTCCTCACCGCCACTCAAAGCCGTCGCCGATGTCACAAGACCTATCGATGACACGGCACCTTCTCTGGCACCTTCTCCTTCCTCTATCGTCTCTGTATCTTCCTCCTCCGCTTCCCTTCGAACCTCTCGCTCTCTGGCATCTGGCTCCCCCACCTTCGTAAGCAATGGTCCCAATCTACCGCTGCCACCAACTCGTCTTCTTCTCTTGCCAAGACCTACCATCCTCCATTGCTCTCTCCCCTAGTCTTATCAAAGTCTTCAATAATTCCTTTCTAATTGACTCAACCACTGAGCCATCGCAAATTTCAGATCCTACAGCATCCCAATCGGTCATTTTGCCTCTGCTAAAGTCACCACAATTTCCACCTCCTCTGTCATCGTATATTCAGATCAAGAGCTATGGAATCGTCGATGACAACAAGACAACCGGAATGGATGTCCCTTATAGCGTATCCATGGTTATGCTCAAATCCCTCACCATTTCTCACGCCAATCTCACGGAAATCCCACTGCTCAGCTCTGCTGCTACTTTATCGAACGATGTTGTGTTTTGCCGATCACAACACTCGACTGGGGTGGAACATAAGAGGGATTATTAGGGCTGCTTTTGTGCTCGATTGATTGAGAGCCGAGGCATAGACTGGCTCTTGACATCAGGCTAATAGAGGGAAGAGAGAACAGCGGAAGAAAGGGAATAGGATCTGAGGGCCGCTCTGTTAAATAAGTGACGACGTCCATCCTATGTGAGCTTATCTCTAAGTTGATGGACCAAAGCGACCGATTTTATAAAGTTCAGGGTTCGAGTTGCTGCGGTTTATAGTTCAGAGTTCAAATTATCTAAGTCATCATAGTTCAGGGGAACAATAAGCATTTAGGCCTTTATTTTATTAATAGGTAAACCTACTTTTAATTACTATAACTCTAAACTTTCTTCTCTTCATTCCCAAACTTTACTACGTATTTAATAATTATTATACTATATTTATATTAAATGCTATCACAGATTGAATGGCCACAACTCTAGAATTTTTCACTTTGCCTAGTTGGTCAACATACTTTTCTTTTGGACAATTGACCCTTTGATTTGTAGTATTTGAGTTCTTAAAATGTTGTTATTTGTCTTCCTAAGCCACAAACTTTATTCATTACTGATTAAGTGCCTGAATAACAAATTACCATGACAACTCGAGGCTAATCCACCTAGTAAGATGCTAAAACTAAATTAAAACAAGAATGTTGTAGAAGATTAACAAAAGGTAGTGAAGGTAAGATGGGAAGAAAAATCAACAAAAAAAAAAAATAGAGTGATAGGATTCGAGAGGGCCTAAAGCCATTTTTTGCTCTTGAACTTGAATAACTTACTCTTGAACTTGAATAACTTAGACACTTAACACTTAACCCTCAACTTGAAATTAGTCAAACTCACCCCCTGAACTTGTAAAGTTAGGGCACTTTTGTGTTTGAATAAGGAAAATATGCATAATCATTCTAATTAGCATGAATGTCCACAGTTCAAAGTGATTCAACTAAAAACAAATCACAAACCTAATTCCATGTTTGCAATCTGGGACTCCACCATCAAACCTCATATCTAACGATGTAAAAGAATACTATGAAGACATTGATCAAGAATTCTCCCGTTTGCACAAACCTTGAATGAGCTTCTAAATAAAGAGAACCCAAAATTGAATTTCACCTAAATCTATTCTACTTCTGCTCCGCTTCAGCATGCCGATATGTTGCACAAATAGCCAAATCATATTTAACAATAAGAAAGGCCAAAATACATCTTCAGACCCCAAACTTGATTGACCGGGACATTTAACCCCCTAGACTTCAACTCAAACCAACTCAACCCTTGAACTTCGTTAAGTATGTTAGTCAACCCTTTTGACTCGCATGTGTGGTCACGTGATTTTAAGACACGTAACACCGTTCATCCTCTGTTGTTTGGTGATATATATAAATCTTTAGGGTTAAAATTATAATTTCAGATGAACTATAAGGAGTACATTCGTAATTAAGTGAAAACATCAGGGATGGAGAAAAGGTGAGCGAAGGGATATTGGGGATGAATCCCAACAGGCAAGGCAAATTATATAACCTCTCCTAAGCTTCCTGGACTTTTTCTAATCTACCCTAATTTTATGAACTTTACAAAGCAGTTATCGTCCTCCTTAGACTTCTCTACCTTTTCCTAATCTTTCCCAAATGCTATGCCGAGAAATCCCCCAATAAAAGACACCATTTTCCACCAGCTCCTATACTTCAACAAGCTTTACCACCAATAATACCAATTCACCAAAGGCAAGCCCCATCTCCATACTTTTCCTCTGACATTGTTCCCCCTCTGTTTGCGTAGCCATTAAAAAGGACAAAATGAACGAGGAGCAGTAATAAAAAAATAATGGAAATTTCTTGGGTGCAAATCTAAACATGAAGATGATCGGTCTTTCTCCCAAGACTCTTTTGGCAACACACCCATCCATGAGCAAATTTTGCAACAAAGGGTTTTATAGGGACTGAAAAATTTGCAGCTTAACTAGTAAGGATATAGTATGCCATAAACACTAAGGTAAAGATCAAGCAACATAAACCAAGCGTAGATATCTTCACAAGCTAGAGCAATTAGCCCAAAAAACACTGAAACAAATAAAAATAAAAAAAGCTTGTAGAGTTACTGGATTTGCATCAGAACAGAACCTTCTCATGGAACAATTTTTCACTTGCTGTAAGGCAAGCACATGAAAAATGGATGAGACAGCCATCCATCATATTGTCATTCTAGAGAAGCCAAAAGAGGAAGATTATTTCTTTTCAAATCATCAAAAAGACACCAAATGAGAAAGTGCACACACAATCTACGTTGGTAGTAGTTTTTGTAGGAATTGGATGCAAAGACACCTCGAGTTCATGTTATAAGGTAGAAATTCCTTAAAAAAAAACTAAAAGATCAAGAAAAAAATGGAATATTAGATAAAGCGAGATCTGGACTTGGGAATATTGCCAAGAGAGCAACGCTACTGCTAGGGCAAATGGCATTAAAGACATAACCATCATGTGATGGCATGTATAGGTCAAGGGGGTTGACTAACCCACTTAGCCAAGTTTATGGGCTAAGTTGCCTTGAGTTCAAGTTCAAGGGGTTAAGTGTCCTGGTCAACCGAGTTTGGGGGCTAAAGATGGATTTTGGCCAATAAGAAACAAATGGAGCAAACCGTGTTAAGGTAATAAACATCACATGATGAGTACATGGGGGAAAATGGCTAAAGTGTCCAGAGTTTGCAAGTTCATGGTGCGAGTTAGACTAAATTCCGTGTTGAGGGGGTTAAGTGTCTTGGTCATTCAAGCTCAAGGGAAAAAAATGGCTTTAGTCGGCAATTCCAATTCCCAAGACCTCTGCCTGTTCACATATAGTATGGAGAACAAGAACCCAAAGTTCCAAAAGAGAAAACCTTAGGTTGTTGTTCTCTATCGTCTTGACATTGACGATCTTGAAAGTCGTCGGGAACAATGACTGTATTTTTTTCAGCGAAGCAAGTAGCTGACCTTTTCTCTATTGTCAAGTCGGCAAGCGCATCGTTTGCAACTTCTATCGTCAATTCTAAGCCGATGACACTTTTCTCTGCAAATTAATTTGGTATATGCATAACAGCTCATCACGAGTGATCATATTTCAAGTATTTTGATATTTTCAGTTCCAATTCCATCCATTTATGGTTGTTTACTCAATCCATTTTGCTGCTACTATCATTTCCTATCAATTTTTGTGTATTTTGATTAAGTTATTGGTTGCCTTTTTTGGGTGGAGTTGGAGAAAGTATGGCAAGATGTTATTCCTTTTACTTCTCAGATTTAGTAATTATATTTCTACTAATGTCTAGTAAAATGTGGAACAACAGGCATTTGAATTGGCCTAATTATCTATTTAACCCTTGTACTATGGTGACTCAGCTATTCACTTCCCTACACTTTTGGGTTGTCATAACTGAGCCCTAAACTTTAATGGCCAATATACTTTGCTCCATTAAATCAGTAAATTGAATGTTTTTCGTTAATTATGTAACAGAAGTGCATCTAATTGGACAATTTAAAATTTCAAGCCTTTAATTGTACAAACCAATAACTTTGGAACTTAAACTATAATAAACCCATAGAAACCAGAAATCGATTTCGACGTGATTCTAGCACGATTTTGATGGTCTTAATTCCAGTCTCAATTTCAGTGCAATTTCACACAATTTCAAGGTGATTCCAACGATCTCGGTTCTAACGCAACTTTACACGGTTCCAGCATTCTCGATTCCAGTGCAATTTCGACACTATCAATGGTCTTGATTCCGGTGTAATCGAGGATGATGCGAGCTGGCAAATCGAGGTTGAATAATTAAGGAGGGTGAATCAAGGCCGACTAATTGAGGAACGGACGAAGGTGAAGAGCAATGGATGAGACAAATTAAGGAATGAGCGAAGGTGAGGAGTGACGAACAAATGGGCGATGACTAATGGATGAGGCCGACAGGACGAGACAATTGGAAGGGGTAAAATTGGAAAACAAGATAGAGGGAGTACTAAACATTGAGGAATAAAAACATTTGGGTCAAAAAGATAAAAATTTAGAAACTTAACCGGCAATTATGTGGTTTTTTCCTTTTCAAATAAACAAAAGTTAAGTAAATAGAGCAAAGTGTCCCGGTTATTAAAGTTCTGAGCTTGATTATGACCTCCCAAAAGTTTAGGGGAACGAATGGTTGAGTCACCACAGTACAGATGTCAAATAGGTAATTACGCCATTTGAATTTCACATGGTAGAGATGTTGACTCTAGTCATGGTGGATGGCCGGTACTGATTTAGTGAGCAAGGAGGAGCGGTAGTGAAAAGCACGAGTGAAGTTGATCAGATTCAATGGACTCATACTGATCTACTCGCTGCTGGACATAAAAAGGTGCACATTTCTCTGTCTTTGTTTTGTTTTATGGACTTTGTGCTTAGTGCTTTTGTCGTTTGAAAGGATGCTTTTTTCCTGTAAATGCAGTGGAGATAAACTCTGAACAATTACTTTGTTTCTTTACTGGTTTTCCTTAACTTGAACTTTATTTGTTTCTTTGTTTAGTTTGGCTTTTTTTTTTTACTGCAGGTGCTGCAATAATCTGCCAAGTTAAAATGGTCGAGTTTGCTAGCACAAGTGTGAAAGTTGTCAGTTTTTCCTTTTTCCTTTTTATCTTTTTTAATAGTGTAGGTGTTGCAACTACATCGTAGCAGGTTGGTTAAATATTCTTTTTCTATGCCTTCTGGGCAGGTACAGTTTTGGCTTGTGTAATTGTTACTTAGATTCTCTATATGGGGAGCTGTATATTAGGAGCTCTCTTGCTGGCCTACCTATTCGTTAAGGATGCTTTAGTTCTAAAATTCAACCAAGAATAATTTTGGGCTTGAACAAATAGAGGATGTGTGTTCCTAAAGCTCAGCTTATCAACTTATTTGACAAAATACCAGTTCTAACATTCAATATCTAAGAAGATTTCATTTTTTTCTCTCAATTATAATTTCCTTTAATTTCCTTTTGGTCAAAAGACCTTCAGTGTTTTGTTAATAAAACCATTAACAGTATTTGTTCCCCCTTTGCCCTTTCTTGAATAGGGAATTGAAGATGATTAAACTTGCTTGTGTGGGTATAACCCCTAATTGGTTGTTCTCTTGACTGGTTGGACCTTTCTATGACATCATTATCTCTTTGATTTTCATTTATGTGTGGAAGCTATAGTTTCCAATACCAGAATTGGATGTTGGTCCATTACTGCTTAAGCATGTTGTTTCAATTACTATCATGGCCATATAATGTCCGATCATGTAAATGGGATGTTAGGATGACTTCTTAACCTCAATGTTCTGAAGAACTACATTTTATTATTATATTTCTAGAACCAAAATTTCAGTATTGTGCGAGTTCTAGCCTAAACTTTAGATCGATTGGGTTCCATTCTTAGTTGGTAGGTGTTCAATTTCCTGTTCCCAGTGGGTCTTAGTCCTCTTGGAAGGCACCAAAATTTTAAGTAATTTATTATTCTCTCCGTCTCATAAAACTTGTCATCTTTGATAATACATTCAAATTAAGATTTTTTTACTTTTTATTTTTTTTATTATAAAATTATTAGTTTATTTATTTTTATATAAAGTACATGTACTTATCTTAAAAAAAATTACCAGCATTTTTACTTTTCAATGGATCTCACGTACTTTTACTCTTTAATTTTCTCAACTTATCTCATTTCAATGTTTGATATATATATATAATAATAATAATAATAAAATACTCCATCTGTCTCATAAAATCTGTCCTATTTAATAATGTACGTAAATTAAGACTTTTCTACTTTTTATTTCTCTCTTTTAATATAAAACTATTAGTTTATTTATTTTTATATAAAGTACATGTACTTATCTACTTTTTAATGGGTCCCACGTACTTCCACTTTTTAACTTTCTCAACTTTCTCTCCTTTCAATAAATGATATATATATATATATATATAATAATAATAATAATAAAAAAGTTACCTTATTTGGAAAGATAGAAAGGGGACGACTATTTTGAAACTGCCAAAAACGGAATAGAGGTCAACTATTGTTAAACGGAGGGAGTAACTTTATTTAGAAAGATGAGAAAGGAACAACTATTTTAAAATTGTAAAAAAAGTAATAGATATCAATATTGTGAAATGGAGAGAGTATAAGTTTGTTCAAGTTTGAGACAATTGAATTTGATATCACAGTTTTTTGGTATCTTAGAGAAACTAAGGCTCTCTTAGTCTATAAATTTAGGTTCTCTTAATTCATGTGGCTTGATTGGAAATTTTAAATGTGCTATGTTCAAATTATATGGAGAGTCATCAGGCTAGTGTTTGGGATTCAGCCAATGATTCTCTTGTCTTGTGACCTAATGGAGTTCAAGTTGGGGGCTTTACCAATTTGGCTAGGAGTCAAGTTGGATGTATTAATTAGAGGAAGGAGATTCATTTCTTTAAAGTGGCTTTGGTTTTGCTCCTTCATCTTCTCTCCATCAGAAGGCTCGTTTGCTACCAATTCCATTGCTGGAATGTAGCAAAATGGTAAGTTAGGGCACATTGTGTGTTAGTGTGGGAAGTGGTTCCAAACCTGTTAGATCAGAGTATATGGTCTATGTGAGGAGCATAACTACACTTGAGAATTTTGCGGCCAAAAGTTTGAAATGCTCATCCTCCAAATTCCATCGTTCTTCATCTTTATTTCAAGGACATGAAGTGGTTTGATATGTAAATATTAATTTCAAGGGAATTTACAAAAATCCTTCAATGTTTAGCCTAATTTACACTTGCCCCCTCTATTTAAGAAAACTGACACTTTACACCCTTAATGGTCATCTTTGTTAGTTTGTTTGTTGTGTCAGTTGGCCAAATGCCCTGATTGTCCAATAAAATTTACAAATCAACTATAATATTAATCTCATGCAACCTTTGCTACATTTTTGTTTATAAATATATAATATATTTCTAATAAATTTTCTCTTTTTTTAAAGTAATTTTTATGCTTATAAATTTACTAAAAATTTCTAATTCTATAATACGTTTTCATGTTTATAAACCAAGTTTATATCCCATTAAAATTGATTGGTATAATTGATTATCCTTTTTGCCTCTTTTCAAAGACTCTATGCATAGACCCAGAACATCCGTCAGGGGTTTGGTCGTACTTGTATATTTGGGGGAGCATGCATTTGGTAAACTTGAAACTTAGCCCAAATTATCTCTATTGGGTTAAGTTGAATTGGGTAATATAGATCATGATTCACTGGTTGGATTCACATTTGGGAGAACTATCGACTTCGGATTGGTTCCGATTCTATGTGAAACCCAATCCAGGGTATATTTATAAATATATATTCTCTCAGTCTCATTTTGGATAATGCATTTATTTGAACACAGAGATTAAGATATGTGTAATTTATATTATTTTTTATTTTTACTCATGAAACTAAAATTAAAAGAAACTCTCTTTTGGGTTTTGTGTAATGAAAGTTTAAATAAAGATTAGAAAAAATTATTTTTTTCCAGAATTTTTGTTTTTATAAAGAGAGTTTAAATAAATGTAGTAAAATAAATTAGATCTTAAAAACTTTGTAAATAAAGAAATGACTTATCCTTTTTGGGACAGTTAAAAAAGGTATACTAGTTATCGTTTACATTTTTTGGGATAGGATAGTAATAAAAAGGCTTAAATACCCCAGCAGTCCCTTAACTTGACTAACTCGAGCGAGTTGGTCCCTCAACCGGAAATCGTTCAGTGTTAGTCCTGAAACTTGGCAAAATGTGTTAAGTTAGTCCCTGGGGCGAGTCAGAATGGCACATGGGATCACGTGGGGTAACGGAGTCTATTTTTCATCTTTTAAAAGAAAAGCTCTTGTTCTCTTCCCCAAATTAAGCGTATCAAGTTGTTCGAACAATTCTAGGGATTTAGGCTTAGCGAGGCTGATTTCCTTTGCTAACCACAATGTCGAATTCCTCAGGTAATTCGAGATCACCAAGCAACATGAAATTGGGTCGTGATACCGGTGAAAGACACCTATGTTTATGTGGGTTCGTTGCTCGCGTTTATCCTGCTTGGAAGGAGACAGACAATGCGGGGAGAAGGTTCTATGGCTGCCCCAATTACCAGGTATTTGCTTTGTCTATGTTTTGTCTTGTTTCTTCGGTAATGAATGTCCTGTTTGTTGGGATTTTGTGTGTTGCTCTGCTGCGATTCGAGCTAAATCTGTTTGATCCCTTGCTTTATATTGCGTATTGCCCTGTTGCGATACATTTTGCAGGTTTGTTTGGTTTGGTTCAGTAGTTCCTGCTTGAAGTTGCGTGTTGCCCTGTTGCTCTATGTTGCGTGGTGCTATTGGAAAGATTGTATGTTCGATTTTGCAGGTTGCTCTTTTTCGATTGCTGTCCAATGTTGCAGGTTTTCCTCATCGATTCTGTGTTCAATAGTTCCTGGTTTGCTCTATGTTATGTGTTGGTCTGTGTTCGATTGTATTGGTTTGAACAATTTTAGTGTTTCATGAAATGTACTGATTTGAACATAGAATTGATGAGGTTATTTGTAGTGGATTGAACATAGAACTGTTAATGAGATATTGTACATTTTGTTGTGTAGCCTGCGACAAAGATAAGGAAAGAGAAGGGATGTCGATATTTGCACTGGATTGATGATGAGTTCTGTGATCGTGCAAAGGCAGTTATTAAAGAAATTCGTGACAAAGAGAAAAGAAAGGAATTGGAACTTGAAAGGAAACTTGTTGTGATTAACTAAATGGAAGAGGAGTTGGTAATGAAGGAAGCTGAGATTGGACATCTGAAGAGCCAGTTAGGAAACTATCAAGGCCACGGTGAATGTGCATCTAAGGATGAGCTTGCTGTTATAGTTAGAAGCCTATATGAGATAAAGGTTGCAAATAGAAATGATCATTGTTGCAAAATGTTTGTGGTTGTTGTAGTGATATTGATAGCCATTTTCTTGGTTGTAATTTACTTTCTTTTGAGATTTAAGGTTGGCAAATGCCATATGCAATTGTTGAACTAAATGTATTTTGAGGGGCAACCCCTTTTTGTTGCAATGAAGTAGCCGAAAATGGCTTTTGGTTGACCAATACTAATTGTTCGATTTTAGTTTGCAATTGATGTCATAATTTTCTGGTTGATAATTTTCTAGATGAAGAGTATAAAGGGATATGTGCAGAATTAGTAAACATGAAAGAACTATGTTTGCTGCTCATAAATGGTAGTTTGTTTCCACCTCAAGGGAACCATATTTTGTGCTGGCTTTGAAACAAAATAGGAGCTGATGAAAGTTCCAAAATACAAGTTTGAAAATAATTACAGCTGCTATTCAAGAGAACTATTCCTATGTAGCTGATTTTGCAGAATTAGTAGCAGCTCCAACAAGAACCTGATTTGGTAGAATCAGTAGGCTTTGCCTATTTGGTATCCAAAACCTGTCAAAATTAACTGGAATGAAGCAGCTGCCAGCAACTCATAGCCTTGTTTCTGAAGGCAAACCAGGCTGAAAATCAAAATGTATGAGGTAAAGTTCTTGTGTTGCCATGGAAGAAAAACGACTGAAAAATATTAGTGTATTAAAAAAAGAATCCCTACGAAACCTAATCTTTCATCATTCCCAGAAAGTTGCAGATAAAACAAAGCATTATAAACAGGAAAATCGAATCACAAGCACTCTACTAGACTCATTTAGCAGCTTCTGTAATATTTCCAGACAGTGAATGGATGGAAGCAAACTACATATGCACCTACCTTTATTAAGTACTGAAACGAACTACATATACGCTCAGCCAAGCAAGACTTGTACACGAACTCAGTTAAGAAAAACTTATGTGAACTAATGCATCTAAAGTTAAATGGACTCTTACATCTAAAGTTTCACAGCCTGTGATTGAATTTATGTGAACTCCTATTCCGTGAGGCCTCTTCCTTTGGTTCATACGTCCCCTGCCCCTGCCTATACCTCTGTTATCGGTTCTGGCACCATGTTTGTGTCCTCCAGGCTACAGGAATAAATAAATGAGCATATCATGAAAAAATGACCATTTTTACTAACATATCATAAACAAATTTTGGCAAATAAGCATATCATAAACAAATGACCATTTTGCATGGCATATTAATGTGCAACTTACTACTCCAATTTGAACAGTGGAAGTAGCCGACTGTTGAGAATGGACATAGTCCATTGGAATCCCAACTTCATTTTCTCTCATTTGATTATGCTCCTTCCCCTAAAGCATATTTGTACATCAATTTCACAAATGCAGATATTAAATAAAAATGCTCTAAACTGGAAAAATGTGGAGCAAACCTGAAAGTTACTTGCAATAGCAGCATTACATCCTTTCTTATTATGTCCTACTTGGTTACAAGTACTGCAAGTCATTTTCCTTCATTCTTTTGTCAACTTGTTTCCTATCTTCTTTCGCTCATTTTTTGACCTAATTCTTTTTTTTTAGGTCTTCCGGGCATTTTTCTTATAGCTGGAGGCTGAATTGGACCAAAACCAGTTTTCTCCCACATCTCCTCACCTGACATTACGCCTACTGAATAGGCATATGCTTTCATGAACATATTTGTCTTATACCAATGAGCAAGATAGTCCTCAGGATTATGACCACTAAACAATAATGCTCGACAAACATGAGCACATGGGATGCCCGATAGCTGCCAGCCTCTACATTCGCAGCACTTCAAGTTTAGATGAATAGCAAATTGAGATCGACCACAGATTACCTCAAACCCATCATTTCCATTACTTCTACATCGCCACCTAAAACTTTCATCAATGTTTTTGTGTAGCTTGTCCAAAATTCTTTTGCTATATCCTTTGTGCCACTTACTACAAAAAAATCTCCTTTTTAGATGCCTATCCATGACATAAGTTCTAATATCCTCCAACATGGAAATTATCGGCTTACTCCTGGCACTAATAAACACGAAGTTAAAGGCTTCACAACAATTATTGTCAACCGAATCACAATTAGATGTGGTGCTGAAATAAGCTTTGCACCATGACCGAGGATCAATTCTAGTTATAGCTCTAATTGCACCCTCTTTTAACTTCTCTAACTCCTCAAGATTACGCTTAAAAGCTACTTCATTTGTTGCCTTAGCACATGCATAAAATGCAGCCCTCAGTTCATCACCTTTGAACCCAGGATACCCGTTAACATATATATGTCTAGCACAAAATCTGTGCTCTGCCTGTGGAAAAATTTCTTGAACAGCATTTATAAGTCCCTACAAATAATAACATACAACAAACAAATTAATTTAATGCTTTATACAGGAAATAATAAATGAAACTAATATAAAAAATCTTGATATAAAGGTAGGTGCACACCTTTTGCTGATCAGACATAAATGTCCAATCTTTGGCATTACTAATCTCAAGATCACTTCTCAACTTTTATAGAAACCACATCCATGAATCCCAGCACTCCACTTCAACAATAGCCCATGCCAAAGGGTACATCTGGTTACTTCCATCTTTCCCAACTGTTGTCAACAATTGACCTTTCACAACACCTTTTAGAAAGCATCCATTAAAGCCAACAAAAGGCCTACACCCTTCAAGAAAACCTTTTTTCACTGTTGCTAAATACACGTACATTCGCTGAAAAACTGGAGTACATCCAACACTCCCATCCGTCACTTTAATTGCCACAGTGCTCCCTAGGTTAGCAAGTCTAAAAGCATTTGCATAGTCTCCCAATTTGGCATATTCTTCTTTCACATTTCTTTCTAACTTGTTCATAATCCTCACCTTAGTTCTCCTGCATTGGTTGACAGAGAACTCTAAACCAAAATCAGTATTGATGTGATGCTTTATGTAGCTGGGCTTAATCCCTGGATGACCTACAATCAGCTATTTATATTCATCAGCCATCCAAACAGAAGTTGCCCGGCTGATGTTATGGTTTGCATAACAAGTGTGTTGTTCTGTAAATCCTTTCACTTGAAAATATTTTTTCTTCCGTTCAACAGATGCAAATATCAACCATGGACAACCATTATCTTTGCATTTTGCTCTTATTTTTGTTTTATCATTCTTCACATAAGCAAAGTCTTGTTGAGTATGGATCGCAAACTTGACCAAAGCGCGCCTAAATTGACAGTGATTCTTGAAAACCATACCAAGCTCAATGTGACAAACATTTGCTTCCTCATCATACCTTGGCCACTTCTTTTTTTTTCTCACAACAACCTTCCCACCTTCACCATCACTTTCACTCACAGAACTTCCAGGATCAGAATCAGCAAGATATTCACTGTCATATTCATCGTCACCTTCAGTTTTGCCACTACATGTCTTCTTGTTTATCCCTTGCCCCTGCCCCTGTCCTGTTTTGTATTGATTAATCCGTGCAATAGAAGAATGCTCTATAAAACCTTTCTCATAGTACTCTTTTAATCCATTTATTGCATCTACAAATTCTTCATCTTCATTAGATTGTAAAGCAAGGTCAAGTTTACTTAATTCCACATCACGCTCTTCATCTAAATCAACACCCTCATCTTCATTTCCATTTTCACTTTCAGATTCAATACCACCAGCTGCTGTATTTTGTTCGCTCCAACCAGTTTTATCTTGCTCTAAACCAGCAGCTTCATTTTCTTTGAAACAATCAGTTGTATCTTGTTTTTCAATATGCTTTCCACTTTCTGTGTGTAGTTCTGCAACCACTTGCTCAAAATGCTTATCAATATCAGCATGTGACCAAGGCATAACATTTCCCACTTCTAAATTCTCACTTAAATTTTCATGTCGAAACACCACAGTGGCCATTTCCTCATTTTTCCTGCAGGGCCCCTTATTATCATGCTCAATATATATAAAAATTTTGCCTTCTTTATCAGCACTACCCACCATTTCCATTGTTGATGTGTCATCATATAATACACCCAGCCCATCATCACTAGCTTCCCCATGTTTCCTATAATAAATTGTCTTCACATCACTACCACAATAACCTATTTTCTTCAACTCTTCTTTCACACACAAAAAAGAAATCATATCTTTATCGAACCTATAGTTCCATATATTATATTCGACATATTTACTCTTCTCTTCACCAATAAACCTTCCACCATGATGAATCAATAATGTAAATTCTGCCATTAAGATTTCCAAACTGCAACACAAAATTGGGCATAAGACTTATGAATTTTTTAAAGATGAAAATAAGTATCATCTTATATATATACACTATGCAACACCCATGTTGCCCACCCCTGAAATATTACGGCCATTACCATTTACTCCTTAAAGCAACATATATTCAAGGCAAACATTTATCTATACAACAACCCCTCTGCCAAACAATAATATAACTTTTCTGTTTGTCCCCTCTACTGAACAAACTAGCCACAAGCAAACAAACAAAAATACCTTTTCTATTACATCAAGTGAAATCTTGCCTTTCGCATGAAAAGCAATAGATGCTGTCTCCACTTGTCTCCTTTCTGTTTTTCTGAATTCTGCCCTGTTCGAACCTTTTCGTTTCGTCTCTCTAGCCTATTTTCCTTATTGATCAATTCATCCTCTATTCAATCCAGGAAAAAAACATGCGGGAGACCATGTTTCATTCCCGCCACACGCAAGTACATGACCCAGGGTAGAAAGCAAATGAGGGAAAGTGACGCCGTTATGGTATTTAACAACATTGCTGTGTTAACTCGCATCAGGGACTAACTTAACAGGTTTTGCCAAGTTTCAGGACTAACACAGAACGATTTCTGGTTGAGGGACCAACTCGTGTGAGTTGGTCAAGTTAAGGGACTGCTGGGGTATTTAAGCCTAATAAAAATTGGAAGAAATGACATTTTTAGTCCAATAATTTTTTTTAATTTTGCCAAATTAGTCTTAAAATTACTCGATTTGCCAAACAAGTCATATAATGTTAAGACCATCAACTCTGTTAGTCCTAAAACTTGTTTAGTTGAAGGAAATGACTTAAAGCCAATCATTTCAATGACTAAACCGATATTTTTTAAGAATTGGTTACTTACATGAAATGTTTTCCTAAATTTTAGGGCCATTTTAATAGTTTTACGGAATAAACTTTTCCCTGAACTCTCTTCAACCGTACAAATTGAGTCATAAACTCTCAATTACTCCAACGGTGCCACCTCCTCGAGCAGACTAAATTGAACAGAGTCGCCGTCACCAATGTCCGTTTGTCAACAGGTTCGCCGGCGAGGCAGCAGCAGCAGCATTGCATAGAGAAAATCCAGATGCCAAACAGAGGCGAGATTGCTTGCAGGATCATCGGGACAGGCAAGCCATCGTCTTCGAATCGTCGCCGTTTACAGCGACGCCGACGAGAGCTCGCTTCACTTGAAATCGGCTGACGAGGTGATTCGAATTTGTCCGGGACCGTTGAGGTTCATAGACATTATTTTCTATATTGACTACTAGTAAAGGTATCAACTATCAAGTGTCTTACTCTCAAAGATTAACTTCAACACTGTTATTCCATTTTTTTGTGTTTGTTCCATCAATGTCTAAAACACTAATAGCATTAGTGCTTTTTCTTTTATTAATTTTAAAATAATTTTATTCATGTTTGGTGTATCCTTCTTTCACATGAAGAAATTCACAAAATTACCTAAGTTATCAAACAAGTCCTAAAATTAATCAAGTTGCTAAACAAGTCCTAAAATCACTTGACTTGCCAAAAGAGTCCTAAAATTATGATTGGGGTAATTGAGAGTTGATGGCCTTCAAATTTTGAAATAAATTTCAAGTAAGTAATTAAGATTTGAAAGTGTCAGTTTAGTCACTGAAATAAACTGAATTAAGTGCCATGTTATCATTTTCTTCTGCCAAACAAGTTTTGGGACTAACAAAGTTGGTGGTTTTAATGTTGTAGGACTCATTTGGCAACTCAATTAACTTTAGGACTCATTTGATAAAATTAAAAAAGTTATAGGACTGAAAAAGTCTTTTGATATTGGTAAATTGGTCATATATTTATGTATGAATATGTACACTTAAATGTGTACATTACTAAATTACTCATATATTTATGTATGAACGCATACATTTAAACATTTATATTAAAAATTATGATATTACTAAATTATTTGTATATTAAGAATATCTTCATTTAAAACATAGATTAAGTCATTTATTATATTGAATATTTCTTAAACTGGTTATGGATGTTATTTTATTTAATTATAAAGTAGTTAATTATTATATCTATATGATAGGAACCCAAAAATCCAAGACGCAGAACAAGAAAAACCATACCCATGGTTCTTCTAGGTATGTTTGATTCTTGGTTCTTGGTTTGGTTAGAATTGTTTTAGAAGCATCACTATTCCGTATCTGTTCAATTCAACGAGAAATCCGAACTAACCCGACGCATGCCGTTCCCTGCCTGTGTGTGACTGAGAATTTACTTGTTAATCTCATGTCTTCTTGCTGTGGGACAAGTCATATCGTCGGGTAAGAACAAATATAAATTGTAAATCAGTTGCTTCTCATATGAAATGTAAGACTTCCCATATTTCTTCTCATTCCTCTCGATTGGATTTGTGTGGATGAAAAATTAGTTGTAATCTGGTGCAATTTTACTTGTTGTACATTATTGTTGGTTTTTAGGATGTTAATCTGAAGGGTTCTTTTTATATTTGTTCAATCACTTACTGGATGGCTTCTGCAAGCCCAGCACCGGCTTCTAGATTGAGAGATCCTAGTGGAAATACAATTGAAGCTGATTAGGTGATTATGATTATTACTTCCTTTCTTAATTGTGTGGGTACCTTATTTTTTAACTGATCAGGAATCGATTCACATGAAAGTTGTTGATTTTAGCAGGCAATGGAAGCAACTGTAGTTGATGGTGAAAATGCCCAGCCAAACCAGGTACTTGCCTACCTTTATTCTTATCTGTGTATTTCATACCGGTAACTTTGGCCTTGCAATGGTTTTAGACAATGACCTATATGGCTAAAAATGCATGGTGTTGGACAGGGTTCCTTGATCTTATAGTTTACTGTTCTTTCCCTGATTCCATCCTACTGCCTAAGTGCTTAACAACATGCGAGACTGTTGCTATAAAAGGGGTGCCTCATACTTGCCAATTTATACTAATTTATGAACTAATTTATGAAGGGTGTAGAAGACAGCAAATCATGCACGATCAACTTGCTCCAAGCTCCAAAGTTCTGCCAAAGATTTTTCAGTTCCCTTGGGAGCGGAGCGAGTTAGGTATTTCAAACTGAGGCTTTGAGATGTTTGGTTTGGTTGTACTTGTATATGATCGACAGGTTACTTGCTAATCTCATGTCTTGCGCTAGGACAAGACAAAGCATCATGTAAGAAAAATTTCAAATGCAAATGTTAATCTCTTGCTTCTCATAGGAAATGGAAGACTTTCCATCTGGGTGACAATTGTGGTTAGACCGTTGATTAATGAAGAAGGAAGCATAAGGTGTGTATGTGTATTTATTTACCTTCTTTGAAAGTTTAGTTTAGCTATACAAGTGGCAAAAACGAGAGCAAACAAAACTGGGAAGGTAAGAAGTACAATGGCTACTGAGGATAATTTGTCATACTTATACCCATATTGTCTATCTAAGAAAGCCTTCATTGTTGTGTGTTCTCCAAATGCTAGCAAGGCCTTGTTTACATCTCCATACTGGGAAGTGAGCAGGCCTTTTAAAGACCATGAAGTTGGGCAAATCCAGTAACCCCAAACCCACCATTTAGGTATCATCTACGATAAAGACAAATGAACAAAAATATATAAATTAGTTCAGTGAAATTTTGAAGTTTTGAAGAACTATCATGACATCAAAGAAAGGGGCACGGATGACTCACTGGTCCTGGAATCATGAAACCTGAGAACAAACTCAATAGTGTGTAAAAGAAACTTGCAAACACAGCAGCCACTTGATATGTCGGAGTTAGTGAGACAACCATCATGCCCAAGTATTTGTAGTAGAGTAGTGTACAAAACATGGTGTAGAAGTACCAAAATATTTTGTAAGCCGATGCATAGAAGTTCACAGCCGGATATGTAATTGTCAGAAACACCATTGCTTCAGTGAAGATGTATGGAATTTCTATAATCACCTGGAAAAAAAAAGTGAGTATGGACGTTTGTGTTAGAACATTTTAGCTTCAAGGTCTCATTTAACCTTTGAAACATGAATTAGAGATACTTATGCACCTGTGCTAGTGAATATGTCCATGAGGAGTACATCCCAGCAAACCTCTCTCTGTACAAGATGGTCCTCTGAGTAGCTACAAATGGAATAACAGATGAGCAACTACTTATCCCGGTGAATATCATGAAAACATACATCGAACCCATTATGCCGAAAAAGTCCTGTTCGGTATCCCTACATAAAACAACAATAGTTTCAGCATGTTAGAAAGCTTGTATGTAATACATTCGAATCAACCTTTCAATGTCTCATTCTTAGGTCAATGATTTTCACCAAAACTTATGCTTGAATCAATAAGACAAAAAAAAATGTGACCAACCACCTGTATGACTTAATTTTTTCCTTGTAATGGAACACTTATAAGCTTGACCAGTTATGAACTTAAGACTGAAGCATTTACATTTCCTAGTCCTTACATTTAAGACCAGGTGAACAAGGCCACCTTGAACATCTCATAGAAAAACTACCCAGATCCTCTATTGCATATATTGACAGTTATCTTAGCATCATGACACAATTGTATATATTTTATGGTATCTCTAAAAGGAAAAATTATGATCGGCAAGAGCTTACATCTTCCTTCCTTTCTGCCAAAGAAGTGCTGCATATAACAAAGAACATGTGGCAACTATTAACAAGCGAGCTAGAATATATGTAGAGCTTCTCCAATAGGACAGGTGCTGTTTCCAGAGACATGCTTTAAGTTGTTCCCATGCATTTTGTGGATAATGAGTAGAGAAGCGTAATTCTTCTGAACCTTGAGCTGGACAGCTAAGTTCATGAACGAGTTCTTTGTTTCTCCTGCATGAAGAAGCAATATTGGCTTATATCTGGCTACATTTACTTACTGGCTGCTTTCTTTTCTCTATAATTTAAGATAGAATTAGCATCAACCAAACTAAAACCATGACTTTGTTAGCAGGTCTGTTTGAACATACTTGTATTGGTGTGATTCTTTATAGATGCTGGAAAAGTCTATTCCAAGCCGAGCTTCTTCAGAGGTACTTGTTGCCTCCAACATCCATGTTGCTGGATTGTAATTTTCTTTAAGCTTGAGCAACCCAGGTATACCCTGCCGCAGGCACCTTGAGCTGTTATGCTTTGATACACTCCAAGAAGAATTAAGTGGCTAAGTTTAAAATGAGTTGCTTCAAACAAGCAATTATTTTCCATCCCGCTTATTTTTTCTGTAAAGAGGCCAAAAGGCTCTTTCGTGTAAAAGGGTATATGCTCGCTCTTAAGTGGAACACATATTGCAGAATGAAAAGAGGCTCACCTGAAAGTATTCAATGACCTTACTTGACTGCTGACCAAGCGCTCCTGAATATATTATTTGTCCACCTCGTTTCATCAAAATGAGCTGCAGGATAATTAGATCTTGCATTCAATGCTATATATGTTGCATTCATTCACAAATCCAGGCCAAAGTCCTTTCTAACTCTTCTTATAACAGAAGAGCAGGAAAACTGTTTATGAAACCTTTGTCCACCAAAAGTTGTTTACGTTCTATGTTGGGTAGAGCGTGTTGGCCAGTTAATCTTAGAGAATTAAATGTCATAAAATGGCAAAATATTAGTGGTATATATCATGTTTTGAACTCGAGCCAAATAGAAGTTTACTTTACAGATATGATATGTTTGGCAATTACCTCATCGAATGCTTCAAATATATGTATACTTGGTTGATGAATTGTGCATACAATTGTCCTGTTTGTTGACACAATATTCTTGACAATTCGCATCACAATTGCAGCTGCTCTTGCATCAAGGCCAGATGTTGGTTCATCCATAAAAACTATGGATGGGTTAGAAATGAGCTCTACGGCAATAGTTAGTCGTTTGCACTGCTCAGGTGATATACCACTTACACCAGGCAGCCCAACTAAAGTATCTTTGATCTTATCCAGCTCAATCATTTGGAGAACCTCTGCTACAAATTCCTGCCGGAAAGGTGCATAAACATTTGAAGCAGGTCACTTTCATTTTCCTAGGTAAATGGTCTTAGCATGTACAAGTTCCTTGCAGCATATGGTAAGAATACCTGTCGTTTATTGTTATCAATCTCTCCTGGCAAGCGTAGCCATGCTGAGTACATTACTGATTCTTCTACTGTCATCTGTGGAGAATGAATGTCAAACTGCTCACAGTATGCAGATATTCTTGCATATGTCTCCTGGACTTTGGGGTGCCCTCCAACTCTGATCTCTCCTTCAATATAACCACTTGTTTTTCTACCAGAAAGAATATCCATCAGTGTTGTTTTCCCAGCTCCACTGACACCCATTAAAGCTGTAAGGATTCCAGGTCTAAACGTGCCAGTGATGTCATGAAGCAGCTGTAGTCTTTTTTCTGGAACTCCTTGCTCTCTTAACCTCTGAGGCAGGCAAAAGGAAAAGAAAATGGTGAATACAAACTGATTTGTGTGAGAAGATAAATTTACAAGTTAGTGACTTGCCTTGGGAATATCAACGAAATACTTGACATTCTCAAATGTGATTGTCGTGGGCTTGAAAGGTAGAGTCATCCCTGTGTTTGTAATTGTTAAAGGCATTCTTCAGTTCCAAATTGATTACAAGTTATGTAAATTGAAATGCGTTCCATGTATACCGGCTAAGCGGGCAAATTTCTCACCCATTTTCCTTATTTCTGCCAGGGTTTCTGAAGATTCAGAGAGGGACTTTTCTTTTTCCTGATCAGCGTCACTTGGATTACAGATTCTTTTATGAGAGATCGTAGCACGAGATTTCCCTGGAGCTGCAAGTGTGTAGCAAAATGCTTGAATTAGATACGGATAATTTTAGTCATTTACTTTCTTTGTTCTTTTATCTACACATGTGATTAAACTTACTTTTCATGTAAGTCAAAGCCATGGTGAATCCAATGTTTAAAATGATCCAAAATCCTATTAGAGCACCAACCGATATCCAGTAAAAGTTGGCTCCGTAGTTCAATCCCCGCATTATCAAAACTTGCTTTCCCAGGGTGACGTTGGAATATGAAACCTGCGACCAATAGTCCCATGCAGAGGTGGAAATTCATTAAGACCCAAACAGAACATGATCTAGAGATACCAGGTTCTCACTAATTTTTAACAGTTTCTCGTTCACCTTTTGCCACCTAGGAGCTAGAAACTCGTTAATTGAGATAGCTATTTCTGCATACGAAAGTGGAGACAGCCAAAAGCCCCACCCTATCCAAGAAGGTAGTGACGCTGCAAAAGATAGGTGTTATAAGAATCATTAGCTTTTCTTGAGTAGTTTGATTCTCTTGAATTTTGTGTCGAAGTTGTGAACCAGGCCTTACTTCGCGGAATCACAAAACCTCCAAACAAAAGTATAACCAAAACGGACAAGAGAGCAATGGTTGCTGCAACAGATGGGTTTCTAACAATGGCAGCAACCAAGCGGAAGAGGGATGTTGCTACTTGATGAAGAATGAAAAGGAGGAGAAATTGGCGGAAAAACCTGAAAGTCATCACATGTCACTATAAGTATTTTGGTCTGAAATGCGAGAGCTTGGTATATTAAAAACAGACCTTTCTGGTTCAGGGCTGTAACCAATCACATAATAAGTAAGAGCTGTCCAAAGAAAAGCATCTAGCAATGAGAATGGGATCTTTAGAACAGCTGCTGGAATGGAATAAGCCCAGGCTGGGTAGAAGTAGACATCTCGTTGTTTATAGAACACGGGAAGTCGTGAAACCGTTAAGGACAGTTCTGCAATTCCATTGCTCAAGAGTCGTACGAGAGTGTAGAACAAGGCACCCATATAATAGCTCGAGTGGACTATGTCTATCTCCATTCGGGTTCTTATGAATATTGTCATTGTTATCGATGCATTAACGACTAACTGCTTATTACAAAACAAATAGACTTGCCTTAGGTACATTGATGAATCAATCTTGTCTCCTGCATGACATAGAACTGGTAAAGTGAGAAATGAAACATCGACTTACCTGTGCCGTCTTGAAAACATGAATAAATGCATTTCGCTTCATAAGAAGCCACTCTCTGGACATGCAGGCTGCAAGCAGTTCCCTTTTTCTCAAAGCATGGATCTTGAAAGACAAAGCGCTCTTGTGAATCTCGGTTTTTTTGAAAGGGGTGCTCACTTCTTGGTTTAGCTTCTGTCCTATATGGTATTCCTTGAATGCAGCTATCAACTTGTCTACAGGAACATAACAATAAGGCTGGTCTCTACGACACCAGTATTGTGCTTGGTCCTTTTCCGAGAGCACCTAGTCATTAGCTCACATCAGAGCATCTGTTAAATTGAAAGGACAAAGAAAATAACGTTATGGAGATCAGAAGCAACATACTTCTTGCAGGAAATCTGCAACACCTTTTCGTGGAGAACACCTAAAACCACAACTTTCAAAGAAGTCTTGAACATCACAACGTGGTCCATGGTATACAACTTTCCCTTCGGCCATTAAGATGAGGTCATCAAAAAGGTCAAATGTCTCCGGTGCTGGTTGAAGAAGTGCTATTAATATTGTGGAGTTTGTTATGTGTGTCAATTGTTGCAGACAAGTAACAATCTGAAGGGTGGTGGAGCTGTCTAAGCCATTGGATATTTCGTCCATAAAGAGAGCTCTTGCTGGACCGATTATCATTTCTCCTATCATAGGCGAAGATCAACCATCCCTTGTTAGATGAGCTTGACTTTTTATACACTTGTATGGTCATCAGAGCTGATGGAAGACAAAGAATACCTGTTGTTAGCCTTCGCTTCTGACCACCTGATATTCCCCTTTTCATTGCATCTCCGACAATTGTATCAGCACAGATATCTAGTCCAAGAATCTGAACAGACACAAGTTATGCAGAAGTATATCAGTTAAGGTAAGGAAAGACCCTAAAAAGGTCTTCTTATTTGTCATGTTTCTGTTTGGAGAATCACCTTCAGTACATAATCTGTCTGGAGGGTTCCTTTCAATCCTTCAATGGAAATTGCCTACTAAAAATAGGTTCCTGTCATAGAGCCGTAGATAACAAGACTAAGCTGTTTGGATCTCTGTTATTGATTACCTTCATGTAAGTGTCTATATCAGGTTCAGGTATGATGCCAGCCTCCTTCTCCCTTCTGCTGACTTCTTTCAGTATATCTTAAGCCCAGAACTTTCTTAATTAATTCATCAATATTTTGAGATATGTTTTTAATACATTAACTCAAGAGTCAAATCTACCTGCTCTATTTCCTATCCCCAGACAACGTGCTGAGAAGTCGAGTGCTTCCCTTGTAGTCATTTCGGGAATGTGAACATCATCCTGACTTATATAAGCTGATGTATTCTGGGGGATGAACTCTGAGAACTTGTGGCCGTTATAGGTGATTTCTCCTATGACCTGGAGTAGGAACATAACTGGCTATCGATTAAAATCCATGGTTTTCTGAAAACCCAACTTTTCCCATTAATTCTATGATGAAGATATTAATGTTTATGGAAGTATCTATGTGATTTTGACAGAAGTTTCTAGCAGAGGCAAATAATACCTTCAGGGATTGGTTAAGCACCCCGGCAAGTGCCTGTAAAAAAGTTGTTTTCCCGCAACCAGGAGGGCCAAGCAAAAGAGTCAGCCTGCAATAAAAATGTAACATGTGACAGGAGGCTTAAAATGGGATACACCATTAACACTTCAACACCAAGCTCAACATCATACCTTGACGGTCTGATAATGCCGCTGACATCGTTGAGGATGTTTATTGTGTCTACGTCCGATCTGCATCCAGTGAAATTCATCACACCCTACTCAAAAACAGGAAATTTTTTTCAGTTTGCAATTTTACGCTAGTGCATAATGTACTTGAAATTAAGTGCTGGAACTGTTTTTTAAATGGTGTAGAGAGGAAACAAAAGGGATGAAAAAGCTTACAGTGAATAAGGTGTTCCAAAGAGTAGGGAGGGGTTTCCCATGAACCACTTTGCATTTTGCTTTCACAGATAGGTTCTGGTACCTCACTTCGATCGTAGGTAAATTTAAGCCTACCCTGAGATTACTCCCATTTTCATTTGGTCAGTGTCTTGTTCAGAGATGTAGGCATGTCTCTTATGGCATACTATTTGTTAGCTGGTTCTGTTCATGCGTTATTATCATATACATACAAATAGTGATAGTTGTCACCTGTCTATTCTGTCCCTTAATTTCTTCAGGAAGCGGAGGTTGTCCTCCTCAATACTCGTGATCAGTTTTTGAATTAGAATATGTCGCTCTACAGCCGAAAGCTTCCTAACATCTACCACCTTCCTCTGCCTCTCCTCTTGTCCGTCATTCTGAAGCGTGCAATCAAACAAGGAAGTCCTTAGCCGCCTTACAGAGGGCAATCTTTCGATGGCCGCCCACAACAAATCACCTTCTCTGTCATCATCATCCGTTGGTGCTGGACTGGAAGTATGTTGGTGTTGGAAGCCCGACTCATGGTAATGGAGATAGGTTCTCCCATTCTGTGCCATATCCATCACACTCTGGTGCCTTCTCCGGAAATTACACAATTTATAACCTGGGAGTGGAATAGGCACCCCTCCCTTGCATGAGTAGATAGATGAGAGGCCTGTCACTTGTGTGTTAAAGTGCCATATGGAGGAGCCCAAACGCAATGTTCTGCTTCTAATGGTAGAATCTACTCCGATTCTACCGCATGTCCGTGATCTAAAGATGCCAATGGCCAGCAATAGCAATCTAACTTGCTAATACGTAAAAACAAAGAACATATTTGGTTAGAACCTTTGCGTCCGGCAAAGGCAAACGTAAAAGGACAAGGCAGAGAGTCAGATATTAGGGGGACAAGACAGGCGGAAGTGCAGGAAAGCAACCTAAGTTTAGAAAACCGTGGCGTTGCCGATCACAACGTTGGCAGGTGAAGCAGAACAAAAGGTCCGTCCGATTCAAGTGGGCAGGCCACGGTCCGTGTTGAGATCAACAAGTGTATCATCTTGTTTTTATAAGTTAGTCATTTCAAATTATGGGATCTAATGTAGCATCTCATATGGCACCTAAATTGTTGGTTTGTCAATAAGCTGTCTGATGATGCACCTTCCTCAGTAAGCGATCTGAAGGTTCGGAAGCTTGGTTCGTCGCACGAGTACACTGATAGGCTTTTGGGATAGTGTGCCTTAAGATTTAGAACCATTAGATGGAGCGGTTATCTCTTAAACCATTAGATTTAGGACATTTGTCATTTGTGATCAAACTAAGCTTTAGACTCTTAATGAGCTCAATTTCTTTAAGATGATGTTTAAGCCCAATGGGAGCCCAATCTTCTGATGTGGGTATCACCACTGCCAAACTTTTAGTAGTAGGAGAGTTCCATTGTGAGTTAACCATTTACCGAATCCAAGTTTTGAACAACTTCTCAGCACAAATGACGGAGAATTCAAAATTTTATGAGCATATTGTGTCTTAAAAGAACTCGTATACCTTTCCAATCTCATGCTTTTTGAAAAAACAGAAGGGTTGTCAAATGTGTGTGTGGCAGTGTATGTCTATGCCGCCTGAATTAATATTTTTATCTTGTGTGGGAACTTATTAAATGGTGATGCTTGAAAAATTATACCCATTTTTGTTTTGTTCTTTTTCTTTTATATTGATGTTATGTAGCTTCCAAAATGTTACGTTGTTCTTGTATCATATGCACATAATTAAGGGTGATCAGGTTGGAGCAGTTTCATGGTTTAATTTGCAATTTTGTGGACCGAAACTAATGAGGCCAAATATAATTAGGAGAATTATAATTTGCCCATCACATTTATGCGAAATTACATTTTATCTCCTTTTATTTCATAAACATCCCATGAAGTTTTAAAAAAGCTACACTTACCCTTCATTATCTATTTTGGATGTTACAATAGATGGATTAATTGTACTCGAAGACCCCAACTTTTAATCCTTATTTAAGTTTTCTCCTTAACATATAAATTATTTCATTACTTGTATTTTCCAAGTGGTATAATATGTGTGTGTGTGTGTAGATCCTTTTAGCTTACCCTATTATTTTTTCCTTATGATTCAATTTTTATTTACTTTTCATTGTTTCTATGTATTTTTTTATATTCTCAATTTTTTAATCACCTCTAACTAATAAAACCATTTTGGTTTTGAAAATTGGTTGTCAATTTCTATCCCTTCACTTTTTTAGAACTTGTTGTGGTAACTATTAAAAGCAAAAAATCAAAGAAATAACAAGGCCCATTTTTTTAATAATATGGAAACTTTAAAATGCATTTCATCCAAGTTAATGCATATGGAGCATTTGGTCATTTTTATGTAATTTTAGTTTTATATTTTTATTGATTAATTTATTATTTTTTAAAAAACTCTCATTTAGAAAAATATTTCTTGATTACTTTAACTAAAAAGCCACTAGCTCTTGGAGCAATAGTTAGGGCTAGAAGACGGAATATAACAAAAAAACAATGTCATTCATTGAATAGCACCACCCCTTGAGCAAATATAATGACATAGAAAACTTTCTAAAGGAATATAAATGTGAAGTGTTAGTGCATTGTAACATAAAAACAAGTACACCATCTGTCTCACAAAGCTTGTATCACTTATTATTCATAGTAATTAATTCATTTTTTTTATTTTTTATAACTTTTTTTATAGACATATAAATTTTTTATATGAAAATGGTAACGTAAGGACTATAGTTTATAAATATAATATTTAAAATTTTTTATAATATAAGTTAACATGAATATATTTAAGTCAAACTTTAATAAAAAAATGTAAAAGTGTCATCTTTTGCCAAACAGAGGAAGCAATCTCTTAGCGCCTTCAATTCCATCCCACATCAAAGAATTATAACCAGAAATCAACTGAGCACATTAGAAACTGATAAAGAATCAATAAGCATTTATCAAGCAAGATCTTACAAAATAGTTACTAATGATTAAGTATATAAAACTAAAAGTTAGGGACTCAAAGTGTAATTAATCTATTGGTTTGAAAAATACAATTAATGAAATAAATTATATATTAAGGAGAAAACTTAAATAATAACTAAAAGTTAGGGGCTTAAAGTGTAATTAATCTATGGGTTTTAATCTCCTAAAAAGATAATAAGACGTAAGTGTATGTTTCTTAAAACCTCATAAATCTTTTAAAAGATTTCTGGAAGATAAAATGTAATTTTAGGTAAAGGACAAATTTTAATTCTCCCAACATATATTCTCTTATAGGCGTTAAAATGTCAAATATGTAGGGGAAAGGTAAAAAAAAAAGTCCTTTAATTTTAGCAACTTTTCTAAGTAAGTTCTATATCTTCATAACTTTATGTTTGAGCCATATATCTTAAAAAACGTGATCTTTGTTAGTCCTATAGCTGGAAAACTTAACAAAAATCCTATGCGGCAGATAACGGACATTAAAAACAAGGAGAAAAAAAATCAAAATTAGACATCTAACTTCATAACTTTTCTAATTAAGTCACCAGAATCTTATTTTTTCGCAACTCATCCTTAAAACCCTAAATATTCTCTTTTGATGTTGTTGTCCTTCAAGCACAAACTCATTGCATTTTTTTTTCTCTTTCCTCCCTAAGAGTGAAAAATAAGGAACAATGTTCGTACTTTTCAATAAAAAAAATACAAAATTTTAAGTGATAATACTAATCATGATCCAAAAATTAAAAACATACAAAGCTTACGGAAATGGAAAATTCTTAATAGGAAGCGGAATAAAAGCTTGAGGAATTAATATGAAAAAGATTATATCATCTTATCATGGAATCCATAAAGTACAATGAAATATATATATGCAATGAAGTATTACAAAATTGACTATAAAATATTAATGAGCTATTTAATACACTATTATTAATTAATATTTTTAATTTTTCATTTGACTTGTACATCAATTGAAATTCTATAATTTATTAAGCTCAAACAATATTTTTAAAATAGCATTTTTTTAAAATTTTATTTTGAAGTTGGATAACTCGTAAATAATTAATTGCTTTCTAAAATTTTTTCAAGTGATTGTTAAGTAGGTAAAGTGCTAGTTTTTAATGGCTCAAGTGATGTAATACCTTGATTCTCATGGTATATTTCATTGATGTAATGGCGATCAATGGCCCCAAAACATAAAAATTATAATAGTTTATTTAGGAAGAAAAATAAAAAAAGAAGAAGAAGAATAAATGGTTTATTATAAACAGTTTTTGAAAATTTTGGACACAAAAGCAATAACTCAACCTGCATATTTCAATTAGAGTTATACAATTCTAGATTTCTTTTGAATTCAGGGGTGACTTGTGAGAAAATAGGGACCTAGTAACTTAATTAGAAAAAGATACAAAGTTAGATGACTAATTTTGATATTTCCCCTTTATTTTTAACGTGTGTTATCCACCACATAAGATTTTTGTTAAGTTTTCTGGCTATAAGACTAACAGAGATTATGTTTTCAAATATATGAGACTCAAAAAGAAAATTGTGAAAATATAGAACTTACTTAGAAAAGTTGTGAAAGTTATAAGATTTTTTTTTTTTACCTTTGCCCAGTATAAAAAATAGTAAATCTACGCCACGTCTCTTTCTCTACCAACTCACGCCTCTCTCCTTCGCTTGGTTTTTTCTTACCTGATTCATGCCTTTTCCACCACCATCCACTATAGGAGAGCATGATTGATCCTCTACCACTGATGGGGTGGTGTTCTACCATTGTTGATCAGGTTTTGCTTCAACACGCCGCCAGATCCGATCGCCAACCTAAAAGGAAAAGTGTCGCCACCATTGAGATCGAGCAAAATAAGCAAAAAGCAAAAATGACCTGCCGTGCTATCACTGTTGAGATCAAGCTAAAGGAAGCATGGAAGAAGAGGAACACGACCTCAATTCGCCATGGGTAAAGTACCAATAAAGTGATTGTACTTTTGGCCATGGAAACATTTAGTCACCATTCTTTTAAGTAGTGTTAAATGCATCATTAAAGATAATATTTGTTGCCAAATCAAGTATCAATATTTTGAAATGGGGCAAAATAGGTTATCGATGTAACTGATGGTGGAAAAATTTCGTTTAATGTTAGAGTATTCCATCAAGAAAAGATTATGTCGTAATTAAAAGATGATTGGGTGACAATCGATGATGAAATGTCATGACATAGAGGCAAAAGAAGAAAGGGCATTTTTGGTCATCTAATTTTATTAAAATTTCCACTTCAGTCCCATTTTTCATCATTGGTCCCAACCTGGAGGAACCGATGAGCTGAGTCTTATTTTCCAGTGAAAATTTTTTAGTTCCCTCATTTGACACTCATCGACATGCTTTCTCGGCTCTGGGTTTAAGATATCTTCAATTGCAAGTGGTGCATAACCGATTTGAGGTGGTTAAGGTGTAGGTTTGATTAAGGGTGTCGGTCCAATTGAGGGTGGTGACGACCTCGGGTTAGGTGATTAAGGGTGTCGGCGGATCTAGGGTAACCATTTTGACAGAGTTATGTACGTAAATGAGATAAATGAAAGATTTGATACCAATATAAAGCATTTAGGTCAAATTGGGAACCAATGGAGCAGTTTAAACGTCTCAGTTAACACGTCATCAATTTCCAACTTGCCCCTCCGTCAACATGTCATCAAAACTAATAGCCTAATCATGAAATTAGACCTAACTTTAAACTTCAGTAATACATTTGACACCATTTAAAAGAATGGTGACCAAATGTGTCCATGGCAAAAAATATAGTCACTTTTTTTTGTACTTTTCTCATCCCCTATCAGCCTTGGTTTATAATAGTAACCCATTTCAATTTTTAATACTTGTCTCGGGAAAAATCACATTGTTAGTCCATAAACATCTATAAATGGTTATTATGGTCACCAACTATTTTATACACACGTTTATTTGTAATTTTTGTACGTATGAGAACGGAAATTTGCACATTTACCAATAACACTTTAAATTTTTTCTCATCTTAATTTGATTTTGACAAGTTTAAACTTGTTGGTGTAAATATTAGAACTATTAAACTTGTACATACAGTTGAATATATTAGTAATAGTTTTCATAATCTTATTTATACACAAGTCTCACATGATTTATACAAATGTCTCATATTTTTCACAAATCAAATTCATATTAATCTATCATTTGGTTTATACATATTTTTGATTTACACAAAAAATACATTTTGGCCCATTTGCACATGTTTTAGAATGAATGGAATTTTATAGTATACACAAGCCTTATATGATCCGTACATATGTCTTATATAACTAATACATATCTCTAACTTTATTTGTGTAATAAGTTCATATATATATATATTACCACTATATTACTACTAGTCAAGTCTTTCCTTTTCTTTGTTAGAAAACCTATTTTTTAATTTCATTTACAAAAATATAAATTTGTACATTAACTATACAAAAATATAAATAATATATGTTCAAGAAAATATAACTTTATGTACACATAAGATAAATTAAATGCATAAGTTATGAAAAAAGCACATGAGAATATTTAAATGATTGAAGTCATAAATACAAAATATATCAACAAAAGGAATTTTTAGAATGTCATTTGGCCTAGGTCTCCTAAGATTTGTACATATCTATCACTACATTTTTATAATGGTATTTCCCACTTTCTTTATATATTGGATTCATACATATTGGTCATCTTGTTTATACATATATGAGATTTTGGCAGCGAAACATGCCTTGATGCATTAATGCATGTTTTTAGGATGTATGGTTAAACTGATAGATACAATTGAATATGTCAGTAATAATTCTATAATCTCAGTAGCACATATGTCTTACATAATTTTACATGACATACATGATTTTTACTCTCTTTGTACATCAAATACATAAATACATACATACATACATACATACATACATACATACATAATTTTGATGAGAAGGGGAATTTGATTTATTTTTACATTATTTTTGTCTGGAACTAATTTCATTTGAAAGCTAATATTAGGTAGATATAATAATCTATTTGAAAGTAAATTTGTGTGAATTTTTTTTTATTTTTAAGCATTGAAAAAGATAAAATTCAAAAAATTAAATAAGATTACAAAAATTTTATTTTCAATATATTTTTAGACCTACATAATATTGGATTTTAAATGAAATTGGTTTCAGATAAAAAAATAAAAATAAAAATAAGTCATTTTAGAATAAATTAACTTGAGTTAAAATGAATTAGCTCAAAATACAACAAAAAGCAATGTTTGTTCATTTAATAGCACCACCCCTTGAGTAAATATAATGACAGAGAAAATTTTCTAAAGGAATATAAATATGAAGTGTTAGTGAATTGTAACTCAAAAAAAAGCAATCTTTTCAGGGTTTCAATTTTACCCATGTCAAAGAATTATGAATAGAAATCAACTAAGCACCTTAAAAACTGATAAAGAATCAATAAGCATTTGTTAAACAAAATCTTCCTATAAAATAATTACTAGTGAATAAGTATACAAAACTAAAATTACAAAAACATGACCAATGATTTATTAATTGAAATGAAAGTGACTTTGAAATTTTCATGTTCTTGCAAAAATCTTCTGTGGTTTTAGATTTAATAGTTATCCTAATAAGTTTTGGGGGGAAAAAAGTGAGAATGAAACTTGTAAAGCTTCTAAATACCAAAAAACATATACAATTAATTTTTAAAATAAAAATGATATTCTTAATTAGAGGTATTTAAAAACTTTAAAATATAAAATAAAAATATGTTGAGACCATAAAAGTAAATAAAAACTGAACAATAAAGAAAAAGATAATTGGAAGATGGTAAGTTGAAATGAATAATATATATAAATGTATTATATTATACAATTTGAAAATTTCAAGAAATAATTATATATTAAAGACTAAAATTAAACAAAAAAAAGTTGGGGACTCAAAGTGTAATTAATCTATTAGTTTTAATATCCAAAAAAGACGGCTGGGGATAAATGTAAGTTTGTTAAAACCTTATAAGGTTTTTAAAAGGTTTCTGAAATAGGAGGAGGCAAAGTGTAATTCTAGGTAAACTTGAGGGACAAATGATAATTCTCCCAACATAAAATGTCAAATATGTCACTATAAAAAATAGCAAATCTCCACCACGTTTCTTTCACTGCCTATTTGTGTGTTGTCTCTCTCTTTCACTTGGTTTTCTCCTTCCTGATTCGTGCCTCTTCTGCCACCATCAGCTATAGAAGAGCATGAGTGATGCTCTATTGCCAATGGGTGCTATTTTACCGATGTTGATCAAGTTTTACTTCAACATGCCGCCAAATCTGACCTTTAAACTAAAAGGAAAAGTGCACCACCGTTAAGATCGAACGGAAGAAGCAAGTTAAAAAAGGGACCAGTCGTGTTGTCACCGTCGAGATCAAGCTAAGGAAGTAAGGAGGAGAAAGAATATGCCTGACCAAAATTAAAATCCTATGTGGCAGATAACGAACGTTAAAAACTAGGAGAAAAAAAAAATCAAAATTAGACATTTAACTTCATAACTTTTCTAATTAAGTCACAAGGATCTTATTTTTTCGCAACTCATCCGTAAAACCCTAAATATTCTCTTCTAATGTTGTTGTCCTTCATGCACAAACTCATTGCATTTTCTTTTCTTTTTCCTCCCTGAGAGTGAAAAAAAAAAGAACAATGTTCATACTTTTCAATAAAAAAAATACAGAATTTTAAGTGATAATACTAATCATGATCCAAAAATTAAAAACATACAAAAGTTATGGAAATGGAGAATTCCTAATAGGAAGCGGAATAAAAACCTCTTACCAAACAACCGCCAGATCATGTTCCGACGAGAAAGCTGAAGCTGAATTACCTCAATCCTGATCCAGATATCAATAACTTGAATATACTGCCTCACAATTTTATAATTAATTAATCTTCCTATTTATCTATATATTCATTAGTTTATAAATCTAGATTTCAAGGAAATCATCATCATTAAATTGTTATTGCTTATATAAATATCATTTCTGTAGTATACTTATGGCTCATTTTGTAAAATCTTGTAGTTTATTCTTTCAAGCTTCTATAAAAGCATTAAGAATTAATATGAAAAAGATTATATCATCTTATCATGGAATCCATAAAGTACAATGAAATATATATGCAATGACAAAAATTATATTATACAATTTTAAAAATGCAAGTAATGAAATAAATTATATATTAAGGACAAAAAATAAAAGTTGGGGACTCAAAGTGTAATTAATCTATTAGTTTTAATATCCAAAAAAGACAGCTGGGGGTAAGTGTAAGTTTGTTAAAACCTTATAAGGTTTTTAAGAGGTTTCTGAAATAAGAGGAGGTAAAGTGTAATTCTAGGTAAACTTGAGGGACAAGTGATAATTCTCCCAACATAAAATGTCAAATGTCACTATAAAAAATAGCAAATCACCATCACGTCTCTTTCGCTGCCTATTTGTGTTTTGTCTCTTTCCTTCACTTAGTTTTCTCCTCCTTAATTCCCGTATTTTCTGCTTATAGAAGAGCATGATTGATGCTCCATTGCCAATGGGTGTTGTTTTACAGATGTTGATCAGGTTTCACTTCAACACGCCGCCAAATCTGACCTTCAAACTAAAAAGAAAAGTGCACCACCGTTGAGATTGAATGGAAAAAGCAAGGAGAAGAATGGACCTATCGTGTTGTCGCCATTGAGATGAAGCTAAAGAAGCAAGAAGGAAAAGGAATATGCCGGACCAAACCATAACCCGACCTCAATCTACCATCAGGCTTGGTTTCTAATAGGGGTAAAATCTATGGGGCTCACCTAGCTTGTTTTCTTGTCTTAAATGAGTACCTGAACTTCATGTTGTTCTAGTAAGGCATTTTTCCTCTTATTGTGCGTCTCAATTAGCTAATTTCCATCAATTTCAGTTTTAAGTCTGACGAAAAATGTTGATATGTCATTAATTAACACTAAAATAAATTTAAAATAATAACTTTAGTCATCAAACTTTTTCATCTAACAATTCTAAACCATCAGTTTTTAAATGTATTGTTTAGACCCCAAATTTCTTCTAAATCTCATCGGATTCTTCTTTTCCAAATCAAGACACTAAAAGCTCTAGTTAAGTTTTCCAAATCTCGACTCACCTCTTCACCCATCTCTTGTGATGTCTTCCTTCATTTCTTCCAAATCTGATTATTCTTTAAGAGGCTCTCCGTTAACAAGATAGCGACCAAGTCTACGAAGAAATCTGGCAAAGCAACCAAGCGTTAAATTGAGCGCATGACCTAGTGCCGGAAAGGTGCACCACCGACGATGTCTTCTTCAAAGGTCAGAGTCTTCCACTACATTTTTGCACTGGAGGTCATTATTGTCCATAAACCCGTATTTTATGGGCAAATTGTGTCTTAAAATAACTCGTATACCTTTCCAATCTTATGCTTTTTGATAAAATAGAAAGGTTGTCAAATGTGAGTGTGGCAGTGTATGTCCTGTGCCGCCTGAATTAATATTTTTATATTTGTGTGAGAACTTATTAAATGGTGATGCTTGAAAAATTAATCCGATTTTTTTTTGTTCTTTTTTTTTTTTGGTTGATGTTATGTAGCTTCCAAAATGTTGCGTTGTTCTTGTATCATATGCACATAATTAAGGGTGATCAGGTCGAAGCAGTTTCATGGTTTAATTTGCAATTTTGTTGACCGAAATTAAATGAGGCCAAATATAATTATGAGAATTATAATTTATCTCTCACATTTATGCAAAATTACATTTTATCACCTTTTATTTCAGAAACATCCCCTAAAGTTTTAAGAAAGCTACACTTACCCTTCACTATCTATTTTGGATGTTAAAATAAATGGATTAATTGCACTCGAAGACCCAACTTTTAATCCTCATTTAAGTTTTCTCCTTAACATATAAATTATTTCATTACTTGTATTTTCCAAGTGGTATAATGTGTGTGTGTGTGTGTGTGTGTGTGTGTGTGTGTGTGTAGATCCTTTTAACTTACCCTATTATTTTTGCCTTATGATTCAATTTTTATTTACTTTTCATCGTTTCTATGTATTTTTTTATATTCTCAAATTTTTAATCACCTCTAACTAATAAAACCATTTTGGTTTTGAAAATTGGTTGTCAATTTCTATCCCCTCACTTTTTTAAAACTTGTTATGGCAACTATTAAAGCAAAAAATAAAAGAAATAACAAGGCACATTTTTTTAATAATATGGAAACTTTAAAATGCATTTCATCCAAGTTAATGCATATGGAGCATTTGGTCATTTTTATGTAATTTTAGTTTTATATATGTATTTATTAATTAATTATTTTTTAACAAAACTCTCATTTAGAAAAATATTTCTTGATTACTTTAACTAAAAAGCCACTAGCTCTTGGAGCAATAGTTAGGGCTAGAAGACGGAATATAACAAAAAAAAAAAAACAATGTCACCACCCTTGAGCAAATATAATGACATAGAAAAATTTCTAAAGGAATATAAATGTGAAGCGTTAGTGCATTGTAACATAAAAAAAGTACCCCATTCGACTCGCGAACCATTTACTATTCGCAGTAATTAATTCATTATTTTCATTTTTTATAACTTTTTTGTAGACATATAAACTTTTTATATGAAAATGGTAACTTAAAGACTATAGTTTATAAATATAATTTTTAAAATTTTTTTATAATACAAGTTAAAATGAATATATTTAAGTCAAACTTTAATAAAAAAAAATATAAAAGTGTCATCTTTTGCCAAATAAAGGGAGTAATCTCTTAGCGGTTTCAATTTCATCCCACATCAAAGAATTATAACCAGAAATCAACTGAGCACATTAGAAACTGATAAAGAATCAATAAGCATTTGGCAAGCAAGATCTTACAAAATAGTTACTAGTGATTAAGTATATAAAACTAAAAGTTAGGGACTCAAAGTGTAATTAATCTATTGGTTTGAAAAATACAATTAATGAAATAAATTATATATTAAGGAGAAAACTTAAACAATAACTAAAAGTTAGAGGCTCAAAGTGTAATTAATCTATAGGTTTTAGTCTCCTAAAAAGATAATAAAAGGTAAGTGTAGGTTTTTTAAAATCTCATAAGTCTTTTAAAATATTTCTAGAACATAAAATGTAATTTTAGGTATAGGAAAAATTTTAATTCTCCCAACATATATTTTCTTATAGGCACTAAAATGTCAACTATGTAGGGAAAAAGGTAAAAAATAAATCCTATAACTTTAGTAACTTTTCTAAGTAAGTTCTATATCTTCATGACTTTCTATTTGACCCATATATATATTTTAAAAAATATGATCTTTGTTAGTCCTATAGCTGGAAAACTTAACGGAAATCCTATGTGGCAGATAACGGATGTTAAAAACTAGGAGAAAAAAAATCAAAATTAGACATCTAATTTCATAACTTTTCTAATTAAGTCACCAGGATCTTATTTTTTCACAACTCATCCCCAGAACCCTAAATATTCTTTTTTAATGTTGTTGTCATTCAAATACAAACTCACTGCATTTTCATTTCTCTTTCCTCCCTGAGAGTGAAAAAAAGGAACAATGTTCATACTTTTCAATACAAAAAATACAAAATTTTAAGTGATAATAATAATCATGATCCAAAAATTAAAACCATACAAAGTTTCTAGAAATGGAGAATTCCCAATAGGAAGTGGAATAAAAACCTCTCGCCAAGCAACCACCAGATCATGTTCAGATGAGAAAGCTGGAGCTGAATGACCTCAATCCCGATCCAGATGTCGATAACTCGATTATACTTCCTCACAATTTTATAATTAAGTAATCTTCCTATTTATCTATATATTTATTAGTTTATAAATCCATATTTTCATTATCAATAAAATCACCATCATTACATTGTTATTGCTAATATAAATATTATTTCTGTAGTATACTGATGGCTCTTTTTGTAAAATTTTGTGGTTTATTCTTTCAAGCCTCTATAAAAGCATAAAGAATTAATATGAAAAAGATTATATTGTCTTATCATGGAATCCATAAAGTACAATGAAATATATATGCAATGAAATATTACAAAATTGACTGTAAAATATTAAGTAATGAGCTATTTAATACACTATTATTAATTAACATTTTTAATTTTTCATTTGACTTGTACATCAATTGAAATCCTATAACTTAATAAGCTCAAACAATATTTTTAAAATACTTTTTCAAAAAATAGTATCCTTTTAAAATTTTATTTTTAAGTTGGATAACTCATAAATAATTAATTGCTTTCTAAAATAATTTTTTCAAGTGATTGTTAGGTAGGTAAAGAGCTAGTTTTTAAATGCCTCAAGTGACGTAATATCCTCATTCTCATGGTATATTTTATTGATGTATTGGTGATCAATGGCCCCAAATCATAGAAAATATAATGGTTTATTTAGGAAGAAAAAGAAAAAAAAAAGAAAAAGAAGAATAAATGGTTTATTTTAAACAGTTTTTGAAAATTTTGAGCAAAAAAGCAATAACTCAACCTGCACATTTCAATTAGAGTTACACAGTTCTAGATTTCTTTTGAATCCAAAAGTGACTTATAAGAAAATAGAAACCTATTGAATTAATTAGAAAAGTTACAAAGTTAGATGACTAATTTTGATATTTCTCTATTGTTTTTAATGTGTGTTATCCACCACATAGGATTTTCGTTAAGTTTTCTGGCTATAAGACTAACAGAGATTACGTTTTCAAAGATATGAGAGTCAAACAGAAAATCATGAAAGTATAGAACTTAAATAGAAAAGTTGCGAAAGCTGTAAGATTTTTTTTTTTGCCCTTTCCTCAAGTATAAAAAAGAGTAAATCTATGCCACATCTCATTCTCTGCTGATTCACACCTTTCTCTTTCGCTTGGCTTTCTTCTCCCTGACTCGTGCCTCTTCCACCACCATCAAATATAGGAGAGCATGATTGACGCTCTACTGCCGATAGGGCGGTGTTCTACCGCTGTTGATCGGGTTTTGCTTCAGCACGCTGCCAAATCCGATTGCCAACCTAAAAAGAAAAGTGCCGCCACCATTGAGATCGAGCGAAAGAAGCAAAGAGCAAAAAGGACCTGCCATCTTGTCACTGTCGAGATCGAGCTAAAGGAAGCAAGGAGGAGAAGGAACACGCCAGACTAAACCACAACCCGACCTCAATTCACGATGGGTAAAGTACCAAAAAAATGACTGTACTGTTGGCCATGAAAACATTTATTCACCATTCTTTTAAGTGGTGTCAAATACATCACTAAAGATAATATTTGGTGCCAAATCAAGTATCAATGTTTTGAAATTGGGCCAAATAGGTTATCGATGTAACTGATGGTGGAAAAATTTTGTTTAAAGTTAGAATATTCTGTCAAGAGAAGATTATGTGGCAATTAAAGAATGATTAGGTGGTAATCAATGATGAAATGGCATAATATGGAGGCAAAAGGCAAAAAGGCATTGTTGGTTCTATAATTTTATCAACTTTTTCACTTCAGTCCCATTTTTCATCATCAATACCAACATGGAGTAACTAACGAGCTGAGTCTCATTTTCCGACAAAAATTCTTCAGTTCCCTCATATGACGCTCATTGACATGCTTTCCCGGCTCTGGGTTTCAGATATCTTCAACTGCAAGTAGTGCACAACCGATTCGAGGTAGTTAAGGTGCAGGTTTGATTAAAGGTGTAGGTCCAATTGAGGGTGGCTACGGTGTCGGGGTTAGGTGATTGAGGGTGGCGATGACCTCGGGTCAGGCAATTAAGGGTGTCGACGGATTTAGGGTAACAATTTTGACAAGGTTATGTATCTAAATGAGACAAATGAAAAATTTGAGACCAATATGAAACATTTGGGTCAAATTGAGAACCAATGGAGCAGTTTAATCTAAATTAACACGTCATTAATTACCAACTTGCCCCTCTGTCAACACGTCATCAAAACTAACAGCCCAATCATGAAATTAGGCCCAACTTTAAACTTCAATAATGCATTTGGTACCATTTAAAAGAAAGGTGACCAAATGTGTCCATGACAAAAAATATAGTCACTTTTTTTGTACTTTTCTCATCCCCCATCAGCCTTGGTTTATAAATAACCCATTTTAATATTTAATACTCGTCTCAGGCAAAATCACATTGTTAGTCTGTGAACATCTATAAATGGTTATTATGGTCACCAACTATTTTATACATACATGTTTATTTGTAATTTTTGTATGTATGAGAACGGATATTTGCACATTTACCAGTAGCACTTTAAATTTTTTCTTATCTTAATTTGATTTTGACAAATTTAAACTTGTTGGTGTAAATATTAGAACTATTAAACTTGTACATACAGTTGAATATACTAGTAAAATTTTTCATAATCTTATTTGTATACAAGTCTCACATGATTTATACAAATGTATCATATTTTTCATAAATCAAATTCATATTAATCTATCATTTGGTTTGTACATATCTTTGATTTATACAAGATATACATTTTGGCCCATTTGCACATGTTTTAGAATGAATGGAATTTTATAGTATTCATAAGCCTAATATGATTCGTACATGTCTTACATGACTAATACATATCTCTACTTTATTTGTGGAAAGACTTGACTAGTAGTAATATAGTGGTGGTACAAATAAAGACTTGACTAGTAGTAATATAGTGGTGGTATACCACCACTATATTACTACTAGTCAAGTCTTTCCTTCTCTTTGTTAGAAAAAATATTTTTTTATTTCATTTAAAAAAAATATAAATTTGTACATTAACTATACAAAAATATAAATAATATATGTTCAAGCAAATATAACTTTATGTACACATAAGATAAATTAAATGCATAAGTTATGAAAAATGAACATGCGAATATTTAGATGATTGAAGTCATAAATACAAAATATATCAACAAAAGTAATTTTTAGAATGTCATTTGGCCTAGGTATCCTAAGATTTATACATATCTATCACTATGTTTTTATAATGGTATTTCCTACTTTCTTTATATATTGGTTTCATACATATTGGTCATCTTGTTTATACATATCTGAGATTTTGGCAGTGAAACATGCCTTGATACATTAACGCATGTTTTTAGGATATATGGTTAAACTGATGGATACAATTGAATATGTCAATAATAATTCTATAATCTCATTAGCACATATATGTCTTACATAATTTCACATGACATACATGATTTTTACTCTCTTTGTACATCAAATACATACATACATACATACATATATATAATTAATTGATTAATTAATTTTGATGAGAAGGGGAATTTGATTTATTTTTACATTATTTTTGTTGATATAATAATCCATTTGAAAGTAAATTTGTATGAATTTTTTTATTTTTAAGCATTGAAAAAGATAAAATTCAAAAAATTAAATAAGATTACAAAAATTGTATTTTCAATAGATTTTTAGACCTACATAATATTGGCATTTAAATGAAATTGGTTTTAGATAAAAAAATAAAAATAAGTCATTTTAAAATAAATTAACTTAAGTTAAAATGAATTAGCTTGAAATACAACAAAAAGCAGTGTTGTTCATTTAATAGCACCACCTCTTGAGTAAATATAATGATAGAGAAAATTTTCCAAAGGAATATAAATATGAAGTGTTAGTGAATTGTAACTCAAAAAAAAGTAATCTCTTAGGGGTTTCAATTTTACCCCATGTTAAAGAATTATGACTAGAAATCAACTAAGCACCTTAAAAATTGATAAAGAATCAATAAGCATTTGTGAAACAAAATCTTCTTATAAAATAATTACTAGTGAATAAGTATATAAAACTAAAATTACAACAACATGACCAATGATGTATTAATTGAAATGAAAGTGAATTTGAAATTTTCATGTTCTTGTAAAAATCTTCTGTGGTTTTAGATTTAATAGTTATCCTAATAAGTTTTGGGGGGAAAATCAGAAGGAAACATGTAAAGCTTCTAAATACCAAAAAATATATACAATTAATTTTTAAAATAAAAATGATATTCTTAATTAGAGGTATTTAAAAACTTTAAAATCTAAAATAAAAATATGTTGAGACAATAAAAAGTAAATAAAAACTGAACAATAAGGAAAAAGATAATTGGAAGATGGTAAATTAAAAGGAATAATATACAGTATATAAATGTATTATATTATACAATTTGAAAAATTCAAGTAATGAAATAAATTATATATTAAGGACAAAAATTAAACAAAAAATAAAAGTTGGGGACTCAAAGTGTAATTGATTTATTAGTTTTGATATCCAAAAATGAGAGCTAGGGTAAGTGTAAATTTGTTAAAACCTTATAAGGTTTTTAAGAGGTTTTTAAAACAGGAGGAGGCAAAGTGTAATTCTAGGTAAAATAAAGGGGCAAATCATAATTCTTCCAACATAAAATGTCAAATATGTCACTATCAAAAATAGAAAATCTCCGCCAAGTCTCTTGCACTGCTTATTCGTGCATTGTCTTTCTCATTCACTTGGCTTTCTCCTCCCCGATTCGCGCCTCTTCTGCCACCGTCAGCTATAGAAAAGCATGATTGATGCTCCATTGCCAATGGGTGTTGTTTTACCGATATTGATCAGGTTTCACTTCAACACGCCGCCAAATCTGACCTTCAAACTAAAAGGAAAAGTGCGCCACTGTTGAGATCAAACGAAAGAAGCAAGGAGAATAAGGGACCTGTCATGCTGTCGTCGTCGTCAAGATCAAGGTAAAGAAGCAAGGAGGAGAAGGAATATGCTAGACCAAACCGCAACTTGACCTCAATCTACCACCAGGCTTGGTTTCCAATAAGGGTAAATTTTATAAGGCTTACCTAGCTTATTTTTTTATCCTAAATGGGTAGCTGACCTTCATGTTATTCTAATAAGGCATCTTTCCTCTTATTGTGCATCTCAATTAGCTAATTTTCATCAATTTCAGTGTTAACTTTGATGGAAAATGCTAATATGGCATTAATTAACACTAAAATAAATTTAAAATAATAACTTTGGTCATCAAACTTTTTCAACTAACAATTCTAAACCACAAGTTTTTAAATGTAGTGTTTAGCCTCCAAATTTCTTCTAAATCTCATTAGATTCTTCTTTTCCAAATCCAGACACTGAAAGCTCTAGTTAAGTTTTCCAGATCTCGACTTACCTCCTCACTTATCTCTTGTGATGCCTTCCTTTATTTCTTCCAAATCTGATTGTTTTTCGAGAAGCTTTCCGTTAACAAGAAGGCGACCAAGCCTACAAAGAAATCCGCAAAGCAACCAAGCGTTAGATTAAGCCCATGACCCAGTGCCGGAGAGGTGCACCACTGACGATGTCTTCTTCAAAAATCAGATTCTTCCATTACATTTTTGCACCGAAGATCGTCATTGTCCATGAACCCTCAATTAACAGCAATAGACGAGCTCAAGAGGTGGTGGATCTCAATAGCGGTTCAAGGGCTCAATTGACAAATTAAGCCCATGAATCCATAGCCAGAAAAGTGCATTGCCGATGATGCCTTCTTCAAAGGTCAGATCCTTTCGCTACGATTTCATACAGGTGATCGTCATTGTCCATGAACTCTCGATTGAAGTAAATTGATGAGAGGTGAGTTCAAAGGGTGGTAGATATCAATGGTGGCTTCGAGGGCTCAATTGATAGATTGAGCTACATAGATGCGCCAAATAGGGGCATCGCTGACAGCAAATGGCCTAGTTTCCAACCTGAAAGTCAATGTATGTGGAGTGGTTTGTCATTCATCTCCTTTTTGGAATTTGGTACGTCAGTAGTAATAGTTGAGTTTTTGTTTCCAGCTCTGGCTTTATAGTGATCTTTATGTTACCACATCATAAAAATACGAGAATTACAAAGTGTAGCATAATGGTAAAAAAACCATTATATTGTGTAATTTTCACCATAGTGATTGAAGTGTGAAAGGTAAAATGCATGATCAACACCTCCTTAAAAGTATTTTAAGTTGGTAACTTGGCCCCCAAGAAAAGCCTTAAGGACTGCTTGTTTGTCAAGCAACCTTTAGACTTTTTTGTAAGGTTTTGAAAATTCGGGTACTCAATTGTAAAACTCTCAAGAAAAAGCTTGGAAGAGTTATGGGAAGGATATGAATGGTATGAAAGTACTATTGGAAGACCAAATTGCTTATGGAAGATAAGTGTGGACAAAGAAAAGCATAAAGGGCTTTAAGGACTTAAGTGTCCTAGTATAAGCCTTTGGTTGTTTATGCTTATGACTTAACTCAATTGGAAACATTTTGGAGTTATCCCACTCAAGAAAAGGCAGCCAAAGCAAGATAAAGATGGTTAAATGTAGATCAAGAGATTAAGACTAAGAAACCATAGTCTTATAGCAAGGAAAATAACATAAAGCATGGTTAAGGTTAGTTAAGTGTGTTTTGTGCACTAAAGTCTTTATAAATGGTTATTTTGGTCTTTGTCTCCCACATTTGGTCTCTTCCAGCAGCAAAAACACAGCCTTTCCACCTCTACACTTCCTATATAGCCACTATATCTTCAAGCTTGAAGCTAAAAGTAATTGAAAGTAAGAAAGGGCAATTGGAAGCTATTTGGTGCTAAGACTTGAGATGCCAAAAGTGGTAGATGGAGCTAGAGAGAGGGGTTTATTACATAAGAAGCATAAACAATAGATTTAAAATTTTAGGGTTTAAAATTGTTAATAGAAAAAAGTTAGAGGACTATAAGTGTTATTTTATGTTTTATTTTAATATTTTTCTATGCCATGTTAGCATTTTTTGGTTTAATGTTGGAACTAACAAAAAGTAACTGATTATGACATACAATAGGAGGAATGCATTGTTGGGACAACATAAATGTCAGGTACCTATTTAGGATATAAAACTAAGCTAGGTGACACCATGTGGATTTTACCTAGAAGTAACCCATTTCAATCTTTAATACTTGTCTTGAGCAAAGCCCCATTGTTAGTCTGTAAACATCCATAAATGGTTATGATGGTCACTAGTTGTTTTACACACATACGATTTATATGTAATTTTTTGTACATATGAGAATGGATATTTGCACATTTACCAGTAACACTTTAATTTTTCTCTCATGTTAATTTAATTTTGACAAATTTAGACTTGTTGGTGTAAATATTAGAATATTAAATTTGTACATATAGTTGAATGTATCAGTAACAATTTTTATAGTCTTATTTATACACAAGTCTCACATGATTTATACAAATGTCTCATTTTTTTATAAATCAAATTCATACAAGTTTATCATTTGATTTGTACATACATATAATTTATGCAAGAAATACATGTATTCCCAATAGGCACTTTTTTTATTCCTGACAAGCACTACATATCATTTGATTTGTACATACATAAATTCATACATGTTTTAGAATCACTACTAAAACTTATTTAATTCCCGACAAGCATTTTTTTGATAATTTATTGCTATTGAAAATTTCTGATGGATAATTGTCGGAAACTGTCCTGTGAAACTTTCCGATGGTTCGCTGTCAGATATTTTCCAGCGAACTTCTCTATATGCAAAATTGTTTGTAGAAATGAAATTTTTTTAAATTAATTTTTCTGAAGGACATTTTCCAATGGCAAGCCATCAGAGTTTTCGATAGTTAGCCACTGAAAACTTTTTCGGCCACATTCCCACCTGGTGAAAAAAGAAATTAGCTCAAAATTGGCCGCCAAAATAAAATTTTGTGAATTCAAAATTTTCAACATTGAATTTCTTATGGCTATCCATCGGAAATTGAAAAAAATTTCTCTTAATTATCCTACTAAAAATTTTAATTTTTTTCTTTTAAATTTAATTTTTCTTTCCTCTTCCACTATTATAAATACATCTTCTTCTACCAAAACCTCTTTTTCTCCCATCTTCCATCTCTTTCTCATAAAATTTTCTCCTCCTCATTCTTCTTCCTCCTCCCCCTCCTCCTCTCTCCATCTTTTATTTATCGTTACCTTCTTTTATTTATTCTTTTTATTTCTTCCTTATCATTACCTTCTTTCTCTTTTTTTTTCTTCTTCTTCTTCCTCCCTCCTCTTTCTCACCATTTTCTACTTCCTTTTGTTATTTTTCTTTTTCTTCCTTCCTATCTTTCTCACCAATTTTATGCCCCAGGGATGGTTTAAGTGTAACCCATATAGACTTTGGGACCAGACTACACATTTCTAGGAGTTGGAAGCTATGTATGCAATTAGTTTTATGAATAAAAAAAGAACTAAAAAATGATTGTTTGAGTCCAAAACTTCTAGCACCCTACAAAATGGAGACACCATTTAAGGGACTACCATTTGCAACCTTGGAAAAATATTCTTTTTTTAGAAAAAAAAATTCCAACATCTATCCATCGGATTTTCCAACAAATGGCAACTGTCAAATTTTCCTATGGCTATCTATCGAAAATGGCATTTTCTAGTGGCTAACCATCGAAAATTTCTGTCAAAAATCACCTTTTTTTTAGTAGTGAATGAAAGGGATTTCATAGTATACACAAGTCTTATTACATGATCTGTACATATGTCTTATATAACTAATACATATCTCTAACCTTATTTGTGTAATGAGTTTATATATATTTATCATCTAATTTGTATATATTACCACTATATTACTACTAATCAAGTTTTTCCTTTTCTTTGTTAGAAAACTTAATTTTTCATTTCATTTACAAAACTATAAATTTATACCTTAACTATACAGAAATATAAATAATATATGTTCAAGAAAATATAAATTTATTAACACATAAGATAAATTATATCCATAAGCTATGAAAAATGTGCATGAGATATTTAAATGATTGAAGTTATAAATAGCAAATATATCAACGAAATTTTTTATTTATAATTTCATTTGGCCTAGGACTCCTTGAGTTTTTAGAATGGTATCTCTCACTTTTTTTATATATTGGGTCCATATATATTTGTGATTTTATTTGTACATATCATAGATTTTGGTAGTGAAATATGCTATGACGCATTAACGCCTATTTTTAGGATGTATGGTTGAACTCATAAATACAATTGAATATATCAGTAATAATTCTATGATTTCATTTGTATATATGTCTCACATAATTTTTACACGTCATACATGATTTTCACTCTCTTTATATATTGAATTCATAAATATCAGCCATATGATATATATATATATATATATATATATATATATATATATATATATATATATATATATATATATATATAATTTTAATGGGAAGCTGGATTTGAAATAAGAAGGTTGAAAAATATAAGAAAAACAACAGAAAAGTGAAAAAGAAAACAAAAATAAAGATAGAAGAAGCAAAAACTTGTTAAAAAGAAAGGAATGGAAAAACTGAATGCAAGATGTAAAAACAAATGATAAAAACTTAGAGAGACAACAAAAAAACGAAAGGGGGAAAAAGGAAAAAGAAACACGGAAACCACAAAAGTTTAAATCTACCCTTGCTAATCTCCAAGCTTCTCACATCAGTAAGGTCATCATTCCACCAAACATGCAAATTTATTTGACTATTGGAAAATTTATATAAGTTTATTTTTGTGTCCTGGCTCACATGTATACCAGGCGCACGCAAGAATTTCACTTTCGCTAGTATATATCCGAGTGGAAAGAAATCGTCCGAGCAGTTATCAATTAGTATCACCATAATAGCCTTCTTTGGTCAGCTTTTCTCGGTTTGACTAAACAAAAAATGAAGAGTTGCAGCCACCCAGACCTGTTGGTTTTCTTTTAAGCTTTGTTTCTTTTTCAATTGCTGGTAGGCGAAAGTTGCAACTTATACATGGTGCGTAGCTAAGCCATCGGCGGAGAAATTAAAGCTGAGGTGGAACATAGACCGCCCAGAATGGGGCCATTCAACCAGAGGTGGCTGCTACCGCCCCCCCACAATTGTGTCACATGCTTCTTCTGCTATGAATCTCTTCTTCAAATCTGCTCTCAAGAACCCTTGGGATTGCCGCGTCAATGGCACCGGAATCATTGTTTCAGACAACCCATGTCGATCTCTTTTGCTTTCTCCTACCCATTTTGGGTTTATCATGAAAATTTGGATGGATTTGATCTAGTTTCTAAAATGTCCATTTCATTTAATCATGGACTAACTTTTTTCGCTAATCCTGATTGTTAACTGTTCGGCAGCTGTGGCACTTGCTATTATCCGCTGTGATCAGAATTCATAAGGCCGTTGGTTCGGTGATGCTTTGCCGCTGGTTCATTTTGCTTTCGAGTTCCGACATCTGACATGTTTAGTAGAAGTTCACGTTGTTGTAGAATTGTCTGAAGGAACCAAAAAGGCCGTTGCTCACATCTTGGTCCACGGGCACGATCATGCGACTATCCTAACTATAAATCATTCATGCACGGGATATGACACCACTATGATAAGTTCTGGGATGATGGTATCCATGAAACAAGACAAGTATACATTTGTAATTAGTAAAACCCAAACCTAACGCGCCATGATTGAATGTTTTGACTTTGGCTGGCACGTCAACAAAGTTATAATTTTCAATGGTTAAGAAAATGAACAAAAAAAACGACAGGAGAAGTGGTCACTTTCAGATCCACAATTTACGCAAAATTCTCGTACATTTCTCCAATACCATCCATGTTACAAGACACAAATTTAAGAAGGGAATAAAAAAAAAACAAGAGAGGAAAAAAAGAAGAGAAATGAATAAGGCATCTTAAGTATTTGAGATTCCAACATCATGAGGGCTGCATAAAAGTCATATATATAAAGAGGCAACGAAGAAACATTAGAATTATTGATTGATACGGATGGGGCAACAGTCCTCCAATCTCTTCAAGCTTGGGGCTTCTCCCACTTGAGTGGCTTCACAACCTCCCATGTGAAGTCTGCGTCATCCCTTCCGAAGTGCCCATATGCAGCTGTCTTCAAGAACCGGTTGTTGCCGCCTCTTTTAAGATCCAGATTGATGGTGATCATCCCGGGCCTGAAGTCGAAGTTCTCTTTCACAATCTTAAGGATCTCCTTGTCAGGAATCCTTCCAGTTCCATTTGTATCAACGAAGACCGACAATGGCTCAGGCACACCAATGGCATACGAGACCTGCACAATAGCCCTACGGGCAAGGCCGTTGGCCACAATACTCTTAGCAGCCTGTCTCACAATGTAAGCACCACTCCTGTCCACCTTTGTGGGATCCTTCCCAGAGAAAGCACCACCACCATGGGCTCCCCAACCACCGTATGTGTCAATGATGATCTTACGGCCAGTGAGACCCGCATCACCATGAGGCCCACCAATCACAAAGCGGCCTGATGGGTTCAGGTGGAAGATGGTTTTCTCATCAAGGTACTTCTCTGGGATGACAGGCTTGATCACATGCTCCTTGAGGTCAGCAGCGATCTCATCATTTGTGACTGTCTCATCATGCTGTGTGGAGATAAGAACGGTGTGGACACGAACCGGAACCATGGCTCCGTTATCGTTGTAATACTCAACAGTGACTTGGGTCTTACCATCAGGCCTTAGCCAGGGGCAGGTACCATTCTTCCTGACTTCAGTGAGGCGTGCTCCAAGCTTGGTTGCGAGGACATGGCTGAGAGGCATGAGCTCAGGAGTCTCATCAGTGGCATAACCAAACATGTGCCCTTGATCACCCGCACCAATTTCTTCTGGGCGCTTAGTGAAGTGACCGTGAACACCCTGAGCGATATCAGGGCTCTGTTGCTCAATGTTGACCAGGACCTTGCAGTTGTCGGCATCAAGACCAACATCATCAGATACGAATCCAATTTTGCGGCAAGTGTCACGAACAATCTTCTCATAGTCTACATTGGCTTTGGTGGTGATCTCACCAAAGACCATAACCATGTTGGTCTTGGTGCAAGTCTCACAGGCAACCTTGCTGTCGGGGTCCTGCTCAAGGCAAGCATCAAGCACAGCATCAGAGATCTGGTCACACAGCTTGTCGGGGTGTCCCTCGTTCACAGACTCAGATGTGAATAGAAAGGTCTCCATATCTTCAGGCTGCATATCCAACAAGCCAACATAGTGTTTTACAATTAGCATGGACTTCACTGGAAAATCTTGCATACTCTAGTGAAAGAAAAACGGTGCAAGAATCCATGAACAGATTAACAACAGTAAAAGACAAATAAACATTTTCAACAAAGATTTAAATTCTCCACCTTTCGATTAGCAAATCTCACAGACAAGAGCACAGATATATTCCAGTTTCTCGATGCTTTTCAGGAAAACCAAAAAGCAAGGAAAGTACCAGATACCTTGAGCATCATTATCTACACTACTACAAGCCAAAGAAACTAGAATCAACAGACAAAACATATTCCGAACAGTGAATCCAGCCACTATCTTATGAGATCTTGCAGTTCTTTAGCAGACAACTCCATCTACATCTCATAATACAAAAAAAAAAAAAAAACAAATAGAACTGACTAGGAACCCTCGTCCAACCAAGAGAAAGCAACTGTGACCGAGAGAAGGAACCGATTTACGCGAGTATCTATTCAAATCGCTCAATGAAACAAGCAATCAGAGTAAAATCACAGAGATTAACATTTCAAAACCCAGAGCAGAGAAATGGTTACTCCTAAATGAAGGCCTCAGTAATAGATTCCTAATTAGACAAATCAAGTACAAACGCACCGACAGAAGCATGAGATCCAAATCCGAACACAGATTCAATCAAAACTGACAAGCCTACACCTAACCAGGAAGCTGATAAAATATCAGATCTACAAGCACTTATGTTAAAAAGAGGCAAAAAAAAAGCCATTCGAATTCCCTTCGACACGACAGCAAGAGTCTAGGAAACACGAAGACGACAGAGGAAACTGGCCAGAAGAAAGAACCTGGGCGTAGATCCGAGTCTTTAAGTTGAAACAAGCGGACCAATCCCCTAAACAAGGCAGAACAGAGATGGAAGACGCGAGGCACTCGGCATCAAAGCTCGTGTATTTATAACAAAATGGTTCGGGTTCCGGTCACCGGGTTAGGCGGTTGCCATAGATGCGAATCTATGAATCCAGATCTGACGGCTGAGAGATAGGAAGGGAAAGAGAGCCGTTGGATGTGAGATTGGTTGGGGGTTGGTGATGGAGAGTGACATTTGGTTTGTGTTTGAAAAGTTTTCACTGCTCTGATTAGATATTTGATGGGCTGATTAATTTAATTGAATGACGAATTTGGTTATACCAGTGACTTTACAGGAACAGCCGGTGTTAGCTGTAAACGAGGCCTGAGCTGCCGGCTCGGCTTGGCTTGGTGAAGGTAGACATGATTGTGGCATGGATACAGTGTTTCAAATTGCCAGTTGGCATAGCGCGTGACTGTTTGGCCCCCAACTCAAAAGAGCTCCAAACTCGTCTGCTGCTTTTCCTTTTTTTTAGGTTTTTTTTTGTTGGGCCTAAAACCACTTTTGTTTCTCCAATTTTATCAACTTAAGCGAAGAAATTTTGACACCGTGCAACCTGGTCCCTAAACTATATAGGCAATAAGATATTTTGCCCCTGCGACCTCACAGCTATTAATTGACTAACCTATTAGGAAAAGAAACATGCATGCCCTACCACCTAACTTTTGTGTTTCTATCTTTTCTATCATATAATTTAGTGCCTACAACCTAAGCCACCATCCCTAACTAGTCTCCTTATCCCATCCACATCTTGCCAATTTATCCGTCTTTCACTATTCCCATAACTACAATGCTAACATTAGGGCTCTAGCGAGGCATAGATGGCAGCGATTCGAGGGTGGATTCACAACAAGGTCATTATCTTTCCATGTCAACGATGAGTTTCAAGTTGTGATGGCGGTGGAGGGGACAAGGGAGATTTCAATGATGAGTTTTGCAATAGATGATGTCTTCCACTTTCGAAGATGGTAAATGATACTAGATGGTAACAGTTTGGGGCAAATAGATTACAAGTCTGGCGGACAAGTTTTCTAAACTACAATTAACATGAGGCTTGTTTGGTTTTTTTTTTATATCAGTTTGGCAGTAAATAGGTTAGGGACATTATTGCCAACCAATTGATGGCAAAAACCCAAGATTCAAGGGTTAAGGAGTTTGTTGTTGCACTAGCTGCTAGGGGTGATAACTATTCGGTTAAATTTGAAAAACCGAAAAAATTTAGAAATTCGGTTTGGTTATTTTAGTTTTTCGGTTCAGTTCGGTTGAAACCGAATAGAGAGAATATCGATTTCGGTTCGGTTTTAGTTCTGAGTGTCGGTTATTTTGGTAATCGAAAAAACTGAAATTTCTTTGTAGCATATTTGAGGTTTTAGTAGGCCAGATGACAGGTTTAAAAGGAGGAGGGTTTGAGTGGAAGGTAGAAAGAAGATTGATGGCTTTTTTGGGGTTCTGCCATCACAAATCATCCTCCTCTTCCCACCGCTCGACACAGTCCTTCGGCCTCGCCTCCACCCTCGCCCCTCCTCCCCCTGTCTGCCCTCCCCTTCCACTCCCCTCCCCCTTGCCCCCACCGTCTGACCTCGCCTCCACCCTAGCCCCTGCCATCTGCCCTCGGCCTTCACTCCCCTACACCCTCTCCCCCGCCGTCGGATCTCACTTCCGTCTTCGACCTCACCTCCAGTCTTGCCCCCGCCGTCTGCCCTCGCCCTCCATTCCCCTCCCCCCTTGCCCCTGCCGTCTGACCTCACCTCCGCCCTAGCCCCCACCATCTGCCCTCACCCTTCACTCCCCTGTGCTCTCTCCCCACCATCGGACGCAACGGCCGGTCCGTCAGTCACCTCCACCCCCCATCAAAGTACAAACCCCATAATAGTCCATGATTTCTTGCTATGTAGTTGTTTAAGCCACATACATTTCTCTATGTCATAAGTGCATCACTATGTTTGGATATGATTTTTTTTTATTATTTTGGTTTTAAACCGAACCGAACAAAATATTTTGGTTCGGTTTTACTTCGGTCTAGAGGCTTAGTTCGGTTAATTTTGTTTCTAATCATAATAAACTGAAAACCGAAAAAATTGGAATATTCAGTTCAATTTGAACCGAAAAAACCGAATGATCAGCCCTACTAGCTGCCACTGTCTCCAAAAAGCCCGTGGTTAATCTCACATCACTACCAGACATTATTAACCACCACTTGTTGCTTTGACCAACAACTCATAGTGAGAGCATCAAGATGGATACCCTAATGGGTAATGGAGTTCACAGGTCAGAGGATGGAGGTTTGTTGGGAGGAATCAACTGTGGGTTCAATTGCAAGGAAAAAAATAGAAAAGATAAATTTGCACTTAATTAAAAGTAGGTCCCTAAATTATGTATTTTGATAATTAAGGTCTAAGTATTGAAATTCTAATAATCGGGTGACTATCTAGCTTCAAACTTAACTGTACAATTTCTATATATTTTATTTATTTATTTATTTTTTTGCTCCCCTACTATGATCAAGGCCAAACTCAATAGTGTTTGAACAAGTTTACTTCAACAGCCTTGACTGAGACGTAAATGTCAATAGTTGGACAACTAAAGCTTTTTTCCTTTATTTCTTAATCATACAACACAACAATCATCACTTTTCCTAAATCTGGTCTTTAATCGTTCAGTCGACCTTTTTTTATCCATGGCAGCTTCCTGTAAACAGGCATTGCATTCGTGCATCCCTAGCAAATGCTGAAAACAATACTAGTTTCCATTATTAGTGTTATGGCTCATTGATTTTAGATTTTAGGTTGAGAGTTTAATTTATTATTAAAATAAGAAAAGGTTTTTTTTTTGTCTTGTGCAATAAGAGTTTGACTGAAGATAAAAAAAATGTATTCATTTTGAAGTTTTATATAGTGAGAGTTTAAATAATAGTAGTAAAAAAAATTTGATACTAAAAACTTTACAAATAGATAAATATTTCAAATTTTTAGAGATAACCTAAAGAATAATATGCATAATCCTTTCTGGGATAAAAGAGTACATGATATATATATATATATATATATATATATATATATATATATATATATATATATATATATATATATATATATATATTTATAGAGTCGACTCTCTAAACAATTCTCTTTTTTTTTTTTTTTTTTCACACATGACCCTTAATGGAATCTAAAAACTCTTAACTTATGTTAGTTTAATTGACTTTTTATATTATGACTCTAGTTGCACTCAAATCTTTCTTTTTTTTTCGTCTTTTAGGGTGAGAGTATGTATATCTTTAGACTTTAAGCTATAAATTAAGGAATAAGTAGTTCACAATCAATAATAGTAACAGACAAATCTAAGCTCTAATAATAAATAAATTTTTAAAAGTAACACTTTTATGCTCTTACTCCCATTCTCGCTCTCCCGTCCCACTCTTTTAATGCTCTAGTGCACTTAGGATATGAGGGTTCGAATTGGTATTTGAGTCCGTAGAACGTAGCCGACAGTACAAGTCCTCCACCAGTAGATAAAATGTTAGGCCGCTATGGTATATAGATAGTCTTTTAAAGCCTTAATCAAACCTCTGCTAATGTTCAATTAGCTAGGTCACTAGTGATATTCTCCTCAGTTACATAAGGTAAAGAGAACCGGTAGTCCTAAACTTAAACTCTTATTGTAAATTGGTCCTCAACCTTCATTTCATTACATATTAGTTATAAATCTTTACAATTTTTTGCGTATTTGCCTTAACCCTAGGAAGAGTAAATTGTCACAAAAAAAAGAAAATAATAACTATAATTTGAGTGGTTCATTAACTGTAAAAAAAATGTAGCATAAAATGAATTTTTTAAAAGAAATTTATTGAATAGTTTAAATTTGAATTTGAAAAGTCAATGTTAGATGCTTATATAGGAGCTAATGAACTCAAAATATTTAGTAAGTACCATCTTCTAATAAATCCAAACTACTCCATAACTTCTGATAGTTAATATGTCATTTAAATTTTTTCTTTTCGTAAATTGAGTTTCTATATCAACTCAATCTTGCTCGGGGTTGGGACCAATATACAATATAGGAAAAGTTATAATTACCCCTCCCTGAGGTTTATCCTAACATACAACTTACCTTCTTTATTTTTTAAAACCTACACTTTACTGCCTGTTTCTTTTATATTGTCTAACAATAACTTCTGAAATTGTAATTTAAATTATACGGCAGTCATCTTCCAGTAGTCCAATATTTTTTATAGTTAATAGATATTTTAAATTATTATTTTTTTCTTTCTATATATATATATTTCTTTCTGTAAATGCATGTCAATATTTTTTGAAGGTCAGTCAGTTATGAAAAAAAAATCAAAAATCTTGAAATTACTTGAATATTTTTATCAGAGAGTTTAATGTAGGGTTTCAAAAGTTATTATCGGATACTATAAAGGAAGTAGGGCGTAAAGTATAGTTTTTGAAAATAGAGGGGGTAAACTATAGGTTTGATCAAACCATAGGGGGTCTTTTGTAATTTATCCTATAATACATTATAAAAATTTGATACCACTATGCAATAAAAATTGGAGATTTGACACTTACATTATTTCAGCGTTCTTTCCTTCTTTTTTTATTTTTCAAATGGAAAGGGAAGCTGCCAAGACACATATTGACCTGGCACTCCCTCTCACATTAAATGCCTTACTTTTTTAAATTGCTTAAAGCGATTGGTTGAAGTAATTTTGTTCAACTATTTCGAGCTTTAGAAAAGGAAAATGAAGGAAAAGTGATACAATTCACTTTAACTTAAATTAATTTACTATAAAATAAAATATTATTTTATAACTTTTCATTTAAAAGTCAATATTATTTAGGTGTGATAATTCATTGAAAATATATTTTTTATAATTTTTTTAAAATTTTTATGAATTTTTTTAATACTTAAAAAAATAAAAATTTTGTAAAAATTAATAACATTATAAAAAAAATATTCAAATGAGCTATTAGTCATACATAATATTGACTTTCAAATAAAATTAGTTTCAGGAAAAAAAAAAAAAAAACCTACAAGTGGAAGTGTTGTGTTTATAGAAAGAGAGGCCAAGCCATATAAGTGGAAGTTTCGTGTTTATACTTTTAATGATTCACAAAAAAAAAAAAAAAAACTCAATATATCGTAAAAATATGGAACTCCAGTAATGTATGGTTTGAAGATAACAAAACATTAGTAACTCAATTGAGACCAATTTAAACTGGTGCGTGGCAAACTTCTTCACGTACAATAAAAAACAAAATTTTATTTTACAACTATATCACATATTCTTAACAGTTCAATATTCCATCTATTGTTTACTCAACAAAGATCCTCTGACCTCTACCCCCTTCAAAGGCTTCCCCACGGCCACGTCCCTCTCAGAGTTCTGTGTCATGATGATAAAACAAAAGAAAAAAGTGAGGACCTCTACGATATTATTTATCTAGCGAATTTATTGCGGATGGTTAATCCAATATTGAGCTAACAAAATAACAATGAACAATTTAGGCTTTATTTACTTTCACACTACTGTAAATTAAAGAATGATCAAATCGGTTATAAAAATTCAAAATCGTATATTGCTTATGAGAAACGACAAAGACCCCTAAACAATGCAGTGGAAATGACTTATGAGAAATTAACCTTTTTTATTTTCAAGAACCCTAAAATCTAGTAGTCACATTTGGCTTTAGCCTTTAACTAATTCAGAGTTTAGTTGCTTTTAGAGAAGAATCACTTCTAAAGGATATTTTTTCATCTACAGAACTTGAATCTAATAATATATTATTTAAGAGGTAACTAGTTTAAATATTTGGCATTTTCACGGACTTAAAAAAAAAAACAACTGAGAAAAAAATATCAATAGTTCCTTAACATTAGATAAATTTTCACAAAATCCAACAACGGCAAAATATAAAGTTAGAGATGGAAATTTATGATGTCTAGACTCATACCAATCCATTAAAAAGTAAGGAATAATATATTGTAAAGTTTTGTTAATCAATAACTACAGTTAGTTGTGGAAGTGAAGTCATGTTTATTCAGTCACTATCGGGACATGTTTAGAAGCAATGTTCATCGAATTCGAACTGAACTGATCGTTAATATCACAATAGATTAAGCATTGAGTGTACCTTGGTTGAAACAGATGCACACATATATTCAAGTTTATTGACAGCAAGCCGGTAAAATACATTAGAAGCTACTAACTCAAAGACCTCTGATTTGTTTCAGTAACTTTTAATAATACCAACTTCACCAATTAATTTCGAGTCTTTAAAATTGTGAGCACAATCTAACAAAAAAAATAATGCTTACATAATGTTGCTTGCTTAACTACAAAATGTTTATAGAAGTATAAGATAGTAAATGTAAAAAGTTGCAATAAAGTGGCAATATCTCTCCAAATTAGCATATAGCTTAGTCCTATATGTAAATGTAAGATAATATATACCTATATATTTAATGAAACATATATTTGTGAATTGGTGATAGTAAGAACTATGTATAAACTGTTGTTGACCATTTTTACTTGAACATTTTAGGCAAAATTTACATACCTTCATAGACATTGACATAGGCACATGTAATAACTACGACAACATGATCTTTAAGCTCATAGAATTCATCAAAAGGGATGTCCCCTAGTTCTCTACCTACCCACTGTCCACTTTGAAGCTTCTCATATTGCCGCATGCCTCTCTTAAACAAAACACTACAAACAGAAAAAGTTACATTTCCTCATCGTCACTATCAAAAAGCTAATTGGCACATTTTTTTTTACTTCATTGCTTGTTCCTCCATTCGCTATCCCAATTCCCTCTTGATTTGAGTTCGTTCGCGAGACCTGTGAAATTTATCTGCTCTCAGATTTTCATTATAAAATTATGCTCATTCAAATATCCACTCTCATATGGCATACTTGTTGGCGGAAGATAATCTTGAACCAAATAAGAGTGATTAATGCAAGTTCAAGTAAAACATTTCTTATTCATTTCATGAACGTTCTATAAATAGGTGAAATATTTACATTTCCCTTGTTTCTAACTATTGTTTTGCTTTGCCTGCAAAAACTAAAAATAAACAAAAAAAAAAAACAAAGAAGAAGAGAACAAGAGGGAAATTGAAATAACCAAATATAATTTGGAGGAAAAAAATTTCTGTAAAAAAGTCACCCCATTCACAAATTGGTAGCAACACCCTCATCTTTCTCCGAACGATCAAATATTCTGCTCCAGCCACTTCTTGCAACCGATTTACTTGAAATCATCGAAAATGAATGTATTCAAATTGACGGGGGATGCTCTTTTTCCTTAGAAAAAAAAAACAAATCATCTAGCAAAAAAATTATTGGAGAGTAGCTAATAGATACATACATTAGGTACTCATGTGCAATGATTGATGGATAATATTGTTTTTATACAATGCGTTATTGGTTGTTTAAAACCATCAATCCCTACAAAAAAAGCAAAAGTGAATATAAGTTAGGGTAACATAAGAATTGAACATCTACACTATTTACAAATTTAAACCTTGTCAGATGGAGTTTATATAAACTCAATATAAAGAGCTTACGAAAATCATGAAAATAAACATATATTAGAATTAAATCAGAAATAAAAAATCATGAATTACGAAAATGTAATTATGAATATAAAAGGATATACAAATAATCATCAATAAAAAAATAAAAATTATACAAATAATCATGAAATGTTTTACATATACGAACAAAACGAATGAAATATATACCAAGAAAGGAAATGCTAGGCTAGAATTTTTAGAATAATAAAATTGTAAATGAGAAGAGAAAATGATAACTTATAATGAAGTAGGTTCTAAATTATTTAGATATGTTAATCTATAGAAAGGTAAATGTAAAAGGAAAGACATTAGTTTAGAAATATATTAAGTATAATATGTTAATGAAATTAATAAATTTGTTATACATAGCAGTTATATATTTTACCTAATATTTAGGTAAATACATATGGTAAAAAGATTGGGTAATCGAATAAATTGTAAAGATGAATAAATTTTGATATTTTCCCCCTATAAAAGTTGTTCATAATTTAGTTGAAAAAAAAATAAGAATTTAGGTTGAAAGTCAAATGTGCTCAAAATTGGGAAGAATATTTTGTGAATATTTTCAGTAAATCATAGTTAACTTGTAAATTTGAATGAAAATTTTAATTGACTTTTAAGTGTTGGTGAAAAAAAAAGGAAAATATCAAGGAACTACGCCAATATTTACGATTTTCAAGTTGAAAGCTTATTATATATTATAAAATTATTGCAAATTAATTGGTACGTGTTAACAATATCTTTTCACATTTGGTAAAATAAATTGATATATTTGAAAGTGGAATTAAATGTTGATTCATGCTAGTTTTCAATGTGTTTAATAAATAAAGATTTTAAAATATCTTTGAAAATTCAGATTGATTATCGATTAGAAAGATATTCAAAAATGACATTTAAATCCCAAAAATTCTAAAAGTTCTTTTAAGGATAAAGCATTTTTTTTTTTTTTTTTTTTTTTGCTGCTTGTGGAAGTAAACTCTTCCTTCTACATTTTTCAGGAGGATTTTCTTTATGTGCTAATGTCAACTATTTATTTTTGGAAATAAGATTTCACAAATTGTTCCTCACAAATGAGATACTTTCAAGCCTTATTTACTTACATAATACTCCATTTATCTCACAAAGCTCATTCCCTTTACTATTCATAATCATTAATTCATGATTTTCTTTCTTTCAAAATTTCTATAGCAATATAAACTTTTTATATGAAAATAGTACTTAAAAGACTCTAGTTTAAAAAAATAATTTTTAAAAAAATTTTATAATACAAATTCATACTCTAAATATATTTAAGTCAAGTTTTAGTCAAAAAAAGGTAAAAGAGTCATCTTTTTTGTAAAATGGAGGGAGTACCAATTAAAGCTTAAAGGGGTAAGTTAGTTATATTAAAGAATTGGGGATTAAAATCTACATATTAAAGCAACACACACACACACACACATAGCATTGTCTCATAAACCGAATTAAAGAAAAGGCTATAAGTTCCCTTAAATATGTTTTTCTAAATTTGTCACATAAGACTAAGGTTGTCCGGGCGCTGTTGTTGTTGTGCCATGACTTGACACAGCTATTACTTGTACTTACGTGCTCTCAGTTTTGCCTTCTTAATTAAATTTGATATTTTTAGGACAGGGGAATGTTGATGTAGGCTAGCACTCATCTCATTTATGAGAGTTGAGGGGAATTGATATCATATGTCTGAGTTCTGATTATAAATTCATTGAAAGATATTGATCGAATCAAAGAATAGTAATAAATCCAGTTCTTTGGCTTGGAGATTGTAGAAAAGATAGTTATATGGTTGCATGCATCCTGAAAAGAAGCTTTAAAGGCGTTATTGCTTGTCCTCGAGAAAAACAAGTTTGTCAATTCACAATATAGACAATAGGAACTTGAAGTTTAAAATAAAATTGGGTTATGTGGGGTGGGGACTCTTAGGTTTAGAGTATATTTAGTCTTAGTCAGGTTGATATGGTTTTTACTGATTATAATATTAAAAAATTATAATCACACCATATAATATTTAATTTTAATATTTTTAAACCCAAACCGTAACTAAAACCATATATAATTATATACCATTTGGTTTAGTACAAAATCAATTTATTTGATTTTTGAGTTGACAGGTCTTGATAAACACCGCTAGGAGAAAATGATTTCAGTAAATTTGCTCATAGTTCCTCGAACTGACGTTGGTGAATGGTGAGGTGAAGTTGGTCGGATGATCTCAACAAATCCTCTCTTTCATGTTGGAGGACTTTCTATTCGACCCGTGGGATATTTGGCTCACCAACCATTTCTTTTGTTTTATTTGGCTTACCAACCAAATAAGCATGTTTAACATTGTTTTTTCAACAGACATGCTGGTATGAGTAGAAAATGCCGGCGTACATCAACTAAAAGATATAATAGAAAATCTCCTAATTTGTTAATATCGGGGTAGGAGAGCCTTGAGTCTAAGAAATACGTCTAAGGTGACTGATGTATCTGCCAACCCAACCCAACTAGCATATAAGATTGAATTTATATATGGCGAAGACTTATATGCTTCAAATAAACTAGTTTTCACTTATAAGATGTACTTAAAAAAAGAAATTGTTGATATCGTCTAGAGCCGATGAGCCTAAAATCAAGAGCCGAGGATGACGTGGCACTGGAAAATTAAAAAAATGGGTTCAGAATTGTTGGGATTTGCTGGGGGCTGAGATAGGTGCGGTTCCCACCTAGAAATAGGGCGCAAACTTCCCCAAGAGCTGGGGAGGTAGGATGACCGGCACGTGCCTGTTTTGAGTGCGGTTGGTGTATGACGTGCCACTTACTAGCATAAAACAGTTTCCAACCAAAGCTCTTGTTTGATAATGATTTCCTCTTAAAATTCTCGGGATAAATCAAAAAGAAAAAAAATACTAGTAATTCCCACGAGGTTGGTAGGACGTCAGAATGTGACAGGTGCTGCTAACTGACTTTTAAAAGTGAGTTATTAGTGATTATTGTTAAATACCGTAAGTTATACACTTACATTTTATTTTTATTTATAAGTTTGCTATTACACTTCTTCCTCTTTTCCAATTATCGCACAATGTAGCTCCAGAGATATGAAGGAGCAAGAGAGGATAACAATAAATCAGCGATTGTTCTTGCCACTAAAGAGTAAGATCAGGAGTTGCCCATACTTATCACTAATTCCGTTGTCAAGGGCAATGCCTCTAAAACCTCGATGACAAGATACACAAGAAGGTTTGACTCCAAATGTGATTTTGCCAAATTCCAAACCGAACAAGGTGTGGAAAATCCAATTCCTCTCTGCCATCAGATTGTTCCAGAATTGATCTCCCTGGCACGCACTTGATCTTTTCCAACCGTCAAACTAGTCAAAGAAACATTTCAGATGAAAATAAAAAATTCATGTTTGGAGAAAGCATGAATCCAATAAATGCTTTAGTGTACCAGTAGAGGATGCTAAACCCGCCAGACATGAAACCACAGAAAAATTTGGGCCGCCGAGATGACCTCAAAAGACACATTAGGCAAAATTCAAATGTAATGTTCTATAATATGATGTTCACTTTGTAAATAAATTTTGTTTCGTAGGTAATCTTGTTTCTTTTTTAATAAAAAATGATGTTCCATTTATACAAATGTATTATTCTATAATATGTCGTTCACTTTGTAAAAAAATAATGTTTTGTAATTAATGTTATTCTTTTTAGTAATAAGTGTTATTTCATTTATACATATGTGTCGTCCTATAAATTGTTATTGATTTCATGAAAAGTGTTGTACAGACATAATGACAGTCTTGTAAAAGTGTTGTCATTTTCATAATACACCTTGTTTAAAAAATGGTGACAGTCCTGTAAGAAGTATTAATGTTTTTGTAAGATGTGCTATTCAAAATGTGCTAACATTTTGTAAAAAAGCAGAAACAAAGATAGTTGTGAACCACACCAGGTGCAGCCTATAACTACTCTATGATTATTATTTCATTAACTTGTATACTAATTTAAATTTTATATGTAGAAAAGATAAAAAAAATTATTTTTTAAGCATATTTTCTTTAAAAAAAATTAGGTACTTTTTTAATTTTTTCTCGACTAAATATATAAAAAGCTTCGTAAAAAACAATTATTTGGGTGATTATTAATTAGCTAGTGTATTAGCTTTCAAATAGCATCGATTCTCGACCGAAAAAAAAAAAACAAAACAAAATGAGAATAATGAATTGATTTCAACGAGAAAAAGGTAAAAGGGGGCATATTTATCACAAATGTTTTTGCTTTACTGGAATTTGTCGCGATTACTCTTTTTGCAGGTATTAACATTATGGTTTGAGCACATATTTGCCACTGTTGTTATATAACTTACAGATAATTACAATTTATCCTTTAAGATTTAGATAAAATTACACTTTACCCCATTTTATTTAAAAAAATATACATTTTGTCCTCTGTCTTTTTAATACAGTCTAACAGTAATTTCTGAAATCTTAATTTAGACACCACAGTAGTCATCTTTCAGTAATTTTAATATATATGGTATTTTTTTTACAGTTAATAGATATTTTAAATTATCATTTTTTTTTGTATTATTATCAATTTTTATAACAATATTTTTTAAATTCAATTAATTATAAAAAAATACTATACATACTGAAATTACTTGAAGATAACAACTGTACAGTTTAAATTAAGATTTCAAAAATTGCTATTGGACTATATTAAAAAGATAGAGATAAAGTGTAATTTTACCCAAACTTCAGAGAGGAAATTGTAATTAATCCTATAACTTATTAAAAAAATAACGAATAAATCACTAATAACACTTTAATTGAATTAACCCGCTGATTAATTATTTTAGGCCAGTGAACCACCGTCGCTGCCAAAGATTGTGGCCACATCACGACTCATATCTTAGTCTCAGATACGGGTGTCGGGAACCGTACAAGCAAAATCAAAGGAAAACCCGTAGTTTCTGAGGCTGCGTTTTGCCGGACATATCTTCCACCGGGAGCTTGGCGAAGGGATTGAGATTTGAGGGTAAAGAGAGAAAAGGATATCCACAATCGGTAGAAGAGAAAGACGGGGAGACCATAAAATTAAATTTAAACCAGCGAGTAAGGCGGTGCTTGACTTCGCCGTCAAAGAGACATCGCCAACGATGGCCATCGCAGTTGACGAGTTCGGGTTTGGAACGTTGAGACAAAGGGAGTTCGAAGAGGAGAAAATAACAACCTCTTATATATTTGGTTTTTGTTTTTTTCTCGTTAGTCAGGTTTGCTCGAGAAATTGCTGCCCCAGTGCCCTCAGGTCAGTTCTCTTTATCCTCTTCTCTACCTCCGTTTTGACTAGGTTATGTGGATTACTAACCTTTGAGGCTTGAGAATTTCTTATTGTCACTCTATTCAGCCTCGGGTAAGTTATATAACTTATATTCTTTGTCTGTAATATTTAATTCTTGCTTCATTCTCACCCCTAATTTGAAAATTACTCGTAAAAAAAGGCTATTTGAGTCGCACTTTAGTAAAAAAAGGCTATTTTGAACAACTGATATCAATCACTCTTCATCTAATTGCTTTTAAGAAGCGACTAAACTAGTCAATTACTAGCAATTGAAGTTATTGGTCACTCAAAATAGCAAATGAACTTTCAGTCACTCCATCCATTTTTTAATTTTAATTTTTAGTATTAAAATTAGTTAAAATTAAATTGTTTTAATTATTCTAAATAGAATAATTATTTAATGAAATTAAAATTGAAATAAAATTTATTTAGTGTTAATACAATGTAGGCAGCTACTTCAAGCATGTTTACGTTGCCTCCATTAGGATTTTCATCAACTTCCTTGCCAAATTTCTTATTCCAACAAAATCTGGATAAATGCCCTTCCTTGCCACTAGAATCACATACCAAACTTTTTCTCAGTGAATCTGATGCTTCTTGCTTATGCTGAATGAAAGGATTTTTCATTCCGTACCCCTCAGTCCATAATTATTAACAGCATGAAAGCTTGTGAAGTTTCTACATTCTCCTCATTTGTATCTTTTTCGAGGCTCTTCCTTAACCCTTATATGGTCCATCAACATCTAGAAAGCTATAGATACTCCTCATGCAAAAGCTTCCTTCCAAGAGGGTGGAGGATGAAAAAAAGGAGTTGAGAATTCTAATTGAAAGTTGAGAGCTTGAATCGAGTTGAGCTCGAGCTAGGTTTTAAGTGAGTTGGAAAACCAACAATTGAGATATTCAATCTTTAGTTGCAAAAAGACCAAAATGCCCTTATGCTAAACGACTAAACTACAAATACTCCAACATTTTTGCTACTGAAAAATGACTGAACTATGGGCAATTGAAGCGTTTAGTCATTTTTCAGTTAGGAGTTTCACCCACCCCTCAACCTAGCAATTGAAGAGTGGCTGAACTGCAAAGCGACTGCTATTTAGTTGCTTCTATTAGTCGCTTTCTTTAATCTCTCTTGTAGTGTTTGAATCTTACTATAGTTCATAAAATGATTAGAGATGAACTATCATATTTTTTATTATTGAATTATTAGTTTTTTAAATGTTATTCAATTAAATTTGCAATAAAAATTTTTTTCTAACAAAACTATAAGTTTTAGTGAGACAAAATAGAAGTTAATGTCTTAATTAAGATAGAAAAATAACACCAAGGACCAAACATGTAATTATTCCTGCAATTTTATATTAATGTGGCATTTTTCATCATAATTAACATTTTCTGTCAAATGTTTGGAGATGAAGTATCATATTTTTTATTATTGAATTAACATTTTTTTAAATATTATTCAATTAAATTTGCAATAAGAAATTTTTTCTAACAAAACTGTAAATTTTAGTGAGACAAAATAGAAGTTAATGTCTCAATTAAGATAGAAAAATAACACTAAGGACCAAACATGTAATTATTCCTGAAATTTTATATTAATGTGGCATTTTTCATCACAATTAACATTTTTTTTCATTTTCAATTAACATTTTCTGTCAAGAAAATGACAAATTTGTAGTTTTTTTTTTTTTTTGCATGTTAGGAACCTGCTATAAGCAATTTTCCAGGATAAAAGATGATAACGCAATAACAATTAAATGTTAGGGACCACAAATGCTATTTACCAGTTCAGCCTTTTTAACACCAGTTGTGCAAGTTTTTCTATTGAAATTCGCTACCGCCTCTGATGCTAGATTCTCTGCTCACTCGTATAAGAACCATTTGATTAAATTTGGATAAGTTTGACACAAGCCAATGCCAGAAAAATCTCGGGGCTGTATTGTGGTGGTTTGACATAAATAATTATTTAATGCGTCAATTGCATTTAAGTGTGAGTATGAGTTGAGTAAACCCTAAATCCAGCTCGAACAATTCTTATTAGGTTAAGTTGAGTTGAGTAAAAATAGATCATGGTTCACGATTTGATTTCATATTTGGGAGAATTATCAATTTTCAAAGAGGTTTCAATACCTTATAAAACCAATCGAATGTGGAACTCAACTCGAGGCATATGTATAAATATATAATAAAAATTATTATATTACTAAATTGTTTATATATTTATGTACATGCACATTATGTATGAACATGTACATTAAATGAACATTCATATACATTACTAAATTACTTATAGATTTATGCATACACATGTACATTCAAACATGCATTTAAATATGTACATTACTAAACTGCTCATATATTTATGTCTGAACATGTGTATTTAAACATACATTTAAAATTATGATATTAGTAAATTACTCATATACTAAGAACATGTATGTTTAAATGTGGATTAAATTGTGTATTATATTAAATATTTATTAAATTAGTTATGGATGCAATTTTATTAAATTATAAAATTGTTAATCATTATATCTATATGATATGAACTGAAAAAACCGGAGAATCAAAACTGAAAAAATCAAACCCATGGTTCTAGCTTTGTTCAATTCTCAATTCTCAAATTAGGTAGGATTTTTTTAGAACTATCACTATTTCACGTTGTTTTAATTCTACTAGAAAATCGAACCAACTCGATTTATGCTCACCCCTAATTAGATCAAACCTTTAATACTAATTGTGCTTTTTTTTTTATTTTGAAAAAACACATTTGAAAAAAGTTTTCTGGTAATAATCAAAATATTTTATCCATTATTGATGTCATTGACGAATTTTCTACTAATCCAATACTCCCCTATCTTATCATTTTTTTTCTGTTCCAAAACTATTGCTCCATTTCTTTTTTTTTTTAATTTACGAACATTTAGCAATTAAAATGATAATTATATCTTCTTTTTCCAATCTCATCCTAATCACAAGATCTCTTAGGGCGTTCAAAGGGTTAATTACATGTTTAAACCTTAATCTTTAACTAGTTTTGACCCCAACTTTCATTTTACTCATACAAACTTTTTAACCTCATTAAAATATTTAATTTTGGCCCACTTTTTTATAATAGTTATTATGTTAGACGAAAAATATCATGTCAGCACAGGTTTGTAAGGAAAAAAAAGTTTGTTTAGCTCCTACAAGCTTTTTCCTTTGTTGAAGAAACCTTGAAACATTTTCATCTAACAATTAGACACAATCTTTATTTCAACCCTTTCCGACCACCATCGCACCTCCTCCACCCACTCATCAACGGTCGTCAGGAAGCCTTTGAAGATATCGTTCTCTTCTTTTCTCTACTCTTCCTGCCCCCAAATCATCATTTCCTCATTCTTGTTTCAACAACGAAATAAATAGAAGCAAAAGCTACGCTTACCTTGTCTGATCCAAACAATTTTTAAGGATTTATTCCTAAATTTTCATTTGGGTTTTGTTTTTCTTTCACTTTAGATGTGACCTAGTTAGGGGAATTGAAAAAAATTAGTTGACAGATGATACGAAGTTGGAACCAAATAGGCTATTATCCCATATACGGATGAGGCCTCATCTACATTCCCACTATCTCATCGACGCTACTCGCATTCCTAACTTCCTCTCATGGTTGTAATCATTCAATACTACTTGCAAATCTTCCTCATTGTCATTGTCCCTACTGTTCCTTTCACCATCCATTTCACGATCAGCCCTTCTAAAGTCCTCATGAGGAGAGATCTCGCAATGAGGATGTGGGCGAAGAGTGGGAGGGGGTAGAGGTCATAAAGGGGAGAGACATGGAGGTGGAGTGGCAAGAAACCCAACTTTGATTCGCTTGGCAAAGGTATGATTCGAAAGAAAACACATTATACTATATTCTAAAGAAGAAAGTGTTTTATAGTTTATCAACAGTACCCCTACACTGCCTTTTTTTTTTTTTTTCTTTTTTTGATTTTGTGGTAAAACCTCTATTTTTATCTCTGAATATTTCACATTTGCCATACTGATCTCCCACTTTCTCCTTCTGTCACGAGATAGGGTGAAAGCTGTATGTTGATGGTGGTAATATTGGCAGATAATAAAGTATGAGGACTGATACTTAAAGAAACCAATAATTTAGAGACTGAGGGTATACCTGTTCATTTTATGGCAAGTCTCCCTCAGGGCGTTTTGATGTAATATTTTTTTTTTTTTTTTTTTTTGCATTCCAGGGGAATGTTAAAATGCCCATTTTAGTCCCTTAATATAGCAATTTTTTCATAGTGGTCCTCAATTTTTGCAATCTGTTGGAAAATTTAGAAAAAAAAAATTGGATGGTTTATTTAAATTTAAAATGATGGAGCTTTAAATGAAAATGAGAGACATGATTTTATTAACCATATTCAATACCAAAAAAAATTTCTTTTTACATGTTTTTATTCATAGGTTTAGTTAGATAAGTCAAATTCAAAGTTTTGATTAATTAAAACAGATACACAATTTGTAAAATGCATGAGTGCTTTTAGATGAGGTTTGATTTAGAGTTTTCATTAGTTAAAATAGTGCACAATTTGCATTACATATAGGTGATTGATTCTTAAAAAGTTTCATTTTATCACTGATTTATTAGTGAGTGAAAATCTGGAAAAACTTATACATATATTCGACATTATAAATACCATAAGTTTTTTATTTTTCTTGATCATTTCATTTGACATGGTTAATGAAACTGCTTTGACAGCTTTTCATCTATTATCTTTAATACTTTTTTGACAATATGTAAACACTTCTTCATTTAGCTATTCTGTGTGTATATAATTATCTATACTCGAATTTTATTTGATTTTAAAGTATGCCTTATTTTTTATATTGTTCTATCAATAACTTATATTATTACACATGTCTCCACATATCTCGCTTACTTCTAGAAGAAACTAGTGTTTGTATTATTTATCTATGGTGAATTTCATTGTACATTAACAGTGCCTCTTTTTTTCCCCCATTTCTTGGAGGCCAATGACTCTTTTTTAAGTTTGATTCCCTTTTCACAAGGCATTCACCTTTTTCGAGAGCATGTGTTGCAATTTCTGATTTTTAGTCTCTTTTCATGTTTTGTTTTGGTTAAAACTTGATTTCAATCCCTAAATTTTCACTCTTTAAGAAGTTAGTCCCCAAGTTCCATCCGTGTTCCATTTTGGTCCTCAAATTTAATAACTATTGAACTAAATTTTTTCTATTTGCTCTCTTGGTCCCTAAAGTTTTTTTGTTGTTTTTTAAATACTATCTTTTAAGATTAAATTGTATAAATGGTCCCTAACCTTTGGTCATTGTTTATTTTTAATCCATAACCTATTGAATATTTTTTTTTTCCTAAACCTATTATAATTATTTCATTTTGGTCCTTTACTAGATAAAATTCATTAACTTAGAAAAATTATCGGACAGAAACTTTTGAAATCCTAATTTAAATATTCAGTAAATATCTTCCAGTAAATTTAAATAATTTAATATTTTTTACAGTAAATAAATAATTTAATTAATATTTGTTTTCTTTCTGAATCAAATAAGTTCAATTTACATAGAGAAAAAAAGTGCTTTGAATTTTTTATTAACTATAAAAAAAATTATTATAAATATTAAATTTACTGTAAGACAGTTACCAAATAATTTAAATTATGATTTAAAAAGTTGTTATCTAACAACCACTTTGAGTTAATAAATTTCATCAAATTGGGACCAAATAAAAAGTTTTCAATAGATTTAGGACTAAAAAAAAATGTTTTAACAGGTTACGGATTAAAACAGAACATTCAATAGGTTACGGACTAAAACAGAACATTCAATAGGTTAGGGGCCATTCATGAAATTTACTAGATTTTTTAAACTAAGATATTAGTCACCATATTTTATTAGTTAAATAATTTTTTTTAAATTTATTAAATCAATTATTAAACCTTTACTACATAAAATTTTTTCAGTTTTTATCTTGATCCAAAGTTTTTTTTGGTCATCTTTATTTATTATTGCTTTCTGAAATGAAACTTAAATTATTATAATTTACCCACTTTTAATTATGATTCTAGTTGATTTGGCTTAAGTCATTTTTTTATTTTTATTTTTATTAAGTTAATACTTAAATCATTAATTGATTGACATAAGTTAAATATAATTTTGTATTTTTGGTTATTTTTTTCATTATTGATGATTAAATTTTACAGCATCAATCAACTACTTTGAGGTTTATAGTTAACTAAAATAATTTGGTCTATAATTTTTGAAATTTAAAATAAAGTTTTCTAGATAAATTTTTCATTGATATTAAAAATTAAAGTTTAAATTAACAAGAGATGAAAAATTTTAGTAAATTATTTTTTAATAACAAATAAAATATGTAGAGATTCAAAGCACATACAAATTTTTATTTCACGGTATTATGAAATATTTTAGTAAATTATTTTTTAATAAAAAATAAAATATGTATAGATTCAAAGTACATACAAATTTTTATTTCACAGTATTATGTTTCGATCGTAACTAATCATTTTAATTATAAGAATATAATGTAAAGAGAACTCAACTCAAAATTGAAATAAAGTAAAATTTTAGTTGATCAATATAAATTTATAGCTGAAAAAATTTTAATTACTTAAAATAAAAATTTATTTTAATACTAAATTTATTGAATGAAATCCCTGAAATAACGTGCGGGTCATCAAAACCTCATTAAACTATATTCTAAAAGCCGTGAGGCTGTTACTGTTCGAACTACAGTATGCTACAGTGCCTTTACCATTTTGCCCATTCTCAATTTTTTTTTCGCATTTGCCTTTTGTTTTTTTTTTTGTTTTTCCGGATACGATTTGTTTTTTCTTAAAGTTTGATCCTCTTTTTGTAAGGTACTGACTTTCTTGAGGATCTATGTTGCAATTTTACGCTTTCAATCTGTTTCATGTGTTGTTTCGGTGAAAACACGGTTTCAGTCCCTAACTTTCTAATGCTTCCATTTTAGGCTCGAATTTACATCAGTGTTATATTTTGGTCCCCAAATTTTATAACTATTAATCTAGCTCTTCTATTTGCTCTCTTGATCCCAAGCTTTTTTTTGTTGTTGTTTTATGTACTATTTTCTAAGGAAAGACATTGGTGAGCATAATTTATTCTCTTTATCTCTAATTTTGTTGTTATTTTTTTTATTTATTGTCTTCTAAAGAAAAATCTTGGTAATCATGGTTTATTTCTTTATCTTAAAGAAATAATTTTAGACATTAAGGTTTTAATAATTAACTTAATAAAGGTTTTAAAAAAAGATAAATAAATTGAAGATGGGTTTTTCTAAATAAATTTATAAAGAATATTAAAAATTGAAACTTCAGTTAATAGGAGATAAAATTTTTTAGTGAATTAATTTTTAATGAAAAATTTTATCCATCATTTCAAAACATGTACAATGTTATGTTTCATATTCATTTTCAATTTTAACAATTATGGATCGATGAATTGAATTACTTTATTAAACTATAAAACTTTTGAGTGAATTTTACTAAATAAATTTTTTGTCAATATTAAAAATTGAAATTTAAATTAATAAGAGATGAAATTTTTTAGTAAATTTTATTTAATCTCTTGACATTTTGGACTTTAAACTTAATAACTACTTAAATATAGTGTTTTTGTTTAATCTCTTTGTTCTTTTTTTTTTTTTTATGTTTTGTTTTCTAAACTAAAATATTGGTCACCATGGATTATTTATTTTTTTAGTGAAATAAGACTTTTTTTTTTCTTAACTTTTCCTAGGTCAATTGTTAAACTCTTAATGCCTAAAGTTTTTACATTTTCTCTCTTGGTCCCCAAATTAGTTTTATTATTTTTCTTCATTATTATTTTACTTAATATTGTGACATTATATGATCGCTGCAACGTGCGGGTATTCCATAGCTCGTATTATACTATATACTAAAAGCCATTTTTCTGGTTACTGTTCATTTGAATAGTAAACTACAATGTCTTTTCAGTTTTGCCCTCGGTTTTGGGCTAGGCTGTGGCCCACTTTATTACCTGACTTTTTTTTACGTGATTGCTTCTTTTAGAAGTTTGGTTAAATTTTTCAATTATAATAGATTTTTGAGGGCCTGTTTTGCTATTCTCCCATTTTCATTTTGTTTCATGATTCTTTCTGGTGAAATGCATTTCCAGTTCCTGTATTTGTTTCCTATATTAGACCCTGAGTTTGACCAGCTTGACGTTTTGGATCCTAAACTTAGTAACTACTTAGTTATAGTATTTTTGTTTGATCTCTTGGTTTTTTTTACGGTGTGTTGTTTTTTAAACTAAAACATTAGTCACCATGGTTTATTTATTTTTTTAGTGAAATAGAGCTTTTTTTCTTAAACTTTTTCTAAGTTAATTGTTGAACTCTTAATGTATAAGGTTTTTACATTTTCTTTCTGGGTCCCCAAACTATTTTTATTGTTTTTCTTCATTATTATTTTACTTAATATTATGACATTATGTAACCGTTGCAATGTGTGGGCCTTTGAACCTCATTTTTACTCTTCATTAAACTCTGCCACCGCACTCGTCGAAACCGCAAAAAATAATTCTGGTTTCACAAATAGCTCAGAATAAATAAATTTGTATTATAGTTGTGAAATCTAGGTCAAATCTCAAGAGAAATTTTTTTCTAAAAGCTTCCTAATCGAAAATTTGAAATAAAAGATTGGAGGGATTATTTGCAATCGGAAATGAAACAAAATAATCAAAAAAAAAATTAAGAAACTTATCATGTAAGAAATAAAACAAAACAATCAAGAATGCTAATCTTGGCATCAATCAACATCCACCATCAAATTTCTATAACTGATTATTGATGCATAGATAGGTCAATTAAGCATTTGAATATTCATTGTTGGAGCAATCTTTTTGCCCCTCCTTAGTCGTAGTTAATCAGAAAATAAATGATTTAATTAACCTTAGCAGCTAAACAACCTAAGATAAACGCTTTGATTTAATTTAACAATTGCATTAAAAAATATAGAGATCGATGAAACTGAATAATACAAACACAAGCGGTTGTATTTAATTTAACTGAATGTTCTTCTTAAGACCTAATGATTTCTGACGCAATAAATCAATAAACCTTAGTTGTTTCATAGATTAGAGAGACCAAACAATTACGAATTTGATTTTTAATCTAGCAGTAAAATAAATTCGAATAACAACCAGTAAGCCTCCTAGCATATAAATGAAACAATCATGAAATTAATAATAGAAGAACACCCAATACTCAAAGTATTAATTGATTGAATAAAAATAACTTTGATTTCATAGTGCCCAAAAATTTAGGGTTTCAGTCTCTTTCAATTAAGAATAAAATAAATTAGCTAGACGTGACCATAAAAAATCACTAAAAAAAAACAAGAAAAGAGATAAAAGAAAGTTGGGGAAGAGGGGACAATTGCAGGTCTACCTCTCCCTATTATAGTATACATAAAACATAAATAACCTTATAAAAGAAAACTATGAAAGTACCCTAAACTTTCTATATTATCCTAAAATTATCTCCCACAAATAAAAAAATTAAAAATAATTAGAATGTCTTAATATGACTTGAGGAATTTACGTCTTTAAGTGTTTTGGGCAAGCTTGCATTGAGATTCGGGCGAAGAGAAGAGAGGAGCAATTGAACCAGAAAAGTGAAAATCTACGAGAAGCCTTTTTAAGATTTGATTTTGCATTTGTATTGAAGCAGTTAGTGTAAGGAGCAAAAAAAAGCAGTCAGTGCAATTTCTCAATTTCTGGGTTTCTTATTTCTCAATTTCTTCTTATAATGTCAACGCAGCATTAAAACTTTGCCTCAATCTAGATCTGAATGCAACCATTCCCACCCATAAAATCAAAATCCAAAATCGACCCTCGAAAGAATTTTCAATTTTTCCTCGATCCCCCTCCAAATTCAAAAGTCCGAGTGCAATTTCTGCCAAATCTTCGGATAAAGTGTTTCAATCTTGAGGGCAGTGAGGTGGAAACATGTTTCCTGCAAGTGCGCATTCAAGAGTGGACAGGATGGAGACGACTGGGGAAGAGAGAAGTTTTCCAGATCGTTTCCACCAGAGAAGATTTTGGGGAAGAAAATGATTTTAGCTAATTTATATTTTAAGTCCTCAAAATTTTGTGTTTGTGTCAATTTTAGTCTGATTTTTTTTGTTCTTTCAGTACAATCATGTGTTTTATGAAAGATGAGGACACGTGGAATTAGGTACCCCACATCAGCTCAAAATGCGCCACATCATTAAGTTTCGTTGAAAATAATGGAAGGAGTGACGGAAGGAATTCAGGTTTGACATATTTTACAAGATTGGGGATTTTAATAGTCACTTTTCGATGTAAGGATACTTTAGGACAAACATATAAGTTAAAGGACTACAAATAAATTTTACCTCAGAGCTATTTATAGCTAAAGAGAATGGGTAATAGTTATTTTCCGAAATCCAAAAACATTCGAGCTAACATTTAGGACATTATGTGTAGAGAGTGGGGAGGTCGGTATTCAAATTCTGTACCTCCTTAATATACCTTAATTATCTTTCTAGAAAAGACGGGACTAAATGTTATGTTAAAAATAAGGTAAAAATGAATGTTTGTGAGTACTCAGCAATTCTTATATTCACATTTTTCTTCTTCAATTTTTAGTGCCACAAAACATGTGTCGTCTATTGAATATATTTTTTTAAATTACGTAAAATTTAAGAGCACTTTTTCTTGTAATTATATTATTTATTAAAGGATAAAGGGATAATTTAGAAAATACATGCTTAATATTTTGTTGGTAAAATTTCATATTAAAAAAATAGAAAGGGAACATGTAAAGAAGTATTATAATCAGAGAATTAGTGAGGACCGACAATTGCGACGTTGATTATAGTAACAGGGGAGATTTCCACATGGGCAGGTATGCAGGGAAGATATTTGTGATTGGAATCTACGGGCGTGGTTCCACTCCAACGTACACTTAAAGCAAGGAGCTTGTTAACAAATTCCAACTTGTCACCAAAATATGATATCCAATCCAATCTTAATGCACATGAGACGACTAGTTCAGTTCAGGCCCTTAATTAATACGGCCCTATAATTCACGAATATCTAATTAGATATAGCGATGTTTTTTTTCATATATATCCAATATTCTAGGTAGTTTCTATGACGCCCCTATCTCAAATTATAATCTAGATGCTAGCAATGATGTTTTTAAGATGGCAAAACTTTATCTTCTATAGGTGGCACTGCAATGAAATGACATTTTTTTTCATGACATTGATGTCATCACATCAAAGAATTTGGTAGATCTTGGCATTTTTATGTAAATCTAGTTGTTTATCTAGATTAGATTTTGGTCAAGTCATTGTCATCAAATCAAACTAATTCACCATTGAAGCCTGATCAAGGTTGATAGTCATTTCGTGACACCAACTTTGTGCACTCAGCCCTGATCGAGCATGATGGTCATCATTCCAAACAGCTCAACAATGCCTCCATCATCCCATGACCAAAATTGTGCAAATTGAGGAAAAAAAAATTCTATAGTTAGCAATCCTTCATGTATAAAAAACCAAACTAGTATTAAAATCTAATTTGTCACAAAACTATCTAAAAGACTATCAAGAAGTGTCCAAAAGATTATGAAAGTATGTCTAAAGGACTATAAAAATGTGTCTAAAAGCTTATAAAAATGTGAAAAACCACTAACCAAAATACATCACATCATTAATTTCCGTTGAAAATAATGAAAGGAGTGACAGAAGGAATTCAGATTTGACATATTTTATAAGAAATGAGATTTTAATAGTCACTTTTGGATGTAAGAACACTTTAGGACAAACGTACAAATTAAAGGACTACAATGTTTTGTGAAAGATGAGGACATGTGGAATTAGGTACCGTCACATCAGCCCAAAATACATCACATCATTAATTTCCGTTGAAAATAATGAAAAGAGTGACAGAAGGAATTCAGACTTGACATATTTTATAAGAAATAAGATTTTAATAGTCACTTTTGGATGTAAGAACACTTTAGGACAAACGTACAAATTAAAGGACTACAAATGAATTTTAGCCCAGAGGTATTTATAGCTAAAGAGAATGAGTAATATTTATTTCCCGAAATCCAAAAACATTCGAGCTAACATTTAGGACATTATGTTTAGAGAGTGGGGAGGTCGGTATTCAAATTCTGTACCTCCTTGATATACCTTAATTATCTTTCTAGAAAAGACGGGACTGAATGTTATGTTACAAATACGGTAAAAATGAATGTTTGTGATTACTCAGCAATTATTATATTCACATTTTTCTTCTTCAATTTTTAGTGCCACAAAACATGTGTCGTCTATTGAATATATTTTTTTAAATTACGTAAAATTTATAAAATGAATAGACATATTTAGATGTTATTTTAGATTTTTTTATAATGTCATTGTGCTTATAAATTGTATACACACTTCAACCTTTTAGTTTAAACACATTTAGCATACATTTCAGACACTTCAAAATATTGTTTCAACCACATCAAGTTTACTTTTTCATGAACTTAGATACACAAAAAGAGAACAAATCGTTTGTATATTGGTTTAGATATTTTTTCATATTATATTAGATAACTTAACATGTTGTTTTAGACATTTTTGCATATTGTCTTTAAGACTTTTGCAAACTGTTTCTGAGAACAATCCGGTGGTGGAGACCATGGTCTTTAATTCTATAATATTACATGGTATTTCATGCAAAATTTTTTTTGCTGCAGGCATGCATTGCATAATACAGAAGTTTTCACAATTTATTATTTTTCATGCGAAATACCGCATTATTTTATCAATTTACCATTGTATTTTTTAGCGGCATATACTACAATATGCAGTTTAACGGGTGCATGGTGGGTCAGTTTTTTTTTATTTTATATTAAAGTACCACACATAAATATATAAAATTATAAAATATAATTAATACACATATCTTAAAATAAAGATAATTTTATTTTTTTTTACGAACAAAATCTAATTGGTATTAGAACAAGCTAGATATTAAAAATAAGTATGTTGCTTTTGTAAAACAAGATACGACAGAACAATCATATTTTGAGCCACTTAGGAACTTAATGTGGCATTAGAAAATGAGTTGTTATTATTATAGTATTTTATTGTTCTTTTTCTCATGTATCAATAAATCATTTTTTTGCTGCATAATATTTATTTTGTTCTATATATTCAATTTTTTTGTGTTTTTTTTATATAAGAAATATTACCTTTCATATATATTTTATTCATATTTAGGAAAATATGATGAAAATAATTAAAATACATATGAAAAGGTGTAAAAAATTATATTAATATATTTCCCCTTAAAATAATATTATAGTATTTTTATGAAATCGATAACTATAAATGACAAGGATAACTATATATGCCGAGGTATAACATGTAGTATACTTATAATTTATGGGTTGTGACATACCTAGCGTAGCACTATTTACTTTGGTTGAGACGAGAGATATGGCCTAGCAATAGTGTCAGAGCGATAATGACTAAGGTTATCTGAAGGCAATGATCGGCGCGATTTGCACATGATTAATGGCGTGATCTGGGAAGCAATGATGGTGAAATCCGAAGGCTAGCAACAGTGTGATTCGGAGGTGAGGGGCAATATGGAGGCGACCGATGATGGCCTGATCCTAAGGTGAACAATGAAGAGCTACGACGTCATGAACTGGAAGCGATGAACAATGGGGCGATTTGGAGGCGAGTGGCAACGGCGTTATCTAGAGAAGAGCAACGGCGGTGCGATCCATAGAAGAATGATGACGGTGGGATCCAATGTCGTGTCGATCAGAGAAGTCCCGATCTGGAGGTAACAACTTGCAGAGCAGGAAGAACCACAACAAGAAGCAGCGGTGGCGGGATATGGTTTTTGGAAGGAGAGGAAGAGATATCATGTAGAGGTAATTTGGTCGAATTTGGATTGAATCAGAGTGAGTTAAAATGTCTTGTTAGACAATACAATAACCAGTTATTTAAATACTATCTACCCGTACAACCAAGATGGCCTATAAATCTGTCATGTGCTCTTCATTTGATCTGTCTTCGTCTCTCGTGGGTTGGTGTTCTTGGATAGCCTAAGCCTTTGACCCTTTCATCCATCGGCACCAACACTTTCTTCAACATAACTATCCCTTAATTAATTAATTAATTCTAGACCAGATCTCTCCCTGTCTCTCTGTCTCTCTTCTTTTTTCTTTCTTGTTTTTTTTTTTCTTTTCCTCCATTACTAGATTCGCCGACATTGATAAAACATATTTAGGTCTCTCTCTCTCCCTCTCTGAGAAGTAATGAGTTTGGACCCGGGACCAGCTGTGGGCTGGGTGGGCTGTTCCGACTAATGGTCTTAATTCTAAATTAGGTAACATAATTCACAGAGGAAGAGGAAATAAAAACATTTAAACACTTGAGTAGAAGTACCATGAAAGCAAGGATAGAAGCGGCGACCCCTAAATAAAAGGATTGTTCGCCTTTGGCTCAGTTTGGTATTTAGGTATTCATAACATGTCTTTTTTTTTTTTCCTGTGTCGCAAAATATGCGTTATTTTTCTATATTTATACACGTCCTTTCAAATGTATCATTCCATAATACAATTCTTATGACTGTTCTTTGCCACTAAAACTATGCAATCTGGCTCCCACGAATGCAGGAATTATCTGGTTGTTGGACAGTTGATATGATCATAAAGAATTTGGTTTTTGGTCAGCAACCATCGAACAGATGCCTTCTTTCATTGGTAAAGATGGTTCACAAGGTTTTTCGAACCCCCGTCATCACCACATTAGCCAATCAGAAACAGATGGAGAAATCTACGTGGATAGATTTGTGGACCCAACCGCACCGTAAATAAGCCCCCAAAACTTTCATCAGAGAACCTTGTCACTGGTCACTAGTTCCTCAGCCAAGGCATTCACAATTTCACATGCAGCCATGGCTTTCTCATCATCAAGCCGTGCCTTTGAATGCAGAGTTCTTGGCAGCCACCCGAAGCAGCAGCAATGGGAGAATCGTAATAAGAAAGACAGCAGGAAAGCCTGCTGCTTCCTCCGGAAGCCCATGGTATGGTTCGGATCAAGTCAAGGACCTTGGACCCTTTTCTGGTGAGCCAACATCTTACCTTACCAGTGAATTCCCTTGTGATTATGGCTGGGAGACTGCCGGGCTGTCAGCTGGCCCCAAAACCCTCGCCAGGAACTGAGAGCTCGAGGTTATTCACAGCAGGTGGGCGATGCTTGGGGCTTTGGGATGCACCTTCCCTGAGCTCCTTGCAAGAAACGGGCTAAAGTTTGGTGAGGCAGTGTGGTTCAAAGCTGGTGCTCAATCTTCAGTGAAGGTGGTCTAGACTATTTGGGGAATCCTAGCTTCATTCATGCTCCGAGCATCTTAGCCATATGGGACACCCAGGTTCTCATGGGTGCTGTTGAGGGGTACCGCATTGCGGGAGGACCACTAGGGGAGGTTACAGATCCTCTGTATCCAGGCGGTAGTTTTGATCCTTTATGTCTCGCAGATGACTCTGAAGCATTTGCAGAGCTTAAGGTGAAGGAGCTTAAGAATGGCAGGCTCGCCATGTTCTCCATGTTTGGGTTCTTCGTGCAAGCCATTGTAACTGGAAAGGGGCCACTTGAGAACCTTGCTGATCATCTTGCAGACCCTGTAAACAACAATTTGCCTCGGCATATGCAGCCAACTTTGTACCAGGCAAGTAAAACTGTAAAGCAGAGATCTTATGTAAGATAACGTGTAAAATATCTTATTACAATGAAAGTTGAATCTAGTTCTCTATGGCAAGAAGCTGATGACGCTTACTTTGAATTGTACGAGGTTTTACAGGGAAACTATAAAAATATCAGGTAACACTATCTTGTCGGTGATAACCTTCAACCTATGTGGTCGATGGAACTCCCTATCGGACTATTTCTTACTTTACAGATTGACCACAAACAAAATTGGTCAATCACGTTATATCTCACACTTCTGAAATGGCCTTTGCATAGCAATCACATTAATAATGAATACTAGCCAGAATCCTAGTTCTTCAAGAAAGAAATCAGTTGACGTGCCAGGTCTGATTGATGGATCTTGAATCGTCTAGTATAAATCAGCAGAGAACTCCATCACTTGCATCCCTCTTCCAGCAACTGCAATCTGATAGTGGCTCCTGAGAATCATCCACGAAAACGATAGAATCAAGTTTACACCTTTTTCTCTAACTATACAATGAAATTCAGAAAATTTTGATCATGAAAAGCTTAAGAGGCTCAAATATCATGTGATTAATCGCTGACCTCCCACAGGATCTTGCATCCAATGCTTCTGGTTCAGGCACACTGGTAATTACATGAGAATGCTCGGTTAGTTGGCCATGCTCCGCAATCTTCCAGCACCTGACACGTTGGTCAAGACCAGTAGAAAATACCCATTTCCCATCTGTCCAAATGCCTTCATCATGATAAAAGCAGAAGTTAGGTCAAGTGAGACACAGAAATACTGTCTTTTTTCTTTTCTTTTCCTTTCTTTTCTTTTTTTTAAAAAAAGAAGAAATAACACCTCAGATTCTCAGTCTCACCTAAATGATGATGTAGGCATGTATAGATGCATCGACATGTGAGATATATATATATCAGTGAGTTCTAACAATATAGAATAAAATATGTTTTCATGGTATTTAGCAGAAAATTTCGAACAACTCTGACCCAATAATCCACATAAACTTATTGAGGCATGCCTCATAGAATATATTACCCAGAATTTCCAATCGAACTATGATTTAATCTGCAATATATGAGCAACTTTATTTCTGCTGACGAGAGAGTAAATCTCAATCAATTTCCAAGGTGCTAAAAAACTTAAAAAATTAGACTAAAAATCATGTTATAAACCAGTGTATTGAGATTCTTCGAAACAAACATAGAAGAGTTGATCTCAGCATATGGGATTAATACATGCCTTACGCTATTCTGAAACAGAAAACTATCATAGCATCAAGAAGTTCTAAAAAGTATAAGCAGACAAAAATATGGTTTTAAAAGTTTTTACCTTTGATCGCAGAGCTGTGAGCTGAGGCTATTCCTCCGTGAACAAAGAATTGGATTTGATACTTCATGATCTGGCATTGACTGTAGCAGATAGAACCCTCAATACTCTCAAACTTATCATTTGGTTTGATCATCACGGGCGTAATAATCCCAGAACCTAGATCAGCGCTAAATGATAGGGAAAAATTAAGAAAGCCAAGTGCCTGATCATCGCCCCCACTGACAACAGAGAAAAGGTGACCATGGATGCAGCTTGTGCACTCCATTGGGGAAACATGAAGACAATTCACACCTGATTGGTGCACGTTATCTACAACATAAACAGGCCTTATTTCACATGTTTCAGCCAGGTTTTTGACTTTGTCAGTTGCTGACTCCAGGAAAGTCCTGGACTGCACTTGAGTGCAGTCTGATGAAGTGTTTAGAGATTTATTTGGAGCTTCATCTACAGCTTTGCCAGCTGCTGAGACACCATCATACCTTTTCTTTGATAAGGTCCCTAGTGTTCTCCATGAGCGTCCACCTTGGCTTCCTCTTCCAGTGCACGGCCTTCTCTGACAATCAATGAACTTTTCAACCTGAAGACTTGACACACGGCGTGCAAAAGCAACAACACTCTCAGTTATATTCCAAAACGTAATACTTCCATCAGTAGCCCCGCTAATCACCATGTACATGCTACTGCAAACACTATTCTCTGAAAAGAAAAAAAAAAAAAAAAGAGCTGCTCACACAAAGGAAACTTTCAATTTATGAAGGGCACACAAGTGCCTTGCTCCCAAAACTCAGAGATAGCAGGTAGAAACCATTTTATTCCCAAATGCACTTCAGTAAAATCAATACAGATTAACGTGGAAATATACAGTAATGGATAACCCTATAAAAAAAAACTGTGGTTACTACACAGACCCTTGTGTAGAAAATTTGATCCACTCTTACGAATCCTCCCCAACTAACATAAAAAACAAGCTCCTGTTTTCTACAAGAGAGTTCAACTCAACCCTTTTCAACAAGTTTTAGCTATTTTCTGAGAATCATGTTCAAGAATATCAGGACTCAGGAATTGATTAACCTTTTGAAGATGGATGGATTGGAATGACAACATGCTGCAGTGCTAAGATTGGTGACGATGCAGGAACCAATACAGCAACATCAAACCTAGAATATAAGATACACGGTATAACATTCAAAAGAGGAAACAAAGAAACAAGCCTATAAAGGATCTAAGGAATAAAAATAAATGTATTTATGCAGTAACAAAAAGAAAAAAGAAAAAGAATCGCTAGAGAATGGCTTTATAAATACCATAGCCGATGTGGCAATAGAAGAGCTCGTAATGTAAGCGTTGCATCTGAACAAGCCACAACAATGAAACAGATAGTTAACCTGTAACAGAGGGTGCCGATCAGAAAAAAGAAAAAGAAGAAAAAAAGCATCACAGATGGTAAGTCAAAAACTTTTATCACCATGAGAAGAGAGAGAGAGAGAGAGAGAGAGAATCTGTAAGATAAACAGTCTGCCATCTTACCTCGAACCAGTACACTGAACAAGAAAAGCTGTGACAGCAAGATACCTCCAATCATCTTTGTCTATACTCTCCACAGAAAATTTTGATTCTGACTCCCCTTTTCCAGGATTAATTGTTTCCTGAACTGCACAGTTTCCCAAATTAGCGGAGTTCCTCGCTTCATCGGTTATTTCATCTCTTCTCTGAATGCCGACAATTCTAGTTGGCTGATCAGTAGAAAGCCAGCGACATGACATTGATGAACACTGTTCAGATGAAGGCTTAAAGCCATTCACATCTCGAAATGGGATTCTGTCATACGTTTTTTCTTTTTCATCCGGTCCTCTGTTTCTGAGCAACCATGAAGTTAAGACACGTTTTGCACCCACAGATACCAGTACACACTGATGATCCTCATTCTGTGAACAGTTATTTGGTCCATCAACCCAGCCAGAGATGCTCTGTGAATCCAAAGAAAGGATATGTGTTGTTGACACAAAATATATAGATCTGACAGAGGAGCCACCAACATGTTCTCCAAGCAATTTTGACTCTGACCAATTCTCCAGCTCAGGTGTAAACCTAATCAACTCAGCCAGTTGTACAGAAAAATCCATGAAATATCTCATATGGACTTTGGTAATAAAATATAAAGAAAACAAATCTTTGATCATAGCTATTGCAAGCATGTCACAACCAAAGATCGACGAAATATAGATACAGCAAAAGGAGATTTTGGTGAAATAAATGAATATCAATGAGCACATCAGACCCAAAGATCTCGGACCAAATAAAACAACAGATACACCTTGCAAAACCTTTTCGGAAGTATCCTTACAATAAGAATTTCAGACCCAGGAGTGCTAAGACCAATTGTCACCGACAACAAGTTTTTCAGGGATAGGGGTGATTCTACTGACTGAATGCAAAGTGAAATGTTGATGGATTCATTGCTAACTGCATACCTAGTTAACCTCACACTACCATCTTCACATCCAGTTGCAATCCAATTGGACCTATCAAATAATCCCTCCTTCCCACAAACTTCAATGTGGGGATTTCCATAGACGAAGCACAGTGAATGCAACTCTTTCCCATGGAACTGCATGTGCAAATTTTGTGGGAATAACATTTTCCCACTTTCTGGTAGCCACTGCCGATGAATGCATATAATCTCATCCTGTGGAAGAGACCGAGTAAATAATATTTCCCATAAAATCAAATAAATTTGAAGGAGATGACATCGTAAAGGGGCCTTTGTGGTTGCCGAAGTTAAGGTTGCTATAACATACAATTCATACACAGATATGGTGATGAAGAGCCTGCATTCCCAGAAAACTCTGTGCTAAGTGTCTAACATGGGTACATCAAGACAAAAATCAAGATTCCAGCTAATGTTTATACAAAGCTGCAGATATTTTAACTTGAAAGAAAAATTTGGGCCACCTCTTGTGTGCATATTCTCACATGCTAAGTTGTTTAATACAGGCATATCAATTAAAAAAAATGCAAGATTTAGTTAAAATATCCACAGAACTCAAGATACCCTAATTTTAAGGAAAAACTAATTGCCGCCTTCTAAGTTTATAGTGTGTGTGTGTGTGTGTGAGTGCATTTTCAATATATTTTCATTGATACGGTTGAGTTCTCCATGTATCACGTCCAATATGATAAGAACACACTAAACAGTTTTCCTAAAATATTCCATGCAAGTGCTGCTCATATATCCTGGTTTACCTTGACATATGCAAAGCAGTTCATTGTTTCTGGTACATCACCAACATAATAAGAATGAGGACGCCGCCATCCACCACAAGGAATTTGCACAACCTACTCCATTGAATGAATAAAACCAAAATCAATTTACACAGTTCTTTGTAATTTTACAGGAGAGAAAATGAAGAAAGACCTTTGTTTCATCCACTACATTCCTTATTATGAAATCCGTAGATGCAAAACCAGCCACATATTTGCAATTTGCTAAATCATTGGCATCTTTGTGATCAGCAGAGACAGACTGAATCAAACTCAATTCTTTTACTTGCTTCATCCCTATAAATTCAATGCTCAGCTGATCCTTGTCAAATTCAAAGAAGCATATGCAGCCATCTGCTCCAGTCTGGAAAAGAAAAAGAAAGAGGACAATAAATATTGAGTACGATAGAATAAATATACACACAGGCATATGCAAACACGTGCCCCCAGAACAAAGCATCTCCTATGAATATTGCATTTTTCTTATGCTGCTGGTGCTTAACAAGATTGAATTCAACTGAAGGATAGTTGATATTGTTAAATAATTTAAGATGTACTACCTCTGTCCCATACATAATGCCACTTTTCAATATTTTATTGTCCCAGAATAAACGGACAAAATATACACCATGCTTTCCAAATTCACTTGAGTATACCAAAAATTTATGACAATATATGTAAAACGAATGGAGGGGTGGAATGGATTAAAACACCAAATAATTCAAAGTGGAACAACATTCTTTTGGGACGAAGAGTGTACTATCTACTCTAGTATTGATATCATCACCACCAACAATCACTTAAAAAGGAAACTGTCTCTTCACACAAGAACATTTGAGTTACTCATCAATCATACGGAGCGTATTTCAATCCGACTGCAAGTCAATCTAGCAACCAAAATGCCAGAGACGCTTGAAATCCCATGAGCTCCTTTGAAATAACTTATTGGAGATATCTTGACTCCTGCAGAGACAATTGAACCTAGTAGCAGATCCTTTGGCAAACGAAAGAGAACTAAACCACCACGTAGATCCCCACAGACCAGCAACTGCAAAATAATGTATAATGATCAGACAAGTCATATGGGCATTCATCCTAAACACTATAAATCTGCTCTCCGAGCAAGCTACCATGTGAAGCTCTATAGTGTAAGCCTCTTTACATAATGCAACAGGTTAGGCAAAACACTACACTAACACATGCTGCACAGGAAACAAAAGCAGAATAACTTACCTCTTCCTCAGATAAAGCATCCAAACACATTATTCGTATTCCAAAACCAGAAGAGAATTCAGCTACTAGAGTAACTTCATGATTTCTTTTTGTATAACGATAATCAGATACTCGGGGATCAAACAGCCTCCATAGCTTTAAACAACCTCGAGGATCACTTGTGAAGACATAACTAGACACCAGAGCAAAGATGTTTCACTTCATTTGGTAGAGAAGTACAGAAACAGCAAAGAAAATTTGGAAAGAAATACAAATTTCCATATTAGTGCATAAGACAATGTGGTACAGAGGATAGGTCATCCTAGAGAATACACAGTACTGAATGAACAATGCTCCTGCCCCTACCAGCAAAGTGAATAAACTAATGAGTCCAAACAAATGAGTTTTCAGTTCAATAAATGGGGACAGTAAGTTTACAAAAAGAAACAGAGAATCTGGACCCCAAGATGTAGCATGTATAAATACATAGCTTGCACAGTCAAAAATTCAGACAATGACCATAAGATTTTAAGCAGAAGCCAGCACCTGAAACCAAGTGACTTGCACCAGTAAGCTCCTAACAATTGCCTTTCTCTTGCAGAAGACCAAGTAGTGACGGAACCGATTTCTGGACAATTTATATCCCCCGTAACCACAACTATTGTCAAGTTTCCTTTACCATCCCCTAAAGCAATCCAATCATCTGACCCCAAAGAATGGCCATAGGTATTTCCAGGAAATATATCCATACAAACCACAGGAACCTCTTCCTTGAGGTGGATGAGTTCAGTCCACTTCACATTGCCTGCATGGCTTAGTCGAGCATGGTACAAGTAACCATGATTTGTTGCCACATAAAGAATATCCTGACATTTAAAATGCAAGCAACGTACATACTCGCTCTTGCTGCAACAACAGAAACCAGTAACCTCAACCATACAATTAAAACCGACAATGAAATTAGATAACCACCTAGAAAGAATATCTAGTGATATAATGGATGAATAGGAAGAAAAAAGTTATCTGGACAGTTGCAGTGTATCTATACATAAGCAACATATGCATTCCTGCTCCACAGGAATAAGTGCTATTCCCTTGGAAAATTCCTTCCTTAGTCATTGTTACTCATCCAACTTAGTGAACAATTTTAGCATGTTTGTGATGGTCTACTGACATCAGATTAAAATACTTCAACAGGAAAATCAGAGAATATTTTTAGTATATACCTGTCCATAAGTCCAATTTGTCCTGATGAGTTTGGTAAATGTATAGTTAACGGTGCTTCCATTTTGAACTGATTGTTTTCCCCAACTTGTTCCTTGCATTTCCCAGATTGATGTATTTGCACCTGACGTACTTTGATTGCAGAATCAAATCCCGCAGTGATGAGAAGTGAAGAGTTTGGATCATACAAACATCTCCATATGCCTCTTCCTCTGCAGACAACAAAAATAACTCATAACACGTTACAAAAAAAAAAAAAAAAAGGAACAGGAAAACAAACAAAAGCAACTGACCAAGAAAAACAACTTATACTGTTCTGGAGATGGATGAATAAAAAGTTACGGACAGCAGAGATTTACATTACAAATTGTTATTTACAGGAATAAGCATGTTCCTTTTTGAGTGAAAATTGGCAGGAAAAGTAAAGTCAGCAGCAAAGCACACAAAAAAAAAAAATAACAAAGATTATTACGTATGCACTTTGATCATTTCAAGCTGGGTACCATCCTTTCCCCACATGCGGCATGTACAATCCTCACCAGCTGTAACAATTAACTAGATCAAATTATGAGAAGAAAGTCAGCAGACCTCAATAGCCAAAGGTTTATAACTAAGACACCATGTCAGGAAAAGAAGACTGCAAGCATCAAATATCAACTCCAAGTGACTAGTCCAAAAGACAACTTTTGCCACATGAAGGAACAAGACGTTTGAAAATTTAATTGGTTTATGCATTTAAAAGCATGCACCCTGCAGATCCTGAGCCTATGCATTGGGTCTACAAGAACAACAAAAACATAAGAAACAAACTTCGCAGTTCCACACAGAAGGCCATAAACCGTTACTTAGGCAATCTTTTATCATAGAGTACTGTGCATCGTATAGATTGTACTCACAAGGGGCATGGGGCCAGAGGAGAAGGATCTACTCCAATGCAAACTATCTCTACTTCTCTAGGAGATACGTCATTTCAACTGTTCACCCAAATTTAATTATAACACGTATGAAATGTCTACTCCACATAATCTATCATTTATTAGAATCCAAGATTTATTAAGCATGGATAAATATTCCTGAAACATGTCACTACATGAATTATATTCTTGTCTTGGTCCATACACTAATCATCATCTTACAGCTGCCAGTCTAATCCTGAAAATTAAGGACCTGTTTTTCATACGGAAAAAGGCTTTTTCCAAAATTTGTTTAGGCTTCTAGTAAAGAAAAAGAGAACAAAACCGATTAGCAGAACATTACTTTAGGAGAACTTATAAGTGACAGCATAACTTAGAATCAGCTTATTACTTCCCAAAGTAGACAAACACCATATCATCTTCATTACCAATTCTTAGATTATGCTACAGAAGCTATAATATTATGAAACTCACATTATCTGAAATGCAGCAGTCCCAAACCCGTGCACTGTGACCAAAGAGGACAGCTCCAGCACTGTCATTTCTGTCTGTAAGACCATTCTGTTCTACAGGAATACTCCAAATACGAGCACTGAAGCGGTAAAGACCCAAATGTTAATGCGTAATAAAATTCCAGTAACCAAGTGAATCATTAATGGAGCTATAAAACAAGACAATTTTCCACCTACGATCATCAGAGACAGATACCAATCTGGAACCATCAGAAGACCACCCAATACGAAATATAGAACCTTCATGGCCAACGAGCCTACAAATATGAACAGTTTCATTTTCCAAAGAGATGGAACTTGAATCGATCATATGAATGTTTTCTTTCATTGAACAGTCTAGAGGCGGAGAACCACAAGGAACAATTTTCCAAACAATAACCTGTTCCAAACCAATAAATTCAAAAGAAATCACAAACTTGAATGTTGGGACTAATGACCATAAAGAAACCAAAACCTGCAAAGATATATGTTACACTAAAAACACAGTGCATGATGTTGGTAGAATGGAGCCCATAATGTCACATTACTCTTAGAAGTCATATTGACAATAGAAACTAATATGGATACTCAATCGTTGATACTGGGAGTTCTCTGGAAGCATAAAAAGGAAAAGGACCACACAATTACAGCTAAAGATGTAAAGTCATGACCCGTGACTTCACATTCATAGCCACGTGCCAAATTACAGATGCAATCCATAAAGTAAACGTAAAAAAGCTTGTGGAAATAGCTCTGTAGAAAAAAATAGATCACCTCATTATAAATTGTACCAGAAGCAATTTGAAGGGTCTTCAGATTATTGCCCCATAATTTCATGCAGTACAAAAGGCATCTGTCTGCAGATGCAAGACAAGTGAGCATTGATAGAAAACAAACAATAATGATGCAGTGTAACTCAATGAACAATGGATTAACCGATTAAGTGTGACACCATAATTCAGCGAGAATTAACCTGGAGACTGAACGTGAAGAAGCATTGTAGAGCTTGACATGTCCCATAGGTGGACAGAGTTATTACTACATCCTACAACAAGATAATTGCCGACACTGTCTGACGACCCTTCAATGCCCTGCAAGCCAATCAAATGAAGGAGGCAATGCCCAGAAATGAAGCTCAGGAAAGAATACAGAGTTTAAGGGGAAAAAAAACACAAAGCACGAAAAGATAATAAAGAAGTACAATATGAAGAAAGACGTTACCTCGAGGAACAAAACATCCAAAACCCAATGAGGGAACCTGGGCAACGAATGAAGTAAACTCAAGTGGAGGCCGCCTTCTGGTCCACGTTCAGACCCCGAAGCCAACTCAAAGTTCAAAGTGAACACCTTCACTCGTTTTTCACCGTACACAACAAACGTGTAAGAAAGCGAAGAAGTAGAAGACTCCTCCCCGCATTCGATCAAGCTGCAAGCAATTCCATGAACCCGAATGCCTTCAAATACTTGAAACAAACTTATCTTAGTTCTCGATTGCAAATCGTACACCAGCACCTGGGAGCCGGAACCTGTCCCAAAAAGTTAATAACAATGAGGAAATTTAAAGCTTTCCAGGGTTTTTTTTGCCCGGGGTTTAAGGAATGGTACCGGCTAGAAGATAGGGGAGAGAAGAAAGGTGAGAGGGAACGTGGAGGAAGCAGAGAGCTGAGATTTCTCCGAGGTATTGGCCGCTATAAAGACGGAACTCAGGCTGCTTCTCCTCCTCAATCACCGCCATAGCCGTAGCTTCTGTGCTTTTGGTTGCGCCTGCTGAGACTGAGATATCTGATATAGAATTCTTTCAAACGTTCTGCTCCGGACTCTGGGAGCTCCGTTTCGCTGCAAGGGTTTTTTACTGGCAACCGGGAAAAGGGCTAGGCTGGCTTGCCACAGTGGCATGGCCTAAAAGCAAAATGTAAAAATGCGGTGAGCGTGGATCGAACACGCGACCTTCAGATCTTCAGTCTGACGCTCTCCCAACTGAGCTATCCCCGCTGGATGATGAAAGCCGTTTTCATTTTTTAAATAATAGATATCACATAGTCACGAAACCAGCGTTACGTATTCTATTTTCCTTCCGCCCTTCCACGTTGAATTTGCGTGCCGTTTTTTGGACTGGCTCGCGGCTTATCCGTTCCGTTCATCATCTTTTTCTACTGCCTTCCTTCCTTCGTCTTGTTTCGCTTGTCTGAGAAACTGCGAATGCGATACGGTTTCACGGTGAAAGTCGGATCGGGATGGGAAAGATGACGCCTTTCAAGGACGAGTTCTCATTCGGTTCGTTTCTACCGGACTTGAACTGCGAATTTGAAATCTTTTATCCCTAATTTAAGTTCTAGTTGGTTGATCGGCACGGTGATTTTGGTTACCTTATTCGCAGAGCAAAGGCTCGAGGAATCGCGTGAAATCATAGCCAAATATCCCAACCGGGTTCCTGTAAGCTCCGCCCATATTATTACCCTTCTGTTCCTGCTTCTCTCCTGCGAGTCTCTGGCATTTCATTCACCTATTATTGTTCAAATTTTTGTATTCTCCGTTGGATAACCCTCGAAATTCTTTGTTATCTTCTTAATTGTTCCCTACAAAGCTGGGTTTTCAGCTGATTACAGGTGAATTTGTTTAGACTTTAGACACCGGGTATGGTAACCTTCAGCAACAAATGCCACGTTCCACATGGAATTTAATTTAAGTTCGTATTTTGAGAATTGAATCTACAATACACAGAAAAATAAAAGTAATTTGCCCATGAAGTAATTTAGGGCATCTTGTTGCGCTTATGCTCTTTTATCATACCGCAGGTAATTGTGGAGAGATATGCAAAAACTGACATTCCCGAGATGGAAAAGAAGAAGTAAGCTTTGAGCTCTGATCCTTTTGAATATGTTTTCTTCTAGAATGTAGGTTCCTACAGTTGTAGCCTTGCATGAGATGAATATGATGCCTATTTTGTTAGCTTAAACTAGTTTGTTAAGTTCACCAATTACTAGAAATACGTTGTTGGTGAGGTTCCAGAGAGAGAAGCTCGATTTTCTGGCCCTGTGTTCATGCCCAAATTAAAAGAAACGATAAAGTTCATAACAAAGGAATAATTAGAGATTGCTTCGTGACGCAAGAAGTGTGCACTTTCAGAGTCGGATACTCAGGAGATAGAATAGTAGTTGGCAAAGATGCTGGTCTAGTGGTGAAGTTGTAAACTTGATTTGTCAGTTCACCTGCTGTGTAAAGGAATTTTTCCACTGGCGACTTTAGGTTATGAACCAAGTGTTCTTGTTTATGTTACCTCTTGTATGCATTTCTTATTCTAATGATAACTGCTGTAGGTATATGGTGCCTCGAGATATGTCTGTTGGCCAATTCATTCACATCTTGAGCCTGAGGCTTCGTCTTGCTCCTGGAAAAGCTCTGTTTGTGTTTGTGAACAATACATTACCTCAGACAGGTGAAGTAAACCTGGAGAAACTCGCTCTCTTTTATAATTTGATTAATTTTCTGGCTTTGGTTCCACCATGTTCTGAGGTCATTATCTGTTGTTGCATGTCACAGCGACTCTGATGGACTCTCTCTATGATTCATTCAAGGACGAGGATGGATTCTTGTACATGTGTTACAGCAGTGAGAAAACCTTTGGGTGTGCTCTTAGTCCAGAACTTCAACTATGACTTGTCTACACATATGTACGCATTTCCAATCTACTAAATGATGTTCAGAACTTCAGATGTCAGCCTGCTATCGATGTTCTGCCCCATCATATGTTGATCCTGCAATATAAAAATGGATATAAGCAACTGTTCCCTTTCTCTGTCTGTTACTGATTCATTTTTTTGCTTCTCTTCTGTTTTCCCTGGCCGAAGGTTTGGAGAACAGGAGTGCCAACTCCATGTATATGCCCAGGCATATGTGCTTGTATCATGTCTGTTGTCGAGAATATTGTTTTTCTGCGATAAATATAGAATCAGCATCATGTCTCCATCTTTTAGGTGCAGCACGCTGCATCTTTGTTTCGTCTTATTTACAAAAATACCATTGTGTCTTGACTCACACTTTTTCATGAAATGAACAATACTTTTTTTTGCATCCTGAACAACACATTTCCTACGAAACAAATAACTTTTAACAGAAAAAATAAATTTGTATAAATAAAAAAACATTTCTTGCTAAATTACATAATATTATTTTTTAACAGCATTTGTTACGAAATAAATAGTATTTTATGGAACATCAAAACTGTGTCAGTGAAGCATTTCTTACTTGAACAACATTATTTCTAACAATATTTCTTACGAAATAAACACTACTGTATAGAAAAACATATTTATATAAATGAACTAACATTTTTTCACTAAATAAAATAACATTATTTATGAAATAACATTTTTTACAATATCAACATCATTTTATTAAATGGAACAGCTGCCTTATTTGCTTCAACAGTTATGATGGTGTGCCGTTGTCCCTTCGGCAATTTCTTTGCTCCAACATCTAGTACTACCTGGACTCCATATCCCTTGCATAGTCCACCTATCAGTGACTCCCTAAGCTTATTAGAGCTGCTGCACGAATCTGATCCATTTTCGGATTGTCAAAATTCGACGAGCTAATTGCTGGGGCAAGCACTAAACCTGAGATTCCTTCTCCATAACCTATAATCATTCGGATTATTGGAATCGAGTGCCTTTGCGAGTGTACTGCTACCTGGGGTGGATGGAGTCGTTGCCCATTTGCAGTGATAACGAGAAAAGACTGGTCAGGAGCTAGCAAAGTTGATGTGTTGTGGGAGATTAGAGGCTTAAAACCCCTTTTCGCCCCCTGAGCTTTGTCAACATAGACCTTTTACTTCCTAATTTTTTATTTGGGTTCAATTGCCTCTGAAACTTTGGAAATTGATCCCTTTGACCCCTTAGGCTCAGCCCACTTAAATGGTTATTTAGATTTTATGAGGACCGAAACAAAGATAAAATGGAAGATGAAGGACTAATTTGCCATTTTTCCTGCATAAACCTCTAGTTTTGTGGAACTAGAATTAAATGACTCATTTTTTGTATGCAGAATGCTAGTTAAATGATCTAGATTGTACAGGGTTGGTAGCTCTCTAAATTGCTAATACAGGGTTGGTAGTTCACTAAATTACATGAATCAAGAATATTGAAGCAAATAACTGAAATAATGTGAAAATTGAGTCAAACAATTAGCTAACATTTCATCTTCTATTTTATCTTCATTTCAGTCATCAGATAACTTAAACAGACATTAAGTGGGCTAAGGGGTAAAAAGTACCAATTTCCAAAGTATCAGGGCCGAGTGAACCCAAGTCAAAATTTAGGGGATAAAAGGTTCGAATTGTCAAAATTCAAGGGTAAAGGGGTCCTTAGGCCGAGATTAAATGACAAAACAGTAACTAAATGTAATGTATGAGTATTGAACTGCCTTTAGAGATTAGTTTTTCTACTTCTTATAATTACTTCTTTCTCTGTTTTTCTCTTCTCAGAATTTATGTCATATTAAGAAACACGAAAAAAAAATTAAGAAAAAAATATCGGCTTAGTGAAAATTTAACTTTGAACTTAAAAAAAAAACACTATCCAACAATAGCTTTTTAACTTTGAAGATTTAAATAACCAATTTCAATAATTAATAAATTATTCAAAATTCTAATATGAATAATAAAACTTATTCTTAAATAGGTCAAAGGAAGTACAATACATATTGCATTAGTATTAGACACGCACTTTGTTGCAAACTAATCAACGAAAATACAAAATTTTCATACAATTACATTTATAAACAGAGGTTGAGCCAGAAAATTGTGCCAGTGGGGGCAACAAAAATATTATTAGTAAAATATTTTCACATTCACAACTATCCACGATGAGATTTCATAGCCTGAAAATGCTGCATGATTATCTCATTACTTATACTATCAAATACATCTTTTTCAATGTAAGCAACTAGACAATCATTCATTAATTGATCTCTCATTCGATTCCGCAATCAATTCTTCACAATATTCATTGCAGAAAAAGCTCTCTCAACACTTGCAGTAGCAACTGGCAAAATCAATGCCAACTTCACAAGCTGATAAGCAAGTGGATACACAATATATTTCCTTATGCAAAACAACTTTTGAGCAAGAATATTTATCCCCTTAATATTTTGGAAATTGCTATTAGAGAGCATATCAAGAATATAAGTGTCTAACTGATTTCAGGTATTATAAGCTTAGTTGCAGAAAAATCTGATGGGTAGAACTGACTAAGACGAATTAATCTCTGCTTATTAAATGCTAAAAATGAGTCATTAGGATTCAATCATGCTACACAAAGGAGCAATTCTATACTTATTTCTTTGAATCGATTATCGAGCTCCTTCAATTGCCTATCCAAGATTTCAATGAATAAATCTACTCAATAACGATGTAAGTTTATTACCTTATTAACTTTACGAGCATATCTTCCTGAAAACACAAACATGTCATCTATCTTCAAAGTACGAATATCATGTTGGTCACAAAATAAACAAACCTTTGTCATTAGCTCATCTCATCCATCATTTCTCACTTTGAACAATCTTTCTTTTGCACTTTCTACTAGTTTTATCATATTCACAATGTTTTGATCTTTTCTCTACAACATTTTTGACAATTCATCAATAATTCCCAAAATATCTTTCATCATGTGCAAATTAAATATGAAGTCAAAAGACTATCAACCCTAACAGAACATTAGCTTCAATTCTTTGCTCAGAATTCAAGCATTCTTCAACAATATATTCAAGCACATCATTAATAACTGAGAACTGAACAATTAAACCAATTAAAGTCTCATAATGAAAACTCCATCTTGGATCACCTGGACACTAGAGACCTCATTCTTGGTTTAATCGCCGACCACTTTTAAGCTCACCATTTTTTAATGCCTCAGCAACTTTTACAACTTCACTTTCTCGAAGAATATCTCATCATTTACAAGAAGCCCAAACAACATTTATTAAATTTGTCACAATAGAGAAAAATGATGCAACAGAAGTTTCATTTTTTGCTACTGTCACAAGCGTCAGTTAAAGTTTATGTGCAAAACAATATACATAATATACTGAACTATTTTTACTCAGTATCAAATTTTTTAATCCATTAAACTGTCCACTCATGTTGCTAGCCTCATCATATCCTTGGCCATGCAATCTTGACAAAGTCAAGTTATGTCTATAAAGTAATTCCTTAAGTGTTTTTTTCAATGATAAAGCATTAGTATAAAAAATATGTGTGATACCAAAGAACTGCTCAATTACCATTCCTTCTTTATTCACATAACGTAAAACAACCGCCATTTGTTCTTTAGAAGAAATATCATGAGATTCATATACTAAAACAGAAAATAATTCATGCCCCAAATCACTAACAATGGTATTAATTGTTTCAGTTGCAACAGAATTGATGATATCAGACTGAATTTTATGTGTTGTTAATCTCTCGTTATTTGGAGCATCTTTCAAAGCAACTCGATTGATAGCTTCATTATTGTCTGCCGGAAAATGTAAAAGCTCAAAAAAGTTACATTGATTTTTTGAAGTTTCTAATTCATCATGGTCTCGAAATCCTTGCCTGAAAAAGAACCAAATGCAATCAACAAAGGCATTCAAACTAATTCGATAATCATTTTGAGCTTGATCTGATTGTTTCTGTAAAGCACTCTGAATGGGTTGCTCTTGATTCATTAAATCTTCACACTTTTTTCAAGCCTTATTGTGAGTGCTATCATGGTGTCCTACATGTTCTTTCAATCTTTTTGGCTTATTCAAACTTATAAATCCTTCAAGTACAAATGCATCACCACCAAATTGCTTCCTATAATCAAGCTTAAATAAATAACAACATAGACAATAAACAGCATCTTTTGATTCACTATACTCCAACCAATTCTTATGATTCTCAAACCAATGAGGGTTAAACCTTTGTGAAGCCTTTTAAATTATTCTCTGAGGAAAATTATGATTGTGAGGTTGACATGGGCCTTTTTGTAAATAATATCTCCTAATTCTATCGCGTTGGTCAGGATGATAATCAGAAATTCTTTTTCTTAGTCTCGAATCACTGGGAAGATCTTCTAAATTAATCTCAACATGTGCTTGCTTTGCCCGATTATTTTCAGTATCAACATCTGTTCCATTAGAAAATCGAGCTTCTTTTGGTATTTTTTTCAAATATCTCTCCATAACATAAACTGCATAAAAATAATAAAATTAAAAATTTAAATAATAATAATAACATATACTACTTTATATTCTATGATGCATTAGGATTCTAAAATTTTAGAATTAACTAAAAAAATAATATTGATGAACACAATGGAGATGAAATTTGTGAGAGGTTTACGAGCTCTGTTCGTTGAGCGGCAATTTGCCTGGGAGAGAAAAATTGAATTGCCGTAATTTGAGACTTTTAAGTTGAGTGGGTGGGCCTATAGGCTTTAGACTTAGGTTAAGTTTTTTTATTGTTTTTAACTGGTGTGTGTTTTAGGGTTTCTTTTGCATGGAAGAACTAGATTTATGGTTCAAATGTTATGGTAGTTCTAATAATTTTTATATCTTGTAGTTTTGCCATTAACTTTTACATATTTTCATTTTAATCACTCATTAGAACTAGATTAATACACTCATACTTCAGTGTGGGCATCACTAAAAATTCTCTGGGGTAAGAATAAATATTCCTTTAAAGATTATGTACCAAATATATATTTTTCCCAAAACTTAGTGGTAACAATTGCCAACACTCACACCAAGGTAACGCCACCCCTGTTTATAAAGGAAAGAAAAGGTGTTAAAACTCAAAAATTAAAAAAAAAATAAAAATTTTCAAAGTTATTGGTAACCAATTTGGTTTGGAATTTAAGCATAAACTGATTCTTAACTGTAACTCATGCAAGTTTAGAGGTCTTAAACACAAAACTAAAAGTTTAAGACATCTTTTGTGTTTATTTAGAGGAGAGTGACCAACATTTTTTTATTTCAAAGTTTAAGAATAAAAAATATTATCATACACAAATAGAGGACCATTTGTGCTATTTATCCATTTTCATATTTTAGAAATCTTTTGGGCTGCAGCGTTCATCCAAAAGAAAAATAAATAAATAAGAGTACTATAGCAGCAACATTATCCTTAGTATTACATGAGGTGTGCTGACCCGCACGATATAACGAGTATTTTTTACAATAAATTTAGTATGAAAAATTACAATAATACATAATTAAAAGAATGAGAAGAATTAACTAAATTCAAATTAACCTAAATAAGAACCAAAAGCAGGTAAATATAAACATAACATTATATGTACTTAGAAATAATGTATAATTTTTTTATTAAAAATAATTCAGTAAAAATTTTCCTCTTTTATCAATTTAAATTCTAATTTTTAATATCAATAAGAAATTTATTTAGAAAATTTACTTTCAATTTTAGAAATTGTGGACCAAATTATTTTATTAAACCATATAGAATAATTTATATAAAAAATGCAATCATAAATAACAACATAATATGATGAAAACACAAAACTGTGTTCAATTTATGTTAATAAATTAAAAATTTAGCCATTAACTTAATAAAGATAAAAAGAAAAAGGAAAAAAATTGACTAAAGCTGAATTAACCAGAACCATAGCCAGAAGTAGGCAAATTATCATGATTAAATTTTTATTTTTAAAAACAAGTCAACAAAAAAAAGTTTGAATCAAGACAGGAAATGAAAAAAAATATTAGGTATTAAAGGCTTAACAATTGATCTAATGAATTTAAAAAAAATTGGCTTAACACAAAAATAAATAAATTATGATTACCAATATCTTAGTTTATAATATAGTACATAAAAATAATAAAAAAGTATGGGGATCATGAGAACAAATAAAAATAATCTAGTCAAATATTTATTAAATTTGGGGACCAAAATAAAACATAGATGGAACATAGGGACTAACATGGAAAAGAGTAGAAGCTTAGGGACTCAATTGAGATTTAACTAGAACAAAGCGTGAGACAACCTAAAATTGAAAAATTACAAAATAGGCCCTAAAAAATGCGACCATCTTCTGAAAAGGGGATCAAACTTAAAAACTGGTCAATTGCATTTCAAAAAGGAACATAAAGAGGCAAAAGCAAAAAGAAAAAGAAAAAAAAATTGTTCATCTTCAATGATGAACATTGAAAATCTCACAACTTTTAGATGTAAGCGAGGTATATAGGTACATTCTATAGCAATATTAGCTATAGTATAATCAATATAAGTTATTGATGGAACAATATAAAAGGATAAAACTTACCTTAGCATTAAGTAAAATATTAGAATAGATAGTTGTAAACACATAAAGTAGTCAACTAAAGATGTGTTTATATAGTATCAAAAGAGCATTAAAGATAAAAAATGATTAAAGCAATTCTATTAATCAATTCAAATAAAACCATTAAGGGAAATAAAAATTATGGTATTTATATTGCAGAATAACATTACATAATATACATTCATAAGTTTTCTAGGTTTTTACTCATTAATGAATGAGATATAAAATGAAACATTTTAAGAATCATGCATTCATGTATAATAAAAATTGTTGACTCATTTCAACTAATCAAAATTCAAAATTGAATATATGTAAAATGCTTATACATTATGACAAATTATCCACTCATTTCAACTAATTAAAATTCTAAATTGAATTTATGTAAAATACTCATGCATTATGAAAAGTGTGCATTTGTTTCAATTAATTAAAACTTTGAATTAAACCTATATAATTAAAACTCCGAGTCAAACCATGAAAAATAAAATATTTTTGGTATTTAATATGGTTAATAAAAGTATGTTCCTCACTTTCATTTAAAGTTTTATTATCTTAAATTTAAATAAGCCATCAAAATTTTTATTTTCCTAAAAGTGCATGAAAGGTATCTAAAAGCCTGTCATACATGTGACTAGAGATCGGGACACCTTTCTTCCCTTCTCCTTAAAAATCTTTGAGTTTTAGTATGTACAAAAATTCTGATTAGCAAAAGAAAAAAAAATTATTTATGATAGATCATGAAAGTTAGGCACCATTTACGGTAGAAATGTTAGATTCAAGGACTAAAGAGTGATTCTGACCATTCTACAATGGAGGGAAAAAAATTGAAACTATGGCGGATGTGTCAAAAAAGGGACAAAATACTCTTGGGTCCCCGTAATATTTCTTTTGTCTAATGATAGTCCCTGACTTTATGATGTGCCAATCATGCCACCGTTAGCAAATGGTCTACTATCTAGCTGGCGACAGCAGATGAAAGTGAAGGAACATTATGGCAGATGTGAAATATTCAGTAGCCAAAAGAAAGGTTTGACCATAAATCCATAGAAGCAAAAATAAAAAATAAAAAAAAGCCCAAATGTTAAGTTACTATTGATGAACAATAAAAATGGTTCCTATTTTAGAATATAGTATAATATAATATAATATAATAATTAAAGGTTTATGCCTTTAATATAATTAGTTTCATAACTCGTTTAATGGACGAGACGGTAGGCCATATAAAAATGTGTCTTCTGCTGAATATATATTGACAAAAACTAAAACATTAAGTTTGAAGATTAAATGTAATGTGAATATTATGCCATGTGAAAATAAGGGGAAGTTCATATTTTCTTAGAATGTTAGATTAGTTGTGACATTGTGAGATCGTACACTAAAATTCTAGTTCGGGTTTGGGAACTTAGTGGCAACGTCACAATCTTCAAGAAGGAATAACCTATTGATATCAAGAAGAAGGAAGAAGTAAACATGTGTTTGTTAATAAGGTAATGGTAAAATAATTTGTAAGATATATGTAAAAAGTAATTGTGGTTACATTTCATGAGCCGCGAGTAACTTTGCATCGAATGGGAATTTTGAATGCTGACCATGCGGAGGACGTGGGTTGTTATGAAAGTGCAGCCTATACGGACATTAAGTGAATGAAATGAGAAAAAAAAAAAGGCGCATGGAATATGAAGTAAGGAATAAATATTGTACATACAATATGTTTGCTACTTCAACATCAGTTCTGGAAAATGTTCGAGAAAGTGAAGTTTGAGAAGGGGAATTGGTTGAATGAGTGGTATGTCTGCAACATCATAAAGAAAAGGCATTGTAATAAAATTAAAGCACAATGAATGAGTAAAAAAATGTCAATAGATAAAAAACAAACCTTGGCAAGAGTTGACTTCACATCAATGAGTTGGCATTTTTATTTGGTGGGAGATTTGGCCAACAGGAGAATGAAGACTCAACTGATAGTTGGGGTACCTGGTAAATGAATGGATTGGTTAGGTGGGATAATGAATGTGGAAGGTCGTGTGTAAAATATAGAATGAGAGGAATAAGATATGATCGTACAAGGCATTCCTTAAATCTAAAGACAAGTTCTTCCTGTTCAAGGTCAATATTGTAGAAATGTTTAACAGTTAAAGGCACATCCTTGTTTTGGAAGTTGGACGAAGTGAGCTCAATTTTAAAAATTAGGTCACAATTGGCAGACTGTTGAAACTTTTCTTCAACTCTTGTTTGGCCATTGTCTTGTGCACAGTGTCATCAGTTACAAAGGAGAATATAACATGGTATTAAGAATGCACAGTGTAAATGATAAGGAAAGAAATAACATGGTAGGGATGCAGGAATTATCCGAATGAAGGAGTGTTTGTAGATAAGATGCCGGGCAATCAAAGAACTTCATAGCAATAGTGCCAAGCATTGTGAACAACATAGTATTGGTAGCATCAGTTACCTTCATGATCACTTTATAACTAAATGACATTTGTGTGAAAAAGTATTAATAAAATAGTCAGACATTGGCAATGACTGGGAACAAAGATTGGAAGAAATATGAGTAATTATGTAGATGTACCACAAAGGTGGTGTACGGTTGACTATGTTGCAGGTGTGACAAATAAATGTTAAGTCAATTAGTTTGACTTTCGGCAACATTTCTTGCATGCTTGATATGCCCACCCACGTTCAATTATGACTTAACTAACCATTGTATGACATGTATATTTATTGTCCTGTAAGAATAGTTCAAGAGATTATGTAACATGATTATAGAAAATGAGGTGGTTAGTTTAAGTGCAAACTAATTGGGAATTTTTTACTCATCGATTGTGGGCCACTTGATAAAAATTCCCTAATCTGTGCTATAGTCTACAACGACTATAAATTAGCCAAGGATGTGGATATTGTGGAACTACAAGAAGAGCATACTCAGCTACGACAACATGTCCAATTGATGGTCTAAAGTGGAAGAATGATTATAAGACTACTAATAATCAAATGTGGGAAATAAGGATACAAAGTAAGTAATGAGAAATGGAAAGAAAGTCATTACAGAAAATGGCCTTACAATTGAAGGAACTCGATTACTTCATTAACTTCAAGTTTAAGATAAACTTTTGTCCCTAAAGTAGAAGACAAATTATAGTTCATGTAAATGTATCAAATGTAGTAAGAATCAAGAATGATGTTTGAGTAAAAGTTTGTATAAAGTGTTCTGAATAGTTTACCACGACATGTTTTAACAAAAGTCGAAGTAACCACAAGAATTGTATGGGTGATGAGTTCTTTAGTAAGTCATAATCGAGTAGGTATGCCTGATCTCCCCAGAATATAATCTTCATAGTCGATCCACTGAAATATTGTACGAGAGTACGTGTATTAATTGTGTAACCAAGTGTATGGAAGGAGTGAATGTAGTTCGAGTTTTAGGGGGTACCTTAAATTTTGTAATTGGATTTTGCGTTGTTTTGTGATAACCCTATCTATTCTTCTTGCATCTATCAGTTGCCCTACCTGGCTAAGCTTTCCGACAACATCTAGAAATGCATAAAATATTATTTAAGACATAACACAAGATGCATCTAAAGTTAACAAAGTTACAGAATGCCATAAACTTACCATAAAGCTGAACATTGCTTGGATAGCATGAGGGAATTTCATCAAAAGGCACAAACTTAAACTTGTAGCACGATATTTGAGGTACAGGGATGGAAACTAGAGTCACTCGTGTATTCGCATAGAAACGAATTCTATATTCATTTCTAACAGCCATGTATCCTTGATCAATTTAATCAACGCTGAAGTTGTGAATCAAATGTACATTGCCTTCTTGGAGAAATAAGTTAAACATAGGAGCAATAGACTTATAGGCCATTTCATGGATATGATCATTCTAACATTATAGGAAGACAACAGAATGTGACAATTAAGAAATTTGAAATTGTTGAAGGTAATGGTAAAGTTCCAAACAATCATAAGTGGAAGAATAGAAACAGCAGTAGGTAACATACCCTTTCATCAAGTAGTATCATTGTTGTCTCATGTGATTCATAAGTGTTAATGTTTATAGCATTCCACATACGAGTTATATGCACCTTGATTGTCCATTTGTAACTCAGTGCACTTAGTTGACTAATAAATGTTACTTGAGGCATTACCTGAAAATGTATTAATAGTAAAGAGCAAGTACATAACAGTTTAATATAGACACAGATATCATAGATAATGGGTCAATGATAAAAGAGGAAAGAAATATTGCATCATTGTGATGAAGGAACAAAAAGAAATACTGCATCATTGTTAAGATATAATCAGGTAGAATGAATGAAGAGTAACAAACTTGTTATTGATACACATAATAGGCTTATAATAGCAGCTGATGTAAACATTAAAAGCCTTCGCGGTAGACAATGTTTCATGTTGATGAATAGCGAGAGGGGTTTTTTCCTTCCAATATGACATGAAAACCTGACGAAGAGGTAACACAGGATGTAGCGACATAAAGCTGACCATTGGTAAAAACTGGATGTAAAAGATACAAGCCGACATAATTGAAGTTCTGTCATTGGCTTTTGTTTATGGTCATCGCGGAACAAACTTTAAACAGGAATTGTCTCTGACAAAACAGGAATGGAAGATCAGTATAAGATGGGACCATCTCGACATGAGGTATGAAAAACCGATGACCTAAATTCACACTGGTGATAATTTCAACTTCAATCACCCTCTCAGCCAACCGTGTCACAATTAATCGAGTACCATTGCATAAACCAACTGATTGGTTCAAATTGTGAAGCAACACTGGGACACTAAGCTTCAAGCATAGTTCATGATTTGGGAAACCATAAAATTTGAAGGTGTTAAGGTACTCTATAGGATATAAAGCTGGGTGTGTGTCAAAATTATCAGATACTGATGAAACTTTATCGGTGTTGAGAAATGTGTGTATGTCACCAGGGAAGAGACTTATGACATAATCATTCACCTTATCAACAATGTCATTTGTGGGGGATAGTATAATGCGTTCTTTCAAGTACTCTAAATCATGATACCTTCTAACCAAATCTGGATATGTTGACTCAGTAATGTCAGTGAGTAGATCTCCAGATAAAGGAATTAAAAAATTATGAGGAATATTGATCCAAGTATGTTCCTTTTCATCCTTCGACATTCGTCGTGCTGGAAGTGAACTCTCCCTCACTTTCATGATCTAGTCATTGAATGAAGAGACAGATGGTGATGAAGAACTGTATAATCACACATTCTCAGTGAGAGTGAAGATTTTGCAGTGATCTCACAGTGGTGATGAGAAGATTGAGGCATGTACAATATGAGCTCAACTGCCATGAGAAATAACCAGTAATATATACCTAAATTCCCTTCTTACAACAACCTGTATACCCCTAAATACCTTACTCATGGCAGTAGGGTCACCCACACTCATGATGTCTCGGAAACTGCAATCCACAGCCTTAAATATGTGACGGTGTACCATAGGAGCTTCATCCTAAATGAGCATACTTGTATTGGAAATTAGCTGAGCCAATGGTGTAGATCGCTTGATGTTGCATATCGATATGTCTTCAATAGGGATGGGTATCTTAAGCCACAAATGCGCTGTGGTTCTTCCCTGTAAAAGGAGTGACACTATTCTAGAAGATGCAACAAACAAAACAATTTTCCCCAATGATCGTAGCTTCGAAATAATTGTGTGCCATAAGAATGTCTTATCAGTCCCTTCACTACCATGGACAAAGAAAAAGCCTCCAGTATGTGACACGGATGCATTAACCAGTGTGAACTACACATGTTGTTGGCCAACATTAAGATGACTCACCAATTGTTCATGTTCGATACCCAAAGCAGATCTATCGTAGTTGAGTTGTTCAGTAAGTAAAAAATTCTGGGCCATCATTCTAGCGTTAATTTTAAGATAAGACATTTGGTTGAATTCTCGTAAAGTTTTACCAACTTTATTATGCGATTGCTGAATCTCCTAAAATGCATAATTTTGTTGCTCAGCATCAATCATAATTAGTTCAAAGTTGTTAGAAATCTTCCTTTATCGATGCAAGATGTCCTCTAACAATAAGTGAGCATTTTGCATCCATAAATCCAATGGGTCATCAACATCGTAGAATAATAAAAAGGTAACAAATAACTCATTCAGTTGATTTCTAGAAGCCCAATGTGCCGCTTCACATATACAATGGTGTCATTCCTCATCACCTTCTAAAAGACCCAATGTGAAACAGGCATATTTAAAAATATCGCACCGAACTCCATTAACAGTCCTAATCTATACATAGGATGATGGCCCTTTAACCACATTGAGGAGCATACAAAGGTAAAATTACTCATTCTGTTGGGTGAACAAAATATAAACTTCCAACACTAACGCCCATTTAACAACGTTTCCACTGTTTTGTTCCCCTATGCCATACAAACTGCTCGAGAATTAAACAGATGTCAGTGTTCTAGCAAGATCATCATGGGAATTACAATGCATCCAACCCTCAAATTTTGTCATACTCTTTTCATGAGCACGTATAACATCTTGAAGATCATCAGTCTCATCATAAACAATGTTCTGCTCACCTGGTAAATGGAAAAATGGTCTTTCAATGGCAAAGTAATGTTCATAGATGAAGAACCCAAAGATACTCCAGCAGGCCTCACATGTAGAAACAAATCTGAAGTCCATATATTGCTTAATTTCATCATGGTCATTCATATTTGATGTATTTCTACCTCCATCATTTCTTCCACCACGTTCAAGGACAACAGTTGACATATCTGGTTCTTTGCAGACATATTTACATAAGTACTTGATGCATATGTCTTTGTTTGTCAACTCCATATTGACATGACAGTTATACTTAACAACTAAGTCCAAATTATGAGGCACAACCCATCAATTATCCAACAGAACCCCTTTAATAGTTGCAACATGGTTATTTCTCCTTCTTCTATATATAGGGAATCCATCTTGATTTATGGTTGTGTCACTCTGAAATGACTGTAGGTAATGTTTTAAGCATGCATTATTAAGCATGCACGAGCAGCAAGGGTTACCTACGCCGTATGGCCCATGAACCATGTATTGAACCACAACAGAAAACCCAACTGGGTCCTTTTATTTATCTAGGAACTCTGTAGATATGAGACGATTAATCTTCTGTGGAGTATTTAACTTGTCATTAGGGTGGAGGAACAAAGCTATATGTGTATAAGGGAGACCACGTTTTTTAAATTCAATTGTGCAAATGTTTGAAAGGAAAACATTTATAGTAAACAATAATTTTAGATGTCCTATTAACATAAAGTGTAATACCTGCAATGACACGTCCAAAGTGTTTTCCCTTTGTGAGATCTTTCTGAAACTTTTCAAGTTCTATCATAAAAACACGGTCAATGATCTCAAGTCTACCCTCAGGTGGTTGGCCTGGAATGAGATTAAATAAGTGACTGGTTTTAGTCCATTTTGAGTTATAAGTGAAGGTAATGAATAAATCAAGATAACCCATGACACGGTATATCGCTATACAATTCTAATAATTCTAGATCATACATTTTGAACCACCAACAAACAAAGATGGAAGAATGGTTCATTTTCCTTATAAAGATGCATTAATGTCGCCTTTGTTAACCGTATCTTGTAAGCCACAAAGTAGTTATGCATAGAATCGATCTTTATGCCTCCTAAGCCACCTAAAACGTGACTCGATGGTAACACAGTAGGCATCGACTGTGTATTCCTAGAATAATTGGCCACATTTAAGTATTAAAGAGTCAATTAAATGATGTTGCTGGAATTGGAAGGCATAAAACTCCATTGGAGTAACTGTCCCTAATGAAATAAGCGCACCATTAGAGGTCACATAGTAGATCTCTAAATGGTATCTATCTTCTCCATACACCAAGAATAACAGGAAATGTAAGGCACAACATTTTGGGTAAAAGAGATCTATAGTACAGGGTTCTGAATTATGTGAGTAAACCAGTATATCACGATGGTTGCTCGTGTCCTCATCAATCTCATAAAAAAGGCCAACAACCTCATTCGATGTTGATAAATTATATCTTTAATCTTGACTCAGAGAACTAAGGAGTCGTATCCTTACAAAAGACAATGTTGTATCAATGAATCTGTCCTTAGCTATACAGAGAACCTAACCAACTCATTATGCTCATCAAATAAATGAATAAGGTCATTAATAATCTTCTCATCATACTTAGTGTAGGTACCATCACTGAAGCTCATGATACGATTGTATGTCACATTCTCCATATCATACATATACAGTTGTGCAAATTGAGAACGATCTTCATTGTTAAGATACAGTGAGCCAATATGATGATAATTCATACCAGAAGACCTAAAAGTCGGTGGCCCTTACTCATCATGTATGCTTGAATCAACATACATGCCCATTAAAGTGAAAGAAAATCTAGAATTTATTTCATGAATGTGCCTCCTAAAGTACCTTGACAGCTCAGCTCCATTATAGTCAAATAGTCTATGAAGAAACTCAGGTAGAGGACGAGAATGAAGGATAAGAACTTTCCCTTTCTAGCAGCACAAGGAAAATTTAGGATTTGTAAGGTTTTGAGATTTATTGCTCCTCTCTTCATACCAGATAATGGCACCACAGTGAGAACAAATGCAAGTTAGGTGCCCTAGATCCTTGCATTGGAAACATGTTCCTAGCATAAGAAGAAATGCAAGGAACATGATATAGATGCACTGTTGTATGGTTAGAATGGGAAGGTAAGACAGCGTACTTTGATGCTCAGTCGCTACGAACTGTTGGTTCTGGCGAGTAGATTGGGGAAAGTATGTTTCTGGTGGGGACTCTATAAGAAAAGAATTATGAGTCAGTAATAGAAAGCGTGGTACAGGGAAACTATTGAACATTTGGAACCAAAAATATACTTTAAGGAAGAAGTATACCTGCACTACGCGTTGATAGGTCAGGTATGGTTGCCATCGGTATATGTCTAGAGGCACGGGACGTTGTTGTCTACTTTTTGGAACGTTGGCCTACTATCGAAGAACTTTCAGTAACTTTAAAAGTTCTTCGACTACAATGAGTTATTGATGAAGAAGGTATAACAGGAGCGGTATGAGAATTGCGTCGATTATTAAACACATGATGATGCATTCTATAGGTTGATTAAATTAGGTTTATTACATCAGACAGAGGACATATAAGTGGTGGAAGAGCATTAGATAGAATAATATTATGAGACTGATTCCGTATAAGTGAAGGATCAATGCTAGGAACACACGAAGATGAAGATGGAACAAGGTCACGCTGACAACTAACATCATGGCATTGCTGGACTCGAAAGGCTTTTCAAACGTGAGAATACATGTTCTTAACAAATAATAATGAAATGTAGGTCCTATATGGAATATGGTAATTCAATTATAGAAATACTTAGAGTAATGAACAAAAGAATGCATATTAAAAAGATATAGATGAAATGGAGATAATATAGAAGATAAAAGTCAAACAACTTAATTACCAAGTGAACATCAAGTAACAAAGCAAAAGTAAAATCCATAAATGAGGAATACATAACATTAGTAAAAGGGAAATTGAAGATCTAGTCAAACCTATGCAACATGACAACCAAAGAATGAAGCTCATCATTTACAACATACTCATCACATCATCTAATATCATCAATGTCATAATAACTTTCAATTCAATTATTCAGATGGGGAGTTGTCAAGATGCAATAGACACACATGCCACAGTTACGACGGTGAAATTGTGGGTCAACGGTTTTAATGTAGGCATGACACTTTTGCTTAGGTCATCTTTAAATGATTGTTCCAATTATGTAATCAGTTTCATGTTGAAGCTCCTTAATACACCTACCTCAATGACTTCCCTCTTCATCTTTAATTTTTTGGATATATTGAATGCTTTGTTTTGTATGAAACTGGCCACGAACTCCAGTTAGAATAGCGTAAATACATTTTGCAACAAGGATGCCACGTAGAGATGCATTATAAACGTGGTGAAGTCCCACATCAAAGTCTTCATACTTGAAATAACTCATAGCCCCATGAATGAAAATAGATATCGGATGGCCAAAATCCTTCAATTCATTGAACAAAAAAGAGAGCATAATAGGGGACCAATCCCAAATGATAGATGAGACATCTAGTGTGGTAAAAATGGCCGGGATAATGAAGGCTAAGGCAAAAGAGGGGTGGACAATGGCCAAATTAATAGACTCCCAAGGTTGGTCAATTAAAACCTTAAAGAGAATCAAAGCAATAAGCTCGATAAGTAATCAAATCATGGTTCACAATTAGCACTGCATAGTGGAAAACAAAAGTTTGTCAATAAAATTTACATGAAGTAATCATGTTAAGAACATAATTTAATGATAATAAAAGTAATTTGTTATACATATTTCAAGTTTGTGATAAAGAAAATAAATTACATATACAAAGTTAAAAGGAATTCAAAATTTGTTAATGAAATTAAATTATGGCCCTAGGAATGACAAATAATATGTGTGTGTATTTTTTGTTAGTATATAATAGTGTTAACATTAGATAATATAATCATTAAAGGACAACATTTGAAAAAATATTAAACACAAGTTAAGTAACCCAAATGTTTTATTGTTTTTCCCGAAACAAATAAATAGAGGCCCACAATTTGGAAGAGTAATTGGGAAAGAAACAAAGAGGTGGAAAGCCCAAAATATGTGATGATGAATGACCCATTTTGTAAGCCCAAAATTAGAAACCCTAGTACTTTTGCTTCTAGACAATTCCCTAGATTGTAGCATTTCCCATTTCTCTCTCTCTCTATGTAATGTGTCTGCAATGGGCTAAGTTGGCCAATCTATGGCAAGAAGTGGTTGGTTCTCGTTTATCCTTTGTCCTTTGAAGGAGAGCATTTTGTTTCTAGAGATTGCATTGTCCATTGGAGATCTAGAGGTGCATATTCCCATTCTTTCACTTTTTGTTACCAGATTTTGAAAGCAAGTTAGATTTTCTTTAAATTTGCCTTTCAAAACATACAAAATACTGACAGGAGTAAGGTTTGTTTCATCTAATTTTGTGTTGTCCATCTTTTGGTGAAATAGGCGAGATGTTAGCAGTTCTAGACTTTCTTCAGCCAGAGAAATTCTCATCTGGAAGAAGGGGGGCTTGTTTGTGGGATGAAGATAACAACAACGGCGGCGGTGGCGATGAGTTTCCCAGTCATAATTTACAGCAATTGAGTGGGAAAACCTAGGGTTCCTAAGGTACTAATGTTTTTCCCTTTCTACCCCCAATTTTTTTATTAAATAAGTATTTTACCCTGCACTTAATCCATAACCCCTTTAGCAACATTGAGGTCGAAGCCTATATCATTTTCTTTTAGTAGACTGTGACTAATTTTTTAAGCCCAATAGTGCCAAGTAGGCCCATAATTTTACCCTGCACTTAATCCATAACCACTTTAGCAATACTCATTTCATTTTTTTTTATTAGACCGAACTTAATTTTTTAAGCCCAATAGTGCCAAGTAGGCCCAAAAGTATTTTGAACCAAGTTTTTTAAACCCATGTTCCTAAATCGGATTTTATAGACATTGGGCTGAGATATCAACCTAGTATGTGGTTGATAGTAATTTTTTTTTTCAGTTCACTCTATAAATGGGGAAATTTACGAAAAAGGTACTCCTGACTCTTTCCTTTTTCTAATTCCTTCATACATCACGCAATTCAAATTGTTCCCCTATTAAAATTAGTAATTATGCATCCTAAGTAAGTAGTGAAAAAGACAGTGAGACGCATGTGAATAAAATCAGAGATAGGTTACTTGTTAGTCATTGTTGTTACTAAACCTAAGTGAGTGGGAAGAGTGCAATGCGGTTCAATTTGTGAAAATGGGAACAATGGTTTATAGAAAGGTCATAGTTTCAAAATTGGAAAAATAGAAAAAGGGAATAATATTGAACTTCAAACGACAACAGTTGGGGACCGAAAACATATGTCCAAAAAAGCTGTTAAGGGAAATTAAATGTAAATCAAAATAAACATTGTCTTAAAATAGGGAAGACAGTTAGGACTAAGTATAAAAACTTAGTCATGTAGTTCATTATCCTTATTTGGGTCCATCTCCACACCCACTATTGTACTCCCGTCCGGCGAATTCATCGCATTATGTTGCGCCTTAAGTGCAACAACCTCTGCCTCCAAAACGCGAACTTGATCAAGCCAATAAGCCTTAGTACAATGATTGTTATATTGTTTATACTTTAGTCCACCTATCTCCCAATTAGCCTTCGTTAGGTTCTCCCTCATCTTCACTACAGCATCAAGATTAACGTCATCCACATCAAAGTTATAAAAACTTTTAAGCCTGCATATGGCAGCCTAAGCTGTGGATTCCTTAGCAAATTCTAGCTTCCTAGAAATTGAACCCTTGACCTTAACAATGTTGTTGGTGCCATCAAGCAGCTTCCCTAATTGTACATCTATGTTGTATCTAAACATGAGTCTCTGTAGTATAAATGAATACTTGTAGGGTTTTATTCTCAGCTTGGTGTAGACGTAGGCGAGGGTAGGAACAAAAGGAATTGAAATTATCTCCATTCTGCGCTAAAAAAGTGTTTCACAATGAATGACATTTTCTGAAACTGGTAGATGAAAAGAGAATACATAGGAAAGTTGTTTTTTTTTCTTTAAAAAGGGAATAAGAAAGTAAAGTTCGATTACAAGGGCAGTGAAGGAAAAATGTGCAGTTCAATACTTTAAACCATGAAATGGTAAAATAGGGTGAGAAAAATGAGTGATGATTGTTAAGTTTCTACTGTTTGAAAAGTTTACAAAATGAGAAACAAAGTGAACTACATTCCACGGTTTGGGGTAGAAAGTCTTGGTTATTCATAGAAATTACATGACATAGAATCTAAGTTTGACATCACACATATCTAGTAAAAAAATTACAGAAGCATTGTACCATGACAGAAGCAATTATACCAACCATTAAGCTTTCTAGAATTCAGAGAATAAACAGTTAGGAGGAACCTGATTGTGTAAACTTCTAAAACTGGAACAATGTTATGTGAGAGAAATTTGTGAGAAACTGTCCTGTCCACTTTGGAAAATTAGGAGTTAGTATGTAGTGTATAAATCCAATAAATAAGGTTAATGATGTACTATAACTAAGTATTGAATTGAATTGTTAGCATAATTCTTACTTGTTGTGGGTAAACGGCGAATAATTGTTCTGCAAAACCCATAAATTGATTCCTGTAATGAAGATGAGCAAAAATTAAGTTTATTGGTACACTAATATTATTGTGTTTTGTATTTAGAACGGAAATGTTAAACACTGCCTTACCTGCTTATGTTTGCACCGCAGATCAAATAGATGGTTTTAGAAAGTGTTTCCAATAAAACCTGAAGCTAACTTCTACTGCTACAAATTTGTATGAAGATGTGTTTATTTTTATAATACTGAACATGTATTTATTCTAAGGTCAATCTGTAACAGATATGGAAGTGGAGAGTGGTAGTGAAGTAATGGATAGTGCATGTAACAATTGTAACTGACGATTTGATTGGGTTTTGGATGATAACTGCCTCACCGAAGCTTCAAAGTGGGACGCCTAGCAATTATTATGTAACATACCGTAAAATAGGGGTCTAAAAAATTGTCTTTGGTAAAAAAAAAAAAAAAAGTTTAAATTAAAAATTCAATGAATCAACAGTGTAATCACGTTATCCACATAGTGGAGTAGTGCAAAATACTCCATAAATAAGTGTTAAGTTGCTAGGTGATAATAAACCTCTGCATATATATCTTACACGTGGCTAACAATAGGGATGAAATAGGGAGAAAGCGCCTGAAAGTACAGACGGCATAAATCTAACAATTGGACTTAAAAAATATGTAAGCTTCAACTGACAATACTGTTATTCTTTGTACTTTCATATCTATTAATAGACTTGAGACCAACTTCCCTGCCGGCAAATTTGCCAGTCAATGCCCTTGCCCCAGGGATTTTGTATTAAAAAAGAATTACAAATCATCTTGCATTCCTGTATTAATGAACTTTCGAAATAAAGATCACTGCCAGTCCAGTGAAAAAAAATCACCATTGATTAGGAAATATATTCGAGAGGATATTAACTGTCACAATGGGCATTGTAAGGTAACTTTTTATTATTCGAAACTTCACAAGTAACCTTAGATCCGTCGCTGAAAAGGCCCTAATGGGTTTCAGGATAACATAATAAATATTCTTTTAACATCACAGCATCTCTTTGAATTCCATGGCTTATAGTCTATCAGCCAACTGCGCTTCCAAAAGTAGACTGTAGAAGAAAAACAAGGGAGAGTCTGAGAAACTTAAAAACCTGAGTATATACTTTCCTCCATGATATCCATATGAACAATTTTAAGTGCAAGCAGCACGAACTTCGTCCATTTCAACCAAAATCATCTCACAAAATTAGGCAAAATAGGTCAAAGCAACTAACCGATCTATCGAGCAAGCCTTCAAACCTCACGCATCCCTTGACTACAACTTTGATAATCACTCTCACACTTCCAGACGCATGTTGAGAAAATCACTTTCTATGTACCTTCTAAGGAAAGAGTTTCTGGCCTCCACCTCTCCGCCAAGCACCACGGACGGGTAATTGCACCATGGGGTCTTGATCTTCGTCTGACTTTTTGCCTATTGACTCAGGATCAGGTATTGGCTCAGAATTTTTTAGATCCAAGAGTGCTGCCATCGAGCCATCACCAAGCCTAGCCCTATGGAACTTGTAAGTCTTTTTTCGCTGCTTAAAGCTGCCACCGCCACCACCAATCCCATCACCAGATCCATTTCCAATTGTCTGGGGATCATTCTGCTGGCCATGTCTTTCCAGGGCTTGATCACCAGAAAGAATTCCCATGGGCTGTTCATCGATCAGCTTTGACTTACCTTTTGAAGCACGATATCCATCTTTAGATAGCATCTCCACTTCCTCTTCTGAAGGCTTATAAGCCAACTGCAGTTTCTGTACACTGTTCATAATGTTATCTGCTAAGACATCCCTTGAATTGAGACTTTCAGCAGCAGGAGACTTATCTTTTGCTTTCCTAGGGCCACTAATGTCTTTCAACTTGACAGCACTATCCCCACGATTCTCTTGTAAACCACTGCTCCTCAAACTAGAATTGTAGGCTTCAACTAGCTCTCGCTGCTTCTGAACATCAGGCAAGAGTCTTGCAAGCTCAATAACTAGATGAGACAACCCCTGCTGCTGAACATAGTCTAAATACTTTACTGTGTCAATTGAACCCTGACGATACTGTCCAGATAGCTCTTTGAATGCAGCATATTTTTCTTCATGTCCAAGTGCAGAACGTATCTTTTCCACCAAGGATTTGTTTGCAGTCTGAACATCTTCCACCTTGATCAAAGCTTTGCTACTTACAGGTAACCTGCGCATTTGTCCTGCTGAAATAGGAGGAAAATCAGGAGTAGACGATTCAGCCAAGCCAGTCTCAGCAAGATTTGGATCTGATGCAGAATGCGTAATCCCACTTTTCTTTCCAGAGCTCTTGGCAGAACTAGATGATACCAATCCATTGGCCGTTGTTGATTGATGCTGAGTCCAGGGCCGTACCTGAGCTGAACATGCATAGCTTGGTGGAGCAGATGCAGCCACAGGAGTCTGAGATGTTAGTTTTCCAGTATTCGCTGTAGGTCTAGATTGAATTGCAATGCCAGATGGCTGGATGGGCCTCCGACTTGGTGCAGGCCATGCCTTACCATTACTAAGAACATTTTTATTCTTACTGTTCTGACCCCATGACTGTGCCACAATAGGGTTATTATTCTTAGGCTTCTGTTGACTAGAACCAGGACCCATAGAGAGTGGAGGAAAAGAAGATTCTCCCAAAGCTGCTGCTCCTGAGCTATGCCCTAGGGCCTGAAGGTATCTTGAAGATGATTCTGAATCTTTTGTAGATAATTCTACAAAAGAATGGACAAGTGGATCAGCACTGTCAATTTCTTCATGGTCAGATATCACCTGAGAACTAGATGTAGATGGCAATGGATCAATTGCTGCCTCTAAACTAGCCTGAATAGCTGCAGACAATTGATAATCAGAAGGCTCTCGATGGAATGAGCGTCCCCTTCCACGACGATTCTCTTCAGTGGCTCTTTTATATCTAAAGCTAGTTGGTATCTAGAGAAAGGCATACACAAAGTACAACTGATAAGCCTGAGGGAAACAAAAACAATGTAAAAGAGATCCAAGCATAATAAATATGACCATGAAAAAGTTAAGACAAACTCTACAATGTGAAATTTACATACCTGTAGTGCAGCATTGCGTTTTGCACGAGACATATGACCTCCATGTTCAATGGCATTATGCCTCTGAAAAGACACAAAAGTATTTGGAACATCCAGAAACCAGCAAAGAAAATGCAAATGATTCACAAACATCATTTATAGACAGAACATAGCATAGACAAACCTTCAACTCAGCTTCAGACTGAAAGACGATAAACTTTTTGGCAAGACATGACTCATCCTCACATAGAAAATGATCTCGGCGGAAGTGAATCTGAGACATAAAGATTCTAAATCATCCTTTTCCTACCCAATAAATAAAAACAACAGAAATTGTTAATTCTTGCCTCTAGGTCATCGTAATTTTTGTAATATTCATATTGTCCTGGATGTTGCCTGCAGGGAATCACATGAAATAAAAAAAAAATTAATCATTTTGAGAACCCTTGTAGTTGTATATGTTGTAGGCTTTGAAGAAATTAAGTCACCTTTGGCATATATGGCAAGTATAGTGCTCAGTGGACATGTGTGAATATAATTCGTTATCCCCATAGAATGGAGTCCTACAAAATTCACACGTAGGATGCCCTGTGAAGCCACCTCTCTCACTCTCACTTCCATCCACCTCTGAATCACCAGTGCTTATATGCTGATTTAATTGTGCTCTAGTGTATAATTTCTGTTCACAAATAAATACCTGCAAATTTCGGCAGCAGGATGAGAAATCATGCATTCAGGTTCCATTTGCTCTGACAAGTCATCAGAAGCAATATATAAGGCATCGAAGGAACATCAGGAGAGATTCAACAATGAATATTAACTGTGAAGACGTCTACCATTATCATATTTCACCAACACCATTCCTGAGGAACCACTTTGAGTTAACTCTTTTTCTATTTTTGCCACGTATTGACAATGTAGACAACAAGTACATTAAATCCATAAGGCCACCAATGAAACTATAAGGGGTGTGTGTGTGTGTGTGTGTGTGTGTGCATGCATACACATAGAGACATATGGGGATTATTCCCAAATATAAGCCAATATCACACACCTGAGACTGAAATTTTCAGGCTTCCAATATAACAAATCAAATTCCAGAAACTATGAACTTACTTTCCGTCCCTCCAAACACAAGCTGCACATCAGCAATCTATGGCGATGAAACAAATGACCCTTCAACTGGTCAATATTTCTTAACTTCCCACGACGTTTAGGCCCTTCACTTGATTGGTCCTCCATGTCGCACACACTGCATGACAGCCTGCACATTGCCTTGATCATCTTGTAGTGGTCAACATCATCAAAAAATGCTTGTGTATCCTCATGATACAAATATGATCCCACCCGGCCCTCTTTCACTTCAGACGGGAAGACAGAAAAATCATTGATCATCCTTGTATAATCCCCCATAGCCTGGAACAACAGCAAATAAAGAGCATATTAAAACAATAGCAAAACAAGAAATAACCCATTATTTCCTTTTAGTTTCCTAACGACCATCTATTTCGAACTATAACTGAAAAACAGATTTGAGCAACATAAATAAACAGAATATCTTATGATATGTACTACTCCCTCTGTCCCATAATAGATGAAACGTTTCTCTGGGTACGAAAATTAAGGTGTATGTAATTTGTGTTATTTTTTGTGTAGTGAGAGATTGAGTAAAGATTAAAAAAAGATTCTTTATTGGGTTTTGTGTAATAAAAGTTTAAATGTGAGTAAAAAGGTAAATTGATTGTTTAAAATATTCCAAAAGAGGAAACATTTCAACCTTTTTGGGATGTCAAAAAAAAAATACGTTTCATCTAAATTGGGATGAAGGGAGTACTACTGTAGAGTCTTTTTTGTAGTGAAACAATAAGCTTTTATTGATGAGGAAAATGGTAAGAGAGGTGGGTCGTGGACTTCAGGTCCATTAACAGATTATAAAATCACTAACTATAAACATCGAAAATGGTACATCTCCGCATAGTATTCAAATGACGAAAAAGTTAAACTATAAGCATACATATTACAGTGCAAATATGCGGAAACATCACCAAATAACCCTCATATGAGTTGCACGACCAAAACTAGGGAATGCTGGAACTTGGTCATGGAAAGCTATCAATGCATAAACTTAAATCATAAAACAGCAAAACCATGGATATATATTAAATAAAACACTGAAAGAATATAAATCAAATAAAACACCGAAAGACTATCATCTGACAATATTTTAGCTGCTTGTCGATTCATAGAATTCAGAATTAGCTACTTTGACCACACCTAGGTCCATACCAATGAAATTGCCAGACAATAAGTGATCGATCGACAATCTTAATTACAAAGGCTTAAAGAATGCAAGGGACAAATAATTTGTGGAACTAAGGCGACGAGAAGATGGGAAGGGAAGGCAAACCTTGGTGACAAAGACGACGCTTGCCTCGGTCTTGCAGATGCAGCAGCGGCGATCGCCGCAGATGAAGCGGAGGCGGGCGACGCACGTCGAGCAAACTTCGCGGTGGCCACAAGAACCGTAGGCCACCCATTCCAAATTGTCAGCGCACACAGCACAACTGTCGTCCATCGCTCGTTCGATGATTCAAGAATCTCTGATAAAGCAAAACTGGTTGGAGATTGAGACTGTCGAAGGGAAGGAGAGAGGAGATCTAGGGCTCTCGTACCTCTTCAATTTGTACTTTCTTGCCCAGCAAAAGCTCGGTAGACCGAAGAAGACCAGGGAAAATCGATGTTCGCTTCTTTTGCCTCTCCTCCTCTTTTCCCCCAAAATTTAATCACGCACGAATTCAGTAGTCGCCCTTCTCAGAGACTCGTGGAGTTCGAGATGAAGCGAACCGAAACAGGAATCCGAATTATAGGTGGTGTACCAAAACGAATCTCCAACCATTTTCTTATTAAAAATAATCTATTACCTTTATTTTATTACTCCCTCCTAAAACTTTTACTCCATTTAATTTTTTTATTATATTTTAATTTAATTTTTTTCATATTATTATTTGTTAAAAAAAATTAAAAATATATATTTAGAAATTATATATATTAATTTATCATTTATATATAAAGATTACTCATTTATATATTAAGTGTTAAAAATAAAAAATTCTAGATTAATTGCTGAAAATAAATAGAGCAAAAATTTTGGGATGGAGAGTAATTTTTATCTAAAATCAATACTATTTAACAATTAATATTCTAAATAATTAAAAATTACTTAAATAAAATATTATTAAAAGGTAATTAATTTTTATAAGTTTTTTTATCCTAACTAAGAAAAAATCAATAAAATAATCTAAATTATTCAAAATAATGTTTAAGAAAATATTTTTTGGATTTCTCTAGATATAATGTTTCAATTGATGTGTAAGCTGAAAACTATAATATAAGAGACACATATGAGTCTTACATTCATGTGGGCCCCATCAATGAATAGCCCAAATGCGTTTGCAATGTCTATTACTTACTGTCTAGTAACAACTCAAGCCGAACGATTCATTATACATGAAAAATGCCAAACTATACATTTAGCCCATGAACTTGGCCAACTCGAGCAAGTTGGTTTACAACTCATTGTTTAGTAAATATTGGTCTCTGTCTGAAAAGTCAAGAATGATGTGATTAAGCTTTTTAGTAATGTATAGTTACTTATAGTTACATATCTTTGGAAAAACTTAATGTTTATTTATCAAGTCTATATTTTGACATCATAACTCATAAGTATGTCATACTTATTGAAAGAAAATTATTTTTACCTAAGTTTCTTATTGAATGTTCTATCTGTGGACTTAATATATGTCTTTTTTCTATTTTAACAAAACCTTAAAATATTTATTAAAAATTAGCTTATGTCTCTTTAAAAAGTTAAAATTATGCTAATACATTAATGATAAATCCATATAATTGTTTGAGCCAACTAATATAAGATCTTTAGTTCAATTATTACCTTTTTTTAATCTAAAATATAAAAATTAAGATAAAATTTACTAACTTAACTTTTAATAAAATTTCTAAATACATAATATCATTAAATCCATTAAATTAAGATCTTTTTTTAACAGATTGCATGTTATTAATTTTAAATTTCACACTGAGAAGAGAAATTTTGACATCTTTGATAAGACATTATATTCTGCATTTTATTATTATTATTTATAATGAATATAAATCAAATACAATGAGCAATCTATTATAATTAATGATACAAATGAAGATAGTTATGATGAAATATTATAATAAAAACTATATAAAAAATAGAAAAATGAAACTAATAATAAATATATGTAAACTAATGACCAATTCATTTTAACTTAAGTCAACTGACTTATTTATAATTTTATATTTTTTTTACCTGAAATTAATTTCATTTGAAGGCCAATATTATTTAGATGTAATAATCATTTAAAAGTAAATGTTCATGATGCTGTTAAATTTTTATGATTTTTTCTTTTTGAATACCTTAAACTAGAAAATTTCATAAAAATTTGGTAAGATTACAAAAATTATATTTTCAATGGATTATTGTAGCTACATAATATTGGATTTTAATTAATTTTTTTTTAGTAAAAAAATATAAGAATAAAAATAATTCATTTTATAGTCAATTGACTTAAGTAAAAACAAACTGAATGTTAAAAAAAGGTAAAACCATTATTATTGCTATTTATTTTGAACAAGATAATTAGAATTATAGTTATTTAAGAAAAAATAACTTAATATTTTGGTTCACATACAACGCATGTGTTCAATTACTAATATATTAATAGTTGTGTTTGTTTTGAATTAAATAATGAATTGTTTAATATATTGTTCTTATATTTAGAAATGCTTAAAATTTTTTTTAGAAGATTAAAAAATATTATTGAACTATTTTTTAAAATATTTTTTTGTCTTCTTTTTATTAAGTTATGTAGGTAAAATAATTATCAATTAGATAGAATATTGGTTTCTAAATAATAATAATAATTCTAAGTTAAAAAAAACAAATAAAAATAAAAATAAGTAAAATAAACATAGCATATTATTTAATTGGCCTAAATTGGCTCCCTGAACTTTGCAAATTCTCACGAATTAGTCCTTAAACTTTGACTCATAACGACTTAGTCCTCTAACTTTGATAAACTATACTACTTAGTCCCTCACCTTTTAAAAATAAAGCAGTTAGTCCCATGAGGTAGAGAAAGGAATACGGTGTTAGTTCTTTACTAGAATCTTCACCGATGCAAAGAAAGAGGGTTGAGAATGGCGATTGCAATGGGGCTTTGTTGCTATTGATTATAATGTGACCCTGGGCAAGTAAGATATGTTTTATCTTCATGATGACAGTGAGAGATAGAAGCACGTGAAGGGGAATTTAAGGTCAATAAAGGCAGCAAAAGAGAGAGTAGCAAGTGAGACTAGGGGTGGAAAGTTGAAAATGAGCAGAGTCGAGCCCGAGCATCTCAGGCTCGAAGTTTGGCTTATTAAATATTGGCTAAGCTCGGGCTCAACCTCGACCTCGATGAGCTTGAAAATGAGGCTCAAAGCTCAGCTAAAAAATATTCGGGCTTAACACTACTAAAAAAAAGGGCAATTTGCAATGGCCATTTCCAACGGTCTCGCGTTGGAAAAATATATATTTCCAATGCGAAGTCGTTGGAAACAGGCACGTTGGAAAATGACACGTTAGTAAAAAAATTTCTAACATCCTAACCTAAGGCCGTTGCTAATTTCTAACGGCCTAACCTTTCACTTGTATTTGTAAGCCATTGGAAAAATTTTGCTATTTCCATCGGCCAAGGCCATTGGAAATTGCGTTTTGGAAAATAAAAAAAAATTACAAAACCTCCAAAAAATAATTTTTTAATATATTATCAAATTTATTGTTATATTCACAAAAATTATATTTTTATTTATGAAATACTACTATATTTTATAATATTAAAAAAATAAATTCATTATAATTATAGAAAATCCAAAATATTACAAAATTCTAAAAATTTAAAAAAAAAAAATTCAACCTTCAATCACAAAATCATAACAAAAAAAAACCCCGAATTATAATCAATAAAATTAAAAATTCAAAACAATAAAAATTTGAAATAAAAAAAATTCAAAATATCTATTTTGGATCCAACAACTATATCGATTTGAACACGCACATCTAACAAGTTGATATAATCCAACAATCAGATCTAATTCGAATCACATCCAACAATTAATAATCAATTAAAAAATATAGATCCAAGATCAAAAAACTCAGATGTAATTACAAATAACCTATATCATTTGCTGGCCGGAAAACGAGGCATCCAAGGAGAGTAGGGAGAACGGCGTACTAGGAGGGCGAGAAGGAAGACGCACACGGATAACCGACGACGGCAGACGACGACGCGCGCGGATGACGGAGAAGACCGCCGATCAGATCTCCTCATCTACACCGTCGATTCATCTGCGATGGGCGACAGACGACAGCGAGCAACCAGAGATTACCGAAAAGGATGAGGGCCAGCGATGCGGTGCGCAAGGATTATCGGAGGACGAGAGTGAGCCTGGCGATGGATGGCGACGGAGAGGGCCTAAAGACGGCGAAGCGATGAAGGGAACAATGAGGCGAGGGGCAGAGGGAGTGAGGGAGATGAGGTGGCAAAGGGAGTGAGAAAGATTATAAGCCGCAGAGGACAAGCGCGAGCCAGGTGATGGACGGCGACGGAGAGGGCCTAGAGATACCGAAGCGATGAAGGGAACGGTGAAACGAGATTGTGAGTGAGAGTGAGCAGCAAGAGAGAGGAGCAGGTTTGATAGGGCTAGGTTAAGATATATATATAGGAGTTATACGGGCTGGACTTTAATATTTGGGCTGGGTTATAATATATATGGGCTAAATTATATTATACTATAATATACGAGGTTATGTTTGACCCGCACGTTGTAGCGGGTAATTTTTTTAATAAATTTATAATTAAAATAAATATCAATAATAATAATTTAAAAATTCTAAGTCATAAATTTATGTTCATTGATTAAAATTTTATTTTATCTTAATTTTGAGTTAAGATTTTTGAATATTATGTTCTTATCATTGAAGCCATCAATTATGATCAAAACATAAAACTGTGAAACATAATATTGTACATTATTTGAAATGATAGATATTTTTTTTGTGATTAAAGAATAATTGACTAAAAAATTTTATCTCTTATCAATTTAAATTACAATTTTTAATATAGATGAAAAGTTTATTTTAAAAAATTAACTTTTAATTTTAGGAATTATTGACCAAATTACTTCATTAAATCATAGAGCTTTTTCTTTTTACCTTTACTATGTTAATGGTAACCAATGTTTTACTTTAGAATATAACACATCATAAAAAAAATATAAAATTGTTTTGAATCTATGTTAATCAATTAATGGTTTAACCATTAATATAATAAAGGTAAAAGAATATATATATATATATATATATATATATATATATATATATATATATATGACATATACATCATATATCATATACTATGTATATGTTATTATGATATGTATTATAATATGTATAAAAATATACTACGTGTAAATATAATAATAATGTGTAAGATATATATACCTATTAATATATATGTATTATGGTAATATGCATATGTGTGTGTGTGTGTGTGAGACATATATATATATCAAAATATTTAAATTTTTTGTTTCCAACGGCCTAGGCCGTTGGAAAAAGTCACAAAATGTTTTTCCAATGGCTTAGGCGGTTGAAAAATTCACAAAAAGTGTTTACCAAATATTTTTCCAATGGCTTAGGCGGTTGGAAAATTCACAAAAAATGTTTCCAATTGCTTAAGCCGTTGGAAAAGTCACAAAAAAATTCACCAAAGTTTGCCGTTGGAAAAATTCACTAAATATTTCCAACAGCTTAGGCCGTTGGGAATAATAAATACGAAAAATGAACCATTTGACTTCCATATTTTCCAACGGCTTTGACTGTTGGAAAATTTCCCGTTGTAAATTTTGCACGCTTGGCTGTTGTAAATTTTTTTTTCATGGGTTACAATTTTTTTATAGTTACGGCCTTGCATGTTGGAAAATGGGCCGTTGGAAAAATGGTTTTTTTAGCAGTGTAACCAAGTGGTTTGATTTGCTCAAAGCTCGATTTTAGATTCGAGCTCGATTTAATAAATAGAAATTAGAATTTTAGGGTTATGTATATTAAAAAATAAAATTAATCTAGTTTTTACATTAAAAAATATTATGTTCATTAGGCTTGATAAGAGAACAATACCAGGCTTGAAGCTTGGCTCATTAAGAAGTCCAACTTAAAACTCAACTTGAAGCTCATTAAACTCAGTTTGATAATAAAAAAATTGAGCTCGAGCTCGAACTATTCAATAAGATATTTAACTTATTTTCACCCATAAGTAAGACGTGGGGCTCCAGGCATTGGGTGGAGATCACAGATGAGCAAGCAAAGGAAGCCAAGGGTGTGGAAAGAGGCATCGAGGATGGCAGATGGTGGGGGATTTAGGTTGAAGGTGTTTTGCAAGATGAATTAGGAATAAGAAGCGGATTTGGGTTGATTAATTAGCAATGGGGAACTTGACCCAAAACCGTTGTCAATCTCCATGGAAGGGAGGCTAACAGGAGGTAAGGCTAAAGGGAAGCAAGACAAGGATGACGGGAAGTAAGGCGACAAGGCCGATGGGAGAAGAGGCGAGTTGAGGAAAGAGGTTGGTAAGAAAGTGAAGTTGACGACATTGGTAAGTAAGGCTGACGATTGAAGTCCAGATGCAAAAATAGGTTTTTCTTTGTTTTTGCTTGGGGTGTTGAATTCCAAACTCGAAAATGAAGCCCCACACCACATCAACAAAGAATGTAACCCCATCTGGCCTTCCATCCAATTTAGACTAACTTGCTAATTTTTTTAAAGTTTAGGGACTAACCTGAATTGAGTAAAAAATAAAGGATTAACTCATTAGAGTTGACAAATTTAAGGGACCATATGCACATTTTGGCCTATTTAATTTGGAAACAATTAATGAACGGAGCAAATCAACTTTAGGACTGCGTCCCTATTGTTAAGTTCTACGACATATTTCTATAGAAATAAAAATAGGTTTCTATCATGTTTGGGAGACACGGCTGGTGAGCTTCACCATTTTCTCCAATTTATTAATTTGAAGTGGCTATTATGCACCCAAAAGAATTCTTTTTTTTTTTCCACGATTAATATTCTTTTACTTTTTATTAATGGCTATGCTACCACTATTAACAAAAAAACAACCTCACAATTTTGGCCAGGGCTAAAGCATTAGGACATAATGAGTAAGTTTAGGGTTCGAACATAACATCTTCATTACCTTATAAAAAATGTTACACAAAACTAGTCCAACTGCCCTTTTGCTCTTTAAAAAAGTTGGTACTCCCCTCCCCTTAGTTCTCTTACTTAAAATACCAATAACTTTTCCTTGTATACTTGTAAGTATACATTTGGATTTAAAAAAAAAAAGCAAAAACCAGATGTCAGCTAAAATATTGAATTTCCCTATTCTCCCCGCCCTTCTCTATTAACATTCAGGCTACATTAACAGACAATCACAAAAGTGCATAAACAATTTGCGTGAGTGACTATTGTTGCCCTTTTCTAAAATATATGTATCGGATTTATAAAACTTCTTTCAAATTTTACTTTTTCTCGTTTAAATAGCGCATACACACACACGCATGAAGATGTTAAAAGCAAGAGAAAGGAAACGTGTAAAGTTGGATTGAATTTTAAGTTTGCGAATTGATATAAACTTGCTTCTAAAATATGCATTATTAGACATAATTCTAGATTTTTCACCTATCTTATCTTAATTTTGGGAAAGATGAAGGAATATAATTATTCAAATCCAAAATTCATTTTCAATGTCACGCAATAATATTATATATTTTTTTTCCTATTGTTTAGATACAGATTTAAACTCCAAGTGTCTTTCACAAATACAACCTATTGTATGTACTAGAAATGAAGTTCGTGCTTCACAGTGGGCTAGCTTCAAGATATGATGAAGTTTTCTTTTATAGAGATAAATTAATTTTATACCAATTTAAAGATCTATATCTGTTCAGAAAACATGATATATATTGAGAGTTGATAATAAGTTCTATAATCAAGGTATATATGTTAGTATTCTATTGTTTTCAAAGCATGATACATTACAAAAAAGAGTAAGTTGTACCCAAAAAAAGAAATGAAAAGTGCAAGTATATTTTATAGAAAGAAAACCATAAACAATGATAAAATTGAATGATAAAATTGCAAAATACATTACAACATGCTCTAATAAGATGGAGCCTACAAAATTAAATTACTTCTATCCTGTGTAGATAGGCATTCCATAAAAATCTTTTTGATCCCCTAGTTGGTAGTCCTCTTAAATCTCATTTTTTTCATCAACAGATATGATGGATACTGTATATCAACAAAAAATTAACATAATAATAAAAGGCACTAATGTAAATTTATCAATGGACAATATATTATTTAGGTTGCAAACTTTGTTTCATTGTGTGTTAAAAAGAGTTCAAAGTAATCTAGTGTATCCCAAAACAAAAGAAAAATATACATTACAAAACTAATGCACTTAAAAAAAACCAACTTGCATTTTGTATGAATTGTAGAAATAAAAATATTATCAGGGTTAGTTTAGATGCTGTAAATAGTCCGAAACTATTTGGCAGAATGGTGTAGGATGCAGGGTTGGAGGTTTAATACTCGACTCTAGCCTCCACCCATTTCCCCTATAATGTTAGTAGTACTTCCTCCTATATGCTATACAGTACTTCCAACTCTTATAGATTTGTAAAGGTGTTTCTATATACAAAAAAAAAATGGTGTAAATAATAATTTGACAAAGAAAACAAAAGTAACACTTTAAAAATGTAAAAAAAATACAGCAAACACAAAATCAAACATGTTGCAACATGATAACATAAGCAAGTGTAGTCATGCATCCAATGAAAGCATAATTAAATCAGAAATAAAATCAAAACTAATAAAAAAATCATAAAAATGCTAAGGAGAAACATATAAAAGAGCAAAAAAGAGATGCAACCTATTCATTACACCAAGTACATCAAAATACTTTGCGATTAACGTGTATTCTATTCCCATTTCGTTATTTATCTTTAGATTGTTCTACAATTGGGAATTTTGTGTTATGGGCAAATAAGCTATAACAATACCTAACTAAAACAACTTTGCAACCGAGGAGAAAGTCATATAAATAAAAGTCAACAGGTCTAAAACTATACCCAGATAGAGCAACCAAAAAACAAGTCCTATAAGTTAATATGTGGTTAGTTATATTCATAAAAGCAATTAAGAAAATAGGATATTATGACAAAATAAGCAAAAGAAAGAGCAATCAAAGGTTAAAAAAAATATAAAAAAACAATAAACTATCCAAAGATAGGCCAAAATTAGTGTCCTTTTAAACCGCAAATAATAATTAAACCATGCTAAAAAAGACAACAACCAAGGAGTAATTTACCACACGTCATTAACATATCAATGAAGGAAAATAGAAAACATATTCAATTAAGGAATCCATAACAAAGCTGGTTCATTAATAAATACTTGTATGTTAATTGACTTTCCACATGTACAGCCAAACTTAATGGGTAAAGGTGTTAGCTAGCTCACTTATAAATATTTATGTGCAAAATCTTCAATCTAAGTTTCAGAGGAAGTGAACGGTTAAAAGTAAGAAAATGATTATGAAAGAAAACTTATGGAGTTAAGCCACATAAACACCTGAAATTGGTTTGTGTTCTAGTGTCATTCTAGTCACCTTAACATAGTAAAAAGTGAAAAGAGATTGAACTGAGAGCAAGGATTGTCATTAGACGAAAAAGGAAGCCTAGGTGCATTATTTTCAAGCAAATCTAAATTGGTTTTGGATCAATGAAACAATCTCCTCCTATTATTTTAGTGATCCTCTACAAAAATCAGGCAAACAAAGGTAATGCCCATTAATAACAGCAAAGAACATTAACAATAATCCAAATGTAACTCCTTAATTTTCTGAGCAACCCATAATTGATTAGTCCTAGAAATGCCAATAGACAAATTAACCTGGAACTACCACTACAGACTTAGAAGCACAAATCTGCAAGCTCGTACACTCTTATGTAGCACCTGGCATCTTCCCTGGTAAAGATGGGATGGATGTAAAAATCATGAAAATGAAACGCATTGCAAGTATGAATAAGAGTTGTATTAAGTGTAGTAATTCAAGGCCCCCTTGTAGTAGAATCCATGGTAATTTAACTTGCAAACCTCGTGAAGTACTAAATGCTTTAACAATCTATGAAAAATATGATTTTAGGATTGGTTAACTATTCCCAAATACCATTTCAACTTATTATTTAGCATAAAATGTTGTCACATGTCGTAGAACAATTACGATGATACTACTAAAAAATGGGCATTTTCTAGCGGCCAATTTATTTTGAAGACAGTATAAATTTTCAACATGTTGAGCCGTTGGAAATTTCCAACACGAAGTAATTGGAAATTCTCATATTAAAGAGGCCATTGAAAATTCTTACATTGGAAAGGGTGGTATTGAACCAAGGGTTTACAATTTTAGAAAGTAAAGCAATATTTTAAAACTATTTTGTTGTGAATAATAATAGTATATTTATATTATATTGATAGTTATTTTTATATATATTCATATTGATATATGTATGTACGTATGTATGTATGTATGTATATGTATATCATATGTGTGTGTGAGAGATATATATACATATATGTGTGTGTGTGTGTGTGACATATATATATATATATATAGGGTAAAATTCACTAGGGGTACTTTAGCTTATTTTTTTGTCCTAATTGGGTACCCTATCTTCAAATTGTCCTAGCGAGGTACCTTACCTTTTATTACACGTCTTATTTAAGTACTTTCTGTTAATTTCAAGGTTAAGTTTGACGGAAAATGATGACATGACACTAAATAATACTAAAATAAATTTAAAATGATAACTTTAGTGCTCAAATTTTTCTAATCACTAATTCTAGCCCTTAAACTTTCACCAAATTAATTCTACCCCAGTCTTCAAAAGATGCTATCCTAGCCGCCACCGCCAACCACCTCCACCCTAACCGCCGCCGACTGCCTCCACCCCAACCGCCACCGACCGCCCTCCACCCCAACCGCCATTTAGCCACTAACCCAGCCACCAACCGTTTACGACTCGATGGTTCGATTCGTTGAATCGCCCCCGTTGCCCAAGTACCCTCATCACCGACCACCTCCACCCCAACCGCCGCCGATTGCCTTTCAGCCACCAACTGTTCGGGGCCCGACGCTTCAATTCGTCGAATCGCTGCCATTGCCCAGGTGCCCCCATCATGAATTTGGCAAATAAACGGAGGTGACGATGGTTGTGCGAAGATCGGTGAAGAATAAACGGAGGTGGCGATAGCTGTGCAAAGATCCGCGAAGGCATCTCAGAGATCAGCCTTAATTGGAACAAATGAAAAAAACCATTAGATCTGCAAGCCTTCGATTCTCCTCGGCGCAGGCAGGTGGTAGCGAGGTGAGCAATGGAGGAGTGAGCAAATGAAAGAGAGGCGAACAGTGGAGGGGCGTGCAAACAACGAAGAAACAAGTAGTAGAGTTGCTAGCTGCGAGAACGAAGCAAGTAATGGAGCCATGAACGATGCTCGAATCTCTTGCCTGAATCTAGAAGCCTCACAGCCGTCACCGCCCTGATTGTTCCTCTCCTCTCCATCCGTCGTCGCCTTGGCCATAAGAGGTTGACAAAAAAGTCTAAAGAAAAAGTTTATGGCATAAATTGTTAATCGGAAACCCTATAAGACTAAAAGTGTTATTTAAAACTTATTTTAATATTTCTTTTGTCATATCATCATTCTCCGTCAAACCTCACCCTGAAATTAACGGAAAGTACTTAGATAGGACACGAGATAAAAGGTAAGGTACCTCCCTAGGACAATTTAAAGGTAGGATACCCAATTAGGACAAAAAATATAAGCTAAGGTACCCCCGGTGGATTTTACCCTATATATATATAAGCCCATAAAAGCCTGCCCATAAAATTTTACACTTTTAGAAAGTAAAGTAGTATTTTAAAAATATTTTATTATAAATAATAATAGTAATTTATTTATATATATTTATATTTTTCTAATATTTATTATATATTTAAACATATTTGTGTGTCTATGTGTGCGCACGCGTGTATATATTTATAATAATAATAATAATAATAATAATAATAATAATCATAATAATAATAATCATAATATAGTTACATGTGTATATATATTTATATATCATATATATATAACACATAATGATATATTCAATATATTTAATATGATGTATAATAATATATTTAATATACATCAACTAATAATAATATATATCATATATAAAACCCATATAAAAGTGTCAACTTAACCCAACCTATTAGGCTCAACTAATTGGCCCAAAGCCAATTCAGACTTAATCTAACTCAAGCTATATATACTCATATATCACCTTTTATCACTCTTATCTTTCACACTCACCGCCTCGCCCTCTGCTCTTTCACCTTCATAGCCTCGCCCCCCTGCTCTTTCACCCTCATCACTCCTCTCTCATATGAATCTCTCCTCTTTCATCCGATTCGCCTCTGTTACCCTTTCATATCACTTTCATTGCCCTGCCAGAACCCTCCTCTGTCTCGCTGGTCATCATCCGTGCTCGGATTCTCCGCTCGCCGACCGCCCGTGCTCCGCTTTTTCGTTCATTGCTGGTCACCGTTTAATATTCCTCATATACCAACTTGGCTTTTCCGTTCACCATTCATTGTTATCCACCTTGGCTCCTTGCTCTACCAAGCTCTTCTGCCCACCACATTTGCAAATATGGATTTTGAATTTTTGAACTCTATGTTTTTAAATTTTGCAAATCTGGTTTTATAGTGTGGTTTTGTTGTATTTTTGTATTTTATGTTATATTTGTGCAAATCTAGTTTGAGTGTGATTTTTGTGATTTTTTATAGTTTATGTGATTTTGTTATTTCTGTAATTTTGTGGTCCTTTTGATTTTAAATTTTGTAAATAAAAGATACAATTTTTTTTAAATATTTCTGTCATATTATAAAATATAAAATATAATTTTGGTAATAAATAAAATATATCATTTATATATATTTTTTTCTTTTCTTATAAAAAGTTTCCAACGGCCAAGCCATTGGAAATTTCCATCGGCTTGAGCTGTTGCCACATTTTCAAGGCCATTGGAAAGCCTCTCAAACTAGCCAAATAACTACGTGATAATTTCCAACCGCTGGCTGTTGGAAGTACTAACTGCAAAAACTTGAGTTGTTGGAAATTTTTTTCCCAACGCATGATTTACCAACGGGACTGTTTCCAATGGTTTCATATTGAAAAATCTACCAACGGAATTGTTTCCAACGGCTTCGTGTTGGAAAACTCAATTTTCCAATATGAAGCCGTTGGAAAATGCCCATTTTTTAGTAGTGTGAAAGTCATTTATGACAAAAATGAAGCATAAATTTAATGGTCCTCCAACCTTGATAAAGACCATCTTCTTCCTCAAGCCTAGAAAACTAAACCATACAATTTCTCACCTAAATAACATTAGAAAACAACACACTAAAAAAAATGACAAAAAAGAAAAGAAACATCCATACTTGATCACGTAGATAAACCTTACTTTTGTTAATCATCTTAATTTTCATCTTATGAGTTTGGTGGTGAGGCTTTGATTTCTCCCATTCTACGAAGCTGGAGACACCCATCATGACTGCAAGGATTTTGACAACCGACTAAATGATGAGAATGAAAATCCCCTTTAATTGTTGGTCGGGGTTCCTTTTGCCAGAGTCTCAAGCAGCCGGGTTTGATCGATGCTAGGTTTTCATCGTTTGGAGGAAACAAGGTAAATTGCACGATTAGACCCTAGCCTTTAATTATTGTTCTAATTTTAACCCTGGCTTCAAATTTGCACGTTTAGACTCCCTAACCTTGTTTAAATGTTTCATTTTGGACCTATGAGTGACAGGACTTGTTAAATCAAGTGAAAAATGTCACATCAACATAGAATTGTAGGTAAAAATGTTAACTTTGACCCTAAAAACTTCTTCATTTACCATAGAATCCTTAAAACATTTAAATCTAACAAAAAATTCCCTCCCCATCTTGGACTCACTCTCTGGCCTCTTCTACCACTAGCCCTCAGCCCTTGTCCTTTGTACCCAGCCGCCACTATTGCTACTGGTCCAACTGGACTTCCAAGAAATCAACCGAATCGGGCCCCCTCGTCCTTCCTCCCCCTTATCCTTTGGCTTATCTTGTTCTTTGTCACCCTTTCATGCTTAGAACAATGGCAAGAATGTCAAGCTAGAAACGCGATGGGTGAGTGGCGATTAGGGTGAAGGGACTTTACAAAGGCAAATCACACTAGTTGAAATGCAAAAAATCGTGCCGATTGGAATGCTGGTGAAATCGCAATGGAAAATTGCCAGCAGGAAAAGCTGGAGAGAGAGGCGTCGAAGAAGCGGGGGAGGGTCGATGGTTTAAAGGCAAATCAAATGAAGGGTGACGGGTACGTTGAAGAAGAAGAGCAAATCAAGTGAGGGGCGGTGGGTGAGTGACAGACAGAGGAGAAGATTAGATTAATAGGGAGTCATGAATGGCGGCAGGTGAGTTTTTTCGTTAGATTTAAATGTTCTAAGAGTTTTTTTATAAAGAAAGAAGTTTTTAGGGTCAAATTTAGCATTTTTACCTACAATTCTATGCTAATGTGGTGTTTTCCGTCTGATTTAATGAATTTCATCACTCAAAGGTTCAAAATGAAACATTTAAATAAAGTTAGAAAATCTAAACACGTAAATTGGAGGTTAGGATTAAAATTGGAACAATAATTTTATCCGGATGAAACACTTGAAGTTAGGTAGGATAAGAAAACATATTGGAAATTTTCTTCTTTTGGTAGATAGATTTGTACGAATTTGATGGAAAAGGAACCAATGAACACACAACGACATCACCTATGAAGCAAATGTGCCTAAAAACTAGAAACCCGTTCATCTGATGGAAAAATTTGAAGAATAGAAGGATAAAAGTAAAATATATAGAGACTAAAAGAGGGTTTTTACCATTCATGAGGAAAATATTGTTTTTGTCTTGCCAATCATAGCCTAGTTAGGTTTTCGATCCATAAAAGAATTAAGTTGTTGATAATATATATACCTTAGCTAGTAGCCAAGCACAATTGGTAGGTTTTCAAACATTTAAGGGCTCCCACTCGTTGCATGTTTTCTATATATATGTGTGTGTGTTAGTTTACATATATATGAACGCGACCAACTTCTTGGGTTAGTTTACAACTACAAAAACGCTTTTTGGGGTCAAAACGTCACCAAACTCATCTCGTTTATTATTCATTCAATCTAATTCTTTATCTATAACAATGTTTATACGTAGTTTTTAGGCAAACTTCAACGCAGTTGATCAACATACCTAGGAGACCGCAATTAATTGTAAGATTTTGATGGGATGTCGTTTAGTGCAAGCTCTTGTCTTCATACTATTCTTTTGCTCTGTCTTCTCAACTGGCTCTAATTCTGCCGGCCCGGCCGACCTGAAGGTGGGATTTTACGAAACAAGTTGCCCTTCCGCGGAGGCCATTGTTAGGCAAGTTGTTGACCAGGCCGTGTCAAATAATCCCGGCCTCGCCGCCGGCCTCATTCGGATGCATTACCACGACTGCTTGTCAGGGAATGTCTACAATATTAATTATTTTTTTCATTTTCATTAATTTTGTCCCTAAACATATTGTCCTAATATACACACACACACATATATATATGTTTGAACCATTACTGTTAATATATATAATGCAGATTAAATCATAGTTTAATTTACACTTGTGTTTCTTTGTTCAAAATTTTCAGGGTTGTGATGCTTCCATATTGCTGAATTTCATAAAGGGGAAGCGCGCAGAGAGGGACAACCCAGAAAACAACCCAAGCCTACGAGGCTTCCAGGTGATCGACGAAGCCAAATCTCGACTCGAAGCAGCGTGTCCAGGAACCGTCTCCTGCGCCGACATCATCGCCTTCGCTGCCCGCGACTCCTCTGAGAAATATGGCGGCATCACTTACGACGTTCCGGCCGGCCGCCGTGACGGCAGCGTCTCTATCTACGAAGAAGTCCCCCAGAATTTGCCGTTCCCATCCTACGAGGCCGACAAACTCATCGAGTTCTTCGCCAGAAAGGGGTTTTCCGCCGAGGAGATGGTGGTATTGTCTGGCTCACACTCGCTCTGCGACTCGCATTACTCGGCCTTCTCGGAGTGCCTCTACGCTCCCAACGGGACCATTCAGGACGACCCTTCGATGGATCCGGAATACGCCGCGTTTCTGAGGACCAAATGTCCTCCGAAGAGCAAGGGGGCCGGGCAGGATCCGACGGTGGCGCTTATGTTTGAGACAACGGATCGGATGGACAATACGTATTACAGAGAATTGATCAAGAGGAGAGGGTTGTTGACTTCGGACCAGACATTGATGGAGAGTGGTTTGACGAGGAGATTTGTGCAGCAGAATGCGATGTTAGGGAGGCTCTGGGCGATAAAGTTTGCCAAGGCGATGATTCGTTTGGGCACCCTCGATGTCCTTGCTGGCTCTGAGGGAGAAATTAGACGCCGTTGTAGCTTCGTTAATTAAGCTCGATTAATTAGAGATCACCGATTCTCTCTTGTTTGTGGCATCTGGGACACAGGAAGATTAGACTTTGAAAGACTACCAGACGACCTTTTTGGTCAAAGCCTTTGAAATGTAGAATATACAATTAATTTTGATGAACTTGTTGATTAATGGCTTGAGTTAATTTACTTTTCTTTGCTTTATTCTTTGTTATTGATTTTTCTATAGATTTAATTAGCAGTTCTTTTTCATCACTGCTCTCCATTGGGAAAAAAAATATTTACCACAAGCTCAATCAACCACTTTTCTTATTTTTCTACATTTTAAAAAAAGAATAGGAAGTATTTTTTCTAAAGCCATCAATTAATCTAATATTGTTAAGCTGTGATCATAAGGTATACCCCAGACCGTGAAGCTAAAAGTTCAATAATTATCTCACGAAACGTACATATTTGCATTTTTTTTTCTCAAGAATATGAGCATCTACGGAGACATGGTCCATGCAGACTCTAAAGTCTAAACCCCTGAAGCAGCTTATTGTTTTTTTTTTTTGGGGGGGTGGATGTCATATGTATGCTGAAGGGGGAAAACTAGTTTTGTTGACCCAGAAGCAACAATGAGGGGTGAATTGGTTGATTTTCAAAAATCACCGAAAATGAGTTTTTAATTTCTTAAATCAAAATACAATTTAAGGAGCTCAAATAAACTTATTTTAACTAGAAAATGACTACCACAATTCTCCTAAATTTTGCTTTGAAGGCTAGCTTTGAAGTATTTTTGAAATCAAGTAAGTTCAACTAAGGTAAGAAGCATAAGTCACCAAGAAACAATCAAGTGAGTAGAGAGAGAAAAGCTTGCACAAAAGAATTTTTATAGAGGTTTGGTCTCTCCTCTTGAAAGTCTATTCTTCTCCTCAAGTTCATCACTTGAGAGTTTTTTTCTCCACTCAGAATCACAAAAGTACACACTTTTTTTGTAGTTCTCTCTATCACAACCACTCACTAGTTTTCCTAGAGGCTAACTAGAAATCTCATCAACTCAAGCTCACTAAATGGTGTTTACAGGGTTACAAGGTGATAAGAACAATAGAAGCACTTAAAGTTAGATAGGCAAGTGATAGCTCAATCTTTTGTCAATTCTCAAACTCAAGCTCTTCGAAGATGAAATCTCTTTTCTAGTTGTCAAGAGTTCTTTCCAAAGTATTTCTCCATGTTTTTATACTCATTTGGGAGCGAAAGAGACATTGAAATCCTATTGGAGATGTCTGGAAAAGGTTCTTAAAAACTGGTGACCGTTCCTTTGTTTTTTATGCAAGAAAAGTTATAGATTTCGTGTTAAGTTCTGAGCTTAACACGTTGAACTCTATTTCATCCTCCAATTGTCAAAAACAGCTAGAGAAAGGTCATTAAATGCTCTGTTGGTCTGTCCAGGTGGCGTCCTCTAATTCGCCTGAGTGGTATTTCAAATTTTGGCTGAAATCGTGCTAGTCGAAGAATTTGAGCGAAAGTCTTCAGACTTGCGATTAACAGATTAAACTCAGAGTTTAATACATTACCTAATATTTCAAAAATAGACAGCCAGACTTCGAATTAAAGTCTTTTAACGCATTAAGACATAAACTTGGGAGCTAAGTAGACTTAGGTGATAAAAAGACATGTTAAACTGTTTTTTAATGGATTAAACATGAAATAACTTAAAAAAAACTTGTCATTTGGAAATCAAACTTGATTCAAATACCAACATATTTTAATGACCTACTAACTTCTTTTCAAAAACAAGTTTTATCTTTAAACTTAAAACATATATTTTTTTTGAAATAACACTTAAAATGCTTGGAAATCAAACACAACTTTAACAAATATATTTTGATCCAATAAAATGAGATTAAACACATTAACACAATACACTTGTCATCATCAAAATTAAATATTTGCTTGGAACAAATCCAACACGTTTGTTGAATGTTTGGTTATTCCCTTAACTTTGCAAACTCGCACAAGTTAGTTTTTATGACTTTTGAGTTATAATAACTTAGACTCAAACTTTTATAAACTATGTGATTTAGTTCTCAAACTTCGATAAACTATATGACTTAGTCCCTTGGTTGACGAAAAACGTGCACAAACACTCATGTTTCTTAGACGATGTTGGTAAGGAGGTGTTGATCAAGCTTTAGTTGGTGAAGTAGAGTGATCTATGGCAGGAGAAGGTGATGGGAAGAAGAAGATTGGTAAGAGAAGGGATTCAATGAAGAAAAAGTTAACAATGAGAGGCAGGGGCAGATTCAATGGATAAGAGGCCGACATTGATGGGGTGAGGGAGGATTTGATGGAGAAAAGGCCAATTTTGACCAGTGAAGGTAGACTTGATAAAGAAAATGAGAACGACAAAGGGTGAGGGTAGATTCAATGAAATATAGGGTAAGGGCAAGGTTAAATTCCATAGAGAAGAGGTCGACAGTGATGGGTGAAGGAGGATTTGACGGAGAAGAGGTTGATGGAGATGGGCAAAGGTAAAACATGGGATGATTCGATGGAAATGAGGCTGATGGCGTCAAGAGAGAATGGGTTTGATGGAGAAGAGGCCGATGGCATTAACAGAGAGTATATTAGATGGAGAAGAGGCTAATGGAAAAGACATTTGAGTTTACAAAGATGGCCATTGACAATAGCAAGGCAAGGAGAATCATTTACAAAGATGGTTGACAACAACAAAGGGGAAGATAGACTAAATTCATGTGCCTTTCTTTCCTATGATGGACTAACTTACTTAATTTCTTGAAATCTAAGGATTAAGTCACATTGAATCATAGTTAAATTTTAACTTGCTTGAGTTGACATAGTTAAATGATCTATTGTGCATTTCAGTTTAAAACCTTTCATGTTTTTGGTGTGGCTTAAACGGTGGGCCCAAGCCCAATCGGATCTTTATGAGGTTCGCTTTGGATCTATTCTATTCAAAGAGATACTGTATTAAATAATGTTGTTAAAATCATGATCTTGATCATATGATCGTACAGTCTTACGATCATAATATAGAAAACCTTGTTAAAACATTGTAGAATCAAAGACATGATAGAATCGTGGTAGGATCGTGACTAGGATCATAGGATCATAGGATCGAAAAATCCTACCGATCCTACCTGAGTATTGATTTTTGTTGGAGACGAATTGCATGAATTATCCCAAACATTTCATTTTCATTATGTTATCATCTACAGTCTATTAAATGTTTTGTTTAGATCCTAAATCTATTAAAAATGTCCTATTTTGGTTCTAAATCCTTTAAAAATATTTTATTTTGGTCCTCAATTGAACAAAATTTGTTAACTTAAGGTAACTGTCTAACAACAACTTTTTAAAGAATAATTTAAATTATTCAGTAACTATCTTATTGTAAAGTTAATATATATAATTATATTTTTTACAGGTAATGGACATTCAAATTACCAGTTTTTCCTCTCTATAAGTTGAACTTATTTCATTCAGAAAGAAAAAAAATACTAATTTTAAATTATTTACTTACTATAATTTTAAATTACTGAATATTTAAATTATAGACATTATACACTTTTTTATTTGTCAATAATGTGTTTGTTCATGAATTTCTTTTAGACTTGTGTTGATTATTTTATTGATTATGTTAATGTATAATCTATTAAATTTTAAATTTTACTTGTATTGTATCAATAATTATGTTGTACCATTGCTATAACACTTAAATTTTACTTGAATTTCTAATATGATTGGTATTTACATAAATTATATTATTTAGACATGAAATTTTAAACTTTTGGTAGGATCTTACGATCTACGATTCCAATCTTACACAGAAAAAAATGATCCTGGGTAGGATCCAGATCTTGATAACTTTGATATTAACGGTCTGTTCGTTTTAGTTTAACACAATTGTGTTAATGTGTTATTCACACAAACACTCCTAAAAAAATTCTATATGCCCCTGCAGTTACCAATATTTATAGCCATACCCTAGTGTTATTACTCACTTCTACCCACTTAAACCGTTTGGACGATCCACCGTTCCCGCAGCCCTACTTCTCACAGCGCTGTTGCCTATTTAGATTCTGCCCTATTCAGCTTCAGGACGAGTTGATCCAAGAAAAAGAGGTGGCAGAAGAAGAAAAGGAAAGGGAAGTGCGCTTTGTTTCCAAGTCATGGAAGCAGAGGATGATATCGGAGGACCTTCGAAGGCCGTGGGCCTTGACGGGACATGTGGCCGCCTGACACCTTTGTCTAAAGATTAGCTGGGTGGCGGCTTTGTCGCGAGATCGGTTGGGTAGCCTTGTCGCGAGATCAGGTGAGTAACGACCTCGTCACAAAATCGGCTAGGTGGCCTCGTCGTGAGATCGGGTTAGCAATGGCCTTTTTGTGAGATTGGCTGGGCAGTGGCCTCTTTCGGAGATCTTGCACAGTGGACAACGACAGAGAGCAAGGGTAGCAACAGGTTGGTGAGCTGGGTTGTGGTGGCTGGGAAATGAGTGACCAGTGAGGCTTTAGGTTTCAGGGTGGGCAAGGTATTTAAATTTGGCCAACTTCATAGACAATTTCAAATGATTTCTATGTGAATGACCCAATAACATGTTAACTCGTTTACATTAATCCAAAATAAACTAGGCCTAAATGTATGATGCAAAAACCTATTAACGGATTCGGCTTAGAATTAGTACCCTTCTTTTGACTGCGTAGGGCGGAGACCTGCTTGACGATCCATGGCCGGTTTCACACAATGTCATTATTTTTTCTTTTAATCGAAGATATATTTTTAGGCCTAAATCCACAATTCACCCCAAAAAATTGCTGACTTGGATACCTAACCCCTTCAACTATGAGTCAGGGTAACTCAGCCTCCAAACTTTATAAATTGGGACACATAACCCTTTCTATCTGATGGAAATGTTCTTTTTGGTTTCCAAGAGACTTAAATGATAATAACGTTAACTAGGGAGACTGAACTTGGCATTTTAACATTTTATTATTTGAGAGGTTGTCTTCCTCCATAGGTTCACATGCAAGAGGTTAGAGAATTCATTGAGAAATTAAGAGTATTCTCAGCATGCTAATTGAAGTTGAGAGGGAAGGCAACCTATTAAACAGCAATATGCTAAAACACCAAGTTCAGTCTTCTTATTCAATATTATTGTCATTTAAGCTCTTGAGAAACAAAAAAGAACTTTTAAATCTGTTAGAGGGTGTTATATGTCCCGGTTTATAAAGCTTAGGGGTTGAATTACTCCAATTTATAGTTTAAGGGGTTCAGTGTCTGAGTTAGCAAAGTTTGGGGGTGAATTTGGATTTATGCATTTTTATTATATTACAACCATTGTACAAAATTCTTTCAAAAAGTTAATGTGTCAATAATATAAATAGATGAAGAAAAAGTTACAGTTGTCTCACTGATGTTTCTTCTTAAAAAAAAAATAATAAAACTATTATCGGTAAAATTTTATGAGCTTTTTTTTTTTTTATGCGTAAGTTCAGCACGTTTAGCATTAAAAAAATGTATGTCCAAAGTTAAATGAAAAATAAAAGGAGTAAAGAAAGTAAAAGGAGCAGAAGCATTTCGTGTTAGTGACAATTCGAACGATATATCTAACGCTATGGAATGAATCACACACACACATATATATTTTCATACGTTTTTTAAAGGTCTAGAAATTAATACTGAAGAAGGTAAAATTCGATAGCAAGCAGGCATTTTTGGATTTTATGGTGTCAAAAGTTATCTAATTTAATTTTCCACGATAGGAAAAAAGGTCTAATTTTCCCGAGGGTCCATTCGTATGAATTGTTCAAAGTTCAAAAGGGGAGGGCCGAGTCTATTCTGCTGGACTTTGGGCAGCCCTGATGAATAAATTAAAGAAACTCTCCCGCTGGTTCATTTGTATGAATAAACTATCTATCTTCTGTGGAGATGCAGGTGAGGCGGGGACACTTGATTAACGTAAAATTTTTGTGAAACCATAAATAAGTTTACCAAGTCGTATTAAGATGAAACTAACTGCAACAGATTTTTCTGTCTATTCCTTTCCACCGGGATTTTTCAAAAGATGAACTTTAAACCAGTTCAATGCTCATGGTCCTAGCCCGTCTAAATCGCAGTGCTAGGAATTATTATTTCCTAGTTTGTGTCTGGTCTCTTGTTCTCTAAACTATAGCATTTTGTTGAATACAACCCCGCTAAACTCTTTATATTTTTTTTAAGTGTAAAGTAATTTCTTATTTTTCTTGATAAATCAAAAGAATCAATGGACTTACAAATTCAAGTAGTCATGGCATGCAATTTTATCTGTTAATATGTCAGATTAATTTCTAATTTTTTAATCAAAGTTAAGTACAAATTTTTTTATATTAAGTCTGATTAATTTAAAATAACTTATTTTTATTATTACCTTTTTTGTTTAAAACTAATATTATCTAAAATTTAATATTATACAGGTATAATAATTAATTAAATAATATTTTTTACTATATAATGTAATTAAATTTAATTTTCCCTTTTTTTTTTGGTTGAGTAATTAAGACATTAAAAAAAATTCATTCGCAACCGGCTTCTCCTTTTACTTTGATTTAATGCCATGGGTAGTTAGAGATGCTCTATATATGCGCCAGGGGACCGGTTGGAGGTCCGGCAATCAGCTGGGATGGAGGGTGGTTGAATGGCAATGGAGGTGGTGGTGGAAAATCCGGCAACAGAGGAGAGGAGGCAGGAGGAGAAGGCGAGATTTTGTAAGCCAGGGCTCTCAAACTCTCGAGAACTGATAACGTATAAAAAATAATATTTATTTTTTAAAAAAAAATCACAAAATTAATATATTAATTCAATGTTAAACTATTGAAAAATTATATTGGTCCTCAGCGCCAAAATGCATGCGCACTTTAGGCTTAAAGGCATATTTGGTCCCCTAAGTTCTCTAACTCTAGTGAGTTAATCTTTGAAGTTTGACTCATTGATACTTAGTTCCTCAACTTTAAAAAATGTAGTAAGTTAGTCCTTGAATGGATGAAAACATGGATGATATTTATTTTTTGGCTGATGTGGCTTGGGGCTAGGTGGGGTGGGCTAAGAATGAAAACGTTGATCCCTCTTCTCCCTTTTCCTCCTTCGCCATTGCCATTTTACGTCACCAACATTTTTGCAAGGTAGATTATTTGAATGAGGTAACAATGGGCGACGGATTTGATGAAGACGAGGTAACAGGGAGCGGCCGAGGAGGAGAAGGGACTGATGGTGTGGTTATGAAGAGGAGAAGTTGCCGACAGTGAGTGCGTAAGGAGAAGTGAAGAGGAGAAGCGGCCGATGAGGAGAAGTGAGGAGAAGCGGCCAGTGGGGAGAAGCGACTAACGGTGAGGGCGTCAGGAGAAGCAGCCGGATTTAATGGAGAAAATGGCATCAAGCAATGGCGAGTGAAATAACCCTAATGAAATCGTGGTTAGGTGACAGCCTGTGGGCGTTTAAGGGACTAAGTCGCACATACTTCTGAACTTTCAGAATTAAACCGTATATTTGTCTAACTTAGAGGATTAGGTTGGGATGATTAAATTTTTAACGACTAACTCATGCAGTGTGCAAACTTGAGGGATCAAATGTGAATTTAAGCCTTATTGGATGAAGTGCTTTGTTGTCCTGCCCCACAAGATCCCTTCTTTGTTTAATTTTAAAAGTTTTCCCATATGCATATGATTGAAAATAAACGCTTGCATTGCATCTAATGGCTTGTGCAATCTTGTATTCGGGAGTAAAGTGGGTTTTTGTAAAATAATTATATAGACTAATATAAAAACAATTTCATTAATTTAGGAAGTAGATTGTGCATACATTAAGGTCTTGATTTGGAATTGTTTACTACTTATTATTTTTTATGTAAGGCTAATTCTGTAAGTTTCTTTATGAATTTAATACTAGAATTTCATGTACATATCTTAGCACAATAAGACTTGTTTTTTTCTTGTAATTCTAGCTAATCTTCCCGTTTTATATATGATAAATTTGATTAATGAACATATCTTGGTCAATTGAAAGGTTCCTTTGAATTTAGATAAAATTATAATTTGCACTCCTTTATTTTAATGTCTACAGACTCTACACTTTACACCCAAATATTAGCATTTTTTAAACGGTTTCTAATATCAATTTCTCAAAATTTTTTTAAGCTGCATGATACCTATTTTCTAATAAATTTGAAATATTTAATAAAATTTTCATAATTAATTAAAAATTTAAACTGTTAATTTTTTCTATCTAAATATAAAATAGTAAAATTTTTCCACACCAGAATGAGAAAGTTGTAATTTCACCTATATAGTTTGGGGGTTTATGTAATTAGTTCGGAAGCAGAAGAGTATAGGAGAATAAAGATTAAAGACAAAACGTTGTTTATTCAAAAGCTTGCAAGAGAGGGAAATTAAAAAAAAAAAGGATAAAAAGAGGGACAGACTTGAAAGTTGAAGGTGGGGGAGTGGGGAATGGGGTTGAATGGTCAAAAAGCAGCAGATGGATAGCTGTGGAAAGTGAGCAGGGGAGGAGAGAGAGAGAAGGAGAGAGAGGGGGGGAATAAAAAATATAAATATTTTCTACTATGATGACCATGTTTGGGCTCTGATGTTAATCGTTGACTGCCATTAGCCACCACCACCAAACAAACAAACCTCCAAATCTCTCTCTTCTCTGTTTGTCCAACCACCCATCACAAGTTTTGATTCCTTGTTTGCAAGCTGTTGTTCCTCCGGAGATCCATCTCAAGATCCCTCTTGGATTCGCTGCCACTTCTGTTCTTGATCCGATTGGTAATTTCTGTTCTCAAATCTCTCGTATCTGATCAGTTTATCGTACGTTTTCAGGTATCAAAATTGTTTCCACGTTTCCAATTTGCTGACTTTTTCTTTCCCCAGATTTGATTTGTTGTATCTGGTTGTGGATCCTGTTTTATTCTTGGCTTTACATAACAAAAAAAAGGGAAGTGCAAAACTTTAGTTTCAGCTGCTGGGTAACTTTTTTTACGTTAGTTCTGGTTAGAGATAGTTGTGTACAGAGACTGTGATTTCATCATTAAGTTGCATGGATGACATTGGTTCTGATCCTGGGCAATTTGTGGTGTGATGCATTGTTGTTAGTTAGTTTTTATAATAATAATCTGATTCGTTTTGTTCTATTGCAGGCAAACTGTTGATTTTTTCTGCTGATACAAGGAGCTGAGGTCAGCTTCTGCGGGATCTGAAGGGTTCTTTATATTTGTTCAATTTTTTACTCGATGGCTTCTGTAAGCCTAGCACCGGCTTCTGGATTGAGAGATCCCAGTGGAAATACAATAGGAGCTGATAAATTGCCTGATGAAATGAATGATATGAAAATCAGAGATGATAAGGTGATTGTGATCATTGTTCTATTTCCTAATTATGTGGGAAATTCATTTTAACTGATCAGGAATTGATTCACATGAAAATTGTTGATTTTTGCAGGAAATGGAAGCAACTGTAGTTGATGGTAATGGAACGGAGACCGGTCATATAATTGTCACTACTATTGGTGGTAAAAATGGCCAGCCAAAGCAGGTACTTTGATACTGTTTTCTTTTTGGAAACTTTATTTTAGCATATAATTCCTGTGTATTTCATACTTATAAGTGTGGTACTGTGATGATTTTAGACTATAAGCTATATGGCTGAACGCGCTGTTGGACAGGGATCATTTGGAGTAGTCTTCCAGGTGTGAGCATTGTACGCTTGTATTTACTTGATAAGTGAATTCCTAGGCTTGCATTAGTTCTTTGTCTTGATACGTAAATCATTTGTCTGATGGGTGATTGTTCTTTCTCTGATTTCATCATACAGGCTAAATGCTTAGAAACAGGTGAGACTGTTGCTATAAAAAAGGTTCTTCAGGACAAGAGATACAAGAACCGTGAGCTGCAAACAATGCGTCTTCTGGACCACCCCAATGTTGTCTCATTAAAACATTGTTTTTTCTCAACTACGGAAAAGGATGAACTCTATCTCAACTTGGTGCTTGAGTATGTTCCTGAGACTGTACACCGAGTTATTAAGCATTACCATAAGATGAACCAAAGGATGCCATTAATATATGTGAAACTTTACTTTTACCAGGTATGCTAAATTAAGTGTTATCTCTTGTTTTAGTTAGTTGCCATAACCTTGTGCGAGTTAGCAATCATTTTAACCCCTGTTTCATTGAATCTTGCTTGCTTCCTGTGTTCTACATGCAGATTTGCCGAGCGCTTGCTTATATTCACAATAGCATCGGAGTGTGCCACAGGGACATAAAGCCTCAAAATCTGTTGGTATGGCATCTATTTTCTTTAGCTGTAGGGTTTGGCTATCATTAGTAAATTCCATGTGTGAAAGAAATGTTTGAATGAAAGTGAAAAATTCTTCTTGCGAGTTCAATAAGGATTATAGTAGTTTGATGATGGAAATACCTCTGTCATTGAATGTCTTTCAAATGTTTTATCATTCGTAGACAGTTAAATGGATCATAGCGTGCAGCTTACTGGCTGTAAGAAGGTTTTTGGACTAAAAATGGAAACAGCGGATTTGATTACCTATTATTGAGAGTTTTGGCCCCTTCAATAGCCATTGAATCATAGTCTTTCTAATTGGAGAAAAGCTTAGTCCTCTTTAATCTACTTTGGTCTGTTCTGTGCACTGTTTCTCACTCCTTTATGTTGCTTTTTGACAGGTCAACCCTCATACCCATCAAGTGAAACTGTGTGATTTTGGAAGTGCAAAAGTTTTGGTTTGTATTCTTTGTCCTGGAACTGTTGATACTATCCCCTACTTGTTCTCCGGGATACTGAGTTTGCTTTTAATCTCATAGGTAAAAGGCGAGCCAAACATTTCTTACATCTGCTCTCGGTACTATCGAGCACCAGAACTAATATTTGGTGCTACTGAATACACCACAGCTATTGATATTTGGTCTGCTGGCTGTGTACTTGCTGAACTATTGCTTGGGCAGGTGGTTGGCTCGTCATTATTGTTATCATACTTCTGTGTTGTTTATATCTGAACTAAGAGAAGATAAATTTTCATTACAGCCTTTGTTTCCCGGGGAAAGTGGTGTAGATCAGCTTGTTGAAATCATCAAGGTAATTATGGATCACTTGTTAGTACCTGGCTCACGTCGATGTCTGATAGTATTTTTGGTTCATTGATAGTATAGAAATTCTACAAACCTTCCTAAGGATGGTGTCAGTTGGTTGTTAATGCTGTTTTAATCTCGGAAACTGGATTCCACTAACTAGTTCTATATCCTGGTGTCCCTTAAACAACTTGCGCTTGGTTATGCAACGTTATACTTTATCCATTTTGGTATTAAAACTCTCTTCTTACAGGTCTTGGGCACCCCAGCAAGAGAAGAAATCAAATGCATGAATCCTAACTACACTGAATTCAAATTTCCTCAGATTAAAGCTCACCCATGGCACAAGGTATTAAGCTGCATCATGTTTCTGTCCCCTTCTCTTTATTTTACCTTTTCTTTTCAAATTTTATATTATTTTATATTTTTGTTTCTAAGCCTTTTGGGGTAAAACACTTCCGACAACCTACTTATAGAATAATAATAATTGATGCTTATGGTTTTAAAATGCAGATTTTCCATAAGCGCATGCCGCCAGAAGCTGTGGATCTGGTCTCCAGACTTCTGCAATACTCTCCGAACCTTCGCAGTACAGCTGTGAGTATACTCTTTGTAGCCATGATGAGATTTCTAGTTGCAAAACTATGTTTAGTTCAGTTCCTTTAATTCAAGCATCTCATTTGAGGTCTAAACCTTTGTACAGCTTGAGGCTTTGGTACATCCATTCTTCGATGAGCTAAGGGATCCAAATGCTCGCCTTCCTAACGGACGTTTCCTACCCCCATTGTTCAACTTCAGACCTCAAGGTAAGAAACTGTCTGATCAAATAGTATTTTCAATGTTTGACCTCTTGTTTAAGAAAAATCTAACAAGTCCTCATGATTATCCCCAATTTCGTGATTAGAACTCAAAGGAGTACCTGCGGATATACTTGTGAAGCTGGTCCCCGAGCATGCGAGAAAGCAATGTGCCTTCCTAGGGTCATGACGTGGGACTTCCTACTTGATTTCTGCGTCTTGCAGAAATCACAGTTCAGCTGTAGAGAGAGGAAATAGCTAGTGGCCCGGCACTTAAAGAATGAAGCTATGCTAATTGTTTATTGGCCCCCGGTCTGCTAATTGTTTATTGGTTTCCGGCGTTATTTTGCCCCCTTTGTTAATTTTTTCCGTCAGTATTTATGTTCTTTTGTGTAGTAGAAAGCAGGTTTGAGGTCTGCTAAATGTATGTTCATAAGACGCCGGAAATTATTTGTCCATCTTTTCCAATTGATGACAGATTGTAGCAAATTCACTGTTCTGTTTGTCTGGTTTTTTTTTCTTCTTTTTTTGGGGCAAAGTTAATGTTCATTGAAATACACGAAGGAAGTACATCAAATGTCTGCAATCAAAATTTTTAAGCAATATCACTGGGGGATTAGACACGCTATCGGAATGACAAAAAGCTAACATTGTTTGGAAATCCAGCTTTGCTCTCGCAATCCCACAACTCTCACATTGCCTTGGTCGTTTACAGCCGTTGCTTCAGTTTGAAGAGGTGAGGGCAGACCAGACCGAACAGCAAGTTCTTCCTGAGACAACTTTTCCTAACTGTTACTGGTCTCTGCGGATTATTCTTAAACCTGATATGTTGCATTCTTAAATGAAACCTCGGTTTATCTTTGAGCTGTTGTTTGGAATCCGACTCGACTGGAATTAATCGAATAATAAATGTAGAAGTGGTGGAGATGATGTTTTATGCATCATGTAACGTGGGCGTTGTGCTCAAATCATAAAGTGTATGATTGGTCAGTCCTGGCGGCATAGAGAGCAGCAACATTTGAAATCTTCAATCGAGGTAATGGAAATGTTTTGACTTTTTCTGAGGTTTACTTTCCTTCGCCTTTTTCTTATTTTATATTTTGGGTGGTCATTTTGGTGGGGTTATCTTAGGAAGTTCTTTTGCATCGTCTTGCAATGTCACTTCATCTTAGTCCCTGCTATTTCAGGCCTGTAGCTGGTTGGATTGTTTAGTATTCTGTTTTGGTGTCTATTACTAGTTGTTGCGTGTTCTTTCAAGCCTCGAGTCAATCTCTCTGCCTCCCATCACCTTTTTTCTAGCCACCCTCTTTTGGTTCTTACTTATCTGTGCTCATCTTCCATGTGCTTGTTTAGATAGAATTTTTTTTAGTTGGTTTTGTGATCTAAATTGTTTAGATATTGGTCTGCCGTGTTTCTAGCTGACAAAATTTCTGACGGAATTATTGCCGCATGCTTGCGTGCTTCATCATCCAAAGTTTGAGAAAGAAGACCAGCATGAGCAATTCAAGTGTCTTTTATTTCTGTCAAGTTTGTCTTGATTAAGGATTTGGTTTTTATTGATGGAAAGCTTGATAAGACTTTTGACGGTCCCCTTTTAGCGAAATGAATGTTGATAAAAGCCTTTCATAGCCGCATATTATCATGCTTAAACTTGGTTACACGACTCAAAGGCTACATGGGCCTGTGATAAGCAAGTTAATAAGTCATTTCTAATAAGAGTTAGCCATTCACTTTTATTTTATTTTTGTAACCAGAAAAAATAAAAGTAAGCGGGTTTAAGAAAAAAGAAAAGCAACAAATTAGTCGCTATAGTAGCACTTGTTTGGGGACCACAAGCATTGAGTATCGAGGGGCAGATTTTAGGAGCTCCATGATTTGGCTTGCTAGGAAAGTCAAGTGCGGGCTTAAGCTCAACAATCCATGAAGTATTTGAAGTACCTACCAGCAATCAGATGGAACTGTAATTTAAGAAATCTTGAGTGAGAATGCTAGATGTAAAGGACCAAGAGTACCTTAAATCTGAGCCTCTCATGTTGATTCACATTGTGGAATGAGTTCACCAAGCCGTAGTCATGGAGGAGCATTCATACCTGCCATACCCAAGTTGTTGCATCTAATACAATTGATCACCTCCAAGCACTGTCTGTAATAGAAATTTGTGGTTGATCACAGATCCAATGATGCTTGTAGGATCTCCAACTATGGCATAAGGAAGGTGGTGGGTCAAATGGGAGGATCCATAGCTTTATTTGGTAGTCCCAAGCGACAATTAGTTGGTGATGGAGCCATCTCTCCTTGCTATTATTAACTAAGGATGAAATGTAGCATAATGTAGAATACATTCATTTCAACCCATCAAAATAGGCCAAACAGTTGAGACTAATAAACTAAACCAATCAAGTTGCCATGGTTTCTAATTTACTAGCAAATTAGCGAGCCAAGAAAGGGCAGGTCATGTATGATGGTCAAGTCATGGGTGAAGGTCTTGAAGAAACGGTACCCTATATTTCCTACGAACCTTTACATTCCTAGACAATACGAAGCATTGCGTTAAGAGCATCACAATAGCAAGAACATAAAGGGTTGGCCAACCCACCATGAGTAGGAAAGTTTAAAGCTATCAGTAGAGCATTTAACAAATGTTTCCATAAAAAAAAACCTTATGGGGGAGGTGAAATACCTAGATAGCCTTCAAAATTGGGTAAAATTCACCATCGGTTCCTTAGCTTATTTTCTATCTTAAATTGGTCCCCAAGCTTAAGATTGTCATACCAAAGTCCCATAGCTCATATTGTACGTCCCAATTAGACATTTTCTGTCAATTCCACCGTTAAATCGGATAAAAAATGCTGACGTGACATTAATTAGCACTAAAAGACATGTAAAATTACAATTTTGGTCATCACACATTTTCAATTAATAACTCTAAGCCTTAAACTGTTAAATATATTGTTCACACCACAATTTTCTCTAGATTTTCTCCTATTCTTTCTCCAAATTTTCTCTAGATTCTTAGACCCAGTTCGATTATGATGTCATCTCCCTCGGTGATATTTTACATCCTCTAGATGGACAATTTTATCCTTCTCGATTCAAAAAATTGATGACCCAGTAAGTGGTTTCGGTTGTGATTTCAATTGCTAGAAGGGAGATTTGGATTACGACCTCACCAATGATGGGACAATAAGCGACAGAGGAAATGGGACAACATTTGGAAACCCAGGAAAAGGGTGTCATCGGTGGCTTTTTTTGGCTTGGATCGATGTCAGAGGTGTCAGATATTGTATAACTTGTGAGGGGACGACAATGCTAGGCTAGCTTTGCTCATGGATTTTCTGGAGCCGGAGAGGAGATTTGGGGATGCGGCAAGTTATGATGATCAATGATGGAAAACCTAGACAAATAGATGGCAAATAATCGGAGGCAAAACCAAGAGAATTGATGGCGGAAAACCTAGGCAAATTAGTTGCAAGTCTCGATGATCAATGATGGTGGTGATGGAGAAAAGCAAGAGGTTCATGGAGGGAGATGAAGGGTTGGTGGCGGATGAGGAGATGGTGCTGCTATCACTTGAGATCGTGGAAAAAGGATCGAGGGTTTAAAGAAGAGGGTGTAGACAGTAGATGCTTAATTTTAAATGTTAAAATTGTTAATTGAAAAAATTTGGAGACCAAATTTGTTATTTTATATTTCTTTTAGTATTAAATAATGTCATATCAGCATTTTTTATCCAATTTAACTGTGAAATTGATAGAAATGGTACCATTTGAAGGAAAAAAAAAAGTTACAAGACCCTTTATGGAATTTACCCCTTCAAAATATTAAAGAACACTAGGTAAGATTTTTTTTTTCGGGTTGACAAACAAGAAATGAAAAACAAAGACAAATTAAATAGAGGAAGATAACCTACGAGCCATCGAGGCCAATCAGTGTGCTTGATTTACTATCGTTCAATGAACCACCACTATTGAAACTCTTCCAAATTGGTTAACTAGCTGATGAATCTCATTGACATCCCTGGCCACATCCAAATGGATAGAATTATAATTTGCAATTTGAAGGAATCCAACCAGACAATCTATTGAAATAGTTATGTTATGCATGCCATAACAGCTGGTGGCCTTCATTACAGTAAGGATAGCTCTAATTTTCATGCATATAACAGATGGATTTTGCCCAAGAAAGCAGTAGAAATTGCAATAAGAGACAGTTGAAGGATCTCGAAAAGGCCAAGCCCATGCACCCATCCTTGTCCCAAAATTCCAAGCTTCATCCAGTTGAAAGATTATTAGGTAGGGGTGATTAGATTATTGACCCAGCATTTAACACGAAGAGCAGGTCTAGTAAGAAAAGACCTGGTGATATGACCCTTATGTTGTATTGCCATCCTTGTTTCATGAATGAAGAGATCTCTATTTTAAATGATTTATTCATAATCCACATCAACATTCTAAAAAACCTTAATGACGAGCAATCCATATGCTCCAAAAAGTAACAATAATGCTGTCCCAAGCCTCAGATTGCCAAGTTTGGTTGTCTAGAAGGTTTTGAATTATCCATTGAAGGAAGTCATCATTGAATTTAGGTTGAGAAATACCAAGGGTTCATTCCCACACATTTCTAAACGTTGGGCAATTCATAAACAATTGTGTTATATCTTCTTCCAAGGCATCACAATGGGGATAGTAGGCTAAAATTAGAACTCCTTTCTTTAGCAACTCAGATATGGTTGGCAAGGCATTGTTAATGCACTTCCAGACAAAAAGTATTATATTTTGTTGGAATGTTTGAGGCCTATAATCTTTTTCAGAATTTATGAGTGTTAGGGAAAATTTGAGGAAATCAGATTCTCTGAGATGCTTTGGAGCTGACCTAAAACATAGCCCCTTTTTGTTGTGAACATGCCATCTTGAGACCCTTCCCATACTGGCCAATTGCTCAATCCTTCCCCTCATTTCCTGGTTCTTCTAATGATTGTCCAAACCACTTCTTTGGAAAAGACCGAGTATAATAGTGGAATATTCCATGAGGTTGAGTTTGCAGTGAAAGGATTTTTAACTTTAGTAATTAGTCTAGAAAGGGATCCAGGGTCAAGAGGATTAGACCTGTTATTGACAAGTTTGTCCAAGGGGAAGCTAGGAATCCGGTAATTGGGCTAAACATTTATCGATCTCCTATCACCAATTTTTCAACAAAGTTTTGGCTTAAGGAAATCACGGCCAATAAGCAAACTTTTCCACACTATAGTATTAAAACCTGTACCTATTTTTTAGAGAGATTCATCTCTACCATACTTGCCCAGCAAAACACAAAACACCAGCGAACTAGGATTTTTATACATGATTCTTTAAAAGGACTTTGCAAGGAGAGCTTGATTAAAATTTTTCATGTCTCAGATACCCAATCTTCTATGGCCCTTAGGAAGTGAAAGAAGGAATCTATTATGGAAATGAATACCACTATCCTGATCCAAACCTCACCACAAAACATTAACCATAGATTTGGAGAGGTTATCACTTGTTGTAACAGGGATGTGAAATAAGGACATGATGTAAATAGGAAGGGAAAACAAAGTGGTCTAGATAAGAATGAGTCTTCCAACAAGGTTCAAAAGCTTCCACTTCTAAAAAGAGAACTTATAGTCAAATTTTGATACTAAGAACTCAAAGGAAACATTCTTGGACATGTCACAATCAAAAGAAATCCCTAGATATTTGGTCACTGTATTATTTACCGACAAAGGCAAGGACAGGCAAAATAAACCAATTAAGCTCTAGGGAATATTCTGACTAAATATCCACTCTAATTTTTTATAATTAATTTCTTGTCCTGCTACTTCCTGGAACAAAAGAAGATATTGCTTGAGGTTGTCAACCATTCCAATGTCTGGTCTTAAAAAAATCAAGTAGTCAAAAGTTAGATGATTAATTCTATGTTTAGGGATACTCGCTTTGATAGCAGGGATACATCTAATGGATTGTTGATGGGTTAGATAACTTGAGAAATCCTTCCCACTAAGAATAAAAAGGTAAGGGGATAAGGGATCCCTTTGCCTAATTCCCCATTTTGAATTAAAGCATTATATTGGGCTGCCAATGACCAGAACAGAGAAAGATACTGTGGTAACACATTACATGATCACGTTGACCCATTGATCAGGGAAGTTCATGGTTCGAAGTACTATATTAATAAAACTCTAATAAAGTTTGTCATATGTTTTTTTCAAGTCCAGTTTGAAAGCCGCCTTAAAACCCCAAGGGCCACTATTTCTACTTGTACTCTTGATGGCTTAGAAGAGTTCATGAGCTATAATAATATTATCTTGGATAACAAGCCCAGGGATGAATGCATTTTGGTTCTCAAAGGCTAGATCATTTAGCAGGGGCTTCATACAGTTAACCAAAAGCTTTGCTATACTTTTATAAACTGTATTTCATAAACTTATCACGCAAAAATCATGGATTGTCTCTGGATGCTGAACTTTGGGAATAAGAGTAATATATGTTCTGTTGATTTCTTTTGGAAGAAATCATCCCTACACAAAAGATTTGATGGCATTAAGAATTAAAGGTCTCATGAACAACCAATACTTTTTGAAGACAATAGGTTGAAACCTGTTAGGTCCTGGGGCTTTAAAGTTGCCAATTGAAAGAGGGTTGTCGGATCTTCACGTCCAAAAAAAGTTTTAAGAGAAGTTACTGCTGATCAGAACTAAGTCGCCTCTGGATGTGTTGACACAGTTCCATTTGTTCTTTTGGATTTGGGTTGGCTTGAGTATCATAGCAGTGGATAAAATGTTGGTGTATAGAAGCCCTAATCAGATCCTATTGAAGAATCCATTCACTACATGTTAGATCCTTGAAGGCATAAAAACGATTTTTTCCATGTTGGAAGTTGGTGATTATATGAAAAAAATTGGTATTTGAATCACCCAGGGCAAGCCAATTAATTCAAGATTTTTAGGCCTATAGCTTATTCTCATCTTTATACAATTAATTTAAAAGGTCACAACTCTACTTAATCTCAACAGCTATTGGGTAAGGATCTGGGAAAAATTGCAAAGAAATAAGTTTTTGCTAAGTATCAGCAATACGCCTCGAGATGTCTCCAATACATTGATGGTTCCGAGTTCACAAATTGTGCATAGCCATTTTGCACTTGGAAACTAATTAAAATATAGAAGATCCTAAATGTTGATTATTCTACGCCTTTCTTAAAACTTCTTCACAGTTAGGATACAACAACCAAAAGGCCTCAAATTAGTGGACCTGTGATAAAATTTATTCAGTGGCCAAGACTCTAGCAATAGAATAGCATGGTTTAAGTGCTAGATCGATAAGTTTCAAAGGAAAACAATAGGGTGCATGTTGCACCAATTTGAAGAAGCAAAAGTCTTGTCGAGAACATCAAATAATGCATTCTCCCTCACTTGGGAGTTGGTCCAAGTAAACTGAGGCCCATGATAGTGCAATGGCATAAGGGCCAAATTATTGATGAACCCCTATAAATGATCAGCGCCTGGATTGGAGTCAGTATTTCTTCTGGTTTTCTCAAAGCTATTAAAAGCTTGATTAAAGTCACCTATATGAAGATGATGTAATGAATAACACAACAATTTTGATTTAATTTCAGTCCAGGTAGCTAAATGAAGATGGGTGGCTGGATTGCCATAAACATGTCTAAGCAACCACTCTTATTTTAACTTTGGTAATTAATGTTGGTAATTAGTGTTAAAATTTCTAAAAAAATTATCTAAAAATAGCAATTAACATTTAATCTTAACAGTTTGATTTTCACTGCAGTGTTAGTTGTTTTAAAATAGATGTGTTATAAAAAATATAATTATTACTAAATCTAATAGGGAAAGAAAGGGGGTAGTGACTAGTGGGTGGCGGCCTGTTGCCAATTGTCTAGTTTTGAAGTGGGTTGAGACTAGTAAGAAAGAATGTGGGGGAAATATGGGGGAATAAGAGGAAAAAATGAGGGGATATAGGGGACTCTGTGTGTGTGTGTGTGTGTAGATTAATTAAGAGTTTTTCTTATATAAATATTCCTTTATATATATTAAAACCATAATTTTTAAGGTATGGAAAATATAAAAGTAAAAATTTTCTTTTAAATAATACTCATTTTATTTCATTTTCTTTGAAACAAATGAGTTTGCATGCAATTTAAGGCTAGACTTGTTTTTACCTTTACTTCCTAGTTTTGCCCTTTTGCTTCGTCAATCTCTATTGTCTTCCTTAAAGTAGATTAACATTTTTCCTGTCCGACAACATATAGGCGTTGCTAGCAAAGTTTTGGTTGACCAAGGAATGACCTGATTATTGCTATCATCTTCCTCATCGATCTCCTGTTCATTATCGTAATCATTGAAACTCTCATTTTTATCCTTGTTGTCCTCCTTGCTTAATTCATTCTTCGATTTTCATGGTCTCTTTGGATCCTTGTTGAAGGAGGTGTCATAGATTGATATGCGGCATTGAGATGTAACCAGTTTAACGTCGCAATCAAGAGATACGATGAATCAGTTAATCTGGCAGTTGAAGGAGGAGATCCTTCCTTTAATTCGCCTCTGTCCGTCACCTAGTCTCCTCTGTCTGGACCCACAGCCTCTTTGCTGCCTTACGGATCCTTGCTCCGATTGTGGATGTGCAACGGAGCTCACCATCGAGCCGTTCTAGGCTGGAATCACAGTTGGATGAAAGGAAGAGTGAGAGCAAAGGTGAAAATGGAGAGAGAGAGAGCCGGGTATGTTGGGAAGGGGAGAGAAGGTTAAATTAGGGGTATAATAGTAAATGGGATGAGAAAGGTTTACTAAATAAGGAATTGTTTCAAAGAATTTGAGATGACCTAAAAATGAAAGTATTGTAAAGAATATGAGATGGAGGAAGCAATAAATATTTGTTATAAAACTAATCAATTACACATACTTATAATATATTTTGACTAAAAGTATCAAAAAAAATATATATATTCGGTCAGTACCGAGACAGTACGGCTAGTATGAGGAAAAATAACCAGTACACCACGTACCGGTCAGTACAGAAAATAGCCTTTGTTTTGGCTACCCCATATCATCTTCAGCTTCGTACAGGTACGTGTTGGCTGTACCAACCAGTATATATGAATTTAAAAATCATGAATTCCATGTCAAAACCAAATGTTTCAACGGTCTTAATTGTAATGAATTAAGTACCTGTAGGATTTAAAACAGAGTATGATTTTTTCCGTAGCTCTAAATGGTATCCTTGTTTGGTGGTAAAAGAGCCTGACAAATTTCCAATCCAGATTAAGGAATCCTAGGAGTCCACAGTTGATGGAGGAGGAACTTTCAAAATTTTCTCATTTACCTGGGGTGGGAATAGATTTTAAAGCGTACAAAATTTCCAAGATTCCAATCCAAAATCATAAAGATCTGATATTCAAATATTTCCATACCCGGATGGTATTTCTGTTTCCAACAATCTATCGGTAATGATCTTTTAAAGGCTTCTCTATCGTACGACAAACTTTGGAAAATAGAATATGCATTCCGAGCCACCTTAACAGAGTGAGCATGACCGTATGTTATTGTCAGCACCTAATGAACCAATTTATTGTTACTCGTTGTAAAAATCCTTTAAAATGTCCTTCCAATTCATTTTTGGGTTAATTTCAGAGGAAAAAAAAAACCTCTAAGATTCCGGTGAAAATATAGTTTACCTCCAGTTCTTTCAAAAAATGATATTTTTTAATATTCTTTAATTGTAATTTAAGATTATGAAAGATATATATATTAAAAAGATCATTTAGATGATAAGAATAATTTTAAATTTTCTTGAAAATAATTAAGTTTTTTGAGTTGGGATAATAGTACCTTGTTTTTTTTTAAATGCATATTTTTACTTTTACTTCCTTTTTTTTAACCAATTCTATTTAAAAGGTAATATTTTATCTACCTACAATCACTTGAATTAATTTTTTAAAAATTAATTAAATTCTTCTGATTTTTCCAATATCTTACCTAAAAAAGAAAATTTATTAAAAGATACTTTCATTTCACAAAAGGAAAAATGTTTTGAAAATTTTTTGGGTTTATTTCATTACAATTTGAGCAAATAATCACTATTCGGAGCAATAAACACTTTTAATACATTAGTGAAAATTCCAGACAAACTTCCCCTTACTTACTACATACACCTGTAGTACCAAATTCCATTGTATCCCAGTTAAAGTGGATATGCAGTAATGCGGTACATAAATTTTTACGATTTTTTGGATTACAATGAAATACTGTGGTATTTTACAAACTGTTTTTTTTTTTTCAGTTTACCTGGTATCTCGTGTAGCATGCATTCAGTATACTAGCTACATATGGCAAGTTAATAATTGTTTTTCATTTTACATCAATGTATCACATACATGCATATATAAAATTATAAAATATAATTAATAAACATATTTTGACATAAATATTATTTTATTTCATTTTTTTAATTTAAAAATAAATTTTAATTGGTAAATGATATTAAAATAATTGAAATTTGGAAATATAATTTTTTTTTCTGTGTAATATTTATTTCAATATGTAAATATGTAAATTTTGATGAAAATAATTAGAGTATATATAAAAATATACTAAAAAATAGTAATATTATGTGACACAATATAGTGCAGTATATCTATTATTTACAGTATGTGATATACCTAATAATAACAAAAATATTGCGTACAATGTTACTTTTAGCACTTATAATTGTGTAAATGGATAAATAATTTCCTTGACAAGTCCTTGACACATATTTCCCACGCATGCGCCGGCTCCTTACCTAGCTAATTCATCTCTATGAAATAAAAGACGCCTTGAGAAATAGGAATGTAATATGACTTGATACAAGAAGTTTTTATAAATAACTTTCGAAGAAATATGAGTTGATACAGTTGTGGTGAAGCTCATTTCTGGGTTCATTACAGGGGTATGCTAGCTTTCTTTCTTTCTTTTTTTCCTCCAAGAAACTTTTATCCTACTGCTGCTAGCAGCCAAAAATCGAAATCAAATTAGTATGTTAGGAGTAGGTTTGCTGCAGATATAAGAAGCAATTTCAGGTGAAGGGTCTAGGAAAATGTTTGATCTGGTGAACACTTGAGGTAAATTATTTGGTTTTGTTTCTCTTTCATGCTTGTTAGGTTGTTTGACAAGGTTCAATGAGGGAGAAGGAGAGAAGTTTAGAGGCAACAAGAAAAATAAAAGTTTCATGTATACAAGCCAGCTAGGTAATTAATCTGGATGATAAGACTGTAAAAAACACATCTTCTCAGTGCCAGTGGTCCCTGCAGCTGAGAAAAACTTCCACTACCAAACCCCATCCTGGGAAAAAAGTTGCTTTCTGAACCCACTCAATACATGTCAGCAAGTGGTACTTCTTCTGCACTCCTAATCTTCCTGCCCCTAATCTGAAATATATTCTGCAGATTCCCATGTTTAACCACCAAACATGCATAATAAACAGGTTGGTCCTCACCGCGAGCCGCAACCAACGAGCACAGGTTTTTTATAATTCCATGGCGGTGGAAAAGAATGTGCTCTAAGTGGGGTGTCCACATTAACAGACTGAGCTGCTTTTTGCCCAGGCAAAACAACTGCTCCGCGGCCGTCCAACTAAACACAAATGTCTCACATTTCTGTTGCACTCCATTTCCGTTCTTATCCTTTTTTATTTTTCTATCATTACACATGATGCTTCCATGGGGAAGGTATCATGCCGAGATTCGAATACGTTCGGTAGGTCTCTTATTGATACAGATTCTGGGCATTGGCATAGCATAAAGACATGAAGAGTATAGCATAAAAAAAGTAGGTTATGTATTGGCACTTTTATTGAACAAAGTTTGGAGAAGAAATTTTTCAACACCAAAAGGGGGCCTTTGTGTTATCACTTTTTCTGGTAGTCAAGTAGTGGGTTCGTCCTGGACAAAGCCTAGGAGCATAACCAAGCTTTAACAATGCATAAACAGCTTCCATCAATCGACATTAGGAATCCCGAGAAAGCTCCTCAAGTTAATCATCTTACTAAGAATGATTAGCTTTCAAGAAATGTGATTGCCAGTCTGCCGGGAATTTGAGACATTCTTTGGTTATTGCAAGTGCTTTAGACTTTGTGGCCTAGTGAAAGTAAAAGTTGTGGGGAAGAACGTGGGGAGCTTTTGGACTGCCCATGCCTCAAGTTTCTAGTTATTTCCTTTTACCTTTTTATTTTATTTGTTCTTTTATTATTATTATTTTTTTATTTTCCAGCAAAGTCATTGTGGACTGGTCCATATTCTCTATACAAAAGCCAATCCCTATATGCTAGTGCTACTAGTCGGTTCCCGCCCCGAAAACTATTATTCTAAGCCAAGCCTTCCACTATCCGATTGTTTTTATATATATGCTAACGCCCAGCTTTTTCTGCTACTGCCTAATTTCCTAAGCAAAAAAACAGTTAACCCTGTCAACTTGCAAGTTGCAACCTCCAAAAACTAATTTCATGATGGTGACAACCCTGCTCTTCAACATAGATTTTCTTTTTGGCCTTGAGCTCGAAAGGAAGTAGAGGCATTGTTCTGCGGGACCTTTTTTTGTAAAAAAAATGGAAGTTGCTGGTCGTAAATTGGTGTGTTTTCACCGTCTTTGGGTAGCTCTGTTTTGCTTCTCTTGCATGCTCTTCTTCCTTGGAACCCAAGCAAGATGGCATGACCACACAAAGCACAAGCATTGTCACCACCACCATCACAAAATATCCGAAATTTCGTCCCCTCCTTGCCCCCCACCAGAGCCTTCTGATCCATCCGATAGTGGCAATAACAGCAGTAGCTTAACTCTTGTGTTCGATGTGACAGAGTATGGTGCAGCTGGAGATGGCATGACTGATGACACAGACGCGTTCAAAACGGCATGGGATGAAGCTTGTCAAGTTGATTCCGCTGTTCTTTTGGTACCTAGTGGGTTTTCGTTCATGATTCAGCCCACCATCTTTACAGGTCCTTGCCAAGGTGGTCTTGTATTTCGGGTAATGACAATGTACTTGATCTAAAAACCTGATCCTTTTACAAGGTAATCAACTGATGGGTTGCTGTTACTGAGAATAGGTTGATGGCACACTTATGCCTCCTGATGGACCAGACTTGTGGCCGGAAAACCAAAGTAGGCGACAGTGGCTGGTGTTCTACAGAATTGAGGAAATGACACTGCAAGGAGGAGGACTTGTAGATGGTAGAGGAGAAAAATGGTGGGATCTTCCTTGCAAGCCCCACAAGGTCTCTACTTTCTAGCCACCCTTTTGCCAAGCTCATGTTTCTTGCCAACTTTTTCATTTTCTATAACCCATGCTCATTTCCTTCACTACACCCATTGTTACAGGGAATCAATGGAACGACAATGCCTGGACCATGTGACAGTCCAATTGTAAGACACGAACATAAACCTCACTTGTCTTCTAAACGCAACGCATGATTCTTCTTCACCAGTAGTTTAAAGTAAATGTTGCAGGCAATAAGGTTCTTTATGAGCTCCAACCTGATAGTCCAAGGACTGAGAATCAAGAACAGCCCTCAGTTCCACTTCAGATTCGACAACTGCAGGAATGTCCACATAGAGACACTTCATATTACAGCTCCTGCCCTCAGCCCCAACACTGATGGAATCCACATAGAGAACACAAATGATGTTGGAATATATAATTCTGTCATCTCCAATGGTTAGCTTCATACTTACAAGCCCTTTTCTTTTTGTTTTTTTACAAAACTCCTTTTCGAGCTTTACAGTTTTTAAAGCATAAATATGGATTTTGGTGACAGGGGATGATTGTGTGTCCATCGGATCAGGATGTCATGATGTGGATATAAAGAATTTGACCTGTGGACCTGGCCACGGAATCAGGTTCTCTTCATCCTTCCTCCCTGCAGAATTTTCTCATCCTAAAAGTTTTATGCATGTTAGGTTGGAATTTTGATACCGTATTTTAATCGAACTCTTCTCAACTTCTCTAGAAGCTAAAAGTAAATGTTGAAGCAGAAGCCAGTCTGGAACTTTTAGCGACAGGGTCTTCTGCGGAAACTGAACCTCACAAACCATACTTAGATAATTTCTTTTCTTGTAATATCAGTAAAAAGTTCCCTTTTCCCTTGTTCAGTATTGGCAGTCTAGGCAAGCACAATACAAGGGCCTGCGTTTCAAACATCACAGTGAGAGATTCAGTGATCAAAGTATCAGACAATGGGGTTAGGATCAAGACATGGCAAGGCGGTTCTGGAGAAGTGAGGGGAGTAACGTTCAGCAACATTCACATGGAATCTGTTCAAAACCCGCTCATAATAGACCAGTTCTACTGCCTCAGCAGGCAATGCACAAACCAAACATCTGCAGTTTCAATATCAGACATATTTTACGAAAGCATCAAGGGGACCTATGATATTAGGAGCCCTCCAATGCATTTTGCCTGCAGTGATTCTGTTCCTTGTACAAACATAACTGTTTCTGACATTGAGTTGCTTCCTGCACAAGGCGTCATTCTTCATGACCCTTTCTGTTGGAATGCATACGGTGATTCCCAAGCACTGACAATTCCGCCGGTTTCCTGCTTGATGGATGGTGTTCCTGAAGTTGTCCTGGCAAATGGGATTGATTATTGCTGACATTGGACTTGCATTATGTAAATTTGTCAGAAGTTAAAGAGTGGTTGGTGTTTATGAGCCATTAAAGTGTCGGATTGTGAGATCAGTTTATGAGTGGCCCACTGAAACGCCTGCTTAAATACAAATTCAGGTGATCCATAATCTGTACGATCTGTGATGAACCGGCAAAAATGTGGAGGGTAGCCACTTTGGCTTATCTTTATCCGGTCATATTCTAATTTCGCTCATATCCGAAGTGGTTGGAATCAGTATTCCTTTTTAATGGTTTCCATACTTTCCTTCTTGATGAGTTGATTCTTTCCTCAATATCCTTGTTTTCTTTTGTTTTAAACTTGCAATCATTCCCCATGATCGGAATAGAAATGAGGAGATCTTTGTTCTATACCGTTGTACTTGAACACGAGAGACAGAGACTAAAGAAATTACAAGAGTACACTACAAGGGAGATGACGATTAGTGACTGAAACTAGCGATTAAAAGTTAGTCGTTAAATGTGTCAGTCGCTAGATGTGGGCCACAGCGAAACTAGCGACTAAAATATTTAGTCGTAATATTTTAGTCACTAGTTAGTTGCTAATCAGTTGCATTTTTTTTAATATTTTCATATTCAGTTGCTATTCAGTCACTAATTCTCCTTCAGTCGCAAATTCAGTCACTAGTTATCATTAAAATTATCCCTTGTTCTCCCCTCCCCCATTTCCTCTTCTTCTTCTTTATCACTCTCATTTATGCTCCTTTCAACATCTCAGGCGAATCTTTCCAACAGTGAAGCGATCTATTGCAAACTCACGGTGTATAAAGATAATGATTGAGGTAATATGTAATTTAATTAAATATTATGTTTTAACTACTAGTTTTGGTGTTTATATACTCAATATTGTTATGCATATAGTGAATCATAGAATGTCTGTCAATGATTCTTGACCTATTTAGAAATAATGAATAATAGCTGCAATTGTACGTAGTTATTGTATATACATAATATTTCTTTGGTTAGGAATCATTGATTGTTCAAGTTAGACAGTTTAGAAATGATAAAATCTTTTCAGAACTATATAAATTATCTTAATAGTGGAAAAGTTTTGGTCGTATCTAGCTTCGTTCCTCGAAAGCCAAGCTTGAGATTTTTACCTCAAGAAAAATTTGGTGTTCTGAAGAACTAAGCTGAGATGCTGCTGAAATTTTTTCAAACTATATTAAAATAAAATAAAATGTAGAAGTACTGTTTAGATTTTTTATTTCTAAATAGGCTAGAGCCATTCCCTATAGGAATTTATTAGGCATAAAAAGACATTCATATAGTATCTAGAATTTAATTATGGTTATAGAATTATAATTATATATATGTTTTGCATTTATATTAAATATTCAGTGTATACTGTAAATGAAAATATATATAGTGTTTTGTAGAAAATTAGAGCAATGGTGCAAGAGGGACATACAAACGAGTAATGAGAGATGGATATATAAATTCAGATTTTATAAATGGTGTAGAAAATTTTATACAAACAGTGTGTAGTAGTTCAAATGAACTAATTAAATGTATATGTTAGCAATGTCGAAACAGACGTTATCGAAATCAAAATGAAGTTGGAATGCATTTATTTCAATATGAATTTGGTATTATCATGATGAAAGACATGATACTCGAAATCATAATTTTCATGTGGGAGATAGTGCAAACGCTCCATCGTCATCAAGGACATTGTTCGATAGTGATACTGTTTGTGATAATAGATTTGTTTACAGTCATATGGTCATTGATTCGATGCATCTGACATTCGAGTATAATAATAGGCTAGAAAGTGATGAATATGATAATGAGAATCAAGAGGAAATGATTATTGAGGGTACTAATAACAATGATGGTATTGTGCATTATTTTGTAGAAATTAATAATCAGTTGCCTAATCCAAATGCACAGGAATTTTATAAACTACTGGAGGATTCATAAACACCGTTGTTTGAAGGATGTAAGAAATACATGAAATTGTCGACAGTTTCGCGGTTGTTGAGCAAAAAGAGTAAACATAATATGACTGATAACTGCTTTAATGACATATTGTCGTTATTGAAGGAATTCATCCAAGAGGAAAATCAATTGCTAAAGACGTTATATGAATCAAAGCAAATGATGAAGGGGTTAGGCCTTTTGTGCGTGAAAATAAATGCGTGTCTAAAAAATTGTATGTTATTTAATTGTGAGAATTCAGAATTAAAGCATTGTAGTGTCTGTGGTGAGTGTAGATATAGAGAAAAGACATTGAACAAAGGGAAGAAAAAATCAATTGCTAAGAAGGTGCTGCAACATCTACCAATCACAGATCGATTGAAACGTTTATTTATGTCTTGCTAAACAGCTGAATACATGATATGGAATGCAAGTCATGGACATGATGCGCTTTCAAGTTCAGTAGCTCACCCATGCCAAACAGAGGCTTGGCGTCATGTAAATTCATCTTTCCTTAACTTTGCTGCTGAAATTAGAAATTTACGTCTTGGGCCATGCATAGATGGGTTTATGCCGAATTCCACAACGGGTGGAACATATTCTATACGGCTTGTGTTTATAGTTGTCTATAACTTGCCACCGGAAATGTGTATGAAAGAGGCGTACATTTTTTTGTCATTGTTAATACCAGGGCCAAGATCTCTGGGATGAAATATCGATGTATTCTTAAGACCTTTAATTGAGGAGTTGAAGACGCTATGGGTGGAAGGAGTAGAAACGTGGGATGCATATGGATGTGAAAATTTTAGAATGAGGGCTTGTCTATTATGGATAATTAGTGATTTTCCAGCATATGTTATGTTGTCAGGTTGGAGTACATATGGGAAATTGGCTTGTCCATATTGTATGAAGAACATTAATACATTTCAGTTAAAGTTCAGTAGGAAGCCGTGTTGGTGGGACTGTCACAAGAAGTTTTTGAAAAGTAACTATGAATTTCATGGAAATATTAATGCTTTTCGACCGGGGTTACGAGTAAGGGAAACAGCTGTTCCGCCAATGTTTGTGAGGGAACCTCTTGCTTACCCTAATATAGGGTGTTTCCAGGATTTTAGTATAATTAGGATTTAGTATTCCTGTTTTTAGTTGCAAATGGCTAAGCTAATACTTGCGTTGTTTAAAACTTTATACTAGTTGATTATCTTATGACATGAATCCATGTATGCTTAACTTCGGCATTTAGAGAGAACTAATAAAAGTAATAAATAAATCTTTTCAAAATAGTTTCCATGGTATTCATAAAACACTTGAAACACATACCGAAGTCATACAAATATGTTTATTTAAACTGCAAGCATTAACTTATGTACACATAACACTTAACTTATGTACATCCATAAGCAACTATAGTGTATATATAGACATATATACTAAATAAATCTATGCACACTTGTCAAACTAGAGGCATTTCCTTGGTACCTAAGTACCCACTATGTACAAAGTCTAAGACTATCAAAATAACTCCCACCTGAGTACAAAAGCCCTAAAAGTGAGAGGTCTAACTTTTCCTTGTGCACTTCACCTGTATCTGTCAAGACTATTTTAAATAACTTAGTTAGTACAATAATATTACTAACCAATAACTTAGAATTATTAAAGATTTATGGTATTTTAAATACCTACACCAAAACTTTGCTTAACAACCTTTTAGTGGGTGTTCAGTTTCACACTACTATTATCTGTACAATGTGATACTTAAGGGAATGAGAATTATAAATTCTTATTAAGGAATTAAATACCTGCAAAATAAACTTTAGGACCCAGCATATATAACATATATACATATCTTAACGTGAGTTCAAAATGTTATAAGGTCTTGACTAATGGCCACTAGTACGGGTTCTATGATGGGGAACCCATCCTCAACCTAGTCCTTCTTACAAGAGCTTAACTCTTGCCTTAGCAAGCTTGGCTTGCCATTACTTACCATTGCTCACACTGTACAGGATTTCTTGGTGGCCCATTCTTATTAAGCTTGGTAGCTTAGCTAAGGTACTTTTGAGCGTCAAAGCCCATCTTGAATACTTAGTATATTGTATACTTACTTAAGAGCTATTTACTTACATAGTCCTTAAGTCACTTATTGTCCACCTCTTACTCTCTTAATTAATGCATTATAAAAATACATAATGCATTAATTTTAATTTGAACTTAAAATCCCTTACCTTGAATAATTAATACAAGCAAACACCAACTTCAGTGTCCTTATGGTCTCGGTTTTGTATCCTTTTTTGTTCCTTTATAGTAGCTTGAGTATTTCTCTTTTAATTGATCATTTGGCTACATAAATAAACCATAATTAGAAAAATATTACAACATTCCTTATGGTTTAAGTGGTTAGGAAAAATCCTCTCATTGGATTTCAATTAACCGGCCCTTTACTCAACACACAACAACACCGGTTCCGATGTTGTATCCTTTCAACTCTAAAACCGAACAATCTAGGTTCCTATTGATTATTTCTCTTATAAGAAACTAAGAACCAATATAAACACATTAAATCCAACCATTTTTCAGCACAAATAACCCAAAAAATCTGGACACATCCGAACCGAATCAACATATAACTAGGTTTTTAGCCTTCTTTCAACAACTTAGTTCAAATGGGTTTTAAACGTATTTTTGCCTTCACAAGCTAACAAAAATTGATTATAACACACTTAATTCCAGATTTATAAACTCACAAAAATTCTGGAACTAATCAAAAATAAGGAAAAATTGAATTAGTTCTTACCTTTCCTACTTAAGCTTAATTCCAAAGCTTTTCTTATTGTTTTTCCCTTAATAAACAAACAAGAACTAGGCTCAAATCAGTAATTCCAGCAGCTACAGACCTTCATGAACCTCAAAAATAGGGGAAGAACAAAACAAAACATACTTGAACAAGTAACTCGAAAATCAAGCTTAGGATGGTTCCATACTTAATTTTTCTTCAAAAACTTGCTTAATTGTGCTTGAATTTGATGGATTGGAGCTTGGATTTGGTTTAGCTATGGAGTTTCGAAGTGGAGAGAGTACTCTCGGGTGGTCTAGAGCTGGAGGAAGAAGATGGCCGAGTAAATAATGGGAAGTCAACTTATGTAAGCTTAAATGGCACATGCCACTCACCTGGTCCCTTTTTTGTACACAATAGTAAGTTGGGGGCTTATCTAGGACCGAACAGAAAAATCAGGACCAAAACCAGAATTATGTTGCACCTGAATCCTTCTTCACCTTAATTACATGCCCAGTCCTCAGCTTTGGCATACGTGCAAATTTAGGTCTGATACTTTTGAGGATTACATAAAAGTGTTTATAGACAATCTAGTCAATTCACAATTTTACAAGGGAAGAGCAAGAATTACGAAAAACTGTGAGAACTTAAATTTAGTATTTGTCCATCCTCTACCCAACCGTGAAATAAAAATGGGTCACTATATGAAATGACTAAAATGCCCTTCTTGGTCCAGTTTTCTTAAATGACCAATTTTGTCATCTTTAAGTTACTGTACTTTATTAAACTGAGAATTTGCTTGTATTAAATATTCTAAGTATATTAAATTACTAAAATAACTAATGTTATCTCAGTAATTATGATTTAAAATTTTGGAGAGCTGTTACAATGTCTAGTGAAGAGATTGTTCAATACTTAGATAACATGCAATTCCCACCATTTGGATCACCCTGCGACAATCTTCGCACAACTGGATTTGGTTCCACTGATAATTGGCTGAAACGGCCAATTTTCTGGTAGTTATCTTATTTAAAGTTCTTGCTGTCAGGCACAACTTGGATGTCATGTATATAGAAAAAATTTCTTTGAGAATTTATTTTATACATTGATGGATGTAAAAGGTAAAACAAAATATAACCTTAATGCCCGATTGGATTTAAAAGAGCTGGATATGCAATATGAGCTCTATTTGATTGATGATGGAAATACTAGCATTAAACTGAAAGCCACATATGCTCTGGAGTATGAGGTGGTTCGGCAAATATGTTTATGGCTCAAAGAATTAAAATTTCCAAATGGATTTTCCTCTAATTTATCAGGGAATGTTAATGTTTCAGATTATAGTTTCTATGCTTTTAAAAGCCATGATTGTCACATATTTATGCAACACCTATTGCCTATTGTGGTACGTGGGTATTTGTCACTAGCAATGTGAGACACAATATCAGAAGTTTGTTCATTTTTTTGGGAACTTTGTTTGTGCAAGATGAGATATGAAGAGATAGAAAAACTTGATAACCTCATAATCATCACTATCTGCAAACTTGAGATGATATTCTTGCCAGTTTTTTTTTATTCAATGGAACACTTAGCTATACATTTACCTCGAGAAGCGAAGTGCTGTGGACCCGTTCAGTATCATTGGATGTATCCTTTTGAACAGTAGAGTATTTTATATGAATACTTTGTAACGTTTTCTTTAATTTATTGGCTGCCACCTTAATCTTTGTTATTATAGGTTTATGCGGTCTCTAAAGAGAAAGGCGCATAATAAGGCAAAGTTAGAGGGATCAATTGTGGAGACATATCTAGTGCAGGAGATGACATTATTTTGTGAACATTACTTTGGTCCTAATACGAAAACCAGATTGAACCGAGCCCCTAGGAATGTTGAGTCCATAAATTTGAGTTCAAATAAGAGGTTCCATCCTATCCCTCTTGTAGTGTTCTGCAATGATAATAGAAACTTTCCTACTCGCGGGACACGGAGGATCCTAGATGAGTGTGAAATATGATGGGTATCTTTGTATATTCTACAAAATTGTGAAGAAGTAGATGTCTACTTTAAGGTTTTCAATGATGTAATGCGACAAAAGTTTCCTCATTCTAGTGACTTTAAAATGGAACAGTTTCGAGTTCAACATTTTTCCCAGTGGTTTCGTGATTATGTAAACATTTTCTTGAATTCAGTACTGTAATGTTTTATAATGCTTCAAAATTATAGTATACAACTTTACGATATATGGTACTAACTATTTTTGTATTGGCAGGGTGAGCTTCATCCTGATAGATTGGGCAAAGGTCTTGTTGAACTATCGCGTGGTCTGCTTTATTCTAGCACAAGTTATAATGATTGCATGGTTAATGGGCTTCAATTTCATAGTAGAACCTACGAATTGACCAAATCAACGGCGAACTGGGGTGTTTGTGTCAAGAGTGACATAAGTTTGGATAGCGAGATCAACTTTTATGGAATAATTGATGAAATCATCAAACTTCAATATTCTGGACATGTTCTAAACATTGTAATGGTTTTTAAGTGTACGTGGTTTGATCCAACACGTGGTGTTCGCATACATTTATCATTTAGCGTCATTGATGTGAAGTGAAAATTGAGATTAGATCCGCCAAAACCATTCATATTGGCTTGCCAAGCCATACAAGTGTTTTATTGTCAGTACCCACATTCATCTCAACAGCAATAGTGGATAGTAATGAAGGTGAAACCACGTAGTTATGTTGAATCAGACTCCGTTAATGTCCAGGCAGCTAACAATTCTGCAGCAAATGACATTGAAGGTGGACCAGTTGAAGAGGATGAGCCATACCAACATAATCATATACAATATGTCAACATAACACGTGATACTAAAGACGTTGAATCAGGTCTAATGTTTGTTGATCTTAATATTGTCGTTCAAGTAGTTCCAGAATGAGAACGTTGTTTATCTATATTTGACACCTTCTAGGCCAAAGGTGACCATTCAGAGGACAAAGAAGGCGAAGATGTTTTAGAGTCTGAACAATCAGACCACGTTAATGTATTGCTTCTGTTAACCATAATATTGAATTTATTTATAACATGTTACAGTTAATTAGACTAAATAATATTTTTACTTAATCTAATCAGTATTTATAATTTTATAAATTATTTGTTACAAATATAATATAGTATAGTTTGACATAATATTTATGTGGCCTAAACATAATATTGTTGACAAAAAAATATTTTAGATTTCATACATATATATATATATATATATATATATATATATATATATATATATATATATATATATATATATATATATATATATATATATATAATTTATAGAAATTATGAGTTAGCTATTATAAATATAATATGTTATATTTTACTAAATATTAGAAATATTTCTTTCAAAATTACCGACTGAATTAAATGACCTAGCAACTGAATGCAAACATTGTTAGTGACTGAATTGTTCAACTTAGAGACTAAATATTTTAGTCGCTAGTTAGTTGCGCCACAAGTTGAATGACAATTGTACCTTTTTAGCGATTGAAAATTTAGTCGTTAATGGTGGACTTTTTGTAATTTCACATATAGCGATTAAATTTTTCAATCGCTACTTGCCCAGATCTATAAAAACCCTTTTTGGCCATCTGAATTCATTTGTTTTGCTTTCAACCTTTCGAAAAATACTCTCAACAATGCTTCATGTGAAACTTCTGCAACAGCCACAATCTGGTACCTCTTTAACTCATCCTTTATTATTTTCCTTATTCAATTAATGTGTATCAGTTTCTACTCGAATTTTCCCTTTTTTGTTGTTGTCAGTATTTTAGAAATTGTTAGAAATTTTTATTAGAAAAATTTGTTATTTTGTTATAAATATTTTTTTAGTTGATAATATTTGCTACATTATTACAAATAGTTACCATTTGTAAACATTGTTAAAATTTTAAAAATTTTGGCAATTTTTAAAAATTTTATAACTTGTTAGAGATTTTAGAAATTGTTAGGGGTTTTATAAATTGTGATAACTTTTTATAGATTTTTATTTCTTACACATGTTTTAACAATCTACAAATTTTGAATATTTCTAACTTGTTATTAATTTATTGCAATTATTAAAAGTTATTGAAAATTGATGATATGTAGTAAATGTGTAATTATGTGGTAAATTTTATCTAAAATGCAGAGATGGATCAGAATAGAGGAGGACATTCAGATCAGTCCTCTGGAGGACATCGATTTGCTCCGTCATCCTCTGATGCTGCGCAAGGTGGTGGGCATAGTGGCCGCGGGGTTCGGGCCCAGTACATTTATGGCACTGCTCCATAGCCAAGGGGTGGTCGGGGTCGAGTTCTTTGACCTGTTCAATTTTCTTCATCTGCCAATTTTCCAACGGCCTATTCTGGTAGCCCGTCAACGGTATCGGAGTCTGGTTCAGAGAACTAGCTATCAGCCCACCAAGTTAATGTTCCTCCTCTGCATCCAGATCCAAGCCTTGACAAGCAAATGTCCCCTGGGGATGACGCAATACCCCCTCCGCAGTGGACGGTAATTGACCCATTGTTGTAAGTGTCGTTACATTATTCAATTTCTATATATTTCATAAATATAAATTTATACTTTATTACTTATTTCATAAATTTCTTTGTAGGTTCGTCACTAACACCAGGGTTCAACAGACACTCACAAGCATATCTCTGACACTGTTTAAGGGCGAGTACCCTAAATGAAAAGATGTCAAATGGGAAAGAAGTGAGGAGTATTTAGCTCAGTTACAGGTAATTACATAAATTGCTGTTTCTATAAACTATTTCAATAAATTTTCAATATTATATATTTTTTGAAATACTAATTAATGTTTCACTTTATCGTTTCAGCAATATTACTGTTGGGATCCAGTGGACAACCAGAAAATACGGAAGGAGTTCTTTAAACAAATGTAGGACCGCTACAAGCACAAGTTAGCTCATTTGTGGGGTGCAATTGTCAAGGCACATTTCAATAACGTCTTATTGAATAATGACTTCAATTTCATTCATCCTTTTCGTCCACCGGCAATCCAACCACACTACTGGGATAATCTTATTCGCCACTAGAATGGTGAAAAATTCGAACACGTCAGTGACGTCATGAAGCATAATAGGGTAACATAATCTATTATATTTAATTGATAATCTATTTTTAATTAATTCATATTACTAATTATGTTAATCTCCAATTTCTTTGTAACCCAGCAAAGACGCTCCTTTTGGTGTAGAGCCACAAAGCATTCACTGGGAAGTCATAGGAAGCAAATGCTTTATAATTGTATGGTAAAAAAGTAACTTTCATGAAATAAGTATGATTTTATAACTATATTGTTTTTCTTACTAATTTATGACTATATTAAATTATAACTACAAGTATCATTGTATAAATATATTGTTATTCTTAGTAATTTATCTTGAACTAAATTCCTAGACTCAGGAAGGTCAGCCCCTGCAGTTTAGCGACTTTATTCGATGAATGTCAACACAATGAGGACTTACGGCCGAGGTTTTGTCTCAGAAGCAGATAAATGAATCGATATGTAATAATCAAAATTTAATAATATTTTACTTATATTCACCATTTAACGTTTTTACTTACTTTATTTCTTAGGCCAAGTATGAGGAGGAGGTCATATGGAGGTATGAACTCGATCCATCGAGACATCCTACCTTCTGTCCACTGTCGTGGAAAACGGTAGTCGGTCGGCCACATAAAGATGTCTGGACCAGGGTCCCACAGGCATTAGCATTTCCTGACCGATTTTGACGTGCACGATCCGAGGTGCTATTTTATTATATCTTACCAACTTTATTAGATTAAAATTCATTATTTTTAAAAAAATTAACATTATTCAATATTTAGGGTTACGGGGATGACGTTACTGAGCAACTTTATTAGATTAAAATTCATTATTTTTTAAAAAATTAACGTTATTCAATATTTAGGGTTACGGGGATGACGTTACTGAGCAACTCCGTAAAGAGAATACGGAGCTCTGGTCTTAGTTAACCGTAGTTCATAAGCAGATGGCAGCTCAGCGGGCCCATCAAGACCAAATTGATGAAAGGGTCTATGTCTTTGATGCCTTCATATAGTCCATGATTGGACTGCAGGGCCCGCGAGTAGGATTTGACTTCTTGGTTGCTGCTACAACGTACCTTGGGCGCATGTCCACTCAAGGGACTTGACTGGTGTTGATCTTGCTATCGTACCTTGGGCACAGTCACAGCCTGTTCATCCCCTTCATTATGGTATGATGGGTTCACAGCTGGCACAGCCTCCTTTATCGTCATACCCATGGGCGATCAAATCTCATTAGTAAACGACTCAAACAGCGATGGCGCAAGCATTTTATCTGCATTCTTCTTCCTCGACTCAGCCGAGTACGATGATGGTAGGCTCTCAGCACTAGGTTCCCGTATCCGTTCATCCCCAGCCATTTCTCAGTTTGAGTGGGTCCATGTCGGTATGGTAGTCAGCACAGCATTAGTCAAATTATTCAACAAAGGTATCTGCTTGGCTTAATGTTGTTGACCTGTCCCAGATCGAGACTCGTGTACCCGAGACACAGGATATCTCAGGCAACCGTTAGCCTAAGACTGCACATGATCAGCCTCAAGAGGATGTTACTGGTGACCATCCCCCCAGCACCATCTATGACTTTCAGTTTCTCTAGTTTATTATTTTAATTGTTAGACAAAAATTTCTTGTTTTTTATTTTCTTTGAATAATAACAATATTCCAGTTTTATATTTATTTTAATTGTTTATTTTAGACTTTATAAATTCTTTATTCATTTTGTTCATATATATATATAATATTTTAAATTATTTATATATATACAAATTTGGGTTAGTGGTTTATGATTTAAAAAAACCAGCTAGCAACTGAAAAGTCTGTTACAATTAGCGACTAAAAGTTCATTCGTACTTAGCAACTAAATTTTTAGTCCCTATTATAGCGACTAATAATTTTCAATCACTAGTTTGAAAAAGTATGGACTGACAGTTTCAGTCACTATTTTCAGTCGCTACCCATTAATGATTAATGTTTTTAAAACTGAATATTTTAGTCACTAGTCAGTTACAATTAGCGACTGATAGCAATTATTTCTTCAATCGCTAATCGACTTCTGCCTTATAGTAGTAACTACTAAGAAAAGAATAGGTAGAGCCTGTATCATGTCCGCTAAATTTTTTGACCTTATCATAAGGTCAATGTTGATCAATGAACAAAATTGAATGCGCCAATCAATCTCATCGTGGCCATTGAACAAAATTGAATGCGTCCAATCAATCTCATCGTGGCCATTGAATTATAAACCAACCAACCGGTGCTGCAGCAGGTTTCTGGCCACCAAATTAAATGGAACAAAAACGTGTGCCTAATAGCTCCAAAAACAGAACAAATTTATAGAAGCAGTAAAACCTGAAAACGTCTTCCCAACTTTCTAAGGATGCATAAGTTCAATTTTCAAATATTCTTATCCGGGCTTTTGTTAATTCGTTTGGGCTACAGGAATTATAAATTCGTGCTTCTCTCAAGTTGGAGGATTGATGACGGAGGAGTTGAACAAGTTAGACATGAAGCTTCTTTTCATGATGAATTTTGAACAATATTGGCGCAGCCACGTCGTAGGTTATTATCAAATCAAAAAGGCTCCATTTGTGCGGAGAAGTTCAAATCCAGGCTTGTTACGGTCATAGGAGAGATCCTCTATTAAAGATTTTGATCTTGCAATTCTTATGTACATACAAGTTTTTATGTCAAATTTGAAAATTTTTGCTTTTTCTTTTTTTTTTCTTAGTCAGAATATTAGACCCAAAGTAAAATGATACTAGAATCTTTCAAAGATCAAAATGATATCAATGAAACTAGCTTTAATACCCGGCGTTGCTTTGGGAGTAAAAGTACAAACCAATACACTTGTAATTAAAAAAAAAACATCATAAAACAATACCAAGTAGAACAATATATAGTTTAACAAAAAATGTTATTACTGTATGACATATTTGAAGGGTCAAACATTTTATGATAATTCTCACCTTTAACTCGGAAAACATATGGACCGCCACCATCATTTATGCGTGTGTCAATCTGCCCACCAGTAGAAGTGAATGAAAATCAGCAATTGAATTCCCGAATGTTTGCTCGGATGTACTTTGACAACTATCCACCATTGTAATCCAACATTTCACGTAAGAACTCAGGAGACGGTTGCTTGAAAGGTAGTTCAACTTTACCATTTTGGCAGTAAATAGAAAATGTAGGGTTTCTTTGTTTACAGGAATGAACACTTCTCTCTAATGACCAAACAATAGCCTGACAATGGTCATAAGGGCAGACAGTATCAGGTGGTCCAAAGTCTTCATGCTGTGTAAATCTCCCTACATAAGTGATAGGTGAGGTTGTAAATTTCCTTAACTGATATTAAGGACTAATAAAAGATTGATAGGTTGAGTATGTACATACTATGGTGGTGGAAAACATAGTTGCTTGCAGCATTGTAGCACATGTCATCTACAATGCTAAGATTGTCTGCAAGACCATTTATTAAGCTGATCAAGGTAAAGACAATAATAAAAGGTTGAATATTGTATTTGGACATCTATACCTTCAAAGTTTTGTTCCTCATGACTAAGACCCATCATCGGAATTGGTTGCCATTCTGGTCTAGATGGTCTTGGCCTCTTATAGTGTATAGTTCTAGTATTTGATGGTTCTCCAACTTTAATTGTACGTCGCAAGGATGGCATTGACGAGTTTGGTTCAACACTTAAAAAACTATGATTTCTGTCCAATGTTCCTTCTTGCCGATCTATTGGATTTGCCAATGAGAAATAGTGATTGGTTATGTCACTTAAAAGTGAACGACGTGCAGATAGAACAGGGGGATTTTCCCCCTGCAGTACTCAAATAGGCATTGAACTCCCAGGGCCTATCAACTTTTTTGCTAAGGAGGGATTATTAGATCCACACCATGCAACATTATGTCTTGGTGTCCAAGGCTGATGAGATCGTGAGGAAGTATTTTGGTCTTCATTCTCAACATGATAAACATGTGTAAGACCAGAAATTTGTGTGTTTTGAATCATCATAGATGGGACATGAGGTGGAGGAAATGCTGTGGATGAATGAACATCAACATCTTATCGAGATGCTACAGAAGTCAATTGCGAATGCAATTGTGAGGAATCAATTGTAGAGCGCCTCATAGCCGTCTAAGAATGCAAAATATGGATACGTTCGGCTCGATTAATTCGAGCATCCATCACTATTTGGTCCACTATTCAAGTTTACTCAACCAATTGAAAATTGGATTGCAATGGTAATAAGTGCATAAATAAATTGGAACACAAGAACATGTAGTCACTATTTATGGAATTTTGGTTCCAAATGTTTTAATCATTTCATAATTGAAATGATTATATGATGTTATAGATTGAACAATATTCATATTATAATATATAACCAACTAAAAGAAATTATTGTCAAATCACTTACTATGATGTGCATAGTAATAGTTTTTTTCATTGCATTTTTTAAAATAGATTTTCTGTCTAGAGTTTATTTATACATATTCTTATTACCTTAACAATAATGACATTGAAAGTTCATTTTCAAAACAATTGATTTTTTTGCTAAAGTTAATTAATGTTGTTATTAATTTGTTGAATATTATATGTATTTGTGTTTATTTAAAATTTATTCTAGATAAGTTTATTTAAAATTATCCCCATCTAGATAAGTAAGCTTTCATATCATATATATTCATCCAAGTTGAGAAAAAATTAATTGACCAAAATTTTATATTCAAAGACTTTATAGTAGAACAAACTTAGTTCATACTTTTAAGTTTTATAAAAAATTTATTGTATTTGAGATATTATTTAATAGGGGTAGCATGTTTTACACAAAAAAAATAAAAAAAAAAACTTTAGTGACAATCTAGAAGACGTAGTCATTAAAGGTTAGATTAAAAAAAGAAATATTGTTAAATCACTTACTCACGTGCATATTAATAGTTTCTTTTCATTGCATTTTTTAAAATAGATTTTATTTCTGGAGTTCATTTACACATACTATTATTACCTTAACAATAATCACATTGAAAGTTCATTTCAAAATAATTCAATTTTTTTTCCTAAAATTAATTAATTTTGTTATTAATTTGTTGAATATTATATGTATTTGTGTTTCTTTAAAATTTTTTTTTGCGATAATTTTCTTTAAAATTACCCGCATCTAGATAAGTAAGCTTTCATATCATATATATTCATCCACGTTGGGAAAAAATTAATTGACCAAAATTTTATATTCAAAGACTTTATAGTAGAACAAACTTAGTTCATACTTTTAAGTTTTATAAAAAATTTATTGTATTTGAGATATTATTTAATAGGGGTAGCATGTTTTACACAAAAAAATTAAAAATAAAAAAAAATTAGTGACAATCTAGAAGCCGTAGTCATTAAAGGTTAGATTAAAAAAAGAAATATTTTCAAACCACCTACTCACGTGCATATTAATAGTTTTTTTTCATTGTATTTTTTAAAATAGATTTTATTTCTGGAGTTCATTTACACATACTATTATTACCTTAACAATAATCACATTGAAAGTTCATTTTCAAAACAATTCAATTTTTTTCCTAAAATTAATTAATTTTGTTATTAATTTGTTGAATATTATATGTATTTTTGTTTCTTTAATTTTTTTTTTCTAGATAATTTTCTTTAAAATTAGCCGCATCTAGATAAGTAAGCTTTCATATCATATATATTCATCCACATTGGGAAAATTTTAATTGACCAAAATTTTATATTCAAAGGCTTTATAGTAGAACAAACTTAGTTCATACTTTTAAGTTTTATAAAATATTTATTGTATTTGAGATATTATTTAATAGGGGTAGCATGTTTTACACAAAAAACATTTTAAGTCCCTTAATATAATCATTATACGAAATTTTCAAATTTCTCTCTATTTAATGTTTTATGATAATTTGTTTTATTTAAAACTCATAAATGCACGAAGTTGATCCAAGTCGAATCGAATCGAGCACGTTAAGTATTATAATTTTAATTTAGAGTGTTGTGCATGGAAAAATCTTGTTTAGGTGAATTAAGATAAAATAAGATTTTTAATAATGAACATGAATTTTAAATTTAGGATTTTTAAATATAGTGAAGTCATTAAGTTAGCACGGTTCCCTATAATTCGAAGATTCTTCCTGACCCTTCCATTATCTACTTCTCTTCCATTAACGCTAGAGACCATATCTACTTACCTTCTTCAATTTGGGTTGTTTCCATTCTCTTGCCACTTCACTTCTCTCTCTCTCTCTCTCTCTCTCTATCAGATCTCGTTAACAAATTTATGTTTCCTTGTTCTTTGTCTAGAGAAAAGCAAAAGTCGGGAGAATCGAAAAGGAAAATGAACGATACGGAGCCCATTTTCTCCCAAGTCATCGTCTCCGACATATCACTTCCTCAATTCTTATCCCAAAAGGTGAGCTTTGAAGATCCTTTTCGTTTTGGGTTGTTTCCCCTCTCTTTCCACTTCACTTATCTTTCTCTCTTTCTCTTTTTCGATCGGATCTCGTTAACAAATTTTTGTTTCCTTTTTTTTTTTGTCTGGCAAAAAGCAAAAGTCGGGAGAATCGGAAAGGAAAATGGATGACATGGAGCCCATTCTTGTTGAAGATTTCAGTTAAGTTCTCTGGATTTTTCCCTTGCAAGGTTTGGTTGTTCTGTATGATTCTTGTTTTCTTTTTTTTTTTTTTGGTTTAATTTTCCCCTCTTCATTTTGGGTTGTTTCCCCTCTCTTTCCACTTCACTTATTTCTCTCTCTCTCTCTCTCTCTGTCTCGATCGGATCTCGTTAACAAATTTATGTTTTTTTTTGTTCTGGCGAAAAGCAAAAGTCGGGAGAATCGAAAAGGAAAAGGGACGACACGGAGCCCATTTTTGTTGAAGATTTCAGTTAAGTTCTCTAGATTTCTCCCTTACAAGGTTCGGTTGTTCTGTATGATTCTTGTTTTCTTTTTTTTTTTTGGTTTAATTTTGGTCTGCTTGATGTCTTAGAATCTGTAGTTCAGAATTGGAATGGTGAATCTATTGTCTGTTATGGATTTTTAGAGTTTTTTTGTACCCATTAAGCATTTGTTATCAAGGGAATTGCAGGTATTTCTGAATTCTAAGAAATCATCTTATTTTTTTATTTTTCATGCATTTATTTAAGTGAACTCTAGTATCAAAATTTCTTTTTGTTGTTGTACAACTATATTTGGAGAAAATCATGGAGCTCACATTGAATAGGCCAGACCCGGGACTTTACTCTCTATTTCCTTATTTTACTTGCCTCATTGTAGATGAGGTGGTGATATTTTACTTGCTTCATTGTAGATGAGGTAGTGATAGTGATTAAAAAAAAAAAGTTCATATCACCTTATGGCTTATGTTTTGTTTTAGTAAGGGGGAAAACACTTGATGACTACTATGGGCTGAACTATCTCAATTTTTAATAGGTTGGAAGAAATTTACATAGTCTGCCTCATTTGTTTGCCATGATTCGTGTTTTTAGAAGCCTTCTTCAGAATCCCCACATGCATATAGAACCCTATATAAGTATTCCATACTAAGCCGAGTGCTTGTCTTTTTCTCTTTCAAATGTTAACCAGTGATGTATTTGTAGTGATGGCTTTGAAGTAGAGGCATATTACTAAGATTTTTTGAGACTCAGATTGATTGTCCTGCTTTTAAAACTTGACTAATGAAGTTAAAGGTTTCGAGCTTCGCTAAAGCTATTCTAACTTATGCTTGCTACCATGCAAGCTGAATATTGTCAATAATGTCTAGCCTGCAGAATTAATTTGTCCTGATTTTCATCAATTACACCAATTGATGCCTTCCATTCTTACCTGCCTGGTTGGGAAAGGATTAAGGCATATCCTCATATCCTCCTCAACACTAAGCACCTAATTATTCATGCCTTCATCCTTGATCTGACCATCAACCCCAACACCAAAAGGAAAGATTCTAGCACTTCTCTTTATTCATCTACAGCCATTGTTATCACTTTCGGTAAAATAGTCATCACCATAATCAATGTCATCCATCTTCTCCTTGAGTTATTTTGACCAATTTGGAAAAAAAAAATAAGCCATATAGTAAGTTGCATATCAATGTCCTCACATCAGATTGTAAATTAAATTACATATTAAATTGCATCTAAGTGTAGCTACCATCAAATTAAATTGTTTCTAACCATTTTCTGCAGCAAAGCAATGTTCTCAATGAGCCTATCCTTCTTGCGCTCCAAACTTTCCACACACTTCTTCAGGATGCTTCTTCAGGATCTCGTGTTCTCGAATCACAATTTTGCAGACATCCTTAGCATATTCAATTGCACTTTGGATAGCATCACGGGCATTAATAGGGGCCATGAATTGGGTGCTTCTGTGAATCTACTGGCTGCAACTTGGGTGCTTCTATGCGTGGTGCATGACAGAATTGGTTGATGTATTTATATTAGCATTTTGCTCAACGTAAATTATGTAAAGGGGATTGTAATTGAACGCTCCTTTCTATAAGCAAACATGAAACGAATGCTGGAATTGAACTATTTCCAAATTAATTGATTGATTTATCACTGATTGATTGATTAATTCCCGTAATTAATATTTTTTTGTCACTTGCCATACCAATTAAAAGCAAGGAAGGGACAATATGGGATGTGAGAAATCTTTTACACATTTAAACATGACAAAAGTGCCATGTGGCACATCCAGGTTAAATACACATAAGCAGAATTAAGGAAAAGACATGTCTATCCATGGATATGATCCTGCTTTATATATTAATAGTAGATATGTCTGTTGTGCTATAATCATCGTTAAGACAAATTAGATAGACAGACATATTAAACAACATTTTTAATTTTTACTCAATTTTTTTATGGAACTATTAATTTTTATATAAATAGTAGTAATGAGCCTTAAATATACACTTTCAAGGTTTTACTAATGTTCTTATAAAATTGCTCATTCTGAAAAAAGTTCATATTAACGAGTTGTAAACACAAAAATCATTTAAGTTTTACTCCCATTTTTATGAAACTTTTTACTTCCATAAAATAATAAAAACACGTAGAAAATTTACTAACCTTTTAAATTTTCCTATAGCTTTTACTTACTTCCACAAAAACAATAATTAATAATTAGTAATTACATAAATCTTTTAAATTTAACTCACATTCTTATAAAATTACCTACCATAAAAATCATAAGAATAAATAGTAAAGGCACAAAAATTTTATCTTTTATTCTCATTCTTATAAAATTACTTATTTTCGTAAAAATGCATAAACCTTTTGATTTTTACTCTTGTTCTTGTGAAATTACTCAGTTCTATAAAAATAATAACAGTGAGAAGTAAATACACAAACCATTTACTTTTTACTCTCATTTTTATAAAATTACTCAATTCCATGAAAATAATAACAATAAGTAGTAATTACATCAATATTTTAAGCTTTACTTATATTCTTACAAAATTACTCATCTCTACAAAAATCATACGAACAAGCACTAAATACATAAAATTTTTAAATTTTACCCTCATTTTTTATTAAATTACTTATTTTCATAAAAACATGGCAGTGAGAAATAAATAAAAAAATATTTTAATTTTTTCTCTTGTTCTTATAAAATCACTCATTTCTATAAAAATAATAATAATAAGTAAGAATTATATCAATCTTTTAAATTTTACTCCGCATTCTTATAGAATTACTTATTACCGTAAAAACAAAAGAACAAATAGTAAATAAACAAACTTTTAACTTTTATTCTCATTCTTATGAAATTATTCATGTTCATAAAAATAATAATAGCATTGGGTAAATACACCAATGTTTTAAGTTTTACACACATTACAATAATATTACTCACATCCACAAAATAATAACAATGAATAGTAAATACATAATTCTTTTTAAGTTTTACTCATATTTTTATGAAATTACTCACATCCGTAACATAATAATAATGAGTAGTAAATACACAAATATTTTACATTTTACTCATATTTTAACTAAATTACTTAATTTCGTAAAAATAACAACAGCCGGTAGTAAATACATAAACGTTTAAGCTTTTACTCTGACCATTCTTTTGAAATTACACTCATTTCACTAAAAAATAATAATCATTAATAAATACAGAAACTTTTAAAGGTTGCTCAAATTCTTACAAATTACTCACTTCCATAAATAAAGATAAAGTAATAAGTAGTAAACACACAAAACTATTAAATTTTACTCTAATTCTTATGAAATTTACTTACTTTTAAAAATTTATTCATTTTCAAAAAAAGAATAAAAAAAGTATATACACAGCAATTTAAAGTTTTACTCACATTCCAACGGAATGACTGGCTTAATTACTTTTATAAAAATAATTATTTTTATAGACACAAAAGAAGACTCATAGCTGGTTTAAGCGACTCCATTTGTAGCAAAATACTATTATTAATTATACGTAATTAATAACACTCCAAGTCCTACATTTTCTTTATTGCTAACTACTACAATCCTCCAAGTTTAGTATAATTATAGTTTACATCATTTTATTCGAGAAATGTACACTTTGCTCTTGTTTTTAGTGAAAAAAATGACTGTTTTTCATTTAGATGATTTGGAAATTAATGACTTAAAGGGTTAACTACCTACTCAAAAATTACTAAAATGTTTAAATTTATGAGAAGATAAGTATTGTACTTTTTAGATCAGGATCTAAAAACTTAAGTCAAACACTTTTAATTGTAAAAATAGTGCTCACATTTAGTTATTAAAGATCGATTTATTAACTATTATGTGTAAACTGTAATTTTCTCATAACTTTAAGGAGTTGTGCAATTGCCTATCGCCCATAGTATCAATTGGCGGCCGGGATGGTGAGGTACAAAATATGGCCTCATGGTAAGGATTCGATGAGAGAGGTAAGTCTAATGTATACCATATTCTTTATATCTATACATATTTGTCTTTCAATATTGTCCTTCATAGAATAAAACAAGTATAAACACATCAAATCTCATGTTTTTCTTAAAACTGGAGATATGTACAAATTAGATACCAGATATGTATAAACTTGATGTACAAATAAAATGAGAGATATGTATAAATAATGTATGATAGATGTATAAATAAGATAATAAATATTTTATGAATGTATTTAATAGTTTGTACGAGTTTGACCTCCCAATAAAAAAAAATAGGTGTGCATAGGTAAAATCTTACTTTTCCGAAAAAAATTATAGACATGTATAAATTGGATGATAGATATGTATAAAATTCCATGTATAAAATAAGTGGCGGATATGAACAAAACATGTGATACATAAATACAAATGAGATTGCAGAACTGTTACTGATATATTTTTTTTTGTAAAAAAATTATTTCTTCCACTTTATGTTTTTACATATGTGCCTATAATTATAAATTTTAGCTTAAAAATAAAATTGGGGTAAAATTAGGAAAAAAGAAAAAACTTTGAGAGCTCAAACCAAATTAGACCAAAAATTTCTAAAAGAACATTCACGACTCCCGAACAAGGACAAGGGCAGCATTTCTTCAATCAAGGATGGGAAGATGAAACATGGGCGGCTACAACTTGGGCCTCGATGGCAGTGACACAGAAAACTTTCAAGTGTGTTGACAAAGCACGGTGATGTCGGATCAAAAATGGGAACTTGATGGCAAGATGATATCATATGGCTAATGCTCTTCATCGATTTGGCACTGCTGGTGACTAGCAACACCAATGAACGCGACATGGGACAAGGTTAGCCGACAAAGACAAGATAAAGCAACTGGCAATGGCAAAATGGTGTGTCTAACGGTGGTTATGCGTGATGAGAGGCAGCAACAGACACACTTGGGTTCTTTTATTTTCAATGAGGATAAAAGAGTAATTATAGAGGTATGACAAACATAAGGTTGAGAACATATCATACTCTTTTTGATGAGACGTGATCAGAATCACATTTGTCTAGTTATAGATTTGTGAAATTTATAGTATGTTCACTTACCTTCCTCAACATTTTGACTAAAATTATGTGCGATTCATAATCTATTAGGTGATGTATCATTAGTCCCAAATCTTTAATTGTCACTACAAATTGGTCCTTAAGTTATATTTCATTGCATATTAGTTCTAAACCTTGCATATTGGTTTCAACCCTCAGCAAGATTGAGTTGACATAGAAAACCAATTTACAGGGGAAAAATAATATTTTAAATGATATACTAACTATAAAAAAAAAATCATGTTATAGTTTGAATTATTTATTAGAAAACAGTTATCAAATTGTTTGAATTTGTTAACTCTCACGTAATCATCTTACATCAACTCTATAAATTTTAATTTAAACCATTTGATAATTGTCTTCCTATATATTCAATCGATGTCATAATCTTCTAACAATTAATAGATCATTTAGATTATACTCTTTCCGTCCTATATTCTTTGCACCATTTGAATTTTTCATTTAGTTTGACTTAAATTTATTTATATTAGTATTTGTTCAAAAAAATTTTAAAAATATATATATAGAAACTATATGTCTTGATTTATTATTCTTATATAAAATTTTTTCATTTATATACTAAAATGTTGAAAATAAAAAATTATAAATTAGTTGTTAAAAAGTGAATGGTACAAAAAATATGGGATGGAGGGAGTATGTTTTTCTTTTTGTAAGTATGATTTTGTGTCAATTTATTCTTATCTAGGGTTAGGGGCCAATATGCAATGAATTATAAAAGTTTAAGATCAATACGCAACAAAATGAATGATGAGGACCAATTTACAATGGGAATTAAAGGTTTTAGGGCTAATGGTGCATATATGTGAAATGCCCCCCTCATACTTTAATACTTTTGATGAACTAATCCATTAATTTATTTTTTGTTATCGACTAGTTAATTAATCCAGAACAAACTACCCAGTTGATATAGACAGCAAAGTTATAGCATAACATGCATGAGTTGTAGTACCATCTATCTGAATCAATATTACTATATTTGACAACTGGTCTTAATTAAAAGGATTCTATATTACAAAATTAAATTTCATAAAAACATTTATAAGCTTCAAATAATTAAAGAAAAAAATATATGTGATTATTCAAAATTCAGTAACATCAGATTGATATATATGAAGTTGGGAGAAGCTTGCAAGTAAAGACAAGCGTTATGGGACCTTTGAGTTATCTGTGTAGGAACAATCCTTCAAAGTTGAAGTTGCCGGCTCATCCATCAAGGATGGAAACTATAGAGCTTTAGGGTTTTTCTCCTCACATATCTTTTTTGGTTGATAAGGGCCCCTTTATATATTGGAGATTTCTACTTCCTGATCTTTCAGTGAAACACTTTGTATGAAGATCTTCTCTTGATAGGAATTTCATCAGGGTGGATGTTGTATCATATCATGGTTATTTTACTTAGAACTCTGGAATACCCTAATTCTGGCTTAGGCCCACTTCTTTCTTTGATTTGATTAATCCTTTTATCATGGTGATAACTGATAATAATGGATATAGGTCATAAGTGGTGAGGCTCTTTTTCCTTTTTTTTTTTTTTGGTAAAGTAGAGAAGATAAAACAAAGCTAAGACCTATGCCAGGCAACACCCTGAATATCGCCCAACAAACACAAACCCAAGTGCCCAGGAGGCAACTCGAAGAACCGAAAGTCCGAACTTAGGAATGGCCCAAGTTTGCTAAATAATTTGCACAATCATTTTCTTCACAAAGAGTGTGATCAACTCGAGAGATTGAGAGCTGCTTCATAAGCTGAACAGAATCCTGCCAGACCACAACACCATAAAGGATGTGTAAAACATTTCTCATTTATCAGCTTGACAGCCACCTAAGAATCTGATTCTAGCAAACACAGAGAAGCTTCACAAAAAATATATACACATGAAATAATAATTTGAAAGCTAAAAAATATATTTGAGAAATAATCTTCACAAGACAGGGGAAAAAGTCTCTTGTATAATTAAGTACAAACTATTCATTGCTCTTTGGCCTAGAGGCTTAGGGCCATGAAGGATATGAGAGGCTTAGAGTTCAAATTCTAATCCCTTCATTTTTTATAATATGTCTTATTAAAACTAGTTCGGGTGCTATTTTGGACTAAAAAAATATAATATTTCTAAATTTAAAAAAAAAATTAAACATCACTAGCACTTTTAAATGTTCGATCATTCTTTATCAAATGAATAGTTCTATATCTACAATAATTTCTGCAAAAGTAAACTTTGATGGGGCAAGTTATAATTTATTGGAATAAGGTAAATCAATTTGATAGCCTAGATGTTGTTCATGATATTAGTCCAATTCGATGTGGATATATGGCTTAATTAACTTTCGATAGAATCCATCATCACGTTAGTTTGGAAATTTTGATTTTTTTTATTGGTTTTTGTCCGTGGTCGAGAAATGAAAAATCAAAGAAGAAAAAGCTAGTGATGGTTTTGGCAAGTCGAGCCGGCAACGGAATTCCACAGGTTAGGAGAAGTGCGATGCTTATCGTAACCACCGCTGCAGATGCTTTATATCATCATCCCGATCACGTCACCAAGCAACGTCATCAAAGGTCCCTTTCGCTTCCACGAACCACGTGCAAGTAGACCGCGCCTGCGTCAACCAAGTGGCGGGTGGGCCACTCAATTTACGTTTACACCCCCACTTATCCTTCCACATATTTGCTAGTTGGCGGGGTAATTCTGTCCTTTCGGTGATCCTACCCTCTGCCTCCTAAACTAAGCTATTTGTACATGTGGCGTGCTGCTTCTTTCGGTGTGGTGAGAAGAAATTAATGGAGGGAGTGAAAGCGAAGCGAAGCGCTGGTTCTTTGATGGAGGAAGATCATCAGGAGGCGGAAGACGCGAAGGTGGAGCGGTTCTTTGCACTCGTCAGGGGTTTCCACGAGGCGCGCAATCGGATCAGGGATGATGATCTCCGACGTCGATCGGAGGTGGCGAATGCCAAGAAGATGAAGAGGCAAGGCGGCAAAGAGACAGCAAGTTGGGTTCCGACGTTCCAGTGGGAGGATTTCACGGAGGAGATTGAATTCCGAAGGCCGCCTGTCGTATTTTCTACTCCTCCAGCGTCCAGCGGTAACAATGAGGAGATGAGGAAGAAACAGGATGAAGACATAGATGAACTTGACCATAATGGTATTAACCTTAATCTCGCCCTTTAATCCTCAGTGCTTCTGTATTTGAATTGTAATTTAGTGACAACAGACAGAATGATTCGGCCTGATGGTGTGAAGAAGAAGAAGAAGAAGAAGAAGAAGGAGAAAAGTTAGTGCTTATTATCTTGTCGCTATTGAAGTTTGACATTTTTGTCATTTATATAGTTCAATAACCATAAAAGATATCCTAAATATTGGATTTTTCGTTTATCTTTCATGGGTTTCTGTCAAGATCCGAATTTATGTTGAAATCACAAATCTACTACCTTGATCTATTGTCTTATAATCTCTTTTTACTAAATTGGTCACCAATAACTTTGAAACATTTTAATTTTTGAAAACCTTTAAACTATTCTTAGTTTAGTTTTAATGTAGTCATTCACAGTATTTTGACATTTTTTTTCTATAAATATAATTAGAATGGAAAATTATATTTTTGTATCGGACGGAAGTGCAAACCAACTACTTTTAGGATGCATAAAACAAGCTCTTTGCTTATGTAGCAATTACAAGAAGGAAAACATAGTGTTGAAGGACTGAACCCTAAAATTTTAAAACCACGGTGTTGAAACATAGGAATTGACACAGGTGTGTAAACGATCATGTATAGGGAACATGCCATACAGGCATAAAGGCATAAAGCAAACCGTGTATGAAGTCTGTAGCTCAAAATTTTTGAAATCATAAAGGTAACACGATTATTAACATGGGCATGACAAATGCCATGTTAAGCAAACATGCTAACTTACACGGTCATAAATGAGACCATGTTTGTGCCCTGGAACTTAAAGGTTTTAAGCATAGAAAATAAACACGTCTTCTAACAAGTTGTGAATGAAACCGTGTTTGGCGAACACATTTTGAAACATGAGTGTTTCTCTATGCATGTTAAATTTCTGAAATTTTAAGCTTTTGAAAATATGGGTAAGAACATGAGCATGATATAAAATCATGTAAGGTAAACACATTTTGATACACGGTCATAACACAAACTGTGTTTGGCTATTGTAACTCAAATAAAAATTATTCGTGAAAAATCAAATTAATAAATCAAACATGGTTATGTTTGAAACGGTGTTGAGTGACATGGCCCTAGACATGGATGTGTGTAAAAACGTGTTTGGCTCTGGAAACTTAGAAAAATTTGCAAACTTACCTAGAGTTAAACTTAGCATTTTCCTTACTTTGAACACGGAATTCTCCCCAAAATGTTCTAGATTCCTATAAAAAAAATTGAACATCATAAGATCACAGGACAGATAAAAGCTAACTAACCTACTATTAATAAAATCAAATAAACAAAAAATTTAACGCTTAGGTTGCCTCCCAATAAGTGCTTGACGCCATCACCTCGACTTCTTCTTTGATAATTCATGGAGGTTCTTTCTTCCTTTACAAAGCTTTCATATCCATATGACCATCCATCTTATGACAAAAGGCTGAATTCTAAACTCCTCTTGGATTCAGTTTGGCATTTGCTGGTAAAGCTCCTTGCTGCCTTTTGGAAATCATGTTGGCCAGTTGACCCAACTGAGTCTCAAAGTTCTGCAGACTTGCTCTCATATTCCTCAACTACAAATTTGTTGCATTGATTCTAGCATTAGATTTTTGCATATATTTAGAGATCAACTCTTCCATAGTCGCCTCCTTTCTTGTTGTAGTCTAAGTTGAAAACTAGGCAATTGCTATCTCTGATTACTTCAAGAAAAAATTAGGATAGTTCCTCCATCCTACATTATACGTATTGCTATATGGATTATTTTATGGCCTCGGTGGATCTCCAACAAAGTCTACTTGCTTGGTTTTGATCAACCAATTTTTCATTTGACATTAATTACTTGAATGTCATTCTCCACAAACTTCACATTGTATCGTGGCTTGCTGGAAGAACTTCACAGTCTTAGCTGAAGGAAAATATTTCTATAAAAAGTTCTCAACAAGAGCATTCCAAGTGGCAATAGAACTTCTTGTAAGTGAAGTCAACCACTACTTAGCTCTTCCTTTCAATAAGAAGGGAAATAACTTCAACCTAATGCTATCTTTATTAGCTCTATTAATTTTGAAAGTATTACAAATCTATAAGAAACTAGGAATATGAGCATTAGGATCATCATATCCTAAACCTATAATTCCCCTTACTGATAAGGTGTCTAGGCATATCGCGCTCTCTAAGAATGCATTCCTAGTTCTATGACCCACTACTAGGTTTCACCATACTCTGAAGGGTATTATATCGAATGCATAAAAGTGACTGCCATAACAATCACAATGAGTGACTTAAATGTGATTGAAAAGTTTAGTCATCTTTTCCCTAGTCACTAATGACTAACAACTAGTGACTGAATAACAATTGAAAAAGCAGTCGTTTTGATGTTTTTTTAATGAAATTCTTTGTTTTTTAATTTTTAAATAATTTGAATTTATATTAATATATATTATATAATTTCTAGTTTTTAGAATTTAACTTTAATATATATATATATTATTTTCTATTTTTCTATAAAATTGTCAAGTTCCTTTCCCTCATCCTCATTCAGCAATGACCGATCTTCAAGAATTTGGAAAATGATTTCTGTTTCCTCCAAAACTTCTCCCTTTTTCTTCCGTTTTCACCGTCACCACTTCCTTGCAATCAGCCAAACAAAACAATCTCTCTCAATAAAAGAATTGATGAGGTCAGAAAAATCAGCATTAAAATCATCCAGGGAGTGGTCGCCTCCGCATTGCTCTCAGCAATCCTCACCACGAGGAATATGGCTAATGCAGCGGGACAACAATAATAGCAAGGAAAGGGCTCGCAACCCATAAAGAGGAGTTTCTAGGCTAGGAGCAAGAGAGAATTGACAATGGGAATAGGGAAATTGTATGAGGAGTAAAAGGTGTAAGAGATGAAGAGAGTTAAGAGATTTGTGTATAAGAAAAGAAAAAAGAAGAAGATATAGTTGGATAGTAGGGTAGGGGTTGACTAGTTTAAATTTTAGCACGATTAATGACTGACCAGCAACTGAGTAGTGACTGATTGCATAACGACTAACCTTTTTAGTCATTGGCTACTGATGTCTCACTTACAAGCAACTAAAGATCACTACGACTAAATTTTAGTCATAATTTTTAGTTGCTTTTATGCATTTCTTTTATAATGTAATATAATTACATAGAAATAAAGGACTTAATATGTAATTTACCCATTTTTTTCTAGTCATCGTTCTAAAAAAACACAAAACAAGTTGAGGCCACAAACTCATCTTGAGCCACAAACACATAAAAGCCATGTGATTTGTGTTGGGTGCTATGTATTTTGAGATCTAGTAGTAAATTTACGTGAAAAATGTATATTTGACAGTGTGTGACTGGCACATATCTGATCATGACATATGATGTTATATATTACAAATATACATGGATAATCATATTATTACGGTGTATAATGTCATGCACCGTGATCGGATGATCTAACCATGCAATTAAATATAACGATATACCACAGTATACGCTTGCGATAAATGATGTGCAATACAAATGCTTTCATATTTTATTATTTTTTCACACGAAATACCAGGTATTTTGCAGTATTTCACATATCGGTAATTGTTTATGTACATCTTGTCAAAAAATTGTGTATACTGCAAATGCTACAAGGTATGTACTGTAGTATTCTTTTTTTTTTTTTTTTGCAGACATGTATGAGATATTTTTTGGGTCATTTTACATCAAAATATCATACATAAATATATAAAATAGTAAATTATATTTAATACACATACATAAATATTTAGTTTTATTTTTTGGTTACTTTTTCTTTCTTTTTTTTTTTGTATTAGAAAATGTAATGTTATTATTAAAGGATTATTTCTTTTTTCTCTTGTTTCAATAAATTAGTTTTTTTGCTGTGTAATATTTATTTTGCTCTATATATAACATTTTTTTTTTATATTTTTAGTATAAAAAATATCTTCTATCATATATATTTTATTTATATTTAAAAAATTAGAATACATATAAAAATGTACACAAAAATTATTTAATTTATTTCATACTAAAATAATATTCTAATATTTATTTTTTTGTGAAAACGGTAACAACATGTGGTGCCGTATAGTGTATAATATACCTTAAAAATATGAGATACGGTATATCCAACGATAATGATATTTAACACCTTGTATTTAACTTAATTATCGTTGAAAAGTAGAAATGGCATAAAGCCATTTTATCATTAATGTCATCTAATAGATAAAACAATTGGAATGGTGACGCAAGAATCAATCCGGTGGGGCAAACTAATAGCTAAATTTAGGTACAGCTGGAATATATTCTCTCAGTATAGTTTAGAGTAATCTTTTAACAACCACCAAAACGGGACGGAAGTCACAGAACTAGGAATACTTTATTGATACTTTTATTATATTATTGTAGGCATAATAGTAGCTTTTTCATTAGTCTGGAACATTTTCTAATTTTTTTGTCTGCGTTTAGATTAATAATTAATGTCTGTCTAAAACGCAAGTTGTGGCTTGAAAACGGGATTCAAACCGTCATCGAGTAATGTCTCCACAATTCTAATTCATACCCATGACAGTTTTAGTTATAGCTTGGATTATTAAACCAATTCTTAAATTGTTAAATATATTCTTATAAAAAAAATAAAAGAAAATATCAAAGGGAGTTTTGAGGGAAAAATCTAATAATTTGTTTGGTATAATTTAATATGAACAAGTTAATGTGTTTTTTGCTTCTTCTCTATGAGATAAGTTGTGGGCCCAATTTTTTTACTCTTATTTGCTCCTAAAACTAAGTCTAATTACATGGCCGCCTCCCGCATCTCCTTCCAAAACAACATCCACCACCGTGCAAACCTCCATAAGCCTCCCCATTAACGTGTTGGTGACATAAACATGAAGCTTCTCCAGAGGGTAGTCCAACGCCAAGGCCAACAAAACAGTCTTCAAAACCTGCATCATCGGTTTCTTCTATGGATCGACCAAGCAAATGAACACATCAATGACAAGAGGTTTTGTTGATTTATGAGCTAGGGAGAGGGGTGAGCTATGCAAGACGGTTTTGGTGGTGGAGATCGGGCCATCAACAGACCAACACTGTCCCAGACAGCCTTCTTCGTAGCCAACTAGTGCTTGATGCTCAGACGGCCTAAGAGATGCAGCAGCCGAACAGAGTGGATTTGCCCTTACAAGTAATGGCCTGGGAGATACAGAGGTGCAAGGAATGATTTGCAAGAGAAGGAGAAGGGGCTTTTTAGACTTTTACCAGCTTCAATAACCCAACCAAAAATGAAAAACATATTAATCGAGTTGTATTAAACCCAAACAAATTGGCCCTAACTACTAATAAAAAAACAAAGTACCCATCCCCACCACCAGTCGGTGCAGTGAAAAGGTATATGGAATGGGGATGTGGAATTCAACTCTAACCACCATGACATTTCTTATAACTTTAAGATTGCTTTCATAGCCTGTATGGAAAAATTCTGGCAAATTGGAGCTGGAGCATCAAGATGACATCACCTCATGCGCGTAAACCCGCTGGCATCACCCTATGGTCCATCCCTTTCAACTTATGGGTTCTGGAAGGCAGCGATCCAATTTGAAGTCCCTTTCCTTTCCGTCATAACAAAAATCTGGCTTTGTATTGGTTTCTCTTTATTAGTCTAATACTCCTATATCCCAGCTGTCGGGCTAATAATTATAAATAACATGGATAAAATCTTCTCCAAGACAAATAACATGGATTAATAAGAACATCAGCAAATAATACATCACAAACCTTATGGTGAAAATTAATGTCCATATTGTAAGGTTTAGCTTGAACTTAAAACCTTTAAGTCTACGAGGTCACTGGACGGGTAGTCATCAAGGTATTTAATATCGTTACCGCTAGGTATACCGCATCCTAAATTTTTAAGGTATATCATATGATATACCGTACTACATACCATTATCATTTTCATAAAAAAATAAATGTTAAAATATTATTTTAATATAACATAAATTTAATAATTTTTTTTACATAATTTATATGTATTCTAATTTTTCTTATCATAATTTATCAAATATAAATAAAAAAATATATAATAGAAGATATTTTTTAATACAAAAAATATAAAAAAATGTTATGTATGGAGCAAAATAAATAAAACTAAAAAAGGAACTAATTTATTGATATAAGAGGAAAAATACAATACTTTAATAATAACAATACATTTTCTAATACCACATTGAGTTCTTAGGTGATTCAAAGTAACTATTAAATTTTTATGATAATTAAGAAAAGTAATCAAAAGAATAAAAATAAATATTTATTTTATGATATGTGTATTATATTTTAATATTTTATATATTTATGATATTTTGATGTAAAATGACAAAAAAAAATATCTCACACATATCCGGAAAAAATAAAATTCCACGATAAGTACCTCGTCGTATTTATGGTATACCGTGATTTTTAGACAAAATGTACACAAAAAATAAACCGTATGTTAAATACCGTGAAATCTCACGTGATAAAATGATAAAGTATGAAAATATTTGTATCACATACTGCTTACCTGTAGTAAATGATATACTATGGTATTTAATTAGAGTCAATTCCTTATTATTTTTTTATTATATTGTTAGATCGACTCCATTTTACACGGAAACCATTACTCTTTAGTCTTTTGGGCCATTCCTGACCAGTCAAACTTAATTATGTTATAACATAATTACAGACATTAATTATATTTTTTTGGCGCATTAAGATGTGACACTTTAATTATATAATAATATCATTGATCAAACTAAGGCGACTATACCATCAGTAATAATGGTGTTCAAAAGGGCGGGTCGGGACCGGCCTGGGTCAAACCCAGCACGGCACGAGATTGGCTAGGACACAAATAAGGCTGGGGCAAGTATGGGCCTGAAAAAGGAGGAGGTCTGAAGTGGGTTCGGCATGGCTCAGCTTGGAGTTGGGCCTGACATGCAACGAGGACCAGCCCAAGACCGGCCGAGCTCGGGCCGGTCTTGTCCCAACTGTAAAAAACGTGCTCTAACGGCTCCTTCAAAAAATTGGTTTAATTACACTTCAGGCTTTTATAATGGCCTGCACTAATTTTTTTTTACTCTAGAATTACTTTTTTATCCCCTTAACAACTATATTCTAAGAGTTTTTTAGTAAAAAAAAAAAAAAAACTCTCTCTTATAAATAGAGAGGTCATTTACATCATTTGTTCACACCAATTTTAAACTCTCCTCTCCTCCTCTAAACATTCTCTCAACTTCCTCAAGCTCTCAAGCTTATTTTCTTACTACTTTCTTAATATTTCCTTCATTATTTTCAAATTTCTTCATCTTCTCAATTAATTCTTGCACGAATGGCATCGAAAGGAAAGGGAAAGGCCCAAAGCTCTTCATTTCGCATGATGGGGTTGAGGTCATTTTTACGTTCCATGTCCTGACCTACGAGCCGTGGGGTTCACATTCAACAAACTGATGACAACGAACAAATTGACATGACATAATACGAGTTGGCAATGACGACTAGCTTTCCGACGACGACGTCAAGGAAGTGGACGTGACTCCATCCAATAATGTTGGTAAAGGTGATGGCTTGGAACCCACCCCAACAAGCAACCAACCTAAATTTGAAAGTCAAGATAAATTGGGGAGGCTCACTATATGGGGTTGGGAGCATTTCGATCAAGTGTATGAGAACGAGGCGCTATTTGCAAAATGTAAACATTGCAAGATGAAGCTCGTTCAAAAGAAGAACTCCGGCACAGGAACCATCAAACAGCACATGGAACATAAGCATCCGAACCTCTACTCGGACATAATTGGTAGTACTGGCAGCCAAACGCAGCTTGGGAGTTCTGCCAGCGCAATAGGCATTTTTTGATTTAATCAACAAAATTGTAGGAAAGGCATAATAGGATGGATGATGTTGACCGAAAAACCATTCATACAAGCTGAAGATAGGCACATGGAAAAATGGATAAAATCACAATTAAACCCGACTTTTAAAAGAACATCTAGAACTACTGCAAGGAGAGAAACATTTAAAATATAGTAAGCCGGTAAATTGAACTTACAAGCATGTTTTTCTACTCTTGATCATTCTGCTTCATTTACTAGTGACATGTGGATTTCACCCTTAGGACGAGAGTATTATTGTGTGACTGTACATTGGATTGATGATAGTTGGGTCATTCAAAAGTGTATCATTGCATTTAAGTTGATGGAGGTCGATCATACCAGTTGGAACATATACTAAGTTATTTCTCTGAAACTTTAAAAGAATTTTTTTGTTATGACAAGGTTTTTAACATAACATTTGATAATGCATCCAACAATGATGTTATGGCTAAGACATTAAAGGAATTGTTGTAACCTGTCAGGGATGCTGCATTTTTTCACATACAATGTATTTATCATATTTTAAACTTGACTGTTAAAAAAGGCCTTAACGTATTGAGCACCGAAACCCTATTCGGTGGGCAATCCATTATTTAAAGTTAAGGTCAAAAATTGCAAAAGAGTTTAAGGCTTATTGTCTCGAAAATGGCCTCCAGTTTAGTTGGAAACGTTTTAAACTTGATTGTCTAACACGATGAAACTCAACTTACGAGATGTTGACAGATACAATTTCATTTGCTGCACATATGACATGCTTTATAAATGTAAAAAAGAAAAAAATAATTTTGAAACAAGAGAGATAAGATAAACTTTCAAAAGTAGCCGTCGTGCTACAATATTTTTACGATGCCACCATGTTTTGCTCCGGTGTTTACTACCCCACTTCTCACAAGGTATTAATGTATTTAGTTAAATTGCATTGATTTTTATACAATACAAAAACAATGAGCTTTTAAAAGACATGATTAAGGCTATGAAAGACAAGTGGATTTCGTATTTCAGCGATATACCCCCTATCTATTTACTTACATATGTACTCGACCCAACCGTTGAAATAACAGGCACACAACAACTACTAGATGACTATTATAGTTTCTTAGATATGTCGCATATATCTGTTCTTGCTATAACTGCTACTCTTGAAGAGCATATGCATGAGTTATAAAAAAATTACACCGACCGACATAAAGACAAGATAGGGAGCAGTACTTTTGTTACTGTTGGGGGTTCCTCATCATCGGTTTCAGTAGCATTCAATCCTGCCAAACAACTACTCAAACGGCCTTGGTCTACATTCTCCAGTCTTAGTGAAGTTGACACATATCTCAACTTGGTGTAGGAGAATAGTGAGACCAACATTTTGAAATAGTGGAAAGCGAGGAGCAACAAATTTCTAATACTATCCATCATTGCAAAGGAAGTTCTAGTTGTTCCTGTCTCAACCGCTACTTCCGAATCGGCTTTTAGCACTAGAAAACGTGTTATTTCTGAGAAACGAGCAAGGTTGTCACTTGATACAGTTGAGGTGTGTATTTGCAACTGTAATTGGGGTATTGCCACCTTACGGCTACAAGACCAAAAGAACTTCGACAATGAAAACGCTGATGAGGCAGACTCTTAGATTTTTATAGTTTGTATCTGATTTGATTATGCTGTTGGGCACAGATCATAAGTTTTTTTTAATTTCAATTTTTTGAAGCATTTCGCCATTTTTCATTGTAAGGTCCATTCCAACTTATGTAAGTGCCGTTTGGTTTTGAAATTAATAAAATTGACACAATCGGGTGGTGTTTTACTCTTAATAAAATTACTAATCCTAATTTTTAAGTGAAAATTTATTCCAAAAGATTACAAGATAAAAAAAAAGGCTAGGACTGACCCAGGACCAGGTTAGAATCGGACCACGACCGGCACGCCAACAGCTAGGCCGTTCCCAATCCCTATGAACCTAGGCCCAGGACCAGCTGATCCGGGTCAGCCCATCTTGCACCTTTAATCAATAACATGGGGAGTCAGCAAATTCTGGGAGGCATCAATTATTGAAAAAGAAATCAAAAGTGAGGGGAGGCGTAGAGTAATTAGAAGAAAGTATTTTGGAAGCAAAAATTGCATTGGCAGCTTCTGTGTAGTGAACTCCATCCCAACTTACGTATTTCGTTCCCTCCTCGCACACACTGTACCCACTCTGCCCACACAGTACGCTCGCATTGTAATTGTAAGGTGCCCCTCCATGCCCACAACATGCCATTAGTGGATCCTCAAATCCTGCTCCACCAAAAAACATATCCAAGTTTTATTCATCCCTAGTTTTCTAGGCCCAGAATACCAGAGTAGCTTAAAAATTCGTTTTATTACCAGATTCAGAGGCGTGGGCGATGAGACCGTATTTAATTGTGTACACATCTACGTACACAATGGTGGCGTCCTTCATCTGGGATCTGAGCTCCTCGCATGAACTGCGTAGTTGGTCATTGAAAACTTTTGCTGCTTCGTTAAGAGGCTTCAAGCATCCAATCTCATCCAGGTCACTCACCATGTGTTTTTGGGTGGCTAGCTTCTGGGGCAAGCAACCCAGTGGTCCAGTGTTGTGCACCCAGAAATTCTTCCCACCATATTGGTATATACCCTTCATGCAAGCGGATTCAAAACCGAAGCATTAATTAATTCGAAACATTAATCAGAAATATAATGGCTGGTCAGGTCAGTTAGTGAGTAATAAAATCTCATCACTGCAGGTAGATTGAGGAAATGAATAAGCAACACATAACACATTGAGAGACCAAGCCAACCGAAATAGCATTTTTTATTTCCGTGATGAACAAAGGGATCTTTTCAATGATTTGATCGTAGGGAAGATAAGTGAAGGCAGCAGCTAAATCGTTCTGCCCAATGTCTATTATGTAGAGTGCATCCTGGAAGCCTTCTTCTCCCACCAAATCTCCGACGCCTGTCATTATATAATTCAATCCAGGCAAGGGAGGGTCAAAAGCTACTTATTTGCAACTGTACGGACCTCCAATCAGGAGAAAAAGAGTACCTTTCAACACTAGGGCTGGAGAGCGGGCTCGAAATCGGAAAAACTGGGCTAACTGAATATCTAGGTTGAATGGGGCATTTTTTGGTAGGATGGAAGAGCCATCGACAGCAAAATTTGCTCCGTTTGTAAAGTTTGGTCCCAGAGATTCCAAGTATGGAGTCAAATAGCTAGCATTCAAACTTTCACCTTCGAATTTGTAGATATTAATTAAACTTGTAAGTATATATATATGAAACAAGTTAAGGAGGAGTAGGCATAAGATAACTCACATAAGAAATCAATAATGAGTCTTCCGTCGCACAATCGGCCTGCCGGTTGGCGGAAGAAGGTCCGCCCTTCAGGCCTTCCAAACACAGATCCATGTCCGGCAGAATAACCACCAGTGTCGGAGTTGGAGTCCCCGAAATTAAAGAGAATGGGGCTCTTCGTGCAACCGTTCCGGGAATGGACAGAAAGAGGGAGGCAGAGGCAGAGAAGCCCGAATATTGCCAGTGGGAGGAATTCCTTGTGGTTGTTCATAGCTAGTGCTAGTGCTGCCAATTAGGTGGGGATGCTGCTGCATTAAAATGTGATTTGGCGGCAGACTTTAGATCGTTCGTGTAATCTTCGCATTAATGCTAAGATCGGTTATGGATTGGAAATTTGGAATGAAGGTGGTTAGGTGAGGGAAGCTGGGAAGCTGCCTGAAATAATAGTTGAATCTGAAATCTGTGATTAACCCATTAATAAGTTGGTCGGACATTAATAATCAATCTGAAGGGCTAGCTGGTCTTGTCTCTTGTTTAATTTGTCCTAATGATCGGAGCCGAGACGAGAGGAGTAATGGTTTTGGAACCGAGCATTTCCAGATCCACACATTGTCCATTCCGCGAGCCTTCAGTCTGGCTTCAATAAAAAAAACGCTGGTAGGGAATCGGGATAGAGTCACGCAGAAACTCACGTGTTGGGCCGTGATAAGCCTCTCACAGCGAAATCAGAAGGGATCTCCCCCTTCGGATTCACGTGCGCGAAATGTACGATTAAAATTTTGAACTGGTCAAAAAACAACAAGATGTGCTATATTTTATTCTGTTTTCATCGTCTACTTGTGAGCATAAAGCCATCCAATTATGTCGTTTTTAAGTGATGATGACGAGGGGCGTACTTGCATGCATAAAGATTCCTAAAGTTGTACTGCCAATTTTAGGCCTAAAGCCAGTTTTGGCCCCTGAACTCATGTCACCCGGACACTTTACCCCCTGAACTATGACTCGGTCCAACTCACCCCCTAAACTTACTAAAATGGGGCACTTTACCCCTTATGAGTCACGTGTTTATCACATGATATCTTTGAAACAAACATCGTTTAGCTCTGTAACTGAGGAACAAGCTGTGACAATCAAATTGCTCCTCTCACTCCTCGATCTCAAGTCAGCAATAAAGTAGTTGGAGGAGTTAAACCAAATTCTCAAGTTGAATCAGCCTAAATCGGTCTCTAGTCACTCCTTGATCTCTTCCCAGTCAAGTGTCTTAGATTTCAATGATGATTGGAGCAGGAGGCGTGAGACCAATGAGTCCGTTTCCAGGATCTGGCGAGCTGCCATGTTAAGAAGATTGAGAATTGGATTCACACTGCCAAGGTCTCCGTCAAGACTCTGTTCTACGGCGAGTGGGTTCTCTACAATCAGGTATTCTCGACCTCATCATCAATTTGTGAGTCTTGTGTCATCATCAAAGGTCAAGGATACAGTGTCAGGAGCATCTGAGTGGGCGGTAACGACACATTGGCCATTTACAGAGCAATTGCTTCGGCTCGAGGAGTGGCCATAAAGGAGTAGAGGCCCACAATTACAAAATGGGTCACAATTCTACCTCCGACAACTCCACCAAGTACCGACGAGGTGACGAGATTAGTTATTGGAAAACTGCCAAAAACCCAGTGGACAAATTCAGGAAATGGGTCAAAAACAATGGCTTATGCGGCGAGGAAGACAAAAAGGAACTTCAGAGCAGGGTCAAGAACCATGTCTTCCTCCGCAACAAATTAAAAAGCTAGTTCATTTCAACCTAGTCTACCATTTCAGATCCTATAACTAACAAGATAGTATGGTAGTTGTATATAGTATGGAAATTGTGTAGTTGTATATAGTATGGAAATAGTGTAGTTGTATAAGGCGATAAGGCGAGAAGGTGCCTTGTTGGGTATGGAGGGGTTCACGTCAACGATGAAGCTGGGGATGAGGTAGAAGTTGACATCGTTCTAGATCGGGACTTGGTCAAAGCTTATAGAGTCGCCGGAGTTAAACGACATTTGTTTCAAACATATCATGTGAACTGCACATGATGCATAGGGGATAAAGTGTCTCATTTTCTTAAGTTCAAGGAATGAGTTGGACCGAATTATAGTCCAAGGGGTAAAATGTCCGGGTAACACGAGCTTAGGTGCCAAAAGTGCCCTTAAGCCCCAATTTTACTTACAATTTCATTTGGCTTACGAGGATTTCTCTAGTAATTAAAAGAAAGATACGACGAGACAGACAGAAGGGAATCGCACGATCGACTAGGCACAAAGGACAATCTCCGTGGACCACTAGCTGTCTCCTTTTTGCTTTGTCCAAACGCAAATGGTCTGGGAGCTAAGCATCTCTCGACAAATTGGGAATGTGAGAATCGTCAGTCTGGCTCTATCAGATGAACAGAGCAAGATGGACGTTATGTCTATGACATCTAACAGGCACTTTACCTCCTTCGAACAAGTGAGAATAGGTTCCCGAATCCCAAACCGGCCTGCCCTCCCAATGGACTCGGACCCTGGCTTGAAAGTGGAGAATAACAAAATGGAGTCCTTTTCGTAGAATCCGTTTGGACTTTTACGGCATTAGGAATGACATAAACCAACAGTTTGAAGCTTGAAAGACAACTTGCAAAGCAGCACCAGTACTACTTACATTCAATCTTTATGTAAATGTAAGTAACCTGATAAAGTCCAAGGTACACTTATTACTTGAGGAAACCACCGTGGTTGCTATACTTGCCTTGCACATCATGCCATTTGAGGTCGAAACTACTGATCCAGCAGCAAATTGCATGTGAATTGGCCATTTGATGTACACAGCTTCTCTGCTTTTGTCACTGCATCCAAGTGAAGCAGACCGTAGAAATGTGGGAAGTAGTTGAAGCCATCAACAAGTTCATATTTCAATCCATTGCCCAGCTGCATGCAATCGAATATTAGCTCATCTATCAACTCCCCACACCAATTAACAGTGCTTAGCAAGTTCCAAATTCCTAGTTTTAGCCAAATAATGTCTCGTCTTACAATTCCATCCCTAAGCCAAGACAAGACAATCAAAAATATCTCAGTCCAACATATAACATGAGCATTTCTCTGTCTACTATGCCCATTGCATGGCATACGATCCTGAAAGTGTTTCAGGGTGCGGTTGCATAAGAGAGAATCTAGTTGTGAGCAAAGATTTCCCTTGACAGAATCGAGGATCCTTTGAACTGCCAGAAGTATCAAGATGGCAAAACATGCATCTCAAATATGCCCCCATCTACCAACCATACATTTGGTCTTTAGGACAATGACTTCAGAGGTTTGGAGAGAAATGATACAGTCAGTTTATAATGAATATCCTCTGCCTTTCACATATTTTGAAAGGATAGAAACTTGATAGACTAGGAGAGGTCACTAGATTCACAAGATGGGAGACAATACTAATAGGATCTCCAACTTTAAACACTTCCATAAACCAGAAAGGTTTAGGTCAAATCTCATTTGCAACTCAAACCCCTAGCCCCGTCCAAAATGATGTAATTTCTGATTCCGAGCTGCTTAAGAATGAAGCTTTCTTTCCCTTTCGACCCTCATTCACACACTCGTGCTCCTTGTACATGTTTGTCATTCAAACATGAGACGATAAAAGAGCACCATTGATCATACGTAGCATTTTGCTTTCATTTCCAGTTTTACTACTCAACTTTAACTTCTTATCAACACATCATTCGGCTAATGAACTTTCAAATTCTCCCTTCGCAGGAACCAAAAACTGATGGCAACAGCAAAGACAGCAGAAATGCTATCAGAATACTGGAAGTTCACCGGTCAAGGCAGTCTCGGTTTATCTCTTGGAAAAATTTGTTCTTTGGTTTGTGGAGATTTGAAAATAAAAGCAAATAAATTGGACCAAATCAAAATTTATGCTTCATGAGGTTCTTTTCCAATCAAACGATTCATTTGGGACACGAAATAACAAAAAATGAAAGCAACTAATCAATGTAAGTACTCATCTTTTTACCTTCTTGGCGTCGATTTGAAGAAGGTACAAATCCACCTTGACTTCCTTGAAGAAATTCTCAAGCGTCGGCTTCACCTGCCATCAAATTGTCCAAACACTTTCTGAAACTCGAGCTCATCTACAATGGGGTTCCAATAAATCATCGAAAAAACCGCGAAGCTTTTTCAGGGAAAAACCTGGTGGAGACTACTGAAGTGGACGAAACCAGAGGACTTGTCAAGCTCACCACCAAGAGTGGATCCGTTCTTCTGCAGCTCTTCCCACTCCCCAGCAGTGCTAATTCTATAGACGAAGGCTTCGCCGTCTCCGTATTCCTCTTTCGCAGCCATTTCCTAGAGCCCCCTCTTTCTGCCTCAACCACTGTAAGTGGGAATGTCGTATCTTTTCGTGGTTGGTCGGATGGTCATTTTAACCCCATGGGCCCAGCAGTGGCTTTATTATTTAGCGGAGACTACGAGATGTCTGCTCTGATGAGTCTGATCAGTTACATAAATGCCACTAGGCCAGTTCGATCTCTTAATTTGTACTTCGAAGGCGTCAATGGCTACAATGGCGAAGTCTAGCTTGCTACCTCTTCGTTCTTCTCTGTCTCGCCTCCAAGATTATCCTTTTGTGGATTTTAACAGTTCTGCATTTCCTGAGCTCCGTTACTCTAGTTTTCCTCAGCTTAACGTGGCGATAAAACGCTCGAGAAATGCCTCCGTAGCTCCTGTCATTAGAGCTCAAAACTCTCTTGGTACCTGTGATTGTTGTTGTCTTCGTCTTCTGGGAGAAGGTTTTCGCTTATATTGGCGTCAATTTTCATGGGTTCTTCTTCTTTTTGTCTTCAGACTATGTTCCTGATTCCAAATTTTACAAAGTTGAAGCGATTATCAGGTCAGGATATTCCCATTTTTCTTTGGTAATTGTTTGATTTATAGACTTATTGGCTTTCACAGCGCTTATATCTGTAACAGGTCCTGGCGAGTCCAGCAGGTTTCTTCAGTAAGTGCTGAAAAACCAGACCTTTCTTAATTGCTTTATAGATCCTTCCCCCCACCTTGTTTTTTCTATCTTTTTCAGTAGCTGTTACTATCAATTAACAACAAAACTGTAGAAATATTGCTTTCTAGTTGCATTCTTCGCCCATGCCTGTGTTTTGGATCCCCTTAAATTAGTGCATAAATATTACTACTGCTGTGCTTCTAGTTCAAGCTTAAGCTTTTATATTAGGGCCAAAGGCTTGCTCTGTTGAGATTGTCCATTTGCTACCTTGCTATGTTTATAAACTCATCCATATGCTTCTATACTTTGGATGCTACTGTATTTGCATTTTTTCGCTCACCAATGCTTTTTTTGGGTTAACATTAGAATCTTCCTCTTTGAGACAAGCTGCCTACTGTTTTTCTCACATTTGAAACTTTTGAAGTAAAACTGCTATGTGCCCTATAAAAGTTTTAAGTATTGCGGTTGTCCAGCCTCGTTCTGTTAATTTAGTTTTCTTTCCTTTTTCTTTAAACACCAAAAAGGTTTTTCAAGGGTTCTCACTTCTGACCATGTATCTCAGGCATGAGTTAACTGTTTATCTATCCATTTACCTTCAAATGCCTCTAATAGCAGTGTCCTGGATGTAACCTTTTTCTTTTAATACATATGTGTAGGCTATGCTGAAGATGGGAATTCGAGGTGTTACTGTTTCTGACGTGAGAGGCTTTGGTGCTCAAGGAGGTTCGACAGAGAGACATGGTGGTAAGCACTCATCATTTAGGGTGGATCACTAGTTACCTGTTCAGTTTCAATCTGATAATCTGTTTTCTGCTATTTGGGATGTTGTTATCCTATTATATACTGTTTTTTTTTTGCCTTTGGAAGATCCTTATTTCACTATATGTCGCCTCTCTCTTCTGCTATGACTTAGGCTCAGAATTTTCAGAAGACAATTTTGTTTCAAAGGTTAAGATGGAGATTGTGGTGAGGAAGGATCAGGTGTGTATTTTCTTTAGACATTTGTTTGGCTGAAAACAACCACCCTGCCCTCATCAGAAAATCAAGAAGAAGAATAACAAATGGGCTATAGATTTACTGTAGGAGAAAAGGATTTACATTAGATCTTATTTATCACAGAAGCCCCTCATAGCCTGTATCTTCCTGATCAGGTGGAAGCTGTAATAGATAAAATAATTGAGGAAGCAAGGACAGGAGAGATCGGTGATGGCAAAATTTTCTGTAAGGACTTGATGCATTTTCATTTTTATAACATCCAAGGGTCTGATCAAAGCTGTAGATTATCAAGGATATAGTTTCTCCTTCTTCTTCGCCTTCTTCTTTTCCCCCTTCTGTGGCCAGACGATGTTGTATTTGTTTTCATACAATTATGCCTCCTTTCAAGGCTTTACCCGCATAGGCTAGTGCTGCGATCATGGTTTGCTCCAATGCTGTCTTTCATGGTCGCATGACATCATTGAACCTGCATCATTTGTGCTCCTACTTCACTGCTTGTTGGCTGTCCTAGTTGACCGCATTCAACTGAAATTTAATCTAGGATCAGATTTCTGTGATTGTCCTCTCCAGTATATGAAGATAAAAAATTCATTTCCATTTGTAAAACTACATGGCTTATGACTGAGTTTATTGGTTATGCAGTGGTGCCCATCTCTGATGTCATTCGAATCCGCACAGGTATTTTGTCTTCAAGGCTTAATAACTTGATCTTAGTTTGGCACCTCTATCATTAACAATATATGATTCATCAAATTGTAACACTATGGTATGGCATCTTCAGGTGAGCGTGGTGAGACTGCTGAGCATATGACAGGAGGACTTTCTGACATGTCCGCAGCTGCATAACTGAAGTGCAAATATCTGTTGATGAGCTTGAAACCCTCCTCTTGTATGACCTTATGTCACTTGTTCTAGTCTTCCAGAAATCTAGACTGAAAGCCAATGTAAGCTAACTGTAATCATTTTCTACATGTTTTTATGGAACTCTCTTCATGTAGATTAATATTTCAATAAACGTTTGACTGGAAAAAGTTAAAATCACATTGAAAATTGGAACAAAAATTGAGGGTCTATTCCTTCAAGCTTTGTGCTGCTCGAGTTCCCTTTCTCAGTGTCTTGGAAAATATAAGTTGCTGAGAACCAGGTCCAGCAGGAACAATTATTTGTTAATATGTGAACTGCTTTCTTAGCAATTCAGCTTGATCTGATTACCCTTTCCACGGTTAAAAGTTGTGAATTGACGTTCTTCACGGTTGTATCTCTACCTGTAGATGTGATATGGCAACTTTTTAGGCTTAATTACACTATTAGACTCTAATCTTTAATTATTGTTTTAGTCCTAACTAACCTCCATTTTGTTCTTAAAACATCCTAACTTCATTAGAATGTTTTGTTTTCGCCTTTTTTATTTTGAGTAACTTTTCTGTGAACCGGGCTTATATCATACGTCATCCCTAAAAAATATAATAACTGTCATTTTGACCCCGTTTCTCAGAAAAATAAGCAATCATGCCCTCATGAAACATAATAGACTTTTCTTGTTCCGCGAATTCAGGGCAAACTATTTGGTTTTGTAGCATGGCTGATATTCTAATTTTGGGGGAAGTTGGGCGATGGATCAAATGCCAGCGACCCTTTTTTCATTTTTTTTTTAAAATTTTGTTTTCTTGTTCTTCTATTTCTTTTTTTATTTATTTTCTTTTTTTTCTTTGTTTAGTTTTGTTGTATATTTACCTTTCCCATTTTTATTTTCCTTATTTTTATTTTCTCATCTTTTTCTAGTTTCCCCTTTTTCTTTTTCTTAGTTTAGTATTATTTCAAGTTTTGTCTATTGTTTTATTTCATGTTTTATTCCTTATTTTCTTAAAATAATTTTTTCACCTTTTTCAACTTAGATTTATGATTTTATTCTTATTTCTTCTTGTTCTTTTATGTCATATGTCTACCTTTTTCCTTTTTTTTATTCTCTATTGTTTGTTCTTTTGGCTCTTCATGCTTGCTCTTTTGGAAGTATATGTTTGTTCTTTTATAATGCATTGTTTATTCTTTAAGAAGTCATTGATTGTTTTTTTTTGTCTTCGTGTTTGTTCTTTTAGAATACATTGTTTGTTTTTTGTTACTTCAGTGTTTGTTCTTTTGATGAGGTACTATTTGTCTTCTTTTATGATTTGTTTGTTTTTTATTCTTTCAGAAGCCTTGTTTACTCTTTTAGAATGGCATGTTTGTTCTTTTACATTTTCAGGCATTGCATAAATTACTTGTTCTTTTGTGTTTTGGTATTTATACTTACCGACCTGTTTGTTCTTTTAGAATGCAATGTTTGTTTTTTATTGTCTACTTGTTTGTTTTTTTAAAAGGTATTGTTTGTTCTTTTTTTTTTTACATATTTAGTTTTTGTTACTTAAGTGTTTGTTCTTATAGAAGGCACTGTTTGTTCTTATACATGACCCTGTTTCTGTAAACTTTTTGTTCTTTTGTCTTCTGGTGTTTGTTCTTTCAGAAGAGTATATTTGTTCTTTTAGAAGGACATGTTTGTTCTTTTAAAATGTATTGTTTGTTCTTTCTTTCGCATGTTTATTTTTTTTTACTTAAGTATTTGTTCTTATAGAAGGCACTGTTTGTTCTTATACATGACCCTGTTTTTGTAAACTTTTTGTTCTTTTGTCTTCTGATGTTTGTTCTTTTAGAATGATATGTTTATTTTTTTAGAAGGCATTATTTGTTCTTTCTTTTACATGTTTATTTTTTTGTTACTTAAGTGTTTGTTCTTATAGAAGACACTATTTATTCTTATACATGATCTTATTTTTGTAAACTTATTGTTCTTTTATTTTCTGGTGTTTGTTCTTTCAGAAAGGTATGTTTGTTCTTTTAGAATTGTATGTTTATTCTTTTAGAAAATATTGTTTATTTTTTTCCTTCGTGTTTGTTCTTTTTTCCTACTTGTTTGTTCTCTTAAAGTAAATTTTTATTTCATTGTTTGCTACAGTCATCTCTTACACTCAGGTGCTCTACACAAATCTAACAAGAAAAGACAATCCAAATATAATCTACACAAATGAAACACAAATAAATATCAAGAACTAGTTCGTACCTAACTAGTATTAAAAGAATACAAAATTATTTTCTCTAAAAGAATAAGCAGAAACTGATAAAAAAATAAATTATTTTTAATAAAAGAATAAACAATTTCTTATTCCTCTTGTTTCTTTGATACAGACTTAGTCAAATTTCTAAATATTTTATCATTAGTAATTATCATTTAATGTTAATATCTTTACCAGTTATCTGTCAAATTTTACGCAATTTTATTGCCATTTCACTTCAACTACAGGTCTTATAGTTTCTACACAACTCAGGTGATATTCTGTAAAAATTTTAACAATAATCTTTAATTGCTGGCAAGAGAAAAGTTTTTGAAAATTTGGCTAATTCTTGCATCAAAGAAATAAGATAAAAATTAAATGTTAGGGACTAGATTGTACAAGATAAATTACTTTGGAAGCATGGGTTACACATGCGCCTGGTGCACAGAAAAATCAGCCTTTTATTTTATGGAAATCATTATCTTGAGCAGAAAACCCCACATTGATTAACATAGATTTGTAGCAGGAAAAGCTAGTTTTAAACCCCTAAAAACTTTCTTTTTACCAAAGGAACCATACAACTTTAAAACTTAATGATCCAACCACTCCCGATCACCGTGCAGAAAAAAATTCAGAAGTTAATCAACATTCAAAATTTTTGTAAATCAAGCTTCAAAATTTTGGGTTTCAAAATTTCAAAGCCAAATCTTTGAAAATCTGTTGAAACTTGAAAGAAATGATAGAAAAAAAATAAAGTTAAAGATGATGAAAAATGCTATCAAACCATAAAGACTGATCAAAATTTTGAAAACATTTTCCTAACCTAGTGGTGCCATTGTCGAAAAACGCATCAGCCCAATGGCGCCACCACACCAGGAAAAAAAATTGAAAATTTTGATAAGCTTTCATGATTTAATAGCGTTTCTCATCCTCTCTAACTTTCTCTTATATTATTTCTTTCAAATTTCAATGAATTTTCTTAGATCTGGGGTTTGAAATTTTGAAACTTGAATCTTTGAAGCTTAATTTACAAAATCAATTTTGGAAAAAATGATATAAAAGAAAGTTAAAAAGAATAAAAAAGACTACCAAACTATGAAGGCTAATTAAAATTCTGAAATTATTTTTCCAGTGTGACAGAGCTGCCATTAGAAAACTTATTCACCTGGCGGCACCATCACACCAAAATTGAAAACCGGTCAGCCAAGTTTGGTGAGAGAGGTGAACACTAAGGACGCGAAAAGTGTGGTCAGATCGTTAGATTTTAAAGTTTCCAGGTTTCTGATAAAGAGAAAGTTTTCAGGAGGTTTAAATTAACTTTTTTCTTTACAATCTCTTGCTAATGTGACATTTTGCATCCAAAATTATAATTTCCATCCAAATTGGGCCAAAATAGAATGTTTTAATAAGATTAGAATATCCTAAAAATAAAATGAATGTTAGGATTAGAACTAAAACAATAATTAAATGTTATGGTTCAATTATTTAATTAACCCCAGCTGTTTGGATGTAGCTGGCTTCATGCGCATCTTTACGCAAAACAGTTTAAAGCAATTGTTTCTTGTTAGCAGTATAATTAGTTTATTTAATACAAAATTTACTGTTAGTTTTTAGAAACAGTTACTTAATTTGGTGAATTCTTCCAAATAGCTACTCCTTCCGTTTTACATTAATTGATTCTTTTATTTTTTTTATCGAAGTTTGATTTGAATATATTTATATTAATATGTATTAAAAATTTTTTAAAAAATGATATTTAGAAACTAAAATCTTTAAAGTTTTATTTTGATATAAAATATTTATATTTTTATAATAAATTTTTTTAAAAATAAAATTATAAATTAATCACTGTCAAATGCACGTGAAGACGGCTCCTGACCATTTAACTTCTTTGGGGAAAATACCGTAAAAGAACAGTTTTTTCCCCGCTTGGAAACCATTGTTACTTATTTCCTGTTAGAACAATATAATATAATTATTTTTTAAAGAATGAGAATCAATATTATTTGAAAACTAAATTCATACTTAATAATTACTTAAATAATATTTTTTATAAAGAACATAATTTTTTATAATTTATTTTTTCATACCTACAGTCAAAAATAAAATTAATAAATAATATTTTAGAGACAATTTATTTTAACTTAAGTCAATTTAAAATTTAATATTTTTTTTATATTTTTTTACCTAGAACCAATTTAATTTGAAAATCAATATTTTATATATACAATAATTCATTAGAAAGTAAATTTTCATAATATTATCAAATTTTTGTGAGTTTTTTATAATGTCTAAAACTAGAAAAAAATCATAAAAATTAAATTAGATTATAAATAATTATATTTTCAATAGATATTAATATCTATATAATATTAAATTTTAAATAAAATTAGTTTCTGAAAAATAAAAAAATTTGATGTGAATAAACATAGGAGGATCTGGGCAAGTCATATCTAAGTCCAAATTCCAGCCTGCCCTAATGTTCTAGACTCTCATTCCATTTGCCAAAAAAGGTCACCATCTCCGGCCAAGCGGCGTCATAACGGCATCAACAGACGAATATGATAGACTAACGGCCACAAGAAAATCAAGCGACGGCGTTCTTCTGTGCTTGGATCTATAAATCTATAGCATTCGCATCTCAATTCTGCGTACAAGGACAACATTTTTTCTCAATTTAGGAGAAGGAAGGGTAGATCTTTTCTCCTCAGGTAACTCTCCCTTCTGTTTGAGATCTAGCCAAAACTAGAAGAACGTTGCCTGGAATTTTCCATCTCCTCCTCTTCTTTGTTCTTTATAATCGTTATTTTCTTAAATTTGTTCGTTTTGATTTGAGAATTCTTGATAAGAACGTATATCTTTAGATCGTCTCTGGTTCGGTCGTATCAGGAGGTTAATTGCATGCAACTGGTGATTGATCTGTGCCAGATTGCAATCTAGATTGTGATTAAACTATGATTTTGTTGGCGAGATTTGTAGTTTGGTTCTGGATCTAGGATGGATGTCTGCATTTTCGAAAATGAATTCGATCTTTCGTTGATCTGGGTTTTCCAGCGTTCGCAGGTTGAAAGATGGGGCTGTCTTTTGCTAAGCTATTCAGCCGGCTGTTTGCGAAGAAGGAGATGCGTATACTGATGGTGGGTCTTGATGCTGCTGGTAAAACCACCATCCTCTACAAGTTGAAGTTGGGAGAGATTGTCACCACCATTCCTACCATTGGTAAGTATACTGCAAATCAATTCTTATGATATTGTTTCCTCATTTCGCCCTTGAATCTTATGCCTTTTCTGCCTAGGTTTCAATGTGGAGACTGTGGAGTATAAGAACATCAGCTTTACCGTCTGGGATGTTGGTGGCCAGGACAAGGTATGTTGGTTCTGAATTTCCATGAGATAATGGCTTTGGTTTTTAATGAGTTTTAAATATTTATAGTGCCGTTGGAGATCTAGGCTTCAGGTTCATAATTCCCATTTCACATAAAAAATTGCTGGCTTCCAGATATAGTTCTTTCACATAGGTTGATATTTCATTGGTTGCTATGACAATCAAAGGATAGGATCTTATCAACTTGATGATTAAACTGGGATCAAATATTTGGCTTGTCAAAGATATTTTAGTGCCAGTCAAAATGATCTCTGAACATTTATTTATGATATCGATTATCACTTGTTGCAAACATCTCCGGTTTTCTACATCAGATCCGACCTCTGTGGAGGCACTACTTCCAAAACACACAAGGGCTTATCTTTGTGGTTGACAGCAATGATAGAGATCGTGTGGTTGAAGCCAGAGATGAGCTGCATCGGATGCTGAATGAGGTATTAAATTGATGATCGCTGTATTACTATAAAGAAAAATGTTTGATCTTTTGGCTTCTATGTTTTTGTGGTAATTAATTCTGAAGCATTGTGGTATTTCTGTGTATTGACAGGATGAGTTGAGGGATGCTGTTCTGCTTGTCTTTGCAAACAAACAGGATCTTCCTAATGCCATGAATGCTGCTGAGATAACTGATAAGCTTGGTCTTCATTCACTTCGCCAGCGCCACTGGTAAGATTAATTCAAGCCTGTATGCATGTAGTTTCTGATTGCATTTTGTGCACCCCTCCCTTTCTCTCTCCTTCTCAATGCTCTTACACACAAAGCAAATGGGCAAAATCCCTCCCTATCTGAAAAACTAGCAAGTTTTTTTGGAGGTAGCAGTAGTAGAACTTAAAAATCACTCCACCTTAGGAAGTATGTATTTATTGTTTGTTGTTGATATGTTTTCTGTATCACAGGTACATCCAGAGTACATGCGCCACTTCTGGTGAAGGACTGTACGAGGGATTGGATTGGCTCTCAAACAACATTGCGAATAAGGTAAGCCATTAACTTCTTACCTATTCAAGAATGTTAAGTTGACGAGCAAGCCTTCACAATGCCCATGTTGCTTTAGCCCTTACATTGAGTTGTGCTTTTCGGATGCAGTCATAGACGCCAGAGTGACTTGTTTGGTGTCGGCAGGCACTAGTAGCCGATGGCATTTCCATTACTCCAAGCTTCATTGAGTTTACGCCCTTTTTTTGGTTCTTGAGACATTGGTATTTGTTCCATGTAGATTCAGAATTAATTGATTTAAATTTTTATTTTCATCTGAGTTGAGTTGTCATCTGATCATGGTAGTAAAATTTTCCCTATCTTGTGACCCATTCTTTTTCAGTTGAAAATATTGTATCAGCGATTCCCTGCCCCAGTAAGGGTTTTGTGATCCGTTTGACAGGCCCTCTGTGTGTGTAAGTTTAAGGAACTAGACGCCCTAAACTTTAGAGAAGGTTTTAATCCAAGATTTTTCTGTTACTCTTATTAGAAGTTGAGATAATCTATTTTTGTTGCTGAAGCTAAAATCACTCGTCAATCCAAATGCCTAAGGTGATTTCCACTAAATTCAAGCTTCCTGGCTTGTAGATGAACTACAGTTCAAATTGGAAAGGGAGTGTTTTGTATTTTTCTTTTTCGTTTTTTGGTTCGAAGTAGTTAGTAGTTGCAATTGCCTTTGTCTGGTTGGCGTTCTAGTTGTCCAGTTGCCATTTCCTTCAACGGCCTAATTAACGTCTTTACCGCCTTCTGTGCTCGCGCTTTTCTCACTGGCCCGGCTTGTCCTCGTTTTCCATTAAGCCATTTCTTCCCCCCTTTCTAAGAGATTCTTGCCCGGCAAAAGGCCATAAGGTCTGGAAGATTGATGCAGCAACTCTAGATAAGTGCCTCATCTGATTTAGAATGTGACCATTGAACAAGGACTTGGGTGATGGACAAAGTAGTAATTGAAATCAGTGTTTTAATATTAATGTTATTAGGTATGTAGCACAATTTAAATAATTAATATACTGTATGGTATATGTCGTGCGGTGTACCCTTACTGATTCTGCAAAGAAGAAATTACTAAAATGTCGCTGCAATACAAAAAACATCAAATATAACTGTTATACTTATATACTATTTATTAGTTTCACTATAATTGCTCTAGTATAAATAAATTATACTCCTCTTCGAATTTTTGGCCAAACTGCATTGTTGGTCCTTTAACTTTTTCTACTCACTCAAGCTAGTCTCTCAACTTTGACTCATCATGATTTACTTCTCTAACTTTGAAAATTTGTGCAACTTAATCCTTGAGCTTCAAGAAATTGATCGAATTAGTCCATCAACATATGGGGACTACATTGCAAAACACGTGACAGTGAGTAAACTGCAAAATAAATAACACTAAGTGTTGAGAGCATATAAATTAGATGAGATAGATTATTAACTTAAGGGTTTTACCAGTTAAAAGGCTAACACTCAATTCGTTTTAACTTTAGTCAATTGACTACAAAATGACTTATTTTTATTTTTACATCTTTTTTACTTGAAACTAATTTTAATTAAAAGCCAATATTATGTAGTTACAATAATCAATTGAAAATACAATTTTTATAATCTTACTAATTTTTTATGAATTTTTCTAGTTTCAAGCCTTAAAAAAGAAAAATTCATAAAAGTTTAACAACATCATAAAAATTTACTTTCAAATTGATTATTATATCTACATAGCATTGGCTTTCAAATAAAATTGGTTTCAAGTAAAAAAGATGTAGAAGTTAAAAAAAGTTAGTTGACTTTAACTCAAATGAATTGGCCATGAATCTTCTCCAACGATGACAGATCATCTACTGTTGTATTGAATCATCATCGACTAAATCTGGCAAGGAAAGACTCCCATCAGTCCTACTTAATTTTTCATTTCTATTGATTTAATGTTTCCATGTTTTTTATATTGAAATTTTTCTAATTATATATTTTTTTTCCCTCTCAGCATTACTCGATTTGTGAGATTGGGATTCCTAGTTCTCTACAAACAATTAAGCAAGCAAGGGTTGACAACATCATATACTATCTTGAAAGAAGTGGGGTCATAGTTCTTGCAGAATTTTGTGACGGGGAGAAGGTCGACAAGCTACTACTCATCTTCCTAACCTTTTACTAGCTTCAAGGAATCTTCCAGTGAAATCAATTGCTACGACGGAGGCTATATATGACTCCTGAAAAATAGAGCACCATTGTCCACATCATCGTTGTTTCCATTGTCTATCAGTGTGGTCATTGACTTCCATTGGCAATACTAATTAGGTCATGGATTTATAGCCTTTGCTTGGATCTCCATTGTCTGCCATTACCGTAATTGACTAAAAAAAGCCATTGATTGGTTAGTCGCTAAGTGGTCTCAACTGGCTCCATCAATCATTAATTGATGAAGTTCAACTCGCATCCATTGACAACCTCCATAGAAGCTGAAGCTGGTAAATTTAGTGAAGGAGAGCATGTGAGGGAGAGAGAGAGAGAGAGAGAGAGAGAGATGGAGCAGAGCAGGAGAAGTTGGCAGCGGTGGTGGCTGGAAACACTGAGAGGCAATTAGAGGAGCTAACCCTTCACCTCGGTTTCTTTATTAAATAACGAGTATATAATCTCTAAACACAAATGTAAACTACCAAATAAAGTTATGTGGCTAATAGCACAATTTTACATCAGCAACCTCCTAACATTGTAGCTTAGCCTTGTTAGCGGAAGTACTAAGTTGCAACATTTTTAAATTTTAGAGAAGTAAGTCATGCTGAGTCAACATCGAGGGACAAAGTCGTGTGAGTTAACAAAGTTAATGGACTAACAGTTCAATTTAGCCATAATTTTTTGTTTCCACTTTTTTCTTTAACTTTATTTTTCACATAAATCAATTGTATTTTGAATGGTAATATGATTAAATAATTTACTAAATATGAAAATATTGTAAATATTTAAAATAGCAAAAATAATAATTTTTGTAGATAATATAAGATGGAGTGCACATAAGAATTGGGCTTCGCTCTTAAAACACAAAAAAAGGACATCAATATCCATGCTAAACTCAATAATATCTTTGTGTGTGATTGCTCTAGGCCTCTCCTAGCAAAGAACTGTGGTCGAATCGTCTAAGAGTTTAACCGTCTTTGCAAAGGCAAAAACAACAACCAAAAAAAAAAAAGGGAAAAAAGCATTTTCAAAACATCTATATCAATTGATATTTTACCGTTTCACATATGTATGGTACATTGTTGTAAGGGAAAGTTACAATTACCCATTGAGGTTTATATAATTTACAGTTTATCCTATTTATTTTTAAAAATCTATAGTTCGTCTCTGATTTTTTTGTATTGTCTAATAACAAATTCTAAAATTGTAATTTAAACTGTACGATAGTTATGTTCCAGTAATTTTAGTCTCTCTAATATTTTTTTTTATAATCAATAGATATTTTAAATTATCAATTTTTTTATAAATGTATTTTTCTTCCTATAAATGGTTATCATTATTTTTTAAAGGTCGGTTAGCTATGAAAAAATATCAAAAATTTTAAAATTACTAAAGCATGATTATCAAATAATTTAATTTAGGGTTTCAAAAGTTATTGTTGGACACTATAAAATAAACAGGGGCAAACTGTATATTAGGTCAAATTATAGGGGGTTTTCATAATTTACCCTTGTTGTAAATACTTTAAAATAAAATAATAAAAATTTAATTTTTATTCTTATCCATGTAGCATAGGCAGTTTGTCGCTGTATGTTGAAAAAGAATAAAAAAAATTATTGGTATGTGAGATATATCAAATAACGTAGTATACCCCATAGGAAATTGATAAAATGCAAGAGCATGGGTACACCGCATGCGTGAACTACAGTATTCAAGACACATTGAAAACTGTAATCTGGAAAGTGGAAAGTACAATCTAATAATGCTCAATCCAACTTTTGGTCCCTCACACCAGGGTGTTAGGATTGCGATTCTGTGGTCCAGTTTTATAAAACTTTATTAGAACATAACAGGACCAGGTACAGGATAGGATCATGGCTAGGACCTTAAAATGAAAGTTCAATAATTCCTACTGATCAAACTTGTCATTAATTTTGTTGGGCGAGACTTACATTTTAGCCCAAATTACATTTTTAAAGCGATTACACTCATAAAGGCAGGAATGTCAATGGATATTTCTCCGATGAATATCCTATTATATCTTATTCGATGGGCAAAACTTTTTTTACAATAAAATGGATTTGAAATGATTTTTTTTTTTTTTTTGTGTCGGTGGATGTGGGTAAGATGCGGGTTCAGGCCTACCCGCCTCATATCTTGCCCGCATATATTATAATAGTTTACAAGACAACTTAATTGACTTAACTACTTATAATCACAACTAAGTATCATTGTAATACCAAGATAATATGGTTAGAAAAAGACTCCGAGGAAAGTTCCCATTTTTTTTTTCTAAAAAGTTGTGCACTCGTACTAATGCTAAATATGTGCTTATTCATTAATTTGATTTGAACAAATTCTTTATGATTGATCTATAGCTAAGTTGATTTCTGTTATTATTATTATTATTATTATTATTTTTGTTGTTGTTTTTTTTTTTGCAAGATCAATTTTAATAATTTTTAATGATACTCTATTATAGCATTATTATTTTTTTATTATGGAAGTATACAGTGGGTAGATGAATTTTATCCGATCTTATCTGCCTTAAAATAGATAGGATGGGATATTAAAATTGTAAAACCAATTTATAATAGATAGGATATAGATTGAGTATCAAACATGATGGATAAGATACAGGTTTAGTATTATCCTATCCACATCTTATCCATTGTTATCTCTACTCACAGGCCAACTACCCAGCTTGACTTAATTCCTAGCAAACACAAAACAAAGATTTATGAAAAAAAAAATGCAAAACAAAGAAAAAGAGTTCATCTCTTTCAACTGCCTATTCATTCTTTGTTTGTTGAGCTGTGTGTTAAGCTTGGCTATTTCTGCTTGGTTAGTAATCATACACTTTGTATTTTCTTTTATTTATCAATAATGTGTTTATTTTTACTTTAGAAAAACCAACTAACGTTTGTTTATGATTTTTTTTGTTGTGACTTGTGTAGGTTATTGTATTGGTTATGTTGATATATACTCTCTTAGGACTTAAACTTGTAATGTGCAATACGTATAATACTTAAACCTTTACTTAGATTTCTAATACAATTGATCTTGTATATACTTTTAGTATGAACTTACAACCTATGATCTAATCCTAAAATCTGGATAATAAATGATATGGGGTAAGATCTCCATCATGACAATCTTAATATCAAATTTTAGATGGATTAAAAAAGAATACTTTTGCCAAAATAAACTGTTTTATAAAAAGAAAAAGAAGACCCCTGACTTGTAAGAATGTCAATGGGCCTGGTTTGGAGATGGTAAAGTGATTTTCAAACCCTACCCGTAATATAAAAACTTTATCCAAACGCTCCCTGCAACCTGCAACAGGTAGGATTTCTTCGCCCAAACCCTCATCGAGTCAAGGTGGGTAGGGTCGGGTATTGCCCCCACAATACCCGCATAAGTGATTAGATAATATAAAATTGAAACTAAATAAAGTATAACATGCTTGAATATACAACATAACTGAAAATAAAGTAGTCTAGTTATATAATTGTGAATTTTAGGGTTTATTAGGTTAGAGTTATATTATATATTTGGGTTGTATAGGACTAAAATTTGATATGTATATATAATATATAAAATATTTTATATCCTTATATGCTATGTATAATACACTGGCAAGGTATAGGCCGGGTTCCAGGGAAGGGGACCCTAAACTAGCATTCTCCCAATATCTAGTGAATACAAAAATTAAAAAAAAAACTCATACCCAACCTAAACCATTTCAATTGATTTAAAAAAAAAAACACTTCAGTATTCAGATAGAGTGGGTAGGGTATTCACATGAAACATTACAAAGACCTGACTAATAAAGTTCGAAAATTCACTATTTCCCCTGCAGGCTGCAGGCCGCAGGCGTGGACTGTGCACACTTAGCTGAGCGGATACTCTCAATTGTTTTTCTAACTGGCGAGGAACCATGTGCTAATTATCAAGCAAACCTTCGGTTTATGTAACTTAATAAATTACCTAGAGAAAAAGGACATATGATATTTTTTCACTACATTTTAGTTTACCTGGAGAAAGAAGGTCTTTTCTTTTTCTCACCTCTTTAGCAAGCAAAGGCAAATTGGTGTCCAGTAATTGGTTGTTGCCAATTTGGCAAATTGCTCCACTTAGGTCAGATGCTTCGTCAAGCGCGCCATGCCACCTTTACAAAAAAAAAAAAAATTATACCTGCGTTACTACACTAACTTATGTTAAAACAAAAGTCGCTAATCGGGGCTTAAATAATTTGCAGAGCAATAACTTAAAAGTCCTTTTTTTCAGTAGCAAGTCGGTTTAATTTAAATTTTTTTTTTATTTTAGATTTTTTCAGATACATCTCATTTGAAACTTAATACTAGATTCATCTCAAAATTTTTGCTCCATTTCAGTTTTTTAACTTAAGTTTGTCTTAAATTTATTTATATTATTATTTTTTAATTTTTTTAAAAAATATATTTAATAAATAAATGACTCATAGTTTTTAAATATATATTTTAATTTTTATAAATAATAACATAAATAAATTCAAGATAAACTTAAGTTAAAATTGAAATAAAACAAAAAAATTGAGAAGAATGAAGTATTATAATCTAAGTGTACTAATTTATAGAATAATATTTTCGTTGTGATGTAACTAAACTTTTATGGCTAATCTGGGGCACATGATTGGCACTTATTTCTGCATCTTCGGCGCCCACCGGCAGACGTTGGACAGCTCCTTGTACCAAGAAAAAAAGAAAGAAAGAAAAGATCTGCAATCGAGAAAAGCATCAAAGGAATCATCCAAAGCAATTCCTAAGCATATTGCACCTGGATTTGATCTTGAAATCGGCTCCCCAAATCAATTATTGTTTGGCAGTCAAAATAATGTAGGGAGCAGAAACTCGATAAAAGCACAGAAACATAAAACACAAACATCAAGCATAAGTTGCATAAACGTACACAATAGCAAGACAATGTTCTGTAACGGACAGATGCATCGAAAGGTAGTGATAGAGAAAATGATCGAGTAAGTTGAAGTTGGGTATAAGAGCTTGGCGAATTGTAAATTAGAGTCATGTGTGTAAAAATAGTATCAGAACCCCAGAATATGCTTAAGGGAAAATCTTCTTATGCTTAAATTAGCTTTTTTGTTAAGGAATAGCAAGGAAAGAAAGAAGAGAATCAGAATCTTGTACCTTATAATTTGTGAGTAATTTATATAGTTAAAGGGTATTTTGAGTAGTACGTTTTTTGGATAAAAATGCCGCAATTTATCTCATTCATACGGGATACAATTTTCTTTCAAAAACAGGAGTTTCCTTTGAAGTCTATCTGTGCCTCCAAAAACAATCTTGTCCTAAAACTTTCGGATTTAGGCTTTCTAGGCTCGTTGCCAACCAGGTAGCTTTTTTCTATGTATGTTGGATGCGAGTAATTTGTGATTGCCAAACCAACCGCAGTGTCCATGATTACCCATGATTATAATAATCTGCAGAGCAATAACTTAAAAGTTTTTTTTTTCTGCAGCAAGTCGGTTTAATTTAAAATTATTTTTTATTTTAGAGAATTTCAGATGTATTTTATTTAAAATCTAATACCATATTCATCTTAAATTTTTTCCCCTGTTTCAGTTTTTGATCTTAAGGATGTCCTGAATTTATTTATATTATTATTTATTAATTTTTTAAAAAATATATATTTAACAACTAATTAAATGACTCATAGTTTTTAAATATATAGATATTTTTAATTTTTATAAATAATAATATAAATAAATTCAAGTTGAATTTAATAAAAAATTTAAATAAAACAAAAAATTTAGGACGAATGAAGTATTATAAAATAAGTATATAATTTATAGAATAATATTTTCGTTGTGATGTGTTGACACCCAATTTCGTCCGACTTTCATTAATAATAATAATAAATTAATTAAAAATTTATTAAATTAAAAAAACTAAAAAAATATATTATATATATATTGATAACAATTAGCTTAGGAGGGTGACATTTTTTTTTTGTTTAAAAAAAAATAATAATAATAAAATAAAATAAAATAAAATAATGATAATAATAATAGATAAATAAATAATAAATAATAAAAATAAAATAATAAAAAAATGGGGTTCTAGCATCTTCTTATCCCATTATTAAAAAAAATTATTAATTAAAATTAAAATTAAAATTAATTATTTACATATTTCACTCCCACACGCCTCTCTCTTCTCGCCCTCTCCAGAATCTTCTTTTCCCCCCTTCTTATCTGCTCTCGATCTGCTCTGTGAGAGGGAGAATCTCTATCCGAACCTATCTCTCCCTCTCGCGCACATCTCTCTCTCATTCTCTCACTCTCCTGGTCTATCTCCTTCAGGCCTCTCTCTCTCTCCTCGCTCCTGGAAGGTCTCTCTCTACTTCTCTTCTCTCGTTCTTTCCCCCCTTCCAGGAGCTATCTCCGCTCCTTTCACCAGACAAACAAAAAAAGAGAGAAAAAAAAAAAACTTCACCCAGACGCCCTCTCCTCTCTGGCTCTCAGCTATCTCTCTCCCTCTGATCTTCAAATTATCTCGCTCTCCCTCTCCGTTTTCGACAGACCTCCTTCTTTCGTCTCTGAGTCTTCCTCTCTCCTATTTTCCTTACCTTCTGCTAATTCTCCTCCTCCTCCACTGTTACTGTCCTGCAACCCGCCGCCGACCCCGCTCCAGCTTCTCCTCAGCCGAGCCCCTCATGCCTGTCTCCTTCCCTGCTCGCCTTCCAGCCTCCGTCGTGCAAGCCAACAGCGCCCCTCAGCCGCGTGGCTCACCAGCTAGCTCGCCGTTGCCTCCTCCCTGCTGTATCGCGTCCCGCGCCGTCGCGCCCAGCTCCCCTCCGTCTGAGCCCTTGCGCCATCGTCCTGCCGGTCACAGCCCCACCACACCTCGACGACGTCCCCCGTCCTCCTCGCGTCGCTCCGCCACCCTGTTCTTCCCTCTGCCGCGCTCGCACGCCCCCTGTTCGCGTCGTACCCTCCGTGCCAGCACTGCCTAAGCTTCTCCGGCCTCCCCTCTTCCTCGCTCAGTCGTGCACGTCACCGGCAGCCTCGCGAAGCCCACCGCCATCGCCCTACAGTCCCCTGCCGTCGAGCCCGCCGCCGACCTCGCTCCAGCTCCCCTGCTGCTGTACTCCTCTGCTACGAAGAAGATGCGTTTCGTTTTTAAACTATTGACTAAGTCAAACTTTTGAATCTTTGGGTAAAATCCTTACTTAGTCCTTAGTTTTTCTTTGTTTATTGATTTAAGTCACTAACATATTTTATTTTTCAGATTAACCCTTGACAGCATGCCTTTATTGTTTTCTTTTCTTTATTCTCTTTCATTTATTTGTCTTTTTGACCATCCATTAAATTTAGTCATAAAATTTATGTAGAATTACAATCCGGATTGTTTTGTTATTATTTTTTTTCTTATCTGTGAAAATTCTCTGGAAATGGTGCTTGTAATAACTGTCGAACTTGAACTGGGTGAACAAAAAGTTGTTAAGAATTGGCAACTTTTTCTTTGTGTTGTTGTTAGTCTTTGGGCTGGTCTTATCATTCGTTTTGTCACATAATACTATACTAGTAATGCATATAGTCCTTTTCAAGATGTTGCAGATCCTTGTCATACTGGACCTGCGACGAATGTGTTCTTTGGTCTTGCACTAGGCTATAAGGCTGTCATAATTCTTTTTTTTATAGCAGTTCGTATCTTTGTTAGCTTCAGCTTTGCTGCCAAGTACGGAATAACAGTTACAGCCCTTGGAATGCTGAGCACAATAGCTACTGGACTAGATATTGACGCTTATGGGCCCATTAATGATAATGTTGGGGAAATTGACAAAATTCCTTGGTTTCATGTCTGCTACAGTGGTGATTGGCTTGCACCTGTGTTGCAAACTTTTGATTAAAAAAAAAAAATCGTCCTGAATCACTATATTGAATTTATTGATGATTGGCGGTAAAATTGAAATAGGAAAATAACATAGAATTTTGATTTGGCATGCATATTTATTTATTTATTTATCTTTATAATAGTTTAATTTTAATTCTTGTAATGTATTTAATTTGTATCAAATTATTGATTAAACAATATTTAAATTTTTTAGAAATCCGTCCTAAGATGGATTATTTGTTCCATATCCGGGTGGTCCGATAGGATCTATGGTTTGGAAATATAAAAATTAAACTCCATGTCCAAATGATTCGGTTAGAATCCATGGCTTGGATATTAACTAAAAATTATTAAAAATAAAATAAAATTAAATAACGAATCCTAAGACGGATCATATCCATGTCCAAATGATTCGGTTAGAATCCATGGCTTGGATATTAAATTCCATATCCGGATGATCCAGCAGGATTTACGGTTTGAAAAATATCAAACTTTTAAAATAAATAAATTAAATAAAAAGATAAAAATTCATATTTTTACGATATGGATTAAAATTTCACCAAATTCCGTGTCCAAATAACTTGGCAGAGTCCATGGTTCGGAATCAAAATCTTCCGTGTCCAAATGACTCGGTAGAGTCCATGGTTCGGAAGTATAAAATTTTACCCGAATTAATTACTAAAATCAACATTTTTGACTAATTCAGTTAAAATATCTAAATTAACTGAAAATTTTTAAAAGCAAAGTAAAACAAAATTAAAATCAATTAAGGTGCCAATTTTGGGCGCTATAACAATATTGTTTTAGCGTAACCGTACTCCCGATCCCCGAACTCTCGCAGACCAATTTTAAGGTGACCAATCGACCTAGGTGAAACAGATTGGTGGTGACTCCAGAAAACCCGACGTTGCCACATGATGTAATGAAACTTTTATGAGCTTTTTCTTCTTTAGGCTTAAAAAAACACATAAAAAATTCTTTACATTAATAATAAATGTTATTTAATGGATAATCATGGCCATATTATAATATTAGCTTTAGATTAAAAAAATATTAAAAAAAATTTAGGCCAATCCAGCTTAACATTTAACAAATTGACACTTAATTGATCGCTGGATCTACCTAGCTATGTTGATCACTTTACTGTTCAATCTTCACCCAGAAACCATAAAAAATACCGCATGCAACTGGACGGACGGTTCCGATCCTATTCTTCTTTTAATATATATACAGAATCAAATAAATGAGAAAACTATGGAAGGAGTGAAGTAATAAGACGTGCAACTGCCACTACCTAACAAGACGTAGAATTTACCTACTCAATACTAAGTCTGGTCTGCTACACGTGGACACAAAATCTTAGACCGATTAATATGTGAATAAACCAACAACCTCAGCCGCGGAAGAAGATTCCTAATAAATAGCAAAACGAGTCCGAAAACCGGAACATATACAATTTTTTTTTAATAATTCTACTGGCTAATTCATCATCTAGTAGTTCTTTTATTAAGCACATATGTCTAATTAAACATATTATCACATTCCTTAATTTTTTATATATAAGGTATAAATTATTAAAAAAATTAATAAAAATATCCTTAGTTAAAATATTCTTCTCTACAAAAAGCTCTAACTTGCTACTGCTAGCTCTTCCGGTGCCGCCGCTGCCGCCACCGAACTATCATACGCCATAATCTCACTGTATACGTCATATGTTGTGTTTGAAAAAATGAAAAGTGTCTGAATGGATATCAAAAAGTGTCTAAAGAAATATTTAGAAGTGTCTAAATAATACGTTGACAATTTACTCTCTTCAAAAATAACTAATTGAAACAATAAAAAAAATTTCTGAATGAATGTGTAAAAGTGTCTAAAGAAATATTTAGAAGTGTCTGACAAATACGTAGACAATTTACTCTAAAAAAAAAAACTAATTAAAACAATAAAAATGTGTCTAAATGAATGTGCAAAAGTGTCTAAAAAAAAGTGACAAGATGTCTAAAGTAATACACAAACAATTTATTTTAATGATAAAAAAATGTATACAAAATAATAAAAGAAGTGTCCAAATAGAAATTTAAAAGTGTCTAAATCAATATTTAAAAGTGTCTAAATAATCATTTAAAAAATTACAAAATACCCTCACCTCGCCCCTAGCTGTTCGTTCCGGATCTGGCAACGCTGTTCATTTTCCGGATTTCGTCCTCGCCGATCATGGTTCCTTGGCTTCCTTGGCGTTCGTGGCTTCGTCTGCTGCTCGTTCATCTGCCTCCGATCCGTCTGCCACAGCCTCTTCGCCTACCACTCCTGGATCTTCATCGCCGTTTGCCGCAACCGCTCCAGGATCTTTGTCTGTCACTCACCGCTCCTGGATCTTCAAGCTCTGATATCTCTTTTCTTGGCCGGTGACTACTTCTTCGGCGTTCCGATCTTCTCCCTTTACTTCGCACTCCCGATCTTTCTTCTCTTATCGCCGGTGACTACTTCTATGGCACTCCGATCTTCTCCCTTCATTTTGCGCTCTCGATCTCTCTTCTTTCATCGCCGACGACTGCTTCTTCGGCATTCCGATCTTCTCCCTTCACTTTGCGCTCTCGATCTCTCTTCTCTTGTCACTGGTGACTACTTTTTTAGTGTCTCGATGTTCTCCCTTCACTTTGCGCTCCGTATCTCTCCTCTTTTCGCCGATGTGGGAGCAGGAGCCGGGGGTTAGCTTCGGCGACATTGGGAAAGAGGGTCGGAGAGAATTGATGATGGCTGCCATCGTTGGGAAAACAAGACTGATTTAGGGTAGAGGGTAAAGTTGGAAATTATTCCTATGTCTAATTGCATATATGTGCACAGTAACCATGGTAATCATCTAGTTCAATCGTTCCTTAGATTAGGGGTGAGTATGGATTGGGTAAACTCGAAACTCAATTCGATATATTTCTATTAAGTTGGGTTGGATTGAGTAAAAATAGATTATGGTTCGGGAGTTGTTTACACATATAGAAAAACTGATGATTTTTTGGTTGGTTGTAGTTATGTATGGAATAAAGCCGAGGTGGAACTGAACCCAATGTATATATATAATTATATAATAAAAATTATAGTACTACTAATATATCTATATATATGTGTATTTTTTTTGAAGAATTATGATGTTCATTTTGTGTTTTTATATTAAACTTTTAAACTGATATTCCAAATTGAAACAACATGAAAATTATTGGATCATTTACAAAATTTCTCTATATTCACTTGAATCACTTCATTTCCTAAACTGACTACTTCTAGGTTATTTTGCTTTTGATCTCTCTACTCCAAATTACTCTCTATGATGTTATTATCAAGTTTTTTTCATTTATAAGTCATATAAAATTAAAAATTTATAACATCAATATATTTCAGGTTTTAATACTTAAGAAGATGGTCTTAAAAAGCTAAACTTTCCGTGTTGAATGTCATGCCAATGTTGGTTGAGATAGAAGATACTCCACAAGTAACTTTTTTAAATCATTTTGGTAACTTCATGTTAAAACTCTTTTAAACGTGTCTAAGTACGTGTATTTAAATACTGATTTAATTGTGTATTATATTGAATATTTCATAAATTGGTTATAGATGTAATTTTATTAAATTTTAGTGTTGTTATAGGTATATAGTATAAACTGAAAAACCCGAGAAACCGAAAAACCTAGAACTATAGTTCTATTTTTATTCAATTCTCAGTTCTCAGATTTGGTAAAAAAAATTTGGAATTGATATCATTTTAGGTTTGTTCAGTTCTACCATAAAATCAAATTAACCTAAACCATGCCCACCCCTATCTTTGATGGTATAGTTTTAAAACTGGAACATATATAAAACTTTCTCTTGGTTCGGGATCACGTGAAAAACAATAGGATTTAGACGGATGACTTGTCATGTGCTTCACCATTGTGATTAATAAGTTTAATGCATCTGCTAATAGATGATCCTCACCCGACTCTCTACTTTATCTTAACCGATTAATATGCTCCTTAATTTAGGCTTAGTGGCTCATTGAGTTTGATTTTTCATAAATAAAAGCAGCCAGTAGAGAGACATGATGGAGCCAATAAAATATTTATAACATTTGAAAAGATTACGAGCCTTTTTCTTCGTCTTCTTCTTCCTCTTTTTTTTTTATTCACAACAACCACCCACACACTAAATATTAAATAAGACCCTATTCATACACATTTACGTTACATTTAGATTCCACCAAAATTCACATATCCCCGACAATAGACAGGCTTGCAAGTCGCAAGTCCCAACACAACAGAAGATCAAAAAAAGAAAAGAAAGGAAAAGCATCTTCCTAGAGACGCCAAGAGAAAACGTATTCCCGATTCCTGGCTAATACTAACTTCCGAAGCAATTAGCAAGGAAAAGGAAACTCTACAATTAGTTCGAAATGGACAACCGCCGTCGTCTTCAGGCAGCCGATGGCGCCGTCACATACTGGACTTGGCCAGCCTCGGAAAGCGCCTCCAGGAATGGCTGCAAGTTCACCCGTTCCGCCTCCACTTCGCCGGATGCCGCCTTCCTGTAATCCAGCGATTCGTCGTTGAAGATATCCCACCATTTCTGGACAAGCATCTTAATGTCCTCTCTTTGCATGTTCTCTTCCTTCCCCGTGTATCTCCACGGCTTTGATCCCTGTTTTTTATGATTCCGACCATTTCAGTACCAAACAAATAAAAAAGTCACGAAACCATCCATTACTGGATCTCAGTACTAGTTGAGTCACTCACCGCTGCGCAGTAATGGACAACCTTCACTTTGTCGAGCTCGACTTTCTCTGGATGTCTCCATAACATGGCAAGAACGAGATTGTATATGTTCGGAATGGGCCTGTAAATGTCTCTGAAGAACATGTTCAAAAAGTCCTGCCCACCACGAATCAAACCGTACCCAACTCAGTCCCAACTCCATAAAAATTATCCGACTCCCATCAGAATAACAAATAGTACGTGAAAAAATTACCTGTTCTGCGAAAGGGGTAGGAGGTGTAACTTTGAGGGTGCTCAAGAGATTATCGTAAGTGGCAAGGTTAGGCTCGAAGACGAACATGCCGGCGTTGAAGTAGAGAGCCGGCTGCTAGCCCATCTCGGCTTGCCACTTGACCCTGTCGGGGCACTGCTGGCAGTAACCGATATGTTGATGTGAGTAATCCAGCGTGGCACAAGGAGGAATAGAGTCCAAGTTAGCATTGAAGACAGTAGGAGTAGTTGCTGATATCCGAGTCTATAGGCCTTAAGTTACTGAAACTTGTTTCCTGCTTTCTAGCAAAGTTTGTTAGTTTACGTTACTGAACTCAGCCTATAAACATGGCTGTTACTGATGAAATAAAGAAGGCATTGCGTTCTCTGTTGTTTCTTGCTTACTAAGGTTGCTAGTCTAACCAACATTGTGGTATCAGAGCCAGGTTGCAACCTTTTGGCAAACTCTGTTACTGAGCAACTACAATGGCGAACGGCAGTGCTGCAAACACGTTAGTAAACGTGTCTCAACCTCAAATTCCTCTGTTCAAAGGAGACTCCTATGAATATTAGAGTATAAAGATGAAAACTTTGTTTAGATCCCAAGATTTGTGGGATCTCGTTGATCAAGGTGTCAATGAAGGCACCTCACAGGATGAAGTTACAAGAGAAACAATGAAGAAAGAAGCCAAGGCACTCTTTCTCATTCAACAAGCAGTAGACGAATCAATTTTTTCAAGAATTGCTGGGGCAACCACAGCAAAGCAAGCATGGACAACTCTGAAGATTGAATTCCAGGGTTCAGCTAAGGTCATCATTGTAAAGCTACAGCTGCTGCGAAGGGATTTCGAAACTGCCCTCATAAGCAATGGAGAATCTGTGCAAGACTATATGGGAAGGATCTCCACAATTGTCAACCAAATGAGAACATATGGTGACCAGATTAAAGATGAGACAGTGGTTAGCAAGATCCTGAGAAGTTTGATTCCCAAGTTCGATCATGTGCTAGCAGCCATTGAAGAATCCAAGGACCTTTCAACACTCTCGGTTGATGAGTTGGTGGGGTCTCTACAAACTCATGAGGCCCGGATGAATAGGTTAGCCTCTAAAGATGAAGAGCAGGCCTTTGAAGTTCAGGAGGAGAAAAGCAAGACTTCTCAATTCAGAGGTAGAGGAAGAGCAAATTTTAGAGGAAGAGGCCGCGGTAGGACTAGACCAGTCCAATGTACTTTCTGCAGAAAGTTTGGGCATCGAGAAGAAGTATGTTGGAACAAAGAGGAGCAGGCCCAATTTGCTCAAGAAGAAGAAGACTCTGAAGATTACTTGTTTATGACAAGTGAAAAAGCAAACTTGAAGTCTCAAGAAGTATGGTACGTGGACAGTGGATGTTCAAGCCACCTGACAGGAGTAAAGGAAAAGTTCAAGGAGTTGGATGAAACTTACAAGGCTCAAGTCAGGTTGGGCAATGACAAACAAGTCCAGATACAGGGTAAAGGTACTATTTTAATTCAGTTTGATGGAAAGGAGAAAATGATTAAAGATGTACAATATGCTCCTGGTCTTGCACACAATCTTATTAGTGTAGGACAACTAATATCTAATGGATATTCAATGATATTTGAGAAAGGATCCTGCTGTATCAAGACAGCTGCAAGCGAAAAAGTGTTGGAGGCCAACATGACTGACAACAGGATGTTTCCTGTCAAGTTTGGAACAAACAATCAGTGCTTCATGGCTGAGAACAAAGAAAACTTAGCAGAAAGATGGCATCTACGATATGGATACCTTCATATTCAAGGGTTGCAACTGTTAGCCAACAAAGAAATGGTGACTGGATTGCCTACTGTTAAGGAACTTGACACAATTTGTGAAGGATGTGCATTGGGAAAGCAGACGCGAAAGCCTTTCCCTAAAGGTAAAGCAAAAAGAGCAGACCAGAAGCTTGGATTAGTCCATGCGGACTTATGTGGACCAATGAAGACTGAATCACATGCTGGTAGCAGATACTTTTTACTCTTCATTGATGACTTCTCAAGAATGTGTTGGGTTTATTTCCTCACACATAAGTCTGAAGTGTTTGAACACTTCAAGAAGTTCAAACCTTTGGTCGAAAAGCAGTGTAACCAAAGTCTGAAGGTGTTAAGGACAGACAGAGGGGGAGAATTCTGTTCAAGAGAGTTTGACAGCTTTTGTGAAGAACAAGGCATTAAAAGGGAACTCACAGCGCCCTACACACCAGAGCAAAACGGAATTGTGGAAAGAAAGAATAGAACAGTGGTGGAAATGGCAAGAACCATGATTAAGACTAAAGGACTCTCAAATGATTTTTGGGCAGAAGCTGTTGCTGTGGCAGTTTATCTCCTCAACATGTCTCCTACAAAAGCTGTGTGGAATCAAACACCCTATGAGGCATGGTATGACTCAAAACCTTCAGTAACTCATTTAAGAGTTTTTGGATGTGTATGTTATGCTCTAGTTCCTGCTGGTAGAACAAAGTTAGATGACAAATCCAGAAAATATATCTTTGTGGGTTACAGTCTTAACTCAAAAGCCTATAGGCTGTTTGATCCAGAAACAAAAAATATTGTAATTAGCAGGGATGTTAAGTTTGATGAGAACCTAAGCTGGGATGGAACAACACAAAAAAAGGGCACAAGTATGAGTTTGGAAGAAGAACCAGTTCAAGCAGTTGATGAGCATATTCCAGCCACACCTGGAGAAGTAGCTCATCCTAAGACATCAAACTCAACGTCCTCTGAAGACTCATTTCCTGAAAGCAACAGAATCAAGACTAAATCCCTGGGTGACATCTACGCTTCAACTTATGCACTTTTCACAGAAGAACCAACAGATGCGTATGCTGCCTTAAAAAATGAGGTCTGGAAAGAAGCTATGAAGGCTGAAATGGATGCTATTGAAAAGAATGGAACATGGGAGCTGACCAAGATGCCTCCAGAAAAAAAGGCAGTAAGTCTCAAGTGGATCTTCAAGATTAAATATCACTCTGATGGATCAGTACAAAAATACAAGGCTAGGCTTGTAGCAAGAGGATTTATGCAGGAACAAGGAATTGACTACCAGGAAACATTCTCACCTGTTGCCAGATTTGAGACAGTGAGAATGATCCTTGCTGTTGCAGCAAGCTATCAGTGGAAGGTTTATCAGTTTGATGTCAAGTCTGTATTTCTAAATGGATACTTGAAGGAAGAAGTTTATGTTCAACAGCCTCAAGGATTCGAGAAGTTAGAAGAAGGTGAGAAAGTCTACAAGCTCAAAAAGGCACTATATGGACTGAAGCAAGCGCCCAGAGCTTGGTACAGCAAAATTAATGAGTTTTTCCAAACTCATGGATTTCAGAGAAGTCCAAATGAGCCTACCTTGTATGTCAAACAAGGAAGAGAAGGTCAAGTAGTTATGGTAAGTTTGTATGTGGATGATATGATCTATACAGGATCTTCATCTCAGCTTATCACAGACTTAAAAAAGGCAATGATGGCAGTATTCGAAATGACTGATATGGGGGAGCTCAAATACTTTCTCGGCTTGGAAGTCCAGCACACTGAAGAAGGTATTTTTCTGTCACAAGGAAAATATGCTGGTGACCTCTTGAAGCAGTTTAATATGGATGAATGCAAGGCAGTAACAACCCCAATGAATGCAAGTGAAAAACTCACTACCCAAGATAGGAGTAAAATGGCAGACGCAAAGAAATTCAGAAGCCTGGTGGGAAAGCTGCTGTTTTTGTCACATACTAGACCAGATATCATGTTTGCTGTAAGCATGATATCAAGATACATGCAGAATCCTACAAGGCATCACTATGGGACAGCTAAAAGGATATTGAGATACATTGCTGGAACAAAGAGCTATGGCATCTGGTATCTAAAGGATGCAGACCTTAATCTACAAGGCTATTCGGATAGTGACTGGGCTGGCAGTCAAGAAGACAGGAAAAGTACTAGTGGCAACTGCTTCAACCTTGGTTCAGGACCTATCTCATGGCTATCCAAGAAGCAAAGCACAGTTGCACTCTCTTCAACCGAAGCAGAATATGTTGCTGCCAATATAGCTGTGTGTCAAAGTGTCTGGCTGAGAAGATTGTTAAATGATCTGGGCCAGAGGCAACACAAGGCAACTGTGGTGTTTTGTGACAACCTTTTAGCAATAGCAATGTCCAAAAAATCCAATCCTACATGGGAAAACGAAGCATATTGAAGTAAAGCATAACTTCATTCGAGAACTTGTGAGCAAAGAAGAAATCAAGATTGAGTTCTGCAAGACTGAGGACCAAATGGCAGACATGTTCACTAAAGCTCTGCCACTATCAAAATTTGTTGGATTACAGGAAAGGCTGAATATTGGCCACATTGGATCAAGGGGGAGTGTTGATGTGAGTAATCCAGCGTGGCACAAGGAGGAATAGAGTCCAAGTCAGCATTGAAGACAGTAGGAGTAGTTGCTGATATCCGAGTCTATAGGCCTTAAGTTACTGAAACTTGTTTCCTGCTTTCTAGCAAAGTTTGTTAGTTTACGTTACTGAACTCAGCCTATAAACAGGGCTGTTACTGATGAAATAAAGAAGGCATTGTGTTCTCTGTTGTTTCTTGCTTACTAAGGTTGCTAGTCTAACCAACACGATATTGTACTGCGGCGTGTGGCTCCATGTCTTCTCGCAGAAACAGTCCATCACGGCGTAGAAATACCCGTCCGGAAGGTCAAACAGGTGGTCAATGTTGTCGAACACTTGTATATCTCCATCCAAGTATATCATCTTACTGTACTCGATAAACTGCAATCAAATCCATATGTTCGTAAATTCATCACTTCACCAATAAAACCAAGCTTCGCTAACAAGAAATCCAACTTGCGACGATTGACGCTTCTGACCTAATTCTTTGGCTTCAAAACTGATTAAAAAAACTATTGATTTTATGACTCGGAAGGTGAATGAATTATATGTGTGCCACGTGTCAAAGCAGACAGAGGAAAGAGAGACACGTGTAATCTAAAGCTATATAGATGTGGAGCAGGGAGGATCTATCTGAACGCCACGTACCTCCCAAATACGCAGCTTGGAGTAGTTGATGACGTAGTAAGCCATGGCGAACTGGGTCTGGTTCTCGGGCGGGTAAACGAGTTCGATCTCGCGGACTACACACCCTTGATCTTGGAGGATCCGACGGTGTTCTTCGGGTACATCTGGCAGTACCGCTACCACTAACGGGTACGCTGTTTTAACCTTCCTTAGGCCCTTCGCCAGCCCGACAACCCCCTTCCAGTAGTCTCTGCTACCGGCCAAGAAAGTGACGTAGGCCCGGGTAGGAAGAGTCGGCGGCTTGGTGACGACGGCGGGCTTGGCGGCTGCGGGGACGAGCTCCGGAGCCATGTTAGAAATGTCGTGCGGGAGATTAGGAGTTAGTGAGGAATGAAGAGAGCTCTTTTTTGTGCTCGTTGGCGTACGACCGCGAGCGCTTGTTTGGATTCTCTCTGTGACTGGCAGGCGTAGGGAGAGAGGGTGAAGGGGTTTAAATAGGCGCTGCTGCGTGAGATTTGGAGCTAAAATGACGGTAATTGGGATTATTTGTTCACAGATTTGGAGCGGCCTTGGTATGTCCGTACACGTGTGTGGTTGAAGATCGGACGGTGGTGGAGTGGCTTCCCTGAAGGTTCTCAAACCGGGCCTACCGTAATAGTGGGGACTGGGGATTGGAAGAGGCTAGAAGCTCCTGCACTTAAATTTTCTGACAGTCTGTTGTTAACTACTACATATAAAACATTGCCTCCTCCTAGTCCTAGGTTCACTGAACTCTATTGTGAAACTTCAATCTTACCCTTCTCTGTTAAATTTGATTCTTTGTTAAATATGTTTGCTGTTAATGTGTTGATTAAGAACAGTTTTTTTGACTACGGCAAGGTTTTCGAATAAATTTATTAATGGTAGAAATCAAATCCATGAAATTAAAAACTAAAAAACACTGTCAAATAGTAGTTTTTAAAAATTTTTAATAGTAAGGAATGTCAAATGAGGTCTGAATTGTATCATTTTTTCTTCCCCTCTATTCTCTGTTCTGATGAGCCACCTCGCCTGCCTGACTCGAATGTCTGTGCGAGATCATCGTCCAAGTCACCCTGACCCAGTGGCCGCATCTGACGAGAGCACGAGCAGGTGAAGTTTTGGCATCTAATGCTGCTGCCATCGCTCTGCCGGAAGCTAACCATCTGGGACTGGGAGGAGCCGGAGTTCTTTGTTGCCTGTTGGGGAGAGTTGTAGAATTTTTCTAGAGGAGCAATGTTGAAATTAACATAAATGTGATTGGAGTAGATAGAGTCAAGTCATCACTAATCGCTGCCGATTGGCTGCCGAACAATGAAACCGGAATCAGCGATGTTGCAGTGACAGTGACAGAGAGGTTGAGACTTGAGAGACCGGGAAACCAAAAAATTTCCCCTTCCGGCGAGACAGTTCAACCAAACACACCCGACGTCGTTGTTCCCGCGTCTCATCGCTAGTAGAAAAGGACAGGCTGGGCATTTTGCCAACAAGGCTACAATCGACATTTCCCCACGAGGATCATACGCTCCTTACGTTATTAACTCCAAGCTGGAACAGAGACGTGATCAGGCGTGTCCGGGTGCACGCCAGATCATATACTCGATACTCCCAGATTCTTCGTTTCCATTGCACATATGCAACAAAGGATCGGTTTAAATTTGTATTATTGTCAATGGTCTTTTGGATTTAAATGCCTATTTATATAAGATTCACAAAAAATCATACCCGACTTGTTATTGTTTAGAACAATAGGAAATCTGTAATATTTTAGGCTAATTAAAAATTACATTGTTTATGTAGAGGCTTTTTAATGGCTTAATTTTGCTTGGGTAGTTAATAAAATTTACAGATGTAAATAAATAAGAAACTTCAATGCATGGTTTATAAAAAATAAATTTTTATATCAAAACCACGAGTATATTTGATACTATGCATGTAAATTAATATAGGTATAGCTAGCAAATCGTACGTGCGCATCTTTGTGACCACCAAAATTAAGTAAAGCGAGTAAGCAAATAGTAAAAGGAATACATAAAAGCCCAAAATGGGGCCAGCCCTGCCCTACTGTGAATTTGTGGCTCTTCTTGTTGGAAGGGCAACATCTTGAGAGGAAAAAGTTTACGTCGACGGGATTCTTCGAGAGCCAATTTGTTTAAGTTAACTTAATTTAAAATAATTTATTTTTATTTTTATATTTTTTATTTAAAAATTAATATTATATAAATATAATAATTCATTTAAAAGTAAATTTTTATAATGGTGCTAAATTTTTATGAATTTTTATTTTTAATACCTAAAACAAGAAAAAATTATAAAATTTAGTAAGATTATAAAAATTATATTTTCAATAAATTATTACATGTACATAAAATTACCTTTTAAATATAATTTCTTTCAGGTAAAAAAATATAAAAATAAAAATAAGTCCTTTCAAATTAAATTGATTTAAATTAAAACGAATTGGTTCCAAATCTTAACAACTACAAGTCATTTTTGTATGGAATACGCTGGTGTCTCCTAAGTGAATCTTGAATCATATGATATGCACCACAGAATGAATTTTTCTAATTGAAAAATTAATTATTTTAAATTTTATTAATTTTTTTTGTTTCGAATTATATTATTTAAAATTTAATACTTGATTTACTTAATAATCATCTGAACAGGAATTTTTTAAAAAAGTAATTAATTTTTTATATTCTTTCACACCTAGCTTGAAACAGGAAAACTTGATAAAAAGGTATTTAATTCTTTTAAAATATTTTTGGGATTCTTAATATTGAACAAAAGAGTAAAAAGTCAAGATATATTATATACACATTGGGTCAAGCACCTTGTTTATACACAAGGCAGAACTAGCTGTTCATGCTTAAGAATGAAACAAATAAGTAGCCATTTCGGCTCAAAAAGAAAAAAATTGAACAAATAATAAAATAATTTCATTAGAAGAAATCCAAAGTATTACTCTAAATTATTAATTAACATCCTTCTGCAAACTCATGATGGGTTGAGTTGAATTATTTGAAAGTAATCAAATCAATGTGTTGCATGAAATTATGTCAAGATATCGATAACTTGTAAGTTAAATGAGATATGTGGTAATTCAATACTGTCTCGCACTTTATTCTTGTCGAGTGATGTGATAATCCACTGCAATGTTCTTTTTCTACTCATGGAAAACTTCATTATGGGCAATATGAATAGTGTTTTACTTTTACAAAATAAATGGATCAAGTGTAGATTTGTTTACACCAATGTCTTTACACAACCAAACACAATCATTTTATTTTAGCAGTGGTGTCTGCTAATGCTCTATATTTTGCTTCAGCATTGGATTGAGATATGATTGTTTATTTCTTACTTATTCATGAATGCATGGTATCACATAGGAAATACAATATCCAATTGTGGATCACCGTTCTTAAGCATCACCAGCTTAATTTGAGTATGAAAAAACACTAGGTTCAATATTAGAATTAAATGAAAATAATAATCCTTGATATAACATACCTTTTATATATCTCAGCATGTCAAGAAAGGCTACCAAGCGTATAAATTGAGGTGCTGACACGAAATGGCTAACAGTATGACTTGCATAACAGTTGCCCAACCATGCGATCATGAGATAAATTAGACTCTCTATGAGTTGTCTATTAAATGTAGCATCTTAAAGACGTTCTCCATTTGTTGTATGAAATTTAATATTTTATTCAAAAGGTATGTCTACAACTATATTAACAATTATGCTCCAAGATTTGCCGATTTGGCCCATCTTTCAAGATCTTCACCTTCTAAAATACTAAAGACTTAAATTCCCATGAATCAACCAAGAAATCTTTAAGAAAACATAATAAGTGAATATGAATTAGTTAAAAAATCAAATGAAATGTATTGAAAACTTCAATACATTACAATTAAATTGTCAACTCTTCAAGATGATTATATTATTGCTCTTCCCTTAACTATGTAATTGTAGCATGCTTTCTTATAGCAGGCTGAGTTGTTGATTTTTTCTTACACACTCAGATTCTTGGCTGCTACGCTTTGGGAGATCTAGATTAGGGGTAATGAGTGTGTCTTTCGTCAAGCAGCATTTCATATTCCATCTTTGATTACACGGCAAGATGATCGTATTGCTCAACTCTCTTTATTTGAGGATTTGCTCCAAAAGTTATTACTAGACATGTATAATCCTCTTCCTACTCTGTGTGGTACGTGAGGCAATAACCAACACTTACCGCTTGATTGCCGCCCAACTATCATAGCCACGGATAGGGCGTGGAGTAGTTCGACTGGTCTGGGTGTTGCAACCTGGGTTTAGCAAAGCATTAATCCCCCCCATTTGCTTTATCAAGCCACTTTTTTTTGTCATTGTCGATTAGCGTTAGGAGCTGAAGTTCAGGCCATTCGTAGCATTCTGTTGATGGTAGTTGATCATTATCTTAAATTCCTCACCTTACTCATAGATTGCTCGCAGGTTTTGCATATATTATTGGTTGATCGTTGTGCCCAAGTAACGAGTCCTTGCTATGCAGTAACTTGCTACTTATTTTCCTCCTTAATTATTCCTCTTTTTTTTCTTACGATTATAAAAAAAATCACCTTATACACACACACACACACACACACACGTCATTAAGTGTAACTTATGACTCGGTAAATGTGCTTGTATTATAAACTTGAGGTTAAAAGGTCAAACTTTCGTAAATCTATTACTTCTTTTGTCTCACTATCTTTGCACCATTTAACTTTTTCAGCTAATTTGACTTGAATTTATTCATATTATTATTTGTTAAAAAAATTAAAAAATATATTTAAAAACTATAGGTCTTTATTTATCATTTATATATAAAATTTTTTCATTTATGTACTAAGATGTTAAAAATAAAAAATCATTGATTAATTGCTGAAAAGTGAATGATACAAATAAATTAGTACAAATGAAGTATTTAATTTATAACTATTTGCATGTATGATTCTCTGGTGTTACAAAAGAAAAACTACGAATTCTTTTGTCATGTCCCATATCTTTTTAGGTGAATTTACAATTATACCCTGTTTTTACTTTTTTTTTTTATGGTTTTATACCGGAATAAAGTGCTAAAAAAATATATATATACTTTGGTTTTGTATGAACAACAGGGAAATGACTTTTGTTTTTTTTAATATGAGATCAAACAAATGAAACACGGGTCCCCGACTCCCACTGAGCAATTTATTCTTCACGCCTATGTGGGTCCGACTCCAGAAATTTATGCAGCTTGACTTATACATGTGGAGAGCTGGGATCCACCTAGACGTTTCTATGTTGTTCAAGTGGAATCAATTATTTGGCTCCTTTTCCCAATCTCAGCCTTTTTCTTTTTTTGCATCTTTTCTTTTTCCTGCAAAAAGAAAACCATAGTATTTATTGCAAAAGATCATATCTAATTGTAGTCGGGCGTATTTTCGGATCAATGTCAGGCCTGATGGCAGACAGTAAATTTGTAAAATTGGAGCACCGATTTCCTACTAGTAAAATTAAAATGTAGTCCCCTTATTTTAAGGGTCATTTTAAAGTGGTCATTTATAGGGATAGCAACGGGGCGGATTGGGAGTGGATATCCCTTATTCGCCATCCATACCCGCCGATTTTTTCATACCCGCCAGCTTGCGGATATCCGCTAACGGACAGAAAACAGCATCCGCGCTCGCAACCCATGGATAATCCATATCCGCGAGTAATCCGCGGTTTACATTAGTTTTGTAAATTTCATAAAAGAAACATGAAATGTTCATCATTAAGTCATAAATTACACATATCCATATCACATTCAATAAAACAAGAAACATTCATTAACACAAATAATATTCATATCTTTACATGTGATTTATGTGGCAGTTTTTCCTATTTGTTATTTTGTTAATTTTATTGTTCAAAAGGATTAGGTGGTGAGATTATGTTGGCGGACATGCCGACTACTTGCTATGGGAGGTGTACGTGTTTGTATGCATGAAGGTGGGGTTGCCAGCTCAAAAGGAGAAGAGTAAGGAACATTATACCGATCACATCACATTACATCCAACTTGGTGGGTTTCACGGGTAGGCGGGCGCGGATTTATCCGTGATGGATACCCCATACCCGTCACCCGCCCGGGCCCTCCAGACGGATGAACTTTTTTACCCATGCCCCCCTATTGCGGGTATTTTCACCCGTTTACCCATCTGTCATGGGTGGATATCCACGGTTCACAATTTTCACCCGCTTCATTGCCATCCCTAGTCCTTTACTTCTAAAAGTGCCTCTTAAAGTCCTATACCTCTTTTAATGTGTCTTATTTTGGTCTATTTCATTTTTCCCCTATACAGCATTTACTCTGCCACATGGCATCCTATTTTATAATAATAAGTGGCTAGTATGGAAGAACAATAATATGTGGCTAAAATTGATAGAAACGTACAATCTTAAGGACTTATGATATAATGTATATTAACCCATAATCTTCTTGTTCCCCAAATCCTCAACCACCTCTACTATCCATGCCGCCACCATCCCTCTCTCGATACTTGCTCCCTTGCTATCCTCTCTCCTTTCCCTTTCTTGCTTTCTCCTTCCTCTAACCCAGGGCCCTCCCTCGATACCCATCTTGCTTCTCCGTCGCCACCTCCAACCCATCGACTAAAATTACAATGTGGGCTCTCCTCCTTCTCCTCCAACTCTGGTCAAACGGCACTTTAGTGAACGTTGGGTTTTTAAGGATTTTGAGGTGCAGCTGAAGCACCCATCGCCCAAGGTGTAGAGGAGGTGGAGGTCTACTGTCAGTATGTTCGCTAAGCTCATGAGCAAAGCTAAATTTCTCGGCAGCCAAACAAAAATAATGTGTTTACGAGGGGTGACGTTGTTTATCTGTATTCAGGACAGATGTCTCTGGTTGCGGGTAGGTGGAGAATTTGGGGAGGTTGGCAAGCCAAAATGCCAACAACCATGAAAATTTAGGGAAGGATGAGGAAGATGATTTTTGGCTAATTTACATTTGAAGTCCTTGATTATTTGTGTGTATCAATGTAACTTTGAATTTCTTGTCTAAAGTAATGCCTGAATTAGTGGTAGGGACTAAAATATGACACACTGGTTAAATTAGGGGACCTTAAGACACATTTATAGAGATAAGGGGCCACTTTATAATGACCCATGAAGTTAGGGGGCCAAATTTGGATTTTAACCATTTTGTAATGGGCATGGACAGGTTTCATTGACCCATGCGCTTGATCCGACGGGCTGAAAATCCAGCTGACTTGTGTGTAGTTAAGTAAAAACGAATTGTTTGTCGGCCGAAACATGCTTGCGACTTGGCGAATGCAAATGTCGGGCCCATATTTCTGTAGGAGAGATAGAGGAAGGAAGGCAACAGAAGTAGAGCAACCTGAGGTACACAGCGCATTGGGCTGGACCTAAGGCCCGCTTTGACGACCCAATCTCTCCAGCATTCTCTGTCACTCGGGCCCGTGTTCCCTCCATTCCCAAACAAGAATCCGAAAAGCGCGGGCTATTCTCGTACCGCCTCCTAAAATCACAGCAGAAACAGCTCAATCTTGTTGGAAGTTTCGTTCTGCAGAATGGATCTGAGCCAGGTGACGCTCCATTTATCTGATTCTGCTTTCTGTTAGATTCTGAACCTCTCATCTCTTCTTGTTTTTCTTTTCTAACTTCCCAATCTGCTGCCTTGAGTTGAGATTTCCGATCTGGATATGGAGTGAGTAAAATTTCGATCATTCGAGGTCTCAAAGTCGTCTACTTCGGCTGTTCATATTCGTTGTTTGTTTCATAGAAATCCAACGGAAAGGAAAATGAAGCATCCTGCGATAATTTAATTTCACTTTGTGAAATGTGACTGGATAATATCTGTACAATTGCTGAAATTATTTTGGTTTGGCCAGGAACGGGATCTGTTAAGCAATTTCATTGGCTGCGATAGTTCTTTTTTCTTTTGGATATTCTGATTGGCATTTGCACTTGTATGGGAAGCCTTGCAATTGGATGCCTGTGTTCATAAATAGCTACTAATATTTCCTAGCAAGTGTGAGCATGATTACGTGTAACTGGAATTGATCTGATTTTCTATTTTAATCTGTGTTTTTTCCTAGGTTAAGGAAAACTATGCCAATCCGAGAACTTGCCTTTTTCATGTACTCTTTAAGGTTAGTTCACGTCCGCGCACACTTGTCAGTGCTCTGGTTTTTCAGTTGCACTCCGTGAACCGATTTCAATGTTGACAGGCTTCAGCCTTGGCTTTCTATATCCTTTCAGCATTGTTTTTTGAAAGCTTCGTCATCATCTTTGTGGTGACTGTTGTTCTTGCGGCACTTGATTTTTGGATGGTCAAGAATGTCAGCGGCCGGATATTAGTTGGACTTAGGTGGTGGAATGAAATAACAGAAGAGGGTGAAAGCGTTTGGAAGTTTGAATGTCTTGATGGAGAGGTTTGTCAAATATGCTTGCTTACTTCCATGTGCTTATCATGCTTAGAAAAAGTGTTGCAGGATGTTGAATTGGGCAAATTGAACCTTAGGTCATTTATAATTTTGTCTTCCTGTTTATTGCAGTCATTGGCTCGTTTGAACAAGAAGGATTCCTGGTTATTTTGGTGGACGTTGTACCTTAATGTAAGTGACTGCTGACAAACATCTGTTGTACTGGAGAAATAATAAGGAGTTCTAATGTGAAAAGAAAACGGCCAAAAGGAATTTCGAATGAAAAAACCAACTGGAGTTGAAATGTTGATTGTACAGGGAAAGCAGTGCTAATTTCATAATGTCGGCTATTTCTTCATTTTGTACCTCAACTGCCAAGGTCCTCCATTTTAGTCAAATAAACTGTTAAGCTGATGGAATAGCCTTAGTTGCTTGCCATTATAGAATTGGAGTGCTAGAAATAATAGATAAATGAATAATAAATGGTCTTAACAGATTCCACTCAATGTGAATTGCCTGTCAACAGAAATACTGCTGGTGATTTTCCTTGTTCCTCAAACATGCCTTCTCCCCCTTAGTCCTAAACTATAATGTTCTTTCCCATTCAGACAAGGAAACAGGATGGTCATAAGTTTATGTATGGTTATTTTTGTACAGGCTGCTGCTTGGATTTTGCTTGGGATATTTTCAGTAATAAGGTTTGAACCTGACTATCTCCTAGTTGTGGGAGTTTGCTTGAGCCTGGCCTTTGCCAACATTATTGGATTCACCAAATGCCGAAAAGGTACAAATTTTCCTTCGCTTTTTCTTAAGAATGCTGAATGGTGATTTATGTTCTGTTAAATGACGTTAAAGTTGAATGTTATTATTTTGTTGGTGATAAATAGTTTGGTAAGCTTTTTGCTGTTTGATAATGGTGTTAGCAATTAATGCCAGAGATTGTGAGAAGCTATCTAAATGTAGCTCTTTGTGTTAGAACTTTATAGATCTTTTCTCCACTCATTATAAATTATTTCAGAATTTGATGCTGATCCAAAATTCTATGGCAAACATAGCCTTGACTTGCAATTACTTTGTGTTAGTCAGAGTAAAAGGGTGACTTGCCCATTTGCTTTTACATAATACTTTCAGAGATTGATGATTTATATATGCGAGGAAAATGGAAGTTGAGGTTGGGACTTAATTTTTCTCTAATTGTGCAAAATTAAGAGATAGTTTATGTAACTTGCTCGGAGTAGTTGAGATTAGGACTTAATTAATAGATCTATTGACCTCTCGAGCGATTGTTTTATTCAACATCATACTTACTAAATGGTGGTGTGATCTGAACCTTTTGTAGCAGCTTTCAGTGTAGGCTCCTTGATCTGAAGAATTCTTTTCTCAATCTTTATTTAAGCTTATTATTTTTACGATTTGACATCCAGATGCCAAGAAGCAGATTCAAGCATTTGCCTCACAGACCATTGCTTCTGGTTTCTCATCCACAGTACGATCTGCATTTACTGTGATTTAGGTTGTCTGATCTCTGAACTGCAGAAAAATTATCGACAGAGGTCAGGGAGCTGCAATAGCAAGTAGTTTTGCCTGGCACTACTAAGTGCTATACATGGTATATTGCACAAATTTTACACCAAAATTTGTTATTTTTACCTTCCCATAATTAGCAAAATAATGAAAATGTGTCGTATATTTGCTGAACTCAGAGATCTTTGTCAATTATCTTTTAAAAGAAAAAGGTGCGTAAAGAAAGGCCATAAAACGGCAAACACTTATACAGGATATGTAAAGTTCATTTATTCTTTACCTAATTCTTGCTACCTATAATTCAGTATTTTTATCCGATTTTTTAATATTATTTTTATCAATTAATTCGTGGAACCTATTGCTAATTTATAGCAACCCGACTTAGCTTCAGGCAATTACCATTTCACCTTACTGATAGATGAATTAATTAGAACCATATAAGATAAGTTCCATGTTATATGTTCTTTTTGGTACTTAGAACAAAAACAAAGATATCTACGTAATGAGAGAAGAAGCAAAAACATGAGACTCAGTGACAGCCATTCTTGGGACAACCACGATCGCAACTCTACCAATTGACTGGAATTTGGGGATGATGGATCTGATCAGGAATTGCTCATTCAGCCTAGCATTTCTAGGGTCATGGATGCTTTTGCGAGTCTAAACACAATATATGAGAATAGTAACAACCGAAAAGGAATTGAATAATACTAAGAAGGTTGTGAAGCTTAAGTTAGAATTATCAGAGATCGGAATGTTGCAGTGGATGAATATTTTATTTCATTTTGGTCATATCCAGCATAAACCAATAAATGTAATAACGCTTAAGAGTGACGAGATAGATGTAGGAGAGGGGGTCAAAGAGGTACAGGGCAACCTAACCTTGGATAGGTTTGGTACAAACGATTTTGCTCTTCTAAAGCTTTTGGAGGAGGGAAGACAGGATTTGTGCAGGGACTCGAATCAATTTAGATGAAGACTTATCTGATTGATTGCTATGTCAGTTCATTCAACACATTTCTTTAATAGGATTTATGAATAAAAATATAAAACGCCAACGAGAAGTTAGAAAACTAGTAACAAGCCTCCAATACGGACGACGGAAGGGGAATAGTACGAAAAATAAACTAGTATAGTTTTTTACTTTGGCTGGACTTTGGCTTCTTTCTTTATGAAGGCTGGCCTGGAGCAGTATCATTATAAACACGTTCACTAAAATTAGGAAAAGGAGAAAAATAACTGTTTTTCATCTCCCCTATTTTTCCCTGGGGCCTTCATCGTTATTAAAGTGCAGTAGCTGACGCGTCCAGCGGGTGTATGACGTATCCAACACGAAGGATTAAGTGGTGACAATCGCTGATCATAATAATTATGGGGCTAATTGTAATTAGAGATCAAAATTGTATTTAGATATTCAGTAATTGTCTAACAGTATTTTGTAAAAGTACTGATTTACTGTTTCTAATGCATGATGATTTTTTTTTTCTTGTAGAGTAATTTTTGGGTTTATGCTAGTAAGTGAATATCTTGGAAAAAAAAGCATCCAAGCAAGAAGTGTAGTTTTGCTGGGGTGGACTCGGACTTGGTTGTGGACTCAACTGTAACTTATCCACAGATTCTAGAGAAACGGGAACTTGTTTATTGGTTAATGGAATACCAAGAATAATATTCGTTCGTCCTTCCAGGAAAAAAAAGGTAGCATGCCGTGCTTTGGGGAAAAAAAGATAATGACTTTTTAATTAGTTTCACAAATTTTAGAATAATTACTAGTATATTACTATAGTGCGAATTTTCTCTCCATTCATTCTTAATTTCTTGTCTTCTAAACGATTAGTGCTATTGTAAATTTCATACTTAAGGTTGAAAAATCATAAGGCATCGTAGTACTGTAGAAATCGACGTCATTTACAAGGTGGGCTTGCGTAAAGCAAAGGGGCCGGCACTGAATCTGGAGTTCTGGACTTGCCCGCCCAGTTCCAACTTCCGATTGGGATTATCCACAGTAAATTCAAATTGACAAAACCGCCGCCAATCAAATAAGATTTGACTTTTAAATTAACTTTATTGAGTTGAGTTCAGCTCAGCCACAGCCACCCCAGTCATCTCCACAACCTGCGCGAACCTGCTTTATAGTTTATAAAAACCCGGTCATCGATCTCGCGGAGCATCTGGGAGATTCTCTGACCAGGCTAACTTACATAAATATGTATGTACTAAGTACTATCACCAAAATAATACATTGCGATTGGTCTTATGTAAATCATTCACTTACAGTTACAGGCATGGTCCCAAATTTCGTATACCACTTATAGTATCGCCTACCGTGAATTGTCATATGAAGTATCGTGATATTTTTCATATTGATTTCTTTTCCTGTGTTTTTTCTATCTACCACAATTTACCATGGTATGTCATAGTATATTACATTCGGCAGATTAGGAAATTTTTCTTTTCTCCTCATTTTACAGTAATTTTAAATGAAAAAATATATAATAAATATACATATTTAGAGTAAATATTGAAATTTTCATTTTTTATTTAAAAAAATTTTAATTGATAAATGATGCTAACATGATTGAGATTTTAAAATTCTTATATATTTCATTTTTCTCATATAAAAGTATTTTCTTTCTTATATATTTTATTCATATTATGAAAATTGTGATTAAGAATAATTATACTACAAATAAAAATGTGTAAAAAAATTATATTTGATATTTTCCCTTTAAAATAATATTTTAATATCTACTTCTTTTGTCCTAAGTTCCTTACACCATTTCAATTTTTGACTTAAATATATTTATTTTAATATTTTTCAAAAATTTTAAAAAATATTATATTTAGAAACAACAAGATTAATAATTTTTAAATATAAATTTTTATAAAATTTTTAGCACATATTAAGATAAAAAAATTTAAGTAAAAAACCGAGATGACATAAAGAAGTACTTGAGAAGGATGTAGTTAGGAGCGAGTATTATTTGGACAAAACAACCCCCCCTCTGAAAAGATCGATTATATTTGTATAAAATGGTGTGGTTTCTTTGTAGATTGATTGGTTTAGATCAAAACCAAATTTCATCTTCGGTTATCCGATCGGTTATTGGATAATACACTTGAAACCGAATAAACTGAATAGTAATAAATATTTTACCATTATTCATAATGACCCTATAAATATAAAAGTGTTTTATACTAATTTTTACCATTATCCATGTTGACCCTACATACATAAAATTATTTTCTACTAATTTTGAATAATATATTTTCTATCTTTCTCTAATTTTGGGTATGAGAGGTGTTAGTCATAGTTAAAGGGTGACTTGCCCATTTGCTTTTACATAATCCTTTCAGAGATTGATGATTTATATATGCGCGGAAAATGCAAGTGCAGATTGGGACTTAATTTTTCTCTAATTGCGCAAAATTAAGAGATAGGATTCATTTAACCTGCTCGGATTAGCTGAGATTGGGGCTTAATTAATAGATCTATTGACCTCTCGAGCGATTGGTATAGTCAACATCATACTTACTAAATTTTTAATATGTATCCTAATTTTTTTTCACATCTATTATGTATCTAGGTCTTAAAAGAGAACCGAATAAATTGAAATATAATTTGAACGATTCAGATTGATTCTAATATGTATTTTAGATAATTCGAATACACTATATAAAAACTAAAAATCAATAAGATCATCATGTTCAAATCAGTTCCAAATAGAACCAATCGAACGCTCATCTCTAGCTGTAGTATTATTTTATGAACTAGATAATAATGCATTGAATGGTATACTGTATACCTATAATCTGTAGGATGTGCTATTATTAGCAGTAATGGTATTGAAAACCATGCTTAAAGGGTGCATTTCATTCACCAAAGAATTAGTTCAGCTTAGTGGTTTTGCTTGCATAGTACGTCGAAGTAGTGTTCTTATCTAATTCATTTTAACTTAAAGTCAACTTAACCTAAAATGATTTATTTTTATTTTTATATATTTTTTTGTCTAAAACCAATTTTATTTTAAAGTCAATATTATGTTGATGTAATAATCCATTTAAAAGTACATTTTCATGATGTCATTAATTTTTTTATGAATTTTACCTTTTTAGTCGTTAAAGAAGAAAAATTCATAAAAGTTTAATAAGATTATAAAAATTATATTTTAAATGGATTATCATACCTACATAATATTGACTTTCAAATGAAATTGGTTACGGAAAAAAATGTAAAAATAAAAGTAAGTCATTTTAAATTAAGTTTAAATGTAAAAATAAAAGTAAGTCATTTTAAATTAAGTTTAAATGTAAAAATAAAAGTACTTAAATTAAAATAAATTGGATAAGATCACCACTTCGACGTACTATGCAAGCAAAACCACTAAGCTGAACTAATTCTTTGGTGAATGAAATGCAACCTTTTGAGCATGGTTTTACTATTGAGAAGTGACAGATATAACAAGAGTCTTATATTAAAATGTTATAAAATCATGTGTGGCACAACCTTTTTCTTTTGTGAAGAAGGAACTTATATTAGAACAATAAACTGATAAAGGACCTGAGTATGAGATTGAAGGATCAGTTTGTTCTGTATTAATTTTAATATATTATCACACATTTTTCTTATATAAAATGATTATTTGTTGAAATTATCAATTTATTGAACCTCCATATGTTAAGAATTCTAAAATTAATTTTATAATATTTTTGTGAAAAATAAATATCTTTTTATTAACTTTTCATTCTTTAGGTTGGTTAAGTTCAAAATAATAACAAATACTTATTCTTATAGAAAATATAATTATCTTTTCAAAATTTTTAAGGTGTAAAATTCAATAAATTGACATTTTGGATACATAACTACTTTATATTATAATAATGCTAGTAATATTAGTTAGTATAAATCTTACAACTCCGTGCGTATATAGAAACCTTTTTCCATCTTAAAAAATAAAAGTAGCCAAAAAGAAAGGGTAACGGTCAAACGGAGAAAGACTTTAGTGTCCTGCAGATGATATTTCATCCCCCACTTTGCTGGTAGATCCACATGCAGCTCGGTTCCCCTCCCTGTGTGAGTGCTGAACCTGATCCACTCTCATTTTGAGTCATCAACCATTGATCTGTCTTAATTCCAGCATAAATATAATTAAATTTCTAACATGATTAATGTAAGCTGACATATTAGTATAAACTTCTCATCACTTGTAACGTTCAAGCATCAAAATCATAAAAAAAAAATTGAGATTTATTGACAAAAAATGGGGTGAGTTTCCCTTAGCATAACCTAATTAAGGAATTTCAATAGAGAGATCATGGAAATTCCAAGTATGGAACAACCTGATTATAAGTACTTAAAAAAGATATACGAGATTAGGTTTTTTTTTTTTTCTTGAAAGTAGGTATACGAGACTAGTCAACTATCTACGTATATGTTTCTCACACTCAGAAGAGTTGCGAGTTGCGAGCTGCGAGCACATTTAGCAGTTTTTTGGGAGGTGGCATTACGAGACGCATCCAATGCTTTATTTTATTACGGTTACCAAAATTCTTTATTTTTTTATAAAAAAAATTATGGTGATTTGATTGATGTATAATATTGATTATTATGTGATTGTTTGGCATACAGATGTTCAGTATTAATTTGCTGCAAGGAGGAGAGAAGCAATCCAGGGCGGTTAACCAAAAGACTAAGAGACATTTGGTCCACTGTATAGAGTTTCGATCGGCATGCTTTTATGTCTGATTCTGTACTCTTCCTCTTCTCATAGGACGTTCTTCAGAAAATTCCATTTCAAGTCACAATATTAATACTATTACTAGACCTAACCTTCTAAAGCCATCAAGAGGACCCTAACTTTTTAGTACCCTCATGAACCCACCAACTTAATTTGTCAATGATCTATCCAACTAGAATCCATTTTTTTTGTGCTTCCCCACTTCTATTGGTCTTACGAACTCTTCCATAAGCTCTACTCTATCCATCTCTAGTTCAATTGTTTGTCTTTGTCACCTGCTTTTGTTCATCCAAGCGTGTGCAACGTAACAGTCTTTCTATTGGACACTTTTTTGTTTCTTCTACTGAATTGTCAAATTGATAAATCTTGTCACGGAGGAAAATTCAGCTGAAGACAGAGACAAAGCAGAAAAATTTTACCAAAATAATTTTTGTAAGGTTCGTTATATAATATTGTTGCCGTATAACAAGTTATAGGAGCTAGGCAATTCTATTTAATTCTACATGTTGGTCTGTGTGGTGAAGGAAAAACTATCAGATTTTTAGTTAATGGGATTCAACAATCTAATGCTGAGTTGTTAAATGAAATTCCAAGTGCTTTCGTTTTTGTGGGTGAGCAAAAGATGTGAAAAATTAAGTTGTCTGTGGGTAGAATGGATGACAAACCCATACCAGGCGGTTAAAAATTGGTTGTAGACTACTTGTTTTGTTAAAGATCTGTGGCTTGGGCATTACTGTTTCTTTTATGCGCCCAATAGTCTATCTCATGGCTAGCTTCTTTTCTAGCCACTTATAACTGTACTTCACTGTCTTTAATGAAATTTCTTGTTGCTTGGCTTTCGGGGAAAAAAATGTTGAAAGCAAAACTATTTGTACAATTCTTTGTTTTTTGCATAATAAAAACGTCATTATGCTTTGCCTAAAGTTTGATACTAATACACTTACATTTCCTTTTTCATAAATATTAAGGAAGTTATTGTAGCACATAAACGTATTGCCATGATTTACTCTAAGCTAAACACAAAACGTAACAAAAAGTTATTCACAATGGTTATATGACTTAATTAGTGAAATATATATGAGTTAAACAGGGGGACAAAAGGGGGACAAAAAGGCTCCTATGCCTTGAGAGCTTCTCTCTCTACCTTGTGAGCTTTTTAGTTTTGCTAACTGTTCTTATCAAAATTCATCGACCAACCTTCTACCTAGACTGCGGTCATCGTTTGCTAACAATTCCTAGGGGATTTCCAATTGACTCTTGGAATTATACTGCTTTGTTTACCTAGTCATAAAGCCCTGAAGGTGTTATGGATTGCCAAATGATGGGATCTTGGATGCATTTGTCCAACACAAGGGTAGTCTGATTGGGTGAGATCTTTCCTTAGAATTGACATTGATTCTGCTTTTTTTAAAACTTCAATTACTGATTCTCTCTAGTTTTCTTTCGGTTCAGTTGACCAATTGTTTTCTTATACATATTTTTGTAAGCTTGAGGTTTGTACCACAAGCTTCTTGATTTGGGATTCGGTGCCAGAGTGCAATGGACAAAGGGATAGTTTTCCCCTACTTAGTCTTAGAAAGAATAGAAGAACTTACCCTGGATCTTGATCTAGGATTAGTGGTGGAAGAGAAACCAACTGTGTTAGTGGCAAGATACTATCCAACAAAAGGATTAATGACACTGGTGTGATTAATATTCTAAAGTGGATGTAGGAGAAATATACGGTGAAATTTGTCCAGATGGCAGCTGAAAAAATTGTTCAATGTTCCTTCTTAGAGGCTGAAAACATTGATTAGGTCAGTGCTAATGGGCCTTGGGGTGTAATGGGAAGCATAATTTGTTTGAGAAAATGGAATTCTGAACAATCCTTAGCCGAGTTGGAGTATACGAAATTACCAATATGGGTGCTATTATATGGGCTCCTTATGAATGTGATGAACTTGAATAATTTAAAGAAGTTGGGGGCTTTGTTTGGTGAAGTCATTGCTACAGAGGAGAAAGAAGTGGGTGATAAGGGATTTCTACAAGTCAAAGTTGTTATTCGAGTAGACCAACCTTTATTGGTAGGATTTTGGGTTCCTAAAGGCCCTAATAGAAAGTTTTAAGTCTCAGCAAAGTATGAGAAGTTTTGGGAAGCTGTGTTTCAAGTATGGAAGGCTTGACCATATGGAGGGCTATTGTAGAAATCTGGATGAACCTGTAATGCTAGCAACTGGCTAGCCTAAATATGGTGCTAGGCTTCATGCTACCAAACAAATGGAGAAACCTGTAACTACCCTTCTTAAACTTCAAGGGATTGTCCTGGGAACCATTGTACGTTTCCTTGACTCAATAACTGAATCCCATCCTAAACTTGTTAACTCTACACCAGCACCTTAACGTCAAATGCCCCTTATGTCTGCTATAAGCCCATAAACCAATCAAATGTATTCTAGTAAAACAGCCAATCCACACCTACCTTAGCCTCTCTTTTTACTTGTCCTTCCCAACCAGTTCAAAGGCCACCCCTTACTAATACTACCAACCTAAATCACCAATCTTCCTCCTTTAACCCTGACCCACCACCTGGACCACCAAAATTAAAGGAAACAAATCTATGTAACTCTGAAATACAGAATTATGCATTAGGGTGTGATGGCTTCTCTTCAAAAGTTACCCAAGTGCCATGATAGCTATTAACTAGAACTATCTAGGTATAAAGGCATCCTTGACAGTCCAAAGCCTAGATATGCTAATCAGAAAGTTTAAACCCCAATTATGCTTCTTAATAGAAATAAGGAACAAGAAGGCCAAGTTTGATATGGAGAGAGGAAGTTTAACTTTCATAATGCTTGTTATGTGGATCTTGAAGGACTCTCTTGGGGTCTAGTTTTATGGTGGCAAGAATCAATCCAGGTTTAAGTGATCATTCAAACAAAACACTTTATTGGACATCATAATTTTTCTTAATGACACAGGAGCTTTAGTTAGAATTACTTGGGTATATGCAACACCTAAATTAGAACATTTTAAGGGACATGGCCATAACTCACGATGATGCTCCTTGGTTATGCATTGGAGATTTTAATAAAGTTATGAGTCAGCATGAAAAATAGGGAGGCAACAATAAAGATCCCCCTAAAATTTTGGAGTTCCATGCTATGTTACATGATACTAGTTTGATGGACATTGGATTCAAAGGCCAACAGTTCACATTGTCCAATCAAAAAGAGACAGCGCCTATTAGAGAGCTCATTGACAGTGGCTTATGTAATGTTAAATGGATGGTAATGTTTTCCAACACTTAAATACACCATTAGGCAAGGTTGGGCTCATATCATGTACCACTTTTGTTCACAACTGAGGCTATAGATTCTAACAGGAAGAAAAGATTCAAATTTGAGAATATGTGGATCAAAGATCCTCAATGTAAGAATGTTGTTGTAAAGGTTTGAAGGAAAAGGAACAATGATGCTACAGTAAGTTTGGAGACCAAAATTTGGTATTTATAAGAGAGACCTCATAAAATGGAGTAAAAAGCACTTTAAAAATAATCAGCAGGAACTGGGTTGGTTATTGAGTCAGTTAGAGCAGATACAATGTAATCAGGTGGAGGCTGATATTGAAGAAGAAAAGAGGCTAACGATGTAGATTTAAGAGCTATGGGCCTGAGAGGAAATGCAATGGCACCAAAGAAGTAGGATTTAGTGGCTTTAATATGGAGATAAAAACACTGTGTTTTTCCATGTTATTATCACCTAGAGAAGGAACTATGACAAAATTTTGAAGTTAAAGGACTCTTTATGATAGTGGGTTGAGGATGAAAAACTCTTAAAACTTTTTTTTAAGTAATATTACATGGAATTGTTTAGAATTGTTGGCCCTCGTGAAATGAGGAGCTGCTTTGATGCATGTTAAGAGGAAAGTCACAAAAGAGTTAAATGATTAGCTGATAATAAAAGTGATTAATGAAGATATTAAACAAGTAACTTTTCAGTTAAGGGCTCTAAAGACGTTAGGACCAGATGGATTTCCTGGCATTTTTTTCCAATTATTTTAGGAAGAAGTAGGGTAAAGCGTCATCACGGCTATTAAAGCCTTTTTCATCCATGGCACCTTTAGTCATTCCTGCAATATGACTATTGTGCCTATCCCTAAAGTCTTTTTCCCTAAGTCAGTGTCACAATTTAGACCTATTAGTCCTTGGAATTTTTTCTATAAAATCATCTCTCGAGTCATAGTTAATAGGTTTAAATGCCATTTAGATTCTCTAATTTTAGCTTTTCAAAATGCTTTCATAAAGGGCAAGTTCATTCAAGATAACATCATAGTGGTACATGTGGCTTTCCATTATATTCATACCAAGAAAAAAAGGGGAAAATAGGTAATCTAGATCTAAAAGTTTATATGAATAAAGCATGTGACAAAGTAAAATGGGTTTTTCTAGAGGCTGTTTCATGAAAAATGAGTTTTTATGATGTTTGGATTGGTTGTATTATGGCTTTAGTCTCTCATGTTTCTTGTAAGATTTTGTTTAATGGTGGCAAGAAATCTAATATTTTTTATCCTTCAAAGGCCTATGCCAATGAGATCCTTTCTTTCCTTACTTGTTTCTCTTGGCAACATAAGTGTTATCTTGTTCTTTTGTAAATATAGAAACTGAGGGTCTTTTGTAAGGCTACAAATGGCTAGACATTGTCCTACCATCACTCATCTACTGTTTGCAGATGTTTCCTTCTTTTTTTATTTTTTAAGGCCACTGATCAGAATTGTAAAGTACTTAAGCAACTAAAGGAAGACTATTATTAGACCTCAGGATAAGTTGTAAATTTTGAAAATTAATCTTTTTTATTTAGTAGTAGTACCTTTGCTGCTGTTCAAAAGAAAATTAGTCAAATGTTGAGGGTTCCTATTCAACTTGATCCAGCAAAATATTTACGACTGCTTACATTATGGGGGAGGTAAAAAAAAAAAGAGGCCCTAGCCATTGTCAAAGACAAACTTCTAAAGCAAATTCAAGGCTATAAAAGGAATTTACTTTCTTTTTCAAGAAAAAAGGCTCTCATTAAAGTAATTGCCATTGTAATTCCAAGATATACCATGGCTATTTTAAAATTTCCCAAGAGTTGGTGCCAATCAATGGACTCAATAGTTGCAAACTTTTTGTGGGGACACACAGACAAAAACAACAAAATACATTGGAGAGCCTGATCAATGTTGACTTTACCAAAATAGAAAGATTGTTTAAGATTTAAAAACTTAGTGGATTTCAATTAGCTTTCTTGGCCAAGCTTGCTTGGCATCTTATTAGAAATCCAGACACTTTATGAGCTAAAGTCCTCAAAGGTCTTTGTTTCCCTTTTACAGATTTGCTTTAAGCTGAAAAAGGCTCTAAGGCTTCATGGGGCTGGTTTAGCATTCTTTACGAAAGAAACAATTTTAAAGAGAAACAACTTTGGCAGATTAAGGATGGAAGCAAAATTAAGGTGTGGAGGGTTCTTGGATTCCTACTCTTTCAACTCATATACTATAAACTCAGAGTGCCATACCTGAAGACATCTAAAACATGAAGGTTTATTAGCTTATTAATACAAACACAACTTCTTGGAACTTGGATCAAGTTAGACAATATGTCTCAGAATAAGATAGTAAAGCCATTGAGAAGATTTTCATTGGTAGAAGTTAGAACTTTGATCAGCTGGTTTTGCCCTATGGGAAGAATGGTCAACTCATTGTAAGATCTGCTTATTTTTCCTTAATGCATTCTGATTAGAACTTGAGAGCTACATCCCCCCACTAGACTAATGTTAGAGTCTAGAAACACTTGTGGAAAATGACATTTCCCCCCAAAAATTATTAATTTTTTTCTGGAAAGCTTGTTAAAATGTCATTGTTGTTGCCTACAATTTGCAAGGGTGAGGGATTGTTGTGGAAGCTCAGTGTAGATTTTGCTTATATATAGAAATGACTAAACATGTTTTACTTACATGTAATTGGGTTAGAACTATTTGGAATGTTTTTCTATGTTACAGAGTTCAAAAAGAAGCTAATGAATGGCTTTTAGCAGCTTGCATAAGATTACCCATGCATGTTGAATATCAAGAGGTGTTCCTGTCAAAAGTTGGCTTCATTTGTTGGTTCATTTGTAAAGCTAGACATGAAGCAGTATTTCAAAATAAAAAACTTCATCATGCGAAGGTAGTTTAAAAAATTCAACAAGCAATTTCAAAATTTTGGAGTGTTCATTCCTAGAAGAGGATGCTAGTGCGAAGAAAAGAGGATGCTCATTATTAGTAGAAGCCTACAACTGGGTATGTCAAAATTAATATGGATGGTGCTTAGGATCTAGGTATTGGTGATTTTAGAAATGATCAAGGTGGTTTCATTCAGGCATGTGGTATATCTTACATAGCTAGAGAGATCATTTATGTGGAAATCCAATCAATTAAGGCAAGGTTGCACTGAGCCTATGACTCAGGTTTTCAGCATATAGAGGTTGAATCAGATACTGCTGAAGCTATCACTTGCTTGACTAAGAACAATAAGGTGTCATGGCAGTCTAAGACCATTCTTGATGAAAATTTGAAGTTAAAGACTTTATTCAGGACTATGTTGTAGAGTATATTAGTAGATTAGCAAACGACTGTACTAATCACATTGCTCAACAATGTAAAAAGAAGATAAGAAATATGTCATGGACTTTATGTCCCTCATCTTCTTTAGCCCTTCTTCTTACTAAAGATGTTGTACATGACCTTTCTTGAGTTTTTTTTTAATAAAAAGCTTCATTAAGTTATTTATTTTGGGATGCAACAATTTATTTAGAGAGTGTGAATTATAAAGTGGGCACATATTAAAGAACAATATGTTAATCAAGGTTGTTGACCATGGACCATGGTCTTTATAGGCCCATATCATACTGTACAAATTTGACCCTCTTAATTGGTGTCTTAAGCCAACTATTTGGATTTGATAAGTTGATTGTAAGTTTGAGGTTGGCCACCATTATCTGTAATTATAAGGACAGAAAAAGTAGGATTAATTTGGGAATATGTCAATTGCTCTCATTAATATAAAATTAGGAGTTAATCTATAATACAAGTGATTTAAAGTTGTTTTAGTTTTTTTTTTTTTTACCTAGTTCAGGTTGTGTACGACGCCATTTTTTTTGTATATAATTGTACATTCAATTTCATAATTGTACAACAATGTTCTTCATATTTTTCTTATTTAATGATTATAGTACTTGTATATCTATCTTCATTTTCTAATGACAGTAAATCTGTATGTACCCAAATAAAATAAAGTACATATTTGTTCATAATTACACATCCTATTTTCTAAACAAAAAAAGAAATTGTATGTCAAGTGTTTTTGCCTTGGTATGCCATGGATGACATTCTTTAATTCAATTTAAAATTCCCACACACACACACACAAATGTGTGTGTGTGTAAAATTGTACAATCATGCTCATAGTTGTAATATACAATTTGGCATGCATAAAAATTGAACTGTAAATGTTTGTATAATTATATAAGGAATTAAAAGGTTGGTCCATTTCCCCTTCTTGATGTAAAAAGAAGATAAGAAAGCTTTGTGAGATTAGACAAATTCCTTAATTTAAATGTATTCTTATAAAATAAAATTATCATTACGTTATTTCCCAAAATTAAAACATATTTAAAGAGATAATATGCTATTGTCAAATTTGAAGATTCCCTCAAATGTTATTAATTCATTATTTTTTTGAACAATATATTAATTCATTATTTGAATTTTAAATTTAATAGGTTTCATTATAATTATTGTCTTGCATAAATTTTAGTTATTTATGATCTCAAATTCAATCAATTAATTGATGAGGGGTAATTTAGTATGAAATAATGGGTTCTTTGAAGACCCTCGTGTACCTAATTAAGAATGCTACATGTTTTTGTAGTCACCTTACCGTTGAGTTTTGCTCAATTTCGTGAATGTAGTAATATTAATTGTGAAAATGTTTTGACTCGCATTTAAAAGCCCTAATTTTGCTTTTCCAACAAAGCAAAGTCTATACTTGCACAATTTTCAGTTTAAAGATCGTTGACAATATATTCTAGCTAAGGACATGATAGTTGTTTCATTTCTCACTTTTCTTGGTAACAATAAAATCATTGAAATTTTCATAGTGGATTTGGCTCTCACCGTCCCTTTCTTCATTCTTTTGCTAGAAATTTTCCATTAACGTCTGGCCACATGTTACTTATTATTTGTAAATATATTATAGTATTATATGTTATTTATTTTATGAAAATTATGGTGACAATTATTAAGGAAGTTTCAATTCTAAACAATCTAGCTGGTTGGGTTTATTGGAATATAAAAATTGTCATTGGAAGTTTCTTTAATGGGAGGAATAATTATGGCAATAATTCTAATATGAGTTTCTAATCTAGCCTATAAATATGCATGTATCTCCCGCAAGAAGGAATCGCTTGACCAATTATGTCTAAAAGTATGTGCTACAGCCTTTCCGCTGCGTTACACACTAAGTTTTGTACATCTTCTTGAATCCTGTCGTCCGGCACATGGCTTTCTGTAGTCTCTGAACATTAAGTAGGAAGCCACTTCCTCGTGTGGTGGTGCTATAACACACACTTACGTCAATATTAGATGTTTAGGTCAGTTCGGCAGTCCAACATTTTTCCTACCTCAAATTCTAAACACTAAAATTATATCGCTTAGGTTTGATTTTATGATTAAATTAAGGTTTTGAGAAACCGAACTAAGTACATATGTTTTTATAAGAAAAATAACGGTTCTATAAGAATAATAACAACAGCAATATATTAATACAAAATCGTAGTCGTCATCTAACATTTGAACTTTTTAGATTATATATAGAAATTAAGATGAAAATTATATCATATACATGTAGGCAAAAAGGACAGAAAAAAAAAATTAAGGAGATGATAAATAAATATTAGAGCAATTTCGTCTACATGGGCAGCCCTGCCAAGCGTTAGGTTACCAAAATCTAGATATGAAATGTGTGGTTGTTTGGTGTATAGGGATCAATAGTCATCTCTGGGGCTATTAATTTCAAACAAAATGGCTCAGACGTCCCCCTGTCTGTTAGCAAACCACATTAATCCCTGCAAATATTCTTTCTCCATTCCATTTCTCCTTCCTCCTTTGAAATTTTATGTTTCAAAGTAAAAACATTTTACACCAATTAATTATTGAAAGTCTTGGTTTGTGCACACGAGTCGCGGCTCCGGACTCGATAGTACGTCCTACCAATTGCCACTACAATTTAGGGTTAGTTTTTACCTCTCCCACAAAGTTTACTACTACCTAAATGTTTTATTTGTCATATTTAAAAACCTACTGTTTCCTCATTGAAAACAACTTCTTCTTATTTAAATATAAGAAAGAAAGGATTTTAAATTATACGTTAATTATAAAATTATTATCATTAGATTTTTTAAAATTTATTGAAATGTGGTTATCTTGACAATTTAAATCAGGATCTCAAAAATAGTAGAAATCATTCATCAACTACCAAGTAACAAATGCCACAAGCACCTCGATAAGATGGGGAACACCTGGTAGAGATTAGGGTTTAAACCCCGCCTCTACCAAATTTACCTTTAATGACACATACATTGGTTCGGTAGTTTTCCGGATCAATAAAAAAAGCACCACCTTTGTCCTAAATATCTATATACTCTAAACCCTATATATTTTTACATATGCTTCTAAGTGAAAAAATATATATAGAGAAAAAAAATTGACTGTATATTGCTAAGTCTTGGGGATGGATGTGCAAATGCCGTTGGACCTCGGTGGGAAGTGTAATTGACCGTACAATGCACATGGCGCCGCTGATAGTTGATCCCTTCGCTTCAAGTTCAACATTTGGGACTTAAAGAGGGAGAAAAGTCTTATTAATAAACATATACTATGCAAAATCGTTTGTGGAACAAAATTATACTTGGAGATTTATCTATAATGAACCATCCACATAATAAGTACAACTAGTTGTGAAAGAAGATTTTACAAGTTTTCTTTTAGTGCAGGTAAAACATGTTGCCCTTTTTTTTTTCTCTCTAATTTCCTTCTACAAATCACTATTTTAGTGTTTCTGTTTTTTGTGCAAGAGATTATGGCATGTGATAATATTTTCATAACCGTCGTCAAAGTCATTATGATCTATTTAAATTAAGTGCGATACAGATTTTCTTAACTTAACTCAAGTAGTGGATTATAAGCTTAATCGTCTGCTATTGAATTTTGAACAGATGTTGGATTCGAGCACTCACGATTAATAACCATGTTCCGTAGAGCAAATAATAATAACTAAAATCTTAGAACATTTGAACTAAAACCTTTAGGCATTAAGTGTCTCTATTCTAAGTTTCTAACCATTTGGTAAATATATAGAGAGCTTACAAGTCTTTCTTCAATCAGGCTATCACAAGGATAAATGTTACTCACGAAAAAGCTACAAACTTTCTCAAAAAAAGACATTTTCATTCACTGATGAACCAAATTTTCACTGGAATGTTTAAAGGGAAACTTAAGTTTACTCAAACCTACAGTTTGGTCCTTTCTTTTTGGATATTTACACTTATCCCTTGAATCATTTTCTCCATCGTTCGTCCGCTACTATGCTGGCTGGGTCTTAATACTTAATCTGACCTTTATACTTTTCAAATGGTTCCAATTTATCACCAAACTTCTAAAAAGATGCCACTCCAACCCTCATCGTCAACCCAGTTACGATCCGTGATCCGATTTGAGGACCAAGTTTGACCCGACTCAACGGCCCACCTCTCACTGGAACTTGCGATTTCCCGTTTGCCAATTGCAATGGGTACGTCACACTTGCGTCGAAAATTGAAAATCCCCCAGTGCCTCTCGAACTTCCCGGGCTTAGTAGTTCTGTTATCTTCATCGATTAAAGAAATTAAGCAAGTACACGTTACACCAATCCGGAACCGCTGTCGGAAGCAGAAGCACACCCTGTAAGTCTGCTTGGACATGGATTTTGCTAGAAACAGAAATCTAAGAAAGATGGGAGATTTTTGTTGCAATTCGAGGGAGAATTTTTAGGGCTGTTTTTGTTCCAATCAGTAGCTCTCTTGGTTGTCGGCGCCGAGCCTTCTTGCTGATTTCATAACAACGATCGGAGATTCTTCCGATAGTTAAGCCGGTTCATAGACACAATTCGTGTTGTTTGCCAAGGCCCAAGCTACGGTGTTTGCTGGAGATTCTCAATCTAGGGACTTAACGGTACAATTCTAAAACCTTAAATACCAATCAGAGCATTTGATATAATAACGGTAAGTGTACGTATCCGTTAAGGACGAGCGAAAGTGTAAGTTTGAATAAACCTAAGGGGGTCGATGCAATATTTTTACATGTTTAAAACTTTAACCTGAGTGCTGCGTGTAATTTTACTTGAGTTGGAATTTCAAACACTAATTTATAGAATTCATTTTTCTAAAAATCTTTGGATGTCTAAATTTATCCTTTTTTTTTTTTTTTTAGGTGAGTGTCACAATCCAATTTGTTTTGTTTTGCAGTCTCCCCTATTTTTTTTGCCATTTCTGATTAGATTTAGACTTCAGCCCAAATTTGGCTGATTCTTTTTTAATTGTTTTATTATTTGACTGATCTTATCCAATGTTATTTATTGGGTTTTATGGTTAATGCAATCTTCTCCAAATTTTATTGTTTAAAAGCAATTTGAGACTCTTATAGGGTAAATCTTCAATTAGAGGCGGACAATGATAAATCTAAATTTTTTCTTAGATTCACTAGAATTTCGGTTCGATTGAAGTGTATCGATGCTTGACAACAAATGTGGAGGCAATTATATAGAATAAAATCCGTTTTTATTTTTTTAGAATAGCTAGCCCTTTTGTCACTACAAAAAAAAAAAGCCCAAAAACAATTGAAAATTGCGAATGAACTTCAATCACAATTGCTTTCAGTTGCTCTGTTGTGGGCCATAGACAGCAAACAACTGAATCGCAACTAAAAGTTTAGCAGCTCCTAAATTAGTTACTAGTGAGTCGCTCTAAGCCTTTTTTAATTTCTTTCATCTCTTATTCGCAGCTCTAACCAAACAAGTCTCTCTTCCTTCCATTATCTATCCAAGCCTCTTTGATTTCTATCTCTAACTCCCGATTTCGCTAGTCTTCCTCACCCATCAGGTCTTTCTCCATTTCCCCGAATTCTCTCACCTTTTCTTGCTTTTGCACCTGCGTTTGCAAGGGTGGAACTGGGGAGGGGCTAGATGGGGCCTCGGCCCCCCTTGACTCGAAAAAATATGCATAATAGTAGTCTTAGCCTTTAGAAAGATGTAAGAGAATTTTATTTATGAGTCCTCTTAGGCAATTTTGTACATTTGTCACCATTTCTACTTCTCTTTCTTATACAAAGTATTTGTTGTCGACTAGGACTAGTTCTTTTTAACTTAAGTTATTATATCAAATGCTATTTAGAATAAACAATTTATGAAAAAATGAATTTAGGTTCATTTTTTATCTCATGACTCACGTCCAATTTGAATGGCAGCACTGCTGCAATTTCGATCTTCAACGAAAAGCTTCAAGCTAAAGCAAATCTAGAAATTTTCTAACTTCACCAAGAACACCCATGGGTTTTGCTTCAATCTGACTTTTATTATGACTTCTTCAACTGATTTTGGATTTCTTAGCTTTACTTGACTAGGTAAAATAAACCAAGCTTTTTTTGCTATGAACATTATAAAGACTCAATTTCATAACAAGACAAATAACCAATTTTTTAGGGACTATTTTTTAATGTATAGAGAGAATGAGCTTGTTGCAACAATTGATTCCAATGTAATTTCACATGAATTTAGTTTCATGAAGGAATAATGAATACAATTTAAATAAGTTATGTCTTTATTTTAGATTTTTTATTATATTAGAATATTTTAAGGTATTAATAGTTAGCCACCACTAACAAAAATTTCTAGATCTGCCCCTGTGCATTTGGCCACCATGGAGTTCGTTTACAACTGCAACTTGCAGTGGCTAATTTAGATTTGGTATGACTGGGGCCGCCATTAAGTTAAATCGGCAAATCGTGCTAGTGTCACATTTTCTCGCCTCTGCACTTGCGTCTAGCCACCATGGGTTCTTCTTTTCTTTATATTGGACTTAATTTAGGAGATGGGACTTGGGTTCTTTTCTAGATTTCACTGAGATTGTTCTTTTTTTTTTTCGAATTAGGACTTAATTTTGGAGATTCTAGATTTGATCTCATGATGTTGTTGTGAGATGGACAGTGAAAGAAACTAAGATAGGTCAGCAGCGATTAGGAGTTAAGGAAGTGATGGTAAATGATGAATCCAAGCGATAATGACATAGTTGTGTTTGTTGATGTTGGCGATCATTAATAGCATTGGATGGTAGCAGCAATGGTGAAGAAGGAAGGATTCGAGCACTCTGATAGTTAATTAAGGACAACCACCAAGGGTTTAGGCTTCAATCAGTAGTGACTAAGGAATTTTTAACTGACTCTTTTAGTGGCTTTTCAGTCACTCTGAATGATTGACTATGATTGAAAAGTTAGTCGCTCTTGTGCATTTATCTTATAGTGTATTTTTATAGATAGTCTTATTTAGGCCTATGATGTTTGGTTGGTTCTAGAGTTGTCTGGTTATTGTTTGCTTGTTCTGGGTTTTGTTTGAGTTATTTATAAGTTCTGTAGTCTAAATTTATTTTGGCTTACCTAAAAGGTTTAATTTGAACAAATTTTTTTTCATTCATTCAGTATTACAAGGATAAGTAGCATTGTTGTGACCTATTTTATATACTCATCATCCCTTAAATCTTATGTCATTATTAATTTGTAAGATGACATTCAGTTAACTTTTAATTGAAATGAAGCAACTATTGTGAAAAAAAAATTATCCTTTTTTTCTACGAGCTTTATGCAGTTATAAGTGAGATCTTAGTGGCATCATGGTTAAGTGTCCTAATGAGCTATTTTCTTTTGATATTTCTGTTGTAGTCAATAAAACTATTGGTGATGTAAACAGGAGTAAATCGTAATGAATTTGTTTGATCTTTTAATTAGTTAGCACCGTCAATGTAAATGTGCTTGATTGGTGTACTAACAACCCTTAAACAAAAAAATGAAGTTATTATAGCTTGTAGTCCCTCTTCTTGTATGGTACAAAATATACAAGATATCATAGTACTGTTACTAAATTGGCCAACTTTTTTAAAAACTATGTGATAATTAAATAAGCAACTTAACAAAAATGTAAGAGTGGTCAGCAAGACCGCAAGAGGGGAACTCTAATATAAGCCTCTCTATGTATAAATAAACTCCGTCTCCATCATCATCATCTTCACATGTTGCGCCTAATGGTGGCTGGTGGGCCGACCCAGCCCGGAAGGGTTTTTTGGACCCGGGCACGCCCCGCATCAAAGTGGGGTAAGCTTGGGCCGAGTCCAACCTGGGCCGGGCTGGGGCAGGGTGGGTCCGAGCTGGGCCGAGTTAATCCGATTAAAAAAAATACATTTTAATATGTTTTCAATCGTTGTTTGATAATGATTTTATGAAATATATATTTTTTAGAAAAAACATCACTGCCGGTGCAAATTTTATTAATAAAAAAGCCAAATGGCACTTACACAATTTGGAACGTGCCTTACACTTCAAAATGATAAAACATTCCACGAAAAAAAATGAAAATGTAAAACTTAAGATCTGTGCTTAGCAGCATAATCAGATCAATTATATTAATTAAATTGTAATGAAAACCTATATTCTACTCTTGTTGGTCATCATCAGAAGAGACCTCATCATCGGAGCTTTTAATATCTTGCTTCCTTAGAGCAGCAAGCGCCCAATCCCTGTTACAAATGCAAACCTCAACGGCTTCAAGTGTGAGCCTTGCTCATTTCTCCGAGATGATTGGTTTTACTGCACTAAAGGCGGCATTGGAGATTACGGTTGAGACCCAAACTGCCAAAATCTCTTGCACCAGTATGGATAATATCGGGAATCTTTCTCTTTTGTTCTTTCACGACTCAAGGATGTCTTCCTCATTGTTTTCAAATGAAGTGCGGAGGTAATCATCCCATTTTGCCAATCCAGGGTTTGTAGGTCTCAGTTGTTTAAGGATATTTGCTGCTGGGTTGAACCTTGATGGTGAAGAGGATGTGGAATGTCGGGCGGCTATTGGATCGGATGACCTAACCTTATTAGAATGCTTAACGGAATAGAGTTTGTATAACTCTCTCAAATTGTGGTCAGCTTCAGCAGAAATAGCAAGTGTAGAAACTTGTGGTTGACCTAAATATGTATGATAGTATGCTTCTAACAATTGCAGACAACTAGTGATTTTGACATTGGGATCTAATACATACGCAATAAGATAAATTTGTTGGATCTGTTAAAAATAATCAAGCAATTTCTTTTGCATTGCTTTAACAGTTGGTTGCAAAAATTTATCGTCTTTGTATTGATGAAAAACATAGACAATGTTTACAAAATATAATATTGCTTGGTGCACTGTTGGGTAATAAACCCCAGAAAAAAAAGTTTGTTACCTCATAAAAATATCTAAGTAGCTCAACTAACTTAAAACTTCTTTCCTAAATCTTGTTCGTTAGCTAGTCGCCTTACACTTTTGAGTTCACAAAGCGAATCAAAAGATTTGCCCATGGTTAAGCATCATTTAATATTTCAAATGTTGTATTCCATCAAAAGGAGCAATCGATTTTAAACATTTTTCAAGAAAAATTCACCCCATTTTCAATACAAAACTTTTTAAATTCACCAGCCAATTTGTTCTTTGTTTTAACAAAAAGTAAAGTATTCTGAATTGGTTCAATTTGGTTTTGTAGTTGTTGTAAATCATTTTGGATACGTAAATTTAAAATGTGACACAAGTAACGAATATGAAAATTTTTTCCATTAAGCAGTGGTTTTATTTCTTTTGTCATTCTCTTACCATTGAATCATTGTTTGAAGCATTGTTAAAAGAAATGGACAATACTTTATCTGCAACAAAAAATTCACGAAAACTTTCAATAATGCAGTTGAAAATATTCCAACCCATATGACCAAATTTCATACATTTAAAAGCAATTATTCATTTTTGAATAACCCATTCATCATCTATCCAATGAATAGTGACACAATAGTAATTTTGTCTTATTGGAGATGTCCACAGATCAGATGTAAATGATAGACAATGATCAATGGTATAAAAATATGCTTGTAAATCACTTCTCTTAGCTTTATACAGTTTAAAGCTTTCTCTCCTAGCCATGTACCTAGACATTTTTTTATAAGCAAGATTTAGATTTTCTTGAATGAATCTTTCTAAATGTTCATCATCAGCTTGTCTAAATGGTTTTTCAGTAATCATCATCCAATTAATTAAACCTTGTCTAGCAGTTTTTTTATTAAATAAAAAAATATCTGGATATCTGAAGCTGTCAACGCCGGCCAGTTGTGTTTGTCCACTGGAAATACCGCCGATGTCTCCATGGACTTTGCTCAAGTGCTTTGTGAAAGTGCCTGCCCTGGAGTTCAATTTGTATGCAAATTTGCTATTGCAATGTTTGCGGTTGGCATACCTCGTTTCACCTTCCCAAACTTACTCAAAATGCGCCCAAATGGAAGCCTTCAAATTCCCGCTCTTCACTTGAGTTCGCTCTGGTTGCTCGCTTTGTGCAGTCGGTTGGGACCCCTCGTCACCGACTTGGGTCGATGGAATTTCTTCAACATCATCATCAGAGAATTGATCGTTAAGGTTAAGGTCGTATGCCACCATGTCGATGTTGGGATCATTGTCGGCAATTTTTTGTGAATGCGAGCCTCGATTTTTGCGGAGCAAACATCTTCGCAAAAATGAATCGACTCCTATGCTGGATGAGGAGGCAACACCCTTGCCCTTACCTGAGTTCTTCCTTTGTGAAACTATTCGTGGAAGAAAATAATTGAAGAGATGGAGAAATGATTAAGAGGCAATTAAGAAAATATTAGTGAAAGATTAAGAAACTTGGAGAGAGATAGTAGAGAGAATGAGAGAATAGTGTAGGAGATTGGAGAAAAGAAAATTGGTGTGAGGAAGTGTGGGAAGGAGGCTGGCTATTTATAGGAGGAGAAAAAATTAGCTTTGCCCAAAAAACCCTAAAAAACTAGTTGTTAGTAGCTGTTGATTGAGGGTAAAAAAGTCTAAGGATAAAAAAAAAAAGTCTGAAGCCGTTAGGGGGGCAGGGTGTAATTTTACCTTTTCTAAAAAAATTTGAAAATTGTGCAACAGAAACTTGGAAACGTTCGACCTGGCCCAGGCCCGACGCTGCCTGACCCTGCTCGCCCGAGTTGTGGGCTGGTCCGGTCTGAGTTGAATGCATTCATGGGCCGGTCCGTCTTGATTTGGACTTCTCTATTCTTTCAGACCCATATTCATCCCACCACTTTCCGAGTCCATTCTGTGCTGGGCCGAGTCCGGATTTAACCATGCTAGGCCGAGTTTGACCTGAGCTAGGTTCAGATCAGTCCCAGGTCAACCCGGCCCATTGGCCACCACTCCTGCGCCTCAACCATGAAGCTGACACATTTTTATTATGCAAATTTTCAACTGTATATTATATATGGCACATGTAGAATTATTATAGTACTAAAAAGGAGGAAAATATAAGAAAAACGGCCGTTGTCCTGGTAAACGCCTTTTTCATTACACGGAGTCGGACCCTCGTCCGTCCATCAAGCGCGTGGAACAAAGAAAAGATGAGTCAAAAAGTCGATGGCTAAAACTACGAATAAAACCATGCATGTTTATGACTCAGCCTATGTTGGCCACCTTTCTTTTTCCCAGAGCAAATAAACCACTTAGGTTATCAAGGTATACTATATTAACCGCTAAAGAACTATGAAAGGCCTGATGATTTAGTTCAATTTGGCATAATAGTCACTCTTAGTACAAAGATATCCAAATATGTTATCTTCCTCAATGAATACATTGATCCTTTGCCAATCAAGTCACTCCAAGGTTCTAACGAATACACCATTTCATTCATCATAAGAGATGGACCAATAATTAATCACTTGCCTCAACTGGCTGTTATTACTCAAATGAAATAGAAGGGAACTGAGGCAGAAATCTCCAGCCACCACAGCCTTATATCAAACTCATGCTACTTAACCATATTTGTCATTGTTGAGTTATGCCAATCAATTTCTAAGATCGCTTACACCGTCTAATGACTTGATTGGACCGTTACTCGCAAATATCACAGAAATGAGGAGATTGCAACCTAATTAACAATGTAAACCTTTGCCTTTTTTGCCTAATGAATTATCTTGTATTTCTAACGAAATATTGAACTAATTTAATGACTAATAAGGGTGATTTGGATTAGCTTAAAACTAGTGTGATTTATCTTGGGGAAAAAAACAATTGTGGCCTATTTTGATCAAGTCATAAACATGAGTGATTTATTGATGTTTTTTTTTAACTTATTTAAAACAAGAGTGTGGCCACTTAATTAAAAAGGAAAAAAAAAACACATTAGCACCTTCATTACATGTCAAATTGTGGGCAAGTCCACGCCACCAGAGTCTAACACTGTTTTATATGTATGTCGTACACTATTATTCCAAACTGCACTTTTCTTATTCGATTAATGCTTAACTTTCATTTAAGTCCTCTTCCCCAATATATTTAAATTTTTTAATACCTTCTTTTACTTTTTTTTTTTCTATGATCTAATCTTAAAAATTAATAAGCCCATCATCGCTCCCTAGTCTCTGGCCGATGTATATATAAATACATAATGGTTGCTACCAATCCTAAGACAGGCATCGCAAAGCCAAGATTTGGTCAGAAGTAAGGTAGCTGGGTTTTAATATAAATCATCAGGTGAAAATGGAATTCAGTTATGGCAGAGGGTCGCCTCCTGATCTAACCCCACCCAGTGAAGAAGACATGGACGTACGGAAAGGTCCGTGGACGGCCCAGGAGGATTCTCTCCTCTTGGATTATGTCAGCGTCCACGGCGAAGGCCGCTGGAACGCCGTCGCCCGCTGCTCCGGTATTTAGTTACACCTACCTACCCCCTACCTATCACTTTTATTCATCATCTCCTTCTTTCTAACCTTGTAGCGAAACGCGTTTCCGGGCGCAGGGTTGAAAAGAACCGGGAAGAGCTGTAGATTGAGATGGCTAAATTACTTGCGCCCAGATGTGAGAAGAGGAAACATCACCCTCCAAGAGCAGCTTATGATTCTTGAGCTCCATTCTCGCTGGGGGAACAGGTCACCTGCTCATCCTTAATTAAAACCTTGTTTAGTTGATCTAATTTAGTTATGCTTGTTAGAAATTTAATTCAACTATACAAAATCTTGACAAGTGGAGTATTTGATGCTGTATGTACAGATGGTCGAAGATTGCCCAGCATTTGCCGGGAAGAACAGACAACGAGATAAAGAACTACTGGCGAACGCGGGTGCAGAAGCAGGCCAAGCAGCTCAAATGCGACGTCAACAGCAAGCAGTTCCGAGACGCGCTCCGTTACGTTTGGATCCCCCGCCTGATGGAGCGGATCCGGGCCGCCTCCATTTCCCACTCCGCCCAGGGCCAGCAAGGCTTCGGCTTCGACTCTGTTCCCGCCGCCGCCAGAGCTACAACGACCGCCCCTGTCTCGGAATCCGTGCAAAGCCAGAGCTGCGTGGCCGAGTCCTCGGATTTCTCCGACATCAGAGTTGATTATAATGCTTCCCAGAGCCAGAGCCAGAGCCAGAGCCAGAGCGGGAGCGGGTCGGGAGTGGGGGATATGGATGGGTATGATTTGGGAAGAGAGGAGCTAGAGAGCAATGTGTGGTTGGAGGAGGAGAGCGTCTGGAGCGAGGAGAACATTTGGTTGCTGCAACAGCAGCTTTTTGACCTATGACTCAGTTTGCTTACGTGACGCATCAGCATCAGGCTCAGCGTAGTTAATTGAAGTGAAGATTGTGTGACCAACACCATACTTAGGTTTAAACTTCCCCTACCTTGGCTGTGGCTGCAGCCCCCTGTCCATTTCAAGAAAGCTCTTGGTCAGGATTAGTAGCGTGGAGAGTAGTCTATTACATCCAATAACAAATGTCCTTTTTTTTTTATAAAGATATATTCACTAATTGAAAATCCATGGAGGCTTTAACTTAGTCTAGCTTTTGATGAACACACATGCTTAAAAAGGTAACATAAAAGGAAACCTAAATCGTTTAATGTGCCATAAATTATACATCTCGTGACCAGCTCAGCTGAGTGAAAGAATTTGAATAATGTTAATGAAAATTACTGAAAGATGCAAATGTAAGATACCATATATATATATATATATATATATATATCCACACAAGCAGCAAGCCCAAGCTGTGAACATATTAACACGAGACTTGGAGCAGATATAGTCGTTACCTTTTCAATCAAGCTCTTTCAAAATCATATTGTTAGTTAACCAATACTTTATAGAATGTTTGCTTGGCTAGCTAGCAAAGTGTTTGGCTGTGCACTTATCTCTGTTGTGACTAGCTAGTTTAAGGCAACCTTTAGATAAGGATCGATCAGTTTCATCCATAGTCTTCCGTCCAAATTAAAATGCTGTGATTCGTGTAGCTGGGTGCCATATAGAAGTCGTGTAGAAAAGAAAAGCAATAGGCGGCCGTGTGACAAGGATAAGCATATTCTATACTAGTTAATTTAGTAAATGAACTAGTAATCGGCCCACAGATTTTATTGAGGGTCGATCAATGAAAACACGAATTTTTTATATTGACTACATTTATATAGAAATTTTTTTTTAGAGTTATGAAATTAAAACTAAATCATGATCAATTCAAAAGTTATGCAAAAATTGGAACTTTTCAAAGTTGTTGGTAATTTATTTGATTTGGGATTTAAGCAAAATTAAGGTCTTAACTGTAAGTCATGCAAGTTTGGGGGCTTGGAATACAAAAATAAAAATTTTAGAATATTTTTCGTGTTTATTGGAAGAGTGCAAAAATTATTCATATCAAAATTTGAGGCCAAAAGATAACATTATACATAAATTAAATGACATATTATCTAATTTTACCAATTTTCTTTATTCGGGTTTGGAAAGTTGAGGGGAAAAAAGGGGGGCCCCGACCCTAAAAAGCTGCATTTTAGCGGCCACATAGTTGTTTTTAATGTAAATAACAACCTGTTCAGGAGATATTAATAGGCTAGCATTACTGTGTTTTTGTTGTAGCACGTGTGAGCAATGTGGGACTAGTAGCTTAGCCTTCTTCTTACCACTGAACTTTCTAATATTTATGATCATTTACCACTGTTCTGATTTTGTCTTCATTTTTGTAATTTCTTTATGAAAACCAATCACAACTGAGAACCTTCAAAGCAACCTCCTATTCCAATTATTGATGAACCTTTGGAACAACCTCTGGATTTATCTTGGCTCCACTTCTCCTCCTAAGATTTGTCTTATCTTTCATCTCAAGAAGGCAAAGATGATTTGAAGAATTTTCTTTTTCTGAAAAAACACGGGTTTTTTATTTTGACGACTTTAAGGTTAGCAGTGGCCGGAAATCCAAGAAGCAAAAGGTCAAAGAAAGCAAAAAGGGCATTTCTTGGCCCTTAATTTCTTCAGATTTTGACTTTGATGGAGGTTGTCAATTTGCTTTGTATTTAAGAATCAATTTGCTCGATCTGTGAATTGTTGCCATTGATTTTAGCATGTCGGGTCGGGACGTTGTAGCAGTGGAGGTGCGACTTGTCGAAAAGTTTGGTGAACTTCAGGGGTGATCTCGTCTTTTTCCGGTGAATGGAATGCGGGGGCTAAATGGGCCACGAAAGGATTCGGCGATCTAGGCAGTGGAAGGCAAGGTTAAAATGGAGAAGGTCTCAAGCGAGCAAGCATCTGGTTTGGTGAACATCAGATGGATTTGACAACATGGGCAGCATTCGGTGAACGGGAGCGTTGGTGTGCAATTTGGGGAGAAAGGATTTTGACTAAGGGTTGACTATAAATAAGAGTGACTTTAAGGATTCTTGTTTAATTAATTGGCATGTGATGGTGTAGTGGATCCCACCAAATGGGAATAATGTATTAACTTGACTAAGTTTACGGGAAATGAACTGGGCCTTACCATATATAAAAGAGCGTGGGCTTTTTTAGTGTTCAATGAACAGTACAACAAAAGATATGATTATCCTTTTCCCACAGTAATGGTCAAATCCTGATTCCAGTCCCAAAATAGTGTAGCTCTGCCCCTGTTGGCTCCCAAACTCCCCAATCTAATGATTGAGTCCCCAGTTTAACCACATTCTTACGATAGACACCGTCGTTTTATATTCTTGGCTTCCGTTTCTTCCGGACTTGTATGTATAATTTGATGTGGGGTTGACCTTCAAAACGACTTTTTTTTATTTCCCTCTAATTTTACAATTTCATCAGATTTTCGAGAATTGCAGTAGGATTCCTAGACTGGAGCACAACCCATGGCCGCCACCTTTGAAACATATCCCCACAACCCTTAAAAAAAGGCTTCTAGAGTTGGGAATTATGATAAACTAGTGTTTTTTTACTCAATATTCAACTCTAGTGGTGGACTTTTATTTGGCTAATTGGCTCATCTGTTTGAGCTCTTGAGTTCAGCTCAAGATGATTAAAAAAAGGCTAAATTTTATTATTTGTCACTAAACTATTATCTGTGTTATAAAATTGCTCCTCAATTAACGAACATATATATTCGTTTATACAGATGCAAACAGTTAAAAAAAATAGTACGGTTGTATGAGGAAATAAAAAGAACATAGTTAAATGAATATAATTTTTTTTACAGAAGTGATTTCTAAAATTTTTCTTATTATTCTACTAACTATTTAGTTTATCATTATTTAGTATGGTGATACTGACTTATTAGTATATAACATAAGTTTGTTATAAATAATATTTATCTCCCTTCAATATTGTTAGAGTTAATGGTTCGACGGAATGATGCGTTTGTGCTGCAAACATCATACTATTTGACTGTGCTTTGGAATTAGAATAGATCAGGCACTACAGCCTTTTGAGTTTTTGAGGAGGTTGGGAAAGGGCAAAAAGAAAAATAAGGAACAATTAAGTGGCAGAAAACAAATTAATTTGGGCTTAGAATTTGAGCTAAATTCATCTTATGTTAATTTTAATTTATGATTGTGCATTATTCTTTCATAAAATAATTATTTAAAAAACTATTAATTTACCGACACTCTACATTTTAAGAAATTCATTTTTTGTTGTGAAAAGAAATTATTTCTTATTAATTTTTCAATTTTTAGGTTTGATAGTTAAAAAAATTAATAAAAATACTTACTTTTTGTAAAAATAAATACCTTAAAATTAAATTTTAGGCTTTTTAATGTGAAAGATTTTAATAAATTGTTGCAAATAACCACTTTATATAAAAAATGATGTGCAATAATACAAAAAAAATAATGTAAAACAAACTCACATATTTGATATCTTCAAACACGAAAGAAGCTGAAAAAGCTGGTGTATGTATTAATAATCACTTGAGAACATTTTGGGAAAATTGATTAGGCCTAAGCTAATAGTTGTGAGTCTTGTGACCAGCCATTTTATAATATGAGTGGAAGACTGAAAATTAAAACTAAAATTCATTCTTCGTGACGGTGGTGGAACGGAGTTTCCCACTGCACCCAAAGTTGTCTAATCAATCATGACTTACGTTTGCATCATACTTAATTAATCTTGAAATGATTGTGCTTAATTATAATAATTTGCTGAGAGAGTCCATTAATTCGATTCACAAGGAGTCGAGGACAGGAGTCCCTCGAAAATTTTGCGGCCCAAACAAAACCATGTTTTTATGGGCTTCAAATTTCAGATCCAAGTGTTTCTCGACAACTTTTCTGCTAGAAATGTTTGGGTCTCCTTTTTGGGTCGTTTAGGACTTGGGTCCTCTGACTTTTCATGGTTCTCTTCTCTTTCTGTCTTTCTTTCATTATTTCTTTCGTTTTACCGTATCACATGGCTGATGGATTAATTACTAACACAAAATCTTATTTATTTTTCTTTTATTGGTGTATATTTGTTTTTACTCAGAATATGTTATAAGTACAGGGTATCAGAAGTTACTGTTAAAATATCGGGAGATAAAGTGCTTGCTGCACGAAATCTGAAGCGTTGGAGTTCTATTCGAATTACTTTTGGATTTGCTCTTTTGTTGGAGAGTGTGACTACCACTCGAACCCTTGCTAATGCCAAAGTGTTCATCTTTGTCAACTCACTTGCCTGGCAGAAATAAAAAAAAGAGATACAACACGAGAACTTTTCAGCATATAGTAGTATATCAATATGACCCAAACAAAAAAATTCAGCAAAAGGATATATTTTTTTTTTAAGAAAAAGCTCCAACTGCTAGTCGGCTGGTATTTAGCTTTTAAGTGAACGACTGACGGCAAAAAAACCTGGTCACCAGCATCACGGAGACAAATTTAGCAACCAACTGGTGATTGTTGCTAAGCACTTTTTTATCAATTGATTTGTGATCAAACTGTGACTGAAATACCTGTGACTGAATATTCGGTCACCCTTTTGGTCAGCTTTTTACATTTTTTTTTTTGTAGTGTAATTTAATTATTACTGGTAAAATCATTTCAAAGTTGAAAACGAAATTCATATTTGAATCGCTAGTAAACGGGGGCATCACTTAATCCTATTAAGTCCAGCAAATCACTCTCATAAAACAATAGGTAAAAGAAAAAGGAAACAAATTTAAAACAAATATACCTGTAATGGGTCTTAGTTGAATTTGGTAGGAACAATATTCAAAAGATCACTCAGTAGACATTGATGCAAAATTGCGGATAGCACCAAGAAAGGTGGAGGGTGCCCTAGGCTGCTGGTCCACACCAAACCACAGAATGTCTCCGATAGGTGATAGATCAGTAGTGTGCCGGGATATATGTGCTTGCTAGCTAGAAATTGGTTTCCAGCTTTGCCTCTGAGCACATTGTCCTCTGCTAGCTGCTTCGCTGCCTGGCCTGGCCAGCGCCTACCCTCCCCCACCATATATAATAAGAGAGGATTTATACTTATATTTGCATACAGTTTCAGCCCCAGTCTCTTATCTTCCATATATGCTCAACTTGAAATGTTTCCCACTTGCAATATTATATCATTTTGTTGGAAATTTCAATTCCGTCCATACATAGACACACATACACACACTTCATACATCATATTTTAGTTAATTGTACGTATAGAACATGTACACAGTACACACACAGACAAAGTGCTCGTCATCAAACCCAAGAAAAAAAACTGACGTGGTTGGATAGCAAGATATTACCGTTGTCTAAATCAGGGCAGACTCAATTTTTTTTAACTGGGGTCAAAATAAATATTTTCTAAATTATTGTCCTCATAATAATGAAATTAATCAATTTTAAAAAAGAGTCAAAATATATTTACCCGTAAATTTTAAAAAATTACATGTATTTGATAATTTTAGGGGAAGCCCGTACCCCTAGTAACCTCCTTTAGCTCCGCCTTTGGTCCAAATATTGGTTACATAACTTATATGATCAGGAAGTGAGCGAAAAAAGAAAAAAGAAAAAAGAAAGGTGCCCCAATCAATAGTGAATATAAAAACCAAGGGGGTGCCCCTTAATAACAATATCTTTTGTGCCCTCGATCCCATGGCTGCAAAACCCAACTCTTATGGGCTGGCTCTGACGTTCTTTCTTGCTTTATTAATATCTGATCTTTGCCTGCAGTCCCCAGCGTCAAGTACAGAGGACTTCAGCAGATGGGTGAAATGGAACCTCCAAAATTACAGAGAAAAGTCGGTGTGGCGCTCAGAATCCGTCACTGAAACGTCGGTCTCGGCTGGGTCAACGTCAGTAGTCCTCGATGATAAGCTGCGCAAGGCGGAGATGAAGAGGGTCAGAATAAGCGTCGGCCAAGACGGCACGGCCGATTTCAGGACCATAACGGACGCCCTCAAAAGCATTCCCATACACAACACTCGACGAGTCGTAGTAGCCATCAAACCTGGCATCTATAGGTACGTAACGTTTTGTTTGCATGCGATCGCTTGAATTAAGCTGTCAGGTCAGGTCCTTGTTTGGTCGATTCATTCTTTAATTTCATCTTGAGGGGCGTCGTTTTAATAAGACATGTATCTGAATCCTGAAATTGTTGAACCGATGGGCGTAGGGAAAAGATAGCGGTGGTGAGGACTATGGGGTTCATTACATTGTTGGGGGATGCCGATGCGAGCAACCCGCCAACAATCACCGGAAACGACACCGCAGCGGCTACAGGGAGAGATGGGACGCCGCTCACCACATTCCAAAGCGCAACAGTAGTCGTAGACGCAGATTATTTTGTGGCCATCAACATTAAGTTCGAGGTACCTACAATTTAAACTACTACTACTAATTAACTGCCAAGATGACAAGAGGGGTAAGCGGTGAGCCTAGAGATTCTAATGCTTCTCAGAACATTCCAGAACTCCATACCAGGAACTGTTGTCTGCTGCACACACAAATCGAACAAACTCACCTCTCTATGTATTTATAGATGGTCGGAGATTTAAATTTTTTTTCTGAATTCATTAGTTGTCTACAGCATGTATAAGCTTGTAGCCTTCTCTACAAAACTGTAATAAAGCTTATTGTAAAAGGGTGGAAACAGTTATGTCTGGCATTCTCCACAAAGGTAAAGGGTTCAATTATACTATTCATTATTAAAGTCAACAGTCAATTCTCTACTGACTCAGTTGGTTTTTTTTTTTTAAAATACATCACTAATTTTCAGTAAATTTTTCAAAGAGTTAATTATAATTTGCTCTATGAGATTTAGGAGAAATTATACTTTACCTCATCTTGTTTAAAAAATATACACTTTACCCTTTACCTTTTTAATATAACCCAACATAAGATTCTGAAATTTTAATTTAGATTGTACCGTACAGCTGTCATCTTCAAACAATTTCAATTTGTATAGTATTTTTTAAAAACTAAAAGAAATACAGAAATAAAAAAACTGACAATTTACAATGTCCATTAATTGTTGAAAAAAAAACTATATAAATTGAAATTACTGAAATATAACTATCATGATATCTAAATTAATATTTCAAAAGTTACTGTAGGACTGTATTAAAAAGGCAGGGGCAAAATGTATATTTCTAAAACAGGAAAGGATAAAGTGTAATTCCACATAAACCTCAAAGGACAAATTGTAATTATCCCTTTTTCAAATCAATATATCATACTTTAGTCAGGTTAATTACATGCATTATCCCTAGTTTTTAATTATTGTTCCTATTTTAACCCTAATCAGCATAATTTTGCCCATAGCGTGTCCTTAATCCCATTAAAATGTTCCGTTTTGACCCCTTTTTGAATGGAAGTCATTATCTTTGATGGAAAATGTCGCATTAGCATAAGATTGAAGGGCAATATGATAACGTTTAACTTCTGAAAACTATTATATTTCCTAAAGAATCATTAAAACTTCGAAATCTAACAATAAAGGCCAAAATACCCTAGGGGTCCCTCATCAACTTGACCAACTAATTCGAGTTGGTTCTTCAACTAGAACTTAGTTTAAGTTATTCCTCTAACTTAGCAAGTTCTCATGAGTTAGTCCCTTAAGCCACTTGAAGCGGCATGTGAGGTCGCGTGCCTAACATGATCATCTACCTTGTTCTATCTCTACCATATGTCTCTGTTTTCTTCATTCACCAGTCGACGGTGGCGTCAAGTGATGGACCAAGGCAAATCTTCGCTCTCTTCATGATCTTCATTCTTTCCATATTGGTCTCCTATCCCATGGTAAATCAATGGTTTGAATGAGAATTTGAGGGTAAGGGTTTGGTGAAGAAGGAAGAAGAATGCTGGAACAAAGAAGAATTGATGGCAAACCCAACACTCGGCCGATCATCTAATGAGGTTCAATTAGTTGTGAGTTGGGTCAAAAAATTCACGGTTTAAGACAACGGTGGAGCTCAGATGGTTAGTCGTTTGATATAGGTAGTAGTATGAAAGCACGATTGGTCAGTATAAATAGCTCATAGGCTTATGTCGACCAGATCCGACACCGGAAAAGCCGATGGGGCTAAAAGAAGTTGGGTGAGGTCGGGCTGATTTGTTCGAGTAGTTGTGGCCATGGTTCTCCTTCTGTTCGCTAACAGAGACAAATAACTAATTCAACGGCAAGTTCAGCGATCGAATGATACAGATGATACTGTTATGCCATGTGAGCTCATGTGCCGCTTTAAGCCACTTGAGGGACCAACTTGTGACATATTGGCAAGTTGAAGTACCAACAAAAACCAACTTATAGTTGAGGACTAACTCGTTCGAGTTGAGTAAGTTAAGGGACCTCTAGGGCATTTTGGCTAACAATAAACTCCTTAAAAATCCTTGGACCACCCCACTCTCCATCCTTAACCCTCTCCCACCAGTCTTGCTACAATCCCTCGCCTTCTAACCACCTTTGGTCCTAATTCCTTTGCTGTCTAGTCTTTTTACCTCTACTTTCAACTGCCCAATTTCACTTTGACATTTCACTGAACATATCATAAGTAAAACTTAATTTAAAAGCCTATACTAATAATCCTTCATCACCAACATCTCTACTTGCAACAACTCAGAATCATAACCCACAGAATTCAAAACTTCTTACAAAATTCAATGTCAATCTAGGTACTTATCCCAGCATGTCAATTTCTCTTCCTTAACCCAACATTTGCGCAACCACTAGAATAAAAAATGGAACTAGAACCTTTGCTTATTATTTAGTTGATTTGATGGTACTTAGAATCCACCATCGCTAACTTCAAACTCTCCATCTTTCTCATGTCAGGGTTGTGGCTGCAAGGAAACACAATTCGATTCTATTCGATGGTACTTAGAAGGGTCCACTGGTGATAGAGATAAGAGCTTGAATGCTAGTAGTAGAGAAAAGAGATTGAATGCTAGTGATGGAGAAATGAGATTGAACGTTGGCAATGAAAAAGGGAGATTGAATGCTGTCAATAAAGAGAGGAGATGCAATATTAGTGGCTACTTGCTGGAGGAATCCACGGTGGTATGAACTTGCCTTTCTTCGAGGGGAGTTTTTCAATTTATAGTAATAAATTATTATAAAAATTGATTGGAAATTGGAAAGGAGAAGGAATGAGAAGGGCAAAGAGAAAAGAGGTGAACAAGGAGGAATGTAAGAAATCTAGTGGTGAGAATGGTGGAGGACCTGAAAAAGGAGGTATAGGTGGAGGTGTCGCCGGAGCTGAGACAGAGGGAGAATTTTAGGTCCGTGAGGGAGAAGGAACAAGAGTAGGGGTGGTCTAATCATTTTTAAAAAGTTTATTGTTAGATTTTGAAATTTTAAGGATTCTTTTGTAAAGAGATAAGTTTTCAAGGGTTAATGTTAGCATTTATTCATATAATCTTATGCTAATGTGGCATTTTCCGTAAAAGAGAATGACTTCCATTTAAGGGGGGGCTAAAATGGAACATTTTAATGGCGTTAGAAATACGCTATAAGCAAAATGTAGGTAAAGATTAGAATAGGAACAATAATTAAAAGTTAGGTGTAACGTGTGTAACTAACCCTACTTTTTTGTTTTTCTTTTACATAAAAAAATGGAGGAGAACATCAAACCCATGGAGAGGTTCAACACTTTCAATAGGATTGATCACATAATAGGCTTATTGTGCTCAATTGTGTTGTATGTGGTTTTGCTGTTGTGTTTAATTGTGTAATGGTTGTGTGTAGTTTATAAAGATGCATGAATTTCCCTAGTGTATTCCTACTAGCAAAAAAAAAATTAATCACTAATACTTTTAGGTTGTGAGTTGAACAAAAAATTAACAATTTTAAGTCAACTCAATTTGGCTATTGTCCATCAATGGAAGAAAATATTCCATTTTAATACGAGTTATTCTGATATTTATATGAAAATTGGGGCTCAATTGGAAGAAATTAAAACCTATAAGGTCTAATATTAGATTTAAGCCTAGAGAGTATTACATTTTGGTATAATTACCCCTCCATTGCATAAGGGATTAAGATTTTCTCTAGGCACAGAGATTAGTTGTGTAATTGATGTTAATCTTTTCAGTTTATACTTGAAACTAAAATTCCAAAAAAAGAAAAATCTTTTGGCCTTTTTACAGTGAAAGTTTAAATGAGGATTAAGAAAATTCTTTTTTGAAGTTTTGCATAATAAGAGTTTAAATCAGAGTAACAAGTAAACTAAATGTTAAAAACTTCTAACAAAGGAATAGTTCAACCTTTTTCCTGGACAACTTGAAAAGGAATATACCTCATTTTTTAGGATTAATGGAGCACAACACAACTCCTGAAATTTTAAGCTTTTACATTTAGTGCCTAAAAGTTTAAAAATAGCCTAAAAAATTACACATTTAGCCTTTGAAATTTGAAAAAAAAAATTACAATATTTAACTTAAAAGTTTTACATTTAGTTCCTAAAAATTTGGAAAATTTACAAAGACATCACTAGCGTTTGAAAATTGACATATTAGTCATTATGTTGAGATATTGACAAAATAAAATATAGAAAATTATTAATTTTTTTCCAGTTTTAGAAAATGCATTTAAAAAATGAAAAAACAAATTGAGAGTTCAGAACCAAACCATGATGAGGACTTTCCAAACCTCTGTTTGACTGTCCAACAAGTTTAGCTACTAATCCAATCCCTCTAACCTAATGAAAGACATACACTATACTTTTAGCATTTTGTTTGGTAACTAGTTCAGATTCTTTTTATTTATTTTTCTTTATATTTGCCTATATGATGCAATTAGGCAATAATGGTGTATAGTAACTTTAATGTTTAAATTTTACTCATAAAATTAAATCATGTATGTGATAGGCATAAAAATAGTTTATGTTTATGTGCGGGCTGTTTGCCGTTTTCCTCAGTTTTTTACCAGTTTTGACTAAACACCAAATGAGCTAATCACTGGGCCAGTATGAGAATTGATTCATGATCAAACCAACCAGTCCTGTCCGGCCGGTTTTTACAACTATGAAGAACACATATAGCAACCAAGTTGTAACACTGTTCAAGTTGAGTGATATGATTCGAAAAGGTACAAGAACAGTGACGCCATGCAAAATATAAATTGAAAGTTTACTGAGCAGTGGAGCATTAATTTTGAGTTGTGGAATTAGCGCAGAACACCGCTTCGCATGAGATAGGGTCCAGAAGCCAGGCGGTGGCGCTGCGCATATCAGGAACCAAGGCAGCCTTCTACAACTGCAGCTTCTACGGGGCCCAGGACACGCTCTACGACCACAAGGGCCTCCACTACTTCAACAACTGCTTCATTCAGGGCGCCGTCGACTTCATCTTCGGCTATGCCACATCGCTCTACGAGGTCACATTGAACACTTGTTCAACTCCTTATATCTGTCTTCGATCAATGGAGCAAAACATATAACTGCCTACTGCCTGCCATGTGTTGTAGAATTGCCATTTGAACTCGATAACAAAGAAAGTGGCGTCGATCACCGCGCAGAAGCGGTGGAACGCGTCGATGGCTAGCGGGTTCTCGTTCAAGGACAGTGCGGTGACTGGGAGCGGCTCGGTTTATCTTGGCAGAGCTTGGGGCGACCACTCCAGAGTTGTCTTCTCCTACACCTTCATGGACAAGCTTGTTCTTCCTCAAGGATGGAGTGATTGGGGCGACCACAAGCGTGACACGTAAGAGTACATATAAATATACATGACCCAGCCCCCCCAGCTTACCCTCAGTTGTCTTCTTCTTTCACCACACCACCCATTGAACCCTGTAAGAGCAAGCTCTGACCCCTGAGCTAATTTCATGGATGCAGAAGGGTGTTCTACGGAGAATATAGGTGCAGCGGTCCCGGGGCCAACTATACTGGAAGGGTGCCATGGGCTAGGATTCTGTCCGATGAAGAGGCTCAGCCTTTTCTAGGCACTTACTATGTTGATGGCGCTTCTTGGCTCATCACCCCTTAGCTACTCCTACCACCATATCTTGCACATTACTTCATATTATCATATTGCTTTTCGTTTTCTTCTCCTAATCCCTAGCTTATTGGGCCAGGTACATTGGCGACTAATGTAATGAAAATTCTCCTTCCGACAAACAAAAAATCCCCAAGATTCTGTATCAGTACCGGCCCATGTACTCTACTCGTCTTTATAAACTAACATGCATGACCACAAATCTTGTCCAGCAGAGTCGGCCCGTAGTTTCATATTAGAAATGTTCGGGCCGGTTTACTTGGACTAATTAATAGTAGGCCCGATTTACTATTAATGGGCTGGGCTGGGTTGGGTTTCATCCGTCTAAACTCCTAAAAATTGGATGTCTGACGGAGGTCCTCAAACGGAGCAACAATTATGCAAATCTGGGTAATAATTTAGGGGAAAACAATGTAAGCCTTTTTCTTTTTATGGTCTGTAAATACTTTTCACCTTATACATATGGTGTCCGGCAGCGGCGGAGCCATGTATATATGTGTGGGCAATTGCCAGAACTTTGAAAAAAAATATATAATTGATAAATAATTTTTTAGAAAATATTTATTTTTCTCGTACAAAATTTTTCATGATGTCCTCATTCATTTAAAAGTACATGAACTTGGCTTTGATTAGTCATCAAAATAGAAATAAATAAAAGTTAGCTATGAAACTAAATACCATAAGAATTGTTAGTATAATTATAAAATTTAACAAAAAAGTAAAAAGGGAGTCTTCTCTAGTAAAGGTAGAAGTAAAAAAGGAAAAAAAATGAAAAACTCAACCTTAAGTGTGCCACCAACTAAGTACTAAAAACTTATTAAAAAATTAGAAATAATAATTAGAATTTGTGGTGAAGGAGATTATTCGCTCTTCCCTAACATTACTGCAATCCCACATAAGCTTGTCCCTTTTTTTTTTTTTTGAATTTCTTACAAAAAAAAATTGTATCAAATGTCAATCTTCACAGACATTATAAATCGCAAATCTCACCCAAATCTCAATATACATTGTATACTCCTTTGCCATTTATCAAGTAATTCTAAAATTTTAGAACGATAATACATCAATTTGTAGAATAAAGCAGTAATATATTATTGTATGAATTTTAATTTTAAATTTTATATAATTTATGCTTATTGATATTTGAGAACAATTTATTTAAAAAAATCTGACCACACATGAAACAAATATTGATATTAAAAATAATCTGTCAAATCATTGAAAATGATGTATTTAGTAATACACGTAATGATATTATCATGCAACGTTTTCTTTTTTCAAACTTTAAAATATCATTCGAAAGTTGTAAATGTGAAATTATTTTATTAATAATATTTTTCATTCGTAAAAAAATGTTATTCTCTAAAAAAATCAAAAATATTTTAATAACTACATAAGCTAGATGATATCATAACTTCACACATTATATATCTTATTGTTTTGGAACAAAATTAAATATTAGTGGCCAGCGTTATTTGAATTTTTTCACTGGAGAATCAATGAAGTTAATTGGTATGGATCATGTAGCGAACACCAGTCCATTTTTTTAATGGCAAGAAATTAAATCGAAATTGTTGACTGATGCCAAGGACTTTGGTAGTCCGATAGGTTGTATATATACAGACTTATAAACTCGAGCTTAATTGTTTCGTCCTTATATATATATATCTATATATGTGCGTGTGTGTGTTCTTCTTCTTAGGGTTTTGATTTTTTTTTCCATAATCAGGAGTTTATATATTAATTAATAATATCTGTAAGGTAGAAAAAAGGGTTTTGATATGTTGTTATTTGGTAAGGGTAACATAGGTTGTTAGGGTTTTGAGGGTGTAATTAGTTTGGGATTTACATTTGTGGCCACCTTGGGCATAATAAAATTCTATTTGCCACTGCTTGTAAATGTAATTCATATTAGTTCATTCACATAAATCAATATAATATTAACTTTTTTAATCCTTTTGTCATATTTTATTTGAAATTCTTTTTACAGATATCCCAAAATACATGTTACATTTGAAAAAGTGGAAATACTTTCTAATTCTACCCTTATTTTTTTACTTTTTAAAATTTGTTAGAAACTTTTCAAGCACAATTTTTAGAAATGTATTACAAATAGAGAAATTTCTCAAATTTTGTTCATTCAAAATTATTGCAAATAAAATAGGATGGAAAGAGTATTTTTATTCTCCTTTCATTTTCCTACTTCCCCACCTAATTCTCTAACAATGTGTCTCTCTACCTACAACCATACGAGTTTAAACAAAACCATTATAAAATAGTAAGAAATAACTAAAACCAACAAAATCCAAAAGCAAAAGATTCATGGTTTTTAGAATGACAAGCTCTTACTTCTCTCTCTAAAATTTGTGCATTTTTTTTTATGAAATTTGACACAGAAATTCTATTTTTCATTGAGAAAAAATCTTTCAACATTTTTATTGAATGGGGGGTAAGATGAAGATGTGGTAAGAATTGATGAAAATAAGCATTGGTATTAGAGTTCCATTGATCTCACAAGAGAAAAGATCAAGTAGTTTAGTCCTTGTTGGAAGGAGACAAATACCGGTTGTTCAAAAAACAAGAGGAGGCCAAAGCTTCAATGATCCGATGGACGGGACTTGTACTGTTCAATTAAGGAAAGCAATAGTAGGCAGTTTCTAGAGTTGGTTGAAGTAAAAAAAAATTGAGCTAATCAAGCATAATAATTTCAAAAGTAGGAAATTTGTAGGGGTGGCATTGATTTCATCATTCGCTAGGTTCTCCATCAAGCATGGATAGGAGCTCTAGTGGTGGCAAAATGGTTGGAGGTGCATCTGAGGAGTCTTACTATAGTTGTGATTGCAAACAGCATGGTAAGTTTCTTCTTTTTTGGCATCCGAATGAGAAAAGCATAATCAAGAGGAGGGAAGTAGATATAAGGTAAGCAAGAGCGTGTTTCAAGTCTTGGGGAAGCACGTACAACAATTATCAAGGTGGCCTCAATTTGCAAGCTGAGGTTTTTGGACTTTTCTTCAATAATAGTAGGTCAAAGTGATATTATTGGGTAAGGTACACCTTTATATGGGCCAAGTGATTCTCTTAATAGATTTAGTAAGCTTGGGGAGGATTTACACAAGAATTTCAATAGGGCTATATTTGTTGAAGGGCATGATGTCTCTCATAGTTTTTTTGTACCTGATGAGGAAAAAGAGGCGGCATGAGTGCAATTTTGGAGAACAATTGAGTTAGAACATGAGTATTAAGAGTTCACTAAGATGGAAGTTAGGTGTTCAATAAATAGCAAGGTGATTCCTGTTTAGAACTGTGTGAATCCTCTAATTAAGAAATAGTGTTATGAAGAAATGAGAAATAGGGCAGAACCATCAAATTAACCAGGACATGTTGTGATGGATGCGAAGACTTATTGTTGAAATTATTAGAAACTTTGGACAATCACAAGGATCAGAGAAAAGGATAAGAAAAAGTTGGGTTGTGATCAAAATGTTTAGTTCTAAATTGAGAATTAAAAAAATTAGATGGCAACACTAACTGTAACAACAAGAAATTGGGGTTTGGAAATAAGAATTTAAATTGTAATAATGGTCAAGTGTTTTCATCATTGAAAGAGTTGTTGTTAAAAAGAGTCATGAGAGTTGACCATTATTTTATTTTCTCCCAAGATAGGGCGTTATTCTTCATGGGCTTTGTTTTAAATGGTTCTAGGGATGACCTTTAAATTGTGCGGGTTGAGCTAATTATGTACTTTCTTTAGGGGCTTAGGGATGAATTTTTTGTATGCTTGTTTTGAGTCGTATACATTCAACCTTTTCTCTAAGATGAGGCATAAGCCTTCTTCATTTCTAATAAAATATTTTTCTATTGTCGAAAAGAAAATCCAAAAACAACAATAAACCAAAGTTCCACCCAGACGATCAATGATCTCTATCGTACTGATCTGACACTAGCACCAAAGCCTAATTACCAATTCCGCAATATATGTATGTATGTATGTATGCATGTAAACACACATACATACAGCTTTTCTCACATTCACCCATCTTATTCACCCATTAATGAAAACTGTCAAATATAATAGTAGTAATAGACAAGTATGTATTAAAACTATGTATATAATCAAAGTGAAACAAATATATATCAAATCTAGAAAAGATAATCTTAATTTCAGATAAATGTATTTTGAAATTAGATAAATGCATCCAAAAAATAGGTATAAAATCAAAACAAAATAAATGTATCTAAAATTTAAATAAGATGATCATTGTCCTTAACAAATACATATTAGAACTAGTTAAATATGTCTCAGAGCCAGACAAATGAAGCTTTCCCCGTCATTTGGGCCGAATGGTTTTGGCTTTGGGTTTTGGAAGAAGTGTTGGCTTTTAGTCAAGGTTGATGTGCTCAAGTCCATAAAAGAGTTTAAAGCCAAAAGTTTCGTTGGGAAAGGCTGTAATGCCTCATTCATTGCTCTAATCCATAAAAAAATGAACCCCTTTCAATTTTAATAAGTACTACCCCAATTGTTCGATTGGGCCCATGTTTAAAATTATCACAAAAGTCCTTGCCAACCAACCGAGGAAAAAAATACACTTGTCAATAAGAAAAATGCAATCAACCTTCATTCATAGGGAACAAATTTTGGATGGTGTACTTTTGGCAAATGAGTTGCTTAACTATGTGAAGGCCAATAAAATAAAAACTCTCTTAAAGGTGGATTTCAAAAAAAAAAAAAAAAACCTTAACAATATCAATTGGAATTTCCTCTTGAACACTATGAGACTTGAATTTCGGTGATAAGTGGATTAAGCGGTTAAAATGGGTGCTTAGCTTCAAGATTTATTGTGATCTTGATTAATGGGAGCCTAACTTCAAAGATTTGCATGGAAAAAGGGCTTCGGCCACGTGATCTATTATACCTATTCCTCTTTTTTAATTATAGTTGAAGTTTTACATTGTCTCATAATTTAAGCAACTTTCTTGAGGGAGTTGAATGGCGTGATGTTCATAAACAAAGTATTGAAGTCTCTCATCTCTAATTTGCTAGTAACACTCTTTCAGTCGATGAATGGAGTGAGCATAATATTCTTCAATTGAAAAGAATTTTGAGATGTTTCCAATTGTTATCAGGTTTGAAGATTAATCTATCAAAGAGCATATTAACAAATGTGAATATTTCAAATTTTGAGTTGCAGATGATGAATGGAAAAATTGGTTATAAAGCTAACGCACTACCCTTCACTTATCTAGGCTTGCCCATTGATTGTTCAATGAAAAGGGCATCGGCTTGGAAGAATATTGAGGAAAAAGTGCAAATGCAATTGGCAAGTTGGAAAGGTAAAATTACGTCATCGGGTGTTAGAATCACACTTTTAAATTCATGCATCACAAGCTTACCTCTATACTACTTCTCATTATTTTGCTGCTCGATGAGTGTTCAAAAATCTCTTGATTCATTTTGCTTGCAATTTATTTGTGGGGGAAATAGGGAAGTGTATGAAGATTCATTGGGTGTCATGGGAAATGGTTACTTTGGACAAAACATGAGGGTTAAGTGCGAGTAGCTTAGAATTCAAAAACTTATCTTTGCTTGCAAAGTGGTGGTGGAGATTCAAGTTAGAAGGAGGAGCTTTTTAGTTATTATTTCAATTTATGGGGAAGAAGGGAATCTAAGTTATGGTTGCTTGAGTCCTATTTGTGAAAAAATAACAGGGGTGTCTCAAGATTTAGCCAAAAAAATTGTGAGTTTGGGTATGTGCTTCAAGTGGGTTGTTAGGAAAAGTAAAATGGTATGGTTTTAGGAGAATCGTTGGACTAGGGGATTTTTTTCTAAAAGAAAAACTTTCCTCAATTGCTCAAATTAGCTAGTAATGAAGCTTGTAAGGTTGATGATATGGGTTCTTGGTTAGGAAATATTTGGACATTGGGTGGTGCTTAGAGAAGACATGTAAGAGGTAGAGAGAAGGGGGAATGGCAGAGGTTACTATCTATTTTGTCCACAACTCCGTTTAAAAAGAGTAAGGAAGATAAGCTAGTGTATGGAGTCAAGCTGGCAATGGTTCATTCTCTACAACATCATTGTCTATGGCTCTCCATTCCTAACTAGTCCACCAAGGTCTTTCGATTTTAGATCTTTCTTGGAATTGTTTGTGCCCTTTGAAAGTAAATTTTTTTGCTTGGAAGACTGCATAAAACTGTATTGCAACAAGGAAAAATTTGGTTTGACAAGAAGTCACCAAAGTGGCAACTCTTGCTGCCCTTTTTGCTGTAATTCAGACGATGATTTAAAACACTTGTTCCTAACTTGTAGGTTTTGGCACGAGTTTGGATGACTATGTTCTCATGGTGGGACTGTGGCATTATTCATCAAACCACTATCTTATCTCTTCTTCATCATCCATCCTTCCCATGTTGCTCCGAAAACTGTATCAGAACATATGATGCTATGGTTAAGGCTACAATTTGGACAGTATGGAAAGCTCAGAATAATCTGGTTTACAACAACAAAAATTTGGGTTATTTGGATATCTTCTCATTGATGGAAGACTATAGGCTCTCTCATTCTTTTGGATCACTAAAAGATCATAAAGTGTTGACACACAATTTTGTCTAGGTAACAAATTTTTGTTTAGTTCTAGGTTAGAAAGAATTAGTTTAAGGGGGCATTTTTGTTTTTAAGGGCAATTTGATCTTTTTGGTTAGTTTAGGCACCAATTTGAAGTCCTAAAGGTTTTAGGGTCAATTTAGGCAAAAGGGAAAGATTTGGGTGGAAACCGAGAGTTTTTAGAAGATTCTAGGCAAAATTCAAAAGCTTGGGTCAAATTTGTCAATTTTAGAGAGTTTCAGCCAAATCTGGCGATTCTATGAAATTCTGGAAAATTTTGGTTATTTTTACAAAGTTTTAGACTAATTTGACAAATTCTACTAAGGTTGGGCCAAATTGTAATTTTACATAAAAATGGGGACCAAATCGCTAGCTTAAGAGTTTTAATAGGCTAAACTTGATATTTTGGCCAGATTATATCTTAACAAATACTCTCTCCGTTCCAATTTAGATGAAATATTTTCTTTTTTGGGCTGTCCAAAAAAGGTTGAAATGTTTCTCCTTTTGAAAAATTTTAAACAACTAATTTATTATTTTACCCTCAACTTAAATTCTCTTTTTAGATAAAATCCCTAACAATCCTCCTAGTTCCCAAAATCATAAGCTCAATAAAACACCAACATCGATCAATTTCATTGTCCCAAGTCTCGATTAAGGCCATTGTTTGCAAAACCTGGCATCAATGGCGTCGCTGAATGAAGATCAAGGCCAAGCAAACAAAGATCAATGCAAACGAATGAAGCAAACGGAGATCGATGTGAGCAGACAAAGCAGATGAACGATCGAGGTGAAGCAGATGGATGAAAATTGACCTAATGATGGACAAACATCAGTGCGATCCACCCGACGATGGACAGATATCAACGTAACGAATGGTCGAAGATCAACATGATCAACGTTATCAATGTGACAGACGGTCGGTGATCAACCCAGTTGACGTGACTGTAATGGAGATTGATGCGACGAACGGCAATCAAAGCAATGACGACAAGATGAGGTGATGATGTCAAGGAGATCGGAGAAGGAAGTGAGGAGGTGAGCGAGTAAGCCTGGTCAGCAAATGCAAGGGTAAACTTGGTAACTGGATGACATTTTTTAGCCTGTCTTGGGATGTATATGAGATGAAACGTTTCATCTAAATTGGGACAAAAGGAGTATTAATGATTTTAAATTGAATTTGGATGAGTTTTAAACTCTAAAAAACCTCGTTAACCACATTTTTTACTTTGCTAGTATAAATATGGGTCATCATTAGATAGGAAAAGCAGAAAATTCGAAAGCCTTAAGCTATCACACAAATCTGGTTAAACTGCAGCTTCAGCCCTGTTATTTATTGCCACCCTATCCTAGAACCCGAAGCTTTCCTCAGTGCTGCCGCTGCCTTCCAAGACCAGCCACCACTCCCAGCCGTCGCTGCACCGCTTCCAGCCTCTCCAGTCAGCCACCGTCGTCTCGCCCAATGCTGTAAAGCCTCCTAAGTGCGTCACCCGCCACCGGTGACCCCGAAACGAAAGGAGAAAGGTTCATGGCACAAGACCCATCGTCCCCGGTCTTCGTTCCACCACCGCCAGCCATTACCAGTCACCCATAAAGGCTTCCTAGGGACACCGTTGTCACCGCGTCAAAGCCTAGGCCGCCGCTCTCTCCGTTGTTGTAGGTGAACAGAGAATCATGGATGAAATCAATGCAACCTCGATCGCGACCCGCTCTCCAACCCGTTTAAAGAGCCGTTTTACTCAGTCAACCAATTGACCTTTAGTGAAACTTGCACTTAGGCCCTTATTCTCATCCTTTCGTTCATTCAAGTCGCTAAACGTTTTCCGTTTTACAGTTTAAGCACTGACAGCACTTTGCAAATTTTTGCACATTTGATTTTTGCTTATTTGTTGAAATTAGTAGTGCATCAATTAAATTAGTAATATCATATACAATTACATGTTTAGGCTAGGAATATAATTTATACACTAATTATTATTATTTTTAGATTTTCAATTTTAGTTATTCATAATGCACTACAAAAAATCAATCACTGCTGAAAACACACATTTTCCCAACGGTCAAGCTGTTGGAAATAGTGAAGACCATTTTTAATGGCCAGGCCATTGAAAATTTTGAAGACAACAGCTTCTAATGGCCAGGCCATTGGAAAATTTGTAATGCGGAAACTGTAATTTCCATATTTCCAATAGTCATATTTCCAATAAACAGGCCGTTGGAATTAATTTATTCATATATTTTTTATATATACGTATAATATATATTTATATTTTATTAATATTTTATATATATCATATTTATTTATCATATAAAAATATATAAACATATTTATTATATTTATTTTTCAATTTTAGAAAGTGTATATATATATATATATATATATATATATATATATATATATATATATATATATATATATATATATATATATATATATAATATATTTATATATCAGATACATCATATAAAAGCCCAAACCATAAAAACCCTAACCTAACCTATATATATATCATAATAATACTACTAATAATAATCATATATATTATAATAATTTTAGAAAGTAAATTTATCATACTTATTTAATTATACATATATGTAAAAATTTATTTTAAAAATGTTTTGTTAATAATAATAATAATAATAATAATAATAATAATGAACATATTAATACGTATATATATACACTTATAAGGGTTGGCTCAATATATATATATATTTGTTTCTTGAGCCAACCCTTATAAGTGACTATTAGGCCAATTTAGCCAAAACCTAATCTAACCTAACCCTAAATATATAAACCACATAACCCACCCCACCCTTGTCCACTGCCTCTCGCCTCTCATGCCTCTCACCTTCTTTCGCCTATCATTTCTCATCGGCATCCGCCTATTTCATTGTCTCTCACCTTTCGTCCGGCTTCCTTCTCTCTCGTCCCTCTTTAACCGTCCCTCAGCCTCTCTCGCTTCTCCTTTCGCCGTTTGCCTCGCCATTCCATCATCACCATCGGCCATTCCATCCATGCCATCATCACCATCGGCCATTCCATTGTCGCCATCGGCTATTTGGAACACCAATCGACGGCCGCTCATCTACTCGTGTCTGATCATGTGCTAGTGTTTGATTGCCAGCATCCTTTCCGTCCCTCGGCCTACCTCCTTGACTCCTCGCTATCCAAACTCCGCCTCAATTTTTAGAAATTTTTTAATTCTACATATTTGATTTTTTTTAATTTTCAATTTTTGCACAGATTTGATAAATGTGAACTGTTTTGCAGATATGATGAAATCAATTGTTTTGTAAATCTGATGAATATGGATTGTTGTGTGGATATGATGAAATTATGAAGTTCTAATGAATCTTTGATTGTGTTTGCGGATTCGATGATTTTTTTTTATTTTGTGATGAATTTTTTTTTAATTTCTGACTAATTCTGTGATTTTTTTATTAATTTTCTTGTTTCAATAAATAGAAAATATAATTTTAGTATATATATATTTTTGTAATAATATAAAATATAGTTTTGTTCTTCTAAAGTTTCGTAATAATATATAATATAAGTTTCATGAAATAAAAACTAAAAAATATATTTTTAGTAAATATGAAATTTAATTTCAATAATATATGAAATATAGTTTCGTATATTTTATTTCTGTTTTTTAAAATCAATTTTTCAACGACCTTAGCCGTTGATAATTCAAAATCCTCATAGCACACAAATGGTCATTACAAACTTCTAATGGCACATTTTCCGATGGCTTGGCCGTTGAAAATTGTAACGACTTTCAATTGGGCTGTTGGAAGTTCTTTTTCTACAAGTATTTTGCTAACGTGCCATATTCCAGTGGCAAGTCGTTGCAAATCCCTGATTTCCAATGTGAGGGGGTTAGAAATATGCTTTTTTTTTAGTAGTGAATTTTAGAGCATTCATTCCAAATGGGCTTGATAAAATCCTATGGTGAATTTAGGAAAATAATTAAAATTATGTTTTACGATCCATATCTAGCTAATCCGATAGGATCCATAATTTGGATAATTACTTAAAGTCCTTAAAATAAATAAGAAATAAACTAAAGTTTAATATCCATATCCAATTGATCCGATATGATTTATGGTTTGGATTGATAATTAATTAAAATCTTTAAAAGATAAGAAATAAATAGATTAAGTCTTTAGGTTCTTTTTATAAGGGGTTTGATAAGACCTATGATTTGAAAATATAATTAAAATGTACATAAAACAAATAAAATTAAGTATTAATTTTTAAGAGTCTATATCCAAATGGTTCAATAGAATTCATGGTTTGGAAATTAATTAAAATATTTAAAAGCAAGCAAAACAAAATCAAAATCAAACTAAGTTACCAATCTTTGGGTGTTAAAATAAGGTTGTTTTAATGTAACCATATTCCTGTACCCATTGAATTCTCGTAGACCATTATAAGGTATCCAATCGTCGTAGATCCAAATAGATTGGTGACAACTCTTAAAAACACGTTGTTATATTGAGTTTGTTCATCTTTTTCTAATTGGCTAATGAATCCAAACCTTTTGTTCTGTTGAGTTCAGGTATACCAATGGGTTGGCATCATGGAGTTAAATATTGTAGTATACCACTTACTGTGAGTAAGCGATACATGATACAAATATTTTCATATTTTGTTATTTTATCACATGGTATACCGAAGTGTCTTGCATACCGTTCACTTCGTGTACATTTTGTTTAAAAACAGCGGTATATCGCAAATACTACAATATTTTATTTTTCACTGATCTGTGTGAAATATTGTTTTTTTCATTTTACATCAAAATATCATAAATATATAAAAAATTAAAATATAAATAATACACATATTATAAAACAAATATTTACATTTATTCTTTTAGTTACTTTTCTTAGTTAAAATAAAAATTTAATAGTTACTTTGAGCCACCTAGGAACTCAATGTGGCATTAGAAATTTTTTTGTTATTATTAAATTATTATTTTTTTCTCTTATATATATCAATAAATTAGTTTCTTTCTGAGTATTATTTATTCTACTCTATATATTCAATATTTTTTATGTTTTATGTATTAAAAAAATATATTCTATTATATATATTTTTATTATTTATATTTGACAAATTATGATGAGAAAAATTAGAATACATATAAAATATGCAAAAAAATTTATTGAATTTACGTCATCTTAAAATAATATTCTAACATTTATCTTTTTACGAAAACGGTACCGGTATACGATGCGGTATACCATGCAATGTACCTAAAAAATTTAGAGTATGGTATACCTAACGGTAACAGTATTTAATATCTTGGTTGACATTGTATTTAATTATCCTCTTATACGAGTTCTTCTTATATTGATTATATTCCTTTTCTCTAGTACTTGACGCTGTTTTGGTTTTTTAAATTGAGTTTAACCCATTTTTGTGTACAACATTTGATATATCTTTGTCAAACAAATTTATATGATCATGTTTAATTTAGAAAAAGATATATAATCAAACTCAATTAGAAAGGTAAAAAATTGTCAAAGATTATGGAACGGACTCAAGAGGAAACGAATCATTGTTGGAATATAACCTAATATAGATATTTTAAGAAAACTTCGGTGGTAGAAAATAATATTCCTTTTTATCTATATTTTTAGTTTTCATTTTCGATATGCAATTTTCCAAATTTTTTTTTTGGAAACTGTATTATGATATATATATACATAATAGACTAAATTTGAAAAGTTCAAATCTTTAGACGTTGAAAGTGAAAGGAAAATTTATGCACTTTAATATGAAATTTCCCTAACTCTACCAGCTTGGAAAGTAAAAAAGAAAAAACTCCTTAGTGAACCCTATCTCCTTTGGTCGAATCTCAATTACCGTACATGAGGGTCCTCATGCTGATTCTACCCCAATCCAGTTCAACATGAACTGGCCATCGCCTTCATGTTGAATCTATACCCTGAAAGCGAATCAGAAATGGAGAGGGAAGCCTACCAATTTGCTCAAATCATGGTTATTTTCCTCCACAACAAAGTACGTTTCACCGTAGCCAACACTACCTAACCCCAAACCATACCCAGTCCACCATCACCTCAAATTCTCAGCGATGATTGGCAACAAACTTTTCATAAAATTTAAAATAAAAATCGAAGCATACTTTCTTGAATTCCTCTGATTTAAGGGAAAAAAAACCATGGAATTACTTAACAGAGGACATCTCCATTAAATCTTGTAAAATTATTGCTATATTTCCAACTGTTGCTTAATTAGATGTGTGAAATCGACCCTATACACAAATGCGCATGCGCAGCTTTATTAGTCTCACTCACTGTTTGGTTGATGTCATTCAAAACATTCTTTGTCAACTCTTTGGTAATCATGGAGCACAAAACCGGATGAATTAGGTGCCAGTAGTTATCGGGTGAGCAGTAGGTGATGTGAGCATCATATCACAGTTATAGTACAAATTTGATTAATTTAATTGGGAAAAATATTATGCAAAATTTAAGAAGTGTACTTAGTCGTGAGAAATCTTTTAAAATTTTATTTAATGAAATTTTAAGTACATAGAATGTATTAAAGATAAGTAAATTCAAAAATTAACTCATGTATTAAAATGGATATCATCTAAAATAAGGTTTTCTATTTTATAACATAAGTTTTTTAGAATCTAGAAAATAAGGTTTTCTTTGACTTTAAAACAAGTTAGACACTTAGACTTTTATAAATAAATAATAATAATAATAAATAAGGAAAAATTCTACATCCAATTACCACTTTACACCTTAACTTAAGTTAATTGACTTTAAAATGACTTATTTTTATTCTTACATCTTTTTTACCTGAAACTAATTTTAATTAAAAGACAATATTATGTAACTACAATAATCCATTGAAAATACAATTTTTGTAATCTTACTAAATTTTCATGAATTTTTCTAGTTTAAGGCATTAAAAAATTCATAAAAATCTAACAACATTTATGAAAATTTACTTTCAAATGGATTATTATATCTATATAATATTAACTTTTAAATGAAATTGATTTTAGACAAAAATTATGTAAAAATAAAAATAAATCAATTGACTTAAGCTAAAATGAATTGATCCATACCAAATGAGAAAAAGTTGGTGGAATTTAAATTTTTAACATGTCGTCAATGCCTAAATAATTTATACTAAATTGTCATGTGTCACATCATTTAATGAAAAAAAGAATTGTAGAATATTTTTTCCTCAGCATTAATGCTTCATTTGCTGCTGCTTTCATCTCAAGTTCTACATTTCAAACCATATGTAGCGGACAAATTAAGAAAGGAGCAGAACTTTGCTTTTGTTTTCTTTTTACCCTTTCACTTTTATAAGAAAATTAAGAGGGAGAGTGAAAACGTGGATATCGAAATGATAGTTTTATGAGTATTATAGTAAAGTAAGTTATCAAATGTGAAAATGATGTAATGTTTTGTTCATGACAACCTAGAATAATAAAGGGTGTGTAAATAATGTAGGAAATAATGATAGTTAGTAATATTACGGATGAAGATATTTGATCTAGAGCAAGGATGTAACCAGCCATTTTTGGAATGTGACCACAGACGAAATTCTCCCAAAATGGCTTAAAAATAATTAATTCTCCCGAAATGGCTTAAAACTAATTATTTCATTGATGGACATGATTGCAATTCTAATTTTACAAGGAGAAAGTCCCCGGTCTATTTGCACATCTGCTTGTGACCGACCATGACCTCAGTTGATCGATGCCTTGGTTGGTGAGAGACCCAGCCACAATGCTTTCACTAAACTATAATAATAATAATCATTATAATAATAAATAATGTGTTACGTCATATACAATCATAAATGTTTACTTTCTTCTTTTTCAAGTAAATTATACGATTAGACCATAACCTTTAATTATTATTTCAGTTTTAACCTTAACTTTTAATTTGTACATTTTGATTCCCTAATCTTATTAAAATATTTCATTTTGGCCCTTGTTTAACAAAAACCATTATTTAGGATGAAAAATATGACATCAACATATATATAATTATAAGGATATATACTATTTTGAACCCCTGAAAATTTCCTTTCATAAAAAAATGTTGAAACTTTAAAATCAAACAATCCAACCATTACTTCTTCACCACCACCTCCTTCACCACCCCTTCGGCCTTCACTCCCTCTCGGCTATCGCGATCCCTTCCCCGATTTGCGCCCGCATCCTCTCCCTGCCACTGTCTCTCGCCCTTCACTGATTCCCCATCTCCACCATCATGATTTATCTTCTTGATTCTCATTCACCGTCACAATTCCCATTCCCTGATTCCCTATCTCCTCCTTCGTGATTTAAGGTCCAAAGCACACAAGTCGACATCGCTGTTTGATGCACCCCTGCACACCGCCTCATTCACCCGCACTAGAGTCCCCAAGACAAGCCCTTCCCTCACTTCTTTGGCCCTCCCTCGCTTCTTCAACACCTCCCTCTTCGTCTTCTTCTACTTACAATTTGCCATCGAGTCTCAACTGTCACGATTCAACGGGCGTTTCATCTGGTGAGATTTCATGTCATCAATTCCCTTCACCAGATTTGCCACTCACTTGGCACATTTCTAGCCCAACAATCTTGTTGCTATGCGAAGCATGGAGAGGCAGCGGATGGGAAGATAAGCTAAAGGAAATTAGGGAGGATGGAGCCCAATTCGGTTGATTTCTTTGAGGTCCAATTGGACTAATAGCACTTGTGGTGGCTGGGGACAGAGGATGGGGGTGGCCAAAGGTTGAAGGCTGGTGGCAGGAGAGGCCGAAGAGTGGCATCTTGATGGGGAGGGAGTTTTTTTTTTTGTTGGATTTAGATGTTTTATGGATTCTATGTTAAAGGGAGAAGTTTTCAGGGGTTAAAGTTAACATTTTTACCTACAATTCTATGCTGATGTGTTGTCTTACATTTGAATTAACGAATCCCATCACCTAAAGATCCAAAATGAAACATTTAAATGTGATTAGGAAACCAAAACATGCAAGTTTGAGATTGAGGTTAAAAATGACATAATAATTAAAGGCTAGGGTCTAATAGTGCCATTTACCCCTTCTTTCCCTTGTCAATCATCAATATCATTTTGAACATGTATAATTGCCTCGCACACGTTTTTCCGTTATCTGTACCTGCCATATGACAGTAATTCAACCCGCCCGCACTTTCGGTTGATTAGTATTGTTAGGTAATCAATTTTTTGGTCTCATGATGCATGATTAATTATTACTCTTTATTTATTGGCTCTTAATTATTGTTTCTGTTTGTTAGGATATATCCGCTGTCCAAACAATTTCAGTTTTTCTATTTTTCTTTCGTACTTAATTTTTTGGTAACCAGAACAAGTATATATTAAAAACATGTACCTCGTACATATTTAAGATATAAGGAGTTATAAGGAAAGTTTGATGGATGAGCTGTCTGTCACATAAAACCTGAAGGGTGCCCAATTTGATCAATTTGTTGGCAACTTTGTACGCAAAAGTGCCTCTGCAGCGCCTTAAACCCAGGTTTAGGGTTTTGGGTATATTGGTTTAATCAAGTGTACGTAACGTGAGACGTGAGAGTGTAATAAGCATATGTAATAATAGAGGTGACTATTCAGGAGCCTGTGATGGGCCTGCATGATCCTGGGTTGGGCATGGGGTGGCTTGATTGGGCCTACATTTTTTACTTTTCAAAAGAAACGGGCCACTGGGCTAAGCCAGATAGGGCCCAGTTACGGGACATGTTCGGCTCGTTTATCCTAGTGATGCAGTGTTGAGCTGGCACACTGTCCAGTGTCCACCTCTATGCAACGTAAAATCCCAAATGAGTAATTAATTAATTATAAGAAAAATTGGAAAGTGGAAAAGATTGTGAAACGAAAAGAGTGAGTATTAACTAAACGATCGATTTTGATGTGGATACAGAAAAAGGGTACATATACTATGGCTAAGCTACATTTTGGTGGGAAATCTATGTACATCATACATACATATATGTGTAGGGCTACAAGTACTCTGTGTTTGGTTTTCCTAGATCGCCTACAAGAAGCAAAATAAGATCTGAAGGTAGGGCTGGACGTGACGTGATCTATGGCTTGCATTGCCCTCCGGGTGTTACCGAGTTCTTGTCACCGGTTCCAGTAGTATTAACCTTGAAGAGGTCAAGCCGGCGGTCCCCGAGACGGAGAGAGTAAGCGGCTTTCTTGAACTCTCCCCAGGAGAAGGGCCTGTAGAGACTCGGCTTCTCCGGCGACACTAGGTCCGGCGGTGGGGCTATTGTCGCGTTCAAAGGCGGCGCTCCGAAGTACATCGTTGACATTCTGGACTTGGCCGAGGAGGACGAGCAATACGCCATTGCCCTATGTCTCACGCTTGTAAACTTGCCATTCGTTAAAGCCTAAATATATATACCAAGAAGATGAACAAAATCAGCTTTTAAAGATGGATCACTTTTTTAACTGGTGAAAACGAAAGGGGAAAAAAATTAAAGGATTATTAGGAGATGTAAAACGGTTTTTAATACTCCACATGCAATTTACCTGAAAAGCATCACCAACGAGGACGTAAAAGTTATTGGGGTCGGGTGGAACAGGGACCCAGAGGCCGTCACGCAGAGAGATCTGGAGGCCACCAACTTCGTTGGATCTCAAGATGGTGAGGATCTGAGGGTCGGAATGCTCTCCAAAGCCAATGTGAGTGGAATTGATATTGGGGTCAAAATTAGAGGATGAATCCCTGGAATTAGGGTAATGATTGAGGCGAAGAACGGAGTCGCTGTGGACGTCGGTGATTAGAGAGCTGAAGACGGCCTCGTCTGGAACCCACAGACCCGCCGCCACAAGACGAAGAATCTGGCAGGCCAAACCCCTCACAGCTTGGATGTAATCATTCACCGCACAGCTGCAAGCCAGAACACTGTATCAGTCAGGCGCGCGATCAAATCAACCAAAGACAAATCGCTGGCGGCCAAATTTACTTTTAATGCACTTTTCCTTTTTCAGGTTATTAGAAACTCAGGCAGCTCTTGGTTTGCGAAAAATGGGTCTGACCGATGACAGAAAAACGTGCAAGTTTCAGGAACCTGTGGCGTGGCTTTCGGAGAACAGAGAGAAGTGTGGAAGCACTAGAAAGTGGGAGGCTTTTGGGTCAGGGGTTTAATGATACGGGTCTCAGCTTCAGGCGCAGGGTGCGTGGATATATATATGCCCACTATCACATTTAATTTTAACAGCTACTAAGCAAACTGTGGATGGACAGGACATTACTAGGAAATTGGTTGGACCATACATTCCCGGTCTATTTAGGCAACACTTGTTGTTCTTGAACATGTACTTGTCCACTACCAGCTGCCTGATCACTTCAGGACTGGACCGCAGTGGAGCTTTGAGGCAGCGGTCGCCTCCTCCCCTCAATCCGATCTATCTCAACTCAGCCCTACTCAAACTCAACACGTGCCGCCTGCTCCTTCTACTGGGACCCACATCTTATACTCGAACTAAATTAGTCCATGCATTTTCCTTAGTAATGTTAATGACCTCTCGAGTACTTGCACGTGCGGCAGCTTACACACAGGCTTTCTTCCCGAGGTCTTAACGCCTCGCCTCCTAATCCACACTCTAAATTTCTTCATCACTTGTAATCCTCATCGCCTTAGTTAGAGTTGAAAATGAAGAGTCTACAAAGCAATTAATAAGCGAGAAAAGAGAAAAGAAAAGAGTAGAAGCTAGTAGAGACATGTATATATATATATATATATATATATGGAGGAGATATTTGATGTGAACGAACTTGAAAGAAAAAGAGTGGCGTCCAACTAATTTAGGGGTCCAAACTTCCTTGTCAAATGAGAACGCAAACATTTCCAGACAATGATGATTAATAGAAATAAGGTATAAACCATATTGTAGAACATCAGGAAAAGAAAATGAAAATGAATGCCTGTAGCTAGCTATCCCCTTTTCACTTCAGTCTTTCAATTTTAAAAATTAATGTGTCCCTTTCTAGGATACCAACTTTTATTGCTAAACAATCTTCTGCAGCATTATTTTTAAACCCCCTTCATTACCGGCAAAACAGCAATTAAATATTCAAATTTGTTCTCTACACGACATGAACATCCGCAATTGGACCCTTTATTTTTTTTTTCTAAAACAGAAAAAAGAATGAAAATAAACGGAGAAGCCTAATATGAAACGAATAAAGCACCAACCAACTATATATATATATATATTAATAATCACAACATCAGCCCCCGCAGATGAAGAACTGTGTGGCAAACTAAAGAGGGGCCAAAAAAAAAAAAGGACAGGGAAAAAGGAGGCGGAACGTAGGTACCTGAATTTGGTAGGGTCGTTGGAGATGGTTTTGGATCGTTCGGCGATGGAGAGGGGATTGGTCTGAAGAATAATATACTCGAGCTCGCCTCTGTCGCCATTTAAGCCGATGTTTTTGCAACCGTAGCCGAAGGGGTTGGCTGGGCCAGCGCGCTGCTTCTCCGACGCCGTTTTGGAGAAAAACTCCACGCCTTCTTCCTCTAATCTCGACATTGTCTCCTTGGGAACGCCATGGTTGACCACCTTGAAGATTCCGAATTCCTCGCAGGCTTTCACGACCAGCTCCGACAGCGCCGCCCTGTCCTTGGAAAGATCGATGACAGGAATTCCGACCGCTTTTGTTTTCTTGTTGGTTCTCGTCATCCAACCAGGCGCCGGAACTACCATGGTTTTTGTTTTACGTTTTGTGTTTTGGTTGATCGAGAAGATAAAAAAGACAGCCTTGATAATGGAACTGATGCAATTGGGAAGTTGCAGAGAAGGAGAAGATATTGGCGGAGTGTGAAGATGGCCGAGTTGTATGCGCTAATTTATACAAGTGGAAAGTAAGAGAGAGAGAAAGAGAGAGAGAGAGAAATTAAGACGAATATTTAGTTTTTTCCTTTTGTGAAAATTAGAAAAGGAAAGTGAGGAATAAAATAATGGGGAGAAAAAGAATATCGTGAATTAGGGGTAGGGGCGTGGACTTTTCAGCAAAGGGAGAAATAAAAAGCAATAAGTATTGAGTAAATTTCATAAATTAACCTTTAATCATTTCCTTTTAGCCCTCAGCCCATTGAATATTTTATTTTAATACTATATTTATTAAAGCGTTTCATTTAAATCTTACATTTATTAAAATTATTTCATTTTGGTCCCAATTTGAGAAAAATTGTCAACTCAAAGTATTTATCTAATAACAACTTTTTAGATAATAATTCAAAGGGTAAATTTCATCGATCGTCCCTAAACTATATCTAATATTGCTTATTCATTCCTAAATTATCAAATGCTGCTTATTCGTCTCTAAACTATATCCAGTATTACTTAATCGTCTTGTCGTTTATCATACTATTGTGTTAAAGATGGATGAAAAAATGATATCACATCAGCAGTTATGTTATTTTTCATGCCAAATCAGCAGTCACACCATTTTTCCTTCCATCCTTAACAGCTATGATGGATAGTGGGATAATTAAGTAACACTGGATATAGTTTATGAATGATTAAGCAATATTTGATACTTTGGAGATGAATAAGCAACATTGGATATAGCTTAGGGACAATTGGTGGAGTTTACCCTAATTTAAACTATCCAGTAATTATCTTATAATAAATTTAATCTATATAATAATTTTTTCATAGTTAATAAACAATTCAAACCACATTTTTCTCTCTGTTAATTAAACTTATTCTATTCAGAAAGAAAAAATTATTAATTTAAAATTTTCATTTACTATAAAAAATATTAAATTGTTTAAATTTACCGAAAGCCAGTTACCAAATATTTAAATTATAATTTCAAAAATTTCTATCAAACAATTATTATTAGTTAATGAATTTCGTCCAGTAAATGACCAAAATAAAACAATTTTAATAGGTTTAGGACCAAAATAGAACATTCAAGAGATTAGGAACTAAAACGAAATAATGACTAAAGGTTGGAGATCATTTATGTAATTTACTCAACAGGTATTGTGTGCTCCAAGCATATGCCATGTACCACCTCAGACTATTCAAAATATTACAAATCAAACCCCGCACTCTAATTTATAGAAAACTATAAGATTGCCTACTTTGCGCGTTAGCTGACAATGTCACTACTTATTTTTACTTGTTCATCTTTTTCTACTCGTGTAAGACTTGTGTGCGTCCGGCGCATGTGTGCGTCCGGCGCATGTGTGCGCCAAGATCCACATTATCTTTATATTCTACATTTTTCAAAATCAGACAATACCTCGAATTTGACTTAATAGATGGTTGCCCGCTTGGAAACGAAGTTGGTACTTGATGTGGGTTCGATTCATGCCTTGCACTAATTTTCTTTTCCAACCCTCCTTGTTATTTTTCACATCTAGATTCTTCTTGTTTTTTTTTTAAGTATTCTATTGTTTATTTGGTTTTACCATTTGTTTCTAATTATTTGTTTTTTCATTTTATTCATTTTTATTTTTATTTTTTTATTTTTGCAGTTTTTTTACTTTCCTTTTTTTTTTCTCTTTCCAATTTTTTGTATTTAATTAGTTATTTATTCTTTTATTAATTAGTAGGTATTAAATTTTTTTATCAGTTCATGTTTATTGTTTTAGATGAAACTAGTTTTTCCCTTTAAACGAACTAGTTATTTGTTTTCTAAGTAGCAATTTATATTTTTTAGTAGCAATTTGTATTTTTTTATAGCAATTAATTCTTTTAAAAGTTCTTGCTTATCCTTTTAGAGAAGCTACTTTTTTGTTCTCTTGTGGCTAGTTATTTATTCTATTATTTGTTGCTCTTTATTTTTTTTATTAGTAAGTGTTTATTTGCTTGTTAGTTCATGGTTGTTTCTTTAGATGGACTCAATATTTGTTCGTTTATAAGTATTTTTTTGTTCTTTTATCAGTATATGTTTGTTCTTTTATTTGTTCATATTTGTTCTTTAGATAAACTAGTTATTTACTCTTTTATTAGTAACTATTTGTACTTTTACAAATTTATGTTTACTTTTTTGAAAAAAACTATTTTTGTTCTCTTACTAATAGTTCTTTATTCTTTTATGAGTAACTCTTTGTTCTTTTATTAGTTGGTGTTTGTTCTTTTGTTAGTTTAAGTTTGATAATTTAGATGAACTTGATGTTTGCTTTTTTATTAGTAGCTATTAGTTCATTTAGTGGTTTGTGTTTGTTCTTTTATAAGTTTATGTTGTTCATTTAGATGAACTTGATATTTATTTTTTTATTAGTAGTTATTTGTTCTTTTAGTAGCATGTGTTTGTTCTTTTATTAGTTTAACTTTGTTCATTTAGATGAATTTGATATTTGTTCTTCTATTAGTAACTATTTGTTCTTTTGGTGGTATGTGTATGTTCTTTTATAAGTTTATATATGTTCATTTAGATGAACTTGATGTTTGTTCTTTTAATAGTAGTTATTTATTTATTTTAGTAGTTTGTGTTTATTCTTTTATTAGTTTAAGTTTGTTCATTTAGATGAACTAAATGTTTATTCTTTTATTAGTAACTATTTATTCTTTTAGTGGTATGTGTTTGTTCTTTTATAAGTTTATGTTTGTTCATTTAAATAAACTTAATGTTTGTTCTTTTAATGGTATGTGTATGTTCTTTTATAAGTTCATGGTTGTTCTTTTAGTTGAAACAGTTGTCTATTCTTTTATTAGTAGAAGTTTGTATTTTCATTAGTAGTAGTTTGTTCCTTTTTCAGTTTATTCTCTTATTCAGTCCTTGCTTAAATACGGAAAAGAGAGTTTATGCTATTTTGTTTGAAATTCAATATAGGAGAGTATTTGTATCTTGAATCCACCAAGAAAAGACAACAATAGTGAAAATAAATAATAAAAAGATGCAAAAAAAGAGTAGAAAAATGGCTTAAAAGGACAAGAAGAAATAACAATGATATGAAACTAAAAAATGAATAAAATTGAGGGAAAAACCTAGATAAAAGTAATATATGAAAGAGAAGAAAAGGTAAAGAAAAGAAAAAAGATAATTAAAAAATGGGAATAAAATAAAATGAAAAGAAGGAAAAAACTTAATAAAAAAAAAAGGCAAAAAGAGCAAAATGAAGATAAAAACTGGGAGAAGAAAAAAATGGAACAAACAAATGTGGCATGAAGGATTCGAACCTAGGTAGTCAAGCTACATTTGAGCAGCTACAACTAAATCTCCTAGTTGTCACTTTTGCATTAGGAAGCTTAAGAATGTTTATAAATATATATTAGCACATAGCATGTCCTGGCACACGCCAAGCACCAAGCACATGCAAAAGATAGTCTTTCTGGTCTTCATGTTTTTTACTCTCTGTCTTCTTTTTTTCTGTTTTTCATCTTTTTGTCTTTTTTATGTTTGTCACATAATAAGCTCCTCAATTCTTTGTTTGGCACAAATAGTACTCTTTTTTCTGCTTTGTTATTCTAATGTCTTTTTTATTAAATTTGATATTTGTTCTTTCTTGCACTTATGTTTTCTTCACCTTTTCAGATGCATCAAGTTACAAAAAAAATTTAATACAAATAAACAAACAAAATGAATAAATAAAAAGATGAGATGAATTTGTTATTTTTAACAATCATGTTTGTTCTTTTGGAGCAACTTCTTAGACCTAAAATATTCTTATCTTTTTAGAATTTATCTATTTTTTTAATAAACAAATATTGGTAAAAGAACAATCAATTTTTATTTAAAAAATGATAATAGATACTCAAACTCAAAAAAGAACAGATAAAAATTGATAAAAGAATATATAAAACTTATGAAAGAACAGATAAAACTGATAAAAGAACAAACAAAAAATGATAAAAGTACAAATAGTTACTAATAAGAGAACAACTTACTTGTTTGTTTAAACACATACAAAAAAAAACAAAGAGATAAAATTGGTAAAAAAACAAACAAAAACTGATAAAAATACAAATAGTTACTAATAAGAAAACAACTTACTTCTTTGTTTAAACACATACCAACAAAGGAACAAAGAGATAAAATTGGTAAAAGAACAAACAAAAATTGATAAAAATACAAATAGCTACTAATAAAATAACAACCAACTTGTTCTTTTAAACACATATCAACAAAGGAACAAAGAAATACCAATAAAAAACAAGCATCAAGTTCATCTAAAGGAACAAATATGAATTAATAAAAGAACAAAGAAACAAGAATAAGAGAATAAAAAATTATTTTCTCTAAAAAAACAAGAAGAAACTGTTAAAAGAACAAATTGTTACTAATAAAAATCTAAATAGCTATAATAAAAGAACAGACAACTAATTCACATAAAGAAACAAACATGAACTACTAAAGGAATAAACATATACAAATAAAAGAACAAAAAGCTACTGATAAATGAACAAACATCAAATTCATCTAAAGAAATAACATGAATTAAAAAAGAACAAATACTTTCTGGTAAAAGAACAAAGAGCTTCTAATAAAAGAACAAATAAATAGTAATAAAATATTAAAAATTTGATAAAAGAACTGATAAAGCTGATAAAATAACAAATAAAAAATGATAAAAAAATAGACAAAACTGATAAATAACAGATAAAATTGATAAAAGAATAAATAAAAAATAATAAAAGAACAGGTAAAACTAATAAAAGGAAAAAATAGGAATGATGGGAATTAATTGTTCTTTTATTAGTATCTATTTATTTTTTTAGAGGAACTACCTGCCCTTTAATGAGTAACTATTTTGTTTTACCTGTTCTTTAATCAGTAATTGTTTTTCTTTCTGAACAAGATATTTGATCTTTTATCAGTTGACAAATTTGAAAATTAATGAACAAAACATAGATAACTTTTGGGAAAAAAATAAAAAAAAATACAAAAATTGAAATAAAACTAAAAAGAAAATGTAGACAAATTTGAAAACTAAGAAAAACAAGGAATGAAACTAGAAAAAAAAACAACTAGCAAAATTAGATACAAAAATAAGATTAAAAAATGGAAAAAGATTGGAAAGAGAAAAAAACGTGAAAGCGAAAAATGAAAATAAAAAGAAAACAAAAAATATGACCTGAAAAAGCAGAAAAAGTAAAAAATGAAAATAAAAAATACAATAAATAAAAAATAAAAAATTGTAAAAAGAAAACAAAAAAAGCTGGGACTAATAAGAAAAAGAAAAGAACAAAGAATAAAAACTAAAAAGAAATAAGCCAAAAACAAAGTGAAAAAGCAAAAAAAAAATGACTAGAACTAAAATTACATTGCAAAATACGTTGTAGACAAGTTAAACTGAGTGTATACAGGTTGTGTCATAAGAGCGGAACAATTGAGAAGGTTTCCTTTTAATTAGGGGCAAGACTAAGTTCATAAAATATCAGCTGATGTGCGTGTGTCGGGGCTCGAGTGTGAGCCTAGTTTACATAAGTTTATACCAATAAAAAGAGGGGCTAAAAAGTAAAAAGAAAAAGACGCGGGGGATCTAGGAAGAGAATGGAGAAGATGAGAGGTGGTAGGATAAGTCCACGCGCTTAGGGGTGCACGTGGGGACGAGTCAAAACAGAGTTCTGGGGGTTTAAAACATTTGGTGACTGGGGAGGTTGGACTCGGGCCCAACCTGGTAGCGGCTGTTTGTCCCCTCTTTTTCGGATTTACTTATGCATGCCTTGTTAAATGCGTGTTTAGGCTTCGTTCTCTTCGCCTACTTTTATACGCTTTTTTTTTTGTTAAGAATATTTTTTTTTCTAAAACGTTCAAGCTGTACCATGGTGCATAATTTTTGCTCCACAAATGCCATACTTAATAAATCAAATTAAGCTTTTGCTCCATTATTTATAGTCGGTTATAAAAAAATTAATGTTTCTGTTTCAAAGGTAACAAGCGTTTCTGAAAATCCCAATAAAATAACATTTTTTTTGTAATAACCATGGAGTTAAATATCGTGATATACCGCTTACTGTAGGTAAGTATTACGCAGTACAAATATTTTTACATTTTGTCATTTTATCAGGTGGTACATCGCGGTATTTCATGGTATTTCACATACCGCTCACTTTTTATCTGAAAACCACAGTATACCACAAATATCATATGGTATGTACCACAGTATTTTTTTTTTTACAGATGTGTATGAGATTTTTTTTTTGTCATTTTACATTAAAATATTATAAATATATAAACATTAAAATATAATTAATACACATATTATATAATAAATATTTGTTTTTATTTTTTTGGTTACTTTTCTTAGTTAACATAAAAACTTAATGATTACTTTGAGCCACCTAAGAATTCAATGTGGTATTAGAAAATGTATTGTAATTATTAAAGTATTATTCTGTTCTCTTATATCAATAAATTAGTTTCTTTCTGAGTATTATTTATTTTGCTCTATATAAATAACATTTTCTATGTCTTTTGCATTAAAAAATATCTCCTACCTTATATATTTTATTTATATTTTACAAATTATGATGGAAAAAAATTAGAATACATATAAAATTTGTAAAAAAAATATTGAATTTATGTTATTTTAAAATAATATACTAACATTTATTTTTTTGTGAAAACGGTAACAATATACAGCGCCATATATTATGCAATATACTTTAAAAATTTAGGATGTTATATACCTAATGGTAACAGTATTTAACACTTTGGTAATAACAAGTACATGATAATTCATCAATATAAAATTAGTAGTTTTTGGTTAAGCTTTGAACTTGGAACTAATTTGATCACAATAAGAGAAACTTTTACCATTGTGCTCGTTCATATAATCACTTCTGCCTTAATCATGAGAAATATCGTATGTTGTATGCTTGTATTTTTATCTAATACAATATAGGGCCCAGCAAGAAAGATACTCCCCATATATCGTCAAATGGTGGCTTGATAGGCTTGTGCCCTAATTCTCGAGCTTATATAGACATTAGTGGACCTCCATCATTAATTTGGCCTTAACTTTGAAAACCTAATGACCATCAAGCCTATTTCAGGTTATAGGTATAACAAAGTAGAGTCAATTAAATGTTTTATAAACCAAGAAAATTGGACAAGAAAATTGAAAATAGTACTCCTAAGATATACTCTATCTGTTAATAGTACTTTGTTTTATATTTTTTTAGTGAAATTTTAAAATTGTTAAAGAGGTCTAGACTGAGTATGTACATTAAGTAAGATATCACATATGATCATGGCTTCATGCATGTTCCAAAAAACTTAAACCTACTGAAAAAGGGGTCATGACAATTTATATGTATCTTGTTTAAATTATTATGAACTACGCAACACAAGTAACCTATGCATGTTCTCAATAAAAATAATTGATAAGCTTTTCCGAAATGTTTAAAAATATATTCATTTATCTTTATTTTATTTTTTAAAAAAATAGTAAAAACATAAACTCTCCTCAACTGAACAAAAAAAAAAAACAACTAATATGAAATGGTAGAAGCATGTGTTTCTGTTTGAGAGCTCTACATGACAAAGTTGTTGAGATCTCAATTTGAATATTTAAATCTTACATTTTTATGATCTTAAATAAGGAAAAACAATTCAATTAGATTTTCGGATTATTATACTTATGATTTTGATTCAATTGTATAACTATGACTCACATACAATCTCAATTTGAACAACTTTGCCCCTATAATAAATGTTTTTCAAAAGGCTGTTTTTCTTAGTCACCCGCTGGGTCGGTGTTTCCAATTTTAGACCTTTCGATGTCACAGATCAGTACGTGCATATGTGACTAAGGATAGGAATACATTAGCATGACTCATCAATTGTACCTTTCTTGATTCAATTCAAAAATGCCTCTAATGCTTGAATTGACTGCCCTTAAAACTACACACCCAAATGTAATAAATTGAACCCTCCCTCCAACCACAAAACTGTTCTCTCCAATAATTTTAGTTATGTATGAGCCAACAATTGTACATACTGTGTTTGGAAATCAAATCTCAATATGTGTGTGTGTGTGTGTGTGTGTGTGTGTGTGTGTCTATATATATATATATATATATATATATATATATATATATATATATTTGTTTCACATTAATTGATCATTTTATTTTTTTATTGAAATTTGACTTGAACATATTCATATTAATATGTATTCAAAAAAAAGTTTTAAGAATGATATTTAGAAACTATAACTTTAAAGTTTCATTTTCATATAGAATATTCATGTTAAAATAAAATCATAAATTAATTGTTATGAATAATAAAATGGTCAGTTTTTGTGAAACAGATTTCAGTCTAATTGTATAACTACGATTCACATATAATCTCAATTTGAACAACTTTACCCCTATAATAAATGCTTTTGAAAGGCTGTTTTTCTCAGTCACCCGCTAGGTCGGTGTTTCCAATTTCGGACCTTTCGATGTCATAGGTCAGTACATGCATGTGTGACCAAGGATAGGAGTGCATTAGCATGACTCACGAGTTGTATCTTTCTTGATTCAATTCAAAAATGCCTTCGATTCTTGAATTGACCACCCTAAAAACTACACACCTGAATGTAACAAATTGAACCCTCCCTTTGCCCGCAAAATTGTTCTAGCTCCGATAATTTTAGTTATGTATGAGCCAACAATTGTACATACCATGTCTGGAAATCAAATCTTAATGTATGTGTATCCCTCTGTGTCGCATTAATTGACCATTTTATTTTTTAAAAAAAATTTGACTTGAACGTATTCATATTAATATGTATTGAAAAAAATTCTTAAAAATGATATTTAGAAACTATAATCTTCAAAGTTATATTTTTATATAGAACATTCATATTTTTATAATAAATTTTAAAAAAATTAAAATTAAAATTAATTACTATAAATAATAAAATTGTCAGTTTTTATAAAACAAATGGAGTACATGTCATTATTAGTGTCTCAATTTTGTAATACTAATAATCCCGGTGGAACACGGCTATGTAGTGAATCTCCTCCATGCACGCCCACATGGACCACACGGTGTTCATTCACATCATATGTATTGCAAATTCAACCAAAATCAAATCAACATCTTGACCATAATTTGCTGCTGTTGCATTTAGAGCATCTTCCTCCAAAAAATTAATTTGATTTATAAGTTCCTCCCATTTTCAAATACTCATGATTGTTATATTTTTTCAAAGATGAGATCCACCTTTAGGTCGCTTTATTAATTTGAGTCTTCCCTTATGGTTTGATGGGATCATTCAACCGTTTATCCCTCTTGATAGTGAGGGGTGCGTGGCTAGCAGTATACATGAGATTGCTACTTACTTTATTAGATTTTATTTAATATTCGGTTCGTAAGTTGCTTTTTGAGTACAAAAAAATATAACATTCTCTGTGAAGAAGATTTTAGTTCAAAGTACCCAAAATTTAGGGAAAAGTGTATTTTTAGTTCTAAAATTTCACATAATATTTTATTCGGTTAGATGTGATCACGTCTGCTACCTATGAGCAAGTTTTTGGTATCTCCAAAATATAAACAAAAAAAAAACATGTGATTTAAAAAAAATAAAAATAAACGTACAAGTGTCTTTTATGGAATAAACATCAGTTTTAATTAAGACATAAATAAAATAGTTTCTGAAAAGGTAAATTAATTGTTTTTTCTTAGATGATCGGAAAGAAGGCTAATCAATCGTACTATATAGTTTGACTCGAGTCTAGAGATAGTAGGTTAATAATTGACAATAGCAGGGATGGGGTAATAATTGAGACAAGTCTAGAGTACCGAAGAATGTAGATAGGATTTAGGTCCTAGCTAGCTGGTAGAGCACAATACGGATGGGGAGATAAGATTCATAAGAATAGGATTTTTGATCTGGCTGGGGACAAGCTTAGAGAGTCTCTGTTGATAAGAACCGAAATTCAAAGAAACCGTGTGCTGCGCTTTACTTTAATTCGCCTAACTAATTTCGTTACCTCTAAACTAATCCCGCTAATGCTTGGTCATCTATCTAATAACTCTAATGCTGCTACAATAATTTATTTGATCACCCATATTTTGCGGTCACTTCGCCAACATGGATCCCTATAAATGCAATGGAAGGGAAAAGCATCTCGTCTCTTTTAATTAATCACCCAATTAAGGGGCTAAACAAGACCCATAATTACATGGTCAAGGGCCGGCCAAACTTGAAACATGTTGACCGAACCAGAGCAGACAGCTAGCCACCTACCTTTCCATTTGTCCAATCAAACCAGCGTATGTATTCCTCGGGCGCCAAGTGGCGCCGTCAAAAGCGCCCCTCCCCGTCCTTTAAAGCTCAACTTAAATACGACCACGCACGCGGCAGACTGCAGTTAATTTTAATCTTCCGGAACCTCATAACTATTAACGAGACTACGGGGACCTCCACAGAGACCATCTCTCTCTCTCTCTCTTGTTGCTCCCAACCCAACCCAACTCAACCCAACCTCCAAGAAAGAAAGAAACCTGCAAGATTCGCTGATGAAACACATCCTATTATTTAGCGTTTGTCCTTTTGTCGGCTTTTCGTGCTTAGCACCAGTAGATAGCGATGGATTTCCATCCCATTGGAATTTCTCTTTTTGTAAACTAAATAGATTACTGGAATTTTCAAAACTCTTCGAAGTACGTCGCAAATTATTATTATTTTTATTTTATTTTCATGGAGACTGGATCAGGACCCCCGAAGTCGAAGCGAAAGCAACTAGGGAACATTTATAAGTTGACACCTGAACCAGTCGACCCAAAAGAATCGGCTGATAATGCGCACATTTTTTATTTGCCCTAAACTCTTGAAGTAGTAGGCGTGAATTAGTTGCAGTGAATTCCTCCCCCCTTCTCAACGAGTTTGTCGTCAACTGTCTGAGGAATCGAAGTGTTGGCATCCATGATTATTTGTTTGAAAGTTGTATTGTAGGAAAACTAATCTCATATATATCACCCTTTCCTTTTACCCCTGCAACAAAGTTTTCTCCTTTTAAGTTCCTCTAAATTCTCCATATCATCTATATATATCTATATAAAATCTTAAAGCGCAAGAGGCGCAAGATGTTTTGCCACGTGTATGTGTTTTGATGGGTTAATTGGCATTTTCATCCTACAGTTTTGTTGGTTAGTCCAAGTTGGGTATTGTGTTTTGTCATGGTTGATGTGGTTTGTTTGCCGTTAGATGTGGACACCTGTCATAGTATCCCTGGTCAAATCAGCATTTGGTCCATGAAGGCATACTTTGTTTTCGTTGATGTCCTTTCCTTTTTTTTTTTGAGTTGCAATTCTATCACCTTTTAAAATTTCGTGTCTATGGTTCCTCTTTCCTATTTATTTCAACTGTATTGGTTTGTTTCTTTCAATATCTTTTTCTAGAGTTAGTTTTTTCTATTTCAAAGTTCGGCTGTGTGATTGGCTTTTATATGTTTATTTGGATGTTGTTGTCCAGATGAAAACCATGGGGAGTAATGTTAAATTTTTTATGTGTTTATTGGGTTAATTCATTGTGGGTACTCACTATTCCTTTTCGATGCCATTTCGTCCCTGTCTCTGAATTTGACAGGTTCTACCAGACAAACCCGTGCCCTTGCCGGCCCCCACTCCATCCTCTCCGATCTCCCCTCCTTCGCTGCAGAAAACTGATTCCAGTTGCTCTCTATCTTGCAGCCCAACCCCGCTTTCTTCCTATTAATCACCTTCTTGCCTTCTCCCGGACAAGTCCACAGAAAGTTGCGGTCATTGAGTGGGAGGAATAGGGAATGGCGAAGGTGGGGATTGGAAGAGAGAGAGCCCATGAGGAGAAGTGAGAGAAGGGAGAAAAGGTCAGCACCACGGTCAAGGAACGGCGAAGGGAGTGCAAGATGACAAAGGAAGGAGCAGGGGCCGCCAGAACTCTCCCACCCCGGCCGCACTGTCACCATTATCCTCTCCGGAATCCCACAGCGAATCAAATACGGCACAAGAATCTTTGGATGCAATTGATTTTTTGTTGTTCTGGTTTTAATAATTGATTGAATTTGATGAATAATTGGAAATGAGCCCTTTGACTTTAGTTGTTCTTGGAGATACGATTGATTTTTTTTGTTCTACATTTCTCTCTCTATGTTTCTGAATCTATTTTGGATTTGGTTGCCACGATTACAAGCTGCTGTTGGTTGTGCTGGTGTATGTTCAGTGGGCTGGACTCTGTACGATTGAATTCTGGTTTCTAACTTTTCTTCCAAATTTCTCTCCTTACTTGCAAATACTTAAAAAAAAAACAAATACTCCCTCCGTCCCATATTTTTTGCACTGTATTCATTTTTAGGTCGTCCCAAATTATTTGCACCGTTTCCTTTTTTAATAAGTTTTACAAAATAACTTTACAATTATACCCCTCCCCTTCTACACTACTCTTGTTTGTTTTGTTCTTGCTCTGTTTCTCCAATCACCTTGTTGGCCACCGCCGGCATGGTGGAGGCTGGCAATTGGGGTAGCAGGCAACGGGGCGAGGAGATCAGGGCGGCGAGTGACGGGGTACATCGGAACTGAGAGGTGATAAGGCGATGAGGTGAGGACATTAAGGAGCCCGAATCAATGAAATGACGAGAAGATTGAAGGGGTTTAGGTTGAGAATCGTGATCGGCGACAATCGATTTGACGAGGATGAAGTTGATGAGAACAGAAGCGGTGGTACTTCGGCGACGAGCCCAAATCGTGGAAGCCGAGACGACTACTTGGGGAGAGATTAGTACTCCGGCGACGAGGACAGAAGTAAGGATGGTGAAGACGAGTCGGAGCTGACGAAACGCGGTTGCGCTGCTGGGTGGGGAGGCGACGGAGGTGATGAATCGCTACTGGAATCTCTAGCGATTCGACGGTTGTTGTACTGCGGACTCATTGGTGGAATCGCTGGCGGTTGTGCTGTTGGAATTGCAGCGGATTGAGGACGGAGAGAGATTAGTACTCCGGCGAAGGTTGAGCAAATCTGAGATTTAGTTGAAATCGTCTGGTTTGAGACGTTTGAGAGAGAAGGGATGAAAAGGCATAATTGTCCAAGACATGAAAATTGTTACTTACCTAAAAAATTGTGCAAAGTCAAACGTTGCAGTCAATGTGGGACGGAGGGAGTAATATATAGTGGAAGTCTAACTATGATTGTTAGAAGTTCTTCGAGACCTATGATCATTAAAAAAATTTACTATTAGAAAATACTCCATCTATTTCATAAAGAATGAAACTTTTTTTTGTGCATTGAAATTAAGAAGCATGTAATTTATAATGTTTTTTTTTCCACTTTTGCCCATAAAACTAAAATTAAAAAATATTTCATTTTGAGTTTTGTGTATTGAGAGTTTAAATAATAATTAAAAAAAATTCTTTCTTGGATTTTTGTATAATGAGAGTTTAAATGAAGATTAAAAAAATTTCTTTCTTTGGTTTTGTATAATGAGAGTTTAAATTAGGATAATTAAGTAAATTGGAAGTTAATGTGTAAGTCTGCGAATGTCGAAGTAAAAGGAGGCTAACGTTTATGTACTTCTACTCTTAAAGTCCATAGTTTTGTTCATCTTATACCATTAATATTATTTTTTATGTTATTTTGTTCAATATGGTTGGATGTTAAAAAAAAACTATTTAGTTCAACATTCTTTTGCTATTAAGAATTTGTCAAGCTATGGTACATAAAATTTTATAAAATTTTAGTCAAAAAAAGAAATAATTAATTAACTAATGAATTGTGATAAGTGCATAGCGTGTTGGTCAAAGCAGTTGACATTTTTGTAAATTTTGACCATCAATTTCTATCAACTCGAGCCACATTTCTTACTGTTTCTACCTTTGATTCATCTTTATGTAGGTTGCAAAGTTTCACAGATGAGCCAGAACAAAGTGTGGGTCAAGCAAAGAAAAATTTGGATGTGAACATGTCAATGTCACAAGAAGCTTGTGGCAAAATGTCTCCAATGCCTAGAACACGTTGCCAACGTTATGAACACCTTGATACTGTGGCAATGTGGTGCCACCATTTGATACCTTGGCAATACGACGCCACACTTTGGTCTATTTTGATGATGCAGCTCCTAGAATTTATGGTCCCCTACCATATTTTGAATTCTAGCTTGCAATTGGTAAGGAGATTTTATCCAAAGCATTAGGTCAAACAAAAAGACAACCTTGGAGAGCCTATATTAGATTTCGAGCTATAACTTCTTGGACAAGTGCTAGAGTTTTCATTCCAGTCTTCATCCTGTTCTTTACATTGTGTCTTGAAGCCACTATGGTCATCTCTTGGAGAAGCTTTGGAGCACAACTTGAATAGCTAGGAGACTAGACTTCAAGGGGTTCTTGGGTTTTTCTTTTTCTATCTTTTATTGTATTATTTAATGGATTTTATGTTTTACATTTCCATGGATGTTCTTAGCTTGAATATGGAGAAGTTTTCCTAATCTCTCTAAGAAGTACTCTTGGCTTGCTACTTAATATTATTTTGAGGTTATTCATGGATATTGCTTTTGTGTTGTTGTTCTCTTAAGTTTATTTATATATGTGATTGATCACCTCATAGATGCACTCTAATCACTTCTTTGTCTTAAGATAGAGAAAGAAGTGTTGGAACTAGAGAAAGATATAGTGAGTTAGTTAGATTAGAGATAATCAAGCTTCCCATTAGGTATAATTAAATGGTTATGGCTTAAACTACCTTAATTTAACTTGTGAGCTTGGGGAAGACTCTTAATTAGATTATAGGTGCCCAAGTCTTCATCTTGAGAAAGACAAGTCTTGATTTTAGAATCCCTACACCACACTAAGTAGCAGCAACTATAGTTCCTTAATCTAACTTAGGTAGCAAGGTTAAGTAGTGTCATTCTAGGGGGATTGCTTAGGCTATAAGTTAGTCAAATTTAAGTGTGTTCTAGTTAAAGTAGTGAGCATTTTCATCCAGTTAACATTTGTTTACATTCTTGCATCTTTACATATTTCACATTTTCAACCAAAAACAAACAACATTTGCTCTTGTTTCCATTTCGATGATTGAGTAGTTAGGATTTGTTGTTCATTGTGAAATCGAACTATCTCTTGGAATGACACCCATATTTGCCACTTACACACGACAACAATGTACACTTATGGGTAACTAGGGGTTTATAAATTTAAAACTTTTGTCTCATAACAAATTGCGTGTGTACTCAGACTTCAAAATTGTATCTTCCTTATCATTCTATTTTATAATTCTAATTGAATTAACTGAAATTCAAATAAACACCGTAAAAAAGTGTAAAATCAGTGGTTGAGACGGGTTGGCATGTATCCTAAACAATAAGAAAGAGTTCAAAAACAAACAATAGTAGATATGTTAAAAGATTTAGCTAAAGGAGAAAAAAAAAATGGGCCAAACGATGTTTCAGCTCATGCTGGAAATTTGTAACCCTTGTTACTCTTGTTAATCTTTTTACCACTCTCCCTAATTCAAGTATTATTACCCATAGGATAACGCAGGCAACAAACCTAGTTATATATAAACGGGAAATTAGTGTAGGGGCTAGCGATATATGGCACTTTGGTTTAGGTTAAATGCCAGTTTTAGTACTCATGCTTCTCACCAGCTTTTGTTGTAGCGGTTGTAGTTTGGAATATTGCAAATGTTTGAGTACTATGGTAGAGGTAAAAACAAGCCGAGCCGAGCCCAAACAACCCAAGCTCAAAGCTTGACTAGTTAAGGATTGACTCAAGCTCAACGAGCTCTACAAATGAGGCTCAAAACTCAAATCAAAAAGGTTATGGCTTGACTTGGTGGCTTGATATGCTTAAAGCTAGATTCAAAGTCTGAGCTCAATTCAAAGTTTGAGCTCGATTTAAGGAATTAAAAATTGAATTTTAGGGTTTTGGTATATTAAAAATAAAATTAATTTAATTTTTATATTAAAAAATATTAGATTCATTAGACTCGATAAAAGCCAAATAGTACCAAGTCTAAAGCTCATTTGCACCCCTATGCTATAGGTGTGGCACGTGAAGGGAGGGCACTGCTGTAATATTAGGTTTAGGCATCCATTTTGTGGTTCTGTACATTTAGGCACATGGAAATTGGACAGCAACTCTTATATCCTTAGGGTCGAAGATTTATTTTTTAGTGGTGTTTTCGATTAGTGGATTCTTTCTCCATCAATGCATTATTGTATCAATACGTATAGATTCAAGTATTCTGTTAATTTCCACATGTTTAGTTGTGTCAAGATGAGAGATTTATGTGGTCTCAGATGAATATAGGGAAAAGTTAGAGGAGGGGGTAAAGGAGCCTAAGAGTTTTCTTATTGGGTTAAAGACGCCATTGGATCTTTATAAGTTTTCACATATATGTGGGAGTCACCAATTTTTACAAGATGGCAGGTTTGTTAACTCAAAAACCCGTTGCAAATCATGAGATTACTACTACTTCTTGATAAAAGCACGAGGAAGACATCTGTTACCAATTAATTATACATGTATCTTTAAAACTAAATTTACTCATGCTTAACTATTAAAAGGTATTTACATCAATCAAGTGGGTAAGGTGTTTCTTGGTAGACAATATCATACAGGAAAGTTGTAATATGATAGATGATGTATGTAACAAGATGATCTAGATCGTTTTAGTTAATTGATGACATTTGACCTGCTCTATGAAGCGATCCACCTTTACTCCATAGAAGAAATGTCCGCTCCACTCCTTATGGATTGATCCATGAAATGCCCCTTCTAATTGGTGGATATCCATGAATATCCATGACCCACTTTACTTCTTTATGGATATTTTTATAGATATTTTGAAAAAAAAAAAACTTTTTTTGTGTAACTATTTAAAAATATTTTTTATCGCTAGTGAGAAATGAATGCGGAAGATGTTTTTTGTCCAATATATTAATGTTGTCAATTTTATTTTTTAAATGTTACTTTTATCAATTTATAAAAGATCTCATAAATAAATATTTTTTAAATATATTTATGCATAACTACTATTGAAACCGCTAGTAGTTAGAGCGTGGTTCTGCTTCTTTATTAGGCAGCCAATCAGCGCGGAAGGAGCGAACGGCGAGGCTTGCAGCCGCCATCACCAACACCTCACCTGAGGCAGTGCCACTAATCCTGAGCGGCACCATCCACTGGTGGCGCAAATTGCTGGAGAAAGAGAGAAGAGATGACGGCAGTCTCTAAATCCACCAAATTACCCTATCCATTTTACCGCCGTTTTCAGCCATCCCGGGCCTTCAAGGGCATAGTCTGTTGCCTCCCCAAGTTGCCTTCCCTCGACGACACTGACCAGTCCACCGCCGTCTCCGATCGCGCTAGCACCGCGGAGGGGATAAAAAATCAGAAATGAGAGTTTACTGATCGCAACTCAAGTGGCGCTCCATCGAGCTCCAATGGAGCGCTCCAAACCTGCCCCGTTTTTTAAAAAATTAAGGTTGGATCATGACCTGCCCCTCCATATATGATGGATCATTAAAAAAACAAAAACCTACTCTACTAGGGCGGGTTAGATTGGAGCCCCACCAAAGCAACTATCTATACTCACACCTAAAAGTGAGTAAATGTTTTCATATGGTATCAAAGTAGGTTCAGGACTACCCTAATCACTATTAAAAATAACCCACATGATAGAACTGAAAATGGCATACATCTAAAAGGGCGTGTTAAGTGGTAAAAATCCCATATGACAAAAAAACAAGGTTAAGTGAATGCTTTACATAGTAATAACTGGTGAGGTTTCTCCATCTATTATCAATTGGTTTTAAGTTAAACTCTTTAACATAGTATCAAAACAAATTTAAAACCGCCCCAACCATTGTTAAAAATAATCCGCGTGATACATGTATTATGCATATGATAAGGTTTTCATTACGTTGCAAATGACAAACATGATAAGGTTCAAAACTATAGTTGCATTTTGTAGCAATTTCATGGAGACTTCATTCATACAGAAGCATGAAAAGATTGTCACAGTATATATTTATGTGATAGTTAGGTGGAGATTTAAGTGGTATGTGTAGTGATAGCTAAAAAGTATGAGTCTGGAAAAATAATTAAATATTATAAAGTGTTACCAACATTGTTAAATAATCTAAATATATAATAAACTATAGTGAAGAAATTTTTTTTGAATTTTTTAGTTAAATAGACTAAGAAAAGAAAATTTAACTTAAATTAAATCACCCAAAAAAATTTTAAAAATCTAAACTTTAACAAAAATTGATTCAATTCAGTCATTTTGGCTAATGTGCTAAGATTCCAATGGCCAACTCTACGGTCATTGAAATTTTTTTTTCCAACACACAGTTTTCCAATGCGTTGGCTTCTAGTGGTCTCAAGTTGGGAAATAAAAATTTTCCGACACAAGGCCATTGGAAAAATGACTTCGTAGTGATACACATAGGTCCCCAAAACTAAAAATATTAACACTTTTCTACCCAACGCTCCCGGACTCCTACCCTCCTCTGTCATCCTCACATGCCACCCTCTTCCCCTATGTAATAATCTCCAATTGCTCCGCCCACTACATCACTGCCACCTCCACCTCCATCCCCTTCATCAAGTTCAGCGCTGAAGGTATTCTTAGTGGAGGAAATTCCATAGATTGCTGTTGAGGGAGGAGCCAAAGAAGTAGGAGAAGGTGGCGGGGATGGCCTCACAAATTGGGAGGATCCATCAAAGGCAACACTGATGGTCAGCTCATTTAGCCCCTATAATTCTTGTAGCTGACCTAGCCTGTTGTTGGATTTGTTCCATGCATTGCTCATATTTATTTGATTTTGATAATAACAAAACATAATAATTTTATGTGTTTCAAAGCTCTACCTAAAGATTTATACATTGGTCTCTTGTTGATAAAGTTTTGATCTTTGGAAGGAAAATTATTTCTTAAGTATATTTGAAGTATTTATGATGATTCAAGCATTGCTTATGAAGGAAGAAATATTTTTGGTGGAAAATTTATTGAGGTTTGGAAGTTTGGAAGTGAAAAAAATCTGGAGCTACAGTTTCAAAAAAGTGAAAATATTTCAACGTGTTGAAACTATAGTATTTTTTCAAACCCGAGAGTATTTTGGTTCTAGAACAGAAAAATATTCAAGTGAAATTTTTTCAACTGGGAGAAACTAGAGCGATTTTTTGAACCCTAGAGCATTTTGGTTATGGAACAGGAAAACACTCGAGTTAAAATTTTTCAACCGGGTGAAACGTAATTCCAGACCTGCGCGTGATTTTTTGGTTTGAAAAATCTTTTTAAAATCATGTCACATCAGATTACCACGTGAACTAGGTGCTGACATGTCATTAATAAGCAATATAGCCGTTGGAGTTCAAACATGGGGTTTCGTTATGAGACCGAATTTTCAACCGAGTTAAAGTTTTTCACCCGGTTGAAATTGGGCGACAGAAGCAAAAAATCTGTCAAATTTGACAATAACGGTCACTTGCTTTCTTGGAGACTTTTTTTACCTTCCTAACGATTCTTCAACATCTCTTTGGCCCCCAAATGAGCATAAATACATGGGGAAACACCTTGAAGATAACTCTTGGCCATTAGAAATAAAAATTCATCATCAAATCAAAGAGAAAGAGCTTACCTTGAGAAAATCATTAGTGTTCTTGTACTTTCACTTGTATATCTAGCAAAGAGTGCTATTGTGTGAGCTTGTGAGTTTGAAAATACTTCAAATCTTAGAATCTCTTGTGTGAAGAGTGGTTTCTAGTAATTCTTGAAAAAAACTAGGGAGTGATTTCTAGTTAACCTTGGAGGAAACTAGTATTTGGTTGGGTGTGAACCTTGAAGAAAACACCAGTATAATGTTGATCAAGATATAGTGGAGGAAATCTCAAGTGGGTAAGCTTTAGGAGAGGACGTAGACTCTGGTTGGTGGAGTTGAACCTCTATAAATCTCTGTGCACTCTTTTCTTTATCCTCCTTTATTTACTTGCTTTATTTGAGCTTAACATTAATTAGTTTGTTCTTAATCTTTGATTGGATGAATTTAGTTGTAGAATTTGATTTTGTTAAAGTTTTTAAAATAATCAATTCACCCCGCTCTTGGTTGCACTTAGGCCAACACCTATCTAAGCTAATTCTTTATATATTAGTACTAATTAATTATTAAATTGGATTGGATTGCTTGCCTGGCTGGAAGAATGCCTAGAGGGCGAAGTTGATTGCCTTTGATTGGGTGGTTTCGCTTTCGTCCACAAACTGGAAATTATCCGGCTTGAGGTCCCGATGAATCACTCCGTGTTCATGGCACACCTTCACAATTTCCATGATTGTCTTAGCAATGGTCGCAGCCGCATGTTTTGTGTAATCGCCTCTGGCTAGGATCTGGTTGAAGAGCTCACCACCTTGGCAAAGCTCCAAAGACCAAATAGATGGCCTCCTTGTCGTCAAGCGCCTCCTTGAAGCCGACAATGTTCGGACGCTTGGGAGGGTGCCTCATACGCATGAAAGATGGAGTAGCTGAAAAGTGTCGCGCCACATTTTGCTGTTTGGGTTTCGATAGCTAGTATTATTTTGGTAAAACTATCTACTTGGTGCTCCAAATTCTTTTATTTAAGTGTTTTGGGCAACCTACACTTTCAATTTTTGCAGGGCACTCACATATTACATGCCACGTATGTCACCACGCCATCAAAATTTTTCAAATTGTTATATAGCTAGACAAAAGTAACGAATATCAACTGATAATGTAATGTTAGTGGGCAATTTAATTGCGTAAAATTAATAATGAGTGACCTACAGTATAACGAAAAGTTTGGTGGGGGATTTGACTATATACCTGTGTATGTAAAGCAGTAAGTCCATTGAATATTTTTTATAAGGAAAAAAGAAAACCCGAGACTAATTAGGCAATTGAAAATTGTGAACACAGACTTTAGTGGTTGTTTTGCTTTTAGAAAATATGTTGTATTCGTAGTTGGACTAACTACTTGTCATGCCACTTTATAATAAGTTATTATCAACTTGCGTCAATCAATCATTTGAAATACATTAGGAACTACTAATTTCGCCAGACATTGGAAATTAATAATATTTAATCCAGCTGCTTATTTCTTTCTTTCTTTTTCTTCAGAAAAAAAAAACAACAAATTAAGCTAGCCGTATATATTTCACTTTAAGGTGGGTGTATGCTCCCCTATTTAAGTGGTTAGAAATTAATTCATTATTTTCCTACCAAAATTTTATATTTGTTCGCACCAGCAATATTATTACAAGCCAAGACACACACCAACACAATTAAAGAAACAGAGACCGAAGAAGGAGAAGATGAAGAAGAAGAAGAAGAAGAAACAATTATAAGATGAGCAGCAAGTCCGACAGCTGCTAATGGACACTGCTGAAAGTGAAACTGATCAACTCAATTCTATAGTCAATTAAATTAATTAATTAGGCAGCTTATCGTTAAGCCTGGGAACTAATAGTTGCTAGTAAAAAAGAAAAAGAAAATAAAAAGAGCAGTGTGCGAAAAAAAAAAGTACTAGTACTAACGCATTTGCGTGGCCGTTATAACCGACGACAGTACTGACAATAAGAACAAAAAGCTCGAAGACAATCCGTCATGTCTTCTTATTGCCTAGACTAAGCAAAACACGGCCGGAAATGGACAGAAAACATAATTAATCAAATAACTAAGACACAATAATTATTTTATCCATACCATACACTATTAATAAAAGACTACGAGCATATATAGACAATTTTTAAGTAAGAGGAATCTGGCGCCTTGCCTGCTTGGAATGTTGCTGTTTGTGTGTGGTCGGCAACCGACGAGTCAAAAGGTCTTGTGTCTTTTGGGCTTTAACGTGACGTGAGCTTCGTAAACTGGAAATGTCGTCTGAGAAAAGCGTGAGGATTTTAATTCCCAGGAAGCTTTTACTTGGAGGTACGTTACGTATGGCCAGAATTTGATTCAGACGACAAACGGGAATTTGGGTTTGCGTTGTCAGAGTCAGAGATATTCGGGCGGTGCCCAGTTGGACCCTTTTCGAGGTCGTTGATCATTCGGCCTCCATTTTCTATTATTAATAGTATATGAGCTAGCAGTAATACAGAACATGTAAGAATAAAAGAAAAGGGACAAATTGGAAGCGGCCATGAAGGAAGAGGACAGAGCAGAGGAAAAGAAGTGTCAAGTTCTTGTAAGGGTTTGAACAAGCAAGATAGAGAGTAGGGACCGTCATATTTTCAACCAGATTAGGTTTTGAACGGTTTTCCGTAATTAGTCTAAACATTATTCTCTGAAACTTCTTCTTTCCTTTAATAATATAACCAATGGTTATCTGCTATAATCAAAAAATAAATAAATAAAAAGATTATATATTCCATGCCTAGCTACTTAAACGGAGCTGTACGTTCTGTATCACCCTCACTAACAACTTGATTAATGACAGAGAGTCTTTGGCAAAAACTTAGCCTCGCTCTTTGATTCGACCCAAATAACAGCTAATTAAGTCCGGTAGCATTAATTCAGCATCATTAGGTACAATTACGGATGATAGAGTGTTAAGTAATATTATCAGTTCGTGATTAATGAGCCAGCGTATACTTGACTACTAAATTAGAGCTAAGCGGGAAAGTTTATGGCCTTTTTCTGTAACGTGTGGATATAATTAAATAAGGACAATGGTGGTACAATTAATGTTCATAATGTCTAATGATCACCTCATTATATATAACTATATGATTAATCGTATGTTTAATTAGGTGACCTTTCAGTAGGTGATGTCGTCCCAAAATCTCAGTCCCAAACAAACAATGTATGTATGTATGTATGTATGTAAATTTGTATAGGTTAACACAACAGCGCTAGCTTGTAAAGGAAAGGATATAAAGGGGTAATAACACTGAACTCATAACCTAAATCAGTTAGCCGGGTCAATTGAAGTATAAAATTAAGGACTTAGAATTGATTTTTCCTACTTAATACATGTACTTGTGATTTTCACAAAAATTGAGGGGGGTTAAATGGATAGTGCCACAATCACTGGGTTAATTAATTATTTATCAGATTTAGCATCAAAGCATTTTTAATAAAGAGTAACTATATGGTACATCTGCTATAGCTTGCTACTCCATCACTTTTGTATTACTTATAAAAATGTTACCGCGTCATGAACAGCACATTTGTTTGAATAAAACATCATTATACAGAACAGCATGTTTGTCTAAAGAGAATAGTATGTTTGTCTGAAGAGAACAATATTTCACAGAACAACACATTTATCTAAAGGGAACAAACATTTTTTTATTGAATGAAATAAAATTATTTTTTAATAGAATTTCTTCCGAAATTAACAACATTTTACAGAATACCACATTTGTAAGAATAAAAATGCATTTTTTATTGAATGGAACAACATGATTTACGAATAGCACACCTTACAAAATGATTAGTATATTACATAACAACACATTTATCTGAATGAAACAACATTTCCTATTGAATCAAACAACATTACTTACGAACAGTATTTTTTCCAAAATTAACAATATTTTACAGGATACCACATTTTTAAGAATGAAACATCATTTCTTATAGAAAGGAACAACGCTTATGATTGAAAGGAATAACACTTATTACTAAATTAAACAACACTTAATTATTACGAATAACACATTTGTATGAACAAAACAACACTGAAGGGAACAACACTTATTACTGAATGGAGTAACACTTAATATGATTAGCACATCTTACAAAATAGACAATATATTACAGAATAACACATTTATATGGTTGAAACATCATTTATTATTGAATGGAACAACATTTATTACGAATAGTATATCTTACGAAATGAACAATATATTACAAAACAACACATTTGTATTAATGAAACAACATCAATCACTGAACAAAATAATACCTGTTACGAATAACAGAACTTATGACATGGAAAGCATATTATAGAATAACACATTTGTATAAATAGAACATCACTTATTTCTAAACGAAACAGTTCTACAAAATAAAATTATATTTGGCTCTAAATAAAAGCTAACTCATTCGGCACTACTATCAACATACTTCTTCAGCCAACTCTTACCAGCAGCAAACTCCATGGTTAGGGTTGACTTTGTTATAGCATCATCTCCTTCAATCTTATCTTTATTGGATAAATTCCTATAGTGAGTTCAATTCAGACTCACTCAAACTCATCATTGGTCACATAATCAAAGTAGCCGATAGAGTACAACGTCCTTTACTGTACCATTTTTACAAATTTCTTGTTTTGTAAAATATTATTAGTTTGGGAAGAAACATTGTTTGTAAATAACACTCATTGAATTAACATAAGAAATGTTATTTCTTTTAGACAGATGTATTGTTCTGTAAAGTGATGTTCTTTTCGGACAAATATATTCTTCCCTTCAAAAAAATGTACTATTCTATAAAGTGTTATTTCCTTCAGACAAATGTACTATTCAAGGCGTAATAACAGTTAGTAAATATCACAAAAGTATGAATGTAATACCTGATCTAGAAGTATTTTATCCCCAGTCTTTAATAAATGTTACAACTATTTTGGTTATTAAAGAAAGAGTGATTTGATTCAGTGCTGGCAGGGCAGGTGGCATAGGAGTAGTAGTGGTTCATAATTTTGTGAGGGGCAGTTCAATCTATGGCTTCATATGGATTACATTATATTATACATGTTGAGCTAGTCGATGGTTTGAAGCTCTTGCAATTTAGCAGCTACTGGGGAAGCTCTGGTTTTAATTGTTTCCTTACTTTTGTTTCAGTTGTTACAAATCATGCGATTTAGAAACTCTCACAAAAACTAAGTTGAAAGAGTTCCCTCTTTGTTTTCATCGGACCACTAGCTACAGACGCGATAGACCATGCAATTCGGCAGACGAATACATATAAACTGGGTCACATGGAAGCCTAGTCGTAAAGGGTTTGCTTCGTTATGGGCTTGGGCCTCATTCCCTTACATTAGGCTTTTTTTCTATGCAACTAGTTAGTCACCAATTGGGGGAGTTTGAAATATTTGAAAAATTAAAATCCTAACACCTCCAATCTTATGTTTGGTTCAATTTGTAGAATAATTATCCATCATTCTCATTCTCCAAAAAATCTCTATCTTTCAGAATTTTGTAAGATTCATTCTACTAGTTCTGGATTTGGTAGAGTAAGAATCTATAAAGTAATTATGCATGAAAAAATTACAACATACCCCCTGAACTTTAAATTACTTACATTTGGTCCATGAACTTTTATAATTTTATAAATCAATCCCTAAGAATTACACTTTTAATTCCTGAGCTTTTGAAAGTTTTACAAAATAGTCCTGAAAATTACACATTTAGTTCCTAAATTACTGTAAAATTTCAATGGTCACTCTTAGTAGCAATCGCACCGTGCTTTGAAAAGAATAAAGTACACATCAATTTTCAAATAATTAGTAATGGTATTCAATTAGAGTAAAACTGTAAGCTCCATTTAGTATTCATGATTCTAGATTCATTTCACATAATCAATTATGCGTTATTCCTTTTTTTTATTTTTTATTTTCCCTAGAACCAATTTCAAGTTAAATTAATAATCTATCTACTTAATAACATTTTTTATAATATTTTTTTCAAAGATTAATTTTTTAATGAATTTTTTCTTAACCATGCCTAAAAAATAAAAAAGTCGTTTAAAAAAATTTAAAGTTTTAAAAAATTCATGAGGCTTAGGCCCTCTCATGTAAGCAACTAGTGTTCTGTTGGACCCTAGTTTTGGGCTCAAGCCCAATAACAGAACTTCATTACTCCGTTGTCCAAAAAGCGTTGACACTGAACATATTTTCTTACTTGATTTGTTTTAATCGATTTGTAACTAGATAATATATATATATATATACACACACACACAGATCTTATTTGTATATGATAAATAAATTTTCATAGATCTTAGATATTATGTCTCAAAAATCATTTAATAATCATCAATATAAAATTTTTTAGAGAAATATATATTAGGGAAGTTAATAAAAATCTTACCAATCATTGTGGACAAAGAGTACTTGTACGGGGGATGGGAGAACCAAGCAAGCAAGCACATCTAGTGTGCTCGTGCCCCAACTAGAGCCAGAAACGAGCCGAACCGAGCTCAAACACCACAAGCTCAAAGCTCAGCTCATTAAGAATTAGCTCAGCTCGAGCTCAAGCTCGACGAGCTCGAATAACAAGGCTTGAAACTTGGCTAAAAAAGATTCAAGCTTGGCACGCTGGCTCGAAGCTCAATTCAATGTTTCAACTCAATTTGTGGTTCGAGCTCTATCTAAAGAATAAAAATTAAAATTTTAAGGTTTAAGTATATTAAAAATACAATTAATTAAGTTTTTATATTAAAAAAAAGTAGGCTCATTACACTCGATAAGAGTTCGAGCCAAACAATATAAGACTAGAAGTTCGGCTCTTTAAGAATTCAAACTAAAAATGAAGCTCAAAGTTCAGTTCGAAGCTCATTAGGCTCCACTCAAGAACAAAAAAAAATTAAGTTTCAACTCAAACTATTTGATAAGAGACTCGGCTTGTTTTCACCCGTACCCCTCAGTACTCACTCCTAACTACGGGTAGGTAGCTAGCATTAAAGTTCACATTCGATTCAGGCAATATTTTAGGTTAACATGCACCCCACATCCATGGTCAATATCATATATTGTAAACTAGTCTGAACCACAAAACATTGCAAATTTCACCTCAACTTAAATCATCCATATGCTTTAGAACTGGTACTTTGGCTTTTTTTTTTTCTTTTTGTTGTAAACTTAATCTTTTTCTTTCAACATCAATTTTAGTTCCCTCTCCATCCCATATTTGCAATATTGATTTTCGGCATCGAGATTAACCACCTATCGCCTCAGCTCAATGGGATAGAACTAACAAGTTGTTGACATTTGCCAAGGATGGCAAAATCTAACCCGACCTAATGACTTGACTCAAACCACCCGAACTCAAACCTGACCTAACACAATTTAAGAAAAAAAAATCAATGACCTGAACTCGACTTGAAAACGAACTTAATTGAAGGGAAACAGAAACCCAAATAGCCCAAACTCAAAATACCTGAACCCAAAATGACCCAATCCCGAGATTAACATGACTTGAACCCAAGATAACCGGATTACTAAACTCGACAATATCCAATTTTTAACTAGAAATGTTACTAGGTAGGGTTTGGGTAAGGTATAACTAATCTCAAAGTCTCCCTTCAAGTAATTGGATTTTGGTAGTACCCATCCAGCAAGTAAGCGGGTGCTACCCACCTACCTATTTTAAGGTATATATTTGACTTTTTTAGGCATTTTTTTTATATATTTATATATATTTTCAAAAGAATGTGTATATTTACAATTAATTAATACTGAAAAAATTATAAACTAAAGTAATATAAGATAATTTAGGTTAACTTATAATTCTATTTTTGAAATAAAACCATATTTTGAATAAAAATATACTAATTTAAAAGGGGTGCAAGTAGGGTCGAGTAGAATAAGTTAAACTCATACCCTCCCTTAGGGCCATGGCTTTGAGGATAGGGTCGGGTTCGAGTTTAGGTAGCCAGGTTCGAGGAGGGTATGGCCAGGAAGGTTATTTTTTTACATCTCTAATTTTAACCCTCATCCTAAACCTAAACTTTCATCTCTCATTATCTTTTAGATTTGACAAGTACTAAATATGGGAGCTTCAATGTCTAGTAACTTCCATTTTTTTGAACTTTCATATTTAATATGTCCCATATTTAGGAAATGTACTGTAATTAGTAACTACCTTTTTTTTTTGTATTTTTTTTTATATTTTTATATTTAGTAAGTCTCATATTTGGAAAAGGGACTTCTATATTTAGTAGCTTCATTTTTTCTAAACGTTCATATTTAGTAATTATTATATTTTGAGAAGAGATTTCCATATTTTGTAACTTTTATTTTTTTAGGGATTTTATATTTTGTAAGTCTCATGTTTGGGAAAGAGACTTCCATTTTTAGTAAGCCTCATATTTGGATTTTAATAGACAATTGTTAAAATTATAACATTCATCCATAAGCTTTTAAGCATAGTTCAATAAGGTACCTAAATTTTAAAAACTTTCTTTTCAGCCACCCCTAATAATTACAATATGGGTCCCTGAACTTTTGAAATCTTTACACTTTCACCTAAAAATTTTCTAATTTTACAATTTAGTCCCTAATAGTGAACTTAATTTGTATTTTGTAATAATTTCAAAGAAAATTCATTGAAATATAAGCATAAAAAAATTAGCATAATGTATGTCTGGGTGATAACTAGGTGATGATCAGAATGACCTGTACAGTAATAATTAAAGGGTATGTGTCTAGAAAAAAAAATTAAGTATTAGAAACAATGTTAAATTACCTAATTATATACTAAACTATAATGAAAAATATTTTTATGAATATTTTGATTAAATATACTAAAAATAGAAACAAATTAATTTAAATTAAATCATACAAAAAATTGATTTCTTTTATTTAAATTTTAACAAAAATTGAAAAAAAAAATGAATCTATTTAATCATTTTGGCCTATACACCAGTGACCCAAACGAACACAAAGATTAACCCAAATGTAACTTGAAGCTGAAATTTACCCAACATGTAGTTAATCTGAACTCAATTAAACCTAACCCAATCCCAAAAGTAACTTAACCCAAAATAAATTCAAACCCAAATAACTCAACTTGGACTCTAATTCATATTAACCTGACTAGATCTAAATCTGCATGACCTAACCTGACCCACCCAATTGCAACTAGACTAGGTTGAGTGCTACCCGGTTCCAGAAAGCCAAAATTCCCCCGAAAATTCATAATAATTGTAATTTGACTCAATGCATTAATTTATTTGTTTAAGGGATAATTATAACTTCTTGTTATTGTGTTGCTCGCCACCTACACGTCCAAAACCTGACTCGGACGTGCGTGTCGCCGTAATTGAGACGAATTAAGGTGGCCGAACTGACTTTTAGGACGGGGAAAATGTATTATTCTTTTCACTTTTACCTATCTAGTTTTGCAGCGCAAACTAAGGAAGATGAAAAAAAGTAAACATTAAAATTATAGTTTTAAGAGTAGTATGATAAAATCACATATTAAATATGAAAATGGTATAGAGATTTTGGATAACCAAAATGGTAAATGACTTAAAGAATATGAAAAGAAGAGAATATTAAATTATTTTGGCTTGCTCTCCAAATTTTAGAATTTAATAAATAATAAATTTAATTTCCCTTTTTTCAAACTCTTTTGCAACTTCCATTTTTAATATGCCATAGCCCGGAGGCTGCTGGCTGCTAGGAATAAGAAAGAGAATAAATTAAAGATTATCACGAAAACATAAAAAAAATTATTTTTTAGGTAAAATCCACCGGGTACCCTAAATTTTTTTAAAATCCTAATTGGGTACCCCACCTTCAAATTATCCTAATAAGGTACCTTACCTTTTATTGCGTGTTTTATCTAAGTACTTTCTGTTAATTAGGTATCTTATCTTCAAGTTGTATGATGGAAAAAGCTGACATGGTAACATTTGTGGTCCTTTAATTTTTCTTATCAACATTTTCAAACCCTAAAATTTTCCCATAAACTCACTATACAGCCTCTCCATCTTCCTCGTCTCCGCCACCTGCTTTGTCGGCCAACCTGTTCTTTGCCCAAAGCAAGAACTTCTACTGGCCAACTCGAGTTCATCACCAATTCTCACCCTACTCTTCTCGGCCTCTCCTTTTTCATCGTCCTATTCTCTTCGATTATCGTTCTCTCTCCAATTCTCCATTAATCATTCAAGAATCATGTCAGAAATTGATGTCAAATTCTCACTTTCTCTCCGATTCTCCCACTCTTCTCTGATTCTTGTGAGCATCGACAGCAAGCGATGAGCAAGCACCAGCGACAACGGTGACGAGCAAGGTGCGGCAACAATGAAGCAGAGCAACTAGACACCGAAGGTTAGATTTAAAATGTTAGGGTTTAGAACTATTGATATAAAAAATTAAGGCCTAATTACCTATTTGACCCATGTACTGTGGTGGCTCAGCCATTCACTCCCTTGAACTTTTGAGGGGTCATAATCGAGCTTTGAACTTTAATGACTAGGACACTTTGCTTCACGTCCGTTTATCTAAAAAGAAAAAACCACATAATTGCCACTTAAGCTTCCAAATTTTTATCTTTTAGACCCAAACGTTTTGATTCCTCCATTTTTAGTACTCCCTCAATCTCGTTTTCCAATTTTACCCCTCCCAATCATCTCGTCCTGCCAGCTTCATCCATCGATTGTCGTTCGTCCATTCATTGCTCCTCACCTCCATGCATTCCTCAATTTGTCTCGTCCTTATTTCATCCATCACTCCTCACCTTCATCCGTCCCTTGATTAGCCGACCTTGATTTGTCCTCCTCAATTATTTGGCTTTGATTCACCAACTCGCTTCATCCTTGATTGCGTCAGAATCAAAACCATCAACAATGTCGAAATCGTGCCGGATTTAAAACTGTTGGAATCGAATGAAATCATGCCAGAATGAAATCATGCCAGAACTGAGACTGTCAAAATCGCATCGGATCATGGTGAAATTATGCGGAATTGCATTGGAATTGAGACTAGAACCATCACCATCAGAATAGTGTCAAAATCTGATCGGTTTCTGGTTTCTACAAGTTTGATTATAGTTTAAGTTCCAAAGTTATTGGTTTGTACAATTAGAGGCCTGAAATTTTAAATTGTGTAATTAGATGCACTTCTATTATATAACTGACAAAAAACATCCAATTTACTGATCAATGAAGCAAAGTGTCCCAGTCATTAAAGTTCATGGCTCGATTATGACCCCCCAAAAGTCCAGGGGAGCGAATGGCCAAGTCACCACAGTACAGTGGTCAAATAAGTAATTAGGCCAAAAATAAAGAATCACAAGTGTTATTTTATGATTTATTTAATATTTTTTTTATACCACATCAGCATTTTCCGTCAAACATAACTCTGAAATTCACAAAAAGTACTTAGATAAAGCATGCGATAAAAGGTAATGTACTTTGTTAGGACAACTCAAGGTAGGATACCCAATTAGAACAAAAAAAAAAGCTAGGATACCCTACGTGGATTTTACCCTTTACTTTTTTGTTCTTTTATGTGAAAGCAAACAAGTTTTCAAGTATTTATGTTTTACAATATCAATATAATTAATTGGAGAAATATGATACAAGTCCTAAAATTCTATGCTCTTAAAGATTTAAGCCTGAAATCTTTTAAAGCATTGGGTAAAGTCATAAAATTTTCAAAAATTATGGTTGTTTGTGCAATATGTTATGGCAGTCTAACAGAAAATATAAAAATTCATATTTTATATTTACCATTTCTTTTTAAAAAAATGTTGGATTTATTCCAAGCAAATCCTTAATTTTGATAATGACACGTGAAATATTTAATGTGATTAATCTTATTTCATTGAATTAAAATAGATTTATCAAAGTTATGTTACATAAGTTTTTAATTCCAAGTGTTTCAAACATTATTTCAAAAAAATTGGTTTAAGATTGTTGAGAAATATTGTTTTTAAGGAGAGGTTAGTAAGTCTTGAAAATATGTTCTTGTTTGGACCAAGTTTGATGTCTAAATGTCATGAAGTTTCAAATTTAATCTATCAAAGAATTGGTTTAACATGGTTTTTTACGACAAAAGTCTATCAGCTCTCAACTTTCTGTTTTAATTAATTAAACTAATTTAATTTGAAGTCTGGAGTAGTTGTGCCTGTCTCTCTTTATGATATCTATTAATGCGTTAAACTCTGGATTTAACCTATTAACTGGGAGTTTGAAAAGCTTCGTACAACTATCTCAGTTGGCACGATTTGAGTACAAAAGTCAAATTGATTCAGACGAATCAAAGGTTGCCACCTGGATGGTTGGGAAGCACATTTAATGGGATGTTTCTAGCAAATTTTGATAGTTGAAGGATGAAATGGAGTTTAACGCGTTAAACTCAAAATTTAACATGAAAACTCGAACTATTCTTGCACAAAAAAAAAAAAAAAAAAAAAGGGCAACAGTCACTAGATTTTAAGGAGATTTCCCACACATATCTAGTATGTATCCAACTATTTTCTTACTCCCAAATGAGTATAAATTCATAGAGAAAAGCTTTGGGAAAGACTCTTGGTCATTACAGGTAAGAATCCATCATCAAAATCAAATAAAGTGTGCTTAAATTGAGATTTATCAATATAAATTGTGTTTTCATTTGCTATCTAGCATCTAGTACTATAATTGGGCTTGTAATTTTGTAAACACCAATTTGTTGAGTTTGTCTTTGTGGGGTTTCTAGTTAGCTTCTAGAAAAACTAGTGAAAAAGAGGGTGTTGGTTAAGTTTGTAGTTAGCCTATAGCAAAACTAGTGAAAGTTTGTGGCAAAAAGAATTACTAAATAGTGTAAGGCCTTATGTACACTTATAATTGCTTAGTGAAGAAAAAAACTCTCAAGAGGTAAATTTAAAGAAAGGAGTAGGCTTTCAATATGAGAGACTGAACCTCTATAAAAATTATTATGTGTAAGCTCTTGTCCTTTTTATTGTTTTCTTGTTGCTTGAGTTCTTTCTATTCATTGATGTTGGGTGAACTATGGTTTTCTTTAAAACTCTCTTTAAAGCAAGTGTTCAAACCAAAACTTAGATTTCTTGTGGTAGATTTTTCTGGTTAGTATAGGCTTATTTGTGTTTTTAGATTTTCCTTTTGTTTTTAGATTGTAAAAACTCAATTTCAATTGTTTTAAAAAATCAACCGATTCACCCTCCTTTTTTTGTTGCACTTGGCCTAATGCAAAAAATGTGCAATAATTTTTATTTGGTAAAATTAATTCATAAAATGAATTGTCACCATTGAATTAAATACTAGTAAATTGAACAGCCATGATTAAAGTTTAAAAATTAAATGAGCATATCACTTTTATGTAAAAGATTTTATTTATTTAACTTTTTTTGTCCATTTTTTGCTCCTTACAATGTCTTAGTTTATTTAACTATCAATAAAGTTTTGCATAAGATTGGTACAAGCAAATATTTAGGTTTTTTGGACTTCTTCCAATCCTTTAATAGATTTGGAGGTTAAATGTAGTAAATGATAGCAAGTTTTAAGAACTGTGGCATTTATTCATAGAATTAATAATTAAATAAACTTAAATATATTTTTTTTATAAAATATGTTTCATTATAAATTAAAAGTAAGTCAAATATCATCTTACAAAGCAATGACTACATAAGATTCTAAGGACCATTAGAAGCATAAAACTGAACATTAATAGGCTACTCGTTCTTGCGAGACTGAGTCAAAGGAAAAGAATCAAATCATGCAAACCTTATATGTAAACTAGAATAAATCTGGAATAGAAAATTTATTAATAACTAAAAAAAATCCAAACTAAGTTGATAATAACCAGGTAGTGTTAAAACTAACCAATCACTAAAGACTTGAAAAAGAATATCGATAAAAATAAAAAGACTACCAATAAAACCTAAACATTAAAAATTGACTTTATTCTATGCAATTGCTTTATTTCTGTTGCCAAATGTCAGGAAACCCTGGTAAGTCTGAGATTCTAATTAATCCAAGAGAAATCTAAATCCATTGTCACTCATTTTCCAATTAAAGATTTATATTGTGAGAATCTAAAGTCTTTCTTGGACACCAGGATTTGAAATAAACTAGATCCATCATAAACTCCAATAGATAATATCGGGTAATGTTAGTTAAACAATAAAAAAGAATGAAATAGAACCAGTTAGATCTAAACTGAAGTATGAATTTGACAAAAAATTGTCAGATAAGGGTAAGAGAGACAACAAATGAAAATAAAGCAAGAAACTTCTTGTTATAATAGGGTAATAGGCTGTTTCTCAAAATTTTAAATAAAATCAAATAAAATTAAGACTATTATCGACATTTCCATCTACACTTGATAGAAGAATCACTATGCAAAGTTTCTTAGTTTTGAGACCAATTGTGCAGTGTAGTATTTTTATTTTATTTTTAAGATCAACCAAGAGGGATTGACTTAAATAGTACTTCCTCGTTCCATATTTTTTTTATACATTTTACCTTTTTTTTACTTAAATCTAACTTGATTTTATTCTTATTATTATTATTTTCTAGAAATATTATGTATATATATATAAACCATAAGTCTTTATTCATCGATAATATTGATGAAAGTTTTTTTTCAATTATATACAAAAATATTGAAGATAAAAAAATCATAAACTAGTTGCTATGAATAGTAAATGCTGAAAAAAAACTTGGGATGCATGTATTATTTGCTATTAAGTTGTAAAAATTTTAAGCGTGTGATTGGTAATTTTTTTTAAAAAAGCGCTATTAGTAATTATTTTTATTTATAATTATTTTATATTCATTTTTTATTAATAAAGCTAAAACAACATTCAAAATATTTTTTAAAAAAAAATATATTTATTGTTATTCTCTTATGATGGGTATTGAAAAAATTTGTAAGTTATAACTTTATTAAAAAATTGATTAACGTGATTATTAACCTGATGTCTCTACTTGTTTAGGTCATTTTGTTTTTCAGAAATCTGAGTGATGGAATTTTTGTAATATGATCTTAAACTAGTTTTGTTGTGTCATATGATCTTCTTATGAAATTTACTCGACGAAAAATGAGAAAAATGTACTGTTCATTCATTCTCAACTTTATAAAGTCACATGAGTTAGCCCTCAAACTTTGATAATTATGTGACTTAATCCTTAAACTTTCATAAACTTTGTGACTTAGTCCATTTCTTAAATGACCAAAAGTTTTGACTCAAATCGTGAAACCGCTCTCATTTTCAATTCGAGAGCAATTGGTTTATTACTATGGCTAACCAATAGTGGCGAGACACAACCATGCTACTTTAGGTTAGGCATGGTGATTATGTGGCAGCTTGACTTCCAGCACCTTAGTGCAGCAACGAGGCTTGATGACAAACAACGAGGGGCAAAAGTAGCAAATGGACCTTCAGGAATAGATCAAGTGGTGACAGTTTCAATGTAGTAGTGACAATTGGGAAAAAAAGATGGATGACTTGCCACTTTATTTACATATGTCAATGATGAACCTGAGGCTTGAATGTGACTCACCTTCTCATGAGGTGGCGCCAAGGTAGGTGAAGCTTGGGAACAGAGGCTGAACAAAAGGTGGAGCAACGGCAGCAGGTTGGAGCTATTGACAATGTTGGATTAGCAACCAACAAGCATACAATGAGGGAGGAAACTACCATTCTATACAACAAAGAACTAACTCACCTAATTTTTCAATGTTAGGGAACTAAGTTGAGCTGGCTAGAACTAAAGGACTAACTCACTGGAATAAGCAATGTTGAGGGACCAAACATGTGCTTAAATTAACAAAATTAAAGTATTGACATTTAAATTAGGCCTAAATGCACATTTAGTCCCTCAACCTTGCAAACTCGCATGAGTTAGTCCTTAAACTTTTACTCATTATGACTTAATCCTCAAATTTAGATACCGATAATGACTTAGTCCTTAAACTTCATTAAATTTAGTGACTTAGTCCCTTGCTAGGCAAAAAGCATGCATATGATGTCACGTAAGCTTGACGAGGTTGATATACTTTGCCTACCCCACATCCGGAGTTGTTAAATCGGACCCCAAAGGCGTTGCTGTTTCATTCAGCTTCCTCACATTAACAGTCGACATCAAGCTTCTTAATTGTCTCGACATGGGCAGCCATTAGAAGCATGTGCTGCACCACTGACTTAGTTTATAGAATTCTCCTACTTCAAAGAATTATAACAACCCTCAGTTTGACGTGTGCAACACCATCGGCTCAACATTCTTAAATTTTAAAGAATTCTAACAACCAAAGGAAATTAAATGTATACCTAGAGATTGATTGGGCCAAAATCCCAATTTGATTTCAGAGAAAGGCAAAGGGTGATGAAATGTAAGGAATTGAATGGCGATGCAGAAAAATCAGAGATCCACATAACAAAGCGGAGAAATTGAAGGGAGACGAAAAGTAAGAAATCGATGGGTGATGTAGTGGCACTGGGGAAAAGAGTAAGGCAATGGTGCTGGGAATTTAAGGCCGGCGACAAAGGCAACAACAAAGCAGGCTGCGAGGAGTCAAGGGACAGAGGCAGCAAATCTAGTGAAGATGGAGAAAGACTAAGTTGTGCAACAGTGGTTCTAGGTTGATTGAGGAGTAGGGAGCTCAAGCCACAACCATGGGCAACCTCCATAGAAGCCGAGTTGGTGAATTTGCCATGCAAAAAAAAGAAAGAGTAGCCCAAATGACCACAGTCGTGACTAGAAAATTTGAGGGGCAGTTCGAGTGCTAACTTTCCCTTATCCCTAACTTGTTTCGTGATCAAATTGAAAAATATATAATATATAGAGAGACAAATGTAAATGAATAAATAAAATCCAATGATTAAGAGTATATTTTCACTTCAACAAGCACTGACACAGTAACTGAATCCATTAATGAAAGGACTAAGTCACATTATTTTGCAAACTTGAGGGACCAACTCTAGTTGAGTCAAAGTTGAGGAATTAACTCATTTGAGTTGATAAAGTTAAGGGATAAAATGTGCATTTAAGCCTTTAAATTACGTGTTGAATATTTTAAAAAAAAAAAAAAAAACAGTCTCCACACGGAAAGAACATATATTTGCACATTGCTAGCAGAGCGGTTTGTGTGCGCGTGTCTCTTTCACATGAGTTACCCCATGTTCATGTGTCGCCTAAATGATGAAGATTACTTTTCTTTGAAAAGATAGATTGAACTATTATTATATTTTATATCTTTTGAAATTCTTGTTTATGTACTTTCTAAAATTCTTCAAAACTTTGAAGGAGAAAGTAATATATCTTCAAAATCTGAAACGATATTGAAACCCATTCAGAATTATACTTTTAATATTTCCAAGTTTTTTCTTTATATAATTTCCATTCCTTCGAGCTTTAATTATCACCCCTTTCTTTCTTCTGTTCTCTTTCCCTTACTTTACTTTATATATATATATATATATATATATATATATATATATATATATATATTCTTTTTATGACTAATTTTTTTCCACAAAATTAATTATTGAATCGATGAACGTAAAAAATTTTTTCAGAGAAAATATTACTCGACAAAACGAGTCAACAATTTAATTGGAAGATTTTGGTACAGTAGAACTGGGAGCTTTTTGTGTGGGATATTTTTCTGGGTACAGGTGTCTGTTCCTTCTTGTCCTATTTGATTCTGGACAATAATTCAACATACACGTTCATTTCCAGTCCTTGTTCCTGCCCCATAAGAGATACAAACACAGAAACAGGACGAGATTTTGTACCTAAAGCCCAGCTCATTTGGAACCGGTGTTGATCTCCAAATACAACAACACACACACACACTGCACAATATTTAGGATAATTTACTGTTATATCCTAAATTTAGGTTTATATTACAGTTATATTTGCAAGATTTTAAAATCTACACTTTTCCCTTACTTTTATAACAGTGTATTGAAGAAACTTTTCATAATTTAAAATATATATATGCTAACAGTTTAGAACCAATTTTTAATCCATTTTATATTTTTTATAATTAATGAAAAATTTTAATTATTAATTTTTCTCTCTATAAACGCATTATAGTATTTTTTAAACATCAATTAATCAAATGTAGAAAATATCATATAACTTAAAATTACTAGGACATAATTATTAAACAATTTAAATTAGAATTTAAAAAGTTGTAGAACAATATAAAAAAAATAAGTAAAATGTAGATTTTCAAACCTAAAAAATGTAACTGTAATATCAATATAGGTTCATAGGATAACTGTAAAATACACACACACGTATATATATATATAGTAAGTGCACCAAAACATGACTTCGCACTTAAACGTGAGGAAACACATAATTTAATTTTTAAAGCGCACCTCTCTCTTGGTGTTGCTAGTATACAAAAATTAGAGAAAACAGTCTTAGATCTCCACATGGTTTCTCAACTTTAATTGTTGAATCTAATCTTTTGGCCCTCAAATTAAATTAACTTTTAAATGGCCTGTAAACTATTAAAATTGTGTCTAACTGGCTCCCATATGTCCACTCATGCCATTGATCACTTTTTGCAAATAAGTGGATCTTCCATAGATTTCGGTGTGGAATAAGAGCATTATTGCTTCATAATGTAATTGTTAACATATAATTGAATTGCATATTAATCAATTTGTTACAATCAAAATTACTGAACATAAATGAGGGTCTTATTCGATGATCATGGGGTTAAGGGAAACTTAAGGTTGAGAGCTCCTCTGAGGCATTGCAATTTGTGGTTATCCAGGGGCTAGTTGCGCACAATAATTTTGTTAGTTGAAGGGAATATTGAGATTAAAGTATGTGTAATTTATGTGATTTTTTTATTTTTGCCCTTAAAATTAAAATATTTTTTATTTATACTGCAAGAGTTTAAATAAAAATTAGAAAAAAAAATTCATTTTTCAGTCAGCTAAAAAAGGAATATAACTCGTAATGAATTCGGATTCGTATTTGTGATAGCTAGTGAGCAATTGGGAATCTAAGCCATGAAGTACATGCAAATTCATGACCCCAAAAAAAGTGATATATGTAAGTAATTGCAGCCATCAATAATCACGAGGTAGCCTTGCAGGCCCAGCACTGGCATGGCCTTTTTAAAAGCTGCGAGAGAATTTCAGTGACATCTCATTATCAAGAAAGGGCTCTTATCATCAGGACAAACAAAATGTCAAACAAACTCTCTTAACCTGTACGAATGTGTTCTCCTGCTAGCTAGCTGCTAGTATTAACAACCCAAATGCAATTCAATGCTAGCTCTCACCTTATCATTACCTTTTCCAGTACACTAAGTTCTTATTACAAAACATTGATCCTACTAGCTACCTAAACCTGCTGGTAGAAAACCCATCTCATAAATATGTAATCAATCCAACAGATAATGAGCATTACATGATCCATTGTAGAGATTAAATAGTGACTTAATTAGACACCGGTGAGAAATAACCTAGTAATAAGGTAATAAGCTCAGGAGGAATAGACAAAGGTGGAAAGGATGAGTTGGATGGTGAGGATGATGGCTAATTACTTGGTTCTCAGAACTAGGTTCTCAGAGTGAAATCTTTTGATGTAAAAAATAAGAAGAGAGATGGGGATAGTTGAAGGCCTTACAAGGTCAAGAAAAAGGTCTTACAAGGTCAAGACGATATAATATATATTATTGGCCCAAAAAGGAAGATAGATGATGTTATGTTCAAAAGCTCAGGTAGGGGTAGCGCCGAGACGCAAGTCAAGAACAAGAAGCAAGTTTTCTGGAGAACAAGCTGTTGGCCTTATCATAATTGATCACCTCCATTGCTGCCCAGGAATAATCTTCTTCCGCCAAGCTTTCTCTTTTGCTGAATATTTTTCGACTGCAGTCGGACCACATGTTGAATATATAGCTTTGACAATAATCCTGCAAGACAAAAAAATAATTAAGAAGGAAGATTAATTGTGTACAAAAAGTAATGTCTTACCCAATTCAACAAAAAAAAAAAAAACAGGAGAGTTAATAATCTAAAAATGAAAAGCATGCAGAACAACAACTTTAATCTAATTCACTTGAATTTTTCCGGACACACACAGGGACTTGTGAAACCTTTAAAAGGAAGTCGATCGCAAGTGAACGAAGTGTCAGGAAAAACCTTTGCACGGTGAGCCAAGGTAAAAATGGATAAAATCAAAAAAGCGAATTGGGATGGCCACCTTCTCTCCTTGGTTCCGAGAGCATACCTTCACCAGACTGCTACTTCACTGTTTTATGATCTGAGGAGACGAGAGGTGAGGTTTCTAATTATAAAGGCGAAGGTCAGAGGAAGTCAGTGGAATGGATAGAAATGACAATACGGTGCCGTTTAAGAGTAATACCTTTCCTTGTAACGCCCACTAAGGAATCACGAGTCTCGTTACTCGTACAGAACAGGATTAAAGGAGGACCTTCGAGGAGGGTCCATTTGCTCTTTGTGTTGTCTGCATGTATTTTTCAAAAGAAGTAAATTTTTCTTTTATATTTGTTTGGGATAATTACAATTTTCCCCTTCAGGTTTAGTTGATATTACACTTTGTCCTTTACATTTTTTAAATATACACTTTTTCTGCTGCATTGCACTTTACCCTATTAAAAAAATTTTTATATTTATAAAAAGAAAAAACTGCTAATTTAAAATTCTCATTAACTGCAAAAATTATCATATAAACCAAAATTACTGAAAGATAATTATCTTACAATTTAAATTAAAATTTCAGAAATTACTATTAAACAGTGTAAAAAAGATAGGAGATAAAGTGTATGTTCATGAAACAATAAGGGCAAAATGTAATATCACCTAAATTTCAGGAGTAAATTGTAATTGACCCCATCTGTTTGAAGAAAGTGTTTTCCATTACCAGGGAAATCTTAGCATGTCGACAGTTTTGACCCAGTGACGCTCTCATGAAGGTCATTTAACTTACCTGACTGGCCAGCAAGAAGTCCCGGTAGCCAGGCCCAACCTGATGGCGGCAATTAATTGACTAGAAACACTCGAGAGCAAGAAGATAAACCTTTACCAAGGTGGCAGTGGCTCTGGCACAATGCACGGAGCGAGCTTGTTTCGAAGGCGAGAGCAAAAGTGCGTGGCAATTAAGAGCAGCAAAAATGATTCTTGGTTAACAGGCAACAGATGCGTCAAACATTGCACCGTTTGTTCCTGTGAGTCCACGTGAAACCACCTGAGTATATGATTTTAACTGTCATTAAGTTTTATTTTTAGCGAAATAAGTTCCGAAGGCATGCCATATTAATTCCAACTATAATAATAATAATTTGGTGCGCAAAAGTTGTCTTTGAATATGTCATTTCACCCCAAGGAAAAACAACAAAATCTAAAATTTCTAACTAATATTTCTGCTTTGAGATTAAGTTGGTTAATTTCTAACTAATTATTACTTCCCTCCATCCTAAAAATCATGAAATGGGTAAGTCTAATGTGCACTCTACCCCTTGTATATATATATGTATGTATTCTAATGCCACCATTCCTAAAGTAAAACAAGTGTTAGCATATCAAATCTAATATTTCTCCTACAACTGGAAATATGTAAAAATCATATACAAGATATGTACAAACTTAATGTACAAAAAAAAAGTAATGAATATATACAAATAATATGTGACATATGTATAATTGAGATCACAAATATGTTATTATTAATATGTACGAGTTCAACCTCCTATAAAAAAAATGTGTGTGAATATGTCAAATCTCACTTCCATCTAAAATTACAGATATGTAAAAAACAAATGACATATATGTATAAAATTTGATATATAAAATAAGTGACAAATTTGTACAAAATATATGACACATATATACAAATGAGATCATAGATATATTACAAAAATATTACAAATATACAACTTCTGCTTCGCAAAACTTGTCCTCTCTACTATTTACAATAATTAATTCATAATTTGCTTTCTTTCAAATTTTTTTATATAAATATAAACATTTTATATGAAAATAATACCTTAAATACTCTAGTTTATAAATATATTTTTTAACAATTTTTTGCAATACAAATTAATATGAATATATTTAAATCAAACTTGATTAAAAAAAAGATAAAATGCCAATATTTGTGAAATAGAAGAAGTATTATATTTTTTCATATGTTAGTACAAGGATAAAAAAGTCTTATATAAATACAACTTGAATATTCAGTAAAAAGGAGAAAAAAAAATTGTTTTTTAAATCCTAGGGAAATATTACAAGTTTTAAACAAAATCGAGGTGATTTACATTGTTTGGTTGAAAAAGCAAAAGAAGCCAGTTGTCTTTGAGAACAGCCGCCCCCGCCACTGCTTCAATTCTTCAGACGCTGCCATTACTGCCTCGTCATCCAGACGCCATCCCCTCAACCTCTTCTCCCGATTTCAGGGCATCTAATGGAAGACGAGGGGCCGATGGTTTCCGGCATTGACCCACCGCAGCAACTGCGACCCAATCAACAATCACCAGTGCTGGTGGCTGGCGATGCCCGAAAACAACGGAGAGGGCCGACGTGGGACATTGGCAGCGAAAAGCGCACTACCGTAGAGGACGACGGCGATCACGTCGTTCTACTGCGGTTGGGGGCGATATGGGGGGAATTACTAAATTAATTTGAGGGCAAAAGGATAATTATATGGGTAGGGTGGACATGGGTTAGGTTGTATATTAGACACTTCCTATGAATTCTTTTTTGGTTATTCTGAAAAGTTTAAACATTTTTTTTTATTTTAAATTTCATTTTTTCATATTACCCTCATTTAAATTCTCATCACACAAAATTTTAGAGGGAATTTTCTCTTTTTAATATTAATTTAAACTCTCATTATACAAAATCTAAAAAAAATAATTATTTTTTAATAAGTATTTAAACTCTCACTACAAAAAATTTAAAAATAAAGTTTTTTTTTTTTAAATTAGTTTTTGGAACAAAATTGAAAAAAAATAATGGATTACACGCACCTTAATTTCGAAGTCCAATAGATGAATTATCCTTTATGGGTCGGCTGAAGTTTATAAGTATTAATTGTATTGTTTATGCATACAATTTGAGGGAAACTTATCTCCCTTCAAGGGAACAAAGAAGATGCCAGTCAGTTAATGTCTCTGCCAGCATCGGCAACTAAAGCTCTGGAAAGTGAAAAAGAACAGCAGAATCAATCAGAACTATCTTGTAGTTTTAATTCTCAAATTTCTCCAATAAACTCCAATGAAATACTTTGAGTTAATTATCAGTAAAGATCGTCAAGAAAAATGTCAAATCTTTGTAACGCGAAGGGAGGAACCGCACGAGCTCGATTGGAGTAGCCGGTGAAAATCGGGCCAGGTTCAAAAACATTGCTACAGCCAGCCTAAAGGAAACATCATAATTTTTAATTGGGCCGACCTAAAAATGATGTAAGTCAGGTTGACCTGGACCAGGCCCGTCTTGAGTCGGGTTAGGAAGCCCATTGTGGGGGAGCTACAGAGGCGCGCTTATGATAATGAAAAAGTGTCGAAGTAGCCCCAGTACTAAATTTAGCGCCTATTGAATCCTTGTCTATTATATGGTGTATGAAGCAGAAGACACTAAAGGAGAAAATTGACTTTTCACTTAACAGAGTTAATAAGAAATTTACAAGTGGCAAAAGTTTCACTTATGACAATAAATTTTTAATTTTTTCCACTTATCATCTAAAGCCATCCCCCTAGCGTCCCATTATGGCAAATTTGACTAAATACTTTGTTTGAAAAGTGTACCATTAAATCTGAAGATGAAATTTTTGGAAAAAAAAAGACTACACAGTACAATCTCCTTTTTTTTAAAAAAAATGAGATAACTAAGGAACGAAAAAAAAAATCCCATCTACACATTTCTAAGATTTTTTTCTTTGCTTTCTTCTTTTCCCTGGCCTCCTCCGCCATATGAACTCGCCTTGATTTCTTATATTTCCTTGCACGAGTGACAGTATCCCGCTTTAAGATTTATTTCTTTATTTGTCTTCTTTTTCTTTCTTTCTTGTTTTTTTTTTTTATTTTTTTTTTCTCTTTCCTTGCAGTAGTGAGTGTCTGGCCACTTCACCGATTGCCTAAAGCACATGACTTTTCTAACGACGGCCAACTGAACAAGGTTCCGATGAAGAGCTACTTGAATACGAGGGCATCAAAGAGCAGCATTACGCTTTATAGAGTCAGTGATTGTCTCTGAAAGGAGGTTTTCGTGCTGCTACCGAAGATTTTGGAATTGCTCGAGATTTATATTAGCCACAACAAATATGATTTGAATTTGAAATTTAATCGGCTCTATGCAACTTTTGTCCATTTTTTGAATCAATTCTTTAATGTGTTGTTCTGTTGGAATTGGTAGATGAGATTTAATTTCATACAAAAGAGTCACCTCTGTTGCGATAAAGCTTTACAATGAATTGTTAATGCTGATAGGGAGATGTTTGAGGCAGGACAAACAAACGGTAAAGACATTGGAGAGGGAAAGCTTCGCCCATTCAAGATGAATATATTATGCCTGTAATATTTTCTCAACAAACTGTTTCCTATCTTCATTCAATTTACGTTATGTCAGGCGGGGTAAATCACAAATTAAATTGTTCAACTTTGAATTTTGTTTCTTTACTTCTCTAGCTGCAATTCATGTAATTGGCCCTACAGATCTTGCCTTTTTAATGGGTTAGGGGCATATCTAATTGCGCGGCGCAAGAGGATCGAGAGAACATCTTTGCAATGGAGGTCTACTGGAAAATTCGTAATATAGTGTTTTATGTTTGCAATTTCACCAATGTTGACAAGGGCAGTAGCTTCTTTTGTGCTTTACAGAATATAATTACATGGTGCTTTACAAAATCCACCAAGGTTGGAGATTAGTGAGATGTGTGGCAGCAATAATGTGGATTTGGAACAGGGTATGGTTCCTTTTACTTTTAGCTTTTGAGTGTGAAAAACTTTCTTGCTCAATAAATGCTGTACTTAACGTATATTTGTTTCCTTACCCTACATGTCGCTTCGATCAGGAACGATATCAAAAGTAGATATTTGTGTTGTGCCGTTGATCCTAACTGTATTGTGATGAGGTACAAGCTTAGTTAAATAGTACTATAAGATGCTGAAATCAATAAATAGGTCTGTAAATGATTCTTGAGTTTGAGGCATTCAATTTCAATTGTGTCGAAATGCTCGGTATTGATGGGCACTGAAACTTTTGATAATTTGTTTTCATTATATCTATCCTTTAGAACTGACTAGAATTGAAAATATTTGTGTATAGACATTTTATTTTCCTTTTTTTTTTTTCTGAGCTAGTCACCTATCAATGACCTTAAAAATTTCTCCCGTACCTAGGTAACAGGGAAGTAGTTGGCATGGAGAAGCAGAAGCGCTGGTGAGTTTGCTGAGTTGGGAATAGATGAAAATTAATTGGTTTTCTTGCTATGAGGTTGCTGTGAGTGTGAGGTATCTTTATTTCCTTTATAACTTCTGGTCCTCAATTACATTTTATCATCACATGCGCTATTAATAAAAGTTCGTTGGTTTTCTTGCTCACTTGGTCTGCCTAATGCCACATAGGTACATGATATTTTATTAAATTTTGTGAAATATTTTTCATATGTATAAGAAAGTGTTGTGTATTAATCATTTGCATTTTCCTATTGTTCCTGATCTTTCCCCTATATACGAATTTATTCCTCAGCTGATCACTAAGTTTTGTACTTAGGTTAATTAAGGTTATTGACATTTTACAAGTAGGTTAAGGTTATTGACATTTTACAAGTACCACTTTCAAATTTTTCTCGTATCCAGTTGGTAGTAGTGGTTTAAAATCTCACAATCAATTCCACAGCTTGATTACATATGAACCAACATCAGATTTCATGTTATATTTATTTTTGTCCCATTGTTTGTTTACATGGCTTTTTTTCATCAGCCCTTTTTTCATCAGTGTACATAATACCATCATTGTTAGTGAAAGCGTTGTTTTTTTTAAAGCATCTCCAACAGCTTCCCTATAATTTCTACAAAATAAAGAATAAAAAATTAAAATCTCCATAATTTTTCTATCCCAACTCCAATAGCTTCTCTATTTGGTAAAATTTTACATTTATTATACAACAATTAAATATTATGCATTTAAAACAAATTCAAATTAATAGCTAGTTTTGTTATTAAAATAATTCAATATTCTATATTTAAAACAATAATATTAAGGACAAGAGAAAAAGGTCAAAAAGTGAAAGAGAAAAAAAGCCACAAAGTAAATTGAGAAGAGAGATTAATGAAAACAATAAATTTTAGAGTTTCTATAGATATAGGAAATTATCTCTTCTCTTTCATTTCAGTCCCTATTTTAAAGAATGAGATGGGAAGTTGTTGGAGTGAAAAAGTGCTCAATATTCCCCAAAACAGAGAAAATCTACAAAATGTAAAAGTTGTTTGCTTAATTGCTTCATGAGGACAATTCTTTTCAATTCAGAAATGATTAGTTTCGGAGTATTGATGTCGTGTCTTTATCTTCAAAAATTTTCTCATTGTAAGATAGTTACTGAGTTTCTATTTGTTTTGTGTGTCAAGGAATCATGCCTTTTTTTAGTGTTTGATCTATACATTTATCTAGTGAAATTAGTGTCATTTTGTCTATTGCTTTTTTTTATTTTATTTTATTCTTTCTTTGAAATTACATATTTCATGTTGAATTTTAGGGCGAGTTTGTTTCCATTTAAACCAAATTGATGAGATCCCATTAAACACGGGTTAGATCGAATTTATGAGCGGGTCAAAACAACTCATTTGGCTAGTTGCGAACTTACCTCTATTTTCAATGTATTTACAACTTTATGCCACTCATCGCCATCCCTCACAATCGCTGCACCTCTCACACCATCCCCCATGCCATTGCCACTGCCAACATTCACACTCGCTAACACCCACAATCACCAACGCTCACAATTGCTGCATCCTTCACAATCTCTGCATCCCTCACGCCAATGCGAACTTTATACCACTCATCCCTCACAATCGTTATATCTGTCACAATTGATGCATCCTTCACACTTACCGGCGATGATGCCGAACATGAGCTGCCATTAAAATGCCTACTTTGTGGGTGAAGAGGCAAAAGGCCAAGGCTTGAGGCCGAACTCGAGTCTTCGCCTGTGCTCAAGATGCTTTTGGATCTACTCATCGCCACGACGAGGGCTAAAGTGCTCCGGCCGGAGCTAATCGGCATTTTGTAGGCATTTTCTAGCTTTGTGCATGTGAGCTTGACGGCGGTAGCAACTGGCCACAGTGGATTCAGTTTGCCTTCGTCTGATAAGCCAGGTCTAGTTCTCGCACAATGGATTCGATGCAAAAAGAACCCAATTATGGCTATACCTTATTCAACGGAGCTAAAATTAATGAAGGAAGCAAACCATCAGCATTTCTTTGCTGTTCTTGTCGTCGAGAAACAAGAAAAGGCACATATAGCATTAGAGTGTAAATAACACCAAAATAAGGCCTAATTTCATAATGAATCTCGCGGGTCCTTCCAACTCGAACCCAACCCAATTTTGACGCACAAAAAATGTACCCACATTAATTAGATTAAAGTGAAACGAACTCATCTGTATTGTTTGAGTGATTCTCATGATGGGATTCTTTGTCCATTGTCAGCTGTTGTTATTATTATTGTTGTTGTTGTTGTTTGAAGTTAGGGCATCTTCCGTTCTTTTTCAATTTTTCTCTAGCACAATTGGTGTCAATTTTATTCAGTTTTTGTTGTTCAAGATTGTGAAATTATATTTTCCTCTCTTTTGTTTTTAAATTCTCATCTTAGACAGTTTCGCACTTCTACATTCCCATCCTCCTTGTTTTTTTTTTTTTTTTTTTTTTGCATCTATCACATTTTCCAATCTTGTGGTTGTCACACTTCCCTTTTTTCCAAAGGTGACCACACACTAATTCATCCCTTTTTGTTCCTTTTTTTTAGTCTATTGGTGCAATTCATAATTACTTTTCCTTATCTTTCTTGTCCCGTACTGCAATTCCTAATGTTTTGGTTAATAGGTAACCTTTGTGATCCTGTATTTAGCACGTATAACCCTTTTTTGTAATCATCTATTTTTTTGCCCTTCGCAGTGCAGTACTGCTCAGATTCCTATTATATTCACCCATTTTTGTAACACAACAAAATAAAAATTCTGATGCAATGGCCTATGTAAATATAATCTTAAATGCATATAATCCTGTGGCAATGTTTAGGCATGCCTTCTTGCAAAGTTTTTTTCCCTTAAAATTTCACTTGATAAAAACTTGTATTTACTATTTTTAGTACATTTTTTTAATATAAAGTGTTAACTAGTATTCGTTTTTATTGATTAACATTTTGAACAAGTTATTACATTATTTTCTAGCCAAATGTTTTATTCCTGTGGCGTTGATAGGTTTTCAAACTACATATGATCCTGATTTATAATCCCTTTGAATAGAGATCACATGTGAGGTGTACATGTGGACATGTTCCTAAGTCTAGCTTTACCCTTTCATGTTGACCACGTATTCCTTAAAGTTTAATGTGCATACTAGCACCAATTTATTTGTACTTGTAAAGTTTTAATGGTAGTGGAAAATATTTTTATTGATTATTTTTAGAAATTGATTATTACATTATTTCCTATTTTGTTCTTCTTTATCTTGTTGCAAAATTGGGTATTTTATATTTTAAACTTTTTGTTGATAAATTGTGTTCTAATAATTACAGTTTTCTTAATTTTTATATATCATTTTAGGACAATTCTATGGTAAAGAAGCAAGGAAGTGATGCATCCATAAAGAAGTATTATAATGGTGCCACATGTCTCATTATAACCTGTTAACATGTTAAGCAGGTAACATATATGTAAAATACTATAAAAATTAAATAATAAATAAAAAATATTAAAATTTATTAAATAATATAATAAAATGCAGGAAAAGTATGAATATGAATAAATAATCAAATTTATGTTTTGTTATTAAAAAATATGTACATATATGAATTTGTAAGTTAAAAAAAAAGAGATAAAAATATAAGAAAAAATGTTTCACTACTTGACTACATTTGTTGCATATGTGAGTATTTGGAATGATAATAAAACATAGATGAAGAGATTTAAATGGTGTAAAAGTTATAAAATAAATCATATATTAAAAAATAAGATAAGAAAATGACCAAACCAATGTTATTAATTTGTATGAAAGTACAACATAAACATTAATTATCTTGAAATAATGTATAAATGAACAGAGTGACACAAGTGAACAACCGAATAACAAATTAGTGAAAAGTATTAGTGCTCCATAGTGGGTAGAATTCGAGCATGTTGTGATCAAATATGTGAGTAACAAGTATAAGCCGCTATAAGAGTAGTTTAAGTGGAGTATATTAGGTAATACATATAGTTTGTAATGTAAGCACAATATAATTGTAATTTAACTTTATATGTGAATTCAAGGTAAAAAGAATGTAAAAGTGAACAAAGTGTGAAATTTAGAATCATTAGCACACACAAGAAGAACAAATTTATGACATCATTTAGTTTGAGTAGGAAATTATGAAAATATAAAATGAAAAAAGGAAATTAATGTATAATATGTTGAAAAAAGGACATTAAAGTCTAATATGTTAAGAAAAAGAAAATTTAGGATTTAGAGATTCCAATAAAAAGTAGATATTATTGTTATTTATTATGAAATTTTCTTATTCGATGAAGATAACGCTTTTATTACCCAAGGAAATATCATTATAAGGTCCAATCTAATGAATGATATCATTGTTCTTGAATTTGAAAAAAGTCATATTGATAGTGAAATTTGTCATTTTTGTATATATAATGTCATAGTAAGGTAATAAAATTTTAGTTGAGAAAAATATATGGGAAAACTATGCCAATAATTAGTTGATGACTAACTAAAAATTTATATAATTGTAATAGCAATATCAACATAGAAATTAATAATATGATATGCAATTAGTAATATAATGTCATTGTTCGAATGTACATAAAAGTACCTCATTCAGAATGTAAATTTGATCTCTTGGCATGTCCCTTTTACATATCAACTATTTCTTTACATACAAAAAATTTATATTTCAAGATCTTGATTTTTACATCCGGGCAACCTTAAATTACATACCAGTTATTTATTCACATACTAGTAATTTTCATTCCAGTACCCTTGTTTTATATACCGAAGGCCTCATGTTACCTATCAGTTATATCTTTACATATCGGTTATTTTCAATTGTATTACAGTATGTAAAAGTATTTCACTCATAATTTAAATATGTTGTCTTGGTATATATATGTTTCTATTCTATTGCCTTCATTTTATATACCAGATACCTATAAAATTATATACTAGCTATTTTTTTACATACAAAAAATTTAAATCTCAGGATCCTAATTTTCACATCCCAGCAACCTTAAATTACATACCAGTTGTTTCTTCACATACGAGTAAACAAAAAATTTACGTCCGAGGATCCTAATTTTTACATACCGGCAACCTTAAATTACATACCAACTATTTTTTCACAAATTAGTAATTTTCATTCCAGTACCCTCCTTTTATATACCGAGTGTCTCATGTTACCTACCAATTATATCTTTACATACCGGTTATTTTCAACTGTACTACAGTATGTAAAAGTACTTCACTCGGAAGGTAAATATGTTGTCTTGGTATGTCCATGTTTTCATTCCATTGCCCTCATTTTATATACTAGGCACCTATAAAATTGCATACCAACTATTTTTTTATATAACAAAAATTTACATTCCAAGATCCTGATTTCTACATCCCGACAACCTTAAATACATACCAGCTAGTAATTTGCATTCCAGTACCCTAATTTTATATACTGGTTACCTCATGTTACCTACCAGTTATATCTTTACATGCCAGTTACTTTCAATTGTACTACGGTATGTAAAAATACTTCACTCGAAATGTAAATAAAGTTTTTTGGTATGTGTCTATTTTCATTCCATTACTCTTATTTTACATATCAGTTGCCTATGAAATTACATACCACTGATTTATCTACATACAAAAAATTTACATACCATTACCCTCATTTTTATATACCAGTAGACTTAAATTACACATCAATTATTTCTCCACATACCAGTTATTTTTCATTTCTGTACCATTGTTTTACATATCAAATACCAAAACTTAAATACCGTTTATTTTTTTACATACAATTTATTTTCATTTAAGTTCCCTTGTTTTACATACAGAGAGCCTTAACTTACATACTAGTCATCTTTTTGGTATGGAAAATCATCTAAATCAAAATATAAATATGATTGGCATCTTGATTATTTCACTCTTATCTTTTCACCACCTATCTCTTCCCTTTTATTTTGTTTTCCTCATTTCTTTGGACCTTTTTTCCTTTGAACTTGACCATCAACTGAACCAACATCCAATATCGTCGGTGTTACATTTTACTTTAGAAGCTTAAACCATTTATCTGTTCTCTTGTATATGAGTTCCCGATTCAAATTACCACCATAATTCACTATCTAAAGTAGTAGCTTTGCCCTTATCTCACTAGACTCACATTTCCTTTGATCAATCCCTTTACTATATAATGTCACTTTAAAAGGCTTTTCCATGAACTTGCATATAAATATACCACAATTAACCCCATTTGGTTACACTGACGTAGTTGTTTGAACCATAGTCCATTAACTAAAATTCATACCCTTGAAGTTGAAGCTCTTTTCCAGCATGGTTCCCTACATAGGATTATTATATATTAAACATTTGTATCCTTATAACAACTGTACATAAGCCAATTTACTCTTTATAATTCATGATACATACCAAGTCTTGTGCATATTTCTTGTACTTATCCATTGGTCCATTTGGTCCAAGCGAATCACACACCTTCCAATGATGTAATAACACATTTGCAATCATGAGATAGAAGTACTCTACATCAAGGTCCAACATAGGGAGATAAATCTATATACAATCAACAAACCAATAAGACAGAGATATATATTGTCACAAAAACTAACAAAATAAAGTATAAATGACAAAATGTTATATCACACAAATACCTCGTTATTTTACGCCAAGAAAACATTATGTCTTAAGTTCATGTTGTACCTTCATGTAGCTCTCGATTGAACTTGTAATAAAAAGATCATGGAAATACATCCTTAAACAGTCACTATAGTCCCGCTTTTTAGACAATGTCATTTTCTAATTCCATAACATCAATAAAAAATATCAGACACCTCAAACAATAAGACATGATATGGTAACCTCATAAAATATTTCAAAACTTACTAAAAAACAACATGAAAAAAACCAACTAAAAATTGATTTGGATGAACTTTTTCGGTCTGTATCAACCAACATCTCAGCAAAAAAATCTATGACTAAATCAAGCAACTTCTTGTTTGGAAGCAAACTTTGAAGATCATATCATGTTAGTATTCCAAATTCTAAACTTGCAATCACCTCATTACAAAATATACAGTCATATTATTCAATATTTGAATATATGTCATAAATAAACTTCTTCTTAACGTATTTTTATTCCAAATCAAACAAAAGAATAAAAAATACAAACTTAGCTGGCAGCAGCTCATTCATGATATACTGTATCAGCCTCAATTCTCGCATACTCACAGATTGCTCCAGAGTAAATAGGCCAGCTTTAAATAATGTTTTTCCTTTTTCCTTATCATAAAAAGAAGTGTACGGACTTTATTCAAACTTGCTAGGCTTTCGCTCTCGTGCTTGCCTAGGAATACAAGAAACATCATATAGCTTCCTTTTCCTTCCCTGAATAAAATTATTATACTTAAATATTAAAAATTGCAAGTATACTACCTATATTATCTTACTTCACCTTGTGTAACCATTATCTCACACTTTAGCTGCTATGTAATGCACATTATTGGATTTCTTTTCTTTTCCCTTTGACGATGAAACATTTGTATTTTTTACCCATATGACATCCACATCCATATAATTATGCATTAAGGTTGACACACCAGCTTGGACCTATGCATTTGGAGAATAAGTTTGGTTCGCAGTATTACTTAAAGAAAAATGGACTAGGATGTGCTCCATGGGATTTTTGCCTTCCCTATTCTCTACAACATTATCAACTCCTGCATTTTCCATATTCTCTTCTACTAAAACTTCTTTATTTTTAACTTTCGCTGACCCTAAGTCCACACTTCCTTCAAATTTATGGCCTCCATCATCATAATGTTGACTAATCTCTTCAATATCAGTACTTATATAATGGCTCTTAATATGACCACATATTCCGATCCTTAACCCCTCCATTAACAAATCAATCTTTGAAAGCACTTATGTGAACAGTTGAATGATATTGTTCCACATCTTATTCTTTGTGTCCTTCAATGTCACTACATGCTCTTTTATTACTCTAATATTAGCCTTTTGTTCACTTATCTCCCGCATAAGCTTCTTATATTGCTCCACAGATGTTGGCGTTACTGGCGGTTCATCTTTGTTATCTTTTTTACCTTGCACATATGTAGTTTCACCCTCATTTGGTACTGCATTTCTATAATCCTCCTTACCATCAATATTATCGTCATCAATGTCCTGTTACATCCACTAATTACTTAAACATTAGTCCAATACAATATTATATTACCATGTAATACTACTAGTTATCCATAAATATTACTAATCACACATCTTTCCATTATTTTTTAATGTCAGTCCTTTTAAGCATTCATCAATTTTCTTCTCGGTAAAGTACACCAAAAAATGAATATATGACTTGTAGATTGGTTTACATCCACTTCTAAGTAGGTAAAACAACTACATAAAAAAAAAAAAATGTATCAAGAAGTATAACCTATAAAACAACATTTCCAAAAAATATGACATTGCTTACTCACGCACCTGCAAGAATAACAAATATCCTCCTGCTTGTTTTGGCACATTTTCTTTGTACTCATTTATTGCATTAACCAACATAGATAAAGCAAATGTGGCCCACTTTTTTTTTTTAGAAATATTTTCAACATTAGCCATAGTCTTTAAAAGCTTTTTCCTCAAATATTGGCAACTATGACAGCAAATCACATTCATCAAAGTAAACAACACAAATGACATCTTAAAATTGTCACATAGTTCACCCTCTTTAATGTTCATCTCCACAACATGATGATCAATTACAAACTTGTCCTCACAGTCCTTCCAATAATGAGTAACTAATTTTTCAGATAGGTTCATCAAACTCTCAATATTAGTATCCTCCTCTCCATCATGTATCCTTACCACCTCTTCAAAATCAGTAGATGAAATTTGGTAGAAATTATCTTCAATTTCCATACCGCGCTTACTTGTGTCGAAATGATCCATTATCTAACATACCAGGTCATCCCTCACATTCTCTACACTCATATCAAACAAGCTTCTAAATCCCGTTTCTTTAGCAGCATCAATCTTTAATTTCTCAAAACCCTTCATAATCATTTGCTTCATTTTCACTCTCTATCTTTACATGGTTAACAAATTTAGAAATTTGCTCATAAAACACAATTTCCTTGGGTGTCACTCCCATATTATCAATGTCCTTCATTTCTAGAAAACATAACCAGTAGCTAAAACTAGGATAATAGATACAATAATACATATACATATAAAATGCTATTTCATATCTAAAAATTATTGTTCTAAACTAACAAAATGTTTGCACAAAAATGTTGTTCATTGACATGAAATTGTCATGAACATATAAGAGATTGCTATATCGAGATAAAGTATTGCTACTGACGTTCTACTGCAAAAAAAAAAAAAAAAAAAACTAGCCTCATTTTTATCCACAAACTCATGTTTTGTTGTTTTGCTCATATTACATAGATGCAAATGAACAGTGCGTGATAAAAGACACAGTTAATGCTTTAATTGAAGATAAACTAACATGAATTAACATAATCAAATCACTTACTTCTTTTCAAACTCCAACACCTTTTTTTTTCTTCAACATATATGTTCTCAAATTTTCTGTTTTTCCTCTCCTTCAATAGCAATCACTATTTTTTTATCTCATTTCTTTTATTTTACCTTTTAATGAGGTCATATTTTTTTAATTCAATAATGAAAATTATTATCCTAAGATCTAACGGTTATTATTGCTTTTCTATCTATGGAAAAGGAAACATGTTTCTCTACCACAGTAGGTCTATCATTTTAATATATACTACCTCCGTCCCAATTAAATTGAAACATTTATCTGGGCACAGAGATTAAGGTGTATGTATTTTGTGTTAATTTTTTATGTAGTAAAAATTTAAATAATGATTAAAAAAAGATTCTTTTTTTAATTTTGTGCAGTGAAAGATTGAGTAGATATTAAAAAAAAATCTTTATTGAGTTTTATGTAAAGAGATTATTTAATTGTTTAAATTTTTTTAAAAGAAAAAATATTTCAATCTTCTGTGACATAAAAAAAGATATATATTTTAAATAAACTGAGATGAAGGGAGTATTATTTATTAATACTTAATATAATTTTGAATTCCGAGACAAAAGCTGATGTATAAACTAGTTGTACAGGATTCAGATTCAGCGATGGGACGGGAGCCACTCTGGGCCACTGGCATGTGGAATGGAAAGAGAAAGACCTGCCTGATGTGCGCCCTCTGGCGTATTGTCCTTTCAATTTGTGGTCTATATTTTACAGTACTACTGTTTTTGTATCTACACCCGGTAAATTATACAGAGAACTGAACTGAAACCCACTTATTTTTCCTGCCACATCCAAGAAAATAAAATTAGAAGAAAAAGAATGATGTAATAATTGGAAAATCCATCTTCTTCATTCTCAGGCTCAGAGTCGGTGATCCTTGGGCGACAAACATGCGAACCCTATTGTCTGTGAGCTCCAGTAATTTACTAAGTCGCCGACAAAACCCTCTTCCGTCGGCCGCTCACTGTAGTCTGAAAAACCCGAGAAGGAGGAGTCGTCTGAGTCCGAGAGGCAATTGGCCCTCCATTTCGCTTTCCCTTTTCGGTTCGGGTTTCTTCCTGGGTCCCCTCATTGATGGCCTCCATTCCCGCGTCAGTCTCGTGGTTTACCAAAATGGAGCTCTCAACGTTGGCCCCCTCCACACCAACTACTGGGTATTCTCTCTCTCTCTTCTTAATTTCATCCCAGTGGTACATGTCTTAACACTGTTTTGTGTAGTTTTGGTGCAACTGGTCTAATGAATTTCAAATTACTGTTTTCTTTCTTTCTTTTTCGCTGTTGTGATTTATGTGTGGCAAGGTTCCTCCGTTGCTGGGATTGTTCTACGCCTCAGTTGGGTTGCTGCAACTCTTCCTGGACGAGAAGCTCTCCCCTGAGATTCCAGACGGAAGCCCAGAAAAAACAGGGGCCTCTTTTTTGTGAGTCATCTGCCTTCGCTAGTTTTATGAGACAAGACATAACTTACTCGAAAATAAAAGAGATAATTACAATTTAGTGCATGGGTTTGGATAAAATTATACTTTGCTCCATTAAATTATACACTTTATTCCCTAATTTTTTAATATAGTCTGATGATAACTTCTGAAATCTTAATTTAGACACTATGGTAACCATTTTTTAGTAATTTCAATATGTATGTATTTTTTTAATAGTTAATAGACATATTAAATTATTAATTTTTTTATCTATATTTTTTTTAATTTTTAAAATAATATTTTTAAACGTTAATTAATTATTAAAAAATTATATATAGATTAAAGTTATTTGAAGATGATAACGGTACAATATAAATTAAGATTTTAAAAGTTTTTATTAAATTGTATTTAAAAGGTAAGGGATAAAATGTATATTTTTAAAATATAAGGGACTAAAGAATAATTTCACCTAAACATCATGTACAAATTGTATATAACACAAAATAAAAAGTTGTACTCGAACTTTTACGGACTACAGCACAGTTTATCCAGAGGTGTGATCCTTCAATTTCTTTCACTAGAATTAAAAAAAAAAAAAATCTACTTATAGCTTGTAAACAGCATACGTACTTTTTAATTTGGGTTAATTATAATTTATCCCTTGAGATTTAGGTAAAATTATATGTTATTCATCTTCTTTAAAAAATATACACTTTAACCACTACTTTTTTAATATAATCCAACAATAATTTTTAAAATCTTAATTTAAACTATATGGTTATTATCTTCAAGTAATTTTAATTTATATAATATTTTTTATTATTAATTGACATTTAAAAAATACTATTTTAAAAACTGAAAGAAATATAGAAAGAACAATCTGATAATTTAAAATATCCATTAACTATAAAAAAAGTACAATACAGATTGAAATTATTGGAAGATGACTACTATAATTTCAGAAGTTGCTGTCGAGTTGTATTAAACAAGCAGGAGACAAAGTGTATATTTCTAAAACAAAAGGAGCAAAGTGTAATTTCACATAAACATCAGGCGGTAAATTATAATTATCCATTTTTTAGTATTATTATGGGGTAAATAATGTCCGTAGCTCCTAACCTTCAATTATTATAACATTTTAGACCCTAACCTCGATTTTGTGCATGAAAAATCTCTAACCATGTTTAAATGTTTAATTTTAAATCTTTTATGAATAAAAAATGTTTGTGTAGACGAAAAAAGCCACATGGCACAATAAATCAATTTTTTCATGGATGATGTGGAAAAGTAAGAAAAAGTAAGAAAAAATTATAAAAAAAAAGAATCAAATTTGAGAATCAGATATGCTCGGTACCAGTTAGAAGCAAAGCTGCTACCGGTCACCGCTCATTCGCCACTAGTCATTTGCTCCACTACCACTGACCACCGTTCAAATCGACTGCCCAAATCGATTCCCAAATCGACCACCAGTCCTACACGAACTCCTTCCCCTTGCTTCCCCGTCGCGCTCTCCTCCTCCCCGCCCAGCCCAATGCTGAGCTGACGCCTTCATGCTGCTACCTCACCGTTCTTCCTTGTGTTTCATCGTGATTCTTCATATCGCGTTTCCTAACACCCCACATTGTGTTTGAAACGAGTATCAGCATCCTCTCTCCATCTCAAATTTGGTTTGAAAACGTGTATCACTGTTGAAGAAAGCGACCATTATCGAGATTGATTTGGGCAGTGGGAATGGCGGGAGAGATAGAATTGAGGGAAAATAATAGTGGTGGAAGGTTGTGAAATGGTGGAAAAGGTAGCGAAGCGGGTAACCGACAGTTGCCAGGAAGGCGGCAGAGAATAGATTTAATTCTCTTTTTTTTAATTTTTTCTTACTTTCTTAATTTTTTTCACTTCTTTCTTACTTTTCCACATCATCCATGACAATTAATTTATTGTGCTACATGGTAAATCGTCGATGCTGGCGTGCTAGGTGGCATTTTCTGTCTACACTAATATTTTCCATCCATAAAAGGTTCAAAATGAAATGCTTAAGTGAGATTAGAGGTTTTTCATGCATAAAATCAAGGTTTAGGTCCAACATAATACAATAAATAAAGGTTGGGGGCCATAAACGCAATTTACCTGTACTATTGTGCTTCTTTTCCTATTCCCGAGCAAGACACAAGACATTTGCTCTGTTGACTGTTGGGTTGTTGTACGACGCATGCAGAGCTCTGGTGCTGTTTATTGAACTGAGCGCCCAAATGTACAGCAATGGAGTACCGGACAGCGTTGAGGCCTACATCTTGTTAGCGGTGGCAGAGGTTTTGTGGCTGTCTCTGGACAGGACATGGCTGGGCTTCACCTTAGCCTCCGCCGTGGGACTCTGCTGCCCTTTAGCCGAAATTCCCCTGATGAGGTTAGTACCATGAACGTCTGACTAATTAATTTTCCTCATGTGTTACAGGACGTAGCTATGTAGGGACGGGAGAGGCTCCCATCCCCTAGATGTTTTAAAATTATTTATTAATGATAGCTAATAAGATATATGACTGTAAAAGTTTTAAAGTTAGGTATTTGTTTGTAAATTATAAAATTAATGATGAGTTTTAGTGGATTTTATCCTTTTTAAATGTCTTACGTAAATCAAAAACTTTAGTGAAAAAATGACAAAAATCATCTTATGGTTTAGTCTAACCTATACTTTGTCTCTTCTATTTTCAGAAACTTACACTTTACAACATCATTCCTTCACAATGTTTGACAATAATTTTTAAAACCATAACTTAAACTGGCTAATATTAATGTTTTAAAAATCTCAAGATTTGTTATACTTTTTTACAGCTAACTGATCGTAAAAAAATACTGATATGTATTTGTAGAAAGGAAAATACATTTATAGAAAGAAAAAACTGATAATTTATAATGTTTATTAACTATAAAAAGAAAACATTAATGAGATTGAAATTACTAGAAGATTATTATTTTATAATTTAATTATAATTTTAAAAGTTATTATTGACCTGTGTAAAGGAAATATAAGACAAAGTGTAGGTTTTTAAAAATAAATGAGGGCAAACTATAGATTAAGGCGAACCTCAAGAGATAATTGTTAGTTTTCTAAATTTTAGTAAAGTGAACAACAAGCAAACAATACACTCACACTCGACCTTTGCCCCACCCCTAAACAAGAATCCTTGCTACGTTCTTTTTGTGTTCCAATTCAATTGCTGCAACTGTTCTTAGCTGAATTGGCGGGTTCTTTGTCCAGGTTGTTTCACCTTTGGTATTATCCTAAAGCAAACATTGAGATTCTCGGACAGGTGACTTTTCATTCCCAACTTCCAACTTCAATTATGGAAGAAGAGACAGAATTCGTTGGGGGTTGGAAGCTAGGAGCTAGCAACAGGTGATGTTGAGATCTGTATAATAAATAAGCCGTGACATCTGCATTCGTGTGTTGTAGGGCTTGGTAACTTGTACTGTGACCTGCTATTTTGCCTACACCCCATTTCTGATAAATTTTTCACGCTGGTTACGATCGGCCATCAATGGTCCTGATGCTGATGACGAGTCTGTATAAAGAAATTCGGCCTCTCCCAGACTTCCACTTGCTTTGTTTGCTAAGAAACACGGCCGATTCCGCCAGCAAACAAGACATGTACCTTCTTTTTTTCTATTCCTTTTTTTATAGGCAAAAACTCATTTTCTAATGTTCCTTGTGAAGAATTTCTCCGACAAATTTATAAAAAACTACTAATATTGCCAGCTTACTCAATTTTTTATGAAAGTTTTTTTCATTAACTATTAGTCATACAAGCATCTACTAATAATATACAACGTTAAATTTCATAGAGACAATAAGCTCAACTTGTGTTGTTCATACGGTATTTAAGATACCATATTATACAGAAAAACTATATAAAATATACAAGTATATCCAGTATTTAAACCTACAAACCAATAGAAAAAAAAAAACAGATACAAAACCTAGAATAATATTTGGACTAATACACAATTAAACTAACAAATGTTAATACTCAATCCATTATTAGAAAGCAAATCTGTTGACCTCATCGGGTAGATAACAGCCAATTACTTTTAGATTAAAATTAATGCATTATTTCATAAAAAAAAGTAAAACATTATTGTGCATTATTATCATATATATAGTGATTATATCAAATATATAATTTAGTTTTTTATAAATAGAAAATAATTCTAATTGATTTTTTAACTTAATTATTCAAGCTAAATTAAGAGAAACTCATTTTAAAATTCTTAAAGTATAAAGTTCTAGGAAATTGTCACTTTGGGCAAATAATCGCGACACATATGATAATGCACAATAACGTATTAAGTTTAGTCTAAAAAGAATTGTATTACTACTATTTTTCAACAGTTTTTATATAAGAATTGATATGCGAAAAGACGAGTCACACTTATATTATAAATGTCCAAAAAAGAGGGTAAATATCATGTACCGTAGATAATACAAGATAATTATGGCTATTTTTTTTTTGTCATTAACAATTTAGCAAAGTCAATTAATTCATGAGATGGATATGGATAGAAGTTTCAAAATGATGGGTCCTAACTGAAAATAGAAAGTTAGGATTACAGCTGTATATTTCATATTTTGTTTGGCAATCATGAAATTAATTGGCTCTGTAAAGTTAAGTCATATAATTCTTTTATTGTGAGTCGTTGTACCTGCTCTTAATTATTGTTCACCTTTTTATTTTTACAATATTTTTATCTATTTAAACTGAAAAAGTAATACTTTTTCACTTTTAATCCCAATTTTTGTCTTCGGAACAATTTGTGTGACGTATGCCACAAAGTTGGGCCCTATTCTCTAACTATATATTTTATGATAGTGGATGCTTGTGGTGTCCCAGTCGCTCAAGTTGAGTACTTGTTTTGGTCCCTGCTTATCGAGTCATGCTTTTAGAACAATAGGAGGACAAAATGCACAAGGGTGTTCTTACGTACCCGTGTTCATCCTATTACAGTACTGTACTTTTCTTTTGCCTAATTGTTTTCCTTCTTAAGGATAAAATACACTGAAGATACCATAATTTATTTTTGTATTCTAAATAGGAACCAAAATTTTAGTTTTGTCCAATGAAGCTATATAAACTCATAATGTGCGTTTCAATTGGTTCTTTCTGTCAATTTAACTATCAAATCGAATGAAAAATGCTGACGTGATATTAAATTATACTAAAATAAATTTAAAATAACAACTTTGATCCTTAAACCTTTTCAATCACCAATTATAAGCTTTAAACTTCTAAATCATATATTTATACTCAAAGAGATAACCTCCCCAATTTTACCCTACAACTCCCTCTCGCCATTCTCTGCCAAAAGCCACTTGTTGCCATCTCCATCTTTGCCTCCACCTCTGTCATCGACACTTCCCTTGCCCTTTTTTACCCATCCTGACCACCCATTTTCTCACACTTAAAGCAACCCATCCTCAGTATGAATGACAACATCTCCTTGAAACCCTAAGCACTTTTTCCTCTATTCCTCCCCTCTTTGTTATTGCTGCAACTATGGTAACCCTTCCTTGAGCTTCCATCCCACCTCAAGATGATTTGGTAGCCTATCATTCTCTTCAATCGACAATAAAAAACCTGGGCTTGTGCAGATTTGTTGTCCTAGATTGTGCAGGTTGAACTTCAAGTGCTAGTCATTTACTTCGCCATGGTCAATGCAAATAAGAAAGTAGAGATCTTGAGGCAGGTAGTTAACCACGGGGTTTTAGCCATTATTGTGGAGAGTGTATGGTGGTTTCTAAGCACCTAGTGGGGATGAAGAAAGAATGGTACATTGATGGAATAAATGGACAAAATACACGCTCATGACGAAAGTGAAAGCTTGTAGATGCAACCATAATCAAAGGACAAAAAAAGAGCCTAGATTTCACCACTAGTAACCACCTCTTCAACCAAACTTGCACACTAGAGAGAAAGGATGAAGAAGGAGCTCAAAATAAACCAAATGGTGCCTAAATCATCTGACTTCATCTTCCATCTTGACGAATGAAATTAAAGTAGCAAAGGGTGCTAGTGGGATTAAACATGTTTTGGTCTAGGAATCATCAATGAATTAGAAGCCATGAGAATCGAAATCGAGACCAAATTCATTCATCATTCTTTTTTGTTTTTCATTTTGGTTTTGCTTGGTTGGGTGTGGTGAAATTTGTTTTCCTACAGGATATAGTGTTGTGAAAATTGGAATATTGGATTGGAATCAAATCTAATTCATTTTCTGAATTCTTTTTTCAATTTCATTTAAGTTCATGCTTGGATTCAGAGAATTGGTGTTTTCCATTTTAGAGCTTGTTCAGTTGGAAACCTCTAATTAAATTTGTAGTGGCTATGGCCAAGGAAGAAAAGGGGTGAGTATGTATAGGCGGACCACTTCTGGACTGGAATTCATAAACGGCGCACTTCTGGGTTTTCATGGGGTAGTGAAGTTAAGGGTAGAAAGGGTATTAGAGGTAGATTTAGAAGTTTAATATATAAAATTAGTGTTTAGAAAAGTTTGGGGAGCAATTCTAAATTTATTTTGGTATTATTTAATGTCATGTTAGCATGTTTCATATGATTTAATGGTCAAATTAACAAGAATTACCTCCAATGAGATGTACTATATGAGTTTATGTAATTCAATAGGATAAAAATAAAGTTTTGGTATATATTTAGAACACAAAAACAACTTTAAGAAACCCCTGGTGGATTTTACCCCTTTTTTTTCCCAAAAAATGGTAAATTACACAATTGCTCTCAAACTTTGAAAGTGAACATTTCTATGACTTTGTCAAGGGGATTTTTTTTTCCAAAAAATGTAAAATTACATAATTAGTCCTATGTTTATAGGCGGTGATGTCTTCTGGTCCTAAAGGTTTAAAAATGAGCATTTTTACCATTCTGTCCTAAACTTTTGGTTTTGTGTTTTAGGCTCCTGAACTTTCATAAGTGACATTTAAGGACCAACTTGTCCTGAAATCCCATTCATTAAATTGATCTTATACCTTTTTCATATTTACCAAATTTGCTACCAATAACTTTAGACATTTAATTTTTCAAAGATATTTTTAATTGATCATAACATATTTTTTAATTCATAACTTTTTGTTAGCACTTATCCCACTGCACTACAGTTAAATACTGAAAAGTGAAAATATATCAAGATTGATTAGAATGAAAGTAGAATTAGATAATGATTATATAAGTTTTAATATGTATTAGATCCCATTAGAATTCTACTGGTAAGTATATTTGGATGAGTGTAAAAAAAATAAAAAAAAAAGACTAAACTTACACACTAAATGGGCTCATTCTCACTCTATGTTGAGATGGACCCTAAGCTTGCAGTTCAGTTGCTTGAATCTTCTTGGTGTTCATCATTTAGAGAAGGAAACAACACAGCTGATGCTTCTGTAAGTAAAGGAACTACATCGGGATCATGATGCCTTTGTTTTTAGGAGAATTTGCTAAAAACTGTATTTTGGTAGAATGTTTGTGAGTATCATTGCCAATAATCGTTAGGTCTTCAAACTTGCCTATTTTTGTAATCCTAACTAACACTTCCTTTTGTTTTCATTTATAAAGTGCATTATTAAAATTAAAAAAAAAAGTGGAATGATGCATTTGCGAGACATAAATAAATATTGCCTTGTATGAAAAACAACCAGAAGCCCAAGAACCCATGTGGTACTTAGGGTGGGGCATTGTTTCAAAATGATTACATATTATATATGGTGATCACACACTTAACTTTATATCAATTGGAATTTTATAATTTAAGAAACATGAAAATCACCCTAAAATTTTTTTTTTAAAAAGTATTTGATATCAATTGTTATTTTTCCTAAGTTGTGCACAGAAAAATATAAAAAATTAGTTACTTTATAAAAAAATATTATTTAAGTGATTAGTAGATAAATAAGTTGTAAATTTTAAATGACATTGATTTAGAATAAAAAAATCTTAAAAATAATACATTTTTAATTGGATAAAACAAAGTCTCAGGGTTTGTGATTTTTTTTATATGGTTACTATTTCTTTATCTTGTATACTAATTTAAACTCAAGTTCAACAGACCACACTTTAAATAAGTTTTTCTTTTAACACATCAACTCAAAAACTCAAATGGGCCAGGCGATAGGCTAATATACTAAGCAGTCACTGTCGCGTGCAGGTTAGCTGAGGATGGGGATGTTCAATGGGTTGTGTATGATAGGGTTTCGGCTCAACCCGACCCTATCCGCATAATTGATCGGGTTTCCTAATTCACTGCCCAACACTACCCACGTATCCTTAAACTGGGTGACAACCCAAACCGGGGTTATATATTATCCTGTAAGTCAATAATTTTTTTCAAAAAAATTATAAAAAGTAAAAAAAATATACAATTATACTTCAAGTTTTAATTTTTACAAAAAAAAAAAAAGTCTTAATTCAAATAAAACTTCATGTACCTAAAACTCTAAAAAAAAATAAATAAATTGTATAATAATAATAATAAATAAAAAAACCTACAAAAGCGGAAAGTATGGTTTAAACATACTTTGGTTTCAAATAATGACCTTAAAACTCAAATAACATTGATATTAATAAGTAAAAAAGAAAGTCAACTACAAAAGCTCACACTCATTGTCATAAATTTATATATTATAAACAAAGACCAACTTGTAGTAACTTATATAAATAACTGAATAATCTAGCTATTCCCTCTTATTTTCTGTCTCCTTGTTCCTTCACTTATATGTATGTCATGTTGGCCAATTTCTATACTCAATAACTGAAATTAGATGTGTACAAATAACCAAAGTCTCACATAAATTTTCTATAAAAAAAAGGCCTTAATCCAAAGTAATTATAAATAAGTAAAAAATAAATAATGCAGTAAGAGATACATGAATGAGTTTTAAGTACTGCCATCATATTATTAGAGGTTAGAATTTAGAAATTGAGAAAATAAGTGGTTCGGATCTAATTTATACGGGTTTTAAAATTGGAACCCACCCCACCCCATATGAATTATTAGGCTCACCTTTTGATTACCTGCCATGACCTTAACTCGCGTTGTTATTAGATCCGTTCTATTTGGGACAATCAGTTTTATGGGTTGACTGAATTGGATGAACATCTCCAGCTGAGGATGATTTGAAACTAACCAATTTTTAATATTTTATACTACATATTTAGAAAATGTGCCACTCTGACGATGACAAATCTGATGATGGGTCACAATTGGGCGGCTCAGTGGCACATGAGATGGAGTGTGAAGGCCGGGTATGTGTCATGGCTCGGGTAGAAGGTAGGTGGAAGGTGCGTGGGTGCGTGGGGAAGGGTGAACAGAGTGCCGTATTCTTAGGTAGGTTAGGGTTTACAAAGACCCCATTATTTCTAACCAAGTTGTCCCCAGTCAATTAAAGATTCATGTAATAAATGACTTAAATATGGAAGATATAATAATTATTAAAATTTATAATAAATAAAAAGTTTAATAACCAATTATTAGTTGTCCGGATATTTAATACATTTAAATTGAAGATGTAAGCGTTCTATTCTCGGAAGTTTCTAATTCTCTTCGAAATTCATCTGTCCTGGAAAAATAATAAAGGATAATGGTATGACATTTTTGGATTTTAACTTTTTGAGTTCTAACAATTTAGAGGCATGAATTAGCATTTTTATAGTTACTTTCACTTAAAAAAAAAAACTCTTAAGAGAATTTTTTGGTATTTCTTATAGGTAATAGTGAATATGTATTTTGGTTGTGTGAATGTTGTTATACACACTCAGTAGAACAATTGTTATGTTAATATTATATACTGTAATTCTCATTAAGTGTACCAATTCTGTCATACAAAATCTTACACGTGTTTTTATGTGTACAAATATGTATAAACTTGTACACTTGAGTTTTCTTGTGTGCAAAAGTGTACTATTCGGTTTTTAAACGTACAAAATTGTATATGATAGATACGTGCATGATCAGGGGTGTAGCCAGAAAATAAGTCTAGGGGCGGGATAGGTTGTTAACATATAAAAAGTTACGATCAATAATAGAAAAAAATAAATAATATTACATATAAATTCATGAAATTTGAAAGTTTACAATGATTAAGTTCAATTAAAAAATTTATAACACAAAAATTAATAAGACATTCCTTCAAAACCACATCCTCAAAACTATCGAAATCGAAATCAAATATCAAACATTAACCTTTTGATGACAAAGAAAGTAACTTAAGAAGAAATGTGCACTATTTAGATAAAAATGCTATAGATTTTTTATTATTCTAAAAGTTAACAAACATGATCTATATAATAAAAATCTAACAGTTGGTGTAATATGATTTTTTGTATTATTTTCTTTCAATGTAAAAATAATGAAGAATGTAATGGGTTTAAGAAGATTTTCCCTCGTTATTTGTAAATTATGTCCTATAAATTCAATATTAATAATAATTATTAGGTATGCTAAGAATAAATATGTTCTATAAATTTAATGTTAATAAGAGGATTTGCCTTATTATTTAAACTAATTGAAAAGTTGAATAAGAAGTTAGAAAGTAAATATTAATATTAATCACAAACATAAACTTAATTTATAAAAATGAAAATATATTATAGATTTAAAAAAACTATTAGTAAATTTATACATATAGAAATTATTTAGAAGCAAAAAAATTATTAGAAATATATTATATATTTAGGAAAAATTAGATGGAGGTAACATGAGATGAACCTTGTGTTTGATTTATATGATTTACAAACCTTATTGGGTAATCAAAACATTTAACTTTACTAGTATAACATGTAGAGTTACTAGTAGGGGTAAAGTGTAGATTTTTAAAATAGATGGAGGCAAGTGTAGGTTAGGCCAAACTTTGGAGGAGTTTATGTAAGTTTCTCTTTATTTTTTATAAAAAGGTAAAATATATACTTGCCCATTATCAACTTCAAAATTTACAAATAAATACATAATTTTAATATTATTACAATTTTATATCAAATTAACCAATGCTAATAAAAATTTTAGGAGGTAGCGGCCCTCCCTGCCCCTTAAAATAATACGCCCATGTGCATGATTATAGTGATTTAGAGCTTTAGTGTTTTACAATCGTTAAACGTACAATTATGTACAAAGAAATAAATGCTTTAACAAAGAAATATATGCATCATAAACAAAAAGAAAGATCATAAAAGATAGTATTGAAAAAAAAAAACTAGCATAAAACCAAAGATAAAAGCAAATCATTTTAAATCACTTTCCTAATTTTAAAAGATCAAAAGTTAAATTTCTAAACTCTTGCCATGATTAAATTTTCACTTTCTAATTCCAATTAATGGAATCTCAAACTCAACCATTTGTGTGGGAAAATAATTAATAACGCTTAGCTTTTTAATTGTTTTTTTAAATCCACTTAATCGGCGCATAATAAAATTCCATCCAACTCATTCCAATTTTTTATTGACTGCAACTTAATTAATAGGGTCGATAAGATAGAGTGGAACTGGCGTAAGTGCTTGGGTAAAAGTGAGGCATGTTTCGAGTGACACCCAGCTGACCCGCGCGATTTACTCCACCCGCGACCCGACCCTTTCACATTTATGAATGAGTTAAAAAAACTCGTTTAGAATTTTCAGTCGCAAATTTGGTTACCGCTCTAATGACGGTGTTTTTCCATTTTCGTGCCAAGGCTAAAGAGGCAGGGCCAGGGGTTACCGAGCGACACTGCAACAGGGTAGCAGAAGTAAAAGACTAGGTTGGTTTTTTAGTGTGATCGCTGGAGAAGTAGAAGAGAGGGTATCGTTTCGTGGCAGAAACTGACTCCGAAGAGGCATTAATAAGATGAGCACAGCTTCCTGCTCTTCCAACAACCTCATTTACGACGCTCCCATGACCTCGCCAGATTTTCCTCCCTCTATATATTTCTCCCTTCGTCTCGCTGCTATGCTTACCCATCCGGGTATCGTTCTTATACCTACACCTTCACTTTGCCACTGTAAGCTCTTCTCTAATTTAATCACTTGAACTTTATTTTTCATAAGAGAAAAAATGATTATTCCTGGTTTTTTCAACTAATTTGAATGATTTTTACTGTGGTTAAGTCGGCGCCCGTGTGTTTCCTGTGGCTGGTTTTTGTGTTTTGGTTGGCTTACTTTGTTGTATTGCATCTACATGGTAGGTCATATCCTTTTTACTTCTCGTTTTCCAACTGTTGTGGTTGTTTGTTGTTATCGAATTCCTGAATGAATATGCAACCACCTTTTCCACCTTAGGATGAAATCGGTATTATATGACTTTAGTTTCCTTCTATGGACCTATTGGTTCTTGAACTATCGTTTGGTCTTTTAGGATTGTGTTAGCCAATAATTGCTTCCTTGTACAGGTTTTTCAGATCGTTCAAATGAAGCATTTTGCAGTCCAGGTTGAGGAAGGGATAGAAGGACACGATGGTAAGCCATCAGTCGGTCCTGTATATCGCAACCTTCTTTCCGAAGGTGGCTACCCGCCACGTGATCCCAATGTTGCAACAGCTTGGGATATCTTCAGGTGACTTAACAACATGAATCTTGTGAGCCACTTGTACTGTGTTTGAATTCAGACCTGATGAATCTTTTACTGAACACTGTCAATATAGCTTTTGCAGTTAGAACATGAGAAGTTGCTGTTTTGTATATTTTCTTCACACAAATAAGTGAACATATGTATGAGAATAGTGCGTTGATAGCAAAATGATCTTCTTGTGCAGTGTTTCTGTTCAGAAGCATTCTGGGAACAGAATGCTCGGATGGCGTAAACTTGTTGATGAGAAGGTAAATTTATTTTTGAATTGGGAAATTTTGTGTGATCTAATAGCTTCTTGACTTCGATTTAAATTATTTTAGATTGGGCCTTACATCTGGAAGACGTACAAGGAAGTTTATGATGAAGTTCTACAGACCGGTTCTGCATTGCGATTATTGGGAGCTGAACCTGTAAGATTTTGATCTGTTCAGTTGTCTTTTCATACTAAATTTGAAACTCCTGAGCTAGCAGTCCTATCTTCTCAGAAACTTCCTGTTTACTGATTAATTAATGGATTATGATAGGGATGCCGAATTGGTATTTATGGAGCAAATTGTCCACAGTGGATTATGGCCATGGAGGTTTTCTTTCACACTTTCATCTCTCTCTCTCTCTCTCTCTTTATATATATATATATTGAGAAGAATGTTCATTTTCAGAAGTACCTGATTCTTAGTATCTTTTATTTGTGCAGGCTTGCAATGCACATAGTTTAGTTTGTGTGCCTCTCTATGATACCCTTGGTCAGTGTCTTGAGTGCTTCTGTTGGCTAATTTAGATGCTTGAGGAGCTATTGCACCATGTGGTTGTAATTTATTTCTCTTTATTACTGTACCAATTCTCTTTTCCTGGGTGTAGGTCCGGGAGCTGTAGATTTTATTATAAATCATGCAGATATTGATTATGTGTTTGTACAAGACAAGAAAATAAAAGAAGTAAGACTAAAGGAACTTGATCTGCTCTGGGTCTAATATTTTTCTTACCTTATGGTGGTCCACATAGCAAGTGAGGATTCATGTTATGGCACTTCTTTTGTAGCTTTTAAACCCGGCATGTCCATCTGCTCAACGACTAAAAGGTGAAATTAACTAGAGAGAATATGACTTAGTGAAACCTGGAGAGAATTTGTACTGAGTTTGGTGTAATTGCAGCAATGGTTTGCCTCACCTCATTGACGGCAGATGACAGGAAGAAGGCAGCAGATTATGGCATCAAACCATACTCATGGACTGAGTTTCTCCACATGGTAAGGGTCTAAAAAATTACGTAATCTATTTCGTCCAATCAGAATCCTGATTTAGTATTCGGTTAGGGGCCACTGATTGTAACTCCTTTGAATCTGTCAGATTTGATGTTTGTTTTTGAAATTGAGCTACTTACTGTTTGTTTCATTAGCTTAGAATCTTTATTTCATGTTAGAATCGAATGGTGATATAACAGTTAACTGCTTCCGTAACAATCATAATTCTGATTGAGATTTGGCCATCATTGTGGTTGATATTGTCTCCCAAACTTAGTGCTTTGTATACCAAAATTAACATATTTGATTAACAAAAATGTTATTCTTTTTTATGCTTTCCAATGTGGCTTATCTTATAAATTGCTGGTTGAACAGGGAAGAGACAATCCACAGGAGATTTCACCACCTCAACCTTTGAACATTTGCACAATCATGTACACAAGCGGCACCAGTGGAGATCCCAAAGGTGTGGTGTTAACACATGAAATGATTGCAACATTTGTAAATGGGGTCGACCTTTTTATGGAACAGTTTGAAGACAAGGTACAACTGGTCTTATTTTTTGTTCTAGCAGAAATTTTCTTGACTTTGGATTTTTATGTCGATCAGTGACATTAGATCTTGTTTCTACAAATTGATATTAAGATCTACTGAAAGAATACTTTTCCGCTAGCAGTTCATGCAGTTTCAGAGTATTGTACTCCATCTTCACCAACCCATTTTCAGATCTTGCAAATATTCTTGTGTATAGATGACAGTGGATGATGTGTATCTATCTTTCCTTCCCTTGGCTCATGTTCTTGATCGTACAATTGAGGAATATTTCTTCCACAAGGGCGCATCTATTGGTTACTATCATGGGGTGAGCTGCTTATGTTCTCTCTCTCTCTCTCTCTCTCTCTCTCTCTATATATATATATATATATATCCATTTATTTTTAACAAACGGATGTCTCACAATTCAATCTATCCTTATAAACTATGATGTCCTAACAACTTTTTATCAGAACCATGATTTCGGCTAGTTCTTTGGTCATTTTACATCTCATAATCTGTGCCTGTTTTCTTATGTAAGGACTTGAAAGCATTGCGAGATGACATAACGGAGCTGAAACCAACATTTTTGGCAGGGGTACCCAAAGTCTATGACACGATTTGCGAAGGCAAGTGACTTGTCATTTACTAGAAAATTGCCAATGTTCTATGATCATCAGAGACTATTTAATTTTTCCACGTATTCTCTTTGTTGCTTATTTCAGCTATAAAGAAAGCACTAGAAGAACTCAACCCGTTAAGAAAGATGGTCTTTCATGCTCTTTATAAATAGTAAGATGGTCTCTACCTTGTGCAACAAGTGGTTTTCGTTCTTTTGGAAAAATTACTATTGTGAAAAAAAGAAAAAAAGAAGCTTCTTTGCCAATGCATCTTTGCTTTTATCTGCAGCAAACTTGGTTGGATGAATCGTGGTTACAAGCACAAAGAAGCATCACGTTTAGCTGATCTGTTGGCCTTCAGGAAGGTTGCGTATGATCTCTTAAAGCATGCTTTATTAACCAGTTTGAACTCCGTAGGGCCTCTATATCTAAGAGATGATATCCATTGATTGACTCCCATTTAGTCTGTTGCTTTTTTTCATTAACAACCCCCTTCTTCCAACCTCTTTCTGTTTTGCCTTAATAAGTAAGACCTTGCCATGAGAAATATTCATTTTTCAGTCAATAGGCTAGTTCCTCCTCAGTTGATTCTGCTGTTTATTCAGCTGGATGAAATCTTTGTTTAATTAGTTCAAATCCCAAATATATTATTAAATTTCTTCCTGTCTTAATAGGTCAAAGCTAGGCTAGGGGGTCGCCTTCGATTGATCTTATCTGGGGGTGCGCCATTGAGCCCTGAAGTAGAAGAATTCTTGCGGGTCACTTGTTGTGCCTTTGTTGTGCAAGGATATGGTAAAGTACCAGCTCTTTTTGCCACTGCACTATATAGTACTTGAGTTCATCTTGGTAGTAATATGCATTCACTTGCTTCTTTGAAAGGAGTAGAAATGGGCAAGGAGGTTGTGAAAAGAATGTGAAAATGTTTCTCCCAAGTGTGAAGAATGAAATTGCTAGTAGGCAAATGATTATGCAAACTGGCACAAGTTTTATGAGTTGATCTGCGTTGAAGCATTATTAACTTCCAGTCCTGCTCCAGCTAATCTGTGATTGTCAGGATGACTTCAGAAGCAATAGACTAGCTTATTCCTGTCTTGATTATTTACGGTTCCAAGATCTCAAGTAGACAATACTAGGGACATTATATTAATTGCACCACCAAAACATTCAATTGACTATTGAGGTACTTGATTACATAATTACACCAGTATGTTTATTGGTCCTCTGGGTGGAGAGTGGTAGATCTTATTGAAATTTTCCATATTAAAACTGTTTCAATCGTCTGACCAGTTTGGAATTTGATTTGGTATTCATTCAGGACTAACAGAAACTTGTGGGGCATGTACTGTTGCTTATCCTGATGAGATGTGCATGGTTGGTGCTGTTGGTGCCCCAGCTTTGTATAATGATCTGCGCCTGGAGGAGGTTCCAGAGATGGGCTACAACCCACTTGGGAATCCTCCTTGTGGTGAGGTATGTGTGAGAGGGAAAACCATATTTGCCCAGTATTACAAAAATCCTGATTTGACAACAGAATCTATCAGAGATGGATGGTTTCACACAGGTGAGTTCAGTGTTTTACGGTCCAATTGAGTTCTTCATAACTGATGTTCCATTGTATTAATACTTGTTTTGGTGTTCTTAGGTGATATCGGGCAGATGCTCCCAAATGGAGTTTTAAAAATTATTGACAGGAAGAAGAATCTTATAAAACTGTCACAAGGGGAGTATGTTGCACTTGAGCGCTTGGAAAATGTATATGGTAGCGCTCCTATCATTGAAGATGTGAGCATCTCCTGTCTTCTTTAATTTACTGGAAATAAACTTCCATGATTATCATAGTACACTAGCATATTTTTTGTTTCTCATACGGGATTATATTTTTACTCGTTATTGTAGATATGGGTATATGGAGATGGCTTCAAGTCAATGCTAGTTGCTGTAGTTGTGGTGCATGAAGATAATGCCAAAAAGTGGGCAGATTTGAATGGTTTTACTGGTTCTCTTTCAGCACTTTGTTCTCTTGATCAGCTGCAGAATCATGTCCTTTCGGAACTAAAATCGATAGCCGAGAAAAACCAGGTAATATAAAATGCAACCATGCTTATGCTATTTCAGGCAATAGAAATGTTCTTTTGAGAATTTGTTCGGTTGTTCTTGCTTTATCTATAGGAAAGTGATCTCCCCTGCAGTGGACCATAAACTTTGGCTTTTGGTCTATGGTTCAACATTGTAATGATCCCATTATCACAAGGGTTCATTTTGAGAGTTTAGCAGGTGCCAGGGTTCAAGCTACTCCTTTGCCTTCAGAAGCTAATTGCCATTATAAATGAACCCTTCAAGCTAGGAAAAGAAGAAATCTGTTTCTGGCTTCATAATAAGATACAATAAACTGGAGGCACTAATACTAGATATCATGAACCCACAATACGTGTTTGCAGGACTCTTAATTGCATTCACTTAGATGGTACTAACTGTATTATGAGATTCCACCACTACCTGTGGTCATCGTTGTGCCGTACTAACCACGTTCTCTTTTATGGGCTAAACAAAACAGATGAGAGGCTTCGAATATGTAAAAGGAGTCATTCTGGAAGCCCACCCCTTTGACATGGAAAGAGATTTGGTGACTGCAACAATGAAGAAGAAAAGGAACAATCTTCTCAAATACTATCAGGTAATTTTGCGGTCTCTCTCTCTCTCTCGTCACCAGTTGGTAAGTTATAACCTAGTGATGAAGCTAAGGTATTGTTTGTTCAATTTGATATTATCAAGCAGAACAATATTGATGAGGTCTACAAGAAATTGGCTGAACAGGGGAGAGGCTGAACAGCGCCTGGGCTTGCACCAGATTCTTCTCTATGGTGTGTAAAAGCCCGTGTTGAAGAACTGATGTTTCGATAATTATAATTTTTCAATGTATTTGAGCCATTTTATCTCTCTCTCTCTCTCTCTCTCTTTGTGGTTTTTAAAACGAAAATTGGACATAGGAAACAAGTATTGCATGCAGTTTGCGGGTACTACGTGTGTCTTTACTGGCTTCGCGTTGTAATTTCTTGTCAGCTCGACATGGATTCAGGATGAAGTATGTATGTTCTACAGCATATATAAGGATAGTTTTAATAATTTTCCTTTCCAAATACTGATTCTTTATGAAATACAGGAACAGAAGAATGCCTTCTCGTTCTTTGAGAATTAGTTCAAAGTATGTCAATTAATAAGAAAAGCTGGAGAACGTAGTAATTATTTTCTGATAGTAATACATTTTCATTATATAAAGATTTATTTACTGTAATGGCTTTGCTTTTAATAATAGTTTTATTGTTGTCTTCATTCTGTTGGATTTAGACCATAGCAGAAGTTTACAAGTTTTTAAAGTTTAGATACTTTGTAAAGCGGAAAACTTGTGAAAATGACTTCAACAGCTTTCAAACTCATATAGTTTGATACTTGGGCTAAATCTCTAATTCGAATATCGGACTTTAGTATTTGATTTGATTTTTGTATATTATGGAAGAAGAATAATATGCGTTTCTTTTCTTTATTTAATAATTTAAAAGAATTAGACGCTAGCGAGATAAATCCAAATGGTCCATCCGAGGGGTAGCTCCAAATGGTGGTTGAAATTGGTTTTTTTTTTCGGCCCGGAAGTGTCTAGTATAAGGCTTGAAGAAAGAAAAATGTTGGGTCTTTGCCCTGATAGCATTCGTGGACTTAGGCCCTATTGAGTTGTCTGCTACATCCAATTACATTTCATTTTAATTCTTAGGACTTGGAAAGTTTTATTCTTGGGGCTAAGAGGCATAAGTGTTAACCAATTGAGTTGGACTCGTAGTCGTAGTATAGTTTGGTGCAGTTATTTACTCTTCTTCTTCCTTTGTTTTTTTCCAGGATATATGTTATTTAGCACAATTTATCATTAACAATGAATTTCTAATTATTTTTTTTAATACATATGCAACACAAAAGCTTGGCTCAGAAAATCGCTACTAATTTGGATCTTCCCTCCAGGTGACCAAGGAGGAGCCAAGTCCACTCCTTGGTCCAGTCTCATAGATTGGAACAAAGCAAACGCTTCTGAATCAACACTCTATTTCCTTGTTGGTTAGAGTTGTAAAAGAATCGAACAAACACGAACAAACCATGTTTGTATTCGTTCGTTTAACTTTTAACGAATACAAATAATAAATGAACGTAATTTTTACGTTCGTATTCATTCATTTATTAATAAACAAACACGAATATGAACAAAAACAATTAAAGCTGATGACTACTACCAATTTGAAGTAGAACGAGTTTACTAATGGCAGACATAGTAATAGGCGATAGTGAGAGATTATGAGTTAGGGCTATGGGATTCAGCTTGGTGTTGAAGCAGGTTCACACTGAGAAAAATAACTGATTATGTTTGGGGAAACAAGGATAATAGATTAATTTGGGAGAGATTATAGCATAATCATATATATGTAGAGTAGGTGGACACTAATAAAAATATATTATATATAAAATATATATAATAATAAATGTACAACTAATATATAAATAAACAAACAAATAGATATAAACAAATAAATAAATAAATGAACATAAATGAATAATAACCGAATTGTTTGTGAACGTAAATGAATGAATGAGACTTTGTTTGTGTTCGTTTGTTTAACTAATCGAGTAGAAAAATATGTTCGTATTCATTCGTTTAACTAAATAAATAAATATAAATATCTGCATGTTTATATTTTATGATTATGGTGGATGAATGTCTAGTGTGATAGGTTAAATGCTAAACTTGCTAAGACAATGTATAATCTATATGATTATGGAGTCAAAGTTTTCAATTGTGGTGGTTATATGTCTAGTATGCTAGGTTGAGTGGTTATTTTTGGTAACAAAAAGTTTACAACTAAATTTAATACTTCATCCGTTTTACAAAGGTTGACACTTTTACATTTTTTTACTAAAGTTTAACTTAAATATATTTATATTAATTTGTATTGTAAATATCTATAAACTAAAGTCTTTAAGGTACTATTTTAATATAAAAAGTTTGTATTTGTATAAGAAATTTTGAAAAAAATAAAATCATGAATTAATTATTATGAATAGTATAGAAGACAAGCTTTGTGAGATGGAGGTTGTAGTTGTCTAATTCTACAAATAATTAGTGTAAAGAACTATAACATATTAGTATCTACAATTGATATGAAAATGTCTAGAACTGATATTAAATTGTCGGTTGTCAAATTAAATTAATAACACCTCCTCCATCCCCAGGAAATTATAAGAAAAAAACAATTCAAACTAGACATATTCCAATAAAATAAAAAGTAGCCAGCAGTTTTATGTTTTTATGCGAATCAATTTTGCATTTTCATATCTATTTTCTACATCTTCAGTGAGATAAGAATTGTTTGACGTTAAAAATAAAAAAAAATGTAATTGATTTAGATTCCTTAAAAATATGAAAAGAAATTAAATATAAATATCCTAAAAATAGTATGATTATTTCCTAGTTAAATGTTTAAAAAAACAAATGGGGTCACATGTTTTGTCTCTTGTAAATATCCACCAGGGCAGATGAAAGAACTCATTTGGTTATTGTATCACCTTTAGCGTTAAGTTTGAAAAGTTGATGATATGACATTTACCCTCCCTAATTGTCACCCAAAATTAGAAAGAAATGCAACGTTCTAATTGTTTTTGATTTTATTTTTGTTAAATAAGCCCTTACTCTTTACATTTGAATAAGTAATTTAAAGTTAGAAGGTAAATTTACCTTATTTTCAAAGATGAGGGGCTTCCTATATTTTAGCCTAGAGTTCTAGTAGTCATGTGGCGGTTATATGTGATAAAGGGGCTTGATTGTCCCATTTTATGAATTTCAGGGGATGAGTTGGATTGATTTGAAGTTTAGGGGCAAAATGTCTTAGATGATTAAGTTTAGAGGCCAAAGTAATTTTAGGACTATACCAACACAAAAATTAAACAAAATTATTTTGAAAAAATTGCAAGTGCTATTCCTTTTTGTAAACAACACTGTTGAGAAGACAAGAAAAAGAACGTGGAAAACAAAAGCAAGATAACTCGTCGGCCTTAGAATGAGTTATGAAGGGGAAGAAAAAAGAAATATGAAGAATCACGTTAATAATACTAGAATTTGAAATCTGTAGTTTTATTATTTGATACAAACAATGAATTCTTAAATGCAGAAATTTGAAAATACTTCATTTGAAATTCTAGTTTTTTAAAATTACAACAATTCATAAATTACTCCGCCCAAACGCAATAAGTGAATTTTGGAGTCCCGCTAGAAGTTGAATTCCACGTTCTTGCCTTGAAAGGAACGCAACAATTGGCGGTCAGAAAACTTATATAAACTCAGAAACCCTATTTGCTCTGTTGTCGATTGCTTTCTCTCTGCCATCTCTGTTTCTCACACCATATCCAAACATGGACAACCTTCTCAAGATGTCCGCCGAAAGGGCTCGTGAAGCCGCTGACGAGTTCTTCAAGCTCCAGAACCTCGAGTTCGCCATCCGATCCATCAATGCCGCTAGAGAGTTCGACGCTCACACCCCTCAAGTCGAAGCCTATTTCACAGCCTACATGGTTCACAAGCTCGCCGCTGCCGGAAAGACCCACTACGAGGTCCTCGCCATTGACGACTCCCAAGCCGACAAGACTGCCATCAGAGTTAACTACAAGAGAATGGCCATCCTTTTGCACCCGGACAAGAACAGATCTGTCGCTGCCGAGGGTGCTTTCAAGATTGTTCATTCGGCTTGGGAGGTTTTATCCGACCCCGAGAAGAAAGCCGCCTACGATCGCCGCCTCAAGGGCGCCGCCAGTGCATCGCCATCGATGAGAAAGCAGCAGACGAGAAAGCCAGAGACCTCCAAAGCGTCTATGAGAAAGCAGCAGCCAAGAAAACCAGAGGCGGCCAACACATCGCCAAGAAATCAGCCACCGAAAAAGTCAGAGACGACCAACGCATCGTCGGGAGAGCAGCAGTCGAAAAGGCCAGCGCCGACGAGAAAGCAGGGACAGGACAAGCCAGAGGCCAGGCCTGGAGCCAAACGGACTGGGTCTGATTTCGAGCAGCAGTCATCAGAGAGAAGAGCCCGACCATCAAGCGACGGGTTCACTTCGGCCAAGGTGAAGCAACAGCCGCCCAGCGTTACACCGGAGAGGAAGGAATCTGATACGGCAAGCACCCAAGTGGTACGAAGTCCTGGCGGGATAAGTATCCAGGCCAGTTGCGGCAACTATATTCAGGTCCGTCGGTATAGCAGCTACGGTTGTCGCGTTGAGACGATCCTGAGGACAGCCGATGGTTCGTTGATAAATCTGGGCCATTCTTCCGTCCTTGCGGCCCTGCCACGATCGCCAATGATTTGAGTTTCGATCTTCTGCAATTCTATTCATCTTCATGAAGTTACTTTAATGGAATTGTATACAATATTTGATTGATTTATTCAATACAAAATTGAGGCATTCATTGTTTAGAGTACTGTACGTAATAAACGTTTACCTCTTAACTTTTTATCTCCTCTTCAGAATTAATGGAATCCTTTTAGAATTTGATCACGCCTTTGGAAACCGAACTGAGGGTTTTGAACATAGCCTAATACCTACTGAAAACAGAGAGAGAAATGGCGGAACAATGCCAATGAAACAATGGAAAGCTTTAAACAAAACTCTTATTCCCCTTGATAACACAAAACAGGGGGAAAAAAACTTGATTACAAGAAAAACCATCATTCCGGTAATCCACGGGGTGAACTGTTGTTGGATCAGGAAATGGCTGGTTCTGAACGAGCACATTAGTGCATGCCAAACGATAGAGCGAACCGGACATCTTCTAAGTCCCTACAGATAACTCTAATACCACAATTGCCATTTCTCGTATCTAAAGCTATGTCAACATTGATTTTGCAGAAGCTCCCTATAGGCTTGCACTAGCGCTCCAGCTCACTATGTCTCATTAGTGGTCTTTGGGATGCCACTTTGCTTTCCTTAGTCCACCTCTCAAGCCATCACTTGATTGCATTAGCTAATGTGTCCAGTTTTTTGGCAAACAGCTTCGTGGACAACCTTTGTTCCTACTATTCCATACCAACCACACAAAAATGGCAAAAAGGATGGCCCGATTCTCTTCCTCCGCCATCACAGAACGCAAATCCTCATGCCAACGACTCGACATATCAGGCAACACCAAACTCAAATGCCCAACAGAGAAAGAACATCTGAAGAACAAGTTCCACGTTGATTTTTCATGTTCCCCATAGACAGGACACACAAGGTCAACAATTATACCATGCAACCGAAGATTAACCCAAGTCAGAAGGAACTCTCTACACAAGTGTTAAAAAAACATATGACCTGAAGATGGCAATGCTAATTTCCACACCCACACCCAGAATGTGGAGCTCACCAAAGGGTCTTGGCCATATAAAATCACATAAGCTAAATGGTATGCTAATTTCACTAAGAATCGTCTACTATCGCACATGCCCTATGTTAGAACATCATCTCGGCACAAAGGAACAAGAGGGATCAATGTAACCATCTTTGCATCCCGAGGGTGAAATAAAACATAAATGAAGTTATGATTCCATTGAACTGCCACATGGTTTATCAATTGGCACACCTTCCAATGTTCTATGCCTGGAATTGGAATCACCCTTATGCACCCATATGGAGATATCCACACCATTTTTTACTAGTCCAAAACCACTCTTATGCACGATGTCTCTTCCAGCTAATAAACACTTGTAGATAACCAAGTAATGTTTCAGTTTAGTGGCCCAAAAAAATGTCTCTGTTGGAGAGTACCGTCCTAGAAAAACCCGGGCAACTAAACCATTCAGATTACTAGCCAGCCTCCAAGCTTGTTTTGCTAGCATGGCGAGGTTGAAGGCTTCCACATCTCTAAAGCCTAGGCTGCCAGCTCGCTTCGCCATGCACATGCAATTCCAGGCACATTAAGACTTCTTCATATCCTCAACATCATGGGACTAGAAAAAATGAATCGCCAGCGATCTCAGTTCATCAAAAACTTCAGTTGGGATTAAAATGCAACTCATCAAATGGGTTGGTTTCACTTGAACAACCGCTTTGATTAAAATGCATCATCTTGCTTGTAAAAGCAAGTACACTTTCCACTGGGACAATTTGTGCCTTACGCTTAATGAAGAACTCAAATTGGGTTATTTTTTCCTTTCCCAATAGCCACGGGAAACCTAAGTATTTATTTTCCATTAAGCACGACGTCATACCAAGTCACCTCATGATAACCTGTCGAACCTCCTACTACACCTAGGGCTAAAAAAGAATGACAAGTTCCCTATATTTTCCATCTAACACTAAAATTAGCAACAAGTGTTGTACATTTGTCTCTTTAGCTTACAAAAATAGAAGACTGTCATAAGCAAATAGCAAATGAGAAATACTCAGGCTAGACCATCCAATTGAAACACTGTTATCAAGTGATTTGACTCTGCATGCCAAAGTAAAATGAATTACCCTTTCGCACAAAACAGGAACAAGAACAGGGAAAGAAGGTCATCCCACCTAAGACCCCTAGACAGTTTGAACACCCTAGAGGCCTAACTGTTCACCAATATTGAGAATGATGTCATTTCGACACAACTCATAATTAGCTTTACCCACTAAGCGTTAAGCCTTAACTTAAGCATGGCTGCCCTTAAGAAGCTTTATTCAACCTTGTCATAGGCTTTGGCCATGTCCAGCTTTAGTACTAATGCACCCCCTCTTTTACCATAAAGTCGATTTATATAATGGCATGTCTCAAGTGCCACTAAAGCATTATTAGTCAGAAATACCGAGCACCATAATCTCCTCATCTGGCACATTGCTTAGTGGGGAAGTAAGCTATCTAGCCTACTTACCCTTCTGATGAGTGGCTCACCGAATTTCCCTTGCCTTCATCATTGCTCAGATTTTTGTGACCCTTTCACCTAGTGTGGTACCAACACCTATCTCAAAACCAGTACTCAGGCCATCCTTGCCTAGATTCAGGAGTGTTTCCCATATTCCCACCAAGGGATCCTGAGAACTAGGGTCCATGACCCTCTAGGATTTCAGATTATGCGGGATCCCCAGCAAAGCCACAGCGAAAAATTCTACACCTTCATTGCTTAACACTGGGATGACCGGAGTTAGGGTATTTAAAAGAGCTACTATTCTAATGTCCTTAGAGGCTTCCTGATGATAACCTGACCTTGCTGTGGATTCCTATAAATCTCCCTATGAAAATTCCAGTTTCTTTTTCTCTTCGTGCCCTTCAAACATCCTAAGTGCTGAGGTATAATACAACCAATCTCTATACTGCTGCACATTGCCTTCTATGCCTACTGGACTATCCAAACATTCTCACTCTATATGGTCAACTTTCCCATATAAGTAGCAAAGTTCATTCAGTCTCTCATATTTAATATAATGCTAATGTTTTCCGTTGTCATTCTCTACCATCAAACCCCTTCATTGTGGGCTGGAAATATTAATCAGAACCCTTACTTATAAATCCAGGCTAGTGCAATCCACATTGAGCACTTTTTCAATTTGGCTCCCTAAAGCTTCAGTAACCTTTGGCTGAAACCATGAGAACGACATGATTTCGATATGAATCTTGAAAACTGCTCTATCGAACAAGAAAAAGGAGGGGCTAGCATTTTTGTTTAGTATTCACATCATAATCAACCTATTATTGAACGACCAAGGCCCATTGCGAAAAACACCATCCCTGTCCACCTTATTCTCAAAGGCTACAATGAACAAGTTCATGCCAGGGTTTGAACTTGCAGCCCAAATGGTGAACTTTATTTGGAATCTCCATGCTTTATGTAAAGATTCTCTCAATCCATCCACCTTCACAGTATAATTTGTCAAAATTTTGAGAGTGACCATGAGTTCCAATGTGATTATGCAAGATTCCTCCATCAGTTTGAGCCTACAAGCATTCTATTACTCAATGGTCAAACTCATACTTGTAAAACACTTGGCCAAATCGTCCATCTCTTAAAACAAAGCAGAGGGAAACTAACACCCCCGATAAATACAAATCATATTGCAATAAATGGTAGGAGGTATAAACCCTTTACCACCAGAAAAATGCTGCTGAAACAAGTTGTTTTAATGAAAAAATGATGAGTCATATTAAGGGTAAACCTCTATTCTGAGGGGAAAGCTTTCAGTATCGAGAGGGTGCACATATTTTATTATATAAGAATTATACTGTTTGCGTACTATAGGGATATATATAAAGGGGACAGATCACCCATCAAATACTCCAAAACACAACATAACCTAGACGTATTGTCATGGATGTAAAATGGATTGGGCTGGTCTTGGTTAGCCGGAGATGGTGTTTATAATAGTAGTAGGCTGAGCCTTTTTTTCTTTATGCATTATGAATTCGGAAAAAGTGTCCAAAACTAAAACCCATGCCACTTAGGGCCTCAGCTCCAATACATTGAAAAGAATATTTATGGAGCATCTAATTTCAAGTTGTTTTCGTGATTAACTTTCAAAATCGATTTAAGTATTCTTTCCAAAAATTAAAAGTACTTACTCTGAGTACTCCCTTAATTTCTTGTTGGTTGGCATTTTTGTGAGGCTGACTACCATCTTCTGGGAACATTACTCCCACTAACCACCTCATCATTTATTATAATTTTTCACATAGTTACATTTCCTTAAAAAATGCTAAATCTGAAAAAAAAATTCATGAATTAATTGATCAAATAAAATGACCAATGTATTTGTTTTTTAATTAAACCTTTCATAAAAAACTAGTTACTCATTTAAACTCATTCAAGTTAAAATGACAATCATAATATTTGTCTAGTTTTAAGGTACATCTGTTTAACTTTAATGTAAAAATTTCAACTTGTATTTGTCTACTTTGAGATGTCAAGTTAAAGTGGCAATCTAATGTGCTTTAAGATGAATTTATTTACTTTTGGTCTGTATTTTTCTAAATGAAAAATGAACTTGCCTACCTTTGATATATATTCATCTAGTTTTAGTATATATTTGTCTATTTTTAAAAGCTAAAGTGATGATTAATATATTTTTTTCTAGTTTTGAGATGCATTTGTCTGACTTTAATGTAGACATGTCTAGTTCTAAGATCCATTTGTCTAACTTTAATGCAAACATGCCTATTTATAAGATGCATTTGCCTAGTTCTAATATGTATTTATCTAAACCTGAATTGAATTTGTCTAATCTTGATATATATCTATCTAATTTTGATGTCAACATATCTACTTCCAAGTATGGAAGGAAGGACATATTTGTCCAATTAGTTGATTGAACATTATTTTTGTTCTTTTTGTGAGATTCAATGTGGAAATAAAATGATTAAGCATACTACAACAAATTATCAAGTTTTGAGTTCATGGTGCCTAACTCCAAGTTTAAGTTAATTCTATATGTATAGTGTCATATTCTATATATATATAAACTAATATCTTATATGTGCTATCAAATACAATCAAAATGAAGCCAATGTTAGATATTAGAAACCATTTTCAGACATTAAATCAACCATATTATGACATTCCATCACCATTTTAAAATATTCTTTAACTAATTTTGGACAAACACCATCAGTTTTGATTACCCACTTAATATTATCATATAGTAATTCCTATACCCATCATAAATGCCATTAAAGTTTAATGAGAGTGCAGGATGTGAGAATTTGAATTTTTATAATTCAATTTTTTTTTTTTGTATTGAAAACAGTTATAAGTATAAGGTATGATAATCTACTATAGTAAAGTTCGGGGGTTAAGAGTCTGTTACGTGAAATATAGATGAATCGACTTATAATTTGACTATTTTTGAATTGCAGAAAAGGTGGTCCCACTGGAATATGGATCTGCAGTATGAGATATATCCTTTACTGCCAACCCTCTAGGTAGGTGAAGACTTTGCACTTGATTGGGATCAAGTTGTACTGTTAGGCCTGTGGGCATATCAATTAAGATCTTTGCTACTCATAATGCTGAAATTAGTTGAGTGGTAGGATCAACTTCTTTGGTAACAGAATTTTCATTATGAGTAAAAACAAATGAACACTTATAAAACCACAAAATCCTATAACTAGTGGCATAACGAACATAAACATCAATAATAGTATACCTAATTTGTTTTGGATTAAGAACCTAAGCCTCCATGTTTTTCATGGTTCCATCCCTATTTAGCATCCATGGATGTAACTGCACCATTGTAAGAGTTTTCAACCTCGTTTCTTTATTAGGAAAGCTTGGTAGAAAATGGAGCTACGTTAGGGACCAAACAATGATTTTTCTAGCACAATAAAGTTCATACTCATTTTCAAGCTTAAACAAAGCCTCCTTAAATCCCTTTCCTATGTAAATTACATTTGGGTCACTAGGGAAGTTCTTGAGGGATTAAAGAATGGCATTCATTTGAAGGAATTGAAGTATGAAGCACTTGAAGCCAACGAGATTTGCAAGGCCAAATATTTTATGCAAAATGATTTTATGGGGGTAGTGTCGCCATTCACACTTCAATCTTGCAATTTGATTTTGGCTATTTTCAAGTTAATAAGGTAATTGTGTATCATGAAACCTTTGTTTTCCACAGCTATTTCGATTATTCTACCTCTGTTAGAGATGACATGACATTCTTTTAGGTAATTATAAATTTGATCCCCCCAGAGTGGATTAGTTATCTTATTACCACGCTATGGACTATATGGCTGGGCCAAAACTAGTGTGTTTTTTAGGGGTAAAGTCCACCAGATGTACCATTACTTTTTTTCTTGTCTTAAACTGGTACCTAACATTTAAATTTGTCCTATCAAACCACCTAACTTATATTATGTGTCTCAATTAGTTACTTTCCGTTAGTTCAAGCGTTAAATCTAATAGAAATTGCTAATGTGGCATTAATTAACTCTACAATAAACTTAAAATAACAACTTTGGACTTTAAAATTTTCTAACCACTAATTCTAACCCGTAAACATTCACTAAAATCAATTTTCTCTCCCAATGTCAGTTTCAAATTTGATTAACTTTAGACCCAACCGCCCGAACGTTGCTGCTGCTATCGTCCGTCCCTTGCTTACCATCCGCCTGTCGCCTATCGACTAAGTCGAGTAGATCATCTTCTGATTCTCGTCACCCATGGCCTAAGTCCCATGGAAAGTAGCTCGATTTCAGTCGCCCGTTACCTAATTTGAATGGATCGTCGTCTGATTCCCATCTCCCATGGCCCAATTTGCATGGATCGTAGCTCAATTTTAGTTGCCCATCGCCCGATTTCCATTGCCCATCACTTGATTCGAGTGAATCATTGTCCGATTTTAGTAGCTCAATTTTAGTCGCTTGTCGCTTGATTCATGTGGATTGTCACCCGTCAATTTGTTACTCTAGTGGTCATCGCCCGTTTGGATAGTGAGGAGTCGTGGCGCCATGTATATTAGATGGTGGGTCATTGCCGAATCTCTAGTTCTCTGTTTGAATGCACCAGGGGTACCATAGATTGAAGTAACCACAGCTCCGCCGCGAGAGCACCACCATAATCGGACCCAGAATTTACATTTTTTCCAGTGTTTTGATGATGAATTATGTGGATTGAAGCAGATTAGGTGGGCTTTAAGATCGGAATAGATCGTGGTGAGGCTAAAAAATTGACATTGATGATTGACGGGATCACAGCAGTAGGAGAGAGAAAGAGAGTGAGAGTGAGAGAGAGAAAAGATGAAATTGATTCTAGTGTAAGTTTTTAGGCTTTGAATTATTGATTTTAAAAGTTTAGGGTTTAAAGTTGTTATTTTGAATTTATTTTAGTGTTATTTAAAGTCACACCAGCTTTTTTCGTTTGATTTAACGGTAAAATCAACGGAAAATGCCCAATTGAGACATGCAGGCGAGATTAGGTAGTTCGATAAGACAAATCTAAAGGTAAGGTATTAATTTGGGACAAAAAAATAAGCTAGGATACTCCTGATAGACTTTATCGTATTTTTTAGGACGAAACATTTGATGTTCAATCTCTTATTGCCAGATAAGATGATCTTTTCTATTAGCTTTGACTGGCTAGATATCACTAACTCCATTTTCTAAATTTCCTTACAACCCTCCCCTCTTTTATGTAGTTCTTGGGGTTATTGTAAGAACTGGTTTGCTTAGAAGTCATTATAATGGATGGTGCATGGCATTGTTCATCTGGCTTAGGAGTTTTAGGATGGGTCTGGCTTGTAATAAACACCTCTCCTAGACTTCGCCAAAGAGCTTTTACTCTTGTTTGTGGCTCAGCTCTCAAAGCAGAACTTCATGCAGTTCTAGCCTAAGTGACATCATTCTTCTATTTTAGATTGTCACTCTCATTTTCGCTCTCATTTTTATAACACATTCATTAACTTGAATTTTAAAAAGGAAATTTACCAAGATCCCCTGAGGTTAGGTCAAACCTATACTTGTGCCTCCCATTTTTCAAATACCTACAGTTACCCCTTAGTCCTCAATGTTACCCCCTAGTCCTCGATGTTCCTTCTGTCTCTCAAGGTTCACAGTGAGCAACGTGATTTCGTTTATGGGTTGGGTGGATTTTGGCAGCCATGAAAGGTGGCGGAGGGAGAAGCAAAGAACTGGGTCCATTTAGGGTTTATTCCTATGTTTGGTGTTGAATTGGTTTAGGATCTCCAGGGGTTGATTAGGGTTTTTGATATTTTGGTTCTTTTGATCTCTTAGATTCCTTTTTTTATTTATGGGTTTTGTTTTTCTTAAGTTGGGAGTAAAATTTATGCAACTAAAGATTAGGAGACAAAAGTAGGTATTTTCCTTTTTTTTTTTTTTGTAATAACGGTAATAAACGGAGTTAATTGTCAAAGAGGTAAATGTAGGTATTTCAAATAAGGGACACAAGTGTAGGTTCACCTTTACCTCATGGGAGTTTTGGTAATTTTTACATTTTAAAAAGTGATGATTTCGTACTCTCTCTCCCGCGTTTAGAACTCTTTATGTGACTTAGGTTCTAAGAGCTCTCTTGTTGGCTTCTAATCTACACATTCCTTGACTAGCAATCTGTACATTCCTTGACTAGCAATCTTTACAGATTGCTCTTAGGTTTTCCCTACAGTTGATGGTATCCTGAATATTTCTCAGACTACCTCTCAACTCACTCACCAAATCAAAGGTCTCTTGACTAACAATCTTTACATTCCTTGACTAGCAATCTTTACAAATTGCTCTTAGGTTTTCCCTGCAGTTGATGGTATCCTGAATATTTCTCAGATTACCTCTCAACTCACTCACCAAATCAAAGGTCTCTTGGAGTCCTTTCTCAAATGTCGTGTTGCCATGGTATCCTGGAATAGGGTTTAGATGGCCCATTAGATTGCTAGCTCTCTTATTCCTAGACTCTCTTGTTTCTGAATATAAAAGAAAAGTAGTAATAATAAATAAAGGGGAAGAAATGGCATTCTCTCTTGGGTCGTCCACAAAATATCAAATTCAGTCCCTGTTAAACTAAACAGAATCGCATTTGTGCCTGGTGTTTCTACAGTTCTATAACGCTCCCTCTCTGTTTGTCTGTCTTCCCCCGTACAACGGTTTTACTTTCCATTGTTGGGTGGTTCTGGACCATCAATAGTTGGGCTCCCACGGTGAATAAATCGCCTCCTTCCGAATTGTAATAAGCGGCAGTGAGATGGCGAGTCCGCTCTACGGTCGCCTACCAAATTTGAGAGCATCCGCCAAAACAATCGCTTCCGACTCCGCCAATAAGATCTTCAATCAATTCAAATCGCAGTCCCTCCTTTGCAATATCTGCTTAAATCACCAATCCAGCAATAACGAAGTGGGGAGCAAGTTGATTTGTACGGTTCAAACTTCCAACAAGGGCGGTGCGCGGCCTACCGCGGCGTTTCGGTGCGGAGCTTCGTCTGGTACATTTTCCTTTCTTGGGAGAAGTTTTGTGTCAGGTCGAGGTGGAAAAATATTTGTCTCCAATTGTAAATGCAGCATTCAGTAATTTCTGTACAACAAACACATGGCTCTTGCATTTAATTTCATAATTTGGTTTGGCATACCTTGAGCAAACACCTGTTTTGGCACGAGGGGAGGAAACTTGTTTGTCGCAGTAGTAGCTACATGCACTAATGTGATATATACCAACCAGCACTAATTCACCGGTACCCTAAAAAACTCGGTAGTTGAGCGGGTTTGGGTAAGAGTAATACCGGCACTAAAGGCACCTGATTTATTTACTGATATCTCAGTAAGGACTTACATTTCAATTGTTGGCTAGCACCTTAGACATCCCTGCACAAGGAAGCTGGTGTTACATCTTCAGATTTGGGGATATGTGATTCTTATATGATGTTTTGAGTTGCACATTTGGTTGGAGTTTCAAGGAAATAGTAGTATCCCTCTTTCTCTGCTTCGTTCTATGTCTGTTGTCCCTTTGCCCATTCATTGGTGTTGGTGTTGGGTGCTGTACATGCTGGTCCATAACAAACCTTACACTTCTGCAGGGGCACACATAAATACAGACACGCATACTTACTTGAGAAACTTGTACAGATGGATAGTGTTCTAGGTGCGAAAAAGAATGATTTTTTTTCTCAACTGTAACATTTGATATGGTAGTACTATTTAATTACCATATTCATCAAACACAAGTTTCTCATTTTGATCTCTCATAGCTGCTTGAGCAAGTCATCTGTCTTGCTGTTCTATGTGGCGTATGGTTTGCTCCATCCAGGCTGGCCCTGTCTCTGGCACTGTTAAAACTTCAATCTGAGATTACCCCAGCTGTGTAAAAAGTTAAACGTTCTTCCTGTATCATTTCTCTACAGAAGTAATATAGTTCAACTTCTACATTAATTTCTCATTTCTCGTCTATCGTGTTTAGCTCTGCTTGTTTAAATGTTCGTTAGATTGGGGAAACAAACAAATCTCTGCATTTAGACAACACTCACTTGCGATTCTACTAGTGCAGCCGACCTTTTTCACAGGACAGGTCTATCCACATTGCGGGAAGTGGGACCCAGTCTGGTTTATCGTTAATTTCACAGCTTACCTTCACACACTACGTACTAATTTACAAATGGTTGTAAGTAAAGCATTCGTACGTGCATTTCCAGGAAAAGGGCTTTGGAGCTTTCAGGTGTGTACGCATGTACCTATCTAACCATGGCTCTGAGTTACCTGGCCATTCTTGCAGTCTAAAAACCCAACCTCAGCCTCATGCCTGCGTCGCTCGCTTCTGACCTCTTTCCTTAATTAAATAAAGCCATGACCATGAGCCAAGCTCAAGAACATAAATGCTCTGGCCGGTGGACAGAGACAAGAATCAGATTTAGGGGAACAGTGGTCCGTTTGCTTGGTAGAGGAACCAAAGCTGTGAAACGGCATGGTGTGGGCGCAGGTGAAGTACGGCTGTTGTCCACCCAAAGAAGCAAGTATTACATCAGCCACAGTATTGTTTTTGTGTTTCTTGTTCCTGCCCGTGACTATTGATTTTGATGATACTCTCACATTAATTGTTCTTGTTCACGAATCGCACCAAATGGAGGGCTTTCTCCTAGTTCCAACGACACGGTAGGATTTCCAGACCAGAAAAAGGAACGAAGACAAAAGAAGCTTCCCCAGGCTAGTTTCTACATTTATTCTTGTCTGGCCAAACCAGCTCCCATCAGATGTCAGAGATCTCTTTATGTACTTGTTAATTAATTCCCCTGGAAATTAATACTGGACATTCCTTGGATAGACGTGAGACTCTTACGATTCAGATGGAAGAATTTATGGACAAAGCAAGTACCAAACTTCCACTAGAAATTCCAGATTGCACAAGGCTTCCATGCATTAATTTTCTTCTAATTGCGTATATAAATCCCTTTTCCTAATCCTGAAATTAAGTAATTCTATAGGCCGGGTTTATGTATAGGTACCGATCCCTAGAACATGTATTAGCTCAACAACCAACCTGGTTACAGCATGACATTGTATACACCCGTGATCGTCTCATTTTCGTATATTCAATCAGGTGTACGAATAAGAACTCTTAATTAATCTGGGTGGTCTAGCCCAATTGGTACACGCGACCCACAGAATAACCCCTCATTTAAAAAGAAAAAGTTGGTGCCGGTTGACCATGTTGCCTGTGGTCTTTGCCAATGTTTTGACCATCCTCAGATGACACACACCATCAAATGGTTTCCAGTCGATAGACTCGTTAGTTGAACTGGAACCTCAAGTTAGTTTTAAGAAAGGTTCTTTAATTTCATTCGGAAAAAAAAAACTTAAAAGGTTAGACTTCATATTAAAAGTGCTTGACTCATTAGTTGGTAAAACATATTTTTATGGGAATAGCTCGCGGGCTAGAAGTACATCTGGAAATGGCTTTGTCCGTTTAGTAATGGTAACATTACGGGCACAAGTAACAAGAACCGATCCACAGAGAAAGAAGGGAGTAAATTATAACTGCATGACATATATCATTACACATATATATGGATCACCATATATATATATATATATATATATCTACCTACACCCTCTTCTAGCTAGTGCCACGGTTAGTTAAAGAAAGAGAAAAGAAAAAAGAGACAGAACTGAGAAATTAATGGTTGAACTAGCAAGCTAGTTAACTAATTAACTGGATATTTCTTGATCCTATCTACTGCTCTCCTAGCGTATAGCTTGAGGGCACAAGATCCTGAAGCAGCCCATGGTCTTTGAGCAGAGCAGAGCTGGGCGGGGTGCAAAAACGCCTCTCTTGAAGAAAACTGTTAATATCGTTCATGGCCCCGTAACTATTCCCAAAGTTCAAAGGCAAGGACAGATTATTGAGAAACGAGGATTGTTGCAGCTGGTGTTGAAAGAGGTGCTGATAATGAGATTGGTTCCGTTGCATTTGGTAACCAAGGGCTGCAGCGGAGCCGAGGTGGCCGCCGCCGAGCATGGGGCGGGGCATGACGGGGCTGGGATGAGTGTGCTGGCCCTCGTAGGTGGTCACCACTATGCTCGGGTCGCTGAAAGATCTTTCAACCCTTTTCTTCACATTACATGAGGCACTGGTGCAACGATAATAACTCCTAACAACAAATATATAATTAAGTAAATAGATAAATTCATAAAGCTATGATAATCAAAACTTAATTATGCACCCCATAAATTAATTAATACTCCATAACAATCAGACAATTAAAAATGAGGAAGGGGGGTGGGAATTATATATATATATAGTCAATCTACCTAGGAAAGGGGCTGTTTTTGACAGCTTTTTGGCCGTATTTTCTCCATCTGTATCCATCTTCCAGATGATCGACCTCGCTCTTTGTCATGAACGCAAATCTCGGCTCTCGCTGTCGCTTCTGATTTGTCTTCTTTGCCTTTAACCTAAACACACCCCCAAAACAAAATCAGCAAAACTCCCCCCAAAAAAAGAAGGCTCCGCTTCAAACCATGTGCTATCGTCGTTTGACACCGAAAATCCACCCCCCCACAAAAAAAAAAAAAACAGGTCAAAACAAATTACTTGATAATTCAACTCACTCCTTCTTAGTCTTCTGCTGGTCTTCTTCTTCTTGGTCTTCGCCTTTACCAGCACAAGGCTCCTCGTTCAGAGCCTCGCTGGAAGCTGAGGAGACGGATGAAGAGTTGGGCGTTGCCGGAGGATTCACAACCTCCGGCGACTCTGTCTTCGTCGTCTGATGATTTGGAACCGATTCCACTTCTGGTTCGAACAGAGAGGGGGCCATGTCTTGAACCCCCAAAAGCTCCATGAACCCTAATGAGGGGCTCCGATCTCCTTCGCTAAAATCAAACTCTGCTTGTAATGCAAAAGTGCTGGATATGTAGTCAGGAAATGATGATGAAGAAGAGCCCACAGCAGCTTCCTCCATCTTTATACTAACACCTCTGTAATCGTTTCCCTCCATAGATCGATCCACAAATTAAAATCTCTATTTCATTTGAGAGAGAGAGAGAGAGATTATAGTTCAGTGAGAAAGGGAAGAGCTGGGAGTAGGGTTATTTCATTTATAAGGTAGGTGAGAGAGAGGGAGAGAGTGAGAGAGTTAAATTTGGAGTTTAGAAGAAAGAGAACTTTGGCTAGGGAAATGGACAGGCATTATGAGGGTTGGCAAAGTGGCAACAAGAACCTTGACCGGCAATTACAGGTCAACTTCTGTCAAGTACTTAAACAGTTCCAGTTGCCATTGGAGCTCGAGTAATTATTCTCTGCATCAGAACTTTTATATATTTCCTGACATCTTTATGTCATTGTTTAGACTTCACAAAGCTCAACAGAGCATGTAATATGAATATAACTGCAAAGGGCAAACGAATATTGAGGGACCTAGGATAGACCCGGCACATCGAGTAATTCCTCATTGAGCTCCGACAGCCCGGTCCGCTTTTCCCTACCCCAAGATCCTAACTCGGTAACTGGGCTGCAGTGTGAACTCGGCTCAATTGCATGTGGGAATCTTACGGCGTTAAAAGGGCTCGTACGATGCGGTTTCTTTTTTCTTTTTTTTTAAAGAAAATTAAATAAAGTAGATTTTAATTTCTACTGTTACAGTTTAGGCATAGCTAGGTAATTAGCTAAATATTAATAATATAATTTATTATTTTTTATATTCAAAATCATTATAAGAAATAGCTATTATCTAACCTACCATAAACTCGCTTGAATCCGGAACGGCCTATTATGTGATGCAGTGGTTCTTATACTTATCGAATTACAACACAATCTGTTGTATATATAATCTATAATTGAAGGGAGCGGCATGAAAGGCGCCAATTGAATATGATCGTAATTGGGGGATTAGATAATTAATTAATAATGAAGAGTGACTAGTGAAAGGGACTCGTAGAGTATCTCACAAAAGAAAAAAGATCAAAGAAGATAATGTAGGGACCGATATTTACTATTGAATAATAATGACGATTCTCTTAAATCTCTCTCTATACATTTTTGTTTCGGTGTCCAATAATTATAATGCCCCTTGCTTTTCTTTCGAATCATCACTTTAGCTAATGATCTTCAATATCTAATTTTGTGAATCAAAGTAAATCCCTGCGGCAACAAAGAACCTGAACAGGATAGGATAAAAAAGATCCGACTTAACTCAAAAGGTGTGAAATCAAAGCCCAAATGCCGATCGGGAGGACCAACGTACAAAATAAACTTTTCTGCTGGAGGATATATATTATATTAATTAAAATGCAGGTATGGTGAAGAATTTAATCTTAAATTAAATTTTTTTATTCAAATGGATATTTACTGCATATATGCTAGCTTCTGTAATTTTTTTTTTACATTTATTTAAGAATATGTTTTCAAGAAAAGAAGTTACAGATGAGAAACGTTACTTATTATTTTAAGTTACATTACAGACACTCATTAGAAACTTCTTTTCTTCACTCTTTTTTCTTTTTCTTTTTCTTATTACTGCCTTTAACCGATCCCGATGAAAAAGAAAAAGCGCAAAAGAAAGATGGCGATGGGCGATCGCACATTTCTATTCTTTTTTTTCCCCCCGCTCTTTAGGCTTTTGGTCGTCCAGAAAGAAATTAGCGTAATTTGGGAGACGAAGGACGATTTAAATAAAGAAAAAGGAATCGGGGTATTGTTAGCGTAAAACGGTGCACGTGCGGAGAGACAAAGGGCTCTGATCATATGAGAATGGTAGGAAGGAGTGAGATAATAAAATTGTTGCGTGTGAGATGGGTTTACCTTGGCTCTCTCGCATCGCATGCCTTCAATAATTCGATTTCTCATCTTTCTGGGTAAAGTTTAAATTGGCCTTCCTCCCTCTGTACTCTACAATTTCAGAAAAATACGGTTCCCACTCGAATACTCTCTCTACTTTGGTGTATATACGTATCCAACCGTATTCGCTGCGTAGTTATTCGAATTTTTTCCATATTATAGGGTTAACTATACTGTGGAGACAAGTTATGTGATGGCGGATTTGCAAAATTTGTCGGCTTAAGCAAGCGCCGTGGGTGGTGGATATATATCTGAATTATGATGATGATATATATATATATATATATGTATAACGCATGTGTAACTACTTGCATGTGTTTAACTCTATATATCATTAATGCTGTGTATTAATTTCTACCTAGTGATGTGTTTCCTTATTGGACGGGTTCCTAACTACCATTCAGATGAAAATTACTAGTGTCGCTGTATATAATTAACATATCAGTAATTTCTTCGTAGCTGTCAATCAATTTAGTTTATAAATGAGACTTTTTAGCATTGGATTATAAGCATTAAATCACGAGTTTATAATAATTGGGATTTATAGCAGGGTTAAAAAGATGAGAGAAGTTGGGAGGGATCATCGGTCCCATGGCACTGAACTGGCAGACCCTGCTCTTGTGCTGTCTTGTTCACTTCTCTTGGTATCGTTGTCTTTCAGCGCTAATAATGTTTCAGATGTTTTGGTTTTTCCAGGTTTGAGGCCTGGAATCCCTCTCTCTGTCGGAGTTTTTCCATGTTCAGAACTTGGGCCTTATAAACCTGATCTTGGTTTCTGTATGTTTGTAAAGAAACAGTTTGTGAGAAATAGAAGGATTCTTATAAGATGCTTCTACCAAAAAGTTATCGCCTTAACTTGAGTTGAAGATGAATAATTGTGCTAGCCTGCGATTGTTTGAATATATTTCAAGTACCTGAGATTCCATATCAACCACTCCCACCTACCATCTCCTGCAGGTTTTGCCGACTTGATCCAATTCCCTGCCTGCCGTCTCTATCCATTTCTAGCTAGTTCCTTCCCTCTCATTTTTTTTTTGATATATATATATTGCCCTAGCTAGCTAGCTAGCTACTTCGTTTGTTTATTTATTTATTCCCACTCAAGCCCTCCAAGATGATCCACACATCAAGCGGCAATAATTCAACTTTTTTTTTTTGTAACTCCATCGCGGCAATGGCAGGCATAAACCTACTTGGTTTCTACCCATATCTGTTTCTAATTCGAAATTCAGCGCGTATAATTAAACTGGTTTTCTAACACCATGATAAGGTTGTAATTAAGGACTAAGGGATTAATATTCTATGCATCATCAATGTACTTCTTTTTCTTCACCTACGGGTAATTATAATAGTTAAGATCACATTCACGTTAAATTAAAGCACCCATTTCTTGTCACCTGAGCGATTTCCTCTTCTCAACAAATCATCCACGCAGCCACGTTTAATTAGGAGCAAACTGGTTTTGCTATACTGATGTTGAGGGAGAAAAAGTCACCTCTCATCTGTTACTATCTTCATCAACAGCAAAAGCAGATAGAAGTGGATTTTTTTTTTATAAAAAATTTGAGATTAATTTCTCATTTGGCATAGTAAAACAGATTAACCTCCCTTCATCAACAGAAATTATTTCTCATCGTAAAACAATTTTGTTTTCTCTTCTGTTTCTTGCAAGAAGGATACATACGGTGCAAAAGCATCTGAAAAAATAAGAAAGAAATATCGAACTTAACTTTGAAAGGTGGATGAATAAAAACACGATAGCTGACAGAGGAGGATAAGATGAGGATCATATATTTCCCAGTGGTCATTTCTGATCTATACACCCGAGGGACGGGCTGCGAAGAAAGAAACGAGAGTACATTCTCGTCTATCAATATTAAAGTTAACGGATTATTTTGCTAAGGAGTTAACAAAAAATGCCAAAATAAACGGCTAGATGAAGAAAAAATAAGTTATTCCACCAGTTTATTGGATTAATCCGAGACTTATAATATTTTAACACTTCTTTTAAGGGGGGAAAAGAGAGAGAGAGAGAGAGAGAAAGAAAACCTTCACCCCTTTTCGAATTCGAGTTCTTTTGAATTTTTGGGTGTAAGGCTGGCCGATTAAGCTGGCCCGCGACGGACGGCCCATTGTCCACATGAGATCAGCGACACGACACGATCGATAGATGACCGTTTCTGGTCTGGACGATGCGGCCCTTTCCCTAACGGACACGTGTTTGTTGGTTACTATTGTTTTCCACATTTTCCTAATTAAACGACCATTTATTTGTCTTTTTCCAATCCAGCGGTCCGAATTTTGTTTCCCCTACTGGTAAAACAACCACCGGAAGCACAGCACGTGCCCCTAATCGAGCTTGCGTGGAAATAGAACAGTTGCTTCCATGGAATTAAATGCCGGACAGCAATATCTCATTTATTGCGGGTAAGCAATATATGATATAAATATTTTTGTATATCACTTATTTTTTATGTAAATTTTATCTGAAAATATAGTATATCGTAAATAATGTGAGGTAAATATCGCGGTATTTTATTTTTTATTGATGTGTGTGAGACATTTTTTTTTATCATTTTATATTAAAAAATTATAAATATATAAAACATTAAAGTATAATTAATACACATATCATAAAATAAATATTTACTTTTATTTTTTTATTACTTTTCTTAGTTAATATAAAAATAATTATTTTTGTATAACATTTTTTATTAAAAAATATTTTCTAACACATATATTTTATTTATATTTGATAAATCATGATGAGAAAAATTAGAATACATATAAAATGTGTAAAAATATTATTAAATTTAGGTTGTCTTAAAATAATATTTTAATTTTTTTTTTTTTTATGAAAATGGTAACAATATGCATTGCAGTATGCCGTAAAAATTTTAGATGCGGTATACGTAGCGATAACGACATTTAATACCTTAGTTGCATATATGGATGACTTTGGGTTTGGGCGACGGCCTCAGATGGGTGGAAATCCCGGAGCAGCTGCCAATTTATTAGTAACACCTTAATTAGCAGAGATATATGAACTTAATTTGCTGGGAAGAAATCACACACACACACACATACATATGCGTATATTATATGACTTTCTTGACCAATATTAATTCTCGTACTTCTGACGTTGGTATTAATTGAGGGAGCCAAAAGAATTTAGTGGATGTAAATGGTATTATAAGAGATAAATGAAAATTGATCCCATAACCTAAAACAATTAGTTTGCTCAAATTATTAAAATTATGGATTTAAATTGATTTTCATTGCAGAATATATATACTTGTCAAGTGGTTTTGTTAAATCGAGCAGGGTCAACTGAGAAGCTGGTTTGAGCATGTATACATTTGCTAGTGGGTCGTAACTATTGTCGACGCTTCAATTACAATATATGAAAGTAGGAAACTTTTCATTAGATCTCTAAAACTTGAGTTTTGATATCATGTTAAAGTTTTTAATTAAAACTGATAGTTGGAAATGTCTTATCACAAATTATAAAAGACAAAAAAACTTATTTACTAGGCCATGTGGGATTTAATAGTTATACGTGCACGGGATAACTAATTTTTAGTAACACACGCATGGGATAACCAGTTTTGATAAAACCATATCCAACCATTGACTAAGATTTGGTTAACATAAACTGCATGGCGTTTTGATTAAAAAAAAAAAAGTGTCTCAAAATCACTTCAACTGTATATGTACATACATATGTTTCATGGTAGTATAAAACTCCCGAAAAAGAGACCGAATAATCGAATATATATATATATATATATATTAAAAAAAACTACACTGCCCAACATTATTTTTAAGGTATATATACAGTACTATAGGTACTAACTGAATCAGGGGGAAAATATACTTTTGGTACGAAAAATGTGTTATCATAGATATGCATGACCATAGTAAGATTAAACGCAAATCTCTTGATTTGTTATGAGGATTTGTTGATCTAGTAAATTTCATGCATCGATAATCAAATTTTCCGTTTGATCGACTGTGACATTAAAAACGTTCTCTAATCAATTACTGAAATATGATGTTGGATTCTTCTCTCAAAAAAAAAAAAAAAAAAGAAGAAAGAAAGAAAGAAAGAAATGTGATATTGGATAGTTGCGGGTGGAAATTGAGCCATTGAGATTATTGGGTGGGGGGATTTGCTTTCAGAACACGCTCCCAAGGTCTATAGAATTCGCGTCACCAATTGATGGGCAGTGGAAGGATCAAACTTGAGGATACGGTAGGGACTATTTTTTAAAAAAATTGCAAGTGATGATAACATGCGACTGTAGTTTTTGACCAAGTATTTAGCTTCCCGGATACGTTTGGTATTTTGAGGAGATCAAAATAAAATAAAAACTAATAAACAATTTTTAATTGAAGAAGTTTTGCTTGGTTGTGCCGGGTCACCATCTTTTGTTACCATCCAGCCTAATTGGTGGATCGAGCCGGAGCCCCGGATTTGACTGTAGCCACGACTCACGACCACCTCTCATCCTGCCCCGCCAACGCCCCAATTAATTGGCTGCCCATATCCTTTTCGGTCAAATCTTTGAATATTATGCTACTGCTTTGGATGCAGCCGCTAACCTTGGTGGTGGAACCCGAATCTTTTGGCTTAGGGACAAGGGCAGATGATGTTTGAGGAGGTGAGGCCGAGCATGAGTGGTGTGGTAGAGTCATGGAATGGAGATTACAGATTGTTGTAGTTGAGGGACATTTAGGGGTTTGGGGATTATGTAAGAAATTGAATAAGAGGGTTAAGAGATTAGATGAAACGACACTATTCAAAAAGAAAAGGGATAAAGTGAAAAACTTTTATCGTTCTACTTAAAAGAAAATTACATGCAGTTCTCAAAGTTTAATCCGTATATTATATTATTCACATCTTTACATTCGTCTATCATATCTGAAAGGCATAATTTTATACCCAATCTCTAACTTCTTATAAAATAACAAAGTTAATATATATATTTTACATATTCTCAAAATTCTTGATGGCGGCCACACCCTTCACCCCACAGGACGTCCGCCATTGACTGTTGACATAATCCTATTCTCCTTTTCACTCGATTATTTTTTGTTAAAAAAAAACATTAGCACAGTTACTTTGCAAATGGAAAAGATAATATGCTATTAAAGGAAAATTTTAATTACTCCAATTTTTATTTTTGTTAAATAGCACCATCACTTAAAAAAAAAAAATACTTGCGTCAATGATATAACAGGGTCAGAACTGCTTACCACAAAAAAAAAAATGGGTCAGAACTCCGACGTTTCTTTCATAATGATTACAATAATTAATCTTCGAAATCGAAAGTCATCTATTATTAGCAGGTCAGATAAATAAAAATAAATAAATAAGTAAATAAAACTCCCAACACATATATATCTAACATTTTTTTCTCCTCCCTCTGCGTGCCAAACAATCACTTCATCAAGTCCGTCTGCACACGTAGCCGGCGGCCTTAATCAGCTTCCTCTTCCATTTAGCACACTAAAAAAATAAAACTCCCTGCCACCAACATTTTTTGGAACATTTGTTATTTCCATTCGTCTCAATTTTTTTAAATTATTTTCATACTTAAAAAATTATTTTATCATATTATATTTTAAGCTATCATTTTAATTTTTTTTCCTATTTCTTTATTTATGAGTGAAGAAATGATAAAAGTGAAAACATACAAATTTTTTTCTTTTTTCTTAAATCTTTACATCAAACCCATAAAGTAATATTAAAACTTGATAAGAATACATGCAAAACGATCCACAAAAATGATGCAGTTCTGCTAACAAAAAAGAAAAGAAAAGAAAAGAAAAGAAAATAGAGCAGTTGGGCAGTTATTGAAGTGAAATTATGTACACTAGGCGATGATTATTTGGTAGGCTACGGAGACATGTTTGAGGCCTTTGAAAACCTCGGGCGCCTGTCTGGTTTTATGATTGGATTACATTTTCTCCAAGGTCATGGATCGAGGCTTTAATTTTGGTCTCGGATTGGCTATTTATTGCTACTTTTATGTACTTGACGACCCTTGGTGATGATGTTAGGTTTGCATCCTCATAACAATTGATTGCTGAAGTGAAAACCCCTTCATTGGATAAGGAAAATTGTATATATCGCGAATGCGGGTTATTGTTTTTAATTTGCCAGGAGTGTGTAATTAAGTTATATATATAAGCTCAAACTAGACCCAGACCAGAGCTTCTGGAAGACTGACAAAATTGTGGTCGTTCCAATGTTGTTGATTAATAAAAATAAACGAAATCTCCGACTCGTGAATCAATATATTTATTTATTTATTTATTGTCATTAATCTCGGCGTGAATCGGTCATCATAAAGATAATACTAGTATAGATTCGAAACATAACGCGATTATTTAATTTAGAGGTCTCACATGGCGTGGCCAAGTCAAAAGGGGGACACTGGTACTATAGACTCTAGGCCTTGGCTTGTTTCTCCCACAAAAGACACTTAAAATGAGTACCGTATATTCTACATCTATTCTTAATTAATCACATGCAACGTTTTCTTTTCCCTTTTTCCCAGTCTTAATTAACGGTACCTCAGAAAAAAAATTTACATTAACATGCAAAGTAATAATTAACACACGCCATATGAGATTGCAGTTCATTATCGACATTGATTTTTAACATATTCTTGGCACAGCAACACATTTAGCAATCCAAAGATGACAATTAAACATTCTAAGTAAAATAATTATTTAAAGACCAAATTATCTATCATACATAGTTTTAGTTTATACAAAACGATTTGATGAATAAATAATCCAATCACATACTGGGTGAGATCTAATTTCTTTCAAATGATTGAAAGGCTTTATATTAACATGTACCTATTTTTTCAAAACCTGTGCATCTTAATGCTTTTACAATAATTTCTTATTTTTATTACGAAGAACATAAAAAAAATCATAAGAAATTAATTTTCTCTTGAAAAAAATTATTCAAACAATAATCAAGACAATAAAGCATTAGCTTCTGAATATATAGCACTAGATTTAGATTAAAAAAAATAGAAAATAATAATATTCATTTATAATTAAACTAGGCCGATCGAGTAGAGCCTAAAATTCTTTATGAAGCTGATTAAAATGAGTCAAATAGAAAGAGACAAAAACCTCCAAAATTTTGTCGTCCATGGTGCCGTTCTCTTATGGAGAAGGATCATCAAATTCGCCTTTGTTTACTTAGTTTTTTACATGACGTAGTCAATGAAAGGAGGTATAATATCTTACATTATTATCTCTCATACAGAAAGATAAATAATTGTATGGATAAAAAAAACATAAAAAAAGCAAGAATAACCCAGTAACAATAGGTATGCAGTCCGAACTCCGAAGAGCTACTTCTTTTAATTGGGCCGTTTGGCCCGTTCCTTAAAGAAGACTTGTAGATTGGGCCTAAAAATTCGGCTTTTTACCCAAAAATCAGCGAGACTCAAGGGTCCAAGCTAATTCATCAGTGCTAGTCCAGTAACAAAATACCTCGGAAATCTTTTAGCCCGGCCGACTCTTGCAACTTCCCAGTTACTTTGGTTGCGAGAAACTGTAGGTGGCAGCACGAACTTGGCGGAGCCGATTTTGAGAAGGACTTGGAATCGCATTATTTAACGACCCTGACCACTTACGGTTCCGAGCCCATAGTTACACACTGTATTGGCCTTGCTTTGCTTTGCTAGGATTATTTGTTTCCAAATATAATGGACCCGGTGCGGGAAGAAGACATATGTTCCGCCGAAATTTACTTCTCAGAATCGAAGACCGAGGAGTTGTTTCATCCCTGTGCCGATGTCCCAGAGCCGTCCTTTCGATTCTCTTTTGCCTCGCTCCACCGTGTCCTAGATATCCAAGATCTGTTGCCTGTAATCGAGTCCAGAGCCAAGTCAATTACTGATGGCCGTGACACAACCCCTCATAAACTTAGAGCTTCGCATGGCCGTGTACGTACTACGTCACCATCGAGGAAGAATTAATGGAGCTTGATTTAGCTGACACATCAGAGAACGAACCAGAGGATCACGACTAATTGGACCCAGAGATGACCGAAGAACACCTGAATGCTGACTTCTTGCTCGAGCTCGAAGATTGGGACAGCGCTGGAGAAGAATCAGGGGATGAGCAAGTTATGCGAGAGAGCGTTGCTGGGAGGATGGTGCCTGCTTCACTGGAATCCATGGATGCCTTGGAAAGTAGAGTATTGCGTGAAGACGAGAGCGCCGATTTTTGTGTTATTTGTTCGGACAAGTTGGAGAGAGTGGTTAAGATGATGCCTTGCTGCCATTACTACCATCAAGATTGTATCTTCCAGTGGCTCAACACCAGCCATGTCTGTCCTTTGTGCAGGTTCCACCTCCCGCAAAGATCAACTCTCTGATTCCTGTCTGTTCTTGGTTAATACTTAAAGAGTCTTATCAATTGTCCGTCTGATGTTAGCAGATTGTCTAATACCATTAATTCTAGGAATTCCACATTTTGAAAGTTATGGGTACAATCATGTCGAATGCAACAAATTTATTTAATTTAAGGCCTTGTATATAGACAAACTTGTCTAGAGAGGTCTCCACTTGACGTCTAACAATACTTGAAGGACTTTAATTTTAGTCTGTCACTAGATACAAAAAAAATATTTGACGCCCACTTACTTCGGATTATAATAGTCTCTTCCATGTCCTCCAACACAGACTTCAGTTTCCTTAATTCACTGTTGTCAGGGTACTGCAACTTCCTTTTGCAATATGTGAGCAGTACGAAGAAGATGAATAAAAAAAAAAATAGGGAAAACAACTAAACAATTAGACAGAGTTATTACATTTTTGAACCATGAGTTTTTCTTAATCAATCATCAGTTATGAGGAACTGGACTCAAGATCTTCACCATAATCTGCATAAGTCTGACTTTCATCTGTAAATTCAAAATGTAATCAGCTGTTTCTTTGAAGAGTCCATCCAAGTCCACTGAGGCACAGCCATTAGGAACCAGGCCCTTCAAGGCCTTCACTTTTCTCTCTACCAAGCTGTTGGGCCCTCTCCTTCTCTTCAACAACAGCCTTCTGGGCCTGACTTGCTGAGGGCTAATTCCCATGGCCGATCGCATCAAGAATATTGAACCTGTCTTAACTTAATTTGCGTAAATGGCTGGTATTGTGGGAAGTGGATTGGTGGCTGAATGGAGAGGGGTTCCTTTTTATAGGGAAAGGCTCCAAGGGGATGGGACTGGGTGACTGAGGGCAAGGCCATGTGTCCTCAAGGTGGTTGCTTCCTTGCTAGTTGGTGCATGTTATCCAACTCAATGCACATGCAGCCACATGATTCTACCTCTCTAAGCCACCACCTTTGATCTCATCAACACACCCTGTATTATTCTCATACGCTCTCATCTACTTTCCAAGTTCAATGCACATACACCCACATAACACATAAGCAAATACATACATACGGCAATCGTACGTATTCGTAGCTACACATAACACACACATGTAGCCATTTAGCGTTAGTGGTTGCAAAAAACTTTACAGGGATAGTTTTCAACATCAAATATCGCCACAACCGCAGAAGCTAATCTGAAGTGCTAACATTATCAAACAGTGCAGCATATAATTTTAAAACTAACTGGACGGGTGCTTTAATTGCTTCTTTAGCTGAAGCTCCAGTTATTTTCCAGCTCAATTCACATAGGCATGTCACGTATTTTTTTTTATCATCCTTTTCTTTGGGCTTTGAGCGTTGTTTCCCAACAGGAAACGCGGCCGGCTATATGATATTAGCGAAAATTAAGGAGTTTGAAATGATTGAAAATACTTCTGATGCGCCTATATAATTTCGTCTACAAAAGAATAATAGTGTTTTAAATAAATCAAACAATTAGGAAGACATATTTTGGATCCTTATTAATGTTGAGATGAGGGCAGAGTTTGCCTTCACACGTTCCATGATCATGTCCCAAATGTCCGAAATCAACCGGTGATCTTGCCTTCACACATGGTTTCTATTACATATATATTGGTCAAAGTACAAATTAAGCTGAAAGCCCAGAATTTTTTTTTTATTAGAAACGCACCTCATGGAAGAAGATGCATGCACATATAGAGTTGCCTGATATATATGCAGTTGCTTCTGCAGGCCACATTCTGAATCTCTGCTACCCGCAATATTAATAATACATTCATGAAATCATACATGGAATAAAATTGTAAAATCAATATTTTTCAATTAAGTGACCTAATAACGAAAATGAATAATTAATGTATCTTTCTGTTTTATATGTTTTGATTTGGTTTTAAAGTTCGAATACATAGAATTACATTTCATTTTCCTTTTAATTTGATGTTCCTGGAGCGATTGGTTTTTTTTTTCCAGCCAAAAATCACAAATGTTTTTTTTTTTCTAACAAAAATGATGATTAAACTACTAATGTTTATGTGGCAACGTCGGGTTTTCTGGAGTCGCCACCAATCGGTTTTCGCTCAGGTCGATTGGATACCTTAAAATATGGTCTGCGAGAGTTCGGGGATCGGGAGTACGGTTACGCTAAAACAATATTGTTATAGCGCCCAAAATTGGCACCTTAGTTGATTTTAATTTTGTTTTACTTTGCTTTAAAAAAATTCAGTTAATTTTCAAACTAGAAATTTTAACTGAATTAGTTGAATGCGGATTTTTGGAAATTAATTTGTATAGAATTTTATACTTCCGAACCATGGACTCTGCCGAGTCATTTGGACACGGAAGATTTTGATTCCGAACCATGGACTCTGCCGAGTCATTTGGACACGGAAGATTTTGATTCCGAACCATGGACTCTGCCGAGTCATTTGGACACGGAAGATTTTGATTCCGAACCATGGACTCTGCCGAGTCATTTGGACACGGAATTTGGTGAAATTTTAAACAATTTTATCCATATTGTAAAAATATGGATTTTTATCTGTTTATTTAATTTGTTTATTTTAAAAAGTTTGATATTTTCCAAACCGTAGATCCTACCGGATCATCCGGATATGGAAATTGATTTATCGTAATTATTTAATTCTTATTATTATGAAATTAATTTTTAAATGGTAATTCTTTTTGTTTATGAATGATTTTTAATACTAACTAAAAAATTTATCTTTATATTTTTTACTTTTTTTTTACTTTCTTTCTTTTTCTTCTTTTTTTACTTATTTTTACTTCTTTTTTAATTTCTTTTAATTTCTTTTCTTTTCTTTCTTTTTTATTCTTTTCTTTCTTTCTTTGCTTTTTCTTTTTCTTTCTTTTATCTTTCTTTTCTTTTTCTTATATTTCCTTTTTTTCTTTATCTTATCTTTCTTTTATTTTTCTTTCTTATCTTTCTTTTATTTTTCTTGTCTTTTCTTTCTTTCTTTTCTTATCTTATCTTTTCTTTTATATTTTTTTTATCTTTCTTTTCTTTCTTATCTTTCTTTTATTTTTGTTTCTTATCTTTCTTTTATTTTTCTTATCTTTCTTTTTTTTCTTGTTTACTTTTTTTGTTTTTCTTGTTTAATGAAAGATATTTATTATTTTAAAGGATTACTCAATTTATAAAAGAATTAAAAAAAATAATAATTAATTTTTATTTAATAAGAAGTTAATTTAAAAGAATTAAAGAGTTTAAAAATAAAAATTTTGATCATGGTACGGGGCGTTGTTACTCAGCCAGACCCTCTTCACCAGGTGAAGCAGCTCAAAAGCGGGCACGAGACAGTTTCCAGCCAATATACCATGAACTAAAAAAATTTTTATTTTTATTTTTATTTTTTATTATTTTTTTATTATTATTTTTTTTTATTAAGAGAATCAAAAATTTTAAACAAAAGAAGAAAAGTTTTGATATTTATTTAATTTATTTTTGGAATAAAAGATTATTTAACCGAAAACTTATATGTATTTTAAAACAAAAGTCTTGATATTTTTATTTTTATATTCTTCTTTGTTTGATGAAAGATTTTTTTTTAATTTTAATTTATATTTCTGAAAATATATCTAATCAATAAGTCAAAAATATTTAAGAGAAAATTCAATTATTTTTGTTTTATTTTGTATTATTTTGAAATTATTTGATTAAGATTTTTATAAAGGAAACAAAAAGTTATATCTTTTAATAAGTAAAATATTACTGAATAAAATATTAACCCAAAATTTTTATTCTTTTCATTCTTTTTATTAATAAAGAAAACTAAAAAAAAAATTATATTTTTAAAAGAAATAAATAAAATATTATTGAAAAATATTAACTCAAAAATTTTACGCTTTTTATTCTTTTTAATAAAGAAAACTAAAAAAAATTATATATTAATAGATAATTAATATATTAGTCTAAAGTTTTTTTTTTATTTTTTATAAAGAAAAAAAATTTATTTATATATTTTATTTTAAAAATATTTCCGAGCCATGGATCCTGGCGGATCATTTGGTCATGGAGTTTTAATTAAATTTTTTTATTTCATTAATTATTAATTTTAAAGATGTATTAAAAGAATGGTTTTATGTTTATTTATTTATTTATTTTATTTTTGAATTATTTCATTATGTTTGTTTATTAAAAGGAATAAAAACTTTGTTTCAAAATAAAAAAAAGTAATTTTTATTAGCCTTTAGAAAATTATTCACATAAAATTCCTTTTTTTATCTTTTAATCATAAAAAAAATTCAATTAATAAAGTGGGGCTTTTTGGCCATCCACTTTAATAACACAATAATAATAAAAGTTAGCACAATTAATATAGTTAGATTAGTTGGATTAGTTAGTTAATAACAATAAAAAAGGTTAGTAAAAGTTAGATTAAATTAATTAACAACAATAATAAAAATTAGCCAAGTTTAATTAAATTAATGGTTAACAACAATAATAAAAAGTTAGTCAAGTTAATTAAGTTAATTAATTACAACAAAAATAAAAGTTAGACAATTTAATTAATTTAATTAATTAACAACAATAATAAAAGTTAGCCAAGTTTAATTAAGTTAATTAATTAACAACAATAAATAAAAATTAACCAAGTTTAATTAAGTTAATTAATTAACAACAATAAATAAAAGTTAGCCAAGTTTAATTAAGTTAATTAATTAACAACAATAAATAAAAATTAGCCAAGTTTAATTAAGTTAATTAATTAACAACAATAAATAAAAATTAGCCAAGTTTAATTAAGTTAATTAATTAACAACAATAAATAAAAGTTAGCCAAGTTTAATTAAGTTAATTAATTACAACAAAAATAAAAGTTAGCCAAGTTTAATTAAGTTAATTAATTACAACAAAAATAAAAGTTAGACAATTTAATTAATTATTAACAACAATAATAATAAAGGTTAGTAAAAATTAGCAAGTTAGTTGTTAGTTGCTAATAACAAAAAAAAAGGTTAGTAATAATAACAATAATAAACAAATAAATAAACAAGTAAAAAAAATAAATGAGTTAGTTAATTAATTTTCTGCAAAGACAAAATAAAAAGGTTAGTGACCTAATAGAAAGAAATTGAAAAGATGATGGGTGAAACAAGGGTTTACCCTTTTAGTTTTGAATTTTGAATCCCAGGAAATGAGAACGACGACGGCGCGAGGGGGGGAAGGGAAGGGGCAGCTGGCGGCACGGCCAGGGGCAGGGGGCGACGGCGTGGGGCACGGGGGGGGGGGGGGGGGGCCGGCGGCGGGCAGGGGCGACGCGGCGGCGGGCAGGGGTGGCGCCGGGCAGAGGCGGCGGCGGCGGGCGGCGAGGGACACGGCGGAGAGAGAGAGAGAGAGAGAGAGAGAGAGAGAGAGGGAACAGCAGTGAAAAAAAATTTGGCTTTCTGGGGAAGAAGGGAAGAGGTCTGGGGCTAAGGGCTGTAATTTTCTCTTTTTTTTGAAACGGAGCTCTAAGTTTTTTTTCTATTTTTTTCTGTGTTCATCACTGAATTTGGAGGGGTATTTATAGAAGGAGTTTGGCTGAACTGTGGACGGATAAATTAATAAAAAATTTCAAACTTATCTCTTAAATTGGTAAAATGACAATTTTAGTCCTTTACGTCTCTCAGCCTCTGGATAAGTTCCTGAAGCTTCTGATTTTGACAATTTTGTCGTTTTCTGTCAATTTGAGCCAAAAACGTCGGCAGGCTCAAAATTTTATGTGACAAACTGCCAAATGCTCCTGGAACTTTCAGAATTTGTCAATTTTGCCTGAAACTTCTTAATTTTGTCATTTTTACCTCAAACTTTTAAATTTTGTCATTTTTATGGAGTTTTCTTTTTTTCTTTCAAACATACACATATACACACATATATCAAATCTTAAAAAAAAAATATATATATATATATATATATTTTAAACTAATTAAAAAAAATTTAGTAATAATAATAACAATAATAATAATAATACATTTTTTTATTTAATTTTTTTTTATTTAATTAATTTTTTTTTAAAATTATTTTAATGGCCAGACGAAATTGGGTGTCAACAGCTGCCCCCCTTTGCATGCTTCATGGGACATGATGTATGCAAAGTTAGTTACCAAATTTCGTCCAGCTTAGCTAGGCATTGAAAACCTTCTCGCCGCCTAAACTCTGAGGTTTAAGGAAAGGTCCTTAGAACCTCTAACGATAGGAAAGGTTCTATCGTTGTAAGATGGACTGAATGATTGATTGTTTGTTTGAGGTTTAAGGAAAGGTCCTTAGAACCTCTAACGATAGGAAAGGTTCTATCGTTGTAAGATGGACTGAATGATTGATTGTTTGTTTGAGGTTTAAGGAAAGGTCCTTAGAACCTCTAACGATAGGAAAGGTTCTATCGTTGTAAGATGGACTGAATGATTGATTGTTTGTTTGAGGTTTAAGGAAAGGTCCTTGGAACCTCTAACGATAGGAAAGGTTCTATCGTTGTAAGATGGACTGAATGATTGATTGTTTGTTTGAGGTTTAAGGAAAGGTCCTTGGAACCTCTAACGATAGGAAAGGTTCTATCGTTGTAAGATGGACTGAATGATTGATTGTTTGTTTGAGGTTTAAGGAAAGGTCCTTAGAACCTCTAACGATAGGAAAGGTTCTATCGTTGTAAGATGGACTGAATGATTGATTGTTTGTTTGAGGTTTAAGGAAAGATCCTTAGAACCTCTAACGATAGGAAAGGTTCTATCGTTGTAAGATGGACTGAATGATTGATTGTTTGTTTGAGGTTAAGGAAAGATCCTTAGAACCTCTAACGATAGGAAAGGTTCTATCGTTGTAAGATGGACTGAATGATTGATTGTTTGTTTGAGGTTTAAGGAAAGGTCCTTAGAACCTCTAACGATAGGAAAGGTTCTATCGTTGTAAGATGGACTGAATGATTGATTGTTTGTTTGAGGTTTAAGGAAAGATCCTTAGAACCTCTAACGATAGGAAAGGTTCTATCGTTGTAAGATGGACTGAATGATTGATTGTTTGTTTGAGGTTAAGGAAAGATCCTTAGAACCTCTAACGATAGGAAAGGTTCTATCGTTGTAAGATGGACTGAATGATTGATTGTTTGTTTGAGGTTTAAGGAAAGGTCCTTAGAACCTCTAACGATAGGAAAGGTTCTATCGTTGTAAGATGGACTGAATGATTGATTGTTTGTTTGAGGTTTAAGGAAAGGTCCTTAGAACCTCTAACGATAGGAAAGGTTCTATCGTTGTAAGATGGACTGAATGATTGATTGTTTGTTTGAGGTTTAAGGAAAGGTCCTTGGAACCTCTAACGATAGAAAAGGTTCTATCGTTGTAAGATGGACTGAATGATTGATTGTTTGTTTGAGGTTTAAGGAAAGGTCCTTGGAACCTCTAACGATAGGAAAGGTTCTATCGTTGTAAGATGGACTGAATGATTGATTGTTTGTTTGAGGTTTAAGGAAAGGTCCTTAGAACCTCTAACGATAGGAAAGGTTCTATCGTTGTAAGATGGACTGAATGATTGATTGTTTGTTTGAGGTTTAAGGAAAGGTCCTTAGAACCTCTAACGATAGGAAAGGTTCTATCGTTGTAAGATGGACTGAATGATTGATTGTTTGTTTAAGGTTTAAGGAAAGGTCCTTAGAACCTCTAACGATAGGAAAGGTTCTATCGTTGTAAGATGGACTGAATGATTGATTGTTTGTTTGAGGTTTAAGGAAAGGTCCTTAGAACCTCTAACGATAGGAAATGTTCTATCGTTGTAAGATGGACTGAATGATTGATTGTTTGTTTGAGGTTTAAGGAAAGGTCCTTAGAACCTCTAACGATAGGAAAGGTTCTATCGTTGTAAGATGGACTGAATGATTGATTGTTTGTTTGAGGTTTAAGGAAAGGTCCTTAGAACCTCTAACGATAGGAAAGGTTCTATCGTTGTAAGATGGACTGAATGATTGATTGTTTGTTTGAGGTTTAAGGAAAGGTCCTTAGAACCTCTAACGATAGGAAAGGTTCTATCGTTGTAAGATGGACTGAATGATTGATTGTTTGTTTAAGGTTTAAGGAAAGGTCCTTAGAACCTCTAACGATAGGAAAGGTTCTATCGTTGTAAGATGGACTGAATGATTGATTGTTTGTTTGAGGTTTAAGGAAAGGTCCTTAGAACCTCTAACGATAGGAAATGTTCTATCGTTGTAAGATGGACTGAATGATTGATTGTTTGTTTGAGGTTTAAGGAAAGGTCCTTAGAACCTCTAACGATAGGAAAGGTTCTATCGTTGTAAGATGGACTGAATGATTGATTGTTTGAGGTTAAGGAACTCTCCTTAGAACCTCGACGATAGGAACTCTCCTATCGTTGAAAGTTTGAGGTTAAGGGCCCTACCTTAGAACCTCTGCGATAAGAACTCTCTTATCGTTTGAAGAAAAATTGATGATTGAGGTTAAGGGTCCTACCTTAAAACCTCAAATTGATTGATTGATCTCGAGGCAAAGGTTCCATCCTTAAAACCCCGGATTGTTTGATTTTGAGGCTAAAGAGCTTTCCTTAGGACCTCGAGCGAAATTTATATGAAAGCAATTGAAATTGGAATAATTTTCTTCGAAAGTGTGAATTTTCATAATAGGTGAGTGCAAAAATTTAAACTTCGATAAGATGAGTGAATCTTGATGATGACAATAACACTGACAAATTATGTAAAGGGAACGGATGTTTGGAATCAATATCCAAGGTTCATCTAATATTTTCTTCAGTAAATATAGATTCCCTTGTGAGATATGTCATCCAAATAAGGTTAAAGCTTAACTACCCCAAAATGTTATGCCTAGTAGACCTAATAGGATGCGTCTCAAGAGTAATAAAAATTACTCTTTACTCAGCCATTCCAACCTAAAGGCATTGTCGCATGGTTTTAATATCAGCATGGACGAAACTATCTTATATATAAAAAAAGAAATTCCCTGAAAAGAAAAACTGAAACGCGAAAGAAAATGCTGATAATAAAACTAAAGGACAAGAAAAACGGATCAGATAGCTTCTTTCTTCCACAATACTTCAACAGGGTGAGTAGAGGACCATTATGGGAGTGAACTGGTCGGGAAAGACTGTCGTGTCCAGTCTATCTGAATCATTGCTGGATCTGGTTCAGGAACAAAAGCTTGTATTTTATCTAGCAATTCTTCAGCAGTTGTTGCGGATATTATGATTCGCCGTGCCACTCTTGATATGAAATTCTTCTGCATAGCATAATCCATAAAAGCTATCAGACCTGTAAAGAAATTGTTAACATTTAAAAGCCCAATGGGTTTCTTATGCAAATTAAGTTGGGCCATGGAAGCAATTTGAAAGACTTCTCCCAACGTGCCAAAACCACCTGGTAGAGCGATAAAAGCATCAGCATTTAAAAGCATTTGTAACACACGCTCTTGCAAATTTTTAACCACTAATTCTTCTCCAATCGTGCCCCCAGAAACAAATTTCAAAGGTCCAGGGATGATGCCCAAAACTTGACTTCCTCCTAAAGATGCTGCTGATGCTACACCTCCCATTAATCCGACACTACCTCCTCCATAAACTAAATGTATTTTTCGCTCAGCTAATACTCTACCCAAATGGTTGGCTGCCTTTAAATACTCTTCATCTTTTCCAGGAAAAGCCCCAGAAAATACACAAATACTTCGGGATTTACGAGTTGGGGTTTTCTCCATTCCTATCCTTATCCTTGTGAGAAAAGAGGATATATTTATAGAGATGAAGAGATAAGGCAATAATTTTATTTTCAAGAGTGGATACATTATTGCCAGCTATACACAGTAGTCACGAGTATGACTCTGGTCAGGTATGGGTACACTATCGTTAAAAGAGGAGGAAAATTTTCAAAATAGCTGCTAGCATGTACAGTAGTCACTACTGTAGCTTACGTCAGGAGTAGGTACGTGATTGTTGGAAGAGAAGGAAAATTTCAAAAGTGGCAGCTATATACAGTAGTCCGTGTCAGGAGTGGGTACATTATTGCCAAAGGGGAGGAAAATTTCAAAAGCGACAGCTAGCACGTACAGTAATCGTAACTATGGCTCATGTCAGGAGTGGATACATTATCGCTGAAAGGGGAGGAAAATTTCAAAAGCGACAGCTAGTACGTACAGTAATCGTGACTTTGGTTCACGTCAGGAGTGGATACATTATTACCAAAAGGGGAGGAAAATTTCAAAAGCGACAGCTAGTACGTACAGTAATCGTGACTTTGGTTCACGTCAGGAGTGGATACATTATTACCAAAAGGGGAGGAAAATTTCAAAAGCGACAGCTAGCACGTACAGTAATCGTGACTTTGATCCTCGTCTTCCACTGGCTTTGCGTCTAGTAATGGCTTCAATGCTTTCTATGAATCGGTGATTTGCATCTCATCTAGCTTTCTCACAAACTGGCAAACAGGGTCGTTTAGGGTCAGATTCCCAAGACTGTAACGATCTCGTTCTTTTTGGAAAATTATCCATAATCCAACAACCTCAAATTGCACTATTCCACAAGAATGCGCTTCAAGAACCTCTCGAATATCTTCTAGAGATTCCTTACGCAAGCCATTCTTAATGAATCTTATTCTATCATTACGATTTCTGGTGATCACTCCTGGAGCACGACATTTATTGCCGCAAATCCACCATCCACAATTATGACAAACGCCTAGCCTCTTTGCTCTTCTTTTTTTGGCATAAGCGCTTTTACCAAAGCCGGGCATACGGGGAAAGAACGCTTCGGGAACTTCACCAGCTGAACGAACCTTAGCTTCAATTAGCCACCGCACATTATCAGGAATGCCTTTGTGCATAAATACTCTGAATCGTTCACATCTAGCTTGATAAATCTTTTTAAGAACATTTATTGGGAAGGAAGGAAAATACTTTCGTAGGGCGGAAAGAGAAGACTCCATTGATGAAGGAGGCAAAGAAAGAAATTAGTGATTGTAGGAAACGAACATAACTAACACATATTTATAGTGATGAAAGGGATGATGCGTTTATTACACTTACAGAAGCAAGTACATTATTGTCAAAAGAAAAGACAAATGACAGCTTATATGTACAGCAATCATGACTGTGGCTCTCATCTTCCACTGATTTATGTCTAGTAACGGCTTCAATGCCTTCTATAGGTCGGGGATTTGCTTCCCATCCAGTTTTCTCACAAACTGGCAAACAGGGTCATTAAAAGTTAGATTTCCAAGACTGTAACGATCCTGTTCTTTACGGAAAGTCCACCATAAATCCATAATTTCCCATTGCACTATTTCACAAGAATGTGTTTCAAAAGTTAATAGGATATCATCCAAAGATTCCTTACGCAGGCCATTCTTGATGAATTTTCTTTTATCTTCATGATTTCTGGAGATGTATCCTAAAAAGCGACATTTAGTATTACAATTCCATCGTCCACATTTATGACAGACACCTAGCCTCTTTGCTCTTCGCTTTTTGGCATAAGCGCTTTTACCAAAGCCGGGCATACGGGGAAAGAACGCTTCTGGAACTTCACCAGCTGAACGAACCTTAGCTTCAATTAGCCACCGCACATTGTCAGGAATGCCTTTGTGCATAAAGACTCTAATCCTTTCACATCTAGCTTGGTAAATCATTTTAAGAACATTTATTGGGATGGAAGGAAAGTATTTTCGCATGGCGGAAAGAGTAGAATCCATTGATAAAAGAAGAATTTGAGAGAAGAGATGAAGAAATCAGTTATTGTAGGAAACTGAGAGTCAGAGAGTATTGCATCCGCTACTTAACCGGAAAGAAGAACACGCATTTATAGCGATGAAAGGATAACGTGTTAATTACGCTGACAGGAACAAGTATATTAAAAGAAAAGACAAATGACAGCTTATATGTACAGGAATCATGACCGTGGCTCTCATCTTCCCCTGATTTATGTCCAGTAATGGCTTCAATGCCATCTATAAGTCGGGGATTTGCTTCCCATCCAATTTTCTTACAAACTGACAAACAGGATCGTTTAAAGTCACATTCCCAAGACTGTAACGGTTTCGTTCTTTATGGTAAGTCCTCCATAAACTGATAATTTCACCTTGCACTTTTCCACAAGAATGCGTTTCAAGAGTCTCTCGGATATCTTCCAGAGATTCCTTACGCAGGCCATTCTTAATGAATTTTCTTTTATCTTCACGATTTATGGAGATGTATCCTAAAGAGCGACATTTAGTAATACAATTCCATCGCCCACATTTATAACACACGCCTAGTCTCTTTGCTCTTCGCCTTTTGGCATAACGGCTTTTACCTAAACCGGGCATGCGGGGCATAAATGCATCTGGAACTTCACCCGCCAGACGGACCTTAGCTTCAATTATCCACTGCACATTATCGGGAATGCCTTTGCGTGTAAAAACTCTGATTCTTTCACATCTAGCAAGGTAGATCTTTTTAAGGACTTTTATTGGAAAGGAAGGAAAGTATTTTCGCAGTGCAGAAAGAGTAGAATCCATTGATGAGAGAAGAATTTGAGAGAAGAGGGAAATGAATCCGTTATTGAAGGAAACTTAGATAACCGACTGGAAGAACATGCATTTATAGCGATGAAATGGATAACGTGTCGATTACACTTACGGGAGCAAATACATTATTAAAAGAAAAATGGAAAATTTTAAATATGATAAATTGTATGTACAGTGATTGTGACTGTGGCTCACATCTTCCACTGGTTTTACGTCCAGTAACGGGATTAATGGCTTCTATGAGTCGAGGATTTGCTTCCCATCCAGTTTTCTTACAAGCTGACAAATAGGGTCGTTTAATGTCAGATTCCCGGGACTGTATCGTTCTCGTTCTTCATGAAAAATGCTCCATAAATCGAGAAGTTCACGTTGCACGGATCCACAAGAATGCGTCTCAAGAGTCAATTGGAGATCATCCAATGAGTCCTTACTCAGGCCATTCTTAATGAATCGTATTTTATCTTCTCGATTATCAGAGATCATCCCTAAAGAACGACATTTAGTATTACAGGTCCAGCGTCCGCATTTATGACAGACGCCTAGTCTCCTCGCTCTTCGTTTTTTGGCATAAGAGCTTTTGCCTACACCAGGCATGTGAGACACAAATGCCTCTGGGATTTCACCTGCCAGACGAACCTTAGCTTCAATTAACCACCGCACATCTTCAGGGATTCCTTTATGCATCAGAGCTCTTAATCGTTCACAGCGAACTTGGTAGATCTTTTTGAGGATGTTCATTGGGAGAGAAGGAAAATATTTTCGCAAGGCAGAAAAAGTAGGATCCATTTTCTAGGAGAAAGTAAAAGAAAGGAGGGAGGAAATGATCAGTTATTATGGGCAACTGAGAGAACCGACTTGAGAGTCACGGAGTACCGTATCCGCCGCTTAACCGGAAAAGTGAATCCTACTTTATTTTGATGTGATAGATATTCCATCCAGCTGACGTCGATTCAGTCCTTGATTATTGAATCCATTGTCCGCTTTTGACGAATTTTCAACGACAATATTTCTTGATGTCTGCCTTATCTTTGACGATAGCTATCACTCATCTTGGATGCTGCTAAGCTGGCATCAATTCTGTTCTTTTAGGTGTAGCCTCAATTGCCAGGCTTTTGACGATATTGTATGCTTTATCCTTGGATTCCTGATGGGGCTGGGTCCAGCGTATTAGCTATGCGTCCAATTAGTAAGAGCTGATGTCATTAAGATCTCAGGTTATACTGCTGCAATCATGCTGCGGACATGCTTTTCATTTGATCCCTGTTATGTAAAAGCCATGCATGCATGATGTGAAATGCATGAATGCAAGGCATGTGTAATTGATGTTTTTTTTTTGAATCTAGCTCTTCATGTCTTTGCTTTACTTTACTGGATCTTCTTTGTGATTTCCTTCTCGGACTATTATTGAATCTCTTTATGCTTTCCAGCTGTTGTCCATTGTCTCAAAAGCCCAACTCTGTTCAAAAATCCTCTTTCCTTGCCTTATTTTTGAATTTTGACCTCAATTTTCTTTAATGCCCGCCTCATATTTTATGCTTCTCTGGATAATTGTCCCTGTTGAAATATTCGTGAGCATGATTCTTTCCTGCTGACATAGACATGTTAAGACTTCTGAAATGATCATTCAGGCTACCACCAAGGCTATCTCCCAAAGATTTGTTACTCCTTCTTCTTTGTTAGCCTATGTTCTGTGCTGCTCGCAAAGCAGGACCTCAATCTTACCTGTTTTAATTCACAAAGCTTATCAAAGTAATCTACGGTCTTTGTTTTTTTTCTAAGTTTTAATTATTACTATTCTTCCTTCAAAAGTCACAATTTATTGCACACTTAAGGCTAGTAGGAATGTGAGATTTGAAGGAAAAGAACTGGATAGAAGCGACTTTAGCATTTTGAACGTGAGAATCTAAGGTAAGTTAAAGAGAATTGGCTTTTATTTATGGGTAAAAGAATATGAAAATCTTAGGTACAGATAGATAATGAAAGTGTAAGGGAAGAAAGCTCTCTTTGACAACTTTGATCAAATAAACTTTGGTAACCCTGTATCCACTTCTCCCCTTCTGTTCGAAAATTTCTTCATTATGCAAAGTATTTCTTTACTGCATCCGAATTTACTGGCTTCGGTAATTCTCGTCCATCCATTTCTGTCAGAATTAGTGCCCCTCCTGAAAATGCTTTCTTCACGACATATGGCCCGTCATAATTTGGTGTCCATTTTCCTCTTGAATCATGTTGCATGGGTAAAATTTTCTTGAGCACTATGTCACCTTCGTGAAATTGTCGTGGGCGAACCTTTTTGTTGTAAGCACGAATCATCCTTCTTTGATAAAGTTGCCCATGGCAGAGGGCTATCATTCTTCTTTCATCAATTAGATTTAATTGCTCGTATCTAGCTTTGACCCATCCTGCTTCTCCTAATTGAGTATCCATTAGTACCCTTAATGAAGGAATTTCAACTTCGATGGGCAATACAGCCTCCATACCGTATACCAGAGAAAAAGGTGTTGCTCCAGTAGAAGTACGGGTAGAAGTTCTATAAGCATGTAGTGCAAAAGGTAACATCTCATGCCAGTCCTTGTAAGTGACGATCATCTTTTCAACAATTCTCTTGATATTTTTATTGGCCGCTTCTACTGCACCATTCATCATCGGTCGATAAGGTGCTGAATTGAGATGCTTGATTTTGAATTGCCGGCACAAAGTCTGCATCATTGCATTATTCAGGTTCGTGGCATTGTCTGAGATGATACACTCTGGGGGTCCATAGCGACAAATGATTTCTTTCTTAATGAACCGGCATACCACCTTTTGAGTTACGCTTGCATAAGACACAGCTTCTACCCATTTAGTAAAGTAGTCAATTGCAACTAGGATGAATTTGTGACCATTGGAAGCTTTAGGGGTAATCGCTCCAATAACATCGATTCCCCACATGGCAAAAGGCCAAGGTATTGCTGTTACATTAAGAGGAACAGGTGGAGCTTGGATCTTGTTGGCATATATTTGGCATTTGTGACATTTTCTTACGTGATTGACGCAATCACTTTCCAATGTGAGCCAATAGTAACCAGCCCTCATTATTTGTCTTGCCATGGTATGACCACTAGTGTGTGCTCCACATATTCCAGAATGAACTTCTTCCATGATCTTTCGTGCTTCATGAGTATCTACACAGCGAAGTAGCATCGAGTCTGGGGTTTTCTTGTAAAGTATGTCTAGGTTTAAAAGAAAACCCATTGACAATCTTCGTAGAAATTTCTTGTCATTTTCTGATACTTCTGGTGGATATACTCTTTCTTTGAGGTATTTCTTGATATCGTGATACCAAGGCTTTCCATCCAATTCTTCTTCGATGCTCATGCAATAAGCTGGAGAATCTATTATTCTCATCTCGAACACAGGAGTATGCTCGGGGTCACTGATCTTGTACATAACAGCCAAAGTAGCTAAAGCATCCGGTATTTGATTATCTTCCCTTGGAAGATGATGGAAGCTTATACTGTTGAATTTTCGAGCCAAGTCTAGTATGAGCTTTTGGTAAGGGATCAATTTTGAATCCCTTGTCTCCCATTCTCCGTTGATTTGATATATGACTAATGCGGAATCCCCATAAACTCGGAGATTTCGCACTTTCAATTCCAGTGCCATTTGGAGTCCCATAGCACATGCCTCATACTCTACTATATTGTTGGTACAAGGAAATGTAATTTTTGCTGTAAGAGGGAATTGCTCTCCACTTGGAGAGATGAGTATGGCTCCAATCCCTTGTCCCAAAGCATTAGATGCTCCATCGAATGCCATTTTCCATGTTTCATCATCTTTAGAGACTTCCTGTTCTATCGTCATTATATCTCCATCAGGAAACTCCATTTTCATTGGCTCATAATCATCCAATGCTCTATCAGCCAGATATTCAGCAATCACACTCCCTTTTACAGCCTTTTGGGTGACATACTGTATGTCGTATTCAGACAACAGCATTTGCCATTTTGCGATCCTGCCTGATAAAGCTGGTTTCTCAAAAATGTACTTAATGGGATCAGTCTTGGAGATTAGCAATGTGGTGTTGTTGAGCATGTAGTGTCGTAGTCGGTGTGCTACCCATGCAAGGGCACAACAGGACTTTTCTACTATTGAGTATTTCGCTTCATATGTGGTAAGCTTCTTGCTCAAATAGTAAATTGCGTGCTCTTTCTTGCCTGTCTCATCACGTTGACCCAATACGGATCCTAATGAAGAATCCTGTATGGATAAATATAGAATCAACGATTCTCCAGATCGGGGTGGTACCAAGACTGGTGGATTTGATAGATATTGCTTGATTTTCTCGAATGCTTCTTGGCATTCGTTATTCCACTCGATCGGATTGTTCTTCTTCAGTGATTTGAAAAGAGGTTCACACTTGGATGTCAATTGTGAAATGAACCTTGCTATGAAGTTGATTCTGCCCAGGAAACTTCTTACTTGTTTTGGAGTCTTCGGGGGTTGCATTTCTTGTATTGCTTTGACTTTACTCGGGTCAACTCGAATCCCATCCTTGCTGACCATGAAACCCAATAACTTTCCTGAAGAGGCTCCAAAAATACATTTGGCAGGATTCAACTTCAGTTGATATTTGCGAAGTCTATCGAATAGTTTTCTTAGCACTTTTAGATGCCCCTTAGCAGTGAAAGTTTTGGCGATCATGTCGTCTACATATACTTCAATTTCTTTATGCATCATGTCATGGAATAATGCAACCATGGCTCTTTGATATGTAGCACCAGCATTCTTTAACCCAAAAGGCATCACCTTGTAGTAGAAGGTACCCCAAAGGGTTATAAAGGCAGTTTTTATCATATCATCTGGATCAAGTTTGATTTGATTGTATCCAGAGAAGCCATCCATGAAGGAAAAATAGGAGTTTCCTGCGGTATTATCCACCAGCGTATCAATGTGAGGAAGTGGGAAGTTATCTTTAGGACTGGCTTCGTTCAATGGCCGGTAGTCCTGACAAACTCTTAGTTTCCCGCTTTCTTTCTTTTCGACTGGAACAATGTTAACCACCCATTCTGTATATTCAGCGACCCCAAGGAATCCTGCATCCCACAGCTTTCGAATCTCATCTTTCACTCTTAAGATTAGATCCGGCTTTAATCTTCGTAACTTTTGTCTAACAGGCTTCGCCCCAGGTTTCAAGGGTATTTTGTGTAGTACTATGTCTGAGCTTAAGCCAGGCATATCTTGGTATGACCAAGCAAACACATCCACATATTCTTTCAATAAATGGACTAATTCTTCTTTTTCTTCAGGAGGGAATAAAGTGCCAATCTTGACTTCTTTTACATCCTGACTGTCTCCCAGGTTGAATACCTCAGTTGGTTCTTGACTTGTTGCTCTTTCTTTTTCATCTCGCTCAATCATTTTTAATAGCTCAGGAGATACTTGAAGATCTTCGTCATCCGAGTCGGTAGTGTTTACAGGATTATCAAAGTTCATTCTTTCATTGTCATCAAAGAGAGTTTTGGGTCTGCATTATCCAGAGAGAAAAGAAAGAGAAGAAAAAAAAAAATGGCACGAATGAGATGGATGCAAACTGGTACTTTATTTACAATGTGCATAAATCACAACTTTATTGGAATAAAAAGCAATAACTAAAAGGTTCACTTAAACAAAGACTACACCCTATTGATTGAACCTTTCTTTAGGAGGTTTTTACTATTAGATTACTTTGGAAAGCTTTCGATTATAACAGGCAGTTCTATCGCCTCCCAATTGTTCAGCACATCCCGTGGGCCACAAGGTTGAACAAGCTCCTCCTCTTCAGGTGAATCGCTGATGATTGCCTGAATAGAAAGACTTTCAAAAGACTTGTTGATGTTGATAGTCAGCTTGCCTTCATTGTCATTTTTTGGAATGAGACCACCACTCACGAACGTTTCGGTGATTTCAGGGATATCCAGATTTCTTTCCTGGAGAGGATGCCCTGTTAATCGTGCAATCCTCTTTTCTCTCTTTTCAGCTATTGCCTTCATTTTATCATGTCTTGTCGGTGTGAAGCCTAGGCCGTATTTCCCTTCATTTGTGGTGATTTTCAATGGTTCTGTGATTCCTTGTAAATCTTGTCCCAGTCCTAACCCCGGTGAGTATCCTCCTTTTATCATGAGTTTGGCAACCATGCGACTTGTTTTAGAGATGCTAGGAATGGGTTCTTCTTCATATTCACTGACATAAGCAGCATTGACAATCTCAAAAGACCTGAAGGAGCAATCAGGTACATTTTCATTGACTTCGACATATTGAGCATCCGCAGGTCTTGATAGCAAGATGTCTTCTTCAGCGAAGACCGTGATTATCTTTCCTTCAATAATGAATTTCATTTTCTGGTGTAATGAAGAAGGAATTGCTCCGGCCATATGGATCCATGGTCTTCCCAGCAGGCAGGTATAAGATGGACAAATATCCATGACTTGGAATGTGATGTGGAAAAGACATGGACCAATCCCTATTGGTAGCTCTATTTCTCCAACAACATCTCTCTTCGTTCCGTCAAATGCTCGAACAACAATATGACTGTTGTTGAGGTATGATGGGTCTAAACCAATCTTATGTAAGGTTTCGAGTGGCATTACATTTAGAGCTGACCCATTGTCGATAAGAACTCTGGCCATAATCCGATCTTTGTATTTAATCGAAATATGCAGAGCCTTAGAGTGACCCCTTCCTTCTGCTGGTATCTCATCGTCAGTGAATGTGATGAGATTTTGTGCCGTGATGTTGTTGACAAGGTGGTCAAAGTTGTTCACGGAGATATCTTGTTCAACATAAGCCTTATTCAGGACTTTGAGAAGAGCTTCTCGATGGGCATCAGAACTTAAGAGTAATGAAAGTATGGAGATCTTTGCTGGCAGACGGTTCAACTGCTCCACGATACTGTATTCACTTTGCTTTATGAGTTTGAGAAACTCAGTAGCTTGTTCATCTGTTACTGCTCGAGGCATCTCTTGCTCTTTAGATGTGTTAATAGGTCCATTTGCTGGATCCGTAACATTCTTCTCTTGTTGGAGCTTGTTCATTTGCTCGGGAGAATAACACCGACCGCTTCTAGTCATGCCCCCAACTTCTAACGGAGTTGATGTGATGTTAGAAGTATAGCCATAGTTCCATGGAACAGTTTTGTCTGATTTGTACGGGAATGGCTTTGGAACTTGAATTCTTAAAGGCTTGAGAGCAGATTTTGATATTGGAATGACTAGTGGTCTTGGCATGATATTGACTTCTTGTTCTTTAATTATCACATTCACGTCATCCTCTTTATCTGACATAAAAACGATGATTTGGGAGGAGTCCATAAGACTTTGTAGACTTTTACGGAATTCTGGGCATTCTTGGATAGAATGACTCTTACTGTTATGAAAGTTGCACCACTCCTCATCCTCGACTTCTTTATTTCCAGAAGACTTTCCTATGATAATCCCTTCTTTCACAAGGCATGAATATACATGCTTAAGAGGGGTTATGATATCATTGACTGTTTTCTTCATCGGCCAATATTCTTCCATCATATTGACTGGTTTGGCTTGATGAGGAGGCAATGGATTATGAGTGACGTTTGGTTCATCGGAAAAGTCCAACCACTTTGACTCAATTAATTGTTGGACTATACGCTTCAATGCTATGCAATTTTCCAGTCCGTGGCCCACGGTACCATCATGATATGGGCAATTTATGTTAGGGTCATACCACCTTGGATACGGGGGTTCCAATGGCCTTGTAGGGATTGGGCGAATAAGTTGACTTTCGATGAGTTTTGGATACAGCTCAGTGTAAGTCATGGGAATTGGTGCGAAGATTTCTCTTGGTCTTGGTGCAGGTACTGGAGGAGTTGGAACAGGTGGCCGTAACTGATTAGGTCTGTTGGGAGGATAATTGTTGGGTCTATTGGGAAGATAATCATTGGGCCTATTGGTAGGATAATAATTGGGCTTATTGGCAGAATAGGATAGGCGAGGTCCGGTGGCCACAGTGCCCACGAAGGGAATCCCTCTTCCTCTTCCTATTTGTTGTATTTCTTCATCTTTTCTTCTGGAAGGTCCTCCTCTTTTCATAGGATCGCTAAAGGATTCAGTAATCTTCCCAGTCCTGATACCATGCTCGATCCTTTCTCCAGACATTACTACGTCAGAGAAGTTAGTTGCCGCATTGCCAATAAGTTTGTCATAATATGGGTATTTCAGTGTCTGGACAAACAAAGTGACCATTTCTCTTTCTGTCATGGGTGGCTGAACCTGTGCAGCTAAGTCCCTCCACCGCTGCGCATATTCCTTGAAAGTTTCTGGCTTTTTCTTCTCCATGTTTTGGAGAGTTTGGCGATCCGGAGCCAAGTCCATAACGTGTTTATAGTTGCCGATGAAGGCCTGAGCAAGGTCATTCCAAGTTTTTATGTTCCTTGGACCTTGGCTTAGATACCACTGTAATGCTGATTTTGTGAGACTTTCCTGAAAAAGTGCGATCCACACCTTTTCATCTTTTGTGAGTGGTTGTAGTCTCCTTAGGAACAATGTGATGTGAGTGATGGGATCACTCGTTCCATCGTATTTCACGAAATCTGGCACCTTAAAATCTGAAGGGATTACGACGTCTGGCACTAAGCAGAGGTCATCCACCGAGAGAGATCCGAATATAGTGCCTCCTTCAATGGCTCGCAGTCGCTTTTCTATTGTTTCGAGTTTTTGAGATTCTGCTTCTTCTTTTGGTAATGTCTTCTTCTCTTCCTGTACAGTGTCTTGTTTCAGGTGAACACTAGCAGACGGTCCTGATTCTTGAAACAGGTTTTCTTGGACTGAGACTCGTTGCGGGGTGAATCCCGGGGGATAAGTGGGATCTTGTACTTCTTTGATGGGGACTTGAGTTGCTTTCCCTTTGATTAATTCCATCAATTGTCTCATCTGTTCTGACATACTTTCAATCTTGGACTCCATCTCCATGAGACGTCCTTCGGCTTGTTCTGCCATTAATCTTGTTTGGAGTCGAGTTGAATATCGGTGTTGAGGTCCAATTTTACCCTTTTAAAGGAATATTTATTTTATTAGATTCTATGTGTGTATGATTGATGTGATGGATGCATGCATGAATATTGTAAATACTTGGTGAAAGAAAAACTATAATGGAATTTCTCAATTACATTCAGCAAAAGGTTTGTTTAAAAGAAACGACCCAAAGTACAATACTGCTTTCTGGCCTTAGATATGAACTCCATCATTCTTTGAACATTTACTGATGGAGTAGGACAGCTCAGTTCTTCTAACTCCTTGGCTTCTTCGCCCATTAGTTGGGCTTGTTCTGTAACTTTTCTGACTTCTACCAAAAATGTTTGCAATTGATCTTGAGAAAATCTGTATTGATCTTCCCAGTATCTGACTCTCATCTCTTTTTGATCGGTTTCATCAACCAATTGGGAGATGACTTGTTTTTGGTATTCAACTTTCTCTTCGAGGAGTTGTGTTTTGTGACCGAGCTGTTGCATGTCAAGGAGCATCCTCTTGTTCTTCTCCTTTTCTTCCTCTAGTTCTTTCTCCAACTCTCTTTTCGCCAATTTTCTGATGACCTCTTCAGATAGAACTATTCCTTCCTTCCGGTTATTTCTCCATTCATAATAAGCAGTGGGAGAAATAATAGGCCCCGACTTCAATATGAAAATTCTTTTCCACGCAACTGAAATACCCATTGCGAGCTTATTTGAATTTGGATCTTCGTGTGAAAATTCCAACTTACTCAGATTATGCGTCATGGGTATAAATTGCATGGACCCAAATTGTTTTCGTACTTGAGCTGGGGCATAACTTGTTCCTCCCCATATACCTAAGAGAGGAACCCACGGGCAATTGCCGCATCGGTAGACAACGCGGGTGGAGGTAGACCAGGGGGCTCTCCATTCAATTTGGAATTCGGTGATGTTCTTGAAATAATCAACCCATGCTTCCTTGCTGTCGTGATGAATGGTTTCACTTTTCAAAAAGGCTTCGATTGGGATGAAGTCCTTTGAAAAGCGATTTCCAAAATGTTGCTTCTCACAAGGAAGGTGGCTTTTGATCCAAATGTTGAGGAGATGTGAACATCCTATGAATTTGCCCCCTCTTTGGCGACAAAAGTTTAATGCCCTGATAGTTTCACATAATATTACTGAGGTCGGATTTATTTGAGCATTGCAGATTTGCTCAAATAGTGTAATGATGTCTCCTTCAATGAATCCGACGATTCTTGGGAAGACTACCAGGCCATATATCGCCAAGGCGAAAAGCTTGCGTCGTTGATTTTTCTGAGGGAGAACGTGACTTAATTGTTTTAAGTCGATCCAACTGATAAATTTTCGAGATCCTTTTGTTGCAAACTTGGTTTGAAGACTGGAAGCTGGCATATCCAATAATTTTGCTAGGGCTCGATGAGGCTCCGTTCTTCTATCATGTTGATAAGTCTCAATTGGATAGTCGGAGGACCAACCCAAGAGGCTGTTGTATTCTTCAATGGTTGGAACCAGATCCATCTTATCGAAAGAAAAGCATCGATAAAATGGATCCCAAAATTGTATTAGAGCCCGGACAAGTGATGCATCAACGGTAACCTTTAGTAGGCAAGTGATGTGACCATATTTTGCCGTAAAAGCTTCCCGATCAGCAGAATTCCAACTATTCCAGACTTGCAATAATTCCGTGGTGTCGTTCTGATTTATCCGGACCGATACCTGGTCCTTAAGCTGTACGTGAGAATGGGATGTCAGAGCATCTCCGTGAAGCTTTTGAGCCGTTTCGGAATATTCCATAGCTTCAGGCTGAGTTTCGATTACCGTGTCATTCCATGATCCAGTAACAGCCGTGGGAAGATAATCGAGAATATCCATGATAATAGTTCTTTCACCAAATACTTATCTTTAATGATGAAATGTATATGCCGGAAAAATAAGGAAAAATAGAGTTAGTAAAAAAATAACACATAGGATCATACAAACATATAGATAAAACAAAACCTATGGAAATGGGAACCGAGGTATGGGAAATTCTTAATGGCTGGTTCTAAGGTGGAGTAAGGAATTCTACATGCAGAAGGTGGTTTATCAAAAAGGCAAGGGATAGTTCCCGAATCCCGTCACTGAATCATAGTGACGGCCCGATTCCTTACCCTCTAGGGTTTATGTAAGGAATGGATTAATTCGAGTCGTAGCTTTTCGTGGGCCCATGCAGAGACTAACCGTCTCAGAAGGCAATACACTACTTTGCTACTTTGAAACCGGTGAAGGCTTGGAGACCGTGGCCTCACAAGGACAGCAACACCAATTCCGCTTAGAAAGAATCGTGTTTGATTTAAGGAAGCTCGGGTATAGAGCTTCATTTTGTGAATGCATTATGCATGTTTACTTAAGTAAATATAATATATAAATCCACATAATAGTAAAGCAAAGTAAATAAAAACAAATCAACTTTAGGCTCGACTCACTAACGTCGACTCCCCAGTGGAGTCGCCAAGCTGTGGCAACGTCGGGTTTTCTGGAGTCGCCACCAATCGGTTTTCGCTCAGGTCGATTGGATACCTTAAAATATGGTCTGCGAGAGTTCGGGGATCGGGAGTACGGTTACGCTAAAACAATATTGTTATAGCGCCCAAAATTGGCACCTTAGTTGATTTTAATTTTGTTTTACTTTGCTTTAAAAAAATTCAGTTAATTTTCAAACTAGAAATTTTAACTGAATTAGTTGAATGCGGATTTTTGGAAATTAATTTGTATAGAATTTTATACTTCCGAACCATGGACTCTGCCGAGTCATTTGGACACGGAAGATTTTGATTCCGAACCATGGACTCTGCCGAGTCATTTGGACACGGAAGATTTTGATTCCGAACCATGGACTCTGCCGAGTCATTTGGACACGGAAGATTTTGATTCCGAACCATGGACTCTGCCGAGTCATTTGGACACGGAATTTGGTGAAATTTTAAACAATTTTATCCATATTGTAAAAATATGGATTTTTATCTGTTTATTTAATTTGTTTATTTTAAAAAGTTTGATATTTTCCAAACCGTAGATCCTACCGGATCATCCGGATATGGAAATTGATTTATCGTAATTATTTAATTCTTATTATTATGAAATTAATTTTTAAATGGTAATTCTTTTTGTTTATGAATGATTTTTAATACTAACTAAAAAATTTATCTTTATATTTTTTACTTTTTTTTTACTTTCTTTCTTTTTCTTCTTTTTTTACTTATTTTTACTTCTTTTTTAATTTCTTTTAATTTCTTTTCTTTTCTTTCTTTTTTATTCTTTTCTTTCTTTCTTTGCTTTTTCTTTTTCTTTCTTTTATCTTTCTTTTCTTTTTCTTATATTTCCTTTTTTTCTTTATCTTATCTTTCTTTTATTTTTCTTTCTTATCTTTCTTTTATTTTTCTTGTCTTTTCTTTCTTTCTTTTCTTATCTTATCTTTTCTTTTATATTTTTTTTATCTTTCTTTTCTTTCTTATCTTTCTTTTATTTTTGTTTCTTATCTTTCTTTTATTTTTCTTATCTTTCTTTTTTTTCTTGTTTACTTTTTTTGTTTTTCTTGTTTAATGAAAGATATTTATTATTTTAAAGGATTACTCAATTTATAAAAGAATTAAAAAAAATAATAATTAATTTTTATTTAATAAGAAGTTAATTTAAAAGAATTAAAGAGTTTAAAAATAAAAATTTTGATCATGGTACGGGGCGTTGTTACTCAGCCAGACCCTCTTCACCAGGTGAAGCAGCTCAAAAGCGGGCACGAGACAGTTTCCAGCCAATATACCATGAACTAAAAAAATTTTTATTTTTATTTTTATTTTTTATTATTTTTTTATTATTATTTTTTTTTATTAAGAGAATCAAAAATTTTAAACAAAAGAAGAAAAGTTTTGATATTTATTTAATTTATTTTTGGAATAAAAGATTATTTAACCGAAAACTTATATGTATTTTAAAACAAAAGTCTTGATATTTTTATTTTTATATTCTTCTTTGTTTGATGAAAGATTTTTTTTTAATTTTAATTTATATTTCTGAAAATATATCTAATCAATAAGTCAAAAATATTTAAGAGAAAATTCAATTATTTTTGTTTTATTTTGTATTATTTTGAAATTATTTGATTAAGATTTTTATAAAGGAAACAAAAAGTTATATCTTTTAATAAGTAAAATATTACTGAATAAAATATTAACCCAAAATTTTTATTCTTTTCATTCTTTTTATTAATAAAGAAAACTAAAAAAAAAATTATATTTTTAAAAGAAATAAATAAAATATTATTGAAAAATATTAACTCAAAAATTTTACGCTTTTTATTCTTTTTAATAAAGAAAACTAAAAAAAATTATATATTAATAGATAATTAATATATTAGTCTAAAGTTTTTTTTTTATTTTTTATAAAGAAAAAAAATTTATTTATATATTTTATTTTAAAAATATTTCCGAGCCATGGATCCTGGCGGATCATTTGGTCATGGAGTTTTAATTAAATTTTTTTATTTCATTAATTATTAATTTTAAAGATGTATTAAAAGAATGGTTTTATGTTTATTTATTTATTTATTTTATTTTTGAATTATTTCATTATGTTTGTTTATTAAAAGGAATAAAAACTTTGTTTCAAAATAAAAAAAAGTAATTTTTATTAGCCTTTAGAAAATTATTCACATAAAATTCCTTTTTTTATCTTTTAATCATAAAAAAAATTCAATTAATAAAGTGGGGCTTTTTGGCCATCCACTTTAATAACACAATAATAATAAAAGTTAGCACAATTAATATAGTTAGATTAGTTGGATTAGTTAGTTAATAACAATAAAAAAGGTTAGTAAAAGTTAGATTAAATTAATTAACAACAATAATAAAAATTAGCCAAGTTTAATTAAATTAATGGTTAACAACAATAATAAAAAGTTAGTCAAGTTAATTAAGTTAATTAATTACAACAAAAATAAAAGTTAGACAATTTAATTAATTTAATTAATTAACAACAATAATAAAAGTTAGCCAAGTTTAATTAAGTTAATTAATTAACAACAATAAATAAAAATTAACCAAGTTTAATTAAGTTAATTAATTAACAACAATAAATAAAAGTTAGCCAAGTTTAATTAAGTTAATTAATTAACAACAATAAATAAAAATTAGCCAAGTTTAATTAAGTTAATTAATTAACAACAATAAATAAAAATTAGCCAAGTTTAATTAAGTTAATTAATTAACAACAATAAATAAAAGTTAGCCAAGTTTAATTAAGTTAATTAATTACAACAAAAATAAAAGTTAGCCAAGTTTAATTAAGTTAATTAATTACAACAAAAATAAAAGTTAGACAATTTAATTAATTATTAACAACAATAATAATAAAGGTTAGTAAAAATTAGCAAGTTAGTTGTTAGTTGCTAATAACAAAAAAAAAGGTTAGTAATAATAACAATAATAAACAAATAAATAAACAAGTAAAAAAAATAAATGAGTTAGTTAATTAATTTTCTGCAAAGACAAAATAAAAAGGTTAGTGACCTAATAGAAAGAAATTGAAAAGATGATGGGTGAAACAAGGGTTTACCCTTTTAGTTTTGAATTTTGAATCCCAGGAAATGAGAACGACGACGGCGCGAGGGGGGGAAGGGAAGGGGCAGCTGGCGGCACGGCCAGGGGCAGGGGGCGACGGCGTGGGGCACGGGGGGGGGGGGGGGGGGGGCCGGCGGCGGGCAGGGGCGACGCGGCGGCGGGCAGGGGTGGCGCCGGGCAGAGGCGGCGGCGGCGGGCGGCGAGAGGCACGGCGGAGAGAGAGAGAGAGAGAGAGAGAGAGAGAGAGAGGGAACAGCAGTGAAAAAAAATTTGGCTTTCTGGGGAAGAAGGGAAGAGGTCTGGGGCTAAGGGCTGTAATTTTCTCTTTTTTTTGAAACGGAGCTCTAAGTTTTTTTTCTATTTTTTTCTGTGTTCATCACTGAATTTGGAGGGGTATTTATAGAAGGAGTTTGGCTGAACTGTGGACGGATAAATTAATAAAAAATTTCAAACTTATCTCTTAAATTGGTAAAATGACAATTTTAGTCCTTTACGTCTCTCAGCCTCTGGATAAGTTCCTGAAGCTTCTGATTTTGACAATTTTGTCGTTTTCTGTCAATTTGAGCCAAAAACGTCGGCAGGCTCAAAATTTTATGTGACAAACTGCCAAATGCTCCTGGAACTTTCAGAATTTGTCAATTTTGCCTGAAACTTCTTAATTTTGTCATTTTTACCTCAAACTTTTAAATTTTGTCATTTTTATGGAGTTTTCTTTTTTTCTTTCAAACATACACATATACACACATATATCAAATCTTAAAAAAAAAAAATATATATATATATATATATATTTTAAACTAATTAAAAAAAATTTAGTAATAATAATAACAATAATAATAATAATACATTTTTTTATTTAATTTTTTTTTATTTAATTTTTTTTTAAAATTATTTTAATGGCCAGACGAAATTGGGTGTCAACACACACAAATTGCTGTGTCGGTGAGGATCGAAAGGTTGGCGATTTGAGGTTGATGCTTGAAGATTGGAGTCGTTACAAGTCATCGTCATCCAAGAAGAGACTGAGGTTTCAGTGGAGTGCTCAGTATTGTAGAAGAAAAATAGTTTCAGTTGACAAAGAGTTATACAGAGGCACAAAAGAAAGGAACAAGAAAACGAAGTCAAACCATGTTGGAGAAATTAGAGGCACATCATCAAACCCAACCAAATGAGTTGCCTTTAAACCGGTCCAGACTCGGTCCCAAATTGGAATAACACCACATATGATGATCTGAATATACGCTTTATTCACAAGAATTCTCATCCGCCATCAAGATGACATATATGTTATTCTTCTCTAGGTCTCTACTTGTAGAAGGTTAAGGAAAAGCTTTATATTTTACCCATTAAGGATCCTATTTTTTCAACCTACTGAACCAACCGCGCGACAAAAAATGAACGATCGATGCATAATTTGTGCTGTTCAGATTTGGCCACTAGAATATTGTGACAGTGTTTTCCAGTAGTTAGCCATTGAAATTTTATATGATGACATTCAGCTAAGCAATTGGAATATTTTCTAACATATTCTAAGACTGCGTTTATTTCCGGTGCACGTTTCCTTCATCACTATCCGTCAGAAACCATGATTTCCAACAACCTGTTGTCGGGAATGACTGTCAAAAATCAATCTTCTTTTAGTAGCACAAATGCAGCAAAAGAAACAGTCAGAAATTTCCAGCAGCCACGATTCAGTTCCACACTTAATTTGTAATGAATTTCACCTAACTATATAAAGCGAAGTAAACACAACAATAGGTAGTTCTTGACATTAACAGAGATATAGTATAATATTCACCCGAGTAGAAGTAATACCAATGTTAACAGGTTCAGACAATAGTAACTTTGGATCAGACAATAGAATTCTAGGATCCAAAAATGATAACTTTGAATTGAAAACTATGTTGTGGCTTTGCAATGAGCTACAGAACAAGGAGACTTTGTGATATTGACTAAGGGGCATGAATCATGATGGGTATTGATTAGGATAGTGAGGGATAAAATGAAACTTTCATGTTATGCCTAATACTTAAGACATATGCGCACAATAGCGCTGGTGCCATGGGACTACATATGGCTTACGACATGACGTCAAAAAATGACTGAGTTCAAACCTAATCCCGAAATGAGGCTAACATAATGAAGATCTAGTTGCTGTAAACCCCAATGACAATAATTGTATGAGTTGGTGCAGAAACAAAACTAAGAACATGTGGGGAAAGTACAGACGAAGGGCCTCTATATATTCGCACTGCTTAAAGAGAGAAAGAATAGCAAAGATCATATATGTGTACATAATTTCCGTCAATGATGTTCTGGTGGTTTGTTCGGCATTGTTCCCCGGATGGCGAATCACAACTGCCGGTCACTCTTCATACTGAATCACAGTTAAAAAACAAAAAAGCAGGAACAATAGATTCAAGATCATAAAACTGAATTGAGACAAAAGCGTGCACACAAAGATCTAATTTACTTTATGAGCTGTTTTTGGTTACCTGCAATAATGGGGAACACTCCAGCGAAACTTGGTTGCGTTCTGCTTCGCATTGGATGGCAACGATCTATAACGCCTCCAATCTTGAAGCATTAACTTCAGATCGCCGAGCTTGTGATCCATGCCGAAACAGCAGTTTGCGTGCATTGTACAGACCGAGTTCAAGTCCCTACTGGGTTCACATAACCCACCAAAGTATGCAGTGTTCAGGAATTTTATCTTGAGACCGATGTTGGAGATGAAAGGATCAAACTTGATGGAGTTGAGGACATCCTGGTCATGAAGACCTGGAAACCTTTGACGTGAGGAATACCAAAACTTGTAGAACTCTATGGACCTGTTGTTGGACCTCACGTAGTTGAATCCACCATTTGGTCTGTTATTCAAATCATCCGGATTGCCTAAATAGTTATCACAAGCAATCTGGAAATCTGCGTCCTGGTGAAACCTCAGAAAGGGATTCCTGAACCACATAATATCTGCATCCTGGTGAGCAAAATATGGACAAGAATTCAATATTATAAACTTGGGTTAATTACTTTCCTAGCAGAAGCATGATTAAGAGAAGGGGGGGGAAGAAGCTAACACGTATTATTAATTGTAATCAGTAGCTAGCTATGTTGTAATCAGTAGCACAGTTCTTATTAATTATATTCAAATGAATCTGCCAAATTAAACCAGTCTATCCCAATTAAGGAGCTCAAACGGGGCCCATGTTTGGTAAAACACACGTTAATGAGGACAACTAGCTACATACAGTTATCAAACCTCAGAGGTGGAACAACATACAAGAAACATTAATAATGCACCATGATTAACCTCCAAAGTAATTGAGGACCATGTAATTGAAAAAAAATTAATTACCGTGAAAACGAAATTGTAGCCCATCTCAAGGACAGAGCGCAAGAAATCAATCCTCCGCCACATCATCTGCAGGTATGATGGGGTCATGAAGAAAGCTTCACTGTGGAAGTCAGTCCCGTCGGTGAAAAGGGCATAGCAATGCTTGTGCACCTGGCAGCACCGCGAATATGCCTTGTGATCCAAGGCAACGACAACCAAGTGATTCAATAGCTTGCGCGTGCCCTCCCCAATTGTGAAGCTTTTCAGGAGAAGGTCCAGCAATGAGCCTGGGCCTGCCCATGCTTCGTTCAGAGTCGTTAAAATCACAGTATTGTTGGCATCCGCAGCATTCTTCAAAACACTTTCTAGGGTGATCCCCTTGCTAGAATCCTGCAAAAATTTCAGCACATGAAACAGAAGAATCACTGGATCTAAACCTTGTAAAATCCTCGCAATGATCTTAATTAAGAGAATTAATGAAACGAATATTGAATCATTTGGATTTTTTCAACTTTAGCAATTCGAACACAAACAAGATTGAGTCAAGAACCGTCCCCGTACGTCCCACTCATTTACGTTAGACAAACCGTACGTATGACGCAACGTCCAATGGAATTGGTTAAGCCAATGGAAATCGGGGCTGGCAAGCTACATTTTCGATGAAATTAATCGGCGGGAGAGAATAGAGAAAGACGAAAATAAGTTACCGGAGAAGGAGAGTCGGAGGCATTGAAAGGAATGCGGGAGGCGGAGAGAGGGGCGGAGGAGAAGCGGACAAAGCTCAAGGAATCGGTGCCGGCGTAGAGGAGGAGAGCGGAGAGAGCGACGGCAGCAATGGCCAAGGCAGCGCGATGGACGAGTAAGGAATGATCACGGAAGATGGGTGCGGCTAAGGAACAGCTGAGCATGGTGGCGGAGTGAGTGCAGAAATGAGTTGACGACGGAGGGGTGCGCGCCTTCTCCGGTGGAAGCTGGAGAAGGATTGAAGCCCGAGTCAAAGCAGTTACAGAGAGAGGGTGGGGGGGAGAGGGAGAGGGTCGTTCCGTCTTCTCGAGAGTAATGCGTGCCAGGCAGCTATTGGATAATTAACTGAATGGGTGAGTTCAAAAATGGAATTACATTTACATGTGGATTTTCAGGATGGGAAAATCGCGTGTTACTCGTTGTTTGATCAATCAATTATTATATTGCTGCAAATTAAATTACTTTTAAACAGTAAGTTATAACGTTTAAGGCTGTAACTCAAAAATAAAATCTAATTATCTATTCCTACATTTCTCGGACACTCTTAATATGATTTTAGATACTTATAGAATAATATCAGATACCAAAAAAGAAAAAAAGTACCATATCAATTATTTTTTGAAATACAAGGAAGTATAATTATTTAGTTTTATTTCTTGAATTTTTAATGTTATTTTATGAATTTCTAATTTCACGAAATGTGGAACCGCATATAATATCTTTAACTAAAATTCATGTGGTATCAAAAAAGAAAAAGTTGAAATTCGTGTAAATGACAATCAAATGTTACGTTCTTAATTAGCATGTGTTAGGTTCAATCGTTTATAGGTGCATTTATATGGTAGTCTTAGGGACATTTTTTGGCATGTTTTAATTTGTACGTGGATACTAACTACAATTTTTGGAAGATTCTTTCATAATTTGAAACATGGCATTGTCTTTTCAATATATATACTTATAAGTTAAGCGCGTTTTGAGTTATCACGGTATTTAAATGGTGTGACAGTGCCATATGTTCTTTTAGTAGTTGATACTTAGAATGTGTACATATGATTCGGATCATTTCTAAGATTTTTATTGATAGAAATAGCTCTTGCATATTAATTATGTCAACTCCAATAATTCATATGGGGATATATGTATTTACGTATATGTCCATCCTAACCAGAGTAACCTCTTAAATCTCAATTATTACTTTCTTCATTTCATATTAGTTGACCGTTTTACCTTTTTTTACTGCAATTTGATCTGAACATGTTTATATTAATATGTATTGGAAAAATTCTTTAAAATAATATTTAGAAACTATAATATTTAAAGTTTGATTTTCATATAAAATATTTATATTTTTATAATAAATTTTGAAAGAAATAAAATCATAAATTAATTATTATAAATAGTAAAAGAGTCAATTTTTGTGAAACGGATTGAGTATAATTTTTATAAGACAATATCACATATGATAATTTGTGAGGGATATATATACATATTTGTGTGGGGGGGTATTGGGGATATATGTATTAACGTATTATTTGTTGAAAATGTCACTAATGTTTTCAATAAGAAATGAATTTTCTATTTAACAAAAAAGAATGAGAAGCATATATTTTTTCTTGGGCTAGAAGCCGATCCGTACTTTTTTAATCAACCCCGATATGGAAGAATGGATAAGAAAGACAAGAGAGTGAGGAGTGGAATTGTGCGAATATATATAACAGCTCCAAGCCTCCAACAATGATTATGATTTTGTAGACTTAATATACCAAAGTGGCAAAGGGTTTGAATGATATATAAGCTGATTGATAATTGCAGTTAAAATTAAAAAGAGAGTCTCCGAGATAATTAATAAAGTTGAAGCCTTTTAAGTATTTTCAGTTCATACAGATGACCATTACGAGTCGGTCCTCCTTAATTAATTAGCTTTTATTTCACGAATTTGGCATGCATAGAATAGTTGGGTATTTGATGTTGCATAAGTGAGAGTGTGAAAGAGAGAATCATCATAGTAACACAAGGCAAGCAACGTAGCAAATTTTAGCAACAAACAAGTCGTTGTGCATGTTTACATTATGTGTTCAAATTATTATCCGTTCAGTATTCACATTAATTCTACCATTAGTGGTTGATGAGGTGTGTATATGTAGATGGCTTGCTTAATGAACTGAACTAAAAGAATAATTGAAATGAATTAAATTAAACTCCAACACATAAACCAAAAGAATGAAATGATATAAGGATACATTAATTGAACTGAAAGATGGATGGAACAACCGCAAAAAGGAAGAAACGAGATATTAGAATATCCACCCCGTGTATATACACCAATTGACACCATTAAGTTCCAAAGAGTTAACTTCCATTAGGAAGTTTTAAAAAAAAAATGGATATAATTAGGCAATTATCCTTTTTAGAGTCCTGTTTTCATGCAATAACTTCCCAGTAAACCCTAAAACCCACAATCTATGCCTCCCCAAAATCCATTCTCGTCCCCTCTCCCGGAAAAGAGAAACCAAAGTAGAAAACGGACCATCCTCTGGAGCCACTTTTCTCTTCCTCTGCTGTTAGGTTTCTGTTGTCTAATTGTTGCGTCATTGTTAGGGAGGCCACTGCGGATCTCAGATGGCCTCACAAGAGGCGCAACTGTGGCTTACATTCGAAGGGGAACAAGGGAGGACGCATGTGCTCCGGTGGGTAGTTTGCCATACGGAGGATTCGTGATTCGTGATTCACAATTTCTGCTTTTTGTTGATAAAAATCAATGGGTTCATCAATTTGCGTATGAAACCAAAATTGGTGTAGTGTAAGTATGTTCATTTTGTGTTTTTCAATTTGATTGTGCATTTTTTTTTTGTATTGATTTGCAATACAACTAAGTTCAGTTTGTATTGTTCTATGTGTGTGTTGTGTTGTTCATGTCTGATTTTGTAATATGTAAAGCATGTATGGATATGAGCATGAAATGTATTGATCTGAGTGTTGGATACATCGATCTGAATGGGAACAAAGTAGCAACCCAATATTTTTCAGAATGATACATTTGTGGTACAGTTTGATATATTTGGAATGTATTGTTTGGGGTTTTGGGTCTAATTATAGTATGTATCACGTCGTTGAATTGTTTAATATAACAAATGTATGAAATAATATATTGGATTTCCATATTAATACATTGGATTTCCAGTTTAATACAAGGAATCTATAGAAGGATACTTTGGATTTTCAGAATGATACATTGGATTTCCAGTTTAATACAAGGAATCTATAGAAGGATACTTTGGATTTCCAGAATAATACATTGGATTTCCAGGGTAATACTTTGAATATTTATTTTAATACAAGGAATCTATATAATGGTACATTGGATTTCCAGATTAATACAATAAATGTATAGAATAATACATTGGATTTTCAGATTAATACATTAGTTTTCCAGTTTAATACAAGAAATATATAGAATGATACTTTGAATTTCCAGGATAATACATTGAATTTCTAGTTTAATACAATGAATATATATAATGGTACATTGGATTTCCAGATTAATACATTTGATTTCCAAAATTATCTTCAACCGATAGGTTTTCTTTCAAGTAAAAAACTATGATATATCAACAATCGGAACATGGAACTATTTCAAAAATAAATAAATAAAAATTGATACAATGGTCAAATAAATTATAAGATGGGTGAAGAATGAGGGAATCGCTGAATTCAAAATTGGTATGGATAATAACTATATTAAATATTTTATTAAAGGTAAATGAATCACACTTATCATCTAATCATGACAATTATCCTAACCAAAACTAATTTTCATATTTTCTTAAAATAACCGTCTGCTTAACGTTTCTTAACTGGGTGTTTGTCCACCCGTGAGTATAAGAATTCTCAGGAAGAAAACCATGCATCCCACAGAGATATTAATTGCAATGGAAACTAAGATAAACTTAATAGGGAATGAGATTTTCTATTTTATATGTGTGCAAATTAAATTAGGAACATGGATATTTGATCGTTTTTAGAATTTAAAAACATAGAGCGCCGGCTTCTCTAGCTACCAACGGTTGCTCGTGGCGCTCTACCTGCGAGCTTCTGTAGGAGTTGGCCGAAGTAATCTTGGCCCGAGAAGAAAACTAGCCGGATCCGAAGAAGAGCAGGGTACGAACTGGGAACAGAAAACAGAGGGTAGAGAACCAGAAAAACATAAACAGAAAAGAAAACAGACAACAAACTTCCGACATCGGGCCGCAAAATTCAGCTCATCCAAGCCGATCACCTGCGTTCCAGTCGTTCCGGCTTGGGAGCTGAGGCGGCGGAGGAGATCGGCGATGGGCTGGCAAAGGTTGGCGGAGGAATAGAAGACGGTAAATAGTCAGAAACTATGGGTGCAGCACAGGATCCAGAAGCTCGTAACAGCAATCACTAAAATAAAAAAATTTGTCTTTCGGATCCCGACATATATCACACCCAGTCCTCTAGGGTACGTGTCCCTTGAAAAACTGTCTATAATTTTTTTCTACTTCTCTGAGCTTAGTTTTTATTTTGTTTTTCTGGAGGAGAAAATTGTTTCAACTTTCAACTTCTTTACAACCTCGCTCTAATCTTAAGCTATCTATAGAAATCATTTAATTCAATTTCTTCGCAGATTAGAAAACAAAAAAGTGCACTGTCGTGATTAACAAGTGAGTTGGCAAAGAGGAACGCCTACTTCATCTTGGCCAGTATTCAAGTGGTCCAATTACTGCCAAACCCTTTAGATTTCGTGCATCAGGCACTTTCCTGTCAATTTTTCATAGTAACTTAAATATCAAGTAACAAAAAAAATTGACAAAATTACCAATATAGTGACATGGAGCGATTATTTTTGGCATGGAGGCCTTCAGAAACGTTTAATATATATGTATATATTCGTGGAGCATCTGAATATTATGGAGTCGAGGACTGATGGGATATTAATTAGATTTTGCTTCACATTTTGAGTTCATAGTTGATGGAGAACTATTTCAAGACAGATGGAATATTTAATTACAGGGTAACAACGAATGTAGCTGTGGCGGCTAATTTTTGTGTGGGCTGAGCTTGGGATGAGTGGAATCTTGGCACTGCATGCCTGAAGGCTGAGGGCATTTCACCCGGTTAATATGTATTGACAAAACATATATATAAAAAATAATAACTTGCGTACCTGCTTGATTATGGTTTGCAAGTGGTTGGAAGATAAAGTGAAAAAGAGTGTGGAGGTTAAATAAAATCCCTGAAACCAGCATTTCTTGTGTCACCATTACCTAAAACTTGTAAAGCATGCATTTTCTTTTCTTGGTACTTTCTTAACTGTTCTTATAAATCACCAACCAGATCAACCAAACGCTTACACAGATACAAATGGAGGTAGCAGCAAATGACCCCGGTCTCCTTCAGATTTCATCCACCAAAAGGTTAGTCAGTCTGTCCGTGTCTCAAGTTTGTAATTTACCCGGCGCCAATTGCCCTTTGATGAGAAACCTTAATTCGAGTCTGATTCCAAATGCCGGTGCTCTTGAGATTTGTTCAGGTTGAATGGCAAAGTTGCAGTCATAACTGGCGGTGCAAGAGGGATTGGAGCAGCAGCGGCAAAACTCTTCTCACAGAATGGGGCGGATGTTGTTGTTGCAGACATACTAGACGACCTAGGCTCCAAGCTTGCAGCCTCAATTGGGGGCCGCTACTTGCACTGTGATGTTTCAAAGGAGAGGGATGTGGAATCAGCTGTAAATCTTGCCCTTACTTGGAAAGGCAGGCTAGATATTATGTTCAACAATGCAGGCATTTCCGGCCCTTGGGGCAGCATAACCAGTCTTGAAATGGAGCAAGTGAACCACTTGCTTTCGGTTAACCTGAACGGGGTTCTGCATGGAATCAAGCATGCTGCAAGAGCCATGATCGAGGGCCGAAATGCAGGATCCATTGTATGCACATCTAGCTCTGCAGCCATCATGGGAGGCCTCGCATCACATGCCTACACACTGTCAAAAGAAGCTATCAACGGAATTGTGAGAACCACAGCTTGTGAGCTTGGTGTCCATGGGATTCGAGTCAACTGCATATCTCCTCATGGTGTCCCTTCTGAGATGCTCGTCAGCGCATACCAGAGGCTCCTCGGGAAGGAAGGCATGAAGCCCGAAGAAGTGGGCAAAATTGTGGGTGAGAATGGAAGTTTGCTGCGTGGGAGAGCAGCAACTGTAGATGATGTGGCTCAGGCAGCTTTGTTCCTTGCAAGTGAAGATTCCGGCTTCATAACTGCACACAATCTTGTGGTGGACGGAGGATACACTTCTGCTAATAGTAAAATGAGCTTCATCTACCAGTGAACCCCTTTCCAGCTGAAAATCTATCATAATGCCTAGTTACAACAGCAGAGTACTTTTCCAAACCCATACATGGTTAATCATAGATGAACAAGACCACCTGAGATAATTAAGCAACAAATAAGCCAGCGCCTCTCATCAAATCCCAAGCAACCTATCATTGGGCATTAACAATCCACTGAAAAGTTGACGCTCCCCAATGTAATCGTCATAACAATTTCCAAAGCATTTGATAGAGTAGAACTTATGGTAATGAACAAGAATGGACCATTCACTATGACATTTCATGATCATTAGTCGAAAGTGTGCAATTTATCAGAAGGCAACATTAGAATCAAAAGAATGAATCAGCAAACAAACAATTAAAGTTCATCGATGTTATAAAACATGGTAAAAGCACTTCAAACATTCTCCTAAAATATAAAGAAGAGCCAAAATGACAATCATCCTCAGTCTGAGCTCAAAGAAATATAATATCTAGCTTTTCTTTCATAATAAAGATGACTGAGATGTTTACAGAAATTAATGTCAAATCAATAATGAAAGCAATTCTGGATCTAGCTTAACAGAGATCATCTAAATCCAACTTTGGGGTATGATCAGTGAGAAGCAAGAGCAGTAACATAAAACAACTAAGAGCAAAATATCACTGAACAAAAGGCATGAAAATCATATACTTACAATGAAGTAAATAGTTGAAAAAGCAGCAACTGTCCAATATCTTCCCCTATACACATCTGCTATGACGGCTCCTATGAAGGTTGTAAGATAGCAGGTTCTCTTCCAGGTGATCACATTTCTTGCAGCAGACACGTTTCTTTTGTGGAGGTTTTCAGTCCGGTAACTAAAAAGATTTGTGGAAATTCCACAGTAAGCCAAACATTCACAAGATTAAGTGCCTTGATTTCATATTGCAGTTAACAATAAGAACCAAACCCAAAACATCGACAGTGACCTACAATTAAATTACCCAAAATGAAAGCGCAAGCCTTCCAATTTCAGTATTCTGCTTGAGAACTGGATTCCCATTAATGTCAACTGATCCATCTCCTACATAAATGCTGCTACCTTCATCCAGACATTAGAACTTTCCAAACACAAAACGACCTACAAGCACGCATATAAACAAATGCTCCTGCATGTAAACTAACGTCCAACAAACAGCAACTGCAAAAGGCCAGTACCAACTTCATGTGGTCAAATGAAGAAACCCAAAAATGGTAAAATTGAGCTCTCTGAAGATTATTCAACCCCACAAGGTATTGCTTTTGATTGGAAGACTGCTCATTGACAAGCACGCAACAAACGAGTAGAGCAGCAAATTGGGGGGTACAAGATTAAAAACAAAATAAAGCCCAGAATTTATCATCTTCCAAATACTAATTTGAAACTCCGACGAGAGAATGCTCATGACCAATTTCTTGTTCATCAATCTCAGCCTTACCCAACTAAGCAAAGCGAATCATCAACTGGGTAGAAAAGCGTAAATCAAAAGAAAAAAACAAGAATCAATTGACGTTAGGAAAAGGGGCAAAGCAAGATGAACAAACCTCCAAAAGTACAGCTTCCAGCAGCGATCCACCTTGCTCCTTATGTCCAGCTTCTAGCAGCGATGCACCTTCCTCCTTCTGGCCCATTCCTAACCCAGGCGCCTTCCCGAGGACCGAGAAGAGGGGGTATGCCAAGAAGGTGGAAAAGATTTGACTGAAGATGTTTCTAATAATAACAACAGGCGGCTCCAATTCGTAAATAGTGTTGGATTTATACAGTGGAATCTTATGATTTTAATGACTGTAGACATGTTTGAGGTCTGGCTATTTGTCTTTAGTGTGGAAATTAAATGGAAGTCTTAGGCTCGTGGCGTAGAAAATTATAGATGTTTGGCGTTGTAAGAGACAACAGAAACTGCGTGTGCCCTGGTTCTTGAATTCAATTGCAGGTAGCAGGGACACATTACAGTTCTCCGACTAGCATGAGTCCTCCAAATTGTTAGGAGCTCTGCTGTGGATTGTTATACGTAACCGGATCGTCCAGAAGTTGATTCGCTTAACCACTTTTTTTTAAGGAACATAAATAAGAATAAGATATCAAAATCTGGTCGTTGATAAGAATGTGAACAAGTGCATCAACATGTTCCTTTGTTTGCATGAATTCTTTTTGTTATCAAATCTTACTTTGATTGCATTTGTTTTTTGAATATTGATTCAGAATGTGTGCAAATTTCATTTCCTTTTCTTTTTTCCCCTCAAATAACAGACGCATAGAGCAGCATAGAATACCAATCAGACAAACTAGCCAGCACCTGCTACAAATTTCCAAGCATTCTACCATCAGACACTAACCAGCAAATGAGAAGTTGATGCTCAGTTACAATCACAATCTAATAGTCATAACAATCTATACATTTGTTACAGAAGCAAATTTTATAGTAATGATGAAACAAGAATGAACTACTTACAGTTACATCTGAATCAAGTTTCGTTTCAGAAGTATGACCGGTACATGGTATCCTCCAGATAGATTAAGAAGCCTTCTTCTGCTTGTACTTTTTGGCACAAACAACAAACACCAACATGTTTGCAAAACTAAGACCTGCCAGCAGCCAGAAGAAATAGTCAAGGTGGCCTTTGTTTAGGTTATCAGGTATCCAACCAGCCTGCCCATTCTTGGTTGTGAAGTAAGTTACCATCGCCAGAATAAATGAGCTCAGATAGTTTCCCAAAGCTGTTGTTAGAAGTGCAAGTGCGCTGCATAAACTTCGCATGGCATCTGGAGATTGATCATAGAAGAACTCAAGTTGTCCAATAAAAGTGCATACTTCTGCAGCACCAAACAAGGCATACTGGGGGATCTGCCAAAATATACTGAGCGGTACAGGTACCGCAACATCCTTATCAACCAGTCCAAGCTCCATTGCAAGCTGCAACCTTCTGATCTCTACCACTGCAGCAGCTGTTGTGCAGAGGATTGAAATAAGAAGGCCAATTCCGATCCGCTGCAACTCCGTGAAACCCTTCTCCTTGCCAGTGAATTTCCTTACTATGGGGACAATAGCCCGATCATATATAGGAACCAAAAGGATTACACTGATGACATCAAAACTTGAAAGAGAAGCTGGCGGAATTGCGAAGGAACCAAGTTTGGTGTCCATCATCATCCCTTGCTCCACAAACATAGTTGACATTTGGGCATACACACTTGAAAAAACAATTCCAGCAGCCCAGATGGGGAACATGCGGATCAAGATTTTCAATTCCTCCACCTGCGTTACAGTGCACAGCCTCCATGGGTTTGAGAAATCCTCACTCTTGTTCTCAGTATCTGAGATCACAGCTGCCTTGTCAAGGCACCTGAAATCTTAAGTTTAGAAGAAACATCAGTGATTTAACATTGGGCATTGGGCCACAGACAAAAAGGGGGGGACCCCAGAAAAAAAAAACCAGCAAACTCATCCTTAGTCACCATAAGGCTTCAGTCAACTCACAGCTAAATATACTAGATAAGTTATCAAAAAATTTTAGTTTAGGAGTTCAAGGGAAAAAAAAAACTTACTTTAGCTCATCTGTGTGCTCCAATTTCCGACTTCCTTCAATGGTAGAGTGCTTATCACTTGTTTCATACAGTAGACTACTATCTTCAGGTACCTTCAGATTCCACTTACCTAATGATGCAACTAAAACTTGGCATATTCTTGTAATAGGACTTCCCCCCGGTCTCTGAAATCTATAGAGAGGTGTACCTGAGAAAAAGCTTATGATTGCAATGGCCATAAATACTGCAGGAATGCCAAATCCAAGGCCCCAGCCAGCGTTGTCTTGGACCCACACCAGAAAAGTGCCCGATATTAGAGCACCAATGTTTATGGACAAATAAAACCAATTGAAAAATGATCCTTTCTTCACCCTTTCCTTGGGATCAGTATCATCAAACTGATCAGCACCAAAGGATGAGACACATGGCTTGATGCCACCAGTCCCTAATGCGATAAGATAAAGCCCTGTGAAAAATACAGCATACTGAGCTGGAGTAGCTGATGGGCAAATTGAGCCCACACACTCAGCAGGTTTCAGTATAGGGATCGATGCTGAAAGAGTCAACGTACAAATTCCCTGAATGTCCAAGACAATGTGAAAAAAAGGATTTGTGGACTTATGATCATAAATTGAAAAAGAACACAAACAAAAATAGTAGCAGGTGACAATGAGAATGTGCTTATATTCAATGAAGCCTTGTGAAGAAAGAAAACAATGTCGACATATCTGTTAAGCAAAAGTGAAAAAGGAAATTTCAATTTTAACAATGAACTAATTTTCAAGAGAATTTTGTTTCTCTTGTCTCAGCACCATCTCTTTAACCGATAAGAGTGTGAGACAACAAAAGTTTTCCCAGTAAGAATGTACACTCCTGCTGCTTAGCAGAGAGTATGCAGCGGATAGTGGAAGTGATTCTGCAGTCATTGATCAAGAATCATTTCCTGAATAATCACTTGAAAGCCCACTTGATGAAAAGGCAAAGTTCATTAATGTTATAGAACATGTCAAAAGCACTTCTGACATTGTTTTGAAACAAAAGGAAGTCGCAAATTGGCTTTGTTCCTCTGTGCTGAAAGAAAAGTTTCTAGCTTTTCTTTCCCAAATATCAAAAAGATGATTGAGACGTGCACAGCAATTAATGTCAAATCAATAAATCAAAGCAATTACGAATATAACTGAACAGAGACCATTTAAAACCAGCTTTCATCCGTGATCAGTTACAAGCAAGATTTAATTAGGTAAAATAACTATGACGATATATCCCTAAACAAAGGTTATGAAAGCATCTTCTTACAATAAAGTAAACACTTGAAAAGGCTGCAATGGTCCAGTATCTTCCCCAATAAGAATCTGCCACAATGGCTCCTATCAAAGGTGTAAGATAGCAGGTTCCCTGCCAGGTGCTCACATTTCTTGCAGCGGAAACGTTTCCTTCATGAAGCTTTTTACTCAGGTAAGTAACAAGATTCTTGGAAATTCCATAGTAGGCCAAGCGTTCACAGCATTCATTACCTTCATTTCACATTACAACCAAGTTAACAATAAGAAGCAAAGAACAAAACCTTTGTGACCTAGCTATAAAATTACCCAAAATGAAACGGCATGCTCTCCAATTTCCAGTATTCTGCTTGAGAACAGGATTCCCATTAATATCAACTGATCCATCTCCTGTATAAGCATCGCTGCCTTCTCTCTGTACATTGAATCATCCAGACATCAGACCTTTCCAAACATAAAACTTACTGACAGGGATGAATGAAAGCAAATGTTCCATCAACTAGCAATTGTCATCTTGATTTACGAATCCATCTATGACCTCCGTTACTGCTGTAAGCTAGCATCGAACTAACAGCAACTGCAAAAGGAAAAATCGAGCTCTCTAGAGTCAAGTCAGCCCCAAGTTTTGCCTGTAATCGATAACCAAATCAGACACCCTTCTAAGCAACAACTAATGTTAGAATGAGAGACCAAAAATCAAGCTGAAGGAGCTGAAAACACAGAAGCACAAAAGCCCTGACTCAAGGTACTATTAACTCGCAAGCAAAAACAACTGAAGCAGCGACTTCAACCAAACGAGGCCCAGAAATTATCATCTTCCAAATACTAATTTCAAATTCTTAGAAGAGAATCCTCAAGCCCGATTTCTTATGCATCAATCCAAAAATCTTCAGAGGAAGGAGCGGAAGAAAAATCAGTAAACCTCCACAAATCCAGCTTCCAGTAGCGCCCTATCTTCCTCCGTAGAGCTCATAGCTTCCGCACAATTGGATTTCGGGCAAATAGGAAGAAAATTAAGCAATTACAGAGAGCAGTTATCAAAGTAATTTAGGAACATAAAGAATAATTTTGTACTCAATAAACAAACAAAGAATACTCCGTCAACCATTTAATTTAGGCCTAATGCGTCAGTGGTCCCTTAAGTTTGGTGACTCGCACGAGTTAGTCCCTAAAGTGCGACTCATCACTACTTAGTCCTTTAAGTTTGATAAATGTTACGTCTTAGTCCCTGATTGGATGGCAAGATGGATGGGGTTACTTAGCCCAGTCAAACACAGTGGAAAGTATTGGGTTAAGATGCGGGTTACCAGAAACCAGTGAACTTGAAAATTTTCCTTTGGAGTCTGAATGCTCCTGAAACTCCTTAGTCGCCACCGCTCCTGAAAATCACTAATACATGACTTAGTTCTATAGTATTTAGGCCGCACAATAATAGCCCCATGGTTTTAGGTCTCAATTTTTCATACTTTGTTTCAATTTTGACTCTAATCAAATCTGATTTTTCAAAATTGTTTATGAATCCTAATTTTATTTTTTGAAATTAAATGCTTGTATGTGAAATTGATTAATGAAATTGATTTCTTTGTGTTCAGCGGCTTTCAAGGAAGAAAACCCCTCTAATTCCATTTCCATTCGTCCACATTTTCATCGTCGATCATCAGAGATGGTACCGTCGAAATTTAAAAATTTGTGTCATCAATCGCCGAAGATGGTAGTAGCTATCTTAGTGACAACGCCTATTAGGTAGCAAAGTCACCGGAGATAGTAGCCGGTGAGGTAAGGACGTCGTCAATAAGGTTGGGACATCATTGGGACGTCGCAAAAGGGAGGCAGGAGGCAGAAGGCAGAACATGAACGCCGTCAAGCACGTGATAGCACATGATAGTTGTAAGGACTAAGGCATGTACACTTTCCAAGTTATAGGACTAAGTTGCAACATTTTTCAAACTTAAAGGATTAAGTCAAGATGAGTCAATCTTTAGGGACTAACTTGTGCAAGTCACTAAACTTAAGGGACCAATGACGAACTTAGGCCTTTAATTTATGGTTTTCAGCTTCACTATTTTATTATATAAATGCAAATTTTTTATATATAAACAATAAATCAAGACATATAGTTTCTAAGCATATTTTTTAAAAAAATGTCTACTAAATAATAATATGAATAAATTCAAGTCAAAAAAGTGAAATGCATTAAAAAATACAAGAGGTAGTGTTATTTTTATATTTTTTTCACTTTTATCATTTAATTTCACATGTTAATCGAGGAAAATGAAAAAAATGAATATTGAAACAGTAATATAATTAAAAAATCATTAAATTTAAAAATATTGAAAATACTGAAAATGCAATTCTTTTTTTTTTCTGTAGGAATATTGAAAATATAAGAGTACCCATCAATTTTAATCATTGTGGCCGAAGGTGTAGATGTAGCTGTTTAGCATTAACATTAGGTATTAGCTTTAGAGCTTTAAGAAAATTATTTAAGGTTAACTTTTAATTTTTAACTTAGAGTAAATAAATTATTTAAAACTTTAACACTAATCACAAAAATTGTTCTCAAACAATCCAACCGAAGATGATGGGAAAGGTGTAGCAATTTTGACCCTCGTATTAATCCATAAATACTTTGAAGACAATGCCCCTTCTATCCTCCAATCCTAACAATATTAACTGTTTGCGAAGATTAAGATGTGCGCTTTTTTTCCTATTTGCCCCTATCTGAGTCCCCGTGCCTTGGCTAAAAAATTTGTAACTTGATTGAACATTTTATAAAAGCCTAGAGGTAGCTTAAGCTTTGCAACGTTTTAAAAACATAAGGACTAAAGTGGAAGTTCAAAAATCTATAAGGACCACAAAAAAATGATTGTATTTTAGAATTGCCGAAGCTAGTCATTGTAAGAAAGGCATCCCTTTACCTGAATACCTCAGCTCAGCTGAGGTCTAATATTTCAACAGCAAAGTGATTCCCCAAATCCAGTCATATTATAAATGAAAAACAAAAGGCTCCCCGAGTGAAGAATGCAAGTATACAGAAGCGAAGCACAGAAAAACAAGCAACACAAATTCGTCAGAATGGGACATGTTATTAAATTCCAAACATTCTACCAAATAACTCAGTTTTTACCTCTATTATAATCCAAATGTAGCAACCTTAAACATATTTGAGATAGAAACAAATCTTACGGTAATGAACAAGAATGGACTATTTACAATGGCATTTTAGTTGAGTTTGCTTCCAAAGCAAGATTGCCGTATCCTCCATTACAGAGATTAAGAAGCCTTCTTCTGTTTGTACTTTTTGGCACAAACAACATACACCAACATGTTTGCAAAACTAAGACCAGCCAGAAGCCAGAAAAAATAGTCGAGGTGGCCTTTGTTCAGGTTATCAGGTATCCAACCAGGCTGCCCATTCTTCGTTGTGAAATAAGTTACCAATGTCAGAATAAAAGAGCTCAGGTAATTTCCCAGTGCTGTTGTTAGAAGAGAAAGTGCACTGCATAGACTTCGCATGGCATCTGGAGATTGGTCATAGAAGAACTCGAGCTGCCCAATAAAAGTGCATACTTCTGCAGCACCCAACAAGAAATATTGGGGAATCTGCCAAAATATACTGAGGGGTACAGCAACTTCCTCATCAACCAGTCCAAGCTCCCTTGCAAGCTGCAACCTTCTGATCTCTACCACTGCTGCAGCTGACATGCAAAAGATTGAAATGAAAAGGCCAATTCCCATCCTCTGCAACTCTGAAAAACCCCTCTCTTTGCCAGTGAATTTCCTTGCAATGGGGACAATAACCCGATCATATATAGGAACCCAAAAGACAACACTGATGACATCAAAACTTGAAAGAGAAGCCGGTGGAATTGTGAAGGAACCAAGTGAAGTGTCCATCATCATTCCTTGTTCCACAAACATGGTTGACATTTGGGCATACACAGCCGAAAAGAGAATTCCACTAGCCCAGATGGGGAACATGCGGATCAAGATTTTTAATTCCTCCACCTGCGTTACAGTGCAAAGCAGCCATGGGTTTGAGAAGTCCTCAGTCTTGGTCTCAGATACTGAGACCACAGCTGCCTTGTCAAGGCACCTGAAGATTTTAAATTTATAAGAACAACCTACAGGTATATAAATAATTCAACATTGAGACAAAAGAAAAAGAAAGACTTGCAAACTCACGTTTAGTCACCATACGGCTTCAGCTGACTCATGGTAAAAATAAATAAATAAATAAATAACCAAGAAATCAAAAGCTAGTTTTGGAGGTCAAGAAAAAAAATTACTTCAGTTCATCCGTGTGCACCAATTTCCGGCTTCCTTCAATGGCAGAGTGCTTATCACTTGTTTCATACAGTAGGCTACTATCTTCAGGTACCTTCAGACCCCACTTTCGGAATGATGCAACTAAAACTTGACACATTCGGGTAATAGGGCTTCCCCCAGGTCTCTGAAATCTGTAGAGAGGTGTGCCTGAAAAAAAGCTTATAATTGCAATGCCCATAACTACAGCAGGAATGCCAAACCCAAGGCCCCAGCCAGCGTTGTCTTGAACCCACACCAGAAAACTGCTTGATATTAGAGCTCCAATGTTTATCGAAAAATAAAACCAATTGAAAAATGATCCTTTCTTCACCCTTTCCTTTGGATCTGTGTCATCAAATTGATCAGCCCCAAAGGACGAAACACATGGCTTGATGCCACCAGTCCCTAACGCAATAAGATAAAGGCCAAAGAAAAATACAGCATACTGAGCTGGAGTAGCTGATGGGCAAATGGATCCCACGCATTCAGCAGGTTTCAGTGCAGGGACCGAAGCTGAAAGAGTTAACGTACACATTCCCTGTAAAAAATTAGAGCATGTTACCTCAAAGTTATGGACAAATTACAAAACCTTATGTGGACATATGATTAGTAAAATGGAAAATAGGCAGAGACATAAAAAGTGGCAGATCAGAAATGACCACAAATTTATATTCAGTGATGTGTTATTAAAGAAACAAAGAAAACAAAAATCTGTCAAGCAACCATAAGAAAAATGAATTCTCAACTCTTAACAATGAACTAATTTGCAAGAAAGTTCTGTTTCTCTTGGCTCTACCACCAGTTCTTTCTCCTCTAAGAAGTAAGAGCATGAGAAAATAAAAATATGCCCAATAAGTGGGTAGGCTGTTACTGCCCAGCAGGAAAATGCAACAGACCTTTAAGTGATTACTCAGCAGAAGTTAAGACTCATCTGATGTATCATTGATTAATATTTTCTTTCGTTGCTTAACATTAATTAAAAGACAATATCAGGATGAAATGAATGAATCAGGAAACAGAATGAAAGTCATCAATGTCAAAGAATATGTCAAAAGCACTTGAAATATTCTTTTTTCTTTTGAACACACTTCAAATATTCCTGTGAAACAAAAGTGGATAATATAGTTAGGCTCTTTGTGCTGATAGATGATTCAGATGTATACAGTAATTTATTTGTGTAGGAATAGTAGAATGATATCTCGCCCTCATGGAGCTTCAGAAGAACAAAATGGGGGCATAAGATCCATGTAGCCAATGCCAACTTTTGGATTAATGACTAGTTGGTTGGTTGGCTGAAAAAAAAAGGAAAGAAAAAATGAAACAACAGAACTCTTATCACCAAAAAACAAGGCCAACAGACTCAAACAACTGAAAAATTACACAGTTTAGCAAATTACGAAGTCAAGATTTCGTATGTTGTCTAAGGGGGCTATCTAATAAGGTAAAAATTAATTAACGTGCCATAAAATTGATGATCAGTGAGAATCGAGGCCCAATAACGTAAAAACAACCATGATTATATTGACCAAGAGAAATGAAAAGCATATTCTTACAATAAAGTAAATAGTTGAAAAAGCTGCAATTGTCCAATATCTCCCCCAGTAAGCATCTGCTACAACAGCTCCTACCAAAGGTGCAAGATAGCAGGTTCCTTGCCAGGTGGACACATTTCTTGCAGCAGAAACGTTTCCTTCATGAAGCTTTTTGGTCAGGTAAGTAACAAGATTTGTGGAAATTCCATAGTACGCCAAACGTTCGCAGCATTCATTACCTTCATTTTACATTGCAGTTTAAGTTAACAACAAGAACCAAAGAACAAAACCAGAATAGCGATGTAGCTATTAAATTACCCAAAATGAAAGGGCATGCTTTCCAGTTTCCAGTATTCTGTTTAAGAACCCGATTCCCTTTAATGTCAACTGATCCATCTCCTGTGTAAACGCTGCTACTGTCACTCTGCACATTCAATCATAGAGACATCAGAACTTTCCAAACATGAAACTACCTACTCAGATGCATAAATAATCATTCACAACCAACTGGCTACTCTCATCCTCAATCAAGAATCCATCTTTGTCTTCAGTTCCTAGGCATAAACTAGCGTCAAGCAAACAGCAACTTCGAAAGGCCTGTACACGCTTTTTGCATTCAAAGAAAGATGCCCCATAAAAATGAAATTGAGCTCTATAAAGTCTATTCCAGCCCCCAAAAGTTTTACTTTTAAATGGAGAACCTACTCATTGACACCAGATACACTGCACTAAGCACCAACTAAGGTCAGAATCAGACATCACAGTTCAAGCTTAAGGAGCTGAAATATACAATACAGAAGCATAAGGTCCTGACTCAAGGTGCTATCTACTCGCAAGCATAAGCGGCAACAGTATTAAAAAGTAAACAAAACCCAGAATTTACCATATTCCTAACACAAATTTGAAATCCCCAACCCTCATGGCCGATTTCTTATTCATCAATGTCAGACATATCCAACTAAGAATCGAGCGAATTAATTGACATAAGAACACCAAAATCGGCAGAGAAAAGGGTAAAAGAAAAATCAATAAACCTCCACAAATCCAGCTTCCAACAGCAACCTATCTTCCTCCATAGAGCCCATACCTTGACCAGAGTCGGATTTCCGAGGAGAGGTAACTTGCAATGCCCGAGGAGGAAGAACAGACAGGATTTTTAGTTGAGCAGAGAGACGGAGAAATAGATTGAGGAGCCAAGATACAGATACTTGCATAGAATTGTGGGCCAATGGATCCAGATGACGTAAAGGCTTGGGCAAGTGGAGTTGGCCAATTTTTTATAAAAATTGCCCCTGAACTTTTATAAAAATTACACTTGGATACCTATATTTATAAAAGACTGAGGCATTTGTTAGATGGGAAAAAAAAAATTTAACTTTCTTTTTATTAAAAAATTTATAAAAAAAAAAGGGAAGGATTGTTAGAATAAAGCGTGAAATTATAGTTCCATAAGGATTGTTTCTTCTTTAAGCCTGATTGTTATTTGTTGATTGTGGAAGGGTTGAAGTTTGGAAGCATCTCTTCTGCCATGTGCTGTTGCCAATTTCAAGCTCCTTGTGCGTGAAGCCACAGTAACACACGCGCATTGCACGCCAATTTATACAGAGATGACATGTCCAGAAGAGTCGACATGTGGGCCTGACACTTTGTAAGCCCATCAAGGAGGCATTGGGCTGGATCATTGCCCTACTTGACATTCCAAGGCCCAATGCTGATCCATTCTCAAATCTTCGGCTCCTTATTTTGTTCCCTTGATTCAGGTTGAAGCAGAACTGAGTAAAGCTAGGTACGCTTCAAATAAGGACTGAGTTCAGAATTTGTGATTGGAAGAGATATAAACGAGCTTTAATCCAGATAGACTCAGGTCGAGTTCAAGGTGAAATGTTGTACAAGATTAAAATCAAGTCACGTCAAGCAAAGCAGCTCGTGAGCTCAATTCAGGTTAAACTGAGTAACAAGTCCGTGAGACCATTCAAAATTGGACTGAAAAGAGAATATGTATACAATTAGTACACCAAGTTTAAACAAAATCAAACAACGAGTGAATTTATTTATATTTCATCGATACTCTTATTTAGATGGGGCGAGTCAAGGATCTGTTGTTAGTTCAGGATGAGAGAAAAAAGTAAATTTTGACACATACCATAAAAAACTATGTGGTGATGTCAGAATCTAAACATGAATAATATTGCGATGTTAACAATAACAAATAATGATTTTAAGTTTTTTGCTATTGTAGTTATGGATAAAAATTTTAAATCGTCAATTTATTTAATATTAAGCTAAATTAATTTAAAATGATTCATTTTCATTTTTATAGTTTTTATCCAAATTTGACGTCATTTGAAATATAATACTATATGAGTATAATAATTCATTAAATATTATTTTTATGATGTGACTAATTTTTATGAATTTTTACATACTAAGCATAAAATGTTAAAATTAATGAAAATTTTAATTTCATTATAAAAGTGATGCTGAATGAAAGGAAGATAATTGAATCAAATCGAACCTTTCAGGTAAGCCGGAATAAATTTGGAATAAAAAACTCATAAATAACTGAAACAAAACTCAGATCAAACTGATAATAACCAGATAGTATTGTAATCAAACAAGCATTAAATGGCTAAAAAAGATTAGCTATACAAACAAAAAGACTATCAATAAAAACAAAAATACTATCAGTAAAACATAAAAATAAAAAATAAAAAACTGACTTTATTCTATACAATCGCCTTTATATTTGTTATCAAGCATAGAAACATCCAGTAAAACTGAAATTTTGATGAATTCAAGAAAAAAATTAGATCAATCGCTGCTCACAGCCAATATGATAATATTATCATGTGTTGGATGTTTATCTTTACCTATATGGTAATATTTCCTTTTTTCATTCTTCCCAAAAGAGATACCACATGATAATGATCTTGGTTGATTATTACTAGTATTTTTTTTATTGATGATTATTACTAGCATTAGTTAAGGCAGGAAGGAGCATTTTGATTGGAATTTGTGTATATATATATATATATATATATGGTAAAATTCACTAGGGGTACTTTAGTTTTTTTTTTTTTTTGTTCTAATTGGGTATCTTACTTTCAAGTTGTCCTAGCGATGTACCTTATCTCATATCATATGTCCTATCTAAATACTTTCCGTTAATTTCAGAGTTATGCCTGATGGAGAATGCTGACATGGTATAAAAAACATTACAATAAATCATAAAATAACATTGTGGCCATTTAATTTCTGGGAAAATTACAAACCCCCCCCCCCAAACTACCAAAATGCTTTTAAATCATACCAAATAATCTGGGAAACCCATAAACAAGAACAAGGGAAACGAAATCAAAATTAGAGAAATGAAATCAGAACAAAAGTAAGAACTCTTAAATGAAATCAGAACAAAAGTAAAAAAGAAATCTGGGCAAAGTTGGTTGGCGAGATGGGAAAGGAGATGAGCTTAGCGACGAATGCGACGGTGGCGAGTAAACAAATCAGAAAAAAACAATCGGAGGAGGAGATTGATGAATCAAAGTAGGAATCGGTCACACAGGAAAGTCGATGCCCATCACCGTCGTCACCCTGCCGCCCCATATCCTATTGCTTCCCCACCGCCCCATTTTCCAGCATCGATCTCATCGAATCAGCTTTGTTTCTAACCAGAATTGCTTGTCTTTGATTGGAACTCCTCAAGATCAACAGTGCCTAGTAGTTGTTGTCGAAGTGGCTGAATAAGAAGTTCAGAGTGGCCCTTACCATCGACCACAACGTCATTGCCTTCGCAACAGCCGCCATATTTGGATTCATCCATAAGATCAATGCCATCGCCCTCGCCATCAGATGGGACAATGAGATTGATGCGGGTTTAACTTGCCCACATCCCATGAAAGATTGAAAATTGAACAGAGATTGACGCCATTTGGGCTTTGTTTGTTCCTGGGTTTTTTGTGCTTGAATGAGGTGGAGATAAGTGGTTCACGAGGCTTATGGCAAAAAGGGTGGCTTAGCTTCAGCATCTAATACATGAATGATAGTCGGAAGTGGAGATGAGGTGGTTCCAGCAAGCACCGACAACGAGCTAGGAGTGAGAAGCGAGTAGCAGCGGCTGTGGCAACAAGCAAGAATCGAGCAACAGCAGTGGTGGCAGCGATGAGCAAGGATCGAGCAACAGCAATGACGGTGGCAAGTGAGGATTGAGCAGCGGCGATGAGCGAGGTACGACGGCAATGAAGTAGAGGAATTAGAAACTGAGGGTTAGATTTAAAATGTTAAGGTTTAGAATTATTGGTAGAAAAATTAAAGGACCATAAGTGTTATTTTATGATTTATTTTAATATTTTTTACATCACGTCAGCATTTTCCATTAGAAATAACTTTGAAATTAACGGAAAGTACTTAGATAGGATACGCGATAAAAGGTAAGGTACCTTACTATAACAACTTGAAAGTAGGGTACCCAATTAGGACAAAAAAAAACTAAGGTACCCCCGGTGAATCTTACCTTATATAGATAAATAGATAGATACTACCCTTTATAGAAAATAGGTTTGATTTAATCAAATCTTCATTGCCTCCTAAATTAGAGATATGTACTAATTGATGGCAGATATGTATGAACTTGATTTACAAAGAAAACAAAGAACATAAACTAGCTACAACGGTATTAATTCTCATATCACTTCTAGAGTTGTTTACTAGCCATAAGGATGAATGATACCCCTGGGGTAGGTCTCCTTTCTCTAGTGAATTATGAACATACCAACTTGCCTAATCAGTTAAGGAATTTTGATTTTTCCATGTAAGGGAAGTTGACAAATATATTTATATACCTCAAATCCAGTGAGGATCAGGCACATATATGTATAAATCTTGAAGTGTCTATACACAAATAAAATCCTAACAACTATTGTTTATATATTCAGCTGTATATCAAAGATAATTTGTACAAGTGAATAAACATTTTTTCTTTTTGTAATACACCGGTACTAAATTGATGAAAACATAAAGTATTGAGGGTTAAGTGCATATTTTTACTTGCACAAGGGGCATTTTTGAAAGCATATGAGAACTTTAAGGGTCGAGTAAAAATTTAAGCTAAATTCTTTTTTCTTCTACCTCTAGCCACCTTTATTATCCAGCCCAATCGCTGTAATTTCCACCCTTTAGTCCACCACAACCGCCCCACACAACCGTCGCCCTTGCCTCTAAAGTCCAGACACTAGCACAATCCTCCCCCAACCAACTACAGCCATTGTTCTTAGTCAATTAAGTATAGGGCCCCTGCTTGCGACCTCCATTCCCGGCACATTCTAGCATCAGTCCTGCTACTTTTAGCCGATGCCAAAGCCCCAATTGTTAGATCCAACATGGCTTTTAGATGAGTTACTTTGCGGCTTTATATTATGATAAATTCACTCTACTTATCACCAATTTGTCTCAATTATATCATTTATTACCTGGTAAAGGTTTTTTTTTTGTCCCATTTCTAGTTTTGGTTTCACATGCAAGCTGGTCGTGACTTTATATTGTAATAAAGTCATTCTACTTATTACTAACTGATTTTTAAGTCGGATGCTTTAATATCAGCTACATCACCCGGGAGATGCCCATGCAACATGCCACCATGCTCAGGTGATTGATTGTTGCAACTCCCCCTTTAGGTGTGCAAATCGAAGAGAAGCACAATGGACGGTACTGCATCTAAATCAAAGAGAAGCGCAATCTACATGGTGGCTAGCGTGATCGGGTGGGGAAAGAGATAAAGGTTATATATGGATTATTACATTTGACTAAGGTTAGAAGGGTAATTTTAGAGGTCAGATACGTGTAAAATAGGGTATATCTCGGATAGTTCCGCTTCCATAGGGTATTTTCATCCTTCCCGAGTCCATTTAGACAGCTCTAAAAAACCCCAAAAAAAAAAGGCGTGAGATTGTTTCCTTTTCAATTTTGATTGTTAAGTGTGGAAGAGTTGGAAGCCTGGATATGTGGAAGTTAGAAGCGTTGATGTCTGGATCTGACGCCTATCAAGGAGGCACTTGAGCAATCGGCTCACTTGACGTTCGAAGGCCCAATGATGTTGACCCATTCTCAAGTATTGGGCTGCATATTCCAATCTGTCTTAATTGGATGGACGACTTAAGGATCGACTTAATTCCAAAGTAAGATTTGTAAAAGCACATAGCGTGCAGGAATTAGAGAATAAAAATACTTGTATCACGCAATCGAGAATAAAAAGCTGGTGGGGCTCTTCGACTTGTTCACACGCAATATGAACGTCTTGGTCAATATTCGGAAACCGAGCTTTTGTAAACTTGAAAGAATTGGGCAGAGATGGAGCATATCGGCCTAGCCTACGACTCCTAAAAATTCATGGGAACGCATAAACGTATTCCCGCAGCTAATTTCTGAGCCTGAGGTTTTCTTCTGATACTCCTAAACCAATATCTTCAAATTGATGGTATTCGTAGCTTCCAACTAAATGCATTTTTTCAATCATTAATTTTTTTAATACATCACAGGTTTTGATATAAGAAAAATATCATCTAACAAATGGTGAGTTTTTTTTATTTTTTTATATTTTTTATTTTTTACATTTTGACTTGGTGATGCTGGTGTACTTGAAGTGGTCATTACGAGAAGACTTCAAAGTCAATTATTGAATTTAAACTGATAATATGTCATGTCTGTAAGAAATTATGAAAATAAGATATCCCACAAACTCACACATCAAACAATTATTAGATAACATAATTTAAATGAACCATAGTCGCGTTTCTTGTAGTATAAATATTTCTCTTGTTATCTTTCCTTTTTTTTTTCTTTTTAATTTATTCCGGCCTTCTAGAATTATAATAAACATGTGATCACGACCACAACCATTGAATTGGATATGAGCTATATATTTATCCAGGGTAGGCAGGTATTCCAATCATAATGTTTCTGCCCTGACTAATACTTGTAAGAGTAAGTATTGCATAGGTCTCATTTATTTCGTACATTATTCCTAAAAAATTTAAGAATTATCACTTTAACCATCACACATTATGAAATATTTGCGCGTCCCAAACAGACTACGAAATTGGCGGAGTGGCCGGCACAGGAATGGGGAGGGGGAAGGTGGGCTGGCCACCTCCTTCTCAACTTCGTTTTTTTACTTTTTTTTTTTTTTTGGTCTTTCTCACCTTTTTATTCTTATTTTTTTCTCTCAGTTTCCCACTCAATTTTCATCAGTTTGTTTTCTCAATTTTTTCATTTTATATATACTTTTTCTAGTTTCATTTTTTTTTTCATTTTCTCATCTTTTCCCAATTTTTCCTTTTCTTTTTCATGTTTTTGCAAAATTGTCAATTTTATCTCTTGTTTTATTTCCAGTTTTATTCTTTTTTTAATTTATCTATTTTTTATTCCTAGTTCTATTTCATTTTTATTAATCATATCATTCTTTTTTAACAAAAAAAATCTATTTTTTCAAATTTTCTAACTAATAAAATTAAAAATAGCTATTTGAACTAAAAGAACAAATACTTATTAGTAAAAGAATAGATCTTTTACAAATACTAATAAAAGAATAATTAATTTCTCTTAAAAAACTAACATATGCTCACAAAAGAAAAACAAGATAATAATAAAATAAAAAATAAATATTTGATTTAAAAATAATAAAAGAATAGATAGAACTAATAAAAAAATAGACAAAATTGAGAAAGGAACAAATAAAACTAATAAAAGAATATAAAAGAACTAATAAAAGAACAGCTAAAATTAAGAAAAGAACAAATAAAATTGATAAAAGAACAATTAAGAACTAATAAAAAAATAGATAAAATTGAGAAATAACAAATGAAACTAATAAAAGAACAAATAAAAATGATAAAAGAATAGATAAATTTGATAAAAACTGGATAAAATTGATAAAAATAAAAAAAAACTAATTAAAGGATAGATAAAAATGATAAAATAACAAATAAAAATTGATAAAATAATAGAAAAAACTTAAGAAGAACAAGTAAGAAGTGAAAAAAGAAAAAATAAGAACTTATAAAAAAACGGACATGAATTATCTATTCTTATATCAGTATTTATTCGTTCTTTTAGATGAATTAAATGTTCTTTTATAAATATTTGTTTTGTTCTTTCAGCTTAACTATCTATATTTTCTTTTTTTGATTGGCACCCTAAGGAGTGATAAGAGTACAAACAAAAAATGGTAAAAGAACATATGAAATTTATAAAAGACAAATAAGAACTTATAAAAGAACATATATAAACTATTTATTCTTTTATCAGTGTCTATTAGTAATTTTAGTTGAACTAGATGTCCCTTTACCAATATTTGTTTGTTCTTTTGGCTTAAATTTGTCTATTCTTTTATTGCTTGACAATCTGAGAAAAAAAATATGTATATAAAAAGATAATTTGTAGAAAAAAATAATAATATTAAAAATAATGAATGAAATGAAAAAGGGAAAAAAGAAACAAATCTGAGAAAAAAAATGCGTCAGCCATGAAAATAAAAAAAAAACATGAAAAAAGAAAGAAAGAAATATCGAAAGAAAAAGAAAATAAAAAAAATATGTGGAAAAAAGCATGGAGGGGAGAAAAAAAATGCGCCAGGAGAGAAAGTAAAAAAGAAAGAAAAGAAAGACGGAAAAAAAGCAAAAGGGTAAAAGCGGAAGTGGAGTTGAACTCATTTCCACCTCCATTCCAGCCAAGTATTTAGTCATTCCACCAAATACAGAGTACTTGTCTGCAAACTTATTTTAAATATAAGTAACCTTGAGCGTCCAGAAGCATAGGTGACTCGGCACACATGGGATTTATGCTACTAGAAATAGTCAACCCAAGATTATCACCATATGGTATCTCTCTTGGAAAGAACGGGAAAATGGAATATTATTATATAGGTAAAGATAAACGTCCAACACATATGATAATATTATTACATTGGTAATTAGCAGTAGTTAATCTAGGTTTTCTCTTGAATTCTCTAAAATCTCAGTTTTACTGAGTATTTTGACACTTGACAACAGACATGAAGGTAATTGTATAGGATAAAGTTATTTTTTATTTTTTATTGGTTTTATAAGCAATTTTTTTTATAGATAATCATTTTATTTTTATAGATAGTCCTTTTTAGGCTTTTGATGACTGTTTGGTTACAGTACTGTCTGGTTATTATCAATTTAATCTGATCTTTACTCCTGTTATTTGTGAGTTTTTTATTTTAAATTTACTCTGGCTTACCTGAAAGTTTTGATTTGATTCTATCATCTTCGTTTCATTTGGTATTGCAAAAAATAAAAACCTTGCAGTGTCTAGTTTTATATTCTTGTTATCTCTTAAAATCTTATGTAATCATTGATTTATAAGAGATTATTCGATTCACTCTTAATTGAAATAAAACATCTTTTATCGAAAAAAAACCTATACACTGCATTTTTGTAATATAAGTAACTGAAAGATCAATTTTATCGCTATCCCACTTCCCTACTGTTGACCGAACCGTATCGGAGGACAAATTAATTAGATTAATCTAATCCTTATGCCCTATAAATAATCTAGGTGTTTTAGACAAAAAAAGTATTCCAACGATTGAGTTGACCAAAAAAGATATGAAGAGTGTCAGAGAAACTGAGAAGGGTACAGCCTACAGCAGATAGCCCTGACCTCTGCAGTCCCATAATTCCACTAGAAGGTATTTTTTATATTTTTTAATTCACCATCATCATAATTTTTTATATTTTCATGGTCCATCAGAACACCACCTAAACTGCTAAAGCTGAAAACTAGTAAAAGTTAAATTTTTTTAAAATAACTTTTGTTAAATTTTATCACTAATGAATGACGTTATACCAACAAAAACCTACATTGTAAAACTGGAACAGCTTGCGCGTGAATGTAGGTCGTCAAAGATAAAGCGAATCTGATTCGCCGCGTCTTCAATTCCTAATGGGTAAAATTACACAGGGGTCCTTTAACTTATTCTTATATCTTAAACGAGTACCCTATCTTAAAAATATTCTATCTAAGTATAGTACCAAATCATGTGCATCCCAATTTAGTACTTTCCATCTGTTTCACTGTTAAAACGGACAGATTTTACTGATGTAACATTACATAGCATTAAAATAAGTATAAGATAATAATTTTGATCCTTAAAACTTTTTCAATCAATAATTTTAACTATTTCAAACTTCTTGAATATAAAAAACAAGCCCAAATTTTTTATTTTTTCCTTCCAAGCACAAGAACACCAAGAAACCAAAAAAGTCCAGAAATGTGAAACGAGCAGAGAACAAATCGGAACAAATCTGGGTGATGATGGCACGGCTCTTCACCTTCCACCCCTCCCTCTGCCCCTCTAGCGGCAGCGCATCGCTCCTGTCCTCGAGTCAGTTCGTCTTCCCTGTTTGTCTTCCCTAAACCTTTCAATCGAGGTTCGACTGAACTCAGAATCGTCAGATCTGCGAGCATTCGATCGTTTGAATCATCTGACGGAGAATGTCCTAGTCGGCAGATTTGCGTTGTTAGGTAAGATAGAAATCATCTTAATCACCTGACGGATTTGAATCGTTTGAATCATCCGGGTGGGTGGCCAAGAAGCAGAGGGGCAACAGAGCCGCGGGCTACCGGCAGCGAGACGACCAGTGGAGGCGTAGTCGAGCGGCAGCAAGATGAGCAGTGGAGGCGCGGGCGGCCGAGAGCGAGACGAGCAATGGAGGTAACTCGCTGCTAATCGAGCCACGCCGATGGATGAAAGAAGTAGACATATGGCTGAAGAATGGAAATATGGCGGCGATAAGATGGGAGAGATTTGGGGTCATGCGTCCAAGAAAAGAAACCTCGCATCAACTAAGAGATTTGGGTTATGCATCCGAGAGAGATTTGGTTTCCAGATACCCAAACACTTGGCGGCATTGTCGTTTTTGTCGCTCTCCCATCTCCACCCAAACAAAGAGATTGATTTTTTTTGTGTTTGAATTCTCTGTTTGAACTCTTTTTTCTGGAATTAAGATTTCTAATCTGGGTTTCTTTCTTTCTTCTGGAATTAAGATTGGCTGCGAGAATCAGCTGATAAATGTAAAAGATTTCGATGGGTTGTAAGCATTAGTTTCAAAATTTTATGGTTTAAAATTATTAATTGGAAAAGTATAAAGACCAAAATTGTAATTTTATATATATTTTATTATTAATTAATGTTATGTCAGAATTTCCGTCTTATTTAACATTTAAATTAATGGAAATAATCTAATTGGGATGGGCTAAATAAGGTATAGTACTTTGATAGTATAATTTTAAGGTATTATACATTTTGAAGATACGAAAATGAGCCAAGGGACCTGTCATGATATTAACCCATTCTTACTATGCCGTCCCAATGGGTTGAGATTCAGCTAGGGGTGAGCATGGGTTGGGTAAACCCGAAACTGAAACCGAACCACTTCCATTAGGTTGGGTTGGGTTGGGTAAAAATTGATCATGGTTCTCGGGTTGGTTCCACATATAGGAGAACCGACGGTTTTTTGGTTGGTTCTGGTTCCATATGGAACCAACCCGAGGTGGAACCGAACCCAAGATATATATATAATTATATAATAAAAATTATAGTATTACTAATATATCCACACACACACACACACTTATATTTCTTTGAAGTATTATGATGGTTATTTTGTGTATATTAAACTCTTAAACTGATGTTCCAAATTGAAACAGTATGGAAGTTGTGGGATCATTGATGAAATTTCTCCATATTTGCTTAAATCACTTTACTTCATAGACCCACCACTCCTAAATCATTTTGCTTTCGATCTTTCATTCTAGACTACTATTTACGACACAATTATGATATTTTTTTCATTTAAGTCATGCAAAATAAAAAATTTATGACATCAACATATTTTAGGTTTTGATACTGAAAAAGATGGTCTTAAAGACTCAATTTTCCATATTGAATGTCATACCAATATTGAAATTACTGGAATGAAGTAAACTAGTTGAGATAAAAGATACTCTACAAGCAACTCTTTTGAACCATTTTTGTAAGAACAACATTTTAAACTCTTTTGAATGTATCTAAGTACATATATTTAAATATTAATTTAATTGTATATTATGTTGAATATGTCATAAAACTGATTATGGATGTAAATTTATTGAATTTTGGTATTGTTATAGGTATATGGTATAAACCGAAAAACCCGAGAACCAGAACCGAGAAACCCAAAACCATGGTTCATGTTCTGTTCGGTTCTCGATTCTAAGTTTGGTAGAAAAATTTTGGAACCGAAGCCATTTCGGATTGGTTCGGTTCCACCATAAAACCGAACCAACCCGACCCATGCTCACCCCTAGTTGCAGCTGTCGGTTTCGCCTGCTCGCCTCTCGGAAGTCGGATGTGCCACTAAACAGAAACTGGACTTGTCCTAGGACAATTATTAACTACTTCTAGAAACCCCCCCTAAATTATCTACTTTTATCGTTTTCACCCCTCAGTATTTCACTGGACTAATTAGCATACCTTTGCTGTGGGGTGTGAGTGAGTTAAATTCATCTCACGCTTCTACAGTGTTTAATCGCGCAATGGGGTTCGAATCTGATTCATGTCTACCAGTTGAACATACACCTTTTCCCGTACACAGGTATGTTCTGAATTTGGTTGGTCACTCGGACAAGATAAGCATCAATTATATAAATCGAACCAGAAACAATTGATTTTTTTTTTTTTAAGGGTAATTTTTATTATCATTGGTATCGAAAATTCAAGCTATAAAAATTCAAATTTGCTCTTGATTTCAATTTAGACGTTGATTTGATCAATTTCATGGTCACATATTTTCAACTGCTGGTCCAAACCAACTCATTTGTTAGCATAGTTATACTTAAAATCAAGGGAAACTTGCAATAACCTTATTCTAAATTACACTTTAGTTTTCTTATTTTTAAAAACTTACACTCTATCATCTGCTTCATTTACACAGTCTGACAATAACATCAAAAATTTTAATTTAATTTAAAATGTACTGTAATAATTTTCTAGTAATTTCAATCTTTTCAATATTTTTTTATACTTAATAGCCATTTTAAATTATAATTTTTTCTTTTTTAGAAGTGCATTTTTCTCCTTGTAAATACAAATCATTATTTTTTAAAGGGTAAATATTACACCATTCATCCAGCTGTTAGATCCGGCAGTTAGGAAATAACAAAATGAGTATTTGATAAGGGGGCAAAGTATACTGTCAGTCCTAAACTTAATGAAGTTTTTTATTTGAATCCTAAAACTTTACTATTTTCTAATTTAGCAAAAGTAATGAATAAACCACTAACATTTTGGACACTGCTTGAATCGGCCACTAATGCTTTTTTTCGACTGAATAAACCACTAACATTATTTAAAATAACCAAATAAATCACTAACGTTATTCAAATAGGCTAATTCACTCACTCGGCTCTTGAAACATTACAAAACTCCATCATTAACTTTTTAAAATTAACAATATAGATCCACTTTGTTTAAAACAATTCAAATAAGCTACCTTTACCATTTATAAAGCTCCATAACCATCTTCCACAATTACATTTTTTGAGCATAATCTGTCTATTGTCGCTTCCAGCTCTTTCAAAGTGTATCATCTTCATCGTCCAAGATGGGATACTTCTAGCCCCACACTGCCACTCTCAAACGATGATGTCTCACTCATATCAGTGCTTAATTCAATATTATGGTACAATATGAAGCAAAGTAAAATAAGAAACATCGTGACCACTATCAGCTAACTCAGGAGGATCCAATTACCACCCATAAACAAAGTCTGAAGATTGATGTCAGCTTTAAGAAAGTGATTAAAATGTTAGGTTAATAAACTTCAGAGATGCTGGGAGCAGAAGGATAAAATGTAATGACTAAATTTGGTATTTCATGCTAAAATTCCGTTAGACTTAATGGAAAAAGTTACAAAAATGGCCGATTTGAGCCAACTTAGAAACGTTAGTAGTTTATTTTTTCCAAAAAAAATATTAGCATGTGAATCGGGCCAATACAAACACATTAATGGTTTATTCATTATTTTTACCTTTATAGTTCACTCATAAAACTATGAAAATCTATATATATATATTTATTATCTTCCCCTGTGAATCGCTCATTGTTGCCACCCATTGCCCCCACCGATCCTTTTTCTTATCCTCCCCCGTGAATCCCTCACCATTGCCACCCATTGCCCCTATGGATCCTCCTCGCCAAATTCTTTACATTTATCTTGTCTATAATTTTTTGCCCCTTTTTTTAAATTTTAATTTAAATTATCTAGTAATTGTATTCAAGCAATTTAAAGTTATTTGGTATTAAAAAAATATAATTTCATATTTATGAAAAAAAAATTAATAATTTAAAATATCAATTAATTAAAAAATGTACTTCACATTAGAATTACTCTAATCAAATATAAAAACACTATAAATCCCCAGCTCAATTCGCCAGGCTCCCACCCCCTCCTCAGTCACCATCCTCTTTCCTATTCACCCATTTCTTTTCAGGCAAAATGCCACGCGTCAAAGAACAATTGGTCAACTCCAGTGGTCGGCATTGTCACCGGAGTAAAATCCCGCAACGAAAAAAAAGTTCCCTCTTTCACATCCCCCGCTTCTCACACTGTAATAAAATCTTCCTACAGCAGCACCCTCTGCCTGGATCTTTGTGCCTCGGTCGTGAGTACCACTGGCAAGAAGCTCTGCACCCAAAAGGATGTCATCGAAGTCTCCCTCAACCTCACCATCAACTCTGTGGAGCAAAATTAATTCCAAATCAAAAAGCTGTCCACGGGCAAAAGCTTGACGAAGCGCGAAAAGACCACTTTCCATGATTGCCTGGAGAGGATTGACGAGACCCTCAATGAGTTGAAGCGAGAGTCTCCAGCAGTAGCCGAACTCAAAATCACAGGATCGCCACGCCGATGACCTCAAAACCCTGATGAGCGCCGTCGTGACCATCCAGGAGACCTGTGAGTTTAAGGATCGATGGGGACAATTGTGCAACGACAGTGGAGGGTTTTGTTGGGCAGGACGGGAAAAAGAAAAAAAATGAAAATATACACATTTTCATAGTTTTAGGACTAACTGTGCATTTTTCCCACACCAAATGCTTATCAATTACTCCCTCCGTCCCAAAAGTTTTGCTCCATTTGTTTTTGGCAATTAATCTATGATTTTATATTTTCAACATTTTAATATATAAATACAAAATCTTTGTATATGAATGATAATTCAATATATGTAGTTTCTAAATATATTTTTTTTGATTTTTTTTAACAAACAATAATATGAATAAAATTGAGTCAAAATAGAAAAAAAAATCAAATGTATCAAAATTTATGGGACGGAGGGAGTACTTCCTAACAGCCTGACCTAATCGCAGGTGTAACATTTTCACAATTAAAAGGTGAAAGATGTAACATTTTATAGTTTCAGGTTAAATCCACAACATTGATCTTAGTTCAGGGTCAATAAATATTATTTAACCTTTCTCAAATGTCAATTAACTATGAGAAAATATAAAAAATTTTAAAATTACTAAAATATAGTTATAATATTGTTTAAATTAGAGTTTCAGAAGTTATTGTCAAACAATATAAAAGAAATAAAAAGTACAGTATTGATTTTCTGAAATAGAGGAATGAAGAATGAAGTGTACGTTAAGTTAAATCACATGGGGTTTCTATAATTTTTCTTAAAACCAAGACTTGTATTTACCAATGAAAAAAGGACAGATATATCTAATCTAACAAATTTAAAAAAAAAATTGTCAAAAGCTATTATTTGCGCAAGTTCACACGTCAATGGATGTGTGTGGATCGGTTTATATTCATAATTGTAAAGGCACCCACCACAGGTCAAGCCTCATTCTATGAAGAACTTAATAAACTTTGAACAAGAAAAGGAAAAGTTTCAACTATGAAATCCTCAATTTAGCTGACGTGCCCACAAACCAGAAAGCCTAATATTCATGAGTCATGACTCTATAGGGACTGAAGTTAAACTGCATGACCAAATAGCTAAACCAGTTGATACTGTAAACAGGTATTGTACAAACTTTCATCCTCCCAACATGCATCTTGCAATTTAACTTGCAAACAAAATAATATATTAATATGGGGCTTCAGTATAATTATCCAATCTTCAAGTTGAAGGTTGCCTCCGGCCTTGATATTTGGATTTTGAGCCATGATAGAGGCCAAATACATCCCCATGTTGTAAACTTATCTTTATGGTTCTAAGTAGAAAGTTAATAAATAAATTTATCTTGACAAAATTAACTGTTTTTTTCACAAAATTGCTGCCATGTCTATAACAAAACTTCTTATAAAATAAATAATAAGCAAATTTGAATGAGTGGAACCAAGGTTGTCAAAATTAGAATCATACTCAGAATCGTTTTTTACAGTGCAAGATTAGGATCGTAAGATCAGATTTTAGATTTTAAGATCATACCAAAAGCTTAAAATATATTGTCTAAATAATATAATTTATGTAAAGACCAATTGTATTAGAAACTGAAGTAAAATTTAAGTGTCATAGCAATGGTACAATATAATTATTGATACATCAACTTAATCAATAAAATAATCAACACAAGTCTGAAAGAAATTTATGAACAAACACATTATTGACAAATGAAAAGAGTACAATGTCCATAATTTAAATATTTAGTAATTGACTTCCAATAAATTTAAAATGTATAATAATTTTTTTTACAGTAAGTAAATAATTTAAAATTAGTAGTTTTTTCTTCCTGAATGAAATAAGTTCAACTTATAAAGAGGAAAAACTGGTAATTTAAATGTTCATTAACTGTAAAAAAATATTATTATATATATTAAATTTACAGTAAAACACCTACTGAATAATTTAAATTGTGCTTTAAAATGTTGTTATTAGACAACTATTTTGAGTTAACAAATGTTAGTCCAATTGAGAACCAAAATGAAATGTTTTTAATGGATTTAGAACCAAAATAGAACATTTTTAATGGATTTAGGATATAAACAGAATATTTAATAGACTAGAGATGAAAACAGAATAAAAATTAAATATTAGGGATTATCCATGTAATTTACCCCCAACAAAAATCAATACCTTGGTAGGATCGATAAATTTTTTTGATTCTACGATCCTAGTTGCGATCCTACCACGATCCTACCATGCCTTTAATCCTACAACGTTTTGATAAGGTTTTATATGTTATGATCATACGATCCAATGATCAGGATCGCTATTTTAATAACTTTGAGTGGAACAATATTATTCTAGAATAACATTTCTTATAAAATGAACAATATTTGACAAAATAACAAATTTTGTATTAATTAAACAACATTTCTTACTGATGGAACAACATTATTTACGAAATACTTCATCCGTCCCAAAACTATTGCTCTATTTGATTTTTTATGGTATTTTTACTTAAATTTATTCATATTATTATTTGTTAGAAAAAATAAAATAAAACATATATGTAGAAACTAAATGTCTTAATTTATCATTCATATATAAAGATTTTTTATTTATATATTAAAATGTTGAAAATAAAAAATCATAGATTAATTAACAAAAATAAATAGAGCAAAAGTTTTGGGACGGAAGAAGTAACATTTTATTTATGAGATGAACAATATTTTACAAAACATAAATTTATATAAATGAAACAACACTTCTTTCTGAATAAAATAACATTATTTATGAAATAACATTACTTAGTAAAAGAACAACAAATTTCCCTTTTCATAGTCTATCACGACAAAATCCTAAATAACAAACAAATTGATACTTAGATGTAACTGTTTAAGATTCTTTAGAATGGCTATGAAGCAGCTGATATTTTTAATTTAGAACTTTATTTTTTTTTCTAAACCAAGCACAAAGAAGGAACAAAGGTGGTATATTTGTCTTTGTAGTTAGTAGTTACTTAATGACCAACGTCTAAAGAATCAACGAAAATGAGCAGCTCACAGAGATCGAAAGAAACTTTAGCGATTCAATAAAAACCCAGATCATATACTACTAGCTAAACTAAAACTACATGTGAAAATGCATGAAAGGAACAAAGATACATGTGAAGACATCAGGGCGGAGTCAGAAAATTTAGCTAGTGGGGCAAGGATTAATTATTGCAATATATATTTATTTTTAAAATAAATTAATATATATATTAATATTAAAATTCAAGTGTTAAAAAATATAAATAAAGCAAATTGCACATGGATTCAGTTTACTAGAGATGAAATAAATAATTGTACAAATTAATACTAACCAAACAATATTTTTCTTGATTGAAAAATATAACATAAGCATTAATACACAATTCACGTATATAAAAAAGAAGTTGGGCTTACTCAACTAAACAACTAATTTCTTTTAGAAAAAATTAAATTTAAAAATGCAAACTAGTGGAATAAAATGAAGTAAATGATAAAAGATGTTATAAAATAAATTAACAGTGAATAAATGAACTAGACAATGTTCATTCCTTTTTAATATGTGGTAATGTGGAATTTAAACCATGTTATTAAAGTCAGGAAACAAGTATGCTCACTAGAAAATGAAAAAGAAAAAGGTAAGAAATAAGAATATTTCAAGCTTTTGTTAGCTTTTTACCATTTGGTTTGTTCGACATGACAAGTTTGGGATCAACTGATAAGAATGGGTCAATTATTCAAGGCTTTATTAGTTTTCTATAGCAATTTTCGAGCAACATGGTCAATAGAAAATTTTCAATGGGGTCAAAGTGCATTTTTAAGAGAACTTTATGGACTAAATATAGGTTTTGTGAAATTTGAGGGGTGGCAAACTAGCAATTGCCCCCACTGGCATCAACGTAGCTCTCCCCAGAAGAAACACGGTGCATGACACGGTATGAACCACTAGCTTCTTGAGCAATGAGTTGATCTTGTGGATGGCTTTAGAGAAAGCTAGAATGTCTTCAGGTTTCTTGGTACCACTAGACTCACCACTATGTCTTTCGTCACTATTGGTGCCGATGGTTTCGTCAATCACCACCTTGGCCAGGTGATTTAGAGCTTTGGCTCTGGTATTCATCTCAATGGCCCTACCGGAATCACTGCTAGCAGCACTATCTCCTTCCTTATCCTTTCTTTCCTTGCGGGCCTTCATTTCATGATTGCTCTTGTTTAATCCTCTGTCACGAAAGCCCATAGACATCAATCTCGTGCTTTCTGATATCTCTCATTCATTAGAGAAAGAGAGAGAAGAGGGAGTGTTAGACACCAACATCCATGGAGCACAAGATTTTGGCCGTCTTGAGTTGATCGTCGTCGCAATGGAAGCTTAGGAGAATGAGGAAGTGTAAGTGTAACTTGGCCGAGCTAGAATTTTTCAAGATTGCAAATGGGCGGAAGGTGGAGGATTTCTTTGAGATTCATTTCGGCACTGAGATTGACACCGATGGTTTTGTGGCTGGTGAAGAAATACCTGTGTTATTAAGGTTGACCTGGCCTGGCTGGTCGAACTTGTTCAACCGTGACCTAGGGGCAAAGTGGGCTAAGTTACACCCTTAAACCCAATTAGGTCAAAAACCGATCAAACTTGAAAGACCCAATAGATTCAATGACTCGGATAGCTCAGTTAACCAAGGTTAGATTGTATTTATATGAGTTTTGGGCTTTGCAGTTTCTTTTTTTTTGGGTAATGTAGGCTTTGTATCTTAGATCATTTAATTATGTTGGGTTGGTATTTAGTTAGCCTAAAGTTGAAACAAATTTCTGGATAAAAAATATTAAAAAACTTAGAAGTTAAAACTCAATAATTGACTATTTACTTAGCTTATTGAACATTAAAATTCTGTGTTATTTATTATGAAATATATAATAGTAAAATCTTATTGTATGAAACATGTATAAAAAAATATGAAAGCATGTTGTATTTTAGATAGCAACAGTAAGGTATGCTTAATAAGTTGCAAGCATGCTTATACATAAAAGTTATTGTGCATTACAGTTGGCTAGCTCAGTCAAACTGATTGAACCGATTGGCTGACCATCCATCTACTTTTTTTAGGTTGCTCCTAAGGCCAAGTTTGATAACATTGAGAAATATGGTTATGAGGATGAGGAGAAGTTGGGTTGAATGGCATAATTATAAACAAATATAAATTACGGATTAAAGCTTGCATTAAGTGCATCATATCCCCAACCTTTTCAAAAAATATAGATCCACGGCATCGACATCAAACGGCCTAACTATTGCCTTGGTGCGCACGCATGACACGAGGTGGTGTCGGCCTCTAAAGGTAATAAGGTAAAGAACTTTCCACATTCGAGAGTGGGCGGTGGAGAAATCAATGGGTGATTTTGCGTTTCTTGTGCCAAAACTGGTAAGCGAATGAGCCTCAAGAAAACAAGGTCAGCATACAAATTATGGCAACCTTCCTTATGACTAGTTCTAGAAGCGATTCCAATTGAACCTGCTACAACTCAATATTTTTTTTAACAATAAGAAGTTTATCTTATATAGAAAAGTTATGTATAGACTTTGTTTGAAAGTAACGTTTGGTATTAACGTCAAAAGTTGAAATATATTTATAAATGGTTGGGGTAACTTTTCCTCATTTCTAATATTGAAAGCTACTATCTTATAATTTTTCTAACATCTCATCATAAATGTTAACGTTGTTCCCAATCAAAGTTTATATATTAGAGTTATACTCTCTTCGCGTCATTTTAGATGATGCATTTTTTTAGACACGAAAATTAATAAGTTTTTAATTTATGTTATTTTTTTTATTTTTGTCCCTGAAGCTAAAATAAAAAAATATATATTTTTCAGTTTTATATAGTGAGAATTTAAATGAGGATTTAAAAAAAAAATCTTTTTAATATTTAGTGTGGGGAGAGTTTAAATGAGAATACTAACATAAATTATACATTACAAACTTTCCAAACAGAAAACAACTTATACTTTCTTGAATAGCCTAAAAATTTGTCATCTTTTTTAGCATATATAAGCTACTAATTGAAATGACCATCATTTGCTCGGGATTAATTAATATTGGTGACTTTGTACTTCCTAGTTCCGACGGCATTACATTTTCCTCAAAATTGTAGGACTCTGTTGAATATTCGGAAGTCAGAGTACACACACAAAAAAAGAGGGGGCTTATTTAAAACTTTAGAATAAGCTCAAGGGCTTGGTTCTTCCCCCAGTTGAACCTGCTCCATATCTGCCGACTGGTAGCGGCCTTCCAAGTTCCATGTGCTGCGACACCAACGACCAACAAATTTCGCGTTTCCAAATTGCCAGGTCAATTATTAAAAGTATAGAATACTTTTCTTTTTTGTCTTCGGTCTTAAATCTTTTAAATTTTCTCAATAAATCTTAAAATTTTGTAATTATGCTAATAGTTAGTTTTGTAAATTTTGTCAATCTTAAATTTTCTAATTCGTATAAAATTGTTCGCCATTTGACATTAACATTTTCTAAATTTTAATTTAAATTATTTGATAGATATTTTCTAGTAAATTTAAAATATGTAATAATCATTTAACAGTTAATGTGCTATTTAAATTATCAATTTTTCTGTATAATTCAATAACTGCCTTTTAGTTATTACAAGACTATATATAAACTTAGCAAAGTTTTAGAATTCAATTAGAAAAATGAAAACTTTTAGACTGAAACAGAAAAGTATGACAAATTTTATGACGAAGGCTTCATTTAAGAATAATATCTAAAACTAAAGTTAGAAGTTAGAATAAATTATTAATGAGTGTGATAACTTTTCTAAACCACAAACACTAAAACTATCGTTCTATAACTTTTTTAGTCTCTGACACTAAATAATGATACTATTTTTAAGTGAAGCCTAAAAGAGTTATTTGTTCTTTTTAAATAATTAGTTCAACGAATTCTGTTCTCTTAATTTGTTAGTGTGGAAGATTTAAAAGTCCAATGGACTTGAATACATATTTATGAGATAATAATTCTCTCTCAATTTTATGATATCTCCGTCCTTGTTTCTTATATATACATACATAGATGAGGAAAGAATATTTTAGACATAAAATTTATCATGTTTTTCCTTCGGTTCTTAAACTTAGCTCATATATTAATTATCATTCTTAAATTTAGACACTAACTGGATTTCATAGGATTTTTGCGAGAGAGCACGACGAAGAAGGTAGGGCGGCATAGATGGAGAAATGTATGTGAATCGGTGCAGATTTCCGGTAAGGGCAGCCGATGTGGGTGAGCTTTGCGAGCTTTGGGTGGAGGCGTGGATCACATTGGACGAGTAGTGATAGTAGCAACACAGATAAAAAGACGGCGAGATGGCCAGCAGTGTAGAGAGGAAATAGGAAGATGGATAGACTGAGATTATGAAATTAGGATTAAAGCTTTTAAGTCTCTAAAGTTAATTTTCTGCATCAATTCTAGTCTAAAATTTGTTATTCTTCCAGTCTTGGCACTTATTGTCATTGAAAGAGGATCCCGCTTGGCAATTTAGGTACCACATAAGTAATTTCCATCTGAACTAACGGTAGGAATAAAAATAGGACAAGTGAATTGAGTTAAGGGATTTTAATACTCATTTTTAGAGTTTAGAGACCACAATAGAACAACCTTAAAAGTTAGGGGACCAAATTTGGATTTTACCGTTACTGTCGGCTTCACACGCATATATGGATTCTCCCTTATTCCGCGCAATCCGTCTGCTTTTTGCCTTGTTCAACGCTGTTTTGAAAATTATTATTGTGTTATTAATATTTTTCAAGCCGACTTCGGTAAAAAAAAATAAATTATTTTGACAAACAAAAGAAAGTTCCTTCAATTTCATAAATAACTTTCCATCTTCAAGGCTGTTTCCTCAGCGGTATAAATACCTCTGGCAGCTGCGTTCCCCTACCTCCAAGCAAACTGATCTTCTTCAACCACCAAATCCAATTTTCTTTCCTGAAATTCTAACTTTCCGGCAATGGTGCTTTCCATCTCCAAGACTGGTTCCGAGTCGGACCTCTCCGTCCACTCCACCTTTGCCTCTCGCTATGTCCGAAACGCTCTCCCACGGTAAATAACTCAACTTCCACGCAGTTGATTTTTTTTTTTTTTGGACTCGTTTAACTCTGTTTTTTTTAAAAAAAATATATAAAACTTTGCAGGTTTAGGATGCCGGAGAACTCGATACCGAAGGAGGCGGCGTTTCAGATCATAAACGACGAGCTGATGCTGGACGGGAACCCAAGGCTGAACCTTGCCTCGTTTGTGACCACTTGGATGGAGCCAGAATGCAACAAGCTCATCATGGATTCCGTCAACAAGAACTACGTTGACATGGATGAATACCCTGTCACCACTGAGCTCCAGGTATTCCAGAAAACGAAGAATAATTAACACACAGATTAATTCCGTGGTAAAAGGAAGCACTCAAAAATTTAATTGCTTGTGATATTTGTACGACAGAACCGGTGCGTGAACATGATTGCCCATCTGTTCAATGCTCCGCTGGGAGAGTCGGAGACGGCAGTGGGAGTTGGGACGGTGGGTTCATCGGAGGCGATAATGCTGGCGGGGCTGGCATTCAAGCGGCGGTGGCAGAACAAGCGCAGAGCGGCGGGGCTGCCGTGTGACAGGCCCAACATCGTCACCGGCGCCAACGTGCAGGTGTGCTGGGAGAAATTCGCCAGGTACTTCGAGGTGGAGCTGAAGGAGGTGAAGCTGAGGGAAGGGTATTACGTGATGGACCCGGAGAAGGCTGTGGAGATGGTGGACGAAAACACCATATGTGTGGCCGCCATCTTGGGCTCTACGCTTAATGGAGAGTTTGAAGATGTCAAACTCTTGAACAATCTCTTGCTCGAAAAGAACAAACAAACAGGGTAATGACCTACTTATCCCCTAATTGATTGATGGAGATATTAGTTCTGTTAATTGATGGATATAAAATTGTTTAATGCAGGTGGGACACACCGATCCATGTTGATGCTGCAAGTGGGGGTTTTATAGCCCCGTTTCTGTACCCAGAACTTGAGTGGGACTTCAGGCTGCCATTGGTGAAGAGCATTAATGTGAGTGGGCACAAGTATGGGCTTGTTTATGCTGGCATTGGGTGGGTCATTTGGAGGAGCAAAGAAGACCTCCCTGAAGAACTCATCTTCCACATCAACTACCTTGGAGCTGACCAGCCTACCTTCACCCTCAATTTCTCCAAGGGCTCTAGCCAAGTCATTGCTCAGTACTACCAGCTCATCCGTCTTGGCTTTGAGGTTCAACTCCTCTCCAACCACTTCTCTCCCATATCTTTTCTGACCTTTTTCCCAATTTTCTTTTATTTAATACCCCATAAATATAATGGTGTTCTGTTTTACTAATTTTAGGGGTATCGAAATGTGATGGAGAATTGCCACGAGAACGCCATGGTCCTCAAGTCAGGGTTGGAGAAAACTGGCCGTTTCAACATCGTCTCCAAGGATGACGGCGTTCCGTTAGTGGCTTTCTCCCTCAGGGACAGCTGCCGCCACGACGAGTTCGAGATCTCCGAGATGCTCCGCCGCTACGGCTGGATCGTCCCGGCCTACACGATGCCCCCCGACGCCCAGCACGTCACGGTGCTCCGCGTCGTCATCAGGGAGGACTTCTCGCGCACGCTGGCTGAGCGCCTCGTGCTCGACATCCAGAAGGTGCTCCACGAGCTCGACACCTTGCCGGCGAGGGTGACGGCCAAGTTGACGGCGGAAGCGACGGAGGGTGGCAAGAACGGGAAGAAGACGGTTTTGGAGACGCAGAGGGAAGTTACTGATTTTTGGAAGAAGTTCGTCGCGGACCGCAAGAGCAGCAGAACTCAGATCTGCTAGAGAATAGAGATTGTTTTGTTTAACGAGTAATTGACTAGTCTCACATATACTTCCTTTTTTTTTTTTTTTTTTTTTATTTTTATTTTTAAACTTTGTGTGTGGCCATGAATTGTTGAGCTCTTTCAAGACCTCTCGCTTCCATCAACCCATGGAACTTTTCTTGAGTCTCATTTGCCCGTTTAACTTTTAAATTATACTCCTTCTTGTCTTAACCAGAGAATTTCAAAAATTATTGATTGAAAGTCCAGGTCCACATCTTCTAGCATTTTTATTTCAAAATATTTTAACGGTTTTTTTATTCACAACTGATTTCATTTAATAGCTAATACTATATAAATATTTTAATAATTTTTTATATTATTTTTCCTTAACAAAAAGCAACAAAGCTTATATTCAAGGGGTAAGTATAGGTTAGGTTTAGGTTAAATCTCATGGGTTTTTTGTTATTTTTTAGTTAGCAAATGAGTAGAAAGAAAATTTTGATATCAATATATCGTGAAAAATAAAAAAAGGGATTTTCTTTGAAATAAATCCATCAATGATATTAGTGTAATCCGAAAGAGAACAAGTGAAATAAACTTTTCCTACAAGCATATAGGATGCTCTAGCTAAACAATGGGTGACCAGATTATATCATTTCTTCCCATAAGAAAAAACAATTGAATTAAAAAAATGAACTAAGAAGAGAATATCATCTAAAATCAACCCAAATAGGAACATGAAAACTATTCAACGCAAACAAGGAGCAAAAATCAAAATCTAAGCATCCGACTCCAAGATAATTAACCCCTAACAATGCATTCTTTGCCTAAATGAAAGCATAATAAATAATAAGTACCTCCACCTAAAAAATACTATCATAAAACCACAAAATTTATTTTGACCTAAAAATTCAAGGTACATTGGTAGATTGAACGGTGTAGTGCATTGTAGAGTAATATAGAGTCATTCCGTACTTAGTACTTAAAACTTGAGTCTTTGGTCACAATCAAGACGAGATTGTGATATAATAGTTTTGTTTTTGTATGTAGTTTCTTGACCAACTAATCGACTGTGTTAGTCAGTAGGTGGTCTTATATTGGAATAATGTAAATACTACTGGAAAGAAAAGGAAAAAAAAACATGAACGATGTTGGTAAATATTTCACATGATACAACGGTAAACGAAGAATCCCAAATCCGATGGGATTCACAATGGAGAAATGGCGGTGTTCTAGCTCCAGCAGAGCCGTAGTTCCAGTAGCGTCTGGTGAAATCGACGCTGTCGGCACAAGCAGAGAAGAACCATTTTAATGAGAAATCTAAATTCACTGGGTAACTGCAGCAACAAGAATTTTGGAGGCTCGAGGAGGAATGATGAGTGGAGAATTGAAGGACAGTAGAGAGAGCAATGGCAAGTTGCTGGAAGTGCTCTGCGAGAGATCAAGGAGAGAGCAGTCCATAGCTTTCTTGATTTGCACCTCTCACGTCGATGATTTCTTGAGAGAGGAGGAGGAGCTGCTTTAGTTGCTGCTTCAAGAACGGGAAATGGAGAGAGACAAAGAAGAGTTAAGTTGGAGTAATTAAGAGTTGATGGGTCAATTTGTATGATTCAATAAAGTTAAGAGTTAAGTTGATAATTAAGACTGTTGGACTGTTAAGCTGTCTAACGCTGTTAAGTTTTTAAACAAGATAACTGCGGGTTTCTGAAAAATAATTAATACATATAGTCAATATAAGTCACGGGTTTTGATATAAGAAAAAAATCAGCTAACAAATGGTGAGTTTTTTTTTTTTTTTGGCATTTTGATTTGGTGATGCTGGTGTACTTGAAGTTGTCATTAATAGAAGACTCCAAAGTCAATTATTGAATTTAAAATGATAATATGTCCTGTCTGTAAGAAATTATGGAAATAAGATATCCCACAAACTCACACATCAAACAATTATTAGATAACATAATTTAAATGAACCATAGTCGCGTTTCTTGTAGTATAAATATTTCTCTTGTTATCTTTCCTCTTTTTTTTTTTTTCTTTTTAATTTGTCCCGGCCTTCCAAAATTATAATAAACATGTGATCACATTGAATTGAACATGAACTATATATTTATCCAGGGTAGGCAGGTATTCCAATCATATTTCTCCTGCCGAAACTAATACTAGTAAGAGTAAGTATTGCATAAATCTGGTATATTTCATACATTATTTCTGAAAAATTTAAAAATTATCGTTTTAACCCTCACACATCAAATATACTTATGGAATATTTGCGCATCTCAAACAAACAGACTACCGAAATTGGCGGAGTGGCCGGCACATGAATGGGGAGGGGGAAGGTGGGCTGGCTGCCTCCTTCTCAACTTCGTTTTTTTCCTTTTTATTTTTTGTTCTTTCTCACCTTTTTATTCTTATTTTTTTTCTCAGTTTTCCCACTCAATTTTCGTCAGTTTGTTTTCTCAATTTTGTCATTTTATATATACTTTTTCTCGTTTCATTTTTTTTCATTTTCTCATACTTTTCCCAATTTTTCCTTTTCTTTTTCATGTTTTTGCAAAATTGTCAAATTTATCTCTTGTTTTATTTCTAGTTTTATTCCTTTTTTAATTTATCTATTTTTTATTTCTAGTTCTATTTCATTTTTATTAACCATATCATTCTTTTTTTAACAAAAAATAATCTATTTTTTTTTGTTTCAAATTTTCTAACTAATAAAATAACAAACAACTATTTGAACTGAAAGAACAAATACTTATTAGTAAAAGAACAGATATTTTATAAATATTGATAAAAGAATAATTAATTTTTTCTAAAAAAAACTAATAGATACTCACAGAAGAAAAACAAGATAATAATAAAAGAAAAAAATAAATATTTAATTAAAAAATAATAAAAGAATAGATAAAACTGATAAAAAATATACAAAATTGAAAAAGAAACAAATAAATATAATAAAAAATAAATGAGAACTGATAAAAGAACAGCTAAAATTGAGAAAAGAACAAATAAAATTGATAAAAGAACAATTAAGAACTAATAAAAAAATAGATAAAATTGAGAAATAACAAATGAAACTGATAAAAGAACAAATGAAAAACGATAAAAGAATAGATAAATTTGATAAAAACTATAGAAAATTGATAAAATAAAAAAAACTAATTAAAGGACAGATAAAAATGATAAAAGAACAGACAAATCTTAAAAAGAACAAGTAAGAATTGATAAAAGAACAAATAAGAACTTATAAAAACATAGACATGTACTATCTGTTCTTGTATCTGTATCAATTTGTTCTTTTAGATGAATTAAATGTTCTTTTATCAATATTTTTTTTGTTCTTTCAACTTAACTATCTATATGTTCTTTTTTTTATTGACAATCTAAGGAGTGATAAGAGAACAAACAAAAAATGGCAAAAGAACATATGAAATTTATAAAAGACAAATAAGAACTTATAAAAGAATATATATGAACTATAAGAATATAAATGAACTACTTATTATTTTATCAGTATCTATTAGTAATTTTAGTTGAACAAGATGTCCTTTTACCAATATCTGTTTGTTCTTTTAACTCAAATAGCTGTTTATTCTTTTATTGCTTGACAATCTGGGAACAAAAATATATATAAAAAAATAATTTGTAGAAAAAATAATGAATGAAATGAAAAGAAAAAAAAAAGAAACAAATCTGAGAAAAAAATGCATCAGCCATGAAAATTAAAAAAAACACAGGAAAAAGGAAAGAAAGAAATATAGAAAGAAAAAGAAAAGGAAAGAAAAGGAAAAAAATATGTGGAAAAAGCATGAAAGGGAAAAAAAAAATGCGCTAGGAGAGAAAGTAAAAAAGAAAGAAAAGAAAGACGGAAAAAAAGCGAAAGGGAAAAAGCAGAAGTGGAGTTGAACTCATTTACCCCTTCATTCCAGCTAAGTGTTTAGTCATTACACCAAATACAGAGTATTGTCCGCAAAATTATTTTAAATATAAGTAATCTTAAGCGTCCAGAAGCATGGGTGACTCGGAACACATAAGATTTATGCTACTAGTAATAATCAACCCAAGATTATTACCACATGGTATCTCTCATGGAAAGAACGGAAAAATGGAATATTATCATATAGGTAAAGATAAACGTCTAACACATATGATAATATTATTTTATTGGTAGTGAGCAGTAGTTAATCTAAGTTTTTTCTTAGATTCTCTAAAATTTCAGTTTTATTGAGTATTTCAACACTTGACAATAAATATGAAAGTGATTGTATAGAATAAAATTATTTTTTATATTTTATTAGTTTTATAAGCAGTTTTTTTATTTTTATAGATAATTTTTTTGTTTTTATAGATAGTCCTTTTCAAGCCTTTGATATCTGTTTGGTTGCAGTACTGTGTGATTATTGTCAATTTGATTTGAGCTTTGCTCATGTTATTTGTGAGTTCTTTATTTCAAATTTACTCTGGCTTACCTGAAAATTTTGATTTGGTTTTATTATCTTCATTTCATTTGGTATTGCAGAAAAGAATAACCTTACAGTGGTCAATTTTATGTTCTTGCTATCTCTTAAAGTCTTATGTAATCATTGATTTGTAAGAGATCATTCGATTCACTCTTAATTGAAATGAAACATCTTTTATCAAAAAAGAAAAAAAACTATACATTGCATTATTAAAAGTAGATACTAAACTGCTAAAGCTGAAAACTAGTAAAGGTTAATGACTAATTCGTTTTGTCTAAAGTCAACTAATTTTTATTTACTTTTACATCTTTTTTACCTGAAATTAATTTCATTTGAAAGTCAATGTTATGTAGATGCAATAATCAATTTAAAAGTAAATTTTTAGGATGTTGTTAAATTTTTATGAATTTTTCTTTTTTAAGGTTTGAAACTAGAAAAATTCATAAAAATTTAGTAAGATTATAAAAAATTATATTTTTAATTGATTATTGTAGCTACACAATATTGGCTTTTAATTAAAATTAGTTTTAAGTAAAAAAGATATAAAAAATAAAAATAAGTCATTTTATAGTTAATTAACTAAAGTTAAAACGAATTTGGTGTAAATTTTTTTAAATAACTTTTGTTAAATTTTATCACTGATGACTGACGTTATACCAACAAAAACCTACATTGTAAAACTGGAACAGCTTACGTGTGAATGTTGGTCGCCAAAGAAAAGGCGAATCTGATTCGCAGCGTCTTCAATTCTTAATGGATTAAATTACACTGGGGTTATTTAACTTATTTTTGTATCCTAAACAAGTACCCTATCTTAAGAATATTCTAACTAAGTACCTCACCTACTCATGTGCATCCCAGTTTGGTACTTTTCATCTATTTCACTATTAAAACAGACAAATTTTATTGATGTGATATTAATTAACATTAAAATAAAAATAAAATAATAATTTTAGTCCTTAAAACTCTTTTAATCAATAATTTTAACCATTTCAAACTTCTTGAATAAAAAAAACGAGCCCTTTTTTTTTTTTTTCCTTCCAGACACAAGAACACCAAGAAACAAAAAAAAATCCAGAAATGTGAAACGAGCAGAGAACAAATCTGAGTGATGATGGCACGGCTCTTCACCTTCCACCCCTCCCTCTGCCCCTCTAGCGGCAGCGCATCGCTCCTGTCCTCGAGTCAGTTCGTCTTCCCTGTTTGTCTTCCCTAAACCTTTCAATCGAGGTTCGAGTGAACTCAGAATCGTCATATCTGCGACCATTCGATCGTTTGAATCATCTGACGGAGAATGTCCTAGTCGGCAGATTTGCGTTGTTAGGTAAGATAGAAATCATCTTAATCACCTGACGGATTTGAATCGTTTGAATCATCCGGGTGGGTGGCCAAGAAGCAGAGGGGCAACAGAGCCGCGGGCTACCGGCAGCGAGACGACCAGTGGAGGCGTAGTCGAGCGGCAGCAAGAGGAGCGGTGGAGGCGCGGGCGGCCGAGAGCGAGACGAGCAATGGAGGCAACTCGCTGCTAATCGAGCCACGCCGATGGATGAGAGAAGTAGACAGATGGGCTGAAGAATGGAAATATGGGGGCGATAAGATGGGAGAGATTTGGGGTCATGCGTCCAAGAAAAGAAACCTAGCATCTACTAAGAGATTTGGGTTATGCATCCGAGAGAAGTTTGGTTTCCAGATACCCAAACACTTGGCGGCATTGTCGTCTTTGTCGCCCTCCCATCTCCACCCGAACAAAGAGATTGATTTTTTTTTGTGTTTGAATTCTCTGTTTGAACTCTTTTTTCTGGAATTAAGATTTCTAATTTGGGTTTCTTTCTGTTTTCTGGAATTAAGATTGGCTGCGAGAATCACCTGATAAATGTAAAAGATTTCGATGGGTTGTAACTTGTAAGCATTAGTTTCAAAATTTCGCCATTTAAAATTATTAATTGGAAAAGTATAAAGACCAAAATTGTAATTTTATATATATTTTATTATTAATTAATGTTATGTCAGTAATTTTAGTCTTATTTAACTTTAAAATTGACAGAAATAATCCAATTGGAATGCGCTAAATGAGATATAGTACTTTGATGGTATAATTTTAAGGTATTATACCTCTTTAAGATACGAAAATAAGCTAAGGGATCTGTAATCAAATTAACCCATTCTTAATGTGCCGTTCCGATGGGTTGAGTTGCAGCTGTCGGTTTCGCCTACCCGCCTCTCGGATGTGCCACTGGTTACTGAACATAAACCCGCCGCGAGCTTGACTGGACTTGTTCTAGGACAATTCTCAACTACTTTTAGACCCCCCCCCCCAAATTATATAACTTTATCGTTTTCACCCCTCAATATTTCACTGGAGTAATTAGCATACCTTTGCTGTGGGGTGTGAGTGAGTTAAATTCATCTCGCGCTTCTACGGTGTTTAATCGCGCAATGGGGTTCGAATCTGATTCATATCTACCAGTTGAACATACGCCTTTCCTTGTAACAGGTATGTTCTGAATTTGGTTGGTCACTCGGACAAGATAAGCATCAATTATATAAAGCGAACCAGCAACGATTGAATTTTTTTTTTTTTGGTTTTAGGGTAATTTTTATTATCATTGGTATCGAAAATTCAAACTACAAAAATTCAACTTTGCTATTGATTTCAATTTACACATTGATTTGATCAATTTCATGGTCACATATTTTCGACTGCTGGTCCAAACCAACTCATTTGCTAGCGTACTTATACTTAAAATCAAAGCAAACTTGCAGTAACCTTTACTTTTTTTATTTTTGAAAACCTATACTCTATCATTTGCTTTGTTTACACAGTTTAACAATAACATCAAAAAACTTAATTTAAAATATACGGTAATAATTTTCTAATAATTTTAATCTCTTCAATTTTTTTTTTTACAGTTAACAGAGATAAAATTGAAATTTAGTCCTCTAACTTTAAGGATCGTCATAATATGATCCATTAATTCAAAAAGTGACTATTAAAGTCTCCTAATTCAACTTGTGTGTCCTATTTTGGTCTTTACTATCAGTTTAGACATTAGTTCGAACGGAAATTGTCTACGTGGCACCCCGAACTCCCAGGTGACATCCTTTTTTTTATGACAATAAATGAGAAAATTGGAAGAATAATAAATCTCATGGTAGAATTGGCACAGACATATAATCCTAAGGACATAAAATGTACATTAACCTAATCTTCAGGTAGCGACGGAATCTGAATTTGCTGGGCAAGGCAAAGTTTGACGAGGCGAAATTAGAGGACTGAGAGGACTAGTGAAATTGAAGGAGAGCTGTGAAATCGGAGGACTGAGAAGATGGGTGAAATTGAAGGAGAGCAAAATCAAATGGGAAAAATTGAGACAAGGAAGAGGGGAAATCGGGGATGGGGAGGGAGAATCGGGACAAGGAAAATAATAAAGGGGGGAAGGGGAGAAATTGAAAAGATATGAGGAGAAAGGGGAGAAATCGAGGACCGAGAGAGAAATCGGGATGAGAAAAGGAGATCGGGATGGGGACGAGAATGGGTGTGGGCGGGTGGGAGAAATAAAAGAGAAGAGAGGGCAAGGACCGGCATGGTGGAGGATGTGAGCGGCGGTGAGGTAGTTACCGGCATGGATGGGTGGGCATGGCAAGTGGTGGACGGTGAAGAGGTTAAAAAAGGATAAACTTTGGATTAATGAAGTTTTTAGGTTTTGGAAATTATTTGTCTGTACCTATTCTACCATGAGATTTATTATTTCTCCAGTTTTGTCACTTATTGTCATAAAAGAGGATTATAGGTCGTAGTTGGGGTGCCATATAAGCAATTTCCGTCCAAATTAACGCCTGAATTGACGATAATGACCAAAATAGGACACGTGAGTTGAGTTATGGGACTTTAATAGTCACTTTTTGAATTAAGAAACCACACTAAGATGATTCTTAAAGTTAGGGGACTAAATTTGGATTTTACCCTAGTTAATAATCATTTTACAGTATAAATTTTTCTTATCTGGAAATGCATTTTTCTTCTTGTAAATGCAAATTATTATTTTTTTAAAAGGTAAATATTACACTATTCATTCAGCCATTAGGTCGGGTAATTAGGAAGTAACGGAATGAGCATTTGATAAGGGGGAAAAAGTACACAATCAATCATAAACTTAGTGAAATTTTTAATTTGAATAATAAAACTTTACTATTTTCTAGTTCAGCAAAACTAACGAATAAACAACTAACATTTTGGGCACTACTCACATAACCCACTAATGTTTTTTTTTTCCAAATAAACCACTTACGTTATTCAAATAGGCTAATTCACTTACTCGGCTCTTGAAATATTACAAAACTCCATCATTAACTTTTTAAAATTAACAATATAGATTCACTTTATTTAAAATAATTCAAATAGGCTACCTTAACCATTTATAAAGTTCCATAATCACCTTCCACAATTTCACTTTTTGCGCACAATCTATCCATTGCTGCTTCCAACTTCTTCAAAGTGTATCATGTTCATTATCCAAGATAAGATACCTGCGGCCCCACACTGCCAGTCTCGAATGATATCTCGCTCATATTAGTACTTAATTCAATATTATGGTGCAATGTGATGCACAATAAAAGGAGAAACATCATAACCACTATTAGCGAGTTCAGGAGGATCCCAATTACCACCCATATATAGAGTCCAAAGATTGATGTCAACTTTGAGAAGGTGGTTAAAATGTTAGATTAATAAACTTCAGAGGTGCTAGAGCACAAGAATAAAATGTAGGGACTAAACTAGGTATTTTATGTTAAGATTCTGTTAGACTTAATGGTAAAAGTTACAAGAGTGGCCGATTTGAGCCAATTCAAAAATGTAGTAGTTTATTTTGCTTAAAAAAATATTAGTGGGTGAATCAGGGGTAAACATAAAAGCGTTAATGGTTTATTCATTATCTTTGCCTTTTTAGTTCAATTACAAAACTATGAAAATATGTATATTTTTATTTTTATTTTCTTTTTCTCATCCTCCCCAGTGAATCCCTCACCGTTGCCACCCATTGCCCCCACCAATCCTCCTCATCAAATTCTTTACATTTATCTTGTCTACAATTTTTTGCCCTTTTTTTAAAAATTTCAATTTAAACTATTTAGTAATTGTATTCAAGCAATTTAAAGTTATTTGGCATTTTTTATAGTTAATTGATATTAAAAAATATAATTTTATGTTTATAGGAAGAAAAATTGATAATTTAAAATATTCATTAATTAAAAAATGTACTTCACATTAGAATTATTGTAATCAAATATAAAAACACTACAAATGCCTAGCTCAATTCGCCAAGCTCCCACCTGGGCCGGTTCAACCCGACCCTAATCAGGATCGGCCCGTAAGTCAAACGCACCCCGACCCCGGTCAATCCCACCCTTGCACAGCCTGGCAAAAACCTGTAAAAATATGGGTCGAGCATGGGCCTGATGAGGGGATTGTGCAAAATAGACAGCCCCCGGCCTCAAGACTGTCCGGTTCGGTCTGGTTGGGCTTGAAGCACCTCCAACGACTCCTGTAATGGACACTTGCAAAAAAAAAATTAAAAATTAGGTTAATTACAAAGTAGGCCATCCAATGGTTTTCTACTCCATTTTAGCCCTAAAAGTTCCATTTTCACCCTTCCCAACAACTAAAATTTAAAGACTTTTTGGTATAAATATTTTTTTTGCCCTCCTCTATAAATACCAATTTCATTTTCACTTTATCCTCACACTATCATTCAATCTCTCTTTTTCCTCTACTATACTCTCTCAAGTATTCAAGCTTTTTTCTTAAACGCTTCCAAATTTCTTACTAATCTCCACCTAATATCTTTATAATCTCCTTTTAATTTTGCATTAATCACTACTATTAGTTCGTAAATCATGACTTCAAGAGGAAATGGCAAGTCGATGGAGAGTTCATCTTCCCATACCACTGGCCTCCGAGGTTTGTTCCATCGCCATTCTCAGTTTGTCGATAAAGACATCTGAATTGAAGAGTTGCACGATGATGTTGCCAAAATCAATATGATGAATTATAATTAGGGGTTCGACGATCAATTATCGGATGATAAAGTTGAAAAGTTAGCTGTGACGGCGGCGAGGGATCCGTCAACATAACCAACACCAACAAATCATGGGCCCATTGTGGAGGAAACCCAATGACAAAGTAAATCATCGAGACTAACTACTTAGGTTTGGGAGCGTTAGGAGCTTATACATGAAGGGGAGTCGAGGTACAAGAAATGCAAATATTCCAGAAAAAAATTAGTGCATAAAAAGAATTCTGGTATCGGAACGCTAAAACGACATATTGAAAATCAACATCCTAATGTCCTCCTCAGTGCCGAGACTAGTTCTGAAGGACAAACACAACTTGGGTTAACAACTAGCACTAGCGGGCTAGGTATATTTCATTTTAACCAACAATCTTATAGAAAAGGCATAATAAATTAGATGATGTTTACCAAAAAAAACTTTTTCACAAGCTGAAGATGTGTACCTAGAATCTTGGATAAAATCACAATTAAAACTTACATTTAAAAAAGTGTCTAGGAAATCACTAGGAAAGAAAACTTTAGATTATTTAAAGCCGGAAAATCAAATTGATAAGCCTATTTTTCTACTCTTGATCATTGTATGGAATTCACTTCTAATATGTGGACATCACATATAAGTCAGTCATTTTATTGTGTTACTTTTCATTGGATTGATTCTGATTGGATTATGCAAAAATGAATTTTGTCATTTAGGGTCATTGAAACGGATCATACTGGTTATCACACATTCAATTGCATCTTAGAAACTTTACATGGTTATTTTTGTACTGATAAAGTCCTGTGCATTTCATTTGATAATGCTTCAAACAATGATATTGCCGTTTGTCTTTTGAGTCAATCATTGAAACCACCTTTTATCAGTGTATTCTTTCATGTTAGATGCATGTGTCATATTTTGAACCTTTGTGTGCAAAGGGGTTTAGAAGTTCTCTAAAGTGAAATTCTACCTATTTGGAACTCATTAACGTATCTGAAATCAAGATCTACTATGTTTTATGAATTTAAAAGGTTTTATTTTGAAAATCAAAAAGAATTTTCTTGGAAACGGTTTAAATTAGATTGGCCAACCCACTGAAACTCCACATATTTTATGTTACAAGATACATTCCCGTATATAAATTTTTTAACATATTTTATGAACTTAAAAATGGGTTGTGAATTTTTTTTTACTGAAATTTGAGAAAAATGTTCCAAAACCAATGAATTACTTAAGTTTTTTTACGAGACTACTAAATTTTTCTTTGGTATTTACTATCCAACCATTCATCAAATTTTGCTTCATTTAGTGAATATTATATATGCTTTACATCAGTTTAAAGATGATAAGTTGTTAAAACTGATTGTCGAAGTCATGCAAGTTAAGTGGCTTCAGTATTTTGAAAACATTTCACCTATCTTTTTAATTGCTTCTTTGCTTGATCCATACGTCAAATTAACATACACAACAACATTGCTTGAAGGAATATTTCATACTTATTTAGAAATGTCTCATATAAATGTTTTGGCTATATCTGCTACTAGTTCCGAGTACTTGCATTTTTTATACAAGTTATATTATGAGCGGCATTTAGATAATGTAAGATCTGAAGCTCTTCAAACCAAGCATCCAAAAAGATCAATCTCATTAAGATTCAATCCAGCCTTGCAAATGCTCAAACGACCCCGACCAACGACATTAAGATTAGCTGAGGTCGATGACTATCTCAACACATCATTTGAGTCAAGTGACATTGACATATTAGAGTGATGGAAACAAAAAAAAATCAAGGTTTCCAATTTTGTCGATAATCAGACAGGAGATTCTTACCGTTCCAGTCTCTACCGTATCATCCGAGGCAGCGTTTTAGCGCAAGAAAAACGGGTGATATCGTAGAAATGATCAAAATTAATACCCGAGGTGATAGAAGTATGCATATGTGATCGGGATTAGGGAAAAGTTCAGATGACGAGATAATATCTAATACCAAGACTTGAAATTTTTTTTTTCAATCATAATGTAGTTTATATTTGATTTGATTATGTTGTTAAGTATAAATCATATGTTTATATTTTTCATCATTTTCGGAACATTTTTTTCATTTCAAAATGTAAGGTCTGTTCCAATTATTTGTAAGTGCTATTTGGCATATTTACTTAATAAAACTTACACTGAATGTGGTGTTTTTTCTTAAAAATATTTATTATATATACAATTAATTATGTTTATAATTTTTTTTAAAAAATAAAAAAAAACTTCCAAACCCGCCCTGCTCCGACCCGGAACCAGCTCGGGATCGCCCCGCCTGGGACCGATCCGAGTTCGGTCCTCCTTTACCTGGCCCAGGACCAGCCAATCCGGGTCGGGTCGACCTGGTGCCCATCTCTTCTCCTACCCCTCCTCAGTCAATATCCTCTTTCTTATTCTCCATTTTCTTTTTGGGCGAAATGCCACACATCAAAGAACAATTGGTGAAGCTCACAAGCATCGACAAACAGAAGAAAATTTTCCTCGTTGTCATTGTTATTATACTCATCGTAGCTCCGATGATCGGCATTGTCACCAGAGTAAAATCCCGCAACAAAAAACAAGTTCCCACTGTAATATATCCCGCTTCTCACACCGTAATAAAATATTCGTACAGTAGCACCCTTTGCTTGGATCTTTGAGCTTCAGTCATGAATGCCACTGGCAAGAAGCTCCGCACGTAGAAGGATGTCATCGAAGTCTCCCTTAATCTCACCATCACCACTGTGGAGCAAAATTACTTCAAAATCAAAAAGTCATCCATCGAAAAAATATACACATTTTTATAGTTTTAGGGCTAAATTAAAAAAATAGTAAAGTTTTATGACTCAAATAAAAAATTTTACTAAATTTAGGACTAACTATGTACTTTTCCCACACCAAATGCTCATCTATTACTTCCTAATGGCCCAACCTAATGCAGGTTAACATTTTCATAGTTAGAGAATGAATAATGTAACATTTTATAGTCTCGGGAAAAATTCACAACATTGCTCTCAGTTCAAGGTCCCTAAATGTTATTTACTCTTTTTTAAATATCAGTTAACTATGAGAAAATGTAAATAATTTTAGAATTACTAAAATATAATTACCATATAATTTAAATTAGAGTTTCAGAAATTGTTGTTGGGCAGTATAAAGAAAATAAAAAGTAAAGTATTGACTTTTTAAAATAAAGGGATAAAGTGTAAGTTAAGTTAAACAATATGAGTGTTTCTATAATTTTTCCTAAAACCAAAGACTTGTAGTTACCAATGGGAAAAGGACATATATATCTAATCTAACAAATTTTTGAAAAAAAATTGTCGAAAGCTATTGCTTGCGCAAGTTCACACGTCTATGATGTGTGTTGATCGGTTCATATTCATAATTGTACAGGGACAAAAGGTCAAGTCTCCTTCTTGGAAGAACTTAATAAACTTTGAACAAGAAAAATAAAAGTTTCAACAATGAAATCCTCAATTTAGTTGAAGTGCCCACCGGCACCAACTGACAAGCCAATATTCATGACTCTGTAGGGACTGAAGTTAAACACTGCATGACCAATAGCTAAACCAGTTGGTACTGTGAACAGGTATCGTACAAACTTTCGTCCTCCCAGCGTGCATCTTGCAATTTGATTTTGACATTTTGATATCAAGTTGAAGTTTCCCTCCGACCTTGATATTTCGATTTTGAGTAATGAGAGAGGCCAAAGACATCCCCATGTTGTAAACTCCCTCTATGGTTCTAAGTAGAAAGTTAATAAATAAATTTATCATGACAAAATGAATTGTTTTTTCACAAAATTGCTGCCATGCCTATAGCAAAATTTCTTATAAAATAAACAATAAGCAAATTTATACGAGTTGAACAATATTATTCTAGAACAATATTTGACAAATAAACAAGTTTTGTATGAATCAAACAATATTTTTTACTGATGAAATAACATTATTTACAAAATACTCCATTTGTTCTAAAAATTTTGCTTTACTTGACTATTTGTTGTATTTTGACTTGAATTTTTCATATTATTATTTGTTAGGAAAAATTAATATATATATATATATATATATATATATATATATATATATATATATGTCTTGATTTATCATTCATATATAAAATTTTTTTTATTTCTATATTAAAATATTAAAAATAAAAAATTCTAAATTAATAGACAAAAATAAATGAAGCAAAAATTTTGGGTAGAGGGAGTAACATTTTTTTATGAGATGAACATTATTTTACATAACACAAATTTGTACGAATGAAATAACATTTATTTTTTAATAGAACAACATTATTTATGGAATAACATTGCTCAGGAAAAGTACAACAAATTTCCCTATTCATAGTCTATCACGTCGACAAAATCCTAAATAACAAACAAATTGATACTTAGATGCAACCGTTTAAGATTCTTAGAATTTCTATGCAGCAGCTGATATTTTTAATTTAGAACTTTTTTTTTATTTCCTAAACCAAGCACAAAGAAGGAACAAAGGTGGTGTATTTGTCTTTGTAGTTAGTAGTTACTTAATGACCAGCGTCTAAAGAATCAACGAAAATGAGCAGTTCACAGAGATCAAAAGAAACTATGGCGATTCGATGAAAACCCAGATCATACTACTAGCAAAACTAAAGCTACATGTGAAAAAGCATGGAAGGAACAAAGATTGTGAAGAAATCAGGGCAGAGCTAGAAAATTTAGCTAGTGGGGCCAATGATTAATTATTACAACATATTTTTATTTTTAAAACAAAGTAATATATATTTTACTAATAAAATTTAAGTGTTAAAAAATTTAAATAAAGAAAATTGCACAAGGATTCAGTTTACTAGAGATGAAATAATAACTATACAAATTAATACTAATCAACCAATATTTTTCTTGATTGAAAAACATAACATAAGCATTAATACACAATTCACTTGTATAAAAAGAAGTTGGGCTTACTCAACTAAACAACTAATTTATTTTAAGAAATAATTAAATTTAAAAATACATACTAGTGGAATAAAATGAAGTAAATGATACAATATGCTATAAAATAAATTAATAGTGGATAAATGAACTAGATAATGTTTATTCCTTTTTAATATGTGGTAATGTGGAATTTAAACCATGTTATTAGAGTAAGGAAACAAGTATGCTCACTAGAAAAAAAAAAAAGTAAGGAAACTAGCAGGAAAGAAATAAGAACATTTCAGGCTTTGGTTAGCTTTTTTGTCATTTAGTCGGTTTGTTCGACGTGACAAGTTTGGGATCAATTGAGAAGAATAGGTCAATTATTCAAGACTTTATTAGTTTTCTATAGCAATTTTCGAGCAACAAGGTCAATAGAAAATTTTCAGTGGGGTCAAAGTGCATTTTTAACATAATTTTATGAACTAAATATACGTTTTGTGAAATTTGAGGGGTGACAATTGTTCCCCACTAGCATCAACGTAGCTCCCCCCTAAATAGACATGGTATGAGTCATTAGCTTCTTGAGTGATGAGTTGATTTTGTGGACGAATTTAGAGAAAGCCAGAATGTCTTTGGGTTTCTTGGCACCACCAGACTCACCATTGTGTCTTTCGTTGCCATTGGTGCCAATGGTTTCGTCGATCACCACCTTGCCCAAGGGATTTAAAGCTTTGGCCCTGGTCTTCATCTCGATGACCCTACTGGAGTCACTACCAACAGCCCCATCTCTTTTCATATGCTTTCTTTCCTTGTGGGCCTTCATTTTATGATTGCTCCTGTTTAATCCTTTGTCATGAAAGCCCATAGACATCAATCTCATGCTCTCTAATATCTCTTATTCATCAGAGATGAGGGAGTGTTAGACGCCAACATCCATGGAGCACAAGATTCCAGCCGTCTTGAGTTGCCCGCCATTGCAATGGAAGTTCAAGAGAATGAGGTGGTATAAGTGGAGGTTGGCCGAGCTAAAATTTTTTGAGATTGCAAACGGGCAAGAGGTGGAAGATTTCTTCGAGATTCATTTCGACATTAAGATTGACATCGATGGTTCTGTGGCTGAAAAAGAAGTACCTGTGTTATTAAACATAACCGAGCCTAACTAGTCGAACCGGTTCAAATTGTGACCCAGGGGCAAAGTGGGCTAAGTTACACCCTTAAACCTTGTTGGGTCAAAACCTGATCAAAATTAAAAGACCCAATATATTCAGTGACTTGGGCATCTCAGTTAACCAGGTGTAGACATCAAAATTTAATTGGGTTAAAAATATTAAACTCAATTTAAATTGTCTAGCCCATTTTCAAAATGATGTCCAAAATTCAAAAGTCCACCAATTTTGGAGGCTACGAATTCAAGAAACTCAATTTTTGGAAGCCCAAAAAACATACAACTGGAGGCCCTGAATGAAGACTCATTATGCCATTTTGGCCAAAGTTCACTTTTGGCAAATTGGGCCTTAAAATCTAAAATGATTAAAGCCTATGATTTTGCTCAAATATTCTAGAACATTCTAGAATGCTCCATTAATTATCCTTTTAAATTAAAGGAATTGGATAATTAATGAGAGATAATTACCATACTTATTTTCTTTTAAGAAAAATACAAGAGATAAATATATGATAATTGTCACATGTGGTTCTCTTGAACCAAACTACTTCCTTTCTACACCTATAAATAGGGCCCCAAAGCCAAAGAAGAAAAGGGGAGAAAAAGAAGAAGAGAAGAAATTGAAGAGGCAAAAACTTAGAGAGGAAGAAAAATCTCTCTATAAGAAGTTTTCTCCTGTTCTTTACTCCCATCTATTTTAGAAAACCTACACTTTGCCCCTAATAGCAACTCCACATGTTATACTAGTAGAGTTAAAATGTTTTGATTACCCAATAAGGTTTGTAAATCATGCAAATCAAACATAGGATTCATATCATGTTACCTCCAATTTGATTTTTCCTAAATATAATATATTTCTAATAGATCTTTTGCTTCTAAATAATTTATATGTATAAATGTACTAATAGTTTTTTAAAATCTAGAATATATTTTCATTTTTATATATTAAAAATGTGTTTGTGATTAATATTAATATTTACTTTCTAACATCTTATTCAAATTTTTAATTAATTTAAATAATACGAAAAATATTCTTATTAATATTGAATTTATAGGACATACTTTACAAATAATGAGGGGGAATCTTATTAAACCCATTACATTCTTCATTATTTTTATATTGAATGAAAATAATACAAAAAATCATGTTAAACCAACAGTTACATTTCTATTATATATATCATGTTTACTAACTTTTAGAATAATAAAAAATCTATAGCATTTTTTATCTAAAAAGCACACATTTCTTTTTAAGTTTCAATAGTGTTAAAGAAGTAAGAAATTATTTTCTTTGTCATAAAAAAGTTGATGTTTGATGTTGATTTTGATTTCGATAGTTTTGAGCAAGTGATTTTGAATGAGTGTTGTATTAAATTTTGAGTTATAAATTTTTTAATTGAACCTAATCATTGTAAATTTTCAAATTTCATGAATTTATATGTAAAATTATTTAACTTTTTCTATTATTGATTGTAATTTTATACATGTTAACAACTTGCCTTACCCTCCTTAGACTTGGTTTCTAGCTACGCTCCTACTTATATACAAAGGTTATTCTGCATTATAATTGGTTAGCCCAATCAAACCGGTTGAACCTATTGGCCAACCATCCATCCATCTATTCTGGGTTGCTCCCAAGGCTAAGTGTGATAACATTGAGCAACATGAGTATGAGGATGAAGAGCTTGCATTAAGTGCATCTCATCCCCACCCTTTTCGAAAAATATAGATCCATGGCATCGGCCTCAAACGGCCTAACTATTGCCTTGGTGCGCACGCAAGACATGATGCAGTGTCGATCTTTAAAGGTAATAAGGTAAAGAAATGTCCATATTCAAGAATGGGCGGTGGAGAAATTAGTGGGTGATTTTGCGCTTCTTGTGCCAAAACTGGTAATTGGAGGGGCCTCAATAAGACAGGGGTCAGCATACAGATTATGGCTACCTTCCTTGTGACTAGTTCTGGAAGCGATTCCAATTGAACCTACTACAACTCAATTTTTTTTTTGAACAAGAAGAAATTTATCTTATATAGTAAAGTTGTGTATAGACTTTGTTTGAAAATAACATATGGTATTAACATCGAAGGTTGAGATATATTTATAAATGGTTGAGGTAACTTTTCCACATTTCTAATATTGAAAGCTATTGTCCGATAATTTTTCTAACATCTCTTCACAAATGTTAACGTTGTTCCCAATCAAAGTTTATACATTAGAGTTATATTCTCTCTACCCAATTTTAGATGATCCATTTTTTCGAACACGATGATTAAGACATTTTTAATTTATATTATTCTTTTCATTTTTGCCCTTGATGCTAAAATAAAAAAAAATCAGTTTTATATAATGAGAGTTTAAATGAGGATTAAAAAAAATTTCTTTTTATGATTTTGAACTAAGATAATTTAAATGAGAATAGTAACGGTAAATTTGATGTTACAAACTTTCTAAATAGAAAACAACTTATCCTTTCTTAAATAGCCTAAAAATTTGTCATCTTTTTTAGCATATATAAGCTACCAATTGAAATGACCATCATTTTCTCGGGATTAATTAATATCGATGATATTGCACTTCCTAGTTCCTACGGCATTACATTTTCCTCAAAACTGTTGGACTGTGTTGAATATTCAGAAGCAAAGCGTACAAACACTCACGAAAAAAGAGGGGGCTTATTTCAAACTTTAGAATAAGCTCAAGGGCTTGGTTCTTTCCCCAGTTGACCCTGCTCCACATAGCGGTAGTCTGTGGCGGCCTTCCATGTGTCGGTTTCGCGTTTCCAAATTGCCAGGTCAATTATTAAAAGTATAGGATACTTTTCTTTTTTGTTTTCAGTCTTAAATCTTTCAAATTTTCTAAATAAATCTTAAAATTTTTTAATTATGCAAATAGTTAGTTTTGTAAATTTTGTCAACCTTAAAATTTCTAATCAGTATAAAATTGTTCACCATTTTGACATTAACATTTTTTAAATTTTAATTTAAATTATTTGATAGATATTTCCTAGTAAATTTAAAATATGTAATAATCTTTTAATAGTTAATATACCATTTAAATTATTAATTTTTATTTATATAAATCATGTTCCTATTCAATAACTGTCTTTCAGCAACTACAGGGCGAGATGTTAACTTAGCAAAGTTTTAGGACTCAATTAAAAAAATAAAAAAGTTTAGACCGAAACAGAAAAATATGAAAAGTTTTATGACTAAGGTTTCATTTAAGAATAGCATCTAAAACTAAAATTATAAGTTAGAATAAATTATTAACGAGTGTGATAACTTTTCAAAACCATAAACTCTAAAACTATCGTTGTATAACATTTTCAGCCTCTGACACTAAATACTGATACTATTTTCAGGTGAAGTCTAAAAGAGTTATTTTCTTTTTTAAAATAATTAGTTCAATGAATTCTGTTATCTTAATTTGTTAGTGTGGAAGATTTTAAAAGTCTAATGGACTTGAATGCATATTTATGAGATAATAATTCTCTCAATTTTATGATATCTCCGTCCTTGTTTCATATGTATACATATATAGATGAGGAAAGAATATTTTAGACATAAAATTTGTCATCTTCAGTTCTTAAACTTAGCTCATATATTAATTATAATTCCTAAATTTACCGGAAGACAACCATTAAATGGAAACACAATTCGCAAACTCAACCCAAATTTGTAGCAATTCAATTAATTAATCACTTTGACTAGGTAGCTATCATACATAAAATTTACTTTCGGCTTCACACGCATATCTAGATGCTCATGCTCCTTCATTCCGCGCAATCCTTCTCCTTTTGCCTTTTGCCTTATTCAACGCTCTTTTGAAAATTATTATTGTGTTATTAATATTTTTCAACGCTTATTTTCACAAACAAAAGAATATTCCTTCCATTTTATAAATAACTTTCCAACTTCAAGGCGGTTTCCTCAGCGGTATAAATACCGCTGGCAGCTGGGTTCCCCTACCTCCTAGCAAACTCTTCTTCAACCCCCAAATCCATTTTTCTTTCCTGAAATTCTAACTGTCCGGCAATGGTGCTCTCCATCTCCAAGACTGCTTCCGAGTCAGACCTCTCCGTCCACTCCACCTTTGCCTCTCGCTATGTCCGAAACGCTCTCCCACGGTAAATAACTCAACTTCCACGCAGTTGATTTTTTTTTTTTTGGACTCGTTTAACTCTGTTTTAAATATATATATATATAACTTTGCAGGTTTAGGATGCCGGAGAACTCGATACCGAAGGAGGCGGCGTTTCAGATCATAAACGACGAGCTGATGCTGGACGGGAACCCAAGGCTGAACCTTGCCTCGTTCGTGACCACTTGGATGGAGCCAGAATGCAACAAGCTCATCATGGATTCCGTCAACAAGAACTACGTTGACATGGATGAATACCCTGTCACCACTGAGCTCCAGGTATTCCAGAAAACGAAGAATAATTAACACACAGATTAATTCCGTGGTAAAAGGAAGCACTAAAAAATTTAATTGCTTGTGATATTTGTACGACAGAACCGGTGCGTGAACATGATTGCCCACCTGTTCAATGCTCCGCTGGGAGAGTCGGAGACGGCAGTGGGAGTTGGGACGGTGGGTTCATCGGAGGCGATAATGCTGGCGGGGCTGGCATTCAAGCGGCGGTGGCAGAACAAGCGCAGAGCGGCGGGGCTGCCGTGTGACAGGCCCAACATCGTCACCGGCGCCAACGTGCAGGTGTGCTGGGAGAAATTCGCCAGGTACTTCGAGGTGGAGCTGAAGGAGGTGAAGCTGAGGGAAGGGTATTACGTGATGGACCCGGAGAAGGCTGTGGAGATGGTGGACGAAAACACCATATGTGTGGCCGCCATCTTGGGCTCTACGCTTAATGGAGAGTTTGAAGATGTCAAACTCTTGAACAATCTCTTGCTCGAAAAGAACAAACAAACAGGGTAATGACCTACTTATCTCCTAATTGATTGATGGAGATATTAGTTCTGTTAATTGATGGATATAAAATTGGTTAATGCAGGTGGGACACACCGATCCATGTTGATGCAGCAAGTGGGGGGTTTATAGCCCCGTTTCTGTACCCAGAACTTGAGTGGGACTTCAGGCTGCCATTGGTGAAGAGCATTAATGTGAGTGGGCACAAGTATGGGCTTGTTTATGCTGGCATTGGGTGGGTCATTTGGAGGAGCAAAGAAGACCTCCCTGAAGAACTCATCTTCCACATCAACTACCTGGGAGCTGACCAGCCTACCTTCACCCTCAATTTCTCCAAGGGCTCTAGCCAAGTCATTGCTCAATACTACCAGCTCATCCGTCTCGGCTTTGAGGTTCAACTCCTCTCCAACCACTTCTCTCCCAGTCCCACCTCTATTCTGACTTTTTCCCAATTTAATGGTGTTTTGTTTTTTAATTTTAGGGGTATCGAAATGTGATGGAGAATTGCCACGAGAACGCCATGGTCCTCAAGGCAGGGTTGGAGAAAACTGGCCGTTTCAACATCGTCTCCAAGGATGACGGCGTTCCGTTAGTGGCTTTCTCCCTCAGGGACATGTACAACTGCCGCCACGACGAGTTCGAGATCTCCGAGATGCTCCGCCGCTACGGCTGGATCGTCCCTGCCTACACGATGCCCCCCGACGCCCAGCACGTCACGGTGCTCCGCGTCGTCATCAGGGAGGACTTCTCGCGCACGCTGGCCGAGCGCCTCGTGCTCGACATCCAGAAGGTGCTCCACGAGCTCGACACCTTGCCGGCGAAGGTGACGGCCAAGTTGACGGCCGAAGCGACGGAGGGTGGCAAGAACGGGAAGAAGACGGTTTTGGAGACGCAGAGGGAAGTTACTGATTTTTGGAAGAAGTTCGTCGCGGGCCGCAAGAGCAGCAGAACTCAGATCTGCTAGAGAATAGAGATTGTTTTGTTTAACGAGTAATTGACTAGTCTCACATATACTTCCTTTTTTCCTTTTTTTTTTTAATTTTTATTTTTAAACTTTGTGCGTGGCCATGAATTGTTGAGCTCTTTCAAGTAGAGGTGGGAACCGGGTCGGACCAGCCGGTCCTGAGGATAGGGCTCGGACCGGTTGTAGGCGGGGTGGTTCCGAGCCAGTCCTGGGGCGGTCTTGGGGCGGGGCGGGGCGGGTTTCATTATTTTTGTTAATATATATATATATAATAGAACAATTATTAATTATATAAGTCATAAATATTTTTAAGAAAAAACATCACCTCCGGTGTAAGTTTTATTAAGTTAAAAAGCCAAACGACACTTACAAATAATCGGAACGTGCCTTACATTTTGAAATGGAAAAAACGTTCTGGAAATGATAAATAATAGAAATCTATGATCTGTGCTGAACAACATAATCAGATCAAATACAAACTACATGTATGATTGAAAAAAAAAAATTCAACTTTCGGTATCGGATATTACCTCATCATCCGAACTCTTTTGGTCTTGATGTCGGAGTGTTGCGAGGCCCGAATCTCAGTTGCACACGCATACTTCTATCGCGTCGGGTATTAATCTTGACCGTTTTTCTATTATCACCCGTTTTCCGGCACTAAACACTGCCTCGGATGAGACGATCGATACTGGAACGGCAAGAATCTCTTGTGCGATTATCGACAAGATCGGAAATCTTGATCTCTTTTGTTTCCATCACTCCAAGATGTCGAGGTCGTTTGTCTCGAACGATGTGTTGAGATAATCATCGACCTCAGCTAATCCCGATGTTATCGGTCGGGCTCGTTTGAGCATTTGAAGCCCCAGGTTGAATCTTGAGGAGATTGATTTCCTTGGAGGCTCGGTTTGAGGAGCTTCGGATCTTACCTTATCCGAATGCCGCTCACAATATAACTTGTATAAAAAATGCAAGTACTCGGAAGCAGAAGCAGACATAGCCAAAACATTTATATGAGACATTTCTAAATAAGTATGAAAAATTCCTTCAAGCAGTGTATTGTACCTGTTTATTTTACATACGGGTCAAGTAAAGAAGCGACTAAAAAGATAGGTGGAATGTTTGAGAAATATTGAAGCCACTTAGCCCGCATGGCTTCGACAGTCGGTTTTAATAACTCATCATTTTTAAACTGATGTAAAGCATATGTGATGTTCACTAAATGAAACAAAACTTGATGACTTGTTGGGTAGTAAACACCAGAGAAAAATTCAGTTGCCTCGTAAAAAAACTTAAGCAATTTATCGGTTTTGGAACATTTCTCCCAAATTTCAGTCGTAAGAAATTCAGAACCCAATTTTAAATTCATGAAATGTGACAACAAATTTGCATACGGTAATGCATCTTAGAACATAAAAAATGTAAAGTTCCAGTGGGTTGGGCAATCCAATTTAAACCATTTCCAAGAAAATGGTTTTTGATTTTCAATACAAAAGTTTTTAAATTCACGAAAAATAGCAGGTCTGGACATCAAATATTTTAATGAGTTTCGAATAGGCAAAATCTCATTTTGGAGAACTTCTAAACCCTTTTGCACACAAATGTTCAAAATATGGCACATGCATCTAACGTGAAAAAATGCACCGTTAAGCGGTGGTTTTAAGTTTTGACTCAAAAGGCGAGTGGCAACATCATTATTTGAAACATTATCAAATGAAATCCACAGAACTTTATCAGTACAAAAATAATCACGTAAAGTTTCTAAGATACAATTAAATATTTGAAAACCAGTATGATCTGTTTCAATAACCTTAAATGACAAAATTCATTTTTGCATTATCTAATCAGAATCAATCCAAGAAGAAGTAACACAATAGAATGATTGACCTATAGGTGATGTCCACATATCAGAAGTAAATGCCACACAATGATTAAGAGCAGAAAAATATGCTTGCAAATCTGATTTTCTGGTTTCAAATTGTCTAAAGCTTTCTTTCCTAGCAGTTTTCCTAAATACTTTTCTAAATGCAGGATTTAATTGTGATTTTATCCAAGATTCTAGGTGGACATCTTCAGCTTGTGAAAAAGGTTTTTCGGTAAGCATCATCCAATTTACCATACCTTCTCTACAAGATTGTTGGTTAAAATGAAATATACCTGGTCCACCGGCGCCGGTTGTAGACCCAAGTTGTGTTTGTCCTCTAGAACTAGTCTCGGTACTAGGGAGGACGTTAGCATGTTGATTTTCAAGATGCCGCTTCAGCGTTCCAGTGCCGGAATTCTTTTTATGCACAAAATTTTTCCCGCAATGTTTGCATTTTCCGTACCTCGACTCCCCTTCGTTTATGAGCTCATAATGCTCTCAAACCCAAGCAGTTAGTCTTGTTGATTTACCTTGTGCTTGAGTTACCTCCACGCCGGGTTTATGACTTGTAGGTGTCGGTTCTGTTGACGGATTTCCGGATGCCATCGCATCCAACTCTTCCACTTCATCATCGGATAATTGATTGTTGAGACCCAAATCGTAATTGGTCATATCGATTCCGGCATCATCGTCTTGAAACTCTTAAATTGAAATACCTTTATCGGCGGGCTGAGATCGGCGACGGAACAAGGCTCGGAGGCTGGTGTTGCGGGAAGATGAACTATCTGTTGACTTGCCCTTTCCTTTTGAAGCCATGCCTCACGTACTAATAGTAGTGATTAATGCAAAATCAAGAGAGGATTATGAAGATATTATGGAGAGATTAGTAAGAAATTTGGAAGAGATTAAGAAAATAAGGAGAATGGTTGAGAGAATATAGTAGATGAAGAAGAGAGGTTGAGTGAAAATGGCATTGGTATTTATAGGGGGAGGGGAAAAATTAGTTTGACCAAAAAGTCCTTGAAATTTAGTTGTTGGGAGGGGCAAAAACCAAATTTTGGGGGCTGAAATGGAGCAGAAAGCTGTTGGAAGGCCTGCTGTGTAATTAGCCTTTTTAAAAAAAAAAAATTCGCAGGTTAACGTTATACACAACAAGGAGCCGTTGCGGCGCGTCAGCGGGGCGGGCTGTCCGGTCCGAGCCGGTCCGGTTTGGCAGGTTCGTCTGGTCCGAGCCGGTCTTTTTTGCGTCTCCCTCCTCCTATTGGGCCCATAATATTGCGGGCTTCTCGCGGGGTGGTCCGGGGCAGGTTTGACCGGCAGGGCAGTCCTAGTTCGGTCCGGGCCAACCCGGCCCACCTCCCACCTCAACTTTCAAGACCTCTCGCTTCCATCAACCCATGTAACTTTTCTTGAGTCTCATTTGCCCCTTTAACTTTTAAATTATACTCCTTCATGTCTTAACTAGAGAATTTCAAAAATTATTGATTGAAAGCCCAGGTCCACATCTTCTAGTATTTTTTTTTCAAAATATTTTAACGGTTTTTTTATTCACAACTGCTTTCATTTAAAAGCTAATACTATATAAATATTTTAATAATTTTTTATATTATTTTTCCTTAACAAAAAGCAACAAAGCTTATATTCAAGGGTAAGTATAGGTTAGGTTTAGGTTAAATGTCATGGGTTTTTTGTTATTTTTTAGTTAGCAAATGAGTAGAAAGAAAATTTTGATATCAATATATCGTGAAAAATAAAAAGAGGGATTTTCTTTGAAATAAATCCATCAATGATATTAGTGTAATCCAAAAGAGGACAAGTGAAATAAACTTTTCCTACAAGCATATAGGATGCTCTAGCTAAACGATGGGTGACCAGATTATATCATCTCTTCCCATAAGAAAAAACAATTGAATTAAAAAAATGAACTAAGAAGAGAATATCATCTAAAATCAACCCAAATAGGAACATGAAAACTATTCAACGCAAACAAGGAGCAAAAATCAAAATCTAAGCATCCGACTCCAAGATAATTAACCCCTAACAATGCATTCTTTGCCTAAATGAAAGCATAATAAATAATAAGTACCTCCACCTAAAAAACACTATCATAAAACCACAAACTTAATTTTGACCTAAAAATTCAAGGTAAATTGATAGATTGAGTGGTGTAGTGCATTGTAGAGTAATTTAGAGTCATTCCTTACTTAGTACTTAAAACTTCATGAGTCTTTGGTCACAATCAAGACGAGACTGTGATATAAATAGTTCTCTATATTATAATACTAATAGTTTTGTTTTTGTATGTAGTTTCTTGACCAACTAATCGACTGTGTTAGTCAGTAGGTGGCCTTATATTGGAATGTAAATACTACTGGAAAGAAAAGGAAAAAAAAACATGAACTATGTTGGTAAATATTTCACCTGCACTTTTCTCAAATGTGTAGGTTGGTTCCCTCGCCTTGACTACTGGTTTAGTTTCTTCATCATTTGGGCTTGATCTGATTCATACACAGTGAAGATGGGCCCGTGATTTTTGAATTGGGTCGTGAAAGAATTAACCTAACCCTCCTGGCTAATAGAATGATAGGCTTAGCGTCCTCGTCAGCCCAGCTCAGTTGGCCACCAAAGACACAACCCGGGCAGAAACACGGATTCAATCAATCCCCCTGACCCCTTGCCGGCTGGCCCTCCTTGATCGACCAAGGAAAAAGATTAAGAGTTGCCAATGTCAATATGTGGGGTCAACATCCTCAATGTTTTGATAAACTACCAATTTATCACTCATTCTTTACAAACATTCACCAACACTCTTACTTGCAAAAAATTTTCTAGCATAAATAAATAAATAATAGACTACATTTCTTTTTTATTAGGGGTCAATGTCATTTTTTTTAATTTTAATGCTAATTACATTTTTACACTAGATTTGAAAATTATGATCAAAAGCTGTACTATCATATAAGTTTGAAAAAAAAAATGGTTCGTTATACAGTTGTTTTTCAAACCCAACGACCGGAATATAATTAACTTCAAAGCTTTGTCACCTTTTTATTTTCCGGGTTACATAAATATAGAGAATACGACATCGGTTCTAATTTCTTTGATCCATATGCTATTCATAGTCATTAATTTATAATTTTTTATCTTAAAGATTTGGTCAAAAAATATATAATTTAAATGAAATCTTGTAGTTTTCAAATATCATTTTTAAAAAATATAATAATATAAATAAATTTAAATCAAACTTAAATTAAAAAAAATAAATAGCCCAATTGCGTAGGGAGTATCCATGTTGCTGGCAAAAGGAATTCCTACAAAACCCATCCTCGGAACATGCAAAGCAGCAAAAGGAACCGTACGTATGATCTTTTTTTTTTTTTTTATATTAGGAACCGTATGATCTACTGATATGTTATCTTACGCAGGTTCGATAAATAAGATGCTTCTTATGTTTTCTTTCATTGTGTCCTTTTGTGTGTGTGTGTGTGTGTGTGTAAGAATCAAGAACGAAATTATTTCCTAAAAGTTGATGATATCTAATTACGATATTAATGTTAGATATTGCAGGCAATGAGATCAGGAGCGCTTGAGTTGAGCTCTTTGACAAGGACTAGGAGACTGAAATGTCCCAAGTAAAATCGGTATGAAGAAAAAGTTACAAACCAATTCTGAAGCGAAAAGTTCTCACATATAAATACAGGTATGATCAGAAAACAGCCTGGAAAATCGAAGAAACAATGGCCATGGAGCGAGACACTGAGAAGGGCCTCGAGGACGCTTTACTCGTGTCGTCTATGCCCGAAGATCTGGCTGAAGGAAAGAGTACAAACCAAGGCAATGGTAGGCAGATCTTCATGGTTCTTCTCTGCACATTCGTTGCAATCTGCGGCTCTGTCCAGTTCGGTTCAAGTGTACGGTTCTCGTCGCCGGCTCAGTCTGCTATTATGCAGGAGCTTGGGATGTCCAGTTCGGGATTCTCGATGTTCGGTTCGATCCTGACAATTGGTGCAGTGACTGGAGCCCTTACGAGTGGGTCTGCAGCTGATCTGATCGGAAGGAAAGAGGCCATGAGAGCTTCTTCCATGATCAGCATTGCCGGATGGCTTATAATCTATTTCGCCTCCGGAGCTCTTTCCCTGGATTTTGGAAGATTTTTGACAGGTTGTGCCATTGGTGTGTACTCGTATGTGGTGCCGGTCTTTATCGCGGAGATTACCCCCAAAAACCTTAGGGGTGCAATGCTCATTGTACACCAGGTGGCCTTAGCTACCGGCATTTTGGTTGCGTATGTAGTGGGTGCACTTGTGACATGGAGGACACTTGCGTTAACAGCAACTATCCCGTCCATACTTATGATGCTAGGCCTTCCTTTCATACCCGAATCTCCTAGGTGGCTGGCCATGGTGGGGGAAAAGACCGAGTTCATCGATGCACTTCGAATGCTTCGTGGGGTTGATGCTGATATTTCCTGCGAAGAAGAAGTTGAGGAATCCTTAAATGTTCTTCAGAAGCTTCCAAAGGCCACACTGATGGATTTGCTTCAGAACGGAAACCGAAGAACGGCCACTGTTGGAGTTGGATTGATGTTGTTCCAGCAGTTCTCCGGGTACAATGGAGTTGCATTCTATGCCAACCAGATATTTGTCTCTGCTGGAGTCCATCCTACTGTTGGAAGCATTGCCTATGCCTGTCTGCAGATCATTGTTCTTGCATTTGGAACCGTCCTGATCGAGAAAGCCGGGAGAAGACCGCTGTTGCTGAAATCTGCTGTTGGAATGGTGGTCGGCTGTCTACTAACTGCAACTTCCTTCTATCTCAAGGAACATAACTCAGCGTCGTGTTCTGCTTATGTTCCAATGCTTGCAATTACAGGCATTGTGGTTGATATGGGCTCTTATGTTTTGGGTTTTGGGGGAGTGCCTTGGATTATAATGTCCGAGATATTCCCCCTCAACATAAAAGGGATTGCAGGGAGCCTTGTGACGATGGTGAGCTGGGCTTGTGCTTGGGCCGTCTCCTACGCTTTCAGCTTCCTTATGGCCTGGTCTGCTTATGGTACTTTTTGCATCTTTGCTGGTTTTAGTGCAATCGCTTTTGGGTTTGTTTCCAAGCTGGTGCCCGAGACAAAGGGACGAACCCTAGAAGAGATTCAGGCCCAACTAAGTTAAGGGTGTCATTTTTTTTTCTTTAAAAAAAAGGATAAGATACAAGTGATTATTATTGGATAAGTAGAGCAAATGTGATTTTTAGTGTTTGAAATTTTAAAGTATCACATCCACCATTTATAAATTATCAAAAATCCTAACAAGTTGTTAAATAGAGCCAACAAGCTCTACAAGGAAAATTGCAAGACGACGAATCTGATCAATTAAATGTATTACATACTTTATGTCATTTAATAAGTAGACAACCAAATAGAATAGGGCAAAGCAAAGGGAAGCATACCCTTTGTCGTTTCCTTTGCACACATGGGCTCAAGTAAGAACGAGCAATTGTAGTTGGACGCATTAAGGGATGGGGCATCATGAGATGGCCCTTCCTTTGGGAGGGACTATCTCCATTGGTAAAACAAAAACAAAAACAAAAACAAAAAGGTTCATTCGTACGTTATATAATTTCATGGACGGGAAATTTAGAATCGTGATTTGTGGTTGTGACCACAAAATCGAACGTTTGAAATCTTCTTTCATGAATAGATAGAATCATACATAAAAAGATTCGAGTTGGTGTGTGTACATGTGAAAGTGATGCAACAGGTAGGAAAAGAAAGAAGCAGTGCTAATTGTTCAACTAAGATTCAAGGACATTGAGTTTGATCCAAGCATTCATATATATTATTAATAAAACTGAAATGAGATAACCTACCAGGTACTTATAGGGAAACTCTCACATGTGACAATAAAGAAAAATGTAAATCGAAGCATTCCTTAAATTGTTTAATTGACAATAAATCAATCTTGATAATTAATTATGGGAATAAAATTTTTAGGTCATGGGATAATTAAGCTGTAAATATCGAAAAACTCAAAATTTATTATCTGGAAATATTATTATAATAGTGATTTTGATGATCCAGCCAAACGTCTTAGCCATTTGAAATTGAAACTAATTTCGAGCCTTCCTCTCGGAGTTCCTTCACTCCACTACTTACTCTTCTTTTACACATTTTACGTATATTAGAAATAGTCATAGGTATCTTAAGTCATAGATCTCAAATTTAGTTTAGGACAATATTGTGTATTAAAAACACTTTGTTTAGAAAAGGTCTCCGCTTCAACACTGGGCAGTACGTACCTTAATTGAGAAGGTTAATTAATGGCTCTTCACCTACTAAACAGAAGATACTTTAGGCACAAAAACAAATGCATGCTAATGAAATCTTACTCAATTAAGTTTTTCAGGAGCACTAATTGTTAGTATAACAGGTAAATTAGTGGAATTTAATTACAATGATGTAGTTGTTAAGGTTGAAGTTAGCGTATTGGTCGTTGCTCATATATAGCTGAATGACGTTAACATAAAACCTAAACCTATATATAGGTTAAGCCGGCAGGGTCAAGTTTCAAGCATTAGTTAACTAGCTATACCAATAAGGACGACAACTCCCTTTTAATTAAGTACTTTTGTTGTTTAAGGACACGTACGGGGTCCCATGAGCGAGAGGAACTTGCGATATACCCAAGTCCCTATTATAATGTTGTATAGTATAGTTTGTGAATAGAGACAGGAGTCGATCATCCATATGTTTTTCTAACGGCACCTGTAAATTTGGCAGGTTTATTTTGCATGATATAATATATAGATGCGTAAGTTGTTCTGATATTATCAGCTAGAATTCGAGCTCTTCTCAGTCCTTCCCACTCACCAGTCACCTCCTCCTCAGACCAATAAATTAAGAAAGTAGTCCGTTAAGTTTATGGTTAGGAAACTATAATTAATGTAATCTTTTATGACTGTTACAGTTTATCCAACTAGCCTGTGATATAATGCATCATGATCGGATATTTTTTAATGCATCTCTATTGATCATAAATCATCACGTAAATAAATTAATTCTTATGATTATAATTAAGTTGTATAATAAGTAGATATAGTTATGAATAACAGTTTGAGAAACTTGCACTAGTGGATTGTTATTTGGTGGCTTTTGTTTGGCTTAATTGGCTAATCAACCGTTGATTTTTGCCTACTTATATATAGTGGTGTTTTTAAACTCGCCTAAATTAAATTGGCATCTTATAGTTTTAAACTTTGTGGGTGTCATCATGAGTAATGGCACTTAATTACTAACGTATATATCGATCAAATCATTTGTTTAAAAAGCTTGGTAGGATTTGAGCAAATTTTTCAGAAACACTCCAAACATTCAGAAAAAAAAAATTGTTTCATGACCCTGACCAAATATAATATTTTATTTAAAATGTTTGAGTCCCTTCCATCTAAATGTAAATAATATAGCTTGTGTTACGTGGATTATAAGTTACTCTCTCTGTCTCATATTCTTTGCATCATTTGATTTTTTTATATAATTTGATTTAAATTTATTCATATTAGTATTTATTAGAAATTAAAAAAATATATTTAGAAACTATATGTCTTGATTTATTATTTTTATATAAAATTTCTTCATTTATATACTAAAATGTTGAAAATAAAAATCATAAATTAATTGCTGAAAAGTGAATGGAGCAAAGAATATGGGGTGGAGAGAGTATAATTTTTGCTTGCTGAAATATTCTTGTAAAATAATGTATGGTAGCTTAATTAAATGCAAAAATCTTAATTTTTATGTTAAGACCAAATTTACCACTAAATTTTTTCTGGTCCCAAATTTCCAGTCATGTTTTAAAATTGACTTAAATTGGCTACAATTTTTTTTTTAAAAAAATGGGCTCAAATTGGTTACTGATTATTAAAAGAGCAATGGAAAATGGGGAAAAGTAATAATTTTTGAAATCTTAAAGTGATAATGTGACTTTTAACAAACTTTGAGGACTTAGATAATTTAGCCATTTTTCTTATGTGCCAATTGAAGAAAGAATAAAATATAAAATTTTGACAAGAAAGTTTGAAAAAACAAAAAATAATTGAAGAAAATAAAATAATTAAATTTTTTATTAAGTATAATAGTTAAATAAATTTTCTATGTCTCTAACTTTTATAATTTTTTTGATAAAATTTCATTATATATAAGTAATCTTAGACTTTAACTTTATAAAATGATAGTGTTGTATTTTTAGGGATATTAGTGCTATATTTATCAATAAATTTTAGTAAAATTTGCAACTATTTAGGAAAAATTATAAAGAATTAATTTTTGCAACCATTTGTGCAATTTCATTTATTTTTTCCACTTTTCAAAACTTAATATGCATTTTTTCAGTTCAATATAAGATTTTAGGGTAAAATTCACACTTAGTCCCTTAACTTTAAGGGTTATCATAATGTGGTTCCTTAACTTAAAAAATGACTATTAAAGTCCCATAACTTAACTCTCGTATCTTATTTTGGCCCTTACCTTCAGTTCGGGTATTAGTTTGAAAGGAAATTGCCTATGTCGCACCCCAACTACCATGTGGCATCCTTTTTTATGACAATAAATGACAAGAATGAAAGAATAATAAATCTCATGGTAGAATTAATACAAATAAATAATTTTCAAGACTTAAAAAGGTTGATTAATCCAAACTTTACCTTCCCTTCACCTCTTCACCATCCGTCGCTCGCCACGTCGGTAACATCTTGCCTCCCCCACTCGCACCGCCATAAGTGTCCTTCTCCACGCCGGTCCCTGCCCTCTCCTTTCCTTTATTTCTCTTGCCTGCCCATGCTCATCCTATCTAATTGAGTAGATCGCTAGCCCAATACTTTTTCCCTTAAAGCAAGATTTCGATACTATAGAACTCGATATAAGAGCAAAGGAAAACATAGTAAAAAAGAATGAAATTGTGACTTCAAGAATCAAGATGAAACATAAATTAATTCGATGAAAGCATGACCAACAAGCTAAAACAATAACACAAGGATGCGTGTGTGTGTGTGTGTGTCAGAGAAAGAAGTCAGACCTCTGAAAGAAGAAAGTGGCGATGAAGCAGTTTAGGGGAGAGGAGCTCTGATCAGTGGGCGAGCCTATAGACTTGGACCTGCTTGGCGAAAGGCCTTCATTCTCAATCATAGGCAAAACCACAAGAGGTAATGTGTAGGCTGAAAGGAAAATCTAAATCGAGAAACTGGGGAAGAAGTAAGCGAGGAAGAGAGAGGAATGCTCAGATAAAATCATGGCAACGAGTGACAACCCTAGAAAGTTTTTATCTTGGCACAGAAAAGGGGAAAACCCTAGAAAAGGAAAGAATTCCAGAGTGAAAATTAAATGGGTTTAATAGATCTATCTCGATCCTCTCTTTTCGTCTTGATTTCTCTCTTCTTGGCCTTGATTTCTCCCCTTCCTCCTCTCTATTACTCTCCTTAATTTTGTCTGTCTGCCTTTCCCTTTGCCTTTGCCCAACAAATTTAGATGCCGTTGCCACCTGCAAATCGGGGAAGATTTTGTGAAGAGAAGAAGATTGGGTTAATGTACATTTTATGTCCTTAGAATTAGGGGTGTAAATGAACAGAACGTTCGGTGAACCGTTCGTGAACGGTTCGGCGGGAGTTCGTTTATGTTCGTTTATTTAGTTAAACGAACGAACACGAACAGATTTTTATGTTCATTTGGTTAAATGAACGAACATGAACAAAGTCCCGTTCGTTCATTTACGTTCGTGAACTGTTCGGTTAATGTTCGGTTAGTGTTCGTTTATGTTCGTTCATTTACTCGTTCGTTTATGTTCGTTTGTTTGTGTATCTATGTATTAGTGTCTAGTTATATATTTATTGTTATATATATTTTATATATCGTATATTATATATTTATTATAGCCTATTATTATTTATGTTTATTATTACCTACCCTACGTACACCCTACACACTAGATTATATATTTATTATAACATATTATTATTTATGTTCATGAACGTGTTCGTTCGTTTGTGTTCGTTTATGTTCGTTTGTGTTCGTTTGTGTTCGTTTAAGCTTGTATAAACGAACGAACACAAACGAACACGAACACATACTAAAATAAACGAATGAACACGAACAAGGAAAATGTGTTCGTTTATTGTTCGTGTTCGTGTTCGTGTTCGTGTTCGTTAAACATTAAATGAACGAACACGAACAAGGCTTGTTCGTGTTCATTTGGTTCGTTTACAGCCCTACTTAGAATTATATGTCTATTCAATTCTACCCTGAGATTTATTATTCTTCTAGTTTTGTCACTTGTTGTCATAAAAAATGATACTATGTGACAATTAGGTTGCCACGTAGGTAATTTCCATTTGAACTAACGCTTTAACTAATGGTAGGGACCAAAATAAGACACAAGAGTTGAGTTAGGAAACTTTAATAGTCACTTTTTAAGTTAATAGGCAACATTTGGATGACCCTTAAAGTTAGGGGACTAAATTTGGATTTTACCCCAAGATTTTGCGTTAATTTTTTAACTTAAATAATCAATTTGGACTGAAAAATAATGGACAATTCTCGCATTCACCCTGACGAATGTACATTAAGGACGAAACACATAACGATATCCGCCCTCCGTAAACTTTCTTTTTTTTTTTTTCAAATCCAATTACTTTTTTAATTTCACATTTAATTAAAAAATAAATATATTTTTTATAAATATTTTTTTTATAAAAAATTTATTTTTGAGAGTTTTGTTTCCATATTTTTAAGGAATTAAATTAATTACCATTTTTTATTGGCCGAAATACACATATGGTCCTCTAACTTAGCAAACTCGAGTGAGTTAATTCTTTTTGTTTGACTCAGTGCAAGTTAGTCCTCTAACTTTCCAGATTAAGCATGTTAGTCCCTCAACTTTGCTAAACTAAACAAATCAGTCTTAGGTGTGATGGAAAACGTCAGATGTTCAAACTGTGACTTACGTCATCCCTATCCCTCTCTCATCTCTCCTTGCCCTCATCCCTCATCTCTTATCTCTCTTATCTCCATGCCCTCTCTCCACCCTCGTTGCCTGCCCGCTTCCCCCATCCCTCTTCATATGTCCGCCCCCCATCCCTTCTCATCCGCCGCCCACACCTGCCCTTCTCATTTACAATCCTTGTCCACCTCACCGTTGTCTTACTGATGCTCGCCATCCTTCTCGCTCTCCTTGCTCGTGGGGTCGTCGTCTCACCCGATGCTTGTCATCCTTTTTGCACTTCTCGTCTCACCAAGCTATTAGAAGTGGAATGGTTAAATCAACCCAAATTTGACAAAGGGACGGATTTGATAAAGATGGGGTAGGATTCATGAAGATGGGGCCAGATTCGACAGATATGGGCTCGAATTCACAGAGATGGCTGGCAAGTGGTGGCGAAGGGAACAGAGATGGCGATGGTGTTGAAAGAAGGAGTAGAAAGGAAAACGGAGATACGGAAGATGCTCTATGCCACATCAGCAAAAATTTTAACACCGTCTACCCTGCCATCCATTTTGGACATAACTAGCTAACTTTTTCAAAGTTGAAGGACTAACTTGTACTGAGTCAAAGTTAAAGGACTAACTCGATAGAGTTGATAAAGTTAATGGACCATATGTGCATTTTGGCCTTTTTATTTTTAACATCAAACAATTCCCTTATTTTACAAAATCTCTTTATTATTCCTTTATTAGTCACATTTTAACATTTCTCTTGTAGTGCAACACACAAACTGAGATAATTTAAAAAGGAAAAAGTGGTGTCTACATTTTTATTTTTCATTAGAAATTAGACACAACAATATGTGACATTAGACATTATTGTTGATAAAATTAAATACTCCTATAGATTATGTTTAACACCATTACATAACTTGTTTGCATAAAAATATAAAATTGTTATTTTTTTTTAAATATGTTTGTTTTGATTAATATTCAATTATATCTACATGATATCTAGTTTTATATAAAATAAATGAAACATGTAAAGCGTCATAATTAAACACTTGGACACCACAATCATGTGGATTGTATATCTTCTTATCTGATATAGACATTCAACCACCATAATCAGGTATTTGGACATTACAATCTAACACTTGGGACACCATACTAAAACAGGTAGATTAGACATTTTTTTATCAGATTTAGACATTTAAACTATTATGCTAGACATCTAACCACCACATTTAGGTACTTGGATATTGCAAAAATTATTAAAAAAGAAAAAAGAAAAAAGAAAAAGAAAGATGAAGTTAGACACCTTGTACTTAGAATAAAAATCATTGATCTGATGTCAATTTTTATATATGAGATGTCTAATTCTATGAATAGATATCTAATTATATCTACATGGTTTTCAGTATATATAAAATGTATTTAAGTTATCTACATGCAAACAAGATACAACCATAAGGGAAGCTATAAAAATATGACATAATTTTTCAATTAAATATCATTTAAAATGACACTATTATACTCTCAAATAAAGGTAAAATTTGAATAATCAAAGTATTTTATTCTTATTACTGGGAAAACAACTTACAGACATTGACATACTAAAAATAGACAATCAAACATCAAACATAGACATTAACAACCCAATTTCAGACATTCTACGATGGATACTATTTACCTATGATTGAATATTAATGGCGTTAATTTGTCCATTAATGACATATGTCTACCCTAATAGACAATATCATATCTAAAAATAGTGGAAGATTTTGGTCCAAAAAATATTAGCAGAAAATTTGAAATTTCTGCCCTAATTTGAACACTTCTTCTCGGATAACTTTACCTTGCTTAGGATTCAGCGAGAAGTTTTTTTTTAAAGCTTTTTTCACATGGTTGTTCGGTTCACGGATCATAATTCAAATTCAGTGACTACTCCTAAGTCTAATAAATGGGTTTGAGCACAATGATTACCCATTTATTTTCTGTCACGATTTAGACGAGTACTTTTTTTTTCACCTTTCACGGATTTTAAGAAAAAAAATTAGTTATCCTTTAATTTATTTGTATAAAAGTAAAACAAATTATCATTTACAAGTATTTTCAGAGAAAAAAGTTCAAACATTTTATGTAAAATTACTGCAACTCAGGTAAAAGGGGAGGGGGAAAGCAGTCTTTTCCAGAAGTTGTTAGAAAACCCAAAAAAAGGGGATAATTAATCATCATTATCACTAACTTAATCCAGCTGTTAGTGGGCAGGGATTTGAATTTTGGGCCCAGATGAGTCGTTACCGTCGGATCAATCTTGGCCCGAAGGAAAAGTGCGACTAGAGAAGGCACGTGAGATCAAGCCACTGACCCAATAAAAGGGAGGATAAAGGCAGCTTTTCTCCGTCGTCAGATTAATAATCGAAATCCATTCCACACAAATTACTATGTGGGCGAGCCACACCAGGACAGAACCCTCCTGTGTACCATTCGAACTTCCATCAAAGAGAAATTGCTGGTCCACATTCGTTTACTAACATGCCACACAAGCATGCTACAGGTGGGCCCCCTAATGTCCTTTTTTTTCTTTTTCTTTTTGTTGAAAAGGATCTCACAAAATTATGCCTCATTTTTTTTTCTTTTTCTTTTTCTTTTTTTTTTTTTTTTGCGAACAAAATTAGACTTTGAACGTGCATAGGAATGGTAATAAACATACAAAAAAATCCCAAAAAAATGTTAAGAGGTGAAAAAGTTAACAAAATTATATATATGCAGAAGGTTGTATGCAAAGTCTATTGAATTTCAACTGTTACTAATAGTTTATTATATAAGTTTTTAAACTTACTTTTGCATAAAAAAAGGTTTGTATACTTGGTCAGGTATTTGAAATTTTTTCAGAAATGCTCTCCTAAAATCTGAGAGGAACTTTGATGAAATGAATAAAAGCCTAAAACAAATGGGAAGTTGAAGCAATTGTCTTCTCATGGTGATGTTACTATATAAATATAGATAAACGGTCTAAGAAATCGTCTAACCATACAAGTGAAGGTTTGGTTGTACATGCGAACTGATGTCAAAGTATAAATGTTTCTTTATTGGTTTTGGGACATATTAAACAATACAAAAATATAAGGATACAGTATAGCATTCTTTGGGTTATTACTACAAAAACGAGCTTCTTACTCCCTAACTTGCCCATAAATTATCAAGAATCTAATTGTTCGTTCTCTAAATCAAAATTAATATTCAAAGAACCCTTACATTTTTTAAAATTGTGTCCAATTAGAACCTGTTTAGTCATCCAGGGCATCACCTTGGAGAACTTCCTTCCGGTACTCATTTCCATTGATTAATATGTGCGGCGCCGACCCTGGAATTAAGTGTAGTAACGAAATCTTTTTTGGTACCTAATATCATGTGTTCTTTCTTTTTTCAATGAATGCTTCTCAGTCTGTGGATTTCAGGTGTTAGTGTCCGTGAAATTTAACTTTCAATAAATATCTAGGTGAATCATATTTGTGAAAAAGGTATTGAATTTTCAACTATAGTTTGGCTTATGAACCTAATTGTTACCTATAGTTTTCCTGGTTTTAATATAATTACTAACATTATAATTTGAGATCAGGTTGGCTACTACTGTTATTTGTAACAGTTTTTCCTGATCATGTCGAAGGAGATAACCTTATGCATCACTATTTGTAACAGAACAGTTGTCATATAAAAAATCTAGTAATTAGAAACTCATCAATATTATATAAGTGGGTTTCATTTGATCAGAATTCAAGATATCTGTAGCATCAGAATATGACGACTAATTTGAATATTATTTTTTAAGGAATCAGTGACAAATCATGTAATGAATGGAAGTAGTTATCGCATAAAAAATGAAAATGGTAAATCTAATTTTTTTTTGAAGTTTGTTACCCCAATATTTTAAAACCAACAACTGCTTGCCTTTACTATTAGTTTTCTACCAATTAGTGACATATTCAATTTTAAATTGTAACATTAGGGACTAATCTGGTCTTAAACTATAACCTTAGTAGCCATATTAGAACAAAAGAAAACTGTAGTAGACAATTTAGTCCAGGAGCTGAACTTTAGTGAAAAATTTAATATTTTTCAAGGTTTTAAATCTCATATAGGATAGGGTACCGTTTTTCTAATGGTTCGATATAGTACCAGCACTATATCATATTGTCTTAGATGTACCTTTTTTTTTTTTTAATATTTTAGGTATATAGACAAATACGAAAATAATATAATATATCAACACAAAAAACAACATACAAAAATTTGATATTGTAAGAATGTAAAGTGTATGTTATATGTATATAGATTAATTAAGAGTTTTTCTTACATAAATATTTCATTGTATATATAAAATAAAAACATAATTTTTATTATATGAAAAAAATGAAAGTAAAAATTTTCTTTCAAATAATATAAATGTCTATTATAAAACTAATCAATTACACATACTTATAATATATTTTACCTACACATATCAACAAAATTAAAAAAAATTATATTTAACCGGCATTGAGATGAGACAAATGGTACATTCCATTACAGAGAACAGTCTTGTTCTAATTATCCCATACCATTTTTTATCCGGTACCAGCACGGTATAAATTTAAAAAGCCGTGGTACTTTCCCCTGTTTAGGGCACTAGATATGCGCAAAATTTTTACTTAGGAATTCCATTTTCTACCTAGGCATGAATGATTTAGAGTGAAGGTTTGCCAAAGCTTGGCGTTGCTATAACAAAAGGATTCATTTCGGAAATGTTAATGAAATCTGTATTTTGATTAATCAGAATATATAGGTTATGATTCTTTTTCTTTTTCCCTTTATGATCTACATGAGAGGTTATGACTTGCGAGTAGTTGTAATGGGACTAATCATTTTGGAGCATCGGAAGAAAATAGAAAACAGTGCAAATTCTCATGGTATGTAATGTTTAAGTTCATTAACATGACAAACTCAAATATTTACGTCTAACCAGATCGAGGTATTTGTGGTCAAGAAGTAGGAGCTGGATGTTGCTGGTAACGTGACACATACTTTTAGTTATATATTGACCCAGAGAAGCAAATTTGGTCAACTGTTCATACATTGTTGCAAAACTTTATTTGTACGACTATTAATCAAAGGAATTAATTTGTTTGCCTTCAAACTTTATTTTGTTAATTATAGATATCATAGTTGCCATGAAAATAATTATTAAATTCGGATATTATCTTGAAATTTAAGCGGTTAACAAATTCATGATAGTATTAATATGACCCAAATTAAGCCACAACAGTATCCTTTTTCTTTTCCTTGTCTTTATTTTGCTTCGAGGGATTTTGCTTTTCTCCAGAGACAGAAAAAGTAGTGAAAAACAGAGAGGGAAGAGAAATAAAAAGTACTAGTATTTGAGGTGGAAGAAGGTAATGTGTGTGACCCCACAAATAAAATGGGTAGAATGTGCTGGTGAAAAAGTCCCCTAATGAAGAAACAAGTTGGTCAGGGTGACCAAATCAGAAGCAAGGCAGAAAGAAAAAGGCTGAAATTTGAATTCTCTTGTCCACCATGTTTTTGGTGCTTTTACTTTTTGAAGGAAAAAAATTGCTTAAAATTTTACTGAAAACATCAAACTTAATGTTATGTAGATAGTTCTAATTAAAAATAGAATTATGCAAAATTTACTTGAACTTATTTGTTTTTGTTAATTTCTTAAACATTATTTAGTCTGAAATATAGTCAGCTTTCAATATGTTTTTACATCATCATCAACCCCATCCCATCAGTATCCTTGTCATTATTTTTTTCCCTCTACATACCAAACCCGACAAACTACACTGGAATTATTAAAAGAGAATTCTAATTAAATGTATTACAGTTAAACATTTACAGAATATTGTACAAATTGTAAGTGGTAAAATTTGATTGGATATAAATAAGTTAACAGGCCAATTTATTTTTTTTAGGTCAATTTATTTTTCAATTGTGAGTTAAATTGTGTCATATATGATTATTTAGTAAGATTTTAGTACATATCTTTTAATTTATGCAAGGAAAAAGAAAAAAAAAATTGTCCCATTATTTTTTTGCATATCCCAAGAAGCAAATACCACCTTTAGTTTTGTCTCCTATTATTGATATTATTTTCTTAGTTTTTTATCCTATTATTTCCCTTTCTTTGTCGTTGACCAAATGCTTCTTCTAAGATCAGCCAAAAATCTCCACCTTTTTTAAGGCGCAAGCACTACATAAATAACACCAAGAAGCAAACAATTTTTCCCACAATCATTCAAAGGAGCAAAAATCTTACCTCATGGGTGAGCTTCACTCTCTGTCCATGGCTTTCACTAGCAGCAACCCTTCCCTAGGTTGGGATCTTCAAAACCTTGGAATTCTCAGCGCAGACATGTCTTTAGGTACCAGACAACTATTTCCATCACCCAATCGATTCACTTTTGTCTCTGTTTCTTTTCTATGCTCTGTTTCAGGCTTTTGTTCTTTTGGGTAATTGATTTAAAAAGCTTCAGTTCATTTGGGTTTCCAAATTCATTGATGTTCTTGGCCATGAATTGAAATTTGCCAAATTTTCCAGGTCTGGAGTCCAATCTCTCTTCAGGGTACTTGGAAGATGCTTTGCTTGAATTTAGTGAGGGGTCAAAGAGACGAAGATTGCTCTTGTTTGGTGATGATGATCAAGACAGAAGCTTCAATGATCTTGCCAAGGTTGTTGGCTTTTCTTTTCTCTTCCTTGATGATGAAGATTTTTCCTCCTATACATATTTCAGTTACTCAGCAGACTTGGGCTTCAAATTTCTGTCTTGTAGGGCTACTGGAATTCCGCTTGCAATTGGGGGATTTCTGAGAATTTCAGCTGCATGAGCCAAATTGCTTGCTTTAATGGTCAGCTGTTCTTTTCTCATGCATTTAAACGTGGTTCTAATTGTTGTTTACAGTAACAATCATGAGCCTTAACCATTACGTTAAACTTGGGTTATTGGTCATTTAAATGCGCTGATCTGTTCTGTTTTTGTTCCAGATGAATATCCCATAAGCACATCAGTGAGCAGTGAAGAGCCAAACTTCAATGCAGAGATTAAAACACCAGAAGAGATAATATCCACACCTGAAGGTCTTGCCTCTTCATTTTCTTCTTTCAAAGGATCAAAGACCAAGTCCATCTACAACCAGGACTCCCAGTTTTCCACTTATGATCCCATTTCTTTTTCGGGTACTATATAATTTCCTTTTTTTTTTTTTTTCATTCTGTAACATTCTGTAATACTGTAGTGTACAGTACTAAATAGCGTCAGATATTAGCATTAAAGGAAATGCATTATCTAGGCGTTTTCTGAACTCTGACTGGTATGACAACTTGTGTTGTTGCGTTGTGAAGGAAGCCTTGATGATGAGTTGAAGAGGAAGAAGAGGGTGATAACGAGGGTTGTGTATCCATTTGCATTGGTTAAGCCGGGGGGATCGGAGGGCGATATGACCTTGAACGACATCAATGAGAGGATCCTGATGCCACCAACACGGCCGGTGAGGCACCCGGTGGGTGACTTCGCGTGTAGGCCGTGCGTGTCCGCCCGGGGACCAGGCCTTTCCGGGAAGGCTGTGGTGGCCCTGACAAGGATCCACACCGGCCAAGGGAGAGGCACCATCACTATTATTAGAACCAAAGGTTAATACTTAATGATGATAGACTACTTCATTAATGCAATAGTTACTGCCTTTTTCTGTACATAGGTGATTGAGGTGGGGAAGAGTAGTGTTATATAGTATATGTAACTTTGCTGGTTTTCTATACTTTTTCATCAGTAAATGTAATTGAAGCTTTATATTGGGTGGTTAAAGTCAAAGATGGGGTTTCTTGACAGAGGGTTCCGTTTTCTTTTTATTTTCTTTCTTTCTTTTCTTCTTTTTCTTTTTCTTTTTCTCTTTTTTTTTTTTTTCTTTTGGATGGGGTAAAATTTCTGAACTCAAATTCTCAAAAATGAGTCTTGATGGAGAAAAAAGAAAAAAAGTTTGAAGAAGGTAGGCTAAAAGGAAAAGGGGTAAATGGGAAAGACAATATATGTGTCTTCTAAAGTTGATGTTCATGACTTAAAGCACTCCGAAGGCAGATCTTTTGTTGTGCTTTTTTCTTCTTCTTGTTCAGCGTAAGAAAGCACAGTATTCGGTTAAATAGATGCATTGTAGTCATCTTAGTTTTTTTTTTTTTTAATTAGGGCAAGAATATTTTCTTTTCCAATTACATACATGAACTTTGAATCAAATTATAGAACACAAAATTAATAGTAAACCAAGATTTATGATTGAAAATTGAAAGGGTAACTAGTTTCGTGGCATTGTTAGGAGATCGCCGTTCTCTACCATACCATACAATGTGGTCCAATTCTTTAGAACAAAAATTATTGCTCTTTTGCTAGAACTGCTTTTTGATTTTCGAATTGTTGTTGAATCTCACTACAGCCTAATCTAAATGGCAACTCGCACATGTCCTAGCTAGGATTGTCCTCACAAATGAGGGTTATTTTTTAAGCCTTTGAGGTTACAAAGAACCCACTCAACTCAACCCCTAATACTTGTAACCTATTGTAGCAACGTCGGGTTTTCTGGAGTCGCCACCAATCTGGTTCACCTAGGTCGATTGGTCACCTTAAAACTGGTCTGCGAGAGTTCGGGGTTCGGGAGTACGGTTACGCTAAAACAACTTTATTATAGCGCCCAAAATTGGCACCTTAGTTGATTTTAATTTTGTTTTACTTTGCTTTTAAATAATTTTCAGTTAATTTTTAAAAATAGAAATTTTAACTGAATTATGTCGAAACATGGATTTTTGGTAATTTATTTGGATAAAATTTGATACTTCCGAATCATGGACTCTGCCGAGTCACCCGGACACGGAAGATTTAATTCCGAACCATGGACTCTGCCGAGTCACCCGGACACGGAATTTGATGAAATTTTAATCCATATCGTGAAAATATGGATTTTTTATCTTTTGTATTTAATTTATTTAATTAAATTAAAAATTTGATACTTTCCAAACCGTGGATCCTGCCGGATCATCCGGATATGGAGTTTAATTTTTTATTAATTGTTCGTTTAATTAATTATTAATTTTAATCATAATTTCTAATATTTTTAATATTTTATTATTAATTTTCTATTTTTCTTAAAATTTTAAAGATATACTTTAAAGATATATTTAAAAAAATGATTTATATTTTTTTGAATTATTTAATTATGCTTGCTTAATAATTTTAATGAAAAGGGAATAAAAGGTTAACTTTTTTTGTTCTCTTTAAAGAAATAATAAAATATATGTTCCAAAAAAAATTTGGCTTTTGTTAAAATTTTTTTGATTAGTCCTAAAAATAAAGTTAATTGTTCACTTAAAAAATCTTCTTTTGATTTGTTATTATTTACTTATTTATTTATTTATTTTTTATGGCTAAAGGTGAAATAAGTGAAATAGGTTTAACCATCTATATAATTAAAATTTGCATAAATTAAGTAAAGAAAAATTAAAGGAAAATAAAGTGGGGCTTTTTGACCATCCACTTAAAAATTGCAGAAATTAAATAACATATGCAAATAAATAAATGAATAAACAAATAAAAAGCACATAAAGTAAATAAAAGAAAGTTAAAGATCAATAAATAGTAAACAAATAAATAAAGTGGGCCTTTTTGGCCATCCACTAAAAAATTAAATAAATAGGAGGTATAACCTTCCATGAATTATAAAAGTTAGCAAAAGTTAGTAAAGTTAGATGTCAATAATAATAACAACAATAATAATAAAAGCTAGTAAAGTTAGTTATGTTAGTAGTTAATAATAATAATAACAATAAAAGTTAGTTATGTTAGTAAGTTAGTGAGTTAATGATAGTAACAATAATAATAAAGGTTAGTAGTAATAACAACAATAAATAATGGATAAATATAAAAGAAAGTTAATAATTAGTTAATTCTGCAAAGATAAAAAAATAAGTTAGTGACTCAAATGAAAGAAATTGAAAAGATTGAGGAGTAAAATAGAATTTTACCCAAGGAACTAAAATTTTGAAATCTCCAGTTAAAGAAACGGGTGTTGACGTGGGCGACGGGAAACGGCGACGGCGATACGGCAAGGGGGAAGGAAGGAGGAAGGAAGGGCAGGGGCGGCCTGGGGCGACGGCGTAGGGCGACGGTGGGCGCGAGGCAGCGACGGCGATGGACGACGCAGGGCGGAGGGCAGGACGCGACGGGCGAGGCGGAGGAGAGAAGAGGAGTGACGGCGCGGCGATGGGACGGCGACGGCGTGGCGTCGGAGGCGGGATGGGGCGGCGGCAGCGAAGGAGAGAGAGAGAACGGAGATAAACGAAAATTGGGAACGGGGACTAAAACGTGAAAACAGAAAATATTTGGTTTTCTGGGAAGAAGGAGGGGAGGCTAGGGAATAAAGCTGTAATTTTTCCTTTTTTTTAAAACGAAGCTCTAAGCTTGATTTATTTTTTTCTCTCCTTTTTATCTGTGTTAACACACAGATTTGGACCCCTATTTATAGGGGAAGGGGTGCTGGACTGTTCAAAATTAAAAATTAATTAAATTCAAACTTATCTTTTAATTTGGTAAAATAACAGTTGCAGTCCTTTACGTCTCTCAGACTCTGGATAAGTTCCTGAAGCTTCTGATTTTGACAATTTTGTCGTTTTCTGTTAATTGGGGCCAGAACGGTTACGCTGGCCCCAAATTGATGTGACAAACTACCAAATGCTCCTGGAACTTTCAGATTTTATCAAATTTTCCCGAAACTTCTCAATTTTGTCATTTTTACCTCAAACTTTTTAATTTTGTCATTTTTATGGAGTTTTCTTTTTTCTTTCAAACATACACATATACACACATATATCATTTTAAATCAAATCTTCACAAAAAAAAATGTATAATAATAATAATAATAATAATAATAATAATAATAATAATAATAATAATAATAATAATTTTTTAATGGATTTTTATTTAATTTAATTAATTAATTTTTTTTTAATTTTTTTTAATGGCCGGACGAAATTGGGTGTCAACACCTACAGAACAGAAAATTATAAGTCCACCACCAGACCAGGCCAGAGGATGTGAGTTATATATGTGCGACATATAATATAGATATCTGGGGAATGAAAAAGCTGCCACAAGTGGCTTAGGGAATAAAGCATTTAGATTTCTGGTATCTGTCGGTTGTCACCATAAAACTGTTTTCGGTCCACGCCATTGTCCGGTTTACAAGTTTGAGAGACGACAAAACAACAACAGCAAAGATAGATATATGTGCATCTGTAGTGGTCATTACTGCTTAAACGGGGTATTTGAATCGTTCCATTTAGGCATTGCACAGGTATTACGAAATCCCCTCTTACTAACCTTTTCTGAAATTTCAAAGTTTCAACCAGATTGGGTTGAGTACGAAATTCTCCAGCCATTTGTCTACTTATGTCATGTTGGTGGTTGCGTAACCCTATATATTTGTCTGTCGGCTTCAAACCAATCCAGAAAATCATTCTTTGAGTGTTTTGCTTTCCAAAGTAAACGATTCATCTCTCCAGTTCCACTCACGCTTACAGCAGGTAAATTACTCTTATCGTTAGCGTATTTATGTACATAATTCAACGACCAGGTCAAAGGAAGTTTGCGCAAATCGTTAGCCTTAGCGGGTCTTAAATTGTCAGGAATGTGACGTTTTACCTCATGAACTAGAAGTGAGTTCCCAAAACAAAGCATCTTTAACTGGCTTTCAAGTTCAACCCAAAGCTCTACTTAAATCTGGCTCTACTCATTATAGTGACAATGAACACTGCTGTGTATGGGATCAAAAGGCTAGCTAGCTAGCTAAACACTTAATTAAGAGATTATAAGTTTCTCGGGAATCAGCTTTGCCCTGGAAACAAAAGGATTAAATTTGTAATAGTGTAGGCATAAATTAGTAACTTAATTTTTTTATAACAAAATACCTTATATTTCTCATGAGAACGACATACTTAAAAGGAAAAATAACCCGTTTTTCTTTCTCTAGAAAAAAAAAACTCGTTTATTCCTCATAGTCTTCCTTCTTCGATCATTTTAAACCCTAAATTTTTACTTCTAATCAACTACCCAAATTTCCACATAAATCCGCCTGGGTCTGCTCATCCTCTCTGGTTTTTTTTTTTCCAGTACCATTTGGGTTCGAAAATCACCACCTTCAAATTAATCCACAAATAGGAAGACCCAGAAAGCGATTCAGGAAACAACGTCAATCACAGGAGGAAAAACTAGTAAAACTCAGAGGCTAAAACGGGAAAACTAAACCCAATTCCTCCTGGTCGCACGCCTCCCTCTTCCAATGGAGGTCCCAATTGATGCCCTTCGCTCGCCTCTCTCTTTGTTGATTCGACCAATTCGCTCGCCTGGAGTGGGAGCCGATGCGAACGCCAGGAGTGGGACACAATTCGAATGCAGGAAGTGGGAGTGTCAGGCTCGATTTCATGAATGGAGGAGAGCATCGGGGTCTAGAATGGAGGAGAGAACGGCAGCAGTGGGAGTATAAAATATACTCTACAAACCAAATCTATACCTACTTGCAACTAGCACGATGTGCTGCAATGAGGTGAAGCTTGAATGAAAGATAAGATATGTTTTGTTTTTCATATGAAAATTGTAGCAAGATAAATTCAATAGAAAAAATATATGAGAAATGTCAACTAAATATACATGCAAGAAAATCAACGTCCCAATTTGCCCTAATATAGTATCAATTTTTTTTTAAAAAATATTATAAGATGAATTTATATGTCAACAACTCCTTTAATTATGTCAACATACATATAATATGCATGGTACAACTATAATGAATTGTGACATATCCCCTCTGTCCCATATTCTTTGCACCATTTTTTATTTTGGGTCATCCAAAATTCTTTATGCTATTTTCTCTTTTAGTAAGTTTTAGAGTATAAAATGACTGTTATACCCTCATATCACATTCAATTTCACCTTCCAATCTCATCTAAGACACTTCTTCCTCCCATTTTCTTCCTCTAGTGAGATTGACGAAATTGGTATCCTCCGCCTCTACTTCCGCTATCTTCCGTATGCCATTATCCATTGCCATTTGTCCGTTCGCTTCCACCATCATATGAATCTATTTGAATTGCTCATCTGCCAGAGATTGTTCGAATCAGAGATCATTACTGGCGAGATCTTCAATATCTTGTCTTAGAATATAAAATCGAAGAGGTTCATGCTAAGGGTTGACTGTTGGATCAAAATAGATGTTAGAATGAATCTTGATCCATTCGTGTTTTGTTAAGTATGGACCAAAAGGTGGGATCGATTTGAGCGGCATGCTTTGTGACCACCCATTCATGCCTTAGTGATGTGAAGGTTGATAATTGGGGATTTCTATGGCCGGAGAAACGCCTATGGCAGCCCTGCCATCATTGAAAATGATTTCTTTCAATTTGGAATGTTTCAAAGCTGAAATTAGAGAGCGCAAGGAAAGGTTTTTCTACTTGATTGCTCTGTGCGAGGGAGGAAAACATGGAAAAATTGATAAATGTACAAGTTTTCTTAAACTGCATGCTAAATAAAAAGGGTGCAAACAAAGTTGGACGAAGATAGTACAATTTTGATAAAACTATATCATTTTTTGTATGCCTTCAAGGTAATGCCTTGCCTCTGAATAGCCATTAAATAAAAAACAAACACGCATGTATTTAATTGTAATATTCACGGCATATTATGGCTCATTAATTTTTTTATGTCTGACTAAGTTATTGATGTGCCTCTTATTAGGTTATAGTAATGCCATAGCTAACTTGGTGCATACATGGACTCACTTTTTATAATCACCTGAAAGATACTTCCCTTAGCTCAAAAAATCATGAAACATACTTTATTCTGAACATTCTAAAATCTTTATAAAATTTTTATATTTGATAAATCATTTTACCATATTATACTTTAAAACATTATTTTAATATTCACTTTTTTCAAAATTTTTTATTTTATGTGTAAAAAGTTAAAAATAAAAATAAAAATAACATGATTTTTTTTATTTTTTTCACTTTTTTAATTTTTATATTAAATCAAATGATTCAACAGATATGAAATGAATAAAGTACTTAACACACAAAATTTATATTCTTTTTTTTTTCCAAGGAGATATGTTTCACAAAATGGATTTCTAGAATCTAGGCATATGGGAGAAGAATTTTTGGTCGAATTTTTTTTTATTAAAGCTTTACCCAAATCCCGAAAATTCAAAGTACATCATTCGTTTCTTAGTTGGGTGAAATGTCGAATTTCAATCTCAATTAGCACAAATCTCTATGATCGACTAATGTTTCTTTTAAAGGAATGTCCATGACGGATGATTCTTTGTTGTTTTTTTTTTGTTTTTGTGTTTTTTTTGGGTGAATTTCTATGACTGATGATTATTGGCATGAAAAGGACATCGTATGTTTTTTTTTTTCCCCGACAAATATCAGACCAATGAAAGTTTTTATTTTTATTTTTATTTTTTAAAAGAGTTTGCAAAGAAAGACCAAAAGCCCAGCATATGTTGGGCCTAATTGCTTTGATAGAACGTCAAAAGCCCAAGAAATTACATTGAGTTCCTTGATTTGAGAGGTAACCTAAACCCAAATTTCCAACCCAACTTTGAGATCGAGCCACGAAGTGCTTTTATGGAGAAATACTGGACACCCTATGAAACCACTATGGACACTTGTAAAAAGTATTGGACTACTCAATAATTAAGAAGTCCATTCACGCAGTTTTCCCTTGTTCAATTATGTGATGATTTGATAATTCTTATGTTAATGAGTTAACGGTTTCATCAATTTTAGAATGTATCCCTTCTACTAAGTTTTCAGTGTTGATTAATGGTTATATGTCTGATTCTTTCATACCTTTTAGAGGTATTAGACAAGCAGACCCCTTTTCTCCTTAGAGATCCTTTCTAGAATGACTAAATTTCAGCATGAGAGTGGAAATTGGAGGGGTTTTAAAATGGGTTCTAGGGGTACTGTGCTAACCCATTTTTTCGTCGCTGATGATCTTTTATTTATTACTGAGGCTAATGAAAACAATTGCCTTGCTGTCCAACATTCCATAAAGACCTTTTGTGCTCTCTCTAGTCAGACTATTAATCTTAGTAGGTCTAAGTTGCTTTTCAGTAAAAACACTAAAGCCAACACCAGCGCCATCTGTGCCGACATCCTCCAGGTCAAGAAAACTGACAATCTCGGTAAATATTTAGGCTTCCCTATCTCCCATGAAAGGTGGAAAAATTCTAATTGTAATTTCATTCTAGAGAAAATTAATGCTAAGTTGGCTGGGTGGAAAGCCAATTACCTTTCACTTGCTGGTAGAACTGTTTTGACCCGAACAACGTTGGCCACTATGGGCAATTACTACATGCAAGTAACCAGCCTGCCAGTTAAAAATTTGGATAATGTTGATCAGATTTGTAGGAACTTTTTGTGGGGCTCTACCAACGAAAAAAGAATCATCCACTCAATTAGTTGGGAGACAGTCATTAGAAGGAAAAAAGATGGTGGCTTGGGTATAAAACAAGTTAGGTGTCTCAATCATGCTCACATGTTAAAACTTGCTTGGAAGATTAAACATGATAAGAATTCCTTGCTTAGTTGTACCCTTTCTTCTAAGTACAACAATGTAACAAGCATTAGGTTGGCTTCCTCCATTTGGAAACAAGTTACTAAATCTGATTACATGAATGAGGGAATAGTCAGACTTGCTTTTACTGGTCGCAATACTTTTTGGTGGTTGGATAACTGGCTTCTTTTTGGTAGTCTAAGAAAATGCATTGAAAGGCCCTTAACTAGTGATGAGTTTTCCATTACAGTTACCGATGTTTTTAATGGTGATTGTTGGAATTGGGATAAATTTTATTTTTAGCTTCCCTTTTCTATAAAGAATTAGATTCATGCCATCAATATTCATCACAATAGTACATATGCTGATAAATATTTCTGGAAATTTTCTAAAGATGGTTCTCTTACTCTTAAGTCTGCCTATTTTTTGAGAAAAATAGAACCTCTTCATCTGATATTATGGATTGTTCTTGGCTCTGGAAAGTTCCCACCATCCCCAAGATTCATATGTTCCTCTGGATATCTCTTCATGGTAAACTTTCCACTAGCTTACATTTACATGGTAGAGGTTTTAATATTAACCCTCTATGTTGTTGTTGTGGTATCTATAATGAGGACCAATTCCACATGTTATTTTCCTGTACCATGAGTAAGTCTGTTTATGATCATTTTGACATTACTTGGGACTTCACTGCTTCTTTCAATCATCTCATCAAGATAAGTTGTTCCAATACTCAACTGTCCACTTGTGGTAATATCCCTTGGAGTATTCTGCTATCTTTTTGTTTTTGGGAAATCTGGTACAGCAGGAACAAGCTGATATTTAAGAACAAGCTTTGCTCTTCTAATATTCTCATTGATAACATTAAGAAAAAAACTAGTGAGTTCTTTGCTGTCCAGAGAGCCTCTCGGCTTGCACCCCATCCCAGAGTTTCTATTGATGTCAAATGGACACTCTTTCCTACTAACATGTTTAAACTCAATACAGATGGTTCTTCAAAATTAGCTGCCTATAAGGGTAGGGCTGGTAGTATTATCAGAAATGATAAAGGTGAATTTGTGATTGCCTTTGCTCGAAATGTAGGAGCTTCCTCTGCCTTATAAGCAGAGTTATGGGCAGTTAGAGAAGGTTTAAGGCTTGCTCACCACCTCAATACCTTTCCCTTACAAATTGAGATGAATTTGGAAGTGGGGGTTCAACTTCTAAATTCATATCAACGTTCTTCATTTATACTAATGCCATTACTTTCTGAATGCAGGTCCCTCATGAGTAGGGAGAGAATTCCTCAGGTCCATTATGTCTTCAGAGAAGCTAACCATGTAGCTGATCAACTTGCTAATATGGCTGCCAATCAAAAAATAGAAGGCACTCTTGTTTTTTGGCGAATACCTAACTATATTAGGACCAGTTTTTGTGAAGATTTTGTTGGTGTCTCTAGACCTAAAGAATGTAGCACTAGTAGCTTGGCCTTGAGAGCTTACAACCCTTGTAATTCTGGACAATGTAATCAGCTTTTAAGTTGATCTTTTTATCTTTATATATCACCTAATTTATCAAAAAAAATTATCATTAATGTGGTTGAGTTACAAAACAAAGTGAACCTCTCATTTTCCTTAATTTTCTAAATGATGCCGTGAATAAAGTGGAAAACATATAATGTTAGTTATCTTTGGCAAATAAAATTGCTGGGAAATTAAAGCTAATTCATTTTAAATTAAATCAACTTAATTCAAAATTGCTTATTTTTATTCTTATATTTTTTTTGTATAGAATCAATTTCATTTGAAAGCCAATATTATGTAGATACAATAGTCTATTTGAAAGTAAGTTTTCATAATGTTATTAAATCTTTATGAACTTTCCTTTTTAATGCATAAAATTAGAAAAATTAATAAAAATTTAGCATGATTATAAAAAGGAAAGCTAACAATTATCCCCCCAAGGTATGTTATTAAAGTAAGGAAACAAGTATGCTCACTAGAAAAAAAAAAGTAAGGAAACTAGTAGGAAAGAAATAAGAACATTTCGGGCTTTGGTTAGCTTTTTTGACATTTTACTCAGTTTGTTCAACATGACAAGTTTGGGATCAATTGATAAGAATAGGTCAATTATTCAAGACTTTATTAGTTTTCTATAGCAATTTTCGGCAACAAGGTCAATAGAAAATTTTCAGTGGGGTTAAAGTGCATTTTTAACATAATTTTATGAACTAAATATACGTTTTGTGAAATTTGAGGGGTGGCAATTGCCCCCCACTGGCATCAACATAGCTCCCCCCTAAATAGACATGGTGTGAGTCATTAGCTTTTTGAGTGATGAGTTGATTTTGTGGACAAATTTAGAGAAAGCCAGAATGTCTTCGGGTTTCTTGGCACCACCGGACTCACCATTGTGTCTTTCGTCGCCATTGGTGCCAATGGTTTCGTCGATCACCACCTTGCCCAGGGGATTTAGAGCTTTGGCCCTGGTCTTCATCTCGATGACCCTACTGGAGTCACTACCAACAGCCCCATCTCTTTCCATATGCTTTCTTTCCTTGTGGGCCTTTATTTTATGATTGCTCTAGCCAAGTCATTGCTTAGTACTACCAGCTCATCCGTCTCGGCTTTGAGGTTCAACTCCTCTCCAACCACTTCTCTCTCTCCCACCTCTTTTCTGACTTTTTCCCAATTTTCTTTTATGTAATACCCCATAAATATAATGGTGTTCTGTTTTACTAATTTTAGGGGTATCGAAATGTGATGGAGAATTGCCACGAGAACGCCATGGTCCTCAAGGCAGGGTTGGAGAAAACTGGCCATTTCAACATCGTCCCCAAGGATGACGGCGTTCCGTTGGTGGCTTTCTCCCTCAGGGACAACTGCCGCCACGACGAGTTCGAGATCTCCGAGATGCTCCGCCGCTACGGCTGGATCGTCCCGGCCTACACGATGCCCCCCGACGCCCAGCACGTCACGGTGCTCCGCGTCGTCATCAGGGAGGACTTCTCTCGCACGCTGGCCGAGCGCCTCGTGCTCGACATCCAGAAGGTGCTCCACGAGCTCGACACCTTGCCGGCGAAGGTGACTGCCAAGTTGACGGCGGAAGCGACGGAGGGTGGCAACAACGGGAAGAAGACGGTTTTGGAGACGCAGAGGGAAGTTACTGATTTTTGGAAGAAGTTCGTCGCGGATCGCATGAGCAGCAGAACCCAGATCTGCTAGAGATTAGAGATTGTTTTATTTAACGAGTAATTAACTAGTCTCACATATACTTCCTTTTTTTTTTTTGTCATTTTTATTTTTAAACTTTGTGTGTGGCCATGAATTGTTGAGCTCTTTCAAGACCTCTCGCTTCCATCAGCCCATGTAATTTTTCTTGAGTCTCATTTGCCCGTTTAACTTTTAAAATTATACTCCTTGGTGTCTTTACCGAAGAATTTAAAAAATTATTGATTGAAAGTGCAGGTCCTAATTTTATCCTCCTCTCATGGTGCCTATTTATAGAGCCTTGGGGTAGGCGAAATAATAAATGGTATGCTAGAATAGTAAATGGTAGTTGAATACAAACCAATAAAGGCGGGCTGAAGCTTCTGTTAATTTTTTGACCTTTATATACATCGATTTATCTCTTCCTCAAAGTACGAGATTTGCATATCTTTTCTTTAGCTTCAAAAAAATAGCTTGATTATTTAAATTGGACGTCTGTAGCTCAAGTTATAATTTTTCGACCGAAACTCTTCTTCAATAAACGACAGAATAGATGGTCTCAATTATAACCATATTTGACAATGAAAATAATCAAACTGGCTCTCGGTATGAAATAGAGTTGAAGATATATGTGTTGGCTTTTGGATGAATTTAGAATGAATCAGTTTCGATATGCACAGCTCTAGATATGATTTTTCTCGTGAAGGATCGCCAAGTGATGATTTTTCTCATGAAGAATCGCCAAGTGATGATTTTTCTCATTAAGAATCGCCAAGTGATGATTTTTCTCATGAATGATTGCTAAGTGATGATTTTTCTTGTGAATGATTGCCAAGTGATGATTTTATCCTCTTACATAAAAAATAATTATTTAATATATTTTATAATAAAGATGAATAGTAAACCATGTATGAATAGTAAATACACATATAAATAGTAAAATGTGTGAATACTAAACTGTGTATGAATAGTAAATACAAGTGAATAGTAACCCAATGGAAAAAGTGCTCAAATTAGATAAATTAATCATACTCAAAGTGTATAATGATCATTTAAACCCTTAATAACAATACATTTATGAGTATTTATGACATCCCCCAACCAGGTTCTTGCTAGTCTTTAGTAAGTGCAACACAAAAAACTAAGAAAATAAACAAAACACATAATATAACAACTCACGACACATCATGCTATGAATATATAACTGATGAATACTTATAAGTGTATTATTGTTAGGGGTTTAAATTATTATTATACACTTTGAGTGAGATTAATTTCTCTAATTTAAGCACTTTTTCCATCCGGTTACCATTCATTGATTTACTATTCACTGACTTACTATTTATATACGTATTTCACTATTCATACACAAATTTACTGTACATACATGGTTTACTATTCATTAATATTAAAAAATATATTAAATAATTATTTATTTATCTAGGTAAAATCATCATTTGGCGATCCTTTATGAGAAAAATCATTTCTGAAGTTATAGATGTCAGAACTGAGTAATTCTAAATTCATCCGAAAGCCAACACATAGATCTTTGAACCATCTTCATTCTGAAAGCTAATTTGATCATTTTCATTACCAAAATCTGATTAAAGATGAGACCATTCATTCTTTTGTATGCTAAAGAGTAGTTTCGGTAGAAAAATCATGAATTGAGTTATAGATGTCCAATTTGAATGATCAAGATATCATTTCGAAGCTAAAGAGGAGATTTATAAATCTTGTGGTTTGAGGAAAAGCTGATTTGATGTGTACAGTGGTCAAAAAATTAAAAGAAGTTACAGCACGCATTTGTTGATTTGTATTTACCTATATTTTACTGTTCCATTTTACCATTTCACTGATATGATCAAAGAAGGCACAACAAAGGATTACAAAGACCCATTGGATATAACTAGTGGACTTATGACAAGAAAGAAGCTTACTAGTGCACTTCAAGTTTTTATCTCAAGCTTCTTCATGGAGAATGGACTTGGATTTTCACAAGAAGCTGCTGGAACATTTAAGACATCATGTGAAAATGATTCCCAAGCTTGGTTCTCAATTTTAGAGTGCCTAGATAAGTCAAAGAACAAGGAACACCAAGGGCACCTATCGAGAGCACCTTTTGAGCCCCCTTGAAGTGTTCATGATCCAATTTCATTCCATAACTTGAATCTTTGAGCTCTAAAATTTCAAGATATCTTTTTAGCATATAAAAAAAGGTTTCAAGCTAATGGAACTCAATTATTCAAGTTGCAAGTTGAAGACACAAGGAAAAACCCTATGGATTCCTTAAAGTGCACCCAAGAAGACTATTTTGGGGTTTTTAGGGCCAATCTTGTGTTGTAATGTATTTTATTTTATTTTCCTATTTATTTGCATTATTGAGGATGTTATTTAAGCTATGGAAGTGATTTAGGTTACTTAGGATAAAGGGAATTCGCTAAACACATTGAACATGTGCAAATTAGGTGTTAAAGTCCTAGTTTGACTAGGTTTTCTTAAGTCTTTTATATTTAGGTTTCCTATGTGACTTGGGCTGGGAATTTTGCTGAGTCTTTTACCCTAGTTTTGGCCTATAAATAGATATATATTCTGGTTGTAAAACATAGCTTATATACGAAATAATATTGCTACTTTGAAGAGAAATTCTCTTTTGTTCTTTGAGGACTACCTTGGTGCGCAAGTTGCTTGTGTTCTTAGTTTTCTTATACTTCTTGTTTCTAATCACGAGTTGATTAGGGGTGAGGGTTTATATCTAGTCTCTTTGATATCTTGTGGAGCTTGAAAAATATATTGGGCGGGTTTCTCGGTCATTATACCAAAGGGGTTCACATCAGTTGGTATTAGAGCCACAAGTTCCATCCGAAGGACATATCTTTGTGTTCTTATTTCTCTTTGTTTTTCTTTCAATTTTTTCCAGTAATTTCATGATTTAATTCTCTATTTTAATCATTTTTCTTCTTGTTTCAAGTTTGTGTTCTTTTTTTGTTAGCCTTGTTTCCAATCAAAACAACAAAAACAACAAAAAGAAGCCAACTAGTGTTACCTTATGTTTTCAGTTTTAATTCATTTGTTCTATTTTCTTTCTTATCCTTTTGTTTCATGTCCAACCCTATTAATATCTCTTGTTTTCACTATTTCTAGCATCTTACAGTCAAGAAAATGCCAAAAAAAGAAGGATCCAAGTTCAGGAAGTTTCGGTACCAAAGAGTTGTTTCAAATTGTGCATGTTTTCATAGGTTTCTTGTCTTGGCCAAAAAGAAAACTAATCTTTTGTCTTTGGCAGCAAGGAACTTCAAGAAGAAAGCATTGTAGCCACAAAACAACAAGAAAATAAAAGAAAATAAAAGAGTTGGCAAAAGAAGGTTGCACATTGTGACTTGGTTTTTACGCCTACAAACCCTAACCCATTGTTTTGAGCCAAAAGCTTTTTTTTTTGTCGTTCTTGTGATCATCAATTGCAAGAGCATTTTAGAGTCTTTTAAAGCTGGTTTAGCCCACCTCTATTTTGGAGTGAAAATTGTTTTCAAGAATTCAACTTTTGAGAACTCTTTAATAGCAATATTCTCACTAACAAATTGAGTGTTTTGAGTGTTCATATTTTGAGTGAAACAAGTGAGGTGACCATATGAGGATCTTTGATTTCAGGAGTATGGAGGGCCAGAAGGATAGGAGGATTGAAGTGAAGCATAATGAGGAGCTAACTATGAGGGAACTTTGAAAAACTCTCAATAGACTTGTGGGGAGGATTAAGGACATAAACTTGAGGTTGCCAAGGAGAACTAATCCTATCTTGCAACTAAGGAGAGGTTCAAGGAGAGAAGAACCCGAGGAGGAAGAATGAGTTTGGCATGACCATGAGCTTCTAAGGAAGGGGAGCCAAGGGAGGACAACAATCTCAACTCCATCAAACTTACCATTCGATCCTTCCAAGAGAGGAGTGATCCCAATGCATATTGGGAATGAGAGCAAAAGATTGAGATAGTGTTTGATTGCCGTCATTATTCAGAGAAAAATAATGTTAAATTGGCTACCATAAAGTTCACTGACTATGCTATTGTATGGTGGAATCAGGATGTTACTTCTAGAAAAAAGAATGAGGAGGAGCCCATACACACATGGAGAGCCCTTAAAGCCTCGATGAGGAGGAGATTTATGCCTAACTACAACTATAGAGATCAACACCTCAAGCTTCAAAGGCTTGTACAAGGCCAAAGGAGTATAGAGGGCTACCACAAAGACTTGGAGATGACCTTGACCCGAGCCAACATCATTGAGGATGAGGAGACCACCATTGCTAGATTCATCAATGGTCTCAATCCTGAGATTGCCAACAAAGTGGATATGGTGCCTTATGTCAACATGGAGGACTTGATTCACCATGCCATTGAAGCTGAGAGGATCATCAAGAAAGCAAAGGCATCCAAGATGTCTCAAGGAGGAATTTCTACTTGGAGAGGAGCATGGAGCAAGGATGCGAGAGAAACACCCAAATCAAAAGTAGAGGCCACAAAAAGAGGCTTGTCTTAGCCTTAACAAGAAAAGTCAATCATGCTTGTCCTACTTTCGCTACAAAAAGTCTTGGAGGATCAAATAAAGCTTCAAAGTAAGGTTGAGAAAAAAGAAAAAGAGGGGAAAGTTGAGGGCAAAAGTCATGAATGGAAAGCTGAGACAACAACCGAGAGATTAAGTGAAAAAAGTGAACATGAGGGGAAGAAGAGTAGAGAGTTCCCAAAAGAAGAAATTTAGTGTGAAATTGAGAGAAGATAAGAGTGCAATGAACCCAAGCTGAGTAAAGAGAGAAAGACCTACAAAGAATTCATATTTTCATCTAACATAATGAAGTCTTCTTCTAATGTTGTGTTGTCTTCTTTTCAGGACTTAAGTGGAGATGAGCTATAAGAATCAAGTGAATTGCTGCCCATCAAAAAAGTTGGTGTTCCCAATATTCCAAGTTATGTCCCATACATCAAACCAATGAAGGAGGTTGAAAAGGAGCAATTGAAGGTAAGTCCAAGTGATTTTATATGCAAAAGTTTGCCTAACATTGTTTATTATCTTGTGGTTCAAGGGGATGAAATTATTGCAACTCCACCTGAAGCCATTGAGTACAAAGGTGAAAAATTTGTGGTTCCTAAGGAAGATACATGGAGACTTAGTCCAACCACTATAATGTATTTATTCCTTACACCTAGATTTGATGTGATTTTGCATAAAAATCTTAAACAATGTGTGTTTGATATGGGAGTTGTGTTGAAGAATGGTTTTCATGAAACTAGATTAAGAGAATGAAGTAAGCATGAAACTTTGACAAAATATGGTTTTAAGTCTGTTAATTCTTTGATTTTGTCAAATGTTCTTTTGAATTTCATGAGTTTCTCTAGAGTAAAATCTGTTTTGGTGTCTTTTGTTTTTTATTTTGTTTGTTTTGTATCAATCTCACATTGTTTGTTTTTACCTCAAGTTAAATCAACTTTTTTGAAATTTCATAAATTAGTTCATACACATACATTACACTTCTTTGATTTTTATTCATGTTTAGCTTGTTTTTGTGCATCAATCTTTAATTCCCAGCAAGCATTTTTTTGTCATGACACATGTATTACGCAAACTTTTGAGCCTTGATCTTTTTACTTTATGTGCACACTTGAAAGTCTTTATTTGAAGTGAAAATTCTGGTTTTAAGTTTAGCCTTTTGAGGAGATATGTTGGTTCATTTGTTTTGTGTCACATTCCATACATATTCACAAATTTCATGCATTATGGTGCATATACATGCAAAAATAAGTTTGCTACTAAATTGGTTTCACTTAATCCTATCTATTCCAATCTTGTTTCATTTAAAATGCTTAGAATTTTTGTGAAATTTGTGCATCATTGTTTTGTTATTAGTTTAGGCCGCATTGTGTTCAATTCTTGTTTGGTTGAATGGTCTATGCAAGCTATTGTCTTGACATGCAAAACTTGTGCTTTTCATAACCATAACACTTGTGTGAGTTTAGGTTCATTTGTTTTAAATGCATACAACATCCTTGAGCTAAAATTTTCCTACACTTTTCCTAATTGTGAGAATAATGTTTTTGAAATGGCAAAGACAATAGAAGTGTTGTATAGAACTAAGACTAAAATTGTGCAAACTTTCAGATATTTTGTGCTAATTGCTTCTAACTTTGTGTTTGAACATGGAGATATCAAAATTATCATTGCATTTGGATATTGGTTCAGGTTTTTCACAAAATTAAAGCTCTATACACAAGCATTTCATGCTCTTGGTGCTTATGTGCAAGGTAAGTGCTTAAGTATTTACTATTTCATCTTTATTGATTTAATTTCCTTTTCTAATGTAGGTTTTGATTTAAGGACGAATCCTTCTAAGGAGGGGGGAGTTGATATGATCAAGGAAGGCACAACCAAGGATGACAAGGACCTATTGGATATAACTAGTGGACCTATGACAAGGAAGAAGGCTAAGGAGCTTACTAGTGTACTTCAAGCTTTTGTCTCAAGCTTCTTCATGGAGAATGGACGTAGATTTTCACAAGGAGCTGCTGGAACATTCAAGACATCATGTGAAAATCATTCCTAAGCTTGGTACTCAATTCTAGAGTGCCTAGACAAGTCAAAGAACAAGGACCACCAAGGGCACCCATCAAAAGCACATTTTGAGCCCCCTTGAAGTGTTCATGAGCCAATTTCATTCCACAACTTGAATCTTTGAGCTCTAAAGTTTCAAAATCTCTTTTCAACATATAAAAGAAGGTCTCAAGCTAATGGAACTCAATTATTCAAGTTGCAAGTTGAAGACATAAGTAAAAACCCTACGAAGCCCTTAAAGTGCATCCAAGAAGACTATTTTGGGGTTTTTAGGGCCAATCTTGTGTTGTAACGTATTTTATTTTATTTTCCTATTTATTTAAATTATTTAGGTTGTTATTTAGGCTATGGAAGTGATTCAGGTTACTTAGGATGAAGGGAATTCGCTGCATACATTAAACATGTGCAAATTAAGAGTTAGAGTCCTAGTTTGACTAGGTTTTCTTAAGTCTTTTGTACCTAGGTTTCCTATGTGACTTGGGCTACGAATTTTGCTGAGTCTTTTACCTTAGTTTTGTCCTATAAATAGGTACATATTCTAGTTATAAAACACAGCTTATATATGAAATAATATTGTTACTTTGAAGAGAAATTTTCTTTTATTCTTTGAGGACTACCTTGGTGCACAAGTTGCTTATGTTCTTTGTTTTTTATACTTCTTGTTTCTAATTATGAGTTGATTAGGGATGGGGGTTTAAATCCAATCTCTTTGATGTCTTGTGGAGCTTGAAAAATATATTGGGCGGGTTTCTTGGGCATTATACCAAATGGGTTTGCATCATTCACCCACCCAAAAACTCTATAAATAGGCACCTTGGGGGAGGTTGAACTCATGCCATTTCTTAGGCCTCCTTTATGTTTTTGTATCATCTTTAGCTTTTCTTCTTTATTTTTGTTCTTGTTTTTAATACCAAAACTCTGTCCAAATATTTTCTTCTTGTTCTTCTTCTTGTTCTTTCTTTGATTTATTAATCTATGTTTATTTCATCTTTTTACATGTTATTTACTTTTATCATGTTTAACTAATCATCCTTTTGCTAAGGTGAAAGGGTGAAACTTTTGGTATAAAGGTTATGGTTGATTTAAACAGATTTCAAAGTTAACGGTGTTTACTTTCTTAATCATTTTAACCATATTCCTTGTTAAGTGGGAGTCTTGATTCATTATTGTCAATTATCGCCACAAAAGCTACTTGATTTCTTCTGTATAACATGGCTCTGCCAGCTATATGGGAATCTTGAGTTATTGTAGGCAAATGTTGACATGGCTCTGCAAGTGTTGGCGTTTTAAGATCAATGAAACTAATACTAACTAAATTCCCTGATTGGGATCTTTTTATGTGTGGATCCCAGTTGAGTGGTAAGATGAGCTAAAATTAATCATAACTGATATACTAAAAGTGGATCATCCTAATCTTAGTTATTTTCTTGAAATTGAGTTTTTAAACAAAATTGTTCAAATCCTTTTGTCAAATCTTTTTTTGCTTTTGTAATTTGTATTTATTAATTCACTTCCCTGTGGTTTGACACTCGGACTCTTGAGATTTTATTACTTGCGACAACCTACACTTGAGTTACAACTGCTAGAGTGCAACAATAACACTTGTAAACTTGATTTGAAAATAATTAACAAAATAAGCAAAAGTTAAGTCATTGTTACCAAAGGTAGATGACCACTTCCTAAATGTTTGCATTCATTTTAAGATGAGTTTGTGAACAACTTACTTTGTGTTTCTCAATCTGGAGCTTACAAGGGGATCCAACTTCACCTCAACTACATTCCCAAAAGGGACTTTATGTAAATATAATTCAAATGGTCTTTATATAAGGTTGTAATGAGACTGGATTTGATGAAAGCGGGAATTGGATGGAGGCTTTTTAATGATGGAATTGAAGAGAACTAGTAATGCAATAAATACGGGCACCTAAAATACTAAATACCCAAAGTTTCCCAAATCAATTCTAGCCTCCTAAGTCCTCTCTAAGACACAATCCCGTATCAACATTATGTTTAGAAAATAAATATTGTTGAGTTTTAAACTTATTGAATTTAACACTTTTTTTTTCTTTTTTTTTTTTACTCTCTTCATTTCAAAATAATTGACCTCATTTGACTTGCACAAATAATAAGGCTGAAGTTGTATTTATTTTCCTTGTTTCAAAATTGTCCCTCATGATTATATGTTTATCTGTATAAAAAAAAAAGATAAAAAAATGTATTTCATCTCTTACTTTAGTATGGATCCCACATGGGTATGATCATTTATAATTTTACTTAAAAAGGAAAGAGACCAACTTTTTTTTAGACTATCATTAAAAAAAGGTCAAGTATTATGAAATGAAAGAGTCTTTTATTTTTTATTTTTTATTTATTGTTTTACTTTAGTTTTGCAAGGACTTTTTATTATGGTCTTGCTTTTGCCATTTTCTACCATAAATAACTAATCAAAATTTATTTAAAACTCTTCCATCCAATGATATACACTCAATTTTTATGATTTGAGTTCAATTCACCACAAATTTTTCACTATGAAAATTTTAACAAAAGGTAACCCGACATATCCTAAAGTATACCTACATATTTATTCTTTATTTTTCTGAAAACAACATATTCATTTTAATTCTCTAAACCATAATCACATAAGCATCACTAGTTTTAAGGACAATAAAGGATTAAATGAAGTGGAAGCGATTAAATATATTGGGTTCAAACAAAGAATTATGTTATAAGGCTCAAAGGGGTTCACTAAGGGATAACGTACAGCGTTAGCCTTTTGGTAAATGGTTAGCCCTAAAAAGTCATCTTCTTCCTTAAATTTACATGCAAGAAGTGAGGTTACATGAGTCCTTAAGACCACTCATCCAAGCAAGGTCTAGCTTAAAACACAAAGTAAACACTCTCAACAAAGAAATTCTCTCATTCGAATAAATACTAAAGGCTCAAAAGTGCTCACTAGGTTATTTATTTTCCTTAGGTAACAAGCAACATACTTTAACTACTTTAAAAAATTAACAATTATTCCAAGTTTATAAGGTGTACATCCAACGGTGATATTTCTATAAGTTGGGTTCCTAAATTCAAACAAACAACCTAAAATCATGCTAAATGTTCCTACATATAACTATTTATGCATGCAAACATGATAAATGAACTTGAAAAAAAAATTAACAATAATAATACAACAAATAAAATAAAACTGACAATGTATGCAAGTGAAGGGATATAAAGAATAAATATTCAAGTTTCATACAATATTTTCTTTTTAAGACAGAAAATATAGATTGCTTGTGAGATATGTCATCCAAATAGGGTTGAAACCTAGCTACCCCAAAATGGCATGACTAGCATGCCTAATAGGATGCGTCTCAAAAGTAAAATTACTTCTTACTCAGCCATATTAAACTAAGGGTTTTGCCTAATGGTTTTAATATCAACATGAGAAAAACTATCCTAAAAAAAATCATGTGTCAACTATCCCTCCCTTTAACCAGATTAAGACATTATCTCCAATGTCAAAATATAAATAGGTAGAGTAAAAAAGAAATTACCTAAAATGGTAGTTATTGAAAATGAAAACTCTGAAATAACCAAAATAAAGAAAATTCTGACAATAAAACTAAAAGATAAGATACTACAAACAGATCCAAAGGTCTAGGTTGCTTTTTTCTATATCACTTATTAAGATTGACAACCTGTAAGGAAAAAAAATAACAAACCTAAAACGACATTAATGATAGTAGTTGTGATTGTGGCTCACATTTTCCTCTAGTTTTACATCCAGTAACGGCTTCAACACCTTCTATGAGTCGGAGATTTGCTTCCCATCCAGTTTTCTTACAAACTGACAAACATGATCTTTTAAAGTCAGATTCTAAAGACTATAATGCTCTAGTTTTTTGTGAAATATATTTCATAATCCAAGAAGTTCATATTGCACTAATCCACAAGAATGCATCTCAAGAGTCAATTGGATATCCTCCAACAAATCCTTACTCATGTCATTCTTAATGAATTGTATTTTATCTTCTCGATTATCAGACACTATCCCTAACGAACGACATTTAGTACTTTAAGGCCATCGACCATATTTGTGACAGACTTGTAACCTTTTTTTATATTCAATTTTTAGCATAAGAGCTTTTGCCTGAGCCAAGCATGTGGGATACAAATGAATTTGGGATTTCACCAACCAGACAGATCTTAACTTCAATTAACCAGCACAGATCTTCAGGAATGTCCCTGTGTATCAAAACTCTTAATCGTTCACATCTAACTTGGTAAATCCTTTTAAGAACATTAATTGGGGGAGAAGGAAAGTATTTTTGCAAAGTAAAAAAGACAAAATCCATTTTAAAAAATAAATTGATAGAGGGGAGAGAGAAAGAAACCAGTTATTATAGGAAATTAAAATAACTGACTTAAAACCCACAGAGTATCGTATCTGTTATTTAACGAGGAAAAGAAAACTAAAATAAGAAAAATAAAAAAAAACTTAAGAGAAAAGTATCTAACGAGGAAAAGAAAACTAAAATAAGAAAAATAAAAAAAAAAACTTAAGAGAAAACTATCTAAGAAGGGAAGACATATTAACATTTACTTACCATGATTACTGTGAGGATCACTGAGATGAACAACTTCTTTTTGTAAATCATGATTCTCCAAAAATGGTTTAACTCTTTATTCATTTACTTTAAACACATTACTATTTCTAGGATTTATAATGTTAATGGCCCTATAAGGATAAACATGTTTCACAATAAAAGGCCCACTCCATCTAGATTTCAATTTTTCAGGAAATATATGAAGTCAAGAATTATAAAACAAAACCTTTTGACCAACCTCAAGTGTTTTTCTTAAGATTGTTTTGTCATGAAAATCTTTGGTTCTAGTTTTATATATTTTTGAATTTTCATATGCATCATTTCTCAACTCTTCAAGCTCATTTAGTTGCAACCTCATCCTCGGGTGTGCATCTCCAGAATATCTAATCAGGGCAGTATTTGAAAAGATAAGGGTCATTCCAATAAAATTTTTTCACTTCATATAGAAATTTCTTCTTATCTTGGGCACTCCATTGAGCTGGCATCCTCCCTGTCACTAAAAAACTAATAATGTTAGCAAACCAAGGTACTGTAGTAACAGAGAATAAATTTTATCAAGAAAACAATTATTTATAGGTGTAGCCTCAATTGATGAATCCGTTGTCAACCTTGACAAATAGTCAGCGACAACATTTTCGGTGCCTTTTTATCTTTGATCACAATGTTGAACTCTTGGAGTAATATAATCCAGCGTATCAGCCTTGATTTAACATTTTTCTTTGACATTAGGTACTTCAATTCTTTGGGTAAGAGCTTCGACTCTGTTGTAGAGATTTTATTTTGCTCATCAACTTTTGGTTTCCAACATGTTTTTCCTTATACCTGTGAAGAATTAAGCAATGCACATATGTTAGATGTATCTTGATCCATTTGCATAATTGATTCAAATGAATTAACCGGTCAATTTTTCAGAGGATTAGAGATACTCTTTTCTTTGATGTGGTTTTTCACAATGGTGTCAATGATGTAAACTTTCTCACTTTCATCTTCCTTTTCAAGTGGTTGCTTAAGCAAGTTTAAAACATTTAACTCCAATATCATATTCTCAAATGTCAATTTTATTAATCCATTCCAGCAGTTAATCAAAGTGTTAGAAGTTGCTAAAAATGGACATCCCAAAATAACGGGTATTAAATTTTTAATTTCCACTGGCGGTGTGTCCAAAATCATAAAATCTACAGGATATATGAATTTATCAACTTGGACTAACATATCTTCAACAACTCCTCTGGACACTTTCACTGATCTGTCAATGTTAAGTGCATAATTTAGCAGTCATAGTTGTTGACTTTTCAGCAACTTTGACCACCAACTTCTTTCATTTCATCTCTTCCTTCTCAGTTTTTTTTGGTTTTGCTTGACTTTCCTGTAGGTGGGTTCACAATGCGGACATGTTGGGTTAGAGCTTGATCGAATGAGACAGAATTTGGGCATGCAAGAATCAAGTTAAAGAAAGAGTCGCCAATCCCGGTGATGTGTTGCCAACGTTATGAGCGCTCTGCCATTTTTTTTATCCTTGGTGACGCGTTGCCACCACCTCAACCTAGCTGGCGATGCGTCGCCACACATTCCCTTATTTCGCTTGAACCTAGTATTTTAATGGTCTCTCACGTCCCACCTGGTGAGCTATACTTGAAGCAAAGATTTCTATCCTTTTAGGGATTTGGAGCATGAGACAAGAGAAAAATAAGGTTTTGGGGTATAAATACCAAGAGGAAAGGAGGTCGCCACATTTTAGATTGCATACTCTTCTTAGGAAAGCCATCATTGGAGCAAGACTTGAAGCTTGAAAAAAGAGTCTAGGAGCCAAGGAGCCTTAGGCAACTAGGATCCATCTTGGGTTTCTTTTTTTCCTCTTTTATTTTGTGAATTTCTCATGGATTATTTGGTTGTGGGTTTAATATTTGTTGATAGAATGTACATAGAGTAGATCCTTGTATCTCTCTCGGATGAAACCTCTATTATTTGTTATCTAATGATTATTTGATCTTCTTTTCTTAGATGTTGACCTCTTTATGTTATCTATTCTTGTGCCTATTACTTGTATAATTGAATAGCCACACCACATACTCATAAGTCCTACTTAGATCTTGAGAGAGAAAAAAAGGGGATAGAAAAAAGGAATAAGGTGTAATGAATATTGTAGATTGGAGATAATCTTTTATTTTATTAGGTATTTGGAAGGGGGTAGAGCTTAATCCACCTTGGAGTTAATGTATGAGGTTGAGAAATACCTTATTTGATTCTAGGTGAGCGAAGACTTAGCTTGAGAAAATGGGTATTTGAACTTTGGGCGTCCACACCACATAAGGGGGTAGATCTCCTAAGGCTACATTTGACTTGGATAGTAAGTAATAAGGTGGATTCCTAGGAAGATAATTTCCATACTTTGAGCATTTTAGTTTAATCATCCCTAACAACCTGTGCATTTATTTAGCTTACCATCTTCAAGATTAGTAGGCAATTAGTGAGGTCATTCATTATTGTTCTTTACTCTTCATTCATACATTCACGCATGATGGCGGACGGTGGCCATCAGCATTATCTCCACTGTGTGTCGTGGTGAATGCGGCAGGGACTTCCGGAGGAGGGGGCGAGTCCCGACAGAAGGTGCTCTGTGGGGATCACCTGTGACAGCCGTAGCATCTTCACGTGACAGACACGGTGAGGCCGAGAAGGACTTCTGGAATAGGAGAGAGCCCGAAACGGGCCTTCCTTAGGAGGACCTGCCTGAAACACTCAGAAAACAGAGGTTAGGAGGTCCCCGGAGTGATTTTCCGGGGAGGAGCCTCCGACGCCCAAGTCAGTTCTTTGGGGGGTGGAGAGGGAGTAGTAAGGAAAAAGGCTCTTGCCTGCCGTGTTTTCCTGAAGGCCAAAAGAAGAGGATCCACGCGCCCCCCCTTTTGAGTCCATCCCACTGATATATATAGAGGGAGTGGACCCTTCGGATTGTGACACGTGTATGGACGGATGTCGCCCGTACTTCTGGGCGTGGGGGCCCCTAGCCGCCTGCAGGCTTCTCGGGCCACGAGCTGCGACAGGCGTAGTCCTACATGACAGGACGTGGGCAGCGGCGGGGCGTCAGAGTGCATATGAGGGCGGCGTGCAGGGTGTACGGGCGGAATTGTCAGAGACTCCTTGATGGCTCCTACTGTACCTTCGAGGTCCCTTTGGTTGATGTCCACCCTCGGGGTGAGGGGCCTTTTCCCAGGGTTGGACTGGTTCTTCGAGGGATTCCCAGGCTCCAAAGTTACTCCTTCGGGGGGCTTTCCCTAGCAGAGGATGGCTGGTCCTTCTCCCCCGAAGATGGTTTGGTCATCTCCCCGATAGAGGCGATACTCCGAGGTTGGTATTGGCGGATTACCGAGATCGTGTACCTTAGGAGTTTGACTTCCTCTTTTTTTGGGGCCTCAGGTGATCGGGGCGATAACACTTCGGCTATCAACGCAATTGGTCTTAAGTCTTACTTGTGTCATTTACTCTCTTTACCTTCATAGTCTAGGTGATTTGGGTAGCTAGGACTTATTTCTTGGTAGGATTACATTATCTTTTGGGACGATACCCTTTTTCACCTTTGCGCACAATGAAATCGTATGCTTGCGAGTGATTTGGGTTTATAAATTATAAGCTCTTGCTTTCACAACAAAGTTTTTAGCGCCGTTGCCGGGGATAGTGATTTGATTTGTACCTTGGATATCAAGTTGGAAGATGAAGTGACTAGGGCCTAAAGCAATATAGACAGCCAAACCTAAGCTATATATGCCAACGATGAGGAGTTGTGGCTTGCAGAGGTAGGGCCGTAGACGGTAAGATTCCCCTGGGACTGAACTAAGCCTGGTGACCAGACCCAAGGTGCGAATGACTAAGTTATGACGTCTAATTGGCCAATTACTAGTTGGTTATGATGAAAGAGCTCGTGAGAAGGAGAGAGACAAAAATGGACCCAAGACTTGAAATATCACTACTAAAAATCAGAAGTGTGCAGCAGAAAGAGATTGAGTAAGTGAAGCTCGTGCGAGAAAGAGAGAGAGAGATAGTCAAGGTAATCAGGCAAGCGGGAAACTAGTCAAAGTGTAGAGGACTTCTTTTAGGTTATGGAAGGGAGAAAGAGGGGAAAGTTACAATTGCCTTCTGAGATTTACCTTAATCTACAGTTTGTCCGATATTTCTTTTTTACTGTCTAATAACAACTTCTGAAACTGTAATTTAAACTGTACGAAAGTCATATTCCAGTAATGTTGGACTCTAAGTTTTTGTTTTTATAGTTAATTTACATTTTAAATTATTGGTTTTTCATTTTTGTAAGAATATTTTTCTTCTTGTAAATATATATCAGTATTTTTTAAAGGTCGGTTAGCTATGAAAAGAATACCAAAAATCTTGAAGTTGCTAGAACATGGTTATCAGATAATTTAATTTACGGTTTTAAAAGTTGTTGTTAGACACTATAAAAGATGTAAGGGGTAAAATATAGGTTTTTAAAAATAAAGAAGATAAAGCATATGTTAGATCAAACCACATGGGAGCTTCTATAATTTACCCAAGAAATAAGGTTGTGGCTGTAGCCGGAAAAAGCAACTAGCGGTATAGTTGAAAATTTTGTAAAAAGGATGGGAGGAGACAGAACCAGGTGGGATCGGTGCAAAGTAAAGTAGTCACGGGCATCACTGTGTGCCTGAGGCAAATTAGTGCTACAGTTTTCCTTTTTGGGTTTCCCACAAATTCAACTCCATTTTTTAGTAAGTTTAAACAAATCAAAAGGCCATTATGCCCTGATTTCTTCATCCATTCTTCTACCAATCTCTCGCGCGGAATCCCCTTCTCTCTCACTGAAATTACTTTCTCTCACTATAGCTACCTTCCCATCTTTGTAGGGCCAAAATTGCAGCCTTTCCCTTTGAAGGGCTCAACGATATTTTTGTGGTAGAGCGCCTTGATTGGAAGTGAAGGTGAAGAGATCAAACGGCAAGAAGGTCGACATGAGGAGATCGGGTGGTTGGAAGCCTAGGTAGAGGAGAAAAGCGACAACAAGGAGGTTAAGGAGGTCAAGGAGGGAAACTCCTCAAACTCTGATCGGCCACGAGAAACTGCTCAAAGTCTGATCGGCCGCCAAGAACTCTGATCGCTGCGAGAAACTTCTCAAAATGGCAGGGGTATAACTGGAAATGAGATATACATTTTTACTGTTCCTTAAACTCCGTGTTGTATCAAATGGAGTACATTTGCTGGGTGATGTGCAATTGGGAGAGTAGCTCAATAGTTTTACATTTATAACCCCAAATCACCCGCAAGTGTACGGTTTTGACGAGTAGTACAAGGCAAATAGGGGTATCGTCCCAAGAGACTTTTGTGATTTTTATCTAAGAAAGAGAGTTAATTACTTAAACTACCGAACGACGAGTACAACGGATTCAAGTAACAAGAGGATGATATCACAAGTGAAGCTAATAAAAAGACTAACTAGAAGGTAAAGCAATTACTAAAAAGGAAACTTGTTGAGAAGGCTAAGAGAAAGAAACTATCTTCCTAGGATTCCATTACTCTAACCTTGCTATCCATGATGAACGCCTATTTTAAGTGGACTTATAATGTGTGGTGAAGAAATTCATAACTCAAAAACGTCTTTCTCAAGATTAGTTGTTGCTTACCTAAGAATTAAACCTGACTTCCTCAAGCCCAAGTGTTAACTCTAGGTAGATTACGCCCGAATCTCTGTTTGACACCTAATGAACTCAAAGATTACCTCTAATCCCAGATGTCCACTATACTTCTTTCTTTCTTCCACTCAACTATAAACCTCTCTCAAGGTCTAGATGAATTAAAATGATGTGAGAAGGCCTTACCCACATAACAAATAACACAAGAAATAAGTAACACAAGTAGTCCATAATCATCAATATAAACTCAAATCCATGAAGTAACAAGGTAGAATAATGTCATCCTAGAAAGATATTAAAGAACTACTCACGATCCATCAAGTAAATCCACAAACTAAACATGAACAAAGTATCCAATGAAATACAACTGAAGAGAAAGAGAAGAAGAAGAGAAGAAAATCAGTGAAGCCCTTAGAATACTAAGTTTCCGTGGTGGAAACCTCCTTCTTCAAGCTCCGAGCTTCCTTCAATGGAGTTCCAAGGAAGAGAAGAACTAGAATGGTTGAGAGTGTGTTGTGTTTGTTTCCAACCCCCTGGCTCTTCTCACGAGCTCCAATTTATAGGCCAAGAGGAATAAAAGGAATCCCATGTGCTTCTTGCCGTGAGAACCGTCAATTGCTAAGATTAATGGCCCAGATTTAGTCTTGGCGACGCGTCGCCAATTTGGCGACTTTCTGGCGACGCGTCGCCAGAACTAAAAAACCTTGTTTTAACGTTGGCGACGCGTCGCCAATTTGGCGTTCATTCTGGCGATGCGTCGCCAGAACATAATTGAGCAAATCTTGCTCAGCACAACTCCGCTACAATTCCGCTGCGTCGCCAGATCATAATTGAGCAAATCTTGCTCAACACAACTCTGCTACAATGCAATCCTGCTTTCATCCACTTTTCACACACCAATGAATCTGCGGACAATAATAAAAATGAGAGAAAAACAAAAGATAAAAAGGAGAATTTGTAATAAACAGTAATCAAAGACGCCAAAAAATACACAACTTTGACAATGGAATTATACGCTTAACAAACTCCCCCAAACTTAAACCTAAGCTAGTCCCTAGCGTCCTTTCATAGAAAAATTGAATCAAAGCAAACAGAGAAACTACAATGGCAGCCACATGTTACACCTGAGCATAAAAGATTCACAAGCTCAACTTCAAAAGAATGAATGATGATTAAGGAAACAAAAGTGCTGCTCGTTAAGGTAGAACTCTTAGTGGTGTGATATCCAGAATTTAAACTCAAATCCAGCTAAAAGAGTTACGCCATGTATTTGACACTTACACTATGTTCCTTTCCATAAACTTGCATAAAAAGATCCAACATTCCCATCCATAAACTTTTATGGAGAGTTGTATGACACACAAAGCTTAACTGGTCTTTCAACAGGGTCTTGACAGGATTAGGCTACTTAAGGAGAAACCGGGTAATGGCTTTCTAAATGGGGCCATTGAGGTGGAGGGAATTACTCAAGGGCTTAAAAGAATCGACCAAATTGAACAAGTACCAATCCATCCTTCACTAACCCATAGCCAATATTAACAACTTACTAAATCCTTTTCATGTATTTCGCCGTTGGGCAAGTGTATAAACAGGAGCTCTGCCTATACCCAAGCTACTAACTTAATACAATCCAAGGTGTTTTTTTTTTTTTTTAACATACTCATGTCTCAAGCATCTTTTCGAGCTGTGATCGACTCTTGCCTTAGGAGAAGATCCCAACCTACTTTGATACAGTAAAACAGCGGAGTAGTAGACTTTATTACAATTTTTTTTTTTTAAAAAAAACCTCCATACTTGCCAACATTTCCCACTTTATTCAATTTGATACTGACTTTTCTAAGCCCGAGATATACCTTTTTCACCTCAGCTATGAACAAAGGGTATAATTCAAATAAGCGCGCAAAGTGAGGCTAAAGTAGTCAAAAGATAATGAATTTAAGCACAAAAGGCCTCGTTGCAAGAAAGCATGATGAGATTTGGCAATTTAATGGAACAGTTCCTCCTATAAAACCAAACAAACTTCGAGAGCATACAATTATTATGGGTTGTTAGGTCCATAATCAAATTCAGGAAAGGAACACATTGTGCAAGTATTAACAATGAACGCGTTATAACACAACTCCCAAGCTCAATGTATCACACCCTTAAGACTTTACCAACAATAAAAACTGACTTTCCAAAATCATCAAAACTTCAAGAGAGTAAAACTGGCAATCATATCCAATCAAGTGCAACAATGGCTTCCATTGGAATCTTAAAAAAAATTAAACACTCTAAAATGCAATCTGAAAAGAAAAGAAAAACATAAACAAACAAACATAATTCGAGAGGACCGAATTTCAGAAAGCGCTAATCCATCAGAATGCGTCTCAAGTGTGACCCTTACTCAGGCCATTCTTGATGAATTAATTTTTAATCTCTCGATCGTTAAATTCTAATTCTAAAGAGTAACTCGATAACATCAACCACAAACACAAAACAACATCAAAATACTTAAAATAAATCCGATACGAAAAAACTAACATCATCAAAAGTAGCAAATCAAGAAAGATTATCCAAACTCCCCCCCAAACTTGAAATAAACATTGTCCTCAATGATTAAAATTTATTGAATTTCATACCCGGGGGCGGGAGTTCCCGCCCCGACTAATCCTCGCCCATGTCATCCTGGCCAGAAGATCCGCCAGCTGGAGGGAAGGAAGAGGGGCCCTCTGATGGATCACGCGGTGTGCTGAAATGAGGATAGTATGGCGGTGGGTGGTACGAGGGATGTGGCATGTACCAAGGGTATGTTGAAGGGTGGAATTGCGGCGGAATCGGGTTGAATGGTGGATACTCAGGAGGAAGGCCCTGCTGCTGCTGCTGGTGACCCCAGCGTACCTGTCCAGAGAGCGATTCTTGATTACCTGCTAAAAGGGAGAAGCCCTCACGCGTCTCCCTCACGAAAGTGGCAAAAGATCCACCAATCGACTCAAACCGGGCCATAGACTCCTGATGCTGCTCCTTCATGAGAATGTGTAGCTTATTTAGTGCTACAGCCAAAGATGCGGGAGTCGCGGTAGCAGGATCAATCAGCTGATCAGGAGCTCCACCTAAATCCTCGGGACCCAGAAAAAGCTCCTGAAACTGCTCTTCCTGTTGCTGCTCTTCTTCTTCCTCAGCCTCCTGCTCCAGGTCTTGAGCGACATCTGCTTCTTCCTCATCTGATGCTCCTCCCTGGGCTTCCTCTACCGCCGCGCTGAGCTTGTCAATAGAAATTGGTCTGGCTGCCAGATATATCTGTGGGGCTTCCTCAATACTAACTCCAGCTCTTATCAGCAAAGAAGTGATCAAGTGAGGAAAAGGCAGATTCCCTCGCTTTGACTGGGCCGCCCTGACGATATGCTTGTATATTATGGAGCCGACGTCTATCTGAATATCAGCAGTAATGTTGTACAGAAATCCCAGGCGATCTGCAGTGACCTCCCTCACATGGGTGGTAGGGGCAAGTCTAGAAGATATGAAGTAGTTCCACGCCTTCATCTCTGGCGGGAGTTCTGCATTGCTGAAGTAGAGCTTCCTATGTGTCTGATCCCGGCTCAAGGTCCAGTTGACCGGGTGCCCACAGACTATCTCCGCCATTTGCTCCAAAGTGATTTCTTTCACTGGCCCTCCAATCAACGGATTAATCTGTAACAGATTATTGATGGAATCTGCACTGTAATTGATAGTCTTGGATCTCACATGAGTGAAACGAGTCCGACGGTTGAGGTAGTACTGTCCCATCAGGTTCGCATAAAACTCCATGATCAGAAAGTTTGGGACCCTGGCCTGTGAGTGAGAGACCCAATGCTGCCAACCTCGCCTTTCCACAACTCTCAGAATTTCCTCATTCTCCCTTTTGGAGAAATCAAACCCTCTTTCTGGAGTGAACTTCCTGTTAGTGAACCCCTCATAGTATTTGCTTGCTCGAGCTGACACAAAGCGGCCCTTGTCATAAGGAGGTTCAGGAGCCTCCTCACGCGCCCTTTTTCCTTGCCCTTTCTGCTTCAAAGAGTGCTTTGGAACTGATTTGCGCGGCATTTTTCCAACTTCGTGCTCTCGGTACATGAGGAAAAACTGTTTCCGGGTGCAAACTCACGAATCAAACTTGTACTATGCAACACCTATATGCAGTTTACAACAAGAATTGAAGCAAATCTTGCTCAACACAACTCCGCTACAATGCAGTGCAAAGTACCTATGGAGGAATTTCAACTTTAAATTTCCGGAAACATATAAACTCAAAATTGAAGCATTCTAGAGCAAATTGGCAACGATTCATTGTTGACCCATTCATTATTCGAAGAAAAGATAAGTTCCGAATCAACAAAACATCATGAACACGCATGAACAAGAATCTACCATGAAAATTCGTGGCTAAACTTGGAGGAAAAATCCAAACTATGAATTCCAAACCAAACTGACATTCCATTGCAAAAATCAATCCCCAGACATCCATATAATCAATAATGATCCTAAACAAGGCAAAAATCCATGAAGACTAATGACAATATTCAATTTTCGGATTCTCCAAGCATAAACAAATCATGGGCAAAAACATATCACAAGGAGGAAATAGAGAGGGATAGGATGAAGAAAACTTACTTGTTTCGGATTTTGCTATGAAAAATCAACTAGGAATTTGAGCCGTAATGTGCACGGAAGAGTTAGGGTTTAGTATTTGAGAGAGTAATTGAGTAGAAGATGAAGTTGGAAGTGAAACGGAGTGAAAAATTTGAGTTTAAAACTGATTCTCTGGTGTTGGCGACGCGTTGCCAATTCAGAACGAGAATTGGCGCCGCGGCGCCAAAGAACAAACTCTCTGTGAACTTTTGGGCAATTGGCGACGCGTCGCCACAATTTCTTCAGTCTGGCGATGCGTCGCCAGACTTGCGTTTTGACCCAAATTCTTCATAAATTTGCAATTTAGTCCCTAGTTTAAAAATTTGCTCACTTACCTCTTCTAAACTCAAGACTTTATACCTTCTATCTTGAACAAACCTAGTCTCCCTTGACTTCTTTTCTTCCAATGGCTCTTCCAAACCTACAATAACACAATAAAACAACAAAATGCCTTAAAATGGTCTAGAAAACACCACCTAATTAAGGAAATAAAAATACAACATAATGAAAATCGGGTTGCCTCCCGACAAGCGCTTGGTTTTACGCCTTCAGCCAGGCGCCTGTAACGAGCTGTCAAGCGAAAATGTCGGCCAAAATGACTTGGCCAATGTGTCTGAGTTCATCTCCATAGTAAGCCTTCACTCTTTGTCCATTGACTTTAAAAATATTTCCGTCTTGAGCTTTTAGCTCCACTGCTCCATATGGTTGAACTTTCACCACCTCAAATGGACCCGACCACTTAGATTTCAACTTTCCAGGGAAAAGTCTCAATCTTGAATTGAAAAGTAGCACCTTTTGTCCCGGTTGGAAATCCTTCTTTACAAGCATCTTGTCATGCCACTGCTTCGTCCGCTCTTTGTAAATTCTTGCGTTCTCATAAGCTTCAAGGCGGATTTCATCCAGTTCATCCAGTTGAAAGGCTCTCTTTTCTTGAGAGCTCTTCAAATCAAAGTTCATTTTCTTTACCGCCCAATAGGATTTATGCTCCAGCTCTACTGGTAGATGGCAGGCTTTTCCAAACACAAGACGGTATGGAGACATTCCGATTGGTGTCTTAAAAGCTGTCCTGTATGCCCAAAGTGCATTACTCAACTTTTGTGACCAATCCTTACGATTAATGCTTACCGTCTTCTCCAAGATCTTCTTGATTTCCCTATTTGAAATTTCGGCTTGACCATTCGTTTGAGGGTGATAAGGAAGTGACACTTTATGTCGTACCCCGTACTTTGCTAGAGCTTGTGCCAGTGTTTTGTTGATGAAGTGAGATCCCTCATCTGAGATAATAGCTCTAGGTGTCCCAAACCTTGCAAAAATATTCCTTTGCAGGAACTTGACAACCACATTAGCATCACAAGAAGGGGTGGCAATGGCTTCCACCCACTTAGAGACATAATCAACTGCAAGTAAGATATAATGATTGCCAAAAGAAGGGGGGAAAGGGCCCATAAAATCCATGCCCCATAAATCAAACACTTCTACCTCTAGAATATTTTGCAAAGGCATTTCATCTTTCCTAGAGATATTACCTAATCTTTGGCACCTATCACATGTTTTGACAAAGGTATATGCATCCTTAAATAAAGAAGGCCAAAAATAACCAGTTTGCAATAACTTATTTGCCGTCTTGGAAGGCCCAAAGTGTCCACCGCATGGTGAAGAGTGACAATGGTAAAGGATATCCTTCACTTCATCATTTGCTATGCACCTTCTGATGATTTGATCAGCACACCGGCGGAAAAGGAATGGTTCATCCCAAAGATAGTGCTTGACACTGGCTTGAAACCTCTTCTTTTCTTGATACGACAAGTTTGGTGGCAAAACTCCACAAGCCAGATAATTCACAAAGTCCGCATACCATGGGATCTTACTCTCCACCTGGAAAAGACTTTCATCAGGAAAATATTCCTGGATCGGTCTCTCCAAGGGTTGTTCTTGACTTTCCAATCTAGACAAATGATCAGCCACAAGGTTCTCGCTTCCTTTCTTGTCCTTAATCTCCAAATCAAATTCTTGAAGCAAAAGAATCCACCTTATTAGTCTGGGTTTAGCATATTTTTTTTGTAAACAAATACCCGATTGCTGCATGATCGGTGTGAACCACAACTTTAGATCCCACAATGTAAGATCTAAATTTATCAACAGCATAGACCACCGCTAAAAGCTCCTTCTCTGTCGTGGTGTAATTTTGTTGCGCTCCATCTAAGGTCTTGCTAGCATAATAAATTACTCGAAAAATTCTTTCATTCCGTTGTCCCAATACTGCTCCTACAGCAAAATCACTAGCATCACACATGATCTCAAATGGTTCCTCCCAGTTGGGAGCTACCACCACAGGTGCACTTACCAATTTCTCCTTCAAGATCTTGAATGCTTCCAAACATTTATCATCAAAATGAAAAGTTGCATCCTTCTCAAGCAAATTGCACAAAGGCTTAGCAATCTTAGAGAAATCCTTTATGTACCTCCGGTAGAAACCGGCATGTCCCAAAAAGCTCCTTACTCCCTTCACATTGGATGGAGGTGGCAATTTTTGAATAGCCACAATTTTAGCTTTATCCACCTCCATGCCTTGAGAAGAAATTCTATGCCCAAGCACTATTCCAGAACTGACCATGAAGTGACATTTTTCCCAATTCAGAGCTAGATTAGTCTTTTGGCATCTCTTCAAGACAAGGGATAAGTTATTCAAACATGCATCAAAAGAATCACCAAAGACAGAAAAATCATCCATAAATACCTCCATGCACTTTTCCACCATGTCAGAAAATGTGGCCATCATACATCGTTGGAAGGTCGCCGGTGCATTGCAAAGTCCAAATGGCATTCTCCGAAATGCATATGTACCCCAAGGACTAGTGAAGGTAGTCTTCTCTTGATCTTCCGGTGATATCACAATTTGGTTGTAGCCTGAATAACCATCCAAGAAGCAATAGAACTTATGTCCCGCCAACCTATCAAGAATTTGATCAATGAAAGGAAGAGGGAAATGATCTTTCCGGGTCGCCTTGTTGAGCTTCCGATAATCAAAACATACTCTCCACTTGGTAACCAGTCGAGTTGCGAGCCATTCATTATTGTTGTTGCCCATAACAGTTGTACCTCCCTTTTTGGGCACCACTTGAACTGGGCTCACCCAATGGGAATCTGAGATTGGATAAATAATACCGGCATTTAGCAACTTCACAATTTCTTCCTTAACCACTTCCTTCATCTTTGGATTCAACCTTCTTTGAGCTTCGATGGAAGGCTTGAAATCATCTTCCATAAGAATTTTGTGCATGCAAATTTCTGGGCTAATTCCTTTGATGTCAGAGATAGACCAAGCTATTGCCCCTCTATGCTCCCTCAAAACTCGAATCAATTTTTCTTCCTCCAAGGTAGTCAATGTAGAAGAGATAATTACCGGAAGGGTCCCTTCATTGCCAAGATAGACATACTTGAGGTCTTTCGGTAATGGCTTTAACTCCAACTCTGGCTCCTTCTCAAGATCACAAAATAAAAGTTGTTCTACCATCTTTCTTGGAGCTAGCAACTTCACACAAGAATCAAGAGTACCCAGAGTGCTCATTACTTCATAATCTTCCTCACCACATGAACTTCCAATAATAAGTGCTCTTTCAATGGGGTCCTCAATAAGCAATGACTCTTTCTTTTCTTCCATACAAGAATCAATCACATCAACCATAAAGCATTTGGGCACCTCATTATCAATAGATTTCATAGCTTGAGCAAGATTGAAAGTAATTTCCTGATCATTGGCTCTCAAAGTAAGATTACATTTTTCCACATCTATCACTGCTTTCCCGGTAGCAAGGAATGGTCTCCCAAGTATGATTGGCATATTTTGGTCTTCTTCCATGTCCAGTACTACAAAATCAGCAGGGAATATGAACTGACCCACTTTGACTAACACATCCTCCAAAACTCCTCGCGGAAAGGTGAATGATCTATCTGCCAATTGAAGACAAATCGAAGAAGGCTTCACCTCTCCAAGACCAAGGCTTTTGCAAACAGATAGTGGCATCAAATTAATACTAGCTCTAAGATCACATAACGCCTTATCACAATGGAAAGACCCAATGTCTAAAGGGATAGTAAAACTCCCTGGATCTTTGAGTTTTTTAGGCATCTTTCTTTGAATGACAGCACTTGCTTCTTCTCTCATCAAAATGAGCTCGTTGTCCAAGAACTTCCTCTTTTTGGTAATCAACTCCTTGAGAAATTTGGCATAGGAAGGCATTTGATTGAGTGTTTCCAAAAAAGGAATGTTGATCTCCAATTTCTTGAAAATTTCAAGAAATCTCATAAATTGAGTGTCCTCCTTCTTAGGCTTGAACCTTTGGGGGTATGGGAGAGTAGGAATGTGCTTTGGAGCTTCCCCCTGCATGGGCATATTTTTTGCCTCTTCCTTTGATTGAACTTCCTCAACACTTGGTGATGATGCTTGAGTATCATCAACACTTTCTGGTAGAGTGGGTCCTTGGAGAGGATATTCTTCTTGAGTGGGTGGTTCCTTGGGTTGTGTCACCACCTTTTTCCCACTTCTGAGAGTAACAGCTTGGCAAGACTCCTTTGGATTAATATCTGTATCGCTGGGTATGAATTTACCTTTTTGGAGTTGTCTCATAGATGTGGCTAGTTGACCCATTTGTGTTTCCAGATTTTTGATTGATGCTTGAGTGTTGGCTTGCATAGTCTTCATCTCATCTTCCAATGCACCAATCTTCTTATTTTGTCCACTAGCCATCCCCCTTACTTCATGCATGAATTCTCCCATCATTCCCTTCATGAAATCTTTTAGAGAAGCTTCTGATTCTTTAGAAGACTCACCTGGTGGTTGCAGAGCACCTTTTGGATTTGAGTAACTGAAACCTTCATGTTGGCGATTCCTTGGAAAGAAATTTCCTGCTCCTTGCTTAGGTGGGTACAGATTCCGATATCCCAGAAAATTCACATCTTCTAATTCATCCACATCCTCACTAGCCATAGCTTGTTGCACTTTCATCCTATCTTGATTTTTTGATAGTTTGGATACCATGCTAGTGAGTGCAGAAAGTTGTGCTTGGACAGATGTGTCTTTATCCACTTCATATAATCCATTTCCTTTCCTTGGGATCCTTTTTCCGCTCAGCTCAAGACTTTTGGCCATATTGTTTAATAACTCAAAGCATTCCTCCACATCTTTCAACAATAAGAAACCACCGGCGGCGGCATCAACTTGCAATCGAGTATTTAAACTCAATCCATTGTAAAAGAGATGAAGTTGGTGAGCTTGATCAATATCATGAGTTGGAACACTTTTCACCATTTTCTTGAAACGTACCCATGCTTCTGCAAGTGATTCCCACTCATTTTGCCTAAACGCCAAGAGTTGATTTTTAAGCTCAAAGGCTTTTTGAGAGGGGAAAAATCTCCGAATAAATGCATCATATAAATCTTGCCAAGTATGAACCGATGTAGGCTCCAAATTTTCAAACCATTCCGATGCTTCATCCACAAGAGAAAATGGGAAAAGTCTCATTCTTTTTGCATCTTCACTCACACCTTCCAAATCAAAGGTATCGCATAGACGAACAAATCTTTTGATATGGTTGTTGGGATCTTCATCAAGAGCTCCTCTGAATGGGTGTGCTTCAACTAATTGAAGAACATGGCTAGGAATCATGAAAGCTCTTCCTCGAAGCGGTGCCGGTCTGATCATATTATCTTAGTCCTCCACCCGTTGAGGGCGAAAGTAATCAAGCACCGGTCTTCCTCTTCTTCTTCTATAGCCATTTCCGTTGTCCATCACCTCTTCAACTCCATTGGGATCCACAACATTGACATCCCCTTCTTCTTCATGGTGCCTCATGTTGCCTTCTTGATTGCCTTCCATGTTAATGGAATTAGAAGTACTAGAATAACCTTCCTCAAGTCCTCTGTTTCTTGAACGAAGTTCCCTCAAGCTTCTTTCAATTTCCGGATCAAATGGCACTAAGTGAGAACAAGAACTTCGGGTCATGCACTAGGTGTACCTTCAATTGAAAAAGAAAATTGCATCAACTGTAATGACAAAAATTAAGCAAATAAAAGTAACCAACTTTCATAAAGATAAAAATCAATAAAAATCCCCGGCAACGGCGCCAAAAACTTTGATGTGCAATTGGGAGAGTAGCTCAATAGTTTTACATTTATAACCCCAAATCACCCGCAAGTGTACGGTTTTGACGAGTAGTACAAGGCAAATAGGGGTATCGTCCCAAGAGACTTTTGTGATTTTTATCTAAGAAAGAGAGTTAATTACTTAAACTACCGAACGACGAGTACAACGGATTCAAGTAACAAGAGGATGATATCACAAGTGAAGCTAATAAAAAGACTAACTAGAAGGTAAAGCAATTACTAAAAAGGAAACTTGTTGAGAAGGCTAAGAGAAAGAAACTATCTTCCTAGGATTCCATTACTCTAACCTTGCTACCCATGATGAACGCCTCTTTTAAGTGGACTTATAATGTGTGGTGAAGAAATTCATAACTCAAAAACGTCTTTCTCAAGATTAGTTCTTGCTTACCTAAGAATTAAACTTGACTTCCTCAAGCCCAAGTGTTAACTCTAGGTAGATTACGCCCGGATATCTGTTTGACACCTAATGAACTCAAAGATTACCTCTAATCCCAGATGTCCACTATACTTCTTTCTTTCTTCCACTCAACTATAAACCTCTCTCAAGGTCTAGATGAATTAAAATGATGTGAGAAGGCCTTACCCACATAACAAATAACACAAGAAATAAGTAACACAAGTAGTCCACAATCATCAATATAAACTCAAATCCATGAAGTAACAAGGTAGAATAATGTCATCCTAGAAAGATATTAAAGAACTACTCACGATCCATCAAGTAAATCCACAAACTAAACATGAACAAAGTATCCAATGAAATACAACTGAAGAGAAAGAGAAGAAGAAGAGAAGAAAATCAGTGAAGCCCTTAGAATACTAAGTTTCCGTGGTGGAAACCTCCTTCTCCAAGCTCCGAGCTTCCTTCAATGGAGTTCCAAGGAAGAGAAGAACTAGAATGGTTGAGAGTGTGTTGTGTTTGTTTCCAACCCCCTGGCTCTTCTCACGAGCTCCAATTTATAGGCCAAGAGGAATGAAAGGAATCCCATGTGCTTCTTGCTGTGAGAACTGTCAATTGCTAAGATTAATGGCCCAGATTTAGTCTTGGCGACGCGTCGCCAATTTGGCGACTTTCTGGCGACGCGTCGCCAGAACTAAAAAACCTTGTTTTAACGTTGGCGACGCGTCGCCAATTTGGCGTTCATTCTGGCGACGCGTCGCCAGAACATAATTGAGCAAATCTTGCTCAGCACAACTCCGCTACAATTCCGCTGCGTCGCCAGATCATAATTGAGCAAATCTTGCTTAACACAACTCTGCTACAATGCAATCCTGCTTTCATCCACTTTTCACACACCAACGAATCTGCGGACAATAATAAAAACGAGAGAAAAACAAAAGATAAAAAGGAGAATTTGTAATAAACAGTAATCAAAGACGCCAAAAAATACACAACTTTGACAATGGAATTATACGCTTAACACTGGGATGGAGGTAGGGATGGCAATTGGGTGGGTCAGGTCAGGTTTTGGTCAAGTCATTCAGGTTCGGGTTGGGTTAGGCCGGGTTTATTTGGGTTCGGGTTCACTTCAGGTCGGGTAATTTTAGTCACGAGTAACTTCAGGCTAACTTCGGGTCAAATTCAGGTCAACTTTTGTGTTCATGTGGATTACTGGTGTGAAATCAAAATGATTGAATCTATTCAATTTTTTTTTAAATTTAAATCAAATAATTTCATTTTTTGTGTGATTTAATTTAAATTAAAATTTCATTTTTTAGTATATTTAATTAAAATATTCATAAAAATCTTCTTCATTATAGTTTAGTACATATTTAAGTAATTTAACATTGATAGTAATATTTGATTATTTTTCTAAACCCATACCTTTTAAATATCATTGTATAAATTATTCAGATATTCACCTAGTTATCACTTAGACATACACAACGACAATTTTGTTATGTTTATGTTTCAATGAATTTTCTTTAAAATTACAACGAAATGAAAATCAAGCTCATTATCAATGACTAAATTGTAAAATTTAAAAATTTTGGATGAAAGTGCAAAGATTTCAAAAATTTTAGGATCCATGTTGTAATTATTATGAGTGACTAAAATAAAATTTTTTAAAATTTAGGTACCTTATTGTACTATACTTAAAAGTTTATGGATGAATGTTGTAATTTTAATAATTGCTTATTAAGATCATTAAACTTACTAAATATAAAAATTACTTCTGTTGGAAAAATCTAAATTTGGGATTTACTAAATATGGATGTTTTTTCCCCAAATAAGATACTTGTAATATATAGAAGTTACTAAATATGTAAATCCTTTCTCAAAATATGAAAATTATTAAACATGAATATCTTAAAAAAAGAAATGAAACTACTAAATATGGAAGTATCATCTTCAAATATGAGACTTACTAAATATGGAAGTACCAAAAAATAGAAGTTACTAATAACGGAAGTCACTATTCCTAAATATAAGACACACTGAATATGAAAGTTTCAAAAACTGGAAGTTACTAAACATGAAAAGTTTCATATTTAGGATTGACTTAATATGGAAAATAATGAAAAAGGAAAGTTAAGGTTTAGGGTGAGGGCTAAAATCGGATATTATCGGGTTTAGTTATCGGGTCATATCGTGTTCAGGTCAGGTCAGTCTCGGGTTCGGGTCAATTCAGGCTCGGGTCATTCGGGTTTGGATATTTCGGGTTCAGGTCATTTGGGTTCAGGTTTTCTCAGGTTTCCCTTTAATCGGGTTCTGGTTCAGGTCGGGTTGGGCACAGTCAGGTTCAGGACCTTCAGGTTGTTGACTTTTTTAGTTAAATCGGGTCAGGTCGGGCTTGAGTTCGGATGGTTTGGTCCAAGTCGGGTCCGATTTTGCCATCTCTAGATGGAGGGGTAGTTGATAAATTGATACTATAATAACTGAATGTAATCACTATTTTACAATTAAGTTTTTCTAATCTAAAACATATGATACTTATCTTCCCATGAATTTAAACATTTTAGTAATTTTTAAATAGATAGCTAACCGTTTATAAGTCATTAATTTCCCAATCATTTAAGCGCAAAATAGTCGTTTTTCACTAACTATAGGCGTAAAGTGTAAATTTCTTGAATAAAATGGTGTAAACTACAATTACACCAAACTTGGGGGTTGTAATAGTTATCAATTGAGAAAATGCAAGACTTGGTGTGTTATTAATTACATAAATATAATAATAGTATTTTGTTACGAATCGAGCTCCTAAACTGTAAGACTTTAATTGTGTCTGCACGAGTAATTATTTTTTATAAAAGTAATTAACTCATTTTGCAAGAATGTGATCAAAACTTAAAGTTGTTATTTCGAAAAAAAAAACTTAAAACTATTGTGTATCTACTATTTTTATTATTATTTTTATGAAAGTGAATAATTTTGTGAATGTAAGTAATTTCATAAGAATGAGAGTAAAAATTAATAGTTTTGTGTGTTTACTACTTATTATTTTATTTTTATTTATAGAAGTGAGTAATTTGTAAGAATTTGACTAAAATTTAAAATATTTTTGTATTTACTAATGACTATTATTTTTTTATTGAAATGAGTGATTTCATAAGAATGAGAGTAAAAGCTTAAAATTTTATGTATATACTATGCATTATTATTATTATTATGAAATTATGTAATTTCATAAAAATATGAGTAAAACATAAAATATTTGTGTGTTTTTTACTCATTGTTATTGCTATTATGGATGTAAGTAATTTTGTAAAAATATGAATAAAACTTAAAAATTTTGAGTATTTACTATTCATTATTATTATTTCATGGAAATGAGTAATTTAGTTAGAATGTGAATAAAACTTAAAAAAGTTGGTGCATTTATGGCTTATTGTTGCTATTTTTATGGAATTGAATGATTTTATAAGAATGTGAGTAAAAATTAAAAGGTTGGTGCATTTACTTAAGGCAATTATTATTTTTATGAAAATGAGTAATTTTATAAGAATGAGAGTAAAAGTTAAAAGTTTGTGTATTTAGTATTTGTTCTTATGATTTTATGATAATAATAATATTGTAAATATGAGTAAAATTCAAAAGACTGGTACAATTCTTACTTAGTATTATTATTTTAATGGAATTGAGTAATTATATAAGAATAGCAGTAAAACTTAAAAGAATTATGTATTTACTTCTCATTTTCATTAAATAATTTCATAAAAAGAGAGTAAAACTAAAAAGTTTATATATTTACTATTTGTTCTTATGATTTTTATGGCATTGAGTAATTTTCTAAGAAAATGAGTAAAGCTTTAAAAGATTGATGTAATTACTACTTGTTATTATTATTTTTATAAAACTGAGTAATTTCATAGAAATGAGAGTAAAAATAAAATGATTTATGTATTTACTTCTCACAGTTATTATTTTATGTAGTTGAGTAATTTCCAAAGAATGAGAGTAAAAAATAAAAGGTTTGTGTATTTACTTTTCACTATTATTATTTTTATGAAAATAATTAATTTTTTAAGAATAAAAATAAAAGTGAAAAGGTTTGTGCATTTACTACTTATTCTTTTTGATTTTTATGATAGTCAGTAATTTTATAAGAATGAGAGTAAAATTTAAAAATTGATGTAATTACTAATTATTATTGTTTTTATGGAAGTAAGTAAAAGTGGGAGTAAAACATAAAAGGTAAGCGAACTTTTTTTTTATTATTTCATGGAAGTAAATAATTTCAAAAAAATAGGAGCAAAACTTAAATGATTTGTGTATTTACTGCTCATTAATATTAATATTTTTCAAAATGAGCAATTTTATAAGAATATTAGTAAAACCTAGAAGTGTATATTTAACACTCATTACTATTACTTATATAAAAATTAAAAGTTCCATAAAAACCAAGTAAAATTTAAAATTTGTCATTTGATGTGTCTGTCTCGCTAATTTATTGTAGCGATGATTATATCACTTATATTTTTTTGTCTTTAAAAGATTTAAAAATTTGAATTCAAATAAAAATCATTTTGTTCTAATTCCCATCGTCTAATACTCTGAGAGAAAAAGGGAAAAGAAAAAATTTTCATATTTGACATCGAAAATTGTATGATGTAAGAATTATGAGTTCAAAATCTCCAACAGAATATCTCTCCCAATACTGTAACAGGCTTGGATTTGAACTTAAATAATAGATGTTTTTAACTGAAGGCCAGTGTCCGTCGTGTCATATCACTTTTTCTTGAAAGCTTTTCCAAGAGAATTTGTGCACATCTTTGAACAATACATATACCACAGCATAAATCATAGTAAAGTAGAGTTACAGACAAATGCAATCCGTAGAAAATACTACATAGATGAAGAGAATGAGCCACAACAGGCAATCAATAGGATCTTAGTGGGTTTTGGGTGATGATAAAGAGAATGACCCACAACAGGCAAAACAATTAGTTGAGTTCAATTTTAGTGAAGGATCCCTAACATCCGTTTTACGGAATAAATAAATTAGCATTTAGCTTTACATTCATTATATTCTGTTTGAAAAAGGTACATCGTTTTCCCCTTCCTCTTGTGCTTTTATTTCTCGCTTTTTGATTTAACTACAATAGACTTGCAGATTAATTGGCACAGACATTGCAGCAAAATCCAAATTGGTTGGTCTGGCAGAAGCAGGAACTAAAGAGTAGCTGCAGCATCCAGGTAACAAACAAAAGTCAAAGCAGGTGCAGGAACTAAAAAGTATAATTAACAATTTCGTCTGACTTCGGCCTTCGACGACGCTTCGAGTTCAAGGTCGTGCTGTGTTTAGGGTCGCATTGAGGTTGCAACGGGCGAGCAACATTGCGACGGAGAAAGGGAGAGGGGGCAAATCTGGTCTTCTCTGGTCTGGCTACAAGAAGTGGTATGAGAGGACGGAGAGTAGTGCGTGGGTAGGTAGGCGGTTCGGGAAAAATAAATGGATACCAATCCACATTAACGAACTTAAGGCACACTAAGGTAAGTAATGTGTTTTCTGCTCCTTCCAGTCTGAACACTTACTGAAATAGAGGAAACAAAAGCCCATGAACACTTATTTGGCAACGGGGTTCACCATAGCCCACATTTAGTATAGGACTAGAAAATAGATTGAGGTGGGGAGCGAAGAATGAAACCAGTCACTAATAGTCAGAGCTCGTAGAAGCAGTATTGACTGGGATCTGGCTTTTACTTGCTCAAAGATGTCAATGGTGAAGAACTGGAGGTCGACCGGTCAGGACTTCGGGTGGATGGACATTGGCACCAATGGCTGAGCTCCAGCTACAATGCAGACGTTTTAAGACTTCTATCGGGTCAATCCCATGAGTTGAGCTTCTATTGGGGGAAAATATGCCGCTATCACTTTGGGAGAGCGCCAGGCAGCAACTACAATAGGATAGCATAGCAGTGAGGAAATGTCCACCAAGACTAAAGGGGAGAGAGGAAAAGCTATCAAATTCAGTCATGGCTTGACCGTAAGTTACGCTCAACTTTTAGAACAAACAAAAACTAGGTCCATATGGACCATTTCTCTATGTTGAAAACATGTTAACCCGGCCCAATCAAATAGAAACGAACTAAGAAGGTTGGGCTCATGTTTCTTTTTTTGGGTTAGAGAGAGGTTGGGCGTCAAACTGATAGGTTCACTAAGGGTTTATCAGATCTTACATTCCCAACCAAAATCAAACATGCATCCATCACCAAGTTAATATTTTTTTAACCCAAATCAATCCATATATGCATAAAATTTGAATGGCCATTGCTTCGGTGGGTTAGGTTAGGTGAGTTGAATGAATACCACTAGTGTTTATTATGTAGTACACTCCTTTCAGTTTTGTTCTCAAGTGGAACTTTGACGTGGTTCATATTGATTACATGGGCCAATAATAGACCCCCATGTCATGTATTAGTGTCATTGGTGTGATGTGGTTAAAAGTGCCTAGCAAACTGATGAATTGAATAGGCCGAGAATGCAAGTGCACGTAAGTTTATTTTTGTTTTTCCTTTGGTGCATAGTTTGTATCAATGGCTTCCTTGCGTTCATTTGGAGCAATTGACACATGGCAAGATCACATCAATTAATACAATAAATGGTGTAAAGATGTCCAAAGTAAAAAAAAATATCTGACGTGCCCTTACTCTCTCTTAATCGATTACAATCCTATTTGCAAAACCATGCATCGGTTATAGATTCAACTAATCTTATCCGACCCTACCCACATATCTCCAAATTGTATATTTATATTTAAAATATAAGTTTATTTCAAATTAAAAATATAACTTAACTTAAATTATCATATACTCCCTTTCGTTCCAAGTTCTCTACTCCATTTGTATTTGGTACGGAGGTTAAGAAATGATAAAAGTATGTAACTTTTTTCCATTTTACCCTTGGTTCTACCTTTCTCTTACCCCATCTACTACTACTACTGTTGACAATTGCTCTTCTCCAGCTACCCCATCCTCTGCCATCAACTACTATTTCTCCGACAACCCTGCCTTCTCGATCTCCTTTTCTCCAGTTTTGCTGTCGCCTCATTCTCCAATTTCGCCTTATACCTTCATGTCTTTCGCATCCCTGGCATCAGATCTCTCGAAGTCCTTTCTTTGATCTCTTCGCGTCTAATCTCTTCGCTCTTTTTTCTTCTATGGCATCTTGTTTCTCGGCGTCCGATCTCCTCATTCCGATCTCTCAGCGTCTGATCTCCTCACCTAATCTCTTGTCGTCTGATCTCTTTACTCCGATCTCTCGGCGTCTGATATCCTCGCTGGCATCCAATCTCTCGGTATCTGATCTCCTCGTCGGCATCTGATCTCCTGGCTCTGATCTCTCAGCGTCTGATCTCCTCGCCTCGATCTTCTTGCCTAATCACCAGCCACCTAGGCCCTGACCTCTTCACCCCGTTGACCGCCACCTTGACCTCCTCGCTTCGTTATTCGTAACCCTGATTGTTCGTCGCTAGCATGCCAACAATGGCCATGATGGGGATCGGCTTAAGCAGAAAAAGAACAAAACCAATATAGTAAAGTAGATGGGAGAAGGGTATAATTGTAAAGTTGTCTAGTAAAACTTACTAAAAACGGAAATGGTGCAAAGAATTTGGGATGGCCCAAAATGGAAAATGAAGCAGAAAACCTAGGACGGAGGGAGTATTACTTTAATTATGATTTTTAGTTATTCATTAATTGTAAATATACATAATTTTTGTAATATACCAGACAAAAATATAACAAGAAGTCTTGAAAAATTAAATATATATATTAAATAGGTTAATGAGTAGTACCTGCCTATTCTCAGGGTGGCTAATACCCATACCTTATTACTTATAGGGAACATTTGGAATTAGCTAAATTAGACCCAAACCCGAAATGTTGACATTTTTAATTGTGTGGACTGTTGAGAATTTCAATTTTTCTGAAATTGGGATCCAAATTTGATTTGTAGATTATGATTGATAAATGTTATTTATTGTGGGTAAACCAGATCATTAATGCTAACCTATAATTACCATCACAAATTGGTCAATAATATCTTTATGAAGTGTTTCATATTGGTCGCTAGCCTTACTAAAATAATGAGCGAACATAGAAACCAGATTTACAGAGAAAAAAAATTAATAAATTTAATGGTCTATTAACTACCAAAAGGTTATATACTTGTTGGATTTATTCCATTTATGGTTCATATTTATTTGATTTTGATGATAACAAAACATATTTATTTTATGTGTTTCAAAGCTCTACCTAAAAATTTATACATTGGTCTCTTGTTGATAAAGTTTTGATCTTTGGAAGGAAAATTGTTTCTTAAGTATATTTGAAGTATTTATAGTGATTCAAGCATTGCTTGTAAAGGAAGAAATCTTTTTGGTGAAAAATTCATTGAAGTTTGGAAGTTTGGAAGTGAGAAAAACCTGGAGCTATAGTTTCAATAAGGTAAAAATATTTTAACGTGTTGAAACTGGAGCATTTTTTTGAACCCGAGAGCATTTTAGTTCTGGAACAGAAAAACACTCGATTTAAAATTTTTCAACCGGGTGAAACTGGAGTAATTTTTCGAACCCGAGAGAATTTTGGTTCTGGAACTAAAAACACTCGAGTGAAAATTTTTCAACCGGGTGAAACGTTGATTTCATACTTGCGCGTGATTTTTCGATTTGAAAAGTCTTTGAAAAATCTTTTTAAAATCATGCCACATCAGGTTACCACGTAAACTAGGTACTAACATGTCATTAATGAGCAATATAGCTGTTGGAGTTCAAACCTTGGGTGACGATACAAGACTGGAATTTCAACCGAGTGAAAGTTTTTCACCCGAGTGAAACTGGCAGACAGAAGTAAAAACTGGTAAAATTTGATACAGCGGTCATCTGCTTTCTTGGAGACTTTTCTAACCTTCCCAACGGTTCTTCAACGTCTCTTTGGCCCTCAAATGAGTATAAATACATGGAGAAACACCTTGGAAAGAATTCTTGGCCATAAGATCAATGATTCATCATCAAATCCAAGAGAAAGAGCTTATCTTGAGAAATTCATTGTTGTGGTTGTGTTTTCACTTATATATCTAGCAAGATTACTATTGTGTGAGTTTGTGAGTTTGTATACATTTCAAGTATTAGAATCTCTTGAGTATGGAGTGGTTTCTAATGAGCCTTGAAGAAAACTAGAGAGTGGTTTCTAGTGAGCCTTGAAGAAAACTAGAGATTAATTGGGTGTGAACATTGAAAAAAAAAACATCATTATAATCTTAATTAAGAGATACTGGAGGAAATCTCAAGTGGACAAGCTTGAGGAGAGGACATAGACTCCGGTTGATGGAGTTGAATCTTTACAAATCTCGGTGCACTTTTTTCTTGTCTCTCTTTATATTTTCCTTATACTTGCTTAGTTTGTTCTTGATTTTTTGTTAAGGAAATTTAATTGTAAATTTTGATTTTGCTAAAGTTTTTAATACAACCAATTCACCCCCTCTTAGTTGCACTTGGGCCAACAATACTACTTAAATTTGTTGAAAGATAATTATCCAATAGATTTAAATTAGAACTTAGAAATTTGAATGTTTTATAATTTTATCAGAATTAATGTGTTTTGCAAAGTTAGAGACTAATATACAATGCACTTCAAATGTTTGACACCATTATAAAATGAAGGGACACTAAAGACGAGTTTTCAATGCAATTATGAATTTGGGAGAAACTGTAAAATTTTACCTTATTAGGGAAAGGGCATTTTTATTCTTTAATTTTGTCAACTTTGTCACTTCAGTTCTAAAACTGCTCTAGTTGCCAATAGAGCCCTTTAACGTTTATCCCGTAAGCTTTGTTAGTTATGTAATTATTGAAACTACTACCTGTCTGATGGAACCGCCGGATGGCACTTCACTCTGTTTAACTTACAATGGGATGCAAAGAAAGAGAATAAAGAGTAAGCAACCTGTTGCCAATCTGATTCTTTCTCGATAGAGAGAGACAAAACGCGTCTTTAATACATGCCACCAAATCTTCTGTTCTTCTATCTCACCATTTCTTCCAGTTCATCATCCATCACCGCTTTCATGCAACAATTTTCATGCTTCTTGAATCGCAATCACATATTTCCTATCTAACTATTGTTCGTGTGATCCACATGGCTCGGTTGATCGACTTGCTCGCTTGTTTCTTCTTTCACCTTAAGGTTTAATCACAGTCTGCACTACTCTGAAGCTAAATAGTGCCTCTTGAGACCATCAATGCTAGTTCTATAAAGTTCCAGCTGCCGCAGTTCTCGTTTAACCTTTAATAAGTGGGGTTTGGTGTTTTGAGTGAACAGAGCTCCTTGGTTTGATGTAACTATACTTGCTTGAATAGTACAATCCAGTTCACCCGACCCTCAACTTCTGGTAATCGTGTCAATTTCTTGCTACCACCATTTTTCAGCCATCGCCCAACCCTTAATCTCGGCCGTCGCCCAACCCTCAATCTTTGCCGTAATGAGAACCAGAAAATGGACGCTGGTGAAAAATGGATTTGTGGAGAAGATGAGGTCGCCCATCGGAATCCTCAATCTCAACTTGCTTTCCCAGCTCCCAGTTGAATCAATCTTTGATTCCAGGGTGTTAGGCTAGATCGCCTGTCAGAATTCTCATTTAACTACAAAAGAACTTGTGGTTTATTTTGGGGGCTCGGTTGTTACATGTGAGCAGTTCGGTTTAGTCGCCCTACCTCCTCATTTCCGTCCAGGGGACAAGAAGTATACAGGGTGCGAGCTGGCCGCCTGTAGTCGAGAATTAAGGCAAGTCCTATGCTTGGAGGCTGTGCGAGATGGATTGGAGGCTAAGAAAACAACATTGCAGATCAAGCGATGAAGCTTTACAAGCCTAATTTTTTGTTCCCACATTGCCACCTATTTTCTTACACGTGGTAAGAAACTCTGAGGGGTTGTAAGTTAAACAGTGTCAAGTGCCATTTGGCTGTTCTGTTAGACATATGGCAGTTTCAATAAGTACAAAACGAACAGAGCTGTAAATAAATGGTAGAGGACTCTATTGGCAACTTGAGTAATTTTAAGACTAAAGTGGCAAAATTGATAAAATTAGAGGACAAAAAATGCCATTCCTTAACTTATTTATTGGTTTTACCAAAGAAAAGAACAAAAGAATCTAGAATCATTGACACATTTACTTTTGTTTTTCCACAAGTTTGATATGTTAGCTTTTAATCTCACCCAATTGACACCCAATTTTGTCCGGACACTATCTTTTATTTTAGTTTTAGGTTGAAAAATTTAGTTTAGGGGGCATTTTCATTTTTAGGGTTTATTTGGTCATTTTTTAGGACATTTGGGTCTTTTTTTTCATTTTAGGGTTTTACATAGTTGGTTGGGTTAGTCACATTTATGTTACATTGTTATTTCAGTCTACAAATCTTTAGGAATTTAGAATGGTCATCTAGGGTAGAAATAGGAATTAATTTAGTTTAGGCACTAATTTGAAGTCCTGAGGGTTTTGTAGGGTCAATTTAGGTAAAATGGAAAATTTTGGGTGGAAACTGAAGGTTTTTAGGAAGTTCATGATAAAATTGGAAAGTTTGAGGTAAATCTGCCAATTCCCAAAACTCTGAGGTAAATCTGGCAAAAACTATGAAGTTCTCGGTGAAATCTAGATTTTTTGCAAAGTTTTGGGCTAATTTGATTGATCTTGGAAACTTAAGGTCAAACTGAAATTTTCATAGAGTTTGGGGTTGAATCTGTAACTCAATCGTTTTTTTTTTTACTGGGATTAGTATTTTGACCAAAACTCTCTCAAATTTGGTTTGGATGAGTTTTAACTTCTAAAACCTAGTTAATCTCACTTAAGACTCTGGTAGTATAAATATGGGCCATTACTAGAGAGAAAGGAGAGAGGAAATTCGCTAAACCTAAGCTCCCAGCTAAAAAAGAGAAAATTTCAACCTAGAACCCTGATTTTTAGCTGCTCATCTCCCTAAACCCTAACATTCTTTTCCAAACCGCCGTCACCCCTAGAGCGTTTGTTGAAGCTACCCGACGCCTCCGGCCCCCGGGCCACAGCTCCAGTCACCGCCACCGGCCCTAGCTCGCCTCCATTGTTCTGTCCGACCCAGCGCCACCGTTTCCACGCGCTTCCTGCTGCCATCCGCACTGAACCAAAGGGGTGAAAAGAGGATCTCGAGTCGTCCTCCCTCCATCCCGTTGTCTCCGAAACCGCCAGTCCTGTCCACTCCCTTACCGCCCCGACGCCGCTGAAGCCCGAGTCTCCCTGCCCTTGTCCCGCCGTTCGATTGCCGAATCGAAGGAGGAAGGAACCGGATCTGAATCGTGACCCGTTCTCTGACCCGGATTTCATCCGGTTGACTCAGTCACTTTCTTCCCTTCGGTATAACCTCGCTTAGCCCCTTGTTCTTTTTATTTTATTCATCTAAGTCACTGACTTTATTTTTTTTGCAGATGCGCCACTAACAGCAAGCTTTGATTGTTTTTCTTCGTTTCTTTTGTTTGTTTAACATTGCATTAAACTTAGTTACTAAATCTGCATAAGAGTACAATATAGGATATTAATTTGGTCTGTTTCTTCTTTTGTTTATTTTTTTTAGAATAGTTTAATTTTAATTCCCATAATGCATCTAAAGTTTAATAACACACAAAAATTATTGGTCAAGCAATTGTAAATTATTAAAAAAATTTTCAAGTATCTATTTTTGATGATTTGATAAAATCTCGAGACGGATTATTTGTTCGAATCTGATTGGTCTGATAAAATTTATGGCTTAGAATAAAATGGTCTTTTTCAAATTCTTCGTGGATTTAGTAAAATTCTGATATTTTAAGGACATCTAAGATTCCATAGTCGATTAGTCTAATAATATTCATGGTTTGAAATTAAATAAATTAAAAATTAAACATAATTAAATAAAATTCATAAAAATCATTTTTTAATCAAAGATTACGTTAAGAAACAAAGATTTTGGAAAAGATAAAACCGAACCCTATGATACTAATCTTTGGGTGCTATAATAAGGTTATTTTTGCGTAACCGACTCATGATCTCAGAATCTCTCGCAGACCAAACAGATGTACAATCGACTTAGGTGAAAACTGATTAGTGGCGACTCCAAAAATCACATTGCTACACATCCCAATTGACACATCCCATTATCCCATCGTCTTCCATGTTCACTCTGTTGTAGCTTAATGAGAATTTTTACACTTAAGTAAATTTTTTTTAAGTCATTATCTCCATATCCGACCTTTCGTAACTAATCTATAATTCACTTATATGTAACTCAAACACTTTTGCTCCAATGTACGTTGTAATTGGGTTTCTCACTAGTATTCTACTATGATAAATTATTACTCTCAACTTCCCCATCAATACTACACATAAACAACAACAATCGTCAATTAGTACATTCATAGTCACAATCAATTAATAAAGTTAGCACACTAATAATAATTTATATACACTCCAATTACATAACAAGTCATAATTTTGTGACAGATAACACATTTCACGCATGGATCTGAACTATCTGCAACTGTAAGTAACATCTCTTGTTTATCACATATGGATTTACAAAACACTAGTATGTGCAAATAAACAATAAAGCACATTTTCTTTGTCTTTTTGAACCCTAAGTTTTGTATGTTGTCAATTTCATTAGAAATAATTAATAAACAAATACTTTTTCAATTTTTTCCCTCTTGCACCCTACCCACTGTTGTACCTTCTATTGTAGACATAATTGCCGAATTTAACACACCTTAGATCCCACCCACTTTGCCTTTCCTTCTTCCATTGAAATTAATATATATACAGATGTGGCCTAAGCTTACATTTCTTTTCATACCTCATTGCCAGATTTACCAATATCCCATGTCCCCTAATAAAATTTTGCCTAAATCCATATTTAGCTCCTAAACTTTGACAATTCAGACATATAACTCCTTAACTTTGAGTCAGTCAAAGTCACTCCTTGAACTTTGCAAAATAGGACACATGAATTCTCCATCTAACAAAATCACCAACTTCTATCATGGTCAGTGACCTAGTTGAAATGAATTGAAAAAATTGGTCAAGATCAAACATTTCAAAACTAATGAAGACACAAATAGGAATTAGGCCATTGAACAATCCATTCGACTGGTGTGGCGGAATGGGGCCTCATTGCCCTAATTTGCAAACACCTGTAAGCTGTTTGGAAACTATAATCCCATTTAGGTTACAATTGGTTAGTTATTACTCATGAAGTATCTTTAATCATTATGTGCAACTAGTTATTTAGCCTACGCTCCATAGGAAACATGCATGCATTATCCTAGTTATGCGATAACAATAAATTAAACTATAAGGAAAATTGTGGCACGCCGGTTTATAAAACATAAGTGAAAACAAGCTAAGACGTAAAAATTTTAATTGCTGTAACTTCAGGTAACAACTATGTGCATGCATCACAAGCTTATGCGCACCCAAATGTAACCCTAGTATTATACACACCAATGGACACTAGTAAAGACAATCTCATTGTATGAAAATACCAGACATTTAGAAGAAGCAACTTATACGTACTAAGATCCATCTTTAGCTCTTCACCAAAGCAAGCTCGTTTTAAGTGATGAGCAACACTTTCCTTGTACTCACTTAGCCTCAAACTCTAAAGTAAACACTTTGGTCAATACTAGATTATGCCATAAGTAGCTTAGAAATATAAGGTTTCCTACTTAGAGAGTACCTTCAAACCATTAAAACTTAGCTTTAACAGTTACCCCTTACCAACTGTTAAGCCTGATTAGCTGCATAACACTTAAGGAGTCAGTACTCAAAAGTACTTAGTAAAGGATTCGGTACCTGCAGGGGAAACAAATGCAAACATGCATTGCATAACAAGCATACATATATATGTATAACATACAGAACAAATCAAGCAAACAACATCCCAACCAGAAACAAGAATAAGAACAACAAACAATGCAATTAATGAATGGATGGATAGATGAGTGAAATATGCATATACAAATGCACTTAGAACTTCCTTATATCCATAGGTGCTAAACTTGTCGTGAGCTCATATTGATGAATACTCATAAGTTTATTACTATTAAGGGTTTAAATTATCATTATACACTTTGAGTGTGATTAATTTTTTTTTAATTTGAGCATCTTTTCCATTGGATTACTATTCACCAATTTACTATTCACTATTACTATTCACCGACTTTCTGTCATACGTGTATTTCACTGTTCGTATGCGTATTTACAATTCATACGTGGTTTACTGTTCATTAAAATTGAAAAATATATTAAATAATTATTTTTTTAATGTAGGTAAAATCATCATTTGGCGACCTTTCATGAGAAAAATCATATCTAAAGCTGTGGATGTCAAAATTGAGTGATTCCAAATTCATCCGAAATCCAACACATAGATTTTGAACTGTTCTTTATTTTGAGACCTAGTTTGATCATTTTTATTGCTAAAATCTGATTATAGATCAGACCATTCATTCTTCCATGTGCTAAAGAGCAGTTTCAGTAGAAAAATCATAACTTCAGCTATAGGCATCTGATTTGAATGATCAAGCTATTGTTTTGAAGCTAAAGAAGATATCTACAAATCTCATGCTTTGAGGAAGAGTTGATTTGATGTGCACAGTAGTTGAAAAATTAAAAGAAATTGCAGCCTATCTTTGTTGATTTGTATTTACCTACATTTTACTATTTCATTTTACTATTTCACCCACCCTAAAACTCTATAAATAGGCACCTTGGGGGGAGGATGAAGGCATGCAATTTCCTAGGCTTCCTTTATGTTTTTGTATCAAAGTTAGCTTTTCTCCTTTAGTTTTGTTCATGTTTCAATACTGAAGCTCTATCCAAGTGTTTTCTTCTCGTTCTTCTTCTTGTACTTTTTTTAATCTTTCAATCCATGTTTAATTCATCTTTTTATATGTTGTTTACTTTTATCATGAATAACTAATCATCTTTTTTCTAAAATGAAAGGGTGAAGCTTTTGATATAAAGGTTATGGCTAATATGAATGGATCACAACATTAACAGTGTTTTCTTTCTTAATCGATTTAACTTCCTTACTTGTTAAGTGGGAGTCTTGATTCATCATAGTCAATAATTGGCACAAAAGCTACTTGATTCCCTATGTAGAATATGGCTCTGCCGGCTATATTGGAATCTTGAGTTATTGTGGACAAATGTTGGCATGATGGATACTTGAACCCATTAGCAAATATTGGTGTTATAAGATCAATGAAAGTTAATACTAACTTATGCCTAATGTTTCTCAAGATGGGCTAAAATTAATCATAACTGATATACTAAAAGTGAATCCCATAAACTTAATTATTTTATTTGAATTTGAATTTTTAATCTCAATACTTGTTCACACTTTGCACCAAATACTTTCTTTCTTAAAAACCTATAATTTGTATTTCTTAATTCACTTCCCGATGGTTTGACACTCGGACTTCCGATATTTTATTACTTGTGACAACCTACACTTAGATTACAACTGCTAGAGCGCAGCAAGTTTTTGGTGTCGTTACCAAAGAGGTAAAATTAGAGTACAGGTTTTTTTTTTTTTTTTGTTCCTTTTTATTTTGTTTCATTTTTTTTGTTTATCATATGGAAGGCTAAGCCTCCTACCTTTTAATTTCTGTTAATCTTAATTTTCTTTAGTTTTCCTCATTGTTGAATGGAAGGCTAAGCCTCCTACATCTTTTTCTGTTCATCTTGCTTATTTATTTATTTATTTATTTTATTATTGTTGAATGGAGTGGTGAGCCTCCTACATTTTATTTTCTATTATATGGAAGGCTAAGCATCCTACAATTTTTTTGTTATTCTTGTGTTCTCTTTATTTTTCTTATTATTGTTAAATGAAAGGCTGAGCCTCCTACAATTTATTTTCTATTTATTTTGTGTTATTTTTTTATTATTGTTGAACGGAAGGCTACGCCTCCTAAATCTTTTGTTTATAAAATGGAAGGCTGAGCCTCCTACCTTTTTTTGTTATTAATATTAATTTTTCTTGTTGTTATTTTGTTTATGCATGAAAGCTTGGTCACGTACATTAAGTGGTCGACTAGTAAGAGAATCTTCGTTTTCTTCAAACATGGCTGAACACATTAATGAATAAGAAGATAACCATTCTTTACATAATGACCAAGATCGACCTAGGACTCTTAGAGAATATATGAACCCCATAAGAAATAGTACTCCATCATGTTTAATGTTTCCTACTAATGCATGTCTCTTCAATTTCAAGCTAGGTATTGTTCAACTTTTACCAATTTTTTACGACTTTGATTATGAAAATCCATATTTGTATTTGAGGGAATTTGAGGAAATTTGTCACATATATAATAACCTAAACTGTAGCATGAACACCATAAGGCTTAAGCTTGTTCCTTTTTCTTTAAAGGATAAAGCTAAAACTTAGCTATAGAATCGTAGGTCAGGCTCTGTTAATTCATACGATGAATTGTAACAACAATTTTTGAAAAAAAAAATTTCTTGCCCATAAAACAAATTCTTTCAAAAGGCAAATCGCTACTTTCACACAAAAACCAAGAGAAACTTTTTACCAGTGTTGGGATAGATACAAGGATTTACTTAACACATACCCACATCATGGTTTTGAAACATGGAGAATAGTCTCATATTTTATGAAGGTCTGACGCTTAAGGAAAGGCAAATGGTGGAAATGATGTGCAATGAAATATTTGAGGATAAAGATCTTAACGTGGCCATGAATTACTTAGACTTGCTAGTAGAGAATGCATAGAATTGGGACACTGCTGGTACTTATAAGGCCCCAGGTAAAACTCAAACTTTTACATATAGTGGATGCATGTACCATCTTAAAGAAGATAATGATCTCAATCAAAATTTGCATCTCTAACATGAAAGGTTGAGACATTAGAAATGAAGAAAAATGGTCATTTAAAATCTGTTGAATAAATTGTTTGTCACATTTGTGAGACCAATGACCATTCTACTAACAATTGTCCAACCTTACCTTCTTTCAAATAATGCCTCTATGAACAAGTCAATGCTTTAAACAACTTCAAGAGACTAACCCAAAATCCTGACTAAAAAACTTACAATCATGGTTGGAGGAATCATCCAAATTTCAGTTAGAGAAGTGACAATCATACTCAACCGTCACTACCACCTTTGCACACCCAACAAAATTTTCAACAATCTCAAGTGTATGTATCTTATGTTCCTCCTTTTAGAAAAAAATTTGAAGAAACATTGCATTCATTCATTGAGAAGCAAAAGTCTGTTAATGCTCAAACAAGTCAAACTATGATTGATTTGAAAGATACTCTTGCAAAATTTGAATTTACACTTAACATTCAAGAAAAAGGGCAATTTCCTTTTCAACCACAGTCGAATCCCAAAGGTCAAACTATGGACAAAGTGAAGTCAATCATTACACTCCGCAGCGGTAAGGTTATTGAAAAATCCATTCCTAATAATTGTAAAGGAGGCAATGAGTCAACTTCTAAGAGTAAAGAAGAGATTGAACCTAGACCAAGTGAAGAATAAATCAAATCTCCACCTGCACCTCCATTTCCTCAGGCGTTAAATGTTCCTAAAAAGATGAATCATAATCCTGAAATTCTTGATATTTTCAAGTATGTAAATATCAATATCCTTTTGTTGGATGCGATTAAACAGGTACCTTCTTATGCCAAATTTTTTAAGGATTTGTGTACTGTTAAAAAAAACTGAATGTAAAAAGAAAAAAAGCATTCTTGGCCGAGCAGGTAAGTTCTGTTATTCAAAATAATACTGCTTTAAAATACAAGGATCCCAGTTGTCCAACAATTTTATGTTTCATTGAAGATCATAAAATTGATCAAGTATTACTTGATCCTGGTGCTAGTGTAAACTTACTTCCATATTCAGTTTACCAAAAACTAAATTTGAGTGATTTAAACCTAATCAAGTTAACTCTTTTACTTGCTAACAGATCAGTGAAAGTGCCCAGAGGAGTTGTTGAAGGTGTGTTAGTCCAAATTGATAAATTTATATATCCTATAGATTTTATTGTTTTGGACATATCACCAGTGAAAATTAAGAATTCAATACTTGTTATCTTGGGTCGTCTATTTTTAGCAACTTTTAACGCGTTAATTAATTGCAAGAATGGATTGATGAAGCTGCCATTTGAAAATAGGATATTGGAGCTAAATGTTTTCCACTTACTTAAGCAACCACATGAAAAAGAAGATGAAAGTGAGGAAGTCTGTATCATTGACCCAACTGAGGAAAACTATATCCACGAATGGAGTATCTTTGATCCTCTAGAAAATTATCTAGTTAATTCATTTGAATCAAATATGCATATAGATCAAGATACATTTGACATTTGTGCAGTGTTGGATTCTTCACAAATAAAAGGGAACACATGTTGAAAACCAAAAATTGAAAAGTTCGGAAAACCTAAAGTTGCAGAGAAAAATAAAATCCACACAACAGAGTTGAAGCTCTTATCCAAAGAATTGAAATACCTAATGTCAAAGAAAGATACTAAATCAAGGCTGATACGCTGAATCATATTACTCCAATAGTTCAACATTAAGATCAAGGATAAGAAGGGCTTTAAAATTGTTGTCGTTGACTATTTGTCAAAGCTGACAACAGATTCATCAACTGAGGCTACACCCATAAATGATTCTTTTCTTAATGAGTTTTTATTTTCTATCACTACAGTATCTTGGTTTGCTAACATTGTCAATTTTCTGGTGACAGGACAGATCCTAGCCCATTAGAGTGCCCAAGATAAAAAAAAATTTTTGCATGAGGTGAAAAACTTTTACTAGGATGACCCTTATCTTTTGAAATACTTCCTTGATTAGATATTTTGAAGATGCATACCCGATAATGAGGTAAAATGTATCATTGAATTTTGTCATTCAGAAGCATGTGGGGGGGGGCATTTTCGTCAAAGAAAACAACTGCAAAGATTTTGTTGTCCGGATTTTACTGGCCTTCTTTGTTCAAAGATGGACATGCTTTCTGCAAAACCTGTGAAAACTGTCAAAAATTGGGATCCATTTTAAAAAGAAACATGATGCCCTTAACTCCTATCCTTATGATTGAAATTTTTTACTGTTGGGGAATTGATTTCATGGGACCATTTCCACCATCATTTGGATTCATTTACATTTTAGTTGCAGTGGATTATGTGCCAAAATGGGTAAAGGCAGTTGTTTGTCGAAATAATGATCATAAAATTGTGCTTAAATTTTTTAAGAAAAATATTTTTAGTTGATTTGGAATTCCTCGGGCCATAATAAGTTATGGAAGAACACATTTTTTTTAATAAACCATTTGAATCTTTAATGAACAAAAATGGTATTACATATAAAGTTGTCATCCCTTATCACCCACAAATAAGTGGACAAGTAGAACTGGCAAATAGGGAGATAAAACAAATCCTTGAAAAAGACAGTCAATCCAAATCGAAAGAATTGGTCTTTAAAACTAACTGATGCACTTTGGGCTTATCGTATTGCTTTTAAAACTTCACTGGGTATGTCTCCCTATAGGTTCGTTTATGGAAAAGCTTGCCATTTACTTATGGAACTTGAACATAAAGCTTATTGGGCTATTAAAGCCTTCAACTTAAATTTTGAGGATGATAGTGTTTTGCACAGGTTGCAACTAAATGAGCTTGAGAAGTTAAGAAATGATGCATTTGAGAATTTGAAAATATATAAAGCTAGAACTAAAACTTTTCATGACAAAACAATCTTAAGAAAAACACTTGATGTTGATTAAAAGGTTTTACTTTATAATTCTCGACTTCACATTTTTCCTGGAAAATTGAGATCTAGATGGGGTGGCCCTTTTGTTGTGAAACATGTTTATCCTTATGGGGCCATTGACATTGAAAATTCTAAAAATGGCAATGTGTTTAAAGTAAATGGTCAAAGAGTTAAACCATTTTTGGAGAATCTTGATTTGCAGGAAGAAGCTGTTCTTCTTAGTGATCCTCAATGTGACCATGGTAAATAATTGTCAATATTTTTTTAGAGAGTCCTTTTTTCTTTATTTTTTTTTCTTTTCATGGTCATTTTTTTTCCCGGTTAAGTGGCGGATACAGTACTCCGTGCCTCTCAAGTCGGTTATCTCAGTTTTCCATAATAACTGATTTTTTTTCTCTCCTTTCCCCTCTATCAATTTCTTCTTAAAAATGGATTTTGTTTTTTCTGCTTTGATAAAATACTTTTCTTCTCTCCCAATGAACGTTCTTAAAAGGATTAACCAAGCTAGATGTGAAAGATTAAGAGTTTTGATGCACAAGGGCATTCTTGAAGATGTCCGATGGTTAAGTGAAGCTAAGGTCTATTTGACTGGTAAAATCCCAAATTCATTTGTGTCACACATGTCTGGCTTAGGCAAAAGCTCTTATGCCAAAAATTGAAGAGCAAAAAGGTTACAAGTCTGTCACAAATGTAGTCAATGGACTTGTAATACTAGATGTCGTTTTTTAGGAATGGTGTCTGATAATCAAGAAGATAAAATATAATTCATTAAGAATAACCTGAGTAAGGATTCTTTATATAATATCCGATTGACTCTTGAGACGCATTATTGTGGATTAGTGCAATATGAACTTCTTGGTTTATGGAGTATTTTTTGTAAAGAGCAAAAGCATTATAGTCTTGGGAATCTGACTTTAAAATACTTTTTAGTTTGTACAAAAACTGGATATGAAGCAAATCCCCGGCTCATAGAAGACGTTGAAGCCATTACTAGATGTAAAACTAGTGGAAGATGTGAGCCACAATCACAATCACTGTACATTAATGTCGCTTTATTTTTTTTATTTTTTTTCTTTATAGGTTGTTAATCTTAATAAGTGGTGAAGCACTGTGGAATAGAGCAATTTGGACTTATGGATCTGTTTATCTTGTCTTTTAGTTTTACTATCAACATTTTATTTAAGTTATTTCTGGTTTTTCATTTTCAACAACTTCCATTTTAGGTAACTTCTTCTTCACTCTTCTTATCTATATTTTAACATTGGGGACAATGTCTTAATTTGGTTAGGGGGTGGGATAGTTAAAATTTGATTTTTTTTTCTTTTCTCATGCTAATATTAAAACCATTAGACAAAGCTCTTAATTTAGGATGACATACTCACTAGTAATCTATATTTTCTATCTTGCAAATTTCTATGCTTAGTGATGAAATTGTTAAGTACATTAAATTTTACATTTTTAAAATTTTATTTGATATAATGGTTTAGTCAAATTTCATTCACTTTGACAAGGGATTAGGATATTTAAGTTATGAATTGCTGCTATCTTTACACATGCTGAAAATCTTAATTGTTTTTTAAATTTGAAAAAATACTTCAACTATGTGGCTGTTGGGACTTCTAATGAATCATATCTTAGCTTGATTTGAATGAAAAAAAAACTTAAAAAAAACTAAAAAAAACAAAAACAACACCAAGAAGTGTTGTAAAAAAAATGAAAAGACTTGGAAAATGAAAAGGAAAAAAAAAATAAAAAAAAACTACAAGCGATGTTCACTCTTGGAAATGGCTACCTATTGCCGGGGTTATTCAAATAAGGCTCGAGCCAAAGTTAAAAAAAGAAAAAAAGAATAACATTTTATAGTGTAAGAGTGTGAAAGATCGCCAAAGCGATGATTTTGAATTAGATGTGTTCTGATAAGCTGAAAATGTTGGTATAATTTACTGAAATCTTTTAGACACTCCTGATAGTCAGTCACACACTTATTACACTCAGTAAATCATAATCTTTCACACTTTTCCCTTGTTCGAGTGGTTGAAATGTGCATAAATCGTTATGAAATTTTTATTTTATTTTTGGTACTACAATTTTGATGCTCATTACTTCAATTGTTTTTTATCTATAGTATAGATATTGATAGTGAAAAATATTGGATGAAACTTGAGTATTCATTGAGTACATCATTTTACTTACTAGAGACAAGCAAGAACCTGATTGGGGGGTGTAATGAATACTTATAATTATATTGCTATTAAGGGTTTAAATTATCATTATACACTTTGAGTGTAATTAATTTATCTAATTTGAGCACTTTTCCATCGGGTTACTATTCGCCAACTTACTGTTCATACATTTATTTACAATTCATACGTGGTTTACTGTTTATGAATATTGAAAAAATATATTAAATAATTATTTTTTTAATGTAGGTAAAATCATCACTTGGTGACCTTTCACGAGAAAAATCATATTTGGAGCTGTAGATGTCGGAACTAAGTGATTCCAAATTCATCCAAAAGGCAATACATAGATCTTCAATTGTACTTCATTTCGAGACCCTGTTTTCATTGCCAAAATATAATTATTGATCAGATAATTTGTTCTTCTGTGTACTAAAGAGCAGTTTCGGTAGAAGAATCATAACTTGAGCTATAAGTGTCTAATTTGAATGATCAAGCTATCGTTTCAAAGCTTAAGAAGAGATCTACAAATTTTATGCTTTAAGAAAGAGCTGATTCAATGTGAAAAGTGGTCAAAAAATTAAAAGAAGTTGCAGCCTGCCTTTATTGATTTGTATTTACCTACATTTTATTATTTCATTTTACCATTTTACCCACCCCAAAACTCTATAAATAGGCACCTTGGGGGAGGATGAAGGCATGCCGTTTCCTAGGCCACTTTTATGTTTTTGTATCAAAGTTAGTTTTTCTTCTTTAGTTTTGTTCTTTTTTTCAATACCGAAGCTCTGTCCAAGTGTTTTCTTCTTGTTCTTCTTCTTATACTTCTTTTGATCTTTCAATCCATGTTCAATTCATATTTTTATATATTGTTTACTTTTATTCTGAATAATTAATCATCCTTTTGCTAAAGTGAAAGGGTGGAGCTTTTAGTATAAAGATTATGACTAATTTGAATGGATCACAATGTTAACAGTATTTTCTTTCTTAATCAATTTAACTTTCTTCCTTGTTAAGTGGGAGTCTTGATTTATCATAGTCAATAATTAACACAAAAGCTACTTGATTCCCTCTATAGAACATAGCTCTGCTGACTATATTGGAATATTGAGTTATTGGGGACAAAGGTTAGTATGATGGACACTTGAACCCATTAGCAAATGTTGGTGTTATAAGATCAATGAAAGCTAATACTAACTCATGCCTAATGTTTCTCAAGATGGACTAAAATTAATCATAACTGATATACTAAAAGTGAATGCCATAACCTTAGCTATTTTATTTGAATTTGAATTTTTAATCAATACTTGTTCATACCGTGCACCAAATACATTCCTTCTTAAAAACCTGTAATTTATATTTCTTAATTCACTTCCCTGTGGTTTGATACTCGGACGCCTGATATTTTATTACTTGCGACAACCTACACTTGGGTTACACCTGCTAAAGTTCAACACATACGGTTGGGTTACTTGGATACTGGCCCTTATATCCTATGCTAGTACTTAACCAACCCCATGAAGTCTACTTACGGGCGTCTTAAAGTAAGTCATCGCTTATTCAACCCTTGCCTACCTTGACGAGCTACTTAGAGTAAGTCGTCACTTACTCCCCTCTTACCCGTCTCTTCCCCTTAACTTATTATGCAGGGTAGTTGCCTTATGTGGTCCAACTACCAAGCTCTTAGAGCTCGACTTAGGGCTCCTTAGTGGCTTACTTACCAAACCACAAGGTTTGGTTGAGATCTTCTTAGGTTTCCTTTTTTGTTGCTCGAAGGTCTAAGACCTCACACTTGAGCCAACAAATAGTCTAAAAACCCACCTTAATCCCCTTAGTGCTCCTTTAACGACTTGAGCACCCTAACTTCCTTAGCCACCATTCCTTACTTTACCTTAACCACACCACTTAGCTACCACCTAAATGTTGCATAATTCCTAACTTAGGAATCAGTTCTAGACCCAACCGAGGCTACGAAACATCTTAGAATGACCTAGGGATGATAACCAAGAGATTGAGACATTCTTAGGATGCCTCAACCTTGAGGGACTTGTGCCTTAGCGGTGCCATCAATGATGCGTCGCCAATGACATCAGTTCTCGAGTTCCTGGAAGATCATTGGTGACACGTCGCCAATTTGCATTGCCATCGGTGACGCATTGCCAATACTCTACAGCATTGCGCGACTGCGTGCAAACTTGCATGAAACTTTGTCAATCTTTTAATCCCCAATGCCAATTCACATGGGTCTTATTTTTACTTTATTGTCGCATGTAATACTACATTTCTATGCATTATTTGAGCTGAATTAACTTAAATCCCTTACCTCAAATCCTCCACAAAGCAAGGAGCAAGCAATAAGAACACTTTAATTCCATGGAGTTCTTTTGAGCTCCAAGCTTGAATTCAACTAAATTGGACACCAAGGGCACGAAATTAAGACTATTTCTAACCATTTAACAAGCTTATAATTACCCATAAGGATCAAATATGCTTACCTTTAGGCTTGAACTAAAAACTTGCAAGAATAACTCCAAATGCACCAAATCCACAAAAAATGAGTTAAGGACTTCTTGAGATGGCTTTGGGACCTTCAATTTTCATGGAATTTTAGGTGGTTTGGGAGCTTTGATGAGGAAGAGGTATGGGGGAGAGAGAGCCATGAAAATGAAAAATGGAGGAGATGATGAATAGTGTCATCCTCTTTCCATTATAAAGCCAACTACTCCACTTAACCCAATTCTCCTTTACTTGACATTTTGGCTCTCAAACTTAACTTTGATTCACTTGGGCCACTTAAACTCTTCCCACACCATCACTCATTGGTCCCATTGAAAGGTTTTTCTTACTTAAACACTTTGCCCTTAAGTCACTTAAGCCATTATAAAACATAATAGCTCAATTTCTCATTAAGTGCATTTTTCACCCTTAACTTTCACTTTTGGTTCAGATGGCTAGAAACACTTATGGTCTTAACTTATTTAGCTCAAAACACTTATATAAACCTAATTTCACTAAAATTACGGTCATGTAACTAATTTGGGCTAAAATTACCATTATGCCCTTTCCAGCCAATTACACTTTAGAACTCAACCTAACCTTACTTAGCACGTAAGTTTGGGGAAGTACTTAGAGAGCCTTTACAGTTGCTGTCCACAAAGATGTTCAAGAAGTTGGCTATGTGTGGTAGCAACTTTGGCAACTTGATGATCTCGTTGAGCACCTCATCATTGTCTGACCAGATCATTGGGTTAGCAAAGAAATCGAGCACTGTTGGGTTAGAGAAAACCCTGTCAACCTTTTAAAAGTTGGTGCTGGTGGAGTCTAGGATGTTGTTGTTTGCTAGCTGGTTGCCGGGGTAGCTGACATCCTGATGTAGATGAATTCGTATTCTCCCCCTATTGTGTCCGCACCCTAGAGTCATCAAGGGGATGTTTAAATCGTTCATACTGCTAGCAAGTAGGGATTTGGTGGGGCAAGTGTCAATCAAGTGTTATGAATTTGGTCCTTCAAAGTAGAGGGGGCACCCAGTTGATAGAGTGACTCGAGGGTACGGGTGGTAGAGGTAGAGGGAGCAGGGGCACAAGTCAATCATGTCGTTGGAGGTGGTGGAGTCATCCCTGGTGAACATGGTGCATCATTTTGGGGTAAAAGAAATTGACATGGAATGAGGTTGAAGTGGAGGTGGCTATGGTGAACCACTACAAGTATCGAGCATAAGCAGAGTTCAAGTATAAGTTCCAAGGGAAGGCTTCGGCATAAGTGAGTGACTAGAATGGGTGGGAGAATGTGAAGGCCATGGATTACACACTAGGGCTGAAAACTTAATTTCTTTTATAGCAGTGAAAAAAAATGATTTTAGTGATCCTATTTGAGTAATGATCTTTGGACTATGAATTCTTCTATTTGATGTAGTTGAATGTTAGTCTTTTGCTGATATGATATTGTGCAGTAAAGGGATTTAATATTCAGAAGTAAAAGAGTACTCAGTTTGATATTTAAAAGTACAAGAGTGACACCTATATGAGCTTGATAGCTTTAGGCCCCTATGAAACATGTTTCAGTCCTATAGACAAGAATGAAAAAACTAAGATCTGAAATTTAAAAAGTTAAAGATGAAGAGGATAAGGAATTGTATATATAACAAAATAAGTTATGCTTATCCCACGCATGATGAAAAAGAAGAAGATGATGACTGAGAAGGTTCAATGATTTCATCAGACTTTGCCCAGTTGCTTGTTTTATGTTGCACAATGCACATGTAAAACAAGAAGCATTCCTGCGAACCTCCGCTGCCGAGCTACGCGTTTATTTGCATTCTTTGAAAGGAAAATCAAACTTAGGTCCTTTGAATTTTTGTGAATTTTTATTTCAGTCATTGTACAATCAATTCTATTAATTCTATAATGGGTGCCTCATTTTTTTCATTTAAAGGGGTTTAAGTGTCCCACTTAACAAAGTTGGAGGGGTAAATTGGCATAAGTCAAAGTTTAAAGGTAATGTGTCTAAATCACCAAAGTTTATGGGGGCTATTTATGATTTTAGGCCTAATATTATCCCCTCCCTATTTCTTTATTCTCTTTCCTTTGTTCTTTTTTAGGGAGGTAAATGGGTCAGGTTTGGGTCAAGTATAGCTAATCCCAAACCTTCCTCTTAAGTGATTGGGTTTGGGTCGTACCTGCCCTGCGGGTAAGCAGGTACTACCTACCAACACATACCCTCCTTATAGCTTTGAGGGAAAGGTCGGGTTAGGATTTGGGCAGCAAGGTTTAGGGAAGGTAGGGGTGAGTAGAGTATTTTTTGACATCCGTATTCTCCCTTTCCTTTTTATTTTCTCTCATCTCTTTTCTCTTTTTTGTTTCTTGTCTATCTCAGCAGCCAGGGCTAGCTTTTTTAGCCACTCTTCTTTCTCTCATGAGATCTAGTTTTTGTTTTTTTTTCTCCCCTTCATCTTTTTTTTTTCTTTCTCTCACTATTTGCACCATGCCTTAACATTTTGGCTCGGCTCTATATCAAACTATCTCTATTACTCCCTCAATCTATCCTTCCCTCTCACTCTAAACCCCCATTATGCCATCCTCTATTGGAAAACCATAATTCTTCCATTAATACTCCATAAGCTTGTCCTTGATCTCGCCATGTACCAGTTTCATCACACACACACACACACACACACACACACACACACACACACAGAGGATTATTATGTGTATAAAGAAGAGACTCATCCATGGTAGTTCGAGTTCGTCAAATGAGGTTAGTAGCGATGCTGCCCCCTTAAGTCACTGGATACCACCTGTGCTGGCTCTAACCTTACTCGTCAGACAAGCCTAGCTCATGAAAAAGACAACAAAGAAAAGAGTAAGAAAAAAAATAAGAAATAAGAAGAAAGAGAAAGGAATGAGTGGACATTTTTTCATGCCCAACAAAGCCCTTAGCCCAATTGGGAGGTTTAAACCTCAAAAGAAAAGTTATTACACATAATTATGTCTATCGAGTTTGAACTAGTAGCTTGGTTCCTAAGTATTTTGTATGTATTAGTTGTATGCACTTAGGCACCTTAGGTGCACTAGGACATAGTGGTAGGGGCACTGGGGCTCCCAGGACACATACACAACACCTAGCTTATTATTTACTCAAGTTTCATGCTCTCTGAAACAAGCTAAGTACCTAGGTGGGTTTATATGCAAACACCAACAAAACATCTTCCAACTATCATAAATGTATGCATGGCAACCAAATCAGCAGTCAAGGTTTTGAAATCAAGGTTTCTTGCATGCAAACGCTACACTCTTACATAAATCTCGGTAAATTTACTATAGGCCACCTTGAGGCATACCAAAGTCCAAGAACATACATATCACCACAAGTGAACATAAACACAGGGATACATGAAAAAATTCATACCAATAAATGAACATCTTCACTATGTCACAGCTTAATCACACAACATAATTAGGCATCCATCTCCAAGATGTTCAACCGAAATACACATATGTCTTAGAGATCCTACCCTAGGCCATTCACACTAGTACTACTCGAGACATCCATATTACACATCAAAAGTAAATTCACAATAACATTGCTTAAGCACTAAGTGTGCACAAGTACTAGCTCACATAGGATCATCAAACATGTACATAGGACTTGGTAAACCTACCAAGATTACCAAAATACACTACAACCCAAAAGTGCACATAAACATGCTATTGCACTTAAGCATACCTGAAGGTGATCAATACTAATTGAAACATGATTATATTCTCCAAAACAAGTCCAACCACCATACACATAACCAACAAAATAAGCCACAACATATATGCCATGGTACACATATGACCTCACTAGACTTTGTTCCCACAATTCTAGACACACAAGGCCTGCAAGAAATGAAATCATATTCATTAGCGTAATATATAAGCACTTTATAGCACTTAGGATATTGAGCAATACCACAACCCAACACTATACCTTCCAAAACCCGAAAGAGTGTAATCCACCATTGACTTTCTTACTTCTCAAGCAAACCTTTTCTTACACATATATAATAGGGCAATGAGTTTGATAAACTTAGTAAGGACTTAACATGGCCTCCAAGGCCGAAATATATGTTAAGCATCAAGCTTAACCGAAATAAATCTCCAAGCACCAACAAACAAAGACATGAAAATACAACAAAAAACATGTAATTACATAACAAATAACCAATATAAAGGGGTTAGCATGAATAAACAAGCATCAAAACACACAATTACACACACACACCACTAAACACCAACCCCATGGCCATAGCAAGCATGATTCCCAATCACATAATTTGGTTAACCTTCTAACATTTTCTGTCCAATTCGTGAGCTCCCTAGCTTAAAAATTGAGTTGGCCTTCTCAATTCTTAGCCCTAATGCTTGCCAACATAGTTAATTAGCACTTTGAACATAATTGCCGAAGCAATCCTAGCCCTCATAGCTACTTAGGATCCCATGGCTAAACTACCATCACCTAAGTGCACATAGTTCACTAATGCACATAGTTCAACTATGAATTGATTAGTAAAGCTTTAAGTCCTTACCTCCACTTAACAATCTCTTAATGGCCGAAGCTTCACAAGCTTACATTGGCTTTCACTTAGCTTGTTGTTGCTAGAATCCACTTCCTTGTCATGAGTCACACATGAAACCACCTTCTCCACCAAGTTTTTACCTTGTAATGTCTCAGTTTGGCCTTGAAAGCTGAAGAACACATCATGAACTAAAGCTTGAGCCTTCAACAATGGTGGCATGGCCAAATGAAGGTGGAGAGTGTGAGTGGAACCATGGCAATGTGAGTGGAAGCATGTGTGTAGCCGGGACACACCAAGTGGCGTTAAAATGGATTAACGCTAGCTTAGCCATACCTTAATTTTGCATGTAGCATTTAAGTCTCATATAAATGATTCCTACATTTTAACAACTTAATTAGTCACCCGAATATAATTCAATTGAGTCATTCCACCCTTCAAATCATCATTTGCATATTTCTTCTCGGCCAAGTAACATATGAACCCACAAGGTCCAAACTCTCAGGCTTCCCTCAAACTCCATTTAAAACATTATTTCCCCAAGTTCAATAAGCCAAAATCCTGAGCCATTCACATTTCTTGAGCCTTAAATCCTCATAACCCATGGCCTAAACATTTAGGAATTTAAGGGCATTACACATTTCTCAACAATGAGTTTGACTACTCAAAATATTCAATTAATAGCTAGTGAGAGAGAAGAAATAAATAGGGAGGGACAAATATTATTTGGGGACATGGCATATTAGTAAATTTGGTTTACACTAGTGTTAAAGTCAAATACCCATATTGCTTTAATTTAAGTTAATTGACTTTAAAATGACTAATTTTTATTTTTTAGATCTTTTTTTATCCAAAACTAATTTTAATTTAAAGCTAATATTATCTAGCTGCAATAATCTATTGAAAATACAATTTTTGTAATCTTACTAAATTTCTATGAATTTTTACAGTTTAAGCCGTTTACATCCCTAAAAAAGAACGAAAGAGAGAGAGAAGAAAGAAACATGAAGGGGAAAATATTAGGCCTAAAATCATAAATAGCCCCCCTGAACTTTGGTGACTCAGACACATGACCTATAAAATTTGACTCGGGCCAACTCGCCCCTCAAACTTTGTTAAGTGGGATACTTAAACCCCTTATTGATCATTTAACCTTGCTTCCTATATATAATCCCAACTTAAAGGCATATAGTTTGCTCTTTTCACTCTACAACAAGTTGGATTCAAAAACAAAAGGAAGAAAGTGCAAAAACAAACTTAGGCAATTGAACATTCTGGTTGATTGTAAGAAATCATCTTACATAAGGACCATCACAGGTTTGTTTCCTTAACAAGAGAATAATATTTGCCTTTATCAAGAAAAAAATGTTCTCTAATATAGAGGTGTCAAATTATAAGAAAGACTTGACACATGCCATGCCTGATAAGGAACAATAATAAAAGGCTTGTCCACAGTTGAAAAATGTAATAGCAGACATGTATGAGATCAAATTGCAGTCTAGTAGAGTATCCTATAAGATTTGGTAGGCTATTACATAGTTGTTACAAAACCCCAAAGAAATTGATTAGTCAAGATATACCCCTTAATTATATTCTTACTTACTATTGGAAACAAAAGTTAAGGCTTAATAGTGTATTACCTCGTTCACATAGGAGTCTTCACCTAAGAACCAAACCATTAAGACAATCTACTAACATGAAAACCATAGCAAAAAACCAAAAAATAATAAAACAAAATCAGTTAACTAATGCCTATGTTTGCACTACCATAACCACCACATTTTTTATGGAAATTGTTTGATTGTACAAAAAATGCACAAAGACCGAAATCCTTTAGTCCGTAAACATCATGAATAAATATGAGCAAGAAGGAATTCAACAAAAAAATTGCAAGCCTTGATTGAAAATACTTGTTACAAGAAGGAAGGAGAAAGAAAAATCATAGTTGCCATGAGTTCCCTAAAGCTTAGTTTAGCTTCTTCATCGTCTGGCAATTGATGCACTGCCAAATAGATTGAACATGTGGAGACAGATGAATTTGAGGGAAAAATCAACAAAAAATCACAAAAAACTAATATAGTTAACAAAGAAAGACCCAAGCACAGATAAAATTAATATACAATGATTACGATGCACGCTATAGGTTGATCAAATGAGAAATAAAACTAGAATTTCATGAACACCAGATAATGGTCCAGATAAAGAAACAAAAAGAATGACACAAATAACAATGAAACAAAGTGATCATTAACCTGCAAAAAAAATATGGAAAACTAAAATAAAAAATTAAAACAAGACCCATTCACAAAAAAATTCCTTAATGTTTGAAACTTCAGGATTGTATATGTACCAGTCATATCTCATCCAATATTGTTGTGCAACAACTCCGATAGGGTATTAAAAAGGTGAAGGCATTTAAAAGAATGTTGTCCAATTATTTGGTAAATGACGCAAGTCCTCACAACCAGAAAGGGGATCAAAACTAGTATGCTATATTTTGCTGCCACTACTAAAAAAAATAAATTTAGCGACGGTCTTTAACCGTCGCTATTTTGGGTTTAGTAACAGCTCCATTTTTAATTTCCTCGCCGCTAATTTTTTAGTGATGACTACCGTCGCTAATTAGCAACAGTGAATCATCTCAATACTGATAGTCATTTATTTACCGGCACCGGTGACTGGCTGGAGATTTAGCGATTGCTGGATGTCGCTATGTATCAACGGTTAGCTGTCAATAGTTAATAATATATGGTCGTCGCTAGTTGGTGTATTATGACTGTCACTAATTAGTGAGATATGACCATCACTAGTTTGTGATAGATAGCTATCGCTAGTTAGTGACACATGATTGTTGCTAGTTAATGACAGGTGGCTGTCACTACTTGTTAATATTTTATAACTCAGCCATTGCTAGTTTGCAAATCTTGATCATAACTATTTCATCACCATACCTTCACCATACGCATCCATTCCATACAACTCCAGCAATCAGAAACAGAACTAGTTCCATTAATCCAAACTAATGCGATACACTTCCAAAAATCATTAACATAAGTTGTTTTCATTAATCTTAAATTATTTAGACATAAACATGACATTTGATATATTTTGGCAAATGTACAATCTTAATTATAATAAAACAAGTACATGCGCGACAATTCTACCCTAATTATTATTATTCCTACAAACATTACCACATTGTCATGTTCATACAATTGCAACAATTATAAAATAAAGGTATATATATATATATCCACAAATATGAAGTACATCTCCAATATCATCTAATAGTTAAGTCATACATGAAAGATCAGATATACATATTTTCGTTCGTTTCCTTGGTTGGCCATTCCACCACAAGAGAGAACCCAAGAACCAGGAACAAGTTTAAAGTACAAGCCCAGACGGGAATACCTAACTAAAGTTATTTTATGGTTAGCTTGAGCAACAATTCCTATAATCAGCTCTGTACCATTTCCATAGGTTGCATCAGCAGGACCCCACTGCAAATTTGCCAAACAAGCAAGTAAATTAATAGTATTGTACTTTCACTTATTGTCTCTAGTCAGATCCCATACACATTTAAGCTTTGCAAATAGGTTGAATGATACATGTATGTGCACATGGTCCAGATGCAATGATGCATGAATGTGCATAAGTGATAGTTAGTGTCCATCCTGAATGTTTGATACTATGTAAAAATACCTTGTACTTGAATGGACTCAAATACAGTATGGTAATGCCCCAAGTAAAATGTAGTAGCTACTAACAAGTTTTATTTATACTAGTGCCTACTTTTTCTGGCATATATACTAAATCAACTAGAATGTGTGCGAAAGAGAATGAAAGTGAGGGCATACTAACTCAACAACAAAGAATATAACAAAAAAGAGTAAGGTATACAGAACCTAGTGATTGACAAGCATATTGACGAAGAGCTAAGTATCTTCCAAATGAAATAACATACGACTTGGTTGCTCAGAGAATTGAAAACGAGATCTGAAATCCATCAACAACATGTAGAAACTTGCCAATCAATTACCTGTCTCAGCATATAATCATAACCAACACTTGCTGTGACATCTCTTGACATGTAGTTCTACATAAAATCAGATGCTAAAGAAACCTTTACGAGGAACAACATAAAGGACTAGAAATTTTATTAAGAAAACCGAATAAAAGAGAACTCTTAAACTTGTTTTTTTCTGTCTTTTTGTGTTTCTTTGAATTGAGGTGAACATGGGTCCAGATGGGCTTTACTTACCTTCTCTGATACCTTTTGAACATAGCTTATTGCAACCATTCCAGTGCTAGCAACTTGTCCAGTAGCAACCTGAAAGCAAGGAAATTAAAGGATAAAAAAAGCAAGAATAGCAGATCAATAACAGGTCCATTGTTTAGATAAAGGAGGAAAAAAAATATTCTTACTAAGGAGTGAAGAAGGAGAAGACATTGGAGCAACAAATAACCAAGCAAGGCCCTAAAAGTGTGTCTGAAGACAAATTCAGCTTATGCAGTTCCGGGTTTGATGCGGTTAGAGAGAAAAATGTACCATGTCATAACTCACAATTTTGCTCACCTTTTGTTACTAACAATAAAGTATAAGATAAATGAAAGCTCCCTAAAGTGACTCTAAGACTAACAATCACATATGCATATCCATCTCAAACTTCTTCAATGCTCAGGACAACAGTACACTAACCTTGACATCTGAAATTATTGCTTTCTCCTGTTTCATTGATTCCAGAAAGTTTATTATTAACTCCACAATAAGCACTCCCAAAATATACAGGAAAGGAGAATAATGATCCATAACTGCTCTGTTAAAAAGTTTGGGATACATGCCAGACAATGCTAGCGAGTAACTAGAATATGAAAAAGGCAATTACGAGAGCAAATATATAACCAGGAGAAGGTTTCATCACCATTTTATCAGTTTCAAAGCGAGCAGCATAACCGATGCCTGATTTTGTATGCTGACTAGCCTAAAATACTTCACCGCCCAAACACAGATGTGGTGTCACACTCTGCAAGAGTTTAAGCATAGTCAAGAAAAATCAATGAAATCATGGTGTGTAAAATCATTCTGAAGAGGTAAGCAGGGTAATAACAATGCTAAACATAAATCCATAGCACAAACCAATCAGGATCCAATAGAGAGTTAGAATTAGAGTCTGCAGCTGGACGCTTTTTACCTGGATGTAACTAGCTCCAAATAAGGAACCATTAACCAGTTGAAATTGTGACCTATAGTCCTTTCCCTGGACAAGAAGCACAATATCAAAATGCACAAGAAATAGAACTCATATATCACACGCCACCAAGAAATTAATACTATTCAATTAGTTCTTCGTTTGGGTGTAGATGAGCACATTTACCTCCAAGATTCTTGAAACAAAAAAAAAAGAAAAGGAAAAAAATTGAAATGGGGAGAGGTGCAGGATGATAGTTGATCATAGCTAGTCATTTAATAAACCTCATGATATACACTTCTTGCGCAAATTCCCTCTGCGTTTTCTCATTTAGATGTTCAATCCTCAGAACTTTTATAGCTACATCTTGACTGCAAAAACTACCTTTGTACCTGCATAAATCAAGTTGACCGAGAAATAAGCATAAATGCACAAAAGGCATGCGTATAAAAGAAACAAAAGTGGACCAGGAAATGACATTTCTTTTTCAAGGAATACACAAGGGTTCATAAATATAAAACTCACAAGTCCCCACTAGATCCAGAAGCCAGCTTGCGTTCATACTTCAGGAGGCTGGCATCAATTTCCCAAACATCATTTGCATCACGAGGTATGCTCACATGATCAAATACAAGCTTGTTTCCAACTTGCTCTGGCTCTGCAGCATGGTATATGGCACAAAATTGTTTTACAGGAGTTGGGGGACAAAGATGAAAAAGGGGAAGGGGGGGGGGGGGGGGGGGGGGGGAGAACAATAAAAACATTGCAAACAATAAAGGAAAAAATAAGATGAAATGGAATGAGCATTCCAACTGCAAGAGGAAGACAAATGATCCTACCTCATCTTTTGATATCTCCTTCAATAGTACATTCCTTAGCTCAACTGTCTCCTACAGCCGCTCCCTTAACTTTACATCTTCGTCGTCTTCCGACACCGATCCTTCCTCTCATACAGCCGCTCCCTGAACTTCGGATCCCTCTCCTTCGGGTCCTCCATCAGCCTCAGTATCAAATTCTCCGCGAACTCCATAATAAACCCCATTCCCTGTTCCAGAAGTCAACAATTTCAGTTTCCAAGCCTCGAACCAAACAAGGAAGAGAAGAAAATGCGATGAAATCAGAGAGGTACTAACCTCTCAATGCACCATAGAAGAATCGCCGAATCAGAGAGGAGTTGCGCCATATCCTCACGAATCAGAGATGAATGCAGCGGAATCGCATGTTCTTGTGCTTCAATCGAGCGGAATCACAGGATTCACAAACCCTAGCGTTCCTTGTTTGTTTGTTCGAAATTGAGAGGGCGGAGAAGAAGACTGAGAGTGTGCGTGCGTGGAACTAGACGTGAGAGGCAGAGGCAGAGAATGACTGAGGGAAGAGAGGACTGGAGCAGTCGAGCAGAGGTTCGAAATCGAGAGGGAAGAGAAGAAGTCTGAGAGTGCGAACACTAGAGTAGTGGAGCAGAGGCCACAGGAGAGAAGGACCGATGACTTAAACAGACCTAAGAAAAACGCATAGCGACGACATAATCCCGCTCAAAACTAGTGATTTATGACCTTTGCTGGGTCTTAACATATTAACGTATTTTGAGTAACATTATGCTACAATGAGATGATAAAATATTAAAAAATAATTAAATTTTATGTGTCAATAAATTAATTTAAATGAATTTAATTTTTATTAACTAGATCTTTTTTCAATAACTTAAAAAATATTAAGAGATTTGTAATTTGAATTAATCAAATTAAAATTTGTAACTATACAATTAAACAAGTGACATATAAAAGCATAACTAGTTTTGTTAAATTCGATTTAACATAAACAATAAGTAAAATAAAATGTGAAAAATTTAAGGTTAAATGATAAAGATTAAATAATGGCAAACTAGCGAAGGCTCACCGTCGTTACATTAGTGAAAGCTATTCATCATTAATTATTAGTGACTACTAACCGTCGCAAAATTAGTAAAGGCAAGTTATCACTAAAATTTAGCAACAAACAACCATCACTAAATTCTAGTGACTGTTTGTCGTCGCCAAGCCGTCATAAGCACTACATATACTTTGGTGACTAGCTCTAGCCACTAGCTCTGGCCATCATTTTTAAAATTTTATTCATTCATTTTTTTTCATAAAAGAATTACAAATTAATATTATGATTACTAATCAACAAATTAATATTCCCAAGGCCTGGCAAACAAATCAGTTAAAATTCAAGAGATTTTTACTTCTCTTTTTTATTTTCAAAAAAAATAATTGAGTATGATAAATTTTTCTAGTAGTGTAATTCTGCCGTCACTAACTTATGGCAGAGTTAGTGATGGTTTGCCGTCGCAAAGTTAGCGAATGGCCAAATTTAACGATTGCTAGCCGTTACTAACTCTAGCCGTAAGTTAGTGACAACGAGCCTTCACTAATTTAATGAGGGGAAGCCGTCACTTAGGCAAGTTGTCACTGCCTTTTTTGAATTTCAAACTAAAAAGTACCATGTAAATGGATAACTCACTAATTTTGTGGGAATAATTATCAAGTTCATTTTCATCCAAAGGACAATGTTGCTACTATCACAAACTTCAATCACTGAGCCTTTCAACCCCCGCTATTACCTTTTTCAGAATCAAATTCAAACAAATTACACAACCAAGTGAAATTAAGTGAGAAAGTTCTCAACTCAGGTTCTTCCTTGTTATGTAATTCAGAGTATATTATAGGATGTCCAGGCACATCTGTGAAGACAAAAGTGCTATTTTTACCTTGTCCAAAAGTCAAAGTCATAAGAGATATTTTTGAAAAGCATCTTTGGAACGGGAAATATGCTTTCCAGCTTCACTTGATACTTCCTCCCATTAGATGGTCTAAGAGGTGCCTCAACCAAGCCTCCAAGGATTGCACCCCTATGATCCCTTATAACCTGGAATAACAAAGATTGCTGGATTTAATTTGAGCAGTTTAATTATAGAATGAGCAACACCACCGCGAATAGCCAAATCTTAGCATAGCAATGAAAGGAAATGAGCTTTTCATTCATTGCTAGCACTTCCTAGCACAAAAAGTTTGCCCTTTGCAAAAAACTACAATTTGCATCTCACGTTATCTCATAAAAATAAGCAACTATTAGCATATCATTGAAAAGTTCTAGTGCCAAACAGACTCTCCATCAAATTTTGCTCAACCCCATAGGACTCGAATTTGCTTCAAAACATTCTATCCATGCAAAAAAAGTTTACGAAGTGGTCTTCCAAAAGATTTTTAAAATTCAGGTTATTAGGTTCTTATTTGATTCAATGTCTTAAGTTTCTTTTACTTATCTCCAAGATTTTATATCCTTTTGTTTTTTATTGGCCTAAATGTACTATTAGTCCTCTAACTTTGCCAACTCGCACAAGTTGGTCCCTTAACTTTGACTCAGTATAACTTAGTCCGCAAACTTTGCAAAATCATGTGGCTTAGTCCTCAGACTTTTTAAATGAGGTGACTTAACCCTTTAGTCATCAGGATAAACTACAACTTTAAGTTCTAACTCCAAATATTTCAACAAAATGACTCTTCTATTTAAGAACTCTCATTATCACCAAACTTGTGAGTTAATAAACTTTACTAAATTGTTAAACACATAATTAACTAATTAAATAACTTGCAAACAATAATTTGAGAAATTTCTAATTATTTAATAATTTATATTTTACTTAATTTTTTTTAAAAAAAACTACTTTGGTTGGCTATTGGAAAGAAGAAAGTATTTTTATGCTCTCCACTACTATATTGATCAATTATTTTTTTCTAAATATTTTTTCTCACTTTTTTTTTTTACAGAATATACAACATTAGGGACTTATGAATTTAGAGGTCATTTTAGAGGAGTTTTTCTTTAAGTAGATTTACTTTTTAAATAATTTTCCAAATTAATCTTTTTGGTATTAATATTTTGTGATTTAGAATTAGTATACCACATCATCTTAAAACTAATTCATTCCTTGCAATTCTCATGCTAATGAAGATGGAATATACTATAACTTCTTTGGCTTTTTATAATTTGTTTCCAAAGAAAAATTTGGTGAGAAAAAACTAATGAAGATGATACGTACTAATTTGGGGAAAAAAAGTTAATTTAACCAATTAATTAGAATATTGACTACTTTTTTTTTCTTTTGATGGATTCCAACTAGTATTTATATTTTAAAAAAATATTCAAATTAAACATAAAGAAGCCATTAATATGCAAGAAGTTAAAGAAATAAAAAAGGTAAAGAAGATAAGTCATCTCAAAATTAAAGGTTGGATTGTTTTTTTTTTTTTTGTATTTCTCCAAATTTTTCTTTGGAAACAAATGATAAAAAAGACCAAGTAAGTTATAGTACATTACCATCTTCATTAGCATGAAAATTGTAAGAGATGAATTAGTTGTAAGATGATGTGGTATACTAATTCTAAATCAAAAAATATTAATACAAAAAATATTAATTTAAAAAGATATTTTAAAACTAAATCTACTTAAAGCAAAATTCTCTTGAATGATCTCTAAATTCATAAGTCCCTAATGTTGCATATTTTGTATGAAAAAAGTGATAAAAAATATTTAAAAAAATAATTGATCAACATAATAGTAAAGTGCATAAAAATATTTTTTCCAATAAGTCAACCAAATTAGTTTATTACAAAATAAGTAGAATATAAATTATTAAATAATTAAAAACTTTTAAAATTATTGTTTATAATTTTTTTGAATTATCATTTTGTAAGCTATCTAATTAGTTAATTGTGTATTTAACAATTTTGTAAAATTTATTAATTCACAAGTTTGGTGATAATAAAAGTTCCTAAATAGAAAGGTCATTTTGCTAAAAGATTAGAAGTTAGGACTTAATGTTATAGTTTATTCTAATGGCTGAAAGACTAAGTCACACCATTTAAAAAGTTTGAGGATTAAAACACATGATTTTGCAAAGTTTGAGGATTAAGTCATACTAAGTCAACGTTTAGGGACCAACTTGTGTGAGTTGGCAAAGTTGGAGGACTAATGGTGCATTTAGGCCTTTCTTATTTTATAAGATTCCGTACTTTATGCTTTCTAGTTGCCACATTGAAAAGTTAAAAGAACGTTCACATAAAACTGCTAGCAAAATAAGACCAAGACAATCATTCTTCTTTTGTACAAAGTTGAAATTGATATGCCATGCCTCCAGGTGCTATAAATCCAACAGAAATCATCACAAAAAAACCTCCTCCATTATCTTTGGCACATATTTAGGCGCAAAGATCCAAATGGCGATGATCCATGGCGCTGACTTCAACACCAACAACTTGTAATCTTCGTTTATTCATGCCAGCGATCACATCACCCTAGTAGCGCTCTTCGATGTTATTCAAGTTATTAATGCATTATTCATTGCAGATTAATACAATTATGAACTTTTAAGTGTGATTCTGAGATTTGCTTGCATCTACGAAGCGATAATCCCCATCAAGCACTAAGTATAGAGTTTAACAATAATTGCCTCTCTGGCACTCTTGGCTATCAATAAATAAACCATTCAAATTTCTATAGATCTTCTAATATAACCTTTATAATATGATATGATTCATAAGACCATACTCTAATCGCCTTAAAACACAATATTGAGAACATGATCTTCTTCTACCATTTTAAAAAAACAAGAAACTATATCATATAGACTAACGAATAGCTTAGCCATGGTACAAAGGAAACAAACCACTAACTAAATAAAAAGTAAAAAAAGAATAGAAACGAACCAACTTCATGTACCTTGCAGTAACAAGCTAGTCCTAACAAAACCAGCAATGAAATCAAAGGTGGGGTTGCCTTTTCAACCTCTAGTTCTGGCTCCTTACCTCTGTTGCCTTTTACTCTAATACCTTCTAACAGATCATCAAATGGTGAGCTATTTTGCGCCTTATTCTTTGTCTATGGTGGTGAGGACATGGACGAAAAAACATCACCGTACTTGCCATTTGATGAAACTAGTGAGTTCTTGAGCCCTTGCCATCGGTAAAAGGAAACATAACGATAGCCAAAGGGAATATGCGGCTTCAATATCAAAACAGATTTAGGGAGAATGGGGGTAGAAAATGAGGAAATCAAACACCTAAAGACAGATCTACGAAAACCACTTAATTTTTTTACCGAAATCTTTAGAGCTAACACAGATCTACAAAAAGAAAAAAGACAAAACTGTAGGGGTGATCATAGATCTACAAAATTTGAGAGAAGATGAAAATGAATCCTATAACTTTTGAAAATTTACTATTTTAATCCTAGAACTACACGAGTTTCTATTTGAGTTCTATATGTTTGAAAATGTTAGCAACATTAGTCCTATATTAAACGGGGTTAATGGAAAATCCTATATGGCATTTGATAACTGTTAAATCTTACCCAATTGAAAAAAGTTGGGTTGTTCTCTTGCTTATTTGGCATATGGGGGTTGACTTAATTGCAAAAAATGAAAGTTTCAAGAAATAGTTTCACAAACACAAAATCATTGGCACTTAAGGCACAGTCAAAGATAAATATCATGTTTTTTTTTCTTCTTCCTCCCGTGGCATGATTCATGAAGAACAGACGCTTACATCCATAGCAAGATCTCTACTAAATCCCCACCAAATTCAGCCAAACCAAGCCACCACCATGGCTTGACTTCCTTCTCCTATGCACACCCTCGCACCAAATCTAATTAGTCTAACTTGCCTTTCAACCTCTTGGATCCCTCGGACTTATTCTTTGATCTGCTTATCCGCAAGCTTGAAGACACCATCCATCACATCATCGTCCACCAAAGTTGGGTTTGATCTCAATCGGCAAATTGAATCCATTTATGAGAGTTGTGTCATAGAAGTCTTGCGCTCCAGAGCTGTTGAGTGTGATTTCCATAAACAAACTGGCCAAAGAAGGAATTAGAGCAACTAATTCAACCTGAAGATCTCATGTTCATCTTCAATTTTCGTGTCAGTCTCATTCATATCCGTTTCTTAGGCATGAATTCTAAAGACCCATCAATACCAAAATGAAACGTCACTTGCTACCATATGTTATTGTGTTTTTTTTAATATTAATCTATAATCTCCTCTATTTGAATTTTGATTAATCTAAAGTTTGCATTTCCATAATTTGTATATCTATTTATCTTTTGCAGCTTATTTCTTATGGGATCTTGTGCTTGTTTTGTGTTGTTTAAATTTTGATTTTGGAAGATACTATGTCTGGGCATAAGTTTGTTTATATTGCATAAGAAACATATTTGGACCAGAATAATCAACTCTTCAGTGCTTTATTATGGCATTGCAGCTTAGAGCAGGAAGGGTGTTATGTCTATGATTGTTTTATGTTATTGGGCTTATATCTTGTGTTTGTTGTCAACATTATTTCCATTCTTCTTAAAAAAAGAATGGGTTTTTTTTCTCATTCTTGCCACTAGGCAAATGGCTTTCCATTGAATCTCAGATTTTATGAGATGTTTGGAAGCATGTTTCGATATTAACGATGAAACTTGAATCATTGAGGAAATTGATGAGCTTATGTGAACCCCATGAACTTATGAGACTTAATTAGACAAGTGACAAAAGTTAAATGACTAATTTTGATCTTCTCTTCTCCTTCTTTACCATGTAAGATTTCCGTCAAAGATGTCCACTGTAGGACTAATGTTGATAACATTTTCAAAGATATACGAATGAAACAAAAACTCATGCATTTATAGGACTAAAACAGAAAATTGTACAAGTTATAGGGCTGATTTTGACATTCTCTAAAATAATACTCCTTCCATCCCATATTCTTTGCACCATTTAACTTTTTCACATAATTTGAATGAATTTATTCATATTAGTATTTGTTAGAAAACAATTTAAAAAAATATATTTAGAAATTATATGTCTTGATTTATTATTCTTATATAAAAATTCTTCATTTATATACTAAAATGTTGAAAATAAAAAATTATAAATTAATTACTGAAAAGTAAATAGTGCAAAGAATATGGGACAGAGAGAGTAATTCAAGTTTTTTCACCTAAACTAGAGACATAAACCAAAGACCAAAATCAAGCGACTGAAATAAAATAAAATAAAACTAGAATTCTGTCCGACTTTATACCATTTTCCTTAACTTGCTGGTTATATACCATTTTCATATTTTTACATATTTTAAACGAATTTATTTCTTCAATTTATAATTTCTAAAAATATTACAAACATACCACTTTATTTTCTAAAATTGTACAATTTATTGATTGAATATCGGTTTATTCCTTTGATGCACTTTTTAACTTATTCATATTGATTTCACTTATAAAATTATCTACTTTCCATTATGTTGACATAATACTTTATCATGGAGTCATTACCTCTTGAGATTATTGTCATCATTCTCTAAAAAGCTTTATGTCTACAACTGCAAAAATCCAGAAATCTTGCCTTTTTCCATCACACGTTTGCTCTAGCCCTTACTTGTCCTATGATATTTATGTTAGTCGATGTTTCAGAGGCCATTTGGAGATGGTTTGCAAATTGAGCTTCCTATAGATTCAACAACTTGAGACATTCTAGCCAGCCCATCATTGTGTTTGTCCATACCCTTGTCCAATACCTCAAGTATGGATTATACACCGAGAGATTGTGCTTCATTCATATTTCATCCACTCATAGGATCTCAATGGCTAAGTACCTTTGTGCTATTCTTTTGGGCATGCAATGTGCTACATTTATGAACCGAAGTGTTACAGCCTTCCTAGCCGGAAACTCATTTAAGTCATATAAATTAATAAATTTCTAGTTTATTACCTCATTTTAAGTTTATTTAGCAAGATTAAGCAAGTTAGCTAAGGTTCACTATGTTCTGAGGAGAGTATGGTATTAAAAGATGTCTGAGGCTAAAATGGTAATTTGTATCTCGAGGGGTCGGGCTGAGCCCCAATAGTAAAAAAATGTGTTTTAAAATTATCCCTTGCTTAGCACCCAAATTTCCATTAAGTATTGATGATTTGACCAAGATTTGACCAAAGGTTACCATTATGGGAAAGGGGCTTTTTGACAAACTTAAGAAAGTTTAAGGGTTTAATGGGTTGAAGGTTTATATATGGTAAAGCTAAGGGTTGGGCTGGCACTATTCATCTTCTTCCTCTTCAAACCTGAGTTCAAACTCTCCCTCTTCATTTCTACTTCAATTCTGGCTCAAATTCAAGTGTTTTTGGTGAAATTTGAAGGCCCAAGGGGTATACATGCCTTGAGTAGCTTATTTTAAGCTTGGGTTGTGATCTTGGAGTTAATTTTCACGTTTTTCCAACTGGGTTTGGGTTTGCTCGTGAGATAACAAAGTTTTCTTGGTGTTTTCTTGTTTATTTGGTGATTTCAAGCTTGGGTTTTGCTTGGTTGGTATTAATTCGGTATCATTTGCTTTGGTTTGCTTGGAACTTAGGTATAACCTTGTTGGGCTTTGTTTTTGGTGAGGAATTGCTTGATTCTTACTTGTGACTTGAAATTGAGGTAAGAGATTTATTATTCATATATATTTGATGCCATTCATAGCTTATTTGCTTGTTAATTTTGAGTAGTTTGATGAAAGGTATTAGTTGGTGGGTTGTGTTGATCATGGTGGACTAGGCTTGGATTTGTGGCTTGTGTGATATTTTGATGCATTATAGGTTATTTGTGATCATGTATTTATTGCCTATGCAAGTTGTTTTACAGGTTTATGATGAGTTTGGACATCCCTTGTTTGCCTTCAACCCATAGGAAGCCTCCAAAGAGGCTTAAAAGGGTGTTTTTAAGGTTCATGACACGGGATCCTGGCGCCTATAAGCCATATGATGCCTCAGCGCCTAGAGCGCATTTTTAGCTCCGTAGAGCAAGATGCTCCTGGCGCCTAAGCCCCAAAGGCCATTTTCAGCAATTTTCAGCTTTTTGAAAGATGTTCCAGGGGAGGGCAGGGATGGGCCAAGGGGTATCTAAAGGTTGTAATAGTACAATGGCACTCTGCAACATCTAAAAACTTTTTCATGATCTAGAGTTTTCTCATAATTTGTGAATGGTAAGTGCACCTCATGAGAAAACTAGTTAATGGGCCATAACAAATACACCACTAAATGAGGTAGAAGGTTTAGCACCGTCGAGACCTTAGTTGTACCTTCGGGTTCAAGGCTTCAATGATGAAATCTTAGCATACCTAGTGGGTTCTTTAGGACCTAGGAATTATGAGTCCAACCATGGTCATTACTACTCTACTAGTGTGAATCAAGTAATGGTGGATAGGTTTGTGTCTTGAGGAAAAGTTTAGTGCACTTGTAGCCTAAACAAGATTAGTTGAGGTGCAAGTAAGAACTTAATGCAGTCTTGGTAAGGGTTTAAGGTGGAAGCTTAGTACATAAGTGACTTAGGCAAGTCTAAGGATTTGAGGCACTATATGGAGGCTTAGTATGCCTAGTGAGTTCCTTGGAACTCAAGCGAGACGCATTCACCATGTTCACCTGCACAATAATCAAGGGAAGGTTAAACTTATTGTGACAATAAGCTAAGGCTTACTAAGAGCGGTTTAAGGGCCATAACTCGCTAGGTGCGGAATGACGACCGTAGGAATGCTAGGTAGAGGACAAGTTCCAAGAGACTAAAACTTATGTGCATAGGTTTAGCCTCACAGTATATAAGCTCACAGTAAATTACATATGTATATATATGTGTTGTCCTTAGTGTTTTCATTGCAGGTTGAAGATCCCTTTCTGGGAATCTTAAGATTCTCACTACCTTAGTTTCATGTTGTGTAGATACTAATGTTTATGGCTCCGACAATAATTAAGGATTGTCATGGTAGTTTCTATTACAGGTATATTGCTTTAAGATTCTAGTTACTTGGCTACTTGAATGTTACTTTGTCATTGTACTAACTAAAGTTTTCTTGGCCACAAAAGCTAATGAGCACGTAGAGGATCGTTGAGGTTTGCCATTGGGATCTATCATTTAAGGTGGAAGCTAGTTGATTGGCTATCAGTAGTACTAGTCTTGCTTGTACATGATGTGTGATAGTAGCCTCCAATGTGTATGAATAGAGTTATGGACTCTAGGGTTGCCTTTTAGTGTAGGGCATAGTCTATCGTTGTTTAGATGCCCACACGCAGTTAATTATGTATAGGATTAATATTGATGCCATAAAGGTTTTGTATGCTCTGACTCTTTGAACGTTGGTTTTTATGGAAATGCCTAAGCTGTATAAATGCTTATGATTTTGTACTTTCTTAAGTCAAAGCTAAAAGAGCATGCATATTTGCATTCATAGGTTAGACAACTAGTAGTATGAAGTTTTAACCAGGGTGCACATGATTAATTAGCCAATTGCAACCAGCATAAGACTTGTTCTCATAGGCTTCTTGGGCAGGGCCATGAGGAGTCGTGTCAGTTTGGTATAGGAGCCCGGTTCATAGACATTGGGGGCTGGGAACTGAGATCTAGGTTGTGATCCATGTGCTAGAGTAGTTAGTACTAACCAACATATATGAGTTGCCATCTGGCTTGGGTTACAGGTTGTGATGGTGAAACTAGGTTAGGTGCATTTTGTATGCTAGAGGTCTGGTAATGGATCCTAGCAATCTAATGTGGCAACATTGGGGTAGTTAACTTGACTTGGTCTGAGGTATAAGGAACACCTTGGAGTAGGTAGTTAGGATGTGACCCCCATCCTAGGAAATTGTTATGGAACCTCAAACACTAGGTAGGCTACATGATTCGTAGGACTGGGAGGGTATGGAAACCTTTATGACGGGGAGTACCATAAGGTTGAATTGGTTATTCCCGTTGTGTCAAAATTTAAACCCATTAATGTAGATGGGTTAGGCTACTATAATGGAGTTGAGGATGTACTGACTGAGTGATATGCACTTTGTCAAGTAGGCTTCAAAGAGGAGTTGAGCACTCTCATGCCTTTCTTTCAAAAGTAGAAGCTTATGGCCGAGACTACTAAGGCCTTGAGCTAGTGTACTATGGCTCTTGATGATCATCGATGTTAGCCCATTGGTGAACGGTCTAGCATGCAGTAGCTCTCGAAAAAAAGTTAGAGAAGTTGAAGACATGAGATGGCGAGGTGGATGTTGGTTCATCCAACCAAGGGGCAACATGCCCATAGTGCAATAGTCAACTAAATGTGAAGAATAAGAACGGGTTATGTAGGATAGAAGTTTATGCCCAGGGTGCAAGGAGAATTTGGCTAAATGCCTTGCACCTAGGAAGCCATTACCAAATGTCTGAGTGGTCATCAGGCTAGTCTTAGGCACGGGCTTAGTCAAGATAAGTCTGGCCTAAGAGGTTTGTCCCCATTTATTGTTGCCACATAGTACACCAAAGCAATTGTTCAAGCTTCGCCTTGAACAATCGAGTGGTCAAAGTAGGCAGCCACTAGCTAAGTATGACTAGTAGCCATAGTGAACTCAGGGGCAGTGTATGGCTAGTGTGAGGTAAGTCCTTACCTTTTCACTAGGAGTTTGCCACTTACTAAATGGCTTAGATTGGAAATGTTCTAAGGTTCCATAGAATTATCTTCTTGCATAGGTTAGTTCAGTGGCCTAGTTGTTAACAAATGGCTAACTAGAAGAACAGATGAGTTCCTTAGAGTCATCAAATAGTGGAACAGTTTAGTCATATTTCAAAAAGGTAAGTAGGTAAGTTTTTTTCATTTTGTTTCTAACCGTTGAATGCAGGAGGTAATTATGGAAGGAAACAAGGAGCAAAGAACTCATCCAAAGGTAAATAGATGGATAGGCTTGTTTGTCCGTTAGCTGTATACCCTAGGGTTGAGCTAATCAAAGTAAAGTTATTGCTAGGGTTTTTCTCAGCCATCGAAAAGTAGCAAAAGAACCTAAGCAATAGGATTAACTACCATTAACCAAGGGATAGCCAGTGACCTGTGGTCATCACCCTAATGTTAAGTAAGGTTTAAGGCCACTTAAATGATATGTGGAAGAAGAAAGAATCGACTAGTGAAGCTAGTCGAGTATGTTAAAGACTAAGTCTTGAGTGGAACTGAGGAAGTTGTGGGGATCATATGTTGCTTTGAATTAATGCCAGTAAGCTAGTAAAATTTTTGGACTGTCAAGTAAAAAATGATCAGGTGATGCTAGAAAGAGGATGTCTTGCCTTAACCTTTTAGGTTAGTGTTCGAGGAGTGCCCGTGAGGTAGAGTTCACTATGACTAGTCAAGAGTTGACTCACAAGTAGCCAAAGTGAGAAGTGATCTCTCACATAGTTTAATTTACTCATTGGAAATCAAAAGTGCCAGGTCAAGTATAGGTATAGTTCACATGTTGTGCAATGACTCCAGTAGTTTTTGTGTTCATTGGAGTAGGGGAAAAGTTGTGGGTTGGAACCTTAGTTGGTAAAGGTTTTGGTTAATTTAGTTTTAATCCTAAAGTTAGAGCAACTCACTTTACCCTAGTGCCTTGTAAAGGAAGGGCTAGTGCCTTGTGAGATTGGGTAAGGGCTAGCAGGTGCACTAAGTGGAATTACCATGGGTGAACCACTTGAAAGATTTTACATGGCTGTCCACCTCCCAATATTTAATTAAAGTGGTGGTTAAATTTGTTCTCCTACCAAGAAGGTGAGTTGACGTGGCAAAAACCACGAGTGAATTATTTTGACCTGACGATGATACAGAATGGTCATGGTATGGTAACTAAGTGTGGAAAGCAGTGGTGGTTCCTTGTAACATAAGCAAAGTGATGGATGGTCGTTGAGGGGGTCACTTGATAGTGTTAAAGGTCAGGAGGCCTACAAGGTAGTGAAGGTCTCAAGTAAAACTGGAGGCATGTCAGAGCCTAGTGAATGAGGCTGAGGTGTCTGGTTGGCTACCAGGCCATGGATGCCTAGATGGCCTAAGATTGAGTAGTATATTACAACTCAACTAAGGACCCCATAGGTGCTTTTGGCATGGGATGAGTTTTGGGGGCCGAGAAGCAAGTGTACTAAAGACACACCCAACGAGCTAATTTGGTAGGTGTAGGGTGTTGGGCTCTAAGTGTAGGGAAGTGAAGAAACTCAGTATGTAGGCTTCAAACACCTAGGATACTCTGAGTATGCAGCGGAAACGTGAAGACCTTTGGCTTAGGTTGCATTTTGGTAGCTTAATCACAGGGTGCTAGGAGGCCTAAGTCAAGGAAGCATGGACAAGGCTCTAGTGCTGCAAGCTACTTTGAGGTCTTGCCACTTGTGCTAGAGAAGTTTTCTCTAGTAGGCATGTGGCTGTAAGAGACTGCAAAGTAACGAGGGCAGTAGGATCATAGACTGTAAAGTATAGATATCTTACTCAGTGCACCGGTATGCTCGATGCATATGGGCTGTCCGAGGGGAGCATCGAAGACTCGTGCTCTAGGGTGTGTCCAGACCTACAACTCTCGGTCAGTCACCAATTAGAAAAGCCCTATAGTATAATGGAGCTTGGAGCGAAGTATGCCTTAAGGTGCTAGTGGTGTATATGGCAAGGCCACAATACACTAGTGACACACTTGGTCTAGTCATCATTTGGAGTTGTCGGATAACCAAATCTAGAGTAAGGAACCAACTGTGTAAGAGATAGTGGGTGAGTCATATACTTGTTAAGCTAGCTTACACTAAGTGGTTTGGTATAGAGACATTGGGTGCTGAACCTAAAATGAGTCTTTTTCAGTGTGAGTGTTAGCGGACAAGTTTAACTTGTTAAGCTAGCTTACACTACTAGGTTTGGCATAGAGGAGAGAGAGGAGAAAGTTGGTCGGTGTTGAGCATTTTAGTAAGTAACAATCAGTGTAAGGTTAGTGGACAGGTTTTCAAAACTTGTTAAGTTAACTTGCACTAGGAGACTCGGGCATAGAGTTTGGTGTTAAAGAGTTGTGGTCACTGGTTTCACTAGGATAGGTTGAGAAGTTAAGTGTCCTTCAGTAACACTATGTGCCAGGGGTGGCAAAAGACTATACCATAGTCTTCAAGGGTGGAATTGCACTAAGGTAGTTTCGACCATGTAAGGTCAGGCCAAGGTGGGGAGAACAGTTGACAATTCTTGGTATGCTATTGGATTTGAGCACAAAGTATGACACTAGTCATAGTACCTATACAAGACAAGGCCCAGTTCAAGTGCCTGAGGGCATTAGCAAAGTGAGTCGGGTAGTTTGGTGCCAAGTGGGTTGTTGTAAATTGACATCACTTGGTAGGTTTATTTGGGATACATTGGCATCGTATCCTTGGTTAACGTCTTAAGGTGGGGAGATTGAATCTGGAGAACCAAATTCTCTAAGGTTGGGAGAATGTTACAACCATCCAAGTTTGAAACTCATTTAAGTCATATAAATTAATAAATCCTTAGTTTATTACCTCATTTTAAATTCATTTAGCAAGGTCAAACAAGTTAGTTAAGGTTCACTATGTTCCGAAGATAGTGTGGCATCAAAAGATGTCCAAGAGTAAAATGGTAATCTTACATCTTGAGGTGTCGAACTGAGTCCCAGTAGTAAAAAAAATGTGTTTTAAAACCTAACCCTTACTTAGTACCTAAATTTCCATTAAGTATTGATGATTTGACCAACATTTGACCAAAGGTTACTATTTTGGGAATGGGGTTTTTTGACAAACTTAAGAAAGTTTGAGGGTTTAATGGGTTGAAGGCTTATAAATGGTGAAGCTAAGGCTTGGGCTGCCACTATTCATCTTCTTCCTCTTCAAAACCGAGTTCAAACTCTCCCCCTTCATTTCAACTTTAATTCTTGCTCAAATTCAAGTATTCTTGGTGGAACTTGAAGGCCCAAGGGGTATACATGCCCTGGGTAGCTTATTTCAAGCTTGGGTTGTGATCTTGGAGTTGATTTTCACATTTTCCCAGTCGAGTCTGGGTTTGCTTATGAAGTAACAAAGTTTTCTTGGTGTTTTCTTGTTTATTTGTTGATTTGAAGCTTGGATTTTGCTTGCTTAGTTTTAATTTGGTGTCATTTGCTTTGATTTTCTTGGAACTTAGGTAGAACCTTGTTGGGCATTTTTCTTGGTAAAGAAATGCTTGATTCTTGCTTGTGACTTGAAATTAAGGTAAGGGATTTGTTATTCATGCACATTTGAAGCTATTCATAGCTTATTTGGTTGTTAATTTCAAGTAGTTTGATTAATGGTATTAGTTGGTGGGTTGTGTTGACCATGGTGGACTAGGCTTGGATTTGTGGCTTGTGTGATGTTTTGATGCATCATAGGTTGTCTGCGATTGTGTATTTATCACCTATGCAAGTTGTTTTACAGGTTTATGATGAGTCTGGGCGTCCCTTGTTTGCCTTTAACCCATAGGAAGCCTTCAAAGAGACTTAGGAGGGTGTTTTTTATGTTCAAGACATGGGGTCCTGGCACAGCAGCGCCCAAAATGCATTTTCAGCTCCTCAAAGCAATATGCTCCGGGCACCTAGGACCCTGGTGCTCTTGGCGCCGAGGCCCTAAAGGCCATTTTCAACTTTTTGAAAGAGGATCCAGAGGAGGGCAGGGATGGTTCTAGGTGTATCTAAGGGTTGTAATGGTACAATGGCACTCCGGAATATCCAAGAACTCTCTCATGATCTAGGGTTTTCTCATAGTTTGTGTATGGTAAGTGCATCTTATGAGAAAACTAGTTAATGAGCAAATACACCATTAGATGAGGTGGAAGGTTTAGCACCGTTGAGATCTTAGTTGTACCTTCGGGGTTCAAGGCCTTAATGAGGAAATCCTAGTACACCTAGTGGGTTTTTCGGAACCTAGGAATTATGTGTCCAACCATGTTCATTACTACTCCACTAGTGTGAACCGAGTAATGGTGGATAGGTTTGTGCCTTGAGTGAAGGCTTAGTGCATTGATAGCCTAGACAAGATTACTTGAGGTGCAAGTGATAACCTAGTGCACTTTTGGTAAGGGTTTAAGGTGGAATCTTAGTACACAAGTGACTAGGCAAGTTTAAGGGTTTGAGGCACTATGTGGAGGCTTAGTACACCTAGTGAGTTTCTTGGAACTCAAGCGAGGCCTATCCACCATGTTCACCTGCACAACAATTAAGGGAAGGTTAAACTTATTGTGTCAATAAGCTAAGGCTTATTAGGAGCAAGTTAGGAGCCAAAACTCGCTAGGTACGAAGTGACTCCCGTAGGAGGACTAAGTAGAGGACAAGTCTCAAAGGATTGAAACGTATGCTCATAGGTTTAGCCTCACACTGTATGAGTTCACAATATATTACATTTGTATATATATATGTTGTCATCAGTGTTTTCCTTGCAGGTTGAACATCTCTTACTGAGAATCATGAGATTCTCACTCCTTTAGTTTCATGTTGTGCAGATACTAAGGTTGATGGACCCGACAATCATTAAGGATTGTCATGGTAGTTTCTGTTGCAGGTACATTGCTTTGAAAATCCTTGAGATTTCTAGCTATTTGGCTACTTGAATGTTACGTTGTCATTGTACTAACTATAGTTTTCTTGGCCATAGAGGCTAGTGAGCACATAAAGGATCATTTTTTTTATCAAATTTAAAAAGGCATTGTAAAGCTTGTGTTACGGGCAATCCTTACTCATACGTCACCGGATGGATGAGATTTTTGAGCCACTAATAGATGCTCATGAAGCAGCAGATATGAACAAAACTACGGTCATAGATGACAAGTAGGAGATATCCACAACCAATTTGCCCCATTACCATGCCTACCAGCTTCAAACCAAACACAAAACTAAACCCCAAATGATCTGGTGTTTAGGTCCTACCATGTTTCAAACATGAGTTAAAACTTGCTTGGATAGAGAGAATCAGCGGGGGCATCTAGTTCAACACCAACGCTTAAAGTCAAATTGTTGGTTGGAAACAGGTTACATGCACCATATACTGCAGGAAATGTGAATGGAAAATATGGAATAAATAGTCAAATCGACTTCTAGCCCAAGCTGTTATGCCAAACTTTGCAAACACCTTTACCTTATGTGAAGAAAAGTTGTTTTGAGGTTAAAAAAAAAAAAACCATGAGTTGCGAAGGATAGAATCGCGACTCTGCAGAAATGGGACCTGAAATGTGATTAGCTTAACCCCTATCCACAAGGTGATAAACATAAAGCCATTGCAACCCTACCCGTTAAACATAGATTAATGCCAATGAGCAACAAACACAAACAAGCCGGAGGAAACCCACATATATATACAAGCCATGTGTCACGATAACATAAAACAACCACTAGTAATCTAGTATAGTCTCAGACAGATAGATACACAGTAGGTATGGGCTACCGTATAAAAACTTAGGAAACCTTATCTGTTCTGACTGACAAACCAAGCTTAAGAATAGCGAGTTGACATGTTCCATACAAATAGTAACGTCTTCCGCACAATGAACCTGCTAATATGAAAAGTCAAACTCCATACAAGAAAACGACACCTCATACAAACAACTGAACCAGCCAACAAATGGCAGCGCCAGAAACATCAAGACACGTCCACAACAATATAATAGCATAACAAACCCCACGAAGGAAAGGTAGCAACCATTACTATGGTTGGTTTCATAGTACCACTACCACGTAAGGATCTCTTCCAGTTCTGTCCGCTCTTATCTTATGAAAGGAAAGCCCAACTCATGGATGCATTGCAAGCCATGAAATAAAAAACAAAAAAAAAGGCTATCATACCCGCATACCACCGCCACATGGAAGCTAGGAACATCCAGGTCCCAAAAAACCGATTTCTTGAGCTAGGTGAGCGAAAAAGTCAGTTCGACAGAGCAAAGACAAACACAGAGCAAATATTATGAACGGACAGCAGACCCGGCGTGAACATTTATACATGACATTCATGGCACGAAAGTGGATTGTCTTGGACAAGAGAATCAGAAAATAAACCTCAAGTGTTCCATGATTACCATAATTAGATGCCCGCTGACCGCTTTGCACACTTCAGGTTGCTGTGGCCACGACTTCCTCATATTGGTCTTCTTCTTCGTTGGCCTGGGCTTTCTTCTTGTTCTTTTCGACCACCCAATGAGCTACTCACATCATTTACATATCAAGGGCTAAAACTTTTTAAGTCAGGCTAACCTGTGTATATTTCAACAGAATAACAAGTTGGCAGACGAAGAGCTTACACGAAATGATAATTACAGAACAAATAATCCTTGCCAAGGTCATAAGCGCGATCCAGGACCAGGTATGGCTCTCCCTCTTTGGAGCTAGAGAGTCTAAACATGGAGAGATGCAACGTGTTGTCGTAATCACATTCCCACACAATACAAAAAAGGTCAGCACTGATGTGTAACAGGCGCCTGCCTGAAATCAGATCCAAGGTCATAGTGGGTAAGCCCTCAATCCAGCACACCTTCTGCTCTTTTGTGGTGAGATTGAACGACTTGAGCTCCATGTAGCCAGACAAGTAGTACATGGTTGAGCCAGAGACTGCAAAACTTGGGCCATTCAAAAACTCACCATGAGTAAGTTTCGGAAGCCCAGTATAGAGTTCCCATTCCTTGGTTTTCAGATGGAAAAGAAAGACAGAGGACTCTTTGGGGTAATCAGCAAATAGAAACAAACCCAACTCCTCGAAGGGGACACAAAAGAAGTAACCGCGATATTCAAGATCCGGAGGTTTGTCAAACTTCTCCCAACTAGCACCGGGTGCGTTTAAATCCAGACACTCCCCCCAGGGCTCGATACATGATTTATAGAGGCATGACATGACAAAGAGCGTCCCATTGAGGGCTAGCGCGAAGGGGGCCGCTCTTGCTACAAGCAATTCAGTTTTAGCCACCAAGCTCTTACAGCCGCCGTCTAAGGCGAGGAACTCAACGTCTCTCGATGGCTCCTCCGTGCCACCTATGTAGTACAAGGATGACCCCACCGCTACAGTGGTGCGGTCAAGAATCAAGTTCCGACACGTTATCGTAGCCAATTCTCGAGGAAATTTCTCACGGACGGCAGAACCGCTAGTGCCGTGTTCGTCCTTGAATTGGAGAGGAGGGACCTCATAGACGATACAATTGGCGGATACAATTGTCGGATCCAAAATCTGGGCATGAATAATGAAAGATTTCTCTGAAGAAGACCAACCTGACCAGGGGGAGGGCAACGACGTACCTCCTTCCAGCAGCCGTTGCTTCTTCCGGGTCGCAGCCATGGTGCCCACGTGAACCGACCTACCAGCAGCGAATCTGAGAAATGGATTGAGGAACAGAAGGGTTTCGATTTCCTTCCATTCGCATCTTAAAGCATTTTATTTGCGCACATACCGGTGGTGGGCTCTTCGGAGGCCTTAACGTGTACGACATCCAGCTTCTTCGGCCCAAAATAAAACCTAGTCCAGTCTCGCCTTCTTGTTCTTGGGTTGACTCCTACGCTTCTGGCCGGCAAACGAGTTTTTTCTACTGCTAAGTTATCATGTTTATAATTGCGATATTATTAATTTTATATTTATTTTGTGCTTATTGCTTATCTAGAAAAAATGAGACAGTTCATTTCGGAAGGATGGCATTAATCCAAACCCATTATTTGGTTGGTCAGAAAAAACAATTGCAGCCAGTGTCAAATAAAGAATCATAAGTGGGAATTCTTATTTGGCATTGGAAGAGGATGATTTAAGAGAGATATAGCTTGATTGGCTGACAAAAATGGCCATTGAGAATTTCAAGTTGACCCAATAGACTTAGAATCCAAAACCATTGTATCCTTTACCAACGTCTATTTGAGGAGAAATGGCCTCATATAATGCATCGGGCTTTCATATATATAGCCTCTTACTTTCCTTATTAAGGTGAACTTTTAAAGCTATTTACAAGTTACTTGATTCCATATTGGGCTAAAGCCAAAACCCAACACACTAAACTAGCCCCGGCACACTAAAGGTATTACTAAACATGACAACCAAAGATAAGATTCAGCCCTCTTTGCGATAGGTTAAGACCCTACATAAAAGGGCCAACACCCTCCACTTGAGCCAACAAAGGTCCCTTCAGCCCATTAACATTATACATGGCTCTCTTCCTCTCACTCATTAAAGAATTGTCGTGAAATTTGAACTTCATTTCTAGAAATAGTGGTGGGCAGTCAACCAGCTTAGATCAGCTCGAGCTTTGTATGTGGGGCCCTAAGCATAGCCCTATGATGGTGGGCTGGGCCTAGGTTGGGCAAGACCCGGTCTGAGGTGAAGCTGGTGTAGGTTTAAGCCTAGTCATTTTGTTTTTTTATTTACAAAACAAAAAAAATTGTAATTAAATAACAACTGTTGACACTCAATTTTGTCCGAGCACTGACTTTTGTTTAAGTTTTAGGTTAGAAAATTTATTTTGGGGGCATTTTCTTTTCTAGGGGCAATTTGGTCAATTGTTAGGCATTTAGGGCGTTTTTGTCATTTTAGAGTCTTATATAGTTGGTTGGTCTAGTAATATTTAGGTATTCATGCTATACATCTTTAAGAATTTAGAATGGTCATCTAGCGTTAAAATGGAAATTAATTTAGTTGAGGCATTAATTTGGAGTCCTAAGGTTTTGTAGGGTCAATTTAGGTAGAGGAGAAAAGTTTGGGTGGAAACCGAAGATTTTTTAGAAGATTCAAGGCAAAATTGAAAACTTTTGGGGAAATCTGTCAATTTGAGAGTGTTGTAGGCAAATCTGGCAAAACTATGATGTTCTGGGTGAAATCTGGCCTTATTGTGAAGTTTTGGGCTAAATTGACAAATCCTGAAAGTTTTGGGTCAAATTGAAATTCACATAGAACATAGGGCTAAATCATCAGTTTAAGAGTTTTATTGGACTTAAACTAGTAATTTTACCATATTATATCCTAATTGACTCAAACCTCTTCAAAACTGATTTGGCTGAAGTTTAGAGTATCAAAATCTTGTTAATCACGTTTTATACCTCCTCCAGTATAAATATGAGTAAAATCTAGTAGGAAAAGGGAAGAATTTTCGTAACTCTAAGCTCAGCCAGAAAAAAGGTCAAATTGCAGTCTTAGCCCCTGGTCCTCTCGCAGGCTCTTCCAAATAAACCCTAACCTTTCCCCATCGCCGCCGTTACCCTGGGTGTTCCTCTCTGCTACCCCACTCCGCTCTAGCCTGCCCCCGCCATCGCCCTCCACGCGGCGCAGCCGCCCCAGCCATCGCCTGCAGCCGTCGACATAGCGTCCGAGGTGAGAAAGTTGCCGCGACTTCCTCCACTTTTCATCGACAAACGTCGTCGGTCCCATCCAGCTGCTCACCGGAAGGCCGCTCCGGCAGTCGCCGTTGAAGCTGGAGCTGTCGCCACCCATGCTACGCCGCCTTCCCACCGAATCGAAGGAGAAGAGCCAAAAACCGACGCGACCTGTTTCAAAAACCCACGATACCCGTCTCTTGACCCGTTAGGCCGGTCAACCATCTTCTTCTTTGGTAAAACTCACGCTTAGGAGCCCCAGTCTTTTAATTTTGAACTTTTTGGTCCTTGTTCTTTCTGTTTTAACAAATCAGTCACAGACAACATTGTTTTTGTTTATTTTCTTTCTTTGATTGCTTGTTTTCGTTAATTTTAGAACCATAAATCATTTTGTTAATTAATATTACACAGGATTGCTGGTTTAGGTTAGATCATATATTTCTTTTTCTTTTAACTAGTGTAGGTTGAAAATTCATTCACATAATGCATTTAAGATATAAAAAATCACACTTAGATAAATTTAATTCCGCATGGGTTTAATAAAACCCTAGGATGAATTTAGGAATAATAAATAAATTTCAAAATCCTCATCCGCCTGATCTGATAAGATCCATGGTTTGGATATTCACTTAAAATCTTTAAAACAAGTAATAATTAAATTAAATTTCAAAATCCATATCTGGGTGATCCAATAGGATCTATGATTTGAAAATATCAAAATTTCATAAAATAAACAAGATCAAGTAGTAAGGCTTAGAAGTCCATATCCGGGTAGTTCGATTAGAATGAATGGTTTGGATATTAATCAAATTAATTAAAAGCAAGCAAAACAAAATTTAAGTCAAACTAAGGTGCTAATTTTTTTACGCTATAACAAAGTTGTTTAACGTAACCGTACTCCTGAACCCCTCGAATTCTCGTAGACCATCTTAAGGTGTCTAATCGGCCTAGGTGAAATCGATTGGTGGCGACTCTAAAAAAAACACGTTGCTACAGCTTGGCGACTCCACTAGGGATATTCGTGAGTCAGGCCTATAAAATTTGGTTTATCTTATTTTGCTTTACTTATTCTTGTGTGTTACTTATGCTTTCTATTTACTTATAATCATGCACATAATATGCACACATGACATAAAGCTTTACACTCGAGCTTCCTTAGCTCAACCATATTCTTTCAAAGCGAAATTAGTGTTATTGTCCTTTTTTAGACCATGGTCTCCAAGCATTCACTAGTTTCAAGTAGCAAAGTAGTATATCTGCTTCTTAAGATATCAGTTTTTGCATGGGCCCATGGAACGCTATGACCCGAATTAATCATCTTCTTACATAAACCCTCGTGGGTAAAGAATTGAGCCATCACTATGATTTAGTGATGGGATTCAGGAACCACCCTGAGCCTTTTAACAAGCCACCTGTATGCATATAGATTACCCCACTTAACCATAGAACTGGCCATGGAACTCCTATCAGTTATCAATGCCATATGCATGTTGTTACGCCATTTTATCTCCTTGTTCATACGTTTTTGCTTCAATTACTTCAATGATTTGCTTTCTTTGTGTTTGTATTTAGTTCATGGTTCTGACTTCTTTGTTTTATATTAGCTCATATGCTATTAGCTAACATTAATTGGTTCGAGTTTAGCAAATAAACCATTTAACTTGTTAACTAACCTCACTTTACTTTTGTTATCCTTTTAATTTTTCAAGTATACTTTTTTTCCTTCCATGCATCAAAATCATATATCAAGCCATTCTCACTCTTAACTTTCTTGTCAATAATAAGTTTTGAAGTTTCATAGTTGTAGATAATCAAGCTCATTCATTGCTTGCATACATCAATCTTCACTTTCATGCATTCATGTTATGAAATGATCACTCATTTAAGGTGCAAGATTTTCATCCCAAGTTGGTGCATCCACAAAAGATAATTGAGCAAGGCAAATGCAATTTTCAAGGAGACATCATGCAATTCTTGGATAAGGGAAGTTTCTATGTCTCTTTTTTTGTGGATGGGAAAGATGCCTTATCAAGAAGAATTTTTAAGCTAGATCTAACCTGACAGCTCACATACACTTTTGAATGATAGGGAATCCTTTGAGTGAACTTGTATCTTTGAGAGCTTGCCAAAGTAATTTAATAGTAAAAATTTCCTAGATTTAGTCCAGAATCTAGGGTATAGTCTTTATTAAATGGATATTTGTTATTCTTTTCTTTTTCAATAAGGAGATGTAATATGTGCATTTCACCGCCTTTCAATAAATAACCCACGTTTTTACTGCCATTTCACTATTTTTGCCATCATACTATCTATTTCACCCTTCTCGCCATTACATTTTATTTTGTATGTAAACACAAATGTGACAATGCTACTCATGGGTGGAAATGAAAGCTAAGGGAGATTTGATGGTGACAATTTGATGGTGGTGATCTCGAAAAAGTTGTCAAATATAGTAAGAAAGATCTTAAATGTTGCACCTAAACTGTTATCATATAAAAGAAAAAGGAAGTTCACAGTGGTTATTAGCAATAATAGGCCTTAAATAACTAATGTGTACCCAAAAAAACTTTACATTTGAGTCAAGTGTAAATGCAATTAAATAGACTTGGGTGATGTAGGTGAAATGCACATGCCATTTTTAAGAGTTAGAAGGGGACAAGTTGTCTTTTGGGACAACTAGTTGTTTTTTAGCTGTTTGTGTGGCCTTTATGTAATTTTCCCATTTTTTATTTTAAGTGGAAAAAGGTACGGCTCGACCCAAATAGGCTGGCCTAGTCTGGGCTTGGGCTAGACCTTCACCAGTTTCTAGGTTGGGCAGGGCCAGATGGAATGAATTGAGCTTTAACTGAGGCTGTGCCTGGTTTTGACTCAGGTTGAACCGGATTAGCCTAACTCAATGCCTACCTCTATCAAGAAACATATATTCCTACTAAGACAAATAAATCATGACTAGAATGGCTGTAAACAATCTTTTCCATATCCCGGTGATTTTCATTAATTCCCTAGGATCCACGTGACCTCCCATGATTCAATTTTCATATCCAACACAGCTACATAACTATAAAAGGTCATTTCATCAACCAAGCAAGGTAAGTCATAAAAAAACCATTTGACTCTCATTTTATCCTTTTTTATATTGGTAAAAACTGACTTGAACTTCGTAGAACCCTCCCTAGAACACACACTTTGAGCGCTTCCTAGCATCATGTTGCGTATAGAGTTGATTCGCACAAAATTAAACTCCAAATTCACACCCACAAGCAAAAGGGTCAATTATAGTAAATGAGTATGAGTTAGAGGTTGATCCCACGAGAATTAATGTGTACTATTACTATTGTTCCTAAATATTCCCAAGCAACAAAATGGTAGAGTACTTGATTTGTGATGGAAATAGTGGCCAAGACTATTAATAGTCGATGTAAGGTCATATGGGCCTAGTGTAGAAGTTTTATAGGTGGTGGACTGGAGATCCTGTAACCAAAGATAACATCAAAGCCCTGGGTTATTGTTCCTGGAGAAACCTTATGATGATCAAATCAGTTCTCGACCAGAAAAAAAAAGTGAAAATGGTCAAATAATAGGTGATATCTTGTACCTCGGGATTGATGAGAGTGATCTGCTTGTACAGTCGAGAAAGGATCTGAGAAGATCATTCCTAGATGGGAATTATCTCATAATTTTGGGATTTTATTTTTATCCTTATTAGGTTTTCTCTTTGGCCTGATTGGACCTAGGCTTATCGCGTCTTACCACTGGTCTTCTTAATATCTGCTTGTTTATTATAGGTCATGCATTGGCCCCTATACTACCAATAATTGCCCCTCCTTTTAAGAAAATGTAGGCCACCCATAGTAGGAGGCAAGCGTTAGAAGACAGAGGCCTCGTTGAAGGTGACCCAAAAGCTGATGTCCTCATCATCTTTATAAGCTAATTACAGGCAAGGTTTCAGTTTCCCTCCATTTGCTGGTGAAGCAGTTTTCTGAGCACTACGAGGTGCCACCTTTGTAGTTGACTTCAAACTTCTTTACCCACATAAACCCTTTCATCCTTTGCATTCTTCCACATGGCCCTTATCAATCAAGGAGAAACTAAGTATTTTTCGTTTGTTTACTACACTTCTACACCTTGAAGGAACTGGCATAGGGCTTTCCATGAAAATAGGTGTCAACCCTCAGTAGGCCTTAGTCTTGAGGTCTTTGATACACAAGGGCTCTGAAGCTTATCGAGCTTACATCGGGCTCCTAACTTGGTCGGAGTTGGTGGTGAGGAACACTTACTTCATTAACTTATTCCCCATCCATTATACGAAAATTGGGGATACATCGTTCATGTGGACAGGAGTCAGCAGGGCTTACTTGTCTTACCTTGGTGTGCTGAAGCCTACAAACTTGGCTCCATGGCAAAAATGGTAGTTGGTGGAGTCCTTCAAGATAGCCTTCTGAGCCCTGGGATGTTTAGTGGATCTTGATAGTTGTACCCTATGTGCTTATTCATCTTATTTTTTCATTTGCCAAAATGATCCAAACTTAGCTTTTCCTTCTTACAGATATGGGTGACTGAGCCAACGAATACATGAAGCAGCACAAAAGCATTACAGATGGGCTAGCTGATGCCCGTAAGCTTCAAATTCTGCCAACTGAGGTAGCTCACATGCCTGGGGTTGCGGTAAATTCCCCTACAACTCCAACTTCCAAATTAGCACCCCCTCAACTTGTCCTCTGGAGGCCTCACAAGGCGGGAGCAATGGTATGACTCATTTTTACAACTTTTCCTTTTATGGCATCGATGGCATCGATTTGACGTTATTTTGTGCTGAATATGGGTCTTTTCTTCCAACATTTCCCATAAAGCATTCCAGGGGTAGTGGTCATCTCCCCCCCCCCCCCCCAAATTTTTGGCCTCATCATAAAAGTTGCCTAAAAGTTCGTCTCAAGGGTATTTTCTTTCTCCGTTTTATATGATTCCCAATGGGTTCAATCCTTAGAAGGCCCCAACAGGGGCACAATCTAAGGTAGCACCAAAGGTTACCCGCTAGATATTCCCCACACTTAAGGTGGGTGACCGCTTCAAACCCTAAAAACTAGTGCCCATATGGGCTAAGCAAAAAAACATGGCTTGGCACGTAAGATGATCCCGCTAGACTAGGTGTTCAACCCCTAGTAGATGGTAGGTCTTGGCATGTCAATCTTGGAAGATCAAACAGACATCACCCATCACGTCCTAAAGGGTGAAGCACACCTAGATACTGACACTATTTCACTCATTCCCCCCGGGGGGACAGTGCCAAATTGATGAATGTTACTTGTGGCCTTACTAAATTGTTTTCATTCACAGAAGGCCATAGTCACGTACTTCATTGGGAAAATGTGCATTACCCACGAGAAGGCGATGTAGACATTGGCCACACATATTGATAACTTTAAGTCTTTAAACACGATGCTGACTAGGGAGCTAGAGAAAGAGCACCAGGGAGGCCCTAATGAAGGTGCGTAGGAGTTAAAGACTGAAAAGAAGAAGTAGGAGAAGTTCTCCAAGGTTCTAGGGCAGAAACTGTCGGAGTCAATGAAGCCTTTCGGAAGGTCAAAGGGAAAGAAGTCCAGGCCTTCAATGAGGTCTAGTGGTTGAGATTCCTATTAAAGGACATAGGGAATAAAATAGGGGCCATAGAAGAAACTGGCTCAGCTGGGTCTGCTAGCTACCCAGGGTAAAGCCAACTCAAGGTCAATCGCTGCTACCATCCCTCTTGTGGAGCGAATTATAAGGGTTGACTTCATCAGCCGGAAGGTGCAAGAAGAATATGAAGAGCTTTAGCTAAGGCTAATGCTTGCATGAAGATGCTTATCTCAACCAATTGGAAGTAGGACAAAAGGTTCAGTAAGAAAGCCTTTGAGGAGTTTAAAGAGGGGTTCTTCTCTTACCACCTCCAGGTTAAGCGAGGGCATCCGAACCTTGAACTATCTTTCTATCCACCTATGCAGAGTTGGGTTTAGACTTTGACACATGGCCAAGGGATGGGAAGGCTATAGAGGTGTCTTTCGATGAGGATTCTTTAGCGATGGACACCAAGGAAGCTTCCATTTGGGATGTGTTCTAAGGAGGTTCATTTCTAGGCCTCCGTTCGACAAGTACCATCCTGGACTTAGCAAAGAGATATTTCCACATTTTTTTAAGGAAGGGCACTAGCAAGAATTACTTCCACAACTGCCCATGGAAAGGCATCATTTTTTCCCAACCCTCTTACAGAGCCTTCATATGACTTGTTCTTCCCCATTAGTATCCCTTTGAAATCCTTTAACTCTCCAGTTGCTGTAAATAGACACATCATCACCAACATCTAGTTTATAGCATTTTTTTAGTTCCATGTAGAGCAAAAGATGCTTTTAAAAGGAATTCTAGTCGTTATATATATTAATGGATCATTCATTCATTTTTTATTCATTTAGTTCTTTTCATTACTTTGGCTTAAACTTCAACATTTCTTGAGGTCATGGCCCCTTTATTAGCCTTGTTTGTTATGTAAGTTTAGCCTCATGTAAGTCTTAAGGGCATTTCCCCATTGGTTAGCCTTCATTTAGTGTATTTCACATTCTTAATTCTTGTAAGGTCTTACCTTATCGGCTCATCTCTTCATGGGCCTTGACTAGGGGCTTTATATGTTAATCCTTCAAAAGACACATTTTAGATATAAAAGGCCTTCACTTTTTGGTTTAATCAGCCATTATTTCATAATTTAGTTCTTGAAGGTTCTTTTGATGTATCATTTTATTGACCTTGTTTGTTTCTCAAAGGCATAGGAGCCTCTTATGTTGGTTTATCAAAAGGCAAATATAGTAAAATAAGTGTTTTCATTTTTTTATTTCATACAAAGTATAATAACAGATCATCACTACATGAAGTAGGATAGAAAATCATTTGAGTGATAGGTTCTAGGCATTGTTCTACCCATGGAATTTGTAAATTTGAAGACTCCATTCCTGATTTTATTCTTGACTAATAAGGGTTTATCCCAATTAGGTCTTAGTGTCCTATATCCTAGATTTCTTCCTGTTAATTGCCTTGACAAGGGTCATTTATCCTATTTGGATAGCTTTCTTCTCAACCATCCGATCATGGGTCATAGTAACTCGTTGTTTGAAGGCTCTTATGTAGACTTGGGCATCTTCCATCAATTCCTCCAACAGGACTAATCTAACTTCCAATGATTTGTTGCTCCCTTCCGCATCGAATACTTAGACCCATAGGGTTCAATGCACGATTTCCATGGGTATGAGTATGGTTGTTCCATAGACCATTTTGGAAGGGCTTTCACCAGTCAGCCTTTGTGGCATCATTTTGTAACCCCATAAGACATTAGGTAACTTTTCTGCCCCCTCCCTCTAGCCTCACCTAACCTCTTATTTAGTCATTCCTTTAGGGTTCGATTGGTGACCTTAACTTTCCCACTGTGGACTATAGGTATGAAATAAAGGTGGATAGCCTTTATCTTTACAAATCGGTGTACCTGGTGGTTATCAAATTGCTTGCGATTGTTTGTGATAATGGCCTTAAGGCACCTAAATTGACAAACTATATTCTTCCATAATAATTTTATAATTTGGGGGGCCGTAATCAATGACAAAGGCTCTACTTTCACCCACTTGGTGAAGTAATTAACAACCACGATGCAATACTTTACTTGTTTAGGGGCCATAAGGAGTGTTTTGATCATATCGAAACCCCACATAGCAATTGTTCAAGGATTAGCCATAAAGTGAAGTGCCAGAGGATGACAACCTTTGTACCAGGGTATTGAGCTGATAAGAGTGGCATCATTAGATGAACTTTCTGGCATTTTCTCAAATTGTTGGCAAAAAATTATGAGACAGGGAGTCAGCACCAATATGTGCCAAAGAGTTTCCCTAATGGATATCTCATAGAACCTTCTACTCTTCTTAGGGGACTAGGCATCGCTACAAGGGTGAAGCAAACCCTCATATTGTTCAAGGCCCTAGTCTCGAGGGCTTGGTGATCTAATAGGCAGATTGTTGGTTCCATAAGTTTGTTCTACCAAGGCCTCTTCTAAGCCTTTTGAGAAGGCATCTATCCCTGTAATCTGGGCCCTTATAACCTTCTAAACATGCATGGGGTCAAACGGCTTCATTAAATTATTTTGCATGTTCAAATACTTACAAAGGGAGGGATTTTTTACTCTTGCTGCTCCAATGGCTTAATTCATTATCAATTGGAAGTTACTACATATTTGTAGGTGTTTTAACCTTACTCAGCCAGCCATCCGTAGCCTCACTATGATGACTTCATACTCGGCCATGTTATTCATAACTAGGAACTAGAAATTTATTCTAAGTGTGGCCTACATCCCTAAAAGCCCTCGTAGTATGACCCAGTGCCTTGGTACTCAAGTCCAAATGTTCCATCAACGACATCTCCCAAGATGGGACATCATTTAGGTGTTTTTCTTTGGTTGCCTCTGTGGGTGTTATTTCTACAACAAAGTCAGCCAAGGCTTGAGACTTTATTGCTCTCTAGGGTTCATACTGAATGTCGAATTCTCCAAACTCAAAACATCACTTAGCTAGCCTTCTAGTCTGGTCAGGCTTTTTCATGACTTCTTAAAAAGGCAACTCTGCTCGGACGATGACCTTTAAGGTCTTCGTTTCTTGGATGATGTCAAAAGGGCAAAAAGTACCTTCTGGAGGATGGGGTGTCATGATTCAGCTCATTGGAATCTCTGGCTGATGTAATAGATGAGCCATTGCTCAGATCCTTATTCCTTGACAAGTGTAACACTAATGGAACTTTTTGTCACAGCCAGGTATAAGACAAGAGGTTTGCTAGGCTTTGACTATTTCAGCTTTGGGAGTTGTCATAGGTATTCTTTGATTTATTTGAAGGTTTCACAACACTTCTTCGCCCATTCAAACACCACTTCTTTCTTAAGTATTCAAAAGAAGTGTCGGCAATGGTCTTCAAATCATAACAGGAATCATCTTAGGATGATAAACCTGTCTGCCTCTAGACATCTTTTTTGGTTTGAGGGTCAGGCATCATCATGTTTGCCTCAATTTTGTCATAGATGGTGTTGATCCCTCTTTTGGAGACCATGTAACCTAAATCTTCCCTTGGTCAAAAGTAAACTTGCAAGGATTTAATCTTAAATTAAATTGCTTCAATGTATGAAAGGTTTATCACAAGTCATCAAAGTGATGGTCAATTGCCATGTATTTAACAATCACATCATATACATAAACTTCAATATTTAAACCAATTTGCCCTGAGAAGATCGTGTACCAGAGGCTCCTACATTTAAACCAAATAGCATCCTCTTATAATAATACGAAACCTCTCTTGTGGTGAAGGCTGTATTTTCTTCATCGTTTGGATCCATTTGAATTTGATTGCAACAACTAAAGGCATCCATAAAGGATAAAATTTTAAATTCTATGGTGTTGTTGACTAATTGGTCTATAGATGGCAATGGGTAAGGATCCATGGGACAGACATGGTTCAAGTTTGTATAGTCTACGCATATATGCCATTCTTCATTCTTTTCTTTTCACCAAGATTACAATAGTGAGCCACTTTGGGTATCATGATTCCCGAATGATGTTTGCTTTCAGTAATCTTCTAATTTTTTCCCTAATGAAGTCCTTCCTTTCAAGTGCCATGCTTCACTTTTTTTGTCAGATTGGTCAAGTGGATGGGCTAACATGCAACTTATGGGTCATGATTTCTAGATCTATTCATGGCATGTCACTAGGAGACTACACAAAAACATCCATATTAGCCCGTAGGAATTTAATGAATGATTGTTTTACCTCTGGAGAGAGCTCTTTGCCAATCTTTACATTTTTGCTAGGGGCCAACACCATTTCTTTGACATCCTTAGACAAGGACACATTAGGCTCATTATTTTGGGATTGCTCCCTCCTCTTCTTCTGATCCATCGAGGCATTTTCACCATCCCTTGGTCCTCTTAGGTTGGCCATGTAACTTTACTATACAAAAGCCTAGTCTATGCAAATTATGTCATCTCTAATAGGAGTCACAAATCCATCATTAGCTACTTATCATCTGATTTAATATGAACTTGTACCTAGGTTTAACGCCTGAGTATTGTGTTGTAATATTGTGGTGCATACAAATTCAGGAACTCTGCTATATGTGAGTTACAGATAGTCCTTTTGACATGGCCGTCCTTGGCCCCCGCCCAGGAAGCCTATGAGAACTAGTTTCATGGTTGTTACAATTGGCTACTTGTATATGTGTGTGGATTAAAACTCCGTGATACTAGTTGATTAACCTAAAGTATACAAGATTCATGCTCTTTATGCTTTGACTTAAGTTAAAAGAAAATCATAAAAACATTTACTTGGCCAAGATATCTTCATAGAAAACAAGTTTAAATAGCCAAAGCATACAAAATCAACATTTATATGAATTTACTACACATAACAACTGTGTGGGAGCATTCAACGTAAAGTTGGCTAATGCCCTCACCCAAGAGCAACCCTAAAGTCTAGGACACCATCATAGACAAGGGAGGCAACTAGGAGTACAATATATAAACAAGCCTTGACCAAGATCTTCTTGTACTAACTCCCGCCTTGGATTGTAAGTCCTAGTGGTGAGTCACAAAAGTCCTCGTCCATGTGCTCCTAGCCTCTGTGGCCAAATGAAGACCATAGTTAGTACTGTTATTTAACCAACAAGTAGCCCAACTAAAATCATAAAGATTTCCAAGTGAAATACCCGTAATACAACAAATTACCATGACAACCCTTAAGGTTTATCCGACCCAACAACGTCAGAATCTGCACAATATAACTAAGGAGTGAGAATTCATAAATTCTCAGTAAGGGTATTCACTTCACCTACAAGAAAAGTTACTAAGGACTCCACATATGTAATCTGTTGTGAGCTCATATAGCCTGAGGCTAGACTTATGCGCATAGATCTTAGTCCCTTGGGACTTTTCCTCAATCTAGTCCTTGAACTACAAGGCGAAGCCTTGTCTTTTAGCAAGCATAGCTTACTAGCCTAATTAGTAATAAATCACCAGTTGAAATTCTCTCTTATGTTGTACAGGGGCACTATGGTGGGACTATTGTAGACTAGGCCATAAAGACCTTGTAGACTAAGCCGTAAAGACCTTGTAGACTAGGTGCATTAAGGTTTCACCTTGTAACCTTATGACTAACTGCACGGCTAGGTCACCAAAGGTTCTAAACCTTTCACCCAAGCTAATGATACCTAGTTGTGGTCCTTTGTTCGCTAGTTTTCTTGCTTATGGTGGAAGTAACCATAAAAACTCAAGAAAACTCCTAGGTCTCGGAGGAGTTTTGGAAGCCTAGGAGTACCCCTAGAATACTTAAACCCTTAGGTACCCTAAGAACCGCCTTAGACTCCCTCTTGAACCTCTTAGCAAAATTGAGAAATTTGAGCTATCATAACTGTGGCAACACATCGCCACAGTTATTAACGAACTGTGACTTTTTTGTGGCAATGGTGACGCATCGCCGGTACTGACGATGTGTCACCAACTCATCGTGGCGTTAGTGACGCGTCGCAGGTATTGGCGATGCGTTGCCAATACCTGCAATGCCCAGAAAATTTCCAGTTTTGCTGCTAAGAACTTTGAACACTTTCCAAACATATCAAACATGCTTGGATAGCCTTCAAACTTTACATACATGTAAAACCTGTTGCAAAGACCACAATCAACTATCATAAGCCAACCTATGATGCTTTATAACATCATTCCAATCATCACAACCTTCATAGTCCACCATTAACCAACTTTGCCCATTAACTGATGCTATTGTTAGAACTACTTGAATTCATCAAGCAAACTCAATCCAATAACATTAATTAAGCTTGAAAACATAACTCTCTTACCTTAACTTCACCTCACAAGCAAGAACCAAGCAATCCTTCCTCAAAACTCTAAGTTCCACAAAGTTCTTCCTAGTTCCAAGCAAACAAAGGCACAAAACAAATAATTACTAACCTCTAACTAAAACCCAAGCTCCCAAACATTTAATAAACAAGAATCTACCAAGAACACAAGTGTTACTTCGCATCAAAAATAGGGGATGGTGGAGAGCATGGTTCCAAGCTTCAAAAACATGAAATCTCTCTTAAACCAAGCTCCTTTATGTATAAACACTTTTGGTAGCTTCAATTTCCACCAAAATCTCTTGGTTTCGGGCTTGATTTGATGAAGAAATGCTAGGGTGAAGGAGAAACTCGAGTTTAAGCAGAAAAAATAGCTTCCTCCCTCACTTTACCAAGTTATATAGCCTCAAAACCTCACAAGCCACCAAAGTATTTAAAAAGTTACAAATAAGTCCTATTTCTTTAGGTAATTTTAGTCAAACTTGGTCAAATCTTGTTTATTTCAACTAAACTTGGGTTAAAGGTAAAAGTTCGGTTATAAAAACTCATTTTTAACACTCGAGACCCGGCTTAACTATTCAACATGAAAAATTACCATTTTACCCCTAAACTTCATTTAGTACCTTAACCTTCTCGGAACTTAGCGAACTTTCCTAAACTTTCTTATTCTTCCTATGTGAACTTGAATTAAGGTTCTAAACAAAGTTTCAAACACTTACCTTCTTTAAACGAGTCTCCAGCTTGGAGAGCCATAACATTCTCCCCTCATTCTGGAATTTGGTCCCCCAAATTCCACTACAACTGAAGAAAAACACTAGGATATCTTTTCAGCATATCCTGTTCCGTCTCCCAAGTTGCTTCCTTTTCACTATGGTTCGACCAAAGGACCTTAACCAGTGGTATAGTCAGATCACTATAGCGATGCCCGAGGCTTACCCCTATTGTCCTTATGGGCAGATCCTGAATTGGGGGTTGACGGGGTTTGTCAGGTGCTAAGTAGCTTTCAACAACCATCTCGAACACCTTCGAAAATGGATTTCAAATTTTCTGTTGAACAATTGCTTCCAATTGTTCAAAAAGGGCATGTTGAAGAGTTTAAAATTGGTCATCATCTAAAGGAGTAGGTCACTTCCCTTTTTGGGGGTCCCTAATCGGCAGTTGTAACTCCTTTTCTTCAATTCTGTGGGGGATCTCCTTATCCTAGGGCCCTACGGACACCCCTAAGTGATTGATTTGTTCCCTACATTAGCTTTCATGCTTATTTCTTAGTTAGTCTTAGCTATCCATATGATATCTCTAAGTGTTTACCATGTTTCCACAGATGGCACTAAATTGATAGTCAATGTAGGGTTGTATGAGCTTGGCCCAGAAGTTTTGTAGATGGTGGACTGGAGATGCTACAACCAAAGACAACATCAGAGTCCTAAGGTGTTGTTCCGCTAGGGGAACCCTCTGATGATGAAGTCAGTTCTCGACCAGAAAGAAAAAAGTGGAAATGGTGGAATGCTAGGTAAAATCTCATACCTTGGCATTGGTGATAGTTATCTGCTTATATAGTTGGGGAAGGATTCGAGAAGATCGTTACTAGATAGGGATTGTCCTATGATTTTGGGATTCAGTTTCCATTTTTATTGGGTTTCCTCTTTGACCTGATTGGAGCTGAGCTTTTCGCATCTTACTAGTCCTTCTGGCATGGCCTTGTGCATTATGGGCCATGCATGGGGCCTCATACTATCAAAATAACAATAAGGTGAAGCAATCAAACAATGAGGAAACAAGGCAACACAATAATCTTCCAAGCTAACATTAATAGGAATGAACTAGCAACTAAGAATCAGTAGTTAGCCCTAACACAAGAAATACAATGGACTAAAGGCAACCTATTAGGGTAAGGAGTTTGTTTCATGAACGGTGAGACACACAACACATTGAAGCATACCAGGTGGATGGTTCATATAGATCCCCTCTGAGGACAACTTTAAGCCTAAGAGGCTCTCCTAACATATGACCAAGAGCACCCTTGTGTCTTGCATCAAATGTTGAGGCATTAAGCACTAACCTTTTTCCTCAAGATGGTTCATTGAGGTTTTTTAATCTCAACCCAACCATCTTAACTCATTTCTTATAGCCAAGCTCATTGAAGTAAAGCTAACAAAGTTGGGTTTCTAACTAGAATTGTTTTAGTTTTTTTACAGTTGAGAAGTCATAAAAATTGGTAGAATCATAAAATTCTACCAAAAAGCTCTTAGAAAGAAATGAAAAATGAAACTTTTAAATTATATTTGAAATTTTATGTTGCACAACATTTTCACTTACCAATACTCTAATACACTAAAAAAAAGTTTCATACTATAAACATTTAATATAAGAAAAACAAGTTCTACAATCCTTAGTTCATAATGAGAAGTTAAGAACATCTCAACACGGCTGATGTCACGGGAGCTAGCCAAACTTGTCATTTTCATGCTTGCATTATAGGTGTTCTTTATACAGAAAGAATAGAGCAAATCCGATGGTATAAAGATGAAGATCTCCTTTTTTGGTTACACTACATAATGCCTTTTATGGTTTTATGAAAATCACAGTGTTTACTTGGAGTTTGTAAAATTGCTACTTTCCTCTATGGGAGAAAAGAAAAGAACGTGAAAAATAACTCTTAGCAATTTTAGGGGAGTGGGGTGTAGTTTTATGTGTTCATATGTTAGAGTTACTTGTACATATACTTCACATTGTTTCTACAAATATTTGACAATAAGGGCACATTTTGATGATGTGGGCTGTGTGTGAATGCTCATATCAAGGTATCTGTTTCATGAAAAAATAGTAGCAAAATTTATTTTGACATATTTATTTATATATACCTCACATGATTTATATATTTCTTATTATATTTGTATATTGAGTTCATAATAATGTAATTTTATTTGTATATATCTTTAATTTTGACTAAAAAATGCGTTAAACACGTTCACACCTATTCTTTTATATTTAATAACAGTACCATGATCTCATTTTATACATATGCATTATCTAATTAGCACTTTTTTTTTTTTGCATTATTTGCTCATCAAGTTCATATAGATCTACCATCCAACTTGTACATATCACTACTGATATAGTATTAATTGATTTTTTTTTCCTTTTATCTGTTGGAAAACTTGTTCTTTTATTGCATAGATTATATGAAAATATAAATATTATGTTCAAATCAATATAAATTTATGCACACGTAAGACAGTTTATATGCAAAAATTAAGAAAGGGAAAAATACCAAAACCTCGTGGAGGTTTGGGGTAACCAACAGTCCCTTATTTCTCAAATACCTACACTTACGAAAATTGACATTACAATTCACCTTTAGAAAAGAAAAAGGACAATGCTTAATTTTACCCTCCTAATCATCATTTACAAAAGCTTTACCCCCAAGTTAACAAAAAAAAACTTATAAATGAAAAACAAAGTCCAAGAGATCAAAACAACCAAAACAAAAACCCAAATCTGGCGGCCTTCAATGGAACCAAACTAGGAACAGTGAACGGTCAACGAACAATTCAGTGAACAGTCGATGAACATGAGTGAACAATAGAGCGATGTAGACGAATCTAGGTTCGAACGCGAGGAAATCAAAGGAGAAGGTGAATCTGGGTTCGAAGATCTGTAGAATCTAGGTTTAAAAGTTTAGGCTCCAGTATCGACGGTGAAAACGACGGAAACTGAGGCGCTGGTGATGCGAAGATTGGTGGAATCACCCTTCTTCATCACTTTCTCCCTGCTGCAGTCTGACGATGAATCGATGAGCAGCGGAATCAACGGTAATCAATGAACAGCAGAATCGACGGTGAATCAATAAGCAATCTGATGGCGAATCGATGAGTAGTCCGACCGTGAATCACGTCGGGAGCTGAAAGTTCTAGAGCCAAAAGCCAGCAAGGTTCCTCACCCGATGATTGAACGGAGGCAGAAAAGAGAGGAGAAGAGAAGAAGGTGGGCCAAAATAGGGGAGAGGAGGGAGACTGAGAGGATAGGAGAAAGAGAGAAAGGAGGCGGAGATAAGAGGGGGGCATAGAGTTAAATATTACACTATACGTGCGTTATACTGCTTACTTATTGGTATAAATATTTTTATATTTTATTATTTTATTACAATTTATAAATGTAATATACTATGAGATTTTGTATACTACTCCCTTTTTATGTATATTTTTCTGAAAACTGTGGTATACTGCAAGATACATACCACGGTATTTTATTTTTTCGTATGTGTGTAAGATATTTTTTTGTCATTTTATATCAAAATATCATAAATATATAAAATATTAAAATATAATTAGTACGTATCTCATAAAATAAATATTTAATTTTATTATTTTAATTACTTTTCTTAGTTAACACAAAAATTTAATGTTTACTTTGAGCCACCTAAGACCTCAATGTGGTATTAGAAAATATATTATTATTATTAAATTATTACTTTTTCTCTTATATTAATAAATTAATTTCTATCTGGTTATTATTTATTTTGCTCTATATATATAACACTTTTTTTATGTTTTTTGTGTTAAAACATATTTTCTATCATATATATTTATATTTGACAAATTATGATAAGGAAAATTAGAATACATATAAAATATGCAAAAAAATTATTGAATTTATGTCATCTTAAAATAATATTTTAATATTTTTTTTTTGCTAAAATGGTAATGGTATGCGGTAAGTTATGCCATGTGGTATTGTTAGGTTTCAGAAGCCAAACAAGCGCAACAGAATTTAACCAAAACCCTCCAGTATCCAAGTGAAACGCGATAAACTGGGTGTTCGAAAATTTTCAAACCTAATTTTTGGTTGAGATCTCTCACCCAACTGTAGAGTTAAATCACAAAACCTGAACAGTTGACGTGTTCAAGCTCTCTATGGTATCCACACGAGCCTTTCAGGATCACCACGCTTCCATTATGTCCTCGCAGATGCGTTTCTCTTGCGCTCGCAGTGCTAGCTTGCGTCCTCCAAGGAATTGCAAGAGAAGAGTACGGCTATCCTTTTGAGAGGCTAAGGCAAGAAGCTACGAATTTATCACTAAAAGTTGTATTTATAGTGAGACTCAACTTCCAGACCTAATGGGTTTCAAAGCCCTAATCCAATTAGATTTTAATTTCGGGTTTAGTAATGGCTCAACTTTTGGGCCCATTATTAATACGAAATTATTATGAAACCATAACCAAAATAATTAGTTCACGCACTTTAATGATCCAAATAGCTTTATGTGTGCGCCCCAATAGGCTCTTACCACATTGGCAATAATCATAAATCACGTTTATGATCATAAGCAATGAGCGGTGTCTAGCAACACATCATTGCTACCCAAGTGACAAGATTGTCGGTGATTCGACAAAACCTTTATGATCATTACCGATATATGTCATTGTCCCTTTGTCCAAGATATCAAGACTAAGCACGAGACATGGAATATGTCACTCTCGTATAGTCCAATCTTTGGTTTATTGATTATCGAGTAAACCAACTTAAACTGATGACATTGATATCGTATATCAACTCATCCGAGAATGGCCATGCATTTTTCTAAGTCTCACTCTATCAAGGGGTCTGAAAATTTTACTCCCGTTATATAGGAGGGACAAATCTCATCTTGATCATACAAATCCCTCCGCATGATATGTGACATACTCAATAACCTCCTTCAAGTTCACTCAATCACGAGCAACAAAGGGAAGTATCAAAGTATGTGACTCACATGTAGGGAACCTTGATGATCTTAGGTTAAAAGACTACATATACCATGATCACTATGAGAATCACTTATGACACTCATATAACGATCCATGTAGTATTCTCATGATGGGTCGGTCCAGTAACAAGTTCTCCAACTTGTATCCATATGTAGACTACATATTTTATATTAGTCTCCACATATGCTAGTCCTTATGTATCATTGAAACTAGCTCCACAATACTACTAGATTTGGGACATTTAAGAATATCATTATTCTAGGGTTACAATTATGTTTATTACATCACGCAGAAACAAAACAACAAACATAATTGTTGGATTAATGCCTTAATAAATTATCATGACCCAATGTGCAAAAATACAATCATCTTATGATTAGCTTTTGGGCGCAACACTAACAGGTATATTTTAAAAATTTGGGGTGTGATATACATAACGGTAACAGTATTTAACACCTTGGAGGAGGGAAGGTGGAGGAGGAGGAGGGGGAGGAGAACTTGGTCTAGCAGCGGCGATTTTCGTGGATTGGACCGGGTGGGTTTGATTTAGATATTTAGGTTTTTCTTTTCTTTTCTAAATATGGGGTAAATTGTTACATGTAAAAGTGGAGGGTGAAATTTTTTATTGGATAAGGTCATAAGGGCTAAATGAGGTATTTTTTTCTTTTTTATGCTAACGGGGAATTACCAGAGTGAATTTTTCAGGGGGTAACTATAGGTTCCTGAAAAATAGGGGATACAACTGTAAGTTCCTCCAAACCTCAAGGGGGGTTTTGGTATTTTTTCATTAAGAAATAATGCATATGAAAATATTTAACGCATTGAAGTCATACATATAGTTGCATATAGCAAAAATTGTTTTTAGGATTACATTTGTGCACATGCCTCCCAAGATTTATACATATCACTCACTATTTCTTTTTTTTTTTCTTATGATATCTTTCATCTTCTTTTTAGAGGCGAATGCACAAGTAATATATGGGGGTCTATCGACCCCTTTTTTATAGAAAAATACTAATAAAACATACATAATTTAGCAGTTGGACCTCTTTAATTTTTTAATGGATTCATATAATTTTCATAATATATCTTGGTTTAAAAAATTGTGTCCTTCTTACCTCAAGAAGATTAAAAAAAATGGGTCACTCTCTTCTCTCCACCAACAATTAGAATAGTAGTAGAAACTATACTCACCTTTGAACTCTTTTACGTTTTCCTATCTAGGCTTTTAGCTTTCCTTTTGCCACTATTTTTTCTTCAAACATACGAAGAGTCAAGTATTGAATGTGCCTAAGGTTTTTAACTAATTGCCATTAGGTCCATTCATAGGGAGGTGAGTGGCCTCATTTCATAGATCAGGTGGAGGCGAGCTCGGGTATGTGTTTTTTTTGTAGATATTTTCTACTTTTACGTATATACTTGGGAAAAATCGTGGTATTTGGTTTTTATGCATTATTCTTTTAGTTTCAGCTCTTATTTGAGGTTTCATAGCTTCTCATTGTTGTGATTCCATAGCTTCTGAAGTTGGTTGAGGTAAGTTCTTAATTTTTTTGAATTATCCGAATTATTTTTTTTTTGGAAAGAAAATGTATTTTATTATCTATGTTGTAATTAAAATTTATGTATTATGACTGTGGATTCTACATTTTTCTGGTGATTTAGTTGGGTGTTTCCCATTTATTTTGTGTTAATTAATTTTTAATTATGGGTAATTTTAGTGATGTAATTAAAATGTTTAGTTTGAGTGATTTATGCCGTGTGTGTGAACGAGACCGAATCCAATTTCTTGGAAGAGAGTAGAAAAATTGTAGATTTATATTTTTGGAGATGCATTTGGTTTGATTTCGCAGAGTCAAATTTGAGAAGAAAGTGAGAGCGACAGGGTAGGCAAGGATTTGTTCAACTTTAATTCTAAGTGTTAATTATTTTTAAATTATCGGTTATTTAATTATGTTGAAGATATCAGAAATCTATTACAATTTATTCTTTTCCCTTTTAGTCAATCATATGATGGAAACTTTTATAATTTATTATTTATATTGTGACGGCCCTCGAAGCTATAAGTCTAATCAGCCAGGTAATTAGTTAATTTAATAAATGACACCTTAGATAATTTATTTGCAAGTTAAGTCTCGGTAATTTAGGGTCTAGTAGTTAAAAATGAATAAAATTGATCATTTAAGCAAGTCGGGCCAAGAAGGGCATTTTGGTCATTTCACATAATGATCCATTTTTATGGCACGGTTGATTAGAGCATGAGAAAATATTAAATTTGAGGTATCACGATTTTTCGTGATTTCCGCTCTATCATCGTGAATTTGTGAATTGACTAGATTGTCTTTAAGTGGTTTATATGTAACCTTGATAAACGTAGGGACAAAATGGAATATAACTGAAAGGATGGGACTGGCCGCGTATTTATATCTATGAAGGAACCAGGCGCGGTGTAATACCAATTCTGGTCCTTAACTTCTCAGCGTGTTACGAATAAACCCAAATTTCCTGGAGAGTACAAAGACAGCACCATGTGCGTGACATGTGCAATTAAAGCCTACATAAGTTGACTTCCCATTAATTGCTCGGCCATCTTCTTCCACCTTCGTCTCCAGACCACCAAAACCTCTCTTTCTATCCAAACACCATAGCTAAACCATATCCAAGCTCCAATCCATCAAATCCAAGCACAAATAAGCAAGATTTTGAAGGAAAATCAAGATTTGTGTTATCCTAAGCTAGGATTTGTTGCTTCTTGTCTGAGTAAGTTTGGTTTTATTATTTCCCCTATTTTTGAGCTACAGTTTAACTCTGTAAATTTTGGAAATTAATGTTAGACTTGGTTTTTGAGAGAAATCAAAGGTGCTCAACATGTTTGAAGGTGTTTATGAGCTTATCCATGGTTAATTTTGCTCCTATGGTGTAGTTTTCATCATCTTTGAATTTCTGGCACTATTCATGCAATTTTTATGAAATAAATCATGGCTGGGATTGTTGTTTGATATGTTTCCTAGCTTTAAGAAGTAATTTGAGATGCCAATGAGCTAAAACCCAAAAAGAACTAAGGCTGGAATTTTTGTGTAGCCGAAACCGTGAGTGTTGAGCTAAGTATGGTTTAATTCTTTTATAACCAGCCATAATTTCGTGTTCCAAGGATTTTGGTAGCTCAATAAAGTTATTTTCTTACTTATGAACTGGTATTTGAAGGCCAGGAAGTGGGAGAAAAGGTGCTGGGCAGTGAAATACACATAGAAACCATGTTGTGCATTTAAGGTGCATTAGTTAAGAGCTTGTGGAATTAATTTTGTTCCAGCTAGGAGCTGCTGGTTTTAATGGTTTAAATTAATTCTAGATGATGTTATCTTGCTTATGATTTGGTGTTTAAAAGCTAAGAAGCAAGAGAGCATTTATTTGGAAGTGAATCGCCCATGAATGCCATGAATGTGCATTAAGGTGGAGTTTTGGTGTTGCTGTAATTGTAGTTACTTCCAAGAATAAACTGTATTATTACCGTATTTTTGGTGGCTTTTGGTGGTGATACTCTTGCTTATACACTAGTATACAATGCATAAAAATTAAGAGAGCAAGATTTAGGTTGGTTTTATGCTATTAAAAGTGTAAAGAACCGCAAGATAGGCAAACCGGAGACAGAAAATTCTGGGCAGTTGGTGGTTGTTTCATGGGCTGTTTTCAAGTGTTAAAATTGATAAATTGTGCTTAAAATGATCAATTTAGGTGCTGGGAATAAACTACTAAAAGATAACCCAAGTTTGGGTTGAAACCGAGACAAAAAGGCTAAGTACTTGAAGCCTGCAAATTAAGTTATCTAAGGTAAGGGTTATTTAATTTGTATGCTTATGTGTTAAATAAATTTGGCTATGATACTTGTATATCAAGTGGCTGAATTATGGATAAATTTAACAAGCATATGATTTGAGTATTGATGGCTATTTGAGAAGCTTATATGATTGGGTTTGGTAAGAAGCCAAACTATGAAGTGCATATGAAGTGTGTAAGTGCATAATTGTAAACTTATATCTATAGGCAAAATGGACCTTGATATGGTCTAATTTACGGTGAGTATGACGGGTTAGGAACCTACGATACCTAAGGTCACAATGATGGGCTAAGACCTGGATGGACCTAAGAGGGGGAGGTGTCCTTAACCACTCACGAAACCTGATAAAGGTAGCACTAACACATGCACTAAATAAGCAAATAGTTCACTCATGTACATAAAATAAGGGATATTAACAAATACTAAGAAGTTTTCAAAGCAGTATTTGTATGGACAAGTTGGACTTGTCAATTGAAGGACAATTGAGTAAAGGAATTGTGGGAACTAGCTACTCCCATAATTATTGGCCAATAATACGAGTTCCTAGCACTATGACTTGAGCTCAAGTGCACTATGCATATATCGACATCCTTATGGATAATATGCACAGTCCTATATTGTTGATTTTCTTGCAGGTTATAACCCTTACTGAGAACTTTTGGTTCTCACATCCCTTACATATTTTGTGTGCAGATACTGGTGGACCTGGGGCTAATAACCAATAAAGAAACTGGTTGTTAGTATTTTGATACCCGGTGTGCAGAAGTTAATTAATATTGTACATTATTATTAAGTTTCTTTCTTGCAGGTTCCTAATTACTGGAATACTAACTTACTGACCTTTGTTGTACAGAGGCAAGAAACAGGGAATACCTGAACACTGTAGTGACCCCTTTTTGGCAGTGTAACTCAGGTGGGATTGGATCCCAAGATTCTCAGTGTACAGCATATGTATAACACTTTTGCGTATGATGTATATATATGTGTGTGGAAGTTATGCCTCTAGTAAATGCTATGAAACTAGTGGTTGTGTTCCCTAGTAGCTTGTATGGATTCACGATGCATAATATTATGTTTTATATAAATGCATGTTTGAAGTGCTGGCCAGCTGCATCGATTAAATCTTATTTTTATGGTCATTAACCTACAGCCATAGTAAGGCATAGTATAAAACAGTATTGCATTAAGGATTTAATCAATTAACAGGCCCACTAAGAACAAATTTACATAGGCCTAACACCGAATAAGTGTAAGGTTCCTGGGGTCCTATATGACTTAAATAGGATTAAGGTTCAAGGCCCGTGACATATATGGTTGTAAAATTATAGAAAAACTTAAACTTCACTTAAATAAAAATATTGTGAACGTATATAATTAGCCTTTCCCCACACAAAATCAAAGAAGCTCTTTATTAGAGTGTGAGTTTGTTTGGAAATATTTCCTCTCCCTCCAAAAACTTTTGAAACATTTGTTTTCATACAAAGATTAAGAATTAGAAAAGTATTTTTATATTATTTTCACTTTTACCCATAATTTTTTACATGTAAACGAAGAAATTCAGAGAAAGTTAATATTAAAATGATAGTTTGAATGATGATATGATAAAACAATTTACTAAATCTGAAAGTATTTCAAAGATTTGTTATTCGAAAAAAAAAATTATGGAGTAAGAAATACATAAATTTTGGGTTAATAAGGGGTTTTAAAGTTTTAACCAAGACTTATTTTGTATTGTGGACCAAAACTATAATACATGAAGTATTTGTACGATTCCAAAAGACACATTTGTTCAAATAATTTTTCATACAAATTATATTTATAGAAAAAACTGTGTTAAAAAATCTTATGACATTAAAATTAAGTTATGATTAATTCAAATATTCTTAAAAAATGAAATGTTTCCAAGTTGTTAGTAACCAATTTGGTAAATAAAATACACATGACATAAGACTAAGGCGGTTCATTCAGATTAATATTCCAACCCAAATTCATCCCTTGACTATAACGCGCTAAAATTTTTATTTCTTAAAATACAAAAACTTGAAGTTTTTGTCTTTTTGTATATATTGGAAGACAATAATAAAAATACCAATTTGGCTGATCTCAAAGTTCGAAGACCAAAAGATATAATCATAATTAGAAGACATTATTACGCAATTAGGATCCAATTTAATTACCAACGCTGATTGTTTATTTCATTTATTTTTTACAATATTCTTTAGATCGTAATTAGTTGACTTAATTTTAGTTTGAGTGATTTAGTGTTGGGGTTTAGTAACAATAATAAAATAATAATAATAATACTAATATTTATTATTATTTTTTGTACCCAATAATATAAACATAATAACAGTAATAATAATAATTAATAATAGTAGATAGTAGTAGAAGTAAGTTAGTAAATAATAATAATGAAATTTTGTTAGTGATAGTTGAAATACTATTCATAATAATATTACGTCCAAATAATAGAAATAATAATAATTATAATAATATTAATAATAATAATACTAATAATTATAATAATAATAACAATAATGAAACTAATAATAATCTTTCTAATGTATTTTGTTTAAAATACGCGTGTAGATTAATGTTTCTTTGTTTCATTTTCAGAAATTTCTTATATTACCAGGATATTAAGTTTTTCTCCCCCCTTTTTTCAGTTCCTCCCTGCATCTGTGAGCCTGAAGACGTACCCATTGTTTTTCCTCTCCGTTCGAAGTCGTTCGAGGTAAGTTTATATTTTTTTTTCCTTTCGAATTGAAAACGGGATTTCTGAAGGGAAATTGTTTTTAATTATTAATATTGATCATAAAACTTATGTGTTGTCACTGTGGTTTGAACATAGTTGTTGGTATTTGAATATGCAATTTATGTTAATTATTTGTTATCTGTGGATATTTTTTCTGATGGATTAGAGTGAATATGTAATTTCTTTGTGCGTTGTATAGATTATTTTATGGAATGATTATTAGTATAAGTTGATGGTAATAGGTATAGTTATGGTTTAGCTGGAGTGATTTAGTGTAAATGGTTATATTATGTCATGGTCTAATAATAATAATAATTATTATTATTATAATAAAACCATGTTACAAGAGGATGACAATAATAATGCAGAAAAATAAAAAAATTAATTTGGAGACCAATAGAGAAAATGTAAAAACTTGATGTATTAAGAGTTTAACAGTTGACTTTGGAAAAGTTAAGAAAAGAAAGTCTTATTTCACTAAAAAAAATAAATAAACCATGGTGACCAATATTTTAGTTTAGAAAATAAAACATTAAAAAAAATAACCAAGGAATTAAACAAAAACACTATAATTTATTAAACTTAGGGTCTAATATTAGAAACGAAAATAATATAGGGACTGGAAATGTGTTTCACAAAAAAGAAAAGTGAAAGTAGGAGAATAACGAAATCAACAATCGAAAAGATATTTTCATTCGAAAATGTCACTAACCTTTCAAAAGAAGCAACCAAACCCAAAAATAAAAAAGAATAAAAGGAAAGGACATGCAACAGAGCGGGTCGCAACCCAGCCCTACACCGAAGTACAAAATCATTTCTAAGATCTTGGTTTGATACTCGTTTTCATTAATAAATGACGACCACTGAAGAGGAGGATCCACCGTCCTTCGACAAAATCCAGCTAGCTTGATTGTACCAAACATGACTTGAACGCAAACCTAATCCTAACCCTAACCTTTACCATAGACCATAAATCTAAACTTAAACCCAAGACCCTAATCCTAAACTTTAAAACCCTAAAGACAAAATCTAACCTAAACTATAAGTCTATAATCCAAAAAGTATAAACCCTATATCTAAACCTAAACTCTAATAGACATAAACTTAGACCCTAATCTTAACACTAATTTTAAGTTTACCATAAACCCTAAATAAAAAATCTGAACCCTAATCCCCATAAACCCAAGACTCTAACCTTAACTATAAACTCTTAATCCAAATCATAAACCCTCAAACTCTAACCTTAAAACCCTAAACCATAAAGTATTAACGCAAAGTTTCAACCCTCATCTTAAACATTAACTTTCTTTATTCATTACCTTTTTTACTTAGTAAAGCCTATATGTAATAAAATATAATGAAGAAAATTTGTAATTTAAATACTAAGAACAATAAGAATAATAAGAACAATAAGAACAATAATTACCGTACGTTAATCATAAGAACAATAAGATTGAGAATAAACTTTGTTTATCTAACAATTTTTTAAGTTACTTACGTAAACATTAATGAACGTTTTTTATTTTTATTAACTCAATATTAAACTTCACTACGTATATCATTTAATAGATTGAGGTGTTTATGATTACGAACAGATTTTGTTTGTAATGGAATCCGCCCGTAATTAGATGTACAGTAACCGTTTCTTGCCTGGCCAAACAGGTTATACACAACAGTGGGAGTCCGGGGTCGAAGAATTTATATCATTTGTTGTCTCTCACCCTGAAACTATGAGCGGGTTATGCATTCACTGTCCTTGCCGGAAATGTAATAATTTGCGGTTTAAACAGTCTGATGAGGTCAGAGTTCATCTGTACAAATGGGGGTTTAAGCCTTTTTACTTGAATTGGACCGCTCATGGTGAGCCATTTAATGAAGCATCAGATACTGATCCGGGTGTGGGTGGGTTTGATCAGTTTAACCAAGGGTGTTTGACGAATCCATATGAAAGGATGGTATTAGATGTCGTTGCCCCTAGTTACTCACAAATTCCGGAAGACAATGTTGCAAAGCAGAATGAAAGTGCAAAAAAAATTTTTAATCTTTTAAATTCAGCATCAACTCCTTTATGGGATGGGTGCGAAAATCATTCTGAGTTATCTGCTATTGTCCGTCTTCTCAACCTTAAGTCTGAGTATCACATGTCACGAGCATGTTTTAATGGCATTGCTCAACTGATGAAGGAGACTCAACCAACAGATAGTAAGATGCCATCAAATTGGTATGAAACTAAGAAATTAGTTTCACAGTTGGGTCTGTCTCACGAGAAGATTGACGTCTGTGTGAATGATTGTATGTTGTTCTGGAAAGATGACAGTAGTGTGCGTATTTGTAAGTACTGTGCAGCTGAAAGATATAAGCCAAAAAAAGGAGGTCGTGGTAAAGATCGACCGAGAAAAACTATGCATTATTTACCACTAAGCCCTCGTCTGCAACGCTTATTTGCGTCATTGTCAACAGCTGAGCAGATGAGGTGGCATGAGGAGCAAACACAGGTCCCAAGTGTTATAAAACATCCATCAGATGGTGAAGCTTGGAAACATTTTGATCAGACCTACCCATGGTTTGCTTCGAAAGCACGAAATGTCAGATTGGGGTTGTGTGCCGATGGATTTAAACCTTTTGGACCATCTGGGAAACAATACTCTTATTGGCCTGTGATCGTTACTCCGTATAATTTGCCCCCTTGGATGTGCATGAAAAAACCCTATATGTTCATTTTGTTACTGATTCCAAGTCCATGTAGCCCAAATCATAAGATTGATATTTATCTACAACCTCTAATAGAGGAGCTACGGCATCTGTGGTTTGATGGCGTTGAAACATGGGATGTGTCATTGATACAAAATTTTATTCTGCGAGCAGCATTAATGTGGACCATAAATGACTTTCCGGCTTATGGCATGCTATCAGGGTGGATGACACATGGGCGATTGTCTTGCCATATTTGTATGGGCGAAAGTAAGGCATTCCAACTTAAGTATGGCGGGAAAATTTCATTTTTCGGCTGTCATCGGCAATTCCTTGGCCGGAACCACCCATATAGAAGAAATTGTGCTTGTTTTAAGAAAGGGAAATTAGAGAAGTCATTGTCTCCTCAACGCTTATCAGGTGAAGATATATTTGAAAGAATCTCATGGATTCCATCAGTTGGTAACGATGGGCCACAACATTGCCCGTGAGATTATGGGAAATCACATAATTGGACGAAGCGAAGCATTTTCTGGGAATTACCATATTGGGCCACGAACTTAATACGACATAATCTAGATGTTATGCATATTAAGAAGAACGTGTTTGAGAATATATGGAATACTATGATGGATGTTAAGAACAAAACGAAAGATAATGTGAAAGCACGGAAGGACCTGGAAATTTATTGTAATTGGCCAGAGTTAAACATGGTTCCATTAGATGATGGTCGTTCGTTCAAACCAAAGGCGAGGTTTACATTTGATGTTAACCAAAGGCAAGATGTGATCGCTTGGGTAAAATCTTTACGACTCCCTGATGGATATGCCTCGAATCTTGGGAGATGTGTTGATACAGCTGGTTGCAATATGTATGGCATGAAGAGTCATGATTTCCATGTTATGATGCAAAGGCTTCTCCCCATTGCCCTCGAAGCGCTACCCGAGAATATTTGGAAGCCATTAACGGAGTTAAGCCTATTCTTTATAGACTTGTACTCTCCAGAGCTGCATGAAAATCACTTGCTTGCGTTGGAGGCCAATATTCCAATTATAATTTGTAAGTTTGAGAGAATTTTTGCTCCAGGGTTTTTTGGTGTCATGGAGCATCTCCCAGTTCATTTTCCATTTGAAGGAAGGGTTGGAGGACCTGTTCAGTACCGATGGATGTATAAATTTGAGCGGTGCATGCATGACCTAAAAATGAAGGTTTCTAATACTGCTCATGTTGAGGGATCGATATGTGAAGTATACCTTATAGAGGAGACTTCCATATTTTGCTCTCATTACTTTGAATCCCATGTTCCCTCCATGATGAACTGAATACCGAGAAATGATGATGGTGGTCCTGTCCCATGTAATGGTGACTTGTGGTCCATATTCACCTTTTCAGGACGTCCATATGATGCATGCCGATATAGATTCCTCATGGACGATGAACTCAGACTTGCAACCACATACGTTCTTCTAAACTGTGCTGAGATCAGGCCATATCTAGAGTAAGTCATCGTTCATGAAAAGGCATTCCAACTTTGATTATGTTGAAATTCAGGGCTACTCATCTGACAAAACTAACATATTTTCATAATTTCTGTGTTTGGCCACAGTATGTTTGTGGACATGGTCAGGGAAACTGCACCCGAAATAACAATGTCTGAGATGGACATACACATTGAAAACAATTTCTCAACCTGGCTCCGACACTATGTACGTGTGCTTTTAGTCAGTATGTATTGCAATATGTTAAGTTATAAAAGAATCCATATATATTGTCCTAAATTGAAAATGTTTTACATAGGTTGATGACCCAGGTAACAATATTGTCGATAACGTCTTGTGGGATGTTGCATGTGGGCCCTCACGTCGGGTTCAGACGTGGCAGGTTTATTTCACAAATGAGTACAAGTTTCACATAAGTGAATGGGGGAAGGACAAATCAACATTTAATAGTGGAGTCTGCATACGCAGCACGGGTGCAAGCGAACTTGAATGTGATGTTTATGGTATCTTAGAAGAAGTCATTCAACTTGAATATCCGGGCTTTCCACATAAGAATGTTGTCTTGTTTAGGTGCAACTGGTTTGACCTAACACCTGGACTTGGAACTCGAATGCATAAACAGTTTGGGTTAGTTGAGATCCGGAATAGCTGCAGATATTAGAAGTTTGATCCTTTCATTCTAGCGTCACAGGCTGACCAAGTTTACTACACACAATATCCGAGTAAGTCACATAAAAGAAACAAGTGGTCAGCTGTTATGAAGATAAAACCTCGATGGATAATCCAGTATGCAATTCTGGACAAGGATGACGTGTATCAAGATAGTGGATCCGTGAATTGTCAAAGAATTGAAAATGACCCAGTTGAGGAGTTAGCTGACCCGGGTGTCGGTGATGATATTGAAAAAGATGTACTTGAGGGAGGGATCTAATGGCGAGATAGAGGATGAGGAGGAGTTTATATATGATGATAGTGACACTGAAGAAAATGAGGAGTTTGATGAGAATGGAAGCACTGGGTCGAATAAATGATTAGATAACATGTACTAGATATAATGAAACAATTCCTGTCATTTTCTAATGTGTAGAAAATATTTGGTAAATTTATGTACCCCTAATACTCCACAATATATGTCAGTCAATATATGTTATGTTTAATTTACCTACTTAGCTAATAATAAATGCAGATGCCTCGTAAAAGGGATAACACCTATAAACGCCGACCTGGGAAAAGACCATTTGCGCAGTTTAAGGAGGTAATGGAGCCAATACTTAATGAACGACATAGGATGGGTTCTTCATCCCGTGCACAAGAGGATGTCGGTGTAGAGACACAGGTCACAATAGTGCCAGCGACGCACGTCCACTCACATGAACACCGATCTGACGGCGATGGAGGCACGCAATCTGGACATGGATCTGGTGCACGCCACATTAGGCACCCCATAGTGACGACTCATCCCTCAGATGATGATCTACATATTGATGACAACCCATCATCGATGTCATAGACAGCAGCCCGATCGCGGATAAGGATATCCCCACATGGTAACACGTAAGTGATAAATAGCAGACACACGTATTAATAATAGTAAGAGTAATTATTTTACATGGAATCATCAACAAGTCAGTAATTAACAATTTGAACGTCGCAGATTCATTCCAGCTGCAGCGACACGGTTAGTGACACCATGTTTCACCACACATTTCAAACCCTATTCTGATTGGTCTTCCGTCTCTCCATCAGACTTGCAGCAATGGTGGCGTATTTTTTAGGTATAACAATAATATTACTATGATAATGATGTAATAATGTTATAAGATTAAGAATTGGTTTTTTCCATGCTAATAGTTTAAACATATTAACCTGTACAGAGGAGCTGTGAGTGGGATCCGATACACCATAATAAGGTGTATCGGGTGTGGAATATCTTGGGAGCACAGCATTACAGAAGCATGATGTCAAAAATTCGACGTGTGAAAGATCCTGTTAAACGTTGAGCGAAGGCAAACTTTATGTCAGATGCTGCATATGCGGAAATAGAGGCATATTGGGTGAGTCTGGAGTTCATTCAGAAGTCCGCTAGGTTCAAGGCAATGCGACCAATAGTGACTGACGAGAATTCACAGTCTGGCTCTTGCAGTGCAACATATGCAGGGGGATCTATCTCGATGTCTACACATCGAGAGCAAATGGTATGTATGTTACACCCGGAAAGTGATGAATGATTAATTACCGGGTTAAGTGGATTAGTGGCATAAATAGTTTCCTAATTTGGAAACTTAGCGAAATTATTTGTAGAGACTTTGAATTATTTATGAAATGGGCATTAATGAGTGTTGGACACTCTGAGAATTATGCTTGGCTAAGGCCAAGAGTTTGGGTGATAAAAATGGCAAGTTTGGAAGTTGAGGGACTCAATTGCAAAGTTGGAGAAAGATGGAGGACCAAGTGAGTAATTTGGCCATTTTTCATGAAAAATATATGCATGACCGGCCACCCCATGTTACCAATTTAAAATTGGCCTACTACACATTCCACTCATAATTATTTAATCCCTCCACTACATCCTCCACTCACCAATTAAATATTACCCTACTTCCTTTTGTCCCCCACTTTCCCAATTTGACTATTCTATTACCCATGCCTTGTCTCCCACTACAAATCCCACTCACCATATTTTAATCACCCACTTACATTGTCTCCCACTTACATTAAAATATTGGCCCATCATTTTTGACTTATTCTCCCACCTTTTTCATTCAAAATTCATCCATACCTCCAAATTATGCATTTGATATGCATTTTGGGTGCATTTCACTTCATTTAGCACCATGACCACCCACCTTCTTTGAATATACGTTTAATGCACATTTAGAACGCATTTGAGTTTCATTTCTCTTTCATTTGCAAGTGCATAACCAGCCATCACTCCCACTTTCATTTCATTTTTCATTTCCATTCTCTCTCTAGCACCAAAAGCTCTCCCTTCTCTCTAAGTTCCAGCCATGGTGTTCTTCAAACTCCATCTCCTTCTTTCTTCATCTAAGATTCGGCCATAGCTAGAAATGCATGTTCTTGCACATGCAAACACATTTTCTTGAAGCTTTCAAGCTCCTAAACCCATCTAGACCAAGAACAAAGTGAGAAATCAAAGAAAACCCATGAAGAAATGCTTGTGAAGTTTCGGCCATATGGATAAAATGGTGTTCTTGAGCTCACCTCAAGAGCTCCTTACATGCATGGCATTTCTAAGCCATGAAGAGCAAGAAGATGAAGACGAACTCCAAGAAAGTGAAGCTCAAGTTTCGACCATTTAAAGGTTGTAAGTGAACCAAGTTTTTCTTGGTAGTTTCATGTATTTTGAGCTAGATGCTACTCTCTAATGACTTGGCCATGTTGGATTTTTGCAAGGAAATCAAGTGGATATTTCGGCCATGGAAGGATATTGTTGTTCTTGAGCTCAACTCAAGAGCTCTTTATATGCATGGCACTTTTAAGCCATGGAAAGCAAGGATGGAGGTTTCGGCCATGAGTATACATGGCATTTGGAGGCATGAAACCAAGTGTTCTTGGTGCCTCGAGGCTTGTGTGGCCATTCCAAGGAAGGAAACAAGCAAAAGATGAAAGAAAAGCAAGAAAAAGAAATGATGGGGCTATTTGGGCCAAAAGTTAAATTTGAAGACCCAAATTGAAAACCAAGTGTTCTTGGTCCATAAATTATGAAATGGGCTATTTTGGGCCATAATGGCATTATTGGCAAATGGGCTAAATCCTGAAAAGGTTAATATAGGCCCAAGTTCTGAAAAGGTTAAATTGGGCTAAAAAACCTGAAAAGGTAAAATTGGGCCTAAATGATAAGTTGGGCCAGAATTCCAGAAAAGGCCAATGTAGGCCTGAGTTCACAGAAAATTGGGCCTCAGTTCACAAAAAGGCTAAGTGGGCCTTTACCTCCTTAAGTGAGGTCCATTAAGGAAATGGCAAAGTTCCAACAACAAACAAAGCAAAGCAAAGGCAATGAGCAAAAGGTTACACCAATGGTGGTAAGGATCCTTTACTCACTTATTGCATGGTGTACTTCCATGATATTGTTTGTGAGTATAAATGCCCCTATGTGATGGTCATAGAACCAAGTGACCATAGGTGTGCAGCGGGTTAGTTGTTCTTTGTGTGAGGGCTCATGTTACTTTCTTAGTTTAATAATTGGGCACGTAAGTGCATAATTGATGAGGTATCGTTGCTTCGGCAACTTTGGGCACGTAAGTGCATATTGGACGAGGATTGTTGCTTCGGCAACTATGGATATGAATAATGGGCAATTGTGGATATATATATGGTTTGATTAGCTAATCAATATAAAGGCAAGTGTTAGAGTTTATAGTAAGAATGGCCAACTTACTATGTAACTCGGAGCTCTAGGGGAACGGGTGGTATGATGAAGAAGGAGAATTGAGGTTTAAAGCCTTGGACACTTGCCAGGGGTGCCAGTGGTGCCAGGGGTGCCATTAGTGCCAGTACTGCCAGTCTGGCCAGGAGTGCCAGTAGTGGGTGGCAGTAGTGATTGCCCAGGAAAACTTGTGGTTGAGTGCGTGTGTTGTGTGCTTCTCTGAACCGTTGTTGTTTGTGCATGCTGACCCAAATTATTATTATTGTTGTTGTTGTTGCTATTGTGCTGTATCTTGTGTTTTCTTTGTTTTAGTGTTTTCCTTTGCAGGAACAGGATTATTTGCCATGATATTCTTGGCTTGGATTTATTTGCCATGGTATTCTTGGCATGGGATTTAATTGCCATGACATTCTTGGCTTAAGAATAGGCTTTGGAAGCCATATGTGACTACGAAAGTCATGAGAGATTACCTCATTCTGATTTGGCATTGCCATTACGTTCTTGGCACAATTTTGGCTTTTTAAGCCGGATTTGACTACGAAAGTCATGAGTTACTTACCTCACACCTGGATCCTTACTGAGTTTTATAACTCACCCGCCCTTCTTTACTTTTTTCAGGAAGTGGATTGGATGGCTTGATAGATCAAGTAGGGAGTACTAGAGTACTCGTTATGTTTTGCTAAAGGGTTGGGTATGAGTTTAGTGTTGCTTAATATATTCATTTGACTCTAAGTGACTTATGTGGTATATTTTACTTGCGGAACAAGCTAATGGTTTGGACTTCCTTGTGCAGGCTTGTGGAGTCTAGAAGTTGTGGGAACAAGGTCTATTAAGCTGGAATGAGTTCCAGGTTATGAGTTAAAGTTTGGGTAGACATAAGAACTTGGTCTGTAAAACCTAAACTTAACTAGTTATGGACATATAGCATCCTTGGTATGTTTTCCAAGTAGGAGATGCTTGTTAGATGCACATTGTGATCATGATTATCTTAGGATGAATTTTGATGAAATGCCATGATGGATATTCATGTTATGTGTACTAGACTTGGCTGATGCTCATGGATATATAAATGTGGTTTTCAGAGTTGAAAATGAGATGGGCTTCTTTGTTGCCATGTATTGGATCAGTACACTTGATGGACACACATCCTATGCACTTAATGGATTAAGTGTATGCTTTGCTTGAATTGCAAGTATGATTTGCTGATTATGTGTGTAACTAAGGGAAGACTTCCAGTGAATCTGGATTTATTGGATTTTGTTGAAATGGCATCTAAAGACTTGTGTGTGTAACCGGCTAAGTGGTAAAGTCCATAAATGGAACTCTAGAATTCCACATAGGTATTAGCTCGTTCCTGGAGAGCACCCTGACAACACATTGAAAGTATTTAAGTAACAAGCTAGTACCAAAATAGATCCTGGAGTCACGCCATAGGTGCTCATAACTAGCTAATAAAGCCCCTTCAGTATGAATAACTTCCGCTGCATTAATCTGATAATCGGGCCCAGATGGGCCAGGGGCAGTTTGGGGCGTGAAAATGTATCTCGGTAATGTTCTTTCATTTTACATTTAAGATACTAATGAAATTAAATGACATATTAATTGTACGTTTCATTCAATTAGAGAGAGAGAGATCCTGAGAAGAAGGACCCTGGCTTGTTTAAAGTCCTTCAAGCAACACATAAAATGAAGAATGGGAAATATGTTAGTAAGCACTGTGAAGAAGTTGCTGTAAGTATTATAACTGTTTGTTCTCAAATATTCTTAAGAAACTTACCATGTTTTACAAATAATGACTGGCTTAAATGTATTTTATTCTGTTTCTGTAGACTCGTATCAGTGCAGAGATTGAGGAGCAAATACAACAAGAGGATGGAATAAAGGCAATTGATGAACTAGCAATCATTAGTACTGCATCTGGCGGTAGAATGAGAGGCCGTGTATTTGGATTAGGATCTGAGTAGTGTGTCATACCGGGACGCCGACAGCCAGGTGCCATCCCGCCTATCGACATCACACAGATACCACAATTCAACGAGCAAGTACAAAAGATGATGGCGGAAGAGAATGCACGAAGGGATGCGGAGTACGAGAGGAAGCTCGAGAGAATTAAGAGGAGACAGAGAGCAGAGATGAAGGCTCAAAGAGCAGCATTGGAGGCAAACTGGGCTCAGTTGGAGATTATTTGTCGTTCGCTAAACCTTCCGTGCCCGCCGGCTCAACCAGTTCCATAGTATCCTGATGACTTGGACTCGGAGGATGAGGAAATAGTCGGGACTCCGTGATGGGCGTCATCAACAGGTAAGCGCATTGCCAAAGTTCTTGTGTTATCAGACTTACATAATAATTGTTAGACCTAATTAAGACTCAGTTGAAATTACTGAAATATGTAATCCGTTGAATGTTGTATGCTTTCTTCCAGACATATATGTTCTTGTTTTAATTATGCTGTATTTGAGAATATTTTATTTTAATTACATTTGCATAGCTGTGTAATGTTTATTGCTGAGTAAGAGCAGAGATGAAGGCTCAAAGAGCAGCATTGGAGGCAAACTGGGCTCAGTTGGAGATTATTTGTCGTTCGCTAAACCTTCCGTGCCCGCCGGCTCAACCAGTTCCATAGTATCCTGATGACTTGGACTCGGAGGATGAGGAAATAGTCGGGACTCCGTGATGGGCGTCATCAACAGGTAAGCGCATTGCCAAAGTTCTTGTGTTATCAGACTTACATAATAATTGTTAGACCTAATTAAGACTCAGTTGAAATTACTGAAATGTGTAATCCATTGAATGTTGTATGCTTTCTTCCAGACATATATGTTCTTGTTTTAATTATGCTGTATTTGAGAATATTTTATTTTAATTACATTTGCATAGCTGTGTAATGTTTATTGCTGAGTAAAGCTGGGGGAACTTTTGAATTGGTATGTTAATTTCGAATGATTTTCAAACTGGGAAAAATACGAAACAACCGAAACCTATAACGTTTAATGTACATTATCAACGTGCAAACGGGGAACTTACCAACTTGCGCGCGTTGGTAATTACCGACTGTCATCCTGTTACCAGCGTGTATGCAAGTTGGTAATTACCAACGACTTCATAACAACTCCCTTACCAACTGATGTAAGTTGGTAACTACCAACGCGGGTTCCTATCAACTGTCAGGACAGTTGGTAATTACTAACTGCCCAGCAGTTGGTAACTACAACTACGTGATGGAAACCAAGCCTAGTTCCTGACCGTTGGTAATTACCAACGTGAATTTTACCAACCTGTACCCGTTGGAATTTACCAGCGTGTTATTAATTGCGCGTTGGTAAAAAATTTTCCAACGTATCGAATACCAACTTGCTTTTACCAACGGCTCCGCATTGGTAAATTTCATTTACCAACTGCTGCGCGTTGGTAAATGGCAGTAGGTAAAGTCCTATATTTTAGTAGTGAAAACAAATATTTGAAAATCTACTTTGGTTCGATTTCTCTATTTTGGTTTAAGGGTTCGGTTACATCAATGCCGAATTAACCAATTTTTTTGTTTACATTTTTATGCTTTGTTAATATGTTATTTATTGTTGATTTTTTTTTTTGCTTTCTTTTCATCAACGTACTAGTGTGCAAGCTTTTATCTAGCAATTGTGGTATAATTATCAAACTATATATTAACTTCCGCTTTACAATTTACTCATTTTTAGTGGAAGTATATGGGCTATGAAAAAATTGATTAGTTCATTTTCAAACTAAATTGAACTAAAATATTTCAATTGGTTTTGTTCTATTTTTCTAGCTAGTTGGGTTAATTCAGTTTCTTATGGTCATAGACATAAAACCGATTTAACTAATCCGAACCAAAATAACCAAATGCACACTCCACTCCTTCCATTCCATTATCATACTTTGACTCCAAGGCACAATACTATGCCTACTTTTGGGGGGAGGGGGGGGGAGGGGGAATTTACTAGTCTCTAATTGGTTGGGTAAAACCAAAATTCAACCCGAATTATCCTTATCGGGTTGGGTAAAAATAGACCATAGTTCGCAGGTTGGTTCCACATATATGAGAATTGATGATTTTTTGTTTAGCTCTAGTTCTACATAAAACCAATCCGAGGTAGAATCAGACCAAAGTTATAATATTACTAAATTATCCATACATTTATGTATTGAAAAAATAAAGAATTGTGAAGGTGTTTTAGACTTTTATATTAAATCATAAAACTAATATTCCTAATCTTGAATCAAAACTGAACAGGGGATGAGAAATTGTTTATGTTTTCATATTGTAGGAAATTACAATGACATTGTGGTTGGTTTGGTTTAAGTAGCAAAAAGATATGTATCACATTAAATATTGTTTTCTTTGCACAGATAAAACAAAAGGAGATAAAGTATCTAATCAGTAATTTTCTAGAATTTGTAAAGGTATTTTGTGAAATCGCATGCAATTAGATACATTTTTCTTCTTGTTGCATTATGTAACAGTATGTGAAACTCTTTGAATATTATTAAGAACGTGTGTATTTAAATATGGATTTAGTTGTGTATTATGTTAGATATTTGAAAAAAATATCAAATGTATCACTAATGTTTTGGGTGGGGGCGAATATGCCACTACAGTTTTTTTTTTACCCAATCTCTCACTATTGTTTTAAAATGGGTCGAATATGCCACCGCCAGTTAGAAAATAGCAAACAAATGTAAAAAACAGTATGTTTTAAAATCTTGTAGTTATCATGCATCTTTAAAAAAATATTAGGACCTTTGAGCTTTTTGCCAAAAGAGAGTCTGATCTCTGCCTTCAACGTTTCAGCTCTGCCCCTGTCTCCATCACCAGTGCCCTAGTCCCATCCCTGCCCTCCCTCTGTCTGTGCTGTCTAATCTCTTCACCGGCATTCGAGAGAGAGACATAGTCTAATTATAAAAAGTCTTTAAATTTTGTTAAAACTTACATTATTACACTAAAATTTCAAAACGTGTTATTTTTGACGTTTTTCATTAGCTTTTTTACGTTTTTCGTTAGATATTTAATGGCCAATGGCATAACCACTCTTAATTTAAAACTTCAGTGGCATATCCAGCTCATTTTAAAATATTAGTGGGAGATTAGGTAAAAAAAAATTTAGTGGCATACCACTCCCAACTCAAGGCATTAGTGACAAATTTGATATTTTTTCCTAAATATTTTATAAACTAGTTGTGAATGCAATTTGATTGAATTTAAATATTTTTATAGATTTATGATATAAACCGAAAAACCCGAGAACCAAAACCGAAAAATCCAGAACCATGGTTCTGGTTCTTTCCGGTTCTCGGCTCACTGATTGGATAAAAAAATTTTAGAACCGAGCTTATTTCGGATTAGTTCGGTTCCACTAGAAAATCGACCCATGCTCACCCCTACTCTAGCGGACCCATCATGTTTGCCATTTATAAACGTTGTTAAAGAATTGGCAATTTATATTTTTTGGATATTACCAGAATTCCCCTGGAGGTTTCATAAAATTATGTTTCATTTCTTTATATTTTAAAAACATACACTTATAACATTAATACCTAGAGTAAATGACAAAAGCCCCCATCTGCTTGGATCTAACCTACATTTTGCCCTCTCTATTTTTAAAAATCTACACTTTACATCATACTTCTTTTGTAGTGTCCGACAACAACTTTTGAAACCCTAAATTAAACTGTTTAATAACCATCCTTTAGTAATTTTAATATTTTTGATATAATTTTTATAGCTAATCAATCTTTAAAAAATACTGATATGCATTTACAAGAAGAAAAATACATTTATAGAAAAAACTGATAATTTAAAATGTCTATTAACTATAAAAAAATATTAAAGAGGCTAACATTACCAGAGTTTAAATTACAGTTTCAGCAGTTGTTATTAAACAGTATAAAAGAATTATGAGGTAAAATGTAAGTTTTCGAAAGTATAGAGAAAAAGTATAGATTATGGTAAACCTCATAAGGTAATTGTAACTTTCTCATAATACGTAACATAGTCGATTGACTAATTTCCACACAGTTGGAACGTCAGGAAATTATAAAAATAACCTTAAAATAAGATTAGGATCAACTGTGAGTCTTGGTAAATTTAGTGCGTGGTTAGTCAGATGCATTTTTAGTTTTTCTATTTTCATGTGCGTGTGGTGCAAATAAGCCAAAAAGAAAAGGAGTTTGATTATGTTAAATACTAAAAAATGAGTTAAATCTCAGGAAAATTTTGGATTATGAATTTTTAGTTTTACTTTTTATGGATAAATAATACTTATAAGAAGTATTGTGAGAAATGTTGAGATCCTCTATTTGGCAGTGCCACAAACATCAAAAAACTTCCATAACAATATAATAGCAGCACAACCCCATTAGTGGGAGGGGTGCACGCATCACTATAGATGTTCGGTTTCATAGTTGCCACGTATTCAACAGAACAACACAGGAAAACAAAAAACCATTGTCATATAGGCATGTATCTAACTATCTATAGAAAAAAGGGTAAAATCTATATATGGTCTCTTTATTATTTGAGTTATTCTATTATGATTCCTTATCTCTATTGATGCTATCTTAAGATCCTCTACCTCCAAAATCGTGTCCTATTATGGTCTATTATGGTCTAGGGATGACAATTGAATGGATCGGGTAAGGTTTGAGTCAGATCATTCAGGTTTGGGTCTAGTCGGGTTAGCATAAATTCGGGTCTAGGTCGAGTTTCAGTTAGGTCATTTGAGTTTAGGTTGATTTTAGGTTGAGTTAATTTCAGTTTCGGGTTGAGTTAGGCCAGGTTTGTTAGGTTCAGGTTTATTACATGTCGAGTCAATTAAAGTCTCGGGTAACTTCAAATTAGGTTTTTGGTCAAATTTGGGTTAACCTTTATGTTCGTTTGGGTTACTTGTGTATAGGCCAAAACGATTGAACCAATTTTTTCAATTTTTGTTAAAATTTAAATCAAATAATTTGATTTTCTATGTGATTTAATTTAAATTAATTTTCATTTTTTAGTAAATTTAATTAAAATATTCATAAAAATTTTCTTCATTATAGTTTAGTACATATTTAAGTAATTTAATATTGTTAGTAATACTTAATTACTTTCTAAACTTATACCCTTCAACTATCATTGTATAGGTCATTCAGATTCTCACCTAGCTATCACTTAGACATACGTTACAACAATTTTGCTATACTTATGTTTCGATGATTTTTTTTTGAAATTACAATGAAATGCAAATCAAGTTCACTATTAGTTGCTAAACTATAAAATTTGAAAAATTTTAGGTGAAAGTGCAATGATTTCAAAAGTTTAGGGATTCCTGTTGTAATTTTAAGGCTGACTGAAATGAAATTTTTTAAAATTTAGGTAACTTATTGCACTATATTTAAAATTTTAGGGATGAATGTTGTAATTTTAATAATTGTCTCTTACTAAATATAAAAATTAATTCTTTTGAAAAAAAAATCCAAATATGAGACTTAATAAATATGGAAGTTTCTTCCTTAGATATGATACTTATAATATATAGAAGTCCTCAAAAAATGAAAATTACCAAATATAGAAATTCCCTCTCAAACTATGAAAATTATTAATCATGAAAGTCTGCAAAAAAATTGAAATACTAAATATAAAAGCCCTCTCCCCAAATATGAGACTTACTAAATATAGAAGTATAAAAAAATGGAAGTTACTAATTACGAAAGTCACTATTCCTAAATATGGGACATACTGAATATGAAAGTAAAAAAAATGGAAGTTACTAAACATAGAAAACTTCATATTTAAGACTTACTAAATATGGAAGATAATAAAAGAGAAAAGTTAAGGTTTAGGGTGAGGGTTAAAATTGGATATTGTTAGGTTTAGTAATCGGGTGATCTCGAGTTCATGTTAGGTTAATTTCGTGATCAGGTCAATTTAGACTCGGGTCATTTCAAGTTTGAGTATTTAGGGTTTGGGACATTTGAGTTTGAGTTTTCTCAAGTTTTTCTTTAATTAAATTTAGATTTAGGTCGGGTTTAGTACATTCGAATTCAGATCTTTGACTTTTTTTGTCAAATTGACCTGGGCTGGTTTTTTGGGTAAGTGATCGAAACAGATTTTATCATCCCTATTATGGTCCTTCCAATTAATTTTTTTGTTATTTTTGGTGGAAAAATGTTTACATGGTACTTTCCACATCTATAGTGGGTCCCATACTGCCACGTATATGTTGTACCGACGGAAAAAAAACTTTTAACTCGCAAAACAAATAATTCAGGACTAAAAATGTATTTTTCATTCTTCCCCCAAATCTTCTCCCTTTCCTCCGATTCGCCCCAGCTATGCTCTCCTCCCTCTCCTTTCTGGGCGGCGATGCCCCGGCCCACCTCTATCCTCTACGCAAGAAGAAGCCGGAGTCCTCCGACTTCCTCCTCAAAGCTGTCTTCCTCTCTGGGCAGTAGCGACATGGGCTTGGAAGATTCGGGTCGCTCATTCCTCCATTCAAGACCTTCGTCTTTTCCTCCTTTCAAGACCTTTGATAACCTAATCAATCATCTGTTCAAGTCCGATTCCCACCTAAACTTTCAATTTCTCTACATATGAGTGTGCAGAACACTCCAGCAGAGCCGAAGTGGAGCAAGCAGAGGGGAAACAGCCGGTTCGAGTGCTGACACTCCCACTTCTAGTCCTTCGATGCCTGAGGGGAGCCGAGAAGAGGATGCTGGTGGCTAAAAGCTTTGACGGACCAGAGGGCAGAGGAGAGGGAGGAGGGGCAGGGGTGTCGGACTAAGGGCGGAGGAGAGGAATACGGTTCAGAGCAGAGGGAGCGAATTTGGGGAAGAAGATGATTTTCGGCTAATATGCATTTCAAGTCCTTACAATTATTTGTTTGAGTCAATTTTAACTAAAATTTTTTTTCTTTGAGTATAGTCATCGACGTGACAGTTTCGACCTACCATGGGTGTAGAAAGTGCCACATAAGCAATTTTGATCTAAAATAATGAAAAAATTAATGGAAATAACCATAATAGGACACGATTTTGGAGGTAGGGGACTTTAAAATAACACTATTAAAGCTAAGGGGTCACATTGGACAACCCAAATAGTAAGGGGATCATATATGAATTTTACCCATAGAAAAAAAGTAATGCTTCAAATTAAATAATAATGGGTAAAAAGAAACTGGAAGAAAAGATAGTGTCCCATATAATATACTGCTAACAATCAACAAGGCAATTATCAATTAGTATGCAAAACTAGTCATATATATCAAACAGTATACATTTAACTAGTACAGAAACTTTTCACTTAACAAGAAAACAAGATATTAGTCAACCCTAAAATTTTTGGTGTTTTGCCAATTTAGTCATAAAATTTATCAACTTATCAACTTACCAAAGTACCTAAAAATAATAAAATTGTTAGCTCTGTTAGTCCTAATTTGGATATCTTGCTAGCTGACCTACGGAAAAGCTGATGTGGGAATTAACGGATGTTAAAATGTTGACTTGTTGACTTTTTATCTGATGGATAACTTCAGGGTTGAATTGCTCAAAACAAAACACTAGAGTAACTAAAACATTATTGCCCCACTCTTCGGCCGCTGCATTTTCTTCCACGGCAGCTTGTGCCCTTGCTTATCGAATTCTCTTCTTTCCGTCCGACTGGATGATGAACTTGCTCGATGCCGAGATGCAAGCCCTCATCCGTCTCATTTTCCACAATGAGAAACCCTGACAAAGGTGAAACCAGAGCTCTGCCACATTCGAGCGTGGAATCTGAGAAACCTGAGTGCCGCCGCCTTCCTCCATTCCTACCGAAGGCCACCAAGGCGTCGCCGTCTAACCGTCCAACCGCCGCACTGCAAGGAGGACTGAAGCCCATCCTTTCCACAGACAAACTCTGATTTAATCGCTGTTCACCACATAAATCGCTGTTCATCAATTTAGTGCCTGATTGTTCATTGATTGTTTATCGATTCGGCGGCGACGGGTTATCGGCCAACCAAGTTCTGTCAGCCCCCACCTAGACGGCAATGGAGGAAGAGGCCCAACTGGCGACGGCAGCAATTGTTCCAAAAATCTGAAGGAGTTCTTCGTTTTTATTTTGAAAGTGGAGAATTGACTAGTTTAATCACTCATATTTTTAATTTTGAGCAATTCAATCCCTACAGTTACCAATAAGACAAAAAAGTCAACAACCTACGGTGTCATCTCAGCTTTTTTGTTTGTCACTTAACAAGACATGCAAATTAGGGTTAACAGAGCTAACAATCTCATTGTTTTGGGACTATCTTGACAGGTTGATGAGTTTTAGGATTAAGTTGGTAAAATATGAAAAGTTTTAGGACCACCATGTTGATGGAAAGATAAAGGTTCACGGAACACTCGAATTACAATCTAACTTTGCAGTCTCTGGCTTCGGATATTAGCAATAAGTAGTATCTAGTATGGTATACTTTCTTCTTCTTCTTCTTTTTTTTTTTTACAGTAATATACTCTTTTTTTTCTTCTCTTCTTCAGACCCGAAATCAAATACAGTTGATAATTAATTCTTGCATTGATCAATATACATCTCAATTCCTTCCTTGATCCAATCACATGTAGTTTCATAGTCGTAAAAAGATTCAAAAGCCCTAGCGTCCCCAGGCCACCAGAATCTTTATTCGTGGATTTGATGAACAAAATGCGTTTCAGTAGGTTCTTGTCTTATTTTTTGTTACAGAGCACTATTACGACGAATTACTTTCCCAGGAGATTTTTAACTTGGAAGACATGCAAACCATTGACATCATCGCAACCGATGCAAGCGGCATCGTCCTCTTGTAGACGCGAATAACCCTCATCTACTCTAACAGACTTCCTCGCATCGGCGATTGGATCTGCATGGAATAGCTCTAGATCCTCTTCTCTCGTTTTCGTTTAGTTTTAAAGTTGTTTGTTTCGTACTTTAAGGTCTGCTAATTCAACTGGATTTATAACCCTGTTCTTTTATATTACTTGGGTTATTTTTGTTATGAGCTGCCTTTTTTTTCACATTATTTAATTTCCCATCATGGTAGAGAAAGACAACGCAGAGTTCCTGGAGAAGACCAACGACGACTACGGTGAAATCCATCTTAGCTAGCATGGCAATTGAGGGGTTCAGGTTAGATTTGGGTCAGATCATTTAGATTTTGGTTTAATTAGGTTAGTGTGAATTTGGGTCCAGGTTGGATTCAGGTCAAGTTATTTGGGTTCGGGTTGATTTCAGATTGAGTTAATTTCGAGTTTGGGTTGAATTGGGCCGGGTTTATTTGGGTTCAGATTCACTTCAAGTCGGATCAATTTTAATCTCGGGTAACTTTGGCTAGCTTTCAGGTCAAATTCGAGTCAACCCTTGTGTTCACGTGGGTTACTAGTTTGAAGTCAAAACGATTGAATCGATTCAATTTTTTTAAAATTTAAATCAAATAATTTGATTTTTTGTGTGATTTAATTTAAATTAAATTTTTATTTTTTAGTATATTTAATTAAAATATTCATAAAAATCTTCTTCATTATAGTTTAGTACATATTTAAGTAATTTAACATTGTTAGTAATATTTGATTATTTTTCTAAACTCATACCCTTTAACTATCATTGTACAGATTATTCAGATCTTCACCCAGCTATCACCCAGACATACACAATGACAATTTTGTTATGCTTATATTTCAATAAATTTTCTTTGAAATTACAAAAAAATGCAAATCAAGTTCATTATCAGTGACTAAATTGTAAAATTTAAAAAATTTTAGGTGAAAGTGCAAAGATTTCAAAAATTTTAGGATCCATGTTGTAATTATTATAGGTGACTAAAATAAAATTTTTAAAAATTTAGGTACCTTATTACACTATACTTAAAATTTTAGGAATGAATGTTGTAATTTTAATAATGTCCTATTAAGATCATTAAACTTACTAAATATAAAAATTACTTCTGTTGGAATAATTCAAATATGGTATTCACCAAATATGGATGTTTTTCCCCCAAATAAGATACTTGTAATATATAGAAGTACTAAAAACATAGAAGTTACTAAATATGGAAATCCTTTCTCAAAATATGAAAATTATTAAACATAAATATTTTAAAAAAGAAATGAAACTACTAAATATGAAAGTCTCATATCCATATATGAGACTTACTAAGTATAAAAGTACAAAAAAAATGGAAGTTACTAATAACGGAAGTCACCATTCCTAAATATAAGACATACTGAATATGAAAGTATTAAAAAATGGAAGTTACTAAACATGGAAACCTCCATATTTAGGACTGACTTAATATGGAAAATAATGAAAAAGGAAAGTTAAGGTTTAGGGTAAGGGTTAAAATCAGGTCTTGTTGGGTTTAGTTATCGGGTCATCTCGGGTTCAAGTCAAGTTAGTCTCGAGTATGGGTCATTTCGGGTTTGAGTCAATTCAGGATCAGGTCATTTCGGGTTTAAGTCATTTGGGTTCGGGTTTTCTCGGGTTTCCCTTTATTCGGGTTCGGATTCAAGTCGGGTTGGGTATAGTCGAGTTTAGGTTGTTGACTTTTTTAGTCACATCGGGTCAGGTCGGGCTTGGATTCGGGTGAATTAGGCCAGGTCATCGGGTCAGGTTCAATTTTTCCATCTCTAATCTCAGCAGCAAGACCAATAGCTCTAGCGTCGATGCTGAGCAACGAGCCGGTTCTTCTTCCAACACATTCTCCTCCAGAGTTATAGGTATATATTTTTATTGCTTTATTAACGTCCCTGCAATTGATGGGTTAGTTTCTTTAGCAATATTGTGCATCATTTTGTGCCATTATAGAAGAAAAATGTTAGGTGTTCATTTTTAGAAATCTCAATAACGTAAGGCTGCTTCTGTTTATTGTTTGAATTTGTATTCTCTAGCCAGGTGATTTTTTCAGTTTTGTTCTCATTGCCATACTGCTTTTTGTGTTTGTATACTTTATCCGTTGGCTGAGCTAATTTAGTATATCATTCAACAATCGTTATCAGTGGCGTAGCTACCATATGCTGGGAGGGGGCTTGGGAATTTTGAAAAAATGTAAATATGGGGTAGTAATTCGGTGATTTTGTCAAAAGTTAAGGATTGAGTGTGCATTTTGCCCTCCCAAATATTGTTAAAAAATATAAAGATGGGGGACAGTAAGGTAGGCGCTAAAGAAAGTAGGGACCCAATGAGTAGTTATTCCTTCTACATTAAGCAGTATTCTAACATGGCCTAAATACACTATTAGTCCTCCAATGTTTCCAAATCGTACGATTTGCTCCTTGAGCTTTGAATTAATGTGAACTAGTCCAAATTTACAGCTTTACCTAACCGCGATGTCGTCTCTCTCCTCCGAGCTCCATCGACTCACCTCCGGGCTTGCCCCTCCTCCCCCCCCCCCCCCCCACCGGAACCAAAAATCCTGGTTCCGCCACTGATCATTATTCATCTGATTTATCCTTTTCAATTTCGAGAAAGATTGCATGCTTTTCTATTTTCATATGCCATGGTTGCCGTATACTAGACTATGTTGAAAGATTTTGTAGTTTTTTATATTCTTAGTGATGACTGCATGCTAACTTGGTTAATGTTGTTGCTAACAATCCAGACACTGGGGTAGCATCTCCCAACCCTTCACTTTGGTTTTCTGTGGAAAACCCTAAAAACTTTGATCAAATCCTTCATATGGTGACCAATTTTTTTGGGATATAATTTGATGCATCTAATTAGTTCTACCAAATCCAAATACTTTACGCTGGTGGTTGTTAGGAGCTTAATTTTAGGTCTCTTAAATCATGTTTGAGAATATACTCCTTCAAGACATGCTTAGTAAGATGTACATGCTGTTGAAATTTGACATTACCTTTTCTTTTTCACCTTTTTGGGGTTTTGGTTTAGGAAATGTTTGAGGCTTAGCAAGTAGAGACAAACTGACGTGAAATGAGTCAAAAATTGCTTTAATGCTTGAAGGAGTACTAGAATACTCATTGTTTAAAGGCGTGGGTATAGTTATAATAATAAGTTATTGCATTTCCATATTAGAGTTTTCTAATTTTGTTGCCTTAGTTACTAGGTGTAAGTTATCTTGGCATGGCCATCCTTGGCCCCTGTGCAGGAAGCCTGTGAGAAGTAGTCTCATGGTGATTGCAATTGACTAGCTGTACATATACACGGATTAAAACTCCATGAAACTAGTTGATTAACCTAAAATATGCAAGATGCATGCTCTTTATGCTTTGACTTAAGTTAAAAGAAAATCATAAAAGCATTCACTTGCCCCAGATACTTCCATAGAAAATAAGTTCATATAGCTAAAGCATTCCAAATCAACATTTATATGAATATTACTACATATAACAACCGTGTAAAAGCATTCAACATGAAGTCAACTAATGCTCATCACCCAAGAGCAACCATTAAGTCTAGGACTCCATCATAGACAAGGTACACAACTAGGAATACTATAGATACAAGCCATGACTGAGATCTTCTTAACCTAACTCCTACCTTGGAAATAAGTCCCAGTGGTGAGTCAAAAGGTCTTGTCCACGTGCTACTAAGCTCTACGGCCAAAGGAATACTATAGTTAGCACTATTACTTAACCAACACGTAACCCAAGTAGACTAGAATCATAAAGATTCTCAAGCAAAATACCTGCAACAACAAACTATCACGACAACCTTCAGTAGTTATTTGGCCCAACAATGTCTGAACCTGCATAACATGACTAGAAAGTGAGAGTTTAGAAATTCTCAGCAAGGGTCTTTACTTCACCTACAAGAAAAATTACTAAGGACAACACATATGCGAATATATGAAATCTGTTGTGAGCTCATACAGCCTAAGGCTAGACTTATGCACATATATCTCAGTTCCTTGGGACTTTTCCTCAATCTAATCCTTGAACTACGAAGTTTTGCCTTGCCTACTAGTAAGCATAGCTTACTGCTGCACTTTAGCAGTTGTAACCCAAGTGTACGTTGTCACAAGTAATAAAATATCGAGAGTCCGAGTGTCGAATCACAAGAAAGTGAATTAAGAAGTACAAATTACAGATTTTTAATAAAACAAAGTTTTCGTGAAAGGTGTGAACAAGTGTTAATTAAAAATTTAAATTCAAATAAAATAGCTAGGGATCCACTTTTAGTATATCGGTTATGATTAATTTTAGCCCATCTTACCACTCAATTAGGATCCACACATAAAGGAGGTCCCAATCGGGGAATTTAGTTAGTATTAACTTTTATTGATCTTTGTTAGATTTGTTCCAAGAAAATATTTAATTTTGATGATGACAAATGTATTGTTTTAGTGTGTTTAATCTCATTTTATTGGGTCAAAATAGTTTTATTAAAATTATATTTAAATTTCAAGTATTTCAAGTGTTATTTCAAAAAATATATTTTAAGTTTGACCATAAAACTTGTTTTTAAAGAGAAGTTAGTAGGTCATCAAAATATGTTAATGTTTGAATCAAATTTGAGTTCCAAATGACAAGTTTTTCTAAGTTATTTTATGTTTAATCCATTAAAGAAACAGTTTAACAAGTTTTTTTTATCACTCAAATCTTACCAGCTCTTAGGTTTATGTTTTAATGAGTTAAAATGCTTTAATTCAAAGTCTGAAGCTACTGTCTATTTTTGAGATATCAGGTAATGCATTAAACTTTGAGTTTAACATGTTAATTGCAAAACTGAAGACTTCTGCCCAAAATCTTTGATTGATGCAATTTCAACCCAAATTTGAAATATGAGTTGGATAAATTAGAGGATGCCACCTGAAAGTATGAAAGAGCACTTAATGACCTGTCTCTAGTTGTTTTTGACCATTGGAGGATAAAATCGAGTTTAACGTGTTAAACCCAGAACTTAACACGAAGTCTGGAACTTTTCTTACATAAACAACAAAGTAACGGTCACCAGTTTTTCAAGACATTTTCCAGATGACTATAGTAGGATTTCAACGTCTTTTTGGCTCCCAAATGAGTATAAAAACATGGAGAAACACCTTGAAAAAACCTCTTGGCAACTAGAAAAAAGATTTCATCTTCAAAGAGCTTGAGTTTGAGAAATGCCAAGAGATTGAGCTATTACTTGTTTATCTAGCTTTGAGAGCTTCTATTGTTCTTATCACTTTGTAACCTTGTAAACACCATTTGGTGAGATTGAGTTGGTGAGGTTTCTAGTTAACCTTTAGGAAAACTAGTGAGGGAAAGGGTGTTGTTAAGGTTTCCAGTTTGCCTTTAGAAAAACTAATGAGTTGTAGTGGTAGAAAAAACTATAAAAAAAGTGTGTACTCTTGTGATTTATAGTAGAGAAGAAAACTCTCAAGTGGTGAACTTGAGGAGAGGAGTAGGCTCTCAAGAAAAGAGACCAAACCTCTATAAAAATCATTGAGTGCAAGTTTCTCTCCTTCTACTTAGTTGATTATTGCTTGGTGATTTATCTTTATTCATTGGTTGAAGTTGTTTGTTTTCAAAAACACTTCAAAGCAAGTTTTTAAAGCAAAATTTAGGATCATTGTGGTAGTATTTTCTAGTTAGAATAAGTTCATTTGAGCTCCTTGAATTACATTTTGGTTTAAGAGATTAAAAACTCATTTTTGATAATTTTTTGAATTCAACCAATTCACCTCCTCTTGGTTGCATTTGGGCCAGCAATCTTAAAACGCCAATGCTTGGTAATTGGTTCAAATATCCATCATGTCAACCTTTGTCTACAATACCTCAAGATTCCAATATAGCCGGCAGAGCCATGTTCTATAAAAGGAATCAAGTAGCTTTTGTGCCAATGATTGACTATGATAAATCAAGACTCCCACTTAACAAGAAAAGAAGTTAAATCGATTAAGAAAGTAAATACCGTAAACTTTGAAATCCGTTCAAATCAATCATAACCTTTATACCAAAAGCTTCATGCTTTCACCTTAGCAAAAGAATGATTAGTTAGCCATGATGAGAGTAAACAACATATTTAAAAACATAAAATGAACATGGATTGAAAGATCAAAGGAAGAACAAGAACAAGAATAAAAAAAACACTTGGAGAGAGCTTCGATATTGAAAACAAGAACGAAACCAAAGGAGAAAAGCTAACTTTGATACAAAAACATAAAGAAGGCCTAAGAAATAAAATACCTTCATCGTCCCCCAAATGTGCCTATTTCTAGAGTTTTGGGGTGGGTGAAATGGTAAAATGGAATAGTAAAAGGTAGGTAAATACAAATCAACAAACACAGGCTATAACTTCTTTTAATTTTTTACTACCGTGCACATTGAACTAGCTCTTCTTCAAAGCACATGATTTGTATATCTCTTCTTTAGCTTTGAAATGATAGCTTGATCATTCAAATCAGACGTCTGTAGCTCAAGTTATGATTTTTCTACCGAAACTACTCTTCAACACACGAAAAAATGAATGGTTTGAACTATAATTAGATTTCAGAAATAAAAATGATCAAACTAAGTCTCAGAATGAAGTAAAGTTGAAGATCTATGTTTTAGATTTTGGATGAATTTGGAATCACTCAGTTCTAACATCTATAGCTCCATATATGATTTTTCTCGTGAATTGACCGCCAAGTGATAATTTTACCCACATAAAAAAAAGGTACTTAATATATTTTTTTAATATTAATGAACAGTAAACCATATATGAATGGTAGATATACATATGAACAGTAAGTTGATGAATAGTAATAGTGAATAGTAACCCAGTGAATAGTAACCCGATGGAAAAAGTGCTCAAATTAGAGAAATTAATCATACTCAAAGTGTATAATAATAATTTAAGCCCTTAATAACAATACACTTATGAGTATTCATCACTTACTAGTGTAACTAGTGATAAATCACCAGTTGAAACTCCCTTATGTTGTATAGGGGCATTATGGTAGGACTATTGTCGACTAGGCCATAAAGACCCACTAGGTACACCAAGGTTCCACATCGCAACCTTATGGCTAACGGCATGGTTGGGTCGCCGATGGTACTAAACCTTTCACCTAAGCTAGTAATACCTAGTTGTGGTCATTTGTTAACTAGTTTTCTTGCTTATAGTGAAAATAACCATAAAAACTCAAGAAAACTCATAGGCCTTGAAGGAGTTTTGGAAGCCTTGGAGTACCCCCAGAAAAAACCCCCTTAGACCTCCTCTCAAACCTCCAAGCGAAATTGGAAAATGTCAGCCTTTATAACTATGGGGTGACGCGTCGCCGCTAACGACTTTTCCTCAATCTAGTCCTTGAACTACAAGGCTTTGCCTTGCCTACTAGTAAGCATAGCCTACTAGCCTAACTAGTGATAAATCACCAGTTGAGACTCCCTTATATTATACAGGGGCACTATGGTAGGACTATTATGGACTAGGCCATAAAGACCCACTAGGTGCACTAAGGTTCCATATCACAACCTCGTGACTAACAGCACGGCTAGTTTGCCGATGGTACTAAACCTTTCACCCAAGCTAGTGATACCTAGTTGTGGTCCTTTGTTAACTAGTTTCTTGGTTATGGTGAAAGTAACCATAAAAACTCAAGAAAACTTCTAGGTCTCTGAGGAGTTTTGGAAGCCTAGGAGTACCCTTGGAATGCGAAGACCCCTGGTACCCTAAGAAACCCCTGAGACCTCCCCTCGAACCTTCTAGAAAAATTGGAAAATGTTAGCCTTTATAACAGTGGCGATGTGTCATCATAGTACATAGTTCGCTGGAATTTTCATGTTGCAACGGCAACGTGTCATCTCCAATACCTGTGATGCCCAAAATTTCCCAGTTTTGCTGCTATGACTTTTGAAGACTTACCAAGCATACCAACACATTCTTGGATGACCATCAAACTTCACATACTTGTAAAACATGTTGCAAAGACCACAACCAACTATCACAAGTCTTCCTATGATGCATTTAAACATCATTCCAATCATCACAAACCTTATAGTCCACCACGATCTAACTTTGCCCACTAACTAATGCTATTGCTAGAACTACTTGAATTCATTAAGCAAACTCAATCTAATAGCATTAATCAAGCTTGAAAACATAACTCTCTTACCTTAACTTTAATCCACAAGCAAGAATCAATCACTTTTACACCAAGAACCAAAGTCCAACAAAGTTCATTCTAGTTTTAAGCAACCAAAGGCATAAAACACATAATTACTAATTTCTAATCATAACACAAGCTCCCAATCATTTCCTAAACAAAAATAACCAAGAAATCACAAGTTACCTCACATAAAAAATAGGGGATGGCTGGAAACAAGGTTCCAATCTTCAAAAACATGAAATTCTACTTGGAACAAGTCTCCTAATGCATACACACCCTTGGTAGCTTCAAATTTCACAAAAAACTCTTGATTTTGGGCAGAGAAGGATGAGCTCGGGTTTAGAGAGTGGAAATGGCAGCCATCCTTACCTTTACCAAGTTTTATACCCGTTTTAAAACCAAGCCACCAAAGTATTTAAAAAGTTGCAAAATGCCTCCTCCTTTAGGTAACCATAGTCAACTTTGGTCAAATCTTGTTTATTTTAACTGAACTTGGGTTAAGAGTAAAATTTAGGTTTTTAAAACTCATTTTTACCTCTCGGGACTTAGCTCAACTCCTCAAGATGCAAAATTACTATTTTACCCCCAAACCTCATTTAGTGCCTTTACGTTCTCGGAACTTAGTGAACTTTGTTAAACTTGCCTATTCTTGCTGTGTTAACTTGAATTAAGGTTCCAAACTAAGTTTCAAATACTTTACCTTCCTCCAATGAACTTCCAGATAGAAAAGCCATAACATTCTCCCCTCCTTTTGGAATTTGGTTCTCCAAATTCTGCTGCAACTAAGGAAAAACCCTAGGATATCTTTTCAGTATATCTTGCTCTGTCTCCTAAGTAGCTTCCTCCTCATTATGGTAGGACCAAAGGATCTTAACCATAGGAATCCACTTGGTTCGTAGTTTCTTGACTTGCCTATTCAGAATTTGAACGGGTTTCTCTTCATAAGACAAGTCTTATTGGATAGGTATTATAAAAGATTCAGCTACTTGTCTCAAACCCACTGTGCATTTCCTTAATAGACTAATATGAAACACGTTATGCACTTGGGACAAGTTCAGTGGTAATGTTAACCGATAAGCAATCTTCCCTATTCATTCTAAAACTTCATAGGGACCAATGTACCAAGGGGCTAACTTACCCCTCTGTCCAAACCAGGTAACTTCCTTTATATGAGACACTTTAAAAAGTACCTTGTCCCCAACTTCAAAACTCAATTCACTTCTCCTCAAATTCGCAAACTTGGTTTGCCAGTCATTAGTAGCTTTAATTCTATTCTAGATCAACTTGATCTTAGCTATGGTGTCAATTATAATCTTAGGATCTACAACTAACCTATTTGAAGGGTCTACCCAACAATGGGGCATCATGCACCGCCTACCATAAAAATCCTCATATGGTACCATATCTATAACAATTCGATGACTGTTATTGTAAGCAAACTTGAAGAGTGGTAAGTGTTGATGCCAATCACATTTGAAGTCAATGGCACACATGCGCAACATATCCTCCAAAGTTTGAATTATCCTTTTAGATTATCCATCGGTTTGAGGATGGAAGGTAGTACTAAGACTAACCTTACTTCCTGATGCTTATTGGAAAGCATTCCAAAATTATGACACAAATCAAGGATCTCTACTAGATATGATCTGATCCGGTATACCATGCAACCTTACAACCTCCTTAACATACAACTGAGCCAACTTTTCTAGAGTATAAGTAATCCTTATGGGTATGAAGTGCACTGATTTAGTCAGCTTATCGACCACTACCCATATGGTATCATGCTGACTCCGAGTATTCGGTAAATCCATTTGGAAATTCATTGTAAGAGAGCCCCACTTCCTCTCTGGAAGAGGTAAACTCTGAAGTGTGCTTGTTGGCTTTTTATGATCAGCTTTTACCATCTGGCATGTCAAGCACTTAGCCATATGTTCTGCTATATCCCTTTTGAGTCCTGGCCACCAAAAATGCATCTTCAGACCACGGTACATTTTACTAACACCAGGATGAACACTTAACTTATTACTATGTGCCTTCTATAGGACTTACTACCTAAGTCCCTCTATATTCGATACATAAAGTTGATCTCCATGGTGTAGTACTCCATCCTTGTACTAAAACTCCTTCCTTACAGTTCCTAATCTTTCTTCTCTAGAAATTTTTTTTAGTAACGGATCTTCGTTTTGTGCTTCTCCAACTTTAGCTAACTAAGCTAACCATATTTCTAAAACATAGACTAAGGACCTTTCTTGGTCTTGCCAAAACTCATGCAAGGCTGAGAAACAATCCCCTGATGTTCATTCTGAGGAATTCATAGCCTGATCCTTAGATAGAATCATACATGTGTACTTTCTAGTTAATGCATCTGCTACCACATTTCACTGACCAACATAGTACTTAATTAAGCAGTCATAATCCTTTATGTACTCAATCCACCGTCGTTGCCTCATGTTCAGATTCTTTTCTGTGAACAGATATTTCAAACTCTTGTGGTCTGTGAAATCCTGAATTATCTCTCCATCAAGTAGTGCCTCCACAACTTAAGAGCAAAGACTACCGCCGCCATCTCAAGATCGTGAACTAGATAATTCAACTCATTAGGCCTTAGCTACCTTGAGCCATAGGTGATCACCTGACTTTTTTACATCAATACACACACCAGACTAGAACCTGATGCATTTATAGACGCCGTGAAAGCTTTATTTGGGTTTGGCAGAATGAGTATTGGTGCACTTGTCAACCTTTTCTTTAACTCTAAATAAGCCTCTTCACACTTCGATGTCCAATTAAAATTCTGAGTTTTCTTGATCAAGGTTGTCAATGGTGTAGATATCATAGAGAATTTCTCTATGAACCTCCTATAGTAGCCTGCCAAGCCCAAAGAAACTTCTGACTTCAGTAACTATCATCGACCTTTTCCACTCAACTACTACTTGAACCTTTTCAAGATCAACTGATAAACCCTGAGCACTAATGATATGCCTCAAAAACTGAATCCTTTTAGACCAAAACTCATACTTAGATGGCTTTGCATAGTACTGATTATCCTTTGGTACTTATAAAACCATCCTAAGATGCTCCTTGTTTTCTTGGGTGGACTGTAAGTATGCTAAGATATCATCAATAAAGACTTCAACAAACTAATCCAAGAACGATCTAAAGATTATGTTCATAGCTTCCATGAACACTGCTGGGGCATTACTCACACCAAACGGCATAACCATGTACTCGTAATGCCCATACCTTATCCTGAAGGTAGTTTTTGGAATATCTTCCTCCTTAACTACTATCCAAAAGTATCCAAACCGGAGGTCAATCCTTGAAAACACCTTCACTCCTCTAAGCCTGTTAAACAAATCATCGATCCTAGGAAGCATATGCTCGTTCTTGACTATTACTGCATTCAACTTCCTATAGCCGATGCACAGTCTTAAAGTACCGCCCTTCTTTTTAACAAACAACATTGGGGCTCCCCACTGTGCCACACTATGCCTTATGAAGCCTTTCTCTAGCAGTTCCTCCAACTGATTTTTTAACTTGTCCATCTCAAGAGCTAACATTCTGTAGGGTGGTATTGAAATTGGTTTTGCTTCAGGTTAAAGATGAACGGAAAACTCAATGTCCTTCTTGGGTGGTAACCCAGGTAACTCCATTGGAAACACCTTAGGAAATTGATTGGCTATAAGAATTTCTCGGAGTTCTTCTTCTATGGCCACCCCATTCAAAGCATAATATTCTTCTTCATTGACTATGGGGATGGAATCCATAATCCTAAGGTTCAAACTCTTAGCATTAGATGTTAACCCACCTGTGCAAATAACCCTAGCTCCCTCAACATCAGTAATATTGATTGAGTGACTAGCACAGTCAATTTGTACCTTATGCTTGCTTAGCCAGTCCATTCCAAACACTAGGTCATAAGACCTTAAGTTTATCACCCATAACTCACAAAATAAATCGTGGCCGCCTAACTGCAAAGGATACCTAGTAACCAATTCATTGGTCACAATAAAACTCCTCTCTACAGTCCTAATGAGCTTCAACTCATTGGAGATTTCTGGCTGCAATTTTAATCCATCTACCAAGGCAGACAATATCACAGAAAAAATAGCTCCAATATCAAAAAGTACTTTAATACTAACACTACAAGAAACGGAACATTTAGGACCGGTTTTAAGTGTCATTTAGAACTGGTTCTGACCGCTCCAAAAAAATTAGGAACGGTTTCCCCCCGCTTCGCAAAACTGCTCCAACCGTACTCGCTCCTAAATCATTGGAAACGGTTCTAAAACCGTTCCCAAATTTTGGACCTCTTAGCCGCTCCAAACATAAAATCAACATTTTGGACCACTTAGCCGCTCCTAAGCGCCTGGGCAGGGGGAGAGCCATCGATTCCATGTGGGATCGATTAACCGGTCCAAAGTATTGCTGCAGAGGGTCATGTTTAGGGACGGTTACCCGCTCCAAAATACAAAGTTTAGTGCGTTGATTTGGCGCGGTTAACCGCTCCAAATGTTATGGGTTTTTTTAAAAAAAATTATTTTTTTGAATATTTCCTTTCCCCCTAATAATATATAGTCATTATTCTTACGTCCATAGTATTTATATTAGCTATGACCAACTGAAAAAGACAAATATAATACACATTTGAACATCATAACAAAAGTGCAAACATATATATATAACATCCAAATTAATCCTCCATCTTACATAAAGTGATATCAAATACTGTGAACATAATTGGTCTTAATCCATTAATTCAAACACTTGCAAAGTAGAATCATACATTCTTTGACTTATCGATCAGCTACCATGTCTAAGATCTATTCATCTCCTAACTCATCATCGTCGGTACCTATCTCATCACTTGATTGGGAAGAGCGGAAGCACGCATTCCTAGCACCACTTCCGGCATCGGCAGCAGTAAACTGTGTATATGCAGCAAAGGCAGTAAGCTTATTTAAAACAGTGTATGTGCAGCAAAGGCAGTAAGCTTCCAAGAATAGAAGAATATAATTATCAGAAGAATCATATTTGATCATGCTGCAACAGCCTCTGAATTGTTAGCTACATATTCTGTAAAATCATTCATCTATTCAAAGAGGCCAACCAGGGTGGGATAAAGCAAAATTGGATCCGGTCTGAACAATGAAAAGATTTCCCATAATAATAAAAAGAACAATGAGAAAACGAACAATTAATACTACCTGCTAAGATAACAATTCAGGGTGCGAATTTCTTAAGAGAAGGTTTTCTTAAGATAGGAAGTATGATGATTTACACGTGAAATTAAGTAATTTTCGAAAATTACTTAAGACAAATGACCCTTGCATATTTATGTGATTTCTAACTCAATGCATCAAAATGGCCAGCAAGAGGAGGGGGGGGAGTAGAGCTTCTACAGCATCAAACCTGTATGTCATCATTGAACACGAGATGCGTGGAACTGTATCTTGACAGGAGCTCAAAGGCATTGTGGTTTGCGAAGTCCTCAAACTGAAATTCATTGTTGAAGTGACATCATTTAGGGCCAAGTTGGATCCTACAAGTTAAGCCTTATCACAAGTAAATTCGCATCACCTGTATTAGGATTTTCTCCCCATAGTTTTGCTTGACAGCAGTCATGAACTCCTCGAGGAGTTCATCATATTCCTAAACCATAAAGCAAATGTTTTTACCCCATTTATACGTTGATCTTGGGCATAAACATACAAGAGGTATAACATTCTAAGAAATAAGGCTATGAAACCTGTCCTCGAGCCCTCTTTTGCCTGAGCCCTGTGTAGAATTCATCATTTAACAACTGCTCGTTGTTTGTACCAACATCAATTGTTATTGGTAAACACTGCAAATGGAAAATGAAAAGTATAAATGCCACCGGCTGAAGTACGAAGATTCTTCGTTGCTAGAGCTAAAAGACTATAAACATGAACCGTAAATAATAATTCCTATGTCACAGCAGAAAGCTTCAGCTCGGCAACAAAAATCATTGAAAGAAGACGATGGTCAAGAAGAAGAATCCCGAGATCTTCAGGCACTTACTGCTGATGGACGAACTCCTCCTAATGCTGTGTAGAGAGAAAGTTTACCAACTGGTATCCCCATTCCCTGCAAATGGACAAGTCACAAGAGGCATATCAGGTAAGAGAAAACGAGCACTCTACTACAAAAGTTCAATACCTGACAGCCGAGATCTCCAAGACCCAAAATGCGCTCACCATCAGTCACAACAATAACTTGAATACTCCTTTCCGGCCAATTTTTTAACGTTTCAAGAATCTTCCCCCTGAAAATATAAATCATTCAGATTCTATGCTATGCAATATGATCAAAGAAAGAACACTTGATCAAGACAAAAAGAAACAACAAAAAAAAAAAGAGCCATACTTCTCTTTCAAACTGATGTAAAGACCCTGAGGACGCCTGAAGATACTCCCATACAAAAATTTGACTCGTATCACATGCTTCAAATCAAGACTTGAGAAGTGACTTGTTATGGTGCAAACTTTCATCTTCCTCCTAAGCAAAGTAAAACTTTCATGTTGGCCAACTGATCAAATACGGTATTTATCATCACTCTAGCTTCCATAAATCATTTCTTTCCAAGAACTAGAGTCCTCGAAGAATAAGAGAACCATATATAAACTATCTGACTTACTTCCCTTTCCACGTCTGCACCAGTCCAATAAAAAGCAACAAATGCAGCATTTTAGAACAGACCTGAAGATCCATCATGGCTATGTATCGTTGCAAAGGAACTTTATATTAGCGAAGGTTGTGCATTAACTTCTTCTCCTGAGGAGCACATTACATAAACATGAGAAACAGCTAAAGGAGAGTGACCATGTAATGAGTTGAACCAAAACTTACCTGAAGGCTATAGATCTCTTTAACCATCCCGGCAAGTTCATTGAATTGTTGCATTGAAGGACCATGGGGCATAGCAAATCCTTGGCTAGCATTACTACGACCTCCACATTGAGAGGGTCCGAAATATGAAGTAGGTGTCACCCCGAATCCCATGCCCCGAACACGTCCGCTATGTTCAGCACCCCAAACTTTGTTAAAAATGTCATCAGATGATGTACTAGAACCTGAAACTCCATTAGACTTCAAGGACCTAGCTTCTTCCTTCAATACAATAAAAGGATATAAACATTTGGGAATAACTGAAAGATTGAAACAAATAAAGCTACAATAGTTTAGTTTTTAATAAATATTTTTAGCTACCAGTTTCTGTTCGAGTTCTTGACGAACACATGAGCCATCTTTTTTTCTTCTAGCTGTATCAAAAAGATCAATGCGATCGGGCTCTATCCCATCTTTCTCTTCCTTTAACAACGAAAACCATAACCATTATCAATCAATATCTTTATATAAGATGTCAATAAATGTATGAAATGCTTATCTTACCATTTCTTTGCTTAATATACCATATGTTTTTCGCCCCATTGTATGTGGCATGGTATTTTTTCCATTTTCAGCATTTTTCTTACAAATTGCCTGAAATAATTGGTAATTGAAAAGTTACATATAAACAGCAGTAATGAGTAAGAATAATTGCTAAACTACAAGTCAAAAAATACCTGATACTCAGCATCAAACCATCTAGAGACTAGTAGTGTCCATTGTGTGTTGTCAATGTAGTCAGGCTTCCCTTTAATTGTATCCTCCAATGAAGTCACCTCAGGACGGAAATGGCGTCTCTTCAGGCCCCCTTTATGTTTTTTCCACAGCTCACCAACCTTTTTCAGAATTGTATGTGCAAAACCTTGGGGGTAGATAAACTTCATCTAAATACAACAAATATGAACAATACTTGTCTTAGTATAACAACTCAATAATAATAAAGTATGATAAATAAATGGCAGCAAGATGAATTCAGCAAATACTCTGATGCAGGTGAAGTTAACACAAAGGGGCCAGCCCACATAACCAACTCACCAAATTTATTGGCATACAACTCAACAAATGTGATTTTCATTTACAGCAGCGAATGTTTGTCCCTTCATTGATTGGCTCGCTGCTGCTTAGAATTAGAAATAGGCTCCTGCAATTTGTGCCAGCGTCCCAAAATTTAATCAAGCTTTTCATCTTACACGCATATATTTATATATGATAGGGCAGGGCACTAATGACCGCTGAACCATAGCTACGGGTGCTCGTTTCATACATAGCGTAGTGAAATTGGATCTACATGCCATTAACTTAAGCATCATTCACTCCTACGTCACCTTTACAGGATCCAGATTAGTTACTTGGAACGCTGCCTTAATCAATCAGATATCAAGGCAGCTATTCCTGGCACAAGATTCAACTCACCTCTCACAACTAATACAAAGTTTCTGCTCACATGAACTGATTTAATGTGAGCTTGTGTCCTACTTATGCCCACCTTTATCGTTTGCTTTTTCCTTGCTACTTCTTTGCCTATTTTTCACCTAAAATCCACCAACCAAGAAGGGATAAAAAAAAAAAAAGAGCAAACCAACTGCAGAAGCTCAAGCAAACAAATTCCATATTCTTTTCATTGTCACTGAATACAGGGGGATGGGAACAAAGCGATTGTATGCCTTACTCCAAATTATTTTCCTGGAAGCATCACCAAAGTTCATAACGTGTTTTATTAGCTCACATGGGTGTTGCATCGTCAACAGAATTTGGAATAAAATATTGTCACTTGGCTTTTACATGGATTTTATAATGTTAGTATGACTTTAAAAGTAATTGACATTATGAACTTCATGGCACCAACACCAACATAATTTGAATTAAGGTGCAGTAGAATGGTGATTTTGACAAAAAGAAAAAAAAATTCTTCAACGCGGTTCCTACAGTCAATGTCATGTGCTTGACTCTCATAACATTATTAAAAAGATTATTCCACAAGACCAGTATGGGAGCCTAGTCAATACCCACTAAAAGACCAGGCAGCTACTATATTACATGATGTCCTCCTAAGACTTTCAGATTGCATTCCCTGAGCTGAATCATAAACTCTTAAAGAAACCAGGGCATTTAGAAGCCCAGTCTTACTGCTATGTAGTCATCAAAATACATACTTTAAACCACAATTGATACCAATATAGACCAGGTGTACCTGGAGAATATGACCACTTTTCTGCATTCTTTCGCTTCCTCATGAGCCTTGTTCCTACCAAATGAATAAACCAGTGGTGAAGGCAAAATAAGCATGCTTCAATGTTTCCCCCATTGCTGGTGGCTATGGGTTGTATCCTATAGTCTAACAATTTATTAGTCAGGAACCAGGCATACCATATCTAATTCTCCGTATCTCAAAGGGCGGCAACTTCTTCTTTCCAAATCATTTCTGTTGAACAGCTAAGTCCTTTGTTTCTTCAACGGTTTCAGAATCTACTCTGTCAGCGATAGCTGTTTGCAACCAATATTACAACAAATTATAAGTAATACACGAGAAAACCCATGATATCATGGAACTGAAAGAGGCATTTTGATACCAGAGTCGGGTGCTTTTTCTTGAAAATATATTCTCCGGTTCCAAACAGATATGTGAAGACGAACCTGAACACTTCCGGGTGTCGAATCTGGAATGTAGCTTTCTCAGCACGAGCCGGATGTTCCTAAGAAAATCCGTGTCCCGAAAAAATGTGAATACCGATTAGTGCTGGCAGGGAGAATCTGGATGGCCGCGTTAGGAAGACGGAGCGTTGAACTTGAGCTCGAAGAGAAACGCGCTGGACGTACCCAGAAGCCAGACGGAGCTCGAAGACCAGCTGCTGCGCATAAATCCCTAGGGTCAAGCTTAAGCTAGCTACCCGGCGCGGAGCGATCGAAATTGGAATTTGGGGATGGGGGCGGGTAGACGAAATTAGGAGTACGTTTAGGACCGGTCATAAAAACCGGATCTATAATTTTCGCCCCGATTAATTTGGGAGCGGTTTCAAGTAACCGGTTCTAAAAAACCGGCCCCAAATTGTTATTTTCTTGTAGTGTAATGTTCTGAAAAGTAAAGTTATCTCAAATGGCGACTGGCTATTTGGTCACTTGACTAGCCAATGTGAAGACCTTCGGCTCAATTGCTGCTGCAGCCACACCAGATCGATTCCTATGGCAAGGGGTATAAAGGGTGGATTTTTAGGCAGACCCAGCAAGGGTCGAGCCCATGGGCATTCTCACGCCCAATGTCTTCGTTGACCACAAATGTTGCAAACATCAGTTCCCAAGATACATGGCTTCGTGCCATGGAACCGTCAACACTTAGGGCACAAACCCCCTTTCCTTCTCTTGAAGGGACCATGGCTTTCAGTCATTATTCCGACCATTGGTCATTTTTTGACATTTTTAACTAGGTTGGCTAGTTTGACCTTTACCTTTTTTCTTGGTGTCCCCAAGTCTTCAATTTTTTTTTTCTAAGGTCAATGTCTTTTGGACTATTTGGCGATAACTTTGGATGTCTACCATTACCATATACCTTCAGAGCACAAGCTTAAGGCCTTGAAAGAACCTTTTAGCTTTCAACTCATCGTTACTGGCCATATAAGGAGCATACTGTATGAGCGAATTGTAGCACTGCCTATACTCCCTCACAGAAATCTTTCCTTGAACTATATTCTCAAACCAGATCCTCTTTTAATCCTATGCAACTTCACTGATATATCCCTATTGGAACTTCCTCTCAAAGTCCAACCACTTGAGCACCTTTTTCTTGTGCTTCGGTCGAGTTCCATTACTTATTCTCAATATCTCTATCACATCATCCCACCAAAGACTAGTCATCCCTCTAAAAAATAAAGGTACTAAGGTCATCCCTTACTTGGACTCGAAGCCTCCACAAGTGAAAAGTTGATTCATCCTGGATAATCAATCCTCTACTTGATGGGGGTCGCCTAACCCATCAAAACTTGGTGGGTCAATGGTCTTGAATTTTTCAAGCGGGCTCATCTGATATGGGGTTTTTCCCCTCCTTGGAGCCTCTATAACCTCTGAATCCTTCTCATGCTCATAGGAATGTTTTCTTATTTCATGAGTCCTAAGCACTTGCCATTGCTCGGCATGCCTCTTCTGATCCATCACAAGGTTTTTCTTCTTTTGAACAACTTCTTTGTCATCATGATCTTGAAACCATTTATTCATGATAGTGGTCATGCCTTATGGCACTTGTGTCATGGTCTGTGTCAACCCCTGAAGCACCCTAGGTATCTCATCCAACCTTGCCACAACTGGGCCACTATAACCTTCAATAGGTTCTCTAGCTTCTTTCAAAGCTCCTGACCCAGTGTTAACCAAAGCAACCTACAGCCAAAGCCAGATGACATTCCGCAGATGTTGGTCAGTACTAACTATCCTAGCATTTGGATTTCCAAAACTAGATCTCAGTCTTAGCCTCCAATATTTATGACTTGAGCTCTAAACTTTGATACCAAAACTGACATGACCGTCCTTGATCCTTGACCAGGAAGTCTGTGAGAACTGGTCTCACTGTGGTTGCGATTGGGTAGCTGTATATGTGCGCGGATTAAAACACCATGAAACTAGTTGATTAACCTAGAATATGCAAGATGCATGCTCTTTAGGCTTTGACTTGAGTTAAAAGAAAATCATAAGAGCATTCACTTGGCCAAGATACTTCCATAGAAAACAAGTTCAAATAGCCAACACATTCTAAATCAACATTTATATGAATATTACTACACATAACAACTGTGTGATAGCATTCAACATGAAGTAGACTAATTCTCCTCATGCAAGAGTAACCCTAGAGTCTAGGACTCCATCATAGACAAGGGAGGCAATTAGGAGTACTATAGATGCAAGCCTCGACTGAGATCTTCTCAAGTTAACTCCTACCTTGGAGGTAAGTCCTAGTGGCGAGTCAAAAAGTCTTGTCCACGTGCTACTAGGCTCTGTGGCCAAAGAAACACTATAGTTAGCACTGTTGCTTAACCAACACATAACCCAAGTAGACTAGAATCATAAAGATTCTCAAGTGAAAAACTTGCTACAACAAACTACCGCGACAACCCTCAGTGGTTATCTGACGCCACAATGTTAGAATTTGCACAACATAATAAGGGAGTGAGAATTTCTAAATTCTCAGTAAGGGTCCTCACTTTACCTGCAAGAAAAGTTACTAAGGACAACACATATGCGAACATATGAAATCTGCAGGAAGCTCATACAGGATGAGGCTAAACTTATGTATATAGATCTCAGTCCGTTGGGGCTTTTCCTCAATCTAGTCCTTGAACTACAAGGCTTTGCCTTGCCTACTAGCAAGCATAGCTTACTAGCCTAACTATAGATAAATCACTAGTTGAAACTCCCTATATTTTACAGGGGCACTATGGCAGGACTATTGTCGACTAGGCTATAAAGACCCACTAGGTGCAATAAGGTTCTGCATCGCAACCTCATGGCTAATGGCACGGCTAGGTTGCCGATCGTATTAAACCTTTCACCCAAGCTAGTGATACCTACTTGTGATCCTTTGTTAACTAGTTTTCTTACTTATGGTGAAAGTAACCATAAAAACTCAAGAAAACTCCTAGGTCCTAGAGGAGTTTTGGAAGCCTCGGAGTACCCCCAAAATATGTAGACCCCTAGGACCCTAAGAAACCCTTTAGGCCTCCCCTCGAACCTCTCAACAAAATTGGAAAATATCAGCCTTCATAACTGTGGTGACGTGTTATTGCTAACGGTGACATGTCGTCGTAGTACATTGTTCGCTGAAATTTTTGTGCTGCAACGGTGACGCGTCGCGAGTATTGGCGATGCAATACCCAAAATTTTTCAGTTTTACTACTATGACTTTTGAAGGCATACCAAGCATACCAAACATGCTTTGATGACCTCCAAACTTACCTGTAAAACATGTTACAAAGACCACAACCAACTATCACAAGCCTTCTAATGATGCAGTTAAACATCATTCCAATTATCACAAGCCTCATAGTCCATCATGATCCAACTTTGCCCACTAACTAATGCTATTGCTAGAACTACTTGAATTCATCAAAAAAACTCAATCCAATAGCATTAATCAATCTTGAAAACATAACTCCCTTATCTTAGCTTCAATCCACAAGCAAGAATCAATCACTTTTACACCAAGAACCAAAGTCCAACAAATTTCATCCTAGTTCCAAGCAACCAAAGGCATAAAACACATAATTACTAAATTCTAACCGTAACCCAAGCTCCCAATCACTTCCTGAACAAGAAATAACCAATAAATCACAAGTTACCTCACATTAAAAAAGGGGATGGCTAGAAATAAGGTCCCAAGCTTTAAAAACATAAAATTCTATTTAGAACAAGCCTCCTAATGCATATACACCCTTTGTAGCTTCAAATTTTACCAAAAACTCTTGGTTTTGGGCATCAATTCATGAAGAGATGGTAGAGAGAATGATGAGCTCGGGTTTAGAGAGTGGAAATGGCTGCCATCCTTGCCTTTACCAAGTTTTATACCCATTTTAAAACCAAGCCATAATATATTTAAAAAGTTGCAAAATGCTCCATCCTTTAGGTAACCATAGTCAACTTTGGTCAAATATTGTTTATTTGAACTAAACTTGGGTTAACAATAAAAGTATGTTTTTAAAACTTATTTTTACCTCTTGGAACTCAAACCGACTCTTCAGGACACAAAGTTACCATTTTGCCCTTTAACCTTCTCAGAACTTAGTGAACTTTGCTAAACTTACCTATTCTTATTATGTGAACTTGAATTAAGGTTCCAAACTAAGTTTCAAATACTTTACCTTCCTCCAATGAACTTCCAGCTAGGAAAGCCATAACATATCTTATGTGCTAGGAGATTACCCTTCTTGAACTCCTTACCACTAGCACCTGTTCTTTTCCTTCTTTTATAGCAACAGTCTTGTATGCTTTGGTTCTTACAATTTGAATGTGGTAGACATGTTTTGGGTCATTGATGTTTACTTTGCGTTATCTATTCCTCCTTGCAAGCAGTCGCTGAAAAGTTTCTTTTGAGCAAAAAAATATTTTGTGAGCTTAAGAAAGAGTGCACTCATCATTGTACATTGGCTTATAAGGAGCTCAGTTTGGAAGGGGATTATTTCTTTTTTCATCCATTGAAATATCTATCATTCCATTTCACCAAAAATCTGACATCTATATTAGCACTATTTTTTTGCACATTCATGCCCATGTGATGCCTCTTTTGGAGATTGTATGAATAGAGAAAACTTTACCACCATTAATTACATTTTTAGATACATTTGTAAAGTGCAGCTCATTCTAATAAATATGTTTTTCCCCATTTTTGTGAGCAATCTTTCTCTCTCCCTCCCTCTATATTTGTCTTTTCCCTACCCTCTACATTTATATTTGTTTTAAAAATCATTTAGATTATTCACTGATAATTGCTATTATTAAATTACTGGAGAAAAAAGCCCAAACTCTCTTTTAAATTCTCCATCCAACTAGGGATCATTCTATGACCCATTCACTTATGATTCCTTTAGTAGTGTCAGGTTGCGAACTAGCATACTAGCGCTGCCGATCACAACTATGACCCAACTTGGTACTTAGTGATGGCACACAATATACATGGAAATTCTTTTGGATACAAATTTTGATTAGCTAAGCAAACTTGCAATGGATGACATTACAATTTTCTTAAATATAGGCCACGTTGTCGATCTATTCCCTTTTTCTTTTTTGGTAAAATCTATTTTGTTTTGCTTCATTTTGGGTACAGTTAGCTAGCACATATATTTGTTGTAGGCCTTTTTGAAATGCATCATTTCTTTGTGTTCGTAGGTACTAGTCATAACACCCTAAATTCTTTTGAATTTCTTAAAGGAATCTCTAAATCTAGATATGATTTACTTACTAGTCATAGACGAACGTCATTGTGCCACTGGTAACCATCCATATGCAAAAATAATGAAGGTAAATCTAGAGCATTAGAAATCATTATATGTTTTCTAAACCGTTATATGATGATGTTCACCAAAGGAAAAATATAATTGTCTTTATATTTGTTATCATAAATCATATAATAAGCCAAACATTTTTGGAATGACAACATCACGCATAAGATTTTTGCTACAAAGATTTTAAGTAATGCCATTTAGTTTGCTAATTTGCATTTAAGATTGCTTTGGAATTAGAATTATTGTTGTTTGCTTCCCAAGAAAATTGTAAATCTTGAAGTCTACTACCTTTTCATTAGATGGTTGACCATTTATATGCGAAAAACTTAGAGTGTTTGATAGTGAACTGCTAGAGCGATGGACATCTAACATTAGGTTTTTCCTTAGAGCTTCATTTGCATTCATCATGATTCTTCGTATATGTTCTATTCCTTTACAATACCAAAGCCAATTCTTTTTCTCTTATAGTTTGATCTTTGCACTAGAATTATCTTTTATTATCCGCACTTCTTTGGATCCTTTGATCATATTATCATGATTATAAGGTATTTCTTCTTCCATGGATTGTGATAGCCAACTATCAGAGCTGCAAAGCATAATGGATTGTTTGGTATTCATCTGCTTTCATCCACTTTAAACTTCAAGTGCAAAGTTACTGTAGGTTAAATTGCTAGTGTCTAAAGACGTAACTATTGTTGCAAATATACACCCTAGAGGACAAGACAGAGATAGAAGAACAATTTATAGGATTTGTGATGCAACAATTTTCTTTCCCTGATTTGAAAGTGAAGATAAAAGCCTCATGCTCCAAGGTATTCATATCCTTTATATGCATACCAAATATCTATGTTAAAAGAATGGTTGCTGATACTATTGCCGTGGAGATGTTTCATGTGCAATTTTATGCTTCATTTGTTCAAAGCTATGACAGCTACACGAATGACAAACCTAAGTCTTTATGCTATGATTTTGCACTACATTGACAATCTTGGTCTTATATGTGCCATAACATATGATTGTAATTCTGTCCTTTAATTGAGGAATTCATACTTTATCTTTTTTAGGAAGATTCATGCAACTTGAGACAATGTTTTAATCTTGATGTAGAGTTTTTTCAGTGAGCAGATATAACTACATGATTGTCACTGTTTTTCCTCCATATGGAGCATTTTTTTTTATTTTCTTAAGGTCCATTGGATTTTTAAATGGTGAACTATTTTTGTTAGTTTTAAGATTTTAAAGCTTTGCGAAATGGACAGTTGGTAACTTAGGAAGCTGCATCACATTCTTTATATCAGGGTGGTCTTATAGATCAAATTCCTAGTATATGTTGTTTTTATTTATGACTGTTATGTTAGGGAAATAATTAATTTTAAAAGTGTCATACTGAGCTCGAACATGATGAACTGTCCAAGAGTCCCCCCTAATATTATCAAGATGAGCTACTTATGCAGATTGTATCTCAGATCATTGGTGAAAGTATATAATATCTATGTGTTTGCCTCAGGCTTTTCGTTGAGGCGGTGCCACTGCCAGTGTAGTGAAATACGCAACAAGGCTAGCCACTTTGTGTTCTAGAAGGAAGTCATCTTCCTGCTGTGGGCTTGTATTTTACTTTATTCTCATTCATGTAATATTCCTATGGTTTGTTAGTTTGATGGTCTGGTTCTTATGTCTCTGGAACTTTGATGTATTCATATTTTGTATGTATTCTTTGCACAAAAAAGGATTGAAATGTGTTTCTGTTTTCCCCTTACTGACTAGGAGTTTTGTCGTGCCCTAAACTGCCCCTGGCCTATTTGGGCCTGATTTTTTTTTTTTTTTTTTTAAACATGCAGCGGAAGTTTTCATTACACAGAAGGGGCTTTTAAAACTCACTAAGACTTATGGGCACGACAGCTTGGTATCAGAGCACAGTTGCTCTTAAGGACCAAAGTTTTGGTCTATGATTCTTAGTATAGACTTGTTCCCACATAGGTTAAGTCCACTAATGAATATTTATGAATATTGAGCAATTGTGTGCCTTGCTTGTTGTTAATTCCAGGATGAGAACCAGAAATACGAACCGAGGCCGAAATGAAAGTGAAACTTCCCATCAGGGGAATGAAAATGCTGGCTTTGTGCCAGAGGCCCAAGTTAGGCCTTCTGAGCTCATAAGGGCTAATGTTACTGGGCCTAGCATTGATGCCCAAGAATGAAGAGAGGCAATTGCCCATAAGGAGGCCCAATATGCCTCCACCCCCACAAAGAAGGGACCAAGATAAGGCCAGGAGGGGACAACCTCAGGCTACTGGAAGAATATTCCAGATTGAGACATCGATGAAAGCACGAGAGGACCCAGAGGTCAACAAAGCTGGGGAGGATGAGGAAGAAATAGACCAGGCTAGGCTGGTCAGGAAGACTCTAAAAGGTACCATTTCCATAAATGGTTATGAAGTATCAGTTTTGTTCGATACTGGAGCATCTTTATCTATAGTATCCTTTAAGTTAGTCAAAGATATAAACCTCGAAGTATGCAATACAGATAAAATGTACCTGGTTAAAACTGCCAGGAATGAGGTTATGATAACATACCATATTGTAAAAGATTGCATGCTTAAGCTAGGTGAACTAGAGCTTAGAGCCGACCTGATGGTCTTGGATACTAATGGATATGACATCATCCTAGGAATGAACTGGCTTAGTGCCAATCGGGTGGTTATAGACTGCCATGCCAGGCAACTTTATCTGCCTGGGCACAAACCTCAATCTTTGGAAAAATCTCCTGGGTTAGTCCCAGATTTTCATTTAAAGGTGGTGGAACACAAACCCTTATTACTAAAAGGTGAATACCTAGGGTTAAATGGAACAGAAGTAGAAATAGAGCTGGGTAAAATACCCATAGTAAGAGAATTCCCTGAAGTGTTCCCCACTGATCTCCCAGGACTCCCTCCTGCAAGAGAGGTTGAGTTTGAGATCAAATTAGTGCCAGGAGCTGCACCAGCATCTATTGCTCCATACAGGATGGCTATTCCTGAAATGATGGAACTAAAGAAGCAACTGGATGAGTTGCTTGAGGAAGGTTTCATAAGGCCAAGTACATCTCCTTGGGGAGCACCTGTACTTTTTGTGAAGAAGAAAGATGGAACCCTTAGGTTGTGCATTGATTACAGGAAGCTCAATGCACTGACCATTAAGAATAAGTACCCCCTCCCAAGGATCGAGGATCTATTTGATCAGTTAAAGGGAGCTAAGGTCTTTTCCAAAATAGACCTCAGATCTGGATACTTCCAGCTGAAAGTCAGGGAAGAAGATGTCCCAAAGACAGCTTTCAGGACCAGATATGGTCACTTTGAGTACACAGTGATGCCATTTGGGCTCACAAATGCACCAGCCTTTTTTATGGACCTCATGCAAAGAGTGTTTAAAGCTCATTTAGACCACTTTGTTGTGGTATTTATTGATGACATATTGGTGTACTCAAAGGATGAAGAAGCCCATAAGGAGCACCTAAGAGTGGTGCTAAGCCTGTTAAAGGAACATGAACTATATGGCAAATTAAGTAAGTGCCAATTCTGGGCTAAAGAAATTGGATTTCTCGGACATGTAATCAATGAGCATGGTTTAGCTGTTGATCCCGAGAAAATTAAAGCTGTCTTGGAATGGAAGCAACCTCAGACTGTGAGGGACATAAGAAGCTTCTTGGGACTTGCTGGCTATTACAGGAGATTTGTGCCTAAATTTTCTGTACTAGCAGCTCCGCTCACTCAATTGACAAGAAAGGACCAAAAGTTTGAGTGGAGTGAGCAATGCGAGGCTAGCTTCCGAGAACTTAAGGAAAGATTGACTACAGCCCCAATACTGGTTCTACCAGACCCTACTAAGGAGTATATAGTTTACACGGATGCTTCTCGAGTTGGGCTGGGCTGTGTCTTAATGCAAGGGAAGCAAGCAATAGCCTATGGATCAAGACAATTAAGGCCTCATGAGAAGAATTATCCAGTTCATGATCTGGAATTAGCGGCAGTGATCTTTGCTCTGAAGCAATGGAGGCACTACCTACTTGGAGGCAGATTCCAAGTCTTCACAGACCACAAGAGTCTAAGGTACCTGTTTACACAAAAGGACCTGAACATGAAGCAAAGAAGATGGCTTGAGTACCTGAAAGATTTTGAGTGCGTCATCGAGTATACGGCCGGAAAAGCCAATGTGGTAGCTGATGCTCTCAGTAGGAAGTACACGGGAATACTCAAAGCCACTGGAGAGCCTACCGAGGCAGAGGTACTCAGTTTATCTGGGTTGGCCCAAGATTGGGATAAGTGGGAAATGGACCAAGTAAAGGTCTTAACTATTAGGACTGAGTGGAAAGACCTAATTCAGGAAGCTCAGCTTCAAGATGAGGAGATTCCCAGGATCTCTGGGCAGAAACAAGGAAAATTGTATCAAGGATTTTCCTTTAAGGCTGGAATATTATATTTCCGGGATAGGATTTATGTGCCAAATAAGGATGGAATCAGGCAACAAATCCTAGAAGAAGCCCACTCCAGTTTGATGAGTATACATCCTGGAGCTCAGAAAATGTATAAGGATTTGAAATCCCATTTCTGGTGGCCATATATGAAGCAAGAGATTGGTGCTTCTGTGGCTAAGTGTATGACTTGTCAACAAGTCAAAGTGGAGCACCAGAGACCTGGTGGAAAATTACAGAGCTTACCTATACCAGAAAGAAAATGGGGATCCATATCCATGGACTTTGTAGTGGGTTTGCCACTGACCCGAAGAAAGTGTAATACAATCTGGGTCATAGTGGATAGATTGACTAAGGCAGCCCACTTCTTGCCCATAAACCTTACAGACTCCCTGGAGAAATTAGCCCAACTATACGTTAAGGAGATAGTAAGGCTACATGGTGTACCGGACGATATTGTCTCGGATCGAGACCCAAGATTTGTTTCCAGATTCTGGAAGTCCTTACACCATGCCTTGGGCACTAAGTTAAAGTTTAGTTCTGCATACCATCCTCAAACGGATGGGCAGACTGAAAGAACCATTCAGACATTGGAAGATATGTTAAGGTGTTGTGTTATTGACTTCCAAGGAGAATGGGATAAACACTTGCCTTTAGTGGAGTTTTCATACAACAATAGCCATCACTTAGTGATTGGCATGGCACCTTATGAAGCACTCTATGGAAGAAGATGCATAACTCCACACTGCTGGCATGAGCCAGGTGATAAGTTGGAAATTGGCCCAGAACTCATAAGAGAAACTACTGGGAAGATTAAGCAAATCCAGGAAAGGATTAAGACTGCCAACAATAGGCAAGAATCATATGCCAACCTCAAGAAAAGAAGAGACCTGGAGTTCCAGGTAGGAGACCAAGTATGGTTAAAAGTATCTCCTATGAAAGGAGTAATGAGGTTTGGAAAACGGGGAAAATTAGCCCCGAGGTATGTAGGACCATACCTAATACTCGCAAGAGTAGGAAATGTAGCCTACAAGTTAGAGCTACCGCCTGAGCTGGGACATGTACATGACACATTCCATGTAAGCCTATTGAAGAAGTGTATATTTGATCCTAAACAAGTGGTACATGTCACTAGTGTTCCCATCACCCAAGATCTCACCTATGAAGAAGAACCAATTCGGGTATTGGCAAAGGACACTAGGAAGCTCAGAAGTAAGTGGATATCGATGGTAAAAGTCCAATGGACTAACCATTCTGAAGAGGAGGCCACATGGGAGGTTGAAGCTGAAATGCTTAAGAATTATCCTGATATCTTCCCTAAACTTCTAGGAAATTTGGAGGACCAAATTTCTTAAGGAGGGGAGTGTTGTAATGCCCGGACAATCCAAAGTGATTAGGTCCCGGGTTAAATGGATTTGGAGCATAAGAATTTTTCCTTAATTAGGAATTTAGCTTAATTAAATTGAGAAGACAATATGGCATGTGCATAATTGAGTGTTGAACATCTTAAAAATAAGCTTGGCTTAGGCCAAGAGAAATAGTAATGAAAATGGTGGTTTTTAAAGATGAGGGACTAAATTGAACAAAGGGATTTTTACTGGTTGGGCTCAATTGCCCAAATTTAGAAAGTTGGAGGACTAAAGGGGGAATTATGCCATTTTAATGGCTTTGGATGCCTTAGCCAGCCATGCCCCTCCAATTCCCAATATTTTATGTCACCTTCCTCCAAATCCTATTATTTTAATCCACCTCCCACCCTTAATCATTACCTTCGATTCTTTCTTCACCTACTTTTGACTTTTTCTACCAAACTTACACAAAAGTCTTCCAATTAGTCTTCCATCCATTAAATCTTGTCTCCCACTCATTTCAAACACACTATTAATTTCCTATTATTTTAATCCACCTCCCACCCTTAATCATTACCTTGGATTCTTTCTTCACCTACTTTTGACTTTTTCTACCAAACTTACACAAAAGTCTTCCAATTAGTCTTCCATCCATTAAATCTTGTCTCCCACTCATTTCAAACACATTATTAATTTCCTATTATTTTAATCCACCTCCCACCCTTAATCATTACCTTGGATTCTTTCTTCACCTACTTTTGACTTTTTCTACCAAACTTGCCCAAAAGTCTTCCAATTAGTCTTCATCTCTTTTAATCTTGTCTCCCACCTTCCAAGCACATTATACACTCATTTTCCTTCCCATATGGCTGGCCATTACCTTCCCACACATTAAAACATAATCACTCCACTCATTCAAAGCCATTTGCTCTCAAACTCTCTCATTCTCTCTCCATTTTCTTCCATACCAAGTCTCATCATTCCAAACACATTTCCAACTCTTTTCTCATCCAAATATTCGTCCATAGCTAGAAATAATCATTCCTCAAATTAAAACCAAGTATTCTTGGTTGAATTCAAGCTCTAAGACCATAAAGAGCAAGAATCAGATGAAGAATTCAAAGAAAACCAAGGAGGAAAATTTGGCCATTTCCATTTCTTGGAGGTTTTAAGCTCTACTCAAGGAACTCTTTGTGTGATTGAGTTTCTAAGTTCATTAGAAGCAAGAAATCAAGAAGAAGCTTGAAGAACATCAAGCACAATAAATTGGCGTTACCTCTTCTGTGAGGTTCTGTAAGTGTACACCAAGTGTTCTTGGTATTTTGTGTTATTTGGGTTAATCACCAAGATTTCTTGGTATCTTATGGTTACTAATAAAATTCGGCCCATCTTGGTTCTTATGCTAGAAAACAATTTCTAGAGTCAACAAGCAAGGAAAACGAAGGAAAATAAGCTTATAAAGCTTTCGGTGTTGTGGGTAAGGATTCCTATACTCACTTTATTGCATGGCCTAGTTCCATGGATTTTTTGTGTGAGTATTCGGGCCCCTAGGTGATGGTCAAAGAACCATGTGATCCTAGGAGTGCTAAGAGGGCTTAAGTTATGTTATTGCTTCGGCAATTCTGTTTTGCTCATGAGCTAAGTTAAGTAAGCAAGCATTATGGGCTAGGAGTTAAGGCGGCCACCTTAATTCCTATGCTAAGTGAGCTCTCCGAAAACATTAAGTATATGAAATTAATGAACTAAAACTTGAGGGATGCTTGCTGCCCTTCTGTGAACAAAGTGTTAAGTGGCGTGTGTTTGTGTGCTTCTTTGATTTGTTGTGCATGCTAACCCCCGATTATGATATTATTGCTATATGCATGTATCTTTTTGTTTTCTTTGTCTTTATGTTCCTTTGCAGGAATAAGGATTATTTTGCCATTACATTCTTGGCATATGTTAGGCCTTGGAGGCCATAAGTTAGGCATTGGATGCCACGGAATCCTTATTGAGTTTTATAACTCACCCGCCCTACTCTACTTTTGTAGGTAAAGGTTTGCTTGAAAGATCAAGCTAAGAGTCTTGAGTACTCTTTCTGTATTCTAAGGTTGGATTTGTGTATGGTATTGCTCAAAATATTCTAAGTATTCTAAGTATATAAGCTGCTTGTAAACAAGCTAAAAAAATGTGGACTTTCTGTGCAGGACTTGAAGTCTTAGAATTGTGGGAACAAGGTCTATTAAGGTGGAAATTTGTGTTCCATGGCTTTGTGAATTTATGGGTTGCTTTTAAGCATGTTTTTGTTGGTCTAACTTTAGTGACCAAATTATGGACTTAGCTAAAATTTGGCCAAAACTTGGCTTTGGGCTTGTATTATGGACTTGGACATTTTCGGGTATTATTATTGCTTGGTGGACTTACCAAGGCCCATGCATGAATTTATGGGTTATGTTTTCATGAAATTTGAAGCATGTTGAAATTGGGCTTAAATAAGAACTTAAAAATTTTGATTTTATTCTTGGTTAATTTTGGGCCATATGCATGTTAAGTACTAAAAGGCCCATAAGCCCATGTCTATGTTAAAAGCATGCAATGTTTGGCTATGTATGCTCATTTAGTAAAGAACATGCAAGTAAACTTAGAAAAAGCATGAAATTGGATGCTTGTGTAAAGTTTGGCTAATAAGAAATTTAAATGCACGTATGTGAATTAATACATGCCTAAGCATTAGTTGCATTTAAAGGCATTAAGTGATTATGTGCACTAGTGAACTCCAAAACGCATAAGCATGCAAAGCATATGCATGAAAATAAGTTTTTAAACTTAAGTTGGTGTTTTAGTTGCCATGCATATTCTTGGCTAAGCTCGGTAAAGACCATGAAAATGAACACATGAAATCCACATAGGCACTAGCTTGTTTCTGAGAGCACATCAACTTAACCTTAATTAAAGAACTTAACGAGCTAGTACCGATAAGTATCCTGGGGTTCGTGCCCATAAGTCTTAGTGAGTTTTAAAAGCCCCTTCTGTGTAATGAAAACTTCCACTGCATGTTTAAAAAAAAAAAAAAATCAGGCCCAAATGGGCCAGGGGCAGTTTAGGGCACGACAAGTTTTGTGCTTGGTTCAAATGTCTTCTTCCACGACTAGTAGGTTCAAATATTTTCATTCAAAAGCTAGTGCATAGCCTAGTGCAAACGCTACGCATAATCAACTTTTGTTTCTTCTTTATTGTTTTCATTCCTTCTAAAAAGAAAAACCTATTGCATAAGTATACATTCTATCTTCATTGTAGTTGTGAGAATTGTAAAAAGGTTTTTACATTCTATCTTCACTTTCAGATTGATAATATATGCATTCCCTTTATTGTTTTACATTCTTTCTTCACTTTCAGATTGATGGTGTGAGCGACTTTTGCTTTTTCTTTATTGTTTTCATTCCTTCTAAAAAGAAAAATGTATTGCATAAGTATACATTATGTCTTCACTGTAGTGGTGAAAATTGTAAAAGGGTTTTTACATTCTGTCTTTACTTTCATATTAATGGTGTATGCATTCCCTTGATGATATTCATGGTTGGTCACTCACCACATTCTTCAAATATGTGAGGAATATTCTGGATTTTGATTTTTAGGGAACAAAATGAAGGTTTTTTCAACACAAAACCAAGTTTACTTGGTGCTTAATTTATATCTACTAAATCCTATCAGCCAAAAGCCAGAGGTTCTTGAGAACCCTTGAAAGCACAAAGATAAAGTAAGTGGATTTATATACTTAAAATCTGGTGTTAAACATGATTGAACGAAGAAATTCATGCTCGAGGTCACCACATACCCTAGGCTTTAGCGCTTTGGAAGAAAAGCATGAGAATAGAATGGCAATACAAATTTGGTGGCTTGTAATTAAAAGCAAGCCCTCTTATTTTCAAGGAGGATTACTAGCTATTTCATTTTGTTCTCTAATATTTTCCTTGGTGAATGGATGCTAAAACCACAACATTCTTGTCTTAAGAATGCAGACTGTTGGCAACCTAATGAGCCACCAATTCTTTGAGCTTTCCATCAACTGCAGCACCCCAAAACTCTCCTATAGATAAAAAACATTTGGGTCTGGGAAGATTAGGGATTATAGTCATGTTCCAAGAATAAGAGTTCTTTGTAGTTAGCTTAACTTTGCCTTAAAAAAGAAAAGAAATTTTAAATCTATATCATTTCCTAGCACTCAACGCAATTTTGGATTATATACTAATGCCGTGTATGTAGACTAGTTATATATAAAGAATAAAGTCGGGTATGTTATAGGTAAAGACCAAAGCGGCAAAAGATAATACAATGGATATAATACACATATGTCTAATTAGACATAGTAGAGATTTTACATTTCTACCCCTTACTATTGTCAAAAATTTCTGACAAGAGGACACTCTAAACCCTACCCCTTCACGAGAACCACCACGACTCCCATTGACCAAAGATAAAGCTGAAGCGCCGACCGGAGCAAGACGACGGCAGTAATGGTGGCTGGAGGAGGTAAAGCTAGGAGCGGCGACTGGAGAAGGCGGAGGACAGGGATCTGAGAAAAAGATTGGTGACGAGAATCAGCGATTTGAAGCGAGGCGGCGATGATCCGAGGCGTGGCGGCGCAATTCGAGATGAGGTGGAGTGATCTGAAGCAATACGACAGTATCCGATCGAAGGCGAGGAGAGGCGAGGCTTGACGTGGCACGGGGAGGCGAGGTGAGTGAAGGCACAGCGAAGTGAGGCGAGCGGCAAGGAGACGAACGGCGAGGAGAGGCGCGGTAAGGCTAGTCAAGGCACGGCGAAGCGAGTTGAGTGATGAGGGAAGGCTGGGTGTGGAAGGAGGGTGAGCTGTAGGGGCAAGGGGTTGTGGAGGGAGGGTTGCGGAAGAAGCAGATCTAGGACCAGTGACTAAAGGAGGAACCACGGCGGCAGTGAACCAAGGCTAGGTGAGATGCGAACGCTGCAGAAGACATTTTGTAATTTTTATTTATACACTCTTATACATGACACTTTAAATGGTTATTTAGACACTTTTAAATATTGATTTAGACACTTTTAAATTTTTATGTAGACATTTCTTTTATTATTTCATATACATTATTTTATCATAAAAATAAATTGTTTGTGTATTGCTTTAGACATTGTCACTTTTCTTTAGACACTTTTACATATTCATTCAGACACCTTTTTATTATTTCAATTAGTTATTTTTTTAAGAGAGTAAATTGTCTACGTATTGGTCAGACACTTCTAAATATTTCTTTAAACACTTTTCAGTATCCATTTAGACACTTTTTTATTGTTTCAATTAATTATTTTTGAAGAGAGTAAATTGGCTACGTATTGGTTAGATACTTCTAAATATTTCTTTAGACACTTTTCGGTATCCATTCAGACACTTTTAATTTTTCTAAATATGACATGACGTATACGGCAAAATCATGATGTATGACAGTTCGGTAGCGGCACCGGCGCCGGCGCTGGTAGCAGCACCAGATAAAACAGCAGTAGCAAGCTAAGGTTTTTTTTAGAGAAGAATATTTTAACTAATGATATTTTTGTCAATTTTTTTGATGATTTATGCCTTATATATAGAAGATTAAGGAATGGGTTAGTATGTCTAATTAGACATATGTGCATAATAAAAGAACTAAAAACATAATCAGGATATTTGTCATTTCTCTAACATCCAAAATATTATTCATCCTTTAGAATAATGGGTCTTGTTTAAATCATGTTATTAATATCTTCAATTTATAATTTGACCTATTCTAAATAATATGACCCACCCGATCTTTTCTCTTTTCTTTTTTTCAGGTGATGAAATCTAAATCTTCTCAATTCTGGGACAAAAAACTTGTTTTTGAATTTTTTATCGGAAGAAAGAAGTGAGAAATTTTACTCTTTATGGAGACTCAATGAGAGAAAATTATCAAAGAGACGAAGACGTAGTGAGACCGATTTATTCCACAAGCCAAACATTTCTTCTGCTATACCTTGCTTTACCTCGCTTTGTATCTCCCCACATTTTGTTCCTTTTCTTTCCAAATTGTGCAGCTAAGTTGAGCAATTTTGCGCTCTATTTACCAATGAAAAGGATACCTTCATATAATGACATTAGGCAGCCACTTGCCTACCTAAACGTTCCCCAAGTAGCATATCATCATACAATTCTTACATGCCTTCACGTACCCTTGCGAAGCAACAATGAGCTACACCTTGCCGCAGCATACTCCACTGTTTCAGAGGGCACTCCTATTTCTACCAGCTCCCCGCCAAGTTTCACTGCGCCCCAACACACAACACAGCCCACTTGGTGGGTTCACGATTATAAGATAACGATTCCTCAAAAACATGTTATAAGATAAGGATACGTGTGACCATGGAAAGAAGTTCACAATTATATGTTCACATAGAAGTCAATGCATAATAGGAGAGGTTGAGAAATAATTCAAACTACAAAATATCAATTAATAAAACTTCAGAAAGTGCAATAGCTAACTAACTGTGTAAGAATCAGTACATAACCTGATGACGGGACACCTAAACAACCTAATTCCTTAAACTGATTTCTACCTTCAAAGTCAAAGATAACTTGTGCCACCAAACAGCGTTTCTCACACCTAAAAAGCAAAAAGCAGCCGGAAATACATCAGGAAATACATCTTGGATCGCTCGGTCTGTGCTGTGAACCTATTTGAATAAAAACAAAGGATTAGAACTATAATTTAATATATATACATATATATATATATATATATATGTATGTATGCATATATATTTATACCTGCTCTGAATGAGCCCACACATTCCTCAGCAAAGTAATCAGCCCAAACTGTTCTGAATACTGACTGACCATTGGTCTATCACCAGGCTTCCAATTTTCAACAGATTTCCCTGTTCTAGGATTGTAGTATAGCACTTTGAAAAGCTCCGGTACTTCCGCACGCCAATGCTCAACTCTCTTCCTCCAATTTTCTTCCCAAACACAGGTGAACCTGCCTTTTGCTGCTGAACGCAGTAACGAATCAAAGCCGCTGCCTCCATAAAAAGCCCGAACGGCGTGCAAAATTCTAGGAAATCTAGTTCTATCATCCACTACCCATAGGAGTGGATGATTGAACATAAAATATGCTGGACTACTGTAGAAACAAAAAGTTAGATACAACAGAGAATATAGTATCAAGATGACGATAAGGTAATTTTTTGATATTCTCCCAAGATTGTATCATGTATTCACCATTCAAATTCTCCTTAGATATTTGGACCTCACATGCTACAACCAAATCTATCAAACAAACAAATTCTCCAATATCATACTTCACACCCGCAGGTACCTCTACACAAAACAACCAACTATATCATCTTCTATTTTCATTTGAAAGAAAAACACTATTAAATTAACACATCCACCTACCCAATTCACTCTTCCGAATTTGAAATCTTTTTAGTTGATTATCATCACCAATAACCAGCTGATCAATCCCGCCAATAAAATCTCCCACCTCATGCTTCAATTGATAATATTTACTAGCCAACCTTAAATTAGTGAAAAAAAATAATCGAATTAGATTTAAAGTACTCAAACTAAATAACAAGCGAAAAGTAGAGATAATTATGTACCTGAGCAACCTTTTTGGTTCATCCGCAAAAGAAATTACTTGATGATGGCTATTTCTCTCAAAACTTAAGAGTTTCTTCAAGAGTTCCACGAATTCTCTCAACAACAAGGAAAAATGTACCATTGGCTTCAACGATATCACATGTTCTCACTTTTGGAACTATTGTCGAATGGATATCCTTTTGTTGTTGCAACTGGAAAGCTTTTATAGCTGACTCCTCATCTTTACACCGCCAAAAGGACACATCAATCCTCTCATTCCCTACAGCTGTGAACTTAGTTCCATGGAATAATGAGTTATTACTTGCATCTTCACTCTGAATTTCATACCCTCCACTGTCAAGAGGGATAGGTAGAGCCAATGTTCCCACTGATACTGAAGAGGTTGTTTGCGTTCCTTCCCGTAGTCGTTTTAATCTGTGAGTAGGCATCTCCCCTGAACTGATTCTCAACTTGATATCACCTATGCAAACAGAACCATCAAAATTGACGTTAACATTAATGTTTAAAACAAAGGAAAACTAGAAGCAATTTGTCTCTAATGTCACACTGTCAGCACAAGACAAAGGAACAACTTTCCTTTGTTTTCCTCAATTACAAGACTTAGGAACCTCAAACAAAAACGAACAAACACTGCAACAAAAACGAACAAACAATACAAGAAACAGAACATTTAGGAGCAGTTTTAAGTAACAATTAGGAGCTGTTTTAACCCCTCCAAAATTTTTAGGACTGGTTTTCTAATGCTCTACCAACCACTCCAATCGTACTCGCTCCTAAATATTTGGAGCGGTTTAGAAATAGCTCCCAATTAGATGCGGTCATTCATGCCACTTAACAGCTCCAAACTTTTGGCACTGCTGGTCTTTGGTGGGAGCATTTCAAAGTGCTCCTAATTGTTTTTGCAAAATAAATAAATAAATAAATATATTTATACATCAAAAGAGAGCGGGGTAGCCTCCATACATAAAAGTAATGAAGAAAAAAAATATGACAATTCAGTTGTTATAACTTTGAATAACACGCCTAGAATTATAGTCATTTCAAAGTAAACCATCAAGCAAGTAGCTACTTGCAAAATTACCAAGAAGAAGGGAACCTACACCATTAACAGTGATTGGCCTTACCAAGCTACTTGCTGATCTGAATTGTTGTATAAGATTCACAATGCAACCCTCGAATGTGCCATGCACGTCCAAGGGGAATGTAAGTCATGCCTTCAACCATTTAGACTAACCTGCAAAATGAGTCAATTTTTTAGGCTCCAGCCAAATACATACATCTAAAACTTCAATAGCCAACCAGCGAAAACAACAAAACAAAGAAAAAAGAATGCAGTTGGATGCATTGGACACATAATTTTGGTTGCAATCACAATCTTTGAAAAGCAAATGGATAAAAACCCCAAAAAAAGGCTTCAGTTTGGCTAAGTTTCTAAAAAGATCAACGCAAGACTTGCGGGAAAAATATCAGAGGTTGCATAAATAGGCAAAGATGCTCCAAAAGACAATTAACAGACTATCTAAAAATATGAACTACACAAACAGAAACTGCATAGACAATATTATCAATAATTTCCTCTCCACCATGGTCTAGCAGAAGGATGTACCTGGTAAATTTCTCATGTCCGAATTCCGAAATGCCAAAAACAAACTATATTATTACACAACTCAAGCAAAATAAGAAGTGAAGAACAATAAGATAATTATTCTTCATATAAATAATAAGAATCTACAAATCCATTAACAAGCCTTTATATAAAATTTAACCTATTCAAGCACAAGTCTTCCAAAGATAATTGGTAACAATAATTTAATTTAGCAAGCAGGCAGCCAAAATATTTAGGTTTGGTTTTACAACAGTATTGGAAGTTCTAATTGCTTCCTACATCAAAGATAACACAAACAACACATAACTAACAAGGTTCTGGATACATTAACTAAATCAAGGACATCTTCAACTTTTCAAATCAGATTCTAATGCAGAAATATTAAGCACTACACCATATTCCAGAAGCAATGAAAATGGGAGGATAATCTATAAAATGGTCTATAAGATGAAAAGAACCTGATATAGTTCAAACTGGTTATGGAATGAGAGGCTGAGAAATAACTTGATATTGTTCGAACTGGTTATGGAAGTGACGCTGACAAATATAGATTGCTGGGAGCAACACCTTTCAAGCACGCAAAAAGATTTTCAGCTTTTGTCTTATGTACTCTTTTGCAGCCTGTCCAAAATGCCAAAAGCAAACTATATTATCTATTTCAAAATTACAGGATACATACAAATGAAGAGAGCAGTAACTAGTCCAGCACTTAGAACTCCACCTCCGATCACTGCAACTCCAGTCAGTTTCCTTGGTTTACGCCCTGATCAGTTATTCCTGATATCTGGAAAACAATTAAAAAAAAGGGTAGAAAATATAATCCAAAATATATCAACTGATATAATAAAGCATCAGAGCCTGGTTTAATTAGCTCATATCTGAAAAGAACTATTACTAACAACCTGGACCCATAAGTAAAGCTTGCTTAGCTCTTGATTGCGCTGATAAATGAACATCAGAAGTCATTGGGAAAACAAAATAAGATAAAAAGAACCATAACTTGTCCTCATGACTCACTAGTTACCAATTGCCAGTGAGGGAGTCAAAACTCAAAAGGGCACAAACTGATAGAAAGGATGGCAATATAGTCACCTCCTACTTCCATTTTTTTTCGTTCATTTTTTAGAATGTTACCGTTTGGACTTTCAGGTCCACTCTTCCTTTTCTACCCACACTTATAACACGTGTCAACCATACATGCAAGCTTAGATAGACTTTGAGGCAGTTAAAACCTACTTCAAATTCGTCAGAATTTAACTGTCAACCACGTTTCCTTATTCAAAATAGGTTTAGCTGGAAAATCGATATTGCAACTGCCCATAATGTTAACTTCCTACTAACGTTTTGAATTAATGGGCAGTTTTTAGGCAGTTATTCTACACATCCATTTATCTCGCTACTCCACTACCCCACATCATTGTTTAAATACAAACCATGCATTGAGAAATTCTTCATTTCACCTTCCACAGAGACAGAAATATACAAAAAAAATCAGAAACAGAAGAAATCTTTACCGCCTGGTAGTGACCTTTGCAGCAGATTGCTAGGCATCCCCTATTTGCAGCTACTGAGCATTCAATTACCATAAATTCCACGGCAAATATCAGTGACTAGATTAACTTCTAAACATGTTCTTCTATTAAATAAAACTTACATTTAGTACTGTTTGTTGCAGCTTCAAATATGTTCCACGCAGCAGGACCTCATGCATATGAAACCTACAACAGCAGGTAACCACATTAATTTGGTTTTACAAGGGAAGACCGACTTTGTTACAAAAAAGCAACGGAAGTGCAAGTATGGAGAATGTTAGCCATAAAATGTTCAAAATTTGAGTTCCAAAATTCTATACTTCTCTTACTGTTTCAAGAAAACATTGGACACTTCCAGTTTTAAAAATGCATCTTCAATTGTATAATAGAGTTCTATAGTATTCCATTTATGCATTTTCAAACTTGCATTTTCTTTAAACTACTTTATATGAAATTGTACACACTTTAAAATAGATAACACTTAGGTGCAGCTAGAATATTGCAGGCTTTCATTTCCCAACTATATAAAAATTACTTTCTGGCATTATTTCAATAGATTATGAATAAGTCAGTAACTAACACGCATATTTTTAACATGTTCACACTCTTGCAGGCTAATAGTTAAACCAATAAACTGCAGGGGAAAGAAACTAAGCAAGTTCAACAAAAAGTCCATCAATTCAGATTGTCAAAGTATAGACATTGGCAGATTAGGAACAAATCAGTATAGTAAAATGTATATTTTTAAAATGTTGACACTATTGTACACTCACAATGAAACCAGTAAACTCCAGAGAAAACAAACTAAGCAAGTTCAGCCAAGAGTATATCAATTCTGGCTGTCAAAGACAATATCTCTATACTAAACCAGAGAAAACACTAAAGCAAGTAGGTTATTACCTATTCCATTTACTTAATTTCCCATTTTGATGTCTTTGTACAGGGTATACAAACTGTTAATATTTGGGCTTATGATTTTATAGCCACTGTTTTACCAGAACATACCAAATCAATTGCTATGTTGCTTATTGCAAGGTACCATTGTTTCTTTTCAATATCTTCCATGAAAATGATATGGGTATAATAGGTGTAATTTACGTGTTAAGGCTTGGGGGTTTGAATGAAAATGAATGTTAAATTATAGAAATTATAACAAAGTCACCTTACCAAATTCTCGACTCTCTGTTAGTCATAGGTAAAGATCGCTCTATCCAGAATATCATAAGGACTTCAGAAGACGATCTCTAAGCTTAGCAATCAATTTCCACTACTTAAAGTCATCGATCAAGAATTTTATAGGGTCAGATTCGGGTTAACCCGAACAACTGGAATTATTGTGAGCAATGGATTTATTCATAATTTGCATTTACCAGGAATCACTAAGAATCTATTTAGCAATAAACAAAAATAAAAGAGAATTACATAATAAAACAATGACTGGAAACTTCCCCTAATCACTTGTGTTGTACAGAAATCACACTAGACATTCATACTAGGAATCACACGTTCTTCTCTTTCGGTGTTAAACTAAACGCAATGCCAACTTACCATTGAAATTGACTGACTCCGTCTCGGCGAGGAAGCAAGCAGGAGAGGTTAAGCTGCCAGCTGGTGGCGGTGCAGAGGAGATCAGCTGGTCCTTTGTGCGAGGGCTAGCCGGAAAACCAGGGAGGGTGGCGCTGAGGAGGAGGTAAAGGGCGTCGACGGGGCAAGAAGGCGATACTGAGGGAGGTCGACACTCGAGGCAGGACTGGTCTGTGTGTCGAGGGGCGACGTAAAGGAGAAGGGCGACGGCTGAGGAGGACGCTGCTTAGGCCTGACCGTCTGAGGGAGGGAGGAAGAGGAACTCGTGCCGTTAGGGTATTTTGTGGTGGGTTGGGTTACAATGAAATGGACTGGGCTTGGGCATGCTATTTTTTCTGGTTGAATCGGATCAATTCGGGTTGAACATGAACCACTCCGACTTCTCATCTTTTAGATTGGAGTGGGTTCGGGTCAGTCCAAATTACATCTTTTACTCTCTCTGATTTTGACCTAACCCGACATTTAGGGTTAGGTTTTGAGTGCGGGTTACTTTCTTTCACTTGTTAAAAAAATATATATTAAAGTTTGGAAAAATTTTCTTACCGTTGTACACAGCAATTGAAAAACTCACCTATTCAATGGTCTAACTAACTAAGTATTTAGGGTTGAGAAAGGTAAAGAATAGATACATATTTTCTCATCTCCCTCCCTTAATTTCACATATGCCACCATTAACTTTTACCTGAATAACACAATTGATCGGAGCTATTTTCACTGCAATTTTTATCACTAGCTTTCTTTTCTTCTTTTTCCCATTCACAAGTAATGAAGAAAAAACATAGTGTCTTTGTGGATCGCCACAATTTTTTTTTAACACAAAACAAATTTGCCAAATAGCCCCACTCCTTGTATTTAATACTTGTGGGCTCAGCCTTATCCAACAAATTCTTGCATCCCACAAATATTAAACCAAATGCCTTAAGTCTTTCTTCAACAAACCATACCCTCTTTGTCATACCTAGGAAACCAATAAATTACAACTAATGCTTCATTTTTTGAAAAATTTTATTATAGATGATGCTTAAAGGCAATCATAAAAAATGGGAGTCACAGCTTAGATTTGGTAAAGTTAGTGGACAACCTACACTTCATTACAAAACTCCTATCCCCTTTTGTTCCTCAACGTTAAAAACTAAGCTCAAAGGACTTCTAGATGCTGGTTAGATAGTGTGCAATCTCCGTATTCTTAACACTACTTTTGTGTCAGATTGTGTCCAAATTTTGTATGCATTGCGTGGATATCTTCCTTTATCACCATGCATGTTGCACATGGTCCAGCAGATTACATCAATACTAGAGTCTCTTCCTCAAGACTTGATGGCAACCATTCCTAGCAAAAAAAGTTGTAGCAGCACACCAAATTGTCGTTTTTTTTCCTCCCTTGGCTTTTAGTGTGTATATATATAGACACACATGCATACACATGTACATACACATACATATATATATACATACATACTTGTAGGCTAGGTTTATTTTGTTATCATGTCCACTCTGCTCTCAATCTTATTAACTATGTGTATATGTTTTGGGTAGTCCATATGGGTCAACATGCTCATCTCATTGGGCTTCACATATCTTTTTAATTTTTATAACTTTTGCTTCTTTATATATTACATCCAGTTAATTTCTGTTATGTGTTTGGGAGATATTATAGTTATTTAATGCATTCTTCTTAATTTTTTTATAATTTTCACTTAACTTATATACCAATTAAGAAGAGCAAAAAAAATTCTTTTTTTTTTTTGTCAAACTTAGGAACACTTGATTAACTTTTCTTTCTTTAAGTTGGGTGCTGAAAAATTCATAAAAAATTAATTACTTTTTAAAAAAAATATTTGAGAAATTATTAGGTAATTAGAGTGTGATCTTTTGATTGGCATTGATTATAGACAAAAACTCAATAAAACTTTAAAATAATGAGTTTTTAAACTAAAAATAATGTTTTCACTAAATTATTTTTTACTAAATGGAATATTAAATTATATATTGTCTTCTTTGAGCGTGTTATCTTAAAATATGTCACAAGTATGTATAAATTCATAAACAAATATTTGTTATAAATTTATTTTATATGTGTATCATATTGTTAAATTCATGTATTTATTGAATCTCTATATTTGATATATTATGAGAACCTACTTTTATAATTTCTTCTACATTAGTTTTGCTTTTTGTAATATTTAGCTCATTATATACTAATCGTTCTTCATTTGTTCCCTTTGATATTACCATATTTTATTTATGTGTTATCCTCTAAACCCTATTTATCTTTTTTATTCTTTTTTTATATTCAAGTGCATGTTTTGCAAGCATACAAGGGAAGAGATATTAGTATTCTAAATAAGGGAATAGAAATGTCAATTTTTTTTTTTACTCAGAAAGCAACCAAATCAGCTTTATATAACATTTTGGGGAGGGAGTGGAGAGACCAAAGTCAAATTGCTGACCTCTCTACAATATCCCAAACATCTTAGTCATCAAGCCAAAAGTGTATAGACTATCTTTATATTTATCTAATTGAGTAACCATCTCCTAATGTGTAGCAAAATTTCATATCATGGGGTTATTACTTATTAAGATCCATGCTATTATTATTTCTAAAGTTGTTCCCTATGAGGCTAAACTAATTGCAACACTATTTCTTTGTCCCTACTTTACAGTGAAAAATACTATGTTACATTAACTATATTCAAACTTATTCAAATAATTTTTATTTCAATTTATTATTAACCTTAATAATATAATTTCTTTTACAACTATAACCCGTCTGTTAGACGAGTTATGAATATAGTTTGAGCTGGAAGGATGAACGATGAGTGAGCGCCTGGGTTTAATATTTTAGTGAGGGACCGAAAGGGGTAAGGTTAGCTGGTTAGGTCAACCAAGTCAACGGGGAGAAAGCCAAATTAGGAGCTCTTTTGGGGCCGGTTAAAAAATCGGCCCGAAATTCAGCCTCCCAAAAAAATTGGGTGCACTTGTTCAGGATCGCTACGAAATAGCCAGCCCCAAATGTCCCTTTTCTTGTAGTGAAAAGCGGCGAGCGGTAGTAACCCTTACCTTTGTGGAGGAAAAACCTTGAATGAGATGAGAAGAAGGAGACCTACAAATTGGAACATGCGAATAAACAACAAAGGAAAGGACAAGCATTTAGTAATATGAAAAAAAAAAGATAGATATGTACAATAGTCGAGGACGATCGACAGCGATGAGGGAAGTAAAGAGAGGACTTACCTTAATCGAGCGATATAGATAAAGGAATCACAAAAATTGATGACACAAGTGAATTGAGGACGGTCGGCAATGGTGATGAAAGCATGGATTCAACGAATTGAAGTATAGAGAATGAGTGAAGAACAAACCCTAAATGACGTGAAAGTGAGAATAGAGGAGACTAAGAGTCTGAGGGCCAATTCGTTTGAGCTAAAGTGAACTAACTTTTTTTAACTTTTACATCTTTTTTACCTAAAACCAATTTTATTTGAAAGTCAATGTTATATAAATACAATAATCAATTTAAAAGTAAATTTTTAGGATGTTGTTAAATTTTTAAGAATTTTTCTTTTTTAAGGCTTGAAATTAGAAAAATTCATAAAAATTTAGTAAGATTATAAAAATTATATTTTTAATTAATTATTGTAACTACATAATATTGGCTTTTAATTAAAATTAGTTTCAAGTAAAAAAATATATAAATAAAAATAAGTCATTTTATAATCAATTGACTAAAGTTAAAACGAATTGGGTGTGAGAGTTAGGTTGAATGAGAGAAACAGAGATAGCTTAGAGGAAATATATCCAAATGACTGTCGTTTTGCTTAAAATAATTTGGTTTATTCAATCACCGTATTTCTGATGACTCAAACCGATAACTGAGCTAAAATATTAAAATTGAAATTTCATTTTTTGCTTATATTCACTTACCGAAAATCAAAATAAAAAATCAGTTATCTGATTAATTCGATTAAAACCAAACTTCTACCCACCCCTATAAGGGAGCCACTTTTAACTATAGTGTCCTTGTAAAATTTGAAACGGTTTTTAATAAACGCTTTGAGTGTTATGCTTCAAAATGTCTGTTTTTTTGTAGTGAGCATCACAAATATTCATTCCGATTTCCTAGTTTAAAAGAAAAGAAGAAGAAGAAGAAGAAGAAGAAAATATATTAAAAGCTTGAATCCTCTTATATTACAAGCATATTCCTTCAAATTCACTAGTATCCTCGAAAGTTTAAACACCTTCGTAGACACAACTACAAATTATGTTGATTTCAAAACCGCCTAATTAATTGATAAAAACCTGGCAAACATGTGTACTTTCCTAGTGTCCTAACAATGTGGCTAATTAAGCCATTAAAATATACATAATATCATCGGTTAATGCCAAACAATAATAGCCAAAACTTTATACAGGAAAACACTGCAAGCAAATCAAACCAAATATTATCTCCAACATAAGCAAAGTCTCTCTCTCTCTCTCTCTCTCTCTCTCTCTCTAATAAGAAGAACAAAACACACCTCAAGGCTTGAAACTTGCTTCATTTCGTGATTCCGCTCGCGCCTTTTCCTGCGCTTAGATGCATGCGTTGCATTTGCTGGTTCATTTTCCTTTTATAAAGGTGTGATGATTTATTAGAATTCACATACAAAAAGCCAAACCAAACAAGCTTCAAACTTTGTCACGTATACAGACCAATCTATTTCGATAGTCTTACCTCCAAAACCTTTGGCTTACGCAATTGTAGCACTGAATCCAAAACTTCTACTTTTGGCTTACAGTCAGAATTGCGAGGCAGAAGTCCAAGACCAAACTGGTTCTTAGACATATCTTTAAGATCATTGCCAAAACTCCGGTAGGCTTCTTGAACATCTTGGCATAGCCATTCCTTCTTCAAACGCTGACACTTGCAACGAATGGTAACCTTACAAAACAAGGAACATAAATTAGATAGGACTAATGAACTAAACCTAAGATCATCAACACCGTGATAAAACACTTTTCATGGAATAATGTGGACATCTTCTGAGGATTTGAACCCTATTACCTTTTTCTGGCACTTATCAGGCAATAGGCATTCATCCACATGACATATTTCAGGGCAGAGGTGCGTACAGTAAGGCAACTTTCTGTAAGATTAAAGTTTCAAATGTTTAAGCACTGTAAAGAGGCAGAGCATCTCAAATCTGAGATGAGAAGACAAAAATCAACTACACCCTTGAGACATGCATCAGTAAGTGAAATATTCTTGGATTTTTTTATACATGCATGTGAATTCAGTAAAGACTGCAAAAGTGTTAAAGGCGCAACCACTGAAGTATGAGCAGTAACCAAACATGGTATATGTACATGATAGTGAGCATAAACAAGGACCTAAACTTGCAGACATGGATAAGACCAAAACACAGTAACACTAATAGATTACTTGTGGCAGGGTCCCCCACACGAGCGAACAGCCACTTGCTCCTCCTTAGACAAGCTGTTGTACCATCGGCACTCAAAAACATGTACCATTGCACCACAATGACATGATCGCTTGACAAGCACTTTGCAAGGAGGGCATTCTCCAGGGTGACATGGTAATGGACAAGGGTGGACACATTTGGGCTCCCTCTCCTGAAGAAGTTTCTATAAAATAAATCTACGAGTTTTGGTTCAAACAAATGCATATTTGAGTACTGAATAATACAGTATTGATAAACTTGGCACCGGATGATGTGATGATTGGCTCAAGAAATCAAGATGCAATGCCCTAGCTAATAAATTTAAGGTAAACAGAAGATTGAAATGGAAAAGGTATTCAAGATTTAAAAACCTTCTGACAAGCAACATTGCACTTCTCACATGATTGATCTGTAAGGGGATGACAAATGTTTGTGCAGTAATGATTTCCACAAGCAAGAAGATTTCCACATAAATTATCACAGGAATACGGTGTTATGCTGGAACAAACCATCTGAAGAGAAACAGAGAACAGATTAGATAATCTAGCTGGAGATAGAAATAGGTCTCATGACTTGACAATAAGACGAGCATATTTATCATCTATAACATGACAAAAAAATATTAAAAGGTACCATTCTTTCCAACCCATAGTGATTGCCAACACATGGCCTCAAAACTATTTCTGGGCAAGGTGGGCAGGGGCTACCAGGTGTATATTCAGCCTGCTGAATTGATCTTTTCTTCTTTGGTTTCAGCATGAATTCAGGGTCATGACATCTGAATTCAGACAGAAAAAAGAGCCTTATGAATGTGCCCCTGACAAAAGAATTTCTGTAGTAATCTGAATAGTGTATTACTATGAAATTTCACAAAAATAGTTTGAAACCTCAATTTGATTTATAAAAAAAAAGAACTTTGAAACCTCAATTTGCATGTGTGCCCACAGTGGTATTCTTCTTCACAAAGTCTCCGGCATGGAGGACAAGCTCCATAATGGCATCTATGTGACTGGTCAAACACAGAAAAGACAAGCATTAGTGTCCCAGAGATATTTTTTGAGTTCATAATATGTGAATATCCTGATGCATGTAGACTTTATTCAGGTCAGAAAAACAGACACACACACACATATAAACATAGATGGCTGACAAATTCAGGTCTGACCGTCTCAGAAAAAATGACATATATAGAACAAAGGACAGATACATATGTAGACTTTATTATCATAAATGGATATATATAAACCAATGCTGCCACCTTATAATGATTTATGGTCAACTACAGTCCAAAAATAGAAGGTGACTAACTCAATATGCTAAGGTACAATGCTTGAAGCCGCTCATATAACAAAAGAGCATTTACATTGACCTCAGAAAATAGCACACCAGCTATTGAATGCAGGCTCCATTTTGTACATTGTTTATGTTTGCAAAAGAAAAAGAAACTACACAAATAGAGATATGTTTAATTTTGACATATACTACCAAGTACAAACGATCAATACTACCTTGCTATTTGATGCATGCCTGCACAAAGGAGTTATTTTACATAGCTTATGACATTTAGGTGGCTTTTGATCCTTCTCTGTGCCGCAAGGGACCTAATCCAGCAGAATCCATAAAACGTCAAAGGTTGAAAAAGAAAGACTTAGAATCAAACTTATCTCATATTACCAGCATATGCTGGGAACAGGGCCAAAGGGCATGTTCAAAGGCTAACAAAAATTACAAAAATACTACTGAGAAATTTCCAAGACATCAACATCCATCAGATTGATCAATCAGCAGAACATTTGAAAGAGTAAAAGCTAGTTAATGGATCTGATAGACAAACTAGATAAAAGATCAACTAGACGAACCTCTTATACCATAGGATAGCTATTCCAGCAACCAAATACTTCCAGTCCAAATGCTACTTAAAGCAATTTAATGCATGGCAAGTATCACATGTCCTTGTCGTGTATTTAAACATCAAGAAGCACGAACTCATGTTTGTTCATTGTTGTAGGATTGAAAAAAGAGCTAGCATTACTAGAGCTTAGCTGAATTTTGTTAACATAATACCATAGAACTGTACAAGACATTGTGTCCATACCATCAATATCCATAATTACAGGAATGAAGTACAGGATAAGACTCATATTTTTTTCCTAACAGTTCAAGGCACCGCATTGCAGTCATAAAGAAAAGCCATTTAAATGTCTCTTCTATATAACTTCATCTTCACCTCAAAGTGTGTTTCACCACATGCACATGCAATCGTCACCATCACAGGGCAAGGAGCACATGGACCCCTGCAAAAACCAAAGCAGCTATAAATCAGCTCATGGCTGATGGACCTTAACGTTGGTTTAAAGAAACATCTCATTTATGGTAGCAGGAGCTAAAGTAATAACAGGCAGAAAAGAAATGAAAGAATATGCCATGATATGGCATGAATTTCATCTCTGAAGTATAAGAAGTAGGAAAAAGGGAAACACAATCTTATCATCTTTGTTTCTGGTTGCACAATAATGAGTCTATCTTTCCTAAGGAATCTAATTCCAGTAGTTACGAGAATAAACTCACAAGAGGACGTTAAATTGGGTTAGTCACAGAATTAGAAAGACTGTGTCCGAGTTTAGGCACATGAACTCAAAGTTTCATGATATCATTTCCCTTATTCCAACGAACCTAGACAATAACGAATCAGGAAAGAGATGTGAATGGAATAGGGCAACACAAGCATACCTATGACAAGGAGCTGGACATTTGTGGTTCTTACACCTAAGCTTCCTGTCACATACCTGAAGCACTTAATATCAATACCATCTGACAGTCATCACACTTACAGTTACGCTCACTGGACAAGGCAGTTGCATACAAGAAGCAGAGATATATCCATAGCATGAACTAACCTCTGGGCAAGGGGGGCAATTCCCGTCACAACAACGCTGCTTGCAAGCATGGCGGCCACAGTCTCTCATCCTCTGGCACTTCCTTTCACATGATAAATCTTGATAGCAAGGAATCTATACCAAATTCAGCTCAAAGCTTCACAAGCTGATAAATAAAAAACTGAAAGGGACTTGGGAAGCAACAATTATACTACCTCTTTTCTCAATGCTCCACACCGGCATGACTTGGCCACCACAAGCCTGCAAGTCTCGACACAAGAACCACGATGGCATCGTTCTGGGCAATGGTGGCGGCCACAATTCAATACTTTCCCGCAAGTGGAGCCGCAAACTGGTGCCAATACGTCGCAAGAGAACCCCGTGTACTCTTTCTTGCCGCAGGGACAAGTCCTCTTTCCCTGAAGAGGGCACTCTCCACAATCCCCATAATGACAACCCCACATTGATGCTTCTTGCAATCAAGTAATTTTTTGCATACCTTCTCGCACCGGAAATCACGGTCACAGGAAGCCCTCTCCTGCTCAGTCTTCTGGCACCGGCACCGGTACGTCCCACCGGCGCGGCAGGGCGGACACGAACCCTCGTGGCAAATCTCAGAGCACCGATGCGTCTTACAATCGAGAAGCTTCGAACACTGCTTGTTGCAGGAGAAATTCTTGAATCCACAGCGACGAACATGTTCAACAGAGCCCAAAAGCACCGGGTTTTGATCAGTTTCGGGCAGGAGGGGCAGGGACCCGGGTGGCAGAGGAGCAAGCAGAAGTGGCTGAAATTGTGCTTCAAGGGACGACCACAAATCTCACCGCATGAATGAGGGAAAACCCATGGATCATCGCTTGGAGGGTCCTCGATTTCCCACAGAAACAAAGGTATAGTCTGGGAATATGGGATTTCGGATAAGAAGATCGGCACTTGGGGCAGTGCCAAGTGGCTTGTTCGGCGGCGGATTCGGCTGAGATAGGGAGGCGGGTGGCTGCGCGTGCGGCGGAGAGGTCTGAGGCCTGGCGAGCCCAGGACTGGATACAGAGGAGATGGAAGATGGCGTAACAGAGGGCGGAGCAGGACCACGTGGGATCGGAGAGACGAATCCGCTCAAGACAGATGAGGCATGAGAGGGCGCCGGAGGAGGAGGAGGCGAGAAAAGACTGGATCTTCGAGAGATCCGCAGCGGTGACTGACGACGACGATTCTAAGTAGCTTCTGAATATGGAGTTGGATAGGTCCGATATTCCGCAACGGTGCTGATCAGATTCAGGTTCAGACTCGGTATCTGAGCCACACTGCTGCTGTTTATAAACGGCGGCCATTTTACAGATTAGAAGCAGGGGATTTCTCTCTGTTTCAGTTTAACTCGATGAATATGGGAGACACAAAGCTCCATATTTGGACAAAGAACAAACTTTTAAGGGATAAGTACCAAAAACCCACCGTAGTTATGGTTTTGGACCGATTTGATCATTACAGTTTTGGATAATTTCAATCACAATACTAAAGTCATAGTTTGTACCCAAATTAGCCACTAATACTACAATTTACTACCGACTATAACATCGGCCATTAAAAACCTAACAGTAAATGTGGAAAGTTATTGGTTTTAAAATCTTGAGGCACTGATGTAACTTTTAGCAAAATTTAAGAACTATATATAATTTACCATTTTCATTTTTTGTGCAACAACCACCTCTATCCTTCATTAGATCTACCACTGGTCTATTTAGAAATAATATTCAAATTCATCACCGCATTCCGATGCTACAAATAACCTGAACCCCGATCAAATAAAACTCACTCATTCAATTTCAATGTGTTTCTAATTATCTACTTCTTGATATAACAAATTTTTTGTTTACATATAATGATGTCCAATACTACTTTATTTATTATCACCACCGCCACTAGTGGTGGATCCGATGGTAACCAATGTAATGGCTAGTGCACAAAAAATGAAAATGGTAAATTGCACTAAGTTCCTAAAATTTTTTAAAAGTTGCATCAGTACCCCATGATTTCAAAATTAACAACTTCATGTATTTACCATTGAGCTTTTAATGACTGGTGGCATATTTGGTGCTAAATTATTATATTAATAGCCAATTTAGGCTAAAACAATGACTTTAATGATACACTTGGAACAACCCAAAATTATAGTGACTAAATCAGTCCAAGTTTATAACCCCTATAGGATTTTTTGGTACTTTTCCCAACTTTTAAAAAGCAAGCAAGAAATAAACATTGCGGTTGTGTCTCATGACAAACATGAACAATCAAACAAATTGTGGCCAAAGACTATACATCTGTTTTATTTACTTTATACCTTCTAAAATGGTATAGTATAATCTATTTTTAAATAGTGTCAAATTTTTTAATGTTTCTATATTTAGTAGTTTATTTTACCTATTGCCTTTCAAACCACTCCCCCTGCCCCATTTCATTTGCATCATTCCCTTTTGCATGCATATTAAGGTGACCTGTGTGTTCTCAAATTTGCCCTTGTTTTCCCTCACTCACATCAAATAAGCTTGCCGAAGATAAGCGTTGGCATGACAGAATATGATGATGCCTGAACACAAGAACCTAAACGAGGAGGACAATTTCAATTATCTAGCCCTATCCATCTTGCTAATTCATTTGAATTGAGCACCCAAATAGAACAACGATGCAGATTTGGACAGAACAAAACACCTGATCTTGCCAGGAGAAAGGATCCAAGCAGGTGAACAATGACTTGGTAAAGCAAGAAAGAGAAAGAATGGCGATTCTGATGAGAATGGATAAGACAAATGGCGATTTGTATGGTTTCTACATTTCTCGAACTGAAATTGAATAGATTTTAGTCATCAATCTCCACTTAACTTAGCCTCCGTCCTAGCCTTTGTTTTGGGCCTCTGTCTGTCTTCGACCTTTATTCCAACTTGCGGCCTCTGTGTCTGGCTCGGCCTTTACTTTTACCTCATCTTCATCATTGTTCATATTGATTGGATGTCCCAACACCCAGACCTCCACGCTGCTTGGATCTCCTTACCGGAATCTTATTGAAACTGTATGAAATTGAGATTGGAAGTAAGGATGAGCAGTGACGGGTTTCTAGTTTTTTATGGGTTATGGATTGGATCGATGAAATTGGGTACATGGTAAATTTTAAAGTAAGAGTTAAAATAATGGCAATATGGTAAATTTACTAAAAAAGATTTGCTAAATGAGGAAATTGTGCAATAGTTTTGGGACATGTGAGAAAGGGAAATTGTGCAAAAGTCATGTGACAAAGGAAGTATTGTTTTAATATCCATTTTTCAACATCTTGTATTCACATGCAAAATGTTAAGAATAAAAGTGGAAACAACACATAATTTTTTTCTCTTAATCTCCATATAAAATCAAATAGAACAACATTGATGGGACAAAATGAATACATGTAAAATCATCAGCCTTGCCATATACATTCTGTTCATCAAATTGAAATCACATGGAAATGCCTCTACAACTTTAGCCAAATAGCTAAAGCATTAGGAACATCAAGAGGAGGTCTAAGGGTGGAACCTAGCATTTTTATCCCTTTCCCCAAAAAATGCCACACAAAGCCGATTTGCTTGTCTTCTAAGTCCTGAAAAAAGCTAAAATTCTTCCTTATTTAGAATACTAATATTTCTTCCCCTGTATAAAAAGCTAGTATTCCCCTTACTTAGAATACTAATGCCTCTTCCCTTATATATTTGTAAGTATACTTCGGAATACAAAAAAAAAAATGACATGAAAATATGAAACACAGGCACTTATGTATGTACATCCATCACATTGCATCAAATCTCCACTTTAGCAGTAGGACTAAGAACATAGGCTAGGCTTCTTCTAGTCACTTCAGCATGATTCTTCTAGAGACTGCTCTTGTAGACTTGAAACATAAACGAGGATAGGATAGCTTCTCGAATCAAATCTTGCACAAGTGCCACTTACCAAATAGTATGATTTAGATATATAGGTACCTGGAGATGATTAATGGAAGCGCTGGGCATCGAAAGCTTCGAAATCTCTTAGCTCCACCCCCATGATAGTAAAGATTATCCTGCTCCTCGTGGCATTGATTCTTATAGGGTAAAAAAAAATGTACAACAGAAAATAGTTAATTTATGTATAGGCAAAACGTAAGTGGTGAAGAACAAACTAAAGAACTTGAATGGTTAGAGTAGAACAGCCCTTAGCTTAGCTGGGTTGGGTATCCAGTTTTGATGCTACGACCAGTGAACCAACAGAGCAACTTTTCTTAAAAGCTCTGGCATGGTTATATTTTGCCTGACCATTTCCATTGCTGCTGTCCACAACAATGTTGATAAGATCAAAAAAAGTACAAGGACTCAAAACAGCTGCTTAGAATTAAACCTCAGAACAGTTAAAAGAGTTCCAGCTGTCAGGACCACCAGTTAGTACTTGGCTATGGCCAAGAAGAGAATGATGAAGACATGAAATTAAATACAAGAGAGACTTGTTTGAACATGGTCTTAGTGATGAGAATACAAGACTATGTGAATTATGTGTTTTAATTACACATACAAAAGTTCTATGTGAACTATGCCATGAAATAAAGTTCTAGTACCAAACTGGACTGGTAACTAGTGACTAACATGGAACTATGTAATACTATGGGCCAAATTGCACATACATGAAAAACTATGTATGACTTGGCAAGAAATAAAGTTTGAGGACTCAATTGAAAACTTGGACTAGTGCTAGAATTGAAACTACAAACCAAGGATGGACAAAATCAACCATGCAATTTTGTGAGATGGCTAAAGTGGAGGTAAGCCAATTTTATGGCTCTTGGTCAATGGGCAGCCATGTATATTAATAAACAAAGGGGAAGTGTTAGTGGAACTATTAAAATATTGGAAGTTGCCTAGTGGAGCCATTAAAATAAGGTAAACCTTGGACAAAGAAATGAATTATTTATGCATGGTGGAGTAAGAATGCATTGTTTATTGGTGATGGTGGAAGATGGAATTTATTATTGCTAAAATGATGGTGTGTTGGCCGAATTTTCCATGGTATAATAATGCAATTATGTCCACATTTTGTGTACTTGGCATGTGGGCCAAGAATTTAAAAAGAAATGCTGAAATTGCATTGGTTTTGGCGGCTAGAATGGAAGTATGGAGACATGAAGGGTTGGAGGAGCCATGCAAATTAGTTGGGGGATTTCCTTGGCATTTAAGCCAACTTTGGATAAATTAATTGAAGGCTGTACGCCTTTGTCTCCCACCCAAAATGCAGCTGCCATTCTTTGACCAAATATTATATGGAAGGGTTTTTAGTGCTAGATGGAATATTGCTGGAAATTGTTTGTTTATTGTGCACATGATGGGCGGCCTTCTTATGCAGCAAACATTCCTTGGAGTTGTCATTTAGTTGCTGCCTTTGTTGGTTTTGGAGAGCACTTGGCCGAAACTACCTTGTCTTCCATGTTCTTCATTGTTCTTGCTTGTTCTTCACTTGTTCATGTGAGTTCTTGGCCGAAACATGAGTGTTCTTGAGTGTACATCCAAAATTCCAGCAAAACTCTTGAAGATATCTTGTTGAGCATCAAGATTTGAGCTTGTTCTTGAAGGAACAAGGCATGGCCGAATATGTTCATGCATGTTCATGAAGTTCTCTTGAAGTTTACTTGGTGTTCTTGGTGTTGCATGTTGATTTGGAGCTTTGTTGTGCAAGTCCAGAATTTTCAGCCTTGTTCTTGAGGTAAAGGCTCAAGATTACTTAAATCCATGGTATGTTTTCCATGAATAAGAGTTATATTGACTAAAGGAAGGCTGTATTGTGTTAGGAAAGCCTTGGACTGAAAGTTTGAAGCTAAACCACCAAAGAACACTAGTTGGCCGAATGGTGTGCATGTTTGTTCTTGAGTGTTCTTGGTGAGTTCATGGTGTTTTGGCATGGAAATGATGATTTCATGAGTTTATTTGAATGATATGTGAAACTCATGGTGGCTGTGTTTATGGCCGAAAATGAAAGGTAACTTGGACTTGGAGATTGAAGCTTGGATTAAGACATTCAAGCTTGTGTTGGACAAATTAGCCAAAGCACCCTTGGAATTAAAGTTTCAAACTTAACTTGGAAGAAATCCAACAAGGCCGAATATACTCAAGCTAAAAAAAATGAGGTAAGGATTCATGAATTACTTGTGCTTGGTACATTTTCCATGATTAATGACAAGTAATTGAAGCTACTAATTGATGGTCAAGATTTGCCAAGTGATGTTAGTATGCTTGAAGGGCAATATGGAATTAATGGTTCAATGGGTTGATTAGCTAATCAATGAATGGCAAGTGTAAAGTTCTTGGTGGGTTTGGCCAATCCATCAAGCACTTGAGAGCTCGAGGGGAATGGAGATGATTTCATGAAGAAATGGTGTGCAAATTGTACATGAGCACTTGCTAGTGGCTATGGCCGAATTGAAGAAGTGGTGTGTATGTGAGTTTGTGTGCTTTTGTTGATTGATTGTGCATGCTAACCAACTTATTATTGATATATGTTGAATATAGGCTTCGGCCAAATTGTATTTTCCTTGTCTTTGTGTCTTTGGATGTAGGTACTAACTTGATTATAGAGGTTAAGCTTATGCTTAACAATGTGAACTCCTTTGGAGTTGTGTGAATCCTTACTGAGTTTTAAACTCACTGCCCTTATTGGTTGAATTTTCAGGAAAGGGTAAAGAGCTTGAGTAATTGTGCTTCTGTTTGGACTTCTTGGTTTTTGTGTACCAAGTTTACTTGTTGTCCAAGGTATGTGTGCCAACAAAATCTTGGCTTGAAATGTGCATTTTATTCCATGGTCTTATGTAGGCCGAATTTAATGGATTAAGTTTTGCAGGAGTTTAGCTGTGGGACTTGAGCTAGGAGGTGTTGGTTGAGTGGGCTTTTGGCATTTGAGACTTGGTGGGCTTTGGAGACCAATAACTTGGTCTTTTGGACTTGTACCTATAGTGCACATTTTGTAGTACCCTTTGAGCATTATGGGTAGTTGTGTACATATGGGCTATGTGAGACTTGGGCTGTAAGTTTTGGGCCCATTTGCATCCTTGGCATGATTGCCATGTAGTTGTTGTTAAGTTGTGGACTTAAGCACTTTTGGGCCTATGTTGGATTTATGCATTTTGGGCCTTAGTGGACTTTTTATGTTGGACTTGTTGGCTGTATGTTTGCCAAGTTTCTTTGGACATTATGACTATCAGCATGATGTTTTGATGTTGGCTTCCTTGTGTACTATACTTGGCCGAATACTCATCATCATATATGTATGTGTTTTCAAGCTTGGAAGTGGATATGGGCTTCTTTGTTGCCATGCATAAGACTAGTACACTTGATTGCACACAAGTTAAGCACTTAAAGGAAAAAGTGCAAGTGTTGCTTGTTTTGCAAGTAATGGGTTGGGCTTGCTTAAGCTGCAAGGTCTTGGTCTAAAATAAGCAGGGACAACCTGGGCCACCTCCCAGGCCCATAAAAAGAATGCCCAATAATCTACTTAATGAAGGTTGGGTAACTAAACTCTGATGATAACTCTTAGAGACCCAAGTGTTCTGGACCTTCAGGGTAGTGATTGGTGAGAGGCACAGAGTGTGCATGGGCTGGGGCCTGTGTGGGGTGTGACACCAGCCCTCGTGAGAGCTTGGACAATTCTTTGGAAGGGGGTAAGCACCCTGTTGTACCATTTGTTCTCTCTAGACCTTGAACTGTAACTTCCACCGGATCAAAGTACACATTATTGTGAATAGATTCAAACGAAGTGCTTTAGACATTTGAAATTGAAACAGATGTAAAGTAAAAGAAGATCTTCTGCTGAAGATAGGTATATTTGCTTCCTTAACGATGTGCTGTGTCGGCACAAGCCAGAGCTGTTTTCTGACCTCTCATTCAATGATGATGATGACGAGGACGATAACAGCAACAATCATAATACCATAAAAGAATATTTTTTTTTAATTATTGTTTAAACTTTAATTATTGAAAAATTCAAAAAGAAAATTTTTTAAATTTTAGTTTTAGGGAGAAAAATAAAAAAATATATATATAAATTACATATACCTTAATTTTTGTACTAGAGAGATGCTTCATCCATTATCTCTAACTTTTGTCGAATCTGTTCATTCTCATTCTAGTTTACAAGCGAGATCAAACAAATTCAAAGCGCACAAGGAGCTTGACAGACTTAAACTGGTCCCCCTTGCGGTCGTGGAGAGCAACTGCTCGGATTCCTTGCCTTAGCTCCGAAACAGGTAAGCATGTTTGGCCTCTGAAGTCATCCTTTTCGGACATGTCATATTCATGGACTTCAATACGAAGAATTGCTAGTTCGGGAACTGTTAGTGGGAACCCGAACTCCTCGTTCCAAACTGGTGCCCAGTTGTCCTCTAATGTTTTTGTTTTCATCATCACACAGTCTGCTGGGACTCCGGCAATTCCTATATGGTGACAGATGAAGCAAATTCTTGCTCAGAAACACCATTTATACTTCAGGCTTATCTGTAACAACCCAGCAGCTTATCTATAACCTTAACAACTTGGTGACTTGAGGGGAAAGAAACTATCATCTTACCTTAGCATAGAAGTCTGGAGGGGAATATGGATCAAAATGGGTGGGACGGAAATCATGATGCCATCCTTCCCTCATATATATGTCCACCTGTTGAGAAATAAAAACACAAACTTATTACAAACTTGGAGAAAAAGAAGCATCTTAACACAACCTACAGCAGATACCTTCAAAGTTGTTTTAACTGGCAAGCTGGCCTTCGGATCAAAGACCTCATCATTTGGACCAGTTTTAAGCAGGAAATCTTCAAATAAGTTTGGATCAACCACAGAGATCTTCCATAACCCTTGAGTAATAAATGGAGGAACCTTCAAATAAGTTTCTTTTCCTACTTGTCAGCAACCAAGCATCCTAGCCTCTCAACAACTCAAGTCACTTGTATCTGCTTATCATACGCCGTTTTAACATGTCACTCACTATTTTCGTCTAATAATTTCTAGTGGTGGATTGTTTTTATACAGATTTCATACTCCTTGTATAAAAAAGATAAAGAGCTCCAAAGCATGTATATAATCTTGACTACAAAAATTAATCCTCCATCCAACGTTCCAACTACAATGGATATTAGGGTTATGTCTTGAGTGCTGCTGATCATTTAAAAAGCTGCTTCTATTAGTAAGTAGTTACCAGAATCAGTCCATTTTAGCTGTTGACGTCTTCACGTGCAAAAGTTCACAGAGGTACCCACAGGAGAAAAGAACCCTAAACACTAATTAAAAAAAAAAGAAAAGAAAAGAAAGAGACCAAATCCATACTCTAACATGTCTAGAAAGATAAAAGCCTATGCCACCAATTAGAACTAGGACATAGTCAAAACATTACCCCTTAAGTATAAAACCTATTTGAGTCAAAACATTACCCCTAAAGCATAAAACCTATTTGATTACCTGACAATTTGTTTTCCATGAGTTTCAGCAGCCTTTTCAAGTTCTTGCTCACTCAAGCTAAGCCGTCTTTCTTTATTTGGGTCCACCATTAGGCAATCATCCAAACCATCCTTTGGTTTCCCAGCATGGATAGCAATCAAACTTCTATACTCAGGTGCTACATTTCGAGTTGGATTAATCTCATCAGCAGTATCATCATCATCATCATCATCATCATCATCATCTTTATATTCTTCAGCCAACTCGTTCTGCCATAATACATTCATCAGCAAGAGAATATAATTACATGCACTAAATTCAATTCAGAATAGCAAGAGCAAGACACCTCATCATGAGCAGTGCTTTTACGGTCATTAACTTCTTTCCCCCAAGCTTCCTCATCAGACGCCTCTTTCATATTGGAATCATTTGCTTTATCCTTAATTTCTTTACCCTTGAGGTACTCCTTAGGCGGTTTTGTAGATATAATAATCCGTCTCTTCAATGATTCAGGAGATGGGAATTCGTTTAAGCAATCTGAACCAGGAGAGAACAGGATGTCCGCAAATGTTTCATGAACCATCTAAACAATTTCAGAGAAGAGTTGAGCACAAAGTAATTGCAACTAAGTATTCATGTAAAATACACGAACACTAACCTGAGCAACTTTAGCCTGAAGATCTGGTGTTAGATGGTCTTCCAAAGTTATAACAACAGGGTATTCTGAGACAGTAAATGCATGTTCCTTGATAGATCTCAAACATTTTATAAGTTGAACTGGAGTAGTCAGAGTCCTATACAAAAAGGAAAAAAAAAACACAGAGATTCATCAGGGGAAATAAGTAATCTGCCCTACCTTATTTATAAACAATAAGCTCAATCAAAGTAAGGGGAAGGAATCCTGTGAACCAAAACTTGGCCACATTTTTCTTTATTTCTCAACTGTCCCTTGGTTATACAGATGCAAGCCAGATTCTACTGGTCGACAATTATTTTCATATATTCAACTATGTAAACAGAGCTTCAACTAAGAAACCAATGGGTATGCTTCATTGAAGTGCAAACCAAACTATATCTGCATTAGTGTCTACATGGGAACAAACGCAAAACAAGATTCGAAGATCCTACCTTCCGTGAAGAACATCCACATTATCCTTGTTGGAATTGGGCCATATATCCAGTTCTATCACTCTCACACCTCTCTTAAGTGCATCTACGATCGGAACATCGCTGCAGTCACTGCTAAGTTGGTTCCCTGTGAGATACGAGTTGTGGCCGGTGTAGATATAATAATGAGATAATGGAGCAGTCATGTCGTGATGCACCTGATACGAAGGAAGTGAAGTATATAAATGAGAGAATATACTATAAATACATGAAAATAGCCCAACTCTCACCTCAGTTAGGTGAGTTGATAAATGCTTACCATTGTGATCTACAAAATTATTCAAGCAAGTAAATAGATCCAAAAATGATATGGAAAACAGAAGTAACTCTGCCAAAAAACCATAAGTCTTGGTTCACTGGGCCAGGGGTCTAAACATTAGTATTGTCAGGTTAAATATGATAACTTCTAGTTATGGAAAGAAATGAAACAACCGTGGATAAGCTCCCGCACATTGTTCACCAAGAAAACTTCTCATGTTAAGTCATAAATTCCCTCCCTACACAGAAAGGGAAAACAGAAAACCCCCAGAAATGTAAAGCCAGTAACACTAACCATAGACCATAACTCAAGTACGAGTCGAAACAATAGAAAAGGGTCAAATTTGAGAAACAATTCTGATAGGAACCAAACCCCATTAAGAACAGCGGTCATATCCAGTGAATCAGTTGTGAAGTCCAAGTCCATTGGCTTTCCATACTTGGCTTCACTTTTCACATCATTCAGCCTAAGAACTTGGTGTCCTACCAGACCAACAACTTTTACATACAATTCTGATCCTATTGATAAAGTAGTTAATTAACTCCAAAAAGCTAGAAGAAAAAGAATTTAACAACATTAGAAAAATTAGATTTTTACCCGTAAAGGAGGGAGAGGAGGGTTCATATCACCAAAAAGATACTTGAAAAAGGCCTCAAGATTGAGATCGTGACGGTGAAAGTGCCTGAGACTGTTGATGATCTTCTGCGCATCTTCTCTTGTCGCCTTTTCTTCCTTCTGAACTTGAACCAGAAAACTGTGGAGCTGATCAACGCTCATGACTCCGTTCTCAGAGTACTCCTGGAAGAGCTTCTTGATCTCATCCGGCGCCTCCGCCGCAGCTATCCGGAAACGCCGCCGGAAGCAGAAGCACACCTTGTAGGTCTGGTCCCCCATGGGTCTGGTCGTGATCGGCGATGGACGATGAGAAATGTGACGAAGTTTGGAGCTTTTAGCTTGGTCCTCTGTCTTCTTCGAAGTGTTGGTCTGTTTGGTGGTTAACTTCTACGTCGTTCGTTTCGTTGATGAAGTGTCCAGAGATTTGGACATGCATGAGCGGGACCCAATTTGACTTCTAGAAAATTATGTGATGTGGCGATCGAGAAATTCCTTGCGGCATTTTTTTATTGGAGGATCTGCTTGAGGATATTATCAGCAGGAAATAAATAATTTTCGGTTGATTTGAGCTTTTTCTTTAACAGATTATTCCAGCTTTTACCTTGCTAAACAATGAAGCTATTACTGTTTTTCTAGAAAGTAATTAAATTTTTATGAAAAACTTTTAACTTATTTGATCTTTAAAAATAAAAAAAAAATAGAAAGTACTCATAATTTTAAAAATATTTTTTATACTTTTGAAAGTGTATGATTTCAATAATTATACAATGGATTAATTACAATTAATCTAAAATTAATGAATTAATTGATATGTAAAATTGATTCCACCTAAATTTTCAGTTTTCCTAAATAGTAAGAACCGACTTTATGCTTCCGTTAAACGAAAAGAAAATAGTTTCTCTGTCTTAATTTGTTAATTTTTAAAAAAAAAAATGTGCCATTTTTCGACAAAGCTTAAATAAAACCGAAATAAAAACAGTTAATATTAATGCCTGATAGAAAAAATCAGATGCATGAACTACACAAAGAAAAAAATGAATACTCTAAACTATTATGTATTAGAGATTACCCAGTTTGTTTTAATTTAAATAAATTGACTCCAAAATATTTTATTTTTATTCTTATATCTTCTTTATCTGGAACTAATTTTAATTAAAATTTAATATTATATAGTTTTAATAATCCATTAAAAATATAACTTTTATAATTTTACTTATTTTTTTATAAATTTTCTAGTTTAAGACATTAAAAAAATCATAAAAAATTAACAATATCATGAAAATTTACTTTCAAATGAATTATTACATTTATATAATATTGACTTTCAAATGAAATTCATTTCAAATAAAAAAGATGTAAAAATAAAAATAAGTAGATTGATTTAAGTTAAAAAAAAAATTGGCTACTTTTTTTGACAATTTTTTCAGCCTAAGCTTGGTATGAGTTATACATCAAGCTTGAAATTTTGTTTAGAATTAGATTAATAAAAAAAGACAATATTCATGCAAGAAAAAAAGATTAAAAAAACTATAAAATGTTTTAAATCAAGTTTGAGCGGAATTTGAGCTATTTATTTATATTCCATCTCTACCTATCCAATGTTTGAATTTTCTTATATGTGGGCTATATTAATTGTATGTGCTTTAATTGATTGGATTAAGAATTGAAATTGGACAAATGGAACATACAGGGCCGATATGGTAATTGATCTAAAAATGGGCTAGTGATTCCAATTATAATAAAAATATGTGGGTTTACTTAAACATAAGGCAATAGAGTCCATGTAGCCAATAATGGGTAACCGTATGAACTTTTATATAAATAGAAAGTTAGGTTTATCCCTTAGCTAAATAATTAAGGCAAAAGTCTTCACCTATTGGAAGAGTCGCCGATTGGAATAAAGGAAAAAACTTGTCGCCGATTGGAATAAAAAAGAAGACTTGTGTATTCATCGATTTTGTTTCCTTTGCTTTTATCGATGAAGCCTAAATCAGGTCATATCTTTTTTTTTTGTTTCAATTTAATTTGTGTGTTCGATATTCTTATATATGATCTTGATAAGCTAGAAAAATCAACATCCAAGACACAAAAATTAGCAAATCAACCAAACTAGTTGTATACCTTGGGCTATAGCATACTTGAATAGATATCTAGGCACATATATATATCTCTTTTGTGGTGCTCAGAACTACTCATCAGTACAAGTAAAATGTTTTTTGTAAGGAAATAAAAAAGAGAAAGAGATTCAAACTCAATGGAATGGTATAAGAGTTATATTCTTTTACTAACCAAATTAGAAAGGTGAAATATCTGGTATATACTGATCTAGAAACGTCGAGCAAGAAACCCAGACGGCACAAACTATAAACAATAATGCATAATCTAAAAAAGAGAGACTTGTAAAGAGCACCTTTTGTACATAACAAAGCTTTCAGATTTCTTTGATTGAAAATTCAATCGAAATAATCATTTACCTACATTAAATGATAAATAGCCTTTTTTATTCTCCTGTTCATTTCTTACTTTGATTAAGAGCACATTTATTTTAAATTAAACTTAATGTATTATTATGCAGTATGTTTATATATTATTGAAGTTCAAATTATCAATATATGAAAACCTTATACTTTAAAAACCTAATTATTAATTTTAAAATATTTTTTAATAAAATGTTTTTTTATTATTCTTTTAACTTATCAACCCTAAAAAATTAACAAAAGAATATTTTTTTATAAAATATTTTAAAATTATTATTTGAAATTATTAAAGTGCATAGTTTAAATAAATTAAAATCATAGATATAATTAATATATGTAAGAATAATACTCCCTCCGGCCCGTGTTGTTTGAAACAAAATGGGTTTGGCACGTATACTAATGTTTTCTTCTCTTTCCATCTTTGCCCTTCATCTCCAGCAAGCCTCCAGCCTTCTTCTCCACCTTATCTTCTATCTCTGCCCCGCTTTCGACCTTCTGTCTCCGCCCCCCAAGCTTCCATCTTGTCTCCACCCATAAGCTTCCATCTCCACCCTGGTCGTTGACCTTCCATCACCGACGATTCACCTCATCTTTGTTGCCCTAAATTGCCAATTTGCTTGAATGAACCCCCAATCTCATCCGTTGTGTCCAATCTTGTCTGATTTGCTTAAATTGATCTGTTTCTTTCGTCTGTTTGCGTTTTCTGTCACATTGATCTCATTGCATCAATCTCGTCAGTTATTCTCGGTCATCGCGTCAACCTCCAGCAGCTTCGTGTCAATCTCCGTCAAGTCGATCTCATCCATCATGTCAATCTTCAGCCGCTTTACGTCGATCTTCATTCGTTGCATAGATCTTCATTTGGCCGCGTTGATCTCCAGCTGCTTCACGTCAATCTTTTTTCGCTTCATGTTTATCTCATTCGTCACATCGATCTCCATCTATCATCCCTCTGTCGCGTTGATTGCCGTCTGCTTCACCTCGATCGCCTGTTTGTCTTATCAATTGATGTTCGTTTTGCCTTAGCTGTCTATCGCGTGAAATAAAAAGAATTTGACAATGTGTTTAGCATGAGAGAAAAAAATTAATTAATGAAAGAATGAGGGTATAATTGTAAGAATATATGGTAAAATTTACTAAAAAAAATAATGTTTCAAAGAATTTGAGATAACCCAAAATAGAAAGTGTTACAAATAATGTGGGACGGATGGAGTATATAATAATACATTAAATTTAAACTTAAAATAAATTGGCTGCAAACATTATAACAATCATACGAAAAAAAAGGTTGGCCGTTAATATCAGGATTTTTTGGCCAACAGTTGAAAAGAACGTTGTCCATAATTGGGTCTTCTCCACGTAGACAGTAGATGACATAACACAGAATAATTATCTACTCTAATGGCCAATCACTAGCTCGACTCCAGCCGAAGAGCTCTTCCCTCAATACCACAAAATATAATTTGGTTTGGTACCGTTATCTTAAGAGCCCACATTCTTACCAACTTTCTTAAATTTGTATAAATGATTATCTCTGTCTATATATACCACTTTTTGGTATGTTTTTCAAATTTAAATAAAAGATATGTAAGTAATGTAAATTTATTTAATATTTTAAATATTTAAAGTATATTAAAAATTTTTATTAATTAAATAAATAATTTCTAATAATATATTTTAAAATTAAAATTTTTTAATAAATTTATCAAAAAGCACAATAGAGGTAAACAGAAAAAATAAAAAAAAAATAAAAAAAATAAAACACACACCATAGGTAATTAAAAAACACAAATTAATGTTAAATATACCATTAGTTTTTATTTGAAATAAAACATATAGTACTATATTTTATCAAAGTTAAAAAAAATTACAAACATAAAAAATATGGTAAATTTTGTAGAAAGTCCTTAACCTTTAATTTTATGCTTCCTTTGCATTCTTAACTTATTAGTATTCTCTTATTGCTTCTAAACTTTTTAAAATATTTCATATTAGTCTCGGATTGGATAAAATCTATTAACTTAGAATAACTATGTCTATGTAACATCAATTTTTTAAAATTATTTTACATTGTCTGATAGTTTCTCTCTTAGAAATTTGAAGCATCAAATGATTTTTTTGACAATTAAATTAACTCTTGCATTATCAATTTTTTCACATATGAAATAGTTGTTGTGTATAATGTATTCAATTATTATGTGACAACTTTTGGTTGGATTGATAAATTGAACCTACTGGGACAAATTAATTTTTTTAATTGTTTAGAATGAAAAGACAACAGACAAAAGTTTAAAATGGAATTTAGCTCGTATAAATCATAGATACCAAAGAGATTAATTTTTTTATTAATTTCATTATATATTTTGTATAAGTTAAAAAGTAAACAAATTAAAGATTATATTTGCAGTAATTTTCTTAGGGGCACCTTATATCTAATTTCCTTTCTGCTTTCATCTTGAATGCATACACTAATTAAATAGACAAATAGAAGATTTATCCATGAATGTGCTTTTAAGTGTTAAGAAAAATAGTTCATTAAAGTTAAAATATGAGGTCTCAAATGAAAAAAGAGTTGAAAGATAAAGATGTTTTGAAAAATTTAGCCATTATCCTAAAATAGTTAAATTGCAATAATAGGTTTATTTAAAGTATTACAATATATTAAACTTTAAGTGTAAAAATGTCATTCAACGTCATCCAACATTTGTTTATCTCCATACTTTTTAGATATTAAAGACATATGTATAGGTATTAAGGGAAATTTGAAGCCAATATTTGTGTTTGGGGACAAATTGGACACTATTATATTTTTATGGGCACACATGTAAAAAAAAACTAATATGTATTATCGTACGCTATTTACCCCACATTTGTGAACTATAAAGTTCTTCCCTTACAAGTTACGCCTGATGTCACATCATGAAATAGTCAAATACAGAACTTATAAATTGATCCCAACATGGCTCCTATCCTGAACAGAGCTGCTTTACTCCCTTACGAGTCCCACTCATAATACCAATTCCTAAATTTTAATCTATCAAATATTATCCTCATCCTCCTTTAACCCCAAATTAGAGATGTTCAATAAGCCAGCACGCTTGAAGGTGGACTAGGTCGTGCCGGGCCTGACCCGGGCTGGTTTGGGGGCCTGGGTTGGGCATTGCTTTTTAAGAAAATAAATAAATAAAATTTAGTTAATTAGTTTTACATTATCATTTCTTTTAAAGAGGGAAACACCACAATTAGACTAGATTTTATTAATTAAAAAAACCAAATGATACTTAAAAAAATTAGAGTAGTCAAAATTAGAGTAGTCTTTCTATTTATAAGAGATGTCATTTTTGTTGACAAAAACAGCCTAAAAAACTAGTTGTTGGAGTAGATAAAATAGTAATTTGATGTTAAAAAGTAAGCTAAAGCCGTTAGAGGGTCTTAAAGTTTCCTTTTCCCAATTTTTTTGATGAAATGAAGAATAAATGTTCAGGATAACCCGCTAAACATGGTTGGGCCTAATGTGCCTGGGTCGGGCTGAGCTCACTTAAGACTTCTTTCTCCCCATACCCATAACCAGCCCACCTTTTCCGTGTCTCTCGCCGGGCCGGGCCAGATTTGACCTCATTGGACACCGCTACCCCAAATTAGAAGCCCGTTTTGATGTGCTTGGTGAAGTTCGCGTGGCCTAACTCAGAGCCCCAATTATCTTTGAAACCGAAACTCGTCGCCCGTAGCTTGATGACGTCGTCGACGATCACTACGTCATAGTCCAAGTATACGGTTCAACGAACTCATGGCTTCTCTTCATAAGGGTCACCATGTAATCTCAGGCATGAATGGTATATGGAGGTTTCACAAAGTGATTTCCACCAACCGAACCATGACAGAACTCACAATAATCCAGCCTTCTAAAACTGGAGTTTTCGTTTTCTCCTCGACAAGACTGATTGAATGAGAAAGCTAGTATCAAACTATGTATAAAAAAAAAATGGAGAGACTACGAGAGCTATTACATCAGTCCTTCTGTATAACTCCTACACACTTATCTAAATTCGAATCTCATTAGCAACCGTGCATTATTGAGTTTTGTTCCTTTCCTGTCATACAAAGGGACTGCCCGGAAACCAGTCCGCAGCTCTGCAACAGGCAAGCACGTTTGGCCACCGAAATCATCCTTATCAGACACATCATAATCTCCGACTTCAATTCGAAGCAAAGCCAGGTCTGAAGCAGCTAGGGGAAATGTGAATTCTTCGTTCCACACTGGACACCAGTCATCTATAATTATGCTAGTCTTCTTCTTCGCACAATCTACAGGGAGCCCCACAATATATAGCTGCCATTTAAGTTAATCACTAGATGTTACACATAATATTTGGGAGGAAGTGGGGTGGGAATGGAAAAGGCTTTCAACTGGCTATCTATAAGGTGAATTATCTTTTAATCAGATGCAACTTTCTTGCTCAACTGTTATGCGACGATCACAGCTTGTATAATCCTGTCCGCCATTTACTCCAGCCAACTAAATTAGGTCAACTATCTTAATCATGCTTCTCTATTGCACCTTATTTGACGTACCACCTTCATCAGGTGCCATTAATGTCATGTTACCCAACTCCAGAAGATAATCAATCAGTAGCTCAAATGACCACATACATACAATGTCATATACTAACCTTTGTGTAGAAGTCAGGGGGAGAGTAAGCATCAAAATGCGTGTGGCTAAAATCTAGTCGCCATCCATCTCCCAAGTAAACTTTGACCTGATGAAGGCAGATGCTCGATAAAAGATGAACAGAGTTCAATCAACTTCACTTTGAGCCTAACTAATCTGCTTACCTTTAATACTTTCTGAACCAGCTGTGTTTTCTTTGGATCAAATATGTCGTCACCTTTCTGCATTAAGAAATCAGGTTTTTTCACATAACCACAGCCTCCATTGGCTCTAAACATACCATGCATCAACCAAAGTGATTTTCCATATCCCTGTTGGAAGCCAATGAGACTGTTTCAGGAATTTATTAAGTGGAAATGGATTCTGTGACTTGAAACACTACATTGTAAGACAAGTTGGAGCTCAAAATACAACCTAGAGCTAACCTGCATATTAAATGCAATCATCTGAGCTCCATGCAACCATGCAGTCATTGGCTTATAATTTGATGAGGTGAAGCGCGTACCCTTAGGGTATACCCTGACAATATTATTCTGTGTAAACCTGGAAAGCAGCACAAGTTGGAGGTCCTTATTAGCTCTATAATGGGAAGGATGAACTTCTGGGGCACAACCGGCAGGGCATTTTATTTAGTCAGTACCTCACAACTTCAACTCCGTGAGATGTGGCAGCCTTTTCAAGCTCCTGTTCACTTAAACTAAGCCGTTTCACTTTGTCAGCAGTACATTCCAATGAATCTTTTATAGCAACCTTTGGTTTTCCAGCATGAATGGTAATCAGACGTTTGTATTCTGGTTGGATAGATTTACGTTCACTATCAATGGATTCTGCATCATATTCTTCAAAATCACTAGGCTGTTCAAGAAAGGGGAGAAGAAAGTTACAGACAAACCATAACAAACCAATATTTTTTAAGGGTGCAATATGTTCTTTTCTTACCCTCTCATCACCATCCGATGTTTCATCCTATGATGTGACTGGTGAGGCAGTTGCCTTGTCCTCGAGATATTCTTTAGGTGGTTTGGTTGAAATAACTATCCGATGCTTCAGTGATTCTGGTGATGGAAACTCTCTCAAGCATTCGGATTCAGGATAGTATAGCATATCTCCAAATGTTTGAGTGACCATCTATATAACACTATGAAGATCAGCACCCAAAGACAAACCCTGAAAAATTTAGTTGCTCTTAAACAAGAGTTTGAGAAAGAAACACTAACATCTGCAACTCTGGCCTGAAGGTCTGGTGTGAGGTGGTCTTCCAATGTGATAATAACTGGGTAAGCAGAAGTTGCAAAAGCATACTCTTTTATTGCCTTTAAACACTTGATTAATGATACTGGAGTGGTTAGGGTCCTGGAGTTATTAACAGCAAATTACACAAGAGAAATAGTATATAATGGATACCAATATTTTTCATGACACTATATAATAGATTAAATTGCATCTGGTCACACAAATTATGGGTTAAGCGAAAATTCAGATATACATACATTTTGATAAACAAGTAACTTATCTTCTTTCCAGATCCCAGAAGTAACCTCAAATGCTAATAAAACATCCAATCTGAATGAACAAGTGACTCTTAGCGAAATGCGAGGTTAGAGAATCATTCCAGACCTTCCATGGAGAACATGTATTTCATCTTTGGTGAAACTTGGCCACAAATCAAGTTCAATTACTCTTACACCCCTTTGCAAGGCCTTAATAATTGGGACCTCGCTGCAATCACTGCTGAGCTGATTCCCAGTTAGATAGGAATTGTGTCCCGTATAGATGAAATAATGCGACAGTGGAGCCCTCATATCTTGGTGTACCTGGAATAACATCCATGATACAACTCATCAAACGTAAAGCAAGAAGTTGCCAGCATTCAGACTGCAACTGCTAAGAAATATATCCGGACATTACAAACTAAAAACCAAACACCAACAAATTGAACTACAAGTCTACAAACAGCCAAGCTAATGGCTTGAATACATCACAGGAGTCGGAACATGGACATATTCCCACTTCTTGGTTGCAGAAATGATCATGCTAAACTACTAAGCTCTGGCTTATGCAAGACGAACAATAGTAACAGCGATCACAAAGCTAAAATAGGTCAAAATATGGGCAAATTTTTTAACAAAAAAAAAATATTTGACATGAAAGACCAATAGTTACTGGTAATTGTTTACTATCATGCCTTGATCCTGCACAATACATGGAAGATAAATAAAATAGAGATATACACTTGCCCACAAATAAATTCACCATTTCGGTTCTTTTGAAACAAAAAAACAAAAATCTTTGCTGTGATTTTCCTAATTCTTTAAATTGGTTTCAAAATAACAAAAAGAAAAAAGAAACAAAAATTGTCTAGCTAAACCAGATGAAGAAATGCATCATCAACTACACATTTTCGTATAGGAACTTATCGGAATTCCACAGTAATGTGGGACAGAAGATGAATATGATTAACTTAAACATGGAAAATTATACGGACCTGATCCCTGGTGGGGCCATTGAGATCATCAGAGAAGATAAAATGGAAGAAATCGTCGAGATCAAGCTTGGTGCGAGCGTACTTGGTAATGATGGCGGCGATCCAAGACCTGTTCAACGACCCTCTCGGCGTCACCAACCGTGCAGTAGCGGTCGGCCTGGCACTCGGCGAGGAACTGCTGGAGCTGCTCGGCGGACATGTGGGAGGCTCCGCCGGCTTACTCAGCGAAGGCCTCCTTGACGTCCGGCGGCGGCGACACGGCGTGGATCTTGAACTTGCGATTGAAGAAGCTGAACATGGTGTAGTTGTAGCTCCCATTGTCGTCGTAACTCTGGTTCTCGCCGTCGCTCTTGCTCTCCTTCCCCATCGAGTACATCTTTTACTGTTCCTTGATCGTTTTGTACGGTTGCTTTCTGAGAATTTTTTTCTGTCCATCTTTTTTTTTCCTTTGATATGTTTCTCTTTGTTTTGTTTGGAATTGAGTTGGAAGGAAGAGGAATTGGAGAGTGCTTGATGCTGGACCGCTGGGCGTGAAACGTTCTCTTCAGTCGTCTCTTTTCTTTCTTCTTTTCCCAGAGGAACTCCATTTAGTTACCTTACGAATTAAAAATAGTAAATTTTTTACCCAAAAAGAGAAATCACTATAGTAAATTTGTACATATGATCAAACTTTAAATGTTTATAACTCTTGCTTATAATTATGTGTTCAACCAATATTGGTGATATTATTTAATAGTAAGTGAAATACTTTGTAAAAAGTTTATGCGTTTTGAACCATTCGTTTTACGTGTTCTTATATCCTTTTTTCTCCTTTTCACAAGTATTTTTCTCTCAATCTTTGTGAATGTTTTTGGTTTTACAAAATTAATGGGGTAAATGTCACCAAACATCTTAAAAATATGTTCTATGTTACACATTTATCCTAAAAATATAAAATATTTGTACCATTTGTTTTGAAAATATACAATTATTGTATCATTCGTATTTCCATCCAGTTTTATTGTTAAAGAGTGACTGAAAACTGATTTGATGAAATGAATTGTGTAACATAAGAGATACTCTCTATTTGTAAGAATTAACAAAAAAAAAACAATGCAATAATTGCATATTTTTAGAATAAATGATGTAATGTTTTATACTTTTATGATGAATATGCAATATAGCACATACTTTCAGGGTGTTTTAACAATATTTACTCAAATCGATGGTAAAGATTTACCTACCGGTGCCGTCAAGCTTTTTTGTTTAACTAGTGGAAAAGGTCAACCCAAAAATAATTATGGAATAGTTTAGTGTACTAAAGGTGTCGTACTCTACCATATTTGAAAAAGTTACATGTGCCCTCTTTCAGTCTCTTTCTTCTGAGGAGTGAAAGGGTCCGAGCATTTTCTTTATAACTCAAGCTCGAATTTAAGCTAGAAAATGAACTCGAACTTGTTTTAGCCAAGTTTGAGTCTGAATAAACTTAACCCTATAAGCTCGCAGGCCGAATAGGCCTAATCCTTTTTTCCCTTTCTCATCTGTTACGTTAGTCCTAATCTCCAACCCCTTCTTCCCTCTGCTTCTCAGATTCAACACCAGCTTTTAACCTTTCGTTCTCAAATTTCTTATCCGGTGTCCAATTGATCGAACAAAGAGAGGAAGGCTTCAAGTCGATGGAGCCCAAAATGATTTCGGCAATGCCGGCGACTCTTGGAGCCCAGAACGAGGGCGCGGTGGTGGAACAGCCTGATTGTAGAGCTGACACCCTCACGCCGTTTCGGGTATCTCACTTCTCGCGACATCTGCGCGGTTCTGGGTTTCCTCACTCTTCTTAGCATTGCGCCGTTTTGGGTTTCGATCTATTTTGGTTAATCTTTCTCCTTTCCTTGATTTGAATGACGAGATGGAGATAGGGCACAAGATGGGGCAGTGGTGAACTGGCCTAGATGAGTTAGTCGGGATGAGTCCCACGGTGAGTTGATCTTTGATGGCTCAGAAATCGACACAAGCTGCGGACAGTCGACGGCTCGAGGAAGATGATAGTTCATTTATGAAGTTCATAAAATCAGGATGTAACAGTAAATAATTAAAAATTTTGGGATGGGTTCTATAATTTTCGCTTATCCGGTTTCTTTGTGTAAAAAATTACATATTCAATCCCCATCTTTTATTGAAGTTATAATTATGATTTTATTGAAGTTATAATTATGATACTGAAGTTTATATATATTATTCAAGCCTGGTGAATTTTTGGGTTAGGCTCACCAGAGACAAAAAAAGTATTGAAAAACAGACAGGGGAGGGAAATAAAAAGTACTAACATTTGAGGTGGAAGAGGGCAATGTGTGTGACCCCACAAATAAAATGGGTAGAATGTGCTGGTGAAAAAGTCCCCTAATGAAGAAACAAGTTGGTCAGGGTGACCAAATCAGAAGCAAGGCAGAAAGAAAAAGGCTGAAATTTGAATTCTCTTGTCCACCATGTTTTTGGTGCTTTTACTTTTTGAAGGAAAAAATTTACTTAAAATTTTACTGAAAATATCAAACTAAATGTTATGTAGATTGTTCTAATTAAAAATAGAATTATGCAAAATTTACTTGAACTTATTTTTTTTAATTTCTTAAACATTATTTAGTCTGAAATATAGTCAGCTTTCAATATGTTTTTACATCATCATCAACCCAATCCCCATCAGTATCCTTGTCATTATTTTTTTCCCTCTACATACCAAACCCGACAAACTACACTGGAATTATTAAAAGAGAATTCTAATTAAATGTATTACAGTTAAACATTTACAGAATATTGTACAAATTGTAAGTCGTAAAATTTGATTGGATATAAATAAGTTAACAGGCCAATTTATTTTTTTTATGTCAACTTATTTTTCAATTGTGAGTTAAATTGTGTCATATATGATTATTTAGTAAGATTTTAGTACATATCTTTTAATTTATGCAAGGAAAAAGAAAAAAAAATTGTCCCATTATTTTTTGCATATCCCAAGAAACAAATACCACCTTTAGTTTTGTCTCCTATTATTGCTATTATTTTCTTAGTTTTTTATCCTATTATTTCCCTTTCTTTGTCGTTGACCAAATGCTTCTTCTAAGATCAGCCAAAAATCTCGACCTTTTTTAAGGCACAAGCACTACATAAATAACACCAAGAAGCAAACAATTTTTCCCACAATCATTCAAAGGAGCAAAAATCTTACCTCATGGGTGAGCTTCACTCTCTGTCCATGGCTTTCACTAGCAGCAACCCTTCCCTAGGTTGGGATCTTCAAAACCTTGGAATTCTCAACGCAGACATGTCTTTAGGTACCAGACAACTATTTCCATCACCCAATCGATTCACTTTTGTCTCTGTTTCTTTTCTATGCTCTGTTTCGGGCTTTTGTTCTTTTGGGTAATTGATTTAAAAAGCTTCAGTTCATTTGGGTTTCCAAATTCATTGATGTTCTTGGCCATGAATGGAAATTTGCCAAATTTTCCAGGTCTAGAGTCCAATCTCTCTTCAGGGTACTTGGAAGATGCTTTGCTTGAATTTAGTGAGGGGTCAAAGAGACGAAGATTGCTCTTGTTTGGTGATGATGATCAAGACAGAAGCTTCAATGATCTTGCCAAGGTTGTTGACTTTTCTTTTCTCTTCTTTGATGATGAAGCTTTTTCCTCCTATACATATTTCAGTTACTCGGCGGACTTGGGCTTCAAATTTCTGTCTTGTAGGGCTACTGGAATTCCGCTTGCAATTGGGGGATTTCTGAGAATTTCAGCTGCATGAGCCAAATTGCTTGCTTTAATGGTCAGCTGTTCTTTTCTCATGCATTTAAACGTGGTTCTAATTCTTGTTTACAGTAACAATCATGAGCCTTAACCATTACGTTAAACTTGGGTTATTGGTCATTTAAATGCGCTGATCTGTTCTGTTTTTGTTCCAGATGAATATCCCATAAGCACATCAGTGAGCAGTGAAGAGCCAAACTTCAATGCAGAGATTAAAACACCAGAAGAGATAATATCCACACCTGAAGGTCTTGCCTCTTCATTTTCTTCTTTCAAAGGATCAAAGACCAAGTCCATCTACAACCAGGACTCCCAGTTTTCCACTTATGATCCCATTTCTTTTTCGGGTACTATATAATTTCCTTTTTTTTTTTTTTTTTCATTCTGTAACATTCTGTAATACTGTAGTGTACAGTACTGAATAGCGTCAGAGATTAGCGTTAAAGGAAACGCCTTATCTAGGCGTTTTCTGAACTCTGACTGGTATGAAAATTTGTGTTGTTGCGTTGTGAAGGAAGCCTTGATGATGAGTTGAAGAGGAAGAAGAGGGTGATAACGAGGGTTGTGTATCCATTTGCATTGGTTAAGCCGGGGGGATCGGAGGGCGATATGACCTTGAACGACATCAATGAGAGGATCCTGATGCCACCAACACGGCCGGTGAGGCACCCGGTGGGTGACTTCGCGTGTAGGCCGTGCGTGTCCGCCCGGGGACCAGGCCTTTCCGGGAAGGCTGTGGTGGCCCTGACAAGGATCCACACCGGCCAAGGGAGAGGCACCATCACTATTATTAGAACCAAAGGTTAATACTTAATGATGATAGACTACTTCATTAATGCAATAGTTACTGCCTTTTTCTGTACATAGGTGATTGAGGTGGGGAAGAGTAGTGTTATATAGTATATGTAACTTTGCTGGTTTTCTATACTTTTTCATCAGTAAATGTAATTGAAGCTTTATATTGGGTGGTTAAAGTCAAAGATGGGTTTTCTTGACAGAGGGTTCCGTTTTCTTTTTATTTTCTTTCTTTCTTTTCTTCTTTTTCTTTTTCTTTTTCTCTTTTTTTTTTTCTTTTGGATGGGGTAAAATTTCTGAACTCAAATTCTCAAAAATGAGTCTTGATGGAGAAAAAGGAAAAAAAGTTTGAAGAAGGTAGGCTAAAAGGAAAAGGGGTAAATGGGAAAGACAATATATGTGTCTTCTAAAGTTGATGTTCATGACTTAAAGCACTCCGAAGGTAGATCTTTTGTTGTGCTTTTTTCTTCTTCTTGTTCAGGGTAAGAAAGCAGAGTATTCGGTTAAATAGACGCATTGTAGTTATTTTAGTTTTTTTTTTTAATTAGGGCAAGAATATTTTCTTTTCCAATTACATACATGAACTTTGAATCAAATTATAGAACACAAAATTAATAGTAAACCAAGATTTATGATTGAAGATTGAAAGGGTAACTAGTACCCTAGTTTCGTGGCATTGTTAGGAGATCGCTGTTCTCTTCCATACCATACAATGTGGTCCAATTGTTTAGAACAAAAATTATTGCTCTTTTGCTGGAACTGCTTTTTGATTTTCAAATTGTTGTTGAATCTCACTACAGCCTAATCTAAATGGCAACTCGCACATGTCCTAGCTAGGATTGCCCTCACAAATGAGGGTTAGTTTTTAAGCCTTTGAGGTTACAAAAAACCCACTCAACTCAACCCCTAATACTTGTAACCTATGGTGTATTCCAACTTCCGACGCTAACAAGTGATCATGCTGCTGCATGTGGGGATTTGCAGTGTTTTGTAGGAAGATGATACACATAGGCTGGTGAATGAGACAATGTATCTATAGAACAAAAAATTATAAGTCCACCACCAGACCAGACCAAACCAGACCAGACAAGAGGATGTGAGTTATATATGTGCGACATATAATATAGATATCTGGGGAATGAAAAAGCTGCCGCAAGTGGCTTAGGGAATAAAGCATTTAGATTTCTGGTATCTATCGGTTGTCACCATAAAATTGTTTCCGGTCCACGCCATTGTCCGGTTTGCCAGTTTGAGAGACGACAAAACAACAATAACAGAGGCAGATATATGTGCATTTGTAGTGGTCATTACTGCTTAAATGAGGTATTTGAATCGTTCCGTTTAGGTATTGCACGGGTATTTCGAAATCCCCTCTTACAAACCTTTTCTGAAATTTCAAAGTTTCAACCAGATTGGGTTGAGTACGAAATTCTCCAGCCATTTGTCTACTTCTGTTATGTTGGAGGTTGCGTAACCCTATATATTTGTCTGTCGGCTTCAAACCAATCCAGAAAATCATTCTTTTAGTGTTTTGCTTTCCAAAGTACACGATTCATCTCTCCACTCACGCTTACAGCAGGTAAATTACTCTTATCGTTAGCGTATATATGTACATAATTCAACGACTAGGTCAAAGGAAGTTTGCGCAAATCATTAGCCTTAGCGGATCCTAAATTGTCAGGAATGTGGCATTTTACCTCATGAACTAAAGTAAGTTCCCAAAACAAAGCATCTTTAACTGGCTTTCAAGTTCAACCTAAAGCTCTACTTAAATCTGGCTCTACTCATTATAGTGACAATGAACGCTGCTGTGTATGGGATCAAAAGGCTAGCTAGCTTGCTAAACACTTAATTAACTGCCAGTTCGGGACAAATTAATTCGTCCCAGTTAACATGTTTCTTGTCTCGGATCAGGTAGGATACGTTGGGTTGATCTGACCCGACCCGATTTGATCTGAATTTGACTTTAAAGTTTCACATTATTACAGTCAAACCCAGCCCTCTTGTCTTTTCCATCTCGCACAGCTTCGGGCTTCCCCCACCACAATTTTCTTGAAGAAGTGCTCGATTTATGAGCCCCATCCAAGATTGCAACCATTGATCAGCTGCCCAACTAGTATTCGCCTCCCCTGGGCGGCCTCTCTCCCTTGCTTAGCTACACCCAATAGGCTCATCGAGGCCCTATTCAACTCCTACCCAATATTAAGTGAGATTCATATAGCCTCTGCTCTACCAACCTCCGATAAAGGCCCTGTGTAGCTCTAAGCATACCTCCTGGTGAGTCGGTGAGACGGTGACTCCCTGTAGTCCGATGTGCACCTAACTACTTCAAAGGGGAATGGGGTTGAGTTGATAGTAGTTGAGCAGGCCTCGGTGATGAAGAGCCAGAACCGAACACTACTACGATAGTAGGCCAACGGAGGAGGACAAATGAGGAGAATGGCAGTGCGACGAGGAAGAGGGAACTGCCCTAGATCGTAAATGTTGTCAACTTTATGGGCAAATCGGTTAAAGACTGGGACCGGGTTATTAACAATTAGAAAAGCATGTTAATTTGGTCCCATTAAACTTAAATGAACTGTGCCTAAGAGATTATAAGTTTCTCGGGAATCAGCTTTGCCCTAGAAACAAAAGGATTAAATTTGTAATAGTGTAGGCATAAATTAGTAACTTAATTTTTTTATAACAAAATACCTTATATTTCTCATGAGAACGACATACTTAAAAGGAAAAATAACCAAAACCTTCCCTGAAGTTTGGTCGAACTCACACTTGTGTCTCCCATTTTTCACAACCTACCCTAACCCCCTTGAGGTTAAGTGAAACCTACATTTATCTTTCCCTATAACTAACTCCATCAAAGACAGTTAAAAAAAGAAAAAAAAACTCGTTTATTCCTCATAGTCTTCCTCGTTCGATCACTTTAAACCCTAAACTTTTACTTCTAATCAACTACCCAAATTTCCACATAAATCCTCCTGGGTCTGCTCATCCTCTCTGGTTTTTTTTCCAGTACCATTTGGGTTCGAAAATTAATCCACAAATAGGAAGACCCAGAAAGCGATTCAGGAAACAACGTCAAACCCAGACTCAGCGGCTAAAACGGGAAAACTGAACCCAATTCCTCCTGGTCGCACGCCTCCCGCTTCCAATGCAGGTCCCAACTGATGCCCTTCGCTCGCCTCTCTCTTTGTTGATCCGACCAATTCGCTCGCCGGGAGTGGGAGCCGATGCGAACGCCAGGAGTGGGACACAATTCGAATGCAGGAAGTGGGAGTGTCGGGCTCGATTTCATGAATGGAGGAGAGCATCGGGGTCTCGAATGGAGGAGAGAACGGCAGCAGTGGGAGTTTCGTCTGGAGACGCAGCGAGATCGAGGCGCGGCAGCGTCAGCGAGATCGAGGCGATTCGGTGAGAAAGAAGGGCAAATGGAGAGAGACCCAAGCGAGAGAGAAGGACAGATGGATGAGAACACCCGGGCGAGTTCGGCGACAGAGAGAGATGAGTTCGGCGAGGAGAGAAATCGGTGGGTGGGTGGGGCGGCAGCTTGCATGGGTGGGGGCAGGGGCGATGTTCTGGGATTTGGGTTTGGTACTTTTTTTGGCTGGCCAGAGAGTAGGTTTAGTTAAGGATGGAGTAAATCATTAAATGCAAAAGTTGGGGGGAAAGTTTTTATGAGAAAAAGCTAGGAGGGCAAAATGAGTATTTCTCTTTTTCTGTAGAGGGGGTAAGTATTGGTTAGTTTAGGTGTTTTAACGGATGTTAACAGCGAAGGGGTTTTAGCTTAGGTTTTACTAAACCTCAAGGGGCTAGGGTTGGTTTTTAAAAAATGGGAGATAAAACTGTATGCTTAACCAAACCTCAGGAAAATTTTTGTAATTTTCCCTACTTATACCCAATTTTGAGGAACAGACAAAGTTTGACAAGAGACATATAGGACAAAATACTCTTAGTTGATGATTATTTTTTTCTTAAATAAAAAGAAAAGAGGAGAGATTTGGAAGTGATTTGGGATTATTGTTTTGTTTCAAACAACTGTATGGAAAATGTTGTGGCATGAGCACCTACGCCGTTGAAACCTGGTGGGGACTGAAGGTGATTGATTTGAAGAAGCTTTTGGGGGTTTTGTTTCTTTGGAACATTTCCCTTCTTTTTCTTTTTTTATTTTTAGGTGAAGAAGCTTTTGGCCTTTCTCTTCAGCATGCCTATAGATGTGTATCTTCTTTCCTAAATCCTTCCTCTTAGGAAATTAGTATTAATCAAAGTGCCCCCACTTAGATGTTATTTCATAATATGTTTTTTTAGTGATTATTTGTGATTGGCAACCTAAAATATACTCTACAAACCAAATCTATACCTACTTGCAACTAGCATGATGTGCTGCAATGAGGTGAGGCTTGAATGAAAGATAAGATATGTTTTGTTTTTCATACGAAAATTGTAGCAAGATAAATTCAATAGAAAAAATATATGAGAAATTTCAACTAAATATACATGCAAGAAAATCAACGCCCCAATTTGCCCTAATATAGTATCAATTTTTTTTTTTTAAAAAAATATTCTAACATGAATTTATATGTCAACAACTCCTTTAATTATGTCAACATACATATAATATGCATGGTACAACTATAATGAATTGTGACATACCCCCTCCATCCCACATTTTTTGCACCATTTTTTATTTTAGGTCATCCAAAATTCTTTACACTATTTTCTCTTTTACTAATTTTTAGAGTATAAAATGACTGTTATACCCTCATATCACATTTAATTTCACCATCCAATCTAATCTAAGACACTTCTTACTCTCATTTTCTTCCTCTAGTGAGATTGACCACCTCTGCTTCCGCCATCTTCCGTATGCCATTATCCATTACCATTGTCCGTTCGCTTCCACCATCATCTGAATCTATTTGAATTGCTCATCTGCCAGAGATTGCTCGAATTAGAGAATAGAGATTACTACTGGCGAGATCTCAAATATCTTGTCTTAGAATCCGAAATTGAAGAGGTTCATGCTAAGGGTTGATTGTCGAATCAAAATAGATGTTAGAATGAATCTTGATCCATTCGTGTTTTGTTAAGTATGGACCAAAAGGTGGGATCGATTTGGGCGGCATGCTTTGTGACCACCCATTCATGCCTTAGTGATGTGAAGGTTGATAATTAGGGATTTTCATGGCCGGAGAAACGCTTATGGCAGCCCTGCCATCGTTGAAAATGATTTCTTTCAATTTGGAATGTTTCAAAGCTGAAATTAGAGAAGGCAAGGAAAGGTTGTTCTACTAGATGCTTTGTGCGAAGGAGGAAAACATGGAAAAATTGATAAATATACAAGTTTTCTTAAACCGCATGCTAAATAAAAAGGGTGCAAACGAAGTTGGACGAAGATGGTACAATTTTGATAAAACTGTATTGTTTTTTGTATGCCTTGAAGGCAATGTCTTGCCTCTGAATAGTCATTAAATAAAAAACAAACACGCATGTATTTAATTGTAATATTCACGGCATATTATGGTTCATTAATTTTTTTTTATGTCTGACTAAGTTATTGATGTGCCTCTTATTAGGTTATAGTAATGCCATCGCTAACTTGGTGCATACATGGACTCACTTTTTATAATCACCTAAAAGATACTTCCCTTAGTTCAAAAAATAATAAAACATACTTTATTCTGAACATTCTAAAATCTTTATAACATTTCTATATTTGGTAAATCATTTTACCATATTATACTTTAAAACATTATTTTAATATTCATTTTTTTAAAATTTTTTTATTTTATGTGTAAAAAGTTAAGAATAAAAATGAAAATAACATATGATTTTTTTTTCACTTTTTTAATTTTTTTTTCACTTTTTTAATTTTCATATTATATCAAATGATTCAACAGTTATGAAATGAATAAAGTACTTAACACACAAAATTTATATTCTTTTTCTTTTTTCTGAGGATATATGTTTCACAAAATGGATTTCTAGAATCTAGGCATATGGGAGAAGAATTTTTGGTCGAATTTTTTTTTATTAAAGCTTTACCCAAATCCCGAAAATTCAAAGTACATCATTCATTTCTTAGTTGGGTGAAATGTCGAATTTCAATCTCAATTAGCACAAATCTCTATGATCAACTAATGTTTCTTTTAAAGGAATGTCCATGACGGATGATTCTTTGTTGTTTTTTTTGTTTTTTTGGGTGAATTTCTATGAGTGATGATTATTGGCATGAAAAGGACATCGTATGTTTTTTTTTTCCAACAAATATCAGACCAATGGAAGTTTTTATTTTTATTTTTTCTTTTTTAAAAGAGTTCGCAAAGTACGACCAAAAGCCCAGCATATGTTGGGCCTAATTGCCTTGATAAGACATCAAAAGCCCAAGAAATTACATTAAGTTCCTTGATTTGAGAGGTAATCTAAACCCAAATTTACAAACCCAACTTTGAGATCGAGCCACAAAGTGCTTTGATGGAGAAATACTGGACATCCTATGAACCACTATGGACACTTGTAAAAAGTATTGGACTACTCAATAATTAAGAAGTCCATTCACACAGTTTTTCCTTGTTCAATTATGTGATTGTAGACATCAAAATTTAATTGGGTTGAAATATATTAAACCCAATTTAAATTGTTTAGCCCATTTCTAAATTGATGCCCAAAACTCAAAAGTCCATCAATTTTGAAAACTATAAATTCAAGAAACCCAATTTTTGGGGAGTCCAAAAGCACACAATTGGAAGCCTTGAATGAAGACTCATTATGCCATTTTGGCCAAAGTCCACTTTTGGCAAATTGGGTCTTAAAATCCAAAATGATTAAAGCCCATGATTTTGCTCAAATATTCTAGAACATTCTAGAATGCTCCATTAATTATCCTTTTAAATTAAATAAATTGGATAATTAATAAGAGATAATTATCATACTTATTTTCTCTTAAGAAAAATATAAGAGATAAATATGTGATAATTGTCACATGTGGTTCTCCTGAACCAAACCACTTCCTTTCTACACCTATAAATAGGTCTCCAAAGCCAAAGGAGGAAAGGAGGGAAAAGAAATTGGAGAGGCAAAAAACATAGAGAGGAAGAAAAATCTCTCTACAAAGAAGTTTTCTCCTGTTCTTCAAGCCGATCAAGCACAAACGCCCGGCGAAAGAAGGAATCAACTCCAAAGAAGATCAAATCCCATTTTCGAGGCCAGATTCGAAGAACGCGGTGAGGAACGCAAAGAACGCGAAACGGTGCTTCATCAAGTTCAAGTTCAGATCCGGCGGAAGCAGTGAGGAACGTGAAGAACACGAGATAGCACTGCATCAAGTTCAAGTCCAGATCAAGTGGAAGCGGCGAGGAACTTGAAGAATTCGTTTCTGTGCTGCAACAAGTCAAACTCCAAGGAAAGAAGTAAGAAAGCAGCGGACATTGCCCGAAGCCCCCAAGTCCAAGGAGTACAACAGAAATCTTACACCGAAATAAGCGGCAAGGACCTCGGTTCGTGTTCATGCAAGACAAGTCCAGAATCCGTGCTCATGAAAAAGCCGTTCGTGTCTCCACCAAAAGCTCGAAGCGTTAATCAGAGGATTGTGCACGTGAGAAGCACGCTAGAGGGTCGATCCCCAAAAATTTATGTTCTAAATTTTAATATTGTAATTTGTGCTATAATTAATTTCAGGGTGTAATTTTTTACACGTGAAATTTGTGCGTACAAATTTCTGGCGACTCCACTAGGGACATTCTCTACCTTTCATCTCTCGCATTGAGAAAGCTTTGAAGAAACTCAAGTAAAGATCATGGAAGCAAAAAGTGCTTTTGTCAACACCGAGAAATTTACGGCAAAGGAAAAGCAAGTAGCGTCGGTCACTCGTGCAAAAGCTCGTGCTGAAGGATCTCAATTGGCGTCTCCGCTAAAGCAATTTTCTCGCAAAAGCAAAAAAGAATGAGTTGCTGTGGAGAAGTAAGAAGTTCAACCAACAAAAGGGAGATCCAATCCTTCAAGCCACTCCAACCACTCAAGTAGGAACAAGGAAGTGGAGGTTTCTGCCGAGAAGATAAGGGCTCACTTATCTTCCAAGACATCAATGAAAAAGGCCACCATAAGTGAAGAATCTAAAACTGGATCTGTGACTTTCCCAAAGAAAAGGTGGGTAGATTACTCATCATCCTCGAAGTCGAAGTTACCAGCCTTGGTAACAGATTCTGGAAATCCTAAGGACCGTCTTGAGCAGATGGCATTTTCCATTGAAGGGTTGACGGCAAAACTTGAAGAGAAAGATGCCCAGATTGCATTGTTGATGAGTAAATTAGAAGCTCAACATTTTCCAGGGGAAACAACTACAAGTGGCACTAAGAAAGCTGTTGATCCTACTGCTGAAAAACTCGCGAACATGGAAAAGCAGCAAAAGCAAAATCAATATGATCGTACGGTCCTGCAAAGTGCCCTAAATGACACAGCCCAAAGGTCTGTGGCTTCATTGTCTGTGCAGCAACTTCAACACATGATTATGGACACCATTCGAGCTCAATCTGTAGTGGCTCCACAATCATCCCTAGTGTATGCAAAGCCATACTCAAAGAGGATCGATGAGCTAAGGATGCCGTTAGGCTATCAACCACCAAAATTCCAACAATTTGATGGCAAGGGCAATCCAAAGCAACATGTAGCTCACTTCATTGAAACCTGCAATAATGCCGGGACCTATGGTGATCTTATGGTGAAGCAATTTGTGCGGTCATTAAAAGGAGCTGCTTTTGATTGGTACACGGATATTCCTGCAGGATCCATTGATGGATAGGACCAACTTGAAAGAGAGTTTTTGTCACGTTTCTACAGCACGAGAATGACGGTCAGCCTCCCGGAGCTGGCAGCGATCAAACAAAGAAAGGACGAGCCAGTGACAGAATACATAGAGCGATGGAGAACCAACGTCCTCAACTGCAAGGAGCGGATAAGTGAAGCATCTTCCATGATATGTGTACACAAGGGATGCACTGGGGAATACTCTATAGCTTGAAGGGAAACATGCCGCATTCGTTTGAAGAACTCGCAACAGGGCTCACAACTTGGAGATCTAGATTGCAAGGCATGGGAGCTATGTTCCAAGCAATTCCTCTCAAAAGAGAGATGGCAAGAAAGACAAAGAAGAAAAGGTTGTGAAGACAAAAGAAACCATGGCTGTAGCTGCTACTCCGACAAAGATCTCCAAAGGGAGCTCAAGTCTTGATACTAAATTTGTGAAGGGCCAACCGGATGTAAAGAAAAGATTGACACTCAGGGAACTTGAAACAAAACAATACCCATTTGCAGATTCAGATGTGCCGGCAATCTTGGACTAGTTGCTAGAAAGGAACTTGATAGAACTGCCAAATCTAAAGAGACCGGAGGAGGTTGGAAGGGTAGATGACCCTGAGTATTGCCGATTTCACCGTATCGTTGGCCACCCCGTCGAGAAATGCTTTATGTTGAAGGTTCTTATAGTCCGCATGGAAAAGGAAGGGCATATCAAATTCGATGATTTGGAGGAACCATTGGTTTCCAATGTTGCCGAGATATGCCTTGAAGCGACTTCCCCAAAGTTCGTAGAAAAACTTGAGGATGAAGTCAAGGTTTCTACTCAAGACTTCGCAGAGAAGGAAAATACACTTGAAGTACTTACATGTGGCCCAAAAGATGTTGTCCCAGTGAAATTTGAGGTCGATGACGAGGTAACAACTATTTATGCATACCCTGGTATGCCAAAATACTCTGAAAACCCAAACGCCCCAAGCTTCTATGATGTCATGGTCGATGACTTAGATACATGGGAGTCTTCATCTGAGTCGGAAGACGAAGTCAATGATGGATGGTCAACGTTCATAAATAAGAAAGAAAAGTATGCTTGGACAAAAAGAGTAAGCATCCTAACTCCTTCAAGAGTGTTCGACCCGATGAGCTACCGAGCAGAAAAGCCAACAGGTTGGGGAGATTTAACAAGTTCTGGTTCGTTAGATGAGCAAGACGGTGAATGGAAAATGGTGAGAAACCAAAGACAAAAGAAAGAATCAACCACCGCACTATCCTTTGCTAGAAGCTCCGAAAGACAAAAAACTGGAAGGGTGTAACCCCACAAGAGTGCATCCTTAAATGCCTAGGAAAGTTTGGAAGCCACTGCATCCAACAAGGGCAGAATCACAATAGGTGGTTAGGAGGTCCATGACGTTGCTTGACTATTTCCCAAAGTCATATTTTATAAAACACAATGTGGAGGTAAACGCTACAGGTATTCATGGAGATAGTAATTCAAGTTGTAGCCAAAAGGGACCCGGCAAAGTAAGCATTGGAGATAAGGTTGATGTAGTAAAGGCTAGCATCATCTCCAAACTCAAAGATCTCCCCGCAACCATGACCATGAATGAGGTTCTCAAGCTACCACAAGATATTCGGCTAGCCACACTTCAAGTGCTCATCGAACCAGGAGCTTATGAAGGAAAGGTGTTTCACAAAAAGGCAAATAATAAGTGTGTCACCTGCATGGCTACAATATCTTTTGATGATGAAGATTTGCAGTTGGGCCATCGTTTGCATAATCGACCTCTTTATGTAAGTGGATATATTTGCGAACACCGGATTGGGAGGATCCTAATTGATGGTGGCTCCGCTGTGAATATCATGCCTATTCGAACATTGAAGAAGGTTGGGCTATCTGTAAAAATCTTTCAAGTAGCAAGTTGACCATCCAAAGTTTTAACCAAAAGGGGCAATGCTCTGCAGGGAAAATTCAGCTTACAATGGAGATTGAAGAATTGAAGACCTCCGTTTTGTTTCATGTTATTGACGCAAATACTTCATATGACTTGCTGCTCGGGCGTACTTGGATGCATGAAAATGGAGTTGTACCATCAACTTGGCACCAATGCTTCAAGTATGTTGGCGATGATGGAAGCATCAAACGTGGAGTGGCAGAAACCGCCCCTTTTGACATTGAGGAAACCCATTTCGCTGACGCCAATTTCTACCTAGAAGACTGCCAAGATACGAAGCCCAAGGCTTTCTCCATAATACTCCCTAAAGCAAAAAGCACCAAAAGGAACATCTCTGCCTCGACCAGCAAACCTCACTTTTTAAAAGAAGATGCTAAAGTGCTAAAAGAAGACATGGTCCTACCAATCTCTTCGCTCTCTAAATTGACTATGTCTGATGAACCTGCAAAGAAAATGAAGGAATTTCAAAGCTTGAAAGCAAATGCATGGTTTAGCCCTAAGGTCAAGAAATTGTTTCAAAAAGCAGGATATGGTAAAGGTGAACCCCGACAACTTGGCGATTTGGATACAATCCTTGAAAAATGGCAGCTTGGAAAAAAGCATGGTTTAGGATATCAACCATCTAACCTCGCAAAGAATGCATCATGCAACCCGGTGATAATTCAGATTTATGAGTATGAGGAAGACCAAGTAAAGTTGCAGGTTAACCAGGAGGAAAAAGAAACCCGTGAGAATGTTCGAGTCTTCGTATTTAAATGCTTGGGACCAAAAGCCCCTACTACTAATACACAAAGGACTTCAGTCTTTGCACGGCTCGGGCCAAATGGAGCTCATCCGAAATCACAAGCAAAGGCCAAACGCCAGAGGCAAAGGAGACAAAGGCGTCGCCACCAAATATCTCACGAAGATGATAATCCTCAAGAGGAAGTAGCCTCCTGCAATAATGTTGCACTTGAAAGACGAGATCAAGCTGAGCCAAGCATGGAAGAAGTAGTCGAGGAAACTGAACCAAGTCCTGCGCCTGAAGCTTTTGAGGAAAGAGGGCAAGCAACTATTGATGACTTGAAAGAACTAAATTTAGGGCTGCCAGATCATCCAAAGCCGGTGTTTGTGAGCACCCTGCTGGGTCCTGAAGAGGAGGCGAGGTACTTCAAGCTACTGAAAGAATATGAAGATGTCTTTGCATGGTCCTATAGGGAGATGCCCGGATTGGATCCAAAGATCGTTGTCCATCACCTTGCCGTGAAGAATGGATCCCACCCCGTCAAACAGGCTCAACGAAGATTTCGGCCAGAACTTATTCCACAAATTGAGGCTGAAGTAAATAAACTTATTGATGCGGGTTTCATTCGAGAAGTTAAGTACCCCACCTGGATTTCAAACATTGTGGTCGTGAGGAAGAAGAATGGCCAAATCAGAATCTGCATAGACTTCCGAGATTTGAATCTAGCCTGCCCAAAGGATGACTTCCCCTTGCCAATAACGGAATTAATGGTCGACTCAACAATGGGACACGAAGCTTTGTCTTTCATGGATGGGTTCTCTGGTTACAACCAAATTCGCATGGATCCAAAAGATGAGGAATTTACAGCCTTCCGTACTCCAAAGGGGATTTATTGTTACAAAGTTATGCCATTTGGACTCAAGAATGCCGGTGCAACTTACCAACGAGTGATGCAAAGAATCTTTGATGACATGTTGCACAAAAAAGTATAATGCTATGTCGATGACTTGGTGGTGAAGATGAAAAACAAGTCAGAGCACCTAAAGGACTTGCATGACGTCTTTGACCGACTCCGCAAATACCAACTAAAGATGAATCCTCTTAAATGTGCTTTCGGTGTTACTTCTGGAAAGTTCTTAGGATTCATCGTCCGTCATCGTGGCATCAAGGTAGACTAATAAAAAATAGACGCAATCCTGAAAATGCCTGAGCCAAGTAACACTCGTGAGCTTAAAAGCCTACAAGGAAGATTAGCATACATAAGGCGGTTTATCTCCAACCTAGCAGGACGATGCCACCCGTTTAGTAGGCTCCTAAAAAAGGATATGTCTTTTATCTGGGATGACGCTTGCAAGAATACATTTTAAAGTATAAAGGACTACCACTTCATCCACCCGCCCTTGTTGCTCCAATTCAAGGAAGGCCTTTAATATTGTACATAGCTGCCCAAGAACACTTATTGGGGGCACTTTTTGCTTAACAAAATGATGAGGGGAAGGAAAATGCACTCTACTACTTGAGTCGAAGGCTAGTGGGGGCAGAAGCTAACTATTCTCCCATTGAGAATATATGCCTCGCACTGATCTTTGCTATAAAGAAGCTAAGGCATTACATGCTAGCCCATGTAGTCCATCTTGTGTCGAAGGCTGATCAACTGAAGTACTCAATGTCAAGACCGGTGCTTTCAGGAAGGTTGGCTAAATGGGCTCTTCTTCTGTCTGAATTTAACATAGTGTTTGTCTCGCAAAAGGCAATCAAAGGACAAGCATTGGGGGATTTTCTTGCCGATCACCCTATACCAGCAGAATGGGAACTCCCAGAAGACCTGCTAGATGAGGAAGTCTTCATTGCACAAATCATCCCAACCTGGAAGATGTTCTTTGATGGTGCATCTCGAGAATATGGAACGGGGGCAGGTGTGTTACGGCCCTTCTAGTGGGAGGTAAGGACTTTAGAATTTAGTGTAGAAGTTTAATTTAAGTTTGCCTAGCAAGAATTAAGAAGTTTGCCAAAGTTCACTAAGTTCCGACAAGAATAAAGCTCTGAACTAAGTTCAGGGGCAAAATGGTAATTTTGCACCCTGAGTGACCGGGGCGGGTCCCGAGTGTTTTAAAATGAATTTTTAGAACTTAACTTTTAACCTTAACTCAAACTCAACAAATAGACAAGAATTTAATCAAGAACTGTTAAGTTACAAAGATGGGGGACCTAATTGCACTTAACTTGAAACCTTGGTGGTTTGAAGGGTTAAGTGGGGTTTAAGAAGAGGGAAGAGGGGTTTGGGCTGCCATAACCCGTTTTCCAGCTTCTCAACTCCATTTCTCTCTCAAATTAAGCTTGGAATCAAAAGCTTTTGGTGCCAAAAGGTGCAATTAAGGGTGTATAAGCTTGGAGGATGCATTTTCAAGCTTGAATCCTTGTTTTTGAAGCTTGAAAGGGTGTTTTTCTCCATCCCCTATTTTTGAACGAGGTATGATTCATGTTCTTGATTGAATTCGTGTTATTTGATTGATTGGAAGCTTGGGTTTTGGTTGGAAGAGGTGTTTTTGATGTTTAGGAGCTTTGTTTTGGTTTGAATTTGTGTAGAACTTTGGAAGCTTGTTTGGAAGAGGAAGGGTTCGAATTCTTGCTTGTTCTTGGTGTTAAGGTAAGGGAGAAAGTGTTTTTAAGTTGTTGGATTGCTTTTGGATTGAAATGGATTGAGAAAGTTGAGTAATTTTTGGTTATGGTGTGAAGAAACGTTTTGGGAATTATGATGGACTAGCTAAATTCGAAGGATTGGTTTGATGTTTCTAATGCATCATAGTTTAGCTTTGATAGTTGGTTTTGTTCCTTGCAACATGTACTTCATGTGTATGAAATTTGGTAACTTTTGATGCATGTTTGCTATATGTATTTGGTTGCCAAAGTTCATAGCAGCAATCGGCCAAATTCTGCATTTCTGCAGAATTGGCGACGCGGCGCCAATTCGCCCGACGATTGGCGACGCGTCGCCAATTCGTTTTTCGGTCACAGAGCGTTTGTTCGTTGGCGACGCGTCGCCAATTCTTTTTGCCTTTGGCGACGCGTCGCCAATTCGTTTTTCGGTCACAGAGCGTTTGTTCGTTGGCGACGCGTCGCCAATTCTTTTTGCCTTTGGCGACGCGGCGCTAACACCTAAAAATGGGGGGTTTGACTTTTTGCTGCGTTGACCCGACCGAGACTACGGAAGGCTCGGAACGTGCCTAAGGGTCCGAGGATCCCGATGGTACTCCGAAACTTCCGAAAGTCCCACCGGAAGTATGAGTTTTCTTGAACTGTTTGAGGTAAGTAGGTTGCTTAGGCAACAAGTAAGGAAACAAATGTTGCAATTGAACTTAATTAGCTATCAATAGCTCAGGTGAGAGGTTTAGAACCCTCGTCGGCCTAGCCGTGCGGTAGCCACGAGGCCCCGAGGCGAAACCTTGTTCATCTAGTTTACATCAAAGAGGCCCTGCGGCCTAGTCTACAAGTCCCGTCATAAATTCCCCTGCATAACAACTAGGTGAGAGGTTCTATGTTTGAATGAGGCTTGCTAAGGTTCGCCCTTGAGCCATATGATAGGTTGCTAAGTGATAGCGCTTGGCCTATGTGTCAGGTTGCTAAGTAATTGCGCTTGGCCTGTATATGTGTCAGGTTGCTAAGTGATTGCACTTGGCCTGATACAGAGGACTACTTGAGGAGAGGTCTACCGACCTAGTATATATATATATATGACTAGTACCCTCATGCTGTGTGAGCTCGCAGCCAGAGTCCTAGCTTTTTCTTGCAGGTACATCGAAGACCCTTACTGAGAATGTTGAATTCTCACTCCCTGTTTGTTATGCAGAGTCTGGAGTAGCAGGACCGGATAATCGCTGAGGATTATCACGGTAGTACCTTTTTGTCTGTAAAGGTACGGTAGTTGAGAAACTTTAAGTTTCTAGTTTGCTTAAGTGTTTAGTTGGTCTGTTGGTCAGGCTGTGGTACTAACTTGCTTCTTCCTATGGCTGCAGAGCCTAGTAGCACTTGGCAAAGGACTTGTGAGACTCGCCACTGGACAGGAGTCCAAAGTGGGAGCTAGGGTAAAAGATCTCAGCAAAGTCTTGTTTTTTGATACAGTACTTTATTTTGCCTCCAGTATTTATGTTATAAAGAGTCCTTGACTCAGGGGATTGTTCTCTGGGTGAGAGCATTAATTACTTATGTATAAATGCTTTCACGAGCGGTGTATGTGTAGTTAATCACTCAAAGGTTGATTTTGATATGCTTTGGCATTTTGTATTTATTTATATAGAATTTTACTTAGCCGGCTAAATGTCTAAATGATTAAATGTTTTATGGTTTTAATAAACCAAGTCAAAGCATAAGTGCATACATATTGCATTTCTAGGTTAATCAACTAGTAGCATTGGATTTAATCCACACACATAACCAGCTAGCCAATTACAATCCACCGTGAGACAAACGCTCACAGGGTATCCCGGGCAGGGGCATGGGGATCGTGTCAAGGTGTGGTGTTTGTTTCTCCCTACAATAAAGTTTTGCCATACTCTTTCAGTTTGCTCAAGAAGTGCTCGAATAATGTAGCGGAATACCAAGCCTTGCTAATTGGATTGGACGCAGCCATAGACATGCAAATCCAAGAACTGGAGATCTTTGGAGATTCTAAGCTGGTGGTCAATCAACTCCTCCAAGAATACGATGTTCGCAAACTTGAACTACTCCCTTTATTTGAATATGCAAGGCATTTACTAGACCAATTAGAGCAAGTAAGCATCCATCATGTTGCCCGAGGGCACAATCGACATGCCGATGCTTTAGCCAACTTGGTAGCTGTTCTAGCAAATTCAATTGAGTAAGAAGCCTCGATCCAAGTACACAAGAGATGGGTGACGCCGCAAATATTAGTTGAGAAATATGGTTGCAGTCATACTATCTCCGTCATTGAACCAAATGAGGATTGGCGACAACCGTTTATTAGTTACTTGGAACATGGTAACCTACCTGAAGATCCTCACCGTCGAGCTGATATTCGCCGAAGAGCACCAAGGTTCGTCCACTTTAAGGAGGTTCTCTATCGTCGCTTTATCGAAGGAGTCCTTCTTAGATGCCTAAGTGATGAAGAAGTGGGGCAAGTTGTAGAAGAAGCTCATTCTGGAATATGTGGAGCTCATCAGTCTGGACCAAAACTTTACCATCGTATTAAGAGAATGAGGTATTATTGGCCAACGATGGTAAAGGATTGCATCAGCTACGCCAAGAGATGTCAAGCCTGCCAATTCCATGCCAACCTTATTCATCAGCCTCTGGAGCTGTTACATCCCACAGTGGCTTTTTGGCCTTTTGATGCTTGGGGGCTTGACATTGTGGGGCCAATCACTCCTAAGTCATCCACTGGGCACTTATTCATCTTGGCCGCCATTGATTATTTCTCAAAATGGGCAGAAGTTATCCCATTGAAGGAAATCAAGAAATAGAATGTAGTGGAATTCATCCAAATAAACATCATTTACTGATATGGAGTTCCCCGCTACATCATCACCGACAATGGAAAGCCGTTCTACAATAAATTGATGGACAAACTTTGTGGCAAGTTCAAGTTTGTCCAACATAACTCATCTATGTACAACGCTGCAGCAAACGGTTTAACTGAAGCCTTCAACAAAATGCTGTGCAACCTTTTGAAAAAGGTTGTCTCAAGATCAAAGAGAGATTGCATGAGAAAGTTGGAGAAGCCCTTTGGGCATATCGAACAACGCACAGGACCCCTACTCAAGCAACTCCATATTCTCTGGTCTATGGCGTAGAAGCAGTCCTCCCGTTGGAATGCCAAATTCCTTCCTTAAGGATAGCTCTGCAGGAAGGACTGACCAATGAGAAAAATGCCAAGTTGCAGCTAGAGGAGCTTGATGCTTTAGACGAGAAAAGACTTGAAGCCCAACAATGCTTAGAGTGCTATCAAGCTCGCATGGAAAAAGCTTTCAACAAGAAGGTGTGCCCGAGGATTTTTCAAGTTAGGGACCTGGTGTTAGCCATTAGAAGACCAATCATGATGACGAAGCGCGCCGGAGGAAAGTTCGTGTTAAAGTGGAATGGCCCGTACGTGGTGACCGAAGTCTACACCAACGGTGCTTACAATATAGTGGACAAGGACGGTTTAAGAATCGGCCCCATCAATGGGAAGTTCTTGAAGAATTTTTATGCATAAAGACTCGGGGGCATGCTCCTTGTCACAAGAGCCCAAACTGTATGACAAAACAAAAACAAAAACAAAAAAAAAACAAAATTCTACAAAAAAAAAAATGTAATACTCCTGGCCCGCACGAGTATAAACTGTGTACGGCAAAATCTTTAAAACAAAAAATGTAATACTCCTGGCCCGCACGAGTATAAACTGTGTACGGCAAAATCTTCAAAACAAAAATGTAATACTCCTGGCCCGCACGAGTATAAACTGTGAACGGCTAAATCAAATATTTTTTTTTCCTTTTTGAGCTATGTTTTACTTGTCAGTTAGTTTAAGAACATCCTTATTATTAAGGTTGGGATGTTATTTATTGGGAATAAGTAAGACGATAAGACTAAAAAATAAATAAATAAATAAATAAAAGAGATATCTTCATTGCATTCTGAAATCCTGCTACAGCCTACCTAATCCTAAAAAAAGGGAAATGAAAGTAAAGCTACATAGAAATGGTGGCCCAACGCCCAAAAGAAATGTCTAAAAGCTCTTTATCAAGTTCTTGCCTTCGTCGATTTACTGCTTCAATTCTAGATCCCCCTGCAGCTAAGCGATCTTTGATTTCTTCGCGCCTTGCATCCAAGGAACTAAGTGCTTCAAGAGATTTCTGACTTTCATCGCAGAACATATCAATGGCAGTTAATGAATCAGCTACTTGCTGTTGAAGCTTCTTTATCTGGGCATTAACATTCTTTATGATATTAACATGTGAATCTATCTTCTCAGCAAAAGTCGCCACTCATGAAGTATGAATGCTAGATTCCGCTTTAATAGAAGCAAGCTCCCTTTGGTTCACCTTTGGGTCCAATGACTGCATGGCTTCCTACCTCTGTGAAAGGTACACCTCAGTTCCTTTAAGTAGAGAATCCATCTTTTCAAGTAAAGATGAGCAATCCACAAAGAAACATTTTGTCAGAAGGTTGGGAATTTCATCCCTCTTGCAATACCACCAATCTCATAGTGAAGAAAATCCATTTTGCAAAGCAGCATGACCTTCCTTCTTCAAGTAGTCTATGAGGCCACGGTAAATAATCTCCTTAATGACGTCCACTGAAGCAAAAGACTCTTTTGGCATGCTGGAAGCACAAGAGAGTATTGGCACAATTTGTGAGTTTCCCTTCAGATGAGGAGGCATCGGGACTGCATCGATGGTGGGTGCCTTGCATGGAGAAGCTATGACTTGGCCATTCGACACAACTTCCACTTCATCTTTCTCATTTGAATTATCTTCTATGGGGCGATCAGATAAACCATCTAGAGCTCCAATCGTCTCAATGCCATGCACCAGGTCCTCTTCAGAGAGAAGGTGTTTTGATTCTGGTACATCAGGGAAGACTGTAACAAGAAGAAGATTAGACAAAGAAACAATTTTTCTTAATCAAAACAGAAGGAAGATACTTACCCTTATTAAGAGACTTCGGGGATATGCCAAAACTGTTCCCTATGCTTCGACAAGAAGAAGAACATTTGTTACTTGAAGCTTGCACGCTGGGTTCCGACAAAAGTTGCTCACGAGGTTTCAACTTGATCCTCTTTCCTGTAGGAGCCACTAATGCTTCCGTCACCGGACGCTTTTTTGGATCTAGGCTTTGCTCCTTAACTAATGATGGTGGAGCTTTAACAAGAGATAACTCGAAGCTTGGTTTCTCGCTCTCCAACAATACAGAAATTGGAATTTTCTCCAAAAGTAGGGAGTACCTCACTTTTCCACCAATTTGTATAGCTTATGTCAACTTGCAAGCTAATGGTGGAAGAAAACTTGGGGATGTGGAATTTAGCACCTGTACTAATTCGAGTCAAAGACAACCTTGTTTCATATAAGGAGTTAAGCCGAGAAGGAAGAGTAGTGAGCTTTGGGTTGCCAGGAAGCCTCTGAAGAAAGCCATGCTGCCGAGCAAACCGATGAGGATTATAGTACTCCGAGATAAAGGTATTGTTTCGACGATATGTCAAGTACTCGGGACGGAGCCTTATCATGAACTCTGCGGTATCCTGCCCTCTTTTCCCATCATCAGCATGTTCCCCTGGATTTATTGAAGTCGACATAGGATTCCATGAGAAATCACGAGACAAAAGTCCATCACGTAGCAAAGACCTACAGTCAGCAGCAGAATCTTCCCAATGTTGATAGGCATTTAAGGTTCCACGAATCTTCTGGATCAGAGGACGAGGCAAATCTTTGCTCATGATGTCATAAACTCCCCGTGGAAAATGCAAGCCAGCCCAAGCATAAAGAAAATGACCAGGAAATGCTACTTTCACCCTGCCAAGATCACGAGACTCTCCCTCAAGCTGCCCAGTCTCAGAGAGCCCTTTATAAATGCATGCCAGGTGTTGACACCCAATTTCGTCCGGCCTTTTTTTAAAAAAATTTTTAAAAAAAAACTAATTAAAAAAATTATTATTATTATTATTATTATTGCTAAAAAATTTTAATTATGTTAATTAGTTTAAAATATATTTTTATTTTGAGAAGATTTGATTTAAAATAATATATGTGCGAATATGTATGTGTTTGGAATAAAAATAAAATTTCAGAAAAAATGACAAAAAAATTAAAAGTTTGAGGTAAAAATGACAAAATTAAGAAGTTTCGGACAAAATTGACAAATTCTGAAAGTTTCAGGAGCTTTGGGTAATTTTTCGCGTCAATTTTGGGCCTAAACGGACGTTTCTAGCCCAAATTGACAGAAAACGTTAAAATTGTCAAAATCAGAAGCTTCTGAGCTTATCCAGAGCTGGAGTAACGTAAAGGACTGAAACTGTCATTTTACCAATTTAAAAGATAAGTTTGATATTTTTTATTAATTTATCCGTCCACAGTTCAGCTAAGCTCCTTCTATAAATACCCCCCCAAATTCAGTGCTGAACACATAGAAAATCAGAGAAAAAAGTTCAGAGCTCCGTTTTAGAAAAAGAGAAAATAGAAGCCTTAGTCCTAGGCTCTCCTCCCTCTGCCAAAACAGTCCCAAAATTATTTTTTCTTACGTTTCGACTACCTTCTTCCTCCGTTTTCTCTTTCTTTCTTTTTCTGTCGCCGTCCTATCCCGCTGCCGTCGCCCTGCCGCCGCCGTCTCGCCGTTGCCCTCGTTCCTACGCCGTCGCCGTCACCATCGCCGCCGCGCCCAGCAGTCCTGCCGTCTCGCGCCGCCGCACCCAGCCGTCCTGCCGCCGTCGCCCCGCTCCCTCGCCGCCGTCGTCCCGGCCGCCGTTACCCTCGCCGCAGTCGCCCCGCGCCCTCGTCGCCGTCGCCCGGCCGCCCTGCGCCCTTGCCGCCTCCGCCTGCCCAGCCCCGTCACCCCCCCCCTCCTCCCTCGCGTCGCCTCTGATTCTTTCTCCAGATTCAATTTTAATTTTTAAGGGTAAAACCTCCTTTCAGTCCTTCATCTTTTCAATTTCTTTCTATTAGGTCACTAACCTTTTTATTTTGTCTTTGCAGAAAATTAATTAACTAACTCATTTATTTTTTTACTTGTTTATTTATTTGTTTATTATTGTTATTATTACTAACCTTTTTTTTTTGTTATTAGCAACTAACAACTAACTTGCTAATTTTTACTAACCTTTATTTTTATTGTTGTTAATAATTAATTAAATTGTCTAACTTTTATTTTTGTTGTAATTAATTAACTTAATTAAACTTGGCTAACTTTTATTTATTGTTGTTAATTAATTAACTTAATTAAACTTGGCTAACTTTTATTTATTGTTGTTAATTAATTAACTTAATTAAACTTGGCTAACTTTTATTTATTGTTGTTAATTAATTAACTTAATTAAACTTGGCTAACTTTTATTTATTGTTGTTAATTAATTAACTTAATTAAACATGGCTAAATTTTATTATTGTTGATAATTAATTAACTTAATTAAACTTGGCTAATTTTTATTATTGTTGATAATTAATTAACTTAATTAAACTTGGCTAATTTTTATTATTGTTGTTAATTAATTAACTTTTATAATTGTTGCTAACATTTATTATTTTTTTAAGTGGATGGCCAAAAAGCCCCACTTTATTAATTTTTCTTTATATGATTTAATTTATTTAATTAACCTTTTACTCATAAATAAAAAAAAAACTAAAAGAAGATTATTTTGTAATTAATTATTAAGGCTAATAAAAATTTAAAAGCCAATTATTTTATTTTTATTTTGGAATACATGTTTTATTATAACAAAGTTAACTTTTTGTTAAAATTAATAAATAAACATGATTAAATCAATTCTTTTTAAATATTTTTTTAAAAATTCAAGAAAAATCCAATAAAATTATAAATAAAATTAATAACTAATTAAATAGTTAAAATCTAATAAAAATTAAAACTCCATGACCAAATGATCCGTCAGGATCCATGGCTTGGAATCATTTTTAAATAAAGTATATAATAATTTATTTTCTTTATTAAAAATAAAAACTTTGGACTAATATATTAATAATTAAAATAATAAAATATAACTTTTTAATTTTCTCTTTTAATAAAAAGAATGAAAAGAATAAAAATTTTGGGTTAATATTTTATTCAGTAATATTTTACTTATTAAAAGATATAACTTTTTGTTTCCTTTATAAAAATCTTAATCAAATAATTTCAAAATAATACAAAATAAAACAAAAATAATTGAATTTTCTCTTAAATTTTTTTGACTTATTGATTAGATATATTTTCAGAAATATAAATTAAAATTAAAAAAAAAAAAAATCTTTCATCAAAAAAAGAAGAATATAAAAAAAATAAAAATATCAAGACTTTTGTTTTAAAATACATATAAGTTTTCGGTTAAATAATCTTTTATTCCAAAATAAATTAAATAAATATCAAAACTTTTCTTCTTTTGTTTAAAATATACATATAAATTTTTGATTCTCTTAATAAAACAATTACTTTTGGTTAATCTTTTATAAAAAAAAATAATAATAATAAAATAATAAAATAATAAAAAAAAATAAAAAAAATTTTTTAGTTCATGGTATATTGGCTGGAAACTGTCTCGTGCCCGCTTTTGAGCTGCTTCACCTGGTGAAGAGGGTCTGGCTGAGTAACAACGCCCCGTACCATGATCAAAATTTTTATTTTTTAAACTCTTTAATTCCTTTAAATTAACTTCTTATTAAATAAAAATTAATAATTTTTTCAATTCTTTTATAAATTGAGTAATTCTTTAAATAATAAATATCCTTCATTAAACAAGAAAAATCAGATAAAAATAAAAGAAAGAAATAAAAGATAATAAAAGAAAGAAATAAAAGATAAAAAAAGAAAGAAATAAAAGAAAAGATAAGAAAAATAAAAGAAAAGATAAAGAAAGATAAAAGAAAAAAAAAAAAAAAAAAGAAAGATAAGATAAAGATAAAGAAAGATAAAAGAAAGAAAATTAAAAAAAAGAAAGTAAAAATAAATTAAAAAAAAAAAAAGAAAAAGAAAGAAAGAAAAAAAAAGATAAATTTTTAATTTGTATTAAAAATCATTCATGAACAAAATTATCATTTAAAAATTAATTTCATGATAATAAGAATTAAATAATTACGATAAATTAAATCAATTTCCATATCCGGATGATCCGGCAGGATCTACGGTTTGGAAAATATTAAACTTTTTTAAAAAAAATAATAAATAAATTAAATAAAAAGATAAAAATCCATATTTTTACAATATGGATAAAATTGTTTAAAATTTCACCAAAATTCCGTGTCCAAATGACTCGGCAGAGTCCATGGTTCGGAATCAAAATCTTCCGTGTCCAAATGACTCGGCAGAGTCCATGGTTCGGAAGTATAAAATTTTACCCGAATTAATTACCAAAATCCACATTTTTGACTAATTCAGTTAAAATATCTAAATTAACTGAAAATTTTTAAAAGCAAAGTAAAACAAAATTAAAATCAACTAAGGTGCCAATTTTGGGCGCTATAACAATATTGTTTTAGCGTAACCGTACTCCCGATTCCCGAACTCTCGCAGACCAATTTTAAGGTGACCAATCGACCTAAGTAAACCGATTGGTGGCGACTCCAGAAAACCCGACGTTGCCACAGCTTGGCGACTCCACTGGGGAGTCAATATTAGTGAGTCGAGCTTAAAGTTGATTTGTTTTGATTTACTTTGCTTTACTATTATGTGGATTTATATATTATATTTACTTAAGTAAACATGCATAATGCATTCACAAAATGAAGCTCTATACCCGAGCTTCCTTAAATCAAACACGATTCTTTCTAAGCGGAATTGGTGTTGCTGTCCTTGTGAGGCCACGGTCTCCAAGCCTTCACCGGTTTCAAAGTAGCAAAGTAGTGTATTGCCTTCTGAGACGGTTAGTCTCTGCATGGGCCCACGAAAAGCTACGACTCGAATTAATCCATTCCTTACATAAACCCTAGAGGGTAAGGAATCGGGCCGTCACTATGATTTAGTGACGGGATTCGGGAACTATCCCTTGCCTTTTTGATAAACCACCTTCTGCATATAGAATTCCTTACTCTACCTTAGAACCAGCCATTAAGAATTTTCTATACCTCGGTTCCCATTTCCATAGGTTTTGTTTTATCTATATGTTTGTATGATCTTATGTGTTACCTTTTTACTAACTCTGTTTTTCCTTATTTTTCCGGCATACACATTTCATCATTAAAGATAAATATTTGGTGAAAGAACCATTATCATGGATATTCTCGATTATCTTCCCACGGCTGTTACTGCATCATGGAATGACACTGTAATCGAAACTCAGCCTGAAGCTATGGAATATTCCGAAACAGCTCAAAAGCTTCACGGAGATGCTCTGACATCCCACTCTCACATACAGCTTAAGGACCAGGTATCGGTTCGGATAAACCATAATGACACCATGGAATTATTACAAGTCTGGAATAGTTGGAACTCTGCTGATCGGGAAGCTTTTACGGCAAAATATGGTCACATCGCTTGCCTACTAAAGGTTACCGTTGATGCATCACTTGTCCGGGCTCTAACACAATTTTGGGATCCATTTTATCGATGCTTTTCTTTCGATAAGATGGATCTGGTTCCAACCATTGAAGAATACAATAACCTCTTGGGTTGGTCCTCCAACTATCCAATTGAGACGTATCAATATGATAGAAGAACGGAGCCTCATCGAGCCCTAGCAAAATTATTGGACATGCCAGCTTCCAGTCTTCAACCCAAATTTGCAACAAAAGGGTGTCGGAAATTTATCAGCTGGACCGATCTAAAACAACTAAGTCACACCCTCCCTCAGAAGAATCAACGACGCAAGTTGTTCGCCTTGGCAATATATGGCCTGGTAGTCTTCCCAAGAATTGTCGGATTTATTGAAGGAGACGTCATCACATTATTTGAGCAAGTCTGCAATGCCCAAGTAAATCCGACCTCAGTGATATTATGTGAAACTATCAGGGCATTAAACTTTTGTCGCCAAAGAGGAGGCAAATTCATAGGATGTTCACATCTCCTCAACGTTTGGATCAAAAGCCACCTTCCTTGTGAGAAGCAACATTTTGGAAATCGCTTTTCAAAGGACTTCATCCCAATCGAAGCCTTTTTGAAAAGTGAAACCACTAATCATGATAGCAAGGAAGCATGGGTTGACTACTTCAAGAACATCAGCGAATTCCAAATTGAATGGAGAGCACCCTGGTCCACCACCACCCGCATAGTTTACCGTTGCGGCAATTGCCCGTGGGTTCCTCTCTTAGGCATATGGGGAGGAACAAGCTATGCTCCAGCCCAAGTACGTAAACAATTTGGGTCCATGCAATTTATACCCATGACACATAACCTGAGCAAGTTGGAGTTTTCACATGAAGATCCAAATTCAAATAAGCTTGCAATGGGTATTTCAGTTGCATGGAAAAGACTTTTCATATTAAAGTCAGGCCCTATTATTTCTCCTACTGCGTATTATGAATGGAGAAATAATCGGAAAGAAGGAATAGTTCTTCCCGAAGAGGTCATCAGAAAATTGGCAAAAAGAGAGTTGGAGAAAGAGCTAGAGGAAGAAAAGGAGAAGAACAAGAAGATGCTCTTCGACATACAACAGCTCAGTCACAAAACACAACTCCTCGAAGAAAAGATCGAAAGCCAAAAACAAGTCATCACCGAATTAGTTGATGAAACCGATCAAACAGAGATGAGAGCAAGATATTGGGAAGATCAATACAGATTTTCTCAAGAACAGCTTCAAATATTTTTGGCAGAAGTCAGAAAAGTGACTGAGCAAGCCCAACTAATGGGCGAAGAAGCCAAGGAGTTAGAAGAATTGAGCTGCCCTACTCCATCAGTGAATATTCAAAAAATGATGGAGTTTATTTCAAAGGCCAGAAAGCAATACTGTACTTTGGGCCGTTTCTTTTGAAAATAATAAGCTTTTGGTGAATGTAATTGAGAAATTCCACTATAATTCTTCTTTCACCAAGTATTTACAATATTCATGCATGCATCCATCACATCAATCATACACACATAGAATCTAATAAAATAAATATTTCCTTTAAAAGGGTAAAATTGGACCTCAACACCGATATTCAACTCGACTCCAAACAAGATTAATGGCAGAACAAGCCGAAGGACGTCTCATGGAGATGGAGTCCAAGATTGAAAGTATGTCAGAACAGATGAAACAATTGATGGAATTAATCAAAGGGAAAGCAACTCAAGTCCCCATCAAAGAAGTACAAGATCCCACTTATCCCCCGGGATTCACCCCGCAACGAGTCTCAGTCCAAGAAAACCTGTTTCAAGAATCAGGACCCTCTGCTAGTGTTCACCTGAAACAAGACACTGTACAGGAAGAGAAGAAGACATTACCAAAAGATGAAGCAGAATCTCAAAAAATCGAGACAATAGAGAAAAGACTGAGAGCCATTGAAGGAGGCACTATATTCGGATCCCTTTCAGTGGATGACCTCTGCTTAGTGCCAGACGTCGTAATCCCTTCAGATTTTAAGGTGCCAGATTTCGTAAAATACGATGGAACGAGTGATCCCATCACTCACATCACTTTGTTTCTCAGAAGACTACAACCACTTACCAAAGATGAGAAGGTGTGGATCGCACTTTTTCAGGAAAGTCTCACAAAATCAGCATTACAGTGGTATCTAAGCCAAGGTCCAAGAAACATAAAAACTTGGAATGACCTTGCTCAGGCCTTCATCGGCAACTATAAACATGTTATGGACTTAGCTCCGGATCGCCAAACTCTCCAAAACATGGAGAAGAAAAAAACAGAAACTTTTAAGGAATACGCCCAACGATGGAGGGACTTAGCTGCACAAGTACAGCCACCCATGACAGAAAGAGAAATGGTCACTTTGTTTGTCCAGACACTGAAATACCCATATTATGACAAACTTATTGGCAATGCGGCAACTAACTTCTCCGACGTAGTCATGTCTGGAGAAAGGATCGAGCATGGTATCAGAACCGGGAAGATTACTGAGTCCTTTAGTGATCCTATGAAAAGAGGAGGACCATCCAGAAGAAAAGATGAAGAAATACAACAAATCGGACGAGGAAGAGGGATTCCCCTCGTGGGTACCGTGGCTACCGGACCTCGCCTATCCTATTCTGCCAACAGGCCCAATTATTATCCTACCAATAGGCCCAATGATTATCCTCCAAATAGGCCCAGTGATTATCTTCCCAATAGACCCAACAATTATCCTCTCAACAGGCCTAATCAGTTACGGCCACCTGTTCCGACTCCTCCAATGCCTGCACCAAGACCAAGAGAAATTTTCGCACCGATTCCCATGACTTATACTGAGTTATATCCAAAACTCATCCAGAGCCAACTCATTCACCCAATTCCCACAAGGCCATTCGAACCCCCATATCCAACATGGTATGACCCTAAACTAAATTGCCCATATCATGATGGTGCCGTGGGCCACGGACTCGAAAATTGCATAGCATTGAAGCGTATAGTCCAACAATTAATTGAGTCAAAGTGGTTGGACTTTTCCGATGAACCAAACGTCACTCATAATCCATTGCCTCCTCATCAAGCCAAACCAGTCAATATGATGGAAGAATACTGGCCGATGAAGAAAACAGTCAATGATATCATAACCCCTCTTAAGCATGTATATTCATGCCTTGTGAAAGAAGGGATTATCATAGGAAAGTCTTCTGGAAATAAAGAAGTCGAGGATGAGGAGTGGTGCAACTTTCATAACAGTAAGAGTCATTCTATCCAAGAATGCCCAGAATTCCGTAAAAGTCTACAAAGTCTCATGGACTCCTCCCAAATCATCGTTTTTATGTCAGATAAAGAGGATGACGTGAATGTGATAATTAAAGAACAAGAAGTCAATATCATGCCAAGACCACTAGTCATTCCAATCTCAAAATCTGCTCTCAAGCCTTTAAGAATTCAAGTTCCAAAGCCATTCCCGTACAAATCAGACAAAACTGTTCCATGGAACTATGGCTATACTTCTAACATCACATCAACTCCGTTAGAAGTTGGGGGCATGACTAGAAGCGGTCGGTGTTATTCTCCCGAGCAAATGAACAAGCTCCAACAAGAGAAGAATGTTACGGATCCAGCAAATGGACCTATTAACACATCTAAAGAGCAAGAGATGCCTCGAGCAGTAACAGATGAACAAGCTACTGAGTTTCTCAAACTCATAAAGCAAAGTGAATACAGTATCGTGGAGCAGTTGAACCGTCTGCCAGCAAAGATCTCCATACTTTCATTACTCTTAAGTTCTGATGCCCATCGAGAAGCTCTTCTCAAAGTCCTGAATAAGGCTTATGTTGAACAAGATATCTCCGTGAACAACTTTGACCACCTTGTCAACAACATCACGGCACAAAATCTCATCACATTCACTGACGATGAGATACCAGCAGAAGGAAGGGGTCACTCTAAGGCTCTACATATTTCGATTAAATACAAAGATCGGATTATGGCTAGAGTTCTGATCGACAATGGATCAGCTCTAAATGTAATGCCATTAGAAACTTTACATAAGATCGGTTTAGACCCATCACACCTCAACAACAGTCATATTGTTGTTCGAGCATTTGACGGAACAAAGAGAGATGTGGTTGGAGAAATAGAGCTACCAATTGGGATTGGTCCCTGTCTTTTCCATATCACATTCCAAGTCATGGACATTTCTCCATCTTATACTTGTCTGCTGGGAAGACCATGGATCCATATGGCTGGAGCAATTCCTTCCTCATTACATCAAAAAATGAAATTCATCATTGAAGGAAAGATAATCACAGTCTTTGCTGAAGAAGACATTCTGCTATCTAGACCTGCGGATGCTCAATATGTTGAGGTCAATGAAAATATACCTGATTGCTCCTTCAGGTCTTTTGAGATTGTCAATGCTGCTTATGTCAGTGAATATGGAGAAGAACCCGTTCCTAACATCTCTAAAACAAGTCGCATGGTCGCCAAACTCATGATAAAAGGAGGATACTCACCAGGGTTAGGTTTGGGACAAGATTTACAAGGAATCCCAGAGCCATTGAAAATATCCGCAAATGAAGGGAAATACGGCCTAGGCTTCACACCGACAAGACATGATAAAATGAAGGCAGTAGCTGAAAAGAGAGAAAAGAGGATTGCACGATTAACAGGGCATCCTCTCCAGGAAAGAAATCTGGATATCCCTGAAATCACCGAAACGTTCGTGAGTGGTGGTCTCATTCCGAAAAATGACAATGAAGGCAAGCTGACTATCAACATCAACAAGTCTTTTGAAAGTCTTTCTATTCAGGCAATCATCAGCGATTCACCTGAAGAGGAGGAGCTCGTTCAACCTTGTGGCCCACGGGATGTGCTGAACAATTGGGAGGCGATAGAACTGCCTGTTATAATCGAAAGCTTTCCAAAGTAATCTAATAGTAAAAACCTCCTAAAGAAAGGTTCAATCAATAGGGTGTAGTCTTTGTTTAAGTGAACCTTTTAGTTATTGCTTTTTATTCCAATAAAGTTGTGATTTATGCACATTGTAAATAAAGTACCAGTTTGCATCCATCTCATTCGTGCCATTTTTTTTCTCTTCTCTTTCTTTTCTCTCTGGATAATGCAGACCCAAAACTCTCTTTGATGACAATGAAAGAATGAACTTTGATAATCCTGTAAACACTACCGACTCGGACGACGAAGATCTTCAAGTATCTCCTGAGCTATTAAAAATGATTGAGCAAGATGAAAAAGAAAGAGCAACAAGTCAAGAACCAACTGAGGTATTCAACCTAGGAGACAGTCAGGATGTAAAAGAAGTCAAGATTGGCACTTTATTCCCTCCTGAAGAAAAAGAAGAATTAGTCCATTTATTGAAAGAATATGTGGATGTATTCGCTTGGTCATACCAAGATATGCCCGGCTTAAGCTCAGACATTGTACTACACAAAATACCCTTGAAACCTGGGGCGAAGCCTGTCAGACAGAAGTTACGAAGATTAAAGCCGGAGTTAATCTTAAGAGTAAAAGACGAGATTCAAAAGCTGTGGGATGCAGGATTCCTGGGGGTTGCTGAATATACAGAATGGGTGGTTAACATTGTCCCAGTCGAAAAGAAAGAAAGTGGGAAACTAAGAGTTTGTCAGGACTACCGGCCTTTGAACGAAGCCAGTCCTAAAGATAACTTCCCACTTCCTCATATTGATACACTGGTGGATAATACCGCAGGAAACTCCTACTTTTCCTTCATGGATGGTTTTTCTGGATACAATCAAATCAAACTTGATCCAGATGACATGATAAAAACTGCTTTTATTACCCTTTGGGGTACCTTCTACTATAAGGTGATGCCTTTCGGGTTAAAGAATGCTGGTGCTACATATCAAAGAGCCATGGTCACGTTGTTCCATGACATGATGCATAAAGAAATTGAAGTATATGTGGACGACATGATCGCCAAAACTTTCACTGCTGGGGGGCATCTAAAAGTGCTAAGAAAACTATTCGATAGACTTCGCAAATATCAATTGAAGTTGAATCCTGCCAAATGTACTTTTGGAGCCTCTTCAGGAAAGTTATTGGGTTTCATAGTCAGCAAGGACGGGATTCGAGTTGACCCGAGTAAAGTCAAAGCGATACAAGAAATGCAACCCCCGAAGACTCCAAAACAAGTAAGAAGTTTTCTGGGTAGAATCAACTTCATAGCAAGGTTCATATCACAATTGACGTCCAAGTGTGAACCGCTTTTCAAATCACTAAAGAAGAACAATCCGATTGAGTGGAATAACGAATGTCAAGAAGCGTTCGAGAAAATCAAACGATATCTATCAAATCCACCAGTCTTGATACCACCTCGATCCGGAGAACCGTTGATTCTATATTTATCCATACAGGATTCTTCATTAGGATCCGTATTGGGTCAACGTGATGAGACAAGCAAGAAGGAGCATGCAATTTACTATTTGAGCAAAAAGCTTACCACATATGAAGCTAAATACTCAATAGTAGAAAAGTCCTGTTGTGCCCTTGCATGGGTAGCACATCGACTACGACACTACATGCTCAACAACACAACATTACTGATCTCCAAGACTGACCCCATTAAGTACATTTTCGAGAAACCCGCTTTATCAGGCAGGATTGCAAAATGGCAAATGCTGTTATCTGAATACGACATACAGTATGTCACCCAAAAGGCCGTAAAAGGAAGTGTGATCGCTGAATATCTGGCTGATAGAGCATTGGAGGATTATGAGCCCATGAGAATGGACTTTCCTGATGGAGATATAATGACGATAGAACAGGAAGTCGATGAAGAAAATGAAACATGGAAAATGGCATTCGATGGAGCATCTAATGCTTTGGGACAAGGGATCGGAGCTATACTCATCTCTCCAAGCGGAGAGCAGTTTCCCCTCACAGCAAAAATTACATTTCCTTGTACCAACAATATAGTAGAGTATGAAGCATGTGCTATGGGACTCCAAATGGCATTGGATTTGAAAGTGCGAGATCTCCGAGTCTATGGGGATTCCGCATTAGTCATATATCAAATCAATGGAGAATGGGAGACAAGAGATTCAAAATTAATCCCTTACCAAAAGCTTATACTAGACATGACTCGAAGATTTAACAGTATAAGTTTCCATCATCTTCCAAGGGAAGATAATCAAATCCCAGACGCTTTAGCTACTTTGGCTGCTATGTACAAGATAAGCGACCCTGAGCATACTCCTGTCTTCGAAATGAAAATAATAGATTCTCCAGCTTATTGCATGAGCATCGAAGAAGAATTGGATGGAAAGCCTTGGTATCATGATATCAAGAAATACCTCCAAGAACGAACATATCCACTAGAAGCATCAGAAAATGACAAGAAATTTCTACGAAGATTGTCAATGGGTTTTCTTTTAAACCTAGACATACTCTACAAGAAAACCCCAGACTCGATGCTACTTCGCTGTGTAGATACTCATGAAGCACGAAAGATTATGGAAGAAGTTCATTCTGGAATATGTGGAGCACACACTAGTGGTCATACCATGGCAAGACAAATAATGAGGGCTGGCTACTATTGGCTCACATTGGAAAGTGATTGTATTAATCACGTGAGAAAATGTCACAAATGTCAAATATATGCCAACAAGATCCAAGCTCCACCCACCCCTCTTAATGTAACAGCAATACCTTGGCCTTTTGCCATGTGGGGAATTGACGTCATTGGAGCCATTACCCCTAAAGCTTCCAATGGTCACAAATTCATCCTAGTGGCAATTGATTACTTCACTAAATGGGTAGAAGCTATGTCATATGCAAGTGTGACTCAAAAGGTGGTATGCCGGTTCATTAAGAAAGAAATCATTTGTCGTTATGGGCCGCCGGAATGTATCATCTCAGACAATGCCACGAACCTGAACAATGCAATGATGCAGACTTTGTGCCGGCAGTTCAAAATCAAACACCTCAATTCGGCACCTTATCGACCAATGATGAATGGTGCAGTAGAAGCGGCCAATAAAAATATCAAGAGAATTGTTGAAAAGATGATCGTCACTTACAAGGACTGGCATGAGATGTTACCTTTTGCACTACATGCTTATAGAACTTCTACCCGTACTTCTACTGGAGCAACACCTTTTTCTCTGGTATACGGTATGGAGGCTGTATTGCCCATCGAAGTTGAAATACCTTCATTAAGGGTACTAATGGATACTCAATTAAGAGAAGCAGAATGGGTCAAAGCTAGATACGAGCAATTAAATCTAATTGATGAAAGAAGAATGATAGCCCTCTGCCATGGGCAACTTTATCAAAGAAGGATGATTCGTTCTTACAACAAAAAGGTTCGCCCACGACAATTTCACGAGGGTGACATAGTGCTCAAGAAAATTTTACCCATGCAACATGATTCAAGAGGAAAATGGACACCAAATTATGACGGGCCATATGTCGTGAAGAAAGCATTTTCAGGAGGGGCACTAATTCTGACAGAAATGGATGGACGAGAATTACCGAAGCCAGTAAATTCGGATGCAGTAAAGAAATACTTTGCATAATGAAGAAATTTTCAAACAGAAGGGGAGAAGTGGATACAGGGTTACCAAAGTTTATTTGATCAAAGTTGTCAAAGAGAGCTTTCTTCTCTTACACTTTCATTATCTATCTGTACCCAAGATTTTCATATTACTCATAAATAAAAAGCCAATTTTCTTTAACTTACCTTAGATTCTCACGTTCAAAATGCTAAAGTCGCTTCTATCCAGTTCTTTTCCTTCAAATCTCACATTCTTACTAGCCTTAAGTGTGCAATAAATTATGACTTTTGAAGGAAGAATAGTAATAATTAAAACTTAGAAAAAACAAAGACCGTAGATTACTTTGATAAGCTTTATGAATTAAAACAGGTAAGATTGAGGTCCTGCTTTGCGAGCGGCACAGAACATAGGCTAACAAAGAAGAAGGAGTAACAAATCTTTGGGAGATAGCCTTGGTGGTAGCCTGAATGATCGCTTCAGAAGTCTTAACACGTCCATGTCAGCAAGAAAGAATCATACTCACGAATATCTCAACAGGGACAATTATCCAGAGAGGCATAAAGTACGAGGCGGACATTAAGGAAATTGAAGCCAAAATTTAAGAACAAATCAAGGAAAGAAGATTTTTGAAAAGAGTTAGGCTTTTGAGACAATGGACAATAGCTGGAAAGCGAGACAATGAACAACAGCTGGAAAGCAAGACAATGAACAACAGCTGGAAAGTGAAACAATGGACAACAGTTGGAAAGCATAAAGAGATTCAACGATAGAAGGCAATTACAAAGAGGATCCAGTAAAGCAAAGATATAAAAAAATAATAAATCCATCAGTTACACATGCTCGGCATTCATGCATTTCACATCATGCATGCATGGCATACAGAACAAGGATCAAATGGGAAGCGTATCCACCGCACAGTCACAGCAGTATAAGCTGACGTCTCAGTGACATCCGTTTTTACCAATCTACCGCTGGATGCACAGCTGATATAGTGGACCCAGCCCCATCAGCAATTCAAGGATAAAGTAGACAATATTGTCAAAATCCTGGTAATCAATTCAATAATCGAGGCTACACCGGGATGGACAGAATTGACGCCAGCTTAGCAGTATCCAAGATAAGAAATAGCTATGGTCAAAGATAAGCGTGGATATCGAGAAATATTGTCGTCGAAAGCAGACAATGGATTCAATAATCAAGGACTGGATCAATGTCATGCCTGATGAGATATCAAAGATAAGAAATATCTATGATACTAAAATAAAGTAGGATCCACTTTTCCGGTTAAACGGCGGATACGGTACTCCGTGACTCTCAAGTCGGTTCTCTCAGTTGCCCATAATAACTGATTCCTTCACCCCTTCTTTCTTTTACTTCCTCCTAGAAAATGGATCCTACTTTTTCCGCCTTGCGAAAGTATTTTCCTTCTCTCCCAATGAACATCCTAAAAAAGATCTACCAAGTTCGCTGTGAACGATTAAGAGCTCTGATGCATAAAGGAATCCCTGAAGATGTGCGGTGGTTAATTGAAGCTAAGGTTCGTCTGGCAGGTGAAATCCCAGAGGCATTTGTGTCTTACATGCCTGGTGTTGGCAAAAGTTCTTATGCCAGAAAAAGAAGAGCGAAAAGATTACAAGTCTGCCATAAATGTGGTAGGTGGACTTGTAAGACTAGGTGTCGTTCTTTAGGAATGATCTCCAATAATCGAGAAGATAAAATACGGTTCATCAAGAATGGCTTGAGTAAGGACTCATTGGATGATATCCAATTGACTCTTGAGACGCATTCTTGTGGATCTGTGCAACGTGAAATTCTTGATTTATGGAGTATTTTTCATGAAGAACGAGACCGTTACAGTCCCGGGAATCTGACTTTAAACGACCCTGTTTGCCGGCTTGTAAGAAAGCTAGATGGGAAGCAGATCCTCGACTCATAGAAGCCGTTAATGCCGTTACTGGACGTAAAACCAGTGGAAGATGTAAGCCACAGTCACAATTACTGTACATACAGTTTGTTATATTTGGAAAAATTTGCATTTTCTTTTGACAGATGTACATGCTCCCCTAAGTGTAATCGACACGTTATCCCTTTTCATCACTATAAATGCGTGTTCTTCCTTCTGATTAAACAACAGATAAGATACCCCGTGACTTCTAAAGTCGATTATTCCAGTTTCCTGCAATAACTGATTCATTTCCCTCTTCTCTCAAATTCTTCTCTCATCAATGGATTCTACTCTTTCTGTACTGCGAAAATACTTTCCTTCCCTCCCACTAAAAGTCCTTAAAAAGATCTACCTTGCTAGATGTGAAAGAATCAGAGTTTTTACACGCAAAGGCATTCCCGACAATGTGCAGTGGATAATTGAAGCTAAGGTCCGTTTGGCGGGTGAAGTTCCAGATGCATTTATGCCCCGCATGCCCGGTTTAGGTAAAAGCCGTTATGCCAAAAGGCGAAGAGCAAAGAGACTAGGCGTGTGTTATAAATGTGGGCGATGGAATTGTAATACTAAATGTCGCTCTTTAGGATACATCTCCATAAATCGTGAAGATAAAAGAAAATTCATTAAGAATGGCCTGCGTAAGGAGTCTCTGAAAGATATCCGAGAGACTCTTGAAACGCATTCTTGTGGAAAAGTGCAAGGTGAAATTATCGGTTTATGGAGGACTTACCATAAAGAACGAAACCGTTACAGTCTTGGGAATGTGATTTTAAACGACCCCGTTTGTCAGTTTGTAAGAAAACTAGATGGGAAGCAAATCCCCGACTTATAGAAGGCATTGAAGCCATTACTGGACATGAATTAGTGGAAGATGAGAGCCACAGTCATGATTGCTGTACATATAAGCTGTCATTTGTCTTTTCTTTTGGCAATAATGTACTTACTTCCGTAAGTGTAATAAACGCATTATCCTTTCATCACTATAAATGCGTGTTCTTCCTTCTGGATACGGTACTCCATAACTCCCAAATTCAGTTATTTCCATTTCCTACAATCACTAATTTCTTTCTTGTTCTCTTAAATGCCTCATTCATCAATGGAGCCTTCTCTTTCCGCTCTACGAAAATATTTCCCTTCTTTCCCAATAAATGTTCTTAAAAAGGTTTATCAAGCTAGATGTGAACGATTCCGACTATTTATGCACAAAGGCATTCCTGATAATGTGCGATGGCTAATTGAAGCTAAAGTTCGTTCGGCTGGTGAAGTTCCAGATGCGTTCTTTCCCCGTATGCCCGGCTTTGGTAAAAGCGTTTATGCCAAAAAAGAGAAGAGCAAAGAGGCTAGGCGTCTGTCACAATTGTGGATGGTGGATTTGCGGCAATAAATGTCGTTCTCCAGGAGTGATCACCAGAAATCGTAATGATAGAATAAAATTCATCAAGAATGGCTTGCGTAAGGAATCTCTGGAAGATATCCGAGAGGTTCTTGAAGCGCATTCTTGCGGAATAGTGCAATTTGAGGTTGTTGGATTATGGATAATTCTCCAAAAAGAACGAGAACGTTACAGTCTTGGGAATCTGACCCTAAACGACCCTGTTTGCCAGTTTGTGAAAAAGCTAGATGAGATGCAAATCACTGATTCATAGAAAGCATTGAAGCCGTTACTGGACGCAAAGCCAGTAGAAGACGGAACAAGGTCACGATTACTGTACGTGCTAGCTGTCGCTTTTGAAATTTTCCTCCCCTTTTGGTAATAATGTATCCACTCCTGACATGAACCAAAGTCACGATTACTGTACGTGCTAGCTGTCGCTTTTGAAATTTTCCTCCTCTTTCAGCAATAATGTATCCACTCTTGACATAAGCCATAGTCACGATACTGTACATGCTAGCTGACGCTTTTGAAATTTTCCTCCCATAATGTACCCACTCCTGACATGAGCTATAATTATGACTACTGTATATACCTGCCACTTTTAAAATTTTCCTTCTCATCCGACAATCATGTACCTACTCCTGACATAAGCTACAGTCGCGACTACTGTACATGCTAGCAGCTATTTTGAAAATTTTCCTCCTCTTTTAACGATAGTGTACCCATACCTGACCAGAGTCATACCCGTGACTACTATGAATAGCTGGCAATAATGTATCCATTCTTGAAAAATAAAATTATTGCCTTATCTCTTCATCTCTATAAATATATCCTCTTTTCTCACAAGGGTAAGGATAGGAATGGAGAAAACCCCAACTCGTAAATCCCGAAGTATTTGTGTATTTTCTGGGGCTTTTCCAGGAAAAGATGAAGAGTATTTAAAAGCAGCCAACCATTTGGGTAAAGTATTAGCTGAGCGAAAAATACATTTAGTTTATGGAGGAGGTAGTGTCGGATTAATGGGAGGTGTAGCATCAGCAGCATCTCTAGGAGGAAGTCAAGTTCTGGGCATTATCCCTGGACCTCTGAAATTTATTTCTGGGGGCACGATTGGAGAAGAATTAGTGGTTAAAAATTTACAAGAGCGTGTGTTACAAATGCTTTTAAATGCTGATGCTTTTATCGCTCTACCAGGTGGTTTTGGCACATTGGGAGAAGTCTTTCAAATTGCTTCCATGGCCCAACTTAATTTGCATAAGAAACCCATTGGGCTTTTAAATGTTAACAATTTCTTTACAGGTCTGATAGCTTTTATGGATTATGCTATGCAGAAGAATTTTATATCAAGAGTGGCACGGCGAATCATAATATCCGCAACAACTGCTGAAGAATTGCTAGATAAAATACAAGCTTTTGTTCCTGAACCAGATCCAGCAATGATTCAGATAGACTGGACGCGACAGTCTTTCCCGAACAGTTCGATCCCATAATAGTCCTCTACTAACCCTGTTGAAATATTGTGGAAGAAGAAGTGATCCGATCCGTTTTGCTTGTCCTTTAGTTTTATTATCAGCATTTTCTTTCGTGTTTTAGTTTTTCTTTCAGGGAATTTCTTTTTTTATCTTATAAGATAGTCTCGTCCATGCTGATATTAAAACCATAGGACAATGACTTTAGGTTGGAATGGCTGAGTAAAGAGTAATTTTTATTGCTCTTGAGACGCATCCTATTAGGTCTACTAGGCATAACATTTTAGGATAGTTAAGCTTCAACCTTATTTGGATGACATATCTCTCAAGCGAATCTATATTTACTAAAGAAAATATTAGATGAACCTTGGATATTGATTCCAAACATCCGTTCCCTTTACATAATTTGTTAGCGATATTGTCATCATCAAGATTCACTCATTTTATCGAAGTCTAAAATTTCGCACTCGCCTATTATGCAAATTCACACTTTCGAAGAAAATTATTCCAATTCTAATTGCTTTCATATAAATTTCGCTCGAGGTTCAAGGAGATTTCCTTAACCTCATTCCATCAATTTTCCTTCAAACGATAGGAGAGTTCCTATCGTCGAGGTTCTAAGGAAGGGCCCTTAACCTCAAATCATCAATTTTTCTTCAAACGATAGGAGAGTTCCTATCGTCGAGGTTCTAAGGTAGGGCCCTTAACCTCAAAATCATCAATTTTCCTTCAAACGATAGGAGAGTTCCTATCGTCGAGGTTCTAAGGTAGGACCCTTAACCTCATTCAAACAATTTTCCTTCAAACGATAGGAGAGTTCCTGTCGTCGAGGTTCTAAGGTAGGACCCTTAACATCAAAATCATCAATTTTCCTTCAAACGATAGGAGAGTTCCTATTGTCGAGGTTCTAAGGTAGGACCCTTAACCTCAAAATCATCAATTTTCCTTCAAACGATAGGAGAGTTCCTATCGTCGAGGTTCTAAGGTAGGGCCCTTAACCTCAAAATCATCAATTTTCCTTCAAACGATAGGAGAGTTCCTATCGTCGAGGTTCTAAGGTAGGACCCTTAACCTCATTCAATCAATTTTCCTTCAAACGATAGGAGAGTTCCTATTGTCGAGGTTCTAAGGTAGGACCCTTAACCTCAAAAACAATCAATTTTCCTTCAAACGATAGGAGAGTTCCTATCGTCGAGGTTCTAAGGTAGGGCCCTTAACCTCAAAATCATCAATTTTCCTTCAAACGATAGGAGAGTTCCTATTGTCGAGGTTCTAAGGTAGGACCCTTAACCTCAAAATCATCAATTTTCCTTCAAACGATAGGAGAGTTCCTATCGTCGAGGTTCTAAGGTAGGGCCCTTAACCTCAAAATCATCAATTTTCCTTCAAACGATAGGAGAGTTCCTATCGTCGAGGTTCTAAGGTAGAACCCTTAACCTCATTCAATCAATTTTACTTCAAACGATAGGAGAGTTCCTATCGTCGAGGTTCTAAGGTAGGACCCTTAACCTCAAAATCATCAATTTTCCTTCAAACGATAGGAGAGTTCCTATCGTCGAGGTTCTAAGGTAAGACCCTTAACCTCATTCAAACAATTTTCCTTCAAACGATAGGAGAGTTCCTATCGTCGAGGTTCTAAGGTAGGGCCCTTAACCTCAAAATCATCAATTTTCCTTCAAACGATAGGAGAGTTCCTATTGTCGAGGTTCTAAGGTAGGACCCTTAACCTCAAAATCATCAATTTTCCTTCAAACGATAGGAGAGTTCCTATCGTCGAGGTTCTAAGGTAGGACCCTTAACCTCAAAATCATCAATTTTCCTTCAAACGATAGGAGAGTTCCTATCGTCGAGGTTCTAAGGTAGGACCCTTAACCTCAAAACAATCAATTTTCCTTCAAACGATAGGAGAGTTCCTATCGTCGAGGTTCTAAGGTAGGGCCCTTAACCTCAAAATCATCAATTTTCCTTCAAACGATAGGAGAGTTCCTATTGTCGAGGTTCTAAGGTAGGACCCTTAACCTCAAAATCATCAATTTTCCTTCAAACGATAGGAGAGTTCCTATCGTCGAGGTTCTAAGGTAGGGCCCTTAACCTCAAAATCATCAATTTTCCTTCAAACGATAGGAGAGTTCCTATCGTCGAGGTTCTAAGGTAGGACCCTTAACCTCATTCAAACAATTTTCCTTCAAACGATAGGAGAGTTCCTATCGTCGAGGTTCTAAGGTAGGACCCTTAACCTCAAAATCATCAATTTTCCTTCAAACGATAGGAGAGTTCCTATCGTCGAGGTTCTAAGGTAGGACCCTTAACCTCAAAACAATCAATTTTACTTCAAACGATAGAAGAGTTCCTATCGTCGAGGTTCTAAGGTAGGACCCTTAACCTCAAAATCATCAATTTTCCTTCAAACGATAGGAGAGTTCCTATCGTCGAAGTTCTAAGGTAGGACCCTTAACCTCAAAACAATCAATTTTACTTCAAACGATAGGAGAGTTCCTATCGTCGAGGTTCTAAGGTAGGACCCTTAACCTCAAAATTATCAAATTTTCCCTTCAACGATAGGAGAGTTCTTATCGCAGAGGCTCTAAAAAAAATTTTCCTTAACCACATAGTTTAGGCGGCGAGAAGGTTCTCAAAGGCTAGCTAAGACGGACGAAATTTGGTAACTACTTTGCATACATCATGTCCCATGAAGCATGCAAAGAGGGGCAGCTGTTGACACCCAATTTCGTCCGGCCTTTTTTTAAAAAAATTTTTTAAAAAAAACTAATTAAAAAAATTATTATTATTATTATTATTATTGCTAAAAAATTTTAATTATGTTAATTAGTTTAAAATATATTTTTATTTTGAGAAGATTTGATTTAAAATAATATATGTGCGAATATGTATGTGTTTGGAATAAAAATAAAATTTCAGAAAAAATGACAAAAAAATTAAAAGTTTGAGGTAAAAATGACAAAATTAAGAAGTTTCGGACAAAATTGACAAATTCTGAAAGTTTCAGGAGCTTTGGGTAATTTTTCGCGTCAATTTTGGGCCTAAACGGACGTTTCTAGCCCAAATTGACAGAAAACGTTAAAATTGTCAAAATCAGAAGCTTCTGAGCTTATCCAGAGCTGGAGTAACGTAAAGGACTGAAACTGTCATTTTACCAATTTAAAAGATAAGTTTGATATTTTTTATTAATTTATCCGTCCACAGTTCAGCTAAGCTCCTTCTATAAATACCCCCCCAAATTCAGTGCTGAACACATAGAAAATCAGAGAAAAAAGTTCAGAGCTCCGTTTTAGAAAAAGAGAAAATAGAAGCCTTAGTCCTAGGCTCTCCTCCCTCTGCCAAAACAGTCCCAAAATTATTTTTTCTTACGTTTCGACTACCTTCTTCCTCCGTTTTCTCTTTCTTTCTTTTTCTGTCGCCGTCCTATCCCGCTGCCGTCGCCCTGCCGCCGCCGTCTCGCCGTTGCCCTCGTTCCTACGCCGTCGCCGTCACCATCGCCGCCGCGCCCAGCAGTCCTGCCGTCTCGCGCCGCCGCACCCAGCCGTCCTGCCGCCGTCGCCCCGCTCCCTCGCCGCCGTCGTCCCGGCCGCCGTTACCCTCGCCGCAGTCGCCCCGCGCCCTCGTCGCCGTCGCCCGGCCGCCCTGCGCCCTTGCCGCCTCCGCCTGCCCAGCCCCGTCACCCCCCCCTCCTCCCTCGCGTCGCCTCTGATTCTTTCTCCAGATTCAATTTTAATTTTTAAGGGTAAAACCTCCTTTCAGTCCTTCATCTTTTCAATTTCTTTCTATTAGGTCACTAACCTTTTTATTTTGTCTTTGCAGAAAATTAATTAACTAACTCATTTATTTTTTTACTTGTTTATTTATTTGTTTATTATTGTTATTATTACTAACCTTTTTTTTTTGTTATTAGCAACTAACAACTAACTTGCTAATTTTTACTAACCTTTATTTTTATTGTTGTTAATAATTAATTAAATTGTCTAACTTTTATTTTTGTTGTAATTAATTAACTTAATTAAACTTGGCTAACTTTTATTTATTGTTGTTAATTAATTAACTTAATTAAACTTGGCTAACTTTTATTTATTGTTGTTAATTAATTAACTTAATTAAACTTGGCTAACTTTTATTTATTGTTGTTAATTAATTAACTTAATTAAACTTGGCTAACTTTTATTTATTGTTGTTAATTAATTAACTTAATTAAACATGGCTAAATTTTATTATTGTTGATAATTAATTAACTTAATTAAACTTGGCTAATTTTTATTATTGTTGATAATTAATTAACTTAATTAAACTTGGCTAATTTTTATTATTGTTGTTAATTAATTAACTTTTATAATTGTTGCTAACATTTATTATTTTTTTAAGTGGATGGCCAAAAAGCCCCACTTTATTAATTTTTCTTTATATGATTTAATTTATTTAATTAACCTTTTACCCATAAATAAAAAAAAAACTAAAAGAAGATTATTTTGTAATTAATTATTAAGGCTAATAAAAATTTAAAAGCCAATTATTTTATTTTTATTTTGGAATACATGTTTTATTATAACAAAGTTAACTTTTTGTTAAAATTAATAAATAAACATGATTAAATCAATTCTTTTTAAATATTTTTTTAAAAATTCAAGAAAAATCCAATAAAATTATAAATAAAATTAATAACTAATTAAATAGTTAAAATCTAATAAAAATTAAAACTCCATGACCAAATGATCCGTCAGGATCCATGGCTTGGAATCATTTTTAAATAAAGTATATAATAATTTATTTTCTTTATTAAAAATAAAAACTTTGGACTAATATATTAATAATTAAAATAATAAAATATAACTTTTTAATTTTCTCTTTTAATAAAAAGAATGAAAAGAATAAAAATTTTGGGTTAATATTTTATTCAGTAATATTTTACTTATTAAAAGATATAACTTTTTGTTTCCTTTATAAAAATCTTAATCAAATAATTTCAAAATAATACAAAATAAAACAAAAATAATTGAATTTTCTCTTAAATTTTTTTGACTTATTGATTAGATATATTTTCAGAAATATAAATTAAAATTAAAAAAAAAAAAAAATCTTTCATCAAAAAAAGAAGAATATAAAAAAAATAAAAATATCAAGACTTTTGTTTTAAAATACATATAAGTTTTCGGTTAAATAATCTTTTATTCCAAAATAAATTAAATAAATATCAAAACTTTTCTTCTTTTGTTTAAAATATACATATAAATTTTTGATTCTCTTAATAAAACAATTACTTTTGGTTAATCTTTTATAAAAAAAAATAATAATAATAAAATAATAAAATAATAAAAAAAAATAAAAAAAAATTTTTAGTTCATGGTATATTGGCTGGAAACTGTCTCGTGCCCGCTTTTGAGCTGCTTCACCTGGTGAAGAGGGTCTGGCTGAGTAACAACGCCCCGTACCATGATCAAAATTTTTATTTTTTAAACTCTTTAATTCCTTTAAATTAACTTCTTATTAAATAAAAATTAATAATTTTTTCAATTCTTTTATAAATTGAGTAATTCTTTAAATAATAAATATCCTTCATTAAACAAGAAAAATCAGATAAAAATAAAAGAAAGAAATAAAAGATAATAAAAGAAAGAAATAAAAGATAAAAAAAGAAAGAAATAAAAGAAAAGATAAGAAAAATAAAAGAAAAGATAAAGAAAGATAAAAGAAAAAAAAAAAAAAAAAGAAAGATAAGATAAAGATAAAGAAAGATAAAAGAAAGAAAATTAAAAAAAAGAAAGTAAAAATAAATTAAAAAAAAAAAAGAAAAAGAAAGAAAGAAAAAAAAAGATAAATTTTTAATTTGTATTAAAAATCATTCATGAACAAAATTATCATTTAAAAATTAATTTCATGATAATAAGAATTAAATAATTACGATAAATTAAATCAATTTCCATATCCGGATGATCCGGCAGGATCTACGGTTTGGAAAATATTAAACTTTTTTAAAAAAAATAATAAATAAATTAAATAAAAAGATAAAAATCCATATTTTTACAATATGGATAAAATTGTTTAAAATTTCACCAAAATTCCGTGTCCAAATGACTCGGCAGAGTCCATGGTTCGGAATCAAAATCTTCCGTGTCCAAATGACTCGGCAGAGTCCATGGTTCGGAAGTATAAAATTTTACCCGAATTAATTACCAAAATCCACATTTTTGACTAATTCAGTTAAAATATCTAAATTAACTGAAAATTTTTAAAAGCAAAGTAAAACAAAATTAAAATCAACTAAGGTGCCAATTTTGGGCGCTATAACAATATTGTTTTAGCGTAACCGTACTCCCGATTCCCGAACTCTCGCAGACCAATTTTAAGGTGACCAATCGACCTAAGTAAACCGATTGGTGGCGACTCCAGAAAACCCGACGTTGCCACACCAGGATATGAGGTACCAAACTAAAGGTGACTCCCTATGCCATCTTTGATGCAGCTTTGAAAGTTCCAGGTCGTAAGTCATCATTGAAAGGGAGAACGTAGCGGCAAAGCCATAAAGCCAAGTAAGCAGCAATTTTGAGCTCATCACGAAATCACGGAGAAGTAGGACACCCAAGCTTAGGGAAAGCCGGCGAATCAAATGGAAAATCAGAGTTTTGGGAAGCCATCATAAATGGTCTCTTGATTTGCGGACTTTTAGTGCATCGGCCGCTATGATCATACTTCACTTGAGTCGCCACCTGGTATTGCTTAGAGGCACGAGGATTGGGCATAGGATCCTTCACTTTAAACCAAAAATCAATCCAATCAGCATGCGAAAGCCTATCTTTGTTCTTGCTAGAAGCAATCTCTGAGAAAGCCTTGAAGAGATACATACAAGTCTCCGACAAGCCACCTGTAGTACGATCCATGAGCTCAGTGTAGCTTGGCATAACCTCTTCATAATACTCTCCCTGAATGGAAAGGCCACTGATCTCACGCAACTCCCAGGATGACATGCCGATTTTACCTTCTGAAGTGATGAAAGTATTTCTGCCAAGAGACCAAGCCTCAACCAAAGCACGATACATCCTGTTCGGCCGATGGTAGTCAAAAAGCGCAGCTTCGACGGCAGAAGCTAAGTCAGTAAGCCCGTTCACCCGCAGCAAACCACAAGCATCGACAGTCCATTCCCTGAAACCACGTAAATACTGAATCTCACCTCTTGAATCAAGGGAAGAGCCCCACTTTAGTTGATGACAGGAAATGAGCTCAGCTACATGCGGCCTTGGAACATCATGAACATTCACATGAGACAAGGGAAAACACAAAGATGGTCGACGATCTGGCAAGACAACATCTCCAGGAACCATATCCTTCTCCAAAGGATACTCACTAAGCCTTGGCATACTCGGTTCTTCAACGCAGTGTAGGTACTCCACGGCATAAGGACCGACAGACGGATAGCGAACGACAAGCTTAATTGGGCCAACATCACCTCCAGAACGCGGCTTCATGGTGGCCTTTGGAAGTATCAAATACTTGCCATCGTTAGACTCAGCAATCCAATCGATCTTTACTGGCCTGGAAGCTGGTACAACTTCTGAACGCACTTTCGGGGCGGCCATCTTGTAACAAAATGTCTGACTTGGAGAAGAAACTTGACGTAGCAGCAATAGCAACGACAATCACTCCACAACAAAAAGACTTAAGCGGTCCGTGATCCAAAAAAAGAGGCACAAAGACAAGGCTGAAAAAGATTCGCCTTAAATCCTAAAAGGTTCGTCTACGCCCTCGGGATCCAGAAAGATCAAAAAATCCAAAATCAAAATTTGGAGACGATTTATACTTAAGTCCTCACACCTCCACAGCACCAAAGAGTCACCAAGAAGTCCTGAAAAGAAAAAAGAAAAAGAGGAAAGACGAACTCCAGAAAAGAAAAAAAAAAGAAAAAGAGGGGGGAAAAAAAAGGCTACAGCGAAATCGCATGTATAAAAAAATCAGTCCCTCCGATTTTTGCCTGAAAAAAAAAAAAAAAAAAAGAGAGAGCCAGCTCCAGCGAAAAAAAAAAAGGTCGGACGAATTCCAGTCCAGCTCCAGCGAAATTACATGTACAATAAAAACGCATAAGCAAGAAACGTACAAAAACGTACAAAGCAGTGGCATGAAAAAAAAAAAACCAAAGCTGACAGAAGGCAAGAGACAACGACTCTAGTCAAAAAAGGCGGCAGCTTGAAAAGCAAGAAGGCACACGTACATGATTGCACCTAGAAAAAAAAAACGCATCAGAAAGCTAAAGAAGAACGAAACCGGGTAGCAAACCCAGTAGCCACCAAGAGAGAAAAAAAAAAAGTAGCACGAAGAGAAAAGAGAAGCGTACCTGATCGGTTAAAAATCGTAAATCGGTGACAAATTTATACAAGCTGCTGGTTTGGTTTAATTGGGTTTGTAAAATTTAATTGAACCAGGAGATCAAATTTTAGTGGAATTAAAGCTCTACTTTGATCCATGTATTTGTTATAAAATAAAAGGTAAATTCAAATCCTACTTTAAGTTAAGTTTATTTGATGTTGAAGCTCAACTCAAATATTATTTCCTACCCAAATTGAAAATACAATTCATGGAGGAGACCAAAGTTGGTGCAATCAGGCTCATGCCCCATAATAAAATTCTCCTCACATCTTGAAGGACATGACAAATTCTCTCATCAAGAAAAAAAAATCAAGATTACTTTATTTATTATACAAAAAAAAATGTATAAATAAATAATCTTGAGGGTGCATTTCTAGACATCAAAATTTAATTGGGTTGAAATATATTAAACCCAATTTAAATTGTCTGGCCCATTTCTAAATTGATGCCCAAAACTCAAAAGTCCATCAATTTTGGAAACTACAAATTCAAGAAACCCAATTTTTTGGAAGCCCAAAAGCACATAAGTGGAAGCATTGAATGAAGACTCATTATACCATTTTGGCCAAAGTCCACTTTTGGCAAATTGGGTCTTAAAATCCAAAATGATTAAAGCCATGATTTTGCTCAAATATTCTAGAACATTCTAGAATGCTCCATTAATTATCCTTTTAAATTAAATAAATTGGATAATTAATGAGAGATAATTATTATACTTATTTTCTCTTAAGAAAAATATAATAGATAAATATGTGATAATTGTCACATATGGTTCTCCTGAACCAAACCATTTCCTTTCTACACCTATAAATAGGTCTCCAAAGCCAAAGGAGGAAAGGATGGAGAAGAAATTGGAGAAGCAAAAAACATAAAGAGGAAGAAAAATCTCTCTACAAAGAAGTTTTCTGCTGTTCTTCAAGCCGATCAAGCACAAATGCCCTGCGAAAGAAGAAATCAACTCCAAAGAAGATCAAATCCCATTTTTGAGGCCAGATTCAAAAAACGCGATGAGGAACGCAAAGAACGCAAAATGGTTTTTTATCAAGTTCAAGTTCAGATCCGGCGAAAACGGTGAGGAACGTGAAGAACATGAGATAGCACTGCATCAAGTTCAAGTCCAGATCCGGTGGAAGCGGCGAGGAACGTGAAGAATTCGTTTCTGTGCTGCGACAAGTCAAACTCCAAGGAAAGAGGCAAGAAAGCGGCGGACATTGCCCGAAGCCCCCAAGTCCAAGGAGTATAACAGAAATCTTATACCGAAAGAAGTGGCAAGGACCTCGGTTCGTGTTCGTGCAAGACAAGTCCAGAATCCAGGTTCGTGAAGAAACCGTTCGTGTCTCCACCAAAAGCTCGAAGCATTAATCAGAGGATTGTGCACGTGAGAAGCACGCTAGAAAGTCGATCCCCCAAAGTCTCTGTTCTAAATTTTAATATTGTAATTTGTGCTACAATTAATTTCAGGGTGTAATTTTTTACACGTGAAATTTGTGCGTACAGTGATGATTTGATAACTTTTATGTCAATGAGTTAACAGTTTCATCAATTTTAGAATGTATCTCTTCTACTGAGTTTTCAGTGTTGATTAATGGTTCTATGTCTGATTCTTTTATACCTTCTAGAGGTATCAGACAAGGAGACCCCCTCTCTCCTTATATCTTCATCCTTTGCTTAGAGATCCTTTCTAGAATGATTAAATTTCAACATGAGAGTGGAAATTTGAGGGATTTTAAAATGGGTTCCAAGGGTACTGTGCTAAACCATCTTTTTTTCACTGATGATTTTTTATTTATTACTGAGGCTAATGAAAACAATTGCCTTGCTGTCCAACATACCATAAAGATCTTCTGTGCTCTTTCTAGTCAAACTATTAATCTTAGTAAATCTAAGTTGCTTTTTAGTAAAAACACTAAAGCCAACACTAGAGCCATCTATGCCAACATCCTCCAGGTCAAGGAGATTGACAACCTTGGCAAATATTTAGGCTTCCCTATCTCCCATAAAAGGTGGAAAATTTCTGATTGTAATTTCATTTTAGAAAAAATTAATGCTAAGTTGGCTGGGTGGAAAGCCAATTACCTTTCACTTGCTGGTAGAACTATTTTGACCCAGACAACATTGGCCACTATGGGCAATTACTACGTGCAAGTAACCGGCCTACCTGTTAAAACTTTGGATAATATTGATCAGATTTGTAGGAACTTTTTGTGGGATTCTACCAACGAGACCCAGACAACATTGGCCACTATGGGCAATTACTACATACAAGTAACTGGCCTACCTGTTAAAACTTTGGATAATATTGATCAGATTTGTAGGAACTTTTTGTGGGATTCTACCAACGAAAAAGGAACCATCCACTCAATTAGTTGGGAGATGGTCACTAAAAGGAAAAAGATGGAGGCCTGGGTATAAGACAAGTTAGGTGTCTCAATCGTGCTCACATGTTACAACTTGCTTGGAAGATTAAACATGATAAGAATTCCTTGCTTAGTTGTACCCTCTCTTCTAAGTACAACAATGTAACAAGCATTAGGTCGGCTTCCCCCATTTGGAAATAGGTTACTAAATCTGATTACATGAATGAGGGAATAGTTAGACTTGCTTTTACTGGGCGCAATACTTTTTGGTGGTTGGACAGCTGGCTTCCATTTGGTAGTCTAAGAAAATGCATTGAAAGGCCTTTAACTAGTGATGAGTTTTCCATTATAATTGCTGATGTTTTTAATGGTGATTGTTAGAATTGGGATAAACTTTCTTTTGAGCTTCCCTTCTCTATAAAGAATCAGATTCATGCCATCAATATTCATCACGATAGTACATATGTTGATAAAGATTTCTGGAAATTTTTTAAAGATGGTTCTCTTGCTCTTAGGTCTGTCTATCTTTTTGAGAAAAATAAAACCTCTTCATATGATATTATGGATTGTTCTTGGCTCTGGAAAGTTCCCACCATCCCCAAGATTCATATGTTCCTCTGGATATCTCTTCATGGTAAACTTTCCATTAGCTTACATTTACATGGTAGAGGTTTTAATATTAACCCTTTGTGTTGTCGTTGTGGTATCTATAATGAGGATCAATTCCACATATTATTTTCCTATACCATGACTAAGTCTGTTTATGATCATTTTGACATTACTTAGGACTTGGCTGCTTCTTTCAATCATCTCATCAAGATAAGTTGTACCAATACTTAACCATCCACTTGTGGTAATATCCCTTGGAATATTCTGCTCTTTTTTTTTTTTTGGGAAATTTGGTACAGCAGGAACAAGATGATATTTGTGAACAAGCCTTGTTCTTCTAATATTTTCATTGATAACATTAAGAAAAAAGATGGTGAGTTCTTTGCTGTCCAGAGAGCTTTTCAACTTGCACCCCATCCCAGAGTTTCTATTGATGTCATATGGACACCCCCTCCTACTGACATGTTTAAACTCAATACAGATGGATCTTCAAAATTAGCCGTCTATAAGGCTGAGGCTGGTGGTATCATTAGAAATGATAAAGGTGAATTTGTGATTGCCTTTGCTCGAAATGTAGGAGCTTCCTCTGGCTTACAAGCAGAGTTATGGGCAGTTAGAGAAGGTTTAAGGCTTGCTCACTAGCTCAATACCTTTCCCTTAAAAGTTGAGATGGATTCAAAAGTGGGGGTTCAACTTCTAAATTCATTTCAATGTTCTTCATTTATACCAATGCCATTACTTTCTGAATACAGGTCCCTGAGGAGCAAGGAGAGAATTCTTCAGGTCCATCATGTCTTCAGAGCAGCTGTAGCTGATCAACTTGCTAATATGGCTGCCAATCAAGAAATAGAAGGCACTCTTGTCTTTTGGCGAATACTTGACTGTATTAGGACCTGTTTTTGTGAAGATTTTGTTTGTGTCTCTAGACCTCAAGAATGTAGCACTAGTAGCTTGGCCTTGAGAGCTTACAACCCTTGTAATTCTGGACCGTGTAATCAGACTTTAGGCTGATCTTTTTGTCTTTATATATTACCTAATTTACCAAAAAAAAATTTATCATTAATGTGGTTGAGTTACAAAACAACGTGAACCTCTCATTTTCCTTATTTCTCTCAATGATGTTGTGAATAAAGTGGAAAACATATAATGTTAGTTATCTTTGGCAAATAAAATTGTAGGGAAATTGAAGCTAATTCATTTTAAATTAAATCAACTTAATTCAAAATTACTTATTTTTATTCTTATATTTTTTTTTTGTATAGAATCAATTTTATTTGAAAGTCAATATTATGTAGATACAATAATCTATTTGAAAGTAAGTTTTCATAATGTTATTAAATCTTTATGAACTTTCCTTTTTAATGCATAAAATTAGAAAAATTCATAAAAATTTAGCATGATTATAAAAAGGAAAACTTACAATTATGCCCCCGAGGTATAACTTACAGTTTACCCCATCTATTTTTAAAAACCTACACTTTACCTCTATATTTTTTACATTGTTTGATAGCAACTTCTGAAACTGTATTTAAATTATACAATAATAATCTTCTAGTAATTTCGATATCTCCAATATTTTTTTACAATTGATAGATATTTTAAATTATTAGTTTTTTTATTTTGTAAATAGATTTTTCTACTTGTAAATGCATATCAGTGTCTTTTAAAAATTGGTTAGCTACGAAAAAAATAAAAAATCTTAAAGTTACTAGAACATGATTATCAAATAGTTTAAATTATGGTTTCAGAAATTGTTGATGGTACTATAAAGGAAACAAAAGGTAAAGTGTAGGTTTTTGAAAATAAAAGGGGTAAAGTGTAGGTTAGAGCAAACCATAATAGGGTTTTTTTTATATAATTTTCTCTTATAAAAATTACATTTTTAATGAATTATTATACTTGTATAATATCAAATTTTAAATAAAATTAGTTTTAATTAAAAAACTATAAAAATAAAAATAAGACATTTTAAATTAAGTTGACCTAAAGTAAAATGAATACTTTTTAATTATTCCCTTAAGTAGCATGATATTTTGTTTGCAAGAAATTGAGCGTGTCAATTACAACGACTGGCCACCCTTGAGATGAAAAAATGTTGTACCTGCAGCAATCATATAGTTTAATGGATCATTCTAAAATATGGGGGTGGTACCAATACCCTATTTTCATGGCTCATCCCAAAACTTTTGTTTTTTGATCAGTTAAGGACCTAAGTCTAGAAATGTAACAAAAGTATACAAAATAAAGAAATTATAATGTAACCTGAACAACAAGTTACAGGTATGTAATTCAAGCTAAATGGTATAATATTTAGGTTATACGGTATCGGATTCAGTTAAATAGTATTAGATTCAGGTTCATGTGATATGAAATTCAGATGATATGAGAATTAGGTTGATATGGTATGAGATTTAGGTTTATGTGGTATAAGATTCAGGTGAAGTGGTATGCGATTTAGGTTAACTAGTATGGTATAAGATTTAGGCTGTGGTATAGGATTGAGGTTAAGTGGTGTGAGATTCAGGTTATGTGGTATAAGATTATGGTTGTTGTGGTATAATAATAAGGTAAAATGGTATGAAATTCTAGTTGTTGCGGTATAGGATTTAGGTTAAGTGGTATGAAATTATGGTTAATGTGGTATAGGATTTAGGTTTACTGGTATAATATGAAATTCAGGTTATGGTATAGGATTGAGGTTAAATGGAGTGAGATTCAGGTTGTGTGGTATGAAATTTTAGTTATTGTGGTATAAGAATCAGGTAAAATGGTATAAGATTTTGGTTATTGCAATATTGGATTCAGGTTAAGTGGTATGAGAGTATGGTTGTTGGAGTATATGATTCAGGTTAAGTGGTATAGAATTGAGGTTAAGTAGTGTGATATTCAAGTTATATGGTATAAGATTCTGGTTGTTGTGGTATACAAATCAGCTAAAATGGTATGAGATTCTGGTTGTTGCAGTATAGGATTCAAGTTAAGTGGTATAAGATTATAGTTGATATGGTATAAGATTCAGGTTAAGTGGTATGTAATTCAGGTTAACTGGTATAGTATAAGATTCAGGTTGCGGTATAGGATTGAGGTTAAGTGGTGTGAGATTCAGGTTATGTGGTATGAGATTCTGGTTATTGTGGTATATGAATTAAGTAAAATGGTATGAGATTCTAGTTGTTGTGGTATGAGATTCTAGTTGTTATAGTATAGGATTCAGGTTAAGTGGTATGCAATTCAGGTTAACTAGTATAGTATGAGATTCAAGTTGTGGTATAGGATTGAGGTTAAGTGGTGTGAGATTCAGGTTATGTGGTATGAGATTTTGGTTGTTATGGTATAGAAATCAGGTAAAATGGTATGAGATTTTAGTTGTTGTGGTATAAGATTCAAGTTAAGTGGTATAAGATTATGGTTGTTGTGGTATCGGATTCAGGTTAAATGATATACGATTCAGGTTAACTGGTACGATATGAAATTCAGGTTATGGTATAGGATTGAGATTAAGTGGTATACGATTCATGTTAAATGGTATGAGATTTAGGTTAAATGGTATGAGCTTCAGGTGCTTGTGGTATGAGATTTAGGTTAAGTGGTATGAGATTCAGGTTCATGTGGTATGACATTATGGTTGGTATGGTATGGGATTCGGGTTAAGTGGTATGCAATTCAGGTTAAGTGGTATGAGATTCAGGTTAAGTGGTATGAGATTCAGATTAAATGGTATGTAATTCAGGTGATTATGGTATAGGATTCAGGTTAAGTGGTATGAGATTCAGGTTAAATGGTATGAGATTCGGGTTAAATAGTATGAAAATCAGGTGTTTGTGGTATGAGATTTAAGTTATTGCGGTATAAGATTCAGGTTCTTGTGGTATAGAATTCAGGTTAAGTAGTATGAGATTTAGGTTTATGTGGTATAAGATTCAGATTGTTATAGTATAAGATTCAGGTTAAATGGTATGAGATTCAGAATCAAGATTACATTTAGGGTTAGGGATTTAATGTTAGGGTTTAGGAGTAGGGATTAGGCTTTAGAGTTGGGATTAGGGATTAAGCTTAGGGTTAGGATTTAGGACTAAGAGGTTAGGATTAGGATTACGTTTAGGGGTTAAAGATTTAGAGTTAGGTTTGGTGTTTAGGGTTAGGGTTTAGGGTTTAGGAATTAAAGTTAAGGATTAGGATTAGGGTTATAGATTAGGGTAAGGATTAGGATTAGGATTAGGATTATAGATTAAGGTCTAAGATTAGGGTCCAGGGATTAGGGTTTAGAATTAGGTTTATGGTTAGGGTTTAGAATTAGGGTTAGGGATTATGGTTAGTTTTTAGGGTTAGAGATTAGGGATTAGGCTTTGTATATATTGGAAAAGTTTAGGGTTAGGAATTATGGTTTAAAATTAGGGTTAGGGTTATGGTTAGTTTTTAGGGTTAGAGATTAGGGATTAGGGATTAGGCTTTTTATATATTGGAAAAGTTTAAGGTTAGGAATTATGGTTAGAAATTAGGGTTAGGGTTATGCTTATGGAATAAAGTTTAGGGTTAGGGATTATGGTTAGGAATTAGGGTTAGGGTTGAGGGTTAAGGATTAAGGATTAGGGTTAGGGATTGGGATTAGGGATTAGGGTTAGAAATTAGGATTAGGGATTAGGATTAAGGATTAGAGTTGGAGTTAGGGTTAGGGATTGATCAAACTAACTATCTTTTCCACATTAATAAGATCAAACTATTAAATTAGGGTCAATTCATTTTAACCTAAGTCATCTTAATTTAAAATAATTTATTTTCTTTTTGCATTTTTTTTCTTCAAGCCAAATTTATTTAAGAGTTAATATTATGTAGATGCAATAATCCTTTTGAAAATAATTTTTCATATTCTTATTAATTTTTTTATGAGTTTTTATAATTTTAAGCATTAAAAAAACATAAAATTTTAATAAAAGTATAAAAAAATGAATATTCAATGAATTATTACACCTACATAATATTAGATTTTTAAATAAAATTAGTTCTAGGTAAAAAAAGTAAAAATAAAAAAATATATATTAGATTAAGTTGACTTAAATTAAAATAAATTGACTCTTAATTTGTAGCTAAAACAACAAATAAAAAAATCAAATAAAAAATAAAAATTAAGGTTAAGGATTTGGATTGGGGTATTGGGTATAGTGTTAGGGATTAGGATTAGGGTATAGGGTATAGGATTAGGGATTAGGGTGTAAGGTTAAGAATTAGGGTTTAGGGTTAGAGATTAAGGTTTTAGGTTACAGATTAAGATTTATAAAATAGGTGGCAGATAAGTGTAATTTAAAAAAAAAATCATTAAGAAACCTGACATTTGCCTTACATTTTAGGAGTTAATACTATTTAATTTTCTTATGTTCATTAGGTTACTTATATGATCTACAATACTAATTGAATTTGAATAAAATAAACTAGTTATTTATCATTTCTTTGAATGTAAATAACATGTATGCAATTAGTTCAAATTTTTCTAAAATTTTAAATATTGAAAGTACATAAAAAATTATAAGATAAGTCTTGGAATTTTACTATGTCCACCAAGAACAATTTACTTAAATATGTATTAAGTATTTTAGCACATTAATTCAATAAATTTTTGACTTTTTAAAAAGATTAAGCAAATTAAATTATTTAAATAATTGAATAACTAGCCTAAAATTATAATTCTCTGTATTGCCAATTTTATCAAATTAATTTGTGTCTAAAACAACAAATAAACAAAAAAAAATAAAACAAAAATACAAATTACCAATGCTGTCAATGACTATTCTGCAAGCATAGAAATGTGGCAACGTCGAGGTCTTCTGGAGTCGCCACCAATCGGTTTACCTAGGTCGATTGGACACCTTAAAATTGGTCTGCGAGAGTTCAGGGATCGGGAGTACGGTTACGCTAAAACAACTTTGTTATAGCGCCCAAAATTGGCACCTTAGTTGATTTTAATTTTGTTTTGCTTTGCTTTTAGAAAATATTCAGTTAATTTTTAAACTAGAAATTTTAACTGAATTAATCGGATGCGGATTTTTAAATTAATTTATATAAAACTTGATACTTCCGAACCATGGACTCTGCCGAGTCATTTGGACACGGAAGATTTTGATTCCGAACCATGGACTCTGCCGAGTCATTTGGACACGGAATTTGGTGAAATTTTAAACAATTTTATCCATATTGTAAAAATATGGATTTTTATCTTTTTATTTAATTTATTTATTTAAAAAATTTGATATTTTCCAAACCGTAGATCCTGCCGGATCATCCGGATATGGAAATTGATTTATCGTAATTATTTAATTCTTATTATTATGAAATTAATTTTTAAATGGTAATTCTTTTTGTTTATGAATGATTTTTAATACTAACTAAAAAATTTATCTTTATATTTTTACTTCTTTTTTTACTTTCTTTCTTATCTTTCTTTTATTTTTCTTGTCTTTTCTTTCTTTCTTTTCTTTTTCTTATCTTTTCTTTTATTTTTTTTTATCTTTCTTTTCTTTTTCTTATCTTTTCTTTTATTTTTTTTTCTTATCTTTCTTTTCTTTCTTATCTTTCTTTTATTTTTCTTTCTTATCTTTCTTTTATTTTTCTTATCTTTCTTTTTTTTTTTTTATTTTTTTCTTGTTTAATGAAGGATATTTATTATTTAAACAATTACTTAATTTATAAAAGAATTCAAAATTAATTAATTTTTTTATAAGAAAGTTAATTAATTAATCTTGATATTTATTTTATGTTTATTCAAAAAAAGAAATAAATTAATTAAGAAAGATTTATATTTTATGTTATGTTTGTTCTTTTTATTTAATAAAAGATAAACAAAAAAAAAATTATTAAATCAAGATCTTATTTATTCAGTAAAGAAACCAAAAATTATATGTATATTTTAAAATAATAAAAGTCTTAATATTTTATTTTGTTTTATTTTGTTTTGATAAAAGATTAACCAAAAGTAATTGTTTAATTAAGAAAATCAAAAATTTATATGTATATTTTAAACAAAAGAAGAAAAGTTTTGATATTTATTTAATTTGTTTTGGAATAAAATATTATTTAACCAAAAAGTTATATGTATTTTAAAACAAAAGTTTTGATATTTATATTTTTCTGTATATTCTTTTTTGTTTAATGAAAGATTTTTTTAATTTTAATTTATATCTCTGAAAATATATAAGTCTAAAATATCTAAGAGAAAATTTAAATTTTTATTATTTTCAAAATCATTTGACTAAGATTTTTATAAAGGAAACAAAAATTTATATCTTTTCATTATTTTAAAAAGAAATAAGTAAAAATATTACTGAATAAAATATTAGCACAAAATTTTTATTCTTTTTATTCTTTTTATTAATAAAGAAAAAAAACTAAAAAGTTATATTTTATTATTTTAATAAATAATTAATATATTACTCCAAAGTTTTTTTATTTTTAATAAAGAAAAATTTATTTATATATTTTATTTAAAAATATTTCCAAGCCATGGATCCTGGCGGATCATTGGGTCATGGAGTTTTAATTTTTGTTAAATTTTAATTATAATTTTATTGGATTTTTCTTGAATTTTTAATTTTAAAGATATGTTTAAAAAGAATTGATTTGTATATTTTTTTAGAATTATTTAATCATTTCTATTTATTAATTTTAACAAAAAGGAATAAAAAGTCAACTTTGTTATTTTTAAAGAAATAATAAAAAATAAAAATATTTGGCTTTTAAAAATGATTTTTTATTAGCCTTAATAATTAATTACAAAATAACCTTCTTTTAATTTTCATTTATTTATTTATTAGTAAAGGGTAAAGGTGAATTAAATAAAAATAAAGTGGGGCTTTTTGGCCATCCACTTTAAAAATAAATAATAATAAAGGTTAGCAAAGTTGATTAAATTAATTAACAACAATAATAAAAATTAGCCAAATTTAATTAATTGTTAACAACAATAATAAAAAGTTAGTCAAGTTAATTAATTAACAACAATAATAAAAAGTTAGCCAAGTTAATTAATTAATAACAATAATAAAAGTTAGCCAAATTAATTAATTGTTAATTAACCAAATTAATTAAATTAATTAATTAACAACAATAATAAAAAGTTAGACAATTTAATTAATTATTAACAACAATAATAATAAAGGTTAGTAAAAATTAGCAAGTTAGTTTTTAGTTGTTAATAACAACAAAAAAAGAAAAAAGCTTAGTAATAATAGCAATAATAAACAAATAAATAAACAAGTAAAAAAAAGTAAAAGAGTTAATTAATTAATTTTCTGCAAAGACAAAATAAAAAGGTTAGTGACTTAATAGAAAGAAATTGAAAAGATGATGGGTGAAACAGGGGTTTACCCTTTTGAATTAAAATTTTGAATTCCTGGGAAACGAAAACAGAGCACACGCGAGGGAGGAAGGGGGGGCGACGGAGCGCTGCGACGGCGTGACGGTAGCACGGCGGCGGCGTGACGAGACGACGACGGCGGAGTGGGGAGGCGACGGGCGACGGCGTGACGGCAGCGACGGAGCAAAAGAGAGGAGAGACAGCGAGTGAAACAGAAGAGAGAGAAAGGAAGAAGATGGTCTGATCGTAAGAAAACAAAGTTTGGGACTTTCTGGGCAGAGGGAGGATAAGCTAGGGAATAAGGCTGTAATTTTATCTTTTTTTAAAACGGAGCTCTAAGCTTTTTCTCTATTTTCTTTCTGTATTCAGCACTAAATTTGGAGGCCTATTTATAGAGGAAGTTTGGCCGAACTGTTGATGGATAAATTAATAAAAAATTTCAAACTTATCTTTTAAATTGGTAAAATGACAATTTCAGTCCTTTACGTCTCTCAGCCTCTTGATAAGTTCCTGAAGCTTCTGATTTTGACAATTTTGTCGTTTTCTGTCAATTTGGGCCAGAAACGTCGGTCGACCCAAAAATTCATGTGACAAACTACCAAATGCTCCTGGAACTTTCAGAATTTGTCAATTTTTCCCGAAACTTCTTAATTTTGTCATTTTTACCTCAAACTTTTAAATTTTGCCATTTTTTTGGAGTTTTCTTTTTTTCTTTCAAATACACACATATATCATTTTAAATCAAATCTTCACAAAACAAAAATGTATTTTAAACTAATTAAAATTTTTAGTAATAATAATAATAATAAAAATAATAATTTTTTATTTTCTTTTATTTAATTTCTTTTAAAAAAATTTTTTATGGTCGGACGAAATTGGGTGTCAACAGCTGCCCCCCTTTGCATGTTTCATGGGACATGATATATGCAAAGTTAGTTACCAAATTTCGTCCGGCTTAGCTAGGCATTGAAAACCTTTTCGCCGCCTAAATCCTGAGGTTAAGGAACTCTCCTTAGAACCCCGGCGATAGGAGCTCTCCTATCGTTGAAGGAAAATTGATTGTTTCTGAGGCAAAGGTTCTATCCTTAAAACCTCGGATTGATTGATTGATTTCGAAGCAAAGGTTCCATCCTTAAAACCTCGAATTGATTGATTGATTTCGAGGCAAAGGTTCCATCCTTAAAACCTTGAATTGATTGATTGATCTCGAGGCAAAGATTTCATCCTTAAAACCTCAGATTGATTGATTGATTTCGAGGCAAAGGTTCCATCCTTAAAACCTCGGATTGATTGATTGATGTTGAGGTAAAGGTTCCATCCTTAAAGCCTCGAATTGATTGATTGATGTCGAGGCAAAGGTTCCATCCTTAAAACCTCGGATCGATTGATTGATTTCGAGGCAAAGGTTCCATCCTTAAAACCTCGGATTGATTGATTGATGTTGAGGTAAAGGTTCCATCCTTAAAACCTCGAATTGATTGATTGATCTCGAGGCAAAGGTTCCATCCTTAAAACCTCGGATTGATTGATTGATTTCGAGGCAAAGGTTCCATCCTTAAAACCTCGGATTGATTGATTGATGTCGAGGTAAAGGTTCCATCCTTAAAACCTCGAATTGATTGATTGATCTCGCGGCAAAGGTTCCATCCTTAAAACCTCGGATTGATTGATTGATTTCGAGGCAAAGGTTCCATCCTTAAAACCCCGACACTAGGAGCAGTCCTACTGTTGATTGTTTTCGAGACAAAGGTTCCATCCTTAAAATCCCGACGATAGGAGCAGTCCTACCGTTGATTGTTTTCGAGACAAAGGTTCAATCCTTAAAATCCCGACAATAGGAGCAGTCCTACCGTTGATTGTTTTCGAGACAAAGGTTCCATCCTTAAAATCCCGACGATGAAAATTGATTATTTTCGAGGCAAAGGTTTCATCCTTAAAACCCCGATGATGAAAATTGATTATTTTCGAGGCAAAGGTTCCATCCTTGAAACCCTGATGATGAAAATTGATTATTTTCGAGGCAAAGGTTCCATCCTTAAAACCCCGATGATGAAAATTGATTGTTTTTGAGGCAAAGGTTCCATCCTTAAAACCCCGATGATGAAAATTGATTATTTTCGAGGCAAAGGTTCCATCCTTAAAACCCTGATGATGAAAATTGATTATTTTCGAGGCAAAGGTTCCATCCTTAAAACCCCGATGATGAAAATTGATTGTTTTTTAGGCAAAGGTTCCATCCTTAAAACCCCGATGATGAAAATTGATTATTTTCGAGGCAAAGGTTCCATCCTTAAAACCCTGATGATGAAAATTGATTATTTTCGAGGTAAAGGTTCCATCCTTAAAACCCCGATGATGAAAATTGATTGTTTTTGAGGCAAAGGTTCCATCCTTAAAACCCCGATGATGAAAATTGATTATTTTCGAGGCAAAGGTTCCATCCTTAAAACCCCGATGATGAAAATTGATTATTTTCTAGGCAAAGGTTCCATCCTTAAAACCCCGATGATGAAAATTGATTGTTTTCGAGGCAAAGGTTCCATCCTTAAAACCCTGACGAGGCAAAGGTTTCATCCTTAAAACCCCGATGATGAAAATTGATTATTTTCGAGGCAAAGGTTCCATCCTTAAAACCCCGATGATGAAAATTGATTATTTTCGAGGCAAAGGTTCCATCCTTAAAACCTCGGTGATGAAAATTGATTGTTTTCGAGGCAAAGGTTCCATCCTTAAAACCCCGATGATGAAAATTGATTATTTTCAAGGCAAAGGTTCCATCCTTAAAACCCCGATGATGAAAATTGATTATTTTCGAGGCAAAGGTTCCATCCTTAAAACCCCGATGATCAAAATTGATTTTTTTCGAGGCAAAGGTTCCATCCTTAAAACCCCGATGGTGAAAATTGATTGTTTTCGAGGCAAAGGTTCCATCTTAAAACCCCGATGATGAAAATTGATTATTTTCGAGGCAAAGGTTCCATCCTTAAAACCCCGATGATGAAAATTGATTATTTTCGAGGCAAAGGTTCCATCCTTAAAACCCCGATGATGAAAATTGATTGTTTTCGAGGTAAAGGTTCCATCCTTAAAACCCCGACGAGGCAAAGGTTCCATCCTTAAAACCCCGATGACGAAAATTGATTATTTTCGAGGCAAAGGTTCCATCCTTAAAACCCCGATGATGAAAATTGATTATTTTCGAGGCAAAGGTTCCATCCTTAAAACCTCGGTGATGAAAATTGATTATTTTCGAGGCAAAGGTTCCATCCTTAAAACCCCGATGATGAAAATTGATTATTTTCGAGGCAAAGATTCCATCCTTAAAACCCCGATGATGAAAATTGATTGTTTTCGAGGCAAAGGTTCAATCCTTAAAACCCCGATGATGAAAATTGATTATTTTCGAGGCAAATGTTCAATCCTTAAAACCCCGATGATGAAAATTGATTTTTTTCGAGGCAAAGGTTCCATCCTTAAAACCCCGATGGTGAAAATTGATTTTGAGGCTAAGGAGCTTTCCTTAGGACCTCAAGCGAAATTTATATGAAAGAAATTGAAATTGGAATAATTTTCTTCGAAAGTGTGAATTTTCATAATAGGCGAGCGCAAAGAATTACGCTTCGATAAAATGAGTGAATCTTAATGATGACAATAACCCTGACAAATTATGTAAGGGGAACGGATGTTTGGAATCAATATTCAAGGTTTATCTAATATTTTCTTCAGTAAATATAGATTCCCTTGTGAGATATGTCATCCAAATAAGGTTAAAGCTTAACTACCCCAAAATGTTATGCCTAGTAGACCTAATAGGATGCGTCTCAAGAGTAATAAAAATTACTCTTTACTCAGCCATTCCATCCTAAAGGCGTTGTTCTATGGTTTTAATATCAGCATGGACGAAGCTATATTATAAAAAAAGAAATTCCCTGAAAAGAAAAACTGAAACGCGAAAAAAAATGCTGATAATAAAACTAAAGGGCAAGAAAAACGGATCAGATCGCTTCTTTCTTCCACAATACTTCAACAGGGTGAGTAGAGGACCATTATGGGAGTGAACTGGTCGGGAAAGACTGTCGTGTCCAGTCTATCTGAATCATTGCTGGATCTGGTTCAGGAACAAAAGCTTGTATTTTATCTAGCAATTCTTCAGCAGTTGTTGCGGATATTATGATTCGCCGTGCCACTCTTGATATGAAATTCTTCTGCATAGCATAATCCATAAAAGCTATCAGACCTGTAAAGAAATTGTTAACATTTAAAAGCCCAATGGGTTTCTTATGCAAATTAAGTTGGGCCATGGAAGCAATTTGAAAGACTTCTCCCAATGTGCCAAAACCACCTGGTAGAGCGATAAAAGCATCAGCATTTAAAAGCATTTGTAACACACGCTCTTGCAAATTTTTAACCACTAATTCTTCTCCAATCGTGCCCCCAGAAATAAATTTCAGAGGTCCAGGGATAATGCCCAGAACTTGACTTCCTCCTAGAGATGCTGCTGATGCTACACCTCCCATTAATCCGACACTATCTCCTCCATAAACTAAATGTATTTTTCGCTCAGCTAATACTCTACCCAAATGGTTGGCTGCTTTTAAATACTCTTCATCTTTTCCAGGAAAAGCCCCAGAAAATACACAAATACTTCGGGATTTACGAGTTGGGGTTTTCTCCATTCCTATCCTTACCCTTGTGAGAAAAGAGGATATATTTATAGAGATGAAGAGATAAGGCAATAATTTTATTTTCAAGAATGGATACATTATTGCCAGCTATTCACAGTAGTCACGAGTATGACTCTGGTCAGGTATGGGTACACTATCGTTAAAGAGGAGGAAAATTTTCAAAATAGCTGCTAGCATGTACAGTAGTCACTACTGTAGCTTACGTCAGGAGTAGGTACGTGATTGTTGGAAGAGAAGAAAAATTTTAAAAAGTGGCAGCTATATACAGTAATCATAACTGTATCTCATGTCAGGAGTGGGTACATTATTGGGAGGATAATTTCAAAAGCGACAGCTAGCATGTACAGTAATCGTGACTTTGGTTCACGTCAGGAGTGAATACATTATTACCAAAAGGGGAGGAAAATTTCAAAAGTGACAGCTAGCATGTACAGTAATCGTGACTTTGGTTCACGTCAGGAGTGGATACATTATTACCAAAAGGGGAGGAAAATTTCAAAAGTGACAGCTAGCATGTACAGTAATCGTGACTTTGATCCTCGTCTTCCACTGGCTTTGCGTCCAGTAATGGCTTCAATGCTTTCTATGAATCGGTGATTTGCATCTCATCTAGCTTTCTCACAAACTGGCAAACAGGGTCGTTTAGGGTCAGATTCCCAAGATTGTAACGATCTCGTTCTTTTTGGAAAATTATCCATAATCCAACAACCTCAAATTGCACTATTCCGCAAGAATGCGCTTCAAGAACCTCTCGAATATCTTCTAGAGATTCCTTACGCAAGCCATTCTTAATGAATCTTATTCTATCATTACGATTTCTGGTGATCACTCCTGGAGAACGACATTTATTGCTGCAAATCCACCATCCACAATTATGACAAACGCCTAGCCTCTTTGCTCTTCTTTTTTTGGCATAAGCGCTTTTACCAAAGCCGGGCATACGGGGAAAGAACGCTTCTGGAACTTCACCAGCTGAACGAACCTTAGCTTCAATTAGCCACCGCACATTATCAGGAATGCCTTTGTGCATAAATACTTTGAATCGTTCACATCTAGCTTGATAAATCTTTTTAAGAACATTTATTGGGAAGGAAGGAAAATACTTTCGTAGGGCGGAAAGAGAAGACTCCATTGATGAAGGAGACAAAGAAAGAAATTAGTGATTGTAGGAAACGAAAATAACTAACACATATTTATAGTGATGAAAGGGATAATGCGTTAATTACACTTACAGAAGCAAGTACATTATTGTCAAAAGAAAAGACAAATGACAGCTTATATGTACAGCAATCATGACTGTGGCTCTCATCTTCCACTGATTTATGTCCAGTAATGGCTTCAATGCCTTCTATAAGTCGGGGATTTGCTTCCCATCCAGTTTCCTTACAAACTGACAAACAGGGTCGTTTAAAGTCACATTCCCAAGATTGTAACGATCTCGTTCTTTATGGTAAGTCCTCCACAATTTGACAATTTGACCTTGCACTTTTTCACAAGAATGCGTTTCAAGAGTTTCTCGGATATCTTCCAGAGATTCCTTACGCAGGCCATTCTTAATGAATTTTCTTTTATCTTCACGATTTGTGGAGATGTATCCTAAAGAGCGACATTTAGTATTACAATTCCATCGCCCACATTTATAACACACGCCTAGTCTCTTTGCTCATCGCCTTTTGGCATAACGGCTTTTACCTAAACCGGGCATGCGGGGCATAAATGCATCTGGAACTTCACCCGCCAAACGGACCTTAGCTTCAATTATCCACTGCACATTATCGGGAATGCCTTTGCGTGTAAAAACTCTGATTCTTTCACATCTAGCAAGGTAGATCTTTTTAAGGACTTTTATTGGAAGGGAAGGAAAGTATTTTCGCAGTGCAGAAAGAGTAGAATCCATTGATGAGAGAAGAATTTGAGAGAAGAGGGAAATGAATCAGTTATTGTAGGAGACTGGAATAACCGACTTTAGAAGTCACGGGGTATCTTATCCGCTGGTTAATTAGAAGGAAGAACACGCATTTATAGTGATAAAAAGGGATAACCTGTCGATTAAACTTAGGGGAGCATGTACATCTGTCAAAAGAAAATGCAAACTTCTCAAAATATAACAAACTGTATGTACAGTAATTGTGACTGTGGCTCACATCTTCCACTGGCTTTACGTCCAGTAACGGCATTAACGGCTTCTATGAGTCGAGGATTTGCTTGCCATCCAGTTTTCTTACAAGCTGGCAAACAGGGTCGTTTACAGTCAGATTCCCGGGACTGTATCGTTCTCGTTCTTCATGAAAAATGCTCCATAAACCAAGAAGTTCACATTGCACAGATCCACAAGAATGTGTCTCAAGAGTCAATCGGATATCATCCAATGAGTCCTTACTCAGGCCATTCTTAATGAATCGTATTTTATCTTCTCGATTATCAGAGATCATTCCTAAAGAACGACATTTAGTATTACAAGTCCACCGTCCACATTTATGGCAGACTTGTAACCTTTTCGCTCTTCGCTTTTTGGCATAAGAGCTTTTGCCTATACCAGGCATGTGAGACACAAATGCCTCTGGGATTTCACCTGCCAGACGAACCTTGGCTTCGATTAACCACCGCACATCTTCAGGGATTCCTTTGTGCATCAGAACTCTTAATCGTTCACAGCGAACTTGGTAGATCTTTTTGAGAATGTTCATTGGGAGAGAAGGAAAATATTTTCGTAAGACAGAAAGAGTAGGATCCATTTTCTAGAGGGAAGTAAAAGAAAGAAGAGAGGAAAGAATTAGTTATTATGGGCAACTGAGAGAACCGACTTAAGAGTCACGGAGTACCGTATCCGCCGCTTAACCGGAAAAGTAGATCCTACTTTATTTTGATGTGATAGATATTTTTTTATCTTGGATATTCCATCGAGCTAACGTCGATCCAGTCCTCGATTATTGAATCCATTGTCCGCTTTTGACAAATTTTCAACGACAATATTTCTTGATGTCTACCTTATCTTTTACCACAGCTATCTCTTATCTTGGATACTACTAGCTGACGTCAATCCTGTCCTTCCAGGTGTAGTCTCGATTATTAAATCGATTGCCAGGCTTTTGACAATATTGTCTACTTTATATTTTTTGATATCTGCCTTATCCTTGGCTATAGCTATCTCTTATCTTGGATACTACTAGCTGACATCAATCCTGTCCTTCCAGGTGTAGTCTCGATTATTGAATCAATTGCCAGGCTTTTGACATATTGTCTACCTTATCCTTGAATTCCTGATGCGGGTTGGTCCCGCATATTAGCTGTGTATCCAGTGATAGATTGGTAAGAGCTGATGACATTGAGATCTCAGCTTATACTGCTGTAACTGTGCTGTGAATGTGATTCCTGTTTGGTCCTTGTCATGTAAAAGCCATGCATGCATGATGTGAAATGCATGAATGCAGAGCATGCGTAACTGATGTTTTTTTTTTTTGTATGGATCTAGTTCTTTATGTCTTTGTTTTACTGGATCCTCTTTGTGATGGCCTTCTTGGACTATCATTGAATCTCTTTATGCTTCCCAGCTCTTGTCCATTGCCTCAAAAGCCCAACTCTTTTCAAAATCCCATTTTCTTGACTTGTTCTTGAATTTTGGCCTCAATTTCTTTAATGTTCGCCCGCTTCATACTTTATATCTCTTTGGGTACTCATCCCTTGTCATGGATTTCATAGCATCGAAGGCTTATCTTCCAATGTTTCTTTGCCTATTTTCTTGTGGCCGTGCCGACACTTACTTATTCCCATGTTATAGTCTGAATGATTGCTCTTCCTTGAGCTCAAGTTTTGATCCATAAAACTTGCCCCCTTGTCTATTGAGCTTCTTTGTTGGCAGTCTCCTTCTTATGCTTCGTAGGGACTACTTTGCCCCTCTGAATATGGTATTTATGTGGATAAAAGGTATCATCTCGCCTTTGATTTAACAGAAGGTCGAGCATTTCTAGACCTTTGTGATGGCACTTGATCGTAAATTTCTCTTACAAGAACCACATCTTATTAAAGAAAGACTCAAGATATCTCCTCACTTTTAAGTCTACATACATTAATGAATAATGGTTTAGCCTTAAAGAAAAACTTTCATCAATTTGCAAAGCTTGACAAAGTAATTTACGGTCTTTGTTTTTAATTAAAATATCCTGCCATTCTTCCTTTCCAACTCGAAGACATAAACTGTGCAAGGCAATAAGGTAGAAACATGATTCACAAGGATAGCCATTTAGCTGAATGAGGATGATATCGAGAGGTAACTGTTTGAATGTTTTTTTTTTGTTGTTTTGTTGCAGTCTTTTAGCTGAATGAGAATGATATTAAGAGGTAAATATTAGGTCTGAGTAAAGTTAAGTTTGAAGGGTGTGAAAGAAGGGTCTTTTAATACTACTCGTGAGCAGTATTAAATAAGGTAGAAACATGATTCACAATGATACTGAATGAGGATGTTCGGTTTGAGGAAAGTTAAGTTTAAGTGGTGTGGAAGAAGGGTCTTTTAATACTACTCGTGAGCAGTATTAAATAAGGTAGAAACATGATTCACAATGATAGTCTTTTAACTAAATGAGGATGTTCGGTCTGAGGAAAGTTAAGTGTAAGTGGTGTGGAAGAAGGGTCTTTTAATACTACTCGTGAGCAGTATTAAATAAGGTAGAAACATAATTCACAATGATAGTCTTTTAGCTGAATGAGGATATTAAGTCTGAAGGAAGTTAAGTTTTAATGGTGTGAAAGAAGTGGAAACATAATTCACAATGATAGTCTTTTAGCTGAATAAGGATATTAAGTCTGAAGGAAGTTAAGTTTTAATGGTGTGAAAGAAGGGTCTTTTAATACTACTCGTGAGCATATCTGATTACGGTGAAAAATTCAATAGTGAAGACCTCAAACTTGCCACCTTTTTCAGAAAGTTAGACCTCATCTGTTGCCCCCCAACTATCGTAATCTTTATGTATGCTTGGTTTAAGGGTTGCTTTTGTCTTCTAGACCGCCTTTGCAGGTTTTCAGTCTAGAATCCATAGCTCACTTTTTTTTTCTTTTTTTTCTTTTGCTCTAGTTTGAGCCCTTTTTCCTTTCTCTTTTTTTTTTTTGTTTTGTTTTGTTTTTTTTTTTGTTTCCCTTTTTTTTGTGAGCTATGGTAATGACATACTTGATAACTCTCTTGAAGTGAGATGACTCAAGTGGCCTTGCTTGCTCGTGCTTGTTCTTAGTCCTTTTTGGTTTTGAATTTTCCCTTGTTGTCTTTTGATGGAATGGATGAATTTCTCTTTTCGGAGTTTGTGTTGCAAAGAACTGAGATCATAGCCCTCTTGAAGTGAAATGATTCAAGTGGCCTTAGTTGCTTGTGTTTGCTCTCAGTCTCTTTTTTTTGTTTTGGATTTTCCCTTTAATGGCTTTTGATGGAAGGGAGGAACTTCTTTCCTTTGTTGGAATTTGTGTTGTGGAAAACTGAGAATTTTTTTTTTGTATTGAGCATTTGTGAGAATTGGGAGGCCACTGAAGTCATTTAATATGAGAGCTAACTTCTTTGGAAGCTAATCTCGGACTTCTTGCAAGGATGTTGATAACCACTGTGAATTTTTTTTTAAGAGTTGGGGTGCAACATATGAAATCATTCTTGCTAGATTTAGTAGTACTTTCAAGATCACCACTATCAAATCTCCCTTAACTTTTTATTTTCACCCACGAGTAGTATCATTTAGAAAGCAAAGTATGATGGCAATAATAGTTAGTGCAATAGCAAAGATTGAGAGATAGAGGTAAAAATGAAATTTTTGGTAAAAAGTGGTAGAATGTGTAGGTGTAATAATTGAATTAAAAAGTGGTAGAATGCACACATAACATCTTTTTGTTGGAGAACAAAAAGAACTACCGGTTGTCAAAAAGTAAAGTGTGATGACAATAATGGATAGTATAATGGCAAAGAGTGTAAAAATGGAAAGTAGTAGAATGCACGCATTACATCTTTTTGTTGTACCAGAAAGAATACTAGGTGTCCATCTAACAAAGACTACACCCTAGATTCTGGACTAAATCTAGGAAATTTTTACTATTAGATTACTTTTGCAAGCTTTCAAAGATACAAGTTTATTCAAAGGATTCCCTGTCATTCGAAAATGTATGCGGACTGTTAGGTCAGATCTGACTTGGAGCCCTTCCAAAATCAATGTAATTCCAGCTCAAAATCTTCACTTTCAATTACCAATCACATCGGGCCTAGCAGCTTGACCTCGGTTTTGTTTGATTTGTAGAGGAATGGCCTCGGGACTTGACGGCTTAAGAGTAGGTTTTGAGATCGGTATAGCATTGACTTCTTGTTCTTTAATGATCACATTCACATCATCATAAAAACGATAAGTTGGGATGAGTCTATGAGTCTTTGCAGATTCTTACGAAATTCTGAGCATTCTCGGATAGAATGACTCTTACTGTCATGAAAGTTGCACCATTCCTCATCTTCAACTTCTTCATGTCCAAAAGAAGGCTTTCCCATGATAATCCCTTCTTTCACAAGGCATGAATATACATGCTTAAGAGGGGTTATGATATCATTGACTGACTTTTTCATCAGCCGGTGTTCTTCTATCATATTGACTGGTTTTTCTTGATGAGGCGGCAATGGATTGTGAGTGACATTCAGTTCATCGGAAAAGTCCAACCACTTTGATTCGATTAATTGTTGGACTATACGTTTCAATGCTGTGCAATTTTCCAAGCCATGGCCTGGAACGCCATCATGATATGGGCAAGTTATGTTGGGGTCATACCACGTTGGATATGGGGGTCCAAATGGATTTGTAGGAATTGGACGGATAAGTTGACTTTCTATGAGTTTTGGATACAACTCAGTGTAAGTCATGGGAATTGGTGCAAAAACTTCTTTTGGTCTTCATGTGGGTACTGGAGGAGTCGGAACAGGTGGCCGTAACTGATTAGGCCTGTTGAGAGGATAATTGTTGGGCCTATTGGGAGGATAATCATTAGGCCTATTGGAAGGATAATCATTGGGCATATTGGGAGGATAGTCATTGGGCCTATTGGTAGGATAATAATTGGGCCTTTTGGCAGAATAGGATAGGCGAGGACCGGTAGCCACAGTACCTACAAGGGGAATCCCTCTTTCGCGTCCTATTTGTTGTACTTCTTCATCTTTTGTTCTGGATGGTCCTCCTCTTTTCATAGGATCACTAAAGGACTCAGCAATCTTCCCAGTCCTAATCCCATGCTCGATCCTTTTCTCCAGACATGACAACATCGGAGAAATTAGTTGCCGAATTGCCAATGAGTTTGTCATAATATGGGTATTTCAGTGTCTGGACAAACAAAGTGACCATTTCTTTTTCTGTCATGGGTGGCTGAACTTGTGCAGCTAAGTCCCTCCACCGTTGGGCATATTCCTTGAAAGTTTCTGGCTTTTTCTTCTCCATGTTTTGGAGAGTTTGGCGATCCGGAGCCAAGTCCATAACATGTTTATAGTTGCCGATGAAGGCCTGAGCAAGGTCATTCCAAGTTTTGATGTTTCTTGGTCCCTGACTTAGTGTGGCAACGTCGGGTTTTCTGGAGTCGCCACCAATCCGTTTACCTAGGTCGATTGGTCACCTTAAAATTGGTCTGCGAGAGTTCGGGGATCGGGAGTACGGTTACGCTAAAACAATATTGTTATAGCGCCCAAAATTGGCACCTTAGTTGATTTTAATTTTGTTTTACTTTGCTTTTAAATAATTTTCAGTTAATTTTCAAAATTAGAAATTTTAACTGAATTAGTCGAAATGTGGATTTTTAAGTTAATTTGTATAGAATTTTATACTTCCGAACCATGGACTCTGCCGAGTCATTTGGACACGGAAGATTTTGATTCCGAACCATGGACTCTGCCGAGTCATTTGGACACGGAATTTGGTGAAATTTTAATCCATATCGTAAAAATATGGATTTTTATCTTTTTATTTAATTTATTTATTTTAAAAGTTAATATTTTCCAAACCGTAGATCCTGCCGGATCATCCGGATATGAAAATTAATTTAAATTTAATTATTTAATTAATTAATAAACGGTACACGCAAACTGAATTTTCCTAAATGTGATTTTTTTTATTATATTAAAACTAATTTTAGATTAACTATTAAAAAGTCTATCCAAATCTAATTATGTTTAATATTAATTCCTAAACTAATTCATAATTATCCAAACAAAACTATAAAAGGAAAACATAAGTAAAACAATGACCAATTTGTAAATCAGAACAACATTAGAGGCTCAATTAGACAAATCAAATAAATTCAGGGGTAAATTATTTATTAAAAATATTTATCTAAACTAATCACACAATTATGTTTAATATTAATTTCTTTAAGTTTATTCATACTCTTAATCAAATGAACAAACAAAAACATAAAAGAAAATAAACATTAGTGACCAAATTGTAAATCGAAACAACCTAAAAGTCTCAGATGAACAAATCAAATAAATCCAGGGAGTAAATTATTTATTAAAATCACCAATCTAACATAATCATATAATTAAACTTAATGTAAATTCCTAAGTTAATTTATGCCTTTAATTAACTAAACAAACAAACAAAAAAAAAACACAAAAAGAAAATAAGTAAATCAGCGACTAAATTATGAATCAAAACAACATTGGAGTCTCGATTAGATAAATCAAATAAATCCAGGGGTAAAACTAGAATTATGCCGAACTTATGACTTTCAGATCAAATCCGGGTCGACAACGGGTTGGTTTGCGATCTGGTTTTCATTATTTAATTTTAATTAATTTTTTTTTGTTTTGTTTGTTTTAAATAATTTCAATTAATATCCAAACCATGGATTCTAACCGAACCACCTGGATATGGACGAAGGATTGATTTCGGATTTTATTAATTACTAAGGGCGGATCTCTGAAATTTGCCATGTGTTATAAAATTGATCTCTTATTAAATCTCTTCCTAATTTCTAGATGATGAGAAAAGTAAGCATACATGAGCAATTAATTTACTAATTATTCTTATATCCTATTAATATTTTTTATTTTCAAGATGCATTATGAGATCTAAATTACAATTATAAGAACCAGAAAATATAAAAATGAATTAAACATTCCAAAATGATATGCCTATATAGATTTAATGACTTAATTTGATAGATGACAAATTAAACAGAACAAAGAGAGAAATCAAAGAAAGTAAAATAAATAAAGAAGTAAGTAAATAAATAAATAAGTAAAAAAAAATAGATAGTCAAGTAAGTAAGTAAATAAATCAACCGATGAGTAAATAAAGAGAACAAATAAAAAGAAAACAAACAAAAAAAAAAAAAACAAAACAAAAGAGACAACATGAAGTAAAACACATAAGTCATATTTTGTATAAACTTAATAATTAAAATTAATGCAAAGCTCAAACAGACAAAATAAATAAAACAAAAGAAAAGAGAAATCAATAAAAATCCTGCTGTTAGTGACTGATCTGCGAGATAAAATGAAGTTAGTGACTCATATGAAATAAAATTAGAAGATGGAGGATTGAATAAGGGTTTTACCCAAAAAAAAAAACTTTGACTTGGTCAAAATAAAAGATGCGTCTGGCGTCTTCGTCTTCTTCTTTTGTTCTTCCGGCGTCGGGACGATGGTGGCGCTGCAGCAAAAGGGGACGGCAGGGCGACCGAGGGGGAAGTCTAAGCGCGGCACGAAGCACGGGCGCGGCGTGGTGGAGCAAGGGAATAGCTTCAGTGGCGGTTCCATCTCCGGAACCGAGGACAGACAGGGAATCTCGACGCCGCCGGTGGCTGTGGCTGATGGACGATGGCGCACTGAGTAGCTACCTTCAGGCTTCACGAGGTCGATGAAGACGGAGCGAGCGAGGCGGCGAGCAGATGAGGGATTGCGAGAGCGAGCTACGGTCAGCGTCACCGCGTCTGCCAACTGCCGAGGGAGGCAGCAGCAACAGCAACTGAGATGGATTTATAGCCCAGCCACAGTCGCCAATCATATACCACCCAGCAGGAAATATTTTGTTCTTTCGAGCGAAAGAGATGAATCGTGGGCGTGGGCCTTGAGCTTGGAAGAGTACGCGGCGAACTTCTGAGGGAGAGGAGGAGGAAACAATTGAAGTAGGAGAAGGTGAGAGAGAGATCATCCTGGAGAGAGAGAGAGAGAGAGAGAAGAGAGTCGAGAGAAGGAAATTAGTTCTGTGTGGCCAGAGAAGATGGTTGTTTGCGAGGGAGGAAGGAAAATTGAGAGTGAAAAGCTGTTGTGAGAGAGAGAGAGGGAGAGCCTTCGGGAGAGAGAGAGCTTAGGGAGCAGGTGAGAGATCCGCTCCAGCTAGGAGCTTCCTGAGTGAGAGAGCTAAGAAGGCCCCCTGCTAAATAGAAACGAGAAGAAGAAAGGAGAAGGCTCCAGAGGGCCTCGAAGTCTCTGGAGATGAGATTTTTTTATTTTTATTATTATTTTAACTAATAATAAATTTTTAATTTTTAATTTAACACACACAAACAGATATATTATTATATTTTTTTTTTTTTTTTAACTTATAAAATAAAAATGCCCCCATCCTAAACTAATTGTTATCAATAAATATAAAATATTATTTTTAATTTAATTAATATTTTTTAATTAATTAATTTTTTTTTATGAAGGTCGGACAAAATTGGGTGTCAACAGCTGCCCCCCTTTGCATGCTTCATGGGACATGATGTATGCAAAGTAGTTACCAAATTTCGTTCGACCTTAACTAGGGATTGAGAACTTTCTCGCCGCCCAAACAGTAAGGTTTAAAGAATTCTCTTTAGAATCTTGACGATAGGAACTCTCCTATCGTTGAAGGAAAATTGATGGATTGAAATTGAGGCTAAGGGCCCTACCTTAGAACCTCTGCGATAAGAACTCTCTTATCGTTGAAGAAAAGTTGATTGATTGATTGTTTGTTTGAGGTTTAAGGAAAGGTCCTTAGAACTTCTAACGATAGGAAAACTTCTATCGTTGTAAGATGGACTGATTGATTGAGGTTAAGGAACTCTCCTTGAACCTCGACGATAGGAACTTTCCTATCGTTGAAAATTTGATTGAATGAGGTTAAGGAACTCTCCTTAAACCTTGACGATAGGAACTTTCCTATCGTTGAAATTGAAATTAATTGAATGAGGTTAAGGAACTTTCCTTGAACCTCGACGATAGGAACTTTCCTATCGTTAAAATTGGAATTGATTGAATGAGGTTAAGGAACTTTCCTTGAACCTCGACGATAGGAGCAGTCCTATCGTTAATTGAAAATTGATTTCGAGGCAAAGGTTCCATCCTTAAAACCTCGGATTGATTGATTGATCTTGAGGCAAAGGTTCCATCCTTAAAACCTCGGATTGATTGATTGATCTCGAGGCAAAGGTTCCATCCTTAAAACCTCGAATTGATTGATTGATCTCGAGGCAAAGGTTCCATCCTTTACAACCTCGGATTGATTGTTTGATCTCGAGGCAAAGGTTCCATCCTTTACAACCTCGGATTGATTGATTGATCTCGAGGTAAAGGTTCCATCCTTAAAACCTCGGATTGATTGATTGATCTCGAGGCAAAGGTTCCATCCTTAAAACCTCGGATTGATTGATTGATCTCGAGGTAAAGGTTCCATCCTTTACAACCTCGGATTGATTGATTGATGTCGAGGTAAAGGTTCCATCCTTTATAACCTCGGATTGATTGTTTGATCTCGAGGCAAAGGTTCCATCCTTAAAACCCCGATGATGAAAATTGATTGTTTTCGAGGCAAAGGTTCCATCCTTAAAACCCCGATGATGAAAATTGATTGTTTTCGAGGCAAAGGTTCCATCCTTAAAACCCTGATGATGAAAATTGATTATTTTCGAGGCAAAGGTTCCATCCTTAAAACCCCGATGATGAAAATTGATTCTTTTCGAGACAAAGGTTCCATCCTTAAAACCCCGATGATGAAAATTGATTGTTTTTGAGGCAAAGGTTCCATCCTTAAAACCCCGATGATGAAAATTGATTGTTTTCGAGGCAAAGGTTCCATCCTTAAAACCCCGATGATGAAAATTGATTGTTTTCGAGGCAAAGGTTCCATCCTTAAAACCCCGATGATGAAAATTGATTCTTTTCGAGACAAAGGTTCCATCCTTAAAACCCCGATGATGAAAATTGATTGTTTTCGAGGCAAAGGTTCCATCCTTAAAACCCCGATGATGAAAATTGATTGTTTTCGAGGCAAAGGTTCCATCCTTAAAACCTCGATGATGAAAATTGATTGTTTTCGAGGCAAAGGTTCCATCCTTAAAACCCCGATGATGAAAATTGATTATTTTCGAGGCAAATGTTCCATCCTTAAAACCCCGATGATGAAAATTGATTCTTTTCGAGGCAAAGGTTCTATCCTTAAAACCTCGAATTGATTGATTGATTTCGAGGCAAAGGTTCCATCCTTAAAACCTCAGATTGATTGATTGATTTCGAGGCAAAGGTTTCATCCTTAAAACCTCAGATTGATTGATTGATTTCGAGGCAAAGGTTCTATCCTTAAAACCTCGGATTGATGGATTGATGTCGAGGTAAAGGTTCCATCCTTAAAACCTCGAATTGATTGATTGATCTCGAGGCAAAGGTTCCATCCTTAAAACCTCGGATTGATTGATTGATTTCGAGGCAAAGGTTCCATCCTTAAAACCCCGATGGTGAAAATTGATTGATGTCGAGGTAAAGGTTCCATCCTTAAAACCTCGAATTGATTGATTGATCTCGAGGAAAAGGTTCCATCCTTAAAACCCCGGATTGATTGATTGATTTCGAGGCAAAGGTTCCATCCTTAAAACCCCGATGATGAAAATTGATTGTTTTCGAGGCAAAGGTTCCATCCTTAAAACCCCGACGATAGGAGCAGTCCTACCATTGATTGTTTTCGAGACAAAGGTTCCATCCTTAAAATCCCGACGATAGGAGCAGTCCTACCATTGATTGTTTTCGAGACAAAGGTTCCATCCTTAAAATTTTGACGATGAAAATTGATTATTTTCGAGGCAAAGGTTCCATCCTTAAAACCCCGATGATGAAAATTGATTGTTTTCGAGGCAAAGGTTCCATCCTTAAAACCCCGATGATGAAAATTGATTATTTTCGAGGCAAAGGTTCCATCCTTAAAACCCCGATGATGAAAATTGATTATTTTCGAGGCAAAGGTTCCATCCTTAAAACCCCGATGATGAAAATTGATTGTTTTCGAGGCAAAGGTTCCATCCTTAAAACCCCGATGATGAAAATTGATTATTTTCGAGGCAAAGGTTCCATCCTTAAAACCCCGATGATGAAAATTAATTATTTTCGAGGCAAAGGTTCCATCCTTAAAACCTCGGATTGATGAAAATTTATTGTTTTCGAGGCAAAGGTTCCATCCTTAAAACCTCAGATTGATGAAAATTGATTATTTTCGAGGCAAAGGTTCCATCCTTAAAACCCCGATGATGAAAATTGATTTTGAGGCTAAGGAGCTTTCCTTAGGACCTCGAGCGAAATTTATATGAAAGCAATTGAAATTGGAATAATTTTCTTCGAAAGTGTGAATTTTCATAATAGGCGAGCGCAAAGAATTAGGCTTCGATAAAACGAGTGAATCTTGATGATGACAATAACACTGACAAATTATGTAAAGGGAACGGATGTTTGGAATCAATATTCAAGGTTCATCTAATATTTTCTTCAGTAAATATAGATTCCCTTGTGAGATATGTCATCCGAATAAGGTTAAAGCTTAACTACCCCAAAATGTTATGCCTAGTAGACCTAATAGGATGTGTCTCAAGAGTAACAAAAATTACTCTTTACTCAGCCATTCCAACCTAAAGGCATTGCCCTATGGTTTTAATATTAGCATGGACGAAACTATCTTATATATAAAAAAAGAAATTCCCTGAAAAGAAAAACTGAAACGCGAAAGAAAATGCTGATAATAAAACTAAAGGACAAGAAAAACGGATCAGATCGCTTCTTTCTTCCACAATACTTCAACAGGGTGAGTAGAGGACCATTATGGGAGTGAACTGGTCGGGAAAGACTGTCGTGTCCAGTCTATCTGAATCATTGCTGGATCTGATTCAGGAACAAAAGCTTGTATTTTATCTAGCAATTCTTCAGCAGTTGTTGCGGATATTATAATTCGCCGTGCCACTCTTGATATGAAATTCTTCTGCATAGCATAATCCATAAAAGCTATCAGACCTGTAAAGAAATTGTTAACATTCAATAACCCAATAGGTTTCTTATGCAAATTAAGTTGGGCCATGGAAGCGATTTGGAAGATTTCTCCTAATGTACCAAAACCGCCGGGTAAAGTGATGAAAGCATCAGCATTTAAAAGCATTTGTAGCACACGTTCTTGCAGATTTTTGACCACTAGCTCCTCTCCGATCGTGCCCCCAGAAATAAACTTCAAAGGTCCTGGGATAATGCCTAGAACTTGACTTCCTCCTAAAGATGCTGCTGATGCTACGCCTCCCATTAATCCGACACTACCTCCTCCATAAACTAAATGTATTTTACGCTCAGCTAATACTCTACCCAAATGGTTGGCTGCCTTTAAATATTCTTCATCTTTTCCAGGAAAAGCCCCAGAAAATACACAAATACTTCGGGATTTACGAGTTGAGGTTTTCTCCATTCCTATCCTTACTCTTGTGAGAAAAGAGGATATATTTATAGAGATGAAGAGAGAAGGCAATAATTTTATTTTCAAGAATGGATACATTATTGCCAGCTATTCACAGTAGTCACGAATATGACTCTGGTCAGGTATGGGTACACTATCGTTAAAAGAGGAGGAAAATTTTCAAAATAGCTGCTAGTATGTACAGTAGTCACTACTGTAGCTTACGTCAGGAGTAGGTACGTGATTGTTGGAAGAGAAGGAAAATTTCAAAAGTGGCAGCTATATACAGTAGTCCGTGTCAGGAGTGGGTACATTATTGCCAAAGGGGAGGAAAATTTCAAAAGCGACAGCTAGCACGTACAGTATCGTGACTATGGCTCATGTCAGGAGTGGATACATTATCGCCGAAAGGGGAGGAAAATTTCAAAAGCGACAGCTAGCACGTACAGTAATCGTGACTTTGGTTCATGTCAGGAATGGATACATTATCGCCGAAAGGGGAGGAAAATTTCAAAAGCGACAGCTAGCACGTACAGTAATCGTGACTTTGGTTCATGTCAGGAGTGGATACATTATTACCAAAAGGGGATGAAAATTTCAAAAGCAACAGGTAGCACGTACAGTAATCGTGACCTTGTTCCGTCTTCTACTGGCTTTGCGTCCAGTAACGGCTTCAATGCTTTCTATGAATCGGTGATTTGCATCTCATCTAGCTTTTTCACAAACTGGCAAACAGGGTCATTTAGGGTTAGATTCCCAAGACTGTAACGTTCTCGTTCTTTTTGGAGAATTATCCATAATCCAACAACCTCAAATTGCACTATTCCGCAAGAATGCGCTTCAAGAACCTCTCGGATATCTTCTAGAGATTCCTTACGCAAGCCATTCTTAATGAATCTTATTCTATCATTACGATTTCTGGTGATCACTCCTGGAGAACGACATTTATTGCCGCAAATCCACCATCCACAATTATGACAAACGCCTAGCCTCTTTGCTCTTCTTTTTTTGGCATAAGCGCTTTTACCAAAGCTGGGCATACGGGGAAAGAACGCTTCTGGAACTTCACCAGCTGAACGAACCTTAGCTTCAATTAGCCACCACACATTATCAGGAATGCCTTTGTGCATAAATACTCTGAATCGTTCACATCTAGCTTGATAAATCTTTTTAAGAACATTTATTGGGAAGGAAGGAAAATACTTTCGTAGGGCGGAAAGAGAAGACTCCATTGATAAAGGAGGCAAAGAAAGAAATTAGTGATTGTAGGAAACGAAAATAACTAACACATATTTATAGTGATGAAAGGGATAATGTGTTAATTACACTTACAAAAGCAAGTACATTATTGTCAAAAGAAAAGACAAATGACAGCTTATATGTACAGCAATCATGACTGTGGCTCTCATCTTCCACTAGTTTATGTCTAGTAACGGTTTCAATGCCTTCTATAAGTCGGGGATTTGCTTCCCATCCAGTTTTCTCACAAACTGGCAAACAGGGTCATTAAAAGTTAGATTTTCAAGACTGTAACGATCCTGTTCTTTACGGAAAGTCCACCATAAATCCATAATTTCCCATTGTACTATTTCACAAGAATGTGTTTCAAAAGTTAATAGGATATCATCCAAAGATTCCTTACGCAGGCCATTCTTGATGAATTTTCTTTTATCTTCATGATTTCTGGAGATGTATCCTAAAAAGTGACATTTAGTATTACAATTCCATCGTCCACATTTATGACAGACACCTAGCCTCTTTGCTCTTCGCTTTTTGGCATAAGCGCTTTTACCAAAGCCGGGCATACGGGGAAAGAACGCTTCTGGAACTTCACCAGCTGAACGAACCTTAGCTTCAATTAGCCACCGCACATTATCAGGAATGCCTTTGTGCATAAAAACTCTGATTCTTTCACATCTAGCAAGGTAGATCTTTTTAAGGACTTTTATTGGAAGAGAAGGAAAGTATTTTCGCAGGGTAGAAAGAGTAGAATCCATTGATGAGAGAAGAATTTGAGAGATGATGGAAAGGAATTAGTTATTGAAGGAAACTTAGATAACCGACTGGAAAAACATGCATTTATAGCGATGAAATGGATAACGTGTCGATTACACTTAGGAGAGCATGTACATCTGTCAAAAGAAAATGCAAACTTTTCCAAATATAACAAACTGTATGTACAGTAATTGTGACTGTGGCTCACATCTTCCACTGGTTTTACGTCCAATAACGGCATTAACGGCTTCTATGAGTCGAGGATTTGCTTCCCATCCAGTTTTCTTACAAGCTGGCAAACAGGGTCATTTACAGTCAGATTCCCGGGACTGTAACGGTTTCGTTCTTCATGAAAAATGCTCCATAAACCAAGAAGTTCACGTTGCACAGATCCACAAGAATGCGTCTCAAGAGTCAATTGGATATCATCCAACGAGTCCTTACTCAGGCCATTCTTAATGAATCGTATTTTATCTTCTCGATTATCAGAGATCATCCCTAAAGAACGACATTTAGTATTACAAGTCCACCGTCCACATTTATGGCAGACTTGTAACCTTTTCGCTCTTCGCTTTTTGGCATAAGAGCTTTTGCCTATACCAGGCATGTGAGACACAAATGCATCTGGGATTTCACTTGCCAGACAAACCTTGGCTTCGATTAACCACCGCACATCTTCAGGGATTCCTTTGTGCATCAGAACTCTTAATCGTTCACAGCGAACTTGGTAGATCTTTTTGAGAATGTTCATTGGGAGAGAAGGAAAATATTTTCGTAAGACAGAAAGAGTAGGATCCATTTTCTAGAGGGAAGTAAAAGAAAGAAGAGAGGAAAGAATCAGTTATTATGGGCAACTGAGAGAACCGACTTGAGAGTCACGGAGTACCGTATCCGCCGTTTAACCGGAAAAGTGGATCCTACTTTATTTTGGTATCATAGATATTTCTTATCTTTGATATCTCGTAAGGCATGACATTGATCCAGTCCTTGACTATTGAATCCATTGTCCGCTTTTGACAAATTTTCAACGACAATATTTCTTAATGTCTGCCTTATCTTTGACCACAGCTATCTCTTATCTTAGATGCTGCTAAGCTGGCATCAATCTTGTCCTTCCAGGTGTAGCCACGATTATTGAATCAATTGCCAGGCTTTTGACAATATTGTCTACTTTATCCTTTTTGATATCTGCCTTATCCTTGGCTATAGCTATCTCTTATCTTGGATACTACTAGCTGACGTCAATCCTGTCCTTCCAGGTGTAGTCTCAATTATTGAATCGATTGCCAGGCTTTTGACATATTGTCTACCTTATCCTTGAATTCCTGATGTGGGTTGGTCCCGCATATTAGCTGTGTATCCAGTGATAGATTGGTAAGAGCTGATGACATTGAAATCTCAGCTTATACTGCTGTAACTGTGCTGTGAATGTGATTCCCGTTTGGTCCTTGTTATGTAAAGGCTATGTATGCATGATATGAAATGCATGAATACAGAGCATGTGTAACTAATGGCTTTTTTTTTGTATGGATCTAGTTCTTTATGTCTTTGTTTTACTGGATCCTCTTTTGTGATGGCCTTCTTGGACTATCATTGAATCTCTTTATGCTTTTCAGCTTTTGTTCGCTGCCTCAAAAGCCCAACTCTTTTCAAAATCCTCTTTTTTTGACTTGTTCTTTGAATTTTGGCCTCAATTTCTTTAAAGTTGGCCCACCTCATAATTTATATCTCTTTCGGGTACTCATCCATTGTCATGGATTTGATACCATCAAAGGCTTTACTTTCAATGTCTGCTTTGCCCCTTTTCTTGTGACCGTGCCGACATTTACTTATCCTCATGTTATAATCTGAATGATTGCTCTTCCTTGAGCTCAAGTTTTGATCCATAAGACTTGCCTCCTTGTCTATTAAACTTCTTTGTTGGCAGTACTCCTCTTACGCTTCGTAGAGACTACTTTGCCCCCTGAATACGGTGTTTATGTGGATAAAAAGGTATCACCTCGCCTTTAACAGAAGGTCGAGCATTTCTAGACCTTTGTGATGGCACTTGATCGTAAATCTCTCTTACAAGAACCACATCTTCTTAAAGAAAGTCTCAAGCTATCTCCTCACTTTTAAGTCTACACACATTAATGAATAATGGTTTGGCCTTAAAGAAAAACTTTCATCAATTTGCAAAGCTTGACAAAGTAATTTACGGTCTTTGTTTTTAATTAAAATATCCTGCCATTCTTCCCTTTCCAACTCGAAGACATAAACTGTGCAAGGCAATAAGGTAGAAACATGATTCACAAGGATAGCCTTTTAGCTGAATGAGGATGATATCGAAAGGTAGCTGTTAGGTGTGAAGAAAATTAAGTTTGAATGTTTTTTTTTTTGTTGCAGTCTTTTAGCTGAATGAGAATGATATTAAGAGGTAATTATTAGGTCTGAGTAAAGTTAAGTTTGAGTGGTGTGAAAGAATGGTATTTTAATATTACTTGTGAGCAGTATTAAATAAGGTAGAAACATGATTCACAATGATAGTCTTTTAACTGAATGAGGATGTTCGGTTTGAGAAAAGTTAAATTTAAGTGGTGTGAAAGAATGGTCTTTTAATACTACTCGTGAGCAGTATTAAACAAGGTAGAAACATGATTCACAATGATAGTCTTTTAACTGAATGAGGATGTTCGGTTTGAGAAAAGTTAAATTTAAGTGGTGTGGAAGAAGGGTCTTTTAATACTACTCGTGAGCGAATTTGATTATGGTGAAAAACTCAATAGTGATGACCTCAACTTGCCACTCTTTCCAGAAAGTTAGACCTCATCTGTTGCCCCCCAACTATTGTGATCTTTATGCATGCTTGGTTTGAGGGTTGCTTTTGTGTTCTAAACCGCCTTTGCAGGTTTTCAGTCTAGAATCCATATCTCACTTTTTTTTTCTAGTTTGAGCCCTTTTTCCTTTTTTTTTTTTTGTTTTTGTTTTTGTTTTCTTTTGTTTCCCTTTTTTTTTTTTTTTTGTGAGCTATGGTGATGACATACTTGATAACTCTCTTGAAGTGAGATGACTCAAGTGGCCTTGCTTGCTCGTGTTTGTTCTCAGTTCTTTTTGGTTTTGAATTTTCCCTTGTTGGCTTTTTGATGGAAGGGATGAACTTTTTCCTTTTCGGAGTTTTTGTTACAAAGAACCAAGATCATAGCCTTCTTGAAATGAGATGATTCAAGTGGCTTTATTTGCTTCTCAGTCTCTTTTTTTTTTTTTTTGGATTTTCCCTTTAATGGCTTTTTGATGGAAGGGATGAACTTTTTCTTTTCGGAGTTTGTGTTGCGGAAAACTGAGAACCTTTTTTTTTTTTTTTTTTTTTTGTTTTGAGCATTTATGAGAATTGGGAGGCCACTGAAGTCATTTAATATGAGAGCTACTTTGTTTGGAAACTAACCCCAAACTTCTTGCAAGGATGTTGATAACCACTGTGAATTCTTTTTGAGGGTTGAGGTGCAACATATGAAATCTTTCTTACTAGATTTGGCAGCACTTTCAAGATCATTACTATCAAATTTCCCTTAACTTTTTATTTTCACCCACGAGTAGTATCGTTTTCAAAGTAAAGTGTGATAGCAATAATGGATAGTATAATGGAAAGGAGTGAGAGATGGATATAAAAACGGAATTTTGGTAAGAAGTGGTAGAATGTGTAGGTGTAATAATTGAATTTTTGGTAAAAATTGGTAGAATGTGTAGAAGTAATAATGGAATTAAAAAGTGGTAGAATGCACACGCAACATCTTTTTGTTAGAGAACAAAAAGAATTACCGGTTGTCGAAAAGTAAAGTGTGATGGCAATAATGGATAGTATAATGGCAAAGAGTGTAAAAATGGAAAGTAATAGAATGCACGCATCACATCTTTTTGTTGTACCAGAAAAAGAATAGCAGGTGTCCATTTAACAAAGACTACACCCTAGATTCTGGACTAAATCTAGGAGATTTACTATTAAATTACTTTTGCAAGCTTTCAAAGATACAAGTTTATTCAAAGGATTCCCTGTCATTCAAAAGTGTGTGCGGACTGTTAGGTCAGATCTGACTTGGAGCCCTTCCAAAATTAATGTAATTCCAGCTCAAAATCTTCACTTTCAATTACCAATCACATCGGGCCTAGCAACTTGAACTCGGCGAATTGTTGGACCTTGAGTTTCAGTATGACAGAATTTTCAGTTGAATGTCCAATTGAACCTTTTTGATAATCATATTTGGCATTTGGGTCATTCCAACTTGGAAGATGAGGCTACTTGGTCTTTGCTACCGTTGATATAGGTGATAGCAGAATGCTTTCTTCAGCCAAAACTGTGATTAACTTTCTGTCAATAATGAATTTCATTTTTTGGTGTAATGAGGAGGGAATTGCTCCGGCCATATTTTTTATCTTGGACTCTATATCTATGAGACGTCCTTCGGTTTGTTCTGCCATTAGTCTTGTTTGGAGCCGAGTTGGATATCGGTGTTGAGGTCCAATTTTACCTTTTTAAAGTGAGATTCATTTTACTAGATTTTACATGTATATGATTGATGCAATGGATGCATGCCATATAAAGTGAGATTATGTTTTTATCAGACTTTATATGCACGTGATTAATGTAATGCATGCATGCGATGGATGAGTTTGCTTATCCATTATCGTAGAACTTCAAAACTTTTAGTTGTCATTATAAAGACCAAAAAGTTAGTAAAGTTTAATGCGTGGTTTTGATGTATGAAGAGTAATTGCACAAAACAGAAGTACAAGAAAAGAAAGATAAGGTTATTAATAAGTTAAATAATAATTAACAACTCATGAAGTATTATGGATAAACAAGTTAAAACCATACGAAGAAAAGTGTAGAGTAACAACACAGCATAACAAGGATATACTTATGGCGTTGGTAAAATGGTAGAAATTCTATGGTCAGTTCTATGGTTAAGTGGGGAGTTCTATATGCATAAGGTGGTTTATCAAAAAGGCAGGGGATAGTTCCCGAATCCCGTCACTAAATCATAGTGACGGCCCGATTCCTTACCCTCTAGGGTTTATATAAGGAATGGATTAATTCGAGTCGTAGCTTTTCGTGGGCCCATGCAGAGACTAACCGTCTCAGAAGGCAATACACTACTTTGCTACTTTGAAACCGGTGAAGGCTTGGAGACCGTGGCCTCACAAGGACAGCAACACCAATTCCGCTTAGAAAGAATCGTGTTTGATTTAAGGAAGCTCGGGTATAGAGCTTCATTTTGTGAATGCGTTATGCATGTTTACTTAAGTAAATATAATATATAAATCCACATAAAAATAAACAAAACAGAACAAAATAAATCAACTTTTAGGCTTGACTCACTAACCAGGATCCCCAGTGGAGTCGCCAAGCTGTGGCAACGTCGGGTTTTCTGGAGTCGCCACCAATCCGTTTACCTAGGTCGATTGGACACCTTAAAATTGGTCTGCGAGAGTTCGGGGATCGGGAGTACGGTTACGCTAAAACAATATTGTTATAGCGCCCAAAATTGGCACCTTAGTTGATTTTAATTTTGTTTTACTTTGCTTTTAAATAATTTTCAGTTAATTTTCAAAATTAGAAATTTTAACTGAATTAGTCGAAATGTGGATTTTTAAGTTAATTTGTATAGAATTTTATACTTCCGAACCATGGACTCTGCCGAGTCATTTGGACACGGAATTTGGTGAAATTTTAATCCATATCGTAAAAATATGGATTTTTATCTTTTTATTTAATTTATTTATTTTAAAAGTTAATATTTTCCAAACCGTAGATCCTGCCGGATCATCCGGATATGAAAATTAATTTAAATTTAATTATTTAATTAATTAATAAACGGTACACGCAAACTGAATTTTCCTAAATGTGATTTTTTTTTATTATATTAAAACTAATTTTAGATTAACTATTAAAAAGTCTATCCAAATCTAATTATGTTTAATATTAATTCCTAAACTAATTCATAATTATCCAAACAAAACTATAAAAGGAAAACATAAGTAAAACAATGACCAATTTGTAAATCAGAACAACATTAGAGGCTCAATTAGACAAATCAAATAAATTCAGGGGTAAATTATTTATTAAAAATATTTATCTAAACTAATCACACAATTATGTTTAATATTAATTTCTTTAAGTTTATTCATACTCTTAATCAAATGAACAAACAAAAACATAAAAGAAAATAAACATTAGTGACCAAATTGTAAATCGAAACAACCTAAAAGTCTCAGATGAACAAATCAAATAAATCCAGGGAGTAAATTATTTATTAAAATCACCAATCTAACATAATCATATAATTAAACTTAATGTAAATTCCTAAGTTAATTTATGCCTTTAATTAACTAAACAAACAAACAAAAAAAAAACACAAAAAGAAAATAAGTAAATCAGCGACTAAATTATGAATCAAAACAACATTGGAGTCTCGATTAGATAAATCAAATAAATCCAGGGGTAAAACTAGAATTATGCCGAACTTATGACTTTCAGATCAAATCCGGGTCGACAACGGGTTGGTTTGCGATCTGGTTTTCATTATTTAATTTTAATTAATTTTTTTTTTGTTTTGTTTGTTTTAAATAATTTCAATTAATATCCAAACCATGGATTCTAACCGAACCACCTGGATATGGACGAAGGATTGATTTCGGATTTTATTAATTACTAAGGGCGGATCTCTGAAATTTGCCATGTGTTATAAAATTGATCTCTTATTAAATCTCTTCCTAATTTCTAGATGATGAGAAAAGTAAGCATACATGAGCAATTAATTTACTAATTATTCTTATATCCTATTAATATTTTTTATTTTCAAGATGCATTATGAGATCTAAATTACAATTATAAGAACCAGAAAATATAAAAATGAATTAAACATTCCAAAATGATATGCCTATATAGATTTAATGACTTAATTTGATAGATGACAAATTAAACAGAACAAAGAGAGAAATCAAAGAAAGTAAAATAAATAAAGAAGTAAGTAAATAAATAAATAAGTAAAAAAAAATAGATAGTCAAGTAAGTAAGTAAATAAATCAACCGATGAGTAAATAAAGAGAACAAATAAAAAGAAAACAAACAAAAAAAAAAAAAACAAAACAAAAGAGACAACATGAAGTAAAACACATAAGTCATATTTTGTATAAACTTAATAATTAAAATTAATGCAAAGCTCAAACAGACAAAATAAATAAAACAAAAGAAAAGAGAAATCAATAAAAATCCTGCTGTTAGTGACTGATCTGCGAGATAAAATGAAGTTAGTGACTCATATGAAATAAAATTAGAAGATGGAGGATTGAATAAGGGTTTTACCCAAAAAAAAAAACTTTGACTTGGTCAAAATAAAAGATGCGTCTGGCGTCTTCGTCTTCTTCTTTTGTTTTTCCGGCGTCGGGACGATGGTGGCGCTGCAGCAAAAGGGGACGGCAGGGCGACCGAGGGGGAAGTCTAAGCGCGGCACGAAGCACGGGCGCGGCGTGGTGGAGCAAGGGAATAGCTTCAGTGGCGGTTCCATCTCCGGAACCGAGGACAGACAGGGAATCTCGACGCCGCCGGTGGCTGTGGCTGATGGACGATGGCGCACTGAGTAGCTACCTTCAGGCTTCACGAGGTCGATGAAGACGGAGCGAGCGAGGCGGCGAGCAGATGAGGGATTGCGAGAGCGAGCTACGGTCAGCGTCACCGCGTCTGCCAACTGCCGAGGGAGGCAGCAGCAACAGCAACTGAGATGGATTTATAGCCCAGCCACAGTCGCCAATCATATACCACCCAGCAGGAAATATTTTGTTCTTTCGAGCGAAAGAGATGAATCGTGGGCGTGGGCCTTGAGCTTGGAAGAGTACGCGGCGAACTTCTGAGGGAGAGGAGGAGGAAACAATTGAAGTAGGAGAAGGTGAGAGAGAGATCATCCTGGAGAGAGAGAAAGAGAGAGAGAAGAGAGTCGAGAGAAGGAAATTAGTTCTGTGTGGCCAGAGAAGATGGTTGTTTGCGAGGGAGGAAGGAAAATTGAGAGTGAAAAGCTGTTGTGAGAGAGAGAGAGGGAGAGCCTTCGGGAGAGAGAGAGCTTAGGGAGCAGGTGAGAGATCCGCTCCAGCTAGGAGCTTCCTGAGTGAGAGAGCTAAGAAGGCCCCCTGCTAAATAGAAACGAGAAGAAGAAAGGAGAAGGCTCCAGAGGGCCTCGAAGTCTCTGGAGATGAGATTTTTTTATTTTTATTATTATTTTAACTAATAATAAATTTTTAATTTTTAATTTAACACACACAAACAGATATATTATTATATTTTATTTATTTTTTTTTTAAACTTATAAAATAAAAATGCCCCCATCCTAAACTAATTGTTATCAATAAATATAAAATATTATTTTTAATTTAATTAATATTTTTTAATTAATTAATTTTTTTTTATGAAGGTCGGACGAAATTGGGTGTCAACACTTAGATACCACTGCAATGCTGATTTTGTGAGACTTTCCTGAAAAAGTGCAATCCACACCTTTTCATCTTTTGTGAGTGGTTGTAGTTTCCTTAGGAACAGTGTGATGTGAGTGATGGGATCACTCGTTCCGTCGTATTTTACGAAATCCGGTACTTTAAAATCCGAAGGGATTATGACGTCTGGCACTAAGCAGAGGTCATCCACTGAGAGAGATCCGAATATATTACCTCCTTCAATGGCTCGCAGTCTCTTCTCTATTGTTTCGAGTTTTTGAGATTTTCCTTCTTCCTTTGGTGGTGTCTTCTTCTCTTCATACACAGTGTCTTGTTTCAGGTGAACACTAGCAGACTGTCCTGGTTCCTGAAACAGGTTTTCTTGGACTGAGACTCGTTGCGGAGTGAATCCCGGAGGATAAGTGGGATCTTGTGCTTCTTTGATGGGAACTTGAGTTACTTTCTCCTTGATTAGTTCCATGAATTGTCTTATCTGTTCTGCCATACCTTCTATCTTGGACTCCATCTCTATAAGACGTCCTTCGGCTTGTTCTGCCATTAATCTTGTTTGAAGCCGAGTTGAATATCGGTGTTGAGGTCCAATTTTACCTTTTTAAAGGAATATTTATTTTATTAGATTCTATGCGTATATGATTGATGTGATGGATGCATGCAATGAGATTATGTTTTTATCAAAATTTATATGCACGTGATTGATGTAATGGAATGCATGCAATGAGATTATTTTTATCAGATTTTATATGCGTGTGATTGATGTAATGGATGCATGCAATATAAAGTGAGATTATGTTTTTATCAGACTTTATATGCACGTGATTAATGTAATGGAATGCATGCAATGAGATTATTTTTATCAAATTTTATATGCATGTGATTAATGTAATGGAATGCATGCAATGAGATTATTTTTATCAGATTTTATATGCGTGTGATTGATGTAATGGAATGCATGCAATGAGATTATTTTTATCAGACTTTATATGCACGTGATTAATGTAATGGAATGCATGCAATGATATTATTTTTATCAGATTTTATATGCGTGTGATTGATGTAATGGATGCATGCAATATAAAGTGAGATTATGTTTTTATCAGACTTTATATACACGTGATTAATGTAATGGAATGCATGCAATGAGATTATTTTTATCAAATTTTATATGCATGTGATTAATGTAATGGAATGCATGCAATGAGATTATTTTTATCAGATTTTATATGCGTGTGATTGATGTAATGAAATGCATGCAATGAGATTATTTTTATCAGACTTTATATGCACGTGATTAATGTAATGGAATGCATGCAATGAGTGAGTTTGCTTATCCAATATCATGGAACTTCAAGACTTTTAGTTGTCATTATAAAGACCAAAAAGTTAGCAAAGTTTAATGCGTGATTTTGATGTATGAAGAGTAATTGCACAAAACAGAAGTACAAGAAAAGAAAGATAAGGTTATTAATAAGTTAAATAACAATTAACAACTCATGAACTATTATGGATAAACAAGTTAAAACCATACGAAGAAAAGTGTAGAGTAACAACACAGCATAACAAGGATATACTTATGGCGTTGGTAAAATGGTAGAAATTCTATGGTCAGTTCTATGGTTAAGTGGGGAGTTCTATATGCATAAGGTGGTTTATCAAAAAGGCAAGGGATAGTTCCCGAATCCCGTCACTAAATCATAGTGACGGCCCGATTCCTTACCCTCTAGGGTTAATGTAAGGAATGGATTAATTCGAGTCGTAGCTTTTCGTGGGCCCATGCAGAGACTAACCGTCTCAGAAGGCAATACACTACTTTGCTACTTTGAAACCGGTGAAGGCTTGGAGACCATGGCCTCTCAAGGACAACAACACCAATTCCGCTTAGAAAGAACGTGTTCGCTTTGAAGAAGCTCGGGTATAGAGCTTCATATTGTGAATGCATAATGCATGTTTACCTAAGTAAATATAACATATAAATCCACATAAATATAAGCAAAGCAAATCAAAATAAATCAACTTGTAGGCTCGACTCACTAACGTCGACATCCCCAGTGGAGTCGCCAAGCTGTGGCAACGTCGAGGTCTTCTGGAGTTGCCACCAATCGGTTTACCTAGGTCGATTGGACACCTTAAAATTGGTCTGCGAGAGTTCGGGGATCGGGAGTACGGTTACGCTAAAACAACTTTGTTATAGCGCCCAAAATTGGCACCTTAGTTGATTTTAATTTTGTTTTGCTTTGCTTTTAGAAAATATTCAGTTAATTTTCAAACTAGAAATTTTAACTGAATTAATCGGATGCGGATTTTTAAATTAATTTATATAAAATTTGATACTTCCGAACCATGGACTCTGCCGAGTCATTTGGACACAGAAGATTTTGATTCCGAACCATGGACTCTGCCGAGTCATTTGGACACGGAATTTGGTGAAATTTTAAACAATTTTATCCATATTGTAAAAATATGGATTTTTATCTTTTTATTTAATTTATTTATTTAAAAAGTTTGATATTTTCCAAACCGTAGATCCTGCCGGATCATCCGGATATGGAAATTGATTTATCGTAATTATTTAATTCTTATTATTATGAAATTAATTTTTAAATGGTAATTCTTTTTGTTTATGAATGATTTTTAATACTAACTAAAAAATTTATCTTTATATTTTTACTTCTTTTTTTACTTTCTTTCTTTTTCTTCTTTTTTACTTATTTTTACTTATTTTTAATTTTCTTTTAATTTCTTTTCTTTTCTTTCTTTCTTTCTTTTCTTTTTCTTTTTCTTTCTTTTATCTTTCTTTTCTTTTTCTTATCTTTCCTTTCTTTTCTTTATCTTATCTTTCTTTTATTTTTCTTTCTTATCTTTCTTTTATTTTTCTTGTCTTTTCTTTCTTTCTTTTCTTTTTCTTATCTTTTCTTTTATTTTTTTTTATCATTCTTTTCTTTTTCTTATCTTTTCTTTTATTTTTTTTCTTATCTTTTTTTTCTTTCTTATCTTTCTTTTATTTTTCTTTCTTATCTTTCTTTTATTTTTCTTATCTTTCTTTTTTTTTTTTTTGATTTTTTTCTTGTTTAATGAAGGATATTTATTATTTAAATAATTACTTAATTTATAAAAGAATTCAAAAGTAATTAATTTTTTTATAAGAAAGTTAATTAATTAATCTTGAGATTTATTTTATGTTTATTCAAAAAAAGAAATAAATTAATTAAGAAAGATTTATATTTTATGTTATGTTTGTTCTTTTTATTTAATAAAAGATAAACAAAAAAAAAATTATTAAATCAAGATCTTATTTATTCAGTAAAGAAACCAAAAATTATATGTATATTTTAAAATAATAAAAGTCTTAATATTTTATTTTGTTTTATTTTGTTTTGATAAAAGATTAACCAAAAGTAATTGTTTAATTAAGAAAATCAAAAATTTATATGTATATTTTAAACAAAAGAAGAAAAGTTTTGATATTTATTTAATTTGTTTTGGAATAAAATATTATTTAACCAAAAATTTATATGTATTTTAAAACAAAATTTTTGATATTTATATTTTTCTGTATATTCTTTTTTGTTTAATGAAAGATTTTTTTAATTTTAATTTATATCTTTGAAAATATATAAGTCTAAAATATCTAAGAGAAAATTTAAATTTTTATTATTTTCGAAATCATTTGACTAAGATTTTTATAAAGGAAACAAAAATTTATATCTTTTCATTATTTTAAAAAGAAATAAGTAAAAATATTACTGAATAAAATATTAGCCCAAAATTTTTATTCTTTTTATTCTTTTTATTAATAAAGAAAAAAAACTAAAAAGTTATATTTTATTATTTTAATAAATAATTAATATATTAGTCCAAAGTTTTTTTATTTTTAATAAAGAAAAATTTATTTACAAATTTTATTTAAAAATATTTCCAAGCCATGGATCCTGGCGGATCATTTGGTCATGGATTTTTAATTTTTGTTAAATTTTAATTATTTAATTAATTACTAATTTTAATTATAATTTTATTGGATTTTTCTTGAATTTTTAATTTTAAAGATATGTTTAAAAAGAATTGATTTGTATATTTTTTTAGAATTATTTAATTATTTCTATTTATTAATTTTAACAAAAAGGAATAAAAAGTCAACTTTTTTATTTTTAAAGAAATAATAAAAAATAAAAATAATTGGCTTTTAAAAATAATTTTTTATTAGCCTTAATAATTAATTACAAAATAACCTTCTTTTAATTTTCATTTATTTATTTATTAGTAAAGGGTAAAGGTGAATTAAATAAAAATAAAGTGGGGCTTTTTGGCCATCCACTTTAAAAATAAATAATAATAAAGGTTACCAAAGTTGATTAAATTAATTAACAACAATAATAAAAATTAGCCAAATTTAATTAATTGTTAACAACAATAATAAAAAGTTAGTCAAGTTAATTAATTAACAACAATAATAAAAAGTTAGCCAAGTTAATTAATTAATAACAATAATAAAAGTTAGCCAAATTAATTAATTGTTAATTAACCAAATTAATTAAATTAATTAATTAACAAGAATAATAAAAAGTTAGACAATTTAATTAATTATTAACAACAATAATAATAAAGGTTAGTAAAAATTAGCAAGTTAGTTGTTAGTTGTTAATAACAACAAAAAAAGAAAAAAGGTTAGTAATAATAACAATAATAAACAAATAAATAAACAAGTAAAAAAAAATAAAAGAGTTAATTAATTAATTTTCTGCAAAGACAAAATAAAAAGGTTAGTGACTTAATAGAAAGAAATTGAAAAGATGATGGGTGAAACAGGGGTTTACCCTTTTGAATTAAAATTTTGAATTCCTGGGAAACGAAAACAGAGCACACGCGAGGGAGGAAGGGGGGGGCGACGGAGCGCTGTGACGGCGTGACGGCAGCACGGCGGCGGCGTGACGAGACGACGACGGCGAAGTGGGGAGGCGACGGGCGACGGCGTGACCGCGTGACGGCAGCGACGGAGCAAAAGAGAGGAGAGACAGCGAGTGAAACGGAAGAGAGAGAAGGGAAGAAGATGGTCTGATCGTAAGAAAACAAAGTTTGGGACTTTCTGGGCAGAGGGAGGATAAGCTAGGGAATAAGGCTGTAATTTTATCTTTTTTTAAAACGGAGCTCTAAGCTTTTTCTCTATTTTCTTTCTGTATTCAGCACTAAATTTGGAGGCCTATTTATAGAGGAATTTTGGCCGAACTGTTGATGGATAAATTAATAAAAAATTTCAAACTTATCTTTTAAATTGGTAAAATAACAATTTCAGCCCTTTACGTCTCTCATCCTCTTGATAAGTTCTTGAAGCTTCTGATTTTGACAATTTTATCGTTTTCTGTCAATTTGGGCCAGAAACGTCGGTCGACCCAAAAATTCATGTGACAAACTACCAAATGCTCCTGGAACTTTCAGAATTTGTCAATTTTTCCCGAAACTTCTTAATTTTGTTATTTTTACCTCAAACTTTTAAATTTTGCCATTTTTTTGGAGTTTTCTTTTTTTCTTTCAAATACACACATATATCATTTTAAATCAAATCTTCACAAAACAAAAATGTATTTTAAACTAATTAAAATTTTTAGTAATAATAATAATAATAATAATAATAATAATAATTTTTTAATTTCTTTTATTTAATTTCTTTTAAAAAAAATTTTTATGGTCGGACGAAATTGGGTGTCAACAAGAAACATTTAGGACGAAAACAAACTAACGTAGAAATAGGAGGGCTAAAGGCACTTTTGCATTGAGAAACAATAGTGGGTTAAGGATGGAACGGTTCCGGAAGTGGAGAAGCGATGGTAGATGGAGCGTGGATGTTGAGAAGCTATAGTGGACGGAGCATGGAAGTGTGAATCGAAGCGCAGAAGTGGAGAAACGACGGCGAACGGGAGTGTGGAAGTGGAGAAATGGAGGTGAAGTGCGAATCGAACTGTGGAAGTGTAAGGAAGAAGGCAACGGAGGGAAGAGAATCAGCGACGAAGGGAAGAAGAGATGATGAGATTTCCGGCCATGTAACCGAATAACCAGTAGAACCGGGTGCCCCAACCATTTCTCTTCTCATATCCTAATCTGCTGGTTGAATAAGAAAGAAATTAACATTTGGGACTAAAATGATTAAAAAGGGAAAAATATAGTTATGGTGGTAATTTTGACCAAATATTAATCTGGAGGAATGGACGGCTGTGATTGGGGGGGCACGGTACCAGTCTGGGGTGGGTATTTTAGAATCTTCTTGGTTTAACACCTTACACATACTCCTTGTTTATTTGGTTTGAACGAATCCCTAATCTACCTAATAAAGTCCTCAACTTCTGAACTTTTGTCTTAATGGAGGTCAATCAGTCACTTTCACTATTAAATTTGATAGAATCTCATTAAAAAATACTAACTTTTGCATCTAAATTTCACTATCAAATTTAATCGTAGGAGTGATTAACTGATATTGAATTAGGACAATCAAACTCTAACACAACTGTACAATACTAGAAAGTTTAATACTATCTTCGTTCATATTTTTTGACACATTTCACATTTTGCTTAATTTATTTATATTATTGTTTGATAAAAAAATTTAAAAGAATATATATAGAACTATAAGTCTTCATTAATCATTTATATGTAAATTTTTTTATTTATATAATAAAATATTTAAAATAAAAAATTATAAATTAGTTAGTGTGAATGGTGAATATTGTAAAGAATTGAAGTATTATTACAACCGTTTAATATGAAACGTCAAAGTTTGTACACTGAACGGACATTATTTAATATTTTGAGTTACTAATTAGATACCAATTTTTTTATTCATATACCATATACATAGCTAAGCTTGAAGAAAGCTGTTTGACGATGGTCTAATGATCGTTGATCCTCTCTGCTTTTGCTTCACGAGGAAGGAACTGGAAATGAGCCATCAGTCAATCTTCCTGAATTCGTTCCGATCCCACATGCACGCCCGAGCTCCACCAGAACCGACCTTTCGAGCCAGGCCAGCCAGCTGACTTGAGCCTCTTAGAGAAGCAAGAGATATTGGGGGGAAAGCAACGAGAGTTTCAATAAAAAAAAGAACTAAGAGAGTTAAGAAGGGAAGACATCTGAAGTTTTGGTATTCCCGAAGTCGTTCTTGCTCCGTTTCTTGAAACAGAAGCAAGAAGAGAAGACGAGCCGGAGCACATTCTTTAAAACTCGGCCCCTCTTTGGAATCCGGCGTGGATTGGTTCCCTGAAACCTCCGACCGAACGCCGCATTCTCCGCCATTTTTTGGTTGGTTTTTCGGCGGATCAGAATCTTAGATATCTGGGAGTGGAGATATAGGGAGACAGAGCAAAACAGAGCACCGACGAGTTGGGCAGTATTGGAGCATGTTAGGCTTTGTTTATAGAGCGAGGCCAAAACCGAGTAAAAAAGCAAACGCGTGAAGGGAACTCGTAATCGTACAGAAATTTGTTGAGTTATTTCTTTCTTTTAAGTGCTCTGTTTTTTGTCTGTGAGACCCGTTCATCGACTTTAATTTAAACTAAATCGAATTTATACTGGAGCTTCTTGTTCAGGGTTTTTGAGGTTTGAACCAGTCGCTGGTACTAGGAGACGCGCTTAGGTGTGCAATGGGCTGGGCTTGGTTGGACTGGTTCTTGGTAATGAATCTGGAGTCCGTATTCCCCCCTATGGAAGCTTGAATTATAAATTACTCCCATAATCTCATATTCTTTAATACATTTTCATTTTTTTAGCTTAAATTTAACTTGATTTTATTAATATTATTTTTTTGTAAAAAATTTATATTAAGAAATTATAACTCTTCATTTATTGTTAATGTATGATAGTTTTTTTAGTTATATACAAAAATAATGAAAATAAAAAAATTATAGATTAATTACTATGAATAATAAATGTTGTAAAGGACTTAAAACAGAGAAACCCGTGCACCCTCTCATCTTTTCTTCTTTCTTTCTTTTTTTTTTTCGTTTAAGAAAATACTATCAATAGGGAAATCGACTTTTTTCCAATTTAAAGAGAGCATCAACTAATTATCCAAACATTCTAATTGTTTTTTTTTTTAAATTAGATTTGAGGGTGTTTAAAAACCGATGTGTAAGAGTGTGCTCTTAACCCTGAAAGGTAAAAGTATAAATAAAGTAAAATTTTAAGAAGAAAAGTGTAATTGTTGTAATCGAATTAAGTAAAAAAGGAGAGAAATCCAATGCTCATAGCCAGTTTGATGACTAATCGGAGTTGTTTTCAGGCGAAAAGATTCCTATTTCAACACCCATTTATCAGCTGAGGAGAATTTTATATACGTACATACTGTTAGGGGCAATTATAATTTATCCAATGAGGTTTAGGTAAGATTATATTTTATATCATTTTGTTTTAGAAATATACACTTTATCCCTGCCTTTTTAATACAATCCGCTAGCAAATTTTAAAATTCTAATTTAGATTATACGGTACTCATATTTAAGTAATTTCAATCTGTATGGTATTTTTTTTATAATTAATTGATATTAAAAATTACAGTTTTCTATTTACAAAAATAATAGAAAGAAAAAAATTGATAATTTTATTAAACAAATAAAGGGTAAAGTGTATAGTTTTAAAACAGAAGAAGGGGTAAAATGTAATTTTACCTAAACCTCAGGGAATAAATTGTAATTAACTCTTATTATTAACCTGAAAAATATAGTTTGATATTGTTTGATGGAAGGTCTTCAAACATAGTTTCCTGGTTAATTCATATTGGATGATATCATAATTTCATCTGTAAAATTTTAAATTTTCTTTTTTTAGGATTTAGGGTCTATTGTCTCAAAACCTAATTAAGCATACATATTAATTTTTTCTTTCACACTTTTGCATCAAAATGCAAGATATTTTTTTTTGTCTCTACTGTGATCGGGGAATGCAAAGACAATTTTATACTATAAAAGTCCTATATAGAAATGGTGGGTTGGCTAACTCGAAAATTTTGATGTTACTTAATTTTGTTTCTTGAGTGGCAATGGCAAACTTAAGTGCATTGAGGGCTGCATCTTAGGCTGCTGGCGACCAACCCTTAAATTGTCTTGGCTCGAGTCCAGATCTTCAACTCAACAATTTTATGTAAAATTAATCCTAATGTGGCGTACATAGAATTATGTGCATAATTCACATAATTTAGACGTTGGATTAGGATTACTAATTGATATAAATTGTTATAACAACTATTTGAGATGTAACATTGATTTGCTTTTTCTCTTTGGGTGAAAAGATATCTAATTTTTTTGGCTTATTATAGGAAGTATTGACATGTTTTGATTTGAAAATTTGATTTGACAGAAAGGTTCATTCCCATCATGCGACACCAATAAATAGTAATTTTATTGATGTGATATAATGTAAAACCAGAATTAATATAAAAATTATTAATTTTTTTATATGTGAAATAACTCATGATTCAAAATATATTTTTATCTAATATAACCTAATTTAATAAAAATAATTTAGATTAAATTTCAGGTTTACCAAAACTCATACTCAAAACTAATTTGATGTAATGTAAAGGGTCGTTCTTATGAGACAGGCAGTGGCTTTATGAGTATTATATTCCAATCGTACATGTGGAAGATTTTTGCAGTGCGAAATCACGTGTTACAAGGCCATGGTCCATCCTCTTGACTTATAAGTCGTGGTGTTGAAACGTGCGCATGGAGAGGCCAGTTGCGTTCTTGCATAGTTGTTTGTTCAGATCCCCGGAAAATCCAGCTTCTTGGAATCTGTCTCCTTCAGCTCACCTTCAGCTCAACCAACCACAGAGAGACAGACCCAAAAAAGGCCTCACGTGTTCGCTCACTCTCTACCTATAAAGTTCGAACCTTGGGATTGAACCAGAATCAGGATCATGGCGGCGCTGCTGCCCGGAGCTGATCCAGAACCCTCTCCCTCGGAGTTTGTCATCGTCACTGACCCATCACCACCTTCTCACAATGCCAATCTTCACTTCCTCCATAACCCACGACCAGTGGTTGCCTCGCTGGACCATAAGGTTTCGTTCCTTGCCCCCCTATTCTCTCCCATTCCTTATTTTCTTTTGCATTAAAGGTTCTGTTTGATTGTTGGCTTTCATGGTTTTCTTGGAGTCACGCCTTCTTTGTTATTGCGATGGCTCTTGTTAGAGGTTTGCGTTTCTGGGTTTGCTCCCGTTGTGTTGCTTGTGCTCTCTCTGTACCAATGAAATTCGTGTTGGAATATTTTCCCTTTGTAATTGAAAAGATTGCAGTTTGATTATTAGCATTGCATTTTTGGGAGCTATATAACCATAGTTTAAGTTTTGCCAAATTTATGTTATATTTGGAGTGTCAGTATGAGATAAGCTGGCGGCCAAGCTCACTGTGGCTCCTAGGACTGCTTGCTGTTCCCAAATTTTGGCCTTTCAAACTGTTTGGATGTGAACTCCTGAATTGAGTCACTTGACAAGGACTATCTACTGATTAACTCATTTTCAACTAGGGCACTGGTAGATGGGGCAATTTAGGTCTTGCATACAAAACTCTAGGAGTTGTATTTGGAGGGCTTGTGACATCCCCACTCTATGTATACCCATCAATGCCTTTGAATTCTCCCACCGAAGAGGACTACTTGGGTCTATACTGTATAATGTTCTGGACTCTCAGTCTCATTGGCGTGGTGAAATATGCCACCATAGCGCTTAAGGCTGATGATCACGGTGAAGGTATGTATGGAGTCATGCCTGAAATAGAATGTATTCTGTGTTTAACACCATATAGTGAAAACTTATTTAATTCCCAAAACATGAAGTCTTTATTTGACTTAAAATTGTTCTCTTGCAGGTGGAACATTTGCCTTGTATTCCCTACTCTGCAGGAAGATGAATATTGGTATCCTTGATTCCAAACACCCTGAGGCTAAGTCTAGTCTTTCACACTCTATCATGAATGATGGAATTGAGACAAAAAGCAGGCTGGGAGAATTCTTTGAGAGAAGTCTAGTTGCTAGGAGATTATTGCTTTTTGTTGCTATGCTAGGCATGTGCATGCTCATAGGTGATGGTATTCTAACGCCTGCTATTTCAGGTTTGCTTGCGTCCTTTTTGCGTCGATATTATTGTTTGAAATTTCAGCATGCTACTTTAGATGCATGTTTCTGATATCTGCTTTTGGAGATCTTGACAGTGCTGTCTGCAATAAATGGAGTCAGAGCGCCATTTCCTAAAATCAGTAAAAGTAAGGATGATCATATCTTTAGAACATACTGTTATGGAATGTTATTTATAGTTTAGAAAACATAATAATCTCTCTTTATTTTTAGGGATTTACTTTCTTTATTCCTAGAGATTTTCTTTCCTTGTATTCTCCTCCCATCTATTATATAAAGGTTGTGTGAGGGTCTTGTATTGATCAGGCCCTCTGTTGCTTCCTCTGATATTGTTTAACATGGTATTAGAGCCATAAACCCTAGCCTATCTCTGCTGCAGCTAGCACCAGAAACCATATTCACTTTTCCATTTCTGCTGCCCTAACCAATACCCTTATCTCTACTCAACCAAACCGAAAACCAAAGACACAGCCGCACCCAGGAGTCACTGGCGACCACAATAGTACCAGCGGTGTTGCCGGAAAACCTCCCACGTGCCGGCGCTTGGGCGTCACGTGCTGCTGTCCGGCGACCTCTGGCAATGGCGTTCTGATGGATGTGCTTGCCTCTCTGTCTTGAACAAGTTTCTGGTCTTGATTCATGTCAATTATGACCAGAATTTGAGTTTTCTCGCTATCCGATTAGTCTCTCGTATGTTGCTGTGCATCGTTAGCAAAGTTTGTGATTTGTTTGTTGGTCTCATCAAGGAGAATGTCAAATCATGAGGAGGAAAATTCCCAATCAGCTGTGGCCTCACAACCGTTTGTTACTTTATCTCAGGAAGAGTACACTAAATACTTGTAATATCAGTCTGCATAGTAGGCCGTTTCTCCTCCCATGGTATCTGTCGTGCATCGAGGAAACCCAACAGCTTGTTATTCATCTAGCCTCTCTAGAAATCAATCTTGGGTGTTGGACTCTGGTGCCACTAACCATATTTTAGGTAAAATAGCCAATTTTGATCAAATATCTCCTCTAGCTTCACATCATAGTCAACTCACCATTGTTGATGGATCTACCACCACCATTAAAGGTATTGGATCCACTCAACCTTGACCTTCTTTTACTTTACCCTCCACACTCTATGTTCCAAATTTTCCATTTAATCTTATGTCTGTGAGTAAACTGATCAAACAACTAAACTATTCTATTAGTTTATTTATTGATCATGTCATTATCTAGGATTTGAAGACTAAGAAGACGATTGGAGAAGGGCGTGAATCGAATGAAATGTACTATTTTGATAGATTGCAGTCATTAGTAGCGTGTCATGTTTCAGCTTCTCCTCTCCACTTCTAATTCATAGCCGTTTGGGTTATCCATCCTTAGAGAATCTCAAGAAATTAGTTCCAAATTTAAGTTCAATTTCTATTTTGTCATGTGAGTCTTGTCAGCTTGGGAAGCATAATCGTACTCCTTACTTGTCTCGAGTCAATAAACGAGTTGATAAACCTTGTATACTAGTTCATTCATATATTTGGGGTCTTAGCTGTACCAAGTCTAAATTGGGATTTCAGTATTTCATAATTTTTGTTGATGATTTCTGTTGAATGATTTGATTATATCTAATGAAAAATCGTTTAGAGTTATTTTCTATCTTTTGTGCCTTTTGTACTGAAGTTCAAAATCAGTTTCACACCCGAATCAATATTCTTGTTAGTGATAATGCAAAAGAGTATTTCTCTAACTCAATCTCTAGTTACATGCAGCAACAGGGTATACTCTATCAATCCTCCTGCCCACATACATCTCAACAAAATGGAGTAGACGAAAGAAAAATTCAATACATTGTTGAAACAGCTCGTATCCTATTAATTCACATGAATGTACCCAAAAGTTTTTGGCCTAACTACAGCATTAGCCTTTGAACTTGCCCAACTCGAGCGAGTTGGTCCAAAACTCACTACTCACTAAAACTTAGTCCCTGAACTTTTTAAAAGCTATGCACTTTAGTCCATTATCTACTGTTTGAACAGACGGCGTTAGCCTGGGGTTGAAATCCACAGGCTTTCGTCCCCGCCGCCCTTCTCTCATCTTTTCGTTTGATTCAGTCCATCATAATCGATTCCGTCCAGCTCTCTCGATTCTGTCACGATATCGTTGGCGTGCCGTGATCCCCCTCACAAGCACACCGTTGTCTCCTCCATGCCAGCACGATTCAATCGGGAAGCTCGATTCGCTCGGGACAACTAATCGCCTGGGAAACGAATCGCCGCTGTGAGGGAGGAGCAACAGAGCGATTCATGGCTGCCTACTCCCGCCTTCTAAAAAATCCGTCTTGCAAATTAGATGTGGAAGAAGCATGCGCCGGTACCCTGCCAGTGCAGCGTCTTGTCACCACACACAGAGGAACTTGTCGGCTGCGACTCGTCTCGGCTGAGGAGGAGTTGCAACGAAGGAGGATCAGTCGTCGATTTCAAACCCATGTTGCGACAGTGAGCCCGAGTTGGTTCGTCTCAGCCTAACGCAATTCGTTTATTACTATTGGGAATGGACTAACGTGCATAGTTTTTCGAAGTTTAGGGGCTAAGTTTTATTGAGTAGTGAGTTTTGGACCAACTCGCTCGAGTTGGATAAGTTTGAGGGCTAATGCTGTAGTTAGGCCAAAGTTTTTTAGGAGATGTTGTGCTCACTGCATGTTTTCTTATCAATCGTTTGCCATCTTCTATCCTTGCGGGTAAAATTTCTTTTTCTGATCTTTTTCCCTGTCAAGCTCTCTTTCCTGTCATTCCTCGTATATTTGGTTGTGTCTGTTTTGTTCATCAGAACTAGCCTGGCACAGATAAACTAGACCCCAAATCTCTAAAATGTATTTTTCTTGGATACCCTCGTTTGTAAAAAGGGTACAAGTATTTCAGTCCTTCCCTAAATCGCGTTTTTGTTTCTACTGATGTTACATTTTTTGAAATTACACCATATTTTTCTGATACTCAATTCATGTCTTCTGATACTAATGACTGTCTGCCCTTGCCCTTGCCCTTGCCCTTTGTACCTATGGCTCCTATCAATATTGATGTTCTAGTCACTGCTTCTACTCCTTCAGAGGTCATTCATGACAATAATCTGGCTTTTTTGGAGTGTCTTTCTCATCCTGATTTATAAGTCTATACTCGACGTCCTCATCAAGAAGTACTACCACAAGATTCACGCTCGTCTCCACTGTCTTCATCTTCAACTCTACCGGCTGATGATTTAGATATTCCAATTGCCCTTCGCAAAGGAAAAAGGTGTTATGCATTTCATCCTATCTCAAATGTGATCTCTTATAATTCATTATCACCATCATACTCTGCTATTGTCTCTACCTTGTTTTCTATTCCTTTGCCTAAGTCTGTTTTGGAAGCCTTGTCTCACCCTGGATAGAAGCAAGCCATGGAGGAGGAGATGTCAACTTTGCGGATTAATAATACATGGGATTTAGTTCCTCTTCCACATGATTAGACAGTTGTGGGTTGTTGAGGGGTGTTTAATGTTAAAATTCACCCTGATGGTACAGTTGATCAGTTGAAAGCTCATCTGGTAGCTAAGGGATATATACAGATATACGGTATGGACTACTCAGAAACGTTTTCTGCAGTAGAGAAAATGACTTTAGTATGAGTTGTCATTGCATTGGCAGCCACAAATTAGTGGCCTTTACATCAATTAGATGTGAAGAATGCCTTCCTCCATGGTGATTTTGAGGAGACTATCTTCATGGAGCAACCAGCTGGGTTTGTTGTTCAGGGGGAGACTGATATTGTGTCGTTTAAACAAGTCTTTGTATGGTTTGAAACAGTCACCACAAGCATGGTTTGGTCATTTCAATGCAGTTGTTATGGAGTTTGGTTTGCAGCAATGTGGCATGGATCACTTTGTTTTTTATCGACACTCTAGAGCTGGTAAAATTATTTTGATTGTCTATGTTGATGCTATTGTTATCACTGGTGATGATATTGTTGGTATCCAGTCCTTGAAATCCTTCCTGCAAACGAGATTCTAAACAAAGGATTTTGGTTTGTTAAGATACTTCTTAGGTATTGAAGTAGCAAGGTCCAAAATGGGGATTTGCTTGTCCCAAAGGAAGTATGTCCCTGATCTTTTAAAAGAAATTGGTTTATTGGGAGCCAAGTCAGTTGAAAGCCTTATGGAGCCAAATGTCAAGCGTGATGTAGATAAAGGGGAATACTTGAAGGAACTTATTAGGTATCGAAGACTTGTTGGCAAATTAAATTATCTAACTGTTACTCGTCCAGATATTTCATTTGCTGTGAGTGCAATAAGTCAGTTCATGGACTCTACTCGTACTAGCCATTGGGATACAGTAGTTAGAATTTTAGGATATCTCAAAGGAGCACTGGAATGAGGTATCCTTTACCAAAATCGTGGTCATACTCAGATTTAAGGATACACAGATGCTGATTGGGCAGGTTCCTATAATTGACGGTCTACTTCAGGTTACTGTATATTCAGAGGAGGAAACTTGGTGTCATGGAAAAGCAAGAAACAAAGTATTGTTGTAAGGTCAAGTGCTGAATCTGAGTATAGGGCAATGACGTATACTACATGTGAACTAGTTTGGTAAGGCATCTTGTCATGGAGCTTGGTTTCGCACACTCATCTCCTATGGAATTAATGTGTGATAATCAAGCAACCATCCATATTGCATCAAATCCCGTCTTCCACGAGGGAACTAAACATATTGAAGTTGACTGCCATTTTGTTCGTGAGAAGCTTCAAGAAGACTTGATCAAGACCCCGTATGTCAAATCAGAAGATCAACTTGCTAACTTATTCACTAAAGGTTTAGGAGGGTCTTGGAGCTTATGATATGTATGCTTCAGCTTGAGGGGGAGTGTTATGGAATGTTATTTATAGTTTAGGAAACATAATAATCTCTCTTTATTCCTAGAGATTTTCGTTCCTTGTATTCTCCTCCCATTTATTATATAAAGGTTGTGTGAGGGTCTTGTATTGATCAAGCCCTCTGTTTCTTCCTTTGATATTGTTTAACACATACGAATCTTCATAGATTACTTTGCTGATGTTAAAAGCCACGTTTAGCTTTGCTCAAGCGGTCAATTGCTTGCACCTCCTTTTCTTGCATATTTGTGACCATATATATTTTCTGTGGATGTTCGCAATTCTTTTGGCACAGAAAATGATGTTGGTGAAGCCAGTGTAGCACACTAGCAACACTAGAGACATGTTTTCGAAATGAATTATCAAGGAATTGAGTTTAGTCGAGTAAACATACTCTAGCATGTTAATAGAGATAAACACAAATTGAATGTGGTAGTTTAAGGGTTACCTGAAAGCAATGTTAAACAACAAATGTCTTAAGAATCCTGTATCAAAGAAAATAAAATTGTGGAGTCTCTTCTAGAGTTTTCAATTTGACCTGTGATGCAACTTATAATGGATATCCATCTCCTTAATACTCAGGAGCTTCCTGATTTACATTGTTGCAGCTGTTGTGGAAGCTCTTTCTGCCGCAGTTCTTGTTATCCTGTTCTTGCTACAGAAATGTGGCACCTCTCGTGTTAGTTTCTTGTTCTCCCCCATTATGGCAGCATGGACCTTCAGCACTCCACTTGTAGGAATTTACAACATTATACATCACTATCCCGGCATTTTCAAGGCTTTGTCACCACACTACATCTTGAGCTTCTTCCTGAGAAATGGGAAAAATGGGTGGCTGATGCTTGGTGGTACCATCTTATGTATCACAGGTGGCGTTATGACTCTCGTTACTCTATCTCATATATAAAAGATTCTGAGTTCTTCTAAATTTAATATGTGATTTGTGCATCTGGGAATTACTAGCTTTTCTCTAGCGAAAGAACTAATTGCTAGCTCTCATTGTGTGAAATTTGGTTTCCCTTTTTAGAAGGGAGAAATAATGTCTAAATCTATCTCGCCTCATGCATCAAATGCAGGTTCTGAGGCATTATTTGCAGACCTCGGACATTTTAACAGACGTTCCATTCAGGTAAACGTTAATGCTGCTATCTACATAGGCTTCATTTTCCTGGTTTTTAAGTTCCTCGCTCCATCTTCCTCACAGATAGCTTTCTTCTTCACAATATATCCCTCCCTCATTCTTACGTATGCTGGGCAAACGGCTTATTTGATCAAGCACCCCAATGATCATGATGACGGATTTTACAAGTTCATACCAAAGGAAATTTACTGGTCTATTTTTGTCATAGCTACATCAGCAGCAATTGTTGCCAGCCAGTCGTTGATATCTGCAACCTTTTCTGTTATCAAGCAATCAGTAGTGCTGGATTATTTTCCCCGGGTTAAGGTGGTGCACACTTCTACGAAGAAAGAGGGAGAAGTCTACTCTCCAGAAGTCAACTACATCCTAATGGTTCTCTGTGTTGCCGTCATTCTTATTTTTGGAGATGGGAAAGATATCGGCAATGCTTTTGGTATGGCAAACTAACACACCCTTCATTTTCTCCTGCTTCTCTTTAGCTGTTGCTGAAAACCACTGCCATTTTAAATTGCTTTTCACATTTCTTTTATATGTATGTGCTGAACTACAACTTATGTGCGGGTCCTTTGTTTTCAGGTGTTGTTGTCAGCCTTGTCATGCTGATCACTACCGTGCTGCTAACCTTAGTCATGATTATTATATGGAGAGCACCGATTCTTCTAGCTTTGCTCTATTTGTTCGTGTTTTTCACGATGGAAGGTGTTTATGTGACTGCGGTTTGCACAAAGGTTTCAGAGGGTGGATGGATCCCTTTTGCCATTTCTTTTATTCTGGCGTTCATAATGTTTGGCTGGTTCTACGGGAGGCAGAGAAAGATTGAGTATGAACTGACTCACAAAATGGATCTGGACAGACTGAGAGTACTATTATCTGATCCCGGAGTCCAGAGGGCCCCCGGATTATGCTTCTTTTACACCAAAATTCAAGATGGATTGACTCCGATCCTTGGGCACTACATAAAAAACATGAGGTCTGTGCACAGGGTCACCATTTTCACTACTCTTAGATCCTTGCTGGTTCCCAGAGTTGCTCCCCATGAGAGAGTAGTGATCAATAAGCTTGGTCTTAAAGGAGTTTATGGATGCATCATTCACTATGGCTATGCTGATTCGCTAAACCTTGAAGGAGATGACTTTGTCGATCAAATTACTGAAATTTTGAAGTTGCATATAGAGAACAGCTCAGGCGGTTTACAGTCTGATACCGCAGCGGTTGAGCAAGAGATGTCGGAACTAGAGGAGGCAAAAATGGCTGGTGTGGTTCACATTAGAGGGAAGACTAGGTTTTATATTGGTAACAACTGTGGCTGGTTTGACAGGTTCATGCTTGCGTTTTATGAGTTCCTGCACAATAACTGTAGGCCTGCGCTTCCTGCCCTGGTGCTGCCCCTATCACAACGCATCGAGGTTGGAATGCTTTATGAAGCTTAAAGAAGTGAGTTTATCAGTGCCTTTAGTTTAGCGACCTCATAGGCTCATACCATACCATAGCCATATACTTGTAAAATGGGACATGCAAAGCGGACGTAAGTTAAAGTTCATATTTCAAAAATCCTTTTTACTCGAAATTTTACAGATCCTCTCTGGTTACCAGCCTACTATTGAATAACATTTTTATGAATTCTTTACTTAACCTAAAAAAGAGGAAAAATTAATAAGAATTTTGAGACATTTAAAAAAAATGTTATTCAATGTATTATTAAACCTTTATAGTCTTAGCTTTTTAAATGATGTTGGTTTTGGATAAAAAAAAAAAACCTCTAAATTGATAGTAAGCTAGTTTCAATTAATCTATGAACCAAAGAAATTTGCTAACTAAAGAGCTGTATATGATGGTTAAATTTAGCGCCCTAAATCCTAGCCACATATAAACTAAAAACAATCATGAAGGGACTGTGTCATGTCCCATAATATCTTTCTCCTAACACTCTAGTCATTTGAAAGTTTTGTATGATATAGTGGGGTAAATAGTACCAATAATCCCGAACATTTAATTCTCATTGTAAATTGGTTCTTTTTTGCATGGGGTGCGTGTTGATCGTGGGAGTTCACGAAATACTGTTTTAGTGTTGAAGCAACAATCGCTTCCTAGCAAATCTTTTCTGCACAATGCTCCAAATCAAGCAGAGAAATTCTTCCTTGAGGTGTCCACATTTTATCTCACTCAAATCAACTCGCGTTGCCGTATGGAAGTCACCATAGCATACAAGTGATTAGACTTGCAAAGTGAACAATTTGTCCATTCTTTCTGGCGTGTCTTTTCTAATCACGGCTACAAGAGCTATGATTACAGTAATTTACTAGCATCACAAAATTGTAAAGTGTCTACTACTTTTTCTTTGCTTCCATAGCTCTTCATATATTAGTGCAAGTAATCGAAAAAATAATACGAGGAAGAAAATAAGAAATTTCTGTTCACTGATGGTACCAGGCTGAAACAAAAATAGAATTGAAGAGGAAGTAAATATGCATCAGTAATTCTCAAAAATGGACATGCCAAGCTTGTAATTCTCAAGTCTGAATCAGAGTCTCTCACTAGAATCATAAACTACGAAGAAGAAAATAACAAGAGACTGCACATCTTACGCCAGGTAGGAAAGCATGTCAAGCAAAGAGTTCACATTATTAATTCGATTTGGACCTGCTCATTCAACAGGAGATTACAAGAGCTCCCACCACTTGCGCTGCTCAACAATTATCTGAAAAACTAGGGCTAAAGGTAAATATTTCTCTGCTGTTAAGTGAACAAAGAGCCTTGTATTGCACCTTCTGAAGCCTTCTCTGTGAGTTCTGAATTATAGATAATGCAGCTGGTACTTGACCTGATAACTACTGTTATGGAAACCAGCCTCCATAGTCCATACTTAGGAAACTTTACTAGTGCAAAGATGACCTTCCTCAGAAATCTTCTGACATAACTGTTCAGACAAGAACTTTAAAACAGTCTACTAGTCCAGTCGCAATCATTATCATGATGATTACTACTCTTTTTTGCTTCATCCTGGATAATGGGTGAGCTTTCCCTTGATTGTGTTGTTGGGTTCAAGTTCGGAACATGAGTAGCCTCTTTTCCCTCATCATGATTAATGGCTGCGCTTTCCACTGATTGCATTGATAGGTTAAACTTCAGAACCTGACAGGTCTCCTTCACTGCATCCTGCTTAATGGGTGACCCTTCCCTCGATTGCACTTTTGGATCTGAATTCTGAACTTGACCACCCACTTTCACTTCATCCAGGTTGACGGGTGAGCTTTCCCTCAATTGCATTGTTGGGTTCAAGTTTGGACCATGACCAGTCTCTTTAACTTCCTTGGCACTAAGATGTGAGCTTCCTCTTGACTGCATTGTCGGGTTCAGCTTCAGAACACAGCCAGTCTCTTTCACTTCTTCCAGGTTAACAGGTGAGCTTTCCCTTGATTGCATTCTCAGGTTTAGTTTCTCTGAACTTGAACATGGCGCATCAAGATTTGCATCAGCAGCATCCATTTTCAAGATTTCATGAATAGTGGTTTTCAAGATTTCATCTGCATTAGTGGGTGAGCTTTCCCTTGATTGCATTGTTGGGTTCAAATTTGGAACATTAACAGTCTGTTTGACTTTGTCTAGGTTAACAGGTGACCTCTCCCTTGATTGCATTGTTGCGCTTAGTTTCTCTGAACTTGAACATGAAGCATTTGGAGTTCCATTAGCAGTACCTGTTTTCAAGATTTCCTGAACAGTGATTTCATCAATATTGGCTGGCAGAGCAGCAGGATCAAGCTCAAATGAACCTTTTGGCACTCCTTCCCCCTCCACACCAGTCAGTACATGTGATGGAATTTGGTGGGAAAATCTGAATAACTCGTTGGGTGGTATCTGAAAAGCATCTACTCCTTCCTTGGCTGTTCGACAGAAAACACTGACAAAGTTTTTCAACTTACCCAAGTGAGCAACGTGTATACCATCACCTTCAACATACTCTGACAAGATCTCAACATAGTCAAACTCAAATTTCATGTCAGTCTCTGAATCTTGTTTCCATTTAATGTCCCAGTTCTTGAAAAGTGCCCAAGTTTCCCCCTTTCTCGGATATATCTTAAAGCTTTTTCTAGCTTTTCCTTTTTCCAAGCAAATCAAATGAGAGAACATAAAACGATCATTGGTATCTTCAGTATCCCCAATTATGAACTTACCACAAGAGACCGGCAAACCTTCATCTACCCATTCAATTTCATCCTTCCTTTTTGGGTCCGGATCAAGCCATGTTATCTTCAGCTTAAATCCAGAGAAACCAACATTTCTGACCCAAGCATAAAATCTAGGCATGGCATCCAGCGTATCATAAACAGCCCAAATCTGTCCAGGAGCAAAACACCTTTCTTTTTTGTCCTTGTCAAAGTCATTGAACTCTGATTGCGGGCATACATATAATTCTCTGTCTTCTTCACTCACGGTACTTGAATCTAGCGAAGCATCAGCATCAGAAATTTCTCCAGAAGTTTCAACACTCTTTTTCGGATCACATTCTTGTGCTTTTTCTTTGCTTGATTTCTTCTTAGTATCTATGTTATGATCAGGTGCAGCTTTTCCACCAGAAGTAACTTTTTCCTTTTCCATCTTTTTTTTTGTTCCGCAAGCTTCTTCTCTTCCTGTATCATCACCTATTTCTGTTGCAGAGGGTGACCTACTCCCTTTCGCCTTTTTGGGACCATTGGTTAGTTCCCCATCATTGTTATGATTTCCTTTATCAGAAACCTGTTGCTTAAGCCTAACTGATCTCCGTGAAGTCCTCTTTGCATGGCATTCAGCATTCTTTTCAAACGGAGGACCACCATGATCACCATCCACAATGTTGTCTTCTTCAGTCTCAAAACACTCACTAGAATTCCTAGATCGTTTTCGTTTCTTACTATTCACTTTCGGCACAGCCATATCAGAACCGCGACTTCCCTTTGAAGAACATGGCATTTTAGAATTCTCAGCCCTTGAATTCCCTTGGCATCCCTCTTCCATCATAGAAGCTCCTTGATTCTGACCTTCACTTTGTTGGGAGTAACTTGGCTGATTCAAGCTTGTTGGCTCAGCATATGCAACGTATGTTTTGCTGCAAGTTTTACAACGAAGAGCTTTTTGGAGTACATCCATACCATACTGATACTTAGCCGAACAATAAGGACACTTTGTTGAGAAAGTTGGACCTCTGGAAGACCCTTGATTAGTTGGCTGTGGTCGGAAATTCACACTTGTAAAGTTCGAGAACATATTGTTGTTAAAATCAGGGTATGGATGCCAACTCCGCTTGAGTACTGATCTATATATAGAAGCAGATGCTGATTTACCAACAGTTGCTTTCCTTTTCATGTCAAATGCTGAACGTTTACTGTGATTCAAAAGCACACTTTGTGCTTCTCCAACCAGCTTAAAAGCAGCATCGGCACCAGGGAACTTATTTTTATCAGGATGAAGTAGCAGGGCAAACTTCTTATATTGCTTCTTGATTGTCGCTTCATCAGCTGTCTGTTCAACCTGCAGTATACCATACCAATCTACCTCATTCAATATTTTTTTCTCAGCAGCACAATGCACATCGCAGACCATTAAAATCTGCGATATGTTCTCCAGATCAGAATAGAGCTTTTGGGCCTTGAGAGCAAATTTGCGAGCCTCAGTAAAGTCCTTGGTTTGCATCATCTCCTCCGCAAGCTCCTTGGCCTTCATTGCATCATCCTTATTGCATTCCATTCTTAATGCAAAGCCAGATGACAGTTTCAATTTGCACACACTCAATGGCCAAGTGATAGCTTAAATATACAAGAGCAGCTAAGTTAAGAACAGAGCTGCAACCTTTTTCTTTTCCCAATAAGAAACAGCTACATTTTATCATCCAGAAACCTCAGCACCAGATTGTAGTACCTGGCTACTCCTATACAGATGATCCTGCAATATTTTTCATAAAATTTATGCAACTGGTACCATGTACCAACTAAAAAAAGGTTTACAGCAACCAATCATCATAAACTGCAGCAGGTAAAATATTTCATTTCCCTACTGAACTCTACACAGTTGGTTCTCCAGTGGCCAAAACTATACATGTAATGAATCTAGACAAGAAAAATCCCACATCAAAATAAGTAGTTGAAGTGATGAAAGTAAAAGAGCAATTACCTTATTTACTTCTGTAATCCACCAGCATGACGCACTGAAGCAGCTCGTGATGATACCTGGCAGGCTCCCTAAGGAGTCTGACACACTTTATGAAATGGCATTCACTTCACCTGGCACTAATGCAGTATATTTTGTTGCTTTTGGAATAGAGCTGACAACAGCCACAGGACAAGTGGTTATGTCCCCAAGACTGCAATTTTAAAAAGTGGTCTGCGTGTAGACTTCTGGCTATCCTGCTTAAATCTTCTTCAACGTACATACAAATTCCCAAATCTTCTGTGTTTCCAGCTACTATTCACCTTACACCAAAAGATAAGCCAGCTTTGTGCTGTTAAAATACTTTGAACTGAAGAAAACAAAAAGAAACTGATGGAAGTCAGAATTTGGCCAAAAGAAAGCAGCTGAACTGCAACACACTTCCAGTTTCTTGTTTCTTTAAAATTCAATCAATGACGCACAATTTTTCCTTCTCAATAAGAAAACTTCATTAAGACATTGAGAACATGCTAAAAGTTATTTACGAAAAATAAAGTCCAGAATTTTGGAACACTCTATTTTGCTAATGTTTAAATGCCTACAAACCCAAAAAATAATAGTGTGCATCCATCTATTCTTCACTGAGACGGGGAAAAAAAAAAAGAAAAACAATAATTTCAAAAAAAAAGAAACAGAAACCACCGTTCCTTCAAAAACTCTTCTATTTCATTCTTGTCAAACTGTCCAAAATCCATAATTAATCAGAGAAAAGGAATAATCAAATACCAAGAAGATGAGAAAATTAGAATTACAACAAAACAGTTGAGTTTCATGAGAGCAAATCTACCCATAACATAAGGGAACCAACATTACTCTTTTATCAAATTCCAATTCTTTTCACAGTTGTCACGTCACAGCATCAACAATCAACCCATAAAATCCCCACTTAAAATACAGGAGCCCAGCAAACACTTAGTAAAGGATTCCATCAGTAAGGATCAAATAATAACAATAATAATAATAATAATAATAAACAAGAAAATGAAAAGGGAAAGCTCCTACAAGAAGCCCAAGGACAGTGGCAAACAACAAAATTGAGTTCGGAAAACGCCAAAAAATGGCCATTCAGAGAAACCCATTTCAGAACTCACTAAACTCAACCCAATAAGCACATAAACGAAGCAAGACCGCTTCACTTCCACAGCTGTGTAAGTCCAAGATTTTGAACATAACCAAAACAGAACAAACCCTAGACAAGAAAATCTCGATCAAGCAATACAAATTAGTTACTCTGAAGACGGAAAAAAAGGGAACAGACAATGAGGGAGGGCTTACCTGGTTTACGACATGGACAACGAAAATACGAAATTCCTAAAGCGCGAGTTCCTTTTTTTTCCGAGGTTGAAATCCGAAGAGACGAAGCTGTAATTTTGATAACGCCCCCATTTTCTCAAAGACTTGTAATTTGATAAAGGGACATGTAATTTTTGAGGCAAGTGGGTCTGTGGGTGTAATGATGGAAATACCCTTGTACTTTTCTCGATTTTGCATTACAAGTCTTTGAGATTTAGAATTCTGAAATTAGACAGACAAACTGACGAACTGTTTGAAAAGCAGGGGCAAATTACAATTTTCCGGTCTTTCACTTTTGGATGAGGTCAATTCTTGCTCTACATGAGGAGGTGTTGGATACTTGGATTAGATCGTACCCGAAATTTTCTATTTAAGGTGTTTGGGCTCATTAAATGTCAATTTAATTACATGGATGTGAAATTCTAAAAATTAAAAAGATAGATCCAATTTAATTGCCATTTGCCAAAATGTTGAGGTCATTTTTATCTGTTTTCTTTGTTACTATTTGGAGATAAATAATGGTTAAATTTTTTTTTTAATTTGTCTATTTCTTTTTTTAAATCGTTAAGTCAAGTCCTCCACTCATTAGCAAATGAGGCATGGTTTCAAGTCAGAACACCTGATTAAGCGTCAAGGGCTTCATGTGTGGTCGTAATCAAGTCCTTCCATTTCCACTATTTAAAATTGAACTATGCATGAATAAGAGAATCCAATTGAATAATTTTGAAAATAAAAGGGTCGATCATGATTTTTGTCTCAGTCGTATAGGGAATACACACACACGTACTTAGGATGCGATACACGGCAGAAAAATGAGGGACAGCCTAATAATGAGTGGTGTTATAAAATGTTTTCTCTAAAAATGCTTAAACCATGTCTCTCAAATCGGTGACTATATCAGTGTATTTTGAAGTAACCATTAACCATAATTATAACTTTTGATGGTCTTTTATTCTTTGATAGGGGTATACATCATCACATGTCCAGATATATGAAGGGAAAATATTATAAGTCCTAAAATAACTTGCACAAATGATGAAAATATTTGTTTGCTGCTTGATTGAAATTTGAAAAATGTTGTACAATTTTTTTTTTCGAAATAGACATGCATATGTTTGTTCCTAATCATACCATGTGCAAGGGTACATATTGTATAAATCTCTTCATACATTTGACATCTTTTGATTTTAAGTCGCCACAAAATACAGAACACATTATGTTTTATAACTTTTGTGCTAAATGATAAAGGAAACAGTGACTGTATACCTAATGGGTAAATTCCATGGGAGGTTATTTAGTTTTTTTTTGCCTCAAATATAGTCCTTGACCTTCAAGTTGTCCTATTAAAGTCTCTTACTTCATGTAGAGTATCCAAATTGATTCCTTTTCGTCAATTTCACTGTTAACTTTGAGGGAATAATGCTGACATTGCATTAATTAACACTATAATAAATATTAAAATAATAATTTTGATTCTCACATTTTTCAATCAATAATATAAACTTGACACTTTTAAATGTAATGTTTACAGCCTAATATGTCCGACGGTAGAGAGAGATAACGAAGGAAAAGGGGACTATGGTGAACTTGATGGTATGTGTCTAGATCCAAGGTTGAGGGTAGCTGGCCTCAGCTGCGGTTGGCTCGGGTGGGCAACGGGCTGCTAAATGACACCTCTCTCTATCAATTGATAAGGAGTATTAGCAGTAAATTTAAAAGTTTAAAGTTTATAACTATTAATAGGAAATGTTAGAGGATTAGACCTCTAGTCAAAGATTTACTTTAATATTAATTTATGGTACATCATCATTTTCCATCAAAGTAGAAGGTGATAATGACGGAAATGACCTGGTTAGCATACACTATATGAGGTGAGTGACTTTAGTAGTACAACCAAAAGGTCAAGGACCTATTTGAGACAACAATAAAAATTCTCATGAAATTTTCCCAATATCAAATTATCAAGGTGTTTGCAAAGTCTACTTGTACCCATTTATTGCTCGAAGAAAATATTGACTTTCATTGTCATTTTAGATACACAGCCCTGAGATGATTTGTAGAACAAAACAATCTCGGGAAAGATGTTCCTCTTGCTATTATGCATTCTTCATGTAAACTCTCAATATTTTTACTGAGGGTAGTAAAAACTAACTCTACTTGCTTTTTAAGTTTCAGCAAGTTTATGAAGATGAGGCCAACAAGTAACCAGCTGTGTTTATGAAGAACCTGAACAAGCTTCAAGGTGCCTGTTGGAAAGACAAACGGCTTAGCGAATCGATTCGAACAATGAGCTCATCCTCAGGGCCAGACTCATCACTGGAACAACCAACTGCATGACCTTCCTCCGTCTCTCCTTGTTCTTGTCTCCGAGCGACTATTTCGCCCTTCAGCTCTCTCTTCCTCATGGTAGCCGACCCTTCAGACTTTGCTGCGACAAGACGACCCCGAGGTGGGGAAACATGCCGTAGTGACATGTTCTGTTCAGAGGAATGCTTAGTCGGAGCAACCCTTGAAAAACTTCTGCTCCTCTGCCATGGAATCTCGACCTGGTCAGTTGAAAGCTAGAAGGTTTAAGACGGTGAAACCAAAACCTTGAATGATCAGCATTGTCCCCAGGGAAAATATAACAATCCACTAACAGAGGTCGGTATAGAGCTAATGGAGTTTGCTTGGCCAGTCTGAACTCGAATCTTTTGAGAAGGCTCAAGAGGAAAATTTCTCATGAATCAATTTCCAGAAATGCAATAAAAGTATCATGAATTTATTTCCAAGAATGCGATTCAGTCTAGGTGTATGATCTGCCCAAGACTGACTGGAGAAGGGACTGGACTTGGTACATGAAAGCTGATCCCAGAAAGGGGAAAACAAGAGACAAAAATATACCAATCCTAATTGTCCAAAAATTAACCATATTCTTAATCCCAATACTACAACAGCAAAAACTGGAAGTCCAAATATTTAGATGGCATTTAGTTGTAGAATTTTTTTTCCTTCTCCGAGTTTCAATATGAGGGTATAACATGATAAAAAAGAGGTGGAAAAATATATTTCCTAGTCTGGAGAAAAACCTGGTTTTAAAGATCTTCTATCTTAACAAATGAGTTCTCCAAACTTTGGAAAACAGGTTTTCCCTTTCCCTATGCGGTCGTACTTTAAATGAAAGAAGATTTGGAAAACGAAAAAGGAAAATTTTCCACAGCCAAACGCAGCGTTAACTTGTCAATCTCCTTGACCCTTAACTTCATACATGCCGGAGACTGCTTGATATGTGGTCATTTTGTCAGCCGAACACTTAATAATAAAGGTATTCCAGAATAAACTTTGAAAAAATGAGTATAACTTGACGTACCATGCTGCCAAATATGCTTAGCTGCATTGCTCTTGCAGACAAGCTATTTGGTCGTTGATCTCGTGCATCAGGGCTTTGCTTACGTTGTCTACCCTGGTAAAACTGTTCAGGCCAACTCATGAGTCCGCCATGTTCCCTGTTCAATGATCGATTAACATGATCACCAGCTTGTAGAGTCAGTTGTGATGGTCTCTGCTGCAGGCCAATGTCAGTTTCAAACGCTGCAACATGAAATATGATTAATCTTGCTCTCGTCTCCACCTGATACCAGGATCCCCTATAAGTAAAGCTACCAGCCTTGACACCTGCAATAGTAATACTTCAGAGCAATTAACATCACACGTGTACATGAAAACATGCTCACCTAGAGAAAGATACAAATATGTCTCCTCATAAATTGAACGAAATCATAAGCCGATTTTCCAAACAGTATTTTACTCGCCTACAAGTTCCAATTCCAATTTGTTGATGTCCTAGCCTAATTTGTTTCCTAAATCCCTTTCTTCAGATTCAAAACCCTACTCAGTTAATTGCAGTTTGAGAATTGAATTTATTAGGAACTTGTCTTTTCCTCCTGTTTGCATTCTTCTGAAAGTATGTATTCCAACTGCGCACTCTATAACATTTGCTTGTAATCTTTCGAAAAAAGGAAAAAGGAAAAAAGAAAACCAAGAAAACCTGAGGGTATGTCAACACTTCGGAAGCTTTGATTCGCTTGTGGCGGCAAAATAACTGCACGTGATGTAATAAGTTCTTGAGAACCGCAGCTTTTCATGAATCCTTCCAATAGTATTCCTATGGACTGGTGGGGTACTTCCACATTTTCTCCACTGATGTACACCCTCATTGTTGACCTTTCTGCAACTAGAGCCCTCAGGTCTTGCATGGCCCAACTCTCGAACATTTGAGGAAGCAACAGTTTGGCCAGAACGATGGCACTTTCCTGCAAAGAAAACCTAATGGATAAGCTGAAAATGAAGAAAAAAGAAACTGATGGAGACAAGACGACAGGGTGATCTGCTACTAAAAAGACGTGTCTTTTACTCCTGGGAGGACAAAAAGACTTCATACGATAGGGAAGGAAAATTATACCACAGAAAGAAAAGAATAAGATCTTTAGTTGCACAGACTGCTAAAATCCATCAAAAAACCCCAAGAAAAAATCCAGGTCACAAGAATTTTAATATAGCAGCACTAAGAGAAGTAATTTGGCACTACAATTTAATTAAATTGCATTTTGGTATAACATCTACATCAAAGCCAAACTCAATTGGTTTAGATTTAAGGCTAAGTTGATTGAGAACATCTAAACCATGTTCAAGCTCTTTGTACTCACTTCGTTCCAAAACTATTGAAGCATCTAGTTTGGTATGGATATATATATGTTTTTTTAACGGCAAAAGCAAGAATTTATTAAAAGAAGGACAGACCAAGCATCTTAGAGAAAAAGATGATGGAACCCAAAGCTAAAGCCCAGCTGAAAACCTGAAACCCCAAGCACAAAAGACCAAGCATAGACCACAAAACTCCCCAAACACCAAAGAACAATCCCACCCACAGCGCCCAATCCAAACAGAAACCCATAACACAAATGAAGATCTTTTGCCCTTAACTTTTTGCAAGTAAATCAAGAAGTTGAAGAAAGTGAATGTTAAAATGATTGTTTGAAGTGTGGTTTGGTGAAGTAATTTACTAAATATGGAAATGTTGCAAAGATTTGGGACAGCCTGAAATATAATATGTTGCAATAGTTTGGGACGGAGGGAGTACTTTTTAAGAGTTCTCACAATCAGGGTTTGACAATAAAATGACTAGCATGCTGATGTAGGAGCAAGTAGAAACTAGAACCAAGAAAGAACACCTGAGGGAGAAGGAGAAAATCAGAGGGAGGGGAAATTTCACTCAATTCAATATCATCTAAAACTAAAAGTTGATCGTAATATAGAGAGCCTTATATAGGCATCTTATTTCTAAACTAAACCCTAGGATAAATAATAAGGCAAACTAATCTTTATTGGTAAAACCTAATAATTACTATAAATAAACTAAGAGATATGGAATAATTATAATTCCTAAAATTACACAATTTTCCTAGCTATAATTATAGAAATCACCCAAATCCAAAAATACAAGAATTATCCTAAATAAATAACGAACTTCCCTTGTACTGCATCACATGGCCCTACCTGCCATAGGAAATCATCTACTGCTGGATCAGATCTCAGAAAGGAAGATATTTTTTCACTTCCAATGAAAAAACAGAGAACCACAGAATCTGCAATCGCATCACACATGTATGGTTTTCCAGTGAGCACTTCATATAGGCCTAAAGTACTCCCATGGGTAAAAGTAGGATGCAATGAATGCTTGTTCCTTATTGTCTTACTTGTCCACTGTCAACAATAGTTCAAGGAAGAACATAGATCCTTAAGTTAAGGTCAGCAAGATCTAAGAGAAACTTAAATCTTCCAAATGCAAACAGCTAGTTACCTTAACAATGCCACTAGAGATCAGCCAGATACCATTTGCCTTGGATCCCTCCTCGTAAAGTGTCAAACCTCGTGTTTTCATTGTTTCATTTGCAGAGCTTTCAAGGGATGCACGAACAGTTGAAGGAAGGGCCCCTAAGAAAGGATGGACACTTTGCATGTTGGCTACTTTTGGAACTTTCACCAGAGGAGGATTTCTTAACAGCTTCTTCAGATCAGCCTGTAGAATCGAATATAAAAAGAGAATAGATAATACATTTTAGTACCTATGCATGAGTTAATGATGTGAGAGCAGCATTAGTAGGCAAGCAATAAAGAATGACTAGAAGCTACCTGGACAGCTTCTTGAAGATGAAGAGTTTCCTTTTCTTCCAGCAAACCAGTCTTCTCAAGGTCTTGAATATAATCAATTAAATGGTTCAGAACAGAATAAGTTACCTGTCTTGTTTTAACTACATGCAAAACCTGAAACACATTCCAGTATTTTCATGTCAGTTTTCCAGATTTTGACCCTCTACAAAGAGCATGCGGTTGAAGTGAACTGTTAAAGAAAAGAACAACCAGTGTATGTGCATCAGTTTGGCCAAGAAGTAGGGTAGAAAAGTTTCACTGCATAATTAAGTTCCAGATATGAACCTGAGGGAATGTTATGCGGACATCTTCTAAGAAATTTCTTGCCTCTTCTCCTTCGGCCTCACTTTCATTAATTACAATTGAAGCAACATCACTATCACCTAAAAAATAAGGCAAGCACAATAAGTAGAGAAACTACTTTGGCCAAAAGGAATTGCATAATGCTTGAAGTGTAGCCCCCTTTAAGAAGAACCAGGAAATAAATTTTGCCAGAACATATCAGGCATTACACTCATGCCCCACACAGGAAAGGCAACTATAGGTCTCCCTTCTGCCTACAAGCTTCAACTTGTGATCATAAAGCAGCCTACCCCTGATACTTCAAGCAATGGGCTGACAGATTTATCGTCAGAAATAGAGATGGGAAAGAGAGTCTGTGAAAGTGCAAGAATTGGTTTCAAGTCCCATTCTCTTAAGTTCTAATAGATCTTTACATTGTAATAACAAAGTTCTGCACTCAATTTAACACTAATGCTAACACAAAGTACCCTAGTCATGCCAGTCAACCTTGATATTGACATAATGGTGTGAGGCAGTAATCTAAATTTCAATAAACTTTATAATACATAATGGGGTGATAGACCTAAATTGATACCTTACGGTACACAAGTGTGAATATGACAACCATGATAAACCTAAATTACAAGTGTTCCAATTTTGAGATACTGGAATAAGCTAGCAAACAACCATTTGCTGCAAAGCTCACGTTAAAACAAAAAGACCCAATTTTAAAGAAATGTTCATTGTTCAGGCCAACAACATTGCTACTAGGTTTTCAACTGGATGCCTTAACATGGTATTTGAAGAAATCAGAGTAATTTTCTTCTATATATTTCACTGAAAAATACGTATGTACAACCCTAATATATAGAACTAATGACTAACAAAGAATAGGAAAGTTACAGAAGAAAGGAAAGCTAATTACACCTTAGGTACTAAAGGAAATAAAATATCTCCTTTAATTCTAGTTTCTCAATCTTGTACAGGCATATTCTACAGCTAGAATACTTTTCAAATCTGGAAGATTTGGTCCACGAATTCCAACACTCCCCCTCAAGCTGGACAGAAAATATCTTTAATGGCAAGCTTGCCAATTAAGTTTTCAAATTGCTTTGTTGGTAATCCTTTAGTTAGAATGTTTGTAACCTGTTCTGTAGTTGGGATGTAAGGCATACAAACAAGTCCTTTATCCAGTTTCTCTTTTATGAAGTGTTTGTCAATCTAAACATGTTTAGTTCGATCATGAACTACTGGATTGTGAGCTATTAGGATGATTGACTTGTTATCACAGTAGACCTTCATAGGTAGTTGAATCTCCATTTTTAATTCCTCAAAAAGCTTTTTAATCCACAAGATTTCACAAATGCCGGGAGCTATAGCTCTAAATTCAGCCTCAGCACTACTCTGTGCCACCACACTTTGTTTTTTCCTACACCAAGTGACTAGATTTCCTCCAACAAAGGTGCAGTAGCCTGAAGTTGACCTTCTATCTGTAACACTTCCAGCCCAATTAGCATCTATATACTTGAAAATTGTCATTTTTCCTAAATAGTAGTCCTCTTCCTGGAGTACCCTTTAGGTACCTTAGTATTCTATTGATTGCATCAAAATGTTCTGCTCCCGGTGAGTGCATAAACCGACTTACTTCACTCATTGCAAAGGCAATATCTGGACGGGTATGAGACAAATATATTAGCCTTCCAACTAGACGTTGATACTGCTCTTTGTCCACATGTTCTTCCGAACTTGTAAAGTTTTAGGTTGGATTCCATGGGTGTTTCTGTAGGTTTGCACCCAAGCAACCTTGTTTCCTCTAGTAAATCCAGTACATACTTGTGCTGTGAGACAACTAATCCTACTTTCGATCGAGCAAACTCCATGCCAAGAAAGTACTTGAGGATCCCGAGGTCTTTTACCTCAAAATCTTTAGCCAGTAGCTTCTTTATTCTCATAAGCTCGGTGTGATCATCACTTGTCAATACTATATCATCAACATATACAATTAGCACTGCTACCTTGCCCTCCTTCGAGTGTTTGTAGAACATGCTATCATCGGCCTGACTTTGGTTGTAACCGTGTCCCTTTACTGCCTTACCAAACCGTTCAAACCAAGCCCATGGTGATTGCTTCAGCCCATATAGAGACTTCTTTAACTTGCACACTTTTCCACCTCCATATTTTTCTTCAAATCCAGCCAGTAACTCCATGAATACTTCCGCTTCTAGCTCTCCATTAAGGAAAGCATTTTTAATATGCAACTGGTATAAAGGCCAGTTATGATGAACAGCTAGGGAGAGCAGGATTCAGATTGAGTTCATCTTCGCAACTAGTGAGAAAGTTTCTCGGTAGTCAATCCCATGGGTTTGGGTGAAACCCTTTGCCACAAGCCTTGCTTTGTACCGCTCTATACTGCCATCATAATTACATTTAACAGTAAAAACCCATTTGCATCCAACTATCTTCTTTTCTTGTGGTAGGTCCACGACTTCCCATGTTGCATTTTTGTAGAGAGCTTTCATCTCTTCCAAAACTGCTAATTTCCAATCCAAGTTTTCTAGTGCTTCCTGAATGTTTCTTGGAACAAACACATGAGAAATATTGGAAGTAAATGCTCTATGGTTCTTAGAAAGTCTATGATAGGATAAGTATTTGGCAATGGGGTGTAGAGTACAGGAGCGGACTCCTTTCCTAAGTGCTATAGGCAGATCTAGATAAAAAAAATAGAAAGATTTGAGGTTTGAGAAGGAGAAACACCTGGGTCATTTAAGTGACCAGACCTCGGAGGCGATGATTGAGTTTGGATGACCAGCCGATCTTTATTATTGTGATGAAATCTTTGCCTAGTATAACCAAGGAGCTCAGGATTATTTGGCGGTATTTCTTTTCTTGTTTGTATCTCAATTGGGGAAGAGATAAGCTCATTAGAAAGAGGTTCACTAGGAAGAGTTGGCCCTGTATTTTCTGCTGAAATATAATCAGGCAATAGATATATTCTAGGTGTAGGTGTAGTGGTATTTAAATCCCAAAACTGATCTTCATATCCTTTCTCCCCTTGAAGATGAGTTTTTTCAAAAAAAAGGTTGTTTTTCCAGAAATATCACATCCATACTGATGTGTGTTTTTTTATTTACTGGATTCCAGCATTTGTAACCCCGTTTATTAGGTGCGTAACCCAAAAAAATGCATTTTTCTGCTCTAGGATCTAATTTGGAGCAAAGATGTGAAGGAAGGTGAACAAAGACAGTACATCCAAATATTTTTAAATCAAGTTTTGAAGTCAACCGACTTGTTGGAAACAGATTTTGAAAACACTGCCAGGGAGTTTGATATTTCAAAACACGACTAGGCATTCGACTTACCAAGTAACATGCAGTCAAGATTGCATCACCCCACAAATACTTAGGTACATTCATAGAAAAGGGTAAAGCTCTACCTACTTCAAGTAAATGACGATTTTTCTTTCAGCAACACCATTTTGGTGGGGAGTGTCACGACATGTAGATTGGTGTAAAATACCTTTAGAGCGTAAAAAACTCCCTAGACACTTATTGAAATATTCGATACCATTATCGGTTCGAAGGATACTTATTTTAGTTTGGAATTGATTTTCAATCATTTTGTAGAAATCTTTAAATAGGTTTTCTACCTCAGATTTAGTATTCATTAGATAAACCTAGCATAGACGAGTATGGTCCTCTATAAAGGTTACAAACCATTTTTTTCCAGATAGGGTAGTAATTTTTTAAGGTCCCCAAACATCACTATGAATTAAGTAAAAAGGGTGAGACCCTCGGTACTCAAGAGATTTATAAGGAATACGATGACTCTTAGATAAATAGCAATGTTCACAATAAAGGGAATTGCAATCCACATTTTGAAACAAACTAGGAAATAGATGTTTTAAATAAGGAAAACTAGGGTGCCCTAATCTTTGATGCTAGAGCATAATTGTCTCATAAACCGAACAAGAACAAATACTACCACTCAGACCTTGAGCTTGTTTATTCTCTAGAAGATTATCACCAAGATAATAAAGTCCATTGATCATTTTAGCACTGCCAATCATCTTCCTCGAACTTTGGTCTTGAAATTCACAGTGAGAATCAAAGAAAAAAATACGGCAGTTAGAATCTTTAGATAGTTTGCTTACAGATAAGAGGTTACAAGATAGTTTAGGGACATGAAGGACAGATTTTAACTCAATATTATCTGACATTTTTACAGTTCCTTTCCCTGCAATAGGTGAAAGGCTACCATTTGCAGTACGAACTTTGGTATGGCCAGGGCAAGGAAAATAAGAATTACAAAAGGTAAGAGTTATTTGTCATATGGTCAGAAGCACCTGAATCAATGATCCAAGGTGCAAAGATTAAAGAGCCAGATAGAGCACTTGAATTTCTACCTGTTTGAGCGAAAGCAACATTAGAAATACAAGACTGTGGATCGGGTTTTAGCAGTTTCAGAAGCTGGTTGATCTGCTCTTTATTGAAAACCTGATTTAGACTGGTTGTTTCATGTGCTGATGGGGTTGAACCGCTGCTTTTGTCCCCACCAGGCTTACTGCACTTCCAATCAGCAGGTTTTCCATGGAGTTTCCAGAAGGTTTCACAGGTATGTCTGGGTTTGTTGCAGTAGTCACACTAGACACAAGGTTGTGCATTTGAACGTTGCTGATTAGCATCAGCAACATGGGCAGAAGTTTCTATAAGACCACCAGAATTCTTCTTGCCCAGCATAACATTTCGGCGGCTTTCCTCACGCCTCACTTTAGACACTTTTGGCTAGAGGAGAAAAAACTGGACAGCAGCTAGGGTTTCGAAAAACAAGGCTAGAGAGAACCCAGCTCTAATACCATGAAGAAATCAGAGTAATTTTCTTCTTTGTATTTCACTGAAAAATACGTATGTACAACCCTAATATATAGAACTAATGACTAACAAAGAATAGGAAAGTTACAGAAGAAAGGAAAGCTAATTACACCTTAGGTATTAAAGGAAATAAAATATCTCCTTTAATTCTAGTTTCCCAATCGTGTACAGGCATATTCTACAGCTAGAATACTTTCCAAATCTGGAAGATTTGGTCCACAAATTCCAACAGTATTTGTGTTAGAGCTCCTGCTGTTGGTTTCCTGTTCATTTTCTGTTAAGTGGATTCATATTCCTCATGCAATTATTGGCCTTGAAACTTGTGAGAAAGTAAAGCATGAAAAAAAAAAAGGAAAGAAGAAGAAGAAGACCAGAAAAAAGAAAACAAAAATGTATTGAAAGGAAACGTGCATGTTCCCTATAAGAGTTGGAAATAGCTAAACTAATCAGAGAACAACATTACCTATAAAGTCATGAAGTTGCCGGCGTGCAATTCTATGAGCTCTAAGAAATGCAGCACAAATATAACATCCAGATTCCAGCCTTTGCACGGTAAAATATGTAAGCATTTTCCTTGGGAAAATGTTAGTTTGAAGGAATCTATAGTAACTTGGGAAATTTACTTGAGATTTTAACCCTTTCCAATCGCATAAAGGCTCATCAGCAACCAAATCAATAGCTTCATCTACTGATTGCATCAAAAGATTTGCAGTGGCCTGCGTTATTCTTCCTTCATCAAGCATAACCCAGTATGCTGCCTGGACACCTGATGCAGTAAGTTTTTTCTTGATTCAAGTAGTCAACTATTAGGAGGCAACTCAGTTAAAGCAAGTTCCATACAATTCACATGAGATGTTCTCTACTCCGGCATTTTGGAGTACCCATGGTTGAAGCCATAGCCAATGACATAAAAGCGTTCAGTCGAAGACAGAGAGAGATACATAAATCGACACATGCATGGAGATAGAGGACAGCATCAAGTAAACATGCGTGCCAAAAAACATAGTGAATGCCATTAGGTTTTTCACATTGATAGCTTATAAGTGGATAAACAACCCCAAGTCCCGAAAAAGAAAAGGGAAAAAAAATCAGCAAACTTCAGCTGTAAATGCCACCTCTCCATATTAGCAGGATACAGTACTTCATGGCTTTTGGTATTGAAGAATATAAAGTTAAGGAAAAATAAGGGATGGAAAAGCGTGATGTTGAAAGCATGTCAGACAAATCTATAAAATCAAATGAAAAAAAAATTCAAAACAATTGTAGAAGCAGAGAGGTAAAAGGGTTCTGCTACTAGCTGAAGGATCGATTCATCAAATAGTAAAGAACTTAAAGCAAAGTGATATTTCCTCCAAAGAAAATTGAGGGGGAAAAAAAGACTAACAAACAAAAATGCAAATGTCTTACCATTCAGCAGGCGTATCCTTATATCTTTCAAATTAGTAGGGTCCAGATCAATATCTTCAGATGCAGTATGAGGATGCACTTGCTCACCCCCTAAATCATTTAAGCTCGTAATATATCTTTTTACAGTGGACCAGTCAGCAGGTCCAAGTTCCTCATCATCTCCAAGATCCTCAAAAGCCTCCACTGCTTTGTTCAACAATTCATATTTTGTATAGTCAAGTATACGCCTCTGCCATGAGTAGAAACATAGCATTGCAGATGAGGGAAAGACTTACAGGCATTACACAGTACAACAACTATCACACATTCTAAATATGGAATAGTATTTATAAGAAAAAAAAAGCAAAACAAAATATTTACGCAATTAATTTTAGGGATACCTTGGTTGCTGATAGCTTATCCATATCTAGAAAATGCAGAAGAAACTGTGTGGTTGATCCATTCACAAAAAGAGTTAAGAACACGATGCCACCAGTGAAGAATACAAACTGCAGTAAATTGATAACAAGTGAAGCTCTTTTCAGTTATATCCACAACATAAATAGAACGAAAAAGGTTTCTAACTTTCTCTGTTGGTTATTTTATCTAGTGGATGCAAGAGGTAGACATAATTGAGATGCACGTAGCAGAACCTCACCCGGTTTCCAGTTTCGGAGCTGAGATCTTGCGACATTCCACTAGAGCGCTGAAGAGGATTAAATCTCATTCAGTATGTTGGCATGTACATACGTGCATAAGTGTTCCTTTAGTATAGACTATAATGTTTCACAAATATGACGAAGCAGACTGTAACTGAGACAGGTAAATGATGAACTTGAAGCATTACACAAAAAAGTTAAGCCAAACAAGTGACTTTTCAACTTTGAGCCAATTTTTTGAGATTAGAGTTGATATTTGTCAACAGAAATGCAAAATCATGAATTTTATAACAGCCTTCCCAAAATGAATTCATAGAATAAAAAAGCTTATGATTAATATCATCTAATCAAGAACTTGCCTTAACCGACAGAGAAAGTGATAATGCAACAGCCCCTCGCAAGCCTGACCAAATAAGAATGGCTGCTTCCTTCAAATCCAAACCATATCCCAAGTACCTCAAGAATGGATACAGCAGTCCAACAACGATGCAGCGGGATAATTGCACAAAGATATAAAGTAGAATAAGATAGCCCCACGTGTATCCTATGGAAAGCAAAGAAAATCATTAAGTTTGCTTATCAGAGATCATTGTAAGGTTCAGAGACAAACATAACTATTGGAATATTCTGGAGATCTCCAGAATATTCTGGAGGTCAAAGATTTAATATGCCTTATTTGGAAAAGAGTGTACAGCTAGGAAATCTTAGTAATCTTTTATTTTTAGGAGATTAGGATCTGTTTATTTGTTTCCTAAATTGTTAGTCTGTAAAAGAGGAAACTACCTAACTTAGGTTTTCTTAGCCTTGTATTTAAACAGTGTAAAACTCTATGAGGAAAAATAAGCCAGTACTATTTCTGCATGGTATCAGAGCCAACCCTAATATTCTAAGCCATCTCTCTGCGTCCTTCCTCTGCCCAACATGTCTGAAACCTCGTCTGGATCTACACCTTCCAGCAACAATCAGCCAAACAATCCTACAACCCTAACTCAAGCCCCAAACACTGATTCTCATTCTGTCCAGATCACCACTATTCGCCTTAATGGTGATAATTTCCTGCGATGGTCTCAATCTGTTAGAATGTACATTCGAGGGCGAGGAAAGATTGGCTACCTCACTGGAGATAAGAAGGCACCAGCACCAGAGGACCCGACATATGCAACTTGGGATGCAGCGAATTAGATGGTTATGACCCGGCTCGTCAATTCTATGGACGAGGACATTGGGTCTAACTACATGTGCTACTCCACAGCCAAGGAATTATGGGACAATGTAAATCAGATGTATTCTAATTTAGGAAACCAGTCCCAAGTCTATGAGTTAACTCTAAAACTTGGTGAAATCCGGCAGGGGGATGACACTGTCACCAAGTGCTTTAACTCACTAAAAAGGCTGTGGCAGGACTTGGACCTCTTCAATGACTACGAATGGAAATCTGCAGATGATACCAATCACTACAGAAAAACTATGGAGGACCATCGAATCTACAAGTTCCTTGCTGGACTGAATGTGGAGTTTGATGAAGTAAGGGGCAGGATCATTGGTAGATCACCCCTTCCCCCAATGAGTGAAGTATTTGCAGAAGTTAGAAGGGAAGAAAGCAGAAGAAATGTCATGCTGAGAAAAAAGGACACCAATGTGATGGCTAACACTTCTGCTTTAGTTGCCTCTGATGAAGTGGCAAATAAGGCTGCTAGATTTCAGAAAAAAACTGAGGAGAAGCCACGAGTTTGGTGTGATCACTGCAACAAACCTCGCCATACAAGGGAAACCTGCTGGAATATCCATGGAAAGCCAGAAAACTAGAAGAGTAAAAGGACCAATGACAGGTTCAGCCACGCAACACCTGCTGCTAATGAGGCTGAAACAAGTCCCTTCAGCAAGGAGCAGATGGATCATCTCCTAAAGCTGCTAAAGTCTAGTGTGTCTTTTGGTATTCCTCATGTTTCTCTTGCACAAACAGGCAGTGAATCTAGTGCCCTATTCTGTTTTTCGAATTCTGCTCCTTGGATCATTGATTCTGGAGCCTCTGATCACATGACTAGTCTTTCTAAACTTTTCTGCTCTTATTCCCCATGTTCTGGTAATAAAAAAGTAAAAATTGCAGATGGTAGTTTCTCACCCATTGCAGGGAAAGGTTTGATAAAACTCTCCAAGAGTATTGATCTTGAATTTGTTCTACATGTTCCCAAACTAGCCTGCAACCTCTTATCTGCCAGCAAACTTTCTAAAGATTCTAATTGTCGTGTTGTTTTCCTTGACACTCCTGTGAAATTCAGGACCAGACCTCGGGGAAGAAGATTGACAGTGCTAAGATGATAGATGGACTCTATTACTTTGATGGGGACTCTCCCGATAATAAAAAGGCTCAGGGCTTCATTAGTGTTAGTTCTGATCCTGTTTATGAACAAATAATGCTTTGGCATTCTAGACTAGGACATCCTAGTTTTCAATACCTTAAGTACTTGTTTCCTGATTTGTTTAAGGGGTTCAACCTCTCTTTACTTCAATGTGAAAGTTGTTATCTATCTAAGAGTCATCGTACTACCTACTTGAAAAAACCTTATATTCCCTCAAAGCCATTTTATTTAATACATAGTGATGTTTGGGGACCTTCAAAAATCACCACAATTTCAAGGAAAAAATGGTTTGTCACCTTTATAGATGACCATACACGTTTATGTTAGATTTACCTGATGAGTGAAAAATCTGAAGTGGAAAATCTGTTTAAGGCCTTTTACAAAATGGTTGAAACACAGTTTCAAACTAAAATCAGCATTCTTTATACTGATAATGGAACTGAGTATTTCAATAAACATTTGGGAGTTTTTTTAAAGGAAAAAGGTGTTCATCACCAATCTACATGTGTGGATACTCCTCAACAAAATGGTATTGCTGAAAGGAAAAATAAACATTTACTTGAAGTAACTCGTGCTATCATGTTTTACATGAATGTTCCCAAATATTTATGGGGAGAAGCTATTTTGACAGCCTCATACTTGATTAATAGGATGCCTACCCGAGTTTTAAAATATAGCACACCTTTGGATTACTTCAAAACTATTTTTCCTATGTCTCGAATCCATTCAGATTTACCACTTAGAATTTTTGGATGCACTGTTTTTGTCCATATTCCTAACAACTCTAGTTCAAAACTGGATCCTAGAGCTGAAAAATGCATTTTTGTAGGATATGCACCCAATAAAAAGGGATATAAGTGCTTTAACCCTCAAACAAAAAAGTTTTTTGTTAGTATGGATGTCTCTTTCTTGGAAAACAAACCTTACTTTCACAAAAATTATCTTCAGGGGGAGAATGAAGTAGGGAATGATAATTTTTGGGATTTATTTCCTGTTCCTATTCCACTACCAAATACAATTTTAACTTCCCCTGGCAGCTCTGAATCCATTAAACAAAATCAGGAAAACTCAGTTTCAAATAATAACAGTAATAGGAATCCTTGTCAGACTATGACAAGTACTATTGTGTCTTCAACAGGGGGAGAAACACTACAAATGGATAAGAAAAATCCAAACACTGAGCTTCTGGTTTATACTCGGAAGAAAACCCATCAAGGTAGTCAAGATCCAAATTTGATTCAAGGATCTGACCAGTCAAAAACCCCAGAGGCTGGTACTCAGACTTCCATAGGTACTTCAGTCCCGACTCCTAATCCTACTCCTTTGATTGCTGATCCTTCTTTAACTTCTGGTCCTAATACATCATCTGATTATGATATTCCTATAGCCATTAGAAAAGGAACCAGAATCTGTACAAACTTTCCTAGATATCCTATTGCTAAATATATTTCTTATAAAAGGCTGTCTCACACTCATAGGGCATTTACGTCAAAATTTGCACACTTGTTTGTCCCGAGAAATATTGAGGAAGCTTTGAATGACCCAAACTGGAAGTTAGCAGTTATGGAGGAGATGAGTGCTCTGAGAAGAAGTGGCACATGGGAGATAGTGGACTTACCCAAAGAGAAGAAAACAGTGGGGTGTAAGTGGGTGTTTACTGTGAAATGCAGAGCTGATAGTAGTGTTGAAAGATATAAGGCTAGGCTGGTTGCTAAAGGTTTCACTCAAACCTATGGAATTGACTATCAAGAAACCTTTGCCCCTGTTGCTAAAATTAACTCAATACGAGTTCTACTGTCTCTTGCTGTTAAATTCAAGTGGCCATTGTGTCAGTTGGATGTAAAAAATGCTTTCTTGAATGGAGACCTAGAAGAAGAAGTTTACATGAGCATACCACCAGGATTCAAGGGAAAATATGGACAGAATTAGGTCTGCAGATTAAAAAGATCTTTATATGGTCTAAAACAGTCTCCTAGAGCCTAGTTTGAGCGCTTTGGGAAAGCTGTAAAGGGCTGTGGCTATCATCAAAGTCAGACTGACCATACAATGTTTTACAAGCATAGCAAGGAAGGCAAGGTCGCAATTCTAATTGTTTATGTAGATGATATAATTTTGACTGGTAATGATCTTGAAGAACTGGGAAAGCTTAAAAAGAAGCTGGCTACCTTGTTTGAGATCAAGGACCTAGGTGCTCTAAAATACTTTCTTGGAATGGAAGTTGCAAGATCCAAGGAAGGTATCTTTGTCAACCAACGAAAGTATATACTTGACTTGCTTGGTGAAACAGGTTTACTTGGGTGCAAACCAACCGAAACTCTTGTGGAACCTAATTTCAAGTTACAACCTGCTAATGCTGAGGAAGTGCAGAACACAGAACAATACCAAAGGCTTGTTGGAAGACTAATTTACCTATCTCACACTCGCCCTGATATAGCTTTTGCTGGAAGTATGGTAAGCCAGTTTATGCATTCTCCTGGGCCAAGACACTTTGATACTGTGTACAGAATTTTAAGATATTTGAAGGGGACACCTGGAAAGGGTTACTATTCAAAGACCATGGGCATCTACAAGTTGAAGCCTATACAGATGCAGACTGGGCAGGGAGTGTTTTTGACAGACGCTCTACTTCTGGCTACTGTACATTCATTGGAGGCAATCTAGTTACCTGGCGAAGCAAAAAACAGAATGTGGTGGCTAGGAGTAGTGCTAAAGCTGAGTTCAGAGCAGTAGCTTATGGAATCTGTGAAGTCTTGTGGATTAAGAGACTATTGGAAGAATTAAAAATCTCTAATCCATCTCCCATGAAAGTTTTCTGTGACAATAAGGCAGCTATCTCTATTGCTCATAATCCCGTCCTCCATAATAGAACGAAGCATGTGGAAGTTGACAAGCATTTTATCAAAGAAAAAATTGAAAGTGGACTGATTTGTATGCCTTATATCCCTACTGCAGAACAGATTGCTGACATTCTCACTAAAGGATTGCCTCAGAGATAGTTCGAGAAGCTAGTGAACAAGCTGGCTATGGAAGACATCTTCAAACCAGCTTGAGGGGGAGTGTTGGAATATTCTGGAGATCTCCAGAATATTCTGGAGGTCAAAGATTTAATGTGCCTTATTTGGAAAACAGTGTACAGCTAGAAAATCTTAGTAATCTTTTATTTTTAGGAGATTAGGATCTGTTTATTTGTTTCCTAAATTGTTAGTCTGTAAAAGAGAAAACTACCTAACTTAGGTTTTCTTAGCCTTGTATTTAAACAGTGTAAAACTCTGAGGAAAAATAAGCCAGTACTATTTCTGCAATAACAATCACAGTACATTCATTTACCATTATTTGGAAATTTATTTGGAGCTGAAAATTGGTTTTCATTAGCAAAGCAAGTGAGAAATTGCAAGTCATATTTCTTTAATTTCTTCAGTGTAACTGATCATAGTTTGGCTGGGCGCTGGAAGACACAGGCAAAGGATGGGCACAAACTGATGACATAAGTGACATCTATCTGTGTTGCCTGGTCCTTGTCAGTTTGGTTGGAAGTATTGTGCAGCTGATAAAAGGAGTAGCCTGATGAAGGATTCAGGGTTGGGAAATATTTTGCCTTATTTTGTAAAAAATATTCTCTGATGCCCACTGGAAAAGGAGAAAGGACATATGATTTCTGGTGTTGGCACTTGTACCAATATGATGTAGGAAAATTAGAACGAAAGAAAGAGTTATAACAGAATTATCAAAAAGGTCAATTCAAATATCAATTTTCAATGTTAAATCTCATAAGCAAAACCTAAAATAAATACGTGCTGCATAAGCTCCAAAGACTAAACCTATTTCACTGGGAGATAGATAACCCATCTGATATAAATCAGATACTAGAATGCCACAGTTATTATCATCATATCTGCACTTCAATCCCAGCTATTTGGGGATCTGTGCCATAAAGGACATAATGTCTTCTGATAAGAAAAAGTTCATAATGTCAATTAATCATCAAAAGTCAGATCGGCACTATAAATTTATGCATAAATTTATGCAAAGTAACAGTGTCTTATGCTGGATGTCCTTCATCACACAACCCTCTTGGAGAGAACAATGAGATGAAACTCATTACAGTCATTGTAATGCTTTTCCCCACTTGCATGGAAAAATACAATGAGATGGCTATGAGGGAAGATAATTGCTATTGGATGTTTCATTACAAGGCTCATATCATGACATCAATATGAGCAGTATGAAGCATGAACTCATAAATCAGATTGGAGAAGTATTCCGTGATAAATTGAAGTAAATTTCATAGCTTCCCTGGTAAATTTGTCAATTAGATAATGCCCTGCACACAAATAGTCCCTAACTCACATTTAGTACCACAGTACCGCTAACACGCAAGTGTGCCAGGAAAAGGAACATGATGGCAAACATGGTTTTATCTCCACACTTCTGAACCTTATTTTATTTTCCTCTTCTTGTAACAAGCAAGTAGGGTGAAATCCTTGAGCATTTTATAGAAACACAGATCACATAATATTTTACCAAATTATGTATGTATGTATGTATGTATAGATAGAGACACACATACATCCATATATGTGTCTGTGTGCGCATTCAAATAGAAGATTTGGAATTTTCTGCTCTAGAAGAAAATGAGAAATGAGCATTACCATTGTTTTTAAAGATTTTATCATCACCAAGAATACCTTCAGCAATAACAACACCACTGCAAAAGCCAAGGAAAAATCACAACTAAACCAATCATAAACACAGTAATGACTGAAGAAGTAGTAATTTGTCATATAAGGTACTTTTGGAAAGGAAACCTGATGACCAGATGTTCAAATGTTTCCTATAAAACATATTTTCCATTTTCATCAAGTAGTTAACATCCAAATTGTTAAAACTGCTATCGTAAATGTATTTGCAACACCAGTAAGATACCATATCCTCCTTTCTGCCATATGTTCACAGTATAGGAGCTATAGGGTGAAGAAAATTATGCGAGATAGGACCAAGCTCATACCTCAAGATGAAAATCAATGTATTTGCGATATAAGCAACCATTTCCCTGCAGAAAAATGAATGAATAAAAAACAAACTGGGTTACAAATTCACAGGAACATGTACAATTTCTCGATAGATGGAAAAGAAATATCAATTCATTTTCTTTCTTTTTGTGTTAAAAAGGAAATTACCAAGGAGAATCCATGAATCTTGGATGAATAAAATGCTAGAAAATAGGAAAGTTATCCTACTTAATCAATTAGAAAATATATTCTGAATGCATAAACTGGAAATGATGAAAGTTGTAGCAACTTTAGGTTGATTAAAATAAAATTTTCAAATACGCAAGTTGAAGAAAAGAACCAAGATAAATGGATCTAAAGATTTTCAAAGAGGCGATCAAACTGGGTCAAACCATTCCTTTGATATGTATTCTGAATGAATAAACTGGAAATGGAAGTCGTAGCAACTTTAAATTGACTAAAATAGAAATTTAAATAGGCAAGTTGAAGAAAAGAACCAAGATAAATGGAAAAATATAATGATTTTCAAAGAGGCAATCAAGCTGGGTCAAACCATTCCTTTGATATGTAACTTACAGGGAAAAAAAAAGGCAGAAAGCATCTACAATTGTATATAGATGAGAATAATTGAAGTGTTGTCCAACAAATAGCTCCTCCCATAAGAGAGCAAGAAGTAAACTAGTTGGCCGGAAGCATGAATAGATGGTAAGGAAGCAAGAAAAGCAAGAATAAGGACTGATAAGTAGAACCAAAAGGGGACAAGGAGTTCAGTTAATCTGTAAATTTGGCAACCGATAGTTATATTAATTGAAGCATACTTTGTACACATAAATGACACCCACAAACATATTACCTTCCTAGATATTTATTCTTATATGATTCAGTTGAACTTTCAAGGACTCTATGCACTTGTTATACTTGTGATTAATTAATCAGAGAGATTTTGCATACTACATGAGAAAGGAACTGCACATACCAGAAGTGATGCAGGCTCTGCTGACTATCCCCCTTGAAAGCTGTCTTTGCAACTGCAGAGAAAAACCTATTTCCATTGTTGTACATTTATTAGATTGATTATCAGTCCCATTGGGCGGTGGGGGTGAGGGGAGCACTTTCACCAACAAGAAAAGAACTAACTTGGACCAATCAACTTACATTCCCAAAGTCATAACTGCTAAAACACCAGAAACATCAGCTCCAAATTGAGCCTACCATGTAAAAGCACCAGTTAGTTTTCTCAAGCAGCAAGAACTAAAGGTTTGCAGGGATATAAGACTACTGAATAAAAAAGTTGCATCTTCCCCCTCAGTATTATCAATATAAATCAGATGATGCAGACAATTAAAAAACAAAGCTCACAGGAGTATGATGGCTATTTTTCAGAAAAGACAGCAGAAATACAGCTGAATCTAAATATCTTTCCTGATTATTTAATATTTAACAACAAGAAAGAAAAGCAACAGCATAACTCTTTCTACTCATCAACGGAAAGTAGAATAATCACATGCAAAACACTGTCTGATGTTACACTCTTCATCCCATTTAACTTTGCAAGTCTTCATTTAACCATTTCATAATTAAAATAGGTTTATTCAAACTTGGAATCACACTTACAGTGAAGAATGCAATATAGCTAACTGCAAGGGTCAATGTGATCTCAATCACAGTGTCATTAAAAATGAATCCAAGCCATAGAACTGAAGCAATCCCAAATGCGACACCCATGCCAACACTGGATGAAGAAAAGAATTGCACATCCTGAATCATGTCCCTTTAGAAGGAAAACTAGAAGTATATTTTTTAAGAGTGAAGCAGGGGGGGAAGGGAAAACAAAAAAGCAGTCTACATACGCTCCAAGAGAGACTTTGGCCAGAAATTCAATAATGGCACCCCAACTGAAGCTTTGTCCAAGGGCCATTTTGTAGAATAGCTGGTAGACAACAATTGCTGTCCTGGACATATTATAAATAATCAAAGAAATACAAGTATTAGGTGCATTAAAGAAGAAAAGCATTGAAAACCTGATACATTTTAGTTAAATGCAATTTAGGTTAAGTATAATCTCCTCTCTCCGCTGATGTTCATGGCGTTTACAGGGAAAAGCAGCAGACTAACAAACCTAAATGATAAATTACCCATCATTCATCAAGGACTCTCCTTCAATAATGGTGCTCAGTTTTTTGCTTGCACCAAGCTCTTTCAGCAAAGCAACAACAGCGACAGGATCAGTAGCACTTAGTAGTCCCCCAAGTAACAATGAAACTTTCCAACTCCAGTCGTATGGGAAAGTGAGCTGCAGAATAACAATCAGAACTTTTTGTACATTCTAAAATGAAAAAGTAAAAGAATAGCAATTATTCTAAACAGAGGGGAACTGAGTAATTGGATACCTTCAAAACTGTTCCAAGGCAGAAAGTTGAGATGAGAACTCCCGGTCCAGCAAGAACAATCATTTGTGCCATACATCTCTGCACAATAAGTAACATAAACAGGTATAATCAAAGCCATGAGGAATACTCATTATTGAATCTTGTGTCAAGTTATATATGTATTCTCAGGATCGAAGCAAACAGCCTCCACAATCTGAGCAGTAACATGATCAGACTTGAAGGCAGTGGCAGATCCAAGACATTTTGCTTGTGGGGTGCACATTTATAAAAGAATGTGCTTTGAATTCACAATAGTTTAGCATCTACTTTAAATTCCAGGGTCTTTTACTTTTTTCTTTTCATTTTGTCAACTTCATGTTCTACTTCAACACCAATAGTCTATTTGTTGCAAATCGATATGCACAACATTCTTTTTCTTTGTTAAACTAATGATTTTTTAAAAAAGCTTTTGCTTGAGACTAGGAGGATAATAAATTTCTTACAATAAGTTAATTTGAACATGCTTTTGAAGCACAGAGAACATTTGCTTTGGAGAAGAATAAGGTGTTGGATAACAAATTCCTTTTCATTTTCTCACAAGTCAGATAAAAATGAACAATAAATAATCCCTATACATAGACTTAAACAGGTATAACAAGCAATAAAGGGACTAACTCACTAATTTGTGAATCTCCCTCAATTAACAATTTCAATTCAAGTAGAGTATGAAAGATCTTATTCCACCAACCTGAATGAAAAAAAATTAACATCACCATCGAACAAGGTTTCAATCCGGAATAGTCAGCCAACTTTTTATTTTGTTCACTTTCTCTAAACTTTGCATTTTTTTTTCCTTGGAGGGCTATTGAGTCCTTTTCAAAAAGTTTAATGGTTAGCTGGTTCAGATAAGAGTTCAGTGGCAGCTAACCAGTCCGATGTGGAAGTTTGATGGCCATTTTGGGACTTAAAACAAACTTAAAACATAAAATCATGAGAGAATACATGTTTATGTATTTACCAACAAACTCTCCTAGTGTTTGAATTCAAACAAAATGCCCCCATAACATTGTTTCTGTCCAAAAAAAACCATAATAGCAATATCCCCATGATGCTTGAAGGAAAAGTTTACACAGGCCGAGAATATCATAATCAACAAGTATTTGAAATTCGTATAAGTTAACTTGCATCATCTTTGGGCTTCATTAATTACTGTTTTATTATATTTCTATAGTGATGGAGTCCTATATATTGATGCACTTGGATATGCTTTTAATATTAAGTTGCATTCTATTTTAAAAAAAAAAAGTTTCCCCGGGAGAGGAAGGCCCAACGATGAGATGTTGATGTTTGTGACCATGAGAAGGAAGAAAGCAAAGCATTCTGAATCAAAGATAGCAAACAGTAAGTATTGCACCCAAACAGCGCACTGGAAATCTTTTAGCACCGAAATTGTACAAAAAGGTAGCAAAAGTACACCTTTATCTGGTGGACTTCCATGGAAAAAGCACTCTCAAAAAGGAGGGCAGGAAGGAAAACAGCAAGCAAAAGGTCAGGATCTATACTAGCCCCTGCAAATTGACAACAGTTGCCATTTGTTACTAGCAACAATCAATGAACAAGAGAGAAATTCTTATAACCGCCTAAAGCACAAGCAATATCCAGATGCAAGAAAATTCTTAGCACTTAAGAAGGTGAAACTTACAGAGACGAATTCCATCCCCAATCTTCCCGAACTTATGACTTGTTCCATATTCTGCAGATTAGAGCCAATAAACTGTCATTTTCTACATGAGTAAATATTCCCCCCCCCCCCCCCCCCAAAAAAAAGCAGGGAAATAATCACATGTACGGAGCTACAAGTACCAAAATAGATGTGCAGAACGTAGCCATAAGTATGATGCTCAAAACTCCATTTCTCCACAGATTTCAAAAAGAAAAGAAAGGTATTTCAAGAATTTCTAGTGACATGAACTATCGGGAAAAAAGCTAAAGTCCACATATTCTTCCAAAGGGATTGCTTGGTTAGTCCCCTTGGAGCAAAAAAAGGGATATAAAAATAATTTTGAGAGGTGAAAGAAACTTTTTGAAAGACGAAAGCAACGACAGAAGCATCCAGAAATTAGTTTTCCATTATCCTGCTGTGATCAGAAAATTTAGACTCTAGAATAGGCTTCAGTACGTACATCAAAAACCAAAGCTTGCTAATAGCAACAGAGAAATAACGGAGAATTGTTTGAAACAATGAATTATGGAGATGTTGATAAGAAAAGTGCCGATTGAACAAACAAGAAAAGATCAATCAAGAATAGTCCCGAGTGTTCCGGAGTAGAAATTCAGATTGGGATGATGACAACAGTAATCATTTGCTACCAGTTATTCCCATAGCAAAAACAAGAGAGGACGGGAAAAAAAACAGAAACAAAACTAGAATCCCAGCGAGAACACGACAGCAGAAGACTTCAACAATTCAACTGAGAAGCGAGAATGTCCAGTCCGCTGATGTAGAGCACAAACTGAAACCCAAAGTAACAATTCAAACAAGAAAACTGTACCTAAAGAGCCGAGAACAATGCCGATCACGAGCAGGGCAACTGTGTACGGAACTCTGGTTCCTCGGAGAAGATGACGGCAAGCGATTCCGAGGACCAAGGAGACGCCGACGAAGACGACAGCGTCGACGGGGTCGGACTCAGCATCTTCGGCAAGAATTCTTAAGGGCAAAACATAGAGCTTCTCTCGAATCGATTCCATGCTCCAGTTCAACTTGAGAGCCTCCAGCAGCAGCTCTCCGGTCCGCATTTGAACGTCGCGTCGTGTATCCGAATATTAGAAGTGAAAAGGACTTGTCTGCTGGCCATCCACGGCCATGTGTACACTGAGAGTCTGAGATGGTAAACTCACAGCTCTATATCCAATCACTCTGTTTTCTTTAGTTTACCAGAATATTTTAAAGGAGCGGCACGACGTCCTGAGGTATGCCTCATCCCTCTATTTTTTAAAATCTATACTTTATTCTTTATATTTTTTACATTGTTTAATAATAATTTTTAAAATTATATTTAAATTATATAATAGTAATTTTTTAGTAATTTTAATCTTTTTTATTATTTTTTATAATTAATAGATATTTTAAATTATCATTTTTTTATTATGTAAATATATTTTTTTATCCTGTAAATACATATTAATATCTTTTAAAAGTTGGTTAGCTGTAAAATAAATATTAAAATTCTTAAAATTATTGGAACATAATTATCATATAGTTTAAATTATAGTTTCAAAAGTTATTATCGGACACTGTAAAAAAAATATGAATAAAGTGTAGGTTTTAAAAATTTAGGGGACAAAGTGTATGTGAGACTACCACAAGGGTTTTTGTAATTTTCCCAAAATAAGAAGATAAATTTTCTCACTAGCATTTTAGTTATCACTTTAGTCAAATTTCACCTATAGTCGTGTCAAATTTCACTTATAGTCGTTGGATTTTCATGCAGAAGGTAAGGGAAGAAAATTAACTTGTTTGGAACCAAAAGGACCACTTAATAATACTCCCTCCGTCCTAAGTTCTCTGCACCATTTTTCATTTTGGGCCGTCTCAAGTTCTCTGCACCATTTCTTTATTTGGTAAATTTTTTACATTCAATTTACTATTCTACCCTCATTTTAAATTTTACTTTAAAACTTAAATATACAAACTAAGAAAATCCCCAAACAGGACAATTTACAAACCCGATCTCCCTCTGCAACTGAAGGTCAAGTGAAATCCCTAACTTAATCTCCCACATTCTTCAACTAAAACGATCATCGGCAACAACCTCAACTTCTTCGTTGATTCTCGACGACAGTAGTCACGGATAAGCACCACAGTGCAGTAAGTTTTCCTCCACCCCAACTTCCCCTTTTGTTTCTCAGTTAACGATGGTGAAATCCCTAACTTAATCTCTCTCATTCTTCAACTGAAACGATCATTGGCAACAACTTCAGCTTCTTCATTGATTGTCGACGACAGTAGTCACAGACGCCGCAGTAAGTTTTCCTCCACCCTGACTTCCCCTGTTGTTTCTCAATTAACGATGGTCATACGTTTATTGGCATCTTTGCTTATAGTTTTGTCTTGCATGTAGCCTGGTTGTAATTTTTTGTGGTATTTGTTGTGCTGGAAACTTGCTAGTGCTTGTTGTTTGTTGTAGTCAGTTGAGGATAAAATTAAGAATTAGGTTTTGTTAACTCAAGAATTATATGGAAGTTAGGCAGCTTGGATTATGTAGCCTAAATAGGGCATCCAAAGCTCAGTAGAATTTTAATTCAATTAGAAGCATAACAATAAACCTAAGCCTATTTCAAGCATCTGTTTCCAAGTTCAACTTATCTACATAACTTGTACCACATAAAGTGACTGGAGTGTATAGAAGACTGGCATAAGGATGCAACAGATGATTACTATGCAATGAATTGACCTACAAACTTGAATCTAAACACTACAGAAATGCAGTGTAGCTAGGCATGTTTGAATTGTATGGAAATTTATAAGGTGAACTGAGAAGATTGACTGGATGCAAAACATGAACTAGCCATAAAGCTTCAATCAATTCTATACTATAGGAAATGCGTGTTTGTGTTGCTCCAATCAGGACTTGGTTTCAGGAACTGGGTGACACCAAAACATGTAAGAGTCTACTAGTTAACCAACAATAGGCAATGAAATGAACTATAAAATGGATTTGTATTCATGTTCTCAACTGTTTCTTCTGGCACCAAATTCCAGAGGCTCTATTTCTGGTTACCAAATTCCACTCTCTAGTTTGTGCACTCTATGCAAGGAAAATTTGCACTTCTTCCCTGCTACTCAGCAACAATTTATCACATCTACAATAGATCACACACACCCGCTCTTGTGATCTCTTTCTTTCTCTATCTCTCTCACACACACACACACACACAAACCAACAAATAGAAGTTTAAATCTAATCAGTGTTATATAGAATGTGCCTTTGCTGCTTTAGATGTGTGGTTTGCATTTTTTTTTTTGTTTTGGAAATTAAAGAATTCTGGCTATGAACAAGGCTCTGTAGAAACAATACATTGTACAGGCAGTAGATATTAAGCCAACACTAATTGAAGCTTGGCTTTTACTAATATCAACATTGGCTCAAATTGGTATCAACATCAAAATTTTGCTGGTGTATGTGTTAAAATTTATGGGTGATTTTCTTATTTTTACCCCTTTGTATACCTTTGGGTATATGTGGTTGGACTAACTAAATAAATGTTGGCTGTTTTTGTTTGCTCATTTATGTGGATGTCATGGCAGGTTAAGTACCATAATGAATACCCCAAGAAAGGCGAGATCATCTGATTTGGGAACAAATAACATACCCTATTGTCAGCATATGGTGACAGAGTTGCTAGACATAGAGGGATCTTAACAGGCAACTGAGTTGGTTGCTATTTCTTCTTAGCACAATGTAGAACAAACAAACTTCATCTGCCCTACCTCGTCAGAGTCCTCAATGTCTTCTCAGATTAGACCTTCTGTTCCATCCCAAGTGAAGCCAAGTAACATGGGCAATGTTATGGTCATACTTTCTACCCTCCCTGGTGTAATGGCAGGAGATGATTTTTGGATGGACGCTGCAACATATCTGGTAAAATCTAATGCTGCTAGAGAGTTTGTAGCTTGTGTAGGCATATGTCCAGACCTGAAGCTGAAATGGCTGCGTCGTGAAGTGCAAATGCTGAAAAAGTAGTGTTGGCCATTGGTGTTGGACTGTGCAATAGAAGCTTTTGTTTTTCAATACTCAAGAGTGTATATATACTATGTTCCTCCTGAGTAGCTAACTTTCAGCTTGTACTTATGCTAAACTATGGGAACTAGTGTACCAAATTGAATTGTAGTGCTTCAGCCCTTGTATTTTTTTTATGTCAAGTAGGATGTTCATGAATATGTTATTCATGTCACCTGCAGAACATGTAACTGGTGTTAATGATATAATGAAAAAGTATTGAGTTATGTTACATTGATTGTGTAGTTAGTGTTGCCTTGGTATTCAGTTTCTGTTTCCTGTAGAAGAGAGCTCATTATAAGATAGTTTGACTTTTTCTTTGACTTTTTGCTTGAAAACATATTTTAATCTGAAACTTTAGGGATATATTTCTGGTGAAATTTAAGACTTGTTAGTATGGATTCTGTAGTAAAAGAGCAGCAGCAACAAAGGAAACACAACACTTCTATTGCCGCAGGTTTTTTTAACAGATTTTTGGGAGTTTGATGAGACAAAGTTGCTGTTCTACAAGTTTTTTAACAGATTTAAATGCTGTGGCTACCTTCTCATAGGTTTGTTGACATCAACAGGAGGTAAGATTTTACATCATCACTTATAATCCAGAAAAATGCATACTCGCAAAGTAGTGAAATGCATGGTTATAGGAGGCAGGTTTTTATAGTGACCACACTTGGAAAACAACACAACCATTCAATAGTTGAGAAAATGAAGATATTAGACTAAGGGGATGAAAGATGCTCATGATGGAAGCTACTACCACACAGATGACCTCCTAAATGTCAACATATTTACATTAGTTATAGCAAAGATATGCTTCAAGCATATTCATCATGGTGCATGGAACTCAACTAGAACATCTTTAGTCTTATCAAGGACAACCTTATTAAAATTGTCTGCTATAAGCACCACTACATTAGATGGAACAGTAGCTATTTTCACATTGGTTCCTACAAAATCATCAACCTACTTAGAAATGACCTATTGATACAAGCACTTTATAAAGTAGAAATAGAATAAGCTGAATTTGCAGAGTGGGTGAGGTCTCAATCCCATGGAAGATGACAGATAACTGCCACACTAATTTAGACATGACACTCCAAATGGCATAGATATGATTGTTTTACAGTGCATCAATAGACATGAACCCCACATCGAGTTCTGCTACAGAATAACAACGAAGTACAGGCTACAATAGAAAGAAACAATAGCAAAACAACAGACAAATCCCATACTCCCAATCTGGTTAACTTATCTGTTAATATTTGATTTAATTACTAGGATTTATTTCCTGATATTCTAGTGAAAGCAGTGGACTTTGGTTAGTGTAAAACCTCATTTAATCTCTTTCATTGATGACCTGAAATGGCATTGATACCAAGTTCGACTCCTTTGTTCCATGACATAAGAATGGAGTTATAGTTTCTAATTTGATCATCTTTATAAAGTACATCCATAAACAAAAAGTGAAAATGTAGTTCTTTATCTTCGGGCCAATTCGTTTCGTCTAAAGTCAACTAACTTTTTTTAACTTTTTCATCTTTTTTACGTGAAACCAATTTCATTTGAAAGTCAATGTTATGTAGATACAATAATCAATTTGAAAATAAATTTTTAAGATATTGTTAAATTTTTATGAATTTTTCTTTTTTAAGACTTGAAACTAGAAAAATTCATAAAAATTTAGTAAGATTATAAAAATTATATTTTCAATTGATTATTGTAGCTACATAATATTGGCTTTTAATTAAAATTAGTTTCAAGTAAAAAAGATGTAAAAATAAGAAAAAGTCATTTTGTAGTCAATTGACTAAAGTTAAAACGAATTGGGTGTTCATTTATGGATTTTTGACTTCTACTTTTGAGTATTAATGATTTATGCCTGTTAAATGTGTTGTACTTCTTGTGTTTGGTATGTTACATTACATTCACTAAGTTTTCTTCACATATTTATGGCTTTTTTTAGAGTATGTAAATCAACTCCTGCAACTGAAAATTTTTGAACTGTTTTCTAGGACCGAACTGAATTTCATCATTCAAAAACCACCTTACTAGAAACACACATGGCATACTTCCCTCAATGTTTACTAGTGAATCAACTACGATATCATTGCTGGAATTTGATAAAAAACTAGCAGAATTTATAGTGTTTTGCATGTTTGACCAACATGTTGACTTTTTGATAGAAATGTATTTTTGAGGTGAAGCTTTGCTGATAAGTTGAAGTTTATAATTGAAACTTGCTGGAAGCTTTAAACCTGTTTTTTAAGTCTTAGTTAAAGTTTTGGTTACTTAAGTTAGTAAAAAACCTATTTTGGAGCTTTCTTGCAGTAGGTTTCTTGACCATGCTTTGGTTCATAGCCGATTTTATGTAAGAATAGGTTTACTAGTAAAGCAATTGTGATATCATTGCTAGAATTTGACAGAAAACTAGCAGAATTTGTAGTGCTTTGCATGTTTGACCACCATGTTGACTTTTTGATAGAAATGTCTTTTTGAGCTGAAGCTTTACTGATAGGTTGAAATTCATAATTGAAACTTGTTGGAAGCTTTAAACCTGGTTTTTAAGTTTCAGTTAAAGTGTTGGTTACTCAAGTTAGTAAAAAACCTATTTTGGAGCTTTCTTGCAGCAAGTTTCTTGACAATGTTTTTGGATTCAAGGACAACAATTATATTTTTATATACAAGACCTGTATTTACATAGCACACTAGAATTTGTAGCCAAGCCAAGTTAGTTGGGACTTGAAACAGAGGCTGCTTTATATACACATGGACATATATGCTTTACAGTTATCCATTATCAGTTTTTGGTTCCATTGACACTTGAATTCTCATATCTTCACAAAGGCACTAAAGTTGTATATCCAGCAACTCTCTTTAACAAATATGAGTCCAACCTCCAAGTTTAGAAACGAAATAAGAAGGAAACAAGAAAGTCAACCTGAGGTTTGACCAGACTACTGCAACTCTTGGTTTAACAGAAAAAATAGCAGAACAAGAAGTTTTTTGCTTCAAAACATAACTTTGGATACTTCTTAAAGAAAATGCTCAATTGAACCATACTTTCAAGTTTATGAGCAATAGTCCATGAAACTCTGAAAGTCAAATCTCAGTTTGACCTAATGCTAATAAAACTGTTTTTAACATCAACAAGTAAATCCATGTTTCATTGTTCTTCTCAATAACAATCTATACGAAAAAGATAGGTAAACTTAAGGTAAACTTTCAGGTCATGAACATAGTGTTTGAAAATCATCAAAAGAACTTAATACTCAATGTTAAAACAACTACATACCATTCAGGCATACTACAACTTATATTCATACTTGGCTTACTGGTTTATATACACACAGGAACAACATTGTACAAAAACCATAACACAGAACAACCTGTGCATAAAATTAGTTACAAACAAAAGCTAGAAACACTTTTTTGCCAAATAACCTTTTGTTTGCCCTATTTGCACACATTCAAAATATACTAGGATAACCACTACTATTATGTACCATTTTCATACAAGACACATTTTTATTTAGTTTTGCAAATGTGCTTTTGCTGCTTTAACCAATTCAGTAGACACAGAAAGTTGCATTGGGAGATTACTTTCTTGCTCCAACAGACCCTTATTTATATGTGGTATCTTGTACCCGTTACAACCATTTTCCTTCATCACCTCTATCATATATTGTTGTAAAGTGACAAACACATGATTCAACTTCGTCGATGGGAAATCATAAAAGGCTTTCTCAACAGCGTCGACTAAATCATCAATATTCTTCAGCAACTGTTGATGTTGAAGAGATTGTATGGCTCGAAAAAAACCCCAAATCTAAGACATTCAAGTCTGGACTATTAGCAGGCTGACATACCAATTGAATGTTAAGTCCATTTCTTCTTGCAACTTCTTGGAATTCAACATCATCAGCCTTAATATGTGGTTTGGCATTATCTTGCTGAATGTAAATAGTTCTCTCGGATGGTGTAACAGGCCATTTCCATTTGATTGCAGGTAAAACCTTATCAATCAAACAAGCTCTAACAACTTCTTTAGTGATAGAAGCTATAGCTTTGGTCTCCATTGTTCCAGCTGCTCTGTTTTTACTTATTCTCATTGCTGGCTGTTTACACACAAAAGGAAAGATCCCAAGCTTCCCTGAAAATTCTGTCCCTGTTATTGGATCATATCTCGGTCTAGCAACAGCAACTAAAAACATCACTTTTGTTATGAACTTTTTACTTTTACAGCTGCGTATCGAATCCGGCTCATTAGGCAAAAGATAATACTTCTCTGAACCTTTGGTTAAGTAAAACCATTTTTCATCTATATGGACATAGTCACACATATCAATAAAAACAGGATTATGCATAATGGAGTTCTTCTCAATCATACTTAGACAAAACCTTACTCTATCTGTCTTGTTTTGTTCTGTCAGGTATGGCTTTATAGCATTCGAGTGGTGCCGTAGAATCCCTTCTTTGAATCGTCAATGAAGAGTAGATTTAGACATATTCAATTCGGTTGCCATTGTTCTGATTGTTGTTCGACGATGTAGAGGGAGTTTTATCAGCAGATTAGGATCTACTGCAACTCGTTTGGGTCCTGTGTGGCCAGCGAAGTGTGTACTCAATGTTATGGGTTTGTTGTTTTCAATTTGTTCCTTCACCTCGTTCCAAATTCTCCGTACAGTATGTCGACTGACGGAAAACATATTACCAATAGCTGAAACTGAACCGTGCTTGATTTTTCCTTTGCTGTTGCACTCCTTTAATAAAGCCACACAAATTGCTTCCTTTTCTTCCTTCGTTAACACATGGTGATGCTTCTTCTGAACCTGATCAATCGACTGGGAACTCATGCATTGGGAATTTAACGATTCAGGTGGGGAGGCTAAGAAAGGAGTTGTAATTATTGTGTTGAAAGTTTCCATTTTGCTAGGTTTGTCTGATTGTTTAACTCAGAACAACTTCTAATCCCACCTCAATTTAGTATTTGTGCGAAAAAGTGATTTAATTGTTTTGATTCTTCCCACCAACGTTTTCGAGCTTCCAAGTCAACAAAAACCACTTTATCAAGTTTATTTTTAATTTTTTTTTCAGGGGTAAAATTGTAAGAAGTTACATCCTTTCAGCATTTCTTAATCTCCGTGCCATACACAAATGGAGCAGAAAACATGAGACGAATGGAGTATTATGTAAGGAAAGTTGGTTAGTTGGAGGTTGAGCTCCCAACCTCCTCGTCCTCCATGTGTGTCCCTTTTAACCATTCCATTGACCAGTTTAAGATGAAAAATAAATGCTTACATTAAAATAGTAAAGTTTAATTAACAATGGGAAAAATAATTCATATTTAATTTATCTACATTTAATCACTTCCTGCCAAATAAAATTTTATCCAACTTTTTTTCGTAAATGGCCAAAATTCTTCTTCAGTCTTTGAACTCAGTTAACTAGGATACTTACCTCATGCATTTTAATTTGTATCAACTTAATCCCTAAGCTTACACAAATGAGTCAGTCAACCACTTTTGATGTACATGTGTCATCATGTGACTTGAAAACATGTAACAATGTCCATCCTCTGAGATTCGATGACATATCTAAATCTTTAGGTTTCGAAAAACGGTGCAATTCGTTTGATCTGCCTATTTCTTGTATTCGATTGGAGAAGAAAAGCTCGTACATCTGACAGACAAGCATCTATACTATATATGAAAAGGACAAGTGTGGAGGAGTGCATGTTACGTGGGGTTTGGCTAGGGAGAATGTCACTTTTTATACTCACTATTTTTGTTTTGTTTTCTTGACCTCCTAGAGTTTATAATGTTGCAGTTAAGTCATGGTTAGATTTCTGACACTTAGTCAACCTTGGGTGTTCTAATTACAATGGTAGTCATCAAACTGTTACTTTGAGTTGTTTAGCTACCTGAAGTCGGAGTAGTTTTAGTCATGCCCTCATGACAGAAGTTCGCTATGTGATTTTTATGTACCATTTTTCTTTGTTCTACAAGTATTGACTATGGCACTATAGTATCTATATATGAGAGAGTTGTATGAAGTTTAGATCTTGCATTATTTTGTGTTTTGATTGATTTTGATTGGTTTTACGTGAAAGGAAATAAAACTTAGCGTGCAAAGAGAAAATGATTTTACATGTCGTAATATCCGTATTTTATCAACGGCTGACTAATGATATTAAAAAAGTAGGGGGAAAATGTATATTTTCAAACATCAATGAATAAGTGTAACATCACAAAATTCATGGTATAAATTTAAAAAAAAAATTTAATGAATAACAAAAAGAACTTGATGTTCGTATCATTTTAAGTGATTCATGCAGGCTATTAATAAAAAACGTTATTTTATTATTAATCAAGATGAATATATTTTCTTGAGAAAAAAGTAGTAACAAGGTCGAATCCGTATGGAGTTATATGGTGCGAGACACATGCGGATGAAGTATTAGGATTTAATTAAACATTAGAAAATAGAAAGTTAGGCAGATTGACTATATCATAATATAAATTTACAAAGAACAAAAAATATTTAAAAAATTATGAATTCAAAGATAAGTCATTCAAAGTTGTTGTAACTAATTTGGTAAATAGAAAATATAACATGAAATATAAAACCAAAGTAATGGATTTCATGTTTAAGCACAAACTGGGGTATTGACTGAAAATTCGGAGGCCTAAAACATAAAAACCAAAAGTTTAGGAAATCCTTTGGTGTTCACCAGGATATATAGAGTGATAAAAATGTATGTTGTCAAAGTTTGATGACCAACATGAATCATCATACACAAATAGAGGACCAATTGGGTAGTTTATTATTTTTTATTTTTGGAAATTTTATCCGTAAAATGGATAGAGGCATATACATACGTACATACGTACATGCATACATATAGCAAACGAAAAATCTGTTTATGATGTTAAATTAAAACTTGTAACTTTAGTACATATAATGTCATGGTGTGATTAGAACTAGGGATATTTAGCCTGACCATAGGTCTTGTATATTTTTCCATCTCTATGATACTGTAATATGAATAACTAAGGCGGAACTAGTATCCAAGTCTACAGCCTAAAAAAGATAGACTATGAAAATAAATAAAAAAGCAAACTAACACACTAACAAATTGTTGACACCCAATTTCGTCCGACCATAAAAAATTTTAAAAGAAATTAAATAAAAGAAATTAAATAAAAGAAATTATTATTTTTATTATTATTATTATTACTAAAAATTTTAATTAGTTTAAAATACATTTTTTTTTGTGAAGATTTGATTTAAAATGATATATGTGTGTATTTGAAAGAAAAAAAGAAAACTCCAAAAAAATGGCAAAATTTAAAAGTTTGAGGTAAAAATGACAACATTAAGAAGTTTCGGGAAAAATTGACAAATTCTGAAAGTTTCAGGAGCATTTGGTAGTTTGTCACATAAAATTTTGAGCCTGCCGACGTTTCTGGCGCAAATTGACAGAAAACGATAAAATTGTCAAAATCAGAAGCTTCAGGAACTTATCCAGAGGCTGAGAGACGTAAAGGACTAAAATTGTCATTTTACCAATTTAAAAGATAAGTTTGAAATTTTTTATTAATTTATCCATCAACAGTTCAGCCAAACTTCCTCTATAAATAGCCCCCCAAATTTTGTGCTGAACACAGAGAAAAATAGAAAGAAAAGCTTAGAGCTCCGTTTTTAAAATAGAAAAAATTACAGCCTTAGTCCCTAGCTCTCCTTCCTTTCCTCAGAAAATCTCAAAACTTTTCATTTTGACGATTAAGCCATCTTCTTCCCCCGTCGCGCGCCCTCTGTTTCCATTTCTCAGAATTCAGAATTTAAAATCAAGGGTACAACTCTCATTTAATCCTTCATCTTTTCAATTTCTTTCACTTTGGTCACTAACTTTGTATTTTATTCTTGCAGAATTAATTACTAACCCTTTTAATTTTTACTTGTTTGTTTATTATTTGTTTATTACTAACCCCCTTTTTTATTGTTGTTATTAACTTACTAACAACTAACTTTTAATACTATTATTGTTACTAACCTTTTAATTTTTGCATTATTACTAACTTTTATAATTGTTGTTAACAATTAATTAACTTTTATTATTGTTGTTAATTAATTAATTTAATTAACTTGGCTAGCTTTTTATTATTGTTGTTAATTAATTAATTTAATTAACTTGGCTAACTTTTTATTATTGTTGTTAATTAATTAATTTAATTAACTTGACTAACTTTTTATTATTGTTGTTTAACAATTAATTTAATTAACTTTGCTAACATTTATTATTATTTTTAAAGTGGATGGCCAAAAAGCCCCACTTTATTATTATTAATTTTTTTTTCTTTATATAATTTTTTATTTAATTCACCTTTACCCTTTACTAATTAATAAATAAATGAAAATTAAAAGAAGATTATTTTGTAATTAATTATTAAGGCTAATAAAAATCATTTTTAAAAAAAGCTAATTATTTTTATTTTTATATACATGTTTTTAATTCTTTAAAGATAACAAAAAGTTAAAATTAATTTTAATAGTTATTTTTATCCAGTAAAAATAATAAAAAATAAAAATAAAACCTGTTTAAAAAAAATACATGAAAATTAAGACTTTATATTTTACTGATTTATTTAAAATATAACTTTTAAATCCACTAAAATAATAAATATTTTTCATTAAACAAGAAAACAAAAAAAAAACTAAAAGAAAGATAAGAAAAAGATAAGAAAGATAAGAAAAAGATAAAAAAAAGAAAAGAAAGAAAGAAAAGAAAGAAAAGAAAAAGAAAAGATAAAAAAAGAAAAGAAAGAAAGAAAAGAAAGAAAAGAAAAAGAAAAGAAAAGAAAAGAAAGAAAAGAAAGGAAAAATAAAACTAAAAGAAAGATAAAATCAAAAAGAAAGAAAAGAAAGAAAAGAAAAGAAAGTGTAAAGAATAAAAAATAAATTTTTTAGATTATTAATAAATCTAAAAACAAAAGACTTACAAATTAGTAATAATAAATTCCATAAAAATAATAATTATATAACTAACAATTAATTAAAGTAATTTCCATATCCGGATGATCCAGCAGGATCTACGGTTTGGAAAATATCAAACTTTCAAAATAAATAAATTAAATAAAAAGATAAAAATCCATATTTTTACGATATGGATTAAAATTTTCACCAAATTCCGTGTCCAAATGACTCGGCAGAGTCCATGGTTCGGAATAAAAATCTTCCGTGTCCAAATGACTCGGCAGAGTCCATGGTTCGGAAGTATAAAATTTTATATAAATTAATTTCAAAATCCACATCCGATTAATTCAGTTAAAATTTCTAGTTTCTAAATTAACTGAAAATTATTTAAAGGCAAAGTAAAACAAAATTAAAATCAACTAAGGTGCCATTTTTGGGCGCTATAACAATATTGTTTTAGCGTAACCGTACTCCCGATCCCCGAACTCTCGCAGACCAGTTTTAAGGTGACCAATCGACCTAGGTGAAACAGATTGGTGGCGACTCCCGAAAACCCGACGTTGCCACAACTTGGCGACTCCGCTGGGGACTCCACGTTAGTGAGTCGAGCCTAAAGTTGATTTGTTTTGATTTACTTTGCTTATTATGTGGATTTATATACTATATTTACTTAGCGAAAACATGCATGATGCATTCACAATATGAAGCTCTATACCCGAGCTTCCTCAAATCAAACACGATTCTTTCTAAGCGGAATTGGTGTTGTTGTCCTTGTGAGGCCATGGTCTCCAAGCCTTCACCGGTTTCAAAGTAGCAAAGTAGTGTATTGCCTCCTGAGACGGTTAGTCTCTGCATGGGCCCACGAAAAGCTATGACTCGAATTAATCCATTCCTTACATTAACCCTAGAGGGTAAGGAATCGGGCCATCACTATAATTTAGTGACGGGATTCGGGAACTATCCCTTGCCTTTTTGATAAGCCACCTTATGCATATAGAACTCCCCACTTAACCATAGAACTGACCATAGAATTTCTACCATTTTACCAACGCCATAAGCACGTCCTTGTTATGCTATGTTGTTGCTCTACACTTTTATTTTCTTCGTGTCTTATATTTATGGTTTTAATTCATTTTTCCATAATACTTCATGAGTTGTTAATTGCTATTTAACTTATTAATAACCTTATCTTTCTTGTGCAATTATTCTTCATGCATTAAAACCACGCATCAAATTATGCTAACTTTTTGGTCTTTATAATGACAACTAAAAGTTTTGAAGTTCCACGATAGTGGATAATCAAATTCACTCATCGCATACATCCATTACATTAATCACGTGCATACAAAGTCTGATAAAAATATAATCTCATTGCATACATCCATTACATTAATCACGTGCATATAAAGTCTGATAAAAACATAATCTCATTGCATACATCCATTACATTAATCACGTGCATATAAAGTCTGATAAAAACATAATCTCATTGCATACATCCATTACATTAATCACGTGCATATAAAGTCTGATAAAAACATAACCTCGTTGCATACATCCATTACATCAATCATGTGCATACAAAGTCTGATAAAAACATAATCTCATTTTTCCTACATGCATCCATTGCATCAATCACATACACATAGGATCTAATAAAATATATCTTACTTTTAAAAGGATAAAATTGGACCTCGACACTGATATTCAACTCGGCTCCAAATAAGATTAATGGCAGAACAAATCGAAGGACGTCTCATAAAGATAGAGTCCAAGATAGAAAGTATGGCCGAACAAATGAGACAATTGATCGAGCTAATCAAGGCGAAAGCAATTCAAGAAGCACAAGTTCAGCCACCCATGACAGAAAGAGAAATGGTCACTTTGTTTGTCCAGACACTGAAGTACCTATATTATGACGAACTCATTGGCAATTCGGCAACTAATTTTTCTAACATTGTCATGTCTGGAGAAAGAATCGAGCATGAGATTAGGACTGGGAATATTGCTGAATCCTTTAATAATCCTATGAAAAGAGGAGGACCATCCAGAAGAAAAGATGACGAAGTACAACAAATAGGACGCGGAAGAAGGATTCCCCTCGTGGATACTGTGGCTATCGGACCTCGCCTATCCTATTTTGCCAATGGACCCGATAATTACCTTCCAAATAGGCCCAATGATTATCCTCTGAATAGGCCCAATAATTATCTTCCAAATAGGCCCAACAATTATCCTTTTAACAGACCTAATCAGTCATGGCCACCTGCTCCTACTCCTCCAGTACCTGCACCAAGACCAAGAGAAGTTTTCACACCAATTTCCATGACTTATACTGAGTTATATCCAAAACTCATTGAAAGTCAACTTATCCGTCCAATTCCTACAAAGCCATTCAAACCCCCATATCCAAGGTGGTATGACCCTAACATTACCTGCCCATATCATGATGGCGTTCCAGGCCATGGCTTGGAAAACTGCATGGCATTGAAGCGTATAGTTCAACAATTAATCGAGTCAAAGTGGTTGGACTTTTCCGATGAACCGAACGTCACTCACAATCCATTGCCGCCTCATCAAGAAAAACCAGTCAATATGATAGAAGAACACCGGCTGATGAAAAAGTCAGTCAATGATATCATAACCCCTCTTAAGCATGTATATTCATGCCTTGTGAAAGAAGGGATTATCATGGGAAAGCCTTCTTTTGGACATGAAGAAGTTGAAGATGAGGAATGGTGCAACTTTCATGACAGTAAGAGTCATTCTATCCAAGAATGCTCAGAATTCCGTAAGAATCTGCAAAGACTCATAGACTCATCCCAACTTATCGTTTTTATGTCAGATAAAGATGATGATGTGAATGTGATCATTAAAGAACAAGAAGTCAATGCTATACCAATCTCAAAACCTACTCTTAAGCCGTCAAGTCCCGAGGCCATTGCTCTACAAATCAAACAAAACCGAGGTCAAGCTGCTAGGCCCGATGTGATTGGTAATTGAAAGTGAAGATTTTGAGCTGGAATTACATTGATTTTGGAAGGGCTCCAAGTCAGATCTGACCTAACAGTCCGCATACATTTTCGAATGACAGGGAATCCTTTGAATAAACTTGTATCTTTGAAAGCTTGCAAAAGTAATTTAATAGTAAAAATCTCCTAGATTTAGTCCAGAATCTAGGGTGTAGTCTTTGTTAGATGGACACCTGCTATTCTTTTTCTGGTACAACAAAAAGATGTAATGCGTGCATTCTACTACTTTCCATTTTTACACTCTTTGCCATTATACTATCCATTATTGCTATCACACTTTACTTTTTGACAACTGGTAATTCTTTTTGTTCTCCAACAAAAAGATGTTATGTGTGCATTCTACCACTTTTTAATTCCATTATTACATCTACACATTCTACCAATTTTTACCAAAAATTCAATTATTACACCTACACATTTTACCACTTCTTACCAAAAATTCCATTTTTACATCCATCTCTCACTCCTTTCCATTATACTATCCATTATTGCTATCACACTTTACTTTGAAAACGATACTGCTCGTGGGTGAAAATAAAATGTTAAGGGAGATTTAATAGTGGCGATCTTGAAAGTGCTGCCAAATCTAGTAAGAAGGATTTCAAACGTTGCACCTCAACCCTCAAAAGGAATTCACAGTGGTTATCAACATCCTTGCAAGAAGTCTGGGGTTAGCTTCCAAACAAGGTAGCTCTCATATTAAATGACTTCAGTGGCCTCCCAATTCTCACAAATGCTCAATACAAAAAAAAAATTCTCAGTTTTCCACAACACAAATTCCAACAAAGGAAAGAAGTTCATCCCTTCCATCAAAAGCCATTAAAGGGAAAATCCAAAACAAAAAAAAGAGAGACTGAGAGCAAACACAAGCAAGTAAGGCCACTTGAATCATCTCATTTCAAGAAGGCTATGATCTCGGTTCTCTGTAACAAAAACTCCGAAAAGGAAAAAGTTCATCCCTTCCACCAAAAAGCCAACAAGGGAAAATTCAAAACCAAAAAGAACTGAGAACAAGCACGAGCAAGCAAGGCCACTTGAGTCATCTCACTTCAAGAGAGTTATCAAGTATGTTATCACCATAGCTCACACAAAAAAACAAAAAAACAAAAAAAAAGAGGGAAAAGGGCTCAAACTAGAAAAAAAAAAAAGAAAGAAAAAAAGTGAGCTATGGATTCTAGACTGAAAACCTGCAAAGGCGGTTTAGAACACAAAAGCAACTTTCAAGCCAAGCATACATAAAGACCACGATAGTTGGGGGGCAACAGATGAGGTTTAACTTTCTGGAAAGAGTGGCAAGTTTGAGGTCATCACTATTGAGTTTTTCATCATAATCAAATTTGCTCACGAGTAGTATTAAAAGACCCTTCTTTCAAACCACTTAAACTTAACTTTCCTCAGACTTATCATCCTCATTCAGCTAAAAGACTATCATTGTGAAACTTGTTTCTACCTTATTTAATACTGCTCACGAGTAGTATTAAAAGACCATTCTTTCACACCACTTAAATTTAACTTTCCTTAGACCTAACATCCTCATTCAGTTAAAAGACTATCATTGTGAATCATGTTTCTACCTTATTTAATACTGCTCACGAGTAGTATTAAAATACCCTTCTTTCACACCACTCAAACTTAACTTTACTCAGACCTAATATTTACCTCTTAATATTATTCTCATTCAGCTAAAAGACTGCCACAAAAAAAAAAAAACATTCAAACTTAACTTTCCTCACACCTAACATTTACCTCTCGATATCATCCTCATTCAGTTAAAAGGCTATTATTGTGAATCATGTTCCTACCTTATTGCCTTGCACAGTTTATGTCTTCGAGTTGGAAAGGGAAGAATGGCAGGATATTTTAATTAAAAACAAAGACCGTAAATTACTTTGTCAAGCTTTGCAAATTGATGAAAATTTTTCTTTAAGGCCAAACCATTATTCATTAATGTATGTAGACTTAAAAGTAAGGAGATAGCTTGAGTCTTTCTTTAATAAGATGTGGTTCTTGTAAGAGAAATTTACGATCAAGTGCCATCACAAAGGTCTAGAAATCCTCAACCTTCTGTTAAATCAAAGGCGAGATGATATCTCTTTCCACATAAACACCATAATCAATGGGGCAAAGTAGTTTCTACTAAGCGCAAGAAAAGTACTGCCAAGAAAGAAGCTCAATAGACAAGGGGGCAAGTCTTATGGATCAGAACCTGAGTCTAAGGAAGAGCAATCATTCGGACTGTAACATGGGGGTAAACAAGTGTCGGCATGGCCACAAGAAAATGGGCAAAGCAGACATTGAAAGTAAAGCCTTTGATGGTATCAAATCCATGACAAAGGATGAGTATTCGAAAGAGATATAAATTATGAGGTGGGCCAACCTTAAAGAAACTGAGGCCAAAATTCAAAGAACAAGTCAAAGAAAGAGGATTTTGAAAAGAGTTGGGCTTTTGAGGCAGTGAACAAAAGCTGGAAAGCATAAAGAGATTTAATGATAGTCCAAGAAGGCAATCATAAAGAAGATCCAGTAAAGCAAAGACATGAAGAACTAGATTCACCAAAAATAAAAAATAAAAAAAATAAAATAAAAATAAAAATAAAAAAGAACCATCAATTACACATGCTTTGCATTCATGCATTTCATATCATGCATACATAGCCTTTACATAACAAGGACCAAACGGGAATCACATTCACAGCACAGTTACAGCAGTATAAGCTTAGATCTCAATGTCATCAGCTCTTACCAATCTATCACTGGATACACAGCTAATATGCGGGACCAACCCGCATCAGGAATTCAAGGATAAAGTAGACAATATTGTCAAAAGCTTGGCTACCGATTCAATAATCGAGGCTACGCCTGGAAGGATAGGATTGACGCCAGTTAGTAGTATCCAAGATAAGAGATAGCTATAGCCAAGGATAAGGCAGATATAAAAAAAAAATATAAAGTAGACAATATTGTCAAAAGCTTGGCAATTGATTCAATAATCGAAGCTACACCTAGAAGGACAGGATTGATGCCAGCTTAGCAGCATCCAAGATAAGAGATAGCTGTGGTCAAAGATAAGGCAGACATCAAGAAATATTGTCGTTGAAACTTTGTCAAAAGCGAACAATGGATTCAATAATCGAGGACTGGATCAACGGATAAAAAAAAATATCTATCAAAATGAAGTAGGATCTACTTTTCCGGTTAAACGGCGGATACGGTACTCCGTGACTCTCAAGTCGGTTCTCTCAGTTGCCCATAATAACTGATTCCTTCACCCCTTCTTTCTTTTACTTCCTCCTAGAAAATGGATCCTACTTTTTCCGCCTTGCGAAAGTATTTCCCTTCTCTCCCAATGAACATCCTCAAAAAGATCTACCAAGTTCGCTGTGAACGATTAAGAGTTCTGATGCACAAAGGAATCCCTGAAGATGTGCGGTGGTTAATCGAAGCCAAGGTTTGTCTGGCAGATGAAATCCCAGAGGCATTTATGTCTCACATGCCTGGTATAGGCAAAAGCTCTTATGCCAAAAAGCGAAGAGCGAAAAGGTTACAAGTCTGCCATAAATGTGGACGGTAGACTTGTAATACTAAATGTCGTTCTTTAGGGATGATCTCTGATAATCGAGAAGATAAAATACGATTCATTAAGAATGGCCTGAGTAAAGACTCGTTGGATGATATCCAATTGACTCTTGAGACGCATTCTTGTGGATCTGTGCAACGTGAACTACTTGGTTTGTGGAGCATTTTTCATGAAGAACGAAACCGTTACAGTCCCGGGAATCTGACTGTAAATGACCCTGTTTGCCAGCTTGTAAGAAAACTGGATGGGAAGCAAATCCTCGACTCATAGAAGCCGTTAATGCCGTTACTGGACGAAAAACCAGTGGAAGATGTGAGCCACAGTCACAATTACTGTACATACAGTTTGTTATATTTGGAAAAGTTTGCATTTTCTTTTGACAGATGTACACGCTCCCCTAAGTGTAATCGACACGTTATCCCTTTTCATCACTATAAATGCGTGTTCTTCCTTCTGATTAAGTAGCGGATAAGATACCCCGTGACTTCTAAATTCGGTTATTCCAATCTCCTACAATAACTGATTCATTTCCCTCTTCTCTCAAATTCTTCTCTCATCAATGGATTCTACTCTTTCTGCACTGCGAAAATACTTTCCTTCCCTTCCAATAAAAGTCCTTAAAAAGATCTACCTGGCTAGATGTGAAAGAATCAGAGTTTTTACACGCAAAGGCATTCCCGATAATGTGCAGTGGATAATTGAAGCTAAGGTCCGTTTGGCGGGTGAAGTTCCAGATGCATTTATGCCCCGCATGCCCGGTTTAGGTAAAAGCCGTTATGCCAAAAAGCGAAGAGCAAAGAGACTAGGCGTGTGTTATAAATGTGGGCGATGGAATTGTATTACTAAATGTCGCTCTTTAGGATACATCTCCATAAATCGTGAAGATAAAAGAAAATTCATTAAGAATGGCCTGCGTAAGGAATCTCTGGAAGATATCCGAGAGACTCTTGAAACGCATTCTTGTGGAAAAGTGCAAGGTGAAATTATCAGTTTATGGAGGACTTACCATAAAGAACGAAACCGTTACAGTCTTGGGAATGTGATTTTAAACGACCCTGTTTGTCAGTTTGTAAGGAAACTGGATGGGAAGCAAATCCCCGACTTATAGAAGGCATTGAAGCCATTACTGGACATAAATCAGTGGAAGATGAGAGCCACGGTCATGATTCCTGTACATATAAGCTGTCATTTGTCTTTTCTTTTGACAATAATGTACTTGCTTCTGTAAGTGTAATTAACGCATTATCCCTTTCATCACTATAAATATGTGTTAGTTATTTTCGTTTCCTACAATCACTAATTTCTTTCTTTGCCTCCTTCATCAATGGAATCTTCTCTTTCCGCCCTACGAAAGTATTTTCCTTCCTTCCCAATAAATGTTCTTAAAAAGATTTATCAAGCTAGATGTGAACGATTCAGAGTATTTATGCACAAAGGCATTCCTGATAATGTGCGGTGGCTAATTGAAGCTAAGGTTCGTTCAGCTGGTGAAGTTCCAGAAGCGTTCTTTCCCCGTATGCCCGGCTTTGGTAAAAGCGCTTATGCCAAAAAAAGAAGAGCAAAGAGGCTAGGCGTTTGTCATAATTGTGGATGGTGGATTTGCGGCAATAAATGTCGTTCTCCAGGAGTGATCACCAGAAATCGTAATGATAGAATAAGATTCATTAAGAATGGCTTGCGTAAGGAATCTCTAGAAGATATTCGAGAGGTTCTTGAAGCGCATTCTTGCGGAATAGTGCAATTTGAGGTTGTTGGATTATGGATAATTTTCCAAAAAGAACGAGATCGTTACAGTCTTGGGAATCTGACCCTAAACGACCCTGTTTGCCAGTTTGTGAGAAAGCTAGATGAGATGCAAATCACCGATTCATAGAAAGCATTAAAGCCATTACTGGACGCAAAGCCAGTGGAAGACGAGGATCAAAGTCACGATTACTGTACGTGCTAGCTGTCGCTTTTGAAATTTTCCTCCCCTTTTGGTAATAATGTATTCACTCCTGACGTGAACCAAAGTCACGATTACTGTACATGCTAGCTGTCGCTTTTGAAATTATCCTCCCAATAATGTACCCACTCCTGACATGAGATACAGTTATGATTACTGTATATAGCTGCCACTTTTTAAAATTTTCCTTCTCTTCCAACAATCACGTACCTACTCCTGACGTAAGCTACAGTAGTGACTACTGTACATGCTAGCAGCTATTTTGAAAATTTTCCTCCTCTTTTAACGATAGTGTACCCATACCTGACCAGAGTCATACTCGTGACTACTGTGAATAGCTGGCAATAATGTATCCATTCTTGAAAATAAAATTATTGCCTTATCTCTTCATCTCTATAAATATATCCTCTTTTCTCACAAGGGTAAGGATAGGAATGGAGAAAACCCCAACTCGTAAATCCCGAAGTATTTGTGTATTTTCTGGGGCTTTTCCTGGAAAAGATGAAGAGTATTTAAAAGCAGCCAACCATTTGGGAAGAGTATTAGCTGAGCGAAAAATACATTTAGTTTATGGAGGAGGTAGTGTCGGATTAATGGGAGGTGTAGCATCAGCAGCATCTCTAGGAGGAAGTCAAGTTCTGGGTATTATCCCTGGACCTCTGAAATTTATTTCTGGGGGCACGATTGGAGAAGAATTAGTGGTTAAAAATTTGCAAGAGCGTGTGTTACAAATGCTTTTAAATGCTGATGCTTTTATCGCTCTACCAGGTGGTTTTGGCCCATTGGGAGAAGTCTTTCAAATTGCTTCCATGGCTCAACTTAATTTGCATAAGAAACCCATTGGGCTTTTGAATGTTAACAATTTCTTTACAGGTCTGATAGCTTTCATGGATTATGCTATGCAGAAGAATTTCATATCAAGAGTGACACGGCGAATTATAATATCCGCAACAACTGCTGAAGAATTGCTAGATAAAATACAAGCTTTTGTTCCTGAACCAGATCCAGCAATGATTCAGATAGACTGGACACGACAGTCTTTCCCGACCAGTTCACTCCCATAATAGTCCTCTACTCACCTTGTTGAAGTATTGTGGAAGAAAGAAGCGATCTGATCCGTTTTTCTTGTCCTTTAGTTTTATTATCAGCATTTTCTTTCGCATTTCAGTTTTTCTTTTCAGGGAATTTCTTTTTTTATAATATAGTTTCATCCATGCTGATATTAAAACTATAGGACAATGCCTTTAGGTTGGAATGGCTGAGTAAAGAGTAATTTTTGTTACTCTTGAGACGCATCCTATTAGGTCTACTAGGCATAACATTTTGGGGTAGTTAAGCTTTAACCTTATTCGGATGACATATCTCACAAGGGAATCTATATTTACTGAAGAAAATATTAGATGAACCTTGAATATTGATTCCAAACATCCGTTCCATTTACATAATTTGTCAGTGTTATTGTCATCATCAAGATTCACTCGTTTTATCGAAGCCTAATTCTTTGCGCTCGCCAATTATGAAAATTCACACTTTCGAAGAAAATTATTCCAATTTCAATTGCTTTCATATAAATTTCGCTCGAGGTCCTAAGGAAAGCTCCTTAGCCTCAAAATCAATTTTCATCATCGGGGTTTTAAGGATGGAACCTTTGCCTCGAAAATAATCAATTTTCATCATCGAGGTTTTAAGGATGGAACCTTTACCTCGACATCAATCAATCAATCCGAGGTTTTAAGGATGGAACCTTTGCCTCGAAAACAATCAATTTTCATCATCGGGGTTTTAAGGATGGAACCTTTGCCTCGAAAACAATCAATTTTCATCATCGGGGTTTTAAGGATGGAACCTTTGCCTCGAAAATAATCAATTTTCATCATCGGGGTTTTAAGGATGGAACCTTTGCCTCGAAAATAATCAATTTTCATCATCGGGGTTTTAAGGATGGAACCTTTGCCTCGAAAACAATCAATTTTCATCATCGGGGTTTTAAGGATGGAACCTTTGCCTCGAAAATAATCAATTTTCATCATCGGGGTTTTAAGGATGGAACCTTTGCCTCGAAAACAATCAATTTTCATCATCGGGGTTTTAAGGATGGAACCTTTGCCTCGAAAATAATCAATTTTCATCATCGGGGTTTTAAGGATGGAACCTTTGCCTCGAAAATAATCAATTTTCATCATCGGGGTTTTAAGGACGGAACTTTTGCCTCGAAAATAATCAATTTTCATCATCGGGGTTTTAAGGATGGAACCTTTGCCTCGAAAATAATCAATTTTCATCATCGGGGTTTTAAGGATGGAACTTTTGCCTCAAAAATAATCAATTTTCATCATCGGGGTTTTAAGGATGGAACCTTTGCCTCGAAAATAATCAATTTTCATCATCGGGGTTTTAAGGATGGAACCTTTGCCTCGAAAATAATCAATTTTCATCATCGGGGTTTTAAGGATGGAACCTTTGCCTCGAAAACAATCAATTTTCATCATCAGGGTTTTAAGGATGGAACCTTTGCCTCGAAAATAATCAATTTTCATCATCGGGGTTTTAAGGATGGAACCTTTGCCTCGAAATCAATCAATCAATCCGAGGTTTTAAGGATGGAACCTTTGCCTCGAGATCAATCAATCAATTCGAGGTTTTAAGGATGGAACCTTTACCTCGACATCAATCAATCAATCCGAGGTTTTAAGGATGGAACCTTTGTCTCGACATCAATCAATCAATTCGAGGCTTTAAGGATGGAACCTTTACCTCGACATCAATCAATCAATCCGAGGTTTTAAGGATGGAACCTTTGCCTCGAAATCAACCAATCAATCTGAGGTTTTAAGGATGGAACATTTGCCTCGAAATCAATCAATCAATCTGAGGTTTTAAGGATGAAATCTTTGCCTCGAGATCAATCAATCAATTCAAGGTTTTAAGGATGGAACCTTTGCCTCCAAATCAATCAATCAATTCGAGGTTTTAAGGATGGAACATTTGCTTCGAAATCAATCAATCAATCCGAGGTCTTAAGGATGGAACCTTTGCCTCAGAAACAATCAATTTTCCTTCAACGATAGGAGAGCTCCTATCGCCGGGGTTCTAAGGAGAGTTCCTTAACCTCAGGATTTAGGCGGCGAAAAGGTTTTCAATGCCTAGCTAAGCCGGACGAAATTTGGTAACGACTTTGCATACATCATGTCTCATGAAGCATGCAAAGGGGGGCAGCTGTTGACACCCAATTTCGTCCGACCATAAAAAATTTTAAAAGAAATTAAATAAAAGAAATTAAATAAAAGAAATTATTATTTTTATTATTATTATTATTACTAAAAATTTTAATTAGTTTAAAATACATTTTTTTTTGTGAAGATTTGATTTAAAATGATATATGTGTGTATTTGAAAGAAAAAAAGAAAACTCCAAAAAAATGGCAAAATTTAAAAGTTTGAGGTAAAAATGACAACATTAAGAAGTTTCGGGAAAAATTGACAAATTCTGAAAGTTTCAGGAGCATTTGGTAGTTTGTCACATAAAATTTTGAGCCTGCCGACGTTTCTGGCGCAAATTGACAGAAAACGACAAAATTGTCAAAATCAGAAGCTTCAGGAACTTATCCAGAGGCTGAGAGACGTAAAGGACTAAAATTGTCATTTTACCAATTTAAAAGATAAGTTTGAAATTTTTTATTAATTTATCCATCAACAGTTCAGCCAAACTTCCTCTATAAATAGCCCCCCAAATTTTGTGCTGAACACAGAGAAAAATAGAAAGAAAAGCTTAGAGCTCCGTTTTTAAAATAGAAAAAATTACAGCCTTAGTCCCTAGCTCTCCTTCCTTTCCTCAGAAAATCTCAAAACTTTTCATTTTGACGATTAAGCCATCTTCTTCCCCCGTCGCGCGCCCTCTGTTTCCATTTCTCAGAATTCAGAATTTAAAATCAAGGGTACAACTCTCATTTAATCCTTCATCTTTTCAATTTCTTTCACTTTGGTCACTAACTTTGTATTTTATTCTTGCAGAATTAATTACTAACCCTTTTAATTTTTACTTGTTTGTTTATTATTTGTTTATTACTAACCCCCTTTTTTATTGTTGTTATTAACTTACTAACAACTAACTTTTAATACTATTATTGTTACTAACCTTTTAATTTTTGCATTATTACTAACTTTTATAATTGTTGTTAACAATTAATTAACTTTTATTATTGTTGTTAATTAATTAATTTAATTAACTTGGCTAGCTTTTTATTATTGTTGTTAATTAATTAATTTAATTAACTTGGCTAACTTTTTATTATTGTTGTTAATTAATTAATTTAATTAACTTGACTAACTTTTTATTATTGTTGTTTAACAATTAATTTAATTAACTTTGCTAACATTTATTATTATTTTTAAAGTGGATGGCCAAAAAGCCCCACTTTATTATTATTAATTTTTTTTTCTTTATATAATTTTTTATTTAATTCACCTTTACCCTTTACTAATTAATAAATAAATGAAAATTAAAAGAAGATTATTTTGTAATTAATTATTAAGGCTAATAAAAATCATTTTTAAAAAAAGCTAATTATTTTTATTTTTATATACATGTTTTTAATTCTTTAAAGATAACAAAAAGTTAAAATTAATTTTAATAGTTATTTTTATCCAGTAAAAATAATAAAAAATAAAAATAAAACCTGTTTAAAAAAAATACATGAAAATTAAGACTTTATATTTTACTGATTTATTTAAAATATAACTTTTAAATCCACTAAAATAATAAATATTTTTCATTAAACAAGAAAACAAAAAAAAAACTAAAAGAAAGATAAGAAAAAGATAAGAAAGATAAGAAAAAGATAAAAAAAAGAAAAGAAAGAAAGAAAAGAAAGAAAAGAAAAAGAAAAGATAAAAAAAGAAAAGAAAGAAAGAAAAGAAAGAAAAGAAAAAGAAAAGAAAAGAAAAGAAAGAAAAGAAAGGAAAAATAAAACTAAAAGAAAGATAAAATCAAAAAGAAAGAAAAGAAAGAAAAGAAAAGAAAGTGTAAAGAATAAAAAATAAATTTTTTAGATTATTAATAAATCTAAAAACAAAAGACTTACAAATTAGTAATAATAAATTCCATAAAAATAATAATTATATAACTAACAATTAATTAAAGTAATTTCCATATCCGGATGATCCAGCAGGATCTACGGTTTGGAAAATATCAAACTTTCAAAATAAATAAATTAAATAAAAAGATAAAAATCCATATTTTTACGATATGGATTAAAATTTTCACCAAATTCCGTGTCCAAATGACTCGGCAGAGTCCATGGTTCGGAATAAAAATCTTCCGTGTCCAAATGACTCGGCAGAGTCCATGGTTCGGAAGTATAAAATTTTATATAAATTAATTTCAAAATCCACATCCGATTAATTCAGTTAAAATTTCTAGTTTCTAAATTAACTGAAAATTATTTAAAGGCAAAGTAAAACAAAATTAAAATCAACTAAGGTGCCATTTTTGGGCGCTATAACAATATTGTTTTAGCGTAACCGTACTCCCGATCCCCGAACTCTCGCAGACCAGTTTTAAGGTGACCAATCGACCTAGGTGAAACAGATTGGTGGCGACTCCCGAAAACCCGACGTTGCCACACAAATCAATACTCTATTTGGCTAACATACGAACACATAGTTGGGCTAATAAATAATCCAAGTACAAAACATGAATAATGACTCAAACAAATGAAAAAAATTAAAAGACACTAACACCTAATACATTATTTAGAGACATCTCAACACATTTGTCTCACTGTTTTTCACATTCCACTTGATCCACTGATACCGAAACAAATCATTCAAATTTGTCCGTAGTAGCGTCGGATGAATTAGATAATACTCCAACTAATGGTAATAAAAGAGTTTTAACATATAGGAGGAAACAATGAAAAAAGAGATGAGGGTGATTGATCAGGTGAAATAATGATAATAAATCAACCAGTCAGTTTGGATCAGAAAGGACATAGGAGACAGGAGACAGTTGATGCAGAGTGTAGAGGGAGAGGACTATGGAAAGTTGTGGACTTAGGGATTGCAAAGCTGAAAATTGAGCTGAATTGCAAGAATGATGCTGATGCCACTGAAAGAAGATCTCTAGCCTGGAAATTGCAGTCAATAATGGCAGACATAAAGAGGACCCATGCATGCTTTAGTGATTGTAACTTTGTAAGTTTATTTGATTCCTAGGCATGTCATTACTTGTGCCGATTATGTGGCTAAACTTTGTACAAGGGGGATGTGATCCTTGGATTAGATGGATTGTCCCTCATCTTCCATGTTAATTCTACTCCTCCATGACACTTTATATATGACCCTTATTGAAGTTTACGTGAATAAAGTTTTATTTGGTCCAAAAAAAGAATGGAGGGAGAGGACGGCTGCTAGGGCAAGTTGACACGTTTCGATTATTCATTATTATATCAACCAATGAAAAAGAATACTTTGAGCACAACTTTCACCAAAAAAAAAAAAAAACAATCAAACAAGCAAACAAAAGAAAGATAAGGAACGTATCGTTAGCCCATTGGTACTAGATGTGCAAGTTATTGAATTGGTATTTTGTCTTTCAATATTCCATGGACGGAAAAATCCTGATCACTTGCCACTATAGGTAGGGCTGTAAACGAACCAAACGAACACGAACAAGCTCTGTTCGTGTTCGTTCATTTAATGTTTAACGAACACGAACACGAACACGAACAATAAACGAACACATTTTTCTTGTTCGTGTTCGTTCGTTTAGTTTTAGTATGTGTTCGTGTTCGTTTGTGTTCGTTCGTTTATACAAGCTTAAACGAACACAAACGAACATAAACGAACATAAACAAACACAAACTAACGAACACGTTTGTGAACATAAATAATAATAGGTTATAATAAATATATAATCTAGTGTGTAGGGTGTACATAGGGTAGGTAATAATAAACATAAATAATAATAGGTTATAATAAATATATAATATACGATATATAAAATATATATAACAATAAATATATAACTAGACACTAATACATAGATACACAAACAAACGAACATAAACGAACGAGTAAATGAACGAACATAAACGAACACTAACCGAACATTAACCGAACAGTTCACGAACGTAAATGAACGAACGGGACTTTGTTCGTGTTCGTTCATTTAACTAAACGAACATAAAAATATGTTCGTGTTCGTTCGTTTAACTAAATAAACGAACATAAACGAACTCCCGCCGAACCGTTCACGAACGGTTCACCGAACGTTCTGTTCATTTACACCCCTAACTATAGGACCTTAGCACCCGTTGGTTTCTTAATTGAAACTTAATATGACATAGTCTTTTTAATCTTGTAAAATAATGCTAGAAAAAAAATAAGAAAAACTATAAGCCCAACCTTAATTTGGAATTCTTATCTTCCTGTAGAAGTAATCTATTATTCAAGGAATTCCACCCATAAGTATACGTATGTAGATATATCTTCGTATAAGAAAAATTGCGCAACGAAACGAATGAGTGCTGAGTAGATACAAGTCTTAGGGGGAACTATTTTGTGAATTGCACTTTGTCGCATGATGGCTAAGAAGATACACAACTTTTATATTGATTATATTTATAAAAAAATAAAAAAGTAAAATTACGATCAATTCAAAAGATCTACAAAATTTGAAACATCTGAAAGGTCTCGATGATAAATTTGGTAAATAAAAAACATAATTAATAAGACAAATGTAATAAATTTAAGATTTTAGGACAAATCAGGCCTTAAGTACACTCATTAAATTTCAAAGGCCTGAAACACAAAAACCAAAAGTTTATGACCAAGTGGTAAAAATGCGTACTTTCTAAGTTTGAGGACTAGAAGATGTTACAGTATATAAACACTAGACCAATTGTGTAATTGCACTTTTTTGGGGCAAAAAATCAGGCCTGAGCAAAGTGATAAAATGACTAATTTAATAGTTTGAGTACCAAAAGATAGAGGTGAGCATTATTCTGAAAAAACCTAAAAAACTGAAAAGATCAATTACATTTGGATAAAATAATTCTATTGTTTTTTTATCTTTGTCAATTTGGACCAAAACCAAATTCCATATTTAATTATTGGATTGGTTATTAGATCATACACTTAAAATCGAATAAACCAAATAATAATAAATATTTAACCATTGTCCATATTAACTCTACATATATAAACCTATTTCCTACTACTTTTGAGTTGTACGTTGTTGATCAATCTTTACTTTTGGATATGATATATAAAATTTTAAATATTTATCTTATTTTTTTGATATACTATGTGTCTAAGTTTTAGAAAAAGAAACCAAGTAGATTGAAGCGAATAAACCAAAATATAATTTGAATGATTCAAATTAATTTTAACATGTAATTCAAAAAATTTGGATACATTTTGTAAAAACTAAAAACCGGTCAAAACATTGCATTCAGGTTGGTTCTAAACCAAACCAAAGTCAAATACTCACCCCTGCCTGAAGATATCACTGAAGATAAATAAATGACTGTTTGTGTAATTTATCCTTTTTTGGCCCAAACAAAGACAGCCCATAAAAAAAGGCACAGTACTTAGTAGGCTTTTGTATTTAGTTAATACGAGGTATCTTAGCTCACACGATGTAACGGGTATTTTTTACAATAAATTTAGTATGAAAAAATTAAATAATAAATAATTAAGAATATGAGAAAATTTGGTTAAACCCGAACTAACCTGAACAATAACTGAAATTAGGAAAATAGAAATATAACATCATATGTATTTTGAAATAATGTATAATTTTTTCATTAAAAATTTCCCCCTTTATCAAATTAAACTCTAATCCTTAATATCAATGAGAAATTTATTTAAAAAATTTAACTTCACTTGTAGCAATTATGGACTAAATTATTTTATTAAACTATAGAGAACAATTCATACTGTAAAATACAATCATGAATAATAAAATAATTTGATTGAAACACAAATTTGTACTTAATTTATGTTAATAAATTTACAATTTAACCATTAATTTAATAGAGATAAAAATAATAAAAAATAATATTAAAACCAAATAAATTAGAACCATAGCCAGAAGTAGGTAAATTATAATGATTAAAGTTTTATTTAAAAAAATTAAAGAAAAGCAACAAAAAAAAAGTTTGAACCAAGATAGAAAATAGAAAAATATTAGATATTAAAGGCTTAACAATTGATTTAATAAATGAAAAAAATGGCTTAACACAAAAATAAATAAATTATGATAACCAATGTGTTACTTTGGAATATAGTACATAAAAACAATAAAAGAATTTGGGGACCAAAAAAATAAATAGAAAGAATCTAGCTAAATATTTATTAAATGTGGGGACTAAAATAAAACATGGATGTAAAATAGGCACTAATATGAAAAAGAGTAAAAGCTTAGGGATTAAATTGACATTTAACTAGGTAACCTAAAATTGGAGAAATTACAAAATGGGCCCTAAAAAATGCAAACACCTTTGTGAAAAAGGATTCGAACGTAAGAAATGGTCAATTGTGTTTGAAAAAAAAAAAGGAAAACAAATATATATATATATTTCTCTTCAGTGATGAACAATAAAAATGACTTTTAGAAGTGAGCGAGGTATGTGAGACCAACGCGTTGCACGGGTAAATTCTATATCAACATTAGTTATAATATAATCAATATAAGTTATTAATGGAACAATGCAAATGGATAAGGCTTACTTTGACATTAAGTAATATCTGCGTATAAATAATTATAAACAAACAGAGTAGTTAACTAAAGATATACTTATTTAGTGTCAAAAAAACATTAAAGATAACAAACGAAAAATGATTAAAGCAATTCTATTAATCAATTCAAGAAAACCATTAAGAGAAAGAAAGTTTCTGGCGTTCATAGTGTAGAATAACATTGTACAATATACATGCATAAGTTTTCCAAATTTTCACTCACTAATGAATTAGTGATAAAATAAAACCTTTTAAGAATCGTGCACTCATACTAATCAAAACTCTAAATCAAATCTATAAAAAACATTTATACATTATGAAAAGTGTACATTTGTTTCAACTAATTAAAACTTTGAATCAAACCTATATAATTAAAACTCTGAGTCAAATCATGTAAAAGGAAAAAATTTTGATATTTAATATGGTTAATAAAAGCATGTCATTCACTTTTATTTAAGGTTTATCATCTTAAATTTAAATATGTCATCAAAATTTTTATTTTCCTAAAAGTTCATGTTATGTATCTAAGAGCCTGCCATACCCGTTACCAGGTATCGAGACAATCCTCTTCCCTTCTCCTTAAAAACCTTTTACTTATAGTATATACAAAAATTTCAATTAGCAAAAGGGCAAAAAAAATTATAACAGATCATAAAAGTTGTGGATCATTATGGCAGAAATATTATATCCAGGGACTAAATGAGACATTTGACCATTCTGTAGGAGACTAAAAAAAAAAATTAATACTGTGGGCTGGCCTATCAAAAAAGGGACAAAATACTCTTAGGTCCCTGTAATGTTTATTTTGGCTAGTATTATTCCCCAATCTTTATGATGTCACAAACATGTTACCATCAGCAAATGGTCTACCTTCTATCTGGGAACAGCAGGCGAAAGTGGGGGAGCATTATAGTAGATGTGAAATATTCAAGTACCAAAAGAGAGTTTTGACCATAAATTGAAAGAAGCAAAAAACAAAAAAAAGCTATGTAAGTTTTAGTTTTACTGTTGATGAACAGTAAAACTCCTCTATTTTTTAGAATATACTACGAGGTGGATGGAGGCCGCGCATTACAGCAGTTTATATGATCATTGCATAAATTCATGAAAAAATATAGAAACTTGATATAACAAAAAAATATGCTTTCAAGTTTTAGCCCTTATATTGCTAGGTTGAGGCTGAAGTAACAAATGCTACTATCAGAAACATAATAGAAACAAATAATGATTACCAATATTTGCTTTAGAAGATAATAAAAAAATGACAAAAAAATGAGAGACTAAGAGAATAAATGGAGAGGTTTTTTGTAATAAATTTTAACAATAACTGTGCGACACAGAATGCGATATGTGCATGGAAACAATTTATATTTTTTCTATTAATTAAAAACAATTTAATAAAATTTTTCATCTCCTATTAATACAAAATCTAATTTTTAATATCAATGAAAAATTTATCTAGAAAAAATTTACTCTCAAATTTAATAATTATGGAAAAAATTACTTTATTAAACTATAGAGCTTAAAATAAATAATTGATGTTATGAATCTTAATAATCAATAATGAAAGAACAATGATAAAAATAATGATTAAAGCTTCATCTTAGAAAATAACAATAAAGAAAATCAATAAAAAAATTAGGATCAAGACCAAAAAATGGAGAGGTTTGCTGACCCATACATTGTAATGGATATTTTTTATAATAAATTTTAATAATAACAGTGTGACACAAAACACGTTATGTGCTTTGAAACAATACATATTTTGTCTGTTAATTAAAAACAATTCAATAAAAGTTTTCATCTCTTATTGACACAAAATCTGATTTTTAATATTGATGAGAAATTTATCTAGAAAAATTTACTCTCAAATTTAACAATTATGGAACAAATTGCTTTATTAAACCATAGAGCTTGAATTAAATAATTGATGCTATAAATCTTAATAATCAATAATGAAAGAATAATGATAGAAATAATGATTAAAGCTTCATTTTAGGAAACAACAATAATGAAAATCAATAAAAAAAAGTTAGGATCAAGACAAAAAAAAAAAAAAGAAAAACTTTAGGCATTAAGGATTTAATAATTGGCTTAATGAAGATAAAAAATGGTTTAACTAAAAAATAAACAAATTTTAACTAATAAATAAATAAATTATGGCCACCAATGTCTTACTTTAGAAGATAGTACATAAAAAACAACAAAAAGAAACTTGGGGGCCAAGAGAAAAATAGAAGATTTAATTAAATAGTTATAAAATTTAGGGACTAAAATATAACATAGATGTAACTCAGGTCCAAAAAGAAAAATAATTAGAAAATTAGGGAATGAAATCGTGTTTTAATTGAAAGAAAATGTGGGACAGACGAAAACTGGAAAACTTGTAACCTAGGCTCTCATAAAAGCAAGCACATTACGAAATGAGATAAAATTAAAAAAAGAGCAAATTACATACCAAGAAAAGCAAAAGAAAAAAGCTGCTAAACTATGGTATAAAACCAACTGGGCTCAACCAACTTAAAATAATTGTCTCTATTCATCCAACAGTAACCATATTCATCTTTAGAATATAGTGTAATAATAATTTGATTTCATTTAGAATGCAACCATTTATTTTGACTTGGAAAAAATATTAAAAGTCTGATACACAGAGGATAGGGCCAAGTGCAACTTGCAGGCAAATAAATACCGACTTCATTGACTAACACCAATAGGTCTTTTCCTAAGGGATTTGATTAACGGAAATTTACAATAACCCCTCCCCCCATTTTTCATTTTAATCTAACCTATACTGCCCCTTATTTTTTATAACCCAAACTATGCCCCCTGCTTTTTTACACATTATCTTATAATAACTTCTAAAACCTTAATTTAAGCTATACGATAGTCATATTTTAGTAATTTTAATTTCTTCAATACTTCTTTTGAAGTTAATAGAAATTATAAGTTATCAATTTTTCTTCTCTGTAAATACATTTTTCTCTTTGTAAATGCAAATAAGTATTTTTTTAAATACCAGCTAATAGTGAAAGAATATTAAAAATTTTAAAATTAATGTAATATAGTTGCCAAACAGTTTAAATTAGGGTTTCAGAAGTTTCTTCTGGACAATGCAAAGGAAGTGAGAGGGTAAAGTGTAAGGTTTTGAAATACAGGAGCAAAGTGTATGTCAGCGCAAACTTGAGGGATTTCTGTAACTTTCCCTTTGATTAATATAGTAGTTAGGCATCATAATTACATTGTAGCTGGATTGGTACTTTCTGATTGTCATGTATTGAGTATTTAATATACTGATCGAGTCATTCCAATCGCTTGTCTGTATCAGTGTGGCAACGTCGGGTTTTCGGGAGTCGCCACCAATCGGTTTTTTTCTTAGGTCGATTGGATACCTAAAATATGGTCTGCGAGAGTTCGGGGATCGGGAGTACGGTTACGTTAAAACAACTTTGTTAAAACGCCCAAAAATTGGCACCTTAGTTGATTTTAATTTTGTTTTGCTTTGCTTTTAAATAATTTTCAGTTAATTTTCAAAATTAGAAATTTTAACTGGATTAGTCGAAATGTGGATTTTTTAATTAATTAATTTGTATGAAATTTTATACTTCCGAACCATGGACTCTGCCGAGTCATTTGGACACGGAAGATTTTGATTCCGAACCATGGACTCTGCCGAGTCATTTGGACACGGAATTCGACGAAATTTTAAAGAATTTAATCCATATCGTAAATATGGATTTTTACCTTTTTATTTAATTTATTTATTTTAAAAGTTTGATATTTTCCAAACCGTAGATCCTGCCGGATCATCCGGATATGGAAATTAATTTAATTTATAGTTAATTATTTAAATTTTTTTTTATGAAATTAATTATTAACTTATAAGTCTTTTTATTTATGAAATTTGTTAATGATCTTAAAAAAAACTTTCTTACTTCTTTTTATATTTTTATTATTCTTTTCTTTCTTTCTTATTATTTTTCTTATTCTTTTTCTTTTCTTTTACTTTTCTTTTACTTTTCTTTTTGTTTTCTTGTTTAAATGAAAAATATTTATTATTTATTTAAATAATTACTCAATTTATAAAGAAAAAAAAAAAAGTAATTTCTTTAAAAAATTAAAGAGTTTTTTTTTTTTAAAAAATCTTGACATTTACTTTATGTTTATTCTATTTATTTGATAAAAGAATAACTAAAAATAAATTATTTAATCAAAATTTTATTCATTTAATAATGAAACCAAAAATTTATATGTATATTTCAGAAAATAAAGGAAAAATCTTAATATTTCATTTGATAAAAGGTAAATCAAAAATTAATTATTTAATCAAAATTTTATTTATTTAATAAAGAAACCAAAAAAATTTATATGTATGTTTCAAAAATAAAAGAAAAAGTCTTGATATTTATATATTTTTATTTTTATTTTGATAAAGGGTTAACAAAAAAAAAAAATGATTATTTAATTCATAACTCTAAAAAGTAATACATCTAATTAATAAGTCTAAAATATTAAAAATTTAGTTCTTTTCTATTTATTTTATTTTATTTTTTTTTGAAATCATTTGGCTAAAATTTTTATTTTATTCAATAAAGAAATAAAAAGTTATATTTTGATTTAAAATAAATAAGTAAAATATAAAATCTTAATTTTCATGTATTTCTTTTATTAAATAGGCTTTGTTTTTTTTTATTAGATAAAAAAAAAAAAATAAATAAAGTAACTATTAAAATATTTTTTATTCTCCAAACCATTGGATCCTGGCGGATCATTTGGACATGGAGGAATAATCCATCTTAGGACGGATTTTAAATATTGTTTAACCAATAATTTGATACAAATTAGATATATTACATGAATTAAAATTAAAAATAAAGACAACTAAATAAATAAACATATCAAATCGAGATGCGAATGTTGTTCTTGCTATGTTTATATTGGACCTTGTATGTTATAAAAAATTATTTCTATTCTATCTTTTTGCTGCAAACTTACTCATCTATTTAGATTGGCATCACGCTGATGTCAGCTCTCAATTTTAAACACTTGGTCCCATAAACCATTGTTGGATAAACAACCATTCTGTGGAGCTTGCCTTTTAGTTTGATAAGCTTAATCCAATCCTGGCACAAAGTAAAATGACCAAATCCTTGATGTCCTAAAGAAAATTGTTCGCAGTCTTACCTCCTGCTTTTATTTTGTTATCAATTGGAGCTATCTCGTATCCATTTGTTCTGAAATGACTTGAACTGATTCTGTTTACTCCCAAGGTCATTGAACGCTCTTGATCGAGAATTTTGAACACCAAATCCAAAAGGATTTGGCTTTTTGCTGTAGCTGTAAGCCAACTTGACTGTTAGAACTTGAGAAGCGTAGATTCTACGCTAAAGTAGATCTCCACTTCATTGCTGACATCATTAGCTCCGGTGCAAGTATCTCCATATTTTGGCCATGAATCAAATGTAATGCAATCTCATTAAGGAACACATTCCAAGAAGCATTTACAATATTAATGCACCAGCAAATATTGAAAACTGAATTCCGTCAAGCACTAAAGAAGCCACCAGTAATGAACAAAGAAAACTAAAGCACAACACCAATATAAATAAAGCAGACAACCAGTAGTCAAGCACCGTGAAACACATTCAGCAAATTTTCAACAACCACACACACACAAGTAACCAACTCCATTTCCCAAAGATACTAATATCAACAAATAAATCTTGAAATATCTTAGAACTGGAAGAAAAATTTTATTTTCAAAAGCCAAATATTCAGTTTCAAGGAAAAGATAATAGCTTCCAGCAAACAGACCAAGATGTCTTCTCTGGGGTGCCTTTAAAGCATTAATGGGAGCATTGCCTCAAAGCAGTGGAAGCAATCAATAGAAACAGTACATCCCCTTGAAAGGATCGCCAGTTAATGATACTTCTGACCAGACATCAAACTTGTGGTTTCAACTAAGCCAAAACTTGTCCAAAGCTCTCACGCGACCGCAGAGAAGATAAAAAATAAAAATAAATAAATAAATAAATAAATAAATAAAATAATAATAATAAAAAATAATAATAATAATAATAATAAAATAAAATAAAAAAAATTGCAAATTCCTCATAAATATGAAACTCAGAGTATCGAATGAGAGAATAACAAACAAACACATCCATCCATTCAATTTAATCAACAAAAACGATCAAGTTCAGAGTAAACAGGGGAGAAAGTCAACAGATTTTCGAGGGGATGTTGAAATCAGAGAAAATCCGGCGAGAAGCGGAGGATCTTAGCAGCGGCTGCAGACGCTGGCGCCATGGGAGAGAGAGGATGGTTTCGCTTTCTCCCTTTTTTTTTTCTGCAATTCGATTCTCCTTCGGTGGATCGGACCACAATCCCAGATTTGTTGACGACAGAAGCAGCCGGTACGATCATCTTGCTTTATTGATGCGCTGATACCCTCATAGGACTGTTGGACTAGCGAACAAAACACCTGAAAACGAAAATCAAACAGTAAATGAACGAGGATTTAAACACGTAACGCGAACAATTTGTATCGCAGAAAGGAGATGGATATTTGATGAGATTGGGATTTTTGGAGTGTGCGTGAGGCTGGCGTGGCGGCAGGGAGGCACGACAAGGCGGCTGGCGCGACGAGCAGGGAGGCACGACGGGGTGGCTGGCGCGTCGGCAGGGATGCGCGACGAGGTGGCTGGCGCGTCGTCGGTGGCCGGTGCGAGGGAGATCTGTGAGAAGAGTAGCAGATCGGTGACGGAGAAGAGCAGCAGATCGGCGATGCGAGGAGGGGAAAAATAGCGAACGAGGCGATCGGCGACAGCGGGCTTGGACGGGGACACGGCGCGCTGGGCGATCACGATGGAGTTTGGGCAGCAGCGTCACGGTGGCGGCGGACGAGTGGGTGGAAGTCAGACGAACCCAATCGCCGATTGACGCCGTCGCGCCATAACCGGATTGCAAGCTTCTATGGGAATCGCAGCTGGGATCGACGGCTGGGCATGGAGGCTTGAATCAATCTTGCGACGAAGGCTGGAATTACGACAGCACGGAGGTCGTGACGGATCTCGGCGACAACGGCGTGGCGGACGTGGGAACGTGACAGGGAGCTATGGAGGTGGACGGAAAAATGCGTCGGTCGAGGGAGAGAGCCTCCAGAGAGAATCCAGAGGAGGGGGAAGAGTCGGGCACCAGAGTGGAGTGTCGGCAGGGGAAGCGAGGAGAGGGAGAGAGAGTTACCAGAGCGAGACAGCGAAGAGAGAGAGTGCTGAAAGGGTGAGAGAGAGAGGGGAGCAAAGGAGAGAGAGAGAGTTTGCGAGAAGAGAGAGAGAGAAGGAGAAAACAGAGAGGGAGAAGGAGAGCAGATGAGAGAAGGAGAGCGTGAGAGTTCGCGAGAGAAGTGAGAGAGGTTCAGAGCTCAGATGTGTGTGTGCTTGAGAGAGAGAGGAGAGCAGATAAAAAGGGGGGAGAGAAGATTCTGGAGAGGGCGAGAAGAGAGAGCCGTGTAAGAGAGAAAGAAGATTTTTTTTTTTTCTTTTTTAAATTCCATACATATAGATATTTAAATAATTTAATTAACTAACAATAATAATTAATTTAATTATTTTTTATTTTAATTAATTAATCTTTTTTTTTTTTTAAATTAATAATTTTATTTATTTATTTATTTATTTTAAGGGTCGGACGAAATTGGGTGTCAACAGCTGCCCCCCTTTGCATGCTTCATGGGACATGATGTATGCAAAAGTCGTTACCAAATTTCGTCCGGCTTAGCTAGGCATTGAGAACCTTCTCGCCGCCTAAACTTTGTGGTTAAGGAAAATTTTTTTAGAGCCTCTGCGATAAGAACTCTCCTATCGTTGAAGGGAAAATTTGATAATTTTGAGGTTAAGGGTCCTACCTTAGAACCTCGACGATAGGAACTCTCCTATCGTTTGAAGGAAAATTGTTTGAATGAGGTTAAGGGTCCTACCTTAGAACCTCGACGATAGGAACTCTCCTATCGTTTGAAGGAAAATTGTTTGAATGAGGTTAAGGGTCCTACCTTAGAACCTCGACGATAGGAACTCTCCTATCGTTTGAAGTAAAATTGATTGTTTTGAGGTTAAGGGTCCTACCTTAGAACCTCGACGATAGGAACTCTTCTATCGTTTGAAGTAAAATTGATTGTTTTGAGGTTAAGGGTCCTACCTTAGAACCTCGACGATAGGAACTCTCCTATCGTTTGAAGGAAAATTGATGATTTTGAGGTTAAGGGTCCTACCTTAGAACCTCGACGATAGGAACTCTCCTATCGTTTGAAGGAAAATTGATGATTTTGAGGTTAAGGGCCCTACCTTAGAACCTCGACGATAGGAACTCTCCTATCGTTTGAAGGAAAATTGATGATTTTGAGGTTAAGGGTCCTACCTTAGAACCTCGACGATAGGAACTCTCCTATCGTTTGAAGGAAAATTGATGATTTTGAGGTTAAGGGTCCTACCTTAGAACCTCGACGATAGGAACTCTCCTATCGTTTGAAGGAAAATTGATGATTTTGAGGTTAAGGGCCCTACCTTAGAACCTCGACGATAGGAACTCTCCTATCGTTTGAAGGAAAATTGATGATTTTGAGGTTAAGGGTCCTACCTTAGAACCTCGACGATAGGAACTCTTCTATCGTTTTGAAGGAAAATTGATGATTTTGAGGTTAAGGGTCCTACCTTAGAACCTCGACGATAGGAACTCTCCTATCGTTTGAAGGAAAATTGATGATTTTGAGGTTAAGGGCCCTACCTTAGAACCTCGACGATAGGAACTCTCCTATCGTTTGAAGGAAAATTGTTTGTTTTGAGGTTAAGGGTCCTACCTTAGAACCTCGACGATAGGAACTCTCCTATCGTTTTGAAGGAAAATTGATGATTTTGAGGTTAAGGGTCCTACCTTAGAACCTCGACGATAGGAACTCTCCTATCGTTTGAAGGAAAATTGATGATTTTGAGGTTAAGGGCCCTACCTTAGAACCTCGACGATAGGAACTCTCCTATCGTTTGAAGGAAAATTGATGATTTTGAGGTTAAGGGCCCTACCTTAGAACCTCGACGATAGGAACTCTCCTATCGTTTGAAGTAAAATTGATTGTTTTGAGGTTAAGGGTCCTACCTTAGAACCTCGACGATAGGAACTCTCCTATCGTTTGAAGGAAAATTGATGATTTTGAGGTTAAGGGTCCTACCTTAGAACCTCGACGATAGGAACTCTCCTATCGTTTGAAGGAAAATTGATTGTTTTGAGGTTAAGGGTCCTACCTTAGAACCTCGACGATAGGAACTCTCCTATCGTTTGAAGGAAAATTGATGATTTTGAGGTTAAGGGTCCTACCTTAGAACCTCGACGATAGGAACTCTTCTATCGTTTGAAGTAAAATTGATTGTTTTGAGGTTAAGGGTCCTACCTTAGAACCTCGACGATAGGAACTCTCCTATCGTTTGAAGGAAAATTGATGATTTTGAGGTTAAGGGTCCTACCTTAGAACCTCGACGATAGGAACTCTCCTATCGTTTGAAGGAAAATTGATGATTTTGAGGTTAAGGGCCCTACCTTAGAACCTCGACGATAGGAACTCTCCTATCGTTTGAAGTAAAATTGATTGTTTTGAGGTTAAGGGTCCTACCTTAGAACCTCGACGATAGGAACTCTTCTATCGTTTGAAGTAAAATTGATTGTTTTGAGGTTAAGGGTCCTACCTTAGAACCTCGACGATAGGAACTCTCCTATCGTTTGAAGGAAAATTGATGGAATGAGGTTAAGGAAATCTCCTTGAACCTCGAGCGAAATTTATATGAAAGCAATTAGAATTGGAATAATTTTCTTCGAAAGTGTGAATTTGCATAATAGGCGAGTGCGAAATTTTAGACTTCGATAAAATGAGTGAATCTTGATGATGACAATATCGCTAACAAATTATGTAAAGGGAACGGATGTTTGGAATCAATATCCAAGGTTTATCTAATATTTTCTTTAGTAAATATAGATTCCCTTGTGAGATATGTCATCCAAATAAGGTCAAAGCTTAACTACCCCAAAATGTTATGCCTAGTAGACCTAATAGGATGCGTCTCAAGAGTAATAAAAATTACTCTTTACTCAGCCATTCCAACCTAAAGGCATTGTCCCATGGTTTTAATATCAGCATGGACGAGACTATCTTATAAGATAAAAAAGAAATTCCCTGAAAGAAAAACTAAAACACGAAAGAAAATGCTGATAATAAAACTAAAGGACAAGCAAAACGGATCGGATCACTTCTTCTTCCACAATATTTCAACAGGGTTAGTAGAGGACTATTATGGGATCGAACTGTTCGGGAAAGACTGTCGCGTCCAGTCTATCTGAATCATTGCTGGATCTGGTTCAGGAACAAAAGCTTGTATTTTATCTAGCAATTCTTCAGCAGTTGTTGCGGATATTATGATTCGCCGTGCCACTCTTGATATAAAATTCTTCTGCATAGCATAATCCATAAAAGCTATCAGACCTGTAAAGAAATTGTTAACATTTAAAAGCCCAATGGGTTTCTTATGCAAATTAAGTTGGGCCATGGAAGCAATTTGAAAGACTTCTCCCAATGTGCCAAAACCACCTGGTAAAGCGATAAAAGCATCAGCATTTAAAAGCATTTGTAACACACGCTCTTGTAAATTTTTAACCACTAATTCTTCTCCAATCGTGCCCCCAGAAATAAATTTCAGAGGTCCAGGGATAATGCCCAGAACTTGACTTCCTCCTAGAGATGCTGCTGATGCTACACCTCCCATTAATCCGACACTACCTCCTCCATAAACTAAATGTATTTTTCGCTCAGCTAATACTCTACCCAAATGGTTGGCTGCTTTTAAATACTCTTCATCTTTTCCAGGAAAAGCCCCAGAAAATACACAAATACTTCGGGATTTACGAGTTGGGGTTTTCTCCATTCCTATCCTTACCCTTGTGAGAAAAGAGGATATATTTATAGAGATGAAGAGATAAGGCAATAATTTTATTTTCAAGAGTGGATACATTATTGCCAGCTATACACAGTAGTCACGAGTATGACTCTGGTCAGGTATGGGTACACTATCGTTAAAAGAGGAGGAAAATTTTCAAAATAGCTGCTAGCATGTACAGTAGTCACTACTGTAGCTTACGTCAGGAGTAGGTATGTGATTGTCGGATGAGAAGGAAAATTTCAAAAGTGGCAGGTATATACAGTAGTCATAATTATAGCTCATGTCAGGAGTGGGTACATTATGGGAGGAAAATTTCAAAAGCGTCAGCTAGCATGTACAGTATCGTGACTATGGCTTATGTTAAGAGTGGATACATTATTGCTGAAAGAGGAGGAAAATTTCAAAAGCGACAGCTAGCACGTACAGTAATCGTGACTTTGGTTCATGTCAGGAGTGGATACATTATTATCAAAAGGGGAGGAAAATTTCAAAAGCGACAGCTAGCACGTACAGTAATCGTGACCTTGTTCCGTCTTCTACTGGCTTTGCGTCCAGTAACGGCTTCAATGCTTTCTATGAATCAGTGATTTGCATCTCATCTAGCTTTTTCACAAACTGGCAAACAGGGTCGTTTAGGGTCAGATTCCCAAGACTGTAACGTTCTCGTTCTTTTTGGAGAATTATCCATAATCCAACAACCTCAAATTGCACTATTCCGCAAGAATGCGCTTCAAGAACCTCTCGGATATCTTCCAGAGATTCCTTACGCAAGCCATTCTTGATGAATTTTATTCTATCATTACGATTTCTGGTGATAACTCCTGGAGAACGACATTTATTGCCGCAAATCCACCATCCACAATTGTGACAGACGCCTAGCCTCTTTGCTCTTCTCTTTTTGGCATAAACGCTTTTACCAAAGCCGGGCATACGGGGAAAGAACGCATCTGGAACTTCACCAGCCGAACGAACTTTAGCTTCGATTAGCCATCGCACATTATCAGGAATGCCTTTGTGCATAAATAGTCGGAATCGTTCACATCTAGCTTGATAAACCTTTTTAAGAACATTTATTGGGAAAGAAGGGAAATATTTTCGTAGAGCGGAAAGAGAAGGCTCCATTGATGAATGAGGCATTTAAGAGAAAAAGAAAGAAATTAGTGATTGTAGGAAATGGAAATAACTGAATTTGGGAGTTATGGAGTACCGTATCCAGAAGGAAGAACACGCATTTATAGTGATGAAAGGATAATGCGTTTATTACACTTACGGAAGTAAGTACATTATTGCCAAAAGAAAAGACAAATGACAGCTTATATGTACAGCAATCATGACTGTGGCTCTCATATTCCACTAATTCATGTCCAGTAATGGCTTCAATGCCTTCTATAAGTCGGGGATTTGCTTCCCATCTAGTTTTCTTACAAACTGACAAACGGGGTCGTTTAAAATCACATTCCCAAGACTGTAACGGTTTCGTTCTTTATGGTAAGTCCTCCATAAACCGATAATTTCACCTTGCACTTTTCCACAAGAATGCGTTTCAAGAGTCTCTCGGATATCTTTCAGAGACTCCTTACGCAGGCCATTCTTAATGAATTTTCTTTTATCTTCACGATTTATGGAGATGTATCCTAAAGAGCGACATTTAGTATTACAATTCCATCGCCCACATTTATAACACACGCCTAATCTCTTTGCTCTTCGCCTTTTGGCATAACGGCTTTTACCTAAACCGGGCATGCGGGGCATAAATGCATCTGGAACTTCACCCGCCAAACGGACCTTAGCTTCAATTATCCACTGCACATTATCGGGAATGCCTTTGCGTGTAAAAACTCTGATTCTTTCACATCTAGCAAGGTAGATCTTTTTAAGGACTTTTAGTGGAAGGGAAGGAAAGTATTTTCGCAGTACAGAAGGAGTAGAATCCATTGATGAGAGAAGAATTTGAGAGAAGAGGGAAATGAATCAGTTATTGCAGGAAACTGGAATAATCGACTTTAGAAGTCACGGGGTATCTTATCTGTTGTTTAATCAGAAGGAAGAACACGCATTTATAGTGATGAAAAGGGATAACGTGTCGATTACACTTAGGGGAGCATGTACATCTGTCAAAAGAAAATGCAAATTTTTCCAAATATAACAAACTGTATGTACAGTAATTGTGACTGTGGCTCACATCTTCCACTGGTTTTACGTCCAGTAACGGCATTAACGGCTTCTATGAGTCGAGGATCTGCTTCCCATCCAGCTTTCTTACAAACCGGCAAACAGGGTCGTTTAAAGTCAGATTCCCGGGACTGTAACGGTCTCGTTCTTCATGAAAAATGCTCCATAAATCGAGAAGTTCACGTTGCACAGATCCACAAGAATGCGTCTCAAGAGTCAATTGGATATCATCCAATGAGTCCTTACTCAGGCCATTCTTAATGAATCGTATTTTATCTTCTCGATTATCAGAGATCATCCCTAAAGAACGACATTTAGTATTACAGGTCCAGCGTCCGCATTTATGACAGACGCCTAGTCTCCTCGCTCTTCGTTTTTTGGCATAAGAGCTTTTGCCTACACCAGGCATGTGAGACACAAATGCCTCTGGGATTTCACCTGCCAGACGAACCTTAGCTTCAATTAACCACCGCACATCTTCAGGGATTCCTTTATGCATCAGAGCTCTTAATCGTTCACAGCGAACTTGGTAGATCTTTTTGAGGATGTTCATTGGGAGAGAAGGAAAATATTTTCGCAAGGCAGAAAAAGTAGGATCCATTTTCTAGGAGAAAGTAAAAGAAAGGAGGGAGGAAATGATCAGTTATTATGGGCAACTGAGAGAACCGACTTGAGAGTCACGGAGTACCGTATCCGCCGCTTAACCGGAAAAGTGAATCCTACTTTATTTTGATGTGATAGATATTTTTTATCTTGGATATTCCATCGAGCTGACGTTGATCCAGTCCTCGATTATTGAATCCATTGTCCGCTTTTGACAAATTTTCAACGACAATATTTCTTGATGTCTGCCTTATCTTTGACCACAGCTATCTCTTATCTTGGATGCTGCTAAGCTGGCATCAATCCTGTCCTTCCAGGTGTAGCCTCGATTATTGAATCAATTGCCAGGCTTTTGACAATATTGTCTACTTTATATTTTTTTTGATATCTGCCTTATCCTTGGCTATAGCTATCTCTTATCTTGGATACTACTAGCTGGCGTCAATCCTATCCTTCCAAGTGTAGCCTCGATTATTGAATCGATTTCCAGGCTTTTGACATATTGTCTACCTTATTCTTGAATTCCTGATGCGGGTTGGTCCCGCATATTAGCTGTGTATCCAGTGATAGATTGTTAAGAGCTGATGACATTGAGATCTCAGCTTATATTGCTGTAACTGTGCTGTGAATGTGATTCCCGTTTGGTCCTTGTTATGTAAAGGCTATGTATGCATGATATGAAATGCATGAATGCAGAGCATGTGTAACTAATGGCTTTTTTTTTTTTGTATGGATCTAGTTCTTTATGTCTTTGTTTTACTGGATCCTCTTTGTGATGGCCTTCTTGGACTATTATTGAATCTCTTTATGCTTTCCAGCTTTTGTTCACTGCCTCAAAAGCCCAAATCTTTTCAAAATCCCCTTTCTTTGACTTGTTCTTGAATTTTTTGGCCTCAATTTCTTTAAAGTTGGCCCGCCTCATAATTTATATCTCTTTCGGGTACTCATCCATTGTCATGGATTTGATACCATCAAAGGTTTTACTTTCAATGTCTGCTTTGCCCCTTTTCTTGTGACCGTGCCAACACTTACTTATCCCCATGTTATAATCTGAATGATTGCTCTTCCTTGAACTCATGTTTTGATCCATAAGACTTGCCCCCTTGTCTATTAAACTTCTTTGTTGGCAGTACTGCTCTTACGCTTTGTAGAGACTACTTTGCCCCCCTGAAAATGGTATTTATGTGGATAAAAGGTATCATCTCGCCTTTGATTTAACAGAAGGTCGAGCATTTCTAGACCTTTGTGATGGCACTTGATCGTAAATTTCTCTTACAAAAACCACATCTAATTAAAGAAAGACTCAAGCTATCTCCTCACTTTTAAGTCTACATACATTAATGAATAATGGTTTGGCCTTAAAGAAAAACTTTCATCAATTTGCAAAGCTTGACAAAGTAATTTACGGTCTTTGTTTTTAATTAAAATATCCTGTCATTCTTCCCTTTCCAACTCGAAGACATAAACTGTGCAAGGCAATAAGGTATAAACATGATTCGCAAGGATAGCCTGAATGCGGATGATATCAAGAGGTAAATATTATATGTGAGGAAGGTTAAGTTTGAATGTTTTTTTTATGGTAGTCTTTGAGAATGATATTAAGAGGTAAATATTAGGTGTGAGGAAAGTCAAGTTTGGGTGGTGTGAAATAAGGGTATTTTAATACTACTCGTGAGCAGATTTGATTATGGTGAAAAACTCAATAGTGATGACCTCAAACTTGCCACTCTTTCTAAAAAAGTTAGATCTCAACTATTGCCCCCCAACTATCATGGTCTTTGTGTACGCTTGGTTTGAGGGTCGCTCTTGTCTTCTAAACCGCCTTTGCAGGTTTTCAGTCTAGAATCCATAGCTCACTTTTTCTTTGTTTTCTTTCTTTTGCTTTGCTCTAATTTGAGCCCTTTTCTTTTCTTTTTGTTTTGTTTCTTTTTTTTTTTTTTTGTGTGAGCTATGGTGATGACATACTTGATAATTCTCTTGAAGTGAGATGACTCAAGTGGCCTTGCATGCTCATGCTTGCTCTCGGTCTCTTTTTGGTTTTTTTGAATTTTCCCTTAATGGATTCTGATAGAAGGGACGAACTTCTTTCGTTTTTGGAATTTATGTTGCAGAGAACCGAGATCATAGCCGTCTTGAAGTGAGATGACTCAAGTGGCCTTACTTGCTCGTGTTTGCTCTCAGTCTCTTTTTGTTTTGGATTTGGATTTTCCCTTGTTGTCTTTTGATGGAAGGGATAAACTTCTTTCCTTTTTTTTTTTGGAGTTTGTGTTGTGGAGAGCCGAGAACTTTTTCTTGTGTTGAGCATTTGTGAGAATTTGGAGGCCACTGAAGTCATTTAATAGGAGAGCTACCTTCTTTGGAAGCTAACCCAAGATTTCTTGCAAGGATGTTGACAACCACTGTGAATTCCCTTTTAAGAGTTGAGGTGCAATATTTGAAATCATTCTTACTAGATTTGGCAGCACTTTGAAGATCATCACTAACAAATCTTCCTTATCTTTCAATTTCACCCACGAGTAGTATCATTTAGAGAGTAAAGTGTGATGGCAATAATGGGTAGTGTAATGGCAAAGAGTGAGAGATAGATGTAAAAATGGAATTTTTGGTAGAAAATGGTAGAATATGTGGATGTAAGAATGGAATTTTAGGTAAAAAGTGGTAGAATGCACACATTACATCTTTTTGTTGTTCCAAGAAAAAGAATACCAGGTGTCCATTTAACAAAGACTACACCCTAGATTCTGGACTAAATCTAGGAGATTTTTACTATTAGATTACTTTGTCAAGCTTTCAAAGATGCAAGCTTAGTAAAAGGATTCCCTGTTATTCAAAAGTGTGTGCGAACTGTTAGATCGGATCTGACTTAGAGTCCTTCCAAAATCAATGTAATTCCAGCTCGAAATCTTCACTTTTAATTACCAATCACATCATGGCCTAGGAATTTAAACTCGACCAACTATTGGACCTTGAGTTTCAGTGCCACACAATTTTCAATTAAATGCCCGATTGAACATTTTGTATTTGGCGTTTGGGTCATTCCAACTTGGAAGAGGAGGCTACTTGATCTTTGCTACCGTTGGTATGGGTGGTAGCAGGTTTGTAACTTGTGAAAATTGAATCGACTTGAGTAGCATTTCTTCCCATGAGTGGTATGTGGCACTGATGAGGGAGCCTTGAAGATTACAGTCTCAATAGGATATTCTTTCACTTGTAACTTGAGTGGTATTGGATCATAGGACTTGGAGATGAAGTTTTGGATAGCTCCGGTTCTTTCATTGAAACATCCTTCAATTGAAGAATCGACCAGCTTTTCTGTTTTGATTCCAAATTCGATCTTTTCTCCAGATAAGACCACATTTGAAAAGCTACTTGAAGTGTTCCCAACTAGTTTTTCATAAAATGGTCTATTTAATGCTTGGGTAAACAGGGTGATCAATTCTCTTTCTATCATAGATGGTTGAACTTGTGTGGCTAAGTGTCTCCACCTTTATGCGTATTCCTTAAAGGTCTCTTGTTCCTTCTTCTCTATATTCTGGAGAATTTGGTGATCTAGGGGTAAATCTATAACATGCTCATAGTTACTGATTGAGAGCTTAAACGAGGTCATTCCAGGCTTTGATGTTTCTCAGACCTTGACTTAGATACCATTGTAGCGCTGACTTTGTAAGATTTTCTTGAAAAAGTGCTATCAACACTTTCTCGTCTCTTGTGAGTGGTTGTATTTTCCTTAGAAACAGCGTAATATAATTGATGGGATAACTTGTTCCATCATATTTCACAAAGTCAGGTACCTTAAAGTATGAGGGAATCACAACATCTGGTATCAAGCAAAGATTGTTCATCAAAAGAGATAAAGTGCCTCTTTCAATGGTCCGCAGTCTCTTTTCTATGATCTCGAGTTTTTTAGTATTCTCTTCTTCTTTAAGCAGAAGCTTCTTTTCTTCAAAAATTGGACTGTGCCTTAGATGAATGATATCAGATGGACCTGAGTCATGAAAGAGCTTCTCTTGAACTGAGACCTGTTCTGAGTGAATTGGGGAGGATAGGTTAGATCTTGTGGGTCATTGACGGGGACTTGGGTCGCTAACTCCATTAACTGTTTCATTTGCTCAGCCATACTTTCTATATTGGACTTCATATCTATGAGACGTCCTTTGGTTTGTTCTGCCATTAATCTTATTTGGAGCCGAGCTGGATATCGGTGTTGATGGCCAATTTTACCGTTTCTAAAGTGAGATTCATTTTATTAAACTTTATATGCAATTGATTGATGTGATGGATGTATGTAATACAAAATGAGATTATGTTTTTATCAGACTTTGTATGCATGTATTTAATGTAATGGATGCGTGCAATACAAAATGAGATTATGTTTTATCAGACTTTGTATGCACGTGATTGATGTAATGGATGTATGCAATGAGTGAGTTTGCTTATCCATTATCGTGGAACTTCAAAACTTTTAGTTGTCATTATAAAGACCAAAAAGTTAGCATAATTTGATGCGTGGTTTTGATGCATGAAGAATAATTGCACAGAACGGAAGTATAACAAAAGAAAAATAAGGTTATTAACAAGTTAAATAGTAATTAACAACTCATGAAGTATTATGGATAAACAAGTTAAAACCATATGAAGAAAAGTGTAGAGTAACAACACAGCATAGCAAGGATATACTTATGGCGTTGGTAAAATGGTAGAAATTCTATGGTTAGTTCTATGGTTAAGTGGGGAGTTCTATATGCATAAGGTGGTTTATCAAAAAGCAAGGGATAGTTCCCGAATCCCGTCACTGAATCATAGTGACGGCCCGATTCCTTACCCTCTAGGGTTTATGTAAGGAATGGATTAATTCGAGTCGTAGCTTTTCGTGGGCCCATGCAGAGACTAACCGTCTCAGAAGGCAATACACTACTTTGCTACTTTGAAACCGGTGAAGGCTTAGAGACCATGGCCTCACAAGGACAACAACACCAATTCCGCTTAGAAAGAACGTGTTCGCTTTGAAGAAGCTCGGGTATAGAACTTCATATTGTGAATGCATAATGCATGTTTACTTAAGTAGATATAGCACATAAATCCACATAAAAGTAAGCAAAGCAAAACAAAACAAATCAATGTTTTAGGCTCGACTCACTAACCGTGTCCCCAGTGGAGTCGCCAAGCTGTGGCAACGTCGGGTTTTCGGGAGTCGCCACCAATCGGTTTTTTTCTTAGGTCGATTGGATACCTAAAATATGGTCTGCGAGAGTTCGGGGATCGGGAGTACGGTTACGTTAAAACAACTTTGTTAAAACGCCCAAAAATTGGCACCTTAGTTGATTTTAATTTTGTTTTGCTTTGCTTTTAAATAATTTTCAGTTAATTTTCAAAATTAGAAATTTTAACTGGATTAGTCGAAATGTGGATTTTTTAATTAATTAATTTGTATGAAATTTTATACTTCCGAACCATGGACTCTGCCGAGTCATTTGGACACGGAAGATTTTGATTCCGAACCATGGACTCTGCCGAGTCATTTGGACACGGAATTCGACGAAATTTTAAAGAATTTAATCCATATCGTAAATATGGATTTTTACCTTTTTATTTAATTTATTTATTTTAAAAGTTTGATATTTTCCAAACCGTAGATCCTGCCGGATCATCCGGATATGGAAATTAATTTAATTTATAGTTAATTATTTAAATTTTTTTTTATGAAATTAATTATTAACTTATAAGTCTTTTTATTTATGAAATTTGTTAATGATCTTAAAAAAAACTTTCTTACTTCTTTTTATATTTTTATTATTCTTTTCTTTCTTTCTTATTATTTTTCTTATTCTTTTTCTTTTCTTTTACTTTTCTTTTACTTTTCTTTTTGTTTTCTTGTTTAAATGAAAAATATTTATTATTTATTTAAATAATTACTCAATTTATAAAGAAAAAAAAAAGTAATTTCTTTAAAAAATTAAAGAGTTTTTTTTTTTTAAAAAATCTTGACATTTACTTTATGTTTATTCTATTTATTTGATAAAAGAATAACTAAAAATAAATTATTTAATCAAAATTTTATTCATTTAATAATGAAACCAAAAATTTATATGTATATTTCAGAAAATAAAGGAAAAATCTTAATATTTCATTTGATAAAAGGTAAATCAAAAATTAATTATTTAATCAAAATTTTATTTATTTAATAAAGAAACCAAAAAAATTTATATGTATGTTTCAAAAATAAAAGAAAAAGTCTTGATATTTATATATTTTTATTTTTATTTTGATAAAGGGTTAACAAAAAAAAAAATGATTATTTAATTCATAACTCTAAAAAGTAATACATCTAATTAATAAGTCTAAAATATTAAAAATTTAGTTCTTTTCTATTTATTTTATTTTATTTTTTTTTGAAATCATTTGGCTAAAATTTTTATTTTATTCAATAAAGAAATAAAAAGTTATATTTTGATTTAAAATAAATAAGTAAAATATAAAATCTTAATTTTCATGTATTTCTTTTATTAAACAGGCTTTGTTTTTTTTTATTAGATAAAAAAAAAAAAAATAAATAAAGTAACTATTAAAATATTTTTTATTCTCCAAACCATTGGATCCTGGCGGATCATTTGGACATGGAGGAATAATCCATCTTAGGACGGATTTTAAATATTGTTTAACCAATAATTTGATACAAATTAGATATATTACATGAATTAAAATTAAAAATAAAGACAACTAAATAAATAAACATATCAAATCGAGATGCGAATGTTGTTCTTGCTATGTTTATATTGGACCTTGTATGTTATAAAAAATTATTTCTATTCTATCTTTTTGCTGCAAACTTACTCATCTATTTAGATTGGCATCACGCTGATGTCAGCTCTCAATTTTAAACACTTGGTCCCATAAACCATTGTTGGATAAACAACCATTCTGTGGAGCTTGCCTTTTAGTTTGATAAGCTTAATCCAATCCTGGCACAAAGTAAAATGACCAAATCCTTGATGTCCTAAAGAAAATTGTTCGCAGTCTTACCTCCTGCTTTTATTTTGTTATCAATTGGAGCTATCTCGTATCCATTTGTTCTGAAATGACTTGAACTGATTCTGTTTACTCCCAAGGTCATTGAACGCTCTTGATCGAGAATTTTGAACACCAAATCCAAAAGGATTTGGCTTTTTGCTGTAGCTGTAAGCCAACTTGACTGTTAGAACTTGAGAAGCGTAGATTCTACGCTAAAGTAGATCTCCACTTCATTGCTGACATCATTAGCTCCGGTGCAAGTATCTCCATATTTTGGCCATGAATCAAATGTAATGCAATCTCATTAAGGAACACATTCCAAGAAGCATTTACAATATTAATGCACCAGCAAATATTGAAAACTGAATTCCGTCAAGCACTAAAGAAGCCACCAGTAATGAACAAAGAAAACTAAAGCACAACACCAATATAAATAAAGCAGACAACCAGTAGTCAAGCACCGTGAAACACATTCAGCAAATTTTCAACAACCACACACACACAAGTAACCAACTCCATTTCCCAAAGATACTAATATCAACAAATAAATCTTGAAATATCTTAGAACTGGAAGAAAAATTTTATTTTCAAAAGCCAAATATTCAGTTTCAAGGAAAAGATAATAGCTTCCAGCAAACAGACCAAGATGTCTTCTCTGGGGTGCCTTTAAAGCATTAATGGGAGCATTGCCTCAAAGCAGTGGAAGCAATCAATAGAAACAGTACATCCCCTTGAAAGGATCGCCAGTTAATGATACTTCTGACCAGACATCAAACTTGTGGTTTCAACTAAGCCAAAACTTGTCCAAAGCTCTCACGCGACCGCAGAGAAGATAAAAAATAAAAATAAATAAATAAATAAATAAATAAATAAAATAATAATAATAAAAAATAATAATAATAATAATAATAAAATAAAATAAAAAAAATTGCAAATTCCTCATAAATATGAAACTCAGAGTATCGAATGAGAGAATAACAAACAAACACATCCATCCATTCAATTTAATCAACAAAAACGATCAAGTTCAGAGTAAACAGGGGAGAAAGTCAACAGATTTTCGAGGGGATGTTGAAATCAGAGAAAATCCGGCGAGAAGCGGAGGATCTTAGCAGCGGCTGCAGACGCTGGCGCCATGGGAGAGAGAGGATGGTTTCGCTTTCTCCCTTTTTTTTTTCTGCAATTCGATTCTCCTTCGGTGGATCGGACCACAATCCCAGATTTGTTGACGACAGAAGCAGCCGGTACGATCATCTTGCTTTATTGATGCGCTGATACCCTCATAGGACTGTTGGACTAGCGAACAAAACACCTGAAAACGAAAATCAAACAGTAAATGAACGAGGATTTAAACACGTAACGCGAACAATTTGTATCGCAGAAAGGAGATGGATATTTGATGAGATTGGGATTTTTGGAGTGTGCGTGAGGCTGGCGTGGCGGCAGGGAGGCACGACAAGGCGGCTGGCGCGACGAGCAGGGAGGCACGACGGGGTGGCTGGCGCGTCGGCAGGGATGCGCGACGAGGTGGCTGGCGCGTCGTCGGTGGCCGGTGCGAGGGAGATCTGTGAGAAGAGTAGCAGATCGGTGACGGAGAAGAGCAGCAGATCGGCGATGCGAGGAGGGGAAAAATAGCGAACGAGGCGATCGGCGACAGCGGGCTTGGACGGGGACACGGCGCGCTGGGCGATCACGATGGAGTTTGGGCAGCAGCGTCACGGTGGCGGCGGACGAGTGGGTGGAAGTCAGACGAACCCAATCGCCGATTGACGCCGTCGCGCCATAACCGGATTGCAAGCTTCTATGGGAATCGCAGCTGGGATCGACGGCTGGGCATGGAGGCTTGAATCAATCTTGCGACGAAGGCTGGAATTACGACAGCACGGAGGTCGTGACGGATCTCGGCGACAACGGCGTGGCGGACGTGGGAACGTGACAGGGAGCTATGGAGGTGGACGGAAAAATGCGTCGGTCGAGGGAGAGAGCCTCCAGAGAGAATCCAGAGGAGGGGGAAGAGTCGGGCACCAGAGTGGAGTGTCGGCAGGGGAAGCGAGGAGAGGGAGAGAGAGTTACCAGAGCGAGACAGCGAAGAGAGAGAGTGCTGAAAGGGTGAGAGAGAGAGGGGAGCAAAGGAGAGAGAGAGAGTTTGCGAGAAGAGAGAGAGAGAAGGAGAAAACAGAGAGGGAGAAGGAGAGCAGATGAGAGAAGGAGAGCGTGAGAGTTCGCGAGAGAAGTGAGAGAGGTTCAGAGCTCAGATGTGTGTGTGCTTGAGAGAGAGAGGAGAGCAGATAAAAAGGGGGGAGAGAAGATTCTGGAGAGGGCGAGAAGAGAGAGCCGTGTAAGAGAGAAAGAAGATTTTTTTTTTTTCTTTTTTAAATTCCATACATATAGATATTTAAATAATTTAATTAACTAACAATAATAATTAATTTAATTATTTTTTATTTTAATTAATTAATCTTTTTTTTTTTTTTTAAATTAATAATTTTATTTATTTATTTATTTATTTTAAGGGTCGGACGAAATTGGGTGTCAACAGCTGCCCCCCTTTGCATGCTTCATGGGACATGATGTATGCAAAAGTCGTTACCAAATTTCGTCCGGCTTAGCTAGGCATTGAGAACCTTCTCGCCGCCTAAACTTTGTGGTTAAGGAAAATTTTTTTAGAGCCTCTGCGATAAGAACTCTCCTATCGTTGAAGGGAAAATTTGATAATTTTGAGGTTAAGGGTCCTACCTTAGAACCTCGACGATAGGAACTCTCCTATCGTTTGAAGGAAAATTGTTTGAATGAGGTTAAGGGTCCTACCTTAGAACCTCGACGATAGGAACTCTCCTATCGTTTGAAGGAAAATTGTTTGAATGAGGTTAAGGGTCCTACCTTAGAACCTCGACGATAGGAACTCTCCTATCGTTTGAAGTAAAATTGATTGTTTTGAGGTTAAGGGTCCTACCTTAGAACCTCGACGATAGGAACTCTTCTATCGTTTGAAGTAAAATTGATTGTTTTGAGGTTAAGGGTCCTACCTTAGAACCTCGACGATAGGAACTCTCCTATCGTTTGAAGGAAAATTGATGATTTTGAGGTTAAGGGTCCTACCTTAGAACCTCGACGATAGGAACTCTCCTATCGTTTGAAGGAAAATTGATGATTTTGAGGTTAAGGGCCCTACCTTAGAACCTCGACGATAGGAACTCTCCTATCGTTTGAAGGAAAATTGATGATTTTGAGGTTAAGGGTCCTACCTTAGAACCTCGACGATAGGAACTCTCCTATCGTTTGAAGGAAAATTGATGATTTTGAGGTTAAGGGTCCTACCTTAGAACCTCGACGATAGGAACTCTCCTATCGTTTGAAGGAAAATTGATGATTTTGAGGTTAAGGGCCCTACCTTAGAACCTCGACGATAGGAACTCTCCTATCGTTTGAAGGAAAATTGATGATTTTGAGGTTAAGGGTCCTACCTTAGAACCTCGACGATAGGAACTCTCCTATCGTTTTGAAGGAAAATTGATGATTTTGAGGTTAAGGGTCCTACCTTAGAACCTCGACGATAGGAACTCTCCTATCGTTTGAAGGAAAATTGATGATTTTGAGGTTAAGGGCCCTACCTTAGAACCTCGACGATAGGAACTCTCCTATCGTTTGAAGGAAAATTGTTTGTTTTGAGGTTAAGGGTCCTACCTTAGAACCTCGACGATAGGAACTCTCCTATCGTTTTGAAGGAAAATTGATGATTTTGAGGTTAAGGGTCCTACCTTAGAACCTCGACGATAGGAACTCTCCTATCGTTTGAAGGAAAATTGATGATTTTGAGGTTAAGGGCCCTACCTTAGAACCTCGACGATAGGAACTCTCCTATCGTTTGAAGGAAAATTGATGATTTTGAGGTTAAGGGCCCTACCTTAGAACCTCGACGATAGGAACTCTCCTATCGTTTGAAGTAAAATTGATTGTTTTGAGGTTAAGGGTCCTACCTTAGAACCTCGACGATAGGAACTCTCCTATCGTTTGAAGGAAAATTGATGATTTTGAGGTTAAGGGTCCTACCTTAGAACCTCGACGATAGGAACTCTCCTATCGTTTGAAGGAAAATTGATTGTTTTGAGGTTAAGGGTCCTACCTTAGAACCTCGACGATAGGAACTCTCCTATCGTTTGAAGGAAAATTGATGATTTTGAGGTTAAGGGTCCTACCTTAGAACCTCGACGATAGGAACTCTTCTATCGTTTGAAGTAAAATTGATTGTTTTGAGGTTAAGGGTCCTACCTTAGAACCTCGACGATAGGAACTCTCCTATCGTTTGAAGGAAAATTGATGATTTTGAGGTTAAGGGTCCTACCTTAGAACCTCGACGATAGGAACTCTCCTATCGTTTGAAGGAAAATTGATGATTTTGAGGTTAAGGGCCCTACCTTAGAACCTCGACGATAGGAACTCTCCTATCGTTTGAAGTAAAATTGATTGTTTTGAGGTTAAGGGTCCTACCTTAGAACCTCGACGATAGGAACTCTTCTATCGTTTGAAGTAAAATTGATTGTTTTGAGGTTAAGGGTCCTACCTTAGAACCTCGACGATAGGAACTCTCCTATCGTTTGAAGGAAAATTGATGGAATGAGGTTAAGGAAATCTCCTTGAACCTCGAGCGAAATTTATATGAAAGCAATTAGAATTGGAATAATTTTCTTCGAAAGTGTGAATTTGCATAATAGGCGAGTGCGAAATTTTAGACTTCGATAAAATGAGTGAATCTTGATGATGACAATATCGCTAACAAATTATGTAAAGGGAACGGATGTTTGGAATCAATATCCAAGGTTTATCTAATATTTTCTTTAGTAAATATAGATTCCCTTGTGAGATATGTCATCCAAATAAGGTCAAAGCTTAACTACCCCAAAATGTTATGCCTAGTAGACCTAATAGGATGCGTCTCAAGAGTAATAAAAATTACTCTTTACTCAGCCATTCCAACCTAAAGGCATTGTCCCATGGTTTTAATATCAGCATGGACGAGACTATCTTATAAGATAAAAAAGAAATTCCCTGAAAGAAAAACTAAAACACGAAAGAAAATGCTGATAATAAAACTAAAGGACAAGCAAAACGGATCGGATCACTTCTTCTTCCACAATATTTCAACAGGGTTAGTAGAGGACTATTATGGGATCGAACTGTTCGGGAAAGACTGTCGCGTCCAGTCTATCTGAATCATTGCTGGATCTGGTTCAGGAACAAAAGCTTGTATTTTATCTAGCAATTCTTCAGCAGTTGTTGCGGATATTATGATTATTATTATTATTATTATTATTATTATTATTATTATTATTATTATTATTATTATTATTATTATTATTATTATTATTATTTCTAAATTTTTTAATTAGTTTAAAATACATTTTTTTGTTTTGTGAGGATTTAATTAAAAATGATATATGTGTATAAATGTATGTATGAAATAAAAAGGAAAACTTCATAAAATGACAAAATTAAAAAGTTTGAGGTAAAAATGACAAAATTGAGAAGTTTCAGGAAAAATTGACAAAATCTGAAAGTTCCAGGAGCATTTGGTAGTTTGTCACATCAATTTGGGGCCAGCGTAACCGTTCTGGCCCCAATTAACAGAAAACGATAAAATTGTCAAAATCAGAAGTTTCAGGAACTTATCCAGAGTCTAAGAGACATAAAGGACTGAAACTGTCATTTTACCAAATTAAAAGATAAGTTTGAATTTAATTAATTTTTAATTATGAACAGTCCAGCACCCCTTCCCCTATAAATAGGGGTCCAAATCTGTGTGTTAACACAGAAAACAAATAAAAAAAAAGAAAAAAAATCTAGAGCTCCATTTTAAAAAAGGGAAAAAATTACAGCCACAGTCCCTGACCTCTTTCTCTCTTCCCAGAAGCCTAAAAACTTCTCTTTCTCTTCGTTTTAGCCCCTGTTCCCGTTTGCTCTCTCTCTCTCTCCTCTCGTGCGTTCTCTCTCTCTCTCTCTTCTGCTTCCTTCCTCCGTCGCCGTCCCGCCACCGCCAGCCCACGCCCCGCCGTCGCCGTCACTTCCCTGCCGTCGCCCCGACCGTCCCGCGCCGCCGTCGTCCACCGCCGCCGCCGTCCTTTTTCTTTTTTCCTCCTCCTTTCTCCTCGCCTCGCGCCGTCCACCGCCTCCGCCGTCACGCTGCCGTCGCTCTGGCCGTCCCGCGCCGCCGTACCCCCTCCGCCTCGCCGCCCCGCGCCCGTGCCGCCATGCCAGCGCCGCCAGCCCAACCCCCTGCCCCTCGCGCGCGTCGTTTTCCTGTTTCCAGAAATTCAAATTTTAATTTGAAGGGTACAACTCTCATTTAATCCTTCATCTTTTCAATTTCTTTCACTTTGGTCACTAACCTTTTATTTTGTTCTTGCAGAATTAATTACTAACTCTTTTAATTCTTACTTGTTTATTTATTTGTTTATTGTTACTAACTTTTTTTTTTATTGTTATTAACAACTAATCTAACTTTACTAACTTTTATATTTATTGTTATTAACATCTAATCTAACTTTACTAACTTTTATTGTTATTATTATTATTATTATTAATTGCTAACATAACTAACTTTTATTGTTATTGTTATTATCATTATTAACTTACTAACTTTTATTTTTATTGTTATAATTGTGATTAACTTACTAACCTTACTAACCTTTTATTATTGTTATAATTGTTACTAACTTACTAACCTTACTAACCTTTTATTATTGCTATAATTGTTACTAACTTACTAACTTACTAACCTTTTATTATTATTATTGTTATTAACAACTAACTTTACAAACTTTGCTAATTTTTATTATTGTTGCTATTATTATTGTGTTAGTAAAGTGGATGGCTAAAAAGCCCCACTTTATTATTATTAATTGTCTATTTTTTTTATTTCACTTTTAATTTTTATAAAAAAAATAATAATAACAAATTATTAACAAAAAAAAAAAAAAGAAAGAAGAATTTTATGTAATTATTAAGGCTAATAAAAATCATTTTTTAAAAAAAACCAATTATCTTTTGTTTAGGGCTGTAAACGAACCAAACGAACACGAACAAGCCCTGTTCGTGTTCGTTCATTTAATGTTTAACGAACACGAACACGAACACGAACAATAAACGAACACATTTTTCTTGTTCGTGTTCGTTCGTTTAGTTTTAGTGTGTGTTCGTGTTCGTTTATGTTCGTTCGTTTATACAAGCTTAAACGAACACAAACGAACATAAACGAACACAAACGAACGAACACGTTCGTGAACATAAATAATAATAGGTTATAATAAATATATAATCTAGTGTGTAGGGTGTACATAGGGTAGGTAATAATAAACATAAATAATAATAGGCTATAATAAATATATAATATACGATATATAAAATATATATAAGAATAAATATATAACTAGACACTAATACATAGATACACAAACAAACGAACATAAACGAACGAGTAAATGAACGAACATAAACGAACACTAACCGAACATTAATCAAACAGTTCACGAACGTAAATAAACGAACGAGACTTTGTTCGTGTTCGTTCATTTAACTAAACGAACATAAAAATCTGTTCGTGTTCGTTCGTTTAACTAAATAAACGAACATAAACGAACTCCCGCCGAACCGTTCACGAACGGTTCACCGAACGTTCTGTTCGTTTACACCCCTACTTTTGTTATTTTGGAATACATGTTTTTATTATTTCTTTAAAGATAACAAAAAAGTTAACTTTTTATTCCTTTTGTTAAAAATTAAAAAAAATCATAATTAAATAATTCTAAAAATACAAAAAAAATCAATTCTGTTTTTTTAAAATATATTTTTAAAGTAATAATTAAAAATTCAAGAAAAATAAGAAAAATAATAAAAAGAATCCAACAAAAATTATGATTAAAATTAATAATTAATTAATTGAAAAAAAACTTAAATTTAATTCCATGTCCAAATGATCCGCCAGGATCCATGGCTTGGAAAATTTTTTTAAAGTATATAAAATATTTTTTTAAAATAAAATATATAAATAAATTTTACTTTATTATTAAAAAAATAAAAAAAAATATAAACTTTGGACTAATATTTTTGCTTATCTCTTTATCCAGTAATATATTAATTATTTATTAAAATAATAAAATATAACTTTTTAGTTTCTTTATTAATAAAAAGAATAAAAGAGTAAAAAAATTTTGGGTTAATATTTTATTTCTTTATCCAGTAATATTCTACTTATTTCTTTTAAAATAATAAAAAGATATAACTTTTTTTTGTTTCCTTTATTAAACAAAAATAAAATTTTAACCAAAAGAATTAAATTTTCTCTCAAATATTTTAGACTTATTAATTAGATGTATTTTTAGACTTATAAAAAAAGAACATAAAAATGAAATATAAATATCAAAAAATTTCCTTTATTTTTAAAATATACATATAAATCTTTGATTTCTTTTTTAAATAATCACTTTTTTTAATAAATTATAAATATCAAAACTTTTCTTTTTGTTTAAAATATACATATAAATTTGTGGTTTTCTTTATTAAATATACATAAAATCTTAATTAAATAATTACTTTTGATTAATCTTTTATTAAAAATAAATTAAATAAATATCAAGACTTTTATTTTTTTTTTTTTATATTTGGTTTCTTAATCAAATAATTACTTTTGGTTAATCTTTTACTAAAAAAATACTAAAATATTAAGTATTTTCTTTTATTTTATATACATATAAATCTTGTTTTCTTTATAAAATTTTGATTAAATAATTAACTTTTAATTCACCTTTTATCAAAAGAAATATCAAGACTTCTTTTTTAGTTGCTTTATTTAATAAATAAAATTTTGATTAAATGAAATATTAAGATTTTTTTATTATATATATAAATTTTTGGTTTTCTTATTAAATACATAAAATTTTGATTAAATAATTAATTTTTTTATCAAATCAAATATTAAGACTTTTCTTTTATTTTGGTTTCTTTGTTAAATGAATAAAAATCTTGATTAAATAACTATTTTTTTATTCATCTTTTATTAAATAAAAAGAATAAACAAAACATAATATATAAATTTTTATTTTAATATAAATCCATAATTTCTTTAAATGAAACTTCGATTAAATAATTTATTTTTGGTTATTCTTTTATCAAATAAATAGAATAAACATAAATAAATGTCAAGATTTTTCTTAACTCTTTATTTTCTTTAAAGATTTTTGATGTTAAATAATTAAAAAGAAATTATTTTTGAATTGAGTAATTATTTAAATAGGTAATAAATATCTTTCATTAAACAAGAAAAAAACCAAAAAAAAAGAAAACTAAAACTGAAGAAAAAGAATAAGAGAAAGTAAAAGAAACGAAAAGAAAGAAAGGAAAAGAAAACTAAAAATAAAAGAATAAGAAAGAAAGAAAAGAAAAGAAAGTAAAAGAAAAGTAAAATAAAAAAGTAAAAATAAGCAAAAAGAAGAAAAAGAAAGAAAGAAAAAGATGTAAAAATATAAGGAAAATAAACAAAAAGATAAAATTTTTAGTTAGTATTAAAAATCATTGACAAAAATCTAAAAAAGATTTTTCATAAGCAAAAAGAATTACCATTTAGTAATTAAACTAAAAATTAATTCCATAATAATAAGAATTAAATAATTACGATAAATTAAAATAATTTCCATATCCGGATGATCCGGCAGGATCTACGGTTTGGAAAATATCAACCTTTAAAAATAAATAAATTAAATAAAAAGGTAAAAATTCATATTTACGATATGGATTAAATTATTTAAAATTTCGTCAAATTCCGTGTCCGGGTGACTCGACAGAGTCCATGGTTCGGAATCAAATCTTCCGTGTCCAAATGACTCGGCAGAGTCCATGGTTCAGAAGTATAAAATTCTATACAAATTAATTACAAAAAATTTACATCCGATTAATTTAGTTAAAATTTCTAGTTTAAAAATTAACTGAATATTTTCTAAAAGCAAAGTAAAACAAAATTAAAATCAACTAAGGTGCCAATTTTGGCCGTTTTAACAATATTGTTTTAGCGTAACCGTACTCCCGATCCCCGAACTCTCGCAGACCATATTTTAGGTGACCAATCGACCTAAGAAAAAAACAGATTGGTGGCGACTCCAGAAAACCCGACGTTGCCACAGCTTCGCGACTCCACTGGGGACGCGACGTTAGTGAGTCGAGCCTACAAGTTGATTTGTTTTGATTTGCTTTGCTTATATTTATGTGGATTTATATGTTATATTTACTTAGGTAAACATGCATTATGCATTCACAATATGAAGCTCTATACCCGAGCTTCTTCAAAGCGAACACGTTCTTTCTAAGCGGAATTGGTGTTGTTGTCCTTGAGAGGCCATGGTCTCCAAGCCTTCACCGGTTTCAAAGTAGCAAAGTAGTGTATTGCCTTCTGAGACGGTTAGTCTTTGCATGGGCCCACGAAAAGTTACGACTCGAATTAATCCATTCCTTACATAAACCCTAGAGGGTAAGGAATCGGGCTGTCACTATAATTTAGTGACGGGATTCGGGAACTATCCCTTGCCTTTTTTATAAGTCACCTTATGCATATAGAACTCCCCACTTAACCATAGAACTGACCATAGAATTTCTACCATTTTACCAACGCCATAAGCATATCCTTGTTATGTTATGTTGTTGCTCTACACTTTTATTTTCTTCGTGTCTTATATTTATGGTTTTAATTCCTTTTTCCATAATAGTTCATGAGTTGTTAATTGCTATTTAACTTGTTAATAACCTTATTTTTCTTTTGTTATACTTCTATTTTGTGCAATTTTCTCCATGCATCAAAACCACGCATCAAACTATAATAACTTTTGGTCTTTCTAATGATAACTAGAAGTCTTGAAGTTCCATGATAATGGATAATCAAACTCACTTATTGCATGCATGCATCCATTGCATCAATCACATACACATAGAATCTAAAAAAATAAATCTTACTTTTAAAAGGATAAAATTGGACCTCAACACCGATATTCAACTCTGCTCCAAACAAGATTAATGGCAGAACAAATCGAAGGACGTCTCATAGAGATAGAGTCCAAGATAGAAGGTATGGCCGAACAAATAAGACAATTGATGGAGCTAATCAAGGGGAAAGCAATTCAAGTTCCCATCAAAGAAGCACAAGTTCAGCCACCCATGACAGAAAGAGAAATGCTTACTTTATTTGTTCAGACATTGAAGCACCCATATTATGAAAAACTCATTGGCAATTCAGCAGCTAATTTCTCTGACGTCGTCATGTCTGGAGAAAGGATCGAGCATGGGATTAGGACCGGGAAGATTACCGAGTCCTTTAATGATCCTATGAAAAGAGAAGGACCATCTAGAAGAAAGGAGGACGAAGTACAACAAATAAGACGCGGAAGAGAGATTCCCCTCGTAGGTACTGTGGCTACCGGGCCTCGCCTATCCTATTCTACCAATTGGCCCAACAATTATCCTGTCCACAGGCCTAATCAATTACAGCCACCTGTTCTGACCCCTCCAGTACCTGTACAAAGAGAAGTCTTTGGGCCAATTCCTATGACTTACACTCAGTTGTATCCAAAACTCATTAAAAGACAATTCATCTGTCTAATTCCTACAAAGCCATTCAAACCCCCATATCCAAGGTGGTATGACCCCAACATAACTTGCCCATATCATGATGGCGTTACAGGCCATGGCCTGGAAAATTGCATAGCATTGAAACGTACAGTCCAACAATTAATCGAGTCAAAATGGTTGGACTTTTCCGATGAACCAAACATCGCTCACAATCCATTGCTGCCTTATCAATCAAAACCAGTCAATGTAATAGAAGAACACCGGCCGATAAAGAAGTCAGTCAACGATATCATAACCCCTCTTAAGCATGTATATTCATGCTTCTGAAAGAAGGGGTTATCATCCGGAAGTCTTCTTTTAAACATGAAGAAGTCAAAGATGAGGACTGGTGTGACTTTCATGACAGTAAAAGTCATTCTATCCAAGAATGCTCAGAATTCCGTGAAAGTCTACAAAGGCTCATGGACTCATCCCAACTCATCATTTTTGCGTCGGATAAAGATGATGATGTAAATGTGATCACTAAAGAACGGGAAGTCAATGCTACGCCAAAACCACTAGTTATACCAATTTCAAAATCTATTGTCAAGCCTTTAAGAACTCGAGTCCCGAGGTCATTCCTCTACAAATTAGACAAGGCTGTTCCATGCAGCCATGATTACACTTCCAACATCACATCAACTCCGTTAGAAGTTAGGAGTATGACTAGAAGTGGTCCATGTTACTCTCCAGAACAAATGTACAAGCTTCAACAAGATAAGAACGTCACAGACCCAACAAGTGAGCCTCTAGATACAGATACATCCAAAGACCCAACAAACTACTGAGTTTCTCAAACTCATGAAGCAAAGTGAGTACAGCACCGTGGAGCAGTTAAACCACCTGCCAACAAAGATCTCCATACTTTCACTACTCATAAGCTCTGATGCTCATCGAGAAACCCTCCTCAAAGTCTTGAATAAGGCCTATGTTGAGCCAGATATTTCAGTGAATAATTTTGACCACCTCGTCAACAACATCACCGCACAGAATCTCATCACATTCACTGACGATGAGATACCAGCAGAAGGAAGAGGTCACTCTAAGGCTCTATATATTTCGGTTAAATACAAAGATCGAACTATGACTAGAGTTATTGTTGATAATGGGTCAGCTCTAAACATAATGCCAATTGAGACCTTACACAAGTTTGGTATAGACTCATCATACCTCAACTACAGTCATATCACTATTCAAGCATTTGACGGGATGAATAGAAATGTCATTGGAAAAATAGAGCTGCCAATAGAGATCGGCCCTTGTGTCTTTCATATCACATTCCAAGTTATGGACATTAATCCTTCTTATACTTGTCTGTTGGGAAGACCATGGATTCATATGGCCGGAGCAATTCCCTCCTCATTACACCAAAAAATGAAATTCATTTTTGAAGGAAAGTTAATCACAGTCTTTGCTGGTGAAGACATTCTGCTATCATCCATATCAACGGTAGCAAAGACCAAGTAACCTTCTCTTCCAAGTTGGTGTGACCCAAATCCCAAATGTAACTGAAAATTCTGTGGTACTGAAACTCAAGGTCCAACAGTTGGCCGAGTCCAAGTTGCTAGGCCTGATGTGATTGGTAATTGAAAGTCAAGATTTTGAGCTGGAATTACATTGATTTTGGAAGGGCTCCAAGGCTGATCCGACCTAACAGTCCGCACATATTTTTGAATGACAGGGAATCCTTTGCATAAACTTGTATCTTTGAAAGCTTGCAAAAGTAATCTAATAATAAAAATCTCTTAGATTTAGTCCAGAATCTAGGGTGTAGTTTTTGTTAAATGGACACCTGGTATTCTTTTTCTGGTACAAAAAAAAGATGTAATGCGTGCATTCTATTACTTTCCATTTTTACACTCTTTGCCATTATACTATCTATTATTGCCATCACACTTTACTTTTTGACAACCGGTAATTCTTTTTGTTCTCCAACAAAAAGATATAATGCGTGCATTCTACTACTTTCCATTTTTACACTCTTTGCCATTATACTATCCATTATTGCCATCACACTTTACTTTTTAACAACCGGTAATTCTTTTTGTTCTCCAACAAAAAGATGTTATGTGTGCATTCTACCACTTTTTACCAAAAATTTCATTTTTACCTCTATCTCTCAATCTTTGCCATTGCACTATCTATTATTGCCATCATACTTTGCTTTCTAAATGATACTACTTGTGGGTAAAAATAAAAAGTTAAGGAAAATTTGATAGTAGTGATCTTGAAAGTGCTGCCAAATCTAGTAAAAAGGATTTCAAACGTTGCACCTCAACCCTCAAAAGGAATTCACAGTGGTTATCAACATCCTTGCAAGAAGTCCGGGGTTAGCTTCCAAATCAAAAGAAGTTAGCTCTCATATTAAATGGCTTCAATAGTCTCTCAATTCTCATGAATGCTCAACACAAGCAAAGGTTCTCAGTTCTCTGCAACATAAACTCCAAAAAGAAAGAGAAATTCGTCCCTTCCATCAAAAGACAACAAGGGGAAATTCAAAACCAAAAAAGGACTGAGAACAAGCACGAGCAAGCAAGGCCATTTGAGTCATCTCACTTCAAGAGAGTTATCAAGTATGTCATCACCATAGCTCACAAAAAAAAAAAAAAAAGGGAAACAAAGAAAAAAAAACAAAAAAAAAAACAAAAACAAAAACAAAAACAAAAAAAACAAAAAAAAAAAAGAAAAGAAAAAGGGCTCAAGTTAGAGCAAAAGAAAGAAAACAAAAAAGTGAGCTATGGATTCTAGACTGAAAACCTGCAAAGGCGGTTTAGAACACAAAAACAACCCTCAAACCAAGCATGCATAAAGATCACAATAATTGGGGGGCAACAGATGAGGTCTAACTTTCTAGAAATAGTGGCAAGTTGAGGTCATCACTATTGAGTTTTTCACCATAATCAAATTTGCTCACGAGTAGTATTAAAAGACCCTTCTTCCACACCACTTAAATTTAACTTTTCTCAAACCGAACATTCTCATTCAGTTAAAAGACTATCATTGTGAATCATGTTTCTACCTTATTTAATACTGCTCACGAGTAGTATTAAAAGACCCTTCTTTCACACCACTCAAACTTAACTTTACTCAGACCTAATATTTACCTCTTAATATCATTCTCATTCAGCTAAAAGACTGCAACAAAACAAAAAAAAATATTCAAACTTAATTTTCCTCACGCCTAACAGTTACCTCTCGATATCATTCTCATTCAGCTAAAAGGCTATCCTTGTGAATCATGTTTATACCTTATTGCCTTGCACAGTTTATGTCTTCGAGTTGGAAAGGGAAGAATGGCAGGATATTTTAATTAAAAACAAAGACCGTAAATTACTTTGTCAAGCTTTGTAAATTGATGAAAGTTTTTCTTTAAGGCCAAACCATTATTCATTAATGTATGTAGACTTAAAAGTGAGGAGATAGCTTGAGTCTTTCTTTAATTAGATGTGGTTCTTGTAAGAGAAATTTACGATCAAGTGCCATCACAAAGGTCTAGAAATGCTCGACCTTCTATTAAATCAAAGGCGAGATGATACCTTTTATCCATATAAATACCATATTCAGCGGGGCAAAGTAGTCTCTACGAAGCGTAAGAGGAGTACTGCCAACAAAGAAGTTCAATAGACAAGGGGGCAAGTCTTATGGATCAAAACATGAGTTCAAGGAAGAGCAATCATTCAGATTATAACATGGGGATAAGTAAGTGTCGGCACGGTCACAAGAAAAGGGGCAAAGCAGACATTGAAGGTAAAGCCTTTGATGGTATCAAATCCATGACAATGGATGAGTACCCGAAAGAGATATAAATTATGAGGCGGACCAACTTTAAAGAAATTGAGGCCAAAAAATTCAAGAACAAGTCAAAGAAAGGGGATTTTGAAAAGAGTTGGGCTTTTGAGGCAGCGAACAAAAGCTGGAAAGCATAAAGAGATTCAATGATAGTCTAAGAAAGCCATCACAAAGAGGATCCAGTAAAACAAAGACATAAAGAACTAGATCCATACAAAAAAAAAAAGCCATTAGTTACACATGCTCTGCATTCATGCATTTCATATCATGCATACATAGCCTTTACATAACAAGGACCAAACGGGAATCACATTCACAGCACAATTACAGCAGTATAAGCTGAGATCTCAATGTCATCAGCTCTTACCAATCTATCACTGGATACACAGCTAATATGCGGGACCAACCCGCATCAGGAATTCAAGGATAAAGTAGACAATATTGTCAAAAGCTTGGCTACCAATTCAATAATCGAGGCTACACCTGGAAGGATAGGATTGACGTCAGCTAGTAGTATCCAAGATAAGAGATAGCTATAGCCAAGGATAAAGCAGATATTAAAAAATATATATATATAAAGTAGACAATATTGTCAAAAGCCTGGCAATTGATTCAATAATCGAGGCTACACCTGGAAGGACAGGATTGATGCCAGCTTAGCAGCATCCAAGATAAGAGATAGCTGTGGTCAAAGATAAGGCAGACATCAAGAAATATTGTCGTTGAAACTTTGTCAAAAGCGGACAAAAGATTCAATAATCAAGGACTTGATCGACGTCAGCTGGATGGAATATCAAAGATAAGAAATATCATTCACATCAAAATAAAGTAGGATCCACTTTTCCGGTTAAGCGGCGGATATGGTATTCCGTGACTCTCAAGTCGGTTCTCTCAGTTACCCATAATAACTGATTCTTTCCTCTCTTCTTTCTTTTACTTCCCTCTAGAAAATGGATCCTACTCTTTCTGTCTTACGAAAATATTTTCCTTCTCTCCCAATGAACATTCTCAAAAAGATCTACCAAGTTCGCTGTGAACGATTAAGAGTTCTGATGCACAAAGGAATCCCTGAAGATGTGCGGTGGTTAATCGAAACCAAGGTTCGTCTGGCAGGTGAAATCCCAGAGGCATTTGTGTCTCACATGCCTGGTATAGGCAAAAACTCTTATGCCAAAAAGCGAAGAGCGAAAAGGTTACAAGTCTGCCATAAATGTGGACGGTGGACTTGTAATACTAAATGTCGTTCTTTAGGGATGATCTCTGATAATCGAGAAGATAAAATACGATTCATTAAGAATGGCCTGAGTAAGGACTCGTTGGATGATATCCAATTGACTTTTGAGACGCATTCTTATGGATCTGTGCAACGTGAACTTCTTGGTTTATAGAGCATTTTTCATGAAGAACGAAACCGTTACAGTCCCGGGAATCTGACTGTAAATGACCCTGTTTGCCAGCTTGTAAGAAAACTGGATGGGAAGCAAATCCTCGACTCATAGAAGCCGTTAATGCCGTTACTTGATGTAAAGCCAGTGGAAGATGTGAGCCACAGTCACAATTACTGTACATACAGTTTGTTATATTTGGAAAAGTTTGCATTTTCTTTTGACAAATGTACATGCTCCCCTAAGTGTCATCGACACGTTATCCCTTTTCATCACTATAAATGCGTGTTCTTCCTTCTGATTAAGCAGCGGATAAGATACCCCGTGACTTCTAAAGTCGGTTATTCCAGTCTCCTACAATAACTGATTCATTTCCCTCTTCTCTCAAATTCTTCTCTCATCAATGGATTCTACTCTTTCTGCACTGCGAAAATACTTTCCTTCCCTTCCAATAAAAGTCCTTAAAAAGATCTACCTTGCTAGATGTGAAAGAATCAGAGTTTTTACACGCAAAGGCATTCCCGATAATGTGCAGTGGATAATTGAAGCTAAGGTCCGTTTGGCGGGTGAAGTTCCAGATGTATTTATGCCCCGCATGCCCGGTTTAGGTAAAAGCCATTATGCCAAAAGGCGAAGAGCAAAGAGACTAGGCGTGTGTTATAAATGTGGGCGATGGAATTGTAATACTAAATGTCGCTCTTTAGGATACATCTCCATAAATCGTGAAGATAAAAGAAAATTCATTAAGAATGGCCTACGTAAGGAATCTCTGGAAGATATCCGAGAGACTCTTGAAACGCATTCTTGTGGAAAAGTGCAAGGTGAAATTATCGGTTTATGGAGGACTTACCATAAAGAACGAAACCGTTACAGTCTTGGGAATGTGACTTTAAACGACCCTGTTTGTCAGTTTGTAAGAAAACTGGATGGGAAGCAAATCCCCGACTTATAGAAGGCATTGAAGCCATTACTGGACATAAATCAGTGGAAGATGAGAGCCACGGTCATGATTCCTGTACATATAAGCTGTCATTTATCTTTTCTTTTGACAATAATGTATTTGCTTCTGTAAGTGTAATTAACGCATTATCCCTTTCATCACTATAAATATGTGTTAGTTATTTCCGTTTCCTACAATCACTAATTTCTTTCTTCTCTTAAATACCTCCTTCATCAATGGAGTCTTCTCTTTCCGCCCTACGAAAGTATTTTCCTTCCTTCCCAATAAATGTTCTTAAAAAGATTTATCAAGCTAGATGTGAACGATTCAGAGTATTTATGCACAAAGGCATTCCTGATAATGTGCGGTGGCTAATCGAAGCTAAGGTTCGTTCAGCTGGTGAAGTTCCAGAAGCGTTCTTTCCCCGTATGCCCGGCTTTGGTAAAAGCGCTTATGCCAAAAAAATAAGAGCAAAGAGGCTAGGCGTTTGTCATAATTGTGGATGGTGGATTTGGGGCAATAAATGTCGTTCTCCAGGAGTGATCACCAGAAATCGTAGTGATAGAATAAGATTCATTAAGAATGGCTTGCGTAAGGAATCTCTAGAAGATATTCGAGAGGTTCTTGAAGTGCATTCTTGCGAAATAGTGCAATTTGAGATTGTTGGATTATGGATAATTCTCCAAAAAGAACGAGATCGTTATAGTCTTGGGAATCTGACTTTAAACGACCCAGTTTGCCAGTTTGTGAGAAAACTGGATGGGATGCAAATCGCCGATTCATAGAAGGCATTGAAGCCGTTACTGGATGCAAAATCAGTGGAAAACGTGGACCAAAGTCACGATTACTGTACATGCTAGCTGTCGCTTTTGAAATTATCCTCCCAATAATGTACCCACTCCTGACATGAGATACAATTATGACTACTGTATATAGCTGCCACTTTTGAAATTTTCCTTCTCTTCCAACAATCACGTACCTACTCCTGACGTAAGCTACAGTAGTGACTACTGTGCATGCTAGCAGCTATTTTGAAAATTTTCCTCATCTTTTAGCGATAGCGTACCCATACCTGATCAGAGTCATACCCGTAACTACTGTGAATAGCTGGCAATAATGTATCCATTCTTGAAAAATAAAATTATTGCCTTATCTCTTTATCTCTATAAATATATCCTCTTTTCTCACAAGGATAAGGATAGGAATGGAGAAAACCCCAACTCGTAAATCCCGAAGTATTTGTGTATTTTCTGGGGCTTTTCCTGGAAAAGATGAAGAGTATTTAAAGGCAGCCAACCATTTGGGTAGAGTATTAGCTGAGCGAAAAATACATTTAGTTTATGGAGGAGGTAGTGTCGGATTAATGGGAGGTGTAGCATCAGCAGCATCTTTAGGAGGAAGTCAAGTTTTGGGCATCATCCCTGGACCTTTGAAATTTGTTTCTGGGGGCACGATTGGAGAAGAATTAGTGGTTAAAAATTTGCAAGAGCGTGTGTTACAAATGCTTTTAAATGCTAATGCTTTTATCGCTCTACCAGGTGGTTTTGGCACATTGGGAGAGGTCTTTCAAATTGCTTCCATGGCCCAACTTAATTTGCATAAGAAACCCATTGGGCTGTTGAATGTTAACAATTTCTTTACAGGTCTGATAGCTTTTGTGGATTATGCTATTCAGAAGAATTTCATATCAAGAGTAGCACGACGAATCATAATATCCGCAACAACTGCTGAAGAATTGCTAGATAAAATGCAATCTTTTGTTCCTGAACCAGATCCAGCGATGATCCAGATAAACTGGACACGACAGTCTTTCCCGACCAGTTCACTCCCATAATGGTCCTCTACTCACCCTGTTGAAGTATTGTGGAAGAAAGAAGCGATCTGATCCGTTTTTCTTGTCCTTTAGTTTTATTATCAGCATTTTCTTTCGCGTTTCAGTTTTTCTTTTCAGGGAATTTATTTTTTTATAAAATAGTTTCATTCATGCTGATATTAAAACCACAGGATAACGCCTTTAGGTTGGAATGGCTGAGTAAAGAGTAATTTTTATTGCTCTTGAGACGCATCCTATTAGGTCTACTAGGCATGACATTTTAGGGTAGTTAAGCTTCAACCTTATTTGGATAACATATCTCACAAGGGAATCTATATTTACTGAAGAAAATATTAGATGAACCTTGGATATTGATTCCAAACATCCGTTCCCTTTACATAATTTGTTAGTGTTATTGTCATCATCAAGATTCACTCATCTTATCGAAGTCTAAATTTCTGCACTCACCTATTATGAAAATTCATACTTCCGAATAGAACATTTCAACTTCGATTGTCTGAGGTACTTAAAAAGGAGGAAAGAGTTTTTCTCCACAATCAATTTCAATTTCAACGAGGTTCTAAGGACGGAACCTTTGCCTCGTAATCAATCAATTTTAATTTCAACGAGGTTCTAAGGACGAAACCTTTGCCTCGTAATCAATCAATTTCAATTTCAACGAGGTTCTAAGGACGGAACCTTTGCCTCGTAATCAATCAATTTCAATTTCAACGAGGTTCTAAGGACGGAGCCTTTGCCTCGTAATTAATCAATTTCAACGAGGTTCTAAGGACGGAACCTTTGCCTCGTAACCAATCAATTAATCAATTTCAATTTCAACGAGGTTCTAAGGACGGAACCTTTGCCTCGTAATCAACCAGTCCATCTTACAACGATAGGAGCTTTCCTATCGTAGAGGTTCTAAGGGCCTTTCCTTAACCTCAAACAATCAATCAACCAGTTCATCTTACAATGATAGGAGCTTTCCTATCGTAGAGGTTCTAAGGATATTTCCTTAACCTCAAACAATCAATCAATCAGTCCATCTTACAACGATAGGAGCTTTTCTATCGTAGAGGTTCTAAGGACCTTTCCTTAACCTCAAACAATCAATCAACCAGTCCATCTTACAATGATAGGAGCTTTCCTATCGTAGAGGTTCTAAGGACCTTTCCTTAACCTCAAACAATCAATCAAGCAGTCCATCTTACAACGATAGGAGTTTTCCTATCGTAGAGGTTCTAAGGACCTTTCCTTAAACCTCAAACAATCAATCAAGCAGTCCATCTTACAACGATAGGAGCTTTTTTATCGTAGAGGTTCTAAGGACCTTTCCTTAACCTCAAACAATCAATCAACCAGTCCAGCTTACAACGATAGGAGCTTTCCTATCGTAGAGGTTCTAAGGACCTTTCCTTAAACCTCAAACAATCAATCAAGCAGTCCATCTTACAACGATAGGAGCTTTTCTATCGTAGAGGTTCTAAGGACATTTCCTTAACCTCAAACAATCAATCAATCAGTCCATCTTACAACGATAGGAGCTTTCCTATCGTAGAGGTTCTAAGGACCTTTCCTTAAACCTCAAACAATCAATCAAGCAGTCCATCTTACAACGATAGGAGCTTTTCTATCGTAGAGGTTCTAAGGACCTTTCCTTAACCTCAAACAATCAATCAACCAATCCGTCTTACAACGATAGGAGCTTTCCTATCGTAGAGGTTCTAAGGACCTTTTCTTAACCTCAAACAATCAATCAACCAGTCCATCTTACAACGATAGGAGCTTTTCTATCGTAGAGGTTCTAAGGACCTTTCTTTAACCTCAAACAATCAATCAACCAGTCCATCTTACAATGATAGGAGCTTTCCTATCGTAGAGGTTCTAAGGACCTTTCTTTAACCTCAAACAATCAATCAACCAGTCCATCTTACCACGATAGGAGCTTTCCTATCGTAGAGGTTCTAAGGACCTTTCCTTAACCTCAAACAATCAATCAAGCAGTCCATCTTACAACGATAGGAGCTTTCCTATCGTAGAGGTTCTAAGGACCTTTCCTTAAACCTCAAACAATCAATCAAGCAGTCCATCTTACAACGATAGGAGCTTTCCTATCGTAGAGGTTCTAAGGACCTTTCCTTAACCACAAACAGTCAATCAACCAGTCCATCTTACAACGATAGGAGCTTTCCTATCGTAGAGGTTCTAAGGACCTTTCCTTAACCTCAAACAATCAATCAATCAGTCTATCTTACAACGATAGGAGCTTTTCTATCGTAGAGGTTCTAAGGACCTTTCCTTAAACCTCAAATAATCAATCAAGCAGTCCATCTTACAACGATAGGAGCTTTCCTATCGTAGAGGTTCTAAGGACCTTTCCTTAAACCTCAAACAATCAATTAAGCAGTCCATCTTACAACGATAGGAGCTTTCCTATCGTAGAGGTTCTAAGGACCTTTCCTTAACCTCAAACAATCAATCAACCAGTCCATCTTACAACGATAGGAGCTTTCCTATCGTAGAGGTTCTAAGGACCTTTCCTTAAACCTCAAACAATCAATCAAGCAGTCCATCTTACAACGATAGGAGCTTTTCTATCGTAGAGGTTCTAAGGACCTTTCCTTAACCTCAAACAATCAATCAATCAGTCCATCTTACAACGATAGGAGCTTTCCTATCGTAGAGGTTCTAAGGACCTTTCCTTAAACCTTAAAACCAACCAAATCAATTTCTTTTCGACGGTAGAAAGGTTCCTATCGTAGAGGTTCTAAGGTAGGGCCCTTAACCTCGATCAATCAATCAATTTTTATTTAACGATAGGAGAATTCCTATCGCAGAGGTTCTAAGAAAGTTCATTAACCTCAGGATTTAGGCGGCAAGAAAGTTTTCAAAGCCTAGCTAAGCCGGACGAAATTTGGTAACGACTTTGCATACATCATGTCCCATGAAGCATGCAAAGGGGGGCAGCTGTTGACACCCAATTTCGTCCGGCCATTAAAAAAAAATTTTAAAAAAATTAAATAAAAAAATTAATTAAAAAAATTTATTATTATTATTATTATTATTTCTAAATTTTTTAATTAGTTTAAAATACATTTTTTTTGTTTTGTGAGGATTTAATTAAAAATGATATATGTGTATAAATGTATGTATGAAATAAAAAGGAAAACTTCATAAAAATGACAAAATTAAAAAGTTTGAGGTAAAAATGACAAAATTGAGAAGTTTCGGGAAAAATTGACAAAATCTGAAAGTTCCAGGAGCATTTGGTAGTTTGTCACATCAATTTGGGGCCAGCGTAACCGTTCTGGCCCCAATTAACAGAAAACGACAAAATTGTCAAAATCAGAAGCTTCAGGAACTTATCCAGAGTCTGAGAGACGTAAAGAACTGAAACTGTCATTTTACCAAATTAAAAGATAAGTTTGAATTTAATTAATTTTTAATTATGAACAATCCAGCACCCCTTCCCTTATAAATAGGGGTCCAAATCTGTGTGTTAACACAGAAAAAAAAAGACAGAAAAAATAGAAAAAAAATCTAGAGCTCCGTTTTAAAAAAGGGAAAAAATTACAGCCACAGTCCCTGACCTCTTTCTCTCTTCCCAGAAGCCTAAGAACTTCTCTTTCTCTTCGTTTTAGCCCCTGTTCCCGTTTGCTCTCTCTCTCTCTCTCCTCTCGTGCGTTCTCTCTCTCTCTCTTCTGCTTCCTTCCTCCGTCGTCATCCCGCCACCGCCAGCCCACGCCCCTCCGTCGCCGTCACTTCCCTGCTGTCGCCCCGGCCGTCCCGCGCCGCCGTTGTCCACTGTCGCCGCCGTCATTTTTCTTTTTTCCTCCTCCTTTCTCCTCGCCTCGCTCCGTCCACCGCCTCCGCCGTCACGCTGCCGTCGCTCCGGCCGTCCCGCGCCGCCGTACCCCCTCCGCCTCGCCGCCCCGCGCCCGTGCCGCCGCGCCAGCGCCACCAACCCAACCCCCTGCCCCTCGCGCGCGTCGTTTTCCTGTTTCCAGAAATTCAAATTTTAATTTGAAGGGTACAACTCTCATTTAATCCTTCATCTTTTCAATTTCTTTCACTTTGGTCACTAACCTTTTATTTTGTTCTTGCAGAATTAATTACTAACTCTTTTAATTCTTACTTGTTTATTTATTTGTTTATTGTTACTAACTTTTTTTTTATTTTTATTAACAACTAATCTAATTTTACTAACTTTTATATTTATTGTTATTAACATCTAATCTAACTTTACTAACTTTTATTGTTATTATTATTATTATTATTAATTGCTAACATAACTAACTTTTATTGTTATTGTTATTATCATTATTAACTTACTAACTTTTATTATTATTGTTGTTATTATTGTTAATAATTAACTCAACTAACATTACTAACTTTTATTTTTATTGTTATAATTGTGACTAACTTACTAACCTTACTAACCTTTTATTATTGTTATAATTGTTACTAACTTACTAACCTTACTAACCTTTTATTATTGCTATAATTGTTACTAACTTACTAACTTACTAACCTTTTATTGTTATTGTTGTTATTAACAACTAACTTTACTAACTTTGTTAATTTTTATTATTGTTGCTATTATTATTGTGTTAGTAAAGTGGATGGCCAAAAAGCCCCACTTTATTATTATTAATTGTCTATTTTTTTTATTTCACTTTTAATTTTTATAAAAAAATAATAATAACAAATTATTAACAAAAAAAAAAAAAAGAAAGAAGAATTTTATGTAATTATTAAGGCTAATAAAAATCATTTTTTAAAAAAGCCAATTATCTTTTGTTATTTTGGAATACATGTTTTTATTATTTCTTTAAAGATAACAAAAAAGTTAACTTTTTATTCCTTTTGTTAAAAATTAATAAAAATCATAATTAAATAATTCTAAAAATACAAAAAAAATCAATTCTATTTTTTTAAATATATTTTTAAAGTAATAATTAAAAATTCAAGAAAAATAAGAAAAATAATAAAAAGAATCCAACAAAAATTATGATTAAAATTAATAATTAATTAATTAATTAATTAAAAAAATTAAATTAAATTTCATGTCCAAATGATCCGCCAGGATCCATGGCTTGGAAATTTTTTTTTAAAGTATATAAAATATTTTTTTAAAATAAAATATATAAATAAATTTTTCTTTATTATTAAAAAATGAAAAAAGTAAAAAAATAAAAACTTTGGACTAATATTTTTGCTTATCTCTTTATCCAGAAATATATTAATTATTTATTAAAATAATAAAATATAACTTTTTAGTTTCTTTATTAGTAAAAAGAATAAAAGAGTAAAATTTTTGGGCTAATATTTTTATTTATCCAGTAATATTCTACTTATTTCTTTTAAAATAATAAAAAGATATAACTTTTTTTTGTTTCCTTTATTAAACAAAAATAAAATTTTAACCAAAAGAATTAAATTTTCTCTCAAATATTTTAGACTTATTAATTAGATGTATTTTTAGACTTATAAAAAAGGAACATAAAAATGAAATATAAATATCAAAAACTTTCCTTTATTTTTAAAATATACATATAAATCTTTGATTTCTTTATTAAATAATCACTTTTTTGGTTAATCTCTTATCAAAATAAATTATAAATATCAAAACTTTTCTTTTTGTTTAAAATATACATATAAATTTGTGGTTTTCTTTATTAAATATACATAAAATCTTAATTAAATAATTACTTTTGATTAATCTTTTATTAAAAATAAATTAAATAAATATCAAGACTTTTCTTTTTTTCATATTTGGTTTCTTAATGAAATAATTACTTTTGGTTAATCTTTTACTAAAAAAATACTAAAATATTAAGACTTTTCTTTTATTTTATATACATATAAAATCTTGTTTTCTTTATAAAATTTTGATTAAATAATTAACTTTTAATTCACCTTTTATCAAAAGAAATATCAAGAATTCTTTTTTTAGTTGCTTTATTTAATAAATAAAATTTTGATTAAATGAAATATTAAGATTTTTTTATTATATATATAAATTTTTGGTTTTCTTATTAAATAAATAAAATTTTGATTAAATAATTAATTTTTTTTATCAAATCAAATATTAAGACTTTTCTTTTATTTTGGTTTCTTTGTTAAATGAATAAAAATCTTGATTAAATAACTATTTTTTTATTCATCTTTTATTAAATAAAAAGAATAAACAAAACATAATATATAAATTTTTATTTTAATATAAATCCATAATTTCTTTAAATGAAACTTCGAGTAAATAATTTATTTTTTGTTATTCTTTTATCAAATAAATAGAATAAACATAAATAAATGTTGAGAATTTTCTTAACTCTTTATTTTCTTTAAAGATTTTTGATGTTAAATAATTAAAAAGAAATTATTTTTGAATTGAGTAATTATTTAAATAGGTAATAAATATCTTTCATTAAACAAGAGAAAAACCAAAAAAAAAAGAAAACTAAAACTGAAGAAAAAGAATAAGAGAAAGTAAAAGAAACGAAAAGAAAGAAAGGAAAAGAAAACTAAAAATAAAAGAATAAGAAAGAAAGAAAAGAAAAGAAAGTAAAAGAAAAGTAAAATAAAAAAGTAAAAATAAGCAAAAAGAAGAAAAAGAAAGAAAGAAAAAGATGTAAAAATATAAGGAAAATAAACAAAAAGATAAATTTTTTTAGTTAGTATTAAAAATCATTGACAAAAATCTAAAAAAGATTTTTCATAACCAAAAAGAATTACCATTTAGTAATTAAACTAAAAATTAATTCCATAATAATAAGAATTAAATAATTACCATAAATTAAAATAATTTCCATATCCGGATGATCCGGCAGGATCTACGGTTTGGAAAATATCAACCTTTAAAAATAAATAAATTAAATAAAAAGGTAAAAATCCATATTTACGATATTGATTAAATTATTTAAAATTTCGTCAAATTCTGTGTCCAGGTGACTCGGCAGAGTCCATGGTTCGGAATCAAATCTTCCGTGTCCAAATGACTCGGCAGAGTCCATGGTTCGGAAGTATAAAATTCTATACAAATTAATTACCAAAAAATCACATCCGATTAATTTAGTTAAAATTTCTAGTTTGAAAATTAACTGAATAATTTCTAAAAGCAAAGTAAAACAAAATTAAAATCAACTAAGGTGCCAATTTTGGGCGTTTTAACAATATTGTTTTAGCGTAACCGTACTCCCGATCCCCGAACTCTCGCAGACCATATTTTAGGTGACCAATCGACCTAAGAAAAAAACCGATTGGTGGCGACTCCAGAAAACCCGACGTTGCCACAGCTAAACTCTGGCGAAGAAGGCTTTAAATGTATTTTGGCCTTCGATTTTTAATAGTTGGGAGACATAACAAGCTATAGTGGTGATAATTCAGGAATATTTACGCAAAAGAAAAAACCCTTAAACCTCCTATAGTCCAGTTTGCTTGACTGCTATTCGCCATAAACCTTTGAGAGGCCTCCACTTCCGAGCGAAAAGAGGGAACATCATGAGGGTAAAACAAGAGTGCATTTTTTCTTGAGTGAAAAGGATTGATGTTTAAGATGCCACATTCTTGAGCTGCAACTTTTGACTTTGAATGTGGATCTATTTATTGGATTTGAGATTGGGTCTGATTGGCCTTTGCATTTTGCTTTGGATGCTCGGTTATCTGTGCTTTGCCTCATATAAAAGTACTTTCTAATGTATCCAGTTTACACTTTCTTTGTGATATAAATTAGGTTATTTAGCCTGGGCTTTATTTGTTGGTGTTTTTGTTTGGATCTTCTATTTGTAGTCTGCCATTGCACATTCCTAAACATAAGCCTTCTAGTGCTTCCTTTGTTTGCTTTGGAAGTTCCCTTTTCAACCTGCTAATAAATCTGCCGCAATTGGCTATCAACTTGCATTATGAGTTTCTTGATTTGTTATGCCATGTCATTAGTTTCTTATAAATTTTCTCATTGCTGTTTAGGCAACATTATTTGCTTATTGAGTAATCTACATAGGCCTTCAGCTGATTTTCTTTTGTTTATAATTGCGTAGAGATTTTGATTCTTAGCTTTCCAATAAGTTATTAGAATCTCTCTTTATGTTTTTATTTATATTTTTATACTTTATATTCTTGTTGCTTCTTTTATTTTTATTTAGCTAAGAGGCGTGGAAGTAATCAAGATTTGCTGCGTCATGCTCATGAGCTCTGGGGGCTTCTGCCTGGATTTTTTCGCTATCCTACTGACACACAGAGAGGTATGTCGCAACCCTGATACCACAGAGAAAGATCTAGAGAGGTATGTCGTAGGGTTAGTTCAGCAGTGTTGGCAAAAGATGCAACTTATTATTTAGATAAGTAAGAGACATTGATAACCTTATATCGTGTACCAGATGTTTGTAGAAGGATTTGAATTATTTTTTTATGCGTAGTAGTTGTAGTAGTTTGATGCTTCTTTGTTATTTCTGTAGAGGCACAATACTAGCCCTTGCATCTTCTCTGATTGAGGGAGCAAGCGAAGATCTTATTGACCTTATTTATAATTTAATCCAGCAAACTTTACAGGTAGGAGTTTGGAATTTTCTGAACCTCTGTTCTCCAACTTGTACTGGTTTAAGTCTCTTCATAAATGGCTAACACAGTGCGACTTCTTTTTACAATTTTAGGCCACTGATGATGTACATCATAATGAAGCCTATATTGCTTTAAGAAGAATTTTAGAGGTATGTTTTTCCATCTTTTTCCTTTTTTTTTTCATGATCACTTATCACAAATTTTTTTTGAAGGCGATTTTCTGTGCTTCTTTTTATATTCTGGTGCAGAAACATGCATGGTTTGTTTCTACTAGATTTGTGGAGCTGATTGAACTATTATTCAGCCTCAAGCCTCCTATACACATTGAAGCACTTAGAAACAGATTTGAATGCTTCAACAGACTAATGGTTTATACTTTAAAGGTTAGGCTCATCCCAAAAATTTTAATAGGGTTTATGCTTCTCTTATTCTTTCAAACGTGTATGTTGGCTTCCCCTTGCTTTGCAGGTCATATTCTTGCTCATTCCACTTCCTTTTGCTGCATAGATCACAACATCATGATTATAAACATATGAAAATGAATTTCCAACCCCAGAACTAGTTATTAAAGCACTAAAATCTTCAAGTCCAATCGATAATCATAAATCTGCCATCTTTGCTCAAACTTGGTTTCCATATGGTCATTTTTTGGTTCTCCTGCTCCATTTAAAAAAAAAAAATTCTGTAGAAAGCTTCCTTAGGCCATAAGAAACATGTCTCCATTCATACACCTCAGTTTAGGTGCCATCTTCCTTAATTTTGATGCACAAATAGTTCTGGAAGTATTACATAGGCCAAAATATTAGGTTTGTTGTGAGTTCACTGCCCTCAACAATCCTTTTTCCAACCAAACTTTCCAGTCCTGTTCCATTATCATAATGAAACATATTTATGCCCAAAAATCTCAGTTTAAGGCTTCAAAATCAAAATTTGGTATTTGACCAGTTTTGCTGGTCACAGTTTTAAAAAAAAACTGGAGCTTAAAGGGTGATTTCGAGTTCCACTCTTCTAAATTGGTTCAAACTTTGTAGGGAGCATCCCTTAGACATAAGTAACTGGTCTCAGTCTTGAGACCTTAGTTTAGATATCCTTTAGGTAAAATTTGAAGCATGTTTTGTTCTACTGAACACTTAGGCTGGAAAGTTTGTTTTTAACACATTCACTAACTTTTCCTTGTCATATCCTTCCAAAATTTAGGATTTATGCTTCTTTTATTCTTTCAAACATTTTCAATTTTATAAATCTCAGCTTGGCTACCCAGATCAACATTTGACCCTCAAATATCATGAAGTTTTGTTCATTTCTGCTGAAACAAAACTCCTCTTCATTTTCCCATTAAACCAGACTTTCTTGCATTCTTATTGAGCTCAACAAGTTCCATTTTGCTTCAGGAACATGTCTGCAAGGGTTCATTCACCATCACTTCCTTCCACAGGAAGTCAATGGCCCAGTCAAACTGGTTTAATTATAATTCTTGCCTTTAAACAAAAGCTTCAATAATCAGTAGCTGGAACATAAACTTTCCATACATGTTTCTACTATTAAAAGAAACATGCTCAATTATTCTCACTTTTATTTCAAATGATATGGATTCAATAATCAGTAGTGGAGTTTTTATGTCTTTTATTTTATTCAAATGATATGGATTGCCTTTAAATCATCTCCTTCTAACTCAGGTCTATTTTCTTCCATTTCATTTAGCTAATTTTGTGATGTTTTGCTCTTTCTAGGCCAATGCAGGTAATGCTGAAAATGTGAAGGATGAGTTGAATGGTCTTGATAAAGCAGTAAGTGCTGTCTTAGGACAAAGAACAATCGAGCGAAAGCAGCTACTGGTCAGCCTCACAAAGAGTAATCTTACCAGACGCCGTGACGACAAAACTGAAAAAGTTACCAAGTCTGAAGAGCTTATGCGCTTGTATGATCTTTTATTGCAGGTTAGCCATCTTTAAGAGAGTTTTTTTTTAAAAAAAAAATCTTGCTGGATCAACTCTATAAAATTTAATGTATCTTGTCCAACTGATGTTATGCTTTTGCATTTTTGCAGAATACAACTGATTGGTCTGATTTAGTTGGTTCAGGAAGAGATAGAACACCAGAAGAGGTTGTATTTCTTCAAGAATGTCACCTTAAGAGTCTGGCTTTCCCAGCATAGAAAGGTTTAGTTTGTTTAAGCTTTATGTTGTTTGTCCATTCTAACACAAGTTTTTACTGTGGTTGCTGATTTACTGCTCTATTCATGAGGATTTGATGGGTCGCTATATTTGGGGAAAATTATATCTGTTCGTAGTTGTTGCTTTTCTAGTCTGTTTTCACATTTCATTTCACTGACAGTTATTTCCTATGAAAACTTTTGCACTGTATTCTGTACATATGTAGTACTTCGAAATGCATATCTGTGGATGCTTGAGTGAGTGTGCACTACAGTTTTAGGTCATAGTCTTTCCATACTACACATGGATCGTTGTGAAGATATGTGATTGCTTTTACTTGGAAAGAATTTATAGAATATAACCTCATGTGCCCTAACAATAATTGAGCATGACAGCTAAAATTTCAGTTTTACAATATCATCAAACTAGCATATTTTCCACAGAAAATGTGATCCACAAGTTCTAATTTACAATTACAGCACACTTGCAAAAATTCAAGTTCAAAATCCTTTCTAAGCTTAAAGTCAATAGTTGGGTGTCATATGCTTGCTCAATTAAGCTCACATGCTGGCTTATTTGTACCCTTCAAATGAACTTGCTCATGGCTCAACACTACAACTACAACCTAGAAACCATAATTTTCTCATGGTTGTACACTTAAATATATCTATGTTCTGTGAAAGGTAATAAACAGTGCGGCTAGTTTGTTTCATGACTATGTTTTTATACTATAGATATGGAAATTAGTTATGGAAAAAGTTCTACACTATGTTTTTGGCGAAGATAAAGCACAAACCTGTTTTGTTAAGTAAAAGGGATGAAGAACCATTGGTATGAATGAACAAACCAGTAAGTCATGCTGTAGGTCCTAGTTGTGTAGCAAAATGAAACAGGAGGCCAAGAAATATTACTTCTAGAACTTAAATAATGACAAAAAGTCCATAAAGCTAAACATATCTTATATACAAGACTACTAGTTAAGGACATAAATAGAGATGATAACTATTGAAGTAGTGAGGTCTGTTGCATTTGAGTAGAATGGTCCAATTTGACGAACAGGTTTCACTTAAGCTAGGAATGAAAAAATGGCCTAAAATTGTATGAGCAAATTAGTATGTCTAATTAACACGTGTTCATATGGTAGACCCAAGATATGCACTACAGTTTTGGAAAATGAATTAGCGGCTGCTAAATGGAATCTATCATTTAGAGGTCATTTTAGTGACGGCTACGCGTTACTAACTAGCGACGGCCACACGTCACTAACTAGTGACGGCTATGCGTCACTAAACTAGCGACGGCAATACGTCACTAACTACATAAACTAGCAATGGCTACGCGTCACTAACTAGCGACGGCAATGTGTCACTAAACTAGCGACGGCGATGCGTCACTAACTAGCGACGGCTAAGCGTCACTAACTAGCGACAGCAAAATGTCGCTAAGGCGCCGGCAGGAACCAATGCTGGAAAATTAGTGACGGTCTCTTTAGCGACATTTAGCTGTCGCTAATTAGCGATGCTATCCGTCGTTAAAAATTAGCGGCGAGTGAATAAGCAACGGACCTTTTAGTGACGGTTTGCCGTCGCTAATTCATGTTTAACGAAGGCTGGCCGTCGCTAAATGGCTTTTTCCTTGTAGTGGAAGATCAGTGGGTGAATTATCCTCGTAGCCAAGATAAAAGTTCTCTCCTCTCTCCATTGAACCTCACCGTAAACCCCATGATTTCCGGCCAAAAGCTTCGAAACTAATTTTCAAAATACCCCAAAATCTCTACAATCATTAATATCACTTTCAAATCCATTAAAAATTTACCCAAACTATTCGAACTCACTACTGCAACTGCTTACCGCTTACTGCTTACTACTTTATACGTTTGTTTTTTTTTTTAAAAATACTTTCTGTTGTTCCTGCGCTTCATAAATAATAAAATATAAATTTAAACAAAATTTGATCTCACCAACAACACGAAAATAGCCAGTTTTGTAATACAAAATCAGTAGATATTAGAGAGTGAAATAGGTAAGTAGAAAACAAGAAAAATATCACCTATATATTAAGAGTAATTAGGATGAGTAGTAGGTCTACTCACTTATTTTTTTGATGTTTCGTGTCATATCGGTGCTGCGGCCCAGTCATTCTATTCTCAAAATAAAACAACCAAACCTTCTTATTATAACTCATCATGCACATGTACTGGTAGAGTTTTTCTTTATCTACATATTTCTTTACCTAATATTATTTGGAGATATATAAAAAAAATAATTTTGTGAAAAATCTAAGAAGTTAAAGAGAGGGGGGGCCAGAATGTAAATATATCTTTCTTCGTCTAAAGCATGAACCACATGTACAAGTGATAAGGAATTAGCAATTTGCACCATAAAAGAAAGCATTAACATTTTATGAAGAGGCCGTTGGACCATTTAAGTGAAAACAAAACGTTAATATCATAATAAAGAGGCAAACGATTATATTTGTTAATTATTATTTTTTCTATTGAAATAATAAATTTTCAACAATTTTCTCTCCATTTCAATAAAAACTTATATATATTTGGGTAAAGACAGTTTATTATGCATAATGAAAGTGATGATACTTTGAACATTTCCTGAGTGAGTTAGCTTTCTTGTTTCACAACCAATAATGATACGACCTTAAACTATCATTATTTGCAGACACAAATTCACCTAACACACAAAATAAATTAGGTGTCTATTGAGCTTATAAGCCGGCACTATTAATGGCCAGGTGCATGTCCAAACTTTTTAATAAGTGATTTTAAGAATAGTCCAAAGAGCAGTCTTACCTCGGTGCTCATATAAGTGAAAATCCGTCATGAGTACTCTTGTAACTTTGACACCCCATTCAATGAAGAGCAAACACTCAACCCCCGTTACAGGATACATGCATCTGCATCATAGAGATAAGGCAAGAAATAATTCTCTAAAATGATCTCTTAACTGCTTCTTCATGTTCTATTTTTCTCATTCAAAACCCAAGTCTCAGGATCTCTGATTTTTTGGTTGAGTATCTTCATAGAAAGCTTCATTCAATTTTGGCTTAACTCATCCCCCTTGATATAACCCTTTTAACCTTTGATTTTGGTTGAAGATTTTACAAAAAATGAGTGACAAAAATTAGGGTGTATTGACCACATGTCACAAGTTGCTAGCAATGATATCAATGATTGTAAGTAGTGATAAGTATTAAGCTCAAATTTTACTTCCCATAATTTTTATGGTTAATTAACCTACATCATGTGGCCAATAAAATTATCATATTCTCAAATTTATGTTTCTATCTTGTGGGATTTTAAATATGCTTCAATGATAATGCACACTTTTATAATTTTTCATTTTATGGGATACTTGTATATGCTTTAATGAGTATACACACATGTAAATTGGGCTCAATCTTATTTTTTATATTTGTTTCAGTCAACGTGCATTTCTCATAGAGCATAACTAAGGGTCTATCTTTTTCCTTTTGTACTTTCTTCGCATTATGTGCATTTCTCAATTGAGCATAATAAGGGTTCATCTTTTAACCTTTTGTATTTCCCTCACATTTACTTGAGGCATGAGTATGTCACATAAGACAACTCTTTTGGCATCTTTATGCCTTATGAAAATGGTTATGCCACAAATGCAACTTATACATGGCATTAATATCACACAGTAGTATTTCATTATTCGCCGCTATGATGTCTTGATTTAGACTGATATTGAAGTCTAAATCTTTAACTGATTTCGTCCTACAAAATTTTTTCCAAGGCACCAAATTTTAAGTCCCCACTGCTTGAATCCAAAGCAATAAGTTTTGATTCCCACAATTAAAATATAAGGCAACAAATTTTGTCTCTCTTAGAGATTTTTTTATTTTTGAAGTACAAGGCAATAAATGATTCTCTTTCTCAAAAGAGATATTTCCGGCTACCAAAGGCACCAAATAAAAAATGAGGTGATTTCAAAAAATTTTCAAAGAAATTTCCTAATAAATCTTTTTCAAGTATTTTCACCAATAAAACTTCCTTTTTCTTTTTTTTACTTTCTCTTTTCCACCTTTTAAAAAACATTTCTGCTCTTTCAAAAAGTCATTGGTGGCATGAAAAATGCTTTTCCCAAATTTTTTTTGAAAAAAATTGGAATTCCAATTTTGTAAATTCATCAATCAAAATTTTTTTTCAAAAACCATTTACCCCACAAAAAAGTAATTTTGAGAATTTTTTCCATCAACCAAGTGTGCCATTTTTTTCAATCTTCTTATGCAAAAAGCAAAATCAATCTCTTTTTTTTTTTTTCAATCTTTAACCAAAGTTACTAATAATACATGGGGTTAAAAAAGAAAACGTTTCTTTTCCTCTACCAACCAAAGGCTACAAACATGTTGATGGTGAACCATAAAGAGCACTAGGCACAAATTGTCCATCACCCAAACAAAATTTTAAAACAAGGCAGTAAACATTTTTTTCCCTCAAACATTATATATATGAAACTTTCAACAACTCCAAGCATTCAAGTGCACAAGAAACCAGGAGTGCTTTTTTTTCTTTTTTTGAAGAAAAATAAAACAAGTTGATAAAATTTTCAGATTCTTCTTAATTTATGTAACACTTTTGGTGAGCCAACCTAAAAAATCAAAGCCATAGAGATTTTGAATTACCGAAATTCATTTCACAGAAACTTTCTCTAGCTGGCTGTTAGGCTGAAATAGTTGTTAAAAACAACTCATTATTTTAATCCAAAACTGGATATTGCTAAACTCAAAATCATAAAGTCCAATTTATGAAAAAAAAAATTTTTAAAAAAATTAATTAAATAAAAATTATTATTATTACTATTATTATTATTATTATTACGAAATTTTTTTAATTAGTTTAAAATACATTTTTTTTGTTATGTTTTGTGAAGATTTGATTTAAAATGATATATGTGTGTATATGAAAAGAAAACTCCATAAAAAATGACAAAATTAAAAAGTTTGGGGTAAAAATGACAATTAAAAAGTTTGAGGTAAAAATGACAAAATTTAGAAGTTTTGGGAAAAATTAACAAATTCTGAAAGTTCCAGGAGCATTGGGTAATTTTTCACGTCAATTTTGGGCCAGACTAACGTTTCTGGCCCAAATTAACAGAAAACGACAAAATTGTCAAAATCAGAAGCTTCTGAAGCTTATCCAGAGTCTGAGAGACGTAAAGGACTGAAACTGTCATTTTACCAAATTAAGAGATAAGTTTGGATTTAATTAATTTTTAATTGTGAACAGTCCAACACCCCTTCCCCTATAAATAGGGGTCCAAAATCTGTGAAGAGGACAGAAAAAAATGGAAACAAAGCTTAGAGCTCCGTTTTAAAAAAAAGGTAAAAATCGCAGCCTTAGTCCCTAGCCTCTCCTCCCTCTGCCCAGAAAATCTCAAAAGTTTGTCCGTCTGACGCTTTAGCCATCTTCCCCCTCTCGTTTCCTTCACTCCCGTCCCCGAGCCCTGCCGTCGTTACTCGCCATCGCCGTTATCCCCGAGCCCCGCCGTCGCCGTCGTTTTCCCTGCTCCGCCCCGCCGTCGCCGTTCCTTCTTCTCCTTTTCCTCCCTCTGACGTCGCCGTGTCCTCACCTGTTCCGTCGCGCCACCTCCCCGCCTCTTCGGCACCGCGTCTCTGCCATCGTCGTCTCGTCACGCCGCCGCCGTGCTGCCGCCACGCCGTCGCCGCGCTCCGTCGCCCCCCCTTCCTCCATCGCGTGTGCTCTGTTTCACGTTCCCAGCAAATTGGCATGAGAAGTTTCTTCAAGAGACAATGTAACATTTAGTGAAGGAGGTTGCCAAACAGGGTCAAGATTTATCATCGGAGGATCTTCATCCATTTGAACAAAGGGTTGTTGAGGAGGACCAGGTGGTGGTCCTGGCGGTGGAGCTGGAGGTGGTTGTTGCTGAGGCGGAGGCTGAGCTTGTTGAGTTCCAGCATCTGTTGTAGTCGATTCAGCCGGTTGAGCATGGCTAGTCGCTCCTTGGGCCATGTAGACTTGAGCTTCTGAGGAAGAAGTTGAGAATGAATCATCTTCTTCATATTCGCTTGATGAGGTAGAACTTAAGTCTTGTTGGGCCGCATAGGCAGATGGAGAACTAGGCTGCTGTATCTGCTGGTCAAGGAATCCAAGAATAGGATTGGATTGAACCATCCATGTCTGGTGCGAAGGTTCTTGGATCTTGATGGGTTTTTGAGGATAAGCTGGGCCTTTTTGTTTTCTATCTGGAGTAGGAGTTTGGGCCGGAATGTAACTGGACCAGGTAGGAGAACTGGGCCAAGTAGGTTGAGGCCTGGGAGGCTGATAGGCTGGTTTAGAAAGAAGAGCCGGGAGAGGTTTAAAAATACCTCTAGAAGAAGGAGGAGAAGGATGATAAGCTGGGCTTGGGCTTGTTCTGAATGGGTCAGGCGAATGGAATATAGAGGAAAAGGATTCAGGATACTTAGGCTGTTGTTGCTGGGCCTGAAGATGCCTGAGCTGTTCCTTTAAGTGTTGGATCTCTTGTTCTTGGGCTGTAGAGTTTTCATGTCGGGCTATGAGGCCAAGAATCTCCTGATGGAGGTAGTTGATCCGTTGCTGACATTGTGTTAATGGATCAATGATCATTTGATCCATCTTTTGCTCCAAGCGGACCTGGTTGTGCTCAATTCGGCTGAGGACTTTGTTCTGAGACACCATGTTCTCAGATTGCCAATTAAGGACTTGTTCAGCAGCTGAAGTTTCCCGACGTCTTCCTTCTGAATCAACCGTTGAAGGTTGAGGTACCTTCCAGGTATGCTTTATTGTCATAGAATGATCATTGAATGCTAGAGGGGGAAAATCTTCAGGAGCACTTTCAAACACATTAACCTTGGGAATAAAACAAGGAGGTTGTTCCTTCCTGAGTTGCTTGATGGCTTTCTTGTAGTAAGGATGACATGGCATCTTGACTTCTGGTGATGGAGGGGGAAGTTCAAACAGTTCGGCAGGAGTTGTGAAGATGTCATCCGTGGTTTGTTCCTTCTGGGAGTAGAGGACATAATAGTCATACTTGCCAGAGTGTTCTCCATGTAATCCGACTTCGGGATCACCTTGGTTGTAGCGTTGCTCAAGAAGATGCTGAGAAGATTTCTTCTTAGGCTTTTTCTTCTTCATCTTCTTGGTAGTTTCTTCATCATCATAGGGAGATTGATAGCAGTCTGGACAATCACAAATATCAAAGTATTTGTGACCTTTCTCGTCTATGAAGGAGTAGAATGGATTACCTAGAGAGTCAAAAGACTAAATTGGTATTTGCAAGTATTCCACGGGCTCCCGGATGAAGGTAAGGACTGCAGGAGTGGAGAAGACATCAGTGTCTTCTGACGGTTCCTCTTTCTGGAAGAAGATTTCCGTCTGCCCATTTCCTCTATCAAGGAAAATGGGTTTCTTTGACTGAACTGGCTCTGTCTGCTAATGGAGAGATTCATATGCAGATATCCAAGAGGCAGGGATCAGTCGTTGGAGTTCCTCACGAGGTATTTGTTGAGGGACATACGTCTCGTTCGGAACATGGGTTGTATCCACAGATAGATACAATGCATCATTGTTCATATTGGGCATAGAGAAGTCAAGAGCATGGTTCTGGACTCTGTACGCCATCTGATAGTGCAAGGTAGATGCCAGAGTAGTAGAAACTTGTTCTGCACCAGTTATCTGAATCTGGATCTTCAAGGCTGATAGGAGATGTGGGTCTTGAAGAGCCATACAGAAATTGGGGAAGAACGTCATAAGGATTGTACCGGCGTTGAGAGTGGTCTTGACAGTACCTATACAGGCATGCTTGTACTTCTTGTATCGAGAGTCAAGCAAGGCGAGATGAGCAGTGACTGGCAATCCTTTTCTCCCATGGTAGGTGAGAGCAAGGCGAACAGCACCAAAGTGGAGATGGGTGTATCCTTCAGCTGTCCATTGGCAAGGAAAGTGAGGAGGAATCTTCAGTGTGACATACTGTTCTTTGGATGTTGCAGGAAGAGTATGTTGGTCAAACTTTGTAGCTTGGACATACTCCTTTACATGCTTCTGGGTAGGGGAAACAATATTCTTTACTGTACGGGTAAGAGAATGGGAAGGTTTGGTAAAGGGTTTATAAGGATTGATGAGGGGAAGATCAGTGAGAGGGATCTTCTCATCATTTGAAAGATACTTGAATTCACAGAGAGAATCCAAGTGAGAAGAAGAGGTAGATCTAAAAGAGGTAGTAGGAGATAACGTGGGGGTAGAGGTTCCTGACATATCTGGGAAGATCTGGGTCAAGGGATCAGCAAGAAATTCTTAATAACTCAACTCGGGTAATGAAGTAGAACAATCAACAGGCTCTGATACCAAATGGGTTCCGAGGTAGCCCAGTAACTAATCTTTCTTAAAATCTTTTGAAAACAAGGTTTAATCCTGGTACGTGGCATTGTTATTCAGCCAGACCCTCCATATAGATTTCTGAAGAATTGCTCTATGGTACGTTTTACCGTGGCACGAGATAGTTTCCAGCCCAATATACCAAGGATAAGTAGAACTGCGAAAAACGCAGGATTCTGGAAATCAACAGGAAAGATTAACTGTGATATAGTCCAAGAACACACAATGAACTCATAAGCTCTAGCCAACTTTTCCATAAGCATCAGGCCCCGAGCACCAGAGATCCAGGAGGCATTCTCCAGGACTTTTCCACACAAATAAATCTTTTCTGAAGATCATTTGAAAAACCTTAAAAACATATTTTGAAAAACACGTTACTGGATTATCCGGACATATCACCGGGGATCGAGGCCGGTAGATTACAACAATTATGATTGAAGGCAGAGGACAACTTGAAGAGAAGATCCACAGAGTGGCAACTCCTAAGTCATCATTTGCCTTCAAGCTTAATTATTATAAGCTTGAAGATGATCTAAACCTGAGAGGATCCACGAAAGTGGCAACTTAGATTATCGGACAGAGTTGAGAAACTAAGAACTTTTGCCTCACCCTTTAGCCAGAATTTTCTAGTGAGAAAATGAGAACATAGAGAGGAAGATAAGAAAGGAGTTCTGTATTAGCTCCGGGATATCTTACAAGAGAAACAAGGCCTCCTTATATAGGCGGAGGAAGGAGGAAGCAAACAAACTTAGTGACGTAAGGGCTTACGTCTAAAACTAATAATGCTAGACCGGAAGTGACAGGCCACTAACCGGAATCTTATTATTACAAGCACTAACACGCCAGTTGTTATAGTATAGTGCCAGCTGGAAAACACTAGTTCCATTTTTTGTTGTCTCTGAAGGCAGGCTCTGGGAAAGCATATGGGTCCAGGGGCCAGTTGTGGTTTGAATCTTCAGAGTCACTTTGGGTCTATCTTTCGCGCCAAAAATATGGATCATCGATTCGCGGGTCATCCATTGACGGGTCATCCGAGTCAGGTCCATTGAGACGCTTCCAGTGAATGCAGATGAATCCGCAACCACAGTCAGTCATGATAAGGTGTTCGCTTGTCTGGGTCAATGGAAGATCTTCGTCTTCTTCTTCTTCGATGGTCAGTGGTGAAGAAGGAGTCGGAGCAGGGCAGTTGATCTGGTTAATAGCCTTCTGAGTGGCTATAGCTCTTTCTCGACGTTCTTTGTGCCGACGGAGTCGTTGAAGATCATCAAAGGACTGGAGAGCTTCATGGATAATTTCTTGATAGTCCATTGGATAGGATGGCCATTCAGGAGAGTCATGGGGCCAGAGCTCCATAGAGAACACAGTGTGGTTGTATCGATAAGCTTCCCGCATAAAGGCACGGTATTCAGAATGTCGTTGCCATGGAACTTGGGCTAGGTTGAAGTCTAGGTTCTTATAATGATAATAGGAGGGAGAAGGGATAAATTTAAGGCCAGAGGGAGACTTGGTAAAGGTGATAGGCCTATGGAAGAAATAAATAACATGGCTAACCCCATAATTCATACAGGAGTTAGCGAGAGAAATATTATTTAGCTGATAGCCTATTCGGCGATCTGGGATAGCAGGGTTGAGAGCTTTGTAGGACTTATGAAGGTGGTCAATCCATGTGCAGATTGGATCAAACCAGGAGCGAAAAACAGAGAGGTCAGAAGAGAAATCAGAATGGAAATTTGAGGAATAGGAGAGAAGTTGGTGGAGTTCTGAAATATTAAAAATAATACCTATGGTATGGACAGAGCATAGGTACCAGAAAAAGTAGAGAGCTGATGGAGGGAAAGTGAAGACATCGGGGATGGAGAAGAGATGAGCGAAAGGAAACTGGGGATGAATCCCAACAGGTTTAACAGGGCAGTCATCGAAACCATACCTCTCAAAGAGGGAGACATGATAGTGGAAGACTCTGTGTCTCTGGGTGAAGGTGAAGGACTGATGCTCATATCGTTCAACATCAACCGGGAGATTTTCATCCTTGTTAAAAACTGGGGGACTGGAAGAGGAGGAAGAAGCCATCTCAGATTTTTTATTTTGGAGGCTTTGGAGGTTTGAGGAAGGATTTTGAAGGTCTGCTCAGGATATCGGCAAGAGTGTTAGAGGTGCCCTTTATATGCTTAACGTCGAAGCTAAAGCAAACGAACCATTGTTGCCAGCGAAGCAGCAGATAATTAGGAAGTTGTTTCTGCCTATAGTTCAGCATACGGGGGAATGCTGACATGTCCATCTCAACAAGGAAATGGTGACCAATGAGGTGGAACTGGAACTTCTCAATCCCTCGTTTAACGGCCAAGATTTCTTTGTAGGTGGAGTGGTAATGCTTCTCTGACTCTTTGAATTCTCCAATATTGTAGCAGCACATGTGTCGAACATCATTGATTTCTTCAAGGAGGACCGCTCCCCAATATTCGTCTGAGGCGTCCGTCTGGAGTATCCTTTTTCCTTTATCGGGAATCTTGAGTGGTGGCAGGTTCTGAACCACTTCTTTAAGCTTGAGGATAGCTCGTCGGTGCAGGTCAGACCAGGGCGGTGAGTCATTTCTGAGATACACGTGTAAAGGATGGAGAATAGTTGACAGCTTCGGGATGAACTCGCGGATGTAATTGACAAGGCCGAGAATTTGCTGGACTTGTCGTCTCGTGAGATGATCATCCGGGAAGTTCATGATCTTGGTAGCAATGTGCGGTTAAGGATGGTACTTGCTATCTTTGATCTGGACTCCAAGGAATTCGATGGAAGTCTAACCAAGGACCATCTTGCTTTGGGAGAACATTACTCCATTATCTTTAACTATTTGGGCAAACTGAGCTAATAACTTCAAATGGGTACCTGTACAAGGGGAAAACAATAAAATATCGTCAATATAAACAAGGGCCGACTGCAGTATCGGCTCGAAGATTCGGATCATGGCCTTCTGGAATAATGAGGGTGCCGTCTTCAGACCAAAAGGAAGCACCGTCCATTGATAATGGTGGTCTGGGATGCAGAAGGCAGTTTTGTATTTGTCTGGAGGAGAGATTGACAATTGCCAGAAGCCAGACTTAAGGTCAAACTTGGAGAAGACCTTGGCATTCGTCAGATTGGCGAAGAGAGTGTTTTTCCGTGGTAACGGAAACTTGACGTCAGCAACAAATTCATTCAGGGGCTTATAATCAATAACAAGTCTGGGCTTCTTTCTTTTTTGTTCTGAATGCTTGTTGATGTAGAAGGCCTGGCAGGCCCACGAAGAGGTTGTGGGCTCAATGAGGTTTTGGGCCTTGAGCTCTTGCAGCTCTTGGATTGCCATCTTTTTCTCCTCTGGGCTCATTCCCGAATGGGTAGCCTTAGTTGGGTTTACATCCTCATTCTTCTTGAAAGGAATATCAATGAAGAACTTGGGATTCTTCCAAAGAGGAAAAGGATGCTTCTGTTCGAACTCATCATGTGACTCAGCACAGGATTGCTGGATGAGAGCTTGCATGATTGTGCCATACACTGGGTCACTTTCAGATTGAATCTGACTTGCTGAGAGAGCTTCTCCTTCTGTTGAGTAAAGTCTTGGAGTTGTTGTCCATAGAAGGAAAAACTTGTGTAGCTGCAGACCTTTATCAGTCCATCTATGAACTGATATCTTCTTGATGATGTCGAAGCCAAGGATCATATTTCTGCCATGGTTATAACCAAATACAGTAGTAACTACGTACTTTGTAGGAGAGAACTTGATCCGGATTGGCTTACTTATCTTGGTGACATAGAAGACACCATTTGCAGCTCGGAATCTTTCATTGCAAGGTCGCCACATTCTTTTTGGAAGGAGAGAAGGGTTGACAATAGTGTTTGTGGCACCAGTATCAAACAGAGCAATCACCGGGATTGGTCTTGCATATTTATCCAGGAGAATGTTGATCTTGGCTTGAGGTATTATTTGAGCAGCAAAGAGGGAGGACGGCATCGGGGAGATCTGTACTGTGTAGATTGAAGTTTTCTCTGAATTAGAATCAGGCTCTAAGGAGTAGGCTTCAATAGCAAAGAGGCTAGATGCCTCGTCTTCTGTTTCTGAGAAAATGGACTTCATGTCGTCATTGGAAAGATCAGCGCCAGTGACTTGGGAGATGGTGTGCGCCATTTTCTTCTTTAACTTGTTGTTCTTCTTAGGACAGTCTTTGGCAAAGTGTCCTGGTTGTCGGCAGATGAAACAGCGTTTGAATTTGCCACTATTCTTTTTGTATCGGAAGAATCTTTTCTTCTTCCTTCTGAATCGTCGAGGGCGATCAGGAGAATAGATTCTTCGTCTGTGGTGCTTTTTTCGAGGAGTGTTGCAGTTGCAAGCACCTTCGTCTTTGCACTTGATTGTTAACTCAGGTTGCTGACAGGCTTTATCAAACAGGCTTTGGGACTGGTTGAAATCCTTGAAGAAGGAGTGAGTGTTGCACAGTTTCCTGAGGGCCATCATAAGGACTTGGTGGAGCTTACCAAAAGAATAATCTTTGAAAGCTTGTCCACTCTGCTGTATGATGCGAAGAGCTTCCTGGCCAATTGTGTCTGGCACAGAATTTAAGTATGCCTGCTTCAGGTTGTTGTCAGCTTCATAGCCGGTGCAGATAAGGTAGAAGCGTCTGAGCATACTTTCATAGTGCTTCTCAAGATCTTTTCGGTTGTATGAGCAGCACTTCATTTTGAAGAATTCTTCTCTAGCTATATCCAGAAAAGCTTCTGGTTCACCAATGAATTCTTTGTATAGCTTGAGAACGAACTCTGTAGTTGTTGGTGTCTGGGCTAATTCAAGCTGGCGGTATTCTCCAATACTCATGAACCAATGTTTGAGGATACCAGACATACCAGCAATGAAGGCACAGTTAACCTTCAGATGAGTAACGCCTTCTCGTTGTAATTGAGTAAGACACCAAGCATGAAATTCAAGAAACTTCTCATGCCACTTGGCTGTTGGAATTCCTTCAAAAGACAATGTAACATTTAGTGAAGGAGGTTGCCAAACAGGGTCAAGATTTATCAAAGGTAAAACCTTGATTTACTCCTTCATCTTTTCAATTTCTTTCTCTTTGGTCACTAACCTTTTATTTTGTTCTTGCAGAATTAATTACTAACCCTTTTATCTTTACTTGTTTATTTATTATTGTTATTATTATTACTAACCCTTTTTTTATTGTTGTTATTAATTAACTTACTTACTAATTCAACTAACCTCACTAACTTACTAACCTTACTAACCTTTTATTTTTATTGTTATTAACTTACTAACTTACTAACTTTACTAACTTTTATTATTATTGTTGTTATTATTGTTAATAATTAACTCAACTAACATTACTAACTTTTATTTTTATTGTTATTAACAACTAACTTTACTAACTTTGCTAACTTTTATTATTGTTGCTATTATTATTGTCTTATTAAAGTGGATGGCCAAAAAGCCCCACTTTATTATTATTAATTGTTTTTTTTTTGTGGTTAAATTTATTTCACTCTTAATTATTATAAAAAAATAATAATAAATTATTATAAAAAAAGAATTATTAAGGCTAATAAAAATAATTTTTAAAAGCCAATTATCTTTTATTATTTTGAAATACATGTTTTTATTATATAACTTTTTATTCCTTTTGTTAAAAATTAATAAACAAACATAATTAAATAATGCTAAAAATATACAAATCAATTCTTTTTTTAAACATATCTTTAAAGTAATGATATTTAAAATTTAAAAATTCAAAAATAATAATAATAAAATTATGATTAAAATTAATAATTAATTAATTAATTAAAAAAATAAAAATTAAATTCCATGTTCAAATGATCCGCCAGGATCCATGGCTTGGAAAATATTTTAAATAAAATATTTTAAATATTTTTTCTTTTATTATTTAAAAAAAAAACTTTGGGCTAATATTTTTACTTATTTCCTTATTCAGCAATATATTACTTATTTATTTTAAAATAATAAAACATAAATTTTTAGTTTCTTTATTAATAAAAATAATAAAAGAGTAAAAATTTTTGGGTTAATATTTTATTTCTTTATCCAATAATATTTTACTTATTTCTTTTAAAATAATAAAAAGATGTAACTTTTTGTTTCCTTTATTAAACAAAATAAAAATTTTAACCAAATGATTTCAAATAAAGGTAATAAAAATAAATAAAAAAAAGAACTAATTTTTTTTAAAAAAATATTTTAGACTTATTAATTAAATGTATTTTTAGACTTATAAATTAGAAAATTATTTTAAAAAAAACTTCTATCAAACAAAAAGAACAAAAAAAAAATCATATAAATATCAAAACTTTTCTTTATTTTAAAACATACATATAAATCTTTGATTTCTTTAATCTTTTATCAAAAAAAATAAAATACATAAATATTAAAAACTTTTCTTTTATTTTAAAATATATATATATATTTTTGTTTTCTTTATTAAATAATCACTTTTTGGTTAATCTTTGTTCAAAAATAAAACAAATAAATATTAAGATCTTTTCTTTTATTTTTGAAATGTACACATAAACTTTTGGTTTCCTTATTAAATAATTACTTTTTGATTTATTTTTTTATCAAATAAAATATTAAGACTTTTCTTTATACATATAATTTTTTTTTTTGGTTTCTTTATTAAATGAATAAAATCTTGATTAAATGATTACTTTTTAGTTCATCTTTTATTAAATAAAAAAATAAACATAACATAAAAATATATAAATTTTTATTTTATTTTTTTTATACATATAAATCCTTAGTTACCTTGAATAAAACTTTAATTAAATAATTTCTTTTTGGTTCTTCTTTTTATCAAATAAATAGAATAAACATAAAATAAATGTTAATTTTTTTTAACTCTTTAATTTCTTCATCAAATAAAGAATCTTAATATTAGATCATTAAAAATTATTTTTCTGATTCCTTTATAAATTAAGAAAAATAGATAATCAAAAATTTTCATTAAACAAGAAAATAAAAAGAAAACTAAAAGAAAGAAAAGAAAGAAAGAAAGAAAGTAAAATAAAAGTAAAAGAAAATAAAAAAAAGAAAGAAAAGAAAGTAAAATAAAAGTAAAAATATAAAAAAAATAAACAAAACAAAATTTTTAGGTTAACATTAAAAATCATTGACAAAAATCTAAAATTTCATAAATAAAAACTTATAAATTAGTAATTAAACTAACAATTAATTTCATAAAAAAATAATTAACTATAAATTAAAATAATTTTCATATCCGGATGATCCGGCAGGATCTACGGTTTGGAAAGTGTCTTTTTTTAAATTAATTGAGTAAAAAATTAAATAAATACAAAGACAAAAATCCATATTTACGATATGGATTAAAATTTTGTCAAATTCCGTGTCCGGGTGACTCGGCAGAGTCCATGGTTCGGAAGTATAAAATTTTATCCAAATTAATTACCAAAAATCCACATCCGACTAAATAATTCAGTTAAAATTTCTAATTTTAAAAAATTAACTGAAAATTATTTAAAAGCAAAGCAAAACAAAATTAAAATCAACTAAGGTGCCAATTTTGGGCGCTATAACAAAGTTGTTTTAGCGTAACCGTACTCCCGATCCCCGAACTCTCGCAGACCAATTTTAAGGTATCCAATCGACCTAGGTAAACTGATTGGTGGTGACTCCCGAAAACCCGACGTTGCCACAGCTTGGCGACTCCACTGGGGACACGATGTTTGTGAGTTGAGCCTAAAAGTTGATTTGTTTTGATTTGCTTTGATTATTTTATGTGGATTTATGTGCTATATCTACTTAAGTAAACATGCATAATGCATTCACGACATGAAGCTCTATACCCGAGCTTCCTAAAATCGAACACGTTTTTTCTAAGCGGAATTGGTGTTGTTGTCCTTGTGAGGCCATGGTCTCCAAGCCTTCACCGGTTTCAAAGTAGCAAAGTAGTGTATTGCCTCCTGAGACGGTTAGTTTCTGCATGGGCCCACGAAAAGCTACGACTCGAATTAATCCTTTCCTTACATAAACCCTAGAGGGTAAGGAATTGGGCTGTCACTATAATTTAGTGATGGGATTCGGGAACTACCCTCGGCCTTTTGATAAACCACCCTATGCATATAGAACTCCCTACTTAACCATAGAACTGACCACAGTATTCCTCCCATTTACCAACGCCATAAGCATGTCCTTGTTATGCTATGTTGTTGCTCTACACTTTTATTTTTTCGTGTCTTATATTTATGGTTTTAATTCATTTTTCCATAATAGTTCATGAGTTGTTAATTGCTATTTAACTTGTTAATAACCTTATTTTTCTTTTGTTATACTTCCGTTCTGTGCAATTATTCTTCATGCATCAAAACCACGCATCAAACTATGCTAACTTTTTGGTCTTTCTAATAATAACTAGAAGTCTTGAAGTTTCACAATAGTTGATAATCAAGCTCACTCATTGCATACATCCATTACATCAATCACACGCATATAAAATCTGATAAAAATGATCTCATTGCATGCATTCCATTACATGAATCACGTGCATATAAATTTTGATAAAAACATAATCTCATTATGTATTGCATGCATCCATTGCATTAATCATATACATGTAAAGTCTAATAAAATAAATCTTACTTTAAAAAAGGTAAAATTGGACCTCAACACCGATATTCAACTCGGCTCCAAACAAGACTAATGGCAGAGCAAACTGAAGGTCGTCTCATAGATATGGAGTCAAAGATAGAAAGTATGGCCGAACAAATGAGACAATTGATGGAGCTAATCAAGGGGAAAGCAACTCAAGTTCCCAACAAAGAATCACAAGATCCTACTTATCCTCCAGGATTCACTCCGCAATGAGTCTCAGTCCAAGAAAACATGTTTCAGCAACCAGGACCGTCTACTAGTGTTCACCTGAAACAAGACACTGTATATGAAGAGAAGAAGACACCACCAAACGAAGAAGGAGAATCTCAAAAACTCGAAACAATAGAGAAGAGACTACGAGCCATTGAAGGAGGTACTATATTCGGATCTCTCTCAGTGGATGACCTCTACTTAGTGCCAGACGTCGTAATCCCTTCGGACTTTAAGGTGCCAGATTTCGTGAAATACGATGGAACGAGTGATCCCATCACTCACATCACATTGTTTCTAAGGAGACTACAACCACTCACAAAAGATGAAAAGGTGTGGATTGCACTTTTTCAGGAAAGCCTCACAAAATCAGCATTATAGTGGTATCTAAGTCAAGGTCCAAGAAACATTAAAACTTGGAATGACCTTGCACAGGCCTTCATCGGCAATTATAAACACGTTATGGACTTGGCTCCGGATCGCCAAACTCTCCAAAACATGGAGAAGAAAAAGCCAGAAACTTTCAAGGAATAGGCCCAACTGTGGAGGGACTTAGCTGCACAAGTTCAGCCACCTATGACAGAAAGAGAAATGGTCACTTTGTTTGTCCAGACACTGAATTACCCATATTATGACAAGCTCATTGGCAATTCGGCAACTAATTTCTCCGATGTTGCCATGTCTGGAGAAAGGATTGAGCATGGGATTAGGACTGGGAAGATCGCTGAGTCCTTTAGTGATCCTATGAAAAGAGGAGGACCATCCAGAAGAAAAGATGAGGAAGTACAACAAATAGGACGCGGAAAAGGGATTTCCCTCGTGGGTACTGTGGCTACCGGGCCTCGCCTGTCCTATTCTGCCAATAGGCCCAATAATTATCCTCCTAATAGGCCCAATAATTATCTTCTCGACAGGCCTAATCAGTTACGGCCACCTGTTCCGACTCCTCCAGTACCTGCACAAAGACCAAGGGAAGTTTTTGCGCCAATTCCCATGACTTACACTGAGTTGTATCCAAAACTCATTGAAAGTCAACTTATCCGCCCAATTCCTACAAGGCCATTGGAACCCCCATATCCAAGGTGGTATGACCCCAACGTAACTTGCCCATATCATGATGGCACAGTGGGTCATGGCCTAGAGAATTGCATAGCTTTGAAACGCATAGTCCAACAATTAATAGAGTCAAAGTGGTTGGACTTTTCTGATGAACCAAACGTCACTCATAATCTATTGCCGCCTCATCAAGCAAAACCAGTCAATATGATAGAAGAACACCGGCCGATGAAGAAGTCAGTCAACGATATCATAACCCCTATTAAGCATATATATTCATGCCTTGTGAAAAAAGGGATCATCATGGGCAAACCTCCTTTTGGACATGAAGAAGTCGAGGATGAGGAATGGTGTGACTTTCATAACAGCAAAAGTCATTCTATCCAGGAATGCTCAGAATTCCATGAGAATCTACAAAAACTCATAGACTCCTCCCAACTCATTGTTTTTATGTCAGATAAAGATGATGACGTAAATGTGATCATTAAAGAACAAGAAGTCAAGGCTATGCTAAGACCACTAGTCATACCAATCTCAAAACCTGCTCTTCAGCCTTTAAGAATTCAAGTCCCAAGGCCATTCCCATGCAAATCAGACAAAACTATTCCATAGAGCTATGATTACACTTCTAACATCACATCAACTCCGTTAGAAGTTGGGAGTATGACTAGAAGTGGTCGGTGTTATTCTCCGAAGCAAATGAACAAACTCCAACAAGATAAGAACGTTACGGACCCAACAAGTAGACCTCTTGATACAAATACATCCAAAGTGCAAGAGATGCCTCGAGCAGTAACAGATGAACAAGCTACTGAGTTTCTCAAACTCATAAAACAAAGTGAGTATAGCATCGTTGAGCAGTTAAACCACCTTCCAGCAAAGATTTCTATACTATCATTACTTCTAAGCTCTGATGCTCATCGAGAAGCCCTCTTCAAAGTATTGAATAAGGCCTATGTTGAGCAAGATATTTCCGTGAATAATTTTGACCACCTTGTCAACAACATTACAACGCAGAATCTCATCACATTCACTGACGATGAGATACCAGCAGAATGAAGGGGTCACTCTAAGGCTCTACATATTTCGGTTAAATACAAAGATCGAATTATGGCTAGAGTTCTTATTGATAATGGGTCAGCTCTAAATGTAATGCCACTTGAAACCTTACACAAGCTTGGTATCGACCCATCATCCCTCAACAACTGTCATATCATCGTTCGAGCGTTTGATGGGATGAAGAGAAATGTTGTTGAAGAAATAGAGCTGCCAATAGGGATTGGCCTTTGTGTCTTCCACATCACATTTCAAGTTATGGATATTAATCCTTCTTATACTTGTCTGTTGGGAAGACCATGGATCCATATGGCTGGAGCAATTCCTTCATCGCTACACCAAAAAATGAAATTCATTATTGAAGGAAAGTTAATCACAGTCTTTGCTGAAGAAGACATTCTGCTATCTAGACCTGCGGATGCTCAATATGTCGAGGTCAATGAAGATGTGCCTGATTGCTCTTTCAGGTCATTTGAAATTGTTAATGCTACCTATGTCGATGGAGAAGAACTCGTGCCAAGCATCTCCAAAACAAGTCGCATGATCGCCAAACTCATGATGAAAGGAGGATACTCATCGAGGTTAGGTCTGGGACAAGATTTACAAGGAATACCAGAGCCATTGAAAATCTCTGCAAATGAAGGGAAATATGGCCTAGGTTTCACACCGACAAGGCAAGACAAAATGAAGGCGATAGCTGAAAAGAAAGAAAAGAGGATTGCACGATTAACAGGGCATCATCTACAGGAAAGAAATCTGGATATCCCTGACATCACTGAAACATTCGTGAGTGGTGGCTTAATTCTGAAAAATGACAATGAAGGCGCGCTGACCATCAACATCAACAAACCTTTTGAAAGTCTTTCTATTCAGGTAATAATCAGTGATTCACCTGAAGATGAGGAGCTCGTTCAACCCTGTAGCCCATGGGATGTGCTGAACAATTGGGAGGCGATAGAACTGTCTGTTATAATCGAGAGCTTTTCAAAGTAATCTAATAGTAAAAACCTCCTAAAGAAATGTTCAATCAATAGGGTGTAGTCTTTGCTTAAGTGAACCTTTTAGTTATTGCTTTTCATTCCAATAAAGTTGTGATTTATGCACATTATAAATAAAGTACTAGTTTGCATCCATCTCATTCTTGCCATTTTCTCTTCTCTCTCTTTTCTTTCTGGTTAATGCAGACCTGAAACTCTTTTTGATGACAATGAAAGAATGAACTTTGATAATCCTGTAAACACTACCGACTTGGATGATGAAGATCTTCAAATATCTCCTGAGCTATTAAAAATGATCGAGCAAGATGAAAAAGAAAGAGCAACAAGTCAGGAACCAACTGAGGTATTCAACTTGGGAGACAGTCAGGATATAAAAGAAGTCAAGATTGGCACTCTATTTCCTCCTGAAGAAAAAGAAGAATTAGTCCATTTATTGAAGGAATATGTGGATGTATTTGCTTGGTCATACCAAGACATGCCTGGCTTAAGCTCAGATATAGTACTACACAAAATACCCTTGAAGCCTGGGGCGAAGCCTGTCAGACAGAAATTACGAAGATTAAAGCCGGATCTAATCTTGAGAGTAAAAGATGAGATTCGAAAGTTATGGGATGCAGGATTCCTTGGGGTCGCTGAATATACAGAATGGGTGGTTAACATTGTTCCAGTCGAAAAGAAAGAAAGTGGGAAACTAAGAGTTTGTCAGGACTACCGGCCCTTGAATGAAGCCAGTCCTAAAGATAACTTCCCACTTCCTCACATCGATACGCTGGTGGATAATACCGCAGGAAACTCCTACTTTTCCTTCATGGATGGCTTTTCTGGGTACAATCAAATCAAACTTGATCCAGACGATATGATAAAAACTGCTTTTATTACCCTTTGGGGTACCTTCTATTATAAGGTGATGCCTTTTGGGTTAAAGAATGCTGATGCTACATATCAAAGAGCCATGGTCGCGTTATTCCATGACATGATGCATAAAGAAATTGAAGTATATGTAGATGACATGATCGCCAAAACTTTCACTGCTGGGGGGCATCTAAAAGTGCTAAGAAAATTATTCGATAGACTTCGCAAATATCAACTAAAGTTGAATCCTGCCAAATGTACTTTCGGAGCCTCTTCAGGAAAGTTATTGGGTTTCATGGTAAGCAAAGATGGGATTCGAGTTGACCCGAGTAAAGTCAAAGCGATACAAGAAATGCAACCCCCGAAAACTCCAAAACAAGTAAGAAGTTTTCTGGGCAAAATCAACTTCATAGCAAGGTTCATTTCACAATTGACGTCCAAGTGTGAACCTCTTTTCAAATCACTAAAGAAGAACAATCCGATCGAGTGGAATAACGAATGCCAAGAAGTATTCGAGAAAATTAAGCAATATCTATCAAATCCACCAGTCTTGGTACCACCCCGATCTAGAGAACCGTTGATTCTATAATTATCCATACAGGATTCTTCATTAGGATCCGTATTGGGTCAACGTGATGAGACAAGCAAGAAAGAGCATGCAATTTACTATTTGAGCAAGAAGCTTACCACATATGAAGTGAAATACTCAATAGTAGAAAAGTCCTGTTGTGCCCTTGCATGGGTAGCACACCGACTACGACACTACATGCTCAACAACACCACATTGCTGATCTCCAAGACTGATCCCATTAAGTACATTTTTGAGAAACCAACTTTATCAGGCAGGATCGCAAAATGGCAAATGCTGTTGTCTGAATACGACATACAATATGTCACCCAAAATGCTATAAAAGGGAGTGTGATTGCTGAATATCTGGTTGATAGAGCATTGGATGATTATGAGCCAATGAAAATGGAGTTTCCTGATAGAGATATAATGACGATAGAACAGGAAGTCTCTAAAGATTATGAAACATGAAAAATGGCATTCGATGGAGCATCTAATGCTTTGGGACAAGGGATTGGAGCCATACTCATCTCTCCAAGTGGAGAGCAATTCCCTCTCACAGCAAAAATTACATTTCCTTGTACCAACAATATAATAGAGTATGAGGCATGTGCTATGGGACTCCAAATGGCACTGGAATTGAAAGTGCGAGATCTCTGAGTTTATGGGGATTCCACATTAGTTATATATCAAATCAATGGAGAATGGGAGACAAGGGATTCAAAATTGATCCCTTACCAAAAGCTCATACTAGACTTTGCTAAAAAATTTAACAGTATAAGCTTTCATCATCTTCCAAGGGAAGATAATCAAATACCGGATGCTTTAGCTACTTTAGCTGCTATGTACAAGATCAGTGACCCCGAGCATACTCCTGTGTTCGAGATGAGAATAATAGATTCTCCAGCTTATTGCATGAGCATCGAAGAAGAATTGGATGGAAAGCCTTGGTATCACGATATCAAGAAATACCTCCAAGAAAGAGTATATCCACCAGAAGCATCAGAAAATGACAAGAAATTTCTATGAAGACTGTCAATGGGTTTTCTTTTAAACCTAGACATACTTTATAAGAAAACCCCAGACTCGATGCTACTTCGCTGTGTAGATGCTCATGAAGCATGAAAGATCATGGAAGAAGTTCATTCCAGAATGTGTGGAGCACACACTAGTGGTCATACCATGGTAAGACAAATAATGAAGGCTGGGTACTATTGGCTCACATTAGAAAGTGATTGCATCAATCACGTAAGAAAATGTCACAAATGCCAAATATATGCCAACAAGATTCAGGCTCCATCTGCTCCTCTTAATGTAACAGCAATACCTTGGCCTTTTGCCATGTGGGGAATTGACGTCATTGGAGCCATTACCCCCAAAGCTTCTAATGGTCACAAATTCATCCTAGTGGCAATTGACTACTTCACTAAATGGGTAGAAGCTGTGTCTTATGCAAATGTAACTCAAAAGGTGGTATGCCGGTTCATCAAGAAGGAAATCATTTGTCGCTATGGGCTGCCAGAGTGTTTCATCTCAAACAATGCCACGAACTTGAACAATGCAATGATGCGAACTCTGTGCCAACAGTTCAAGATCAAGCATCTCAATTCAGCACCTTATCGACCGATGATGAATGGTGCAGTAGAAGCGGCCAATAAAAATATCAAGAGAATTGTTGAAAAGATGGTCGTCAATTACAAGGACTGGCATGAGATGTTACCTTTTGCACTATATGCTTATAGAACTTCTACCCGTACTTCTACTGGAGCAACACCTTTTTCTCTGGTATATGGTATGAAGGCTGTATTACCCATTGAAGTTGAAATTCCTTCATTAAGGATACTAATGGATACTCAATTGAGAGAAGCAGAATGGGTCAAAGCTAGATACGAGCAACTAAACCTAATTGATGAAAGAAGAATGATAGCCCTCTGCCATGGGCAGCTTTATCAAAGGAGGATTATTCGCGCTTACAATAAAAAGATTCGTCCACGGCAATTTCACGAGGGTGATATTGTGCTCAAGAAAATTCTACCCATTCAGCATGATTCTAGAGGAAAATGGACACCAAATTATGATGGGCCATATGTCGTGAAGAAAGCATTTTCAGGAGGGGCTTTAATTCTGACAGAAATGGATGGACGAGAATTAGCAAAGCCAGTAAATTCAAATTCAGTCAAGAAATATTTTGCATAAATGAAGAAATTTTTGGCAGAAGGGAAGAAGTGGATACAGGGTTACCAAAGTTTATTTGATCAAAGTTGTCAAAAAGAGCTTTCTTCCTTTACACTTTCATTATCTATCTGTATCCAAGATTTTTATATTCTCTTACCCATAAATAAAAAGCCAATTCTCTTTAGCTTGCCTTTGATTCTTACATTCAAAATGCTAAAGTTGTTTCTATCCAGTTCTTTTCCTTCAAATCTCACATTCCTACTAGCCTTAAGTGTGCAATAAGTTGTGACTTTTGAAGGAAGAATAGTAATAATTAAAACTTAGAAAAAGCAAAGACCGTAGATTACTGTGATAAGCTTTATGAATTAAAGCAGGTAAGATTGAGGTCCTGCTTTGCGAACAGCACAGAACATAGGCTAACAAAGAAGAATGAGTAACAAATCTTCGGGAGATAGCCTTGATAGTTGCCTGGATGATCGCTTCAGAAGTCTTAGCATGTCCATGTCAGCAAGAAAGAATCATACTCACGAATATTTCAACAGGGACAATTATCCAGAGAAGCATAAAGTATGAGACGGGCATTAAAGAAATTGAGGCCAAAATTCAAGAATAAGTCAAGGAAAGGGGATTTTGAAAAGAGTTGGGCTTTTCAGACAATGGACAAGAACTAGAAAGCATAAAGAGATTCAATGATAGTCTAAGAAGGCAATTACAAAGATGATCCAGTAAAGCAAAGATATGAAGAAACTAGATCCAAAACCAAAAAAAAAGAAACATCAGTTACGCATGCTCTACATTCATGCATGGCTTTTACATAACATGAATCAAATGGAAAGCATATCCGCAGCATGATTGCAGCAGTATAAGCTGACATCTCAATGACATCAGCTCTTACCAATCTATCACTGGATACACAACTGATATACTGGACCCAGTCCCATCAGCAATTTAAGGATAAAGTAGACAATATTGTCAAAAGCCTGGCTACCGATTCAATAATCGAGGCTACACCTAGAAGGATAGGATTGACGCCAGCTTAGCAGTATCCAAGATAAGAGATAGCTATGGTCAAAGATAAGGCAGACATCAAGAAATATTGTCGTTGAAAACTTTGTCAAAAGCGGACAAAAGATTCAATAATCAAGGACTGGATCGACGTCAGCTGGATGGAATATCAAAGATAAGAAATATCATTCACATCAAAATAAAGTATGATCCACTTTTCCGGTTAAGCGGCGGATACGGTACTCCGTGACTCTCAAGTCGGTTCTCTCAGTTGCCCATAATAACTGATTCTTTCCTCTCTTCTTTCTTTTACTTTCCTCTAGAAAATGGATCATACTCTTTCTGTCTTATGAAAATATTTTCCTTCTCTCCCAATGAATATTCTCAAAAAGATCTACCAAGTTCACTGTGAACGATTAAGAGTTCTGATGCACAAAGGAATCCCTGAAGATGTGCGGTGGTTAATCGAAGCCAAGGTTCGTTTGGCAGGTGAAATCCCAGAGGCATTTGTGTCTCATATGCCTGGTATAGGCAAAAGCTCTTATGCCAAAAAGCGAATAGCGAAAAGGTTACAAGTCTGCCATAAATGTGGACGGTGGACTTGTAATACTAAATGTCGTTCTTTAGGAATGATCTCCGATAATCGAGAAGATAAAATACGATTCATCAAGAATGGCCTGAGTAATGACTCATTGGATGATATCCAATTGACTCTTGAGACGCATTCTTGTGGATCAGTGCAACGCGAACTTCTTGGTTTATGGAGCATTTTTCATGAAGAACGAGAACGATACAGTCCCGGGAATCTGACTGTAAACGACCCTGTTTGCCAGCTTGTAAGAAAACTGGATGGGAAGCAAATACTCAACTCATAGAAGCCGTTAATGCCGTTACTGGACGTAAAGCCAGTGGAAGATGTGAGCCACAGTCACAATTACTGTACATACAATTTGTCATATTTGGAAAATTTACATTTTCTTTTGACAATAATGTACTTACTCCCATAAGTGTAATCGACACGTTATCCTTTCATCACTATAAATGCATGTTCTTCTTTCCGGTTAAGCAGCAGATACGGTACTCTGTGATTCTCAAAGTCGATTATTTCAGTTTCCCACACTAACTGATTCATTTCCCTCATCTCTTAAATTCTTCTCTCATCAATGGAGTCTACTCTTTCTGCCCTGCGAAAGTACTTTCCTTCCCTCCCAATAAATGTTCTTAAAAAGATTTATCAAGCTAGATGTGAAAGAATCAGAGTTTTTATACACAAGGGCATTCCTGACGATGTGCGGTGGTTAATTGAAGCTAAGGTCCGTTCGGCTGGTGAAGTTCCAGATGCATTTATGCCCCGCATGCCCGGTTTAGGTAAAAGCCGTTATGCCAAAAGGGGAAGAGCAAAGAGACTAGGCGTGTGTTATAAATGTGGGCGATGGAATTGTAATACTAAATGTCGCTCTTTAGGATACATCTCCACAAATCGTGAAGATAAAAGAAAATTCATTAAGAATGGCCTGCGTAAGGAATCTCTGGAAGATATCCGAGAGACTCTTGAAACGCATTCTTGTGGAAAAGTGCAAGGTGAAATTATCGGTTTATGGAGGACTTACCATAAAGAATGAGACCGTTACAGTCTTTGGAATGTGACTGTAAACGACCCTGTTTGCCAGCTTGTAAGAAAACTGGATGGGAAGCAAATCCTCGACTCATAGAAGCCGTTAATGCCGTTACTGGACATAAATCAGTGGAAGATGAGAGCCACAGTCATGATTGCTGTACATATAAGCTGTCATTTGTCTTTTCTTTTGACAATAATGTACTTGCTTCTGCAAGTGTAATTAACGCATTATCCCTTTCATCACTATAAATATGTGTTAGTTATTTCCGTTTCCTACAATCACTAATTTCTTTCTTCTCTTAAATACCTCATTCATTAATGGAGTCTTCTCTTTCCGCCCTACGAAAGTATTTTCCTTCCTTCCCAATAAATGTTCTTAAAAAGATTTATCAAGCTAGATGTGAACGATTCAGAGTATTTATGCACAAAGGCATTCCTGATAATGTGCGGTGGCTAATCGAAGCTAAGGTTCGTTCAACTGTTGAAGTTCCAGAAGCATTCTTTCCCCGTATGCCCGGCTTTGGTAAAAGCGCTTATGCCAAAAAAAGAAGAGCAAAGAGGCTAGGCGTTTGTCATAATTGTGGATGGTGGATTTGCGGCAATAAATGTCATTCTCCAGGAGTGATCACCAGAAATCGTAATGATAGAATAAGATTCATTAAGAATGGCTTGCGTAAGGAATCTCTAGAAGATATTGAGAGGTTCTTGAAACGCATTCTTGCGGAATAATGCAATTTGAGATTGTTGGATTATGGATAATTCTCCAAAAAGAACGAGATCGTTATAGTCTTGGAAATCTGACTTTAAACGACCCAGTTTGCCAGTTTGTGAGAAAACTGGATGGGATGCAAATCGCCGATTCATAGAAGGCATTGAAGCCGTTACTGGATGCAAAATCAGTGGAAGACGTGGACCAAAGTCACGATTACTGTACATGCTAGCTGTCGCTTTTGAAATTATCCTCCCAATAATGTACCCACTCCTGACATGAGATACAGTTATGACTACTGTATATAGCTGCCACTTTTGAAATTTTCCTTTTCTTCCAACAATCACGTACCTACTCCTAACGTAAGCTACAGTAGTGACTACTGTACATGCTAACAGCTATTTTGAAAATTTTCCTCATCTTTTAACGATAGTGTACCCATACCTGACCAGAGTCATACTCGTGACTACTGTGAATAGCTGGCAATAATGTATCCATTCTTGAAAATAAAATTATTGCCTTATCTCTTTATCTCTATAAATATATCCTCTTTTCTCACAAGGGTAAGGATAGGAATGGAGAAAACCCCAACTCGTAAATCCCGAAGTATTTGTGTATTTTCTGGGGCTTTTCCTGGAAAAGATGAAGAGTATTTAAAGGCAGCAACCATTTGGGTAGAGTATTAGCTGAGCGAAAAATACATTTAGTTTATGGAGGAGATAGTGTCGGATTAATGGGAGGTGTAGCATCAGCAGCATCTTTAGGAGAAAGTCAAGTTTTGGGCATCATCCCTGGACCTTTGAAATTTGTTTCTGGGGGCACGATTGGAGAAGAATTAGTGGTTAAAAATTTGCAAGAGCGTGTGTTACAAATGCTTTTAAATGCTGATGCTTTTATCGCTCTACCAGGTGGTTTTGGCACATTAGGAGAAGTCTTTCAAATTGCTTCCATGGCCCAACTTAATTTGCATAAGAAACCCATTGGGCTGTTGAATGTTAACAATTTCTTTACAGGTCTGATAGCTTTTGTGGATTATGCTATGCAGAAGAATTTCATATCAAGAGTAGCACGACTGTTGACACCCAATTTCGTCCGACCATAAAAAAATTTTTAAAAGAAATTAAATAAAAAAATTATTATTTTTATTATTATTATTATTACTAAAAATTTTAATTAGTTTAAAATACATTTTTGTTTTGTGAAGATTTGATTTAAAATGATATATGTGTGTATTTGAAAGAAAAAAAGAAAACTCCAAAAAAAATGGCAAAATTTAAAAGTTTGAGGTAAAAATGACAACATTAAGAAGTTTCGGGAAAAATTGACAAATTCTGAAAGTTCCAGGAGCATTTGGTAGTTTGTCACATAAAATTCTGGGCCTGCCGACGTTTTCGGCCCAAATTGACAGAAAAGGACAAAATTGTCAAAATCAGAAGCTTCAGGAACTTATCCAGAGGCTGAGAGACGTAAAGAACTAAAATTGTCATTTTACCAATTTAAAAGATAAGTTTGAAATTTTTTATTAATTTATCCATCAACAGTTCAGCCAAACTTCCTCTATAAATAGCCCCCCAAATTTTGTACTGAACACAGAAAAAAATAGAAAAAAAACTTAGAGCTCCGTTTTAAAAAAAGAGAAAATTACAGCCCTTAGCCCCAGCCCTCTTCCCTTCTTCCCCAGAAAGCCAAAAAATTTTTTCACTGCTGTTCCCTCTCTCTCTCTCTCTCTCTCTCTCTCTCTCTCTCTCTCTCTCTGCCCGCCGCTGTCGCCCCTCCGCCTCGCCGCCCCACGCCCGTGCCGTCGCGCCAGCTCCGCCAGCCCCACCCCTGCCCCCTCGCGCGCGTTTCTCTGTTTTCACGTTTCCAGGAAATTCAAATTTTAATTTGAAGGGTACAACTCTCATTTAATCCTTCATCTTTTCAATTTCTTTCACTTTGGTCACTAACTTTTCTTTTGTTATTGCAGAAAATTACTAACTCTTTTTAACTTGTTTATTTATTTGATTATTACTAACCCTTTTTTTTTGTTATTAACAACTAACAACTAACTCACTAACTTATTATTATTATTATTATTATTATTATTATTGTTAACTAACTTACTAACTTATTATTGTTGACTAGCTTTTATTATTGTTGTTAATTAATTAACTTGGCTAACTTTTATTATTGTTGTTAATTAATTTAATTATTGTTGACTAACTTTTATTATTGTTGTTAATTAATTAATTAACTTGGCTAACTTTTATTATTGTTGTTAATTAATTTAATTAACTTGGCTAACTTTTATTATTGTTGTTAATTAATTAATTAACTTGGTTAACCATTGTTAACACCTAATTTCGTCCGGCCATTAAAATAATTTAAAAAAAAAAATTAAATAAAAAAATTAAATAAAAAAATGTATTATTATTATTATTGTTATTATTAGTACTAAATTTTTTTTTAATTAGTTTAAAATATATATATATATTTATTTTTTTTTTGTTTTGTTTTGTGAAGATTTGATATATGTGTGTATATGTGTATGTTTGAAAGAAAAAAAAGAAAACTCCATAAAAATGACAAAATTTAAAAGTTTGAGGTAAAAATGACAAAATTAAGAAGTTTCAGGCAAAATTGACAAATTCTGAAAGTTTCAGGAGCATTTGGCAGTTTGTCACATAAAATTTTGAGCCTGCCGACGTTTTTGGCTCAAATTGATAGAAAACGACAAAATTGTCAAAATCAGAAGCTTCAGGAACTTATCCAGAGGCTGAGAGACGTAAAGGACTAAAACTGTCATTTTACCAATTTAAGAGATAAGTTTGAAATTTTTTATTAATTTATCCATCAACAGTTCAGCTAAACTTCCTCTATAAATAGCCCCCCAAATTTTGTGCTGAACACAGAAAAAAATAGCAAAAAAACTTAGAGCTCCGTTTTAAAAAAAAGAGAAAATTACAGCCCTTAGCCCCAGCCCTCTTCCCTTCTTCCCCAGAAAGCCAAATTTTTTTTCACTGCTGTTCCCTCTCTCTTTCTCTCTCTCTCTCTCCGCCGTGCCCCTCGCTGCCCGCCGCCGCCGCCGTCCCTCCGCCTCGCCGCCCTCGCCGCCGCGCCGCCTCGCCGCCTCGCCGCCCCGCCGCGCCTCCAGCTGCCCCTGCCTCCCCCCTTTCGCGCGCGCCTTCGCGTCTCTGTTCTTCAGATTCAAAAACTTGTTTTGAAAGGTGAAACCTTGATTCCATACTTCATCTTTTCAATTTCTTTCAATTTGGTCACTAACCTTTTATTTTTGTTCCTGCAGAATAAATTATTAACCTTTTTAATTTTTACTTGTTTATTTATTTGTTAATTATTATTATTATTACTAATCTTCTTTTTATTGTTGTTATTGACTTACTAACAACTAACTTTTAATATTATTATTGTTACTAACCTTTTAATTTTTGCATTATTACTAACTTTTATAATTGTTGTTAACAATTAATTAACTTTTATTATTGTTATCAATTAATTAATTTAATTAACTTGGCTAACTTTTTATTATTGTTATTAATTAATTAATTTAATTAACTTGGCTAACTTTTTATTATTGTTGTTAATTAATTAATTAATTTAATTAACTTGACTAACTTTTTATTATTGTTGTTAATTAATTAATTTAATTAACTTGACTAACTTTTTATTATTGTTGTTAATTAATTAATTAACTTGACTAACTTTTTATTATTGTTGTTAATTAATTAATTTAATTAACTTGACTAATTTCTTTTTATTATTGTTGTTAATTAATCAACTTAATTAAACTTGGCTAACTTTTATTATTGTTGTTAATTAATTGACTTAATTAAACTTGGCTAATTTTTATTATTGTTGTTAATTGTTAATCTAACTTTACTAACCTTTTTTATTGTTATTAACAACTAACTATATTAATTGTGCTAACTTTTATTATTGTGTTATTAAAGTGGATGGCCAAAAAGCCCCACTTTATTAATTTTTTTTTTAACTAAAAGATTAAAAAAAAGGAATTTTATGTGAATAATTTCTTAAAGGCTAATAAAATTTTTTTTTTATTTTGAAACAAAGTTTTTATTCCTTTTAATAAACAAACATAATGAAATAAATAAATACAAATTATTTTTTTAAATACATCTTTAAAAGTAATGTTTTTTTTTCTAATTAATAATTAATAATGAAATATAAAAAAGAAATTAAATTCCATGCCCAAATGATCCGCCAGGATCCATGGCTTGGAAAATATTTTTTAAATAAAGTATATAAATAAATTTTCCTTTATTATTAAAAAAATAAAAAAAAAACTTTGGACTAATATTTTTTATTTATCTCTTTATCCAGCAAAATAATAAAATATAATTTTTTTGGTTTCTTTATTAATAAAAAAAATAAAGGAGTAAAAATTTTCTTGGGCTAATATTTTACTTATTTCTTTCAAAATAATAAAAAAAAGATATAACATTTTTTTTTTGTTTTTTTTTGTTTCCTTTATTAAATAAAATTTTATTCAAATGATTTCAAATAAAGGTAATAATAAAAATCTTTTAGCAAACAAAAAGAACATAAAAAAAAAATCATATAAATATCAAAAACTTTTTATACATATAAATCTTTGATTTCTTTAATCTTTTTTTAAAATAAATTATATAAATATCAAAACTTTACCTTTATTTTCCTTATTAAATAATCATTTTTGCTTAATTTTTTTATCAAAAATAAAACAAACAAATATTGAGATTTTTATTTTATTTTTGAAATATATATATAAATTTCTGGTTTCATCATTAAATAAATAAAGTTTTGTTTACTTTTTGATTCACCTTTTATTAAATAAAATATTAAGGCTTCACTTTTATTTTTAAAATATACATATAAATCTTTAGTTTTCTTCATTAAATAAACAAAACCTTGATCAAATAATTACTTTCTTGGTTCATCTTTTATCAAATCAAAAAAAAATAAGCTTAAAAAAATAAATATGTATAAATATCAAGACTTTCTTTATATAAATCTTTTCTTTATTATTTTATTGAATAATTAATTTTGGTTAATCTTTTAAATAAAAAATCAAATACATGAGAATTAAGATTTTATTTTCAACTCTTTTGTTTTCTTTGGTAAATAAATAAAATCCTGGTATTAAATAATTATTTTTATAAAAAATTAGTTCATGGTATATTGGCTGGAAACTGTCTCGTGCCCGCTTTTGAGCTGCTTCACCTGGTGAAGAGGGTCTGGCTGAGTAACAACGCCCCGTATCATGATCAAAGATTTTTTTTTATTTTATTTTTTTAAACTCTTTGATTCCTTTGAATTAACTTCTTATTAAATAAAAAAATTAATTGCTTTTGAATTCTTTTATAAATTAAGAAAAAAATCAGATAAAAATAAAAGAAAGATAAAAAAAGAAACAAAAGAAAGATAAAAAAAGAAATAAAAAAAAGAAATAAAAAAAAAGATAAGAAAAATAAGATAAAAGATAAAAAAAAAGAAAAGAAAAGAAAGAAAAAAAAAGAAGTAAAAATATAAAGACAAATTTTTAGTTAGTATTAAAAATCATTACCTTTTAAAAAATTAATTTCAGGAATTAAATAATTACGATTAAGTAAATCAATTTCCATATCCGGATGATCCGGCAGGATCTACGGTTTGGAAAATATCAATTTTTTTAAAATAAATAAATCAAATAAAAAGATAAAAATCCATATTTTTACAATATGGATAAAATTGTTTAAAATTTCACCAAATTCCGTGTCCAAATGACTCGGCAGAGTCCATGGTTCGGAATCAAAAATCTTCCGTGTCCAAATGACTCGGTAGAGTCCATGGTTCGGAAGTATCAAAGTTTATCCAACTTAATTACCAAAAATCCACATTTTCGACTAATTCAGTTAAAATATCTAAATTAACTGAAATTTTTTTTAAAAGCAAAGTAAAACAAAATTAAAATCAACTAAGGTGCCAATTTTTGGGCGTTTTAACAAAGTTGTTTCAACGTAACCGTACTCCCGAACCCCCGAACTCTCGCAGACCATATTTTAGGTGACCAATCGACCTAAGTAAACTGATTGGTGGCGACTCCAGAAAACCCGACGTTGCCACAGCTTGGCGACTCCACTGGGGAGTCGACGTTAGTGAGTCGAGCCTAAAGTTGATTTGTTTTTATTTACTTTGCTTTACTATTATGTGGATTTATATATTATATTTACTTAAGTAAACATGCATAATGCATTCACAAAATGAAGCTCTATACCCGAGCTTCCTTAAATCAAACACGATTCTTTCTAAGCGGAATTGGTGTTGCTGTCCTTGTGAGGCCACGGTCTCCAAGCCTTCACCGGTTTCAAAGTAGCGAAGTAGTGTATTGCCTTCTGAGACGGTTAGTCTCTGCATGGGCCCACGAAAAGCTACGACTCGAATTAATCCATTCCTTACATAAACCCTAGAGGGTAAGGAATCGGGCCGTCACTATGATTCAGTGACGGGATTCGGGAACTATCCCTTGCCTTTTTGATAAACCACCTTCTGCATGTAGAATTCCTTACTCCACCTTAGAACCAGCCATTAAGAATTTCCCATGCCTCGGTTCCCATTTCCATAGGTTTTGTTTTATCTATATGTTTGTATGATCCTATGTGTTATTTTTTTTTACTAACTCTATTTTTCCTTATTTTTCCGGCATATACATTTCATCATTAAAGATAAGTATTTGGTGAAAGAACTATTATCATGGATATTCTCGATTATCTTCCCACGGCTGTTACTGGATCATGGAATGACACGGTAATCGAAACTCAGCCTGAAGCTATGGAATATTCCGAAACGGCTCAAAAGCTTCACGGAGATGCTCTGACATCCCATTCTCACGTACAGCTTAAGGACCAGGTATCGGTCCGGATAAATCAGAACGACACCACGGAATTGTTGCAAGTCTGGAATAGTTGGAATTCTACTGATCGGGAAGCTTTTACGGCAAAATATGGTCACATCACTTGCCTACTAAAGGTTACCGTTGATGCATCACTTGTCCGGGCTCTAATACAATTTTGGGATCCATTTTATCGATGCTTTTCTTTCGATAAGATGGATATGGTTCCAACCATTGAAGAATACAACAGCCTCTTGGGTTGGTCCTCCGACTATCCAATCGAGACTTATCAACATGATAGAAGAACGGAGCCTCATCGAGCCCTAGCAAAATTATTGGATATGCCAGCTTCCAGTCTTCAAACCAAGTTTGCAACAAAAGGATCTCGAAAATTTATCAGTTGGATCGACTTAAAACAATTAAGTCACGTTCTCCCTCAGAAAAATCAACGACGCAAGCTTTTCGCCTTAGCGATATATGGCCTGGTAGTCTTCCCAAGAATCGTCGGATTCATTGAAGGAGACATCATTACACTATTTGAGCAAATCTGCAATGCTCAAATAAATCCGACCTCAGTAATATTATGTGAAACTATCAGGGCATTAAACTTTTGTCGCCAAAGAGGGGGCAAATTCATAGGATGTTCACATCTCCTCAACATTTGGATCAAAAGCCACCTTCCTTGTGAGAAGCAACATTTTGGAAATCGCTTTTCAAAGGACTTCATCCCAATCGAAGCCTTTTTGAAAAGTGAAACCATTCATCACGACAGCAAGGAAGCATGGGTTGATTATTTCAAGAACATCACCGAATTCCAAATTGAATGGAGAGCCCCCTGGTCTACCTCCACCCGCGTTGTCTACCGATGCGGCAATTGCCCGTGGGTTCCTCTCTTAGGTATATGGGGAGGAACAAGTTATGCCCCAGCTCAAGTACGAAAACAATTTGGGTCCATGCAATTTATACCCATGACGCATAATCTGAGTAAGTTGGAATTTTCACACGAAGATCCAAATTCAAATAAGCTCGCAATGGGTATTTCAGTTGCGTGGAAAAGAATTTTCATATTGAAGTCGGGGCCTATTATTTCTCCCACTGCTTATTATGAATGGAGAAATAACCGGAAGGAAGGAATAGTTCTATCTGAAGAGGTCATCAGAAAATTGGCGAAAAGAGAGTTGGAGAAAGAACTAGAGGAAGAAAAGGAGAAGAACAAGAGGATGCTCCTTGACATGCAACAGCTCGGTCACAAAACACAACTCCTCGAAGAGAAAGTTGAATACCAAAAACAAGTCATCTCCCAATTGGTTGATGAAACCGATCAAAAAGAGATGAGAGTCAGATACTGGGAAGATCAATACAGATTTTCTCAAGATCAATTGCAAACATTTTTGGTAGAAGTCAGAAAAGTTACAGAACAAGCCCAACTAATGGGCGAAGAAGCCAAGGAGTTAGAAGAACTGAGTTGTCCTACTCCATCAGTAAATGTTCAAAGAATGATGGAGTTCATATCTAAGGCCAGAAAGCAATATTGTACTTTGGGTCGTTTCTTTTAAACAAACCTTTTGCTGAATGTAATTGAGAAATTCCATTATAGTTTTTCTTTCACCAAGTATTTACAATATTCATGCATGCATCCATCACATCAATCATACACACATAGAATCTAATAAAATAAATATTCCTTTAAAAGGGTAAAATTGGACCTCAACACCGATATTCAACTCGACTCCAAACAAGATTAATGGCAGAACAAGCCGAAGGACGTCTCATGGAGATGGAGTCCAAGATTGAAAGTATGTCAGAACAGATGAGACAATTGATGGAATTAATCAAAGGGAAAGCAACTCAAGTCCCCATCAAAGAAGTACAAGATCCCACTTATCCCCCGGGATTCACCCCGCAACGAGTCTCAGTCCAAGAAAACCTGTTTCAAGAATCAGGACCGTCTGCTAGTGTTCACCTGAAACAAGACACTGTACAGGAAGAGAAGAAGACATTACCAAAAGAAGAAGCAGAATCTCAAAAACTCCAAACAATAGAAAAGCGACTGCGAGCCATTGAAGGAGGCACTATATTCGGATCTCTCTCGGTGGATGACCTCTGCTTAGTGCCAGACGTCGTAATCCCTTCAGATTTTAAGGTGCCAGATTTCGTGAAATACGATGGAACGAGTGATCCCATCACTCACATCACATTGTTCCTAAGGAGACTACAACCACTCACAAAAGATGAAAAGGTGTGGATCGCACTTTTTCAGGAAAGTCTCACAAAATCAGCATTACAGTGGTATCTAAGCCAAGGTCCAAGGAACATAAAAACTTGGAATGACCTTGCTCAGGCCTTCATCGGCAACTATAAACACGTTATGGACTTGGCTCCGGATCGCCAAACTCTCCAAAACATGGAGAAGAAAAAGCCAGAAACTTTCAAGGAATATGCGCAGCGGTGGAGGGACTTAGCTGCACAGGTTCAGCCACCCATGACAGAAAGAGAAATGGTCACTTTGTTTGTCCAGACACTGAAATACCCATATTATGACAAACTTATTGGCAATGCGGCAACTAACTTCTCTGACGTAGTAATGTCTGGAGAAAGGATCGAGCATGGTATCAGGACTGGGAAGATTACTGAATCCTTTAGCGATCCTATGAAAAGAGGAGGACCTTCCAGAAGAAAAGATGAAGAAATACAACAAATAGGAAGAGGAAGAGGGATTCCCTTCGTGGGCACTGTGGCCACCGGACCTCGCCTATCCTATTCTGCCAATAAGCCCAATTATTATCCTACCAATAGGCCCAATGATTATCCTCCCAATAGGCCCAATGATTATCTTCCCAATAGACCCAACAATTATCCTCCCAACAGACCTAATCAGTTACGGCCACCTGTTCCAACTCCTCCAGTACCTGCACCAAGACCAAGAGAAATCTTCGCACCAATTCCCATGACTTACACTGAGCTGTATCCAAAACTCATCGAAAGTCAACTTATTCGCCTAATCCCTACAAGGCCATTGGAACCCCCGTATCCAAGATGGTATGACCCTAACATAAATTGCCCATATCATGATGGTACCGTGGGCCACGGACTGGAAAATTGCATAGCATTGAAGCGTATAGTCCAACAATTAATTGAGTCAAAGTGGTTGGACTTTTCCGATGAACCAAACGTCACTCATAATCCATTGCCTCCTCATCAAGCCAAACCAGTCAATATGATGGAAGAATACTGGCCGATGAAGAAAACAGTCAATGATATCATAACCCCTCTTAAGCATGTATATTCATGCCTTGTGAAAGAAGGGATTATCATAGGAAAGTCTTCTGGAAATAAAGAAGTCGAGGATGAGGAGTGGTGCAACTTTCATAACAGTAAGAGTCATTCTATCCAAGAATGCCCAGAATTCCGTAAAAGTCTACAAAGTCTTATGGACTCCTCCCAAATCATCGTTTTTATGTCAGATAAAGAGGATGACGTGAATGTGATAATTAAAGAACAAGAAGTCAATATCATGCCAAGACCACTAGTCATTCCAATATCAAAATCTGCTCTCAAGCCTTTAAGAATTCAAGTTCCAAAGCCATTCCCGTACAAATCAGACAAAACTGTTCCATGGAACTATGGCTATACTTCTAACATCACATCAACTCCGTTAGAAGTTGGGGGCATGACTAGAAGCGGTCGGTGTTATTCTCCCGAGCAAATGAACAAGCTCCAACAAGAGAAGAATGTTACGGATCCAGCAAATGGACCTATTAACACATCTAAAGAGCAAGAGATGCCTCGAGCAGTAACAGATGAACAAGCTACTGAGTTTCTCAAACTCATAAAGCAAAGTGAATACAGTATCGTGGAGCAGTTGAACCGTCTGCCAGCAAAGATCTCCATACTTTCATTACTCTTAAGTTCTGATGCCCATCGAGAAGCTCTTCTCAAAGTCCTGAATAAGGCTTATGTTGAACAAGATATCTCCGTGAACAACTTTGACCACCTTGTCAACAACATCACGGCACAAAATCTCATCACATTCACTGACGATGAGATACCAGCAGAAGGAAGGGGTCACTCTAAGGCTCTGCATATTTCGATTAAATACAAAGATCGGATTATGGCCAGAGTTCTTATCGACAATGGGTCAGCTCTAAATGTAATGCCACTTGAAACCTTACATAAGATTGGTTTAGACCCATCATACCTCAACAACAGTCATATTGTTGTTCGAGCATTTGACGGAACGAAGAGAGATGTTGTTGGAGAAATAGAGCTACCAATAGGGATTGGTCCCTGTCTTTTCCACATCACATTCCAAGTCATGGATATTTGTCCATCTTATACCTGCCTGCTGGGAAGACCATGGATCCATATGGCCGGAGCAATTCCTTCTTCATTACACCAGAAAATGAAATTCATTATTGAAGGAAAGATAATCACGGTCTTCGCTGAAGAAGACATCCTGCTATCAAGACCTGCGGATGCTCAATATGTCGAAGTCAATGAAAATATACCTGATTGCTCCTTCAGGTCTTTTGAGATTGTCAATGCTGCTTATGTCAGCGAATATGGAGAAGAACCCATTCCTAGCATCTCTAAAACAAGTCGCATGGTTGCCAAACTCATGATGAAAGGAGGATACTCACCGGGGTTAGGACTGGGACAAGATTTACAAGGAATCACAGAACCATTGAAAATCACCACAAATGAAGGGAAATACGGCCTAGGCTTCACACCGACAAGACATGATAAAATGAAGGCAATAGCTGAAAAGAGAGAAAAGAGGATTGCACGATTAACGGGGCATCCTCTCCAGGAAAGAAATCTGGATATCCCTGAAATCACCGAAACGTTCGTGAGTGGTGGTCTCATTCCAAAAAATGACAATGAAGGCAAGCTGACTATCAACATCAACAAGTCTTTTGAAAGTCTTTCTATTCAGGCAATCATCAGCGATTCACCTGAAGAGGAGGAGCTTGTTCAACCTTGTGGCCCACGGGATGTGCTGAACAATTGGGAGGCGATAGAACTGCCTGTTATAATCGAAAGCTTTCCAAAGTAATCTAATAGTAAAAACCTCCTAAAGAAAGGTTCAATCAATAGGGTGTAGTCTTTGTTTAAGTGAACCTTTTAGTTATTGCTTTTTATTCCAATAAAGTTGTGATTTATGCACATTGTAAATAAAGTACCAGTTTGCATCCATCTCATTCGTGCCATTTTTTTTTTCTTCTCTTTCTTTTCTCTCTGGATAATGCAGACCCAAAACTCTCTTTGATGACAATGAAAGAATGAACTTTGATAATCCTGTAAACACTACCGACTCGGATGACGAAGATCTTCAAGTATCTCCTGAGCTATTAAAAATGATTGAGCGAGATGAAAAAGAAAGAGCAACAAGTCAAGAACCAACTGAGGTATTCAACCTGGGAGACAGTCAGGATGTAAAAGAAGTCAAGATTGGCACTTTATTCCCTCCTGAAGAAAAAGAAGAATTAGTCCATTTATTGAAAGAATATGTGGATGTGTTTGCTTGGTCATACCAAGATATGCCTGGCTTAAGCTCAGACATAGTACTACACAAAATACCCTTGAAACCTGGGGCGAAGCCTGTCAGACAAAAGTTACGAAGATTAAAGCCGGATCTAATCTTAAGAGTGAAAGATGAGATTCGAAAGCTGTGGGATGCAGGATTCCTTGGGGTCGCTGAATATACAGAATGGGTGGTTAACATTGTTCCAGTCGAAAAGAAAGAAAGCGGGAAACTAAGAGTTTGTCAGGACTACCGGCCATTGAACGAAGCCAGTCCTAAAGATAACTTCCCACTTCCTCACATTGATACGCTGGTGGATAATACCGCAGGAAACTCCTATTTTTCCTTCATGGATGGCTTCTCTGGATACAATCAAATCAAACTTGATCCAGATGATATGATAAAAACTGCCTTTATAACCCTTTGGGGTACCTTCTACTACAAGGTGATGCCTTTTGGGTTAAAGAATGCTGGTGCTACATATCAAAGAGCCATGGTTGCATTATTCCATGACATGATGCATAAAGAAATTGAAGTATATGTAGACGACATGATCGCCAAAACTTTCACTGCTAAGGGGCATCTAAAAGTGCTAAGAAAACTATTCGATAGACTTCGCAAATATCAACTGAAGTTGAATCCTGCCAAATGTATTTTTGGAGCCTCTTCAGGAAAGTTATTGGGTTTCATGGTCAGCAAGGATGGGATTCGAGTTGACCCGAGTAAAGTCAAAGCAATACAAGAAATGCAACCCCCGAAGACTCCAAAACAAGTAAGAAGTTTCCTGGGCAGAATCAACTTCATAGCAAGGTTCATTTCACAATTGACATCCAAGTGTGAACCTCTTTTCAAATCACTGAAGAAGAACAATCCGATCGAGTGGAATAACGAATGCCAAGAAGCATTCGAGAAAATCAAGCAATATCTATCAAATCCACCAGTCTTGGTACCACCCCGATCTGGAGAATCGTTGATTCTATATTTATCCATACAGGATTCTTCATTAGGATCCGTATTGGGTCAACGTGATGAGACAGGCAAGAAAGAGCATGCAATTTACTATTTGAGCAAGAAGCTTACCACATATGAAGCGAAATACTCAATAGTAGAAAAGTCCTGTTGTGCCCTTGCATGGGTAGCACACCGACTACGACACTACATGCTCAACAACACCACATTGCTAATCTCCAAGACTGATCCCATTAAGTACATTTTTGAAAAACCAGCTTTATCAGGCAGGATCGCAAAATGGCAAATGCTGTTGTCTGAATACGACATACAGTATGTCACCCAAAAGGCTGTAAAAGGGAGTGTGATTGCTGAATATCTGGCTGATAGAGCATTGGATGATTATGAGCCAATGAAAATGGAGTTTCCTGATGGAGATATAATGACGATAGAACAGGAAGTCTCTAAAGATGATGAAACATGGAAAATGGCATTCGATGGAGCATCTAATGCTTTGGGACAAGGGATTGGAGCCATACTCATCTCTCCAAGTGGAGAGCAATTCCCTCTTACAGCAAAAATTACATTTCCTTGTACCAACAATATAGTAGAGTATGAGGCATGTGCTATGGGACTCCAAATGGCACTGGAATTGAAAGTGCGAGATCTCCGAGTTTATGGGGATTCCGCATTAGTCATATATCAAATCAACGGAGAATGGGAGACAAGGGATTCAAAATTGATCCCTTACCAAAAGCTCATACTAGACTTGGCTCGAAAATTCAACAGTATAAGCTTCCATCATCTTCCAAGGGAAGATAATCAAATACCGGATGCTTTAGCTACTTTGGCTGTTATGTACAAGATCAGTGACCCCGAGCATACTCCTATATTCGAGATGAGAATAATAGATTCTCCAGCTTATTGCATGAGCATCGAAGAAGAATTGGATGGAAAGCCTTGGTATCACGATATCAAGAAATACCTCCAAGAAAGAGTATATCCACCAGAAGTATCAGAAAATGACAAGAAATTTCTACGAAGATTGTCAATGGGTTTTCTTTTAAACCTAGACATACTTTACAAGAAAACCCCAGACTCGATGCTACTTCGCTGTGTAGATACTCATGAAGCACGAAAGATCATGGAAGAAGTTCATTCTGGAATATGTGGAGCACACACTAGTGGTCATACTATGGCAAGACAAATAATGAGGGCTGGTTACTATTGGCTCACATTGGAAAGTGATTGCGTCAATCACGTAAGAAAATGTCACAAATGCCAAATATATGCCAACAAGATCCAAGCTCCACCTGTTCCTCTTAATGTAACAGCAATACCTTGGCCTTTTGCCATGTGGGGAATCGATGTTATTGGAGCGATTACCCCTAAAGCTTCCAATGGTCACAAATTCATCCTAGTTGCAATTGACTACTTTACTAAATGGGTAGAAGCTGTGTCTTATGCAAGCGTAACTCAAAAGGTGGTATGCCGGTTCATTAAGAAAGAAATCATTTGTCGCTATGGACCGCCAGAGTGTATCATCTCAGACAATGCCACGAACCTGAATAATGCAATGATGCAGACTTTGTGCCAGCAATTCAAAATCAAGCATCTCAATTCAGCACCTTATCGACCGATGATGAATGGTGCAGTAGAAGCGGCCAATAAAAATATCAAGAGAATTGTTGAAAAGATGATCGTCACTTACAAGGACTGGCATGAGATGTTACCTTTTGCACTACATGCTTATAGAACTTCTACCCGTACTTCTACTGGAGCAACACCTTTTTCTCTGGTATACGGTATGGAGGCTGTATTGCCCATCGAAGTTGAAATTCCTTCATTAAGGGTACTAATGGATACTCAATTAGGAGAAGCAGAATGGGTCAAAGCTAGATACGAGCAATTAAATCTAATTGATGAAAGAAGAATGATAGCCCTCTGCCATGGGCAACTTTATCAAAGAAGGATGATTCGTGCTTACAACAAAAAGGTTCGCCCACGACAATTTCACGAAGGTGACATAGTGCTCAAGAAAATTTTACCCATGCAACATGATTCAAGAGGAAAATGGACACCAAATTATGACGGGCCATATGTCGTGAAGAAAGCATTTTCAGGAGGGGCACTAATTCTGACAGAAATGGATGGACGAGAATTACCGAAGCCAGTAAATTCGGATGCAGTAAAGAAATACTTTGCATAATGAAGAAATTTTCGAACAGAAGGGGAGAAGTGGATACAGGGTTACCAAAGTTTATTTGATCAAAGTTGTCAAAGAGAGCTTTCTTCCCTTACACTTTCATTATCTATCTGTACCCAAGATTTTCATATTCTTTTACCCATAAATAAAAGCCAATTCTCTTTAACTTACCTTAGATTCTCACGTTCAAAATGCTAAAGTCGCTTCTATCCAGTTCTTTTCCTTCAAATCTCACATTCCTACTAGCCTTAAGTGTGCAATAAATTGTGACTTTTGAAGGAAGAATAGTAATAATTAAAACTTAGAAAAAAACAAAGACCGTAGATTACTTTGATAAGCTTTGTGAATTAAAACAGGTAAGATTGAGGTCCTGCTTTGCGAGCAGCACAGAACATAGGCTAACAAAGAAGAAGGAGTAACAAATCTTTGGGAGATAGCCTTGGTGGTAGCCTGAATGATCATTTCAGAAGTCTTAACATGTCTATGTCAGCAGGAAAGAATCATGCTCACGAATATTTCAACAGGGACAATTATCCAGAGAAGCATAAAATATGAGGCGGGCATTAAAGAAAATTGAGGTCAAAATTCAAAAATAAGGCAAGGAAAGAGGATCTTTGAACAGAGTTGGGCTTTTGAGACAATGGACAACAGCTGGAAAGCATAAAGAGATTCAATAATAGTTCGAGAAGGAAATCACAAAGAAGATCCAGTAAAGTAAAGCAAAGACATGAAGAGCTAGATTAAAAAAAAAAAACATCAGTTACACATGCCTTGCATTCATGCATTTCACATCATGCATGCATGGCTTTTACATAACAGGGATCAAATGAAAAGCATGTCCGCAGCATGATTGCAGCAGTATAAGCTGAGATCTTAATGACATCAGCTCTTACTAATTGGACGCATAGCTAATACGCTGGACCCAGCCCCATCAGGAATCCAAGGATAAAGCATACAATATCGTCAAAAGCCTGGCAATTGAGGCTACACCTAAAAGAACAGAATTGATGCCAGCTTAGCAGCATCCAAGATGAGTGATAGCTATCGTCAAAGATAAGGCAGACATCAAGAAATATTGTCGTTGAAAATTCGTCAAAAGCGGACAATGGATTCAATAATCAAGGACTGAATCGACGTCAGCTGGATGAAATATCTATCACATCAAAATAAAGTAGGATTCACTTTTCCGGTTAAGCGGCGGATACGGTACTCCGTGACTCTCAAGTCGGTTCTCTCAGTTGCCCATAATAACTGATCATTTCCTCCCTCCTTTCTTTTACTTTCTCCTAGAAAATGGATCCTACTTTTTCTGCCTTGCGAAAATATTTTCCTTCTCTCCCAATGAACATCCTCAAAAAGATCTACCAAGTTCGCTGTGAACGATTAAGAGCTCTGATGCATAAAGGAATCCCTGAAGATGTGCGGTGGTTAATTGAAGCTAAGGTTCGTCTGGCAGGTGAAATCCCAGAGGCATTTGTGTCTCACATGCCTGGTGTAGGCAAAAGCTCTTATGCCAAAAAACGAAGAGCGAGGAGACTAGGCGTCTGTCATAAATGCGGACGCTGGACCTGTAATACTAAATGTCGTTCTTTAGGGATGATCTCTGATAATCGAGAAGATAAAATACGATTCATTAAGAATGGCCTGAGTAAGGACTCATTGGATGATCTCCAATTGACTCTTGAGACGCATTCTTGTGGATCCGTGCAACGTGAACTTCTCAATTTATGGAGCATTTTTCATGAAGAACGAGAACGATACAGTCCCGGGAATCTGACATTAAACGACCCTATTTGTCAGCTTGTAAGAAAACTGGATGGGAAGCAAATCCTCGACTCATAGAAGCCATTAATCCCGTTACTGGACGTAAAACCAGTGGAAGATGTGAGCCACAGTCACAATCACTGTACATACAATTTATCATATTTAAAATTTTCCATTTTTCTTTTAATAATGTATTTGCTCCCGTAAGTGTAATCGACACGTTATCCATTTCATCGCTATAAATGCATGTTCTTCCAGTCGGTTATCTAAGTTTCCTTCAATAACTGATTCATTTCCCTCTTCTCTCAAATTCTTCTCTCATCAATGGATTCTACTCTTTCTGCACTGCGAAAATACTTTCCTTCCTTTCCAATAAAAGTCCTTAAAAAGATCTACCTTGCTAGATGTAAAAGAATCAGAGTTTTTACACGCAGAGGCATTCCCGATAATGTGCAGTGGATAATTGAAGCTAAGGTCCGTCTGGCGGGTGAAGTTCCAGATGCATTTATGCCCCGCATGCCCGGTTTAGGTAAAAGCCGTTATGCCAAAAGGCGAAGAGCAAAGAGACTAGGCGTGTGTTATAAATGTGGGCGATGGAATTGTATTACTAAATGTCGCTCTTTAGGATACATCTCCATAAATCGTGAAGATAAAAGAAAATTCATTAAGAATGGCCTGCGTAAGGAATCTCTGGAAGATATCCGAGAGACTCTTGAAACGCATTCTTGTGGAAAAGTGCAAGGTGAAATTATCAGTTTATGGAGGACTTACCATAAAGAACGAAACCGTTACAGTCTTGGGAATGTGACTTTAAACGATCCTGTTTGTCAGTTTGTAAGAAAACTGGATGGGAAGCAAATCCCCGACTTATAGATGGCATTGAAGCCATTACTGGACATAAATCAGGGGAAGATGAGAGCCACGGTCATGATTCCTGTACATATAAGCTGTCATTTGTCTTTTCTTTTAATATACTTGTTCCTGTAAGCGTAATTAACACGTTATCCTTTCATCGCTATAAATGCGTGTTCTTCTTTCCGGTTAAGTAGCGGATGCAATACTCTCTGACTCTCAGTTTCCTACAATAACTGATTTCTTCATCTCTTCTCTCAAATTCTTCTTTTATCAATGGATTCTACTCTTTCCGCCATGCGAAAATACTTTCCTTCCATCCCAATAAATGTTCTTAAAATGATTTACCAAGCTAGATGTGAAAGGATTAGAGTCTTTATGCACAAAGGCATTCCTGACAATGTGCGGTGGCTAATTGAAGCTAAGGTTCGTTCAGCTGGTGAAGTTCCAGAAGCGTTCTTTCCCCGTATGCCCGGCTTTGGTAAAAGCGCTTATGCCAAAAAGCGAAGAGCAAAGAGGCTAGGTGTCTGTCATAAATGTGGACGATGGAATTGTAATACTAAATGTCGCTTTTTAGGATACATCTCCAGAAATCATGAAGATAAAAGAAAATTCATCAAGAATGGCCTGCGTAAGGAATCTTTGGATGATATCCTATTAACTTTTGAAACACATTCTTGTGAAATAGTGCAATGGGAAATTATGGATTTATGGTGGACTTTCCGTAAAGAACAGGATCGTTACAGTCTTGGAAATCTAACTTTTAATGACCCTGTTTGCCAGTTTGTGAGAAAACTGGATGGGAAGCAAATCCCCGACTTATAGAAGGCATTGAAGCCGTTACTAGACATAAATCAGTGGAAGATGAGAGCCACAGTCATGATTGCTGTACATATAAGCTGTCATTTGTCTTTTCTTTTGACAATAATGTACTTGCTTCTGTAAGTGTAATAAACGCATTATCCCTTTCGTCACTATAAATATGTGTTAGTTATGTTCGTTTCCTACAATCACTAATTTCTTTCTTTGCCTCCTTCATCAATGGAGTCTTCTCTTTCCGCCCTACGAAAGTATTTTCCTTCCTTCCCAATAAATGTTCTTAAAAAGATTTATCAAGCTAGATGTGAACGATTCAGAGTATTTATGCACAAAGGCATTCCTGATAATGTGCGGTGGCTAATTGAAGCTAAGGTTCGTTCAGCTGGTGAAGTTCCCGAAGCGTTCTTTCCCCGTATGCCCGGCTTTGGTAAAAGCGCTTATGCCAAAAAAAGAAGAGCAAAGAGGCTAGGCGTTTGTCATAATTGTGGATGGTGGATTTGCGGCAATAAATGTCGTGCTCCAGGAGTGATCACCAGAAATCGTAATGATAGAATAAGATTCATTAAGAATGGCTTGCGTAAGGAATCTCTAGAAGATATTCGAGAGGTTCTTGAAGCGCATTCTTGCGGAATAGTGCAATTTGAGGTTGTTGGATTATGGATAATTTTGCAAAAAGAACGAGATCGTTACAGTCTTGGGAATCTGACTCTAAACGACCCTGTTTGCCAGTTTGTGAGAAAGCTAGATGAGATGCAAATCACCGATTCATAGAAAGCATTAAAGCCATTACTGGACGCAAAGCCATTGGAAGACGAGGATCAAAGTCACGATTACTGTACGTGCTAGCTGTCGCTTTTGAAATTTTCCTCCCCTTTTGGTAATAATGTATTCACTCCTAACGTGAACCAAAGTCACGATTACTGTACATGCTAGCTGTCGCTTTTGAAATTATCCTCCTAATAATGTACCCACTCCTGACATGAGATACAGTTATGATTACTGTATATAGCTGCCACTTTTTAAAATTTTCCTTCTCTTCCAACAATCACGTACCTACTCCTGACGTAAGCTACAGTAGTGACTACTGTACATGCTAGCAGCTATTTTGAAAATTTTCCTCCTCTTTTAACGATAGTGTACCCATACCTGACCAAAGTCATACTCGTGACTACTGTGAATAGCTGGCAATAATGTATCCATTCTTGAAAATAAAATTATTGCCTTATCTCTTCATCTCTATAACTATATCCTCTTTTCTCACAAGGGTAAGGATAGGAATGGAGAAAACCCCAACTCGTAAATCCCGAAGTATTTGTGTATTTTCTGGGGCTTTTCCTGGAAAAGATGAAGAGTATTTAAAAGCAGCCAACCATTTGGGAAGAGTATTAGCTGAGCGAAAAATACATTTAGTTTATGGAGGAGGTAGTGTCGGATTAATGGGAGGTGTAGCATCAGCAGCATCTCTAGGAGGAAGTCAAGTTCTGGGTATCATCCCTGGACCTTTGAAATTTGTTTCTGGGGGCACGATTGGAGAAGAATTAGTGGTTAAAAATTTGCAAGAGCGTGTGTTACAAATGCTTTTAAATGCTGATGCTTTTATCGCTCTACCAGGTGGTTTTGGCACGTTGGGAGAAGTCTTTCAAATTGCTTCCATGGCCCAACTTAATTTGCATAAGAAACCCATTGAGCTTTTAAATGTTAACAATTTCTTTACAGGTCTGATAGCTTTTATGGATTATGCTATGCAGAAGAATTTCATATCAAGAGTGGCACGGCGAATCATAATATCCGCAACAACTGCTGAAGAATTGCTAGATAAAATACAAGCTTTTGTTCCTGAACCAGATCCAGCAATGATTCAGATAGACTGGACACGACAGTCTTTCCCGACCAGTTCACTCCCATAATGGTCCTCTACTCACCCTGTTGAAGTATTGTGGAAGAAAGAAGCGATCTGATCCGTTTTTCTTGTCCTTTAGTTTTATTATCAGCATTTTCTTTCGCGTTTCAGTTTTTCTTTTCAGGGAATTTCTTTTTATAAGATAGTTTCGTCCATGCTGATATTAAAACCATGCGACAATGCCTTTAGGTTGGAATGGCTGAGTAAAGAGTAATTTTTATTACTCTTGAGACGCATCCTATTAGGTCTACTAGGCATAACATTTTGGGGTAGTTAAGCTTTAACCTTATTCGGATGACATATCTCACAAGGGAATCTATATTTACTGAAGAAAATATTAGATGAACCTTGAATATTGATTCCAAACATCCACTCCATTTACATAATTTGTCAGTGTTATTGTCATCATCAAGATTCACTCGTTTTATCGAAGCCTAATTCTTTGCGCTCACCAATTATGAAAATTCACACTTTCGAAGAAAATTATTCCAATTTCAATTGCTTTTATATAAATTTCGCTCGAGGTCCTAAGGAAAGCTCCTTAGCCTCAAAATCAATTTTCATCATCGGGGTTTTAAGGATGGAACCTTTGCCTCAAAAATAATCAATTTTCATCATCGGGGTTTTAAGGATGGAACCTTTGCTTCGAAAATAATCAATTTTCATTATCGGGGTTTTAAGGATGGAACCTTTGCCTCGAAAATAATCAATTTTCATCATCGGGGTTTTAAGGATGGAACCTTTGCCTCGAAAACAATCAATTTTCATCATCGGGGTTTTAAGGATGGAACCTTTGCCTCGAAAACAATCAATTTTCATCATCGGGGTTTTAAGGATGGAACCTTTGCCTCGAAAACAATCAATCAATCCGAGGTTTTAAGGATGGAACCTTTGCCTCGAAAACAACCAATTTTCATCAATTCGAGGTTTTAAGGATGGAACCTTTGCCTCGAGATCAATCAATCAATCCGGGGTTTTAAGGATGGAACCTTTGCCTCGAAAACAATCAATCAATCCGAGGTTTTAAGGATGGAACCTTTGCCTCGAAAACAACCAATTTTAATCAATCCGGGGTTTTAAGGATAGAACCTTTGCCTCGAGATCAATCAATCAATCTGAGGTTTTAAGGATGGAACCTTTGCCTCGAGATCAATTATCAATCCAAGGTTTTAAGGATGGAACCTTTGCCTCGAAAACAATCAATTATCAATCCGAGGTTTTAAGGATGGAACCTTTGCCTCGAACTCAATCAATCGTCGAGGTTTGAAGGATGGAACCTTTGCCTCGACATCAATTAATCAATCCGGGGTTTTAAGGATAGAACCTTTGCCTCGAGATCAATCAATCAATCTGAGGTTTTAAGGATGGAACCTTTGCCTCGAGATCAATTATCAATCCGAGGTTTTAAGGATGGAACCTTTGCCTCGAAAACAATCAATTATCAATCCGAGGTTTTAAGGATGGAACCTTTGCCTCGAACTCAATCAATCGTCGAGGTTTGAAGGATGGAACCTTTGCCTCGACATCAATTAATCAATCCGGGGTTTTAAGGATAGAACCTTTGCCTCGAGATCATTCAGTCCATCTTACAACGATAGAACCTTTCCTATCGTTAGAGGTTCTAAGGACCTTTCCTTAACCTCAAACAAACAATCAATCATTCAGTCCATCTTACAACGATAGAACCTTTCTTATCGTTAGAGGTTCTAAGGACCTTTCCTTAAACCTCAAACAAACAATCAATCATTCAGTCCATCTTACGACGATAGAACCTTTCCTATCCTTAGAGGTTCTAAGGACCTTTCCTTAACCTCAAACAAACAATCAATCATTCAGTCCATCTTACGACGATAGAACCTTTCCTATCGTTAGAGGTTCTAAGGACCTTTCCTTAAACCTCAAACAAACAATCAATCATTCAGTCCATCTTACGACGATAGAACCTTTCCTATCGTTAGAGGTTCTAAGGACCTTTCCTTAACCTCAAACAAACAATCAATCATTCAGTCCATCTTACGACGATAGAACCTTTCCTATCGTTAGAGGTTCTAAGGACCTTTTCTTAAACCTCAAACAAACCATTAATCATTCAGTCCATCTTACAGTCCATCTTACAACGATAGAACCTTTCCTATGGTTAGAGGTTCTAAGGACCTTTCCTTAAACCTCAAAAAAACAATCAATCATTCAGTCCATCTTACAACGATAGAACCTTTCCTATCGTTAGAGGTTCTAAGGACCTTTCCTTAAACCTCAAAAAAACAATCAATCATTCAGTCCATCTTACAACGATAGAACCTTTCCTATCGTTAGAGGTTCTAAGGACCTTTCCTTAAACCTCAAACAAACAATCAATCATTCAGTCCATCTTACAACGATAGAACCTTTCCTATCGTTAGAGGTTCTAAGGACCTTTCCTTAAACCTCAAACAAACAATCAATCATTCAGTCCATCTTACAACGATAGAACCTTTCCTATCGTTAGAGGTTCTAAGGACCTTTCCTTAGACCTCAAACAAACAATCAATCATTCAGTCCATCTTACAACGATAGAACCTTTCCTATCGTTAGAGGTTCTAAGGACCTTTCCTTAAACCTCAAACAAACAATCAATCATTCAGTCCATCTTACAACGATAGAACCTTTCCTATCGTTAGAGGTTCTAAGGACCTTTCCTTAACCTCAAACAAACAATCAATCATTCAGTCCATCTTACAACGATAGAACCTTTCCTATCGTTAGAGGTTCTAAGGACCTTTCCTTAAACCTCAAACAAACAATCAATCATTCAGTCCATCTTACAACGATAGAACCTTTCCTATCGTTAGAGGTTCTAAGGACCTTTCCTTAAACCTAAAAAAAAAAAACAATCAATCATTCAGTCCATCTTACAACGATAGAACCTTTCCTATCGTTAGAGGTTCTAAGGACCTTTCCTTAAATCTCAAAAAAACAATCAATCATTCAGTCCATCTTACAACGATAGAACCTTTCCTATCGTTAGAGGTTCTAAGGACCTTTCCTTAAACCTCAAACAAACAATCAATCATTCAGTCCATCTTACAACGATAGAACCTTTCCTATCGTTAGAGGTTCTAAGGACCTTTCCTTAAACCTCAAACAAACAATCAATCATTCAGTCCATCTTACAACGATAGAACCTTTCCTATCGTTAGAGGTTCTAAGGACCTTTCCTTAAACCTCAAACAAACAATCAATCATTCAGTCCATCTTACAACGATAGAACCTTTCCTATCGTTAGAGGTTCTAAGGACCTTTCCTTAAACCTCAAACAAACAATCAATCATTCAGTCCATCTTACGACGATAGAACCTTTCCTATCGTTAGAGGTTCTAAGGACCTTTCCTTAAACCTCAAACAAACAATCAGTCATTCAATCCATCTTACAACGATAGAACATTTCCTATCGTTAGAGGTTCTAAGGACCTTTCCTTAAACCTCAGAGTTTAGGCGGCGAGAAGGTTTTCAATGCCTAGCTAAGCTGGACGAAATTTGGTAACTAACTTTGCATACATCATGTCCCATGAAGCATGCAAAGGGGGGCAGCTGTTAACACCTAATTTCGTCCGGCCATTAAAATAATTTAAAAAAAAAATTAAATAAAAAAATTAAATAAAAAAATGTATTATTATTATTATTGTTATTATTAGTACTAAATTTTTTTTTAATTAGTTTAAAATATATATATATATATATTTTTTTTTTGTTTTGTTTTGTGAAGATTTGATATATGTGTGTATATGTGTATGTTTGAAAGAAAAAAAAGAAAACTCCATAAAAATGACAAAATTTAAAAGTTTGAGGTAAAAATGACAAAATTAAGAAGTTTCAGGCAAAATTGACAAATTCTGAAAGTTTCAGGAGCATTTGGCAGTTTGTCACATAAAATTTTGAGCCTGCCGACATTTTTGGCTCAAATTGATAGAAAACGACAAAATTGTCAAAATCAGAAGCTTCAGGAACTTATCCAGAGGCTGAGAGACGTAAAGGACTAAAACTGTCATTTTACCAATTTAAGAGATAAGTTTGAAATTTTTTATTAATTTATCCATCAACAGTTCAGCTAAACTTCCTCTATAAATAGCCCCCCAAATTTTGTGCTGAACACAGAAAAAAATAGCAAAAAAACTTAGAGCTCCGTTTTAAAAAAAAGAGAAAATTACAGCCCTTAGCCCCAGCCCTCTTCCCTTCTTCCCCAGAAAGCCAAATTTTTTTTCACTGCTGTTCCCTCTCTCTTTCTCTCTCTCTCTCTCCGCCGTGCCCCTCGCTGCCCGCCGCCGCCGCCGTCCCTCCGCCTCGCCGCCCTCGCCGCCGCGCCGCCTCGCCGCCTCGCCGCCCCGCCGCGCCTCCAGCTGCCCCTGCCTCCCCCCTTTCGCGCGCGCCTTCGCGTCTCTGTTCTTCAGATTCAAAAACTTGTTTTGAAAGGTGAAACCTTGATTCCATACTTCATCTTTTCAATTTCTTTCAATTTGGTCACTAACCTTTTATTTTTGTTCCTGCAGAATAAATTATTAACCTTTTTAATTTTTACTTGTTTATTTATTTGTTAATTATTATTATTATTACTAATCTTCTTTTTATTGTTGTTATTGACTTACTAACAACTAACTTTTAATATTATTATTGTTACTAACCTTTTAATTTTTGCATTATTACTAACTTTTATAATTGTTGTTAACAATTAATTAACTTTTATTATTGTTATCAATTAATTAATTTAATTAACTTGGCTAACTTTTTATTATTGTTATTAATTAATTAATTTAATTAACTTGGCTAACTTTTTATTATTGTTGTTAATTAATTAATTAATTTAATTAACTTGACTAACTTTTTATTATTGTTGTTAATTAATTAATTTAATTAACTTGACTAACTTTTTATTATTGTTGTTAATTAATTAATTAACTTGACTAACTTTTTATTATTGTTGTTAATTAATTAATTTAATTAACTTGACTAATTTCTTTTTATTATTGTTGTTAATTAATCAACTTAATTAAACTTGGCTAACTTTTATTATTGTTGTTAATTAATTGACTTAATTAAACTTGGCTAATTTTTATTATTGTTGTTAATTGTTAATCTAACTTTACTAACCTTTTTTATTGTTATTAACAACTAACTATATTAATTGTGCTAACTTTTATTATTGTGTTATTAAAGTGGATGGCCAAAAAGCCCCACTTTATTAATTTTTTTTTTAACTAAAAGATTAAAAAAAAGGAATTTTATGTGAATAATTTCTTAAAGGCTAATAAAATTTTTTTTTTATTTTGAAACAAAGTTTTTATTCCTTTTAATAAACAAACATAATGAAATAAATAAATACAAATTATTTTTTTAAATACATCTTTAAAAGTAATGTTTTTTTTTCTAATTAATAATTAATAATGAAATATAAAAAAGAAATTAAATTCCATGCCCAAATGATCCGCCAGGATCCATGGCTTGGAAAATATTTTTTAAATAAAGTATATAAATAAATTTTCCTTTATTATTAAAAAAATAAAAAAAAAACTTTGGACTAATATTTTTTATTTATCTCTTTATCCAGCAAAATAATAAAATATAATTTTTTTGGTTTCTTTATTAATAAAAAAAATAAAGGAGTAAAAATTTTCTTGGGCTAATATTTTACTTATTTCTTTCAAAATAATAAAAAAAAGATATAACATTTTTTTTTTGTTTTTTTTTGTTTCCTTTATTAAATAAAATTTTATTCAAATGATTTCAAATAAAGGTAATAATAAAAATCTTTTAGCAAACAAAAAGAACATAAAAAAAAAATCATATAAATATCAAAAACTTTTTATACATATAAATCTTTGATTTCTTTAATCTTTTTTTAAAATAAATTATATAAATATCAAAACTTTACCTTTATTTTCCTTATTAAATAATCATTTTTGCTTAATTTTTTTATCAAAAATAAAACAAACAAATATTGAGATTTTTATTTTATTTTTGAAATATATATATAAATTTCTGGTTTCATCATTAAATAAATAAAGTTTTGTTTACTTTTTGATTCACCTTTTATTAAATAAAATATTAAGGCTTCACTTTTATTTTTAAAATATACATATAAATCTTTAGTTTTCTTCATTAAATAAACAAAACCTTGATCAAATAATTACTTTCTTGGTTCATCTTTTATCAAATCAAAAAAAAATAAGCTTAAAAAAATAAATATGTATAAATATCAAGACTTTCTTTATATAAATCTTTTCTTTATTATTTTATTGAATAATTAATTTTGGTTAATCTTTTAAATAAAAAATCAAATACATGAGAATTAAGATTTTATTTTCAACTCTTTTGTTTTCTTTGGTAAATAAATAAAATCCTGGTATTAAATAATTATTTTTATAAAAAATTAGTTCATGGTATATTGGCTGGAAACTGTCTCGTGTCCGCTTTTGAGCTGCTTCACCTGGTGAAGAGGGTCTGGCTGAGTAACAACGCCCCGTATCATGATCAAAGATTTTTTTTTATTTTATTTTTTTAAACTCTTTGATTCCTTTGAATTAACTTCTTATTAAATAAAAAAATTAATTGCTTTTGAATTCTTTTATAAATTAAGAAAAAAATCAGATAAAAATAAAAGAAAGATAAAAAAAGAAACAAAAGAAAGATAAAAAAAGAAATAAAAAAAAGAAATAAAAAAAAAGATAAGAAAAATAAGATAAAAGATAAAAAAAAAGAAAAGAAAAGAAAGAAAAAAAAAGAAGTAAAAATATAAAGACAAATTTTTAGTTAGTATTAAAAATCATTACCTTTTAAAAAATTAATTTCAGGAATTAAATAATTACGATTAAGTAAATCAATTTCCATATCCGGATGATCCGGCAGGATCTACGGTTTGGAAAATATCAATTTTTTTAAAATAAATAAATTAAATAAAAAGATAAAAATCCATATTTTTACAATATGGATAAAATTGTTTAAAATTTCACCAAATTCCGTGTCCAAATGACTCGGCAGAGTCCATGGTTCGGAATCAAAAATCTTCCGTGTCCAAATGACTCGGTAGAGTCCATGGTTCGGAAGTATCAAAGTTTATCCAACTTAATTACCAAAAATCCACATTTTCGACTAATTCAGTTAAAATATCTAAATTAACTGAAATTTTTTTTAAAAGCAAAGTAAAACAAAATTAAAATCAACTAAGGTGCCAATTTTTGGGCGTTTTAACAAAGTTGTTTCAACGTAACCGTACTCCCGAACCCCCGAACTCTCGCAGACCATATTTTAGGTGACCAATCGACCTAAGTAAACTGATTGGTGGCGACTCCAGAAAACCCGACGTTGCCACAACCATTAATTTAACTAACTTTGCTAACTTTTATTATTGTTATTTATTTTTAAAAGTGGATGGCCAAAAAGCCCCACTTTATTATTATTAATTTTCCTTTATATATTTTTAAGTGGTTAAATCTATTTCCTTTAATTCACCTTTACCCATAAATAATAAATAAATAAATGAAAACTAAAAGAAGATCCTTTTATAATTAATTATTAAAGCTAAAAAGAAAAAAAACAAATATCTTTTGATTTTGGAATATATGTTTAACAAAATTAACTCTTTTTTATTCCTTTTGTTAAAATTAATAAGTAAACATAATTAAAAAGTACTAAAAATATACAAATCATTTTTTTTAAAAACATATCTTTAAAGTAATGATATTTAAAATTAAAAATTCAAGAAAAATTCAATAAAATTATAATTAAAATTAATAATTAATTAAATAATTCAATTTCAAAAATTAAAAATCCATGACCAAATGATCCACCAGGATCCATGGCTTGGAATTATTTTTAAATAAAGTATATAAATAATTTATTTTCTTTATTAAAAATAAAAACTTTGGACTAATATATTAATTATTAAAATAATAAAATATAACTTTTTAATTTTATTTATTAATAAAATGAATAAAAAGAGTAAAAATTTTTGGGTTAATATTTTATTCAGTAATATTTTACTTATTTCCTTTAAAATAATAAAATATAATTTTTTTAGTTTTCTTTATTAATAAAATGAATAAAAAGAGTAAAAATTTTTGGGTTAATATTTTATTCAGTAATATTTTACTTATTTCCTTTAAAATAATAAAATATAATTTTTTTAGTTTTCTTTATTAATAAAATGAATAAAAAGAGTAAAATTTTTTGGGTTAATATTATTCAGTAATATTTTACTTATTTCTTTCAAAATAATGAAAAGATCTAACTTTTTGTTTTCTTTATAAAAATCTTAGTCAAATGATTTCAAAAATAACAAAAAAAAATAATAAATAAATAAATAAATAATAATTGAATTTCTCTTAAATATATTTTCAGAGATATAAATTAAAATTTTAAAAAAAATCTTTTATCAAACAAAAAAAAATAAAATATAAATATCAAGACTTTTGTTTTAAAATACATATAAATTTTTGGTTAAATAATCTTTTATTCCAAAAATAAATTAACTAAATATTAAAACTTTTTCTTCTTTTGTTTAAAATATACATATAAATTTTTGTTTTTTTTTTATTTAAATAATTACTTTTTGGTTAATCTTTTATCAAAAACAAAATAAAATATTAAGACTTTTCTTTTATTCTTTAAAATATACATATAATTTTTTTTTTGGTTTTTTTTATTGAATAAATGAGATCTTGATTTAATAATTTTTTTAGCTTATCTTTTATTAAATAAAAAGAACAAACATAACATAAAATATAAATCTTTCTTGATTAATTTATTTCTTCTTTTTGAATAAACATAAAATAAATCTCAAGATTTTTTTTAAAACTTTTTAATTCTTTTATAAATTAAGTATTTTTTTTAAATAATAAATACCCTTCATTAAACAAGATAAAAGAAAAAGAAAAGAAAGATAAGAAAAAGATAAGAAAGAAAGATAAGATAAGAAAGATAAGAAAAAGATAAGAAAGAAAGATAAGAAAGAAAAGAAAGGAAAGAAAAGAAAGAAAAAATTTTTAGATTATTAATAAATATAAAAATTTCATAAATAAAAAAATTACAAATTAATAATTAAACTAATAATTAATTCCATAAAAGTAATAGTTAAATAATTAACTATAAATTAATTTAACTTCCATATCCGAATGATCCGTCAGGATCTACGGTTTGGAAATATCAACCTTTTTTTTAACTGAATAAATTAAATAAATACAAAGATAAAAATCCATATTTACAATATGGATTAAATTGTTTAAAATTTCACCAAATTCCGTGTCCAAATGACTCGGCAAAGTCCATGGTTCGAAATCAAATCTTCCGTGTCCAAATGACTCGGCAGAGTCCATGGTTCGGAAGTATAAAAAATTTCTATCCAAATTAACTTAAAAATCCACATTTTCCCATAATTCAGTTAAAATTTCTAATTTTGAAAATTAACTGAACTTTATTTAAAAGCAAAGCAAAACAAAATTAAAATCAACTAAGGTGCCAATTTTGGGCGCTATAACAATATTGTTTTAGCGTAACCGTACTCCCAATCCCCGAACTCTCGCAGACCATATTTTAGGTAACCAATCGACCTAATAAAAACCGATTGGTGGCGACTCCAAGAAAACCCGACGTTGCCACAATGACGAATCATAATATCCGCAACAACTGCTGAAGAATTGCTAGATAAAATGCAAGCTTTTGTTCCTGAACCAGATCCAGCGATGATCTAGATAGACTGGACACGATAGTCTTTTCCAACCAGTTCCGTCCCATAATTGCCCTTTACCCGGCCTGTTGAAGTATTGTGGAAGAAGAAGCAATCCGATCCGTTTTTCTTGTCCTTTAGTTTTATTATCAGCATTTTCTTTCGTATTTCAGTTTTTCTTTTCAGGGAATTTCGTTATCTTATAAGATAGTTTCGTTCATGCTGATATTAAAACCATAGGACAATGCCTTTAGGTTGGAATGGCTGAGTAAAGAGTAATTTTTATTGCTCTTGAGACGCATCCTATTAGGTCTACTAGGCATGACATTTTGGGGTAGTTAAGCTTTAACCTTATTTGGATGACATATCTCACAAGGGAATCTATATTTACTGAAGAAAATATTAGATGAACCTTGGATATTGATTCCAAATATCCGTTCCCTTTACATAATTTGTCAGTGTTATTGTCATCATCAAGATTCACTCATTTTATCAAAGTCTAAATTTTTGCACTCGCCTATTATGAAGATCCACACTTTCGAAGAAAATTATTCCAATTTCAATTGCTTTCATATAAATTTCGCTCGAGGTTCTAAGGAGAGTTCCTTAAGCCTCATTCAATCAAATTTCCAACGATAGGAAATTTCCTATCGTCGAGGTTCTAAGGAGAGTTCCTTAAGCCTCATTCAATTAAATTTCCAACGATAGGAAAGTTCCTATCGTCGAGGTTCTAAGGAGAGTTCCTTAAGCCTCATTCAATCAAATTTCCAATGATAGGAAAGTTCCTATCGTCGAGGTTCTAAGGAGAGTTCCTTAAGCCTCATTCAATCAAATTTCCGATGATAGGAAAGTTCCTATCGTTGAGGTTCTAAGGAAAGTTCCTTAAGCCTCATTCAATTAAATTTCCAACGATAGGAAAGTTCCTATTGTCGAGGTTCAAGGAGAGTTCCTTAACCTCATCCAATCAATTTTACTTTCAACGATAGGAAAGTTCCTATCGTCGAGGTTCAAGGAGAGTTCCTTAACCTCATCCAATCAATTTTACTTTCAACGATAGGAAAGTTCCTATCGTCGAGGTTCAAGGAGAGTTCCTTAACCTCATTCAATCAATTTTACTTTCAACGATAGGAAAGTTCCTATCGTCGAGGTTCAAGGAGAGTTCCTTAACCTCATTCAATCAATTTTACTTTCAACGATAGGAAAGTTCCTATCGTCGAGGTTCAAGGAGAGTTCCTTAACCTCAATCAATCAATCAATCAGTCCATCTTACAACGATAGGAGCTTTCTTATCGTAGAGGTTCTAAGGACCTTTCCTTAACCTCAAACAATCAATCAATCAGTCCATCTTACAACGATAGGAGCTTTCCTATCGTAGAGGTTCTAAGGACCTTTCCTTAACCTCAAACAATCAATCAACTAGTCCATCTTACAACGATAGGAGCTTTCCTATTGTAGAGGTTCTAAGGACCTTTCCTTAAACCTCAAACAATAAATCAATCAGTCCATCTTACAACGATAGGAGCTTTCCTATCGTAGAGGTTCTAAGGATCTTTCCTTAACTTCAAACAATCAATCAATCAGTCCATCTTATAACGATAGGAGCTTTCCTATCGTAGAGGTTCTAAGGACCTTTCCTTAAACCTCAAACAATCAATCAACCAGTCCATCTTACAACGATAGGAGCTTTCCTATCGTAGAGGTTCTAAGGACCTTTCCTTAAACCTCAAACAATCAATCAAGCAGTCCATCTTACAACGATAGGAGCTTTCCTATCGTAGAGGTTCTAAGGACCTTTCCTTAAACCTCAAACAATCAATCAACCAGTCCATTATGTCCCATGAAGCATGCAAAGGGGGGCAGCTGTTGACACCCAATTTCGTCCGACCATTAAAAAAAAAATTTTTAAAAATTAATTAAAAAAAATTATTATTATTACTAATATTATTATTATTATTACTAAATTTTTTTAATTAGTTTAAAAAACATTTTTTTTGTTTTGTTTTGTGAAGATTTGATTTAAAATGATATATGTGTGTATATGAAAAGAAAACTCCATAAAAAATGACAAAATTAAAAAGTTTGGGGTAAAAGTGACAAAATTAAAAAATTTGAGGTAAAAATGACAAAATTTAAAAGTTTTGGGAAAAATTGACAAATTCTGAAAGTTCCAGGAGCATTGGGTAATTTTTCACGTCAATTTTGGGCCGGACTAACGTTTCTGGCCCAAATTAACAGAAAACGACAAAATTGTCAAAATCAGAAGCTTCTGAAGCTTATCCAGAGTCTGAAAGACATAAAGGACTGAAACTGTCATTTTACCAAATTAAGAGATAAGTTTGAATTTAATTAATTTTTAATTGTTAACAGTCCAGCACCCCTTCCCCTATAAATAGGGGTCCAAAATCTGTGAAGAGGACAGAAAAAAATAGAAACAAAGCTTAGAGCTTCGTTTTAAAAAAAAGGTGAAAATCGCAGCCTTAGTCCCTAGCCTCTCCTCCCTCTGCCCAGAAAATCTCAAAAGTTTGGCCGTCTGACGCTTTAGCCATCTTCCCCCTTTCGTTTCCTTCACTCCCGTCCCCGAGCCCTGCCGTCGTTACTCGCCATCACCGTTATCCCCGAGCCCCGCCGTCGCCGTCGTTTTCCCTGCTCCGCCCCGCCGTCGCCGTTCCTTCTTTTCCTTTTCCTCCCTCCGACGCCGCCGTGTCCTCTCCCGTTCCGTCGCGCCACCTCCCCGCCTCTTCGCCACCGCGTCTCTGCCGTCGTCGTCTCGTCACGCCGCCCCTGTGCTGCCGCCACGCCGTCGCCGCGCTCCATCGCCCCCCCCTTCCTCCCTCGCGTGTGCTCTGTTTCACGTTCCAAGCAAATTCAAAATTTGATTTCAAAGGTAAAACCTTGATTTACTCCTTCATCTTTTCAATTTCTTTCTCTTTGGTCACTAACCTTTTATTTTGTTCTTGCAGAATTAATTACTAACCCTTTTATCTTTACTTGTTTATTTATTATTGTTATTATTATTACTAACCCTTTTTTTTTTGTTGTTATTAATTAACTTACTTACTAATTCAACTAACCTCACTAACTTACTAACCTTTTATTTTTATTGTTATTAACTTACTAACTTACTAACTTTACTAACTTTTATTATTATTTTTGTTATTATTGTTAATAATTAACTCAACTAACATTACTAACTTTTATTTTTATTGTTATTAACAACTAACTTTACTAACTTTGCTAACTTTTATTATTGTTGTTATTATTATTGTGTTATTAAAGTGGATGGCCAAAAAGCCCCACTTTATTATTATTAATTGTTTTTTTTTTGTGGTTAAATTTATTTCACTCTTAATTATTATAAAAAAATAATAATAAATTATTATAAAAAAAGAATTATTAAGGCTAATAAAAATAATTTTTAAAATCCAATTATCTTTTATTATTTTGAAATACATGTTTTTATTATATAACTTTTTATTCCTGTTGTTAAAAATTAATAAACAAACATAATTAAATAATGCTAAAAATATACAAATCAATTCTTTTTTTAAACATATCTTTAAAGTAATGATATTTAAAATTTAAAAATTCAAAAATAATAATAATAAAATTATGATTAAAATTAATAATTAATTAATTAATTAAAAAAATAAAAATTAAATTCTATGTCCAAATGATCCGCCAGGATCCATGGCTTGGAAAATATTTTAAATAAAATATTTTAAATATTTTTTCTTTTATTATTTAAAAAATAAAAACTTTGGGCTAATATTTTTACTTATTTCCTTATTCAGCAATATATTACTTATTTATTTTAAAATAATAAAACATAAATTTTTAGTTTCTTTATTAATAAAAAGAATAAAAGAGTAAAAATTTTTGGGTTAATATTTTATTTCTTTATCCAATAATATTTTACTTATTTCTTTTAAAATAATAAAAAGATGTAACCTTTTGTTTCCTTTATTAAACAAAATAAAAATTTTAACCAAATGATTTCAAATAAAGGTAATAAAAATAAATAAAAAAAAGAACTAATTTTTTTAAAAAAAATATTTTAGACTTATTAATTAAATGTATTTTTAGACTTATAAATTAGAAAATTATTTTAAAAAAAACTTTTATCAAACAAAAAGAACACAAAAAAAATCATATAAATATCAAAACTTTTCTTTATTTTAAAACATACATATAAATCTTTGATTTCTTTAATCTTTTATCAAAAAAAATAAAATACATAAATATTAAAAACTTTTCTTTTATTTTAAAATATATATATAAATTTTTGTTTTCTTTATTAAATAATCACTTTTTGGTTAATCTTTGTTCAAAAATAAAACAAATAAATATTAAGATCTTTTCTTTTATTTTTGAAATGTACACATAAACTTTTGGTTTCATTATTAAATAATTACTTTTTGATTTACTTTTTTTATCAAATAAAATATTAAGACTTTTCTTTATACATATAATTTTTTTTTGGTTTCTTTATTAAATGAATAAAATCTTGATTAAATGATTACTTTTTAGTTCATCTTTTATTAAATAAAAAAATAAACATAACATAAAAATATATAAATTTTTATTTTATTTTTTTTATACATATAAATCCTTAGTTTCCTTGAATAAAACTTTAATTAAATAATTTCTTTTTGGTTCTTCTTTTTATCAAATAAATAGAATAAACATAAAATAAATGTTAATTTTTTTTAACTCTTTAATTTCTTCATCAAATAAAGAATCTTAATATTAGATCATTAAAAATTATTTTTTTGATTCCCTTATAAATTAAGAAAAATAGATAATCAAAATTTTTCATTAAACAAGAAAATAAAAAGAAAACTAAAAGAAAGAAAAGAAAGAAAGAAAGAAAGTAAAATAAAAGTAAAAGAAAAGAAAAAAAAGAAAGAAAAGAAAGTAAAATAAAATTAAAAATATAAAAAAAATAAACAAAACAAAATTTTTAGGTTAACATTAAAAATCATTGACAAAAATCTAAAATTTCATAAATAAAAACTTATAAATTAGTAATTAAACTAACAATTAATTTCATAAAAAAATAATTAACTATAAATTAAAATAATTTTCATATCCGGATGATCCGGCAGGATCTACGGTTTGGAAAGTGTCTTTTTTTAAATTAATTGAGTAAAAAATTAAATAAATACAAAGACAAAAATCCATATTTACGATATGGAATAAAATTTTGTCAAATTTCGTGTCCGGGTGACTCGGCAGAGTCCATGGTTCGGAATTAAATCTTCCGTGTCCGGGTGACTCGGCAGAGTCCATGGTTCGGAAGTATAAAATTTTATCCAAATTAATTACCAAAAATCCACATCCGACTAAATAATTCAGTTAAAATTTCTAATTTTAAAAAATTAACTGAAAATTATTTAAAGGCAAAGCAAAACAAAATTAAAATCAACTAAGGTGCCAATTTTGGGCGCTATAACAAAGTTGTTTTAGCGTAACCGTACTCCCGATCCCCGAACTCTCGCAGACCAATTTTAAAGTATCCAATCGACCTAGGTAAACTGATTGGTGGTGACTCCCGAAAACCCAACGTTGCCACATTACCCAATCAATTTTCAAGGTAGATAATTTTGGTATCAGCACCAAACAAACGCGAGCTTGTTTTCTTAAAAATAAAATAAAAATATAAGGCAAAACATCAAAAAATTGTTGTTCCTGCACCGTAAAAATGTTATAAAATTTACAAATAATAGAATATAAAATTTGGACCAAATATTGATCTTACTAGTGGCACGAAAAAAGATAATCTTATAATAAAATTAGCAAAAAATGTAATATAAAATAGGTTGAGAATAGGAAAAATATCACCTATATATCAAGAATAATTGGGATGAGTTGCAGTTCTACCCCCTATCTTTTAGACACTTCATACCATACAAGTATACAAGATAAAACAACCCAAGCATGCACTATAGTAGAGTAAAGCTCTACCCACTCATTTCTTTACCCAATATTATTTAGAGATATATAGACAAAATAATTTTGTGAAAAATCTAAGAAGTTGAAGAGAGGGAGATGTCAATAGTGTATATATATCTTTCTTAGTCTAAAACACGAACCATATATACGAGTGATAAGGAATTAGCCGTTTGCACCATAAAAGAGAGCATTAACATTTTATGAAGAGGCCGTTGGACCATTTAAGTGAAAACAAAACATTAATATCATAATGAAGAGGCAAACGGATATATTTGTTAATTATTATTATTATTTATTAAAATAATAAATCTCCAACACTGTCATCTCCATATGCGTATCCAGGATTCAGGGGCACACCTAGGGGTGGCGAGTGGAGACCTTGGCCCCTAAAATAATAAAATTGTATCTTTAATCCTTAAGTTATAGTGTAAATACGTTTTAGCCCCCTTTAGGCCTTAGGTCAAAATACCTTTCTAAAAACTGAAGTTTAAGAAAAACTTATCTTTAGCTCATCTTTTTATAAAATACTGATTCCACCCCAGCCAGGATTGTTAATTTGGGGGAGTTGAAATGTAAGATGTTGCCCTTGTTGGTGGTTCAATATAGTATTTAAAAGCTATGAATTCCGGCTGAGAAGTGAACTTCAACTTAACCAATCTTTGAACATTGGTCTCCCTCATGGACAGAGTTTTAATGGCTCATATAAAAGTCAATTCATTAGGGATACGGTGAGCATATGTCTAATTAGATATAGGAGATGATTTTTCAAATTTATCCCTTACCTTAAATCATTTCTGGTTTTCCCAAGCTACATTCCTCTATTCTCTCCGGCACTCTTTCCTGAGTGTGCCCAAGCTAATTGTCGATTAGCATTCATCGGCGGCTCCTTCATTCCACGACCGGCAATCACATTGAAGCCGGACATGACTAGCAGCTCCTCGATTCAACGAACCCGTAGTTGCACCAAAGCTGGACAATAGACAATTAGATGATCAAATTGGAGCGAGATCTTAGTCAATTCAACAAACTCACAGCCACTGGCTAGAAAAAGAGAAATTGGAGCGAGATCTCAATCGTCAATAGAAAGAATAGGTAGATCGGAGCGAGCAAGCGAGCGAGAAGCAAGAGGACAACAGACAATCAGACGATGAATGATAGAAGGACTATCGGATGACGAACGATGATGATGAGTGATAGAATGACGGATGACAATGAGCAATAGGACGGCGGACGGTCGATGATCTGATGATGAGCCACGAAGGGTGAAGGAAAGATCGACCTTGTAAATCCATCAGTGGGGAGAACAAAGCTTTGTTCGATCGCAAGAGAGTGAAAAACATAGAAAAATGATAAGGAGAATTTTTTAGTTTTACATGCTTATTTACATTTTTGTATTATTATTAAGAAACTTTTACAAATTTATTTGGACACTTTGTCCTATTTTTTAGATATTATTAAATTTGAAGATAACAAATTTTTTATATATTGTTAATAGTCACTTATATATATATATATATATATATATTGTTTATTTATTTATAGACCCTTTTACATATTTTTTTAAATAATTTAACACATTACTTCAGCCATTGTCACATATAATATTAGACACTTTTATATAATTCAGACATTTTTTACTTATTGAATCAAACACTTTATTTTTTAATAAAGTAAATTATATGTATATTATTTCAAACGCTTTTACATATTTTTTCAGACATTTTTGCATATTTCTTTAGACATTTTTACATATTCTTTTAGATAATTTTATAATTTATATATTATTCTAAAAAAATAAAATGTTTATGTGTAAGTGTATATACTTCTTTAGACACTTTTAGATAGTTCTTAAGACACTTTTACACTTTATATATTGTTAGAAGAAAACAAAATATTTACTTATTATGTTATACACTTCACATAGTTCGTCGGACATTTTTACCTATTATTTTAAACATTTATTTATCTTTTCTTTGACACTTTTCCATTTTATTTCTATGCACAACTCATTGGTAGCAATGGTTGAGGAGAAGACCGGAGGCTTTAATTGGCACGATCTAGAGGCAATGGCTAGCAGATCTGGAGGTAAGCGACAACAGTATGATTTGGAAATGAACAATGACAGCACACATATGCGGAGGCAAGCAGCTGTGAAATCTAAAGTATGTCTAATTAGATATATGTCTATAATATAATAATTAAAAGTTAATTCATACATCTCATAACCTAATTGAACTCGTATCTCCACCAAAGCTGAAAGCCTCAATTTGGCAAACCAAATCCTCCTCATTAATTCTTATTTTTGTAATTAAGAACCCAATTTTTATAATTGCACGCTTTCTTCCCATATTTATATTGCAACAATTTTTTTTTTTTTTTAGAATCATAGTGAACCCTTAGACCATACGCCAATCATCTTCCTTAAACATTAAAAAAGGGTTGAAATATATCAAAGCCCTTTATTAGTTACAAATTTTACAGCTAATGACCTAATTTTATATTTCTACACTTTTATCTCATATTTTACATTTAACTACCTCAAATGAAATTTTTTAAAACTCTGAGGGGACGACTACCACCCCCTTCCCTTCATGCTATGTCCCTGCTCGTCACATTTCAGCGCTTATCTCTTTTTCACGTGCAATTAGTGGTCTTGCCTCACGCTCGGTCTAACTCTCACCTCTCAATCTTGGCTTTCTAGATGTTACGCCTTTTCTCACCCTCTCTATCTGTCCTCTATAGGTTAAGATAAGGAACTAGTCTAGGGTGATTATTCGGTTTTTTTGTTTAAACTGAGCCAAATTAGCCGGTTTATTTAGTTTTTGGTTTTGGATGATAAGAAGCTGAATAAATCGAATAAACCAAATTAGCCTATATAACCGAATTCAAACCAAACCAAAAAATAACATACTGATAATATTTTGGTTTGGTTCAGTCTAAACCGAATTAACCAAAAAAATAGGAGTGAAATTTTATGAGAAAAAATGAGAGAGAAACATTGTTTTTCTTTCCAAATTCCATTCAATATAAAAGATTTTTTGTCCATGGAAAGAAAGAAAACATGAATCCAATTTAATTTGGGTTAGTTTCTAGCTTTATTGTTCATGAAAATTTTTTCAAAAAAATTTAATATAAAAAATTTCAGCTAATTTGGTTACCGAATTAATCAAAATCCAAAACTAAAACCGAAATTTTCGTTATTCGGTTTCAACCGAAATCAAATCAAATTATCAAATTAACTAAACCAAAATTTTAAATTATTTCAATTTTTTAATTTTTTCGGTTTGAACTAAATACTGGTTACCTCTATAAACCACAAACAAGTTAGGGGTTGTTCGTGTAGGAATAAGGTTATTGGACTAACTTAAGTATAGGCTTTATAAATGGGCTGGGCACTTGGGGGATTGGGCCAATGTTGTGGGGTTCAGTTATAACCCGTTTTGCATGAATAAAACTGTATAGAACCAATTATTTATCCGAAATTCGGTATAAGACACCATCCAGCTTTTCTTTTTCTTTCCAATAGTGTGGTATAATGCCGGAATTGGTGTCAGTACAGTCTCAAATGTATCAATTTAAAATAATTTTATACACATACACAAATCACATACATATAAATACAACATATTAACACATATAACATACTGACAATTGATAGTGTGTAAGTGTGAAGTACATGTGACAAGTATGTGGATTATTTTTTAGTTTTCTTACATAAATAATTCATTGTGTATAACAAATCCATAATTTTGTGGCATAATTTTCAGGTATCAAAAGTATTTTTAAAATATAAAGAAGTATAAAATTATTTCAAATATCAAAGTTTTTTTATCATACAATTATTACACATAATTTTTCTCAAAATATTAAATATTAGAAAAAGAATATTTTCCTACTAATGGATATGGTGGAGATAGCCGATGTAGACCAAAATGCATGATGTTCACTCATGACTCAACCCATCTTGTATTGTTGTCATGCCCGCATCAGAGGCAATATTTACGGCCTGTTTAGTAAAGGCATATGGAACACCAAAAGTTAGTTGAAACGGTAACTCTCGTTTGGAGTCTATAAAACACCGGTATTTGGAATTGTAGGAGTTGAGTTGCAATAATTTTTCAATGCCGATTATGATAAACTCCAGCCCTCAGCATATCAAATGCGATTTGAGCTTCACAGATTTGAAGTTCCAATAGTACCCATGAAATTTGACTAGAACTTCAAGCGGGAAGCACGGAAAATTTGGCACCTTATATTACTGTTAAAAGATAGGGGAAGGGAAGAGAAAACTTGATATTGGAATATAAAAATCAAGATACTAGAAAAAACATTATCATGGAAGCATTTGATTTAACACCAGTGGTAAAAAGATTCTCTTCAATTTTAATTATTTTCAGATATTCACTCCGTCCCATATTCTTTGCATCATTTGATTTTTTCACATAGTTTGACTTGATTTTATTTATATTAGTATTTATTAGAAAAAAAATTAAAAAAATATATATTTAGAAACTATATGCCTTGATTTATTATTCTTATATAAAATTTCTTTATTTATATATTAAAATATTAAAAATAAAAAATTATAAATTAATTGTTAAAAAGTGAATAATATAAAAAATATGGGATTGAGAGAGTATATGTGGACATTCTATTTATAGTAAACAAATTGCTTTATGTGAATGGAACACTATTTTGTTCATCTACACATATATGTTAACAAGCATAAGTTGAATCCAAGTGTGCCTATCGACAGTGAAGTCTGACCTTAGTTTGAATTTTCTTTACCGTAGAATCAGAAGATTGTAGCCAATACTATATATATATATGGGAAATTTACCTCGACCCCATGAGGTTTGGGTAAACCTACAATGGTGTCCCCCTCTTTTAAAATACCTGCACTTATCCCCTTATAAAATAAACACCGTAATATGCCGTTACAAAAGAAAATAGCGAATTCCTATTTTTGTCCTCTTAACCTTCTCCCTTAGAATCCTTGCCCCCCAACTTATGCATCAATACAAGTATACAAGTTATTCTCATCTCTCTCTCTTGGCCCGATTGGCATCGTGTGCCTGCTCTGATTTCCAGATTTCGTCATCGCTCCTGGGAATCGGTCACAACAAGAGTGTGGGTCGTGGTGAGTGTGGAATCGTGGCTGGGCGGCGACGGACGCCGGTGACCAGAACAGGCAGCAATTCGCCACTTCCAGAGTTCTTTGACGGAGCGACGATGCGGGAGCCGAGGAGATTCACCTCATCATTGTTCTCATTCGTCTCTGTTTCACCGATTCATCAGGGGGGAAGGAGATTCAAGGGTGTCGATACGTCGATAGCGCCTCCTTCTCGATCTCCTCGAACGCCGGCAGAGATTGAATCCAGCCGAGGATCCGTCTGAGATTGAACACCTCCTCCGATTTTGATTTCTGACTCGAGCAGATTCATTTCTTCTTCGCACCCGTCATTCGTTCTCTCGTGTCTGAGATTTGAAAGAGGAGGGGCTCGACGGCGAATCGGAGAAGGAGGACGAACGGAGCAGGTAGTGGAGGGCGAACGGAGGGCGAGGAGACAAATCGGAGGAGGAGGGCGAACGGAGGGTGAGGGCAGGTAGTAGCAGGTAGCGGGGAGGGAGAATCGGAGGGGGGGCTCGGCGGTGACAGAGACGAAGGGGAGATGGGCTCGGTGGAGGTGAAGTTGGAGGGGAGATGGAGAGACCCTGCCGGGGTTGATGAGGTAGTCGTATCTATGGCGCGGTGGAGGTGGAGGTGGCGGTGGGGGGAGTGGGGAGGGATGCAGGAGACGGAGCCTGGATTGTTAGATGTAGAAGTTGGTGGGGAAAACTTCTTAGTGAAGAAAGCTAGGAGGGCAAAATAGGTGTTTTCTCTTTTTTGTAATTACAGTAGATGACGGAGTTAACTTTCTAAGGGGTAAGTGTAGGCATTTAAAAAATGGGGAGACACAAATGTAGGTTCGCCCAAACTTTAGGAGGGTTTTGGTGTATATATATATATATATATATAATACAGAGAATGTCTTATTTGATCTTATGCTATGGAACAATTGTTGGGCAAAATTTACAATTGATGACATTGCCTTGCAACAGATTGGCAATCTAGCCTATTGTTGACACCCAATTTCGTCCGGATGTTTTAAAATTTTGAAAAAAAATTTTATTAAAAAAAATTAATTTAAAAAAAAAAATATATTACTATTATTATTAAAAAAAATTTAATTAGTTTAAAATATATTTTTGTTTTGTGAAAATTTGATTTAAAATGATATATGTGTGAATATGTGTATGTTTGAAATAAAATAAAATTTCATGAAAAAAATGACAAAAAATTAAAAGTTTGAGGTAAAAATGACAAAATTGAGAAGTTTCGGAAAAAATTGACAAATTCTAAAAGTTCCAGGAGCATTTGGTAGTTTGTCACATAAAATTTTGAGCCTGCCGACGTTTTTGGCTCAAATTGACAGAAAACGACAAAATTGTCAAAATCAGAAGCTTCAGGAACTTATCCTGAGGCTGAGAGACGTAAAGGACTAAAATTGTCATTTTACCAATTTAAGAGATAAGTTTGAAATTTTTTATTAATTTATCCATCAACAGTTCAGCTAAACTTCCTCTATAAATAGCCCCCCAAATTTTGTGCTGAACACAGAGAAAAATAGAAAGAAAAGCTTAGAGCTCCGTTTTTTAAAATAGAAAAAATTACAGCCTTAGTCCCTAGCTCTCCTTCCTTTCCTCAGAAAATCTCAAAACTTTTCATTTTGACGATTAAGCCATCTTCTTCCCCCCCCGCGCGCCCTCTGTTTCCATTTCTCAGAATTCAGAATTTAAAATCAAGGGTACAACTCTCATTTAATCCTTCATCTTTTCAATTTCTTTCACTTTGGTCACTAACTTTGTATTTTATTCTTGCAGAATTAATTACTAACCCTTTTAATTTTTACTTGTTTGTTTATTATTTGTTTATTACTAACCCCTTTTTTTATTGTTGTTATTAACTTACTAACAACTAACTTTTAATACTATTATTGTTACTAACCTTTTAATTTTTGCATTATTACTAACTTTTATAATTTTTGTTAACAATTAATTAACTTTTTATTATTGTTGTTAATTAATTAATTTAATTAACTTGGCTAACTTTTTATTATTGTTGTTAATTAATTTAATTAACTTGTCTAACTTTTTATTATTTTTGTTAATTAATTAATTAACTTGGCTAACTTTTATTGTTGATAATTAATTAATTAATTAATTTGGCTAACTTTTTATTATTGTTGTTAATTAATTAATTTAATTAACTTGGCTAACTTTTTATTATTGTTGTTAATTAATTAATTTAATTAACTTGGCTAACTTTTTGTTATTGTTGTTAATTAATTAATTTAATTAACTTGACTAAATTTTTATTATTGTTGTTTAACAATTAATTTAATTAACTTTGCTAACATTTATTATTATTTTTAAAGTGGATGGCCAAAAAGCCCCACTTTATTATTATTAATTTTTTTTCTTTATATAATTTTTTTATTTAATTCACCTTTACCCTTTACTAATTAATAAATAAATGAAAATTAAAAGAAGATTATTTTGTAATTAATTATTAAGGCTAATAAAAATCATTTTTAAAAAAGCCAATTATTTTTATTTTTATATACATGTTTTTAATTCTTTAAAGATAACAAAAAGTTAAAATTAATTTTAATAGTTATTTTTATCCAGTAAAAATAATAAAAAAATAAAAATAAAACCTGTTTAAAAAAAAATACATGAAAATTAAGACTTTATATTTTACTGATTTATTTAAAATATAACTTTTAAATCCACTAAAATAATAAATATTTTTCATTAAACAAGAAAACAAAAAGAAAATTAAAGAAAGATAAGAAAAAGATAAGAAAGATAAGAAAAAGAAAAGAAAGAAAAGAAAGAAAAGAAAAGAAAGATTAAATCAAAAAGAAAAGAAAAATATAAGAAAGAAAAGAGAGAAAAGAAAAGAAAGAAAATAAAAAATAAAATTTTTTTATCTAAAAATTCTATAACAAAAAGAATTACGAATTAGTAATTAAACTAATAATTAATTCCATAAAAGTAATAATTATATAACTAACAATAAATTAAATTTAATTTCCATATCCGGATGATTCGGCAGGATCTACGGTTTGGAAAATATCAAACTTTTTAAATTAAATAAATTAAATAAAAAAAAGATAAAAATCCATATTTACAATATGGATTAAATTATTTAAAAGTTCACCAAATTCCGTGTCCAAATGACTCGGCAGAGTCCATGGTTCGGAATCAAAAATCTTCCGTGTCCAAATGACTCGGCAGAGTTCGGAATCAAAAATCTTCCGTGTCCAAATGACTCGGCAGAGTCCATGGTTCGGAAGTATAAAATTTCATACAAATTAATTAATTTAAAAATCCACATTTCGACTAATCCAGTTAAAATTTCTAATTTTGAAAATTAACTGAGAATTATTTAAAAGCAAAGCAAAACAAAATTAAAATCAACTAAGGTGCCAATTTTTGGGCGTTTTAACAAAGTTGTTTTAACGTAACCGTACTCCCGATCCCCGAACTCTCGCAGACCAATTTTAAGGTGACCAATCGACCTAAGAAAACTGATTGGTGGCGACTCCCGAAAACCCGACGTTGCCACAGCTTGGCGACTCCGCTGGGGACTCCACGTTAGTGAGTCGAGCCTAAAGTTGATTTGTTTTGATTTACTTTGTTTATTATGTGGATTTATATGTTATATTTACTTATTCTAAACATGCATAATGCATTCACAATATGAAGCTCTATACCCGAGCTTCCTTAAATCAAACACGATTCTTTCTAAGCGGAATTGGTGTTGCTGTCCTTGTGAGGCCACGGTCTCCAAGCCTTCACCGGTTTCAAAGTAGCAAAGTAGTGTATTGCCTTCTGAGACGGTTAGTCTCTGCATGGGCCCACGAAAAGCTACGACTCGAATTAATCCATTCCTTACATTAACCCTAGAGGGTAAGGAATCGGGCCGTCACTATGATTTAGTGATGGGATTCGGGAACTATCCCTTGCCTTTTTGATAAGCCACCTTATGCATATAGAACTCCCCACTTAACCATAGAACTGACCATAGAATTTCTACCATTTTTACCAACACCATAAGCATATCCTTGTTATGCTGTGTTGTTACTATACACTTTCCTTCGTATGGTTTTAACTTGTTTATCCATAATACTTTATGAGTTGTTAATTGCTATTTAACTTATTAATAACCTTATCTTTCTTGTGCAATTATTCTTCATGCATCAAAACCACGCATCAAATTATGCTAACTTTTTGGTCTTTATAATGACAACTAAAAGTTTTGAAGTTCCACAATAGTGGATAAGCAAACTCACTCATCGCATGCATGCATTACATTAATCACGTTCATATAAAGTCTGATAAAAACATAATCTCACTTTATATTGCATGCATCCATTACATCAATCACGTGCATACAAAGTCTGATAAAAACATAATCTCACATTGCATGCATGCATTCATTGCATCAATCACATACATGTAGAGTCTAATAAAATAAATCTTACTTTAAAAAGGGGTAAAATTGGACCTCAACACCGATATCCAACTCGGCTCCAAACAAGATTAATGGCAGAACAAGCTGAAGGACGTCTCATGGAGATGGAGTCCAAGATTGAAAGTATGGCAGAACAAATGAGACAATTGATGGAAATAATCAAAGGGAAAGCAACTCAAGTTCCCATCAAAGAAGCACAAGATCCCACTTATCCTCCGGGAATCACCCCACAACGAGTCTCAGTCCAAGAAAACCTGTTTCAGGAACCAGGACAGTCTGCTAGTGTTCACCTAAAACAAGACACTGTGTATGAAGAGAAGAAGACACCACCAAAGGAAGAAGGAGAATCTCAAAAACTCGAAACAATAGAGAAGAGACTGCGAGTCATTGAAGGAGGTAATATATTCGGATCTCTCTCAGTGGATGACCTCTGCTTAGTGCCAGACGTCATAATCCCTTCGGACTTTAAAGTACCGGATTTCGTAAAATACGACGGAACGAGTGATCCCATCACTCACATCACACTGTTCCTAAGGAGACTACAACCACTCACAAAAGATGAAAATGTGTGGATTGCACTTTTTCAGGAAAGTCTCACAAAATCAGCATTGCAGTGGTATCTAAGTCAAGGACCAAGAAACATCAAAACTTGGAATGACCTTGCTCAGGCCTTCATCGGCAACTATAAACATATTATGGACTTGGCCCCGGATCGCCAAACTCTCCAAAACATGGAGAAGAAAAAGCCAGAAACTTTCAAGGAATATGCCCAACGGTGGAGGGACTTAGCTGCACAAGTTCAGCCACCCATGACAGAAAAAGAAATGGTCACTTTGTTTGTCCAGACACTGAAATACCCATATTATGACAAACTCATTGGCAATTCGGCAACTAATTTCTCCGATGTTGTCATGTCTGGAGAAAGGATCGAGCATGGGATTAGGACTGGGAAGATTGCTGAGTCCTTTAGTGATCCTATGAAAAGAGGAGGACCATCCAGAACAGAAGATGAAGAAGTACAACAAATAGGACGCGAAAGAGGGATTCCCCTCGTAGGTACTGTGGCTACCGGTCCTCGCCTATCCTATTCTGCCAAAAGGCCCAATTATTATCCTACTAATATGCCCAGTGACTATCCTCCCAATATGCCCAATGATTATCCTTCCAATAGGCCTAATGATTATCCTCCCAATAGGCCCAACAATTATCCTCTCAACAGGCCTAATCAGTTACGGCCACCTGTTCCGACTCCTCCAGTACCCACACGAAGACCAAAAGAAGTTTTTGCACCAATTCCCATGACTTACACTGAGTTGTATCCAAAACTCATAGAAAGTCAACTTATCCATCCAATTCCTACAAATCCATTTGGACCCCCATATCCAACGTGGTATGACCCCAACATAACTTGCCCATATCATGATGGCGTTCCAGGCCATGGCTTGGAAAATTGCACAGCATTGAAACGTATAGTCCAACAATTAATCGAATCAAAGTGGTTGGACTTTTCCGATGAACCGAACGTCACTCACAATCCATTGCCGCCTCATCAAGAAAAACCAGTCAATATGATAGAAGAACACCGGCTGATGAAAAAGTCAGTCAATGATATCATAACCCCTCTTAAGCATGTATATTCATGCCTTGTAAAAGAAGGGATTATCATGGGAAAACCTTCTTTTGGACATGAAGAAGTTGAAGATGAGGAATGGTGCAACTTTCATGACAGTAAGAGTCATTCTATCCAAGAATGCTCAGAATTCCGTAAGAATCTGCAAAGACTCATAGACTCATCCCAACTTATCGTTTTTATGATGATGTGAATGTGATCATTAAAGAACAAGAAGTCAATGCTATACCAATCTCAAAACCTACTCTTAAGCCGTCAAGTCCCAAGGCCATTCCTCTACAAATCAAACAAAACCGAGGTCAAGCTGCTATGCCCGATGTGATTGGTAATTGAAAGTGAAGATTTTGAGCTGGAATTACATTGATTTTGGAAGGGCTCCAAGTCAGATCTGACCTAACAGTCCGCATACATTTTCGAATGACAGGGAATCCTTTGAATAAACTTGTATCTTTGAAAGCTTGCAAAAGTAATCTAATAGTAAAAATCTCCTAGATTTAGTCCAGAATCTAGGGTGTAGTCTTTGTTAGATGGACACCTGGTATTCTTTCTGGTACAACAAAAAGATGTAATGCGTGCATTCTGCTACTTTCCATTTTTACACTCTTTGCCATTATACTATCCATTATTGCTATCACACTTTACTTTTTGACAACCGGTAATTCTTTTTGTTCTCCAACAAAAAGACGTTATGTGTGCATTCTACCACTTTTTAATTCCATTATTACATCTACACATTCTATCAATTTTTACCAAAAATTCAATTATTACACCTACACATTCCACCACTTCTTACCAAAAATTCCGTTTTTACATCCATCTCTTACTCCTTTCCATTATACTATCCATTATCGCTATCATACTTTGCTTTCTAAATGATACTACTCGTGGGTGAAAATAAAAAGTTAAGGGAAATTTGATAGTAATGATCTTGAAAGTGCTGCCAAATCTAGTAAGAAGGATTTCATATGTTGCACCTCAACCCTCAAAAAGAATTCACAGTGGTTATCAACATCCTTGCAAGAAGTTTGGGGTTAGTTTCCAAAACAAGGTAGCTCTTATATTAAATGATTTCAGTGGCCTCCCAATTCTCATAAATGCTCAAAAAAAAAAAAAAAGGGTCTCAGTTTTCTGTAACACAAACTCCGAAAAGAAAAAGTTCATCCCTTCCATCAAAAAGCCATTAAAGGGAAAATCCGAAACAAAAAAAAGAGACTGAGAGCAAACACAAGCAACTAAGGCCACTTGAATCATTTCACTTCAAGAGGGCTATGATCTCAGTTCTTTGCAACACAAACTCCAAAAAGAAAGAGAAATTCGTCCCTTCCATAAAAAAAAAAAACCAGGGAAAATTCAAAACCAAAAAGGACTGAGAACAAGCACGAGCAAGCAAGGCCACTTGAGTCATCTCACTTCAAGAGAGTTATCAAGTATGTCATCACCATAGCTCACAAAAAAAAAAAAAAAGGAAACAAAAACAAAAACAAAAAAAGAGAAAGGAAAAAAAAAAGGGCTCAGACTAGAGCAAAAGAAAAAAGAAAAAAAGTGAGCTATGGATTCTAGACTGAAAACCTGCAAAGGCGGTTTAGAATACAAAAGCAACCCTCAAACCAAGCATGCATAAAGATCACAATAGTTGGGGGGCAACAGATGAGGTCTAACTTTCTGGAAAGAGTGGCAAGTTTGAGGTCATCACTATTGAGTTTTTCACCATAATCAAATTTGCTCACGAGTAGTATTAAAAGACCCTTCTTTCACACCACTCAAACTTAACTTTATTCAGACCTAATATTTACCTCTTAATATCATTCTCATTCAGCTAAAAGACTGCCACAAAAAAAAAAAAAACATTCAAACTTAACTTTCCTCACACCTAACATTTACCTCTCGATATCATCCTCATTCAGTTAAAAGGCTATTATTGTGAATCATGTTTCTACCTTATTGCCTTGCACAGTTTATGTCTTCGAGTTGGAAAGGGAAGAATGGCAGGACATTTTAATTGAAAACAAAGACCGTAAATTACTTTGTCAAGCTTTGAAAATTGATGAAAGTTTTTCTTTAAGGCCAAACCATTATTCATTAATGTATGTAGACTTAAAAGTAAGGAGATAGCTTGAGTCTTTCTTTAATAAGATGTGGTTCTTGTAAGAGAAATTTACGATCAAGTGCCATCACAAAGGTCTAGAAATCCTCAACCTTCTGTTAAATCAAAGGCGAGATGATATCTCTTTCCACATAAACACCATAATCAAGGGGGCAAAGTAGTCTCTACTAAGCGCAAGAAAAGTACTGCCAAGAAAGAAGCTCAATAGACAAGGGGGCAAGTCTTATGGATCAGAACCTGAGTCTAAGGAAGAGCAATCATTCGGACTGTAACATGGGGGTAAACAAGTGTCCGCACGGCCAGAAGAAAATGGGCAAAGCAGACATTGAAAGTAAAGCCTTTGATGGTATCAAATCCATGACAATGGATGAGTACCCGAAAGAGATATAAATTATGAGGCGGGCCAACTTTAAAGAAATTGAGGCCAAAATTCAAGAACAAGTCAAAGAAAGGGGATTTTGAAAAGAGTTGGGCTTTTGAGGCAGTGAACAAAAGCTGGAAAGCATAAAGAGATTCAATGATAGTCCAAGAAGACAATTATAAAGAGGATCCAGTAAAGCAAAGATATGAAGAACTAGATCAATCCAAAAAAAATAAAAAATAAAAAAATAAATATAAATAAAAAAAAAAAAAAAAAAGAACCATCAATTACACATGCTTTGCATTCATGCATTTCACATCATGCATGCATGATTTTTACATGATAGGAATCAAATGGGAAACACATCCACCGCACCGTTACAGCAGTATAAGCTGAGATCTCAATAATATCAGCTCTTACCAATCTATCACTGGATACACAGCTAATATGCGGGACCAACCCGCATCAGGAATTCAAGGATAAGGTAGACAATATGTCAAAAGCCTGGCAATTGATTCAATAATCGAGACTACACCTGGAAGGACAGGATTGACATCAGCTAGTAGTATCCAAAATAAGAGATAGCTATAGCCAAGGATAAGGCAGATATCAAAAAGGATAAAGTAGACAATATTGTCAAAAGCTTGGCAATTGATTCAATAATCGAGGCTACACCTGGAAGGACAGGATTGATGCCAGCTTAGCAGCATCCAAGATAAGAGATAGCTGTGGTCAAAGATAAGGCAGACATCAAGAAATATTGTCGTTGAAACTTTGTCAAAAGCGGACAATGGATTCAATAATCGAGGACTGGATCAACGGATAAAAAAAAAATATCTATCAAAATGAAGTAGGATCTACTTTTCCGGTTAAACGGCGGATACGGTACTCCGTGACTCTCAAGTCGGTTCTCTCAGTTGCCCATAATAACTGATTCCTTCACCCCTTCTTTCTTTTACTTCCTCCTAGAAAATGGATCCTACTTTTTCCGCCTTGCGAAAGTATTTCCCTTCTCTCCCAATGAACATCCTCAAAAAGATCTACCAAGTTCGCTGTGAACGATTAAGAGTTCTGATGCACAAAGGAATCCCTGAAGATGTGCGGTGGTTAATCGAAGCCAAGGTTCGTCTAGCAGGTGAAATCCCAGAGGCATTTGTGTCTCACATGCCTGGTATAGGCAAAAGCTCTTATGCCAAAAAGCGAAGAGCGAAAAGGTTACAAGTCTGCCATAAATGTGGACGGTGGACTTGTAATACTAAATGTCGTTCTTTAGGGATGATCTCTGATAATCGAGAAGATAAAATACGATTCATTAAGAATGGCTTGAGTAAAGACTCGTTGGATGATATCCAATTGACTCTTGAGACGCATTCTTGTGGATCTGTGCAACGTGAACTACTTGGTTTGTGGAGCATTTTTCATGAAGAACGAGAACGATACAGTCCCGGGAATCTGACGTTAAACGACCCTATTTGTCAGCTTGTAAGAAAACTGGATGGGAAGCAAATCCTCGACTCATAGAAGCCATTAATCCCGTTACTGGACGTAAAACCAGTGGAAGATGTGAGCCACAGTCACAATCACTGTACATACAATTTATCATATTTAAAATTTTCCATTTTTCTTTTAATAATGTATTTGCTCCCGCAAGTGTAATCGACACGTTATCCATTTCATCGCTATAAATGCATGTTCTTCCAGTCGGTTATCTAAGTTTCCTTCAATAACTAATTCCTTTCCATCATCTCTCAAATTCTTCTCTCATCAATGGATTCTACTCTTTCAGCACTGCGAAAATACTTTCCTTCCCTTCCAATAAAAGTCCTTAAAAAGATCTACCTTGCTAGATGTGAAAGAATCAGAGTTTTTACACGCAAAGGCATTCCCGATAATGTGCAGTGGATAATTGAAGCTAAGGTCCGTCTGGCGGGTGAAGTTCCAGATGCATTTATGCCCCGCATGCCCGGTTTAGGTAAAAGCCGTTATGCCAAAAGGCGAAGAGCAAAGAGACTAGGCGTGTGTTATAAATGTGGGCGATGGAATTGTAATACTAAATGTCGCTCTTTAGGATACATCTCCACAAATCGTGAAGATAAAAGAAAATTCATTAAGAATGGCCTGCGTAAGGAATCTCTGGAAGATATCCGAGAGACTCTTGAAACGCATTCTTGTGGAAAAGTGCAAGGTCAAATTGTCAAATTGTGGAGGACTTACCATAAAGAACGAGACCGTTACAGTCTTGGGAATGTGACTGTAAACGACCCTGTCTGCCAGCTTGTAAGAAAACTGGATAGGAAGCAAGTCCTCGACTCATAGAAGGCATTGAAGCCATTACTAGATATAAATCAGTGGAAGATGAGAGCCACAGTCATGATTGCTGTACATATAAGCTGTCATTTGTCTTTTCTTTTGACAATAATGTACTTGCTTCTGTAAGTGTAATTAACGCATTATCCCTTTCATCACTATAAATATGTGTTAGTTATTTTCGTTTCCTACAATCACTAATTTCTTTCTTTGCCTCCTTCATCAATGGAGTCTTCTCTTTCCGCCCTACGAAAGTATTTTCCTTCCTTCCCAATAAATGTTCTTAAAAAGATTTATCAAGCTAGATGTGAACGATTCAGAGTATTTATGCACAAAGGCATTCCTGATAATGTGCGGTGGCTAATTGAAGCTAAGGTTCGTTCAGCTGGTGAAGTTCCCGAAGCGTTCTTTCCCCGTATGCCCGGCTTTGGTAAAAGCGCTTATGCCAAAAAAAGAAGAGCAAAGAGGCTAGGCGTTTGTCATAATTGTGGATGGTGGATTTGCGGCAATAAATGTCGTGCTCCAGGAGTGATCACCAGAAATCGTAATGATAGAATAAGATTCATTAAGAATGGCTTGCGTAAGGAATCTCTAGAAGATATTCGAGAGGTTCTTGAAGCGCATTCTTGCGGAATAGTGCAATTTGAGGTTGTTGGATTATGGATAATTTTCCAAAAAGAACGAGATCGTTACAGTCTTGGGAATCTGACCCTAAACGACCCTGTTTGCCAGTTTGTGAGAAAGCTAGATGAGATGCAAATCACCGATTCATAGAAAGCATTGAAGCCATTACTGGACTCAAAGCCAGTGGAAGACGAGGATCAAAGTCACGATTACTGTACGTGCTAGCTGTCGCTTTTGAAATTTTCCTCCCCTTTTGGTAATAATGTATCCACTCCTGACGTGAACCAAAGTCACGATTACTGTACGTACTAGCTGTCGCTTTTGAAATTTTCCTCCCCTTTCAGCGATAATGTATCCACTCCTGACATGAGCCATAGTTACGATTACTGTACGTGCTAGCTGTCGCTTTTGAAATTATCCTCCCAATAATGTACCCACTCCTGACACGGACTACTGTATATAGCTGCCACTTTTGAAATTTTCCTTAACTTCCGGCAATCACGTACCTACTCCTGACATAAGCTACAATCGCGACTACTGTATATTTTAGTTGCTTTTGAAAATTTTCCTCCTCTTTTAACGATAGTGTACCCATACCTGACCAGAGTCATACTCGTGACTACTGTGAATAGCTGGCAATAATGTCTCCATTCTTGAAAATAAAATTATTGCCTTATCTCTTCATCTCTATAAATATATCCTCTTTTCTCACAAAGGTAAGGATAGGAATGGAGAAAACCCCAACTCGTAAATCCCGAAGTATTTGTGTATTTTCTGGGGCTTTTCCTGGAAAAGATGAAGAGTATTTAAAAGCAGCCAACCATTTGGGAAGAGTATTAGCTGAGCGAAAAATACATTTAGTTTATGGAGGAGGTAGTGTCGGATTAATGGGAGGTGTAGCATCAGCAGCATCTCTAGGAGGAAGTCAAGTTCTGGGTATTATCCCTGGACCTCTGAAATTTATTTCTGGGGGCACGATTGGAGAAGAATTAGTGGTTAAAAATTTGCAAGAGCGTGTGTTACAAATGCTTTTAAATGCTGATGCTTTTATCGCTCTACCAGGTGGTTTTGGCACATTGGGAGAAGTCTTTCAAATTGCTTCCATGGCCCAACTTAATTTGCATAAGAAACCCATTGGGCTTTTGAATGTTAACAATTTCTTTACAGGTCTGATAGCTTTTATGGATTATGCTATGCAGAAGAATTTCATATCAAGAGTGGCACGGCGAATCATAATATCCGCAACAACTGCTGAAGAATTGCTAGATAAAATACAAGCTTTTGTTCCTGAACCAGATCCAGCAATGATTCAGATAGACTGGACACGACAGTCTTTCCCGACCAGTTCACTCCCATAATGGTCCTCTACTCACCCTGTTGAAGTATTGTGGAAGAAAGAAGCGATCTGATCCGTTTTTCTTGTCCTTTAGTTTTATTATCAGCATTTTCTTTCGCGTTTCAGTTTTTCTTTTCAGGAAATTTCTTTTTATAAGATAGTTTCGTCCATGCTGATATTAAAACCATGCGACAATGCCTTTAGGTTGGAATGGCTGAGTAAAGAGTAATTTTTATTACTCTTGAGACGCATCCTATTAGGTCTACTAGGCATAACATTTTGGGGTAGTTAAGCTTTAACCTTATTCGGATGACATATCTCACAAGGGAATCTATATTTACTGAAGAAAATATTAGATGAACCTTGAATATTGATTCCAAACATCCACTCCATTTACATAATTTGTCAGTGTTATTGTCATCATCAAGATTCACTCGTTTTATCGAAGCCTAATTCTTTGCGCTCGCCAATTATGAAAATTCACACTTTCGAAGAAAATTATTCCAATTTCAATTGCTTTTATATAAATTTCGCTCGAGGTCCTAAGGAAAGCTCCTTAGCCTCAAAATCAATTTTCATCATCGGGGTTTTAAGGATGGAACCTTTGCCTCGAAAATAATCAATTTTCATCATCGGGGTTGTAAGGATGGAACCTTTGCCTCGAAAATAATCAATTTTCATCATCAGGGTTTTAAGGATGGAACCTTTGCCTTGAAAAGAATCAATTTTCATCATCGGGGTTTTAAGGATGGAACCTTTGCCTCGAAAACAATCAATTTTCATCATCGGGGTTTTAAGGATGGAACCTTTGCCTCGAAAACAATCAATTTTCATCATCGGGGTTTTAAGGATGGAACCTTTGCCTCGAAAATAATCAATTTTCATCATTGGGGTTTTAAGGATGGAACCTTTGACTCGAAAACAATCAATTTTCATCGGGGTTGTAAGGATGGAACCTTTGCCTCGAAAATAATCAATTTTCATCATCGGGGTTTTAAGGATGGAACCTTTGCCTTGAAAAGAATCAATTTTCATCATCGGGGTTTTAAGGATGGAACCTTTGCCTCGAAAACAATCAATTTTCATCAATTCGGGGTTTTAAGGATGGAACCTTTGCCTCGAAAACAATCAATTTTCATCATCGGGGTTTTAAGGATGGAACCTTTGCCTCGAAAATAATCAATTTTCATCATCAGGGTTTTAAGGATGGAACCTTTGCCTCGAAAACAATCAATTTTCCTTCAACGGTAAGACTGCTCCTATCGTCGAGGTTTTAAGGATGGAACCTTTGCCTCGAAAACAATCAATTATCAATCCGAGGTTGTAAAGGATGGAACCTTTACCTCGAGATCAATCAATCAATCCGAGGTTGTAAAGGATGGAACCTTTGCCTCGAGATCAAACAATCAATCCGAGGTTGTAAAGGATGGAACCTTTACCTCGAGATCAATCAATCAATCCGAGGTTGTAAAGGATGGAACCTTTGCCTCGAGATCAAACAATCAATCCGAGGTTGTAAAGGATGGAACCTTTGCCTCGAGATCAATCAATCAATCCGAGGTTGTAAAGGATGGAACCTTTGCCTCGAGATCAATCAATCAATCCGAGGTTTTAAGGATGGAACCTTTTGCCTCGAGATCAAACAATCAATCCGAGGTTGTAAGGATGGAACCTTTACCTCGAGATCAATCAATCAATCCGAGGTTGTAAAGGATGGAACCTTTGCCTCGAGATCAAACAATCAATCCGAGGTTGTAAAGGATGGAACCTTTACCTCGAGATCAATCAATCAATCCGAGGTTGTAAAGGATGGAACCTTTGCCTCGAGATCAATCAATCAATCCGGGGTTTTAAGGATGGAACCTTTGCCTCGAGATCAATCAATCAATCCGAGGTTTTTAGGATAGAACCTTTGCCTCGAGATCAATCAATCAATCCGGGGTTTTAAGGATGGAACCTTTGCCTCGAGATCAATTATCAATTCGAGGTTTTAAGGATGGAACCTTTGCCTCGACATCAATCAATCAATCCGGGGTTTTAAGGATCGAACCTTTGCCTCGAGATCAATCAATCAATCCGGGGTTTTAAGGATGGAACCTTTGCCTCGAGATCAATCAATCAATCCGAGGTTTTAAGGATAGAACTTTTGCCTCGAGATCAATCAATCAATCCGGGGTTTTAAGGATGGAACCTTTGCCTCGAGATCAATTATCAATCCGAGGTTTTAAGGATGGAACCTTTGCCTCGACATCAATCAATCAATTCAAGGTTTTAAGGATGGAACCTTTGCCTCGACATCAATCAATCAATCCGGGGTTTTAAGGATGGAACCTTTGCCTCGAGATCAATCAATCAATCCGAGGTTTTAAGGATGGAACCTTTGCCTCGAAAACAAATAATCAATCAATCAGTCCATCTTACAACGATAGGAGCTTTCCTATCGTTAGAGGTTCTAAGGACATTTCCTTAACCTAAAACAAACAATCAATCCATCAGTCCATCTTACAACGATAGGAGCTTTCCTATCGTTAGAGGTTCTAAGGACCTTTCCTTAACCTCAAACAAATAATCAATCAATCAGTCCATCTTACAACAATAGGAGCTTTCCTATCGTTAGAGGTTTCAAGGACCTTTCCTTAAACCTTACTGTTTGGGCGGCGAGAACATTCTCAATGCCTACCTAAGCCGGACGAAATTTGGTAACGACTTTGCATACATCATGTCCCATGAAGCATGCAAAGGGGGGCAGCTGTTGACACCCAATTTCGTCCGGATGTTTTAAAATTTTGAAAAAAAATTTTATTAAAAAAAATTAATTTAAAAAAAAAGAATATATTACTATTATTATTAAAAAAAATTTAATTAGTTTAAAATATATTTTTGTTTTGTGAAAATTTGATTTAAAATGATATATGTGTGAATATGTGTATGTTTGAAATAAAATAAAATTTCATGAAAAAAATGACAAAAAATTAAAAGTTTGAGGTAAAAATGACAAAATTGAGAAGTTTCGGAAAAAATTGACAAATTCTAAAAGTTCCAGGAGCATTTGGTAGTTTGTCACATAAAATTTTGAGCCTGCCGACGTTTTTGGCTCAAATTGACAGAAAACGACAAAATTGTCAAAATCAGAAGCTTCAGGAACTTATCCTGAGGCTGAGAGACGTAAAGGACTAAAATTGTCATTTTACCAATTTAAGAGATAAGTTTGAAATTTTTTATTAATTTATCCATCAACAGTTCAGCTAAACTTCCTCTATAAATAGCCCCCCAAATTTTGTGCTGAACACAGAGAAAAATAGAAAGAAAAGCTTAGAGCTCCGTTTTTTAAAATAGAAAAAATTACAGCCTTAGTCCCTAGCTCTCCTTCCTTTCCTCAGAAAATCTCAAAACTTTTCATTTTGACGATTAAGCCATCTTCTTCCCCCCCCCCGCGCGCCCTCTGTTTCCATTTCTCAGAATTCAGAATTTAAAATCAAGGGTACAACTCTCATTTAATCCTTCATCTTTTCAATTTCTTTCACTTTGGTCACTAACTTTGTATTTTATTCTTGCAGAATTAATTACTAACCCTTTTAATTTTTACTTGTTTGTTTATTATTTGTTTATTACTAACCCCTTTTTTTATTGTTGTTATTAACTTACTAACAACTAACTTTTAATACTATTATTGTTACTAACCTTTTAATTTTTGCATTATTACTAACTTTTATAATTTTTGTTAACAATTAATTAACTTTTTATTATTGTTGTTAATTAATTAATTTAATTAACTTGGCTAACTTTTTATTATTGTTGTTAATTAATTTAATTAACTTGTCTAACTTTTTATTATTTTTGTTAATTAATTAATTAACTTGGCTAACTTTTATTGTTGATAATTAATTAATTAATTAATTTGGCTAACTTTTTATTATTGTTGTTAATTAATTAATTTAATTAACTTGGCTAACTTTTTATTATTGTTGTTAATTAATTAATTTAATTAACTTGGCTAACTTTTTGTTATTGTTGTTAATTAATTAATTTAATTAACTTGACTAAATTTTTATTATTGTTGTTTAACAATTAATTTAATTAACTTTGCTAACATTTATTATTATTTTTAAAGTGGATGGCCAAAAAGCCCCACTTTATTATTATTAATTTTTTTTCTTTATATAATTTTTTTATTTAATTCACCTTTACCCTTTACTAATTAATAAATAAATGAAAATTAAAAGAAGATTATTTTGTAATTAATTATTAAGGCTAATAAAAATCATTTTTAAAAAAGCCAATTATTTTTATTTTTATATACATGTTTTTAATTCTTTAAAGATAACAAAAAGTTAAAATTAATTTTAATAGTTATTTTTATCCAGTAAAAATAATAAAAAAATAAAAATAAAACCTGTTTAAAAAAAAATACATGAAAATTAAGACTTTATATTTTACTGATTTATTTAAAATATAACTTTTAAATCCACTAAAATAATAAATATTTTTCATTAAACAAGAAAACAAAAAGAAAATTAAAGAAAGATAAGAAAAAGATAAGAAAGATAAGAAAAAGAAAAGAAAGAAAAGAAAGAAAAGAAAAGAAAGATTAAATCAAAAAGAAAAGAAAAATATAAGAAAGAAAAGAGAGAAAAGAAAAGAAAGAAAATAAAAAATAAAATTTTTTTATCTAAAAATTCTATAACAAAAAGAATTACGAATTAGTAATTAAACTAATAATTAATTCCATAAAAGTAATAATTATATAACTAACAATAAATTAAATTTAATTTCCATATCCGGATGATTCGGCAGGATCTACGGTTTGGAAAATATCAAACTTTTTAAATTAAATAAATTAAATAAAAAAAAGATAAAAATCCATATTTACAATATGGATTAAATTATTTAAAAGTTCACCAAATTCCGTGTCCAAATGACTCGGCAGAGTCCATGGTTCGGAATCAAAAATCTTCCGTGTCCAAATGACTCGGCAGAGTCCATGGTTCGGAAGTATAAAATTTCATACAAATTAATTAATTTAAAAATCCACATTTCGACTAATCCAGTTAAAATTTCTAATTTTGAAAATTAACTGAGAATTATTTAAAAGCAAAGCAAAACAAAATTAAAATCAACTAAGGTGCCAATTTTTGGGCGTTTTAACAAAGTTGTTTTAACGTAACCGTACTCCCGATCCCCGAACTCTCGCAGACCAATTTTAAGGTGACCAATCGACCTAAGAAAACTGATTGGTGGCGACTCCCGAAAACCCGACGTTGCCACACCTATCCTACCTCTTCTTTCACGGGGACTACTCTCTCAGCTACTACTGCTCTTTTCTCCTCCCCAAGCTTCTTCTCTTTAAGCTATGGAAATAGAACTTGTTTTGATCTGAAATTTTTTTGATATGCTGACAACCATATTTAAGTCATGTTGGCAGTACTTTTATAATAGAGAGATGGATTTACTAGGGAAAACACATAGTGACCATTTTTTTTCGCAGAAATTTAGTAGTTATATTGGTTCAAATGATCAATTTGTGTTCTAGAGCAGTGAAGCTTGTGTCTCCTGTTAAAGTATTATATTCCCATATTTTGTGACTTAGGAATCCACAAATCAGTTATTTAAATCTAACTTGTTACAAAAAAAAAAAAAAAAAACACAAACATAAATTTGGATTAATCAGTTTTTTAAGTCTGGTCATCTACTCTAATCAAGCTCTTCCATTGTTCTGTTCTTCGTCCCTTTTGTTGAACACTCCCTCACCCTCCCAATTATATGCATGAGACTCTAGCAGACCTGTTTATTTTGCCCCTTGAATCTTACCACGTTATGCTCTCCTAATACTATAAGATTTATCATGTAAAACAATTAAACTCTCTAGATTTTTCACTGAACTCGAGTTTAGCAAGTTTGTCTTTTAATACTATAACACTCTCATATCTAACCACAAAAAAAAAATATGAGAAGCTTCATATAGATTTAAATTCTATGTACTTAGAGTTTATTATTTTTATAAAAGATAGCTTATATGATGTGATAGGTCTTTCGCTGATTGGTTCTAAATTTAAGTTATTATAGTAAAGTTTAAGAATAGCTTGTTTACACAATTGTAATGTTTTAGAATTTTGAAACCAGGATAGGAAAATAGGCAAAGTTTTGATACCAAATCCTGCTTATAGTTGGAAATTGGAATCTATCTAACCAATGCTTTTCTCGCTATAAATGGAGATGGCTTATGCAGCTTTTTTTGGCCACATCTCTTGAGGTCCTTGCAAATCCATCCCAAATTTTTGATCGTGTTTTCAAATTAACCATTCAGGTTAGTTTAGCCATTGATTTTGATTCGGCCTTTTAAAACAGGACGGGGGTGAATAATGATTTAAGCTGATTTTTGAACCAGATGTATTTCAAACCATCCAATGAACTTGTGGCACATGTATTTGTAAAGCTCACTTTTGTAATTTTTCTTTTAGGTTGTCAAAAATCAAACATCAAAAAGCTTTTCTCCTTCGCTTCCTGCTTATTTACTTAGACAAGTTTCTCTCGTACTCTAAAAAATATGACCTGATTCTAAAACTTTAGCCTTTTAATTGATCATCTTTAGATAGGGCTATAAATAAACCGAACGAATATAAATAAGTTCTATTTGTGTTTGTTTGTTTAACTTTTAATGAATATGAACAATAAACAAACGTAATTTTTTTGTTCATGTTCGTTCGTTTATTAATAAACGAACATGAACACAAACAATTAAAGCTAATGACTGCCACCAATTTGAATTTGAGCGAGTCTAATAAAGACCGATAGAGCAATAGTCGATGGTAAGAGAAATTATGGGTTAGGTATATAAGACTCGGCTTAGTACTAGAATAGGTTTACACCATGAGAGAAATGATTGAATATGTGTAGGAAAACAAATACAATAGATTAATTTGGGAGAGATTGGAGTATAATTATATGTGTGCGGAGTAGGTGGATGTTAATAAAAATATATGATTATAATAATAATAAATTTACAGCTAATATATAAATAAATGAATATAAACAAATAATAACAGAATGGTTTGTAAATATAAATAAACTAACAAGACCTTATTCATGTTCGTTTGTTTAACTAATCAAACAAAAAAATTTGTTTGTATTTGTTTGTTTAACTAAATAAATGAATATAAATGAATTTCTACCGATCAGTTTACCGAACATTTTGTTTGTTTACACCCCTATCTTTGAATAACATGAGCTCTTAGTTGAGTGAGATCGATTTTCAAACCGGTAACTAACTATTTTTCGGGGGCATAATTGAGAACTCTTGTGGGACAATAAATCACATAATTTTTTTTCTGAACTCTCTTTCTGGCACTGTGAAAATGTGATCTCCTTTGTTTTTGATGGTGTGAAAATGTGGTCTCTTTCTGGCTGTAATTGAATTGAACTGTTAGTTAGAGGGAAGAATGGACAAGCTTGGACCAAAATCAAAGGAGGGTAATCATTTTCCTTTCCCGACTTTAGTTCGAGGGTGGGGTATGGCATGTGGAAGCGCCATCATTAACCCTCTTTCTTTTCGCTTGTAATACTGTGCCTTTTAACTGGTATTACGTTATCAGTTCATTTTAGGGTTTTGAGGGGGGAAAAAAAACTTATAGCAGCTTTGTATTTATTTAATAGATAATTTTTATTTTACCTTTTTGAACTTAAGCTTTGATTGCCATGACTTTTTACAATTTGTGCCAAAGTTTTGAAAAGTTTAAAGACAATAATCCTTTATTTGGATTTCATTAATAAATTAATAATTGGAATGGAAGGAGAGAAAAGATAAGAATGAAAGCATTGAGTTATTTCTTCAAATTTAGAGGTGTGAAAAAAAAATAAAGGAGAGAAGTGAAAGAATAATAACTTCCCCTCTATTTCTTCTTACCCTAATAAGGAAGACAAATTAATTTTTCTCTCCTCACACTCCCTTTCCCCCAATCAAAACAAAGAGTAAGAGACATTATCTCTTTTCAAGTCTAGATATTGGAGTATCAGGGGAGAGATAATGATTAGAAATACGTTTATTTTTCTTGAAAACAAAAAACAAAATTTATAATACACTTGAGTACATTATTATATACTTATTCTATCCCACAACGGATAAAACATATTTTTTTTATTGTCTTAAAAAGATTGAAATATTTTCCTTTTTAGACAAATTTTATGTATTAATTTACCTTACTACCCTAGCATCTCTTTACACAAAACCTAATAAGAAATCTTTTTTTTCTTAATATTCATTTAAACTTTTACTACACAAAATCAAAAGAGAAATTTTGTTAATCATCATTTAAACTCTCACAACACAAAACCTCAAAATGAACTTTTAGTTTAAGGAGAAAAATTGAAAAAGTATCATAAATTACTTACACTTTAATCTTTGTCCCTAGAAAAATGTTTCATCTTTGTGGGACAGAAGGAGTACAAATACATATATTTTTGAAAGTTTAAAGCATCAAATTGCATTAAAAGATATGATAACTAGGCACATCATTGAACCCTTGAAGGGGGTTAGCAAAATAACGCGCAAGAAGCAAATGTCACTCTTCTTTTGGTCATGTGGTCATGTTATGTAAAACACCTTAACTGTTGATACAAGACACATTTTTCCAATAGTAAATAAAGTTACACTTAAACCACTCAAACATGGTATAGAGAACTTGAATATTTTTATTTGGACTAACTGCACAATTAGCCCCTGAATTTTTCCAACTTGAGTGAGTTAGTCCAAAACTCACTTCCCACCAAAACTTGGTCCTTAAACTTTGAAAAGATATGCAAGTCAGTCCAATTTCTACATTAACTAATTGATGGCATTTAGGGGAGAGTGATGTGGTGATGTATGGTTGAGATGGAGAAATCATGGGCAACAATCATGTTTCCGACAAAAAAGCTTCATGAGGCAATAGAGGAAAAAATAGAAAAAAAATAGGGAAAGGAAAAATTAAAGCCAACCTAAAATTATCTGAGGCTCATTTCTTCAACTCAAAAATCCAAAGGAAGAAGAATTTGAGCTTCGACTTATCAATCTCTTCAACTCTCTTCTTTTCAACTCATGAATTTATCTATCTTCTAACAGTCCATTGAAAATCTCATCATAGAACTTCCCCAGTTAAAGATCTTAAAACCTAACAAATGATTTGTATGAGAGACAAGAGAACAAAAAACCTCTTTACATTCCCATCATCCATATTCGGTAGGATTAAAGTCAAATTTATATCAAAAGAAACTACTAAAAGGATATCTAATTATACTTCAGTTATGACATCGGATTCAACTTGTTGACACCCAATTTCGTCCGGGTGTTTTAAAATTTTGAAAAAAATTTTATTAAAAAAAAATTAATTTAAAAAAATATATATATTACTATTATTATTAAAAAAAAATTTAATTAGTTTAAAATATATTTTTGTTTTGTGAAAATTTGATTTAAAATGATATATGTGTGAATATGTGTATGTTTGAAATAAAATAAAATTTCATGAAAAAAATGACAAAAAATTAAAAGTTTGAGGTAAAAATGACAAAATTGAGAAGTTTCGGAAAAAATTGACAAATTCTAAAAGTTCCAGGAGCATTTGGTAGTTTGTCACATAAAATTTTGAGCCTGCCGACGTTTTTGGCTCAAATTGACAGAAAACGACAAAATTGTCAAAATCAGAAGCTTCAGGAACTTATCCTGAGGCTGAGAGACGTAAAGGACTAAAATTGTCATTTTACCAATTTAAGAGATAAGTTTGAAATTTTTTATTAATTTATCCATCAACAGTTCAGCTAAACTTCCTCTATAAATAGCCCCCCAAATTTTGTGCTGAACACAGAAAAAAATACAGAGAAAGCTTAGAGCTCCGTTTTAAAAAATAGAAAAAATTACTTCCTTAGCCCCTGGCTCTCCTTCCTTTCTCCAGAAAATCCCAAAATTTTTTATTTTGACAGTTCGACCATCTTCTTCCTTCCATTTCCCGTGCGTTCTCTCTCTCTCTCCTCTCGTTTTCTCTCTCTTTCTCCTTCCTCTGCCGGCCGTCGCCTGCCGCCGCTCCGTCCGCGCCGCCGCCACGCCGCCGCTGCGTTCCTCCCTTGCGCCACCCTGCCCTTCCTCTTCCTCCCCTGCGCCGTGCCTGCTCCTCCCTCCTCCTCCCTCGCGTGTGCTCTGTCTCACGTTCCCAGCAAAATTCAAAATTAAAACTAAAGGGTACAACCCTTGTTTTGTCCTCTATTTTTTTTATTTCTTTCACTTTGGTCACTAACCTTTTATTTTGTTCTTGCAGAATTAATTCCTAACTATTTTAATTTTTACTTGTTTTACTTATTTGTTATTATTACTAACCCTTTTTTTTTTTGTTATTAACTTACTAACAACTAACTTTTAATATTATTATTGTTACTAACCTTTTAATTTTTGCATTATTACTAACTTTTATAATTGTTGTTAACAATTAATTAACTTTTTATTATTGTTGTTAATTAATTAATTTAATTAACTTGACTAACTTTTTATTATTGTTGTTAATCAATTAATTTAATTAACTTGACTAACTTTTTATTATTGTTGTTAATTAATTTAATTAACTTGTCTAACTTTTTATTATTTTTGTTAATTAATTAATTAACTTGGCTAACTTTTATTGTTGTTAATTAATTAATTTAATTAACTTGGCTAACTTTTATTGTTGTTAATTAATTAATTTAATTAACTTGACTAACTTTTTATTATTGTTGTTAATTAATTAATTTAATTAACTTGACTAACTTTTTATTATTGTTGTTAATTAATTAATTTAATTAACTTGACTAACTTTTTATTATTGTTGTTAATCAATTAATTTAATTAACTTGACTAACTTTTTATTATTGTTGTTAATCAATTAATTTAATTAAACTTGGCTAATTTTTATTATTGTTGTTAATTAATTTAATTAACTTTGCTAACCTTTATTATTATTTATTTTTAAAGTGGATGGCCAAAAAGCCCCACTTTATTATTATTAATTTTCCTTTATATAATTTTTTTTTAATTTAATTCACCTTTACCCTTACTTAAATAAATAAATGAAAATTAAAAGAAGATTATTTTTTTAAGCCTAATAAAAATAATTTTTTAAAAAGCCAATTATTTTTATTTTTCTTTTATAAATTGAATAATTATTTAAATAATAAATAACTTTCACTAAAAAAAAAAAACTAAAAGAAAGATAAGAAAAAGATAAGAAAGATAAGAAAAAGATAAAAAAAAGAAAAGAAAGAAAGAAAAGAAAGAAAAGAAAAAGAAAAGATAAAAAAAGAAAAGAAAGAAAGAAAAGAAAGAAAAGAAAAAGAAAAGAAAAGAAAAGAAAGAAAAGAAAGGAAAAATAAAACTAAAAGAAAGATAAAATCAAAAAGAAAGAAAAGAAAGAAAGAAAAGAAAGAAAAGAAAAGAAAGTGTAAAGAATAAAAAATAAATTTTTTAGATTATTAATAAATCTAAAAACAAAAGACTTACAAATTAGTAATAATAAATTCCATAAAAATAATAATTATATAACTAACAATTAATTAAAGTAATTTCCATATCCGGATGATCCAGCAGGATCTACGGTTTGGAAAATATCAAACTTTCAAAATAAATAAATTAAATAAAAAGATAAAAATCCATATTTTTACGATATGGATTAAAATTTTCACCAAATTCCGTGTCCAAATGACTCGGCAGAGTCCATGGTTCGGAATAAAAATCTTCCGTGTCCAAATGACTCGGCAGAGTCCATGGTTCGGAAGTATAAAATTCTATACAAATTAATTACCAAAAATCCACATCCGACTAATCCAGTTAAAATTTCTAATTTTGAAAATTAACTGAGAATTATTTAAAAGCAAAGCAAAACAAAATTAAAATCAACTAAGGTGCCAATTTTTGGGCGTTTTAACAAAGTTATTTTAACGTAACCGTACTCCCGATCCCCGAACTCTCGCAGACCAATTTTAAGGTGACCAATCGACCTAAGAAAACTGATTGGTGGCGACTCCCGAAAACCCGACGTTGCCACAGCTTGGCGACTCCGCTGGGGACTCCACGTTAGTGAGTCGAGCCTAAAATTGATTTGTTTTGATTTACTTTGCTTATTATGTGGATTTATATGTTATATTTACTTATTCTAAACATGCATAATGCATTCACAATATGAAGCTCTATACCCGAGCTTTCTCAAATCGAACACAATTCTTTCTAAGCGGAATTGGTGTTGTTGTCCTTGTGAGGCCATGGTCTCCAAGCCTTCACCGGTTTCAAAGTAGCAAAGTAGTGTATTGCCTCCTGAGACGGTTAGTCTCTGCATGGGCCCACGAAAAGCTATGACTCGAATTAATCCATTCCTTACATTAACCCTAGAGGGTAAGGAATCGGGCCATCACTATAATTTAGTGATGGGATTCGGGAACTATCCCTTGCCTTTTTGATAAGCCACCTTATGCATATAGAACTCCCCACTTAACCATAGAACTGACCATAGAATTTCTACCATTTTACCAACGCCATAAGCACGTCCTTGTTATGCTATGTTGTTGCTCTACACTTTTATTTTCTTCGTGTCTTATATTTATGGTTTTAATTCATTTTTCCATAATACTTCATGAGTTGTTAATTGCTATTTAACTTATTAATAACCTTATCTTTCTTGTGCAATTATTCTTCATGCATTAAAACCACGCATCAAATTATACTAACTTTTTGGTCTTTATAATGACAACTAAAAGTTTTGAAGTTCCACGATAGTGGATAATCAAATTCACTCATCGCATACATCCATTACATTAATCACGTGCATACAAAGTCTGATAAAAACATAATCTCATTGCATACATCCATTACATTAATCACGTGCATATAAAGTCTGATAAAAACATAATCTCATTGCATACATCCATTACATTAATCACGTGCATATAAAGTCTGATAAAAACATAATCTCGTTGCATACATCCATTACATCAATCATGTGCATACAAAGTCTGATAAAAACATAATCTCATTTTTCCTACATGCATCCATTGCATCAATCACATACACATAGGATCTAATAAAATATATCTTACTTTTAAAAGGATAAAATTGGACCTCGACACTGATATTCAACTCGGCTCCAAATAAGATTAATGGCAGAACAAATCGAAAGACGTCTCATAAAGATAGAGTCCAAGATAGAAAGTATGGCCGAACAAATGAGACAATTGATCGAGTTAATCAAGGCGAAAGCAATTCAAGAAGCACAAGTTCAGCCACCCATGACAGAAAGAGAAATGGTCACTTTGTTTGTCCAGACACTGAAGTACCTATATTATGACGAACACCTTGGCAATTCGGCAACTAATTTTTCTAACATTGTCATGTCTGGAGAAAGAATCGAGCATGAGATTAGGACTGGGAATATTACTGAATCCTTTAATAATCCTATGAAAAGAGGAGGACCATCTAGAAGAAAAGATGACGAAGTACAACAAATAGGACGCAGAAGAAGGATTCCCCTCGTGGATACTGTGGCTATCGGACCTCGCCTATCCTATTTTGCCAATGGGCCCAATGATTATCCTTCCAATAGGCCCAACAATTATCCTTTTAACAGACCTAATCAGTCATGGCCACCTGCTCCTACTCCTCCAGTACCTGCACCAAAACCAAGAGAAGTTTTCACACCAATTTCCATAACTTATACCGAGTTATACCCAAAACTCATCGAAAGACAATTTATCCGTCCAATTCCTACAAAGCCATTCAAACCCCCATATCCAAGGTGGTATGACCCTAACATTACCTGCCCATATCATGATGGCGTTCCAGGCCATGGCTTGGAAAACTGCATGGCATTGAAGCGTATAGTTCAACAATTAATCGAGTCAAAGTGGTTGGACTTTTCCGATGAGCCAAATGTCACCCACAATCCATTGCCGCCTCATCAAGCAAAACCAAGTCCAAGTTGCTAGGCCCGATGTGATTGATAATTGAAAAGTGAAGATTTCGAGCTAGAATTACATTGACTTTGGAAGGCCTCCAAGTCAGATCTGACCTAACAGTTCGCACACATTTTTGAATGACAAGGAATCCTTTGAATAAACTTGTATCTTTGATAGCTTGCCAAAGTAATCTAATAGTAAAAATCTCCTAGATTTAGTCCAGAATCTAGGGTGTAGTCTTTGTTAAATGGGCACCTGGTATTCTTTTTCTTGGTACAACAAAAAGATGTAATGTGTGCATTCTACCACTTTTTACTAAAATTTCATTTTTACATCCACATATTCTACCACTTTCTACCAAAAATTTCATTTTTCTTACATCTATCTCTCACTCTTTGCCATTATACTATCCATTATTACCATCACACTTTACTTTGTAAACAATACTACTCGTGGGTGAAAATAAAAGTTAAGGGAGATTTGATAGTAATGATCTTCAAAGTGCTACCAAATCTAGTAAGAAGGATTCCAAATGTTGCACCTCAACCCTAAAAAAGAATTCACAGTGGTTATCAACATCCTTGCAAGGAGTCTGGGATTAACTTCCAAAGAAGTTAGCTCTCATATTAAATGACTTCAGTGGCCTCCCAATTCTCACAAATGCTCAATACAAAAAAAAAATTCTCAGTTTTCCACAACACAAATTCCAACAAAGGAAAGAAGTTCCTCCCTTCCATCAAAAGCCATTAAAGAGAAAATCCAAACAAGAAAAAAAATCCAAAAAAAAAAAGAGACTGAGAAGCAAATAAAGCCACTTGAGTCATCTTACTTCAAGAAGGCTATGATCTCGGTTCTCCATAACACAAACTCCAAAAAAAAAAAAGGGAAAAAGTTCATCCCTTCCATCAAAAAGCCAACAAGGGAAAATTCAAAACCAAAAAAAGCGAGACTGAGAGCAAACACAAGCAAGTAAGGCCACTTGAATCATCTCATTTCAAGAAGGCTATGATCTCGGTTCTCTGTAACAAAAACTCCGAAAAGGAAAAAGTTCATCCCTTCCACCAAAAAGCCAACAAGGGAAAATTCAAAACCAAAAAGAACTGAGAACAAGCACGAGCAAGCAAGGCCACTTGAGTCATCTCACTTCAAGAGAGTTATCAAGCATGTTATCACCATAGCTCACACAAAAAAACAAAAAAACAAAAAAAAAAAAGAAGAAAAAGGGCTCAAACTAGAAAAAAAAAAAAAAAAAAAAAAGAAAAAAAGTGAGCTATGGATTCTAGACTGAAAACCTGCAAAGGCGGTTTAGAACACAAAAGCAACCCTCAAACCAAGCATGCATAAAGATCACAATAGTTGGGGGGCAACAGATGAGGTCTAACTTTCTGGAAAGAGTGGCAAGTTTGAGGTCATCACTATTGAGTTTTTCACCATAATCAAATTTGCTCACGAGTAGTATTAAAAGACCCTTCTTTCACACCACTCAAACTTAACTTTATTCAGACCTAATATTTACCTCTTAATATCATTCTCATTCAGCTAAAAGACTGCCACAAAAAAAAAAACATTCAAACTTAACTTTCCTCACACCTAACATTTACCTCTCGATATCATCCTCATTCAGTTAAAAGGCTATTATTGTGAATCATGTTTCTACCTTATTGCCTTGCACAGTTTATGTCTTCAAGTTGGAAAGGGAAGAATGACAGGACATTTTAATTGAAAACAAAGACCGTAAATTACTTTGTCAAGCTTTGAAAATTGATGAAAGTTTTTCTTTAAGGCCAAACCATTATTCATTAATGTATGTAGACTTAAAAGTAAGGAGATAGCTTGAGTCTTTCTTTAATAAGATGTGGTTCTTGTAAGAGAAATTTACGATCAAGTGCCATCACAAAGGTCTAGAAATCCTCAACCTTCTGTTAAATCAAAGGCGAGATGATATCTCTTTTCACATAAACACCATAATCAAGGGGGCAAAGTAGTCTCTACAAAGCGCAAGAAAAGTACTGCCAAGAAAGAAGCTCAATAGACAAGGGGGCAAGTCTTATGGATCAGAACCTGAGTCTAAGGAAGAGCAATCATTCGGACTGTAACATGGGGGTAAACAAGTGTCCGCACGGCCAGAAGAAAATGGGCAAAGCAGACATTGAAAGTAAAGCCTTTGATGGTATCAAATCCATGACAATGGATGAGTACCCGAAAGAGATATAAATTATGAGGCGGGCCAACTTTAAAGAAATTGAGGCCAAAATTCAAGAACAAGTCAAAGAAAGGGGATTTTGAAAAGAGTTGGGCTTTTGAGGCAGTGAACAAAAGCTGGAAAGCATAAAGAGATTCAATGATAGTCCAAGAAGGCAATTATAAAGAGGATCCAGTAAAGCAAAGATATGAAGAACTAGATCAATCCAAAAAAAATAAAAAATAAAAAAATAAATATAAATAAAAAAAAAAAAAAAAAAAAACCATCAATTACACATGCTTTGCATTCATGCATTTCACATCATGCATGCATGATTTTTACACGATAGGAATCAAATGGGAAACACATCCACCGCACCGTTACAGCAGTATAAGCTGAGATCTCAATAATATCAGCTCTTACCAATCTATCACTGGATACACAGCTAATATGCAGGACCAACCCACATCAGGAATTCAAGGATAAGGTAGACAATATGTCAAAAGCCTGGCAATTGATTCAATAATCGAGACTACACCTGGAAGGATAGGATTGACATCAGCTAGTAGTATCCAAAATAAGAGATAGCTATAGCCAAGGATAAGGCAGATATCAAAAAGGATAAAGTAGACAATATTGTCAAAAGCTTGGCAATTGATTCAATAATCGAGGCTACACCTGAAAGGACAGGATTGATGCCAGCTTAGCAGCATCCAAGATAAGAGATAGCTGTGGTCAAAGATAAGGCAGACATCAAGAAATATTGTCGTTGAAACTTTGTCAAAAGCGGACAATGGATTCAATAATCGAGGACTGGATCAACGGATAAAAAAAAAATATCTATCAAAATGAAGTAGGATCTACTTTTCCGGTTAAACGGCGGATACGGTACTCCGTGACTCTCAAGTCGGTTCTCTCAGTTGCCCATAATAACTGATTCCTTCACCCCTTCTTTCTTTTACTTCCTCCTAGAAAATGGATCCTACTTTTTCCGCCTTGCGAAAGTATTTCCCTTCTCTCCCAATGAACATCCTCAAAAAGATCTACCAAGTTCGCTGTGAACGATTAAGAGTTCTGATGCACAAAGGAATCCCTGAAGATGTGCGGTGGTTAATCGAAGCCAAGGTTCGTCTAGCAGGTGAAATCCCAGAGGCATTTGTGTCTCACATGCCTGGTATAGGCAAAAGCTCTTATGCCAAAAAGCGAAGAGCGAAAAGGTTACAAGTCTGCCATAAATGTGGACGGTGGACTTGTAATACTAAATGTCATTCTTTAGGGATGATCTCTGATAATCGAGAAGATAAAATACGATTCATTAAGAATGGCTTGAGTAAAGACTCGTTGGATGATATCCAATTGACTCTTGAGACGCATTCTTGTGGATCTGTGCAACGTGAACTACTTGGTTTGTGGAGCATTTTTCATGAAGAACGAGAACGATACAGTCCCGGGAATCTGACGTTAAACGACCCTATTTGTCAGCTTGTAAGAAAACTGGATGGGAAGCAAATCCTCGACTCATAGAAGCCGTTAATCCCGTTACTGGACGTAAAACCAGTGGAAGATGTGAGCCACAGTCACAATCACTGTACATACAATTTATCATATTTAAAATTTTCCATTTTTCTTTTAATAATGTATTTGCTCCCGTAAGTGTAATCGACACGTTATCCATTTCATTGCTATAAATGGAAAAATGGAAAATTTTTCTGTCTTACGAAAATATTTTCCTTCTCTCCCAATGAACATTCTCAAAAAGATCTACCAAGTTCCCTGTGAACGATTAAGAGTTCTGATGCACAAAGGAATCCCTGAAGATGTGCGGTGGTTAATCGAAGCCAAGGTTCGTCTGGCAGGTGAAATCCCAGAGGCATTTGTGTCTCACATGCCTGGTATAGGCAAAAGCTCTTATGCCAAAAAGCGAAGAGCGAAAAGGTTACAAGTCTGCCATAAATGTGGACGGTGGACTTGTAATACTAAATGTCGTTCTTTAGGGATGATCTCTGATAATCGAGAAGATAAAATACGATTCATTAAGAATGGCCTGAGTAAGGACTCGTTGGATGATATCCAATTGACTCTTGAGACGCATTCTTGTGGATCCGTGCAAAGTGAACTTCTTGGTTTATGGAGCATTTTTCATGAAGAACGAAACCGTTACAGTCCCGGGAATCTGACTGTAAATGACCCTGTTTGCCAGCTTGTAAGAAAACTGGATGGGAAGCAAATCCTCGACTCATAGAAGCCGTTAATCCCGTTACTGGACGTAAAACCAGTGGAAGATGTGAGCCACAGTCACAATCACTGTACATACAATTTATCATATTTAAAATTTTCCATTTTTCTTTTAATAATGTATTTGCTCCCGTAAGTGTAATCGACACGTTATCCATTTCATCGCTATAAATGCATGTTCTTCCAGTCGGTTTTCTAAGTTTCCTTCAATAACTAATTCCTTTCCATCATCTCTCAAATTCTTCTCTCATCAATGGATTCTACTCTTTCTACCCTGCGAAAATACTTTCCTTCTCTTCCAATAAAAGTCCTTAAAAAGATCTACCTTGCTAGATGTGAAAGAATCAGAGTTTTTATGCACAAAGGCATTCCTGATAATGTGCGGTGGCTAATTGAAGCTAAGGTTCGTTCAGCTGGTGAAGTTCCAGAAGCGTTCTTTCCCCGTATGCCCGGCTTTGGTAAAAGCGCTTATGCTAAAAAGCGAAGAGCAAAGAGGCTAGGTGTCTGTCATAAATGTGGACGATGGAATTGTAATACTAAATGTCGCTTTTTAGGATACATCTCCAGAAATCATGAAGATAAAAGAAAATTCATCAAGAATGGCTTGCGTAAGGAATCTTTGGATGATATCCTATTAACTTTTGAAACACATTCTTGTGAAATAGTGCAATGGGAAATTATGGATTTATGGTGGACTTTCCAAAAAGAACAAGATCGTTACAGTCTTGGGAATGTGACTTTAAACGACCCTGTTTGTCAGTTTGTAAGAAAACTGGATGGGAAGCAAATCCCCGACTTATAGAAGGCATTGAAGCCATTACTGGACATAAATCAGTGGAAGATGAGAGCCACGGTCATGATTCCTGTACATATAAGCTGTCATTTGTCTTTTCTTTTGACAATAATGTACTTGCTTCTGTAAGTGTAATTAACGCATTATCCCTTTCATCACTATAAATATGTGTTAGTTATTTTCGTTTCCTACAATCACTAATTTCTTTCTTTGCCTCCTTCATCAATGGAGTCTTCTCTTTCCGCCTTACGAAAGTATTTTCCTTCCTTCCCAATAAATGTTCTTAAAAAGATTTATCAAGCTAGATGTGAACGATTCAGAGTATTTATGCACAAAGGCATCCCTGATAATGTGCGGTGGCTAATTGAAGCTAAGGTTCGTTCAGCTGGTGAAGTTCCCGAAGCGTTCTTTCCCCGTATGCCCGGCTTTGGTAAAAGCGCTTATGCCAAAAAAAGAAGAGCAAAGAGGCTAGGCGTTTGTCATAATTGTGGATGTTGGATTTGCGGCAATAAATGTCGTTCTCCAGGAGTGATCACCAGAAATCGTAATGATAGAATAAAATTCATCAAGAATGGCTTGCGTAAGGAATCTCTGGAAGATATTCGAGAGGTTCTTGAAGCGCATTCTTGCGGAATAGTGCAATTTGAGGTTGTTGGATTATGGATAATTTTCCAAAAAGAACGAGATCGTTATAGTCTTGGGAATCTGACTTTAAACGACCCAGTTTGCCAGTTTGTGAGAAAACTGGATGGGATGCAAATCACCGATTCATAGAAAGCATTGAAGCCATTACTGGACGCAAAGCCAGTGAAAGACGAGGATCAAAGTCACGATTACTGTACGTGCTAGCTGTCGCTTTTGGAAAATTTCCTCCCCTTTTGGTAATAATGTATCCACTCCTGACGTGAACCAAAGTCACGATTACTGTACGTGCTAGCTGTCGCTTTTGAAATCTTCCTCCCCTTTCGGCGATAATGTATCCACTCCTGACATGAGCCATAGTCACGATACTGTACATGCTAGCTGCCACTTTTTAAAATTTTCCTTCTCTTCCAACAATCACGTACCTACTCCTGACGTAAGCTACAGTAGTGACTACTGTACATGCTAGCAGCTATTTTGAAAATTTTCCTCCTCTTTTAACGATAGTGTACCCATACCTGACCAGAGTCATACTCGTGACTACTGTGAATAGCTGGCAATAATGTATCCATTCTTGAAAATAAAATTATTGCCTTATCTCTATAAATATATCCTCTTTTCTCACAAGGGTAAGGATAGGAATGGAGAAAAGCCCAACTCGTAAATCCCGAAGTATTTGTGTATTTTCTGGGGCTTTTCCTGGAAAAGATGAAGAGTATTTAAAAGCAGCCAACCATTTGGGTAGAGTATTAGCTGAGCGAAAAATACATTTAGTTTATGGAGGAGGTAGTGTCGGATTAATGGGAGGTGTAGCATCAGCAGCATCTCTAGGAGGAAGTCAAGTTTTGGGCATTATCCCTGGACCTCTGAAATTTATTTCTGGGGGCACGATTGGAGAAGAATTAGTGGTTAAAAATTTGCAAGAGCGTGTGTTACAAATGCTTTTAAATGCTGATGCTTTTATCGCTCTACCAGGTGGTTTTGGCACATTGGGAGAAGTCTTTCAAATTGCTTCCATGGCCCAACTTAATTTGCATAAGAAACCCATTGGGCTTTTAAATGTTAACAATTTCTTTACAGGTCTGATAGCTTTTATGGATTATGCTATGCAGAAGAATTTCATATCAAGAGTGGCACGGCGAATTATAATATCCGCAACAACTGTTGAAGAATTGTTAGATAAAATACAAGCTTTTGTTCCTGAACCAGATCCAGCAATGATTCAGATAGACTGGACACGACAGTCTTTCCCGACCAGTTCACTCCCATAATGGTCCTCTACTCACCTTGTTGAAGTATTGTGGAAGAAAGAAGCGATCTGATCCGTTTTTCTTGTCCTTTAGTTTTATTATCAGCATTTTCTTTCGCGTTTCAGTTTTTCTTTTCAGGGAATTTCTTTTTTTATAATATAGTTTCGTCCATGCTGATATTAAAACCATAGGACAATGCCTTTAGGTTGGAATGACTGAGTAAAGAGTAATTTTTGTTACTCTTGAGACGCATCCTATTAGGTCTACTAGGCATAACAATTTGGGGTAGTTAAGCTTTAACCTTATTCGGATGACATATCTCACAAGGGAATCTATATTTACTGAAGAAAATATTAGATGAACCTTGAATATTGATTCCAAACATCCGTTCCATTTACATAATTTGTCAGTGTTATTGTCATCATCAAGATTCACTCGTTTTATCGAAGCCTAATTCTTTGCGCTCGCCAATTATGAAAATTCACACTTTCGAAGAAAATTATTCCAATTTCAATTGCTTTCATATAAATTTCGCTCGAGGTCCTAAGGAAAGCTCCTTAGCCTCAAAATCAATTTTCATCATCGGGGTTTTAAGGATGGAACCTTTGCCTCGAAAATAATCAATTTTCATCATCGAGGTTTTAAGGATGGAACCTTTACCTCGACATCAATCAATCAATCCGAGGTTTTAAGGATGGAACCTTTGCCTCGAAAAGAATCAATTTTCATCATCGGGGTTTTTAGGATGGAACCTTTGCCTCGAAAATAATCAATTTTCATCATCGGGGTTTTAAGGATGGAACCTTTGCCTCGAAAAGAATCAATTTTCATCATCAGGGTTTTAAGGATGGAACCTTTGCCTCGAAAAGAATCAATTTTCATCATCGGGGTTTTAAGGATGGAACCTTTGCCTCGAAAAGAATCAATTTTCATCATCGGGGTTTTAAGGATGGAACCTTTGCCTCGAAAATAATCAATTTTCATCATCGGGGTTTTAAGGATGGAACCTTTGCCTCGAAAACAATCAATTTTCATCATCGGGGTTTTAAGGATGGAACCTTTGCCTCGAAAACAATCAATTTTCATCATCGGGGTTTTAAGGATGGAACCTTTGCCTCGAAAAGAATCAATTTTCATCATCAGGGTTTTAAGGATGGAACCTTTGCCTCGAAAATAATCAATTTTCATCATCGGGGTTTTAAGGATGGAACCTTTGCCTCGAAAACAATCAATTTTCATCAATTCGAAGTTTTAAGGATAGAACCTTTGCCTCGAAAACAATCACTTTTCATCATCGGGGTTGTAAGGATGGAACCTTTGCCTCGAAAATAATCAATTTTCATCATCAGGGTTTTAAGGATGGAACCTTTGCCTTGAAAAGAATCAATTTTCATCATCGGGGTTTTAAGGATGGAACTTTTGCCTCGAAAATAATCAATTTTCATCATCGGGGTTTTAAGGATGGAACCTTTGCCTCGAAAACAATCAATTTTCATCGGGGTTGTAAGGATGGAACCTTTGCCTCGAAAATAATCAATTTTCATCATCAGGGTTTTAAGGATGGAACCTTTGCCTTGAAAAGAATCAATTTTCATCATCGGGGTTTTAAGGATGGAACCTTTGCCTCGAAAATAATCAATTTTCATCATCGGGGTTTTAAGGATGGAACCTTTGCCTCGAAAATAATCAATTTTCATCATCGGGGTTTTAAGGATGGAACCTTTGCCTCGAAAACAATCAATTTTCATCGGGGTTTTAAGGATGAAACCTTTGCCTCGAAAACAATCAATTTTCATCATCGGGGTTTTAAGGATGGAACCTTTGCCTCGAAAATAATCAATTTTCATCATCGGGGTTTTAAGGATGGAACCTTTGCCTCGAAAATAATCAATTTTCATCATCGGGGTTTTAAGGATGGAACCTTTGCCTCGAAAATAATCAATTTTCATCATCGGGGTTTTAAGGATGAAACCTTTGCCTCGAAAACAATCAATTTTCAACATCGGGGTTTTAAGGATGGAACTTTTGCCTCAAAAATAATCAATTTTCATCATCGGGGTTTTAAGGATGGAACCTTTGCCTCGAAAACAATCAATTTTCATCATCGGGGTTTTAAGGATGGAACCTTTGCCTCGAAAATAATCAATTTTCATCATCAAGGTTTTAAGGATGGAACCTTTGCCTCGAAAACAATCAATCAATTCGAGGCTTTAAGGATGGAACCTTTACCTCGACATCAATCAATCAATTCGAGGTTTTAAGGATGGAACCTTTGCCTCGACATCAATCAATCAATCCGGGGTTTTAAGGATGGAACCTTTGCCTCGAGATCAATCAATCAATCCGAGGTTTTAAGGATAGAACCTTTGCCTCGAGATCAATCAATCAATCCGGGGTTTTAAGGATGGAACCTTTGCCTCGAGATCAATTATCAATCCGAGGTTTTAAGGATGGAACCTTTGCCTCGACATCAATCAATCAATTCGAGGTTTTAAGGATGGAACCTTTGCCTCGAGATCAATCAATCAATCCGAGGTTTTAAGGATAGAACCTTTGCCTCGAGATCAATCAATCAATCCGGGGTTTTAAGGATGGAACCTTTGCCTCGAGATCAATCAATCAATCCGAGGTTTTAAGGATAGAACCTTTGCCTCGAGATCAATCAATCAATCCGGGGTTTTAAGGATGGAACCTTTGCCTCGAGATCAATTATCAATCCGAGGTTTTAAGGATGGAACCTTTGCCTCGACATCAATCAATCAATTCAAGGTTTTAAGGATGGAACCTTTGCCTCGACATCAATCAATCAATCCGGGGTTTTAAGGATGGAACCTTTGCCTCGAGATCAATCAATCAATCCGAGGTTTTAAGGATGGAACCTTTGCCTCGAAAACAAATAATCAATCAATCAGTCCATCTTACAACGATAGGAGCTTTCCTATCGTTAGAGGTTCTAAGGACATTTCCTTAACCTAAAACAAACAATCAATCCATCAGTCCATCTTACAACGATAGGAGCTTTCCTATCGTTAGAGGTTCTAAGGACCTTTCCTTAGCCTCAAACAAATAATCAATCAATCAGTCCATCTTACAACAATAGGAGCTTTCCTATCGTTAGACGTTTTAAGGACCTTTCCTTAAACCTTACTGTTTGGGCGGCGAGAACATTCTCAATGCCTACCTAAGCCGGACGAAATTTGGTAACGACTTTGCATACATCATGTCCCATGAAGCATGCAAAGGGGGGCAGCTGTTGACACCCAATTTCGTCCGGGTGTTTTAAAATTTTGAAAAAAATTTTATTAAAAAAAAATTAATTTAAAAAAATATATATATTACTATTATTATTAAAAAAAAATTTAATTAGTTTAAAATATATTTTTGTTTTGTGAAAATTTGATTTAAAATGATATATGTGTGAATATGTGTATGTTTGAAATAAAATAAAATTTCATGAAAAAAATGACAAAAAATTAAAAGTTTGAGGTAAAAATGACAAAATTGAGAAGTTTCGGAAAAAATTGACAAATTCTAAAAGTTCCAGGAGCATTTGGTAGTTTGTCACATAAAATTTTGAGCCTGCCGACGTTTTTGGCTCAAATTGACAGAAAACGACAAAATTGTCAAAATCAGAAGCTTCAGGAACTTATCCTGAGGCTGAGAGACGTAAAGGACTAAAATTGTCATTTTACCAATTTAAGAGATAAGTTTGAAATTTTTTATTAATTTATCCATCAACAGTTCAGCTAAACTTCCTCTATAAATAGCCCCCCAAATTTTGTGCTGAACACAGAAAAAAATACAGAGAAAGCTTAGAGCTCCGTTTTAAAAAATAGAAAAAATTACTTCCTTAGCCCCTGGCTCTCCTTCCTTTCTCCAGAAAATCCCAAAATTTTTTATTTTGACAGTTCGACCATCTTCTTCCTTCCATTTCCCGTGCGTTCTCTCTCTCTCTCCTCTCGTTTTCTCTCTCTTTCTCCTTCCTCTGCCGGCCGTCGCCTGCCGCCGCTCCGTCCGCGCCGCCGCCACGCCGCCGCTGCGTTCCTCCCTTGCGCCACCCTGCCCTTCCTCTTCCTCCCCTGCGCCGTGCCTGCTCCTCCCTCCTCCTCCCTCGCGTGTGCTCTGTCTCACGTTCCCAGCAAAATTCAAAATTAAAACTAAAGGGTACAACCCTTGTTTTGTCCTCTATTTTTTTTATTTCTTTCACTTTGGTCACTAACCTTTTATTTTGTTCTTGCAGAATTAATTCCTAACTATTTTAATTTTTACTTGTTTTACTTATTTGTTATTATTACTAACCCTTTTTTTTTTTGTTATTAACTTACTAACAACTAACTTTTAATATTATTATTGTTACTAACCTTTTAATTTTTGCATTATTACTAACTTTTATAATTGTTGTTAACAATTAATTAACTTTTTATTATTGTTGTTAATTAATTAATTTAATTAACTTGACTAACTTTTTATTATTGTTGTTAATCAATTAATTTAATTAACTTGACTAACTTTTTATTATTGTTGTTAATTAATTTAATTAACTTGTCTAACTTTTTATTATTTTTGTTAATTAATTAATTAACTTGGCTAACTTTTATTGTTGTTAATTAATTAATTTAATTAACTTGGCTAACTTTTATTGTTGTTAATTAATTAATTTAATTAACTTGACTAACTTTTTATTATTGTTGTTAATTAATTAATTTAATTAACTTGACTAACTTTTTATTATTGTTGTTAATTAATTAATTTAATTAACTTGACTAACTTTTTATTATTGTTGTTAATCAATTAATTTAATTAACTTGACTAACTTTTTATTATTGTTGTTAATCAATTAATTTAATTAAACTTGGCTAATTTTTATTATTGTTGTTAATTAATTTAATTAACTTTGCTAACCTTTATTATTATTTATTTTTAAAGTGGATGGCCAAAAAGCCCCACTTTATTATTATTAATTTTCCTTTATATAATTTTTTTTTAATTTAATTCACCTTTACCCTTACTTAAATAAATAAATGAAAATTAAAAGAAGATTATTTTTTTAAGCCTAATAAAAATAATTTTTTAAAAAGCCAATTATTTTTATTTTTCTTTTATAAATTGAATAATTATTTAAATAATAAATAACTTTCACTAAAAAAAAAAAACTAAAAGAAAGATAAGAAAAAGATAAGAAAGATAAGAAAAAGATAAAAAAAAGAAAAGAAAGAAAGAAAAGAAAGAAAAGAAAAAGAAAAGATAAAAAAAGAAAAGAAAGAAAGAAAAGAAAGAAAAGAAAAAGAAAAGAAAAGAAAAGAAAGAAAAGAAAGGAAAAATAAAACTAAAAGAAAGATAAAATCAAAAAGAAAGAAAAGAAAGAAAGAAAAGAAAGAAAAGAAAAGAAAGTGTAAAGAATAAAAAATAAATTTTTTAGATTATTAATAAATCTAAAAACAAAAGACTTACAAATTAGTAATAATAAATTCCATAAAAATAATAATTATATAACTAACAATTAATTAAAGTAATTTCCATATCCGGATGATCCAGCAGGATCTACGGTTTGGAAAATATCAAACTTTCAAAATAAATAAATTAAATAAAAAGATAAAAATCCATATTTTTACGATATGGATTAAAATTTTCACCAAATTCCGTGTCCAAATGACTCGGCAGAGTCCATGGTTCGGAATAAAAATCTTCCGTGTCCAAATGACTCGGCAGAGTCCATGGTTCGGAAGTATAAAATTCTATACAAATTAATTACCAAAAATCCACATCCGACTAATCCAGTTAAAATTTCTAATTTTGAAAATTAACTGAGAATTATTTAAAAGCAAAGCAAAACAAAATTAAAATCAACTAAGGTGCCAATTTTTGGGCGTTTTAACAAAGTTATTTTAACGTAACCGTACTCCCGATCCCCGAACTCTCGCAGACCAATTTTAAGGTGACCAATCGACCTAAGAAAACTGATTGGTGGCGACTCCCGAAAACCCGACGTTGCCACACAACTAGACCAACCAAAAAAATGAAATGGAGACTAGGGACAAGTGACTAGAAAAGAGTGGGAGCCAAATAAGAACTTTTCAGTAAAAGACATCTGAGAGAGAAACCTCACCCAACAGAAGAAAATAAAGATGTCGAGAACCAAAATTAATCTTCTTATAAAACAGGTAAGCATTGAATCCAGATAAAACCATATATGATTTAAAAAAGCAGAGACAAACAAAGCTCAAAACCAAATCCAATTTACTCTTCTTAGTGTCACTATCATTTCCCTAACAACCAACATTCCCTATAATGCAACAGATAAATAAAAGAAGAAAAATAGTGGGAGCCGCATTACCGATGAAATAAACTCATCGCCCAAAATGTAGCTTCGTTAGAGAGTGAAGTTCGGCTGAAGCTCCATTGTTGCAAGAGATTGAGGTCTAAAATTGTTATAAGGGTTCCATTTTTGTGTTCGGCTAGAGAGAGAAAAAGAAAAAGAAAAAGAGAGATAGGTGGTGGTTATGTAGAAGGAGAAGGATGAGGAGGAGGACGAGAAGAGGGAGTGACAGTAAGTGTGAGGCGTTAAAAACGTTTCTATTTTTCATTTTCAACTCTATCTCAGCCATTCATTGCCACATCACCTTACCCCTAAATGTCGTATGTTAATTATTGTAGCAATTGGACTGACTTGTATTGCTTTTCAAATTTCAAGGGGTAGATTTTAGTAAAAAGTGAGTTTTGGACCAACTCGCTTAAGTTGGCAAAGTTTGGGGGCTAATTGTGTAGTTAGGCCTTTTTATTTTCCCTATGACTTGATCATTAGTAAGGGTGTTCATCTAACCCGATCAACCTGCAAAACCGTGTGCCCTAAATCTAACCAATAACAAAACTAGTTAGGGTCGAAGCGGGGCAGTGAAAAGATGAACCTAGTTATTCATGTCGGGGAGTGTTCCAATTTTAAAACCACATAAACTCAACCCGAACCACTTTTTCTCTCAATTCCTAAATTCTAACCCCCAATAACATGATGACAATGTTTAAACTTCACTTCTTTCTCTTTTACTGTGTGATTTGTTTCTTACTTATTTATAACTGTTTTGAATTGAGATTTTTTTTTTGTAGAAATTCATGTGAGACTTTAGCTATTTGTACACATCCAGTTTTTGTCATTGAGTATAAAAATTGGCCAACATGACATACATATAGGTGAATGAGCAAAGAGACAAAAAATGAGAAGAAAGAGCTAGACTATTCAGTTACGTATGCAAGTTACTACAAGTTGGTTTTTGTTTTTAATATATAAAGTTATAGCAGTGAGTGTGAGCTTTTGCAACTAAATTTTCTTGTTTACTTATTAATTTCAATGTTATTTGAGTTTTGAGATCATTATTTAAAACTAAAGTAGGTTTAAACCATACTTTCAGTTTTTTGTAGGTTTTTTAATTTTGTATTATTGTCATACAATTGTTTTATCTTCTTTATGAAAGTTTTAGGAACATGAGATTTTATTTGAATTGAGACATTTTTTGTAAAAATTAAAACTTGAAGTATAATTGTATGTTTTTTTACTTATTTATAGTTATTTTGGATAAAAATTGTTAACTTATAGAAGAATATAGAAGCTGATCATACCACACCAACTTGAGCAGATTTTTATATGGTTTGGGTTATCAAAGGGTTTAAAAGTATTTTGGGTAGGGTTTAGTAGTGAATTGGAAAACCCAATCAATTATGCGGTTAAGGTTGGTTTGAGTCGAAACCCAAGCATACTCAACCAGTGAACACCGCTCCATTATGGCTAAATAAGAGATTTGGCCCAACAGAGCCTTGCACGACAAGGGAATCAACTTTCATCATTCGAAAAGACCCCAAATCATCCCTTATATGCTCACTAAATTTCCCCCCTCTATGACAAAAGACTTCGCTCAATCCAATTTAGCTTATAATACTTTTCTTTCTCATGATCAATTTTACTTTTCAAAATTTTCTCAAGACTTTTGAAAATTAAAGATAAAAAATAGAAAAAGAGAAGTCGACTCGGGTCAAGCGCTTCAATTACCTTTATATTGAGGCAATAATAAAGAAAAGGGTGAAACATTGGGAGTAGAAAGACAAAGGGGGGGAAACCAATGGAGGGGTCATTGCCAATCATTTGGATTCTGTGAAGAAAAGAGAATGGATGAGTGGGAAGTGATATAAAGAGTTTTGGACCCATATAGCCATTGGCGTGCTTCGGACGACAATTTTGGTCTTACACTACATGCCCTTCCTAAAGCCATACCTCCTTTCTCACATACATTTGCTTTGCGTTGCCCCGAAATTGATGCTATAAATTAATGAAGTCGTTACAAAGTCAAATATATATTCGATCTTGCTCCACAGTATGTTATGGAGAAAAAGCTACAACGTCCTTTTGAGCTAGGTATATATTATCATTTATTTTTTCTCATATAGATCTGCAGGACTTTTGAAACATAATATTAATGCATTGAGCTGTTTCTTTAATAGAATAAAATACGCACTCGCTGTGATTTTTTCTCAAAAAAAAAAAAAAAAGGACATACCAAGGATGCTCGAGAGGTTGAAAAGACACAAGGTTTTTGTAAGACTTTGGGAATATAGTAAAAAATTTAAATGCTCAGAAAAGAGAAGATTTGAAGAGCAAAACCGTATATATTCAATATCTAATAATTAGAGATCGAACCTAACCTTATTTTCTCAATAGTGAAAAATGTGATTCCCCCACCCCCACTATCATTTTCCCGAGTAACTATCTTCTTCTTAGGTCAATGAAAATAGAAAAAGTTGGAGGAGGGAGATTTGGATTATCTTTTGATGATTATTCCACTAAAAAATGGCGTGACTTTTAATATATATGAGACGTGCAGTGATCGACATAATCAGTCAAACAAAGTTTAGGGCTGAGTCATATATCGATCCCTCCTTTGTGGTGGCTACATGGCCTGTTTTTTGAAACCCTAAATTCAAGAGAAATATCATTGATCTAATCATTGAAATTAAATGAAGCCTAATATATACTACATGTCAACCTCGAGAAACCGCCTAAGTTGATCAAGCTTTCAGCTTTTAAAATGTTTAGTCTGGATTTGTTTGATTGGAAGATAATTTAGGCACCTAAAAAAAAAAAATTAATAATAATACTAGATTCGATTCAAGATCTTAGATTCTTATGTATGCAAAAGACTCGTTTCAGATAAATTAATTTCTATTTTGACATTTCATGACTATAAAGTTTTAAAAACTTGAAAAGTTTAATTATTCATGCTTGTTTATTTCTATATCTGGAAAAATTTTGAACAACAGGTAAACAAATTCTATCACTGCTAGAATACAAGTGATCAATATGAAAAAGGTTCGATAAAGTTGTAGACTATTTCTGTAATTAGTTCATGCAATATTGTTCCCTCTGATCCATACTTGCATATGATTCCTTTTCCTTAAATTTATTATTTTTACCAAATTGGAAAAAAAAAAAGATTAAAAAGTGCCATGCTTTTGTTGTTTCTTCTTCCTTCTGAACATACACTGTAAATCTCGCAATAAAATCGATTAGAGTGGGGACAGACAGTCAAAGGGAATCACGCTGGTCCCTCCACCAGCAAAAGTTACACTTTAAAGTCAAGAATCAGAGGGATTCGTGTTAAAAATGAGCTGCTGTGAGGGACTAGAGGAGTAAAATAAAGAGATCAAATAAGGGTAAATGTCATGCTAAGTCTCTTAGCTTATTTTTGTATTCTAAACAAGTACCTTACCTTATGATTATCCTAATAAAGTAATTTACCTCATTTATTACATCTCAATTGAGTCTTTTTTATCAATTTTATTGTTAATTTAGATGAAAATTGCTAATGTGACATTAATTACGATTAAAATAAATTTAAAATATCAATTTCAATCCTCAAACTTTTCCAATTAATAGTTCTTAACCTTAAAAATCTAAATCAACTATTTATGCCCAATTTCCCTAAATCCCCCAGGTCATCCCAAACCGCTGCCTCCTTCTGGCTCTACTCCTTCACCAAGCATAGCACCAGCAGCACCCCGCGATGAACTCTACCACTCGATTTGATATCTTCAGTATCATCCTTACCAGAAGCTGCACCGTCCAATCTGCTTCAGCCCATCCGTCTAATTTGCTTTAGCTTTGTCCGACCGTCTTCAACTTAGGGAGCTGTTCGACAAGGATTTGGATGCCATTTTCCTCAACCAAAACAAGAATAAAAAGAAAACAAAACAGAGGCAAATGTGCTCGACAAATCAGAGTTTGAGAGGTGATTCCTTTATGAATCGGAGGCGAATCTGCCCAATGAATATGATGACGAAGCCAAAGAACCTGAGCAGGATATGAAGGCCAAGGATGGGACCGAGAGGGGAAGGCCGAGAAAGAAACGAGGAGGTGGATTAGGAGAGCACAGGACGATTTTGTCTCTCCTAGTGCCGGATTTGGCGTCGATTTCATCAGTCATCAAATTCACGATATAGCGGATTTGGCATTATTTGAGGTCATCCATCTATTAGAAAAGTTTGTCAGCATCAATTTCGTCGGCCATTGATTTTGCCGCTATCGATTTCGCTCGTCTTCTCAGTTGTTTGCTTGATTTGGTTTGGGTTCAACATTAGTTTTAGAATTTCATGATTTAAAATTATTGATTAGAAAAATTTGAGGACCACAAGTTGTTATTTTACATTCAATTTAATATTAATTAATATCACATCAGCAATTTTTATCCGATTTAACGATAAAATTGATGGAAATGACTCAATTGGAACACGATGAATGATATAGAATATTTCGATAGGACAATTTTAAGGTGGGGTACTGTTTGGACACAAAAATAAGCTAAGGAAACCTAACATAAAATTTACTTGATAAAATTATATGTTTTCATTAATTAACAATATATTCTTTTTATTACTCAAAAGTTTTTATACAAATATATGCGGTATTTATAGAAAAAGTGACAAAAGCAGGATTCAAACCCCCAACCTTCACTTAGTATCTCTCACATATCAGTCACCGGACCAAAGTGCTAAGATAATAATTAATAACATAAATGATACATATTAATGATTGTGACTAGAAAAAAATATCTGTTTATATCGTGTGAAACTTCGCAACTATTCAAAAAATAGACATAAAGAGAAGTACATACCTTAATATCTTGTACAGATACTTACCAAAATTTATAACCAATTCGTTTTAATTTAAGTCAATTGATTTTAAAATGATTTATTTTTATTATTATATTTTTTTACCTGAAACTAATTTTAATTAAAATTCAATATTATGTAGCTATAATAATCTACTAAAAATATAATTTTTGTATTCTTACTAAATTTTTATGAATTTTTTGAGTTTAAAGTATTAAAAAAGAAAAATTTATAAAAATTTAACAATATCATTAAAATTTACTTTCAAATAGATTATTGCATTGATATAACATTAGCTTTCAAATGAAATTGGTTTCAAGGAAAAAAAAAAAGAGTAAAAGTAAAAATAAGTTAGTTGACTTAAGTTAAAACAAATTGGCTCTTAATATTGGTACTAATGGATTGGATAAAAGAAGTTAATTGGACCGTTTAATCAAACAAGTGATACTCTTGAGATTTTATACCGTTAGTAAATTAATTCTTTCAATCTGTTTATAATTAACACCTCCAAAGAAAAAATAAAGAGAAGAAAAGGAGCCAAATTGGACTGGAGGGCATCATCACCTCCAATGCTGATGTTTTATCAACCCACAAGTGCTAATTGATGTTGTTCCTTTTGTGGGCCTTCTTTTCCAAATTCTCATCACTACCAAGAAGGATTTCTTATTCAAACAGAGGCTTTAGAGAAGAATAAATGTTACAGCCTGATTTTTGCAATTGGCTTTTAAAATAATACTTCCATAGTAATTACACTGAGATGAATTGTACCTGAACAGATGGCGTATATCGTACTTTCGTCTTTGAAGTTTGAACTACAAAATATGACATGGAGGGTCCTAAAAATTTGCATTGTTGGTCACTGAGCTATATTCTTTACAACAGACTACTCCTCAAACTAAAAAACAGTAAAAAAGTTTCATGATTAAATCAAGATATTACAATAGAATGCAAATTTTATCCAGTGATGTAAGGGAGTGGGGCGTAACAACCATCCAAATGAGCCTCTGTTATGAACGAAACAAATAATCTTTCTTACTATTAAAAAAAATGGAATAAACCAGTAAGCAAAGGGGAAAAAAACCATTCTTTTATGCAAGAGAAAACTAAGGATAATGAAATTTTAAGTTAAAAGGTTTTCACAGTTTATTTGTAAATGACATTGTTTCAGGCTTTTATATTTTTTTTTTCAAGATATTGTACAATTTGGAAATTAATATTCCAAAATATAAAAAAACTTACTAAATTGTTTCTAAAGAAATAGCAACTTTTACATAGATAGACCAATGGCAACCAACAAGAATGAAAAAATATGCATAAATTGAATAGTTAAGAAATTGGAGTACTGATCATATATCAAATAAAATTGAAGGTTAAAATTGTTACGTTAGAGAATAAAACGATGAAACTGATAGCCTTTCTAGGTCCAGAATCCCATCCCACGGCATCGACCCACTTCAATTTCATTTTCCAGTTTCAAATAATGCTAGTTTTTCATTTTATTTCTTTTTTCAACATTTTACAGTCTATATGTAATTAATAATATTAATTGTATCTGCCTTAAAATCGCATGAATTTGAAATACAATAACTTTTTATATACAAATTCTACAAGATCCAATAAAAATAAAAAATATTAAAATAATGGCATTTACATACAAATTAATAAACTTTAGCTTATAATTTCATTACCCTTAGTTTTTTTCTCACATAAAAGAATAAAATGCTTCTTTTATTTTGGTAAATAGAATTGAATACAATCTATTACAAGAGTAGAAATGAGAATAAACAATCCTAAACCTATGGGGTGAAGGGGTTTGCTGCACAAACCTTAGAGGATCTTGGCTGTAATTAGCTCATTTTTTATGCCCGTTTTGTGTAGAGTGCAGTGCCACTCCTCGAAGCCTAGCTTTGCTTGTGGGTGTCCCTTTGTATTGTCATTTTTGCTGGCAAACGAGGGACAAAATACTTCTTTGGCCTTGGTAGTTTATGTAATTCAAGTTGAGAACCAATCCATGAAGCACATACTCACACTACATAAGCTACTGTTTAGAAAAAAAAAAAAGGTAAGTGTCAGGCGATTAAGCTCTTCAACTTGAAGTCATATGTACATATTAGAAATCACACAAACTTCCTATGTGAGATATAGGGTGCATAATATCTCCACTTATATGCCCATACGAAACATATAGAACAAATTTAGGTCTTAAGTTGCACATATAATCAAAAGTATAGTCTACACCACCACAGAATTAGGCCGACTTTGGTACCATTTATGGCAATCTAAGTCTAGAATATGTTCTCGGAATACTCGCCTACACCACATAAGCTATCTTTTAGAAAAAAAAATAAGTATAAGGTGATCAAGCTCTTTAACTTAGAGTTATATATACATATTAGAAATCATACAGACTTTTCATAGGATATACAGTGTCACAATTTATATCATTCTTTGTAATAGCAATGAAAAATTATTATTTCTTGTTTCATTTGGTAATAAAATAGGCTTAATTGGAATGAGAGTTACACAAGTAAATAGCACCATTTGTCTAAAACCTTTTATCATTGCAAATTAGTAATCAACCTCCATTATATTGCAAATTGGTCCTAAACTTTTATAATTTATTAGCCTGAACTCCTTAGGCTTGAGCTTAACGAGCTCACCATAATGAGACTCAAGCTCAGTTAAAAAGACCCACAAGCCTTGGTTTAATTACTTAATAAGCTTGATATGCTATTGAACAACTTGATACATAGATCTTGATTTGAGTTCGATTAGGCAGGTTGGATATCAAGCCCATTAAGCATAGAATTCATTATTAGATGTTGGGACATTGTTTACCTAGTTGAGTGAGGAGTTTGGAGTCAAGATTATGGAGGTTGCCTTGAGAATTATGATAAAGAAAGTCCAGATTGTGCCTTTTACTAGTTGTTACTACCAATGGCGTATGAGAGATGATGATAATTAAGAGATTATGGTGATGGGAGATAACAGTAGACAAGAGACAACGCTTGACATTCACCGATGACAGCAAACAAAAGACAACACTAGACATAAGACGTTGGTGGACGTCTGCCAACAATGACGAACAACAAAGAAACATATGATGGTAGACTAGTTGGAGAGTGGACATTGAGGGTCGAAGCATTGACGGAGATGTGGAGTCTCAAACCACGGGGGAGGTTGGGCATAGTGAATTAGTTTTAAAGACATATTAGGGACATATTAGGCTAGATGAGATATTGAATTGAGTAGTATCCAGCTTGAATTTGGCTCGACAGGAATTCAAATATAAACTTCAACTCAACTCAGGCTTAAAGTTTGATGGGCTAGATTCAATAAAAATAAAATTAAGCTTGAGCTTAAACATTTTGATATGGGTTTGTTTCATTACCACTCATGCCTTAGACACAACAACTCAATTTATAGAGATAACAAAAAAATGATAGTTTAAATGGTTCACTAACTCTTAAAAAATTATGGTATAATTTGAATTTATGAAAAGATAGTTATCAAAAAATTTAAATAAAAAATAAAAAATTGTTATTAGACAATTAATGAGAGTTAATGAAGTCAAATTGTTCAATGGCTATTTTTCAATAAACTCAAATAATGCTATAATTTTTTTAAAGTTAATAAACTATTTAAACTATCAGTTTTTTCTCTCTTTAGAAAAATTAGAAAAACCCTCTATGGTTTTGTCTAATCTACATTTTACCTCCTCTATTTTAAAAAACCTACACTTTACGCCATTTTTCTTTTACAGAATTCGATAACAACTTCTAAAAACTTAATTTAAATATCTGATAACCATGCTACCGTAATTTAAAGATTTTTAATATTTTTTTCACAGTTAACTAACCTTTAAAAAATATTGGTATGAATTTATAAGGAAAAAAATCCATTTATAGAAAGAAAAAATTGATAATTTAAACGTCTATTAACTATAAAAAAAATATTGTAGAGCTCAAAATTACTGAAAATGACTATTGTGTAGTTTAAATTACAGTTTTAGAAGTTATTGTCAGACAATGTAAAAGAAACATGAAGCAAATTATACATTGAGGCAAACTTCAGGGGATAATTTTAAGTTTCTCTAAATCAAATTTCTATGTTAACTCAGTCTTATCTAAAGCTTATTTGAAACGAATAAAGAGAGATTGAGAATCCATTTGCTACAATTACTAAAGATTTGAGATAATGATATTTTCACCAGAAGTTACCCTCACTCCTTTTATGTCACATGGATAAAGCTTACATTCTATTGTAATATTAAAGGTATTTTGCGTTTTTTGTTTGAGGAGTGCTTTGTAGCAAAGATTATAGCTCAGGTACCAACAATGCAAATTCCACTAGACTCCCATTTAGGGGTGAGCATGGGTTGGGTAAACCCGAAACTCAACCCAACCCAAACCACCCTCATTAGATTGGGTTTGGTTGGGTAAAAATTTATCATGGTTCGCGGGTTAGTTTCACATATAGGAGAACTGACGGTTTTTGAGTTGGTTCTGGTTCCATATGAAACCAACCCGAGGTGGAACCCGGATATATATATAATTATATAATAAAAATTATAGTATTACTAATATATCCACACACAAACACACACACACACACACACACACACACATTTCTTTGAAGTGTTATGATGGTCATTTTGTGTTTTTATATTAAACTCTTAAACTGATGTTCCAAATTGAAATAGTATAAAAATTGTGATATCATTTATGAAATTTCTCTATATTTACTTAAATCACTTTGCTTCATAGACCCACCACTCCTAGGTCATTTTGCTTTCAATCTTTCATTTCAAACTACTTTCTACGACACAATTATGATATTTTTTTCATTTATGAGTCATGCAAAATTAAAAATTCATGACATCAACATATTTTAGGTTTTAATACTGAAGAAAATGGTTTTAAAGGCTCAGTTTTCCATATTGAATGTCATATCAATATTGGAATTACTAGGAGGAAGTAAACTAGTTGATATGAAAGATGCCCCACAAGCAACTCTTTTAAACCATTTTTGCAAGAACAACATTTTAAACTCTTTTGAATGTATCTAAGTACATATATTTAAATATTAATTTAATTGCATATTATGTTGAATATGTCATAAAACTGATTATGGATGTGAATTTTTTGAATTTTGATATTGTTATAGGTATATGGTATAAACCAAAAAACCCGAGAACCGAGAACCGAACAGAACCAAAACCATGGTTCTGGTTCTGTTTGGTTCTCAGTTCTTGGGTTGGGTAGAAAAATTTTGGAACCGAGGCCATTTCGAGTTAGTTCAATTCCATTATAAACCGAACCAACCCGACCTATGCTCACCCCTACTCCCATTCATAATTGACGGAGATTTGCAAACGATGACTATTTGTGCAACATTAGAGATAATTTAGGACTATTTGTGCAACATTTTTTAGTTTGCAACATTGGAGAAAATGTAGGGCTATTTATGCAACGTTTTGTAGTTTTTGGATAAGTTTGCAACATAGGTAATAGCTTATGTATATTTTGTGCCATTTTCCCTTCAGAGAACCCTCTGACCACCAGATTGAAGGCTTTTTCATTTTCAAATCAGTTCTTGCTTTGTATGGGTGAAAGTTCATAATTTTTCTTCCCTGTACACTTCACTTTCCATTTTATTATTTTGGAGGACTTTATTAATATGGATAGTTGCCAGAGAAGATGAAACAGAGAAAGTGTACCTTGTTGTGATGATAAGCTGTACTGCTGCAGTGGCAAAAGCATCACAGCAAGATGAGGAAGGCAGGTCAAACTACAGAGAGGAAACGAAGAGGCCAAGATGAACACTGTTAAGTACAATTTTTCATTTGTAGGAACTTGGAACCCAGTTCATGGAGAGAGGGATAGCCAGAAAACCAGATATTTTTCTTATACCCGTGTAAAGAAAACCGTTATCTTTTCTTCTCCCGATCGAAAAAAAGAACATGTAAAGTGGCAGATGAAATAAGAAATTCCCTGCGAAAGATGAATTTAGTTGCAGGCATCATCAACATTGTGGTCCAGAATCAGAAGGCTGCCTGAGACATGTAGTGTAAAGCCATGTACAGTGGATCTGCACACTGACATTCGCACATTTGTAATAAGAAAACACTCCTCACGCCGGCTGACACACAGACACTGAGGCTGACCCTCTTCCCTTGGATCAAACACATCTTGGAATAAAATTTTCTTTCAAAAGCAAGCAACCTTGGAGATGGAGGTTGTCTATGGGCCCTTCTCCTTTTGACCAAAAGTCAAATCAACCCCCCACGCTAAAATTCTTCATCCTCCCTCCTCTACATGTTCTAGTATCCCTACACAGAGAATGTATGAGGACAGAGGGAGACATACCCACCAACCTCTATATCCTAGACCTTTTTCTTATTCCTACTTATGCTCCCTCCTTTTTCCTATTTGTAATGTATGGCGCTATAAAAGCTTCTTCTTTTTCTAAAGCTAACCTTCGGTTTTCAACCCAAAATTCTCATCATATTCACCACTCTCTCTCTCTCTCTCTCTCTCTCACTTTGCTTTGCATTTCGTCTTTGTACTTCCATCTCCTCTCAACTATTCTCCTGAAAAACTTGTTTCTTCAATGGAGGGCAACCCATTTCAGCTTTTCTTTCTTGTTTCTACGACAGTCCTTCTCATGGTGCATGTTACAGTTTGTGGAGCTGGACAAGGAGTTGTTCCATCCATCAAAACAGATGCAGAGGCTCTCCTTTCCTTCAAGAAGATGATCCAGAAGGACCCAAATGGAGTTCTTTCTGGATGGAAGCTCGGGAGGAATCCATGCCATTGGCATGGAGTTTCGTGCACTTCAGGGAGAGCCACAGCGCTGGACCTTAGTGGGTGTAATCTTATTGGATCCATCTCTTTTAAACCTTTAGCTTCCCTAAACATGCTGTCCGTTTTGAAATTATCTGCAAACATGTTGTTTGTAAACTCAACTTCTTTGTTTCAGCTCCCATATGGGCTGAAACAGCTTGAATTGTCCTCCTCTGGACTTGTTGGGCTGGTTCCTGACAACTTTTTCTCAAAGTTTCCCAGTTTGGAATATGTGGATCTTTCTCATAACAATCTGACAGGTTTCTTGCCTGATAATCTGTTATCAAATGCTGATAAGTTGCAGGGTCTTGATCTTTCCTACAACAATATAACAGGATCAATCTCAGGCCTGAAGATTGAGAGTTCTTCTTGCAATTCCTTGTTGCATCTTGATCTGTCTGGAAATTATATATTGGATTCCGTCCCTCTCTCTCTTTCAAATTGCTCAAACCTGAAAGGATTAAATTTCTCATTCAACCAACTTTCCGGGGAGATCCCAAGAACCATAGGGGAGCTCAACAACCTCCAGAGACTGGATCTTTCTCATAATCATCTCACTGGGTGGATTCCTCCTGAGTTGGGAAACGTATGCAGTTCACTTCTAGAACTGAAGCTCTCTTATAACAACATTTCAGGTCCAATCCCCACTTCATTATCTTCTTGTTCTTGGCTGCAATTTCTTGATCTGTCAAACAACAACATATCCGGTCCCTTTCCTGATTCTGTCCTACAGAATCTAGGCTCATTAGAGAGCTTGCTTTTGAGTAACAACATCATCTCTGGGTCGTTCCCTGCTTCTGCTGCATCCTGTAAAAGTTTGAGAATTATAGATTTCAGTTCCAATAAGCTGTCTGGCACCATCCCACCAGGCATCTGCCCCGGAGCTAGTGCACTTGAAGAACTTCGCATTCCTGATAATCTGATCTCAGGAGAAGTCCCAGCTCAACTATCTCAGTGTCCACAGCTGAGGACAATAGATTTCAGCCTGAACTACCTCAATGGCTCCATTCCTCCCGAGCTTGGAGGCCTTGAGAATCTTGAGCAGCTGATAGCCTGGTTCAATAACTTGGAAGGTAAGATTCCACCAGAAATGGGAAAATGTGGGAACCTAAAAGATCTTATTCTGAACAACAATCGCCTCTCTGGCGAAATCCCAGTTGAACTATTCAACTGCAGTAATCTTGAGTGGATATCTCTCACCGGAAATCAGCTCACTGGTACGATCCCGCCAGAATTTGGTCACCTGTCCAGGTTAGCTGTTCTGCAGCTAGCTAATAACAGTCTGAGTGGTCAGATTCCTCAAGAGCTAGGCAACTGCAGTAGCTTGGTCTGGTTAGACTTGAACAGCAACAAGCTGACAGGAGAAATCCCCCCACGACTTGGGCGGCAGCTTGGAGCAAAAGCATTGAGTGGGATTCTTTCTGGGAATACTCTTGTTTTTGTAAGAAACGTGGGGAATTCTTGCAAAGGAGTAGGAGGGTTGTTGGAGTTTGCAGGAATCCGCCCCGAAAGGCTTTTGCAAATTCCTACACTCAGAACTTGTGATTTCACAAGAATGTATTCTGGTCCGGTCTTGAGCCTTTTCACACAATATCAAACTCTAGAATATCTGGATCTTTCCTACAACGAGCTTCGAGGCCAGATCCCAGATGATATTGGGCAGATGGTTGCTCTGCAAGTACTTGAATTGGCACACAACCAGCTCTCCGGAGAGATACCATCTTCACTTGGTCAGCTCAGGAATCTGGGTGTGTTTGATGCATCTCATAACAGGCTGCAGGGTCAGATCCCAGAGTCCTTCTCAAACTTATCATTCTTGGTTCAAATTGATCTGTCCAACAACGAGTTAACTGGGCCAATCCCACAGCGGGGGCAGCTCAGCACACTTCCGGCTAGCCAATATGCAAATAATCCAGGGCTCTGTGGGGTTCCATTGCCTGAATGCAGAAATGGAAATAATCAGCCGGCTAGCATTCCAGAAGCTGAAGATGGGAAAGGACACCGGAAGACCGGAGCTGCTTCTTGGGCCAATAGCATTGTCCTCGGCATCCTCATTTCCGTTGCTTCTATATGCATTCTGGTTGTGTGGGTAATTGCAATGCGTGCTAGGCGCAAGGAGCAGGAGGAAGTTAAGATGCTTAGCAGTTTGCAAGCATCTCATGCAGCCACAACATGGAAGATTGACAAAGAGAAAGAGCCTCTAAGCATCAACGTTGCAACATTCCAAAGGCAGCTAACGAAGCTCAAGTTTTCCCAGCTGATTGAGGCCACCAATGGTTTCTCGGCGCAGAGCCTTATAGGGTGCGGCGGGTTCGGAGAAGTGTTCAAAGCAACTCTCAAGGATGGTTCCAGCGTTGCCATCAAGAAGCTCATTAGGCTGAGCTGCCAGGGAGATAGGGAATTCATGGCTGAGATGGAGACCCTAGGGAAGATAAAGCACAGGAATCTGGTGCCCCTCTTGGGTTACTGCAAAGTTGGTGAGGAAAGATTGCTGGTATACGAGTTCATGGAGTATGGGAGCCTGGAAGAGGTGCTCCACGGAAGGGCCAGGGCAAAAGACGGCCGGATTCTAACTTGGGAAGAACGAAAGAAGATAGCCAGAGGCGCAGCCAAGGGGCTATGTTTCCTGCACCACAATTGCATCCCGCACATTATCCACCGAGACATGAAATCCAGCAATGTGCTGCTTGACCATGAGATGGAAGCCAGAGTCTCAGATTTCGGAATGGCAAGGCTCATAAGTGCCCTGGACACCCATTTGAGTGTAAGCACGCTCGCTGGCACTCCTGGCTACGTCCCACCAGAGTACTACCAGAGTTTCAGATGCACTGCAAAAGGAGATGTCTATTCTTTTGGGGTGGTTCTATTGGAACTTCTTGCTGGAAAACGGCCAACGGACAAAGATGACTTTGGGGATACCAACCTGGTGGGGTGGGTAAAAATGAAGGTAAGAGATGGGAAACAAATGGAAGTAATAGACCCAGAGTTGCTTTTGGTGACCAAAGGAACTGATGAAGCAGAAGCAGCAGAAGTTAAAGAGATGGTCAGGTACCTTGAAATAACATTGCAGTGTGTGGATGATTTCCCTTCAAAGAGGCCTAGCATGCTGCAGGTTGTAGCCATGCTAAGAGAACTGATGCCTGGATCAGCTTATGGCAGCAGCAACAGCTCATGAACAGCCACCTTAAAGAAAGAAAAAAGATATTGTTTATTTTGATCATCAGTAGTGCAATAAAATAGGGTTTGTAATTGTAAGTTTTTTTGCTAAGTGCTTTTTGATGTATCTATTGACAAGTTATTTGTATTTTTCTTTTCTTTTGGCTTTACATTTCTTCTTTGATATTTAGCAAGTGATCAGCAATACGTAGTGATTGACAACAATATACAGCTAAATAGTTGCTGCTGAGCTGATGTTTGTAGATGTAGCATAATATTTGTATGGGGCATATTGTCGAACACTTAATATACTTGCAGCTTAAATTCAGCAACTCGGGAGAATTACAATTTCCTGTGATGTTTACCCGAATTACAATTTACCCCTTTCATTTCAATTTTTTTTTTAAAGCCCTTGAGATTTTAAGAAACTTATACTTACCTTTTGCTATCTATTTTAGAGGTTAAAACCAATAGATATTACACTTTGAGACTTCAACTTTTAGTTATTGTTTAAGTTTTCTCCTCAATGAGTAAATTATTTCGTTACTTGTATTTTTTAAATGGCATAATATATTTTTATATATTGTTCTTGTTAACTTACTCTTTTCAATTATTTTTTTCCTTATGATTTAGTTTTTATTTACTTTTCACCATCTATATGTATTTTTTCATTTTTATGCTTTCATTTTTTTAATCATTTCTAATAAAGAACATCATTTTTGTTTTAAAAATTTGTTGTCACTTTTATACCCCTTTCTTTTTTCAAAACTTTTTTTGGTAACTATTAAAAAAAATCAAGAAAATCATAATGCTCATGTTTATAATGATATTGAAACTTTAAATTGCCATTTTGTTCAAGTTAATGAAACATTTGGTCATTTTGATGTAATTTTAGTTTTATATATTGATTGATTGATTAATTATTTTTTAAGAAAGTCTCACTAATAAAAATGTTTATTGAATTCCTTAACTTAAAAATGCACTAACCCTTGGAACAAATCACAATGGCTAGAAGACACTGTACAATAAGGAGCATGTCATTCATTGAATAATATCGCCTCTTGAGCAAGGATAATGAGAAAAAAAAAAAGGCTTTCTAAAGGAATAAAAATGTGAATGGTCGATAAATTGTAACTCAAAGAGAGTAATATCTTAATGATTTTAATTTAACCCAACATTAAAAATGAAGTCAAAGAATTTTCTCTGAAAATTGCATAAACACCTAAGAAGCTGATAAAGAAATCAATAAAGATTTTTTCGAATAAAATTTTCTTGCAAAATAATTAATTATTGAATAAGTATATAATACTAAAACTATAATAAAGTGGCGAATAATGAATTAATTCAAACAAAAGCAATTTGAAGTTTTCATATTATTATATATATAATTCTTATCATTTCTTTAATTTTAGATCTTGTACTTATCATGATAAGTTTTGAAACAAAAAAAAAGTGAGGATGACACTTGTAAAGTTTTTAAATACAAAAAAAAAATACAATCCATTTTAAAATAAAAATGATATTCTTAATTTGAGGTAATTAAAAACTTAAAAATATAAAGACAAAAAATACGTACAGACAATGAAAAGTTAAGAAAAGAAATAATTGAAAATGGTAAGTTAAAATGAACGATACATATAAAAATGTATTATATTATATTATTTGAAAATATAAGTAATAAAACAATTATGTGTTAAGGAGAAAACTTAAATAAAAACTAAATTTAGGGTCTCAAATTGTAATTAATTCATTGGTTTTAACCTCCAAAGTTAGGTAAATAATTTTTTTATTAATTTTTTAACTTACCCAACCTTAAAATAATTAATAAAAATATTTTATTTTCATAAAAACATAATCCCAAATTAATTTCTAAATTTCTTAAAGTGTAAGTTTCAATAAATTAATATTTTATGTAAATAGTCACCTTTTATAAGAATAATGTATAATAATACATTGATTTTAATATAAAACAAATGTGAATTCGCAGAACTGGTTTTTTGCCCTTTTTAGGACAGTGACAACACAAGAAAATCACAAATGCAACCGATCTTTATCCTTTAAGGGCCTTGTTATTTTATGGATTTGAATTGGGTCACCTCAAATTCACATTGGGTTATCTACCATACTAGTTATAACTTTTCCTTTTTTCTTTTTTTCCCCTAAACAAAATGAATTTTCTTTTTTCATATAACACCTCTAGTATCTTAAGTTACATTGAGTCCCAACTAATCTGAACTAAATCCCGTTAGACCTCGCCGGGCGTGTAAACTCTCTAATTGTTCATTTATAATATTTGAATTGAGACCTTATTTAAGGAATGAGCTTATTTTTACTTCAACTTATACGTGTTTGGTTAAACGATTTTGGTTCATAGAAAGTAGGAAAGTATTAAAAATTAGACGTTAAGGGACATTTTTTTTTCCCCTCTTTTATCATAAGTATTAACTTGCGCCTGTATTTTGCACATTTTTCTAGCAACTAACTACTATTATATTGCACTTGGAAATTAGCAAGATATTAGTAATTGATTATTATTAATAAATCAAAATTACTTATTTTTACATTTAATGATTTTTTACATGAACTTATTGAAATATTACAGTTCAAGAAACTTGAAATGCACTTTTAGAACATTTTTTATAAAGTTTAAGTGTTTTTCATTAATTTTTTTATGTTGGGTAAGAAAAAAATCATTAAAAAATGTAAATTCTAGAAAAATATTATAATTCAAGTAATTGTTAGGCATGTAAAATATTCACTTTTAAAATATATTAATTCTAAATAAAAAAAACAATAAAATGAAAATGACGCATTACTGAAAGTCGGAACGAATTGGGCCTCAGTACTTTGAAGAGGACCATAAGTTGAAAACCCAAAAACTTCTCCTTTTATGTTTTGTGTTCTCCCACCGGCGCTTCAATCCTTTTCGGTTGTGTACAATGTAAATGGTCACAGACATTTTCTTGTTTTTAATGTTTTTGTTTTTCTAAAAAAATCTTTTAGCATATGATACAACTAAAATATATATTTTTTTAGTTACGACCCTTGTGTCTAGCCCATGTAAGTGATCATTGGTTAAATGGCAAACAAGTGAAAAATAAGAGCACAAATTTAGTAACAGTTTTTTGGTACTGGTCTCATTTTTTTAGTGCATGGAAGGAGCGAAAGGAGAATTGAAGGACTGAATTTTCTAACAATCATAAATTTTAATCACTAAACTAAGACTTTAATTATCCTCATCATCTTAAGATTCACATTTTGTACGTCTACAATGTAACAATGATAATCGTGTATGTGTATTGCCGATTTGAGTTACTGTTTATGAACAATGTCTTCTTTTTATTTTTATTTATTTATTTATTTACTTTTTCCTAGATAATGGCCTAATTAACCTTTTTTCAGCCCCTAAATATTTCCTTTTTTTCATTTTTGGTCTCTAAACTGTTCAATCTGTTGATCAAGTCTTGAGAGACAGTATAAGAGCAGTGTCGGGTGGATAGATCTTCAAGTTTTGGGACTACAGCTACCAAAGAGAAAAACTACAAAGACTTTTTTCCAGGTTTAGCATGTTTCTCATTTTATTTTTTTGCTTAAATCTGTTTTAGTCCCTAAATTCTAGTATATGTTTTCCCTTTTGTCCTTTTTTTTTCATTTATTAAGTTAATGTTAAACTTTTACTACATATGTCATTTCCATTTACTCTATTAAACTTGAAGTTTTATTTTAACTTTTGTATCAATACTTAAACATTACTTTCGTAGGAATGGCTGCTTCTATCTTCTAATGAAAAACTTTAGTCATTATGAGTTATTTGATTTTGATCATGACTTGGATTGTCCCAAACTTTATTTGAACTTTGCAGTTTAAACCCCAAATCTTACTATTTTTAATTATTATTTTTTGTGTCAAATAGCTAAACACCACTTTTCGTTGTTAAAATTTGCTCTCGATGGTATTAATCTCAAAACTTTATTGTGTAGAGATTATACCTCAATTTTAGGTTAACTCTAAATCTTTTTTTTAAAATTTTTTTATGGAATTTTTTTTTTTTGCATCAATATTTAAGGCCATTTTAATTGCTAGAACTTTGATTTTTTCCCTCTTCATCGCCAATCTTAATTATTTATTGATTATTTTGTTATATTATATTGAATGCTATTACATACTAAAACACCGTAACGTATGTGATAAATAAACCTCGTATATACTAATTAGGAGTTAAGAGTTACGATAAATCTGTATCAACAACAAGTTGCACCAATAATGAAGTAACTTGCCTGACCCAGTAACATGCTGAAACCATAAAAATGGTATAATACCTAGACTGGTCTAAATTCCTAACAAAAGTTTGGCCATGTATGGTGATATGACATTTTAGTACTTAGACTTTTCTTGATGATAATTGACCCCTCAATTCTCAACAAAAGTTTGGACAAAAAAATAATAGAATTAAAAAATATGTCCATGAGTTATCATACTTTGATGATTTAGTTCTCAAACATTTTTATTTGACAATTAACCTCTCAATTTGTAAGTCTCTGTCCTAGTGATCATATATATTGTTTTCTCATAATTAGGTCATAAACTTTAACTTTTGTATCGATATTTAAACATTAGTTTTGTAGGAAAGGCTGCTTTTATCTTCTAATGGAAAACTTTGGTCGATATAATTTATCTGATTTTCATCATAACTTGGATTGTCCCCAACTTTATTCGAACTTTTTAGTTTAAACCCCAAATCTTACTATTTTATATTACTTTTTTTTTTGTGTCAAATAGTTAAACACCACTTTTTATTGTTAAAATCTGCTCTCGATGGTATAAATCTCAAAACTTTATTGTGTAGAGATTATACCTCAATTTTAGGTTAACTCCAATTTTTTTTATTTTATGGAAAAGTTTTTTTTCATAAATAGTTAAGCCCATTTTAATTGCTAGAACTTTGATTTTTGCTCCCTTCATCGCCAATCTTCATTATTTATTGACTATTTTTTTATATTATATTAAATGCTATTACAGACTAAAACACTGTAACATATGTGACAAATAAACCTCATATATACTAATTAAGAGTAGAGCCAATTTGTTTTAACTTAAGTTAACTTAATTCAAAATAGATTATTTTTATTTTTACATCTTTTTAACCTCAAATCAATTTCATTTGAAATTCAATATTATGTAGATACAATAATTCATTTGAAAGTAAATTTTCATGATGTTATTAAATTTTTATGACTTTTTCTTTTTTGATGCCCAAAACTAGAAAAAAAATTATAGAATTTTAATAAGATGAAAAAAATTGTATTTGTAATGGACTATTACACCTACATAATGTTAGATTTTAAATAAAATTAGTTTCAAGTAAAAGAAGATGTAAAAATAAAAATAAGTCATTTTGAATTAAGTTGAAATAAATTGGCTAGAGTTATTATATATCTATATCAACAACGAGTTGTGCCAATAATCAACAGTAACTGGCCTGACTCAGTAGCATGTTGAGACCATAAAAATGGTATAATACCTAGATTGGTCTCAATTCCTAACAAAAGTTTGGTCATATATGGTGATATGACATTTTATAACCAATTCGTTTTAACTTAAGTCAATTGACTTATTTTTATTTTTATAAATTTTTTACTTAAAACTAATTTTATTTGAAAGTTAATATTATGTAGATGCAATAATTTATTTGAAAGTAAATTTTAATGACATTGTTAGATTTTTATGAATTTTCTTTTTTAATGCCATAAACTAAAAAAATTCATAAAAATTTAGTAAGTTTACAAAAATTGTATTTTCAATGGATTATTGCAACTACATAATATTAGATTTTAATTAATATTAGTTCTAGATTAAAAAGACTTAAAAATAAAAATAAGCCATTTTAAAATTAATTGACTTAAGTTAAAATGAACTAGGTGTCAGTATTCAGGTCTTTCTCAATGATAATTGACCCCCTCAATTCCCAACAAAAGTTTGGGCAAAAAAATAATAGAATTCAAAAGTATGTCCATGAGATATCATGCTTTGATTTTTTTTAGTCCTCAAACATTTTTATTTGACAATTAACCCCTCAATTTGTAAGTCTCTATCCTGGTGGTCACATAAATTGTTTTCTCACAATTAGGTCATAAATAATAAATTGTTGAGGTGGGCGATCACCTCTTAGCAGCATAAAGAATAGCTACAAATTGAATTCAAAAATAATTCAGCCACATAGTTTTTTTTTTTTTTTTCTTTTAATGGGCAGCACGAACATGCCATTACACATAGCATGCTAACTTGGGGCAGCAATAATAAAACAAGAAATGTGAAAAATGGATAAGATTAGTCTGGTCTATTAGAAAAATTGATGGGCTTTTGTTGCCCTATGAGATCTGCTCCCAAAACCAACAACATATGCATTGTAAGAAGCATATAAACAATTAAATATGTTACTTTAAGATTCTTTTTTTTGCTTATTTACGATATGAATACAGGAAAACAAAACATATATGGATAGAAATAAATAAAGAGGGGCATAGCATATGGATGTCCTGTCTTTGATAGATACACAATTTTAGGTGTTGCCTTGCCCACTCTCTCTCTATAATATATTTGGGGGCTTTTTCTCTCTCCTCTCTCCCTCGTTTCCTTTCTTTCTTTTTCATTCTCTCTCCTCTCTCTATCTCTCTCAGGTTTCTCTCTCCTCTCTCTTCTACCTTTCTCTCTCCAGAAGGGGCAAAACCCTAAAGAGCCGTTTCCAACCCATCCAAGTAAGTTTTCTCTCTCCTCTCTCTCCTGTCTCTCTTTCTCTTTCTCTAACTAAGATTTCAATATATGGGTCCTTGAAGTGCCACACCGTCATTTGAATACGAGTTTGAAGATTCGTTTTTTTATCGTTTATTTCTGTCTTTGAAGGTTAAATTGCTTCCTGAATTGCAGAGATTTGCGCTTCGGGGATTTTTGGGGGAAAAAAAAATTCGAAATCGCTAAGTTGTTAGATGAGCCTGTAATTGATAGATCTGTTAATGGGTGATTCTTTTGGATCTGCGGAGAATACTGGGATCTTAAATTTCCCATCTTGTTTTTGGGAGATCTTTAAGATCTCCGTTAGTTATGGTAGAATCTTAAATTTTCCATTTTCACCGACTGTGATCTTAAAGTTGCCATATTTTGGATCTGACGAATTGAAGCCGATAAGGGATATGCGACGTGCGTGTTTTCGTTTTTGGCTAAAAATGGGCTAGAAATAGGGATTTGAAGGGAATATTATTGACCATTTTTATGGTTGTTGCCTCTGGTTGGCTTTATGTTGGATTGGATCTCTCTTTTGTGGTGCAATGACCTACACATCGGACTTTTGGAGGCTTGCTCTCCAAAATTTTGGGGTTTTTGCTTTAGGCCTGTGGTTCAATTTCTCTGTGAGAGAGAAGGCTATGCATGGTGAAATTTATCATGATTGAGACTTCAAAACATTAACTTTTTCTTCTTGTCGTGCCATTTAATATTTGTAGCTTCATGGATGATGATGCATTGAACATGCGCAATTGGGGCTACTATGAGCCCACCTTCAAAGGACATCTCGGCTTACAGCTGATGACTAGCATGGTAGAACGAGACACTAAGCCTTTTATGCCTGGGCGTGATCCGAATCTCATGGTTGTGGCAAATGGTGGCTTTCATCCACGAGACTATGTCGTCTCGGAGGCCTCTATCCCTATGAACTATGTCAGGGATAGTTGTTGGATGCAAAGGGACAAATTCTTGAACATGTTGCCTACTGGTGGTCCTGGTTATGGAATTCTTCCAGAAACTTCAGCAGCTCATTCATTGCAAATTTTACAGCCCCCATCCAATTCATCAACGGGGGATGAGAGGGCAGTGGGTAGAGCTGAAGAACCTGCGGATAACAAGGAAGGCATTCTGCCAAAGAAAAGGCAGGTGCGGGATGCCAATGCCCCTAAGCCACCAAAACCCAAAAAAGCTAGGAAGCCAAAGGATACTAAGAATTCTGTCCAGCGTGTGAAGCCACCAAAGAAGAGTGTGGATGTTGTCTTGAATGGCATGAAAGTGGACATTTCAGGCATTCCAAGTCCTGTTTGTTCTTGCACTGGAAGTCCGCAACAATGTTATCGATGGGGCTGTGGTGGTTGGCAGTCTGCTTGTTGTACCACCAACGTATCTATGTATCCTTTACCAATGAGCACCAAAAGGCGTGGTGCAAGAATTGCTGGGCGGAAGATGAGTCAAGGAGCATTTAAAAAAGTATTGGAGAAACTTGCGGCTGAAGGTTATAACTTCTCTAACCCAATTGATTTGAGGACTTATTGGGCCAAACATGGCACCAACAAGTTTGTCACTATCAGATAAATTACCTCGTCTGGGTTGATGGTGGGACTCCATGCATTTGGTTTACTTCTCCTGTATATGTCTCTGCTCCCCTGCTGAGATCCTCGGGTAACCTGTAGTTCATGAATTTTCACAGTCATGACACATCTTTCGGAGATTTGGATATTTGTGTTCTTTCGAATTGGTTGTTAGCCTTTTAATTATGTTTGTGTTTCGAGAACTTCTAGCATCTAGTTTCTAGGTTTAGGGTGTGGATGAGTTTTCATTTATTAGATCCATCGGATAGTATCCTTTCATCCACAAGATAACAGTTGCCAAATACTGGCAGTGGTGCTTCTTTGATGTCTATCTTTTAACCAGAAAAGAAATCAATGTTCAATTTACTTATTGTCTTTCAGCATTCAAGTCTGATGGTTTTCACTTATTATGTGGTGTTATCAAGTGTGATCAAATCTTCGTTACCTAACTACATGATTAATATGAATCATCGATTTCAGGGGATTTAGGTTCCACGTGTATATTTTAATGTCCTGCTTGGTGTTTGGTTGGTACCTGTTCTTTTTGCAGCTAAGTGAATAAGCTTGTGATTACATGATCTTTATAACTGCTAGGCAAGTCTTTTTTTTATTTGTGTGTACTAATGTGATATGGTTGTTACTTATCTTTTGGTTACTTAATATGTTTGATGTCATTAAATGTTGGCAGATACAAAAAATTACCCAGTTGTCTCTTAGAGCTCCTCAACCCTATTATCAATATTTGTTTTGAGACTAATAAGCCTATTAGACACTGTTAATGTTTTGGTTCCCTCGCCAATGCTTACTTCTCCAAATTTCCCTTATGAGACCTTGTATCTGTCTGGGCCTTGTTGGTGAACAAAGAAAGTATGTTCATTTTGAAGACAAACGGTGAAGTTTGTAAGAAGAAACCCCAGCATGGTTGTTGAATGGGATGGATGGGGTCTGTTGAATTGCTTGATTCCTAGCAATTGATAATGATGGTGGTTGTAGTAAGAGAGGACAAGGAGAGGAGATACGTAATACATTCAAGTTGTACTAAACTGGTATCTTCGGATTATGTTCTGCTGATGTTCAGGATATGCAGCTTGAGTTTGCTTGAATTGTTCATGCTCCGAATGTTTAAACAGTTTGTATCATTCTGGCTTTTGTTATGTTGCTGGGATGTGCATCACTGCGTTTTCTCTGTTTATCTCTAACTTTGGTATGAGCTTGTCAAGTAGCTGTTCTGGAAATTTTGAGACTGAAAAATTAAGGAATGTTACCTGCTTCATTCTGCAGTAGGAAATATGTCGTGGATGTTGTCTTGTTGATATTTTATGTCTGTGTATGTTACTAGTACATGCCTGTAATTTCTTCCTCGGCAGATAATGAAAGAGAGAGTGCAGACGTGCATTAGATTTTAGGTCTAAATCCGTAACTCACCTCAAACTTTGACAACTCGGAGACACAACTCCTCCAATCCATAACTTGGAACCACTCAACCCTCAAAGTTTGCGACGTGGGATGTGTAAGCACTTAAGCCAAGATCTAATCATGTGATTGTATGGAAATGCTAGTTTTGCATATTTCAGGACTGAAATGAAAGGGAGAGTGAACATAAAGGACCAATACAAAGTTCTCACACATACCCAGGAATACTTGAAAGTTCAAACAGTTGATCTGCCGTTGCCTTTTGTCAGAGTTGCAGCGTCTACCACTGTGATCTGAAGCTGAAGAACTTGCTCCTCAACTGAACTGAAAAGAGGGAACCAGCAGCTTGATCAATAAGTTGGTAGCACAAAGAGCCTGGTTCTTTGCCCTTAAACCAGCACCTGATCGCCTCCAATTTGCTGCATTTTGGTCTGAATTATGGTTAGGGTTCCACTGCAGTAGAACTGCAGATTTTGAGCTCCTTCACCTCCTAAAGATCAGGCAAGATAAGCCCCCAAATGCAGCTCTACGACCACTCCTTTGTTTTGTGGCCAGAAAAGCACCATTTCTGAGCTTCAAGGTCTGAAACTGCTGCTGTAACACCACCTCTTCACCCCATGATTTGAGGTAGAATTAAGTTTAGAGAGGAAAAAGTTGTTGGTGGAAGGGGGTAGTGACAGTGCTTCATCTATGCTGGTTTTGTTTTTCCCAAAATAGGAAGAGAAGAGGCAGGAATGGAGAAGCTGCCAGTTGTCCGAGCCGCTTCTTCTATTTGTTCGATTTAGAGATGAATTGCTCGCTCTTTCATTTGAGTCCTAAAGTAAGCAAAACTGACACTAATGGGATTAAAATTAGTCCCGTGATGCCATGTAAGTGATTTATGTAGGCCAAGGGGCCTATGTGTCTCATTTTATAAAGTTTGAGGGTTGAGTGTTTCTAAGTTATGATTGGAGGGGTTATGTGTGTGAGCTATCACAGCTTGGTGTGATTTATGGATTTAAGGATTTAAGCCTTAAATTTTATCAAATGGATTATGTTCCGACTCCGAGCAAGGCACATCAACCACGTTTGGAATAGAAATGCATTTTTATTTTTATTTTCCAAGACATGAGCAAAGATTAGTAGAATTATTAGGCGAGTAAGGCAGCAAGAGACATTATATTATAGTAATAATTCTGTATCTTATATTATAGTAATAATTGGAAATAATTGTGAGGTGTTGGCTAAACTAACCCCAATGTTCTAAGGATATTTTGAGTTATTCCTAAGAGTAAAAGGGAAAATTCAACCATCATACGTCATTATAGTGATGGATACTTGAATCCTACAACTTATAACGATCCTCAAATGTCTGTCATATGATAAATGAGGTATTAAAATCTATAGTAAAACTATAAAAGATATAAATGTTATGTAGTTTTTTTTTCTATCAATTTATTGGTTATTTAAAATTCCTAATTAGTACAAACTAGTATTTGAATTCTGATCAATTATATTATATGGTGGTTCTTATGCAAATAAGGTAAATTCCTACATGGCTTACTAAATTTTTTTTGTGAAGCATTGGCCAAAAAGGGCCGTCTCTCCCATAGTATTTATGACGCATTTTTTTAAAGATTATAGTCAGTTCATGTAAGTATGTTTCTCCATGTTTGTTATTCATTAAGCAAAATATATGAAATTCATGGGCTCTTGTATAAAGAGCAAATTTGAGGGAGAGAATAAATATGTAAAAATAACAGAAGAAACGTAAAAAACAAAAAAAACAAAAAAAAAAAAAGGTATAGGATAAAAGGAGTACGTATTAACATGTGGGGAAAGAGTTTTTTCATTACTCTAATTGCCAAATTGCAAGTTATGCCTAAAGAAAACATCTACTTCTTCCTCAAAATTTAGATGAAGATGGTACTAAACTGGACGACACCTGACCACCTACACAAGATACAAGGACATTAATAACATAATTACACAGCTGAAACAGGTGACTTGACCTGCTGGCTGAGAAGAAAACCGGTTGGGAAAACCGGAACATCCTGCTGAAAACGGGTAAAGCCAGCCATTCCCATAGTAGCCCCCCTCTCTTTTCTGGAAGATACCCTCCTCATCTTCCTGCCTAGGCCACATTGAGCCCCAGCTGGTTTAGATTAAGCCGCATTAGACCTAATAGAATAGAAATTTTTCCAGAATCGGCTTCTTCGTCACAAATCTTAAATTCGGGAATGAGACTAAAAATTTGAAACAATGATTTATCATCATCAAGAACTCAGCTTCCATGTTTGGCAGCTACTTTGCGAGTTGCAACTAACATGTCATGAATTCGAAAACGTAAAATGCTCATATTACTGATTTCAGAGGACATATGGACATTATAAACCGTACGGAACATTGTGTTTACTCAAAAGAAAACCCTAACTACTTCCGGAGATCCTTCTTTCTCGCCATCCACAAACTGGTCAGTCCTTCTTAGAACAGAGAAACAAAACCTTGTCTTGCTAGAATCCCAGTAAATCCCAACTTCATCACCTTTCCTCAAGCACCTTCTCTTCACAAAATCCGCCTTCCACGTGTGAACCAGAACGTACGACATGGAAGACTGCCAGAGCCTCAGAACCAGTTCGTACTCTGTCTTCGTGTCTTCGTCCCACACCTTAACCTTCGCCCCTGTCTTGCTATTCACCAGAGCAATCTCCTCCTCTGACATTGATGTAAAGACGTGCCTTCTGACGAAGCTTGTCTCCAGCAACAGCCTGCACTGGTTCCCAACATCGCTGCTCGTCAGCTGCTTCCTCAGCTTCCACGGACCATCGCTCGTTTTCCACATTGAAACGCTCTGAGCGGATATTTCCCTCTGCATGGTTGTACAGGACTGATCGAACAGGGCCAGTTCCATGGGGACACTGCCGGAGGTAGAAGAAAGCCAAGAACCCTTGTCTTCTTGAAAGATCGACGATGTGCTCTCCTTTTCTGTTTCATCACTTGTCTCGCAAGGTTGACCAAACGGAACGAGTTCGTTCGATGCCTTGTCACCCAAGTAATGTTTTGTTAGGGTTTTACCAAACAAAACCAGTTCTTGGGGTGCGTTTAAAGAACTCTTCTCCTCTGTAAAGATCGCCCCTCTGTTCTCTCCGAACCAAGAAGGATCAAACAGAAGAAGTTCAGTAGACACCTTGTTGGCCAGGCAAGGTTTCTTGCTGGAAGAGGCTTCAGTTGCTTTGCCATGAAAGACCATGGACAGAGAAAGCTCATTCGAAGCTTTGTTTTTGGTAGAAGTGTAGGAAGAAAAGGAAGGTCCTTTCAGATTTCCCATTGATGAAGTAGAAAGAAAGAAGATGGATGCTTTGAATGTTTAATGATCCATTGGGCATTTATAAGTAGGGAGTTTAGACTCTTTATACAAGTCCCATTAGAATTGGGAAACCTAATTTGCTAGGGGGGAGGAGAAAAAAACAAGTAGAGATCTTTCTAAAGATTTCAGATCTCTCTCTCCGTCTTATAATTATTGCGGTTTATAGTTAACTGAACTCAAGATGGCGAAAGGAATAACACACTTCACAAAAAGTTGAAAGCTTCAAAAATTGCCATCAATTCAGTGGAGGCAGATGAGACATTATTCTCTGATTCGATGATCTTAATTACGTAAATAGGAATGTAGATTTAATTTTCCAAAAATCAATTAAAAGGGAGTTTTCTTCTTAATTCTCAGAAAATTTAGTAGGCAATTAAGCGGTGCGAGCCTGGTTTCCTTGTCATAGCACTGTGTAGCACCACCTGGCACCTGCCGCGATGTGGACCGATGACGTGCTTCATCGACATCTGAAGAGCCCGGTCCGGCCCGCTTCCAAAAATCAGGTCCATTGCTAACACAAGTCCCTCTAGTTACTGCCGTGCCGGCATCTTTTTACCTATTTCAATTTTCATCCGTGATCACTGGCCCAGTTCTCCAGAATTGAATTGCTCAGGGGAAGCATCTGTATTTTCCTTCCACCAACCTGACGAGGCCGTCGCCATTTGTGTGTGGCCCAACTCACATCTTATGGAGTCCCTACTCGTTTATTTGTGTCTTGTTCTATTTTAATCTTAAACTTTTTAAAATGTTCTCTACATTTATTATCGGGGCATTTTAACCTGGATAAAGTACATTTTAAGTCCTTTTTTAAAAAAAGAAATTTACAAAATCAAGCTTGAAATTTCTCAGTTTGACAAACAAGTTCTAAAACTCATAAACTTTAACTCCATTAGTCTTTACGCTTTGCCAAATTAATTAATCCCAAAACTTTTGATTATGAGTGAAAATTATGGGTGAAAATAGGCCGAGCTTGAGCCCGAGCCCATTAAGCTCGAGTTCAACCCCTTTGTTATTTGGCACTACCCAGGCTCAAGCTTGAATTGCTCGAGCCAAAAATTACTAGGCTTGAGCTCGGCCAAAGAGCTTGTTAAGCTTGAATGACACATACAAATCTTTAGTCTTAGAATTATAATTTAAATGAAAGATATGGACTAGATTTATAATTTTCTACAGAGATAGCAATAAAAGGAAAAATGACAAATCATATCCTAAACTTTCTAATTCTTTTACAACATTACCCTGATTTCACAAATCACACAAATGAGCCATCATCTTCCTTAAGACAAGTAGGAAATACAATGCAAGCCGCAGCAACACTAAACTCACTTACAGAGAAAAAAACCAACCAAAAAAACATGACATAAACCAGGTACAGGCTTACAAATACAAGCCACGCTTTCCAATCCTATTGCACCCGATGGCCAACGTAAGCAGCTAGGCCTTATCATCGACAAATAGACGATGAAATCGGAGATGGTTAGGGAGTGTGATGCTTGGGAAGCTTGCAATTTGGAAGGCAGTTCCAAAGAGGGTTTGAAAGAGACAATGATAGGCTTAAGATATTCCCATTGAGGAAGACGAGATGTTCGTGAACTGAAGCATGCACGGTCCGAGGAAGATGAATAGACGATTGTAATTTAGGATTGAAAGGCTATCATTGCTGTCGTGCCTTACTCTTCGATGGGTGGAACTCGCCAACTGGGTAGGTTAGTTGCGTAAAAGGGACTAAGGGTTAGGAAGGCTCGGCTGTGCAAGGAATGGATGGAATTGAGAAAGGCCAAAAGGGACAAAGGGTGGGTCTGTTAGGCCCGTGAACTTATAGGGCCGAGTTTCTTCAGGCTCAAGCTTGGCCCCAAAAGAGCTCGAGCTCGAATGGGCCCTGTTCGAAAGGTTTCAACTCGAGCTCAAGTTTGAGCTACCAAAAAAAAACCCGGCCCCTTTTCACCCCCAGTGAAAATGCTAATGTTGCACTACACAACATTATCCACAATTACTAAATTGGCATTTTTCAATAGCGACTTACTTTAAAGTTTTATCAAATTTTAGGCATTACTTTGTGCCCCACCATCCTGAAATCTTCCAATTAGGTTACCACTTCAGCACTTCCAAGCTCCATCACCCAACTTACTGGAAGCTTGCCGAACCATTGTAGGTCAGTCACTAAGAAATTGACCTTGCTGAATCAGCAAAAATGCACCACCGTCAGACTCTCCTCGTTGCCCTTGTCCCAATATTACACATAAATTTCACTGTTTTCCCCCATTTTCATTATTTATTTCCATTGTTTTCTTTTTCACTCCACTTTATATCTCTATAACTGTTGCCCAAATGGAAAATCCAATCTTGCCTTGCATTCTTTGGCCTTCCCCGAGTACAAACATCGGTTCCACTCACTGCCTTGATGACCGAATCCCTTCCAATCATAGCTTTCTTTTTTTAATCCTCAAGCTCTCTCTCCTTCACTACTAAAAAAAATGGCATTTAACGACAGCAAAATTAGCGACGGCTAAAAATAATCACTAATTAGTGACAGCAAACCGTTACTAAAAATCCGGTGAAAGTTTAGCAAAGGCTGCTTGTTGCTAAAGTTTAGCAACGATTTGCCTTCACTAATTTAGCGACAGTTAGCAGTCATTAAGTTTAGCGACAGCTTGCCCTTACTAGCTGTCGCTAAGTTTAATAACAGTTAGCCGTCACTAAGTTTAGTAACGGCTTACCCTCGCTAAAATGAAAAAAATTAATAACGACTAATCCTTGCTAGGTTGTCAAAAACTAGCAACAGCTAACTGTCACTAGCTTTTGATGATAGTTTTCTCTTATTTTCATTTCATTTGTTTTAAGGATGATCAATTCTAATTGATTTTGGTTTTTTTTCCAATTGAGATGTTTGGATCAATTATATATATATATATATTACAATTTAGGATAAAATTTTATTTTATGGTTAAAAAATTCATTATCTCGTTTATTTTTCTCTTTCTTACTAGTTTGGCTTACTCTGGATGCCACGGTGATCTCCGATATTGGCATTTGTGGCAGAAATTTGATGCATGTTGACCTACCCATCGAGCTTTGCTCCCCTTCAACTCTCATATTGCCTTCTTTGTTACGTTTCTCAACTCCACGAAATATATAATAAATTTTTTTTATCTGAAACTAATTTTATTTAAAATGTAATATTATATAAGTGCAATTATCCATTTCAAGTACCTACTAAATTTTATGAATTCCTCTTTTTTAATGTCTAAAAATAAAAAATTCATAAAAATTTACTTTGAAATAGATTATTACATCTACAAAATATTGCCATTTAAATAAAATTGATTCATGGTAAAAATTACGTAAAAAATAAAAATAAATTTGGTATAAACTAAAGCATGGTCCAACCATATAAAAGCCCTTGTAGGTTTGTTATTGTTCTACTTAAGAGTTTGGCTTTCTAAACCTTGCATATACATCCCAACAATCAATTATTTCCTTCTTCACTCTAATGAACGGTTCCATGTATATTTTTTTAAAATTCCAAAATGACCCCTAAATTTTGATAAAATTGTTGACTAAGTAACTAAAGTTTGAAAGATGTCAATTTATTCACTAGAGATAATGTTGTTAAGTGCCACGTTAGCATTTTTTTTCCAGAAACAAAATTTTTAATACTAATTTCCCAAAATGTGGAACTTTTAAGACTAACAGAAGTAACAATTATAGGTTTGAAGACTTGTTTGGCAAACTGAGAGGTTTTAGGACTAATTTGGTAAAATAACAAGAGTTTTAGAACTTGGAATTTATTTGCCCCTTTTAAACTTGATTCTACCATACATAAATTTTATATCATACAATACACTCTCATGTGTACTTTGGAAGTCACCGACCTTCATACTCTCACATTTAAATAGAAACAAGTCTCTCCAACCTATGGCTTAGTTGTCCCCCCCGCCCCGCTTTTTTAATTATAATTTTACTTCTAAGTATTAGAAAAAAAAAACAAATCAAGTAACAACTGCTGGAGCAAGTATTAATTATTCATGTGGTAAGTAAATAATTAATCAAAATTTTCATGTCTCACATCAAAAAATTGAAAACGTGGTAAAAACAAAATATCTGCTTGATAACTCATGAAAACATTTGGTATCGAAATCAAGTGTCTTCAACTTCGTCAATTAAATAAAGAGTGCAAATAAAGAAAAGAAAGGGGCCACGTTTAATTTTGTAGTCCAACTGTAGATATATGTACATGATCTCTAGCACTTAAACCCTTGAGCTCCTTTTTTCCTACACACATCCAAAACCAGTGTTTGTGGTTCGAAGTTGACGTGCTCCAACTAGTCAGAAGCTAATTAAATCGGGAATTTCGTGAGAAAAAATGTGGTGGTTATGATCTTTAGAGACTGTAATCGGGCAATTTTCTTCTCTCTTTTCATCTAAATGATCAACGAAATCATCCTCAAAAACCTCCCATGTCTGCGTAATTACCGTCTTCATCATCTTCCCATCGCATCCTCTGTTTTGTTCTCTCGCAACCATCGCCTTATCAACATACTCTGCTTCTCCGCCATTGATGATTCTTTGGAGCTCTCTGATGCCTTCCTCTGGGATTATTGTTACTACTGGCAAATCATTCACCTTCGCGTTCAAGACCCCGAAATCTTTGCAAAAGTCCAAGTGTTTCGTGAGCTCTTCACCCTGTTTCATTGCCCTCTGCAGAATCTGAAGCGCCATTGAAGCTTCCAACTTCGTTGAAGTACTGACCTTCCACAGAAGCCTTGGGACGCTCTCGCAGATTTCGCTGTAAATCTCGAATATCTCGACGACTGCGCAATCCATCGCCTCGAAGATCAGAGCAACCTTCATGTTTCCGGCGATCGGCCGAATCTGAAGCAACAGATCGAGCAAATTCTGCAACTTTTTCAGCCTCTGCATTTCCCGAACGGCCGTAGAGTCCTCTGTTTCGCTCGCCTGTTCCGCCGCGAAACAACATCTCTGATCCAGGAACGAGTAATAATTCCGAATGAACACGTTAAACCCCCAGCTCTTGATCGGTTTCAAATGTTTGTCCGTGAAACCCGACATGTCAAAACCCAACTTTCCGATCTGCGCAGTCGCCGGAGAGCCGCAGTGCAGAACTCCGTGGAGAAGAATCAGGCCTTTAAGAGCGACGGGCCAGCTGCGAGTCTTCCTCATTCGACTCGTCAGAGAGAGAATTAGCGGGCGGAGGCTGACAGTGGAGGCTCGAACCCGCGAAAAGACGAGATGGGCACACTTGTAATCGAAGCGGACGCTGCCGTGGGTGGTTGCCCGGACGATCGCGGCCTCAAGATCAGAGTCCCGGCGGAAGGACATGGCGGCGAGTATGAGGCTGTTGCGGTCTTTGATGGCACCGGCGGCCCTATGCCGGAACGTCATTTCGTGGGACTCGGTCGAGCTGAAAGGAGAGAGAGATTCGGTTGTGTTATTGGATTTGTGAAGGGAAAGTGATGGCCGGAAACAGAATAGGCATTTGTTTGGCGTTAGGCGATGAGATACGAGAAGGTGGGTTGAAGAGAGTAGGCCAACGCGTAAGCGGTTGACTTTCTCCGTCCGTTGCCATTCCTCTTTAGAAATAATTACAATTTGCCCATAAAGTTTTAGTGAAATTATACTTTGCCCCTTCTATTTTAGTAATATGCACTTTGGCCCCTATATTTTTATTACAATCTGATAGCAACTTTTGAAATCTTAATTTAGACTATACGATACTCATCTCTAATTAATTTTAATCTATAAGGTATTTTTTTACAGTTAATTGATATTTAAAAAATATTATTTTTCGTTTACAAAAAGAACAAAACTGATAATTTAAAATATTTATTGACTATAAAAAAATACCATTCAAATTGAAATTACCAAAAAATTTCTACTATAATATTTAAATCAGGATTTCAGAAATTGTTACCAGACTACATTAAAAAGGTACGAGGTAAAGTGTATATTTCTAAAATATGAGGGTTTTACCTAAACCTTAGGAGACAAAGTGTAATTAACCCTTCCTTTTACCACTTGTCACGGGTAAAATGCACCCGTGGCTCATAACATTTTATTATTGTCCTATTTTGGATCCTAACCTTAAAACCTCACATGAAACGTCCTCAACTTCAATTTTTTATTCCATTTCAGATATTTGGAGGACGGAAAGTGTTAAAAGTAATAGAATTAACACGTGGCATGCCAGCTTGGTGCAATTGGTCACGTGACACAATGAATCACCAGCTATAGATGCCTGAAATTTGCCACATCAGAAATTTAGGTCTTATGTTACAAAACTTGAAGTAGGGCCCATAAGAGGTTAGCCTACATCTATCCTTTCTTCGGCCTCCCCCACCGCCTCTAGCTCCAGCCTCATCCACCACTCCTCCTCACCCCATTCCCTCATTCCCTTCCTCCCCTCATTCTCTCGTTCCCTGATTCGGCGAGATTTTGTCAATTCTGTTCTACCACCATCTCCTCGTCTCACCATATCTGTCGCTCCTTTATGCTGCTAATGACATAAGTCAGAGGGAGGAGCAATTCGCGAACCATCCTCACTGTCTAGCCTTTGATTTTCTGTTGCTATAATGTCCTCCATAACTGCAACTCCTCCCCTCCTCCCCTAATCCGGCAATTTCTCACTTTCTTTATCTCGTCTGCCGCTATGAAGATGCCATCCAATGCAATTAGAGGCACAATCGAAAATGCCATCTGCGAATCTCCTAGGCAAATGGTGTGTTGATCGATGAATCGTCAGACATGGAGATTACGCGAGGAGTGGCGACCATGAAGAGTAAAAAAAGAAGGAAGTGGTGGTGGCGGCCATGGAAGGTGAGCAATTAAGGCGGTGAGGGAGGGCTGGAGAAAGGGTAGTTGTGGGCTAACCTAGTATAGGCCCCAAATTTCTTTATTTTTTATAACATAGGCCCTAAATCTGATGTGGCCAATTTCAAGTGTCTACAGTTGGTGTTCATTGTGCCATGTGGCCAATTACCCTAAGCTATCATACCACGTGTCAATTTCCATTACTTTTAACACTTTTCATCTTCCAAAGGTCTAAAATGTAATAAAAAATTGAGGTTGAGGACGTTCTATGAGAGGTTTTAAGGTTAAGGTTCAAAATAAAATAATAATAAAAGGTTAGGAGCCACGGGTGCAATTTACCCCCTCTTGCCACTCACGTCACGTTTACGCGGTTCTAATTCCGTCAACGAACGGCATGTCTACTTCTCATAAATAATCAAAGATATTGACATGTTAGGCTTGAATTCTGGTCCAAACCTAAGTGGGCTTTCTATAGGCTTATATTCTGGTCCAAACCTAAGTGGGCTTTCTATAAGTTGAGGACCTCCGAGGCTGAAGAAACTCGGATGAAGAACCATAGCTACAGGAGTCAGGAGGCTGAGAAATTGTACAAAGTAAAAACTATGCCATACCACCATTCAAATTATAATTTTTAATATCTATTTTTCTATTTTTTTTTAAATTTAAGTGTAAAAAGTTAAGAAAGAAAATGTAAATAACACACAAACTTTTTACAGAATTTAATACTAGACACCGTTTTTTACGAAGAACTTTTTATTACATAAAAAACAAAAATTAAAGAGGTTGCTATGGGTAAAATTATCAAGTCTTTCGAAATTTACGGTCTTCTGTTTCTGGGCGAAGTGATTTGCTCGAGTTTTGACTGTCAAAAGCGGCGGGTAAAGGGCCCAACACATAATTATAAACAGATGCCCAACTTTAGGCCATTTCTTTCCTTTGAAGTCCATTCTCCCTATCTATAATATTAATCTCTTTATTTGAATGTTGGAATATTGTTATCCAGTAGGCCTTAAAAAAATACAAATTGAAAATGGAACTTTACTGTTATCCTGAAGTTTTCTTTTCTTCTGAATCCAAATTTCCACCGAAAAATGGAAGGCTTAAAGCCCCTTTTTCCCCCTGAACTTTGTTAACTCAGACCTTTTACCCCCTAAACTTTGACTTGGTTTAACTCACCCCTCAAACTTTACAAACTGGGACCTTTTACCCCCTTGGTCCAATTAAATGAAAAATATGTACTAAAATGAAAATAAAAGAAAAATTGAAGGGGTAACTAAATTATTTGTCCAATTGTTGACTCTTGTGAGTAAACAATTAGAGGCCTTAACACAAACTTATATGCGAAAGCAAGAGAAAGCTGAGTAATCTTAAATATGAAACTGAAACATTTATGCTTATTATTTACTCACAATGTTCAACCATTAGAAAAATAATTTAGTTAGTCCTTCAACTTTATTTTTATTTTTATTTTAGTACACATTCTTTATTTAACTGAGTTGAAGGGGCAAAAGGTGCTAGTTTACAAAGTTTGAGGGGTGATTCGAACCGATTCAAAGTTTAAGGGGTAAAAGGTCCGAGTTGACAAAGTTTAGGGGGCAAAAGGGGCTTTAGGCCAAAAATGGAAACACAATCATGAGTATATATATACTTACAGTAGAGGAGAAGGCGGCAAAGCGTATGGGGAAAAGGAGGGCCAAGTTGCGCCATTGGCCCTCAAAGTGTTCCTAGTCTAATGAGTTAGTCACTTAACTAAAACTTAGTACAAAGGAACCCTCAAACTTATCAAAAGAGAACGAGTTAGTCCATGAGCTAACGGGAAAGTGCATGTGCTGTGCTCCCAAGTGACTAGACGCTGTTACCTTGCTCGTGTGATACTAAGTTAAAACATAAAATCTAAAACTAATTCTTGATAAGTGAAGATATCTCATCACAAAACATAGAAATAAGAAATCCGTCTACTAGACTAGACGACATGAGATTTGATGATACTTAATCGGCCTAGAGGCAGGTCTATGCATGGCTTAAATGCCACACCAATTGCTTAGATATTTTCTTCTCTTTTCGTTTAATTTCTCTGATTATCCCATGTTTGGTCGCCGATTGAGAAAAGACAATGTTGGGTTAGAATAGAACAGCTAGCACCAACACCAAAACCGATTGAGAAAAACTTGCCCAACTCCGTGGCGTAGATCGGAAGGGTTTGGCAAACCTGAAGACTCAAAATTCCCTCTCCTCTTTCTGGAACTAGCTCAAAGGCCTTTTCTTTCTCTCTTTAACACAGGCCCACTCTGTTTCTTTAGCTCCAGCCACATACCCACTAGCAGGTTGCTCCTCTTTCTCTACTCTTCTGTCTGCTATGGTGAGAAATTTATTGCCCTTTTTATTTGCTTTTCTAATTAGCTGTATGCTTGTCCTGTTTACGATTTGGGTTATATGAATTTCATCCTAGTTCGTTTTTCTTGATCATTTTCTTTGTTCCATTGATTGGTGTATATGGCTCTGAAAGATATATGAAAAGTGGCCTAAGGGGAATATCGGCGACGGATGGCCAGTTGAACATCAGTGGCGAGTTCAGCAGCAGGGAATGTGATTGTGAGCTCCCATGAAACTCGAAAAGTCGATGAGCAGGTAGGATAACGGCGTGCAACTCTCCACCACTCCCATGGACTAGCTCTGTGTATTAATTAATTTATAGGCTTAACTCGTTCAAGTAAGCCAGGTTTGAGGGTGAGTGGTAGATTTTGGCTGGAAAGGAGAAACATACGATTGTATAGCTGCACAACTCATCAAGTATAAAGTTCATCCATGTACATGTGAACACAAATTAGCTTTGGCCACTTTACTCTAAACCAGCAGTAGTAAAGTTCATTGAGATATGCAACGGCTACTAGAAGTAGAAGTAAAAAAACAAACAAACAAACAAATCTAACCAATAAAGCTGTTTTCTATCTCTTGCTTTTGGCCAAGAAAGCCGAAGGGAAAAAGTTACAAGGGGCGGCAGATTTTCCACCCAGCTACAGCCCCTTCTCAAAAGCATGAATGTGAGGAAAACCTTTACCTCAAATTTTTATATATGTAAAATATTAAAGATGTTCCGCACTGCTAGATCAACTGGTAAATATAAAGGACATAAGGCTTCATTACTCACCACTAGTCCCCAGTTTAAGCCCTCATTCTCTCTTTTTTCCTCATTTAAATCGTTAACTTTTAGTGTAAAGATTCTGAGCAAAAGAAAAAAAATATATACTAAAGATGGTTTGCCTAAATTAATTTGCTACCTTAATTAACTCATAATTTGTACTGGTATTTTTAAGAATCACAAAAATGTTTTGTCTGTTTTATGCATATGTGGTTTGATTGGGATTTTGTGAAATCATTTTTTTTATATGTACAAAATCATCTGTGAAATATTCTGTAAGGAATAGGAAATGCCTATCTTCCATTACTTGGAAGGCACATGAACCAACATTTTAGTGATTATATGTGGGAGTCGAACTCGAAATCTCGTCATTCCTTTGATGTCCCTCTCGGACTAAAGCAGCGGAACATGAAATCATATTTAGATTGATGGAGTGAGATATACCTTTAATTCCTTCTTTGAAATTGAGAGTATCAGCTACTCATTTTAAATTAGTTTGTGGAAGCGTTACTAGCTACTTTGCTGGAAGAAACAAAATTACATTATAATTCTTTTTCTTTTTTGTTCTTTACTTGAAGAAACGTTTCGGAAGATAAATAAGAAAAAGGAAGGTTGAGCTATGAATTTGTTTGAGGTATAGAGCAACTTTGGCGCAAGCTTCTAGCAGCAACTTATTAAAGCGAGCGGATAGGGGAACAGATTTGCTTGCAGCCCTGTCAGCTGATTCGCTACAAGAAAAAGAATGTTGGAGGCTGGTCGAGCTCAGCAATAAAGATCAAATATATTGAGACAAGCAATAAAGCTTCCAAGACATAAAAGCATAATTAGGATAGAAATGGCAAAACCAATGTATATCTCAACAAGATTGGATTGATATGACTCATATCTACATATAATGCCAATTAAGGTACCCAATGTGGAATTACATGCACGGTGAATTTAAAGGAAATTTAGTATGCAAATAATTTTCAGGATATAAAAGAAATGTAGAAATTAAGGTATAATTGGTTGTAACTGTAAAACCAAATGATAGTCTCATGGATGACAAAAACCTTTTTGAGCATATTATAAAAGACATGACTTGTTGCAAATGTAAAAAATCAGATATTTAATTAACTAAAAACTAAGTAATTAAATATGTGATTCACATTCAATCTTGTCTAAAATTCTCTTTTAGGATGGTAGAGAAGTATGTGAGGTGAAATAAAAGAAATAAAGCCTCTAGAAGTTGTATCTACAATATTATTTGCACACTCTTACTGCCCTCTATTTATAAGAGGCGAATTGATACTTCTGGAGGGTCATAACCCTTTATAAAAAAGTCATAACTCTTCATAAAAAAATGTACTAGTTCGCCAAGAGGTGCACTTATTGACCTATAACTTTTTCATTAAAATAAGACCATAATCACCTTTACAAGAGATATGTTAGTTCAGCCATTGAGTCACAAACCTTCAAAGGGTTGTGTCTCTTTAAATAAAGGTCATAACCACTTCTTAAAGGTTGTTTAATTTCACCTAAAACATAACCTCTCACTAAAAGTTATGTTATTGCATTAATAACGGTAGTTATGGTGCATAACTATCTCCCCAAGAATCATATATATTGGGATGAACATGTCATTTCATCTAAAAGTTATATTCTTTCATAATATGAGCAGTTATGCGTTGGTTATTACGTAACTATCTCATATATCAAGGTATATAATGTACATATTACATAATCGCTACATAACATATTCTTATTGGTTTCCAAGATGATAATGTGTCACATTATCCTAACAATTTAACTACCTTTAACTAGAATTAGAAGTGATGCTGTAAGTTGACGTGGCAACATCAACATATGGTGCGATTGCATTACTACAACAAGCAATAAGGAGTACACTACTGTAATACAATACAACCACACTAACTTGTGGTGTGACTGATATATTTTAGTGCGTTTATGAATTTTACAAGTAGTTTTTGTTCACTAATTCCAACAGAAACTAGCACTTTTAGATTTGCAAGATAAAGGGTAGTTAATACCAAAATATATAACATATAAGGAAATTACATCCAAGAGCTATAATAAACTTACCAATGAAATTTTGGGACTGTGTAGTGTGTACAATTACAGTTGGCATTTCTGTCTTTTCTAGGGGGTTAGGCCAATGCTTGCCCTCTCTGCATTCGACCTTGAGTAACAAAACAAAATATAAAATTTCCATTCGACAATGATCACCCTTGAGAAATTGGTCTAATTTTAAGAACAAATTCAAGAATTACAGCCAACCCGTAAAACGTGTCTGTCGCTTGGTATTTTTCTGAAAGATAAAAGGCCAAAATGTACATATGGTCCTCCAACTTGACAAACTCAAGTGACTTAGTCTTTTATGTTTGAATCAGTACAAGTTAGTCCTTCAAATTTTCAGATCCAGCGTGTTAGTCCCTCAACTTTGTTAAACTAAATGAACTAGTCTAAGGTGTGATGGAAAGAGCCTTCCAGGATGACACAGTGTTAAAGTCATGGTGACAGAGGCAACTCATCTGCTCGAGGGATTTGAGGTAGTGCCGGAGGATTTTAAGGTGTCAGGTGGCATTTCTATGGCTGCTGTGGAGTGTCGAGAGAAGAGGTTGTATTAAACAAAATCACCGGCGGCCACATAATCGGCATCTTCCGAATCGGTGATGGCATGAGAGTGTTAAATAATCGAGTGACCAATTGATGATTTCTGAATTGACAGAAAAGTTTTAAAGATATAATTTTTGAATTCGTAGGAGATTTTCGAATCAAAATTTTTTGAACTTACCGGAGATTTCCAAATTGATGGGAGATGAGACCAACGAGAGATGAGACCAACAAGAGGAGATACGAGACCGATGTGAAACGAGACCGACACGATGGGAGAAGAGGCAAGACTGACAGTAAAGGGAAGAAGGAGGTTGGTAGGAGAAGCAACATGCTAGAGCGATAAGCTGACCAAGAGGAGAAAAAAAAAACACCGTTTGTCATTCTGTATACCGAGGGACTAACTCACTCAATTTTTCAAAGTTAAGGGACTAATTTGAAATGATTTGAAGTTAAAGGACTAACTCGCTTGAGTCAACAAAGTTGGAGGAGCATATATGCACTTTGGCCAAGAGTAGTGGGGAATCTTTCTTTGGTCTTTCACTGTACAAAACGATCCCACAGCACCGGCTCTCTCGTCCTGGAACTCCTCCTTTTCATGCAACACTTTAATCTCTCTTCTTTTTTCGGTTGCCATCACTTTTTCCTTGTTTATTTCTTTTCTTCATTCGTCTCTCAAAACAGACAAAGTTAGATTTTCTCCAGCTCACTGGAGGATATGGAATTCACCTGTGGGGATCACTCCCTCCACCTATCTCCCTCCGTCCTCTCACAAGATTTCACACTCTTGGTAAGTAATCTTCACACCTCTCTTCTTTCTTGTTTGTAATTAAGTTAATTAAGTTGACCTTAATGATTGGATTAGGAAAAGAGGGAGGGTACTCGTGAAGTTGCCCTGCAGATATCAGATGAGAGCAGAGAGAAATATTGCAGCAGAAAAGGAGTGAGCTGTGGATTGATGGAGTTGCAATACCAAGGGTTTGAGTTCTGTCCTGTTGAGCACCCTCTGGAGCCTCTAGACGAAGACCGCCCTGTCAAATGCCCCCTGCCCGCTTCTTCTCTCATCAATGTAAGTAACATAGAAATATCCAAAGAGTTCCTGTTACATGTGTGTTGGTGCTTGTTGGCTCAATCTTGTGTGTTGTTGTTGGTGCAACTTTTTGAAGGATGGAAAGGTGCCGGAGGCAGATGGCTTCCGCAAGCGACCGGAGCTGATGCCGGCGTTGGCAAGGGAGGCGATGGTAAGGGTGCGGGCAGCTCCAGTGAGGGCAGCGCGGAAGAGGCAGCATGCGCTTAGCGGGGGTGAGGAGGGGAAAGGGCCGCTGGCGAGAGTGGCTCCACTGCCTCCTCTTCAATCCCACAACATTACTGTCTTCCAAATGCTTCAGGAATTTGACAAGTATGAGTCTTAGAAAAACCTGGAATACCTAAAGAATGTTAATTAGTGATACAAACTGCACCACTACTTAGTCTACTAGTTGGGACTAATTAATTCTGTCAGCTTTTCATGATACTTGAATTTTATAGTTTTATATTCTGGAGTTTTATTTTTGTTACGTATACTTCTCCACTAGTCTTGTCACCACTAGTCTTGTCGTGGGCTTGGTTATGGTATCAGAGCTGACAGGTAAGTCTCGAGTGGAAAGAACCTGCAATTGACCAGTTGAAGAAACTGAGCGGAGCAGGTTCTTTCTCATCCAACGGATCTGTATGTATATTAGCAATGAGCAGTAGTGAAGATTGAATATTGAACTTAGAGTAGAAATCAACTAATGTTAATTGCTTGGCACTCGAGGAGATCTGCCTGCCAGACGGAGGATACCCCGGTAAAAATAAGAAATATAAAAAGAATACGGAGAAAAAATCATTAACATAACGAGAGGTAGGTACGATCAAATTTCTCAAAATGGTAGCAAGCATGCTTCCTTACATTATCAGGAATTGGAAGATAACGAGTGCTAACATTCAGTTCTGGGTATTGTCATACGAGGTAAATCAGATGGGGAGAAAAAAGCACAAACAGAAACGGAAAAAATTGCCCCTTCTCAGATCAAATCACGTATTCTACAACAGAGAGCAGCAGTTCAATTAACCTGTGCCTAAGGGGACGTATAAACGGAAATCTATGTTCAAGCTTATCTATTCTACGAGTGAAATATAAAGGGCAACTGCCATGCCAAACGTTAGCGAGACTAATTGTACTATGGTACTTCTAAACGTTGTACGGCCGGTGTTATTCATCTCTGCTAGCACTCCAGCAACAGCAATGTATATGAAGCCACCGGCTGTAAATCCCTGCAACGTAAAAGAAAGAAAATGGTCATAACCGGAAGGTCATGACAACGGGAACAGAAACTACATATTTCTTGGAATGGCAAATTACCTCGATCAATGAAGATTGTCCCGGATCTTTCCCTAGAAGCAAAGCCTACAAGAAAACACTGTCATCTTTAACTTAACACATCAAGAATAATGACAGATCAACCATAATAACATCGACATGCATACCGAAGCAGTTCCTGCCAGGGCCACAAGTGCAGAGAGGAAGTTGAAGAACAGAGCTTTTGAAACACTGAAGCCAGATCTTACAAGAATGCCAAAATCACCAACCTTCACAAGAGTATATGCAAGTAAACAAGAATGAGTTTAAGCATCATCTCAAAGAGTCTTTGACTTCATCAAAATTTCATCAAGAAACTGTGTAGTGTATAACATCTTGCCCTTAATATTCGGCATGAAAGTTTTCAACAGTAATCAAGGCAATAATGCAAGAATTCCGGCTGTGAAGCACAGAGTGCAAATCCAATACCCTGTGCTCACAGGCAGACAAAAAGCCAACAGCTTAAACACGCTTCTCACATACAAAATCAACAGCTATATGATTCCAGCACTCAGAATCTATGAATTTTTTTAGTCACGACTTGCCTGCAACTAGTCACTATAAAAGATTCTACTCTTTTCAACTTCAATCCCCTTTTTCTCATGCACTTCATTGCTAAAACAAACACAAGACATCATAAGGCTAATTCTCAGCTACTCATGTTACCTAAATGAAGTACAATATGTACACCCAGCTGATTCTTTTGGATTTTCATAACCTTCTTTTACCCAAATAGCACCTAGATATAACCTTACAATTTAAGGCAAAAGTTCTCTTCATTCACTAAATCAGTAAGTAAGAATAGACCTCCTGAGGAAGCTCATGTGCAAGCAAAAATAGAGTTCTTGACCACCCGCCGACTGATCCATAAAGAAGAAAAGCACTTCCTAAAGCCATCCCATCAGTAAAATTGTGCTGCAACCATAATAAAGCTGGTCTAAGAAGACATTCCCAGTCAACAAAAAAAAGAATCTGCAGATAGCAAAGGTGTTTGTTGTTGCTAAACTGGTAAAGCAATAACAACTACAAGGAAACATACTTACAACACCATCTGAGAAGAGATTTAGATAACCAAACACCAAGCTCGATGGTGATTGGGCAGTTTTTTCTTGGACTGACTGTTTAAGATTATCACCTGGGTCACTTCCCAAATCTGAATCTGGTTTATCATTGACAGGTGAGGAAGTTTTCCTCTGTAAGAAGAAAAAAGTCAATTTAGCAGTCACCTAACATTATCGTGTTGATATCTTCTTTAATCTTAGTGTTCTATATTGCAAGTATTGGCATTACACCAAGCCTCTGCTTACCTTACGAAGTGTTTCAGGTTCTGTTGCTGTATCTCCATTGGAGGCTCTATCAAAATTTTCATTTCCCTTGGACGATTCTGCTGCAGCCTTATCATGCATGTCATCATCATCTTTCAACTTCTTCTTGCAATGATCGTGATGGTGATGATGGTGGCCTTGACCGAATGCTATTCCACCAGAGTTTTCTTCAACATACCTCACGATTTTCTCCACAAGAAGAAAAAGTACTATTCCAGCTGCGAAAATCAACATATGATAGAATGAATATATTGAGAAGGGAACAGAGATTCTTAGGCACACATCTGTTCATGGTGCGTGTTCTATATAATCCACTAGCTATCTTTCCTAACCGTAAGTTTCTTTTATCACATGGGACAAGCAGAACAAGAGAACACCAGCCCCTAAATATGCTTCACGCATGCTTCATATATACATGTCAATCTTTGAACATGCTTGCAAGTACATTCTACTTAACTTATGTACTGAAAAGGAAGCAGCAGAAAACAAAATGCTGTCATGTACAGCACTCCATCACTTACCAAGAACAGACATACCCACCGAAAGTTCTTTTAGAGAATGAGCATGACCATGATCAGGCCCAAAGTGTTCACCGTGAGAATGGATGGCATGGTGATCATGAGAATGGGAGTGTTCACCACCTGCAAGATAAATGACCAGACTCAGAATCCAATATAAGCAACTCTCTAATTGAAGTAATTATGGTAACTTTAAACTAAAACAACATAAGTTCCAATAAGGGGTTTGTGTCTATCATTTTTCCTACACCTGAAGAAAGGAACTACAAAATCAAAGCATGGGCTTGACTAATATTATTTAAGGCTTAGCACTGGGTACGATCTCTCTTATTACAAATGGCATAACATCCACCAACATCCGAAGAGGCTGCCTTAAATATTTATAGCCGCAATGAACCAGACAGAACCAGAACTACAGAATCAATTTCCTATTGCAGCATTTACAGCTGATGATATATGAGCATGTGCAGGAGATACAACTTATCATACAATGAAAAATTCAGATACATTGTGTTCATACAGTAGGTTATAATTCAGGATCATACACCAAATTCAGACAAAAAGACAAGAGACTTAATGATATGAAAGAAAATTGTGATGTTGTGAAATCCTTAGGATTGTCATGTGGACAGCATCTTACCAAAAGCATGTGGTAACTGGTGAAGGAAAGCATCCCCTAGCATAGCCCCTGCCTGCAAATGAATTTAATATAAAGCCATTAAGAAAATGGAAGAGAAGGAATAATTTAAAGAAATGTGAATCTGATACTCAACTGAAAGAACTGCAATTATAATTTTACAGAGGAAACAAGCTAGGAAAGTTTGATGTTCTTGAGCAAAGAATTGATAAAAAGAAAACCAAAAGGTACAAAAGTTATCAAATCAACCCGAAAGTCATCAGAACGAGGAAAAACATTTTCCTCTTTCATCATATAGTGAAATCAATTAACAACATTTAGAAATGCATAAAATTGGCTTGCAGGGTTACACATCCTAAGCAACACATTTGACAAACAGGTATCATACAGAAGCAAGTCAGATCAACAAAATCAACTATATTTAGTTAGGCCAGATGCACGGGTTCAAGTTACTCACTCCAAATAAGGCCAATGAATCAACAACTGCTTTGGATGGTTTTCCCTGAACTGCGATAATCAACACAATTCAGATCAAAATGTATCACAAAGACAAGATTAATACTGAGGAACAAAATGGTTCCATCCTGTCATCCACTTACTGAATATAATTGGCAAAATAACCAGGCAAATAAGGGAAGCCAAGCTCACCAAAAGAGAGCACCCCAATGCATTTAACCAAAGACCTGTCAGAAAATTCTGGAAAAAATGAGAAATAAATAAACAAAAAGCTCAAACTTTCAAACGAAAACTGGAAATGAGTTAATGGATTCCGACACATTAATCACCTAGACCAGAGAGCTGATGATGCTCATGCTCATGCTCATGATGATCATGATCATGATCATGATAGGGCCCGAAGCCGTACAATTTCATATCCTCTTCCTCAGCCAATTCCTCTGGAAGTAACATCCTTCTCCTTTCTTCCTCCCCATGATGATGTTGATCATGGCCATGCCCGTCATGGTGGTGGTGGTGATGATGTCCATGATCGCAATGGTGATGCCCATGATCCCCGTGAGCCTGCGGCATACAGTATCCACTCCTCCAACACAGATCCAAACAAAAACCCAAAACCAACAAGATCAAACACCTCCAAGTCAACATTCCTTTTTTTCAAAAGTTTGGATTTGGGCTTCCGAGAGAATAATGAAAGGACAAGACTTTAGAGTGATGAGACTAAGAGCGAGTCTTGCAGGTGCCCTCGACGGTGATGAAGCAAACAATGGCTAAGAAGAGAACGATAACTGCCACTACGATGCCGAATGTCACCACATCCATTATTCGCCTTTTATTCTACTGGTACAACTCCGAGCTTCTCATTTTTATTCTTTTTTCACTTTTTTTCTTTTAATTCTGAAAATTCTTGGAATCATGAACGGAAAGTATGGTGGTTCTAATCGCAAAGATTGGGCTATGGATTATTCGGGAAAGTAGCAGCAGACACTGTTTGGCGATTTTGACCTTAACAAAGAGGTTTCGAAAGGAATAGGAGAAAGGGCAAATCCGGGATTTTAATAATAAAAAAATGAACTAGACTTTGTAAGAAAAAGATAGACAAAATTTCACTGTAGTAATCATGCGTATATGTCTAATTAGGTATATTGTGTGAAATTATTAAGTTACCCCTTCTCTACTCATGTAATTACTATCATTGCCGCTCAACCTAATCACTTCCTCATCTTCTCCACCTGCCAATAGCAGGAGATTGTAAACCTTTATCTTCTTCATCCACCGCCACTATCTCCAATGCCTTCGATAAGAATGAGCTTTAACACAAGAAAAGACAACAGACATAATTATTCATTGCAGTTTTTTGTCTTCTCAAGATCACAAACTTTACCTTCATTGGATTGTGAAACTTCTTCTTTTTTCCATCACCACTATTGTTTGCCATTGAAGATTCCAACAATTCCCACACCACTTTATCATAATCAAAGCCAGTGGTTATCTCGTGACACCACACCACCTCCGTGAGATTTGAAAATGATAATCGGCAAAAATGCAACAGTGGATAAAATGACATAATTAAGAACCATATTTTGGAAATTGATGAGAAGAAGAGTGGTTGCAATGTCTTGTGCCCAGAAAACCAGTTTTATACTTTATCTGTCCTATATTATTTGAAATACTCACTTTTTAGTAATTAATTTATGTTTTTTATTTTCAATTTTTAGTATATAAATGATAAATAAAAACCTATAGTTTCCAAATATATTTTTTAAATTTTTTTTCTAACAACCAATAATATAAATAAATTCAAGTCAAACTATAGCCAAAAGTCAACTGTTTCAAATAATATGAGACGGCGGTAGTATATTGTTTTATATACTTTTATATCTTTATTTAAACATGTTTGCATATTTTTATAGACACCTATGCATATTCATTCATGCACTTTTATTTGTTGTTTTCAAGACAACTTTTTGTGAAGAGAAAATTTTGCTTGCACATTTAGTTTAATTACTTTTACTTATTTATTTGTACACTTTTCTATATTCATTACAACACTTTTACCTATTGCTTCAACACTTTTATTTTCTCAAGATAATAAATTATCTACATACTACTCCATACATTTTTGCATATTGCGTTAGACACCTTTACATTCTCTTTTAAATTTTTTCATATTATTTCAGACATTTTAGCTTATTGCTCCATATACTTTTATTTTTTAAGAGCATAAATTATATATATATTACTTCATATGCTTATTTATATTGTTCTAGACACTTTTACATCTACCTTTAAACATTTTTATAAATTTTTTCAGATATTTTTATACTTTACATATTGTTCGAAGAAAATAAAAAATGACTTCATATTACTTCAAACACTTTTACATATTTAATCAGACACTTCTCTATATTCTTTTAGAAATTTCTTCATACTGTCTTAGACACTTGTTAAATTGTTGTTATACACAAACCGGTAGCTGAGGTGTTGGAGGTGAGTGATGGCCTACGTGATCTAGAGTAGAGCAATGAACGATGCAATTTTGAGGCATTGATGACAATCTGGCACAATTTGGAGATGTTTGGAGATATCGATGATGTGATCCCATAGGTACGATTTAGACACGAGCAATGACAACACGATTGGCAAATGGTTGGCAATGGCGCAATCTAGAGGCAACAATGATTAGGGGTATAAGTAAATAACCCCAATCCGAAACCCGACCCAAAATATCGGGTTAATGTGGGGCTAGGAAGTATGAAATGTGTACTTCGGGTTGACTCGAACCCGACTCGATAAGAAAGTAGAAAAATTGGGTTGGTTCAGGTCTAACCCGAATTAACCCGAATGACTTGAAATCCCTACCCAGCCCATTTAAGCTTAATCCTTAAACTAACTCCTTACCCATAAAAAATCCTAGCCCAACCCAATTCCTTAACCCTAACTAATTTCTAATTCACTAACCTAGGCCTAGTAATTAACCTCGTTGGCCCTAGCCTAAGTCTCCCTTATCTTCAGTTCTTCACCTCAACTTTTCTTGATTTCTTTTGCCTCGTCCTCCAGTCCTTGCCTAGTTACCCCTCAATGCTTCTTCTCCTGTCACTTTAACCTCCTTTACCTCGGCCTCCCCCCTACTCCATCGTTGCCCTAGCCAATCGTCATGTTGCCTTCGCTCGCCTCGCCCTTACACATCACACCGTCGTCGCTTGCCTTGATCTCCAAGCCACCGTTGTGTTGCCCTGCCTTGTGCGAGACCCTGTTTGACCACCACAACCTCCTAACCCTACTACTGACCTCCCTCACCACACCCTCAGTCGCCCCATTATTAGGCAATTCGACGAAGCACAAAGGATCATCGGTGACAAAGTGGCGTTTGACAGAGTAATTGGCAGTGAATATCGGTTAACCTGAATCCACCTGACCTTAATCCATTATTTTTTGGGTTTAGGGTCAGTTCAAGTTTAGGTAAATAATTGGGTCAAGTCGGGTTATATATCGAATGAAGAACTTGTCTGAAAATTTTGAGTTCTGGCTCGAATTCAACCCGAAACTTGAGACTTACAGCCCTAACAATGATAACACATTTTGAAGCCATGATTGCCTGAGATGCAACAAATCAAGGCAGCGATTAGCAAAAATCTTCAGCAATCCAAGGTGACAAGCAGTAAAGAAGCTCCTATATGGAGCCTAGAGGAGTCCCGATCTAATGGTTAAGGCCAAAGGAGTAAGAGAGACTGACTACAGGAGGTGACAACTACGGTAGTAGATGTTAGGGTTTTTTGAGAGAATATGAGATTTTGTATAGAGGCAATTTTGTCAAACTTTAGGATAATTAATGGTTTATATATAAAGGATTAATTATAGATTAGTGTGTCTAATTAAACATATGTATAATATAGATAACTAACATAAATTACATAAAAAATAGTATATTTTATATTTCGAAAAGAAAATCATATTTTAGTGCATGTTTTTTTGGGACATTTATTTTTTTCCGAAAGTCGGCATATTTATTTTACTCAATGTTAGACTACTTCGAGAGTTAAGAGTTCATATTAATAAACGTCACTTCAACTCAAAGTGGATTTGTCCTACTACCTTTAGGTAATTAAAGGTGTTTATTTTGATTGTACCTACGAGGCCGCATTCTTTTAATGAAATAATGCATTTTTTTGATATTTTATTTTACTTTTATTGATTGTCCAGAATTAATGTCATTTAAAAATCAATACCCTATATCCATCTAATAATTACTTGAAAAGATTTTAATGAAGTTTTTGATACACAGCCCAAGAAAAGAAATATTAGTTCTCGAGACCATTAGTTGTATTCCCCGCAAGTGCATGCACTAATTTCTGGAAAAGTCTAAAGTTCTCAAGAAGCCTGTTAAGTAGACGGATTTTGTACCCATCCTCTTCAATTATGTAGAAAACCGTATACTAACTTATTTGCTTTCAAAATCAAAATCCTCTCAAAACCTCTAATTTGATAGAAACACATGATTGAAGGTGGTGATCTTGCAAAGGATCAATGGCCCAGGAAACCAATAAGCAAACCCCTCCTCTTCTTCATGAGCTCCATCCAGGCAAAAGAACCTCCGAGTAAGTAGACCAGCCACTGCCACAGGTCAATTGTTGCAGGGTGAATTACCTAACGAATAAAGATTCACAAAAGATACTTATGAATCATCCACAAACTCTGAATAGTGTCCTACATTTGTCAATTGTTATATGTTCAGAGGCATGGAGCAGTTACTTGCAGAGGAAGGCAAATGGAACATTATTCATCAGGCATGATAAAAGAACAGAGGTCCTAAAACATGCAGTTTCCACACATACCAAACTTGCTACAACATATATACACCTACACGCATAAAACAAGCAAGATGCACAAGACAGGTCAGTTTCATTCACCTCTAGTATTATATAACACTCTAGCCTACGCCTACCACTACCAATGTTGACAGGAAAAGATGCTTTCAAGGTACTATCTGTGGTGTGTACTACTCAAGCCAAACAAGCATGCACAAGTCCTCGAGATGTCAGGCACAACTGTCGATGCCCTAGCCGAGAAATTCACAATCAGACCACCAGTGTACAACTACTGTATTCACAAGGTTCTGCTGCTTTGGATGTCGTATACCGTTCCTGGAAATGTAAACGTGTAGCTGCCTGCAAAGCATGTAATTTGATCGAGTTCAGTGTTTATGGAACGTAGAATGTGCAAAAGGAAATGAATGGTACCAAGGTGAGAGGGATACCAGTTCAAGTATGTTTAAGCTTGAGGAGAGCCAGGGTCAGACGAATCGCCCATTGATGTGTACGAAGACACTGTGTCCTCCTTTGATATGGCCACAAAATTCAGAGGTGCTGTGGACAGCCTTCTCATTTCCTTGAAGTACCCATTTTGACGGCCAGAGGAAGATTGCGGTGTAAGCAGCTCAGGGGTTCCTCCACCCACTGAGTTTCGACGTGGTGTCGGAGGTACAGAACCATTCCCATTTGCATGATATCCATTTGGTTTTCTGAAACTGTTGGTTTTCCTAGGACTAGGCTTTGACCCATATATGGCTTCCCGCTGAGTCAGAAGCAGATCTTGGATCTTCTTTTGGTCCTATAAATTGGAAATGTAAACAACGAGTAAGAAGCGATATTATTAAAAAAAAAAAAAAGGGACGGAAAATGATTGCAACAAACAATTAACACAAAATTTAAAAATCGGTTGACTGGAGTTAGTAAAGAGTTAGACAGTAAAAAAGTATTAAATTAGTTACCCGGTATCGTTTTTTCTCCTCTTCTCTGTGTTTCCTTGCCACCTTGTAATCTTCTAATATTGACACCAACCTTTGCTGCAAAGGTAAGCCAATACAGGGTTTATTCAGAAACAGCACTAGTAAAGAGAAGTGAGTTCACCATCAATCGGTTTCCAAGTAGAGGAAACACTAACAATGATCTTCGAAAGTTGAGCAACAAAGCACCGGCTACTTACCCCATCATAGAGAAACATTGTCTTATTCTCCTTTTCCCAAGCTAGAGTTCTAGCGATAAGATTGTCAACAATTCCTGTGAGGAAAACCATATTTGATTGAAGCCGTAAAATAATCAATAAGTTAAGCAACAGGCTGTAAATACAGCATCAAAGAGATGAGGGACCTGGAATTTTTGTCACAGTTATTCGAGCCCGTTCTGCACGTTTAAGGTGTATGTGCACACCTCTTCCAGCACTGTACCGATTCTCATCCTGAAATTTGTCAAAATGAAAATGAGAAGTTAAGAACAAGTTTCTTTATAAATTTGCCAAGACTGATTCAAGCAACAGTAGCTTTGTAGCAACTGAAAAAGAAGTAGCTTAATGCGTTTGAAAACTAAATTACAAGCTCAACCACAAAATTAAATCCAGCATGCATAAAAACTCTGTAAGCATGTTACTGAATAAACACATATGCATGCAGAAAAGCCAGAAGCACGGATGCAGACACACACGGACACCAGAGATAGCTAACTTTTCCTGCTATAAACCATCCTACATTCAACACATAGTTCCTGCTTACTTGATTGTAGCCTTCAAGCCAATTTTCCTCTTCACATGCAGAAAGCCATCGATCTATCCTGTCTGTTATCTCTTTGCGGCTTAGAGCTTCATCTTTTGCTTTAGTTATTTGTGCCTCAATATTAGATAGAAGTTCAGAAGGGTCAACGAGTCCTGAATAATTCCAGAACATGAATCATCAGGAGCCACACTAGCAAACATACAAAATTTATAGCCCAAACAAATCAGACGGACCAGAATTGATCAATGCACTGGATTTCTCAGCAGCAGTGCTGGCATCAGGTTCTATATGAGTCAATCTACAAATCTCCTCCAGTTCTGATCTTTTCTTCATGACAAGTTCTTTCATTCTGCTAGCTTTAAGTTTAGTAAGCTTCTCCACTTCAGCAGAAGCCTGTCATAAAACAACGTTGATGATTGATTTCCAAACAGTGCAAGAACTCAAACTAAAAAGTTATTGCTCAAACCTGTTCAATCTTATCAGTTGAGAGAACTCCTGGTTCAGTAACATCAGCTTCTGACACTCGAAGAACACAAATAACCCTTGCAAAGGGGATCTTTTCCTCTTGTCGTGAATCCATCAAATTCCAAAGCTCAAACAGTGCAGTCATGACATCTCTCAGCTGCATCAAAGACAAATATTATTTCAAATACCAGAAGCAAAAATCTACAGAGACCAAGTGTTAAGAATTGGATACCTTCTGGATTCGAACTTTCCTCTCAGTTTTCAGGTTCTGGATAGTTAGTACTAGACCTTCTAATGTGCTATTGCTGATATTTGTCAATTGTTCCTGGCTAGTCCTTTGCAAGCTGGGATGCACATCACTCACAGTCTGGGCAAAATCAAGCCCAAGAACCCCACATAGCAAATGTACCTCATTTACATATTCCAGAACCTTATGGAGACGATCTGACTGCAAACAACATAACAATACAAATGTTAATTATATGTTTCAATTTCCATACAATTTCCTATTTTAACAATTTTCCAAGTGCACGAATAGAATGGAAACTTGAGGACCTCTTCACACAAATTTCTGTTGCACATCTAGCAATATTTCTGTCACATGAAATGAAAGACTATTTTAATTTAAGATGGGAAAAAAGCATGTAGTAGTTTACTTTCAGCTGAGAAGACTAAGTAGATTTTACTCTTATTTCCCTCTTTACAAACTCACTCAATAATTGAATGCAACAGCTTAATCTCTATTGTTGGCATACGCTTCAAATATTTCCCAATAACCAAACTGTACATAGAAATACTTTATAAAATGCATACCTTCTCCTTCTGCAGCTGCTGGAGATGCGCCTGATATTCATTAAGCCTTCTTAATGAAAAATCCTGGTTTTCAAGAGTTAAAGAGCTCAGCACAGTATCATTTAGATGGTTATAACCAGAAATCTCCCCACTGATCTTCTCAATTTGCAACTTTATATCTGCAAATTGTTTCATTCTTTCCTCTTTCTTCATTCTCAGATCATCCAGAAGAGGTTCAACAGAAGCAAGCTTTTGTTTGAGCGTCACTGCCTTCTTTTCGGACAGATTCTGAAAGCATAATAGCACTTTGTGACTAGAGTATTAAATGAATACAAGCAAGAATGTGAGAATGAGAAGTGCTATGATCTTGAATTGCACAAGAAACTATACCAGGGAATGAACATTGAGTTCCCCAAGAGCAGCCATAAGTGTTGCAACTTCCGCTTCCTTGGCTGCAACAGATTGATGGAGGCGTGCCTTGGCATTGGCAGCTTCATCTACCTTTCTGCGGTAGACTTCTAAGCATTCCCTCTCCAATTCGAAGAGCATTCGGTCTTTCTCAGCTTCAGTCTCACCAATGTCATCCCAAATTTGCTGCTCTCACAATAAACAGAATCCACTTTAGACAACCACGATTAAGTTTGGACACTGTCAAATTATAGATGCCAGCAAACTCGAGCAAGGACAGTGGGATGGTAAACAAAAAAATACCCCTTTTCCCACCATAGCAAATACAGTCCAAACCGAAAACTGGAAGGACAAAGGGTCTCAACCGCAAAACCCTTTACCCAGATCTCAACCGCAAAACCCTTTACCCAGAAACGCTTTGGAAAATGAATTAAATGAACAAAATGTGATATAGAAACCTCTAAAAACGAAGCAATTCCAGAATTTGATCGAGCAAAAAAAAGATAGAAGCTAATTTATCAAAACCACTGGCCTTCTGAATTGGAGTAGCTTCACTCCCACAAATTTGACACCTTCAAAACGAAGGAAAAATAGACGGATAATTTTTTTCCGTAAAGATGATAAATTTTTTGGCGAAGCAATCCTACAACAAATTCGTCCAAGAAATTTTCCCAGAAAACCAAACAACAAAAGCAGTAAAAAAAAATGGAAATTCCATAAAAAATTGAAATAAATTAAACAGTATTTAGCAAAATCTCCTAAGGTAAAAGGAAAGAGAATCCAGAAGAAGGGAAGAGAAAATTTTCACCTCAGAGAGCCCTTAAGAAAGTAATATCAGTCGGCAGAAATTGAGAAGAATGCTGAACGTTAGGATCAACAGAGAACCCAAAGAGAAGAACTTTTAACTTTTTCTTCTCTCTTTTGTTTATAGAGGTCAAAGTGCAGCAGGAACGTAACTGTTTCTCCAAGAATTTAAAGCACCTAAAAGACACCCTAAACTCTACTAGACTCATTATGATGCACACGAGCAAAAGAACTCTTCCAGATAGGGAAAAATACTGAAAAGGAAAAAGAAAAGACCATCATTGTCTTGGTAAGGTCAAGTTAAAACATAAAAGGGGGAAACAAAACCACTCCTCCATTTCCACTCCAAAGTGCAAAACCAGCCTTTACACAGAAACAGGAAAAAAGGAAGTTGAAAGGAAAATAGAAGAAACAGAAAGAGAAACCAAGGAAGAGGACCTGAAGCTCCCTCAGCAAAGCATTGCAGCTAGTGCTCGTACGAACGCCAGGAGTTAGTGGACTCCCAATTGCCAGCATTTTACAGATCTCAGAAAGCACAAAAACACCTGCACACACACACCTCTCTCTCTTTCCTATATGTTTAAGAAGTGGTTCTGAGCAAAACCCAACAACAAAACCGTCGGTTACTTCCGGGAAGAGGAGAGGACGAAGCCAAGAACAGGGTTTTGAGGCCAAACAGAAATCTGGAGAAGTGGGGACATTGCAGGTAGCAGCCTCGGCTTCCTCAGATCTGAACTTGGAACAAGATAAACAACAAATATGAGTTTCATTTGTTGTAAACTTTTCCCCTTCGGAAAATTTGCATAGAGAAGAGAAAAGAAAGCCCGGAAAAGAATCTGTAACAGAAAGAGAGAGGAATTGGATTTTTTTAGAGTGAAGGTTTTATCTTTCCTCTTCTTTTCTAGTACTACTTCTTTTTTCTTTTTTCTTTTTTCTTTTATGTTGGGGTGGGTGTTGGGAGCAGAAGACAAAAGCTACAATAATGATTGCCGATAAAGAAAAGAAAAGAAGAGGACTCAAGCTCCGAAGTGCGCAACAGAGACAGCACCTCAATTTTTTCTAATACAGTACATAAAAAAAGCTCCTTTGCAATTGCCAGGGTTCGGCTTCAATCAGCCCAATGCAGCTGGTGAACTGGATCCTTGAGGCCTGAGAAGAAAGTGATCTTTCTTCTCTCTCTATCTCTGTCACAGCCCTGAGGTCTGAACTACAGTCTTTTTTAGCAGAAAGAGCTAAAATGAGAGTGACGAAAAATCCAAACTTGTTGTATTTTGGGGATTTTTCTATTTTCATTTTCCTTTCTTTACTTGCGCAGAAAAAAAAGGAAATAAGAATCGGACAAAGAGACCGACAATAGGTGGCGCTAACCCACTCTGGACGATGGCCCGTGAAATGTACGGACCAATTGTGAGAGGTGCTATTTCTAAATGGATGACAGGCGCGTGGATAAGTCTTTTTAAATAGTTGCTGGGCCTCCTGTCATCCTAGAATCAGGTAGAGCAAATAGGATTTGGGATTTAATTCCAACGATTAAACAATTTATTGTAATGTATCTTTGCTACTGCCAACAATTTCGCGACCGTGTTTCCCTTTTACATTAGTATTAATAATTATAATTAGCATTAAAATTTTAAAAAAATTATACAAAATTAATTTCTAGCTTCAACACTAATTATAAAAGAGGTTCCCAAACCTAACTAATATTACCATACCATATTAAAATTTTATACGAAAATCGAACAAAAGGATGCATTGTACAATTTGATTAGAAAGTGAAAAAGCTAGTGGACCTTGTTAACTTTTTCAGCCCAATCAAATAAATCCCACATTTTGGTGAATTGCTTATATAAAGTGTTAGGAAAATGCTAAAGATGCAAATATTTTTGTAAAATTTTCTATTATTATTATTAGACAGTATATTAGATTTTATTCAACACCTAATTATGTGTAAATACCAAGGTTGTCAAGATCGGGATCCTACCCTTGATCGTTTTACACCACACAAGATCGAGATCGTAAGATAGGATCGAGATCGTAAAATCCTACAAGAACCTAAAATTCATTGTCTAAATAATATAATTCATGAGAAAGATCAATTATATTAGAAACCTAAATAAAGCTCAAGTGCCATAACAATAATAAATAGTTAAACACAATATAATAATTGATCCAACATAAGCAAAACAAGAAATGGTCTCAGACTCTAAAGAGTCACAGGCTCGTAGCTACTCAGTAAACATTCTACTAACATAGCATGTGCATATTTCATGATTTACAACAAAATCATCAGCATGAGCATATTTCATTAAAAAAATAGCATTAATTGAATTTGTAATTAATGAGCAAATTGTTCAAGTGCAACACATAGGTTTAACCAATAAATTAGAAATTTATCATATTCTAACCTTAATTCTTCAGCTGCAACTTAATACACCAACCAATTGATGAAAACGAGCACACAATTGCCCACAATTTATGCCAAGAGGGAGAGTGATGGAGTGGAGGAGCACGGCTAGGAGACGATGACAGAATGAGGCGACTAGCGAGCGATGAAATGAAACCCTCGTAGCCGCAGGTCTCAGCGACTGCCGGGAGCCCCGCCTGGCGGAGAGGAGAGCCGTCTGAAGCGCGACTGCCAGGAGCGCCGCCTTGAAGCACGCCTAGTGGAGAGGTTCGCGTCGCGTCCACGAATGAGCAGAACACTTCTTCTGAACTCTAAAATTTGAATTTTGAATGTCTAACTTAATCAAAAATTTTGGGCCTTTTTGCCCGTTTTTTCATATGGACTTTTGGGCCTTTTTTCCCTTTATTTTTTCGTTTGGGCTCTATAGATCAACCTGCTATAATGGTAGCCCATTTTTTATCACCCTAGATTTTATAATTTGGACCAAATTAAGCCTAAACCCAACAAAAATTAAAATCACCTAGGATTGGTAATATCTAACGATTCTACCGTTTTTACGATCCTACAAGCGATCCTGAACGATCCCAGGCTACTAGCGATCCTATTACGAGTTGGATAGGTTTGTACGATCAAGATCGTAGGATCGCGCGATCCTACGATCAAGATCGTAATTTTCACAACCTTGGTAAATACTGAGTAAACTTTAACTGTTCACTATTTATTTTATATGTCATTTAGTAAGAGAAACTTTACAGAACTTCCAATATGTCTTGTTTTTTATTTATTTATTTATTTTGATATACAGGGAAAAAAATAAAAAGAAGCATGTTAAAATCAAATTTTGAAAAGTGACATGCGAGAATGAGACTGTAACATGTGTTTCATGTATGTCAAGATCTAGGTCAAGGTCACGACGCAAGCAAAGACATTAAAGTAAGATTCTTCATCACCATTTTTTTAAGTGTCAATTACACTTGGCCCCAAGGTTCAGCATAGATTACACTTTATCCCCTTAAATTTAGAAATTTGCTATTTCTCCAGCTATTTTTAAGATTATCTATGATTAATTTTTAAAATTTTAATTTAAATAGTTCAATAAGAGACTTTTAGAAATTTAAACTATCTAATTATAGTTTAAAAATTAAATGTTTGTTAAATTTCAGTTTTTGCTCTACTTGAATGCAAGACTATTGTTTTCTTCTAAAGGTGTTCGAAAAGAGTAGGGGCAAATAGTATTTCTCCAAAACATGTTGAGTAAAAATGCATTTTAAATTCTAATATTTCCAAGTAATTTACTGATATCAAATCTTACTAATCATTTAATATTCGGCAACTCATTGAAAGACAGTAATTGAATAATAACTTTCACTATCTTATATCAATTTTTTAAATTCTAATCTATACAGTTTGATAATTATTTTTTTTTTATAAATTTAAATTATTTTATAACTATTTAATAGTTAGTGAATCATTTAAATTATTAATTTTTTTATATAAATCAAATTTTTATGTTTACCCATTGTCAAAGACCAATAAACAATGAATTATAAAAATTTAGGATCAACTGCAATAATAAAATGGAGGTTAAAGATGAATTTGTAATGGGAATGAAAGATCTCGGACCAATTTTGAAAGTTTCGCATTCTGCCCCCACCTTGTCTTTCTGAAGCTACGTCTAGTCCAAGTAGGAGTAGGGTGCCTGTGCTGTGGCCCTCCAGCCATAGCATTCCGCTGGCTTTTGTTACGAGACAGCGACATTTTGTCCACCGTTTATTCATTTTCAGACTTTTTAGTACCACCATCTATTTCTTACACACACAAACACACACATTAAATATGTTTATTGGAAACTTATAATTACCCTTGAGGTATATTTCAATCTATAGTTTGTGTATTTTATTTTTAAAATTTTACATTTTATTTTTTATATTATTTAATAAAAACTTATAAAATTGTATTTAAATTATATGATAATCATCTTTTAATAATTTTAATCTTTTCAATATTTTTTATAATTAATAGACATTTTAAATTATCACTTTTTTCTTTTTATAAATATATTTTTCTCCCTTTAAATACATATTAGTATCTTTTAAACGTCAGTTAGCTATGAAAAAAATATGAAAAATATTAAAATTACTGAAATATGATTATCAGATAGTTTAAATTGGGGTTTTAGAAGTTGTTGTCGGGCATAGTTTAAATTAGGATTTCAGAAATTATTGTCGAATACAATAAAGGAAATAAGGAGCAAAGTGTGGATTTTTAAAAATTAAGGGGACAAAATATAGGTTAAACCAAACAAATGGGGGGTTTGTATTTGTACCTATATTTAATCACTTTAAATAATTATGCTTGTCTTAACAAAATTTATGTTGTTACCATTTTAGATGAAATGTCTGTGTTTGAGTTTGACACGAAAATAAAACAGACGGGAAAATTTTTTTATATTGTTTCCATTTTTATTTTTCACTTTTTTACAAGTAAATTAAGAAATATTGAAAAAAATTGATATTCAAATGATAGTTTGAATGGTAATATAATAAAGTAATTTACTCCCTCTCTCTAAAAAATGATGATAAGTATTTCTTTTTGAATTATTTGAAAAATGATAAGTTGTTTCTTTTTTTGAAAAGTTTGTAACATCTGATTAATGATTTAACTTATTACTCCCATGTAAACTCTCTCTATAAAAAACCAAAAAAAAAATCTTTTTCTAATCCTCATTTAAACTCTCATTACAAAACTCAAAAATAATTTTTTTTTATATTTAGCTTCAAAATTAAAAATGAAAAGAATCACATAAATCACAAACATCTTGATATCCGTCCCCAAAGAAACATATAATCTAAAATGGGATAAAAAAATATTAAATATAAAAATATTATAAAGTTTTCAGACAATATAAAATAGTACATTTTACATCATTTTTGCAACAGGTATGTTTAAGCATTCCTAATCTAGCCACCCTAAATAGGTCCGTATTGGAGCCCCTATTTCCAACATGTTCATATCAAGTCTTAAGTCTCCGTTGAGCAAGTATGATTTCAATAATTGGTAGAAATGTATCTCATCAAGCTGCAGACCCAACTCAATCTCTAATATTATTACTCAATTTGTTTGGTATATGTACTATTATTAAAGTACTTTAGTGGCCGATTATATTAGAAGCCATGCGCAACAGAAATAAATTTAAATTGACAGAGGAAAAGAATTTATATCAACTCATACACCAAGGGAAAATATGATACTAGTTTTTAATTTGAGAAATTTATTATTACCCCACTGATGTATGCTCTAACCTACAATTCACCCATCTATTTTTAAAAACCTACACTATACCCCTATTTTTTTTACACTATCTAATAATAACTTTTGAAATTATATTTAAACTACACAATAGTCATCTTCCATTAATTTTGATCTCTCAAATATTTTTTTATAATTCATAAAAATTTTAAATTATTAATTTTTTCTTTTTGTATATGCATTTTTCTCCTTGTAAATGCATATATGTATTTTTAAAAAAGGATAGCTAGCTATAAAAAATATAAAAAATCTTATAATTACTGGAACATGATTGGCAGATAGTTTAAATTAGGGTTTCATATGTTGTTATTGAACACTATAATGAAAATAGGGGTAAAGTGTAGGTTTTTTAAAATAGATGGGATAATGTGTAAGTTCGACCAAACTAAAGGGAAGTTTTTTTGCAATTTTCCCTTTTAAATTTTAATTTTTAATTTTTAAAATTTGCCGATTGAACATTTTAGTACTAACTAGTCAGTGTGAACAGTTAGTTCTCGGACGGAATCATATCTCTGGCAAAGTTTGTTACTCTAAGTGACATGACATCTAATCTACCAACACTAATCGCGAATTACTTTATTTTTTTAATTTAATAATAGTCTAATTATTGACATGACTCTTTATTTGGCTTTGTGGATTAGGTCGCTTGTTCCAGCTACGTCCTTTTCATGCTAAGGTAAAATCTCCTATTGACCCTCAAGCTTTTACATTTCTGCTCACCTAGCCCTAAAAAGACTAAAAATAATAACAATTTTCTTTTGTTTTTTTTTGTAGTGTACAAGCACCTACATTCAAAAGAATTTATACAAGTATCTAGAGAAGGCTATTTATGATATATTGTAAAGGCCTAAAGGGAGCAGGGTAGCTTGCATGTTTCTCATAATTCATGAGGGTGGGAGTCAAACCCCAACTGCAGCTAAGGTTAGTGTTCCTTCACATCCATTTTGTTGGTGCTCGGGGACAAATTGGTTGAATCAACATGTCATAACTCTCTTTCAGCTAGACTCTTAATTGAGTCAGGGAAGGACTTGCTGGGCACTTCTGGAAACATTCACTCATTCAGTGGCCAGCTGGGCTTGCCAAGGAGTTTAGGGGAAAACGTGCAGAAATGTAAAAATTTAGGGGCAAATTTGGGACCACAATAAGAAGCATACGTGATTAAATACTACACAATTATTGTCGTAATAATGCAAATAATCATGAAAATGGCGGCCTTAGTTTATGATTATCGACTAATATTGGACAACCAATCATTGTGCATTTATTTGGGATGAGATAAACATATATGATTCTTTTTTTTTTTTTAACCTATATATATATATATATATATATATATATATATATATATATAAGTGACTGACAAGCATTTGAGAGTTCCGAAGGTAACCAAAACAACAGTCAAAGCAATTTATGGGAGTAAGAGAGGAGAGGAAGAGAGACTCAAACCCATCACTTCAGATTTGGTGTTCACAGCGTTTTTACCACTATGCTGGTCCGTGAGAAGAAGATAAACATAGATTTTAATATAACTGGGAATAGCATTTAATTGGTATTCAAAATGATTTTTACATGGTACACTAGCTAGAAAGTATTTATATATAAAGAGAATAGGAACTGTCTTTTTTTCTTTTTTACCCATAAAATATGGGGAATGACTTCTTTTTTTTTTTTTTTAACCCTCAAAATACCCAACCGAACATTTTTAGGATATCGTATGTGGAAGTAGGTGAGTCAGTGTTTCGAGCTTGAACCTCTTAAGTGTCCCCTTACCCATTAGCCATTTTTATAAGGTTAAAGTTCAATTTTTATGTCTTGCTACAACGTCTTTAAATCTACATGAAAAAGAAAAGCATTATAAGTGTCATCATTTATTATCATTATTGTTGTTGTTGGTTATGAGAAACCCAATCTTTTTAGGGAAAAATATGAAGGAAAATCATGAGTTTTTATATACATAGAATATTTCAAGAAAATGAACTCCATTTTGGAATTAATAATTAATGTTTCGGTCTCCTGTAAGGAATAATTTTCAATTATTTATACTGAAAAATTAAGATAATTATTGAACCTATGTGCATGAAACTTCATGTTCAAATACTCATAAACATTTACGGAAAGGGATATTTAAGAGTTTGTCATAAATGAGAGGGCAAACTTGGGGCTTTTAAGCCACAATTGGAGAGTTTGTGGATACGAACTCTGACTGTTGCTGGGGTTAGTATTCCCTGCAGCCAGCTACATTGGAAGTTGAAACTTTCTACTCTTTTGTAATGCCCAAAGACTGGGTTCAACTTAATTATTTTGACAACGAAAAAATTCAGACAAAAGACACAGAAATCACTGACTTTCAAAATACATAAAATTAAGACCTCTTAATATATTCCATCTCATTTTTCTGCCTTAATAATTCTAGGGCTTACTACTTGATCCCAACCCAATCTATTAACATCAACAAGTTGATGGGCATGTTGGCCGATAAACATAATATACGCTATCTCTTATAGTTGATCAAGGTTGAAGTCTTTATATGTATAAGAAGCTTTTCTCAGTAAACTATGTGTTAAATGATATATTTTGTAAACCTCTACTATGATATAATCCCTCTATTTTGAATTGATTGAAATATTTGTGTTTAACACAAAGATTAAGAAAGAGTAAAACAAATTATTTGTTTTTTTCACCACTTTTATTATTTTTAATACATAAATCAAGAAAAGCAGAAAAAATGAATACTGATGATAACACAATGAAGTGTTTCATTCAATATAAAAATGTAATAAAGGTAATTTTGAAACAGATGGAATAACTTTTAGGTAAAAAAATGATTAATGAAGATAAACACCATGAAACACCAAGAGAAATGAAAATTTTATTATTTCCCTAATAAATCACCATGATTACTGCTATTAACCTGCCAGACTACCACCTACAACCCATCAAATCCAAAACAAAATTAGCTGGGGTAGCTGAAAAGTGAAGTAATTAATTTTCTTTCATTCCCCATATCATAGCACAAGGAAAAGAAGATTTTGTCACTCAAAAGAAAGGCAAATTGGAAGGTACACGATGTTGATTAATTATAGCTAAGAATCTATTTCTGTTCTGGTTTATTGTTCAACTAATTGGCTGATGTGATTGGTTTTTACCATATCGAAAATTTTTGGGTGTTGATTAAAGGCACTCAATTAGCTTAATAATGTTTAACCATGGAATTTATCGGAAAAGTTCAATAATAGCATATATAGCTTGACTGTCAAGCAATCTCTTTTATTTTTTTTTTATTAATTACTGATATTTTCCTTTTTTTTTAACTCAGAATGTAAAGAAAATAGAGAACAAAGAACAACTCTAAAGGAGGGAAGACAGTAAATAGCTAGTTTCGCCGCTGGACTTTGATTAAGAATAGTGTTTGGAAAGAGTAAGTCAAATCCTAAATGCCTCTGACCATTTTTTTTTTTTTTAATCTTAAATTGAACTGTTGAGTAGTCAGCAACTTGAAGGAGCTCCTACGAACAGTATCATGCAATTCAAAATATTATTTGTAACAGTAAACCACATAGCAACCAAGATAGCCTATAGCCCTGTAAATAAGGCTGAAGGGCATTGACCTAAAAAGCACTATTGTTTCAGATATCTTTCATTTGGAAGCCTATAGGCCCATGCCAAAATACTATTCCTTGGTATGCTAGATCAAGCACCATCAACAAAAAAAAGAAAAAGGATGGAGTATCTTAGAAGTTACAATTACCCCATATTGTAATATTCAACGGAGGGTTTGGTTGATGAAGCTTTAACAATAAAGCTTATAAGCTCTTGTTGCTTGACAGTCATTTTAGAGGTTTTCCTTAGCAAAAATGATCTGACTCGGCAACTTAGCTTCTCTTGAAAAAATTAAAGAATTTTGATATAGACAGATGTTTCAAAGGATCGTTACGTTCAAGTCAATTCTCTCTGTCTCTTTTGAATACCGATGTCATATATCCTGAAACTAGAAACTAAAAGTTACTTACGGTTTTCTTTTCCTAAAGGTTGAATCCTAGTTTCGATGCATTATTAATTATAAGTTAAAGTTAAAGTTGCAATCTTTACCATTTATTCGCATAGATTATGTTATATTGTTATGTTACATGTTTTTTTTTATTGGCAATGAAAATTTTATTAAAAGAAAGAAACAAATAAAAGTTACAAACGTCATTTTAGGAAAAAAAAAAAAAAGATGATGTAGCCCAAGAAATCCAATCTAAATAACAACACAAGATAATCTACCCAATAAACAATGAAGACCCTAGCCTAGTAGCCAACAATAGAGCCAATATAAACCAAAGCTATGCCTAAAACCAAAACACTTAACCTCTAAAGGCAACCCTATCATACAGGAATGTTATGTTGCATAAATAATTGTTTTATCATATCTTTAGTATCCGATAGCTATATTGGTAGATTTAATAGTGTAACTAAGGAAGTAAGTTGATCTGAAAAAGCTATGCCGTGCTGAGAGAATAAGAAAGAATACATAACTAAGATAACTTAGGGCCAATTCGTTTCGTCTAAAGTCAACTGACTTTTTTTTAACTTTTTCATCTTTTTTACGTGAAACCAATTTCATTTGAAAGTCAATATTATATAGATGCAATAATCAATTTGAAAGTAAATTTTTAGGATGTTGTTAAATTTTTATGAATTTTTCTTTTTTAAGACTTGAAACTAGAAAAATTCATAAAAATTTAGTAAGATTATAAAAATTATATTTTTAATTGATTATTGTAGCTACATAATATTGGCTTTTAATTAAAATTAGTTTTAAGTGAAAAAAATGTAAAAATAAAAAAAAGTCATTTAGTAGCCAATTGGCTAAAGTTGAAACGAATTGGCCGTTATACTCCAACCCAAATTTTTATGCAGGCTATAAAATTATGAAGAGATTCATTATATAATTAAGTTATAACCTAAATCTTAATCAAACCATATGATATAATCAGATCACTTGTATACCATTTGAACTAATATCTACATACATGAAGACACGAAAAGGAATGGAGAAATCCCCTCTTCACCTACCTTGCCATATAAGCAAAATTTTTGAATGGTAGTAGTACGTGGAAATGGTGGGTACAGTTATTTTTATCATTTGACCAAATTTTGTGAAATACTCACGATTCTCTCGAAAGTCTTATTGCCAACTTGTTTTGGTTCTAATATATATAGAATGAGTTATTTTTTTTTTCTTTTGGGGGAAAATGGAGGTTTCTGATGTTTTGATCAATTGTGAATGTTTTTTGCTGCATTACATAATCTTCGGCTGTTATCATAGTTGGTGAACAAGTTTTTCAATGGTTTTCTTTTTTTCTTCACACAGAATCAATAGTATGAGATATAAAGTTTAAAAAATTACATATATAATAAGAGAATGTCAATTTATTCAGTATCAAAAGACAACTGAACTCAATACTAATACATTATTCAAATATTAAAAAGGGGGGCGGGAGAGGAATCTATTCTCCTTTTGACACTCCAACTAGGGTAGCAGGACCTTCCACAGTATTAAAACAAGCTCAACTACTCGTATTTGTTAACGGTTTTGTTTTTTATTTCTTTTTTTGTTTTTTGTTTTCAGCTGCACAATTAATTTTTCCAGGCAGTCCATCCGAATCTGATCATTGATGAGCAAAAGAATAACGTTGTTCACTTCCGCCTAATAGACCAAGTACAATTTGACTTTGAACCAGCTTCTAATAACACTTTTTCATTTTTCAAATTTATTTTTACCAGATAACTAAGTAACGTTTTTAAGGGCAAGCGAGTAGAAGACCCTATTATTTTTCTTTTAGTGGAAGAGTGTTATTACGAATGATTTATTATTCTCTTCAATACAAGAGAAATGAAAAATTGACCAGTGATAATTAACCATCAATCAGTTGATATTTCACTTTTTGATTACCGGTTGACAATTGAACTATCATTCTCCAAAAATTTTGTCATGGGTATCCCAGCAATATATTTAGTGACCAACTAGCAACCAAAGTCGGTCTCTAAACATCTTTCTAATACTTGATTTGCAGCTGTCTTGTAACTGAAATAATGACCACTAACTGAAATAATGACCACTGAAAATTTAGTTATCCTTTCAGCTAGTTTTTTTTCTCTTGTAGTGCTTATTGAAACTTTTTAAATAAAAAAGTAATTATTAGGTGAAATATTATTTATTTTTAGTTAATATAAAAGTTGATGAACATAGTTCATATTAGTAAATGTTTACATGCATCCAACCATTAGCCGTTATGGTGAAGTTATTTTATCTGTTTCTTCATTTATAATACTCAAATTTAATCTCTTACTTAAAAAATAAAGATGCTCATTTTCACTTTATCGTATAGATATTTGATAGTAAAATTATCAAAGATGGAAACAGTCAATAAACTTTAACATATAGCCCAACATTGTCTTTTTACCAAAACGCTGTTTATTATCATGACAATTTTAAGAGATGATTTATCAAATTGCATCAAGGAAAACCTTTGTTTGGAGTCTTTGGAATGCATTATATGGGTTTGCTTATGATGTCTACGACCAAAAGGCTAAACTTAGCAGATTGCCTAATAAAGTGATGTTACTTTCTTACTAATCTCAACGTAATAAATATTCCATCAATCCAAAATTTATTGTAAAATATTTTATTTTAGATAGTTTTAAAATTTTCAACATTTTCATTTTTAGTAAGTTACTTTATTATATCACTATTCAAATTATCATTTTAATATCAATTTTTTAAAGATAAAAGTAAAAAACAACACTAAATTTTCTCAATTTTCTTAATCTCGATGCTAAACCAAATAATTCAATCGATATGAGATAAATGAAGTAGTTTTGTTTTATTTTGTTTTTTACATGAAAGTATCTTTACAAATTTATAGAATAAAGAGATACTTAAAGTATAGGGATAAAGAATATCTACTTTTTTCAGGATCTAAAGGATATTTGAACCATTATTATTGACATTTTATGGGAAATGAAGGTCAAATTCAAACTCTAAATCTCTAGTAGGCTCCTCGAGCCACTTTAGTAAGTGGTTGAGGACAATAAAATAGTACCTTAAATTGTGATGTTAATTAGTTGAAAACACGGAAAAGTTAAAAAAAAAAAAATTAGAAACCTACCCCGAATTATTAGAAGAGTTGGAACCAAATTGCTTGATATCCAACTTGAACAGAAGAGGCAGCAACAATGGAACACTTATTATTTTTTTTATAATGTTTTGATTCACAAGATCCATATTATTTACCATAGAAACTAAAAGATAAAAATATGCAGACATTATGTGTTAGGAGGAATAGTTTCAGTGCTAACTGCTAGCCATCTCATCCCGTGAGCCAATAGTTGGGTGTCATGTGAGGCCATCGTAGTAGTGATTCTTTATGAATTCCTTACACCTACAACCCATGATTGAGTCAAGGGATGATCAAGCAACATTTCTAAGTATAAAGACGAGTCTGGAAGATTGCAACTTTTAACCATTTAGTTCCGTAAGGCTATTTGTAGAGTAGAACTATTCATCAATAACTGGAGCTTACTTGTAACGAAGTACAACTGCACAAATATGTTCTATACAATAATTGCTCTCTGACAAGACCGAATTGTCTTGTGATGTCTAGCTGGAAGGCTGTAAAGCATGCTGAAGGATGACAGAAACCACTTCCACAATTTCATCTTCCTTGCAGGAGGTTACAAATTTCACTGTATAATTAAGAAACAAGGAAAACTTTGGTTTAGGGTTAACATATATAGACTCGAAATACACATACTGACATCAGAACAGAGCAATTAATTTTATTTTTGGTCTAATTGAATCCTAGATGAGCCCTAAAACAGAACAGCACAATGCCAGCTCACTTCACCGGTGAGGAAATGTACAGGAAAGATCCAAAATGCTTGTAAGAAGAGTTTAAGTTGCTGGACAGGAACTGTCGCCGAGACAAGCACTGATCTTCCTTTCAGAAAAAGACAAGTGAAATTAGGCAACAGGGCCTTCTCATGGGCCCTCTAAAGGCTCATCGAAATCCTCATCCTCTGAAAGTACTTTTTAAACGTCTCATTCCAATTTCTTCCTCTTGATGGATAAAGCATAAAAAATAATCCATCTATCCGATATTTTTGCTCCATTTCTTTTTTTACGTAAATCAATAAACTCGTCTAGCACTCGCATCTGTTCTAAAATTACCCTCTCTCGTCGGTTATCCGCCACTCATTAATCTTGTTGTCACATCTATGCCAAAGTCATCATGGTTCTCTCACACCGCTGCAAACACCTATTCACCCCCTCTAGCCTCCGATCTCTGCCTTGTTTCTATATACCCTGATCTCCTCCGCTTCGCTTGCTGTCCATCCCCATGAATATTGGAAGTTGGGTCCTTAATCCGCCCTTGTCCATGATTAAGTCTAGTTCTCGGTTGCATTTCTGTTGTCATCAATCACACTTCAATTGCATCAATCCGGTCATTTGATCGCGTCAATCTCCATCTCTTCGACCTCTATCTCTTCCTCAACTACCGTCCCTTCAACCTCTATGTCCACCTTCGACCTCCGTTGATTAGGAGTGATCAATATTCAGTTCAAACAAAAAAATAGAAATAATTTTAAATTTTGATTCGATTAATTCAAAAATTCGGTTCAATTTCGGTTGAAACCGAATAACAAAAATTTCGGTTTCAATTTTGGAATTTAGTAAATTCGGTAACCAAATTAACCGAATTTTTTTATATCAATTTTTTTTATTTGTTTCATGAACAATAATGCTACCAAATAACCCAAATTAGCTTGTATTTTTATTTTCTTTCTTTCCATGGACAATGAATCTTCTATATTGAATTGAATTGAATTGGAAAAAAAAATAATATATCTCTCTCATTTCATCTCTTATAGAATTTCACTACCATTTTTTTTTTGTTAATTTGGTTTGAACCGAACCAAAATATTTTGGTTCGGTTTAAATTCAATTTTATAGACTAATTCGGTTTCTTATCATCCAAAACCGAAAACCAAATAAACTGACTAATTCAGTTCAGTTTTAATTGAAAAAACCGAATAATTACCCCTACTGTCGATTGGAGGTCCTCCCTCCATCACCTCGATCTTCCGTCATCGATCTACCATTGTCAAATCGCCGTTGTCGGTTATCCCCGTCATTGATTAGAGGAGAGAACAAAATAAAGAGTGAGCAGTAGATTTTATGGTGGAATAGATAGAATTTAGTGATGAGAGAATAAAGGGCATAATAGTAAAAATACTTGATAAAACTTACTAGAAAAAGGAATATTGTAAAAAATTTGAAACAATCCAAAATATAAAATATTACAAAGAATATGAGACAGGGGTATGACATATCAAAACCCATGTGAATTCACACGTGTGGCTTGGTTCTATAAATTTTATTCTGAAAAAGTTAGATTCTTAGTACTAAAATTTCAAATGCACTCCTTCACATCACAGACTGATAAGTGTTAATGATTAGAGACTGATGTGGTTAAAAGAGTGGGAAGGAACAGGGGCAGATGATCAGTACTTTTCATTCGGATCGATCAAAGTTACGTTCCTCCAAAGGCCCTAATAAACTGTTTCTACTCGAATACTATAAAGTAGAAAAACCCAAGAAAATAATAAGCTCTACCTCCATCAACAAGCAATTTCATCTTACATATTAGGTGCAAGTTCCTAGAAAAATGTTTCATCTTACACGTTGGAAGCTAAGCTTCACTTGGTCGTTCAGTGACGACTTGTTAGTTGGCATCCAATGAGCCATGTTTGGCTCCATGTTATAATGGTAAAACAACAGCCACCTACTATCACGGCTCAACAGAGGTCAACTATCAGCAAAGAAACCTGTATCACGTATGATATGTATGGGACCATGAAGGGATTTCTAGGACACAGCTTGAATTCCATAGGATCCAAGGCAAGAATAAGAAATTGCCGAGAAGACAGACGCAAATAAGCAGTAATGTTTGAAGAGTCCAGAGCAAGTGGCCACAAATCATACCCAAGCCATACACCAATTCCATCAAGCGCCAATCCCGTGGTATTAACGTCCTGAGATGGACCACAAATCCAATGGCCCAGTATGGCCGGTGGTCAGCATTCAATTTCAATAGCCATGGATCAGAAAATGATCGGTTTGACAAATATCAGCTGCCCTATTTTTTAGGGCAATGGGATGTTAAATTGCTCCACTTTTCTCTTGCTAGAATGAAATACCGCTGTGCTGAATGATGCTTTCGGACTGCTATGCTGCGTGACTCAGGCGACAATGACAGAGTTTCATTTTCCTCGGTGCTATGTGGAGGTATCACCTACTTTGGGTTTCTAAATTATTTTTCACCACTTAATGACCTAGCCTATATACTTTTGACAGTTTTCGTTCCACTGGGAAGGAAGACAGACGTACCAAAAGTTCATATATTCATGTCAAAGAACAAGTCAGTCTGTACATGTACCTTAGGTCTCACAAAATTCGCCTTGGCTGATCACTGATGGAAAGAGCACGCTTTGTCCGCATTCTAATACGCATGATTCAGAAAAATTGTCACTGAACGAACACTGATAACCCAAGAGCAGATTCTACTTGAAAAACATAATCTGGAGACGACAGAAATGCAGACTCAGCAGGATTGATCAAACTTGTATAATTGTATGTAGCCCTAATTCTCCGCTTTTCTTCAGAATATCTAACTGTCATTTGTCCATTTCACAACATGGCAGCTCACGCTGATGCTAAAGTTAGCTCTCAACCATTGAACAACCTCTATAATCCTAGAATGGATTAAATGCTAGTTTCCATATTCAGGTGGCAACCTTCGGGTTTTTCATACAGAAGCTACCTGCAACCAAGTTTTTACTTGATGAAACCGCTGGCTCTATGGTGAGGGTCTCCACCCTCCCAACAACAGTGGTGTTCTATAAGGAATGACTATTCTTTTTCCTTCTTTGCTCAATTAACTCTCCAGTGTTCTAGTGCCGAAAGAAGCAACTCAAGCTGAAGCTTAAGTGGGATGACTGCCATTTGAAGTTCAAAGACCTAACACCTCTTTCTCATGCTATTGAAGAGCATGGCTCTTCTTGTTAGTTAGAGGACCAATTTAGTTCAATTTATAAGTTGTGTTTGAGTAAAGCCTCAAATGTTTTAGAAGTCTGAATCTATGTGGAATTGAGGGGAAATGCATCCATAAAGACTACTAAAGGAAGAATGGAATGCTGAATGCCCCATTTGTTGCAGTGTATTTGATTTATTATGGAGTTAAGATGTCACACCTAGAATGAGGACCATATAGAAGCCCATACACTGTGGAAGTGACAGTTTTATCTATAGATAAAAAACACAACATATGGAAGGACCCTTCTTTCAATTTTGAGTTTCTAGTGACAACTTCAACAGACTTGGAACTTGAAGGTGCTTGATAACATATTAATGATACACAGAATAAAGCACATTCAAGTCATTTGGATATGATAGGATATTAAACATCAGACACTTAAAAATTACCATGAATTATGAAAAGAAGGAAAAGAAAATCTTTCAAGGGTGATAATAAGAAGCTAACCCCAAGGAAGAATAGGGAACTCCAACTGCTGTTTAGGGACAGTGATGACATATGAAGCAATCTGCAAAATTCTGTAACTTCATCAAATCATGACTCACTTTAAAGCCTGGAAACATACAAAGTAGTTCGATGAAGCAAAACTCACCAAGATTGATGCAGCAAGAGCACAAGGAGATCCAAAAAACTTTGTTGTCTCATCCTTTTCATAAAGAAGATCCATTAGATCCATGCATGCTTCAAAGCTTAAAAGCTCTCCAAGTTTTGCCAAGCCTCTGCTATCAAAGCAGTACAGTGAGAAAGTATTCTAGTGACAGCACTGCCATGCTCAGATTTGCCATGCGATTAGGATGCAGGCTATGGAATTACTCAAATTACATACTTGAACTGATTATAGAGCTCTTCAAGGTATATGAAAGCTACATCTAGTGCACCGATCTCAAAATTCAACCCCTTTGAAGAAACAAAGCCATCAGCAGAAACGACAAAATGCTAGATCTTTAGGATATTTTTTTAAGTTTACCTGCAATAAGATAACTTCCTGCAGAATACACCCTTAGAATCACCATGCACGTAACAAGAGGAGAGAACAACAATGCTTTTTAAACTACTTTTTAGAAAATGACAGAGCTTACAGCTTCAAGGAAATCGCTAGTTGTAAAATGTTGTTCCTTAATGCACTTGTCTGCCAAAGACTTCAATTGTTTCACCGAGAGAGGGCGTGACTCATGCATCTAGACCAATTAGACATGATTAGCCACATGCAGAATATCTACGTACATCATTGCAGAATAAGGATTTAAAACTAAACTTTGCTTGAGATCCATAGTGAGATAAGCCCAAATAGCTGCAAATTGCTCTCCTCCATAGAACGTAATACCGGGTTCCCCTTGTCATTGCTATGTATTATCCTAAATCAGGCAACAAATAAGTAACAAAATGCTTAAACCAAGCAACAAGTAAACAGACAAAGAACTAAATAAGACATGGACTACGAGTTCTTTTAACTCTAAGTGTCAACACTTTTGATCAAAAAGTGACATCACTGTTAAAGCTTCAAACTCAAAACCCATAGACAAAGAGCATGTCGAATATACACTAACAAGAAATTCCTATTTTCTAAGTGCTGGATAACAGATCAGATAACAAGTCGAGCGTAAGCACAAAATTAAAATAATCCAATAATTGATCCTTCACTTCAAAATGCAATTTCCAGTTACACAATTTTCATGATCTTTGAAATCAAAAACATTTGGGCCCAATTGAAACTCTCTAAAACTTGATACAACATTGGAAAAGAGTGAAAATCACCTGTCAACAGACGGGAGAAACCGGCAAGCGAAGAGCGACGAAGCGGTATATTTGACGATTGGAGAAACCTGGAGCAGCTGAGAAGAAACCGAAGAACGATAAGGAAAAATGAACAATTACAGAGATTCGCAGTAGAAAGAACATCACTTACTTCAGCAGACTGAAACAGAAACTCGATCAAGCGAGCACGTTCGTTCGAAGAGCTCCGAGCTTGCATCTCTCTCTGCTCCGCTCGATGTAATCTATTTGAAATTGAACTTGGTACCTGAAAGACGCGCTAAAGACGAAGAGGCTTTTCTAAATACAGTATCGGTCACTAAAGTTATAACTTTTTGCTCATATTACTCTATTATCCTAAGGGACACAATTTCAAAAGTTTGATGGATGGATGGGTATGAAAAAAAGGATGATATGCTAACCAGATAGGTACATTCTCAAGAGTTTGATGGTGAAACCTGGAATTTAAGTTTTTGTGCAACTACTAAAAGGAGTGATGAAATTGTGATATATGAAAGTAAGCTAACCTAAATAGAAATTCTTAATGTCCAATAACTTTACAAAATATTGAATTGTATAAAACTGATATTCAAACGATGTGCACTCAAAGTATACTTAACCAAATAGGCAAAGACTATTTTTCTAATGGTAATATGAGGTGCTAAAGTGGGGATCCCTAGTGATGTGGAGTGTGTAATTGATGAGTTCATAAAGCGATTGAGTGAAATTGAATAAGAATTCTTGAAAATAAGTCTTACGTGACCCTTAATTTCCGAAGGCCATAAATTTTGGATTAATTGTCAAAATAACTATTATAATATGTCATTTTGGATTAATTGTCAAAATGACTATTATAATATGTCATTTTGAATGAAATTTCATGCTCTATAGGCATTATTAAGGCTTTGTCCTCTATAAATGTGTTTGGCAGGTAAAAAATCCATCATTTTGAAAGATATCTGGGCAGCCGAAGTTTGTGTCATTTTTCACTTCTAGTTATTTTTGGTTTTTTTTATTTATTTTGGACTAGGATTTCTTTGAATGCCTGTAAATATGTTTTCTTATGTTACTGTTAGTCATTATATCAATAATATTGAGTATTCCAATTTGGTTTAGCATTCTTTGTGAGTGGATTCTCATTATTTTCTATATTAAACGTGTTACTTGATCAATCATTGGTTCTCACTGCATCATCTAGGAAGAAAGTAAACATATGAATTCAAATTTAACTCAAAATTGCTTGCTTAAAGTATCTGAGTTCATTTTATTTAGATAAACACTTTTTGTTACACTGTATGACAATAACTTTTAAAACCTTAATTTAAATTATATGATGGTCATCTTTCAATCTCTATAATATTTTTTACAATTAATAGAAATTTCAAATTACAATTTATCTTTGTAAGTGCAAAACAATGTTTTTTAAATGTCAGTTAATTGTAAAGAAAATATTCGATAGCTTGAAATTACTAAAATATAATTACCAGATAATTTAAATTAGGATTTCAAAAGTTGTTGTTGAATAATGTAAAATAAGTAAGGAGTACAACGTAGGTTTAAAAAAAAAAGAAGAGCAAAATATAGGTTAGGCAAAACTACAACCACATAGGGGTTTTTCTAATTTCCCAGTCAACAACACTACATAGTGGGGCAGTTTAAAAAATATCAAAGTTAAGGATCTATTTGCACATATTCTAACAGTTTCCAGACGGATTAAGTACCAAATTTACCATTGAAAAGTATCACAATGATTGAATTTGTCACCAAACTTTCAAAAGTACCAAATTTAATATTAAACTTGGCTTTTGAGACCGAATTTACCACCAACGTTATAAAAAACACAAAAATTGTCATTCCACCAATAAGTGACCATTAAATTGAAGATGAAAACTATAAGTTTTTATCATTGGTTCTTCACATTTCTTACAATATTGCCCTAACTTTGCTTATCTGATGATCATGTTAGCTTCTTTCAACCAATTGCTTGAATTTCTCTTTATCTCCATCATCTGCTAGCTCAGCCCCTTCGCCACTTTCCTTTCCCATAAAGAAAAGATAAAAATCACCCCAGATCCAACTAAAAATAACAAATTATAGGAAACAAAGTTTAAAATCCTCACATCCTATTCCTTGAAGAAATCTAGAAGAACTCAGATGTATAAACAACAAGAAAAATCAAATTTATAGAATTACCAGCAAGAATTAGTGAGCTCTAGCAACACATTAGAGCATCAATAGAAAAGGACCCAATTGAGAAAATGAAGAGCCAGAAGGAGCAAAGAAACATTATCTAAGAACGGGAACAATGACAAGGTCTACTAACCGAAAAAGAAGAAGAAGAAAAAGAACTCTAGACTAAAGTAGTGAAAAAGAGAATGATAGTTCCCTAAGAACTAGTAACAGTATTGGAAGAAAAAGAAGAACTCTAGACTAAAGTAGTGAAAAAGAGAATGATAATTCCCCAAGAACCAGTAATAGTGTTAAAGGAATGGACAACCTCGTACTCTGAATTCAACAACAACCCAGAAACCAAATGATGTTTTTGTGTTAGATCGAGCCTAGTGTCTTGATATTTTGCAAAGAAGGAATCTCGGATTTCATCAATGTCTTTATTCGTGGCCAAGATAGTATGATCACTAGATAGGCAAAATTATGGCATTAGTAGAAGAAACGTGAAAAGTCAATGATGAAAACTATTATTTTCACCTTCAATTTGACGGTTACTTAATGGTAAATTTGATATTTTTTGAAACATCGGTGGTAAATTTGGTCTAAATAATAAAATTTAATATGAGATTTGGTACTTTTAAAAACTTGATGGTAAATTTGGTACCTAATCCGTTTTCGGACCTATTTAGTGAGTAAATTACATCTGTGACCCCTAACATGTTATTATTGTACTATTTTGTATCCTAACCTCAAAATCTGCATAAAATGTCTCTAATCTCGTTTAAATATTCTATTTTTTACTTTCAGTTAACTTGAGATGTTAAGTTGGACCAAAAAAAGTGAAAAAATAGTTTTAACCTTTGAACATTTTATTTTTGTCTTAGAAACTTTAAAACTTTCTTATTTAATAATCGGACCACCATTTCTACAACATGCTATACTCATGTCAATCTTTGGCCATCGCCCTCCACTGCCGACCACTTATGGTTCCTCTTCTTCATCATTTTCTTCATTTATGTGCCTATTCTTCTCTTCATGTGCCAATTCTCGTCAAATTTGTTTTGGACCTCTGCTTTAGAGGCCTTCAACAACAAACAATTGCCCTTGATTGGCCGTACCATCGTCGTACAAAGCAAATGTTTCAAACACCCTAGCCTACAGACCCATCAACTTAGTGAAAAACCTTTAGAAGCATCCCTCTGTGCCCACCAGAAGATCCATGATATCAGTCAGTAGTCACTAGAAAGTGACCCATAAGCTTGCACCCTTTTGGCCACTAACCTTCTTGCCCTAGAGGAGGCCCGAGATGGCATTGACTTTGGTCAAGAATGCAAGCTACCCCATGTTGATCGGCAGCTTGACTTTCTTGTATAGGTCATTCACTGCATTGATCACTTCCTCATGGCGTAAGTCGTAGCAGGTGTCAAGGTTGGTGTTGCTGAGCATTTTGTAGACAAAATTTTTTTGTATGTTGCACCATTTGGGGCTATAGGATTTGAATGTGATGTTATTGCCACTGTAGGTGATGATGTCAGCCATTGTCGGTGGGTCATAGTTGGGGAATATAATGTCATGGTCCCAGATGATGTCTTTGGTCACTTTTAGGGAGGTGATGATGATGCAGAGCTTTTTGCTCAGCTAGAGGCTGAGGATGGGGCCATAGAGAGAGGACAAATGGGTGAAGTCATGTTGGAGCTTGTCACTGAGGTAAGGAGGGTAGTCGACGAGGAGGAGGTAGCGGCAATGCCAACAATTTCTTAGAGCGTTTCATGGATAATAGGATCCAGAAGTAAAGTGCGAAGGTGGCGAGGATGATGTAGTGGTCACAATAGGCGGTGATGATGCAGTGGTCTCGACTCTCTCTCCCTCTCCTCCCTAGGGACACAAAACACCACCAAATGACTATGGAAAAAGAGAGGTTTTGCTCCCTTAAGATCAATAAACACAAATAAACCAATTTTTCATCAAATTCGCACACACAACATTTAATTTCAAAATTCAATGTTAGGGTTCATGAACAATTTCATAAACCCAATTATGATTCAAATAAAAAATTGAACCAATCCAAGCAAAATCAAGCCCTCAATATTTAGGGCTATTGTTATATGGTCTTAACACTACAAAATTGAGTCACCCACCAGTGACTTTCATAAACGGTGGTGAGTGGAGAAGGACGTGAGTTTGGCGGGTTATGGAGATAGTGGTTCAATTGTTAGATGGAAAATTTTCAATATTTCTAAGACAAAGATAAAACGTTCAGGGGTCAAAACTTGGTTTTCAACTTTTTTTTTTGTCCAATTTAATGGCCCAAGTTAACGAAAGGTCTAAAATAGAACAGTTAAACGAGGTTAGAGAAGTTTTATGCAAGGTTTTGAGGTTAGGGTTTAAAAAAGTACAATAATAAAAGATTAGGGGCCCCTGATACAATTTTCTCCCTATTTAGCAGATTCCTAACGTATGCTTACTGTCTGTCTGTCTTCCCGAGTCAATTATCCCCTATTCTCCCCTCCGCCTCGCTTTCTCGCTCGACGATCTCCCGTTCTCTCATTCGGTAGTGTCCTTTCTCTGTCTTCGACCGTTTTCTTTTTCACATTTTAAGGTGAGTGTACTTCATTTTTGTTCCAGCTTCAGATGCCTCTTTCAGATTCATTAAATTCATTTTTCTTGCTTCCAATTCTCGTAAGAGAGTCCGAAAACCGATTAGGGTTTAACCTTCTATTCTGATCGATGATTGAGTTTCTGAATTGGTTGGACTATCTGTTTTGACAGATGAATCAGAAAAGATAGCGCGGAGGATTGATCACGCAGCGAGAGAGTAGATAAAAATGAGTTCGGATCCATTCAACAAGTACGCATGTTGGGATTCCTTTTTGTTCTGGGTTGTGTATTCATTTTACTGTAATGTAATGTGGGTATGTTCTCCTGAAATTCGGTGAGCAGGTTGGTGAAACTTGCGGCGAGGGCGTTCTACGATGATATAACAACAAAAGGAGATAATCAGCCCAAGACTGGTCGGAGCGACAATAGAGGGATCGCGGTGGTGGTCCTTGATGCTCTCACAAGGTAATACCCTTTTTAAGTATTCTAAGAAAGGGTCGATTGCAGAAGATGCTAGCAAGAGCGTAGTTTGATTTAGTTTCCTGCTTGTGATTTTATCATTGTAAATTTGTGACGTAGCTGTTATATTTACGGCTATTGCTTGCTAATGTTCTGCCAAAGACATTATGTTTGGTTGCTGATTTGAAGTCTTGTTCTTTGCTTCAGGAGACAATGGGTTAGGGAAGAGGACTTGGCAAAGGAATTGAAACTGCATTCCAAGCAACTTCGACGTACTTTGCGGTTCTTCGAAGAGGAAAAACTAATTGCCCGTGATCATAGGAAAGAGGTTAGCTAGAGCTGTAATTCCTGGTTTTTGCTACTGGTTTTTCGTGTATTGTATCTTCTGTCACTAGATAGGTCCAGTATTCCTTGTGCTCTTTCTCCATTTTTAAAATGCCTGGAGGATCATATGTGAGATTCAAGGATCATTCACTGTATTCTCAGTATGTGTACGTTTTAGGTTTGTTGCTCTTCAGGGCATTCTTGCTGAAAGAAATTAGAAACCAAATAGTAGGAATTAGGATCATGATGGCATAGCATGGGGTATTCCGGATAGGAGCTAGAATATTTAATGATCATCGCAGTACTTCTATCTTCCTGATATATTACTGGCTGCAGACAGCTAAAGGAGCAAAGTTATACAGTGCTGCTGTAGCTGCAACAGCTGATGGCCAACATAACGTAAAAGAGGGAGAGGAAAAGATTAAGCTGCATACCCACTCCTACTGTTGTTTGGATTATGCACAGGTGGTTCTTTTTCTTTATATTCACTGTTTTCCATCCCTTGTGTGTCTGGACTAGTCTTGATTGGGGCATAAATAACATGTTTTTTTCTTCATCAGATTATCATGTCTGGATTCTGAATTTTGTGAAGGTTCCTGAAGGAAAAATGTTTTCCAGATATATGATATTGTTAGGTATAGAGTACACCGCATGAGGAAAAAGATAAAGGATGAGCTTGATGACAAGAATACAATTCAGGAATACATATGCCCAAACTGTGGAAAAAGGTTAGTTTAACTTGCCTGCCCTCATCCCCTGTCCCAAAGGCCCAGCTCAATGTATTTTGCTGACTTATTGTGCATAGGCCATATAACTTGATACAGTTTGGGAAAAAATAATTGATATTATTGTCAGGTACACTGCTCTTGATGCACCACTGCTGATTTCCATGGTGGACGAAAATTTCCATTGTGAGAGGTGTGATGGTGAACTGGTCGCAGAAAGTGACAAGTTAGCTGCCCAAGGAGGAGATGGAGATGATAATGCAAGAAGGCGGCGGCGTGAAAAACTGAATGATATGCTTCAAAAGATTGAGGTGTGAATTCCGCTTTGTGGTTTATTGTCTTCTAATATTTACAGTATACTACTGTCCTTTTTCTTATCTGTTAATCTGTTGTAGGAAATTCTGAAAATATTTGGGGAACTCTGTTAATAGAATCTCTTTTCATGTGTTTCTTGGATGTTTTTTCAAGGCCAAGAAGACTTGGAATTTATGTATTTTCTGGGGAAGAACACTCCAATCAATTGTGTAGATATGAGCAAAATATTGCTGCAAATGATGTTACCTTTGCAATTTAGGTGGCTAGTATTTGTCACGTGCTTTGCTGTATTTCATGTTCATTTCTTGCTGCTATACAGACATGTACTGTTTAACACTAGGAGTAACACTCCGACCAAGTTTGCAGTTACAAGTAAAATGCTGTTGAAAGTGATGTTATGCTGTCAATTTAGGGGGGCCATTAGTTGTCCTATAACTTTGCTGTATTTTAGGCTCGCTTCTTCCGGCTATATAGTCATATGTACTCCTATCTGTGTAACCACTTAATGAATTGGGTTACATTGTCAAACTTGTGATAATAAAAGGAAGCTCTTACTAAGCGTGAATGAACATGCACATGCATACACTCACACACATCCATTTACATACTCCCATAAATGTAGATATATTCATATGCTGTTTGTACATATTTATGTTTGCATTTATGTATAACAAAATGATGGGGAAAATGACTAAGAATGATTATAAAATCGTTATAGAGAAGGGAATAATGTGAGAGAATCCATCCAAACTGATGTAAATTGACAAGAGGAAGCCATTGCAGTACTTTCATAATCAGGTCCTTCGTATACATGAGTTTCTGTTCTTTAAATGCTCTTTACTGCTAATCTAGTTATGGGATTTCAAAACTGTAGGAGCTTGATATCAGCTTGGGAGAATTGATTAACAGAATTTGAGTTTTAACCCGAAAGAAGTCCAACTCTGACATTTATTTTCAGATTGAGAACAAATTTTAGAATTGTACATTCTGCGTGCTTTTGCAGGTACAGCTCAAGCCATTATTTGAACAACTCAATAGAGTTAAAGATTTGCCTGTTCCTGAATTCCGAAGTCTTCAAGCTTGGGAAGCTCAAGCAAATGCTGCTGCACGTTTGGCTAATGGTGATCCTAGTTCCAGTGATCCTTCCAGGGCTCATCAGTTTGCGACACCAATGCCATTTCCTGGAGAACCGAAGGTAGGTCCTTGTTCACTGCTTTTTGTTAGGAACAGGGTTTTATTTACTTTTCAGATGTTCTTTATTGCCAAATCATTGTCTAAGAAATATCTCTTGGTTTATGTTTCCCCCTGGTGTTGTTTCCCGTCAATTATGGTTGCATCTTTTTAACGTGCATGTAACTGGCATTACCCTTCATGCCTGTGTATTGGCAGGTTGAAGTTGCCTTTTCCGGTGGTGATGGAAAGGATGAGAACATCAAATCTGAAAATGAAAGTACATCTTTGAAAGTTTTGCCTCCATGGATGATAAAGCAGGGAATGAATCTTACAAGGGAACAACGTGGAGAGGCCTTACCAGAGTCAAAGATGGATGGCAGTTCATTGCAGAGGGATTTCTCTGATGACAAGAAGTCAAGTGTTGAAAATGATGATAAGAAGAATTTACAGGTGTTCTGAACCAACTGAACTCTGTTCTGTCTCCCTTATTTATAATTCCTGGCTGGTTTTACTCCCTTGTCCTTCTTCTGTTTAGTCTATCACTTAGCCTATATCTTGACCATGTGACAGGATGAGTATCTGAAGGCTTATTATGCTGCTTTGCTTAAAAAACAAGAAGAAATGAGAGCCCAAGAGAAAAGAAATGAAGAATCAAATGAGCAGTCTGGTTTTAGCAGCCTATCTGAGTCTCCTAATCGTCAGGTGGGCATGAAGTCTAAACGTGAAGATTACGAGAAAGATGAGGATGTTAACTGGGAAGAGGCTCCTGTGGCTGGTAAGCAGCAATATTCTATCATATTTCTTGGCTGTAAGCTGATTCAGTGTCATTGGATTTCGTAAGAGTTTGGTTGATATCAAACATCTATAACAGAGAATTCCACTAAAGTAATTGCTCCAACTTTTTCATGATGTGTAGTGGAATGACTTCAAATTTTTAGAATTATATGGTCACCATGGTTCTCCTAATATCAACATAACTATGTAGTCAATGGCATGGAATCCATATTATCAATGATTTGCTAAAAGCTATATTGGCATTATAGAAGTACAATGTGAGTGTGTGTGTGCATCTGTTCTTCTTGATGCAACCCTTTCGTGAGGGAATAATGGGGTGAATTTCTAGAACCTCCATCATGCTAAAGTTTTGCCCACATGCATGGAGGTGTTTCATGAGTTGATGAATGTATTTTGTGATTTTGGAATGATGATCAGTTTCTTTTGTGAGTAATATCCATCACCTGAAATGGAACCACAACAATTATAACAGAGGAATTTGATGATTGCAGTTGTTATTCACATTTGTTTTCTTTTCCCATTTTCTAAGTGGCTGGAATTAGACTCGGTGTCTCTGTCAGGATTTGTCAATTAGACAGTAGATTTACTTATCCAATACAGCAGGGCATATGCCCTTTGTGGTGAGAAGCATAGGACACCTGTTCCCACAACTGTGCGTCGGTTTGGGTTTCAAAGTCTACACTAACAACTACAAAGTGCTGTACATTTGTGCACTTACATGCTTGCTTATATGCATATCCAAGTTTATTTCCTAGGACTGCTAATTACTCGAGTAGACATTTTAAGTGGCTTCTAACCTTGAGCATGTGCAAAATTTCAGACAACACTACAGGAAACTTCAAGGTCAATGATTTGAACGTCGAAGCGGATGCCTCTGCAGATGACGAGGAGGATGATGTGGACTGGGAGGAGGGTTGAGGGATAACGGATTGGATCTCATTGTCATGGCCTGGCCTTACTGTCTTCTCACTGGGTCTGCTTTTTTCGCTGTTAACTGTTTGCCTTTCTGGGAGTCTTATTCTGAAGGGTCCCGTGTATTGCTCCGGAAAACAGTTGACACACTACTTGTATACAAAATTTTGTTGCTAAATGATATAGGACAAATAATGATTGAACGTATATTTGTTTGCAGGCTGGACTTGAACTGTTTTAACTTATCATTTTGTGACAAAATTTTATAGAACTTTTTACGTGAGTTATATAGTTGATTTTGATGGGTACTATTCAATTTAGCCTAAATATACCCTTCAATTCGTCTCTGTTCGAATTCTTTTCCTTTGATGGGACTTAAAAATTGGCAGGAATGCCTCTAGGCTAAACACTGAATCAACTAGAAGGTACAATAAACTACAATCAACTTATTAAATATCATTATAGTTAGGTATAATGAATTATATATTTTTAAAGTACATCACATGATATACATCCTGCATATTAGTACCATTTTTATAAAAAAAAAATGTTAGAATATTATTTTAAGATGAAGGAAATTAAATAAATTTTTTTCACTTTTTTTTATATATTCTAATTTATCTCATCATAATTTGTCAAAAATAAATAAAATATATATGAAAGAAGATATTTTTTCACACAAAAAACATAAAAAATGTTATATAGAGAGTAAAATAAACATTACTTAGCCAAAAAACTAATTTATTGATCCATGAGAAAAAAAAAAAATACTTTAATAATAACAATACATTTTCTAATGCTACATTGAGTCCTTAGTACCATCCAATAAATTTTTATGTTAAAATATGAGTTAGATTACTACCCAAAAAAAAAAAAAAAAAAAAAAGCAAAAGCAAAATAAAAAGTAACCAAAAAATAAAATAACTATGTGTTAAAATATGTGTATTAATTATACTTTACTATTTCACATATTTATGTATGATATTTTGATTTAGAATGACAAAAAAAATATCTCACACATGTTCTTCAAAAAATATAATACCGCGATACGTATCTTGCGGTATTTATGTTATACCAACAGTTTTATGATAAAATATATATAAAAAGTGACTGATATATGAAATACGGTATTTACCGAGATAGTATTTCACATGAAAAAAATGACAAAATGCTGACCGTAATACTTGACAATAATCCCAGGACAATATCAGCACAAGACTGGAGTTTATGGACTAAAGTACAACAGAAAATATAGGTTTGGGACCAATAAAGTATATTTCCCCTGTCCAGATAGATATCTAAAACGATGCAGCTTAACGACCATCCAGCCATCCAACTGTAAGCTTCGAAGGTCCAGGCCTCTCGCTCGAGCTCATCCATGGCGGCCTCTGCTCTGCCACTGCCTCCCTCACAGCCATTGCACACTGCTCACCACAACCGTAAAGCCTCATCTCCGGCGGCCGATTTTCCACCAAATCCAACTTTGAAAACCCCCACCATCCGTTCTCGCTTGAGCAGAATCTGCCAAGAAAGCCAACCCCATCTTGCCCGCCATCTGTTCGACACAATTCCCAAACCAACGACTGTTCTCTGGAACACCATTCTTATAGGCTTTATTTGCAATGACTTGCCTGATGAGGCGCTCTTGTTCTATGCTGAGATGAAGAGATCAGCACCTCTTACCAAATGCGACTCTTATACCTACTCTACGGTATTGAAAGCTTGTGCTGAGGTGCGTGATCTGAGGGCGGGGAAAGCGGTGCATTGCCATTTTCTTCGGTGTTTGTGGAACCCAAGCAGGATAGTGTACAATGCGCTGTTGAATATGTATGCCACATGCTTGAGTGCCCTTGACCAGAAGAATGATTGTTCTAGCAAATTTAATGATGTGGGGTGTGATTTGGTAGCCAAGGTTTTTAAGGGGATGCGTAAGAAAGATGTTGTTGCTTGGAACACTATGGTTTCTTGGTATGTGAAGACAAAGCGGCACCTAGAAGCATTTTTGCAGTTCAGGATGATGATGAAAACAGGGGTGAAACTGAGTGCAGTTAGTTTTGTTAATGTTTTCCCTGCATTGTCAGGTCTAGGGGATACTCAGAATGCCAAAGTTCTTTGTGGCATGGTTATGAAATTGGGTGCTGAGCACGTCAGTGATTTGTTTGTTATCAGTTCCATGATCCTTGCATTCACAGAACTCAGATGCTTTGATATTGCTCAGAAAATTTTTGATTGTTGCAGTCAGAAAAATACAGAGGTTTGGAACACTATGATTGCTGGATACGTTAACAATGGTTGTCCAGGAGAAGCATTTGAAATCTTTCTTCTAGCTCTGGAATCTGAAGACACAGTTCTTAATGATATCACTTTCCTTTTGGTTCTTAGTGCGGCTTCACAGTTGCAGCAGTTGGGTTTGGCCCAACAGCTACATGCGTACATAATTAAGAGTTTCAGTAAACATCCAGTTGTCATACTGAATTCCATAATTGTTATGTACTCAAGGTGCAATTCTGTTAACAAGTCATTTGAAGTATTTGAGACAATGCCAATAAGGGATATTGTTTCCTGGAACACAATAGTTTCTGCCTTTGTTCAGCATGGCCTTGATGATGAAGCATTGTGGCTTGTGTATGAGATGCAGAAGCAAGGTTTTGCAGTTGATTCGGTTACAGTAGCAGCCCTCCTTTCAGCATCATCAAATCTTAGAAACAAGGATATTGGAAAGCAGGCTCATGCTTATCTTCTTAGGCATGGGCTTGTATTTGAAGGGATGGACAGTTACCTCATAGACATGTATGCTAAATGTGGACTGATTAGGACTTCAAAACAAGTCTTTGACCAAAACTCTTTTGCTAATCGAGATCAAGCAACCTGGAATGCAATGATTGCAGGGCTTACTCAAAATGAGCTGAATGAGGAAGCTATTTTCAATTTTAAAGAAATGCTCCAGCAAAATGTCTTGCCAAATTCTATAAGTTTGGCATCTATTCTTCCAGCATGTGGAATGATGGGAAGTGTATATTTAGGTAAGCAACTTCATGGATTTTCAGTTCGTAATTTGTTGGATCAAAACATCTTTGTGGGGACAGCTTTGGTTTACATGTACTCCAAATCTGGTGCAATAGCATATGCTGAAAATCTCTTTACTAAGATCATGGAGAAAAATACTGTCACTTATAACACGATGATTTTGGGTTACGGTCAACATGGAATGGGGGAGAGAGCTCTCTGTTTGTTAGAATCAATGCAGGGATCTAAAATTCAACCTGATTCTGTGACGTTTGTTGGGATCCTTTCAGCGTGCAGTTATTCTGGATTAGTTGATGAAGGTCTTCAAATATTCAATTCAATGGAAAGTAAATTTAAGATCCATCCTTCAAAAGAGCATTACTGTTGTGTCACAGACATGTTAGGAAGAAGTGGTAGAGTGTCTGAAGCTTATGAGTTTGTCCAAGAACTGGGTGAAGATGGCAATGTCTTGGAAATTTGGGGGTCACTTCTTGGGGCTTGCAAACTGCACAAAGAGTTTGAGTTGGGAGAGCTTGTTGCAAGGAAGTTGCTTGAAATGGATGCAGAAAATAGTATGGGAGGTTATCATGTACTGCTTTCAAACATATATGCAGAAGAAGGAAATTGGAAAAGGGTTGATAGAGTGAGGAAAGACATGAAGCAGAAGGGCCTGAGAAAGGCAGCTGGGCAAAGTTGGATCCAGGTCGAAGGCTGTACAAATTATTTTTCATCTAATGACCAGGAACACCATTGGTCTGATGATCTACATGAAATGCTGGATACTGTGGCTCAACGAGATAATAAAATTTGATCATAGGGCTTCCCTTCTCTGTTTTCCTTTTCTTTCTCGTTTAGTTTGAAGAGAGAAGAACATAAATCTTTTTGGTTGCATCAGTGAGCAGCAGAGAGACAAGGCAGGTATAAGTGTTTAGACCTGGAAAGCTAGGCAGTAATTCTTCATGGTGTTCTACGTATTTGGGGCCTTGAACTGTTGGATAAGTTCGAGCAGGTTGCCATTGTTTGAGGCTTGCACCATCAACCAGCATTGAAGTGGCCATTATGGTGATTAGTTGGCAAACCATCAGAAGGGCTTCATCCCCATCAGGATAAAAGGACCTCTTTCTTCTCTGCTCGTCTGCAAAATAAGAGTTAAAACTATATCAGTTTTAGCAGGTTAAAAAGATTCAAGTCAAACCTCTGCAAAAATTACCATATTACTTGACAAAGGTGGGTGAGACAGCCAATGAAAAATAGTTGCAAGGGTCAGATATCTGAGCCAGTTATCTGGACTGGTCGTATACCATTGAAACACAAACTGAATCGTTGATATAAATGTACTTAATCCCTGCTATTGATCTGTCAGGATTGACATTGTATTTCGCCAGAGTGCTATCTAAAGAGACTAGTTTAGAAGGATCTAAAGTGGTTGATTCTTTTTTACTGATGACTTTGCATCTTTTACTATTGATGATGCTTTCAAGTATTTATGCTTAAAGCCAATTCATGTGGGTTTGTGTTTCTTACTTCAGACTAAACTCATAGGCTTTGGACATTATGCATTTTTTTTGTGCAAATCTTTCACAGTGCATATACTGAAGCAGAAAGAGGATGTTAATGTTATTGACTAAAAGCTATAATACTGTGGATAGGAATGTTGCTCTCATTGGCATAGGAACCATGATATCATGTGGCTGGCTAAGTTTTGAATCTTGGCTTATACTTGGGGATTTCTTCTTGTTAAATATCTGGAGGATGGGGTCGGTACAAACTAGATAGTATACTTTCCTCTTGTACAGTTTCTCTTGTAATATCTTCTGTTCATATTCTTCTGAGTAATGATTCATAAGCAAATAAAGTAGTCTAAGAAAGAAAGATGGATACTGAAGCAAATAACTGCTAATGAGAAAAGTGAAGACGTTCTCAAGTTGTCATGAAGTTAATATGCTGCTTCCAGTACCCTATTCAACCAAGAAGTAAAACCAGTTCCTCCCCTATAAAGATACAGTATTAAAATCTTCCAAGGCCAAAACAGGAAACAATTAGCTCTAGAATGGGCCAAAGGTAAATCATGTGGAACAGAGATATAACCTGGGTCTTGTGATTTTGCGTCTAAGTTGCCTATACCACTATGAAGCATGTGTAATTATTGGCCATTGCTTTTGCTTAAAAAACAAGGAGAACATTATAGTGCATTTTATTTAAAACTCCATCATAAAAAGCATGTCTGAATAAGAGAAATAGTAGCCCTGCATTGTTGAGAAATAACCATGGACTTGAGAACTTCTACTTATTGAATATTATGACTTGTATACCGGTTAATACTTTTGTTGCAATTGAATATCTGCAACTGTCACAGGATGCGGACTGCTTCAGCTGCTTTTATTCAGGACCCACCAGCATCCTGTTTTTGAATTGGTGCTGCAAGGGACAAGAAAATACAGGAATCCTGAAAACATAAGGATGATGATGCTACAGTTTTTCTTGCCCTGTTTTTACTTGCCTCATCCTGCAGGTAACTTTCATGATTATTGTTTAGGATAAGATCTGTGTGATAGCCCGATAAGGAGATTAAAATCATTGCTATTGGACTATAAGTGAGAAGGTATAATAGGTGCTAGCTATTAATTTTTGGTATTGTGTTAAAGGGCCAGTCAGTGGTAAGTCTATCCAATACCATGCCTTGATATTTGAAGCAAAATTTTCAGTGAAATTAGGGACTGGAAAATTGAAAATAGCAAATTCTTTTCCTGTGCCTCAGCATATACTTAGCTTGAGTTATTCTTCCTCTTGGTGGCATTTTCATGTAGGCCTCTGTCATTAATGTTATCTGGGAATATCAAAATATGTTTTATGATACAGAAATTCTAAGCAACCAACTGAAGTTCTGAAAAAAATTATGTTTGTGTTAGAAATTTTAGTCCCGAAGAAAATTGCTTTGAATACACTATTATATTTCCTCTTTCCTCAATATCTGGGAATGCAAAAATACTACTTCAAGATCCATTATAATTGTCCAAGGCCTTCTATATGTGAGTCACATTTTATTCAAATTGTTTGTTGATTTGCCGGATAGCTGTCAAGAAGCACAAGTCAGAAAATGCAAGATGTGCTCTGGCTTGGGAAATTTTCCTAAATGATGAAGAGTTAGCAGATGTCCAACTTGCTTGTATGATATGGTCGGTCCATAGACATACTCCCACAGAAAAGGGTAGAATGCGATATTAACAATACTACTCGTTGATAGCAGATGAGAATGGAAGTAAAAGTAAAACCTACCGCTAAAATAGCTGGGGGTGAATTGAATTATAATTTCTGACTATTGATTCATTGTTTTTTTTTCCTGCTTTTCTTCTTCTTCTTCTTCCAGTTGCATGAAGGCTTACTTTGGGAACTTGAATGTGGCCTGCCAGGCAGTGGTATTGGTGTACGGTAATCCACATGTACCCTTTATTTTTCCATCCGTTTCTTTTACTCCCAGCACCTCTAGTTTAGATCATATCACAATCTTAATATTTAACTACTACCTAGTCCAAGCACTTAACCTCAAATTCCTCTATTAAACCAGGAGGAAAGAAATAAGATAGGGAGAAAACCTATGTTATGTTGTTTTTTTTTGTTGCATGTCTCTAGTCTTATAAGGTAAGCCATCTGGCCAACAAGTAATTTTATTTTCTTTTGTTGTATGAAAATATAAAAATATCTGTTTTCTTGTATCTATACCATAATTTGGTCCAGATTGTGAGACATATGTAATGCTTACCATCCGACCCAAAAAAAGGCCTGGGGGGGAGACCACCCTTGGAATACAGAGATATTGATTGGGGTCAAGCGGTGTAGCATTTGTCATGTGACCTTCAAGCCTTGTTTTGCGTGCTTGGAATGGTCATTTTAATCATTTCTTTTGGAAGATTGAAGCTTAATATAGGAGTCCAAACAATGCATAAGAGTTGAGTTGTCTTCTCCTGCATGACTGATTCTAAATCCCAAAAGATAAACTCAAATCATACTTTCTATCTATTGGACTCATCTGTTCAAGGTCTTCTTCAAATTTCTGTTTTTTGTTGATTTGAGCTTCTAAATTGTATTGTTGACTTGATTAATATCAGGCTGCAAGTTGCTGCCACGCTTAGGTCACATTTGTGCAAATTGCACTGCATCCACTCAGATGTCTCATATGTAGTTTGATTTCAACTTTTCTAATTGTTCAGAAAGTTACATTCCCATTTGATAAATATTATATTCTTATTGTTTTTTTTTTTATTTCAATAAATTGATCCAAAGGCACCAATATTCTGAACGCTAACATTCCAAATATGGGAAACATGCTAATCCAAGGTCTAAAACAACTGGAGCTTCTTCAGCAGAAAGTTTATTATGGAAACCTTAAAAATTGTAAGAACTTGGCTTTCTGAAATATTATCCGAGTTGAAGTTGGGGTTCTGTTCCTCCAGATCTTGTTGTGGTAACTATTAATCACGCCAAGATACAGACACTGGCAGCCTCTTAATCTGCATAGGATAGAACCACCTGGGATTGGGAGTTTTTCATATCAAATCTCAACTATAATAAGATAAGAGTTATACAGGGTAGCTTTCTGTTTGGCTTTTATGTCAATAATTTTTTTATTATTTAGAGTTATTACCTTAACCATTCCCTTCACTAGGTCTTAATCCCCCTAACCAGGTTGGCATCACGGATACCAGGTCTCTATTCTACTTGGTTCGTGACAAGTTCTTCTGTGACCTCTGTGAGAGCAAGATGTTTATCCTTATCGACTTCCACCACACCTGGGTGTCATAAACTTAAACTACTCAGTTATTTTAATTATTGCTATTAGGTTATGTTTTTCAGATTGTTAGCATCTAATTTTATAAAGAGCTCCAGATTTCTTGTTCAATTAAGCTAGAGATTCCCAATCAAAGACTTGAGTAAAGATGCCCTAATTATTGGTTTTGGATTTAGTCAAGGGTTCTTGTCCATTTGAACTGAACCATACGGAGTTGGCACTCATGGTACTATAGTTTTGGAACAACCATTTGTAAATTTAACCACTCATGGACTTTAGTGGCAGCACCTAACAAACCCTAACCATATACATGATACACAACAAATACTATTCTATTGCAATACAGACGGGAATAGGATTGCTAGCTATACAGTCAACATCATGTTTATGTCCATCTGTGGCTTAACTTTACCGGTGAAGGTGCAACACATTCAGGTCGATGGATTGATTTTACTTGGCAAGTTGATAACAGAGATTGCTGTTCATTGTTTTTCACCTCTATATAGTTGCATACACAACAGCAGTTTATGAATTACAACCTCAGCTCACTTGTCCTTTACAGATGCATGAAGTTGTCGGTTTCAGAGAGGTCCAGATTGCTGCTGCTCGTGTTGAATCTATTTGAAAGCAGCAAGCTCTGAAGTCCTTTGATTGTGTTCAAGATCCCAACTTCTGTTGTGAAAATTGCCTTCACAGGTCTGTGGTCAGACAGTTTTGTTTCACATCTTGTGTACAAGTGTTGCTTAAGTCCTTCACCAAACCAAATTATCCTGTCGCACCTGAATTAATTTGCTATGAATTAATTAAATCGCTGTTAGCAGATTAAATTATTTATTTAATCAAATTATACGTACATCATATATATATATATATATATATTAAGAAAAAAAAGATCAAATGCATGAGAAATGAATTAATTATTACCAAGCGGGAGAGCGCCTTTTTTGGCTTGTTTTGGGTTGGAATAAACCAAAATACACGTCCGAATTAATTTGGTACTTGTACGTAGGCGGAAACGTTATGGTGCCTTCGTTCCAACCACCCAAGAATTGACCTTTGATCAGTTCCATCCTCAGCTTCATTTTGCCAATAATTACAATGATAAAAAATGGATTAGCGAAGCTTAGGAAAAGTGATAATCATGCTTGGAGGTTCATTCATAATAACATTTGTGATTGGTTACTAGTGTTAAAATTTTGAGAGAGTTTAATATTGTCCATGAAGATGATCTCATACTCTACATACATATATACATACATACATGCATATATATATGCTAATCGTTAATTTTTCAATTTTTTTTGATAAAGTTAAAGCTTCAAATTAGTCAGTACTTCTAAATTATAGTACTTAATACTAGCACATATATTTGGGTATATATATATATATACCTGGTCATTTTCCAAAAGGGAATTCCAGTCTCTTCGTTCTACCAATAATCTGGTAGTTTCTTCCGGTAAAGAAATTCTATAATTCAAATCTCCAAGAAAAATTACCCGGCTGCACCAAACCATAAGCGCAATCAATTAGTTAGCTGATATCACCATAATAATATTCTAATAACCTGTCGGTATATAATTAATCAATTAAGCATAATTATTTTTAACAATCCTTTTCCTTTTGCTTTAAACCCCAGTCAACTTTTGCTCACAAATTTATCCAGTAAAATTTGACGTTTTACCCTAACCGACATGAAGATCGCTTTCCGGGTGGACTATATATCAATTGTAAGATTATAACAACGTTGATTTACAAGGGAATAAACAAAAGTCACTGATAATATATATAGTTATAAAATTATCTCCAAACAAATTTTATTTTGGCGGATCCGGCCAGATCCATCAATTCCAACTTGTAGATTCAAGCTACGACCCAACACAATATAAAAATAAGATTTTTTTTCATTCATTTTACCTGCATATATTTATGCCTTTTTCTGAACTTGAAAATTTTAAAATAAAAATCAAATTATAATGGGATCCTCTCTAGTGGAATGGAGTCCACTGATATACATATTAATTATACGTTGTGCAAGGGTAGCCCTAGATAAGGTAATTTCTAGAAAATTACAATTGGATAAATGAATAAATAAACAAATTAGAGAATCGGTCGAAAATTAATTTGAAGAACTTACTCATGGTCTAAGATATTTCTAGGTAAATCGTGCAAAGGGCCTCCAGGGAAAGTTGTTCTTGATAAAATTTCAGAGACGTCGGAGTTCCGACTCCTCCCGTCCCGATCGCCACCGCCGGAAGCTAGATGGCTGCACACAAAGCAGAAGCTTGTTTCATGTAATTGAAATCTAACTGAGACCGAACCCTGCAAGCCAAGTTATTTAATAATTAGGAAGACACAAAATTAAGAAAATTAAGTAATGAGATAAGTATATATGTCTCTCTGTAACAATAATTTTTTTTTTCTAAATTATAGCTTTTTCGATTCAGAAAACCTTTTCTGCATGTACCAGGAAATTATATATATATACACACACACACCAGCCGGTTACAAGACTGATGATAAATTAATGTCAAGGCATATAAATTCTCATGGATTACAGGCAGATGCATGAAATTACGATACTGTTGGTTCGAGTGGTGTTAGAACTTAATTAGTTCCTTCGATTCAAAATTACTTGTAGTCAGCTAATATTTAAATTTTTTTTGAATGATGAGAGTTGTATCTTGGAATGATACTCTCCAGCTCCTAGCTGCTGGACTCATATCTGGAATTGTACGTTATTAATTATAAATTAATATATTATTGGCCATTCAAAAAAAGAAAAAAAAAAAAACAGATATATGTACAGATAAGTTTTTGTCAAGTTAATTATGGTATAGCTTGGGGTCGCTGAATATTCACAAAAAAGTACTTTTTATTAAATTATTCAACTTAAAAGCAACTAGTAACATGTAATAAAGAGATATCATCGCGGTAAAAACCAAAGGGAAAACGATATGGATAATTAGCACGAATGTTAACTACCGAGAATTATTAGAAAGAAGATATTGAGATATATTTCTTGCGATGGAAGGAAAATAAAAAAGGGTACATGCACATATATGTATGCATATATCTATCATGTGTATGTACGTACATATGCATGTATTTACTAATAATTAGTGGATGTGTACGTAGGTATACGTACATGCATGAGTTTATATATATATATATATGATCACCTTATTGCCTAGGCAGCCGAAGATCCCACAGCCAATGCATGAAACATTAGGATGGCGAACGTAAGCACAAAGATCTGTTCGGACCCAAACTGAAATTAGTATCCCAACCATTTGCTTACTTATAATACACCTAAACCTGAAGCCTCCTGACCCAGCTGCTGCTTCTTCATCTTTCTTCTTCCTGCACCTCTGATCTCTATTATTGTTCAGAGCGTCTCTCATCAACGAATTCCACTTGGCGCACAACTTCTTGTTGTCCCGTCCCAGCACATTTTGCGCCCTCAAAGGAACTATCTCTTGAAACCTAACCAAGAATTAATTATTTAAATACGTACCAAATTCATTAATTAAGTAGATATCGATGTCAATAAGTAGTTGATGGCCATGGGTTATATATATACATATATACACATGTATATACATATGGAGGAGAGTTAATTACCTCGATGATCTGATCCAAATTATTGATGGATATAAATTAATTAATATTCTATCTGTCATAAATTTTTTATATCATTCACTTTTCAATAATTAATTTAGAATTTTTTATTTTTAATATTTTAATATATAAATTAAAAATCTTTATATATAAATGATGAATCAAAACTTATAATAGTTTCTAAATATATATATTTTTTAATTTTTTCTAATAAATAATAATATGAATAAATTTAAATTAAATTAGTAGAAAAAGTCAAATGGAACAAGAAAAGTGAGATGAAGGGAGTATTAATATTGATTATGTACGTACCCTAGCACGTAGATGTGGCAAGAGGTGTTGCATGTATCCAATATTTCCTCCATATCTAAATCTTCGTCTGGGGCTATCCCTCCCACGTTCCATGTGCTCACAAAAACCCTTGAAATTTAACATTTTTATATCCATAATAAATATGATCATATTTAGAACAAAAAGAAAACAAAAAGAAAAAAAAAAAAAAGCATGCAGCTAGCTAGCTAATTTACCTATAGTTGGAGGTATCTTTGTGAGGACTAAATATGGTATTTGGGTTCAAACCTGCTGCCTGAAATTCCAGTAACGCGTCAGTAGGGCCGCCCTCCGTCGGGAAGTCAGCGATGAAATTACTGCTCCCTGACCTTTTCCTAAGGACCTTGTTAACTACTAATCTGGGCCACATAACCTGTATATACGTACAGGCATATATAAAAAAAAAAAGTGTTTTAGAAACTAATGTATATATGAAGTTATGATCCTTAATAATTAACACTGATCAGTGTAATTAATTCACAAGTAAATATTTACTTCTCCTAGGTAAAGCCGTGGCATATTACTTGGTGATAGCTAGACAAGAAAACGAAGAAGAAAGGAGGAGGAGGAGGAGGAGGAGGATGAGAAGAATGTAGGAGAAGAGGAGAGAGCAGCTGTAATAGGAGAAGGAAGCAACAAGGAGATCAATTCCTAGAAATAATATTCTGAGGCTAGCTCAACAAGTTGAGGGAGTGACGCTACTGCTTTTGACGTTCCAATAATATTATACTAACACACACACACTTATATTTTACCTAAATGGTTCTTCAATATGTATGTGTGTGTCTGTATATATATATATATATATATATATATATATATACATGATAATAGTCAAGGTGGTTTTGTCAGCAAGGCAAGTAACAGGGAACTTAATATATATTAAAATTTGTGCCCCCATTTGGGCCTCGCAGGGACACTCCAGTGGAGGCCTGCACCATTCTCATTACCTCTATGATATCAAATTTTTACTGTATTCCTATAAATTTAAGTTTTGTGTAATTTTTAGCGGTTAATAAATTATAAATTTTTATTATCTATAAATTGGATTTCTATGATTGTCTAGGACTAAGGACCAAAGTGCACCAAATTATAAATATTTAAGACCAATTTGCAATAAAATGTAAGTTAAGGACCAATTAATAATAACAATTAAAGATTTTGGATCAATTGTGCTATTTAATTGACCCTTATAGTATCTTTAGACTCTTCCGTGCCGCGACACCAAAACCAAAAGTTAGCAACCGATGCAGGGCTGAAGGTGATGAAAAGTTAAAAATGAGTTGTAGGTGAGAGTTTGTGAGGAGAAAGGGGTTTGATACAACATGAACCTGATTATGATATTATGTAACCTAAATCTAGTAACACTTAACTTACATTAAGACCACTTAATCTAAATCTGGTACCATATTAACCTGACCTCGATATCACATTAACTTGAATTTGATACCCCTTGAACCAAAATCTAGTACAACTTAAACTTAATGTAATACCAATTGAACCAAAATCTCATACTACTTAACCTCAATCTGATACCACTTAACCTCAATATAGTACATTTTGACCTAAAATTGATACCACATAACCTAAAACTCATTTAACCCCACTCTGATACCACTTCAACCTCACTCTAATACTATAAAACCTAAATTTGATACTGAGTAACTTAAGTCTTATATCACTTGACTTACATATAAAAAAACAGCACCTAAATCCGGAGTCACATAACCTGATTCTAACACCACCTTATCTAAATATGGTACCACCACCTTTTTGGAAAATTTATAACATCTAATTTATGTCAGTACTCTTATTTTTACTCTTTATGCACAAAGTTCAAAAACTACTCTAAACCTAAAAAATAATCTTTTAATTTCTTTCTACTTCTTATTTAAATTTTTACCAAACAAAACAAAAAATAACATGTTGCGAGCCATTCCTTAATTTTGTCATGTTTTGCTACATTTCTAAATCTAGATCTTTAATTGACAAAAAGTGAAAAGTTTTAGGAGATGAGCAAAACTGCCTATATCACTATGGTCACCATACTTTAGCAAACTCGAAAGCGGACATCCAAAGATCATGGACTTGGCACCAATACACACATGTTTTAACCGTCCGATCAAGAAATCTAATTTTGGTTAAAGTATTCATGGACTCCTATAATTTCATCTTTTGGTCCAATTGTGGCAATTGGGACTAATGTTTTCAATATTATCATCAAAGCCCATCATAGTGAAGATCAAATACGAGTAACCCTTTGAAGCAGTATTGTCGGTTGTCCCCGCTCGCTGCCGCCTTCTCACCTCACATCGATTTACCCGTCGCTGGTAACGGGAATTAGAGGGAGAAACCCTTTACGAAGCCATCCTCACCACTGATGCACAGCCATCTCGTCACGATAACCATCCCCATCGCGAAATTGATGACGAAACCATCCCGTTGCAAAAACCATCCTCGACAACGAAAATCTAGGACAAAACCGCCTCAACCCGCAAACCCATTTCTTAACCCATAACCAACAGCTTAACCCGTTTGACCAAGTCCACTATTGCTTATCGGTAAAACTTACTTTTAGTCCTCCTATTTCTATGCTAGTTTGTTTTTGTCCTAAACGTTGCTATGTTTGCAAAAATAGGCACTAGTAGTGGTAGCATTGGTAATTTGTATTTTTATTTGATTTTTGTTTATTTTTCATTTTAGCCACAGATTAATTTAATAAAATTGATAATATAGAAATAGCTTTGATTTTTTTGTCATTAATTTAATAAAATAGATAGCAAAAATAGTTTTGATTTATTTTTTGTCAATAATTACTCAAAAAAGATAAAAATTATAACATTATTTATACCAAGACTCCTCAAATTATAAACTCTTTGTCTCTAAACATTTAAAAAATTGTTTAGTATGTCAATCATAGTAAAAATAATTAATATTGTATAAAAAACCTTAAACAAAACTCTAATCTTAAACTTAAACACTAATCCTAAACCCTAAGCCTTAACCCAAAACCTAAACCCTAAACATATACATAAATGTTTTGCATTTATTACGTAAAATGTTAAATATGTTAGTTATATTCAACATTAATATTATGTACCATGTAAACCGGTAATATAATATAAAAAATACTAAACATAACCCTAACCCTAACCCTAACCTTAAATCTTAAATTTAACCCTAGTCCAAAACTCTAAACACCAAAATCCTAATTCTAACCCTAACCTTAAAACCACAAACAATACACCTACACTCTAATATTACATCATAAACGCTAACTTGAATTCCTAATCACTAATCCTTAACCCCAATCCCTAATTCCTAACCCTAGTCCCTAACCCTAATCCCCAATTCCTAACTCATGCATCAAATTTATCTATTAAATTCGCACAAGAAATATAATGTAGGATATTTATTTGTTTGAATTTTTTTTTATTTTTTAGAAGAGTTTAAATTTTTATTTAGATTTCATAATGCATATTAAAAAATAATACATATTAATACATATTAATTTTGTTCAAATTCAATTTGTCTCGAACTATCTGCAAACTATATGTCTATAAACATTCACAACATTTTTTTAGGTCTCGAACTAATTGAGTTTTCAAAATAAAATATACCTTAAGCCTAAACCCTAACCCTAACCTTAAATCTTAAATTTAACCCTAGTCTAAAACTATAAACACCTAAATCCAAAGTTTAACCCTAAACCTAAAACCATAAACTATATGCCTAAACCCTAACATTAAATCATAAACCTTACCCTTAACCCTAAATATTAATCCCTAACCCTAATCATTAACCCAAATTCCTAACCCTAAACCCTAATCTTAATCTTAATCCTAACCCTAATTTGCAAGCTTAATTAATCCTAACCCTAATTCTAATCCCCAATCCCTCTAATTCCTAACCCAAAATCCTAACTCCAAAAATTAACCCTAACCCTAAACCCTAAACCTAATCATTAATCTCTTACCCAAACCCAAACCCTAATCTTTAACACTAACCTCAAACCCTAAAAACTAAATCGTAAATAACCCTAAATCTTAAATTCCCTAAACAATATATGAAAATATCTTTGTTGTTTTAGCCATAGATTAATTTAAAAAAATTGATGAAATAAAGGATTATAATTTTAGACTACTTATCCAATTATTTAAATAATTTAATTTACTTAATTATTTTAATAAACAAATGTTTAATTTCTTAATATTTTCTTAAAAAATTACATTTATTTCCTTCAAAAACATCTTAAAATATCTTACAATAACCCAAATCCTAAAAAGTAACCCTTAAATCTAACACTAAACCCTAACCTTGACCTTAACCCCTAAGTCTGAACGCTAAGCCTAATCCCTAATCTCTAACCCTAAAAACTAATAATAATCCCAAACCCTAATTCTAAACCCTAACCATAAACCTAATTTCAAACCCAAATCCCTAGACCCTAATCTTAAACCCTAATCCTAATCCTAATCCTAACCTTAATCCTAATTCCTAACCTTAATTCCTAACCCTAAACCCTAACCCTAAACACTAAATCTAACCCTAATCCTTTAATCCCTAATTTCTAACCCTAATCCTCTAACCTTAATCCCTAAGCAATTTACGGCACCAATTTAAAGCAATGGTGGTAACAATTAAAGGTTATGGTGGTACTAAGTTAAGGTTATAATGATACCAATTTAAGGTTATAATGGTATCAACTTAAGGTTATAACAACACCAAGTTATGATTATAGTGATACCTAATTAAGGTTATAGTGGTACCTAGTTAAGATTATCATAGTATCAAGTTAAGGTTATAGTGGTGCTTAGTTAATATTATCATAATACCAAGTTATGGTGGTATCAGTAGGACCTTAATTTGGTATCACTAAAACCTTAAATTGGTACCACTTGAGCCTTAATTTGGTATCAATATAGCCTTAACTTGGTACCATTGGAACCCTAACTTGGTACCACTATAACTTTAACTTAGTATCATTATAACCTTAAGATGGTGTCATAGTAACCTTAATTTGGTACCGCTATAACTTTAACTTGGTACCACTAGAACTTTAACTTGGTACCACAATAACCATAACTTAGTATTACTAGAACCTTAACTTGGCACCACTATAACCTTAATTTGGTACCACTATAACCTTAATTTGGGACCGCTACAACCTTAAACTACTACCACTTAAACCTTAAGTTGGTAACACTATAACATTAAGTTGATACCAGTATAACCTAAATTTAGTTCCATTATAACCTTAACTTTGTACCAGGACAACCTTAACTTGGTACCATAACAACTTTAACTTGGCACCACAATAACCTTAACTTGGTACTACGACAGCCTTTACTTGGTACCACAATAACCTTAACTTGGTAGTACAACAACCTGAACAGGTATTACGATAGCCTTAACTTAGTACCCCGATAACCTTAACTTGATACCACTAGAACCATAATTGGGTACCACTATAACCTTATCTTAGTACCACTAATTTTAAGTTAATTTATTTTTTCCATATAAATAACTTACACCTGAATTTTTCACTTAATTCTTACATTTCTTTCCCTTCAATCACACCTTAATTTTGCACTTATTTATTATCTTCTTATGTATAAATAAATATATATTTTATATCTAATACCAATATAATACATACATTTTCAATTATTTTTACGTACTAATCCACCAAATACAAAAAATTAAATATATATTTTATATATTTATTATGTATAATACATACAATAATTCTTTCTAGTCATTCTCGTCTTATTACATACAATTATATTTTCCAGTAAATATATATTTATATTTAATACCCATAATACCTTAAAATAAATATATATTTTGTATTTACTTTACCCATTTCAGTAATTTCACCTTTTTCCCCCGTTCTCGCCTACCCCTTCTCCCTTATAACCTATTACTGGAATAACAGGTTGTATTTTAGTTTTATCGGTCCAATGGTCGTTTTGCTACTAATTCATAACTTGGGTCCTTAACTGACACACTCTGAAAAGTTTGAATAATTCAAAAAAAGGTGGGCATGGCTATTTTAGAATCTTCCCAGAGATCATGATATTGAGCCGCGGGCGACAAATTAAAAGGTTCATTAATTTTTTAATTAACTAATTTATCATTTTTCTAATTTTATGGATTAAAAAAATACTTACTAGTATTGAACTAAACAATAAGGAAAATGGGGTCCACTAGGGATTAAAAAAATTGGGCAATTTTTGTCCTCTTAGGGATAATTAATTATATTACCAAACAGAGTATAAGAAGGTTAATGTTCACCATACCATTTATATTTATATTCTAATACAACCCTTCATAGTATAAGGCTGGTGTAGACATACTAAATCTCATTTCCTTTAAAGTTGGAGATATATATAAATTAGATTATAAAGATATACAAACTCAATGTCTAAATAAAGTGAGAGATCCATTTAAATAATACATTATATATATGAGATCGCTTATATATTGCTAATTTATTCAATAATGTGTATGTGTTCAACCTCCTATAAAATACAAGTATGAACACTTTAGATTCTTCTTTGTAGCTACCAAAATTGGAGATATGTACAAATTTGATTACAAATATGTGTGAAACTCAATATATGAAACAATTAATGGATATGTACAAAATATGTGATACATATATATAAATGAGATCATAGATATGTTATAAATATATTCAATTATTTGTACAACTTTCAATTGTCTAAATTTTAATATATGAATCCAATGTAGGAATAAAAATTCTTTTTTACATATGTAATTATATGTTTATACAATTGTCTTTATGTATTTAATATGCTATGCTTTAATATTAAAATTTTTCTTACACTATTTCAATATACATATAATTTTTCAATTATGTATTATTTTCACTTGTCCACATATATGTAACCAAAAACACTAGAGATTAATTTGAAAAAAAGAAAAACAAAAATATGAGGGGTGAAAAGGAGGTTTGACCGAAATCTCTATTTTTCTTTTTCCTAATGAATGCGTAGCGCTAGAAGGAAGACACAGCCTGTTGCTGCTGCAACATCAGTACCACCACCGCAGCTACTCATAGCCCCTCTTCATCCACTTTTTGCATTTTCTAGTGTCACCAGCCAACGACGACGTCCAATCAGAAGGATGAGCCTTTCATGATCCGTCCCCGCCGGCCTTTCTCCATCTCAGATCTGCCGCCTTCTACACTGCCACAGGTTGGCAACTTGTCTGACAGTCACCAGTAACCCCCAACCCCGCCCGTCCCACCCCCCCCCCCCCCCCCCCCCCCCCCCCCCCCCCCAATCGCAACCCGACCTGTTGCCAACTTTATCCGTCTTTACCGTTGTGAATTGAAGGGAGGAGGAGGAGAAGCTGTCGTGGTCTTTTGCTGCCATTGTGAAGAACCAAGGGAAGGGAACATGTGAGGTATTTTTTATTTTTAGGAGGGTATAATTGAAATCTTTAGCCCATATGATGCATGGATGTCAAGTGCATCCCAGACTTGCCCAATGGGGTATAAATGACATTAGGTAATAGCATCTGACCTAATTAACTTTCTATGAATTTCAACTTTCTTTCTTTGTTGGTTTTATAATAAGAGTTTATCCTTCTCCCACCACCACTGAGATCATATATATCAACAAACAGCTAGTAGAGAGCAAATCTTGTACAATATATAGATTCGTTTGATCAAATTGCGCAAGTTGCATTATCCATATCAATGCTAACTGTTACAACCTCTTGTACGTTATATCCACATACATATTTACATGTATGCGATGCATGTGTATTTAACATTGGAACATCTTTAATCTAACGGAGGATAATATACTTTGGGTATTATCAAGCGTCAAAATGGAAATATCTCTTAGAGAAAATCTTTTTTCACTCATAAGGTTATAGATGGAGTACACAAAGCCCATAGAAACACAAACCAATCAAGGTTACTTACTTTTCAAATGTGATGAATTTTGCTAGCTTTTGTTTGAAGAACTGTGTAAAGGTGATACTCATACCTAAAAGAATTTGGCTCTCATAATCCAACTTGAGTTTAGACCCACTAAAACCAATTATGCCCGAAAGGCCCCTCAATCCCAACCATTAAGTTGATCTTTATGCATAAGCCTAGCAATCTTTACATTGTCCTTAAGGATAAGCATGACTTAGGTCTCACATGAAACAACTGTACCCAACGACTCTCATGCTACATACATAGATCCACTGCCTCATCTAATGGTCACCATAGCATGGGGCTCTTCCTCTAATGCTTAAGGTAGCACTATTCATGAATAAGGCATTGATTGTTTTCCCTTGAGCTCTCTCACCTTGAATATTTACTTGCCTGAGCATTAGAGTATTTTTTGTGAGTAACCATGCCGGTTTACTTTTTGGTGCTCATGGATCAAGGCCCAACCTACTAGTACCAAGGTCGAGACTCAAGGTCAGGAGCATCACCATGTAGCATCAAACTAAATGGTGGTCCCAAATTAATGATGGTTTGGATGAGTAAAGTTATGAAATTTAAAGCCTAAAAGCTAGAGTTAGAAGAGCTTGTTTTACAGCCTATATACTTTGATGGCAGGAATGCAGTAGAAGACTTTATTAATGGATAACTAGACCTTTAGAAGCTGTAAGTGAACCACATTCACTACAGGAGAATAAGGCATTTGAGATGGGAAAAAATGTAGGGAAATCATAGGAAATGATTATTTCCTACAATTAAAACCGTCAGACAAAAACTGTAGCAAAAAATAATGTTGAAAATAAAAACTGTCGGATAAGCGTAAATCAATCCTATGATTTTGTGATGGTTGTGGACCCTAGCGAGTCTGACAGTTTTGGGGTGCATTAAATCCTACAGTTTTCTGACAAAACTATTTCCTATGGTTTTGTGACTCCGCTTGTCCTACGGTTTTGTGATCTCACTTTTCTTATGGTTTTGTGACCAAATCTGTCTTACGGTATTTTGACTTCTAATGTGCAACGCTTTTGTGACAATTTTGGTCCTACACTTTTATGACTAATTTATATCATACGGTTTTCTGACATTAATGTAATTTTTACGATTTTGTGACAAATTAAAGATTTTTGTAAATTAATGTATACACAAATTGAAAATATATTATATAGCATTATATATATGCATATTATATATATATATAGACATTATATCTTATACATTATTAAAAACATATTATATATATATAATTACCGGACTGCCAGCCGATCCAACCAGGAGAGGCGTGCTACGAGCCAAACATGGTAGAGGCACATTTGTCGATCACCTTCAACAGTGGAGCCAAAAGAGGTTGGGGCAAAAGTCTCAAAGGTCTGTGTATACTTTGATACATAATAACTTTAATATTTCAAAATTTTGCTATTTTTACCATTTTTTGTTATTTTTTAATGAATAGTGACATATTTGAGCTATTTTAGAAATATTATTAGGAGATTAGGAAAAAAAAATTATAATGGTAAATTTGAGCCCAAATTCAAATATTAGTGACAGAATTGAGACTTTTAGCAAGTATATACAAGAAAATTGTTGGAAATGCTTAAAGTCAGTAGATTCAAAGATCACCATATTGACATTTTTAACTTATGTGACGCAAGTTATTTTACGCACATCCCTAGAAAAAAAGATTAAAATAATTAATACATATTTTAATTCTTCTTTTGTTCGCGGGCCACCATTAAATTAATTATTTCTAATATATGTTTCGTTTCGTTTTGTTCGGAATTATCGACAAAATGGTACTTTAATCATCAAAGACAATTTCCTTTTATGGCAAAAGTAGCGTCACCAAAGAGTAAAATTAATGATACAAGAGACATAAACTTGTACAGGACTAAATAGTAACACATCCATCGAAAATCTTAGAACTTGTATTGAAATTTTAAAATATGTAGTACTTAAATGTTAAAGGCTACTAACTTCTAGGACTTTTGATATCGTTATCACAGTTATAATAGAATAACTGTCTTCTATTTCAACGAACGATTTAGGGTACCTTGTGTAGTTTATGCAATAATTTGAATGCGTCCAATAGGCTTTGATCGATCGAACTTCAGGTTAATTGCTGAGATCCTTTTCATGCAAAAAGCATTAATTCTACAAAATTAGTAATTAATTTAAGACACATCTTTTTCAAGGAAACCTTTCAATAGGTCATTATTCATAACTTAATGAATGTCACCGCCGAGGGTACATGCATCTAGTTTCGAGTTTTTTTTCTTTCAACTGCAACAAGAAATTTTATTGATTAAATGCTTAACGATTGTACGTCATACACAATACTCATAAAAATAGCTCCAGCAAGTTCCTAAAGCCGAAACTAACCTATCTCCTTCCTAATTTCTGCGCATAACTCCTGACCCCAAATAACCTATCTTAGTTTATCCAATTTCAGATGGCAAGTTTAGGATTATACACCCATTCCTTGCTCCCAACAACAATTTAACTTTGTACATCTATTTTTCAACCATAAATATGATAGACCTTGACTTTCTCCAACCATAAATAACATTAGAATTTAAACTCTAATAATGCGCCACAAGAAAAATTAGATATTAATATGTGAATGAGTCAACAAGCACATTCAAAATTTTTATTTTCATTTTGGAGTTTTCTTTCTCTTTTTATACACTTGAAAACGGAACCGATTAATTTTTAAAAGAGAAGAATATATCATGTTAAGCAATTCAAGAGGACTTAATTCATTTTCGTCAAATAAGTAATTACAGTTCCAATTTCTAGTTCAACAGTCAGTAAGAGAATATAGTATACAAGATGGTGAAAGGTCTAATTTCATGGACGAAAGAAAGCAAGAGCATTGGGTGGTCGGCTGGGCAGCAAAATCAGCATAACTGGTATATATATGTCTCAAAATATTTACAAAGGCCAAGAAGGAAAAAATATATATTTAAATTGTAGAAGTTAAGTTCTAACAAATTAAAATTTGGTGAGGGCCATCTGACCATAAACTCTAATTAACGACCAACTCTCCGAGCAATTGAGATATAAAATTGCCGCAAGTTGGAGATAACTGGTTTGAATGCCTGAGTTAATCTAACAAACTCAGCTTAAAGATAGATAGAATCAAATGACGTGTTACTGATTAGTTAACTAGCCTCAGTTAATTATGGATTAGTAGGCATGCAAATTTGGATACGTATGTGTTATTAAACGTATACGTATACAGATTTTCTGGTTTTGGAGTAATCTTAAGTTACTGTTGATCTGTCAATTAATTAATTTTAAAGAATCAATATTGAGTTGTTGTATCAGCCCCATAACTGTGATACTAATTAATAAAATTCTCCATCGTGCAATTTGCTTCCTATTAAATATTGTTCTAGTCATTGTAATATGCCTATTTGATGCTCACCCAAAAAGGAAAAAACTATGTCTACTTGATGAGAGTGCCTGTCAAATTCATCACTTAGATATGAATATACAAATACATCACATATCTTTCAAGGAAATTTCAATAAATATTTAAATTGGTTTCGTGAGAATAGATCTCTAATAAAAATAAAAAAAGAACGTTATTCTATATGTTTTGGGGGGGAAACAAGAAAGATATATAAAGGGGGGAAAAAAGACAGAACATTCAAAAAGTGAAGGATAACAACTGAGTTTAATTATAACAAAAAATGTTAAAATTTTATAGTCATGTGTTATTACCAATAATTCAATATTCAATCTGCATTTCTCTCCCAGTATTCAAGATATTTTTCTTTTATAATAAGGGACCTTCAAATAAGTGGATGACTTAAACCTTTAGGTAATCATTAGGTGTTCGTGATAGTATTATGAGTTTTAATTACATAGTGATAAAAAGAAAATGTCAACTTGGTTACAAGTTGGCTCGAGATGTTAACTAACTAAATGGATGGTATAGATTTCGATATTGGGACGAAGATTTTATCTTTTCAAAGAAAAGAAGGCTAATGCAACTATGTATTGATCGCACTTACTCAAGAGTCTGTGTGTCCAGAAAATCTAGGAGACTTAAAGTATATATTATGGAGCAGAAGCAAAAAGCAAGAGTGAAAGTGAGAGACCACATTAAACAACTTAAATAGGTAAAAGTATTAAAAAAATAAATGCAATATGAATATACAAATAAATCACGTATCCATCAAGGAAATTTCAATAAACATTTAAATTAGTGCCATGGGAATAGATCTCTATCTAATTTATAGGATTAAGTGGTAGAGTTTATTTCTATCTAATTAATATAAAGACGAAGTAATTATACTTTGTATATATATCTATTTTCATACGGAACATTTTGTACTTAAATTTTTCAAACAGATATATAATTCATTACTCAACTATCTCCCCCCAAAAAAATAAAAGGAACATTATTCGATGCTTTTGAGGGGAAAAATAAGAAAGATAGAGAAAAGAAAAAAATAAAGAAAAAACATTTAAAAAAATTGAAGGATAACAATTGTTGAAGTTTTGCGGAACTAGAAATTTAGGCTCAGGGTAAATGCGATACGAATTATCAAATTGTACAATAAAAAAACAAACTATATAATATAATTTATATAAGTCTATGAAATTTAAGAGAGTACATAAACATGATTAAGTCTAACTGTAAAAATTTAAATTGATAATGTAACACGGTTTTCTTTCATGTAATAAAAACAGCTACAATATTTTCAACAGCTAGCTTTACATTCCTAAACAGATATAACACTATTATCCAAGCTCCAAATGTACTACATGAGTAACCTACAGAATAGATAAAAAAAGACTGAACAAAGCAGCTGACACAGAGGAGGCTACATTTTCAACAGCCAGGGGAGATTTCAAAATGCACTTCACAATGAAACAACACAAGAAATTAACGAAGGATAGTAGAAAGAGAGCTAATTTGGGTTTAATCTTTAGGTGGATTTATAGGGCAGAATACCTCAACGGCTCTAGAATATATTTAATCTCATCTATATTTCTTAAGTCCATCGATCTGTTCAATCATAATAAAAAAATTTTACATTCATTGCACAAATAAGGAGCTTTAATTGCTTATATTCAATCTACGCATTTTCAAAATTTCTGACTACGCTACTGTTTATAGTTATTACCAATAAATTCAATATTCAATCTGCATTTCTCTCCCCGTATTCAAAATATTTGTTTATAATAAGGGATCAGATTTAAACCTTTAGGTGTTTTATATAGTGATAGAAAATGTCAACTTGGTTACAAGTTGGCTTGAGATGTTAACTAACTAAATGGATGGTACAGATTTCCATATTGGAACGAAGATTTTGCTATCAAATCTTATCTTCCCAAAGAAAAGAAGGTTAATGCAACTATGTATCACACTTGCCCTTGACTCTATCCGTCCAAAAAATCTAGGTGATTTAAAGTATCAAGGACCAAAAGTAAAATCGTGTGAGTGAAAGCGAGAAAGTGTTACATTCTAAGATTTAAATAAGAAAAAGTATCGTAAAAATAAAAGTGACAATAACAATTAATGGTAGAAGTGGGAATACAAAAAGACATCTAAAATAGAAAAATTATAGGATAAATTACAAAAGTTTCATGTGGTTTGATCTAACCTACACTTTGCCTTTTTTACTTTAAAAAACCTATACTTTACTCTTTACTTCTTTTATAGTGTCCGAAGACAATTTCTAAAACCATAAATTAAACTATCTGATAACTATGTTCCAGTAATTTCAAAAATTTTGATATTTTTTTCATATCTAATTGACCTTTAAAAAATACTGATATACATTTACAAGAAGAAAAATGCATTTATAGAAAGGAAAAAGTGATAATTTAAAATGTCTATTAATTATAAAAAAATATTGGAGAGACCGACATTACTCGAAGATGACTATTGTACAATTGAAATTATAATTTGAGAAGTTGCTATCGGATAATACAAAAAGAAGCAAGGGCAAAGTATTGGTTTTCAAAAATAAATGAGCCAAATTGTAGGTTATAGTAAACCTTAGGGGGTAATTGTAACTTTCCCAAAATTATATCATCTAGTCAAACACTACTTTCATTCTTACTAGGCTTTTTATTAGGCCCAAAATACTTTTGCTTATTTTTCTTCAGTTCATTGACCATGAATTTCATGCACTTGTATGCGCACAATTTGGTTCTTGTTGAATATTCACAAAGATAGACAGAGAAAATGGACCATAGGAGACAACTAGTTTGGGCAAGAGGTAGGACTTGGGCTGGTCCGACTTGAAATCAAACCTGGCACGGGCTGGTCAAAGATCAGCTCAGCACAGCCTGGTTTAGGCTCGTTATTATATGGGCCAATTTAAACCTTGAGTCTATCCATCCAAAAAATCTAGGTGATTTAAAGTATTAGGGACCAGAAGCAAAAATGTGTGAGTGAAAGCGAGAAAATGTTATAATCTTAAACATAAATAGGAAAAAAGTGTTGTAAAAATAAATGCGACAGTAACAATTAACAGTAGAAGTGGGAATACAAAAGTGACATCCAAAATAGAAAAATTATAGGATAACTTACAAAAGTCTCATCTAGTTTGATCTAACCTACATTTTACTCCCTTTATTTTCAGAAACCTACACTTTACCCCTTACTTCCTTTATAGTGTCCAACAACAACTTTTAAAACCCTAAATTAAACTATTTGATAACCATGGTCCAGTAATTTCAAGATTTTTTTAATATTTTTTTTACTTAACTAACCTTTAAAAAATACTGATATGCATTTATAGAAAGGAAAAATTGATAATTTAAAATATCTATTAATTATAAAAAAAAATATTTGAGAGATCAACATGAATAGAAGATGATTATCGTACAATTAAAATTACAATTTCAGAAATAGTTATCGAATAGTACAAAAGAACCAGGTGCAAGCTGTAGGTTTTCAAAAATAAATGGAGCAAACTATAGGTTAGAGTAAACCTCGGTGGGCAATTGTAACTTTCCCAAGATTACATCATCTAAGTAAAACACTACTTTCATTCTTACTAGGCTTTTTATTAGGCCCAAAAAACTTTTGCTTATTTTTCTTTGATTCATTGACCATGAATTTCGTGGGCTTGTATGCGCACAATTTGGTTCTTGTTGAGTATTGATGAGGATAAACAGAGAAAATGGACCATAGGAGATAGCTAGTCTAGGCTAGAGGTGGGGCTTAGGCTAGTCTGACCCGGGGTCGAACCCTGCATGGATTTGGTTAGGCCTGCCATTATATGAACCAAATTTGGGCCTGAAAAAGATGGGCCATTCAAAGCAATCCGACCAGGCCCAAAACTCAGAACTAGCTTAAACCGGGGCTTGCCCAGCTTGTTCAGGGCGAGCCGGGCTTGACGTTATGGCTCAAACAATAAAAAATGGCTATTTCCAAAAATGATTAATTACAACTTTGGTTCTCTAATGGTTTTATGCTCCATTTTTTGCCGCAAAATTCCACTTTCACCCCTCCAACACCTATATTCTAAGGAGTTTTTGGTCCAAAAAAATTTTGGCCCTCCCCTATAAACATGAAGCCCATTTCCACTATACTTTCATATCAAAATTCAATCTCTCTTCTTCCTCTACTATATTTTCTTAAGCATTTTAACATTTTTGCTAATCTCTTCCAAACTTCTTCATAATCTCATCCTAATTTCTTCCTAATCTCATCCTATTTTTTTATTCATCAATACCATTATTTTGTCAGTCATGGCTTTAAGATGAAAGAGCAAGTCGACGGAGACTTCATTATCCCGCACCACCGAGCTCCGAGGCTTGTTCCATCACCGTTCTCAACCGGCTGATAAAGGCATCTTAATCGAAGAGTTACATGATGATAACCAAATCAATATAATGAATTACGATTTTGGTCTTGACAATCAATTATCGGATGATGATATTGAAGAGGTGGATATGATCCCGGCATACGATCCATCAATACAATCGAAGCCCAGAAGTTGTCAACCCAATGCAGAGGATACCCAAGAATAAGGACAAAGTGAATCATTGAGACTAATAGCTTGGGTTTTGGAGCATTATGAGCTCGTATTTGAATGAGAGTTGAGGTATGGAAAATGCAAACATTGTGGAAAAAAATTTTTGCATAAAAAGAATGCCGGCATTGAAACGTTGCGATGCCACATTGAAAATCAATATCCCAATGTCCTTTCCAGTGTGGCTAGTTCCGGAGGATAAACATAACTTGGGAGTACAGCTGGTGGGTCAGGTATGTTTCATTTTAACCAACAATCTTGTAGAGAAGGCATAATAAATTGGATGATACTTACTGAAAAATCTTTTTTCACAAGCTGAAGATCTTCACTTAAAATCTTAGATCAAATTGCAATTAAACTCTGCATTTAAAAAAGTTTCTAGGAAAACAACTATGAAGGAAAACTTAAAACTATTTGAAGTCAGAAAATTAACTTTGCAAGCCTATTTCTTTGTTCATGATCATTGTGTGGCATTTACTTCTAATATATGGACATCACCTATAGGTGAACCATATTATTGTATTACTGCTCATTCGATTAATTCTAACTAGGTCATACAAAAACACATTTGGTTATTTAGGGTCATTGAAACTAATCATACCGGTTATCACATATACAATTACATCGTAAAAACTTTACGTGATTATTATTGTGCTAACAAAGTTTTGTGCATTGCATTTGATAATGCTTCAAATAATGATGTTTCTGCTCGTTTTTTGAGCCAAGCATTGAAACCACCTTTCTACGATCCATTTTTTCACATTAGATGCTGTGGCAACGTCGGGTTTTCTGGAGTCGCCACCAATCGGTTTACTTAGGTCGATTGGTTACCTTAAAATTGGTCTGCGAGAGTTCGGGAATCGGGAGTACGGTTACGCTAAAACAATATTGTTATAGCGCCCAAAATTGGCACCTTAGTTGATTTTAATTTTGTTTTACTTTGCTTTTAAAAAATTTTCAGTTAATTTAGATATTTTAACTGAATTAGTCAAAAATGTGGATTTTGGTAATTAATTCGGGTAAAATTTTATACTTCCGAACCATGGACTCTGCCGAGTCATTTGGACACGGAAGATTTTGATTCCGAACCATGGACTCTGCCGAGTCATTTGGACACGGAATTTTGGTGAAATTTTAAACAATTTTATCCATATTGTAAAAATATGGATTTTTATCTTTTTATTTAATTTATTTATTTTTTTAAAAAAAGTTTAATATTTTCCAAACCGTAGATCCTGCCGGATCATCCGGATATGGAAATTGATTTAATTTATCGTAATTATTTAATTCTTATTATCATGAAATTAATTTTTAAATGATAATTTTGTTCATGAATGATTTTTAATACAAATTAAAAATTTATCTTTTTTTTTTCTTTCTTTCTTTTTCTTTTTTTTTTTTTTAATTTATTTTTACTTTCTTTTTTTTAATTTTCTTTTTTTTATCTTTCTTTATCTTTATCTTATCTTTCTTTTTTTTTTTTTTTTTTCTTTTATCTTTCTTTATCTTTTCTTTTATTTTTCTTATCTTTTCTTTTATTTCTTTCTTTTTTTATCTTTTATTTCTTTCTTTTATTATCTTTTATTTCTTTCTTTTATTTTTATCTGATTTTTCTTGTTTAATGAAGGATATTTATTATTTAAAGAATTACTCAATTTATAAAAGAATTGAAAAAATTATTAATTTTTATTTAATAAGAAGTTAATTTAAAGGAATTAAAGAGTTTAAAAAATAAAAATTTTGATCATGGTACGGGGCGTTGTTACTCAGCCAGACCCTCTTCACCAGGTGAAGCAACTCAAAAGCGGGCACGAGACAGTTTCCAGCCAATATACCATGAACTAAAATTTTTTTTATTTTTTTTATTATTTTATTATTTTATTATTATTATTTTTTTTTTATAAAAGATTAACCAAAAGTAATTGTTTTATTAAGAGAATCAAAAATTTATATGTATATTTTAAACAAAAGAAGAAAAGTTTTGATATTTATTTAATTTATTTTGGAATAAAAGATTATTTAACCGAAAACTTATATGTATTTTAAAACAAAAGTCTTGATATTTTTATTTTTTTTATATTCTTCTTTTTTTGATGAAAGATTTTTTTTTTTTAATTTTAATTTATATTTCTGAAAATATATCTAATCAATAAGTCAAAAAAATTTAAGAGAAAATTCAATTATTTTTGTTTTATTTTGTATTATTTTGAAATTATTTGATTAAGATTTTTATAAAGGAAACAAAAAGTTATATCTTTTAATAAGTAAAATATTACTGAATAAAATATTAACCCAAAATTTTTATTCTTTTCATTCTTTTTATTAAAAGAGAAAATTAAAAAGTTATATTTTATTATTTTAATTATTAATATATTAGTCCAAAGTTTTTATTTTTAATAAAGAAAATAAATTATTATATACTTTATTTAAAAATGATTCCAAGCCATGGATCCTGACGGATCATTTGGTCATGGAGTTTTAATTTTTATTAGATTTTAACTATTTAATTAGTTATTAATTTTATTTATAATTTTATTGGATTTTTCTTGAATTTTAAAAAAAATATTTAAAAAGAATTGATTTAATCATGTTTATTTATTAATTTTAACAAAAAGTTAACTTTGTTATAATAAAACATGTATTCCAAAATAAAAATAAAATAATTGGCTTTTAAATTTTTATTAGCCTTAATAATTAATTACAAAATAATCTTCTTTTAGTTTTTTTTTATTTATGGGTAAAAGGTTAATTAAATAAATTAAATCATATAAAGAAAAATTAATAAAGTGGGGCTTTTTGGCCATCCACTTAAAAAAATAATAAATGTTAGCAACAATTATAAAAGTTAATTAATTAACAACAATAATAAAAATTAGCCAAGTTTAATTAAGTTAATTAATTATCAACAATAATAAAAATTAGCCAAGTTTAATTAAGTTAATTAATTATCAACAATAATAAAATTTAGCCATGTTTAATTAAGTTAATTAATTAACAACAATAAATAAAAGTTAGCCAAGTTTAATTAAGTTAATTAATTAACAACAATAAATAAAAGTTAGCCAAGTTTAATTAAGTTAATTAATTAACAACAATAAATAAAAGTTAGCCAAGTTTAATTAAGTTAATTAATTAACAACAATAAATAAAAGTTAGCCAAGTTTAATTAAGTTAATTAATTACAACAAAAATAAAAGTTAGACAATTTAATTAATTATTAACAACAATAAAAATAAAGGTTAGTAAAAATTAGCAAGTTAGTTGTTAGTTGCTAATAACAAAAAAAAAGGTTAGTAATAATAACAATAATAAACAAATAAATAAACAAGTAAAAAAATAAATGAGTTAGTTAATTAATTTTCTGCAAAGACAAAATAAAAAGGTTAGTGACCTAATAGAAAGAAATTGAAAAGATGAAGGACTGAAAGGAGGTTTTACCCTTAAAAATTAAAATTGAATCTGGAGAAAGAATCAGAGGCGACGCGAGGGAGGAGGGGGGGGTGACGGGGCTGGGCAGGCGGAGGCGGCAAGGGCGCAGGGCGGCCGGGCGACGGCGACGAGGGCGCGGGGCGACTGCGGCGAGGGTAACGGCGGCCGGGACGACGGCGGCGAGGGAGCGGGGCGACGGCGGCAGGACGGCTGGGTGCGGCGGCGCGAGACGGCAGGACTGCTGGGCGCGGCGGCGATGGTGACGGCGACGGCGTAGGAACGAGGGCAACGGCGAGACAGCGGCGGCAGGGCGACGGCAGCGGGATAGGACGGCGACAGAAAAAGAAAGAAAGAGAAAACGGAGGAAGAAGGTAGTCGAAACGTAAGAAAAAATAATTTTGGGACTGTTTTGGCAGAGGGAGGAGAGCCTAGGACTAAGGCTTCTATTTTCTCTTTTTCTAAAACGGAGCTCTGAACTTTTTTCTCTGATTTTCTATGTGTTCAGCACTGAATTTGGGGGGGTATTTATAGAAGGAGCTTAGCTGAACTGTGGACGGATAAATTAATAAAAAATATCAAACTTATCTTTTAAATTGGTAAAATGACAGTTTCAGTCCTTTACGTTACTCCAGCTCTGGATAAGCTCAGAAGCTTCTGATTTTGACAATTTTAACGTTTTCTGTCAATTTGGGCTAGAAACGTCCGTTTAGGCCCAAAATTGACGCGAAAAATTACCCAAAGCTCCTGAAACTTTCAGAATTTGTCAATTTTGTCCGAAACTTCTTAATTTTGTCATTTTTACCTCAAACTTTTAATTTTTTTGTCATTTTTTTCTGAAATTTTATTTTTATTCCAAACACATACATATTCGCACATATATTATTTTAAATCAAATCTTCTCAAAATAAAAATATATTTTAAACTAATTAACATAATTAAAATTTTTTAGCAATAATAATAATAATAATAATAATTTTTTAATTAGTTTTTTTTTTTTAATTTTTAAAAAAAAGGGCCGGACGAAATTGGGTGTCAACAGCTGCCCCCCTTTGCATGCTTCATGGGACATGATGTGTGCAAAGTAGTTACCAAATTTCGTCCGTCTTAGCTAGCCATTGAGAACCTTCTCGCCGCCTAAACTATGTGGTTAAGGAAAATTTTTTTAGAGCCTCTGCGATAAGAACTCTCCTATCGTTGAAGGGAAAATTTGATAATTTTGAGGTTAAGGGTCCTACCTTAGAACCTCGACGATAAGAACTCTCCTATCGTTTGAAGGAAAATTGATTGTTTTGAGGTTAAGGGTCCTACCTTAGAACTTCGACGATAGGAACTCTCCTATCGTTTGAAGGAAAATTGATGATTTTGAGGTTAAGGGTCCTACCTTAGAACCTCGACGATAGGAACTCTTCTATCGTTTGAAGTAAAATTGATTGTTTTGAGGTTAAGGGTCCTACCTTAGAACCTCGACGATAGGAACTCTCCTATCGTTTGAAGGAAAATTGATGATTTTGAGGTTAAGGGTCCTACCTTAGAACCTCGATGATAGGAACTCTCCTATCGTTTGAAGGAAAATTGTTTGAATGAGGTTAAGGGTCCTACCTTAGAACCTCGACGATAGGAACTCTCCTATCGTTTGAAGGAAAATTGATGATTTTGAGGTTAAGGGCCCTACCTTAGAACCTCGACGATAGGAACTCTCCTATCGTTTGAAGGAAAATTGATGATTTTGAGGTTAAGGGTCCTACCTTAGAACCTCGACAATAGGAACTCTCCTATCGTTTGAAGGAAAATTGATGATTTTGAGGTTAAGGGCCCTACCTTAGAACCTCGACGATAGGAACTCTCCTATCGTTTGAAGGAAAATTGATTGTTTTGAGGTTAAGGGTCCTACCTTAGAACCTCGACGATAGGAACTCTCCTATCGTTTGAAGGAAAATTGATGATTTTGAGGTTAAGGGTCCTACCTTAGAACCTCGACGATAGGAACTCTCCTATCGTTTGAAGGAAAATTGATGATTTTGAGGTTAAGGGTCCTACCTTAGAACCTCGACAATAGGAACTCTCCTATCGTTTGAAGGAAAATTGATGATTTTGAGGTTAAGGGCCCTACCTTAGAACCTCGACGATAGGAACTCTCCTATCGTTTGAAGGAAAATTGTTTGAATGAGGTTAAGGGTCCTACCTTAGAACTTCGACGATAGGAACTCTCCTATCGTTTGAAGGAAAATTGATGATTTTGAGGTTAAGGGTCCTACCTTAGAACCTCGACGATAGGAACTCTCCTATCGTTTGAAGTAAAATTGATTGAATGAGGTTAAGGGTCCTACCTTAGAACCTCGACGATAGGAACTCTCCTATCGTTTGAAGGAAAATTGATGATTTTGAGGTTAAGGGCCCTACCTTAGAACCTCGACGATAGGAACTCTCCTATCGTTTGAAGGAAAATTGTTGATTTTGAGGTTAAGGGCCCTACCTTAGAACCTCGACGATAGGAACTCTCCTATCGTTTGAAGTAAAATTGATTGAATGAGGTTAAGGGTCCTACCTTAGAACCTCGACGATAGGAACTCTCCTATCGTTTGAAGGAAAATTGATGATTTTGAGGTTAAGGGCCCTACCTTAGAACCTCGACGATAGGAACTCTCCTATCGTTTGAAGGAAAATTGATGATTTTGAGGTTAAGGGCCCTACCTTAGAACCTCGAGCGAAATTTATATGAAAGCAATTAGAATTGGAATAATTTTCTTCGAAAGTGTGAATTTGCATAATAGGCGAGTGCGAAATTTTAGACTTCGATAAAATGAGTGAATCTTGATGATGACAATATCGCTAACAAATTATGTAAAGGGAACGGATGTTTGGAATCAATATCCAAGGTTCATCTAATATTTTCTTTAGTAAATATAGATTCGCTTGAGAGATATGTCATCCAAATAAGGTTGAAGCTTAACTATCCTAAAATGTTATGCTTAGTAGACCTAATAGGATGCGTCTCAAGAGCAATAAAAATTACTCTTTACTCAGCCATTCCAACCTAAAGTCATTGTCCTATGGTTTTAATATCAGCATGGACGAGACTATCTTATAAGATAAAAAAAGAAATTCCCTGAAAGAAAAACTAAAACACGAAAGAAAATGCTGATAATAAAACTAAAGGACAAGCAAAACGGATCGGATCACTTCTTCTTCCACAATATTTCAACAGGGTTAGTAGAGGACTATTATGGGATCGAACTGTTCGGGAAAGACTGTCGCGTCCAGTCTATCTGAATCATTGCTGGATCTGGTTCAGGAACAAAAGCTTGTATTTTATCTAGCAATTCTTCAGCAGTTGTTGCGGATATTATGATTCGCCGTGCCACTCTTGATATAAAATTCTTCTGCATAGCATAATCCATAAAAGCTATCAGACCTGTAAAGAAATTGTTAACATTTAAAAGCCCAATGGGTTTCTTATGCAAATTAAGTTGGGCCATGGAAGCAATTTGAAAGACTTCTCCCAATGTGCCAAAACCACCTGGTAGAGCGATAAAAGCATCAGCATTTAAAAGCATTTGTAACACACGCTCTTGTAAATTTTTAACCACTAATTCTTCTCCAATCGTGCCCCCAGAAATAAATTTCAGAGGTCCAGGGATAATGCCCAGAACTTGACTTCCTCCTAGAGATGCTGCTGATGCTACACCTCCCATTAATCCGACACTACCTCCTCCATAAACTAAATGTATTTTTCGCTCAGCTAATACTCTACCCAAATGGTTGGCTGCTTTTAAATACTCTTCATCTTTTCCTGGAAAAGCCCCAGAAAATACACAAATACTTCGGGATTTACGAGTTGGGGTTTTCTCCATTCCTATCCTTACCCTTGTGAGAAAAGAGGATATATTTATAGAGATGAAGAGATAAGGCAATAATTTTATTTTTCAAGAATGGATACATTATTGCCAGCTATTCATAGTAGTCACGGGTATGACTCTGGTCAGGTATGGGTACACTATCGTTAAAAGAGGAGGAAAATTTTCAAAATAGCTGCTAGCATGTACAGTAGTCGCGACTGTAGCTTATGTCAGGAGTAGGTACATGATTGTCGGATGAGAAGGAAAATTTCAAAAGTGGCAGGTATATACAGTAGTCATAATTATAGCTCATGTCAGGAGTGGGTACATTATGGGAGGAAAATTTCAAAAGCGTCAGCTAGCATGTACAGTATCGTGACTATGGCTTATGTCAAGAGTGGATACATTATTGCTGAAAGAGGAGGAAAATTTCAAAAGCGACAGCTAGCACGTACAGTAATCGTGACTTTGGTTCATGTCAGGAGTGGATACATTATTACCAAAAGGGGAGGAAAATTTCAAAAGCGACAGCTAGCACGTACAGTAATCGTGACCTTGTTCCGTCTTCTACTGGCTTTGCGTCCAGTAACGGCTTCAATGCTTTCTATGAATCAGTGATTTGCATCTCATCTAGCTTTTTCACAAACTGGCAAACAGGGTCGTTTAGGGTCAGATTCCCAAGACTGTAACGTTCTCGTTCTTTTTGGAGAATTATCCATAATCCAACAACCTCAAATTGCACTATTCCGCAAGAATGCGCTTCAAGAACCTCTCGGATATCTTCCAGAGATTCCTTACGCAAGCCATTCTTGATGAATTTTATTCTATCATTACGATTTCTGGTGATCACTCCTGGAGAACGACATTTATTGCCGCAAATCCACCATCCACAATTGTGACAGACGCCTAGCCTCTTTGCTCTTCTTTTTTTGGCATAAGCGCTTTTACCAAAGCCAGGCATACGGGGAAAGAACGCTTCTGGAACTTCACCAGCTGAACGAACCTTAGCTTCAATTAGCCACCGCACATTATCAGGAATGCCTTTGTGCATAAATAGTCGGAATCGTTCACATCTAGCTTGATAAACCTTTTTAAGAACATTTATTGGGAAAGAAGGGAAATATTTTCGTAGAGCAGAAAGAGAAGGCTCCATTGATGAAGGAGGCATTTAAGAGAAAAAGAAAGAAATTAGTGATTGTAGGAAATGAAAATAACTGACTTTGGGAGTTATGGAGTACCGTATCCAGAAGGAAGAACACGCATTTATAGTGATGAAAGGATAATGCGTTTATTACACTTACGGAAGTAAGTACATTATTGCCAAAAGAAAAGACAAATGACAGCTTATATGTACAGCAATCATGACTGTGGCTCTCATCTTCCACTAATTCATGTCCAGTAATGGCTTCAATGCCTTCTATAAGTCGGGGATTTGCTTCCCATCTAGTTTTCTTACAAACTGACAAACGGGGTCGTTTAAAATCACATTCCCAAGACTGTAACGGTTTCGTTCTTTATGGTAAGTCCTCCATAAACCGATAATTTCACCTTGCACTTTTCCACAAGAATGCGTTTCAAGAGTCTCTCGGATATCTTTCAGAGACTCCTTACGCAGGCCATTCTTAATGAATTTTCTTTTATCTTCACGATTTATGGAGATGTATCCTAAAGAGCGACATTTAGTATTACAATTCCATCGCCCACATTTATAACACACGCCTAGTCTCTTTGCTCTTCGCCTTTTGGCATAACGGCTTTTACCTAAACCGGGCATGCGGGGCATAAATGCATCTGGAACTTCACCCGCCAAACGGACCTTAGCTTCAATTATCCACTGCACATTGTCGGGAATGCCTTTGCGTGTAAAAACTCTGATTCTTTCACATCTAGCAAGGTAGATCTTTTTAAGGACTTTTAGTGGGAGGGAAGGAAAGTATTTTCGCAGTACAGAAAGAGTAGAATCCATTGATGAGAGAAGAATTTGAGAGAAGAGGGAAATGAATCAGTTATTGCAGGAAACTGGAATAATCGACTTTAGAAGTCACGGGGTATCTTATCTGTTGTTTAATCAGAAGGAAGAACACGCATTTATAGTGATGAAAAGGGATAACGTGTCGATTACACTTAGGGGAGCATGTACATCTGTCAAAAGAAAATGCAAATTTTTCCAAATATAACAAACTGTATGTACAGTAATTGTGACTGTGGCTTACATCTTCCACTGGTTTTACGTCCAGTAACGGCATTAACGGCTTCTATGAGTCGAGGATCTGCTTCCCATCTAGCTTTCTTACAAGCCGGCAAACAGGGTCGTTTAAAGTCAGATTCCCGGGACTGTAACGGTCTCGTTCTTCATGAAAAATACTCCATAAATCAAGAATTTCACGTTGCACAGATCCACAAGAATGCGTCTCAAGAGTCAATTGGATATCATCCAATGAGTCCTTACTCAAGCCATTCTTGATGAACCGTATTTTATCTTCTCGATTATTGGAGATCATTCCTAAAGAACGACACCTAGTCTTACAAGTCCACCTACCACATTTATGGCAGACTTGTAATCTTTTCGCTCTTCTTTTTCTGGCATAAGAACTTTTGCCAACACCAGGCATGTAAGACACAAATGCCTCTGGGATTTCACCTGCCAGACGAACCTTAGCTTCAATTAACCACCGCACATCTTCAGGGATTCCTTTATGCATCAGAGCTCTTAATCGTTCACAGCGAACTTGGTAGATCTTTTTTAGGATGTTCATTGGGAGAGAAGGAAAATACTTTCGCAAGGCGGAAAAAGTAGGATCCATTTTCTAGGAGGAAGTAAAAGAAAGAAGGGGTGAAGGAATCAGTTATTATGGGCAACTGAGAGAACCGACTTGAGAGTCACGGAGTACCGTATCCGCCGTTTAACCGGAAAAGTGGATCCTACTTTATTTTAGTATCATAGATATTTCTTATCTTTGATATCTCATCAGGCATGACATTGATCCAGTCCTTGATTATTGAATCCATTGTCTGCTTTCGACGACAATATTTCTCGATATCCACGCTTATCTTTGACCATAGCTATTTCTTATCTTGGATACTGCTAAGCTGGCGTCAATTCTGTCCATCCCGGTGTAGCCTCGATTATTGAATTGATTACCAGGATTTTGACAATATTGTCTACTTTATCCTTGAATTGCTGATGGGGCTGGGTCCACTATATCAGCTGTGCATCCAGCGGTAGATTGGTAAAAACGGATGTCACTGAGACGTCAGCTTATACTGCTGTGACTGTGCGGTGGATACGCTTCCCATTTGATCCTTGTTCTGTATGCCATGCATGCATGATGTGAAATGCATGAATGCCGAGCATGTGTAACTGATGGATTTATTATTTTTTTATATCTTTGCTTTACTGGATCCTCTTTGTAATTGCCTTCTATCGTTGAATCTCTTTATACTTTCCAACTGTTGTCCATTGTTTCACTTTCCAGCTGTTGTTCATTGTCTTGCTTTCCAGCTGTTGTTCATTGTCTCGCTTTCCAGCTATTGTCCATTGTCTCAAAAGCCTAACTCTTTTCAAAAATCTTCTTTCCTTGATTTGTTCTTAAATTTTGGCTTCAATTTCCTTAATGTCCGCCTCGTACTTTATGCCTCTCTGGATAATTGTCCCTGTTGAGATATTCGTGAGTATGATTCTTTCTTGCTGACATGGACGTGTTAAGACTTCTGAAGCGATCATTCAGGCTACCACCAAGGCTATCTCCCAAAGATTTGTTACTCCTTCTTCTTTGTTAGCCTATGTTCTGTGCCGCTCGCAAAGCAGGACCTCAATCTTACCTGTTTTAATTCATAAAGCTTATCAAAGTAATCTACGGTCTTTGTTTTTTCTAAGTTTTAATTATTACTATTCTTCCTTCAAAAGTCATAATTTATTGCACACTTAAGGCTAGTAAGAATGTGAGATTTGAAGGAAAAGAACTGGATAGAAGCGACTTTAGCATTTTGAACGTGAGAATCTAAGGTAAGTTAAAGAAAATTGGCTTTTTATTTATGAGTAATATGAAAATCTTGGGTACAGATAGATAATGAAAGTGTAAGAGAAGAAAGCTCTCTTTGACAACTTTGATCAAATAAACTTTGGTAACCCTGTATCCACTTCTCCCCTTCTGTTTGAAAATTTCTTCATTATGCAAAGTATTTCTTTACTGCATCCGAATTTACTGGCTTCGGTAATTCTCGTCCATCCATTTCTGTCAGAATTAGTGCCCCTCCTGAAAATGCTTTCTTCACGACATATGGCCCGTCATAATTTGGTGTCCATTTTCCTCTTGAATCATGTTGCATGGGTAAAATTTTCTTGAGCACTATGTCACCCTCGTGAAATTGTCGTGGGCGAACCTTTTTGTTGTAAGAACGAATCATCCTTCTTTGATAAAGTTGCCCATGGCAGAGGGCTATCATTCTTCTTTCATCAATTAGATTTAATTGCTCGTATCTAGCTTTGACCCATTCTGCTTCTCTTAATTGAGTATCCATTAGTACCCTTAATGAAGGTATTTCAACTTCGATGGGCAATACAGCCTCCATACCGTATACCAGAGAAAAAGGTGTTGCTCCAGTAGAAGTACGGGTAGAAGTTCTATAAGCATGTAGTGCAAAAGGTAACATCTCATGCCAGTCCTTGTAAGTGACGATCATCTTTTCAACAATTCTCTTGATATTTTTATTGGCCGCTTCTACTGCACCATTCATCATTGGTCGATAAGGTGCCGAATTGAGGTGTTTGATTTTGAACTGCCGGCACAAAGTCTGCATCATTGCATTGTTCAGGTTCGTGGCATTGTCTGAGATGATACATTCCGGCGGCCCATAACGACAAATGATTTCTTTCTTAATGAACCGGCATACCACCTTTTGAGTCACACTTGCATATGACATAGCTTCTACCCATTTAGTGAAGTAATCAATTGCCACTAGGATGAATTTGTGACCATTGGAAGCTTTAGGGGTAATGGCTCCAATGACGTCAATTCCCCACATGGCAAAAGGCCAAGGTATTGCTGTTACATTAAGAGGGGTGGGTGGAGCTTGGATCTTGTTGGCATATATTTGACATTTGTGACATTTTCTCACGTGATTAATACAATCACTTTCCAATGTGAGCCAATAGTAGCCAGCCCTCATTATTTGTCTTGCCATGGTATGACCACTAGTGTGTGCTCCACATATTCCAGAATGAACTTCTTCCATAATCTTTCGTGCTTCATGAGTATCTACACAGCGAAGTAGCATCGAGTCTGGGGTTTTCTTGTAGAGTATGTCTAGGTTTAAAAGAAAACCCATTGACAATCTTCGTAGAAATTTCTTGTCATTTTCTGATGCTTCTAGTGGATATGTTCGTTCTTGGAGGTATTTCTTGATATCATGATACCAAGGCTTTCCATCCAATTCTTCTTCGATGCTCATGCAATAAGCTGGAGAATCTATTATTTTCATCTCGAACACAGGAGTATGCTCAGGGTCGCTTATCTTGTACATAGCAGCCAAAGTAGCTAAAGCGTCTGGGATTTGATTATCTTCCCTTGGAAGATGATGGAAACTTATACTGTTAAATCTTCGAGTCATGTCTAGTATAAGCTTTTGGTAAGGGATTAATTTTGAATCTCTTGTCTCCCATTCTCCATTGATTTGATATATGACTAATGCGGAATCCCCATAGACTCGGAGATCTCGCACTTTCAAATCCAATGCCATTTGGAGTCCCATAGCACATGCTTCATACTCTACTATATTGTTGGTACAAGGAAATGTAATTTTTGCTGTGAGGGGAAACTGCTCTCCGCTTGGAGAGATGAGTATAGCTCCGATCCCTTGTCCCAAAGCATTAGATGCTCCATCGAATGCCATTTTCCATGTTTCATTTTCTTCATCGACTTCCTGTTCTATTGTCATTATATCTCCATCAGGAAAGTCCATTCTCATGGGCTCATAATCCTCCAATGCTCTATCAGCCAGATATTCAGCGATCACACTTCCTTTTACGGCCTTTTGGGTGACATACTGTATGTCGTATTCAGATAACAGCATTTGCCATTTTGCAATCCTGCCTGATAAAGCGGGTTTCTCGAAAATGTACTTAATGGGGTCAGTCTTGGAGATCAGTAATGTTGTGTTGTTGAGCATGTAGTGTCGTAGTCGATGTGCTACCCATGCAAGGGCACAACAGGACTTTTCTACTATTGAGTATTTAGCTTCATATGTGGTAAGCTTTTTGCTCAAATAGTAAATTGCATGCTCCTTCTTGCTTGTCTCATCACGTTGACCCAATACGGATCCTAATGAAGAATCCTGTATGGATAAATATAGAATCAACGGTTCTCCGGATCGAGGTGGTATCAAGACTGGTGGATTTGATAGATATCGTTTGATTTTCTCGAACGCTTCTTGACATTCGTTATTCCACTCAATCGGATTGTTCTTCTTTAGTGATTTGAAAAGCGGTTCACACTTGGACGTCAATTGTGATATGAACCTTGCTATGAAGTTGATTCTACCCAGAAAACTTCTTACTTGTTTTGGAGTCTTCGGGGGTTGCATTTCTTGTATCGCTTTGACTTTACTCGGGTCAACTCGAATCCCGTCCTTGCTGACTATGAAACCCAATAACTTTCCTGAAGAGGCTCCAAAAGTACATTTGGCAGGATTCAACTTCAATTGATATTTGCGAAGTCTATCGAATAGTTTTCTTAGCACTTTTAGATGCCCCCCAGCAGTGAAAGTTTTGGCGATCATGTCGTCCACATATACTTCAATTTCTTTATGCATCATGTCATGGAACAACGTGACCATGGCTCTTTGATATGTAGCACCAGCATTCTTTAACCCGAAAGGCATCACCTTATAGTAGAAGGTACCCCAAAGGGTAATAAAAGCAGTTTTTATCATGTCATCTGGATCAAGTTTGATTTGATTGTATCCAGAAAAACCATCCATGAAGGAAAAGTAGGAGTTTCCTGCGGTATTATCCACCAGTGTATCAATATGAGGAAGTGGGAAGTTATCTTTAGGACTGGCTTCGTTCAAAGGCCGGTAGTCCTGACAAACTCTTAGTTTCCCACTTTCTTTCTTTTCGACTGGGACAATGTTAACCACCCATTCTGTATATTCAGCAACCCCCAGGAATCCTGCATCCCACAGCTTTTGAATCTCGTCTTTTACTCTTAAGATTAACTCCGGCTTTAATCTTCGTAACTTCTGTCTGACAGGCTTCGCCCCAGGTTTCAAGGGTATTTTGTGTAGTACAATGTCTGAGCTTAAGCCGGGCATATCTTGGTATGACCAAGCGAATACATCCACATATTCTTTCAATAAATGGACTAATTCTTCTTTTTCTTCAGGAGGGAATAAAGTGCCAATCTTGACTTCTTTTACATCCTGACTGTCTCCTAGGTTGAATACCTCAGTTGGTTCTTGACTTGTTGCTCTTTCTTTTTCATCTTGCTCAATCATTTTTAATAGCTCAGGAGATACTTGAAGATCTTCGTCGTCCGAGTCGGTAGTGTTTACAGGATTATCAAAGTTCATTCTTTCATTGTCATCAAAGAGAGTTTTGGGTCTGCATTATCCAGAGAGAAAAGAAAGAGAAGAGAAAAAAAATGGCACGAATGAGATGGATGCAAACTGGTACTTTATTTACAATGTGCATAAATCACAACTTTATTGGAATAAAAAGCAATAACTAAAAGGTTCACTTAAACAAAGACTACACCCTATTGATTGAACCTTTCTTTAGGAGGTTTTTACTATTAGATTACTTTGAAAAGCTTTCGATTATAACAGGCAGTTCTATCGCCTCCCAATTGTTCAGCACATCCCGTGGGCCACAAGGTTGAACGAGCTCCTCCTCTTCAGGTGAATCGCTGATGATTGCCTGAATAGAAAGACTTTCAAAAGACTTGTTGATGTTGATAGTCAGCTTGCCTTCATTGTCATTTTTCGGAATGAGACCACCACTCACGAACGTTTCGGTGATTTCAGGGATATCCAGATTTCTTTCCTGGAGAGGATGCCCTGTTAATCGTGCAATCCTCTTTTCTCTCTTTTCAGCTACTGCCTTCATTTTATCATGTCTTGTCGGTGTGAAGCCTAGGCCGTATTTCCCTTCATTTGCGGATATTTTCAATGGCTCTGGGATTCCTTGTAAATCTTGTCCCAAACCTAACCCTGGTGAGTATCCTCCTTTTATCATGAGTTTGGCGACCATGCGACTTGTTTTAGAGATGTTAGGAACGGGTTCTTCTCCATATTCACTGACATAAGCAGCATTGACAATCTCAAAAGACCTGAAGGAGCAATCAGGTATATTTTCATTGACCTCAACATATTGAGCATCCGCAGGTCTAGATAGCAGAATGTCTTCTTCAGCAAAGACTGTGATTATCTTTCCTTCGATGATGAATTTCATTTTTTGATGTAATGAGGAAGGAATTGCTCCAGCCATATGGATCCATGGTCTTCCCAGCAGACAAGTATAAGATGGAGAAATGTCCATGACTTGGAATGTGATATGGAAAAGACAGGGACCAATCCCAATTGGTAGCTCTATTTCTCCAACCACATCTCTCTTTGTTCCGTCAAATGCTCGAACAACAATATGACTGTTGTTGAGGTGTGATGGGTCTAAACCGATCTTATGTAAAGTTTCTAATGGCATTACATTTAGAGCTGATCCATTGTCGATCAGAACTCTAGCCATAATCCGATCTTTGTATTTAATCGAAATATGTAGAGCCTTAGAGTGACCCCTTCCTTCTGCTGGTATCTCATCGTCAGTGAATGTGATGAGATTTTGTGCCGTGATGTTGTTGACAAGGTGGTCAAAGTTGTTCACGGAGATATCTTGTTCAACATAAGCCTTATTCAGGACTTTGAGAAGAGCTTCTCGATGGGCATCAGAACTTAAGAGTAATGAAAGTATGGAGATCTTTGCTGGCAGACGGTTCAACTGCTCCACGATACTGTATTCACTTTGCTTTATGAGTTTGAGAAACTCAGTAGCTTGTTCATCTGTTACTGCTCGAGGCATCTCTTGCTCTTTAGATGTGTTAATAGGTCCATTTGCTGGATCCGTAACATTCTTCTCTTGTTGGAGCTTGTTCATTTGCTCGGGAGAATAACACCGACCGCTTCTAGTCATGCCCCCAACTTCTAACGGAGTTGATGTGATGTTAGAAGTATAGCCATAGTTCCATGGAACAGTTTTGTCTGATTTGTACGGGAATGGCTTTGGAACTTGAATTCTTAAAGGCTTGAGAGCAGATTTTGAGATTGGAATGACTAGTGGTCTTGGCATGATATTGACTTCTTGTTCTTTAATTATCACATTCACGTCATCCTCTTTATCTGACATAAAAACGATGATTTGGGAGGAGTCCATGAGACTTTGTAGACTTTTACGGAATTCTGGGCATTCTTGGATAGAATGACTCTTACTGTTATGAAAGTTGCACCACTCCTCATCCTCGACTTCTTTATTTCCAGAAGACTTTCCTATGATAATCCCTTCTTTCACAAGGCATGAATATACATGCTTAAGAGGGGTTATGATATCATTGACTGTTTTCTTCATCGGCCAGTATTCTTCCATCATATTGACTGGTTTGGCTTGATGAGGAGGCAATGGATTATGAGTGACGTTTGGTTCATCGGAAAAGTCCAACCACTTTGACTCAATTAATTGTTGGACTATACGCTTCAATGCTATGCAATTTTCGAGTCCGTGGCCCACGGCACCATCATGATATGGGCAATTTAGTTTAGGGTCATACCATGTTGGATATGGGGGTTCGAATGGCCTTGTGGGAATTGGGTGAATGAGTTGGCTCTGGATGAGTTTTGGATATAACTCAGTATAAGTCATGGGAATCGGTGCGAAAATTTCTCTTGGTCTTGGTGCAGGCATTGGAGGAGTCGGAACAGGTGGCCGTAACTGATTAGGCCTGTTGAGAGGATAATTGTTGGGTCTATTGGGAAGATAATCACTGGGCCTATTTGGAGGATAATCATTGGGCCTATTGGTAGGATAATAATTGGGCCTGTTGGCAGAATAGGATAGGCGAGGTCCGGTAGCCACGGTACCCACGAGGGGAATCCCTCTTCCTCGTCCGATTTGTTGTATTTCTTCATCTTTTCTTCTGGATGGTCCTCCTCTTTTCATAGGATCACTAAAGGACTCAGTAATCTTCCCGGTTCTGATACCATGCTCGATCCTTTCTCCAGACATGACTACGTCGGAGAAGTTAGTTGCCGCATTGCCAATAAGTTTGTCATAATATGGGTATTTCAGTGTCTGGACAAACAAAGTGACCATTTCTCTTTCTGTCATGGGTGGCTGTACTTGTGCAGCTAAGTCCCTCCATCGTTGGGCGTATTCCTTAAAAGTTTCTGTTTTTTTCTTCTCCATGTTTTGGAGAGTTTGGCGATCCGGAGCTAAGTCCATAACATGTTTATAGTTGCCGATGAAGGCCTGAGCAAGGTCATTCCAAGTTTTTATGTTTCTTGGACCTTGGCTTAGATACCACTGTAATGCTGATTTTGTGAGACTTTCCTGAAAAAGTGCGATCCACACCTTCTCATCTTTGGTAAGTGGTTGTAGTCTTCTGAGAAACAAAGTGATGTGAGTGATGGGATCACTCGTTCCATCGTATTTTACGAAATCTGGCACCTTAAAATCTGAAGGGATTACGACGTCTGGCACTAAGCAGAGGTCATCCACTGAAAGGGATCCGAATATAGTGCCTCCTTCAATGGCTCTCAGTCTTTTCTCTATTGTCTCGATTTTTTGAGATTCTGCTTCATCTTTTGGTAATGTCTTCTTCTCTTCCTGTACAGTGTCTTGTTTCAGGTGAACACTAGCAGAGGGTCCTGATTCTTGAAACAGGTTTTCTTGGACTGAGACTCGTTGCGGGGTGAATCCCGGGGGATAAGTGGGATCTTGTACTTCTTTGATGGGGACTTGAGTTGCTTTCCCTTTGATTAATTCCATCAATTGTTTCATCTGTTCTGACATACTTTCAATCTTGGACTCCATCTCCATGAGACGTCCTTCGGCTTGTTCTGCCATTAATCTTGTTTGGAGTCGAGTTGAATATCGGTGTTGAGGTCCAATTTTACCCTTTTAAAGGAAATATTTATTTTATTAGATTCTATGTGTGTATGATTGATGTGATGGATGCATGCATGAATATTGTAAATACTTGGTGAAAGAAGAATTATAGTGGAATTTCTCAATTACATTCACCAAAAGCTTATTATTTTCAAAAGAAACGGCCCAAAGTACAGTATTGCTTTCTGGCCTTTGAAATAAACTCCATCATTTTTTGAATATTCACCGATGGAGTAGGGCAGCTCAATTCTTCTAACTCCTTGGCTTCTTCGCCCATTAGTTGGGCTTGCTCAGTCACTTTTCTGACTTCTGCCAAAAATATTTGAAGCTGTTCTTGAGAAAATCTGTATTGATCTTCCCAATATCTTGCTCTCATCTCTGTTTGATCGGTTTCATCAACTAATTCGGTGATGACTTGTTTTTGGCTTTCGATCTTTTCTTCGAGGAGTTGTGTTTTGTGACTGAGCTGTTGTATGTCGAAGAGCATCTTTTTGTTCTTCTCCTTTTCTTCCTCTAGCTCTTTCTCCAACTCTCTTTTTGCCAATTTTCTGATGACCTCTTCGGGAAGAACTATTCCTTCTTTCCGATTATTTCTCCATTCATAATACGCAGTAGGAGAAATAATAGGGCCTGACTTTAATATGAAAAGTCTTTTCCATGCAACTGAAATACCCATTGCAAGCTTATTTGAATTTGGATCTTCATGTGAAAACTCCAACTTGCTCAGGTTATGTGTCATGGGTATAAATTGCATGGACCCAAATTGTTTACGTACTTGGGCTGGAGCATAGCTTGTTCCTCCCCATATGCCTAAGAGAGGAACCCACGGGCAATTGCCGCAACGGTAAACTATGCGGGTGGTGGTGGACCAGGGTGCTCTCCATTCAATTTGGAATTCGCTGATGTTCTTGAAGTAGTCAACCCATGCTTCCTTGCTATCATGATTAGTGGTTTCACTTTTCAAAAAGGCTTCGATTGGGATGAAGTCCTTTGAAAAGCGATTTCCAAAATGTTGCTTCTCACAAGGAAAGTGGCTTTTGATCCAAACGTTGAGGAGATGTGAACATCCTATGAATTTGCCTCCTCTTTGGCGACAAAAGTTTAATGCCCTGATAGTTTCACATAATATCACTGAGGTCGGATTTACTTGGGCATTGCAGACTTGCTCAAATAATGTGATGACGTCTCCTTCAATAAATCCGACAATTCTTGGGAAGACTACCAGGCCATATATTGCCAAGGCGAACAACTTGCGTCGTTGATTCTTCTGAGGGAGGGTGTGACTTAGTTGTTTTAGATCGGTCCAGCTGATAAATTTCCGACACCCTTTTGTTGCAAATTTGGGTTGAAGACTGGAAGCTGGCATGTCCAATAATTTTGCTAGGGCTCGATGAGGCTCCGTTCTTCTATCATATTGATATGTCTCAATTGGATAGTTGGAGGACCAACCCAAGAGGTTATTGTATTCTTCAATGGTTGGAACCAGATCCATCTTATCGAAAGAAAAGCATCGATAAAATGGATCCCAAAATTGTGTTAGAGCCCGGACAAGTGATGCATCAACGGTAACCTTTAGTAGGCAAGCGATGTGACCATATTTTGCCGTAAAAGCTTCCCGATCAGCAGAGTTCCAACTATTCCAGACTTGTAATAATTCCATGGTGTCATTATGGTTTATCCGAACCGATACCTGGTCCTTAAGCTGTATGTGAGAGTGGGATGTCAGAGCATCTCCGTGAAGCTTTTGAGCTGTTTCGGAATATTCCATAGCTTCAGGCTGAGTTTCGATTACAGTGTCATTCCATGATGCAGTAACAGCCGTGGGAAGATAATCGAGAATATCCATGATAATGGTTCTTTCACCAAATATTTATCTTTAATGATGAAATGTGTATGCCGGAAAAATAAGGAAAAACAGAGTTAGTAAAAAGGTAACACATAAGATCATACAAACATATAGATAAAACAAAACCTATGGAAATGGGAACCGAGGTATAGAAAATTCTTAATGGCTGGTTCTAAGGTAGAGTAAGGAATTCTATATGCAGAAGGTGGTTTATCAAAAAGGCAAGGGATAGTTCCCGAATCCCGTCACTAAATCATAGTGACGGCCCGATTCCTTACCCTCTAGGGTTTATGTAAGGAATGGATTAATTCGAGTCGTAGCTTTTCGTGGGCCCATGCAGAGACTAACCGTCTCAGAAGGCAATACACTACTTTGCTACTTTGAAACCGGTGAAGGCTTGGAGACCGTGGCCTCACAAGGACAGCAACACCAATTCCGCTTAGAAAGAATCGTGTTTGATTTAAGGAAGCTCGGGTATAGAGCTTCATTTTGTGAATGCATTATGCATGTTTACTTAAGTAAATATAATATATAAATCCACATAATAGTAAAGCAAAGTAAATCAAAACAAATCAACTTTAAGCTCGACTCACTAATATTGACTCCCCAGCGGAGTCGCCAAGCTGTGGCAACGTCGGGTTTTCTGGAGTCGCCACCAATCGGTTTACTTAGGTCGATTGGTTACCTTAAAATTGGTCTGCGAGAGTTCGGGAATCGGGAGTACGGTTACGCTAAAACAATATTGTTATAGCGCCCAAAATTGGCACCTTAGTTGATTTTAATTTTGTTTTACTTTGCTTTTAAAAAATTTTCAGTTAATTTAGATATTTTAACTGAATTAGTCAAAAATGTGGATTTTGGTAATTAATTCGGGTAAAATTTTATACTTCCGAACCATGGACTCTGCCGAGTCATTTGGACACGGAAGATTTTGATTCCGAACCATGGACTCTGCCGAGTCATTTGGACACGGAATTTTGGTGAAATTTTAAACAATTTTATCCATATTGTAAAAATATGGATTTTTATCTTTTTATTTAATTTATTTATTTTTTTAAAAAAAGTTTAATATTTTCCAAACCGTAGATCCTGCCGGATCATCCGGATATGGAAATTGATTTAATTTATCGTAATTATTTAATTCTTATTATCATGAAATTAATTTTTAAATGATAATTTTGTTCATGAATGATTTTTAATACAAATTAAAAATTTATCTTTTTTTTTTCTTTCTTTCTTTTTCTTTTTTTTTTTTTTAATTTATTTTTACTTTCTTTTTTTTAATTTTCTTTTTTTTATCTTTCTTTATCTTTATCTTATCTTTCTTTTTTTTTTTTTTTTTTTCTTTTATCTTTCTTTATCTTTTCTTTTATTTTTCTTATCTTTTCTTTTATTTCTTTCTTTTTTTATCTTTTATTTCTTTCTTTTATTATCTTTTATTTCTTTCTTTTATTTTTATCTGATTTTTCTTGTTTAATGAAGGATATTTATTATTTAAAGAATTACTCAATTTATAAAAGAATTGAAAAAATTATTAATTTTTATTTAATAAGAAGTTAATTTAAAGGAATTAAAGAGTTTAAAAAATAAAAATTTTGATCATGGTACGGGGCGTTGTTACTCAGCCAGACCCTCTTCACCAGGTGAAGCAACTCAAAAGCGGGCACGAGACAGTTTCCAGCCAATATACCATGAACTAAAATTTTTTTTATTTTTTTTATTATTTTATTATTTTATTATTATTATTTTTTTTTTATAAAAGATTAACCAAAAGTAATTGTTTTATTAAGAGAATCAAAAATTTATATGTATATTTTAAACAAAAGAAGAAAAGTTTTGATATTTATTTAATTTATTTTGGAATAAAAGATTATTTAACCGAAAACTTATATGTATTTTAAAACAAAAGTCTTGATATTTTTATTTTTTTTATATTCTTCTTTTTTTGATGAAAGATTTTTTTTTTTTAATTTTAATTTATATTTCTGAAAATATATCTAATCAATAAGTCAAAAAAATTTAAGAGAAAATTCAATTATTTTTGTTTTATTTTGTATTATTTTGAAATTATTTGATTAAGATTTTTATAAAGGAAACAAAAAGTTATATCTTTTAATAAGTAAAATATTACTGAATAAAATATTAACCCAAAATTTTTATTCTTTTCATTCTTTTTATTAAAAGAGAAAATTAAAAAGTTATATTTTATTATTTTAATTATTAATATATTAGTCCAAAGTTTTTATTTTTAATAAAGAAAATAAATTATTATATACTTTATTTAAAAATGATTCCAAGCCATGGATCCTGACGGATCATTTGGTCATGGAGTTTTAATTTTTATTAGATTTTAACTATTTAATTAGTTATTAATTTTATTTATAATTTTATTGGATTTTTCTTGAATTTTAAAAAAAATATTTAAAAAGAATTGATTTAATCATGTTTATTTATTAATTTTAACAAAAAGTTAACTTTGTTATAATAAAACATGTATTCCAAAATAAAAATAAAATAATTGGCTTTTAAATTTTTATTAGCCTTAATAATTAATTACAAAATAATCTTCTTTTAGTTTTTTTTTATTTATGGGTAAAAGGTTAATTAAATAAATTAAATCATATAAAGAAAAATTAATAAAGTGGGGCTTTTTGGCCATCCACTTAAAAAAATAATAAATGTTAGCAACAATTATAAAAGTTAATTAATTAACAACAATAATAAAAATTAGCCAAGTTTAATTAAGTTAATTAATTATCAACAATAATAAAAATTAGCCAAGTTTAATTAAGTTAATTAATTATCAACAATAATAAAATTTAGCCATGTTTAATTAAGTTAATTAATTAACAACAATAAATAAAAGTTAGCCAAGTTTAATTAAGTTAATTAATTAACAACAATAAATAAAAGTTAGCCAAGTTTAATTAAGTTAATTAATTAACAACAATAAATAAAAGTTAGCCAAGTTTAATTAAGTTAATTAATTAACAACAATAAATAAAAGTTAGCCAAGTTTAATTAAGTTAATTAATTACAACAAAAATAAAAGTTAGACAATTTAATTAATTATTAACAACAATAAAAATAAAGGTTAGTAAAAATTAGCAAGTTAGTTGTTAGTTGCTAATAACAAAAAAAAAGGTTAGTAATAATAACAATAATAAACAAATAAATAAACAAGTAAAAAAATAAATGAGTTAGTTAATTAATTTTCTGCAAAGACAAAATAAAAAGGTTAGTGACCTAATAGAAAGAAATTGAAAAGATGAAGGACTGAAAGGAGGTTTTACCCTTAAAAATTAAAATTGAATCTGGAGAAAGAATCAGAGGCGACGCGAGGGAGGAGGGGGGGGTGACGGGGCTGGGCAGGCGGAGGCGGCAAGGGCGCAGGGCGGCCGGGCGACGGCGACGAGGGCGCGGGGCGACTGCGGCGAGGGTAACGGCGGCCGGGACGACGGCGGCGAGGGAGCGGGGCGACGGCGGCAGGACGGCTGGGTGCGGCGGCGCGAGACGGCAGGACTGCTGGGCGCGGCGGCGATGGTGACGGCGACGGCGTAGGAACGAGGGCAACGGCGAGACAGCGGCGGCAGGGCGACGGCAGCGGGATAGGACGGCGACAGAAAAAGAAAGAAAGAGAAAACGGAGGAAGAAGGTAGTCGAAACGTAAGAAAAAATAATTTTGGGACTGTTTTGGCAGAGGGAGGAGAGCCTAGGACTAAGGCTTCTATTTTCTCTTTTTCTAAAACGGAGCTCTGAACTTTTTTCTCTGATTTTCTATGTGTTCAGCACTGAATTTGGGGGGGTATTTATAGAAGGAGCTTAGCTGAACTGTGGACGGATAAATTAATAAAAAATATCAAACTTATCTTTTAAATTGGTAAAATGACAGTTTCAGTCCTTTACGTTACTCCAGCTCTGGATAAGCTCAGAAGCTTCTGATTTTGACAATTTTAACGTTTTCTGTCAATTTGGGCTAGAAACGTCCGTTTAGGCCCAAAATTGACGCGAAAAATTACCCAAAGCTCCTGAAACTTTCAGAATTTGTCAATTTTGTCCGAAACTTCTTAATTTTGTCATTTTTACCTCAAACTTTTAATTTTTTTGTCATTTTTTTCTGAAATTTTATTTTTATTCCAAACACATACATATTCGCACATATATTATTTTAAATCAAATCTTCTCAAAATAAAAATATATTTTAAACTAATTAACATAATTAAAATTTTTTAGCAATAATAATAATAATAATAATAATTTTTTAATTAGTTTTTTTTTTTTAATTTTTAAAAAAAAGGGCCGGACGAAATTGGGTGTCAACAGATGCACATGTCACATTTTAAACTTTTGTATGCAAAAGGGTTTAGAAGTTCTCCAAAATAAAATTACGCCCATTCAGAATTCATTGTCATTCTTGAAATCAAAACCTGCTATGTTTCATGAATTCAAAAGGTTTTGTTTTAAAAATTAAAAACCATTTTCTTGGAAATGGTTTAAATTGGACTGTCCATCCTATTGAAACTTAACTTATTTGATGTTGCAAGATGCATACCCGTATGTAAATTTTTTGACGTATTTCATAAATATGAAGATGGGCTGTGAATTTTTTATGATAGAAGTTTAGGAAAAATGTTCAAAAACTGGTGAATTGCTTAAGTTTTTTTACAAGCCAGCTAAAGTTTTCTTGCGCATTTACTACCCAACCATTCATCAAGTTTTACTTCATTTAATGGACATTACATATTTTTTATATTAGTTTAATGATGATGAGTTTTTGAAACTGACTGTCACAGTCATGTGGGCTAAGTGGCTTTAGTATGTCAAAAACACTCATCCTATATTTTTAGTTGCTTCTTTGCTTGATCTATATGTCAAGTTGATGGGCTCGACCACATTACTTGAAAGCATTTATCATACTTATTTAGAAATGTCATATAAATGTTTTGGTTATGTTTGCTACTACTTCCGAGTACTTGCATTTTTTGTATAAGTTATATTATGATCAGCATTCGGATAAGGTAAGATTTGAAGCTCCTCAAACCAAGCATCCTAGAAGAACAGTCTCATCAAGATTTAACCCGGCCCTCTAAATGCTACAGTGTCTCTGACCGACGACTTCAGATTTAATTGAGGTTAATAATTATCTCAACACATCATTCGAGCCAAGCTACATCAACATATTGGAGTGGTTGAAACAAAAGAGGTCAAGATTTACAATTTTGTTGATAATTGCATAGGAAATTCTCGTTGTTCTAGTCTCCACCGTAGCGTTTGAGATAGCATTTAGTGCAGATAAATGGGTAATATAGTAGAAATGATCAAGGTTGATGCTCAGGGCCGTAGAAGTATACGTATGTAACCTAGATTAGGGTCTCGCAGCACTGCAAAGATAAGACCAAAAGAGTTCTAATGATAAGATAGTATCCAATGAATAGACTTGATTTTTTTTCCTTCTTACATTTAGTTTATATTTGATCTGACTATGTTGTTAAGCATAAATCATAAGTTTTTATTTTTCATAATTTTTGGAACGTTTCACCATTGAAAAATGTAAGGCTCATTCCAATTATTTATAAGTGTCATTTGGGTTTTTTACTTAATAAAAATTACACCATATGTTGTGTTTTTCTTTAAAAATAAATATTAAATACAAAGTTAATTCATTTGTTTTATTTAAAAACCCATAACCTGACCTAGGATTAGACCGCCTGGACCAGGTTCGTTCCCAATCTTCCTGGACTCAGACCCAAGATCGGGTGGGTCCTGAGTTGGGTCAACTCGTCTCCCACCTCTAGTCCGTCCCATTAAATCTTAGAGACAAATTGAGGGTTTAAAAGCCTACTAATTGTACTGGTTTAGTAGTGAAGCATTTAACAAGTATACATGCATTGCAGCGACGAAATCGGTTCATAAAGTTCTATAATCACATACATACATGACATAAAAAGTAAAACATAGTAAAACATGACTATATTGTTTGATGAAAGTTCATAGAACCAAAAGTGTAATTAAAGTCTTAAACAAAATTCAAGCATATGAGCTCAAGACTAACAACAGAAGTAGACGACAACATTACCTATTAAGAAGAAAAGAAAAAATTAAAGAAGTGGTTTGCATCCTTTGATCTCTGTACAACAACAAAGAAAACAAGTGTCATCAACTCATTCAAGAACCAAAAAAATAATGGTTGTCTACTAAATCCTATAATAAAAAATGGGAATCAATTAATCTCACATTAATGGATATGAGAAAATAAATAAAAAAACAGAGAAGCAAAGGGAAAAAAACTTTAATTCATTGTCAATGCTTGACTTACCCAAATGCCAATAGCTAAGGAGTAAAGAGTTGGACAATCTAAGTAAACTCATGCAAAAAGGTAAGAAAATAATATTGAGGAAAAGTGGAAAAGAAGTGTTGATTTATTTGGCAATGCACAATGAGCATAACACCCATTAAGTTCTTTTGATCCAATCCATGCAATAAAGACCAACACCTAGGCCAAGTATATGTACAGCTCATCAGAAAAGCAGTTTTAATTTGCACCTAAAAAATTTATTAGCTTCGCACAAAGTATAGGGATTATACAAATGATAGATGTATACCTTGTAAGAGAGAACAGTAATGACATAGCCCATAAAGAAAATCTCAGAATATCCAGGGACAAAGATCCTTGTTGAAAAAACAAATGTTGATATTAAGCAAGTTTGTTTGTCGAACCAAAGAGAGAAAAAATTTTGAGAGATAAAAGAGTAATACCAACAATAGTAGCAAGAACAGAACTTATTCTATAAAATGCAAGCCAAGCAATTTGAGCAACAACATAAATCTAACAAAAGCCAACTGAATACCAACCTCAAACCCAACAACAATAGAACATGTGCTTTAAACCAGGTGCAATACAGCACAACCACACCTACAAATATGAAGCAAAATATTAAGTAAAAAAACATACAATTATACTTCAAGTTTTAATTTATATAAAAACAATGTCTTAACTCAAATAAAATTTCATGTACTTAAAACTCTCAAAAAAAGATAAATCAATTGTATAAAATAATAATAAATAAAAAACCTACAAAAAACAAAAAATATGGTTTAAACTTACTTTGATTTCAAATAATGATCTCAAAATTTAAACAACCTTGATATCAATAAGCGAACATGAAAAGTTAGTTGTAAAAACTCACACTCACCACCATAAATTTATATATTATAAATAAAACCAACTTGTAGCAACTTACATAAGCAACTGAAAAATCTAACTCTTCCCTATCATTTTTTCGTCTCTTTACTCCTTAACCTATATGTATGTCATATTGGAGGATTTTAATACTCAACAATGGAAATTAGATGTGTACAAAACAACTAAAGCCTTATGTGAATTTCTACAAAAAAAAAAAGGTCTCAATTCAAAATAGTTATGAATAAATAAAAAACAAATTGCACAGCAAGAGAGAAAAAAGTGAGTTGTGAACACTATTATTATGTTATTAAGGATTATAATTTAGGAATTAAGGGAAGAAGCAGATCGGGTTAGGTTTATGCGGATTTGACAATTGAACCCACCTCACCCGGCATAAATAATCGGGTTTACCTTCTCACTACCCGCCTTAACCCTAACCCGCATTGCTATTGGTTTGGTTCGGTATGGTGAAATCGGTTTTACGGGTTGACTAAGTTGGATGAACACCCCTACTCAAGTTATTGGGGTGACGATTCTCAGGTTATTTTTAAGATTCTCGACATATCACAGTAGGATGACTGCTATATTTAATTATCATATGGTATAGATTATTATAATAATATAATTTAAAATAATGGTTTATATAGTTTTGAAAATATTTCTTTGGCAGTATATATTATAATGATTTATATTACTACCACGTAATAAAAATCCGTTATATAGCGTGGGCTATTTAACTAGTATCATATAATAAAAGCTGACAACTCATGTAATTTTATGAAAGGATAAGGTCATTTGTTATCCTAATACTTTACTTTTTTTCCATTCTAATCCTAAAAGGCTAAAAATTTTCACTTTTCTAAATCAATTTTAAAAGTTTCAATCGAATGAATAGTCAGTACTTGGTCATATAAAACTTTTCACTTTTTTCTAAATGAATCATACAACTTTGCAATTATGCAAACAGTTTATCATAACAGTAAAAACTTTTCTAAAGTCAGTTTTTTTCCTAAATTACAATTTAAATTGTTTGATGTTTATCTTATAATAAATTTAAATTGTACAATAATTTTTTGATGGCTAATAGATCATTATATTATCATATTTTCCTCTCTCTTAATCATATTCCTATTCAGTAGCTATCTTTTAATCAATATAGGGCTATTAGTTAACATTTTAGCAAAATTTTAAGACTGATTTAAAAAAATTTAAAAATTTTAAGACTCAAATAAAAAAATAGAACAAGTTTAAGGAATCCTTTTAGGAAAAGTACAAAAAAATCACTATAGTTATAGGTCTAGCCCAATTTGGTCATTATAACTTTAAGTGAATTCAATTGCATTACTAATGTTATAATTTGATCCCAAATATGCTACTAACTGTTAAAAATCTAATGGTAAATGTGGGAAGTTAGTTTTAAAATTTTGAGATATTAACGCAACTTACATATATGAATTAAATTTATTGAAGACAATTAGACTCCACATCAACATTATGCCACTCATAAATTGAAGCCTCCTATAAATTAAACTTGTTATATGACTAATGTTTTCTATGAACCATCGACTCCACAAAACTCAATATTTATATAATGCCATGAAAAGTACTGGACTTAAGGATCTAGAATGAAATCATGTCTTACGGTGTTGCTTAAAATGCCTTAGCAATGAAGACAATTGGGCAAGCCTTTCACTTGTTCTTCCATTAGACCAGAACACTAAAATCCTCAAGCTCAATTCTAATACTGAAATCCTCCCCACTAAACTGATGAATGAATGTTAAATAAATAACAAACAATTATTAATCCAGAATAAAAGAACAGATATTGTTCAATTATAAAATAATTGATAGATAAGGGAATTAAGTTTCCAATGGCTGCTCCATGTGAGCTTTCCTAGGGCTTTCCCCTTCCAACACAAGCAAGTTACCTGGTGGGCTATGACTTCTTTTTCAAGAAGAATTCATTTAGTCTTGGGAACCTAGACAGTGGTTCCCTCTCTGCTTAATAAAACTTTGTTTGAAAGTGCATATGCAGCGTAGTTTCGATTCTTGTATGGCAGAGAAAATCAGCAGTATGTATTCTCTTGACAAGGGCTTTACCTTGATTAGTTTAATAGAGGAGAAAATGGCTTCTTGTCGTTTGACTTTGCGGGATGGTGTTTGTGGAAATTTTTCAGAGTTTCGGAAGTTATGAAAGTGTTGACGAACAAAGTAGTTCGCCCAGACCATTTGCGAGACTCCCTTCGAAAGGTTTCAGGTTGCTTTTATGCTTCATTCGGCAAGCTCGAGTTTTGTTGATAACCTGTTCATCATAAATTTCAAGAAGATGCAAGATAGTGTAGTTATTTTCCTGAACAGGCCCTGGTCTTTCAACAATCAAATCATTGTAATGTGCTAACTCTAAAGGGGTGAGAACGTGAATGCTTGGCAGGACCATGGTTTTAAATCTTGTACCGTACCGGTACGAGATGGGAAAATGTACCTTTTTATTTTTATTTTTAGTTTTTGATATTTTTAAATAAAATATATAATTATTATGTTTAATTGAATGCTCATATAACAAAATCTTTTTTATATTTAAAAGAATTTTATACTTTGATTTCTTCTATGCCCCTTGAAGTTATATTTTATTTTATAAATGTATATTTATGTTTAAACAATATAGATACATATCATATGCACTTTAAACTCACATACTTTTAGTGGCTGCTATATTATATATGTTCATATGTATATATATTATATATAATATATAACTGATATATCAGAAACATGATGATATGGTAGTGGTACTGTACCGTACTGCTGAAAAGATGGTACAGTATCCGGTACAAGATTTAAAACCTTGGGCAGAACTGGTGGAAGCCCAAAAGGAGGCAACTCAATATGGAGTTTGGTTGTGTTACTTGGTCACAATCAAAAGCAAAGGGAATGCATCAGATCCTCATCAAAGTGTGCTCTTGAGGTCTGCTTCTTTAAAGTTGACATAAGGGTCCTCCTAAGTAGTTCATGGCCCGAAGGCGAAAACTCTAACCATTTTTAGTACATTTCTTATGGTTTCGGTAAGTGGATGGTGAGGTGTTGGCTAAGTAGGGTCCTAAAGTGGATATGAGAATTTTTACTCCCTCCCATAAGATAGTCTAATTGGCACCTAGGGTTGTGAGTGCCATTGTTCATATAGAGGCATCCCTAGTGAAAAAGTCAGCAAAGGATGCTAATGCAACATTCGTGTTTAACTTGCCCAGAACAAAGGCTGAGCCTCTGAGAGCAAATACAATTATACAGGTGAGGCATGCTAAGGTGCTGGTAAGGACAAGTACCAAGGGTGGGCTTTGTCTAAATTCTCTAGTTAATAGAAAGTTGGACATGGGAAACACATCAGGCAGTTTTTTGACCCCTTCAAAATGGAAAGGCAAGCAGGGTATATAGAAGGCTCATGAACAAAAAAATCAAAAAGGTGAGACAAATCTGCTGTAGGCAGGGTTAAGTAGGAGCTCGCCTTGTCAATCCCAATGAGTTGTTTGTGCTTGAACTGTTAGGGGCTTAGGTCAGCCCAGACAGTTCATGCCCTAAAAAATGCAATTGCACAATGGACCTTGAATGTGGTTTTCCTTGAAACTCAGAGGGCTATTTTTTAGATGAAGTGGATTCGAAGGTCGGTTGGGTTTTAATATGGTTTTGCAATTCCTTATGAAAGGGAAATGAAGCCATGCTTTGTTGTGGAAAACAGGGTGAAAGGTGGACTTGCTTTCATTTTCTCAATATCATATAGATGTAAAGATTTCTACTTTGGGTTCAGTGTGGCACCTGACGGGTTTTATGGCAATCCGAGACGGGAGCTTCGGGTAGGATCATGGGAATTACCTTGATAGCTTGCTCCTTAGCATTCCTTACCCTGGATTGTTTTGGGTGATTTTAACAAACTCTTATGGTTAACGGAGAAGGAATGGGTTGCGTTCATGATCCTAGCTAGATGCAAGCCTTTCAGGATGTAGTGGAGAAGGCAAAACTTACAAACCTTGGTTATTGTGAGTCAGATTTCAAATGGGATCACATTTGCTCGGGGGGTCTGGGTGTTGGAGAAATTAGATCATGGGTTAGCTACTTTGGAGTGAAGGAACTTGTTATCCAAGATATGTGTACACCATTTGCCGTTTGTCTGTTTGGACCATTGCGCTCTTCATATTTGCTTATTGGCAATAAGCTATTGATGGGCCATCAAGTTTGGAGATTGGAATCAATGTAGATGCTAGAGGAGGAGTGTGAAATATCTTATGATCTTGTATTAATGCTAATGATGGGGTAGCCCTTCTTGGAAAACTAGCATTGTGTATGAGCAGTCTTGAGAGGTGGTGTAAACATTTGAAAAGAATTCATGTTCAGATTAGTCAGGCTGAGAGGGAGCTAGAAAAATTGGTTGGTCGGCTCCTCAATAATTAGAATTTTTTGTGGAGAGAGTTTTTAGAGTCCAAGCTTCCCCATATGTATTAACAAAAGGAGAAATAATTATGCCAACGAGCAAAGATGACATGGTTGAAAAAGGGTGACAAGAATACTAAGTTCTTCCATCAAGTTGCTAATGGGAGATGCCAGCAGAATCATATTAAAGCTCTCCAATTAAATGATGAGTCAAGGCTGTAGGACTTGGATCAAATAACGAAGGACATTATGAGTTATTTTGAAACTCTCTTCACTAACTCAAAATCCATCCAGATTCGATGAGAATCTCCCGTCAATGGATCAAGTAGTCACCGAGAATATGAACTGGGATCTCATAAAACCATTTAGTGGGCAGGAAGTTTGTGCTGCTATGTTTTAGATGTTCCTAACCAAGTCCCTGGGACTTGATGGCCTTCCCCTAATGTTCTTTTAAAGATATGGCATATTTTACATCTAGATGTGATCAATTATGTTTTATCTATTTTACAGGGTGGTGGAATTCCGAAAGAGCTAAATTAGACTTATACCATTCTCATCTTAAAAGTACAAAAACCAAAATATTTGGGTGATTATAGGCCAATAAGTTTATGTGATGTGCTCGATAAGGTGGTCTCTAAAGTTCTGGTGAATAAATTAAAGTTGTTATTGCCTAAGTTGATCTCGAATACCCAAAATGTGTTTGTTCTTCAAAGACTTCTAGCAGATAATGCCTTGGTGGCCTTAGAGACGTGCCATTTTATTAATAAGCTTTATGGACAGAGGTCAGGTGCGTTGTAGTGAAGCTCAATATGTCCAAGGCATATGACAAGGTTGAGTGGTCCATTTTGCATGCAATGATGGGATGTTTGGGTTTGAAAAGGCATGGATCAGTCATGTTATGAGTTGTGTGAAAATTGCATCACTTTTTGTCATCATAAATGGGCAACATTCTCAGAGTGCAAGGCCATCTAAGGGACTTAGCCAATAAGACCCTCTTTTGCCCTTCCTATTCTTTTTTTGTGCTGAAGGGTTATCAAGACTTTTGAGACAAGTAGAAATGCAGCATAAGATTTAAAGGATAGCGATAAAGAAGTACAGTCCCCCAGCATTTTATTTGTTCTTTGTTGACAATTGTATACTATTTCTTAAAGCCAAAGAAGATGGCATAAGGCACTTATTGGCAACATTGGAGCTTTACCAAAAGGCCGCGGGACAGATGGCTAATATGGCAAAAAAATTTCCATCTTCTTTAGTCCTAGTTGTTGTCTACACTAAAGAGAACATCTCATGCTCTTATTGGGGGCACAAACGTGTTTGAAAGTGCACAAATATTTGGGGTTTTCGTGGCTTTTTGGAAGGAAGAAATCAACACAGTTTGATTTCTTGCTCAATAGGGTAAAACATAAAATGGCGTGCTGGAATGCCTCTTTACTATCTTAGGCATGGGGGAGTTTTTTGATTTAGTTGGTTGTTCAAGCCATGCCCACACATTTGATGAATTGTGTTCTGATTCCAACTAAGGTATGTGATAAATTGCAATCATTGTCCTTTACATTTTTCTAGTCTTTAGATATCAAGAATAGAAAGATGGCATTGTGTTGTTGCGAGAGATTATGCATATCAAATATGGTAGGGGGTTGGGGTTTAAAGATATAAAGACATTTAACCTAGCAATGCTCACTAAACAAACATAGGGGTTGGAAAATAATGGCTCAAGCTTGGTTGCTAGGGTGGTTAGAGGCCATTACTTCCCTACTTCATCCTTTTTAATGCTCCAGTGCCAAATTAATTTTCAATTTTTTTCAAAGATCTGTTAGCGAGAAGAAATGTTGTGAAGCAGGGGCTTTTTGAAGAGTTTGGAGAGGAGTTAGCAATTCAAATTAAAGATACAAGTGGCTCTTAAGTCACATTTTATAGCTTATAACAAAAGTGGTTCTGGGCACTAAAGAGTATAAGGTTGGATACCTTATTAATGATGAATCTCTTCATTGGAATTATGATATTATGATGCACTTTTCTAGCTGGTTGATGCAGCTTCAATTAAAAGAATCCCCCTCTCGTCGTGTTGCTTAAAGGATGTATTAACATGGGGGATAACCGACAATGGCACATTCATAGTGAAATCTGCTTACTACATTGCCTATGCCTTGAACTTTAGGAAAGATGCCTTGTCTAGATAAGCTTTTTGGACTTACACTCTAAGGTGTAGCAAGATGAACAACTAGCTTTGAAGTTGGCAATTATTGGGTGAAGCTTATGGTTTAATCATAATAAAGTCATCCATGAAACAGCTTGTCAAATGCCAATGAAGGTCGTGCATTCTATCCGAGTCTAGATCATCAACTAGAACTCTAATTGAAGGTAACAGGTGGTGAGGCCTCTTAAGGTATGTTGTGCTCCAGACGTGTGGGTTCCTTTATACACTCTTCTTGTTAAGATTAATATGGACATTGCACTATCCAAGTAATTTGGAAGATGGGCGGTAGGCGTAATTTGTTGAGATGACTCTGGAGCGGTGCTATTCACTCTATCTTTTGAATGGGACTACATTGGAACAACCCTTTTATATCTTGAGGCGATGGCGATTTTTTATGGCCTCAGTGAGGCGAGAAGGCATGGCATTGAAGCACTAGTGCTTGAGTCAGACTTCTAGTGGTTAGTAAAGGAACTTCAAACTGGCTTATCTCCATCGTGTTTTTATTTTGGCGTTATCTTAAATGATGTTAGAGCTTTTGCTGGTACTTTTCATTCATGTTCCTTTTCATTTGTTAGATGATTAGAGAATACAACAACTCATTCCCTTGCTAAGAAGTGCCTCTGTTCTTTAAGAAGGACTTCATGGAAGCCTTCGTTCCCTACATGGCTATTATTTGCTTTTGTGTTAGTTTAATGCAATTCCTTTTCCTTCAAAGAAAAAAAAACAATTGATAGATGAGAATGAACCAGATATCAATGAGAACATATAAGATCTTAAAATGATTAAGTACTAAATTTATTATTCTAAATTAGTCAAATGATCAATTTTATCATCAAACTTTCAAGTGTACCAAATTTGCTACTGAACTTTACCCTTGAAACCAAATTTACTATCGACATTACAAAAAATTGCAAATTTACCACTTGTTCGTTAAGTAACCGTCAAATGAATGATGAAAATAACATTTTTGGTTCTTGGTTCTTCACATTTCTTCTACTAGTGCCTTAACTTTGCTTATCTGGTGGTCATACAACCTTCTTCACCATTTCCTCACCCTAACTTTCACTTTTTGGTCAACTGCTCCCATTCTACGGACCATTCTATGATGACTTTACCCATCCTGGGTTTGCCCTTGGGCGCCTATATGGTTGTCAACAACACCTCATGGAGAGGTGCAACTCCTGTTAGCACTAGTAGAAGACGGGACGACATTTGTTCTTTAATTTCTTAAGGAAATAAGAGAAAGTGACGTTAAGAATGGAGATAGTTGAGTGGCCGACGATCCATTAGTTATGCTATGTGCCACCGTATTTCAAAGAAGATGACATGATCATCAAATGATCAAAGTTATGGCACTAGTAAAAGAAACATGAAAAACCAAAGAGAAAAATCATTATTTTTCCCCTTCATTTGACGGTCTTTTAATGAACAAGTAACAAATTTAAAACTTTTTATAACGTCGGTAGTAAATTTGATGTTGAGTGTAAAATTTAATAGGAAATCTGATATACTTGAATGTTTTATGGTAAAATTATTCCTTTAACTAGTTTAGATTGATAAATTTGATACTTAACCCAAACTTAAAAAGAATAAAAAGACATACATAAATGAACAACCAATATTTATAGAACATATCGAATAAGAGAACATATACCTGTACATGTGAATTTTTTTTACATCAAATTAATTTCCTTCTGACATGGTTTGATACAAATTTTTTGTTTGCATGTAGCAAAATTAATTGAAGAGCATGGCCTTAATCAAGTAAATTCGAAATACTTTCGCGAGCACAAACGCTGGACTCTTACCGAAGCCACCATGGAAGGTCTAAAATCCAAGCTTAACACGAAGTGGGTCGCCACAGTAGCTAGCATATGGATCCAGTGCACAAGCGGCTCGCTCTACACCTTCTCAGTCTACTCCTCAGCTCTTAAATCCACCCAGAATTACGACCAGTCAACGCTCGACACCGTCTCTGTCTTCAAGGACATTGGCGTCAACTGCGGCATCCTATCGGGTCTGCTTTACGCCTTTGTAACCGATGATCATCGCCGCCGTGCGGCCTGCAGCGGACCTTGGGTCGTTTTTCTGGCCGGCGCCATCCAGAACTTTGCTGGGTACTTCTTCATATGGGCCGCTGTTGTGGGATGGATTCCCCCGCCGCCGGCGGCAGTCATGTGCTTGTTCATGCTCGTGGCAGCGCACGCCCAGAGTTTCTTTGGCACAGCCGATGCCGTCACTTCCGTCCGGAATTTTCCTAACTATAGAGGCACTGCTGTTGGCATTATGAAGGTAATTCCCAATCTCAGATTCTGATAATTCCCCTCCAGTTGTTTATTACTTAGATTTTTCCCCTTAATGTCGCATAGGGTTTTTTAGGTCTTAGCGGAGCTATATTGATCCAAATATATGATACGTTTTTCAACAATAAACCCACCTCATTTCTCTTGATGCTGGCACTATTGCCCACCATGGATCCTTTGTTGCTCATGGGGCTTGTGAGAATTTACTACTCTGAGGAAGGAGATGAGAAGAGGAATCTGAATGGTTTCTCCTATCTTGCTTTGCTTCTTGCTGCTTATCTTCTGGCCATCATAATCTTAAAAAGTATTCTGGGTTTCTCCCCGTGGGCACAAGTTTTTGTCTTTGTTGTGCTGGTCCTGATACTTGCATCACCTGCATATATTGCATTACGAGCCACGATATCGGGATCCGATGGGATTCAGGAGTGTTCCACTCATGTTGGGAACAGGTTGTTGGTTAGCCCACATTGTGAGGATGTTCAAGAGGTTGACAGGAACTTATCAGGAAATGACCGGAATCTTTTACAAGCTATCCGAGCTACTGAATTCTGGGTTTTGTTCTTCTCGGTGGCATGTGGAATGGGCTCCGGACTTGCTCTAGTAAACAATCTAGGCCAAATAGGAGGATCTATTGGTTACTCCAACATCGAAATCAACACTTTGATTTCTCTGTGGAGTATCTGGAATTTTCTAGGCCGTCTTGGGGCCGGTCATGTATCAGACTATTACCTGCGTGTCAAAGGATGTGCAAGGCCATTGTTCATGGCTATCACATTGGCAATCATGGGCCTTGGCCTTGCTGTCATTGCTTCCGGTTTGCCTGCCGCTCTATATATTGGCTCAGTTGTTGTGGGGGTCTGTTATGGCTCTCAGTGGTCACTGATGCCTACAATCACATCTGAGTTATTCGGAGTAAGGCATATGGGTACCATTTACAACGCCATTACCGTAGCCTGTCCTGTTGGTTCATATCTATTTTCTGTGAGAATAATTGGCTATATTTACGACAAGGAGGCATCAGGAGAAGGAAACATATGTGTCGGAGTTCACTGCTTCTTCTTATCCTTGCTTATCATGGTTTGTGCCAATTTAATGGGCTCTCTTGCTGCTTTGGTTTTGTTTTTTCGGACAAGAGATTTTTACAGTCAAGTGATACTCAGCCAAATACTGCATTCTGCAGGGGAGTAAACCATGTATGATAAAGGGCACCAGACTGATCTTTAAACAGCCTGCCCAAGTACTGCTATTATGAGAGGGTGTGAAGTTGTAGTTTTTCTGGGCTAGCAGACGGCTGCCGTGTCATGGCCCGGATTGCAAACATTTTTCACACTAATGTAAGTATAGCACAGATGTAGTCAAGAGCAACCAGATAGGACTGTGAATGAGCAAGTCCATAAACGGTGCAGCGGCTGGTAGGATAAAGCAGGAACTAAATGACCAGAACATCGTTACGGGCAATTGGAAGATGACTAAGAGACCGAGCAGTTGGCCAAGTCCATGGTGCAGATTGGAAGCATCTCTCCATTGACAAGCACTGGTGGAGACCCTAGAAACAACGGCAGGAAGATTTAAAGAGTGGAGACTGGCGAGGAGGGTGAACCATATACTATTAAATAATGAGTTGAAATGAAGTATATATATATATGTCCTGAATTTGAGGTCTCTGTATTTGTCCTGCTCACTGTTGTGAGCTCTATGTGATGGAATGAAATTTAGTTTCTCATCTTTGCCCATGTTTTACAGAGGGACCACCTTGCTAAAATGGGTATAATTTAGGGATTAATAGTCACTATTCCCCTGATAACAATCCTCCAACTCCCAAGTCCAATCCTCAAAATTTGAGGAATCCAAAAGAAGCAAAAATCTTGGGAAAATACTTGTCAGAAATTAACCAAAAGCTGAACTATAATTATAAATTGCTGCCTTAAAATATGAATAAATACTATCATATAAAATAGGGCCATATATTTTCCAATCATTTTGATGACTTGAGAGTTGGGTGTGACCTGATAATTAAGGGTCAATTCATTTTGTCTAAAGTCAACTAGTTTTTTTTTACTTTTACATCTTTTTTACTTGAAATCAAATTTATTTGAAAGTTAATGTTATGTAGATGCAATAATCAATTTGAAAGTAAATTTTTAGGATATTGTTAAATTTTTATGAATTTTTCTTTTTTAAGGCTTGAAACTAGAAAAATTCATAAAAATTTAGTAAGATTATAAAAATTGTATTTTCAATTGATTATTTCAACTACATAATATTATATTTTAATTAAAATTAGTTTCAAGTAAAAAATATGTAAAAATAAAAATAAGTTATTTTACAATCAATTGACTAAAGTTAAAACGAATTGGGTGTAAGGTTATATATGACCATAATCGAATGGCGTGGAGCTCACTCATCCAACAGCGGTCTTGCATTTGTAATTACCACGGACGGTGACCTTACCATTTTTCTTATATTTTTGTACGCTTATCTTTTGTATATGCATGAGATGCTTAATTATTATGTTCTACTTAATTAATTACAGGATTAAAACACGTTAATTACATGTGGACACAGGTAATTATTTTTCTCTACTGAGAGCTTATATAAATAGCCTTTCCCCTGTCTTCCTTCCCTTTTTAAAATATGATCTATCAGCAAGAAACCCTCATCAATGTCGACCGTCCGAGTTCCTCCGGTGGTTCCCTCCGCCCGCGAGGACGCCATGCAAATCTACAAAGCCTTCAAAGGTCCCTCCATCTCTCCGTTTTCTTTTGGAACATGATCAATTTGTTGATTTTTATTAATGTTTCTGTAATTTTCATCAATTAAACTATAGATTCATCGGATAAATGTACATAAATGGTAAAATTTCTCTAGATTCTTAGAGCTTGTAACAAGTGCCTGAAATTCTTCTTCTTACAAAATATTCATCAATTAATTCTTGATGGCTGCCTACATCTTGATGATCACCACATATTGGGTGAGAATCCATGCAAACTTAAATCAATATAAATCGTCAACATTAAACGAGAATCGAAACAAGAAATTTGAGACTAATTAACGATCCAATTAAACTTGAAATTTAATTCCCGTTAATCAATAATTCCAGGGAGGGGATGTGATGAAAATGCAATCATCCAAATTCTGACACACAGGAACGCTCTACAACGTGCCAATATCCAGCAGGAATACGAGATCATGTACTCCGAAGAACTCACCAAACGACTCAATTCAGAGCTAAGTGGCAATCTCAAGGTAGAAATCATTTATTTATTTATTTTATGTTTACACAATTTTATTTATATTGTCTATGTTCTATATATATATATTAGTTAATTTGTTACTTAATTTTGTACTAGGTTTTACATTAACCTAACTAATATGAAATGAGGACTTTATTGGTTATGTTGAGATGGAATGATGCTTTGAATTCATCATTAGAATTACTAAGTGCTAATTAATTAAGATGATTAGTGAATTTTTTTTAATTTTTTTTCTCGATCGGGTGCTGACTCAAGTTAATTTTTTCAGAAAGCTATATTGATGTGGATGCAAGATCCTGGATCTAGAGATGCTTTCTCTCTGAAAAATTCTTTGAAAGGAACGGTAAAGGACATGAAAGCTGTTTCTGAGATAATTTGTTCACGTACAATGGCCCAGCTTCGACAGCTTAAACAAGTCTACTACTCCACTTTTAGCACCCCTCTTGAGGATGACATCGAATCCGACACCTCTGGAGATCATAAAAAGGTACCTACCTACACATAACTAATACTATAAGTAAAACCCCAGTTCATTTATCGATCATGTTATATATATATGCCTCTCAATAGATAGAACTATATATATATATATATATATATATATATATATATCAAACGAAACACAACTCTTAAGATATCTACTAGTTGCATATATAAAGAAGAGGGTATCATGTCCTCTCACGAATAGGTGAACCCCACATGCAAGGCCCCTACTCTACATGTGGGACTTAGGAGGATATAATATACATACCCTTCACTTTGCATTAAATCTGTAAGAAATTAGAGTTTTGTGCTCATTTTTATATTTGACAATATTGGATGTAGTTGCTGCTAGCATTTATAACGACGTCGCGGTACGAAGGGCCGGAGACGGACAAAGCAGTAGTGGAAAGTGATGTTAAGAATCTGGTGCAGGCTGTGAAGTCGAAAAGTGATGTGGACAAAACCTTCCGAGAGATTTTCACAGAAAGAAGCAGAGCACACCTTGCTGCTCTTAGTTCTGCTTACTCTGAGGTTTCTAAGAAATCCCTTGAGAAGGTCCATTTTTTTCCTATATATATACCTACTTAATTTTGACTCCAATTAATTAATAACTACTTTTAGTTTGTTCTATGATTATTGTTGTTTAAGCATATCGAACTTTAAAGGTTATAGAATTTGTTAAGTTTATCATATACTTTCTCTATTCCAAAAAATATTCAACATTATCATATTTTAAGTCGTTCCAAAATTCTACGACATTTCTATATTTAATAAATTAATTTACCATATTACCATTCAAATTATCATTTTAATATTTACTTTTTCATTTTTCTGGGTAAAAGTGAAAATAACACATAAACAGTATCATCTTTTTTAATTTTTTATGCCAAACTCAAACATTTCAAGAAAATGGGATACAGTTAGTACTTTATTTTAAAGTATCAAATGTCATTATTCCTTAGTGTGGCGTTTATAGAGAATAATAAAAAATTTACTAGCTTGTAAGATTTTGAATAGATTTTTTATAGCTATAGCTAGAGATGTAGGTGAAGGTTACTTTGATGGTACTAGCTCTACATCTCTTTTGCTAACCCTTTTCCTTTTTGGGCAGGCAATCAAAGATGAAACGCATAGGAATTTTGAGCATGCCCTTTTAACCATATTGAGATGTGCTGAAAATCCGGCAAATTTCCATGCGAGGGTGAATCAATCCTAACTCTAAACCTTCTTTTTATTTTTATTAGTATTAAATTAAGCATTTCCATAATTTCTACGCACTTCAACTCCATCCTTTCTTCTTTATTCTTATCAATTTAATATCTCATACATAAGCCAAAATGACCTGCATGACACTAAATTAATTTTCTAAGGGGAGGAGGGTAGGTTGCTACTTGAGTTAAATTATCGTGCTCACCTATGCATTGCACGGAAACATTAGCTTAATTAGGGCATCCCATAAGAAATAAATAAAAAAAAAAATAAGGAAACCTTGGTTTGATTTGAAATTTAGGGCCTTTTGGAGGAGCGAGCTTAGCTTCACACAGTATATATATGATGCAGGTGCTAAGGAAGGCCATGAAAGGTTTAGGAACTAACGATTCAACATTAATCAGGATTTTGGTGACAAGATGCGAGATTGATATGCAATACATAAAGGCAGAATATCGAAAGAGGTACAACAAGAACTTGAATGATTCAGTTCATTCCGACACCAGCGGCCATTACAGGACCTTTCTTCTTGCCCTTTTAGGCCCCAACACTTAGGTTATCCACTTTGCTTTTTTTTCACCATTTTTTTGTAGCTCATCTGAGAAACAATAAAAAGGAGCTAACTATCAAGTGTTACTCTCTGGTTATACTTACAAAAAAAAAAAATTGCACAAAGCCCATACCGAAGCTGAGCATTAATTAATTAGTTCGTAATTCCAAACAATTCATTTGTGCTAGCATTCATTAATTAGTTCGTAATTCCTTTAACTTACAAGGCCAACATTAGTTCCATCCAAAAAGCATCATTACGGATGGTGGGAAGACGATCCTGCGAAATTTTGTTAACCTCCTGGAGGGAACACAACTGCAGGAAACCTAGCAAGACCATACCCCTTTTTTCTGATGAAGCCTAGAGCAGATAGCCCTAATTAATCTGGACTTTATTTTTGTTTATGTCCATCTTGTTGGGTTTTCTTATTCTTTTTCGTTTGTCCTTTTCATTAAATTTTAGTTCTTGCATGTGATGATAATGGTTGCCATTAACCATGCGCTAGGACAGATTAGGTAAGAAACATTGAAGCAACAAAAGAAAACCAAGAAACAAGAGCACTCCGAGTTAGGATGGATAGCCCAGGCCACGTATATTTTTAATTCCCCTTTACTTAAAAAGTATTTTTTACAAGTTGGTAAGAGCATTAATGAGTGCTTGTGAAAAATATGATATAAATTACCTATTTCTTGAAATCCTGATGATGTTGAGCCATATATATATTGATAATTTATGCAATGAGGGAAACTTGGTCTATGTCCTCCAACGCCAACCCATCTACATGTCCAAAATAACAGAAAAAAAAAACTGACTCACATAAAACACAACGGTAGGAGATTTTAAGATGACATCATTTGACATATGAGATCACATTAGAACAATTATTATAATTAAAGAATCTCACATATAGATTTTACCCCTTTTATTGGTTTTACTTTTTTAGGTTTGAAAAGTAAAATGTGAAGAAAAACTGTGGGTTTTGTGGCGCAGATGGGTTAATATGGGAAATGCACAAGGTCAAGAAGCTCAAAAACATGAGTATTGTGTCAATTTAGGATCCAACACCATCAAACTCCATTACTCCAAAGCATTTTTTGCAAGTAATTAGAAGCACAATACAATATAGTATTTGCAATAAATGAAAAGGGCCAGGAAGCCTCAAATCCCAGCTGTGGTAACGGGAAGGTTGGTGTCCAATCAGCTGAAGTGAACTAGGCCGGTTCTCACAAACTAAAATATCAACAAATGTCCGCGTCTTCTGGGTTAACTGGCAAAAGAAAGGGACATTTAGGTGGAGGGGAAGGTTAGGCTTCCACTTTCCCAACTTTCTTCCAAAAATACCGTTTACACAGTTTCGGGTGTTCTGTGGTTTTTGGAAAATAATACGTTCTATCCGACCTTTAAGTGTAAATACCCCCAACTTTGTAATTTACGAATAACATGCGCCATTAAAAAAAAAAAAAAGAAGAAGAAGAAAGAAAGCTAATGACATGCTTCTAATTACGAAAAAAAATAAAAATAAAAAATAATACTCTCTCTATCTCATAAAAACCGTCTTCGTTACTATTCACAATAATTAACCTATAATTTTATTTCTTTTAAAATTTATCATAAAAATATGAACTTTTTATATGAAAATAAAACTTTAAAGATTATAGTCCATAAATATTATTTTTTAAAATTTTTTTTAATTTATATTAATATAAATATATTTAAATAAAATTTTAATTAAAAAATATTAAAAATGACAGTTAATATGAAATGTAGGGAGTAATAACCAAGCAAATTGGGGATCTTTATCTGACTGCACAGATATTGGACTTTTCGCTATATTCGACTGAGACGTGTTTTTTGTTTTTTTCTCCAGATACTTCTTCCTCTTCTGTTTGTTTTGCCAAACATAAATATATTCCATTTAGTTTTCCTTGTTCCGTCGCCTAGTTTTGTAACTTTTGTTTTTCTAGATTTCGTTTCGTCATCTCTTCAATAAGATGAATATTGGTGATCATGTTTATTTATGTGTTTTCTTGTTTTATCTTATGTCATTGTTTTAAAACTTTTTGTGGCCACAACAAGAGCAACTAAATAATTAGCTATAATTCGAATGATCATGGTAGTTTTGATTTGTATATTAATGATATATATTGACTTTGGAATGTTTGTATAGCTGTAAAAGTGAGCACAACCATAAATTAATGATGAAGAAAGATATAAGAAGACACAGTTCCCTTTAGCTCAAGGAAAGGCTTTTCTTGTTCGCTCAACTTCTACTGCCATCATTTGAATTCCACAAAAGTTTTGTGGTTGCCCGAAAGAAACAAATCAAAAGTTTGGCAGCAGTTATCTCTCTTTCCCTACATGTAGAAACGAAAGTAACGCTTACTTTTGTTTTGAAAGCAATTGAACTTGTAAGAATGGGGAAATTTGTGCGAAAGTTCCCAAACCTTTATTTCAGGTTCCAAATCCGTCCCAAACACCATATTTGTTGTTCGAAATAGCTTGAAGGTTTATGTTTGCAACACTTTTACAGACAAAAAATTACTAACGAATTCAAAATGAGATTTCTGATTACTGATTTGTCTCGGTAAAGACTTTATAAAATTTTAATTATCAACGTGACATTTTTGAGACGCCAATACTCAAGCAGACCATAATTAATTTAGCTTCAATTGTCTCTAATATGTAATTCGTTGTAACTTTCTGTTGTCCAGATTATCTGAATAAGAAAAACAGGTTGATGATTAAATCTTGAAAAAAAGCAAAAATATGTGACTAATGATGGGATTTCTTCTATTAGGTTTAAGGGTAACTCACAATTATCCCCTAACTTATGACATAATTTAAATTTATGAAAAATAGGCCAAAATGCAGATTTCATCCCTTAACTTTGCTGACTCAAGTGAGTTACTCCTTTAAGTTTAACTCAGTATGACTTAGTCCCTTGACTTTGAAAAATTAAGAAAGTTAGTCTCTCGATGTACAGAATGGCAAACGGCATTTCTTTTCACTCATTGTCATCACCCTATCCTCCCAGCGCTACCCGATCTCTTCCCCAGCGCCACTTGATTTCTTCTCTAGCCTTTCAAGGTCCTCCATGGCAACGTTAGGCAGCCAGTCCCCAACTCTACAATGAAAATGGTGAAAAATGCATGATGAACAAACAAAAGGAAACTCAACCTTGCACCCAGTCGCTGGTTCCTAACCCATCAAGCCCCCACTACTTAATCAATCCAAAATGAAAATGGAAAAAGAACAACAAAAGGGGCAAGAAACTCGACCCTGTGACAAACAGGGTGAACAATGCACGTTGAACAAACACACGGTGAACAAAAGGGACAAGAAACTCGACCCTCCATCTGATTCAATTAGGTGTCGTCTAACTCAATTAGGCCTTGTCCGATTCAATTGGATGGTGAACAATGCACAATTTGGCCTCCTCCAATTCGACTAGGAGTCATCTCCCACATGATATTGGGCTTCACCGTCATCCTTGAGTTGTCTCCACCTACACCAGTTCAGCGCAACAAATTAGAGGCATTGTCATCCTTGCCGCCCTTCAAGATCTGCTGTCTTGCAATAGAATTAGTTCGTAGAAGAAAAGGTTCCAGTGAAATAACTAATGTCATCTTCCTTTTTGTCCCTCATTAGACTAACTCGCCATATTTTTTAAATTTGAGGAACTAAGTCACATAGTTTATCAAAGTTAGAGGACTAAGTAATTATGAGTCAAAGTTTAAGGACTAACTCATGCAAGTTAGCAAAGTTGAGGGACTAATCACAAAAAATAATTATCGAACCATTTAAACTCAAATTTAAAAAGTTAATCTAAGATATTTTGTGAAAGTTAACAAATTTAAACTGTTCAACAATTATCTTCCAATAAATTAAAATTATTCCATAATTTTCACATAGTTAATGAACAATTTAAACTATTGATCTTTCTACTATGTAAATCAAGTTTCTGTGTCTACCTAGAGGCTAGAGCTAGAGACCTCTATGCAATAAATTATAAAAATGTAGATCAATTTGTAACAAGTTGAAGATTAGGGAACTATTTGCAATGAGAATAAAAGGTTTGGGACCACTACTGCTATTTACCCTATATATTAAGAATTCGCTTAAATGCCATTGCCAACAAGCAAACTATATATTTATTTTTTTGGTAAAACAAACAAACTACATTGGAATGTCTTAGAAAGTGCCAAAAAAATATAAATGTCTTCCATAAATTTTCAGGTCAATCTCAATTCCGTTCCTAAAAATTTGTCAGATACTCTTCAGAGTAAGAAATAAATTTTCGGGTCTACATCCAAAACTGAAAGTCCAACTGAACAGAGAGCCTCATGCAACACCTCAGCTCAGCCTAACCTCCAACCCAGCATCACATCTAAACTGACATTGGATTCCAACTACTCTTTTGACAAAAATGTCCCCTACTGCTGACAATTCTGATTCAATCCAAAATAATATTGTAACTCCACGACAACATTTTGCCCCTAACTCACAGGAAAATAGGACAAAAGCTAAATATTTATAAAAATAAAAATTTAACTCCACTGTTTTATATGTAAAGCAATTAATATGAGACATGAGATAAGAGTCTGATCAAATTTTGCAAAATTCATTTTTGTAAATAGTCTGCCAGTTTAGTTTAGAATCACTAGTGCTAGTAAGTAGTGTAGGTAACCTATTAAACGGAACAAAAGGAGTGATGTGAAGAGTGAAGACCATCCCGGACCTGTATGAACTAATGAGACATAAGCTAAAATGTATTTATTGAATCCAAGAAGAAATATAGGAAGTACAGATATCATCACCATATTCAATTTTCTGTGAAGGCAAAAGGCAACATCAAAATTATGAAAATGTACCAGAAGCAGAGCCAAAGGTATGGACTATACACATACCCAAATCATCAGCCATACATATAAACCTCTATCACTCTAAAACTCCTGCGCTTCCTCTCTATGCACAAAATGACTTATACCCCAAAGGCTTCTCAGGCTGAATCTGCCTCGGACCGGACAGGCCGGATCCTCTGATGTCGTTTCCCATGGTGGCGCCGGCCTCCACCAAATGTGACAGGGTCGAACTTCTTCAGTCGTTCGGCTTCTTGGGGGTTAAGGACACATTCGGGAGGAGCAACCTTGTACCGAGCGTGGTCATAGCAATATGAGTATGTCATGTGCTTCCTTCGGAAACTCTCCATTTTAATTCGTAGTGAGGGTGTGTCATGGGAATGGACTTCAAGTGAACCGTCACACCTCTGTGTCGATGGCTCAATCGGATCAACTGCACAGCCGTCGAGCACCATATCGGAGAATTCTGCCACATAGGGAGCATACTTGTAATTGACTCTATATTTGCCACCATTAGTAGCCCAATCAGAAGCATCCCATATGGTAGCATACAAAGACATTGGCTTCGAGGGGAAGTCTCCTCCCATTGATGCTGTTCTAGTGACCTCTCTGATTGGAACGTTGTCCACATAAAATCTATCAAAGGAAGAATATTTCTTTTTCTATTCAGTTTTCATAAAAAAACCAACTCAAATTCAATATTCTTAGTTCGATTTCAAGGAATCAAATGGATGATACAGCACAGAGTAGACCGGTTAAAAGATGGGAAACAGCAGAGAACAGGCTGTACAACACATACCAAGTTCCCAGAACAAGAAATTCTATCCCAAGTATATGAAAGGGCAATATCCACATCACACTCCTTAAAACAGAAAATTCCACCAAATAAGGTTAGCAGTATTTAAGAGAAGAGTTTAATCTGTTAAAACAGAGAAGGTACGGATAAAAAATGGTTAAAAGATAACAATAAACCAGAAATTCAAGGAAATGGTACGTTTTCATAGATTTGGATGATGCTCACATGATTTGGGAATCTGTCCAGAGAATGCTGTACTGATGAAAGTCATCTGAAGGATCAAACCAAAGATTGTATCTCTCTTCTCTGCCAGTATTGGTGCTTCCATTGCCATAAATGTTTGTTTGAATCCTCCACTCTTTGCCTCTGATATTTCCCAGAAACTCAAAATCTATCTCATCATGCTTTTTCTCAAATATGTCACCGTTTGACATCTGCAAGAGAAGAAATTCTAGCATCAAGGTTGGCCCTTCTTCACTCTACTCTTTTAGACCAAAAAATCTATTTTTAAATTAGCTTAAAAGATAAATTTTTGGCAAAGTCCAGAACCTTAGAACTGCTTTAAAACTTACATAGAACGCGACCACAACTCCAGCAGTATAATCTGCAGGCAATTTTATGGAAGCACTGAAGAACCCATGCAAGTAGAGGTCATGAGAGACAAATCCAGACCCTGCAAACAAGCAAGCCCCAAAATCAAAACTCCAATGATTTCCAAAACCCCAGAAACAAAAACTAAAATTTAAGAGCCAAAATGAAAAATACAAAACCTGTTCTTTCGTCTAGAGACAAATGAACGGCTCTCCCATTTCTATGGATTGCCAGATTATCATCCCCAAACAACTGGGTGTAACCTTCGTCGAAGGATAGGATTGGGAGATTTCTCTGAGACCCATAAGCCGTATTGGCAGCAAAACCAGTGAGAGTGAAAAACAGAAGAAGACTCAAATAAAAAGAACCCATTTTCGAAAAATAAATGTGATAAAGAAGACAGTTTTCGAGTGACAATCTTGTTGAAGCCTGGGGAATTTCTCGTTGATTACGAAGAGTGTAGGGGAAGAACAAAAGGCTTAGGAGGAAAAGGAAGGAATCTCCCTCAACTCTGTGGGAGCTAATGAGAGAGAGCCGAAAGGCTGATGAGAAGGGTGAGACGTCAGTGCGGGGGTCGTTTTATTGAAGACTGAAGGGAGTGTGCGCCGTTTGTCTGTTGTATTTTTTTTGTTCTTTTTAGAACGAAAATTTCTTGGATTATTTTGTTAGTATATATCTTTGGACCGTTGGTTCAAAGTTCCATATTTCTTTTGATAGCAATAATTTTTTTAATTCAGAATATAATATAGTCAGAAATTATAAATTAGAGAAGAAATTTCAAAGATTAAACAATTTAGAGGGAGTGAGGGCGGGCTTTTTTTTTTTCTTGACTCGAGAGATCTCGGGTCAGGATAATCTTTAGTACATTTGAAATGCCATTGGACTAAACCTTTAAATGTGATGAAAATATTTGTGAACCTTACCAAACACTTGAGGTAAAGAGGTAAATAACTTCCCGCAAGTTCAGGCATTATAAATAGAAAAGTAGACTTTGAAAAAGCTTCCTTTAAATAAAATCTTTAAAAGAGTTTCTTCTAAATGAAATCCGGCGTGACTCGATGTTGGAGTATTTAAATGCCAAAATACCTATAGGATGCTAAGAGGTCAAAAAACAAAAACCTTGAATAGAAAAGCTTTAGGTAGGGTAAATTGCACCTGCAGCCCTTAATATTTTATCATGGTCCTATTTTGGACCTTAACTTAACCTCAACATCTTATATGAGAAGTCCTCAATTTTAACTTTTTATTTCATTTTAGACTTTTAAATAACAAAAATTATTAAAATTGATGGAATTTGTCACATGGAATGCTATTGTGGATAATTTGCCATTATGGTACTATGAATCAGTAGTTGTAGAAGATATGGAAAAGAAAAAAATACTAAAAATTGAATATGAAAAATGGGGGCAAAAAAAGCATCTAGGTTGCCTTAACCGCCTCTTCATCTCCTTTGCCCATCACTGGCAACCCCTCCCGCCATCCACCCAATGTCTCTCCACTACTTTTTCCTGGCCCCTTCCTATCGTCCGCTCTCTTATTGTACATGGTCAATCGCGCCTCCTTTGCTCATCATCCGCCCTCCTGTTGTTCGCCGTCTATAGTGCCTCATTTACTTGCCGTCAAATCAGGCCTTTGCTTGCCGTTGATCATGCATCCTTTGCTTGCTATCAAATCAGGCCCATCGGACCTACCAGCCAAAGACAGAATCATGAAATCACAAAACTAATGAAAAGGGACTCATTGGACTTGATGACCTAGGTCAAAATCACGAAATCATTTGTTATTCTCTCGGTTCGGCCCATTGCAAATCACTAAGAAATCGTGGCTTTGATTTGGGCATCAGACGGTACTCCACACCGAATCACCAATCAATGGGAATCAAGCATAGAGATTCTGCAATGGGACTTAGGTACAAATTGCCAATCTCCAATTTCACCACCGTCCTTGATAGTCTGATTGCCACCACAAGAAACGCCTTCATTCAATTCAAAGTAATGGTAATGCATCAATTTCCCCTACTTTGGATCAACTTTAAAGCTACGGCAGAGTATCGATTGCAATGACCTAGGCAATCGTTGCCGGCCCAACCACTGGAGATGATTGGCGGTGGTAGAGAAAGCATCTAGCTAGGTTAGAGATTTCAATTTTTTTTTCTTCATTTTCCACATCATTGTTAGGGTTCATTTTTATTGTGTCACGTGGTAAATCACATCAAGCAGTCGTGCCACATGGCCCGTTTCGGTAATTCTAACACTTTTCGTCATTCAAAGATCTAAAATGAAATAAAAACTTAAGGTTATATACTTCACATGTGAGGTTCTGAGGTTAAGGTCTGAAATAGGGGTCACGGGTGCAATTTACCCTCTTTGATGTATGCATGAGGTTTTTTTTTTTTTTTTGCAAATTACAAAAGCCCCCTTGTGGCTTGATCTAACCTAGATTTTACTTCCTCTATTTTCAAAAACATACACTTTACCCCATTTTCTTTATAGTGTCTGACAACAACTTTTAAGACCCTAAATTAAACTGTTTGATTACCATGTTCCAGTAATTTTATGATTTTTAATATTTTTTTCATAACTAATCGATATTTAAAAAATACCAATATGCATTTATAGGAAGAAAATTTTATTTACAGAAAGAAAATTTTGATAATTTAAAATGTCTATTAACTATAAAAAAAAGTTTTGAAGATACCAATATTATTGGAAAATGGCTATTTAAATTACAGTTTCAAAAATTGTTATCGGATAGTATAAAATAACTAGAGGCAAAGTGTAGGTTTTTAAAAATAAATATAGCAAATTGTAGGTTAGTGTAAACCTATAATGTAATTGTAACTTTCCTTTTTTTTTCAAAGGGCCCCTAGCCGAAACACTAATGTTATTAAGGTATGTATATGTAAATATAAGTTGTTACAAAGCTACAAAAGTAAAATATATACATACATACTTACTTACTTACTTATATTTAAATTATCCAATAATATATATTAAATATAAGGGGATCTTATACCCTATTTTACCTAATTATAATATGTAGAAGTATAGAAGCAGGAGAAAAGGTCAGTTATATAAGATAGGTGCCAGTAGCCAATCAATTTCAGTTGTAGCTCATCGTGATACTTTAGAGATTATAGATTGATATAAGACCGCAAATACTTCATGAAGTGTCTAAATTAATATTATCCCACAGAAGTTACAGAAGCAGTATGAAATTTTTAAGTTAATGAAACGCATAAATCCTCACCATAGTAGAGAAAATTTAAGAGTCACCTCTAATTCTATTTTTATGGGCCACCAGGTGCGTTGGCCGTTGGACATCCTATGAACGAAAGAAAGAAAACGATACCCTGCACATGATGAGTCCGTATTTAATTAATTTTCGAATATGGAATTGTTTTTATGTGTATTACTACTCTTTTAAAGACTTCTGTTATTGCCTCACATTTTTTTAAAGTAAATATCTTAGGTTGTAATGTGGGGAAATTATTAAAAAGTGATTATTAGTAATTATTTTTATATATAATAATTATTATTTGCTTAACTTCAACACTAGTTGAACCTCTATATTTTAAGAACTTTAAAACCACCTGATTTTTTCTCATAAAAATCAAGCATATTTTTTATTAATTTTTCTTTTAGTTTGATAAGAAAAAAAATCATAGAAAACAATATTTGTAAAAATATATGAATCAATTGATTATTGGCCAAAATGTGCAAATGGTCCTCCAACTTGACAAACTCGAGCGAGTTAGTCCTTTTTGTTTGACTCAGTGTAAGTTAGTCCTCTAACTTTCCAGATTTAGTGTTTTAGTCCATAAACTTTGCTAAACAAAATGGTTTAGTCCAGCTTCAAACGGAAAGGGGCCAAGTCGGATAACGCCGTCTGTTAGGTGGGGAATTGGATTGAAAATTAAAACGAACAGAGGGCAGTCACTTCATTTGTTCGAGTTTGGCTGTTCGTCGACGGAGGAGAGTGGTAGGGAAGAAATTAGGAGGTGGAGGAGCAAGCAGCAATCATCGCGAATGAGGCAGAGGATCAAGTGGCAGTCATCGCGAAGGTGGCAGAGGATCAAGCGGCAGTCATCGCAAAGGTGGCAAAGGATCAAGCGGCAGTGATTGCGAAGGTGGCGAAGGATTAAGCGGCAATCATCGCGAAGGCGACGGAGTTGCTTCATTTGTTCGAGTCTGGCTGTTCGTCGACAGAGGAGAGTGGTAGGGAAGAAATCAGGAGGTGGAGGAGCAAGCGGCAGTCATCACTAAGGAGGCAGAGGATCAAGCCGCAGTCATCGTGAAGGTGGCGGAGGATCAAGTGGCAATGATTATGAAGGTGGCGAAGGATCAAGCCGCAGTTATCGCGAAGCCGACGGAGGATCAAGTGGCGGAGGGTCATTAATGTCGCACGATTCGATTAAGTCCCGATGGACTGAAGGTAAGAAATTAGTGACATAAGCGACAGCGATGAAGATCTGTTTTTGTGGTTTGCCGGCTTTCTTTGTCCTTATACGCTCCACGGCTCCGGCACTCCTTTGTTTTTCCTCGTAAACCACCGGCCACTTTGACTATTTTATGGCTCTTTTTCCTTAGCCCTTTTCCCTCCAAGACCAGCTCAGCAAAGTCCCACAACTGATCCATGCCAAATTAGCCACATCAGCCAAAATTTTCACACCGCTTCTCTTCACCATCCATTTTGGACTAACTTACTAACTTTTTCAAAGTTTAGGGACTAACTTGTACTGAGTCAAACATAAAGGACTAACTCGTTAGAGTTGGCAAAGTTGAGGGATCATATGTGCATTTTGGCCTTGATTATTAGATAAGTAAAACGTACAAAAAAGTGATCATTAATTTAAAATGAAACTATTTTCATACAAAAAAAAATAAGTAAAAATTACCAAAAAAAGTGATTATTTAAAGTTTCCTACAAGGCAAACTTTAGTCTTCTCTAAAAAAAAAAGTGCATATCATTTGTTTGTAACACCACCTTTTTTTCAAGAAAAAAAGTTACTCTTACAATGTGTAAGTGCTCTAAAAATATAGTTAGCATATTTTTTTCAAACGGCTATCATTAAATATTTTCGTGTTTCTTTTTCTGAATTAAATTATATTCCTGGTGGATGTTGTTATGGATATTAGCTTACTAAAACTACTAAAATGTTTGTGTACCCAAAAAACAAAAAGAAATATTAAATAAAGAACCATTGTTTTTTTTTTTTTTTTTTGTCTCATGGATATGGTGATTTTATGCAGACAAGTTCTGTATATAAAGGAGCTATGTAAACTAATAAAGTTATTGGCTTCCATAATACAAATTAATTTAACCATATCTATGCTTTTCATATCATGTGCGCTGTATCCATAAAAGAAACAAATTTACTTGGTAGGGTTGTTAATGTTTGGCCAATAGCACAAAGTACAAATACGTGATTGTTAACTGATAAGTCTCATGAAACCTCACAAGAGTAACAGTTTACTGGGGAAAAAAAAGGAGAAAAATTGTTGGAACAAAAAAAGTCAACAGAGAATAAATCGAGCATAGGGAGAAAAGTCCAAATGGCCTGCATAAATAATTGTACAACAATGCCACATTAGACAATTCCAAAAATTTTGCCATAAATATTTTCTAAACTTCACTTTTATCAAAATCTTGGTAAATATAGAACAGAGGTGTTGCAAGTACAATTGGTCCAATTAGTCTTTGATGTGGTTAAAAAAAAATTAACCATTACTAATATAACAAGGTCACTATAAAAGTAGAATTGTAGATATATGACTTTATAGCATATGCACTTTGTCCTCCCTACAAGGCTTTGACGATCCAATGAAAAGCCACAAGCATTCAAAAATAAAAAACTTCGGACCCTTCAAGGGGGGATAAAGTGCCAAAACCATGATAAATCGTTAATAATTACGAAAAAGCAAAAGAAATATTTTTTAAAAAAAAGATAGAGGTACAGGTTGCGGTCTGAAAGAAAGCGTGAATCATTGGGTTGTAAGTTTAATGATCTACTTTAAAACTTTTGGGGCTAAAAAGAACTAGAACTTTTCTATTCTTAATTATTAAATGGGAAATTTACAAAAATTTCTCTGATATTTGCCCTAACCTACACTTGCTCCCTTCTATTTTAGAAAACCTACAATTTTCCCTCTCAAACTATCATATCTATCAGCTTGTTTGATATGCTAGTGGGCTAAATGTCTTAATTGACCAACAAGATTTTCAATTTATGCAAATCAATCACTATATTCATCTCATGCCACTTTCAATCCAATTTATCTAAATGTATAATATATTTCTAATAAATTTTTCATTCCTGAATAATTTCTATATTTATAAATTTACTAGTAATTTCTAAATTAATAATATATTTCCATGTTTATAAAGCAAGTTTAGTATTAATTTACTTTTTAACATCTTATTCATTTTTTAATTAATTCAAATAAAGAAGTGTCATTTTTTGAGAGAAATATATTTTAACTAATTTGATGCATCTATTGTTACTAATTTAATGGATTTTTTTTATCTAAATACCTTCAATATGAACTAAACCATATTGTATAATGTTAAGCTAGTTATATGAGTAGAAGCATGTGAGGTTTTAATTGGTAGATGATGACAGATAAGGGATGCATAACGTGAACTAATTAGCTTAATTAATGATACTGGTAATTACAACAAATTTTGAAAGAAAAAAATAAAAAATCTTGCTTCCATATATTTATCTTCTAATATGCATATTTATTATTAGCTTTATTCAATGCTATTTCAATTAATCAATCAATAATCTTTCTCTCTTTCTCTTTCTCCTCTTCGGTGACTAATCTGCAACTAATAAATTTAATTAGAAAACAATATAAAACTAACGCAAACTAAAAAATTTATTCATACAATTTTTTCTCATACAAGAAACTGATGCACGAATCAATATGGTAATTTACAAAGAAAAAGAAAAGAAAATAACACGATCTAGTCATATATAAATAAAATAAAATAAAAACATGATCTAAGCAACAAAAAAAAACATGATAGTACATTACGTGTTACTAAAATTATAGAATGTGTACATTTTTTTCATATTATGAGAATCAGCCTTCAAAATAAAATGAAATTTCTTGAAGACTGATTCTCACCATATGAAAAAAAGTACACATTCTATAATTTTTAGTAACATGTTATGTACTATCATGCTTTTTTTGTTGCTTAGATCATGTTTTATTTTATTTTATTTATATATGACTAGATCATGTTATTTTCTTTTCTTTTTTTTTTTTGTAAATTATCATATTGATTCGTGCATTAGTTTCTTATGTGAGAAAAAACCGTATGAATAAATTCTTGGTTTGTGTTAGTATATGAATAAATTATTGGTTTGTATTAGTTTTATATTATCTTCTAATTAAATTTATTAGCTACAGATCAGTTACTAGAGAAAAGAGAGAGAGAGAGAGAGAGAGAGAGAGAGAAATAGAGATTATTGATTGATTAATTGAAATAACATTGAATAAAGCTAATAATAAATATGAATATTGGAAGAAAATATATGGAAGCAAGATTTTTTTTTCTTTCAAAATTTGTTGTAATTATCAATATCACTAATTAAGCTGATTAGTTCACATTATACTTCCCTTATTTGTCGTCATCCACCAATTAAAACCTTACATGCTTCCACCCATATAACTAGCTCAATGTTATACCATATGGTTTAGTTCCTATTGAAGGTATTTAGATTAAAAAAAATCCATTAAATTAGTAGCAATAGATGCAGCAAGTTAGTTAAAATATATTTCTCTTGAAAAATGGCACTTCTTTATTTGAATTAATTAAAAAATGAATAAGATGTTAAAAAGTAAATTAATGCTAAACTTGCTTTATAAACATGGAAATATATTATTAAATTAAAAATTAATAGTAAATTTATAAATATAGAAATTATTCATTAATGAAAAAATTATTAAAAATATATTATACATTTAGCGAAAATGAATTGAAAGTGGCATGGGATGAATATTGTGGTTGATTTGCATAAATTGAAAATTTTGGTGGTCAATCAGGACATTTGACCCACTAGCATATCAGACAAGCCGATACATATGGCAGTTTGAAGGGAAAACTGTATGTTTTCTAAAATAGAGGAGAACAAGTGTAGATTATGAAAAATATCGGGGGGTTTTTGTAAATTTCCCTTATTAAATATGATGCTAACCGCAGGGTGTCAATAGAATATAATTTTACTGTATCATATTAATTTAACAGTTGATTTTTCTATAAAAAAAAAAAAAGAATCGTGTTCGTGCCTTCGAATTTAAATTTGTAATCTATTTCACTCTCTCTTTAAGTTTATCCCTTCCTTCTCGCTTGAAACAGCATAATCTGAACTTTTGGGACTACTACGTAATAATTAGAATTGAAAAATTGTACTTCCTACGGGTGGTATTTGTTTTAAAATAGAGCCACAATTTGTTTTAATTTAAATTAACTTAATTTAAAATAAATTATTTTTATTTTTACATCTTTTACATCTAAAATTAATTTCGTTTGAAAGTCAATATTATTTAGGTATAATAATCAATTGATTTTTAAATTTTTATGATATTATTAAATTTTTATAAATTTACTTTTTTAGGCATTAAAATAAAAAATTATAAAATTTAATAACTTTATAAAAATTTTATTTTAAATGAATTATTATACCTACATAATATTGATTTCCAAATAAAATTAGTTCTAGGTAACAATGATGTAAAAATAAAAATAAGTATTCTCAGATTAAGTTGACATAAATTAAGATAATTGGCTCCTATTCCTACCTCATGTTTTTTTAGCATTGTTGGAGAGAAAAAGTATATTGCATTTATAAAAAGAAAAAAATTAACGGTTTAAATTATCAATTAACTATAAAAAATTACTAAATAGCATAAATTCAGAATGCAGTAACAGATTAGTTTATAAAATTATAGAGTGATAAGAATATGTTTCCCAACTTAGGGGTGTAAATTTAATTAGTATAAGAACTCAAGAAAGAGTGTAATTGCCCCATATTAATATGAGCTATTGATTATTATATATGTGGTGTTAAAAATTCTCAGTTTGTTACTTTATTTCTCTTAGAAAAACTAGTAAACGATTATGAAAATAATTAATGTGTGAATCCATATTATCAAAGTGTTTTGAATGAAAAAAAATATATACGAATGAAGAAAATGATTGAAAAGCCAACAAAATACAAGAAAAATGTTTTATAAAAAAACACTTGAATAAGGGGGAAATAGGAGATGCTCGACACGTAAAGGAAAAGGCTTACAGTGTTTAGGATAGAATATAATTCTGTTCCCCTTTGTTCCAAAAATATTGTAGGTCATTTCATACTTGAATTAAATTGCTTAACTCATGATATATAAAATCACTGATTGAAACTGAGAAAATAATCTGCTAATAATTCCTAACTAATAAAGCTAATTTCCGTATAAACTATCATAACTGAAATCCCTAGAGTAATTCTTTTGTTTTTGAAAATAAAGTAATTATGATATTGCCAGATTTTGTCATATGTGTCTTATCCAACATTCGTTCTTTTCAAACTCCAGAACTGTTAGTGTTTTTTTCTATATACCAACCCCCCCCCCCCCCCCCCCCCCCCCCCCCCCCAAAAAAAACAAAAAAGAAAAAGAAATCCCTTTAAAAAAAGTTGCTGCTGTTATCCAAGTTGCCGAGAGATTCTGTCCCCTCCATGTCAGCTGAAAAAGTAGCCGTTGTCTGAATCAGCACCCCGAATGAAAAAATATTGGTAATTATAGCATTAGTGGGAAAATCTAGATGACCCAAAAAAGGGTTTAGTGAATGTTTTATGAAGTGATAATGATAGGGCTGTCCTGCTTATCGCTAATTGATTTTGGGTTGAACATTTTATTTTGGTATTAGAGTTTGGTGTTCACTGTTGCCTCTAGCATTGTCAAAATAAACCACATGATAGAGACTAACCTACCTACACATGAGAGGGTGTATTAAATATGAAAATTTCATATGACAACAAAAAAAGGTTAATGGAGACTTTATATAATGATAAGACATCCTCATCTATTGTCAATTGGTTTAGATGTTTTAACATATAAAAAAAGCATCATTTTTAAAATTAATTCATTTTAATTTAAGTAACTTAATTTGAACCGACCTTTTTTTTATTTATAAACTTTTTTTATTTGAAATCAGTTTTATTTAATAACCACTATTATTTAGGTGTGATAATCTGCTGATTCTAAAATTTTTTATGATATTATTAAATTTTTATGAGTGTTTTAATTTTAAGTATTAAAAAAATATAGTATATCTTTCTTATTTTAGAAATATACATTTTTCCTCTAAAATTATACGACTATGGACACAAATAAGGAAAAGAATTGTTTTACATTTAGATTGATGAAAAAATAATAATTTTAAAAGTTTCACCAGTTGTCATATGATTATTAGCTAGTTTAACTTTTCTTTTCTTTTTCAAGAATTAAAATTTATTAAAAGATATGAATTTGTCCAATTTAATTTAGGATTTTGGAAAATTAATGTCTCTGTACTGTCCGATAAGTGGGTACCATCCAATGCCATGGGTTCTATAGGGAGCTCACAAATTGGACGCCATGAACGCCTCTGAGTTATGATTATTTGTAATCATAACGAAAAATTGACATAAAGAAATTTATAATGACAAACAAATTGACATAACGAAAAATTGTCAGTGCAATTTGACTAGATTTTTTATTTTATGATTTTCTATATTTGGAGGAATACTGAGTCCCTTTTCATTTCAACAACTAGGAGTGAAAGTATAATCCGCAATCCGATTTTTGACCCAAACCAAAATTGAAAAAGCAGGTTCAGGTTGAGTTCAAGGGAAAAAAGTGTGCTTTTTAACCCGACCCAATATTTTGTGACTAAATTCAGGTTAAGGTCAGGCCAAACCCGTCAACTCTAAATTTGAGAGTGACACTGCTGAGAATGTGAGATTATAAATAGATAGGACTTAAGAAGTAGAAGAAGGATAGATAAGGGATTAAAGTGTCGTTAGTCATTTTTCTTTAATTTTTTCTTCAACCCTAGATTCTAATTCGTCGCCTCTAATCTTCTCTTTCTCGCCACTCGCCTCTCTCCCTCTTCTCTCATCCTTCTCTCAGTCTCACCTCTCTTATTCTTCTCACATCCTCCCGCCATCTCTGTCATATTCATTGTTGTTTTCGTTCCTCAACTCCTCATTGTTCAATGCCATCCTCAACCTCATCATCCGTCACCTTCTTCACCGTCCGATGCACTTCGTCATCGCCCACCACTATTCTAGTTGTCCATTGCCATTCTCGTAGTCCATCGTCTACCATCGTTCTTATCATCCATCATCCACCACCATCCTCGTCGTCCACGGCCTGGTTGACTCCCCACCACCTTCGCACGAATCATGATGATCGGGTGAGCCCGACTAATATTGATCCAATTCCGATAAAATCGTGTTCGGGTCGAGTCATGTTTTATATTTATTCTGGTCTGGCTTCAAGTTACATAAAAGAGAAGAAGAGTATGCATATTTTCGGGACTTTCATCCCTATCAACAACTTCTCCATTTGATTCTTCAAAATAAGAAATGAGATAAAGGGAAAGAGTCAATTGTTTATATATGTAGAAACTCTAAAAATTGATATGTGCGCGGAGAACATGATAAATATAAGTAAAAAATATAAGATTTACTTATATTCTTTATTTTATTACATTATAATTTAAATTTATTTTTAATGCATAGTATTTAATTATTATATAATAAATGTAATGTTCTTTTTTTGATCCACAAGCAAGGCACTTCATTCCATAATCAAAACACAACTTCGTACAAGAAATACTCAGGCATATCCGAGCCCTGACAGAATAATCTCCAAAACCAGCCTATATTCTGTTACATTTTCCTTTCCCCTTCTTCGTTTTGTTTTGTTTTGTTTTGTTATTATAGACAGCGACGTTAACGGCGTTAATCGTGGACGTAAATGATGTTGAAGGCTTTGAGGCGGCCGCAAAGACTTGCCAAAGAAAAAGCCGATTTCGCGTCACAGACGGCCTCGAGTATGGCGTCAACGCGTCATTGGCCTTTTTTCCCCTCTGGACCCTACTTTTTTTTCTTTTGTTCGAGTGTGGTGGACCCTACCTTTTTACGCGTGCGAAACACGAAAGTTTTATTTTGGGTCCCTTTTCTGTGTTTTTTTTTTTAAATTTCTTTAAGTTGTTTTCAGAAAATTTACTGGTTTTACCTCTCGCTCGATAACCGAACTGCTAGGGACCGCAATTGGATGGTGCGCAGTCGAAGAAACGTTTTCCAGAATTGTTACGCATCCACAATTACAAAGTTTAAGAAATAATTCAATAATTTCGGCTACTCAGTTAATTTTTCATGGGCTTGGGCCCCATGTCTTACATCTTCTTGCTCTCTGTTACTTAACCACTTAACAAATGTGCTCATATATTTATAACCATTTAAACTTTCGCTTAAACGCAGAAAAATACTCTGAAATTTACTTACTAAATCACTTAAGGGCGTAAATTGTGAACTAGTATAACTCCAGACTCGTATTTTAAAATTTAGGATGATCTAGTTTAGTATTTGAGTTGGTTAATTAGGTGAAGTTAAGAGTTTAGATATCATTTTCCACCGTTTAAGTTACTTTACGAGTGACAATGTGACCGACTTTATCAGATTGGTCAGACAGTGATGAATGGTATCCAAATATGTGATTTCATCTAATTAACCAACTCATATTGTGAACTGAACAACCCCAAATTCAGAAGTGCTAGTTCTGAGTTATATTGGTTCATAATTCAGGCCATTAAATGATTTAGTAGGCAAAGTTTAGAGTACTATTCCACATTTAAGCCTTAAACTTTTAATACGTGCACATTTATCTGCTAAACTAAATTTGAGGCGCTAGTAGATGAAAGTTTTAAGTTAGAAATAGTTTTTAATAGTAAAATTACACGAGCAATATGCTTGTTCAAGACAATGGTAGTGGTAGGTTAATTTGGAAAATGATAATACAAATTCTCATCCGGATATTATCACTATCATCACCTTTATACGAGCCTCATGTTTTCTGAGTGCAATGATCGTATCATACCACCACCGTTATATGTAAGTTGTTAGAAAAATAAGGATGAGTGGAGACGAAGAAGAAATACTTTGAGGGTTGAAATAAGTATTTTCACCGTTTTGCGTTATTGGGATTTGATCTGATGTGAGAGTCGTACGATCCCCTCCACGTGAACCTTTTTTTTTTTATTACTCGTAAGAAAAGAAAATTGGATTTTCTCTCAAGAAAATTTTTTATCCCATGAATTCCAAACTGGGAAATGACGACAAAGATGAATATCCCTAGAATTAGAGACTCGAAGCCAATCAGGGCCGTTGGTATTGTATTTTGGGGCTTCTGAATCCTCTTTTTCCATGTGATCAAGTTTTATGGTTTTGTTACTCTCGAGTCGATTCACCAAGAAATTTACTATTTGCTCCTACTTTTTCTATTGAATTACGGTTTGACACAAAATTAAAAAAGAGAAAAAATTATATATTATATTTTCTTTACTTTTATTCTTAATTTATACATAAATTAAAATAATAATTTAAAAGATATTATAACAATATAATTTATTAAATATAAAAATATCACAAAAAATAGGGACCGCCTAAAATAAAATATTTTTTAATCGTTTTAGATGAAGAAAGTACCATATCCGACGGCTTAATTTGCATCCACCTACGACTGTTTTTATGGTGAAATGGAGTAATTAATTCAAGTATTAGTTCATTTTAGTACGAAAGGAAATGATTCTAGTTGGTGACATGGAGTAAACGGTCATTTTGAAAAATAATTATTTCATTTTATACTTTCTCAAAGCTAGATATATTTCGATATTATCACTTGAATATTTTTTTTAAAAAAATTATTGTTCTTACTAAATTTTCAACTTTTTATGCAAAAAAATAAAAATACATGCTTTGGCAAAAAAATAAAAAAAAATTCTAACTCATAGGAGTGTTATGTCTCAACTAGTGTATAATTTTTTTAAAAGAATATGTGTATATATATTAATGTAAATAATTTTAATTATTTAAACATAATTTAGGACACATCCGCTATAATTATTCTCCTCCATTTGAGGGTGTAGTAATCATTTTCATTTAAACGGTGTTGGGAAAATGTTTTTAAGTATTGAAATGTCAAGAGAAAATGTGAGAATTTATCTAGAAGAGGTTTGATGTATATGTGATACATACTTAATATAAGAAACAAAGCCACCACAGGGTAATGAAAAAATAAATCTGGAAATTGTAAAGAAATCAACCGTTAGCAAAGAAACAAGTAATTGGTAAAATCTAAGTCAAATTAATTGAAAAATTTAGTTCAAATTAATCCAGAGTGTGCAATCTAATTGGGGCTCCACAAGTCACCAATTCCTTCAACAACCCTAGCCTCTAATTTTGATGAAGATCTTTTGGGTCTCTTGTAGCCCCATTTGCATCATTTTATCCCGACAATATTGTCAAGTACATTGCCTCCTCTTTCATTAATTTTTAAGGCATCTTTACTTCTGTAGATTTTTTTTTTAATATTTCCGATGTCTTGTGAAATATGTATTCAAGAAAGAAAAAATTATAGTTAGCTAGAGTGTTTTGGAGGAAAAGGTCGCCCTTCCGCCGGCTAGAGAGATGGACCCTAACGGGTAATTGATCAGATTCGGAGCACCAACATCCACAACTTGTCCCATCGAAAAATCTTTCTCTCATGGCTGAAATTAATGACTTTGATATGCAGCAGTTGAATTAATTTCTGAAATTAATTTCTCATAGCACATGAGACAAAAACGAACGTTTGATTTAAATTTGATAAAGATGATTTGGGCCTTGATGTACATAAATATTCTATTTTTGGTTGTTGCTTCCCTCCCTATTTTTAACTGCCGCTTCCGTTATTATTTTTGTAATATTTTTTATTTATTTAAATTTTAAAAAGTGATATATTCCTACTTTTATTTACATTCCTCACTCCTACTTTGAACGACATTGTCGTGATTTAATTATAGATATTTGTACTCTACAAGAATATGTATTTAGTTTATACCTAGTCATTACATAGATATTTGTTTAGCCGAATAAAGAAAAAAATAATATAACGTCCTTATCTCCATACAACTGTAATTCATTCAGCATTAAAAAAAATGAAATCATTATCATCCAGCTATCTAAATTTTGTCATGGGCTCATAAATTACTAGCTAGCCTTTGGGCACCTCTTACTTAAGTGGACCATACCAATGTGTCTAGGCACTAATGCCACAAGAAATAGCTCCTTAATTTTTTTTTTCTTCTAATTTGTTTGCGTTCGTTTGAAGTCGACTTCAATCCCCCAACACATGTACCCCCTCAAATCACGCACTTGTAGGAAATAATTGAAGTTCATCAAATCACACATTTCTTTGAAAAAAAAATAGTGCTTTTCTAAGACCTTTCCCTTTCAAGATACATGGATAGTTAGAGGGAGATCCGGACTTGTTGCTACCGATTGGATCCTTTAAAATTTAAGACAATTATTTTGAATGACGAGTTGAGATCTGTCTGTCAAGTATGACAAACTTTGCTTCCCCCTCTTTCATACCCAATGACACTCTATGGGCCTTTGTTCTCTTAAAAATAAAAAACTCTATTGGGCCTTGTGGGGTAAATATTCGCTCAGGTCGAGATTGGACTATTTGGGTGTTGGACCAGTCCATCCTCAGACAGATAGATATTCGATCCACTTTCGCGGAGAAGAATATTTTTTTACCGGTAACAAATAACATAAGAACAAGTTTCCCAACATAAGCAGCGAATGCGATTAGATTCAAACTTCAAGTCAAATGTGGAATTCATAAAAAACGATTATCCACAAAAGTGTTTCATGAACACCTGTACCAGTACCAGATTCATGTGCTCTTACATTTTTTTTTAAAAAAAAGGTGAGTACACTTTCACCACAAGATTTGGTATCCATAACATTTTTACCCAAAGTTTTGGAAACAAACTATTCAATTTCGCATATTCTTTTTACACGCAAAAAATTTCTGATGATATTTTGATAATTAGTGAAAAGTTTAAATAATTATTTTCTCTTTATTCGCTTAATGCAAAATATTTTTTTCCCCACTGATGCTAAAAAAAGCAGGGAAAACCTAGGCAGATATGGGGCCAAAAAAGTGTACGCAGAAAATTTGGAGAACTCCCTCTTAATGGGCACTATGGTTTTCACCTAGGACTTGGGCTTGGGATATCATTTTTACTTGTAAATATACACGCACTGAGCCACTGAGGTGCATTTTTCTCTAGTTTCATATAGCCTCGCTATTTATTTCTTTCAAAAAAATATTGAGAAGCATTTTATAAGTATTAAGTGAGGTATTTGTGAGAGTTTGTGTGAATGATAAAGGACCACCGTGCATAATTTTAAAATTTGGAAGATATTCAATCACATTTAACTTTTTTTTTTCCTTAAACAAATGTTTAAGAGAATTTGAACTTGATCTGTGCCTTTACTGCCAAAAGATGGCTTGGTGGAGACTTAACCTCACTATTAGAAAAGTGGTGCTGCACTTCAAATTGCAGGTATCAAAAGTGGTTAAATAGCAGCTAAAGTGGAGTCCTCTAAAATTTCGCATGACAGATACTTCACTCTTTAATTTTCTTATTAATTATCCTTTCTAACCCATATACTTAAAAGATGAGATTTCCTCTCCTTTTGTGATAATTCGTCTTTCACTTTCCCAAGCACTAGTTTTTTTTTTATCCAGCTGTTTCTGTTTCTTTCTTCTTTCTGTTCCTCTCTTCATGAGACATGAGTCACTTGTCTTAACGGAAAAGTTAATTAATCCCTTTGCTTTTTTAAGTATACTCTCCCACCAGATTATTCCTTAGATTTTTTGGGCAAGGACAAGGTTTAAATCTCATATTGGAAGATATATAATTTTTTTAAATGATACGGTACAACACCTTACAATAAAATGACATCTCGGATGTACTCTGTGTGTGTATGTGTCTATATATATATATATATATATATAATTTACTAATATTCCAATAATATAAGTTAAAGGTCTAACACATGTGTCTTAGAAATTAACACAATACAATTTAAAAAGTTTAGAGCATGGAAAATTTGAAATACACACACACTACTAAAAAAACCTACTTTTCCAACTGCTAATTTACCAACGGCTACGCCGTTGGTATTTACCAACGCGTAGAACCGTTGGTAATTATTTTCCAACGTGCACGCGTTGGTGATGGATTCAAAAAAATTTAACAGTGTTTTTTTTATTTTTCCAACGTGCAAACCGTTGGTAAATTACCAACGGTTTTAGCCGTTGGTAAAATTCCAACTTCCCAGCAGTTGGTAAAAATTTTTTTTTTTTGAAAAGGGTGATTTATTTTCCAACGTGCACGCGTTGGTGAGTGCTTAAAAAAAAATTTACATTTTTTTTTCCAACGTGCAAACCGTTGGTAAAATTCCAACTTCCAGCAGTTGGTGAGGTTTTTTTTTTTTTTTTAGAATTTTTTTTGATTTTTTTTTTTATTTTTTACTTTAGTTAAACGGTGCGTTTTGATTAATTTTTTTAAACCCCCCCCCCCCCCCCCCCCAGCGTCGCGACTCGCTAAACTCTTTCTTTCTTCTTCCTCGCTCTGGTTCGTCTCTCTCTCTCTCTCTCCTGTATCTCTCTCCTCCGCTTCCTAGCTCACACATCACACACATTCACTTGTTTGCGTCGATTGGGACCGGAAACTTTTTCTTTGAGGTCGGAGATTCGTCGATCTGCTGTCGTTTTTTTAGATCCGAAGGTTAATTATTTTTTTCAGCGAATTTTGAATTTTTTTTTTTTATGTATTTCTCCCTATTTGAGTTTCTTGGTTGATAATGGGTTGAAGATGTTGGTTTTTATTGCAGGATTGAAGTGATTTGGAGGTGTTTGAAGGAAGTTAATATTTTTTTTTGAGGTAACCGTGTTTATTTCGGATTTTTTGATTTTTTTTCCTTAATAATTACGTATTTTTGGATTATATTGTGTTAATTTGGTTTGAAATATGTGCAATATTTGTTATTTTGTATTGCATTTGGTTGGAGATTTAGTTTTTAGGTTACCCATTACAATTGTTTTTTTATGTGCATTTTTTTACAATTTTTTGTTATTTTCGGGATTAATTAGAATTTATGAAAAAATTAGATTTAAGTGATTTGTTTAGGTAGTATATTTACATTTTCCAATGACAAAATATTGTAGAATATTTATATTTTTTTCATATGGTGAAAAATAATTTTTAAAATAAAAATTAGATTTGCTAATTTCTTTATAAAAAAAATTATACTTTTATTTTTGAAGTAATTGAAAAATGAGTAAAATGTTAAACAAGTTAATATTAATATTGCAACAAGCATTAAGTATTGGTTTATAAATATTAAAATCCATTATAGATATAGAAATTATTAGTAAATTGAGAAAGATATAAATTATTTAGATAGATAAAGTTTATTAGAAGTAAATGCATTTCATGTATTTAACGTATTATTAATATTTGTTTATGTAAATATAATAAGCATTTTTTTGGTACTGTGTCTGAGTGCAACAATTAGTGGATGCTACTATGTTTATTCTTTATGTTCCCTTTTTTATGGCAACTCTTTATGATTCATTTTTAAAATAATGAACTAACAAATTAAAAGTTAGGAAGTGATAGTTTTTATCTAAATCAAATTAAACAATAACAAAGAGGGCCCTTATCATCAGCACAATTACTGAATTTCGTTAGGTGAGTTATACTTATTTCCACACTAAATATATCTTAGTCTCTTATTTGTCTCTTTACAGTATTCACTTTAGTTTGCCACATGTTGCTCTATTTTAACTTATTACAATTTCTTTGAGTCATATACCGTTCACAAAAATTAATCGGCCATTTTTTATCTTCAACTTTTTGATATATAAGTATAAAGATTCACAAATAATAAATGAAAACTTGTAGTTTTTAAATATAATTTGAATTTTTTTTATTTTTAAAAAATTAATATAAATAAATTTCGATCAAGCTTAAAAAGAAAATATTAATAACTCAATCAATTAGTATATGCCTTTATATATATATATATATATATATATATATATATATATATATATATATATATATATATATCTGGCCCCCTCTTTCTCTATTTTTTTTATTAGTCTAAGGCATTTTCCTTTTTCTTATGCTTTCCTTAGGCAAAAAGAGCAAATTGCTCACTCAACTTTTTGTGTTAAGTGAATCAACTACTATTATTTTTTTACAGTTAAATTCATTATCAATATTATCTTTTGGCAGAAATAGCACACTACCGATGTAGTCTCTATGGTGGATGATGATATAATACATTTAGTCTACATGGCAATCTTATATGGATGATGACATGACTTATTTTTTCTAACTTAGCCCTAAACTTTTGTACACACTATAAATTTCCCATAACCTTTATTTGTCCTCTTTTTGATCATCCTCTTCCTCATTTCCTTCTCTCTCTCCTCAACTGAAGCCGCACTGTTTACTTTAGTTAAACGGTGCGTTTTGTTGAAAGTTTTTAAAACCCCCCCTGTTGACACCCAATTTCGTCCGACCATAAAAAATTTTAAAAGAAATTAACTAAAAGAAATTAAATAAAAAAATTATTATTTTTATTATTATTATTATTACTAAAAATTTTAATTAGTTTAAAATACATTTTTGTTTTGTGAATATTTGATTTAAAATGATATATGTGTGTATTTGAAAGAAAAAAAGAAAACTCCAAAAAATGGCAAAATTTAAAAGTTTGAGGTAAAAATGACAAAATTAAGAAGTTTCGAGAAAAATTGACAAATTCTGAAAGTTCCAGGAGCATTTGGTAGTTTGTCACATGAATTTTTAGGTCGACCGACGTTTTTGGCTCAAATTGACAGAAAACGACAAAATTGTCAAAATCAGAAGCTTCAGGAACTTATCCAGAGGCTGAGAGACGTAAAGGACTAAAATTGTCATTTTACCAATTTAAGAGATAAGTTTGAAATTTTTTATTAATTTATCCATCAACAGTTCAGCTAAACTTCCTCTATAAATAGCCCCCCAAATTTTGTGCTGAACACAGAGAAAAATAGAAAGAAAAGCTTAGAGCTCCGTTTTTAAAATAGAAAAAATTACAGCCTTAGTCCCTAGCTCTCCTTCCTTTCCTCAGAAAATCTCAAAACTTTTCATTTTGACGATTAAGCCATCTTCTTCCCCCCCCGCGCGCCCTCTGTTTCCATTTCTCAGAATTCAGAATTTAAAATCAAGGGTACAACTCTCATTTAATCCTTCATCTTTTCAATTTCTTTCACTTTGGTCACTAACTTTGTATTTTATTCTTGCAGAATTAATTACTAACCCTTTTAATTTTTACTTGTTTGTTTATTATTTGTTTATTACTAACCCCTTTTTTTATTGTTGTTATTAACTTACTAACAACTAACTTTTAATACTATTATTGTTACTAACCTTTTAATTTTTGCATTATTACTAACTTTTATAATTGTTGTTAACAATTAATTAACTTTTATTATTGTTGTTAATTAATTAATTTAATTAACTTGGCTAGCTTTTTATTATTTTTGTTAATTAATTAATTAATTTGGCTAACTTTTTATTTATTGTTGTTAATTAATTTAATTAACTTGGCTAACTTTTTATTATTGTGGTTAATTAATTAATTTAATTAACTTGACTAACTTTTTATTATTGTTGTTTAACAATTAATTTAATTAACTTTGCTAACATTTATTATTATTTTTAAAGTGGATGGCCAAAAAGCCCCACTTTATTATTATTAATTTTTTTCTTTATATAATTTTTTTATTTAATTCACCTTTACCCTTTACTAATTAATAAATAAATGAAAATTAAAAGAAGATTATTTTGTAATTAATTATTAAGGCTAATAAAAATTATTTTTAAAAAAGCCAATTATTTTTATTTTTATATACATGTTTTTAATTCTTTAAAGATAACAAAAAGTTAAAATTAATTTTAATAGTTATTTTTATCCAGTAAAAATAATAAAAAAATAAAAATAAAACCTGTTTAAAAAAATACATGAAAATTAAGACTTTATATTTTACTGATTTATTTAAAATATAACTTTTAAATCCACTAAAATAATAAATATTTTTCATTAAACAAGAAAACAAAAAGAAAATTAAAACAAGATAAGAAAAAGATAAGAAAGATAAGAAAAAGATAATAAAGATAAGAAAGATAAGATAAGATAAGAAAGATAAGAAGGAAAAGAAAGAAAAGAAAGAAAAATATAGAAAATAAAAATTTTTAGATTATTAATGAATCTAAAAATTCTATAACAAAAAGAATTACGAATTAGTAATTAAACTAATAATTAATTCCATAAAAATAAGAATTAAATAATTAACTATAAATTAAATCAACTTACATATCCGGATGATCCGTCAGGATCTGCGGTTTAAAAAAAATATCACCCTTTTAATTAAATAAATTAAATAAAAAAAAAGATAAAAATTCATATTTACAATATGGATTAAATTATTTAAAAGTTCACCAAATTCCGTGTCCAAATGACTCGGCAGAGTCCATGGTTCGGAATAAAAAATCTTCCGTGTCCAAATGACTCGGCAGAGTCCATGGTTCGGAAGTATAAAATTTCATACAAATTAATTAATTTAAAAATCCACATTTCGACTAATCCAGTTAAAATTTCTAATTTTGAAAATTAACTGAGAATTATTTAAAAGCAAAGCAAAACAAAATTAAAATCAACTAAGGTGCCAATTTTTGGGCGTTTTAACAAAGTTGTTTTAACGTAACCGTACTCCCGATCCCCGAACTCTCGCAGACCAATTTTAAGGTGACCAATCGACCTAAGAAAACTGATTGGTGGCGACTCCCGAAAACCCGACGTTGCCACAGCCTGGCGACTCCACTGGGGACTCGACGTTAGTGAGTCGAGCCTAAAGTTGATTTGTTTTAATTTACTTTGCTTATTATGTGGATTTTTATATGCTATATTTACTTAGCGAAAACATGCATTATGGATTCACAATATGAAGCTCTATACCCGAGCTTACTTAAATCGAACACGATTCTTTCTAAGCGGAATTGGTGTTGTTGTCCTTGTGAGGCCATGGTCTCCAAGCCTTCACCGGTTTCAAAGTAGCAAAGTAGTGTATTGCCTTCTGAGACGGTTAGTCTCTGCATGGGCCCACGAAAAGCTACGACTCGAATTAATCCATTCCTTACATAAACCCTAGAGGGTAAGGAATCGGGCCGTCACTATAATTTAGTGACGGGATTCGGGAACTATCCCTTGCCTTTTTGATAAGCCACCTTATGCATATAGAACTCCCCACTTAACCATAGAACTGACCATAGTATTCCTCCCATTTACCAACGCCATAAGCATATCCTTGTTATGCTGTGTTGTTGCTCTACACTTTTATTTTCGTATTTATGGTTTTAACTCATTTTTCCATAATAGTTCATGAGTTGTTAATTGCTATTTAAGTTATTAATAAACTTATCTTTCTTTTGTTATACTTCTGTTTTGTGCAATTTTCTCCATGCATCAAAACCACGCATCAAACTATAATAACTTTTGGTCTTTCTAATGACAACTAGAAGTCTTGAAGTTCCATGATAGTGGATAATCAAACTCACTCATCGCATGCATGCATTACATTAATCACGTGCATATAAAGTCTGATAAAAACATAATCTCACTTTATATTGCATGCATCCATTACATCAATCATGTGCATACAAAGTCTGATAAAAACATAATCTCATATTGCATGCATCCATTGCATCAATCACATACACATAGGATCTAATAAAATATATCTTACTTTTAAAAGGATAAAATTGGACCTCGACACTGATATTCAACTCGGCTCCAAATAAGATTAATGGTAGAACAAATCGAAGGACGTCTCATAAAGATAGAGTCCAAGATAGAAAGTATGGCCGAACAAATGAGACAATTGATCGAGCTAATCAAGGCGAAAGCAATTCAAGAAGCACAAGTTCAGCCACCCATGACAGAAAGAGAAATGGTCACTTTGTTTGTCCAGACACTGAAGTACCTATATTATGACGAACTCATTGGCAATTCGGCAACTAATTTTTCTAACATTGTCATGTCTGGAGAAAGAATCGAGCATGGGATTAGGACTGGGAATATTGCTGAATCCTTTAATAATCCTATGAAAAGAGGAGGACCATCCAGAAGAAAAGATGACGAAGTACAACAAATAGGACGCGGAAGAAGGATTCCCCTCGTGGATACTGTGGCTATCGGACCTCGCCTATCCTATTTTGCCAATGGGCCCGATAATTACCTTCCAAATAGGCCCAATGATTATCCTCTGAATAGGCCCAATAATTATCCTCCAAATAGGCCCAATGATTATCCTTCCAATAGGCCCAACAATTATCCTTTTAACAGACCTAATCAGTCATGGCCACCTACTCCTACTCCTCCAGTACCTGCACCAAGACCAAGAGAAGTTTTCACACCAATTTCCATGACTTATACTGAGTTGTACCCAAAACTCATCGAAAGACAATTTATCCGTCCAATTCCTACAAAGCCATTCAAACCCCCATATCCAAGGTGGTATGACCCTAACATTACCTGCCCATATCATGATGGCGTTCCAGGCCATGGCTTGGAAAACTGCATGGCATTGAAGCGTATAGTTCAACAATTAATCGAGTCAAAGTGGTTGGACTTTTCCGATGAGCCAAATGTCACCCACAATCCATTGCCGCCTCATCAAGCAAAACCAAGTCCAAGTTGCTAGGCCCGATGTGATTGATAATTGAAAGTGAAGATTTCGAGCTAGAATTACATTGACTTTGGAAGGCCTCCAAGTCAGATCTGACCTAACAGTTCGCACACATTTTTGAATGACAAGGAATCCTTTGAATAAACTTGTATCTTTGATAGCTTGCCAAAGTAATCTAATAGTAAAAATCTCCTAGATTTAGTCCAGAATCTAGGGTGTAGTCTTTGTTAAATGGGCACCTGGTATTCTTTTTCTTGGTACAACAAAAAGATGTAATGTGTGCATTCTACCACTTTTTACTAAAATTCCATTTTTACATTCACATATTCTACCACTTTCTACCAAAAAATTTCATTTTTCTTACATCTATCTCTCACTCTTTGCCATTATACTATCCATTATTACCATCACACTTTACTTTGTAAACAATACTACTCGTGGGTGAAAATAAAAGTTAAGGGAGATTTGATAGTAATGATCTTCAAAGTGCTACCAAATCTAGTAAGAAGGATTCCAAATGTTGCACCTCAACCCTCAAAAGGAATTCACAGTGGTTATCAACATCCTTGCAAGAAGTCCGGAGTTAGTTTCCAAAGAAGTTAGCTCTCATATTAAATGACTTCAGTGGCCTCCCAATTCTCACAAATGCTCAACACAAGAAAATGTTCTCAGTTCTCTGCAACACAAACTCCCAAAAAGAAAGAGAAATTCATCCCTTCCATCAAAAGACGACAAGGGAAAATTCAAAAACAAAAAAAAGAGACTGAGAGCAAACACAAGCAACTAAAGCCACTTTAATCATTTCACTTCAAGAGGGCTATAATCTCAGTTCTTTGCAACACAAACTCCGAAAAGAGAAATTCATCCCTTCCATCAAAAGACAACAAGGGAAAATTCAAAACCAAAAAGGACTGAGAACAAGCACGAGCAAGCAAGGCCACTTGAGTCATCTCACTTCAAGAGAGTTATCAAGTATGTCATCACCATAGCTCACAAAAAAAAAAAAAAAGGAAACAAAAAAAACAAAAAAAAAAAGGAAAAAAGGCTCAAACTAGAGGAAAAAGAAAAAAAAAAGAAAAAAGTGAGCTATGGATTCTAGACTGAAAACCTGCAAATGCGGTTTAGAACACAAAAACAACCCTCAAACCAAGCATGCATAAAGATCACAATAGTTGGGGGGCAACAGATGAGGTCTAACTTTCTGGAAAGAGTGGCAAATTGAGGTCATCACTATTGAGTTTTTCACCATAATCAAATTTGCTCACGAGTAGTATTAAAAGACCCTTCTTTCACACCACTCAAACTTAACTTTATTCAGACCTAATATTTACTTCTTAATATCATTCTCATTCAGCTAAAAGACTGCCACAAAAAAAAAACATTCAAACATAACTTTCCTCACACCTAACATTTACCTCTCGATATCATCCTCATTCAGTTAAAAGGCTATTATTGTGAATCATGTTTTTACCTTATTGCCTTGCACAGTTTATGTCTTCGAGTTGGAAGGGGAAGAATGGCAGGATATTTTAATTAAAAACAAAGACCGTAAATTACTTTGTCAAGCTTTGCAAATTGATGAAAGTTTTTCTTTAAGGCCAAACCATTATTCATTAATGTATGTAGACTTAAAAGTGAGGAGATAGCTTGAGTCTTTCTTTAAGAAGATGTGGTTCTTGTAAGAGAAATTCATGATCAAGGACCATCACAAAGGTCTAGAAATGCTCAACCTTCTGTTAAATCAAAGATGAGATGATAACTTTTATCCACATAAACACCAAATTCAGGGGGGGCAAAGTAGTTTCTACGAAGCATAAGAGGAGTACTGCCAACAAAGAAGTTCAATAGACAAGGGGACAAGTCTTATGGATCAAAACATGAGTTCAAGGAAGAGCAATCATTCAGATTATAACATGGGAAAAAGTAAGTGTCGGCACGGTCACAAGAAAAGGGGCAAAGCAGACATTGAAAGTAAAGCCTTTGATGGTATCAAATCCATGACAAGGGATGAGTATTTGAAGAGATATAAAGTATGAGGCGAGCGAACATTAAAGAAATTGAGGCCAAAATTCAAGAACAAGTCAAAGAAAGCGGATTTTGAAAAGAGTTGGGCTTTTGAGGCAGCGAACAAAAGCTGAAAAGCATAAAGAGATTCAATGATAGTCCAAGAAGGCCATCATAAAGAGGATCCAGTAAAGCAAAGACATGAAGAACTAGATTCACCAAAAATAAAAAATAAAAAAATAAAAAAAAAAAAAAAAAAAGAACCATCAATTACACATGCTTTGCATTCATGCATTTCATATCATGCATACATAGCCTTTACATAACAAGGACCAAACGGGAATCACATTCACAGCACAATTACAGCAATATAAGCTGAGATCTCAATAACATCAGCTCTTACCAATCTATCACTGGATACACAGCTAATATGCGGGACCAACCCGCATCAGGAATTCAAGAATAAAGTAGACAATATTGTCAAAAGCTTGGCTACCAATTCAATAATCGAGGCTACACCTGGAAGGATCGGATTGACGCCAGCTAGTAGTATCCAAGATAAGAGATAGCTATAGCCAAGGATAAGGCAGATATCAAAAAAAATATATATATATATAAAATAGACAATATTGTCAAAAGCCTGGCAATTGATTCAATAATCGAGGCTACACCTGGAATGACAGGATTGATGCCAGCTTAGTAGCATCCAAGATAAGAGATAGCTGTGGTCAAAGATAAGGCAGATATCAAGAAATATTGTCGTTGAAAATTTGTCAAAAGCGGACAAAAGATTCAATAATCAAGGACTCGATCGACGTCAGCTGGATGGAATATCAAATATAAAAAATATCTATCACATCAAAATGAAGTAGGATCCACTTTTCCGGTTAAACGGCGGATACGGTACTCCGTGACTCTCAAGTCGGTTCTCTCAGTTGCCCATAATAACTGATTCCTTCACCCCTTCTTTCTTTTACTTCCTCCTAGAAAATGGATCCTACTTTTTCCGCCTTGCGAAAGTATTTCCCTTCTCTCCCAATGAACATCCTCAAAAAGATCTACCAAGTTCGCTGTGAACGATTAAGAGTTCTGATGCACAAAGGAATCCCTGAAGATGTGCGGTGGTTAATCGAAGCCAAGGTTCGTCTAGCAGGTGAAATCCCAGAGGCATTTGTGTCTCACATGCCTGGTATAGGCAAAAGCTCTTATGCCAAAAAGCGAAGAGCGAAAAGGTTACAAGTCTGCCATAAATGTGGACGGTGGACTTGTAATACTAAATGTCGTTCTTTAGGGATGATCTCTGATAATCGAGAAGATAAAATACGATTCATTAAGAATGGCCTGAGTAAGGACTCGTTGGATGATATCCAATTGACTCTTGAGACGCATTCTTGTGGATCTGTGCAACGTGAACTTCTTGGTTTATGGAGCATTTTTCATGAAGAACGAAACCGTTACAGTCTCGGGAATCTGACTGTAAATGACCCTGTTTGCCAGCTTGTAAGAAAACTGGATGGGAAGCAAATCCTCGACTCATAGAAGCCGTTAATGCCGTTACTAGATGCAAAGCCAGTGGAAGATGTGAGTCACAGTCACAATTACTGTACATACAGTTTGTTATATTTGGAAAAGTTTGCATTTTCTTTTGACAGATGTACATGCTCCCCTAAGTGTAATCGACACGTTATCCCTTTTCATCACTATAAATGCGTGTTCTTCCTTCTGATTAAGCAGCGGATAAGATACCTCGTGACTTCTAAAGTCGGTTATTCCAGTCTCCTACAATAACTGATTCATTTCCCTCTTCTCTCAAATTCTTCTCTCATCAATGGATTTTACTCTTTCTGCACTGCGAAAATACTTTCCTTCCCTTCCAATAAAAGTCCTTAAAAAGATCTACCTTGCTAGATGTGAAAGAATCAGAGTTTTTACACGCAAAGGCATTCCCGATAATGTGCAGTGGATAATTGAAGCTAAGGTCCGTTTGGCAGATGAAGTTCCAGATGCATTTATGCCCCGCATGCCTGGTTTAGGTAAAAGCCGTTATGCCAAAAGGCGAAGAGCAAAGAGACTAGGCGTGTGTTATAAATGTGGGCGATGGAATTGTATTACTAAATGTCGCTCTTTAGGATACATCTCCATAAATCGTGAAGATAAAAGAAAATTCATTAAGAATGGCCTGCGTAAGGAATCTCTGGAAGATATCCGAGAGACTCTTGAAACGCATTCTTGTGGAAAAGTGTAAGGTCAAATTGTCAAATTGTGGAGGACTTACCATAAAGAACGAGATCGTTACAGTTTTGGGAATGTGACTTTAAACGACCCTGTTTGTCAGTTTGTAAGGAAACTGGATGGGAAGCAAATCCCTGACTTATAGAAGGCATTGAAGCCATTACTGGACATAAATCAGTGGAAGATGAGAGCCACAGTCATTATTGCTGTACATATAAGCTGTCATTTGTCTTTTCTTTTGACAATAATGTACTTGCTTCTGTAAGTGTAATTAACGCATTATCCCTTTCATCACTATAAATATGTGTTAGTTATTTTCGTTTCCTACAATCACTAATTTCTTTCTTTGCCTCCTTCATCAATGGAGTCTTCTCTTTCCGCCCTACGAAAGTATTTTCCTTCCTTCCCAATAAATGTTCTTAAAAAGATTTATCAAGCTAGATGTGAACGATTCAGAGTATTTATGCACAAAGGCATTCCTGATAATGTGCGGTGGCTAATCGAAGCTAAGGTTCGTTCAGCTGGTGAAGTTCCAGAAGCGTTCTTTCCCCGTATGCCCGGCTTTGGTAAAAGCGCTTATGCCAAAAAAAGAAGAGCAAAGAGGCTAGGCGTTTGTCATAATTGTGGATGGTGGATTTGCGGCAATAAATGTCGTTCTCCAGGAGTGATTACCAGAAATCGTAATGATAGAATAAGATTCATTAAGAATGGCTTGCGTAAGGAATCTCTAGAAGATATTCAAGAGGTTCTTGAAGCGCATTCTTGCGGAATAGTGCAATTTGAGGTTGTTGGATTATGGATAATTTTCCAAAAAGAACGAGATCGTTACAGTCTTGGGAATCTGACCCTAAACGACCCTGTTTGCCAGTTTGTGAGAAAGCTAGATGAGATGCAAATCACCGATTCATAGAAAGCATTGAAGCCATTACTGGACGCAAAGCCAGTGGAAGACGAGGATCAAAGTCACAATTACTGTACGTGCTAGCTGTCGCTTTTGAAATTTTCCTCCCCTTTCGGCGATAATGTATCCACTCCTGACATGAGCCATAGTCACGATACTGTACATGCTAGCTGTCGTTTTTGAAATTTTCCTTCTCCTTTGACAATAATGTACCCACTCCTGACACGGACTACTGTATATAGCTGCCACTTTTGAAATTTTCCTTCTCTTCCAACAATCACGTACCTACTCCTGACATAAGCTACAGTAGTGACTACTGTACATGCTAACAGCTATTTTGAAAATTTTCCTCCTCTTTTAACGATAGTGTACCCATACCTGACCAGAGTCATACTCGTGACTACTGTGAATAGCTGGCAATAATGTATCCATTCTTGAAAATAAAATTATTGCCTTATCTCTTCATCTTTATAAATATATCCTCTTTTTTTCTTTTCTCACATGGGTAAGGATAGGAATGGAGAAAACCTCCACTCGTAAATCCCGAAGTATTTGTGTATTTTCTGGAGCTTTTCCTGGAGAAGATGAAGAGTACTTAAAGGCAGCCAACCATTTGGGTAGTGTATTAGCTGAGCGAAAAATACACTTAGTTTATGGAGGAGGTAGTGTCGGATTAATGGGAGCTGTAGCATCAGCAGCATCTTTAGGAGGAAGCCAGGTTCTGGGTATTATCCCTGCATCTCTGAAATCGGTTTCTGGGGGCACAATTGGAGAAGAGCTAGTGGTTAAAAATCTGCAAGAGCGATTGTTACAAATGCTTTTTAATGCTGATGCTTTTATCGCTCTACCAGGTGGCTTTGGCACATTAGGAGAAGTCTTCCAAATCGCTTCCATGGCCCAACTTAATTTACATCAAAAACCCATTGGGCTCTTAAATGTTAACTATTTCTTCGCAGGTCTATTATCTTTTATGAATCGTGCTGTGAAGCAGAAGTTTATCCCTGAGGTGGCACGACGAATCATAATATCCGCAACAATTGCTGAAGAATTGCTAGATAAAATGCAAGCTTTTGTTCCTGAACCAGATCCAGCGATGATCCAAATAGACTGGACACGACAGTCTTTTCCGACCAGTTCACTCCCATAATTGTCCTTTACCCGGCCTGTTGAAGCATTGTGGAAAAAGAAGCGATCTGATCCGTTTTTCTTGTCCTTTCGTTTTAATTATCAGCATTTTCTTTCGTATTTCAGTTTTTCTTTTCAGGGAATTTCGTTATCTTATAAGATAGTTTCGTCCATGCTGATATTAAAACCATGCGACAATGCCTTTAGGTTGGAATGACTGAGTAAAGAGTAATTTTTGTTACTCTTGAGACGCATCCTATTAGGTCTACTAGGCATAACATTTTGGGGTAGTTAAGCTTTAACCTTATTCGGATGACATATCTCACAAGGGAATCTATATTTACTGAAGAAAATATTAGATGAACCTTGAATATTGATTCCAAACATCCGTTCCCTTTACATAATTTGTCAGTGTTATTGTCGTCATCAAGATTCACTCGTTTTATCGAAGCCTAATTCTTTGCGCTCGCCTATTATGAAAATTCACACTTTCGAAGAAAATTATTCCAATTTCAATTGCTTTCATATAAATTTCGCTCGAGGTCCTAAGGAAAGCTCCTTAGCCTCAAAATCAATTTTCATCACCAGGGTTTTAAGGATGGAACCTTTACCTCGAAAATAATCAATTTTCATCATCGGGGTTTTAAGGATGGAACCTTTGCCTCGAAAACAATCAATTTTCATCATCGGGGTTTTAAGGATGGAACCTTTGCCTCGAAAATAATCAATTTTCATCATCGGGGTTTTAAGGATGGAACCTTTGCCTCGAAAACAATCAATTTTCATCATCGGGGTTTTAAGGATGGAACCTTTGCCTCGAAAAAAATCAATTTTCATTCGAGGCTTTAAGGATGGAACCTTTGCCTCGAAAACAATCAATTTTCATCATCGGGGTTTTAAGGATGGAGCCTTTGCCTCGAAAACAGTCAATTTTCATCATCGGGGTTTTAAGGATGGAACCTTTGCCTCGAAAACAATCAATTTTCATCATCGGGGTTTTAAGGATGGAACCTTTGCCTCGAAAACAATCAATTTTCATCATCGAGGTTTTAAGGATGGAACCTTTGCCTCAAAAATAATCAATTTTCATCATCGGGGTTTTAAGGATGGAACCTTTGCCTCGAAAATAATCAATTTTCATCACCGGGGTTTTAAGGATGGAGCCTTTGCCTCGAAAATAATCAATTTCTTATCGTCGCGGTTTTAAGGATGGAACCTTTTCCTCGAAAAGAATCAATTTTCATCATCGGGGTTTTAAGGATGGAACCTTTGCCTCGAAAATAATCAATTTCCTATCGTCGAGGTTTTAAGGATGGAACCTTTGCCTCGAAAACAATCAATTTTCATCATCGGGGTTTTAAGGATGGAACCTTTACCTCGAAATCAACCAATCAATCTGAGGTTTTAAGGATGGAACCTTTGCCTCGAAAATAATCAATTTTCATCATCGGGGTTTTAAGGATGGAACCTTTTACCTCGAAAAAAATCAATTTTCATCATCGAGGTTTTAAGGATGGAACCTTTGCCTCGAAAACAATCAATTTTCATCAATCTGGGGTTGTAAGGATGGAACCTTTGCCTCGAAAATAATCAATTTTCATCATCGGGGTTTTAAGGATGGAACCTTTGCCTCGAAAATAATCAATTTTCATCAATCCGAGGTTTTAAGGATGGAACCTTTGCCTCGAGATCAATCAATCAATTCGAGGTTTTAAGGATGGAACCTTTACCTCGACATCAATCAATCAATCAGAGGTTTTAAGGATGAAATCTTTGCCTCGAAATCAATCAATCAATCCGAGGTTTTAAGGATGGAACCTTTGCCTCGAGATCAATCAATTCGAGGTTTTAAGGATGGAACCTTTACCTCGACATCAATCAATCAATCCGAGGTTTTAAGGATGGAACCTTTGTCTCGACATCAATCAATCAATTCGAGGCTTTAAGGATGGAACCTTTACCTCGACATCAATCAATCAATCCGAGGTTTTAAGGATGGAACCTTTGCCTCGAAATCAACCAATCAATCTGAGGTTTTAAGGATGAAACCTTTGCCTCGAAATCAATCAATCAATCTGAGGTTTTAAGGATGGAACCTTTGCCTCGAAATCAATCAATCAATTCGAGGTTTTAAGGATGGAACCTTTGCCTCGAAATCAATCAATCAATCCGAGGTTTTAAGGATGGAACCTTTGCCTCAGAAACAATCAATTTTCCTTCAACGATAGGAGAGCTCCTATCGCCGGGGTTCTAAGGAGAGTTCCTTAACCTCAGGATTTAGGCGGCGAAAAGGTTTTCAATGCCTAGCTAAGCCGGATGAAATTTGGTAACTAACTTTGCATACATCATGTCCCATGAAGCATGCAAAGGGGGGCAGCTGTTGACACCCAATTTCGTCCGACCATAAAAAATTTTAAAAGAAATTAACTAAAAGAAATTAAATAAAAAAATTATTATTTTTATTATTATTATTATTACTAAAAATTTTAATTAGTTTAAAATACATTTTTGTTTTGTGAATATTTGATTTAAAATGATATATGTGTGTATTTGAAAGAAAAAAAGAAAACTCCAAAAAATGGCAAAATTTAAAAGTTTGAGGTAAAAATGACAAAATTAAGAAGTTTCGAGAAAAATTGACAAATTCTGAAAGTTCCAGGAGCATTTGGTAGTTTGTCACATGAATTTTTAGGTCGACCGACGTTTTTGGCTCAAATTGACAGAAAACGACAAAATTGTCAAAATCAGAAGCTTCAGGAACTTATCCAGAGGCTGAGAGACGTAAAGGACTAAAATTGTCATTTTACCAATTTAAGAGATAAGTTTGAAATTTTTTATTAATTTATCCATCAACAGTTCAGCTAAACTTCCTCTATAAATAGCCCCCCAAATTTTGTGCTGAACACAGAGAAAAATAGAAAGAAAAGCTTAGAGCTCCGTTTTTAAAATAGAAAAAATTACAGCCTTAGTCCCTAGCTCTCCTTCCTTTCCTCAGAAAATCTCAAAACTTTTCATTTTGACGATTAAGCCATCTTCTTCCCCCCCCCCGCGCGCCCTCTGTTTCCATTTCTCAGAATTCAGAATTTAAAATCAAGGGTACAACTCTCATTTAATCCTTCATCTTTTCAATTTCTTTCACTTTGGTCACTAACTTTGTATTTTATTCTTGCAGAATTAATTACTAACCCTTTTAATTTTTACTTGTTTGTTTATTATTTGTTTATTACTAACCCCTTTTTTTATTGTTGTTATTAACTTACTAACAACTAACTTTTAATACTATTATTGTTACTAACCTTTTAATTTTTGCATTATTACTAACTTTTATAATTGTTGTTAACAATTAATTAACTTTTATTATTGTTGTTAATTAATTAATTTAATTAACTTGGCTAGCTTTTTATTATTTTTGTTAATTAATTAATTAATTTGTCTAACTTTTTATTTATTGTTGTTAATTAATTTAATTAACTTGGCTAACTTTTTATTATTGTGGTTAATTAATTAATTTAATTAACTTGACTAACTTTTTATTATTGTTGTTTAACAATTAATTTAATTAACTTTGCTAACATTTATTATTATTTTTAAAGTGGATGGCCAAAAAGCCCCACTTTATTATTATTAATTTTTTTCTTTATATAATTTTTTTATTTAATTCACCTTTACCCTTTACTAATTAATAAATAAATGAAAATTAAAAGAAGATTATTTTGTAATTAATTATTAAGGCTAATAAAAATTATTTTTAAAAAAGCCAATTATTTTTATTTTTATATACATGTTTTTAATTCTTTAAAGATAACAAAAAGTTAAAATTAATTTTAATAGTTATTTTTATCCAGTAAAAATAATAAAAAAATAAAAATAAAACCTGTTTAAAAAAATACATGAAAATTAAGACTTTATATTTTACTGATTTATTTAAAATATAACTTTTAAATCCACTAAAATAATAAATATTTTTCATTAAACAAGAAAACAAAAAGAAAATTAAAACAAGATAAGAAAAAGATAAGAAAGATAAGAAAAAGATAATAAAGATAAGAAAGATAAGATAAGATAAGAAAGATAAGAAGGAAAAGAAAGAAAAGAAAGAAAAATATAGAAAATAAAAATTTTTAGATTATTAATGAATCTAAAAATTCTATAACAAAAAGAATTACGAATTAGTAATTAAACTAATAATTAATTCCATAAAAATAAGAATTAAATAATTAACTATAAATTAAATCAACTTACATATCCGGATGATCCGTCAGGATCTGCGGTTTAAAAAAAATATCACCCTTTTAATTAAATAAATTAAATCAAAAAAAAGATAAAAATCCATATTTACAATATGGATTAAATTATTTAAAAGTTCACCAAATTCCGTGTCCAAATGACTCGGCAGAGTCCATGGTTCGGAATCAAAAATCTTCCGTGTCCAAATGACTCGGCAGAGTCCATGGTTCGGAAGTATAAAATTTCATACAAATTAATTAATTTAAAAATCCACATTTCGACTAATCCAGTTAAAATTTCTAATTTTGAAAATTAACTGAGAATTATTTAAAAGCAAAGCAAAACAAAATTAAAATCAACTAAGGTGCCAATTTTTGGGCGTTTTAACAAAGTTGTTTTAACGTAACCGTACTCCCGATCCCCGAACTCTCGCAGACCAATTTTAAGGTGACCAATCGACCTAAGAAAACTGATTGGTGGCGACTCCCGAAAACCCGACGTTGCCACACCCCCGCCCCAGCGTCGCGGCGTCTTCTTCTTTCTTCTTCCTCTGGTCTCGTCTCTCTCTCTCTCTCCTGTATCTCTCTCCTCCGCTTAATTCCTAGCTCACACATCACACACATTCACTTGTTTGCGTCGATTGGGACCGGAAACTTCTTCTTTGAGGTCGGAGATTCGTCGATCTGCTGTCATTTTTTTAGATCTGAAGGTTAATTATTTTTTTCAGCGAATTTTGAATTTTTTTTTTGATGTATTTCTCCCTATTTGAGCTTCTTGGTTGATAATGGGTTGAAGATGTTAGTTTTTATTGCAGGATTGAAGCGATTTGGAGGTGTTTCAAGGAAGTTAATATTTTTTTTTTAGGTAACCGCATTTATTTCAGATTTTTTGATTTTTTTCCTTAATAATTACGTATTTTCGGATTATATTGTGTTAATTTGGTTTAAAATATGTGCAATATTTGTTATTTTGTGTTGCATTTGGTTGGAGATTTAGTTTTTAGGTTACCCATTACAATTGTTTTTTTATGTGCATTTTTTTACAATTTTTTGTTATTTTCGGGATTAATTAGAATTTATGAAAAAATTAGATTTAAGTGATTTGTTTAGGTAGTATATTTACATTTTCCAATGACAAAATATTGTAGAATATTTATATTTTTTTCATATGGTGAAAAATAATTTTTAAAATAAAAATTAGATTTGCTAATTTCTTTATAAAAAAAATTATACTTCTATTTTTGAAGTAATTGAAAAATGAGTAAAATGTTAAACAAGTTAATATTAATATTGCAACAAGCATTAAGTATTGGTTTATAAATATTAAAATCCATTATAGATATAGAAATTATTAGTAAATTGAGAAAGATATAAATTATTTAGATAGATAAAGTTTATTAGAAGTAAATGCATTTCATGTATTTAACGTATTATTAATATTTGTTTATGTAAATATAATAAGCATTTTTTTGGTACTGTGTCTGAGTGCAACAATTAGTGGATGCTACTATGTTTATTCTTTATGTTCCCTTTTTTATGGCAACTCTTTATGATTCATTTTTAAAATAATGAAATAACAAATTAAAATACTTAAAAATAAAGAAAAATTAAAATGAAACTCGATCCCTTTTTAAAATACCCAAAGGAATAGACTCAACTACTTTTAATTATGGAATGTTCACTTGAACCATATACTATTGCATTAGAACTTTTAATAACTCATTTCTGAAATAAAAAACTATCGAACAAATTATATGGTAGAATACCAACTTTAGTTTCAAAGAATGATCTCACAAGTTAAACAAAGTTGATATTAATAAGCGATTAAAAAAAGCCAGTTCCAAAAACTCAAACTCATTCCCATATATATATATATATATGTCAAATTCTATACTCAACGATGGAAACTAGGTATGTACAAAATATGTGTTGGCCTTATCTGAAATTTAATAAAAAAATGTCTCAATTTAAAACAGATATACATAAGTTAAAATACCAAATGCGTTAAGAGAGAAAAGATAATGACATGACGGTTATACATAACTATAATGAAACAAATAATAATCTCCGTACCGTATTTTTTTTAAATTGATCATGTACATTAATGATACTTAGTTTCATTTGAAGAAATTTCTTATATTACCAGTATATTAAGTTATTTTGCCCCCCTTTTTCAGTTCCTCCCTGCATCTGTCTAGCGTGAAGAAGTACCCATTGTTTCTCCTGTCGTTCGAGGTTAGTTTATAATTCTTTTCGTGTATTTTTTAGAACGGGATGATTTTAAGGGAAATTGTTTTAATTACTAATATTGGTAATAAAACGGAAATACTTCTCACTATGGTTTGAACACTGTGGCTTTAGATTTGAATATGAAATTTATGTTAATTATTTGTTATCTGTGCATATTTTTTATTCTGTATTATAGTCAATATGTAATTTCTTTGTGCGTTGTGTATATTATTTTATGGCATGATTATTTAAATAAGTTCATGGTAATAGGTGTAGTTATGGTTTAGTTGGAGTGCTTTAGTGGAAATGGTTATATTATGTCATAAGATAGTATTGATAATAAAACTTTATTCCTTATAATAAAACCATGTGGACAGTTAGCTGACAATAATAATGCAGAAAAAATACCTCGTAAAGGAATTTGGATACCAATAGAGAAAAGATTAAAACAAATACTTAATTAGGACCACTGAAGAGGAGTTATCACTGTCATTCGAAGAAATCCAGGTATCCTGATTGTACCAAACATGACTTTAACGCAAACTTCTTCCTAACCCTAACCTTTACCTTATACCATACATCTACACTTAAACCCAACACAATATACCTAAACTTGTAAACCCTAAATACTTAGGATCAGTATATATAACAAAATATATACTGATTTAATGAGAGCTCAAACATTCTAAGGTCTTATCCAATGGTTACTAGAAAGGATTTTATTGTGCAAATCCTACCCCAACTTTTATGTTCTAACTACAAGATTAAATTATTGTCTTCAATTGAACTTATCAGTTCTTACCCTTCATCATATTGTACATGAGTTTACTTAACTTGATGGCTTAACTTATTAAGATAAAATAGCTTAGTCAAGGTACTTAAAAGCTTAGTAAATCCTGGCTTTGTAATAAAATATTCTTTAAAAATTATGAATTTAAGTACTAAGAACAATGACAGTAATAAGAACAATAAGAACAATAATGATGACCGTACGTTAATCATAAGTAAATCCTGCCTTTGTAATAAAATATTCTTTAAAAATTATGAATTTAAGTACTAAGAACAATGACAGTAATAAGAACAATAAGAACAATAATGATGACCGTACGTTAATTATAAGAACAACTTTATTGATAATAAACTTTGTCTATCTAAAAATACTGTAAACTTGAGAGGGTAAACATTGAAGCATACTTTTGTTATTTTTAGTAACTCAACCTAAAACTTGAGTACGTATATCATTTAATAGATTGAGGTGTTTATCATTACGAACAGATTTTGTGTGTAATGGAATCCGCCCGTAGTTGGATGTACAGTAACCGTTTCTTGCCTCGCCGAACTGGTTACACACAACAGTGGGAGTCCGGGGTGGAAGAATTTATATCATTTGCTGTATCCCACCCTGAAACTATGAGCGGGTTCTGCATTCGCTGTCCTTGTCGGAAGTGTAAGAATTTGCGGTTTAATCAGGCTGATGAGGTCAGAGTTCATCTGTACAAATGGGGGTTTACGCCTTTTTACTTGAATTGGACCGCACATGGTGACCCATTTAATGAATCATCAGATACGGCTCCAGGTGTGGGTGGGTTTACAGAGTTTGACCAGGGTTGTTCGTCGACGAATCCATATGAAAGGATGGTATTAGATGCCGTTGGCCCTAGTTACAATCAATTTTCGGAAGACAATGTTGTGGAGCCGAATGAAAGTGCTTAAAATTTTTTTAATCTGTTGAATTCAGCGTCAACTCCTTTATGGGATGGGTGCGAAAGTCATTCTGAGTTATCTGCTGCTGTCCGCCTTCTCAACCTTAAGTCTGAGTATCACATGTCACGAGGATGCTTTAATGGCGTTGCCCAACTAATGAAGGAGACCCAACCAACAGATAGTAAGATGCCATCAAATTGGTATGAAACTAAGAAATTAGTTTCCCAGTTGGGTCTGTCTCACGAGAAAATTGATGTCTGTGTGAATGATTGTATGTTGTTCTGGAAAGATGACAGTACCAATCGTATTTGTAAGTACTGTGGGTCTGAGAGATATAAGCCAAAAAAAGGAGGTCATGGTAAAGATCGACCGAGGAAAACCATGCATTATTTACCACTAAGCCCTCGTCTGCAACGCTTATTTGCGTCATTGGCAACAGCTGAGCAGATGAGGTGGCATAAGGAGCAAACACAGGTCCCGGGTGTGTTAAAACATCCATCAGATGGTGAAGCTTGGAAACATTTTGATCAGACCTACCCATGGTTTGCTTCGGAACCACGAAATGTCAGATTGGGTTTGTGTGCCGATGGATTTACACCTTTTGGACCATCTGGGAAACAATACTCTTGTTGGGCTGTGATCATTACTCCGTATAATTTGCCCCCTTGGATGTGCATGAAAAAACCCTACATGTTCCTTTCGTTGTTGATTCCAGGTCCACGTAGCCCAAATCATAAGATTGAAGTTTATCTACAACCTCTCATTGACGAGCTACGACATCTGTGGTTTGATGGTGTCGAAACATGGGATGTGTCATTGAAACAGAATTTTATTCTGCGAGCAGCATTAATGTGGACCATAAATGACTTCCCGGCTTATGGCATGCTATCAGGGTGGATGACACATGGGCGATTGTCTTGCCCTATTTGTATGGGTGAAAGTAAGGCATTCCAACTTAAGTATGGCGGGAAAATTTCTTTTTTCGACTGTCATCGGCAATTCCTCCCCCGGATCCACCCATATAGAAGGAATTGTACTTGCTTTAAGAAAGGGAAATCAGAAAAGTCATTGCCTCCTCCGCGCTTATCAGGTGAAGATATATTTGAAAGAATTTCATGGATACCATCAGTTGGTAACGATGGTCCACAAAATCGACCGTGTGATTATGGGAAATCACATAATTGGACGAAGCGAAGCATTTTTTGGGAGTTACCATATTGGGCCACGAACTTAATACGACATAATCTTGATGTTATGCATATTGAGAAGAACGTGTTTGAGAATATATGGAATACTGTGATGGATGTTAAGAACAAAACCAAAGATAATGTGAAAGCACGGAAGGACCTGGAAATTTATTGTAATCGACAGGAGTTAAACATGGTTCCACTTGATGATGGTCGTTCGTTCAAACCAAAGGCGAGGTTCACATTGGATGTTAACCAAAGGCAAGATGTGATCGCCTGGGTAAAATCATTACGACTTCCTGATGGATATGCCTCGAATCTTGGGAGATGTGTTGATACAGCTGGTTGCAATATGTATGGTATGAAGAGTCATGATTGCCACGTTATGATGCAAAGGCTTCTCCCCATTGCCCTCGAAGCGCTACCCGACAATATTTGGAAGCCATTAACGGAGTTAAGCCTATTCTTTAGAGACTTGTGCTCTCCAGAATTGCATGAAAATTAGATTGTTTGCATTGGAGGAAAATATTCCAATTATAATTTGTAAGCTTGAGAGAATTTTCCCTCCAGGGTTTTTTGATGTGATGGAGCATCTCCCAGTTCACTTGCCATATGAAGCAAGGGTTGGAGGACCTGTTCAGTACCGATGGATGTATAAATTTGAGCGGTGCATGCATGACCTAAAAATGAAGGTTTCTAATACTGCTCATGTTGAGGGATCGATATGTGAAGCATACCTTATAGAGGAAACTTCCATCTTTTGCTCTCATTACTTTGAGTCCCATGTTCCCACAATGATGAACCGCGTACCGAGAAATGACAATGGTGGTCCTGTCCAATGTAATGGTGACTTGTGGACGATATTCACTTTTCCGGGACGACCATATGGTGCATGCCGCTATAGATTCCTCACGGACGATGAACTCAGACTTGCAACCACATACGTTCTTCTAAACTGTCCTCAGATCAGGCCATACCTAAAGTAAGTCATTTGTCATGTAAAGGCATTCCAACTGTGAATATGTTCAAATTCAGTACTACTGATCAAACAAAACTAACATATTTTTATTGTTTCTGTAATTGGCCACAGTATGTTTGTGGAGATGGTCAGGGAAACTGCACCCGAGATAACAATGTCCGAGATGGACGTACACATTGAAAACAATTTCTCAGCCTGGCTCCGACGATATGTACGTGTGCTTTTAGGACAGAATGTATTGCAATATGTTAAGTTATACAACATTCCATATATGTTGACCTAAATTGAAATATGTTTTGCATAGGTTGATGACCCAGGTAACAATATTGTCGATACCATCTTGTGGGATGTTGCATGTGGTCCCTCACGGCGAGTTCAGACATGGCCGGTGTATTTCACAAATGGGTACAAGTTTCACATAAGTGAATGGGGGAAGGACAAATCAACATTTAATAGTGGAGTATGCATACGCAGCATGGGTGCAAGTGAAGTTGAATGTGATTTTTATGATATATTAGAAGAAGTCATTCAACTCGAATATCCCGGCTTTCCGTGTAAGAATGTTGTCTTGTTTAGGTGCAACTGGTTTGACCCAACACCTGAACGTGGAACTCGAATGCATAAACAGTTTGGGTTAGTTGAGATCCGGAATAGCCGCAGATATCAGAAGTTTGATCCTTTCATTCTAGCATCACAGGCTGACCAAGTTTACTACACACGATATCCGAGTAAGTCACGTGAAAGAAACGGGTGGTCAGCTGTTATGAAGATAAAACCTTGATGGATAATACAGGCTGCAGTTATGGACACAGATGACGTGTATCAAGACAGTGGATCCGTTAATTGTCAAAGAATTGAAGATGACCCAATTGAGGAGTTAGCTGACCCGGGTGTTGGTGATGATATTGAAGAAGATGTACTTGAAGAGGGGGGATCTAATGGCGAGACAGAGGATGAGGAGGAGTTTATATCCGATGACAGTGACTCTGAAGAGTCCGAGGAGTTTGAGTCGAATGAAAGCAGTGGGAATGAATGAATGATTAGATAACATCTATTAGGAATAATGGTAACCTGTAATTTTTATGTATGTGATGGAAATATTTGAGTACGTTTATGTACCCCTAATACTGCACAATATATGTCAGTAGATATATGTTATGTTTAATTCACCAACTTAAAAACTAAATAAATGCAGATGCCTCGTAAAGAGGATAACACGTATAAACGCCGACCTGGGAAAGGACCATTTGCGCAGTTTAAGGAGGTAATGGAACCAATACTTAATGAACGACATAGGATGGGTTCTTCATCCCGGGCACAGCAGGATGTCGGTGTGGAGACGCAGGGGACAACAGTGCCACCCACGCAGGTCCCCTCACATGAGCACCGAGAAGACGGCGGTGGAGGCACGCCATCTGGACATGGATCTGGTGCGCGGCACCTGAGGCACCCCATAGTGCCGACCCATCCCTCAGATGATGATATACATATTGATGACATCCCATCATCGATGTCACAGACAGCAGGTCGACCGCGGATGAGGATAACCCCACATGGTAACACGTAAGTGATAAATACCAGACACAAGTATTAATATTAGTGAAATAATACTTGTTGACACCCAATTTCGTCCGACCATTAAAAAGAAATTTTTTTTTAAAAAAAAAAATTTATAAAAAAAAAGAGTAATTAAAAAAATTAATTAATTATTATTTTTATTATTATTACTAAAAAAAATTTTTAGTTTAAAATACATTTTTGTTTTGTGAAGATTTGATTTAAAATAATATATGTGTGTATTTGAAAGAAAAAAAGAAAACTCCAAAAAAAATAAAAAAAAAATAAAGGCAAAATTTAAAAGTTTGAGGTAAAAATGACAACATTAAGAAGTTTCGGGAAAAATTGATAAATTTTGAAAGTTCCAGGAGCATTTAGTAGTTTGTCACATAAAATTTTGGGCCTGCCGACGTTTCTGGCCCAAATTGACAGAGAACGACAAAATTGTCAAAATCAGAAGCTTCAGGAACTTATCCAGTGGCTGAGAGACGTAAAGGACTAAAATTGTCATTTTACCAATTTAAAAGATAAGTTTGAAATTTTTTATTAATTTATCCATCAACAGTTCAGCCAAACTTTCTCTATAAATAGCCCTCCAAATTTTGTGCTGAACACAGAAAAAAATAGCAAAAAAACTTAGAGCTCCGTTTTAAAAAAAGAGAAAATTACAGCCCTTAGCCCCAGCCCTCTTCCCTTCTTCCCCAGAAAGCCAAATTTTTTTTTTTCACTGCTGTTCCCTCTCTCTCTCTCTCTCTCCCTCCGCCGTGCCCCTCACCACCCGCCACCGCCGCCCTACGCCGTTCGCCGCCGCCGTCCCTCTCCCTCGCGCCGCCGCCGTCCTTCCACCTTGCCGTCCCGCCGCCCATCTCGCCGTGACGCCGCCTTTCCCCTCGCCGTGACGCCGCCGTCCTCCTTCGCTGTTCGTTTCCTCTCCCCAGCCGCCACACCGCCCAGCCGCCAAGCCGCCCCGTCGCCTCGCCGCCCCGCCGCTCACACCGCCCCGCCGTAGCGCCGCCGTCGCCCCTGCCTCGTGCCGCCACGCCAGTAGCCCCACCCCCCTGCCCCTCTCTGCCGCGTCGCGCCTGCGTACCCAGGAAATTCAAAAATTTCAACTTCTAGGTAAAATTCAAATTTAATCTTTCATCTTTTCAACTTCTTTCACTTTGGTCACTAACTTTTTCTTTTGTTCTTGCAGAATTAATTACTAACCTTTATAATTTTTACTTGTTTGTTTATTATTTGTTTATTACTAACCCTTTCTTTATTGTTGTTGTTAACAACTAACAACTAACTTACTAACTTTTATTATTGATATTATTATTAATTTAATTAACTTTGTTAATTAACAATTAATTAATTTGACTAACTTTTTATTATTGTTGTTAATTAATTAATTTAATTAACTTGGCTAACTTTTTATTGTTGTTAATTAATTAATTTAATTAACTTGGCTAACTTTTTATTATTTTTGTTAATTAATTAATTTAATTAACTTGACTAACTTTTTATTATTGTTGTTAATAATTAATTTAATTAATTTGGCTAACTTTTTATTGTTGTTAATTAATTAATTTAATTAACTTGGTTAATTAACAATTAATTAATTTGGCTAACTTTTATTATTGTTAACAATTAATTAACTTGACTAACTTTTTATTATTGTAATTAATTAATTAATTTAATTAACTTGGTTAATTAACAATTAATTAATTTGGTTAACTTTTATTATTGTTGTTAATTAATTAACTTCTAACTTTTTATTATTGTTGTTAATTAATTAATTTAATTAATTTGGTTAATTAACAATTAATTAATTTGGCTAACTTTTATTATTGTTATTAATTAATTAACTTGGCTAACTTTTTATTATTGTTGTTAATTAATTAACTTGACTAACTTTTTATTATTGTTGTTAATTGGCTAATTTCTATTATTGTTGTTAATTACTTTAATCAACTTTGCTAACCTTTATTATTATTTATTTTTAAAATGGATGGCCAAAAAGCCCCACTTTATTTTATTTAATTCACCTTTACCCTTTACTAATAAATAAATAAATGAAAATTAAAAGAAGGTTATTTTGTAATTAATTATTAAGGCTAATAAAAAAATCATTTTTAAAAGCCAATTATTTTTATTTTTTTTATTTTATTATTTCTTTAAAAATAACAAAGTTGACTTTTTATTCCTTTTTGTTAAAATTAATAAATAGAAATAATTAAATAATTCTAAAAAAATATACAAATCAATTCTTTTTAAACATATCTTTAAAATTAAAAATTCAAGAAAAATCCAATAAAAATTATAATTAAAATTAGTAATTAATTAAATAATTAAAATTTAAAAAAAATTAAAAATCCATGACCAAATAATCCGCCAGGATCTATGGCTTGGAAATATTTTTAAATAAAGTATATAAATAAACTTTTCTTTATTAAAAATAAAAATTTTGGGACTAATATATTAATTATTTATTAAAATAATAAAATATAAATTTTTAGTTTTCTTTATTAATAAAAAAGAATAAAAAGAGTAAAATTTTTGGGTTAATATTTTTCAGTAATATTTTACTTATTTTTATAATATAACTTTTTAGTTTTCTTTATTGATAAAAAAAACAAAAAAAAAGGTAAAATTTTTAGGTTAATATTATATTCAGTAACATTTTACTTATTTCTTTTAAAATAATAAAATATGACTTTTTTTTTAGTAATAAAAATAATGATAAAAGTAAAATTTTTGGGCTAATATTTTATTCAGTAATATTTTGCTTATTTCTTTTAAAATAATGAAAAGATATAACTTTTTGTTTCCTTTATAAAAGTCTTAGCAAATGATTTCAAAAATAGAATAAATTCAAAAGGATTAAATTATCTCTTAAATATCTTAGACTTATTAATTAAAATTATTTATCAAACAAAAAAAAAACATAAAAAATGAAATATAAATATCAAAACTTTCCTTTATTTTTTTAAAATATACATATAAATTTTATTTTTTTTAAGATCCTTGTTAAATAATCACTTCTTTTTAGTTAATTTTTTTTATCAAAAAACAAAACATATAAATATCAAAAATTTTCCTTCATGTTTAAAATATACATAAATTTTTTTTTTAGTTTCTTTTCTTGAATAATCATTTTTGCTTAATTCATTCAAAACAAAATTAAGACTTTTGTTCTATTTTTGAAAATTACATATGAATTTTGCCTTCATCATTGAATAAATAAAATTTTAATTAAATAAAAAAAAACATAAAATAAATCTAAGTCATGTTGTTAAGTCTAAAAATTTTTAGTTCATGGTATATTGGCTGGAAACTGTCTCGTGCCCGCTTTTGAACTGCTTCACCTGGTGAAGAGGGTCTGGCTGAGTAACAACGCCCCGTACCATGATCAAAATTTTTTTTGAATTAACTTCTTATTAAAAAAAATTAATTACTTTTTTTAAGTAATTCTTTAAATAATAAATATCCTTCATTAAACAAGAAAAATTAATAAAATAAAAAAAAAAGAAAAGAAAGATAAGAAAATCAAAAGAAAAAAAAAGAAAAGAAAAAAAAAATAATAATAAATAAATAAAATTTTTAGATTATTAATAAATCTAAAAATTTCATAAACAAAAAGAATTACGAATTAGTAATTAAACTAACAATTAATTCTATAATAAGTAAGAATGTAATAATTAATTATAAAAAATTAATTTCCATATCCGGATAATCCGGCAGGATCTACGGTTTGGAAAACTTTTTTCTTTTTACTAAATAAATTAAATAAATACAAAGATAAAAAATCCATATTTACAATATGGATTAAATTATTTAAAAGTTCACCAAATTCCGTGTCCAAATGACTCGGCAGAGTCCATGGTTCGGAATCAAAATCTTCCGTGTCCAAATGACTCGGCATAGTCCATGGTTCGGAAGTATAAAATTTCATACAAATTAATTAATTTAAAAAAATCCACATTTCGACTAATCCAGTTAAAATTTCTAATTTTGAAAATTAACTGAAAATTTTTTAAAAGCAAAGCAAAACAAAATTAAAATCAACTAAGGTGCCAATTTTTGGGCGTTTTAACAAAGTTGTTTTAACGTAACCGTACTCCCGATCCCCGAACTCTCGCAGACCATATTTTAGGTATCCAATCGACCTAAGAAAAAACAGATTGGTGGCAACTCCAGAAAACCCGACGTTGCCACAATACTTTACATGGAATCATTCTTTGAAACTTAAGTCCGATAATTTAAATGTCACAGATTCATTCCAGCTGCAGCGACACGGTTAGTGACACCATGTTTCACCACACATTTCAAGCCATATGCTGAATGGTCCTCCGTCTCTCCATCAGACCTGCAACAATGGTGGCGTGTTTTTGAGGTATGACAATAATATTACTATGATAATGATGTAATAATGTTATAAGAGATAGAATGGTATTTTCCCATTCTAATAGTTTAAACATATTAACCTGTACAGAGGAGCTGTGAGTGGGATCCCATACACCATAATGAGGTGTATCGGGTTTGGAATATATTGGGAGCACAACATTACAGAAGCATGATGTCAGAAATTCGGCGTGTGAAAGATCCGGTTAAACGTCGAGCGAAGGCGAACTTTATGTCAGATGCTGCATATGCGGAGATGGAGGCATATTGGGCGACTCCTGAGTTCATTCAAAAGTCTGCGAAGTTCAAGGCAATGCGAGGAACAATGACTGACGATGATTCACAGTCTGACTCTTGCTGTCACGCCCCGTACTGCCCCTGGCCCATCTGGGCCCAATTATCAAAGCTTGCAGCGGAAGTTATTCACATTTGAGGGGCTTTATTTAATACTATGAGCACCTACGGCGTGAGAGTCCAGGATCTAATCTGGTTCTAGCTTGATTGATTATTTACCTTCAATATGTTTCAGGGTGCTCTTTAAGGTCAAGCTAGCGCCTATGTGGAATTTTAGTGTTCCAATTATGAGCTTTCTCAACTTAACAGATTTTCATGCACATAATGCCCTTAGATGCCATCTTATCAAATCAGCAACCAACTCCATACAAATCTAGGTTCACTGGAGATCCTTCCTTAGGTACACATATTCAGCCAATCAATCTTGCAATTCAAGCAAAGTAATCACTTAGTCCAATAAGTGCATAGAATGTGTGCCATCAAGTGTACTAGTCCAATGCATGGCAACAAAGAAGCCCATCTCATTTTCAAGTTTGAAAACACATTTGTATATATCCATGAGCATCAGCCAAGTCTAGTACACATAACATGAATATCCATCATGGAATTATTCATCATAGTCATCCATCCAAGGCAAAGTTCATCATCATAAGTCAACCAGAACTATGCCTATCCATAGCACAGCAAACAAGCATCACCTACTTGGAAAACATACCAAGGAATGCTTTATGTCTAAGTTTATCTGGGTTCAAGTTTTCATGTCTACTTAATCTGTAACTCAAATAGACATGGAACACAATCCACCTTATAGACCTTGTTCCCACAACTTCTAGACTCCATATCCTGCACAGGTAAGTCCACAACATTAGCTTGTTCCACAAGCAATCTATACCACACAAGTCACTTTGAGCATATGATTTTACTAAGCATCACTATACACATACCCAACCTTTTAGTGTATCGTAACGAGTACTCTGGTACTCCTCGCTTGGTCTATCAAGCCATCCATTTCCTGAAAAATGTTTAGCAGGGCGGGTGAGTTATAAAACTCAATAAGAATCCCGGCGTGAGGTAGGTATCTCATGACTTTCATAGTCATATCCGGCTTTTAAAGCCAAAGTGTGCCAAGAACGTAATGGCATTTTCCATATTCCTGCAAAGGAAAACACTAAAACAAGAAAACACACGGTGTGGCATGATAGCAATAATAATAATAATAATCAGGGTCAGCATGCACAAACAATTTCAGAGAAGCACACAACTCAACGCACACACCACTGTTCCTCGTAACCTGTGGGCATCGCAAGCATTCGCATTTGCATAACCATTTCCGGTCGACCATTTTTCTTTTTTTTTATCTTATCTGAGCTCATTATCTTGGGACCGAGTTGGCCAAACTCGATACCAAGACCCAAATGCTTGCTATTCTACTCATGAGTATACCATCGTTGCCGAAGCAACACCACCTCGCCCAGTACGCACTTATGTGCCCAATTATCCATAGTTGCCGAAGCAACGATCCTCGTCCAATACGCACTTATGTGCCCAATTATTAAACTAAGAAAGTACATGATACCTCACAAAAGTAACAACCACGTAGCCCTGACATGCACACCTATGGTCACTTGGTGCTTTGACCATCACATAGGGGCACTAATACTCACACTGAAAGGACATGGAAAATATACCATGGAGAGTGAGTATTGGGATTCTTACCACCATTTCTGTAACCTTTTTGCTCATTGTCTTTGCCTTGCTTTGCTTTGTTTGTTGTTGTAACTTTGCCCTTGCCTTAATGGACCTATAAAGCCCAATACACTAGCAAGTTAATTTCTTACTTTTCATTAACCATGAGAACCATAATTTACCAAGGACTCTTGGTTTAACTTACTCAACCTTACTTAAAGAGGAAAGGCCCCATAATTACCCTTCTTGATTAAAGTCCAATTCCAATTGTAGCCAATGTTGGCATTATAGCCAAGATGGCCAATGTAGCCATTGCTGCCAATTTAGCCCAAGTTTGCCTATGTAGCCCATGTAGTGAATTGTAGCCCATTTTTGCCTTGCTGTGAATTGAGGCCCAACTTAGCCTTTTCTGAAGTTTAGGCCCAATTAGCCTTTTCTGGAAGTTTAGGCCTAATTGGCCTTTTCTGGAATTTTGGCCCAACTTGGGCTTTCCAGGAACTCAGGCCCACTTGGCCTTCTCTGGAACCCAGGCCCACTTGGCCTGTTCTGGAACTCAGGCCCAACTGGCCTTTTATTAACTCAGGCCCACTTGGCCTTTTAATTCCTCTTCTGGACTTGGGCCTATATTAACCTTTTCAGGATTTAGCCCAAGTGTTGAGTCAAAGTAGCCCACTTGCCAATAATGCCATTATGGTCCATTTGGCCAATATTACTCAAAACTTTGGGTTTTCCACTCAAGTACCTCAAGAACAATTGTTGACAGAATTGTCCTTGAATTCTTCTTTGCCACTTTAGTCCCAAATTTTCCTTGTGAACACTTTTGCCACCAATTTACTTGGTTAACACACATCCGCCAAAAATTGGCACCATGGCCGAATGCATGCTTCATTTCTTCTTTGTGATTTTTGCTTGTACAAGTCATCTAGGACTCAAAATATGCCAAGAACACTTGGCTCCACATGGCTAACATGCCAAGATATTAAAATCAACATATGGCCGAATCTTTCAAGCTTGATTTTTGCTCATAAAACTTCTCTTTTTTGCATCCAACTTTTGGCCATCAACATGCACACTCACAAGAACATCTTCACTACCAAGAACACTTGGTTTCAAGCTTGCATGCCAAAAATACCCATTTGGCCGAATATACTCCTTGTTTTTCTTTGCATCTTTTGTTTGTTTCTTTGCTTGGAAAGGCTATACAAGCCTCAAGGCACCAAGAACACTTGGTTTCAAGCCTCAAAATACCATGGACATTCATGGCCGAAACTTCATCCTTGCTTTTCTTGGAGTTCTCCTCCATTTCCTTGCTTTTGATGGCTTAAAAGTGTCATGCATGCCTTGAACTCTCAAGTGGAGTTCAAGAGCACTATAATTCCTCCATGGCCGAACCTTCACTTGATTTTCCTTGCAAAAATCCAGCAAATACAAAGCATTAAAAAGTAATATCTAGCTCAAAACACAAGGAATTAACAATGAAAACATGATTCACTTACAACCTTGTTTATGGCCGAATCTTGAGCTTGTTCTTCCTTGACATTTTCCTTGTTTTTCTTGCTCCTCATGGCTTAGAAATGCCATGCATGTTCATGAGCTCATGTGTGAAGCTCAAGAACACTAAGTTCCTCCATGGCCGAAAATTCAAGAGCTTGTTTCTTGATGTTCTTCTTCACTTCCTTGCTTCTCATGGCTTAGAAATGCCAAGCATGCTCATGAGCTCTTGAGATGAGCTTAAGAACACCATTTTCTCACCATGGCCGAATATTCACAAGCATTTTTCCATGGGTTTTTCTTGACATCTCTCTTTGATTTTGGTCTAGATGTGTTTAGGAGGTTGAAAGCTTCATGGAAATGTGTTTGCATGTGGGAGAAGCTTGGATTTTGGTCATGGCCGAATTTGTTGAGGGAGGAAGAAGATGATGAACTTGGAAGAACACCATGGCTGGTTTTAGAGAGAAGGGAGAGCAAATGAGAGCACTTGGTGCTAGAGAGAGAGAGAATTAAGTGTTTGAATGGTAAAACAAGAGCATGGCCGAATTTAGTGCTTCCAATTAGAAGAAATGCAAGCCAAATGCATATGAAATGCATATTTGGAAGCAATGGCCGGCCATTCAATTTCAAAGTGGTGGGAGAATGGTCAAATGGCAATTAAACAATTCATTAGACAAAGGATAATGGGGGAATAAATTATCTTAGTGGAGTTTGTAGTGGAGGATTAGTTTAATGGGTAATAAACAAATATGAGTGGAGCAAATAAACAATGATAGTGGAGCATAAGTGGGAGACAAGCATGTGATGGGCAAATAATAATTAATATGTGAGTGGGAGACATGGGTGGCCAAACAATAATAGTTTAATGGGAAGTGGGAGACAAGAATAGTTGAGGAATAAAATAAATGATGAGTGGAATGTGTAGTAGGCCAAATTTAAATTGGTAACATGGGGTGGCTGCTCATGCATATATTTTTCATGCAAAATGGCCAAATTACTTACTTGGTCCTCCATCTTTCTCCAACTTTGCAATTGAGTCCTTCCACCCAACTTTTCTTTGTGCAATTGAGTCCCTCAATTTCAATTTCCACCAATATCATCATCACAACTCTTGGCCTAAGCCAAGCATAATCCTTGGAGTGTCCAACACTCATTAATGCCCATTCCTTAAAGAATTCCTAGTCTCCACAATTTTTTTGCCAAGTTTCCAAATTTGGAAACTTTTTCTGTCTTTACTCCCCTTAACCCGGGACTTAGTCATTTAGTCCTTTCCGGGTATGACACTTGCAGTGCGACATATGCTGGGGGATCTATCTCGATGTCTGCACATCGAGAGCAAATGGTATGTATGCTTTAATGTTCTTTCAAATAACAGTTGAGATACTAATGAAATATTCTAACATATTAATGTTGGTTTTCATTCAAATAGAGAGAGAGAGATCCTGAGAAGAAGGACCCTAGCTTGTTTAAAGTCCTTCAAGCGACATATAAAAAGAAGGATGGGAGATATGTTAGTAAGCGCTATGAAGAAGTTGCTGTAAGTAGTAAAAGTCGTTTGGTTGCAGAATATTCTTAACTTAATGACTATGTTTAACAAATTATGACATGACTAAATGTATTTTATGACGTTGCTGTAGACTCGTATCAGTGCAGAGATTGAGGAGCAAACACAGCAAGAGGATGGAATAGAGGCCATTGATGAACTAGCAATTATTAGTACCGCATCTGGCGGTAGAAGGAGAGGCCGGGTATTTGGATTAGGATCTGAGCAGTGTGCTATACCAGGACGCCGACAGCATGGTCCCATCCCGCCTATCGACATCACACAGACACCGCAATTCAACGAGCAAGTACAGAAGATGATGGCGGAGGAGAATGCGCGAAGGGATGCGGAGTACGAGAGGAAACTCGAGAGGATTCAGAGGAGACAGAGAGCAGAGATGGAGGCTCAAAGAGCTGCATTGGAGGCAAACCGGGCTCAGTTGGAGATTATTTGTCGTTCGCTAAACCTTCCATGCCCGCCGGCACAACCAGTTCCACATTATCCTGATGACTCGGAGTCAGAGGATGAGGAGATAGTCAGGACTCCGTGATGGGCGTCATCAACAAGTTAGCGCATTTCTGTAGTTCTTGTATTAGAGCATGGCAACATAATTATTTTTAGACCTAAATCAGACTGACTTGATATTTATGAAATGTGTAAGCCGTTGAATGTTGAATGCTTTCTTTCAGACATATCTGTTATTGCTTTAATTATGCTGTAGTTGACAATATTTTATTTCAATTACGTTGGCATAGTTGTGTAATGTTTATTGCTGAGTAAAGCCGAGCGTACTTTTGAATTGGTAATTTACTTTTGAATGTGGATTGAAACGGGAAAAAATACGAAAGAACCGAAACCTGGAACGTTTAATATACATAACGAACGCGCAAATGTGAAACCAACTTTCGCGAAGGGTCAGTACCAACGGCTTTATAACAGCACCGTTACCAACTTCCGCCAGTTGGTAATTACCAACTGCTGCGCGTTGGTAAGTTACCAACGCGCAGCAGTTGGTAAACTACCAACTGCTGCACGTTGGTAAATGGGTTACCAACTGCTGACAGTTCGTAAGTTACCAACTGCCAGCAGTTGGTAACCCATTTACCAACGTGCAGCAGTTGGTAACTATAACTACGCGATGGAAACCGAGTCCTTTAAATGACCGTTGGTAATTACCAACGTGTATTTTACCAACGTGTACACGTTGGAATTTACCAACGTGTTATTAGTTGCGCTTTGGTAAAAAATTTTCCAACGTATCGAATACCAACTGCCATTTACCAACGTGCAGCAGTTGGTAAATTCAATTTACCAACTGCTGCACGTTGGTAAATGACAGTTGGTAAAGTCGGTGATTTTAGTAGTGACACACAAAACAAGGTAAAAGTTAATTGCACATAACAATTACACAAAATTAATCAAATAGATTTTATATTTACAACACAATAGTTTGTATTATTTTTTCTCAATGGCCAAGAGTTAGCATGATCAATGAAGGCTCTAGTACAATTATAAAAATTACGCATATTCCTTATCAATGAAACCCACTGACTCTGCCACCACACGAACAGGAATAGACAGTATTCATATTTGTTTATTTAATTTAAATGAGCATGAATATGAAAAATAAATAAATTTCTATATTCATGTTCATTCAATTACAATTAAGCATGTTTATATTTGTTTGTTAACAACTGCATTGTTGTGAACCCAACAAACTGAATAAATGACCGCACCCTTAAACACCATTACTTGAACATATTCACGAACAATATGGAAAAAAGCATTCTTGAATAATATAAAAAAACATAAATGAGCAAACAAACAGATAAAAAAATATATATATGAGAAATAAATGAACTTATAAAAAATAAATAAATAAGTAAGTAAACAAATTAACAAAAAAAATAAACAAATGAACATAAACAAAACAACACTTTGTTCATATTCCTTCATTTAATTTAAATGAATGTAAAATTTTGTTCATATTTATTTATTTAATTAAATAAATGAATTCCAACTAAATCGTTGGTTAACTGAATTTTCTATTCGCCTACACCCTATAACCAAAATATAAAACAACTTACATGTATTTTTCCAGTTGTAAAAACCGGTATAGAGATAAAGATGAGATCTATGGACTCGATTGGTAACGGCTGATATAGTACGGTATCTAAAACTTTGGTTAAAGAAGACTGTTCCTTTCTTCGTCATGTTTTATAGTTTGTGGAACCTTTATTTTATACCTTAGTTCTGTTTGATTAAAGGGTTACTAGTGAGTCAACAGTCCTCACGAGGCTTCTTACATTGTAGCACATTACTCCCCAACTGTTAAAATATCTCATTTAAGGTTTGATAAACGCATAGATAAACTCATAACACATGCATGTTTTCATCGTTCGCTTCTCTGTGAAATTGACTTCAGTTTCGCTAATTAACTAACATGGTAATATTTTTTGTCATAAGAGTTAATTACCATTGAATAGTTTTTCTAATTAACCATTAGTTCAATTGTTTTTAAACAGAGCCAATATCATCTGCAACAGCCAACGTCCAATCCATTAAAATACCTGGTGCCAATGTAAAGGACTTCAATAGTATAGTGACCCAGTAGTAAAATTCAAACGACTGTTGATTTTACCCTCTCTACAAATTCCGATACTTTGCCTGAGCTTAAAGCTTCGCCCTTTCAAACATTCCAAACCCAGGGACTAAGCAATTCCCAGAAAGACAACTAATTTATTCTTTTTCTTTTTTGTTCAAATTAACATATGTATATAAAACAGTGCTAAAACTAATTAACTATGTATATAAATATACAAAGCCATCTCTTTGTTTTCATCGATCATATTGGTGACAGAGTTAATTAGAGAGAGGGGTAGGCATGGACGCTGTGGCAATGGAGGCTAGGGTTAAATACAAACAATCGGCCTCTCGGCTGACCATTTTCGCTCACTTGTTCGGCATCTTGGCCATCATTCTTATGCTCGTTTGGTTGCTGCACTTCCGTGAAGGCATCGAATACGACTCTTACGATTCCAGTAGGGTTTTCAATGTGAGAAATTAATTAATTTGTTCACTAATCAATCTTGAGTTAGTTTGATTCTGTATAATCCATTTCATCCATCATTTTGGGATGGCAGGTTCACCCTCTTCTTATGTTTTGTGGGTTCATTTTTCTTGCTGGTGAAGGTAAGTAGCAGGCCAATTTTGTGTATATATATATACATATATATATATGTACATACAACCAGCTTATTAATTTGTGTCCAAAATGAATGATAATTTATAGCGATGATGGCGTATAAGACGGTGATGGCGGCGACACATGAAGCGCAAAAGTTTGTGCACATGGCACTTCATTTGTCGGCTCTGGTTCTGGGAATTGTTGGCTTATGTGCCGTCTTCAAATATCATGATATGGCTGACATAAAAAACCTTTACACTTTACATTCTTGGATTGGCATCGGCACCTTCTCCCTCTTTTGCTTACAGGTACGTACGTACGTACGTAGTTAATCACCTTGAAAGATAGATACATAATTATATATGCATGGCGCGCGTAATAATTCACACAAATTTCTCCCGTTAAAGTTCTAATATGGGGTGGGGAGTAGAGTATATATTGAGACTTAACTTAATTCATCGAGATATCCCGAAAAAGCCCTTGAAATTTTTTATTCTGTCGAATAAGTCTCTTTATCTTTCATGGAAGCCAACAAGACTCTTGAAGTATCAAGAGAATAAGTGCATGTATAGATTGGAATAAGTGAATATTCTGGTGTTGGTGTTTCAGTGGCTGGTGGGGTTTTGGGCATTCTTGGCTCCCGGGGCGGTGACCATCACGAGGGCAAGGCTGTTGCCATGGCACGTATGCGGCGGCAGGGCGTTGCTTTACATGGCTATATGCACAGCTCTTACCGGTTTGCTTGAGAAAACCACCTTTTTGAGCTTTAGAAATGACTTGTCACCGGAAAGCTCTGAGTTCCGTCTGATCAACTTCTTGGGCCTATCCATTCTCTTGTTTGGCATATTTGTTGATCTCAGTGTGGCTCTCGCTCGCTATGTCTAATCTAATTTCCTGTAATTGCCCCTAATTTATTGAGTACTCTTGTGTGTGCGATCATTTTGGATTTCTTTTAATTGATTTAATTTGTTGAACCCATTATATATATATTATATATATGTGTATGTGTGCGCGCGCGCGCAGTCTCACGTATATATTTTTAAAGAAAAATGTAATTTGTTTAATTGTACTCCATAGAAGGTTTGAGGAATTCATATGCAATTATAGTCTCTGAATCAATATTTGTGTCTCTAATTAATTGTTTTTAAGCGAGATCCGCTACATCATAGGAGATGACCCCTCTCATCTCCATAGCAAATGTGAAATTAGCTCGATATCAGTAAAACTTGGTTTCAATATCAAAGGTGATCAAATATATGGTTAATTGGTAAGTACCACTTTATATTCTAATAATTAATCTCGATAGAAAATCACATAGTTCTTAGAAGGTGAAATTGTGTACTCCTTCACAAGGCAAATTAGGTTTCTGCTCGATCCGAGTGGTGTTTGTATGTGAATGTATATCTGGATTTGCCGGCCGGCGGCCGCGCGCCTAGACGGTCCAAAGTCCTTGTCTTAATTGGCAATGCCTCCAACACTACTAAAAAAACCTTAATTTCCAACTGTCATTTCCAACTGCTGACAGTTGGAAATTTATTGTTTCCAACAGTTAGCAGTTGGAAATCCATTCGTTGGAAATTTTTCTTCCAACGGCCCAAGTTTTAGCAGTTGGAATTTCCAACTGTCAGCAGTTGGAGAGTTGGAAAATTTGCCAAATTTCCAACTGCTGAGGCAGTTGGAGAATTTGACAGATTTCCAACTGCTCAGGCAGTTGGAAAATTTCCTTGGCAGTTGGAAAAAGCAATTGAAAATTTTGCCATTTTTACTTTCCGGTTCGAATTATTTTTTCATGCATTGCACTTTTCATTTGAATTGATTGCTTGCTTTAAACATTAACCTATTATATTCTAGATAATTATTAGTACATAAGTCAAATTATTTGCTACAATTACATAACAATATATATTCGACGACATACACACATTCACAGTTGAATTAATTAATACGTCATTATATAAATGTTCTAACTAAATCCACACATAAGCATTTATAGTAGAAATTACATGGTTTCATTCTCCAACTAAAAGTTTGTTTCTTATTAAACACACCAAGTAGCATGATATACCTGATATAATCTTAATCCGATCCCGAGTCATCATCATCATCATCTGCAGGAGGCGCGGGCAGTGGAATGCCAATTGAGTTACATATGTACTCGAGCTCAAGCCGTTGTCTCCTCTTCAGACGCTCTAGCTTCCGCTCATAATATGATGCTTGTTGTGCAGTTTGCTCCGCTACGACTCGCTGTACTTGTTGAGTGAACTCCGGAGTCTGTGTGACATCAACATGGCCAGCATACGTAAGCACTGGTCGTCGTCGTCCAGGCACAACATGTTGTTCTGATCCAAGTCCAAATACACGGCCTTTTTTCCTGCCCCCCGCAGCTGCACTAATAATCGCAACCTCATCTATGTCAGGAGCGCCACCATCCTCATCCGGCTGCTGCGTTGCTTCCTCAATCTCAGCATTTATTATTGCTTACATAAAGAGTAATGATAAGTTATTAGTATTAAGATCAGAAATTATTCAAACTATAATTCTATAGTATGATAATTACCGCAACTTCTTCAGTGCGCCTGTTAACGTATTCCCCGCTTTTTTTCTTGAAAGTTTGCTACATCACCTTGAACAAGCCAGGGTCCCTTTTCTCCGGATCTTTTTCACGCTACATTGGAAACGTCCTAACATTAATCTTTTTACAAAGTAAATAAGTTGAATTTAAGGTTACAGTTTACCATAATTTTACCATTCGTTCTCGGTGTTTAGTTATTGAAACCGAACCTCCTGCATAAGTAGCACTTGCTACTCCTGTTGAGTTAGATGACTGCGATGATGAAGATCGTATTGTCTTCCCCTTTGCACTTTTCTCGAGAAACTCCGTCGACGCCCACCATTCCTCAAATTCTGCATACTGTGCGTCGGTCATAAAGGATGCCCTTGCTCGCCGTTTCTCTGGATTCTTTTCACGGCGGATGTCCCCCAGCGTATATCGGTAATGACTAGCCGCCAACATATGCCAGACGCGGTAGACCTCATTATGATGGGCTGGATCCCACTCACATAATCCCTGCACGTTAATATTTATAAAAACTATATAGCGGATCTATAGATTCCAACATAGATGATAAAGGCGAAATAGTTATAACAAGCATCTAACCTCAAATACACGCCACCACGCCTGAATATCTGCTGGACTCGCGCTCGTCCAGTCATGATGTCCCCTAAAGTGTGTGGTGAAGCATCTAGTGACCAATCTTGTTGCTCGTGATGGAAGGAAGCTACATGCAGTGGATGTTTCACAGAATTCATGAAATTAATTAGTCTTACTGCGACTTCAGATACTAGATGTTAAATAAACTAATTTGGTACAAGCGGTTGTATTACTTACGTGTTCCCGTGAGGTACTATCCGTAAACGACCCTGCTGCGGGGGTTGGAATACTTCGGACTGACGAGCTGAACTCCCACCATCCGGTGACACTACAGGGGTCGGGGTAGACCGACTACCACTACCACGTGTAGGACCAATGCGAATACCACCTCTGGGAGGGTGAGGCTGATGAACAGGTGTTTGTTCTGTTGATGGCTGTGCATCCGAATGATGCGAGTCCGATTGGCCTGCCCGATCATGTCTAGCTATTGGTTCAGCTAAAACTTCTTTCATTTGCTGAAATAGCCCTTTCCCTGGGCGACGTGTATATGTCGCATCTCCTTTAGGTGGCATCTACATTATTATGAAATCCCATACAAAAGTTTACATAAAGTACATTCAAACATTGAAATAAAACTTGCTCAATCATATTTGTAGGCTTCAAGTTGAAGTTCCAGTTGCTGTTTACATATATATTAAAAGTTAATTACTAAACAAGAACATAACATAATACAATTACATATGGACGTTTACATTATTCTGAGTTTCCAAGTTCATCTGAATTTGATTTCTCTGATTCGCCACTATCAGTATCCCCTGATTCAAAATCATTTTCATCATCACTTCCTTCAAGGGACTCCTCATTGTCAGAGAAATTGTTATCTCCCAAAGTTTCATCCCTCAATGCCATGTCTTCCTCCACAACTTCCCATACACCTGTTTCTGCTAAATTGTCGATTGGGTCATCCATAATTATGGGAGACCTGTTCACACCGGCCTGCAATTCTTCCTGATATACATCATCGACATCAGCTACATTATTATGAACAATGCGTCTAGGTTTGATTTTTAACACCGCCAACCAACCCGTTTTGTCACGTGACTTTGTGGGATAATGGGTGTAGTAAACTTGATCAGCTTGGGATGCAAGAATGAACGGGTCAAACTTCCCATATCGACGACCATCACGAACCTCAACTATCCCATATTGTTGGTGAACACGAATGCCACGATTTGGAGTAGGGTCAAACCAAGAACACTTAAACAATACCACTTTTTTATGTGGCCACCCAGGATATTCCAGTTGAATGATTTCTTCTAACACCCCATAAAAATCACATTCAACCTCACTTGATCCCGAAGTCCTAATACATACTCCACTGTTAAATGTTGTTTTGTCGCGACCCCAGTCGCAAATGTGGAACTTGTACCCATTTATGAAGTAAACAGGCCAACTCTCAACACGACGAGATGGCCCGCATGCAACATCCCACAGGAAGCGGTTCGTGATAGTGTTTCGTACATCATTCACCTAGTTTCAGACAGTCATAATATAAATATGTATTTTGGTTATTTATCAAAATATGGGTAATTTGAAGTGTAAGTAACTTACATAGTTTCTAAGCCATGTCTCAAAGTTATTCTCAATGTAGACATCCAGGTCTGCCATCTGAATATTGGGTGCATGCATACGCACCTCATCAACGAACAAACTACAAGATCGCATAAGAAGACGATGGAGCATAAACTGGATGAGGTTAGTAGAAAAGAATAAAAGTTTTGTTTCAAAGAAACATGTAAATATTTAGCTTTGGGTATTGTTTCACTTACTCGAGGTACGGCTTCACCTCCTTACAATTCAGTAACACATATGCAGCTGCGACCCTCAATTCATTGTCATCAAGATAGCGATACCTTGATGCCCCATATGGTCGACCCGGGTATCTAAATATAGACCACACCGATTCATCAAATGGTCCTTCGCCGCCATCATCATTACGCGGTACTCGAGTAGCCATATGTGGGATATGGGATTCAAAGTAGTGAGAGCAAAATGTAGAGGTCTCCTCAATTAGATATGCTTCACAAATTGAACCCTCTACATGAGCCTTATTTGAAACCTTCATTTTCAGGTCATGCATACAACGCTCAAACTTGTACATCCACCTATATTGAACGGGGCCTCCAACTCTTGCTTCGTAAGGTAGGTGAACCGGCAAATGTTCCATCGAGTTGAAAAAAGCCGGTGGGAAAATTCTTTCCAACTTACAAAGTATGACAGGTATATTTGCTTCCAACTCGACCATGTGGTTCACATCTAACTCTGGGGAGCATAAATCTCGGAAGAATTGGCTTAACTCGGTCAACGGTTTCCATATATTATCAGGCATTGCTTCAAGTGCAATTGGGAGGAGCCTCTGCATCATTACATGACAGTCATGGCTTTTCAGACCTGTCAGTTGACTTACATTACTGTCAACACACCTCGCAAGGTTCGATACATACCCGTCTGGGAGTCTAAGTGTTTTAACCCAATTAAGCACATCAGTTCTGTGCTCTCTGTTTAGTGCAAATGTGGCTTTAGGTTTAACTGCTCGGCCGTCACCCTGAGGAATTAAATGTAGCTCTGATCGACTGCACAGAATCTCAATGTCTTTACGCGCCTTCACGTTGTCCTTAGTTTTATTGGTCACATCCATCACTGTATTCCATATATTGTCAAACACATTCTTCTCAATATGCATAACATCCAAATTATGGCGGATCAAATTAGTCTTCCAATACGGTAGCTCCCAGAAAATACTTCGTTTTGTCCAATTATGGGTTCTGCCATAACCTGGTATGGTTACAACCTGTCCATTGCGAACTACAGAAGGCAAATGTGAGATACGTTCAAATATTGCTGCTGGTGGGAACCGCTCAGGAGACAACGATTTCTCAACTTTTCCTCTCTTAAAGGAGACTCTGTTCCTTCTGTATGGGTGATCCAACTCTAGAAATTGTCGATGACAATCGAAGAACGACGTTTTCCTTCCATGCTCAAGTTGGAAAGCTTTACTATAATCTATGCAAATAGGGCACGATAACCTTCCATGAGTCATCCATCCGGACAACATCCCATAAGCCGGGAAGTCATTTATGGTCCACAAAACCGAAGCGCGGAGCTGAAAATTTTGTTTCAGTGAAACATCCCATGTTTTGACCCCATCCTCCCATAGCTGCTTCAATTCATGAATAAGTGGTTGTAAATAGACATCAATATTCTGACGTGGACTCCGAGGGCCAGGTATCAATGCAGTTAAAAACATATATGGCTTCTTCATACACATCCACGGAGGCAAATTATAGGGTGTAACAATGACAGGCCAACATGAGTATTGTTTACCAGAGTACCCGAAAGGCGTGAACCAATCAGAACAAACTCCAAGGCGAACATTTCGGGTTTCCGCCGCAAACCACGGGTACGTGGAATCAAAATGTTTCCATGCTTCCCCATCTGAAGGATGTTTTAAAACATTTGGGTCGGATCGATGCTCACTATGCCACCGCATGTGCTCTGCAGTTGACAGTGAAGCATATAGTCGCTGAAGCCGAGGAGTGAGTGGTAAATAGTGCATAGTCTTCCTTGCTCTATCCTTACCTCGCCCATTTGTCCTCGGCTTAAACCGAGATTCACCACAAAACTTGCATTCTGAAGCAGCTTCATCAGTATTCCAAAACAACATGCAGTCGTTTACACAAGCATCAATTTTAAAATGGGCAAGACCTAGTTGTGAAACCAATTTCTTCGTCTCATACCAATTGGATGGCATCTTGCTGTCACTTGGCTGCGTCTCTTTCATCAACGTTGCGATACCATCATAACACTCTCTTGGTATATGATATTCTGCTTTTAGGTTTAACAACCGAACTGCAGCAGAAAGTTCAGAATGCTTATCACATCCATCCCAAAGAGGTGTACTAGCGGAGTCCAGTAACTCAAAAAATTTTCTAAACTCTTCATTAGGTTGTTGATCCTGATCAGTGGAATTCTGATGCATACTTGGACTCGCTGCATCAAATACCATTTGAGCATATGGGTTTATATTTGAACTGTACTCAGACTGCTCATACACATCAGAATTATGAAACGGCTGCTGCGGAGGCTCTGTAAATGCCTCCCCATGAGCTGTCCAGTTGGTGTAATGAGGCATGAAACCCACTCTGCATAGATGCACTCGCACGTCATCACAAAACTTAAACCTCAAATTTTTACACCTCTTACACGGGCAACGTATTTTGTTTCCATCCATGTGAGCTGGGTTACTACAGGCGAATGTTATGAACTGCTCAATCCCTGTCTCCCACTCCTCTGTGTACCCAACTCGACCCGGTAAATACCGACTACTATACACCCAACAACGTTCCATGGAGTCCTACCAATAGATTTATTTTTTTAGTTAATCTAAACCATGTCCTTTAAAACACAGAAACTGTAATTACTAAGTTACGGTTTACGTAAGGTGCCCAGGCAGTTGGAATTTTATTTAAGGTTTACTGTTAATACGTATACGTAATAGGAAGAAATTCATAATATGATATCCCTATAAGTGTTAATGGTACCCCGTTGATGGGTTTAGGGGTTACTTAATACATTTTATGTAACGTGTAGGGTTAATGATTTTACTTTTACATATAAATATTTTATCCATATATTTACTTTTTGCGAGTACTCTTATTATTACTATTACTTTACAACAACTCGTCTCATAAAAATTATTCTTTCAATAATTATATATTATTAGTATTTTTTTTCTAATTATTATCACTCTGAATGGATTACTTATTATAATAATAATAATAATACTTATTATTATTATTATTACTATTACTATTAGTACTATTTCAATATACAATTATTATTATTAATATTATTATTAATATTCTTATTATTATTCTTCTTCTTATTCTTATTATAATAAATTATTATTATTATTATTATTATTATTATTCTTCCTCTGTGATTAATGCCAGTTAAAATTATAATTTGTCTTATTGGATTTATTATTGGCATACAGATTGCCAATAGTAGTAATAGTATTACTACTATTACTTTACTACTAATGTTAGAAAAAGTTATTTATTGTTCCAAATACTAGAAATTATATTATTATTATTCCTATTAATATTATTATAATTGATATTACTCATAAATGATTTGGTAGATCAGAAATAACAATACTTAATATTATTAATATTATTCAAGGTCAAACTTAATCAAATAAAATTAACTTACTAGAAATACTATAGAAATTTATATTAATGCCAATTATGAAAACATTGTGCTCAAAATTCCAATTAACCATTGTACATGGCATAAAAATATATTACCCAAACAATTGACTTCAAACCAAATCCATTTGGTATTTTTGAAATATGCTAAATAATTTAACACACAAATATACTAATTACAAAAAGTTAGCATCCAACTAATTATTTTCTGTTCTTAAATATACAAACTACGTCTAACACATAAATGTACTACCTAAATAATTTACATCCCACCATTAATTATTATTTTTAAATATACTAACTAACTTGAGACATAAATATATATACTAACTAAACAATTTTTTAAAAAAATACGTAAACAATTTACGGAAAACAATTTTATTTTCTACTTGGAAATATACTAATACTTAGTACTTAAATATTTTTAAAAATATTTCGTAAACCATTAATAGAAAACAAAGAATTTTCTATTTGTAAATATTTAATTACTTAGTAATTAAAGTTTTTTTGTAAATATACTAACTACTTTTACACATAAAAGTACTACCTCAATTAAACAAACCCATAAAAACTAATTTCAAATGTAAAATATACTACCTAAACAATGTACTTTAAACTATTTATTTAATATTTTAAATTATTCCAACTAATTTGAGAGATAATTATACTACCTAAACACTTTATTAAAATCAAAATTATTAATTATTTTGAAATATAATAACTAATTTCATACATAACTTTAGTATACCTAAACAATTTACGTATAAATAATAATTTACTAATTTTAATTATCTAAACTAACTTCACACATAAATATAGTACCTAAACAATTCAATTAACACTAATAATTTCATATTTTATAATTCATCACGAAAATAAAAAAAAATTGTAAGAAAATACACATAAATTTCGAATTGTATATATTTCCAATGGGTAACCTAAAAAATTCACATCCAACCATCAACAACCCAAAATCACAAATATTGCATATATTTCAAACCAAATAAACAACTAAAAATCCGGATAATGCGTATTTATTCGTATAAAAATTTAAAAAATATAAAATAAACAAACTTACCTCAAATCACGCTCTATCTTCCTTCAAATGGCAGCAAAGAACTGCAATCATGCAATAAAACCCAAAATATTCAATCCATTATCAACCAAAACAGTGAAACGAGGCAAAAATCGAAAAAAAAAAATCAACGAAAAGCGTAAAAAAATGAAACTAACCTGTAGATCTCCTGAAATGACACCAGATCCAAGTATAACTGAGGTAGACAAAGCTGTTTTCACGGCAAAAATGAACCAAAACGTGAATGTGTGTGTTGTGTGAGGAAAACAGAAGGTAGGAGAGAGAGACGCGAAATGGCAGCGCGCTGGAGAAGACGACTCGCGCTGGGGGGGGGGGGGGGGGGGGGGGAATTTAAAAACTTTTTTTCCAACGGCTAGGGCCGTTGGAAATCCTAAAATAAAACGCACCGTTTCATTAAACGCACAAAATAAAATTTCTTTCCATTTCCAACGGTCTCAGCCGTTGGAAAACTTTCAAACTAAAAATTGCCTACTTAATTTTCCAACTGTTATAGCCGTTGGAAGAAAGAAATACAAACAATTTATTTTCCAACGGCTTAAGCCGTTGGAAGTGTATTAAATCCAAATTTTGCAGAAAATCTATTAATTAATACCCATTTTCCAACGGCTTAGCCGTTGGAAGTAATATCTACATAATTTCTTCATTTTCCAACGGCTAAAGCCGTTGGTAATATAATAAATCCAAATTTCAATGAAAAAATCCATTAATTTACACATTTTCCAACGGCATAAACCGTTGGAAGTAATATATACATAATTTCTTCATTTTCCAACGGCTAAAGCCGTTGGAACTAGAAAAATCCAAATTTCGCAAAAAAATTGCATTAATTTACCCATTTTCCAACGGCATAAACCGTTGGAAGTAATATATATACATAATTTCTTCCTTTTCCAACGGCTAAAGCCGTTGGAACTATAAAAAATCCAAATTGCATGCAAAATTCAGTAATTTACCTATTACTTTGGCCCATTTTCCAACGGTTGAAGCCGTTGGAAGTTCTATATATATAAAATTCCCACAATTTCCAAATATGATATTATCTAAGTTTATGTAATTTACCAGAAAATTCCTTTTTCCCCTTTTTCCAACGGCTTTAGCCGTTGGGAATATTATATATGTCTACATTTATGTAATTTACCAACAAAATCCATAAATCCCACATTTTCCAACGGCTTAAGCCGTTGGAAAGATTAAATATTATGTAAATTTATATAATTTACGCAAAAAATCAATATTTTCCCATTATCCAACGGTTTTAGCCGTTGGAAATATTATATATTATCTAAATTTATATAATTTACCAAAAAAAATCCATATTTTCCCCATTTTCCAACGGCTTCAACCGTTGGAAAGATTGTATATATTATGTAAATTTAATACTCTAAAACTTCCAACTGCTAGGCAGTTGGAAAAACTTTTCTCCTCATTCCAACGGTTTTGGCAGTTGGAAATTTCCAACTGCTTGACCGTTGGAAATAAGGGCAGTTGGAAATCGAGGGATTTTTAGTAGTGCAAATAAACAAACGGCAATGTTATTGGACATATAAAACAAAGCAGCTCATTTAGAATATTGCTCCTAGAAGCTGAAGGGACGAACTAGGAAGTTCTGGGAAATCTTCATCTTGATCTTCTGATCGATCGGCGGATGGCTCCTTGAAGTCGAAGCTACCAATTAAGCATCAGCAGCCCCGATTGCGGTGATGACTAATCTTCTGGTCATTGCACTCACAACCCTTTTGCTGGTGTGGCTACTCAAGTTCAGGGAAGGCCTTGCTTTTAAATCTGAGAAACAAGCTTAAGATTCTCAACTTAAGTTTCTTAATTAACTGATTAGTTGTGGATATCTTCGCAAACCATTGTCACACATTTCATTATTATACTATGTTAATTGGACTCCGATACGGTACGAATATATGGAAAATATTTACTCGATAGTATTGCATTTTGATTCCTTGATTCACTTCGATCTCACAACTGTCAAGGTAAATGCACACAGACATTCATCTTATGATTTATTTTTCCTTCTTTTGATTTCAGCTTCATGTATTTTTCATGGTGGTTGGATTTATTTTAGCTGCGGGTGAAGGTAATAAGCTTATCATTTAATGAAAAATATAATTGTGTCTGTTGAAGATTGCCTCAACTTTGTTCTTAACCTTCATCCCACATGGACTAGGAAACAAAGGCTTAATGCCTTAGCTCAATATTTCACCCTTCATCCCACATTGGCCATAGAAAGGGCCTTGGTACCTTCAACTCCTTATATAAGGAGCTTAGTTGTGACAATTAGAATTCCTCCCACAATCTAGTAGTCACTTAGATTGTATTCTTCTTCTTTTTTAGTGAATTCTTTCTTTCGGCTTGCCGCCCGAGGTTTTTCCCCGATTTGGGGTTTTCCTCGTAAATTCTTGTGTCTCTTTTTTTTGTGCTTACGTTCTGATTCCTAACAAACTGGTATCAGAGCCAAGGTTAGGTTAGTGATAGCTGCTTATAGTATGCTCTGTGGTTGCCCCTAATAGGCGGATCCTCCACATCAGAAATAAGTAGTTTATCAATTCATCTTGTGGTGTTGGTTACTATTCACATATTGTTTCTGTATATGAGTATTATTTCCGTATATGATCACTATTCCCGTATATGGTTACTGTTCCATATACGGTCACTATTCACGTGTACGGTTACTATTCACGTGAAATTGTCAGAGCTTATTTTTTGCTCAGAAAGCTCGTTGCAGAGCTGTGATGGCTTCGACATCGACAAAGCTTGATATAGTACCACTCATGTATAGCACAAAGTTTTCAATTTGGAAAATCAAGACGAAAGCAATTCTCATAAGTCTTGATTTGGGTGAGGCACTACTCGGGATGGAGAATATGTCTGGAACAGAGCAGGAGAAGGAGAAAAAGAATCTGAAGGCACTTGCTCAAATTCAGTTGCACTTATCAACGGAGATTCTTCAAGAGGTCAGTAAGGAGATAACTGCTGCCAGCTTATGGTTGAAGCTTGAATTGCTTCTTATGACAAAAAGTCCAGCAAGTCGCTTGTACGCTAAATCCAGGCTGTACTCGCATAAGCTGTCAGAAGGTAAGTCTATTAAATCATATCTTAAAGAATTCAGAGAGATCATCAATGATTTAGAAAATCTTGATGTTAAGACCGATGGTGAGGATTTGACTATGCTTTTATTATATCATCTGCCAACATCATACAATAGTTTCCGTGATACCATGCTTTATGGAAAAGATACAATAACTTTAGATGAAGTTTGTTCTAGTTTATTGTCAAGAGATAGAATGGACACTTCAAAGTGTGAGGAAAGCGGAGAAGGCTTGTATTCAAGAGGCAGATCAGTTGAAAGAAAGAATGATAGAGGATCATCTTCAAGGTCCAAGTCAAAACATCGGAATCTTTATTTCAACTATTGTAAGAAGAAAGGTCACATTAAGGATGATTGTTACAAATTAAAGAAGAAGAATCAAAATGCTGAAAATGGAGACAAGAACAAGCAAAGGCCACCAGATGAGGCTAGTATTGCCACCAATGAAGATGACTTTGCTTTAGTTGCTGAAAACTCATCTATAAACAGCACAGAAGCTCATATAACTGCACAAGCAGAAAGTAGCAGGAGTGGCGAATGGACCATGGATTTTGCTTGCTCATTCCATTTGACTCCCCATAAGGACTAGTTTTACACATATGAACCGGTCAATCTAGGAGTAGTCATGATGGGGAATGACAATGCATGTAGAATTGCAGGCATCGGTGACATCAAAATTCGAATGCATGATGGGATAGTGAGAACACTATTAAATGTTTGCCATGTCCCTGATATGAGAAGAAATTTAATTCCTTTGAGTACATTGGAAGAAAATGGTTGTTCCTTTATTGGCAGGGATAGTTCGCTGAAAATCGTCAAAGGATCATTGGTAGTCATGAAAGGCCAGCGGAAAGGAAAACTCTACATTTTGGATGGCAAGACCGTGGAAGGCCAATCTGCAGTTGCTGAATCATCTATGTCTGATGAGGAGGTGACAAAATTGTGGCACATGAGGCTAGGCCATATGAGTGAAAGAGGCATTTCTGAGCTGAGCAAAAGAGGACTACTCGGAGAACAAAAGGTCAGTAAGTTAGATTTCTGCGAACATTGCTTATTTGGAAAGCAAAAGAGAATCTCTTTTACTACTCCTGCAAAACATAACACTAAAGGAACTCTTGATTATATTCATGCTGATATTTGGGGACCGTCTCGTGAAGCATCTCTTGGTGGAGCTCGTTACATGGTTACCTTCATTGATGATTTTTCAAGGAAGGTTTGGGCATATTTCTTGAAGCATAAGAATGAAGCCTTTGTCGCATTTAAGCAGTGGAAGACTCTGATCGAGAAGCAGACCGGGAAGCAGGTGAAACAGCTAAGGACAGATAATGGTTTGGAATTCTGTTCGGGAAAATTCAAACAATACTGCAAGGATCAAGGTATTGTTCGCCATCTGACCGTTCCAGGGACTCCACAACAAAATGGTGTAGCAGAACGGATGAACAGAACCTTGTTGGAAAAGGCAAGATGCATGCTTTCAAACTCTAGATTGGGGAAGAAATTTTGGGCAGAGGCAGTCTCTACAGCTTGTTTTCTGGTAAACAAATCTCCTCATACTTTTATTGGTTTAAAGACACCTGAAGAAGTTTGGTCGGGCAGTCCGACTAACTATAATGATCTTAAGATATTTGGATGTCCTGCTTATGCATATGTGAATGAAGGGAAGTTAGATCCTAGATCGATTAAATGTGTCTTTCTAGGATACACTACAGGAGTTAAAGGGTATAAATTATGGAATCCTCATACTTCCAAAGTTTTCACAGCCAGGAATGTTATGTTTGACGAGACATCCATGTTGCATCAAAAGGAGGAGTTGACTGTCGCTGATCCAAGCATTGAGAAGGAAAAGATTGGAAGCAAGGTGGAGCTCCAAATACATCCTGAAAGTCATGATCAGGATGTCAAGGATACACAAGTTGAGGTGGAGCAACAAGCCTCAACTGATGACATTCAGCCTTCTCATTCTATTGCTATCAATCGTCCCCGTCGTAGCAATCAAGGTATGCCTCGAAAGAGGTTAATTGAGGAAGCAGACTTTGTTGGGTTTGCTTTTGCAGCTGTTGAAGAGACAGAGAGTTGTTTTGAACCTGCAAATTATAAAGATGCAACTAACTGTCCAGATTCTTCTAAGTGGGTTGTAGCTATGCAAGAAGAGATGGAATCACTTCAAAAGAATGACACTTGGACACTAGCTAAACTACCCAAAGGTAAAAGAACTGTCAAGTGCAAGTGGGTGTTCAAGAAGAAAGAAGGAATTCCCGGAGTTGAAGAACCAAGGTATAAAGCTAGACTAGTTGCAAAAGGCTTTAGCCAGGTACCGGGAGTTGACTTTAATGATATTTATTCTCCTGTTGTGAAGCATAGTTCTATCCGACTGTTTCTTGGTCTTGTTGCGTTAGATGATCTTGAGTTGGAGCAACTTGATGTTAAAACAGCTTTTCTGCATGGTGATTTAAAGGAAGAAATCTACATGGAGCAACCCGAAGGTTTTAAGGTCGAGGGGAAGGAGGACCATGTCTGCAAACTCCAGAAGTCATTATATGGCCTCAAACAATCACCTCGACAATGGTATAAATGCTTTGATATGTTTGCTTTGAATCTTGGTTTCAGGAGAAGCAGTTATGATTCATGTGTCTACATGAGACTGGTTGGAGATGGTTCATTCACATATTTACTGCTTTATGTGGATGACATGCTTATCACAGCAAGGAGCAAGTCAGAAATTGCCAAGATTAAGGCGCAATTAAGTGCAGAATTTGATATGAAGGATTTAGGTGTAGCAAAACGCATCCTAGGCATGGAGATCAAGCGTGATCGTAAGGCTAGGAAGCTTTATCTTTCACAGGAGGGTTATGTACGCAAAGTTCTGGAGAGGTTTGACATGAGCAAAGCCAAATCAGTTTCTACACCTCTTGCTGCACACTTCAAGTTATCATCGCATCAATGTCCGACAACAAATGAAGAAATTAAGAAGATGGAGAAAATACCATATGCAAGTGCTGTTAGGAGCATTATGTATGCAATGGTTTGCACGCGTCCCGACTTAGCACATGCAGTTAGCGTTGTGAGCCGTTACATGGCTAATCCAGGACAAGAGCATTAGCAAGCAGTAAAATGGATATTAAGGTATCTAAAAGGTACAACTACGGCTTATCTTGAGTTTGGCGGTTCTAAAGCTGGATTGATTGGATATGTGGATTCTGACTACGCGGGTAATCTTGACACTTGACGATCCACATCAGGTTACATTTTTACATTCGGTGGTTGTGCTGTGAGCTGGAAGGCTTGCCTACAAGTAACAGTTGCTCTTTTAACTGCAGAAGCAGAGTATATGGCAATCACTGAAGCAATGAAGGAAGCAATTTGGCTTAGAAATATTTATACAGAGCTTACTCAAGATGATCGTAGGCTGAAGATATATTGTGATAGCCAAAGTGCTATTTTCTTGACAAAAGATAGCATGTTCCATGAGCGTACTAAACATATTGGAGTCAAATATCACTTTGTTCGTGAAATTGTTGATAAAGGTGATATTGTGATCATGAAGGTTAGTACGTTGGATAATGCTGCTGATATGATGACGAAGACTCTTCCTGTATCTAAGTTCAAACATTGTTTGGACTTAGTAAATCTTATTTGTTGATTATCACTTACTTGGAGGTGGCTGTGAAGATCAGAGAAGAAGGTTACAGATCAATTTGGTATGAAGGTGGAGTTTTGTTCATGTACAACAAAATTGATGCAAGGTGGAGATTGTTGAAGATTGCCTCAACTTTGTTCTTAACCTTCATCCCATATGGACTAGGAAACAAAGGCTTAATGCCTTAGCTCCATATTTCACCCTTCATCCCACATTGGCCATAGAAGGGCCTTGGTACCTTCAACTCCTTATATAAGGAGCTTAGTTGTGACAATTAGAATTCCTCCCACAATCTAGTAGTCACTTAGATTGTATTCTTCTTCTTTCTTAGTGAATTCTTTCTTTCGGCTTGCCGCCCGAGGTTTTTCCCCGATTTGGGGTTTTCCTCGTAAATTCTTGTGTCTCTTTTCTTTGTACTTACGTTCAGATTCCTAACAGTGTCAATTAATGAGCATCAATTTCTCTAACATTTTAATTACTTGACGGTGCCGGTGAGAAGGAGAAGCCAGAAGGCGGTTCATTTCATATTGCATTTGGTAGCTCTTGTTTGTGGGATATTGGGGATCTATGCAACCGCCAAGTTTCACCATGAACAAGGCATTCCAGATATTTATACCTCACATTCCTGGCTAGGCGTCATTACCATCTCCTTGTTTGGCTTGTAGGTAATTATACTACTACTTAACTATATGTTTGTACTTGCATCACCGACAAGTTCAAAATTACATGCCTTAAACGCCAACTTACTAGTAATTTAGTGACTGGTTGAACGCTTTCTGGGGCAGATTCCGGGAGCCGAAATGTCGGCAAGCGGTTTGCACATGCCATGGCATGTCTTCGGAGGCCTTGTCGTTTTCTTGTCCAAGAAGCGCTCATTGTCAACTTCACTGGCTTGCTTCTTTTCCTCTTTGCAGTTGCCATTGCCCTGACCGAACCGTTGTTCTTCCACGAGCCTTTTAGTTGCGACATATGCTCATATAGACGCTTTATTAGTCCCATTTGAAGTTACATTTGTATTTAGATTGAAAAGATTGATTGTACTTCCAGATGTTTCCTTTCTGGTCTGTGATGTAATTTCCTGATTTGTGTTTGACTTCTTGGAGGAGAAGAATGCTGTCTAGTTGAAAGAGGATATGCCATTCGCTCAATCATGATTTTAGATTTGTAGTGTCAATCTGCACCAAATTCACAATCAAAGTATGCGAAAACTATCATGCTTCTCATGTGCCAGAGGGGCACCAGCTGGTCCGACCAATCGAAAATGATATGACACGCCTAGGCCTAGCAAAAACCAGAAGCAAAGTCTTTGTAGGCTCTGTTAAAAATAGGGACCTTACAAGCGAAGGTAGGCCAGTTAACAAACAGACAAGTAGCCAGTGTCTGGTCGTGATATCCCAACATGCCAATTCCCATGCTCAAAAGAAGAGGAGGCAAATTCAAACATAAAGGAAAATATGCACAAAAACATCAAACTACCACAACGGTGACAAGGGATCCTTTTGCTTTGTAAGGTTAACTATCCACCAGGTACCTTATACAGGTAAGGAAAGGCTCCTGTTATGTGCAACGTTATGTGGCTTTATCTCCCATGAGGCAGCTTGTTGCGCTTCCTCCTGACGGATGAATGGCATCGAAATTTCCTGTATCATTAACTCTCCACAGAAGGGGCACTCGCTTGCCACTGCATCATCTAATTGCAAGCGAAGCTGAACAATGTTCAAGCACAACTGTTATTCTCATTTTCATTAGAGGACATGCTGATAGAAAAGCAAAACAAAGATAGACACAGAAAATGACAGGGAAAATAGAATCCCCTTCCCATCCCGACCAATAGATAACGGTCAGCTGTTTACAGTTCAGACATAAATTGTGGACATAAGATCAGATAGAATTTTTCCATTTTCCAAAAAGGGAAGCTCACTTTTGACACACTATTGTGCTTTAATAGGAGTAATACCAGCGTACACAACTAAAGACATCATCAAAGGAAGACAGAACATGGCATTCAACTTTAGATAATTGTTCTTATCATTGTAATTGATTGGTACTAAGAGTGCTGCTAATATCAAGTGATTTGCTTTTGTGTGGAGGTGTACAAGAATTGCAGGGTAGAAAAAGAAATAGAAAACTTATTTCATCAAGCTTAAGCTTCCGCATCTCTTAACATTTATACTTCTGCACCAATAAGAAGAAACTTGACACAATTAAACAGCAAAGCAATCTGAAGCTTGGAATAGCTGTTACAACAAACCGTAATTGCACCCAAAAGCAGTGAAGCAAGTATGCCCTAAGTACCTTATCTGCTGGGCTCATGCTACTTATGGATTCCTCTGTTATGCTTCCATTTGTTTCCTTCTTTGCTTCACTCCCATGCAAAGTTAATTTCTTCTGCAAATCTAGTATGTATTCTGCCTGCAACAATAGTTAGTGAAAAGGAAGATGCTAAAGAGTCAACAGGCTATAAGAAACAAAGCCATAAATGAATATGTTTCAGTCTGCAGTTAGGCTGTTTAATAAGACTAGGGAAGCAATGCACTGCCAAAGTTAAGTTTCGGTGCATGTTCATGGATCTAGGGTCAAATCCCAGTTAGATTTATGATTAAAGAATTCAGAGACAGTTAAACACAAAAGAGTCAAAGACAATAAAATAAAACAAGTTCCCATACTTGAGCTTCATTGGTGCAGCGTGTCACATGTGCAATAAGGCAATGTGCATGAAAGGTGTGGCCACAGGGAAAAATATAAAAAGGAGCCATTGGTCCAACAGCTGTATAGCCTTGAGCCATCCGATAGTCAACTCCTGTGGTAAGGACTTTGCGTCTACAAACCTAAAAAAACAAAAAATCAATAATATGATGTCAATAGGTTCAATTTTCATAGCTCAAAAAGAGAAATAAAAGTTAAAAGGAAATTTGTCTTACTTTATATTGGGAAAACATAAAAAGGAAAAAAAACTCATGCATGTTTTGAGTGATGCTATAAATAAACTAAAGTCCAGCTTTTCTCTAGAAGGGAGAAGAAAGAATGTGAGAATTGGGAAAGTGGATAGATATTCTAACAAGCTTTTTTTTAACAAAAAAAAAAGACAGAGATAGGACATAAGTTCATCATAGATTTTATGCTTGATCATGTATAGATAACAGGGGCAAATTAAAGCAAGTGTAAGTACGAAGTAGGTGTCTACATCATAAGAATTAACTGACCAAAACATCAGAAATTCACAATAAGTCATTGGTATGATCAATACCCCACATTCCTCTTCATGATCAATGATAGCATATCTTTGAGCTAGTGCACTAATATCATTTCTGATGTTGTCTGCCCCATGAGTTGCATCATTCATTTCCTGTTTCAGTTGCTCAATTTGCTTGTTGTAGTCCTCCAGTGACGAGCAAATTGCTTCCTAGAGAAAATCAAAAGAAATTCAAAAGATAACTGAAATCAATTATATGAGCACGGAAGCCGTGAAAAGTAATTTCAACCAGTTAGCTTCATAAGTAGAATAATATGTGGCAAATAACTAAAGCTATTTCAACCCATGGATAGAGGAGCCAGCTCCAGAGAAAGGTGTGATTCCCATGATCAGGAACTTTTTTCATGCATAGAATAGGAAAATCAAGTTCAGTGTCGAGCAATCTTATTACATATTTACTCAGCACTGTTCAATATCCCATCGCTGCTCAGGGACAGACAGCAAAAGGGAAATATAGATGCCAAATACTGTAACATCGGTTACATATCCCAGTTCCTAGTTCCTACTTCTTGTCCAAAATGACTTATCTAAAACATATCAACTACTTTGGAACTGTTGCAGAACAGAAAAGAAATGTAATCACAAACTTGCATCCCAATCAAATCCACACAATAAATGGCCACAACCCTGATGCACTTGAATAAAGAGTCGCCACATGTATTAGGTTTGATCCCAAAATGAGAGTATCTACAAATTCTGCTGGTGTCTAGAACAGTCAGAATACTCCCAAGTCCCAAGTGCCCAGTTAAACCTTCCTATTCAAAATTACAGGTGGAAGTTATTTTGCTGAGACATCTTAGAAAATCCATTAAGAAACTTACCTTCCAACTACCATAACAAACTATTCATTATATGCAACTTGGTGCCTGAAACCTTACCTTGAAGTCATCTATCAGGGCAAAGTCAGGAAAGAAGGGTAATATGTCCTCAATCTTTAACAAGCCATCAGTTTCCTTGAGAAATGCTATAGCCTTCCTTATATTCTCTCTCCTAGCACCTTTTTCCTGCTTGATTACATGCTTAGCAATCATGAGCCAGAGCTTTTTCCTCAAATCCTCATCATCTTCAACCTTGTCTGCTTCAGCCATAGCAAGCTCAGGGTCAACCTACACCCCACCAACATGAAACGAAACATCAACCAAATATGATAAATGAGTCTTGAATATAACAAAGATAAAGGCACCTTGAGAATGGATTCCTAAGCAGTAAGCTTGTTTCACTAGAAAATTTCAACAATGAAAGAAGCCAGGTTTCAATGATGAAAGAAGTCGGGTAAATAAATGATATATGTGATATTTGGTATCAATTATTTTCTACAACAAAAGCTCCATAAATCAAACACTCCAACCAGAATTGATTGCCCATTTCACCTTTTCCTGGTTCAATATTATTCTCTATTTTCCCCCATACAATTTGTTCCGTTGAATTCTCTAGTTAGATTTATGAAGTTATGCATATACCAACACTTCTAACTGTTGTTTATACCCCAGCTCACCCCCCCACCAAAACAAAAAAAAAAAAAGCGAACAAACACAAATTGCTTGATCCTTTTTCCTTCATTTAACAAACTCTGACAATTACTCCCTACATCAGATGCAAAATCCTCATATAAAGAATGGAAACAATGACTATAATACTTCAATTAACTAAACCAAAACTACATGAAATTTTCAAATCTAAAAAAATCAGATTATCTGATCAAAGAATTGGCTTATACAGTTAAGATTTTATTGAATATCAAACATAAATGGAGCAAAATGAACTGCCAGACAGATAGATATCACCTGAAGAGCCAGGGCAACTGCCTCTTCATGCATTGACATCATGCTGTATATGTGGACACAAGCACGCATACGTTTCTCCTTAAGGCAAAGACGCAGGGCATATCTGGGATCATAGAAGAACTCTGGCCCATTTTCAGGTCCTTTTCCAAATTTACATTGCAGAAAACGCAAAAGGGCACCATCATCTTCCTGTATGTCAAATAAAAATAATAAATTTAAACATTCCGATTGTTCTCTCAAAACATTTTAGAAGGAACCTCCGGTTCAACTTTGAATGGCAGCATATATCGGACACAAGAAAAGGGATGTATGTCAAATGTCTATGGGCATGAATCAAGGTCAGAATGATCTCTCTATAAATTGCATAAAAGGTTGTACAGTTTGCAGATGATGACGTAATAACACCACTTTTACACATGCAAGACAGCAAGAGTTCCTTCTCTTACTTTTCTGAACATATATAAGCACCATTTCTAGTTTCTGTTGGGGTAAAATCCTGAAAAGACTACTGATTCTTTTGTTACTGGCAAAGTTAACCAAAATCCAGGTTCATGTTTCAGGCCTGCAAATGCAGATGCCATTTGTCATTTTTCAGGATGTTTTGCCAGCGTAATTTGTTTTAACTTGAGTCAACTTAATAAAAAATAACTGATTTTTATTTTTACATCTTTTTTGCCTGAAACCAATATCATTTGAAAGTCAATATTATTTAGGCGCAACTATCCATTGACTGTTTAATTTTTATGGTATTATTAAATTTTTATGAAATTTTTTTTTAAGTATTAAAAAGGAAATTTTCATAAAAATTTAATAATATTATAAAAGTTTTATTTTCAATGAATTACTCCATCTATATGATATTGGCTTTCAAATAAAATTAGTTCCTAGCAAAAATGATGTAAAAGTAAAAATAAGCCATTTTGAATTAACTGACTTTACTTAGAAACAAACTGCGTGTAAGTCTTAAGTCTATTTCCACAACTGCATGAAATATACATATAATTCTATCTTTCAGTCACAGGTCCATCAGTTAAACAAGATTCAGGGGATAGCATTGAGCAGCGCACGTAATTTTACTTTTACTTCAAAAAAATACAATGGTCAAACTATCAGACAGGAACACCAAGATGCAATTTAATCTAAAGATGTGAAACAGCTATATACAAACTTAAAAAAGACTAACAGAGACAACAGCAATAATAATACAAGAATACTTTAAAATAAAAATATTTCTATGGTATTCTATAATCAGTATTTCTATCAGAAGCAGCAAAAAAGAATGAAATGGTGGGTCAATTCAAAGTGTGAGACTTCAAACCAATGATGCAACTCAACCTGCTTGGCATACAAAGAAAGCAGCAAGTTGTGAATCCCAGGATCCTGATTATGCAAATGATGAACGCAGAATTCTAGGTACTTTATGACTTCATGTGTCTCATTCCTGCATATCATACATAGCAGCAGTATAAGTTATTCAAAACCAGATGAAATGATGAATGAAACTCAAAAATCCATAGCTGACTATCAACAAAGAGCATGAGACTTTACAAAATCATGTAAAAACTACCAAATGAAAAATTGAGATCAACCCATAGGTACTGAGGCTTGACAACGAAGGACTCAAGCAGCAGGAATGTGAACAAGAACATTATATGAAAATTTGAGAATTTTCTAATTAAAACAACTTGTCTTTCAGTTGGGCTTCTTATAAGAAAAACAAACAGTGTACTCTTTTAGGAGAGTCAATCATTACTTCTGCTTATTTCCTTGCAAGCAAAACACTGTTTATTTGATGCGACCACCAGGAATAATGTCAAAACTAAGTGTGTGATAGGAAATAATTGAAGCTTTTGTTAGATTGCAACGCAGGGTGCATTGTACCTTGCATGAGGCTCACTTGAATAACGCATCATTGCAGGGATAAGCCTTCTAGGTTTTAGGTTGTTTGAGGCCATCCAGGACTCCACAGTTTCATAGGCATCAAGTGAGATAAGATCTGGGGCAAACTTATACTGCAAAAACAAGTGAAGCTTCTTCAGTTCCACTTCAACATGCTGACTTTGGATTGGATGCCATAGCTTCTTATACGGGTCTTATACAAATTAAATCAACTGGCTTAAACAGGCATAAAACAATTCTTAAATATAAAAGATAGCATTCCCTCTATAAAAAAAGACTAAGAAATAGCAGGTACAAGGACTTAGACGAAAATTGCACCAGTTCTGAAGCTGTATACCTGAAGGTCCTCTGAAACAGCAGGTTTATGCAGTACCTCCAATGCTTTCTTTGCTTCACCTTGCTAAATGAAAAAGAATTAGATATTGCAAACACTGTTCTGAAATATCCATAAATTCTTATACATCCAATTGATTTGACCTAAAAAAATTCATTAAAAAAATCATCAATACTCCCCCTAATCAACTGAAAGGACACACTCATGTGGTGCTTTGCTTCTCTGTCTACTGAGATTAATTACCGATCACTTTCTTGAGAAAATTATCCAAAAGGAAGGACCAGATAGAAATCTACTATTCATTTGACAGTACTTTGGAAAATTCCCTCTTCTTTAGCAATTGCGACAATGACCATAAAAAAAAAAGAACTGTATTATTTGTGAATGTAAGAAGTAGAGGACTTATCTCAAATTATGGGCTATGTTTAAGTAACATCTAATGAGACAAACTTCAGCAATTAAGATAGTTTACTAATGGAAAAAACTCCCCCAATTGTTGAAGAAAAAGCTACCATTGTATAGTTTCTTTCAATTGCTTATGTTATTCACAAATCTTGTCATTGATTAAGATAGTTTACTTGCTGAAGAAAAAGATATAATTGGATAGTTTCTTTCATTGCTTATGCTAATCACAGATGTTATCAGTGTGCGGGGCCATAATATGAGGGAAGTGGCACATAAAACAAGCAAACATATGCTATCTAGGACACCTATCTACTTCACCAGCATATCATGTCGTAGCATTGTATCTGCACCAATTTCAGACTTTGTAAAATAATAGACAATTAAAAGCTTCATAATAAGGGCTCGCGAAACAAAGATGTGAAAGAATCTATGTCCAAATATTGATAGCATGTAACAATCAGAACAACGCTGGGTGAAAACATTTCATCCATCGAAGTCACAGCAGGAGCATTAAGCAAAAGGAAGAAAGTTGAAACGGTAATTGCATTAGTGTACTAAAGTGCTTCACATGCTGCATAGAAATTCATGAATTTTAATGTACCTGAATATAGTGATGAACAACAATCTCATATTGCTCCTTTAGATTAGCAAAATAGACTAATTCCTCAACTCGTCCATAGCTGTATACATCATGGAAAGAAAATATGAGCATATCAGAAAAGAATACAAGGAAGAACTTGAATTGATAAAAGTACTTCATACGATACCAACCTTTACCTATCATAGGGAAGGCGTATCAAAAGTATAGTGAGGCAGTAGAAGCAAATAGAACCATATAGAGTGAACATAGAGCATCATTATGTTCTTGTATCCTTGTTTGTCAGAATAAACGATATTGTTAGACTTGTTGAGGTAAAACAAATTTTCAGCTCACGTTTCATTAACAACTACTTTAATGTGTATCCTCTAATAACTCCACACAAACCGATCAAAAAGTACTTCTGATACCATTTTATACATAGAATAGATAAATTGAGTCATCCAAAGTCTTTCAGCTTCACCAAATAGTCTTCCTATGCTAATCTTTGACCAAGCACCAATACCCCTCAAAAGAACCTATAGAAAACCCACTAAGACCCTAGCCTTGTCACTCCAATGGAGCGACTTAGATAATTGTGTTTGCTTTTTTGGGAACAAAATAAATCCCGTCCAATATTGGAATTCCTCAATAAGTAAAGAATCATCCATCTCCAAGTTTTACTTGCACTCATTCTCCCCAAATTTGAATGAACATGACTTCTAGATTGGACAATAGTGACTGAAAAAAGGCCTAATCGCCCAGAACACCCCCAAACTATGTTGACTCAGACACTTTGCCCCTGAGCTTCAAACCAGCACACTTCAATCCCTGAACTATTATGACTCAGAGACTTTGCCCCTTGACTCAAAAACTTGGTCATGTGTGATCACGTGACTTCTGATCATCTGAGCAACCAATAAACATGGAAAAACTACACGTTCAGCCATCTAAGCTCTTAATTTCACTCTTTTGAACCCTAAACTTTTGCCTTCCAACATCTAACCCCCCATTCCCATCTTTCATCTTCCTCACCACCCAAGCCATCATGCCAACCCAGCTGAGATCCATTCACTGCCTCCCTCTAACCATCACTCTTGCAGCCGGAACCCCCATTACATCAACACCCCCAATGCTCTTGAAATTGCTTCAAACCGATGCTCCCGATTTGCCAACGCCAATGCCATCGTCTTGGAACCAGGTCTGAAAGCGCATTTCAGCCTCAAGATCTTCAAATCTGCAGTGAACATCTGGCCCCATTGGTTCCTCATCCCAGAAGCAAATGAGGGTGCCGACAAGCCCAACAAGCCCATCAAGGCCAGAGCAGCTGCCTCCACCTGATCAAGCATTCCTTGATTGGGTTTCTCCACTTCGGCTGGTGAAAGCCCAAAATCCAGGTGAACGAAACCAAAAAGAGCAAGGTAGACACAAACAGATTCAATAGGACAAAGAATCAATTAGATTGGGTTGAGTTCTCTCTAAAGATATGGGTTTAATGAGTTTTAGGTGAATTTTTTGTACTGCAATTTGATCTCATTGTGGTACAATTGGTTCTGGAAAGCTTAGGGTATTATTGCCCATTTAAAAATGAGCTAGGGCCATCCATTGGTTGGTGACATTTGCTGCCCTTTGGTTAGCAACGTTCATTGCCATAGGTGGCAGGAGGAGGCTTATTGAGTTGGGTGGTGTTTTCGCAAATATAAAATATTTGGGTTAATTTTTAAAAGTTTACCCCTTTATTTATTATTATTATTATTACTATTATTATTTTGATGAATAAGTCCCCCTAGTTTAGTAGAGCACATATTTAGCAAATTAGGTCTTGCAACACTGTTCTGAATGTCAGTCACGTGATGGCACGTGACCAAGTTACTGCACCAAAGGATCAAAGTGCCCTGATGTTGATAGGTCAGGGAACAAAAGGAGCCAGTTTGAAGTTTGGGGCAAAGTGTTCGAGTCAATATAGTTCAGGAGTGTTCTGGGTAATTACGCCCTGAAAAGATTACATTAAAATAGGAAAGAAATTGGATTTGAAGTTTACAAGATTGATAAAAATGGTAAAGGGTTACATTTTAGTAGGCCAAAGGTACATCCAAGAGCAAATTATGAAACGTGAAAAGATTTACCTTTCTAGAAGTTTCATCGTAGTTGCCTCATCTAATACATCCTTGCAATCACTTAGGAATGCACAGAACTCTCTAATGATTGCCTGGTACTCTGAATTACGATTCTCCAAAGCTGCATCATCTTCCAAAAGGAGCCGATTTATCTTTGACAAAGGAAAATCAGATCTAGTGTTATACCACTGAATTGAAAATATAAAAACTTTCATGTAAAATAGGAGAAAAAGTTATCTTCTATTGGTAGACTCCATAAAAAATGGAATAAAAGCCCAATAAATGGCCCTGGCAAAATTAGAAGTCCGACATTTTTGCTGCGGGGAACACAATGTTCAATCCTCTAGATTCCAGGTTTCACAAGAATATCTGGCCAGAGGGGGAACAACTATTGGAAATGGAAAGAACATCCCATTTCATTATCAAGCAAAGAATGGTGATTCTGAACTCCATGAATGAACCTACTCAACTCTCATAGTCTCATTGATCTCATCTTTCAACGAACCAAACCATGCTCCCCATCTTTCCTAAACTGAGTTTTCAATAATCAGAGATAACAAGCTCAAACATATGTACCCACTTTTCAATGATTTCAAGGCTTGATTCTCTGTACAACTTAAAATAAGCATAACCTTAGATGTACGGAATACGAAATGAATGTGCGTGCACACACACACACACACACACACACCAGAATACATATAAGAGTGCGGCTGTGGCAGGTGGGCGAGCAATAATAGAAATGGTTCGACAAGGAAAAAAAAGAAGGTTTGACAACACCAGGTTTTGCACAATTCTGAGCAGTTTCCTCATCTTGGTCATCCTCTCATGATACATACTCATTAGTGTTAGAAAAGGCATCACCATAAATGTAATCATCTTTCCATCCTAAGGGATTGTGATCATGCAGGTTAATTTGAGCTAATAGCAAAAAGTTGAACACAAAATTATAAAGCAACTTAATGGCATGTTATCAATTGATATTTGGCAAGTTATTTACAAAAGGCAGCCAACCTTATCCAAGTATAGTTCAGCTGCCCATGTAGATATCATTGTTATTTGGCATTTGTCATCCTTCCCAAGATTATCTAACTTCCTCAATAAGAAAGTCCTCAAAGCTTCCTGTCAGTAACAAAAACTTGTGAGCTCCAAAATACATATTCAGCAGAAAAGAATTACATGGACTGAGTGTGCATGATACAAAAATTGCTTAAGATAGCATAAAAATGTTTGCATGGAAAATTTCATATCGGATCCTTCTACACTAATCTTTAAGTGCACCAAAGCAGATAAGAATAACAATAAGAAACAAGAGCGATAATACAGGAAAATAATGTGGTTCTTGAGTGTATAAACATGTCATTTCCTACATCCACCCTCCCCACTGTTCTTCCCCCCTCGTTCTCTAAATTACCCCTAGAAAAGTGGTCCAAATGGAGGCATACAAAATATAGAAGTCGTCACATGGCAAAAAGGAGGCTATTGGATTTTGTATCCAGTCTAGGACCAGGGGAAAGAAACAAGTCCAGAAATGACATGCATCCATGAGGTAGAGTATGGCAATTGTGTCCTATAAATCAAACCTCTTATATTTGCACTAAAACAATAAATGAATAACTCTGCTACAACATTGATAGCAATTGCATAAATGCAAGAACCCTTCACAAATGTAACACCTTTCTTAGGAAGTGCAGTGCTACACTGGAAAAACTGTAAGATTTTTCAATCTTAATGTGTTCTATTTCTAATCTACAAAATGGAAAAAATATATCAGGGGCCATCAGGTGCTGCTTCCGACTTTGAGAAAAGCATTTTCCAGTGAAAAATAAACAGCTGCGATAATTGCTGTTTATGTTCAAAGGCAGATGCTTACCACAGTACAATTGCTAGAAAATGAAAAAGAGAAAAGCGACTACATCTATCACTTAATGCATTGTAGTGAATTTGAGTTTATATGAAGAGGCTCCAATGATTTATGGTCATGAATGGAGAATCATCGAAGCCTCTTCATATAAACTCAAATTCAATGAAGATCTGATTCGGTCTAGATCTAGATGTCATGGACATCCAATTTTTGCATGTTATAAGGACTTGTATGTCATTATTGAGAGTGAAGATAAACATAGTGTATTCAACAATGCATTACCTGTTCGTTGACACTTACAAACTTTAGAGTGATCTCCTCAAATGACAGAATGAAGTTAATCTGCGGGACAGTTCCAATCAGTCATTAACAAAATTTAATACTGCAAATAAAAGGACTAGAAGCCAGAATCAATTAGATGCATGTGAGTACGCCACCAGAGGTGTATGAATGCATTACAATACAAAGACAAGTGCGCTCTTTCTTCCTCGTTTCTTTTTCCCTAGCCCAAGAAGAGATGGTTCTCAAGCTTGGCAATAAGTGAAAAAGATCCCTGTTATGGACTCTTTCTAAGGTATCATGCTTGTGGATTCTTCTGGATTATATTTCTACAACGGAAACCAAACAAAACATACCAGCAACAATTTACATGTAACTGACAATGTCTTTGGACTAAGGTCAGAAGCATCAAACGGCCAACTAAGTTTACTTAGGATCAAATAACTCACCTTTGCATAAAATGATGCTGCTCTCAAGAAGTCCTTGGAGACAAATGCATCTTCAGCCTGCACAAAATATTATTCTAATCAGACACCATGTCAAGGTCAGGATTATTTTTACAAGACTAAGAACCCAACTGGAACATGCTCGAGTATTGAAAACATCATAAGAATTTATCACAACCTGCACCAAATAGACTTGATCCCTTTGGAGTGGATCACGACAACTGGCCAAAGCAGCAGCATACTCTCTCATGTCAAGGTAAACCTTCCACATATCTCGTCCTTCATCATTCACAGACACCTGGCTTATGTTTGGTCCAGAAAGAACTTGTCTTAAGACAGAAAAGATAGAAGACAAATAAGGTGCAAAAATGAAGACAGAGTATTGTAGTGAAAACCTGAAATATAGAGTTCTGATCATATGCATAGAACAATCCTGCAGTTGCATCACTACATAGTCCAATAATACCATGGGAATTGGATTCGACTGTTTGATCAAAATGAAGTTCCTCAATGATTTGCTCACTGGTTCTGTTTACAACCTACAGGAAACAAAAAGTAAGAGGTAATCGGCAACATATGCCAAAAGCTTAAGGTGACATGGAAAGAAAAGAATTTATTAACTCTAACAGGCCTCATCAGGTGCATGCTTGATGGACAGCAACTATACTTTTGATGTGGACCAAGTTAAGTATCATCCAAGTAAAACAGAAACTAAAGGGTGACAATGCAACAAAGTGAAGCTTCTCAGCAACTGAATTTAGGGCCTTTCCTCTGATACCATCGCTAGAAACAGATTGAAGGCCAACTATCCCAAAAGCTTAGGTGGATGGGAAAAGCTCTAGTATTTTAAATGATTTCAGAAAGAATTGCAGCCTTACTACCATCATGTACTAAATTTCCACACATTATTAACAATGAACAGTTTAGACTTCAATACCTGATTACCAGCATAGACATACATGGAGTCAGTAAATTTCATACTACATGCATATGAATGTAACATAAGCACGATTGCAACTCACCTTAACCTGATTTCCGATAAGAAGCAAGAAATGAAATTCTGACACAGCCATGGAACTGGGTTTAATAACTTCTGCACCATTAGAAAGCTTTGAATAGTCTAGCAGAGCCTTGTTTTCCACAAAGTTCTCATCACCCTCCGGTGAACTAGCCAGGAAGTCAGCAAAAAGAATGAAATATTATAATTAAATGATTAAGGTGATGTAAACACTTACACAATAGAGTCAACTATATGTCTGAAACAATACATGCTTGCATAACTTGATAGATACAACTTTTGGTTTAAAAATAAGTAAGAGAAAATAAACAAGCAAAAGGTGAAAGACCTGAAAAAATAAAACAAATTGATAAACTGCAAGGAAGGAAAACAAATTGATAAAATGAAAAGGAAAGCAAAAAAGCAAGGCCTTCTACCTATGCTGTGATCCAAAATTTAGGCTGCCATGATAGATGCCTGCTCCAGAAAGCCATGCAAAATGAATTGCTCTTCTTTGCTTGATGAAGAAATGCAGTTCACTGGAAAGAATATTACAAGATAAGAGGCATTTTATAGCAGAAAGCTTGACAGGAAAAGAGAAGATAAAGCCAGCAATATCCCTAGAGAAGCATTAGAAAGAAAATAATTGATATTATTAAAACATTGAAGAAAGACTGAATTAATTATGGTCAATGGCTCAATTGATTCCATACCACTCCCACAACACCAGTGGGCTCCCTCATATATTAACAATAGAATATCCAGTAACAGAGGACCAAGAAGGATACTTGCCTATTTGGTATTTCACCAGGAAGTTCCATGAACCTCACAGGACGACCGAAATAACCAGCAAAAACAGTCTAGGAATGCAATAAGAAGGGGAAATAAATAAGCTTAACTTGGGAATAATGTAATTGTATCATGAGAAAATTTTATGAGCAAAATACTCCAAGCAAAAGCAGCAAATTCAAATTGTAACATTAATTTCAGCCAAATATAAATTCTTTTCAGAAAATAAAATACAAATCAAGGAGAAGAAGAATCTAAGCATAGTTTGCTGCAAGAAGTGGCCCATCTTAAGAAACGTAAAATGGAGATGTTTTTCCATAAACAAGAAGTTCCATTGCCGACATACCCTCCATTGAAGGAAAAAAGTAAAACTGGGAAATTATTAAAAGATGACAAAGATTCCATTAGGAAGATGATCTCATATAACCTTGAGATACAATAATGAACAAAGGAGAGAATGGAATATTTTGCAGTTTACTAGGGAAAAAAATGCACTGGTATATTAACCTCGCCTTGGCACAGAGCACATGCATGGACAGGAGAAAGAGTTGGGAACTTAGCAAAAGAAGTACCATTTCAAGTCTTATAAAAGTTCATTTTTTTTAAATATCAACCTATTTGAGTCAAAAAGACAGAAGACAGGTATGGAATTCAAATACCTCCAGTGACCCAATTCCAGTGAAAGAATACATCCTTGTGGGAGTGACAGCCATCACGTAGTATCTAGTTCCACTGCTCATGCTGGCTGTTTCCATCTTAAAAAGGGAAAAGAAAGTAAGACAAATAACCAAGAAGATATAGTAACACATAAAACCAAAGCTTGACTACATTCCAAGAATGGCCTAACAGTACTAGAGATAACTACCATATAGTAAAAAATTTCTAAGATGCCACAGAAACATGTGCTGCGGTTTCCAGAGGTCAAGGGAATCATACATTTCAGACAGATTTGAGTATTAGCTCATATAAACAATGCAAACTTTACCTGTTACTAAACTAAAGCAATCAATGTGTCACAACCTAGCAATGGCCTAACATTTCTACAGATAACTAACACAAAGTAACAAATTTGAATTTTATCACCAACTTATTTTACTATTGAATTTAGCATCAGCCGCCAAGAAGTCATAAGTTTTCCACTCCTAAGCGCTAACAACTCCATTCAGAATTTCCTACAAAAAATTCAAAGAGAAATAGAAAAATCATACTCTGCACCAAATGCCTACACATAGAAAAGAAGCCAACAGAGATCAAGTTTTGGCCCATTGAATTATTAGATTGTGATTTCTTCATGGCATAAACCATAAACTACGACTAAAAAAATAAAGCCATTGCCAATTCAAAACTCATTCCCTGAAAATGTAGCACCTGCAAACCCATAAAAGCTTCCGGAAGTTCTGTTAACTCATACAAAGACTTCACATATTTCTCTCTCTTATCCTTCTCATCTACAGCCATCTCATACAGCTGCCCATTTTCCGTACCCAGAATGACTTCCCTGGTCGAAGCTGTATCCAGAAACAGAACGCTGCATTAAACAGACAAGAAATCACAATGAAACTAGCAACAGCAAGATGTTTGTTTACCTTCAGTTATTTGCTGCCTGTTCCACGCAACAGCATTCACAATTAGACCTCTCAGCCTGGTCAAACCGCGAGGTCTATTCCACTTGGCATGAGTATAGAAAGTATCAGCTCCTGCGCTACCGACAACTGTTGCAACACAATGGCTCCCACCAGGATCAACAAAAACCCTATGAACCGATTGCTCACCAGGCCGGCCGGCAGAGAGATCAATCTCTACAAATTCACAACGGCAAAGAAAAAGAAAAGTTAGAAAAGAGAGAGAACACGGGCTTCCACTTTGATGAACTAGATTTATAGTACAAAAGAAACTACCATATGAGTCTCCGACTCCGAAATCATGCCTGATGACCCATCCTTTACTCGTTCCCAGCACAATCACATCGTTGCCAGCCGCCATACACGTAATGACGCCCCGACCTTTCGCGGCATACCTTTCCAGGAGATCTACGGTGAACACTTCCCGACTCTGATCCATTTCCAAGCACTCTAACGCAAGACGGAAACGAAACTCAATTCAAACCAATTCTAAAAGCATACAATTGAGCAAACTTGATACCAGAGATAAATATTTATTCGAAATAGTTGATCAAACGAATTCTAATACGGGAACAAGAAAAATGCAGAATGCCAGTCCTCGCGTCGTTGAGGGCCAAAAGCCACTTGACTACCTAAACTTTTATCACTCTGACAGGAAGCCCCCTAAACCTTTATTTCGATAGATTCAGCTCGTAGCCGACTAGCCGTGACTCGTTTGGCGCAAACACAACACAAGAATCCCCTCCTCCGGAGCTCTGACATGACCCGCTCCAGTCCAGCGCTTTGTTGTCTCATTATGCCGGTACACCTGAGTCATATGTAGGTACACCTGAGTCATATGTAGGAGTGCAAGATTTTAACTCTAATTCAAAACCTGACCTATTTTTTTTAAGTTAGAGTCGGGTCAGGGGAAGAAATAAATTATATTCAAATTGACCCAAATCTAACTTGATTTTGAGACAACAAAAAATTGGATTGGTTTGGGTGAAACCCAATTAACCTGATTTAACCCGAAATTATAATACAAGCCACAAGCCCACAGCTCATTTCTATTCCTAGCCCAATTCCATCCCATCTCAATCCACACCCCTACTATAAATACCTACTAACAACCCTAACCCTAATCCATCATCATATCACACACACACACAAAGCCACCACTCTTTGTGTCCCTCACTGCCGCTTGCCTCCTACCACCATCACTCTCCCTCGCCGGCGCCATTTGTCATCTCCCTTCTCTCGTGCTCTATTCTTTGTCTCCCATCCGTTTTCATTCGTTCGTTCCCTCCCTCCTCAATCATCGTCGTCCTTCACTTCTACCTCCCGCCTCCCTCCCTCACAAATCGTCGTCGTTCACCTCCCTTCCTCCCACCATCACACTGTCATTTGGCCTCAGTCCGTCACCCTTGTTGTCTTATGTTCTCCATCTCCTCCCCCATTGCCTCATCTCCATGCGTAACACCACCGCCGAATTGTCCTCCAAGCTCTATCCCTTGTCTTTGCCCTTCGCGGCGAAGGACATGGCTATCGGCGGTAGGGGTGTCAGGTTATGTCGGGTAAACCCAACCCTAACCCTATTTTTCTGGTTTAGGGTCGGTTCGAGTTTAGCCTATAAATAAGGTCAAGTCGGGTTACATTTTTCGGATGACGAAGCTGTTTGAAAATTTTGGGTTCCAACTCAAACCCGACCCTAAACCCAAAACTTATAACCTAAGTCGTATGACCAATATTTATAATATTAGTATTGCTAGCCTGCTAGGTATAACACATGTCCCAAAATTATTACAATATATTTTATTTGAAAAAATTATTAAAACCCCCTCTGAAGTATATCTTAATCTACACTTTTGTTATCCAAGTTTCAAATATATACACTTACCCTCTTACATCATTAACTCCGTCAGTCAATTAATAATATCGGTTCAAATGCTCTAATTGATTATTAAAGTTTAAAAATTGTATAGATGAACCCCTCAATTTCTAATCTCAAGACACGTCCACTCAACCATCATATAGAAATCCCAAACCCAAGAAACCTCCCGACGACGCACAATTCTAAATCTACCATCGATAGTCAGGCACACGATTCTCTTCCACCTTCACTGACACCATCATTGCCTCACCCAAAGCAACCTCAAGCATTTTTTCTCTTAGCTCGCTCATGTCCTGCACATAAATTGCTCTAAAGGAGAACCTTAGCTTTAATGACTTCGTTACTGTTGCCAGACTTATCCCAATCTCTTCTAGGTTGCTTTTCCCAATGGTTCTTGTAATGCCCACAAAATCCTAAGTGATTAGGTCCCAAGCTAATTGGATTAAGAACATTAAAAAAAAATTTCTAATTTGGGAATTTAGCTTAATGAGCCCGGGGGACGCTGAATTAAGTATGGTATGGGCATAAATGAGTGTTGGACACTCTTGAAATTAAGCTTGGCTTAGGCCAAGAAGATTAATGGTGTAAATGGTGGATTTCAAAGGTGAAGGACTTCATTTGACAAAGGGGATTTTAGTAGTTGGGCTCAATTGTCTAAATGCAAGGAATCGAGGGACTAAGGAGGGAATTAGCCAATTTTAAAGGCATTGGATGTTATGGCTGCCACCTCCCTCCATTTTTACCATATTATAATTATTTCCCTCATACTACAATCTCCACCCATATTAAAATAACCCCTCACTCACAAAAGTCACCAAACTTGTCCCTTACTTTTGACTATCTCATCCACCACTTACAAAAGTTATAGTTTTGACTATCTCACCCACCACTCACAAAAGTCACTTAATTTGTCATCTGTTTTTTAATATCTCACCCACCACTCACAAAACTCACCCAATTTGTCCCCTACTTTTAACTATCTCACCCACCACCCATGCACCCACGCAAGCCTTCCAATGTGTCCCCCACTTGTCTCGTACCCATGTGAATCACATGGATTCACTTTCTCCCCCTCATGGTTGGCCATTACATGCCCATTAGGCTCCCAAATTCATTCATTTCACTTTTCCCCATCTCTCTCTATAATCTCTCACTACAACTCCCTCATTTTCTTTTTCAAATTTAGCTATTTTTCTCTCCACTCCTCCAACTTATCTTCTCCTTTCATACATTCGGCCAAGGCTCAATCTTGAGCTTCTAAGAGCTTAAACCAAGTGTTCTTGGTACCTACAAGCTCTTAAGAACATCCCAAACAAGAATCGAGGAATAGATTGGAAGAATGAGACATTCTTGAAAGCCATCAACCAATAGAAGATTCAACTAAGTCTTGTTCTTGGCATTTTTTAGTATGGAGCATGCATCCTTAATGGGTATATGCTTCTAAAGCCTTCTAAGGTAAAGAATCAAGTGGCGATTTGAAGAAAAGTCAAGAGGAAGCTTGAAGGAAACCAAGTAACACAAATTCGGCCATATTTCATTTGTTAAAGTATTGTGTGTTTCACCAAGTTTTCTTGGTATATGTAAGCTTTTGAGCTATGGTAATGCAAAGATATACTTGCTAATGTTTCGGACATTTTAGGTTCTTGAGTTAGAAACCAAGTTCTAGCTGCAACAAGTGAGGAAAAGTAAGAAAAACAAGCTTCTAAAGCTTTCAGGCAACAAAGGTTGCAAAAAGGTTTTGGTAAGAATTCTTATACTTTTTTAGTATTCTAAGAATTCTTATACTTTTTTAGTATTCGGGCTCTTGGGTGATCCTAAGAATGATATAGAGGGCGATGTTTTGTTGTTTAGACAACTCTGTACTAGCTAGCTACATGAAAGCATTATGGCTAGAAATTAAGTCGGCCAACTCAATTCCAAAGAGCTCAGATTTTAAAATGGATTAATAAAATGGTTAACCTAAAAAATGAGAAATATGGACTCATGTTTGCTTTACCCTTCAAGGGAATAAAGTGTTAAGTGGTGTGTGTGTGTGTTTGTGTATTTCTATGTTTAGATGTGCATGCTAACCCCTGATTATCATTATTATTGTTATATGCATGTATTTTGTGTTTTCTTTGTTTTAGTGTTTTCTTTGCAGAAGCTTGGAGTATATTTTACCAAGTTATACTTGTGCTATGTTACACTCTAGGAACAATACAAAATTCTTACTGAGTTTTACTCACTGTCCTTCTCTACTTCATGTAGGAAAATGAGTACTTGAAAGATAATAAGGTCAAGAGTATTTTATACTCTTTCTGTTGGTAAAGGTCTGTGTACGTATGTATTTTCTCAATATTCTAAGTATTCTACATGTTATGGGTTACTTGGGTAACAAACTAATAAGCATGGACTTTATGTGTCGGACTTGGAGTCTAGATTGTTGAAACAAAGTCTCTAAGGTGGAAAGTGTGTTCTTTGGCTCTTTGTGTGGTTTGCCATGTTTGCACATGTGCTATGATGTTGGTCTTGTCTAAATAACCAAACTTATGTTAAAAATGGACTTTAAGGACATTCGCCCGTAATATGTGTTAATGACTTGTACATGAACTGTTGGACTTTTGGTGGTCATGAATATTTTGGGCCTAAGTAATGTTGATGATGGATTTGTATAATCGTATGTTTATAAGCCTATGCTTGATTATGAAAAACATGTGCATAATAAACAAAGTTTTCAAAGCTTGATTTGGTGTTTTGGTTGCCATGCATGTATTTGGCTATATTTGATAATGAGTTTGAAATAAACACACAAGTTCCACATAAGTGCTAGTTTGTTTCTAAGAGCACAATATAAACCTTTTAAGTAAACAATTAATGAGCTAGTACTAGTAATATGCTGGGAGCATACCTATATGTTTGGTATTGTTTAAGTGCCCCTATATGTTTCTTAGCCGCGCTTAGTGATAATGGGCTTAAGCCCATGTAAAATAAGTTAATGGAATAATATAATTAATGGATTGAGGTACTAAACCTCTCTAAATGGGCTAGGCGCTAAGTTGGACATGACAGTTCTCATGGCGGAGATCTTGAGATCATTCAACCGGGTTCCTATTTCGCTTCATGATTACCTGCTAATATAGGTTGATAGAAGGGGCCCACAAAGAAGATGGGCCATTAATCACCCTTTCCTCCTCCTCTGAATCAATTGTACCTCAATCCCTTATAATCCCTTGTATCGAGTTGATTGATGCCATCACAGTGGCGGAATCAGAGACCCCACAATTCCCAGGCATCGTCAGATGCATCGTAATCTGAGACCCCATAATTTCCAGGCGCCATCGGATTGATGATAGACACGATGGCAAACCACAATAGCAAATTGATGGTAAACCACAACGTTGGCCAATCCTTCAATCCTTATGCTCCACTTCGAATCCCTATTAGGTCGGCTCCAAACCCTTATCATTCGGCGAGATGAGAGTTAGGCGAAGCCTGATGATGAAGGCAGAATCTAGTGTGGCGGTGAGCAGGGGGCCTTCGATGGACAGTGGTGAGAAGGGACAAATCTGGCGTGGCATTGAGGAAGGCGCTGAACCCGAGGACAGCCCAAGATTAAATTATTCAGGAATAACAAAAATGGACAAATTGTGGCATTGAGTGGTTGGGAAAATAGAATTGCAAAGTTTGGGGACAAATTTTTTAATGAAAAAGGTTAGGATGGGAAATTCAGATATTTCCTATTTTTCCAGTTAATAATCATTAATGGGGTTAATTTTAGAGGAATAATTATAAGTATTTAAAACAGGTTAGAGTGTACCTCAAGCAGGTCCAAGTAATTTTTCCATTTTATTTTGTGTGGTCTCAAATGAATAGGCCGGGCTTATGTGCATCATACCCCTAAAATTACTCTTTTGTTAAGAATCAAATTTACTATTCACCATTCTATCCCTTCTTTGCCCATGGATCCATGGCCGCTTCTCTCTTCTCCAGAGGATCACTGTAGATTTGAACAGCCCAACCTCATGGAGGCTCACCCGCAATCCGCTGCTACTCCACTGCCGTCGATCACGCCCCATCCACCGCCACCTTCCTTTTTCTTGCTTTTGTTTCTATGTCCGGTTTGGGGAGGTGACATCGTTAACCAGGAGCCTGGCGAGGTATACAATGGGTCTAATGGAGGAGTACAAGGCGGTGGCGGTGCGACGGTGTGGGAGGTTGTTCGTGGTGGGAAATGGAGAGAATGAGCGCAGCGGACAGTGGCAATGGAAGTCCGGCAACTGGGGAATGAAAAGAGATATAAAATGTGGGGCGGCAGGGGCTGGGCTTAAAGGATTTAGGGTCAAACCCATTTTTACCCCTTATACTTTAACCTTTATTCAAACAAATCCCTATTGTTCTCTTTGATATATATTGAGAATAAATAATTATAAGTTGAGAGGATATAATTATAAATTCGAGTAGTATTGCAATAATTGTAAGTTAAGAGGAAATAATTATAAGCAAGCAATAAACAAATAATCAAGCAAATAGAAATTTAAATAAATTGAGAGGAAATAAAATTAAAAGTTAATATACATCTAGCTCATACAAAATATACATATCAGTTGTTTAATATTATGCATATTTCTGATTTTAGTGGAAGCGTGTGTTAACGTTACCCACACATATTTTTAGGATGAAGGGTACATATCTTAAACTTTATTTGTACATCAAGTTCGTATATATCTAATATCACTACTGTATTATTAATTGAATTTTTAACCTAGTTTTTATTTCATTTACAAATATATAAATCTATGCTTAAATTGTATGAAAAATATAAATAATATATGTTCAAATTTATATAAATTTATGTACATATAAGACAAATTGTATACATAAATTTGAATATATCTATAACATATATCTGATCTCATTTGTACATATATCGCAAAAAATTTGCACATATCTATCATTTACTTTATATATTGAGTTTCATACATATCTATCATCTGACTTATAAGCAACTCTAATTTTAAAAGGAAGCGGGACTTGGCGCATTCACACATATTTGTTTATAAGACCTTGAACCCTGTACAAACTACTAAAAATACATTTGTGAATTATGACCTCATTTATATATATTACATTCTTTATGTAACGAGTTTGTACATATATAATATCTGATTTGTACATATCCCTAATTTTAGAGACATAAAATTTAATGTGTTTATATAGAATTTAATATATTCATACTTGTTTTATATAAACATTAAGTGTAGAGTGCACATTAGACTTAACCGGTCCCAAATCTTTACAAAATTTATATTTTTAGTTACTTACTTTACATGCTATCATTTAAATTATTATTTTAGTATTCATTTTTTTTCCAACTTCTTTGAGTTACGTGCAACAAGTTGAGGGGAAAAATGAAAAATATAAAAAAGCGTAAATTTTTTTTCCAACAAAGGAGGTGCTAGATATTGTTACTAATTTCATTATATATATATATATATATATATATATATATATATATATGCATGTGTGTGCATGTGCATGCACGCGCGTGCATAGTGATATTTATAGTCGCAATGAGGTATTGCCAATAATTTTTCTGTTGATGGATTCATTTTGTTCCTTGACCGAGTAGCATCGACGAAAATTTGTAGCCTTAAAAAAGATGCATTACTTCTATTTGTTTTGCAGTCTTGATGCGTTACCTCTGAATGTCATATGTGCGTGAGTTAGACATCAAGTAGGAGGTAATGCTGAGATTTTTTTTTTTAAAGGTTTTTTTACAACTACCCCTTGAGTGATAGGTGAAATTACACCTCCTCCCACTCTTCCCCCCACCCCCTCTCTAACCTCAAGGTTTGAAAACTTACACTTATCTCCTATCTTTTTAACACTGTCAGTTAGCTACTACCGAAAATTACAACTTCCCTCCTTGAATTCAGTGTGGTCTACAATTATATTGATAATTTCAGAAATCTACATTTTCCTATTAATGTATTTTTTGACAATTTCTTCATACTCATCTTCATACCCAAACCCTCGCCGCCATCATTAACACCTCTTCCTCCACCACCATCGGTGCCTCCCTCAACTACTCACTGACCGCCACCATCAGCGCCTTCTCTTCTGCCCCAAAACACGACACCACCTTCAGATCAAATTGGATAAGAAGCAATTCGTGGGGGGAAAAGCCCTTACCTTGCGCCGCGCAGGTATCCCAAGTGTCTTCTGTCGCCGGCGACACAAATCAGAGGAAAATGAGGAAGGCCAAATCGCGCCCTTTCCCACCGCTACAATTTCCTCTTTAATCCATCACCGTCCGTCACCAATCCGCCACTGTTAGCCCTCCTAGCTGGCCGCCAGTGCTCCGTTCCACTCCCCACCACCAACAACCCAAACCGGAGAAAAGAAGAGAAGGCTCGATTCGCGTCTCATCCTCCGCCCCCTTATGCCCATCACAAATCTATCCAAAGGCTGCCCCCACTGTGCTGTAGAAGCCCAAGACACCGCCGCCCTCCGTTTCGCCGTAATCGGGTACCGTTGCTGCCATAGGTAAGTCATCACCGATGGATTAGAGAAGTGGAAGAAGGGTCTGAAGAAGCAAAACTCAGACGGATGGAGGGTCTGAAGAAGTAAAACTCACGGACAGAGCTATCCATGCACTTTATTTGTTTGATCCCGTCCTTGGCTTGAATCAGCAGCCTCTTTGTGCTTTGATAGATCTCCAACAATGTCCCTCCACCTTCGATCGTAGCCATGGCAGACAAAATCGGGCTCCGATTTCAAAATTCATGCCTTTGACTGCTGAAGAACCCAAATCAGGATCTGGTTTTTGTTTGTTCTTAATCAAATCTGGTTTTGTTTGTTTGAATCTGATTTTGTTTGTTATTGATCGCCCTCTATGAACTCGGATTCTACCTTGTTATCTTAATTTTTGGGTTGAGTTACTGATGAAGAGAAAGATTAGTTGCAGGAATTAACCAAGAATTGGAAATTATCAATTAAATTAGTTTTAAGTGTAATTGTAAATCAAATTAAATCCAAGAGAGCTACTTGTAATTTTATCTGACGGTTGATTGAAGACATTAAAAAAAAACATGAGTGTAGGTTCAAACCTTGAAGGAACAAGTGTAATTTCACATTAGGGTAGTTATAAAAAATCTTTTTTAAAAAAATAATAATAATAAGACAAATTGTCTTAGGCCCAGTTCATTTCGTGTAAAATTAGCCCCGTTAATACGTTTTTTCACCGTGGCTAGTCTGACCCACTTGGCCCAAATATGAATGCCATTAAACCAAGTTATTATTTACAATCGAACCATTGAGAACCTTATCTTTTGGCGTTATCACACTGGTCCTATGGAAAGAGAAGAAAAGCTTATTGGCGGCAAAAAATGTGAAACTCGAGACCTCTTCGGTCCGTTTTCAGGCTGATCCTACCTTCAGGGTCACCGCTCAACTTGGTATATTGGTTCCTGGGCCTATTCGAAAACTAGCCCTCAACTCCGTCATCCGGGCTCATCTTCGTCATATTTTCAATTGCCGGTGTTATTTCACAAATTTCGTCTGAACTCCGGCTTCCGTTGGTGAGTTTACTTCTCTTTCACTATTTGATTTGAGTGTGTATATTCATTGTCAAAGGCCGAACCAGCTAACTATATTCAGGAAACTAATAAAAATGCCCAATATTTTTGTGATGTCTAAATGAGACATCTGAATTAAAGGAAATGGCGATGGAAATAGAAAGGAGGAGGAGCGACAATCAGATCCTGCAAAAAAAGAAGAAAGGAGCTGAGGTAAAAAGTGTTGGTGGGTGGAGCCAGCAAAGGCAAGTGAGCAAGAAAAACATGGCTGGAAGATGAAATTTCTTTCAATTATGAGGTAAAAAAGGAAGAAAATAATGAGACCCATCCAAAATCTACAGGCCTCGAAAGCAAGTTAATAGTATTGCATTAATTAAAGCCAAATGGGCTGTTAGTTTTCAGGTGATACTTTTCCTCTTTTTGGTTTTTTTATAGAAATTATTGTGGTGGTGGTAAAAGGTCATAACAATCATCTCCGTTAACATTGTAGTCATTACTATCTGAAAAACCTTAATCATCACATATAGGGTACATTGATGTATATAATTTAAAATGAAATAAGGAAAAAATACTTTTTATTCTAACTTTTGTACAAAAACAAAAACACAAGAAGTGCTCACCAAGCTTACTCCCCAAAGCACTTGCTACTTGCCCGTTTTAGAGTGCCTTTTACCCTCCTCACTAAACATCTCACGTGATTGGCTTACATGGGAAAAAAACCTTAGGGCTTCAGGTTATTTTGATTGTCTTCTTGCAAGATGCAGTGGTCATTGGATCGTCAGCCAATGCAACTTTCTGTCTCGCGAAGTTAGAGAACTAAAAGAGAAAGAAACATTTACTAAAAGGCCTAAATCATTTTTGGTCCCTAGAACTGTCGTGATTGAGTCATTTTGGTCCCTACAGAATGACTTAGTATATGCAGTCCCTCAAACTGTTAAAATAGGGCACTTTGCCCCTTTAACTTACTAACTCGGTCAACTGAACGTTAAGTCTGTTAAATCTTTAACAACTTAGTGACTTGATTAAGAAAATTTAAACACTTAGTCGCTAAATTACCAGAATGCATATCTTGAAGCACTTAATAATACTTAAACCTAAACTCCCCCACCAGTCACAGCTCCTTCACCACCACGACAAGTGTCCTCCCTACCGCCATCAGCGATTTCGTCTCCACCATACGTGGCATCGATTGCGTCATCTACTACGCCGTCTCCTGCGCATATTTCCACCTTTCACCGCCGCCTTCGTTGTCTTCCACTCATAATCACTCTCCGCCTCGTCCTTCATCCTCCACCCATCATCACCATAGGCTACAAGTAGGTCTGGATCCCACAGTTGCCACCGCCTCCCGAGAGTCCCAGAACTGCGTCTTTTCCTCCTTCATCTTGCGTTAATTTACCTATTGTTTATAAGATAACCACTAAATTAATCAATAGAATATTGAAATTCCAGATAATTCCTAAAACCCAAAAGTTCAATCTCTGAAATGAAGAAAGAACTACTGTCTCCTTATCCCTGCTAGAGTTTCAATTTCAATCCATTCTATCAATATCATCTATAACCAAGCAGCGACACAAGCAAAAACAAGTTGAAAATGACAGAAACCTGAGCGATTTTGATAAATAGGGAAATTCATAGCCGGGAAATCCAAAAGCATTCAAGCAACCCTTCATCAGTTACACTTACATTTTAATTCTTTGCCCTAATATGTAAAAAAAAATTGAAATATGGAATTAAAACCTGAATACAGTATGAATAAATGGTTGAATCAACAAAGAGAGAAAGAGAGAGCACTGGAGAGCTAAGATTCTGATTGCTTTCTTGGTGGTGGTTGTGGAATTAGCATCTGGATTCTGGCTTCAACAACAGATAGCGGGGTCAGGAGGCTTGGCGGTGGCTTACTGCGGCGCTGGACAGTGGCAAAAGAGGTGAGGCTGAGATCTTAGCGTTGGAGCAGGTTAGCGATATGGAGAGATGGTGGGTTCTGATTGCAACGTGGTGACACGGAGAGTAAGCCAAGACAGGGATTAGGTGTTGAGTGACCCAGTTTGTGTGGCCAGGAGGAGAATGGAGGTTCACGGGCAAGTGTTGGCAGCTGGGTTTGTTGGGTCTTGTGGAAGAAAGTCAATAGAAAAATTTGAAGAAGATGAGTTAAGGACGGGGACTAAATTGATAAATTTTAAAGTATGGGGTATTTCAGAGATAAAATAAGAAGATGGGTGACTTTAGACGTGATTTTCTCTTTTTTAATAGCTTAATCAACTGACGGATGTAAAGTCAAAAGGACAAAGTGCTCTACAGTCTATAGTTGTGGGGGTCGGGTTGCACCGCATCAAACTGCAGGGACTTTTTTAATTGAGTCACTATAGTTCAGGGGACTAAAAGTGATTTAGGTCTTGCTAAAACGTTGCCATTCATGACATGATGTTCGAATTTGCTGGAAATCCTGTGTATCTAAGCCCAAATATTTACATAACTCTACAATCTCATTAGTCATTACGTATGCAATTGAAGTTTAGAGAAAATGATAAATAAAAAAAGGTCACAAAAAAAAAATGTGACCATTTTTTTGTTATATTTAAAAATCTTTTTCTAGGCTCGGTCACGGTCAAACCCGTTATACGAATTAAGGGGGGGAAAAAACAGCGGCCTAAACAATTCATGAGCACTTTCTTTTTGTTGTGGGCCTAAGGTCCAAGCTGGCCGCCGTCAGGAGCCGCCCGAGGCTTGTCGGGGTCGGGGGGAAGCTGCAGCTGCCGGACGCCTAGAAGAATCAAGGCCTGGTGATGTTGGAGAGTTGAGTTTCTTTATTCAACCATGAGGTCAAGAAGCCAGAAACTCCTCTCCAGCAGATTTACCCTTTCTTCGTTTTCCACCCAGACGTGCGTCATAAGTCATCCCCGTCAGAAAAGCTTCTTCAAGCAAGATCCCAGAGAAGATCACATAAACCTCTTGCGCAGAGAAAACAAATTCAAAGAAGCAATTGATGCTTTATGTGAGCAGAAGCGCCTGTGGGAAGCGATCCAACTCCTCAATCGCATTGCTTATCCTTCTGCTTCTATTTATTCCAATCTCATACAAGTTTGCTGCCATGACAGGGCTCTCCAAGAGGGCAAGCGCGTCCATGCGCATATGAAATCATCTGGGTTTTCCCCTGGCATTGTTATCTCAAACCGTCTGATGGATTTGTACTCGAAATCTAACAGTTTGAACGATGCCCAGGAGGTGTTTGATGAAATGAGTGAGAGGGACTTGTGTTCTTGGAATACTATGATATCTGGGTACGCCAAAGCTGGGTTGCTTCGAGAAGCGAGGGACCTGTTTGATCAAATGCCTGAAAGAGATCACTTTTCCTGGACTGCGATTGTGTCGGGTCATTCCCGCCATGGTCAGCCTACAGAGGCTTTGGAGGCATACAGAGTGATGAACCAGACTGAATTTTTTAATTCAAATAAGTTCACCACAGCTAGTGCACTTGCTGCTTCTGCTGCTTTACCATCTCTCCGTCTGGGGAAAGAGATACATGGTCATATAATGCGAACTGGTCTAGAGTCGGATGAGGTTGTCTGGAGTGCATTAGCGGATGTGTATGGCAAATGTGGGAGTGTTGAGGAAGCAAGGCTTCTTTTTGACAGAATGGTAGATAGAGATGTTGTTTCTTGGACTGCTATGATTGGTAGATATTTTGAGGATGGGAGGAGGAAAGAGGGGTTTGAACTGTTGGGGGACTTGATGAGGTCTGGAATAAGACCCAACGAGTTCACTTTCGCTGGGGTTCTGAATGCCAGCGCTGATCTTGCCGCGGAGGCACTGGGGAGGCAGGTTCATGCGTACATGATAAGAGTTGGCTTCAATCCCTCCTCGTTTGCAACTGGTGCTCTTGTTCATATGTATTCCAAGTGTGGAAATATGGAGTGTGCGAGAAGGGTGTTTAACAGCCTACCTAGTCCCGACTTAGTTTCATGGACTTCCTTGATAACTGGTTATGCTCAGAATGGTCAGCCTACTGAGGCTTTGCAGTACTTTGAATCTCTACTGAAATCAGGTGCTCGACCAGACCACATTACTTTTGTTGGGGTTCTTTCTGCTTGCACCTATGCTGGTTTAGTTGACAATGGGCTTGAATATTTTTATTCCATAAAACAAAAGCATGGATTGGCATATACACCTGATCATTATGCTTGTGCAATTGATTTATTGGCCCGTTCTGGCCGATTCACAGAAGCTGAGAGGATCATTAGCAACATGGCCATGAAACCCGATAAATTTTTATGGGCTTCTTTGCTCGGTGGTTGCAGAATCCATGGAAACCTTGAATTGGCTGAACGAGCAGCAAATGCATTATTTGAAATTGAGCCAGAGAACCCAGCTACATATGTTACTATGGCCAACATTTATGCTACGGCTGGTAGGTGGAATGAAGTGTCAAAGATAAGAAAAATGATGGAGGATAGAGGAGTGGTTAAGAAACCGGGTTTAAGCTGGATTGAGATCAACAGAAGGCTACATATATTTTCAGTAGGTGACACATCTCACTCCAAATCCAAAGAAATAAATGAGTTTCTGGGAGAGCTTCTGAAAAAGATGAGGGAAGACGGTTATGTTCCTGACACAAAGTTTGTGCTTCATGATGTGGAAGAAGAGCAGAAGGAGCAAAATCTTTCCCACCACAGCGAAAAGCTAGCAGTTGCATTTGGAATAATTTCTACTCCTCCAGGAACTCCTATTAAGGTTTTCAAGAACTTGAGAACTTGTGTAGACTGTCATACGGCTATCAAATATATTTCAAAAATTGTAAATAGGAGAATAATAATAAGAGATTCAAATCGGTTCCACTGTTTTGAGAAAGGAGAGTGCACGTGTAGAGATTATTGGTGATTTGACTGCCAAGGAACTCTCAAATATGTGACCCTGGCAGAAAATTTTCCTCAACTGATTCTTTGAGTTAGCAGAAATGGCGATTTGATAAACAAAAGTACCAGAGGTTAGATATCTGAGATTTATTACTTTTGGAAGTGATTTGGGAGGTGGTTATACAAGAAGTGCATGTTTTGATGCCTAGTTTCTTTCTTGTGATTGCAGAATAACCTGGTTCTTTGTTACCATGAAGAATACTGAAGGGCTTGTAGATATTTTTCACTGTTCCTAGCAAACCAATTGTGGCAAGGCCACAGAGTCTTGTTTGGCGTTGCAGACACCATATCTCAGTGAACGCAATTATGTCAACTTTGTCTTTTAAGAATTCAAACTATATGCTGAGGTGATGTCCATTGGCAGTCTGTGTGGGCTGAGCTTACTCCCCAGAGCAGCTTCCGACCTTAGTAAGCCCTTTGACTGTTTGACGTATGACTTACAGACAATGTGAGTAGACAAAATGGTGATTCATGTGGCGTAGCCTGGCCAACTCGATTTAATGGCAGTCATTTTGGAATTCGTGGAAGGCATGTAACAGATTCTCGTTTGAAAACAGATTTGAAGTGCAAAATATCCTGGAAAGTGTGACTAAGGAGGCAACTGAGGTGCACAAATCATCCATGGTGGCAAAAATCATATCATTAGAGAGAGCAGACTGGAAGGCTGCTGCCATCCTCCGGAGGGGTTCTGAAAACTGAAAACTGATGCTTGGTCCAGCAATCAGGCAAAGCAGCAGTGAGTGGTTTAATTCGGGATGAGGCTGGAAACTTGAAGTGTGGTTTTCTTTGTAATTTGGGTTGTATGGATGTTCTGCAGGCTGAAGTGATTGATCTTCACCATTGGCTTATTGCTCCCCCTGAAACATCCCTTGGTTAGGATATCTATTCAATTTGCTGCTTCAAAGTTGAGATTTTAGATTTCTTTGAATAGCAGACGGGGCTTTTTGTTTTTGGTGGCTTTTGAACTCTTTGAATCATCATTAAACCCGGGGGGAACAGGGGGGCTTGCGAAGTTTATATAGTTCAGTAGAATTCGAGGATTCATGTAATATGTACATCACCTTTTTGTTTTCCCTTTAACATCGGATAGAAGATTTTAGCATAAAGAGATCTGAACCATCGCTGTGGAAGTTATTGCTCAGAAAACATAAAAAAATGTTAGTTGTCGTAAGAGGAAACCAACGCTTTAACACCACGTTACTCTTAACACCAAAGCTAAATATGTAATGAGATTTGTATGTGGAGCAACACGAAAGCAAAGTGTTAAATACCATTATTATTAGGTATATAGCATCCTAGATTTTTAAAATATATCACATGATATACCGTACTACATATCATTATTATTTTTGTAAAAAAATAAAAGTTAGAATATTATTTTAAGATGAAATAAATTAAAAAAAAATTTTATGGGTAAATAATACCAATTGTTCCTAAACTATACCAATATTGCTTAATCATCCTGAAACTATTAAATGTTGCTTAATGGTACATAAACTATAAAGATGGCAACGGAGCATATGAGATCTACGAACCACAGATATCCATCAATGACAGACAGGTAAACTGGTGAAATATTGGTGATGGGGCGGGCATGGGTAGTAAATATTACCTGTCTAGTGGGCGCGAGTAAGTGATGGGTGGGGCTATCCATAACAGATAAATCTGATTCGCCTACTCATGAAACTCACCAAATATATGAAATTTCAAATTTACCCTTAATGTAAGTGCTACCTCCCCTGATTACCTAAATGTAATTTGGTAACTCCACCTTCAAGCTTCAACTTCAACTGCTTTTGGCTTCGCTGATTCATTTGGAATTGGATGCTAGGTTTGGGAAATTGGGAGGTCTCGATGCTCACGACTACACACAAAAATCAGCTACTCAACCAAGTGTCTGGTGCCAACAGCACCATGAAGAGATTGTGAAGTGATTTTTTTCAACAGATCCTTTGACCGAAAGGGAGAAATCAAGCTGCAGAAGTGGGCGACCAGTGGCAAGTCAGCCGATTATGGTGATTGTCAGCAGTCTAAGGCACCGCATCATTGGCACGGCCAGACGGCCACATTTCCTCGTGAATCCGAGAGGAGAATGAAGGAAGTGAGGAGTGACAGCAGTCCAATTAGAGGTTGACGGGAAACTAGGCCAACTCAAGGTGGGTTAGCGACCATTTGTGGGGCCGAAGGTGGTAAAAATGGTGGTTGGCAAACCAATTCCAACAGGAAAAACATAAGCTTCTAACGTTGCTTCAACTCCTTGAAATTTCCAGGTATTGTAAAGAAACTTCAGTTCTTTTCCTTTGTTTTCTTTATTTTTTTTTCAAAATTTTTTCATTCTTTTTCTGTGATTTGATGGTGGAACTGGAAGTTGTAGACCAATTATTTTGTATTGCCAACAAGTTAGTTGTTTCTTCGTTTCCATCATGAATGACGGTATCAGTTTGCTTCTAAACAATTTATTGAAATTTTAGGAAAAAAATGTGCAAATTGAGGTGTGGCTACCAAAATTTCTAATAGACTTGAAATTAGAAATTTACTTCTAAACAGTTTTCTTTTAATGAGCTAGAAAATTTGCAAATTGAAGTGCGGCTTAGTAATGAAAGGGATCTTTTAAAGCATGATAAGGTCCATATTAGTAAGTATTTTAAAAAATTATTGGACCCCATCCGTGAAAGATTTGGGCAGTTAGAACAGTCCTCTATTTTGCTTGGTTTGTGACTTGGTTTTGTGGCTTTTCTCTATTTGTACCTTTTGCTTCTAATAATTGATTTCTTCTTTAGAAAAAAATATTAAGCTAAAGACTTGATTCCGAGGTCATAATAAGACCACTGGTTTGTTGTTATCATACATCTCTTCCAAGTGTTGTAAGCGTGCAATGAAACGTAAAGTTGTTGATGGGGGCAAAGTCTTTTAGTCTATGAATATTATCATCGCACCAACTTAAGACATGATTTCATTTTTTTTTTTAAATGAATGGGGAGGTATAAATTAAAACTAACAAATATAGTCAAAGAAACTCTATCAAGTCAAAAGATTGAAGAAGTGCAAGAAAATGATTAATGTCAAATGTAGAGAGACTTTCACTTGCTTGTTTATGAATGATGGACTTTTATTGGATCATAAATATTATTTGTGTCAATGAATGTTTTTTGTTTTAATGGATGTGATGTGGATATGTGTATTTTATGAATTGATGATTAATATTTCAAGTTTCTTTTTATGAAATTTACAAAACTAGCCTAAACCGCGGATTACCTGCGGATATGGATTATCTGTGAGTTATGGGCATGGATGATATTTTCTGCCCATTAACGGATACCCACGAACTGGCGGGTATGAAAAAACCCACGAGTTTGGATAGTGAATAAGGAGTATTCAAGCCCAATTTGCCCCATTGCCAAGCCTACTAAACTATATCTAATGTTACTTAATCGTCCTGCCGGCCATCACAGCCATTAAGAATGGATAGAAAAATGATGTGTCTATTGATGTGGAATGAAAAAATAATATGGCTACTGATGTAGTACCACTTTTCCATCCATCCTTAATGGTATGGTGGACGGCAAGATGAGATAGTAACAATTAAATAGTTTGAAGACGATTAGTGCAACGCCTGATAGTTTTAGGATAATTAAGCAACATAGGATATAGTTTAGGGACAAATTATGACATTTACCCTTTTTTTTGTACATTTTTATATGTATTTTACTTTTTCTTATCATAATTTGTCAAATATAAATAAAATGTACATGATAGAAGATACTTTTTATGCAAAAAAATATAAAAAATATTATATATAAAGCAAAATAAATATTACTCGGTAAAAAAACTAATGTATTGATAGAAGAGAAAAAAAAAAGAAACAATAATTTAATAATAACAATACATTTTCTAATATCCAGAACAATAAAGCAAAAGTAAAAGAAAAAGTATTCAAAATATAAAAGTAAATATTTATGTTAAAATATGTGTGCTAATAATACTTTACTATTTTATATATTTATGTATAATATTTTGATGTAAAATGACCAAAAAAATATCTCTCACATGTCTGCGAAAACTACAATACCGTGGTACGTACCTCATAGTATTTTGTGGTATATTACGGGTTTTTAACAAAATGTACATAAAAAAATTACCAATATATGAAATACCACAAAATACTGCAGTATACAGTAGTATTTCATGCAAAAAAAATGACAAAATGCGAAACTTGTATCGTATACTGCTTATCCGCGATAAATGGTATACCACCGTATTTAATTCCATGCACGTAAGTCACATAAAAGCATTAAAGTTCAGAGCGCCAGTTCGTGCTCTCAGTGCAGAAACGTCAAGAATTCACGCTTTATGTATTAGTGAAATTGCATTTATATGTTTGAAGCAGACAAATTGGGCTTAAAAGTTGCAAAACTATAACCGTTCGCATAGAAGCTCTGTGACAATTAATTGCCAAAGTAGATAAGATGTCAAAATTGGCAAAGTTTGAGAAGATTTTTTAATCATTTAATTTCAAAATTGACGAGACTTTTTAATTGTTGTACAAAGTTCAATATTTGTCAATTCCAATACAATCTTAGAACAATCGATCATATTAAAATCCTACATAAAACACTTGAAAAAGTTAATTAATTTTGTGAGCTAAGTTGTACAAAGTAGGAGCAGGAGCGAAAGCAAAAGCAAGAGTAGGAGCATTAGTTTGCCTATACTTAAACAAATATTCAAAGTGAGAACGACATGAGATTATGTGTAAAAAAGTTCAGCATATATGAGCCATTTGCTAGTTGGGAGTTAGTATACTTAGAGAGTAAGCATAAAATTCTGGTAAAGATTTTAAACTTTAAGATAAACAACAAATATTTTTGGCATACATGGGCAGTTTGCTAGTTGGGAAACTAAAAGCATGCTCTCATCCACATAAAAGCATGAAGAATTCACAAATCCATACTCAAAGTGTGGATTCTCTCCTATGCAATTCGTTAATGAGTTGGATGTTTTTGGGTAATTAACAGCATATTTGGTTGGCATTAATATAGGTGATTTAACTTGTTTTTGCAACCGGTCTCAATCACTAGATGTGAGGACCATGTAATTAAATTATAATTGCCTGTGAACTTCCCTATGTTTACAATTATGCCTGCTAAACTTTGTCCAAACCTATGAAATCAATCTATCTCTCCTCAACTTACTTCTTCCAAGCGCTTCATCCTGTTGAATCTACTAATTTCTTCCTGCCACCATTAGTTCTTTGCTCTTCTTTTCTGCTACCAACCCTAATTATCCTTCAGCTGATGCTCATCAAATCTAACTTTTGAGTCCAATCAATTGGGTGTAAAGCCTCTACTTGCTCTCCCTCGTACCGCTTTCCTTAAACACCAAACAACTAGTTCACCAGTCCATTTATGCCAAGGAATTGCAAATCCATGTGCAAAATTGGTCATAAACCAAAGGGAGATTGAGCACTGAAATCTTCAATCGTGCTGTATGCCTCAACCTCACCGTAGTTGAAGCAGAGCTTTGGATGTCAAAAAACATCTCATTGCCAACCAAGGGGAGATTGAGCACCGAAATTGAGGTGGCACGTCAGGCATAGAAGCTGCTGAAAGTCTCATTGTAGTTCTCTAGTGTCGGAGGCAAAAGCGGCACCATAAACCTCAATGGGCCGTCGAAAACTTCGTTGAACTGTTATTGCCAATCAAGCTGTAGCCATTGTGAGCTCTTTTTCTTACTAAATTATAAGAAACCTTGGCTAGTTGCCAAGAATGTAAGAGATTTTCCTTGGAAATAAAGTTATAGCTAGGGATTTTCTTTTCCCTTGCTTTTTTTCTTTCTCAATGGTTTCAAAATTTTCAAGTGGAGCTTAGTTTCATTCTAACAGTTGGAACAAGAAACTTTGACCAAAGTCAAAGAAGTCTGACTTGTCCTCACAATGCAAATATCATGAACTTTAAGGGGGAAATCATACTTCATTTTACCTTGGGCCCCAAAAGAGTCCAAAAACACATTAACTCCAGCCAATTAAGTTCTACCAAACCAGGCCTAAGTTTGTGAGTGCCAAAAATTAATTAATGTTATGAGTGCATCCATACCAATGGCAAAACCACATTGCTTTCCGTTTAGTTTTGTGTTAATCCTTCGGTAACCATTAAATGGTTTTTTTTAAGGTGTATGTGACACTTTTGAGCTACCCCGCTCTTAATGTTTGTATAATTTTGATAAATTGACACCCTCGCTCTTGCTCCTACATTTGCTTTTGTGTGACTTAAAGCAAGACAACATGTTTGTGTAATTAATTTAGGTGCAAGTTTTTAGGTGAATTATTAGGACTTAGAAGAAGTAACTAGGAGTTAGGATTGTACGCATGTTATATATTGGAAGCATAAAAATATGAAGGGAGAAGTTTTAGCCAATTAAAAAAAGAACATAGAAAATAGAAAAAAAGGTTTCCGATGTCAAAGGTTCTCTCTCACGAGCCCTAATCCAATCCCACAACCATAACTAGATGCTGGGACCATGACAGATTTCCCCCGACATGAGACCACAAGCCACCCTGTCTAAGATTATGTTTGATCTTGGATTTGACCACTCAACAACAATAATAATGACAATAATAACAATAACTAACTGTACATAGTTTATAAAAACCAACAACAGTTGCATTTGCTAAGAAAGAAAAGATTTAGACTTGAAAATTGAGAAGAAACTAGAAGAAAATCTAGAGCTTCAATGTAAGATCAGGTAGAGGTTTATCTGTCCTTTGAGGTGGTATTGGAGATGCTGTGCCTGCAAAATTCAAGTTTGGATTTTGAGCAGACTCCATCTTAGCACCGACTCCCTCATTGATCTGCCTAAAGCTACCGGGCCAAAACAACTCCACATCCTCATCATCCACTAGCATAGGCACCCCGAAAACCCGCTGCTCGAAACGGGCTCCTCCTCCCACATCCATGGCCCTTCGCGGTGGACCAATGCCCTGGTGGAATGCGGCGTGAGCCTTTATCCCCAGCGAGCGGAATGCAGAGCCGTGCAGAGGAAGCGAGGCCAAACTGGTGTACCTATCCGACAGCATCCCCATTCTCATTGCACGTTTTGCCATTGTCCTCTCCCTTTTGTGGGCATTCTGGTGGCCTCCTAAGGCCTGTGAACTGTAGAACTTTCGCCTGCAGTAGTTACAAGAGAATATCCTCGGGACTGAAGGCTCCCCTGAAGGCTTCACCTCCTCCGCATCACTGCCACTGCATTGGAGCGTCAAGTCCAGTGAAACAGGGCCTGCTGCTAGATCAGGATGAAGCTTAACCGTTTCTGGGAGGCTATCCTTGGACGATGCCTCTTGAGCAGAGGAGGTTGAAGCAAGAAGCCCACTCGTGTCTTCTGACTCATTTGTTGATTCCAAGTTGAGGTCTGGTGCTATCATTCTAACTTGATTACTTAGCTCTTCTTATCCTGCAGCTGAAAAGATGAGGCTAGTTAATGCCGCGAACCAACAAATCTGAGTAGATAAGAGTTTGAGAAACCCTAGTGTAAGAAGTTGGCTAGTAGGCATCAAAATCAGCATCATCATATTACAATTCTATAGTAACTAAGTTGGTGTCAAAAGCATCAAGGTCAAAATGTTAATGAACCCTTCAAACAGATATCGACCAAAGGCCGGCACCAAAGCAAAGTGTGAACTTCTACGCGAAATGCCCCTTCTCATGCAACGCTCTCTAGGTATCAAAATCATACATGTCAAAAACCGGAAACTCAACGGATACCCAGTATCTCTACCCCTGTCCACCACTACAGACCTGAACATGGCAAAGAATCGTCTTCCAGCTTCCTCCCACACATAGAACAGAACTATACAAAACACAGCCACTAGAATCGGATCTCTATGTGCTGTGAGACATGAGTTCCCTAATTTGGAATTTAATACGAATAAGACACTCTTCACATGTCAATAGACCTTACATGAGTGCAAGAGCATGTGCCCTGCTGGTTCTGTTTCTGCTTATGACCCAACATCCAAGAACAAGCTTTTAACACAAATCAATCAGAAGATTCTCATGCCTTCATTAGAGTAAAGAAAAAGGATGGTGATTCAAAGACTAAGTCAGCAGCCTTTAAAGGCTTCCTTCCTTAACTTCCTTTCCCAGAAAGATAAATGAGAGATTTCGCAGAAACCAAGAAAACAAGAAATGAAAGCAATTAACAGCTAAGCCAGCAAAGAAACAGAATAACAACCAAAAAATTAGGTCATGTAAGAGTGCAGATTGATGAATGAGAATTGAAAACTGAGAATTGGTTGGAAGAGTTCTTACATCTGATCTCTCTTGATGCTTCTTCCTGATGAATAAACTGGAATCTGCAGGAATGACGTTTTACCACAATTGGGTTGTAATAGGAAATGGGAAAGATGAGAAAAATGGAAAAGATAAGATTGGGCAAAGGGAAGGAAGTGAGAGAAGCGAGTAAAGTTGTACAATTGCAGGAAAGCAGAAGTTGGGATGATTCAGATGAAAGTCCAAAGTTGGAACCTCAAAAAAGAAGGCAGATATGAGATAACACAGGAACCACTTTGTTGAATTTTGGGCTCTTCCACAGTGCAATAGCTACAAATCAATGAGTGGACAGAAAGAGAAGAAAAGAAGAGGGGGCACGCACAAACTCATCAGTCGTCACTCATAAGCATACAAACAGAGACTGAGAAAAGGTGGAGTTCTTCTTACTGTTAAAGACCAACAAAGAAAAGATACTTTGAATGCTTCTGTCCCATCCTTTTTTTTTTCCCATCTTTTATGGAATTCTTCTGCCTCATTTTTATCATTCTTTTCTAGTACGGTATTTATTTAAAGTGTTGGAACAGTTCTATACAAAAAATTTTCAACTATAAAAGTTCACATGTGATAATTTGATTCGTTAACTTTTTTTTCCAATAAATCAAGTTCTGGCACGTATAACTTCTTATAAAAAACAATTGTACTACTAGTGTGTTTTTAGGGTGACAAAACTTGCTTTTAAAAAGTATAGGATGGTGAGATTACCCTTTCGTTAATGTTGCTACTTGTGGATTGTTTGTGGTACACAAACAATTTGTCAGAAGCACTCCCATGCTCACTTATGGAGTTTGATTGATGTGCTGCCCATACCATTCATTCTTTTTCTGTTTTTTTTAGGCCAACAAACTTTTAGTCCTGATATTTTGTGCATTTACCCAAGTTAGTCCTATAATTTATTGATTCACCAAAAAGGTCCTATTTCTTTTAAAATGTTTGCTTAGTCCTGTTTTGGACGCTAGTCTACCTCGCGGATAGAGATGCCTATATGGCACGTCACACCAGTTAGCCTTATTCTTTTGGGTCCTAAAATTTTTTAACTTTTTCAAGTTAGTCTTACAATTTTTTTATGTTTCTCCAAGTCTGTCCAGAAACTTTCCAATTGATGCTAAATTAGTTCTAAAAGTTTTCAAATTATCATAATAGCCTAATTATTTAAAAACGTGAACCTATCAGTTAAATTAAAATATTAAGATAAGATAAATTTTGGTTAAATTAGTGCAGATAAATTTTAGGAAGCTTTAAATGGTAAATGATCCAATGCCAATAAAGTCAAAACATGATACACAGTTGTTGTTGGTACGAATTAATAACAACTTCAATTGTTCAATTTGATATCGTACAAGAGCAATAATCTTAATATGTAACAAAAATAGTACAAAATATTATCCACTAATTAATGATATATTAAGTTTATATCTCTATTGTGGACCCTTACTAAGTTTCAGAGGGCTCTTCACTCAATCTTTAGAAAACGTTTTTTTGTTTTTGACCGATTCATAATCTATGCTTCAGGACATGTTTGTCTTAATCAGCGTCATAATATATGTAAATTACCTGGTGTGGGGTTGAGCATGATAGGGGTGGATTATGTTGGGTTGGATAAAAATTAATTATGGTTTGTCAAGTTGGTTCGATCTCTAAACAAATTATCAGGTTTTGAACCGGTTTTATTTTCATATAGAATCAACCTGATAAAGAATTGAACTAAGGTATATATTTATATATTATAAAATTTATAAGTTTACATATATAATATTCATGGTAAATATGAACTATCCCCTCTCTCTCTCTCTCTTTTGAAAGAATATGTAACTGTTTTGAATTTTACTAAATACATGTATATTTTGGTGTAGATTCAATTTTGCATTATGTTGAATACTTCATAAACTACTTATAGACAAATTTCAATAAATTTTGATGTTATTATAATGAATGTGTATAAACAAAAAAAAAATAAGAACCAAAATTAAAAAACCCAAAACCATGATTTTGGTTCTGGTCAATTCTCAATTCTTAGGTTAGATAAGAAATTTGTGGAACTAAGACCTTGTAAAATTTGTTCAATTCCACCTAAAACCGATCCAACTTGTATCCTGATCAGCCCTAACCAGCAGCAATTATGGACTACCTGCTGTATTTACTCCTAGAAACATGTATGTATGTGTTACCCACATGGGACATGAGACAGAAGAACATATCATTGGTCACACTCAGCACGAAGATATATGGCCTGCTTGACGTTTATTCCAGCAATGGCGACAAGCACCATATCTACTCCTCAATCCCTTCCGGATTGGCCTACTTGGTCCATCACTTGCCGTAATTTTTTGTATTTATTCAATACGAAAATCGAACAAAATTATAGTGTCCAAAGTAGTAGATACACTCAATCACGGTACTTGTAAATTTATTTTAAGAGACAATTTTTTTTAAACTTAAATTAATTTAATTTGAAATAGTTTATTTTTATTTTTATATTTTTTTTATCCGTAGCAAATTTTATGTTAAAGTCAATATTATATGAATGTAATAACTCATTTGACAATAAATTTTCATGAAATTATTAAATTATTATAATTTTTCCTATTTTTAGGCATTAAAAAGAAAAAAAATACAAAAAACTAATAAGATTATAAAAAATTATTTTTAGAGGATTATTATGCCTATATATTATTAACTTTTAAATAAAATTAGTTACGTGCAAAACAAAATATAAAAATAAATATGAGTTATTTTATATTAAATTGACCTAAATTAAACTGAATCAACTTATATGTATTGTAAAATCAAAATTCTAGGTCTATTTATTTATGTTGTTTGACATTAATTAGTGCTAATTGTCGTTTTATTCATACTCATTACGCTAAAGTCCACCTTATCTCCATGACACGTGGCCCTTGTATCTCCATGATGCATTGCTCCGTTAGGTTTTTACCTCATAGTTGCTCTCTTGTTCTCGTATGGTCTTGTTTTTACTTAGAATAGTCTTACCTATTTAATTTGTAGTGAAGTCCTATTAGAAATTGGGTAGTTGTTTCTTTATCATTTAATTGTTGTGAAGTAACTTTCTTCATATATACTCGTTAAGCAAAGATCCACCTCATGTTCACGACGCATGTGGCTTTTACGTCCACGGCATATGGCTTTGTGTCATGGTTGCTCTCTTGTTCTTATATGATTATGCTTCACTTGAAATGGTCTTACCTATTTAATTCATTACAAAACCTTGTTTATAATTGGCGATCTGATGCTTTATCCTTTAAACCAGTGTGTTCTTAATGTATTACTTAAAATAAAAAATGAACTTTGTTCATACTCATTATGTCAAGGTCCGCCTCACGTAGTCACGTTCATGGCTCATGGTTGTGGGCTTTTTACCTCCACAATGCATTGCTCTGCAGGCTTTCCCCTCACGGTTGCCCACTTCTACTGTATGCTAATGCTTTCAATTGAAATGGTCTTACCTATCTAATTTGTGGGATAGTTGTTAGTGTTGTGCTCAAATGTTAATCATGAGATGATTATATTTTACACATTAAGTTGTTATATTTTATTCAAGTATTATTCCAATAATTGTGTTTGTTATTTGTTTCTGTGTAACAAAATCAAATATAATTATAACCCTAGAATAATAGTATTTTTAAACGTCCTTGGTATAGTATTATTGTAGAGTTTTTTGCAATAATATATAAAGATTAGCATAAATTGATACTAATATGAAATATGTAGTTTACATATGGGTACAAGTTGAAGGAATTGTATACTGGACCAGTCTACCATGAGAACGCTATATTGATCGTTATATGAGTATCATAAGCGGCTCTCAGAATGGTTATAGCATATGTAGTCTTTTGACCTGAAATCATTAAAGTTCCCTACATGTGAGTCATATATTTTGATACTGCTCTTTATTATTCGTAATTGACTGAACATAAAGATGATCATTGAGTATATATCACATATTAAGTAGAGGAATTTGTATAATCAAGATGAGATTTGTCTCTCTTATATAATAAGAGAGATATCTCTGGGCCCCTTGATTAAGTGAAACTGAGAAAATGTACGTCTAGTCATACTCAAATGAGTTGATAGGGGATTTTAATGTCATCAGTTTTAGTCAGTCTACTCGGGAATCAAGAAACCACATATTAGATTATACAAGGATAACACGTTCCATGTTTAGTGTTCAGTTTTTATAACTTGGGCAAAGGGACGATGACAAATAAGAATAATGGTCATAGAGATTTCGTTGAATCACCGAGTACCTTGTTACTTGGATAGTAATGATATGTTGTTAAACAGTGTTCATTGTTTATGATCATAAATATAATTTATGATATTGGCAACACGATAAGAGTCTATAGGCTCGCATACTTAGAGCCAATTGAATTATTTGAGTACATGGGCTAAATTGTTTGGTTATGGTTTCATGTAGTTTTGGATTAATTATTGGCCCAAAAATTGAACCCATTATTGAGCCCAAAATTAGGCCCAATTAGATTAGGGTTATGAAATTTGATTGGTTTCAAAGTTACGCATCACTATATATAGGATATATAGTGTTGTTTCATATTGAGCCTTCCTAGACGAAGGCAGAAAGAGTTCTAAAACTCCAACCACACTCCCTTCTTGTTTTTCCTTAGGGGGTACAAGTTAGTACTGTAAGCACAAAAGGAACATTCTTGCCAAAACCTGGAGGATGTATGGCGATCTAATTGGTTTATATGAATAACATAGAGAGCTTAAATACGTCAATTGTTCGAGTTTTGTGATTTAGCTTAACAATTGGGTGAAAGATCTTAGCTTGAAAGGTATGAAAATTTTGAATGCCTATTTTACACCTTTTTACATGGATCCTTAAGTGGTTTTGGTTTAATTTTCACTGCATTGATTTGGCTCCTGAAATCCTACAACAGTCTCAATCAAAATTGGCTACCAATTGCTCTATCCTTAATGTGTTCTTTCTATGTTACTTTAAAATAAAAAGTAAATTTGTTCGTACTTGTTACGCCAAGAACCACCTCACATACATGACTCGTGGCTGTGGCCTTTTTTACCTCCACAATGAATTGCTCCATCATGCTTCTCCCTCATGCATTCCACTTGTTATTGTTTGCTTATGCTTTCACTTGGAATGGTGTTACCTATTTAATTCATGGGATAGTCTTGTTTAGAATTTACTATCTATTGTTATTTCTCCTTTAAGTAATGTGTTCTTAGTCCGTTACTTTTAAAAAAAAAAACAGTAACTTCATTCACACTTACTATGCCAAGGTTCACCTCATGTTCATGACCTATGGAGATGGGCATTGTACCTCCATGACACATTGCTCTGTTAAGATTTCACCTCATGGTTGCTGCCCTATTCTTGTATGCTTATGCCTTTGTTGGAATGGCCTTACATGTTTAATTTGTGGCAGAATCATATTCAGAATCGACTATTCCTTGTTCCATCTTTTAAATAATGTGTTATTATTATGTTACTTAAAAAGAAGAAGTACCTTTAGTCATGCTCAGGTGTCTCATATTCATGACCCGTGGGTCTTCTATATTTTATGAGGTATTATTTTACCAGGATCTTGTCGAGTGTGTAGGCGTAGATGTAGCCTAGTGAATTAAAGCAATGGATTACGAATACCTTCATTCAAAAGAATTTCACCTGTAGCTCATGTTGTTATTTTCAAGACTTTGGCAGATAGAGGAGTTGAGAAAGTCGGGAGTCAAGCTAGTGAAGAGCAAGTGGTCATTTGGAAAGGAATGTGTGAAAGGAAAATGACAAATTAGAGTCATCTTCCACTAGTTGAGGCTCCCCCCACATACTCAACTTAATCTCGTGGCCGTTGTACGTGGAGAGAGATATATCGCTGTTGGGCTTATTGGTACTAATGTCCACAACTAATACAAGTTCAACTATCTGAATGAAAAGGACCTAAAGGTGAGCCTCGTATGGAAAAAAAAAAATCACTTGAGAAAGATTTATATTTCTACGCCTAACGGTACATTGAGAAAATAATTCTTCATTGACCTGACAAGGGATAATGCAGGTAAACTAGTAAAAAAGAAAAAATAATACTAATGCCTACAAAGCTTGCTGGTTCAATAGTGATCCGTCGTTCCGCGCAGGTAAAGTGCAAGGAACACAAAAAAAAATAGTGAGCCGTCTGAATTACACATTTTGCCCAGCTTTCTTCATGGGTGCACTTTAACACCACTATTACGGAATTACCATGCTTACCATCTCTAATGGGGAAGGGCCCTCCTAAGAGGACCAAAAACGGAGGCTTACCTGGGCCTGCACGCAGCTGCTTCGGCTTGTTTCAGTTTTTTTGGGCCGAACAGAGATATCACAGAGCTAATTTTCCTTGTTGCTCCTTTTCTTCTTGTTTTCGGATAAATTTCATTGTTTCTTAAAAAATAAGCTACAGAGAAAATAAACAGATTTTTATAGAATAAATTAAAATATTTATTTTAAAAAAATATAATTCTAGTTTAGAACATGAAATACACAATTATATAGGAGTTTTGAAATCATTTAAAATCCATATGAAATAAAATATATTTTTTATAATTTTTTTTATGCACTAAGAGTATCCCTGGACTAATACGTGAAGATTAATCTTCATGAGTTACTACATTTATCCAAAATTTGAGAAAAAGGAGTTCCTTTTCTTTTTTTATTGATCTTGTAGTGTCTACACTTAGGAAAGCTTCCAACTTTAAGCCCTGTTCTTTGAAAAATAAAAATAAAGAAAAGGACAAGAAGAAGAAGAAGAAGAAGACAGAGTGGTGGTGGGGGCGGCAGAAAAGAAAAACCTAGGTATAAAATAGTCGTATAATCCAATTAGGTCGGTAAGCAGATTGGTTTACATGTTTGAAGTTGACCAAATTAAGCATTCGATACGAAAGATAGATAGCAAAAAGATTCATCTCAGATTTGATAACGATTGCTTAGTTTGACTGCCTAAATTATGTCCTTTTAAATCAAATTGACTGCTCCGTGATGCGCTTAATTTTTCTAGTGTTTATGATGCACCCCTTATCATGTAATTGATGGCATACTTTTTTATATTTAAAAACATTATAAAGGTAATGGAACAAGAGGAACTATGTTTCCTAGTTTATTTAAACCTATCTCACCTTATAGCTATTTAAAGATAAGAATCTTTAAATACAAGTCAGGCTTTGGCATTTGTTTTATTTGTGTTTTGATCCTATCACCACAACACAAACGCAGAATAATAATTAAAGAAACAGTCGCTTTCAGTCATTAGTTACGACTAACTAGTAACTGGATGTGTTAGTTGCAAAAACTTTAATCACTAGGTGACTTGCGACTGATTAACAACTGAATGACTCAGTCACACAATTTTGAAACCGCATCAAAATAGCAACTAAAACCTCAGTCGTTGATACATATTTAAAAAAAATCAATTACTGAGAATGTTTACGTGTGTATGTATATATATAATTGATGAAATGTTTACGTGTGTGTGTGTGTGTAGATATATATGAAATGTACTAAATGCAAAAATGAATTGTAATAATAAAAAAGTTCAATTAAAATTAATATAAAATCTAAACATAATATTATTAATTTGAAAATGAGGAGGAAGAAGAAGGAGAAGAAGAAATGAGGAAAGAGAGGCTGGAGCTGAAAAAATGAAAAAAGGAAGGAGAAGGGAATGAGGTAAAAAAAAAAGACGCTGAAGTTGAGGAAGAAAAATGAGAAATGAGGAATGAGAGGTCGAAGTTGAATAAGAAGAAGATGAACGAGAAATGAAAGAGAAAGAAAAGGTAAAAGTAAGGAAGGAGAGGCCAAAACTGGTGACTGAAATTTTTCAGTCACAATAATTACATGAACCATAAGCTAACAACTAAAATTCAGTTTCTAATTTTAGTTGGTCAATCGTTTTTTTTTTTTTTTTTTTGGTATGTTCATCATATGGATGAAAAGACAAGTTTGACCATGTTAAAAAATGAAATCCCTTTCATGTCCTCTTTCTCCCTCGTTCTCTCTCTCTCTCTCAGCCACGAGTTACCTACCCTTCACTGTCGCCGCCCGCAGCTTCATCCAATTCATCACTCTCTCATTCACCCCAACATCTCTGCCGTCTGTTGCCGCTTCAACCAGGCCACCAACGCACTGCCTGGAATTCCTCACCATCCATGAGCATCGCCAGCGGGAAAGATAGGGGAGGGCAATCACACCTCGCATCCACCATTCCCCTCCTTGATCCAATGTTGACATCGCCCTTCTGCCCCACCTGGAGATCTCCGCTGTCACGGGCCCAAGCACAGCTGCCCTCATCCCGCCGTCCATCGTCAAATTGAAAAAAGGCAGTGACGACAAGGAATGTTTCTACGGTTTTTAGAAATTTTGAGCTTATTTTGGTATCAAACATATCAATTACAATTCTCATAATTTTAGTTATACACATGTCTCACATATTTAATATAAATCTCTCATAACAAATATAATATCAATTGTTTAATTTTGCCCACATCTCTAACCTTATTTATATATCAAGTTCATACATATGTAATATGTGATCTATATATATCATTATTTTATTACTATTAATTGAATTTTTATCCTAATTTTCATTTCATTTGCACAAAAATAAATCTTGTACATACAATTGTGTGTATCTGTAACATATCTCTAATCTTATTTGTATATATATGATACATGTTTTGTATATATCTATCACTTAGTTTATATATCAAGTTTCATACATATCTGTCATTTGATTTGTATATATCTCTAATTTTGGCAGGAAGTGGGTTTTGAAGCATTTACACTTGTTTTTTTATGGGAGGTTGAACTTGTAACATATATGTGATCTCATAAATACATATGTTACATATTGTTTGTACATATCTCTCACTTTCTTTATACTTCGAGTTTATACATATCTGGTATCTTATTTGTATATATCTTCAGCTTTAGAAGATGCGAGATTTGATATATTTACATTTGTTTTATACTATGAACGGTAATATCAAAAAATAAATATTTATAGATATAAAAGGTAGGGTGTAGGTTTGACTTACCCCAAGCTTTGAACATTAGCCAATCAATTGATATAATTTTAATGCCAATTAACCATTAACTCCATCAGTAATAGTGTAAAATTTAAACAATTGATTATGGATATCAAATGTTCACAACATTAAAGCTAAGAGATACTATATTAATTTTTTTTCTCTAAACTTCAATATTAATCATTAAAAATGTTAATAAAGCCCTCAAATTCTAATGATGCTACGTAAAAGCTTCCTAGGATTTTTCTTGTTCATATTTTACACATTATTTATTTATTGTGTTTCTTTGGACTAGTCTATACTACTATTTTTGTTCATCTAAGACAAAAGAGTAAGATTCATTTTGAACAAGATTGACGTCCTGTCCTTAGATTACGGTGTGATTGTTTCACATATACCCAAGTTGGCTAATGCTAAGGTTGACTTATTGGAAAAATACGGAATAAGTAGGAGGGTTCCATTGGATTTGTGGTGCTGATAAGGTTTGTTGGTTGAAGCTTCTGGCTTTAGTGGTTTTGGTGTTTGTGTCTTGTTCATACCTATTTTAAGTGGGTGTGTTAGTGTTATCTATGTTATTCATAATGGCTATGTCACGGTGATTTTACTGGTTTCTTTGGCTGTTTTGTTTGCCAGTCTGCAGTTTGTGGTTGGCTTCAGTTGAGCCTCTTTCTTTGCTTTATATTTGGCTTGTTTTGCCAGTGTTTTGCTAGCTTGATGGTTGTTCATATGGACTATATCTTTGGTATAACTTGGTTTTTTTAATGATATGTCATGTTCTTTAAAAAAGAGAAAAAACAAACAAGCAAAGTTATTTCTCTTTTTTCTCTTAACATTCCTCTAACTAGTGAGTAAAGTTAAATTTAATTAATTAGTTGATATTAATTTCAGCAATTAAAAAATTATAAATTAATTAGCTAAAAATGTAACCCGGATTATTTACGTGGAGAAGTAGGGTAGCCAACTTGATCATATCTAATCCAAGATTGGGACCAGGGTTGGCTAACTTTCCTCAGCTTGGGCTACTTCCAATTTCTAATAGAGACTTTCTTTGATCATACTAGCATATGTATTGTGATTCAGATTTGGGTTACTAGCATCCAATGGTCTATTTATTGAGTACATTAATACTTTTGCTATCAAAGCTATTGAAGGGAAAATGTCTTCCATTATTATAAAAGTTATTGAAACTCAAATGTCATTAACTCATCACAATGATCTAAGTAGTTAAATAAAAAAGGCAAAAGATAGAACTTTAATATAATATCTAAATAAGAAAAAGAAATTATCTCAAAATTCCTCTGAATTCGCTTGTCATGTTGTCCAAATTCAATTTCTCATGGCTTATGACAGAGTCCATTTTTTCATGGTCAACCATATGAAACAAATAAGCCTTGGGAGTTGTGGCTCACATTGTAGGCAGTTGTATTAAGCTTAAATAAATTTTAGGACATTGTGAGGGTGTCACAATTAAGACAGCTATTGAGATTGTACATTGACGGAGGGCTCAATTTCAGGAGTGGACCTAGGTTTTTTTTTTTTTTAAATGGGGGCAAAAATAAATATTTTGCTAAACTATGGTCCTAATAAGGGAATTTGACCAATTTTAAGATAGAGTCACAATGCATTTACTTTTAAATTCTAAATAAAATTATAATTATTTTACAATTTTAGGAAAACCTAGGCCCTTACTAGCCCTCATTTAGTTCTACCTTGCTTAATCAGGTTTGCAAAGATACTACAACATGGGACTTCAAAGGAATCATAATTATTTTTTTCCCAATAATAATTCAAGAAAATTAGTTGGACCATTGCAGTGTTATTGTGTATATGGAAGTTGAAACTGGTCGAAAAACATTAAGGCAAATGGTATTTGCATCATGTGCCTCCATCAAGTGTTAAACCAACTTGTGCAAGTAAGATGGGGTCAAACGGACTGAGTTTAAGTAACATGACTAACTTGTGCAAGTTGGAAAACTCAAGGGGTTTTGCAGCTAATTTAAGACACATTAGAAGTGCGAATAAATATGGCCCAGATTTATGTTGAAACTAGATCAACTCAAAATATACTTGATTCTAAAAAATTTTCACCTAACCCAAAAACTGAGAATCAAACAAAACAAAAACCATGGTTTTGAATTTTTCTGTTCTAATTCTCAGGTTTTTTTTTATTTATATCATATATCTATAATAATACTAAAACCCAATAAAATTATACCTGCAACCCTTGCCTTGCAATGGTTTGTGAAATTAGGAATACGTGAGTAGGATAATTAGGACAGTTAGGACTTATAGGTTTAGAACTAAAAGACTAAAAATTCGTATAATTTAATTTTCAATAAATAATTATATATGTTAAAATCATAAATTTATAATATATTAATATATATACCTCGGGTTGATTCCATATCAAGTTGGTTCTGTATGAAACTAGAATCAACCCAAAATCGATGAGTTTCCTTATAGTGGAATTAACTCGCAAACCATGAACAATTTTTACCTAACCCAACCCAATCCATCCCTATTAGGTTGGGTAAACTCATGATTCTATCTGACCCATACTCATCCCTAATTAGGAGCATCCTTTTGAAATTGAAGAGTTTTAAATTTAAGGCTAATTTATTTTAACTTAAGTTAACTTAATATACAATGACTAATTTTTATTCTTACATCTTTTTAGCCTGGAACCAATTTCATTTGAAACTCAATATTATTTAGGTGTTGTTGGCCCAATGAACAACCAATAAGGGATGAATTGGTTGAGGTCCAAAAATTACCGAAAATGAGTTTTTAATCTCTTAATCTCTTAAACCAAAATGTAGTTTAAGAGGCTCAAATAAATCTATTTTAACCAGAAAATGACTACCACAAGTCCTTTAAATTTTGCTTTAAAAGCTAGTTTTGAAATATTTTTGAAATCAAGCAAGTTCAACCAAGGTAAGAAGCATAAGTCACCAAGTAATGATGAACTGAATAGAGGGAGAGAAGTTTGCATAAGATAATTTTTATAGAGGTCCAGCCTCTCCTCTTGAGAGTCTACTCATTTCCTCAAGTTCACCACTTGAGAGTTTTCTTCTCCATTAAAAATCACAAGAGTATAAAAGAGTACACACTCCTTTGGTAGTTTTCTCTATCACAACCATTCACTAGTTTTTCTAGAGCCAAACTAGAAATTTCACCAACACTCTTTCCCCCACTAGTTTTCCTATAGGCTAACTAGAAATCTCACAAACTCAATCTCACCAAATGGTGTTTACAAGGTTACAAGGTGGTAAGAACAATAAAAACACTTAAAACTAGATAAGCAAGTAGTAGCTCAATCTCTTGGCAATTCTTAAACTCAAGCTCTTTGATCTATTTTCTAGTTGCCAAAAGTTCTTTTCAGAGTGTTTCTTCATTCTTTTATACTCATTTGAGAATTAAAGAGACATTGAAATCCTATTGGAGATGTCTGAAAAAGATCTTGAAAAATCGATGACTGTTACTATGTTTTTATGAAAGAAAAACTTCAAACTTCGTGTTAAGTTATGGGTTTAACACGTTAAACTCAATTTTGTCCTTCAATGGTAAAAAACTCAATTATTAAATGCTCTGTCATACTATCCAAGTAGTGTCTTTTGATTCATCCAAGTCATATTTCAAATTTGGGCTAAAATCACGTCAATTGAGAAATTTGGATGGAAGTATTTAGACTTACGAATAATAGGTTAAACTCAAAATTTAATACGTTATCTGATATCTCACAATATAACTAGCAGCTCCAAACTTCGAATTAAAGCATTTTAATGCATGAAAACATACATTTGGGAGCTAGGAAGACTTAGGTGATAAAAAGACATGTTAAATTGTTCCTTTAATGGATTAAACATGAAACAACTTAGAAAAACTTGTCATTTGGAAATCAAACTTGATTTAAACACTAACATATTTTGATGACCTGTTAACTTATCTTCAAAAACAAGTTTCATCATCAAACTTAAAATATATTTTTTGAAATAACACTTGAAATACTTGAAAATTAAGCACAAGTTTAACAAACCTTATTTTGACATAATAAAATGAGATTAAGCACACTAAAACAATACACTTGTCATCATCAAAATTAAATATTTGTTTGGAACAAATCCAACAGGTGTGATAATCCATTAATTACAAAATTTTTATAATATTAATAAATTTTTATTATTTTTTCTTGTAGTAGCTTTAAATTTAAGGTCAATTCATTTTAATTTAAGTTAACTTAATCTACAATAACTGATTTTTGTTCTTACATCTTTTTTACTGAGAACCAATTTCATTTGAAACTTAATATTATTTAGGTGTGATAATCCATTAATTGTAAAATTTATATGAATTTTTCTTGTTGTAGGTATTGAAAAGGGGAATTCATAAAAATTTAGCTAATCCAGCTGTTTTCTATGTCGGATCCGGGTCAGCTCGTGGGTCATTCGTTACACGCGTTTATGCGATCAATTTTGCCACTCATCTCGAAATAATTACTCTCTCTGCCAATGTTTTAGTATCTGTGTCTCCATGGCAACTAGACTATGAGGCCAAATTTGATGAAACGAAAACGGGTCGATCACCCGGATCCGACGCGAAAATCAGTTGGATTAATTGGCATTTCAAATAACCGAATTGGGGTAGAGGGACTCATAGGCATAGGGTGCAAAGAGACAAAATCCATCAAAGGCTCCTGAAGGGAGCAAGAAAGCAAAAAAGCAAAAGAGGAAGAGTGACAGAGGATCACGTGGGTCAATCAAAGCCACATACATGGCCCTGCCACTAACCTAGACATGGGGAACCTCATCCTTGTGTTACAGGCCCATATCAGCCATGGGCATTGGCCACGCCCAGCCGAACCGAAGGGGGCATCTATATTTTTATTATTAAAATATACACTACACTAGTAATCTAATTCGGACTTTGGCTTTGGGTAGCTCTTCGTTTAGATTCATTATTCCTAAATTCCACGTTTTGCAATAATATGAGCTTAATTAAACGAAAAAGGCCTTGCGTAAGTATCTTGTTATCTTTATCTTTTGAGTTAGTGAGTTGTGTCGGGTAAATCACTCGAGACCTTTCGGTTCCTACCGAAATTGGATGAGAGAAGTGGGGTTGCGTACTTCTTATCAGTTTCTTGGGAATAATTTGGTCTACTAGAAATTGAAGTCAGACATTCTATGTCATCCTTAAGGACTCAAAAGGGCTGCTGTTACTTATAGTAGTATTTTCATAATGATCAAGTGAGGTTGCTTCTTTGGCCTCTCCCACATCTTCCTTTGACTTTTCAGTAACTCCTAGGTAATGAATTACACATCACGAATAAGATAATGTTTTAAAATACTATTCAATGATTGCTTTTAAATTTGAGAAATTGACAGTAAGGAAAACTCCACAAGGTTAATTAATATCAAAAGCTTCTTCTCAGCAAAACCTTTCTTATAGTATTACACTTGCAAGGGCGACAAGTTCACAAAGTCGCAACAAAAACAAGCTTTTGGGTTTATCACAATTCACATGCAGCATTAGAAGGGCAAATTTTGCACATATATATATATATATATGTATATATATTCTTTAAATCTTAGTTTTGTAATACCGGAAACTGACTCTTTTTTGTCAGGTGTATGTTGCAAGTATCACAGGGCAGGAGACACATATCTGGCCATGTGAGGGGGAGGGCGAAGTGCCCAGGGAAAGGGACATAAATGATCATCATTTATTCAACACAGAAACAAAAGATCTTTTTTTGTTTGGGGAAAGTGATTGGCTGTGGCCTGTGGGGTTTTCACTAGCAAACCCACATGGCCGACAGCCCAATGCAATGCCCCATTAACCCACCCCCTTTTTTCTTTTCTTTCTTTTTTTTTCTTTTTTTGTGGGCGGTAAATATTTTGACCAAATTTTGCTCTTTTTCCATTCAAAATTATCTATTATTGTTTTTTCCCAATTTTTGCTCCTCTTCTAGTTCATATAATTTAGAACAGCCTTAGGACAAAAGCTTGAACGCTTTTTCACAAACCACCATCACAGAATGGATTTCATTTATTGTCTGTAATATATTTAGAAAAAAATAATTGAATTTATGTTTTTACATAATTCTGTTTTAAATATTTCAATATATAATCAACTGCATTAGGAAATATTAAGTATAAAATCATTATTAGTGACGGTTAAAAAAAGTCAAACACTACTTGATGAAAATTATGAAAACAACATGAAACAAGCTAGAGGACAAAACACAAGCCTCTTAACCGAATGGTCCCGCAAATCTTCCAATTATTCCATCAAAAGATACACCTTTTCAAGCAAATGCTAATTGAATTGCTATTTCTCCAGTACTTGTCGCAAACAAAACTGGACCCCTGTTACTAATTACCTTAAAGTCTTTTTCTTTTTTTTGCCGGAAAAATTTACAACGCACATGTGTCTGTGTGTATAAGGGTTGATGCTTCCTTGACGCTCTACTATGCATGCCGCCCGAGCAAACACCAGGAAAAGTATTCCTAGAAGAGTAAACAAAATGAACGAGAGCGGCTACATCACGGCATGGGCGCTCGACATTTTTATAAAGTGTCTCTAAATGGATATTTTTAGGAGATGGAATAAGGATTGAGCTTTAATGTAATTGATGTGAGAACTTTTATATCACATGGTTAGATACGACTGAAGTTTTAATCGCTACATAAATTTTATTCCCTTATAGCTATTGGATATATAGTTATAGGTATGATATGAATGGGTGTAGGACAGATTTAATGACCATTCATTTTTCTTATTATTATTTTAAGCATTAAGAGATATAACAACATGTTTACTCTTAAAATTTAAGAACTGGTATTGGTCTCTAAGTTGAATAGTGAGATCATCAAACCTCCTCGTAACTGTACTACTCACACCCATCTCCCTCACTCTAGTTACCCTAACTCTTACCAATAGAGAAACAAAATTTAAAAACCATAATTGAGATTACACCATTTTAAGCAAGCTTGGGTCTATGCTTGCTCCCCTTTATAGGGGTGTTCACTATTTGACCGAAACCAAAAAAATTGAAGAATCGAATTAATTGATTTTTTTGGTTTGGTTTTTTTGGTTTCAGTTGGAAGGGTCGGTTAGTTTGATTACTGAATTAACCGATTGTGTGTGTGTGTGTGTGTGTGTGTGTGTGTTTTGGGCTTCTACTACTTCTTATAGCCTATCCATCCTTTTTCAGACCAAAAATATTGCCCAAGTGGCTAAGTCCAACCCAACTATTTGTGAAGTATTTTATATTTTGTTGAACTATTATGTTGAATTTCTTAACTAGTGCATTTTTAATGGAAGAATAAAGGCTTCACAAATTTCGGTTATTTTGGTCGAAAACTGAACAAAACAAAAAATTTCGGTTCAGTTTTGATTGGTTTTCATTCCATCTTCGATTAATTCAATTTCTAATAGTAAAAAACTGAAAACCGACTTGACCGACTAATGCGGTTCAGTTCAAACCTAAATGACTAAATGCTCAAGGCTACCTTTTATATTAGCATGGCTGGAAAAAGAAATTTGGTAAGGCCCAACTTTTTTTTTTTTTGCTGCTTAGAGTACCCTGCCACAAGTGGTGAATACTGTTAGGTACCAAAAGTAAAGACCTATCACAAGTTACGACTCCACTCATAACCCCAAGAATTCAATTCCTAAACATGTTGCTTAAGGAGTCCAAGCCTCTTCCACTTGGGCAACCCCATGTTAGTGTGAGGCCCAACTTTTGATCTATGACGAGTTTTGCTATTATGATATCATTTCAAAAAGATAATAAATAAAATGTAATTTATTTGCACATAAGCAAAAATCAAACACCAATATACTATTCTTGCCAAATATAAGTAGGAGGGTTTTAAGTTATGAAGGAGAAATGGAAATTTGATAAAATTATCAAAACCCTCCTGAGGTTTAGTCAAATCTGCCCTTTCACCCACCTTATTTGAAATACTTACACTTATCCCTCTCAAAAGTTAAGTATGTAATTTATCGTTATAATAAAAAAACAAAAGAAAATGCATGATTTTACCCTCATAGCCTTCTTCCTTAGAAACTCCCCCTTCCCCCTCCCCCCAACTTATGCATCTAATGAGCTACATCATCTTCAACTTCCCTCTTCCTATCCTCTTTCTTAACCCTGTCCTCAACCTTGTCCCCTCCATTGCCATACCTCCATTTCCTTACAACTACCCTCATTGTCCCAAATCTTGAACAATAGCTGCCTCTCCACCCTTCACAGTCATTCCTCCTCCATTGGCCTTTGTACAACAAGTATGGGTCATTATTTCCACTCTTTGCCTCCCCTATGCTCTCTTTTCTGACGTCACGTCCATCATTAAGGTATCGGTCTTTCTAGAACCCCAGCCAGTAATGGCATCACTTTTGATCATGCTCTGCTTCTTTTGCTTCTGGTTTGATTTCAACATTGGAGGTGGTTATCCCATTTATGCCATGATTATGTCAAAATATGCAAACAATAAGACATGAGGGGCTTTCGTTTTTGCTGTATTCACAATGCAAGGCTTTGAAATTTTAACTAGTGGAGTGATTTATCTCTTAATTTTTGCCATTTTCAAGGTGAAATTCCTTTCTCCAACATTTGAATTAACCCATTGAATCAACTGTGCCACAAGTTGATTACGTTTAAAGCGTTATTCTGATATTTAGGGTGATTTTAACAACACTTACATTATGAATAAAGATTCCATAAATTGCTCATTACACTATCTTGGTGGCTAAGAACATAAAACAAGCAACTGCTGACATGTCAAAGGTTCTGCATCTAGATTTGGTAGCAAAACAGGAGAAGATTAAAGCAAAGATGGGTTAGGGGTGAAATTGGTAGTTTGGGTTTAAGGCTGGGATTGGGAACACAAGATGTTCATTTCTTTAGTTAGATCTTCAACAGTAATGGCGAAGAATGTGAGGTTTTCAGTGGGGACAGAAAAGTAAAAGAATGAGGAGGGGATGGAAAAGGGCAAAATTAAAAACATGTTAGCTCATTGGATGCACAAGTTGGAGTGGGCAAAGTTTCTAAGGGATAAGGCTAGGAGATAAAAAACATACATTTTAATTTTTCTCTATCATAATGGTGAATCACATAGTTAACTTTCGAATGAGTAAGTATAGGTATTTCAAATAGTAAATGGAAGTATATGTTAGACTAAATATCATAAGAAAGTGTAGGTATTCCAAACACTTGACCAGTTTTGGACATAAACTTTCAAATGGGAAAATTACAATAACCTCTCTATGGTTTGGTCTAACCTACACTTTACTTTTATATTTTAAACAAATATACACTTCGCCCTTTGCTTTCTTTACAATGTCTGACAATAACTTTTGAAACCTTAATTCAAATTGTCTGGTAATTACGTTCCAATAATTTTAAAGTTTTAATACTTTTCTATAACCAATTGGCTTTTAAAAAGATGCTGATAAGTATTTAGATAAAGAAAAAATTGATGATTTAAAATATCTATTAACTATAAAAAAAATTATCAGGAAGGCTGAAACTACTTAAGATGACTATCTTACAGTTTAAATTAGAGTTTTATACATTGTTATTGAACAATGTAAAAAAAAAAAGACAGAATATAGAATATAAGTTTTAAAAAATAAGGGAGATAAATAGTAAGTTAAAGCAAATCTTGTAAATTTTCTTCTTTTTTTTTTTTACATATCATTGGCAATTAAGATTTTTATAACCGTTGATTCAACTTTGGCAATAATCGCAGCGCAATCGTTGGAGCCGATACAGGGACCTAGAGGATATTTTTCATCATCATGATGTCAGTCAACACACATGTATCACAGAAGTTCCAAATACTAATTTGTCCCAACAATGGCTGTCTTGTAATAAGAGCGATATAACCAATCTTAAAGGCGTATAACTCAATAACTCGGTAACAAATTTACAAATGTATGAGTTTAGTTTAGAAATTTTGAGCCAATTCATTTTAACTTAAATTAATTTAATTTAAAATAATTTTTTTGTATTTTTATGTATTTTTTACCTAAATTTAATTTTATTTAAAAGTTAATATTATATACGTATAATAATTAATTGAAAATATAATTTTTATGATATTATTAAATTTTTATGAATTTTTTATTTTTAATAACTAAAATAGAAAAAATTCATAAAAATTTAATAACATTCTGAAAGTTTACTTTTAAATGTATTATTACATCTACATAATATTGAATTTCAAATAAATTTGGTTCTAGGGATAAAATTATTTAAAAATAAAAATAAGTTATTTTAATTTAAATTAACTTAAGTTAAAAAAAATTGACTTCAATAGCAGATTAACCATTAACTCAATAATCGAAATCTTACAGTTACCTCACTTACAGTGATGATCTATTGGCCTGGGTTGGTATGGCGTTAATGTGAAGCATTAGAGTTTAATAAAAAATTATGTGCATGTAATTTTAAATTTCAATGATTTAATATTCATCTTTAATAAATTATTTAAAATTCTGATGTTGATCGAAATGTTCAAGTGGAGAGGAATGGTTGTTGATCTGAGGGAATTGATGGAAGTACTAAGAAGATTGTTCATTTTATTAAATTTAATATCTATGTAAGATCTACGATTCTTAATTGCCAGAAATCTAATTAGTGGACATCCATAATATTTTCTTAATTATTATTATTTATTTTTTTTGCTTCTGCCTTTGCCACTGGTATGCAAAAGGCACTCCTTCTACTTATTTTTTTTCGAAATGAATTATTCTTCTTTCCTCAAAAACTTAAATAAAAAAAATTTACATCTAATTAAAATTTTAAAACTTTGTTTAAACTATTACAACATCTTAGATAAAGGAAAGACCACTTTCACTCCTAAATCACTTGCAAATTTTTTATTTAAGTCCTAAAGCTTTTCAAATTTTTATTTGAGTCCTAAAACTTGTAAAATGGATAAACAATAAGTTTTAATTAACTCCAAAATATGTGGCCAACAGTTTAGGATTAACTGTTTACACATAAAATTTTAAATTTTAAATAGAAGTTTGTAAAGTTTTTGTAAAGTTTTAAGATTTAAATAAAAAAAATGTATAAAGTTTTAAGATTGAATGTGTTTTTCCGATAAAATTGTGAGGAAGGACTTGTAAATGGGGGAAAAAAAAAGAATAGGTTAAAACAAGAAACTGAGAAAGTGTCTATAAGTGCATATTCGCTCCATGTTGAATGGTTACGACTTGGTAGCTAGCAAAAGAGATTGAGTTTATCATATTTTTTTAATGATATAATAAGGATAAAACTCATTTTTTTAGTTAGAAATTTTTACAAATTATTGGTTTCAAACAAGCAGTCATTACTTATCAAGATTAATAAAAATTAATAAAAATTAAAATGGAGAGGATCAAAGAAAATACTTTCCAAACAAAAACTAATTTTATTTATTTTTATTTTACATAATCTAAGAAATTTATGCCAACTACTCATGCCTTTTATACTTAATTCTTTTGTTTTCAATAGTAAAGTTGAAAAGATTGAAAATTACTTAAGTTCGCCTAATTTACTTTGACGCATACAATGCAAAATCATCAAACCAGCCGGGTATTCTTTCAATTTTTTTATTGTTTGCCTAACCTTATTCGATGTTACCTATCAAATTTTATGATGGATGTGATTTACATCAAATCTTGGTATTTAAAAGTAATTCAAGACTCTTATAAATTAGAGCTTCAGTTGAAAGTAGGTAATAATGGATTTAAGTTCTTTTCTGAAGTTCACTGGAATCTCGACTCTATTAGGGGTATCATAACGCTTGGCATCAGATATGAACGTAATTGTATAAAATAAATTTAGTCTTTACTTTTTTTATTTTATAGATAATTTTTTTATTTTTATAGATAGTCTTGTTCAGGCCTCTAATGTCTGTTTGGTTTTAGTACTGCTTAGTTATTGTTGGTTTGCTCTTGATTTTATTCTAATTATTTGTGAGTTCTATACTCCATATTTATTATAACTTATCTAGAATGTTCGACTTAATTTGATTTTCTTCATTTAATTTGGTGTCACGGAAATGAGTACTCTTTTTATGATCAGTTTTATGTTCCTGTTGTTCCTTAGAATCTTATATCATCATTAGTTTATAAGATGTCATATAACTCATTCTTAATTGAAATGAAACATCTTTTATCAAAAAGAGTTTTAGATGGGGTATTAGATCTGCTTATGTCCTTCCGGTTTAACTCTCTACATGCTCATATTCCCATATCCAAAAGTCCAAATACAGTGTTTTCCTTTTCTGACATAGGAATACCATTAAGAGAAATGGAAATTTGAACCTTGGACTTGCATAAACCATCAGAAGTTTTTTATATGTTAAAGTTACATAGTTAAATGAGGCATGACATCTTGGGGAAATTTTATATCATGTTTGTTATTAGGTGTTGTAAAATAATTCTCCATTGTACTATATTTGTTCGTGTTATTCGACGTTTAAGCTCGGGAGCGTGTTTTTATAGACAGAAGGGCTTAATTACATTTCAGACCTGAAACTTTATATTAATTACATTTTTATCCAATTTTTTTGATGGTGTCTACGGGAGAACTTATAATATAAGTAGTTATTACGGCTTATTTAAAATTTTTTTTAATCAATGTAATTTAGAATATAGTACTCTATTTGACCATAATAATGAATCAATTTCTCTTTTCAAAATTAATTTTTATAATTTTCCATTTATCCCATTTAAAAATAAAAGTTAATTAAAAATATTCATTTTTTTGCAAAAAAAAATATATTTTAAAACAAGTTTTCGAACTCTTTATTAGAGAATTTCAATTAATATAAGTTGAGCAAATAATTACTGCATTTAAAAAAAGTATTTTTATTAGTTTCTCGCAAATACAACATTATACTTACTCCCTATTTCTTTACAGTGTCTAATATAACTCTTCAAATTTCAACTTGGCTTATTTGATAATTATATTTTAGTAAATTAAATGCTAAATTTAAATTATTTAACAGTCAATTCATTTTAACTTAAGTCAGCTGACTTATTTTTACTTTTATATCTTTTTTACCTTAAATCAATTTAATTTAAAAGTCAAGAGTATGTAGATGCAATAATTCATTTGAAAATAAATTTTCACAAATTTTTTTTAATGCCTTAAACTAGAAAAATTCATAAAAATATAACAATGTTACAAAAATTGTATTTTCAATAGATTATTATAGCTACATAATATTAGATTTTAATTAAAATTAGTTTTTGGTAAAAAAAATGTAAGAATAAAAATAAGTTATTTTGTAGTCAATTGATTTAAATTAAAATGAACTGGGTGTAAATTTTTTTTATAGTTTATAGACAACTTAAATCATTATTTTTTCTTTTTCTATAAATGCAGTACAATTTTTTCTCCACCGAAGTTGATAAAAGCAAAGAAGTAAGTAGTAACAACAGATTCCCAAACCTGAGGGTAAATTTGTAAATGATGTCAAACCTTGGTGGTATAAAAATATGTTTTATATGAGTGAGTTTAGGTTGAATCACTAATAGATGGTAAAATATGTAGGGTAATAACGAAGATAATTTAAGATGAGTAGATTTATATTTGCATGAATAAGGATCTATGCACTATGATATAACTAAATATTTGTGTTCCTATATATGGATGATACACAATTATGTAATAACATAGAGGTGATATTGGAAAAATGCATCTACGCATCTACCTATAATTGTAATTTCATCTATTTAAGATGGTGTGAAAAATTGTATGTCCTGATAAAAACATATAGAATTTAATAACTAAACGAAAAATTATGTAAATCTAATATGCACCATAGTCCATATGTCTATATATGTTTATATTCTCAAACTGTATTTATAGTATAAAACATGTGTAAAATGTATCAAAACTCACTACTCATAAAAAATTAGAGATATATATAAATAAACAATGGATATGTATGAAACTTAATGTATAAAGAATATGAGAGATAATATACAAATTATAAAATACATATATACAAATGAAATGACAAATATGTTATAGATATATTCAATTGTATAGAAGAGTTCACTTATTCATCCTAAAAATAAGTGCAAAAGTACCAAAATGTGTATCTTAAAAAAATAAGAGAAATGTATAAGTTGAATAACAGATATGTATGAACTTAATGTATAATGATATCATAGAAAAATAAAATAAAAACACAATGAGAAACATATATAAAAATCTTGGGAGACTTATGCATGACTGAAATCCTAAAAACTTTTGTTGATATATTCAACTGCATATACAATTTTAATCATTTAAATATTCTCAGAAGCATCATTTCATTACCCATATAGTTTGTCTCATATGTACATAAGTTTATATTTCTTTGAACATATTATTTATATTTTCATAAATTTACATAAATTTATATATTTTGAAGATATGAAAAAGGAAATTAGGTTTTCAAAAATAAAATAAATAAAAATTCTATTAGTAGAAACACAATAATAATATATACATATTCAATGATAGATTTATACGTATGTATGTATATATATGTATGTATGCATATATCTAGTATTATTTGTATATCGAGTTTGTAAATATCTATCAATGGATTTTTTATATATTATTATATGTGTATGTGTGTGTGTGTGTGTGTGTGCGTGTGCACTCGCAAATGAGATAACAAAACTGTTACATAATTTCAAAAAACAAGTGCAAACATGCCTAGATGTCTTTTATAACAAAATCAAAGACATGTTTAAATCAAATGATAGAGTTATATTTAACAATGTACAAATAAAATAAGGGATATATAGAAACCATGTAAGACATATGTACAAATGAAATTCAAAAAATTATTACAGGTACATTTAATTTTATGTACAAGTTCAATTGTTCAAATATTTATGTAACACTTATTAATTGCATTATTGTATATTAAACATGCACCCTTAGCTCATAAGATTATTTGTACAAATAAGTTTATTCTCTAGTATACATTGATGATATGTTTCTATAATTTTTTTTATATATTATAATTCCATATTAAAATTGTTTGTATATTATTTTTGAATACATATAATTTTATGATTTTGTATGCATTATTTACTACTCATGTACATGTGCATACTAAAAATAGATTTCAAATCTAGTTGGAAAAAAAAAAAGTAAAATTATGAGGGATGATAGAAGAGTTTTACTCCAAACCTTCACAATCATTAGCTACCTCAAATTATCATTGTTGGCATCGTCGGTTTCCTTGTGCCCCACCATATGCCATTGTTATGTATCATCACCAACATGAAAGTGCACCAAAATCTTGGGTGACATAGTTCGCATCATGAGTAACACCAGACACAACTTCAATTGGTGACTATTTACCATCTTTATATTCAATCAGAGGAAGTAATCCGAATAGGCAAACCAACTAAAGATCAAAGCTCACCAGGTGGATGAAGATGACCTAAAAAGTGTGGTGTCATATTCTAGGTGGAGGAGAATAAGCGGATGATGATGGCCAGAAAGGAGTTTGTTGGGTGATTACATGATGATAGGGACATTGAGCATTATTATGCTTTATTAAGGATAAAGATGTAATTATAGGGGTATAGTGTATGTAAAATTAGAAGCACATTAGACATTACCAAAAAATCATGTTAATGGATCTCTGAGAGACTAAGGTTCAAAGACTTAACTTGCCTAAAGTATCTCCATTTAACAAAGCCAACGCTAGATCCACATATAATTATGCAAAAGACAAATTTATACTTAGGTGGTAAGTTTTGAGTACACAATTTGAGTTCATTACAAGTTTTGTATCAATCATATTTTCTTTGTCCAAAAAAATAAAGAACCATATTTCCTTTTTAGTTATCTAAAAAAAACTAAACCAATTCACTTTTTAGAAAGTTTTTAGGGCTAAAAGACATCTTTTGCTCTTAAACTCAGATCACCTGGACAATTAGCCACTGAAAGTTAATTTTGTATAACCCACTTCCTCAACTTGAAAAAATGGTAACTTTAGTCATTTTTTCCCATCTTCTCGTCCTGTGACTTTACTTTTTTAAACGTTGCTTACATGTTGCGAAAACTTGGAAGAATGTTGGAGCTTGAGAGAAAGTTTTGATGGCTTAATGACTCTTTATAAACCTTGTTAGTTTCGATTGGTATTCCAAAATGTCACATCCATCATTTTCTCCATTGTTTATTCTTTGGCTTTTTTTTTTTTTGTGACTTGTCAACCATTGCTATTCGAGTTTGGCTTCGCCTGCTTAAATGCATAGATGGTTTTGCCTGTTTCTACAAGATTCAAGTGGGTATTGACTAATATTCTCTGAGTTTTATCAATCAGTACTTGGATTTTAGTGCCTTTTTTTTTGTTTATCCTTGAGATTTCTCTATTATTGCAATTTGATTTTGCTTTACATGTTTGTGTCATGAGTTGCTTTGGCTATTTTTTTTATATAAAACCTAGTAGGTTCTATAGAATTTATTAAGATATCCTATCATTGTTACTTATATATATGTCCATTTTTTAGTATTTGTTGTGATTTGATTTTGGTGTTGCATATTTTGTTATGATAATGGATTGTGTTTCATTATGTCTAACTGGAAACGTGGGATGTGTTCACAAATCTATTTTTGTGAATTGTAGAATGACATGGTTTGACACTCCATGTGAGGCTGACTGTGAAGCATATTTGTTTATGGGATAAGGGTTCACTGGCATGAGATTTGACTTCAGATGGTTAGATGATAAGGAGCATAGCCTTTAAGCCAAAGAAAGGAGCTATAGGGAAAGGTAGAGGCCGAAGAGGAGGGGAAGGAAAATAGATGACAAGGAGGTAAAAAATCAGAGGAAAAAAAAGGTGTCATAGAGCCATGGCAGAGGGAACCTGAGCTAGAGCCGAATGTGGGTAAAGAGGTGGCAAATGAGAGAGAAAAGTAGGCCAATGAAGAAAAATGAAGGAGAAAGCAGTGCAATTATAGTCAGTGAGGGAGGGGAAGTAATTGTCAAAGGGGAAAAGGGTGAAGAAAGAAAGAGGATAGAGAAGTGCTGGGTGGATACTAACTTCTACCAATAATGTATGGGTGGTCGTTAGTGATGTTGGTAGTGAATGAGGGACATTCTCGCACCTTCTATTCCAAACAATGACAATGAGCTAGTAGCATTAAGTATAGCAAAGTCACCTGATGAGCATGAGCGTGAAATGGAATAAAGTGTACCATTTTTTTAAGTTGACGAGTAAATTGAATTTAGTTGATATTTAGAGCGCTAACTATCTGGGCCGTCTAAGTTCGAGGGCAAAAGTGCCTTAAAGCCAAATCTTTAATATTTAATTTATCTTATTATTTCTATTTAAATTTTCTTTATATAAAATCAAAAAAAAATTATAATTATCACTTAAATTTTTACTAAACAAAACTCAATTTTATTTAATTTAAATTTCATATGTAAAAATTGAAATAAAAATATATTACATATACCTTAAGCTTTATTCTCTGTTAAATGCTGAACGTAGGAACTGGGAACTAGGAAGTACTCCAATAATTAACGAGCTAGAGTTACCTCGGACCCTCAAAGTTAAGTGCGAGTTGGGAATATGGAGAAAAATGAGGGGCTTTCAAGTAAATATGTGGTTTCAGGTAAACGCGAGTCGGGACGTCGCTATCCCAAAGATATGGGCGCGATTTTCAGGCCCCAATCTCAAAATTTCCTTTAAATTTGTTAGTTTGGGCCCAATTAGATTAAAACTTTCTAGAATCTAAAATATGGAGTAGGATAGTTGGGCAAATGATGATTTTCATATTCCTGTTTGATTTATTTTTGCATAGATTAGACACTTCGAAAATTTGAAATCCCCTGCCCAACTTTTTTAAGGAATAGTTATTTTTTAAATATTTTATTTTGAGTTAAAACATCATATGATATATTTTTTTTAAAAGTGCTACAAGTGCTTTCAGGGAAAGGAAATATTGGCTTGCAAATATGCTTGATGTTTGTTAAAATAACAAGAAAACCATCATAAGAAATCTAAAGTGGATAAAAATGTATTCAAAAAAATAAAAAAATTTCTAAACTAAATAGATTTTTTGATTTTTCAGAAAAAGAAGCCATCTTAAAAAATTCTAAACGAATAAAGATGTATTCTAAAAAAAGCAAGATTTTCTAAAATAAATAGAAATGTGTATTTTTAGAAGAGAGGATGTTAAGAAAAGGAGAAACATAAGTGGATAAACTGCCTCAAGTCTTTCTTTTAATTATTTTTCTAAGTCATCAAGTAGGCATTTCCCTACTCCGTTTTTTTTTTTTTCGCTGCCAAGTCAAGAAATTCAGAAGGAGAATTAACAATTCAAAGAAATCAATAACACAATCAAATCACATGTTGAAGTTGAAGGAGCTATTTTGACTCGGAACATGTTTTTGCTGTACAGATTTGTCCTTATTCACGTCACCCCATTAAATTCCAAGCCCCATGCCACTTTGCCACAGAAATTTTGATCACATTATCAATTCTATCCACGAAGAAATACAAATACTACTTAGATAAATGCTGAGCTGAATGGTCCACGCTCTCCGTTCCTTTTGTGCTTCAGGCAATAAAAGGTCAGTCTCTTATTTACTCCTCAAATTTAGCATTCTATTGTTGAAAATAGAAAAATATTTCGTATACCCAGAAGCTAGCATTAGAATATAAGTCAAAGAAACGCTGACAATGACTTACATAAATATCGAAAGCTAGAGACAATTCTTAAATAACCATCAAGATTTAGCTTAATAGTGGGGGTGACAGATGGTCTGTTAAGTATACTATTTTGGAAATAAATATATCTTAAGTCTTGTAAATCTTTTATGTAAGTAGAAACAAATAGAATATTAACTTCGGTCTTGAAAACTTTAAAACTTTTTGTTTCTATATTGTTAGGCCAGATTTACTAAAATTAACTAAAAAATGATAGCAAACTAAAAATGTATAAATATATTGCTCAACTCAATATTTATTTAATTAAACTTAATCCATTTAGAGTTAAAATAAAAAGGACATTAAAAGATAAAAAAAATGCCGTCCAGAAAATAAAAGAATAACAAAAAATTAAAATATAAATAATTTTTTTCTCAAATTATTTGTGTCATTTGATTGCTCCTATTCACAATTAACTTAATAACCTTAGTTATCAAATTTATATATAATATGGATATAAATAAAAAAATGTCAATAATTATACACTTATTTACATAAATAAATTTGATATATCAAATGATTAAATGATAAAAGAACATAATGAATATATGAACTTTGATCTCCCAAGTGTCTCTATTGTCACTTAGACTAGGCAGTGAGACGATAAATAAGCTTTTTTCTGTACATATGTCCCATGTGCTTAAAAATAACACGCTAGCATTTCATTTAAAAACCTTTAAACTATATATTTAAAATACTAAAGAAACTAGGGCTACCTTAGTGGCAATTTGAAGGGCACCAAAATCAGACTAGAGGTTTAAGTCTTCACAAAAAACAAAGAAATAGCATATATCACATCTGTAACTTTGATTAGCGTACATGTGAACAAACCTTTACTAAATTGTCTCTCATAACCTCTGAAAAATTGTAATTTGTATTGATCTATTCCGTTCGGTTAGACTGTGGCCCATAAACCTCATAGCACTTGCATCGATTTAAATGTTCATACAAGAAATACATACTCCAAACCAAAGCTATTTGGAAATGCTACCGATAAATATCATGGTTGAAATTTAAAAATATATCGTAAAAAATAACTATAATAACTGCCACAAAAAGTAAAGAAATATAGGGGTACATCCAGTAATTTATAAAAAGAAAAAAAAATATGGAGCCAAAAAGAGAGAAAATAGAGTGAATATAATATTTGGGTTTTGTTCAAAGGGGGACAACAGCGTATCTGCAAAAATCCTAAAAATTCGATTCATTTCGGCTTTTTAAAGGAACAAAAACATAAAAAAGTACCGAGACTTTCATAGGAAAAAAAAAAAAAAACCAAACTGAACGCTGCAAAAGAGAGAGAGAGAACAGCACATAAACCAAAATAAAGTTAAGACATGGATCAAGCTTCAGGGAAAGAAGAAGAAGAATAATCCAGTTTCAAGCATTCTTCAATGTATCATCTCTGTTTGTCTCTCTGTGTCTGTTCTTTCTGTTTGCTGTTCTGTCTCTGGGTTGAGTTTCTTTTATTTTAGTATATACAGCTTTGGAAGAAGCAGAGAAACGTGCTCTTGTTTTTGTCTTCTTGCCTTAAACTTATTGGCAAATCTTTCACGCATGAAGAAAGGAAAGAACAAGGAGCCCTTTTATTTTCTCTCAAATTTTTTACTTTCTTGAATTTTTAATGGCGAGGAAGATTACGAGACTTTGGAATTTGGGATGTTTCCAGCTTTTGAGAACCATGCTTGTCTCTCGGATTTAAGCTCTCTCTTAGAGTTGTAAAAACTATTTTTTTATGTATGTTTTCCTGTTTTTTACTTGGAGAGAGGAAGAGAGAGAAAGATTCTACCTTTTCTTGCTTTATTGTTTAAGCTTGGTGCTTCTTCTCTAGCAATTTTTTCCAACCCTTTTTTGTTTCTTGAATCTTGCAAAAGAATGGCATAATGATAAAAGAAAAAAAAAAAGCCTTCAGAACTCTATGCATGTGTTCCCAGGTCTTGTCTTTCTCGGATATGAGGTGGGTACAGAACAAAGGAGAAGAAAACCCACTGGGGGTTGAGTAATCTGGAACAGGAGCAGAAGAGTTGAGAGATTTCTGTGCTTTCCTTGATGGGTCATAAGATTCTGCGGAGCCACCACTCAGTGGTTTGTAAAGTGAACGAGCAGATGGGAACTAAGAGAGGGTACACATTGATTCAAGCCTATAGGGCTTGGCTGCCGAAATTTCTGGTGCTTTGGGTGATGGTTATGGCATTTGCAAGCCTGTTGATCTACAGAGTTATGGATGCTGATGTTAAAGTGAGGAGGAAAGAAGTTCTTGGAAGCATGTGTGACCAGAGGGCGAGAATGTTGCAAGATCAGTTCAGTGTTAGTGTTAATCATGTTCATGCTCTTGCCATCCTTGTCTCCACTTTTCACTTCTACAAGAACCCATCTGCTATTGATCAGGTTTGTGACTCTTCTAGTTCCACAGTTCCGCCCTCTTGTTCTGTAGCTTGTAAGAGCGAAAAAGGGAAAGGGACTCTTGGAACACTCGGATTTTGTTAATCTGATTAAGGGTTTTAATGATATGGTAGGAAAAATATATGTTGATAGATTGACATTTAGCCATTGTTTTTAGTCTTCATGCAACACTTTTTGGGAGTGAGTTTGAAGTTCTTTGTGTTTGTAAGAACTTGAAATTGATGATTGATGAGTAATGCGACATGTACCGCCACCCCAACCAGCAAGGTTACGATTCTCCACTTCCTCTGTTTCCCTTACGGTCTTTGAATGAAATACAGGAGACTTTTAGTGAGTACACTGGAAGAACTGCTTTCGAGAGGCCATTACTAGCTGGTGTTGCATATGCACAACGAGTTGTCCATGCTGACAGGGAGACGTTTGAGAGGCAGCACGGATGGACGATAAAGACAATGGAGAGGGAAGCTTCACCCATTCGAGATGAATACGCACCCGTCATATTCTCTCAACAAACTCTTTCTTATCTTCAGTCAATTGACATGATGTCGGGAGGGGTATATCACAAAATTTTTCAACTCTGAAATTTGCGAGTTTACTTTTCTAGCTACCGTTCATGTATCTGGCTGTATAGATTCTGGCTTCTTAATGGGCTTAGGGCATCTGCATTGCACGGTGCAGGAGGATCGAGAGAACATCTTGAGGGCGAGGTCTACTGGAAAAGCTGTCCTGACAAGCCCCTTCAGGTTGCTGGGTTCTCATCATCTTGGGGTTGTGTTAACATTTCCTGTTTACAAGTACAAGCTTTCTCAAAACCCAACAGTCAAAGAGTGTGTTGAAGCAACTGCTGGGTGAGTATATGACTAGTAGCTTGTCCTCCTAACTTGAATAACTATGAAACTTCTTGGTCTTTTGTTCACGATGTAGTTCTGATTGGGTTCAGATACCTTGGTGGAGCTTTTGATGTAGAGTCTCTTGTGGAGTATTTGCTTGGGCAGCTTGCGGGGAATCAGGCAATTCTGGTGAATGTGTTCGATGTTACTAATTCTTCTGATCCCTTAATCATGTATGGTCACCAAAATCAGGATGGTGATCTGACTCTGCTGCATGAAAGTAAGCTTGATTTCGGGGACCCCTTCAGGAAACATCAAATGATATGCAAGTAAGTGTTGCTGCTTGATGGTTGCTCATGTGAGAAAAAATGAATTCAAGGGATTTATCATAATGCTTAATACCATTTTCTATTCTGAGCAGGTATCAGCAGAAAGCACCGACATCTTGGACAGCTTTGACGACAGCTTTTTTCATCTTTGTGATTGGCTTATTAGTAGGTTATATCTTATATGGTGCCGCAATTCATATTGTCAAAGTTGAAGATGACTTCCATGAAATGGAGGAACTAAAGGTTCGAGCAGAAGCTGCAGACATTGCCAAATCTCAGGTATTTTACACTATTCCTTTTCCTTGATTATATGTGTGAAGTAGCTCACTGCCATATGATCTGATACCACACCTTGTATATAATTTGTATATAACTGGTCATCTTTAACTCCAGTTTCTGGCTACAGTCTCCCATGAAATAAGGACTCCCATGAATGGCATCCTTGGTACGTTTGAATCTCTTGTTTCTTCGGAAGTTGGAACATTGGAAAGTGCATAGCTTCTCTGATTGCTGGCTTTCTGATTGATCGCAGGGATGCTTGCTTTGCTTTTAGATACAGACTTAAGCTCAACACAGCGGGATTATGCTCAGACTGCTCAAGTGTGTGGTAAAGCACTGATAGCAGTGATTAATGAAGTGCTTGACCGGGCAAAAATAGAGGCTGGAAAATTAGAGCTTGAAACTGTTCCATTTGACCTCCGATCCATCCTAGATGATGTTCTCTCTTTGTTTTCTGAGAAGTCGCGACACAAAGGTATTGAGGTGAGTTCGGCTAGACTCTAATGAAATACAAGAGAAGGTTCAGGTTTTATCGATGTGCTTCTGTACTACAAGATTTTGACACGTTCTTCGGCTTGTGAAGCTGGCCCTTTTTGTGTCAGATCGGGTTCCAGATATTGTGATGGGTGATCCAGTAAGATTCAGACAGATCATAACAAATCTTGTAGGCAACTCTGTTAAAGTAAGTGCGTTTTGAAAATTTTGGACATTTGGAAGACTTGACCTTTAATAAGTTTGACCTTTATTCAATGTTGTGTTTGGCAGTTCACCGAGAGAGGGCATATACTTGTCAGTGTTCATCTTGCTGATGACATAAAGGCTACCGCAGATGGAAAACCTGGAAATTTTCTGAACGGAGGTTCGAATGACATACATACAATGAAACATGAGTTTGAGACCTTGAGCGGTAAAGAAGCAGCAGATGAAAGGAACACTTGGGATTCCTTCAAGCATTTGATTGATGATGAAGGAACACGACTTGATGCTTCAATTAATATGTTGTGTGCTGCTAATGAAGTTTCTGATACTGTTAGATTAACGGTTTGTGTGGAAGATACAGGAATTGGGATTCCTCTGCATGCCCAGGATCGAGTTTTCATGCCTTTTATGCAGGCAGATAGCTCAACTTCACGAAACTATGGTGGAACAGGTATAGGCTTGAGCATAAGCAAATGCCTGGTTCAACTAATGGGTGGTCAGATAAGCTTCATTAGCCGTCCACAAATTGGAAGCACATTTTCAATTACAGCTGCTTTTGGGAAGTGTAAGAAAACTCAACCCACTAATATGAAAACATCCAACATTGAAGATCTTCCTCCTGGTTTTAGAGGATTGAAAGCTATTGTAGTTGATTCAAAACCTGTTCGAGCGGCTGTGACCAAATACCATCTGAAAAGGCTTGGTATACTGGTTGAGGTAGTCAACAGCATCAACATGGCAGCTTCTGCATGTGGAAAGAACGGTTCTGCGCCATATGGGTGAGCTTTTAGTTAGTATTCACCTGAGAGTTATCACCGATTGCATGAGACCTTTGAATTATTCTGAAATATTGTAGCCTGTTTATAGCTTTTCTCATGGTGGCTCACATGTTATTGCAGAAACGTGGTCAAGCCAGATATAATTCTTGTTGAGAAAGACTCGTGGCTTGCTGCCGAGAATGGATGTTATGTTGGGATGTTGGACCAGAAACAGAATGGAAGCATACTCAAATCACCCCAGTTGATTCTTCTTGCTACAAATATAACCAATGCTGAAGTGGACAAAGCAAAGGCCACGGGTTTTGCTGACACTGTAATTATGAAGCCTTTGAGAGCGAGTATGGTGGCAGCTTGTCTGCAGCAAGTTTTAGGGATAGGAAAAAGGAGGCAACCGGGAAAAGACATGGCCAATGGAACTTCAGTCCTTCAGAGCTTGCTCTGCGGTAAGAAGATTTTGGTGGTTGATGACAATATGGTGAACCGCAGAGTTGCAGCAGGTGCACTGAAGAAGTTTGGAGCTGATGTGGAGTGTGCTGCAAGCGGCAAAGCTGCCTTAAAGTTGCTTCAGCTCCCACATCATTTCGATGCTTGCTTCATGGATATTCAAATGCCGGAGATGGATGGCTTCGAGGCAACTAGCCAAATCCGGAAAATGGAGAGTGAAGCAAACAAACAGATGAATGGCGAATGCACAACCGAAGGGTCTGGGGTTAAGGGCACATGGCATTTGCCCATATTAGCCATGACCGCCGATGTGATCCATGCCACATGCGACAAATGTGTCGAATGTGGAATGGATGGATATGTATCAAAGCCCTTTGAGGAAGAAAATCTCTATCAGGCAGTTGCCAAATTCTTTAAAGCCAAACCGATGGCAGGCTCCTAAAGAAAGATTCAATGCCTTAAGAAGCGAGCGAAGTCTGCGAGGGAACCTAAGCCGCTGCCCCGCAATTTTGATGCTCTGCTGCTTGTGTATATTGGTTTTCTGCAGACGAAGAGACAGGCGAGTCCTGGCGACCATTTCTAACCTGCTTCAAAATTAACTTTGGTCAGAGACGGAGTACATGTACAGGTCCTTGCAAACGTATGGCGCAAAAGCTGTAGATTTTTCACGTTGTTGTGGCTTTGGAACTTTCTATCTGAAAAGAGATCATTCTGGCCTTAATATGCTCAATCGTTTCGAATCATATTACGCCCATTTTTTTTTTTCCTAGGCATTATCAATTGCCAATAACTTATTTAAATGAAGTTTATTTAACTTATTAAAAACTCTTTATGAAGACATTATTATATAAAGGCCTAATGACATTTTTAGCTCTCAAACTCAGTTGACTTGGATACTTAGCCCCCTCAATTTAGACTCCGTCGAACTCGGCCCTTAAACTTGCAAACATAGGACACTTTGGCCCTTTTAGTACCATGTGCACATTGTGTGAGCTATTTGCTTTTAACGCCACTTGCTTCGTCTGTTTCTTGCGCAATGACTTTGTTCGATATAACAACAGACAGAATACTAAAAAACTGATTGACAAACATAATTATCAGTTCGGATGAAGAATAACTAACTAGAAGTTAATCTGGAGACATTGGAGGAGATCGTTGGCAGGCCTTGTTTTCGATCATCGCTTTCTTTCTCCAAATTAAGCTTCTCAGCTTCTCTCGAATCAAAGCAAGGAAAACAACCCATCTCCAGGAACTCAAAGAATGAACCCGAAAACCCTTTCCCCAAATCCCCAAATTCCTCACAAGGTTCTTAAATTTATTAGAAACCCAAAATCAATGATGCATGTACCAAATCCTGATATCACAAAAAACCCATAAAAAACTCGAACCGGAGCTATCACCTGAGGGCACCACCCACTTTGGCATTGCTTTATCCAATCAAATACGAAAGCATCAACATCCAGTGGCACAGTGAAGAACAGCCAGAAGAGAAAAAGTTGTGGTCTTGAGGGGACGATTTAACAAAAACAAAAGAAGAAGTAGAGGAATTGGAAGTGGAAGGAGGTTGCAGAGAGCTGGAAGAAGCTAGCTTTGTCTTCAAATTTGTTTTGGAATGTTGCTGGTTGAGGCGCTTGAATATGGTCATGTTTTGATAAATATCAATGTCATATGCAGTAGAAACCGACGGCTGGTCCTTAGAGTTTATCCTTATCTTCCTCAGCGGCGTCTATGCCTACACCTCCCACATCCTCGGCCGATGCCCCCAGAAGAACTCTTAACTAATATGGATTTTTGCTAGATTGAGTTTGACATGTGTCATATCCCTTCTGTTTATATATATTTGTATTCCAATACTAGCATAAAATGGACATGAGTATATTAAATCCTGATTTCTGTCAAAATTAGAGATATGTACCAATCAGATTCTAAATACGTATGAACTCAATGTATAAAAAAAGCGAGGGATTTATCTAAATAATGTGCAACATATACAAATAAGATTAAAAATATGTTATCAACATATTCAATAATATATATAAGTTTAACTTCCAACAAATATATGACACATATATATAAATAAAATCGCATAACTCTTAATGATATATTTAATTGCAAGTCCTATATCTTAAAGCACTAGTGTAAATGTGTCAAAGTGTGCTTCCCGCACAATTCAAATATATGTACAAGTTGTATACAAATATGCATAAATCTAATATATAAAGAACGTGGAAGATCAAACCAACATTATACACTATATGACACAATATATTATGACTGTAAAATCATCTATCACTTTAGGAGATAAGAAAAATGAAAAAAAAAATATATGTAAACATGCTTCCCATCAAAACTATGAGTGTAAAATAGTAAGGCTTTTATCAGCTTTTATCAGGCTACTCGAGCTTGAACTTGAGCTTATTTCCAAACTTGTCACTTAAACGAACAAAGCCCAAGTTTAGTAAAGACTTCAGCATATATCCTATCGAGGCCAATTGGGCCTTCACATACTATCTCTCCAAGCCCAATGCCCATAGAACCACGAGCCCTGGAGTGAGCCCAACCTAGTCCAGGCCGAAAACAACCCTAACCCTCCCTCAGTCTTTCCCCCATGCCCTTTCATTCCATTGTCAGATCGGCTAGCTTACATGCAGTTGCTCCCTCATCAACATCATCCACTGTGAAGTAATCGGAGATCGTCAGCCCTTCTCGTCCACTGTGGCTGAGCGCAAGCTGGCGGTGGCTGTGTAGCCCGTAACGACATTAATGGTGGCCATCAGGAGAGAGAGAGGCTGTGGTGGCGACAATGGTGGGCATCAGGAGAGAGAGGTTATAGTTCTTTGCTTCTGATAATCTTAGCCAGGTATTTGGCTTTGCAATTGCTTGCTCTATTTTTACTATGAATTTTGATTCTATGCGGGCTTATTTTTTGGCTCGATCTGGTTGTTGTTTACAGGAAGAATTTGTGTTGAATTTGGTTTTGAATGAGTTCATCTCTGCAAATGTGTCTTATTTCAGTGTACGTGCACAATAAGTTTGAAAGATATGCTTCTGGCCGACAGTTAATTGAGTTTTGTTGCCTGCTCTGTTCAGTTGACAATGTCTAGAGTAGAAGATTCATGGGAGCCGCTGTGGGCTGTGATAAGAAAGGAAAGAACAGGAAGAGACTGCATAATTTGGAGATGGGGTTCTGATTGAGTGACAAAAAAAATTCAGGAACTTGCAGCTCAGTTATTAAATTCTAAGGGGCTGGCCTGAAGGTTTACCCTTTTTTCCCTTTGGGACTTCAAGAATAATTACAAGTTTGGGATCTTCAAGATTGTCTTTCTGTCTTATTAGGCCTCAAGTGTTAACTTCGTACATTCAGGTCATAATTGTACATTCACTTACCCACTAAAGCTAAATAAGATCTATGAAGTTGGTAACAACTTTAACCCGAACATTATTATCGCATTTTTGCATCCCCTGGATCTAACACACAGATATTTCTATAAAACGTTCAAAGGTGACTGAAAAGTGACCACATTCATTTTAAGAAAGTAATCAGAATGAGATGGAATGCGGCAAAAGCCGATCAATCACCGCTCCTGACCATTCTAATCAATAATCAGAGACTGAAAACGTATGCTTATGACCAAAAGAGGAGGAATTTCAAGCACTTGGCTGGTGGCATTCATGTGTTTTTCTTATAAATGATGTTCATGTCGGACACATCATGTTTTTCTACTTTTATGCCATGCTTGTATTTCTTTGTACATGGCTGTACACACAGACATATATGTACATATATATGCTTTATATCGTTGCACAACTAATATGGGTATTACAACTTTGTGCACGTAGAAACTAAACCAAGCAATTTTTACAATAGAATGTGTGCATCACTTTTAGACAATATAGTAACAATGAGCAATTTTCCTATATACAACAACATACCCACAACCAAAAGATATACACATATTCACACAACCAAAACAAATGCATATATTTTTTGGTACATGATAGAGAGGTCAAGGGTAGGGAGAGATTGAATATTTAATCTCTTAATAATAATCACAAATTTAAACCACTCTATGAAAACTTTTGTTATTGTACAAGTACTATTACAAGTAAGAAAATGCCAATTTCGAAAACCAAGAATTTGGAAACTTAAGGAGCCAAATGCTGAGTCACCCACTCCCTTTGTTATGTCGTTATTGCAAATCCTCCTCCATCAAAGGAAAATTGCATTACACAAAAGATTAAAGAATTGTTTTCATATACCACATAATCAGTTAATTGACCGATATATAGCTGCCATTTTGTATAACATAAGAATCAATATAATTTTATTGATGAAAATTCAAGCTTACATGCTTTTGAGATGAAGTTGATTGAATGTAAATTAAAATCCTATATATCTGAACTCAAATATAAAGATCCTACAAAAGAACATAAACCATATTGTACGCACAAGTTTTGTGTGTAAAAATTGCACTTAAAATTAATTGCAGCATAAATTACAATATTAAAATTTAAATAAAATTTTGGAGAATCAACTTTCTAGCATGCTTCTCACGTGCACATTCCTTTAATTAACGCTTCGAGTTTTTGGTGAAGACGTTAATGGCTTCTTTACGAACACGGACTCTGGATTTTGTCTTGCACGAACACGAACCGAGGTTCCTACCGCTTTTTTTGATTTGAGATTTTCTATTATACTCATTAGACTTGGGGGCTTTGAGCAATGTCCGCCGCTTTCTTGTCACTTTCCTTGGAGTTTGACTTGATGCAGTATAGAAACAAATCCTTTACATTCCTCGTCGCTTTTGCTGGATTTGGACTTGAACTTGATGTTAGCGTTATCCCAAGTTCTTCGCGTTCCTCACCGCTTCCATTGGATTTGGACTTGAACTTGATGTTAGTGTCGTCCCGCGTTCTTCGCATTCCTCACCGCTTCTGTCATATCTGAACTTGAGCTTGATAAAGCACCATTCCGCGTTCTTTGCATTCTTTACCATATTCTTCAAATCTGGCCTTGAAACTGGGATTTGATTTCTCCTTTCGCTGGGCATTTGTAATTGATCGACTTGAAGAGCTGGAGAAAGCTTCTTATAGAGAAATTTCTCTTCCTCTCTAATTTTTTGCTTCTCCAATTTTTTCGTTCTTCTTTTTGTTTTTGGCCTTGGGGGACTATTTATAGGTGTAGAGAATATATGGTTTAGTTCAAGAGAACCGCATATGATAATTATCATGTATTTATCTTTTATATTTATCTTAAGAGAAAATAAATATATTGGGCTAAATGATGGGTATGTATGGGCTTTAATCATTTTGGACTTTGATACCCAATTTGTCAAAATGAACTTTGGCTAAGATAGTATAACAAGTCATCATTTGAGACCTCTGGTTGCATGTTTTTAGGCTCTCAAAAATTGAATTTCTTGAACTTGTAGTTTTCAAAATTTGATGGATTTTTGAATTTTAGACATCAATTTAAAAATGAGCTAGATAATTTAAATTGGGTTTAATATATATTTAACCTAATTAAATTTTGATGCCTACACATATATTAGTATAGAAATTGTAAACTGAAATTGGTCACTTTCATAATTTTAATGATTAAGTCTAATGAAATCTCAACATAAAATGCTAAGTTTAATTCTTATATTTTTCATTTTATTCTTAGTGCCTTTGAAGTTTAAAATTTGTTGATTTAACATTTTAACCATCTTCTCCATTTTATTTTCTTCACAGCCCCACGATCACCGAATCCGTGACCTCCATCCTCCTCCGAGAGCCTTCATTGAGATAGATTCACTTTCGCCTGTTGGATTTTGCTCTGTCTACAGCAAAATCCTATTCTTGGGTTTTGATTTGTCTACTGGTGTCCGCATTGCTAGCCCATTTATGGTTGCTTTTGCATTTCCTGTTCTGTGCATTCTTCGTCATTTTTTATTTTCCACCAACTTATTTCAATACATTGACATGACCCGCTTTAAAGCCTGCCAACCCACACGCTTTCACCACCCTAATCCTTCTGCAGATCACTCTTACTCGCTCTATTGCTCTTCCTACTCCTTGTGCCAAGTTGGAAACATTAGTGGCACAATTGGGCCAAGTTTAAAAAATTAGTAGTTTTTTCATTTTTTTTCTTTATTTCCAAAGGATAGAAGTTGCATGTTTGAATTGTTTTAAAATAAGTGGATCTGTTTTATCAATTACAAAAAGATAATGAAGAAGTTTTGTAATATCTCAATGTAGAGTAAGTAAATTAGACAATTTGAATATTGTTTGTAGTTTATTCAGTTATTTTGAATAATGTTAGTAGTTAATTCATTCTTTTGAAAATAATAAATATTGAATTGAGCCATGTGTTTAGGAAAAAAATTCAAGGAAGCGTGAATAGTCATGATAACAAAATTGAATCTGAAACAAAAGGGTAATTGCCACCATTGACATGGTGTATATACTCCATGCACGTTAAATTTTTATTAGTCAAGGTTAAAGTAAATCAAGAAAAATTAGATGTAATTAGGATAAGTCTACGGAATCATGGGATTTTGTTTAAAAGTTCATGTATTTTTTTTTCAAAATGATAAATATGATATTTTTTAGAAAAGTAGAATTTTAAAATGATAAATATGATAATTATAAAAAAAGATATTATTCATTCTTTTTTTTACGCTACAAACAATTATGTTGGGAGAATTTTTAGTTAGATACCATGTGTAGTGAGAACTAAGTTTCATACAACAGGAACATAGTTTTGTAAAATAGAAATCAAGTTTTGTATATCGATATCTCAAATTCTTACAATAGAAAATTAGTTTTATACATTACAATTTTAATTTCATACAATAGGCATCCAATTTTATACAATAGGATTTTGGTTTCTCATATTAACATCTCAATTTTATATAATAAGAACTCAATTTGATATATTAATATATCAAATTCACACAATAATAATTTAATTTATCCAATAAGAATGCATTGTTCTACAATACAAACTCAGTTTCATATAATAACAACTTAGTCCTGTATGATAATAACCCAAATTTGTACTGAAGGAAATTTGGTCCGTATAATGCATTCAAACATTGATGCGCATGCATAGAAACACGCAATAGGAATCTAGAATCATACAATAGGAATCTAACTTGCGAAATAACCAAACTCAACCATGAGTTGATTCAAACTCGCTGCAAAATCAGAAATTTGGCTGATGAAATCGCATCCATAGAAGTGTACCCACAACAACAAACCCGTCATCTTCTAAATGAGGATCGTGATTTAGGGGCAAGATTGGAGAGAAATTAGGGAGCGAGAATGGAGATTAAGAAAATGGAGCGAATTCTCTAGCTAGGTTATCTAGGGTTTTGAATTTGTGTAATGATTTTGCATCGAGATTCGTATGGAATCATGGTATGTCCTTGGATTTTCTCCATGAATTTCACAATTCCCTGTAGTTAGTTTGAACGAGATTGCTTCAAATGATAACAATGAATGAAAAAAATTTGCTTAGATAATTACCATAACAACTATTTTGATAAAAGAAAGTTAATATAAATTATTACTCAAAATTCTGAAGCAACCATTTTTTCTCTAATCAAATTTAACGGAAGCAAAACATAAGTTAAAGTGGAGTATATACTCCATCAGTATACTATAATTAACAAAGGAAAAACTGGGAGATTCTGAATTGTTCTAAATAAAATAGGAGAGGTAATTTAACTTGGTGCATGGTTCTATGAGATTAAGCTTTGATAGTATATGTAAAGCTAAATTTCAAAGAAAAAACATTACTTTCCAAAGTACATTAAGTGTTGTAAAGGAAATTAAAAACAAATAACTATATATCTATATATAAGGGAGAAACCTATATAATAGTTTATATGCATTTATTTCAGGTATTTTATAATCATTTTATACTTGTGTGCCTTAAATTAATATACGAATAAATTTGATGGATTCATTTTGAATTTATCCTTTAAGAATAACCCAACAAATAATTACATAAATGGCTATCTATATTCATACATTTTCTCCCCCATATTAAAAATCTACCTCCCTGGGTTTCAATTATTAACACATGTAAGTCTCTTATGTCTTATATGTATACATGTAAGTAAACAATTTCACAATAAGTATTCTACGCATTAATTGATTATAGAGTTATGTCTCAAAATCAATTATTTCTTCTTATGAAAATTATTGCACACAATTTATTCTCGCATTAATCTATATTAATTACATTAAAATGTATGTTACAAATAAATATAATTTTTCAGACCTCTATAAAAACCCAAAACCTTCCAACACCTTTCACAAACCAAAATTTATAAATTTCTCAATATTCTCTCAAGAAATCATCAAAAATAAAATACTGCAACGATTTCTCTTTCCCTCTCAAGTTTCTATTCTTGCACAGGTGCAGGCTTTTGTTTTTACCAGTATCTAAACTTATACATCTCCCGAGGTTAAGCTGTCATTTTGCTAAAGTTATACTATATCCTAAACAAGGAGGGATTTCTAGTGTTCATTAACAGTAGCACTTCTGCCCCGTTTTTTTTTTTTTTTTTCGCTTTTTCCAGTTTTGTGATAAAACCTCTCTTTTGGTCCCTGAATATTGCACATCTGCCACACTGATCTCTCACTTTCTCCTTCTGTCACGAGATAGGGTGAAAACTGTTTGTTGATGATGGTAAAATCGGCAGATAATAAAGTATGGAGACTGCTAGTTGCAGAAACTAATAATTTAGGGATTAAAAGTATATTTGTCCATTTTGTTGCCATTTCGTTGGGGGATGTTAAAATCCCCCTTTTGGTCCCTCAATATTACACTTTTGCCATAGTGGTCTCAAACTTTTGCAATCGGTTGGAAACTTTAGAAAAAAAAATTAGATGGTTTATTTAAATTTAAAACAATATAGCCTTAAATGAAAATGAGAGACATGCTTTTATTAACCATATTAAATACTAAAATTTCTTTCTTTTACATGATTTTATTTAAAGTTTTAGTTAGATAGATCAAATTCAAAGTTTTGATTAATTCAAACAGATGCACAATTTGTATAATGCATGAATGCTTTACATGAGGTTTGATTTAAAGTTTTGATTGGTTAAAATAATGCATAATTTACATTACATATAAGTGATTGATTCTTAAAATGTTTTATTTTATTATTAATTCATCAGTGAGTAAAAATCTAAAAAACTTATGTATATATATTATGCAGTGTTATCCTACATTATAAATACAAAAGTTTTTCTTTCTCTTGATGGATTCACTTGAATTGGTTAATGAAACTGCTTTGACACTTTTCATCTGTTATCTTTAATGCTCTTTTGACAATATGTAAACACATATTCATTTAGCTATTTTGTGAATTTACAATTATCTATACTTAGATTTTATTTAATGTCAAAATATATTTTATCTTTTTATATTGTTTCATCAATAACTTGCATCATTGCATGGGTCTCCACATACCTTACATACTTCTAGAAGATACTAGTATTTGTACTATTTATCTATGGTGAATTTCATTGTATATTAACAGTACCACTTTTTTTTTCTCTTTTCTTGGATTTCATTAACTTTTTTTTTTAAAGTTTGATCCCAGTTTCATAAAGCACTATGTTTTTTGAGAGCTTCTGTTTCGATTTCCACCTTTTAGTCTGTTTCATGTTTTGTGTTGGTTGAAACTAAATTTCAATTCCCGAATTTCACTCTTTTCAAAGTTAGTCCCCAAGTTTCATCCATGCTCCATTTAGGCCCCCCAGATTTAATAACTATTAAACTTGATTTTTTTTTTTGCTCTCTTGGTTTCCAAACTTTTTTTTGTTTTTTATATACTATCTTTTAAACTAAGACATTAGTCACCATAATTTGTTTATTTTTTAGTTATATCATTTTTTTACTTTATTAAATCACTTATTAAATCTTTAATACATAAATTTTTTTTAGTTTTTATCTTGGTCCAAGGTTTTTTTTTGTCATCTTTTTTTATTATGTCTTTCTGAAATGAAATTTTAATCATTATAATTTATCTACTTTTGATTATGGTCCTAGTTGAAACTATATAAGTTCACCATTCCCTAAATTTTGTATGTATGTTTGTTAACAACTATGACAAGGGGAAATCATCTCACTGCAAAAAAGTGAAGGAAGTTAGTAAACTATTAGTAGAATTACTTCAAGTTAATATATTTATACGTGATGGAAGTTTATGTGCCTCAGTTTTCATTAGATGTAGTTTAGCTATTTTGATTTTATATTTTTGGGACAAGAAACTATGATTGTCATTTGCCTCAAATGATAGTCTATTTTAGTTACGTAATATGTTGAACAAGTGAGACTTTAGCTTAAGTTATGACCTACAGTTATAATTTATCTTATTATTTTTGTTTTGAGTTTATATGGCTATTGGAAAATATAAGGGCCAATTCGTTTCGTCTAAAGTCAACTAACTTTTTTTAACTTTTTCATCTTTTTTACGTAAAACCAATTTCATTTGAAAGTCAATGTTATGTAGATGCAATAATCAATTTGAAAGTAAATTTTTAGAATGTTGTTAAATTTTTATAATTTTTTCTTTTTTAAGACTTGAAACTAGAAAAATTCATAAAAATTTAGTAAGATTATAAAAATTATATTTTCAATTGATTATTGTAGCTACATAATATTGGCTTTTAATTAAAATTAGTTTCAAGTAAAAAAGATGTAAAAATAAGAAAAAGTCATTTTGTAGTCAATTGACTAAAGTTAAAACGAATTGGGTGTAAATATGTTCCATGTTGCAGTTGTTAGCAATTGTTGGTCTTATATGTAATTTTAATTCTTGCATTTTCCTGCCACTTATAATAGTAATAAAAAGTTAATCTCCAAATTAGACCAGCTTTTCCAAAATTTGAGTTCTCTAACAACGAAGAGTTTTATTCTTTTCTAAATTAACCTCCAGAATTTAGCAAATGGGCGTAATTATGTTCAATCCCATTATTTATTAAGCATTTCTATGTGTTTCTTTTTTTTACAAGACATACTGTTTTTGAAGTTTTAATACTCTATTTTTTTCATATCTATTGAACCATTTAGTTTGGAACAAAGATTAAAAAAGTGGATAAATTTTATGTTTTGTTTTTACTTGTCATTAGCTTTTTATACGTAAATTGAAAAAGTTAGGAAAAAGTGAATATTGAAATGCTAGTTTATAGGATAGTATGGTAAAATAATTTATAAAATATATAAATGTTACAAAGATTTGAGATTATCCAACATATAATATATTGCAATAATTTTGAGTGCAGAGGGTACTATATTTTTTTTTGTGCATCATTTATCAAAGGACCTCTATTAATTGATCTTTCCTTTTTGCATTTTTTACCTTCCGCCTTTGTTGCCTAAGTTTATTTCATTTCTTACTTAACATGATCAGAAAAATATCTATTAAGACCATTCTAGAGTATCTAAGTTTAACTAAGCATGGAAAATCATAGATGTGATAAGCCAAATATGAATAATAGAATAGAAAACATTTGGTGGTGAAAAATGTTACAACAAAAAAACACATGATATAAAAAATGCATAACTATTAAAATTTTTTTTACTATTCATAGTAATTGATTTATGAATTTGTCTCTTTCAAAGTTTCTCATAGAAATATAATTTTTTTAATATGAAAATGATATCTTAAAAATTATTGTTTCTAAATACTCCTTCTATCTCATGTTATTTGAAACAAATGAAATTGCATGCAGTTTTAGGCGAGCTCTATTTCTGCATATGACTTCCCATTTTGCCCTTCATCTTCATCTCCAACTTCCATCTTCCTCGTCACCTCATCGCTTCTGTCAATCACTTCGTCGCCTTAATTTCCGTTTAGTCGCCAACTCGCTTCTATCCTTGATCTTGTTGCTTTCATCCCTGAAGCACTGATTGCCATTCCCGTAGCATCAATTGTCATCCCCATCACATCGATTGTCGCCCCCATCATGTCGATTCCATTCTCATCGTGTCAATTTCGTTCCCCACACAACGATTGCCATCGCCGACCTCACCATTTCCATCTCCATAAAGTCCATCTGTCGTTTTGATTGTCGATTGTTGTCGCTTTGATAAAAAATCATTGTGGTTAACCTTCTCACTTCCCTCTCCATCTCTGTCAATGGGTCACCTTTGTTAATTGGTTCGACCAACTTGCTTCCCTTTCTATTGCAGAGATCGAATAAGAGAGTTGAGTAGTAGGCTATTGGGTGGAAGGGAAGAATTGAGTGATAGAGAGAATAAGGGTATAATGGTAAAAATATGTGGTAAAAGTTACAAAAAATGGAAATATTTCAAAGGATTTGAGGCAACCCAAAATGAAAAATATTTCAAAAAATATGGGATGGAGGGAGTATAATTTTTAAAATTTTTATAATATAAATTAAAATAAAAATATTCAAGTTAAACTTTAATAAAAAAAATAAAAGGACCAAGTTTTTCAACAAGGGTGGAATAATAAAATTGAAGACTAAATACAGATTTAGAAAAACCGAAGTTATGAGTGACATATCAAAAGCACAACCCGAATAATAAATAAATTCTTAAAAGGTAACAAATCGTTTGCTTCTAGCTAAAGAAAATAGAGATTTTAGAAAAAGAAAGTATTAAGAGTGGGTCATAATCCGATTTGGAACCATTTAGAGTCGGACCCAATTTCGCATGTGCCTCGCCTGTCTCTTCGCTCGAGCCTTCCCTCCACAGACCACAACATAACATACACCGCTGACATAAAAGCAACCACACACTCTCTCTCTCCAGTCTCCACATAAAAATTGAGAATTTTTCTTGTGTGTTTTGTAGCGTTAAGCTAAAAGCTTCGAACTTTAAAAGCACAATCTTAATGACTTTGTCCCACAATTTCCCTCTCCTATCCCTCTATCCCCGCCGTTTCATGCTCTCAATCAGTTGATTCTCTGCTTTTCTTATGCCCAATGACAATGCCCTGAAAAACCCTAGTGAAAAAGGGAGCAAAGGATCACGACTTTCCTTCAATTTCCTTCTCCTTCTCACCAATTCTCTTCAGGAAGACACCAACCATGAAGAAAACCCATCTGGGTTCTCTTCTTCTCCTCCTGCTCTCTCTCCTCTCTTATTCACAGTCCCAGACCAGCCCTGACTCGCCAGTAATGGAGGTTCTGAAGTCCAGCCTCAAAATCCCAAGTTCCCTCAAGTGGTCCGACCCGGACCCGTGTAAATGGGACGGTGTTCAGTGTTCTTCCAGCAAAGGGATCACCCGGATCCAAATTCCGGGCAGGAATGTTAGCGGCACCCTCCCTCCTGATCTCAAGAACCTCTCTGAATTGATTGTTTTTGAGGTTATGAACAACCAGCTCACTGGAGCTGTTCCTAGTCTCGCTGGTTTGAGCTCACTTCAGGAAGCTAATTTTCATACCAACCATTTCTCTTCTTTCCCTTCTGGCTTTTTTTCTGGATTGTCCTCTCTGCAATCCGTGAGTCTTGATTATAACCCCTTCGAGTCGTGGGAGGTTCCCGAAAGTTTGAAAGAGGCGACTTCGTTGCAGAGCTTCTCTGCCAATGGAGCCAACCTTTCTGGAACCATCCCTGATTTTCTGGGTTCTGACAAGTTCCCGAATTTGATAGATTTGCATTTGGCTCTGAACAATCTGGTTGGAGGACTACCGGCTTCGTTTGCCAATTCCATGATTCAGTCCTTGTGGGTTAACGGCCAGCAGCTGAATGGGACAATTGATGTGATCGCGAACATGACTTCTCTGACTGAGGTATGGTTACATGAGAACAAGTTTTCAGGTCCTATACCGGATGTTTCGGGGCTAACTCAGATGAGGAATTTCAGTTTGAGGGACAACCAGTTGACTGGAGTTGTCCCTTTGTCTCTTGTGAATTTACCCTCCCTTTATATTGTGAATTTAACCAATAATATGCTTCAGGGTCGTACCCCAAAGTTTAAAAATGGTGTCTTACCGGATATGATCAAAGGTACCAATAGCTTCTGCTTGGATGATCGTGGTGTTGCCTGTGATGATCGTGTTAATGACTTGTTATCTGTAGTTGGGGCTGTAGGCTACCCTACTGTTTTTGCACAAAGATGGAAAGGGAACGATCCTTGTGCTAATCAGTGGTTGGGTATAACATGTGACAATGGGAATGTTACAGTAGTTAATTTCAGGAGGGTGGGACTAACCGGTGTGATATCCCCCAAGTTTTCATTGTTGACTTCCCTGACATTCTTGGATCTCTCCGGCAATAATCTTACTGGAACGATACCAACAGAGCTCACCAAACTGCCTAATCTCAGGCATCTCGATGTTTCAAACAATAGGCTGTTTGGTCAGGTACCGGCATTTAGTCAAAATATTGTTCTGAATACTGATGGTAATCCTGACATCGGGAAAGATGTTTCGCACTCACCTGCAAGAAGTCCTGGTAAGAACACAGGAAACGCTAACAGTGGAAGTGGTGGTTCTAGCAGTGATGGAAAGAAATCAAAAACTGGGGCAGTTGTGGGTTCTGTAGTTGGAGTTGTTTGTGGTTTAGGTCTTGTTGGACTAGGTATTTGTTTGTACTCTAGAACACGCAAGCGATCAGCAAGAGTTCAGAGTCCAAATACAACTGCCACTATGGTCATACATCCACAGCATTCCGGTGACCAAGATGCAGTCAAGATTACAGTTGCTTCTATAAATGGTGGTGGAAGTGAAGCATTTAGCCAGACAAGCAGTGGTGCACCCAGTGACATTCATGTCGTTGAGTCTGGTAATATGGTCATTTCCATTCAAGTACTGAAGAATGTTACCAATAATTTCTGTGAGGAGAATGTTTTAGGAAAAGGTGGCTTTGGCACAGTTTACAAAGGGGAATTGCATGATGGAACAAAGATTGCTGTGAAAAGGATGGAATCAAGTGTTGTGAGTGAGAAGGGTCTGGCAGAATTTAAGTCTGAGATTTCTGTTCTTACTAAAGTTCGCCATCGCCATTTAGTGGCACTTCTTGGGTACTGCTTGGACGGAAATGAGAAGCTTCTTGTTTATGAGTATATGCCCCAAGGAACTCTGAGTAGGCATTTGTTCAACTGGAGAGAGGAGAACTTGAAACCACTTGAATGGACCAGGCGACTCACACTTGCTTTGGATGTGGCTCGAGGGGTTGAGTATCTGCATACTTTGGCTCACCAAAGTTTCATTCATCGAGATCTTAAGCCATCCAATATTCTTTTGGGTGATGATATGCGTGCTAAAGTCGCAGATTTTGGATTGGTTCGTCTGGCACCTGATGGTGGCAAACACTCAATTGAGACGAGACTGGCAGGAACATTTGGGTATCTGGCACCTGAATATGCAGGTAATAGGTTATAGTAGCTTTGTATTTGTTTTCGTTTACTTGTTAATTTGAAATTGAGCATATTTTGTTCCTTCAAATGGTTTTTACATGTCAGATGTGTGTTGAATTCAGGTGAAACTTAGCACAATCAGTTCCTTTGGAATTTTGCTCTATTTACGGGCCATCGATTACCATGGCATGTTTTTGTTCTGGAGCTATCCTGTATCTTTCGTGACATTGTTACGCCATTGCCAGGACATGTTGGATTCTTTTTATGTTTGTTATTTGGTTAAATCTGGGGCATTCAATTAGAGATTTGTTTTTACCTTGGCAGTTACTGGAAGAGTCACCACAAAGGTTGATGTATTTAGCTTTGGTGTGATCCTTATGGAGTTGATCACCGGGAGAAGGGCACTGGATGAAACTCAGCCAGAGGACAGCGTACACCTTGTGACTTGGTTCCGGAGAATGCATGCTGATAAGGACATGTTCCGAAAAGCCGTAGACATAGCCATCGATCTTAATGAGGAAACGGTCGCAAGTATTAGCACCGTGGCTGAGCTTGCTTGGCACTGCTGTGCAAGGGAGCCTTATCAGAGGCCCGAAATGGGTCATGTGGTCAATGTGCTCTCGTCACTGGCTGAGCTCTGGAAACCGGCAGAACCTGATCCCGATGACGTCTACGGAATCGACCTAGACATGACCCTTCCTCAAGCATTAAAGAAATGGCAGGCATTCGAGGGAAACAGCAACGTGGATGACTCTTCATCGTTTCTGGCCAGTGGCGACAATACTCAGACCAGTATACCTACGCGGCCACCTGGGTTCGCAGAGTCATTCATGTCAGCAGATGCACGATGAGAGCAGAGCAAGGAAGGTGGATCCTCGGCATGGTTTCTGATAGCGAAGGTTGTGAGCACAGTTTCGAAATTAATGTTTGTCCATTCCTTCTTGTCTTTAGTAACTAGCATGCTTCTTGATGTGTGGTCTAATGAGGTCCCGTTAGAACCATGGTTTAGTTTCTGCTAATACTTTGGGAGGTTTGTGAAGTGCAAAGAATGGCAATATGAGAAATTTGGACATTTTATCTCAGCAAAGAGGTGTGATGATGATCTTGTTCCTGCATGCATGTGAAAAGACTAAACTGCCACCAACCCCCCAACCATCCAATTCTTTTAAGTCCCTGGATTAGCATGGCCTGCTTGTATTGATTTTGATTGGTTGAGCCAACCATTCCCAACAGCCCCCACATATTGCTGAGATTAATGGTTATTTAAACCATTTGCAGGCGAACAATAAAGCAGCATTTCATTTTCATGACAAGTTCTTTGTCTCTCTTTGCCTGCTTTAATGTAGATTAAGTAGTGGCGGTTCATGAGCTTTGTTTTAGCGTGTGGCCGCAAGACAGCTCATGATTTTGTGATCCGGACAAGTTTTTCCACTTATTTATTATAAACAAATTGAATTCTAGATCTCCGGTTGGATTGAACTAAGAAATGATGAGCAAAATTGTGGAGCCAGGATGGCATTATCGACCACAGGCGTCTGGTCATGTAGTTGCAGGCATTAATTCCACTGTTTGTTCTGCTATCCAGCTGGGTTATATCTTCTGTTGGGCCACCATCATTGCTGGTTGATTGGGTTCATTTCATACAGAAAAATCTACTTGTCAGTGGTTATTGAATATTTTTAAATTTACACGGAAATATGCTTTCGCAAATTTGTTTATAACTATCGAGACACTTTTGCTTGACTCAATTTACTTGGCCTCCCACCAGAGGATTAGCTTCAAGTAAATTTCTATATTTGCCGTTCATAAACTAATAGCTATTGTTTCATTCAGCCAATAAAAAAGATATAGAAATCGTATACTCGCACCGTCGCACGATATAACAGCTTCTATTTTCTCGTAGTCAACTATTCTGATTTTGAGTACTTAATAAAAAGAGAGAGAGAGAAAGACAGAGAAAGAAGAAGAAAAAGGAGGAGGAGAATAAGTAATATGACCAGTAACATTTTTTTTCTATTGTAAAATTTGATTAGGCATGTTCGTCAGGCACAATTGTCGGATGACTGGGCAGCCATTGCACCTCGTCTAGTTTTTTCGTTCTTCTTTTCTTCTTATTATTTATTTATTGCTGGCCTAAATGTCTATTGCTTCCTTGAACTATGATGACTTTGACAGTTTATCTCTGAACAATCAAGTGGATCAATTCAAACCCTAAACTTTGATGAATCGGTCACTTTAGTCCCCTAACTCAGCCTATTCTTCACGCTGTTCGTCTTTAATGGTGCAGCCATCGTTGTCGCCTCATATCCGGCCTCATCTCTGTGCTCCACAATGCCTCTGGCCCCTCCTTCACCTTTTTCTTCTCTCACCTTCGACATCGAAGTAGCGTCCTCCCCTGCCCCCGCTCAAAGCCTCCATCGCTCCTTCAACAACACGCCGCATCATTTCAAGATGGATGCGTCATGCCAGTTGTGGATCCAATGGGGAGCATTCCGACAAATTGGACAAACTTCGAGATCAAAAACACACTCGACTTCCAGTCCCTCTCATTTCCTTTGCATGCTTGGTTTATTGATGGCGGTAGAGAATCATGGTGTCTTTGATTCTGCTGATGTCAATCCGCTATTAGGCCTCCGATTAAGTCTCTAATTGGATTTCTGATGTTAATCCGCTATTAGGTCTCTGCGATGTAGGGAAATTCAATCAAAACCTAGGTGGGGTAGAGGGAAAATTGAGGAAGCATCGAAGATTGAGGTAGCGTTGATATCAAAGAAGGAGATGAGGCTTTGTTTATCTCTATAACAGCGTCTTTGTCACGTGTGGTCACATGAGCGCTTAAGTGAGTTGAGTGACTAAACTGATCGATTTCCCAAAATGTAAGGTCTAAGCTGATGTAGTTCATAGTTTAGGGGGTAAACTGTCTGAGTTGTCATAGTTCAAGGAAGCAATAGGTATTTAGGCCTTTGTTTTTTTGTTTGTGTGCATGCACGTTTTAACTGCTTTCTTTCGCGATCCATCCATTCTGATTCTTTATCCTGATCTCATCGACGTGCCTCGACGTTGGAATTTTCTCGATCCATCCATTTATTTGTCTATTACATTGGCTATATATATAATCCCCAACAAAATTTTCGTTGCAACCTTTGTGTTTTGTTTCAATCGGTACATCCTAGCTCTCCATGATTTTGCTCTTTTATTTATTTATTCACTTTTGACTTTTGTGTTGGTCAACTTTTAAGAGGTATGCAACTTCGGAACAAAACGGGTGACCATAAAATTTACATATGTAATGTTGACATAGTGTTAGGTCTATCTCATACCATGTTCAATGTATTTTATAATTATCTACTTGTCTTTAAGTGACTGGAAAAATAATAATAGTAATAAGACTATGAGACCAACACTTATAAGGAAATATCGATATAGTGTTTTTTATACAAACATCTAACATATTTTATATGGTGCACCGAACTTTATGATTGTTCACTTATCTCAAATGTGTGAAGTGTGAACAGATAATTAAATAGAATTGTTCTAGAAAAAGAAATTATATTACAAATAAAATATCGACTGGTGGGACAATATTAAATATTAAATCTGGAAATTAAAAGAAAGATCTCATCCTCCAGTTTTTTTGGTTTTTTCCCCTCAAGTCGTGTCAGACTATGTTGGGCAGGGAAATTATAGGCTTCCATGGAACCAAATTTTGTAGGAAAGAAGTCACTGGCCATACCCAATGGGCTTAGTCATTTTGGGATTTGGAAAAAAGGCCCATTAAATATAATTTTATGTAAAGCCCAGGAACCTGATCATTGAGCTTTGCCCTTGATCCAGCCACCCTAAAAGTGGAGCACAAATTTGTCTTGTAGGGCCTAGGCTGCCTTGAGTTGCGACGTTTCTGCCCAAGGTTGAGGACAGGACTTGCTCACGCTGTTGTGTCGCTCTAGTTTAAATGGATTTTTAGTGAGGGTTTAACTGAAAATGTTATACTTCATCTTGAAAAAGATGATTCCATTTTTTTTATTTTTTCTAAAAATGTAGAACTGTTTTCTTTTTCTAATTTTTTTTTGATATTCAATTTACCTTATTATCAAAATTTAAACTCTAACTATACAAAACTTAAAAAATATATATTTTTTAATTTCATAGGAAAAAAAATGAAAAGAATGTTAATAATAGCAGTACATATTTTAATCTTCTTGCCAGACAAAATGTTTTGTTCATTATGCCAAGAATGGAGTAATTCATGTGTATCCCTGGGCTAGGTTTAGTGGAGAGAATAGCTATACATAAAGCGAGTGGGGTTGGGTGTAAGGGTCCAAGAAACTCTGTATTTAACTAATCTACCTCAATATTTTAAAGAATTATTTTGTCCCAAAAGTTAATAAGCTTTGGGTTTTATGTTAATCATCCCATAAAATTGATATTTCACTTGGAATTCACGTAATCTGCTTCCTTAATCTCTCCAAATTTTAATTTGTTGGCAATGCCTTTTAGCATTTTTTCGGCGCCGAGTGAAATAAGAGCCCACGAAATAAGTTGGTGCGCATACTGTTTGTTAGAAGCTGTGTCATCATGTTCATCGTCTTTGTTTCGTTTTTTTCATTAGACAGCCATTCAACCTTTTCAGGCATTCCATATAATATAAAATTATAAATTCACTCACGCTCTTACATTTTATCTTTTTTATGTGTTATTTTTTTCTTTTACTAGTCACTAATGCTAAAAGAAAGCCGACAGTGGGAAAAAAAATCAATAAAGAGGAAAACAAAAAACATTATCTAAACAAGTTTTAGCTAGAAACAATTTAATTCCAGAGAACATGAGAAGAGATAGGGACATGCACAGGAACAAAATTAATGAGAACTCTTAGCTCACGCGTGGACTCGCATTTTCTTAGCTAAGAAATATTGGTTCGCGTTTGGCACGCGTAAGCTAAGAGTAAACAGCGTGGCTTAGAATAATGAAATCCAGAGGGGGAGCAAAATTTCCACTTAATTGCACAAACACCCCCAGAAGTTTCTCAAATGCACTCTCGCTAGTCGCTACCTTTGTAATTTAAAATGCTACACCTTGCTCACTCAAAATCAGAGTTAAATGACAAGTTGAAGTTTCTAGCATCTATGATCTACCACTAGATCCATCTTAAGACTATTGAAATATATTATATTTTGATAGTTCCAAATCTTTATAATATTTTCATAATTAATGAATTGCTTTTCTAAACAATTAAAATTATCATTTCAATATTTATTTTTTTAACTATTTCAATTTACATGTAAAAAATTAAGAACAAAAGTGAAAACAACACATAAAATTTCTCCACCTTTTTAATTTTTGTGCTAAATAAAATAGTTCAATAGATATAAGATGAAGAGAGTAGTATCTAGTAAGAAGTGAGAACCCCAAATCTACACATTTTAGTCTCCTATAGATGCGCACAAGTACTCAAGCTTTTCGTGCGGCTTTTTAACCATGTCTATAATGTTTTCCTTGAATTTCTAGCACCCAAAATAATCTTTTTTTGACGACTAAAATAGACAGAGTACATGCACACCCTGAATATAGTCATATAGAGCAATTTAATTCATGGTAGTCAATGTATGAAATAATGAGGTTTATTTGTCACGTGCTTCGAGATGTTTCAGTCCATGGTAGTATTTAATATAAATATAATAAGATAATTATTAAATAATGAAATTTGGGGATAAAGGGTGGAAAGATTAGAGTTCTAGAAAATAAAAGTGGCTTTAACCATTGATGTAAAAAAAATTTCCATGAGAATTAAAAAAACTGAGATTTATGCTCGACCTAAAATCAGGTATAATCTTTATACGATAAGATTTTGGGATTAATAAGATAAAAAGTGGGATTTTAGCAAAAAAAATGGTGTTTAACTATTAACACATGAAAAAAGTAATAAAACAATGGTACGAATTGTGGGATTTAAACTAAAAAATTCAAGCACAGTATAGAGGACAATCGAGCCTATGGTCAAAATCAATCAAACCATAGCAATCAAATGTTTTCCCTTACAAAGTAGAAATAACTTTTCCTAAAAAAAAATAATGCTTAAGAATTGACACAAAATTTGTTGACACCCAATTTCGTCCGGCCTTTTTTTAAAAAAATTTTAAAAAAAACTAATTAAAAAAATTATTATTATTATTATTATTATTGCTAAAAAAATTTTAATTATGTTAATTAGTTTAAAATATATTTTTATTTTGAGAAGATTTGATTTAAAATAATATATGTGTGAATATGTATGTGTTTGAAATAAAAATAAAATTTCAGAAAAAAATGACAAAAAATTAAAAGTTTGAGGTAAAAATGACAAAATTGAGAAGTTTCGGACAAAATTGACAAATTCTGAAAGTTTCAGGAACTTTGGGTAATTTTTCCCGTCAATTTTGGGCCTAAACGGACGTTTCTGGCCCAAATTGACAGAAAACGTTAAAATTGTCAAAATCAGAAGCTTATGAGCTTATCCAGAGCTGGAGTAACGTAAAGGACTGAAACTGTCATTTTACCAATTTAAAAGATAAGTTTGAGATTTTTTATTAATTTATCCGTCCACAGTTCAGCTAAGCTCCTTCTATAAATACCCCCCCAAATTCAGTGCTGAACACATAGAAAATCAGAGAAAAAAGTTCAGAGCTCCGTTTTAAAAAAGGAAAAATAGAAGCCTTAGTCCTAGCCTCTCCTCCCTCTGTCAAAACAGTCCCAAAATTATTTATTTTTTCTTACATTTCGACTACCCTCTTCCTCCGTTTTCCCTTTCTTTCTTTCGCCGTCGCCGCCGCTGTGCCGCCCTGCCGCCGCCGTCTCGCCGTTCCGCCGCCGCGCCCAGCCATCCCGCCGTCGCCTTCACTCCCACGTCGTCGCCGTCGCCGCCGCCGTTGCTGTTCCGCTGCCGCGCCCAGCCGTCCTGCCGTCGCCGTCACTGCCGCCGTGCCGCCCCCTCGCCTTCCGCTTGCCGCCCCGTCGCCTTCCGCCGTGCTCCCGCACGCCTTCGCCCTCGTCGCCGCTTGCCTGGACGCCGCCGTTCCCCCCCCCCCCCCCCTGCCCCTGGCCGCGATTTCACGTTTCCTGTTAACAGGAAATTCAAATTCAAAATAAAAAGGTATAACTCTCGTTTAATCCTTCATCTTTTCAATTTCTTTCATTTTGGTCACTAACCTTTTTCTTTTGTTCTTGCAGAAAACAAAAAAAAAAACTAATTACTAATTCTTTTACTTGTTTATTTATTTGTTTATTATTGTTATTGTTATTAACCCCTTTTTTTATTGTTGTTATTAACAACCAACTAATCTAACTTTACTAACTTTTTTTTTTTTTGTTATTAACAACTAATCTAACTTTACTAATATTTTTTTTATTGTTATTAACAACTAATCTAACTTTACTAACTTTTCTTTTTATTGTTATTAACAACTAACCATATTAACTGTGCTAACTTTTATTATTATTGTGTTATTAAAGTGGATGGCCAAAAAGCCCCACTTTATTATTAATTTTTTTTTTTATGATTAAAGAAATAAAAAGGGAATTTTATGTGAATAATTTTTAAAGGCTAACAAAAATCACTAATAAAAAAAAACAACTATCTTTTATTATTTTGAGACATAACTTTTATTCCTTTTAATAAACAAACATAATGAAAAATAAATAAATGAATATAAATCATTTTTTTCAAATATATCTTTAAAAGTAATGATTTTTAATTAATAATTAATTAAATAATTAATACAATTTAATAAAAATTAAATTCCATGTCCAAATGATCCGCCAGGATCCATGGCTTGGAAAATATTTTAAATAGAATATATAAAATATTTTTTTAAAATAAAGTATATAAATAAATTTTCCTTTATTATAAAAAATAAAAACTTTGAACTAATATTTTTACTTATCTCTTTACCCAGCAAAATAATAAAATATAACTTTTTAGTTTCTTTATTAATAAAAAGAATAAAAGAGTAAAAATTGTTTTTTGGGCTAATATTTTACTTATTTTTTTTACTTATTTCTTTCAAAATAATAAAAATATATAACTTTTTGTTTTCTTTATTAAATAAAATTTTATCCAAATGATTTCAAATAAAGGTAATAATAAAAAATTAAATCTATTTACTTATTAATTAGACGTATTTATAAATTAGAAAATTGAAAAAAAAAATCTTTTAACAAACAAAAAGAATATAGAAAAAATCATATAAATATCAAAAAATTTTCTTTATATACATATAAATCTTTGATTTCTTTAATCTTTTTTTTTAAATAAATTATATAAATATCAAAACTTTACCTTTATTTTTAAAATATACATATAAATTTTTAGTTTCCTTATTAAATAATCATTTTTGCTTAATTTTTTTTATATATAAAAAATAAAACAAATAAATATTAAGAATTTTCTTTTTGAAATATACATATAAATTTTTGGTTTCATCATTAAATAAATAAAGTTTTGTTTACTTTTTTATTCACCTTTTTATCAAATAAAATATTAAGACTTTACTTTTATTTTAAAAAAATATACATATAAATCTTTAGTTTTCTTCATTAAATAAATAAAACCTTGATTAAATAATTACTTTCTTGGTTCGTCTTTTATCAAATTAAAAAAATAAGCTTAAAAAAATAAATATGTATAAATATCAACACTTTTTATATAAATCTTTTCTTGAATAATTAATTTTGGTTTATCTTTTATCAAACAACAAAAATCAATCAAATACATGAATATATCAAGAATTTATTTTTAACTCTTTTGTTTTCTTTGGTAAATAAAATCCTGGTATTAAATAAAAGGAAAGAAAAAAAGAAGAAGAAAACCTCCACTTTATTTATTGTTATTTAATTTTTCTTTATTTTATGGTTAAACTCATTTCATTTAAAGAAATTAGCCATAAAAAAATATATATGTAAAATAAATCTGAACCATGTTGTTAAGTCAAAAAAAAAAAAATTTTAGTTCATGATATATTGGCTGGAAACTGTCTCGTGCCCGCTTTTGAGCTGCTTCACCTGGTGAAGAGGGTCTGGCTGAGTAACAACGTCCCGTACCATGATCAAAGATTTTTATTTTTAAACTCTTTGATTCCTTTAAATTAACTTCTTATTAAATAAAAAAATTAATTTTTTTTAATTCTTTTATAAATTGAGCAATTCTTTAAATAATAAATATCCTTCATTAAACAAGAAAAATCAGATAAGAAAAAAAAAAGAAAGATAAGAGAAAGATAAAAATCAAAAAAATAAAGAAAAAAAAAAGAAAAGAAGTAAAAATATAAAAAGAATAAAAAATTTAGATCATTAACAAAAATCCAAAATTTCATAAAATAAAAAAACTTTTTAATTATAAGTTAAACTAATAATTAATTCCATAAAATAATAATTAAATAATTAACTATAAATTAAATTAACTTCCATATCCGGATGATCCGTCAGGATCTACGGTTTGGAAAATATCAACATTTTTTTAACTAAATAAATTAAATAAATATAAAGATAAAAATCCATATTCACAATATGGATAAAATTGTTTAAAATTTCACCAAATTCCGTGTCCAAATGACTCGGCAGAGTCCATGGTTCGGAATCAAATCTTCCGTGTCCAAATGACTCGGCAGAGTCTATGGTTCGGAAGTATAAAATTCTATACAAATTAATTACCAAAAATCCACATCCGATTAATTCAGTTAAAAATTCTAGATTGAAAATTAACTGAAATTTATTTAAAGGCAAAGTAAAACAAAATTAAAATCAACTAAGGTGCCAATTTTGGGCGCTATAACAATATTGTTTTAGCGTAACCGTACTCCCGATCCTCGAACTCTCGCAGACCAATTATAAGGTGACCAATCGACCTGAGCGAAAATCGATTGGTGGCGACTCCCGAAAAAGACCCGCACGTTGCCACAAAATTCAAGTAAAGTTTTGGGATCAATAGAATTAATGGAAATACCGTAGATAATAAGGTTTTGCATTGACTCAATAAAAACAAAAAAGAAAAGAAAAGAAGGAGAAAAATGGAAAATAGATATGATTTAGGGACTGAAATAAAAAAATTGATAAATTACATATTCAAATGAATTTAAGCATAAAAGTTATGAAAGCGATTAAACCTAATGAAAGTCTTTTCTAGTTTTTATTTTAGGTAGCTACAGTCCTCAAACCTATAGATCTATTGACTCCACCATTGGCCCTGTATTGTTTGTTAAGGCCTGATTGTCAGATAGAACAATTTAGGGGTCAAAATGGAAGAAAGGAAATCTACAGGAACTAGAAAAGGGTTAAATCATTACATATGAAAAAATTATATGAAAAGCTATTGTTCACGAACAGTTATTTTATTAGTTATAATATCGACATAATAGTAGACAAATTCATGTGCGTGTGAAATACTACTCTACGCCTTTTTCAGTTTGGTAACAACTTAAAAAAAAAAACTGTTGGACGAGAAGAATCCTAAAGATTGGATGATAATTTTTTTAATAATTTATAAATTTATATCTTAAATTTTTTATACTAATACTATTTAATCATCCATAAATTTTTATATATACAAATTTTATCTTTTTCAGGACAATAAGTAGCAAGTTCTAAAAACAGGGACTAAACTGGTTTTATCATAAACCTTTAGGGGGATTACCGTAATTTCAATTGGTCATTGTTAAATATTATGTCAGCGTTCCCGCCAGAACGGGCAGGGTTGGTCAACCAGTCAGCCCACCGACCCGCGCATTGACCGGCGTCGAGCCCCGCTAGTCCAACGCCATCACCGCTGTCTTTTGACGCGCAACTGCATACCTATTCTAATACCGTTTCAAACTTCAACGGTCAAATTTTCTACTATAGTATTTCTTTTTCAAAAATTTTTCTTTTTCTGAACTGGCTCTCTTTCTGTATAAGTACCAAATCTCCCTCTCTTCCCTTGAAACATAACCCAAACAAATCTGTTTCAGTAACCCATCAACTCAATAAAATTAAATTACTTGTACTTACCCATGATTTCTACGTGGCGGAGGAGGATGGCAGCGCGCCGACCAGGGAAGGAAAGAAGGCTGCCTAAGGAAGACGATGGAGAAGCGGTGGAGCTGACCATACCCAAACATTTCCTGTGCCCGATTTCTCTGGAATTGATGAAGGATCCGGTGACGTTGTCCACCGGAATGACCTACGATCGCGAGAGCATTGAGAAGTGGATCGAAGCCGGAAAGTCGACATGTCCGATTACCAATACGGAGCTCCAAAGTCTCGACCCGATTCCCAACCATGCGATCCGGCGGATGATCCAGGACTGGTGTGTCGAAAACAAGTCCCATGGCATCGAGAGGATCCCGACGCCACGAATCCCGGTTTCATCAGCAGAAATCTCGGAGATTCTGCTGAAGATTGAGGTCGCTGTTAAGTCCAATGACGCCGCGAGCCTCCGAGATCTCGCCGCGAAGGTGAAGACGATGGCAAAAGAGAGCGAGAGGAACCGGAGGCGAATCTCGGCCGCTGGAACGGCAAGAGCGTTGTCGGAAGCGTTCGCCGCGTTCTCGAAAGGTTCGTATGAAGAAAACGCAGCCGTTTTGGAGGAGGTTCTGACAACTTTGACGGTGACATCGCCGCTCGATATTGAATCGAAGAATTTATTGGCAACGACGTCGTGTTTGCAATGTTTCGTTTGGTTTCTGAGCAGCGGAGATTTGTCGAGAAGAAGAAACGCCGTCTTCGTTTTGAAGGAAGTCATCGTTTCTGGTGATCAGCGGATGGTCGACGAATTGTCAGCGATCGACGGCGCTGCTGCTGGGTTGTTTAACCTCATCAAAGAACCGATTTCTCCAACTGCTACGAAAGCTTCGTTGACGATCATCTACCAAATCGTAGAAAACCGGAGAAACATCGAGAAGTTTGTTAAAATCGGGATCGTTCCGGTTTTACTCGAGACACTCGTCGGCGCCGAGAGGAACATCTGCGAGAAAGGGTTGGGAGTTCTGGCCAGGATCTGTGACGACGAGGAAGGGAGAGAGGAGGCACGTTGGAACGCGCTGTTCTTACCGGTTTTGGTGAAGAAGATTCTGAGAGTTTCGGATCTGGCGACGGAGTTCTCGGTTTCGATTCTATGGAAGATCATCTACAAGGAAGAGGACGCCGGGTCAGTGGCGGCCGCTGAAGCGCTTCGAGTGGGGGCGTTTCAGAAGCTGTTGCTGCTGCTCCAGGTGGGGTGCGGCGAGAGGACGAAGGAGAAGGCGACGGAGCTGTTGAAGGTCTTGAATCTTCATAGAGGAAAAATAGAATGTGTTGATTCTATGGACTTCAAGCAACTCAAACGGCCTTTCTGATTTGTTTCATCAACAGTTTTTGATCTCCCCCTTTTTCCTTTTTTTTTTTTCTTTTCCCCATTGCAGGAGTCCTGTACAAATCACAGCAAAATTTGAAGTTAATTATAAGTATACATGACACTGATTTTCTTTTACAGTAACCCACCAGTTTTAGGAGGTGGCAGTCTGTATTCTCATTATTTGTCGAACGATCACTGTCTAGTGATTTTTGATTTGATAAATGATTTGATCAAACATATTAATCGTTGGAAATGTTATACATGTAAAAATGTCTATAATTCTCTCTTATTAGAGAACGCATCTGCAATTCTTGTTGACCCCTAACATTATAAATACATATAAAAATCTGAAAATCTCAAACTTTTATACCTTGAATCGTGAAAATACTTCAAAACATTTGGTGCAATGCTATCCTACACATGACCATCTCTATCGTAATTTTTTATTTCATTACAAAATTCGGGATTAGAGATAGATAAATAGAAGATCAAATCTAGATTAATTCATAATTAATATATAATATTCCTATCCACAAAATAAAATAAAATAAAATCACATTTTCTATAAACTAAATCCCATAAAAAAATTAATTTCATAACACCCTCGCATACATAAAATTACACATTTATTTTGTGTACTCAAAGCTACAGAATTTCTATTTAAATGTTATATAGTATACTACTCCTCCAATCCTAAAACTATTGCACATATTCTATTTTGTGCACTTCTAAATCTTTATGAAATTTCTATATTTAGCAAATAATTTTATCATATTACTATTCAAATCTTCAATATTCATTTTTTTTTTAATTTTCTTTATTTATATACAAAAAGTTAAAAATAAAAATAAAAATAATACATAAACTTTATCTACTTTATTAATCTTCGCACGAAACCAAATTATTTTAATAGATATGGGATATATAGACTAATAGCCCACAATACCATCGTCAAAAGTGTCCAACATCCAGAACGGAAAGATAAAGGCATACAATGGCTTCGTGAGTAAAATGACCGCCTAATGTAAAATTGATCAACTAGAGGGTGAGTTAATATATACGTAAATATTAAATCAAAGGTTACTTATTATTCTTTCATTCAAAAAATAAAAAATAAAAAACCACATGGAGGCAATTTGACAAATTATTAGGAAGACATATTTCAAATCATAAAATAGCAAATTATTGAGAAGATACGTCCATAGTTAAAAATTTTGAATATTTTTTAGGATTGAACTTCGTCTAAATATTATTTAAAAACTCATAATTATTTTAAAAAATAAGAAATAATGAAATATTTAAAAATTTTAAAAAAATTAGATAAGATAAAATTTATATAGTAATGTTGTCGTAAATAGGTAAGTGTCAAATTAAAAATTCTAAATTGTTGAAAAAGCATAACATTTTTATTTAAATAATCTTTACTAGAAGCCGTTATGGGATTGCTAATTTAAGAGCATCCTGATAATAATCATGATTAACAGGTAACAATTGAATCAAGAAATATTCAATATATATATATATATTGTGTATAATTTTTATAGGTATTGAAACATAGACTAAAATCCACCAGGGGTCACTTAACTTATTTTTTTGTCCTAAATGGATACCTTACCTTTACATTGTCCTAGCGAGGTACCATTCCTCCTATTGCGCGATTTGTTCAGGTATTTTCCGTCACTTTTACAATTAAATCGGATGGAAAATGATGATGACATTAAATAATACTAAAATAATTTTAAAATGACAACTTTAGTTCTCAAACTATTTCAATCACTAATTATAACATTTAAATTTTTACTCAAATCAATTCTACCTCAAAACCCTACTCACATATTCATGAAATCAACCCAAATAAAAATGCAACCATCTACTGGAATCTACTCGCCTTCTCTGCCACATTCGATCGAAGCCCAGAAATGACTTCCTAATGAATACTCATAAGTGTATTACTATTAAGGATTTAAATCATCATTATACATTTTGAGTATGATTAATTTTTCTATTCTGAACATTTTTTTCCATCGATTTACTATTCATGTTTTTTTACTATTCACTAAGTTACTATTCTCCAACTTACTATTCATACACATATTTTACTATTCATACACGTTTTTATTATTTATTAATATTAAATATATTTTTTTTGCGTGGATAAAATCATCATTTTGCGACCCTTCACGAGAAAAATTATATCTGGAGCTATAGATGTTGGAACTGAGTGATTCTAAATTTATCTGAAAGCCAACATATAGAACTTTAACTCTGCTTCATTCCGGGAGGTAGTTTGAACGCTTTCATTGTTGAAATCTGATTATAGATGAGATCATTCGTTCTTTCGCGTGTTGAAAAGCAATTTTGGTAGAAAAATCATAACTTGAGTTACGAATGACCAATTTGAATGATCAAGCTATCGATTCGAAGCTGAATAAGAGATCTATAAATCTTGTGCTTTGAGAAAGAGCTGATTCAATGTGTACAGTGGTTGAAAAATTAAAAAAGTTGCAGCCCACCTTTGTTGATTTGTATTTACCTACATTTTACTATTTTATCATTTCACCCATCCCAAACTCTATAAATAGGCATCTTGGGGAGAGGACAAATTAATACCATTTCTTAGGCTCCTTTATGTTCTTGTATCATCTTTAGTTTTTCTTCTAGTTTTCAATACTGAAGCTTTGTTTAAGTGTTTTATCATTATTCTTCTTATTCTTCTTTTGATCTTTCAATTCATGTTCATTTCATCTTTCTACATGTTATTTACTTTTATCATGACTAACTAATTTTTCTTTTGCGAAGGTGAAAGGGTGAAGCTTTTGGTATAAATGTTATGATTAATTTGAATGGATCACAACGTTAACGGTATTTTCTTCCTTAATCTATTTAACTTCCCTCATTGTTAAGTGGAAATCTTGATTCATCATTATCAATTATTGGTACAAAAGTTACTTGATTCCCTATGTAGAATATGGCTTTACTGGCTATATTGAAATCTTGAATTATTGTAGACAAAAGTTGGCATGATGGATACTTGAATCTATTAGCAAATATTGACGTTTTAAGATCAATGAAAGTTAATATTAACTAAAGTTAATATTTATGTGTGGATCCCAATTGAGTGGTAAGATGAGCTAAAATTAATCATAACCGATATACTAAAAGTGGATCCCCTAACCTTATCTATTTTTATTAAATTTGAGTTTTTAATCAACACTTGTTCACACATTTTACAAAAATATTCTTTATAAAAAAATTTATAATTTGTATTTCTTAATTCACTTCCCTGTAGTTCGACACTCGGACTTCCGAGATTTTATTACTTGCAACACCCTACATTTGGGTTACAATTACTAGAGTGCAGCAATTCCCATGCTTCATCAGCCACCCTTTGCTCGACTTTTCCTCTACCTCGAATTTGTTGCCTTTATCTACACCTTGAATCCATCATCGTCCACCCAAATTCGGTGCCTTTGTCTTCACTCGAATTTAATCTCTGTTTATCACCTCTGATTTAATTTCTGTAGCTCTGGGCTTATGTGCTCATTTGTCAATCGAGCCTTTAAAGCCGCCTCACGATCCCCCACTTGTGACCGTCAATTAAAGGTTCTGGACAATGACGATCTCTAAAAACCTAAAGGGCAATGGTGCTCACCCTCACTCATCATGCCCTGAAAACCTAGAAGGTAGTAATGTTATTTTTCATGCGTATTCTTGAAAACCCATATTTGGCTAGTGATAGTGGATACCGAGGTAATGGACTTGGGCATGGTCTCGAAGTCGTAGACAGTGGCGTTAGAGCAGTTGATGAGGTAGAGGGCGCCTGAAGAAAGGAGTTAGAGGGACTTGCCAAAATAGATAGCTATGCTGTCAACACCAACAGTCCAGATGGGATGCTACCGGAGTCGAAGGTGACCATGAGCTAGGAGGTTGAGGTGGAGAAGGAGGAGAGAGGAGCATAAACAATAGATTTAAAACTTAAGGGTCTAGAATTGTTGACTGGAATACTTAGAGGACTTAGAATGTTATTTTATGATTATTTTAGACTTAATTAATGACACATCAGCTTTTTTTGTTAGCATTAAGGCTAAAATTGACGGAAAATACCTAATTGAAATGCACAATAAGAGTAAAGGTACCTCGCCATGACAATTTAAATATAAGGTACCCATTTAGGACAAAAAAAATAAGTTAGGTGACCATTGGTCAATTTTACCCTTGAAACATATAACTATAAAAAAATATTAAAAAAAATATTTGTAATAAATAAGATTTAAAGAAAGAAGATTACGTAATAGTTAAACAATTACGATCACCATCACATGTGTGTGATATTGTCTGAAAAATTAAGGAAAAAAGTTTTAAAAAAAACAAACATAAAAAACTTTCAAAATTTGGATTTATATATATCAAATCATAATTAGATTTAACAATTGTATAATCAAATATTCTTAACAAAGGATTAACTCGCATATAATGTAATATAAATTCCACACTCGATTTTTATGATTATTTTTATGTTATCCCTCGATTTGAGGTATTTCATATCCAACAATAGGAGTGTGCACTATTCGATCAAAATTGAAAAAATAAAAAAAACTAAAAGAATTTGGCCTTTTGGTTTAGTTTAATAAGGTTTTCGGTTTAGTTTCAGTTAAAACTAAAATTCTAAAATTCAGTTTTTGTTCGGTGTCAGTTGAAGGGGTTAGTTAATTTAGTAACCAAATATTTTTTATTAAAAAAAATTGGGTCTTGTTAGTCTGCTGCAGTTGTCCTTAAGCCCAAATGGGCTAACCCACCCTAATCCTCACTCCTTATCACTCATCATTTTTACCCTCGTACTCGTCACTTATCAACTTTCTCCTTTCATTCTTTACTCAATTGTGTGAACCCTCACTGCCTCACCTCACCACACTTGCCCACTCAGTGTCCGTTGTCTATGACTTTGTCTCCCACCACCGCCAGCTCGTCGCTTGTTTGACACTTTGGTTGATTTGTTCTATTTCAAATTCGTGTTTCCTTCACTTTGAAACTTTTTTTCCCTGCAATTTGGTAATTGAATTGTTTGCTGCTTTTTTCTTCTTAAAATATTTCATTTTAATTCATCCTATGGAATGGTGTTGGCCTTGAAATAGAATTATTTTGAAACTATCTATCGCATGCTTTATTGAATTAGTTAACTTTGTAAAAGGCAGGGGGTTGCTCTAAAAGATATTTTCCCCTCATTTTAGTGTTCTTTTGTCGCTATAGATTTAGCGATTGGCCTTAATCTTAATTCATGTCTGTTCACTGTTTGATTGCCAACTATTCGTGTGAAAGGTTCAATTTACACCTTCTGCTTGATTGCTTGATTTAGATTACACTGAAGCCTAAATTTAATATTTATATTTAGAAATTGATGATGTTTTTTGTTGGAATTGTTTTTTCATTAATTACTCACTGTAGACAATCTTTAAGTTTAACTAATGATTTGGAAAATTCAGTTGTTCTGATTTTAAGCTGCACTGAACCGAAATATTTCTTTTCAATTTTAATTGGTTTTTCTAACAAATTCAATTAATTTGGTTTGTAATAATAGGAAATTGAAAACTGATTTAAACTAACTAATTTGGTTTGATCCAAACTAAATTAATCAAATGATTAGCCCTTTTCGGTAGTCCCTCATTTTTTAAAGTTATTTAAATTGAGTACGCACAGTTTGAGACATGGTTAAGCAATGTATTGAACTTTTGCATCTGGTTGTGAAAATGAGTTACATGATGGTCAATCTTAATTTTTGGTCAGAATCGAAGATGGGTCCATGTTGTAGAAACCTTGACTGTTTAGTAGTTCTCTAGTAACCTATTAAAGTCCATGATATAATAAAGAAAAAGAACCAATGTGTTAGTGTATTAACCTACTAACCAGTGATCGCTAGGTATGAAAATATTACTAACAAAGCATATAAAACGAACTTCTTCCTCATCTTCCCATAGATCATAGTATCAGAGCCTCATAATTATGGTTTAATCTCAATAGCAAAAAATATGATGTATAAGCCATAACATTATAGAAGACTTATTTATAGTGATTGAGGCATGTCATCTTACATATGAAAGAACCAAAATAAAGTGACTAACCTATAACAGCAACACTAATGCTATGCTTGCATCTAATTAACTCATGAATGTTCTATTGGGGGCTTTGTTGAAAGAATTTGCTTTTGGTACTATTTTTTGAAAAAATTGCGAGGACTTCAATTGAGAATAAAAATAAAAGAACCTATGACCAGAGTTACGTGGGCTACAAAGCGAGGAAAAACCCACTTGCCGAACAGAACGACCCGACCCAAAGAAGTGCACAGACCCGTAACGGTCCAAACAACGAGAGACGCAAAGCCTCGGAACCTAAACCCAAAATCTCAGGGGCAAATCAAGGGAGCAGAGAACAATTTCATCGTCTTCGTTCGCAAACCACTGGTCGAGGCAGATCTCATGAAACCCTAATCCCAACTCTCAATCCTTCCCCTTCCATCTCTTGAAACCTATGAAATTCCGCCCAATTGCAGCTGTATCACTCCTTCGTCGCTGAAGTCGGAAACGTATTTTTTATCTCCATTCTGTTGTTTGCGGAAGGAAACGATGTCTCTCCCTCCATTGGAGTGTAAATACATCACCGAAGAATTCGTTAAAGAATCCAAAAATGGGAGCTTCAACTGTTCTTTCGCCTCGCCCGTCCCAATGCTTCGCTTTGTTTACGAGCTCTGCTGGAACGTGGTTCGTGCATAGATTCTGGGTTCTGTTTGGTTTTCCTTTTTCTTTTTTTCGTTTGGAATATATTGTGCTTATTTTGTTTTCCTTGTTGGGTGTGATAATCGTTTTCTGGTGTGTTTGGTTGCTAGGTGAGGGGTGAATTGCCGTTTTCGAAGTGCAAAGCAGTGTTGGAAGGAGTGAAGTTCTCCGAGTGTGTGTCCCCAGATGAATTGGGCTCTTGTTTGGCGGATATTATCACTCAAATGGCTCAAGATGTGAGTTCATTTGTTGCTGGTTTTGTTTTTTTGTTTTGGTGATTTTGATTACGTTATTGGTTAGTCTATCGGTTATAGTATGCTGGGTTGCTACCAAGACGTAAATTTGAGGCTGCAGATGTGTGATATGTGAGATTGAGTTAGTTTGGTAGGCTATTTGGCATAACTGTCTAGAGGCTCGGCTGAGCTTGAATGGTTGCACATAGCATTGATACTTACTAGACATGGCCCTAGTGTAGAAATGTTTGTAGGAACACTAAGAACTTAGTACAAAATTGGAATAGTCAATGAACATCTGATTTCAATGTTAGTATATGAGACTTGTCAGTTTTTACTGGCCTTAATGGTTGCATTTTTCCTGGTTGTATCCATGTTTTGGCAATAGAATTGGTTCTGAGAACTTTTGTGCTGCAAACTTCGCAGTGAATTTCTCTTCACACCCTCTCCATTTTTTTTAGCATCCCCCTGCAGTGGAATATTATAACGGTCATATCATATAATTTTAAGATAGCTGTAGGCAGTCCATTGTATGATGCATTTTATGTTTTAAGAATTTCCAAAACATGCGGAAGATTACTGTGCATTTTGAGTGAGAAGTTACGAAGGTGTTTTTAGCTGAAAGATGTTTTCTGTATATTCAAACTTATCTCATTTTTTCCAATATTTTGCAGCTTACAATGCCAGGAGATTGCCGCACACGTTTAGTAAAATTGGTCAGTACTTGGTGTAAAACAGACATTTGTTTTTTCATGTGTAGTTGTAATTTTTAATGCATGTTATAATAATTGCTTTGCTGAATCCTCGCTTTTTTCATCTATGTGTTCAACTTGTAGAAACTATTCATGATCATGTTATTAAGCATTTGTACCTCCTCTTTTCAATGTTTAAGCAAAATGTTTTTGGTTTTTTCCAACTTTGTTAATTATGGTTCTGAAAACAAACTTCACCATGAAATTCCTGTACTGTTTTTCTTATCTATTTCTTTGGAAAAAGATATTCATCTGTTACCTCTTTCTTAAACTTCAATAACTTTTTCAAATATTATATCTGAATTATGAGAAAATGATTCATCTGCTATATTTTTATCAAAAGGAGACAGCAAGATCTTGGGAATGAGGGTATATCACTTGAAGGAATAACAGAGATCCTAGAATTGATGTTTGAGTTTGTGTTTTGTGGTTATCTTTTCAAAAGTAAGATATATCCTCCCATCTTCAGATCGGGCTGATTACCTTTATTGTACTTTAGGCGAAATGGCTGGTGGAGTCTGCCCTTGTTCCCTTGAGTTTTTTCCAGGAACGTGGTGAGGTGAGTTGTTTTTCTAGGTGTACGGATGAGCTGTAGCTGCCTCTAGTGTTAATTAAGAGCTGGTCACATATAAGTTCTTTGGGAAGTAGAAACCTGATATGATTATCTTATTTTTTTAGGAAGAGTTCCTTTGGGAGGCTGAGATGATTAAGATTAAGGCTCAGGATTTGAAGGGTAAAGAGGTAAGAGAATTTAACATTTATTCTTTATGTGAAAACTGAAGAAAAGAAAAGAGCTGAATTCATGAGCTTGCGTTGCTTAATTCTAGATGATCATGGCTGAGCAACATTGAAAATAGCCAAGTCTTTGGTCATGCTTGGTGTTTATGTGGACAAACAACATTGTGTGTGAAACATCAGGAGCTCTGTGAAATATATACATTTTGTGTGTGTAATTCAGCAAAATGCATAACATGGTGAATTTGTTTGTTTTTTGTAGGTCAGAGTGAACACTCGTTTGCTTTATCAGCAAACGAAATTCAACCTGCTACGGGAGGAGAGTGAGGGCTATGCAAAGTTGGTAGGTTCCTATCTGTTAAAATTTCATGGCAGAAGTTTGGGCATGTTGTTTGATAGCTTTGCTGTCCTTAATAGCTATCTATTTGCTAATTTTCCTGATAACTGTCTCGTAGTATTACTTAGAATGTCCTTTATGAATGTTCCTTTGCTTTGGATAACATTTTTGGTATGGAAATTATTAGTTTTTGAAGGCATGGTCATTCTCTTTTAGTTTCCTTATATAATTCCAAATGATTGAGAAAAGAAGGCTCTGTTTTCGTCCCACCTTCTTACTCTAGCTCTTGGGGTTGCTTTTTCTTTGGCAGCAGTCCCATTTCTTTTTCCTTTGGGGCGAGGGGTGAACTTCTAAGAGTGCCGGCTGTAGGACAATTTTTTGTTTCATAAGCTCATAACTTTTGTTAACCACCTTAAGTGTGGCTGCAGACTGTTTTTTTCCCTTTTTTGGGGTTATCTAGTCAATGCTTGAAAAAGGAGGGAAATTTTTGTTCTCGAATAGAAGAAAAATAATTTCACCTGTGAACTTGTGGTAACCTAGAAGCAACATAAGTTGGAGGTGATAAGTTCACTTCTGGAAGAAATTGAGTAGCAGCGTTTTTCCAAGAGAACCAGTTAGTTGACCAGGTTAGCATGAAATGGAATCCAGAATCATGAATTATCTGAAGTGAAGCAGGGGCAAAACCACGTCTTTTGTTGAAGATTGTGTAACTGAATATTACAATAAGATTGGATGGACAGCCTGAATTTAAATAGGAAAAAGAAGGTTTATATAATTCAAACAAGTAGCAAATCTGTTGTTTGAGTTTTGCTCCATGCCATGTTAAGCAGTGATGTCAAAAGTATCTGCAGAAGCTTTTGGGGATTGCTTTGTTGTTTTGATGGTTAGTTGGTTTGAATAGTCTTCCTTTTTGGCTCCTCTACTGAGGTTGCAGTTGATATCTTAGTGTTTCAAAAGTAGTGTTGAAATTTTTTTTTGATTTCTCCTGTTTATGGTCATTATCTGATTGATTGTTGTTTTCTCCTGTTACTTTCTTGTTTATACATCATATTTACCCATCCATTTTTTTGGTGTTTTCTACTCTCTAGGTTACTCTACTTTGTCGGGGTTCTGAGGATTCGACTCAAAATGGTTCAGCTACAATAGGAATTATCAAGGTTTTTATTTTTCCGTATTATCTACTGTTTCCAGTTCTAATGTTTGGCCTGACATGATCTAATTATTGAGATGCTTGCAGTCGCTGATTGGGCATTTTGATTTAGACCCAAACCGAGTTTTTGACATTGTAAGTTGTTTTTAATTTGCTCGCCTAAAATAGTTTCATCTTTGCTAACTTCTTTTATTCCTTTTTGACCCTTTTTTTATTTCTGTTAGTCTGTCTGATAAAACTGAGTATAATATTTTATACTATATCTTATGGGATTTTATTATTCCTTTATCCTGTAGGTCCTGGAATGCTTTGAACTTCAGCCAGATAATGATATGTTTTTACAATTGATTCCCATATTTCCTAGGGTGAGTGGAGGAGGTGATGGTGATAAAGTATCGTGGGTGAACTAAAATTTATTGATCTTTGGTGGTTGACTTTATTGTGTATTGCTTGCAGTCCCATGCTTCACAAATTCTTGGTTTTAAGTTTCAATATTACCAGCACATGGAAGTAACAAGTCCCACACCTTTTGGGCTCTATAAGCTGACAGCTTTGCTTGTGAGAGAAGATTTCATTGATCTTGATAGTATGTAAGTGCTTTCTGCACTTAGCTAGGCTGTATTTTCATTTCAGGATTGTTGTCCGATTGATGATGTGTGGTTAATTGTTTTTAACTATCAAGACTTGATATTTTCTATTTATTGGAGGGATGCTACATAAGTGCTTTGTTCGCACTTTACTCTTTAGAGTTGCCCAGTTCTTTTCTTTCTTGGTCCTAGATAAATTTTAACTTTGCAAATTCAATTGTCATATCATTTTTGGAAAAGCAAAACGAGTTGCACAAGTTGGTTTGTCTATGTCGAGATGTTGACCTTAGGACAGAAATGACATTATAAATCTCTCCTTTTCTGTACCATGTATTTTGCAAGTGGAGAAAAATGTATTGTGCTGAGTATGTTCAGCTGGTGTCTCAGTATTTGCCTAATATGACTGTCATTAAGATTGTAAACTTGATGGCACTTGCACCAGTGAGCGGTGGCTTGATGATGACAGGGCATTCATTTGTAAGTTAGACCAATTAGAATTACGTATAAATCATTTAGTTCCGGTTTCCTTTCAACTCTTCGCTAATAAAGGGATTTAAAATATTTGGATTTGGGAAGGAAGCACTTGTATGACTGGGAAATAGTCTTCGATCTAGTTACGTGCTTTGTATAATTTGTGTATTTTTTAGTTTCTTTTCCAATTAATTACTTTTACAAGATTTTTCTGATGATGCAGGTTTTGTGCTTTATTTGTTTAGTTAATACAAGTTTGCTTGTGTTGCAGATATGCTCATTTGCTTCCCAAGGATGATGAGGCATTTGAAAGTTATATTTCTTACTCAGCTAAACGACTTGATGAGGTACATGATTGGTGTGTAACTCCTGTTAATTTCAGACTTAGGGTATTTATTGAATCAAGGCATTTTTTGAGGGGTTTCTCGCAACTTCGGCTAATCTCTCTCTCTCTCCCAGGCTAATAAAATAGGAAAGATAAATCTTGCTGCCACTGGGAAGGACCTCATGGAAGATGAAAAGCAGGGAGATGTAACCATAGACCTTTTTGCTGCTGTGGACCTAGAACTTGAGGCTGTTGCTGAGCGGTCTTCAGAGCTTGAAAATAATCAGACTCTGGGCTTGCTGATAGGGTTCCTCTCTGTGGATGACTGGTAAGCATGGTTTTAGTAGTTATACTGGTTTGTGCTAGTTCTTAGTGCTTGATCTCATCATCGTCCTGCCATCGTTCTCTATTCTGGTTTTTTATATATTTTAATGATACAATTTCATTTTGACTGGTGCTTTTGATGTTCTTCATGGGAATGTAATTACACATGGTTATTTATCTTGCTAAGAGTCTCGTTTGTCCTTGCATAAAGACCTTTTGCTGTTTTCTTTTTCTGCCCATGCAGAGTTGGTAAATGCATTTAGTTCTTGATTTATGTACCTATGTTGGACCTGAATTTGGATGTCCCTGGTGGGTATTTTCATTGTATAAATGAATCAGATATTTGCCAAATTTCTGGGTGAATACATTCAGGAATAGATTCATTGAACATTCCTTGTTTAAATTGGGAACATTTGGGGTGTGCTAGATGAGCTTCTTTAGCTGGGTACATCATCCTCAATGTTCAGCTGTACTTACTTGGTTCTTAGCCTTTGGTGTAATGTCATTCTCTACAGCATCTTTATGCTTTACCTCCTTGTTTTTTCTCCTTCAGTTATTTTTTATTGTGTTGATTTCGTTATTTGATGCTCATCATCCATCTTTCTTTGCAGCAAGTTGTTTATTTAGCCTTACATAAGTTGTTTTGTTCTAGGTACCATGCCCATATTTTGTTTGGCCGTCTTTCTCCTCTTAATCCAGTGGCGCATGCCCAAATTTGTGAAGGCTTGTTTAGGTATGTGATAAGTAGCCATCACCTCTTCTGTATACTGATACAAAAATGTAACAATAATTCAAATTGTATGATATTGACTAAAAGATCTGGTTGGTGTACCATCTTTTTATGGTTCCAAATAAAAGCACAGAGACTGGTGTGTTTGGCCTCATTACTTATTTGAGAGATCTCAGTTTTTTGAATGCTGGTTTTTACGTTTAATGGTGGGCAAATGATTTTGTATAGGCTTATTGAGAAGTCTATCTCTTTGCCATATGATATTGCACGTCAGACACATGTTCAAAGCCTTAAGTCGGCTTCAGTAGCTGGCATTGATGCCATGGAAACAGATATATCAAACTGCAAGACTTTTGTGGACATTCCCAAGGATCTCTTCCAAATGCTTGTTACTATCGGGCCCCATCTTTACTGTAACACACTTCTGCTGCAGAAGGTATAGTTTCTCTAGGTGTATACAGTGATATCCTCTTTCTAACAGCTCAACATGAAAAAAAAAACATTCTTACATTGCCTTGTTAGTTCTGACTAATTACTTGTGGGCAGGTTTGTAGGGTGCTTAGGGGTTACTATCTTTCTGCGCTGGAGCTTGTAGATGCATCTGATGGAGCTTTGGATGAAGAAATGTTAAGTGCTGTAAACAGAAATCCCCGCCTTCATTTGAAGGAAGCCAGGTCAAGGGTAGAGGAGGCATTGGGGGCCTGTATACTTCCATCTTTGCAGTTGATACCTGCAAATCCAACTGTTGGACAGGAGATATGGGAACTAATGAGTCTTCTTCCATATGAGGTTTGCCTGTGTCCTGTTTGCTTGAATTTTGGAAAAATTATCAGTCTCTAGTACTAATGCTAGAATAATATTGCATACTTAGGTGCGGTACCGCTTGTATGGTGAGTGGGAAAAAGATGATGAGAGGAACCCAACAATCTTGGCTGCAAGGCAAACAGCTAAGGTTCCTGAGTGCATCCTTTTTGTGTTTTTATTATTTTATGTTTTTTTCTTAAGTCCTTATTGTGGAGGGTTGTTCTGTTTTGCAGCTGGACACTAGGAGGATTCTGAAACGGTTGGCAAAAGAAAATTTGAAACAGCTAGGCCGGATGGTTGCAAAGCTTGCCCATGCTAACCCAATGACTGTGCTTCGTACAATTGTTCATCAGGTTATGTTTAGACACTTAAATTATGGTTAATTTTTTGGAACTTTATAAGTTCTGTGCGAATTGAAGTATTGTTCTGTTGTAATTCTTGCAGATTGAGGCATATAGGGACATGATCACTCCTGTAGTTGATGCCTTCAAGTATTTGACACAGGTGTGCTTTTCAACTGCTTGTTCTTGATGGTTTTTCAGGCATCCTTTTTAAAACAGCTAAGAAGCTAAATAATTTGCAAACTGAAGGAGCCCCAAGTGGGTACATACCCTTGCAAATAAAAAAAAAAAAGAGGAATTAAAAGATAGCTCTACAAATCTACACTTATTTCTATTTACAAGTAAATTTCCTGTCACCCAAAATCTGAGGAGATCTAGCCAGTTATTCCTTAGAAAAGATACTGGCCTCTCTTTACCTCCAAATTAGCCAAGAACCTGCAAGTGGGATTAAGGAGATGGCCTTTTTGTTTCCCTTTTAGTTTTAATACCATGCCAAGCCGACAATTCCTCTTAAATAGAACAGGCCTGAAGACATCTAATGCCCATTAAAGGCTTAGTTGTATCCCACGAATTTGTAGACCGTTTACATCCTTCTGTATGATGTCTTTGCTAGCTAATGTTGGATCTTATTTTTCTATTACTTTGTATTGGAAACTTCCCTTTTGTAATAATTGTGCTACTTCCCATAGATATGATGGTTGTGTAACCTAATCATATTTAGTGCTTCATACAGACGCATCCTCTACCTTCTACTGTTAGTCGCTGGTTTAATGATCAGTTAGGTTAATTTGTTATACATTTCAATTGCTTTTAGATTTCAGAGCTTTATATATATATTGTTAAAAAAATGTGTACCATTGGTTAAATTAGTTTTTGACTCTTGGGTTTTAATCAAAAATTTCACACTGAGAAATGGGAGTAAAACTTATTTAAATAAGCTTTCTGGGAACTCATTGGATATGTTATCTTCTTGTTTTTAACTCCAATTCGTATGAGGTGCTGAGAAGAAGAAACTGTATTTTTATAACTGAATTTTTTTTTAGTATTATACAACAATTTTTTGATTCTTTATTTCATACTCTTCTTTACAGCTAGAGTATGACATCTTGGAATATGTGGTCATTGAGCGGCTGGCTCAAGCAGGTCGTGATAAACTGAAGGAAGATGGCCTAAACTTGTCGGATTGGCTTCAATCTTTGGCATCATTCTGGGGTCACTTGTATGCATATCATTTCCCTTGTCTGTTAGCAAAATGCTTCGGGCTTCTGTTTTCAAACCTTTTTCTGCACTTTTTAGTTCTTCTAAAAAAGGACTTCAGTGTGTTTTTCTCTGTTGCATTTGTATACGTAGTAATTGAATGTGAATTAAGAACAACATAATATTCATGCATATGTGGAAGGTTGAGGGACCAAAGTTTTTGTTTATTGGCATTGATAATTCTTGTATGATTCTGTGATGAGTTCATTTTACTAGTCATGGTGCTAACTTCAGCTGTGCACTGCTTTCATTTGCCTTTGCCTTCTTGTCTACTGATCGTTGCTGCGCTGATGTTCTGATCCTTCGTGCACATTCTCATCTTTCTGTTTTTTTTATAGTTTTTGGAAGTTTAAGGGCATTTTGTTTAAGATCCCTTAGTGCATGGTTCCATACATCATGGATGATGTATGTCTTGGGTGGCTCTTCTCAATTTTGAGATCGCCAATAAAGCTGAGGAAGGCTGGATGACTGAAGCTGGCATAGGGTGTTGAACATTTCACTGACTTGTCCCTTTCAAGATCATTTAAATTATTTGTGCTGGCATGCGGGAAGAATCTGGGCTTATTTTTTTCTGTCTTTGTGATAAGAGGCATTCATGTAGTTATACTGGATCAGTACCAGATTCTTTTAGATGGTTGCCAATGTGGCCTTAGTGGTGAATGGTCAGTTGGGAGCTGCTGTCACTTAAGTAGCTGGATATGCCGATTCACAGTTGATCAGTTAGAGCGAGAAAGACATTAATGGTTGCTTAAACATGGAATTGCTGGAATATCATCTTTGTCAGAAAGCTGGTAAAGGATAACACATTAATGACCGTTTAAACGTGGAATTGCTTATCAACAAAATGAGTTTTGCTGGAGTGTTCTATTCTTACTCTTTTGATCCATTATGATGATATGGGCAATTGTTGATGGGGAAAGAGACCTAGTAATGCAGCTGTAGACCTCGTTTTATTTCTAGCTGTGTTGAATGTGATCCACAGATATTTCTAGTTGAAGATTAAAAGTGGGGATATGGAAGTTTGATGGACTGCTTCTCTGCTCTTACCATTCTTTGAACGGTTGAAGTACGTTGCTTTGGAAGGTTGCCTTTAACTGTTATGGCATTTGGAGAAGCTAAGTTTTGGCCAGTGTGAAGTGTAAGAGAACAATTACTTCTAGTTTATTGTTCTTGTTGGTGTCATTTGTTTCCTGCAACTGCTTCCTGGCTGGTTGTTTCTTCCTGGTCGGTGGACGTTCCATGCATTATGCTGTTCTTGGCCAGAATCCTACCAACAGCAAAGAATTGCCATTGCGAGTATTGGCAAAGCTTTTTGGCCTGTTAGCAATTCTTCAGTGCTCAGAGATTGTGAGAACTTGGCATGCAGAATTTCTTTCTAGATGTGTTAAATTGATGGCTTTGGTCCTTTTCATTATTAAAGATGTTATGGTTCTCATAGCCGAGCAGTGCATTTATAGCTGGCATCCTATCTTGTACTGAAAGAAATTTTATGAAGTAATTCATCCAAAATTGGTGGCGCTTAAGAGAAGTTCTTGGTGCGTTTATTTTAAAATTCAACTCCTCTGGAGATGGCTATCAGAAGATCAGGGGACATGTTACTGTTGAGGTCTGTCTATCTGAGCCATTAATTCACCAGCTGCGGTCTGTCATGAAATGATAAGCCACTACTTGCACTTGACTTTAAAAACTTTTCTTTGCTGCATGTCTCTGTAGGCATTTTTAAATGCATTTAGGTAGATATACCATACGCTCCCCTTTCTGCTAATGAAACTTGTGATAAAGCATCTTGAACAAACATCTCTTGTAATATTGGAAGAAGCATAGCACATGTCTACATAGGTTAGAGAGAGAAAACTGATTGTTGATGTTTAGTATTGTATAAATGCATTTCAGTTGTTCTCTTGTGGAGAATATGCATGATGTGGGTGTTGTATGCATGCATGTTTTCTGTGTTTTTTTTCCAAGTTCCTGAGTCTAAATGTTTCTGGACTATTTTAAGCTTTGGTTTTCTATTTTTTGTCTGCTTTGAATAACTGTACTTTTATTTACTTATGTGTTGAGGGTTGTTTCTTGCGGGAGAATGTATGTTGAGGAAACAAAATGTAGCCTGGTAACCTGTGATCGAGACTCTAGAGATATTGATATTCTGTGTGTGTTAATGTGATTATGCCTTGCATTTAGGATTCTTAAGTTTGCTATTTTAGAGGGAATTCCTTTTTAAGTTGCAACCATGTGCACATGATGAGACTGTACTGTTATCAGATACCAATCAGGAGTAAGATAGCTTCTCCTGTCTGTGTTGTGAAGGAGGAAGGTGGAGGTTTGAAAGCGATGAATATGGCATAGTTCGTCAGTAATGCTGTTGGTCTCAAGATACTTCCCTACATTTTCAGTAGGTAATCTACAAGGTGCTATACTCTGCACCAGTAGTTGGTAGAAAAACCCCTCTAAGGCAGTTCCCCAGGGACATGATTGCTTGAGGTTTCTTTTTAGCCCTTTTATGGATGGAAGTTGATGAGAAGCTGCAAGGAGAATGTTGATAGCAATTTTGTCCTCATATTTTTAGCAATCCGGAGCTGTGGCGGTGGTAACGATGAGCACATCTTTGTTAACTAGGATCAGACTTTTTAGTTATCAGCTTGCGGATCGGGAGCAAGATGGGCAATGGAGAATTCGCTTGCAAGGAGAAAAAATGGGACCAAGGGAATAAAGAGTGAAGTTCTGGTCTCCTGCCTGCATTGTTAAGGGGACAGTTTTGGAAGTGATAAATATTCCGTAACTCTTCTGTCCCGCTGGTGTTCTCCAGATACTTCCCTGCATTGCCGATTTAGAACGTACATGGTGCTATACTACCCCAGCAGCAATGGAAGGGATGAGAAGCAGAAAGGAGTTAAGGTGTTTCATAGTGGTTGAGTGATCGCATTCTACCTGAAAAAAAGTCCACAGGCTCATTATTGCTCTAGGCTTCCCTTTAGTCCTGTTATGGATTGAACTTGTTGAGAAGCTGCAAGGAACAGGATGATAACTATTTTTTAGATTTTTAGCTATCAGGTGCAGTGGTAGTGGTAACAATGAATGCATCTTCGGTAGGAAGATCTGTTCTATCCAAAGGCTGACAACTGGGGTCTGAAATCATTAGTATCAGATGAATTGGTCATATTTTACTTGTGTGGCTGTTTTCCTTATAATTTTATCCAGTATCTTGTGTTAGGATAGTTGAAATGAGAACATCACTCCATGACTTGAATTCGAGTTTCTTTTTCTTTAAGACAATGAATTATGCAACGTGACTAGTTCCAGTTTTTGTGTTTGTTCATGTATTTTTTCATATAATGTTGGCTGCAGATTTGATGACATTTGAGTTACTTTGTTTGTAGGTGTAAGAAATACCCATCAATGGAATTAAGGGGTCTTTTCCAGTATCTGGTGAATCAGTTGAAGAGAGGAGAAGGAATTGAGCTTGTTCTACTCCAGGCATGACATTAATGTTTTCTGAACCATTAGTTGGCCAAAGCTAGAAGTTATTCATTGTAATTGTGGTTATTGCTCCAGGAACTTATCCAGCAAATGGCAAATGTCCAATTCACGGAAAACTTAACTGAGGACCAGTTGGATGCCATGGCAGGAAGTGAGACTCTTCGTTACCAGGCCACTTCTTTTGGTGTAACTCGAAATAACAAGGTTGGCTAAAGGAACTTGGATTCTAGCACCAATTCGTGTATAGCTCTTTTGCATTGTCATAGTGTTTATGTAGGCTTGAATATATTGTTTTAGTTCTTTTAGAAGAATGATCAACCCGTCCCTGTTCCTCTAGCCTTTGGAATATTCTATTTATTTTTTCTGAATTTTGAATAACTATTTGCAGGCATTTTATGCTATTTATTTTTTTTCTGAATTTTGAATAACTATCTGCAGGCATTAGTTAAGTCTACAAATCGGCTTAGGGACTCGTTGTTGCCAAAGGATGAACCAAGGCTGGCAATTCCTCTTCTGTTACTTGTAGCACAGCACCGTTCTGTGTAAGTTGTACTTGCTACTTTTTCCTGATTCTGAACTACGGGCGTTTAATTTTACAATATGAGAAATTTAGAAGTTTGCTGGGAACAATCTAAATTTGATGAACTCTGTGTCTTTCCAAAGAAAGCTTTTCGGTAACCCAAAGTACTAGAGTGTCTCGCCGTATCTGCTTTATAAAAGCTAAAGAACTCTCTTTGCCATCAAAAGCCTTTGTACTTATCTTCCTCTGATCAGTCAAAGAATTACTTGGGGGATGCAAAATTGTTGCTGTTGTATTTCCAATAGGTTAAGTCTTAGCATATGCTTTTTAGTTTTATCTACTAAACACAGGCAAGCAATATGTTGTGTTTAATTTCTCTGTCAGTTAAGCGATGTTCTTGTATTATGATTGCGAGTTTTAGTCAGGTTTTAGCTTGTAGAATTGTGGCAGTTTAGATGGTAGTTTATTATTAGGTTTCTCATATATTTTTTTAGGGATGTAAATACTGCTTGGTTCTCTCATTATGTTGTTAGTTGGTATAGGCAGTTATTGTACATGTTTGAGTTGGTAAATTGTTTGTAAATGACACAAAATATATAGATTTGTATGCAGATGTCATTGGATTGTACTGGGTAGGCAATCTTTTTGTAAATGCACATAAACCTATAGATTATGTACAAATGTTAGTTAAAATGCTGTATTCTGTAAATTTTCTTTTGGCTTTTCAAATTTTGTTGACAATATTGAGAAATTCCAAGTCGAACTCAATTTCAGAAGGTCAATCAGTGATGAGAATTATGGGATGGAGGGATTATTTCTTGATGATAATCTGACTACAATGGAGTTTCAATGCTAGAGAATGCAAGAAGAAAAGGCATATCATCAGGAGTCTAGCATGGCTCACCCTGTGGAGGGGATGTCTAATCGCTTGATAAATGATGTTGTGGTGTTTCCTTTATAGATGTTAAGTAGGAGGCTGCCTTCCATGTGGTCATTCTTTCTATAGCAATGATGTTACTGATTAGAGTGTCATGGACTTCATATCACATTGGTGAATCAGTGTTATGAGAAGTATGCTTGATGCATGTTGCCCATGGGTTGGACTAGTTTCAACTTTGGGGCTAGGTTACCTGCACGCTTAAGCAATTTCTGGGAAAAATTTGGGAGCAAAAAGGCAAAACCATTTCTTATTTATTTGGAGAAGTTTACTTATACTTTATGGATTGTGCACCTATGCTTCAAAATTTGCTCTGTGGCACCCTTTGTGTAAAGTTGTGCCTGATGCTTTTTGGAAAATTGTTTATTACAAAGCACTAATTTCCTTACTCTTTGGATGATTGTTGCAAGAGGCATTGAAAGAGGTGCTGATAAGTTGGCGCTTTTCATATTTTGTATTTTCAGGGTTCTCATAAAAGCAGAAGCTCCGTATATTAAAATGGTCAGTGAGCAATTTGACAGGTGCCATGGCACGCTTCTTCAGTATGTGGATTTCCTCTGTAGTGCAGTTACACCTGCTGTTGCCTATGCTCAGTTGATTCCCTCGCTTGAAGATCTCGTCCACATATATCACCTTGATCCTGAGGTATGTCGTCTCTTCTCATGGATGTAAGTTTGCTTTTTTGTTGCCCTTTTCCCTTCTCCTGCATTGGTTTTAGATTGTCTTGTTAGTTCTTTTCTTTTGGTCAACTCTAGTTTCTCCATCTTCTTTGATATCTGGCTCATGCAACAAAACCTAAAAACGTTTTTGTATGTCTTTGTGTTTGTTTTTTTTTTCCTGTAGGTTGCATTTTTGATTTATCGTCCAGTAATGAGGCTTTTCAAGTGCCATGGGGCTGATGTGTTTTGGCCTTTAGACAACAATGAAGCTGTTAAGGGTACTGAGATAAACTCAGATTCTGAACCCAAAGAAGATTCTACTGGAGTAATCTTGGATATTGGTTCTCCCAGGAAGCCTATAAGGTGATTATATGGTCAACTATGCTCTTAAGTGTTCATACTGGCACCATCGCTTGGATTAATTGATTTTTTTTTCTTTCTCTTTTTTGCTCTATATCTAACATGCATCCCTTTCAGCATGTGCAAAGTATCTCTTGACCTTATGCATTAAGAATGTGATAGGGTCTCAATTGCTTTACTATTTTTCTCGTTTGTTTTTTTGGCTTCTTATGTGTTTCTCCTTCTGCTCCAATTTAGTTGGTGTCTTTGACTTTTCACACAGTTTTACGAAAGTCTGTCTTTTAGTGCTTTTCCATACAAGACAAACAGGTATAGTAATGAATAATAGTGTTTTCTTTACCTTTTCGGAAAAGAGGATCAAGTATTTTGTAACTGCTCTAAAAGGAAAAAAGTCCAGGTATTTGGGAACAGAGAGAGTAGTAATTTGTCTTTAGTATGGTGGATAGTATTGATTAAATTATGCTACCAGGTGCTTTGTCTCTAATAGTTCCTATTGTTATATGCAGTTGGTCCGATCTTCTTGACACCGTCAAAGCAATGTTACCTTCAAAAGCGTGGAACAGTCTCTCACCTGATCTTTATGCTACCTTTTGGGGGCTAACTCTATATGATATCTATGTTCCTAAAAACCGTTATGAGTCTGAAATAGCAAAACAACATGTTGCTCTTAAGGCCCTGGAGGAGAATCCAGATAATTCTAGTTCAGCAATCACCAAGAGGAAAAAAGAGAAGGAAAGAATTCAAGAAGCTTTAGATCGTCTAACTAGTGAATTTCGCAGGCACGAAGAACATGTCACTTCTGTTCATAGGCGGCTTTCTTGTGAAAAAGATAAATGGTTGAGTAATTGCCCTGATACACTGAAGATCAACATGGAGTTCCTTCAGCGTTGTATTTTCCCACGGTGCACATTTAGCATGCCAGATGCTGTCTACTGTGCTATGTTTGTTCATACTCTTCATTCTCTTGGAACACCCTTTTTCAACACCGTAAACCATATAGATGTTTTGATTTGTAAAACCTTACAACCCATGATATGCTGCTGTACTGAATATGAAGCTGGAAGGCTTGGGAAGTTTCTGTATGAGACCCTGAAAATTGCATATCATTGGAAGGTAAAGAATTTGTTAGATGAATTATATTTCATAAAATTTCATTTGTTCTGAGTCACAGCACTCTTGTTGAGTATTAAATGATTGTATGAGTCCAGTTCTTCCCTCTTGCTGGTTATTTATTTGATAGTACAGGTTATAACATTTGATGCAACTTCCTTTTCAGAGTGACGAATCAATTTATGAGCGTGAGTGTGGAAATATGCCAGGCTTTGCTGTATATTACAGGTACCCTAACAGCCAACGTGTTACATATGGCCAGTTCATTAAGGTGAGTTATCTGCTTCTGGATGCGTACTGTTTTTTAAAAAACATGGTGTATATTCTTTACCATTTTAGTTGGTGGAATTTATTGGAGCCATTGCTATATCAGTAAACATTTATGGGAATTTAGTTATTGAGCTATTGTGTAGGGTTTGGCTTGTCTTTTACTGATGTGATGAATTTTGGCTTGTTTGATTTAGAATCCAGTTGTGATAACACAGTCTGTTCTATAGTTTCTGGAACTTGTATTTCATCTGTCTTTTTCACTATGGTGCTCGAACATTCGTTTTTATAGTAATTTCTGACAGTAAATGTAGGAAGCATGTTAGAGTTCATTGTACTAATTGCAAGAATTGGGTTAAAACTTGCGGCTGTAACAGTTTCTGCTGAGCTATGTATGTTGTTTATGTTCCATTAATTATATAGTTATGTAATCAAATAACCAAATTATTCTATATACTCGGGGAAAATATTGATTCCTTTTGGTTTTTCATTGGCTCAATAGGTGCATTGGAAATGGAGTCAGAGGATCACTAGATTACTCATTCAATGCTTAGAATCGAGCGAGTACATGGAGATTCGCAATGCTTTGATCATGTTAACCAAAATTTCAAGCGTTTTCCCTGTTACCAGGAAGAGTGGAATTAATCTTGAGAAAAGGGTGAGCAGTTGCAAGTGTTACATGATTTTATGTGCACTAAACTGTTTATTTGTGAAGATGTTTATTTCTCATCTTATTCTAGGTAGCTAAAATCAAAAGTGATGATAGGGAGGATCTCAAAGTGTTGGCAACTGGTGTTGCTGCGGCATTGGCTGCTAGAAAGGTAAATCTCACTTCTTTTTTGTCCTTTTGTTGGGTTAGTAGTCTGTTTAGTCTGTTTGCATATGTGGCGCAATTGAAATACAGTGGTTGAAGCCTGCCTGGAACCTAGTTCAAATGCAGCTAACAACCACTCGTCCAACTGTTTTGCCAAAAATATTTGCCAGAGCATTCACCAAGTTTCGTTCGATGTGTACATAAGAAAAAAATAGTGTATAATTTCTCTCTTTTGTTGGAGTGTGGATAGTAGAGTTTCATAATAAAAGGCAATAAGGAGTTGCCAGCTGAGCACTAAAGTACAACAGAATAGCTCCTCAAGACCTACAAGCTTTTCATCTCTTTGCAGAAGGTTGTGCCAAAAGAACATCTCAAGTCTTTTCTCTGTAAGAACTAAAGAGGGCGTTATTTTTTTCTCTGTACCATCAAAAGGGTTTCAAGATTCATCCAAGAGATGGCCGTTTTATGTTGTCTCTTGCTGCTCTAGTCCTGTATCGAGCCTAGACCTTGTTTTGGAAATGAACTTCCCTTGAAAGTTCCCAATCAAAGCCTCAATCTTCTCCCCGCTTAGCAAGGGGTCATGAATTGATTAGACTGCTTCATTACAGATAAAGCTTAACTGGTGCCTTTCTCATTGGGAAATTGTCAATTAAGGATCATCCACAGAGCTGTCTCCCATTAAAGGAACACGACTTTAGCCCGAGCTCGGGCTCACTAAATTGGTTTTGAGGGAATATTTTTTTATCCCTTAATCTGATTTCTGGCTAAAAAATATACCTTTAATAGAAGGAAACTCTGTTTCCCAAGGACAAAATGCATGTGCCCCGGTTAGAGTTATGCTCCTGGTATTCACATAGCAGGAGCACAGAATAGAATGGTTTAATTTCTCCTTCATTCACTTTTCTTTAAAACTTACTTTCTATTTGTTATGCACAATGTAAAAGATTCACCGTGATAATATGCTTTGTGTTACTAAAAAAAATAGTGATAATACACTTTTTTGTACTTTGTGATTACTTTTTAACACAATTACTGATGATTATCTGCAGTCTTCATGGGTTACAGATGAGGAATTTGGAATGGGATATCTTGACTTGAAACCTGCTCCAGCTGCTGCTTCAAAGACTGTAGCTGGTAGCATGGCTTCAGGAGAAATTGTTTCCTTGGTTAATGTTTCTCAGAATGAGGCTGTAGGTGGCAGAACAGTTGCCTTGATGAATCAGCACTCAGATTCTATGAATATGGTCAAGGAACAGGGACCGAGAATGAAATCAGATGGGCGGCTGGAAAGAGTAGAAAATTCCATGCACTTGAAAACTGATACAAAAGCGAAAGGTACCACTGCAGCCAATGGACCAGATGCTCAGTTTGGACACATGCAAGCTGGAACAACTAGGGCAACAGAAAATCATCAGCAGTCAGATGAGACTCTCAATAGGATGGATGAGAACATAAAAGTTTCTCACAGAAATTCCAGTGAATCTGAGGTAATAACGTACTTTTTATTTGGATTGTTCCTGATTCTCATGTGCTTCTGTTGGTGGTTGGCTAGATTTTTTTTTTCTTCTTCTTCTTCTTTTTTTTTTTGGGGGGGGGGGGGGGGGGGGGGTTTCTAGCAAGAGGGTTGAATAAGGGCAAACTGTAAAATGTTGCACCATTGTGCTTTGGCATGGATTAGTTATAACATCGATGCAGCATTGATGGTTGATGCTGTTGCAAGATACTACTTTCATTTGGCATTGGAATTGGTTGTGAAATTATGTTGGTTTTGCAAGCCTGTTCTGTAATGTTGTGTGCCGTTTGCTATCAGTCAAAAAGTTATTCTCTTGCGTACACATCAATTTCTTTTATGAATATGAGTCCTGCAATCTAAAAGTTCCGCAACAGCCATTCTTGGTCTATTGGCGATAGAAACATGGATGAGGAGAAGGCTGGATGGAAGATGAATGAAAACCACGCATATGCTGTATTGGGCAGTATATATTTTGTTTTAGATTGTACTCCCTCCATGCCATAGTGTTTTGACACTTATTGACTTTTTGAAGTTTGACTCAATTTTTTCTCATATTGGTCATTTTTAAAGAAAAGCTTGGAAAATATAATTGAAAAACCAAGGTTTCATCTATCATCTGCACATAAATTTGTATGTGTATGTTTTACTTATAAAAAGAATTATCAAAAGTTGAACTTTATTTTTTAGAAGTAAAAAAGTATCAAACTTTATGGGATGGAGTTAGTAATATGTAAGGTGGCCAATTGTTATTACTGTTCTCTGTCATGTAGGCTAGTTATATTTCTGTTGCAATTCCAGGATAATTAGGAGATTTGGGAGTGGATCACGTTTATTTGGAGAATTAGTGGATCATGTTTATTTGGAGAATTAGTGATATTTGGAGAACTAGTGATATTTAGGAGAGTTAGGAGTGGATCACATTTAGTAGGAGAATTAGTGATATAGTTTTTGGGATAATTAGGAGAGTTGGGAGTGGATCACGTTTATTAGCATTCTCTCTGATGCTATTTAAATGGAGGAAATGATTGTAGGTAGGGCTTGACCATTCTAGGAAAAAAAATGAACTTTAGTTTATAGAGGTTGAAAGAGCCCCTTAGTGTGAGATTCTTGGCTCTTCTTTGATGTGTTATAATTTTCTAACATTCGCATAACTTCATCTGGAGCATAACCATAAGCACCACCAGATGTAATCCATAGGGTTCACAACTCATGCAGAATTCATCTTTTGAAAAATTTGGGTTGGACTGAAACCACTTAGGTGCCCTTATCATACTTTTTGATGCCAGGCTTCCTAAATTTTGCTGTGATATTCTCCGTTGCATGTCTATGTATGTGTAATAGCGGTGTATCTTGCCTTTGATAAATTCTGATAAGAGTTGCATAATCCTTGAGGTGTTTTATAAATACTGCCTGAGCATAACAGGTGGCATACATATTTAGTCTTTTTAAATAATTTTTTTTGGATTGAGAGTTGAGACCTGCATCTATTCCTTCTATCAATAGCCTTTCATGCTAAGTTTTCCCATTATTGGGTTGATATTACTCCTCGTGTGTATATATGTGAATTCTTCAGTTTGATAGATACTGCATTTAGTTTTACTTTTCTTGTTTGAACAATATGCTAATGTCAGTAGGCATTGGGGACTAGATACGTGACAGTACTTTCAGGGATATAAACTTCAAGTGATACTTCTTTTGGGGAAGGATTCTGAAATTACTTCCTTGACTACGTTGAATTGAATTGCGATTTCATTAAATGCAGCTAGGTGCAAATTAATTCAGGAAGTTTGTGTTTCTGTTCTGAACTCGTTCTTTGTAACAGCTTAAAGCTTTAGGAAAACGCTCATTGCCTGCTGGTTCTGTGAGCAAAGCACAAAAACAAGATGTAAAAGATGATGGTAAAATGGCCAAAGTGGCAGGAAAGACTTCTACTGCTCCTGCGGGTGATAGAGATGCTCCTCATGCACCGGAGAGCCGACAAGGGGGTGCTGCTGCTGTTTCCTCAGCTGTGACAGCCAACGGTAATATACTTTTTTGGGATGTTTCTGCCAATGGGAACATTAGATTCTCATGACGGTCAATCATTCAGTTGTGAAGTCTTCTCTCTGATAAGATGTTTTCTTCAGGAAAAGACGATGGCTCTGAATTTCCTGATGGTCAACGACCACCTTCTCGAAGTATTCATTCTCCAAGGCAAGATAGCTCTGGTCTCTCTTTAAAATCTAGTGATAAGATGCCAAAGAGAACCAGTTCAGCCGAAGAATCTGATAGACTGAGTAAGCGCCGGAAAGGGGAAGCAGAGCCAAAAGATTCAGAGAATGATGTTCGATTATCAGATAAAGAGAGATCCATGGATCTTCGATCAGTGGATTTCGACAGAGCAGGAATGGAAGAGTTAACAAGCTACAGAGTCATTGAAAAGCCATTAGATAGGCCAAAAGACAAGGGCAATGACAGGTATGAAAGGGACCACAGAGAAAGAGAAAGATTGGACCGTTCTGAGAAGTCACGTGGAGATGACACTTTGGCAGAAAGATCGAGAGATAGGTCGTTGGAGAGGCATGGAAGAGAGCGTTCTGTTGAAAGAGGCACAGACAGGAACTTGGATAGAGCTGGTGACAAAGTTAAGGATGAACGAAGCAAAGATGACAGAAGTAAACTAAGGTATTCTGAAACATCAACAGAAAAATCTCATGTGGATGATCGGTTTCATGGGCAAAATTTACCCCCGCCACCACCATTACCTCCTCACATGGTTCCTCAATCTGTTAGTGCTGGTGGTAGAAGGGACGATGATTGTGATAGGAGGATTGCAAGTAGTAGGCATACTCAAAGACTCTCTCCAAGGCATGATGATAAAGAACGAAGGCGGTCAGAGGAAAATGCTTTGGTGTCTCAGGATGATGCAAAACGCAAAAGAGAGGATGATATTCGAGACAGGAAGCGTGAGGAACGTGATGGATCATCAATGAAGGTATGATCTTCTATTCGTCATGCCTAGTGTCCCTTTAAGTTCAAAATGCGGTTTCAATTAATCAAGTTCAGATGGATTGGTTACTTTAAGAAAATTTTGTTGTGAATTATGGCTTGTGATCTTGTCAGGTAAAGTTTATGGTGCTCAATATTTTTCATTTTATAATCAGTTATTGTGTCCAGAATGTATGTATTTTGGTGGTTATGCTGTCTTGCCTTTTGTTTTTTTCGGGACTTCACAGGTTCTTCTTTTTATTTGGTCAAAGCCAATTTTCTACGTTTTACAGGGTATATGGTTCATGTTTTAATCAGAATGTTGTCTCCTTGGTGTGGAAAAATGAAATATTATGCTCTGTTTAGGTTCTAAAAGGCTTCTGATTTTCCTTGTTCAAATCTGCAGAAGTTTGTATGCCCTATTATTTTCTTACTTGGTATTTTATCAAAGAAGAGATGAAAAGGAAAAATGAACAAGTTGTGCAACTAAACAGTGATCTTAGGATGAGGTTTCTGTTGTCAAAGACATTGTTAAATTTTGGTGTTTCGGAGTGAAAGCTGGCCAACTTTGTTATTTTAGTGAAACATGGGTTTTATATGCCATTTTGAGACAGACATACATGTGCTTCGTATTCTGGTTGGCTTGGATATTGTGGGCTGGTCGTTTGAGCTTTGGTACTTGTATCTGTCTTGATTCTGGAAGTTGCTATGTGTAGATGGAGGAGAGGGAGAGAGACAGAGAAAAGGAAAGGGACCGAGAAAGAGCAGTCCTTTTGAAAGAGGAGATGGATGTCAATGCGGCCAAGAGAAGGAAACTTAAGAGAGAGCATTTGACACCGACAGAACCTGGGGAGTTTTCTCCAATTGCACCTCCACCCCCCCCTGTCGCAGTTGGTATGTCACAGCCATATGATGCAAGGGATAGGGATCGTAAGGGAACCTTGATCCAGCGTGCTGGCTACTTGGAGGAACCAGGTATTAGGATTCATAGCAAAGAAGCAGGAAACAAGATGGCTCGTCGAGATGTAGATCCGTATCCTTGAAAATAATTAAATCTATATGACTATGTGATGCTACAGGCTCTGTTTTACTTGCTCACTTCATTTGTCGAACTGGGTTTTCTGCTGGTTGATCCTCTCCTTAACCAGGTTATAGAATCTATGATCGAGACTGGGATGACGAGAAGAGGCAAAGAGCCGAGCAGAAGAGGAGACATAGGAAGTAGATACTGAATCAAAAGCGGTCATTAACGGAAACAGTTGGAAATCGGGTTGGGATATTCAGTCATCTTGCAGAGTTTGGATTTCGGAGGTGAAAATTGTCTTCCGATGGCATGCTTTGCTGGGTTTCTGATCTGATGCATGCGTATTTTTTCCTAGCCGCCACAGTTTCTCTAGAAATAGTTGCTGGTGGAAAATACAATGGTTCAGAAGGTTGTTATCGGAGAAATATTAGCCAATTCGAGCAGCTTTCATGCTCTGTAGAATCTGAACAGCTACTATGAAGTGTACTATTTTAACAGTGGAAAGAATCACCAGGGTTAATATATGGGTGGGCATATTTCATTATGTATCCAAATGTAAGGCTGCGGAGATTACAACAAAAGTTTTTGAAGGGGCACATTCTTGCCTGTAAAATTTGTACAGTTAGGTGTCCGTGAGATTTGGGATTACAACCTTGATCGTGGGATTCAGTTAGATTGGCGAGGCAACTAGCAGTTGGGACCTTCAACTTTGGGATTAATGGACTTTTGAATTTTAATGTTGGTTACTTGTAAATGTTAAGGTTTTGCAATGTTATGTGTTTGTTGTAACCATTATTCTTAAATTGGCATTGGAGCACTAGTCCCAGCAATCTTACAGGAGGGGACTATGATTGCTGTTGCGGACATTCGTCCTACAACTGGCCAGATTTCACAAATAATTTGTTCAAGTAAATTTCAGGTCACCGAAGTTTCGGCAAAGATTTATTAGCAAACACTCGAACTAGATATGTTTTAAATTACTGATACTCTGTTTCTTTTAAGGGAATTTTAGGTTGTCTTGGAACTCCCTATCTAAAAAAGTTACTTAAAAATATTACTGTTTAGAATTTGTCTTTTATGCAAAAGAACCAAAAGACAAATTTCTATAACCATATGAAACGCCAAATGAAGTAACTATATCAAACGGGAAGAATTACGGATGTTTGCTGCAATAAATTTTTTGCTAAGTGTTAAACTAGTTTGGAGTACATACTATTCCTTTTTTCCGGCCCAAAGTATATTCACTCGGAGTTGATGAATGTGATGAATAATAGGATAAATTCTGTAGTGTTAGCAAACATTCCTAGGAGGTAGGTTGAATATTTGTGCGTATGCAACTGCGTCTCGGTGTAAGATGGAGATGTGATTATCAGATTTTCTTAGGCAAAATGTGATGCATAACCCAAAATAATCATTCTTCAATCGACCAAGTAAAAAAGTATATCCACTCGTATAGCTGAGAACCGTGCGACGTCCGCAAGTAGGCTGTAGGCCCCTTGCTGACAAACGAAACTACTGTTTCAAAAATATTTTCCTTGGGTTGAATTGACTTTTATAGCAGCCATATAACAGTGTTTTTTTTTTTTTTTCTGTTTAGTGGAAATCTTTCCATTGTGTTGACTTGACTTTTATGGCAGCCACAAAACAGTGTTTTTTTTTCTTCTGTTTAGTGGACCCGTATTTCAAAAAACTATTACGAAATGTAAAACCTGATTGATTTTATTAATGTTATATATCAGATTTTATATGGTGAATATAATCTATTTCAAGTCTTGGTGTTTAGAAGTAATTTAAGGCTTTGATAATGTAAATCTTCAATTAACTTTCTTTTGAGTTCATAGAATAAAGTTAATTTTTATTTTTATTTTTAAGTTTTATATGTAATCATTTTTTTTAGACACTATTTTTCAGAGCTTTGAAGACTGGTCGATTCCAACACTGTCTGATTATTGTCGGATTTGATTTGAACTTCGTCATAATTATTGGTGAGTTCTTCATTTTAGATTTATTCTAATTTACATGTAAGGTTTGACTTGATCCAATCTTTTTTCTTTCATTCGGTGTTACGGGATCAAGAAGCATTTCAATGGCCAGTTTTATGTTCCTATTATCCAGTATGATGCTGTTGTTGATTTGTAAAATGTCATTTAGCTCACTTTTAATTGGAATGCAGTATCTTTTGCAAAAAAAAAAAAAAAAAATCAGTTTTTTGTTTTTTTTCTTTATGGAGTGGGATATACATTTACTTTATTTCCTTTTTGGAGTGTGTTATTATGGATGATTCCTATATAAATTATTTATTATAGTCCAATTTATGAATCTATTGAATTCTTTACACTTTAAGAAATTAATTTTTCTTTCTTTTTTAAAGTTGGAAAAATTAAGAATTATTAAAAAATACTTATTTTATAAAAAATATTTTTTAATTGTTTTTAGTATAATAAATTGATAAGTTGTGTAAATATTCACTTGTAATAATGTATTAATTCTAACTTGAAACAAATTAGCCTAAAGCTCCACCAATTATATAAAAATAATTCTGTATAAATGATTGAAGTTATATGCAATGCTAGGATTAATTAAAATTATGCAAGTCAATGTATTTCACATATAAGTGTGCTATAGATACTTATACGAAAGTGATTTCACATAAATGATACTCCTCCTATTTAAATACTCACAAAAATTAATTCATAATTTTTAGTTTTTTCTAAAAAATTTCTTATATAAATATAAATATTTATAAAGATAAATTACAAATAATGTGAATATATTTATGTCAAACAATAAAAAGGTAAAAGAGTCGAGCTTTATGCGACGGAGGGAATATGATAATTGAATCAAAATTGTATATTAAGCTTTTAATTAATTATCGAAATAAAGTGTAAATTTCAATTTGTACATTTTTCTATTATTTTATGAGTGTCAAATTTATCATAAATGACATCCACTTAAGGAAATAGTAATAAGTATTTCTAGCACTAATAATAGTACTAACGCAGTTACTTTGACCCTCACATTATAGTATGATTGTTTTTATGAATTTAACATTAAAAATTTCCAATAATAAATAATTAAAAAACTCTCTCCCATAAACTTATGTTAACCAATTAAAATTCTAATTTTCTTTTGATTTTGAGTTGGACTCTCTTTATCTTATTTTCTTACAATTAATATTATTAGTTATGATCGAAACATAACACCATGAAAAATAACCTTATAAGTGCTTCAGAACCACGAAATTTTTTTCATTAAAAAATAATTCAGTAAAAAATAATATCTTATCAATTTAAATTTAAAATTTTAATATTGATAATAAATTATTTAGAGAAATTCACTTTCGACTTGCAATCATGGGCCAAATTATTTTTTACTAAATGATAGAGCTTTTGAAGCACATAACTAATTTTCAAACCCCTGATTTGACTAGACCTATGGTGGGTCGTTTTCTGTAAAAACTTGTAGAGAGTCTCTAAGGCCAAAGCCTGAATTGATAGAAAATTATGAATTGTTTGGACTAAATTGGAAAGTAAAGGAATTCATTGTCAAAGGAATTAGGTTTAAGGGCTGAATTGCAAGCAATTATGAAATTGAAGATAGAATTGCAAGAAAACAAGAATTTTTTTACTAAATTGTGAAGCAGGGTTTAAATTTCCAAGGACGATTTATTTGAGGGCCAAATTGAAAATATTTAGAAAATTAAGCAAGTTAAGCTAGAAGAGTTATTTGGATAGAGGTGGAAGTTAAGGACTTAATTTAAAGTAATCAAGATGTCAAAGGCTTGATTTAAGGGTTGCATTTTACTCATGTTGGGAAGGAAATAAGCGTCGGGCTCTTCTAGTACCAATTCATCCTTGATTTCCTTAGTAACAATGGATCCATAAACACAATCTTGGCTAGAAATTAGTTGACAAAGGAGGAGGAAGGCAAGAAATTGAAGGATAATGATGGCCTGGTCTAGGGTTCCAATAGCTTTACTCGGGCTTGTGAGGTTTGAACTTCCTTTCAATTTTAGAATGATCGCATGTTTAAGAAATGGTATATCTGGTCACAAGGAAGGCTCAATGGGCATGAGAGGATGAATATCCTTTGCATAATTGTTGATGGATGTCTCAGGACTCATGCACAGGTTGGTTAATTGACAATTAAGGTTGCATTGTGATTTTCATATTTGCAAATAAGGTTCGGATTGCATGTGAGGTAAGGGACTTGCCTATGCCTTGGAATTCTAAGTTATGTCTATTTTTAATTGCTAGATTGATATTACTTTTGATGCTGGTTGTTGCTGATTAACTGAGAACTAAGTAATAGGCCATATGGTTGTATGTGTGCTATGCATATTGTTCTCTATTATTCCTAAATTCCAAGAAATTGAGATTATGTGTTATGGTACCAAAATTTATAGGACTGTGTGTATGTAGTCTTGATTCATTGTAGATATCAAGATGTAGGCAAACATATGAGAGACTAGGTGCATCTAGAGCACTGTTATGGCCATATGTTGTCAGTCCTCTCTTTGTCTAATAAGAATTGAGCTTTATGTTACGTAAGGTAATTGTAAAACATGTTAGACAGGAAATGATTGCTTGTTAGGTCCATTAGGGACTAGGTCCAAAGAGGACTGAATGTGGTTTAACTTTATTTCACTACATTTATGCATTCATGCATTCCATTCTATTTGTGTGTCTGGAATTTGTTGTGTTTCTTTGTTTAAATTGTATGGTTGTATGATGTTAATGTTCATTGTTCTGGTTGATGATGTGATTATGGCATTATTATTCTGTTTCCTCTGTCTTAGCTTGGATGCAGGAACCTAGGCTTTAAGCTGTAACTTTATGCTAATATCTATTTAATATAAGGCTAAAAGTTGATTACATCACTATGAGGCTTAATGTTGTGACCATGTTATTATCTATCATAATGAGACTTAGAGTTGTGATTGTCTCTTACTGATTTTCATTAGATACTCATTTCTGTTTATGTTTTCATTTTTGTAGATAAAAAAGGTGTTGCTGTGGTCAGTACTGCCTTGGAGTTAAAAATAAATCTCTATGTCGGTTTCTTTATGTGAAGATCAAGTATGGGACATAGAACTTTGTAGCCTTGTATCCTAACTGGAATGTTGTATTTTAGGTCATTTATTGGCTGTAACCAAATTTGTACCTAAACAATTTTGTTGCAAATTTTCATTAAGGAAATATAATGATTTCTGAGTTGTATTCCAATGCCCTTTTTGCTATTCTCTTTTATTGGTTTATGTGGTTTATTGTCAATTGGATGAAAATACCAAACCATAAGCATTTTGGGATGTGACACTAATGCTGCAAAATCAAATAATCAATAAAAGATAGGACTAAAACACAAAATAGTTTTTAATTTATGCAATCAATTAACAATTTAACCATTGACTTAATAAAAATAAAAGAGAAAAGAAAAGGAAAAATAGGCTACAAAGTTTGGGACGAAAAAAGAAATGGAAAAACCTTAGATATTAAGAATTTGACAATTGTCTTAATAATGTTAAAAAAAACAAAAATGGTTTAGCTTAAAAGTAAACATATCATGGTGCCAAATATTTTTCTTTAAAAGGTACTATATAAAAAACAACAAAAAGGGTTTGTGGACCAAAAAAGTAAATAGAAAGACTTAAGTTAAGTGGTTATTAGGTTTAAGGACCAAAACACCACATTGATTGAGTTTAGGGATTAACTTGGGAAAGAGCAGAATTTTAGGGACTGAAGATGTAATTTAACCACCTATAATGAAATGCGAAAAGGTCTCAAATTGTGATTTAACTATAATGAAATGTGAAAAGGACTAAAATTTTGATTTAACTAAAATGAAATGTGAAAGGGACTGAAATTGGAAAAATGATAGCATAAGCCCTAAGAAAAGTGACCATTTAGTAAAAGGGGATCAAACTTAAAAGAATGACAACTGGAAAGAAAAACCAGAAGAAAAAAAACTATAATGGGAGTGCAGATCCCAACATTTTATAATATAATCATGAGAAAATGTCTCAGTCAGTCATAAAATTTTTTCTTTTTTTTTTCCTATGTCAATCCTAAAATTCTATGTTTTTTTAAGTAAGTCCTAAAGCATTGTCACTGTATGCATTATTAGTCCTAAAATGGATGCCTGCTGATATGTCAAATGGAATGTCCTAACTGGCCTAATTTTTCTGTTAATACCTCGACATGCCAGCATAAAAACCCAAGTCCCCCTTCTTCCTTTTCTCCCCTAGCAAAACCTGGCCACTCTTGCTATCCTCCATAGTCGCTCTTGATACAATTTCCTGGTCTTCGGTGTATCTTCGCATATTTTTCGATGATTTCCAACAATAACTCTTTTGATCGTACCTCCAATTCAGGCCCAGCATCTAATTCCGATTCGATTTGTGAGTTTGCTCCCGTCGCCCAATAGTCTAAGGATTTTGATTGCTTTTTGCACGGGCACGACCATCTTGTGGTCCTTGCCAATGCCTCCTTATTTTGCCCCCTCCTAAGATCCAACTATTTAGTAATTAGGAAGTCATAGAGAAAAAAACAAATGATAAACCCTCAAAACCTTTGATCCTTCAATGAGATTAAGTACAAACATATATAGTTCAATAAAAAATTAGAACACCTAATTGCAATTTATTCCCAGCGTCGTGCTCATTAGAAGCCCCCAGAAATGGCGAAGAAGAGTGGAATGATGCTTGGGAAACAAGTTGGCTACCAGACGATCTCACAAAAAAAAAATCAAACTCTATGGGAAAGAGACGTGAACTTCGCTTTTTTGTTTTTTTTTCTTTATGGAGTGGGATATACATTTACTTTATTTCCTTTTTGGAGTGTGTTATTATGGATGATTCCTATATAAATTATTTATTATAGTCCAATTTATGAATCTATTGAATTCTTACACTTTAAGAAATTAATTTTTCTTTCTTTTTTAAAGTTGGAAAAATTAAGAATTATTAAAAAATACTTATTTTATAAAAAATATTTTTTTAATTGTTTTTAGTATAATAAATTGATAAGTTGTGTAAATATTCACTTGTAATAATGTATTAATTCTAACTTGAAACAAATTAGCCTAAAGCTCCACCAATTATATAAAAATAATTCTGTATAAATGATTGAAGTTATATGCAATGCTAAGATTAATTAAAATTATGCAAGTCAATGTATTTCACATATAAGTGTGCTATAGATACTTATACGAAAGTGATTTCACATAAATGATACTCCTCCTATTTAAATACTCACAAAAATTAATTCATAATTTTTAGTTTTTTCTAAAAAATTTCTTATATAAATATAAATATTTATAAAGATAAATTAAAACTAATGTGAATATATTTATGTCAAACAATAAAAAGGTAAAAGAGTCGAGCTTTATGCGACGGAGGGAATATGATAATTGAGTCAAAATTGTATATTAAGCTTTTAATTAATTATCGAAATAAAGTGTAAATTTCAATTTGTACATTTTTCTATTATTTTATGAGTGTCAAATTTATCATAAATGACATCCACTTAAGGAAATAGTAATAAGTATTTCTAGCACTAATAATAGTAATAACGCAGTTACTTTGACCCTCACATTATAGTATGATTGTTTTTATGAATTTAACATTAAAAATTTCCAATAATAAATAATTAAAAAACTCTCTCCCATAAACTTATGTTAACCAATTAAAATTCTAATTTTCTTTTGATTTTGAGTTGGACTCTCTTTATCTTATTTTCTTACAATTAATATTATTAGTTATAATCGAAACATAACACCATGAAAAATAACCTTATAAGTGCTTCAGAACCACGAAATTTTTTTCATTAAAAAATAATATCTTATCAATTTAAATTTAAAATTTTAATATTGATAATAAATTATTTAGAGAAATTCACTTTCGACTTGCAATCATGGGCCAAATTATTTTTTACTAAATGATAGAGCTTTTGAAGCACATAACTAATTTTCAAACCCCTGATTTGACTAGACCTATGGTGGGTCATTTTCTGTAAAAACTTGTAGAGAGTCTCTAAGGCCAAAGCCTGAATTGATAGAAAATTATGAATTTTTTGGACTAAATTGGAAAGTAAAGGAATTCATTGTCAAAGGAATTAGGTTTAAGGGCTGAATTGAAGCAATTATGAAATTGAAGATAGAATTGCAAGAAAACAAGAATTTTTTTACTAAATTGTGAAGCAGGGTTTAAATTTCCAAGGACGATTTATTTGAGGGCCAAATTGAAAATATTTAGAAAATTAAGCAAGTTAAGCTATAAGAGTTATTTGGATAGAGGTGGAAGTTAAGGACTTAATTTAAAGTAATCAAGATGTCAAAGGCTTGATTTAAGGGTTGCATTTTACTCATGCTGGGAAGGAAATAAGCGTCGGGCTCTTCTAGTACCAATTCATCCTTGATTTCCTTAGTAACAATGGATCCATAAACACAATCTTGGCTAGAAATTAGTTGACAAAGGAGGAGGAAGGCAAGAAATTGAAGGATAATGATGGTCTGGTCTAGGGTTCCAATAGCTTTACTCGGGCTTGTGAGGTTTGAACTTCCTTTCAATTTTAGAATGATTGCATGTTTAAGAAATGGTATATCTGGTCATAAGGAAGGCTCAATGGGCATGAGAGGATGAATATCCTTTGCATAATTGTTGATGGATGTCTCAGGACTCATGCACAGGTTGGTTAATTGACAATTAAGGTTGCATTGTGATTTTCATATTTGCAAATAAGGTTCGGTTGCATGTGAGGTAAGGGACTTGCCTATGCCTTGGAATTCTAAGTTATGTCTATTTTTAATTGCTAGATTGATATTACTTTTGATGCTGGTTGTTGCTGATTAACTGAGAACTAAGTAATAGGCCATATGGTTGTATGTGTGCTATGCATATTGTTCTCTATTATTCCTAAATTCCAAGAAATTGAGATTATGTGTTATGGTACCAAAATTTATAGGACTGTGTGTATGTAGTCTTGATTCATTGTAGATATCAAGATGTAGGCAAACATATGAGAGACTAGGTGCATCTAGAGCACTGTTATGGCCATATGTTGTTAGTCATCTCTCTGTCTAATAAGAATTGAGCTTTATGTTACGTAAGGTAATTGTAAAACAGGTTAGACAGGAAATGATGGCTTGTTAGGTCCATTAGGGACTAGGTCCAAAGAGGACTGAATGTGGTTTAACTTTATTTCACTACATTTATGCATTTATGCATTCCATTCTATTTGTGTGTCTAGAATTTGTTGTGTTTCTTTGTTTAAATTGTATGGTTGTATGATGTTAATGTTCATTGTTCTGGTTGATGATGTGATTATGGCATTATTATTCTGTTTCCTATGTCTTAGCTTGGATGCAGGAACCTAGGCTTTAAGCCGTAACTTTATGCTAATATCTATTTAATATAAGGCTAAAAGTTGATTACATCACTATGAGGCTTAATGTTGTGACCATGTTATTATCTATCATAATGAGACTTAGAGTTGTGATTGTCTCTTACTGATTTTCATTAGATACTCATTTCTGTTTATGTTTTCATTTTTGTAGATAAAAAAGGTGTTGCTGTGGTCAGTACTGCCTTGGAGTTAAAAATAAATCTCTATGTCGGTTTCTTTATGTGAAGATCAAGTATGGGACATAGAACTTTGTAGCCTTGTATCCTAACTGGAATGTTGTATTTTAGGTCATTTATTGGCTGTAACCAAATTTGTACCTAAACAACTTTGTTGCAAATTTTGATTAAGAAAATATAATGATTTCTGAGTTGTATTCCAATGCCCTTTTTGCTATTCTCTTTTATTGGTTTATGTGGTTTATTGTCAATTGGATGAAAATACCAAACCATAAGCATTTTGGGATGTGACACTAATGCTGCAAAATCAAATAATCAATAAAAGATAGGACTAAAACACAAAATAGTTTTAAATTTATGCAATCAATTAACAATTTAACCATTGACTTAATAAAAATAAAAAAGAAAAGAAAAGGAAAAATAGGCTACAAAGTTTGGGACGAAAAAAAAAATGGAAAAACCTTAGATATTAAGAATTTGACAATTGTCTTAATAATGTTAAAAAAAACAAAAATGGTTTAGCTTAAAAGTAAACATATCATGGTGCCAAATATTTTTCTTTAAAAGGTAGTATGTAAAAAACAACAAAAAGGGTTTGTGGACCAAAAAAGTAAATAGAAAGACTTAAGTTAAGTGGTTATTAGGTTTAAGGATCCAAAACACCACATTGATTGAGTTTAGGGATTAACTTGGGAAAGAGCAGAATTTTAGGGACTGAAGATGTAATTTAACCACCTATAATGAAATGCGAAAAGGACTCAAATTGTGATTTAACTATAATGAAATGTGAAAAGGACTAAAATTTTGATTTAACTAAAATGAAATGTGAAAGGGACTGAAATTGAAAAAATGATAGCATAAGCCCTAAGAAAAGTGACCATTTAGTAAAAGGGGATCGAACTTAAAAGAATGACAACTGGAAAGAAAAACCAGAAGAAAAAAAACTATAATGGGAGTGCAGATCCCAACATTTTATAATATAATCATGAGAAAATGTCTCAGTCAGTCATAAAATTTTTTCTTTTTTTTTTTCCTATGTCAATCCTAAAATTCTATGTTTTTTTAAGTAAGTCCTAAAGCATTGTCACTGTATGCATTATTAGTCCTAAAATGGATGCCTGCTGATATGTCAAATGGAATGTCCTAACTGGCCTAATTTTTCTGTTAATACCTCGACATGTCAGCATAAAAACCCAAGTCCCCCTTCTTCCTTTTCTCCCCTAGCAAAACCTGGCCACTCTTGCTATCCTCCATAGTCGCTCTTGATACAATTTCCTGGTCTTCGGTGTATCTTCGCATATTTTTCGATGATTTCCAACAATAACTCCTTTGATCGTACCTCCAATTCAGGCCCAGCATCTAATTCCGATTCGATTTGTGAGTTTGCTCCCGTCGCCCAATAGTCTAAGGATTTTGATTGCTTTCTGCACGGGCACGACCATCTTGTGGTCCTTGCCAATGCCTCCTTATTTTGTCCCCTCCTAAGATCCAACTATTTAGTAATTAGGAAGTCATAGAGAAAAAAACAAATGATAAACCCTCAAAACCTTTGATCCTTCAATGAGATTAAGTACAAACATATATAGTTCAATAAAAAATTAGAAAACCTAATTGCAATTTATTCCCAGCGTCGTGCTCATTAGAAGCCCCCAGAAATGGCGAAGAAGAGTGGAATGATGCTTGGGAAACAAGTTGGTTACCAGACGATCTCACAAAAAAAAAATCAATCTCTATGGGAAAGAGACGTGAACTTCGCTTTGATGTCAAAATCCAAGAATGCGAGTTTGATGTTAGATGTTGACTCAGAGATGAAGGTATTTTTGTGGAGGAGATGAATGAGAATTATAAGGAGCAAAGGATGTTGCCGTGGAAAAAAAAAAAAAAGGTGGAGGTGAAGAAGGAGAAAGCTAGAGGTGGGATGTATACTTTAGTGAATACCAAAAAAGAGATTTAAGAAAAATAGCTTAGTCAATTCTAAAAGCTTTGCACTTTTCTGCAAGTCCTAAAATTTTACACTTTTTCAAGTGAGTCCTAAAACGTGGAAGGGGTTAGTGGAAGTTAGAGGCTGCATAAGACATTCTATTTGACATATGGATGATTATCCATTTTAGGACTAACAATGCATATAGTGTCAACATTTTAGGACTCATCTAGAAACATGTAAAATTTTAGGACTGACATAGAAAAATATAAAACTTTTAGGATTGACTAAACCATTTTCTCACATTATCATAGTTACAACTTACAAGTAGTATTTGAAGATAAACAAGTTCAGCGATAAGATTAAAAAAAAAAAAAAAATACGCCCAAGACTTCGAGTCAACGCATTCAAAGCCGCCATTTAACACTTCCACTGGCTCCAACCTGTTCCCAGCAAGTCATACAAAAACTCGTCTTTTTCTTCTAGCTAATGTGAGCTAATAGCCATGTCTCTGGTTATCTTCTTCTCCGTTTCACTCTTCTGCTGCTTCGCTTTCCCTCTTCCCTCTTCTTCCCAGCAGCTCCTTTCTTTCAACGCCTCTGACTCGCCATGGCGACCCACCCAGAACACCATCCTCATCTCCCCCTCCGCCATCTTCGTCGCCGGCTTCCTCCCTGTCTCCGCCTCCATCCCCGGCCGCTACTATTTCTGCATCTGGTTCAACATTCCCCAAAAAACGGTTGTCTGGACGGCGAACCTTGATTCCCCCGTTGACTCCAACTCTTCTCTCTCCATCGCCAGCAACGGCGACCTCAGGTTACTCGGCTCCTCCGGCGGAAATCTCTGGCCGAACCCAAAAGTTTCCAACTCCAATTCGACGGAATTAGTCTTGACTGACCTTGGGAATCTCGAGTTTGGATCCTGGAATAGTTTCCATAACCCAACCGACACAATCCTCCCCAACCAGAGCATCGCCGACTTGGTTTCCCGCAACGGCAAGTTCAGCTTCAATAATCGCATAGATCTGGTGTATAAGAACAACAATTACACTTTTTGGAGCGCCTCCAACCAGTTCCAGAAGCTCGGGGCCGATGGGATCGTGACGCAGGACAACGGCGCTCAGGTGGTCTCCGCCGATTTCGGAAATCGGACACTTTTGCGACGGTTGACTCTCGACGAAGACGGAAATCTCAGGATGTACAGCTGCGACCCGGCTGGCGGAAATTGGACAGTCGTCTGGCTGGCGCTGCAAGAGGTTTGCAAGATCGGCGGGACTTGTGGGCCGAACGCAATTTGTATGAACGACGGGACGAATTCAAATGTTTCCTGCGTTTGTCCGCCCGGGTTCAGAGGTTCGGATCCGGCAAAAAATTGTCAGCGCAACATTCCGTTGAATCTTGCGAAGACGAAGTTCATTCGGCTGGATTACGTGAACTTCTCCGGCGGTTCGAACATGACGGATCTGAAAGTGCTTAATTACTCAACTTGCGAGTCCAAATGCTTGATCGACCCGACATGTCTAGGGTTTCAGTTCAAGTACGACGGGACCGGGTTCTGCGTCCTGCTCGACAAATTGCTTTACGGGTATTGGTCACCTGGTTCGGAAGCGGCGTTCTTTCTCCGCGTCGATTCGTCGGAAAACGCCACGTCCACGTTCACCGGCATGACAGAGTTGTTGGAAACCACATGCCCTGTTCGGATCAGCCTGCCTGACCCGCCGGAAGAGTCCAACACAACGACCCGAAACATCGTGATAATCTGTACTCTCTTCGCCGCCGAGCTAATTTCCGGCGTGGTTTTCTTTTGGAGGTTTTTGAAGAAGTATATCAAGTACAGAGACATGGCTCGCACATTCGGGCTCGAGTTTTTGCCGGCTGGTGGACCGAAAAGATTCAGTTTTGCGGAGCTCAAAGCCGCCACAAATGACTTCTCTAATCTCATCGGAAAAGGAGGGTTCGGTGACGTTTATAAAGGGGAGTTGTCCGATCACCGGGTCGTCGCCGTTAAGTGCCTGAAAAATGTGGCCGGCGGTGACGCGGAGTTTTGGGCGGAGGTCACAATTATTGCTCGAATGCACCATCTTAATTTGGTCCGTCTTTGGGGGTTTTGTGCTGAGAAGGGTCAAAGGATGTTGGTCTATGAGTACGTCCCTAATGGGTCACTGGATAAGTACCTCTTCCGGTCTAGTCGGGTCGGCTTATCGATGGGGGAAACGGAATCCAGTCCGATTCTAGATTGGAACATCCGGTATAGGATCGCACTTGGTGTGGCAAGAGCGATCGCATACTTGCACGAGGAGTGCCTAGAGTGGGTTTTGCACTGTGATATCAAGCCGGAGAACATACTTTTAGGCGATGACTTCTGCCCCAAGATATCGGATTTTGGGCTTGCCAAGTTGAGGAAGAAAGAGGATATGGTTAGTATGTCTAGGATTCGGGGCACCCGCGGGTACTTGGCGCCTGAATGGGTCAAGATGGATCCGATCACACCTAAGGCTGATGTGTATAGCTTTGGGATGGTGTTGCTAGAGATTGTTAGTGGAGTTAGGAACTTTGAGATTCAAGGGTCTACCATAGAAAGTGAGGCATGGTACTTCCCGGTATGGGCCTTTGATAAGGTCTTCAAAGAGATGAAGGTAGAAGACATTTTGGATTGTCAGATCAAACACTGCTATGATAGTCGCCTACATTTTGATATGGTAGATCGGATGGTGAAGACAGCAATGTGGTGCCTTCAAGATCGACCAGAGATGAGGCCGTCGATGGGGAAGGTCGCAAAGATGTTGGAAGGGACGGTGGAGATCACTGAGCCAAAGAAACCCACCATTTTCTTCTTATCCGATGATTGAGGATGTAATGTGTCTGGACAATGTATCCTACTCATGTGGTGATCATATTTCATGTAGCTAATTTCCCGCGTTTACCCCTACTTATTAGATCTTAACTAATTTTTCTAATATTTATGTGTGCGTGAGAGAGAGGTACTATGTCTTCAGTTGAACCTAGATATGAATAAATATGAACAAGAGGTTATTAAATGTCTTACTCAATCAATTGCTAACTGATGGAGTATAAAAGTAATGTGAAATTTTGATGGACAACTTCGTTAGCCTTTTGTCTTGGATTATCTTCAAATTTTGGTCCTCTAGAGAAGTTTGAATTCTGACCTGTATTTGAGAATATTTTTTCTTTACGCTACCAATAATTAAGTTAGAGGTGGATACACTACGTATAAAATTACTGGGGGTACCGAAAGAAAAGAAAATACTTATGTACTCTTAACTTGTGTATGATGCTAAATATTTTTCTTTTTATTAAGCAGTAGAAAAAGGGCTAAGGGCTTAACATTTATTTCCTCTGTTCCACGAAATTTGTTCCATTTCCTTTTCCAGACAACTCAAGAAAAGTTACTGTTTGGTCTCATCTTTCCAATTCTGTCCTTCTGCTCCTCCATCGCCTCGCTTGAATCCTTCTGTCCTTTCGTCAGCCGGACCTCCTCGCCATGTTTTCGCCTCGACCTTGCCACCCTAACCTCACATCGCACCAATCTTCCCGTTGCTTGTCGTCCCTTTCTCGGTCGTTGCCTTATTGCCTAGGCCTCGCCTCACCCCGATCTCTCCTTGCTCCTCGTCCCTTGATCGGTCGCACCTTCGCCATGTTCTCGCCCTGATTTTTACAATTTGTTCGAAGAATAATCTGGTTGCTTAGGGGTTTCCATCAAAAGAGCACTCAATTCTCCGTAGAGGAGGCTTGATTTTGAATCAAGGGAAGGAATCGACAACAGCAAAAGAGGAATTTCTCAGGGGATCTTCTCCGTTGAGATCTTTGCCTCCAACAGACCCCCACCTTACCTGCAAAAATTTTGGCCACCCCACCTCCATATCTCCGCCCTCCTCTGCACTTCTTCCGACTTTCACTCTCCCCCGACTCTCTTCCGACAACCACCTCCTCCGACTTCCACTCCCCTCCGCACCGCCTTCGACTTCCACTCTCCTCCAATCTCCTCGCGTTGTCTCCTCACCTCATCGCCTGCCCCAAAAGCTCCGATCTCCTCGTGTCTCTTCACGTTGCCTGCCACAACAGATTTCCTTGTTTTGTATGTTTAATTTTTAAATTAAAGTAAAGTTGGAATAGGGGTAACGTAGTAAATTGCAAGTGAAAAATTTACATAAAAAAATGCTGCAAGATTAGTAGGACGGCCTAAAATAAAAAAATAGAGTAAAATTAGGGAGACAGGAGTATTTTATAAAAAAAATAAAAATTATAGCATTTGCAATACGAGTTTTCATTTATTAATCATGAACAAAAATTATAGAAAAATAGTAGGTGTATAAATGGGCAAAGCTTTTATGGGGCTATCCGAGCTCGAGCCTATTTTTAAGTTTGGTACTTAAACGAGTCAAGTCTGGGCCTGGTTACACTCGGCCCCAATTCTTATAGGGCCTAGTCGAGCCTCCACATATTATTAATCTAGGCCCAATTTCCTGAGTCCAAGAACAGTAGAATGGCCTAGCCCTACCTTGCCCAAAAAGAAACCTTAAGTCCTTGACTTCTCAATGTCTGATTCCCCCTTGCTATCTCAGCCCCGATTCCCGACCTGCCCTTAACGACTCTGCCTCAATGCTAAACCTCGCGGCAACCTTAAACCACCTCGCCATGGCTGACCTCGCCTCAACCTTAACCCACATTGCCGGCCAACCTCACTTTAACCTTAGCGGCTCAGCCCACCATGCTATGGTTGACCTCTCCTCAACCTCGTCTTAGCCTAGCTTGGACCTCGCCCTGATCTTGTTTCTGATATAGGCACCTTGATAAGAGAAGCAAAACGGGTGGATTATAGTGATAGAAAGAAGACCAAACAAAGCAGTCTCCCATGAATTGGATCATTCGATCACAATTACTGCACCTATGATAGACGTGATAGCTGATAGAGGACGATGGTGGCTGGCAGAGGAAAATGATGGTTCTTTTATGAAGCTTACAAAATCAAGGTATAACAACAAAAGATTATAAAGTTTGGGATATGCTTTTGTAATTTTTTCCTTCAATGGTTATTTATGTAAAAAATTATACATTCAGTCCCCATCTTTTATCTAAGTCATAATTTTGGTTACTAAAGATTTATATGTGCCATTCGAGCCTGGTGAGTCTTTGAGCCTAGTTTAAGCTTGCTTGGAGTTGTGCTCAAGCCTGAAAAATAAGGTGCAAGTAATTCGAGCTCGAGCTCGAGCAGTACCGTTTAACTAAGGAGGGCCCGAGCTCAGTCCAGCCCTTTTACACCCTTATAAAATATTCAAGATAGAAAATTATAGATTAATTACTGTGAATAATATATGAGTCAAAGAAGTTGAAACAGAGGTAATACCATTTTCTACAATTGGAATATTGTCTAACTAATCAGATTTTACAAAACATGTCCAAAAATTTAATTGAGATTTTTTAGCACTTACACCCATAGTTAGGGGTGGAGATGAGCCAAACCTCTTATCAAATAGTTCAAGCTTGAGTTTGATTTTTTTTTTTATTATCGAGCTAAGCCTAACGGGTTTTAAGCCAAGCTTCAAGCTTCATTTTAAGTTCGAACTCTTAATGAACTAAGCTTCTAGCTTGGTACTGTTTGACTTTAACTTATATCGAGCCAAATGTGCCTAATTTTTTTAATATAAAAAATAAATTAATTTTGTTTTTAAATATACCTAAATCCTAAAATTCTAACTTTTATTCCTTAGATTGAGCTCATGATAATTTGTTTAGCATCTGGTTGAAGTTCACAAAAATAGCCTATCGATGAGTTCCACATCCATGATTGTTTCTTCAAGCAACATTATCAGCTGTATCCCCGTAAGTTCCACATCCATGACTGTTTGTTTCTTTAAGCAAGGTTATCAGCTGTATCCCTATAAGTTCCACATCCATGACTGTTTTTTCATATGAAGTAATCAGCTTTCCTCAAATCGAAAGGAGGATAAATTTTGTGTTTGTTGTTGTTGACAGGTTTCCAAGATGACACATTTCATTCCTTATAAGAAGACGTCTTATGCATGCAGGACACCAAAATTTCTTCATGGAGTTGCTCATTTGCATGGTGTGCCTAAAACAATAACTTCAGATCGAGACTACAAATTTCTAGGACATTTTTGGAAGACTTTGTGGAAGATCTTCATTGACCTATAGTACCATTGCCCATCCTTAGAATGGCAGGCAAGCGAAGGTGATGAATTCTACATTGGACAATTTGGCATAAAATGTTTTTGGAGAGAGGCTTAAATAATGGGATCTTGTATTAGCTCAGGCCAAATTTCCTTATAATAATGTGGTCCATATTGCTGCTAAGACGTCACCATTTTTTATAGTTTATACCAAACTGCCTCAACGTACCCTTGATATGGTGAAGATATCCACTGGAGTTGGTGTAAGTAAATATGCAGAAAGTATGGTTGTGCAATTCAAAATGTTAAAGTTGAAGTTAAGCAAAAACTGGACCAGGCTAACCATAGGTTTAAGCGGTATGTTGATCAACATCATCATGAAAAGATTTTTGAAGTGGGAAACCAAGTGATGATGTTCTTGTGTAAAGAGAGATTCTTATTGGAGACTTATGGAAACCAACAGGCAGAAAAGAATTGTGCATATAAGATTATGAAGAAGATTAATAATAATGCCTATGTGATTGACATGCTAGATAGTATGAAAATTTCTAAGACATTTAAAGTGGTGAATATTTTCCCATATTATTCTTCGTATGAGCCTTTGTACCTAGACCTTTTACCCAATTCGAAGTCAAGTTTTTCCCAAGTTGACGGGATTGATATGAAGCATCTTGTGGATGAGTTCCTAGATTGAGTTTTCTTAAGAGAAAACGACATTCATATACATCTTCAACAATCTCATTCTCCGCACGGAATCTTTCTAATGGGCTGATTACAACTAGCTAAGATCAAACATTCTTAAACCTTTCAATTCCTATAGACTAGCTAGAACCTCATTGGGGACTTGGCCCATGGGTTCCCGAGATTGAAAATGATCACCTTACCAAAATGGAAGTAAACTTTGGCAAAGTTAATGGATTTGAAAATAAGAAATAAGCTAGAAGAGATGAAGAAATTCAAACCTAACAAAATATTTGGCAACTTTTTGATCGATTGGGAATAATGGAAAAACTAAAAAATCCAATACCACAAAAACAAATACCTTAAATTGAAAAAAAAAAAAGAACCAGAAATAGAGCATAGAAAGTCATTCCCAAACCTTTCTTGTTTCATCATCTTAGTGCAATGTGAAGCTCAAAAGGCTTGAATAGAATCCACCTCATCAATAAAAAAAAAAGGAATATCCTTTTCGGGGCATTGGATGAAAAGAAAAAGAATATTCTTCATTTGTTTAATATATATATATATATATATTTATGTATTTTATGTGTATCAATCATAACGATCTGATGAGCCGATAAGGCTGTCTTTACAAGAAGGAAATGGTGTTAAATATGGATGACATATATATGAATTATAATTAAAGCTTGTCCAAATAAAAAGGAACAAAAGGAAAGAAAAGACAATAAAATGATCCAAAAATGAAACCAACATTAGAGTCCAAATTCACGTTAATGACAAACACAACTAATAGTTGTGTTTCACATTGTCCTTATAATTAAATTACATGAACTAATGATCGACACAGATAAAAAAACAAAAATATATAGCCATGTGGGTTTTATATATATGCGAATATCCATAAAGAGGGGTAATATTCTTATAACATGATTAACAATAAACATGCAGTTAATTAGGTGTCAGATTATTGGAAGGTACGGTGTTATAAATACTATAAATACAATTCAATTCGGATGGTCCAATACAGATGCAAATGCAAATGCAAATGCAAGCGAAAAATATGGCTTTCTCTCTTAAGTTTATGCTGGTGTTGATAACAATCCTTTCTCCTATATGGCTTCATTCTTTTTGTGGTACTGAAACCACCTCTAAACTCGATCTACATCTTTTAATGGATCGTTCTTATGTGGATTTTTTAGTGTCTTAAACTTTCTTATGCTATTCATCCAATTTTTATTTCATTTTATTATTATGCCTTTTCTTTCTTTAGTCTTAAATGCAGAATAGTGTCCCAAACTTTGTCAACTCGGTTAGTTAAAGACCTCAACTATCAACTGGCTCAACTTAGGGCTTATACTTTTGAAAGTAAGGCAATTTAGTCCACAGACTCAAATAGAGATCTCAGTCACAAGTTCGATGGCAAGACCATCAAGTGGTTCCTTTAGCAGATTGAGCCTGCCATGATCGCTGCCATTGGAACCGGCGTTATACCCGCTAACTTCACCTCCCTCAACATCTCACTACGATCTACCGGGTTGTCCATCTTCATTCCATCCCAACTCCACTCTTCATCCTTCTCTACCTTTTTTATGCAGCACCGCCACTTCTTCTTCCTTGCAATTAGCCTCAAATCCTCCTCTCTAACCACATTCCTCAATTTCCAATCCTAGTGAATTAGAACCCTTACTTTAGACAAAAACTTCACGACATTGATGCTACTTCACTAGATATTTCTGATGCTGTAGTTGATGACAGAAATCCTCACCATGAATGACAAAAACATTCCTGCTAGTTTCTGGATGTTGACAAGTAGCACAACCAATAACCAAATGATGGGTGGCGATCCCATATGGATGTTCCCAACATCTGCCAACAACACAAGTGCTTTGTATCGATGATTCATGTTCGGCGGCTTGTATTTCATGAATTTTCCCATGCTGGTGGTGCTCTTGCGTGACAAAAACTACACTTCAGTAATAGTGGTCACAGGGAATAAGTGAGAGGCATTGATCATGCTTGCTAAATTGAACCTATACCGATACACATCTACAAATAGGGACTCCTAGGTAAGTGGGTTTCATGCCAGCATCGGCGAGGATCAACATAAGATGACAAGCCATCACAAATCTATTAATTAAGCTACTCTACTTTCAAAAGTATGGATCTTGAGTTGAGCTGGTTGATAGTTGAAGCCCTTAAATGACTGAGTTGCCAAAGTTCCAAGACATTGTTCCGCATTTAAGCCCTAATATTTTTATTGTGCATGGACATGGCCCTTACTGATTTTTCTCTAGTACCTTTGATATATAATCCGTGAACCAAGGCCCAGGGATCCATAAAGACTCATAGCTGGCAACACCACCTTTCAAAATCAAAGATTTGTGTCGTTTAAGTCCAGGCCCTTCTCCCTAACTAATTAGTTGGAGCAACTACTTTATGCCAACCAACAAAAGCTCTTTTTTTGGCTATTCGACTCCATTATCTTTATGCATCCTAATCACCCCCAAAATGAAATTTTCATCTTGCTCAATAAATTAAGTTGCAGATCTCTAGAAAAATTGATTTTGGTTGTGTTGTGCATATAGTTAGCTGCCTTTGCTAGATTATTACTTCTCTTTTCCCTTCACCTCCTAACTGGATTAACTTCATTCTCCTCAGCTGAGATCACAAAGTAGGATTTTCTTATAGTATATATTATAGATACATGCATACATACATATATATTCTCTCTCCCTCTCTCTTTTTCTCTCTCTTAACTTGATGTCTTTAATGTTTATTATAGATGCTAAAATCCAAGATGATTGTCAGCTTGCCATAACTTATGGTCCTGATGAAGAGTGTGACGATGCAGTTTGTCGTGCAGATTGCTATGGTGCTAACGTCTTTAATGGCAATGATCAATGCGTTTACATCGAAAGTGATGATGAGGAAGTTTGTTGTTGTGCCCCTACTTTCACTTAAATAATGCTCGTTATGAACACTTTATACAACTTTTATGTATAACGTAGATTTTGTCCTTTTGGTGATGTTGATTTGCTTTGTCGAGTAATAATTTTCTTGCTTTGTTACATACATAGCAAGTACAACTTTTCAAATAAAACCATCTTTTGATTCAAAATGTATGTGTTTGTTAAACTTTGTCCTTTATGTGTGTAAGCAATAAGTAATGTTCAAGTTTATGAAAGTTTATATTATAGTGCCTGCATAAAATTTTCAAGTTATTTATTATTGTTGAAACTCAAGAACCAATTAAAGGCTTATAAAAGCAAAGTGAGAAAATTGCCTTTATCACACTACTGTATCGGGTGTGAACCATGCTGGAGTAAGAAGGGAATTAAGAAGAAGGGCCAGGGATAGGAATAGGGTTGAAAAGGGGTTGGGCTTTTTTTAGGTAGCTTGAGCTCGAGCTTGAGTAAATGTTTTTTTAGTCCGGTTTTTTCGAGCTCGAGCTCGAGCTCAAGTCAAAAATTGAACTTGAGTTAATTTCAAGCTAAGCTTGAGCCTGGCAGTATCCGGCCCTTTAAGCTCGCGGGCCTAATAGGTACCATGTTTCATTTTATCTCTTTGGCCTTTTTATCTAGGCTTGTTACGTGCTGCACTCTAGCAATTGTAACCTAAGTGTAAGTTGTCGTAAGTAATATAATCTCAGGAGTCCAAGTGTCGAATCAGAGGGAAGTGAATTAAGAAATACAAGTTGAATTTTTAATAAAGAAAGTTTTGGTGGAATGTGTGAACAAGTGTGAATTAAAATTGAAATTCAAATAAAATAGCTAAGATTATGGGATCCACTTTTAGTATATCGGTTATGATTAATTTTAGCCCATCTTACCACTTAATTGAGATCCACACATAAAGGAGGTCCCAATTGGGGAATTTAGTAATATTAACATTCATTGATCTTAAAACGGCAACATTTGTTAATGGGTTCAAGTATCCATCATGCCAACCTTTGTTGACAATAACTCAAGATTCCAATATAGCCGACAGAGCCATATTCTACAGAGAGAATGAAGCAGTTTTTGTGCCAATGATTTGACTATGATAAATCAAGATTCCTACTTAATAATGAAGGAAGTTAAATATATTGAGGAAGAAAATACCGTTAACGTTGCGATTCATTCAAATCAATCATATCCTTTATACCAAAAGCTTCACCTTTTTACCTTAGCAAAGGAAAGATTAGTTAGACATAATAAAAGTAAACAACATGTAGAAATATGAAATAAACATAGATTAAAAGATCAAGAACAAAGAAGAAGAAGAACGAGAAAATACTTGGATAGAGCTTCGGTATTGAAAACTAGAACAAAACTAAGGAAGAAAATCTAAAGAGATACAAGAACAAGAAAATGGCCTAAGAAAATGGCATCCTTCACCTTCCCCCCAAGTGCCTATTTATAAATTTTTGGGGTGGGTGAAATGGTAAAAATAAAATGGTAAAATGTAGGTAAATACAAATCAACAATGGCGAGCTGTAACTTCTTCTAATTTTTCGACCATCGTAGACATCAGATCAACTCTTCCTTAAAGCACAGAAGTTGTAAATCTCCTCTTTAGCTTCGAATCGATAGCTTGCTCATTCAAATAGGACATCCGTAGCTCAAGTTATGATTTTTCTACCGAAACTGCTCTTCAGCACATGAAAGAACGAATGGTCTCATCTATAATCAGATTTCGGCAATGAAAAATATCAAACTAGCTTGTAGAATGAAGCAGAGTTGAAGATCTATGTGTTGGCTTTTAGATGAATTTGGAATCAGTCAGTTCCGACATCTACAGCTCTAGATATGATTTTTCTCGTGAAGGGTTGCCAAGTGATGATTTTACCTACATAAAAAATAATTATTTAATATTGATGAATAGTAAAACGAGTATGAATAGTGACATGCAAATAGTAACTCAGTGAATAGTGATTAGATGAATAATAACTAAGTGAATAGTAAAAAACACGTATAAATAGTAAAAATGCGTGAATAGTAACCCAATTAAAAAATGTTCAGAATATAGAAATTAATTATACTCAAAGTGTATAACAATGATTGAACCCCTTAATAACAATAAATTTATGAGTATTCATCATTACGCCTTTACCTTATGGGATTAGTCAGGACTCAGTCCCAACCCACTTCCCTTAGTCCCTTGACTCCATTCTCTTTGGCCATCGCCAATTCGTCTGCTTGAGTCTCCAGTACCATAGACCACTAGTCTCGTGACTTTCGTCTCCCACGCATCTAACCATGCTCCTAATCTGTTGTTCGTCCACCAATCAACGACAAATCGTGTCAACCAGGGACAGCATTGGCTTGTCGCACGACCCGCACCAGGGAGTAATCGGTCGAACACCTAAAATTGAAGCCAACACTTTCGACTTTGAGACACCTGAAGTTGACACCAGTGTCGATGCTCAAAGCCCAAGTCCAGCGGCAGCATAATAGAGACACCCTAAGTTCGTGATTCAAACGACGATGATGAGAGCCCCATGCCAGCAGCGGAAACCCAGTCGGCGCTTTGTTGATTTCATTTATTATTGGTAATTACTTCTATTTCTTCATTTGATTTGCCGATTTAGATTCGAATATGATGACAATTGGAACGCAAGTATGTGTGATGGGCCCTTTCTCGATTTGATTGAAGACGGTGAAGATGGGCACAAGATTGGGTGATGGTGAACTAACCTAGATGAGAGGTTGGCGTTCGATAGCAGATGAAGATGATTGCTCATTTTTTATGTTTACAAATTTATGGTAGATCGGCAAAGGATTAAAAAGTTTAGGGTTGATTCTATCATTTTTCCTTCTCTAGTTAAGTAAAAAATTGCACATTTAGTCCCCATCTGTCATCTAAATTATAGTTATGGTACAAAAGAATTACAAAAGTTATTCGAGTCTGATGAGCTTTTGGGCCGAACTCGAGCCCTCATCGAGCCAAGCTTGAGCTTAAAAATTTTGGGCTCGAGCTCGAGTGGTGACAAATAAGAAAGGGGCCGAGCTTAAGCCTGGTGGGCTCAGGTTCAACCCGGCTCATTTACCAGGCTCGAGCTTGGCCCGGCCCATTTTCTCCCATAGATGGGAAGGAAGTGACTTATCTTTTTAATTTGAAGACCAACAGAGCAGAGGTGATTTTGACTACCAAACCACTCCTCACTTTTCCCTTTCAAATTCAAACTCAACCCAAAAACGAAGGATTCATTGAAGCCTGGAACAAAAATTTGCCAATTCTTTGTGTTGATGAACTAAAAACCAGTAGCAGAGCTGCTCTGCAGATTAGAAAGCTGGGTTGTTCTTGTTAAGCCGTGGGTGGTCATTTTTTATCTTGCTATTGAACCCCGTCGTATGAGGCTGTTGATTTTCCTCGATTTTGGCAAAAAATTTTAGAGAAATGTACAAAGCTCACCTCAAATCCATCATAAACATGACATGTACATGCATATATCAGTAGATCACCAGGCCCAAAATCCAAACAAACTATGAATCATGAATTATTGATGCTAATTTCAGGCCAAGTATAGTTTAGTCGAAGAATTTTTTTAAACTCAACCAAACATTCAAATCACATTAGATAAAATGCTGACAAAACTAGATAGGTAGTGGCTATTATAAAAAAAGAAAATCACATTCCTGTGTTTGTCTGCCCGGTTTCAGGGGTTCGGATCCGGCAAAAAATTGTTAGCGCAACATTCCATTGAATCTTGTGAAGACGAAGTTCATTCAGCTGGATTACGTGAACTTCTTCGGCGGCTCGAACATGACGGATCTGAAAGTGCTTAATTCTCAACTTGCAAGTCCAAATGCCTGATCGACCTGACATGTCTAGGGTTTCAGTTCAAGTATGATGGGACCGGGTTCAGCGTCCTGCTCGACAAATTGCTTTACGGGTATTGGTCACCTGGTTTGGAAGCGGCGTTCCTTCTCTACGTCGATTTGTCGGAAAACGTGTCCACGTTCGCCGGCATGACAGAGTTGTTGGAAACCACGTGCCCTATTCGGATCAGCCTGCCTGACCCGCCGGAAGAGTCCGACACAACGACCTAAAACATCGTGATAATCTGTACTCTCTTCGCGGCCGAGCTAATTTTCGGTGTGGTTTTCTTTTGGACGTTTTTGAAGAAGTATATCAAGTACAGTACAGAGACATGGCTCGCACATTCGGGCTCGAGTTTCGCCGGCTGGTGGACCAAAAAGATTCAGTTTTGCGGAGCTCAAAGCTGCCACAAAAGTGATTCGGGATTTACAAGGTGGAGGTTTAGCTGCTTATATAGGGAGATAAAATAGTAGCAGTAGTTGAAGGCCATTATTATTAGCCACGTATGTGTACAAATATATTTAGGTTTGTATAGAGGTGTTATGTGTACCAAATTGCTAACGAATAGTCTCAAAAAGTGGGTTTGCATATGCCTTTAGTTGTCCATGATAATATATATATGGGATAATGTGTCAATGAATTTTATCTTTTGATTGCCCCGAACCCAATGAAGGATAGATTCTATATTTGTTGTTGTTGTTTACTGGTTTTCAATATGGCACATTTCATTCTTTACAAGAAGACATCTGATGCATGCAGAACACCAAAATTATTCTTGAAGGAGTTATTCGTTTGTTTGGTGTGTCTAAAACAATAACTTCAAATCAAGACTACAAATTTCTTGGACATCTTTTATGGACTTTGTGGAAGATCTTCATTGGCCTATAGTACCATTGCTCATCCTTAGAATGACAGGTAAGCAATGGTGATGAATTCTACATTGGGCAATTTGGTATGCAATGTTTGTGGAAAGAGGCTGAAATTGTGGGATTGTGTATTAACTTAGGCCAAATTTCCTTATAATAATACGGTTCACATTGTTGCTAAGAAGTCACCATTTTTTATAGTTTATACCAAACCGCCTCAACATACCCTTGATATGGTGAAGATATCCATTGGAGTTGGTGTGAGTAAAGATGCAAAAAGTATGGCTAAGCAATGCAAAATGTATAGGTTAAAGTTAAGCAAAACTTGGACTAGGCTAATCATAGGTATGAGCGGGGATGTTGATCAACACCATCGTGAAAAGATTTTTGAAGTGGGTAACCAAGTGATGGTGTTCCTGCGTAAAGAGAGATTCCCATTGGGGACTTATGGCAACCAACATGTAGAAAAGAATGGTCCATATAAGGTTCTGAATAAGATTAATAACAATGCCTATGTGATTGACTTGCTAGATAGTATGAAAATTTCTAATACATTTAATGTGGTGAATATTTTCCCATATTATTCTTCTTATGAGCCTTTGTACCCAGGCCTTCTAGCCAACTCGAAGTCAAGTTTTTCCCAAGTAAAGGGGGCTGATATGGAGTATCTCGTGGATGAGTTCTTAAATTGAGTTTTCTTAAGACAAAATTACATTCATATACATCCTTAACAATTTCATTCTCCACACGGAATCTCTTTAATGAGCTGATTATAATTAGCTAAGATCGAACATCCTTACACTCCTCAATTCCCATAGACTAGCTAGAATCTCACTGGTAGGGATGGCAAAATCGGACCCAACCCGATGACCTGGCCCAACTCACCCGAACCCAAGCCCGACCTAATCCGATTTGACTAAAAAAGTCAATGACCTGAACCCGACTGTGCCCAACCCGACCTGAACCCGAACCGATTAAAGGGAAACCCGAGAAAACCCGAACCCAAATGACCCAAACCCAAAATACCCGAACTTGAAATGACCCGAGTCTGAATTGACCCGAACCCCAAATGACCCAAACCCGAGACTGACCTGACCTGAACCCGAGATGACCTGATAACTAAATCCAACAATACTCGATTTTAACCCTCATCCTAAACCTTAACTTTCATCTTTCATTATTTTCCATATTAACTCAGTCCTAAATATGAAGGTTTCCATGTTTAGTAACTTCCATTTTTTAAGACTTTCATATTCAATATGTCTTATATTTAGGAATGGTGACTTCCGTTATTAGTAACTTCCATTTTTTGGTACTTCCATATTTAGTAAGTCTTATATTTGGAGATAAGACTTTCATATTTAGTAGTTTTATTTCTTTTTTTAAAATATTCATGTTTAATAATTTTCATATTTTGAGAAAGGATTTTCATATTTAGTAACTTCTATTTTTTTAGGATTTCTATATATTGTAAATATCTTATTTAGGGAAGAAACATCCATATTTAGTGAATCCCATATTTAGATTTTTACAACAGAAGTAATTTTTATATTTAGTAAGTTTAATGAACTTAATAGGTAATTATTAAAATTACAACATTCATCCTTATACTTTTAAGTATAGTGCAATAAGGTACCTAATTTTAAAAAATTTTATTTTAGTCACCTATAATAATTACAACATCGATCGTAAAATTTTTGAAATCTTTGCACTTTTACCTAAAATTTTTTAAATTTTACAATTTAGTCACTGATAATGAACTTGATTTGCATTTCATTGTAATTTCAAAGAAAATTCATTGATACATAAGCATAACAAAATTGTCATTGTGTATATCTGAGTGATAGCTGGGTGAAGATCTAAATAATCTGTACAATGATAGTTAAAGGGTATGGGTTTAGAAAAACAATCAAATATTACTAGTAATATTAAATTACTTAAATATGTACTAAACTATAATAAAGAAGATTTTTATGAATATTTTAATTAAATATACTAAAAAATGAAAATTTAATTTAAATTAAATTACAAAAAAAATCAAATTATTTGGTTTAAATTTTTTAAAAACTTGAATAGATTCAATCGTTTTGACCTCACACTAATAACCCACTTGAACACAAAGGTTTACCCGAAAGTTGGCCTGAAGTTACCCGAGACTAAAATTGACCCAACTTGAAGTGAACCCGAACCCAAATAAACCCGGCCCAATCCAACCTGAAACTGAAATCAACCCTGAACCCAAATGACCTGACCTGAACCCGACCTGGACCCGAATTCATGCTAACCCGACTAGACTTGACCCAACCCACCCAATTGCTGTCTCTACTCACTGGGGACTTGGCCCATGGGTTCTTGAGATTGAAAGTGATCACCTTATCAGAATGGAAGTAAACTCTAACAAAGTTAACGGATTTGAAAAGATGTTAGAAGAGATGAAGAAATTTGAACTTAACAAAATATTCGGCAGCTATTTGATCGACTGTGTATAGTGGAAAAATTAAAGAGATCCAATATCACAAAAACAAATACCTTAGATTGAAAAAGAAGAACCAGAAATAGAGCATGGAAAGTCATGAGGTACAAAAGGCCTATGGGTTGCAGCGGTCATATAATGTCACAATATTAAGTAAAATAATAATAAAGAATAACAACAAAAATAGTTTGGGGACCAAGAGAAAATATGGAAGAACTTTGGGTAATGCTTGTGAGCACCAGGACTTACGATACAACCCACAGAAAGATCCAAGGACAAATGAGCAAACACACTGTAGTTTACTGTTCATTGCACAGTGAACCTTTTCGGCTTTTAGAATACAAAAAAATTTTGTTGGTCCGCACTTTGTGATGTGTGTTTTTTATAATAAATTTAGAATTAAAAAAATAGAAATAACAGATAATAAAAAATTTTCACTCATAAATTTATGTAATCAACTAAAATTTAATCTTATTTCAATTTTAGGTTTGGTGTTATGTTTTTATCATTAAAATGAATAATTATGTTCACAATATAAGACTTTAGAACACAATATTATGCGTGATTTGAATCCATTGATATTTTTTTCATTAAAAAATATTTCACTAAAAAATTCCATCTTTTATGAACTCATATTGCAATTCTAAATACTGTGGAGAAATTTATTTAGAATAACTCAATTTCAATTTTAGCAATTATGAGCTAATTTTTTTAATAAAATCTTATAGCTTTTGAAATAAATGACTCAAGCCACAAAACTTAGTCATTAGTAGCAAAATGAAATGATATCACCAAAACACAAATTGTGTTGAATTTATGTTGTAAAGTAACGATTTAACAATTAACTTAATACGGTAAAAAATAAATCAAAGCTAAATCAATTGGAACCTTGCAATAAATGGATAAATCATAGTGACTAAAATTTGGTTTGAGAAAGAAATAATAAAGAAAAAAATAAAAGTAGTTTGGGAACTAAAAGAGAAAATGGAAGAACTTTAAGCATTAAAGGCTTAACAATTGACCTAAAAATGTTAAGAGAGAGAGAGACAGACAGACAGACAGAGAGAGACAGAGACAGAAATATTTTGCTCAAAAAAAGAAAAACCATGGTGAACAATGTTTTACTTAGAATATAGAACATAAAAAAAATAGGCACCAATATAGTAAATAAAAATACTATAGTTAAGTGCACTGAGGGACCAAAATGCCAAAATAGGTCTAAAATATGGACTAAGATGGAAAATAGAAACAATCCGAAACTGGAAACATGTTTTTGGCCAAAGGAAAATAGCCATGGATTGTTACTATTCTCATAAGAAGTTGATTGATTAAGAATCTCTTGCTGATCCATTGACCCAGTTCCATATAAATATGTCAGGAACCTCAACCCCAACACTCACTCCTACTACCTTTTTCCAATCGACTGCATCCTCCCACTTGGATTCTCTCTGTGAATTCAAGTATCTTTCAGAAGATGAGAAGATCCCTCTTACAGATCTTCCTTTCATAAATCCATACAAGACATTTACTAAGTCGTCCCATTCTCTTATCAAGACGGTAAAAAATATTGTCTTTCCTTCACGAAAGCATGTCAAAGAGTATGTACAAGCCATAAAGTTTGACCAATATACTCTTCCTGCAACGTCCAAAGAACAATATGTTATTTTGGATATTCCTTTTCATTTCCCTCGATAATGGATAGCAAGAGAATATGCTCATCTCCATTTTGGAGCTGTTTGACTCGCCTTCATTTATCATGGAAGAAAAGGATTACTAATCACTGCTCGATTGGATTTTCTTGACTTTCGCTACAAGAAGTATAAGCACGCTTGCATTAGTACAGTTGAGACTACTCTTAATGCTGGTATAATTCTCATTACGTTCTTTCTAATTTTTGTAGAACCCTTCAAGATCAACATCTATTATCAACTTTGAAGATCCAGATACAGATTACTGGAGCATAATAGATCTTTTCCACTCTGACAGCTACACTCCATTATCATATGACATATAGAGTCCAAAACCATGCCCTAAATTTTTCTATGCCAAATATGAATAATGATACTTTATATATTTTTGTAAATACAACTTATGTTCCAAACGAGACTTATATTCCACAAAAAATTCCTCGTGAAGGACTACAGAGACTAATTCCTGCCTCATGGATAACTGCATATGAATCCCTTCACTAGCAGATGGAACCAATCCAGTCAAGAAGCCTTTATTCCTTGACAGAGGAGAAGGCAAGACTGAGATCTTCTTTCAGAAAGAAGAACCATCCTCTGAAGCTGACGTATTTATTACTCCAGCAGTGTTGTCCATAATCATATAACAACAAGAACTTCTTTAGGTTCTATAAAGTCTTTTAACTCAAATGGCTATCCTATCTACTAGTTTCAAGATGACAAAGGCCACAAATATTTTGATATTTGTGATTGCCCAGATTGTTACTAATCCTCTTATGACGATGAAGAAACTACCAAAAAGATGAAGAAGAAGTCAGAGAAGAAATCTTCTCAACAATTTCGTTGTCAACGATATGAAGATGGAAATCTCGAAGTCGGATTATTTGGAGAACTCTCTGGCAAGTATGACTATTACGTCCTTTACTATTTTCCCAACTCCGGTAGAACCGTTTGAACTTCCTCCCTCATCTCCGGAAATAAAAATGGCATCCCATCAGTATTACAAGCATGCTCTTAAACAACTTAGGAAGGAACAACCTCCTATTATTTCTCCTGAGATGAATATGCTCAAGATACGAAATGAGGAAGTTCCTCCTCTAAAGTTTGAAGATCCTTCTACATCAATAAAGCATACCTGGAAAGTTCCACAACCTACATCCATTGATTTAGATGAAAAAAGGAAAGAAAATTTTGCAGCAGAACAGGTATTAAACTAGCAATCGGAGAATATGATTTCCCAAAACAAAGTTCTTAGCAAAATTGAACATAACCAAGCCAGACTAGAACAAAAGATGGATCAAATGGTAATTGATCCCTTAGCACAATGCCAGCAGTGGATTAATTATTTTCATCAAGAGATTTTGAGACTTATTGCAAGACAAGAAAATTTCTTCGACCAAGAATGAGAAATAATCCATCTGAAGCAACAACTCAAGTATTTTTAGGACCAACAATGACCCAATATTCCTGATTCCTTTGCTTTTATTTTTATGATAGCGAATCCATTTAGGCCAAGCCCAGTATATCACTCTCTGGCTAAAAGTAATCCATTTTTTACCCCCTTACCACAAATACCACCAAAGCCTGTTTATACAGCATTAATTCCTACTATTGCTTATACTAACCTAGTAAAGCCTAGTTGGCCCATCCCAGTCTTTCTCAGGACTAGAAAATGAAAGGCCCAATGCATTTGCAACATCAATAACACCAGCGAAGGCCTTCTCATCCTCCTATAAAGATACAAGAACCATATCATGAAACTTGGACAATCCAGTCATCCAATCCGATCATAAGTTTCATTGATTAGCAGCTTCAGTAAGACCATACTATCCCTGCCGCCTTAACAGCAATTCAAGACTTAGATTCAAGCTTTTTTAGCTATATAGAAGAATTTGACAATGATACTTTGTCAACTTTTTCTTCATCTAATCTGCAAGTTTATATGGCTCAACGCTCTACAAGTCAAACTCATCTAACTGACTTTGCCACTATAGATGCTGAGCCACAACATCCACCACAGGCTCCTTTTCAATAGGATCCTTAGTAGCAGCCTCCTCCAGCTACACTACCTAAACCAGAACCCTAACCTTGTGTGGCTATGGAAGAAGAAGTCCCCTTTGTGACCATTAATCCCACCTGGAATCTTTCTTCACTTTTAGTCACCTTATCATTAGATGGTGTTCCACCAGCTAAATGACATGAACAATTCTTTGAATTTCATGCTTGGTGTCTCACACAATTGTAGAAAGAAGGGGCTACTCATAAAAAAGTCATTGCAGCTTTTATAGCTAACATGACTGGTATTCTTAAACACTGGTACATAAGTATTAGAGAATATCGTTAGATTCAATTACTCTAACTCTCCTTAACACATGAGCTCATTCTTAACCTTTATCATGAGTTCATTGGAGATCTCTTATCCCTTCTTAATGTCGCACGAGAGAAATTTTTCAAGATGAAGTGTTGTTCTTACGACAAGAAAAATCTTGAGAAGAATTATGAGAATATGCTCAAACATTTTTATTTCATTTTTACTAAATATGAAGGTGACAACAATTTGAAACAGGCCTATTTAAACTTAGTCCTAGAAACAATTGGCCAAGAAGCTCTTAAAATTATCCAATAGAGTGGACAACCTCTCAATAATTACTCATTTGGAAAGCTTTATCAGACTCTCATGATGGCATTATGAAAGCTATGCAACACACATTCCTTCTTTAAGGAATTCAACCAGACGCAAGGTTTGTTTGTTAAAGCCTACCAATAGCCAGAACTATCTATCAAGTGCAAGGATAAGAATACTTTCCATTGCATTCCTAGGAAGAAGCATCGCCGACGGAAAGTTTATTCTCTAGACAAACATCACAGATTTCAGAGAAAGAAGAAAAGATTTTTTCAGTATAAAAAGAATATTGGAAATTCAAAAGGTGTTTTATCTGCAGGCAGCATGGAAATTTAGCTAAAAATTGTCCTAAGAAGAATACTCAATCAAAGAAAAAGATGGCTCACACAATTTTTCAGGTCACTGGAGCAGATCTTTCCAATGATGACATGAAGTCTCTCTTTTCCGAAATAGATGATAAAGCATTCGCATTGTTTGCAATATAAGCTTACTCTTCAGGATCTGATGATGATTCAGAGCAAGCCTTCATTTATACTATGCAGATGGCGCCATTACAATCATCACTGTTTACTGCTCAAATCATCGTTCAAGCGAAAATTAACATTCTCCTGGATAAATACGTAAAACTGATTCCGATTATTACTCTATTTGATACTGGTGCAACAAACACCATTATCAATCCCTCACTACTTCCAGAAAGAATGTGAAGGCCTTGCAATGAAAGATTTAAAGCAGCCAATGGAGTCTTCTATGTCACCCAGATAAGTAAACCCATCAAGATCAGTCTCTCACCAGCAAAGTACGTAATTACTAATATTTATGGTTATAACCATGGCAGAGATATGATTCTCGGGTTTGATATTACGAAGAAATTATCAGTTCTAAAATGGACTGATAAGGGTTTACAACTGCACAAGTTTTTCCTTCCGCAGACAATTATTCTACGATTATATTTGTGTAAAGGTGAAACTCTCTCCGTAAGTCAGATACAATCTGAAAGCGACCTTGTTTATGGCTCAGTTATGCAAATGCTCATCTAGTAATCTTGTGCTAAGTCATATTTTGAGTTCGAGAAAAAGCATCCTCTACTATCTGGAAGAACCCAAATTTTTTTTTTTTAAATTCCATTTAAGAAGAATGAGGATGTTAATCCTACCAAAGCTACCAATTCACGTATGACCCTAGACAAAAAGAAGATGGCAATCTAAGAGCTTCAAGAATTAAAAGCCTAAAGTCTCATTAAACCCATGACTTCTTCATGGGCCTGTCAGGCTTTCTATATGAACAAGGACTTGGAGAAAAAAAAAAAGAAGCCCATACTTGTCATAGATTATAAGCCTCTAAATGAGTTTCTTCCCGACGTCAAGTTTCCTTTGCTGTGCAAGAACACTCTCTTCGCCAACCTGACAAATGCCATGATATTTTCGAAGTTTGACCTTAAATCAGGTTTCTGGCAATTGTCAATCAATCCTGTAATGCCCGAACAATCCAAAGTGATTAGGTCCCGGGTTAAATGGATTTGGAGCATAAGAATTTTTCCTTAATTGGGAATTTAGCTCAATTAAATTGAGAAGACAATATGGCATGTGCATAATTGAGTGTTGAACATCTTAAAAATAAGCTTGGCTTAGGCCAAGAGAAATAGTAATGAAAATGGTGGTTTTTAAAGAAGAGGGACTAAATTGAACAAAGGGATTTTTAGTGGTTGGGCTCAATTGCCCAAATTTAGAAAGTTGGAGGACTAAAGGGGGAATTATGCCATTTTAATGGCCTTGGATGCCTTAGCCAGCCATGCCCCTCCAATTCCCAATATTTTATGTCACATTCCTCCAAATCCTATTATTTTAATCCACCTCCCATCCTTAGTCATCACCTTGGATTCTTTCTTCACCTACTTTTGACTTTTTCTACCAAACTTACACAAAAGTCTTCCAATTAGTCTTCCATCCATTAAATCTTGTCTCCCACTCATTTCAAACACATTATTAATTTCCTACTATTTTAATCCACCTCCCATCCTTAGTCAAGACTTTGGATTCTTTCTTCACCTACATGTCTCCTACTTTTGACTTTTTCTACCAATTTACACAAAAGTCTTCCAATTAGTCTTCCATCCATTAAATCTTGTCTCCCACTCTTCCAAGCACATTATACACTCATTTTCCTTCCCATATGGCTGGCCATCACCTTCCCACACATTAAAACATAATCACTCCACTCATTCAAAGCCATTTGCTCTCAAACTCTCTCCTTCTCTCTCCATTTTCTTCCATACCAAGTCTCACCATTCCAAACACATTTCCAACTCTTTTCCTCATCTAAATATTCGTCCATAGCTAGAAATAATCATTTCTCAAATTAAAACCAAGTATTCTTGGTTGAATTCAAGCTCTAAGACCATAAAGAGCAAGAATCAGGTGAAGAATTCAAAGAAAACCAAGGAGGAAAATTCGGCCATTTCCATTTCTTGGAGGTTTTAAACTCCACTCCAGGAGCTCTTTGTGTGATTGAGTTCCTAAGTTCATTAGAAGCAAGAAATCAAGAAGAAGCTTGAAGAACATCAAGCACAAGAAATTGGCCTTACCTCTTCTGTGAGGTTCTGTAAGTGTACACCAAGTGTTCTTGGTATTTTGTGTTATTTGAGTTAATCACCAAGTGTTCTTGGTATCTTATGGTTACTAATAAAATTCGGCCCATCTTGGTTCTTATGCTAGAAAACAATTTCTAGAGTCAACAAGCAAGGAAAACGAAGGAAAATAAGCTTCTAAAGCTTTCGGTGTTGTGGGTAAGGATTCCTATACTCACTTTATTGCATGGCCTAGTTCCATGGATTTTTTGTGTGAGTATTCGGGCCCCTAGGTGATGGTCAAAGAACCATGTGATCCTAGGAGTGCTAAGAGGGCTTAAGTTATGTTATTGCTTCGGCAATTCTGTTTTGCTCATGAGCTAAGTTAAGTAAGCAAGCATTATGGGCTAGGAGTTAAGGCGGCCACCTTAATTCCTATGCTAAGTGAGCTCTCCGAAAACATTAAGTATATGAAATTAATGAACTAAAACTTGAGGGATGCTTGCTGCCCTTCTGTGAACAAAGTGTTAAGTGGCGTGTGTTTGTGTGCTTCTTTGATTTGTTGTGCATGCTAACCCCCGATTATGATATTATTGCTATATGCATGTATCTTTTTATTTTCTTTGTCTTTATGTTTCCTTTGCAGGAATAAGGATTATTTTTCCATTACATTCTTGGCATATGTTAGGCCTTGGAGGCCATAAGTTAGGCATTGGATGCCACGGAATCCTTATTGAGTTTTATAACTCACCCGCCCTACTCTACTTTTGTAGGTAAAGGTTTGCTTGAAAGATCAAGCTAAGAGTCTTGAGTACTCTTTCTGTATTCTAAGGTTGGATTTGTGTATGGTATTGCTCAAAAATATTCTAAGTATTCTAAGAATATAAGTTGCTTGTAAACAAGCTAAAAAAAAATGTGGACTTTCTGTGCAGGACTTGAAGTTTTAGAATTGTGGGAACAAGGTCTATTAAGGTGGAAATTTGTGTTCCATGGCTTTGTGGATTTATGGCTTGCTTTTAAGCATGTTTTTGTTGGTCTAACTTTAGTGACCAAATTATGGACTTAGCTAAAATTTGGCCAAACTTGGCTTTGGGCTTGTATTATGGACTTGGATATTTTTGGGTATTTTTATTGCTTGGTGGACTTACCAAGGCCTATGCATGAATTTATGGGTTATGTTTTCATGAAACTTGAAGCATGTTGAAATTGGGCTTAAATGTACGTTTTGGGCTTAAATAAGAACTTGAAAATTTTGATTTTATTCTTGGTTAATTTTGGGCCATATGCATGTTAAGTACTAAAAGGCCCATAAACCCATGTCTATGTTGAAAGCATGCAATGTTTGGCTATGTATGCTCACTTAGTAAAGAACATGCAAGTAAACTTAGAAAAAGCATGAAATTGGATGCTTGTGTAAAGTTTGGCTAATAAGAAATTTAAGTGCACGTATGTGAATTAATACATGCCTAAGCATTAGTTGCATCTAAAGGCATTAAGTGATTATGTGCACTAGTGAACACCAAAACACATAAGCATGCAAAGCATATGCATGAAAATAAGTTTTTAAACTTAAGTTGGTGTTTTGGTTGCCATGCATATTCTTGGCTAAGCTTGGTAAAGACCATGAAAATGAACACATGAAATCCACATAGGTGCTAGCTTGTTTCTGAGAGCACTTCAACTTAACTTTAATTAAAGAACTTAACGAGCTAGTACCGATAAGTATCCTGGGGTTCGTGCCCATAAGTCTTAGTGAGTTTTAAAAGCCCCTTCTGTGTAATGAAAACTTCCGCTGCATGTTTTAAAAAAAAAAAAATCAGGCCCAAATGGGCCAAGGGCAGTTTAGGGCACAAAAAATCCTCCGGACAAGTATAAGATAGCCTTCTACATCCCAGATCAACATTATCATTAGACAGTGCTTCCATTTGGTCTTAAAATAGCACATTCACTTTTCCAGAAGACAATGATCTAAATTTTTGAATTAATCCTTCAATCGACTCTTATTTATGTTGATGATATTTTATTATTTTCTTCTTGTGCAGGATCTCACTTAAGGCTTTTAACCTAGTTTGCTCAGATCATTAAGGACAATGGTGTTATGTTTGCTCAAAGCAAAATGGTCATCGAACAAAGATCCATTGAATTCCTTGGTGTTTAGATCCAAGATAGCAGTTACCATCCTCAGCCTCACTTTACTATAAAGATCATGGATTTTTCAAATGATAATCTCACAAAGAAACAAGTCCACTATTCAAAAATTCATCTCGAAGCTAGCCACTATCCTGCATCTTTTACATGTGTACCTCTACAAGAGCTCACCACCCTATTCCTCCCAGCATAGACGAGCTATCCTCAAGCTAAAAGAATTGGTAAAGAATTTGCCACCGCTCAAGGTTCCTGACAAAGGAAAAAGAATGCTCCAAGCTGGTGCACCAAATGAATATTAGAAAGTGGTCCTCCTTAAAGAAATCAATGGTATTCAACACGTGCACTGTTACAATAGTAGGAAATTCAAAGAATCCGAGAAGCATTACCACTCTACCTACAAAAAAATTATGGCCATCAAACGTGGAATCGAGAAATTTTAGTTCCATCTAACTAGTCATCATTTCCTAGTAAAGATGGACATGTCAGCATTCCCATGAATGTTGAATTACAGGCAGATACAACTCCTAAATGCCTTATTGTTTTGCTGGCAGCAATGGTTCATCCACTTCAGCTTCGATGTTAAGCAAATAAAGAGCTCCTCCAACACACTTGTTGATATCCTGAGCAGACCAACCAAGTCCTTCCTCAAACCACCCAAACCTCTGAAGCCAAAATACTAATGGCCTTTTCCTCCTCTTCTTATCCCCTAGTCTTTGATAAGGAAAAGAACCTCCTGGTTGATGTTGAACGATATGAGTATCAATCATTCACTTTTACCCAGAGACACAGAATCTTCCATTACCATATTTCTCTCATTGAAAAGTATAGTTTTGATGATTGTCCTGTCAAATCTGTCGGGATTCATCCTCAATTACTATTTGCTCCCCTCTTCTCCATTCCTAATGTCTTTAATTTTTCACCTGTAGCCCTCTGTTTTTTCTGGTATCTCTATTTTGTCCACATTATCGGTGACCTAACAATATGAACACTATATCATGCCAGACTACGATTGTGGTTTTATCTGTATTCATTGAAAGCAGTTTAATGGTCCACACCCATCAAGTGAACCTGATGACCCATTGAATGATCTATGTGTCGATGACCCATATTTTTGGCAGGAAAGACAAGATTCAGATATTTCGAGCTATAATTTGGATGAATTTGACCCAAGCTGTCCAGATTATGATGCCACATAATTTCCACGAATATCTTTATCCCTATGCTTGACAAAGTCTAGTATGCTACAGTGTGTTTGTAAAATATTTTGTTGAAGTATATTTCGAGGAAGTGACCCTGATAGAATTATTTGCCTATGACGTAAGCTCTTACGTCATCTTGTTTGTTTATTTTTCTTTACCTCCGCCAATATAAGGAGGTCTAGTTTATGTTTGTGATCATCTTGGAGGAAATACAGAAATTCTTTCATATCTCTTCCTCCTAATGTATCTTCCTTCTCTCTAAATTTCTGGTTAAATGGTGAGGCAGAGGTTCTTAGTTACTCAACTTCTCTAGATAATCTGAGTTACCACTTATGTGGATTTTCTCAGATTTAGATCATCTTCAAGTTTAGAATTATTAAGCTTAACGGCAAATGATGACTTAAGAGTTGTCATTCTATGGATCCTCTCTTGAAGTCATCCTTTATCTTCAATCTTAATTGTTGTAAACTATCGACTTCAATCGCCAATGATATGTCCGGATAGTCCAGTAAATGTTTTTCAAAGGTTTTTTTAAAAAACTTTAGAAAAGTTTTTGTAGTGTGGTTATGTCCTAGAGAATGCCTCTATAAACCCGGGTGCTCGGGGCCTCAATTAAGATTTAAAAGAAGGCTAGAGCTTATGGATTTCTTTGTGTTTTCGGATTGTATCACTATGTAAACTTTCCTGTTGATTTCTAGAATTCGTTTTTCATGGTTCTACTTATGCTTGGTATATTGGGCTATTGGGCTAGAAACTGCTTTATGCCATGGTTAGTTGTACTATTGGGCAATTCTTCATAAATCCCAATACAGAGTCTGGTTGATAACAATGCCACGTACCAAGTTAAAACCTTATTTTATTAAATATTTTATTTCTGGACTACCTCGAAACCGAAAATGAAAGCGCAAAAATAACAATGTAGGCCTTAAAAAGCTATTGTATTTTAGAAAGCTTAGGAAGCTTCTAAAAGAAACAACGATGTCTGAAAAAAAAAATCAAGGAAAACATGAACAGTTCGTTCAACCCAGCCGCTTTGACTTGGACCAACACGGGGGGCGGGAAGTTTACTATAGTTTACTGTTCCATGAACAGTAGCAGCCTTATGGCTTTTAGAATTTAGTAGTAACGAGGTTTTATTCACCCGCACGTTGCTATGGATCATGGTGGTGATTATGGGCTTGAATGTTTTTCAATCTCATAAAAAAGAAACAATATGTGAAATAATAAAGTTAGTACTATATTGCATTATTTTAAGTAAAATAATGCATGAAACTCTTACAATTTTGAAATAAAAAACATAACTTTAGTTAGAGAATCGTCCATCATTGAACACAGTTCGGTAATCTTCAAATTAAATCCATTACATTATTATTTATTGAATAACATGTCAATCTCCCATATTTAAGTCAAACTAATATGGATTCTTTCATAGAATCATCCATGACCAAACACATGGGTTAATTTCAAATTTGATGTAATTGAAAAAAAAAAAAGAAATATCAGGCAAAAAAAACTATAGGGTTAAATTGATTGATTAATAATAAATATTAGAAAATAGGAAGGAATAAACAAAACAATAGAAGCAGACTTACACTGGAGATGAGGTTTTGTTTAAAATGAATGATAATGTAATGGATCTGAAAAGCATAAAACAAAGTGGCGTAGCAAATTGTAAGATAATGATGAAAATTGATAATCAAGGTAAAACAAAAAAGATACAAAAATTTAATAAATAGGAAAATTACAATAAATAACAAAAAAAAATGAAAGATCACAAAGCATAAATGAAACCGCACTTGTGCATTATCCAAACGTATAAATAAAACAAGAAAGAAATATAAAACTTTGAGAACCATATAATTGCCATAACATCTTAAAGTAATAAAACATAATACAAAAATACGGACTTAAAACATGAGAAAGCATAATATATTTGGCACAGTGTGAACTAAACCTAGATAAATAAAGTTGATAGAAGGACTTTTACCTGCATAGGATTGTACCTATAGAAGATTGCAGAAGCATGGCAAGGAATGTGGCAAATATGATCAACGTCTAATAAAAGTTGGTTGGTTATATCTACAAAAAATGAAAAGACAAAAATAATAACTATAGCATTAAGAATACAAATATAAATGGTTAGGATACTAAAATGAATGAAGAATATAAGTCTATGAAATATGCATGATAGACAAAAAATTGAAAAACATTAACCATGACATATAAGCTTAAATCTTGGATTACAAATCCAATTTATATTCTCTCAACCTATCGCCAAAGAAAGAAAAATAATCATAAACGATTATAACTTGAAAACCAAAATAGAGGAGCCCATTTTTAAAAGCCAAAGCAAGCTTACATCTTTTTGCTATTAGCAATTCAGTACATAACAATTTTGAAAGTTGCCAGTGTGATCCTACATCATAGCCCTGCTCCCTCCTAAAGAAGCATTTTATATACCTGAATAACATTAAAAATAATAAAAATTAAAGTTGTGTGTATAAAATGTTACAAATTTCTTGATTATTTGGGATATCACTCAGTGCAAAGTCAAAACCAATAAACAATGTAACAGTAGATTAGAGGGTAAAAAGAATGAACTAAAAGGATCTTACCATGCCAAATGTTGATTCCAGAAGCACCAAGAGTGTTGGTCAAAGTAATATGTAAAAAGATAATAAGATATATGAAAAAATTCACTTTAAAACTCAAGGTGCAAAGAATTCTGAAAAAATTTGATGTAAAACTTATATTGCAAAAATGCATACACATTAAAGAACATTGTCTTGCTTGACATGCAAAAGCAAAGACAAAAAAGCAGGGGAGAAAATCATGGTTCTAGTTAAGCACTAGACAATTCATAAAATTACCAGAATTGCTATGCAGATAACCAAATAGACCATGAAAGTGAAGGAGCTGAAATTGTGTCCACTGGGTGTTTCAAAAGTAGCTGGAAAGTAAAATACAAAGAAGGTAAATCTGGTTGGTCATAAAAAAAGGAAAAAAAGTAAATGAATATAGTATAATCCACTATTAAAGATTAAATAAGATAAATAGTGAAATGACCTACGTCATCTCATTAAAACAGATTTAATTGTAGCATTTTAACATCAGTAAGACAAACTTTCAAAAGTTGTTCAATGTAAAGCTGATGCAAGTAGAACAAAACAAAAATATAATAAATGAGAATTTAACGATGCCAAATAACAGCCATCTTTTTTGAAAAATAACCTTAAAATTTTAATAAGTAAAAAAACAGACATAAAAACAAAATAAGTTCTCACACAAGAACATGGGCATCGTATGAAATCAACCTGAGTAGTAACAAAAATTTGAGTAATTTGAACCATGAACATTTAACCATTCTCTCTTCATTCTTCCAATTCTAGTACCCACAATTGCTATTGTATATCCAAACTACATTACAAAAGCAAAGGGTCCAAAATTACTTATAAAGAATGAACTGAAAAAGTTAACATGTTGCCTAACTCTTATAAGAACAAATTCTTGCAATGCAAATAAGACAATTTAGTTTCATCCTTATTAGAATTCAACATCAAAGAAACCAAAGAAATATGAGAATAAAAAGTCAATTGAAAGTGGAAGTTGATAGATATCAGAAATAAATATACCCCATAAATCTTATTAAGTTTTGAGTACCGAAGAGGCATCAGCAGGGTGTTCTGACCTTCTTTTTGTAGTGACAATCCTCTTACTTTTGCTCTGAATTAGCCTTTTTTCTGAATTGGCTCAGGCTCTTTTTGAATGAACTACTAATTGAAGTCAATGGCTATATCAAAAACATATCCAAAATTTATTGTAAAAGTGAGAATGTGGATTGCACTGTTTGCAAACCCTAATGCGAAGCTTTACTAATTTTAAAACATATTTATTCTTTATTCTGTTGTTAAAGAATGCATCAAAACAATGGTCTTCAACAGTGAACTTAATAAATTAACTCAACAGAGACAAAACTAATACCCAAATCAATATTAATTCAACCATGGATATAGATACATTTAAACTTGAAAAATCCATAATTGATTTATCACCCAGTAGTCAATCTAAGACATCAACATAAAAACACACACACACACACACACACAAAATTCCTTTTACAATTTACCAAGTACCAGCTTGTCATATTTTAAGAGTCTAGCAACTTCTCACTCAATTTCAAATGTTATTAACCGAGGGAGACCATAGAAATAGATAATCAAAATTAAAAATTTCAAACCTTGATTTTAGTCCACTTGAGGACACTTAATTGGCAACACCTTCCATTTCATGGCAACCAACAAATAGAGAAAGCACAAATCAAAAAATAGAGCATCTTTAAGAAACATAGAGCACCTAAACTCGAAGCTACCACGAATCAAACAAAGGGAGCACCTTCAGGAAATAGAGAAGGAAAAAGATGGATCACCATATCGATTAGAGGCTCCAAGAAAAGAATTTCAAGCTCTATCTTTTTATCAAGTTTTCTATGCACCTCGATCGCATAAGCAGATTGATCGTCTTCCCTAGCTCGATCCTTGCCATATCGGCAGCCTTCCTGAGACAAAGATAAAGTAGAAGAGAATGGATAGTCAAATGCACTCGGGCTTTGGTTTAGAGAGCAGATTTCTTCGGCAAGTGTTCCATTGTCCATCACCGACCTTCATCGTCATCAAAGCCCTTATGGAAACTTTCTGTCGACTTTTGATTTCCATTTAACGCAAGTTCTTTACCAGGTAGGTAAGTAGGAAAAACATGGAGAATTGAAACCCTAGGAACAAGTAATGTTTGACTCAAAACCATTAGAAGGAAGCAGCACTGCTAACCCAAAACGACACCATTTCTCTACTAAGGGGCAAAAATGTCAAATGACCAATAGCTCACACACAAATGAAAGTGCAAAACTGGCACAACACTGTAGTTTCCTGTAGTTTGAAGATGAGCCCTTCACGGGTTTTAGAATTTAGTAGTAATTCCCAAACCTTTCTTGTTTCATAATCTTAGTACAATGTAAAGCTCAAAAATCTTGAATAGAATCCACCTCATCAATAAAAAAAAGGAATATCCTTTTTGAGGCCTTGGATAAAAAGAAAATAAATATTCTTTATTTGTTTAGTATATGTATATATCGATATTCATGTATTTTATGTGTATCGACCATTACGATCTAATGAGCCGAAAAGGCTGTCCTTACCAGAAGGAGATGGTGTTAATTATAAATGACATATATATGAATTACAATGAAAGCTTGTCCAAATGAAAAGGAATGAAAGGAACGAAAAGATGATAAAATGATCCAAAAATGAAACCAACAATAGAAACCAAATTCACGTTAACAACAAACACAACATGTTGTGTTTCACATTGTCTTTATAATTAAATTACATGAACTAATGATTGACACAAATAATAAAAAAAAATATATAGCCAAGTGGGTTATATATATATGAATATCCATAAAAAAGGGATAATATTTTTATAACATGTTTAACAATGAACATGCGGTTAATTATGGTGTTGGATTATTTGAGGCTATGGTGTTATAAATACTATAAATACAATTCAATTCGGATGATCAAATACAGATGCAAATGCAAGCAAAAAATATGATTTCTCTCTTAAGTTTATGCTAGTGTTAATAGTAATCCTTTCTCCTATATGGCTTCATCCTTTTTGCAGTACTAAAACCATCTCTAAACTTGATCCACATCTTTTACTGGATCGTTCTTATGTGGATTTTTTAGTGTCTTAAACTTTTTTATGCTATCATCCAATTTTTATTTCATTTTGTTATGTATTTTCTTCCTTTAGGCTTAAATGCAGAATAGTGCCCCAAACTTTGTCAACTCGGTTACTTAAAGACCTCAATTATCAATTGGTTCAACTCAGGACTCATACTTTTAAAAGTAGGGTAGTTCAGCCCTCAAACTCAAAATAGAGATATCGGTTACAAGTTTGACGACGAGACCATCGAGTGGCTCCTCTAGTAGATTGAGCCTGCCATTATCGTTGCCACCGAAACCAGCACTATACCTTCCAATTTCACCTCATTCAACATCTTGTTGCGGTCTATCGGGTTGCCCTTCTTCGTTCTATCTCAGCTCCACTCCTCATCCTTTTCTGCCTTCTTTATGTAGCACCGACACTTCTTCTTACCCACAATCAACCTTGAATCCTCATTTCTAACCACATTCATCAATTTCCAAACCTAGTGAATCAGAACCCTTACTTTAAACAAGAACTTCACGACATCAATACTTCTTCACTAGATATCTCTGACGCTATAGCTAATAACGGAAATCCCTGCCCTAAATCACAAAAACAATCTCACTAATTTCTAGATGTTGACAAGCAGTACGGCCAACAATCAAGTGATAGGTGGTGATCCAATATGGACATTCCCAACATTTGTCAACAACATTACCGCTTTGTATTGATGCCCAATTTCGGCAGCTTACATTTTATGAATTTCCCCATACTAATGGTGTTCTTGCCTAAACAAAAACTAGACTTCGGTAATAGCTGTCATGGGGAATGAGTGAAGGGCATTGATCATGCTTGCTGAATTGAACCCATATTGGCACACATCTGTAGGTAGGGACTTTCAGGTAAGTGGCTTTCATGCTGGCATCAATGAGGATCAACCCATGATGACGAGCCATCACGAATTTGTTGATTGAGCTATTTCACTTTCAAAAGTATGGGTCCTAGGTTGAGCTTGTTGTTAGTTAAAGCCCATGACTTAGTTGCCAAAGTTCCAGGACACTGTTTTGTATTTAAGCCCTAATATTTTTATCGTGCATGAGCATGGTACACATTGATTTTTCTCCAGTATCTTTGATATATAATATGTGAACCAAGGCCCAGGGATCCTTAAAAACTCCTAGCCAACAACACCACTTTTCAAGATCAAAGATTTGTATCTTTCAAGTTTAGGCCCCCCTTCCTAGCTAGTTATTAGGAGCAACTACTTTATGCCAACCAACAATAGCCCTTTTTCAGCTTTTCTATTCCATCATCTTCATGCATCTTAACCCCCCCCCCCCCCCCAAACTGAAAATTTTCATTTTGCCCAATAAGTTTAGTTGCAGATCTCCAGACAAATTGATTTTGGTTGTGTTGTGCATATACCTAGCCGCCCTTCCATCACTAGATTATTACTTTTCCTTTCCCTTCACCTCCTAACTAGACTAACTTCATTCCCTTCAGTTGAGATCATAAAGCAGGATTTTTTACAACATACATCATAGATACATTCATACATACATACATACTCTCTATCTCTCTCTCTCCCTTTCTCTCTCTTAACTTGATGTCTATAATGTTTATTATACATGCTCAAACCCAAGATGACTGTCAGCTTACCATAACTTATGGTCCTGATAAAAAGTGTGATGATGCAGCTTGTCGTGCAGATTATTGCAATGCTGACATCTTTAATGGTAAAGATCAATGTGTTTACATCGAAAGTCATGATGAGGAAATTTGTTGTTGTGCCCTCACTTTCACATAAATAGTGCTCGTTATGAAGCCTTTATTTTCACTTATTCCATGAATATGTATCATCAATAAAATTAAGAATAATCAATGTTAAATATGGTATAGAAGTATTAGTATGAAATTTTTTTACTAATAACTCTAATACATTTAACAATCTGAATTCAGCTTTTATGTATAATGTAGATTTCATCCTTTTGGTGGTGTTGATTTGCTTTCTCGAGTAATAATGTTCTTGCTTTGTTACATACATAGTAAGTGCAACTTTTCAAATAAAACCATCTTCTGATTCAAAATATATATGTTTGTTAAAAGTTTGTCCATTATGTGTGTAAGCAATAAATGTTGTTCAAGTTTATGAAAGTTTATATTTTAGTGCATGCATAAAATTTTCAAATTATTCATTGTTGTTGAAACTCAAGAACCAATCAGAGGCTTAAAGAAGCAAAGAGAGAGAATTGTCTTTACCACACTACTATATTAGGTGTGAACCATGCTAGAGTAAAAGGGGAATTAAGCAGAAGGGGTAGGGAATGAGGATGGGAAAGAAATTACTCTTATCTTCTTAGTTCGAAGACCAATAGAGCAGAGGTGATCTTTGGCTACTAAACCACTCATCGCTTTTCCCTTTCAAATTCCAACTCAACCTAGAATCAATGGATTCACTGAAGCCCAGAACAAAAATTCTCCAATTCCTTGTGTCGATGAACTAAAAACCAGTAGCAAAGTTGCTTTGTAGATTGGAAAGCTAGGTTGTTCTTATTGAGCTGTGGGTGGTCATTTTTTAGTGCCAGAACTTGATGCATTTTGCTACTGAACCCAATCACACGGAGGCTACTGATCTTCTTCAATTTTGGAAAAAAAATTGTAAAGAAATGTATAGAGCTCACCTTAAATCTAGCATAAACTAGACATGTACATGTATATATCAGTATATTACCAGGCTCAAAATCCAAACAAACTATTAATCATGAATTATTGATGTTGATTTTAGGCCAAGTATAGTTTAGTTGAAGAATTTTTTTAAACTCAACCAAACATTCAAACCACATTAAGTAAAATGATGAAAAAACTAGACAGGTAGTGGTTATTACAAAAAAATAAATCCATAGAATGCTCGGAAACAAAGTACACAGTTGAAGGCACAATTTTTTTTCATTTTAACAATATTTGGCAAAGTCAGAATTGAAATTTAGGAAATGACATTACTTCATTTTTACCAATTAATAATTTTTATATCATCATTTAACATACGCTCAGGCTTAGCCCCTGCATTTCATGCTAAAATGAACTTAGACACATAAATAGAAAATTTTAATCCCATGATTTTCATTACTAAAAGTCTAAAACACAAGGTCAGCTGTTAATGCACATCATTTAGGGTTTTACTTACCAGGCCCATAGAGGACTTATTAGATTATGTGGCTCATCCTTGCAAAAACCAGTGTTCGCTACTGCCCATCACCAGAATTGAAGCTTACACACACACACACACACACACACACACACACACACACACACATACACCTGGGTTTCATCGCTCAAACACAATGCTATTTTTGGACTTAGAATCGGCGCACAATAGCCCCAAGCTGAACAACAAAGTGGACTTAAATGTGCCTGTCACTTTGCTCTGCCTTGAACAAGGGTAAAAAGGGCACAAATTCACAATACCTTGAAAGAAAGAGGAACAACTATGGGCATGAGGCCTGTGATTGGATTTAATCAAAGAAGAGTATTGGAGGATTCCTTTGAGGAATTTGGTTGGGATCATTATCTTAGGCTTTAGGAATGTTGAGTACAAGGAGAATAACAAGAGCATGGAGTGATCGATTTTGCTTCTGTTTGATTTGTTCTTATCGAACAAGAAAAAGAATAGCTACCTAAAGTAAATATTCTAGCCATAGTTAGTGGAAAAAAAAATTCCACTGATAGTTAATTTGAACACTTCACTCACCTAATTAACACTTTAAGCATAACAGTGATATTTGACGTTAAATTCTACTAGGCCAAAAAAGAAACCACACCTAGAGGAACAAGTCATTGGAACTTGTTGTAGTCGCAACAAGTGGATGAGAAATTGCTCCTGCCGCAAGAGGAATTGCTTCAGCTAGAACAAGTATATTAAATTACTATTGCTCCAGCCGCATATTATTTCTCCAAAAGCTTTTGTTGTGGCAGCAATTAAGTGTTCCAACAGCAAATAGAAATTACATATTTGCTTTATCAATCAGTAAAAGGACAAAGAAAAATAAGGGATGCAAACCTCCAACCATTGAGTTTTGCTATATCATTAAGGGCAAAAAATTCTCATGAATGAAGCGATTATTTTTCTGCAAGTTAATTGTTTGTGTCATGATTCTTCTATAGTTGTTTTCTGAATGTACACTTTCCGTTATGTTTAAAGTATTAATTAGGTGAATCAGTGTTTAAATTAATAGTTAGTGGAAAATCTTTTTTCCACCAACGGTGTATAGAATATTTACTCTAGCAAAAATAACAAATTTACCATACGAAATTTACCAAAACTACTCATTTTCTACCATTGTTTTCAAACCTAAATTTTTAAGCAACTAAACATTTAAATTGTGTTCAATTTTATCATTAATAAATATTGATTAGCTGTAAATTAGACATTAACTAATGGAATATTCCATTAGAAAATGACATATTCCATTTTTTTCATCAAGTTATTGCATCCACCCTAGTGGACGTCTACCACTGGATAGAACTTTAACGGTGTTAATATTATATAGATAAGCTAATTTTTTAATTTTTGAATTTTTTCATTAATTGGATAGATAATCATGATTTTTTGTATAATAAAATATTTTTTATTGTCTTTATTGTTAAACAATCCAAACCAATTATAATTTCTCAGGTTTAATGCTAAATTTTTAATATTCTAATTGATATCAATTAACACAGAGACTAACTGATTCATATACAAACTTAACATAATTAGACACAAAAAAACCTGTTACAAATATCAAAATAACAATACTAGACACAAAAATAACACTTTTAGACACCAGACACCAACATAACATAATCAAACATCAGAAACATCATTACTAGAAATCAGAATTATAGTAGTAGTAGTAGTAGACACTAGAATAGTAGTATTAAACACCAAAATAGTAGTATTAGACTCCAAAATAATTAATTTATAAACCAATTTAATATAATAAGACACCAAAAAAGTAATACTATACACTAGAAAAGCAGTTCTAGACAATAGTTCAGTCAATATATGACATCAATTCTACATATACTATACATCAAATTGTGATAATGCTAACATTTTTATTTGAAAGTGGGAGATATTTTTTCAAAAAAATAAAATAAAATCTTAGACATTATTTCTTCCATAATTAGAGAGATTTATTAAAACAATAACTCTTTCCCCAAAAATTAACTACCTTATCTACTCCATAATTATAGATATTTATTTAAAATGGTAACCCCTTACCCTTAATAATAGGTACTTGACACCATTATTGTAAGGTTTTGGGAGCCAAACAATGCATCAGAATTAACCAAAACCCTCCAGGATTTATGTGAAATGGGTAAATCAGGTGTTTGAAATTTTAGTACCTAGTAAGTTGAAATCTTTCGCTTAACTGTTGAGCCGAATCATAAAACTTAAATAGTTGATGTGTTCAAGCCCTCTATGGTATTCACACGAACCCCACGGATCACCACGTCTCCCACAGGTTTCAGCAGGAGCATTCTTTTTATGCTCGTAGTGCTAGCTTACGTCCTCCAAGAAAAAACAAGAGGTGAATGTGGCTGGATATCTCAGAACCTTTTCGGACTTCATCTCAGGGAGGCAGCCATGAAATTAATGCTATATATATATATATATAAAGTGAAGCAAAAATCTAAAGCTAAATAGCTTTCATAACCCTGATCTGATTAAACCTAATTTTTGGCTTAACAATGACTTAACTTTTGGCCAATAATTAACCTGAAATTATCATGAAACCAAAACTAAATAATTTGGCTCATTTATTCAAATAATCCAATTGGCTTTAAGTGTGCGACACTATAGGCTCTTATGAGGTTGGCAATGATCATAAATTATATTTATGATCATAAATAATAAGCAATATCTAACAATACATCATTGTTACCCAAGTGACAAGATGATTGATGATTCGTTTAAACATCTATGATCATTATTCGTATATGTTATTGTTTCTTTATCCAAGATATCAAGACCAAACACAAGACATAGAATGTGTTACTCTTATATAGCCCAATCTATGATTTCTTAATTCTTAAGTTGACTGACTAAAAATGTAAAATTTATAACATTGATATTCCATATCAACTCATCCGAGTATAGCCACATATTTCCTCAGTCTTACTCAATCAAGGTCCCAAAGATATCAATCCTGTTATATATGTGGACAAATCTCATCTTGGTCATACAAATCCCTCAACATCATATATAATATACTCAATGACCACCTTTATATTTACTCAGTTACAAGCAATAAGGGGAAGTATCAAAGTATGTGAATCATATGTAGGGAACATTGATGACCTTAGGTCAAAGGACTACATATACCAATGATCACTATGATAATCGCTTATTACACTCATATAATAATCCTGATAACGTTTTTATGGAGGGTCGATCTAGTACATAAGTTCTTCAATTTGTACCCATATATAGACTACATATCTCATATTAGTTTTTACATACGCGGGTCTTTATATATTATTGTAACTCATTCCACAATATTACTTGACCAGGGACATTTAAGAATACTATTATTCTATGGTTATATTATGTTTAATTATGCTGTGTAGAAACAAACAATAAACACAATTATTGGAATAATGCGTTAATAAAATATTATGACTCAATGAGCGAAATACAATTATCTCATGACTGATTTTTGAATACAATACTAACAATTAGTTCCACACTATTAGTGGTAGACATCCACCCTAGTGGATGGTATAATGCCTCTTGCACCACAATCATCAACAACCATGGTTGGCTTTTACATTCATCCTTTACTTTAGGTAGGCTTAATAGCTTTTTTGTTTTGAAAATTTGGCAACTTTCTAAAAATTATGGTAAACATGATTTTCTTGCTAATGACTAGGATAATTTATGAACAATTGTGATAACTTTTATAATCTCTAACACTAAATAACGATCTTATTTTTTAACCAAGCTAAAAGCAAGTTTTCAAATATATCTTCTTCATTTTATTCCTAAAAAATGAGACAATATATAACAACAGAAACACTATCTAATATGCCATTCATAAATTTATTAGGCCAAAGATAACCCACACTTAGTATAAGCTATACACTCACATTTTACTATTATTTACAAGTTTACCACCTCACAGAAGAAGTAGCTTTCTTCCCCCATCTTTGATTTGGGTAAAACCACCAAGCAATAACAATTTGTGAAAAAAAGGCCCAGTATGAACTCATTTGCCTCAAATTGAGAAAAAGGTGATAGATATAGATTCATTACTTATGTATGAGAGGGAATTAGACCACTTGACCATAATGTAAAATCTCGTACCTTAATATACTAGAAAGTAGTAGATATACAAGCAAAGAACACGAATAGGAAACCTATCCTCCTTCCTAATTACTTGCTATATATTAAAATGCAAAAAATTCTTTTGTGCACCTGGTGCAGTTGTGCGCTAGGACAAACACATGATAGAAGATAATTATGTTAAATCTTCATTCAAAAGACAAACACAGAGAGTAGTTTGTGTGGTCAAATGTAGATCAATATATGACATGTCAAGCCAAGGACTTGATTTTAAAACTCACTTTCGCCCGTAGGGAGTTTAATTTTTTAGATTTCTCTTTTATATTTTTATGTGTATTTTTATAAGAATGTGTATATTTAAGAGTAATTAATAACCTAAAAAAATCACAAACTAAAGTGATATATGGTAATTTATGTTGCTATAATTTATTTTGAAATAAAATTATATTTTAAATATAAATATATTAATTTAGGATGTGTGCCGATAGGGCCAAGTAGGATTAGTTAAACTCATATCCTCCATGGCTATATGGGTAAGGGCAATCAGGGGTTCGGGCAGCTAATTCAAGAAGGTTAGGAATAGATAGAATATCTTTTGATACACTGTACTGTTATGACTAAAACTAGGGACCCTGATTATTAGATGGAGAAATTTGGGTCTAAATGTGCACAAATAATAAACTTAGAAACTGGATGAATTACTTAACCGTTCACCAGAAAAAAAAAAATTAAAAAAAAAAATTTGAGAATGAAACTTTTTCTGATGGAACATGCAAATCTACTATATCATATTCCATGTCAGTCATGCAAGATGCAGCTACTAACAATATGTGTAGCTTGGAATAAAGGAAGGGATTGACAATACCACTTCGCATCTCCATGGTAACTGGAAAATGGTATCATACATGATACATAATCCCCCTTTTTTTTTTCTTCACTTGTTTATTATACTTGTAATTATTTATAGTATAAAAAATAACGATTAGATTCTAAACAAAAGAATTGCAAAGATAAGGAACTCCTCTATTGACGGGTTTGGATTTATGATCCAAAATGAAATTGGCTTAGGCCTAGGCCCCAAAAACTGTAAGTGGACTCTTACAGCTTTTATTTCTACTGTATATGCCGAGACAAGCATGGACATGGAAAAAGTGAATTCATATTTTCATATTTAAAAAAAAAAGTGGATTCATATTAGCAAAGTATCGACTCAAAACTCCTTTAAATTCATATGCCCTGTTTAATTCTGTCTTTAGCCTTTAAATTCATAGTAGTCAACAGGCATGGGGTAGTCAACAAATACACGGCGTAGAGAATTATGTATAAGTTTTCTAAAACATAAATGAGATAGTACTCTTAATTGATTTTGGGGTTTTAGTTGATAGTTTTTTTTTTAATATTCAGAATTGTTACAATTGGAGTTGAACGAGAAAAATTTTGAAATAAGAAAAGCTCTACAAAAACTCAAACTCTTGGCCTTATAATCAGAGACAAATATAAACTTAGAATTCAGACCACTAAATATAAGTCTTGAGTTCTAGTTGATATTGTTCTATTAAAACTTGGCCTTCTGTAGAATTGCTACATTAGTGACAGAAATATGGAGTCTTCTAAAGTCATAGTAATAGCTTCTTTGTAGCAGTTGCTTATCTTCTACATGATTTCTTCCATTTGCGGCTAACTCTCTCCAACACAACATCTTCTAGTCATACAATTTCTACACCGTAGCAACAAATTTATTCTTCATTAGTTCCTCCATCCAACTTAAAGGGAAAAAAAGATAGCGCAAAAACTCACATAGGAAATGACTCGTGAGTCGTGACTCATGAGGTCGAGGACTTGAAGAGAACAAATCAGGTGTTGGGAGCAAAACTCGGACAAATAAAATAAGGTTGGGTGCCATTAGTGTATTTTTGCTTGTGTGTTCCAGCCGTTGGTACGAAATTCCAGACCCCAGGTTCCTTGTGCAGTAGCATCGTCAGCAGGCCCAATGGCAACAAGCCACGAGGAGATCTCTTGAGCATGTCAACAACTTTGTCCAATAAAAATTCAACATTCGCCCTCTTTAATTTCATTTTCCCAAATTCGATTAAATCTCTCTTTCTCTCTCTCTCTGGTTGTGTGAACTGTGATGAGCCGTTAGCGGGTTGCGATGCCTGTGCGATCATCTGACCGAAAGCTCTCCTTCGAGATCCTGAGCCGAAGCAGCTCCCTGGACGAAGACGATGATTTGCTCCACCGGACCAACTCGGATCCAATCATTTCGCAGAACGGTGTCGTCTCTCATGATTGCGATCGCTGCAACACGCGGAAGAAGAAGAAGCACAAGAAGAAGAGAGCGATCGCTGTCGTGAACGAGTTCCCGGATTCTCCTGGAGGAACGACGACGGAGTGTGCCGCCCCCGACGAGTCGCTGTCGAATGGCCACCCGGAGAACGGAGACGTTTTGTTGGAGAACAGAATTTGTTACGGTGGTGGGAGCTTGGTGAGCGTGGTGGAGGTGGAGGAGAGTGTGGTCCAGACGGTGACTGGTTTTGGGGAGTTGAGGCAGAGGAATGTGAGTGGCGGTGGGGAGGAGGACAATCGAGTGGAAGAGAGCGGTGGAGATGTTGCTTCGGTTGGCCAGTCGCTAACTCAGCCACCTCAACCTTTCCCGCAACTGCGGCAGCCGGCTAATGGGAGCCTGACGAGGTTTGAGACGGCGGAGTCTTTAGATTGGAAGCGGCTAATGGCTGAGAACCCTAATTGTAAGTTTGCGTATTACTATCGTACGTTTATGATCTGCATTTGAGTCTTTAGATTGGAATTTCTTTAGACAAATAATTCAATACTCCGCGGGCGCTGCCAAGAGAGAGTCCTAAACTACAGAGAGTCTTAAACTATGTAGATATTGGTTCAAGTAATGGAGTTATATTGACTGCGTTGCCAACATCCAATACTAGGTTGATGCAATTTTTTCCTTAGAGATTCTTTATTCTCGTAGCTGGTGATAGCTGTAAGCAAACTTTTCTTGTAACCACTAGTGCATTTGTTTCCTATGAATCTGCTTCATATATCTATTATTAAGATTGTTTTAGTTATCTTATTTTAGATGTCGTCACGGTGGATAAGTCGCCAGTTAAATACATTCTTGAAGAAGGAAGTTCACTAAGGAGCACTATATCACTTGGAAGTGAGAAAGAAAGGGAGGTTGTATACGATACCATCTTCCGGTTGCCATGGAGATGTGAAGTGGTATTTTCAATCCCTTATTTTATTCTAGGCACGGGCAATGTACACATCTTGTTAGTAGTTGCTAGAATGATATGTAATATGATATATTGGAAAGGTGGATAGGTTTCCTATTTGTGTTCGCTGCTTGTAAATATACTTCTTTCTACTATATAAAAGTACAGTTTGCATTTTGGTCAAGCGCTCTAATTCCCTCTCAAAACTCATGGACCCTGTTTCTGGTTGTATCTCTGGTGTTGCCCAATCTGGGCCTTGGTTCTGGTCTAGTCTGCTTCAGTTTCTGGTTCACATGCAAGTTGGCTGAGGGCTTATACGTAAGGGGGAGTGTTAAATTCTACAAGGTTTCTTGAAGGGGTTTCGTGTCTATATATTGTAGCGAGGCCTCTCCGCCTATCACCAATTGGTTTTAGGTTGGATGCTTTAAGAGTAGTCACATGTATGCCATGTCATTTGCACATTCTGCGCATATGATTCAAATCTCAGAATAGTTGTGTTTCTGCAGCTCATAGATGTTGGCTTCTTCGTGTGTTTTGATTCGTTCCTGTCATTGCTAACCATGATGCCAACCAGGATTCTGATTACCCTTTGGAAGTTTGTCGCTACCAGGTAACTTGTCCCTGCAGATAAACAACTTTCTTTTCAGTTGTGTTCTGCTTATATTGCATACGTCACACAACAAATCCTTCTTTTTTGCTTTGAGTTTTCCAGTTTACATGAAGTTACTTGTGGATGTAGTGTTCAATCTAAGAACAGTTTATGCCCAAAGCTCTGTAGGTGCCTTTCTGCACCTGCACTAATGTCATTCTAAATGATTGTTAATTGTCTTCTTCCTGTAGTTCCTTTGAAATTGCTTATGCTTGAAATGTTCACACATTGTACAGGCATACAGACTGAGTGTCTTTAGTATACTCTTAACCTTTCTATAAATGCTTCCTTTTAGAATCTCTTGATCATATATGTTGTCTGATCTAATTAGTGTATGTGTGTGCGCATTGCATCTCAAATAGTTTCTTGTATAAATATTCCTGCTACCTTGATTCTTGGAATTGTATATACATTTAGCAGTTGTACTGAGGTATATACATGTCTTTTGTAAGTACAAGTAATTTTTTGTTGTTCGACCTATTTTCTTCAATTCCTTGAGAAATTTGAATTAAAACCTTGACTATGGATAAAATCATTTCTCTAGGTGTCTGCTGATTACCGCAATTTTAAATACTTGCACAATTTCACATATTTCTGTCAAATCCTTCTGTTATTAATATTGCAGTGAGTTGTGCTTCTTTTAAATTGCAGTAGTTGCCAAACAATTTAACCATGTTTTGTGGCAGGCAGTTCAAGAGGCCTTCTGCAGCAGAGCTTTGTGATTTTGGCTGCTTTGTTGTGCTTATGTGTGGACTCGGTCTATTGGAGCTCACGGGTGTGTAAAGGATCACCGTAATATTTAATTTTTAAATACTCTATTCTCAAGATATTTGAGACTTGTTTTCAGTAAAACTTCATGTAATGTTAATTGGAGGTTGAAAAAATAATGCTGATGTCTTCATTTTTCTTTTCATTTTTCATCTTCTTGTTCCTCAGATATCAGTTTAATCTATCACATGATTCGTGGTCAAGGGACAATCAAACTATATGTGGTGTACAATGTATTAGAGGTAAGTGGCCTACACAAACCCATAAAAAGCTTCCATTTCAAACCATATGGATGGAGAATTGATTTACACTTTGTTGAAGCTCTTGCATTTGGCTGAACATGTCTATTAAAAAAATGAGGTATCAATGTAGTAGATGTATGGCCCATCTTCCTCTAACATATTAGAAAATATTCTTACATTCCTGCCCCCAAATCTAGCTCTTTTTAAGTTGGAAAACAACTGAAGTGATGTCAGTCAAACTGCAATCTCTAAATTGTTTTCTGGAATCCTCATTAGCCATCTTTCTGAACCAAGTTTGTGATCAACTTGCAGAGCTTTCCTCTAAGTTAGATTCAGGAGCTACATTTTCAACTTTGAAGTTACAAGAGTATTCCGTTACTCCATCAATTAGGTTCAGCTGTGCCCTTTTTCTCAGCTTCCTTATTTTCATTCTCATCTGGCCAGTTTACAACTACTGGCTTCTTACCCTTCTGACCAAACTTGGTTTAGTGACTGACCTGCAGTTTCTTGTACAAAATCTTTCTATCTCATTTTTTAATTACTGGTTGATCCTCTTTGGCCTACATGAAGGGAGAAGCACATGAAATGATGAATCTGAATAACTAAAAGAAAGTATCAATGCTGCAGGTGCGGCCAGTGATCCAGATGCTGCCTTGCAGCAATCAAATTTACTTCTTTGCCTACTTCAAAAAGCATAAATCCATATTTTTCCTCTCTGACACTACTTTTATTTTCGTTGTATCATTGTTTCTGTCAACATGCTCAAAGTTCATCCTTTATGCTACTATTTTCTATATCTTTCATAAATGGCTGGCAATTGTTGCTGTTGGTGCATTTGTGCTTCAAATGACAATGCTGTTAGCTGCATAAAAAATAGCTATTACTGTTAGCATCATATGTTACTGTTACTTCATTACTCTTATTGTCTAATCACAGATTTTTGATAAATTATGTCAAAATTTTGGCGGAGATGTATTGGGAACACTGTTTAATTCAGCAGAAGGACTTGCAAATTGCTCGGAGGAAAACAAGACATTCTGGGTCCAGAGGTTCCTTTGCGACCAGGCCTTGGCAATTGCTTTTTCAAATATCCTTGTGTTTTAATGTCAATAATGCTTTTCAGTTTTCACCCTTACCGTCGCCAGTCAGATTTATTTGTTTTGCGGTCTATGAATATGCACTGTGTTTCTCCATTTGATTCCTTAACCATTTGTACTTCTTCATTCTTTCATTTTGCTAGTGCAGGCAATTACTTTATCAACCTGCATTGTGGCTCACAACAATGCTCTGTTAGCTTTACTGGTGTCCAATAATTTTGCTGAAATAAAAAGTAATGTATTTAAACGTTTTAGCAAGGACAACATTCGTAGCCTGGTTTACTCAGGTGAGAGTACTTTCCCCTTCATTCTGCTAGTTGATATGTTTGTATATGTGGGTGATGTGTTCTTGCTCTTTCTTTTCTTCGTTTTTTTTTTTTTTTTTGGTTTTTTTAGAGAGAGAGAGGGGGGGGGGGTGTGATGTGTGTGTAATTTAGGCCATGCATAATATATACCTTTTTTTTTTTTTTTTGGTCCAAAAGGATTAATACTTACTTTAGATTTTTGGTGTCCCAATTCTTAAAGTGAATGATATGGAATTAAATTATCCTATGTAATATCTCCCGTGATAATATGAAGGGGGAGTGGAAGTGAATCAAGAACCATATATTATCATGGAGCAAAACGTATTTAAATTCTCTATGAAGGGTATGTGGATTAAAATATAACCACTGATCTGTATTTCTGAATAGATATTTAAAGTAGATTGTCAAGTTTTTAAGCTTGGTAGGTTTCTGTTTAGTTCAATGCAAGCTACTATAACTATCCCATGGGAAAATGCACTAGAAGTATTTGTGGTATCTAACTAAACCTTTGTAATAGCTGGCGGGAGTTGAAAACTCTGCCTGACGTCTAAGAGCACCTTCAGTCACATAACCAACCATACTGCTGTCAAAGATAACAAGTGTTAGAAATTGTACATTTGCATCTGGTTTTATATTTTTTTTGTGGGGCACTTGTATCTTTTTTGTTCATCTAATGTGAACTTTTTACTGCATTTCAGATTCCGTTGAGAGGTTCCACATTTCAGCATTTCTCTTGTTTATTTTGGCACAAAATATTCGGGAGGCAGAGGGTCCTTGGTTTGAGAGTTTTCTTTATGTAAGTGTGCCTAAATATTTCCTTGTTGGTCTTATTGGTTGAATGGTAGAGATGATGATTATTACTCTGGAGTTTTGTTGGCCTGCTGACGCATTTTTTTTGAAATTTTGCAGAATGCACTAGTGGTTTTCTTCTGTGAAATGTTAATTGATATCATAAAACATTCATTCCTAGCAAAATTTAATGGTATAAAGCCCATTGCATATTCTGAATTTCTTGAAGACCTCTGCGTGCAGGTATATAATCTGCTATTGCACATTAATCACTACATCCTTCTTTCAAACAAACCCCCTATTGAGAAATAAGAAAATATGACAAATCGAAAAGGTCTTACCGCCAAGAAAAAAAAAAGAGAGAATTTTCTGTTTACCTATATGGTTTTAACCCTTCAATTTGAGACAGTTCCTGTAATAATATATGAGCTACTACTTTTTATCCTACATTTCCAATTTTTTCATGTTCTCAGACTCTGCATATCCGAACTGAGGATGCAAAGAACAGCCTAACTTTTGTTCCAGTGGCACCAGCTTGCGTGGTAAGCAACACACAGAAATTTATTTTCTAATTCCTGCCATACCTTTCTTTTTCCCGTTTTCCCATAGTCAGTAGGTTTTCTCTCTATTATACTGCAAAAAACATAGCCATATTCACTGTAAGATGCAGAACTAGTGAACTTTTTTGCTACAAGGTGTAACAACGTTTTAGAGGCTAATTGATATTTCAGCATCTCTATGTACCAGCTGAGAGAAAGTAGGAAATTGTAAGTTTATTTAGAAACATTGCTGCTGAAGTTGGATCTATTGCAATCAATGGTCAGTATCAACTTCATGGTCATCATCATATCAATCATCATTGTTGTACAACATTTCAGCTTAATTCCAGCTACATCAGTGGCATGAAATTTTGAAGTCAATTAACCACTGAAAGTCATGTTGAAGCAAAGGAGTGAAGTTTCACGCTGAATGCCATTCCTGGGGCACACCCCTTGAGAGTTAAGGAATAAAAAGATGGAATTTCTGAACTGTTATTGTCCTTGGAAATTCTTCAATGCAACAGAAGGAAACATGATCAGATGAAAATGCATAGCCGGCCTTTAAAAGTTCTCACTTTTGACGACTTCTTTTTCAAGAGTTAACATAATGTATTGATACTAATGATGCACAATCTTGTGTTATTGGCTAGAAAACTAAGTGCTTAGCTTTTGTGTTTGTCTGTGTGTTGAAATATGCAGGTTATCCGAGTTTTAGTTCCTGTATATGCTGCTCACCTTCCAACTAATCCATTGCCATGGAGGTTTTTCTGGATTATGACTCTAACTGCTATGACCTATGTAATGCTGACAAGCCTGAAGGTGTTGACAGGAATGGGACTAGAAAAGCATGCAACATGGTATCTGAATAGGTGTCAGAAACGAAGGCATCATCTTCATTCTGATTGATTCAAATGCAGCAAAAAGTGTGCATTTTGGGACAGAAATCTTGCGCCATTGGTTTGTTTGCTCATGCTTTCCTGCACTCTCTGGTTAGAAGAGATTGATAAACAAGGATATCAGATGAGTCTTCAGATATGGCGGAACATGGAAATGCGGATTCAGCACTTCATTCATGGGAACTCTAAAGGAGCTGATGGGCCATTGTGGATGCACTAGCATGGCTCTTTGCTTCGTTGTCTCCACAGAACATGATCAGGCCTGCCGGGTCTTGCTGTTTAGTCGTCAGGGATACAATTCTGAGCGTGTCAGACACTGTTTTGTGAATTGGTGTGTACATGAAATAATGTCACATACTTATCTGTCCTATAGGGCGAAACTGGTGTGTATTTATGCCCCCCGGGCCAGAAAAAAAAAAAAAAAGATGGAAAATAACACCACAATACATAAAGTGAATCTGAAGGAATGATCTTCAGTAAAGAAAATATGAAGGCCATGGGGTAGAGACGTCACCTATGAGGTGAATTGATGATCAATTCACTTTTCTAGCCCAATAACTACTGAGGCTTTAATCCAATGATTTTATTTGGTACATCGAACAGTATCGGTGTTTGTTTGTAATTAGATAATAGATCTTTTAATCATTCAACTTATATACTAATTAAAAACTCAACACTTCAAGCAGATAAAAAAAAAAAGTCCAAAAATATGTTTTTAAAAATAATATTTTTTATTGATTTTTATTTACTAAATTGGGTACCGAAAACATTCATAAAATGTTATTTACTTTCTAAAAGAATTTACTCATATGATCATTAAATTAATGACTTTTAAATTTCTTGATAAAAAAAATCTGTAAAATAAAAAGTAACACAGTAAATAATAATAATAATAATGATTTAAATCATTCATCCTTACCACCGATTTATGATTTATCTATTTAGAACGTTAATCCACAAAAATTCCAATGATCTTTGTTTTTTATTTTATGAAGCAAACTCATCTACTCGACAGTGACCCTCATCAGGATTCGACGTATCTTTCCATTGTGTTTGCTTGGTCTGCTTCGTTAGGTGCATGGTTCTCTTCCATTTTCGTTTTTTTTTTCCTTTGATTTCCTGGTACTTGTTCATCGTGTTTTTAGATTCATCAAAAAGATTAAAGATTGCTTTTATTTCACCTGGAATGATTGGGTTCTATATCCGAAAAATATCTGGTCCGATTTTTTTTCCTTCGATATTTAAGCATTCCAACTGTTAGTTTATTCAAAGTTATCTTTACCAAGCAAAGTGGTCTTGCAAAATGAGAATGAAAATCAAATACGGCTTGGAAGACGAGTTCGATTTGTTGCTGATCTAAATTTTTCAAGGAGGATGGTTTGGTGGAGATCAAGAGCTTCAAATGAATTTTGAAGGAAAAATAAAAAAGTCATTAAGTGAAGAGAATGTAGAGGATGTTAGGACTTAGGGCATAAATTAAATAAGGAGTTATTTAATGTATTATTTTTTATTTGGTAAAAATAGCGAATAAATCACTAAAATTTTTGTGTTGACCCAATTCATTCACTATTTTTTTTTTTGTGCAATATAAACCACTAATACTTTTTAAGTTAGCTCAAATCGGTCACTTTTATAACTTTAATTGTTAAGTCTAATGAAATCTTAGTGTAAAATACCAAGTTTAGTCCATACATTTTCTCCTTATACTCTCAGTTAGGGGTGATTATTCGGTTTGTTCGGTTTAAACCGAACCGAATTAGTCGGTTTATTCGGTTTTCGGTTTTGGATGCTAAGAAACTGAAATAACCAAATTAGTCAATAAAACCGAATCCAAACCGAACCGAAATATTTCGGTTTGGTTCGGTTTAAACCGAATTAACCGAAAAAATGGTAATTAAATTCTATAAGAGATGAAATAAGATAAAGATATCATTTTTCTTTTTAAATTCCATTCAATATAGAAGATTCATTATCCATAGAAAGAAAGAAAATAAGAATCCAAGCTAATTTGGGTTACTTGGTAGTATTATTGTTCATGAAACAAATAAAAAAGAATTTGGTATAAAAAAATTCGGTTATTTCGGTTACTGAATTAACCGAATTTGAAAACAAAACCAAACCGAAACCGATTTTTTTGTTATTCGGTTTCAACCGAAACCGAACCGAATTTCAAATTTTTTTCGATTTTTCGGTTTAAACCGAATACTGATCACCCCTACTCCCAGTGCTTTTAAAGTTTGTAAATTTAACATTTTAACCATTTTCTTTGAGCCCAAATCGATCTTCAACTTCCATTTGTGCATAGTAATTGGGATCCCCCTAAGCTCTTGCAGTGGTCATGTTGTTCCTCCTCTTCCTCAGCCTCACTTGCACGCTGCAATCTCAGCAGCCTTGAAACCCATGTGCACCCACTCCGCCAATATCAAGGGAGATTGTCCACCATTCAGCAACAGCCGATCACCATCATGTGGCACCACTAGTGGCAGAGATTCAAGTAGATAACAAAAAAGTGGAGCACTGGGTGGTTCTCGAGCAAGGAGAGCAAAGGGCGTTGAGCACTAATATGAGCAATGCATCATTTTGAGAGCGATAGCGTGAAGTCGAAGGTATCTTATCTTAGGTGAAGGAGATAATACACTTTGAGGGAGGTAGAAGCAGCGATGAATGGTTGTGGCTATGGAATTGTATAATTGGGGAAGGAAGCCTATATTGACTATTTTAAATCAAGTGGATCTACTTTGTCAATTTCAAAAAGGTAATGGGGGAGTTTTACAATATTTTGAAAGCCGAGTGGATGCATTAATTGGGCCATTTGAATCACTTTAGTAATTTATTTGGCTATTTTAAATAACATTAGTGGTTTATTCGATAAAAAACAATAATGGCTAATTCGGCTAGACCTAAAACAATAGTGGTTTATTTATTATTTTAATTTTTTATTTTGTTGATTTTTCACTTAAATTGTACATCAATCAAGACTATATACTTCAAGCCCCTTTATCAGCCTCGACAAACTCGTCCTTTCTCTCTCAACCCTCTTATTCTTTATCCTCATAACTGGTGTAGGTGATGGCCTATAAAACTGCAATGATGCTGAAATGGATGATAGCTCAAACTCAAAACCCATAAAACGGAGTCAGAAATAGATTACGGATTTTAGGTTCAATTCCAGTTTCATTAGTCATTTTTTCTTCTTTGGGTTAATTCTTTGTTTGCAATTCATCTCGAAATTTAGGTCATGGAAGATGGGACTCTTGAGAATTACATGGGAAGATTGGAATGAAGATTGGGGAAGAGAAGATAAAAGTGGGGGGCGGGGCACAAGTGGTAGACAATAAAATATGTGGTATAAAATGAGAGAAAATTAAAAATTAGTTGGCTAGGGATGCAATTTTCTTTTTAACTTATGGTTTTAGTCTTTTTTTCAGAACAAAAAAAAACCTTATGGTTTTAGTCTATGAATAGCATCACGTCAAAGGGGTTAAGTAAGGGTGATATTGAGCCGAACCGAGCTTGAACAGGCAAGGTTCGAGCTCGGCCCGTTTCAAGTTGGGATGGGCTCAAGTTTGAGCTCAAGCTCGACGAGCTTCCTAAATGAGGCTTGAGCTCAGCTCATAGGTGGTTCACATGATGCCCGTGAGCACGATAGGCTCAAATCGCCGGCACTAGATCTGAGCCAACCTTTCAACTCATCGCCCGAACTCACTACAACCCACTGTCACATCCAGAATCGCTTCACAATATAGATTGTCACCTCGAAGCAACAACGCCTTCTCCGTCATCCCTTGTGGCCTTTCCATGATCACATCCACAGATGTTCTCAAAACCACCTTCAACATCAGCCGTGGATGAGTGGCAACCTGACGATTGTTGTAGGGAGCCAATGACCAATCCTCCATGAACCCCACAAGGAAGTCCTCAACCAACATCTTCACCATTGATTCCTTCTCAATCTTTCACTCATTGCCTTGTCTCATCAGAGGTCTCTACCATCTAGTAGGTGGGTGCACGTGTGTGGTAGGTGTTTGGTCAAGGGTAGTGGATGCGATGCGAGTGAGGTAAGAAGATCTGAAGTTCAAATTCAACTCCAGATGCGAGTGGTAGGACTAATGGCTGATATTGGACTAATTAGTGGGTTAGTGGAGGTCTTGGTTAGTGGGTCAATGGGAGGTGGAGCCATGAGCTCAATAAGAATTATTTAGAAAACCTAATAAGATTCTTTATTATATTAATATAATAATAAGCTCATTAGGCTTGATAAAATTTCGAGCCTGAATTTACCAAGTTCAAAATTCAATTTGTTAAGAGTTTGAATATAAAATGAAGTTCAAGTTAGGGCTTGAGGCTCAATAGGCTGGACTCAATAACAAGAAAAATGAACTAGAGCTTGAACAGCTCAAAAAAGCTCGTTTCGTTTACCACCCTAAGGGTTAAGTGCCCAACATCTTATAGTTAGGGGGATTGAATTGCATTGTGCTAAAAGCTCAAGGACTTTCTTGAATGAGTTGATAACTTTTGAGAGACTAGAAGCAATTTGGACCTAACTTTAAGCTTTAATGATTAAAAGTTAGGTGATTTTTGTTTTAACATAGAAGAGAGGCTTACGGAATGAAATTGGATCTTGAACCTCACGATAATAAGCTTTGGTTGCTATGAAGTTATGTAAAATTATTCAAAAATTGCTTTTAGTGTTAGAGGTTTATATAAGCTAACTCTATTTATAAATTATTTAGTTACGAATGTTATTCTTAATGGAGTGTGCTCTCATATGTTGCAATCCAAAAATTGAGGATTAGAAGAAGAGTTTGTGTATTAACTTCAAATTGGTATAATAGTTTAATTACAAAGAAATGATGATAAATAAAATAGCTCTGACCGGCTTTTCTTTCTTTCTTTCTTTCTTTCTTTCTTTTTTCCCTTGATGTTCATCAGCTTTGCTTTATTACCCTTCTAATCCTGTTTCTGACTTCTAACAATTTCCGGAGCAAATACAGGAGTTCCTCCCTTTAAAGAAGCTTTTGCCTCCCTTTAGCTTTACAAAGTTCAATTTTCCCTTCATTATTTTGAGCCACTAAGTCAAAGTCCTTTTTAGCTGTCCATATAAGGAAGCATTTTGATGTTTGACATTTAGCCCATAAGTTTAGCTGACTCCTATTTCCTTCTCGGATGCTACTATATATGCACTAGTTTTGTCATGTGAACTTGGTTAATGCCATTTTGAAAAGCTTACCTTTTGGAAGGATGGTGAAGAAGGGTTAAAGTCATTTTCACATTTACCTTCGTACAAGATCTTTATATTCAGAAGCTGCATTGAACCCTGATAAATTTGAAGTTGAGTCACATCAGACTCAATTAAGGCAAGACTATTTCAAGACTTATTTCTCTGTTTATAAGATTTGAACACAAGATACTATTTAAGGGAAAATGAACTCCTTTCCATACTCATATGCCTTCGGTGCCATTTTCGCATTAATAAGATTGTCTGACACACAAATTGACTTGACTTGACTCTTGAGTGACTTGTTTGAACAATTTGAGTCTAGAGGTGCCTCAGTGATCCCACAAAAAGTTCATCCTCCTTCCCGCCTACGGTAGCTCAGTCATTGCTCTCTCGAGACTTCAATTTTTATTTTCATCTTCCATTCCAAAAATCTTCACAATCCATCTCCCGCATGCTTCTGCTTCTCTCTCTCTTTCTTTCTCTATTGATTCTTCCGCCATTGAAGCAATTCGAGTTCGACTCGAGAAATGGTAAGAATTGGAAAAGAATTTGACGGGATCGTTCGTTATTCGATTAGTTCTTGAATCGATTTCTTGAATTTTGACAGAATCCGGAGGCAACGATAGATTGGCTCAGCGAACTTCTGGAGAGCCAGTTCTTCGATCCGTGCGAGAGCCACCGGGAGCTTCGGAAGAACGAGAAGAACGCCTTCTGCATCGACTGCAGCGTCGGATTCTGCCGCCATTGTACCAACTCTCATCGCCTTCATCGCTGGCTTCAGATTTGCAAGTACGTTTATCACAAAGTCGTTCGCCTCCAGGACGTCCAGAAGCATCTTGATTGTTCTAGAATTCAGGTCAGTTCCCTAATTGTTTTGGCTCGGTCGCGTCTAAAAGTTTTATCCTTTTTCGGTTCCTTGATTCAGAAGCAAGTTCAGGTTCGTTCTCCTTCTGTTCGATTATTTTACCCAGTAAGTTAGTTTTATCACAAAAAATGGGGAAAGAAAAGGAAAGGAAAAGCTACTGCTCGGCGGGTTCTCTCATATGTGAATGTGAATTTACTGGTTTTCTTGTTTGCTTCAAATCGATTAATGAACTTAATTTGTTTTGTTTCTTGATCAAGAAGAAACGTTTTCTTTGTCTTCTGAGTTGAATACAATCAACTGACTTCCTCATTATTCAGAAACTCCAGTGAACAAATCAAGTTCTGTGTTCTAAATTAGTACTTGGGTTTGGCTGCCTGAGAATTTCTGTTTTTAGTTTAGTTCTAAATTAAGAGGACTTTTGTTCTTGCAGACATACAAAATCAATGGGGAAAAAGCTGTGCATTTGAATCCTAGGCCGCAATCCAAAGACACAAAGCCATCAACAAAACTAAAAACTGGTGGTACTTGCGAAGTATGTGGGAAATTTGTGCAGGAACAACCAAATAGATTCTGTTCAATAGCCTGCAAGGTTCTTAATCATCAACCTTAAATAAACTAGTAAACACATTCTTCAGTCAGTTAGAAAATGGGAACCCTGAATCGGTAAAATCTGCAGGTCTCAGTTGTTTCTGTGGAACTAAATCAACAGCAGAAAGTTGAATCCCCAGCAGCTGAATTTGCTGATCCAGAAATAACAACAGATGTGGAGTCATCACTCTCATCCACAGACTTGTCGGAGGAGAATCAAACAGGAAGTAGTCTGATTACGCAGCCGAGGAAGACATTGGGGAAAAGAAAAGGAGTCCCTGGAAGAGCTCCTTTCTTTTAATCCCTTGAGATAATTTCTCTCTTCTCAAAAACTTCATTTGGTTGCAATTTTTGAAATTTTGAAGCATCTCTGTCAAGTAACTTTCTGTGCTACATCGGTCAAAGAATATGAACTGGGGTTGGTTGTGAATTTAACAAGGCAGCCCCCCTATGATTGGAGAGATTGTTGATCACTTGAGACTGTACAGTTCAAGGCATATGGTTTTGGAGTAACGTTTTAGCTTCATACCCTTTGTAAGCAAATTTGATATACATATAATCCCAAAAATGACTTCATTCTTTTTTCAGTAACGGTCTATTATGAGACCAGTAATAGGATTGAGAATGATTGGAAACTTCTTTTAGTGGTCAAAATAGTAGGAGTACCAAGCCAGTATCTTTAATCACTGTGATTATTATGCAGGTGTAGGATGATTTAATTGTTATCTTGTCTTGCTTTAATGAGCGGGTTTCTGACTGAGCTGGCATGAGTTGATGCTCTGTATTTCCCCCAATTTTCCCCTTATTGTCCTGTTGCAGTTCCTTTGATCCTTGTAACTGTCCAACATGGGGCCTCTTCAGTCTTTATTTCCTTCTGTTATGGTGGAAAAGCAGAGTAGCAAAGATGGGCGACCTTGCATCTACTTGCAGTTTGCACATGGTGTTATAATTTTTTTTTTCTTTTTCTTTTTTTTTTTTGGGGGGGCGGGGGGGGGGGGGGGCGGTGTGGAACTATTCTCTTACGTCTAAAGTTGCGCATAACCATACTTACAAGAGCATACATGTTTGAACATATGTTTGCTCATGGAAGTGAAGTTGTTGAACATATCGGCATGCATCTTTTCTTGTGCATACCAGTTCATGTGCCTGAAAATACAAGCATATGTGTTTGAGCAAGTGTTTTTTATGTATCACTTAGCTTGAACTCCTGGGTATATGTATGTAAACAGACAAGTTCATGTCTTATTGGGGTTACTCAGACATCGAACGTACCTCTAGCTTAAAGTTTGAGCACAACTTGTTGATGGTTCAAGAGAGGCGTGGAGAGAGGTTTCAGGAAGAGGGGGTTTCGGTGAATCAGATCTAGGAAATATGTTTTCACTGAAATATTTCTACGAAAATACATGTAAATATCCAGCTTATGTGCAGGGAACAATTTCGCCCATGATATCCATTTCATGTAGATCTACATTCAATTCATTTTAGCTTTAGCTTAAGTTAATTAAATTTAAAATAGCTTTTTTTATTTTTATATTTTTTTTTTCAGAACCGATTTCATCTGAAAACTAATTATGTAGTTATAAAAGTTTACTTGAAAGTAAATTTTTATGAATTTTTCTTTCTATGGGCAATAAAAAATAAAAATTCTTAAAAATATAATAGTATCATAAAAATTATATTGTAAATGGATTATTACACTTATATAATACTCCTTCCACCTCACCAATCTCATTCAATTTTTCTTTTTGAGCCATCTCAAATTTTTTACAATATTTCTATATCCAGTAACTTGCTTTATTATACTATCATTTAAATATCTATCTTTTTTAACTTTTCTGATTCACATGCAAAAAGTTAAAAGTAAAAACAAAATTAACACATATTTTTTTAATTTTCTTAATTTCTGTGTCAAAGTAAATGAAGTAATATTGGTGGAACGAATGAAGTATTAATTTTCAAATGACATTAATTTCAGACATAAAATATGTGAAAATAAAAATAAATTATTTTAAATTAATTTGAATTAAGTTAAATAATACTGAAAATTATTAAGCCGACAGTATTATGGTTGCTGAAAATGCTTCCATCTTTTGTTATTGGAGTAAAAATTATTTGTGGTTATTAACCTTTTTGCGTTGCCCTAAATGACCTCTAACCTACATTTTATCATTTTAAAGTCTCCAACTTTTCTATTTTTGTCCCATGTGCCATCATTCTGTCACTTTCATAGTTAACTTTAACAAAGTTCCAGCAAAAAATGGTCAACTTTTATCCCTATTTTCCTCCTCTTGCTCAAAGCACCATCAAAATATTATATCTAACACTCCACTGCTAACCCTATACTCGCTATCTACCCCCATTGCCATTAACACCAAACCTCTCCACCGATGGTGCATCTACGCCACCGGTACGCCACCGTCTCTAGCCAAATCTGTGCCATCCAGTACGCCACCCTATTCGGCCTTCATCTGCGCCATCCTCCCTCCATGAATGACTAGCTCTCCAATCTCTCCCTCTGGTCCATTGCTCCCTCCTCAAATGCCGCCACTTCCTTGCCTTACTATCATCTTTAACAGCTCGATTCTGGGCAAACGGAGAGTGCGTTAATCGACGGCATCCATATGGAGATAGGCAGCGCCACCGATAGCGGGAACAGAGCCCAGATCTCTTCATTCTCCGCACAGATCCCGAATCAAGGTGGTGGATGCCGTCGTCTTTATTGTGTTCCTCGTCATCGTCATCGTCATCGTCATCCCCTCTTGATTTGCTTTCAAAAGTCTCCGCGACTGAGCTTTCTTCTACAATTGACTGGTAAAATTTGAATTCTCAGGCACCGATCAATTCTTAGAGATCGATTTATTGTTTTCGTGTTCTATGTTAGAGATCGATATATAATTTTCATTTTCGCATGTTTGAATCCATCAATTGAATTTGATCATGGTTCTGAATGAATAAATGCCCTTTTAATTTCAAAATTTTCCAATTTGATAGTTTTTGTCTTCAATTGCCATACATTTATTACAATTTAGAGCTTGTTCTATTGTATCTATGGGAAATGCAGCCCTGGCATGAGTCTGGTGGAGATGGTCGTAGGTTGCAATGTTTGTTGTCTTGGCAATGGAAGGTGGAATATGTCTAGCTTGAATTACATTGTTCTTTGGGAATCTGGGCTCTTTCTTTTACTGCTCAAACTACCCTACTCACTGTCTCTCTCTCTCTCTCGCTCTCGTTTGCCAATCTAGCTGTCCTGCTGGTAAGTTCTGAATGTGTAATGTATCCGACAGCCCAGCTGTGTAAACCTTGTTAGAATTTTGGAAGTTCGCGATGTCTGTTCATAATAATAAAACATTAGAAGCAAATCTTTTCCCTTGTATGTTTCTACTTGTTTCTATTATAGACCAACCGTTTGAAATAGCAGACAAGGCGTATCGTTGTCAACCTGTTTGTAGCTATTTGTAGTTTGCTTCAACACCAATTCGTCTTCCTCACTGGAAAAGGTGTGGGGTTCTTGCATTTCATGAATTTGAAGGTTGTCATTGGAAAGAAACGAGCAGTACAGATGCGGAGAGGGCAAATGATGGGGGGAGAGGGAGATGAGGGGTCAGGGGGAGTATTGGGCAGTGATGGTGATGGCTGGGGATGTGAGAGAGGGAGAGAGGGGGAGATGATGGTTGTAATGATAAATTTACTAGATTGAGGATAATTTGAATGAGAATAACAATATATAGAATCAATGTCAGTATTTGTCATAGAAATTTCATGTAAGTTAACCTTGAAAATGATAAAATAACCATGATTGGGACAATAATAGGAATGTTATGTTAGGGATTTTAAAAGGACAAAATAAATGCTAGATATCCATTTAGCACAACACGAAAAGGTTAGGGACTGTAAATGAATTTATCCTATTTTATTATTAAAAGTTTTCGGAAGAAAGTTTCGTAGGCCCCGTCGGCAAAAGCTTGTTGGCATTGGTTTTGGGCATTCATCCCTTTAAAATCAATAAAATATCTCCTTTTCATCCTCAAGCATGCACAACAATATATGCACCGATTACAAGGTCACGGTGTTTTTGGCTGTAGAAAAAATTCATTTTTGACTAAATTATTTTTTCCTTTGAGCCTACATAGCCTGAAAATTACTCATTATATCCTCTAACCCCTGCTGCAATGATATTTTCCATCAATTCAAATAAAATTCATCAAATGATCAAAATGGCACGTTTTAATGCATTAAAACAAATTAGGACGGTGTCAAGAGCAGGAAACAATTCGAGACGAGAATTGAAGTTCAGGAATATGCTGTGAAACTAATGAATAAGGTACAAACCAAAAGCCTGCAACTTGGAATATATGAAGTGCTCAAAATGTATCATTTACTCAGATTTTTTATCAGTGATCAGCATTTCTTGTCAAAAAATCCGATTGCTTAAATTTAACTCATTGCTTACATTTAACACGAGTCAACGTCACATCTAAGGTGATCTAAGACCATTCACTCCATGGTAGAAAGAACTTGAGTCAGACAGGCAAGCAATACGGTGACTGCAAAGCTTTCTATGGCCACTGTTGAGGAAGCTCCAACATATGGATTTGAAACTGAAAATAAATAGTTACAGTCTAAATCAATCCTTCATGCTTTCTTGCATTTAGTCGCCGTAATAAACACAACAGAGAAGAGTATCACATAGCTCGACAAGCAAATGCTCTAGGAAATAAATAGCTGGAACAAAGAAAAAGCGAGAAATTGTTTCCATGTTCAAGTTCTAGAGAAGATATGCCATTCTCTTGTTTTGGTTGGTCTGAAGAGCTAATTGTTAGGCAGATTTTCAAGGATCAGGATAATTAATCATCAAGAAAACAGCATAATGCAAAATATGGACCCCCCAAAGAAAAGTATTTATGCAAAACATAGCATTAAATAGCATTTGTAACAGATACAGATCCTTGCCTCAAGCAATATGCTCAGCTAGTGTTAGGATCTTGACATGCTTTTTCTTCCTAAGCTCATGGGGCACTGGTCCAAATACTCTGGTCCCTATCGGCTGCCCTTGCTTATCAACAAGAACGACTGCGTTGTCATCAAACTTCACCTCACTCCCATCACACCGGCCACGCTGCATGGCAGCACGGACAACCACACCATAAACTACCTTTCCTTTCTTGACTTTTCCATTAGGCATTGCTTCCTTTACTGATGCAACTATAGTGTCCCCCAATCTTGCTCCTTTCTTCCCTTTCAAAGCTTGTATGCACATAACCTTTTTTGCTCCTGAGTTGTCCACAACCTTGAGAACCGTCCTCATCTGTATGAAAGTCCTATGCTGCTGCAGAAATTGAGAGACAAAATTGACAACTTTTCTTACATAATGAAAGGTCAATTCAGGATCAGTGCCACTCACATCGGAAAAGCAAATACAATTGGCTTAATACCAATTTCAAAACCCAGATGAGTTGGTCAATTGGAGGTAACAAATTAAGCAAATCCATAACCCCTAATTATCCGACTAACATTTACCTATCTTTGATTATCAACTTATATAAAATATAAAGCATGCCTTGAAGATAATGATTAACTCATTAAGCAGCAAAAAGGAAGAAAACTTAGCATGGTTCTGACCATATTCATTTCCAGTAAAAGCAAACTGTATTTAACAATTTTGCCTGACAAAAGTTTTACAGCTGAAACCCAAATAACTATTCAGTCCTAAATCATAAGAAACTAAACAATCAAAGAAAGAGAAACTGACCTGAGACAACAAACTGTTGATCATCGTTTCATTTGTTTTTTCCAGTAAACCCGACGTACTGTTGCCGAGACCTCCGAGGAACGATCGGCCGGCTAACAATTTGTTTCCCGCAAAGGTATGAGCAAGGAAGCGATTGAATAGGAAAGAAAGCTAGTTGGATAATCAAATTCACAGATTCGTAGAAGGAAAATCTGAAGAAATACGTCAAATGACATACCTCGAGAGAGTCTTGAAGCGAGACTCGCAGCCATTTCGCTGAAGAATGCACTCGGATGGGAAGAAGAGAATCAGAACTGACGAGTTTGAAAAGAAAAACCCTGCGACTCTGGGGACGCGTTATTGGGTCCGGACACTACGATCCGTCATCGACCTGGGCCATCCATGGACTCATTCCTTACTTTGGGCTACAGGCCCAACGGCGAACTTAAATTGCCGCGAAAGGGGTTAGGGTTTTCCCTTGTGCACATCTAAACTCTGATTCTCTATATAAAACCGCCATTGAATCTTAAGATCTGAATAACCTCGGTCTCACCCGCTCCACGGTAATCTTCCTTCTAGGTTTCCTTTTCTGGGTTCTTTGATCTTTTCTGTTTCCAGTTATTTTGGAATTTGTGTGGGTTTCTAGGGTTTATGATATCTTTGTTTGAATTTCTCATGTTCGCGATGTACAACCTTTGTTAGGGTTTGGATATACGGCGGCATTGCGTCTTTTGTTTTCATCGGTAGGAAACTGGAATTAAAGGTCCTAAGTTTTTCGTTTGATTCCTACAATGGGTTTGAGCCCCTGATGACGACTGAAAAATATAACTTTCGTTCTTCCGAGGTTGCTCCATGCGGAGATTTTATGGAGACCTGAACTGAAGGGGTTTTTGCTCATTACATTTGTGTCGTCCTATTTTTTCATTATGATTCTTGGTACGTAAATTCTTTATGGCCTTCTGTTTTCTGGATGTGGAGAACCCAGAAGTATTGGTCCAAGCTTTGATTTTTGTTTCTTGTTGTGGGTATGAGCCTCTGCTGATTAGTGGAATATAATACTTTCGTTCTTCCTAGATGCTCTGTGCGGAAGTTTTTTTGGAGACCTGAACTAAAGAGACCTAGCACTTGAACGCACTATTATGTAGCCGAAAAGCGCAAAGTTTCCATTTAATTGATCCGATTTAATGTGTTATTGTGTTAAAAATATAGAGCCAATTCAACAAGATTGCAAATGCCCCTCAAAGCACACAAAAATTACACAGAATGCCATTCTGCCAAGGCGTACCACTTGACCGCCGTGCTGCCACTCTCACGCACACGATCTGTTGATCCGACCCCATAAATGGCCAAAGAATTCAAAACTGAGTGGTTTCAAACCACGCCGACTTCCCGATGGCTCCTTGATTTGCAACTGTCTGGTTCAATACGACCGTTCGTACCATCTCCAGCCTATTGGAACGATTCCCAGCCGTTCGCACCATCCAACTCACGGGTTCAACTGAAAACGGCGATTGTACGGCGGCGGCAGGTTGAAAGAGCGTAGGAATCAAACGATTGAACGACAGACGAGTGAAATCGAGGATGAGGACGGCTGCTAGCTTGTTGGTCCTTGATCTTCCATCTTACTGGTGATCCCTAGTAGCCAGAACCCTATGAAGATGAGGACGGGTGAGACCGCCATCCACGCAAAGGAGAAGGAAGAAGATGCCATGTAATACAGCTAATTTCAAGGGTAAATAAGTAATGTTGACTATGGTTCCCACATCCAAAAACCAAGATTTGTCAAAAAACGTGTTAATGTGGGAGTTAATACTGGCAGTCAGTCTTTTATGTGTACTTTAGCTGATTATCTTTATCTTTTTGGTGTTATTGTTCTGTTGCTGTTTTCTTTTCCAAAGGTTTCCTTCGTTGTTATATTTTGAGATATGATCTAATAAAAGAACCTGAGGTTTCATGTTGAATTTTACGTTGCAGGCTGGCAAGAATGAGGAGGAAGAATTTAACACAGGGCCACTTTCTGTTCTGATGCTTAGTGGCAAAAATAACACGCAGGTAATGTGCTAAAGATCCCTCAAGTGTCAGAGTACTTGTCACTTGTGCATTTAAGCAGTTAAGTATCCTCCAGTACTCCTCTTTCATGTTTATATATAGATTTGTAACTAATTGTCTTACAATGTGAGCACTGAACAGGTGCTCATTAACTGTCGGAACAATAGAAAGCTTCTAGGTCGGGTGAGGGTCTTTGACAGGCACTGCAACATGGTTCTGGAAAATGTCAGAGAGATGTGGACTGAGGTTGGCTTCTGCAAGACTTAATTTTTTTTTTCCTGATTTTGTTTTGAAACCTACAATAATATACCTTTGATGGCATACTGACATGGTTCTTTGCAATTTTGTATAGGTGCCAAAGACTGGTAAAGGCAAGAAAAAGTCCCTTCCTGTCAATAAGGACAGGTTCATCAGTAAGATGTTTCTTCGTGGGGATTCAGTTATCATCGTTCTCAGAAATCCCAAGTAGGGCTGCCGATGAACATGGGATAGATAGCTAGGGTGGCATCATCTCCCCAGTCCTATTTCAGCCACTACCTTGTAGGACGGTGCAATTGCAGTCCAGCCCTGTTATTTTGTAGCAACTCTCTGATGGGGTAAACTGGTGATATGGGCAACTTGCTGAGCTATTCAATTAGTTACTTGCACTGGAAGGTAGCCCAGAGCTTGTGAAGTAAGTTTGATTGGACAGGGAAATTGGTCAGTATTCAAATCGTTCCATTATCTTCTGTAAATTATTTGAATGAAGTCAAGGCATATATGACCATGAGTTGGTGGAAAACAATGATAACAAGGCATATGCCCGTGAGTTTGTGGATTACTTCTGATAACCTTCTGATGCCCAGTCACCGATGCTAGGGGAAGACAAACTTAAACCTCCAACGATACCACCAGGTGTAGAAAGACCAAGATTCCCTTTAGAGCCATCGGGCCTGTCTTTTGCAATTAGCATTGGAATTGTGGATAATTTATTGAAGGTAGACCATAAGATAGCCTTTTTTGAACTGTAAAGCTGATGCCAAACAACGGCAATTAACATTTCACTTTAATCCAGCCGTTTCCCAATGAGCGCTTCAGCAAGTATAATTAGAACAATAGACAAAGTAAGAATACAGGGATGATACACTAATATGATTGTTTTTGCAGCTTTTAGCTAAGTGACAAAACGAGCTGAGCATGGAGTGGGTGTGTTGACATAAAATAGAATGATTATTTCACCCAAGTTTTAGCTTAAGCCTTTAATGTGGGAGATGAATCTTGATACCAATTGTGACTTAGATCTGCCAAAAATGAAAACAGACATTATGTCCAAATGCTTGGAAGTTCAATATGAATTGGACTTAAACAAACTGAATTCGAGGTTAATTAATCCTAATTTACTTTGAAACGGTAATGGAATGTTGGTATGTGGAAGCATCTCTTTGGAAAGTTGCTTAAAACTGCTAACAACAAGAATGATAATGACAGAGAGTTGTTGCAAGCCTTGAGGGAGTGCGTCCTGAACTAAACTATCTGAATCATAGAGAAACTAAAGGACTTGATGGCGAAGCAGAGGCCTTCCCTCAGTCCTCTAATTTTCTTCTGAACTTCATTAGAAGAATTGCACTTTCTTGCCTTGCAAACAAGGGACCTATAGATGGTAGAGGCTCCTCTCTGAGCCCCTGCTCGTGTCTACATGTACCTAAGCGCCGTTGCTCTCTTATCGTGTATAAGTAAGTCGGTATAAATAAATAAATCCGAACCTGCGTGTCTATTATTATCCACCGGAGTTTCTGTGTACCTGTCACTTTCTAATTTCTCAGGCAGACATTGTTCTTGTATATGTAATAGCCACATTTTGTGTGTACAAAAAAAAAAAAAAAAAAAAAAAGATAGATCAAAGTGAGCGAACAAGCTATGAATCTGACGGAAAGAAAGGAATCAGGAAAAGAGTCTGGCTTAAAAACAGGAGCTAGCGAATTATGCAAAGTGCGGATGAATTGAAGTGGCTCTTGATCTGAGTATGTACTGCAGAATCATCCATCACACTGACAGATCAGAGGAAAAATTTTCAGAAAGAAGAAGATTGGAGAAATTAATGGCGATATGATGAAACTGGAGAAGAGAGGCATCCGCAAGAGTGAAGCTCTCAAAAAGGTTGCTTTCGCATTATTCTAGCCGTATGCACATACAATCTCTAGCTACATGTATATATAATATTTCACACTGCAAATAACTAGTCGTCGATTTTTTTTTTCTTTTTGTAGAAAATTAGAAAAATTAATTGTGCACCCTGCAGAGAAACCTTCATTTGACAGGCGATGACCATATCTCCTAAACATATTAACTAAGCTTACAACATTTTTTTGGAATTAATAGATAACTGCGATAGACATTAAAGCTGAGTACTACGAATTCGAGTTGCCGTTTATCAGAAAAAGCAAGAGTATCTCACAAAATCAACTCTATAGAGGGGGATGCTATGTACGGATGTTCTTAACAAGCTATATATCTAGTGATTGGCGTAAAGTTAAGTGAAGCTCTTTCCTTTCTTTCTTTCTCTCTTCTTCTTTTTGTGTGTGTGTGAATTTATGCCTTGCAATTTGCGCTTGAATTCCTTTTGATATCGCCTGTTCACCCAATTCAGTAGCCTTTTTTTATCGCTTTTCGACAATTACAATAGAACACTATTCTTGGGTTATCTGGTTATAAATACTTTAGGTCTGATGACATTCCAGCTTTCCTTCTTCTTTCAATACCTATTCAAAAGAGAATCCAGTGGTTATAACTACTAGGCAAGTGCAATTAGTACATTTTGCCAAGATTGATGGGGGGTGTGTGCGTGTCTTCAGGAGAAGCATAAGGAAGAGATGGACTTCATCTTCGTTGATGCAGACAAAACTTGGTACAAGGATGATCACAATTAGAAAAGGAACTTGTGAAGATTGGAGGGATCATAGCCTATGACAACAAATTGTGGAATGGGGTTTGTGGCTGAAGAAGAGGGACAGGTGCCTCAACAGGCAAGGGAAGCCAGAACTGGCATATTGGATTTAATTTCTGATGCCTTCATGGAGGTTTCACCACTTTCACTTGGTGATGGTCATGCTCTCACTTTATGCAGGAGCTATTTGAATACCTACCCCTGTTTTTCTTATACAACGTTTATTAGTCAACACTTTATCCAAGGTCAGAAAAAAGCCACTCATGGGAAGCTGGTCTTCCATCCCGACCTGAGCAAGCCCCTACTATCTTTGTTATGGACAGAGCATGGCATAGTTCATCCAATATGGTTGTTGCAGCATGGATCCGGATGGGGATAAATGCCCCGCCTATTCTTTAGGATAGTTGTTTTCTCCCTCATTACTCTTTTGAATTAAAAGCTGAATCACAAACTCTAAAAAATGTTTTATAATCGGCCTTACATTACCGGAACTAGTTGCTACTTTGCTTTCTAATTGTTCTTCGATCATTGCTGCTTTTTGGGGTTCTATGGTCCTTCATCTAGTGTTATTGAGTTTAACTCAAAATATGTGTACAATGATGAGGCAGTTTACTAGATGCACGGTAATTATTGTCCCTCGAGATAGAATTTTTATGACGCATTTTGTTGCTCAACGTTTTTTTGCTGCATGGTTTTTTTTATCTCTCTTCTTTGATTTTTTGCTTCTAAATAATAAAAAAAAGGTAGAACAAAGATTGTTTTACCTTTAAATTGAGAAAATAATAATAGTAATAATAATAATAAATTTTAATTTAGAATGCCCGTAATTTGCTTTGACAGTTTAAGCATAAGAATTTATTTTCATATAATAATTTCTTTGTGTTTAAATCAAGATTACCTTGCCCCTATATATATGAGCAAAAAGTCTCTTTTTATTATACTATATACTAAAACCCGTTTTCGGGTTACAGTTTATTTGAACAGTAAAAAACAGTGTCTTTCCGGTTTTGCCCCTTGGTTTTGGACTGGTTCACTTGATTTTTTTTTTTTTTTGACGTGATTGCTTTGTTTAGAAGTTTTGTTAGCTTTTGGAAATAAAGTATCTTTTTAAGGGCCTTTCTTGACATTCTTCCACTTTCATTCTGTTTCACGTTTCTTTTTGATGAAACGCATTTCCAGTCCCTGTATTATTTCCGTTTCTCATATTAGGCCACAATTTTGATCAACTTGATATTTTGGACCCTAAACTTAGTAACTACTTAATTTTAGTGTTTTTGTTTAATCTCTTGATTCTTTTTTTTTTTTTATGGTGCGTTGTTTTCTAAACTAAAACATTAGTCATCCTAGTTTATTTATTTTTTTTAGTGAAATAGAGCTTTTTTTCCTTAATTTTTTCTGAGTTAATTGTTAAACTCTTAATACATAAGGTTTTTACATTTTCTCTTTGGGCCCCTAAACTATTTTTATTACTTTTCTTGATTATTATTTTTCTTAATATTATGATATTATGTGTCCGTCGCAACGTGCGGACCTTTTAACCTCGTTATTAACTAAGAGTTGATTGAAAAATAAAAGAAAAGTGGAAGATTTGGAACCTAGGGAGGAGAAATGTAATTGCAACGAAATCACATTCTTATTTTCTCCTTCCTTTTTTAATGCATCTTTGATGATAAATCCAAGGAGGGATATGGGCCTAGAAAAGGCCTCGAAATACACCTTTCCCTTGTCTCCTTTTCATTAATGTCTGCGAGGACATGAGACTGGCTTTGCAAGTAGCCAGCGTGGTAAAATTAGTGGTATTATCCTTTCAAGAAAGTGAGATATCCAAAAACCAATACGGATGATCTAGTTGAGAAAGGATTTATGTATATGTTGTAGGAATTCTGTTGTTATTATATTAACATTACATTTCTGAATATATATTTAAAATATACAAATTTTATTAGATGAAGCTATATTATTACGAGTGTTAAAATTATTAAAAAAAAAACCATGCATGCTTCCTCGTGTCCCTGCATCATGAGGTTGTCTGGATCTGGGGCAAAAAATTGAAGGGGGCAATTAGATTAAGGTTCCTTGTGTGTCTTATATGTAGGTCCTAAAAACTACTTTCCAGAAAATCATCTAGGTTGGGGTTACATTTTGAAGTTTATGCATGTCTGTTCATATGGTCCCCAACTAATTAAAGATAATTAATTATAGAAAATAATTAAGTTGCCTGATAGGCTTCAAAACCGTGAGATGAGAACCGGAGTTCTAGTCTAATTAGTAAACCTTCAAATTCATGTAGTTAATTTGGGGAAGTCAAGGGATATGAGCCCAAAAGCTGTTGCATGCATTTTTAAAAGTCCCTTAGCAATTGTCGTGAAGCTTCAACCTTCAACCTGCTTAGGATACCAAGGAGAAGATCAAATGATCAAATCCTACCTCCATCAAATTCCTTATAAAATACTAGCAATGCCGGTTTGGTAGCCTTCAAGTTAAAAAAAAATAATAATAATTGCCATTTATCATTTCTCTTAACTACAAAGTAGCTCCTACCTTTATATTATTTTACATATACTTCTAATACAAAGAAAAGTCCTTTAACAATTATATCTCTTTTCGTTTAACCCTAAAAACTTGTAATATGATTATATACATAGCTTGATAAGAAATTAGAACTCAGCTACCCTATACAAAGGTATAGATGACAACGGGGCGGATTGGGTACAAATTTGCCATATCCATCACCTGCTTGCCAAGGCTGACTAGCAGAAAGCTATACTCACATCCGCCACCTGTGGGTCATGGGCTGCTCGCAGATTATCCACGAAGACACACACCATTATTCTTCAAACACCAATCAGCTAAGACACCATTAAAAACAAAAGGAACAAAAACCTTGGAAGAGATTTCGAAAGCAAATCCAAAGGTTGAAAAGAAGATTGGCACAAAAAACAACTCTAAGCAAAAACCAAAAAAATCTTAAACTGATCAAATAATGAATAGTGAGCAAAATGTTAAACTAGTTTAGAATCCCCTCCGGATTTTAGAATCCAAAGTCAAGAATCTCTGGCAAATGGGAACAAGATAAGTGACTCATGCTTCACACCAAATACCCAATAACCTGCTTGATGGGATGGAATGTCTGATAGGTCAGAAGATTATTGATAACCAAATGGAGGAAGAAAGGAACGAAGATGGAAGAGAACAACACATGAAGAAGAAATAGGACTAACGGCAATTTGGTAAAAAGTAGGGTCTTAGTTGTATTATATAGGGCTTATATTTATTTTGTTTGGCAAATTACACTTTAATCACTTGAGTTACTTATTTTTCTCATATTAGTTTATTATTTTCAAAAGTTACAATTAAGTTATTAATAAACAAAGAAAACTTGTGATGGGTTGTGGGTATAGCGAGTTTATCTACGGGATAAAATTAAAATTCATGACAGGTAGAAGTGTGCAATTTTCACAAAATATATACAACCCATCAATTGAGTATTCACGGGTTGCAGATTTCACATTATCCACTATCATCCCTATAAAAGGGATTTAGAGCCTTATGGCTCAAGCAATATGCATATATACTAGATCCAAAGAGCTGAAGACCAACTCACTCACCATACATATACTGCTTCTCATATATGGTCAGTCGCCTATATCCCTATTAATTTGACCTACTTATTATTTGCCTTCATCTGTATATATAAAAATTAAAAAACAAAGAAAACATTCATAATTACTCAATTTCATTTTGAATTCCAGATTTTGTTATATAAAAACCCACATTCTAAAAGTTCATGGTTCGTCTTTGTTTTTTTTTTTTTTTTATGGATCGTCTTTGATCTTAAATCTATGGTTTTTAAATCATGAGAGATGTAATAATGCTTCTGTTTTATTCTAAAATTTCTCTTAACTTAGTTTTACTGTAATGATTTTTTTTAATAATACGTTAATTTCATTTCATTGTACCTTTACAAGTTATTAAAGCAAATATATTTTTAAATGTTACACTAGATGTATGAAGCCTAGCTACTAGCTAGCCTAATAGCCAGATAGGAGCTAATTTCTTTGTTAATCCTTGGCAGTAACCACTAACCACATGGGAATCGTCACGCTAGCTTCTGGCATAAGACCGATATGTTGGTTGGTGCACTTAAAAGTAAGACCCATGCATGCTAATTAATTACTAACTCAGCAGAATAATTCTTATGGAAACTTAAAATTATCTTCTGAGGAATGCCTTAATTTATAGTTTACCCCCTCTATTTTTAGAAATTATACTTTAATTTCTATTTTTTTTATATTATCTGATAACAATTTTTAAAACTATATTTAAATTATATGATAGTCATCTTCTGGTAACTTCAGTCTCTCCAATATTTCTTTATAGGTAGTAGATATTTCAAATTATCAGTTTTTTTTTCTATAAATATAACAATTTTCTCCCTATAAATACATATCAGAATTTTTTAAAGCTCAGTTGGCTATGAAAAAAATATAAAAAATGTTAAAATTACTGAAAAATTATTATCAGATAGTTTAAATTAGGGTTTTAGAAGTTGTTATCTAGCATTGTAAAGCAAACAAAGGGTAAAGTGTAGGTTTTTGAAAATATTAGAGGCAAAGTGTAAGTTAGGCCAAAATACAACCCGGGGGGGGGGTTGGGTAATTTTCACTATTTTTATTGTTGCTATAAGAAACGGTAGTACAAGGCAACTCCCAATAAAAATAAGAACCTTGGAATAGCTCCCCCACGAAAACTAAGAAATATATAAATGAAAAATGCCTTAATCTGAGCCAATTACAAATTCTAAAGGCTCTCGCACCTCCTTACTCAAGTGAAGCCAAGTAATTAATTTAAAACACTCACGGATCAGTAAGAGAGACTAAAGTGGCTTTTACTTATATAAATTTTTTATTAAATTTTCAGTATAATATAGAAATCTGAAAAAAATATTATTTTTCTAAATTTTAAAAAATTCATTGATTAAAGTAAAAAATATTTAAAACTATCTTTTTTTTTTCTTAATTAACACATGAATTTTCTAAAATTTAGGAAATGAATTATTCAACATTTTTAAAACAAGCTATTTCTATCAAACCAGAACAAGAGCCATCAGAAAACATTAGAGCATAAACCTAAACAAAAATTTTATATATGTACGTACGTATGTATATGCGTGTGTTGTTCTAAATAGGTATTAATTCTTTATTTTTGTCCTATTGAACTACATAAACTAATAATGTGCGTCTTAATTGGATATTTTTCATCAAATTGACCATTTAACCAGATGTAAAATGAAAATGTGACATTAAATAATATTACTAAAATAAATTTAAAATGAAAAATTTAGTCCTCAAACTTTAACAACCCTAAATTCTAACCATTAAATTTCCAAAATCGACTGTTTAAACCCCAAATCTCACCATATTCTTCTTCCGAATCTCATCCGATCTGCCTTCCAAATCGACCCATCTTTTTTACAATTAATTCAACAAAGTTCTGAACAACCGAATGAACATTCAAGCTGAATAAACAGAATTTTGAAGCTTTTGCTTCTGCTTGAGATTGAAGAAGTTGCTGTAAATCTTAACAGATAAGTTTAGCATTTTCTCTAACAGGTGGTGGGTCTGCTGATCTGATGCAAGGAAGCAAGGGGAAAGGGAATGGTTGGGGGTTCCAGGCAAAAAGAACAATAAATATCTTCAAATCGAGTGGAGATATCATATTTGAGCAACAACAGCAAAATATCCCACTCAATTGTCCACCGATTAGCTCCGGCCTCGACGCCGCAAGCCCTCACCGAGAGGCTCCCGCCTTGATGCCGCAAGCCTCACCATGATGGTCGATCGAAGAACAGAAGGAGCGTGAAGAGAACCTGTCGGTCTGTCCGATGCTCGATCGACAATAACCGTGACGCCGACTGCCGTCTCTGCCAAAAGTCACTCGTCAACACTGGTATCGCGGCGGGGGCTGGGTATGAACGATGACATTTCGGTATCGACGACAAAGGCTGGGGTAGCCCTTTGGAATCATGAACAGAGATTAGGAGCAGTTGAGTAGAAACCAGAGATCGGGTGAGGGAAGAGCAAAATTGATTTTACTGAAAGTTTAAGGTTTAAAATTAATAATTTAAAAAATTTAAAGACTTAATTTATTATTTTAAATTTATTTTAGTGTTATTTAATGACATATCAGCTTTTTCCATTCTAGTTAACGAAAAAAACGAAAAAATCAATGGAAAAAATAATTTATGATGCGGCAGTGGGCTTTACCCCCCCTCTCTCTCTCTCTCTCTCTCTCTCTCTATATATATATATATATATATATATATATATATATATATATATATATATATATTTATTTATTTATTTATTTATTTATTTATTTATTTATTTTCTTGTCCTAATTAAACAGCCGATAACAACTTTGAAAGTGTGAACTCTTACGATCGTGGGTAGGGGGAATTTTTAGAATTGATGATTTATATATTAGTTAGTGGTTACCTTCACTCTTAGGAAAAAGGGCCTAGAGCTAGCTAGCTATAATTCTAAAATTTCATTCGCAAGCATCGACCTATAGCCCTCGACGATGCCCGGTATATTAAATATTTCTCTTGCTTCTATATAAACCTCAAAACCTAGCAACCCTTGTTGCCGACTTGCTTAGCAAATTAAATTAAATCAATATATATCTCTTCCTTCCGCATTTGAAATTGTTGGTTTTGGATAGACTAATGCTCGGTTTCTCCTTCGTGAAGAACGGGAATGGTGATGGCCGCGTCCATGTCATCGGCGGCAACGGGCCCCTCAGTTACTTCCGATACTCTTTCTATCAGGTAACTTATATGTATGATGCATGCAAGTGTATATACAGACATGTATTTTTATTTATAACATGAGGATGGATTTTTTGTTTTGGAGAGATTAAGTAATGAGTCATTTAATTTATTATTTCTTAATTTTTTTTAACTTTTATCTTAACCTATATACTAGTTGAGACTTTTCATTTTAAGAAGACAAAAATAATTCTGAAATGTCTTTTAAAAAATTAAGTTTTTTTTTATTTTTTTAAAGCTAGGTACCAGAAAAATTTATGAAAAACTAATTACTTTCTAAAAAATTTTATTTAAGTAATTATTAAATAGATAAAGTGTGAGCACTTCTTAATGACACTAATAATATAGATAAATTTTTTATTTTGAAACTAAAAAAGAACAGAGCGAAATCAACATCTAGTAACATCTAATATCATAACATCCAATTTTTATAATAACCGAATTAATGTCACTACTGTTAAAATGTCATAGTTTACTAGATTTCCACTTTTTACCAAACATTTGTATGCATGAAATAAAAATAACGTTAAAGTTGAGAAAATAATCAGACTTCGTGCTCTTACAAATTAGAAAACAACTCTACCTAATTAACCATTGCTAGTTTATGTCGTCAATACATATATATAATAGTGGCCAAATAAGAATGTGATAGCTTCATTGCATCATTTTGAGGGATCTCATCATTTGATCCGATAATCTTAGTCCTGTGACACAAATGTTGTGTATAGACTATGAAAAAAATTTGTAATAAACATTTAACATCATCTTTCATTCAATGTTTTTAAAAATGGTACCGCTACATATTCTATACTCATTAAAGTCTATCACATGATATATTGTATTTATCAATTTTACAAGATATAAGTATTAAAATACATTTAAAGCACATGGTAAAATGGTGCCCAGGACGAAAGGCGTTCGATATCCCCCCAACTACTGACAAGCATAATTGTGTCAAATGTGGTCAGACGCAATCCAGGATTCAAAAAAGCAAACACTTCCAACTCCCATACCCCCCATAGTTTTTCGAATATTCCCTAATACCTGCATTGTAAATGCTTCTGAATTAAAAAAAAAAATGTTTAAATATTATTTTCATCATGATTTCCGAATTTAAATAAAATAGTATTATATATATAATATATAAAAACTGAAATATACAGAATAACTAAAAAAATTTAGTTCACTGATATATATATATAAGAAAAATACAATAATCCAATAAAATATGTGTATCGCTTTTATTTTATCTCACACACGCACACCCACACACACACATATATGTATGTATGTATGGTGCATTGCTTTATATGATCTAAAATGAAATAAGAAAAAACTATTTTTCATCTAATCCATATACCGTAATATACCATAGGCATACCACATGGTATATCAAAGTAAATTATAAAAAGATATGAAAATTTATTGTTAAAATACCATAAAATACCATGATAAACTAATAAAAGGCGCAACCATATATAAAACATATGAAGTAAGCGGTTCATCTCTTTGTAAACCATGATTTACAACTTTATTTACTTATTTTCCATCAAAACATTATATTATCTAAATACGTATGGGGTGGCATTCATCATATGAAGTTATGAACAATGTCGCTCTGCTACAATTTTTTTTTTTTGGCCTAAAAGTGTTGGTTTTTTGGGCTGTTTTTCTTTTTGCCATAGAAAGGATAAATTACATAATTGATCCTCCATATATCTGCAGGTGATGTCTTTTTAACTTTAAGATAATTTTTTTACTACTTTATAAAACATTTGATTTTTTGTGTTTTGGACCCACAACTTTCATAAGTGACACTTAAGGCCCCTATTGGTTTGAAATCCACAATTTAATACATTGGTCTTATGTCATATGTTTATTATTTACCAAATTTGCTATGAACACCTTTGAACATTTCAATTTTTTAGATCTTTTGAATTGATCATAACTCATTTTTAAATTTATAAACTTTTTTAATATTTTTTCCTTTATATCTTCTTTAGCCTTTGCTGTGGGTCACAATGTAAAGTGGCATAGTTAGGGAGTGCACGCCGCACCTCCAAAAATCCTGAAAAAAATAAATAAATTATAGAGTATATTAATAAAGATATTATTTACAAAAAAAGCTAATAATGTTATCAAATCTATTTGTTTGGTTTTTTAACATTTATATAGAACATTTTTATTCCCAATAACGTGAGGATAATTTACTTATAACAAAATAAGTAAAGGTAAAATTTGAGGAAAACTAATAATTTCTAAAATTCATTCCAGTTTTCCACCATGTGTAGAACAAAACACCTTCACACAATTTTTTTGGAACATAAAAATACTCTTGATTGACATACTAGCTTTACTACTCAAATGTCAAATTCATTTCTCAATTAACAGAAAAATATGTAAGATAAATACTTTGTAGCATATTATATATTTTTCACTTATATTTTTAAAGAAATTTCATGAAATAATTTATTATCATGTTGTTATGATATTAGTACACTATCATGTATTATCTTTATAATTAGCAAAAAAAATTTTTTTGAGAGGTTATAATTATTTTATCATTATTATTATTATTCTAATAATGTAGAATTACCACATATTATTAATAGGTAAATTGTACCAGAAATCCATAATATTAATTTTTTATTATAAATTCATCTCAAACTTATTTTTCATGTGCTTAGTAATCCCCAACTTTTACTAAGAATGATAAATTGATGTTGTTGTCATATTTCACCAAATTTTTTAAAAATTCTATGACCGTAGTTTGATAAGTACAAATTTAATCATTATAGTTTTTATTTCTAGTCACTAAAAATGATAAGAGATTTAATAAAAATAAAAAACAACTAAAATACTAAACAATGCATAAGAAATTATGAACAGATTTCGCACTCCAACCTCGGGTTCGTAGTCACACGACTGTAAGTGTAGTCGATCTAACCTCGTCTTCGTATATGACGGAAAACAAAAGCCATGCAATCGCTAAGGAAAGTTCTTTAAAAAATTGACCAACAACAAAGGATTCACTTAGCGGCGGTATGATTGAAATTTTTTTTCAGACATTAAGAGCACGACCAAATGAAGGAAAGACAGTGCTGCCAACCGTGGAATTAAATACATCGGTATATCATTTATTTATAGGTAAAATATATATGATATAAAAGTTTTCATATTTTTTTTTATTTTTTTTTATATAAAATACTGTAATATTTTATAATATTTTATATACCAATAACTTTTTATGTATATTTTATAAAAAAATTATACTATATCATAAATATCGTAAGGTACATATAATGGTGTTCCATTTTTCATGAACATGTGAGATATTTTTTCAGTCATGTTATATCAAAATATCATATATAAATATATAAAAGAGTAAAATAATATTAATACACATATTTTAACATAAAAATTTACTTTTATCATTTGGATACTTTTTCTTTTACTTTTGCTTTTTTTCTTATTAGAAAATATATTATTATTATTATAGTATTGTTTCTTTTTTTTTTTCTCTTGTATCAATAAAATATTTTTTTAGCTGAGTAATATTTATTTTTCTTTATATATAATATTTTTTATGTTTTTTTGTATAAAAAATATCTTCTATTATATATATGTAGAGTGGTATATCATGCAGTATATCTTAAAAATATGAGGTATGGTACACCTAATAGTAACAGTATTTAACACATTGCTCTCAACTCTTGTGTCTATGAATAGTATGTATCAGGTCTCTATGGTATATTACATCTGTGGCTTCTAACTTTTTATTATTGTTCTATTTTGGACTCTAACCTCAAAACCTCATATGTGAAATTCTCAATTTCAATTTATTCTTTTACTTTAAATATTTGGAGGATGAAAAATGCTAAAATTTATGGAATTAGCCACATGGCATGATGGTGTAGACAATTTGCTATGATGACACTAACATGAAAAAAATAGCAGCTTAGATCCCTGTTTTTTCACTTTCCTCCCCCAAAACCTTAATTTTTTCTCAACTACCGCTACCACTCCTGGACTATTGCTCTTCGTGCTCAATGCCATTCCAACTACTAGCCTTGGCATAGGCAACGGCCCTAGCCTACAGTCCCTACTTCGCCAAGCCGTGCCACCATCCCTCATCGAATCTACCACCATCTATCCCCCTTTATTCACCCTCTCACCATCGGTCAATTTGTTCGCCCTTCCAGATTTGTCTTCCCCCACTCCGATCTTGGCGTCCGTTGATTTGTTTGCTCAATTTTTTGGCAATTTCGCAATTTAGTGATTTTACGATTTCAAGTCTGGGGCATGGGCTTGGGTACAAATAGAAGAGGGGCTAATGGGGTGACTTGGCAGAGGAGGAGTGACGACAAGAGATTTGTGAATGGAGGAGATGGAATGCTATCAACGATTATTGTTGTCCTTCTTATTATTTTCCTTTTTATTATTATTCTATTTTATATTGGTTTTATTTTTTTCTACATCATTGCCAACAACTAATTATTGTGCCATTGTGGTAAATCGCCTCACGTTGGCATGCCACATGGCTAGTTTTGTCATTTTTAATGTCTTCCGTTTGTCAAATGTCTAAAATGAGACAAAAAATTGAAGTTGATGACCTTCCATGTAAGGTTTTGAGGTTATGGTCCAAAAAAGGATAATAATAAACGGTTAGGGCACGAATGCAATTTACGCTAGGACTTTATAAAGAATGTTACAAAACATATACGTCTCAAATGTTCTGCACTATTTCAATTTTATAATTTAAATTTATTTATATTAATATTTATTAAATTTTTTAAAAAAGTTTATATTAAAAAATATAAGTCTTGTATTTTTTAAATATTATTTTTTAAATTTTTAGTAAATATTAATCTAAATAAATTTAAGTCAAAATCAAGTAAAAAAAAACTAAAATGGTGAAAAGAATATGAGATGGAGAGAATATTTAATGAATTTATATGTTAACCAATTAATTGACAATTTCAACAAAACCATGAACTAAGGTATTTTTTAACGGCATTAACTAAGGTATTAGTTCTACAAATTTATTTATAAGAATATTTTGTAAATTTCTTTGGTTGTGAAATGAATAATTAATGGTATTAATTATACTTCTATAAAACTAAATTAAACACAGTTAGAATCCTTTTATATTAATGTAAGAGTTATTACTCCTATTACTTGTATTATTCTATATATAATTTGTTATGTGTAATACGAATAATCAATTTAACTGTTGGATTGACATAAATGAAAATTTTTAATTTGATATGCTTCATAATTTTTTGTGAATTAAGTGAAAATCAATGGATGCTAAATGGAGTAATTCCCGGCCTTTCTTTTTAACGAATTCCTGGTCAAGGGCAGGCAGCTTTTTCTAGGCTTAGACTCGATTCGTCTGTTTCTTTTTTTTTTTCAAGAAAAAAGCTAATAATAATAATAATCATATAAGAGAATAGCTTATGGTGCCGCACGCGTCGCTACTTTTAATGCTACTAATTTTCTAAAAGACGTACGTATCAAAATCGAACGGGTCATCTTCGATTACTATTATTTTAAAAAGTATCACCTATTCCACTTGTTAAACTCTTTTTTTATTTTATTTTTTTTCTCTTGGCCGGTTCGCGTACTATATCGTATAAAGTATCCGTACGCCTACAAATAAAATAAGAATAATCTTATATTAGTTTTCTCTTATTCTTTATATAAAATAACAACTTGCTATATAATACAGTTATAGTTTGTCTTTCTTTGATCAGCATTATTTAAGGTAAATTTTGTACCAAAAATATTTAAGGTTATCTTTCAATGCGTAGAGTGTGACAGGTGTATATATAGAGACAGTGGCAGATCCGAGTTTTTTTCGTAAAGGAAAGGATAAAACATATATTTTCTTAAATAGTAGTCCTCATAAATGAATTTAATCAGTTTTAAGAAGGGGTGAATGAACATTTATCTTTTAATTTTACACAGAATTAAAAATATTCAATCATTATGGGTCTTGGCCTTACTAGCCTCTCTAAATCCGCACTCGTGCAAAGATAAAGAGATGTGGAATTAAAGACGGATTTTTGCCTTCTTTTATCAAACAAATAAAAGAAAAAAAATTATATATATTATATTGTGTAAATTAAGAATAATCTCATATTAGTGTCATAATTTGCATGCGCATATAACCTCTAACAATTATCATAATTTGAGTTTAAGGACTTGTAAGAATTTATTTCATCAAGCTTTTCTGCAAAGTCAAAGTATTTACTGCCTTCTTAGATTCTCAAACGTTTTAACTAATATCTTTGCTGCATTTCTTTCGGCCTGCCGGTATATATGGTGTATATTGATCGTTGTATATTTGATTAATTCTCTTATTCAAAACATATTGTCTTCTTACAAAACAAACAAAAAATTTATCTGTTGGGATAGAATAATTATTAAAAGCCAGTGTTGTTATATATTCAAATAGGATTAGTTTTGGTCTATTGTAGCTAATTATATATATTACAATTCGTTACAGATTTTAGTGCATGCTTATTTTTTTTCCTTTATTTTTAAGCAAAATTTGACTATCTTTATTCTCTGTTGGAAATGAAATTGTACTTCTTACCCGAGAAATAGATTATCATTCGTATGTTTTGAGTTTTTTTACCTGAGATCGTGTGTACGAATTTTCACTTTTTTCTTTTTTTGAACTTCCACTGGCAGGCCAACCCAATGGAAGCGAATTTTCACTCCATTGTACATTGATCTGAAAGATGTCCCTTTATTTGATATGAATGATTGAATTGATCAGGGCTTTTTTAAAGATAATGGGGAAAATAATAGCAGAGTGGTCCATTCGCTAATGGTACCCTATTTTAGCTAGCCAGACAAAAATTTATGCAAACCTTTTTAATTAATGTAGGATATATGCTTCTAAACTAAAATTGTACGTCTCTTAGCTAGTGTAAAAAAGAGAAGAAATAAAATATATATAAAAAATAGTCCCTCTGTCCCAGATTCTTTGCACCATTCATTTTTCAGTAATTAATTTAAGATTTTTTATTTTTAACATTTTAGTATAAAGATAGAGAAATTTTATATAGGAATGATAAATCAAGAAATATAGTTTCCAAATATATTTTTTAAAATTTTTTTCTAATAAATATTAATATAAATAAATTTAAATCAAATTATGATAAAAAGACAAATGGTGCAAAGAATATAAGACGAAGGTAGTAATAAATAATATATAGAAAATAATTTTCAAATATCTCGAGGTATTGTCTTTCAAGTGGTGCACAAATTAATTTCATACACACACTTTAATAAAAATTTTATATTTAAAATTAATCTCTGAAAATGAATTGCGTTCGTGTCTCTTTCAGTGAGAATAAGCTTGTACCCATTATTTCATATTCTTAATTAATATGTACCTTCCTTGTTATTTTAACATATCAATATAATTAATGAAAATATTCCCCAAAACCTACAATGGTTACTAGTAACTATTAACTGTCTATATATAGGGCTCCAATATTGCTCTCTTGCTTATGCACAAAGAAAACAAGCATAGAGAAGAGTGCTTAACTACCCCCAAAATAAACAGAAAAAAATTAAGGTTTTTTTTATAAATTTTTTCGTTACTTTTTTATTTTGTATTATTTTGAGAGAGAGAGAGTGGAGAATTTGGTGCCTGAGGTTGAGGGAGCTGCCAATACCATTAAAAGTGAGGTTAACGGTAATGTCCCTAAGAGGATACCACCACCAATAAATATGATCGCCGGGCTAGGCAGTAACAGCTACTTCAAGCAATCTTACTACCAGGTCTACTCACTATAATATTTCTCTTCCTTTTTCCTGCTCACAGTCCTGCGACATACGTTTAATAAGCTTAGGCTGGGAAAGAGGAAAAAATAATTGAAAATTTAAATTATTTATTAATTATAGAAAATTTTTATATTATTTAAAAATTTTAATAACATAGTTACCAGACCATTTAAAACAAACATTTAAAAATTTATAATAAATACAGTGTAAAAAGAGTAGGAGAATAATAATAACTCTCCCAAACCTACGGGTAAAATTGTAACTAAAACTAAATTTGAGAGAGAAAATTGTAAATCACCCGAAAATTTGTTGGGCAACTGAAAGTCTTGGAAAATGATAATTAAATATAGTACGTTATACCCAATAAGACTCAACAATATCTCAGTTAAATGTTCTCACCTTTGTTTCTAGGAAGCTTTTTTTTGTTTTTTTCCCCTTTCCTTGTACGTAAAAATATTCGAGATAAGAGTAAATTAGCTATATCAACAAAAAGAAATGATTCTGAAATATTGTTAGAGAATGTGCAGAGACTTGCAGCAAATGTCGCGAAGTTGAAGATTGACGAAGCAATCATGGCAAAGCTGGACGTGGTAACCCTCGCCACCGTATCCCACACAATCCGGCTGGCGGACTTCGGTTGCGCCGTCGGTCCAAATACCTTCGACGCCATGCAAGGGCTGCTTGAGCTCGCCAAGAGGAAGTTCCTCGCCCAGTGCCCCACAGCCCGTCTCCCACCGTTTCAAGTGCTCTTCAACGACCAGCCCTCTAATGACTTCAATACCCTCTTCACCTCCCTCCCATCAGAGCGCGAGTACTTCGCTGCGGGGGTACCCGGGTCTTTTCACCAGAGGGTATTACCGGAAAAATCCGTCCACTTGGCCCATTCGTCCTATGCATTGCACTGGCTCTCCAAGGTCCCGGAGGGGTTGGTGGACAAAAATAGCCCTGCCTATAATAAGGGCAAAATTCATTATGCCGGGGCACCAGAGGAGGTCCGGGTAGCTTATGCGAACCAATTTGCCATCGATTTGGAGCATTTCTTGGATGCTAGGGCTAGAGAGGTTGTCCCGGGTGGTATGGTCGTGGTTATAAGCCCTAGCATCCCAGATGAAATGCCTTATTCTGAGGTCGCAAATGGGTTGATGTATTTGAAAATGCAATCCATTCTTGAAGAACTGGTTAAAGAGGTTAGTATAAAAATTAACAATCCCCTTTTAATTTAGTCAAGCATCTTTCTTTTTATTATACAGTTTTAGTTCCAACGTGTAATATTTTTAGCACCTAATTAAGTGATCATGAACGTACAATTAATATATAATCTTGATGAATTAGTTTCTCTGGTAATTAGCAGGAGTTTGTAAGTCAGGAACTGGCGGACTCATTCAACTTGCCGATTTATGCATGCCCGCCGGGAGAGTTCTCGGCGGTGGTGCAGCGGAACGGGTGCTTCAGCATCGAGGTGATCGGGCTGACGAACCCGGCACCGTGGCTGAAGGGGGCAATCGACATGCCGGTGTTTGTGAAGCACGTGAGGGCGGCCATGGAGGGCATGTTCAACAACCATTTTCCAGATGAGATCACCGACCAGATGTTCACCAGATTGGTCCCCAAGCTAGAGGAGATCAGCGGTCAGATGGAGAAGTGTTACAGAGATGGGCTTCAGCTGTTCGCGGTGCTTCAGCGTAATTATGATCAGTGATCTGCTAGCTCTTAATGGTTTAATAATTAATTACTACTAGCTAGTTAATTTGGTATATTAATTAATGGTTACAATCATCTCTACTTATAAGGCCCTGTTTTTCAACTAAAATTGCGTAAAAAATGAAACGCGATAATTCAAAATCAAACACGGGCTGGGGCAGAAACGGTTTCGGGCAAATTTTTACAGGTCGGGTCGGGTCGGGACACGGGTCATTGGTTTAATTTAATATTTACAAATTTGCCACTCGAGAACAAAAGCGTTCTGTTCCCCTCCCCAACCTGGAAAATCATCTCGCATCCGCCATCGACGCTGCCATCGTTGCTGTGCCGCCATGCCAACGACGCTCTAATCTCGGTCTCCTGTCGCAAGTCCTTCCGTCCGCCGGTTGCAGTATGCGCTGACATCGCCGTTCCCCTCACCGAAAGCCAGATCTCAACCGAGTTCTCTGCTTTCAAGCTCCACTTTCATTTTTCAGTCTCCTGCTCGCTAGCATCGATATCGTCAACATTTTGCCTGTGGTCGTGCATCTCTCAGGTGAAAAACCCTAGCGATTGCTCCTCCTTTCTTGCTTCTTGTTTCAATTATTTTTACTCTTGTCTTTGTGCGTCATCGGCGTTAAACCCTCGCTTTTGCTTTACTGGTTATATATTCTGATTCTCTCTAGCTCCTTCAAATTGCATCTATTTAGCCCATTTAGGTGGCTAATCTGAGCGAAGAGACCTTGTTGATGAGTAAGCATGTTTTGCATTCGGATTTGTCCTAGTTTTGTTGGACTGAGCCCTTCCACATGAACTTTTGCTCAATTATACTCATAATTGTGATGCTGACATCTTTTCATGTAGAATGTGGTCTTTGAATTCCTTATCCATGTATTTATGATTTGTGAGTGGTCTTGTTTCATTTGAATTTTGTCTGGATTTTGGTTTGTGACAGGGTCATCTGTTTTGAATTATTCTTTCTTCATGGTTTAACCAGATTGTTAGCTTGATGCTGCATTGAACTGATACTACAGGTGAAAGATGACGAAAAAGAAAAACCCTGTGGTGTTTATGGATGTATCGAGTGATGGGGATCCTTTTGAAAGAATGGTTTTTAAGGTAAGCTGAATAAATGGCAGCATCAAGTGGATGAACCTTCCTGACTATTTTGTTCTGTTCCTTTTTAAATACATGAGTATTGACCTCCACTTATCGATTTTGTATTTGCAGCTCTTTAATGAAGTAGCTCCAAAAACTGCAGAGAATTTCCGTGCCCTTTGTACAGGTTGCCTAAGTTTCAACTTTTGAAGCATTTTTTATTTTAATAAATTTGCGTAATCCTTGAAAGTCTTTAAAAATTGGTCCTTTTTTTGAAATTTTCTGTTTCTAGTGCTAGCTCTTTTGGCGTCTTTTGAAATCTTCCTCATGATTAATTTAAGATGGGCATTTTAGGTTAATATTTTGCAGTTGTTACTCCTGTCTATATTTCTTTTTTATTTTTTTCTTTTTGGTAAACTGGTGGATACCTTCTGTCATCTCCAGGAGAGAAATGCATTGGTCCTAGAACAGGAAAACCACTACACTACAAGGGTTCATTTTTCCATCGCATTATTAAAGGTTCCATGGCTCAGGTTTGTCATTAGTTTTGGATGCTTTCCAGCTTAGTTCTGTTGTTAAATGTGGCTTAAAGTGTTGTATTTTATTAGTCAGTTCCTATCCTTTATGCTGTAGGAAACAGGATGATGATCCCGACTGCTTTACTTGTGAAATGTTTTTTTATTAAGAGGTTGTACTTACCATGGTTTTTTCTCCAGTTGTCTGTAAAACTGTGCATACTTCGTTGTTCATTTTTACTCAAATTTCCATGGCCATGCCAGTTATTCAGGGTTATCTCTATTGTGGACTAATTGCTTGTCTTTGATTTTCAGGGCGGTGATTTTGTTCGCAGAGATGGTATGTACACTTTACAACATTTTACAAAAAAATTTCTTGTTGCTATTATGCGTGGTGTGTGTTCACTCGTGTCTATGTGTGTGCATGTTGCTGTTGAATCTTCTCTGGTTGTTTTTCAGTTTTTATCCATGATGTTGTACCTGATGCTGTTCTCCTACAAATGAAACTTTTGCCTCATTCAAACCACCTCCTCGCCAACTAGATAAAACCTGAAAAATATGGACGTAAATGAGTTTGAGTATTAGAATTTTAGTGCAGATAGTTGCTGAATGTTTATATAGGAATCCAATGCTTGTTTTTGTGTTTGTCCTTTCAATTTTTTTACATTAATAAACATGTGTGTTTGTTTTTTTATCTTGATTTTTTTTTTGTCCAAAACCAATTTATCGTTAATACTCCTTGAGTCCCAAGTGGGTTGTAATATATTCTGTTTTAGGCTGTACCAAATCTTTGGTGCATTTCCATATTTAGTGAATTAACTTACAGTAACCATATTACCTTTCAAACAATAATCTCAATATTCACTTTTTCCATCTCTCTTGATTTAAGTGCAAAAAGTGTAGGGAAAAAGTAGAAATAACACACACACTTTTTCCTTTTTCTTAATCTCCATGCCGACCCACATGTTTCAATCAACTTGGGTCGGAGGGAGCACTATCTAGACGTAATAATCATTTGAATAACTTGCTTTTGTAGGGTTTGTTGTTTGATTCAATACAGTGGATGAACATGAGGGGGGCTGGGGGGTTATTAATGATATGGACTATGACACTGATGAGAAATTAATGGCAATGCTTAGACGTCGGCTTAGGATAGCTAGGGAGCAGTACTGCAGATACAGAAGGTATGTCACTGTTAGCTCGTTGGTGTAACTTATTATCATCTTAACCAAGAAAAACTCTGTACTTTGAAATACTACTAGTATTCGCTTTTATTTGAAATGTGTCTTACGGTTTATTTTACAGCCTTATATCTTGCTTGGTGTTTTCTAGGACTTGTAATTTACCAGCAATTTTTCATATCTATGATATAGACTAGCTTTTTCTGTTTTTGGATCATTTCTAAAACTTCCAAATGCATGTGATAGATAACTGAGTTATGGGAATTTAATATTCTTCTTATTCATAGGAGAGACCTTATAGCTTTGGTGTGGCTACAGAACTAGAGGTAGCCTTCTCCGTTACTCTTAACCCTCGCCTGTTGGGTGAAGTCAGGATTCAATCTTAGGACCTTGGTTTCAACAAAAGTGATATCCTGTTATTGGTTTCTAGGTTTAGGTCAATTTTGATTTATCCTGTTATTGGTTTCTAGGTTTAGGTCAATTTTTTCATTCTTAACACTTCTCTTCCCATATATGAGTAGTAATTAAGGATATAGTATTGTCCTGCAGTAGCTGGGTGTCGACAAGCAGTCAGCACCAATCTTTTGGCCTTTCAATTTGGTTTGCCGCCTTCCCAACAAAAGTAATTGCTGATGCAACACGAAAAGCACAGACCTACATTCAACAGAGGATTCTCGACGCAGCAGATGCTTCGGGTTAATGGATTATCAATAAGTATGTGAATTCGCAAGTAGTGATAATTGTTAAGCATATGGAGTTACCTACATCTTTGATTAATGCAAATGTGTATTGATTTCACAGTAAAAATTGTAGGTTTTATGTACAGCTTCTACCATGAAAGAAAACAGGATGGACTGCATTGTATGACCTTGAACATGCAATAACTATTTTAGTTCAAGAATTTTTACATGTTACGCTTTGTTGTGAACGAGATAATATTTCCATTCAAATTCCGCATTCTTTGTTTCTAACATCACCTACATAATGAACTTCTACCGATGACCACAGTATGTCTAGGGGAATATAACACAAACACTCCACATTTACTAGGTTAACTAACGTTGAATATATAACAAATATTTGGAATCGACATGGGACATCTCAGGTATCATGACACTATCCATGCGTCAACTAATGGAATGTCGTGCGGGTTGCCTCGGTGTTCGCCGTGTTTGTGGTATGCTTCGAGCAATGAAATCCCTTACTCCTGCCATTTCTTGACCCTCAAAAATTAACTCCTCAAAAGGTAATGGCTCATCCGCAGCTGCATCATGTTGCATGTAAGCTCCATGTTGTGCAAATGTAATGTCCGGATCGTCAAAGTTAAATTTCCGAATAAAGTTGTGCATTGTTGCCGTTGCGATAACAATTTTGACCTGAATGTTAATGTCAAACTCATGCATTAGCTGAAGTATCTTCCATTTCTTCTTCCACACTCCTATGGTCCGCTCAATTATATTGCGCAAAGATGCGTGTATGAAATTGAACCGCTGCTCCAATCCACGGGGTGACCTCCCATTGAAGTCGGATGGGTGATATGGTGCGGTCCTATATGGAGCTAAAAATCCAGTAGTGTTCGCATAGCCAGAGTCAACGAGATAATATTTTCCTACACAAAAAAAATTCAAATTATAAACCTAATTGTAATCACATTCGTTTATTGCTTTCTTAATACAAATTGGTAATTTTTGCAGAACATAGTAGACAGTGATTTGTTGTTCCTATAATATGGATTCCAAATAATTGACTGCATACCGCACAATGCCTTACCTGGAGGTGGGAACGGAAAACCAGAACATGGGTTTGACATACACGCTCGCATCACAGCTGCATCGTGTTGTGAGCCGGGTGTGCCTGCATACACATGAGTAAATAGCATATTAAAATCACAAGCGACCAACACATTTTGTGTTGGAGTCCCTTTCCTCCCAATGTAGTAGTTACGCAGTTCCTCAGTCTCTACAATCGCTGGAATGTGTGTACCATCGATTGCACCAATCGCGTTACAAAATGCTGGGCATCTCTTGACAACATTTTCTGGGACTGTTGAGAATTCTGGGTCAAGCGGTCTCAAAACGTCAGATGCCATTCGGCAAACAGCATCCAAGACCCCTTTATACCAAACATTAATGGTTGCTGCTGAATGCTCGTACCACCGACCAAGTCTTCGTTGGGTGTCCCCATGTCCGCACAAACTTAGGAAGATCGCCAAAGCTTCATGTGTTGACATGTACGTGGACCCATGTAACCCATATTGCTGAACTAATTGATTATGTAATGCCCAGAAACATGGCACTGACATTCTGTACTCATCATAAAATTTTGCTGGTTGTTCTGCTAGATGCCAGAATAATTGTTCGCCTGTTTGAATAGGTACACTTCTTGGACAACGCGGTGCCTGTTCTGCATCATTAGAGAGAATATCCTGCACTGCTGCTTCTGCCATCACATCATTCATATCAGCTGTTCTCCTTAACAATCGAGTTCTTAGACGCTGGAAAAAATTCACCATTGCAGGGGACGTGGGGTTTCGGTATTAGCAATTTGCGTTGCTGTACTTCCCTGTTCATATAAGTAAATACTGTTAAGTATCCCTAAGGTTACATCGTCCTCCTTATGTGGCAATGAAATATGACATTCTAAATCTTCGGATGATGCATGCAAAGGATTTACATCCAATCTGATGGAAGAAATGTGAAATAAGATTTATGAAACAATATGACAATCGTGGAATGTGGCGTGACAGAGAAGTCCAGCCTAGGTGTCAGCATAGATAAGCTACAGTAAATCCTCAACCAGCCGCATACAGTCCTTAGACTACACTCGCATACATAGTTCGAACGACCTACAACTAAAGCTCATAAACGATACAGTTTTGAACTAGGCAAACTCTAATGTAATGCTACATGCTCACAAACATCATCCAAACAGAAACAGGTCAATCAAAGTCGCGTGGTTCATGCGAAAGAAATACTACCCCCTCCATTTGGCTAGCTCCTTCTGCAGCCACTGCATTCGGACTGATGTGGATTTACATCCACGCAAGAACATCCCAATCAACTTTTCATTCGACGTGAAAAAATCAGCCGCCTCAAACCAAAAAGGATCTCCTTCTACCACGCCGGGAAGTTCTTCCACGGCCTGCATAACGGGGCCCATGTCATTTGGGTCAGCTATGGCACCCGCAATATCCCTAATCTGCTCCTGCCGACCAGTCGTAAGGTAGTCACTTATTTTGCTCAAGATGGCGGTACGCTCCTCACGGTCCGATTTTCGCTTTCGTCCACTGCTACTCCCATTTCCAGCTGGGTCCATGTTTTCGGTTTGAGGTCGAGGTGGAAGATAGGAAGGGCCAGCCGCATACTGATGTTCCGGGAATGGTGATGCAGCGGCCCGGGGTCTACCATGTCCATTTACGCCAGTCCTGAACTGCACTGGACCAAAAGCTGTAGCAGAACAGTCCTCATGTGTAGACGCATCACCAATATCTTCACCTAATTCCACCGCAGTTGCAGCATTCATGTTGGGAATCGAAGGTCCTCCACCCATTTGAGGAGACCAGCCAAAACCAGATAAATCCCGAACACCAACAAACATTCGCTCCATATCCAGCCAATTGGGCAGTCGCTTCCCCCTAAGTGTAGCTGCTGCTGGGTTTTGCTGCATGACAATATAACAAATATGCAAAAATTTCAACATACTTACACAAGCAGAAGATGAAGCACATCTATATATGCCAACACAGATAAATGAAGCTGCTGCTAGCACATGAACGAATTTTCCCATATATTCTGGAACGATATCAACAGTACGAAATCACCTACAATCAACTATAAGCAGCTACCATTTAAAATGAAAGTAACAAGAACGAGTACAGGAAACCAAAGTGTGCAAGAATTGAAGCATTGGTTAACAACATAGCATGATTCATTCGAATGAGTGACTTAAAAATTTCAGAACACAGGTCATCATAAGTTCAACATATACCTGAATGCGATCTGCCCACCACTCGTCGTCAGCTATCACAGTCCCTCGAACATTGTCCCACCCAAGACCGGTCATGGACCCAAGCAGTCTCTTCGCCTCCTTGTACTGATTCTTCAGCTGCCTCCACTTGTTCTTAAGCATGGGTACTGAATACGGCAACCCGGTTTCTGTTGTGAAACCTCTGTGAATGTAGGCCCAGCCGGCCTTCGTTAAATGGCTCCCAGAGACATGGTTCTGGTCAACAACTTGGGCAGCCCACCGGCAGAAAATGTCAGTGGTGAATGGGTCCCAATCTGCTCTGACTCCTTTGCCAACCGCGGCAGGTAATATGTTCTGACCGTTGACATTGCCGGGGTACATTTTCAGCTTTACTCTCAACTGCCAAGGAAACCCACATATATGTGTGTCACATGGCATTGTACATACCAACTAACGAACGCACATTGGAATTTAGGCCCCAAATAACACGGCCGGTGCTAAAATAAATATATGCAAACAGATATGGAAACGAACATGGTAAACCGTGACTTTCGTCCTTATACAGGGCCTAGATCTAAAACTCCGACCATGTTAGTTCCACGTCATCGCCCAACAAGATATTTCCCATTGAAGTAAACCGTGACTTTCGTCCTTATACTTCTCACTTTCTGTCCTATCCACCATCAAAGTTCCACCTGTTCCTCTAGGAAAATATCACTTTTAGCCCTAAAACTTTTCCAACCTTTCTATGTTAGTCCTAAAATTTCACATAAAATTTTACATTTTTCTAATGAGTTCCTGAAGTATATTAACGTCTCATCTGTTAATTTTAAATTGGATGGACTTCCACATGGCTGCCGAAATCACTAACATGATGCTTAGCTCTGTTAAGTTTGTACTTGGATAGATCACATGACACATGCCAAACCTATCATTTTTGGACTTAACTGAACATAAGTACGCACTATCCTACTATTTCATGAATGATAAGATGGATAATATAAATGCTATTTATAAATTCCTAAATGCATGCATATGCATAATAGACAATGTAATTTTATGGTTAAAGTATAAAAATTATGCTCATATCCAATTTATCTTATTTTCAAAGTAGTATAAAAGTCATTAATCAACATATGCTTCCATTTAAAGATAGTTGAACACTTGTCTCCCCTCTTACAGCACTTATTTCATCAACAATTTTCTTTCAGGAATTTTTTTTTCTCTTGTACATAATGCCTCAAAATCTTTTTACTCCACAAAGAAATTGAAAGAAACAAAAAATTTATATTTCTTTAAACACTATATGCTCTCTTCTTTTCAACCACAAACAATATATCTGTTAACAATACCTCTTAATTTAGTCAAGCTTAGAATAGCCTCTAAATTTATATTTTTTTTTCTATTAACAAAGACAATTTTAATGCCAATAGCAGTTTTTACTTTAAGTTAATGTCATCTATTGCACTTTTACAAAGAGTATTATTTGCTTATTCCTTACTTGGTTCAACCACTCTATTATGAGTATAGTATAAAAATGTTTATCTCAATTATGATAGTTCATAAATCAGTAATTAATGGATGCTATGGAGAAAATGATTAAACACAAGTCCGTTGACGCAAATTGCACAGTTGGTTTATTAGCCTCAATAGCTGTTTTTTTTATACTTTTTCTACAACAACTTTTTATTTTTTAACAAATAAAGCTTGCATTTATCATCTCTTTATAAAATGTATTAGTATATAAAACAGTTGTCTTCTCTTTATATGTGTTTATTTTCAAAAAATATAAAGTTATGCTACTCCAAAATCTCCTCACTTTATCCTAATTTCCTAACTTTTTTATGATAATTAATTATCAAAATAAACTTTACAGTTAAATAAACATAAAATCTTAAAACATTAAAAAAAAATACTAATCCATTGTATCATATGGACATGTTTAACTAGTTTATAATATATTTTTTTGTGTGAGAATCACAATGATACTTGATATAAAACCAAAGAAAAGCAGCTTACACCATCAAACAAAGGCAGTTGATTTGTCATCTAATGGGGCAAAACCTCCCCATTTCCATAAATAAGATCACAACAATAGCACTTGAAGGGCTGAGGTTTTGGTCCAATGGTCACTTCAAGGTTACCTAAACTCACACACTTTTTGCTGAAAATTGGTGATTTCACGCTTTTTCAAGGAAATCATGAAAAATTGAGTTTTCTTACACAAAAAAATGTCAAATTATGAAAATAAGGAATTGCGTATATAATGTGAAAAAATTAGTTATTGGGAGCAATTCTTTTAGAGGACATTAACTAGATAAAAATTTTAAAAAAATATTAAAGAATGAGAAATAAAAATTATTCCATCCGTCTTATAATAGATGAAACGTTTCTCTGGGTATGGAGGTTAAGGTGTATGTAATTTGTATTATTTTTTGTGTAATAAGAGTTTAAATAATGATTAAAAAAAGATTCTTTTTTATGATTTTGTGCCGTAAGAAACTGAGTGAAAATTAAAAAAAAATTCTTTATTGGGTTTTGTGTAATTAAAGTTTAAATATGGGGTACAAAGGTAAATTAATTGTTTAAAATTTTCCAATAAAGAAAATGTTTCAATCTTTTTGGAACATAAAAAAATGAATACATTTCATTTAAATTGGGACGGAGGAAGTATTAGTTTGTGGTGGCCATTTTTTTTATGGAGGCAATAGTTCTTAAACAAAAGCAACGTACAGCTTTTAATTAAATTATAAAAAAATATGTGATTAGTAACTTTTATGTTAACAAAATTTAATATAAATAGCAATTTAATTAAGATACTTTTTTTTTTAATATATAGATGTTTTCACGCCCCTGCTCATACACCTACGCATGCTTTAAGTCACCTACGTTATTTCCAATTTCCCTTCTTATACCTTGTAATATCTTATAAATTTTGAGTACCAACAAAAAATAAAAATAATCTCAACTGTACCAAAGATTCCTAATGACTCAAGTTTATAATAAAAAAAGACTAAATCCTTAATTCACCCCCAAACTTTACTAACTCAGACTTAACCCCTTCAACTATGACTCTGTGCAACTCAACCTCTAAACTTTGTAAACTAGGACATATAACTCCTTTTTACTAATGAAAATGTTCTTTTGGTTTCTAAGGGACTTAAGTGGAAATAACATTGAACAAGGAGACCAAATTTGGTGTTTTAGCATAACTGTTTCAATTGTTATCTTCCTCCACAGCTTTGCATGCAGGAGGTTGGAGAGTTTCTTGAGAAATTGGGAATATCCTTAACATGCCAATTAGAACTGTGGAGGAAGACGGCCTCTCAAACAATAGTATGCTAAACTACCAAGTTTGGCCTTCTTGTTCAATATTATTATCATTTAAGCCCATGAAAAATTAAAAAAAAAACATTATCATCAGCTAGCAAGGTTACATGCCCTAGTTTATAAAGTCTGAAGGCTGAGTTGCCCCAACTTATAGTTGAAGGAGTTAAATGTCCAAGTCAGAAATTTTTTTGGGTGAATTATGGATTTATGCCAAAAAAAATGGTTACAAGTTATACAACTGATTGATTCGTTTTAACCTTAACCCTTTACACCTTCTAAAATTTTGTCTTTTAATTTTTCACCTTGAGAGAGCAGCTTCTCAGTAGAGATGACAAAATTTGACAAAACCAGAAAACCTGACCCAACCCACCCGAATCCAGGCCTGACATGACTCGATTTGACTAGAAAAATTAACGATCTGAACCTAACTGTGCTCAACTTAACCTAAACTCAAACCTGATTGAAGTGAAACTTGAGAAAACCTGAATCTGAACTTGAACCTTACCTGACTTAAACCTGAAATGACCCGATGACCAAACCCAATGAGACCTGATTTTAACTTAAATTAATATAAAATATATGGTCGGTAAAGATTTTAGAAAAATTATGATTTAATATATGTAAATGAGTTTCTTCTATTTTGTTGAGCTGTTTTGCGTTGTAGAGCGAGTAAGTGAGAGCTATGGGAAATGATTAGTGAAATGGTGATAGAGAGATATAAATAATTAGGTTTTAGAAATTATAGTACCCCTTCTGTCCCATATTCTTTAAAATATTTGATTTTTTTTTTAATAGTTTGAATTAAATTTATTCATATTACTCCCTACATCTCAAATTATTTGCACTATTCATATTTTAACAACTAATATATAATTTTTTTTCAACATTTTAATATATAAATAAAAAATTTTATATGTGAATGATAAATCAAGACCTATAATTTTTAAATATATTTTTTAATTTTTTCATAAATAATAATATAAATAAATTTAAGTCAAACTAGTCAAAAAAATTAAATAGAGTAAAGAAAATGGGACAGAAGGAGATTATTTGTTAGAAAAAAATTTAAAAAGTATATATTTAGAAACTATAGATCATTATTTATTATTTAATATAATCATTTTTCATTTATATACTAAAATGTTGAAAATAAAAAATTATAGATTAATTGTTAAATCATGAATATTATAAAGAACTTGATACATGGGGAGCATTTTATTAAATAAATTATATATTAATATATCTTCATAAATTATATATTATTTTTTATGTCTAGTTAAATTAAATTTTAATCAAAATTAAAAAAAAAAATGAATCGATTTAGTGATTTCGGCTTATGTATCAATGAACCAAGTAAATTTGACAATCAAGTTAAATATGATTTAAGACCCGATAACCCAACCTAATTGGATCCGAACCCAAATAAACCCAGCCTGGCCCAATCCGAACCCAAAATCTAGTTAACTTGAAATTAACTTAAACTTGAACTCAAATAACCCAACTTAAACCTAAATACATATTAACCCAATTAAATCTGAACCTAAATGACTTGACCCAAACTTAACCCGACCCACCTAATTGCCATCCTCCTTCTCAACGAAGTCGTGGAAACTCAGTTCACTCCGAGTTGACCATAACTGGTCCTTATACTGAAGTGGCTCTTGTAAGCGCTCTTGTCTCTTTAGTTTTCTTTGCTTAATTGGCAATGGGTTGTCGTTTCTTGTGATCTTTGATCCTGCCTCTGCGTGTTTCAACTTCAAAATTGAACCTCATCAACTCATACTGTCTCTTGTGCAGGAAAGAGAGAACCCTCTTCGAAGTTCTTTATTTTTCGTTGGTTATGGTGACATTTTCCGGAAATTCAGTTCAGTTGGGGTTTCTTGATCCGTTTATGTGGGGTATTCTTGCACTTCAAGTAGTGATCTTTTTTGGTTTATCTTATCGTATGCCAATAAGATTTTCTTTCTTTTTGCAGGGAGTGACATTTAATGCAGAACTTCAATTGAATTAGGGTGATGGGCAAGACAATTCAGGTGTACGGATTTCCCAGCCATGTGACTGCAGAACAAGTTAAGGATTTTCTGGAGTCAAAAACTGGTCAAGGAACTCTATTTGCTCTTAGAGTTAGGCGTGGTAAGAAAGGAAGATCTTTTGCTATTGTGCAATTTACAGCGGCTCATTATGCGGATCGCATAATAAAGTTGGCTGATGCTGCACAGCGTCTATATTATGAGAGTTCATATCTCAAGGCTAAGGAAATGGACAATGATATTGTGCCAAAGCCAAGAATCTTCTCCTATGAACTGAAAGAAGATGTGTCATTGTATTTGGGTTGTCAGGTTGCAACAGACAGGTTTTCTTTTTTCTGGAAAAGTAACGATGTTACTGTGAAATTCGGGACTGGGATGCGGAAAATACATGTTTTTCTTTCGTATTGCCGAAGGGATTTCAAGCTTGAGCTTTCTTATGAGAACATTTGGCAGGTTGAGTTACATCGGTCACATGGGCAAGCTAAGAAGTATCTACTAATACAGGTTGCTTCCTCATATTCTTGTTTATTCTTAAAAGCTCTTTACTTTTCATTCATGCTTTTGGTATTAAAAACGTGTATCTAGCTGGGATATTTACTTCTAACTCTATCATTGAATGGCTATAATGTAAATGCTCCAAAACTTCCTTTAATACTCCTATGCAAAATTTTTGATTTGTATGCCTTTTAGGAGTAATTTAATGCATTATCTTCCTAGTATTACATTATCATCATCACAGTGGGCTGGTTAGGGGTGGGCGAGGTAGGGGAACTTCTGGAAGTTACATATGGCTTATTGGTCTTTCTTCTCATATGGGATCTTTTCATCAAATTGCTTCATTTTTTAATTCAAGTGATAGGTGACACTTGTGTTCACTTATCAGAAGATTTCAATGTGTGCGTAGTGAGTGTAGCAAGGGAGGCTATGATTTCATTCCCATGATTTTTTTTTTCTAGTTATATGTACAATGTGAAATAGCTTAATTTGTATGGTTAGATTGGCTAATCCTCGTTCTTGTTTCTTTTTAGCTATTTGGTGCCCCTATAATATACGAGAAAGAGGTCCAGTCTGCAGCTACACTAGATATTTATTTCGACTCCTTATTGAACTTCTTCAAGGATGTGCCTGATGATCAATGGGCCAGGGCCACTGATTTTACTGAATCATGCTATATTGGGCAATCTTCTGCTTTTTGCTTGGAGCTTCCATGTAACAAACAACTTCCAAGTGTTCGAGAGAACTTTGTATTTTACAAAGAATTTGAAGACAGATTTGTTCTTGAACATGGTATCACTTATTCGAGCAATCCTGTTTTAGTTCCAATAATTGGTCCTTCAGGAGGGGTTGACTTGCCATTCGACATTTTATTTAAGATCAATTCATTGGTTCAAAATGGATGTCTTCCTGGGCCAGTTATTGATGCCAACTTTTATCATTTAGTTGACCCACGTATAAGAGATAGGGCACTCATAGAGCATGCCCTGGAGAAACTTTACCACCTAAAGGAATGCTGTTATGATCCTATACGGTGGTTTAATGAGCAGTACAGGAATTACCAGAGGTCAAGGAATCGACCTAGTTCACCTGCTATATCATTGGATGATGGTTTGGTCTACATACGTCGAGTTCAGATAACACCTTGCAAAGTGTACTTCTGTGGCCCAGAGATCAATGTTTCAAATCGTGTACTACGCAACTACCCTGATCATGTTGATAATTTTCTTCGTATTACGTTTGTTGATGAAGACTTGGATAAAATCCATTCCTCAGATTTATCTCGGCGTACATCTGCAAATAATGGTAGGAAAACTGGAATTTATAGTAGAATTCTTTCAACCCTTCAAAATGGCATAGTCATTGGTGATAAAAAGTTTGAATTTCTTGCCTTCTCATCAAGCCAGCTGCGAGAAAATTCAGCATGGATGTTTGCTTCAAGGAATGGGCTCACTGCATCAGATATAAGATTTTGGATGGGAGATTTCCATCAAATAAGAAATGTGGCAAAATATGCAGCTAGGCTGGGTCAATCATTTAGTTCATCAAGGGAAACTCTGAGTGTAGCTGAAAATGAGATGGAGATAATTCGTGACATAGAAACTGTAGAACCTGGAATCCAATATGTCTTCTCTGATGGAATTGGTAAAATATCTGCTGACTTTGCAAAAATGGTCGCAAAAAAATGTGGCTTAAAGGATGGCACTCCATCTGCCTTTCAGGTTCGAATAGGTGGTTACAAAGGAGTCGTGGCTGTTGACCCAACCTCATCAAAAAAATTGTCCCTTCGCCAGAGCATGTCAAAGTATAAATCTGGTAACAGGAAGTTGGATGTGTTGGCTTGGAGCAAATATCAACCTTGCTTTCTTAATCGACAGGTGATCACTCTTCTCTCAACCCTAGGGGTGCCGGACCATGTATTTGTGAGAAAACAAAGAGAAGCCATAGATCATCTGGACGCGATGCTAATAGATCCCTTGAGGGCACATGAAGCTCTTGATCTAATGTCTCCTGGTGAAAACACTAAAGTTCTCAAAGCAATGCTTATGTGCGGCTATAAGCCTAGTGTAGAACCATACCTCTCAATGATGTTACAAAGTTTCCGCGCATCAAAGTTGCTGGAGTTGCGGACTAAATCCCGGATATTCATTCGAAATGGAAGGTCTCTGATGGGATGCCTGGATGAAACCAGAACTCTGGAATACGGGGAAGTTTTTGTGCAGTTTTCTGGTTTGGGATATGGACAGTACCAAGGATCTTCCATATTTGGAGGACCTAGATCAGATAAAACATTTTGTGTTCAGAGTAAGGTAGTAGTTGCTAAAAACCCCTGCTTGCACCCTGGTGATGTGCGGGTACTAAGGGCTGTCAATGTTCCTGCTCTGAAACATATGGTGGATTGTGTTGTGTTTCCCCAAAAAGGAAAGAGGTGATTGTTCCTCATTTTATTTCACAAGTTTCGCAATATTTATATGATCTTTTATGAATTTAATCATCATGTTCTTCCTTTTTGTTTGGACCTAGTTAATGTACTAAATGTTTGTATCCAATGGATATAGGTAAATTGTGCTAGTACTAAACCATCATTTTCTTTCTTTGGGCCTAGTCAGGCATCTTTGACTAAAATGATGAATTGATTTCTTCAGTGCAAAATGTTTAAAAGAGTGCAATTTGTATTTTGCCTCTCTTGTCTGTGTTAGAATGGTAGACTATGGTATATTAGGAAGATAGATTAATTTCCTTGTCTTATTATTTGTCTTTCCTTGTATATCTACTCCTCTCTATTATGTAAAAAGGTATGAGGTGCTTCTATGATACGCAAGTCCTCAATTTCTCTCTCTAATATTGTTTAACATGGTACCAGAGCTGAAAGGTTGTCACTGTCCCGTCTATCAAGCCTCAATCCCAGTCATTGTTAATAGTTCTTGCAACAGGCCCGTTTTCAACCGTCTTACTGACCTGTACATGAGGGGGTGTGCTACATGGGGAAATCCCACATGGTTAAGTCAAGGGGTTACTTGAGGCTTTAGATTGTAATGAGGCTTCTCCATCCATTTAATGAGCTTGGATCTTCTGATATTTATCATGTATGCTCCAGCTTGAGGAGTGTTAGAATGGTACACTCTGGTATATTAGGAAGATAGTTTCCTATTCTGGTTAGTTATCTTTCCATGTATATCTGCAAACCACTCCTCTATTATATAAAAGGTCTGAGGTTCTTGTATCAATACAGCCCTTTGATTTCTCTCAATAATATCTATTAAGCTCTTGTGCTTTTCATCTTTGTTGGTTCTGCTTGTGAGTGTGTTTTGCAATTGGCTCTGTGAGTATGGTATCTGATAAGATATATGGAAGTTCATGATGAGCACTTCATACACATTGCGCATTAGCTTAGGCCTTTATATATCTTTTTAAGTTTTTTGTGATCTTCCCATCTTTTTTGCTGTTACAAGCCACTAGTAAATCAGTTTGAAATTCAAATATCACCTAGGTGATCTTTGTCCATTACTGCTTCCTACATTGATTTCAGTTAGAATGAGGGACCTTTTCTCTGAGGAAGAGAAAAAAAAAGAACTTTGATAGTGTGCCCAGGGTATTTGGGTGGCTTTCAGGCACCTTTTCCATCAGCTGAAGCGTTTGTATACATCATAAGCATTTTATATGGTCATTGTATCATTGTATCATTTTTACTTTTGCAAGCCTCAAATTAATCTGTTGAAAACTCAAATACCAGTAAGTTGAACCTGTGTACAGTTACTGCTTCTGGCATTGATTTCGGTCTTAAGATGTATAAAGGAAGGGGAAGATAGAGAGTAAAAGGCAATAATATGCCCAGGGGATTTGGGTGAGTTTCATTAGGTGAATGTGTACAGCTGCTGCCGGCCTTAAAGAGTACAGACACAGTTTTGGGTGATTGGAAAGAGAAAGGTGACATTGTGCCTAGGGGATTTGGGTGCAGCTTGCGATAGCACCTTTTCCTGGGCACCGTCAAACCTCGAGGGATAAAATAAGGGTAGCACTAGCTGCCTTGCTTTCACATGACATCTGTACATTTCTTGATTTCTGAATTTGGAGGTGCCATGTACTTGTAAAATCTGTATTATTAAAGTGCTTTTTACTGTCATATTCTCAAGTGTGCACTTTGAAGTTATTTCACAATACATTGTATTTGTTTGCCTAATTGTTTAGCTAGAACTTGTTTTTGTGTTGGAGTTGCTAATGCTTACTGAGAATTGAATTTCCGTTCTAGACCTCATCCAAATGAATGTTCAGGAAGTGATTTGGATGGTGATATCTACTTTGTCTGTTGGGATCCAGAACTGATTCCATCACGTCAAATTCTTCCCATGGATTATACCCCAGCACCAAACACCGTTTTGGATCATGATGTTACAATTGAGGTATTATAATTTATTTCAGAAGTCAGAACTGACCAAGTTTTAAGCTTCATTTCATTTGTGCCTGTTGACAGGATAACATCTTTCTTCAGTTACAACCAGCAACTAGATATCTTCTCGTTATCTTTTCAGGACTACAAACTATTATTTTTTCCCCATTTTGGTTGGGTGGGTGGGGGGAGGGTGGATTTTCTGCACAGCGGCTGTCACCAAAGGTGCCCAGGAGACCCAAAATTTGTTTGAAAGTGATTTCCTTGATCCTGCTTCCCATTTTCAAACTAGTTCCGATAGAATATAGTGGCAGGATGTTCATGGAATAGTCATTTATCATATGTGAACAATAAACGGTTGAAAACAACACTTCTTTTGGGTGGGTGGGTAGGGATTCTTTAATGTTAGATCCTTCAGATGTTGCGAACTGAGAGATTGCCTCTCAGCAGAAGATAGGTTATCTGTCTTGAGTTGAGTTGATCAAATGGCATAGCATCTTCCATATACATTTTCAGATTCCAGGGCATTTGCTAATCCAATGTTTGAAATTCTTATCAATAATTGATTACCTTAACACTTATATTGCTCGTACCAAATAAAGCAATGAGTTGTTCTCGGATTTCTCCTGGAAATTGCTTTCTCATGCTTTCTTCTTGTTAAACAATAAAGAATGATAAGACTCATTTTACTGGTTCAGGAAGTGGAGGAGTATTTCACAAATTACATACTGAACGACAGTCTAGGAATTATTGCAAATGCTCATACTGTCTTTGCGGATCGGGAGCCCACCAAAGCAATGAGTCCTAATTGCATTGAACTGGCAAGATTGTTTTCGATTGCAGTAGACTTTCCAAAAACTGGTGTACCAGCTGAAATACCACAGCACCTGTATGTTAAAGAGTACCCAGATTTCATGGAGAAGCTGGACAAGACTACGTATGTATCACAAAATGTGATTGGAAAGCTTTTCAGAGAGTTGAAAGACAAAGAACCTGGTACATTCCAATCCTTCACACTGGAAGTAGCAAGGAGGTCATATGACCCCGAGATGGAAGTTGATGGATACGAGGAGTATCTGGAGGATGCTTATTATCACAAGAGCAACTTCGACTACAAACTGGGGAACCTAATGGACTATTATGGGATCAGAACCGAGGCCGAGTTATTGAGTGGAAACATCATGAAGATGTCAAAATCATTCACGAAGCAGAGGGACGCAGAAGCAATTGCAATGGCAGTTAGGTCCCTGAGAAAAGAAGCTCGCTCATGGTTCAATGAGAAGGGGAATGGATTGGATCGTGAAGCGGACGACATGTATGCGAAAGCCTCCGCTTGGTATCATGTCACTTATCATCCTGATTACTGGGGTTGCTACAACGAGGGAATGAAGAGGGATCATTACCTGAGCTTTGCATGGTGTGTTTACGACAAGCTTATTGAAATCAAGAAAAATAATGCGAGAATGGCTCAGAGTATGTCATCCCTGGAAGCCAGTCTTGCTCGTCAGTTACAGTTGTTATAAGTTTCTATGCATCCTATCCCCTTCTTGGTCTGAATCACTGGGGTTGCTACAACGAGGGAATGAAGAGGGATCATTACGTGTGCTTTGCATGGTGTGTTTATGACAAGCTTATTGAAATCAAGAAAAATAATGCGAGAATGGCTGAGAGTATGTCATCCCTGGAAGCCAGGCTTGCTTGTCAGTTATAGTTGTTGTAAGTTTCTATGCATCCCATCCCCTCGGTCTGAATCATTTAAACATGTGTGTTTTCTCCTTGTTACTCTAATATATATGTTCTTGAGTGCCCTAGTTCTTTTAGTTTTTCATTTGGCATGCCCTAGTAAAAGACTGGGAATTGAAATGCACCCAGCTTCTTGCAATTGCCCTCTGTTGATGAATATGGTAATTAGTTTTCGTTTGTTTTAATGATGATGTCGGATTAAATCTATACGCATCATAGTTCACAGGAGATGCCTCGTACTGTCCAAGCAAAGTCATGTAGGGGAAGCAGCCAAAAGCTTTTCATCTGGTAACATAGGGATCTGCTGCATCAAATTCTTTCCAGGAAAAATCAATTATCAGCCATGTCAACTGAGTCAAACCCGAAGAGTTGGGTTGTGGTGGGCTACAGTCGAGAACGTCTGATAATAGACCGGGACATGGTTCATTAAACTTGAAACTGGAAACATTGTGCAACATTCTCTAACTTTCAGAAAATTCAGCTGAAGTATAAAAGAGGAAGCAAAGACCGTAGACTAACTATAAGCCCAAAAATGAACACTCTAGAACAGATAATGAAGTACCAGCGAATTAACATCACAAGGCTGAGGAGTAAAAGTGTACAGGTTACGAAGCCTTCAAAACCCGTGTGCGGTACTCTCCCAGTGCCCAAATGGGGAAAATATTTCGGTATGCAGCATATGTGATCATGCAATTCTTGTTAAAGACGCCCATAATTTCCTGCAACCGGATACGTAATTTGTTTTCATCATAAAGAACATGAGACACAAATGCATTGGTCAAGCACACAATGTATAATCTATAATGTGTCCAGTCATCTAAATTTAGCACTCACATCAAACAAGATTGTTGTTATTTGTGAACCACCGTAGACAAAGGGGGCATTAAATTTACCTCCTGTGGGTAGTCGCCATTCTCCATTTGCAAGTTTATTAGATATCTAGCAGCACGATGCAATGGTGTTGGATCTCGTTCAGCCTGCTCCAGTAGTTCAAAAGCATGAGCCAACCATGAGAAACATTGAAGTGTCCAATACTGTAAGCATTGCAAAAATGCATCCAAGAATACATGCAGCACAAAAGGTGATAACATAATTTGAAAGTATACTTGATCCTTGACAAAAGAAATCTACAGAAGAGACTCAAATTTCCCAGTTTTGTAGTCATATTTTCTACCTGTCCAGCGTCAATCAGAGCCAACATTGCCCACCCTGTGTTCACAGCATGAGATCGTTTCCCATCAAGATCCGAGTAGACCTGCACAAAAATTTTAACATTTATAGCTCATCGGTACTACTAGAGAAATTTTAGATAATGCTCAAGAAAGATTACTGAATACTATTAAAAATTGTCAGAATAGTTATAAACATGATGATGAAGGCATGCTAGAAAACAATAGTAATGTCAAACAACATTCACCAGTTAACTGATACTCCATTAGAATAAAATCCGTCAGTTGCTTGGGTTAAATAGTTCAACCTTTTCTTCTTTGATGATTAGTCAACTAAGCCCCTAGTTACAAATTTCTATATGAACTTGGCTCTTGCTTTAGCCATGAGAACGCTAGTCCATATGGAAGCCTCTGGCCAAAGGTTCCGCTTAAGGTTCCATTGAGAGGCAAAACGGCCTCACCCATTTGTTGAGAATTTCTCCCTCTTCCCTCCCAAGATTTCCTGGCACCTTTTAATTCTGAGTTTTTCACAAAGAAAAATGAATGGGATTATGTATCTTGTATTCTTCAAGAAATGCCAGATACTACAAATTTCCACAAGTCACCCTCAAGGACATAAGAAAGGCACTTGAAAATGCAAAGGACCCTATGTCAATACAACAGAGCACTGGGCATTCCACATTTAACAATTAGTTGACTTATACGAATCATGCTGTCAGATCTACAAAGGGTATGTGTATTAATGCCTAGCAAAGTTTTAAGCAGAAGAGATGTATACTTACCAATCTGACAAAATGAAGTGAGAAGAAGAAGAAATTGAAGAATAGAAAGGGTTTTTTCTTTGTTTAGGCAACAGTAAGTATTTGCATGAGTAATTTTAGGCTACTACATAAGTGGTTCAAACACAATGCATGCATTATTATTAAGAGCCACCATCCACTTCTTATCTTTTATTCAACATTGTTCTTGTCAACATGTTAGAATATCATAGATTCTTCAAGAATCCAAGGACCAATAGAATTACCTGTAACAACTTTTGGAGGTTCAAAAAAGTCCATGGTATAGAACAAATGAAATATAAACAACCAATTCACACGAGTTGTAATTTTCAAAGTCAAAGGTTAAAGATAAGAAACCACATTGAAACCTAATATATCCCATATTTCTGTTTAATTGGAAAACAAAAAAAAAAGGTAAAATGTCAACTAACCTTATCTTGACATGAAAGATAACTCTCTCCCCAGCCACCTGAAGCAAGCTGTTTGGACAGCAAAAAGTTGCAAGCTTTACGAATGGTTGAAGAGTTATTGAAGTTCCTCCCCGCAGCTACCAAACCTTTCACCCCAAACCAAATTCCATAGGTGAAACAAACTCCCCATGAGCCATACCTGTAAGGGCAATCACGTTTACTTTAATATCTGGGTCCAAATAAACAAGAGAACATGAGAGTTCAGAAGCATCATTAAGCATGACACACAGAATAAGACTATACATATAGGACCAAAAAGATTAGAAGACGTAGAGTTGAAGTTTGTATCTCAGGAAAGCAAAGAGAAGAAGGGGTGGAAAGAAATCGTGAAGTGAAAATGTAAAAACAGTGGAGCTGTTCCTTGAGGGAATAGGTAGGAGCAAACCATGAACCATCTGAAGCCTGTATGCTCTCAATAAACTTGGCTGCCTTCTTTATACATTGATCTATTTCTCCCTGTCGATGCCCAGGATATAACTTTCTAAAGGATGATAAAGCTTGAATGGCAGCAGATGTGCACTCAACATAACTGAAAAGGCCAAAAAAACTTAAATACAGGATATACTTGAACCCAGGAGAAAAAAAAATCAAACATCATGGGATGGAAGAAAAATAAGTACAGAGATCTTACGGATAATCAATAACTATGTCACCAAAAGTTTCTGCAGGATTGATCAACTGATAAGAGAACAAAACAGAAAAGCGAATGACTATACAGTGGAGGAGGATGCAGTAATACCAAAATAGTCATGCACACTTTATTTTATGGCTTGCATATATTAAAATGACAATAACTTTCCAATAAAAGATTCCAGTTAAGATATGTAACCCTAGGATTACATATAGCTTCTTTATAAGTAGCAGGTGGGCTCATTTGCAGAGGTTTCAATCATGTACCTATTTGGCAAAATAGACTCTAGGTTCTTCTAGCTTATTCCTGCTGGCCAAAATTCTTCTCTTACATAGGAAAAGCCCCACAGTGCCTTCTCAAAGTTCTCTGATTGGTCAGATTACTGATAGCTACTGTATTCAAACAAAGTATTCTATCCATTAAAAGAAATACAGATGTATGACGCAATCTACAGCCTACACTCATTAGATTCCACAAGTAGTAGAAACATTTCTGGCTCAGTTCTGCCTACCGAAAATTCTTGCAAGAAAAAACATGCCTACCCAAACAATTCTAAGAACTAAATACAATGGAAGGGTAATTCAAATTCCAAAGAGACCACGAAATTCAATAGGGCAAAATGTAATGCAATAATGGTACAAGCAAAAACAAGAGAACCATGAATTTTTATGAAATACTAGAAGATAAGGAACTGACTATGAAGTATAAGTATTAGCTTAACACAAACTTAAATAAAAACCTTGTAGTCAAGTAGTAATCCAATAAAACTTTACAGACTTATTATGGATGACAACTGACATGAAAAATACCTAGGACAGTCTAGGGACTAGGAGGTTGAGAGAACTTAGAAAAGCAAACCAAGAAACTTATGACATGGAGTTGAGCCAATATGTCCTTCCCCAGGTTACATCAATGACAATTACTATAGAAGGCATATGAAAGAGGCCTTTAATTCTTAGCTGAACGCTTGATATAGCATGAGTAAATGAATACAAGGATCAATTTCTCAAACGTTCCCTACATGTAAGATCTAATGAAGAACTGCAGCAAGAAAAAAAAAACATGATGCAAAAATAATAGGTAGGCAACCTCTAGCCAACTGTATGATCTCGTCAGCTCATATGTTGCAAAACCACCATCTTCATTCTGCATTGTAAATGAATATGACCATATAAGGCTCCAAAAAAAGGGGAAAAAAAATCAACCAAACTGAACCATTCATATCTCAAATAATGTGAAGTGTTAAATAACCATATCCACACCATACTGTCTAAATAAACATCAAAGTTAAAACCTGAATAACTTTCACATTAAAAAAGAATAAGAAAAAAAACAGAAGGAACTTGTAGTTGTAAACCATATAACTTCAACTTATATTCTTATAAAATCATAAAACTCAATGGTAACCTGTTAAATTCATCCAAAGCATAAAGGAATACTCAAAGACAAAACATCTAGGATCAGAGTTACCTGTAGTGAGAGAATAACATTTATGGAGTCATATAGTCTCTTCTCTTCTAGTGGTTCACCAACAACCTCTGAGGGAAGTTTTGAGAGAAGCAAGGCAGCCTTAAGAAATGAAAGGATAACCAGAGAAAAACAGAGAGAAAATGCAAGTGTGAGATGAAGAAACAAAAACACTAGTAAGAAGGTACAAGGAATCAATTAAGGGAGTTGACTTTGCATCTGATAATTTTTTTACCTTCAATCCCTCTGCTGTGCAGTCTGAGATAGGCCACCCATGGTCAGCAGTTGAGAAGGGCCACGCCCCTTTAGAAATGTGGCGAAACCAATAATTGAGATCACCAGGGCAGTCTTCTAGAACCTTCAAGATGGCCAGAAAAAAATATCAAGGAACAATTTTAGAAAGTAACAGATTTCAAATGTTCTGATGCATCTCTAATAAATAATCCTCGGTTGAACTAAGCATGAAAGAACCTGTGAGTTTTTGAGATATGCATGTGCTTTCTGCAAAGTTGGGCCGAAATCATTCACAAGATCAGCTGAACAAATCGCTTGTATGGTGAATGAAGTATCCCATAGTTGACTACCATTATAACCCTGCAGTATGTCATTTCTCTTAAATTGTCATATAGATCTAAATACAATGGCAAAGTGAATCCAGGTATCCAGTTACAGTTACAGTTGATACATTGCAGTGACGGTATAGGCCTTATAACTTCATCACCCTGCCATATTTAAGCAGAATGCTCAAATTCTTCATCTATTTTTTTTTTTTTGGTTACACAGAAGCATCTTACAAGTGTTCATAGGGAGGTATTTATGATAGTAAATGTTAGGGGGTGACTTGCATGTTTCTCAAAACCAGGAGGGGCTTCAAGCCACATTTGGCAAGTGAGGAGGGATTCCGAATTGTCCCTTTGCCAACTGAACTCTGTTGGTGGGACAGAATGCTCACATTCTACTAAGAACCATTTTCTGTGAGAGTCATTCTAAGACACTTTGTGTTAAGCCAAAAATTCGATTATGCAGAAAAAGAAGGAAAACAGTACCTGCATTTTCATGCCATCTTCAGCAATCCACAGATAATCATAAATTCTTGGAAGATGTAACTTGAAAGCCTCTGAGTTTGGGTCTTCCACCCAACAGCATAGCATATTTAACACCTATCGTTGGCACATCGAAACAGCAAGGATTTGAAATAGTTCTTTTGTTTTAACATCAGCAAAGGCAGTTTACACTCAGGACACTCAGTTGGAATAATTCATGGAGTAATAAAAAGATAATCAACTCATTATCTGAAAGACTGACACAAGTTTTCCTCTTCATATTCATTTCTCTTTCCCTTTTTTCTTTCTGTCTTTTTTTTTTTTTTTTGGGGGGGGGGGGGGGGGAGGGGGGTGCGGGTGGTAGTTTTAGAACTACCACAACATACACAACATAGCTTCATTGTCTGCACCTTGTTAACAGGGCCGATGCAGATATAGCGAGTATTTTCATCCTCATAGTGTATGTGCTCCATCACAAGATTAGTGGCTCTGTCTCTCAATTTTTTTCCAGGCCAATGCGTTAGGACAGGTTCAAGAACTTTATGGAGGGTAGCCCACAGTATGTCCTGCACAAGTGGGTGAGGGTAATAGAGGTCCTCCTGCAAAAGGAAAGATATGATGCCCCTGTTAAGAATAAACCATGAGGCAGCAGATAGCATCCAAGGCAGCTATATTGTCTCTTGCTATGATTCCATCAATCCTCAGTTTCTTTATAAAGGATTTTAGTGGCGTCCAAAGAACTTTGCAGAAAGATGTAGCACTTGTATCTAGCATCAATTTTGCATATAAAAGAAAATCTAGCAATTTTCACTGGGTTTGGTAACTCTTGTTACCGCTTTACATGTTTTGCCATTATATCTTGCAGAAAGTTTAGTGAACTATTGAACTCTATGGTTCAACTGACAGCTTTAGGAAGGCAACAGCTAAAGTATGAGTGCCCAAGATGACAAGATTACAGCTGAAACCAAAATTAAAAAAGAAAAACAAAAATACCAAATAAAAAGATGGAAGTGTATCAAATGATAAGACGGTGATAGACAAGAGATCTGTTATACCATGGAAGCAGAACATGTAAAACTAATGCATCAGTTGACAAACCTTTGCGCAATGGTTGCGTGCATGATTCCAATCTATTTCATGATACGGCACAGTAAAAAGCTCCTTTCTCATAGATAAAACTGTAGGTGTTATTGGTCCAACAAACCTCTTTCCATATAGATATGACATAGGCAAATAAACCATCCGACAGTGACACCACATCCTCCCTGCAGTAAGTAGATGCATTTTTCCTAAGCTCATATGTACTTAAAACTGAGTTTTTTATAATAACATTATAAATTTCTTTTGGTCTGACAATAGCCATTCTACATCATATTAACAATGTAAGTCAAGAAAAGATGGGAGGGGAATTGAGCCAGAGGTGAAAACACATGCTAAACATTAAATGTATAGAATCAGAAAGAAGTCTAGAATCACTTGAGACTTTCCAACTCTTGGCTTAACCTCATGAAGTTCGTCCACATCTATAAAAGAAATAAGACACCACTAACAAGTCACAATATCCTCTGATCTTTGCCATCATCCAAAGACACTTCTACAATTTGAGTATTTTTCTGCCTTACTTTTTTTCCCCCGTCTCTCTCTCTCTTCCCCTTGATTTTTAAAGTGCATGGAACTCAGAGAATCTACTCCAAGCAACACCTGGAAGTGTGGAAAGGTTGGATTTGTAGCTCAAGCCTTGATTTAGCCAACCTAAATAAGAAGCTTGCTTTGGACTCTAATCTGTACTACTACCACTAATATGCTCAAGCAGTGAGCAGGAACGAAATCTCCTTAGTTAACAGCAAGGTTCACATTAAAAGACTTTCAGAATTTGGATATATTCCCCTTGTAGTTTCCCTGTAACGATAGATCAAGTACAATGGTTTTGCCTCTTTCTCTGAATATTCTCTTCTAGAACAACTTATAGTGCAGAAAACATGTTTTGTCCCAGAGAAAGAGCATAGTTGTTGCATAGTTGAATTTCTCCTAATATACATTCCTCTTCATAAAACCTAGAGAGCATCTCTCAGAAATTATAAGTAAGCTACTTTCTCATCATTAGAGACAGAACCTAATTCAAACATATTTTTTACAAGCCAATTTTGTATGAAGTTTCACCAAGGAAGTACCATCCATGAACAAAACCTACAATAGATACTACTGAAACACTGTGAACACCTCCTTTGAACTCCCTTAAATTGTTCAGTCTCTCTGCCTCATCTCTATATGTAGAGTTGACCTAATAAGCTCAGTACTTAATTGACTTAATGATAACACTAACTAGTTACCACTGCCTTCTGTTTCTGGTTTGGCTCAAGACTGAAACTGTATATTGCTACTCTTTGTAGCTCATTCTTAGCAAAAGATCTTTGCACGTTTCAAAGAAAAAGAAACAATAAATTAAATGAACCAAAATAAAAAAACCAACAATAGACAAAATGATTTCAATATGAATGACAATTAAAATAAATTGGAGAAGGGAGTTAATCTAACAGCAGGACAGAATTGCATGAATTATATCCACATCTGGATACTTGAAATCAGGAATATCCATATAGACTTTTATTCTTTTGAGCATCAAGTAACAAACACTCTGATAAGCATGTCTTATCACAGTTTTGCAACCCAAATCACTTGGATTAACACTCAAATGCATATTTGTGAACATGTTTTGGCTACTCTGTAGGATACATATGGATAAAAGGATATGATGGCTTAGAACCAAAATTTTTCTCATATTCGTTTTTTATTCTGATTGTTTTCTGACTTTGCTCATGAGCATACTCCAATCAAGTATCCCGAACAATGACTGAAACAACAGTATTAAAGAAAACAAACTTGCACACGTGTACACACAACACACAAGAAAAAGCTTAAGACCTGGATGAAATGGGAGCATATAAGGAAGAAGCCAAATCTCAGGGGGCAGAGGATTGTTGCCAGACCAATCAAAGACTCCAAGCACCTGTTTCCAAACAAAATAAATACAGAGCAATTGCTCATGAACATGATAAAAGACGAGTTATCTCATCAATAAATCAGTAAGAAAAAGACCAAAGTAACAGACCGAAAGCCACATTTTCCCCCAAGATGTTATAGCAGTAGCACCACCATGACTTAAAATCCAGTCTCTACCTCTCTCAATTGCTCCATCTCCATCATTAGCCCCTTCACCAAGCAACCTTAGAGTGACATAACTCAAAACAGAACCAAACATTGTGCTTGGTCCTTCTATATGCAAACCCCATCCACCATCTCTGTTCTGCAATAACTTTAAGTACTCAGGAACATATTAAAAAAGACATTAAGAAAGTACAGCTTTGCAAATAAAATATAATCCATAAAGAAGACCTCAAGGTAGACAAGGCAATGACATTAGGCAATTGCTTACACAAAGAAGATTAAAAGGAAATAGCTTGCCTGGTGATTATAGAGATAACGGCGCATCTCCCTTTTGTGCTCTTCTGACAAGATTGCATTTAGTGCCCCAGTGACAGATAGGGTAATTACCTGACAGAGATAGAGCCATGCAGGAACAACTATAACCAAGACATGAAAATAACTAAGAAGAAATTGTTTTACAAGCTGTACCATAGAACAACAACACCAACAACAACAATAAAAGACTGAAGAAATTATATCCAGGTTATGCTGGAAGACACGACTTTATTTACTTGTTTCTAGAATAAAAATGAGAAGGAAATTAAGACATTTTGACAGCCACACAACCTAGGGGAAGCAGACATGTCAAGCTAATACCAAGCTTTTCTAGGTCAACATCAGAACATAGCCTAAATAGCTTATTGCACAGGTGTTCCAATTAACTCTGATTCAAAAATTTAACTCGAATTATCTAATCAAGAAAAGATTAAGTTTAGCACCATTCAAATTGAAGGAGCTCATGACAGCAAGCAGAATAAAGCTGATGAGGATTCATCATCATCAACAGCCTTTAATCAGCATTAGTGGCAATAAGTGCTTTATTTCAGTTAACTTCTACGATTATTTGGGCGTTACGATACTTGAAATGTGAATCAAGCTTCTGTGAATAATATTCATGATCATCATCCTTACCAACCAGCTCTGTATCCACCAAGGAGTTGGTGGCATTTTAAGTCTTGATGTCAATTAACTTCTATAATCATAGTAGCTGCTATGATCCACAAACTGTGACAAGGTTTTACAAGCTGAAAGTCTTGATGCAAATCTTAGGCAAATAAAGAGATGAATTTCCAATGCCATCACCAAGCATGTTTAATTTACAATGTTTATATTCGAAGACCATCTTGTATATCATGGCTATGAGACACTGTGTAGTAGTGAATCTGTACTTTTTTATTTTACATGTTGCAGTGTGAATCATTTGGTAAGTCATCTATCAAAGAAATAAGCAATTGTTGAAAGTGAAGGAAGTTTGTTGATAACATGTCAAATTAAGAAAACCAGATGGTCAAAGGTTTGAAATTGTAATTTGAACTAATTTCTAATATAATTTTGCCAAGGTAAGCTTTGACATTAATGTTCTAGCGGAGTTCAAGCTTGACTCAAGCAGTAAAAGCTTGCTCAAAATGGTTTAAGCAAATTCGGGCCCAGCAGTAGTTTAGCTTGAATCAGCCCCAAAACACTCCACATGCCACCCAAAAAAAATACAGATAGAATGAAACAAGATAGACAGCAGTAATAAAGCAACAAAATGTACGTACCAAACCAGGCATAAGAAACATAGGACCTCCATAGTCCCCGGGCCAGTGGCCATCATGTGCTTGAACACTTGAATGGAAATTTATCGCTCTTCTCAAAGTGTTAGTTACCATATTCTCTGTAATCTCCTCCGGATCCTTTACCTTCACTTGAGGTAAAACCTGGGCAACGGTCTCCTTGGCAAACTGAATGGTGGACATAAAAAGCAAGCAATTCAAAACGAGTCCAGAAAACGGGATTAAACTTGATCATGGAACCAGAATATAAATAACCACAATAAGAACTTCGTGAACACCCAGAAAACTAAATAAAAGAAATAAGAAGAAGAACAAAAACCTGAATGCGCATGAGTAGATCAGCACTATGCTTCTGTTGGAAGCGATTCTGGGTGAAACTCTCGCGAGCTTTCTCGATCTCCATTATCTCTACAGGAGATACAGCTTTGGGATCGAACTCCCAAATTTGACGACCAGCATGATTGTTCGTCGTTCTCAGCCATGGACTCCCTCCCTCGGCAATCTTCAATTTCCACATTGTTCACCAGAGCATCCAACACTTAAATGCGACAAGTTTAACTTCCGATAAAACGCCGCACAAACTAACTGACGGCCAGCAACAAAAGCGAGAAGTCAAATCGATCAGAACATAATTCGACAGACTCTAGTTACTGAAACATAACTTGACGATACCACAGTTACCAGATAGAAGTCGCGGCGGCGGGGGCGGCGGCGGAGGCGGCTGTGACAGCTGGCGAAAATGGCGCGGGGACGCTGATGGCCGATCACAACCAGACACCAGTTACTAATGTGTGGGACGTGTCGATGAGAAAGGCAGTTGTAGTCACAGGCGATGTCAACGGATATTCGGCCCAGTAGATATTTGACTAAATTCTATCCGTCGGATAGGATTTTTTTTATAATTAAATAGATTTGGAGTAGATTTGAGTTTTTTTTTTGTACCTACTGGATGTGGATAGGATATGGGTTTAGGTCCATCTGCCCCACATCCTACCCATATACACACACAGAGTAATTACAAAAAAAATTAATTCAGTTAAATGAGTACAATTGTAGCTGGACTTTACAGGTTGAAATGACTGATTCATTCATACACACACACATATATATAAGGGTAATATAGTTTGAACATATATATATAATCATTCACATATATACATATATTTTCTGTAAACTCATTCTTGTTTCCTTTATATTTAAACATTTTGAGGAGTTGCATTAGTGCGTCAAAGATTTTTGTGAGTATCGTCTTGATTGTCAATTCAAGGATGGTGCAAGTTGCAACCATATGTTTAACTTACCGGATTGTATTGTATAAGTACTAGACATTGTAGTTAGATTTAGTTATATCAGTGTGTTTAAGTTACCTGACTATTGCACTTCATTATATGTCTTTTATTGTTGATATTGTTTTGCTAGATGATCAATTTTAATATTTTTTAATTATGATATTCTGTTATAAAATTATTTTTTTTCTTATTATGATAGATTGCATGCAGCGGGTTGGTGGATTTTAAAACCGATGGATGGTGGATAGGATATAGATTGAATATCCAATATGATGGATAGGATATGGATTTAATACCATCCTACCCAAATCCTATCTATTGCCATCCTAGTCACTAGTAGTCAAGTTCTCTAACGATCTGGATCCAACTGACCAAGGTCCATTTGGCAGTGAATCAAGATTTGCGACCCGGCCCGAGATTCAAAATCTGTTTTTCTTTTTTTCTTGTTTTCATTTTATAAGAACAATTTTTTATTGTGAATGTTGACACCCAATTTCGTCCGGCTTAAAAATAAAAAAAAATTAATTAATTAAATTAAAAATTAAAACTAAAAAAAAAAAAAATTATTGAATTACTTAATTAATTGATTACTTAATTAAAAAATAATAATAGTAATAATGGCAATATTATTTTAGGGGCATTCTTTTTTAGTTTGTATGTTAGAAAAAAAGGGGGGGGAAGAAGAAGAAAAATAATAATAATAATAATAATAATAATAAATTAAATCTAAATTAATTAAAATTAAAAATTATTAATTAATTAATTAATTAAAAATAAAAAGAAGAAAAAAACAAAAAAATAATAATAAAAAATGGGGAGGGTGGCCGACAGAGGCTCCCCCTCCCCTTATCCCTTATCTTCTCTTGCTTTTTTTTTTAATCGGGCTCTCCTCCCTTATCTCTTACGCTTTCTAATCTCCTCTGGGCGTCTCCTCTCTCAGACAGCTAGCCTTCCCATCTCTCTCTACTCCCCGAAAACGCGAACTCTCTCTCTCTCCTTTGCTCTCCTCTCTCCTTCTCCCTCTCTGTTTCTCCTTCTCTCTCTCTCTTCTCGCGAACTCTCTCTCTCTCCTTCTCTCTCCTCTCTCCTTCTCCCTCTCTGTTTCTCCCCCTCTCTCTCTCACTGAGCCGGCTCCTCCTCCTGCCCTCGCCCTTCGTCAGCCGCGCGCCTCCACGCTCCTCTGCTCCAGCCGCTCGCCACCAGCCTCGCAGCCGCCTGTCTCCTCCCCGTCGTCTCCTGCCTTTGCTGCCGTCGCCGCCTCCTCCTCGCCCTCCACGCTGCGTCACCTATCCCTGCTGGCCGCGTCCCTCCGCCGTGATCCCCCGCGTTGCATCGCTCCAGCTCCCTCCGCCTTGCTCCCACCGTTTACGGCTCCACCGCGTCACCCACCAGGTGCCCATCCGCCGTGACATAGCCGTCCCTCCTCTACCGTGCTCGCGCCTCGCGCTCTGCCTAGCCCACTCTGCTGCCGCCCTCGCCGTTCACCTCCTCCCCTGATGCGCCCCTTTGCTCGCCCGACCGCTCCGCCACGCCCAGCCCAGCCTCCCCTGCTGCTGTGACGCGTTTCTCGTTTTGACCAAGTCAAAACTTTAAAAATTTTGGGTAAACCCTTGTTTACTCCTTGATCTTCCTTATTTTATCCATCCAAGTCACTAACGTTGTTTTCTTTGCAGATTAAGCATGGACAGCAAGTCTTTTTGTTTATATTTATTGTTTGTCCTTTCTTTGTTTATCCTTTGGTTTGTTTCGATCCTCTAATAATCGGAATTATTTTTATATGGTTTTAATGCCTGACCGGAATGCTATCAGCATTGATATAAATAAAAAAAATATATATCTCTCTTTATAAACTTGAGTGATTTAGAATAATAAAATAAATAAATAATTATATTGCTGTAAAACATACATACTTGTGTAGTAAAATGGACCATCTACACGCCTACGCTGCTGTCCATGGACTGATATACGAGCTAGATTACAATGAGGTAAAAAGGTACAAGTGTCTCAACCCGTGAGTTTGCTGTTAGTTCTATTAATCCGTGGACTTTGAAATTGCACCATAAATTATGTGTTTTGTTGCTGGACAAACCATTTTTTTTATTTTTTATTTTTTTTATTTATGGTAATATCCCTATGAGTCTAGTTTACACAGAATTTTATATGATTTGATTTTAAGTTGTGGTTGAATTTATATGCATTTTTACTGAACTCCATTGAATATGGAATAGGCACCAGTAGGCTTGTCTTTGTTGCTTGTTATAAAATCTATGATAAATTGTATGCTCTGTATCTAGGGATGTCATTTCTTGTGCTAATAGCCATTTGTGTCTAGTCTATTTCTATTTTTACAAAAACGTAAATTGGATGTTTCTTTTATTTTATATAATCATTGAAATGGAGACTAGTTTGTCTCACAATTGGTTCTTTAAGTTTAACAGGAGTCCTTGATTTTGAAATTTATAGTAATTTGTGTGTTGCATGTTTGAATTTGGTGAATTTAATAAATGTTCATATGGATGTCTAGTGTCAGTACCAGTTCTTCACGGACTTCCATTTTCACTTATAAATGATTTTTTATCTAATTTCTGGAGCAAAGAGTACTTATCTGTGATTCTACCTGAAGTCTTATCTGATGGGCTAACTTGCATATTTTTTTTCTTTCTTCTTATAATTTATGTGCTGTCAACCACAAGTTGATATTGCTAAGTTACGTATATATATAGTTTTATATAATGGTTTGGATAACTCGATGTTTTTTATATAGATTTGTGAATGAAGATAGGTCGATTTGAAATTCTGGGCAACAGATATGCAACTGGAAGGTTTATCTCCCACTTCGGTTCTGATACTATGGTCTTACTGGTGTAATGTATATGTTGTAGATCTACTTATGCCTTTTGATATAGTCTGCTAATTCTATTTTTCTGAATGCTTAGTATTGACACCCAATTAATCAGCTCCTTTTGGGTATAACTTCATCTTAGTTATCCAACTTTCTATTTTGTTCCTATGAGCCATTAACTATTTCTTTTTGGTTGGAGATCAGTCCCTGACAGCAGATTTATTTCTTTGTTCTCTTTTTGTTTTCTTTCTTTCTTTGATTATTTAACCATGTATTAGATTTAATCGTTAAATTCACTTAAAGATGTAATTTAGGATATTTATTTATTTATTTTCTAGAATAGTTAAATTTTAATTCTTGTAATGTATTTAATCTGTATCAAATTATTGGTTAAACAATATTTAAATTTTTTTTGAAAATCCATCCTAAGATGGATATTAAATTCCAAATTCGGGTGGTCCGATAGGATCTATGGTTTGGAAATATAAAAATTTCAAGTAATAAAATTACAAAATCCATGTCCAGATGATTCGATTAGAATCCATGGCTTGGATATTAAAAATACAATAAAATTAAATAACGAAATTAAAATTGCAAACTAGTAAATCATATCCATGTTCAAATGATTCGGTTAGAATCCATGGCTTGGATATTAAAATTCCGTGTCCAAATGACTCGGCAGAGTCCATGGTTCGGAATCAAAATCTTCCGTGTCCAAATGACTCGGCAGAGTCCATGGTTCGGAAGTATAAAATTTCATACAAATTAATTAATTTAAAAAAAATCCACATTTCGACTAATCCAGTTAAAATTTCTAATTTTGAAAATTAACTGAAAATTATTTAAAAGCAAAGTAAAACAAAATTAAAATCAACTAAGGTGCCAATTTTTGGGCGTTTTAACAAAGTTGTTTTAACGTAACCGTACTCCCGATCCCCGAACTCTCGCAGACCATATTTTAGGTATCCAATCGACCTAAGAAAAACAGATTGGTGGCGACTCCCGAAAACCCGCACGTTGCCACAGCTTGGCGACTCCACTGGGGACCCTGGTTAGTGAGTCAAGCCTAAAAGTTGATTTATTTTGTTATGTTTTGTTTATTTTTATGTGGATTTATATGTTATATTTACTTATTCTAAACATGCATAATGCATTTACAATATGAAGCTCTATACCCGAGCTTCCTCGAAATCGAACACGTTCTTTCTAAGCGGAATTGGTGTTGTCGTCCTTGTGAGGCCATGGTCTCTAAGCCTTCACCGGTTTCAAAGTAGCAAAGTAGTGTATTGCCTCCTGAGACGGTTAGTCTCTGCATGGGCCCACGAAAAGCTACGACTCGAATTAATCCATTCCTTACATAAACCCTAGAGGGTAAGGAATCGGGCTGTCACTATAATTTAGTGACGGGATTCGGGAACTATCCCTTGCTTTTTTGATAAGCCACCTTATGCATATAGAACTCCCCACTTAACCATAGAACTGACCATAGAATTTCTACCATTTTTACCAACACCATAAGCATATCCTTGTTATGCTGTGTTGTTACTCTACACTTTTCTTCGTATGGTTTTAACTTGTTTATCCATAATACTTCATGAGTTGTTAATTACTATTTAACTTGTTAATAACCTTATTTTTCTTTTGTTATACTTCCGTTCTGTGCAATTATTCTTCATGCATCAAAACCATGCATCAAATTATGCTAACTTTTTGGTCTTTATAATGATAACTAGAAGTCTTGAAGTTTCACAATAGTTGATAATCAAGCTCACTCATTGCATGCATCCATTGCATCAATCATATACATGTAAAATCTAATAAAATGAATCTCACTTTAAAAAAAAGTAAAATTGGATCTCAACACCAATATCCAACTCGGCTCCAAACAAGACTAATGGCAGAACAAACCGAAGGACGTCTCATAGATATAGAGTCCAAGATAGAAAATATGGCTGGAGCAATTCCCTCCTCATTACACCAAAAAATGAAATTCATTATTGACAGAAAGTTAATCACAGTTTTGGCTGAAGAAAGCATTCTGCTATCACCTATATCAACGGTAGCAAAGACCAAGTAGCCTCATCTTCCAAGTTGGAATGACCCAAATGCCAAATATGATTATCAAAAAGGTTCAATTGGACATTCAACTGAAAATTCTGTCATATTGAAACTCAAGGTCCAACAGTTGGTCGAGTCCAAGTTGCTAGGCCCGATGTGATTGGTAATTGAAAGTGAAGATTTTGAGCTGGAATTACATTGATTTTGGAAGGGCTCCAAGTCAGATCTGACCTAACAGTCCACACACACTTTTGAATGACAGGGAATCCTTTGAATAAACTTGTATCTTTGAAAGCTTGCAAAAGTAATTTAATAGTAAAAATCTCCTAGATTTAGTCCAGAATCTAGGGTGTAGTCTTTGTTAGATGGACACCTGCTATTCTTTTTCTGGTACCACAAAAAGATGTAATGCGTGCATTCTACTACTTTCCATTTTTACACTCTTTGCCATTATACTATCCATTATTGCTATCACACTTTACTTTTTGACAACCGGTAATTCTTTTTGTTCTCCAACAAAAAGATGTTATGTGTGCATTCTACCACTTTTTAATTCCATTATTACATCTACACATTCTACCAATTTTTACCAAAAATTCAATTACTACACCTACACATTCTACCACTTCTTACCAAAAATTCCGTTTTTATATCCATCTCTTACTCCTTTCCATTATACTATCCATTATTGCTATCACACTTTACTTTGAAAATGATACTACTCGTGGGTGAAAATAAAAAGTTAAGGGAGATTTAATAGTGGCGATCTTGAAAGTGCTGTCAAATCTAGTAAGAAGGATTTCATATGTTGCACCCCAACTCTCAAAAAAAGAATTCATAGTGGTTATCAACATCCTTGCAAGAAGTCTGGGGTTAGCTTCCAAACAAGGTAGCTCTCATATTAAATGACTTCAGTGGCCTCCCAATTCTCACAAATGCTCAATACAAAAAAAAAAGATTCTCAGTTTTCCGCAACACAAATTCCAACAAAGGAAAGAAGTTCATCCCTTCCATCAAAAAGCCAACAAGGGAAAATTTAAAACAAAAAAAAAAAAGAGAGACTGAGAGCAAACACAAGCAAGTAAGGCCACTTGAATCATCTCATTTCAAGAAGGCTATGATCTCGGTTCTCTGTAACAAAAACTCCGAAAAGGAAAAAGTTCATCCCTTCCATCAAAAAGCCAACAAGGGAAAATTCAAAACAAAAAAGAAATGAGAACAAGCACGAGCAAGCAAGGCCACTTGAGTCATCTCACTTCAAGAAAGTTATCAAATATGTCATCACCATAGCTCACACAAAAAAAAAAGGAACAAAAAAAAACAAAACAAAAAAAAAAAAAAGAAAGGGAAACAAAAACAAAAACAAAAAAAAAAGAGAAAGGAAAAAAAGGGCTCAAACTAGAGCAAAAGAAAAAAAAAGAAAACAAGTGAGCTATGGATTCTAAACTGAAAACCTGCAAAGGCGGTCTAGAAGACAAAAGCAACTTTCAAGCCAAGCATACATAAAGACCACGATAGTTGGGGGGCAACAGATGAGGTTTAACTTTCTGGAAAGAGTGGCAAGTTTGAGGTCATCACTATTGAGTTTTTCATCATAATCAAATTTGCTCACGAGTAGTATTAAAAGACCATTCTTTCAAACCACTTAAACTTAACTTTCCTCAGACTTATCATCCTCATTCAGCTAAAAGACTATCATTGTGAAACATGTTTCTACCTTATTTAATACTGCTCACGAGTAGTATTAAAAGACCATTCTTTCAAACCACTTAAACTTAACTTTCCTCAGACTTATCATCCTCATTCAGCTAAAAGACTATCATTGTGAAACATGTTTCTACCTTATTTAATACTGCTCACGAGTAGTATTAAAAGACCATTCTTTCAAACCACTTAAACTTAACTTTCCTCAGACTTATCATCCTCATTCAGCTAAAAGACTATCATTGTGAAACATGTTTCTACCTTATTTAATACTGCTCACGAGTAGTATTAAAAGACCATTCTTTCAAACCACTTAAACTTAACTTTCCTCAAACTTATCATCCTCATTCAGCTAAAAGACTATCATTGTGAAACATGTTTCTACCTTATTTAATACTGCTCACGAGTAGTATTAAAAGACCATTCTTTCACACCACTTAAATTTAACTTTCCTCAGACCTAACATCCTCATTCAGTTAAAAGACTATCATTATGAATCATGTTTCTACCTTATTTAATACTGCTCACGAGTAGTATTAAAATACCCTTCTTTCACACCACTCAAACTTAACTTTACTTAGACCTAATATTTACCTCTTAATATTATTCTCATTCAGCTAAAAGACTGCCACAAAAAAAAAACATTCAAACTTAACTTTCCTCACACCTAACATTTACCTCTCGATATCATCCTCATTCAGCTAAAAGGCTATCCTTGTGAATCATGTTTATACCTTATTGCCTTGCGCAGTTTATGTCTTCGAGTTGGAAAAGGAAGAATGGCAGGATATTTTAATTAAAAACAAAGACCGTAAATTACTTTGTCAAGCTTTGAAAATTGATGAAAGTTTTTCTTTAAGGCCAAACCATTATTCATTAATGTATGTAGACTTAAAAGTAAGGAGATAGCTTGAGTCTTTCTTTAATAAGATGTGGTTCTTGTAAGAGAAATTTACGATCAAGTGCCATCACAAAGGTCTAGAAATCCTCAACCTTCTGTTAAATCAAAGGCGAGATGATATCTCTTTCCACATAAACACCATAATCAAGGGGGCAAAGTAGTCTCTACTAAGCGCAAGAAAAGTATTGCCAAGAAAGAAGCTCAATAGACAAGGGGGCAAGTCTTATGGATCAGAACCTGAGTCTAAGGAAGAGCAATCATTCGGACTGTAACATGGGGGTAAACAAGTGTCGGCACGGCCAGAAGAAAATGGGCAAAGCAGACATTGAAAGTAAAGCCTTTGATGGTATCAAATCCATGACAATGGATGAGTACTCGAAAGAGATATAAATTATGAGGCGGGCCAACTTTAAAGAAATTGAGGCCAAAATTCAAGAACAAGTCAAAGAAAGGGGATTTTGAAAAGAGTTGGGCTTTTGAGGCAGTGAACAAAAGCTGGAAAGCATAAAGAGATTCAATGATAGTCCAAGAAGGCAATTATAAAGAGGATCCAGTAAAGCAAAGATATGAAGAACTAGATCAATCCAAAAAAAATAAAAAATAAAAAAATAAATATAAATAAAAATAAAAATAAAAAAAAAAAAAAGAGAACCATCAATTACACATGCTTTGCATTCATGCATTTCACATCATGCATGCATGATTTTTACATGATAGGAATCAAATGGGAAACACATCCACCGCACCGTTACAGCAGTATAAGCTGAGATCTCAATAATATCAGCTCTTACCAATCTATCACTGGATACACAGCTAATATGCGGGACCAACCTGCATCAGGAATTCAAGGATAAAGTAGACAATATTGTCAAAAGCTTGGCTACCGATTCAATAATCGAGGCTACACCTAGAAGGATAGGATTGACGCCAGCTAGTAGTATCCAAGATAAGAGATAGCTATAGCCAAGGATAAGGCAGATATCAAAAAAAATATAAAGTAGACAATATTGTCAAAAGCCTGGCAATTGATTCAATAATCGAGGCTACACCTGGTAGGACAGGATTGATGCCAGCTTAGCAGCATCCAAGATAAGAGATAGCTGTGGTCAAAGATAAGGCAGACATCAAGAAATATTGTCGTTGAAACTTTGTCAAAAGCGGACAAAAGATTCAATAATCAAGGACTCGATCGACGTCAGCTGGGTGGAATATCAAAGATAAGAAATATCATTCACATCAAAATAAAGTAGGATCCACTTTTCCGGTTAAACGGCGGATACGGTACTCCGTGACTCTCAAGTCGGTTCTCTCAGTTGCCCATAATAACTGATTCCTTCACCCCTTCTTTCTTTTACTTCCTCCTAGAAAATGGATCCTACTTTTTTCGCCTTGCGAAAGTATTTCCCTTCTCTCCCAATGAACATCCTCAAAAAGATCTACCAAGTTCGCTGTGAACGATTAAGAGTTCTGATGCACAAAGGAATCCCTGAAGATGTGCGGTGGTTAATCGAAGCCAAGGTTCGTCTAGCAGGTGAAATCCCAGAGGCATTTGTGTCTCACATGCCTGGTATAGGCAAAAGCTCTTATGCCAAAAAGCGAAGAGCGAAAAGGTTACAAGTCTGCCATAAATGTGGACGGTGGACTTGTAATACTAAATGTCGTTCTTTAGGGATGATCTCTGATAATCGAGAAGATAAAATACGATTCATTAAGAATGGCCTGAGTAAAGACTCGTTGGATGATATCCAATTGACTCTTGAGACGCATTCTTGTGGATCCGTGCAACGTGAACTTCTCGATTTATGGAGCATTTTTCATGAAGAACGAGAACGATACAGTCCCGGGAATCTGACGTTAAACGACCCTATTTGTCAGCTTGTAAGAAAACTGGATGGGAAGCAAATCCTCGACTCATAGAAGCCATTAATCCCGTTACTGGACGTAAAACCAGTGGAAGATGTGAGCCACAGTCACAATTACTGTACATACAGTTTGTTATATTTGGAAAAGTTTGCATTTTCTTTTGACAGATGTACACGCTCCCCTAAGTGTAATCGACACGTTATCCCTTTTCATCACTATAAATGCGTGTTCTTCCTTCTGATTAAGCAGCGGATAAGATACCCCGTGACTTCTAAATTCAGTTATTCCAGTCTCCTACGATAACTGATTCATTTCCCTCTTCTCTCAAATTCTTCTCTCATTAATGGATTCTACTCTTTCTGCACTGCGAAAATACTTTCCTTCCCTTCCAATAAAAGTCCTTAAAAAGATCTACCTGGCTAGATGTGAAAGAATCAGAGTTTTTACACGCAAAGGCATTCCCGATAATGTGCAGTGGATAATTGAAGCTAAGGTCCGTTTGGCGGGTGAAGTTCCAGATGCATTTATGCCCCGCATGCCCGGTTTAGGTAAAAGCCGTTATGCCAAAAGGCGAAGAGCAAAGAGACTAGGCGTGTGTTATAAATGTGGGCGATGGAATTGTATTACTAAATGTCGCTCTTTAGGATACATCTCCATAAATCGTGAAGATAAAAGAAAATTCATTAAGAATGGCCTGCGTAAGGAATCTCTGGAAGATATTCGAGAGGTTCTTGAAGCGCATTCTTGCGGAATAGTGCAATTTGAGGTTGTTGGATTATGGATAATTTTCCAAAAAGAACAAGATCGTTACAGTCTTGGGAATCTGACTCTAAACGACCCTGTTTGCCAGTTTGTGAGAAAGCTAGATGAGATGCAAATCACCGATTCATAGAAAGCATTAAAGCCATTACTGGACGCAAAGCCATTGGAAGACGAGGATCAAAGTCACGATTACTGTACATGCTAGCTGTCGCTTTTGAAATTATCCTCCCAATAATGTACCAACTCCTGACATGAGATACAGTTATGATTACTGTATATAGCTGCCACTTTTTAAAATTTTCCTTCTCTTCCAACAATCACGTACCTACTCCTGACGTAAGTTACAGTAGTGACTACTGTACATGCTAGCAGCTATTTTGAAAATTTTCCTCCTCTTTTAATGATAGTGTACCCATACCTGACCAAAGTCATACTCGTGACTACTGTGAATAGCTGGCAATAATGTATCCATTCTTGAAAATAAAATTATTGCCTTATCTCTTCATCTCTATAAATATATCCTCTTTTCTCACAAGGGTAAGGATAGGAATGGAGAAAACCCCAACTCGTAAATCCCGAAGTATTTGTGTATTTTCTGGGGCTTTTCCTGGAAAAGATGAAGAGTATTTAAAAGCAGCCAACCATTTGGGAAGAGTATTAGCTGAGCGAAAAATACATTTAGTTTATGGAGGAGGTAATGTCGGATTAATGGGAGCTGTAGCATCAGCAGCATCTTTAGGAGGAAGCCAGGTTCTGGGTATTATCCCTGCATCTCTGAAATCGGTTTCTGGGGGCACAATTGGAGAAGAGCTAGTGGTTAAAAATCTGCAAGAGCGTTTGTTACAAATGCTTTTTAATGCTGATGCTTTTATCGCTCTACCAGGTGGCTTTGGCACATTAGGAGAAGTCTTCCAAATCGCTTCCATGGCCCAACTTAATTTGCATCAAAAACCCATTGGGCTGTTAAATGTTAACTATTTCTTCGCAGGTCTATTATCTTTTATGAATCGTGCTGTGAAGCAGAAGTTTATCCCTGAGGTGGCACGACGAATCATAATATCCGCAACAACTGCTGAAGAATTGCTAGATAAAATGGAAGCTTTTGTTCCTGAACCAGATCCAGCAATGATCCAAATAGACTGGACACGACAGTCTTTCCCGACCAGTTCACTCCCATAATTGTCCTTTACCCGGCCTGTTGAAGCATTGTGGAAGAAGAAGCGATCTGATCCGTTTTTCTTGTCCTTTAGTTTTATTATCAGCATTTTCTTTCGCGTTTCAGTTTTTCCTTTCAGGGAATTTCTTTTTTTTTTATAATATAGTTTCGTCCAGGCTGATATTAAAACCATAGGACAATGCCTTTAGGTTGGAATGGCTGAGTAAAGAGTAATTTTTGTTACTCTTGAGACGCATCCTATTAGGTCTACTAGGCATAACATTTTGGGGTAGTTAAGCTTTAACCTTATTCGGATGACATATCTCACAAGGGAATCTATATTTACTGAAGAAAATATTAGATGAACCTTGAATATTGATTCCAAACATCCGTTCCATTTACATAATTTGTCAGTGTTATTGTCATCATCAAGATTCACTCATCTTATCGAAGTTTAAATTTTTGCACTCACCTATTATGAAAATTCACACTTTCGAAGAAAATTATTTCAATTTCAATTGCTTTCATATAAATTTCGCTCGAGGTCCTAAGGAAAGCTCCTTAGCCTCAAAATCAATTTTCATCATCGAGGTTTTAAGGATGAAACCTTTGCCTCGAAAATAATCAATTTTCATCAATCCGGGGTTTTAAGGATGGAACCTTTGCCTCGAGATCAATCAATCAATCCGAGGTTTTAAGGATAGAACCTTTGCCTCGAGATCAATCAATCAATCCGAGGTTTTAAGGATAGAACCTTTGCCTCGAGATCAATCAATCAATCCGGGGTTTTAAGGATGGAACCTTTGCCTCGAGATCAATCAATCAATCCGAGGTTTTAAGGATAGAACCTTTGCCTCGAGATCAATCAATCAATCCGGGGTTTTAAGGATGGAACCTTTGCCTCGAGATCAATTATCAATCCGAGGTTTTAAGGATGGAACCTTTGCCTCGACATCAATCAATCAATTCGAGGTTTTAAGGATGGAACCTTTGCCTCGAGATCAATCAATCAATCCGAGGTTTTAAGGATAGAACCTTTGCCTCGAGATCAATCAATCAATCCGGGGTTTTAAGGATGGAACCTTTGCCTCGAGATCAATCAATCAATCCGAGGTTTTAAGGATAGAACCTTTGCCTCGAGATCAATCAATCAATCCGGGGTTTTAAGGATGGAACCTTTGCCTCGAGATCAACCAATCAATTCGAGGTTTTAAGGATGGAACCTTTGCCTCGAGATCAATCAATCAATCCGAGGTTTTAAGGATAGAACCTTTGCCTCGAGATCAATTATCAATCCGAGGTTTTAAGGATGGAACCTTTGCCTCGACATCAATCAATCAATCCAAGGTTTTAAGGATGGAACCTTTGCCTCGACATCAATCAATCAATTCGAGGTTTTAAGGATGGAACCTTTGCCTCGAAATCAATCAATCAATCCGAGGTTTTAAGGATGGAACCTTTGCCTCGAGAACAATCAATCATCAATTTTTCTTAAACGATAAGAGAGTTCTTATCGTAGAGGTTCTAAGGTAGGGCCCTTAACCTCAAACTTGCAACGATAGGAGAGTTCCTATCGTTGAGGTTCTAAGGAGAGTTCCTTAAACCTCAAACAATCAATCATCAATTTTTCTTCAAATGATAAGAGAGTTCTTATCGCAGAGGTTCTAAGGTAGGGCCCTTAACCTCAAACTTGCAACGATAGGAGAGTTCCTATCGTCAAGGTTCTAAGGAGAGTTCCTTAAACCTCAAACAATCAATCATCAATTTTTCTTAAACGATAAGAGAGTTCTTATCGTAGAGGTTCTAAGGTAGGGCCCTTAACCTCAAACTTTCAATGATAGGAGAGTTCCTATCGTCGAGGTTCTAAGGAGAGTTCCTTAAACCTCAAACAATCAATCATCAATTTTTCTTAAACGATAAGAGAATTTTTATCGCAGAGGTTCTAAGGTATGGCCCTTAACCTCAAACTTTCAACGATAGAACCTTTCCTATCGTTAGAGGTTCTAAGGACCTTTCCTTAAACCTCAAACAAACAATCAATCATTCAGTCCATCTTACAACGATAGAACCTTTCCTATCGTTAGAGGTTCTAAGGACCTTTCCTTAAACCTCAAACAAACAATCAATCATTCAGTCCATCTTACAACGATAGAACCTTTCCTATCGTTAGAGGTTCTAAGGACCTTTCCTTAAACCTCAAACAAACAATCAATCATTCAGTCCATCTTACAACGATAGAACCTTTCCTATCGTTAGAGGTTCTAAGGACCTTTCCTTAAACCTCAAACAAACAATCAATCATTCAGTCCATCTTACAACGATAGAACCTTTCCTATCGTTAGAGGTTCTAAGGACCTTTCCTTAACCTCAAAATCATCAATCAATCATTCAGTCCATCTTACAACGATAGAACCTTTCCTATCGTTAGAGGTTCTAAGGACCTTTCTTTAACCTCAAAATCATCAATCAATCATTCAGTCCATCTTACAACGATAGAACCTTTCCTATCGTTAGAGGTTCTAAGGACCTTTCCTTAACCTCAAACAAACAATCAATCATTCAGTCCATCTTACAACGATAGAACCTTTCCTATCGTTAGAGGTTCTAAGGACCTTTCCTTAAACCTCAAACAAACAATCAATCATTCAGTCCATCTTACAACGATAGAACCTTTCCTATCGTTAGAGGTTCTAAGGACCTTTCCTTAAACCTCAAACAAACAATCAATCATTCAGTCCATCTTACAACGATAGAACCTTTCCTATCGTTAGAGGTTCTAAGGACCTTTCCTCAAACCTCAAACAAACAATCAATCATTCAGTCCATCTTACAACGATAGAACCTTTCCTATCGTTAGAGGTTCTAAGGACCTTTCCTTAAACCCCAAACAAACAATTAATCATTCAGTCCATCTTACAACGATAGAACATTTCCTATCGTTAGAGGTTCTAAGGACCTTTTCTTAACCTCAAACAAACAATCAATCATTCAGTCCATCTTACAACGATAGAACCTTTCCTATCGTTAGAGGTTCTAAGGACCTTTCCTTAAACCTCAAACAAACAATCAATCATTCAGTCCATCTTACAACGATAGAACCTTTCCTATCGTTAGAGGTTCTAAGGACCTTTCCTTAACCTCAAATAAACAAACAATCATTCAGTCCATCTTACAACGATAGAACCTTTCCTATCGTTAGAGGTTCTAAGGACCTTTCCTTAAACCTCAGAGTTTAGACGGCGAGAAGGTTTTCAATGCCTAGCTAAGCTGGACGAAATTTGGTAACTAACTTTGCATACATCATGTCCCATGAAGCATGCAAAGGGGGGCAGCTGTTGACACCCAATTTCGTCCGGCTTAAAAATAAAAAAAAATTAATTAATTAAATTAAAAATTAAAACTAAAAAAAAAAAAAATTATTGAATTACTTAATTAATTGATTACTTAATTAAAAAATAATAATAGTAATAATGGCAATATTATTTTAGGGGCATTCTTTTTTAGTTTGTATGTTAGAAAAAAAGGGGGGGGAAGAAGAAGAAAAATAATAATAATAATAATAATAATAATAAATTAAATCTAAATTAATTAAAATTAAAAATTATTAATTAATTAATTAATTAAAAATAAAAAGAAGAAAAAAACAAAAAAATAATAATAAAAAATGGGGAGGGTGGCCGACAGAGGCTCCCCCTCCCCTTATCCCTTATCTTCTCTTGCTTTTTTTTTTAATCGGGCTCTCCTCCCTTATCTCTTACGCTTTCTAATCTCCTCTGGGCGTCTCCTCTCTCAGACAGCTAGCCTTCCCATCTCTCTCTACTCCCCGAAAACGCGAACTCTCTCTCTCTCCTTTGCTCTCCTCTCTCCTTCTCCCTCTCTGTTTCTCCTTCTCTCTCTCTCTTCTCGCGAACTCTCTCTCTCTCCTTCTCTCTCCTCTCTCCTTCTCCCTCTCTGTTTCTCCCCCTCTCTCTCTCACTGAGCCGGCTCCTCCTCCTGCCCTCGCCCTTCGTCAGCCGCGCGCCTCCACGCTCCTCTGCTCCAGCCGCTCGCCACCAGCCTCGCAGCCGCCTGTCTCCTCCCCGTCGTCTCCTGCCTTTGCTGCCGTCGCCGCCTCCTCCTCGCCCTCCACGCTGCGTCACCTATCCCTGCTGGCCGCGTCCCTCCGCCGTGATCCCCCGCGTTGCATCGCTCCAGCTCCCTCCGCCTTGCTCCCACCGTTTACGGCTCCACCGCGTCACCCACCAGGTGCCCATCCGCCGTGACATAGCCGTCCCTCCTCTACCGTGCTCGCGCCTCGCGCTCTGCCTAGCCCACTCTGCTGCCGCCCTCGCCGTTCACCTCCTCCCCTGATGCGCCCCTTTGCTCGCCCGACCGCTCCGCCACGCCCAGCCCAGCCTCCCCTGCTGCTGTGACGCGTTTCTCGTTTTGACCAAGTCAAAACTTTAAAAATTTTGGGTAAACCCTTGTTTACTCCTTGATCTTCCTTATTTTATCCATCCAAGTCACTAACGTTGTTTTCTTTGCAGATTAAGCATGGACAGCAAGTCTTTTTGTTTATATTTATTGTTTGTCCTTTCTTTGTTTATCCTTTGGTTTGTTTCGATCCTCTAATAATCGGAATTATTTTTATATGGTTTTAATGCCTGACCGGAATGCTATCAGCATTGATATAAATAAAAAAAATATATATCTCTCTTTATAAACTTGAGTGATTTAGAATAATAAAATAAATAAATAATTATATTGCTGTAAAACATACATACTTGTGTAGTAAAATGGACCATCTACACGCCTACGCTGCTGTCCATGGACTGATATACGAGCTAGATTACAATGAGGTAAAAAGGTACAAGTGTCTCAACCCGTGAGTTTGCTGTTAGTTCTATTAATCCGTGGACTTTGAAATTGCACCATAAATTATGTGTTTTGTTGCTGGACAAACCATTTTTTTTATTTTTTATTTTTTTTATTTATGGTAATATCCCTATGAGTCTAGTTTACACAGAATTTTATATGATTTGATTTTAAGTTGTGGTTGAATTTATATGCATTTTTACTGAACTCCATTGAATATGGAATAGGCACCAGTAGGCTTGTCTTTGTTGCTTGTTATAAAATCTATGATAAATTGTATGCTCTGTATCTAGGGATGTCATTTCTTGTGCTAATAGCCATTTGTGTCTAGTCTATTTCTATTTTTACAAAAACGTAAATTGGATGTTTCTTTTATTTTATATAATCATTGAAATGGAGACTAGTTTGTCTCACAATTGGTTCTTTAAGTTTAACAGGAGTCCTTGATTTTGAAATTTATAGTAATTTGTGTGTTGCATGTTTGAATTTGGTGAATTTAATAAATGTTCATATGGATGTCTAGTGTCAGTACCAGTTCTTCACGGACTTCCATTTTCACTTATAAATGATTTTTTATCTAATTTCTGGAGCAAAGAGTACTTATCTGTGATTCTACCTGAAGTCTTATCTGATGGGCTAACTTGCATATTTTTTTTCTTTCTTCTTATAATTTATGTGCTGTCAACCACAAGTTGATATTGCTAAGTTACGTATATATATAGTTTTATATAATGGTTTGGATAACTCGATGTTTTTTATATAGATTTGTGAATGAAGATAGGTCGATTTGAAATTCTGGGCAACAGATATGCAACTGGAAGGTTTATCTCCCACTTCGGTTCTGATACTATGGTCTTACTGGTGTAATGTATATGTTGTAGATCTACTTATGCCTTTTGATATAGTCTGCTAATTCTATTTTTCTGAATGCTTAGTATTGACACCCAATTAATCAGCTCCTTTTGGGTATAACTTCATCTTAGTTATCCAACTTTCTATTTTGTTCCTATGAGCCATTAACTATTTCTTTTTGGTTGGAGATCAGTCCCTGACAGCAGATTTATTTCTTTGTTCTCTTTTTGTTTTCTTTCTTTCTTTGATTATTTAACCATGTATTAGATTTAATCGTTAAATTCACTTAAAGATGTAATTTAGGATATTTATTTATTTATTTTCTAGAATAGTTAAATTTTAATTCTTGTAATGTATTTAATCTGTATCAAATTATTGGTTAAACAATATTTAAATTTTTTTTGAAAATCCATCCTAAGATGGATATTAAATTCCAAATTCGGGTGGTCCGATAGGATCTATGGTTTGGAAATATAAAAATTTCAAGTAATAAAATTACAAAATCCATGTCCAGATGATTCGATTAGAATCCATGGCTTGGATATTAAAAATACAATAAAATTAAATAACGAAATTAAAATTGCAAACTAGTAAATCATATCCATGTTCAAATGATTCGGTTAGAATCCATGGCTTGGATATTAAAATTCCGTGTCCAAATGACTCGGCAGAGTCCATGGTTCGGAATCAAAATCTTCCGTGTCCAAATGACTCGGCAGAGTCCATGGTTCGGAAGTATAAAATTTCATACAAATTAATTAATTTAAAAAAAATCCACATTTCGACTAATCCAGTTAAAATTTCTAATTTTGAAAATTAACTGAAAATTATTTAAAAGCAAAGTAAAACAAAATTAAAATCAACTAAGGTGCCAATTTTTGGGCGTTTTAACAAAGTTGTTTTAACGTAACCGTACTCCCGATCCCCGAACTCTCGCAGACCATATTTTAGGTATCCAATCGACCTAAGAAAAACAGATTGGTGGCGACTCCCGAAAACCCGCACGTTGCCACAGTGAAATTTACAAAAAGCCTCCCTATATTTGCCCCAACCTACACTTGCCCCCATCCATAGCAAAACTTACAGTTTTTCCTATCAAACTGTCACATTTGTAAGCTTGTTTGATATGCTAGTGGACCAAATGATCTAATAGACCAACAATATTTTCAATTTCTACAAATTAACCATAATATTCATCTGATGCCACCTACAATCCATTTTCCCTAAATGTATGACATATTTCTAATAATTTTTTCATTCCTTAATAATTTTCATATTTATAAATTTACTATTAATTTGTAAATCTATAATATAATTTCATGTTTATAAACTAAGTTTAATATTAATTTTACTTTTTAATATCTTATTCAATTTTAATTAATTCAAATAGAGAAGTCTCATTTTTCAGGACAAATATATTTTAACTAATTTGATGCTCTATTATCACTAATTTGATAGATTTCTTACCTAAACATCTTTGATATGAACTAAACAATGATATAGCGTTGAGTTGGTTGTATGAGTGAAAGTATATGAGGTTTTAATTGGTAGTTGGTGACAAATAAGGGAAGTACAATGTGAACTAATCAACTTAATTAGTGATACTAGTAATTGTAACAAATTTTGAAAAAAAAAAAACAAAAAATCTTGCTTCCATAAATTTGTCTTCCACTATATGGATTTATTATTAGTTTTATTCAATATTATTCCAATTAATCAATCAATAATCAATCTTGCTTTCATATATTTATCTTCCATTATGTGGATTTATTATTAGTTTTATTTAATATTATTCCAATTAATCAATCAATAATCAATCTTGCTTCCATATATTTACCTTCCACTGCATGGATTTATTATTAGTTTTATTCAATATTATTCTAATTAATCAATCAATAATCAATCTCTCTCTCTCTCTCTCTCTCTCTCTCTCTATCTCTTCTCTGGTGACTGATTTGTAGATAATAAATTCAATTAGAAAATAATAGGAAACTAACACAAACTAAGAAATTTTTTCATATGATTTTTTCCTCACACAAGAGATTGATGCACGATCAATATGATAATTTACAGATAAAAAGAAAAAAACAACATGATCTAGTAATATATAAATAAAAAAAACATGATCTAAGCAACAAAAGAAAAAACATGATCATACATTACATGTTGGTAAAAATTATAAAATGTGTATTTTTTTCACATGGTGAGGACTATTTTTCAAAATAAAATGAAATTAGCTACAATATATTTATCCTAAAAAATGACACTTCTTTATTTGAACTAATTGAATAATAAATACGATGTTAAAATGTAAATATTAATATTAATCACGAGCATGAATTTTGTTTATAAACATGAAAATATATTATAGATTTAGAAATTGTTTATGAATTTATAAATATAGAAATTATTTAGAAATAGAAAATTTATTAGAAGTATATCATATATTTTGGGGAAAAATGGATTTGAGGTACCATAAAATAAATATTGTGGTTAGTTTGCATGATTTGAAAATATTGTTGGGCAATCAGAGCATTAAGCCCACTAGCATAGCAGACAAGATGATGGATGTGACGTTCAAAGGGGTCAAAGTGTAGGTTTTATAAAATAGAGGGGTAAGTGTAGGTTAGGTTAAATATGGGGGGGAGGGAGGTTTCAAATTTCCCTTTTTTATTAAACACCTAGGTGGTCCTTTTACCCATTAATTTTTTTTTAAAAAAAGGTGTTCGGTGATCCTGGTAACGACTTCAACGTCGATTTGAGGTGAAACTGTTTTTCCGTTGTTGAATGGGTCAAAGTTTTCTTTCGGCAAAAAATAACGAATAAAGTATTGAAGTTTTTGAGTTGGCCCGATTCGGCCACAAATGTTTTTTTTTTTTTGCTAAATAAAAAATTAATGTTTTAAAATCAGGCCAAATAGGCAATTGGATGTTAACTTGTGGAATATTCTATTTTAAAATAGATAATATTCCGTTAAAATTTACCATTTTAGTGCTTAAAATTTTTAAAATTTTCTATATTAGTCCATAATTTTACATCTCATCCAATCTGGAAGATCAGACCATGATCGTTGCTGTCCTAGTTTCCAGGTCCACCCAATCTCCGTCATCGCACCCATCTCCATTGCACCCACCTTTGCCTCGGAAACAAATAGGCACTAATTGACGACTTTGGCACCAATCGAAGACAAATCGATGACCGCCTCTTGCGCTTACCTTTCCACTGCTTGTAAGCCGCCACAAGATCTCGCCTGATCTCTCCATCACCATCCGTGATTCATACGTCTACAAGAAGATGATGTTAGGGCAAGCAAGCTCGAGGACAACATTAGAGATGGGGGGCTTCAATCAATCGCATTTGGTCTCTCTTCATGGCTCGGCGGTGAGGTCTGTTCGAGGAGGGCTTGAATTGGCATAAATCATGAGGTGAGATTGTGCAACTAAAGATGAATTGGTATGAACAGAGAGACAAAATCGTGCGGCAGTGGAGGCAGAATTGTGTGGCTGTCATAAAGGGATGACAAACCATTGGGTGTTCGAAAATTTTAGGATTGAAATAGAAAAGTTAGCAAAGTTTTAGGACTAAAAATTAATTAATCTTAATAGCAATTGGTAAATTAGACTAACTCAATAACATTAGTAATTTATTTGACAAAAATAAAAAAAACATCAATGGCTGAATCAGGCAAAAATAAAACTTTAATGGTTTATTTATTATTTTTTCCTTTTCTTTCTTCATCATTTTTTATCAAGTTGTCAGCTAAAGTAATATACTTCATGAGTAATATTATTTTTTTTAGCATCTCTTTATAAAAAATATTTTTGTGTGTGTCTAGCGCAGGGCAGGACAAACACATGACGTGAGTTATAAATATTTTTAAGCTTTTGTCCGTTTGACAAATATTAAGCTATGGCTAGAGTGCTTTGAATTAGCTTGAGGGCCTCTTTGGCCAAATTTTTTTTACTAGTTTTTCCTTTTTCTTTCTGTTACATTTTCCCTTTTTTTTGTTACTTTTTTTCATTCTAACATACTATTTTATTTTTCTTTTCTCTAGCTTTATGCTAAGTGGTCAATAAGTTCAGCCAACCCCCAAGGCTGTTTCTTAAAGTTGAGTCAAGAGAAAAATTGATTAAAAAAAAAGAATTGCTGGTAAAAGAACTTAAAGTTAAGTCAAGCGGAAAATAGCTATTAATAACAGGAGCCCTAATATATCTCTAGGTGACCTAAAGCGGGAGGAACGGGGGCGAGAGTGGGAAAACGTTTATTTATAAAATATACATATGTATGAAAGCATTATGAATGTTTTCATTAAATTACTATTTCTATTAAATTTTATTTACATAAAAATTACTAAATCACATAATTTTTATAATTTAATAAAAAATTATATATTATTTTTTATTTAAAATTATTATCTCCATAAAAAATATCATTACATGTTAATATATATGTTTTTATCTTTTTTTTAATAACTTTATTATTTTTCCCTAGCTGGAAATGAAAAAAGTTATTATACCTTTAAGGAGTCTGACTATTAAGCACAACTTTTTCTGCTAAAATTAAAAATAATTTTTGAGTTTTTTGACTTAGTGAACCAATCTTCACTTTTCATCGTCTTCTTCTTCCCTGATTTCTATTTCTTTTTCTCATTTTATCTGTGGCTCACAGTCATCTGATCTTTAACTTACAAATCGGTAGTCTCCTCAAAATCTCCTTCATCTTTTTATTGATGGCCCAACAAACATCAATGGCCATCCCAAGATTCTGAAATCTTTCTCCGACCTCATTGACTTCGTGAAGCTGCCTCTTCCTGCAAAGCCCAAACTCCCTCTGGTGCCAAGGCCACCTCCAACCTCCTATGATTGGAATTACTCCCTAGAAATTGGCATTTTTTCCATGAAAAAACACATTTTTGTACATTTTCCCCAAAAAAAAAAATGTGATTTGTTGCACGGAACATGGAAGCGTTGGTGGAAATCAACAATTTGGAGCACATAGGTTTATCTAAAATAATAAACAGCTATTGATAAAGAAATAACTACTTCCCCAAAGAAAAATCAAAAAATAAAATAATAAATATCTAGTAATACACAAACAACTAATAAAAAAAGAATAAATAGTTTTCTAACAGAAAAACCTGTAATTTAAAAACGAAAAAGAAAATTGAGCCAAAAAAAATAAAAGAGTAACTAGTTGCTCTAAAAGAATAATAGGGACTGATAAAATAATAAATAAAAATTAATTTTTTAGTGTTGGTTGCTTTATTTATTTTTATTTTTTTTTGGTATTTCTTGTATTAAATTTCATATTTGTTTATAGGGCATATTGGAAATTTGGAGGAAAGAACAGCCTAGAGCAAAAGCAAACAATGAAACCACAAAAAAAAAAAAAACTTAAGTTAAAACAAATAACTAAAATCAGAGCAAAACTGAAATCACAGTGAATAACTAAAATCAAAGCAAAATAACAAAATGTGAGAATGCATAATTAAGTGTGAGTAATAGAAAAAAAATAGTATAAGAAATAGAAATAGATTTTTTTTGTTCCAAGAAGAAAGAAGTGGAAAAAAGAGCAATAGAAAAGTGCCAAAGGGAGTTGCTGCTTGATGAAAAAATAGGAAAAAAAGAAAATAAAAGGTAAAGAGGTAAAAGTTAAAAAAAAAATTATTGTAGGAATTTTGTAAACTAGTAGTCTGATTTACTGATTTACAAGAATCTTGATCAAATTGTCAATTTCTATAATATAAAAGGATGACTTATGGCATGAGTCAGACTTACATAAGATTGTAGACAAGAGTAAATATAACCAATTACAATTTGTAAAACGTGAAACTGAAATGCAAATGAAAGAATGCCTTAGAAATAATTATAAAGAAGAAAGAGATAAACGAGCAAAATATGATGCCTAACAAATACAGCTACAAAAAGCTCAAAAAGGTAATAAAATCATGAAAGCCAAAAAGAAAATAAATTCTTTCATTTTATCTAAAATAGAGAGAAACAAAGGAACATGAAACTCTCGTGAAGATTCAATCAAAGACCATTCTTTTTCTTGGGCTTAGATCTCTAATCTTGCAAGTATTTGACAACACTTGTTGAATTATATATGGCCATTTTAGGCTAATAATTATTCTTTTGTATCTAAGACATGAAGACCAACGGGGATCGGAATATAAAACATTTCCCTTCTCTCTGCTGCTAGCTTTGGTTCGTAGAAGGAAATTGATAATCAAACTTCTAACGCAGAATCATAGAAAGACTAAGAGCTTGGAAGTTCTGTTCTAATGGACATATCTGAACTCTTAACAATTCGATTTAAGGTAAAAATGTACTTGTTAATTACCAATAATAGACCGAATATTTGTTATTGAAGCTCTTTGCATGGTGTGGAAATTATTTGTCTGAAATATTTGTTAGAAGGCCAACTAAGAGCAGAGAGTATAGAATGTGGAGTTGAGAATTCAGGTTGAATGACAACAACTGTATGTCTTGGCACGCAAAAGCAATGGTGCTGTACTTGTCTGGGTGACAACATGTCTGTGAAGACTTAAAAGCAGGGACTCAATTAGGACAATAAAATAAGCTACGGGACCACAGGTGGATTTTACCTCACAGTTTGTAAGTTGTGACAAACCCTTCACCTAACGTGCCTGCGCCTCAGAAACAAAACGCAATTCCCGCCCTTAACCGCCGGCGCTTCATCGATTGCTCTACTTCTGCCGCCGCTGCCAGATGAGGTTTCGCTTCCACCATATCCTCCCTCCGCGCACCCAGTATCGTGGCTACGGTACCAAATACACAGCCAAAATCATTTCGGCCTCTCCCACCGGCCGGTCCCTGTCGGCTGAAGTCCCGCCACCTCCCCCACTCCCGACCGACTCTCGTGGCTACCCGATTCCTCGCCACCACATTGTATGCAAAGCTGCCAATATCCTCACCCTCTCGCCGACTTCCGACTCGCTCTCCGATCTCACTCAATACCTCTCCTCGCTGAACCCAACCCTAACCTCCTCCGAAGCCTCCCTCATTTTGAAATCCTTAAACAGCGCCGCTGTCGCGCTCAAATTTTTCCATCTTTGCCCCTCGATTTCCTCCTATTTCCGGCACGACACATTCACCTATGCTCGAATCATCCTCATCCTCTCCAAGTCGTACCTTCCCGATCGGGTTGATCTCGTCCGATCGATCCTCGCCGAGATGGAGGAGTTGGGGATACGTGGCAACATTTCCCTCATCAACATCTTGATTGGATTCTTCGGGGCTTCTGAGGATTTGGAGATGTGCTTGAGATTAATGAAGAAGTGGAAGTTGCAGATGAATGCTTATAGTTATAAGTGTCTCCTACAAGCTTATCTAAGAGCTCGTGATTCGGCCAAGGCTTTTGGGGTTTATGTCGATGTTAAGAAGAAAGGTTACAAATTGGATGCTTTTGCTTATAATATGTTGTTGGATGCACTGGCTAAGGATGACAAGGTTGCTTGCATTTCTTTGTTTCTTATTGAATTTGATATATGGTTTGATTTCCGTAGCCTGTTTCTTTTCTTCACCCTCTATGTTGTTTTTAGATTTCTTTTCTTGTATTGAGGGTATTGAGGATCGACATTCCAAGCTGTGAGAAACTCAAACTGTTTATTGAAGCTAATGGATTGGTGGTAATAACTTGCTTCTTAGATGGGGGAATTTGGTTATTAATAATTAATTGGGTGTAAAAAATGGTAAGTTGTGCAAGTAGGAAATGATCATTTCTATTGTCTGGGTTGCGGATTTGCTCTGAAGTTTTGGCAGATAATTGGCGGTCAAACTTGGTAAGCCGTTTGCTAATTCAAAAGCTACTTGTAAGGTCCAAAAACTTGATCATTGCTGTATTGGATTAACTACACAATTTACTTGTATGCATAGAAATCTTCTGCATAACACATATCAGAGGCAAATCTTGCTAGATCAATTTGATGAGAATGGCGATCATGTGCTACCACCATTATGGTTAGTTTAGTTCATTTGTAGATGATAAATCATTAGACACAGACAGAAAAACTGACCGCTTTTCATGTTTACTTGGTGAAGTTGCACAAGTTAAAATGTCTTAGCACCTTCGCCACTGATATTTATTGGTGTATATGGAAAGTTTAAGTAGACGTAGATTATTTGGTGATTCTTCTTCTCTTGCCTTACACGTATCATTGTCCATTATCATCTGATCTGCAGTATGCATCAGGTTGACCAGGCTTATAAGGTTTTTGAAGACATGAAAAGGAGACGTTGTGAGCCCGATGAATATACTTATACAATTATGATAAGGATGACTGGTAAGACTGGTAAATCTGATGAGTCACTGGCCCTTTTTGATGAAATGATAGGCAAATTTCAGACCCCAAACTTAGTCGCCTATAATACAGCAATCCAAGCACTTGCCAATGGTCGGATGGTTGACAAGGTCATTCACGTCTTCTCTAAAATGGTTGAAGAAGAATGTCGACCCAATGAGTTTACTTACAGTGTCATACTAAATTGTCTTGTGGCAGGGGGGCAGCTTAGTAAGCTAGATGAAGTTGTGGAAGTATCAAAGAAGTACATGACTAAGTCAATATATGCGTACCTTGTAAGAACCCTCAATAAGTTGGGCCATGCAAGTGAAGCTCACAGGTTATTTTGCAGCATGTGGAGCTTCCATGACAAAGGAGACAAGGATGCTTATGTGGCAATGCTAGAAAGTCTTTGCATGGCAGGTAAGACAACAGAGGCTATGGACCTTCTAAGTAAAATTCATGAAAAGGGAATATACAGCGACACTATTATGCATAACATTGTATTCACAGCACTTGGCAAGTTGAAGCAGATTTCACATCTACATGATCTTTACAAGCAAATGAAACAGCATGGCCCTTCACCAGATATATTTACATATAATATTCTGATCTCTAGCTTTGGAAGGGCTGGGGAAGTTGATGAGGCTGTTAAAATATTTGAGGAACTTGAAAAAAGCAGTTGTAAACCTGATATTATATCATACAACTCTTTAATCAACTGCCTTGGTAAGAATGGTGATATTGATGAAGCTCACATGAGATTCAAGGAGATGCAAGAGAGAGGATTGAATCCAGATGTTGTGACGTACAGCACCCTGATCGAGTGCTTTGGCAAAACAGATAGAGTTGAAACTGCCAGTAGGTTGTTTGATGAGATGCTTGCCGAAGGCTGCTTTCCTAACATTGTGACTTACAATATCTTGCTAGACTGTCTTGAGAGAAGTGGAAGAACCGCAGAAGCAGTGGATCTCTATTCAAAACTTAAGCAGCAGGGGTTGACACCAGATTTGATTACATATGCCATTCTTGAACGGCTGCAGAGTGGTCCTGATAAGAAACTTAGAGTTCGTAAGAAGAACCCCATTACAGGTTGGATAGTTAGCCCATTGAGGTGATTGAGGGGATTGGGTTTTCACTGGATGGTGGAATATCATCTGTATTTTAGACTTAGGTTGTCATTTGCGATTGGTTGTTTAAATCAAGTGCTTACTGAAGGGATTCAGAAGGTTCAGATCATTTGCTTGTACATGACGCACCTTGGGGCATGATCATGGAAGTCTTGTTTTATCTCGGACCTGCCATGAGAATTTTATGGTACTTTGCTGAGCCTATACCTAAAATTCAGGCGGAGCCTTGACTCCTTGTATGTTTCTACCACAGAGAGCAGTAGCTTCAAGCCTTGAGCTGTCAGTGATCGTATTTCTTCATTTGTCTGGTATGCTATGTGTTCCTTAGCTGAAAATGTTTAATTCTGGTTTCACATATGCATTGTGCTTTTTGGCTTTGACATGGCGATCCCCTGTTTTTTCGTGGTTATCTTATTTTCATGTCATTCAATTTTGTGTCATTGGCATTGAAGTTCGCATTTGACTGAAGTATGTACTGAAATGAAATCTGCAAAAGGGGATTTTGATAGATTATATTGAACTTCATGCATGTTACCTACCCAAGATCTAGAGTTTGTATAATGATATCGTCTTTTTCATTATAGTAGAACATTTATTCGACTTCCCATCATTCCACCACTCTGGTGAGCTTCTGTTATACCTGGGCTCAATACCTACGATAACCATTTGTCCTGTTGCTGCAGGGTATGTAAAGCTGTATAATAATGCATGATCCATGGAATATAACTTAATTGTTCCCATATGCCAGCGGGCTGACCGAGGAGATACACAGAGTCATACCACCACTGCGGTCGAGGAAGCGTGTTCCCTTGAATTTCGAGTGTTCCAGCCCTGCAAGTCTTAAAGATTGTCAGTTTACAAGGTAGCACAAATTTGCTTGCCTGTCTTCAATCACAGGTCAAAAATCTGAAAATAAAAGAGAAAACGCATGCAGTGAGGGCTGGATGAAAATGTCTCGAACAGCTTTCAAACCATGGTCCATGGGCTTTCTCAAGGGTACCATTGCTCATCTAGAAAATGATCAACGAAGTGATTTTTTTTTTATTTGAAAAGCAAGTGTCTTTGTTGTACGACAAAAAAACTTCGTATTTATAATGTGGCAAGCTCATCTAACGGCATCTATTGTGTAGTGCATCACACTGTTTTGTATGAGTTTGCGTAATATTCTCAAGGGTTTTGATAGTTTGAACAGTTTTAACTGTCATATAGATGGATGCATTATAGCCCCAAAAGGGTCGTGGCCCCTAAATGATTTAGGAAGTTATGTGATTCGAGAGTTATGATACTTTTGTTACACACACTTTATGTGATAAACTATGACCTCTAAAGCATATATCGTGCATTACACTATTAGTTCTCTTGGTGATCATTGGCTTATTTTGGCTTTAAATGAAGCTGAATTGTCTAAAAAAGTCAGTTTTTGGTTATGAATATAAAGAATCAAATAAACCAAATGAGGATAGAAAAAAAAAATTAGTTTTTCAGTTTGTAATTCCGTTAATTGAATTTCACATATTTGCATTTAGAGTCTATTAATAATAAAAAAATTATCATACAGAATGAAATTACTGAGAGATAACTACTATACAGTTTGAACCAAGATTTGACATGTTGCTATTAGATAGTGTAAAAAAGACAAAGGGTAAAGTGTATATTTTTAAAACAAAATATGGTAAAATGTAATATCACCTAAATCTCAGAGGTAAATTGTAATTAATCAAACAAATAAATTTAAGATTTGGGTCAAGTGCATGTATCCAAAACCAAACCAATGAAAAATTAGTTATTTGGTTATAATCGAAAGCAAATGATCCATATTATATTGATAACTGAAAATTGTAAAAGAACTCTAGTTATTTGATTTTTTGGGTTTTAACCAAATAGTTATTTACCCATAATTAGGTCCAATTACTTGTATGATAGTAAGTCATTCATGATAATGAGTACCATGCTTATTCGCAAAATTTGCGTGGCTCTAACAATTGAGTAATTCAAAGAATTTGACAATTTGGTCCATTGGATTAATTGAAAACTCAAATATCTCAATTGCATTTTTGCATCTTAGCTTAGGTGGTAAAGGCACTGACCTGCCACGCCATAGGCCTTAGTTTAAGACACCCTTATTCTCTTAATAGTTAAACTGCTCGATTTTAATAGTAGGTAGACAATTTTGAGTAACAAAAAAAATCTCAATAGCACGTCAATCCTAGAGTGCATATGAGCTATTGGGGCTTAATTAAGTCAAAATTCACTTTTATGTGGGCATGTTTGGATTTGTACCTCTTCTGCAGAAAATAGTATAGTGTATACGCGGGTGGACATAAGTTAAAATAAAAGGTTTGAATAACAGTAACCAAGGATCATACAATAGAATTCTAGGGTTAAATAATGGTTACACTGAACTAGTAATTGTGTATTGATGTTTTACTTGTCTATCCATTGTTAAACAATATCCAATTTAGTATTGTCATGGTCTGATATTATAATTTTATTGCTTAATCTTAAGTTACAATTGTTTGAACATGCTAATTTTAGTTTACATTTATAGGTGGACCAAAGAAATCTCCTTGTATAGTCCAAATATTCCAGGGCAATGACAGGAGAAAGAAGCTTGGAGCAGGCAAATTGATAGTTTATCCTTAAAGCAAATCTTAGTTATCTAGCTCCTAAAAGGATGTAGTCTTTGATATTTTGCCAACAATCAACAGGTGCGCATTCATCAACAAAACCAACAAAAGCAGCCTTATCATCACCTTGTCCATCAAGTCAATCAATCTTGATTTAGAGGCTATGAATTTGCGATATAACCCTCGATGTAATTCTCCCTTGTTCTAGACCATACATCATTTAGTCTTATCCATAATTCCACCTCACACACTATAAGTCTAACTCTGGGAGTCTAAAAGGCTTAATGATATTATATTCCTCTGTGATATTGGGACACATGCAACTCCACCTAAAGCACAAAATAATCCATCTTCCATTTTTGGTTTTACAAAGTCAACCCCATGACCTCCATTGTCAAATCATCTTCTAGATTTAACTTCATAGTCATTTCCTTATGTAAAAGATCAAAATAGTCCTTTATGGAACAAACATGAGTAACACAATAAGAATCTAAATACCAACCATCTTTAGAATAATGCATCTGTACTTTGGACACTGTGAGAGATCACCATCAGTATTCTTCATGAAAGATCAATTTCCATGGTTATCATTCCCGTCACCTTTGCTTTTTTTTTTTTTTCTGGACAGTATTACTTAATAAATCCATATCTTTTGCATTGATAAAATTGAACTTCATCCAAGGTCATAACCTTTGATTCAAACCTGCCATGTTGACACTTATCTTGCTCAGATGTTCATCCTAGTCGAGCTCCACCATGAACAGCCAAAGCATCTAGATTCCCATCTTTGGGTTTCTTGATTTTCTAAGTTTTATATTCCATGAAAGATGCCTGTGCTTGGTTTACTGTCATCGTGTCCTTGCCATTTCACAATGTCCCTACAAAGTTCTCATAGAAATCAAAGAATAAGGTAAAAAATAACAGTGCATGATCTTTTTCCTCAATCTTCACTTCAACATTTTTCAATTCATTCATAGTACCCTTGAATTCATTTAGATGATAAACCAAGTCCCAAGCTTCCTGTATTCTTAGCCTATACAATTTCTGCCTAAGATGCAACTTGTTAATCAAACTTTTCACAAGATATGACTCTTTCAACTTCTTCCAAATTATAACTAGGGAATCCTCATCAATAACATTGATAATGATATTATCAGCAATGCAATGTCAAATTATACTTACACATTGTTCTTCCAGCTTATCGCACTTCTCATCATCCATATGGCCAAGTTTGTTCTTAAGTTCTTTCACTAATTCCTAGTGCACTAAAAGATCCTTCACCTTTCATTGCCACAAAGTGAAGTGACTCATTCCATCAAATTTCTCCACTATGAAATTTGTTGAGCCTTTTTACATGCCTACTAATTTTCAAGTCATTTCAATCCTTGAATCCAAAAGCTCTAATACTAGTTGTTAGGGGAAAGATCTAAGAGCCAATTTGGTAGGGCTTTTCACTCGATTAAGCTACTTGACTTTTTCCAATTTCAAGTCAAACTTTTCGGCTTTCATTCTCTCTCTCTCTCTCTCTTATTTTCTTTTTTTTTTATTATTTTTTTTCTCTCCCATGTGTTAGGCTTTTCCCTCTTTCTCTCGTGACTTGTGTCTAATTTTTTTTAATTTGTTTTTTCTCTTTCTTTCTCTCTTTCCTTTCTTTCCTTCTACATTTTCTATCAGGCACCTTTTTTTTTCTCTTTCTCTCTTTCACTCTTTCTTATATTCTACGTTGCTCTGATATCTTTTTCTCTCTGTTTCTTTCCCTCTCTGTCTCTTTCTTTCTTATTTTCTTCATTTATATATTTTTTCCTATCTCGTGCGGCAGGCATGTTTTTCTGAGTTTTCCCATTTCTCTCTTGTCTTGTCTCAATTTTGTTATTATTTTCTTCGCAGTTATCTTTTCCCGCTCTCTTTTTTTTTTCTGCTATTTTTTTGCCAGGACGCCTACTTTTTCTTTTTCTTTTTCTCTCTCCCTCTCTTGTTCTCATGTGCTACGTCATTCTGCTCTTTGAAACTTTTTCTTTCCTTTCTTACACGCTGAATCCTCATAATTTTCTATTGACCTCCCTTTTCATCTGTTCCTTTGTTTTTCTTTTGCTTCGACCTTGTCTTTCTTAACCTTCACTTCTTCCATCTGTGTCATCTTTCTTCTCTTGTTTTGCCCTAATGGGAAGCTTCAATCTCGCGTTATTTGGCCTCAAGAATCTTTGTACTTGCTCCAATGTGGCGAGGATCTCTAGTTCTTATGTTCGAAAGATCTTGCTATGTATCAGTTCTTCGATTGGACATGGTGAAATGGTATGGTTTCTTGCCTTTGCTCACACAAACACTTCCTCTCTCTCTCACGAGGTTGATATATATTACTAGATTTGATCTTGCACATGACAGATTATGGCAGTTTTATTTCATGAGGAACATGATTTCGGCCTTATAGAGCGAGCCCGACTATAAAGGACAACCCATATCTGGATATGGTGTTCATGTTTGATTGAGTTGGGCACCTTCCGTGGAGTTGATTTATGAAACATTGGAGTTGCGGTTTTTCCCCACTATCTGCCTTTGTCCACCCAGCTTTTTTATTTCAGTTAATTATTTTTCCCATAATCTATTTCACGCTGCTAGTGTTAAGTTCTGTGGCCCGTGCATATGTCCACGTGAGTAACAAATATATTCAATTAAGAACCTCATTATGTCATTATTTGCTTATATCTGTTTATGTATATGGAATGTTTGTATTGGTAGCTCCTGTTATAGTTCTTCCAGCATTTATTTATGGATCATGAATCATTAGATTCTGACACTGACCATGATGGACAGCATTCATTTCCCTTGATGCTAACGTCTCGTGCTTGGTGGGATTTTCATTCCACCCGATTATTCTATTCGATTACTACAAATGTTATTAGAGCAGGTTATGTTGAGGGCCACACCCCAAAAAAATTCGGTTGGGCCAAAGTCATGCATGATCTATAGCTCATTGCGGGTCGGCCTTGGAAGGAGAAACAAGTCACCAAAAAATGGCATACACTAAAGAGGCAGTTCCACATCTAGAAATCAATTGTGACGACATCAACCGGCATTAGTTTCGATCCAGTGACCGGACACATTTTTGTCAACCCTGAATAATGGAAGGCTACCATTTCGGTACGTTTTCCTTATGTACATTGTTAATGCGTGTTTACCTTTTTATGTAATAGTTTATATGTTGTCGAAGGGATTGTTTTTGTCATATAATTAGCATTTACGTTGACATAGGTTTACCCCAAGGCAAAGTTATTGCGTGATGGCCAGATCCTATATTGAGATGATTTGCTCACTATGTTCGGAGATTACCATGATTATTTGGATCGTGGCATTTCTTCTTAACCTCCTAACTGGCGATCTGCCGCATCGGCTAGGCAATGTGTCATTGGATCTCAGACTCTAACTGCATCGCTATCTAGATCCCCCACCTTTCATGTTCCACAATAGTTACATGTATCGCCCTGAGACCTTAGGGCATCCAAGCATGCTACACGTTTCGGTCAGATGGTACAACAACACCAGAAAGGAGTCAGCCTAATATGAGTTTTGCGTTCAGCATACCACTGGTTGGAGGTAGAAGTCGGGTTAGAGGTTTTTCTACTTCTTTAGCAGATATTGATGCCCATGTGTCTCCCTTGGGCCAAGACACACCATTACCTGTTCATATTCCTTCGGCTATAGCAAGGTATGCAATTCATAGGGTGCATACTAACAATGGGAGCAAGCGGTGCAAGTCCGGTGGTGGGATCGTGTCTCTATACGTATAGCAAAAGGTTCTTAAAATGTTAGGGAGAGTAGGGTAGATCTTGGGTCGTATTATGCCATCTCATATGTATAACTGTAGGACTTGAGTATCAATTCATGCATGCGACTCATATTGGAGCTCCCTGGATTCAAATCGGGAAGCCCAAATTGAGTTGCAGCCAATTTGTGTATTGGTCAGATGGCGTGGCTACGGGAGTTATTAATAGGGGTATTGGATAAGGATTCCTGTGTTGCGTTACTATTACTAATTATTGAAAAAGTGAAATCCAAGGGATTTTTACGTGGATGGTGATTCATTTTTTTTTTATGTATTGTTAGACTGATTTGTATTTTTATGTGTTTGTTATTGCAGTACTAACTATGTTTGTCTTATATTACAATGCTAGTCGGTGGTTGGATTATCTTTTTTATATTCACAAAAAATATCATAAGTTATGGTTGTCATTGTAACAGGTACCATTGTGTGGGCACATTATGCAGAATGAATTCAGATTTCTACAATTATGGAATAGATATTCCATGGGGGGTGCCACTAACTTCCAAAATTGATTCCCCACAAAGGATATTTTATTCAATACACGATGTGAGTCTGCTTCATCAACAACGTTTCCACCATTTTAGATGTCTTGCGGGGGCAAACGTCTTATTCAGCAATCTTGTATCCAATTTTGATTCCACTATCGTCGAACCGACCCCAGTTTGGACCAGTACATGATACCTGCTTCGCCTAATGTCTCGTCCTTATGAATTTTATTCCTGATTTCGAATCAGTGTTACATGTTTTTGGGATTTACTGGACAATCTTAAAATTCATCATAACTTTCATGACAGAAGATATGTTGAAGGTTACGAGGGTCTAGCTATGTTTATCACTGTGTGCGCTCATAGCTGGAAATATGATGATGTTCGCCAAGTGTTCCCGCATTCTATAGATATGATATCATGATGGTTTAAACGTGTATTGGATTCAGTCTTTGGTCTTGCTGAAGTCATAATTCAACCGCCCGACCTAACATTTTTTATACCCTCTCCAGAGGTTAGGTACGCTGGGATGATGCCTTCAATAATGTTATTGGTGCCATTAATAGAACACATGTGTTTGGAATATACAGCAGCCAAGATCAACAAGCGTACTATGGCCGCACCGGGCACACAAGCCAAAATGTGTTTATTGCATGTAATTTTAATATACAATTTACCCATATTTATGCGGGGTCACATGGTGCCGTTCTTGATAGTTAGGTACTGAGAGATGCTAGGACTATGCTAGCTTCTAGGTTCCTAAATGCACCAGAAGGTATTTACATATGCATTGCTTCAGCTAATTTCTATTGGCATTTTTCCTTGCACTCTTAATAGTGTATCCTATTACATAATATTTTTTGTAGGTCATTATTATTTTTTTGACTCGGGTTATGCAAACATGAAGGGTTTTCTTGCCCCATACAGTAGGGTTAATTACCATTGCACTGATTTTGGAATGCCTGAAGGAGCTCGAGAATAGTTCAATTTTGCATATTCTAGCATGCAAAATGTAGTTGAAAGAATAATTGGGCATGCTAAGATGAAATGGGCCATACTGAAGGGAATGAACTGTTTTAGTCCAGAGTTGCAATCCCGAATCGTTATAGCATGTTATGCCCTTTATAACTATATATGCATGAAAGATGTGTATGACCCAAAGTTGCATGAAGCTCGATATGGACATCACACACGAGAGGCCAACAATCTGGAGGCCTTGGATGAAATTGTGATGCACGAGGAGACACCCACAATGGTTGCGACATGTGATAGCATCGCAGGAAAGATTGCAAGATTTTTTGGCTGACAAAGTGGAAGGTCGGATGATTGGGGTTTGAATTAAAGATCGACGGAACGGAATGTACTTATCCAACCAGGTCTGAGAAGTGTCGGCTAGGGGTCCTATATATTCTCTTCATTATTACTCGGACCTACATGGACTTCCCCATAATATATGATTTTCCAATTCCTTTACTTGATTGGTACAAATGCCTCAAGCCACTTAGATTAGAAACAAAAATATAGAAAATGAAATTGTACATAATATATTATGAAACACAAAGGCTCATTAACACGAAAGAGGAAATAGAAAATAACAACACAGTATGCTAATATTGTGGAAAAATTTGACAGCAGCATATGAAGACAAAAAAAATAAGGGGTAAAAAAAACACACCTGTGAGAGAGATAAGAAACAATATGAACAGAGCAATGTGAAAGGGGGAGAGAGGGAGAACAGAGCATCATCGTAAAATGTAAGAGAGGGTGAGAGAGAGAAAAAATGAACCTAGCAGAAAACAGGAAGGAAACGAGAGTGGGAAAAAAAAGGAGAAAAAATTTTAAAAAAATAGATATGAGACACGAGAGATAGAACAGAGCAACGTAGAACTTGAAAGAGAGCGAGAAAGAGAGAAAAGGTGTTTGGCAAAAAATGTAAAAAGAAGGAGAGGAGAGAGAGAGAAAAAAAAAAGAGAAACAAATTAAAAAAAAATTAGATACAAGACACAAGAAAAGTGGGGGGAAAAGCCTGACACAAGGGAAAGAAAAAAACAAAAATAAAAAGGAAGAAAATGAGAGAGAGAATGAAAGCTGAAAAATTTTACTTGAAATTGGAAAAAGTGAGGTAGCTTAATCGGGTGAAAAGCCCTACTGAATTGGCCCTAAAATTCTAAATCTTTCCTATAAACCCATAAGCAAGACATTCAACAAAAATAAACCACAAAACAAGAAAACAAAAATGATGTAAAGGTTTATGCGGTTCAGTAAAACTCATTAATGTCCATGAAGACAAGCTGATTCTCTACCATGTAAGAAGAAACCTGATGTAAGAATACTGCTTTGAAAAAAAACTCAATCCCAATCCTTTCTACACCTTTTTATAATCCCAAAGAATCTCTTTTTAATCTTTAGATAAACTAGAGAAAGACTTAGGAACTCATAATGTGTTTCCTACACAAGTCTTAATTTGTGTCTACCTTATACAAACCATAAAGATATGACATATATTTATAGTGTTAGCCCACCCATCAAATAAAGAGTTTTGCCTTTGAAGCTTTATAGATCTTGTTGACCAAATTTCCTTAATGTCTATTTTGAACACAAGAGTTTTAAATTTTTAACCCCTAGTCACCTACAAGTGTATGAAGTGTTGTGTACGAGTGGTGAGTGTGAGTGTTGTCCCAAGAGATAGTGCAATCCCACAGTGGACAACAAATTCTAGTTACTCACACATTAAACTAAGATAAGAAGAAAAAGTGTTGTATGATAAGGTTGGAAATATGAGGGGGAATAAGATGTAGGGATATAGACTAATTACTATGAGAAACAAATGCTAAGAGCTTGAACTTAACTTGAATTGACTAACTTAATGACTGACAAAATCACCATAGGATGAAACAACCTAACCTTGCTACCTAAGTTAAGTTAAGGAACTATGGTTGTTGTCACTTGGTGTGGTGTAGGGACTCTAAAATCTAAGTCTCTCTTTCTCGAGACTCATACTTGCTCACCTATAACCTAATTATGAGTTTTTCTCAAGCTCAAAAATTAAATTAAGGTGGGTTAAGATCTAACCCTTCAATTACACCTAATGGGTAGCTAGATTATCTCTAATCGAACTATCCCACCATGTTCATCTCTAGTTCCACCACTTTTTTCCCTCTCTCAAGACTAAGGTGTAATTGAAATGCATGTATGAGGTGATCAATCACATACAAGAAGAAGCTCAAGAGAAGAACAACACAAGCAACTTCCTTGGATAATCTCAAAATAACATTAAGTAGCAAATGTTAAGAGTACATCCTAGAGAGATTAAAGAAACTATTCCACAACTTAAACATCCATAGACAAAGTACTAGAGTTTAATCTAAACATAAAAATGCAAGTACAAATAAAGTGTATAAATGAAAGAACCAAATAAAAACTCCTAGAAGCTCAAGCCTCCTTGTGCTCCAAGAATTCCTTTAGCACCTTTAAACCAAGCTTCAAGCTCAAGCCTTCAATGGTGACTCTAAGAGAAGGAAGAAACAAAAGTATATTGGATGAATAAAAAGGAAAACCCTTATTGGAGGAATTGTTGTCCAAAACCACCCTAAGACTTTGTCTTATACTTCACCTAACTTAAGAGATAGAATCCCTTAGCCAATGGATAACTTGGATTGAAAAATGAAGTAAGGGACCACAAAGATCTAAGAACCGAGCCAACGCACCACCAAGACAGAGGAATGGTTGCACCACATCGCCACGAAGTCAAATTGTTACCACCTCATAAAATGGGAGAATTACAAGTATGTCATAATGGCTAAAAACCATTATATTGTGTAATTCTCACCATAGTGATTGAAGTGTGAGGGGTAAAAGGCATAATCAACATCTCCTTAAAAGTGTTCCAAGTTGGTAACTTGGTCCCCAAGAAAAGTCTTAAGGATTGCTTGTTTGTCAAGCAACCTATGGACTTTTTTGTAAGATTTTGGAAACTCGGGTACTCAATTGTAAAACTCTCAAGAAAAAGATTTGGAGAGTTATGAGAGGAATATGAATGGTATGAAAGTGCTATTGGAGGACCAAATTGCTCATGGAAGACAACTAAAGACAAAGAAAACACAAAAAGGCATAAAGGACCTAAGTGTCCTAGTGTAAGCCTTATGATGTGTACGTTTTTTACTTAAGTCAAATGGAGCAATTTGGAGTTTTCCCACTATGGGGGAGGCAGCCAAGGCTTGATAATTAGTCAACATTGGTGGGCACATGTGTACCAATGAGTTTAAGACAAAGAGACCATAATTAATGGGAAGGAAAATGACATAAAGCAAGGTTAAGCTTGTTAAGTGTCTTTTGTGCCCTTAAGCTCATTTAAGGCCATTCAAGTGGCCAAATCACTTATCCCACTCAAGGGATGGCTGGCCAAAGCATGGCAAGAAAGTCAAATGTGGGCCAAGAAATGAAGACTAAGAAACCATGGTCTTGTAGCAAGGAAAATGACATAAAGCTTAACTAAGGCTATTAAGTGTGTTTTGTGCACTAAAGTCTTTATAAGTGGTTATCTTTGTATCTATCTCCCACATTTGGTTTCTTCCAGCAGAAAAAACGTAGCTTCTCCACCCCCACACTTCTTCCATAGCCACCATACCTCCAAGATTAAAATTGAAGGCAAAAGAAAGCAAGAAAGGGCAATTGGAAGCTATGTGGTGCTAAAACTTGGGTGCACCTAGGATCAAGCTCCAATTTCAGCATACACTCAAGGTAAGGGTTCTCTTGCTCTCATGGACTGTTTTCTGTAATTTTCAAGCAACCATGGAGCAAGGGCTAAGCTTGGAAGAGAGCCATGAGCTTGATGAACCAAGCTTAGCGAGGGGAGTGCACTTATTGAAGGTTTTGTGATCTACTGTCAAGTGTACAAAGATGGCAGCGAAATAAGAGTTCTCTAAAGTTTCCTGGATTGTTTACTGTATTTCCAAACATCCATGAAGCTAAGACCATGCTTGGAAGAGAGCAAAAAGCTCTAGGAACCAAGTATGGGTTAAGAAGAACGAAGCATGGCAAGGTTTCGGCCTTAGTGTTACCATGCTAAAGATGGCAGTAAAGTGAGGGTTTCTAGAGCCCAAAGTTAGTACTAACTACTGTTAAAATTCTCCTAAGGCCAAGCATTAGCTTGAGGAGGGCTGCCATAGTGATTTATTTAAGTTTATTGCATGTTTTACGGACTAACCTATGGTTATTGTTGTTGCTGCATTTCATGTGTTTGTTTGTTGTGAATGGCTGCTGCATTTGGTTGCTATATCTTGTATATATGCATTGTGGTTTTTGTGTTTTAGTGTCTTTGGATGCAGGTTTTAATGAGGATCACATTACCTTAAGAAACCAAGTGCTACCCTTACTAAGTTTCTCAATGAAACTTACTCCCCTCAATTCTGTCATTTCAGGTCCAGCAGAATGATCACCTTCAAACTAACCTTTGTGGTTTGAGTTTTGATCTGAAATTTCAGGTACATGAACTTCCATGTTTCTAGTTATGATCTGGAAATTTTGGTGATTTTAGGAGCACATTTGGTAATTTTAATGGTGGTACTTACTGTGTTGTGCAGCAGCTGTCCAGCATCCTATTTATGGAGTCCATTGCATTTCAGGCACCCCTGTAACTTAGGGTGCATATTTAGCTGAGTTAAGAACATATTGTAGTGCATGTATGCATGTACATGTAGTGTATGAAAAATGAGACAAGTATGTGAACATTTGAGTAATGTTTTGGCTATGTAAGTGATGTGGCGCAAAGCTGCCTAAGTGTGAATAATGGGCTGCTTACTTGTAAATTCTGTTTTGGCCACATAAAGTTGTTAAATGCAAGGGAATTTATTTCCTTTGTGTATTGGACATATATGGGATAGCCTTGGAGGGATTTCCCCTTGTCAATGAAGTGTTTACATACCTATGAAATTTTGTATGGGCAAAATGGTCCAAAAGTTGCCAGAATTTCGACTCTGGACATAAAGTTTAATATCTCCATGTGTAGAATGAAACTTGGTATGAAATTTTGACCACACCTAGAGGACATATAGAGGGTTAACTTGGATTTGGAATTTCTGGATTCAGAGCCCTGTAGCCAAAGATATGATGTTGCAAAGTTGGCTGAGTTACTGTTTATTTGGTCAAAATTTCGTAACCAACTTAAAAAATCCATAACTTGGTCCATAGGTGGGCTATTGATGTAAAACAAAATTCCTTGGTTCGCTCTAAGTCTCTACTTGATAATGGAGCAAAGAAAACAGGGGGCTATGTAGCTAGAATGATACAGTTTATTAGTGGAAGTTACAGGTGCAGTAGCTGGCCACTAGAATTTAATAAGATTGCCTAATGTGTGGTAGCCAGGATTAAGAATTGTGTTAGTGTTTTTCTTCTTAGCTGTCATAGTGTGCATAAATGTAAATATGTGTATATACATGTATTTACATAGTGCCCAAGAGGGCCACTTGGGTATGTACACTAAGGGTAGTGTTCTGATGGCCTACAGAACATTACCAATCCTGGGAATCTAAATGCACAATTTTGGCACCATAACTGTACTACCCCGGAGTGGGTAACAGAAGTTGGTATCAGAGCATGGTTTACACATGTACATAGCATATAGTTGCATTGCATGCATCTACATACATGAACTCAGTTTGGTCAGCTGCTAGTGTCAAGTACCATTAAAATGCCTATGATCTTTATATGTGCTCTATGGTGAATCATCAATGCAAGAAGTAAACATGGTTGCCACAAGGAGAGGGGAACCACCTCGAAGGCCTCCTACTGATTCTGGGCAAAAAAAGAAAATGGACAGAATAGAGGGAATCAAGGGCAACAGAGGGTACCAAACCCTGAAGTGCCTCAGGTTTGGTTAGAGCTTCAGAGAAACTTAGCTCTAATCAATGAGAACTTAGTAAGGCTTATTCAAGCACAATAGGAAGGAGTTTAAGTAGCTCTAGCAGAACCAGTTCGGGATGCACAACAACAACCAGAAGAGGATACTAGGAACACATTTGAATATGTTCCTTCTGGAAGCTTAAAAGACACAAATGATGAAACTGTTGAAGAGGAAGAAGACTAAGGTCTGAGATTGGTCAGGTATCCAGGACCAATCCCTCTATCTATGACCATTCCTCCACTAGGAATGAGATTGAGGAAGGCCATGAGAGAAGATCCAGGAGAAGGCAGAGAGATCATGGTGAGCATCACCATAAAGAGGACTCTCAAATATCCAGGAGACATAGATCAGAGGATCTATAAGGCCTAGATGAGGTCAGATTGTTGGAGTGGTTAATCTTCATTGAAAAAAATGTTTGAGAGGATGCCACTCATCTCCACCAAGAGAGTGTCACTAGCTACCTACAATCTGGTAAGCAGTGCAGAGATGTGGTGGAGAAATACCAGAGATAGGTATGCTTTCTAGAATGGCAGAAGGCCAGGAAGAGATATTGAGATGAGCTGGCCAGAGTTCACACAGCTGTTCCAGGAACAGTACATCAGTGATGCCATCAAGGATATGAAGCAAGCTGAATTTGATGCTCTAAGGCAGGACGACCTTAGTGTCCTAGAGTATGAGCACAAATTCAATCAGTTGGTGAGGTATGCTCCTCAGTGTCATGGATTGAAGGAGTTGAAGGCCAAAAGATTTGTCAGAGGCCTAAAGTCAAACATTAGAAAGGTTGTTAGACCTTTTGGAGCAGTTACATATTATGAAGCAGTGCAGCAAGCTCTATTAGTAAAGCAAGAAGAGTATGAGACTAAGTACTTTCCCAGTTGACCAGGGGAAAGTAGTCAAGCAGGAGGCAATCAAAAGGAGCCACCACATGACAAGGGAATTGCCAAGAGTTCCCATCTTGGTGGTAAGGGCAAGGTTAAGGGGAAGTTCCTTGGCCTAAGGTGCCCTAAATGCAAGAAGTTTCATGGAAAGAAACCTTGCTATTTTGACACCCAAGCGTGTCTAAGATGTGGATCCATGGATCATTGGATCAAAGACTGCCCACAGGCTCAAAGGAAGCCAGAAGACCAAGGTCCAGTCAGGCCTATTGGGGCAGGACCTAGAGGGGGAGCACCTAGGGAGGGACAGCAGAGGCCGGTTCCTCCAGTGCCTCAGCCTCCAGTGCAAAGAGCTGGCAGAGTCTTCCAAGTGCAGAGGCCAGAGACATCAGAGCAGGGAAGAGCACTAAGAGGTTACATCTACCTTAATGGTATGTCTATTAGTGTTCCGTTTGATACTAGTGCATCTGTGTCTATAGTGGCTAGGAAATTTATTGAAGCCATGAAATTGCCTATGAAAATCATGACTAGGATATCCTTAGTGAAAACAGCAGGTAGTCAATGTCTTTCACTAATGACCTAGCTAAGGATTATGAGCTGGTAGTATGAAAGACTAAGGATATGACTAATCTGCTAGTGTTGGATATTCCTAAATATGATTTAGTGCTGGGTATGAATTGGCTTGCTATGCATAGTATAAGAATTGATTGTGCTAAGATGGAAATCACATTGCCTGATGGTGAAGTGCATGCATTAGTGAATTCTAAGGAATTAGTGTATGAAATGCATGACATGGAGCTAGAGGTACTAGATGAGATACCTGTGATTTCTGAGCATGATTACTGTTATGCATTGAATGAATTGCACTATGATAAAGAAGTGGACAGAATACCTATAGTGAGAGACTTTCCATTAGTCTTTCCTAAAGACCTGCCAGGTATTCCTCCACTAAGGGAGATTGAGTTTGAGATCAAGTTACAATCAGGAGCTAGTCCAATATCCATACCCCCTTATGGAATGTCAATCACAGAGATGAATGAGCTCAAGAAACAACTTGATGAACTTCTTGGAAAAGGGTTCATAAGGCCAAGTGTTTCACCATAGGAAGCTCCTGTTCTCTTTGTGAAAAAGAAAGATGGATCTTTGAGACTATGCATTGACTACAGGAAGCTTAATGCAGTGACTATCAAGAACAAGTATCCACTCCCTAAGATTGAGGATCTGTTTGATCAACTCAAAGGAGCTAAAATCTTCTCCAATATGGATTTGAGTTCTGGATACTTCCAGTTAAGAGTAAAAGAAGAGGACATTCCTAAGACTGCATTCAGGACCAGATATGGGCATTATGAGTACGTAGTCATGCCATTTGGTTTGACTAATGCCCCAGCTGCTTTCATGGACTTGATGAACAGGGTGTTCAGACCACATCTAGACAAATTTGTGGTTGTGTTCATTGATGACATCCTAGTGTATTCCAAGGATGAAAATGAACATGAACATCATCTAAAGATTGTCTTAAAGACTCTGTTGCAGCATCAGCTTTATGCCAAGTTATCCAAGTGTGAATTCTGGATAAAGGAAGTGTCTTTCCTAGGACACATCATAGATACACAAGGCCTTAAGGCAGACCCTGAAAAGGTCAAGGCAGTGCAAGAGTGGGAAAGACCAGGGACTCTGAAGAAAATTAGAAGTTTCCTAGGATTAGTTGGATACTACAGGAGATGTATATCAGGCTTTTCCATGACTGCCTCAGTTCTTACTCATCTGACCAAGAAGGGTCAAAGATTTGAGTGGACTGAGAAGTGTGAAAAGGATTTCTGGAGAGGAAAAAGGTTCCTTCTATTAATCCTATGCCTACAAGCAAGGATTACTGTACCTCAAGGACCGAATCTATGTGCCTAAAAGACCAAGTTAGCTGCAAGATACATAGGTCCTTATGAGATCTTGGACAGAGTTGGCAAGGTAGCATACGGGTTAGCTCTATTGCCAAGCATGTCAAGTGTTCATAATGTTTTTCACATCAGTGTGCTTAAGAAATGTCTATTGGACACAAAGCATGCTATTGTAGTGGAAGACATACAGTTGGAACCCAACTTGACATATGAAGAGAGACCTATATCTATCTTAGCCAAGGATACCAGAAGGTTAAGAAACAAACTTATTCCTATGGTTAACGTTCAGTGGTCACACCACTCTGAAAGAGAAGCAACCTGGGAAACTGAAAAAGACCTTATGGAAAGGTATCCTGAAGAATACCCGAAGCTAAAGACTATTTTGGAGGACCAAAAATTTTTAAGGGGGGGAGGATTGTTACCACCTCATAAAATGGGAGAATTACAAGTATGTCATAATGGCTAAAAACCATTATATTGTGTAATTCTCACCATAGTGATTGAAGTATGAGGGGTAAAAGGCATAATCAACATCTCCTTAAAAGTGTTCCAAGTTGGTAACTTGGTCCCCAAGAAAAGTCTTAAGGATTGCTTGTTTGTCAAGCAACCTATGGACTTTTTTGTAAGATTTTGGAAACTCGGGTACTCAATTGTAAAACTCTCAAGAAAAAGATTTGGAGAGTTATGAGAGGAATATGAATGGTATGAAAGTGCTATTGGAGGACCAAATTGCTCATGGAAGACAACTAAAGACAAAGAAAACACAAAAAGGCATAAAGGACCTAAGTGTCCTAGTGTAAGCCTTATGATGTGTACGTTTTTTACTTAAGTCAAATGGAGCAATTTGGAGTTTTCCCACTATGGGGGAGGCAGCCAAGGCTTGATAATTAGTCAACATTGGTGGGCACATGTGTACCAATGAGTTTAAGACAAAGAGACCATAATTAATGGGAAGGAAAATGACATAAAGCAAGGTTAAGCTTGTTAAGTGTCTTTTGTGCCCTTAAGCTCATTTAAGGCCATTCAAGTGGCCAAATCACTTATCCCACTCAAGGGATGGCTGGCCAAAGCATGGCAAGAAAGTCAAATGTGGGCCAAGAAATGAAGACTAAGAAACCATGGTCTTGTAGCAAGGAAAATGACATAAAGCTTAACTAAGGCTATTAAGTGTGTTTTGTGCACTAAAGTCTTTATAAGTGGTTATCTTTGTATCTATCTCCCACATTTGGTTTCTTCCAGCAGAAAAAACGTAGCTTCTCCACCCCCACACTTCTTCCATAGCCACCATACCTCCAAGATTAAAATTGAAGGCAAAAGAAAGCAAGAAAGGGCAATTGGAAGCTATGTGGTGCTAAAACTTGGGTGCACCTAGGATCAAGCTCCAATTTCAGCATACACTCAAGGTAAGGGTTCTCTTGCTCTCATGGACTGTTTTCTGTAATTTTCAAGCAACCATGGAGCAAGGGCTAAGCTTGGAAGAGAGCCATGAGCTTGATGAACCAAGCTTAGCGAGGGGAGTGCACTTATTGAAGGTTTTGTGATCTACTGTCAAGTGTACAAAGATGGCAGCGAAATAAGAGTTCTCTAAAGTTTCCTGGATTGTTTACTGTATTTCCAAACATCCATGAAGCTAAGACCATGCTTGGAAGAGAGCAAAAAGCTCTAGGAACCAAGTATGGGTTAAGAAGAACGAAGCATGGCAAGGTTTCGGCCTTAGTGTTACCATGCTAAAGATGGCAGTAAAGTGAGGGTTTCTAGAGCCCAAAGTTAGTACTAACTACTGTTAAAATTCTCCTAAGGCCAAGCATTAGCTTGAGGAGGGCTGCCATAGTGATTTATTTAAGTTTATTGCATGTTTTACGGACTAACCTATGGTTATTGTTGTTGCTGCATTTCATGTGTTTGTTTGTTGTGAATGGCTGCTGCATTTGGTTGCTATATCTTGTATATATGCATTGTGGTTTTTGTGTTTTAGTGTCTTTGGATGCAGGTTTTAATGAGGATCACATTACCTTAAGAAACCAAGTGCTACCCTTACTAAGTTTCTCAATGAAACTTACTCCCCTCAATTCTGTCATTTCAGGTCCAGCAGAATGATCACCTTCAAACTAACCTTTGTGGTTTGAGTTTTGATCTGAAATTTCAGGTACATGAACTTCCATGTTTCTAGTTATGATCTGGAAATTTTGGTGATTTTAGGAGCACATTTGGTAATTTTAATGGTGGTACTTACTGTGTTGTGCAGCAGCTGTCCAGCATCCTATTTATGGAGTCCATTGCATTTCAGGCACCCCTGTAACTTAGGGTGCATATTTAGCTGAGTTAAGAACATATTGTAGTGCATGTATGCATGTACATGTAGTGTATGAAAAATGAGACAAGTATGTGAACATTTGAGTAATGTTTTGGCTATGTAAGTGATGTGGCGCAAAGCTGCCTAAGTGTGAATAATGGGCTGCTTACTTGTAAATTCTGTTTTGGCCACATAAAGTTGTTAAATGCAAGGGAATTTATTTCCTTTGTGTATTGGACATATATGGGATAGCCTTGGAGGGATTTCCCCTTGTCAATGAAGTGTTTACATACCTATGAAATTTTGTATGGGCAAAATGGTCCAAAAGTTGCCAGAATTTCGACTCTGGACATAAAGTTTAATATCTCCATGTGTAGAATGAAACTTGGTATGAAATTTTGACCACACCTAGAGGACATATAGAGGGTTAACTTGGATTTGGAATTTCTGGATTCAGAGCCCTGTAGCCAAAGATATGATGTTGCAAAGTTGGCTGAGTTACTGTTTATTTGGTCAGAATTTCGTAACCAACTTAAAAAATCCATAACTTGGTCCATAGGTGGGCTATTGATGTAAAACAAAATTCCTTGGTTCGCTCTAAGTCTCTACTTGATAATGGAGCAAAGAAAACAGGGGGCTATGTGGCTAGAATGATACAGTTTATTAGTGGAAGTTACAGGTGCAGTAGCTGGCCACTAGAATTTAATAAGATTGCCTAATGTGTGGTAGCCAGGATTAAGAATTGTGTTAGTGTTTTTCTTCTTAGCTGTCATAGTGTGCATAAATGTAAATATGTGTATATACATGTATTTACATAGTGCCCAAGAGGGCCACTTGGGTATGTACACTAAGGGTAGTGTTCTGATGGCCTACAGAACATTACCAATCCTGGGAATCTAAATGCACAATTTTGGCACCATAACTGTACTACCCCGGAGTGGGTAACACAAATGGTGTTGACAACATTGGTGATGTGTCGCCATAAGCTTCTTCTTGCTTTGACCTGTGTATGGCTAACTTTTGCTCTGCTTGACCTCGCTTCATTCCGATGCATCCATAATGTTTCCCAACCTACATAATGAAGGAACAAAGCAAGAAACACTAAGAAAGATGACACAAAGTGATAGAAATTGACGGTCAAAGTTGTAAAAAAGTCAACCACTTTGGCTGTCACAATGTGCACTTATCAATGCCCAAGTAAACTTACACTCTATGAGAGAGGGAAGAAAAGAAGGAGGAAGAGGAGGAGATAATAATAAGAAAGAGATCAAGGAATAAAGAAGAAGGTAATGATAATAAATAGTATGAAAGGAGAGGAAGAAGCAAAAAAAACTTTTGGATAGGGATGATGAGAATTTTGTGCAAAAGAAAAGGAAGATGGTAAAGAGAAAAAAAAATGAGATTTTAATAGAAGTAAGAAAGAAAGAGAAGGAAGAAGAAGAAAAAGAAGCAGAATAAGTAGAAGATGGTGAGAAGAATAAGAGAAAAAGGAGGAGGAGGAAGAGGAGAAGGAGGAGATAATAATAAAAAAGAGATCAACGAATAAAGAATAAGGTAATGATAAGAAAAAGTATGAAAGGATAAAGGAGAGGAAGGATGGCGAGAATTTTGTGTAAAAGAAAACAAAAAAGGTAGATAGAAAAAAAAAAAGAGAAATTTTAATAGAAGTACGAATGAAAGATAAGGAAGAAGAAGAAAAATAAGAAAAAGAAGTAGAAGATTGTGAGAAAGAGGAGAGAAAAGAAGGAAGAGGAGGAGATAATAATGAGAAAGAGATCAAGAAATAAAGAAGGTAATGATAAGAAAGAGTATGAAAGGAGAAAAGAGAAAGGAGACGAACAAGTGAAAAAATAAGTTTTGGATAAGGAAGGCAAGAATTTTGTGCGAAAGAAAATGGAGATGGTATAGAGAAAAAAAAAATGAGATTTTAATAAAAGAGTGATAGTTTTATAATGGTGGAGGAGGTGAATTTTATAGTTTCTGATGGCTAGTGGGCGTAGATTGGCTACCAAAGAATTCAAAGTAAGAAATTTGCTATCGGAAATATTGAAGTCAAAACATTTCATTTTGGCTGGCAATTTTAAACGGAAAAATGTTTACCATAAAATTTTTTAGAGATAGGCAACGGAAATGTTGCTAGACAATTTTCCAACGGCTTAACATAAAAAACTTCCAATAGACAATTTCCAAAGGTCAACTGTCAGAAATCTCAAGGAAAATTGAAATTATTTCTTCTAACGGAAGATTAGAGGAACAGAGAACTACGACAGCTTCAAACCTTAAAAGAAACTGGATATCATATATGGGAGAATCTTCTTCTTAAATAAATTAATGTTTAAATTCATTTACATAAGTTCAACCTTCGTTCTTCTCAACAGAAATGCATCATCAGCAATTTTAACTCAAATAAAGTATTTTACAGTCCTATTCGTTAATTCTAAAGCTAAAAAATAATTTCTGAAGTTAGACCTTTCTGGAGGCATATATATATATATATGCCCCATTAAAAACTAGTTTAAGCTATAAATTTGATTTCATTTCATGGATTGTTAATCTAACAGAAAAAAATAAATTTTTTACTTGAGGAAAGTCAATTTATTGAAACTTTGCAATTACGATAATCTTAAGATATTTTTGTAAAAATTTAATATTTTTTACTAATTTTTTTAACTTAATTAATTAACGAACGTAAGAAAAATAAAAATTAACCAAAAAAGTATTATAAATTTTTTTTCTTAGCTCCTTAAAGTGTAGGAGTTCAATAAGTTGACAATTTTAACATATAATCACTTTATATAAAAATAATGTATAATAGTGAATTAAAATTAATGGAAAATGAACCCGCACTAAATTTTCATCATAAAAGAGGTTTTGTTATTTAATCTGCTACATACATTTTTTTTATAATCGCTACATTATTACGGTGTGTTAATTCTATCTTGGGTTTCTTGCGCTCTAGTGATGTGTTCGTTTTGATCGATTGGCTCCACATAAATTACAAAAGAGACGCTGGCCAAGGGGCAATCATCAAATAATATGTGTCTCAAGCATTTTTTTTCTTTTATTTTTTATAATCAAAATAAAAAGAAAGAACAAAGAAAGATTATTACGGTGTGTTAATTCTATCTTGGGTTTCTTGCGCTCTAGTGATGTGTTCGTTTTGATCGATTGGCTCCACATAAATTACAAAAGAGACGCTGGCCAAGGGGCAATCATCAAATAATATGTGTCTCAAGCATTTTTTTTCTTTTATTTTTTATAATCAAAATAAAAAGAAAGAACAAAGAAAGAATAATGATAATGTAGCGATTATAAAAAAAAAGTATGTAGCAGATTAAATAACAAAACCTCTTTTATGATGAAAATTTAGTGCGGGTTCATTTTCCATTAATTTTAATTCACTATTATACATTATTTTTATATAAAGTGATTATATGTTAAAATTGTCAACTTATTGAACTCCTACACTTTAAGGAGCTAAGAAAAAAAATTTATAATACTTTTTTGGTTAATTTTTATTTTTCTTACGTTCGTTAATTAATTAAGTTAAAAAAATTAGTAAAAAATATTAAATTTTTACAAAAATATCTTAAGATTATCGTAATTGCAAAGTTTCAATAAATTGACTTTCCTCAAGTAAAAAATTTATTTTTTTCTGTTAGATTAACAATCCATGAAATGAAATCAAATTTATAGCTTAAACTAGTTTTTAATGGGGCATATATATATATATATGCCTCCAGAAAGGTCTAACTTCAGAAATTATTTTTTAGCTTTAGAATTAACGAATAGGACTGTAAAATACTTTATTTGAGTTAAAATTGCTGATGATGCATTTCTGTTGAGAAGAACGAAGGTTGAACTTATGTAAATGAATTTAAACATTAATTTATTTAAGAAGAAGATTCTCCCATATATGATATCCAGTTTCTTTTAAGGTTTGAAGCTGTCGTAGTTCTCTGTTCCTCTAATCTTCCGTTAGAAGAAATAATTTCAATTTTCCTTGAGATTTCTGACAGTTGACCTTTGGAAATTGTCTATTGGAAGTTTTTTATGTTAAGCCGTTGGAAAATTGTCTAGCAACATTTCCGTTGCCTATCTCTAAAAAATTTTATGGTAAACATTTTTCCGTTTAAAATTGCCAGCCAAAATGAAATGTTTTGACTTCAATATTTCCGATAGCAAATTTCTTACTTTGAATTCTTTGGTAGCCAATCTACGCCCACTAGCCATCAGAAACTATAAAATTCACCTCCTCCACCATTATAAAACTATCACTCTTTTATTAAAATCTCATTTTTTTTTTCTCTATACCATCTCCATTTTCTTTCGCACAAAATTCTTGCCTTCCTTATCCAAAACTTATTTTTTCACTTGTTCGTCTCCTTTCTCTTTTCTCCTTTCATACTCTTTCTTATCATTACCTTCTTTATTTCTTGATCTCTTTCTCATTATTATCTCCTCCTCTTCCTTCTTTTCTCTCCTCTTTCTCACAATCTTCTACTTCTTTTTCTTATTTTTCTTCTTCTTCCTTATCTTTCATTCGTACTTCTATTAAAATTTCTCTTTTTTTTTTTCTATCTACCTTTTTTGTTTTCTTTTACACAAAATTCTCGCCATCCTTCCTCTCCTTTATCCTTTCATACTTTTTCTTATCATTACCTTATTCTTTATTCGTTGATCTCTTTTTTATTATTATCTCCTCCTTCTCCTCTTCCTCCTCCTCCTTTTTCTCTTATTCTTCTCACCATCTTCTACTTATTCTGCTTCTTTTTCTTCTTCTTCCTTCTCTTTCTTTCTTACTTCTATTAAAATCTCATTTTTTTTTCTCTTTACCATCTTCCTTTTCTTTTGCACAAAATTCTCATCATCCCTATCCAAAAGTTTTTTTTGCTTCTTCCTCTCCTTTCATACTATTTATTATCATTACCTTCTTCTTTATTCCTTGATCTCTTTCTTATTATTATCTCCTCCTCTTCCTCCTTCTTTTCTTCCCTCTCTCATAGAGTGTAAGTTTACTTGGGCATTGATAAGTGCACATTGTGACAGCCAAAGTGGTTGACTTTTTTACAACTTTGACCGTCAATTTCTATCACTTTGTGTCATCTTTCTTAGTGTTTCTTGCTTTGTTCCTTCATTATGTAGGTTGGGAAACATTATGGATGCATCGGAATGAAGCGAGGTCAAGCAGAGCAAAAGTTAGCCATACACAGGTCAAAGCAAGAAGAAGCTTATGGCGACACATCACCAATGTTGTCAACACCATTTGACTTCGTGGCGATGTGGTGCAACCATTCCTCTGTCTTGGTGGTGCGTTGGCTCGGTTCTTAGATCTTTGTGGTCCCTTACTTCATTTTTCAATCCAAGTTATCCATTGGCTAAGGGATTCTATCTCTTAAGTTAGGTGAAGTATAAGACAAAGTCTTAGGGTGGTTTTGGACAACAATTCCTCCAATAAGGGTTTTCCTTTTTGTTCATCCAATATACTTTTGTTTCTTCCTTCTCTTAGAGTCACCATTGAAGGCTTGAGCTTGAAGCTTGGTTTAAAGGTGCTAAAGGAATTCTTGGAGCACAAGGAGGCTTGAGCTTCTAGGAGTTTTTATTTGGTTCTTTCATTTATACACTTTATTTGTACTTGCATTTTTATGTTTAGATTAAACTCTAGTACTTTGTCTATGGATGTTTAAGTTGTGGAATAGTTTCTTTAATCTCTCTAGGATGTACTCTTAACATTTGCTACTTAATGTTATTTTGAGATTATCCAAGGAAGTTGCTTGTGTTGTTCTTCTCTTGAGCTTCTTCTTGTATGTGATTGATCACCTCATACATGCATTTCAATTACACCTTAGTCTTGAGAGAGGGAAAAAAGTGGTGGAACTAGAGATGAACATGGTGGGATAGTTCGATTAGAGATAATCTAGCTACCCATTAGGTGTAATTGAAGGGTTAGATCTTAACCCACCTTAATTTAATTTTTGAGCTTGAGAAAAACTCATAATTAGGTTATAGGTGAGCAAGTATGAGTCTCAAGAAAGAGAGACTTAGATTTTAGAGTCCCTACACCACACCAAGTGACAACAACCATAGTTCCTTAACTTAACTTAGGTAGCAAGGTTAGGTTGTTTCATCCTATGGTGATTTTGTCAGTCATTAAGTTAGTCAATTCAAGTTAAGTTCAAGCTCTTAGCATTTGTTTCTCATAGTAATTAGTCTATATCCCTACATCTTATTCCCCCTCATATTTCCAACCTTATCATACAACACTTTTTCTTCTTATCTTAGTTTAATGTGTGAGTAACTAGAATTTGTTGTCCACTGTGGGATTGCACTATCTCTTGGGACAACACTCACACTCACCACTCGTACACAACACTTCATACACTTGTAGGTGACTAGGGGTTAAAAATTTAAAACTCTTGTGTTCAAAATAGACATTAAGGAAATTTGGTCAACAAGATCTATAAAGCTTCAAAGGCAAAACTCTTTATTTGATGGGTGGGCTAACACTATAAATATATGTCATATCTTTATGGTTTGTATAAGGTAGACACAAATTAAGACTTGTGTAGGAAACACATTATGAGTTCCTAAGTCTTTCTCTAGTTTATCTAAAGATTAAAAAGAGATTCTTTGGGATTATAAAAAGGTGTAGAAAGGATTGGGATTGAGTTTTTTTTCAAAGCAGTATTCTTACATCAGGTTTCTTCTTACATGGTAGAGAATCAGCTTGTCTTCATGGACATTAATGAGTTTTACTGAACCGCATAAACCTTTACATCATTTTTGTTTTCTTGTTTTGTGGTTTATTTTTGTTGAATGTCTTGCTTATGGGTTTATAGGAAAGATTTAGAATTTTAGGGCCAATTCAGTAGGGCTTTTCACCCGATTAAGCTACCTCACTTTTTCCAATTTCAAGTAAAATTTTTCAGCTTTCATTCTCTCTCTCATTTTCTTCCTTTTTATTTTTGTTTTTTTCTTTCCCTTGTGTCAGGCTTTTCCCCCCACTTTTCTTGTGTCTTGTATCTAATTTTTTTTTAATTTGTTTCTCTTTTTTTTTTCTCTCTCTCTCCTCTCCTTCTTTTTACATTTTTTGCCAAACACCTTTTCTCTCTTTCTCGCTCTCTTTCAAGTTCTACGTTGCTCTGTTCTATCTCTCGTGTCTCATATCTATTTTTTTAAAATTTTTTCTCCTTTTTTTTCCCACTCTCGTTTCCTTCCTGTTTTCTGCTAGGTTCATTTTTTCTCTCTCTCACCCTCTCTTACATTTTACGATGATGCTCTGTTCTCCCTCTCTCCCCCTTTCACATTGCTCTGTTCATATTGTTTCTTATCTCTCTCACAGGTGTGTTTTTTTTACCCCTTATTTTTTTTGTCTTCATATGCTGCTGTCAAATTTTTCCACAATATTAGCATACTGTGTTGTTATTTTCTATTTCCTCTTTCGTGTTAATGAGCCTTTGTGTTTCATAATATATTATGTACAATTTCATTTTCTATATTTTTGTTTCTAATCTAAGTGGCTTGAGGCATTTGTACCAATCAAGTAAAGGAATTGGAAAATCATATATTATGGGGAAGTCCATGTAGGTCCGAGTAATAATGAAGAGAATATATAGGACCCCTAGCCGACACTTCTCAGACCTGGTTGGATAAGTACATTCCGTTCCGTCGATCTTTAATTCAAACCCCAATCATCCGACCTTCCACTTTGTCAGCCAAAAAATCTTGCAATCTTTCCTGCGATGCTATCACATGTCGCAACCATTGTGGGTGTCTCCTCGTGCATCACAATTTCATCCAAGGCCTCCAGATTGTTGGCCTCTCGTGTGTGATGTCCATATCGAGCTTCATGCAACTTTGGGTCATACACATCTTTCATGCATATATAGTTATAAAGGGCATAACATGCTATAACGATTCGGGATTGCAACTCTGGACTAAAACAGTTCATTCCCTTCAGTATGGCCCATTTCATCTTAGCATGCCCAATTATTCTTTCAACTACATTTTGCATGCTAGAATATGCAAAATTGAACTATTCTCGAGCTCCTTCAGGCATTCCAAAATCAGTGCAATGGTAATTAACCTTACTGTATGGGGCAAGAAAACCCTTCATGTTTGCATAACCCGAGTCAAAAAAATAATAATGACCTACAAAAAATATTATGTAATAGGATACACTATTAAGAGTGCAAGGAAAAATGCCAATAGAAATTAGCTGAAGCAATGCATATGTAAATACCTTCTGGTGCATTTAGGAACCTAGAAGCTAGCATAGTCCTAGCATCTCTCAGTACCTAACTATCAAGAACGGCACCATGTGACCCCGCATAAATATGGGTAAATTGTATATTAAAATTACATGCAATAAACACATTTTGGCTTGTGTGCCCGGTGCGGCCATAGTACGCTTGTTGATCTTGGCTGCTGTATATTCCAAACACATGTGTTCTATTAATGGCGCCAATAACATTATTGAAGGCATCATCCCAGCGTACCTAACCTCTGGAGAGGGTATAAAAAATGTTAGGTCGGGCGGTTGAATTATGACTTCAGCAAGACCAAAGACTGAATCCAATACACGTTTAAACCATCATGATATCATATCTATAGAATGCGGGAACACTTGGCGAACATCATCATATTTCCAGCTATGAGCGCACACAGTGATAAACATAGCTAGACCCTCGTAACCTTCAACATATCTTCTGTCATGAAAGTTATGATGAATTTTAAGATTGTCCAGTAAATCCCAAAAACATGTAACACTGATTCGAAATCAGGAATAAAATTCATAAGGACGAGACATTAGGCGAAGCAGGTATCATGTACTGGTCCAAACTGGGGTCGGTTCGACGATAGTGGAATCAAAATTGGATACAAGATTGCTGAATAAGACGTTTGCCCCCGCAAGACATCTAAAATGGTGGAAATGTTGTTGATGAAGCAGACTCACATCGTGTATTGAATAAAATATCCTTTGTGGGGAATCAATTTTGGAAGTTAGTGGCACCCCCCATGGAATATCTATTCCATAATTGTATAAATCTGAATTCATTCTGCATAATGTGCCCACACAATGGTACCTGTTACAATGACAACCATAACTTATGATATTTTTTGTGAATATAAAAAAGATAATCCAACCACCGACTAGCATTGTAACATAAGACAAACATAGTTAGTACTGCAATAACAAACACATAAAAATACAAATCAGTCTAACAATACATAAAAAAAAAATGAATCACCATCCACGTAAAAATCCCTTGGATTTCACTTTTTCAATAATTAGTAATAGTAACGCAACACAGGAATCCTTATCCAATACCCCTATTAATAACTCCCGTAGCCACGCCATCTGACCAATACACAAATTGGCTGCAACTCAATTTGGGCTTCCCGATTTGAATCCAGGGAGCTCCAATATGAGTCGCATGCATGAATTGATACTCAAGTCCTACAGTTATACATATGAGATGGCATAATACGACCCAAGATCTACCCTACTCTCCCTAACATTTTAAGAACCTTTTGCTATACGTATAGAGACACGATCCCACCACCGGACTTGCACCGCTTGCTCCCATTGTTAGTATGCACCCTATGAATTGCATACCTTGCTATAGCCGAAGGAATATGAACAGGTAATGGTGTGTCTTGGCCCAAGGGAGACACATGGGCATCAATATCTGCTAAAGAAGTAGAAAAACCTCTAACCCGACTTCTACCTCCAACCAGTGGTATGCTGAACGCAAAACTCATATTAGGCTGACTCCTTTCTGGTGTTGTTGTACCATCTGACCGAAACGTGTAGCATGCTTGGATGCCCTAAGGTCTCAGGGCGATACATGTAACTATTGTGGAACATGAAAGGTGGGGGATCTAGATAGCGATGCAGTTAGAGTCTGAGATCCAATGACACATTGCCTAGCCGATGCGGCAGATCGCCAGTTAGGAGGTTAAGAAGAAATGCCACGATCCAAATAATCATGGTAATCTCCGAACATAGTGAGCAAATCATCTCAATATAGGATCTGGCCATCACGCAATAACTTTGCCTTGGGGTAAACCTATGTCAACGTAAATGCTAATTATATGACAAAAACAATCCCTTCGACAACATATAAACTATTACATAAAAAGGTAAACACGCATTAACAATGTACATAAGGAAAACGTACCGAAATGGTAGCCTTCCATTATTCAGGGTTGACAAAAATGTGTCCGGTCACTGGATCGAAACTAATGCCGGTTGATGTCGTCACAATTGATTTCTAGATGTGGAACTGCCTCTTTAGTGTATGCCATTTTTTGGTGACTTGTTTCTCCTTCCAAGGCCGACCCGCAATGAGCTATAGATCATGCATGACTTTGGCCCAACCGAATTTTTTTGGGGTGTGGCCCTCAACATAACCTGCTCTAATAACATTTGTAGTAATCGAATAGAATAATCGGGTGGAATGAAAATCCCACCAAGCACGAGACGTTAGCATCAAGGGAAATGAATGCTGTCCATCATGGTCAGTGTCAGAATCTAATGATTCATGATCCATAAATAAATGCTGGAAGAACTATAACAGGAGCTACCAATACAAACATTCCATATACATAAACAGATATAAGCAAATAATGACATAATGAGGTTCTTAATTGAATATATTTGTTACTCACGTGGACATATGCACGGGCCACAGAACTTAACACTAGCAGCGTGAAATAGATTATGGGAAAAATAATTAACTGAAATAAAAAAGCTGGGTGGACAAAGGCAGATAGTGGGGAAAAACCGCAACTCCAATGTTTCATAAATCAACTCCACGGAAGGTGCCCAACTCAATCAAACATGAACACCATATCCAGATATGGGTTGTCCTTTATAGTCGGGCTCGCTCTATAAGGCCGAAATCATGTTCCTCATGAAATAAAACTGCCATAATCTGTCATGTGCAAGATCAAATCTAGTAATATATATCAACCTCGTGAGAGAGAGAGGAAGTGTTTGTGTGAGCAAAGGCAAGAAACCATACCATTTCACCATGTCCAATCGAAGAACTGATACATAGCAAGATCTTTCGAACATAAGAACTAGAGATCCTCGCCACATTGGAGCAAGTACAAAGATTCTTGAGGCCAAATAACGCGAGATTGAAGCTTCCCATTAGGGCAAAACAAGAGAAGAAAGATGACACAGATGGAAGAAGTGAAGGTTAAGAAAGACAAGGTCGAAGCAAAAGAAAAACAAAGGAACAGATGAAAAGGGAGGTCAATAGAAAATTATGAGGATTCAGCGTGTAAGAAAGGAAAGAAAAAGTTTCAAAGAGCAGAATGACGTAGCACATGAGAACAAGAGAGGGAGAGAGAAAAAGAAAAAGAAAAAGTAGGCGTCCTGGCAAAAAAATAGCAGAAAAAAAAAAGAGAGCGGGAAAAGATAACTGCGAAGAAAATAATAACAAAATTGAGACAAGACAAGAGAGAAATGGGAAAACTCAGAAAAACATGCCTGCCGCACGAGATAGGAAAAAATATATAAATGAAGAAAATAAGAAAGAAAGAGACAGAGAGGGAAAGAAACAGAGAGAAAAAGATATCAGAGCAACGTAGAATATAAGAAAGAGTGAAAGAGAGAAAGAGAAAAAAAAAGGTGCCTGATAGAAAATGTAGAAGGAAAGAAAGGAAAGAGAGAAAGAAAGAGAAAAAACAAATTAAAAAAAATTAGACACAAGTCACGAGAGAAAGAGGGAAAAGCCTAACACATGGGAGAGAAAAAAAATAATAAAAAAAAAAGAAAATAAGAGAGAGAGAGAGAGAGAATGAAAGCCGAAAAGTTTGACTTGAAATTGGAAAAAGTCAAGTAGCTTAATCGAGTGAAAAGCCCTACCAAATTGGCTCTTAGATCTTTCCCCTAACAACTAGTATTAGAGCTTTTGGATTCAAGGATTGAAATGACTTGAAAATTAGTAGGCATGTAAAAAGGCTCAACAAATTTCATAGTGGAGAAATTTGATGGAATGAGTCACTTCACTTTGTGGCAATGAAAGGTGAAGGATCTTTTAGTGCATTAGGAATTAGTGAAAGAACTTAAGAACAAACTTGGCCATATGGATGATGAGAAGTGCGATAAGCTGGAAGAACAATGTGTAAGTATAATTTGACATTGCATTGCTGATAATATCATTATCAATGTTATTGATGAGGATTCCCTAGTTATAATTTGGAAGAAGTTGAAAGAGTCATATCTTGTGAAAAGTTTGATTAACAAGTTGCATCTTAGGCAGAAATTGTATAGGCTAAGAATACAGGAAGCTTGGGACTTGGTTTATCATCTAAATGAATTCAAGGGTACTATGAATGAATTGAAAAATGTTGAAGTGAAGATTGAGGAAAAAGATCATGCACTGTTATTTTTTACCTTATTCTTTGATTTCTATGAGAACTTTGTAGGGACATTGTGAAATGGCAAGGACACGATGACAGTAAACCAAGCACAGGCATCTTTCATGGAATATAAAACTTAGAAAATCAAGAAACCCAAAGATGGGAATCTAGATGCTTTGGCTGTTCATGGTGGAGCTCGACTAGGATGAACATCTGAGCAAGATAAGTGTCAACATGGCACGTTTGAATCAAAGGTTATGACCTTGGATGAAGTTCAATTTTATCAATGCAAAAGATATGGATTTATTAAGTAATACTGTCCAGAAAAAAAAAAAAAAAGCAAAGGTGACGGGAATGATAACCATGGAAATTGATCTTTCATGAAGAATACTGATGGTGATCTCTCACAGTGTCCAAAGTACAGATGCATTATTCTAAAGATGGTTGGTATTTAGATTCTTATTGTGTTACTCATGTTTGTTCCATAAAGGACTATTTTGATCTTTTACATAAGGAAATGACTATGAAGTTAAATCTAGAAGATGATTTGACAATGGAGGTCATGGGGTTGACTTTGTAAAACCAAAAATGGAAGATGGATTATTTTGTGCTTTAGGTGGAGTTGCATGTGTCCCAATATCACAGAGGAATATAATATCATTAAGCCTTTTAGACTCCCAGAGTTAGACTTATAGTGTGTGAGGTGGAATTATGGATAAGACTAAATGATGTATGGTCTAGAACAAGGGAGAATTACATCGAGGGTTATATCGCAAATTCATAGCCTCTAAATCAAGATTGATTGACTTGATGGACAAGGTGATGATAAGGCTGCTTTTGTTGGTTTTGTTGATGAATGCGCACCTGTTGATTGTTGGCAAAATATCAAAGACTACATCCTTTTAGGAGCTAGATAACTAAGATTTGCTTTAAGGATAAACTATCAATTTGCCTGCTCCAAGCTTCTTTCTCCTGTCATTGCCCTGGAATATTTGGACTATACAAGGAGATTTCTTTGGTCCACCTATAAATGTAAACTAAAATTAGCATGTTCAAACAATTGTAACTTAAGATTAAGCAATAAAATTATAATATCAGACCATGACAATACTAAATTGGATATTGTTTAACAATGGATAGACAAGTAAAACATCAATACACAATTACTAGTTCAGTGTAACCATTATTTAACCCTAGAATTCTATTGTATGATCCTTGGTTACTGTTATTCAAACCTTTTATTTTAACTTATGTCCACCCGCGTATACACTATACTATTTTCTGCAGAAGAGGTACAAATCCAAACATGCCCACATAAAAGTGAATTTTGACTTAATTAAGCCCCAATAGCTCATATGCACTCTAGGATTGACGTGCTATTGAGATTTTTTTTGTTACTCAAAATTGTCTACCTACTATTAAAATCGAGCAGTTTAACTATTAAGAGAATAAGGGTGTCTTAAACTAAGGCCTATGGCGTGGCAGGTCAATGCCTTTACCACCTAAGCTAAGATGCAAAAATGCAATTGAGATATTTGAGTTTTCAATTAATCCAATGGACCAAATTGTCAAATTCTTTGAATTACTCAATTGTTAGAGCCACGCAAATTTTGCGAATAAGCATGGTACTCATTATCATGAATGACTTACTATCATACAAGTAATTGGACCTAATTATGGGTAAATAACTATTTGGTTAAAACCCAAAAAATCAAATAACTAGAGTTCTTTTACAATTTTCAGTTATCAATATAATATGGATCATTTGCTTTCGATTATAACCAAATAACTAATTTTTCATTGGTTTGGTTTTGGATACATGCACTTGACCCAAATCTTAAATTTATTTGTTTGATTAATTACAATTTACCTCTGAGATTTAGGTGATATTACATTTTACCATATTTTGTTTTAAAAATATACACTTTACCCTTTGTCTTTTTTACACTATCTAATAGCAACATGTCAAATCTTGGTTCAAACTGTATAGTAGTTATCTCTCAGTAATTTCATTCTGTATGATAATTTTTTTATTATTAATAGACTCTAAATGCAAATATGTGAAATTCAATTAACGGAATTACAAACTGAAAAACTAATTTTTTTTTTCTATCCTCATTTGGTTTATTTGATTCTTTATATTCATAACCAAAAACTGACTTTTTTAGACAATTCAGCTTCATTTAAAGCCAAAATAAGCCAATGATCACCAAGAGAACTAATAGTGTAATGCACGATATATGCTTTAGAGGTCATAGTTTATCACATAAAGTGTGTGTAACAAAAGTATCATAACTCTCGAATCACATAACTTCCTAAATCATTTAGGGGCCACGACCCTTTTGGGGCTATAATGCATCCATCTATATGACAGTTAAAACTGTTCAAACTATCAAAACCCTTGAGAATATTACGCAAACTCATACAAAACAGTGTGATGCACTACACAATAGATGCCGTTAGATGAGCTTGCCACATTATAAATACGAAGTTTTTTTGTCGTACAACAAAGACACTTGCTTTTCAAATAAAAAAAAAATCACTTCGTTGATCATTTTCTAGATGAGCAATGGTACCCTTGAGAAAGCCCATGGACCATGGTTTGAAAGCTGTTCGAGACATTTTCATCCAGCCCTCACTGCATGCGTTTTCTCTTTTATTTTCAGATTTTTGACCTGTGATTGAAGACAGGCAAGCAAATTTGTGCTACCTTGTAAACTGACAATCTTTAAGACTTGCAGGGCTGGAACACTCGAAATTCAAGGGAACACGCTTCCTCGACCGCAGTGGTGGTATGACTCTGTGTATCTCCTCGGTCAGCCCGCTGGCATATGGGAACAATTAAGTTATATTCCATGGATCATGCATTATTATACAGCTTTACATACCCTGCAGCAACAGGACAAATGGTTATCGTAGGTATTGAGCCCAGGTATAACAGAAGCTCACCAGAGTGGTGGAATGATGGGAAGTCGAATAAATGTTCTACTATAATGAAAAAGACGATATCATTATACAAACTCTAGATCTTGGGTAGGTAACATGCATGAAGTTCAATATAATCTATCAAAATCCCCTTTTGCAGATTTCATTTCAGTACATACTTCAGTCAAATGCGAACTTCAATGCCAATGACACAAAATTGAATGACATGAAAATAAGATAACCACGAAAAAACAGGGGATCGCCATGTCAAAGCCAAAAAGCACAATGCATATGTGAAACCAGAATTAAACATTTTCAGCTAAGGAACACATAGCATACCAGACAAATGAAGAAATACGATCACTGACAGCTCAAGGCTTGAAGCTACTGCTCTCTGTGGTAGAAACATACAAGGAGTCAAGGCTCCGCCTGAATTTTAGGTATAGGCTCAGCAAAGTACCATAAAATTCTCATGGCAGGTCCGAGATAAAACAAGACTTCCATGATCATGCCCCAAGGTGCGTCATGTACAAGCAAATGATCTGAACCTTCTGAATCCCTTCAGTAAGCACTTGATTTAAACAACCAATCGCAAATGACAACCTAAGTCTAAAATACAGATGATATTCCACCATCCAGTGAAAACCCAATCCCCTCAATCACCTCAATGGGCTAACTATCCAACCTGTAATGGGGTTCTTCTTACGAACTCTAAGTTTCTTATCAGGACCACTCTGCAGCCGTTCAAGAATGGCATATGTAATCAAATCTGGTGTCAACCCCTGCTGCTTAAGTTTTGAATAGAGATCCACTGCTTCTGCGGTTCTTCCACTTCTCTCAAGACAGTCTAGCAAGATATTGTAAGTCACAATGTTAGGAAAGCAGCCTTCGGCAAGCATCTCATCAAACAACCTACTGGCAGTTTCAACTCTATCTGTTTTGCCAAAGCACTCGATCAGGGTGCTGTACGTCACAACATCTGGATTCAATCCTCTCTCTTGCATCTCCTTGAATCTCATGTGAGCTTCATCAATATCACCATTCTTACCAAGGCAGTTGATTAAAGAGTTGTATGATATAATATCAGGTTTACAACTGCTTTTTTCAAGTTCCTCAAATATTTTAACAGCCTCATCAACTTCCCCAGCCCTTCCAAAGCTAGAGATCAGAATATTATATGTAAATATATCTGGTGAAGGGCCATGCTGTTTCATTTGCTTGTAAAGATCATGTAGATGTGAAATCTGCTTCAACTTGCCAAGTGCTGTGAATACAATGTTATGCATAATAGTGTCGCTGTATATTCCCTTTTCATGAATTTTACTTAGAAGGTCCATAGCCTCTGTTGTCTTACCTGCCATGCAAAGACTTTCTAGCATTGCCACATAAGCATCCTTGTCTCCTTTGTCATGGAAGCTCCACATGCTGCAAAATAACCTGTGAGCTTCACTTGCATGGCCCAACTTATTGAGGGTTCTTACAAGGTACGCATATATTGACTTAGTCATGTACTTCTTTGATACTTCCACAACTTCATCTAGCTTACTAAGCTGCCCCCCTGCCACAAGACAATTTAGTATGACACTGTAAGTAAACTCATTGGGTCGACATTCTTCTTCAACCATTTTAGAGAAGACGTGAATGACCTTGTCAACCATCCGACCATTGGCAAGTGCTTGGATTGCTGTATTATAGGCGACTAAGTTTGGGGTCTGAAATTTGCCTATCATTTCATCAAAAAGGGCCAGTGACTCATCAGATTTACCAGTCTTACCAGTCATCCTTATCATAATTGTATAAGTATATTCATCGGGCTCACAACGTCTCCTTTTCATGTCTTCAAAAACCTTATAAGCCTGGTCAACCTGATGCATACTGCAGATCAGATGATAATGGACAATGATACGTGTAAGGCAAGAGAAGAAGAATCACCAAATAATCTACGTCTACTTAAACTTTCCATATACACCAATAAATATCAGTGGCGAAGGTGCTAAGACATTTTAACTTGTGCAACTTCACCAAGTAAACATGAAAAGCGGTCAGTTTTTCTGTCTGTGTCTAATGATTTATCATCTACAAATGAACTAAACTAACCATAATGGTGGTAGCACATGATCGCCATTCTCATCAAATTGATCTAGCAAGATTTGCCTCTGATATGTGTTATGCAGAAGATTTCTATGCATACAAGTAAATTGTGTAGTTAATCCAATACAGCAATGATCAAGTTTTTGGACCTTACAAGTAGCTTTTGAATTAGCAAACGGCTTACCAAGTTTGACCGCCAATTATCTGCCAAAACTTCAGAGCAAATCCGCAACCCAGACAATAGAAATGATCATTTCCTACTTGCACAACTTACCATTTTTTACACCCAATTAATTATTAATAACCAAATTCCCCCATCTAAGAAGCAAGTTATTACCACCAATCCATTAGCTTCAATAAACAGTTTGAGTTTCTCACAGCTTGGAATGTCGATCCTCAATACCCTCAATACAAGAAAAGAAATCTAAAAACAACATAGAGGGTGAAGAAAAGAAACAGGCTACGGAAATCAAACCATATATCAAATTCAATAAGAAACAAAGAAATGCAAGCAACCTTGTCATCCTTAGCCAGTGCATCCAACAACATATTATAAGCAAAAGCATCCAATTTGTAACCTTTCTTCTTAACATCGACATAAACCCCAAAAGCCTTGGCCGAATCACGAGCTCTTAGATAAGCTTGTAGGAGACACTTATAACTATAAGCATTCATCTGCAACTTCCACTTCTTCATTAATCTCAAGCACATCTCCAAATCCTCAGAAGCCCCGAAGAATCCAATCAAGATGTTGATGAGGGAAATGTTGCCACGTATCCCCAACTCCTCCATCTCGGCGAGGATCGATCGGACGAGATCAACCCGATCGGGAAGGTACGACTTGGAGAGGATGAGGATGATTCGAGCATAGGTGAATGTGTCGTGCCGGAAATAGGAGGAAATCGAGGGGCAAAGATGGAAAAATTTGAGCGCGACAGCGGCGCTGTTTAAGGATTTCAAAATGAGGGAGGCTTCGGAGGAGGTTAGGGTTGGGTTCAGCGAGGAGAGGTATTGAGTGAGATCGGAGAGCGAGTCGGAAGTCGGCGAGAGGGTGAGGATATTGGCAGCTTTGCATACAATGTGGTGGCGAGGAATCGGGTAGCCACGAGAGTCGGTCGGGAGTGGGGGAGGTGGCGGGACTTCAGCCGACAGGGACCGGCCGGTGGGAGAGGCCGAAATGATTTTGGCTGTGTATTTGGTACCGTAGCCACGATACTGGGTGCGCGGAGGGAGGATATGGTGGAAGCGAAACCTCATCTGGCAGCGGCGGCAGAAGTAGAGCAATCGATGAAGCGCCGGCGGTTAAGGGCGGGAATTGCGTTTTGTTTCTGAGGCGCAGGCACGTTAGGTGAAGGGTTTGTCACAACTTACAAACTGTGAGGTAAAATCCACCTGTGGTCCCGTAGCTTATTTTATTGTCCTAATTGAGTCCCTGCTTTTAAGTCTTCACAGACATGTTGTCACCCAGACAAGTACAGCACCATTGCTTTTGCGTGCCAAGACATACAGTTGTTGTCATTCAACCTGAATTCTCAACTCCACATTCTATACTCTCTGCTCTTAGTTGGCCTTCTAACAAATATTTCAGACAAATAATTTCCACACCATGCAAAGAGCTTCAATAACAAATATTCGGTCTATTATTGGTAATTAACAAGTACATTTTTACCTTAAATCGAATTGTTAAGAGTTCAGATATGTCCATTAGAACAGAACTTCCAAGCTCTTAGTCTTTCTATGATTCTGCGTTAGAAGTTTGATTATCAATTTCCTTCTACGAACCAAAGCTAGCAGCAGAGAGAAGGGAAATGTTTTATATTCCGATCCCCGTTGGTCTTCATGTCTTAGATACAAAAGAATAATTATTAGCCTAAAATGGCCATATATAATTCAACAAGTGTTGTCAAATACTTGCAAGATTAGAGATCTAAGCCCAAGAAAAAGAATGGTCTTTGATTGAATCTTCACGAGAGTTTCATGTTCCTTTGTTTCTCTCTATTTTAGATAAAATGAAAGAATTTATTTTCTTTTTGGCTTTCATGATTTTATTACCTTTTTGAGCTTTTTGTAGCTGTATTTGTTAGGCATCATATTTTGCTCGTTTATCTCTTTCTTCTTTATAATTATTTCTAAGGCATTCTTTCATTTGCATTTCAGTTTCACGTTTTACAAATTGTAATTGGTTATATTTACTCTTGTCTACAATCTTATGTAAGTCTGACTCATGCCATAAGTCATCCTTTTATATTATAGAAATTGACAATTTGATCAAGATTCTTGTAAATCAGTAAATCAGACTACTAGTTTACAAAATTCCTACAATAATTTTTTTTTTAACTTTTACCTCTTTACCTTTTATTTTCTTTTTTTCCTATTTTTTCATCAAGCAGCAACTCCCTTTGGCACTTTTCTATTGCTCTTTTTTCCACTTCTTTCTTCTTGGAACAAAAAAAATCTATTTCTATTTCTTATACTATTTTTTTTCTATTACTCACACTTAATTATGCATTCTCACATTTTGTTATTTTGCTTTGATTTTAGTTATTCACTGTGATTTCAGTTTTGCTCTGATTTTAGTTATTTGTTTTAACTTAAGTTTTTTTTTTTTTTGTGGTTTCATTGTTTGCTTTTGCTCTAGGCTGTTCTTTCCTCCAAATTTCCAATATGCCCTATAAACAAATATGAAATTTAATACAAGAAATACCAAAAAAAAATAAAAATAAATAAAGCAACCAACACTAAAAAATTAATTTTTATTTATTATTTTATCAGTCCCTATTATTCTTTTAGAGCAACTAGTTACTCTTTTATTTTTTTTGGCTCAATTTTCTTTTTCGTTTTTAAATTACAGGTTTTTCTGTTAGAAAACTATTTATTCTTTTTTTATTAGTTGTTTGTGTATTACTAGATATTTATTATTTTATTTTTTGATTTTTCTTTGGGGAAGTAGTTATTTCTTTATCAATAGCTGTTTATTATTTTAGATAAACCTATGTGCTCCAAATTGTTGATTTCCACCAACGCTTCCATGTTCCGTGCAACAAATCACATTTTTTTTTTTGGGGAAAATGTACAAAAATGTGTTTTTTCATGGAAAAAATGCCAATTTCTAGGGAGTAATTCCAATCATAGGAGGTTGGAGGTGGCCTTGGCACCAGAGGGAGTTTGGGCTTTGCAGGAAGAGGCAGCTTCACGAAGTCAATGAGGTCGGAGAAAGATTTCAGAATCTTGGGATGGCCATTGATGTTTGTTGGGCCATCAATAAAAAGATGAAGGAGATTTTGAGGAGACTACCGATTTGTAAGTTAAAGATCAGATGACTGTGAGCCACAGATAAAATGAGAAAAAGAAATAGAAATCAGGGAAGAAGAAGACGATGAAAAGTGAAGATTGGTTCACTAAGTCAAAAAACTCAAAAATTATTTTTAATTTTAGCAGAAAAAGTTGTGCTTAATAGTCAGACTCCTTAAAGGTATAATAACTTTTTTCATTTCCAGCTAGGGAAAAATAATAAAGTTATTAAAAAAAAGATAAAAACATATATATTAACATGTAATGATATTTTTTATGGAGATAATAATTTTAAATAAAAAATAATATATAATTTTTTATTAAATTATAAAAATTATGTGATTTAGTAATTTTTATGTAAATAAAATTTAATAGAAATAGTAATTTAATGAAAACATTCATAATGCTTTCATACATATGTATATTTTATAAATAAACGTTTTCCCACTCTCGCCCCCGTTCCTCCCGCTTTAGGTCACCTAGAGATATATTAGGGCTCCTGTTATTAATAGCTATTTTCCGCTTGACTTAACTTTAAGTTCTTTTACCAGCAATTCTTTTTTTTTAATCAATTTTTCTCTTGACTCAACTTTAAGAAACAGCCTTGGGGGTTGGCTGAACTTATTGACCACTTAGCATAAAGCTAGAGAAAAGAAAAATAAAATAGTATGTTAGAATGAAAAAAAGTAACAAAAAAAAGGGAAAATGTAACAGAAAGAAAAAGGAAAAACTAGTAAAAAAAATTTGGCCAAAGAGGCCCTCAAGCTAATTCAAAGCACTCTAGCCATAGCTTAATATTTGTCAAACGGACAAAAGCTTAAAAATATTTATAACTCACGTCATGTGTTTGTCCTGCCCTGCGCTAGACACACACAAAAATATTTTTTATAAAGAGATGCTAAAAAAAATAATATTACTCATGAAGTATATTACTTTAGCTGACAACTTGATAAAAAATGATGAAGAAAGAAAAGGAAAAAATAATAAATAAACCATTAAAGTTTTATTTTTGCCTGATTCAGCCATTGATGTTTTTTTTATTTTTGTCAAATAAATTACTAATGTTATTGAGTTAGTCTAATTTACCAATTGCTATTAAGATTAATTAATTTTTAGTCCTAAAACTTTGCTAACTTTTCTATTTCAATCCTAAAATTTTCGAACACCCAATGGTTTGTCATCCCTTTATGACAGCCACACAATTCTGCCTCCACTGCCGCACGATTTTGTCTCTCTGTTCATACCAATTCATCTTTAGTTGCACAATCTCACCTCATGATTTATGCCAATTCAAGCCCTCCTCGAACAGACCTCACCGCCGAGCCATGAAGAGAGACCAAATGCGATTGATTGAAGCCCCCCATCTCTAATGTTGTCCTCGAGCTTGCTTGCCCTAACATCATCTTCTTGTAGACGTATGAATCACGGATGGTGATGGAGAGATCAGGCGAGATCTTGTGGCGGCTTACAAGCAGTGGAAAGGTAAGCGCAAGAGGCGGTCATCGATTTGTCTTTGATTGGTGCCAAAGTCGTCAATTAGTGCCTATTTGTTTCCGAGGCAAAGGTGGGTGCAATGGAGATGGGTGCGATGACGGAGATTGGGTGGACCTGGAAACTAGGACAGCAACGATCATGGTCTGATCTTCCAGATTGGATGAGATGTAAAATTATGGACTAATATAGAAAATTTTAAAAATTTTAAGCACTAAAATGGTAAATTTTAACGAAATATTATCTATTTTAAAATAGAATATTCCACAAGTTAACATCCAATTGCCTATTTGGCCTGATTTTAAAACATTAATTTTTTATTTAGCAAAAAAAAAAAAACATTTGTGGCCGAATCGGGCCAACTCAAAAACTTCAATACTTTATTCGTTATTTTTTGCCGAAAGAAAACTTTGACCCATTCAACAACGGAAAAACAGTTTCACCTCAAATCGACGTTGAAGTCGTTACCAGGATCACCGAACACCTTTTTTTAAAAAAAAATTAATGGGTAAAAGGACCACCTAGGTGTTTAATAAAAAAGGGAAATTTGAAACCTCCCTCCCCCCCATATTTAACCTAACCTACACTTACCCCTCTATTTTATAAAACCTACACTTTGACCCCTTTGAACGTCACATCCATCATCTTGTCTGCTATGCTAGTGGGCTTAATGCTCTGATTGCCCAACAATATTTTCAAATCATGCAAACTAACCACAATATTTATTTTATGGTACCTCAAATCCATTTTTCCCCAAAATATATGATATACTTCTAATAAATTTTCTATTTCTAAATAATTTCTATATTTATAAATTCATAAACAATTTCTAAATCTATAATATATTTTCATGTTTATAAACAAAATTCATGCTCGTGATTAATATTAATATTTACATTTTAACATCGTATTTATTATTCAATTAGTTCAAATAAAGAAGTGTCATTTTTTAGGATAAATATATTGTAGCTAATTTCATTTTATTTTGAAAAATAGTCCTCACCATGTGAAAAAAATACACATTTTATAATTTTTACCAACATGTAATGTATGATCATGTTTTTTCTTTTGTTGCTTAGATCATGTTTTTTTTATTTATATATTACTAGATCATGTTGTTTTTTTCTTTTTATCTGTAAATTATCATATTGATCGTGCATCAATCTCTTGTGTGAGGAAAAAATCATATGAAAAAATTTCTTAGTTTGTGTTAGTTTCCTATTATTTTCTAATTGAATTTATTATCTACAAATCAGTCACCAGAGAAGAGATAGAGAGAGAGAGAGAGAGAGAGAGAGAGAGATTGATTATTGATTGATTAATTAGAATAATATTGAATAAAACTAATAATAAATCCATGCAGTGGAAGGTAAATATATGGAAGCAAGATTGATTATTGATTGATTAATTGGAATAATATTAAATAAAACTAATAATAAATCCACATAATGGAAGATAAATATATGAAAGCAAGATTGATTATTGATTGATTAATTGGAATAATATTGAATAAAACTAATAATAAATCCATATAGTGGAAGACAAATTTATGGAAGCAAGATTTTTTGTTTTTTTTTTTTCAAAATTTGTTACAATTACTAGTATCACTAATTAAGTTGATTAGTTCACATTGTACTTCCCTTATTTGTCACCAACTACCAATTAAAACCTCATATACTTTCACTCATACAACCAACTCAACGCTATATCATTGTTTAGTTCATATCAAAGATGTTTAGGTAAGAAATCTATCAAATTAGTGATAATAGAGCATCAAATTAGTTAAAATATATTTGTCCTGAAAAATGAGACTTCTCTATTTGAATTAATTAAAATTGAATAAGATATTAAAAAGTAAAATTAATATTAAACTTAGTTTATAAACATGAAATTATATTATAGATTTACAAATTAATAGTAAATTTATAAATATGAAAATTATTAAGGAATGAAAAAATTATTAGAAATATGTCATACATTTAGGGAAAATGGATTGTAGGTGGCATCAGATGAATATTATGGTTAATTTGTAGAAATTGAAAATATTGTTGGTCTATTAGATCATTTGGTCCACTAGCATATCAAACAAGCTTACAAATGTGACAGTTTGATAGGAAAAACTGTAAGTTTTGCTATGGATGGGGGCAAGTGTAGGTTGGGGCAAATATAGGGAGGCTTTTTGTAAATTTCACAATAAAAAATTGTTCTTATAAAATGAAAACAAGAAAAAAAGAAAAACAGATTTTGAATCTCGGGCCGGGTCGCAAATCTTGATTCACTGCCAAATGGACCTTGGTCAGTTGGATCCAGATCGTTAGAGAACTTGACTACTAGTGACTAGGATGGCAATAGATAGGATTTGGGTAGGATGGTATTAAATCCATATCCTATCCATCATATTGGATATTCAATCTATATCCTATCCACCATCCATCGGTTTTAAAATCCACCAACCCGCTGCATGCAATCTATCATAATAAGAAAAAAAATAATTTTATAACAGAATATCATAATTAAAAAATATTAAAATTGATCATCTAGCAAAACAATATCAACAATAAAAGACATATAATGAAGTGCAATAGTCAGGTAACTTAAACACACTGATATAACTAAATCTAACTACAATGTCTAGTACTTATACAATACAATCCGGTAAGTTAAACATATGGTTGCAACTTGCACCATCCTTGAATTGACAATCAAGACGATACTCACAAAAATCTTTGACGCACTAATGCAACTCCTCAAAATGTTTAAATATAAAGGAAACAAGAATGAGTTTACAGAAAATATATGTATATATGTGAATGATTATATATATATGTTCAAACTATATTACCCTTATATATATGTGTGTGTGTATGAATGAATCAGTCATTTCAACCTGTAAAGTCCAGCTACAATTGTACTCATTTAACTGAATTAATTTTTTTTGTAATTACTCTGTGTGTGTATATGGGTAGGATGTGGGGCAGATGGACCTAAACCCATATCCTATCCACATCCAGTAGGTACAAAAAAAAAACTCAAATCTACTCCAAATCTATTTAATTATAAAAAAAATCCTATCCGACGGATAGAATTTAGTCAAATATCTACTGGGCCGAATATCCGTTGACATCGCCTGTGACTACAACTGCCTTTCTCATCGACACGTCCCACACATTAGTAACTGGTGTCTGGTTGTGATCGGCCATCAGCGTCCCCGCGCCATTTTCGCCAGCTGTCACAGCCGCCTCCGCCGCCGCCCCCGCCGCCGCGACTTCTATCTGGTAACTGTGGTATCGTCAAGTTATGTTTCAGTAACTAGAGTCTGTCGAATTATGTTCTGATCGATTTGACTTCTCGCTTTTGTTGCTGGCCGTCAGTTAGTTTGTGCGGCGTTTTATCGGAAGTTAAACTTGTCGCATTTAAGTGTTGGATGCTCTGGTGAACAATGTGGAAATTGAAGATTGCCGAGGGAGGGAGTCCATGGCTGAGAACGACGAACAATCATGCTGGTCGTCAAATTTGGGAGTTCGATCCCAAAGCTGTATCTCCTGTAGAGATAATGGAGATCGAGAAAGCTCGCGAGAGTTTCACCCAGAATCGCTTCCAACAGAAGCATAGTGCTGATCTACTCATGCGCATTCAGGTTTTTGTTCTTCTTCTTATTTCTTTTATTTAGTTTTCTGGGTGTTCACGAAGTTCTTATTGTGGTTATTTATATTCTGGTTCCATGATCAAGTTTAATCCCGTTTTCTGGACTCGTTTTGAATTGCTTGCTTTTTATGTCCACCATTCAGTTTGCCAAGGAGACCGTTGCCCAGGTTTTACCTCAAGTGAAGGTAAAGGATCCGGAGGAGATTACAGAGAATATGGTAACTAACACTTTGAGAAGAGCGATAAATTTCCATTCAAGTGTTCAAGCACATGATGGCCACTGGCCCGGGGACTATGGAGGTCCTATGTTTCTTATGCCTGGTTTGGTACGTACATTTTGTTGCTTTATTACTGCTGTCTATCTTGTTTCATTCTATCTGTATTTTTTTTGGGTGGCATGTGGAGTGTTTTGGGGCTGATTCAAGCTAAACTACTGCTGGGCCCGAATTTGCTTAAACCATTTTGAGCAAGCTTTTACTGCTTGAGTCAAGCTTGAACTCCGCTAGAACATTAATGTCAAAGCTTACCTTGGCAAAATTATATTAGAAATTAGTTCAAATTACAATTTCAAACCTTTGACCATCTGGTTTTCTTAATTTGACATGTTATCAACAAACTTCCTTCACTTTCAACAATTGCTTATTTCTTTGATAGATGACTTACCAAATGATTCACACTGCAACATGTAAAATAAAAAAGTACAGATTCACTACTACACAGTGTCTCATAGCCATGATATACAAGATGGTCTTCGAATATAAACATTGTAAATTAAACATGCTTGGTGATGGCATTGGAAATTCATCTCTTTATTTGCCTAAGATTTGCATCAAGACTTTCAGCTTGTAAAACCTTGTCACAGTTTGTGGATCATAGCAGCTACTATGATTATAGAAGTTAATTGACATCAAGACTTAAAATGCCACCAACTCCTTGGTGGATACAGAGCTGGTTGGTAAGGATGATGATCATGAATATTATTCACAGAAGCTTGATTCACATTTCAAGTATCGTAACGCCCAAATAATCGTAGAAGTTAACTGAAATAAAGCACTTATTGCCACTAATGCTGATTAAAGGCTGTTGATGATGATGAATCCTCATCAGCTTTATTCTGCTTGCTGTCATGAGCTCCTTCAATTTGAATGGTGCTAAACTTAATCTTTTCTTGATTAGATAATTCGAGTTAAATTTTTGAATCAGAGTTAATTGGAACACCTGTGCAATAAGCTATTTAGGCTATGTTCTGATGTTGACCTAGAAAAGCTTGGTATTAGCTTGACATGTCTGCTTCCCCTAGGTTGTGTGGCTGTCAAAATGTCTTAATTTCCTTCTCATTTTTATTCTAGAAACAAGTAAATAAAGTCGTGTCTTCCAGCATAACCTGGATATAATTTCTTCAGTCTTTTATTGTTGTTGTTGGTGTTGTTGTTCTATGGTACAGCTTGTAAAACAATTTCTTCTTAGTTATTTTCATGTCTTGGTTATAGTTGTTCCTGCATGGCTCTATCTCTGTCAGGTAATTACCCTATCTGTCACTGGGGCACTAAATGCAATCTTGTCAGAAGAGCACAAAAGGGAGATGCGCCGTTATCTCTATAATCACCAGGCAAGCTATTTCCTTTTAATCTTCTTTGTGTAAGCAATTGCCTAATGTCATTGCCTTGTCTACCTTGAGGTCTTCTTTATGGATTATATTTTATTTGCAAAGCTGTACTTTCTTAATGTCTTTTTTAATATGTTCCTGAGTACTTAAAGTTATTGCAGAACAGAGATGGTGGATGGGGTTTGCATATAGAAGGACCAAGCACAATGTTTGGTTCTGTTTTGAGTTATGTCACTCTAAGGTTGCTTGGTGAAGGGGCTAATGATGGAGATGGAGCAATTGAGAGAGGTAGAGACTGGATTTTAAGTCATGGTGGTGCTACTGCTATAACATCTTGGGGGAAAATGTGGCTTTCGGTCTGTTACTTTGGTCTTTTTCTTACTGATTTATTGATGAGATAACTCGTCTTTTATCATGTTCATGAGCAATTGCTCTGTATTTATTTTGTTTGGAAACAGGTGCTTGGAGTCTTTGATTGGTCTGGCAACAATCCTCTGCCCCCTGAGATTTGGCTTCTTCCTTATATGCTCCCATTTCATCCAGGTCTTAAGCTTTTTCTTGTGTGTTGTGTGTACACGTGTGCAAGTTTGTTTTCTTTAATACTGTTGTTTCAGTCATTGTTCGGGATACTTGATTGGAGTATGCTCATGAGCAAAGTCAGAAAACAATCAGAATAAAAAACGAATATGAGAAAAATTTTGGTTCTAAGCCATCATATCCTTTTATCCATATGTATCCTACAGAGTAGCCAAAACATGTTCACAAATATGCATTTGAGTGTTAATCCAAGTGATTTGGGTTGCAAAACTGTGATAAGACATGCTTATCAGAGTGTTTGTTACTTGATGCTCAAAAGAATAAAAGTCTATATGGATATTCCTGATTTCAAGTATCCAGATGTGGATATAATTCATGCAATTCTGTCCTGCTGTTAGATTAACTCCCTTCTCCAATTTATTTTAATTGTCATTCATATTGAAATCATTTTGTCTATTGTTGGTTTTTTTATTTTGGTTCATTTAATTTATTGTTTCTTTTTCTTTGAAACGTGCAAAGATCTTTTGCTAAGAATGAGCTACAAAGAGTAGCAATATACAGTTTCAGTCTTGAGCCAAACCAGAAACAGAAGGCAGTGGTAACTAGTTAGTGTTATCATTAAGTCAATTAAGTACTGAGCTTATTAGGTCAACTCTACATATAGAGATGAGGCAGAGAGACTGAACAATTTAAGGGAGTTCAAAGGAGGTGTTCACAGTGTTTCAGTAGTATCTATTGTAGGTTTTGTTCATGGATGGTACTTCCTTGGTGAAACTTCATACAAAATTGGCTTGTAAAAAATATGTTTGAATTAGGTTCTGTCTCTAATGATGAGAAAGTAGCTTACTTATAATTTCTGAGAGATGCTCTCTAGGTTTTATGAAGAGGAATGTATATTAGGAGAAATTCAACTATGCAACAACTATGCTCTTTCTCTGGGACAAAACATGTTTTCTGCACTATAAGTTGTTCTAGAAGAGAATATTCAGAGAAAGAGGCAAAACCATTGTACTTGATCTATCGTTACAGGGAAACTACAAGGGGAATATATCCAAATTCTGAAAGTCTTTTAATGTGAACCTTGCTGTTAACTAAGGAGATTTCGTTCCTGCTCACTGCTTGAGCATATTAGTGGTAGTAGTACAGATTAGAGTCCAAAGCAAGCTTCTTATTTAGGTTGGCTAAATCAAGGCTTGAGCTACAAATCCAACCTTTCCACACTTCCAGGTGTTGCTTGGAGTAGATTCTCTGAGTTCCATGCACTTTAAAAATCAAGGGGAAGAGAGAGAGAGACGGGGGAAAAAAAGTAAGGCAGAAAAATACTCAAATTGTAGAAGTGTCTTTGGATGATGGCAAAGATCAGAGGATATTGTGACTTGTTAGTGGTGTCTTATTTCTTTTATAGATGTGGACGAACTTCATGAGGTTAAGCCAAGAGTTGGAAAGTCTCAAGTGATTCTAGACTTCTTTCTGATTCTATACATTTAATGTTTAGCATGTGTTTTCACCTCTGGCTCAATTCCCCTCCCATCTTTTCTTGACTTACATTGTTAATATGATGTAGAATGGCTATTGTCAGACCAAAAGAAATTTATAATGTTATTATAAAAAACTCAGTTTTAAGTACATATGAGCTTAGGAAAAATGCATCTACTTACTGCAGGGAGGATGTGGTGTCACTGTCGGATGGTTTATTTGCCTATGTCATATCTATATGGAAAGAGGTTTGTTGGACCAATAACACCTACAGTTTTATCTATGAGAAAGGAGCTTTTTACTGTGCCGTATCATGAAATAGATTGGAATCATGCACGCAACCATTGCGCAAAGGTTTGTCAACTGATGCATTAGTTTTACATGTTCTGCTTCCATGGTATAACAGATCTCTTGTCTATCACCGTCTTATCATTTGATACACTTCCATCTTTTTATTTGGTATTTTTGTTTTTCTTTTTTAATTTTGGTTTCAGCTGTAATCTTGTCATCTTGGGCACTCATACTTTAGCTGTTGCCTTCCTAAAGCTGTCAGTTGAACCATAGAGTTCAATAGTTCACTAAACTTTCTGCAAGATATAATGGCAAAACATGTAAAGCGGTAACAAGAGTTACCAAACCCAGTGAAAATTGCTAGATTTTCTTTTATATGCAAAATTGATGCTAGATACAAGTGCTACATCTTTCTGCAAAGTTCTTTGGACGCCACTAAAATCCTTTATAAAGAAACTGAGGATTGATGGAATCATAGCAAGAGACAATATAGCTGCCTTGGATGCTATCTGCTGCCTCATGGTTTATTCTTAACAGGGGCATCATATCTTTCCTTTTGCAGGAGGACCTCTATTACCCTCACCCACTTGTGCAGGACATACTGTGGGCTACCCTCCATAAAGTTCTTGAACCTGTCCTAACGCATTGGCCTGGAAAAAAATTGAGAGACAGAGCCACTAATCTTGTGATGGAGCACATACACTATGAGGATGAAAATACTCGCTATATCTGCATCGGCCCTGTTAACAAGGTGCAGACAATGAAGCTATGTTGTGTATGTTGTGGTAGTTCTAAAACTACCACCCGCACCCCCCTCCCCCCCCCCCCCCCCCCAAAAAAAAAAAAAAAAGACAGAAAGAAAAAAGGGAAAGAGAAATGAATATGAAGAGGAAAACTTGTGTCAGTCTTTCAGATAATGAGTTGATTATCTTTTTATTACTCCATGAATTATTCCAACTGAGTGTCCTGAGTGTAAACTGCCTTTGCTGATGTTAAAACAAAAGAACTATTTCAAATCCTTGCTGTTTCGATGTGCCAACGATAGGTGTTAAATATGCTATGCTGTTGGGTGGAAGACCCAAACTCAGAGGCTTTCAAGTTACATCTTCCAAGAATTTATGATTATCTGTGGATTGCTGAAGATGGCATGAAAATGCAGGTACTGTTTTCCTTCTTTTTCTGCATAATCGAATTTTTGGCTTAACACAAAGTGTCTTAGAATGACTCTCACAGAAAATGGTTCTTAGTAGAATGTGAGCATTCTGTCCCACCAACAGAGTTCAGTTGGCAAAGGGACAATTCGGAATCCCTCCTCACTTGCCAAATGTGGCTTGAAGCCCCTCCTGGTTTTGAGAAACATGCAAGTCACCCCCTAACATTTACTATCATAAATACCTCCCTATGAACACTTGTAAGATGCTTCTGTGTAACCAAAAAAAAAAAAATAGATGAAGAATTTGAGCATTCTGCTTAAATATGGCAGGGTGATGAAGTTATAAGGCCTATACCGTCACTGCAATGTATCAACTGTAACTGTAACTGGATACCTGGATTCACTTTGCCATTGTATTTAGATCTATATGACAATTTAAGAGAAATGACATACTGCAGGGTTATAATGGTAGTCAACTATGGGATACTTCATTCACCATACAAGCGATTTGTTCAGCTGATCTTGTGAATGATTTCGGCCCAACTTTGCAGAAAGCACATGCATATCTCAAAAACTCACAGGTTCTTTCATGCTTAGTTCAACCGAGGATTATTTATTAGAGATGCATCAGAACATTTGAAATCTGTTACTTTCTAAAATTGTTCCTTGATATTTTTTTCTGGCCATCTTGAAGGTTCTAGAAGACTGCCCTGGTGATCTCAATTATTGGTTTCGCCACATTTCTAAAGGGGCGTGGCCCTTCTCAACTGCTGACCATGGGTGGCCTATCTCAGACTGCACAGCAGAGGGATTGAAGGTAAAAAAATTATCAGATGCAAAGTCAACTCCCTTAATTGATTCCTTGTACCTTCTTACTAGTGTTTTTGTTTCTTCATCTCACACTTGCATTTTCTCTCTGTTTTTCTCTGGTTATCCTTTCATTTCTTAAGGCTGCCTTGCTTCTCTCAAAACTTCCCTCAGAGGTTGTTGGTGAACCACTAGAAGAGAAGAGACTATATGACTCCATAAATGTTATTCTCTCACTACAGGTAACTCTGATCCTAGATGTTTTGTCTTTGAGTATTCCTTTATGCTTTGGATGAATTTAACAGGTTACCATTGAGTTTTATGATTTTATAAGAATATAAGTTGAAGTTATATGGTTTACAACTACAAGTTCCTTCTGTTTTTTTTCTTATTCTTTTTTAATGTGAAAGTTATTCAGGTTTTAACTTTGATGTTTATTTAGACAGTATGGTGTGGATATGGTTATTTAACACTTCACATTATTTGAGATATGAATGGTTCAGTTTGGTTGATTTTTTTTCCCCTTTTTTTGGAGCCTTATATGGTCATATTCATTTACAATGCAGAATGAAGATGGTGGTTTTGCAACATATGAGCTGACGAGATCATACAGTTGGCTAGAGGTTGCCTACCTATTATTTTTGCATCATGTTTTTTTTTTCTTGCTGCAGTTCTTCATTAGATCTTACATGTAGGGAACGTTTGAGAAATTGATCCTTGTATTCATTTACTCATGCTATATCAAGCGTTCAGCTAAGAATTAAAGGCCTCTTTCATATGCCTTCTATAGTAATTGTCATTGATGTAACCTGGGGAAGGACATATTGGCTCAACTCCATGTCATAAGTTTCTTGGTTTGCTTTTCTAAGTTCTCTCAACCTCCTAGTCCCTAGACTGTCCTAGGTATTTTTCATGTCAGTTGTCATCCATAATAAGTCTGTAAAGTTTTATTGGATTACTACTTGACTACAAGGTTTTTATTTAAGTTTGTGTTAAGCTAATACTTATACTTCATAGTCAGTTCCTTATCTTCTAGTATTTCATAAAAATTCATGGTTCTCTTGTTTTTGCTTGTACCATTATTGCATTACATTTTGCCCTATTGAATTTCGTGGTCTCTTTGGAATTTGAATTACCCTTCCATTGTATTTAGTTCTTAGAATTGTTTGGGTAGGCATGTTTTTTCTTGCAAGAATTTTCGGTAGGCAGAACTGAGCCAGAAATGTTTCTACTACTTGTGGAATCTAATGAGTGTAGGCTGTAGATTGCGTCATACATCTGTATTTCTTTTAATGGATAGAATACTTTGTTTGAATACAGTAGCTATCAGTAATCTGACCAATCAGAGAACTTTGAGAAGGCACTGTGGGGCTTTTCCTATGTAAGAGAAGAATTTTGGCCAGCAGGAATAAGCTAGAAGAACCTAGAGTCTATTTTGCCAAATAGGTACATGATTGAAACCTCTGCAAATGAGCCCACCTGCTACTTATAAAGAAGCTATATGTAATCCTAGGGTTACATATCTTAACTGGAATCTTTTATTGGAAAGTTATTGTCATTTTAATATATGCAAGCCATAAAATAAAGTGTGCATGACTATTTTGGTATTACTGCATCCTCCTCCACTGTATAGTCATTCGCTTTTCTGTTTTGTTCTCTTATCAGTTGATCAATCCTGCAGAAACTTTTGGTGACATAGTTATTGATTATCCGTAAGATCTCTGTACTTATTTTTCTTCCATCCCATGATGTTTGATTTTTTTTTCTCCTGGGTTCAAGTATATCCTGTATTTAAGTTTTTTTGGCCTTTTCAGTTATGTTGAGTGCACATCTGCTGCCATTCAAGCTTTATCATCCTTTAGAAAGTTATATCCTGGGCATCGACAGGGAGAAATAGATCAATGTATAAAGAAGGCAGCCAAGTTTATTGAGAGCATACAGGCTTCAGATGGTTCATGGTTTGCTCCTACCTATTCCCTCAAGGAACAGCTCCACTGTTTTTACATTTTCACTTCACGATTTCTTTCCACCCCTTCTTCTCTTTGCTTTCCTGAGATACAAACTTCAACTCTACGTCTTCTAATCTTTTTGGTCCTATATGTATAGTCTTATTCTGTGTGTCATGCTTAATGATGCTTCTGAACTCTCATGTTCTCTTGTTTATTTGGACCCAGATATTAAAGTAAACGTGATTGCCCTTACAGGTATGGCTCATGGGGAGTTTGTTTCACCTATGGAATTTGGTTTGGGGTGAAAGGTTTGGTAGCTGCGGGGAGGAACTTCAATAACTCTTCAACCATTCGTAAAGCTTGCAACTTTTTGCTGTCCAAACAGCTTGCTTCAGGTGGCTGGGGAGAGAGTTATCTTTCATGTCAAGATAAGGTTAGTTGACATTTTACCTTTTTTTTTTGTTTTCCAATTAAACAGAAATATGGGATATATTAGGTTTCAATGTGGTTTCTTATCTTTAACCTTTGACTTTGAAAATTACAACTCGTGTGAATTGGTTGTTTATATTTCATTTGTTCTATACCATGGACTTTTTTGAACCTCCAAAAGTTGTTACAGGTAATTCTATTGGTCCTTGGATTCTTGAAGAATCTATGATATTCTAACATGTTGACAAGAACAATGTTGAATAAAAGATAAGAAGTGGATGGTGGCTCTTAATAATAATGCATGCATTGTGTTTGAACCACTTATGTAGTAGCCTAAAATTACTCATGCAAATACTTACTGTTGCCTAAACAAAGAAAAAACCCTTTCTATTCTTCAATTTCTTCTTCTTCTCACTTCATTTTGTCAGATTGGTAAGTATACATCTCTTCTGCTTAAAACTTTGCTAGGCATTAATACACATACCCTTTGTAGATCTGACAGCATGATTCGTATAAGTCAACTAATTGTTAAATGTGGAATGCCCAGTGCTCTGTTGTATTGACATAGGGTCCTTTGCATTTTCAAGTGCCTTTCTTATGTCCTTGAGGGTGACTTGTGGAAATTTGTAGTATCTGGCATTTCTTGAAGAATACAAGATACATAATCCCATTCATTTTTCTTTGTGAAAAACTCAGAATTAAAAGGTGCCAGGAAATCTTGGGAGGGAAGAGGGAGAAATTCTCAACAAATGGGTGAGGCCGTTTTGCCTCTCAATGGAACCTTAAGCGGAACCTTTGGCCAGAGGCTTCCATATGGACTAGCGTTCTCATGGCTAAAGCAAGAGCCAAGTTCATATAGAAATTTGTAACTAGGGGCTTAGTTGACTAATCATCAAAGAAGAAAAGGTTGAACTATTTAACCCAAGCAACTGACGGATTTTATTCTAATGGAGTATCAGTTAACTGGTGAATGTTGTTTGACATTACTATTGTTTTCTAGCATGCCTTCATCATCATGTTTATAACTATTCTGACAATTTTTAATAGTATTCAGTAATCTTTCTTGAGCATTATCTAAAATTTCTCTAGTAGTACCGATGAGCTATAAATGTTAAAATTTTTGTGCAGGTCTACTCGGATCTTGATGGGAAACGATCTCATGCTGTGAACACAGGGTGGGCAATGTTGGCTCTGATTGACGCTGGACAGGTAGAAAATATGACTACAAAACTGGGAAATTTGAGTCTCTTCTGTAGATTTCTTTTGTCAAGGATCAAGTATACTTTCAAATTATGTTATCACCTTTTGTGCTGCATGTATTCTTGGATGCATTTTTGCAATGCTTACAGTATTGGACACTTCAATGTTTCTCATGGTTGGCTCATGCTTTTGAACTACTGGAGCAGGCTGAACGAGATCCAACACCATTGCATCGTGCTGCTAGATATCTAATAAACTTGCAAATGGAGAATGGCGACTACCCACAGGAGGTAAATTTAATGCCCCCTTTGTCTACGGTGGTTCACAAATAACAACAATCTTGTTTGATGTGAGTGCTAAATTTAGATGACTGGACACATTATAGATTATACATTGTGTGCTTGACCAATGCATTTGTGTCTCATGTTCTTTATGATGAAAACAAATTACGTATCCGGTTGCAGGAAATTATGGGCGTCTTTAACAAGAATTGCATGATCACATATGCTGCATACCGAAATATTTTCCCCATTTGGGCACTGGGAGAGTACCGCACACGGGTTTTGAAGGCTTCGTAACCTGTACACTTTTACTCCTCAGCCTTGTGATGTTAATTCGCTGGTACTTCATTATCTGTTCTAGAGTGTTCATTTTTGGGCTTATAGTTAGTCTACGGTCTTTGCTTCCTCTTTTATACTTCAGCTGAATTTTCTGAAAGTTAGAGAATGTTGCACAATGTTTCCAGTTTCAAGTTTAATGAACCATGTCCCGGTCTATTATCAGACGTTCTCGACTGTAGCCCACCACAACCCAACTCTTCGGGTTTGACTCAGTTGACATGGCTGATAATTGATTTTTCCTGGAAAGAATTTGATGCAGCAGATCCCTATGTTACCAGATGAAAAGCTTTTGGCTGCTTCCCCTACATGACTTTGCTTGGACAGTACGAGGCATCTCCTGTGAACTATGATGCGTATAGATTTAATCCGACATCATCATTAAAACAAACGAAAACTAATTACCATATTCATCAACAGAGGGCAATTGCAAGAAGCTGGGTGCATTTCAATTCCCAGTCTTTTACTAGGGCATGCCAAATGAAAAACTAAAAGAACTAGGGCACTCAAGAACATATATATTAGAGTAACAAGGAGAAAACACACATGTTTAAATGATTCAGACCGAGGGGATGGGATGCATAGAAACTTACAACAACTATAACTGACAAGCAAGCCTGGCTTCCAGGGATGACATACTCTCAGCCATTCTCGCATTATTTTTCTTGATTTCAATAAGCTTGTCATAAACACACCATGCAAAGCACACGTAATGATCCCTCTTCATTCCCTCGTTGTAGCAACCCCAGTGATTCAGACCAAGAAGGGGATAGGATGCATAGAAACTTATAACAACTGTAACTGACGAGCAAGACTGGCTTCCAGGGATGACATACTCTGAGCCATTCTCGCATTATTTTTCTTGATTTCAATAAGCTTGTCGTAAACACACCATGCAAAGCTCAGGTAATGATCCCTCTTCATTCCCTCGTTGTAGCAACCCCAGTAATCAGGATGATAAGTGACATGATACCAAGCGGAGGCTTTCGCATACATGTCGTCCGCTTCACGATCCAATCCATTCCCCTTCTCATTGAACCATGAGCGAGCTTCTTTTCTCAGGGACCTAACTGCCATTGCAATTGCTTCTGCGTCCCTCTGCTTCGTGAATGATTTTGACATCTTCATGATGTTTCCACTCAATAACTCGGCCTCGGTTCTGATCCCATAATAGTCCATTAGGTTCCCCAGTTTGTAGTCGAAGTTGCTCTTGTGATAATAAGCATCCTCCAGATACTCCTCGTATCCATCAACTTCCATCTCGGGGTCATATGACCTCCTTGCTACTTCCAGTGTGAAGGATTGGAATGTACCAGGTTCTTTGTCTTTCAACTCTCTGAAAAGCTTTCCAATCACATTTTGTGATACATACGTAGTCTTGTCCAGCTTCTCCATGAAATCTGGGTACTCTTTAACATACAGGTGCTGTGGTATTTCAGCTGGTACACCAGTTTTTGGAAAGTCTACTGCAATCGAAAACAATCTTGCCAGTTCAATGCAATTAGGACTCATTGCTTTGGTGGGCTCCCGATCCGCAAAGACAGTATGAGCATTTGCAATAATTCCTAGACTGTCGTTCAGTATGTAATTTGTGAAATACTCCTCCACTTCCTGAACCAGTAAAATGAGTCTTATCATTCTTTATTGTTTAACAAGAAGAAAGCATGAGAAAGCAATTTCCAGGAGAAATCCGAGAACAACTCATTGCTTTATTTGGTACGAGCAATATAAGTGTTAAGGTAATCAATTATTGATAAGAATTTCAAACATTGGATTAGCAAATGCCCTGGAATCTGAAAATGTATATGGAAGATGCTATGCCATTTGATCAACTCAACTCAAGACAGATAACCTATCTTCTGCTGAGAGGCAATCTCTCAGTTCGCAACATCTGAAGGATCTAACATTAAAGAATCCCTACCCACCCACCCAAAAGAAGTGTTGTTTTCAACCGTTTATTGTTCACATATGATAAATGACTATTCCATGAACATCCTGCCACTATATTCTATCGGAACTAGTTTGAAAATGGGAAGCAGGATCAAGGAAATCACTTTCAAACAAATTTTGGGTCTCCTGGGCACCTTTGGTGACAGCCGCTGTGCAGAAAATCCACCCTCCCCCCACCCACCCAACCAAAATGGGGAAAAAATAATAGTTTGTAGTCCTGAAAAGATAACGAGAAGATATCTAGTTGCTGGTTGTAACTGAAGAAAGATGTTATCCTGTCAACAGGCACAAATGAAATGAAGCTTAAAACTTGGTCAGTTCTGACTTCTGAAATAAATTATAATACCTCAATTGTAACATCATGATCCAAAACGGTGTTTGGTGCTGGGGTATAATCCATGGGAAGAATTTGACGTGATGGAATCAGTTCTGGATCCCAACAGACAAAGTAGATATCACCATCCAAATCACTTCCTGAACATTCATTTGGATGAGGTCTAGAACGGAAATTCAATTCTCAGTAAGCATTAGCAACTCCAACACAAAAACAAGTTCTAGCTAAACAATTAGGCAAACAAATACAATGTATTGTGAAATAACTTCAAAGTGCACACTTGAGAATATGACAGTAAAAAGCACTTTAATAATACAGATTTTACAAGTACATGGCACCTCCAAATTCAGAAATCAAGAAATGTACAGATGTCATGTGAAAGCAAGGCAGCTAGTGCTACCCTTATTTTATCCCTCGAGGTTTGACGGTGCCCAGGAAAAGGTGCTATCGCAAGCTGCACCCAAATCCCCTAGGCACAATGTCACCTTTCTCTTTCCAATCACCCAAAACTGTGTCTGTACTCTTTAAGGCCGGCAGCAGCTGTACACATTCACCTAATGAAACTCACCCAAATCCCCTGGGCATATTATTGCCTTTTACTCTCTATCTTCCCCTTCCTTTATACATCTTAAGACCGAAATCAATGCCAGAAGCAGTAACTGTACACAGGTTCAACTTACTGGTATTTGAGTTTTCAACAGATTAATTTGAGGCTTGCAAAAGTAAAAATGATACAATGATACAATGACCATATAAAATGCTTATGATGTATACAAACGCTTCAGCTGATGGAAAAGGTGCCTGAAAGCCACCCAAATACCCTGGGCACACTATCAAAGTTCTTTTTTTTTCTCTTCCTCAGAGAAAAGGTCCCTCATTCTAACTGAAATCAATGTAGGAAGCAGTAATGGACAAAGATCACCTAGGTGATATTTGAATTTCAAACTGATTTACTAGTGGCTTGTAACAGCAAAAAAGATGGGAAGATCACAAAAAACTTAAAAAGATATATAAAGGCCTAAGCTAATGCGCAATGTGTATGAAGTGCTCATCATGAACTTCCATATATCTTATCAGATACCATACTCACAGAGCCAATTGCAAAACACACTCACAAGCAGAACCAACAAAGATGAAAAGCACAAGAGCTTAATAGATATTATTGAGAGAAATCAAAGGGCTGTATTGATACAAGAACCTCAGACCTTTTATATAATAGAGGAGTGGTTTGCAGATATACATGGAAAGATAACTAACCAGAATAGGAAACTATCTTCCTAATATACCAGAGTGTACCATTCTAACACTCCTCAAGCTGGAGCATACATGATAAATATCAGAAGATCCAAGCTCATTAAATGGATGGAGAAGCCTCATTACAATCTAAAGCCTCAAGTAACCCCTTGACTTAACCATGTGGGATTTCCCCATGTAGCACACCCCCTCATGTACAGGTCAGTAAGACGGTTGAAAACGGGCCTGTTGCAAGAACTATTAACAATGACTGGGATTGAGGCTTGATAGACGGGACAGTGACAACCTTTCAGCTCTGGTACCATGTTAAACAATATTAGAGAGAGAAATTGAGGACTTGCGTATCATAGAAGCACCTCATACCTTTTTACATAATAGAGAGGAGTAGATATACAAGGAAAGACAAATAATAAGACAAGGAAATTAATCTATCTTCCTAATATACCATAGTCTACCATTCTAACACAGACAAGAGAGGCAAAATACAAATTGCACTCTTTTAAACATTTTGCACTGAAGAAATCAATTCATCATTTTAGTCAAAGATGCCTGACTAGGCCCAAAGAAAGAAAATGATGGTTTAGTACTAGCACAATTTACCTATATCCATTGGATACAAACATTTAGTACATTAACTAGGTCCAAACAAAAAGGAAGAACATGATGATTAAATTCATAAAAGATCATATAAATATTGCGAAACTTGTGAAATAAAATGAGGAACAATCACCTCTTTCCTTTTTGGGGAAACACAACACAATCCACCATATGTTTCAGAGCAGGAACATTGACAGCCCTTAGTACCCGCACATCACCAGGGTGCAAGCAGGGGTTTTTAGCAACTACTACCTTACTCTGAACACAAAATGTTTTATCTGATCTAGGTCCTCCAAATATGGAAGATCCTTGGTACTGTCCATATCCCAAACCAGAAAACTGCACAAAAACTTCCCCGTATTCCAGAGTTCTGGTTTCATCCAGGCATCCCATCAGAGACCTTCCATTTCGAATGAATATCCGGGATTTAGTCCGCAACTCCAGCAACTTTGATGCGCGGAAACTTTGTAACATCATTGAGAGGTATGGTTCTACACTAGGCTTATAGCCGCACATAAGCATTGCTTTGAGAACTTTAGTGTTTTCACCAGGAGACATTAGATCAAGAGCTTCATGTGCCCTCAAGGGATCTATTAGCATCGCGTCCAGATGATCTATGGCTTCTCTTTGTTTTCTCACAAATACATGGTCCGGCACCCCTAGGGTTGAGAGAAGAGTGATCACCTGTCGATTAAGAAAGCAAGGTTGATATTTGCTCCAAGCCAACACATCCAACTTCCTGTTACCAGATTTATACTTTGACATGCTCTGGCGAAGGGACAATTTTTTTGATGAGGTTGGGTCAACAGCCACGACTCCTTTGTAACCACCTATTCGAACCTGAAAGGCAGATGGAGTGCCATCCTTTAAGCCACATTTTTTTGCGACCATTTTTGCAAAGTCAGCAGATATTTTACCAATTCCATCAGAGAAGACATATTGGATTCCAGGTTCTACAGTTTCTATGTCACGAATTATCTCCATCTCATTTTCAGCTACACTCAGAGTTTCCCTTGATGAACTAAATGATTGACCCAGCCTAGCTGCATATTTTGCCACATTTCTTATTTGATGGAAATCTCCCATCCAAAATCTTATATCTGATGCAGTGAGCCCATTCCTTGAAGCAAACATCCATGCTGAATTTTCTCGCAGCTGGCTTGATGAGAAGGCAAGAAATTCAAACTTTTTATCACCAATGACTATGCCATTTTGAAGGGTTGAAAGAATTCTACTATAAATTCCAGTTTTCCTACCATTATTTGCAGATGTACGCCGAGATAAATCTGAGGAATGGATTTTATCCAAGTCTTCATCAACAAACGTAATACGAAGAAAATTATCAACATGATCAGGGTAGTTGCGTAGTACACGATTTGAAACATTGATCTCTGGGCCACAGAAGTACACTTTGCAAGGTGTTATCTGAACTCGACGTATGTAGACCAAACCATCATCCAATGATATAGCAGGTGAACTAGGTCGATTCCTTGACCTCTGGTAATTCCTGTACTGCTCATTAAACCACCGTATAGGATCATAACAGCATTCCTTTAGGTGGTAAAGTTTCTCCAGGGCATGCTCTATGAGTGCCCTATCTCTTATACGTGGGTCAACTAAATGATAAAAGTTGGCATCAATAACTGGCCCAGGAAGACATCCATTTTGAACCAATGAATTGATCTTAAATAAAATGTCGAATGGCAAGTCAACCCCTCCTGAAGGACCAATTATTGGAACTAAAACAGGATTGCTCGAATAAGTGATACCATGTTCAAGAACAAATCTGTCTTCAAATTCTTTGTAAAATACAAAGTTCTCTCGAACACTTGGAAGTTGTTTGTTACATGGAAGCTCCAAGCAAAAAGCAGAAGATTGCCCAATATAGCATGATTCAGTAAAATCAGTGGCCCTGGCCCATTGATCATCAGGCACATCCTTGAAGAAGTTCAATAAGGAGTCGAAATAAATATCTAGTGTAGCTGCAGACTGGACCTCTTTCTCGTATATTATAGGGGCACCAAATAGCTAAAAAGAAACAAGAACGAGGATTAGCCAATCTAACCATACAAATTAAGCTATTTCACATTGTACATATAACTAGAAAAAAAAAATCATGGGAATGAAATCATAGCCTCCCTTGCTACACTCACTACGCACACATTGAAATCTTCTGATAAGTGAACACAAGTGTCACCTATCACTTGAATTAAAAAATGAAGCAATTTGATGAAAAGATCCCATATGAGAAGAAAGACCAATAAGCCATATGTAACTTCCAGAAGTTCCCCTACCTCGCCCACCCCTAACCAGCCCACTGTGATGATGATAATGTAATACTAGGAAGATAATGCATTAAATTACTCCTAAAAGGCATACAAATCAAAAATTTTGCATAGGAGTATTAAAGGAAGTTTTGGAGCATTTACATTATAGCCATTCAATGATAGAGTTAGAAGTAAATATCCCAGCTAGATACACGTTTTTAATACCAAAAGCATGAATGAAAAGTAAAGAGCTTTTAAGAATAAACAAGAATATGAGGAAGCAACCTGTATTAGTAGATACTTCTTAGCTTGCCCATGTGACCGATGTAACTCAACCTGCCAAATGTTCTCATAAGAAAGCTCAAGCTTGAAATCCCTTCGGCAATACGAAAGAAAAACATGTATTTTCCGCATCCCAGTCCCGAATTTCACAGTAACATCGTTACTTTTCCAGAAAAAAGAAAACCTGTCTGTTGCAACCTGACAACCCAAATACAATGACACATCTTCTTTCAGTTCATAGGAGAAGATTCTTGGCTTTGGCACAATATCATTGTCCATTTCCTTAGCCTTGAGATATGAACTCTCATAATATAGACGCTGTGCAGCATCAGCCAACTTTATTATGCGATCCGCATAATGAGCCGCTGTAAATTGCACAATAGCAAAAGATCTTCCTTTCTTACCACGCCTAACTCTAAGAGCAAATAGAGTTCCTTGACCAGTTTTTGACTCCAGAAAATCCTTAACTTGTTCTGCAGTCACATGGCTGGGAAATCCGTACACCTGAATTGTCTTGCCCATCACCCTAATTCAATTGAAGTTCTGCATTAAATGTCACTCCCTGCAAAAAGAAAGAAAATCTTATTGGCATACGATAAGATAAACCAAAAAAGATCACTACTTGAAGTGCAAGAATACCCCACATAAACGGATCAAGAAACCCCAACTGAACTGAATTTCCGGAAAATGTCACCATAACCAACGAAAAATAAAGAACTTCGAAGAGGGTTCTCTCTTTCCTGCACAAGAGACAGTATGAGTTGATGAGGTTCAATTTTGAAGTTGAAACACGCAGAGGCAGGATCAAAGATCACAAGAAACGACAACCCATTGCCAATTAAGCAAAGAAAACTAAAGAGACAAGAGCGCTTACAAGAGCCACTTCAGTATAAGGACCAGTTATGGTCAACTCGGAGTGAACTGAGTTTCCACGACTTCGTTGAGAAGGAGGATGGCAATTAGGTGGGTCGGGTTAAGTTTGGGTCAAGTCATTTAGGTTCAGATTTAATTGGGTTAATATGTATTTAGGTTTAAGTTGGGTTATTTGAGTTCAAGTTTAAGTTAATTTCAAGTTAACTAGATTTTGGGTTCGGATTGGGCCAGGCTGGGTTTATTTGGGTTCGGATCCAATTAGGTTGGGTTATCGGGTCTTAAATCATATTTAACTTGATTGTCAAATTTACTTGGTTCATTGATACATAAGCCGAAATCACTAAATCGATTCATTTTTTTTTTTAATTTTGATTAAAATTTAATTTAACTAGACATAAAAAATAATATATAATTTATGAAGATATATTAATATATAATTTATTTAATAAAATGCTCCCCATGTATCAAGTTCTTTATAATATTCATGATTTAACAATTAATCTATAATTTTTTATTTTCAACATTTTAGTATATAAATGAAAAATGATTATATTAAATAATAAATAATGATCTATAGTTTCTAAATATATACTTTTTAAATTTTTTTCTAACAAATAATCTCCTTCTGTCCCATTTTCTTTACTCTATTTAATTTTTTTGACTAGTTTGACTTAAATTTATTTATATTATTATTTATGAAAAAATTAAAAAATATATTTAAAAATTATAGGTCTTGATTTATCATTCACATATAAAATTTTTTATTTATATATTAAAATGTTGAAAAAAAATTATATATTAGTTGTTAAAATATGAATAGTGCAAATAATTTGAGATGTAGGGAGTAATATGAATAAATTTAATTCAAACTATTAAAAAAAAAATCAAATATTTTAAAGAATATGGGACAGAAGGGGTACTATAATTTCTAAAACCTAATTATTTATATCTCTCTATCACCATTTCACTAATCATTTCCCATAGCTCTCACTTACTCGCTCTACAACGCAAAACAGCTCAACAAAATAGAAGAAACTCATTTACATATATTAAATCATAATTTTTCTAAAATCTTTACCGACCATATATTTTATATTAATTTAAGTTAAAATCAGGTCTCATTGGGTTTGGTCATCGGGTCATTTCAGGTTTAAGTCAGGTAAGGTTCAAGTTCAGATTCAGGTTTTCTCAAGTTTCACTTCAATCAGGTTTGAGTTTAGGTTAAGTTGAGCACAGTTAGGTTCAGATCGTTAATTTTTCTAGTCAAATCGAGTCATGTCAGGCCTGGATTCGGGTGGGTTGGGTCAGGTTTTCTGGTTTTGTCAAATTTTGTCATCTCTACTGAGAAGCTGCTCTCTCAAGGTGAAAAATTAAAAGACAAAATTTTAGAAGGTGTAAAGGGTTAAGGTTAAAACGAATCAATCAGTTGTATAACTTGTAACCATTTTTTTTGGCATAAATCCATAATTCACCCAAAAAAATTTCTGACTTGGACATTTAACTCCTTCAACTATAAGTTGGGGCAACTCAGCCTTCAGACTTTATAAACTAGGGCATGTAACCTTGCTAGCTGATGATAATGTTTTTTTTTTAATTTTTCATGGGCTTAAATGATAATAATATTGAACAAGAAGGCCAAACTTGGTAGTTTAGCATACTATTGTTTGAGAGGCCGTCTTCCTCCACAGTTCTAATTGGCATGTTAAGGATATTCCCAATTTCTCAAGAAACTCTCCAACCTCCTGCATGCAAAGCTGTGGAGGAAGATAACAATTGAAACAGTTATGCTAAAACACCAAATTTGGTCTCCTTGTTCAATGTTATTTCCACTTAAGTCCCTTAGAAACCAAAAGAACATTTTCATTAGTAAAAAGGAGTTATATGTCCTAGTTTACAAAGTTTAGAGGTTGAGTTGCACAGAGTCATAGTTGAAGGGGTTAAGTCTGAGTTAGTAAAGTTTGGGGGTGAATTAAGGATTTAGTCTTTTTTTATTATAAACTTGAGTCATTAGGAATCTTTGGTACAGTTGAGATTATTTTTATTTTTTGTTGGTACTCAAAATTTATAAGATATTACAAGGTATAAGAAGGGAAATTGGAAATAACGTAGGTGACTTAAAGCATGCGTAGGTGTATGAGCAGGGGCGTGAAAACATCTATATATTAAAAAAAAAAGTATCTTAATTAAATTGCTATTTATATTAAATTTTGTTAACATAAAAGTTACTAATCACATATTTTTTTATAATTTAATTAAAAGCTGTACGTTGCTTTTGTTTAAGAACTATTGCCTCCATAAAAAAAATGGCCACCACAAACTAATACTTCCTCCGTCCCAATTTAAATGAAATGTATTCATTTTTTTATGTTCCAAAAAGATTGAAACATTTTCTTTATTGGAAAATTTTAAACAATTAATTTACCTTTGTACCCCATATTTAAACTTTAATTACACAAAACCCAATAAAGAATTTTTTTTTAATTTTCACTCAGTTTCTTACGGCACAAAATCATAAAAAAGAATCTTTTTTTAATCATTATTTAAACTCTTATTACACAAAAAATAATACAAATTACATACACCTTAACCTCCATACCCAGAGAAACGTTTCATCTATTATAAGACGGATGGAATAATTTTTATTTCTCATTCTTTAATATTTTTTTAAAATTTTTATCTAGTTAATGTCCTCTAAAAGAATTGCTCCCAATAACTAATTTTTTCACATTATATACGCAATTCCTTATTTTCATAATTTGACATTTTTTTGTGTAAGAAAACTCAATTTTTCATGATTTCCTTGAAAAAGCGTGAAATCACCAATTTTCAGCAAAAAGTGTGTGAGTTTAGGTAACCTTGAAGTGACCATTGGACCAAAACCTCAGCCCTTCAAGTGCTATTGTTGTGATCTTATTTATGGAAATGGGGAGGTTTTGCCCCATTAGATGACAAATCAACTGCCTTTGTTTGATGGTGTAAGCTGCTTTTCTTTGGTTTTATATCAAGTATCATTGTGATTCTCACACAAAAAAATATATTATAAACTAGTTAAACATGTCCATATGATACAATGGATTAGTATTTTTTTTTTAATGTTTTAAGATTTTATGTTTATTTAACTGTAAAGTTTATTTTGATAATTAATTATCATAAAAAAGTTAGGAAATTAGGATAAAGTGAGGAGATTTTGGAGTAGCATAACTTTATATTTTTTGAAAATAAACACATATAAAGAGAAGACAACTGTTTTATATACTAATACATTTTATAAAGAGATGATAAATGCAAGCTTTATTTGTTAAAAAATAAAAAGTTGTTGTAGAAAAAGTATAAAAAAAACAGCTATTGAGGCTAATAAACCAACTGTGCAATTTGCGTCAACGGACTTGTGTTTAATCATTTTCTCCATAGCATCCATTAATTACTGATTTATGAACTATCATAATTGAGATAAACATTTTTATACTATACTCATAATAGAGTGGTTGAACCAAGTAAGGAATAAGCAAATAATACTCTTTGTAAAAGTGCAATAGATGACATTAACTTAAAGTAAAAACTGCTATTGGCATTAAAATTGTCTTTGTTAATAGAAAAAAAATATAAATTTAGAGGCTATTCTAAGCTTGACTAAATTAAGAGATATTGTTAACAGATATATTGTTTGTGGTTGAAAAGAAGAAAGCATATAGTGTTTAAAGAAATATAAATTTTTTGTTTCTTTCAATTTCTTTGTGGAGTAAAAAGATTTTGAGGCATTATGTACAAGAGAAAAAAAAATTCCTGAAAGAAAATTGTTGATGAAATAAGTGCTGTAAGAGGGGAGACAAGTGTTCAACTATCTTTAAATGGAAGCATATGTTGATTAATGACTTTTATACTACTTTGAAAATAAGATAAATTGGATATGAGCATAATTTTTATACTTTAACCATAAAATTACATTGTCTATTATGCATATGCATGCATTTAGGAATTTATAAATAGCATTTATATTATCCATCTTATCATTCATGAAATAGTAGGATAGTGCATACTTATGTTCAGTTAAGTCCAAAAATGATAGGTTTGGCATGTGTCATGTGATCTATCCAAGTACAAACTTAACAGAGCTAAGCATCATGTTAGTGATTTCGGCAGCCATGTGGAAGTCCATCCAATTTAAAATTAACAGATGAGACGTTAATATACTTCAGGAACTCATTAGAAAAATGTAAAATTTTATGTGAAATTTTAGGACTAACGTAGAAAGGTTGGAAAAGTTTTAGGGCTAAAAGTGATATTTTCCTAGAGGAACAGGTGGAACTTTGATGGTGGATAGGACAGAAAGTGAGAAGTATAAGGACGAAAGTCACGGTTTACTTCAATGGGAAATATCTTGTTGGGCGATGACGTGGAACTAACATGGTCGGAGTTTTAGTACTAACACGTGTTTGCCACTCACTGACGTCGCCTTACCTCATTTACTTTAGACCCTCCGCTTCTCCAAAATTACACTACTGGCACTTGCGTAGTTGGTACTTGTACGGTTGCACCGGGAACAATTTGTTTTGGTTGACAGCATTGTATCAAGACCATGGTTATTAAAATTGTGTTTCAAGTTATAGAAACGTATGTTTTTACAATTTTAGAGAGGAAAGATATTTAGAAACACAACTCTAAGTAGAAACTAGTAGAAATGCATTTCTAGTCCTAGAAATGTAGAAACGTTAAAATTCTACGACTCTAGCCTTATTGGGTCAAATTTGTAAAAAAATATATATTGGGACTAAATTGTACGTTTTTGGAAGCTGGGGACTGGAGCTGTAATTAGTAGCAGAAGGAACAGGCCTAATGCCAGTTCTGGTCCTTTATTCTCCATCATATTTCATAATACTCACAATATTTTTATAATTGCTAGTTAAAGCACCAGATGCGTGACAATTTTAAGTATTAAGCTGGCCAAGCTTCTTCTTCTAGCTTTAGCTAACCAAAACGTGCCTCCTCTCTACAAAAACACCAAGACCGAACCATGAAGCCCCAGCCAACCTAAAAACTTGCTTTATTTCACTAAATTAAGCATAAAATTAATGAAATTTTGGGTGTAAATCACATATTGTTTCTGATACTTTTCTAAGACAATTTAAATGGTTTTATATTTTTCATAATTTTTCTCTAAGATTCTTTCTTTTTTTGTATTTTTTGTACAGTTTTACGGCTCTACGACTTTTTACGACTCTACAACTTTAGAATAGCGAAAACGACTCAAGGTAAAAACCTGTTTTTGACAACCTTGATCAAGACAGACAAAAATATTAAATTTGTTACTAATGTTTTTAGTAAGAAGTGGATATACCACTGTAATTTTTTAACCTAATCTCACACAAATGTTTTAAAATATGTCAAATATGTCACCGCCAGCTAGAAAGTAATAGAAAATAGTAAAAATAACAAATTTTGAAATCTTTGAATTTTATTTTCATCACATATTTTTGTCAAAATATTAGTGCTTCAATCCTGTTGCTGCCTCTATTATCAGCACCTCAGCCTTGTCGCTACTTTTTCTCTGTCTTTGCAACTTAATCTCCTCATCAGCATTAGAGAGAGAGAGAGAGAGAGTCTAATTACAAATTTTTTTTTAAAGTTTGTTTAAACTTGCATTATCACCCTAAAATTTCAAAAATTATTATTTTAACATTTTTCATTAGCTTTTTAATGGTCTGTAGCATATCCACTTTTAATATGAACCTTCAATGACATATCCAACTCATTTTAAAACATTAGTGAAAGATTGGAAAAAAAAACTATAGTGACATAGTTGTTTCCAACCCAAAACATTAGTGGCTTGATATTTCTTCCTATTAAATACTAGATATCATAAAAAGTGTATGGTATATCACTTACTGTAAATATGTAGTGCATAAATTTTCAAGATATCTCATGTTATTACGTGAAATCTTGCAATATTTCATATGCTGATAGTTTTTATGTATTTTTTTAATTTACCACGGTATACCACTTGGTACACGCATAATGTTCTGAGTACTGTGAGTTAGGATTTTTCCTCTTTTTACATCAATGTTTTCACGCACAAGCATGCATATTGACAAAAGATAATTAATACAAATATTTTGACATAAGCATTGATATTTTTTCATTTTTTATTTAAAAACAAAGTTTATTGTTGAATGATATTTATTTTGTTATGCATATTACATTCTTCATACATTTTTATATAAAAAATTATTACCTTCCATATATTTTTTTATTTATATTAAAATTATGATGAAAATAATTAGAATATATGAAAAATTAAAAGAAAAGAATTGGAATCAAATCCATTGGCGGTCACATAGTTTATTTTCGTGTCCTAATTAAGTACCTGACCTTTATGTTGCTTAATAAGATACTTTTTCTTCTATTGCGAGTCCCAATCAGTCACTTTTATCAATTCTAACATTAATTCTAACGGAAAATGCTAATATGACATAAAAAAAAAAGGGTAAACAGCATCGGTCGTCCCTGAACTAAGACCCATGTTTCGGATTCATCCTAAAACTACAAAACGTTACACCATTTATCCTTTAACTATGAAAATGTTACACCAATCGTCTTGCCGTTAATTGCAACTATTAAAATGGATGAAGAAAAACGTAAAAAATAAGTTTTAAGCCTTGAAAACCTTCCATTTGTCATAAAAACTTCAAAATTTTTACATCTTACAATAAAACCACCTTCTTTTGTCTCTCCTCCCTCCTCCCTCCACCATGACCGCCATTATCCTTTGTTTCCCCCATTCGATTCTCACATCCTCTATCGTCAATTCCAAGCTAACTTTCCCATTTATGAGCCCATCTCTCCTATTTTCCTACCAGATTGTCGGTGGCAGTTTTTCTCCTATGGTTTGCAATTGTCTTCCTCAGGCTATGTACGATCATCTTCATCCGGTCGAGCGCAGTTGTCAATTGTCGTCTTCCTTCATCAGTGTACGATTGAAGAGAAATGACGATGTTGAAACATAATTGAAAGGAGACGTACAATCGAGATTGAAGGGAAATGACGATAGAGGACAGTGATGGGCAAGATTGAAGTGCAACAAGAGAGCACTATGGAAGATTATGCTTAATTGATGAGAGCGTGTGACAAGAAAGGTGTTAAATATCGTTACCACTGGGCATACCGCACGTTATATTTTTAACATATACCGCACTGCATATCATTACCATTTTTGTAAGAGAAATAAATGTTAGAATATTATTTTAAAATGAAATAAATTAAATAAATTTTTTTTGCACATCTCTATATGTATTCAAATTTTTCACATCATAATTTGTCATATATAAATAAAATATATATGATAGAAGATATTTGTTATACAAAAAAATAAAAAAATATTATATATAGAGCAAAATAAATATTACTTAGCAAAAAAAAAAACTAATTTATTAATACAAGAGAAAAAAAAAGAAATAGTACTTTAACAATAACAATACATTTTCTAATACCCAAAAAAAGAAAGCAAAAGTAAAATAAAATAGAACAAAAAAAATAAAAGTAAATATATATGTTAAAATATGAGTATTAATTATATTTTACTATTTTATATATTTATGTATAATATTTTGATTTAAAATGACCAAAAAATATCTCACACATGTCCGTGAAAAATAGAATATTGTGGTATGAACCTCATAGTATTTATGGTATACCACAGTTTTTAGATAAAATGTACATAAAAAAGTTATCGGTATGCAAAAATACCGTGAAATACAGCGGTATACCATGTATTTCATGTGAAAAAATCACAAATTGTGAAAACATTTGTATCGCATATTGCTTACTTGTGGTAAGTGGTATACTGCGGTATTTAATTCCATAGCGACGATATGACAACCGAAAACGGTGAGAGAAGACGACGATGAAGGACGATGATTGACAAGGAAAAAGGTCGTGTTATAGCCTTAGGGGTCTCAACCGTTTGTTCTCCTTGTTCATCGATTAATCATTAGTGGTGGCTGCAACGTAGGATGTCGATGGCGGGATAAGAACGTGATAGTGGCAGATCAACGCCAGCCATAATAGAGGTGAAGGTCATAAGAGGCAGAGGAGCAGAGGTGAAGGCTATGATAGGACGGTGGTTTTAGTGTAAGATATAAGAGTTTTGAGATTTTAATAACAAATGGAAAGTTTTCAGGGGTTAAACTAGGTTTTTATGTTTTTTTCGTCTATTTTAACGATTGCAATTAACGGTAGGATGATTAGTATAACATTTTCATAGTTAAAGGATAAATGGTGTAACGTTTTGTAGTTCACAAATGAATCCGAAACATGGGTCTTAGTTTATGGACGACCAGTGCTATTTATCCTAAAAAAAAACTAAAATAACATTTGTAATGCTCTAACTTTTTTCCATTGACAATTTTAAACCTAAATTCAAAATCTATTATTTATGCACCTAAAATTCTAAATTTTTTTGAACTCATCGATTCTGAGTCTCTTAGCTTCTCGCTTCCTCGCCTCTCTAATTCGCCAATAATCCACCACATCTCGCTCCTAATTTGCCCCAATTTTCCCATTATTCTTCCTAAATTTCCCATTAGTCTCCAAATACCAGATCTTTCTCCGGCCGATAAATACCTAAAGGTCTCCGAAAAATCAATCGGTGTTCTTGGGGATGGTTCAAATGTTGCCCGAAGATCTTGCCTTCAATGTGTCTGTGCTGGCTCCTAATGTTCCAGCAATGTATGAGATGCATTTCGCGGTGTCCATGGCCTATGCATTCCTCAGCACCATCAACACCCGCCTCGACGCCAAAACAATGTTTTGGGGAAATTTGTTGATTTTAGAATTGGAAATAGGTCGAGTTGGTTGGCTACAATTCCGACTACGATTGGAAGGTTCAACTGCAAATTATCAGAGAATGCAAGGATGGGACAGCGAAGTGGATGGGTATGTCCAAATCCGGTGGACCTGGCGTGGACTGCCCAGTTCCGACGCCGAAGATAATCAGTGAAGCAGGGAGCAGTTTTGAAGCGCAGGGCATGGATTTTTGCAGGGAAGGTTAAGGTAGAGCCCAGAACAAAATGCCCATGCCGCTGCTTTCTACGCTAACCGTACCTCCGTCATCTACAACAACTGCTTCACCTAGCGCCAGACCTACGACTGCTGCTGCCTCCTCGCCTCCATCTTCTGCTGCCTCAACGATTCCAAAAATGGCGTCGTACATCTCTCTTTCGGCAGAGAAGGCCGAAAGTAGGAAAAAAGACAGCAAGAGTGACGGAGAGATTGGTAGGATGGCGCTGAAGCCAAGAAGAAATGGAATCTTTGTTTTTTTTTTTTTTTAAGTTTTTTTTGGATCCGCATATTGTTTTAGGAAAGTTACAATCACAGGTTTACCTGTTTACCTCATATATTTTTTAAAACTTACACTTTATCCCTAATTTTATTTTACTGTTTAATAATAATTTTTAAAATTATAATTTAAATTATACGGTAGTCAGCTTCTAGTAATATTGGTTTCTTCCATATTTTTTTATAGTTAATAGATATTTTAAATTATCAATTTTTTCTTTCTATAAATATATTTTTCTCTCTGTAAATGTATATCAGTATCTTTTAAAAGTCGGTTACCTATAAAAAAAACATCAAAAATCTTGAAATTACTTGAACATGGTTATCAAACAGTTTAACTTAGAGTTTCAAAAGTTGTTATCAGACACTATAAAAAAGTAGAAGGTAAAGTATAGGTTTTTGAAAATAGAGGAGACAAAGTGTAAATTAGATCAAACCACGGGGGATATTGTAATTTACCCTACTGTTTTTAGCAAAATCTATGACATTTTCAAATTGGAAAAACTAACAAATAAACCACTAATATTTTTGTGTTGACCCGATTCACCCACTAATGTTTTTTTTTGTCAAATAAACCACTTACTTTTTTAGTTTGCTCAAATTAGCCACTCTTGTAACTTTTTTCATTATGTCTAACAGAATCTTAGCATAAAATACCAAGTTTAGTCTCTACATTTTATACTTCTGCTCCCAACACATCTGAAGCTTATTAATTTAACATTGGAACTACTTTCTTTAAGCTGACATCGATCTTTAGCCTCCGTTTATGGGTAGTAATTGATATCCTTTTGAACTTGCTGATAGTGGCCACAATTCTCCTACCCTTACTCTGCCTCATATTGCATCATAATCTTGAGTTAAGCTCTAATATGAGTAAGATATTATTCAGGAGTGACAGTTTAGGGTCGGATGCATCTCATCTTGGGCAACAGAGATAATATAATTTGAAGAAACTAGAAGTGGCAATGAATAGACTGTACCCAAAAAATGTAATTGTAGAAGGTGGCCGTGGAATTTTATAAATGGTGAAGGTAATCTATTTGAATTGTTTTAAACCAAGTAGAGCTATTTTGTTAATTTTAAAAAGTTAATGATAGAATTTATAATATTTCAAGAGCCGAGTGGGTAAATTGGCCTATTTAAATAACATTAGTGGTTTATTTGGTTATTTGAATAATGTTACTGGTTTATTCGGGTGAAAAAAAAACATTAATAGTTGATTCGAGCTGGGTCAAAAATATTAGTGGTTTATTCATTATTTTTGTCTTTTTAAATCCTAGGAATGATGTGCCAGGGGTGGGCTGGACACGAAGGATGACGAAGAAAGGTATTACGGTGGATGTTGGTGTTTGGAAGCCATGGATAGAGTTTCAGCCGCGTCGGTCATTGTGGTAGAAAGTAAAAATTTAAGTTTAGAATTATTGATTTGAAAGAACTTAGAGATCAAAATTGTTATTTTAAATTTATTTTATTATTATTTAATACTATTTCCGTCCCATATTCTTTGCACCATTTGACTTTTTTACATAATTTGATTTGAATTTATTCATATTAGTATTTGTTAGAAAAAAATTTTAAAAAAATATATTTATAAACTATATGTCTTGATTTATCATTCTTATATAAAAGTTGTTCATCTATATACTAAAATATTGAAAATAAAAAAATATAAATTAATTGCTGAAAAGTGAATAGTGCAAAAAATATAAGACGGATAAAATATCATGTTAGCATTTTCTATCTACCTTAATGAAAAAAGTAATGAAAGTATCTGAATAGAACGCGTATAAAAAGGATAGGTTTCACGCTAGAACAACTTAAAGGTGAGGTACTCAATTAGGATATGAAAATAAGCTATGTGACATATAGTGAATTTTACTCGAAAAAAATTATATTTGATAAATGTGAATTTGATGGTCAAACTGTTGACTTTTTGTCAACTTTGACTATAATTTTCTACCATACCACTCAAGTTTTTTGGCCAATTCTTGTTTTGATCATTCATTTTGTAGGTTGAAGGAGTGGACCACAGCATTGGAGTGGCGCCGGAACGAGCAGAACGAAAAACAGGAGCGCAAAAGTCAAACAGCAATTATAACTGTGGCGCCTAGGCGCTAGGAGCGAGGCCTAGGCGCCACAATGTATTGCTCTCGGATGGGAAAATTACATTCTGGCGCCTAGGCGCCCACAGCACCCTGTCTGGCGCCTAGGCGCCAGGAGCTCTAGAGTTTTGGCGCCTAGGCGCCCAGGCACCCTCTATTGGCGCCTAGGCGCCAGTCACGCGAGAAAGTGGTCCCCTTCCTCCATGTTTGAATTGAAGCTTGCTATTGGCCAAGGATTCTTATCCAATGGAGTTGGTGGGTGAAAAGGACAGGCTGAAGAGTAGAAGATGCTAGAACTTAGCTAAGAAATGGGGGATTAGAGATCATCTTCTTCGTCTTCATCTTCATCTTTTCTCTTAAGGGTGGAGAGTTTTTAGGACCATAGTTGGTGTTCTAGAGTTTTCTTCTTAGTTTTTTGGTGAACATTGGAGCTAGCTTGAAGACTTGGATTCAAGTGCCCCTAGCTTCTTTTGGTTTACTCTTTCATCTCCCTTATAGTTTCTAGTTGATGTTATTATGTTTACTTTCATGATTATGCCCTCTTTTGTTATGGAGTAGTTTCATTAGCACTTTCTATGGATGTAGCTACTTGGATTGATTATGTTGGATGAATTTATGGTTATGAGATGTTGGTTGTCTACTAGATGTGTGTTTATTCTTCTCTTGAGCTTAATATTGTGTTAGCTAGTTGATGGCCACAATTGGTTACACTATAGATTGCTTCTAACTCTTGGAAATGATTAAAAATAATTGGACCTAGGAGATGAATTTAATGTCTATGGACTTATTGGAAAATTGGTTTATGGCATTAGGTAAAGGTAGATTGAACTCTAATGCCTCTTTCTAAGCTTGTAATTGGATGGAAATCCTTATTAAGTCTAGAGTAGAGAGATTAATTCTTTCACTTGGAAAAGTAAGAATTGAGTAGAAAACTTTACCAATATACATTGGCAATTAACCCAATTACCTAAGTTCTCCAACAAATCAAGACAAGTAGTGAACCCATAGGAAGTGCTCTTTCTTGACTTGATAAAAACCACAATTTTACTTTGCATACTTGCATTCTAGGTTAATAGTATTCCATCTAGCTAAGGGTAGTCACTTGTTTACGTTGCCTACATTGTCATCCAACTTTGATTGTTTAGCTAAAGTTTAACTTGAGTAGTGGTACTCGGCATCCAATTAAATCAATCTTCGTGGGAACGATACCCACTCACCCATCTACACACTTACCGTGCACTTGCGGAATAGTGGGTTTAAAATTTCACTACAATATTTGATGTATGTATGTATGTAACTAATTGGCAATCATACCAGACATTGTATATTATATGATATACTTTTCCTTTACATAGAGCGATATACCTGACGATAACGATACTAAAATAAATCCTCACACCACACAACAAAAAATAAATATTTTTGCTGGTTAAACTATTAGCTCAATGGAAATATATTTGTCATCTTTAACAATTTGTTTGGGTTTAAATGTTAGCATGTATGAAAAGGTTCGCTTATTTGTAGTTAATGGTCTGCTCGGTTCATTTGGCTTTAATATGGGCGGGTTGTAGCGTTTTTTGAGTCCGGGTTAACACTAATTATCGAATAAATCAAGAGAAAATTACAATTTACCCATTGAGGTTTAAGTGAAATTATACTTTACCCCATTCTGTTTTAGAAATATATACTTTGCCCTCTACCTGTTTAATACGGTCCGACAGCAACTTCTGAAATCTTAATTTAGTCATTACGATAGTCATCTTCCAATAATTTCAATCTATATGGTATTTTTTTTATAGTAAGTGAACATTTTAAATTATTAATTTTTTCTTTCTGTATTTCTTTTAGTTTTTAAAACAGTATTTTTTAAACGTCGACTAATTATAAAAAAAATACCATACATATTGAAATTATTTGAAGATAACTACTGTATCGTCTAATTAAGATTTCAAAAGTTACTATCAGACTGCATTAAAAAGGTAGGGGCAAAGTGTATATTTCTGAAACAGTAAGGGTAAAGTGTAATTTTAGCTAAACATTAGGGGGCAAATTGTAATTTACCCATAAATCAATGCATAGTTTATTATATGATGGGAAAGTTCAACTTTGCATGACCGAGTTATGGGCCCTGACCCGGTATCCACGAGCATTGGTAAAAATAACCAATAAACTACTAAAGTTTCTGAGTATGCCCGATTCGGCTGCTAATGTTTTTTTTTTGTCAAATAAACCACTAACGTTTTAAAATCAGGGCAAATAGGCCATTGGTCCCTAACTTGCAGAATATTCCACTTCAAAATAGAGAATATTCCATTAAAATTTACCATTTTAGTCCTTAAACATTTTTAAATTTTTTATATTAGTTCATAAGTTTACATCCTATCCAATCTAGAAGAATAGGTCGTTCAAATTGTCACCGTTAAGGCCATGTTGGTTCCATCGGTGCTCCATTCCTTCCCCTTCTCCTGCGAAAACCAGTAAAAATGGCGACAGTGATCCGAGCTCGTAGATCTGGTGCTCCATTCTTTACACTTTGCCATGTTGTCGACAACGATCAGATTAAAGTCAAAGTAAATGATCCGGCAGACTCTGGTGGGGAGTAGACCAACGAGGTAGATCCGCGCCTAATTGAATGGCCGTTCAAGCACACGGTGGATGGAGGACAAGATCTTGCCTTTGACCCGATTTTGCGTCAAAGTGGTAGCAGTGGAAGTTGAGGTAAAGGAAGGTAGAAGTGACTACGCGGGAGAGCTCGACAGCGGGGCGGCAAGTGGCGATGAAGTGAAAGACAATGTTCTCAGGGCAAGAGGCGTGCGGGACGATGGAGAAGATGCCAGCGATGAATCAGCGGAGGTAGACGATGCCGATGGTTCATTTATAATGAAATAGAAAAGTTAAAGACTAAAAGTTAATTAATCTTAACGGCAGTGGGTGAATCGGACTAACTCAATAATGTTAGTGGTTTATTTGCCAAAAAAAAAAAAATATTAGTGACCGAATCAGGCAAACTCAAAACTTTAGTAGTTTATTTGTTATTTTTGCCATGAGCATTTTAATGCGGATTTATTAATGCCAGATGAAGGTTGGTCGATGACATAGGATGAGACATATGGTAGATTCTATAATAAAGGATTTTTTTAATGACTTTCTCCATGTATTTTTGGTGACAAATATATATATATATTGATGTATGCATCTTCTTACCACACATAAACCTGATTTTGTTTCAAACTAATAGTACCTTAAATTAATTACAACAAGACAAGATGGCCTTGTTCACCAAATCCTTATATCTAAGGACTACAATCACAATATCCTTTTATGATCAACCACACCCTCTTAGTAGTGCTAGGAAGTTACAAGTCATGCATCAAAATTCAAAAATCTTTATAATCAATAAGGTTTAGGGACAATCTATTGGATTGAGAGCTTTAACATAGATTAGGAACTGAGTCAGTAGACCCCTAAAACTTCAACAGGGGTTTCTTATTCCTTATTAATCTTCAGCTCTAAAAGCAGAACTTTGTAGCCTTTTAGAAGCTAGTGATGTAGCAATCGATTAGCTTGTTCCAGCTGCCATCTTTTATCTCTAACCATGTCCAAGTTATGCAATCACTAAGATGATATACTTTCAATCACTCCAGTCATAGCTGGCATAGTTCAACAAATCATCACAAATTTTGAAGCTAGTCACCGAAGCATTCTTGTTATCATCCCAAGGGATAGAGTTAGGGATGCTCACCTACTAACAGCATCCTTAATCACCTTAATTTGTTTATTATTTCTTTTAAGTACCAAAAGAAATAATAGTAAGATAAAGAATTAATGTTTGATAATAATAACTCGAATAAACCCTATAATCATCGGATGCCAGATCTAAGACTCGGTTAATGAATAAGGTTCATCTCAAGAGTTATGATGCCTATTATGCTCAATACTTAGCTATATGCATAGGGAGTATCCTATTATCCTTTCATTATGGCAAGCATTACAATTATACCAATTGAGGTGGGGTCTCCACAAGGTCTCACCCATGAGAATTCTCTTAATTACGTTGTAAATGAACCAAATGTATATGAAAAGATCTTCTTTGTATTTATTTGTTTAACTTTAAACAAATAAGAAAAATTTCTATATACGTGTTCGTCTATTTATAGATGAACATGATCTTATTTGATCATTAACAATATTGGTATTGTGAATTATATGAACTAAACAAATAAACGCGTTTGTGAACATTATTAAATGAATATGTTAGAAAACAATAAGAATAAATGCATTGTGGACAACACAAACAAAGAAAGAAACAAATAAAAGCAAAATATTGTGAATAAATGAACTTACAAAATAAAGAATGGGTAAATAGATGAGCAGACAAACAAATAAATGAATAAACATTAATGGAACTATTCATGAATATAAAAGAACTGATGATGCATTTGTTCGTGTTCGTTCATTTAACTTAAACGAATATAAAATTCTATTCATATTTGTTTATTCAACTAAATAAACTAATATAAACAAACTATTGTTAAACCATTATGAACAGTTCATTGAATGTTATTTTGTTTGTTTCAAACCTATTTTTTACCTCATTCATTATCTTTATATACATGTAATCAGATCTGCTAACCAAATACTCAAGTACATCCGCAATTTGACAAGAACTAGATGTGATTTGTTATCAATATCAAAATTTTATTTTATAGTAACATACTCCTTTTGTCTCACAATACCTTATCATTATTCCTTTTTTGAAAGTCTGAAATTATTCATTTTTCTAAGTCAAAGAAAATCTTCTTTAACTCTTTGAAAAGTCAAAGAAGATAAGGTTTGTAGGTATTAAGTTAAGTTACATGATCCTTCTATTTTTTGTCGCCACTCACGCTCTTGCTCTCAATTGCCATTATTACTCTAATTTTTACAACATTTTTACTTAAATTTTATAAGTAAGCATCTTTACAAGTATTAAGGTAACGGATACCTATAGTATAGGTAGGAAAATGCCTAATTTTTTGGAAGCTAGAAGACACCCAAACTAGCTTTAAACAGCATTGTATAGAGAAGTAACAGAGGCAGAAGTTAAATTCCTGACTTCCCACTTACCATGGTGTCCCTTAAATTTCTTGTGAATGCGGGCCTCAATTTTTGTGGAACAAACGTCTTCGTAAAAATGCACCGACCCCGATGGCAAAGGAGGAGAAGGAGGCAATAACCTTGCCCTTGCCAGAGTTCTTCCCTCGGGAAGCCATTAGTAGAAGAAAATAATTAAAGAGATTTAGAGATGATTAGGAGGAAATTAATAAAAGATTAGTGAAAAATTAAGAAACTTGGAGAGAAATAGTAGAGAGAATGAGAGAATATTGTAGGAGATTAGAGAATAAAGGATTGGTGTGAGGAAGTGTGGGAAGGAAGCTGGCTATTTATAAGGGAAGAAAATTTTTGTTTTGCCCAAAAAGCCCTAAAAAATTAGCCGTTAGTGGCTGTTGAGTGAGGGTAAAAAAGTATAGGGTAAAAAAAAAATAGTCTGGAGCAGTTACGGGGACTGGCTGTCATTTTACCATTTTTCTTTTAATTTTGAAAACTGCAACAGATTTCTAGGAAACGTTCGACCCCACCTAGGCCCGGGCTGGCCGAGTCGTGGGCCGGTTCAGTCCGGTCCTAGTTGAACATCCTATTGGGCATGGTCGTGCTAGTTTGGGCCCCTTATTCTTTCAGGCCCATGTTCGCCCGACCACCTCCCAAGTCTGTTCCGTGCTAGGCCAAGTTTGACCTAAGTCGGGTCCGGGTCAGTCCCAAGTCAACCTGGCCCATTGGCCACCACTACCTGTCTAGCCTTCGATTGGACCTGGGAATTGAAGAAATTAAAGAAAACCCCTAGGCTATTTATACAAAGGGATAAGGACATACAATCTGAGTTGCCAAAGGTATCTAATTGTGAATAATGTGCATTGAGAATTCTAAAAAATTTTAATAATGTAAAAGATCAGAGAAGGGGATAGAAAATGTTGGTTTCAAAGTCAAAAGGTTTAACACTAAAGTGTGAGCTAAAAAGATTGGAATGAGGTATTAAATCACAAAAAAAAAAAAATGTGAGAACCAGCCAATATTTTTCTTTTCTTTCTTATATGATTATCTTCTTTGTTTTGGGTCTTGTCTCTGGGTATGAACTTTTATGGGTTTGGGTTTTGTGATTGACCCTTTTTATCTTATATGTTTTTTATTTTTGTTTCTTAGGCTACTTGGGTTACGAGCTTTTAGGGTAATTATATGTTGTTGGTTCTATGAGTTGTGAGTATCTTTTGGTCATCATTTTTCTCTTTAAGATGATGTTTGTATTATTGTTGATTGCCTTTTAATATAATGTTTTTGCCAATAAAAAAGGGACACTTCTATAAAGGACACTTCTGTAAAATACTCTCCCCTGGTTAAATATTGAATTTTTTTATAAAATAATTAATACGAGTGTTATGTAATTTCGACTTTAATAGGTTGATGGTTATGTGCTAGCGGGCCTTAAATGGTTTTCTCATTTGTAGATCATTCGATGCCTGGAATTCATGGAAATCTAACCTGATGAAGGTTTAAAATTTTAGTATCATCCCGCCATCCCGATTGCTGGTTTTTCCCTGGCCAAAACTATGGATGAATCCCCCCTCCCCTCCCTCATCAATATTTTCACAATACTTTAATACGGGATTTGGTTGTTTTTTGTTGCTAAACAAGTTGATATTTCCCTGTCACAATTGTAGTTTCTTAAAAATCTTATATCTTGTACTGCTGATTATGTGCACCAAAACGAAAAATAGTATCACCCAATAATTGTGATTCATGGAGAGGGCTTCAGCTATTGGCAGTAGATGAAAATCCTACTTTCAAGTGAGAAATCTTTATCCAATTCCCGATTTTGTTTCAAGCCGATGCATTCCATTGTTGATGCCTCGTAGCCGCATCTGTTTTTCACGTCAAAACAAAAAATGCTAATCGGATAGATCAAATCAAAGTAATAAAGCCTGGTCCATCAGCTGCCAAAACAATGTTAGATGGATTACTGACTTGCTCCACTAATCTATTTAGTGTTCTGGTGTAACCAAATCTTGTGATAATAAACCACGTATATCCTTTTAATCTACTTATAAAATACTTGTTTAGAACATTAATCATTTCTCTTTCCACACCAATTTAATTTTTTATTTAAACTACTGCATATATTTTTTAAGACGTCTATTAACGCCAATTTGTTTTACTTGTAACATAGATGTATAACTTTTAGTGATTATTTTTAAACCTCTTTTTATGTTATTTTTGTTTCTGAAACATAATTATCTTATTTTTATATAATATGAAAAGTAATAATTTTACAAGAGAGTTCAATCAAGCAATAATGTCAAAGAAGATGTGTCACATGAAATTTGATGATGTATATTCACTTAAACATTCATTTTATTTCGGGGAAAGGAAAAAAAAATCCTATAACTTTTTCAATTTTTCTAAGTAAGTTTTATATTTTCATAAATTTCTGTTTGAGTCTTATATCTTAAAAAACGTGATCATTGTTATTCATATACACACAAAATTTGACAAAAATTTGATGTGGCGGAAAACGGACGTTAAAAATAAGGGAAAAAAATTAAAATTGGACATCTAACTTTGTAACTTTTATAATTAAGTCACCGGATTTTTATTTTTTCGCAACTTACTCCTAGAACCCTAAATATTCTCTTTTGGTGCCGTTGTCTTTCACGTACAAATCTGCTACATTTTCTTTTTTCTTTTTTCCCTATGAGTGAAGAATAAGGAGCAATTTTCATACTTTTCAATAAAAAATTATAGGCTTTTAAGTGATAACAGTAATTATGATCCAAAAATTAAAAACATACAAATCTTCTAGAAATGGAGAATTCCTAGCAAGGAGCGGAATAAAAACGTCCTGTAAGTAACAGTTGGATCATGTTCTGGTAAGAAAGTTGGAGCTAAATGACCTTAATCCCAATCCAGATGTCAATGGCCTGATTATACTACCGCACAATTTTATAATTAATTAATCTTCCTATATATCTATATATTCATTAGTTTATAAATCCATTTTTTCATCATTAGTAAAATCATCATTATTACATTGTTATTGCTAATATAAACATCCTTTCTGTAGTATACTTAACTTAGGGCTCATTTTGTAAAATTTTATAGTTTATTCTTCCAAGCTTCTATAAAAGCATGTAGAATTAATAAGAAAAAAATTATATCGTCTTATAATTGAATCCATATAGTACAATGAAATATATATACAATGAAATATTACAAAATTGGCTGTGAAATATTAAGTAATAAGCTATTTAATACACTATTATTAATTAATATTTTTAATTTTTCATTTAACTTGTACATCAAATGAAATTCTATAAGTTAATAAGCTCAAAATATATTTTTAAAATATACTCCTTCCGTCCCATATTTTTTGCACCGTATTCCTTTTTTGGTTGTCCCAAATTTTTTACACTATTTCCTTTTTTGGCAAATTTTAGCAATGAAAATATCCGTTATACCCTCTCCACCCACCAACCCTTTCAAATCAAACTTTTTTTTTTTTTTGCCAAGTCCCTCCGGTGACATCTCTCTAGCTACACCCCTCTAGCGATGCCCAGACTGGTGTCATCGGGACACTAGTCGGCGATGCCCAGACTAGACAGACAATCGAGGAAGTGACCATGGTAGCGTCGAGAATGGCGGTGACTGATGGACGAAAGAAGCGTAGGATTTGTAGGCGATGAGAAGCAGGATTGACGAGTTAGGCCGGAAATTGACGAGTTAGGGACAAAATCAACGCGATGGGCTTGGCAATCGATGTGCCGGGTTGGAATCGACATGAAGACGATCAGCGACAGCGTCGGAGACAATCAGTGATAGCGTTGGAGCTTACAAATTGACGAATTGCTGGCAGTTAATCTTTTGGATTTTGGTGATTTGCTGACATATTGAAGACTACACCGCTGGAATCGATCGTTAGGGCACTGTTCAATGGCAGGGAGCTATTGGAAATCGGTGAATCGTCTGGGAGAGAGAAGGGTAGAATTCTCTACAACATGAAAATTGTAACTCACCTAAAAAATCATGCAAAGTCAAATGGTGCAGTTAATGTAGGACGGAGGGAGTAGTATTTTTTAAAATTTTATATTTGAATTGGATAACTCATAAATAACTAATTACGTTCTAAAAGAATTTTTTCAAGTTATTATTAAGTAGGTAAAGTGCTAGTTTTTAAACGGTTCAATTGATGTGATATCCTCGTTTTCATGGTATATTCCATCGACGTAATGGAAATCAATGGCTTTAAAACATAGAAAATATTATAGTTTATTTAGGAAAAAAAAAAAGAGAAGAAGAAGAAGAAGAAATGGTTTATTTTAAACATTTTCTAAAAATTTCAGGAACAAATACAATAATCCAATCTGCACATTCTAATTAGAGTTACAAAGTTCTAGATTTCTTTTGAATTTAGAGGTGAACTATGAGAAAATAGGAATCTAGTGACTTAATTATAAAAGTTACCAAATTAGATGTACAATTTTGATTTTTTCCCCCTTGTTTTTAACTTCATTTTTCTGTCACATTGGATTTTCGTCAAATTTTCTGTCTATAGGACTAATAGTGATCACATTTTTTAAGATATAGAACTCAAATAGAAAATCATGAAAATATAAAACTTACTTAGAAAAATTGTACTCCCTCCGTCCCAATTAAGTTGAAACATTTGTCTGAGTACGGAGATTAAGATGTATGTAATTTGTGTTAATTTTTTATGTAGTAAAATTTTAAATAATGATTAAAAAAGAAAAGATTCTTTTTTGGGGTTTGTGTAATGAGAGATTAAGTGGATATTAAAAAAAAGAATCTTTATTGGATTTTGTGTAAAAAGATTATTTAATTGTTTAAAACTTTTCAAAAAAAAAAACGTTTCAACCTTTTAGAATATTAAAAAAAATATGTTTCAAGTAAACTGGGACACAGGAAGTAAAATTTATAGGATTTTTTTTTCCTTTTTTCCTTCTATTTCTTATTCACATATCATATTTGGCACAACTTAGAATTTTGTCGAACGGCTCGCTGCGTGCTTCCCCCAAAGCAGGCAGTTTGGCAAAATCAAGTGACAACGCGGGGCAATTTCGGCCAGGCAGATTCAACGCATAAATATCTCTCTCATGGGTAGAAGATAGATGGGACTTTGCAAAAGCTAGTCTTGAAATCGTAGGAGCACAGCAAGAGCCCAGCTTGAAATTTACAGGAATATCGAAAACATGTCTAATGGTGGAGGAGAAGCTGGAAAAGAAGATGACGAGGAATTTCACAGCTCTTGGAAAAGACAGAAGTGCTCCAAAGATGAAGGAGAGGAAGAAGACGACAGCGAGGAGTTGGAGTTCGAGGAGGTTTCGTTTAAACCAGGATTTTCTTATTGCCCAACAACGCCGACGTCCTTTGTTGTGTCGGATGCTCTTGAGCCCGATTTCCCAATTATCTATGTCAACAAGGTCTTCGAGATCTTCACTGGTTATCGAGCAGACGAGGTTCTTGGTCGGAATTGGTGAGATAAGATTGTTTGTTTTAATATTGATGTTTTTGTTTGGTTACTGAGAATTTTGATGCGGGAAATGAGAAAAAGAGGTACTTGAAATGTTGTTATTCTCTTGATTTTAAGGTGAAAGTTGGATTTTTTATCTGTTCCTTTCTTCGGGTAATAGGGTTTTTGTTGCAGAGAAATAACTGTGTTTTGGATCCTTAGCGTGAAACACAACACAGAAGTGATTAGGTAAACTGGAATTTTAATGATTTGCAGTTTGTTTTGGTATTATAATATGTTTTATGCTTGATTAGCTTGTGATGTGATGGGTTGTGGACAGTACTCTGTTGAAAAGGAACTGAATCTCTAGCATGTTCTACTGCAAGTAATTATTCAGGTTGATGTCCTATCATAGGAAATGGAATTTTTCTGTATGATGAAAAAAAGAAGTAACGGAGATATATTTGTTCGGTGATTTATCGAATCAGTATTGAACTTCTTTTTGGGTCCTTTTTTCTGTTTTCCGTTCTTTTGTGGTTCCAGTCGTTTCCTGCAATATAGGGATCTTCGTGCTCAAAGGCGTCACCCTTTGGTTGATCCGGTTGTTGTTTCTGAGATCAGAAGATGTCTGGAGGAGGGCGTTGAATTTCAAGGTGAACTTCTGAATTTTAGGAAAGATGGCACGCCACTGGTGAACAGGCTGAGACTAATGCCAATACATGATGATGATGGAACTGTTACACACATAATAGGTGTTCAAGTGTTCTCTGAAACTGATATAGATTTAAGCAGTGTGTCATATCCTGTGTTCAAGGAGACTAGCAATCAGCAGGCTGATGATGATTTGGCTAAATACACCTACTTGAGTGGAGAGTCTCCATTCAGTCCAAGTCGGGAAATGTGTGGGATACTTCAACTCTCTGATGAAGTCTTAGCTCACAATATTTTATCACGGCTGACACCAAGAGATGTTGCTTCCGTTGGGTCTGTCTGCAGAAGAATTCGCCAGTTAACTAAGAATGAGCATGTCAGGAAAATGGTTTGTCAAAATGCATGGGGAAGAGAAGTCACCGGTGCCTTGGAGATGATGACAAGGAAGCTTGGTTGGGGTCGTCTAGCTAGAGAACTGACTACTCTTGAGGCTCTTTGCTGGAGGAAATTTACTGTTGGAGGAGCAGTGGAGCCTTCACGATGCAACTTTAGTGCGTGTGCTGCAGGGAACCGACTTGTACTTTTTGGTGGTGAAGGAGTCAACATGCAGCCAATGGACGATACATTTGTTCTGAATCTTGATGCTGCCAAACCAGAGTGGCAGCGTGTGAGTGTGAAATCATCACCTCCAGGGCGCTGGGGCCACACACTCTCTTGCCTGAATGGTTCCTGGCTGGTGGTATTTGGAGGATGTGGAAGTCAAGGATTGTTAAATGACGTGTTTGTTCTGGACTTGGATGCCAAACAGCCAACATGGAAAGAGGTTTCTGGTGGTATACGCCCTCTCCCTCGGTCATGGCACAGCTCTTGCACTGTAGAAGGTTCCAAGCTGGTTGTTACTGGTGGATGCACTGATGCTGGGGTACTACTGAGTGACACGTATCTATTGGACCTCACAACAGACCAGCCAACATGGAAGGAGATTCCAACAGCTTGGGCTCCTCCTTCTAGGTTGGGGCATTCGCTCTCAGTTTATGGTGGTACCAAGATTCTTATGTTTGGTGGCCTAGCTAAGAGTGGAAACTTGAGACTTCGGTCAGGTGAAGCCTACACAATTGATTTAGGGGATGAAGAACCACGGTGGAGGCAAGTGGAGTGTGGTGCATATACAGGCATTGGCAGCCACAGTGCTGTTGTGCCACCTCCTAGGCTTGACCATGTTGCTGTCAGCATGCCTTGTGGGAGAATAATCATCTTTGGGGGTTCCATTGCTGGACTGCACTCTCCATCCCAGCTTTTTCTTCTTGACCCTTCGGAGGAGAAACCATCATGGAGAACTCTCAGCGTCCCAGGCCAACCACCAAAGTTTGCTTGGGGTCACAGCACCTGTGTGGTTGGGGGCACCAGGGTCCTGGTATTGGGGGGACATACTGGAGAGGACTGGATACTCAATGAATTGCACGAGCTGTGCTTGGCGAGTAGACAGGACTCAGACACGTGATGTTAACTCGACTGCTTCTCGGAAGTGCTTCAGGAAAAGAAGAGGGAACAAAGTATTTTTCTGTTCTTTAGTCTAATCAGTTCGAATCCTTGGAACTTAGAGGTTAATACTTACCAACATGCCGTCTGTTTGTATGCTTTGATGAGTTACTCGTCGTGATGTTTTTGGTTTGTATGTATTGCAGTGCAGACGTCGCTTGTGTCCATGTTCTGTTTGCAGTGATGCTGGTGGTTGTATGATTGTCTGTAATTTAATATAATGTTCGATTGAGGTTATGTACCTTTTCCCTTGAATGTAGGGGCTGTGACAATAATTTAATAGAAGATATCTGCAGTGGAAAGGGAAATACTTAAAAAGGTTATTACACTGCTGTTCATTATGGATTCAGTTTTTTTTTTTTTTAAAGAACATTTGTTAATCCCTCGTGAATAAATTTGTTAAATTGATTTCCAAAATTCAGATCCAGTAAACTAATAACAGTAGCAGTACAGGCAAGACAGGTTTACGTGCCAGTTTCAACAAAATGTTTGAGTTAGTAAAAGGCCTAACTGCTCTTTGGCCTTCGTAAAATCGAGAACTTTCATATTGATGCCCGACAGAATAACTGGTCTAATAGGATATTTTGGAGTAGTAAACTAATCATCCGTCTCAATCTATAAATAGATATGAAAGTAGGTATTTGGGTAAATGGTCTTTTTATAATTAAAAAAAAAGTCAATAGTAATTCTCAGAATAATACATGTACTTTGAAAACGATTTAGGAATGACATGTGGCAACTTCCTTTTATACCCCTGGACAGACATACGTGTCACATGAAGATTGGCTGTTAATTTGACTTCAAATTAAAGAAATGTTTTAGAATTTTAAATTCTCGCATTCCTGAACATAACACATGTCCAGCTAATATAAAATTTTAATTCCATTTTTTTCCGATGGACGTGCCATTACCCCACGTACTACTAGAATCAGTTAAGTCAGTTTAATGCAATATTAATTTAGCAATTTAATATTATCTAAAGTGATGCGGTTATAGACCCTTTTTTTGGCCCACTTTCTCATCTTCCTAACCGCAAAACCACCAAGACTAACTATCTTACAGCCCACTTCCCCCGCCCTTTGTGGCTTTCTTAGTAAACATCCCAACCCACTACGGCGCAACTTAATGTTGTTACAGTTACACAAGTCAATATAAAAACCAAAGAGAACAAAGCATAATTTTATAGTTTACATTCCTGAGAATATAATTGAAATTACAACGCTTTTCCATTTGCTGAAAGGATCTTTGACGACCTTCTGCCAGCTATCTCCTTGCAACTGTTGCTCCATCTGAACCGTGCAATTGGTGCCACCTGTAGTAGCCAAAGGTTGTATAGGTTTAGAAATAGTGCTAATTTACCACACAGGAGCGAAGAATCTCACTTTTGAATGCATTTTATGCAGAAATCACTACTTCCAACTAACACAGCAGGATTTTGTGAGGAAGGTGTTCCACAGTTTTCAATAAATATCCTTATGCCTATCTAAATTAATGATTCAAGCATTTAAACTGTACATATTAAGCTCTGGTTATTATAACCTCCTCTGGTGCACTAACTCACGCAGTAACAGTAGTCTGAAGCACTTTCCAGATTCTTAGTTATTACCACTTTTGACGATTTGCATTAAAGATGTGTGATGCTTTTTTTTGTAAGTGTAAAACATTTATATGGGACTAAGTGTATACAGCAGAAACTAGCCATAAAATACCAGCACTATTAGGTTGTGTATGTTTTTTGGTCTCTGTATATACTTTAGACTCTTAACAATTCCTATTGGATATTAGTAATTATACGTACCATTAATGTTATTCATCTCCAAACCTTCTCTGTGACTCTTTGGTACTCTTTATGACCCTTCTTTTCCTGGGTTTAAAAGTAAACCATTAGTTAACAAGTTACATGAAACCTAATGGGGAAAATTATGATGTCAACGTTGTGCGGAAACAATATTTTCACCTTTTTCGGAGAACCACCGCTGCCTGGGGCCGCGCATGTAGTTCATGCGCCGATGCGCCAATGGAGAATCGCTGACAACCCCGCCGTCAATATCTGCTGTTGGTACTAAACGAAAGTTCCCAACGAAGGAAGTAAAAAGAAGCTTTATTCTGTCCGGACGAATCTAGGGTTTCAAAACATTTGCAACAAATCTACCGAAATGTCTTCCTCGCAAAAGAAGTTGATTTTGAATACTCTAATCGGATGATGGAGGAGAGTAAAACAACATTAAAACAACCAAAATTTACGTCTGAAATTTTTTTTTTTTTGTAAAATACCAGATCTACAAAAACTAGATGCTTGTAAGACTGTCTCGGTCACAGAAACTGAAAACGGAGAAGATAACCTATCGATTACTGGAATTGAGAGACTTTTCTAAAAAAGGACCGCCGTATACGACGGATCAGACGCCGGAAAATATGAACGGATGGCAGCGGCGTCAATGGAAAACTCAAGCCCATGGCCGCCCGTCGCAGGGAAACACATAGCGATGATGGCTGCCGACCGAGAAATAGAAGAAGAGGGCGGGTGAATCTCAAAGAGGCCCAGAATGTTTTAGAGAGAAGGAAGAGAGCAGGAGAGGAAGGAGAGAGAAAAAGGATAGGTCGCAAATGTCTGCTCTCCGAAAAATTCGCTACTTATACTAATTTTTTTCCATAAATTACACTCCCTCCCCCTGTTTTATTCTCCAGTGTTTAACATCAACCCCTTTTTATATTCCACTTTCAACTTTGCCCCCAGTGTTTTAAAATTAAATTTTCCTCTCTGCCTTCCACACTTCTTGAAACACTGGTTCGTACTTCGTATATTTGACTTCTCCAAATTCCTGCAATGCTTGGTACAAATTGTTTGGTGGGCCAAAGTATTCTGCCCATTTGTTCACGTTTATGGACTATATTCCCCTATTTGAAAGCCCATACTTTTAAGTGACCCATATTTAACTTATTTTTTTCCCATCCATTTGATATACATCCAATGTGTTCATAAATATAATATTTCATACATATACTAATTTCTTACATGTACCGCTTTTAAAATATTAATAGTTCCCCCTTTATTTGCTTTATTGTACTTAAAAATAAAAACACATTCTTCCTATCTTGTGAATAATTTATGATGACAAAATAGTTAATGACAATTTTTTAAAAGTTTACATCAATTTTTTTTCTTCCCATTTTAACCTGACATCAATTTTTGTAACATTACTTGCCACTTTATATTTCTCTTGTCATTATTCCTTTACCATTTATCCAAATTTGTTCATTGGCCCAAACTTATTGATTAGGCCCATTTTGTAATATTTATATCTTTTATCCTTACTTCTTACTCATTTTTATTAACAGATGTCGACTATTAACATAAACATATTTTAAAAAGTATATAAATAGGGAAATTCAAAAATAGCCAACTGGGGTAATAATATTTCTCTTATCTTCCTTCTATAATTTCCTTCTCAATTGGATTTTTTTTCTAATCTTATATTCTCATAGTTATTAATTACTTTCACATGATACTTTTCTCAATACAATTTACTCTTTAAAAAATTATCTTCATTTTTTTTTTATTATCTCCACTGACCATGAAGTCCTTGTCTCAGTTTCCAGATACACTACTTTACCATGCTACGACTATCCATTGATACTATTGCCCTCATTCTCTCAAAAGTGTTATTCAACTATCCAAAAAAGTAATACCAACGATTGTTACACAAATGGATAATAGAAACAATTTGAGTACTTGAATCTTATATATTAGTTGTATATTGTTATTGGGACACAAATGTTTATATGAACTACTACCCGTCCATTAGACGGGTTATGAAACTAGTTTAGATGAAATGTATATATATTTTTTTGTCTCAAAAAAGTTGAAACGTTTCCTTTTTTGAAAAATTTTAAACAATCAACTTACTCTTTTATCCTCATTTAAACTCCCACTACACAAAACCCAATAATTTTTTTTTTAATCTTCACTCAATCTGTCACTACACAAAAAAAATATATATATATATATATATTTTTAATCATTTTTTAAACTCTCACTACACAAAATCCAAATAATAATAATAATAATAATAATTTTAGTTCCATGGATAAAATTGAAAAAAATAACATAAATTACATACATCTTAATCTCCATGTTCAGAGAAACGTTTCATCTATTATGGGACGGAGGAAGTACAAGGTTTGACTTTGTTCCACACAACATTGTAGCAGGTAACTTTTTCATAAATTTAGCATTAAAATAAAGACAGAAATATCAAATTTACCACTAATGTTTTGGGTAGGAAGTGGATATGTTACTATAGTTTTTCTTTTTGCCCAATTTCCCACTAATGTTTTAAAATAGGCCAAATATGCCACTGCCGATTAGAAAAATAACAAAAAATGGTAAAAATAGCAGGTTTTGAAATCTTGGGGTTATTATATATTTTTTTAAAAATATCAAGACCTTTGAGATTTTTGCCAATAGAGAATCTCATATCTGTCATCAGCGCTTTAGCTCTATTGCTGTTTCCATCACCAGTGCCCCAACCTCATCACTGCCCTCCTTATGTTTCTACTGCCTAATATCCTTGCTGGAATTCTTGAGAGAGAGAGAGAGAGAGAGAGAGAGAGAGAGAGAGAGAGAGAGAGAGAAAATTTAATTACAAAAAGTGTTTAAAGTTTATTAAAATTTACATTATCACCCTAAAATTTTAAATTTTGTTATTTTTAACATTTTTTATTGGTTTTTTAATGTTTTTCATTAGATTTTAAACGGCCAATAGCATATCCACTCTTAATTTGAAACTTCAGTGGCATATCTGGCCCATTTTAAAACATTAATAAGAGATTGGGCTAAAAAAAACCATAATGACATATCCGCTCCTAACCCAAAAATTTAGTGGCAAATTTGATATTTTTGCCTAAAATAAATGTAAAAAAAAATAACTCATTCAAATTTCATTTTGTTTTAATTTTAAGTTTTTTTAATGCTATGCTCTTATCACTAAAATGATTAGTTATAATCAAAAGATGACAATGTGAAATATAAAACTATACATGTTTCAATGTGATGAATATTTTTTTAGTCATTGAAAAATAATTCAACCAAAAAATTACATCTCTTATCAACTAAAATTTCTATTTTTAAAATAGATAAGAAATTTATTTATAAAAGTGCACTTTTAATTTTAACAATTATGAAGCAAATTGCTTTATTAAACGATAGGCCTTTTAAGGTAAATAATTCATGCTACAAAACTCAATTACCAATAATAAAAAAATATGACCAAACACAAAATTGTGTTTAATTCATGTTAATCAATTTACTATTTAACCATTAAATTAATGAAGGAAAAAAGAGAACATCACCTAGGAAAAAGAAAAATAAACTTCACACATGGTAATTTTTAAGCGTTGGACAAAAGTCAAAGTAAAGTTTTGGCATAAATGGAGTAAATGGAAATATTATAAGTAGTAAGGATTTATTTACTTTAGAAGATGGTATATAAAAAAATAACAAAAAATTTTTTTGGGGATCAAGAGAGTAAATAAAAAGAACGTAGTTAAGTAGTTATTAAATTCAAAGACAAAAATGCTACAGTGATTGAGTTTAGTGACAAAAATAATAGATTCAATTAAACACATCTTTGCTGACTAAACATATTCAATTGTAAAATTGTGCAACAACAGATTCAATTAGACACATCTGTTTGACAAAATTGTAAAATAACATATTCGATTAAACATATCTTTGTTGATTGAATTTTAGCAAACCAATATATCATACAACTGGTTAGGGTTCAGATCTTGACTTCTGTAAAAAATTATTATTATTATTATTATTATAACCACTGGGTGAGTTTAGGGAGGAAGCAAGACTAAGTTGTTGAATATATATCTTGTCACATTCTGGGTACTGGAAAAACAATTAAACACATCTTCCAACTTCAATTCATGAGTTACACGTCGCAACGAGATGAGAATTATCATGAATATTTCATGGGGCAGCCGAAAGCTCAATGAATTCATATAACCAAAACAAGTCTCCGTTGGTCAAGAGTCTGATTCAAACCAACAACTAGAAAGCAAGATAGGACTTGTACAATCGGTTTCCAGGTTCATATACACAGGAAGGATTTTTATTTTTTTTTTCCACAAAAGGAAATCTAAATCTGGGGGCACTCTTGATGAACAGAACAACAGGTGAGTAGGCTGTAATTCTCCCAATTGCGACGTGGTAAATAATGTGTCAACGAGTAAATCTACTCTCAAATGTATGTGGGTAAGAATAATCTGTTCTGATGAATCTGCCGTGTGAAATGTGGTGAGACAAAATGAACTGGGATCTTCATTTCCACGCCACAGCATCGATATCATCTCTTGCCGACTTGTAAAGCTCAAGCCTTTTAGCAATCTGAGTTCTCCTTTCCATCAGCTGTGGATCCTCATCCAACATTGCACTAAGCCGTTCCTTCTGTGCAAACACCAAAACACTTGCCACTATTATTTTTCATTCCAGTAATTGAATGCACCATCAACATTTCCTAAGGTATCAAAGAACTATTAACATGAGCAGGAAGCCAAGGAACTTCTTGAAGTCAATGGCCTCCACCAAGACCCTTTGTCAATGATTTTCATAATACAGTAACATGCTTTGGCATTTCAAACACAACCATGCTCATTCCATACATTTGTATTTTAGAATACCGAAAGATTTTGAAGCGGACACGCAAACTTCCACAATTTTTTTTTTTTAAAGCTGCCTTATTGAGCCAAGCAGCAGAAAGATAAGCAAGCATGAAATGTCGACTTGGCACACAAGGATGAGCATACAAAAAGAAATGGAAATATCAAGAGTAGTTAACTGCTTTACCTCTCTCCTTCCCAGTTGAGTATAGAAGTGGTTAAGCAATGATCTCTTGGCCTCTCTAACTTGACAGTAAACAATGGCTTTAGGAATAGTAATCCTAAGAGTGTCGCAGACCATTCCTATATAAGCATTGACATTTGAACCTGAATAAAGCAGAACATTTCAGTGCTTGCCAATTTGATCCAGAAGGCAGAAGCAAATAACAGAGGTTTTTTTTATCGAAACAAAAGAAAAATTATTATTGCTACTACCACAGGTGTCCCAACTCCTGAGTTGGTTGCAGAGTCATGATTCATGCCATTTACACCATCAAGGAATACAACACCAGAACTAAATCATGTCAAAAGTTCAGAAAAACAGTTGGGTACGGTTCCACTATAAACATCCAAAACAACCAGAACTCCAGATAATTGAAAGACTTTGAACCCTAAGACCTAGAACACACAACAAACAAGGATGTAAAATAGATTAAGCTTTAGGTAAAAGGCAAATAGTATAAGAATTTTATACATACCAATCCTCCTAAGATGATTATCCGTGAATGTATCCATATTATTACTATTAGGGCGTTGTTCTTTTGGGTTCCTCTCTGGTTCAGTACTGAGCTTCCGAAAAAAATCAACTGTCAGGTAGCTGGACTCCATTTCCACTAATCTTATGACCGTTTTCTGGCTTTCTTCGCGGTATCTTTCCAAAGCTTCATTTGCAGCAGTAGCAATGTCATTGGTAAGTGTTGGAAATCGCTTCAATTCCTGCATTTGTCATAAAGGAGTATAATTTCATTCAGTAAGTGTTATCGATGCTCCAAATCACTTGAAAGGTAAATAACGAACATGTCCAGACTTCATAGCCTTGTGTCATCGGATAGCCATTGACTAATTTCCAGCTTTTCACTAAATTTTCCTTAAAATTGGAGAAACCTAAAGAAATTCTTTATATAGTTTTCAGCAAGTTGTGTCTTCTCATCGAGGGGGACAAAAAGGCACCAACACTTGTATCTTCTACTTTTATGGTGAATAGGAACTGAAACCTATTCAATGACATGTACCCCATATTTCAGGACACAAAACATGACAGATAGCCCCAAAAAGTTAATTATACATTAGAAAAGCCGCAAAAATGTAACTGCAATAAGCAGCAAAAGTAATGAAAAGACATGATTATGCATGACAGAAGTAAAGAGCAAATTTAAAGTGAGCAAAGTTTTATGCAAAACAAAACTAGTTACCTCCGTTTCTGCTATTGACCTCCTCACAAGTTCTTTCAAAACGAAATGAACCTATGACATTACATGAGAAAATTAAATAGTTAAACGCTAACTTTAACAGGAACACACAGTTTTATGATGAATGAAATAACAGCAACAAATCATCAGAATAATAGGAAAGGCTGATAATTATGCTAGTTCTTTTAGTATACTTCATATCGCCTAGTTGGGGGATGCATGTTTAAGAGATCAGAATATAATAAATCTTTCAACAGTTTTTGTCAGGAAAGGAAAAGAAAAAATAAAATCCACTAGGTTCTATGCACTAGTAAATGTGGCCACTGGAAGTTAAAAAATGGATGCACGTATATTCTCCTGTTTGATCGATATGTGGTGAGTGCAAAGTGGCGACACTAACCCAAGCTATTTTCTTTGAAAAAAAAAAGAAAAGAAAAGAAAAAGCTATTTTACAGAACATAAGGAACAACTACAAGTGGCTGTTATGTAACCAACAATTACAAGCAAGAATTACTGCAGTGAATAAGGACATTACAGCATCCACTGAGGCTTCAGCAGGGCCTTTAAAATAGCTAATAGAACCATCAATAAGCCTTCTGTAACCTTGCTCCGGTGCAATCAGATGGGGCTGGTAGCCATCAGCCTGTGTCACCACCCTCTGCACATTTTTCAATGAGAGATGGCGGTCTATAGGAAGCTTTTTTAAAGCAGCTGGCAACTGATGGTCAAAAACTCCATATATGCGATCACCACCAGGTCTCCTGAATTAGCAACTTATTGCTTCAGTAACAGTTATTTCCAAAAGATCAAAAGCTGTGACAGTTAAACTGTATATATATTACTATTCAATGCGAATATTATTTAGACATGTACCCTTTTTTAAGTGAATTATTATTGTTTTAGGCATGTACATTTGCTTGGAGTTGCATACTGCTCCGTCATAATTATGATGGTTGCTTTTCCATTATCTTTACTTTTCTAATTTGATATCCATTCATCTGCCAGTTTTTTCAGCCCTAAAAGAACTTCCCACTTATAATTAACATTTCTTTATCCACATCAAATAACGAAGAAACAGTCGTCTAAGTGGTTTATGAAAACAGGATTGGAAACAGAACAATACCGAAATGAACTTGAGCTCTTTGTTCTTTTTCTTTATGAAGATACTTGAGCGCTTCATTTTAAAGTACCTCAACTCAAAAGGAATTGGTTATGAGTGGAGAGGCTAATCGACAAGAAAGTCTAACTTGAAATCATCTACTTTGCGTGTTATTTGTAGCCCTTCTCCTACTTGTGTGTCCAGTGTGCTTGTGGCTGGATCTCTGTGGCTGTCTCTGTGTGTGTGTGTGTGCTAGCATCCTCTGTGTACTGACTTATTTTGCCTTCTTTTGTTTGTGTTGTAGTCTCCAAATGCTAAATAACTGCCTTTTCTTTCTGAAATAAAGTTTGGTGGAATATTTTAGTTTTATGGATAGCTTTATGAATAGCACTATGGGTTAATTCTTTTCTCTAGAAAAGGCTTGTTACGGTCAAAATTCTAATTTTAACTATAAAACATGCTGCTGAGAACTTAAGACTTTCATTCGACTTTTTCTGTGTGTGCACGCATGTGTATGAAGCATCATAAAGCAACAAGGGGCATAGGCTGAAAACCAATGCTTCTAAAGCATCACTACACCTCCATTTTGTTACATATTCTAGCACTAGTCCAAAAACCAAAGCTTCTAAGGACATCACACATCTCCATTTTGATACATATTCTAGCACTAGTCTGAAAATCATAATTACTCTGGCCAATACACCATCAACAAGAATTGCGTAATCATGACCATATCAATTTTTAAGTAATTTTAGAATATAGTTTCTTAACAGTAGCTGTGGTTGTGAAAGGTCATAAAATCAATTCAACCATACCCTCCGTCCAGGTGCTCCTTGAAGACACGGTCAAATGCACGACAAAGCTCCAAAATGGTGTACAGCTGGGCCTGCGCAGACATTTGACATTATTCTAGCTCACTTTATGGCCAAAAACTCATGGACGATATAGCAACAAAATTTGATGGATCTTCGTTGTTACCCCTCCATCTGATGCAATTGGCCTGCCAATGCGATCCAATTCTGCATTAAGCTCGTCAATTGTCTTATTGATCAAAGCAATGATGCTTGGGATTTTCTGTCTGATAACAGCCTCCAAATGCTAATTAGAAGGAAAGAAAGTGTAATACTTCAGAGCTTCCAGTTAATTAGACAATAATAGAAGAAAAAGGGATTTGATAAGACGAAATACTTGAGATAATAGTTTAGCCAGATACTCAGAGCCCATTTTACTAGCTAGGTGTCCATATTCAGGGCTTGTTTCAAAATATTCACGCTCCTTACGACGTGCAGCAATCATATCAACGTTCTTGTTGATATCAGCTTGTGAACGGTTTACAATCCCAACCCAAGGATGTTGCAGCCTATAAGCTCTTCCTTCAAGAACCTAAAAACAGCAAGTTAAAATGACCATTATGACTCTTGGGTAAAAAAATTATTGTAGAAAAGCAGCACTAATTGATAAATCCATAACAGGATTGCATTATCTAGCAAGTGATAGGCAAGCATGATAAAAAACATACATCCAGAGCATTTGTTCCCTTGTCCATTAGATCCAGTTTCGTAACCACTCCAAAAGTTCTTTCACCTAAATATATAAAATGGCATTTCAAGATCAGATGAAAACCTCATAGACATAAAGTGAAAAAAGGGCAATGAATCAGAAATTAGGGAAAAGCTCCAACCCAATCACACTGCAATCAAAATGAAGACTTGCAGAACAAACGTTAGCTAAAAGCCCAGAAAACAGTCAAGTGGCTCTCAGAGATAAATTACGGAGATGATGGTACGGCTGACAGTACCTGCAGGATCAACTTCTCTTGCCAGTTTGATAGCATCTGAAGTGGCAATATCTTGATTGGCAGGAGAAATAGCCAATATGATGCAGTTAGGCTACAAAATTTTACAATCATTGTTAGGCGAACTACAAGAAAAGGTTCAGAATAACTACATGATAAATAATCAAAGGATTTCAGAAAGCTCGGGAAATTGTGCATAGAAGGAAAAATGCCATAAACAATAACAGAATTGAAACTAAAAGCAATACGTTTCCAATTGGCTGAATGAGAATATGAATGGGCACCTATTCACCTCATTCCTTGTTTAAAGGAGCAACATTTTAGTGGGTACCAATACTCTTCTTAAAAGCACATTAAATAACTACAACTCCATCCATCCATCCATCTCTCTCCCATCCATCCCTCCCTCCCTCCCTCTCCCTCTCCCGCTCTCCCTCTCTCATTCCTTCCCTTTCTGACCTTCTTGCATAAGTTCAAAACCCTTTTCAATAAAAACTAAATGTTTCTTAGAACAGAAAATAAAAAAACTTCAAGAAGTATTATTTACACCAGAAATCATCCAGGATCTAAAAGCCAACATATTTTGTAGAATAGCAAGTTCCACTTGGAAAGATATCAAAAAGCAAGAGCCCACCTTCTCAACATAAGAACGGACCATATCCTCAATATCTTTGACAATGCTCTCCGGCTGCCCCTCTATATAAAGCATGATAATAACATGAATATCGAGAAAATTAACTCTTATCCTCTTGAACAAGAAAATGTGTAAGAATGCTTTAGTTCTATAACAGGAGAAAAAAACAATGAGACTGGTATTACCTACAGCAACCTTTGTGAGTCCAGGGAGATCTATAAGGGTTAGATTGACAACTGCAGCATATAAAAGAATTTCAGTCAAACAAGTTGGATGCCCCAAAATCCCATATAATAGGTTTAAAAACCACACAAACAATTAGTCCAAAACGGAAACAAAAATTGCAAAAACTGAACTATGAAAATAAGTTTCTAACACAGCACCAGAAGTCCTGGAAATTTTAAAATTTAGCCACCAGCTATAAAAACATGACACCTAACAGTTTTCTTTTTTAAAGTTGAATTGATATACATCTTCATTTTGGCTCCTAAAGATATAAATATAGACATGGGCTATGGAAAACAAATTTATGTGTCTGAGCAAATATTGAAAAAATAGTATGGGGGCAAATCCCATTAGCTGAAATCATCAAGGTGCACTTCATCACCAAGCTTACTTAACATGGTCAGACTGCTTCAACTCATACTCATATGTCATGTGGTATACTATATAATGCCAAAGAAAAACTTACAAAAAAAATTTCTTGCAGCCGTATATTGGAACCTTTTATCAGTTCAGCAGTTGATCCACACGGTTCCTTATTAATGTTTTGATAAATATCATATCCAAAAGGGTTTTTAAATGAAAGTGTACTTTACAACCAAAGATTCCCAACGAATATCTCCCACATTCTGCTCAAACATTCATTGAGTAATAAGTTGAACTAGGAATCAACTAAAGAGGGCAGAAAATGCAAACCGTTTGGAGAATATATGCTCAGGTGAATTGGAACATTAGAGATTTGCTTCGTCTTTCCCGTGATACGATCTGTTTCATCTGCAATTTCCTTACGAACAGCAGCTGCACAAGTCAAAGTGAAGAAAAACATTCTTCATTAGTAAGAAAGGAATTGAAATGGTGCAAATCAGAATAATTAAACATCACTTAAACAAATCAATAGATCAATCATCATAGGTAGCAAGTACCAAAATCAGTAAATCTCTTCCTCGAAGCGTGAAGAAACTCGGCGTATTCCACTCCACCATCCGTCTTATGAAGTTGCAGCACCAATGGCCTTCGTGTAACAATACCTAACAAAACAAACAAAGAACATCATATAACTTTCACAGGCATTCGACAAGGATCTCAATAACTGAGACGCGGAGAAATCATTTTGAGATGGTAAAAACTGCTAGAGGTACCAACTACCAAGGAACATACGAAAGGCGCCAAGTTTAACAACTACGAGATGTGAACTTAAATGTACATCAGGAATGAACTTCGAAAAGAGTCGAGCAAAGTCAATTCTTACCAGATCCACGCGGCAAGAAATCTCTTCCAACAACGCTTTCCAGAACTGAAGATTTCCCGGAACTCTATCATCAAACAGAATCGACACCGATCTCAGCAAATTTGAAAAATAAAAAAATAAAATAAAAATTACGCAATGTGACAAAATTTAGAGTGAGAGAATGTAGGTGACCTGACCACCGACGACGGCGACGGACGGAAGAGCTTCCCAGAGGGACATTCCCTCGCCGCCGTGATCGCCGAGAACAGTGCATGCTCTTTGGATTTTGTTGATGAGGCCGATCAAGCTCTCCATAGTCGCCATCGTGTAACGATTCAACAAACGAGCGCAGGTAAAATGCTCCGATTCAGTTAGGTGTGGATCGGAGAAAGCAATGCCGGATCGGAAACGGGAGAGAGAGAGAGAGAGAGAGAGACAGAGAGAGATGGGGCGAACAGACAGAGGAACGAAAATGTTACTTAATAGTGATATTTCATTTGCATGGATTAGCCAGGGTTTTTGGAGCTTGCAAGTAAAGATGTAAAAGATCATTGGCCAAACTATACAAATGGCCACTAGACTTTCACAATTCGAGCGAGTCAATTCAAAATTCAGAACTCATTAAAATTTACCCCTGAACTTCATGGAAGTGTGCGACTTAGTCCAACTATATTAGGGGTGAAAAGGGGCCAAGCTTTTTTCAGGTAGCTCAAGCTCGAGCTCAAGTTTAGGCTTTGCGAGTTGGACTTTTTCGAGCTCAAGCCAAAAAATTGGCTCGAATAAATTTGGAGCTAAGTTCGAGCCTTATGATATTCGAGCCTTCCCTTTGCTTGCCCCATTAGGTTTTAAGTCCTTAACACTCTCGCTTCCTTCGATTCTAACTACACCAAGAGTTGCCGACCCACGCACCCAGTCAGCCACCACGGTACCACTAAGATCAATGGCAGCAAGCACAACGGCAATACCAAAGATTGACGATGATCTCCACCGATTTCTCTAAGATAGCCGGCCTTCCATTAGCCACGTCTCTATTTTTAGCAATGGAAACAACTGTTCTCCAATCTATTGATACCAGCTCCATTTTTCCTGCCTCTCCCACTTGAAATTAGAACCACACACTTCAAATAGCTTCCACCCTATGACACCGCCAACAATCACAGCTTCGATCACATAATCGACTTGGGAATTAGTTGCATTTTTCGATTGCAAATTCTTCGATCTTGTGGCACTAGGACTGGCTAAGGGATGAAGCTAAGGTCGTCTTCCTAAGCCCAAACGTCGACGCGACAACAGATGATGGATTGCAGTGGGTCAGTCGACGTATTGAGGAAGATGATGGCTCATTCATCGAATTTACAAAATCAGGTAGAATAGCAAAAGATTATAAAGTTTGGAACAAGTTATAAAAATTTTCCTTATCGTAAAAAATAACAGATTTTGTCCCCATATTTTATCTAAATTATAATTATGATACCTACAGATCTATATGTGTCATTCGAGCCTAACAAGCTTTCGGGCCGAGCTCGAATCTAAAAAAATTAGGCTTGAGCAATTCGGGCTTGAGCTCGAGTAGTATCAAACTTCAAAAGGGCTGAGCTTGAGCTTAATGGGCTCGGGCTCAGCCCCGCCCATTTTTACCTCTAAACTGTACTTTGCATGATGGACGACATTAGCTTATGAGGGTGAAGTGACTGGCAAATGTCTTATGTGGCAGTAATAGTACTTTTAGAAGGGCCAAACTATACAAACGGTTCTTGAACTTTCACAACTCAAGTGAGTCACTCCAAAACTCAAAACTCTTTAAAATTCACCTCTTAAACTTTATGAAAGTGTGCGACTTAGTCCAATTGTACTTCGCATGATGGACAGTGTTTATGAGGGTGATGTGGTTGGCAAATGCCTTATGTGGCAATGACAGAACTTTAAGAAACAAAAAGAAACGAATTGGAGAGAGGGACCATAATCCTCAATTCTTTGCATATGAATAGAGAAATTCTAGGGTTTGCAAGTAAGAATGTCTGGTTCAGCTGACAACGTGAGAATGGAGTCAAGCCTGAAATTCGGTATGGGAGGAGAAGATTCACTAGTTTGTTTTTTAGGATTAAGTGCAAAAAAGCATCATGCTTGGAAGGAGACCAAGAATATTGGGCGAAGATTTTATGGATATCCCAAATACAAGAAGGTAATCAAGTTGATATTCCCATTTATGTTGTATAGTCTATGTTTTTGTTATTGAAATGAGGTAAGCCATTGTTTGGGTTTATTGGTTTGGGATGCTATGATGACAGGTGGTAAAAGGGTGTAAATTTTTTTGTTTAGGTTGATCTACGGCTCTGTCATCGTGCAAGAGATGTTGTTACAAAGCTTCGTCAAAAGGAGAAAGATATTGAAAAAAAGATTGCAACATTGAAGAAAAAGTTAGCACTAGTGAATCAAGAGAGTGATTTTTTTTTTTTTTTTGCACAGAGAACAGGATTGTTCTGTGCAATCAAGTTTCTAAGTTGAAAAATGTTGTTGATAGTTTGTGCAGAACATGTAAAAGGACAACGTGTGCCCTGGTTTTGGTGATTATGTTTTTTATTGTTGTTTTATGTTCTAATGTTTTTAGAAGAAGGTCTGCGTCTCAGTTTTGTATCATGTAGCAGCAAATGTATGTGTTGTTGCAACTTCCCAAATGTATGCAGGCAACCTATTTTGTAGAGAGACAATGAATGTTAAATGAAGTTTGTGCTTGTGTTTCATTGCTTGAGTTCTGGTTGTCACATTTTTTTATGGTAGGACATGGTTGAGGAAAAAGGTTTTCATGTTAAAACAGAAACATTTCAGTTGAGAGATATTGCATATTAGAATCAGGTTTTCAAGGCAAATCAAAAATAGGTTATTGTGCTAAATTAGAAACAAAACTAAGGCATAATCAAGTATCATATTCAAGTAAATAGGATATTATGCACAATCAAAAACAGAGTAGATGCATCTCAGTAAAATAAAGCCACCTTGCTAAAACATTTATGCATATCAGTAAAACATAAGTAACAGGATTTGAGGCTATAGACTTATATTTGTTGTAGAATTATATTACAAAATATATGTTAGAACAACTTAGGTTGTTAGGCTAGCTATTACAAAATAGGATTCGACTAACTAGTTGAAATGACTCTGCACAATCAGTAGCATAAGCCATCAACAGTAGTTGATTTTGCGCAATCACTACCAAATAACATTTAGCTTTGGTTCTGTCTTTTTATATGCAAAAGTTTGCCAAAAAAAGGCTTTTCCACTTGTTGATTCAATGAATTCATATCTAGCGTTGGGAAGGCAATCCAGGCCGCAACATGGATTATAACAAAATTAATCAATTTAGTAGCACAATTTGGGCAAAATCAGTTTCATATTCAAGTAAACTTACATTTAGAATAGAGAGTCCAGTTCTTGGATTAGTGTAAACCCCAACACGCACTATACCTTGCATTGAAACACCTCTTCCACGCCGTCTACCCTTGCCTATAATTCCCCTAGAAGTTCCAGGTTGTTTAGTTCTAGTATTGGCAGTACCAGAAACTCCTGGTTGCTTCACCTATGCACCAACAAGCTACATACAATAGCACTTACAACCACATAAAGAGCATCTCTTAGACACATAACAAATGTTTCTTAAAATTTCAAAACAAGTATGCTCATTATTGAACATCTTTGCTTGAAAATAATTCTTTTTCTTCTTAGGCACTGCATATATCTCCCATGAACATCCATTAGCTTCGCATATTGCTCTTATTTGTGTTGATTCATTTCTTACATAAGTAAAATCACACTTACTTTGAATTGAAAATTTTATGACAACCCTTCTGAATTGAAAATGGTTTTTAAACACCATCCCGAGCTCAATGTGGTACACATTTGCCTTTTCATTGTAATGTGGCCAAACTAGTTTCTCCTAACCAAAACTCAGTTCTCTTATTCATCGTTGCCTATTTCATAGCCCTCTGGATCAGAACTTGAAAAGGATTCATCATCACTTTCATATTCAAGTCCTTCAGAAAACTTTGTTTTTGCTAATGATATCATGTTAGTGGCTGCACATTTTTTCTTGTTACCACTATCACTTCTTATCCTTGTTAGCCCTTCCAAATGTCATTTTTAAACATTGTAATGACATGATTAATCTTTTCATCCTCTTCAAATTGTAGAGCATCTTCATATTCGATTAACTCAGCCCTATACTCGTCTTCCATGTTCGCACCATCATCATCATTGTCACTCTTATCTTCTTATTCTTCTTCTTCTATGCTACCAGCATCAATATTACTTTCTTATTACTCAACAAAATGATGGTTCTTCTCTTGAACTGTTGTTTTCTAGCCAATGAGCATTTCATCAAATGCATCATCAATCTTAGGATATGACAACTTAGCAATTTCAAGAACATCCTTAGGAACATTAACTTCTAAGCTCGACATAGGCTTACTTCTTTGTTTACAATTACTCATTATGGGCCCAATGCCAATGTGATCAATAAATAGTTCAATACTACCATTTATCAAAACATGTTTTACTCTGTCCCTAGTTGGCATGTCATCAAACAACAATGCAAACTTATTAGACCCTAATCTACCAAACTTTTTATAATAAATTCCTTTGACATCCTTATCATCATACCTAATTTCCTTCAATGCTTTTTTTACACATTAACATGAAATTAGATCATCATCAAATCTCCTCTCATAAATACTATCATCCACGTATATATTGTTAGATTACCCAAAAAACCTTCCACCATGGTGCAGCCATAATGAAAATCCCCCCATCTTGACCCTAAACCTGCAAATGAAATGAATGCCCCTAATAAACAAAACAAATATAAAACCTCACTCCATAAATGCATCCATAACACCTACTAATTTATTGCATCCATCCACTAAAAAAACATATATTAATTCATGGTACAAATCAATAATATCTTACTAGCCTTGATGGCCTTCTCTTCTTTATACAAAACTCATGCTCTATTCGTGTTTGATATCTTTACTAAGATATAAGGTCAACTTATTATTTTAGAAGTAAAACCGGCACTTCTTGGTGGGTTTATGACCCCTTGTCACCTCACACTTTAAAACAAACACTGTTAAGAGCTCACAATACAATTGGACTAAGTTGCATACTTCCACAAAATTCAATGGGTGAATTTTAATGAGTTCTGAGCTTTGGAGTGACTCAATCAAGTTGTGAAAGTTCAAGGGCCATTTGTATAATTTAGCCTTTTTTATTTTATTGTAAACCATATCATTTACCTAAATTGAATCTTTTCCTCTTTTTTTTTTTTTAACCCTTTCCAGCCATGTGTCCTTCGAAGTACCATGTTAGTTGTATATAAATTTGGCCAAAATGATTTTGTTTTTTTTTTCCCTTTAAACAGGTACTAAAATTTGGCTACATAATTTTTAATATAAATTTCACCAAATTGATTACTTCATATTGATAAACATATGAGGGATTTTACAATTTGCAATTCAAAACACTATATAAAATATACACCAAAGAAAAACCAACTAGATAAAAGAATAGGGCTAAATGTGATGATGAAGAATTTAATATTCTTCCAAAGATAATGTTTGACAATCACATTTTTAGAACTTCAAAGAAAAAATAGGATTTGATTCTTGATGCTCTGAAGCAATCTTCTTTCTCTTGTTAGCATGTCTTGACACAACATCATTATTACAAAAGTTATCTTTTTCTGGGCACATACTAAAATTATGACCAACATGCTTGCAAAAGTCTATAGCACCTTCATTGTATTACCAATTCCTTTCTACCCTTCATCCTCTTTTGTTTGGGGCGTCCTTTTGTTTTTTATGTAGAGCATTAAACCAAATTAACTATATCTATCGTAGCCTCATTATTATCAATGGATGTTAAATCTACAACGGATGTTCCTCTGTGTGGTGTGGAAGACTCTTCAAAGCATTGAAGTTCTTGTCAACACTATCGTGATGGCCAATAAATAGAAGAAATTTCAAAGTAATCCTTACGAAGAAGAAGAATAACACTTAGAACATGACGATAAAGTAACCTAGAAAATCAAGATTCTTGCAACTATATACTGTTACTGTTAAGTGGGAAAAATCCCACATGACCAAGAAAAGATGTTAAGCCAATACTTTATATAGTGATATGACCGCTTCATTTATTACCAATTGATTTTAGATTGGACACTTTAACATGATATTAGAATAGGTTTGAAACTGCCCTAACCATTGTAAAAAATAATCCACGTAATAGAGTTGAAAAACAGCCTACACATAGAGAGCATGTTAAGTCGGAAATTTCCCACATGACCAATAAAAAGATTAGGTAAATGTTTTATATAGTGATAAAGTCTTTCTACTTATTGCCAATTGATTTTAGGTTGGACTCTTTAACAACTACTTTACCATCCAAAAACACCTTATGTTTGTTACTTTGTACCTTTTTATGGTGCTTGACAACAAAATTGTTGCAACTTTTTTCTTAAACCAAATATTGAATTGTCTGTCCAAACTCATACTGAAAACTTATTGAATGCAAATGGAGTAAAAAAGTAATAACCTTGTTCTTCTAATGGTGACAATGATATAAAAAGGACCCCTATATTTATCTAACATAGTATCATGCAACTGTATTTGCCCAATATCTTCTATAGCAAGATCAACTTAAAAGTTAATATATTTCAAAATAAAGTATGAATATAAAGATAAGTATTATTTGAAATAAAATAGAATATAATGAAGACTACTCACCTGTTTAATAGATTGGCTCAAGCATGTGTAGGAAGATATAAATCTCTTCTAGAATGCATTTATACTTTCTGATCTCCCAGTGGTTGTCATGCCACCAAAAAAGAAGTCATGAAGATTAGTTGGCACCCAAAATGATTTAATTTGATACAACTCAATTATATGCTTATTTCTATCCTAGTTGTATTTTGCAACCACTAATTAATGAAATTCTTCAATTGTGTCAATCTTATACAAGTTAAAAAATTTTGAACACCAACTTGAATACTTACTCCATAAAATCAAAGTAAACCAACTACTAAATTTAGCAGTTATGTGCCATATTCAAAATGCATGCTTTGTGAAAGGCATCTCTTTTGCAATCGCCTTTGTGATCCATGAATCTTGATCGGTTAATATTATTCGAGGTGACTTTGTCATGAGCAAAGCAAAATTTTGCAAATAGGTAAGAAATTAATTTTAAAAAAATAAATATATAATATATCAAGTCGTATAAGTAAATTTCATAATTTTACAAAAGAATAAAAAACCTATAAAGCTATTTATATGAATGTGCAGGAGCTATTACATACCTAAAAAATATGACATTGTGTATATTACTAACTAGTATGTGCAAGACCTAGTACTATAAATATACTTTAGAACTTTCAAGATACATGTAGGAGGTAGTAAATGCAAGAGCTAGTAGGTGCCTGAATTTGTGTACTAGCTAGTAAATTTGCCTAGGTACTAATAGATATTAAGGGAAGAATGAAAAAGAGTAAAAGATAAATATTATATTACCTTCACCGGCCACTTAAATGTGTTTGTCATTTCATTGCATAGGAGTGAACAACAAAAAAATATAGTCCTTCCGCAATTACCAACAAAGATGCCAAAAGGCATGTCATAGGAATTCACCTTGTATGTGGTGTAGAACACTCCATATTTTTTATACCAATCAAAATAATGAGTAGGAGACCAAAAAATATGTTTTAGATTGTTTTCACTATCAATTGTAAATGCATATTAAAACTTAGGATTATCCTTCTTAGCTTTTTCACAATGCTCCAAAAGCTCTCTCACATCATTTTGCAAATACATTCTCTGAATTTTACTAAAATAATTATGAACATCTTTTGTAAGAAAAGGAAATTGTCCATGACTTACATTTTTCTCAAGCTCCATGACACGCATTATTTGTCTAACAGAGAGTCACCCGTCTTTCAACATAATGATGCATTTCTCATCTTTATCTGTGATATTGTAATAAGAAGGAAGAAAACACACTTCATTAGTGGACAATAAGTCATGATTGTGCTCCAAAATAAAACTAGTGATTTGCCACTCTTCTGGAAAAAATTTCATTCGTTTTTCTCAACGTTATATGCATATGGGCCTTGCATTCACATCTTGTAGAACTCTAATTTCTTTGTTCTTTTGAGTAATCTGTCACTTTTTCTTCCAGTTTTCCTTCACAATGACAAAAAAAATCATGTCTTTTTTTTTCTTACCCTTCTTATTAACAAACCGGCCTTTTCAAATTGGCAATCCATTATGTCTTGCATAATTTTGATAAAGAGCAAATTCATCTTCACTAAGAAAACATTGGCTCATGAATGGTTCACTAAAAATCTCTATTGCACTTTGACCCTCTTCCTCAAAATTGTTTTCTTCTTTTTCTTCTTCGTCACAAGTTCCATCAGTAGGAACTCCATTCAAATCAAGGGAAAATCTTTCATCCATATACAAAAAATTTATGTATAAAAACTAATTTGAGACTTTAGCTAAAAAAACTAAAATATGTAATATGCAATTATTTGTTACCTTTGAACTTTCACACTTGCTCAGAAAAAAAAAAAAAAGTGAAGGCGGCGCGGCTTGAGAGAGTGAAACAAAGACGAAGGCATTGTAAATTATGAAAACAGAAAAATAATGGCAGTTTGGAGGCTAGTGAAAGGGAAGGGAAAGGAGTGAAAAAAAAAATGAAAACAGAGGAAGGGGGAAGGGTAGAAGCATGGGAGGGTATATAGGCAGAAAAAGAATTTGCCGCCAAGAAGCATAAAAATTTTGGGAATGATAGCTATTAAATTGGGGATGGTAACTAGGGTAGAGGAAAAAAATTAATGTTAATTAATATAAGCTTACTTTTTAAATGAGAATCTATAAAGCATTTAATGCTTCTTAAAATGTGCGCTTAGACAAACCGTAGATTTTAATCATGGGGCCAACGGCTATGCTTAAAGACGATTTTCGTTTTTTTTTTTTTTCATTGACTCGTACCTTATTGTATAATACTCTGTATTAAATTACAATATGCTAAAACAACAAAAATTGATACAAAATGAAGCCATTATACATTTTAAAATAGTAGTTTTACCATCACATCTTTAAGATGGAGTATTAAATTTAGAGACAATTCAATCTCCCACAAAGTGTTTTCGACCGTTTTGACTCGAACTGTCTCTTGCCTCAGGCTAGGTTCTATTGCGCAAAAAGTTAAAAACCTCACTTTCAAAACATTTAAGAACAATTGAGCGCAACCAACTTTGGCTGGCAATCAGCAGTTAAAATTGTTTAAGATGAAGGGGAGTATCATCACACAAGATATATAAACAAAGTGGCAGTTAATGAATGGCACAACCCATATGATCTGATTACAGGAATATTAACAACCTTTAAGGACAAACAATCACACTAGCGGCCACAAATTACAAGGAAACAACAGCAGCTACACCTATACAACCAACAACTCACCGGCCACAAACAAGAAAACAGAACATGACACAAGGTTAGTCCACGAGTCAATAGTAGTTCCTTCCGGTCTTGTTTGCTGATCTTTTGAGCAGAGGAATAGCATTCTAGGTCAGAAGCAACACCTATTCGTTCTTCCTAGCGGTTCTTTTCCTTCTCTTTTCACTGTATATTTGAACATTCATCGGCTTGCGAGTAATAATCTTACAATAAATCAGAGTATTGGGACAAAAGAAATTAATCGGCCATGCGGGAGAGACCTTAGAGCTTTCCAATTTTACCACCAACTGCTGCCGCTTGCTGTCCATCTAACATTACCTGTCATTGGGTGCTGCGTGTTAACCCGCTTCGAGCTGGGTTTCTGCAGGAACACATGGTATTCTAAAATAAGCTTTCTATGAAACAAAGTTACAACCCAGTGAATCAATGTCAGTATGCTAGCAAATTCAACGACAAGTAAAGAGGCTCCATCATGCACAAATGCAAGAAAATGTGGCCCTTTGAGTTGATCCAATTTAACTGCCTACATCTAAACTGATCCCACAATTCTAAAGACCAGTTAAGATGGACCTGTATGTACGGATGGGCTACAAGCACATGTCCATGGCATATCACATAAATCAAAATACACTTATAAAATCAGGAGAAAGCGAAGCCAACCACTCTCTTTGAATTGTCTTCACAAATAACTAAGTTGTAACTTGTAACCCATCTATGCATATGTCAATACCATAAACTATAACATTAGAACAATCTAGCAGGTATTCCTTCAACAGTACTCTTTGTGATCTGAAGGGATTAACTTTAAACCCTGGGAAACAAAATTATTTCAACAACATTGAAACACCCACAAACTGTAGATGATCCTCACCTTACTATTACAAAATAGGGATCATTAGGGATGACAAACAGGTGCCTAAATCTACCATTTACTCATAATCCATTATGATTTAGAAGCATTATTTTTTGAACTTTTTCATCACTATGATAAATTGGAGAAAGTTATGAAGTATAAGGACATGCTTTTTTTTTAATAGCGCATAACAACAACATGCTTTAATTATTGCACAACATAAAAAATCAAGCCAAAACCAATTTGAATGGTTAGAGAAGCTGTGCTACAACATAAAGCTAGTTAACTTCCAAAACCATGTGGGTTAATGCCAAGTGCTAGGAAGCATTGTTCAAGGAATTACTTTTTAAGATAAAAGCATGAGGTAATGATATAAAGGATATCTTTAATGAAAGTACCTCCCAGAGAGCAGCTGAGCAGCATTAACAGTACTCTTAGAGTGGCCTAATCGCTTGGTCCTATTCTCATGCTCTTTCTCCAAACGCATGGCTGCCACCTCCTTCTCCATTGCAGCCACTTCTCTTCTCATCTTTTTAGCTTCAACCTCCATTGCTTTTGTCAATGTTTCAACCTTCTTTGCAAGCATCTACAGGAAGAAAAGGCAATTTAATTCTAGTATGAATCATGAAACATTCATTAATGCAACATTCAGTCAAATACAATAAGAACCTCAATAGCATCATCTTTATCCTTGAGACTTTGATCTTTTTCATGACCAGCTTTCCTCAGTGCTATGACTTCCTTTTGTAGTAAGTCATACAACACGCCTGGAACAGTATCCTTCATATCTACAGGTTGAAACTCATTCGGTTTATCATGATTAGCAGCATCAGTTTCCTTGATTACATCAGAGGGCTGGTTATATGAATTAGTTGTGTTTGCTCCATTCAAGAGCACTTTAGCTCTGTCAACTGATCTTGTGCCTCCATCAAATGATTTTGATGTTCCCTTGGCATGTTTCAACACTGTAGTGGAACTAGACGTCAAAGATTTGAGCTGAGAAGTAGGTGTCTTCTTGGACAAAAAGCCATTGGAAGTAAATTTAGATATGTTTTCAGCTCCACCAAGGGACTGACGCCTAGAAGGTCCATTGCCTGCACTTCTCCCTTCTGAAGCACCACGACTGCCAATATTTGAAGACCCTCTCAAACTGTCTTCCAAAACTTTTAGCCTTAATTGATACTTGTCCTGCCACAAGAAACAAGCATTTTTACCATCACGAACAGAATAACAACACCAGTTTTTGAGGATAATACAACAGGTCTGCATGAAGATTATTACTTTTAGCAGTGCCTCATACTTTGCAGTTCGCTCAGCAATAGAAAGCTTGTCACGAAGTTGCTGCATCTCTCCCTGGAGAAACAAAATTAAAGTTCTAAGGACAATAGCAGGTGCTTTTGTTTGGAAAAGATCTCAGTTATAACAGTCACCTGCAAAAATTTTCGCTCCTCCAGCCATTGTTTTACAGGCATCACCTTGTCATTAGCATCTTTCCACTCATTTGCCACAACTGTAGCAACTCTGTTAGCTGTAACCTTCGCTCGTGCTAGCTCTCGGTCGAGAGTTTTTCTTTCTTCCTGAGAAACAAAATAAAGCATGTCCACTTGAGAAATAGTTAAGGATCATATTGCCAACGATATACAAAAAATGTATAGAATTTTACATTCATCTCTTGCACTTTCCGCTGATAATCTCTAACAGCATTTGCAGCTGCCCCCCCAGCAAGAACAGCCTCTTCCAGTTCCCGTACAGTTTGGGTTAGCTTTTCAACCTCTGCAACCTTTTGGCGATGCATCTTATCCAAAATTTTGTTTTCTTCCTGCCATGAAGAACCAGCAGCATTTACTTTAATCATTAGGAGGAGCATAGATAATTTGACCTTCAATTTTATTAAAACCATTCACAAACATATACCACATGTGAACATCATACCTGGCAAATTTCTATCTGTTTCATAAGCTCTTGGTTCTTGTTTTGGAGATCGTCCACCATAGAGGCCTTAGCCAGGGCAGCCTGCACAGTCCTCTCAGCCTCAAGTAAAGCAGCTTCCTTTGACTTGGTTAGCCGATCCAGTGCTTTGTTGTCATCCTGAAGCTTTGCAATCTGCAACGAACCGAAAAAATAAGACAGGCAGCTTCCATCTACATCTAGAATCTTTTTAAAAAAAAATGATAAGAAACAAGCCACGCACACACACATATCGTGATGAAAAGGCTCAAGATGCAGGCAACACCTCTTGTCGAGCAAGCTTCAGTTCAGCTTCTAAGGGTGCAAGAATTGCTTCAATTGGAGGCATATCATCATCCTTTTGAGCAGCATGAACCCTTCGAAGTGTAGCTTCAGCAGCAAACTGAGCTGCCATGGAGGCTTTCTTCTCATCGTTGAGCTTCTTAATTTCAAGATTCTGCATCAAATATAATGAAACAACATGCAATTATAAACGTGGCATCACCAACAAGAATCAAAATAATAAAATAAATCAAAGTATATTCCAGCAATACCTTGCTTTCAAGAAGGGATTCAGTCAGCTTAAGCTTCCCATCCACTTTTGAGAGTTCTTCAGTGAGCTAGGATATAAGAGAGCATAGAGAACATAGTCAGCAATCACGTCACACATGATAAAGCTTTGGGAAGAATTATGAGGCCCTATCCTTAAACAATAATAGATGCAAATGATGTGGGATGCAAATGATGTGGGACATCCAAATGATTGTCTCATACATCCCAAGACAAAAGAGAGAAATGTCTAATTTACTGGTCGGGCCCATTTCAACTGTATATGGTTCAGGTTAGGAAATTTTATCCACGAGAAATAAAAAAGACATTTGCACTTGGTTGCCAGTAAGTTTTTAGTATTGTAGCAGAAGAAAGGCTACATTAGCATTAGAGGCATAGTCAAAACAAGCTGATCTATTTCTGAGAAACAAAAATGAAAGAAAGGATGAACTTTTTATAGGTAGAACATTAGAAGAAAGATCAGTTTGCATTTTGCGAAGAGTTCCTGGCAAAGTAGCACATTCACCTCTATTAGTCATAAGATTACCCATTTTCCTCATTCTTTAGAGCTGAAAGGTACCTTTATCAGCATCCACTCACAGAACCATATCCTAACATACTCAACTTTCAATCTCGACAAGCTCAACTTTCAATCTCGGCAAGGCCCTTGAATCCATATCACTACCAAAGACTCATTTCCCACGCATGGGAGTGAGAATATTTCCCAAAAAAGTCAAATTGCATATATAGGACATCATGTTGCTAGATTAGTTAGAAAGATATAGAATGATGAAAAGAAACACAAAATTATCAAGGAGCTATCGAAGAGATCAATAGAAAGAATAAAAGGCAAACAAAAGGCCCCAATTATGAAACAGTAGGATCTATATTCGAACCACTTTCTAAATTCAACACTGAAGCTCATATAACTGCTATATTTCTCAAAAATCACTACTTAATCAAGAACGCATTATTTAAAAAGAAAGAAAGAAAGATGCTAGCATTCCTTAAAATAGAAAAAGAACGATCAAAATAAATAACATCTGACCTCTTCAACGGCCTTCTCTCTAAGTCTTTCAGACAATCTCAGAGCCTTGATCTCCGCTAGTGCTTCTCCCAACTCTCTCTCTTTGTCTGAAACACAGTCCAAAAAGAGAAAAATCACCAAAAGTTCAAATGACAACGAAGAACACTATAAACTCGACACCAAAATCGAACCCAGAAACAACTAGATCGAGCCACATTACAGACCTCTAACTTCATTCTCCAACCGATTGAGCTCAACCTTCACCGGATCCGACCCGTGAAGCAACGTAATGAACTCATTATCACCGTCAATGCTGGGCATCCTCACCGGCCGCCGCCGAAACGACCCCTTACCCCCTCCACTCTCCTTAACCAAAGCCGGCTGCCCCGCATTCGATATCACCGCAGGATACGACTCACTCCGGCCATTGCTCCCATCCCCCACCTCTCCGGAAACATCCGCCATCTCCGATCCAAACCCCTCACAACAATCCTCCGTAACAACCAATTTCCGGCTACACACCCCTCGCTACCATAACAGACCGAACCCACCTCCCAGGATCCGAATGCTAGGGTTCGGAATCACTCGCGACGAGGTTAGTGTAGATATAGAGGTAGAGAAAGTAGGAGCTTTTTGCCTTTTTAAGGAGATTGCTTCTCTCTCTAGATTTAGGATTTTAAATCTGGTTAGTGTCAGTACTTAGTAGTAAGCAGTGACACTGTGTCTTTTGTGACTCGTCGTTGAGTCCCTCCGCGCTTTTCAGGGAAAGAGAGGGGAGCTAATGACAGGAAGAGAGAGGGAGAGAGAGAGATTAAGGTGATTAAGAAGGTTAGGTTAATGGAGTAACTACGGATTAGTGGAGGGGACGCTTTGCTGTTGGGCAGCCACCATCTGTTAATTAATCCGAGTCTCGAGATAAAAGCGTTCTGGGTGATTTAAATACTTGCACTTTAACACCTCGCACGCTTCTGGGATTTTGTTTTATTTGGCTCGACAGAAAAGCTATTTTGCATTCCCCAAATTGAAGATAATTACTTTCTTTTGATTAAGCTTTAATGGTGAAATCGAAATGTGATCTTAATGCATTTTGTAATTTTTTTTTAACCTTAAATTGACTATAATCACCTATTGAGGTAGAAATATTATAAAACGAATATCATGTTGGTCCAGGCAGTTGTGATCTATTATCAGGATCCCGTATACATGGAGGTGGCATCAATCATAATCAAGAAAAATATTTGCACTTTGGCTCTAAGGTTAAAATGATATTATACTTTGTCCACTGTCAGTTTGATAATGTCCAATAGTAATATTTGAAATCTTAATTTAAATTATACTGTGAAGTAATTTTAGTTTGTATGTTACTTTTTTATAATTAATGTACATTTTAAATTATAATTTTTTTTATATAAATGTAAAATAATTTTTTTTAAGAGAGGAAAGTGTACAGTAGGGGTTAAAATGTATATTTCTAAAACGGGAAGGACAAAGTGTAATACCACCTAAATCTTGAGAAGCAAATTATAATGAATAAAGTTAACCATGGATACCTTAACCGTTAAACTTTTCCAATTAATAATTCTAAATCCTAAACTTTTAAACCTATTATTCCTAGCCTAGACTTTTAATTCTGCCCCCAAAACCCCAACCTCTCAGCCAATCTGCAGCCATAGAAGCCACCACCACTAACCTAGCCCACTGGTTATGCAAAAATGAGAGGGGGGAAGGATAAGCTCAAGGCCTGTTCGCCTCTCAACCCAACCCAACCCCCCAATCGCCTTGACTCGCTACATTGCCCGCATAGCCGCTGTCATCGCTCGCCCTAAATCATTACTTTCGCCGCCTCTGCCGATTGCTCATCTTTCCGTTCCGTGTCCTTGACGTCCAACTTGTCACGCCACTCAAACTTCCCTAGCGTGGAAACATGAAGGCCTTCTGGATGCAAATTATGCTGCCAGAGTTAGATTGGAATTGAAATCGGCAACCAAATCCCTTAGTAACATCTCCATCTTCGCTCTCTGTAAAACTACAGAAACCAAGATGTTTGATAAAGGTAAAACCTAAATCCAAGGTGCAATCGTGACGTGAAAGTCAAATGTGTCAGAGAGCAAATCAATGTCAGGAGCAAGAATTGAGTTAAGGGATCAAATTGAAGTCTAAGAGGGAGACGAAGTCTAAAAAACTGTCATGGTAGTGGCAGATAGAGGGTAAGGTTTAAGGATGACATGAATTATGGTTTTGAGGATGGCAATCGACAACAGCAACGGCAACAGGGCTAGCGGTGGCAAATGAGAGGTTGGATTTTTAGGGGTTAAAAAAGGAAGAGCTCAATTGATTTTGATAAAAGTTTAAGGGGTTAGAATTAGTGAGTAGAAAAGTTAAGGACTAAATTTGTTATTTTAAATTTATTTCAATGTTATTTAATGTCATGTCAATATTTTTCATCCATTTTAATGGTTAAATTGACGAAAAATATTCAATTAGGACGCGCAATATAAGGTTAGGTATTTTAATAAGATAAACTTAAAGGTTGATACCCATTTGGGATTAAAAAAAAAAAGTTAAGGTACCCCTAGTGGACTTTTCCCAAATTATAATTAACCCAAATATTTAATAAGAGATGAATTCTACAAGGAATGGAATCTCTCATGAATTACACTTAGAAAAAGCCTATGATGATACTTTCATTTATAAAAGAAGACTTTTATGGCATATTCAAGGTACACACAAGAAGTCAACTTTTCTATAACTATTTCACTCAGTTTTAGAAAGCCAACTTGAATGATGAAGGTTTTTCCCTAGAGACATAACTTTGGGGCCTTTTGATGTTATATTTTAGGGCAAGTACCATGTTCCCAGTCCAAGCAACTAGCACATGAAAATCTTGTTCACCAATTTCATTAATAGTTTTGCTATTAATTTGGCACCATTTGTAGGTACGATATAGTGGGATACGTGAAGACTTTAAAGGAATAGTGGTTAATCTAGCAGTGATAATGTTGCTGATAGAGGCTAAAACCCACAGGATTAGGTGAAAAACCCCCCAAGGGCAGGATGGAATGGGGGAGGAACATAAGAGGTGAAGCTCCCTTGCCTCCTTAAAGACTAGCAAATGGGTCAAATGCCTGCAACTTTAAACAATGATCAATTTCAGGCCCTCTAGCATGGCTTGTTGGAGTAGTTGAAAGCCACAATCCAGCATGAGTTTAAGAGGGCAATTCCTCCAAAAAGGATAATAAATCAATAGAAAGTCATTTAATCCACAATGGGTAATAGGCCTCATTGGAAGTACCTACCACATGAATTTATAGCCTTTTCAAAGGAAAAAAAAATGGGTGACATAAGCACGATTGTGGGGAAATTGGACCAAATAGAGGAACGTCTCAAGGCTACAGGTACTTTTCTAAAAACTCGGTCCAAAGTCATGATCAGTTATATGTGGGTGCAATCGCTCACATAGGAAATCATAATGCCTCTACCCCTGAGGGTTTCAAGATGCCAAAGATCAGTAAGTCCCCACCCTTAAAATTCTTGATCAAAGGGGCCTCTCATAGAGCTAGCAATGAAAAATGATGCTCCAACTGTAAAGGAATTGCCAAGAATGGTTGACAAGGGTAAAAAAACATAAGTGCTTTAAACTTCCCCATGAATCATTGGCGACGACAAAGGCAAATATTAATTGACCATGAGAGTTTGAAATAAGGTGAAAAAAAAAAAAAGCATACCCAAGTTGAAAGCAAGAGAACGAAAGTGAGATCTAAGATAGGCATGACACTTGCCAAATGATAGGCAAAAAATAAGGGTGTTTATATGGATGAAGGAATTTGGGATGAATTGAGAAGGGAAGATCTGGTAGAATTCACAAAGTTAGAAAAATGAGATGGTGGAAAAGAAACCTAAGCCTAGCCTAAAGTTGAACAGGGAAAATGGAAAGATAATCCTTTTTGGGTATATGGGTTCGATGCTTCGATAAAGGCATAGTAGCCCCAATTCCTGCTCGCTATTAGTTGTTTTTAGTGGTGATCCTCATCAAATCCATGTTGAGGGCGTTTTTTACCAATGCAACCTCACCAATATTGAGGGAAACTACTCAAGTATTCTCATCACCCTCATCATTTTCTCAGGCGAACTGTCCTTCTGTTTATGACAAGGCACTAACAGTGATTTTCCCTGCAATTGATTTTATGAGCTATCTGGGAAAGAGAAATAAACCACCGATAATTGTGTTAAGAGTGGCAGCCATCCATTGGAAGGAAGAGAAAAAATTATAGATTAAAAATAAATTACTACAAATTAAAGTAAAATTACCTTATACGAGTGATAGAGACAATAGAATATGGTGAAAATGAGTGGTAGAAACCCTAACAAAATGTAGGTGAACAACAAAGAGCGAGCAAAAAGGCAGAGAATTTTTTATTTCTTACAAAATAGTGAAAATGATGAAGAGATGAAGAAAAAACCAATATTTATAACTTAATAAGGTCTTTTCACCTCCATTGTCTTAAATATCACCAGACAATCATCATTATGATGGAATAAATCGAGCCAACAACAAAAGGCCACATGGCTCTTTACTGCTACAAAAGCCACATGTGTATTGTTGTGATAAGACAAGCATTTAATAAGCATTGTTTTGCCTAGCTTACTTCATAAAAGGGTTATTTTATAGTTAATTGACTTTAAAAAAAATGTAAGAACCCATCTCCCATATTTTTTAGGGCAAACATATTGATATCATATTGGCCTTAAGAGATTCAGACTCAATATTAGGACCCAGTCACAGGGAGGTCCAATTCAACATTAACCATAACCAATGAAGGTATTCGATAAGAAAGGATTTGTACAAGGAATAGAATTTCTCATTAATTACACTTTAAAAAGGTCTTGGATGACATTCACATCTTTAAAATGAAATATTCATGACACATTTAAGATAAATATGAAAACCCCATTTTTTTCATAGCTACTTTGTTCAATTTTAGAGAGCTAATTTAACCGTAAAGGATTTTTCTCAAAGACACAACTCAAAGACTTATAGCCTATTCGGCACTAATTAACATATTTGGTTTAACGTGTTTTTGGATATTTTCCATGCCACCTGGTATGGGTCCCATGGTTATACTCCTCTAATAACCCTAAAGTTGATTAGAATTACATTATGCCATGGTAAACTTAGATCCCCACGTGGGAAGCAAGCTTCACCACCCAACTACTTTTCTCGGTTAGCTCTTGTTCTGATTTTGTTTCCACAGTCAATTCACTATTCACATAATGGAATTTCTTAGAAATAGTAAATGTTTTTCACGGCTTCTCTAAAATAGCACTTCACAAGATCAAAGGTAGCCATAAAAATTGGAAGAAGAAAGGCAACACCCAACTTACCTGAGGAAACCAGAGGTCTAACCAAGATGTTTATGGGAATAACAGCAGTAGCTGGAAAGTATGATGGAAATGAGCACCAACAACAAAACTGAAGATCGGCTATCAAATTCGAACCTAAAACCGAAACAAAATGCCAAACGGTGACTTTGAAGGAGGAGATACGGCAGGCACAAGGTAGATGCGCCATGTACATAGGGGTGGCGCCACGTTGGTGTTGCCACCACTAAGATTTGGAAAAAATATGTATATGATATATAATTTTTAAAAGAATATTTGTTTTGCCCCCATAGAATTTTTAGTGACGCCCCCACTGAACTATTAGTGCATTAATTTAGTTGTGATAAGTGATTAAAATGAAAATATGAAAAAGTAAGTGGCAAAACTACAAAACGTAAAAAATATTAGTACTACTATAAAATTTGACCCATAAATCTATTTTATTCCTTCTCTTACGCTTGCAACATAGACGCAAATAAAAATAGTATAAAACCTAGGCTAAGACTTTTCAACGCAACTAAAAGCCCAAAATTGCGGCCGGCACGGCAGTATCAAAATTTTGCTCCTCCCTCAGGCAAAGGCAGATTCAATCTCAGATACGATGAGTATTAATTGTGCGAGCCTTCTCTACTCTGCCATTCTTTTGTACTTCTAGAATTGTTACCCCTGCTCCTGATGAACAGAGCTGTCGCAAACCTCTCTCAAATTTCATCTCGATTGTATTTGTTTATATTAATTTTTTAGGTAATTCTAAAATTTTAGAACCCTAATGCATCAATTTGTAGAATATAAAGTAGTATATATTATTATTATTACTATTATTTAAAATTTTAATTTTATTATTTTTATGCAGTTTATGTTATGGAGAGATACTTGAAAAAAATACCAAAAGAAGCTCGATTCTCTCATGAAACAGATGTTGATACTGAAAACAGATATATTTGATGGTATAAGTAATGAGGTGATTATGCAGCATTTTCAGGCTATGAAACCTCATTATGGACAGTTATAAATGTGAAAATATTTTATTAATAATATTTTTGTTGCCCCCACTGACATAATTTTCTGGCTCCGCCCCTGCATGTACAACAAAGAAGCTCACACTCATTCACCCAAAATGTGGAAGAACTCACCCAGCCAAGAGAAGTGAACAGAGTCACAAATCATTTGGAATCTCACAATGTCCACTCTCCATATAAATTGTAGCCAGCTCCAGTGACATTCCGGTGAACAGATGTGCCTTGTTTTAACTGGTGCTAACTAGGTCTTCCATCTTTCCACAGTACATGAGTTTCTCGGGTAAAGAGGAATTACCCATGGTAAAATTGTAAATAATTACAACTTTTAATGGCATTGTCTAAACTGGCAATTAGGTCAAAAAGGATAATGTGTCAAAACATGTTAATTGGCTCGAGTTAATGCCATCTGAACTGGGCCTTAAATTTTGAATAAAATCATAGTAGATTGCCTTAAATAATATAGTCTTATACAATGAAAAGAATTATTGTGCTAATGCATATAAGAACAATAACTTAGGTATAAAAGATGTGAGGCAAGAGTTTAATGTATTTAGAGAGATTTAGGGTCAATTTATTTTTCATTAAAATTAATGTATTGTTGTGCAGTATTTAAATGTAACATGACTATTTACCCAAATTATTAATTTATTGAAATCTTATATTTTAACAAGTCTAAATAATAATTTAAAATTATTTTTCAAATTAAGTATTCTTACTAATTTTTTTACTTATCAAACCTAAAAAGAAAAAGAAAATTTAATTACAAATATTTAATTTTTACAAAATATTTTCTAAAATTATTTATTAAATATATGATTTTAATAAATTTATAATTTAGGACAATAGTGCATATTAAGTTAAAACCAAGGGGATGAAAATTATTTTAAAATGTATTGGCGCTTGTACAAAGATTTGGCCCCGATATAATTTGGTTGATTGTGATTGAAGATGTTTCAATGTCATAGACACAAAAAAAAAAAAAAAATGTAATTGCATTACCAATACTTACGAAAGGAATACAATTACCTCTCTTAAATGTTTCCCAAACCTTCCATTTATAGCTTTTGATTGAAATCCACTTAATCACATAGACTTTAATTCATGAAAACATGCACTTTTACGTAAGAGAACTATTAAAAAAAAAATTTCTTTTTTAAGATCAACATAAAAGTGAATATGCTGTATATTTCATTAACGGAATGGAATTTACTTTAAAAAAAAAAAAAAGAGTTAAATACCATGTTAAAACTAGTCATACCAACATTGGTTAATAATTAAGCCCGCAAATTTAGGTATTGTTATGATGCACATGGTTGAAATGAAAGACATGTTGGACAAAATAGGGATGCAAAAATAGATGATAGTGCAACGCAACCTCCGTTCACTTGATAAATATGTGAAGTATGATCCAATGTCACTTTAACTTATTTGATACTCTTTCCGTCTCATTTTGCTCACTTCATTTCCATTTGGCAAGTATTTTAAGGTTGGTTACTGTTTCCTACCTCTTTCCAATTATGCCCTTCATCATCTTTCTCCTTATCTCTCGTCGTCTCGTTCCACGGACCTTATCCTCTGTTGACCCTCCGCCTCCTTCTTTACCGTCCCCAGCCACTCTCACAACGTCATCATCTCGTCACCTGAACACTATACAAAGCAATAGCCTCCGTCTCCTCAACTACCTAACCATGGCGGAAAACACCGTAACAAGATCGGAATCAGTCAAATCGGTCAATTGAGTCTTGATTTATGTGTCAAAGAACAGCCCCCCATCAACCTGAACTTGTCAACTATTAGCTTCATATGTATGATGAACACCTTCTTCATCCTTTAATCAAACACGTTTTACTCCGGGTACATGATCCTCATGCCGAAATTGATGATCAGGCTATCGGTACCAATGAATCGGTAGCACAAAGCAACACAATCAATCAATCCAAAGTGACGAATCAATCTAGCAACAGAACCGGTACCTCAAAGATTTGAACGAATTGATCTGACAATAGGTGAAGGAAATAGAAGGTTTGTTTGGGAAGGAGAGAGAGAGAGAGAGAGAGAGAGAGAGATGAAGACGTTGACATTAAGGAAGTCGGAACTGCCTGTATGATCCAATGGTGAAAGCTGCTTGAACTTCTCGTGGAAGGTGGTGAGGTTTGTGGCTTTGTTGATGGTATTGAACTTGGGGAGAATATTGAGATGTCAAGGAAAAGGAAAAGTAGAATAAAGGATATAATGCTAAATTTGTTTGGTAAAATTTACTAAAAAAAGAAATAATACAAAGATTTGGGACAACAAACAAAAAAAGTTATGCAAATAATATGGGACAAATGAAGTATTTACTTGAGACTTATCCAATGAAAGAAGTGAAAGAGAGAGACTTCCACTTTCATCCCAACTGTTTAGAGCTTCAAATTTTGAACCATTTATTTTCTTTTGTTTGTTTTTAGTTGTTTTAGAAAGTTATGATTATGAGTTTCTACATAGGTTATTGAATTTGTTTTTTTTTTTAACGATCACCATATATTTAATTAAAAAATAACAAATGTATATCAATATAATGTTATGGCTTTATATACGTATATGAAGATCCTTGAAAACCCAACTGAGTTTATTTACATCTCAAACTGAATTGGAACCGAACCACATACTTTGTGGGGTAACCCATATCTTTCGAATTAACTAGACCGAATCGCTAGCAAATGCTAGTACTGGTGACCATAGCCATTTTGCTTGATGAACGGTTAATTACATGTTTAGACCCTAGCTTTTAATAATTATTTTTACTTTAACCCAAGCCTTTATTTTGTGTGTAACATGTCCCTAATTTCAATAAAATATTTCATTTTAGCCATTTTTTTTTTTTGTCTCAGATAGAAAAAATCATGTAAGATTTAGAGGAAAAGTTAGTTTTAAATCCTAAAAATTTTCCCTTTTGTGAAAAACACCTTGAGACTTTTCTATGTAACGATCTAACCATCATTTTCGCAATCCGGACTCATCCTCTCCGTATCACCCAGCGAATGTGCCTTTTACATCATCCAGCCCAAGATCTGATCTGAATAAGAAATTGCGTGAAAATATGGAATCGATTTTAGTGGAACTAAAAAAAAAACAAAAACAAAACAAAAACAAAAACACGAAAGTTAAACAATAAATTCACTCCTTTGAAAAATTCAAACCATACCCGAAATTCATCCATCGGTGCAGCCTCCAGCGAAACAAAAAGAAGAGAGAGTTTCTGCGGCGGAGAGGATAAGGGCGTGAGACGCGAAGCGGATGACGACGGAGAGGATGAGGGCCACAGATGCGGCCGTGGTGGGGGAGTTCTGGCGGTTGGGGGTTCTGAGGGAGTTCATCCAAGTTGTCCACCAACTTCCTCGACTTGCACAATGATCTCCGAGAGATCGGAGGCGAGATCTGGTGAAGGTTGGCGAGAATGGTGGAAATGGCATCTGGACTCACTGATTTGGTTGCCCTGGAAGCGTCGTTCTGTGTCAGCTACTCAGATTGGAGTGGCTTTTGCCCTTTGGCAACGCCATTGGAGGGTTCTGGGTTTGCAAGTTTTGAGGGAAAATGGGGATTTCGATTAAATTTCCCACTTTTCTGTTTCAATTGTTTTGTTTTTGCCAATTCTTTTTAGCTCCTATTTGGATTAGATTAGGCGACAGAGGAAGTCGTGGAGGCTCTGGAAGCGAGGGAGCTTTGTACAAGGATCCAAGAAAAGAATGGAGGCGACCTCGGGATGGAGGGTGACACGGGGAAGCAGTAGAACTGTGGAACTTGATGGCAGGGACGTCGGCGAAGACTGAGATATACTTTTCTATGGCACCGGTGTAGAAAGGGGAATTGAAGAGCAGGCTGATGGCGAGGATGAGATCAAAGTCTAATTGTTAGATAGAAAAATGGCAGAAATCTCAAATTTGTACTAATGTTTTTAGTTGGGTGTTAATCTGTTGCTACAGTTTTTCCCTAATTTTTTACTAATATTTAAAACAATGACTCAAATATGTCATTATCAGTTAAAAAATAACAAAAAATAGTAAAAAAATAAATTTTAAAATCTTGTGATTATTATGTAACTTTTAGAATTTTTGAGACTTTAGCCAAAAGAGGGTTTAATTTTCGCCTTTGGTGCTTTAGCCTCATTGCTGTATCTGTCACTAGCTACTTAACCCAATCACGGCCCATCTTCTATCTCTTCTGTCTCTGCTATCCGATCTCTCCGATATCTTCGCTAACATTTAAGAGATAGAGAAAGAGTCAAATTACAAAAGGTCATTAAAATTTATTAAAATTTACGTTATCACTCTAAAAGTTCAAAACTTGTTACTTTTAACATTTTCTAGTAGCTTTTTAATGAACAATGACATATCCACTGTCAATTTAAAACTTGAATAACATATCCAACCCACTTTAAAAAATTAGTAGGAAACTAGGCAAAATTAAAAACAAAAAAAAAATTATTGTTACATATCTACACTCAACCTAAAACATAAGTGACAAATTTAAGATTTTTGCCTAAAAGTATTTATGCTTCTCATGGAAAAAGGAAGAAAATTTCAGGGGTTACAACTAACTTTTTCCTCTACAATCTATGTTGGCGTTGCGCTTTCTGTCTCTGATAACAACTTCTATTTAAAAAAGGGCCAAAATGAAAATATTTTTATAAGGTTAAAGACACGTTATAAACAAAATGAAAGTGAAGGCTAAAACAGGAATAATAATTAAAGATTAGGGTCCAAGAATGTAATTAACTTGCTTGCCGAAAGAAGAGACCAAAAACAAACACATATAAAGAAGCCAATATCAAAATTAATTGACGTTGTTTCAACTTTCAACTAACGTGAATTTTCATGTGATTGGACAACCAAAAAAAAAAAAAAGGTAGAGAACAGAAGGGACTGCAGAAAAGAGCCGAGCAGCTCCCCCCTCCCCAGTGTCCTCCATATGTATCCCAGTATAAACTATCACCTGTCAAAAGCCTGGAAATCTTTTGCCGCTTTATACATTTGCTTCAACTCATTGCAGTTTGCAGTTGCAGCTCTGCTCTCTGCTTCCTCAGCAACTCTACCTTCTTCTGATGGGATTTCTTTCTCCCTCCTCTTGTCCCCTCTTAACTGTACTAACTGACTTGCTCGACCTCATTGCTTTGCCGATCTTGCTCTTCTTTTGTCACGGTTCCTCCACCCACGATTCCATTGACATTTCCATTGCAGTCCTGCCTCTGTGGTTTAACACCTGACTTCTTTGGGGAAATGCTGTTATTGGATTTCCCATTTCCGTTCTCTTTTTCAGGCAATGTGGGGGTCTCTGCAGCAAAACTAACCTCTGGTGCAGTGGTAGCCAGCAGTGAAGGGGAGCCTGAATTACCAGAGCCTGGAGGTAGAAAAACTCCAGTGCCAGGAGCAAGGATTCTTGGTGGGGGGTGCCTTGGAGCAGCAGGAGCCCACGCAGTTGACACAGGTGTTATTGGGACTGGAGAAGGAAACGTCATTGCTGGTGCAACTGCTGTTGGCACAAACAGAGGCGGGACACCATTTGCAGGTGCGACTTGAGGTCGTATAGGTGGGGCTGCAAGCACACCAGTACTTGGAATAGATGCATAATTCTTTGGGCCAGCAGGATGGCGAATATGATTCGGAGATCTACTAGGTGGTGGACCCCAATGCGAAGCCAGGGCTACTGAAGGCACAGGATGCCGCTGTACCTCAGCTGGCACTGGTTTCTTTGGTTGAATCTTGGTGAATGTCACCAATATCCGTTGTTTCGGGATAGAAGGAAGAGCGTGTCTGGCAAAATCTGCAGATCTACCTTGCATCACTAGCAGAGACCTGTACAATAAATCAATAGTATCACGAAACAACAACCATAATGAGACTCAACAACATCAGCACGAAAAGTAGAACAATACTTGTAAGGTGGCAGACCTGTTAAGCTGAACATATACTATGAAGAATGTGATACTTCAATAAACCACAATACACTGATTTTGTTGCAAGAGATGGCATGAGCAAGACTTTTGTTAAATAACATTAACGAAGAAAAGATGACTGAAGAATCCTCTTTTAGGGTCATTGCACTAATCTAGCAGGTAAATCACAAGAAAGCACCAATCATATCACCTGCAGGGTGACTAAAATTTAAATATAAAATTGGCTTAAAATTGAAGTAGCAAGCGAAGGATTAAGAAACATAAATTTCAATGTCAAATAGAAACTAATCAAGGTGTTGTTGATATAGAATAAACATCATTCCACAGTACGTCCAATCCCCAAGGACACATGAAGCATAAAATGGCTCAAGACAGGATAAAACAACACATTACCCAGGAGCAAGAGAAAGTTTGAGGGAGCCTTTGTAATCACCAAAACGATCAGCACTGATAAATCTCCCGAAAGTAATGTCACATTCAGTCAAGAATAAGATACTGACAGGTTTCCCATATGAAGACGGGTAGATGTGCGGCTGTGAGTGATCACCCTGTCGATAAATCTCAGAACATTAGCTTCTGAAAGTAACACTTTTAGGTTCCAAAAACAGTTTCAGCTGCAAACCTTATTATAGATATCAATAATGCAAGAATCAGGCTTCACACTGATAACTTGCATTCTAAATAAATGTTCAATAGCATCTTGCAGCGAGGTCGGAATGGGTTCTACTCTTCGATCTGTAAAATTCTCCCACAAGGAAATCGAACAAGATTACAATTCAATGAAGGTTGTCCATTACTAGAGGAAATCGTAAAAGTGATTGGAGTTTTAAATTTTTGTAAGACCATGCCTTTGGAAGTTCCAGCTGCATTGTCATCATCTAGAGAAGAATCCAGAATTGGAAGGCCAAGCTGAATTATCTCTCTTCCATGTCCCTTCATGAGTCTCTTTGCTACCACATATGTTTGACCTGTTTTAGTTTCAAAAAAAGTACAATTGTTACTCAAGTATACAAAAATAAGAGAAAACCTTTTCACTGGAATTTGCCCCCCCGCCCCCAAAAAAAATAAAAAAACGTGAAGATCCATTGAGAGGAATAATATCATGCTTTCCATATATGAAAAAAATATTGGGCAACTGAACAATGGTTGCTCCAATCCAACACATGGCAATCCATGTGTCTTAGATAAAAAATTCAGTTACATGTATTCCTTCTCATGCTATTAATTCTCAATATTTAATGTTTGGTAAAATGATTGAAGCCTCATAGAAAGAAATAATACATGTGAAAGAAAAACCTCTAGGTCACCAAGCCATACTCATGTCCATCATCTGTAAGCAGATGCTGGCACTTGGGTATGTCACTTCAAAGAAAAATCTAATAAAAGAAAGCTATATCCATACATAACAACACTCAAACTAGAAGCGATGCTACGGAGAGAAGATAAAACAGTAATGGTTATTATACACTAGTACATGAACTAGGTAACATCAATAACAATGGTAAGTCAATAACTATTAACTGTCAACTTTGACTCGGCAAGCTTTTAAAACAGCTTCATAAACAAAATGCAAAGGAATAAAAGTCAACCACGTTTATTTGAACCATGATTTTGATGATAGATCAGTCCCCTTCATGGCCTTAAATTAAGGCGGATTCAGGCTATTGAGTGCCTAAAAAAGACATGGTTTTACTAATCATGCTATTGAGTACCCAAATGTCTGCTGTGATAACAGTTGACAAAATAATGCACTTATTAGCCACATTCTAGATGAAACTAGTAACAAATATGCTGGAAGAGGTGTTAAATAACATCATAACATTTCATATTTCGTTGTTCCATCATAAGAAAGTTGTCTCAAGAAGGCTATCTGGCACAAAAATTAAGATCATTTGCATGGAAATATAATGTCCACATGACTTTTGGTAGTGAACTAAGTAATATCTGTGCTATGTCACAGACATCATGGCTAGGATAAGATGATGTATTATGATAATGATGAAAGAGAAGGCATACCACCAACACTTTTCATAAAAGTTTTAAACAAAAACTCCTTAGGCAATGTTACAATCAATTTGATTAGATTTCATCCTTTAAAATTTTGCACCACATAATTATTTTTGGATGTCTGAGCGAAGGTAGCATTGCAGTAAATTTTTTACCAGTGCACTTGTGTAAATAACAAGCTGCGTTTATCCCACTTTACTTTCTGGCAATGCAATTTGCAATTAAAATTATCCCATCAAAACCTACCAATCTCATATCAGCTGCATCTCATGGCTTGCCCACATGATTAGATAAACAAATTCAGAGAGCATAATATTTTGAAATGAGAATATAGATTTTCTTTTGCATATGTTATGTACTATTTAAGCTTTGCCATGATCCATTTTTAATTTTTAAAGAGTGAAAACCTCATCCTCTTGAGGTTTCCACCTCCGCTACAAGAATTGGCAACCCTTCTGCCTAGGTGCACATTACACTTTTCAGAATACTATAGATTCATCCTAAGTCCTACTTCTGCATAACAAAACTTGCCTTGAAACTTTCCATCACGGCCAGCAGTTCTTAGATCATTCACCAAAGAGAGAAGTTTCAAAACCTCTTTCTCCACAATCAATTCCTCGTACAACTTCAGCCCATCAACCACATTGACCTAAACATAGATGAGTACAGGTAAGATGTTGAATTTATATCCAACACAAAACTACCTTCACACAAGTTTCTTGTGATAACTAATCATAGAAGTTTGAAGAAAGATACCATTTTCCCATCCAACATCTCCGAACCAACAAAAGTTTTTGGAACAGTAGCAGGATTATGCTTCTCATTCTGACTCTGGGCATGGGAATCATGCTCTAGCAAAACAAAATCCCATAAGAAGATGAATGAAATTGAAAGCAAAAAGGCTAAGTAACAGATGTTTTTCTAGAAAACAGAAATGGCAGAGTGGGAGCAAACAATTTAATGTCAAGTACCTATGTCTCTACTTGTCATGGTACATGTGAGTGGGTGGGGGGTAAACGGATGAAACCTAGACCTTAATCAAACTGTCAACTAAAAGTGATAACTTGTCAAGAAGAGGAAACATACACTGAATATTGCACAGTAAGTACCTCTAACTTTAGAAATGCAACCATCACTTAAGAGTTTGACCCCAGTTTCTGCATTTCGAGTTGCAATACCTTTTGAATTCCCTGATTTTTTTAAGCTGCTATCAGCATGAGGTTTTGCAACGTCTTCTGATCCAACTTCAGCAAATAAATAAATAAATAAATAAAACAGATGATATCCATTATTCTGTCAGTATAGCGAAAAAAAACCCAAATGATGGAATGTTGAGCATAATTTGACTAAACAATCATTTATCAAGGCTGTAGAAAACTAGAAATGAAGTTTTGAGAATTTCCACTTTCTGCAGAAAAATAAGTACTCCCTCCATCCCATCATATATAATCCTTTTGCCTTCTTGTAAAAATTATGGATGCTGTTGCACATAAACATATTAGGTATGTTTCTCCAAGGTTAAGCCTTACTAAATAGCATAATTAAAACAACAAGCATTCATGGGCTTCACATAATGGGAAGGGTAAATTTGGATAAGGATGTATAAATTTGGAAAAGGGACATATATTTTGGTACACAAAGAAAAAAAAACAATAAAAGAAAATAATAAAAGAAATTGGAAAAGGAACATATATTATGGGACACAAGGAGTAATATAAAAATCAGATCGTCCTGTTCTATGGAATCACAAGGCTACCAATGAAAAGAAGAAATTTCTGTACCTATCACAAAAGAACTTATCAGATTGTTGACACAGGTGCCTGGTTGCTGAATTTGTATTCTAAAAACACAATTTGAATGACAAGTATGGGACTTTTTCTGATTTCCTCTTTTGTAACGGATATAAATAAAAAAACCAACCCAGTAATGTTTCACATCCTAAAAGACAAGAAAAACAGGTTCCAGAGAAGCAATTAGTGCAATATTCAGCTCCAAGTACACATCCATGCTCACAAACACATTAGTGATTTCTCCAGAGGAATAAGAAAAAAATTACACTTACTAGCTTTCAAGTAGTTTCATCTCCAGTTGTATCTCTCTAAGACATGCACATGGAACAAAACAATTCTCAGAAAAAGAAACACTGGCATTTTCAGGTACCTTCGTATTTGCTCTACTGTTAAGCAAAGATATGAGAGTCACACAGGAACAGGGAGCTGAATTAAAATTCAAAATGAAACCTAAAAATTGCCTACAGAGACAAATGCTAGCAAGAAAATATGGAGAAATAAAAGCCCACTTTTTTTATTTACACAACGCACATGAATTCAATAAGGCCACATATACGATAACAGGACGCCTTGTTACTTGTAAGGGGCTCCCCAACATCATGATCAAGACACCACTACCTAACCCTTTGCGATCTTAACCTTCTACCAAACTATCCAGTAAATCCACAAGCAACTTACTTTCACCAAGGGACAAATTGATTCACAGGGAAAGAATACAATGACATACATAAAAGAAAGACTTACCTTTTTCCATCTCTCCAGTAGTTGAACAATTCTCCTCCCCCTTCTCATCACATTTTTCATTCCCTCTCTCAGTTCTCTCCAGGCCAGGATTGGAGTTCCCATTAAAATCTGTTCCATGGTTGTGAACCTCCTTCATCACCTCATTTCTCAGCCCCTGCCTATACCCACTTCCAGATCTCTTAAACTCCTTTCCCCCAGCTTTCACATGATCATAGCTCCTATGTTGTCTTCTCCAAGCAACCTGCTGCAATGCATACATGACCTCGAAGACTGAAAAATACTGTTGCATATGCAAAACTGGATTCCAATTACACCTCCTCTGCTGAATACTCCCTATAACTCCGTCATATTCGCCTGGCTCACCCACCGCACGCAAATGGTGACATAGAGAATCTATTATCGCATTGGCAGCTGCAAATTCTCCACGCAACCACGAGATAAACCCATCACGCTCGTCCGGGAACCACTGGCGGGGGTGGTGTTGGAGCATTTCTCCACCTCCGCCAGCAGCACCGGCCGCTGCAGCTGCAGCTGCCGGGAACTGCACTTTGTCAGAAATAACCACATTCCCAGATGGCATTGCCATTCATAAAGCTGGAAACTTGATTTAGATGGAACTGAAACTACTGGAATAACATGCAAAAGTGGAAACTTTACAAAACCCATATTTAAAATAAATACACCATGTGTCAATCAGAATCTAACAAAACTCAAGCAGATTGCACAAAATTGAATGCCAAATCAAACCCAACTAGGACTTAAATGAAACAAAATACCTGGAAAATTTCTATCTGTTTCATCAGTTCTTGGTTCTTGTTTTGGAGATCATCCACCATTGAGGCCTTAGCAAAGGCTACCTGTACATTCCTCTCAGCTTCAAGTAAAGCAGCTTCCTTTGACTTGTTTAATCGATCAAGTGCTTTGTTATCATCCTGAAGCTTCACTATCTAAAAGGAACCAAAAGAATAATTCACCATTTAAGTCTGGCTTCACATAGGAGTCAATAGAACCAGAAGGTAAAAAGAGCCACTAATGGGGCCATACCTCTTGCCGAGCAAGCTTCAGTTCAGCTTCCAAGGAACTTGCTTCAATTGGAGGCAAATTATCATCCTTTTCAGCAGCATGAACACTTTGAAGAGTAACTTCACCTGCAAATTCAGCTGCCACAGTGTCCTTGTTCTCATCACTGAGCTTTTTAGTTTCAAGATTCTGCATTAAAAACAATTGAAAAGAAAAAAGACACACAACTATCAACAGAATATCACAAAGAAGAATTGTGCAATAACAGGATGTAAGTCTCTTGCAGCTAGACCTTGCTTTCAGGATGAGATTCAGTCAATTTTAGCTTCCCATCCACTTTTGAGAGTTCTTCAGTACACTAAGATAGAAGAAAGAATTGAAAAACAAAGTCAGCAATCATGTTACCCATCATAAAGCTTTGAGAAAATAAAATCATGTCTACACTTGGTAATAACAAACACAATAGACTCTGGTGGTTCAAATAATTGCCTGGTATAAGAAAACTCTCAAGTTTGAAACACCATAATCGTTAGTCATACAAATGTTCATCCAACATGGGCTGGGTAAGGACATCTTATCTTATGAAAGAGAGAGCTAAAGAGGACACTTGCACTTGATTGTCAATTAAATGTTAGTGCCGTGGTTGAAGAATGCCAACATTAGCAAGAGAGACACACTTGAGACATGCTAGTCTATTACTGAAAAAAAAAACACTGAAAGAAGGGAGAGTTAATTTTGGAGGAATATTAAAACCACAGGCAGAAGAAATAACAGTTTGGGTTTGGTTGATAAAAGGGAAGAAGAGTTGCCGGCACTGTTAGCGCATTCACCTCCCTTGTGATTAAGATCTTATCTTTCCTAATTTTGTAAGACTGACGTATCCCCAGATCAGAATCCTCTCTCAGACTAGTATCCCAGTATACTAAATTTTCAATTTTGCCATAAAACGTACAATTAGATCATAATATTTTAGGAAAAATATAAATTGCATATTGTCAAGGTGCTGAAACAACATACCATACAACAGAAGAAAGGAACCAAGAAATTTTAAACACATGTAACCTTTCCAGCTCCCTAGCCCCACCTACAAAACATCCAAATATATATAGATACTAGAATCTATATTTCCCAATACAAATGCAGAACCATCATTACCCACTAAGATCCCAGCGTCTGTAGAAATTCGTTAAAACCATCTCCTAAATTTATTACTGAAGCTAATATTCCGTTACATATGTCAAAATTCACTACTGAATCAAGGGCGCATTGTCACAAGCATGAAAGACATTAGCTTTCCTAATTTAGAAAGAAAAGGAGCAAAATTTAACTATCTGACCTCTTCAACGCCCTTCTCTGCAAGTCTGTCGGACAACCTTGGAGCCTTGATCTCCACTTGTGCTTCTCCCAATTCTCTGTTATTTCCTGAAAGATAATTCAGAAACAGAAAGGAAAGGGAATTATCAGGAAAGAAATGGCAATGAAAAGACTTTAAACTCAACCCCAAAGAGTACACAGAAACAACTAGATCAAGCCACATTGCAGACCTCTAGCTTCATTCTCCACCCGATTGATCTCATTCTTCACCGGATCCGGTCCGCACAACGCAATGGACTCGTTATCACCGTCACTGCTGGGCGGCTTCGCCGTTCGGCGCCGCGACGACCCCTTACCCCCTACACTCTCCTTGAACGATGCCGAAACAGACACAGCCGCTTGCCCCGCAGTCGGCACTACCGCCGGAGATGAGATGCTCCGTCCACTGCACCCATCGCCCGCCTCGCGGAAAACATCCGCCATCTCCGATCCAAAACCTTCAGAAAAATCCCCTGAAATAACCGATTCCAACTAAATGCCGCTCGCTTTCATTACAAACTGAACTCTGCTTCCGAGGATCTGGATGTTAGGGTTTCAAATCAGTCGTTAAGAGGCTAGTGTAGATAAAGAAAGAGAGAAAGTCGGGAACTTTTTGCCTCTTTTGTAGCTACTGCTGCCCCTCTCTAAATCAAGGATTTATCAATCTGGTTAGTGTTGGTACACTAATGGTATGGTAGTGATATATGCATGTCTTTTTGTGACTCGTCCTTGATGACTTGGGGCGATTTGTTGAAGTAGATCGAGTTGAGCATTGAAGTGTCCAAGTTTAGTTCGGTTTTGAGATCGGCAAATCATGGGCTTCAACCAAGTCAGTATCAAACGATCACAACAAGAAGCTAAGCTTTTTAGGCCCAGATCGTTTCAAATTAATGCAGGCTATTTAAAACATTTTCGTGATTTGGGTCAGAGCGCACATGCGACCCGGTTTGAGAAAAGACAACGCTATTTCTGTCCTTACCTGCTTCCCATACTAGATTCGCTGAGTCTGTCCTTACCCCCTTCCCAGACTAGATTGTCACAGAGTCCTATGCAAGTGTTAGAACGGACAGGAGATTTAGACTTCTTAAGGTGGCAGTGATAGGTGGAGAAAGTCCCAAAAGAATTGAGATGAGATCAGAAGAGAGGGAGGATCATAGAGGGGCAGGAGGTGCCTTTGGGTGGAGGGAGAATTATAAGTTCCGAGTGAAGGGGATTGGAGCGGACAAGATAAAGAAGGGAGAGGAGGAATACTATTAAAACGGGAACGATTAGATTTTCGTCCCATTTTCCAGCAAGCAGTGAGGCAATTGTATAGTTTCTGGTGAGTTGTCTGATGATTGTACCTGTTTTTCATCCAATTTTTTGCAAACGTTCCGACAATTGTACAAAATTTTGCCCTATTTTCCGGTGAGTAGTTCGGTGATTGTATAGGAGGGCGGCACTTGTAAGTTGTAATGGAGAGAAGACGCTGAAAGTTGAATAAAACTGAGGTTCAATTTTGAGGACAATTAATAAAGCAATTTGGTGGGCCCAATAAAAGTGACATGGGAAAACACAAAAACATGTTAACTTAGGTTAAATAATGTAAAACGAACTGTTATTATTGAATTTGCTATTTAGGCTTGACTCTGGCCCATTCCACAGAGAGGTGTCTTTCAAACATAGGGCTACGCTGAAAGATTTTCCAAGCAAGACAGAATCTAAGCGTTTAGGGTAGGATAGTGTCTAGGATTACATGTTTAGTGTCTTTCATGAGGTACTATAGTGGTAGGGTTGCTTAGCCATCAATTCAAAGCATTAACTATTTCCATGACATGGTGGATTACAATTTAATTTTTTAATTCGGTGATTTTATATATATATATATATATATATATATATATATATTGTCATTGCGCCCATTGACAATTGATTTTAATTTTAATGTTGTAATATCCCCTTCACACTTATAGACATATCTTATAGACATATCTAGTGTGCTTAGCCCTTTTTTATATCATCCTTAATCTTATACTTTACATATGACACCTCTATATGCCACTTCTATTTTGCTCGTCCAAATGGAAAGTATGTGTCATTTGTGAGATTAATTCTCCCTATATATTTGGATTAAGTCATTCCATTTGTTTTAATCTTAAGTTGCATTTAGGACTTCTAATGTCCAAATTGTCACATGCATTATGAATGATAAATATTTCTTATTCAATATATCATCCTAAGGATGGTGCATCTTTTACTGATTTAGCATGTTCATTATTCCATCTTCCAAAATATCTAACATCAGATGTTCTATGGCCTAGATCATTTTATGTCCTTAGAATTATGTTCATTCACTCAAAAGAGTATCTAAACTTTAGTGTGGTACAACCATGACCGTAGAACACTTATTGCCAATTTAGATTGCATTAACACGTGAACGTTAATGCATTTTATGTCCTTTGAATTATGTTCACTCACTAAAAAGAGTATCTAAACTTTAGTGTGGTACAACCATGACCGTAGAACACTTATTGCCAATTTAGATTGCATTAACACGTGAACGTTAATGCATTTTTTTTATCAGACAAGAAAAAGATTGTGGGTCCCATGATTTGTTTCCTTAACTGCCCCTAACACATGCGTGTAATTACCCCATCTCGTAGAACCTCTATAAGACCACTTGGTGAACTCTTCTCCACCCACCAACTGAACCCATCTCCCAGAACTTCTTTATTTTCTTTCTTAGAGAGCCTGTCTTCTAATGCCTATGTGTTTAATCGTAGTCAGAAATTCCAAAGTCAGCTGCTATTTAGGGTGCTGAAGTCGTCTGCCTACTTGCACATATTAGATCCCAACAGTCCGCCACAATCACCAACCACATTTACATTGACACAAACAATTCCAATCGGTCGAGGAGCTTGGTTCATGGCCAATCTTTACTGTAGCAGCATTGTTCATCCACAAATATCCTTAGGGAGCCACATCAATGTTGATCCACCTAATTACCTTGAACAATGCCCATTTTGAACTGCTGGTGTAGATCTAGACAACTAGGTGCCTGATTTTAATAGCCGTTATAGTAGAATTTCGATTGAATCTTAATAGTGTCACGCCAAAATGCCCAAATATGCTGAGATTGTCGACTCTCTTGGGTTAATTGTATTAAAATCACCCTGCCTAGGTCAATTGTATATATGGGCTTATTTTGATGGCATTTAGTTTCTAGTCTCCCATAGTCGAACACGTCACCTACCAAAACCAAGTTAACTTACCCCTATTAAATTTAAACAAGCTGGGCCTTAGGCCCAATTCATTTCGCTTTAATGTAGCTCGGTTAACATGTTTTTTATTATGGGTCAAGTTGTGTAAGCAGGTTGCGTGTGACCTAATCCCTTAAAAGTCCAAAAAACCCTTTCTCCTACAAATCATCTCCATGGTCACCACTGCATCTCCTACACTGCCACTCACAAGAGCAAATCCACCTAATCTAATCGCTATCTTAACATTCAAATCTAGGTCATTCGATCATAACCACCAATCGGGGAAGCAGATCTGGCCCGTTTGACTTTCATGATCCTGGAGTTCACTCGCTCGGCCATTCGACCATCGATTTCTACTTCGCTGTGAAAAAAGTCAATGCAGGACAACACTACTTTGCCGAAGGCTTGATCTCTACTAACAGACTCGCCTCATAGATTCCACCTCTCTCTGTAACTAATAAATTAACAGAATCTCTTCGCTTGGTTGTGTGATCATTTTGCACTGCCGATCGGTGAAAGAACCGAATGTGCAAGTTATGAAAATAGTTCTATCGGTCATGGCCCTTCGGAGAAGCTTCATGTTTATGTGTCTGAGGGGTATCAGAAAGGCTTTAAGGTTTACACGGTGGTGGCTGCCATTTTGAAAAGGAGATTTGGAGATGTCACCGTATAATTAAACTTAATTCCAGGGGCAAAGAGGAGTAAAAAATTTGGACCCTACATCTCATCTTTATAAGATAAAGCAAAACATGTTAATTTACTTGAGTTAAATCTTACCAAATAGGCTATTAGCCTCATTAACCTTACATTTGTTACTTAACTAACCCACGTGTCAATTCACCTAGCTTCTTAGTTTATCTCTTTTGTATCCCATATTTTAGCATCTATTAATCTCTGCCTCATCCCCAATTCATCTTCCCCTCTCACATTTATCCTTTACTGTTAAGGGTGTTTATTCAGTTTTTTCAACTTTAACCAAAACGGATAATCGATTTTATTCGGTTTTTAGTTTTATGTACTAATAACCGAATAGACCGAATTATAAGAGAAAACCAAAATAATTAAAATTTGATTTTTAATCGAAATAACCAAATTCTATGCATACACATTCCAAACCTCAAATATCCATCTCATATTCCAATCTAAGTACATAGTTCAATCACCTAGCAAACATCTATAATCCATTCCAAATCAAAACTTCATATACATACATATAACAAATATTCATTAGATGCATAATTCTTTCTAAATCTTAAACATAAATACTAGAAAAATAAAAATGTGGTTATTTCAATTATCCAGATTTTAATTGAAGCAAATCGAAAATTGAACTGAATTTTTATATCGGTTTTCAGTTATAACTGAAATATATTTAAAATTGATAACCGAAAATTGAATTTTTTTTTTCAGTTATTCGGTTATTTCGAATATAACTGAAATTTTGCTCACCCCTGTCTACCATCCCTTAATCTTGGTGTAACAACCACTAAAGCCTTTATGCATCTGATGCCACCATCATACCTTAATTGTCCTCTATCTTAACTACCTATTTTTTCTGGTGGAGGTCTGTCCTCTTCAATCAAAGTGACATCCACATAGCTAACCTCAATTACATCTACTTTGTTTGTCTCATAATCTTTGGACTCCATCAACAACTCAAACTACTCAAAATCCACTAGAATAGTGTCGCATCAAAGTGAGGGCAATTTGTGAATCATGTCTAAAGTGGTGGAAAAGGTGAAGAAAGAGGCTGTTGAGAAAGATTTAGCGTCTAGAGGTGGCATCAATGAGTGAGGCAATAAGAAGGGTGAAAGGTTTGAGTAGATCATGGAACGATGAAATCGATAACGAAGACAGCAGTAAAGTTTAGTAGGAATATTACAATAGGATGGAGTTGCATTAAAAGCAAGGGCAACGGAGACCATAGTGTTAAATACCGTGGTATACCGTTTACCATTGGTACACGGTACACGGTACAAACTTTTTCACGTTTTGTCATTTTACTGCGCAGTATTTCATGGTATACCACATATAGCTCATTTTTTATATGTATTTTGTCAAAAAAACCGCGGTATACCACAAATACTACGTGATACGTACCGTGATATTTTATTTTGTGCAAATATTTTTTTTCATTTTACATAAAAAATATCATAAATATGTAAAATATTAAAATATAAATAAAAAACATATCATAAAATAACCATTTACTTTTATTTTTTTATTACTTTTCTTAATTAATATAAAAATTTAATGGATGGTAATAGCTTAAAGGTCCCTGTAGTGTTGAACAATATCTTTCAATTGGATTTCTAGTGCATGCTAACCCAATTGAATATCTTCTATCATATATATTTCATTTATATTTGACAAATTATGTTGAGAAAAATTAAAATACATATAAAATGTGTAAAAATAAATCATTAAACAAACATGTCATCTTAAAATAATATTCTAACATTTATTTTTTTATGAAAACTGTAATGGTATGTGGCACGGTATACCATACGGTAAACTTTAAAAATTCAGGGTACGATATACCTAGTAGTAACAGTATTTAACACCTTAATGGAAACTCAAGCAATTCTTTTCTCAATTTTTTTCCTTTTAAAAATTACTTTACTTTTATCTCTATCACTTTATAAAGAAATGGAAATGTGTAGAAAATATACTAAAACTTATCTTTTAAGATTTATTTGGGGAAATTATTAGAAAATGGATAAAATTTTAATATATAAAAATTTATTGTTCAATTTCTATTTTTATTTAAATCCCACATTTTAAAAAAATTTAAAAAAATTCAAAACATTTTTTAAAGAATAATTATTTTTAGGAGTATTTTTTTAGGTTGGATGAGAGAAGAAATTTCATGAAAAACTAGCTACTTTAAGAAAATTATTGTATTTAAGTTATCATTATGTAGATAGATTATAATTATTCGAGTCCCAATGCTATTAATTCTAAAAAAACAATAGTATAATTTTAAATTTTTTAGTTTTTTTTTGTCCTTTTATTTATATATATATTTTAACTCTTAATAATTTGTTGCCAAAAGAGCCGCCAATAAATCAACTCATGAGTATTATTAAGTGCTTAAAGCCACGTATTTTTGTACCTTAAGACCCAAAATTTTTAAATCTTTACAATTTGTTGATAGCACCATTAAAAACTTGACGAAGTTAGTATCATGTGACTAAATATAAAGCAAATAAATAAGTTAAATAGGTTAAGTATCACACATTTTATAGTTGAAAGACTAAAATGCAGTGTAATAATTCAGATATGAAAATTAAAAATGCCCAAGTTAACATGATTGGAGGGACTCGCCTCATGATCAATGACTGATTCCTTCAATTAATATATCTTCTTCGTTTTCATACTCTTTCAGCTAGTGAGTGTTAAAATACAATTATCATAACTCGGGTATCACCCCAATTTTTTATAGCAAAGTCAGTCCTTTAACAATCCTTCAATTGGGGTAAGCATAGCCTTGTTGTCTTATGGAACTAAAATTTTTTAAGCTTTCTGTTTATTACCATCCAATAAGCTTGAATCATATAAAAAAAGAGAGAGAGAAGAAAGGAAAAATAAAAGAAATGTTGCGTGTCATGATCTTTGAATGAGCTAATGAGTCACCTTGGCAGTTTAAAATTTCATGTTTCATCTTGCCCTATTAAGGTCGGAGTAAATGCATATGCCACCAAGGTAGTTATACATGCAAATAGATTAAAGTAATAAAGCATTAGAATATGTAAAAAGGTATTCCATCCCAATGCATGTCTCATATGACCTAATACGGAAATCTAATTAAATTTGTTGGTAGTGGTTTGCTTAAAAATGTCAATGGGTCAGATTTGGATCAGATGAGAGTATTTTCACATCCTATAAGCTATAATGGATGTCCTATCCATATCTTATCCATCACTCATCAAGTGGACAATTTTCACATCCATATCCTATCTATTTTTAGATGGGTTTAGTCAGATAAAATCCATCCACTGACCAAACTTCAGCAACCATAATTTTATTAAACCATGCCATATTCAGTCATACATTTATTACTATTAGAAACATCCTTTAATTAATAATAATATGTTATACACACACACACACATGAGTCGGATATCAGGCGGGTGAACTGCAAACAAACATCCTACTCAAACCTGCCAGCGGATGAAAAAAAAAATTATATCCCACTCAAACTCGATCAATCATAAAAAAAAAAAAGACTCATCGGATTAGGTGTAACTGGATGCCTACCGAATCATATGTTTATTAACATTCCTAGGTTTGCTTATCACTTCATCAAGCAAGTCATAACCAATGGCGATGCTTAGTATAATTTGGTAGGATTGTAGTTCCTATGAGAAATTCAAGAATAAAGGGTGCATAGTATAAATTACTAATAGCATAATATTACTTTTTTTGTCTTAAAACTATTGAAATATATTTTATTTTAAGCAGTTTCAATTTTTTGCAATATCTTAATATTTAATAAATTACTTTACCATACTACCATTTAAAATATCATTTTAATATTCACTTTTTTCCCAACTTTTTTGACTTGCAAAAAGGTAAAGACAAAAGTGAAAATAATACAAAGTTTTTGCACTTTCTTAATCACCATATTAAACCATATGATTTAATAGATATGAGGCCAAGAAAGTACTATAAACCCTTGTCAAATTATAATTAAAAAAAACTATAGTATTTTAGCCCTGTGGAATTTTATCCCAAGCTTTGCCATTGCTCATAACCTAATTTCACCATTACTCATGAGGCCACATTAATTATTAAAGCCAATTCTTGTAAGTTTCAACTATCCCTCTCTCCCATTCTCTCCCTCTTTCCCCAAAGTTTCAACCTAGTAATAAGGTTGCACAAGATCACCATCAGGCAAAGGGCTTTCTAATAGTGCAACAAAAGCTATATTCTATGTAGATCTTTACCTAATAGAAACCATTGGGTTTCTTCCTAGTCTACTTTTCCTTCACATGAGAGCTATTGTTTGCATGAACAATAACTTGAGGAACAAAATAGCTAATAGCTTAACTTTGAATCATGTTACTTACAGTCGATTTAGAAAAAATTAACTGAAGTTTGTTAATGTGTTTTAACTATTTGAGATGTTAACTGGCAATGGGATCCATGTATTATGGACTTATTTACCCCTATGCTAAAGTCTGTAGACTGTTCTCTCTTTAGATTGCGACTTTCTTTTACTACCCCTCTCTCTTAACTCCATTAAACTTGCTGGGTTTCTGGATGTCTTTGAAAAATTTTAAATTTTCTTTCATTTTTTTTTGTTTTTTTATATGCTCCTTTGAATCCTTGTATGTTTTAAGTTTTTACAACACCTCCATCGCCTCAGTGGCATAGCTACAGCATTTACAACTTGTCCCATAGTAGCCACAACTACAACAATCATAGGTCCATAGTGGCACAATCCACCACAGTCATAGCCTCTGTCGAGTCCTTCACATCCCCACAGTAGCCTCCATAACTGCAATTTTCACCACTGTAGTTGCCCTATTCCAACCAGTTTCAACTGCCATAACAAAAAACCCCCATTTGGTCTCTTCCGCCTATGGGTACCATCTCGTCAAAATCCTCATGTATATAGTTTTCCCTTTGAACCTTGGCACTAGAATAAGACCGCTCATATACTTATGATACAGACGAATTGATGGGCAAGCACGAATGAGGAAAGTCTAGGCAAGCACAAATATATGGTACAGATGAATTAATTGGCGTATGTTGCTCAATGGGCAAGCACGAACGATGGTGGGGGTACTATGAAATCTAGGTGGAGGGGAGAACTAGGGGAGTCTATTGTGGGGTACAAGGTTAAGGCTGTCGTTGGATGCCAAAAAAAAAAAATGATAGCATGTTTGTAATTATTATGAAAATTAGGGGCAAAAATAGTTGGGTCAATATTGTGTTTGACCCACAGACCAACAACATATTAACCTAGTTAGGTTAAAATGAAATGAACTGGGCCTAAATTACTTGTTCCCATGATGTTGTCACTTGAACATAAAAATACACTTATAGTCCTACTTTACCTACTGACCAAGGGTACTACTGTTATATCACATACACATTTTTTTGAAAAAAAAAATAGATTTATACTTATGCTATAAGACTCTGTCATGAATCTAAGATAGACATGAAATATTAACATTTGGATGAAATGAAATGTTTGATAATAGAAATTGGAAGTACTTTATCTATCATTTTTCTTCCATTTTGGCCTTCCCATAACCAAAATCATCAAATTTCTAATGGAAATAAGTTAAATGTCATACTTTATAAAGTTCAAGGAGCAAAATGGATTTTAGGCCTTGTATTTTTGTACCTTTTTCACCTTTTACTATGTTTTGATATCAAAGTACAACACAAATGTAAATTGATATGGCAACATAGACATTTGAGGATGGGAACTAAAACTTGAAAAAAGAAAGATGGGTCTAATGGAAACTAAAATGCCAAGGTTCATATTGCCACTCATTAAAGGATGGGTGCCAAAATAGGAGCATTATCTAAATATCAGGGGCTACTTACATAGTTTGGACCATAGTGGGGGTTCTTTCTTGGTTAAATTACACACTTTGTCCCCAACCTTTAATGATTGTTTTTGTTCTAATTTTAACTTTCATTTTGCTTGTATGATACCCTAACCTTATTAAAATATTTCATTTTTGCCCTCTTTTGGATGAAAATCGTTATCTTAGATTTAAAAAAAAAACCACATTAGCATGGGATTGTTGGGGGAAAAAAGCTAGTTTTAAGTTCCTAAAAATTTTCTCTTTGCAAAAGAAACCTAAAAATTTTGGAACCTAATGGTCCAACCACCCCGTCACCACAAAAAAAATCAGAATTTTAAAAGCCTTTATGGTTTGTAGCTTTTTTCATTCGCTTTAACTTTTTCTTTTGTCATTTCTTCCAAAGCTCAACTGATTTTTATAAATCGAGCTCCAAAATTTGAGATTCATAATTTTAGATGTACATATATGAAAATTCGTTGAGAGAAGAGAAAGTTAAAGAGGGTAAAAATGCCATCAAACTATGTAAGGCGATCAAAATTCTGGGAATTTTTTTTTCTTGGTGTGGTGGTGTCACTGCACTGATGAGTTTTTTGGTTCTGGCGCCACCACGCTGGGAATTTTTTTTCAAAATTTTAGTTGGATTCCATGGTTTGATAACATTTTTCATTATCTTTAACTTTTTCTTCTATAATTTCTTTCAAATCTCAATCAATTTTGATATATTTGGATTTGGAATTTTGAAACTACCAAACTGTTATAGCCAATTAAAATTCTAGAAATTTTTTCACAACATGGTGGCACCGCTATCGGAAAACTCATTATAGCAGTAGAGCCACAATGCCGGAAAAAATATTTTCAAAATTTTGTTTGATTTATATGGTTTGATAACATTTTTTATTCTCTTTAAATTTCTCTTCTATTATTTCTTTCAAATCTCAAGATATTTTTATATATTTGCATCTAAAATTGGGAAACCTAAATCTTTAATGCTCAATTTACAAAAATTGGTTGAGTTTTGAGAAAAATGATAGAAGATGAAGTTAAAGAAAATGAAAAAAGCTATTAAATCATGAAGGCCGATTAAAATTTTTAATTTTTTTTTAGGTGGCGACGTGGGCTGTCAAACCGTTATGTTCCAAAGTTCTAAGGTCTCTTTAGTAAAGAGAAAGTTTTCAAAGAGTTAAAACTAGTTTTTTCCCTATAACCCCATCCCCATGCTGATGTGGTATTTTCCATCTAAAATAACAATTTTCATAAAAAAATGACTAAAATGAAACATTTTAATGAGGTTATGGTATCGTATGAGCAAAATGAAGGTTGGGGTTAGAATACATGCAAATTGCATGCAATGCCCCCAACCTTTAATTATTATTTCTGTTCTAACCCTCACCTTCATTTTGCTCGTACAATACCCTAAACTCATTAAAATCTTTCATTTTGGCCCCCTTTTTGGACGGAAAATGTTATGTTGGATGGAAAAGACCACATCATCATAGGATTATAAGGGAAAAAGCTAGTTTTAAATCCCTAAAAACTTTCTTTTTACCAAAAAGACCTAAAAGCTCTACAAATTTAGAATTTTAATCAGCTTTCACGGTTTGATACTCTTTGTCATGCTCTTTAATTTTCTCTTCTATCATTTCTTTCAAAGCTCAACCGATTTTTATAAATCGAGCTTCAAAGATTCGGGTTTCATAAATTCAGATGCAGATATATAAAAATTCAATTTTCATAAATTGCATCAGATTTTATCATTTCTTCTAAATTGCATTGGATTTTCACAAATCAAGCTTCAAATATTCAAATTTTAAATTTTCAAATCTAGATGTATGAAAATCCACTGCGATTTGGAAAAAATGATAGAAAAAAAGGTTAAAGATGATGAAAAAAATGGTATCAAATCATGCAGGCCAATCAAAATTTTGAAAATTTTTTTTCTGGCATGGTGGCACCATCGCCGACAAACTCATTGGTGCAGTTGCGCCATCTTGCCGAAAAAAAATTTATAGAATTTTGATAGGCCTACATGATTTGGTAGCATTTTTCATCATTTTTAACTTTCTCTTATATCATTTCTTCCAAATCTCATTGGATTTTCATATATTTGCATTTGAAATTGTGAAACACGAATATTTATAGCTCGATTTACAAAAGTAGGATAAGCTTTGAAATAAATGATATAAGAGAAAGTTAAAAGAGGATAAAAAAGGGTATTAAATCGTGAATGCCGATTAAAATTCTAAATTTCTTTTTTGGTGGTGACAGGGGTAGTCGGATCGTTAGTGTGGCAACATGCGGGTCGTTTTCAGGAGTCGCCACCAATCAGTTTTCGCTCAGGTCGATTGGATACCTTAAAAATATGGTCTGCGAGAGTTCGGGTGTTCGGGAGTACGGTTACGTTAAAACAACTTTGTTAAAAGCCTAAAAATTGGTACCTTAGTTGATTTCAATTTTGTTTTGCTTGCTTTTAAATGATTTCAGTTAATTTTCAAACTGAAAATTTTAACTGAATTAGTCGGATGTGGATTTTTAAATTAATAGGATTCTTCAAAATCTTTGTATAATTTTTTTTAATAAATTTGATATTTCCGAACCATGGACTCTACTGAGTCATCCGGACACGGAATTTGATGAAATTTTAAATTAAATATTTTAATCCTGATATTTAATTTTATTCATTTAAAACTTTTATGTTTTCTTCAAGCCATGAATCCTATCGGATCACCCAGACATGGGTTTTTAATTTAAAATTTTAATTCTTGATTTTTTCATAAATTTTTGTGAATTTTTTTTTGGATTTTTTTAGTAACTTTAATCTTAATCTTATTAAAAATTATTATAGAAGTCTAAACATGAGTCTAAAAATATGTTTTTTTAAAAAAATAAATTTATTCCTTTGGTAGAATAATTTGTTTATTATTTTTTTTGGATATTTTATTTTATTTACTTAAAAGTAAAAAAATGTTTCCAAACCGTGGATCCTGCCGGATCATTTGGATATGGAATTTAATTTAAATTTTTGTTTATTTAATTAATTATTAATTTTGATAATAATTTTTAATATTTCTAATATTTTATTATTATTATTTCTATTTTTCTTGAATTTTGAATTATTATTACTTTAAAGATATTTAAAAAAAGAATTGATTTTTATTTTTGGAATTATTTAATTATGATTTTTTTAATATTTTTAATAAAAAAAGAATAAATGGTTAACTTTTTTTTGCTTTTTTTTTATAAATATTTTTGAAAGAAATAAAATAAAAATATGTGTTCCAAAATAATAAAAGATGGTTGGCTTTTGTTAAAAATTGATTTTTTTGTTACCCCTAAAAATAAATGGAATAAAGTTAATCATTCACATAAAAAAATTCTTCTTTTAATTTGTTATTATTTACTTATTTATTTTATTTATTTTTTTATGGCTAAAGGTGAAATATATGAAATAAGTTTAACTATAAAATAAAATTTGCATAAAGTAAATAAAGGAAAATTAAATGACAATAAATAAATAAAGTAAAGTGGAGATTTTCTTTTTGGTTTGGACATCTATTTAAAATAAAAGGTGCATAAATTAAATAACACATGCAAATAAATAAAGAGAAAGCACATAAAGTAAATAAAGGAATATTAAAAGATAATAAATAAATAAATAAAGTGGGGCTTTTTGGCCATCCACTTAAAAAAATAAATAAATAGGAGGTATAACCTTCCATGAATTATAATAATAATAATAATAATTATAATAATAATAATAAAAGTTAGTTGTTAGTAATTAGTTGTGCAAAAAAATTAAAAGGTTAGTAACTTATACTGGAATAATAATAATAATAATAATAATAATAAAAGTTAGTTGTTAGTAAAGTTAGTTGTTAATAATAATAATAATAATAATAATAATAATAATAATAATAATAATAAAAGTTAGTTGTTAGTAATTAGTTCTGCAAAAATTAAAAGGTTAGTGTCCAAAATGAATAATCATGGAAAGATGAAGGATTAAACCAGGATTTTACCTAGAGAGATAAAATTTTGAATTTTCTGTTACAGGAGCGATGCGACTGGCTGGGCGCGGGCGGCGTGCAGGGGCGAGGCGAACGGCGGCCAGGCGAGTGGGCGACTGTGGCGGCATACCGGGAAGGGGACGGCGGCGACAGGTAGAGAGAGAGGGCGTGACGGAGGACGAAAGGGATGACGGGCCGAGAGAGAGGGGAGGAGAGGAGGAGGAAGACGACTGCGACGATGGCGACGCGACAGGACGGCGTGAGGCGGCGACGGCGCAACAGGGGGGTAGGCGCAGCGGAGCAGAAAAAGCGACAGAGGACAGGGTGGCAAGCTGGGGAGGAAGAAACGGACGGCGGGATGGAGGAGGAGAGAGAGAGACGAAACGCGCAGAGAAAATGAAAGGTGGACGAAGAAAGGGGGTGGTCTCAACAGAAGTTTAGGATTTTTCTGAGTGAAGGGGGAGAGCCCAGGGACTATTTCTACAGTTTTTACCCTTTTTTTTAAATGGAGCTCTAATCTTGATTTTTTTTCCTTTTTCTTTACATATTTGGACCCCTATTTATAGGGGAAGAAGTGCTGGACTGTTCATAATTAAAAAATAATTAAAATCAAACTTATCTCTTAATTTGGTAAAATGACAGTTTCAGTCCTTTCTGTCTCTTTTGACTTTGGGGATGTTCCTGAAACTTCTGGTTGAGACAATTTTATCTTTTTCTGTCAATTTGGGCTAGAACCGTCGGTCTGGCCCAAAATTCATGTGACAAACTACCAAATGCTCCTGGAACTTTCATATTTTGTCAAAATTTTCCAAAACTTCTTAATTTTGTCATTTTTACCCCAAACTTTTCAATTTTGTTTATTTTTTTTTATGGAGTTTTATTTTGTAATTCCTACATACATACATACACACATATATTATTTTTAACTAAACCCTTATAAAACAAAATATATTTTAAACTAATTGATTAAAATATTTTTAGTAATAATAATTAATTAGTTAATAATAATAATTTTTTAATTAATTTGTTTTTGAATTTTAATTTCTTTGGATATACACACATAGATATTAACTTAACAGAATGCCCCTTCCCCAAAACTATTTAATTTAATTTTCTCTTTGTATAATTAATTAATAATAATTTTTATATAATTATTATTTTTTAATTTTTAACTAAAATTTTTTTAATTATTATTTAAAAAAAAAAAGAAGGGGTCGGACGAAATTGAGTGTCAACAGTTAGGTTCTTGAATTTTTAGGTTTCTTTGGCAAAGATAAAGTTTTTAGGGAGTTAAAACTAGCTTGGTCCCCTATAACCTTATGTTGACATGATCTTTTCCATCCAATATAACGATTATCGTAAAAAAAGAGGCCAAAATGAAGCATTTTAATGGGGTTAGGGTATTGTAAGAGCAAAATGAAGGTTGAGGTTAGTACAGAAACAATAATTAAAGGTTGATGGTAGTGCATGCAATTTACCCATTATAATACAAACAATAAGACGCAGTGCGTGTAACTTACACTCGTCATTTCTTGGTAAAGAGTAGCGAGGAGTAGGCACCTGGCGTGCAATCTAATTCAAAAATTGAAATCCCTGAGATCTAGACATTGATGAACTGCACGGCTGTGGGCGACCTAAGCTCAGATTAGCTTTTCGAGGACGCGGACAGCAATGCTGGACTTGGATGATGGAGTGACGGTGGTGCAAGAAGAGAAAAATGCGAGAGATTGAAAGAGGTCGAAAAGTGAAAGGCAAAAGGGGTAGTGGTAACAAGGACAGTTGAAGAAGTGTTAGAGGGAAAACGGACAAGATGAAAGGAAGGCTGGATGAAGGCAGATTTCAAAGTAGAGGGTCGAGAAAGGTGGCACTGTGAAGATGAAACAGGCGCGGCTGGGTTGGATAATGGAGTGAGCTCTTAGTGAAGCTAGTGTGGTGAGTGCTCAAATGATCATTTGCATTGTCTTCTTAGAGTTTGAAATTCCTATTATATGTTTTAGAGCTTCACTTTGTATTCTCTCTTTGTCTCAAGTACTTATGTTTCTATTGTTTGTTTTTGTCCTAATTTCTTTCTTTTACATCCCTTGAATTAATTTTGGTCGAAGAATGTTAGGTCATCAATCAAACTGTTAGAAACAATATAGCTTGTGTCATTTAAGATTTAGATATGATTTGAGCAATAATTTTGTCTATCCTAGTTGGTTATATATTCTTTTTCAAGCAAGAAAGATGAGATAGCTTTTGCAATGACTTCACAATCTCACAGTCATCAACTTCAATTTGTAAGCCTCTTAAGGTCATGATTGTATTTATACTATTGACATTCAATTTTGTCAGAGTATTAACTTTTGTTTTAGTTCTAGGTTAGAAAAAATTAGTTTAGGAGCATTTTGGTTTTGCAGGGGCAATTTGGTATTTTTAGGTGTTATTGATTTTTGGAGTTTAAAGTGTTCACCTATGGTAGAAATAGGAATTAATTTAGTCTAGGCACAAATTTAGAGTCCTAAAAGTTTTATTGGGTCAATTTAAAGAAAATGAGAAAGTTTGGGAAGAAACTGAAAATTTTTAGAGGATTCTAGGGAAAAATTGGAAAGTTTGAGGTAAATTTGTCAGAAATAGAGAGTTTGGGGGCAAATTTGAAAATCTGAAAAATTTTAGGAAGTTTTGGGCTCAATTGACAAATCCTTAAAGTTTTGAGTCAAATTGAAATTTGCACAGTATTTAGGGCAAGATTAACAGCTTGAGAGTTTTGTTGGACTTAAACTCATATTTTAATAGATTATATCCTAATCTCCTCAAATTAAATTTAGATCAATTTTAAATTCTGTTAAACCTAGCTAATCTCACCTAGCCTCTCTTAGTATAAGTATGAGCTATTAATTGATAAAAAGGGGGCAGATTAGAAGAAACCCTAAGCTCTTAGCGGGGAAAGGAAATACTGCAGACCCAGATCCTTGATTTTTCGCTCTCAGCATCCCAAAACCCTAAACTCTCTCCAGCCGCTGCCGCAGCCCCTGGAAGTCACGATCTCCCCTGCCAACGCTCCATCCACCACCGTCAACCTTCCACCATCCCCTCGCCATGCGCCGAACAGCCGCCCCGCGACGGTGACGTCAAAACGAGAGAGAGGAGACATCGTGAGCTCTTCGCGTCGCAACCGCCCCCCTCCTTCCTCCTCGATCCTCCACCAGACTCGGCCGCCTCTCGCCATCTGTACATCTGGGAGTCCCCAGCACCATCGCCGACCTAGCACTGCTGCCCGTTCATCCTATCGTCGCCGGAGAAGGAAGAATCGAGGCCAAATAGAGCGAGATCCGTTTCAGACCCGTGAACCCGACCCGTTTCCAGCTTCATCCGACCCGGTCAACCTACTTTGTTGGTTGAACTGTTGATTAGCCCCCTGATCTTTTTATTTTATTCATTCACTTACTAAATTTCTTTTATTTTTCAGATTACTCACTGCTAGCAAGCTTTTATTGTTTGTTTTTTTTCTGTCTTATTTGTTATTGTTGGTTTGGCCTTGCATTAAACAAAATGGATTCTGATTTGGTTTGTTTATTCTCTTGTTTATTTTTTAGAATAGTTTAATTTTAATTCTCATGATGCGTCTAATAGTAACATACACAAAATATTGGTTAACCAAACTTTTAAATACTTAACAAATTTTTAGGAATACATTCTTGGTGGATTTGATAAAATTCTTAGGTGGATTACTAGTTCAAATCCGATTGGTCTGGTAAGACTCACGGCTTAGAACAATATATTCCTTCTAAATTTTTCATGAATTTAGTAAAATCTCGAAATTTCTTGGACATCTAATATTTTATATTCGATTGGTCTGGTAAGATTCACGATTTGGAATTAAATTAATTAAAAATTAAACAAAATTGAATAAAAATTATTTTTTTGTCAACGATCAAGCAAAGAAGATAAAGAGTTAGGAAAAAATAAAACTGAATTCCGGGTGCTTTAATAAGGTTATTTTAACATAACCGACTCATAATCTTAGAATCTTTCACAGACCATAATAGGTATCTAATCTTTCACATCACTCCACCGTTGCCGCATTGCGCCGTCATCGCTGCCGCATCGAGCCACCTCTCTTGTTCTCTCATCTCGTTTGGAGCACTGTTTTTTTATATTGGATAAAATAGAATTGTAAGAAAGTTTTTGAAATAATAAGGGTTAAAATTGTAAAATTAACACTATATCTAATTAGACATATGACCATTATATCCATGATAGTGTAGAACTCTTTTATTTAAGTTTCTCCAACACTGGGTCTTCCTTCCTTGCCTCATTTCCTTTATTTTATTTATTTATTTATTCACAAAAAAGACACTCAGATTTCTTAACTCTTTTGGAGTTTTAAGTTGTGTTAGGGGTTGATTCTTATGTCTTTGGGTTAACTTCCTTAGCTTCTTTTCTCTTTTTGCAGAGATTTACTAATTGTTGCCTACCTTGCTAAGTAACAATATAAGCATCCATGTTCTTTTAGAAAAAAAATGGCCAATTAATTACTGATCATTATAAACAGTGAAATTGTCATTATTTGACGTTGTTCTGTAATACACAGGCAAGGGTCATTTGTGATTTTTTTTTAGACAGGTTTTATCGGCATCCAACTTATAGGTTTTCTTTTCCCCTAAATGTTTTTAGTTTTTTTTCAATTCTTTTAGTTTTAGCTGCTAAATTTTGGTAATCCCTAAAAAGACACAGTTCTTTATTTACCTGCATAAACATTGATAAGAAAGACTTCATGCTCCTTTCTCACATCCCACTGCCTTTGTGCTTTCTGTCTCTCTCTAACACCTTGCTTTGATCATCATTTTTCAAGGGATGAAACTTCCGTTTTTTCACTAAAAATTATAGATGGATGCTTGGGAATTTCCTTCAATATTTTCCGCCCAAGATTTCTTAACTTCTCTGAAACGTCTAAAGAGACCAATCAGAACCTATTTTTCTCATTAAAATCAGTAAAAGCTATTTTTCTCATTGTTACCATTATTGCATCACGTTCCATGCTGCTATATATAGTTGATGACTTTACTTTTTGTGGGATATTTCTAAATAATTTTTTTCTTCATTTTTCAGTTTAACAGCTAGGTTCTTTTCTTCATTTAACTGATTTATTTTTATTTCTTTCTCAAGCCTTTATATTGCCCTTAGTTTTTTTGTTGATTGAATACTTCTTTCGCAATTTTGTTTTGTTTAGAAACTAGCTTAAATACCTGGCGTTGCCACGGGATTTATAAAGTCAAAAACATGAATAAAAGTTATAGTAATTGTCTTATTTTAAAAAAAAACTGTAAGTAATAACATGAACCATAAGAATGTTATATTTTGAATTCAACATTTTTAAAGTACAAAAAAAACTTAAAAAGTACACGTACTAAGATAGTGGGATAAGGTTATTATCCCGTCAACTCGTCTAAATAGTATAAATTATTATAATTGACATGAATCTTTTGAAAAAAAATTATCAATGGGTTTTTGTTTTTATATCATTAGTAAAGATATCCAGTAATCTAGATTAAAAAAACAATCAATACAAACTTATATTATACATTCGATAAATTTTGCAATATTATGCTATCAAATTCACTAAAATATTTTTATCATAATAAACATAATAAGTGAGCCTAAATTTAAATAGAACCCAATTAACCCATTTAAACTTGTCTTGAAATGAGAAAATAACTTGGCTTGTGATGATACAAATATAAAAAATAACTTAGTCCAACTGAAGAAAATTCAATTGACCTAAATCTTCTTGAATAAAAATATGATAACTTTAATTTTATCATAATAATGAGTTCATGTACAAATATAAATTGAACTTGGCTTACTTATAATCATACAAATATTCTCTGCCACCTGTGCAAGATTAGGTAATTTCTATGAGCACAATCGCTACATAGTAGTAAGTAGGGAATGCATGTATTTATCCCATTAACCTACCTATAATATATAAATCAGATTAATCTAAACTGTTTGAAGAAGTTTTGCCAATTAATTTTTTCCTGCATTCATGTAATTTAGCACAATTAACAACAAAAAATCCATAAAAACTTATATTCTATATAAGAACTAATACAATATACTCTAACATACTATATGAAATTCAATAAAAGGTTTTCGTCCATTGAATATACTATAATATATTATTACGATATACTTTTGGTCAGTCAAATTATACTGACTTGGGAATTTTCATTGTTATACTATTACTATGAGAGAAATAGATTTTAGCAATCAGTTATTTGATGGCTAAGCGATGACTAATTTATTTTTCCTTGCATGATTTATCTCTCAATTTTTCTATTGTTCCTGTTTCTTATTTATTTTGGTACTTTTCTTGTACATCTGGTTTTTCTTTGTTTTTCTTTTCTTTTTATTTTTCTTACACGATTTTTTTTCTTTTTTTTATCTTTGCCTCATTTTTATTGGTTTCTCGTATGAGCCTTGTCTTGTTCTGTTTCATATCAGTATTTTTTTCTTTGATCTTTGTCTCTGTTTTCCATCAGCTACAACTGAAGCTGTTTCAGCAAATGACAATTGTTCCTAAAAAATCACACATTTTGTGCAATTTGTATACGAATAAATAGAAAATAATTATTTTACTTTGAAATGAAATTGTGTTCATAATCAACGAAAGAAAATAAGAGATGAAATTGTGTTCATAATCAACAAAAGAAAGTAAGAGTTTTGTACTGCTATTGTGTCCATTTGTATGAAAACTTGATTTCTATTACTCCTTAATTTTGCCTGTCACTTGGCTTTTGTGTAATATTAATATACATTATTTTCTGCACTATCTCTTCCTTAGTTTTGGTTAAATTCTAAATGGACATTTACTTAATTGTGCATTAAATCCTTTTTAATTGCTAAAAACAAATTTGGCAACAATTTGAAGGTCTAACCATTTTCAAACTTGGTGATTGGATATTTCCTTATTAAATTCAAAAGTTCTCATAAAAACAACTATTCAATGTAAATTATCAAATTTTAAAAGCAAATATTTTTTTCTTTGATCTCAATTTGAAACCTTGACTAATAGAATGTTTGAGTTTCCTTAATTATCATTTGTTATTCAAGGAGAGTGAATAATTGTAATTTAAAAGTTGAAAAATTTTACTTTTAAAAGTTTAAAACCTTTACATTTTGTAATTACATGTTTCAATCATGTTTAGACACATGTTAATTAGTGGTGTAATTAATATGAAAATTCTTTTATTTTTTTCTATAATATCAACATTCCTAATTAAACATTTTTCTTTGATTCGTTCCAAATTGGTTTGTGCAAAAAATTAGATTCCTAATTTATATAAAATGCATTTGTTAATATTGCGGCTAAACAATTTGTTTCATTAAAAATACTTAATGGTTGTCACTTGTCTAGAGGGCATTTTAGGATTTTCCTTTTAAAATTTTTCGTACTATCTTTGTTGGAAAAAAAATGCCACATGTCATTTTCTCATAATCTAAATTAAGGAAAAGACTAATATTACACACACACACACACACACACACACACACACACACACACACACACACACACACATAATTAGATTATGACTAATTATTCGGTGTGTAACTCAAAATTTATTTACATTTTGGGAAGATAGATTGAATTCTTATTACAAAAAAACTTTGTAACTCAGCCAGTGTACTAAAAATTCGAGAGTTATTTCTTAATTATGACCAATTATTTGGTGACCAACTTTGATAATATTTTAGTTAGATTATTCCTTTCATCCATCATGATTAACATTGAATTATATATTTGTGCATAATAGAATTCACCATGATCAAAGTACTGCATTTTTTTAGCATAAGTAGCTATGTATTTGAACTCAATATAATTGCCATAAAAAAAATAATGGTAAAATTTTATATTATGCACATATATTTGATGGGTCTATAAACCATTAAGCATAATTGTATTAAGCAAAGTAGATACAATTGCTAGCTGTGAATTATTCTATGTCTAAAAGACATTTATTTATCTTTCTAAATAATATAAAAACTTGCAAGTAAGTCATCACTTAGTATCAAATTCAAAGGTAGCAGCATGTGTAGCACTATCTTCTTTGCCCACCTCAAGCGCTAACTTTGAGTCCTCTTCATCTACTCCTTTAAAATTGAGACCTAACTTGAAGGGATTAAAATATTCAAACATATTCTTCATGGCATGTTTTTCACCTATAGAGCCATTAGGAAAATCCCGAACACAAAAGACAGTCCTCCTTTTACACTGAGGTCTTGATGCATCTATAATCATTGTCTCCATCACTTCATCCTCAGATGCTTCGTCTATATCTTCCATTCTTGAACTTTTCTTTGATTTGCCTTCCAAATTAACAATCTGTTGAAAAATAGGTAGTGAATATTAAAATAAGAACAATTCGGTCAAATTTTAAAATTTAAAATTTCATGTACCTTTCGAATAAGAAAATTGTTTTTTTCCTTTTAGAATTGGCATTCGATCTCCATGAACTTCAATTGCTCTTACAATCTCGTATTTTCGTTTACCATCTAAACAAGCCAATATTTCACATGCACGCGTGCACTAAAATTTAAGTCAATAATTTTAAATTTATAACATCCTTTCAAACCTTTGATTGCTTGATAGTTAGCACATTGTCGACTCTTGTATCTAGATGTTCATGGCTCTCCATGATATATTTGCTTGATGTGATTTTTGTTCTCATCCTTCACTTGAATCTCGATGAATGTTAAAAATGTACGTGACCACATATTCTCTATCATAAAGACAACTCCAGGGAGTTTGAAATATTTGAGGATCCTTTTTAGCAAGCAGACATAGCAAGCTTGACTAAGATCCATTCTGAGAGTGGAAAAGAAGCACTCAAGGTTTGCTTGAAAAATCGTGTACCATCATTACTTTATATAGGCAATTGTATTCATGAAATGTATAGTAAGTAAATAACCATTTGAATTTTTGCATTTTGTTTACTTTTAAAGCGTAAATTACTATCCATTTTTATGTGATTGACCGAAATTAATAACTGTAAATTACTAATTGACCGAAATTACTAATTTCCAATTACTGTCCATTTTTATGTCATTGACCGAAATTTCTGTATTTTGTTAATTTTTAAAGCGTAAATTAATGTACAGCGTAAATTACTTTAGCTATATACAATATTACAATTGCCAATTACTGATTAATCGAGCCGATTAAACAGAATAATTGTACTTTAATTGCCATTAATTGCCATTATTAATTTTCGTCACTCACAATTGCCATTATTAATTATAATTGTACTTCAATTGCCATTAATTGTACTTCAATTATTCTGTTCAATCGGCATTTCGGCGTTCAAAAAATACTAAGTGAAAAAATACTAAGTTTTCGGCACTCTTTACTTAATTGTCATTATTAATTTTTGCAATAAAGTCAAGTTGCCATTTTTAATTCTTATGGGTAAAATTGGCATTTTAATTTTCACACTCACAATTGCTACTATAAATCATTAATAAAATTACCACATAGCAGCCAGCCATAGACGTGAGAGTGGAAAAGACACAATCCTCCCTAAAAATGTACTGCTTTATATATATATAATTAGATTAGATGTGAAAATCACTTCTCCAAAAATTGGGCATTTATAGTTTCATTGTTGCTCACAAAAGATTTTGCACGATTACAGTGTTCCTTTGTTCTTCCTCTTGATTATGATCGGCCTATCGTCAATACGGAAATAAGTACCATTTAAGGAATATACTTTTTTATAGCGCATTTTTCAAGTTCTTTGTCTCCTCCAAACAGAAGGGCAAAACTTCTTGGGCTGCACTAGTAAATTTTATCAACTTTGTGTCAAATTGATTTTCTCATATTTTTTATTGTGAAGCAGGAGGAGGATGAAATTAACTAAATGGATTTACAAGCAAGGAATGGTTGCTAGATCCTACCACCTGTGGTAATTGGAAGGTAATTTTTTCTTTTGTCCAGTTGATGTTCGATCATTTTATTGTTTTATAAGAACTTTTTTTACATTTGTTTAGGGTCCTAGGACTATGATTATTATGAACAATTGCAATTTCTTTTAACCAATGGGGAACATGCTAACAATTAGTCATTTATAATAAAGAGCATGCATTTCATAATAACAAGAGGTCCAAAATCATTGTTTGCTCTTTTTGGGATAGCAGTGTTTATTGTCTATTTTTATGCATAAATCCACATTAAAAGAGAGATGATAGGTTCAACTTTTTTAGATGAACAAAGGAAAAGCCAATGTATGGTGAGGTTTCTTTTTAATAGTTTTCATTTACTTGTATTGGGGAAAGGTAAAAAAAAGTCCTATAACTTTGGTAACTTTTCTAAGTAAGTCCTATATCTTCATGATTTTTTGTTTGAGTCATATATCTTAAAAAACATAATCACTGTTAGTCCTACAAACAAAAAACTTGATAGAGATCTGATGTGGTGGAAAATGGACATTAAAAACAATGGGAAAAAAATCAAAATTGGACATCTAACGTTGTAAATTTTATAATTAAATTACCAAGTTTTTATTTTTTCATAACTCACCCCTAGAACCCTAAATATTCTCTTCTGGTGCCGTTGTCCTTCAAGTATAAACCTGTTACATTTTCTTTTTTCTTTCTCCTTGAGAGTGAAGAACAAGGAACAATTTTCATACTTTCCAATAAAAAAAATACAGGTTTTTAAGTGATAACACTAATTATAATCCAACAATTAAAAACATATAAAGCTTTTGGAAATGGAGAATTCCTAGCAGGGAGTGGAATAAAAACCTTCCACCAAGTAACAGCTAGATCATGTTCTGGCAAGAAAGCTGGAGTTGAATGACCTCAATCTTGATCCAACTGTCAATGGCTTGATTATACTGCCTCACAATTTTATAATTAATTAATCTTCCTATATATCTATATATTCATTAGGTTATAAATCCATTTTTTCATCATCAGTGAAATTATCATTATTACATTGTTATTACTGATATAAATATCCTTTCTGTAGTATACTTATAGCTCATTTTGTGAAATTTTATTGTTTATTCTTCCAAGCTTCTGTAAAAGCATGCAGAGTTAATAAAAAAAAGATTATATCATTTTATAATGGAATCCATAAAGTACAATGAAATATTACAAAATTGATTGTGAAATATTAAGTAATGAGCTATTTAATACATTATTATTAATTAGTGTTTTTAATTTTTCATTTGACTTGTACATGAAATAAAATTCTATAAGTTAATAAGCTCAAAATATATTTTTAAAATATAGTATTTTTTAAAATTTTATTTTTGAGTTGGATAACTTATAAATAATTAATTACATTCTAAAAGAATTTTTTCAAGTAATTGTTAAGTAGGTAAAGTGCTAGTTTTTAAATGGTTCAATTGATGTGATATCCTCATTCTCATGGCATATTCCATTGACGTAATGGCAATCAATGGCCTTAAAACATAAGAAATATAATAGTTTATTTAGGAAAAAGAAAAGAAAAGAAGAAGAAGAAGAAGAAATGGTTTATTTTAAACATTTTCTAAAAATTTCAGGCACAAAAGCAATAACCAAACTTGCACATTCCAATTAGAGTTACAAAGTTCTAGATTTCTTTTAAATTCAGGAGTGAATTGTGAGAAAATAGGAACCCAATGACTTAATTATAAAAGTTACAAAGTTAGATGTTCAATTTTGATTTTTTTTCCCTTATTTTTAACGTTTGTTTTTCACCACATCAGATTTCCGTTAAGTTTTCCATCTATAGGATTAACAGTGATTACATTTTTTAAGATATATGACTCAAACAGAAAGTTATAAAAATATAGGTGTTGACACCCAATTTCGTCCGACCAGTTGAAATTTTTTTTAAAAATAAAAAAAAAAATAATAATAATAAAATCAATTAATTAATTTTAAGATATAAAATATTGTTTTACGGACATCTTTTTTGTTTTGTTTTTTTTTTATATATAAAAAAAAATATTATTATTAATTAAAAATTAATTAAATTAATTAAAATTAAAATGAAATTAATTAATGAAAAAAAAAAAAATTAAAAGTGGCCGACAGACGCTCCCCGGGCACAAATTTCTTCACCTGCTCCCTTCTCGATTCTTCTTCCCTTTCTATTAAAACAACTCATCTCTCTCTCACTCGGCAGACACACACACACAGCTCACACACACATCTGATCTCTGACCCTCTCTCACTTCTCTTCCCTCTCTCTTCTTTTCCCTCTCCCTCTCTCACTTCTCTCGTGAACTCTCTCTCTCTCCTTTGCTCTCCTCTCTCCTTCTCCCTCTCTGTTTCTCCTTCTCTCTCTCTCTTCTCGCGAACTCTCTCTCTCTCCTTTGCTCTCCTCTCTCCTTCTCCCTCTCTGTTTCTCCTTCTCTCTCTCTCTTCTCGCGAATTCTCTCTCTCCCCTGGTAACTCGGACCCCTCTCTCTCCTGCCCCTCTCTCTCTCTCACTCACTCTCTTAGCTCTCGCCGGAACCATCCCTCTCTCTCTCTCTCTCCCGGCGACTTCGCTCGCCTAACTCTCCTCCCTCTCCTTCCCTCTCCTCCCGGAGCGTCGACGCCTCAGGATTTCCCCCAAAACTCCGCCATCTTCGACGCCCCATCGCCGACGCCCTTGCCACCAGTCACTTCCTCTGCGACGCTGCGTCCAGCTTCTTGCCGTCGCGCTCAGTCGCCGCCTCGTCGCGCCTCCCTGCCGTCGCGCCAGTCGCCTCGCGTCGCCTCCCTGCCGCTGTGTCGCCCCCTGCTATCCCGCCTCTTCCTTGCGCCACCAGCCACCCAGCTCCAGCTTCCCGTCGGCGCACGCTGCCGCGTCACCCGTTCGCCCGCCCAGCCGCCGCACCCAAGCCCAGCCTCCGCAGCGCCTCCTACCCCTCCGTCAGCCGTGGCGCCCAGCCCGCCTCGTCACCCAGCTCCCTCAACTCCACGGTCGCAGCGTCCCGACGCCAGAAGGTTGAAGACGAAGACGCGTTTAACGTTTTGACTGAGTCAAAGTTTTTTTTTATTTTTTTATTTTTGGGTAAAATCCTTGTTTAGTCCTTAGTTTCCTTTGTTTTATCCATTTAAGTCACTAACATATTCTCTTTTGCAGATTAACCACTTACAGCAAGTTTTATTGTTTTCTTTGCTTTAATTAGTCTTACTTTTTTTTCTTGTAATTTTTTTTTGATTGATTAAAAGCTTGAATTAACTTAAGAGTTATAATTAAACATAATTATATAATTAGGATAGATAGATATTTTTAATAATAATTTTATCCCTGGATTTATTTGATTTATTTATCTGAGACTTTTAGTTTGTTTTGACTTACAATTTAGTCACTGATGTTTATTTTCCTTTTTTATGTTTTTGTTTATTCAGTTAATTAAAGGTGTAAAATTCACTTAGCAATTAACATTAAGTTTAACTATATGATTAGCTTATATAAATAATTTAAATAAATAATTTGTCTTCGGATTTATCTGATTTGCTCATTTGAAACTTTAAGTTTGTTTTGATTTACAACTTGATCTCTGATTTACTTATGTTCTTTATTTTGTGTTTTGTTTGTTCAAATGATTAAACGCATAAACTAACTTAGAAATTGTCATTAAACTTAATTATATGATTAGGTTAGATGGGTAATTTTAATAGATAATTTATCCTCGGATTTATTTGATTTGTTCGTCTGAGACTTTAAGGTTGTTTTGAATTGCAATTTGGCCATTAATGTTTATTCTCTTTTATGTCTTTGTTTGTTCATTTAATTAAGAGCATGAATAAACTTAAAGAATTATTACTAAGCATAATCGTATGATTTGGTTAGATAAATATTTTTAATACATAATTTGCCCCTGGTCTTATGTGATTTGTATATTTGAGACTCTAATATTGTTCTGATTTACAAATTAGCCATTGTTTTACTTTTTTAGTATTGTTTGGATTATTAAAGTTATGAATTAGTTTAGAAATTGATGTTAAGCTTAAGCATGATTAAATTAGATAGATTCTTTAATGATTAATCTAAAATTAGTTTGACATAATCGAAAATCACACATTGAAAATTTCAGTCTGCATGGGCCATTTAGTAATTAATTAAATAACTAATAATAAATTAAATTTAAATTAATTTCCATATCCGGATGATCCGGCAGGATCTACAGTTTGGAAATATCAACCTTTTTTTTAAAAAAAAAAAACTATATAAATTAAATAAAAAGATAAAAATCCATATTTTTACAATATGGATAAAATTATTTAAAATTTCATCAAATTCCGTGTCCAAATGACTCGGCAGAGTCCATGGTTCGGAATCAAAATCTTCCGTGTCCAAATGACTCGGCAGAGTCCATGGTTCGGAAGTATAAAATTTTACCTGAATTAATTACTAAAAATCCACATTTCGACATAATTCAGTTAAAATTTCTATCTTTGAAAATTAACTGAAAATTATTTAAAAGCAAGGTAAAATAAAATTAAAAATCAACTAAGGTGCCAATTTTGGGCGCTCTAACAATATTGTTTTAGCGTAACCGTACTCCCGATCCCCGAACTCTCGCAGACCATTTTTAAGGTGACCAATCGACCTAAGTAAACAGATTGGTGGCGACTCTAGAAAACCCGACGTTGCCACAATAGGACTTACTTAGAAAAGTTGCAAAAGTTATAAGATTTTTTTTAATGTTTAGGTGTGTGTAGTCGATCGCCGTTTCACATCTCAGTATTGGTTTCTAGATCCTCTATTTTCTCTAATTGTACCCATCATTCACAACTCTTTTCAAACAAATCTCAAATTTTTTTAGGAAGTTAGATTTTTGTTGACCAACAAGCCAAAAAAGCTCTTGATCTGATCATCAAGAGAGTAAAACAAATTCTTCCTTATGTTCCTTAATTTCCTCTAGCACGGTTGTTTAGTTTTTTTTCTATCTCCATTATTTTCATTTTTATGATTTTTTTTCTGTACAATTTTTTTGGTTTTAGAGCTTGAAAGATTCATGGATGATCAAGCAGAAATAATTCTTATAAAATAATAACGTAGACTTCAACAGAAAATATTTGAAGGGTCAGAATCAATTAATACAATAGCTATTTTGAGAACTGAGCAAATGATATTTATAAATAAAATCATACACCAAATTAGAGCAGTTCAAAGCAGAATGACAGAATAGAAATTTAGAGCGGAGTGGATGGAGTGATCACTGTGACCACACTTAAATCACTGTAGTACGTCTAAAATCGTCTAAGAATTGCTAACGATTGAGTGCCCGGAAGGACTAGTCCTAAAATAGTGCATTGCGGAATAGAATAAAACATAATACCCTATGTGAAGGGTCCAGAATTACACTTTCCTAATAGTAAGGGCACAAAACCAATGCCCACAAAAACGGAGTTGGAAAAGAAATTTAGAGCATTAAAATTGTTATAAAATTTTTAGTACAAAATATCATAATTAAAACATATCTGATCCCAGCTTATTTAATCAAACACAATACATTGTATAAATAAGATAAACTTCAAATAAGTAGATAAATAAGTAAATTCATGAAGTATTTGGAAAATAATTTCAGAATAAAACATGTATTTGAAAACTCTTTTTCTAATTGAAAATCAATTTAATGCAAAATAGCTTTAAATCAAAATATTGAAAAATTACTAAGTAGGAAACTTAACACTTTGAAGAAATAATACACACACACACACACACATACATAATATCAAAACTATTTAATTTTTAGAAATATTAATAGCCACTTACCTCAAAATGCAACTTTCCAAGTCCTAAAATAATTGTTTAGTCACCTAAAATAATTATACAAAAGTTTATGTCAAAATATAATCAATTTAAGGAATAATCCAAAATCACTAGCTATAGTGGCCCAAATGAACACTTCTGGAATCTAAGAATTTTCTGACCTGGTGTTAAAAGCACCAGGGACTAATATTGTAATTAATTTGGTTATAGCATCCTACTTCCAGTGACCAAGTTGTAATGTTTTGGATTATAGGGTGTTGATGAACCGACCTCTAAGCATAAAGGACCTAAATTGTAGTTAGCCCAATTTTTACCCAGAAATACTCGTCTCCTATTTCCACCTTCTGCATTTGAGGTTCTTCAAGCCAAAACTTCAATAAACTTATTTCTAACTCATCCGAAACAATCCTAATAATTTATTATCCTCTTTAATCATAAAAAATAAATCATGTTCAATAAAATCATCAATCAAAATCTCTTTTCAAATTCTAAAAACAATTAATTTGTGCACTATAAATAACTAACAAACACTTACTAAAGATCCTACTTTTACTGAAAAAGTTCACAGGTTGCTTTCACTTGATTCTCAATTGATGATTTCTGCTTCCACTTTTTCAATATAAAGCAATAGCTATATGAAAAAGTGAGAGAAATACACAACTATAACTTTTTCTCATTCCCTTTTTTTTATAACCTTAGTCCGTCTCTCTCTTCTTTTCTTTTGGTTTTGTGCCGTAACTCCCCCCCCTTTTTTAATTCCCTTGCATTTTTTTTTTTAATTTGCTTCTTATTTTTATTTTTTTCCCTTCTCTTGGGCCTTAACCTAAATATCCAAAATAATAAAATAGACTAAATTGAGTTAGATCATTACATATATACATACAAAGCCTTAACTCGGCTGATTCTTCTACAAAAAACAGGTAGTCCTTCTTTTATGGTTGAAATTCTCTGATCAGTTTGTTTTGAGTTTCTCTCCAACTACAAGTCATAACTCAAATACCCAAAATAATAAAATGGACTAAATTGGGTTGGGTCATTACATATATACTGATATACACATAAAGCCTTAACTTGACTAATTCTTCTGCCAAAAACAGATGGTCCTTTTATGGTTGGGATTCTCTGATCAGTCTGCTTTGATTTTCCCTCCAACTACAAGCCATCACATATTTTAGCATCTTTTGAGCTATGGTAAGACGTTTATATAAGGAGAATATTCCTCCTTGCCTGCTCAAGGCGCTGTAAGTCTAAAACTCCCAATCTCCTTGCTGCTTGCAAAGTTCACTGATAGCTAACGTGGAATGCAAGACTTGCTCACTTTGTGAGAGAGGTTGAGGATGAGAGTGATGTTCTCACCCACCAAAACAAGACCACAGGAGAGACAAGAAGTGGGCGCCTATGTGATCGCAATGCAAATTCATGTTTGCAGCACATGAGCATATGAAATACCATCGCCAGAACTATAACGGCTCTGGGTTTTACTACTAGCGGGATGCTAACTTTGTTAGCCTCAAGCTGTTGGAGACGGAGTGTCGAGAGTATGATGGATTTTGTAACATTTGCAACCGTCTATTTCAAAGTCAACACGACATGCTCCAGCACCAATAAGCCGAGTACCACAGTGCTCAAAGTGCAAGAGACGCCACCAAACATGAGATGAAAGACCACAGAGCCAACCGCTGTCATGAGAAGAAACTTTGACAGCATGCTTAGTGCTTGTTTGGAAGGAGTGACGTTTGGTGTTTCATGGTAAGTGTCTTGTTGTTTTGGAGGTTGAGTTTCTAGCCTTATGTAAGCTTCATGCTCTGTACTTTCTCGGTGATCGTGTTGTCTTATTATTGCTATTTTATTACTAACTTCGTGTTTGGACTTTGCTCTTGTTTCTAGTAGTAGTTTGGTATCCAAGGCTTGCGTGCTTAAAGGCCTTGGTTATTTGCTCTTACAAGTTTAGTTTGTGTCAGATATTGTGCTATCAATAAACCCCTCTTGTTGTTCGTGTGTAATCACAGACTATTATGATTTGTATCTGTTAGTCCTCCGGTTGTAGTTGATTGAACATGAGATTTTATCAGTTATGTATGTTACAGGCTTATAGCTCCATTGTTTTAATTAAGAAACCCATATCCAGGACTCAGATGTGACTTAATCAAGAGAGGCCAACCATTTTCCTTATGTTCTAGTATCAATTTCGCCCGAGAGATAAACAGTCCAATGGCCCACCACAGTAGCTCTACTAACAAACTCCAGATACAGACCATTAGCTCACAGATCCATAACCAATTAATTGGAATTTCTAGTACAGAACAGATCAGAACTTAAGGCTGCACCTCACCTGCACTATGAACACATAAACCAGAATTTCCAGTAACAATTATACAATGTAAGTCCAATCTGCAAGGTAAATCAGAAGGGGTAATGAGAACTCAGTAAGGAAACACTTGATTAATGCAGCAAACAATTCAGTAGCATGCATATTCAATCAGACAGAATAAGAGAAACAGATCAGTAGCCCTTAACCAGACAGATCAGTTCAGATATATCAGACGAGCAAGTAACACGGATCAGATTACAGCTCCAAGAGTAACAGAAAATTGGCCACAGATGATGATCTAGATTAATCTCTCCCTCCTTACTTGCCCAAATCCAGAATTTATCTGGGTCTTCCACTTAATTCCAGATGGAAATCAAGCTGATCCCCAGTTCCTTCAGAACTGATGTCTGACAGATTGCTGGTAATTACAGAATTCCCTTGAAAGCCATGGTCATTCAATGCACCATCGTCACATGACTTCCTAGACTTCTCAGTGCACATGCAAAGGCTTGATTCACGCATGCATTAGTTGTATTAACAACAGAAACCAGAGAAGTTCATATTTCCTTACAATTCGTGCTTACTGAAACCAGAAGGCCGAACCTGCTGCCTAGTCAAAACGTACTGCCTTGTCACTGAAGAAACGATGCTTGCTTGTAAAATTGCAGCAGCAACCGAGCCAACATGATCCTGATTCTGTAGGTCTCTCATCAGTCACACTAATCTTACTTCCTCAACTACAGTGGGAACGGCAACTACCGAGTACAGCCACTTAACTTTGCTTAACCTGTAAAAGAAATACCCTTTCATTGATGAGCTAACCATTTAAGCCATCAACATACTTCAGTCGAGGACTTCATTACCGGTACAACCTGCTTACTTATCAGAACTAATGTAGATAACTGATCTGCAAACTCAGCTCGCCACTTGTACTAACTTAACCTGCAAATTAATAAATGATAACAATCTGATGTTGGACTAACCGTTAAATCTTCATTTATCTGAACTTGTTCACTTATTTACGGTAGTAGGATTGAATGATGTGCAGTCACAACCACAGCTTTACTCTGTTCATTCACACCCGCGCCCATTACTCAGAAGCACAAACATGAGATTTTGAATCTCAGTAAGTTTGCCACACAACAAGAACTTAAATTTCATAAATGCTCTTTGAGTTTCAAGCCTGGTATTTAAAGCAACAAAGCTTTCTCAGCTCCTTTCTTGTTATGAATGAACTCTTGGATACTAAATTGTATTAGGGTGGTGCTAGAGGTATCAATTCAAACTGGCCTATGATCACATCCTCATGTGACTTTAAGTGATCACATGACTGCCTTGAACCATGCAGATTCAACAAAGACTTTCTGCTAAAAAACTTAAATCAGTAAGTTTCTTCATGCCTAAATATTCAAGTAAACAGATATTAAAAATATCAGAACATCTTCATCTTAGACACCTACTCCAATATGGACTACCTTCATTAGTGTCTGTATAAATTTCGACTACAATTGCTCAAGTTTGATAAGCACACGAACACTTTCAACCCTATTTTCCTAATATAAATCAAGGTTCCACAAAACTACTTGTCTAATTCCAATTCAGTCCTTAAAGACTTAACCCGTACATGCTTGACTTCCTTTTCCAGCTCAACTCAATTTCTGTTCTATCTTCCTAATCACATATGAAATCAGTAATATCAGTTGCTCATCTTCCAGTTACTTGATGTTTCTATGACTTCGTTTTCCCAAGTTTCTGGCTGCTGATTGTCTCTGCTTTGCGTCAGTTTCAATTTGCTGTGTTCATGTAGTAAAAATCTTAACTCGGTCTATTGTGGTCTCATTTGTAAGACTTCCATGCATATATCAGTTCTACATTTTATTGATGAATTTACTGATGTTTTATTGAATAATAATGAAGGTCTAGATCAAGCAATTGGAGAAATAGCTTATGTTATGGAGGTTAATGTTGGGAATCCGAACGAGTTTCACGCTATTAAATTAGCGTACACCAGGATCGGATTGCAGAAATAATCACACGGGTACCTTGTTTTCGAAATTCCACAAACGCAGAATTCTCCAAGCTTAACACGCTCGAATTCCTTCTCCACCCGTTGCACTATATGAGTGTTTGTACTATTATTGTTTTTTTGTTTCTGTTTCCATCATCCATCTATATTCAATAATACACAACCACTCCTTTTATAGGCAAAAAGTACAATAGCTTCTCTTAGAAGCTAAAGTACAACTTCTCTTAGAAGTTAAACCGGGTAGAGTTCAGAATGTGGCGTGGGACCCTTGGGATCTCTTAATCCTGTCAAATTAGTCCTCAACTAATTTATTGTTTACAAGTCAGTACAACATATTATACGACCTTGTAAAATTTCCCAAGATTTCAGAGACAATTCACAAGTACCCATTTTATTCTATTCCGTTCACCGTCCAATATTGTTGCACATAATCCGGACTAGACCAACCACATCCAAAACGTGGTACTGTCAATTCGGAATTAAATATGTGCACGTCTCTTCAAGTTTATTCGGACTCTAAACAATTTAGAAAAACATTTATAAAATCTATATATACCATCTATATAATTTTATATATAGAAAATAATATTTCCAAAACAATATTTTTCTAAATCGACCACGTGGATTTCTTAATCCGAAAAACCAAGAGACTTACTCCACAATATTCATTCTCATTTCAAGAGCGGTGAATTCTATGTTGAATAATCATGAACTTAACATGTTACATTTATGTGATCCAACATGTCCAAGTATATCCTATAGTAGGCATCATTGGTTGACATATCAAAATCACATAAAGTATACATTTAAATTCATATTATTCTCAAGTCTACGGAATAAATAACATTTACTCTTTCTCAACAGTTGAAGGTCTAAGAGTAATTGTTTTGGTCCTGTTCAAATATTTATCTCCATAAATATCCACATACGCATTAGGAACCAATATTCCAGTGATTGAGACAAATCACTCTATCTCATATAGTAATGTCATATGTGCAATCTTTTATGAGTAATCAACCCATGTATATATTCATAGATTGTGAACACCTTTTTAAAGAACTACAAAGATGAATTAAGTCTCATGTGGCATGATCTCCATCATCCATCAATTCATATATAATATAGTTCTTATGGATTTATCACAATAGGAGATAAGTTGGCTTTGATGAGCACAACAAATCTTTCAGTTAAATTGTGCTACTTGTGAAACAGGTGACTAATGGTTTTAAATTGAAAAATACTGTCTAATATAGTTTGTAATGTACACCTGTTTTACGCGGGCCTATTGTTGAAGTGTTGAATCTGGAGGCTTGATTAAACTGCTTGATCTTTCGCCAGCTAGAACTTAGAACTGCAAATACTGGTTCCTGCTACTAGCTGCTTAAGAGGTTAACCTTAAGTTGATGGTATAGTTGCTATTCACTTAACAAATCAAGCACCTCAACTGCTCAACGTTGAATTGGACTTCAGAGCAACTGTAGGGGATACGTTGGAGTGAAACTAATTAGGACTTAGCTTTACATTAATCATCCACATATACTTCTTCAGAGTCTTACTTCTCTCTTGTTGATTAGGCTACTCCACTACCTTAATCTACCGTTCTCTATCTCCACTGCCATCTTCCCCATTCTCCCTCAAACCAATTGAAAAGCCTGTTGATTTTAGGAGAGAAACCAAGAACCCTAATAGCTTAAAGACTCAAAACCAACTCAGGCAGGAGACAGCTTATGGTTTACGTCGATGCGTGGTTGATTTCAGTTCTAGTTAACTGGTTTGTGCAGTGAATCAAGAACTTGTATGGAATTTGGTTTATTGAGTTAATGATTCATACTGGCTCTGCAAAGACTGAAACAATCTCTCAAGGTTACTTAGTGTTGCATATTGGAAATGGCCAATGTAGCATGATGATCCGCAAAGTATAAGATGATTCTTGCTACTGGGTACTCTTTATCTGACTGAAAAAGGATCTGCTTGTTGTTCGATTACTCAAAAATGAGACTGATTTTGAAACCTGCAGTGAAACTCATGTGAATTGCTAGGAAGAAGCTACTGCAGAGGTAGTAACTGTAGACAGTTAGTTGCACTTAGGCAGTTGATCAATTTCTATGGCTCTGGTATGCTGAGCACATCGATTACTGCAATATTGATTAATTGGCTTGTTTTATCGAAACAATTACTACAGAATTGTTAATTCCTCACTGAGATTTTATTTAATCTCAACCTTACTGCTTTCCTGCAGGTTCTGGTGGCATAGATCCAACTAGTTAATCTTTTAGTAGTTGATCTAGTAGCTAACATGGTACATAACTGTCTCTGCAAGTTTTTACTGTAAAAAATTCTTATGCGAGGATGAGATTCACTTACAGTAGTGACTATGATTCTTGCAGGAAGGTGCTGTTGTAGATATCTAGAGGTTTTGGTGCCTAGCTAGCAGAACTGTACATATTGCTGCTAGCAAGTGCTGTTAATGTAATTTGCTACTGGACCTCAGAACTGTTATGTTCCACGCTAATTTGGTCGTGAACTCCTAGTTTCTAATAAGCAGTGAATGATAATCTGCTGCAATGGATCCACTGTATAATTGTTGTAGGTTAAAAAGTAGTTCAGCAGGAAGCTGTTTCTAACATTGTGACTACATAAGTGAGCTGGTTTTGTAAATTTGACAATAAGGTTTATGTGAAACTTGGTTTTACTGAGTTTATGTTCTTGTTTTTTTTGTATAGTTTTGGTTCTTCGGAGATCGTAACTGTGATTTGAAATGTTTCCCGTAGCTTTTGGTTTCAAGTAGGATTTCCTGAACCGAGCAGTAAACACCTATCACAAGATTTGTTTTCCGCTCACTGTTAGAAACTAATATCAATGTTCGTAATGTTTTCTGTAAACTTACTGACAAGTGTGGGCATTCTGATACGTTTTAACATCAAAAGTTGCTTAAAAGCTTCAGCTGCACATCCGTCCATGCAGACCACTTTATTGCATCATTTTTCAAATCAATTTTCTCGCAGCTCCCACTTGTACTGTAAGCATCCAATGACAACAATTGAAAAAGATTGCAAGATGTGGCCTTCAAATGCATTGGTAACACGTGAAAGGCTAGTGAGCTGCAAAGATGTTTTTCCTTATTTAGGTGATTCTTTGACTGAAAGTGATCTATGAAATGAGCTCTTCCCTTCTTTGCATTCTTCTGATAGATGGTTCATGTGTGGTCTGACACTTGCAGCTGAGCAGCTGGAGATGGAAGAAAGGAGAAGCAAATGTAAATACTCCTCAAACTGAGTTTGAGTTGTGAAATAAGTTACAGAAGTTATCTTATGAAAGTGTACTCTGCACGGAGCCTTAATTATTGCTGATTCTTCTACCACAAAACACAAGTGGTCCTTCCTTTGATGGTTGGGATCTGATTTAAGTCCCATAATATTACGGTACTAGCTAGCTATTTTAATTTCTTCCTTATATTAGTAATTAAGATCATAACAATTCAAAGTGTCTTAATATATATATTTTCTGGGACAACTTTTTTTGGCCAAATTGGACGGAACTTGAAGTGTGTATTTTATTTTCTCTTTAGTTTCTTTTTATCAACATTTGAAGTGAGTTCGTAATCATCTAATTAAAATTGCTTTGAAGCTTTTTATTCATTGGACAAAAATGAAAATCTAAGTTTTAAACAACTGCACACCACATATATATTCCTGCTCGGCTGAAATTGTAATATTGCATAGTTTCAACCTCCAGGTACAAGCTATAATACATATGTTTGGGATTTTCTGAGCAATTGGTTATGATTTTCACTGCACACAATCTTCAAAGTACAAGCTAGTACATAAAATTGTGATTCTCATTACATGTAATGTTTAATGCGCATGTGATGAAGGAAACAGAGACATCAGTATAGGTTTAATAGTTAATAGAACTAGCCTAGAAACCATTATTAAATCGAGTTAGTAGATTGATGAATTAACCGACACACATGTTGCATCAAAATCAAGAATTATGATTGTTTTTTTTTTTTTAATGTCGCAAGTAGGGTCTTAGAATTATGATTCCTTTAACCAAAATCAGCAACTTAGCAAGAATTTTTATGAAAATTTACAAAGTCACATTCTAGTTGTCGAAACTAATTACTGTAATGATTATGAAGAATAATGTCTAAACTGAATTTAAATTGAGTCATGATTTTCCTGTATAACCATCTACAATTATTTCGTATTATGACTTTTTATCCCAAAAAAACCGTATTATGACTTCTAATTGGCTTCTGACTAATTATGTACCTAATCTTTTTTATTAAATATTAATCACATACGTACATAATTAGTGAATGATATCTTGATTTAGTGGTTAAGACTAAAGCCTTGAGACTTAGAAATTATATCAAGCTTAAATTCTACTATCAGTTGAGAGCTAATCCCACTCTTTTAAAGAGTTCGTCTGATTTATATTTAGTTTTTCATTCATTTAAATACCTATTAAATTGTTATATATATATATATATATATATATTCTTTTCATTGTTTGAATTGTACAAACACTCGTAAAATAAATGTATATATTACAAAAATTTGAACCATAAATCATATGTTAGTATTCCCCCACTTTTCTGTCACTCAAAATGCAACAAAAAAGTCTCAACCACTTATTTTATGTTAAAAATCATAAATAAGTAGAAGTTGCATATATATATTTTTTCTTCTTTATATTTGTAATTGAGATCATAACAATTTGAAGGTTGCTAATGTATTGTTTGGAAAAATTTGTAACGTGTGTTCTCCCTTCCTTTTTTTTATGAAATATGCACCCTAGTGTTTCCTAAAAAAAATTGAAAAGCGCCCAAAATTTGATTTTATTTCAAATTTCACTTAAATTTGAAAAGAAATTGATCATTATTTGCAAGGTAGTGGAAATGCTGGAGAAGTTGATGTTAAAAAATAGGGGAAATTACAATTATATGTGATTTGACTTATCCTACATTTTGCCCACTTTATTTTAAAAAACTACACTTTATCTCAGCTTACTTTGCACTGTTCAATAACATCTTGTAAAATCCAAGTTTAAACTATCTGGTAACCATATTTTAATAGTTTGAAAATTTTGAGTAGTATTATTTTTCATAGTTAGATGACATGTAAAAAATTACTTATTTACATTTATAAAGAGGAAAGTACATTTACAAAGAAGAATGATTGATAAATTTGAAATGTTTATTAACTGAAAAAAAATTGGAGAAATTGAAATTATTAGAAGATGATTATTTATACAATTTAAATCAGGGTTTTAGAAGTTGCTATTGGATAGTGTAAAAGAAGCAGGAGAAAAATTTCAGTTTTAAAAAATAAGGGAGCAAAGTGTAAGTTAAGTTAAGCTAAACTATTGAGTTATTACAAGTTCCCAAAAGAATAAAGAACGTGAGAAATAAAGAAAAAAGGAAATATTAAACTGCACAATTCATCATCAGGGAAATATCTCGAAAGCAAGAGTATTTTATTGACAATAAAGTTGAAGGAAAAAAATTAGTTACACTTTTTCCTGTGTCAAGTTATTGTAATAGATTAAAACTATTTTAAATTAACTTTTTGATAATAAATTAATTATAAATTTAAATTATTGATTAAAAATCATTGATTCCATTTATTTTAAAAAATACATATATGTCAATATTTTTTGTTGAAGAATGATGAAAAATTTGTATTAATTGGGTGACTGAAATAAATATTTGAATAATTGATTCAAGTGATTAATTCCATTCATTTTAGAAAATTCCTTTTCAGCAACCTTTTGTAATTTAAGACAGCTTATATGTTTTTTTTTTCAGCGTTTCTAATTTATTTCCATATTTTTACCTTTATAGTTTATGTGCGTGTTCTTTTAGTGATGTAAGGTTTTGTTATGGATAATAATGTAAGGTTTTTTTCGTTCCTAATTTAGTTCCATAGAATTTAAAAAATAATTTATCCATCCACACAAAATGTATCCATTTAATGTAATATAATTTGCCCTTAGTTCCATCAAGGTAAAATAAGGTAATTTTATTTTTTCAAATATGAACGTCCATATCAATTAATTAGTGGAATAGATAATGAAGTGTGTTTTATTCACATTTCATTATAGTAAGTAGGTATGACAAGTGGATGGGTAAAATCCATGATCCACGGATATCCGCCCATAATGGGTGAATAAATAGATAAAAATACCTGTGATGGGGTGGATATGGGTGGAAGCAAATCACACCCGTCTAACGGCTACGGGTGGGTGGCAGGAGGTATCCATCGCGGGTAAGTCCACCCCGTCTACCAGCAAAACCCGCGAGTGTAAATTTTCTATTTATTAATTATAATGAGATGCAACAACTATATTTAACTAATATTTTATACTAATTCCCATTGAATATTTTCTTATATGTATGTTATGATTTTATTGTATGTGGAGAATGACTTTGTATGTATTTTAATGAAATTTAAAAAACATAGTTTAAATCGCAGGTTACTCGCAAGTACAAATTACCTGCATGCTGGTTATGGGAGTAGGTGAGATTTTTCACCTACTTGCGGATACTCGCAAAGCCATGGGTTACTAAAAAAACTATGTACACGAATGACAGGTAAAGGGTATTTGCACCCGATCCGCCATATTACTATCCCTAATAGTAAGAGCCATAATTTGTCACAAATAGAGTCATTAAAATTTTCCTAAATATTACTATATATCACTACAATAAATTGTTAAATATTATTTTTTTTGTCAACAATAAACTAATCTTAATGCAATTTATTTTCTTTTATCTTATATATGTATGTATGTATGTATAAATCAATTATATTTTAGATTTTCCGTGCCTGACGCGGGTGTAAAACTGGTTTCTCTCTATAACACATACATGCTAGAAAGCTCCCCTCTCTCGAATTCTTGTGCCTGTTAGTGAATTAAAATGTGTCTTTATTTAGTTTTGAATTGTGCTTTCAATTCAAGGTCTATAATTTGAGTTACAATCATTCTCATATTGCTACTTGAATATTAACCAGATTTTCGTCAACTTTGTTTTCTTGGTTTTAACAAGAAAACCTAAAAGAAAAAAATATGCCAGTTTAATATTGTAGCTCTCTTTAGGTATTTTTTTTGCTTTCAAAAATTATGCACATGTCTCCCATTTAAGAATCTGCTCCTTTTTCAGAACCAAACTTTTTTCCTTGTGTTTTCAAATCACACATTTCCTTTTCAGTTGTGTTCAAAGATATGAGATATTAAAGCTCTACAACATAGACAGGTCATTACTTATGAGGAGTCTTCTACTAGTTCCCTATTGAAGAAAATTTTTCAGCACTCATAAATAACATTAATTGGTGTGTACATAGAATATGTTATAAAATTTTATGAAACTTTTAATTGATAATAAAAGAAATAATTAAAAGCAATGGTTTAGTTAACTTTCAATAATGGTATAGATAACGAAAATAATAATAATATGTAGAAACAATTAAATAACCAATCTATTATATTATTATAAAAGCGAAGCAAAGGACGTTTTATCAATTGGACACTTCATTATAGTCTAACTGAATGCCACGTTAAAATTTTATTTCATAAATGATAAATTATCTTTAAATTTTTAATATAATAAAAAAAAATCCACTTAATGTTCTTCTCAATTTTGATCTAAGATTGACTTTTTGTCCAAAATGTTGATATTTAACCTAAAATTCTGTGTTTTAACCAAAACCATACCACGCAGTCAGAGCTTTAAAATTTAGATTACCTATTAAATTAATTGGAAAATCAAATTTCACAATTAATTAGCCGATTAAATGTATTTGAAGTTAATATTTAACCATATATACATACAAAGTATTCCGTAAAAATTCAAACTTCCATGTATAGCATTTTTTCTTATTTAATTACCATATCATGTTTAATGTATTTTGGAAACTAATACTATTCCTTTTAAATTTAGGTCTATATATACTAACACATCTACAAACCCCTACAGCAACGTAATTTTCCTCTCCCATTCTCTCTCATAAAATTCTAATTTTCCAACTTTTGTTGTCAGTAAAATTTTATTTGCATCTAATTTGTTATTCATTTTATTTCATAAATTAGTGCTATTGCTTTTAAATTAATAATTATATTTTTGTAACATTCAAGATTATTGATGTTCCAATTCTATATGATATATTCCATTTGTCTTACAAAGCTTGTTCCCTTTATTTTTCACAATAATTAATTTATGATTTTATTTCTTTTAGAGTTTTTTTGTAGAGATATAAATTTTTTATATGAAAATGGTACCTTAAAGACTCTAGTTTATTAATGTAATTAAAAAAAATATATAATACAAATTAATGTAAATATATATTAGTCAAACTTTTATTAAAAAAGGTAAAAAGGTTATCTTTTGTGAAACAGATGAATCACTATTTAATCCTTAAGTTACTTGAATTTATTCAATTTTTTTTGTTTATAGGAAATGATGGTTTTTAATCGACCGATTATACTGTGTATAAGGGTGACTGCGTACATCAATATTCATCAATATAATTACAGCCCCTTTTCGCCAATGGAATTTTCTTTACCGAGAAAAAAAAGATTATTCGCCTTTAATTCGGGCACATTCATGGTCAAGTGAAATATATAACAATATATTTTTTACAATATTATTTTATGGAACTACAGTTTCCTGTTTTCTGCTGTTTGCATTTGTATTCCCCCAATACAATGTTATTTTTCGATTGAGTAATAATAAGTATTTCTTTTCTCTTTGTTTCTGATTTGTAGAGTACGGGCCCATACAATGCCCATAACCGGCAAATCCATAATAGACATATCTAAGACGGAGCATAAAAAGCCTAACCGGCCAATGAGGAAACCAATAGAAGATGGAAATAGGATCTCAAAATTACGGGATAGACTAGATGATTTTCCTCCAGAAGTGATCCTCTTGAATCGCCCTCAACTATATAAGCTAGCCTCACTCATTAATTCCAAGGCATAAGATTTCTGTTAAGCACTCCATCATTTCTTTGTATTTACCGGAAACTAACTTAATCATTAAAGAGTTCCCCCCCCCCACCCCCCCCAGGACACATCCTGAGGCTTTGATACTGTCTTTGAGTGTAGGATCTATGTTCACCACCCATCAAGCTAATGGCCTAAACCCTTACGAACTCGTGGACTATCACTTATTTATGATGGAGGTAAAACAATATCATTTCATTCAAAAATTGAAACTCATTTCATTGGTTCATGTGTTGGGAAATCTTAACTAATACTCTATATATTTACAGGCAATTGATGTAATCGTTCGCCTATCAAGTGAGACAAAAATGACCAGAGAGAAAGAAAAAATGTTTAATTAGGATAAACTTATTCATAATTCTAGAATCTACAATCATTTTCTTCCAATTTTGGCATTTTAGAGTTGTAGAAAGGTAAACTCTAGAGTTGATTGTTCGATGTTGGCATTGGCAGCTAAAGTAATTTCCAAGTAATAAAAAACTAAATTAAATTAAATTGTCATGTTTTCAATATAGTGAGACAAGCTTTGGTTGAATCAAAGTTGCCATATCAGCATAGATAAAAAAAAGTAAAGATAAATCAATTTAGATATATTTAGACACAGTGTAAAATAGAAATTGTGAAATGAAATAAATAAAAAACGTTAGCAAATTATCCGTCAATGGAGTATCAAATCAAAAACTCATTGTTGACACCCGATTTCGTCCGGGTGTTTTAAAATTTTGAAAAAAATTTTATTAAAAAAAATTAATTTAAAAAAAATATATTACTATTATTATTAAAAAAAAATTTAATTAGTTTAAAATATATTTTTGTTTTGTGAAAATTTGATTTAAAATGATATATGTGTGAATATGTGTATGTTTGAAATAAAATAAAATTTCATGAAAAAAATGACAAAAAATTAAAAGTTTGAGGTAAAAATGACAAAATTGAGAAGTTTCGGAAAGAATTGACAAATTCTAAAAGTTCCAGGAGCATTTGGTAGTTTGTCACATAAAATTTTGAGCCTGCCGACGTTTTTGGCTCAAATTGACAGAAAACGACAAAATTGTCAAAATCAGAAGCTTCAGGAACTTATCCTGAGGCTGAGAGACGTAAAGGACTAAAATTGTCATTTTACCAATTTAAAAGATAAGTTTGAAATTTTTTATTAATTTATCCATCAACAGTTCAGCCAAACTTCCTCTATAAATAGCCCCCCAAATTTTGTGCTGAACACAGAGAAAAATAGAAAGAAAAGCTTAGAGCTCCGTTTTTAAAATAGAAAAAATTACAGCCTTAGTCCCTAGCTCTCCTTCCTTTCCTCAGAAAATCTCAAAACTTTTCATTTTGACGATTAAGCCATCTTCTTCCCCCCCCCCGCGCCCTCTGTTTCCATTTCTCAGAATTCAGAATTTAAAATCAAGGGTACAACTCTCATTTAATCCTTCATCTTTTCAATTTCTTTCACTTTGGTCACTAACTTTGTATTTTATTCTTGCAGAATTAATTACTAACCCTTTTAATTTTTACTTGTTTATTTATTATTTGTTTATTACTAACCCCTTTTTTTATTGTTGTTATTAACTTACTAACAACTAACTTTTAATACTATTATTGTTACTAACCTTTTAATTTTTGCATTATTACTAACTTTTATAATTGTTGTTAACAATTAATTAACTTTTATTATTGTTGTTAATTAATTAATTTAATTAACTTGGCTAACTTTTATTATTGTTGTTAATTAATTAATTTAATTAACTTGGCTAGCTTTTTATTATTTTTGTTAATTAATTAATTTAATTAATTTGGCTAACTTTTTATTTATTGTTGTTAATTAATTTAATTAATTTGGCTAACTTTTTATTTATTGTTGTTAATTAATTTAATTAATTTGGCTAACTTTTTATTATTGTTGTTAATTAATTAATTTAATTAACTTGGCTAACTTTTTACTGTTGTTAATTAATTAATTTAATTAACTTGGCTAACTTTTTATTATTGTGGTTAATTAATTAATTTAATTAACTTGACTAACTTTTTATTATTGTTGTTTAACAATTAATTTAATTAACTTTGCTAACATTTATTATTATTTTTAAAGTGGATGGCCAAAAAGCCCCACTTTATTATTATTAATTTTTTTTTCTTTATATAATTTTTTTATTTAATTCACCTTTACCCTTTACTAATTAATAAATAAATGAAAATTAAAAGAAGATTATTTTGTAATTAATTATTAAGGCTAATAAAAATTTATTTTTAAAAAAGCCAATTATTTTTATTTTTATATACATGTTTTTAATTCTTTAAAGATAACAAAAAGTTAAAATTAATTTTAATAGTTATTTTTATCCAGTAAAAATAATAAAAAAATAAAAATAAAACCTGTTTAAAAAAATACATGAAAATAAGACTTTATATTTTACTGATTTATTTAAAATATAACTTTTAAATCCACTAAAATAATAAATATTTTTCATTAAACAAGAAAACAAAAAGAAAATTAAAACAAGATAAGAAAAAGATAAGAAAGATAAGAAAAAGATAATAAAGATAAGAAAGATAAGATAAGATAAGAAAGATAAGAAGGAAAAGAAAGAAAAGAAAGAAAAGAAATAAAAATTTTTAGATTATTAATGAATCTAAAAATTCTATAACAAAAAGAATTACGAATTAGTAATTAAACTAATAATTAATTCCATAAAAATAAGAATTAAATAATTAACTATAAATTAAATCAACTTACATATCCGGATGATCCGTCAGGATCTGCGGTTTTAAAAAAATATCACCCTTTTAATTAAATAAATTAAATAAAAAAAAAGATAAAAATCCATATTTACAATATGGATTAAATTATTTAAAAGTTCACCAAATTCCGTGTCCAAATGACTCGGCAGAGTCCATGGTTCGGAATCAAAAATCTTCCGTGTCCAAATGACTCGGCAGAGTCCATGGTTCGGAAGTATAAAATTTCATACAAATTAATTAATTTAAAAATCCACATTTCGACTAATCCAGTTAAAATTTCTAATTTTGAAAATTAACTGAGAATTATTTAAAAGCAAAGCAAAACAAAATTAAAATCAACTAAGGTGCCAATTTTTGGGCGTTTTAACAAAGTTGTTTTAACGTAACCGTACTCCCGATCCCCGAACTCTCGCAGACCAATTTTAAGGTGACCAATCGACCTAAGAAAACTGATTGGTGGCGACTCCCGAAAACCCGACGTTGCCACAGCTTGGCGACTCCGCTGGGGACGCGACGTTAGTGAGTCGAGCCTACAAGTTGATTTATTTTGATTTGCTTTGCTTATATTTATGTGGATTTATATGTTATATTTACTTAGGTAAACATGCATTATGCATTCACAATATGAAGCTCTATACCCGAGCTTCTTCAAAGCGAACACGTTCTTTCTAAGCGGAATTGGTGTTGTTGTCCTTGAGAGGCCATGGTCTCCAAGCCTTCACCGGTTTCAAAGTAGCAAAGTAGTGTATTGCCTTCTGAGACGGTTAGTCTCTGCATGGGCCCACGAAAAGCTACGACTCGAATTAATCCATTCCTTACATTAACCCTAGAGGGTAAGGAATCGGGCCGTCACTATGATTTAGTGACGGGATTCGGGAACTATCCCTTGCCTTTTGATAAGCTACCTTATGCATATAGAACTCCCCACTTAACCATAGAACTGACCATAGAATTTATACCATTTTACCAACGCCATAAGCACGTCCTTGTTATGCTATGTTGTTGCTCTACACTTTTATTTTCTTCGTGTCTTATATTTATGGTTTTAATTCATTTTTCCATAATACTTCATGAGTTGTTAATTGTTATTTAACTTATTAATAACCTTATCTTTCTTGTGCAATTATTCTTCATGCATCAAAACCACGCATCAAATTATGCTAACTTTTTGGTCTTTATAATGACAACTAAAAGTTTTGAAGTTCTACGATAATGGATAAGCAAACTCACTCATTGCATGCATTCCATTACATTAATCACGTGCATATAAAATCTGATAAAAATAATCTCATTGCATGCATTCCATTACATTAATCACATGCATATAAAATCTGATAAAAATAATCTCATTGCATGCATTCCATTACATTAATCACGTGCATATAAAGTCTGATAAAAACATAATCTCACTTTATATTGCATGCATCCATTACATCAATCACACGCATATAAAATCTGATAAAAATAATCTCATTGCATGCATTCTATTACATCAATCACGTGCATATAAATTTTGATAAAAACATAATCTCATTGCATGCATCCATCACATCAATCATATACGCATAGAATCTAATAAAATAAATATTCCTTTAAAAAGGTAAAATTGGACCTTAACACCGATATTCAACTCGACTCCAAACAAGATTAATGGCAGAACAAGCCGAAGGACGTCTCATGGAGATGGAGTCCAAGATTGAAAGTATGTCAGAACAGATGAGACAATTGATGGAATTAATCAAAGGGAAAGCAACTCAAGTCCCCATCAAAGAAGTACAAGATCCCACTTATCCCCCGGGATTCACCCCGCAACGAGTCTCAGTCCAAGAAAACCTGTTTCAAGAATCAGGACCGTCTGCTAGTGTTCACCTGAAACAAGACACTGTACATGAAGAGAAGAATATATTACCAAAAGAAGAAGCAGAATCTCAAAAGCTCGAAACAATAGAGAAGAGACTGCGAGCCATTGAAGGAGGTAATATATTCGGATCTCTCTCAGTGGATGACCTCTGCTTAGTGCCAGACGTCATAATCCCTTCGGACTTTAAAGTACCGGATTTCGTAAAATACGATGGAACGAGTGATCCCATCACTCACATCACACTGTTCCTAAGGAGACTACAACCACTCACAAAAGATGAAAATGTGTGGATTGCACTTTTTCAGGAAAGTCTCACAAAATCAGCATTGCAGTGGTATCTAAGTCAAGGACCAAGAAACATCAAAACTTGGAATGACCTTGCTCAGGCCTTCATCGGCAACTATAAACATGTTATGGACTTGGCTCCGGATCGCCAAACTCTCCAAAACATGGAGAAGAAAAAGCCAGAAACTTTCAAGGAATATGCCCAACGGTGGAGGGACTTAGCTGCACAAGTTCAGCCACCCATGACAGAAAAAGAAATGGTTACTTTGTTTGTCCAGACACTGAAATACCCATATTATGACAAACTCATCGGCAATTCGGCAACTAATTTCTCCGATGTTGTCATGTCTGGAGAAAGGATCGAGCATGGGATTAGGACTGGGAAGATTGCTGAGTCCTTTAGTGATCCTATGAAAAGAGGAGGACCATCCAGAACAAAAGATGAAGAAGTACAACAAATAGGACGCGAAAGAGGGATTCCCCTCGTAGGTACTGTGGTTACCGGTCCTCGCCTATCCTATTCTGCCAAAAGGCCCAATTATTATCCTACCAATAGGCCCAATGACTATCCTCCCAATATGCCTAATGATTATCCTCCCAATAGGCCCAACAATTATCCTTTCAACAGGCCTAATCAGTTAGGACCACCTGTTCTGACTCCTCCAGTACCCACACGAAGACCAAAAGAAGTTTTTGCACCAATTCCCATGACTTACACTGAGTTGTATCCAAAACTCATAGAAAGTCAACTTATCCGTCCAATTCCTACAAATCCATTTGGACCCCCATATCCAACGTGGTATGACCCCAACATAACTTGCCCATATCATGATGGCGTTCCAGGCCATGGCTTGGAAAATTGCACAGCATTGAAACGTATAGTCCAACAATTAATTGAATCAAAGTGGTTGGACTTTTCCGATGAACCGAACGTCACTCACAATCCATTGCCGCCTCATCAAGGAAAACCAGTCAATATGATAGAAGAACACCGGCTGATGAAAAAGTCAGTCAATGATATCATAACCCCTCTTAAGCATGTATATTCATGCCTTGTGAAAGAAGCGATTATCATGGGAAAGCCTTCTTTTGGACATGAAGAAGTTGAAGATGAGGAATGGTGCAACTTTCATGACAGTAAGAGTCATTCTATCCAAGAATGCTCAGAATTCCGTAAGAATCTGCAAAGACTCATAGACTCATCCCAACTTATCGTTTTTATGATGATGTGAATGTGATCATTAAAGAACAAGAAGTCAATACTATACCGATCTCAAAACCTACTCTTAAGCCGTCAAGTCCCGAGGCCATTCCTCTACAAATCAAACAAAACCGAGGTCAAGCTGCTAGGCCCGATGTGATTGGTAATTGAAAGTGAAGATTTTGAGCTGGAATTACATTGATTTTGGAAGGGCTCCAAGTCAGATCTGACCTAACAGTCCGCATACATTTTTGAATAACAGGGAATCCTTTGAATAAACTTGTATCTTTGAAAGCTTGCAAAAGTAATCTAATAGTAAAAATCTCCTAGATTTAGTCCAGAATCTAGGGTGTAGTCTTTGTTAAATGGACACCTGGTATTCTTTCTGGTACAACAAAAAGATGTAATGCGTGCATTCTACTACTTTCCATTTATACACTCTTTGCCATTATACTATCCATTATTGTCATCACACTTTACTTTTTGACAACCGGTAATTCTTTTTGTTCTCCAACAAAAAGATGTTATGTGTGCATTCTACCACTTTTTAATTCAATTATTACACCTACACATTCTACCACTTTTTACCAAAAATTTCATTTTTACCTCTATCTCTCAATCTTTGCCATTGCACTAACTATTATTGCCATCATACTTTGCTTTCTAAATGATACTACTCGTGGGTGAAAATAAAAAGTTAAGGGAGATTTGATAGTGGTGATCTGGAAAGTACTACTAAATCTAGCAAGAATGATTTCATATGTTGCACCCCAACTCTTAAAAAAAAAATTCACAGTGGTTATCAACATCCTTGCAAGGAGTCCGGGATTAACTTCCAAAGAAGTTAGCTCTCATATTAAATGACTTCAGTGGCCTCCCAATTCTCACAAATGCTCAATACAAAAAAAAAATTCTCAGTTTTCCACAACACAAATTCCAACAAAAGAAAGAAGTTCCTCCATTCCATCAAAAGCCATTAAAGGAAAAATCCAAAACAAAAAAAAAGAGACTGAGAGCAAACACAAGCAAGGCCACTTGAGTCATCTCACTTCAAGAGAGTTATCAAGTATGTCATCACCATAGCTCACAAAAAAAAAAAAGGGAAACAAAAAAAAATAAAAAATAAAAAGGAAAAAGGGCTCAAACTAGATCAAAAGAAAAAAAAAAGAAAAAAGTGAGCTATGGATTCTAGACTGAAAACCTGCAAAGGCGGTTTAGAACACAAAAGCAACCCTCAAACCAAGCATGCATAAAGATCACAATAGTTGGGGGGCAACAGATGAGGTCTAACTTTCTGGAAAGAGTGGCAAATTGAGGTCATCACTATTGAGTTTTTCACCATAATCAAATTTGCTCACGAGTAGTATTAAAAGACCCTTCTTTCACACCACTCAAACTTAACTTTATTCAGACCTAATATTTACCTCTTAATATTATTCTCATTCAGCTAAAAGACTGCCACAAAAAAAAAAAACATTCAAACTTAACTTTCCTCACACCTAACATTTACCTCTCGATATCATCCTCATTCAGTTAAAAGGCTATTATTGTGAATCATGTTTCTACCTTATTGCCTTGCACAGTTTATGTCTTCGAGTTGGAAAAGGGAAGAATGGCAGGATATTTTAATTAAAAACAAAGACCGTAAATTACTTTGTCAAGCTTTGCAAATTGATGAAAGTTTTTCTTTAAGGCCAAACCATTATTCATTAATGTATGTAGACTTAAAAGTGAGGAGATAGCTTGAGTCTTTCTTTAATAAGATGTGGTTCTTGTAAGAGAAATTTACGATCAAGTGCCATCACAAAGGTCTAGAAATGCTCGACCTTCTGTTAAATCAAAGGCGATATGATACATTTTCTCCACATAAATACCATATTCAGGAGGGCAAAGTAGTCTCTACAAAGCGTAAGAAGAGTACTGCCAAGAAAGAAGCTCAATAGACAAGGGGGCAAGTCTTATGGATCAGAACCTGAGTCTAAGGAAGAGCAATCATTCGGACTGTAACATGGGGGTAAACAAGTGTCGGCACGGCCAGAAGAAAATGGGCAAAGCAGACATTGAAAGTAAAGCCTTTGATGGTATCAAATCCATGACAATGGATGAGTACCCGAAAGAGATATAAATTATGAGGCGGGCCAACTTTAAAGAAATTGAGGCCAAAATTCAAGAACAAGTCAAAGAAAGGGGATTTTGAAAAAAGTTGGGCTTTTGAGGCAGTGAACAAAAGCTGGAAAGCATAAAGAGATTCAATGATAGTCCAAGAAGGCAATTATAAAGAGGATCCAGTAAAGCAAAGATATGAAGAACTAGATCAATCCAAAAAAAATAAAAAATAAAAAAATAAATATAAAAAAAAATAAATAAATAAAAAAAGAACCATCAATTACACATGCTTTGCATTCATGCATTTCACATCATGCATGCATGATTTTTACACGATAGGAATCAAATGGGAAACACATCCACCGCACCGTTACAGCAGTATAAGCTGAGATCTCAATAATATCAGCTCTTACCAATCTATCACTGGATACACAGCTAATATGCGGGACCAACCCGCATCAGGAATTCAAGGATAAGGTAGACAATATGTCAAAAGCCTGGCAATTGATTCAATAATCGAGACTACACCTGGAAGGACAGGATTGACATCAGCTAGTAGTATCCAAAATAAGAGATAGCTATAGCCAAGGATAAGGCAGATATCAAAAAGGATAAAGTAGACAATATTGTCAAAAGCTTGGCAATTGATTCAATAATCGAGGCTACACCTGGAAGGACAGGATTGATGCCAGCTTAGCAGCATCCAAGATAAGAGATAGCTGTGGTCAAAGATAAGGCAGACATCAAGAAATATTGAAGTTGAAACTTTGTTAAAAGCGGACAATGGATTCAATAATCGAGGACTGGATCAACGGATAAAAAAAAAAATCTATCAAAATGAAGTAGGATCTACTTTTCCGGTTAAACGGCGGATACGGTACTTCGTGACTCTCAAGTCGGTTCTCTCAGTTGCCCATAATAACTGATTCCTTCACCCCTTCTTTCTTTTACTTCCTCCTAGAAAATGGATCCTACTTTTTCCGCCTTGCGAAAGTATTTCCCTTCTCTCCCAATGAACATCCTCAAAAAGATCTACCAAGTTCGCTGTGAACGATTAAGAGTTCTGATGCACAAAGGAATCCCTGAAGATGTGCGGTGGTTAATCGAAGCCAAGGTTCGTCTAGCAGGTGAAATCCCAGAGGCATTTGTGTCTCACATGCCTGGTATAGGCAAAAGCTCTTATGCCAAAAAGCGAAGAGCGAAAAGGTTACAAGTCTGCCATAAATGTGGACGGTGGACTTGTAATACTAAATGTCGTTCTTTAGGGATGATCTCTGATAATCGAGAAGATAAAATACGATTCATTAAGAATGGCCTGAGTAAAGACTCGTTGGATGATATCCAATTGACTCTTGAGACGCATTCTTGTGGATCTGTGCAACGTGAACTACTTGGTTTGTAGAGCATTTTTCATGAAGAACGAAACCGTTACAGTCCCGGGAATCTGACTGTAAATGACCCTGTTTGCCAGCTTGTAAGAAAACTGGATGGGAAGCAAATCCTCGACTCATAGAAGCCGTTAATGCCGTTACTGGACGAAAAACCAGTGGAAGATGTGAGCCACAGTCACAATTACTGTACATACAGTTTGTTATATTTGGAAAAGTTTGCATTTTCTTTCGACAGATGTACACGCTCCCCTAAGTGTAATCAACACGTTATCCCTTTTCATCACTATAAATGCGTGTTCTTCCTTCTGATTAAGCAGCGGATAAGATACCCCGTGACTTCTAAATTCAGTTATTCCAGTCTCCTACAATAACTGATTCATTTCCCTCTTCTCTCAAATTCTTCTCTCATCAATGGATTCTACTCTTTCTGCACTGCGAAAATACTTTCCTTCCCTTCCAATAAAAGTCCTTAAAAAGATCTACCTGGCTAGATGTGAAAGAATCAGAGTTTTTACACGCAAAGGCATTCCCGATAATGTGCAGTGGATAATTGAAGCTAAGGTCCGTTTGGCGGGTGAAGTTCCAGATGCATTTATGCCCCGCATGCCCGGTTTAGGTAAAAGCCGTTATGCCAAAAGGCGAAGAGCAAAGAGACTAGGCGTGTGTTATAAATGTGGGCGATGGAATTGTATTACTAAATGTCGCTCTTTAGGATACATCTTCATAAATCGTGAAGATAAAAGAAAATTCATTAAGAATGGCCTGCGTAAGGAATCTCTGGAAGATATCCGAGAGACTCTTGAAACGCATTCTTGTGGAAAAGTGCAAGGTGAAATTATCAGTTTATGGAGGACTTACCATAAAGAACGAAACCGTTACAGTCTTGGGAATGTGATTTTAAACAACCCTGTTTGTCAGTTTGTAAGGAAACTGGATGGGAAGCAAATCCCCGACTTATAGAAGGCATTGAAGCCATTACTGGACATAAATCAGTGGAAGATGAGAGCCACGGTCATGATTCCTGTACATATAAGCTGTCATTTGTCTTTTCTTTTGACAATAATGTACTTGCTTCTGTAAGTGTAATTAACGCATTATCCCTTTCATCACTATAAATATGTGTTAGTTATTTTCGTTTCCTACAATCACTAATTTCTTTCTTTGCCTCCTTCATCAATGGAGTCTTCTCTTTCCGCCCTACGAAAGTATTTTCCTTCCTTCCCAATAAATGTTCTTAAAAAGATTTATCAAGCTAGATGTGAACGATTCAGAGTATTTATGCACAAAGGCATTCCTGATAATGTGCGATGGCTAATCGAAGCTAAAGTTCGTTTGGCTGGTGAAGTTCCAGATGCGTTCTTTCCCCGTATGCCCGGCTTTGGTAAAAGCGCTTATGCCAAAAAAAGAAGAGCAAAGAGGCTAGGCGTTTGTCATAATTGTGGATGGTGGATTTGCGGCAATAAATGTCGTTCTCCAGGAGTGATCACCAGAAATCGTAATGATAGAATAAGATTCATTAAGAATGGCTTGCGTAAGGAATCTCTAGAAGATATTTGAGAGGTTCTTGAAGCGCATTCTTGCGGAATAGTGCAATTTGAGGTTGTTGGATTATGGATAATTTTCCAAAAAAAATGAGATCGTTACAGTCTTGGGAATCTGACCCTAAATGACCCTGTTTGCCAGTTTGTGAGAAAGCTAGATGAGATGCAAATCACCGATTCATAGAAAGCATTGAAGCCATTACTGGACGCAAAGCCAGTGGAAGACGAGGATCAAAGTCACGATTACTGTACGTGCTAGCTGTCGTTTTTGAAATTTTCCTCCCCTTTTGGTAATAATGTATCCACTCCTGACGTGAACCAAAGTCACGATTACTGTACGTGCTAGCTGTCGCTTTTGAAATTTTCCTCCCCTTTTGGTAATAATGTATCCACTTCTGACGTGAACTAAAGTCACGATCACTGTACGTGCTAGCTGTCGCTTTTGAAATTTTCCTCCCCTTTCGGCGATAATGTATCCACTCCTGACATGAGCCATAGTTACGATACTGTACATGCTAGCTGTCGCTTTTGCAATTTTCCTTCTCCTTTGGCGATAATGTACCCACTCCTGACATGAGATACAGTTATGATTACTGTATATAGCGGCCACTTTTTAAAATTTCCCTTCTCTTCCAACAATCACGTACCTACTCCTGACGTAAGCTACAGTAGTGACTACTGTACATGCTAGCAGCTATTTTGAAAATTTTCCTCCTCTTTTAACGATAGTGTACCCATACCTGACCAGAGTCATACTCATGACTACTGTGAATAGCTGGCAATAATGTATCCACTCTTGAAAATAAAATTATTGCCTTATCTCTTCATCTCTATAAATATATCCTCTTTTCTCACAAGGGTATGGATAGGAATGGAGAAAACCCCAACTCGTAAATCCCGAAGTATTTGTGTATTTTCTGGGGTTTTTCCTGGAAAAGATGAAGAGTATTTAAAGGCAGCCAACCATTTGGGTAGAGTATTAGCTGAGCGAAAAATACATTTAGTTTATGGAGAAGGTAGTGTCGGATTAATGGGAGGTGTAGCATCAGCAGCATCTTTAGGAGGAAATCAAGTTTTGGGCATCATCCCTGGACCTTTGAAATTTGTTTCTGGGGGCACGATTGGAGAAGAATTAGTGGTTAAAAATTTGCAAGAGCGTGTGTTACAAATGCTTTTAAATGCTGATGCTTTTATCGCTCTACCAGGTGGTTTTGGCACATTGGGAGAAGTCTTTCAAATTGCTTCCATGGCCCAACTTAATTTGCATAAGAAACCCATTGGGCTTTTAAATGTTAACAATTTCTTTACAGGTCTGATAGCTTTTATGGATTATGCTATGCAGAAGAATTTCATATCAAGAGTGGCACGGCGAATCATAATATCCGCAACAACTGCTGAAGAATTGCTAGATAAAATACAAGCTTTTGTTCCTGAACCAGATCCAGCAATAATTCAGATAGACTGGACACGACAGTCTTTCCCGACCAGTTCACTCCCATAATGGTCCTCTACTCACCCTGTTGAAGAATTGTGGAAGAAAGAAGCGATCTGATCTGTTTTTCTTGTCCTTTAGTTTTATTATCAGCATTTTCTTTCGCGTTTCAGTTTTTCTTTTCAGGAAATTTCTTTTTTTTTATAATATAGTTTCGTCCAAGCTGATATTAAAACCATAGGACAATGCCTTTAGGTTGGAATGGCTGAGTAAAGAGTAATTTTTGTTACTCTTGAGACGCATCCTATTAGGTCTACTAGGCATAACATTTTGGGGTAGTTAAGCTTTAACCTTATTCGGATGACATATCTCACAAGGGAATCTATATTTACTGAAGAAAATATTAGATGAACCTTGAATATTGATTCCAAACATCCGTTCCCTTTACATAATTTGTCAGTGTTATTGTCATCATCAAGATTCACTCGTTTTATCGAAGCCTAATTCTTTGTGCTCGCCTATTATGAAAATTCACACTTTCGAAGAAAATTATTCCAATTTCAATTGCTTTCATATAAATTTCGCTCGAGGTCCTAAGGAAAGCTCCTTAGCCTCAAAATCAATTTTCATCATCAGGGTTTTAAGGATGGAACCTTTGCCTTGAAAAGAATCAATTTTCATCATCGGGGTTTTAAGGATGGAACCTTTGCCTCGAAAACAATCAATCTTCATCATCGGGGTTTTAAGGATGGAACCTTTGCCTCGAAAACAACTAATTTTCATCATCGAGGTTTTAAGATGGAACCTTTGCCTCGAGATCAATCAATCAATCCGGCGTTTTAAGGATGGAACCTTTGCCTCGAGATCAATTATCAATCCGAGGTTTTAAGGATGGAACCTTTGCCTCGAAAACAATCAATTATTAATCCGAGGTTTTAAGGATGGAACCTTTGCCTCGAACTCAATCAATCGTCGAGGTTTTAAGGATGGAACCTTTGCCTCGACATCAATTAATCAATCCGAGGTTTTAAGGATGGAACCTTTGCCTCGACATCAATCAATCAATCCGGGGTTTTAAGGATGGAACCTTTGCCTCGACATCAATCAATCAATCCGGGGTTTTAAGGATGGAACCTTTGCCTCGAGATCAATCAATCAATCCGAGGTTTTAAGGATGGAACCTTTGCCTCGAGATCAATTAATCAATCCGGGGTTTTAAGGATAGAACCTTTGCCTCGAGATCAATCAATCAATCCGGGGTTTTAAGGATGGAACCTTTGCCTCGACATCAATCAATCAATTCGAGGTTTTAAGGATGGAACCTTTGCCTCGACATCAATCAATCAATCCGGGGTTTTAAGGATTGAACCTTTGCCTCGACATCAATCAATCAATCCGGGGTTTTAAGGATGGAACCTTTGCCTCGAGATCAATCAATCAATCCGAGGTTTTAAGGATGGAACCTTTGCCTCGAAAACAATCAATTTTCATTCATCGGGGTTGTAAGGATGGAACCTTTGCCTCGAAAACAAATAATCAATCAATTAGTCCATCTTACAACGATAGGAGCTTTCCTATCGTTAGAGGTTCTAAGGACATTTCCTTAACCTCAAATAAACAATCAATCAATCAGTCCATCTTACAACGATAGGAGCTTTCCTATCGTTAGAGGTTCTAAGGACCTTTCCTTAACCTCAAACAAACAATCAATCCATCAGTCCATCTTACAATGATAGGAGCTTTCCTATCGTTAGAGGTTCTAAGGACTTTTCCTTAACCTCAAACAAATAATCAATCAATCAGTCCATCTTACAACGATAGGAGCTTTCCTATCGTTAGAGGTTTTAAGGACCTTTCCTTAAACCTTACTGTTTGGGCGGCGAGAAGATTCTCAATGCCTACCTAAGCCGGACGAAATTTGGTAACGACTTTGCATACATCATGTCCCATGAAGCATGCAAAGGGGGGCAGCTGTTGACACCCAATTTCGTCCGGGTGTTTTAAAATTTTAAAAAAATTTTATTAAAAAAAAATTATTAATTTTAAAAAAAAATATTACTATTAAAAAAAATTTAATTAGTTTAAAATATATTCTTGTTTTGTGAAAATTTGATTTAAAATGATATATGTGTGAATATGTGTATGTTTGAAATAAAATAAAATTTCATGAAAAAAAATGGCAAAATTTAAAAGTTTGAGGTAAAAATGACAACATTAAGAAGTTTCGGGAAAAATTGACAAATTCTGAAAGTTCTAGGAGCATTTGGTAGTTTGTCACATAAAATTTTGGGCCTGCCGACGTTCTGGCGCAAATTGACAGAAAACGATAAAATTGTCAAAATCAGAAGCTTCAGGAACTTATCCAGAGGCTGAGAGACGTAAAGGACTAAAATTGTCATTTTACCAATTTTAAAGATAAGTTTGAAATTTTTTATTAATTTATCCATCAACAGTTCAGCCAAACTTCCTCTATAAATAGCCCCCCAAATTTTGTGCTTAACACAGAGAAAAATAGAAAGAAAAGCTTAGAGCTCCGTTTTTAAAATAGAAAAAATTACAGCCTTAGTCCCTAGCTCTCCTTCCTTTCCTCAGAAAATCTCAAAACTTTTCATTTTGACGATTAAGCCATCTTCTTCCCCCCCCCCCGCGCCCTCTGTTTCCATTTCTCAGAATTCAGAATTTAAAATCAAGGGTACAACTCTCATTTAATCCTTCATCTTTTCAATTTCTTTCACTTTGGTCACTAACTTTGTATTTTATTCTTGCAGAATTAATTACTAACCCTTTTAATTTTTACTTGTTTATTTATTATTTGTTTATTACTAACCCCTTTTTTTATTGTTGTTATTAACTTACTAACAACTAACTTTTAATACTATTATTGTTACTAACCTTTTAATTTTTGCATTATTACTAACTTTTATAATTGTTGTTAACAATTAATTAACTTTTATTATTGTTGTTAATTAATTAATTTAATTAACTTGGCTAACTTTTATTATTGTTGTTAATTAATTAATTTAATTAACTTGGCTAGCTTTTTATTATTTTTGTTAATTAATTAATTTAATTAATTTGGCTAACTTTTTATTTATTGTTGTTAATTAATTTAATTAATTTGGCTAACTTTTTATTTATTGTTGTTAATTAATTTAATTAATTTGGCTAACTTTTTATTATTGTTGTTAATTAATTAATTTAATTAACTTGGCTAACTTTTTACTGTTGTTAATTAATTAATTTAATTAACTTGGCTAACTTTTTATTATTGTGGTTAATTAATTAATTTAATTAACTTGACTAACTTTTTATTATTGTTGTTTAACAATTAATTTAATTAACTTTGCTAACATTTATTATTATTTTTAAAGTGGATGGCCAAAAAGCCCCACTTTATTATTATTAATTTTTTTTTCTTTATATAATTTTTTTATTTAATTCACCTTTACCCTTTACTAATTAATAAATAAATGAAAATTAAAAGAAGATTATTTTGTAATTAATTATTAAGGCTAATAAAAATTTATTTTTAAAAAAGCCAATTATTTTTATTTTTATATACATGTTTTTAATTCTTTAAAGATAACAAAAAGTTAAAATTAATTTTAATAGTTATTTTTATCCAGTAAAAATAATAAAAAAATAAAAATAAAACCTGTTTAAAAAAATACATGAAAATAAGACTTTATATTTTACTGATTTATTTAAAATATAACTTTTAAATCCACTAAAATAATAAATATTTTTCATTAAACAAGAAAACAAAAAGAAAATTAAAACAAGATAAGAAAAAGATAAGAAAGATAAGAAAAAGATAATAAAGATAAGAAAGATAAGATAAGATAAGAAAGATAAGAAGGAAAAGAAAGAAAAGAAAGAAAAGAAATAAAAATTTTTAGATTATTAATGAATCTAAAAATTCTATAACAAAAAGAATTACGAATTAGTAATTAAACTAATAATTAATTCCATAAAAATAAGAATTAAATAATTAACTATAAATTAAATCAACTTACATATCCGGATGATCCGTCAGGATCTGCGGTTTTAAAAAAATATCACCCTTTTAATTAAATAAATTAAATAAAAAAAAAGATAAAAATCCATATTTACAATATGGATTAAATTATTTAAAAGTTCACCAAATTCCGTGTCCAAATGACTCGGCAGAGTCCATGGTTCGGAATCAAAAATCTTCCGTGTCCAAATGACTCGGCAGAGTCCATGGTTCGGAAGTATAAAATTTCATACAAATTAATTAATTTAAAAATCCACATTTCGACTAATCCAGTTAAAATTTCTAATTTTGAAAATTAACTGAGAATTATTTAAAAGCAAAGCAAAACAAAATTAAAATCAACTAAGGTGCCAATTTTTGGGCGTTTTAACAAAGTTGTTTTAACGTAACCGTACTCCCGATCCCCGAACTCTCGCAGACCAATTTTAAGGTGACCAATCGACCTAAGAAAACTGATTGGTGGCGACTCCCGAAAACCCGACGTTGCCACAGATAGGATCACATTATCCCTTGGGACGATACCTTTATTCAACTTTGCATACAACGAAATCGTACGCTTATGAGTGAGTATGGTTTATAAATTATAAACTCTTGTTATCACGATAAAGTTTTTGGCACCATTGCCAAGGATTGTGATTTGATTTTTCCTTGGATATTAAGTTGTTGGTTACTCTTGCCTCTTTTTTCTTGTATTTAGTTTGTCATTTTTTTCATTATAAGTTCTTTTAGTGCATGACCTGTAACTCTTGCTCCTGCTTACTACTGTTTGACCTGGAAATTGAGAAGACCCTAAGGGAGATTCGTTTGAAAAGCAAGATTATTGTTGAGGAAGAAGACTTGAGTGCTTCCAATTCTGACAACATAGAGGAAAATCAAGGATACAACATGAAGAACCTTGGAGGAGAGATGAATGCCAATCCCATAGACTTCAATGGTGATGAAGAGGTAATGGACAATGCTCATAAAAGAGCTCATGGTAATGATGTAAGAAAAAGGGGAAACTAGTGCTTGACTACTTTAGACCTTAAAGGGTAGAGGATCATGAGAACATGATTAGGCCGGTGCCACTTCAAGGGCGAACATTCATGATTCTTAGCCATGTTCTTCGATTAATCGAGGCACTTTATTTGGAGGAGCTATTGATGAAGATCTAAATAACCATATTAAGAGGTTTGTTCGCTTATGCGATACTTTTGATTTGGAGGGTGTGAATGAGGATGTGAAAAAGATGAAGCTCTTCCCTTTTTCTCTTGTGGATGAAGCAATTGAGTGGTTTGAGAATTTGGAGCATACCTCGATTTATACATGGTAAGACTTATATGATGCTTTCATTCGGAGGTTCTTCCCCTGAGTTATTTGCCTTTAGACAACATGAATATGAGTCACTTATGGAGGCATGGGTGTGCTTCAGAAAGATGGTGAAGAGGGTCCCAACACAAGATATTAATCAAGCTCATCAACTCCACCTTTTCTACAATGGGTTGAGTTTAAATACTTATTTACAAGTTGATACCACTGTCGGTAGTTTCCTTCTTTTGAAAGATATTGAGGAGTGATTTGAATTGCTCAATAACATGACCAAGAGCCTTGAGCTTAGTGGAAAATAGGCTCCAAGAAAATGGAGTGGCTTGTATGAAGTTGACAATGATACCTCTCTCTAAGCACAACTTTCGATACTCACTAGCATGGTGTCCAAATTGGCCAAGAATCAAGATAGAATGAAGGTGCAACAAGCTTTGGTTAGTGAGGATGTGGAAGAATTAGATGATGTGAATTTTGTGAGGTATCAGAATCTTTATCCACCACAGCAATGAGGGGGAAACTTCTTCCCAAGGAATCATCAACATGAATGGTTCAACTATTCAAATCCAAAGAGTGCCATGCAACCACAAGGTGAGACCTCCCATGAATCGGACACTTTATTGAAGGATTTTATAAAAGGTATAATGGGAGAATTCATGCATGACGTAAGAGGAATGACTAATGGTCAAAACAAAAAGATTAATGCATTGGAAAATGAGATGAAAACAATGCAAGCCAACACTCAAGTGTCAATTAAGAATTTGGAGACACAAGTTGGCCAAATAGTCACTTCCATGAGACAACTTCAAAAAGGAAATTTCATACCCAGCGATATGGACATAAATCCAAGGGAGTCTTGTCAAGTCATAACTCTAAGAAGTGGAAGGAATGTGGTGACTCAACCTAAGGAGCCACCGACTCTAGAAGATTTTCCTCCTCAAGGACCTACCCTACTGAAAGAAGTTGATGATTATCAAGTTAAACCACCAAGTGGTGAAGAAACTCATTCGAAGGATAAGGGAAGAAAGATGCCCACTCAATAGGAAGTATTAAAACATACTCCTATTCTCCCCTATCCTTAAAGGTTTAAGCCCAAAAAGAAGGAAACTCAATTCATGAAGTTTCTTGAAATATTTAAAAAGTTGGAGATCAATATTCCCTTTTTGGAAGTACTAAACCAAATGTCATCTTCTGCTAAGTTTCTCAAGGAGTTGATTACTAAAAAGAGGAAGTTACTTAACAATGAGCTTATTTTGATGAAGGAGGAGGCAGGTGTCATCATTCAACAAAAGATGCCTAAAAAACTCAAATACCCGGGGAGTTTCACTATTCCTTTGGATATATGGTCTTTTCATTGTGACAAGGCGCTATATGATCATGAAGCTAGCATTAACCTAATGCCAATGTCTATTTGTAGGAGCCTTGGCCTTAGGGAGGTGAAGTCGTCATCGATTGGCTCCAATTGGTAGATAGATCCCTTACATTCCCAAAAAGTGTATTAGAGGATGTGTTGGTTAAAGTTGGTAAATTCATATTTTCGATGAATTTCGTGGTGTTGGATATGGAAGAAGATCGAAACATGTCAACTATTCTTGGGAGACCCTTTCTCACCACCGGGAAGGCCATCATCGATATGGAAAAAAATAATCTTACCTTGAGAACTAATGATGAAGAGATTACTTTCAATCTTGCTCAAGCTATGGAATCTATTAATGATGAGATGCCCAAATGTTTTATGGTGGGTGTGGTTGACTCTTACATTGGTGAGGTAAAGGGGTCTTTGTTTATAGATGATTCACTTGGGAATGCTTATATTTGTGCGAATCCATTTGAGGAGATTCATAAAGTAATAAGTGCATGGGAGTCCATTGATGTTTATAGGAAAACACAAGCAAAAAGGGGAAGTTTTGAGCAACTTTTGTCTTGTGAGACTAAAGAAGAGCCCAAGTTGGAATTAAAACCTTTGCCCAAGGATCTCAAGTATATTTACCTTGGTCTTAGAGAATTCTTCCTAATGATTATTTCTTTTTTTTTTTATCAACTTTGGAGGAGGATAAATCGATTAAAGTTTTGAGGGAGTACAAAAGTGCAATTGCTTAATCGATCGCCGACATCAAAGGTATAAGCCCTGACATTTGCATGCACAAGATCTTAATGAAGGATGAATACAAGCCCTCAATCCAAGCTTAAAGGAGATTAAATCCTAAATTGAATGAGGTGGTAAAAGAATAGATCTTGAAGCTTTTCAAGACCGGCATTATTTACCCCATCTTGGACTTGTAATGGGTTAGTTCGATACAAGTGGTGCCAAAGAAGGGTATAACTACCATTATGAAAAATGAGAACAATGAATGGATTTCTACAAGATTAGTGACCAAGTGGAGGGTTTATTTTGATTACTAGAAGCTCAATAAAGCTACTCAGAAGGATTATTTCCCTTTGCTTTTCGTTGATCAAATCTTGGATCGGTTAGCCAGCCATTCTTATTATTGTTTTTTGGATGGCTACTCCGGGTACAATCAAGTTGCAATAGCCCCCGGAAGATCAAGAGAATATGACCTTCACTAGTCCTTGGGGTACATATGCCTTTTGGAGGATGCCTTTTAGTCTTTGTAATGCACCGGTAATCTTCCAATGACATATGATGGCCATCTTTTCGGATATGGTGGAGAAATGCATGGAGGTATTTACGGATGACTTTTCGGTCTTTGGTGATTCTTTTGATGCATGTTTGGATAATTTAGCTTTTGTGTTGAAAAGATGTCAAAAAACCAATTTGGCTTTGAATTGGGAGAAATTCCATTTCATGGTTACTTCCGGTATTGTTCTTGGTCATAAAATTTCTTGCGAATGCATGGAGGTGGATAGAGCAAAAATTGTTGCTATTGAAGAATTGCCACCACCCACTAATGTTAAGGGGGTTGGAAGTTTTTTGGCCCATACTGGGTTCTATCGGTGATTTATCAAGGATTTTCCAAAATTACTAAGTCATTTTGTAATTTACTTGATAAGCATGTTCCTTTTGTCTTTAATGAGCATTTTATTGAGGCTTTTGATATTTTGAAGCAAAAGTTGGTCAAGGCTCCCGTAGTAGTAGCACCAAATTGGGATTAGCCTTTTGAAATCATGTGTGATGTTAGTGACGTCGCCATTGGGGCAGTGTTTGGACAACAAAGAGAGAAAATTTTTCGAGTGATATACTATGCTAGCGAAACATTAGATGGGGCTCAACAAAATTACACTACTACGGAGAAGAAGTTGTTAACAGTTGTGTTCTCGATGGATAAGTTTTGAGCTTATATTGTGGGATCCAAGATGGTAGTGCACACAGATCATGCGGCCATCAAGTACCTCTTCACCAAAATGGATGTTAAACCAAGGTTAATCTGGTGGATTCTCTTCCTTCAAGAGTTCGACCTTGAAATCAAGGATAAAAAGGGCAGTAAAAATTTAGTGGTTGATCACTTCTCTCGAATTGAAGTTCTTGTGCCATCTTTGGGGAGCCAAATTCAAGACCATTTCCCGAATGAAAGTTTATTCAAGGTGGAAGATAAATTGTCATGGTATGTGGACTATGTCAATTATTTATCTTATGATGTTCTTCCTCCCAACCTTTTAAGCCAAGAAAGGAAGAAATTTCTTGCCGATGTTAAGTATTATCTTTGGGATGAACCTATTCTTTTTCACCGATATGCCGATCAAATTATAAGGAGATGCATATCTCATGATGAGGCCAAGGATGTTCTCCACTATTTTCACTTTTCACCATATGGTGTTCACTTTAGAGCTCCTAAGATGACAAGTAAGGTATTGCAAACCAGTTATTATTAGTCATCTTTATTTAAGGATGCATATACCTTTGTGTTAACATGTGATAGATGTCAAAGGGTGGGAAACATTTCTAGGAGAGATGAAATGCCATTGCAAAATATTCTTGAGGTAGAAGTGTTTGACTTATGGGATGTAGATTTTATGGGTCATTTCCCTCCTCCACTTGGCAATCATATATCTTGCTTATGGTTGATTATGTTTCTAAATGGGTGAAGGCCATTGCCACTCCATCTTGTGATGCTAATGTGGTTGTCAAATTCCTTCATAGGAATATTTTTGCAAGATTTTGAATGCCTTAAGTTATTATCTCCGACGAAGGATCACACTTTATCAATAAGACTTTGGCTCAAACTTTGATGAAATATGGTGTATGGCACAAGGTGGCTCTCCTTTATCATCCACAAACAAATGGCCAAGCTGAAATTTTAAATCGGGAGATCAAGAAAATATTAGAGAAGATGGTGGGTATCAACCGAAAAGATTGGTCACATAAATTGAGTGATACACTCTAGGCATATCGAACGGTATACAAGACACCAATTGGAATGTCTTCATATCAACTCGTGTTTGGGAAGACATGCCATTTACCAGTGAAATTGGAGCACAAGTCATATTGGGCAGTGAAGAAGATGAACTTTGATTTGAAGAGAGAACTTTCCAATTAGATGAGTTGAATGAAATCCGCCTTGATGCTTATGAGAATATAAGGATTTACAAAGAGCGAATGAAGCTTTGGCATGATAAGTTACTTGTGAGAAAGGATTTCCAACCAGGTCAACAAGTGTTGCTTTTTAATTCAAGGTTGAGGCTTTTTCTAGGAAAGTTGAGGTCCAAGTGGTCCGGGCCGTTTGAGGTGGTCAAAGTGATGCCATATGGAGTGGTGGAGCTCAAAGGTCAAGATGGATCCACATTTTAAGTCAATGGACATCGAGTGAAGGCTTATTGTGGTGATGACCTCCGTCACATTAGCCAATTAATCTTGGCTAACCCCTCCCCTTGAAAGTGTGTTCAAAGGCGCCTAGCTAGAGGCATAAAACCAAGCGCTAGTTGGGAGGCAACCTGATTTCCAATTCATTTTTTTTTTGTTTTAAGAGGTTTTCTTTGATTCGTTTATTTTTTTTTCTTGTGACTCTATATTTATCTTGAGTGTTGGTGTCTTTATGTAAGGTTGGAAAAGCTAAAGGTATGAGGAAGAATGGGACGGAAGATGAAAGCTTCGACATTGGGAAATTTGAGGAAGTGGTCGCGCCTAGTGGCGATGCGTTGCCAAAAGTGAAAAATTGACAATGCATTCCTAACATTGGCAATGCATCGCCAACAATTCAACCTTAGTGGCGATGAGTTGCCGCCAACTAAACCTACCATTTTATCTATTCTCTTTTCACTTCCCCTCACTTTTAACGTCACCCCCAACCCAAAAACCTCTTAAGTTTCAAACCGTAGCCCTTTTGTGAGCTTCATAATTCAATTTTCTTATTGATTTCTACTCAAATCCAAAGTAAGTAAATGATTCTCTACCTTTTTTTCTTGTTCTTTCATGGTTTATTATGCTCAAATCATGCTCATTTGCAGGTGTTGTACACTTGTTTGATTGGGCTTCAATTTTGTGGATTTCTTGTTTGATTTTGATTTGTCTTGCTAATATGTATGTATGGGATGTGTTATGATGCTTGGGTTATGGATTTGGCATGAAAATCATGGTTTGAAAATCACCTACCAAGGTGGCCACGAAATTTTCATGGCAAATTCTTGATGATGATTGTTCTTGTTACTTTGTTGATTCCAAGAGCTTTAATCAATGAAATTAGGAATGGGTCTTGTAAGAATTTATGTTAAGTTGATCTATATTGCTCAAATTTGGTTCTTGAACTTTTTCGGAAAAGTGATTGTCAAGTTTTGCCATATGTACTTTGAATGATAATGTGGCTTCATATGCTCCTTGTTTGCCTCAATTCTTGGGGTGTGTTGCATCTTGGTATTGCATATTGTAAGTTTGTGTCCTTGGTTTTCTCCTAAATACATGATTTTCATAAGAAGCATAGTCCAACTTATGCTATGAACTACTATAGTATTTTTGTTGATAGCAAGCTCCTGGGCACATAACCCTCCATCTAGCCATTATTGGTCACTTCTAACCACTTGAATACCAAGTATGTGTTGCATAGATGATCTATTCAAGTTGCTTTTAAATTTTAAGGCTTGGGAAAAAATTCCATAGATTGCTAAAAAATGCTATGCCTTGAATATTAACTTGGAGATAATGTGCTTTGATCTTGTTTGAGTTTGTAACACTAGCTTGCGTGTGTTGCTTTGTTGCTCTTTTTGTAGGAAAATATTGCGTTAAAATTTTTTATGTTGTTTTGTAGGACACATGTGTAATGGCTCTAAAAAAAAATCTGGACATAATTACTGAGTTAACTTCAGTTATTTTAGTAATTTAATGTACTTAAAATATTTAATGTAAGCAAATTCTCGGTTTAATAAACTATAGTAGCTTAGAGAGAACAAAATTGATCATTTAAGTAAACCGGACCAAGAAGGGCATTTTAGTCATTTCATATAGTGACCCATTTTTATTTCACGGTTGGGTAGAGGATGGAAATTTATTAAATTTAAGGTATCACGGTTTTTTCGTGATTCCCATTCTACCCTGGTGAAATTGTGACTCGACTAAATAGTCTGTGAATGATTTTTATGTAACCTTCAAAAGTATCAGGCCTAAATTGCACGTCTGTCAAAGATGAGGACTGAGTGTGTAATTAAGGTAAAGAAGGATTCAGGCACAGAATACTTCCAGTTTTGGTCTTAGGTTTTCTGGGCGGTTCTGGATAAGTCCCCAACATATTATTGTGTACAAAGGAGGCACCATGTGCGTGGCATGTGCAATTAAAGCCTACATAAGTTGACTTCTCATTAATTGCTCGGCCAACTTCTCCCACAAGTTCCAGACCACCCGAGAGCACTCTCACCCCTTCAAAACTCCATTGCTAACCAAATCCAAGCTCCAATCCATCAAATTCAAACACAATTAAGCAAATTTTTGAAGGAAAATCATGTATGGGACCATCCTAGGCTTGAATTTCAAGCTATTTGTTCAAGTAAGTTTTGTCTTGTTCTTCCCCTATTTTTGACCTTCATAAGGCTCTGTAATTGTTGGATCTACCAATTTGAGCTTAGTTCTTGTTTGTTTTTTAAGGGAAAAACAACAAGAAAAGCTTGGAAATTAAGCTTAAGTAAGAAAGGTAAGAACTAATTCAATTTTTCTTATTTTTGATTAATTCCAGAATTTTTGTGGGTTTATAAATATGGAATTAAGTGTGTTATAATCAGTTTTTGTTAGCTTGTGAAGGCAAAAATACGTTTAAAACCCATTTGAACCAAGTTATTGAAAGAAGGCTAAAAGCCTAATTGTTTGTTGATTCGATTCGGATGTGTCTAGATTTTTTGGGTTATTTGTGCTGAAAAATGGTTGGATTTAATATGTTTATATTGGTTCTTAGTTGATTATAAGAGAAATAATCAACAGGAACCTAGATTTTTCAATCTTGGAGTTGAAAGGATACAACACCGAAACCGGTGTTGTTGTGTGTTTAGTAAAGGGCCAATTAATTAGAATCCATTGAGAAGGTTATTCCTAACCATTTAAACCATAAGGATGTTGTAATATTATCCTAATTATGGTTTATTTATGTAGCTAAATGATTAATTAAAAGAGAAATACTTAAACTACTATAAAGGTATAAAGAATGATACAAAACCGAGACCATAAGGACACTGAAGTTGGTGTTTGCTTGCATTAATTATTCAAGATAAGGGATTTTAAGTTCAAGTTTAAATTGATGCATTATGAGTTTTACAATGCATTAATTAAGTGAGTAAGAGGTGGACAAGGAGTGACTTAAGGACTATGTAATTAAATAGCCTTTAAGTAAGTATACAAGGTACTAAGTATTCAAGATGGGCTTTGATGCTCAAGAATACCCTAGCTAAGCTACCAAGCTTAGTAAGAATGACAGGGTACTAAGTATTCAAGATGAGCTTTGACGTTTAAGAGTACCCTAGCTAAGCTACCAAGCTTAGTAAGAATGAGCCACCAAGAACTCCTGTACAGTGTGAATAAGGGCAAGTAATGGCAAGCCAAACTTGCTAAGGTAAGAGTTAAGCTCTTGTAAGAGTAAGGGAAAGTAATGGCAAGCCAAGCTTGCTAAGGCAAGAGTTAAGCTCTTGTAAGAATAAGGGAAAATAATGGCAAGCCAAGCTTGCTAAGGCAAGAGTTAAGATTTTGTAAGAGTAAGGGAAAATAATGGCAAGCCAAGCTTGCTAAGGCAAGAGTTAAGCTTTTGTAAGAGTAAGGGAAGTAATGACAAGCCAAGCTTGCTAAGGCAAGAGTTAAGCTCTTGTAAGAGTAAGGGAAATTAATGGCAGGCCAAGCTTGCTAACGCAAGAGTTAAGCTCTTGTAAGAGTAAGGGAAGTAATGGCAAGCCAAGCTTGCTAAGACAAGACTTAAGCTCTTGTAAGAAGGACTAAGTTGAGGATGGGTTCCCCGCCATAGAACCCGTACTAGTGGCCATTAGTCAAGACCTCATAACGTTTTGAGCTCACGTTAAGATGCGTATATATGTTATATATGCTGGGTCCTAAAGTTTATTTTGCAGGTATTTAATTTCTTACTGAGAATTTATGATTCTCACTCCCTTAAGTATCACATTGTGCAGATACTAGTAGTGTGAAGCCTAACGCCCACTGAAGGGTTGTTAAGCAAGGTTTTGGTGTAGGTATTTAAAGTACCATGAATCTTTAATGATTCTAAGTTAATGGTTAGTAACATTATTGTACTAACTAAGTTATTTAAAATAGCCTTGACAAATACAAGCAAAGTGCACAAGGAGAAGTTGGACCCCTCATTTCTGGAGCTTCTGTGCTCAGGTGGGAGTTATCTTGATAATCTCAGACTTTGTACATATTGGGTACTCAAGTACCATGAAAATGCCTCTAGTTTGACAAATTTATGCATAGACTTATTTAGTGTATATGTCTATATATACACTATGGTTGCTTATGGATGTACATAAGTTAAGTGAGATGTGTACATAAGCTAATGCTTGAAAGTTTAAATAAATACGTTTATATGACTTTGGCATGTCTTTCAAGTGTTTAATGAATGCCGAAGTTAAGCGCACAAGTATTAGCTTAGCCATTTGCAACTAAGAGCAGGAATACTAAATTCTGATTATCCTAAGATCCTGGGAACACCCTATATTAGGGTAAGCGAGGAGGTTCCCTCACAACATGCCTCACAAGTCTATGCCGGTTAACTCTCGAAAAGAAAAGATGAGGGGCAAAAGGGTCTGTGAGGAGGCGCCTCAAGAACCTCTTTATGACAAGAATCGATTTTTCTCTGCTCGGGCATGTAACTACTTTGAGGTTTTTGTGAACCGTAAATTTACACCTGAGTGGGGGTTTGACTTCTCTAAGAAATAGAATGACAGCATTTTGAGAATGGTGGAAAGGAGAGGATGGCATCACTGGGTTGCCCATCCTCGAGCGGAGGTGCCCAAAACTCTGGTCATGGAATTCTATGCCAACTTCATGGACGCGTACTATCTAGATCGCAGACAAAAATTTTGTTGGATGAGGACCTGCAGTGTGCACTATGACGAGACAACTATTAACGACTTTCTTCAGATCAACCCGCTTATTAGGAGATCATTCAAAGAGGCGTCACTTGATCAGATGACTTAGATAGTATGCGAGCACCCTGTCGACTGGATAATGAGTAAGGATGATACAAACAAAAAGCTGTACTTCAATTCATCAGCTCTTCTTCCTAAGATGAGAGCGTGGAACTACTTCATCTCCTCCCACCTCATCCCGATGACTCATGTATGGGAGGTCACCCCAGACCGTTTGAAGGTCCTATACTGCATTGCATGTGATTTCCGAGTGAACATAGGATGCTTCATCTTCCAGAATATGGTTCATGCTGCAAAGTCAAAGTGGGGGAATCTACCATTCCTGCAATTGATCACGACCATAATGTTGAGGGTCAGGGTCGACTTGGAGGATTCTTTGCAAGTATCTTTGGTCATGAGACTTATTTTGGCGGACAAGCTGAGTGGAGCGCTGGTGGGCATTCAGGAAGTAGCTTTAGAGGAAGAAAAGGAAGAGCACGTACATGAACAAGTGCAAGAATAGGAGGAAGAAGAACAATAGCATTATTTGAAGCATGAACAAAGAAGGGATGAGCAAGGGGGAACATATGAGGAGCTCATTGACCCGGCCACTGCCACTCAAGCATCATTAGCTGTGGCGCTAAACAAGATATACATCCTAATGAAGGAGTAGCACAATGAATCGGATGCTCGGTTCGAATCAGTTGGTGGTAACTTCACGTCCTTTACGAGAAATATGCGTGAGGGCATATCCTTTCTCGTCGGAAATCATGAGTCCCTATCCAATCAAGGTCACTGAGGCCACTAATAGCAACAAAGCTTGCCCCGGGAGTACCCCCCCTTCCAGGCCATACCTCCCTATTTCCATCCCTCGGCATACCAGTGGTATACGCCGCATCCTTCCAGCCACCCCCTCCGTTCTACCCACATTTTTGTCTTTTAGGTGACCCGTTTGAAGGTCCATCCTTTTTCCCTTTGGCTGGTGGCTTATCCAAGCCATATGACATAGGCGAAGATTAGTTGGGGGCAGATACCTCCCCCCCCCCCCCCCAGGTATGATTCTTGAACGCCTCTTTTCTATTCTCCACTTCTATTGAGGAAAATGTTGGTATTTAAGTTTAGGGGGTTTTGTTTGATAGTCATGCCTGATAATCCTTGTTGGTGTCATTGTTCTTTTCTTTATTGTGTTTTTTGTTTAGCTTAGTCTCGGTTGTTTTTTCTTTTTTTGAGTTAGAAACATCTTGTCTCATTCATTTTGGGTGGCTTTCTCTTTCTTGCATATCATGCATTTAATCCTTTAGGATGCATGTAGTAGCATATAGGTTGATTTCTTTTCGTGCTTTCTTCTTTTATTTTCCTAGGGACTCAATGATAACCATTGTTGCATATAAATGAACTTCGTTTCTAGTTTTACTCTCTATGAAGTTCTGGTGAATTTGGAAGGTTAGTTTTGAAACTTTTAGTGGAACCTTCCTATTGAGATGTTTTGAGCCTTGAGTGATTTTGCTATGAACTTGTTCTTTCTTGAGATACTTATGCTATGTTTCGATCTAGAACTTGCCCAAGAACTCGTTCAAATCCACAGTTGTCGTATGAAATTTTTTAGGTTCATTTGATTTCTTAGGATGAACTACTTTCCCAGATGGGGAACCTTGTTATACTTTCCCTTAGTAAGCCCTTTTATGCCTAAGTGCTTGTTTCTTGGTTTTAACGCATACTTTGAGCTTTAACTGTCTTTGTTTCCTCTCTTCCACTCAAGGTGGTAAGTATAAATTAAGAGCTTAGATGATGATGCATTGGGTTAAGTGAGGATTTAGAATAAGAACAAGTTTAGGGGGGACTTAAAAGAAATTAGGGTAGCTTGTACTTTAAGTTTGTAAGTTCATTTTTTTTGGGTGATTAGATGAAAAAAAAATCTACTCTGCTGTTTTGTAGTATCGAAGTAGATAAGAGTCTTCTTCTAAGACAAGAGTTGATCACTGCTCAAAAATATGCATGAAACATGAATATGATAAAAAAAATAAAAATCACCTTGGATTGTATTAAGTTAGTAACTTGGGTCTAGACAGAACTCCTATTTGTATACTTGCTAAAAGGTGGAATACATAAAGAGTATTTAAAAAAACAAAAAAAAATGGATAGTACTTTTGAATAATTATGAGCTTTTCGAGTTGGTTAAATGGTGTGTTATGTTTGTGGACCTCGGGCTGAGTGCTTTATTGGTTCATATGTTGGAACCTTTAGTTTATACTTGCTCACCTCTTTAGCTCCACTTAGAAAGCCTTCATCTGATTCCTTTTTCTTTCCTAGCCTAGCCCCTTTCAACCATGGAAAAATCATTTGAGTTTTAAATCTTATACAACTCCCTTAGGGGAATTTAGTGGGGGAGGTTGGATATTCTTACAAGCTTATGGAAAGAAATATAGTATAAGTTTTAATTTGCGCGGCGTAACTCCACCAGATAAATTGAGCCTTTTTTTTGTAAGGGTGTGACCCTTCCAAGGTCCTACCTTAAGCAGCAAAGCTTTTCTTTCCTTAATTATCATTTCTTCTTTTGAAGTTAAGCTAATGGATCATCGAAGTTCATGTGTGGCGATTAATTGACATTTCAATTTCTATGTTTTGTTGTGTTTAGTTTTTCTAGGTTAGGCACGCTAGGGACTAGCTTAGGTTTAAGTTTTGGGGAGTTTGTTAAGCGCATAATTTTGCGGTCAAAGTTGTTGACTTTTTCAGCAACTTTGACCGCCTATTCCTTTCATTTCATCCATTTTCTCTTAGTTTTTCTTGTTTAGATTTGCTTCCTGCAAATGGAAGTGTATTGCGGATGTGTCGGGTTAGGGTGGGATCAAGCAAGATGGAATTTAGACGTGCGAAAGTCAAGCTGTAGTAAGAGGCACTGGCGACGTGTCCCCGGTGTTACGAACACTCTGTCATTTTTGCATTTTTGGTAACGCGTTGCCGCAAACTCGAGCCAGTTGGCAACGCATCACTACTCATTCCCTTGTTTCACCCGAACCTCGTATTTTGATGGTCTCTGCATTTTCCCACCTGGTGAGCTATCTTGGAGTAGGGATTTCTATCCTTTTAGGGTTTGGGAGCTAAGACAAAGCAAGAAAGAGAGCCTTTGGGTATAAATAGGAAGAGGAAATGGGGCAGCCCATACACACACATTGCATATTCTTCTTCTCATCTCTTCTTAGAAAGTCACCATTGGAGCAAGATTAAAGCTTGAAGAATGAGTCTAGGAGCCAAAAGGATTTAGGCAACTAGGATCCATCTTGGGTTTCCTTTTCTCCTTTCTTATTTTGTGAAATTATCATGGATTGTTAAATTATGAGTTTATTGTTGATTGATAGAATGAATATTAAGTAGGTTTTTGTATCTCTCTAGGATGAAACTTTTATTATTTGTTATTGTTGACACCCAATTTCGTCCGGCCATTAAAATAATTTTAAAAAATTAAATAAAAAAAATTAAATAAAAAAATGTATTATTATTATTATTGTTATTATTATTACTAATTTTTTTTTAATTAGTTTAAAATATATATTTTTTTTTTGTTTTGTTTTGTGAAGATTTGATATATGTGTGTATATGTGTATGTTTGAAAGAAAAAAAAGAAAACTCCATAAAAATGACAAAATTTAAAAGTTTGAGGTAAAAAATGACAAAATTAAGAAGTTTCAGGCAAAATTGACAAATTCTGAAAGTTCCAGGAGCATTTGGCAGTTTGTCACATAAAATTTTGAGCCTGCCGACGTTTTTGGCTCAAATTGACAGAAAACGACAAAATTGTCAAAATCAGAAGCTTCAGGAACTTATCCAGAGGCTGAGAGACGTAAAGGACTAAAATTGTCATTTTACCAATTTAAGAGACGTAAAGGAACTTATCGTTGTAAGATGGACTGAATGATTGATTGTTTGTTTGAGGTTTAAGGAAAGGTCCTTGGAACCTCTAACGATAGGAAAGGTTCTATCGTTGTAAGATGGACCATATTTTAGGTGACCAATCGACCTAAGTAAACTGATTGGTGGCGACTCCAGAAAACCCGACGTTGCCACAGTTATCTAATGGTTTTTTATTGATCTTTTATGGATGTGGATCTCCTTGTGTCACCCATTCTTGTGTGTAATACTTGTGTGATTATTTGGCCACTCCCACACTCACAAATCCCACTTAGTCCTTTAGAGAGAAAGAATGGGAATAGAAAAAAGGAATAGGGTGTAACGAGTATTGTATATTAGAGATAATTTATATTCTCATTAGGTGTTTAAAAAGAGGGTTATAGCTTAAACCACCTTGGGTTATATCATAAGCTTGAGAAATGCCTTGTTTGATCCTAGGTGAGTAAAGACTTAGCTTGAGAAAGTGAGTTTTTGAACTTTAGACTCCCACGCCACACAAGGGGGTAAATATTCTAGGGTTTCAATTGACTTGGATAACAAGTAATAGGGTGAATTCTTAGGGAGGTAATTATCACACTTGAGCATTTTAGTTTAGACTACCTTAGTAACTCTTGCATTTGTTTAGTTTTCCATCTTAGAGATTACTAGTTAATCAGGGAGGTTATTCATTGTTCTTTACTCTTCATTCCCACATTTACTTAATTGGTGTTGGGTCTTATTTGTTTCCTTTATTTTCTTTCTCTCACTTAATAGTTTAGGAAGTTTGGTAGCTAGAATTTAATTCTTGGTATGATCACATTATCCTTTGGGACGATACCCTTATTCACCTTTGCACACAACGAAATCCTATGCTTGCGAGTGAGTAGGGTTTACAAATTATAAGCTCTTATTATCACGGCAAGAATCACAAAAAGCTTATCGTCCTAGCACTCTCGGCCTCTGGACCGCTCCTCCCTCCTGAAATCCTCACATCTTACTTCTTCACAGCAATTGGCTTTCTCTCATGTTCATAACTCAACACTATAAGTCTTTTTATAGGTCACACATAAACCCAAATCACAATAAAATAAGAAAACCAAATCCTAAACAAATAAGAAAACTAAAGCCAAATCCAAAACAAAAACATAAACCAAATCTTAAACAAAATCCTTAAGCTTTTTGGACTCGAGCTAACAAACCCAATAGTTAATTCCCATTAAAAAAACAAAAAAATAAATAAAGGCTCCAAATAAGGATGTAAAAAAATACCCTACTTGGCCACACCCTCCCCAAACCCGATTACCTAAACCCAATTCCGACCTTACCTATAAATCGGTGGGGAGGGTATAAGTTTAACTTATCCTACTCGACTCTATTCTCACCCATTTTAAATTAGTATATTTTATATTCAAAATATGATTTTATTTAAAAAATAAAGTTATAATTTAACATAAGTTATTTTATATTATTTTAATTTATGATTTTTAAGTATTAATTAATTTTAAATATACACATTTTTAAAAAAATATATGCAAATATATATAAAAAAACTCTAAAAAAGTCAAACAAATACCTTAAAATGGGTTGATAGATAGTACTCATCTACTCAAGGGACGAGTACTATCCAAATTTAATTACTTGAATGAAGGGTTTGAGATTAACTATACATAGTCCAAATTCTAACTGTTAAGATCTCTAACCTCAAAGAGTAAGATAAAAGACAAAAAAATGATGGGCCCTAAAGAGCAAGATAAAGGGCCGAAAAGCAAATGGGGCATAGGAAAGTGAGACGGATGACCACATATTTCTTAAAATATTGGGAATTAGAGTCGATCAACATCATTAGAGTGATGCAGTTGAAGCATGGTAGGCCCATCACCCCTAGGTGGATGGAAACTTGGTTCTGACATAAGAAGAAGAAGGCTTCTGAAGCCACCTTTTCCCGATCAGACTCCATAAAACGACGCCGTTCTCTTTCTTTCTTTTTTTTTTTGTTCCTCTTGGTAAATTTTTTACGACGACGTCGTTATACTGTTTTTTGAAGCGGCGTTTTGAGTTAGCTTGAATCTGAAGCAGACTGGGCATATATATATATAAAGAAGAAATAACCAGACGCTTCTTGTTCGTCTTCTCCTTCTGTCCTTCACTTCGTTAACGGGTACGAACTTTCTAATTCGATTTGTTTTTTTCCTTCTTGCCTTTTTCATTGCCATAGTTCCTTCTCTTTAATGATTTTTCAGTTCTGGTTTCTTGTTCTCGGAGACGAGACTACAATGTCGGTCGATTTGTGCCGTCAGAGGCCTTTGTTTGGAGGAGCTATTTCCAGTTTGTTCCCGCTCAGGTTCCAGGTTAGGTCTTCTGCAGCAATTGTTCTGTTGTCTCCGGTTTCTCTTTGTCCTAAACTCTCTCATGTTATCATTTGGGCTCTCAAAATTGCAGGACGTTAGTAACATCCGGCAAGTCCCTGATCATCAGGTTTGCTCTAAACATGGAATATTTTAGTTGGAAATAGACATAGATTATGCGTTTTCGAGGACAAATGATTGATGGGTTTGTTTTTTGGTTTTTTGGGAATGAAAATTGTGACTGCGTGGTTGAAGGAGGTGTTTGTTGACCCTGCTCGTGATGAGAGCTTGATTTTTGAGTTGCTGGATCTTAAGCACGATGTTGCTGACAATGGGAGTGCTGCCTGGTTTCTTCAAGACCTTGCCAATGAACAGGATGCTGAAGGGTTCACGGTAAAGCTTTATACATTTGGAATCTCATAGATACAACATCATACCCCTTTCTGAAAATATGTGTGTGTGTGTGTGTGTGTGTCTTTGAAGAAATGTGAAGCAATTTTTATGTAATACCGCTGAGATCGTTTGTTTGTCTTTTCTTTCTGTAAGTGGGTACTTGTGAACTTGTGAGGTAAACAAATAAGTAAAGAAGGGTGAGAACATTTCAGTATGTGAATATTTGCTGTTGGTTTACCATGTTAATAGTCACAAAATAATAGAACCCCCTGTTGGTATATTTATCAGGTTCTTGAGCAATCAGGAGTGATGGAGGCCCCTGGTCTGCAATACAGGAACATCCCAGCTATTTTTACGACTGCAGTTGGCCAGATGGTATTGATGATACTAACTAGTGCTTTATTTACTTTTATGGGTGTGAATTTTCTGCTGCATGTACATCCTTACCTTTCTACTTGATTTGCACGTTATTATCTGTTTCTCTTGCTGTTTCCATATTGGACAGAATTCTATTGTGCTTCACGTGAGCTTTCTGTCCCTGGATTTGATTGCATTTGTTACTGTGAATTCACACCACAAATGGTTTCTCAATTGTACTGTATCATTTTGCTGATCTGGTGTCCAATATCATGTACTGTTTGAAAACTAGTATTCCTTGATGCCAGATGTATGATATAATCTCACTGGTGGTATGAATACATTGTTGAATAAATGCAGTCATTGAGCCAACTAGAAAGTTAGTTGAAGTGAGTAAGATCTTTGAGATCAGGCCTTGTGCACAACATTCTTCTATGATTTTATGTTTGCAGCATTTCGACTTTGGAGACTTTGTAGTGCTGTTGATGGGGGATGCTAAAATGTGGAAATGATCGCAATTTGCCTCATGAGATGCAAAACAGAGAATTTAGTTTTGGATTATTGTTGTCATCTTTAGTCTTTCCCAGCTTAAAGCTTAAGCTACTGTGGTGCCTTTTCTTTTTTCCCTAGCTTTGGATTGCCCCTACTAATTAGTCTTGTCACTTATATTAGGCAATCTCGAAGGGACGACAAGGAAGGGAAGCACAAAATATTGTCAAGGTATTTTACATTTGGATTATTTGCCCTGAAACTATAGATGGTGTTCTCGCTTACAATTAAATAGATATGTTAAATAGTTAAACAGTCTAAGAAAGGAATTAGCGAGTGTTTTAGAAGCCAAATTAGGTTCAAAATAGAATAATAGCATTTTTTGTTACTTCTATTCTCTCCTAAACTTTAGATTTTTTGCTTTGATTCAGCCCCTATAACACATCTTTTGCTTTGATCATTCAAGTATGGTAACTGCCAGTAAAGAGTTTAAGCATTTGTTCATCCCAAAGCTAATTGAAGCCATCGATTACAAAACAATGATGATTTTGGGGAGGAATAAGCATTGGTTTATACTTCGGAGATGAATGTGCAACATCATGCTTAGTCTCAAGATGCTTTATGGAGTGCACCTCTTATTTTAGTGTGTTTTCCGTTCTGTCATTATGTAACTTGAAATGGTAAATAGGATTGTTCATACCTGTTTGCAGGTCTATTTGGCAAATCTACGTCTGAAGGAAGTGGGAACAGATGTTCTACTAACTGCATATGAACCTCTTTTGATAAAGTAAGAGTGAAGGATAATACTGTTCTGCACTAAATATTTAACATAACTTCCCTTGAGGTGCAATGCAAATGAGTAATATGCAGTATTTGACTTGTTTAACACATGGGATTTCTGTGGATGCAGTCCTTTGAGCGAAAGTGCAAGTGCAGTCGGTGCTGGTGTAGCTGTTCCAGCTGCACAATCTGGAATCATGTCGATGAATGAAGTGATCAGCCTTGCAGTGTCTAGCTTGAAAGTGCACAACTGGGGTCTCTTTGGTTCTGAATATTGAGACTTGTTAGAGAAACAAAAGATACTTGATGCAGTGTCTCAGCAGTTCAGGCGAACCTAGTTTAACCTCAAATTTAGAGCATAATGTTTCATTATTGTCTATTCCTTCTGTAGTGACTTCCTCATGTCTGAGAAGGGGATTTCGGTACTGTTCTTCTTGTAATGAATTTAGATCCATTTGAACGTTTCTCCCGCAAGTCCTCTGTGTCTCTCGCCCTATCTCTCAGTTTCATTTTGTTCAGTTCATTGCCCATTGTGGGAGTTTTTTTTTCCCTTAAATGTGAGTCTAAAACAAGATGATTAATTGATTATGTTATTGCTCTTCTTCTTCTTTAGCAATGAGATGAAAATCGAGTTTTATTTATCTACTGGAAAGAATTTATACACCTAACCTGGATTTCAAAGAGCTCTGTTTTTTTTTTTTTTTTGCATTAAAAATAGTTTATTGTTTTCTTTTTTGCTATTTTTTTTTGTCTAAAATCAACACTATTTCAAAGCTAATGCCCTATCTAATTAATAATGTTTGATTTTTTTTTTTAAAAAAAAAGGTGATTAATTTTTTATGAATTTTTTTCGTACCCAACTATGAAAAAGAAAAACAAATAAAAAAAACCTAACTTTTCAAAAAAAATATTTTAAAATATATGTTAGGCTTCTTTCATATATATGTTGGGGCGAATAATCATTACATATTAAAATTATTATTAATAACTCATTTTTAAAAATTATAACTTTCTTTTAATTCAGAGAAATCAATTCAAATGCTAAAGCCAAGGGGTAAGATTCATTTATGGCTTCTAACCTTTTAGTGTTATCCTAAATGGGTCCCTAACATTTATTTTTGTCCACTTAAAGTCCCTAACCTTTCTATTTTTATCCCAAGTTTAGCCCTTTCATCAATTTTACATTTAAAGTTAACAGAATCTCAAGAACCTAGAATTCATTGCTAGATCTTGCTCATCCATTTCCATGCAGAACCCTTGGAGGATCTATCAGATGGCTTTTCAATTCTTGAACATTGAATAGGCCACACAAAGGCTCGTAAAGTAAACTACAATCCGCTTACCAACATGCAGGATAGCTCTGAATGGGTAGTGGGATCGGGAGTTTGGGCTATGGGATCAAGAATTCAGCACATGGAGTTGGGGATTTAGATTGAGATGGGAGTGCAATAGGTATTTGAATGAATGAACGCAGTGGAAGACGATGTGGGGCTTTTTCACGGTGATAGAGGTATAATCTTTGGTGCAGAGGTTTTGGATGTCCTTGAAGGAGGAGTAGGAGAAGAAAGAGCAGATGTAGGGGAAAGCTGGTGAAGATCGAGGGAAGAGGAGGTGGCGACAACAGAGGGAATAGATTTTTTTTTTCCCTAGGAAGTTGAATGATGAGAGAGTCTATTAAATTTAAAGATTTAACTGTGCTTTGAGTGTGAGAAAGAAAATTGAGGGACCAAATTGACATTTTGTTTGAGATTCTGTTAACTTTAACTGTAAAATTGATGAAAAAACCATGTTTGGGACAAGACAAATATAGGAATGTTATAGAATTTAAGAGGATAAAATGGGAGTTAGGAACCCATTTAGAACAACTTGAAAAGATTAGGTATCACAAATAATTTTACCCTATACTAGAAATGCCACATAAATCGTAGTTTGTGAGCTACTTGGTACCACTACTTGTTAGCCTACGCAACGCACTAGTAATTTCAAGAAATACCGGTGTTTCACTATTGTAAAACTAGGAAAACTCTGAGGAGACAATTGGTGATGACTTGTTAGTCACAGTAGTCATAGACGGTCTGTGATGGCCATAAGTCATCACGGTCCGTGACGGCAATAGCAGCTTGTTTGGCATCTTCTATTCTTTTTAAGTTTCCTATTTGGCTTGAATTTTAGGCTAGTGGCATAACTGTCCCAATCAGTAGAAATTAATGCCAAATTTCTCATTTTCCCATTTTTCATGTAGATTACACGGACCCTCAAAGCTGTGTGGCTGAACGGTTTCTTCTCTGTGTTTCCTTGTTCGCAGCGAAATTCAGGATTCAAATTTTGATAAAGAAAAACAACCAGGTACGATCTCGATCCTTTCTCTTCAATTTCTCGGACCCTTCACTCCCATCGAGAATTTGGCCATCCAATATATCCATTTCTCTGTATACATGGTGTTATTTCTTGTAAAATCTTGGTATATATGGAGTACTATGTACCTCGTAGACATGGAGCAACTTATAGAAATGGATACTGGGAAAGCTAAAAAAAAAACAAAAATGGATACTGGGAACCTTGTTTAGAACTACGGAAAATCAGAAACTGAATATCTTTCTGGGGGTTTCCTTTGATTGCAGAAGCCGTTCGTTCAACACAGAAGAATTTGGTGGAGGGTTTCAAGAGAAGTAAGAGAAGTATGATGATTACCGTTATAACACCTACCTGCAATTCACGAGTGATCCGCAAAAAATTGTTTCTGGGTTTTGGTTCTGTGGTCCAAGACCTTCAAACTAGGAAAACTTGTAAAGGTTTTGGGAACAGGAAGTTACCTGGTAGATTTGTTGTGTTTGCTGCAACTGAGGGCTCTGCCAAATCAAGCAAGTCTGAGGAGAGTGTGCCCTCCTGGGCTAGGCTGGATTCGGATGAACCCCCTCCCTGGGCTCAGAACGAAGGGAAGGGTGAAGCAGTGCAGGAGGGCTTTGAAGTTCCCTTCTTTGTTTACTTACTTGCCTCTGCTGTCACTGCCATTGCTGCTGTATGTTCAATCGTTTTGGTTTTGCTGTTATGTGTTTTGTGAACCACAAGAGTGATAGTATGATTTGTCTGATTGGGCTTATCTTTGGTTGTTGCAGATTGGTTCTATCTTTGAGTATGTAAACAAGAGGCCTGTTTTTGGTGTTTTGGAGTCTGACAATGTTTTCTATACTCCATTGCTTGGCTTCTTTGCGTTTACCGGCTTCCCAACTGCTGTAAGTTTCCCAATCTCATGATAGTACCATACCACTGTGTGCATGCTTCCTATTTCACAAGACATATTTCTAGATGAGTCATCTTTCACTGTAGTTCATTTGCTTATTCCGCATATTGATCAGCTTGAGCTGTAGAAAAATAAGGTGCGAGGAAAGGCAAACATCAAGTAACTCGGGCATGACCCTTTGGTATTAGTGCTACTTAATTGAACAATTGAAGTGTGAAAGAAAAAAAAAAACTCAATTATTGTTCTGAAGTCTATTTATTCTAGGATGCGATGCAACCCTTACTCCTGCTTAATTCAAAATGAGACATTAATCCTACCATTGAGTCCCAGACTACAACACAGTAAATTCCCCCAGCAAGCCTGACTTGGTTCGTTGTCGCTAACTTCAGCACTATAGGAATCTCAGTCTCCCTGTTACTGCCTCTTTTTGCATATTTTTGTTTATGTTTGAAGGAAGCATTGTTTCGTTTGTATTCAATGTCATAATCATGGTAAACATTCTATTTTACGCATGTGAATGCATTTATCAGAAACTGCAGTATCTAAATCAATGTATTCATTCAATTTCTGAATTTGTTGTTCAGGCATTTCTATGGTTTAAATCTGTTCAAGTTGCTAACAAGGAAGCTGAGGAACAAGATAGGAGAGACGGTTACCGCTAAGTCTAGTTGCTTTCCAGAATGCACATTTGTAAGAATTAATTGCCTTTTTGCAACCATTGATGTCCTTTGCCATTCTTTTGTCAGGTAGGATATGGTGCTGATGAATGTCTATACTTTATGCTGAAATTCAAAGCTTATCCATCCATGTTGATACTATTAAGATCGATTGCTTCTTCTGTATTTTCCTTAACAGCTTGTGGCAGATTTAGAATTATATAATTCAAGTGTATAAGCTAATGCTGATCAAATAAAATTGCAAGGCTTGACGGCAAAGCAACTGCTGCATTCCTATTCTTTTTAAATCCATACGGAATCACGTCACCTTTAATCAAATTGAAGCACTTGTACATCAGTACATGGGGGGACAAATACATAGGCTATTATTCTGTGGGATGTACTCCATATCATTGCAGGAACAGGTCAGTAGCCTGAAATCTCTGCATCATATGTTTCAAGTCTGCAGCCGTAAAAGCTCAAGAGCTTCCCCAGCCTGCATCTTTGTGGAGGAACGTAGCTTTCTGTACTCTTCGAATGAAATAGGTCTGAAGAGGCGTGGGTGGTCGGAATCCACGAACTCTGGTGGGGCTTCCAGTGCTGCTCCTTTCGGTCCCAACAGAAATGTGGCTATTGACACCCTAATGCTTGCTTCTTTGCATTGCACCCGGTGCTTGACATTAGGGAGTCTCCCATTGCTCCAGACCTGAATCAAGATGTCAACAGAAATCATCAGCACTTCAAAAAGAAGCCTGGACTACTACAGGTTAACACCGTCATCAGACAGAGAGAAGACAAACCGTTGCAAGGTCACCGAGGTTGATGAGCAGGGAACCAGGTAAGGGATCAACAGGTACAAATACTCCCTCTCTGTTCATCACTTCCAGCCCCCCAACATTCTCATCATCTTGAAGTACCGTTAGGAACCCAGAGTCTGTGTGGATCTGTACCCCAGTAGAGCCAACAGTTTCTGGTGTGAAGTTGTACTTGTTGATCCTAAATTGGCAAGGCCATTCCTTGAACATCTCACCCTTAAACCCCATGTTCTCAGCTATTCTTCTCCCTACCTCCATGATGAGATCATGTATTGCCTGAGCATACCTCACCACTGTCATCCTACAATTACAGTTGCATACTTTAGTAAATAATCATAGATGAAGAAAGTTGAAGACGACCAACTTTCTTTTCCAAATAGTACAAAAATGGTACAGCAACGAAGTTATCCGTTAATTCGGCTGATATCCGAAAGTAATATAGTGTAGCGTGTCAAAGTTGAGCAGATTTTCTCTTAGAGGACCTTTGTTGAGGGGAGGCGTCCAACTGGGAACAGAAGTCGGCCAAAGCTTGGTCAGACGCAATGTCATAGAGACCCAAAGCCTCGTAAAAGGGGTTGATCTGGCTGGGCGCCATGTAGCCACTGCCGGCGATGACGTCGCAGTTCCGACGCTTGATCTCCGGCGGGAGATCGAGCAGATATCTGACGACCCTCTTCATATCGGCCGTGAGCTCGGGCGGGATGCGGTGGTTGACCAGGCGGAAGCATCCAAGGTCTTCGCAGGCTTCTCTCAACCTGGAAGATTGGGCCGGGAAATCTCCCAAATCGATCGTGGGAACTTGCATTTTGTGATCCGTCGTGCTTGGCCCCGTTGTTGTGTCGTGTGTGAATATCTTGCATGTCTGTTTTGTTTGCTTCTTCTGACAAGCCTGTAGTCTTTTGCCTGAACAAGACAAGACATGCTGACGCCATCTCACCTTTATGTTACCTTCCAATTTTTTTATACGATGCTTCATCGGCTGTCTCCACGATATAATTGTGACCAAGTCTTTCTTCGTGATGGATGGATGGAGCTTGACCTTATATTTCATAGTATAGATGTAGGAGAAATGTTTGCTCTTTTTTAGATTTAAAAGCAATTGAATTAGTATTTAGTGGCATTGTTTAGAATTGGAGAGGGAAAAGAGTTTCTAACTTTGGTCATTGTCAAGTGTTCCTGTTAAGAAATAGGCCCAAATTCATAGTCCAAATCTAATAAAGAGTTTCTATTGGGAGTTTAAATAGATCCACAAAGAAACTTCACTATAGATGGAAACAGTATCTTACAGGGATAAACTATAAGATTTCTATCCCAGAACGAATTCCTTGGAACTCCCCTTCGTTATATAAACCCTTTCGATTGTTAATCCCATGATGCGATGTTTTAGTTCTCCTCTCTCTCTCTACTACTCCTCGCTAGAAGTCTGATTTTAGCGTCGGAGGGTTTGCCCCAAGGACACATACCAAGGTTGTAATACTGTCTTTGTGCGTAGGTCGCCAGTCTGTAATTCATCAAGCTTTTGGGTCAAACCCGCACGATCCCATTAACTATCAATTTGGCACTGTCTGTGAGAACATGGTGAATACTTAAAGGTCACGTTTGGAAAACCAAGACATGCCAGAGAATGAGCAGGATAGCCATCATCATACTGGGTCCATAGGGCCCGCAGGCGAATAAGCACACCAAATGGTTGAACCGAAGGATCCCGCGATGCTCCAGGGGGACCCCGCAAGGTAGATTATCAAGGCTCTTGTTCCCGAGGGGTTCCGCATGCCTAAAATCTACTTGTAAGATGGCCTAATTGGTCTAATTAACTAACTGTAGAGGTATGTTACCTTCATTCGGCTTGCACGAGCCTCCGATACAATTATATGTAAGGCCTTCAGCTCTACACTAATAAGAGATGTTGCCTTTTGGTTTAGGACCAACCGAGGGCGCCACTGCTCCTCATTTAAGGACATTTCCCAAGTGTTCTTGCAATACTTCTTGGGGAGTCGACCGACCCCAAAAATGATAGCCCATTTGCTGAAAATTAAGTAGGGTCGTGATGAACCCCTGCGAGACTTCGTTCTAAGATTTAATACTGAGTGTACAGGTACAGGGTGTGTCTTCAGAGCTACACCTGGTGGCCATTACCCAAGGACTGGCATGAGACTTAAGGTTGCCTTCGGATCTCCATGAAAATCCTGTAAAGGATATAGGGGAATTTCTTGACCAAGCCACGTTGTATATGCATGCTAAAGAATTTAACCAACCAATAGTCTCAAAGGACTAACCCAATAATCGACCAACGGTCCAACCCAATGCCAAAAAAAGTAGGTCAAAAAAAAAAAGGGAGAGGCGACTTATGGCTAGAGCCCGCCCTCCCACCTCTAAGGGAGACAAAATCAAACATCTTATACACTCTAGAAAACAAGAATCAGGTCCCTCGGTATCCTCCCACAATGCCTCTTTGGAGCAAAAAGAACTTTAAGAAATATTGCAGATATCACAAAGACAATGGTCATGACACTAAAAAATGTTGGCAATTGAAAAAGTTGTTCAAATAAATGATCTAGGAAGGGAAGCTAAAGGAATATTTGTTTAGACAGCTGTCCACTTGTCAGAAACAAAAAGAAAGGCTTCACAGAAGGAAAGATGAGGAGAACCGCATGATTATCAAAATAGAGCCCTTAACAGCTCGAAAAAGACCACATGAATACTAAACCCCTAGCTGGGGTATCAAAGGAGAGCCTTCGACGGCTCGAAAGAAACAAGGGCAGGAAATTGCCCAATTAAAGGTAGCTGACCCTGGTAGGGTCCTAACGAGGGCTGACAAATCATGGATAGTCATCCCACACTTGGATTCGGTTGTATTCAGGGCCCGCATCAACAATTTTAACTTGGAAAAAGTCTACCTTGATACTGGGGCAAACGTCAATGTTATCTTCACCAACTTGTTGGAAAAAATAATGTCCAAGAAGTCATCTTTATCCCCTGTGATGAACCTTCAAGATAGACAAGGAATAGGTCCCGACAATTGGAACTACCAAGGTACCACTCATGTTGGTGGGAAAATACCACAAAGGGTAACTTGCTGTGACTCCCAGACCACTGAATTTCTCGTCCTGGATGTTTCATCACCTTACAATGTCATACTTGGCAGACCAATTCAAGTTCAATTCTATATCGGTTCGACATCGGGTGGCTTATGGCACTCTGTTTTATCCCAAATGAGATGCCAGTATCTTTGTCAACCAGGTTTCAATACAGATGAGCTATGTAGCGAGCCTACAAAGGCTTAAGGAAGGTAAGCTTGCACTAGTGGAGGCTAAAAAAAAAAAAAAGAGGTACCCCTTGAAAACGATACTGGCACACCTCTACCAAAGGATACCGAGCTCGTGGAGGTGGCCCTGGAAAAATAATAAAGATTGGCAAGAACCTTCCACCTAAGATAAGACAGCCATTTATTCAGTTCCTGATAGCAAATATAGATGTGTTCATATAGTTTCCCAATGAGATGTCTGGGATAGACCCAAAATAATTACCCATAGATTGCAAGTAAACCCCTATTTGCCCGACCAGTACAACAGAAAAAATGCAACATGGCACTCGAAAGGTAAGACTTCATTTTAGAAAAAGTTAAGAAGTTGCTAAAGGCCATGATTATTCAGGACGTACGATACCTTGAATGACTCGCTAATGTAGTATTAGTGAAAACGGAAAATGGGGACTGGCGCCTGTGCATCGACTACACAAACCTTAACGATGCCTGTCCAAAATATCTGTACCCATTGTCATCTATAGACCAATTGGTTGACACCACTTCAGAATTCAGAATACTATCCTTCATGGGTGTTTTTAATGGTTACCACCAAATTCAAATGCATCCGAAAGATGAAGAGAAAATGGGTTTCACAACAAGTGAGGCAACTTATTATTACCATCAAATGCTGTTTGGCCTAGAAAATGCCAGGGTCACCTATTAAAAGATGATGAACCGGATCTTTGTAAATTAAATAGGAAGGAATATGAATGTCTATATAGACAACATAAACATCAAAACTAAGACCATAGAATAGCACTTCAATGACTACTAGGAAACTTTCTAAAGAATGCAACAGTTCAATATGAAACTCAATCTTAATAAATACACATTCAATATTGGCGCTGGTAAATTCATTGGCTACATGGTCCCTAAAAGAGGGATCGATACAAACCCAGATAAGATCGAGGCCATCCTCACACTTCCCAATCTTCAAAACAAAAGGGATGTTCAAAAGCTAGCTGGAAGGCTAATTGCACTTGGACAGTTTGGCTCACATTTTGACGACCGATGTAAATTTTTCTTTCAAATACTAAAGAAAGAGTTAATCTTCGAATGGACTGACAAATGCTGCGATGAATGGACTGACAAATGCTACGATGCCTTCCAATAGATAAAAGTCTACCTCTAACATCTCCCTACACTAAAACAACCCAAGCCCGATGAACCCCTTGTGCTCTACTTGGCTGTTACTGAAGGCTTAGTCAGTGTTGTACTCATTACAAAGCATGGATCGGAATAGTGGCTAGTCTACTATGTCAATCAGACCTTCTAGAAAGTTGAGCCAAGATATTCTATACTTTACAAAGCGATCCCGATCCTCATTATGGCTTCTCAAAAAATATGGCCGTACTTTCAGAAGCACCACTTAACTCTAAGAACAAAGTTGCCCTTACAGGATATTGTACAAAAACCAGATAAGTCTAGTAGACTCGCTAAATGGTGCATCAACTTGGGGGAATATGATATCCACTATGAGTTTTAAAAGCTGTAAAAACATAGGCCCTTGCAACATTGTGGCTAAAATGACACATATGGAAAGAAAAAAAAAACTCAGGAAGAGCAAATTAAAGGAAAACCCCTTTAAGAAATGTATGTCGATGGGGCCTTGGAACCCAAATACCAAGGAGCAAGCATCGTACTTAAAAGTCAACTCAACCTGGAAGTGACTTAGAATTAAGTTTCACTTTCCCGTAACAAACAATGTCGCTTAATATGAAGCCCTCATTACTGGGCTATGGATGGCTGGTCGACTGGGGATACAATATATGCAGATATACAGTGACTCTTGGCTAATAATAAACCAAATTATGGGAATAGCAGTAGCAAAAAAACATTCTTTTTGTAAATACCTTAACATGGCAATGAATCTGATAAAGATGTTTAACTTCATGCAAGTTTAGAAGATCTTAAGGACCCAGAATGCGAGGGCAGATTCTCTCTCGAATGGATAGAAAAAGGCTGTAATAGAAAAGCTCACAAAACCCTAAGTCTACCTAATATATTTTATGGTCCTCAAAGATAATTAGAGAAAGCCAATCAAACTTTACCTCGAGGCGGGCGTATTAAGTAGAACCCCAAAAGAAAAAAGGAATATCATGATTCAAGCAGGACGATTCCTCATCATTAGAGACAAATTGAACAAACGATGGTTTGCTTTCCCTTTACAGCAATGCCTAACTCTATAAGAGAGACAACATGTTCTCCAAGAAATCTACCAAGAGGACTGTGACACACATATTGACACTTATTCTTTGGTCCATAAAGCCTTATGCCAAAGCGATTTATGGCCAATAATTAGAAAGGACACCAGGGACTTTGTCTAGCAATGATATGACTATCAGCTCAACTTAGTAATATAGAGGCTACCCTGCTCTAATGACTTCCTGGCTGTGGACCCCTAGCCATTTACTATTTTGGGGTTAGATCTGATTAGGGTTGAAAGGTTTCAACCTTAACCCAAAACTTGACGTATAAGATCAGGTCAATGAAGAATAAAACATGTATTCAAGCCAACCCAAACTTGACCCTATTACAAGATGTAAAAGTCGGGTTGGTTCAGGTTAAACTTGAAACCAACCTGGTTAACCCGAATGTTATCCCTGTCTTAAAATTTCCTAATACCTATACTCTGCCCAACTCAATCTCATTCATTAAGCCTAATCCTAAACTAAGTGGCCTTTCAATTACCACCACTGCCCCTCGCCACCTGCTGCTAGTCTCGTCTCTCAATGTATCTGCTACTGCATTTGTTGCTTTGTTTAGTTGAGACTCCTTTACTCCTTCTCTCTGTCGAGGAGCTTCTCCCCTCCATCCTCCTGCTCGGCAGCATCAACTCTGCCCCTCCCTCCTTCATACTTCCTTCTTGGCACTCTCCCTTACCCGTAGCTTCGCCATTGGCCTGTTCGTCAGCCTCTTGTTCATCCACTCGTAGACCGTCGTTCATTCGCCATTGGCCTCCTCATTAGCCCATAGATCATTGTTCACCTACCATTTATTTGAAAAAGACCATCATCGTCGTCCTTCATTGGTAGGGGTTGTCGAGGTTATGTCGAGTAAACCTGACACTAACCCTATATTTTTTGGTTAAGGTCAGGTTGGGTTATATTTTTCGAATGAAGAAGTTTTTTGAAAATTTTGGGGTTTAGACCCAAAACAAACCTTAAATCCAAAACTTACACCTTTAGATATAATTGGAGCACTTCCCATAACTTCAAGACAAGTCAAGTACTATATCATAGCAGTAGATGACTTCATCAAGTGTGTAGAGGTTGAGCCACCGGCCTTTATCATAGTCCATCAAGTTATCAAATTTTTGTGGAAAAACATCATCAATCAATTTGGATGCCCACAACCCATCATTACTGACAATGGTAAGTAGTTTTGCAACCAACAAGTTTGTCAATTCGTAGAAGAAGAGGGCATCCACCTCTACTTTGCCCCTGTTTATCATCTACAGTCTGATGGGTAAGTGGAGGTAACTAACAAAACTATCAAGGAAGGCCTAAAATAGAGACTAGAAGAAGCTAAGGGCAAGTGGGTAGAGGAATTATCAAGTGTCCTATAGGACTATTGAATGACGCCTGTAGGCCCACAGGAGAATCACCTTTTATGATGGTCTATAGAATTGACATCTTCATCCCAGTGGAAATTTCTTGCCCCACCTTACGAACTCTGGCTTATAATCCAATGAAAATGACAAAGCGCTTAAAGGGAACTTTGATCTAATTGAAGAACTAAGGGAAGACACAAGGGTCTGCATGAGAGCTTTCAGACAGCAAACCGCCCTCATTTATGATCAAAGGATGAAACCAAAGAATATACAAGAAGGAGGCTTAGCCCTTATTAAGGCTAAACTAACTAGGATGAACTCGAGACATGGGGCACTAAGGCTAAATTGGGATGGACCCTACTTAGTCACAAAGAAACTTAGAAAGAGAGTCTATAAACTGACCAGCTCATAAAAAAGGAAGCTGCTTAGGAATTATCACTCAGATGATCTATCACCCTGCTTTGCTTAATCACTAAACTATTACAAATATGATCTATCATTTTACTTTGAATAAATCACACTATCGCATGGTGTACTTTGCTATATTTTGAATAAAATAAAGGCATTCCTTCCAAGCGATTCATGTTTTTAAAAATTGAGATAATTAATTAAGACTCCTCAAAAGCTAAGGCCTTTTCTAAAAAGCCTAAAAAGGCTTCCCACTACAAGGGCTACTTAATCACATGTCCATTGCGATGGGCAAACTATCTCTTAATCTATAAATGTCAAACTAAAAGATTGCTGCAAAAATTATTCACAAATACAATAGTGCAGACAAGGCAGAACCATTAAGCAAAATAAATTTTTCATTAACTTTAAAAATAATTACAATTACAAAAGGAAAGATTTCAAGAGGATACAAAAGGCAGTTAACTACGAAGCTTCTTAAATCTCATCAAGAAGAGAGTCCTCATCAAAGTCTGTCATTGATGCATTTTCATTGAAGGTAGGAATCCTAGTTTTCCCTTACTTCGGCCAAGACTTGTAATCCAAACCCAAATCCTTATAAGCCAAAAGGAAAAAGGGATCCAGGTTTGGATGAGTCCGCTCCACCTAAAAATGGCAGAAAAGAAAGCCCTCATTGAACTCTAAGAAGGTAATCTTTCCAAGCTCTCTTTCTGCAATTTGAAGAAATGAGCAGAGCTCTTTCACTCAAGCATTGGCCTTGGTTCAAAGGGGCTGGTACTTTAATTGGCCTTTACACCTAACAAAGCCAACTCGCTTAACACATTCTGTGAAGGGCATCATATCGGTAACCGAGTTTGAGCTGCCTTCACCCTAAACGGTCCTTGGGCCCAAGGAAGCATATTGATCCATTGGCAGAGTTTGTTCAACAGCGTCGATCTTCAACTCTACAGCCTTTAACAAGGCCACCAAATGATCAGCCTCCTTTCAGGCCTTAGTTTCCTTCTACTGAGATTGCTTAAGAGCCTCTTTTAGCTATCTCATTTTCCCCTCGTGCTCTTTGATGATGCCCTCATTTGCTTTCTTGGTCTCTTTTTCCAACTTAAGGCCATTGGTAAGCATACTCCTTATACTACGTTCGCTGCTCAACTCCTTTTCCAAGGAGCCCATTTTTTTGTTCAAAGCCCCAAGTTGAGACTACAATGGCTCCTAATAAGTTGCCCATCATTCCCCCATGGCATATGTAATGATGGCCTCCTACCAAAACCAAATTTGTTATAGCTAACTAAGGAAAACACTTTAAAAAATAGGAAATCAACAAAAAACATACATGGAGAAGGCTACAGTCTATGTTCATCAAGTTGGCACTTTCCACCCAAGAAGGATAAGTAAGAAAATGCCAATCCCTAAAAGTCCTCAACCTTTTAAAGATACGATGAATATTGTCACTTTGGTCATCAAGGATCACTTCGTCAATACTCACTGCCTATTGAGGATCAAAAATTCGGTCAAACAACCTTCTTCAGCGCTAAGTCTTTATTCTGTGCCTAACTTTGCCTGGGGATCAGATTATGCAGTTGAAAGCACGCATACACTTTCAACTCAAGTAGCACCCCTCAAGTAGAATGGGCCTTCTCGAAACAACCTTTGTTAGAACCTAAGTAGGTGAAGGTAAAGAAGTAAACACTTTCTCTGACGACCATAGGGCTACTTTTTACTTTTAGGACACCTCCCTATCCACTTTCTACCTTTGCGACACCCCCGTAACTTGTGGCTTTATGGAAGGAAGGGGCCCAAATGACCTCACACATTTTTCTAAAATTGCTGGATGAAAAAATCCACAATCAGGACAAAACGACCTCAAGTCTATAAAATTAGCATGGAAAAAGTTGCCTAACAATGCACTACCATTACTACCATCACGAGAGGCATCACTTTCTTGCAAGTCCATAGGCCGCAACCTCTTACGAATCAGTTGAGCTTCTGGAGGAGACTCAAAAAGTTCCACCACGTTAGCTGTCGTGGACGAAGGGGCCCCCGTAGGATGTGCCACGCTAACAGGGAGGCATCAAGGATGCCCCTAAGCCTTTTCATATACTTCTTTGCCTAGATGCTCATTTATATAAAAGATACAAAATCAAGATTAGACACCAAGCTTTTGCACAATGAGGAAAGAAAAAAATACTGTCAGGAACACAATTCTTCAGGTTTGGTGGAAGGCCCGCTGGGCCTTGACAATAATCCCATAAGCTTCAACCATCCTCATTTCCTGACCCTCATCCTAGTTGTAAGGGTTCTTCATGCCTGGGTAGGTTTAGTGGGCCTTGTTGATCCCTACCCACCTGAGGCTGGTCTTATCAATTTCAATATAATGGATGGAGAGTAACTTCATAAAATTGTTGTTCCCCGCCCTTAGAGCCATTATATATCGGTAACAACTCGATCAGCACATGCTGGGGTGCATCCAAAAACTCACAAGGAAATCTCCAAGCTTGTTCCCTTAGCGTGAAAAAAAAAACACCTTTTCTACCCAACCTACGTGTCCTTACAAGATATGAATGCAAAAGACTTATTCCCTCTTTGGTTGATGGGGGCAATATGGAAGAAGTCGGCTTCCTTCTTCAAATTCAGCATGTAAAATTAAAAGAAAAACCTCTAGCATGGTGGTCACTCTTGTCAACTTGCAGCAGACAATAAATCCATTGATGTGGGTAAGCGAGTTAGGCATCAGCTGTAATGGCTGAATCTGGTAGTGTTCACATATTTGCTCCACCAACGGATAAATAGGCAAATGAAACCCCACTTGGAGTTGGTCGGTGAAAATACTGAGGATGTTTGTTCTCTTATTGCCACCCTTTAGGCCATCATCCTTCAATGCCTTATCATGGAAAAGGGTGGCCACAATGCCGTTAGGCTAGAAGTACTAGTGGAGATTTGTCGCCAAGGTACCTTCATTGTGCTGCATCATAACCCTATTTAACACTTCCACGTTGGGGAAAAATGGCACCTTTAACGAATCAACCTCGTCGGCGGTAACCTTAGATGGTGATTTTGGACAAGCCATATGGAAAAATCATTGTGTAACATATCAAGGATGCCACCAATAGAATAAGGTGATGGAGAAATGGTTAATAAACCCAAAAAAAGAAAACCTAACTAGAAGTATCAAGGGAAAACAAAAGTAAAACAAAAGCCCATTATTGGTAGATAACAAGGATCCAGTACCTGTTTATGAGGAAGACAGACGACCTTGGCAAAAAGAAGAGAATTCTAACAAAAGCTCTAGTGGTAAACAAATAGTAAGTAGGAAAACATGCAAGAGTAACAATAAAACAACTAAACGGTGAAAAACAAGGTGAAAACCCTTGTTTTATATATAGAGAAACCTCCGGCTATTAGGTTTCCTCCTCAAAACTGCCACTGCAATAATGGCAAAATTTTTGCCTATTCACGGAAGGAAATGTGACCACAAACAGCCGCCAAAGTGGTCACGCACAATCACTTACTTGAGGCGCATTTAATAGGCTTCGATTTAACTCCTCCCTAACCGATGCACTCGCCTATGTGCCATAGCTGAATAAACATAATGAAAAAAAAAAAAAAAGATCAAATGGTGATGTTTTCCTAACTTCCTTAAGAATTAGGAGGGGTATCGCACCATCCCCACTAAATGACGCCATTTGCAACACATCAGCTTTACAATAAAAATGGAGGTTCGCACCCCACTCCCGAGCAAGCATTCACATCCCTTCCAAAAAACGATGACGTCCAAGAAAATGTAGGATCCACAACCCACATTTTCTCATGGGGAGGGGGTCTATTGGTAGAAAATAGGTAGAGATGGCAAGTGGGTGGGTGAAATCCATGATTCGTGGATATCCGCCCATGACTAGCGGGTAAATAAATAAAAATACCCGCGATGAAGCGGGTATAGGTAGCAAATTACACCCGTCTAGTGGGCATGGGCGAGTGGGTAGAAGGGTGTCCATCACGGGTAGATTTGTCTCGCCTACTCACGAAACCCGCAAGTGTAAATTTTCTACTTATTAATTATAATGAGATGCAATACCTACATTTAATTAATATTTTATATTAATTCTCATCAAATATTTTCTTTTATGCATGTTATGATTTTGTTGTATTATATGTGGAGAATGACTTTGTATGTATTTTTCATATTTTATTTTTATGAAATTTAAAAAACATAATTTAAACCGCGGGCACAGATTACCCGCAGGTCATGGGTGCGAGTGAGATTCTTAACCCTTTTGCGGGTACCCGCGAAGTCTAGGGTACTAAAAAAACTGTAGCCATTAATGGCGGGTGAGGAGTATTCACACCCAATCTACCTCGTTGTTATCCCTAAAAATAGGCCCAAATTCAGAGCCCAAAGCTAATAAAGAGTTTCTGCTGAGGGCCCCAATAGACCCACAAGGGAACTCCACCATAAATGGAAATAGTATCTCATAATTACAGGATAAGCTATGAGATTCCTATCTCATGACGAATTCCTTGGAGCTCTGCCTAGCCATATAAACTCTTCTAGTCACTAATCCCACAGTATAACATTCTGGCTTTCTTCTATCTCTCTCTGCTATTATTCGTCGGAAGTTTGGCTTGAGCATTGGAGGGTTTTTCCTGGAGACACATCTCGGGGCTTGTGGCAACGTCGGGTTTTCTTGGAGTCGCCACCAATCTGTTTCACCTAGGTCGATTGGACACCTTAATTATGGTCTGCGAGAGTTCGGGGATCGGGAGTACGGTTACGCTAAAACAACTTTGTTAAAACGCCCAAAAATTGGCACCTTAGTTGATTTTAATTTTGTTTTATTTTGCTTTTAAAAATTTTCAGTTAATTTAGATATTTTAACTGAATTAGTCGAAAATGTTGATTTTTGGTAATTAATTCGGGTAAAATTTTATACTTCCGAACCATGGACTCTGCCGAGTCATTTGGACACGGAAGATTTTGATTCCGAACCATGGACTCTGCCGAGTCATTTGGACACGGAATTTGGTGAAATTTTAAATAATTTTATTTTAGTTATTAAATTAATTATTAAATGGCATATACAAACTGAATTTTTCTAAGTATGATTTTTTTTTATTACGTCAAAACTGATTTTAGATTAATTATTAAAAATAAGTTTGTCTAATCTAATCATATAATTATGCTTGACATTAATTTGTAAACTAATTCATAACTTTAATAATCCAAACAAAACTAAAAAAAAGTAAAACAATGGCTAATTTGTAAATCAGAACAATATTAGAGTCTCAAATATACAAATCACATAAGACCAGGGGCAAATTATGTATTAAAAATATTTATCTAACCAAATCATACGATTATGCTTAGTAATAATTCTTTAAGCTTATTCATGCTCTTAATTAAATGAACAAACAAAGACATAAAAGAGAATAAACATTAATGGCCAAATTGCAATTCAAAACAACCTTAAAGTCTCAGACGAACAAATCAAATAAATCTGAGGATAAATTATCTATTAAAATTACCTATCTAACCTAATCATATAATTAAGTTTAATGACAATTTCTAAGTTAGTTTATGCGTTTAATCATTTGAACAAACAAAACACAAAATAAAGAACATAAGTAAATCAGAGATCAAGTTGTAAATCAAAACAAACTTAAAGTTTCAAATGAGCAAATCAGATAAATCCGAAGACAAATTATTTATATAAGCTAATCATATAGTTAAACTTAATGTTAATTGCTAAGTGAATTTTACACCTTTAATTAACTGAATAAACAAAAACATAAAAAAGGAAAATAAACATCAGTGACTAAATTGTAAGTCAAAACAAACTTAAAGTCTCAGATAAATCAAATAAATCTAGGGATTTAACTAGGATTAAGCCAAAATTATAGACTTTCGGGTCAGATTCGGATCAACAACAGATCGATTTGCGAGCTGGGTTTCATTATTTAATTTTAATTTTTGTTTACTTTAAACAATTTTAAATAAAATCCAAACCATAGATTCTAACCGAATCATCTGGATATGGATTTTGTAATTTATTAATATCCTAAATTCATCCTTGAATTTTCATTAAAACCCGCTCAAAATTGAGTCTCGTAGATATGATCTTTTAAATGGGTTATGTAAACATGAGTTTTAAACTTATATTAACTATATTAAAAAAAATAAAAATCTCACCTAAACTAAACATGCAGTTTTATGTAATTGTTAATCACTAACTAATTCATGATTCCCGAAATAATAAACTAACAATCAGAAAAAAGAAACACAAAACATAAAAATAATACTGTCAGTGGCTGATTTGTCCAACAGAAACAAAAAGGGGTCATAACGAGCAAAATTAAAAAAGGCTGAGGGCTAAACATGAATTTTACCCAAAAAAAAAGACAAAAAACAACAGACTTTGACTTAGTCAAAGTAGAAAACGCGTCTGACGCCTTCTTCCTGATTCTTCCGGCGTCGGGGCGGCGCGAAGAAGGCGGAGTAGGTGGAGGCTGAGCTAGGCGCGGCGGAGGGAGCGCTGGCAGGGGGCGAACGCGGCGGCCTGGCGACGGCGCGACGCAAACGAAGGGAGCTGGAGGATGAGCGACGGGAGGAGGGAGAGCTGGTGCGGCGTCAGACGCGATGAGTTGGCGGCGATGACGTCGGTGACGTCGTCGATGATGGAGGTGATTGTGGTAGGGAGGGGGGTGAGAGACGAGGAAGAGCAGAGAATCGGAGAGAGGAGAGAGAGCCAAGAGCTGGGAGTCCGAGGGAGAGGAGAGAGAGCGAGGGCTGAGAGAGATAGAGGGAGTGGGAGAGTTGAGGCGAGAGAGAGGTGAAGAGGAAGAGTGAGAAAGATAGAAACAGAGAGGGAGAAGAAACAAAGAGGGAGAAGGAGAAAGATAGAAACAAAGAGGGAGAGAGAGAGAGAGGGAGAGCGTGAATGAGAGCGAGGATCCCTGAGAAGCTGGTAGAGCGTGAAGGAGAGAAGATAAGAGAGGGAGAGTAGATAAGATTAGAGATAAGGGGGGGAGCCTTTGTCGGCCACCCTCCCCCCTTTTTTTATTATTATTAATTATTTATTATTATTATTTTAATTAATTAATTAATTTAATTAATTAACTAATATATATGTATAAAAAATGTCCCTATATTAATTATTTTTTTCCTTTTAAGTTAATTAATTAATATTATTTTTTTTACTTTAAATTTTGATTAATTAATTAAAATTTTTTTTTAAAGAAATTTTAGTCGGACGAAATTGGGTGTCAACAGCTGCCCCCCTTTGCATGCTTCATGGGACATGATGTATGCAAAGTCGTTATCAAATTTCGTCCGGCTTAGCTAGGCATTGAGAATTTTCTCGTCGCCTAAACTCAGAGGTTAAGGAATCTTCCTTAGAGCCTCTGCGATAGGAATTCTCCTATCATTGAAAGGAAAATTTGATAATTTTGAGGTTAAGGGTCCTACCTTAGAACCTCGACGATAGGAACTCTCCTATCGTTTGAAGGAAAATTGATTGTTTTGAGGTTAAGGGTCCTACCTTAGAACCTCGACGATAGGAACTCTCCTATCGTTTGAAGGAAAATTGATGATTTTGAGGTTAAGGGTCCTACCTTAGAACCTCGACAATAGGAACTCTCCTATCGTTTGAAGGAAAATTGATTGTTTTGAGGTTAAGGGCCCTACCTTAGAACCTCGACGATAGGAACTCTCCTATCGTTTGAAGGAAAATTGATTGTTTTGAGGTTAAGGGCCCTACCTTAGAACCTCGACGATAGGAACTCTCCTATCGTTTGAAGGAAAATTGATTGTTTTGAGGTTAAGGGTCCTACCTTAGAACCTCGACGATAGGAACTCTCCTATCGTTTGAAGGAAAATTGATGATTTTGAGGTTAAGGGTCCTACCTTAGAACCTCGACGATAGGAACTCTCCTATCGTTTGAAGGAAAATTGATTGTTTTGAGGTTAAGGGTCCTACCTTAGAACCTCGACGATAGGAACTCTCCTATCGTTTGAAGGAAAATTGATTGTTTTGAGGTTAAGGGTCCTACCTTAGAACCTCGACGATAGGAACCCTCCTATCGTTGCAAGTTTGAGGTTAAGGGCCCTACCTTAGAACCTCGACGATAGGAACTCTCCTATCGTTTGAAGGAAAATTGATGATTTTGAGGTTAAGGGCCCTACCTTAGAACCTCGACGATAGGAACTCTCCTATCGTTTGAAGGAAAATTGATGATTTTGAGGTTAAGGGTCCTACCTTAGAACCTCGACGATAGGAACTCTCCTATCATTTGAAGGAAAATTGATGATTTTGAGGTTAAGGGTCCTACCTTAGAACCTCGACGATAGGAACTCTCCTATCGTTTTGAAGGAAAATTGATGATTTTGAGGTTAAGGGTCCTACCTTAGAACCTCGACGATAGGAACTCTCCTATCGTTTGAAGGAAAATTGATGATTTTGAGGTTAAGGGTCCTACCTTAGAACCTCGACGACAGGAACTCTCCTATCGTTTGAAGGAAAATTGTTTGAATGAGGTTAAGGGTCCCACCTTAGAACCTCGACGATAGGAACTCTCCTATCGTTTGAAGGAAAATTGATGATTTTGAGGTTAAGGGTCCTACCTTAGAACCTCGACGATAGGAACTCTCCTATCGTTTGAAGGAAAATTGATGATTTTGAGGTTAAGGGTCCTACCTTAGAACCTCGACGACAGGAACTCTCCTATCGTTTGAAGTAAAATTGATTGTTTTGAGGTTAAGGGTCCTACCTTAGAACCTCGACGATAGGAACTCTCCTATCGTTTGAAGGAAAATTGATGATTTTGAGGTTAAGGGTCCTACCTTAGAACCTCGATGATAGGAACTCTCCTATCGTTTGAAGGAAAATTGATGATTTTGAGGTTAAGGGTCCTACCTTAGAACCTCGACGATAGGAACTCTCCTATCGTTTGAAGGAAAATTGATTGTTTTGAGGTTAAGGGTCCTACCTTAGAACCTCGACGATAGGAACCCTCCTATCGTTGCAAGTTTGAGGTTAAGGGCCCTACCTTAGAACCTCGACGATAGGAACTCTCCTATCGTTTGAAGGAAAATTGATGATTTTGAGGTTAAGGGTCCTACCTTAGAACCTCGACGATAGGAACTCTCCTATCGTTTGAAGGAAAATTGATGGAATGAGGTTAAGGGTCCTACCTTAGAACCTCGACGATAGGAACTCTCCTATCGTTTGAAGGAAAATTGATGATTTTGAGGTTAAGGGCCCTACCTTAGAACCTCGACGATAGGAACTCTCCTATCGTTTGAAGTAAAATTGATGATTTTGAGGTTAAGGGTCCTACCTTAGAACCTCGACGATAGGAACTCTCCTATCGTTTTGAAGGAAAATTGATGATTTTGAGGTTAAGGGTCCTACCTTAGAACCTCGACGATAGGAACTATCCTATCGTTTGAAGGAAAATTGATTGAATGAGGTTAAGGGTCCTACCTTAGAACCTCGACGATAGGAACTCTCCTATCGTTTGAAGTAAAATTGATGATTGATGTCGAGGCAAAGGTTCCATCCTTAAAACCTCGGATTGATTGATTGATTTCGAGGTAAAGGTTTCATCCTTAAAACCTCGAATTGATTGATTGGTCTCGAGGCAAAGGTTCCATCCTTAAAACCTCGGATTGATTGATTGATTTCGAGGCAAAGGTTCCATCCTTAAAACCTCGGATTGAAAATTGATTGTCTTCGAGGCAAAGGTTCCATCCTTAAAACCCCGATGATGAAAATTGATCATTTTCGAGGCAAAGGTTCCATCCTTAAAACCCCGATGGTGAAAATTGATTTTGAGGCTAAGGAGCTTTCCTTAGGACCTCGAGCGAAATTTATATGAAAGCAATTGAAATTGGAATAATTTTCTTCGAAAGTGTGAATTTTCATAATAGGCGAGCGCAAAGAATTAGGCTTCGATAAAACGAGTGAATCTTGATGATGACAATAACACTGACAAATTATGTAAAGGGAACGGATGTTTGGAATCAATATTCAAGGTTCATCTAATATTTTCTTCAGTAAATATAGATTCCCTTGTGAGATATGTCATCCAAATAAGGTTAAAGCTTAACTACCCCAAAATGTTATGCCTAGTAGACCTAATAGGATGCGTCTCAAGAGTAATAAAAATTACTCTTTACTCAGCCATTCCAACCTAAAGGCATTGTCGCATGGTTTTAATATCAGCATGGACGAAACTATCTTATAAGATAACGAAATTCCCTGAAAAGAAAAACTGAAATACGAAAGAAAATGCTGATAATTAAAACGAAAGGACAAGAAAAATGGATCAGATCGCTTCTTCTTCCACAATGCTTCAACAGGCCGGGTAAAGGACAATTATGGGAGTGAACTGGTCGGGAAAGACTGTCGTGTCCAGTCTATTTGGATCATCGCTGGATCTGGTTCAGGAACAAAAGCTTGCATTTTATCTAGCAATTCTTCAACAGTTGTTGCGGATATTATGATTCGTCGTGCCACCTCGGGGATAAACTTCTGCTTCACAGCACGATTCATAAAAGATAATAGACCTGCGAAGAAATAGTTAACATTTAAGAGCCCAATGGGTTTTTGATGCAAATTAAGTTGGGCCATGGAAGCAATTTGAAAGACTTCTCCCAATGTGCCAAAACCACCTGGTAGAGCGATAAAAGCATCAGCATTTAAAAGCATTTGTAACACACGCTCTTGCAAATTTTTAACCACTAATTCTTCTCCAATCGTGCCCCCAGAAATAAATTTCAGAGGTCCAGGGATAATGCCCAGAACTTGACTTCCTCCTAGAGATGCTGCTGATGCTACACCTCCCATTAATCCGACACTACCTCCTCCATAAACTAAATGTATTTTTCGCTCAGCTAATACTCTACCCAAATGGTTGGCTGCCTTTAAATACTCTTCATCTTTTCCAGGAAAAGCCCCAGAAAATACACAAATACTTCGGGATTTACGAGTTGGGGTTTTCTCCATTCCTATTCTTACCCTTGTGAGAAAAGAGGATATATTTATAGAGATGAAGAGATAAGGCAATAATTTTATTTTCAAGAATGGATACATTATTGCCAGCTATTCACAGTAGTCACGAGTACGACTCTGGTCAGGTATGGGTACACTATCGTTAAAAGAGGAGGAAAATTTTTCAAAATAGCTGCTAGCATGTACAGTAGTCACTACTGTAGCTTACGTCAGGAGTAGGTACGTGATTGTTGGAAGAGAAGGAAAATTTCAAAAGTGGCAGCTATATACAGTAGTCCGTGTCAGGAGTGGGTATATTATTGCCAAATGAGAAGGAAAATTTCGAAAGCGACAGCTAGCATGTACAGTATCGTGACTATGGCTCATGTCAGGAGTGGATACATTATCGCCGAAAGGGGAGGAAAATTTCAAAAGCGACAGCCAGCACGTACAGTAATCGTGACTTTGGTTCACGTCAGGAGTGGATACATTATTACCAAAAGGGGAGGAAAATTTCAAAAGCGACAGCTAGCACGTACAGTAATCGTGACTTTGATCCTCGTCTTCCACTAGCTTTGCGTCCAGTAATGGCTTCAATGCTTTCTACGAATCGGTGATTTGCATCTCATCTAGCTTTCTCACAAACTGGCAAACAGGGTCGTTTAGGGTCAGATTCCCAAGACTGTAACGATCTCGTTCTTTTTGGAAAATTATCCATAATCCAACAACCTCAAATTGCACTATTCCGCAAGAATGCGCTTCAAGAACCTCTCGAATATCTTCTAGAGATTCCTTACGCAAGCCATTCTTAATGAATCTTATTCTATCATTACGATTTCTGGTGATCACTCCTGGAGAACGACATTTATTGCCGCAAATCCACCATCCACAATTATGACAAACGCCTAGCCTCTTTGCTCTTCTTTTTTTGGCATAAGCGCTTTTACCAAAGCCGGGCATACGGGGAAAGAACGCTTCGGGAACTTCACCAGCTGAACGAACCTTAGCTTCAATTAGCCACCGCACATTATCAGGAATGCCTTTGTGCATAAATACTCTGAATCGTTCACATCTAGCTTGATAAATCTTTTTAAGAACATTTATTGGGAAGGAAGGAAAATACTTTCGTAGGGCGGAAAGAGAAGACTCCATTGATGAAGGAGGCAAAGAAAGAAATTAGTGATTGTAGGAAACGAAAATAACTAACACATATTTATAGTGATGAAAGGGATAATGCGTTAATTACACTTACAGAAGCAAGTACATTATTGTCAAAAGAAAAGACAAATGACAGCTTATATGTACAGGAATCATGACCGTGACTCTCATCTTCTACTGATTCATGTCCAGTAATGGCTTCAATGCCTTCTATAAGTCGGGGATTTGCTTCCCATCTAGTTTTCTTACAAACTGACAAACAGGGTCGTTTAAAATCACATTCCCAAGACTGTAACGGTTTCGTTCTTTATGGTAAGTCCTCCATAAACCGATAATTTCACCTTGCACTTTTCCACAAGAATGCGTTTCAAGAGTCTCTCGAATATCTTCCAGAGACTCCTTACGCAGGCCATTCTTAATGAATTTTCTTTTATCTTCACGATTTATGGAGATGTATCCTAAAGAGCGACATTTAGTATTACAATTCCATCGCCCACATTTATAACACACGCCTAGTCTCTTTGCTCTTCGCCTTTTGGCATAACGGCTTTTACCTAAACCGGGCATGCGGGGCATAAATACATCTGGAACTTCACCCGCCAGACGGACCTTAGCTTCAATTATCCACTGCACATTATCGGGAATGCCTTTGCGTGTAAAAACTCTGATTCTTTCACATCTAGCAAGGTAGATCTTTTTAAGGACTTTTATTGGAAGGGAAGGAAAGTATTTTCGCAGTGCAGAAAGAGTAGAATCCATTGATGAGAGAAGAATTTGAGAGATGATGGAAAGGAATTAGTTATTGAAGGAAACTTAGATAACCGACTGGAAGAACATGCATTTATAGCGATGAAATGGATAACGTGTCGATTACACTTACGGGAGCAAATACATTATTAAAAGAAAAATGGAAAATTTTAAATATGATAAATTGTATGTACAGTGATTGTGACTGTGGCTCACATCTTCCACTGGTTTTACGTCCAGTAACGGGATTAATGGCTTCTATGAGTCGAGGATTTGCTTCCCATCCAGTTTTCTTACAAGCTGACAAATAGGGTCGTTTAACGTCAGATTCCCGGGACTATATCGTTCTCGTTCTTCATGAAAAATGCTCCATAAATCGAGAAGTTCACGTTGCACGGATCCACAAGAATGCGTCTCAAGAGTCAATTGGATATCATCCAATGAGTCCTTACTCAGGCCATTCTTAATGAATCGTATTTTATCTTCTCGATTATCAGAGATCATCCCTAAAGAACGACATTTAGTATTACAGGTCCAGCGTCCGCATTTATGACAGACGCCTAGTCTCCTCGCTCTTCGCTTTTTGGCATAAGAGCTTTTGCCTACACCAGGCATGTGAGACACAAATGCCTCTGGGATTTCACCTGCCAGACGAACCTTAGCTTCAATTAACCACCGCACATCTTCAGGGATTCCTTTATGCATCAGAGCTCTTAATCGTTCACAGCGAACTTGGTAGATCTTTTTGAGGATGTTCATTGGGAGAGAAGGAAAATATTTTCGCAAGGCAGAAAAAGTAGGATCCATTTTCTAGGAGAAAGTAAAAGAAAGGAGGGAGGAAATGATCAGTTATTATGGGCAACTGAGAGAACCGACTTGAGAGTCACGGAGTACCGTATCCGCCGCTTAACCGGAAAAGTGAATCCTACTTTATTTTGATGTGATAGATATTCCATCCAGCTGACGTCGATTCAGTCCTTGATTATTGAATCCATTGTCCGCTTTTGACGAATTTCAACGACAATATTTCTTGATGTTTGCCTTATCTTTGACCACAGCTATCTCTTATCTTGGATGCTGCTAAGCTAGCATCAATCCTATCCTTCCAGGTGTAGCCTCGATTATTGAATCAATTGCCAGGCTTTTGACATATTGTCTACCTTATCCTTGAATTCCTGATGCGGGTTGGTCCCGCATATTAGCTGTGTATCCAGTGATAGATTGGTAAGAGCTGATGACATTGAGATCTCAGCTTATACTGCTGTAACTGTGCTGTGAATGTGATTCCCGTTTGATCCTTGTTATGTAAAGGCTATGTATGCATGAATGCAGAGCATGTGTAACTAATGGCCTTTTTTTTTTGTATGGATCTAGTTCTTTATGTCTTTGTTTTACTGGATCCTCTTTATGATGGCCTTCTTGGACTATCATTGAATCTCTTTATGCTTTTCAGCTTTTGTTCGCTGCCTCAAAAGCCCAACTCTTTTCAAAATCCGCTTTCTTTGACTTGTTCTTGAATTTTGGCCTCAATTTCTTTAATGTTCGCTCGCCTCATACTTTATATCTCTTCAAATACTCATCCCTTGTCATGGATTTCATACTATCAAAGGCTTGACTTTCAATGTTTCATTGTCCCTTTTCTTGTGGCCGCGTCGACACTTGTTTACCCCCATGTTACAGTCCAAATGATTGCTCTTCCTTAGACTCAGGTTCTGATCCATAAGACTTACCCCCTTGTCTATTGAGCTTCTTTCTTGGCAGTACTCTTCTTACGCTTCGCAGAGACTACTTTGCCCCCCTGAATACGGTGTTTATGTGGATAAAAGGTATCACCTCACCTTTAACAGAAGGTCGAGCATTTCTAGACCTTTGTGATGGCACTTGATCGTAAATCTCTCTTACAAGAACCACATCTTCTTAAAGAAAGTCTCAAGCTATCTCCTCACTTTTAAGTCTACACACATTAATGAATAATGGTTTGGCCTTAAAGAAAAACTTTCATCAATTTACAAAGCTTGACAAAGTAATTTACGGTCTTTGTTTTTAATTAAAATATCCTGCCATTCTTCCCTTTCCAACTCGAAGACATAAACTGTGCAAGGCAATAAGGTAGAAACATGATTCACAAGGATAGCCTTTTAGCTGAATGAGGATGTTATCGAGAGGTAACTGTTAGGTGTGAGGAAAGTTAAGTTTGAATGTTTTTTTGGCAGTCTTTTAGCTGAGTGAGAATAATATTAAGAGGTAAATATTAGGTCTGAGGAAAGTTAAGCTTGAATGGCGTGAAAGAAGAGTCTTTTAACACTGCTCGTGAGCAGTATTAAATAAGGTATAAACATAATTCACAATGATAGTCTTTTAGCTGAATGAGGATATTAAGTCTGAAGGAAGTTAAGTTTTAATGGTGTGAAAGAAGGGTCTTTTAATACTACTCGTGAGCAAATTTGATTATGGTAAAAAAAACTTAATAGTGATGACCTCAAACTTGCCACGTTTTCTAGAAAGTTGGACCTCATCTGTTGCCCCCCAACTATTGTGATCTTTATGCATGCTTGGTTTGAGGGTTGCTTTTGTGTTCTAAACCGCCTTTGCAGGTTTTCAGTCTAGAATCCATAGCTCACTTTTTTCTTTTTTTTTCTTTTTTTTTTTTTTTCTAGTTTGAGCCCCTTTTCCTTTTTTTTTTTTTTGTTTCCCTTTTTTTTTGTGAGCTATGGTGATGACATACTTGATAACTCTCTTGAAGTGAGATGACTCAAGTGGCCTTGCTTGCTCGTGTTTGTTCTCAGTTCTTTTTGGTTTTGAATTTTCCCTTGTTGGCTTTTTGATGGAAGGGATGAACTTTTTCCTTTTCGGCGTTTTTGTTACAGAGAACCGAGATCATAACCTTCTTGAAGTGAGATGACACAAGTGGCTTTTCTTGCTTGTGCTTGCTTTCAGTCTTTTTTGGTTTTGAATTTTTCCTTTAATGGCTTTTGATGGAAGGGAAAAACTTCTTTCCTTTGTTGGAATTTGTGTTGCGGAAAACTGAGAATCTTTTTTTTTTTTATTGAGCGTTTGTGAGAATTGGGAGGCCACTGAAGTCATTTAATATGAGAGCTACCTTGTTTGGAAGCTAACCCCAGACTTCTTGCAAGGATGTTGATAACCACTATGAATTCTTTTTTTTTTTAGAGTTGGGGTGCAACATATGAAATCTTTCTTACTAGATTTGACAGCACTTTCAAGATCGCCACTATTAAATCTCCCTTAACTTTTTATTTTCACCCACGAGTAGTATCGTTTTCAAAGCAAAGTATGATAGCAATAATGGATAGTATAATGGAAAGGAGTGAGAGATGGATGTAAAAACGGAATTTTTGGTAAGAAGTGGTAGAATGTGTAGGTGTAATAATTGAATTTTTGGTAAAAATTGGTAGAATGTGTAGAAGTAATAATGGGATTAAAAAGTGGTAGAATGCACACGCAACATCTTTTTGTTAGAGAACAAAAAGAATTACCGGTTGTCGAAAAGTAAAGTGTGATGGCTATAATGGATAGTATAATGGCAAAGAGTGTAAAAATGGAAAGTAGTAGAATGCACGCATTACATCTTTTTGTTGTACTAGAAAAAGAATAGCAGGTGTCCATTTAACAAAGACTACACCCTAGATTCTGGACTAAATCTAGGAGATTTTTACTATTAAATTACTTTTGCAAGCTTTCAAAGATACAAGTTTATTGAAAGGATTCCCTGTCATTCAAAAGTGTGTGCGGACTGTTAGGTCAGATCTGACTTGGAGCCCTTCCAAAATCAATGTAATTCCAGCTCAAAATCTTCACTTTCAATTACCAATCACATCGGGCCTAGCAACTTGGACTCGACCAACTGTTGGACCTTGAGTTTCAATATGACAGAATTTTCAGTTGAATGTCCAATTGAACCTTTTTGATAATCATATTTGGCATTTGGGTCATTCCAACTTGGAAGATGAGGCTACTTGGTCTTTGCTACCGTTGATATAGATGATAGTAGAATGCTTTCTTCAGCCAAAACTGTGATTAACTTTCTGTCAATAATGAATTTCATTTTTTGGTGTAATGAGGAGGGAATTGCTCCGGCCATATTTTTTATCTTGGACTCTATATCTATGAGACGTCCTTCAGTTTGTTCTGCCATTAGTCTTGTTTGGAGCCGAGTTGGATATCGGTGTTGAGGTCCAATTTTACCTTTTTAAAGTGAGATTCATTTTACTAGATTTTACATGTATATGATTGATGCAATGGATGCATGCAATACATAATGAGATTATGTTTTTTTTATCAAAATTTATATGCACGTGATTGATGTAATGGAATACATGCAATAAGATTATTTTTATCAGATTTTATACGCATGTGATTGATGTAATGGATGTATGCAATGAGTGAGCTTGATTATCAACTATTGTGAAACTTCAAGACTTCTAGTTATTATTAAAAAGACCAAAAAGTTAGCATAATTTGATGCGTGATTTTGATGCATGAAGAATAATTGCACAGAACGGAAGTATAACAAAAGAAAAATAAGGTTATTAACAAGTTAAATAGCAATTAACAACTCATGAAGTATTATGGATAAACAAGTTAAAACCATAAATATAAGACACGAAGAAAATAAAAGTGTAGAGCAACAACACAGCATAACAAGGATATACTTATGGCGTTGGTAAAATGGTAGAAATTCTATGGTCAGTTCTATGGTTAAGTGGGGAGTTCTATATGCATAAGGTGGTTTATCAAAAAGGCAAGGGATAGTTCCCGAATCCCATCACTAAATTATAGTGACAGCCCGATTCCTTACCCTCTAGGGTTAATGTAAGGAATAGATTAATTCGAGTCGTAGCTTTTCGTGGGCCCATGTAGAGACTAACCGTCTCAGAAGGCAATACACTACTTTGCTACTTTGAAACCGGTGAAGGCTTGGAGACCGTGGCCTCACAAGGACAGCAACACCAATTCCGCTTAGAAAGAATCGTGTTTGATTTAAGGAAGCTCGGGTATAGAGCTTCATTTTGTGAATGCATTATGCATGTTTAGAATAAGTAAATATAACATATAAATTCACATAAAAATAAACAAAACAGAACAAAATAAATCAACTTTTAGGCTTGACTCACTAACCAGGTCCCCAGTGGAGTCGCCAAGCTGTGGCAACGTCGGGTTTTCTTGGAGTCGCCACCAATCTGTTTCACCTAGGTCGATTGGACACCTTAATTATGGTCTGCGAGAGTTCGGGGATCGGGAGTACGGTTACGCTAAAACAACTTTGTTAAAACGCCCAAAAATTGGCACCTTAGTTGATTTTAATTTTGTTTTATTTTGCTTTTAAAAATTTTCAGTTAATTTAGATATTTTAACTGAATTAGTCGAAAATGTTGATTTTTGGTAATTAATTCGGGTAAAATTTTATACTTCCGAACCATGGACTCTGCCGAGTCATTTGGACACGGAAGATTTTGATTCCGAACCATGGACTCTGCCGAGTCATTTGGACACGGAATTTGGTGAAATTTTAAATAATTTTATTTTAGTTATTAAATTAATTATTAAATGGCATATACAAACTGAATTTTTCTAAGTATGATTTTTTTTTATTACGTCAAAACTGATTTTAGATTAATTATTAAAAATAAGTTTGTCTAATCTAATCATATAATTATGCTTGACATTAATTTGTAAACTAATTCATAACTTTAATAATCCAAACAAAACTAAAAAAAAGTAAAACAATGGCTAATTTGTAAATCAGAACAATATTAGAGTCTCAAATATACAAATCACATAAGACCAGGGGCAAATTATGTATTAAAAATATTTATCTAACCAAATCATACGATTATGCTTAGTAATAATTCTTTAAGCTTATTCATGCTCTTAATTAAATGAACAAACAAAGACATAAAAGAGAATAAACATTAATGGCCAAATTGCAATTCAAAACAACCTTAAAGTCTCAGACGAACAAATCAAATAAATCTGAGGATAAATTATCTATTAAAATTACCTATCTAACCTAATCATATAATTAAGTTTAATGACAATTTCTAAGTTAGTTTATGCGTTTAATCATTTGAACAAACAAAACACAAAATAAAGAACATAAGTAAATCAGAGATCAAGTTGTAAATCAAAACAAACTTAAAGTTTCAAATGAGCAAATCAGATAAATCCGAAGACAAATTATTTATATAAGCTAATCATATAGTTAAACTTAATGTTAATTGCTAAGTGAATTTTACACCTTTAATTAACTGAATAAACAAAAACATAAAAAAGGAAAATAAACATCAGTGACTAAATTGTAAGTCAAAACAAACTTAAAGTCTCAGATAAATCAAATAAATCTAGGGATTTAACTAGGATTAAGCCAAAATTATAGACTTTCGGGTCAGATTCGGATCAACAACAGATCGATTTGCGAGCTGGGTTTCATTATTTAATTTTAATTTTTGTTTACTTTAAACAATTTTAAATAAAATCCAAACCATAGATTCTAACCGAATCATCTGGATATGGATTTTGTAATTTATTAATATCCTAAATTCATCCTTGAATTTTCATTAAAACCCGCTCAAAATTGAGTCTCGTAGATATGATCTTTTAAATGGGTTATGTAAACATGAGTTTTAAACTTATATTAACTATATTAAAAAAAATAAAAATCTCACCTAAACTAAACATGCAGTTTTATGTAATTGTTAATCACTAACTAATTCATGATTCCCGAAATAATAAACTAACAATCAGAAAAAAGAAACACAAAACATAAAAATAATACTGTCAGTGGCTGATTTGTCCAACAGAAACAAAAAGGGGTCATAACGAGCAAAATTAAAAAAGGCTGAGGGCTAAACATGAATTTTACCCAAAAAAAAAGACAAAAAACAACAGACTTTGACTTAGTCAAAGTAGAAAACGCGTCTGACGCCTTCTTCCTGATTCTTCCGGCGTCGGGGCGGCGCGAAGAAGGCGGAGTAGGTGGAGGCTGAGCTAGGCGCGGCGGAGGGAGCGCTGGCAGGGGGCGAACGCGGCGGCCTGGCGACGGCGCGACGCAAACGAAGGGAGCTGGAGGATGAGCGACGGGAGGAGGGAGAGCTGGTGCGGCGTCAGACGCGATGAGTTGGCGGCGATGACGTCGGTGACGTCGTCGATGATGGAGGTGATTGTGGTAGGGAGGGGGGTGAGAGACGAGGAAGAGCAGAGAATCGGAGAGAGGAGAGAGAGCCAAGAGCTGGGAGTCCGAGGGAGAGGAGAGAGAGCGAGGGCTGAGAGAGATAGAGGGAGTGGGAGAGTTGAGGCGAGAGAGAGGTGAAGAGGAAGAGTGAGAAAGATAGAAACAGAGAGGGAGAAGAAACAAAGAGGGAGAAGGAGAAAGATAGAAACAAAGAGGGAGAGAGAGAGAGAGGGAGAGCGTGAATGAGAGCGAGGATCCCTGAGAAGCTGGTAGAGCGTGAAGGAGAGAAGATAAGAGAGGGAGAGTAGATAAGATTAGAGATAAGGGGGGGAGCCTTTGTCGGCCACCCTCCCCCCTTTTTTTATTATTATTAATTATTTATTATTATTATTTTAATTAATTAATTAATTTAATTAATTAACTAATATATATGTATAAAAAATGTCCCTATATTAATTATTTTTTTCCTTTTAAGTTAATTAATTAATATTATTTTTTTTACTTTAAATTTTGATTAATTAATTAAAATTTTTTTTTAAAGAAATTTTAGTCGGACGAAATTGGGTGTCAACAGGGCTCTAATGCTGTATTTGTGCACAGGTCACGAGTCCGTGATTTGCCAAACTTCTAAGCCAGGCTCCCACGATCCCATTAACAATCAGTTCCATTACCACTTTTACAATTGGGCTAGGTGGAATTGACTCCCATAACTGTTTGACATATCTGTCTATAGAATTCAGTTTTTGTTTTTGTTTTAAAAGAAAAAAAAATGGAATCACGAAAAACAGGCAAAATTATTAATGATGCGCATCGAAGCTCCTTGTCGGCCCATAGGCTATTACTTCCACCAGGCTCGAATCGGGTGATTATAAAATTATTAGCAAATAAAGCCCATAAATTTGGGCCGTATATCGATGAAAAATTTCAACAGGCTCTTGAGGCCCATTGACAAAATGGGCTTTGGAGTGAGTTCAATAGTCAGAAGCTGATGTATTTTTTTTTTTTATATGCATATGTAGATACTACATCTTAGTGGTTTTAAAATACTAATTTTTCAATATACTTTAGTAAACGTCAATATAAAAAAATTAAAAATATATGCAACTTGAATAAATAAGAAAACTTTTTCTTTAACTTTTTGCGATGTCCAAGTTTGACTTTGTGGTTGTAGGAAGAAAAGAAAAAGGGTGAGCAAGTGAGGTAGTGTAATGTGTCGTTGTGACCTGTGAAGCAGGACAAGGATGAAAAGGTGGCTATAGGGTTTGATCGTATCCCCCAGCATGTGAGGCAGAGGTGGCGGCATCAGCCAACGACCAGAATTGCTACCAATAGATACCTGAGAACGACAGCCCAGTGAGTAACTCCAACTCTAGGCCCACTCCCCTGTTGGGCCCCAAATTTGAATTTATATTCAGGATTTTGATAGGAAGACGGACTGTCATTTCCCTTTCTTTCTTTCATTTTTTTTTTTAACCTTTTTGTATTTTTCACACATAATATAAGTTGTAATATTTGAGAGAGAGAGGGAATGAAGGGAGCCCTAGTTAATGGGATGGGGTGGGATTTGTTGGTTTTGGAAAGGCTTAAACTCTACTGTTAGAGTTTAAGCCTAGACAACCCTAATGCACATAGAAATTGCCATTGATATCAGATTCAATTATTTGAATTTCTTTCCGATATTTTGAATATTCAAAATATTTTGGGGAGTCATTGATATTAGATTTTAAATACGTTTATTTGATGGCCTTCCACATGGAGTTATAAGTTGCAATTACGTAATTCGGTCTTCCTTCCTCCTGGGTCTTGGCCTACTGGCTGGATATCATTCTAGTTATAAGTCTTTTGCATGCACTTAATTTCTCTGATTCAAACATTAACGATTTGTTCTAGAAACATCTAAAATAAAAGAAAAAAATCTCCGGAGCTTTGACCCACTTGTTAGAGCAAGCTCAAGCTAGCCATTGGAAGATTTATATCTGAGAAAATTTGAGAGGTGAGGTGAGAACGGAATGAATATTGCGGGGAGGTTATTAATTTTAGAGAGAGAATTAGAAATAATTGACCGATCAAATTAAAATTAATTAAGCTGTAAAATTTGACAGATTGGTTGTTGTACGTTCTGACGATTGATTGAGTGTTAGATTACATGTCCAGATGTCCTTTGTCGTCTAGACCGGCAGGCTCAATCGCTTGACCATGGAAATATCCAATTTAATTAAAGTCAAAGCTGCACTGGAAATTAATTGTGTCGGCAACTTGTGTAGGTATGCTTGTTGCTGACCCAGTTCAATCGATTTTCATACGAACTAAAACTATCTACTTTGCCTCTACGGCCGGTCGATCGGCTTAGATTAATTGATCCACCATTAAATTAGATCTTGACCATTATCCCCCATTTACAAGTCTTCATGACAAGCTGAAATCTGAAACCGAACTCAAATCATCATCACATGTTCGTGTTTTTTCTTATACGGACTAGAGATTATAAAAGCTATATATAAGCAATATATATGTATGTTTTTAAAGTAGCTGTGAATGGAACAAATTGGTGTTAGACGAGCTTTAATTCCTAGCTATACTGGGTTAATTTGGCCTGACATGACTCGGTGCAAGTTGGTTGAAGTTCATGTGAAACAGAAAAAGAAAATAAAAGCCACCATGTTTACTTCGGTTGTTGTTTTATTAATTACTATTCACCATTATTGGTCTACTTCTTTTCTATCAATAACTCAATAATTTGGTAATTATAATCGATAACTTAAGTTAAAAAAGAAATATAAATGTATCAATCTGAAACACTTCAATTCCACACCAATGGTAGGAAAAGGTAATTGATAATACAGTCTGTATAATGTAAATCAGCAGGGGATGAAAATTATAAAAATAACCTTTGGATTTGGGATTACTTGGCAAAGCGCTTAAAGGGAACTTTGATCTAATTGAAGAACGAAGGGAAGACACAAGGGTCTGCATGAGAGCTTTCAGACAGCAAACTGCCCTCACTCATGATCAAAGGATGAAACCAAAGAATATAAAAGAAGAAGGCTTAGCCCTTATTAAGGCGGAACTAACTAGGATGAACCCGAGACATGGGGCACTAAGGCTAAATTGGGATGGACCCTACTTAGTCACAAAGAAACTTAGAAAGAGAGTGTATAAACTGACCAGCTTATAAAAAAAGAAGCTGCTTAGGAATTATCACTCAGATGATCTATCACCATACTTTGCTTAATCACTGAACTATTACAAATATGATCTATCATCTTACTTTGAATAAATCACACTATCTTATGGTGTACTTTGCTATATTTTGAATAAAATAAAGGCACTCCTTCCAAGCGATTCATGTTTTTAAAAATTGAGATAATTAATTGAGACTCCTCAAAAGCTGAGGCCTTTTCTAAAAAGCCTAAAAAGGCTTCCACTACAAGGGCTACTTAATCACATGACCATTGCGATGGCCAAACTATCTCTTAATCTATAAATGTCAAACTAAAAGATCGCTGCAAAAATTATTCACAAATACAATAGTGCAGACAAGGCAGAACCATTAAGCAAAATAAAATTTTCATTAACTTTAAAAATAATTGCAATTATAAAAGCAAAGATTTCAAGAGGATACAAAAGGTGTTTAGCTGCGAAGCTTCTTAAATCTCATCAAGAAGAGAGTCCTCATCAAAGTCTGTCACTGATGCATCTTCATTGAAGGTAGGAATCCCAGTTTTCCCTTCCTTCGGCCAAGACTCATAATCCAAACCCATATCTATATAAGCCAAGAGGAAAGAGAGATCCAGGTTTGGATGAGTTCGCTCCACCTAAAAACGGCAGAAAAGAAAGCCCTCATTGAACTCTAAGAAGGCAATCCTTCCAAGCCCTCTTTCTGCATTTTGAAAAAACGAGCAGAGCTCTTTCACTCAAGCATTGGCCTTGGTCCGAAGGGGCTGGTACTTTAATTGGCCCTTACACCTAACAAAGCCAACTCGCTCAATACATTCTGTGAGGGGCATCGTATCGGTAACCAAGTTGGAGCTGCCTTCACCCTAAACGGTCCTCGGGCCCAAGGAGGCATATTGATCCATTGGCAGAGTTTGTTTGACAGCGTTGATCTTCAACTCTACAGCCTTCAACAAGGCCACCAAATGATCGACCTCCTTTCAGGCCTTAGTTTCCTTCTGCTGAGACTGCTTAAGAGCCTCTTTTAGCTCTCCCATTTTCCCCTCATACTCTTTGATGATGCCCTCATTCGCTTCCTTGGTCTCTTTCTCCAACTTAAGGTCATTGGTAAGCATACTCCTTGTACTACGTTCGCTGCTCAACTCCTTTTCCAAGGAGCCCATTTTTTTGTGCAAAACCCCAAGTTAGGACTACAATGCCTCCTAATGGGTTGCCCATCATTCCCCTATGGCATATGTAATGATGGCCTTCTACCAAAACCAAATTTGTTATAGCTAACTAAGGAAAACACTTCAAACAATAGAAAATCAACAAAAAACATAGATGGAGAAGGCTACAGTCTATGTCCATCAAGTTGGCACTTTCCGCCCGAGAAAGATAAGTGAGAAAGTGCCAATCCCTAAAAGTCTTCAACCTTTTAAAGATACGGTGAATATTGTCACTTTGGTCATCGAGGATCACTTCGTCAATACTCACTGCCTATTGAGGATCACAAACTTGGTCAAGCAACCTTCTTCAGCGCTAAGTCTTTATTCTGTGCCTAACTTTGCCTGGGGATCAGATTATGCAGTTGAAAGCACTCATACACTTTCAACTCAAGTAGCACCCCTCAAGTAGAATGGGCCTTCTCGGAACAACCTCCGTTAGAACCGAAGTAGGTGGAGGTAAAGAAGTAAACGCATTCTCTGACGACCATAGGGTTGTTTTTTACTTTTAGGACACCTCCCTAGCTACTTTCTACCTTTTCGACACCCCTCGTAACTTGTGGCTTCGTGAAAGAAAGGGGCCCAAATGACCTCGCACATTTTTCTAAAATTGCTGGATGAAAAAATCCACAATCAGGATAAAATGACCTCAAGTCTATAAAATTAGCATGGAAAAAGTTGCCTAACAATGCACTGCCACTACCACCATCACGAGAGGCATCACCTTCCTACAAGTCCACAGGTCGCGACCTTTTACGAATCAGTTGAGCTTCTAGAGGAGACTCAAAAAGTTCTACCTCATTAGCTGTCGTGGATGAAGGGGCCCCCGTAGCATGTGCCACGCTAGCAGGGAGGCATCAAGGATGCCCCTAAGCCTCTTCATATACTTCTTTGTCCGGCTGCTCATTTTTATAAAAGATACAAAATCAAGATTAGACACCAAGGTCTCGCACAATGAGGAAAGAGAAAAAAAAACTGTCAAGAACACAATTCTTCGGATTTGGTGGGGGGCATACTAGGCCTTGACAATAATCCCATAAGCTTCAACCATCCTCATTTCCTAACCCTCCTCCTAGTTGTAAGGGTTCTTCATGCCTGGGTAGGTTTAGTGGGCCCTGTTGATCCCTACCCACCTGAGACTGGTCTTATCAATCTCAGTATAATAAATGGAGAGTAACTCCATAAAATTGTTGTTCCCCACCATTCCTTCCAACCAGCTGATCATGTCGAATTACAAACAATGGCCCTCAGAGCCATTATATATCGGTAACGACTCTATCAGCACATGTTGGGGTGCATCCAAAAACTCACAAGGAAACCTCCAAGCTTGTTCCCTTAGCGTGAAAGAAAAAAAAAACACCTTTTCTACCCAACCTACGTGTCCTTACAAGATATGAATGCAAAAGACTTATTCCCTCTTTGGTTGATGGGGGCAATATGGAAGAAGTCGGCTTCCTTCTTCAAATTCAGCATGTAAAATTAAAAGAAAAACCTCTAGCAGGGAGGTCACCCCTGTCAACTTGCAGCAGACAATAATTCCATTGATGTGGGTAAGCAAGTTAGGCATCAGCTGTAATGGCAGAATCTGGTAGTACATATTTACTCCACCAACGGATAGAGAGGCAAATGAAACCTCACTTGGAGTTGGTCGGTGAAATTACTAAGGATGTTTGTTCTCTTATTGCCACCCTTTAGGCCCTCGTCCTTCAATGCCTTATCATAGAAAAGGGTATCCACAATGCCGTTAGGCTAGAAGTACTAGTGGAGATTTGTTGCCAGGGTGCCTTCATTGTGTTGCATCACAACCCCCTTTAACACTTCCACGTTAGGGAAAAATGGCACCTTTAATGAATCAGCCTTATCGGCGGCAACCCTAGATGGTGATTTTGGAAAAGCCATATGGAAAAGTCGTTGTGTAACATATCAGGGATGCCACCAACAGAATAAGGCGATGGAAAAACGGTCAATAAACCCAAAAACAGCAAACCCAACTAGAAGTACCAAGAGAAAAAAAAAAAAGCAAAACAAAAGCCCATTATTGGTAGATAACAAGGATCCAGTACTTTTTTATGAGGAAGACAGACAACCTTGGCAAAAAGAAGAGAATTCTAACAAAAGCTCTAGTGGTAAACAAACAGTAAGTAGGAAAACATGCAAGAGTAACAATAAAACAACTAAACGGTGAAAAACAAGGTGAAAACCCTTGTTTTATATATAGAAAAACCTCCAGCTATTGGGTTTCCTCCTCAAAACAACCGCCAAAGTGGTCACGCCTGATCACTTCCCTGAGGCGCATTTAATACGCTTCGGTTTAACTCCTCCCTAACCGATGAACTCACCTATATGTCATAGCCGAATAAACATAATGAAAGAAAGAGATCAAATGGTGATGTTTTCCCAAATTCTTTAAGAATTAGGAGGGGTATCGTACCATCCCCACTAAATGACATCATTTACAGCACATTAGCTTTACAACATTAATGGGGGTTCGCACCCCACTCCTGAGCAAGCATGCACATCCCTTCCGAAAAATGATGACGTCCAAAAAAATGTAAGATCCACAACCTACATTTTCTCATGGGAAGGGGGCCTATTGTTAGGAAATAGGTAAAGATGGCAAGTGAGTGAGAGAAATCCATGATCCGTGGATATTCGCCCATGACTAGTGGGTAAATAAGTAAAAATACCTGTGATGAAGTGGGTATAGGTAGCAAATTACATCCGTCTGGTGGGCATGGGCGAGTGGGTAGAAGGGTGTCCATCACGGGTAGATCTGTCTCGCCTATTCGCGAAACCTGCAAGTGTAAATTTTCTACTTATTAATTATAATGAGATGCAATACCTACATTTAATTAATATTTTATATTAATTCTCATCAAATATTTTCTTTTATGCATGTTATGATTTTGTTGTATTATATGTGGAGAATGACTTTGTATGTATTTTTCATATTTTATTTTTATGAAATTTAAAAAACATAATTTAAACCGCGGGCACAGATTACCCGTAGGTCATGGGTGCGAGTGAGATTCTTAACCCTTTTGCGGGTACCCGCGAAGTCTAGGGTACTAAAAAAACTGTAGGCATTAGTGGCGGGTAAAGAGTATTCGCACCCAATCTTCCTCATTGTTATCCCTAAAAATAGGCCCAAATTCAGAGCCCAAAGCTAATAAAGAGTTTCTGCTGAGGGCCCCAATAGACCCACAAGGAAACTCCACCATAAATGGAAATAGTATCTCATAATTATGGGATAAGCTACGAGATTCCTATCTCAGGACGAATTCCTTGGAGCTCTGCCTAGCTATATAAACTCTTCTAGTCACTAATCCCACAGTATAACATTCTGGCTCTCTTCTCTCTCTCTCTCTCTCTCTCTCTCTCTCTCTCTCTACTATTATTCATCGGAAGTTTGACTTGAACATTGGAGGGTTTCTCCTGGGGACACATCCTGGGGCTCTAACACTGTCTTTGTGCACAGGTCACCAGTCCATGATTTGCCAAACTTCTAAGCCAGGCTCTCACGATCCCATTAACAATTAGTTCCATTACCACTTTTACAATTGGGCTAGGTGGAATTAACTCCCACGACTGTTTGACATATATGTCTATAGAATTCAGTTTTTGTTTTTGTTTTAAAAGAAAAAAAAAATGGAATCACAAAAAACAGGCAAAATTATTAATGATGCGCATCGAATCTCCTTGTCGGCCCATAGGCTATTACTTCCACCAGGCTCGAATCGCGTGATTATAAAATTATTAGCAAATAAAGCCCATAAATTTGGGCCGTATATCGATGAAAAATTTCAACAGGCTCTTGAGGCCCACTGACAAAATGGGCTTTGGAGTGAGTTCAATAATCAGAAGCTGATGTATTTTTTTTAATATGCATATGTAGATACTACATTTTAATGGTTTTAAAATACTAACTTTTCAATATACTTTAGTAAACGTCAATATAAAAAAAATAAAAACTTGAATAAATAAGAAAACTTTTTCTTTAACTTTTTGCGATGTCCAAGTTTGACTTTGTGGTTGTAGGAAGAAAAGAAAAAGGGTGAGCAAGTGAGGTAGTGTAATGTGTCGTTGTGACCTGTGAAGCAGGACAAGGATGAAAAGGTGGCTATAGGGTTTGATCGTATCCCCCAGCATGTGAGGCAGAGGTGGCGGCATCAGCCAACGACCAGAATTGCTACCAATAGATACCTGAGAACGACAGCCCAGTGAGTAACTCCAACTCTAGGCCCACTCCCCTGTTGGGCCCCAAATTTGAATTTATATTCAGGATTTTGATAGGAAGACGGACTGTCATTTCCCTTTCTTTCTTTCATTTTTTTTTTTAACCTTTTTGTATTTTTCACACGTAATATAAGTTGTAATATTTGAGAGAGAGAGGGAATGAAGGGAGCCCTAGTTAATGGGATGGGGTGGGATTTGTTGGTTTTGGAAAGGCTTAAACTCTACTGTTAGAGTTTAAGCCTAGACAACCCTAATGCACATAGAAATTGCCATTGATATCAGATTCAATTATTTGAATTTCTTTCCGATATTTTGAATATTCAAAATATTTTGGGGAGTCATTGATATTAGATTTTAAATACGTTTATTTGATGGCCTTCCACATGGAGTTATAAGTTGCAATTACGTAATTCGGTCTTCCTTCCTCCTGGGTCTTGGCCTACTGGCTGGATATCATTCTAGTTATAAGTCTTTTGCATGCACTTAATTTCTCTGATTCAAACATTAACGATTTGTTCTAGAAACATCTAAAATAAAAGAAAAAAATCTCCGGAGCTTTGACCCACTTGTTAGAGCAAGCTCAAGCTAGCCATTGGAAGATTTATATCTGAGAAAATTTGAGAGGTGAGGTGAGAACGGAATGAATATTGCGGGGAGGTTATTAATTTTAGAGAGAGAATTAGAAATAATTGACCGATCAAATTAAAATTAATTAAGCTGTAAAATTTGACAGATTGGTTGTTGTACGTTCTGACGATTGATTGAGTGTTAGATTACATGTCCAGATGTCCTTTGTCGTCTAGACCGGCAGGCTCAATCGCTTGACCATGGAAATATCCAATTTAATTAAAGTCAAAGCTGCACTGGAAATTAATTGTGTCGGCAACTTGTGTAGGTATGCTTGTTGCTGACCCAGTTCAATCGATTTTCATACGAACTAAAACTATCTACTTTGCCTCTACGGCCGGTCGATCGGCTTAGATTAATTGATCCACCATTAAATTAGATCTTGACCATTATCCCCCATTTACAAGTCTTCATGACAAGATGAAATCTGAAACCGAACTCAAATCATCATCACATGTTCGTGTTTTTTCTTATACAAACTGGAGATTATAAAAGCTATATATAAGCAATATATATGTTTGTTTTTAAAGTAGTTGTGAATGGGACAAATTGGCGTTAGACGAGCTTTAATTCCTAGCTATACTGGGTTAATTTGGCCTGACATGACTCGGTGCAAGTTAGTTGAAGTTCATGTGAAATAGAACAAGAAAATAGAAGCCACCATGTTTACTTCGGTTGTTGTTTTATTAATTACTATTCACCATTATTGGTCTACTTCTTTTCTATCAATAACTCAATAATTTGGTAATTATAATCGATAACTTAAGTTAAAAAAGAAATATAAATGTATCAATCTGAAACACTTCAATTCCACACCAATGGCAGGAAAAGGTAATTGAGAATACAGTCTGTATAATGTAAATCAGTAGGGGATGAAAATTATAAAAATAACCTTTGGATTTGGGATTACTTGGCAATTTTTTTTCGTATGAGTGTATATATCTTCATTAATGAACAAACTGATCTGTTCGTATTCATTCATTTAATTTTGAATGAATACAGATAACAAATAAACATATTTTTTTTATCTGTATTTGTTTGTTTATAAAATAAATGTGTTCAGGTTCATCTATTAATAATAACACTATCTTGAATCAACAAACACATTCACGAACATTATTAAATAAATATGTTCATGAATAATATGGTCAACGAAAACTTACAGTTACCTCTTTAAAGTTTATCCTAATCTACAGTTTACTTATTTTTAAAAACCTACACTTTGCCTCTTATTTATTTTGTACTGTACAATAATAACTTCTAAAACTATATTTGAACTATACGATAGTCAACTTCAAGTATTTTATCTCTCTAATTTGTTCAATAATTAATAGACATCTTAAATTATCTGTTTTTCATTTTTGTAAATACATTTCTCTATTTATAAATGCATATTAGTATTTTCAAAGATTAGTTAGCTATGAAAAAAATATTAAAAATTTTGAAATTACTGGAACATAATTATCAGATAATTTAAATTAGGGTTTCAAAAGTTATTGTCGAACATTATAAATAAAGTTGGAGATAAAGTGTAGGTTTTTAAAAAATAGAGGGGGTGAAGTGTAGATTAGACCAAACCACATGAAAATTTTTGCAATTTTTCCTATGGTAAATGTATTTGTGAACAATATAACAAACACAAATAAACGAATAAACGAAAGAATAAACAAAAGTAAAATACTATGAATAAATGAACTTACAAAAAAATAAATAAACAAGTAAATGAAACAGACAAAAAAATAGATAAACAAATGAACAAATATTAACAAACATTAACACTGAACCATTCATAAATATAAACAAATGAATGGTACTTAGTTGATGTTCGTGTTTCTACTTGATTGTAGCTACGCTTTTGCACTTAAAAGTGCAGCAAAGTTCTGTTCAGTTTTGGGAAGTGAAGAACTACTGCTAGTAAGGATGTGATTATATGGTTCTAGAAATATTTTCTTTTCTTGTTTTTAGTTGTTCAACCACCGCCTTCACTGTAACATCATATTAAACGAACAAGGAATTTTTTTTTATCATTTATGACTTTTGATAATGGGAATTTACTAAAACCCTTCTTCATCTTATCAAATCTAGATATAACCCTCCTGCTTTGATAAATATGTAATTAAAATAATTGAATATATAATTGAATTTTATTAAAACTAATTAAAATAATATAATATCAATACCAATTTAAAATTAATAGTAACAATACAATGTAATTAAAATACTAAGGGAAGCAACTAAGCTTCAGTCACTTTGGTACAAGTGGTCCACCAATCGTAGTAATTGAACATGTTGGTCGCTAATTGCAGTCAAAATTCAATCTCTTTTGCAAAGCAATTAGGGAAATTGCCACTGCCAATGTTAGTCGCTTTTTAGTTACTTGGGAGACTTGTTTTTTGATTAAAATTTAACTGGGATGGCAATGACTTTCATGCATCAGTTAGTGCATGACTTTTTTTTTTTTTTTTTTAGAAAATAATGAGATGAGGTTTTTAAATTGCCTTTTTCATGGATTTTTTTTTTCTTAGTCTGCATGAAAAAATATCATGAGACAACAATGAGTGAGGATGATGGCTCTACTCATGTTCCATTACCATATTAGTATTATAAAACCAACATGCACATCAATAAACATGACACTTAACTTGGAGTATTTTGATTTTGAAAAAAAAATCAAACCCTCACCATTTATCACAATAACAGATATGTGAGAGTCATTGGCTAAGTGAGCATTATGTAGGTTTCATCTAATTCAACGACTCTGTCAATGTGACAAACAATAAAGATATAAGAATTCTTTGGAAAAATGTTGTTCATACAAAGACACAAAGGTTGGGAAGTTGTAAATTTTATATAGTATATGACATAGAAGATTAGTGGATGTACTGTAGTGTTCGTGTGGATTTAAACCATTGATTTATCTATTAATCGTCCGCCACGAAAAATTATAGAAATTTAAATTATAAGTATTTGAACTCGTGACACTTCGTGGTTGGTACTGTACTGAGTTGAGAGGCTACGAGGTGAGGTCTCAGAAATGAGGAAGAGACTCCAAAACTTTTTGTGCCGAGTACGGCCGGGAAAGTAGAATTATTTCTGGGTTGGGCCCTCGGCTTTTATCAACGATATTGCTGGAGCTGGTGCTGCCAACCTGTCTTGGTAGTACTCTTCTCTGTTCTCGTCTTATTACTTCACATTAATGAAAACTGCGTGTCCTGTCTGTATTTGATGAAAACTGATGTATAGTAGTAGTATATATACTCCCTCATGTAATAAACGTTAACCTAACCTTCGTCACATAAAAATTGGTAATTACACCGTAGGAATTCAAGTATATGCCATTCAAAATTAAATACCCAAAAAAAAATCAGTGTTCAAAACTGAAGTACACAGAATTGCTATATTTTTTTTCCTCAAATATCATATTGTGGGGTTTGGGTGGAATCGAAGGACGGATGCTGAGATTGACCGAATCGAGGTACTCGGCAGCGATAGAAGAGGAAAACATGTCGGGTTCATTCCCGATTCGTTTAACAGAAGCAGCGAGGCGTTCAGCTGGGATCGAACAATTGAAGGACGATTCGTTCAACAGTGTCGGCTAATCGAAGGAGGTTGCGGTGACGGCGGTGTTCTTGGAGACCCAACGGACGACATAGGTAAACTCATCGAAGAGGCCGAAGGCTATACCGATCTTACAGCGAGCGTCGGCTACGGAGCTTAGGGTGGCGCCGGCAGCGGAGGGGTGGTGAAGGGACTATGGGGCCGGGTCTTGAGGTGGGAAGCTGGGGTTATCCAGAGAATTCATAGCGGATTTTGATCTATTACTTGATTTTTTTCTTTTTTAGATTAATTGGTTTGATTTGAATGAGTTTTAGTCGTTAGGGGTAAAGTTTCTAAGAAATAAGGTTAGGAGAACAACATCTGACATTTTCTCATTTTTGTAGTAACAGTGAATAACAGTGTTAATTTGGCACAGGGTAAGTGTAGATATTTGAAATATTGGGGATAAAATTGTAGGTTCAACTAAATCTCATGGGTGTTTTTTTACTTTTCACTAATTTATAAGTGAGTGTCTATATATACTTTCTAAAAATGTTTATTTTAGTCATTATATTTTCTAAAAAAAATTGCAAAATGATACCAAGACTTCCAAGTTGCTAAAATTTGGAGAAAAAAAAATGACAGCCTAATCATAGCACTTTTATGTTGTTGAAAAATAAAAAAAATTGTGCAAAAGTTGCCTTGCAAATATTGCAAACACTTCCAACAGAGATAATATAATATAATTACTATAAAGAATCTAGTATAAAGGACCTTTATATCCTCATTGTCTATAAATTACCCGTAGTCATAAAATCTGTGAGACCTACTAACATAACAGGTTATAATATTATCATTTTCCTTGTATAAACCTTTAGAAATCCAACATTTTGCATGAGTCACCCTACTTTGATAAATGTGAGGATATACAATCTAGAGAATACAGTGCAATATCTCGTGTCATTTGAGGATACAAGTTTCTCTCAATGGATTGTTGAAAACAAGAAAAGAAAAAGAAGGAGCTAGGGTGTTGGAAAATTGGAAAGCAAGGGGGAAAAGGTAAGACAGCTAGGCAATAGACACATAGGGACGCAATGGAATTAAGTGGGAAGAGAGGTTGACCGAAATGAAAATAGGATTAGGGGGCGTTGTGATAATTAGTAGCTAGGAAAAGTTAGCAACCGTCCAACATTCCGACAAATTAGAATGAATAATTGGGAGAGAAAAGGGATCAAAGCAAACAAACAAACAAACAGTCGGAGGGTAAGCCATCAGCATCACGTTCATCGGCGCCAACGTTGCATTGCCATTTCCCACTCCAGTCCACTCACCCGGCCCGCATTCACTTCCCACGTGATTCCCTTCCCTCTCTCTTAATTAATAATACGGAAACTTATAATAACTTCTATGATTTGATTTAACTTACATTTTATCTTTAGAATTTATACTTTACCTACTGTTTGTTTAATATTATCTGGTAGCAATTTCTGAAACTCTAACTTAAATGGTATAATAGTTATTTTTTAGTAATTTTAATTTTTCTAATTTACAATTAATAGAAATTTTAAATTATTAATTTTTCAACTTTATAAATGCATTTCTCTATCTTTAAATCCAAATAAGTATTTTTTAAATATTATTTAACTGTGAAAAAAATATCAAAAAATTTAAAATTACTAGAACATTGTTGCTAGATAGTTTAAACTAGTGTTTCAAAAGTTATTGTCGGAAGTGTAAAGGAAATAAAGGGTAAATTGTAGGTTTTAAAGATAAAGAGGTAAAATGTAAGTTAGGCCAAACTACACGGAGATTTCTATAATTTTTCCTAATAATAATTTCCCATTCATATATTAGCTTATAATAATCTCCTAACTCATTTGACTTCGGATTTTGTTCAAATTAGTTTACATACCCAACATTGCTACATGATTACAAATTGTATTAAGTTTCATAAAATAATAAATATTTAAATATTATAGGAATATTATTATAAAAATATACAATAATTTTAAGTATCACCAACAAATTTATTATACCAATAGTTTAAAAAGTATCAAATTATTATAGCATAGTAATGAGGATCACCAACAAATTTATTTGTTTATATCAAACTTTTAAGTTTTAAATAATAACAATTCAAGCGGATATATCATCATATTCAGTCCTAACTCTAAAATGAGCTATTCTTTTCAAAAATCATACACAAAAAGTCTTAACATGAGATTAGAAAAGATAAAGCCAAAATCATATATTAAGGGAAAATTTTTTATGTGATCATCGATTTGAATTCTAGAAAAATTGATAATGTCTTTATATCCCTTAGCCCCACTAAACCTTATTGAACCCTTCAAATTGTGACATCTTCTATATATAATGAATCTGTAAATAAAGATAATAAAAATATAACATGCTTTTGAATGTAAGGCCAAAGGTTGGGAAAATGGAAACATGAGAAATACACACACACACACACACACACACAATTTTTTTTTCACATGGGTTAATAGACGAAAAAATTAGATCTAGCACTTGTAATTGAAAAAATATAGATCTACAAAAGAAAATTAAAAATTGAATCACAATAAAATTATGAACGGAATCCTGAAAGAAAAACTTGAAGGAATAACTGTATTTGGTAACATTTAAAAAATTAAATTGTTAATATTCTCACAATTCGCAAACTCTCTATCTTTGAAAATTTTGTAGGATTCATTCTTCCAATTTTAAGTTAAGTATATTAAGAATCCATAAAATATATATGTTTTGGAAAATTTTAAGGCAACCCTTTTCATATGTTTTTAGTTTGATAAGTAAAAACTTTTGAAAATTTTAATAAAGCCCCAAAAAAATATTTGGTCCATGAACTCTTAAAAATATACATAAGATAATCCAAAAACTTTTATAAATGATATAATATGTCACTAAACTTCGAAAAATGACATTTTAGTGATTATGCTGAAAGTTTAAAAAAAGTGACAAAATTCCTCTATTAAACATAAAATTTTATTCTTACGAAAAAATATATAAATTTACTTACTTCATCCTTCATGAGATGTGAACAACCATTAGAAGGTCAAAATTTTATTTTTATATATCCTTACTTTCTCAAAATCTTGCTTTTAAGATTTTTTTTTTAAATTTTTAAACCAAATGTATCCTTACATAAAAATTATGATGAGCAAGTATCATAGGAAAAGAAATATGAGCCTTGTGGTAGTTGTACTGAATCATTTTTTTCCAATATCTTCATTAACTAATAATTAAGATAGTGCTAGTATTCCATCGGAAAGGAAACACAAAAATTTGCCAACCATATAATGGTAATTGTTTCAGTGACGACAACCAAAGAGATAATTAAGGGCCATATAAAAACTCTAAAACAAAAATCATAATTAATAAAAAAACTCAAACAAATTTATGCCCATTTGAGAAATTAATTATCAATAACAAAATTTTCAAATAGAAAATTAATGTCTGCTAAACGATAATGCTATTACATGGTAAATTGAAGAAAAAAAATTAGGCTTGTGTTTTGGGGCAGTTGACAAAAAAAATAAGTTAAGAAAGTTTATTTTTATTGAAAGAAAATAAGCCTACCAAAATAGTTTTTTATCTTAATTTTAATTATTATAATCGGGTACATATATATTTATAGATTTTGTATTTTCTTTTTAATTTGATATCTATCTTTAATATGAATGCTAATTCTGTCATAATCTTTAATTCTAAATTTGAATGAAAGTCAACAACTGTGAATTCAACTGTCACGTGTTGCTGCAGTATTACTTCATAGGGTCAAAGGTATATTTGATATATCATATGCAAAAAATTGCAATTATTTTACTAAAAAAGAAAAGTCAGCCACATGTCAACACCACATTTTACCTATTATGTAAAAAGTTCACCATGCCCTTCATAGATGCTCATACTTTATATATATATATATATATAATCGGAATATGGTAACCGTATGCCATTATGACTGACACATTATCATAAAATTATCCTTAGGAAATGTTTTATTTTTCTAACATTCCCTTCATGTGATTAGGGGAAGCTCTTTTTCAACATAGATTTTGACAAAAGAAAAAAAAAAGAACATGATTGAAAAAATCACCCCTGACTAATCAATCAATTAGGGTTGCCAGGAATTGCATGTGCTTGTTTGATCACGCAAAATTTGAAAATCTAATCGATGAAGGGCAGTTGGTGATGTTGGTTGTTGAAAGATATTGGATTAATTTGGATAGGAAGATACATATAAGTTTCCAACCTTTTGGAATCTGTTCAATTTGTTCCCTTTTAGGCTACACTTTCCTGCTATATGTTTGACAACAATATGGGATGGGTCGGTTTATTGGAACAATAATTAACTCCCCCGCAAACGGAGGTTAATTAGACCTCAATTTTGATCTTTTAATTGATTTCTAAACAATCATCATCAGTCTTTGAATGTTACTCATTTTTGTCACTAACCCCGATTAATCAACTTTTATTACTAGAAAAATTGGGCACGGTCAAATTTATAAACCACCAATCAACTTTATTTCTATAATTAGTCTTCAAATTTGTGTTACAAGATAGAGTTGCCCTACACTTCAACCATCAAATTTCTTCAAGTTGTGACCCATCAATTCATGGTTGTCATGAAATTTGAAATTGTGAATGAAGTGTGTTCTTGTAATGGGTGTATTAAGCTTTTGCTGGAAATGGGACTGGTGGGCATATGGGAGGACCACAACGAAAAAATATTGCTAATCGTGTGCCTCACATGACCAACGATTTAGACCTTCTACAAGGCGTATCTTGGCTCCTAACTCAATAATCCACTCCAAGATAAAATTCCCATGTCAATCATATACATATACATCCAAATAGGATTTGGTGCTAACTCTGGAAATCAAGCCAATATATGTTTTGTGTGAGATTTTTTAGGACCTTTATTTTATGAAGGGAAAATGGGCTAATTGTTCACTCATTTTTTGTGTTATAGGTGGATTGAATTTTATTTTATTTTTACAATTAAATCGCCTTTAACATTACATTATCTGTTGATACTAGTAATTGCCATTACTTTTGCTCAAATGAATAAGGATTGAGAATGTTTTGATAATGTGGTGATAAATATAGCATGTATACGTAGCAAGTTTATGTACAAAAAAGATAAACTACCTTACTTAACAACCACTTGATGATGATGGGGTATACTGGTTCGTAGTGAGATAGTGGTTGATCACAAGGAAGGGAAAACAGGTAAAAAACATTATTAGTTTTAGTTCAGGATCATCAACGAATATAGTTTGAAAATAAATTGTATAATTTGCCCAGGAGGATGGTAATTGTGTGTTTTTTTTATTTATATTATTCAGCAGACTTAACAAAATATTCTAAAGAAAACAGAATATTCACTCTTGTAAGTGGTTAATTTACTTACATTCAAAATAATAGTGTTCAATCTTATTCAGTAGCAAATGTTAATTATGGATTTAACTACAATAAGATAATAATGGCTAATCTACACTATAGCGATAACTCCAATGGACAATTTGCCTCATTTACCATTTTATGAATGAACAAAGAAAAACAGAAGAATGAGTTAAAACTACTCATTCAAAATTAAGTTTATAATTAAATTTGCATAGTAAAAAATGACTGATTGATGAATTATGTGTATGAGTAACTTAAATTTAAATTATTTTATAGCAACTTCTCACCTACTAAAATACATTCATACAAAAAGATTGCAACCCAAAAAATTTGAAGTTGTTACAAGGTAAAAAAGACTCGAACTCAGCTGAAGCGACGCACATGTCTCTAGCGAATGGAAATAGACATTATAGAGACCACAAAATCTTGAAGTAGCTAATTCACTGCTTTGAGCCTTCTCTATCGACCCATGACTAGGGCTGCAAATGAGCTGAACGAACACGAACACGAATATGAATAATAAATGAATGCAACTTCTCTGTTCGTGTTTGTTCGTTTATTAATAAACGAACATGAACACGAACACGAACAATTAAACCTGATGACTACCATCAATTCAAATTGGATCAAGTCTAGCAATGGCCAACAGGGCAATAGGTGATGGTGAGAGAGATGATGGGTTATGGCAATGGGGCTCAGCTTGATACTGCAGTAGGTTCACACTATAAGAAAAATGACTGATTATGTTTGGGAAAATAAAAACAATATATTAATTTGGGAAAGATTGGAGCATAATCACATGAGTGGAGTAGATAGACACTAATAAAAATGCATGATCTATAAAACATATATAATAATAAATGTACAACTAATATATAAATAAACAAATAAATAAATGAACATAAACGAATAATAACCGAACAGTTCATGAACGTAAATGAATAAACGGGATCTTATTTATATTCGTTCGTTTAACTAATCGAACAAAAAAATATGTTCGTGTTCGTTCGTTTAACTAAATAAACGAACATAAATGAACTCTTATCGAACGGTTCACCGAACGTTCTATTTGTTTACACCCCTATCCATGACTTCTTTTTATATGTGCATTGATTTCCCTGAATTTTCTCCCTGTTTTCGATATTTCTTGCTTTTTATGGTGTTTAAATTCTTGAGCTTGATCGGTATGGAAACGGGATGATTGTTTCTACCAAGATTCACACCTACTTACCAAAAAAATATCACTCCATTAAGTCCCTTTTTAATTCTAATTCATCCAATTAGACGTTTTTCTTAAAATTTTCCTGGTAATCACAACCTAAATTATTTGAATCCATGCAAATGAAATGAAGACTGAAGAGTACGATTTGCGAACGATATTACTGATTTACCCTTTATCTTCACAATTAAACATTTAATTACTTGTTCCACCATAATTAGTAAAGTTATCGGTCGACTAATTGATTCTACACGTTATTAATCATTATCACTGGAAACTTTAATCAACTTCGAGCAATCACTTCCACGGATCAGGAACTGATCGTGGACATTTCAATCAAGCAGTGTGGAGAAGATCACACTTTAAAAAGAAGCATCTCAACTTTTTTTTTTTTTTCATTTGAGAGAGCTCTAAAAAGAATTGCAAAAAAAAAAACGTTAAATTACGTTACTGTATCATGAAATAACAAAAAATAATTACAAACATGATTATTTATACGTCATTCAGATTTGAATTTGGGTTATTCACTTAACTGTTTGTCGCATTAACTTAAAACAAATCATTTTTAGCTTTTCTTTATGCATTAGTAGACTTTTCTTTAATATGTTATCATTGTATGGGACAGCGGAATTTATATATTTATTCAATAAAAAATAAAATAAATCTACGACAATCGTCATCCTAAACATAGACGATGGAATTGTTTCTTTGCAAAAGCTAAATGTGTCACTAATCTTTTTTAATGGGTTAATTATAATTTACCCCCTGAGGTTTAGGCAAAATGTAATTTTATCCTTCTATTTCAAACATATACACTTTACCCCCTACATTTTTAATACAATGCAACAGCAACTTCTCAAATCTGAATTTAGACTATACGGTTGTCATCGTCAAACAGTTTCAATCCGTATATTATTTTTTATAATTAATTGATATTTAAAAAATACTATTTTAAAACCTAAAAGAAATACAAAATGAAAAAACTAATAATTCAAAATATTCATTAACTGTAAAAAAATTATTATAACGATTGAAATTACTGGAAGAGAACTACCGTAATTTCTAAATTAAGATTTCAGAAGTTACTGTCAGACTATATTAAAAAGGTAAGGAGTAAAGTGTATATTTATGAAACAGAATATAGACAAAATGTGATTTTACCTAAATTTCAAAAGGCAAATTGTAATAATGACTTTTTTAATCAAACAACCAAGGCAAGACCAGCAATCATTACATGAATTTAGATGGGAGCCACTTCAGCTCCTTTCCCTTTGTTTTTCACTAAAAAAAATTTCTAATTTTATTACTATATATTTCATTTATCTCAAATCTATGTCACCATTTATTAACTTTTTTTTTATGAAGATTAATATTGTTGTGCCGCCTAACTATATGATATTGTTCTATTATAAGGCATCCGTTAATTGATTTGATTATCCATCTTTTTTAATTTTTTTTTATTTGTTTTGGGAACTCCTAGCATTCCCTACGCATAATGATCTTGTGGAGCTATAGTCGAATGTTAAAATAATTAATTCTTTTAAGTAAGTCTTTTATGTATGTAAGGTTCTAACTCAACGTATTACTTAACATGTGTGTGTTCCTTTCATTTAGAGCAACCTATGTAGCGGCATCATTAATAGTCTATGATTTATTAACGTGGATTGTCAATTTAAAAATATGATGTAGATTTTAAGGGAAATATAGTTTTCGAAAATTTGTGCATGTCCAACATCTTGACAAGACCTATAGATGTACATCATGTAATTTTCTTTCCCAACTCAATCATTTAGGCAACCATTTATTATGATGATTAGGTTCTTTGCCGATAGTGAAGATAATGTTATCGCGACATAATAAATTGGTGAAATCTACTATAAGTAAAGTGATGATGAACATTTGTATGTAGCATATATTGGATGAATTACACAAAATTTCATGTACATAATGGTCTGAAACACTTCGGTAAAGTGGCCGTATATCTTAAATTCATAAGCTGCTTTATAAGTAACTGACAAAAGATGATAATGACGTCCATCATAAAATAAGTTAAGCTGATTGGTAATAGCATAGAGAGGTTTTTATGGTGAAATGTACATGGCATCATGTATTACATCGAAGCAAAATTCTCTTGGCAAATAGGAAACTTGACCATGAACGCTTAGCTCAATAGCTCAATTAAAATCAGAGAGAGAAGAAGAAGAAGAAGAAGAAGAAGAAGGGATTGAGATTAGTGGACCGAGTGGAGTAAAAAATGTTGGGTATTGTCGTCGTTGAGTACAGAGTTCAATGAGTTCAAGGCTCTCTTGAACCTAGAAACTACAACTTCAATTTCCCTCTACTGCAATGTTTTCTTTTTGTCTTAACAGAACGTTTTTTTCTACACTTCTTCCTCGTGCGTTCGAAGAGAAAGAAATGAAATGGTGTCGTTTTAATACTATTCAATGAAGAGTAAATCAGCTCATGATGTTTTATATGTAGGAATAATATAAAAAAAGATTTTTGAAGTTTTAATAGGAAAAAAAAAAAAGCATGAAATTTTAGGAGAAAATGAGAAATCAAAAAGAAAAAAAGGATCCTGCTTTGTTTTTGTTTTGTTTTTTTTTTTTCTTTTTTGACTTGGTCGATGATGGCCGATGGGCCGGGTCTGCAACTCTGGCCACCACTTGTCTTTATAGAGTGAATGATAAAGAGCACCGCACGTGGAGTCTGTATCAAGGTACTGTCCAACCACAATAATAACGACACTAAAATTATTACTACTACTTATATTTATTAGAATCGAAATTTCTCCTTTTTATTTTGTAAAATTATCTCAAAAAGATTAAAAAGAAAAAAAAAGTAAAATTACAAGAATACCCTTTTCCCTTTTTTTTTTATCTTTTTTGGAGAAACTATGAACTATCTCATTTCTTTCCATAGATAGGGTCCTCACCACACCATGATAATTCTCACTCATTGTATTTGTTACTTAAAGCTTGCCCTCTTCATCTCCCTTATCTTCTCTCTCTCTCTCTCTCTCCCCCAAAGAAAACAACTCAGCAGCCAGCTCTCCTCAGAAGCTCCAATCTTCCACAAAAAATCAAGAAATGAGAGAGAGACCCACCAGGCCAACCATGTCACTGAATTGAGGGTCACCTCTACAGATCATGTACATCTAAACAAAAGCAAAAATAAAAAAGAAAGAGAGAGATCATTTCTGTTTTTTTCTTAAAAAAAACATTTTGTTCATCCATCATGGATAGTGAAAATGGGATGAGAAGGCCAAACCTCCCCCTTCAACTTTTAGAAAAGAAGCAGCAACAACATGAGCAGCAACAACATGTACAGCAGCAACAACATGTACAGCAGCAACAGAGCGCGATCTTGATCGCAAATGAAGATCCCACAACCATGTCGTTGGATCAGCCCTCTGCAAAGAAGCCTCCGCCCAAGAGAAACTCCACCAAGGACCGCCACACCAAGGTGGAGGGCCGCGGCCGCCGCATCCGCATGCCTGCAGCCTGTGCCGCTAGGGTTTTCCAGCTCACCCGGGAGCTAGGCCACAAATCCGACGGCGAAACCATCGAGTGGCTTCTTCAGCAGGCGGAGCCGGCCGTCATCGCTGCCACCGGAACAGGAACCATCCCCGCCAACTTCACGTCGCTGAACATCTCCCTCCGGAGCTCCGGCTCCACCCTCTCCGCCTCTCACTTGAGAAGCAGCGGCTTTTACCAGTCCAGTAATTTCGGTTCGCACCAGCTGAGGATGAGGAGCGAGTGGGAACGAAACCTACTCAGTGCCGACGAGTCACCGACTCAACAACACCTGAGCTTCTCCGGTATCAACACTGGCGTACTAAACCCTTTCTTGCAAGCTAAGCAAGAGCTGCCGGACTCAGCTCCCCAACAGGCCTCGGATTCAAGTCCCAACCGAAAGAGGCGGCCCGAACAAGAATTGTCACAAAATCCCGTTGGAAGCTATTTAATACAGTCAACAGCAGGGTCCATTCCGGCGAGCCACAGTCATATTCCGACTACATTTTACCAAATCACCGGCAGCGGCAGCGGCAGTGACAATATGTGGCCATTTGCAAGCAGCAATATGTACACGAATGCCGTCTCATCAAGTGGAATTCATTTTATGAATTTTGGTTCCCCTATGGCTGTTTTATCCGGCCAACATTTGGTTTCTGGAATCAATGGTGGTCCGGGAACAGACGGCCATTTAGGGATGCTGGCAGCTCTGAATGCCTACAGGCAGAATATTCCGGCCACCGGTGTATCACAGTCGGCGGCCGAGGGGTCACATGAACACCGTGGGAGAGAGGATGGGAGTGATGGTACAACAACTAATCGCCATTCCTAGTAACGTAGAGTACAATAGTATTCTTTTTTTTTGGCTTCAAATTTTGGCTTATGATTATTGATTACTTATTAGTTAAGTACATATTGGCTTGCAAGTTTAATGTGTCTCAGGAGCAGGTTTGAAGGCTTTGACATTTTGTGCGAGATGATCGGTTTGGGGGGAAATTATTAGTTTAGGGTTTGATGAACTAAGAAGAAATCAAGGTAATTTACTAGCGTAATTCGATGTTTTGATTTGCTGTAAGTCACATAGACGTGTCTTCTCCGCCTTTTATTTTTCTAAATTCTAGATTGGGGTTTGATTAATGTTCTGTTAATTACATCTCCATAATCACGTCCTAATTAATTAACAAAATACTTAAATACAGTGTAAATTAACAAAAAAAAATTGTCCTACATATATATTAATGTTGATTATTGTTACGTTTGTTACTATGAGATGTTATTATTACTGCGTCTTTGTTTTAGTTTTTATTTCTCCATAGCTTCTTAAAATTAAAATAGTTGTTCTGATCAAACTTTCAAATCATTCTTAACTATAAACAAAAAAAAAATAGTGACCTTCAAACGAGTTTTATCAAATAATTCTCTATTATGATCTGTTTCGAGTATTGCAATTTTTGCTAATATTTTCAGCGCTTTCCAACCAACATTGGAGAGAATATGGTACTGCATTTTTTTTATACTTTTCAAAGATAAATTTATCGAAATTTATGTAAGGTCCGATTTCTAGTGTTACAATAATGATAAATATAATGATACAAGATAAGAAATATATTTTTTTCTTGCTGTTAATTAAAAGAAATATAACAGAATTACAATTACTATATATATCCATAGCACAGGTTTATAGAACAGTAATTAATCTTTAAGCATATACTAATGAATAGATGAATGAATATAATTGAATGATCCTGACTAACTTTGAGGCATTTTTATATAATTGAAAAATAGGTAAAATTTATTGTGGGTTACCTAGCTTATTTTTTTGTTCTAAATGGGTACCTAACCTTCATGTTATTCTAACGAGGTACCTTACTTCTTATGACACATTCTATTTAAGTATTTTCCATTAATTTCAGGGTTAGATTTAACAGAAAACAATGATATGGCAAAAGAAAACATTAAAATAAATTTTAAACTAACACTTTTAGTCCTTTGAGTTTTCTTATTAATAATTTACACCATAACATTTTTCTTTAGACTTTTTCGTCCCACTCCTATAATAAGAGTTTGTTTAAATTATTAAAAATCATAATTCTAATCAACAATCGCTACCTAGCTGATCACCCTTTAGCCTCCAGCCCCACCACTGACTACCTTCTAGTCGACCACCCTCTAGCCTCCAGCCTTGCTGCCGTTTCCTCCTCTATTCGTTTCACCACCATTTCCTCCTCCCTCTACCGCTTATCGCTCATCTCCCCTTGCTCCGTTGTCACTCAATCCCCTTGCTCCTCGTTCACTTGGTACCATCGCTCCCCTTGCTCCTCGTTCCATTGGGATTTGGAAAATTGGTTGGCAATCTGAGTGATAGAATCCATGCAGCCATGGTTTTGACGGCTGCGGGTTTGATAGGGTTTGGCAGTGGGTTTAGGGATGGGTTTCGATAGCCATGGTTTAATGATGGGTTCGACAGCCATGGTTTAAAGATGGGTTCGATGGCGGTGGCTTCTACAGGGTTGGCAAGATTTGCACAATTTGGACGGTCATGGAAGCAAACGTGCAAAGGATTAATTTAGGCCCACCACAAATAGTTTTGGTTACCGATTGGTGGCAAAGATTTGTTGTTTTATGGGATGTTTTTGGCAGGAAATGACCAATCAAATCATAGATTTACATTCTCAAAGCTGACGGTTAATGGCTGGTGGCTGGCTAAGAGATGGTAGTGGAGATGAAAAATTAGGATTTTGGGGGGTAGAATTGATTTGAGTGAAAATTTAAGAGTTAGAATTAGTGATTGAAAAGAATTAAGGATTAAAGTTGTTATTTTAATTTTATTTTAGTATTATTTAATATCACATCATCATTTTTCAACTAATTTAACTATAAAATTGACAAAAAATATCTGAATGAGTTGTGCAATAAGAAGAAAGGTAGATCATTAGGACAATTTTAAGATCATGTATCTAATTAAAATAAAAAAATAAGTTAGGTGACCTATCGTAAATTTTTTCCTTTCAATAGACATTTTTTACTTCACCATTGGTATAGCTACGTACATGCTAGAATAAAATCTTGTTGGCGAGAGGGTTGAGGGGTTTGGTTAAGTTTTGGTTGGTTCATGATGAAAAGTAACATGCAGATGGGTCCCCAAAATAAAACTTTTGCCATTATAGGCTTAACACAAAGCTGAGCTCCCCTTAATTAGATACTATATGTAATTAATTTCTCAGTGCATGCCCATAAATATCTTGTTATATAGTATAGTTTCTCGTTTGTTGATGGGTAATTAGAGATCTGAAAATATATACTGCTACAGGATGTGAGCAGAGACTGGTTAGATCAACCAGAGTGGTGGGCCTTGATCTCAGGATAATTATATATGTAGATATTGATAACAGTTCATTCAATATATATATATATTAATTTGCTCCTCAGTTTCTATATTTGGGCATAAGACACAAAAAATTTCTGTGATGAGCTTTGGTTATTTGCTCCTCTTAAGAAAAATGTACTGCGCTACTCTGTAATAGAATAGCAGTTGTACAATTCAAATAATTGCAGCTAGCTAGGCTAGCTGTATAATAATCTAAACTTACAAACGAAAATCCACAGAAGTGTCATTTTTAACCAAAATGACATGTAATGGGTTACCCAGAAATTTGCAAAGTGAGCATTTAAACTTTCACCAACTGATCATATAATATTGTGGTTTCGTGTTAATAAAAATAACACTTTCATCGTCAAATTTGATTTTCTTTCTTTTTTTTTTTTTTGTTGGTAATAGGAAACAAAAGTCAATTTGCTTTTGAGTGTGCATAACTTGATGCCCCCTACTTCTAGTCTCGTAGGTATTTCTTTTTTACATGTGTACTTTTTGTTTTTTTTTATTGGTCTTCCTCAGATTTAAGGTTTAGACCTCCGGCTGCCTTCCAATTAGGCGTATATATGATCTGGCGGGTCTGTAGTTGAATATGTGGATTTCTCATGGTAGTAGCTAGCAAGCAATGATTATTAATTATTAGAGCCAGTAGCTAGGTATCTATTGGAGAGACAGCCAATATGTAGATTAAAATTTATAATATGATAAAAAAAAGTGTTAATTAAAATGAACATTTTTAGGCAATTATTGGTAAAAATTCCCGCCCCTGTTTGCAACAAAAGTGTACCTATATATCACACTCGTCCTCGACATACGTACATATAGCAGTCATCAATTCATTCGTACATTATTCATTCAGGAGAAGTACTACAAAACCATTTAATTTGATCGTACGTTTGTTATATACTGATTTATATGCCGAGGGATCTCAAATGTCTTTATTCAAGATTTTTACGAGTGATGAAAATAGAAGTTGAGCCAAATTCTTGCTGCAAAAACGGAATATATCGAACTCATTCACAAACTCCTGAAAAAGCTCAAGTCAAGGATCATCATGCCAACAACATATTAACAATTGTCTATTGCTTTTGCAAGAAAAATGTCAAAGTAACAGTCTGACAGACATATTTTGTATGTCTGTCATTATGGGTCTTATGTGGAGCTCATAATGACGAACACACTAGATGTATCTATTAGTTTGTCACTTCGTTACCTAAGAATAAGCCTTTTTATAATTATTTAAATAATTATAATCTTGTCACATTAGGTTTTAACTTTTTTAGGCTGGGCCGAGGCTCATAATTCTAAATCCATGAAAAAGGTCTGGATCTCTTTGCATGAAGTAACAAGCCCTTAAACTACTAACCTTACAAAAGAAAAAGGAAAGGGGGGATAAACTAATCCATTTCATAGTTCAATTCCATTCAAAAGCTTAGCAGTTGGAAGACATGGTTGATTATCAAACGAACCAAGTCCTGGCCAACGGCCTACAGGTGTATGGTTTGTAGATGTAACTCAAAGACTCAAAGTAGGAGGAAGTCTACAACAAGCCTACAAATCAAAGTAATACTTATTACAAGAGAAATGTAAAAAACCAAAAATAAATCACCAGGAGGTCAATAGTTTACTTTTTAGCAACCAATTGATAACCGAATTATCAGTTATTAGAAACCTGGTCATCAACGACATGGAAAACCGGCTTAGCAACCAATTGGTGACTAAATTCGATCGTCAAGCACCCTTTTAATGATTGATTTTGCTACCAGGTTACAACCAAAATAGTGGCAACTAATAATTCAGTTATTTTTCAGTTAATTTTTCACATTTTTCTTGTAGTGATTCACATTGAAAATAGGAATAACCATTAAAATAATAGTCATCATTGTTTGGGGTACATGAGAGGGAAGCCAAGGAGTAAAAGGTTGAAATTTAGATCTCTTGACAACACCTAAAATATTAACTATTAGGTTAATACTTTTTTTATAATTGTAAAATATTTTTGGTAAAGAAAAAAAATTATTGTAAAAAATAAAAATAATAAAAATCTTGCACTTGTAAATCATGCAGTGGCTGAACTTGGTAAACATTTTTAGGGGCTAAAAATCAATATATAGTATGTTGTGCTTTTGGGTAAAAACTTAGAGATAATATAAAGCAATCTTTTTTCCATTATTTCAATGGGAAAATGTACGTTTTCAAAATATGTTGAGCAAACTGTAACTTTGCCAAAACTATAGTAAGATTTATGCAATTTAGCCATGGATTACTAATATACTATGGTCTTTTATTATTTTCCTTCCTTAAGTTACATAAGTTACATTATAGTTCTTAATTTAAACTCACCTTTACTTGCTTCTATTTTATTCTATTTTATATGAGTACTTTACTTTTACCTACTCAAGTTTGTGATAAGTTGTGCTAATTAGTAATACACTTTTTTCTGGTGCTCCGCGTATGAATGTCATTCTTTTGTATGGTGTTTTTGGGATCAACTATGTACCTCAAAGGAAGGTGATGGTTTGGGTCATTGAGATTTTGAGGCTTTTAACCATGTATATCTTGCAAAGCAGGGCTAGTGTCTTATGCACAATCAAGATTCGCTCCTTTTCCATGGTGTTTCGTGGGAACTATTTTCTAGCATCAAGTTTTCTACAAGCAAAAAAGGAACCATGTGCCCTTATTTCCCCATTTCGGAAGGGTCTGATGGCAGGGAGTAAAGTGCTCCAAAGAGGTGGGATTTGGCGAGTAAGCTATGGGACATCTATCAATGTATGCCGAGAGAATTGGCCTCCTTTAGGCTAGTTTCCCTAGCCTATTATTGCTCATATATCGAGCTTCGAAGAGATGGTGGTTTCTCAATTGATTACGGTTGATGGGAAATCATGGCGGGCTACTATAATATAAGTTTTTTTTAATCTAGTTGATGCTACTAGTATTCTTCAAACCACTTTTTCCGCCTCTTCTAGTTTTGATATATTTACCTAGGAAATGATGGCTTTTGGATAATTCTCGGTTAAGACTGCATACCACGTTGCATTTGCTTTGTTGAAAAGGCACCCTCCATGGGAAGGTGGGGAGTAAAAGCTTTTCTGGCACCATTTGGTTCTTTTTGACCTCAACTCTTCTGATGGTGAGCTATTACAAATGCCTTATGCATGTGAGATAATTTCTGGCTTTGAGGTATAAATGTTCCTCCGTCTTGTCCAGTGTGTGGTACGAGTGACAAGTTAGTGTTGCATCTTCTGTTTACTTGCCCATTTGCAGTAAAGGTATGAGATTTTTCTAAATGTATAAACCCCATATGCGCCAAACTTATCAGTCTTCCACTAGTTCTCTAAGGGTATGTCTCAATGGGGTGTCATTTTTGCAGTCTTGGGATGGTTCCTCTGGTGTGATTGAAATAAGGTCATCCATGAATATCAGTGTTACACTCCAAGTCGGCTTGCAAAGGCCATCAAGGCCTATACATCATGTTGGGAAGCATCGGTTCCTTTGTTAACCACCTCTCCTGTGCCTTTTTTGCCTAATCATTAGACTCCCTTCCCTCTTAACCACAACAAGATAAATGTGGATGCAGCAACATCTTGCCCCATTCACCGGAGCTCGGCTAGTATTGTACTTCGTGACTTGTTGGCATCTTCTATTCTTATCTTCTCCTATTATTTTCCATAGTGGAGTGATCAATTAGTACCGGTAAAAGCTCTAGCTATTTTATATGGTTTGTGCAAGGCTAAAATGAGGGGTTTCCAACGACAATTTATTGAGTTTGATGATGTTATCATCGTTAATGAACTATAGGGTATGCCTTTTTGGCGTAGTGATGGGTGATATTATGAATCCAGCTAGTTCTTTTCACTTTCACCCTTTTGTTTTTGTTCTGCGTATTTTAAACACTGATGTACACTTTGTTGCCCGAATGTGAAATTCAGTTGTTAGCCATCTTTATTGGCCTCGTCCATGCCCTTTGTAGTTGGACTCTATTCTTCCTAATTAATGAAACAATCCATCTTTAATCAAAAAATTAATTCTCCTAACTTTGAAAAGTTCCACCCCTAAAAGCGTGTAAAACAAACTAATAAAAAGAACAAAATAGTAAGCACAATTAATTCAATGTACACAATTCATTATATAAAGTTGCTACCAACTATTTTTACTAGATTTCTAGGTGCACCTAATAGTATTCCATCAAATAAGCAAAGAATGATGTTCTCGAGTTACAGTTGAAGGTTGAAATGAACCACTCACAAGCAAGTTTCCAAACTTGATGGTAATAATAATTCACTTCAATTTAAAATGGATTTTTTTTCTTTTATCGTAAGAGAAATGTAATTGGTGCTAGTTGTTAAAATTCAGATTTCACATGAAATTGATTTTTATTTTTCTATTAATTGAAATTATAGAATTAAATTAAAATCATAGCCGTGCAATCTAATCAAATCATTTTTTCTCCTTCAATTCTAAAATTTGAATCACTATTTTCATTAGTCTTTGTTTGGCGCCGTATGCTATGCTAAGAGAGGTTTCCTCGTGTACAATAATATTCTCCGCAAAATCAGCTTCCTTCTAAGCCTTCCTTCCTCACTTTTACCCCTATATTCTTCTTCCCTCTACTTTTCCAGCTCTCTTTTCAAAGCTTTCACACTTCACACCTCTGTCCTTTCTCCGCTGTTCCCTTTACATCTTTGCGCGGTTTAGCAACAGAACACCAGCAAGGACAACAACTTCACACTCATGGGTTCCGGGAATTTCCTACAAGTTGTTGCCAAGAACTTCGATGTCCTAGCACTGTAAGTTTCGAACTTGGTCCATCTAACTCATTCAAGTTCGAGTCTTGAATTATTGCTTTCCTCTTCTCAGAGAAAGTTTGTGTTTTCTCCCCTTCTTGCAGGCCTCTTGTCACTCTTGTTTATCCTCTGTGAGTTTTGATTTTGTTCTTCGATGGGTTTTTATGTTTTTTTTATTTTCCCCCTGCACACTTCAAATTGTTGTGGAAATGCCTACATTTCAGCTTCTTCTTGAGGGTTATGTGGGGTTTTTGTTTTTGGTTGCCAGATACGCTTCGATCAAGGCCATAGAGACCAAGTCCAGGAGCGATGATCAGCAATGGCTCACTTACTGGGTCCTTTACTCTATGATTACTCTTTTTGAACTTACATTTGCTAAACTCATCGAGTGGTATGCTCTTGCCCCCAACTCTTGTTAAGTATTTTATAATGTTTCAGAACTTCTTTAGAGGAAGAAACACTGTACTTGGGGTTTGTGACAATTCCAAAAATTTGCTTCTACATACCCAACTTAACTTTGGTAGAACAGAGAAAATTAGAAGAAAAAGAGAATGTAAACTGATTATAATTCGAATTTCTTCCAACTGATGTGAGTCGTACTCATATTTGTTAGAATTTTTTTTCTTGTATCTGAAATGTCTTAGCTAATCTTGTACTAGAGATGAAGTTTACAAGTAATACTGGTTTTTGCCGATCTCAATGATCATATTTCACAATCTTTAGGCCAAAGTGAGAGCAATGGTGTTGGTGATTTGAACAAGAGCAGTGAGGAATGTTGCAACTGTGGATGACTTTAACCATATGTTTTTGCATTGATTGGCAGGTTTCCGATATGGCCCTATGCTAAGCTCATTGCCACATGCTGGTTAGTTTTGCCACACTTCAATGGTGCTGCCTATGTGTACCGGCGCTTCATTAGACCGTTTTACATGAATCCTCAAACCGTTCAAATGTGGTACATCCCTCGGAAGAAGAACATCTTCAGCAAGCCTGATGACATTCTTACAGCAGCTGAGAAGTACATGACGGAGCACGGGACAGCAGAATTCGAGAGGCTTATACACAAGGTTTGCCCTCGCGTTCACTGGTTATTGAGAAAGCTTTGTCTTCTGTCATCATCACTTGCCTGTTGAACTAGGTAGTTAGAATTGGACCTGTCTGAGGCATGGTCACAGCATCCATGTCCATGAAGTAATGAGCGATATTGTCCACCATTATTCTGCAAACTGATCCAACTGTTCAACTTGTGATTGTATTGATTCCAGGCGGATAAAGAAGAAAGGGCAAGGCGCAGTAACAACTACATGATCTTTGATGACGACTATATGTACAATTGAACAACTTCTGTCCTGTACATTTGAGTTCCTCCACTTCCTAGCTTATCTGCGATGTTATGGCTTGAAGAGACAGTTATTTACTGATCCATGTTCTAGACAGGCAAAACCCTTTAGCAGTCTTCAGCATTTGTCCTGTTTCTACTCTCTCTTCTTACAGTTCCGAGTCTGGAATTTGTGTTTGGAATTCGGTTTTTAACAAGTGTTCATGCCGGAGGTAAATACACATAGATTGGAAGTTAGTGATTCATTCCATTCTTCATAAAATGGGATAAATCTAGAGGGTACGTAACACTGCTGAAAATTGTTTCAAACCTTTACGGGAACATGATAACAAATCTTTATTATAATGTGATCGAATTGTAATTGAGTTATAATGAATCTCTGTTTATGATGCTGCTTTCTGATGAGAAGTTATTAGAACTTAATTATATAGTTAGTCGTAATTCTGTTACGCTCTACGCATAAAAAATACAGGGATCCATCTTATAAAACTGGCTTTACTATTACTACACTTTTGGCACTCTCCAAAGTCTAAAAATTGCTAGCTTGCTGTTAATGATGGTCAATAAAGTAAGAGCTAAGTTGAACATAAGTCAACCTACGCAGTGTTGGGTCTGCCCCACGTCCCGCCTCGTGCTTCGTAGCCGTTATCTTCTCTGGTGCTGGGCTGAAGCAGATTTCAACCACAAAAGCCCTCGTTTAGCATGCAAGAGGTACGGGGATCGATACCCCGCATCTCCATCAAGTCCCCATTAATTTTTTGCACTTTCGGTTCTATAAGGCCTGCTAGCTGTTTCCTGTCTCGGGATTTCTGAAAAGATGATTTTGTTTTTCTTTTTTTTATCCAGCCACTTTTGACGTTGAGATCTTCTTTCCCTTCTATTTTTATGAACAGTCAGCAGCAAAATATTATGTTATTGTTAAAGTCGGAAAAAAAATTACAAAAAGAAAAATCTATATGTGAAGTAGTCATTGAAAAATTCAAATTTAAATAGATAATGTATATAATTCTACATAAAAAATTATAGGGTTAACATCACAAAAAATTGGGCATCTTTATTTTTAGTTGGAAATTCAATTCTACCTTCTTCGTTGTTACTTAAGAGTCTCAAGTTGATTTACAGAGAGAAAAAATTATGATTTATATAGTTCGTTAACTATATACAAACTATGGTACAATTTAAATTAATGAGAGCATAGTTATTGAATATTTTAAATTAAAAATAAAAAAGTTAATGTAAAATAGTTATAAGAGAGTTAATGAATTTAAATTATTTAAAAATTATTTTATAGTAAATTCAAACTATGTCTTGATTTGTTGATAGTTAATAAATTATATAAATTATCAATTTTTATCTTATAAATTAGACATCTATACCAATCCCAGTCTAACCCTGGGGCTAGGGGTGGATTTGCAATGGAGGATACGTTTGTGAGTATTAAGCAACACCTTAGAGGTTAAGGATGAATTTGCAAGTCGAATTAAAAGTTTATGATTTTTGAAGCAATTTACCCATAAAAAATTGTTTTTGACCTTTTGTAGAAATAGCATTTGTAGCTTTAGAATTATAATAGTCACATGATAATATATTCGGTAATTTTAAACTTTAATTTAATTCGTAAAAATTTACATAATAATACATTTATAAAAAGTTAATATTAATTAGAAAGTTAATGTAAAAAGTTACATAATAACACGTTGTAAACCTACTTTACATTGCTCTTCAAACATTTTTATACTTCACAATTTCACTCTCGAAAGGGCTTCAAAGTTTCCAAATTCCAATTGTAGTTTGTTTGCAATGTTTTTGTCGTTTTTGCCTTTCCGGGAACGATACATTAATGGTAAAAATCGATAGAGGATGACGTGGCATTAAACAGGCACAAAGTCGAGACAGAAACAGACACCGTTAGGCTCGATTCTGATAGAAAGAAAGAAACACAAATCAGAAGATTCTTCATCGGTAAGGAAGCAAAAAATTTTAAAGCCAAAACAGGTTTCGACGTTTGTAGAAAAATGTTTCCCTGTCGCTAAATCATCCAAGAATCTGTCAAATTTTCGTTTATGTAGGTGAATTCGATAGCCATTATTGAAGCTGGAGCTAACTGGGCGATCCTTGCCTGAATTCCGACGAGCTTAAGAAATTCTAGGGTTTCGATTCCACGAAGAAGTGAATTTAGCGGGGTTTTCAGCTGGAGTCGGCCATTTGAGATCGGCATTGTTGAATTCTTGGAGTTTCGGTGGGGAGAACGAGACGGACGGATTACAAAAGGGAATTTCGATTTTGCGTTCCCCGTTTGCCACGTTAAGCGAAGCTTTTTTTTCGCTTCTGCTTATGAGGCGATGATTAGCTCTGGGAACTGCTCAAATGGGAATTGTTTGTTTTGCTTGGCAGCGACTTGAATGGCTGATCCTCAAGGAAGTGGTCTCGCCGATAGGGACATCGACCAGGTATATGTTAATGGTTTCTCTTTTGGCAGTGTTGTGCTTTCAGTTGTTGTTCCTAACATTTGGTACTCAGTGTCCATACCCGTAACTATTGGGGACATTGAATATTAAATAGATGTCATGCTGAGATATATTAAATCTTCAGGACTATCTTGTCAACCTATATATCATTTCTAGATTCCTTTGTAGGCCATTAGAGCTCTTAAGAAAGGATCACAGTTGCTGAAGTATGGACGTAGGGGAAAGCCAAAGTTTTGCCCCTTCCAGCTGTCAAATGTAAGCTTTTAATTATCTTCCATCCTCTTTTTTTTTCTTTTCTGGCTCTTTTTCTAGAAATGCGTCATAGCATTGTAGCTGTGCATTGTTAGAAGATGGGGAAGTCTTGGGAGCTTACCTGTGCTAATTTAGAAGAGTTTGAATTTCAGGATGAATCCACACTGATATGGTACTCTGGAAAGCATGGGAGGAAGCTGAAGCTTAGTCAAGTTTCAAGGATCATCCCTGGACAGCAAACTGTAAGTTTATCTTACTCATTCTTTAATCATTTTAACTTCCATATTCAAGTAGCAAATTGTACTTGCAGACTATATTTCAGCGCTATCCTTGGCCTGAAAAGGAGTATCAATCATTTTCACTTATATATCATGACACGTCCTTGGATCTGGTAAATCTAACTTTTTATATAGTTTCATGTAAGGATTTGAGCTTTGTATGTACCAAGAGGGTTTGCCAGTTCATCTACGTTATATAATCCTATTGAATATTGTAACTTTCCTGTCAGCAGATATGTAAAGATAAAGATGAAGCTGAAGTTTGGTTGACAGGTCTTAAGTCTTTGATTTTGAACCAAAACTCACAAAAGTGGACATTTGAAAGAAAAAGTGATGCTGCATCTATGAACAGTCCAATTAGTAGGTCCCGAAAAAGTTCTCCGGCTGTCTTACCATTTGTATGTAGCGATGTCTTGTAATTTACTGTTTTTGTTGTTCATGAACTTTAGGCTGAACTAATTTTATTTTTCCAAGTTAATACAGGATTCAAGAGATGTGCATAGAACTCAAGTGCCTCCTGAGATACAAAACAGATTGGGGAGGACATTCTCTGACATAATATTGTATACAGAAATATCAAATAATGGAAACCAGTCAGAACTGGTTTCTGATCCTCCTAGCATGTTATCAGCTGGATGTACTGAGGTCTCAAATTATAGAAGCTCAGGGGCTGACACTTCTCGAGTTAGTTTATCTAGTGCTTTAAGTTCATCAAGCCTCAGTTCCTATCCTGATGACCTTGATTCATTGGGTGATGTCTTTATCTGGGGCGAAGATATTCATGGTGGAATGCTTGGTGGACATGAGGATAAAATTAGCAAGGCATCCAATTCAAGGGTGGATGCACTTTTCCCTAAAGTGTTAGAGCCAACCGTGGTTCTAGATGTTCAAACTCTTGCTTGTGGTAGCAGGCATGCCATGTTAGTCACCAAGCAGGGTGAGATCTTTAGTTGGGGAGAGGAATCTGGTGGCAGACTCGGACATGGAATAGAAAAGGATGTGCCCCACCCTAAGCCTTTAGAAGCTTTCAGTGGCATTGATATTGAATTAGTGGCATGCAGTGAGTATCACTCTTGTGCTGTTTCAACCTCTGGGCATCTTTATACTTGGGGTGATGGCACTCACCATTTTGGGCTGCTTGGTCATGGAAGTGAAGCCAGTCACTGGGTGCCCAAAAAGATAAATGGTCATCTAGAAGGCTTACGTGTATCATGTGTATCTTGTGGACCTTGGCATACAGCTGCTGTGACATCAGGTGGCCAGTTATTTACCTTTGGGGATGGATCTTTTGGTGCCCTAGGCCATGGACATTGTAATGATATAATGATTCCTAGGGTGGTTGAATCTTTGAAAGGACTAACAACGACAAGGGTTGCCTGTGGTTTCTGGCACACAGCAGCTGTTGTTGAAATTGTTACCAGATTCTCTGATTCTGGGACTTCTGGCACCTCTACATCTGGAAAGCTATTTACCTGGGGTGATGGAGATAAGGGCCAACTGGGTCATGGTGATAAGGAAACCAGACTTGTTCCTGAATGTGTAGAAACTTTGGTAGATTTGAGTATCAGTATGGTCGCCTGTGGGAGTTGTCTTACTGTGGCTCTTACAACATCTGGAAGAGTGTATACAATGGGGAACACTGCTTTTGGACAACTGGGAAATCCTAAAGCCGATGGAAAAGTTCCGGTATGTGTGGAAGGTAAACTAGCCAACTGCTATGTTGAACAGATCTCCTGTGGTTCTAATCATGTTGCAGTTTTGACTTCCAAACCTCATGTTTATACTTGGGGGAGGGGTACTAATGGGCAATTAGGCCATGGTGATACTGGTAACAGAAATATACCTACGCTTGTTGATTTTCTGAAAGATAAGCAAGTCAAGAGTGTAGCATGTGGCTCTAATTTTACAGCAATCATATGTCCTCATAAATGGGTATCTAGCTCCCACCAGTCTCTGTGTTCTGGTTGCCGCAACCCATTTGGATTTAGAAGAAAACGTCACAACTGTTACAACTGTGGGCTAGTATTTTGCAAGCATTGTAGCAGTAAGAAATCTCTGAAAGCTTCTCTTGCGCCAAGCGTGAGCAAGCCACATAGGGTGTGTGATGCTTGTTTCATTAAACTGAGTAAGACTATAGAATCTGCTCATGGTCACCAGGCTCCCAGACCAAGAAATAGAAGTATGCGAAACAAATCTTTAGATATGATTGATGGGGAAATTTTTGTTCCATCATTGCAAAAAAAACTCTCCAGATTGTCTTCTGTTGATTCAATAAGCGAACCCAGGAGCTCCAAATATGACACAAAAGCTGTGTTGCATAGTCATCGAGTCTTCCCATCTCCAAATGAAAAATTTCAGATGGGGACCTTATATTCCCCGAAGATACGTTCTTTCTTAGGGGTTTCGAATAAGTTTGGATCAGCGTCTCTTCCAGCTTCTGGTATGACCTCATGGGCAACATCTCCTTCTTCGGGGAGATCAAGCCCATTTCCATCTTCTGAATTTCCTTTCTTTGATTCAAAGAACATGAAGGACAGTGTCAACCAAGAAATCATCAACCTGAGGGCACAGGTATGCCTGTCAAAATTCATTTGTGAGGAGAACTCCTATAAGTAATTATACCTTTCACAAATTGGTTGTTAACTATCAATGAATGACTTGGTTTTTAGATACCATACTTAATACTTCTCATGCCTGGTTTTCCAGAGTTCTCAGATTCATAAAATGGAATAAACCTTTATTACTTTTTTGGTACCATTGTGCGCATTCTTCAGTCAGATGATGCAAAAGATGAAGAATAATTACTGAAAGATCATAAGAATATGTCATAAAATTTTTCTTGTTACTCTGACCCAACTAGTTAATTAATCTAAGAATCTCTATTTTGGGCAAAACTCATTATGAGACGCAATAAGATATTATGCTTCTGGAAGAAGTTAGGGTTTGCCCCGGTTCTTCCTGCTCTTGGTGAAGTTGAGAGTTTTTATATGCCTTTCTTGCATGCTGGCCGGCCAATATTGTTTGAATAAGGCAGCAAAGATGGGAACAGTTTCCTATTATGGTGTATACTAAATATTTTTTTCACTCATCACACCAGCCAAAATTAATAAAAGTAATTTCAGGTGGAAGATCTTACTTCTAAGTCCCAATATCTTGAAGCTGAGCTGGAAAAAACCTCAAAAAAATTGATGGAGGTCACTACATTAGCAGCAAATGAAGCTGAAAAATGCAAGTCTGCAAAAGAAGTGATTCGGTCTCTAGCAGCTCAGGTTAGGAATTGTTGATATGCAAGCCTTGAATGTTTACAAAATGGATTCAATATGATTTGAACTAGGAAAGAAAAATGTATACTCACGCAACTGTTGGTATAGAATTTTTTAATGGTAGGAAATAAATGAAATGATTTCAACTCATACAAGAATGTATGCTCATCCTGTACCTGTCATGATATCAGCTATTAATTCAGAGTCAACTGTTTCTCTGAATCATTGAAGAGATAAATCCTTATACACCAAATATGCTGGATAAATTGATAGCTGAACATGATGAGGAATATTATCTTTAAGCCTGTGATGTGTGTGGTTGGTAGATGACGTGAATACTTTTATGTTACCTCAGTGTTTGTTTAATGGTAAAAAGAGCTTGGCATGATCAGAGGTTGCAAAATCTCGGCCTCAAGAAAGACAAACTGTTACAGGGCACCAAGGGTTTCGCAACACTTTCAAATGAATTGTTTATGGAGTATTATTCAACGTTAGTGATCTTATGTCTCATGTCAATTTAGTTTTTCTAATCAGCCAGCATCTTAAAGTAACAAAAAATTTTCATTATGGTGCAAAGTCTAGGGTGGCTTGAACTGTATCTTACCTTTCTAGTAAATTTTAAAATTGTGCAAGACACTGATGCACAAGTTATGTTTCAGTTGAAGGAAATGAGTGGAAGACTTCCAGAAGGACACGCTGCCAACTCCAATGCGGTTTCCACTGCAAAACACAGATCTAATGTGCAGCACAACTCAGTCTATGACAACTGCATGGCAGGCATGATGCTGTCTAGAAGTGACGCCATTGCAGAGTCTGGGAATGGAGCTTCATTAGCAACGGATAAACACCCTGAAAAACTGGAATGGGTAGTGCAAGATGAACCTGGTGTATATGTAACTTTTGCCTCTTTACCAGGTGGTGGTAAGGAAGTCAAGCGTGTCCGGTTCAGGTACAAAAACTTATATGATCCCCCAACAGTATGGAATTAGGATAAAAGGAAACACCTTTTGAACATGGAACTTCCTCATTTAATCATGGGTGTTTGACTATGGTCGAGTAAAATAATTCATATGTCCTGTTATGGAAGAGTGACCTCTTGCTCTCATTTAGATTCATATATCTCGAACATGAATATGAACTTGGTTAGGCATTCATTTACTCGGGTGGTTGAAATGGAGCAAATGACTAGCACTTTTACTGGAGATAAGTAGATAACTAACATGAGCATGATCTTCTGTTGATTTACAGTCGGAAACATTTCTCTGAAGAGCAGGCAGAGAACTGGTGGACTGAAAATGGAGCTAAAGTGTGTGAGCGGCACAACCTTTGGGTGCAAAGTAGTGCGCAGTTTTGAGGCATTATTTTCTCCGTAAGCTTGGTCAACAATGGTTATTGCCTTTTCTCTGTAGGTTCATTCCCTCGTCTTGTTCATCTGAAACTGTTAACTTGTTTGAACTCGTTATTCAACTACGGAATTGTACAGGTAAGTGAAATGAAAGGTATATGGACTTTAGCAAGAAGGCACACATATCCCGGAAGATTTATACGTCGATTATAGCACCATTCATTTTCATTATTTTTTTCCTGTTACCCTTAGTTTGTGCAGCATCTCTCCTTGCCCTTCTCAAAACGTGAGATGAGTTAACAAATCCAGAGGCGCGTGTAGCTTTAGACTGTGACTGTAGCAAATTTGTGTTTTTCGTTATAGATTAGAATTAGTGTTTGTGGTTAGCATTAAAGATTTGGATACTTTATCATTGATGTAGATAATCTCTTTTAATTGTCAATGCTAAGAGCTTTTTTAGTTAAAATTGCGGATTCAGGTTTGTGCCCTCATTGATGTTGATTGATATTCTCATCATTTTCTTCATTTTTATCCCAACAAAACACAAGTATGTTGCTGGTCTCCCAACATGTCTGGGGCCTATGGAATTCGCACCCTACAATAAGCTCCTAAGTGTGAACGACATTGATAATAAGATGTTCAACCTTACAATAAGCAAACTCAGTCAATTTCCTTGGTTTAGATAAACCACTGCTAATCACTAATCTATTCCTAACTGAGATATATGGTCGCCCTACATCTGAGTTCATTTTTTTTTTTGTAATCTGAGTTCATGAAAAAGGCCTGGCAGCCTCTGATCAGCCCCAGGACGCACGCCACCGAGCCGGCCGGGAAAGAGAGCACCAGAGAGGAGAGAAGGGATCGAAACAGTGACGGGACAAAGGGGTTACCATTTTCTAAACCTCCCTGTTTTCTTTTTCCTAGCCGCCTTCAGCTTGTTAGACTATTCCTCAGCTCTAATTTGTTTTGATTCCAGAAAATTTACGAGACCTTCCAGTGAAATCCTGGGGTCATCGCTGTTGTTCATCAGCTGCTGTGCCACCTCTGCTGGAGTCACCTCCACGCTCGCCACCAGTTTCTCCAACCTATAGGAGCGTGCCAGCTTCTTGAAAATGGCGGCAGTGCAGTAACCCATGTAGATATGGACATCCATTCTCCCTGGTCGGATCTGAGCCGCGTCCAGCTTCTCCTTTTAGTTCGTCGTGAAGATGCTGATCCTCTCGTCTCCACAGCTCGACCACAATCCATCGATGAAATTGAGCAGACCCGACAGAGTTATCTGCGAAGGAAACAAAACGAAGATTATCTGGGTTTCAAATCCAATTGGAGAGAGAACTGAGGAGTCCTGTTCTGTTCTGTTCCATGGACTTAGAAACTGAACAGCCCTGAATGTTCTGTTCTTTTGTAAGTTAGAACTTACCTCTGTGTCTTTCCCAGCACGCACAATGCCAGTGGGTTTTTTCTTAGCTTTGCCATCGCCGTTGCCTGCGGTGTCGCTATTTTCGTCTTCTTTGTCCTTGACCTTGGCATGATCACGAGACACATTGGTGCTGCAATCTATGTCCTCGATCAGCAAAATCCACTGGTTCGTCGTATGAGTCAGAATCCGCCGCAAGCCGGCGTCGCTTTTGCCCCTCTGAAGCTGGAGGTCGTAGCTGTTGTACCTCATATAATTCGCAATCGCCGCCACCAGCGACGACTTTCCGGTCCCCGGAGGCCAGTACAGAAGATAGCCACGTTTCCAAGTCCTCCCGACGTTCTCGAAGTAGTGCTTTCGATGCGCGAACGAGTCGAGATCGTCCATGATCGTCCACTTCAGCTCCAGGACCATGGCCAGAGTCTCGAACGTCGCCGGGTGCTTGAGGGCCGTCGATTCCCAGTAGAAATGCCGGTGATTGTAGGTGTGAATGCTGAGGCATTCCTGTTGTTTCAGGATGGAATGAGGGGTTGCGCCTACGAAAGGAAGGTACTCAAACTCGATCTTCTCTCTATCCGATCGTTTGCACTTGAGCTTGAAGCGTTTCTTATCGCGCCAGCGGTGGCGCGAGGCGCCTTCGACGTCTACTTGGAGGACCCACTCCAAGGCGACGCCGGCGAAGTGGTCATGAATTCTGCAGTTGGGGGGGGATGTTGCGGTTAGTGGGGGCTTCGGGGTCGTCGGAGCTGACAAGGAGGCTGTCAGTGGTGGGACCGATCCTGCTAGGGAGGTAAATTTCGACAGCGCGGAAGGTCTTGTTAGCGGCGGCGTGCCAGCTGTCCTTGATGACGAAGGTGGAGTCCAAGTGGCGGGAAATGAATTGGGAGAATTTGGTTCCGGTGAAGTCGCGGATGCGCTTCGGGATGGCTTCTTTGAAGATGGTTCGGATGAGCATGGCCATGACGGAGATGG